>OZ024817.1:11864686-16850733 GCA_964017055.1 Chloromyia formosa
ACTGGAAAATATAAAACCTTGAATATCTCGGAAACGGAGGCAGCTAGAGGGTCCAAACTTGCACTTTTTCAAATGGCTGTAACTCGAAAACTACGGCAGCTAGAGAGTTGATTTGGGTCTTCAAATGCAGCTTGTACCATGCCCTAAAAACCAAAAATAGGATTCCGGAACAAAACCCGCAAGAAAACTTGAAAATTTCAAGGCAAAGTCACCCCTCGACTGGAAAATATAAAACCTTGAATATCTCGGAAACGGAGGCAGCTAGAGGGTCCAAACTTGCACTTTTTCAAATGGCTGTAACTCGAAAACTACGGCAGCTAGAGAGTTGATTTGGGTCTTCAAATGCAGCTTGTACCATGCCCTAAAAACCAAAAATAGGATTCCGGAACAAAACCCGCAAGAAAACTTGAAAATTTCAAGGCAAAGTCACCCCTCGACTGGAAAATATAAAACCTTGAATATCTCGGAAACGGAGGCAGCTAGAGGGTCCAAACTTGCACTTTTCAAATGGCTGTAACTCGAAAACTACGCCAGCTAGAGAGTTGATTTGGGTCTTCAAATGCAGCTTGTACCATGCCCTAAAAACCAAAAATATGATTCCGGAAAAAAAACCGCAAGAAAACTTGAAAATTTCAAGGCAAAGCCACCCCTCGACAGGAAAATGTAAAACCTTGAATATCTCGGAAACGGAGGCAGCTAGAGGGTCCAAACTTGCACTTTTTCAAATGGCTGTAACTCGAAAACTACGGCAGCTAGAGAGTTGATTTGGGTCTTCAAATGCAGCTTGTACCATGCCCTAAAAACCAAAAATAGGATTCCGGAACAAAACCCGCAAGAAAACTTGAAAATTTCAAGGCAAAGTCACCCCTCGACTGGAAAATATAAAACCTTGAATATCTCGGAAACGGAGGCAGCTAGAGGGTCCAAACTTGCACTTTTTCAAATGGCTGTAACTCGAAAACTACGGCAGCTAGAGAGTTGATTTTGGTCTTAAAATGCAGCTTGTACCATGCCCTAAAAACCAAAAATAGGATTCCGGAACAAAACCCACAAGAAAACTTGAAAATTTCAAGGCAAAGTCAACCCTCGACTGGAAAATATAAAACCTTGAATATCTCGGAAACGGAGGCAGCTAGAGGGTCCAAACTTGCACTTTTTCAAATGGCTGTAACTCGAAAACTACGGCAGCTAGAGAGTTGATTTGGGTCTTCAAATGCAGCTTGTACCATGCCCTAAAAACCAAAAATGTGATTCCGGAACAAAAACCGCAAGAAAACTTGAAAATTTCAAGGCAAAGTCACCCCTCGACAGGAAAATGTAAAACCTTGAATATCTCGGAAACGGAGGCAGCTAGAGGGTCCAAACTTGCACTTTTTCAAATGGCTGTAACTCGAAAACTACGCCAGCTAGAGAGTTGATTTTGGTCTTAAAATGCAGCTTGTACCATGCCCTAAAAACCAAAAATAGGATTCCGGAACAAAACCCGCAAGAAAACTTGAAAATTTCAAGGCAAAGTCACCCCTCGACTGGAAAATATAAAACCTTGAATATCTCGGAAACGGAGGCAGCTAGAGGGTCCAAACTTGCACTTTTTCAAATGGCTGTAACTCGAAAACTACGGCAGCTAGAGAGTTGATTTGGGTCTTCAAATGCAGCTTGTACCATGCCCTAAAAACCAAAAATAGGATTCCGGAACAAAACCCGCAAGAAAACTTGAAAATTTCAAGGCAAAGTCACCCCTCGACTGGAAAATATAAAACCTTGAATATCTCGGAAACGGAGGCAGCTAGAGGGTCCAAACTTGCACTTTTTCAAATGGCTGTAACTCGAAAACTACGGCAGCTAGAGAGTTGATTTGGGTCTTCAAATGCAGCTTGTACCATGCCCTAAAAACCAAAAATAGGATTCCGGAACAAAACCCGCAAGAAAACTTGAAAATTTCAAGGCAAAGTCACCCCTCGACTGGAAAATATAAAACCTTGAATATCTCGGAAACGGAGGCAGCTAGAGGGTCCAAACTTGCACTTTTTCAAATGGCTGTAACTCGAAAACTACGGCAGCTAGAGAGTTGATTTGGGTCTTCAAATGCAGCTTGTACCATGCCCTAAAAACCAAAAATATGATTCCGGAAAAAAAACCGCAAGAAAACTTGAAAATTTCAAGGCAAAGTCACCCCTCGACAGGAAAATGTAAAACCTTGAATATCTCGGAAACGGAGGCAGCTAGAGGGTCCAAACTTGCACTTTTTCAAATGGCTGTAACTCGAAAACTACGGCAGCTAGAGAGTTGATTTGGGTCTTCAAATGCAGCTTGTACCATGCCCTAAAAACCAAAAATAGGATTCCGGAACAAAACCCACAAGAAAACTTGAAAATTTCAAGGCAAAGTCACCCCTCGACTGGAAAATATAAAACCTTGAATATCTCGGAAACGGAGGCAGCTAGAGGGTCCAAACTTGCACTTTTTCAAATGGCTGTAACTCGAAAACTACGGCAGCTAGAGAGTTGATTTGGGTCTTCAAATGCAGCTTGTACCATGCCCTAAAAACCAAAAATATGATTCCGGAAAAAAAACCGCAAGAAAACTTGAAAATTTCAAGGCAAAGTCACCCCTCGACAGGAAAATGTAAAATCTTGAATATCTCGGAAACGGAGGCAGCTAGAGGGTCCAAACTTGCACTTTTTCAAATGGCTGTAACTCGAAAACTACGGCAGCTAGAGAGTTGATTTGGGTCTTCAAATGCAGCTTGTACCATGCCCTAAAAACCAAAAATAGGATTCCGGAACAAAACCCGCAAGAAAACTTGAAAATTTCAAGGCAAAGTCACCCCTCGACTGGAAAATATAAAACCTTGAATATCTCGGAAACGGAGGCAGCTAGAGGGTCCAAACTTGCACTTTTTCAAATGGCTGTAACTCGAAAACTACGGCAGCTAGAGAGTTGATTTGGGTCTTCAAATGCAGCTTGTACCATGCCCTAAAAACCAAAAATAGGATTCCGGAACAAAACCCGCAAGAAAACTTGAAAATTTCAAGGCAAAGTCACCCCTCGACTGGAAAATATAAAACCTTGAATATCTCGGAAACGGAGGCAGCTAGAGGGTCCAAACTTGCACTTTTTAAAATGGCTGTAACTCGAAAACTACGCCAGCTAGAGAGTTGATTTGGGTCTTCAAATGCAGCTTGTACCATGCCCTAAAAACCAAAAATATGATTCCGGAAAAAAACCCGCAAGAAAACTTGAAAATTTCAAGGCAAAGTCACCCCTCGACAGGAAAATGTAAAACCTTGAATATCTCGGAAACGGAGGCAGCTAGAGGGTCCAAACTTGCACTTTTTCAAATGGCTGTAACTCGAAAACTACGGCAGCTAGAGAGTTGATTTGGGTCTTCAAATGCAGCTTGTACCATGCCCTAAAAACCAAAAATAGGATTCCGGAACAAAACCCGCAAGAAAACTTGAAAATTTCAAGGCAAAGTCACCCCTCGACTGGAAAATATAAAACCTTGAATATCTCGGAAACGGAGGCAGCTAGAGGGTCCAAACTTGCACTTTTTCAAATGGCTGTAACTCGAAAACTACGGCAGCTAGAGAGTTGATTTGGGTCTTCAAATGCAGCTTGTACCATGCCCTAAAAACCAAAAATGTGATTCCGGAACAAAAACCGCAAGAAAACTTGAAAATTTCAAGGCAAAGTCACCCCTCGACAGGAAAATGTAAAACCTTGAATATCTCGGAAACGGAGGCAGCTAGAGGGTCCAAACTTGCACTTTTTCAAATGGCTGTAACTCGAAAACTACGCCAGCTAGAGAGTTGATTTTGGTCTTAAAATGCAGCTTGTACCATGCCCTAAAAACCAAAAATAGGATTCCGGAACAAAACCCGCAAGAAAACTTGAAAATTTCAAGGCAAAGTCACCCCTCGACTGGAAAATATAAAACCTTGAATATCTCGGAAACGGAGGCAGCTAGAGGGTCCAAACTTGCACTTTTTAAAATGGCTGTAACTCGAAAACTACGCCAGCTAGAGAGTTGATTTGGGTCTTCAAATGCAGCTTGTACCATGCCCTAAAAACCAAAAATATGATTCCGGAAAAAAAACCGCAAGAAAACTTGAAAATTTCAAGGCAAAGTCACCCCTCGACAGGAAAATGTAAAACCTTGAATATCTCGGAAACGGAGGCAGCTAGAGGGTCCAAACTTGCACTTTTTCAAATGGCTGTAACTCGAAAACTACGGCAGCTAGAGAGTTGATTTGGGTCTTCAAATGCAGCTTGTACCATGCCCTAAAAACCAAAAATAGGATTCCGGAACAAAACCCGCAAGAAAACTTGAAAATTTCAAGGCAAAGTCACCCCTCGACTGGAAAATATAAAACCTTGAATATCTCGGAAACGGAGGCAGCTAGAGGGTCCAAACTTGCACTTTTTCAAATGGCTGTAACTCGAAAACTACGGCAGCTAGAGAGTTGATTTGGGTCTTCAAATGCAGCTTGTACCATGCCCTAAAAACCAAAAATAGGATTCCGGAACAAAACCCGCAAGAAAACTTGAAAATTTCAAGGCAAAGTCACCCCTCGACTGGAAAATATAAAACCTTGAATATCTCGGAAACGGAGGCAGCTAGAGGGTCCAAACTTGCACTTTTTCAAATGGCTGTAACTCGAAAACTACGGCAGCTAGAGAGTTGATTTGGGTCTTCAAATGCAGCTTGTACCATGCCCTAAAAACCAAAAATAGGATTCCGGAACAAAACCCGCAAGAAAACTTGAAAATTTCAAGGCAAAGTCACCCCTCGACTGGAAAATATAAAACCTTGAATATCTCGGAAACGGAGGCAGCTAGAGGGTCCAAACTTGCACTTTTCAAATGGCTGTAACTCGAAAACTACGCCAGCTAGAGAGTTGATTTGGGTCTTCAAATGCAGCTTGTACCATGCCCTAAAAACCAAAAATATGATTCCGGAAAAAAAACCGCAAGAAAACTTGAAAATTTCAAGGCAAAGCCACCCCTCGACAGGAAAATGTAAAACCTTGAATATCTCGGAAACGGAGGCAGCTAGAGGGTCCAAACTTGCACTTTTTCAAATGGCTGTAACTCGAAAACTACGGCAGCTAGAGAGTTGATTTGGGTCTTCAAATGCAGCTTGTACCATGCCCTAAAAACCAAAAATAGGATTCCGGAACAAAA
This sequence comes from Chloromyia formosa, assembly GCA_964017055.1. Taxonomy (NCBI): domain Eukaryota; kingdom Metazoa; phylum Arthropoda; class Insecta; order Diptera; family Stratiomyidae; genus Chloromyia; species Chloromyia formosa. The sequence continues at coordinate 11,869,874 of OZ024817.1, forward strand.
CCCGCAAGAAAACTTGAAAATTTCAAGGCAAAGTCACCCCTCGACTGGAAAATATAAAACCTTGAATATCTCGGAAACGGAGGCAGCTAGAGGGTCCAAACTTGCACTTTTCAAATGGCTGTAACTCGAAAACTACGCCAGCTAGAGAGTTGATTTGGGTCTTCAAATGCAGCTTGTACCATGCCCTAAAAACCAAAAATATGATTCCGGAAAAAAAACCGCAAGAAAACTTGAAAATTTCAAGGCAAAGCCACCCCTCGACAGGAAAATGTAAAACCTTGAATATCTCGGAAACGGAGGCAGCTAGAGGGTCCAAACTTGCACTTTTTCAAATGGCTGTAACTCGAAAACTACGGCAGCTAGAGAGTTGATTTTGGTCTTAAAATGCAGCTTGTACCATGCCCTAAAAACCAAAAATAGGATTCCGGAACAAAACCCACAAGAAAACTTGAAAATTTCAAGGCAAAGTCAACCCTCGACTGGAAAATATAAAACCTTGAATATCTCGGAAACGGAGGCAGCTAGAGGGTCCAAACTTGCACTTTTTAAAATGGCTGTAACTCGAAAACTACGGCAGCTAGAGAGTTGATTTGGGTCTTCAAATGCAGCTTGTACCATGCCCTAAAAACCAAAAATAGGATTCCGGAACAAAACCCGCAAGAAAACTTGAAAATTTCAAGGCAAAGTCACCCCTCGACTGGAAAATATAAAACCTTGAATATCTCGGAAACGGAGGCAGCTAGAGGGTCCAAACTTGCACTTTTTCAAATGGCTGTAACTCGAAAACTACGGCAGCTAGAGAGTTGATTTGGGTCTTCAAATGCAGCTTGTACCATGCCCTAAAAACCAAAAATAGGATTCCGGAACAAAACCCGCAAGAAAACTTGAAAATTTCAAGGCAAAGTCACCCCTCGACTGGAAAATATAAAACCTTGAATATCTCGGAAACGGAGGCAGCTAGAGGGTCCAAACTTGCACTTTTCAAATGGCTGTAACTCGAAAACTACGCCAGCTAGAGAGTTGATTTGGGTCTTCAAATGCAGCTTGTACCATGCCCTAAAAACCAAAAATATGATTCCGGAAAAAAAACCGCAAGAAAACTTGAAAATTTCAAGGCAAAGCCACCCCTCGACAGGAAAATGTAAAACCTTGAATATCTCGGAAACGGAGGCAGCTAGAGGGTCCAAACTTGCACTTTTTCAAATGGCTGTAACTCGAAAACTACGGCAGCTAGAGAGTTGATTTTGGTCTTAAAATGCAGCTTGTACCATGCCCTAAAAACCAAAAATAGGATTCCGGAACAAAACCCACAAGAAAACTTGAAAATTTCAAGGCAAAGTCAACCCTCGACTGGAAAATATAAAACCTTGAATATCTCGGAAACGGAGGCAGCTAGAGGGTCCAAACTTGCACTTTTTAAAATGGCTGTAACTCGAAAACTACGGCAGCTAGAGAGTTGATTTGGGTCTTCAAATGCAGCTTGTACCATGCCCTAAAAACCAAAAATGTGATTCCGGAACAAAAACCGCAAGAAAACTTGAAAATTTCAAGGCAAAGTCACCCCTCGACAGGAAAATGTAAAACCTTGAATATCTCGGAAACGGAGGCAGCTAGAGGGTCCAAACTTGCACTTTTTCAAATGGCTGTAACTCGAAAACTACGCCAGCTAGAGAGTTGATTTTGGTCTTAAAATGCAGCTTGTACCATGCCCTAAAAACCAAAAATAGGATTCCGGAACAAAACCCGCAAGAAAACTTGAAAATTTCAAGGCAAAGTCACCCCTCGACTGGAAAATATAAAACCTTGAATATCTCGGAAACGGAGGCAGCTAGAGGGTCCAAACTTGCACTTTTTCAAATGGCTGTAACTCGAAAACTACGGCAGCTAGAGAGTTGATTTGGGTCTTCAAATGCAGCTTGTACCATGCCCTAAAAACCAAAAATAGGATTCCGGAACAAAACCCGCAAGAAAACTTGAAAATTTCAAGGCAAAGTCACCCCTCGACTGGAAAATATAAAACCTTGAATATCTCGGAAACGGAGGCAGCTAGAGGGTCCAAACTTGCACTTTTTCAAATGGCTGTAACTCGAAAACTACGGCAGCTAGAGAGTTGATTTGGGTCTTCAAATGCAGCTTGTACCATGCCCTAAAAACCAAAAATAGGATTCCGGAACAAAACCCGCAAGAAAACTTGAAAATTTCAAGGCAAAGTCACCCCTCGACTGGAAAATATAAAACCTTGAATATCTCGGAAACGGAGGCAGCTAGAGGGTCCAAACTTGCACTTTTTCAAATGGCTGTAACTCGAAAACTACGGCAGCTAGAGAGTTGATTTGGGTCTTCAAATGCAGCTTGTACCATGCCCTAAAAACCAAAAATGTGATTCCGGAACAAAAACCGCAAGAAAACTTGAAAATTTCAAGGCAAAGTCACCCCTCGACTGGAAAATATAAAACCTTGAATATCTCGGAAACGGAGGCAGCTAGAGGGTCCAAACTTGCACTTTTTCAGATGGCCCTACCTCGAAAACTGCGGCAGCTAGAGAGTTGATTTGGGTCTTCAAATGCAGCTTGTACCATGCCCTAAAAACCAAAAATAGGATTCCGGAACAAAACCCGCAAGAAAACTTGAAAATTTCAAGGCAAAGTCACCCCTCGACTGGAAAATATAAAACCTTGAATATCTCGGAAACGGAGGCAGCTAGAGGGTCCAAACTTGCACTTTTTCAAATGGCTGTAACTCGAAAACTACGGCAGCTAGAGAGTTGATTTTGGTCTTCAAATGCAGCTTGTACCATGCCCTAAAAACCAAAAATAGGATTCCGGAACAAAACCCGCAAGAAAACTTGAAAATTTCAAGGCAAAGTCACCCCTCGACTGGAAAATATAAAACCTTGAATATCTCGGAAACGGAGGCAGCTAGAGGGTCCAAACTTGCACTTTTTCAAATGGCTGTAACTCGAAAACTACGGCAGCTAGAGAGTTGATTTGGGTCTTCAAATGCAGCTTGTACCATGCCCTAAAAACCAAAAATAGGATTCCGGAACAAAACCCGCAAGAAAACTTGAAAATTTCAAGGCAAAGTCACCCCTCGACTGGAAAATATAAAACCTTGAATATCTCGGAAACGGAGGCAGCTAGAGGGTCCAAACTTGCACTTTTTCAAATGGCTGTAACTCGAAAACTACGGCAGCTAGAGAGTTGATTTGGGTCTTCAAATGCAGCTTGTACCATGCCCTAAAAACCAAAAATAGGATTCCGGAACAAAACCCGCAAGAAAACTTGAAAATTTCAAGGCAAAGTCACCCCTCGACTGGAAAATATAAAACCTTGAATATCTCGGAAACGGAGGCAGCTAGAGGGTCCAAACTTGCACTTTTTCAAATGGCTGTAACTCGAAAACTACGGCAGCTAGAGAGTTGATTTGGGTCTTCAAATGCAGCTTGTACCATGCCCTAAAAACCAAAAATAGGATTCCGGAACAAAACCCGCAAGAAAACTTGAAAATTTCAAGGCAAAGTCACCCCTCGACTGGAAAATATAAAACCTTGAATATCTCGGAAACGGAGGCAGCTAGAGGGTCCAAACTTGCACTTTTTCAAATGGCTGTAACTCGAAAACTACGCCAGCTAGAGAGTTGATTTGGGTCTTCAAATGCAGCTTGTACCATGCCCTAAAAACCAAAAATAGGATTCCGGAAAAAAAACCGCAAGAAAACTTGAAAATTTCAAGGCAAAGCCACCCCTCGACAGGAAAATGTAAAACCTTGAATATCTCGGAAACGGAGGCAGCTAGAGGGTCCAAACTTGCACTTTTTCAAATGGCTGTAACTCGAAAACTACGGCAGCTAGAGAGTTGATTTGGGTCTTCAAATGCAGCTTGTACCATGCCCTAAAAACCAAAAATAGGATTCCGGAACAAAACCCGCAAGAAAACTTGAAAATTTCAAGGCAAAGTCACCCCTCGACTGGAAAATATAAAACCTTGAATATCTCGGAAACGGAGGCAGCTAGAGGGTCCAAACTTGCACTTTTTCAAATGGCTGTAACTCGAAAACTACGGCAGCTAGAGAGTTGATTTGGGTCTTCAAATGCAGCTTGTACCATGCCCTAAAAACCAAAAATGTGATTCCGGAACAAAAACCGCAAGAAAACTTGAAAATTTCAAGGCAAAGTCACCCCTCGACAGGAAAATGTAAAACCTTGAATATCTCGGAAACGGAGGCAGCTAGAGGGTCCAAACTTGCACTTTTTCAAATGGCTGTAACTCGAAAACTACGGCAGCTAGAGAGTTGATTTGGGTCTTCAAATGCAGCTTGTACCATGCCCTAAAAACCAAAAATGTGATTCCGGAACAAAAACCGCAAGAAAACTTGAAAATTTCAAGGCAAAGTCACCCCTCGACAGGAAAATGTAAAATCTTGAATATCTCGGAAACGGAGGCAGCTAGAGGGTCCAAACTTGCACTTTTTCAAATGGCTGTAACTCGAAAACTACGCCAGCTAGAGAGTTGATTTTGGTCTTAAAATGCAGCTTGTACCATGCCCTAAAAACCAAAAATGTGATTCCGGAACAAAAACCGCAAGAAAACTTGAAAATTTCAAGGCAAAGTCACCCCTCGACAGGAAAATGTAAAACCTTGAATATCTCGGAAACGGAGGCAGCTAGAGGGTCCAAACTTGCACTTTTTCAAATGGCTGTAACTCGAAAACTACGCCAGCTAGAGAGTTGATTTTGGTCTTAAAATGCAGCTTGTACCATGCCCTAAAAACCAAAAATAGGATTCCGGAACAAAACCCGCAAGAAAACTTGAAAATTTCAAGGCAAAGTCACCCCTCGACTGGAAAATATAAAACCTTGAATATCTCGGAAACGGAGGCAGCTAGAGGGTCCAAACTTGCACTTTTTCAGATGGCCCTACCTCGAAAACTGCGGCAGCTAGAGAGTTGATTTGGGTCTTCAAATGCAGCTTGTACCATGCCCTAAAAACCAAAAATAGGATTCCGGAACAAAACCCGCAAGAAAACTTGAAAATTTCAAGGCAAAGTCACCCCTCGACTGGAAAATGTAAAACCTTGAATATCTCGGAAACGGAGGCAGCTAGAGGGTCCAAACTTGCACTTTTTCAGATGGCCCTACCTCGAAAACTGCGGCAGCTAGAGAGTTGATTTGGGTCTTCAAATGCAGCTTGTACCATGCCCTAAAAACCAAAAATAGGATTCCGGAACAAAACCCGCAAGAAAACTTGAAAATTTCAAGGCAAAGTCACCCCTCGACAGGAAAATGTAAAACCTTGAATATCTCGGAAACGGAGGCAGCTAGAGGGTCCAAACTTGCACTTTTTCAAATGGCTGTAACTCGAAAACTACGGCAGCTAGAGAGTTGATTTGGGTCTTCAAATGCAGCTTGTACCATGCCCTAAAAACCAAAAATGTGATTCCGGAACAAAAACCGCAAGAAAACTTGAAAATTTCAAGGCAAAGTCACCCCTCGACAGGAAAATGTAAAACCTTGAATATCTCGGAAACGGAGGCAGCTAGAGGGTCCAAACTTGCACTTTTTCAAATGGCTGTAACTCGAAAACTACGCCAGCTAGAGAGTTGATTTTGGTCTTAAAATGCAGCTTGTACCATGCCCTAAAAACCAAAAATAGGATTCCGGAACAAAACCCGCAAGAAAACTTGAAAATTTCAAGGCAAAGTCACCCCTCGACTGGAAAATATAAAACCTTGAATATCTCGGAAACGGAGGCAGCTAGAGGGTCCAAACTTGCACTTTTTCAAATGGCTGTAACTCGAAAACTACGCCAGCTAGAGAGTTGATTTTGGTCTTAAAATGCAGCTTGTACCATGCCCTAAAAACCAAAAATAGGATTCCGGAACAAAACCCGCAAGAAAACTTGAAAATTTCAAGGCAAAGTCACCCCTCGACTGGAAAATATAAAACCTTGAATATCTCGGAAACGGAGGCAGCTAGAGGGTCCAAACTTGCACTTTTTCAGATGGCCCTACCTCGAAAACTGCGGCAGCTAGAGAGTTGATTTGGGTCTTCAAATGCAGCTTGTACCATGCCCTAAAAACCAAAAATAGGATTCCGGAACAAAACCCGCAAGAAAACTTGAAAATTTCAAGGCAAAGTCACCCCTCGACTGGAAAATGTAAAACCTTGAATATCTCGGAAACGGAGGCAGCTAGAGGGTCCAAACTTGCACTTTTTCAAATGGCTGTAACTCGAAAACTACGGCAGCTAGAGAGTTGATTTGGGTCTTCAAATGCAGCTTGTACCATGCCCTAAAAACCAAAAATGTGATTCCGGAACAAAAACCGCAAGAAAACTTGAAAATTTCAAGGCAAAGTCACCCCTCGACAGGAAAATGTAAAACCTTGAATATCTCGGAAACGGAGGCAGCTAGAGGGTCCAAACTTGCACTTTTTCAAATGGCTGTAACTCGAAAACTACGGCAGCTAGAGAGTTGATTTGGGTCTTCAAATGCAGCTTGTACCATGCCCTAAAAACCAAAAATGTGATTCCGGAACAAAAACCGCAAGAAAACTTGAAAATTTCAAGGCAAAGTCACCCCTCGACAGGAAAATGTAAAACCTTGAATATCTCGGAAACGGAGGCAGCTAGAGGGTCCAAACTTGCACTTTTTCAAATGGCTGTAACTCGAAAACTACGCCAGCTAGAGAGTTGATTTTGGTCTTAAAATGCAGCTTGTACCATGCCCTAAAAACCAAAAATAGGATTCCGGAACAAAACCCGCAAGAAAACTTGAAAATTTCAAGGCAAAGTCACCCCTCGACTGGAAAATATAAAACCTTGAATATCTCGGAAACGGAGGCAGCTAGAGGGTCCAAACTTGCACTTTTTCAGATGGCCCTACCTCGAAAACTGCGGCAGCTAGAGAGTTGATTTGGGTCTTCAAATGCAGCTTGTACCATGCCCTAAAAACCAAAAATAGGATTCCGGAACAAAACCCGCAAGAAAACTTGAAAATTTCAAGGCAAAGTCACCCCTCGACTGGAAAATGTAAAACCTTGAATATCTCGGAAACGGAGGCAGCTAGAGGGTCCAAACTTGCACTTTTTCAAATGGCTGTAACTCGAAAACTACGGCAGCTAGAGAGTTGATTTGGGTCTTCAAATGCAGCTTGTACCATGCCCTAAAAACCAAAAATGTGATTCCGGAACAAAAACCGCAAGAAAACTTGAAAATTTCAAGGCAAAGTCACCCCTCGACAGGAAAATGTAAAACCTTGAATATCTCGGAAACGGAGGCAGCTAGAGGGTCCAAACTTGCACTTTTTCAAATGGCTGTAACTCGAAAACTACGGCAGCTAGAGAGTTGATTTGGGTCTTCAAATGCAGCTTGTACCATGCCCTAAAAACCAAAAATGTGATTCCGGAACAAAAACCGCAAGAAAACTTGAAAATTTCAAGGCAAAGTCACCCCTCGACAGGAAAATGTAAAACCTTGAATATCTCGGAAACGGAGGCAGCTAGAGGGTCCAAACTTGCACTTTTTCAAATGGCTGTAACTCGAAAACTACGCCAGCTAGAGAGTTGATTTTGGTCTTAAAATGCAGCTTGTACCATGCCCTAAAAACCAAAAATAGGATTCCGGAACAAAACCCGCAAGAAAACTTGAAAATTTCAAGGCAAAGTCACCCCTCGACTGGAAAATATAAAACCTTGAATATCTCGGAAACGGAGGCAGCTAGAGGGTCCAAACTTGCACTTTTTCAGATGGCCCTACCTCGAAAACTGCGGCAGCTAGAGAGTTGATTTGGGTCTTCAAATGCAGCTTGTACCATGCCCTAAAAACCAAAAATAGGATTCCGGAACAAAACCCGCAAGAAAACTTGAAAATTTCAAGGCAAAGTCACCCCTCGACTGGAAAATATAAAACCTTGAATATCTCGGAAACGGAGGCAGCTAGAGGGTCCAAACTTGCACTTTTTCAAATGGCTGTAACTCGAAAACTACGGCAGCTAGAGAGTTGATTTGGGTCTTCAAATGCAGCTTGTACCATGCCCTAAAAACCAAAAATGTGATTCCGGAACAAAAACCGCAAGAAAACTTGAAAATTTCAAGGCAAAGTCACCCCTCGACAGGAAAATGTAAAACCTTGAATATCTCGGAAACGGAGGCAGCTAGAGGGTCCAAACTTGCACTTTTTCAAATGGCTGTAACTCGAAAACTACGCCAGCTAGAGAGTTGATTTTGGTCTTAAAATGCAGCTTGTACCATGCCCTAAAAACCAAAAATAGGATTCCGGAACAAAACCCGCAAGAAAACTTGAAAATTTCAAGGCAAAGTCACCCCTCGACTGGAAAATATAAAACCTTGAATATCTCGGAAACGGAGGCAGCTAGAGGGTCCAAACTTGCACTTTTTAAAATGGCTGTAACTCGAAAACTACGGCAGCTAGAGAGTTGATTTGGGTCTTCAAATGCAGCTTGTACCATGCCCTAAAAACCAAAAATAGGATTCCGGAACAAAACCCGCAAGAAAACTTGAAAATTTCAAGGCAAAGTCACCCCTCGACTGGAAAATATAAAACCTTGAATATCTCGGAAACGGAGGCAGCTAGAGGGTCCAAACTTGCACTTTTTCAAATGGCTGTAACTCGAAAACTACGGCAGCTAGAGAGTTGATTTGGGTCTTCAAATGCAGCTTGTACCATGCCCTAAAAACCAAAAATAGGATTCCGGAACAAAACCCGCAAGAAAACTTGAAAATTTCAAGGCAAAGTCACCCCTCGACTGGAAAATATAAAACCTTGAATATCTCGGAAACGGAGGCAGCTAGAGGGTCCAAACTTGCACTTTTTCAAATGGCTGTAACTCGAAAACTACGGCAGCTAGAGAGTTGATTTGGGTCTTCAAATGCAGCTTGTACCATGCCCTAAAAACCAAAAATAGGATTCCGGAACAAAACCCGCAAGAAAACTTGAAAATTTCAAGGCAAAGTCACCCCTCGACTGGAAAATATAAAACCTTGAATATCTCGGAAACGGAGGCAGCTAGAGGGTCCAAACTTGCACTTTTTCAAATGGCTGTAACTCGAAAACTACGGCAGCTAGAGAGTTGATTTGGGTCTTCAAATGCAGCTTGTACCATGCCCTAAAAACCAAAAATAGGATTCCGGAACAAAACCCGCAAGAAAACTTGAAAATTTCAAGGCAAAGTCACCCCTCGACTGGAAAATATAAAACCTTGAATATCTCGGAAACGGAGGCAGCTAGAGGGTCCAAACTTGCACTTTTTAAAATGGCTGTAACTCGAAAACTACGCCAGCTAGAGAGTTGATTTGGGTCTTCAAATGCAGCTTGTACCATGCCCTAAAAACCAAAAATATGATTCCGGAAAAAAAACCGCAAGAAAACTTGAAAATTTCAAGGCAAAGTCACCCCTCGACAGGAAAATGTAAAACCTTGAATATCTCGGAAACGGAGGCAGCTAGAGGGTCCAAACTTGCACTTTTTCAAATGGCTGTAACTCGAAAACTACGGCAGCTAGAGAGTTGATTTGGGTCTTCAAATGCAGCTTGTACCATGCCCTAAAAACCAAAAATAGGATTCCGGAACAAAACCCGCAAGAAAACTTGAAAATTTCAAGGCAAAGTCACCCCTCGACTGGAAAATATAAAACCTTGAATATCTCGGAAACGGAGGCAGCTAGAGGGTCCAAACTTGCACTTTTTCAAATGGCTGTAACTCGAAAACTACGGCAGCTAGAGAGTTGATTTTGGTCTTAAAATGCAGCTTGTACCATGCCCTAAAAACCAAAAATAGGATTCCGGAACAAAACCCACAAGAAAACTTGAAAATTTCAAGGCAAAGTCAACCCTCGACTGGAAAATATAAAACCTTGAATATCTCGGAAACGGAGGCAGCTAGAGGGTCCAAACTTGCACTTTTTCAAATGGCTGTAACTCGAAAACTACGGCAGCTAGAGAGTTGATTTGGGTCTTCAAATGCAGCTTGTACCATGCCCTAAAAACCAAAAATGTGATTCCGGAACAAAAACCGCAAGAAAACTTGAAAATTTCAAGGCAAAGTCACCCCTCGACAGGAAAATGTAAAACCTTGAATATCTCGGAAACGGAGGCAGCTAGAGGGTCCAAACTTGCACTTTTTCAAATGGCTGTAACTCGAAAACTACGCCAGCTAGAGAGTTGATTTTGGTCTTAAAATGCAGCTTGTACCATGCCCTAAAAACCAAAAATAGGATTCCGGAACAAAACCCGCAAGAAAACTTGAAAATTTCAAGGCAAAGTCACCCCTCGACTGGAAAATATAAAACCTTGAATATCTCGGAAACGGAGGCAGCTAGAGGGTCCAAACTTGCACTTTTTCAGATGGCCCTACCTCGAAAACTGCGGCAGCTAGAGAGTTGATTTGGGTCTTCAAATGCAGCTTGTACCATGCCCTAAAAACCAAAAATAGGATTCCGGAACAAAACCCGCAAGAAAACTTGAAAATTTCAAGGCAAAGTCACCCCTCGACTGGAAAATATAAAACCTTGAATATCTCGGAAACGGAGGCAGCTAGAGGGTCCAAACTTGCACTTTTTCAAATGGCCCTACCTCGAAAACTACGGCAGCTAGAGAGTTGATTTTGGTCTTAAAATGCAGCTTGTACCATGCCCTAAAAACCAAAAATGTGATTCCGGAACAAAAACCGCAAGAAAACTTGAAAATTTCAAGGCAAAGTCACCCCTCGACAGGAAAATGTAAAACCTTGAATATCTCGGAAACGGAGGCAGCTAGAGGGTCCAAACTTGCACTTTTTCAAATGGCTGTAACTCGAAAACTACGGCAGCTAGAGAGTTGATTTGGGTCTTCAAATGCAGCTTGTACCATGCCCTAAAAACCAAAAATGTGATTCCGGAACAAAAACCGCAAGAAAACTTGAAAATTTCAAGGCAAAGTCACCCCTCGACAGGAAAATGTAAAACCTTGAATATCTCGGAAACGGAGGCAGCTAGAGGGTCCAAACTTGCACTTTTTCAAATGGCTGTAACTCGAAAACTACGGCAGCTAGAGAGTTGATTTGGGTCTTAAAATGCAGCTTGTACCATGCAATAAAAACCAAAAATAGGATTCCGGAACAAAACCCGCAAGAAAACTTGAAAATTTCAAGGCAAAGTCACCCCTCGACAGGAAAATGTAAAACCTTGAATATCTCGGAAACGGAGGCAGCTAGAGGGTCCAAACTTGCACTTTTTCAAATGGCTGTAACTCGAAAACTACGGCAGCTAGAGAGTTGATTTTGGTCTTAAAATGCAGCTTGTACCATGCCCTAAAAACCAAAAATAGGATTCCGGAACAAAACCCGCAAGAAAACTTGAAAATTTCAAGGCAAAGTCACCCCTCGACAGGAAAATGTAAAACCTTGAATATCTCGGAAACGGAGGCAGCTAGAGGGTCCAAACTTGCACTTTTTCAAATGGCTGTAACTCGAAAACTACGGCAGCTAGAGAGTTGAGTTTGGTCTTAAAATGCAGCTTGTACCATGCCCTAAAAACCAAAAATAGGATTCCGGAACAAAACCCGCAAGAAAACTTGAAAATTTCAAGGCAAAGTCACCCCTCGACTGGAAAATATAAAACCTTGAATATCTCGGAAACGGAGGCAGCTAGAGGGTCCAAACTTGCACTTTTTCAAATGGCTGTAACTCGAAAACTACGGCAGCTAGAGAGTTGATTTTGGTCTTAAAATGCAGCTTGTACCATGCCCTAAAAACCAAAAATAGGATTCCGGAACAAAACCCGCAAGAAAACTTGAAAATTTCAAGGCAAAGTCACCCCTCGACTGGAAAATATAAAACCTTGAATATCTCGGAAACGGAGGCAGCTAGAGGGTCCAAACTTGCACTTTTTCAAATGGCTGTAACTCGAAAACTACGGCAGCTAGAGAGTTGATTTTGGTCTTAAAATGCAGCTTGTACCATGCCCTAAAAACCAAAAATAGGATTCCGGAACAAAACCCGCAAGAAAACTTGAAAATTTCAAGGCAAAGTCACCCCTCGACTGGAAAATATAAAACCTTGAATATCTCGGAAACGGAGGCAGCTAGAGGGTCCAAACTTGCACTTTTTCAAATGGCCCTACCTCGAAAACTACGGCAGCTAGAGAGTTGATTTTGGTCTTAAAATGCAGCTTGTACCATGCCCTAAAAACCAAAAATAGGATTCCGGAACAAAACCCGCAAGAAAACTTGAAAATTTCAAGGCAAAGTCACCCCTCGACTGGAAAATATAAAACCTTGAATATCTCGGAAACGGAGGCAGCTAGAGGGTCCAAACTTGCACTTTTTCAAATGGCTGTAACTCGAAAACTACGGCAGCTAGAGAGTTGATTTGGGTCTTCAAATGCAGCTTGTACCATGCCCTAAAAACCAAAAATAGGATTCCGGAACAAAACCCGCAAGAAAACTTGAAAATTTCAAGGCAAAGTCACCCCTCGACTGGAAAATATAAAACCTTGAATATCTCGGAAACGGAGGCAGCTAGAGGGTCCAAACTTGCACTTTTTCAGATGGCCCTACCTCGAAAACTGCGGCAGCTAGAGAGTTGATTTGGGTCTTCAAATGCAGCTTGTACCATGCCCTAAAAACCAAAAATAGGATTCCGGAACAAAACCCGCAAGAAAACTTGAAAATTTCAAGGCAAAGTCACCCCTCGACTGGAAAATATAAAACCTTGAATATCTCGGAAACGGAGGCAGCTAGAGGGTCCAAACTTGCACTTTTTCAGATGGCCCTACCTCGAAAACTGCGGCAGCTAGAGAGTTGATTTGGGTCTTCAAATGCAGCTTGTACCATGCCCTAAAAACCAAAAATAGGATTCCGGAACAAAACCCGCAAGAAAACTTGAAAATTTCAAGGCAAAGTCACCCCTCGACTGGAAAATATAAAACCTTGAATATCTCGGAAACGGAGGCAGCTAGAGGGTCCAAACTTGCACTTTTTCAGATGGCCCTACCTCGAAAACTACGGCAGCTAGAGAGTTGATTTTGGTCTTAAAATGCAGCTTGTACCATGCCCTAAAAACCAAAAATAGGATTCCGGAACAAAACCCGCAAGAAAACTTGAAAATTTCAAGGCAAAGTCACCCCTCGACAGGAAAATGTAAAACCTTGAATATCTCGGAAACGGAGGCAGCTAGAGGGTCCAAACTTGCACTTTTTCAAATGGCTGTAACTCGAAAACTACGGCAGCTAGAGAGTTGAGTTTGGTCTTAAAATGCAGCTTGTACCATGCCCTAAAAACCAAAAATAGGATTCCGGAACAAAACCCGCAAGAAAACTTGAAAATTTCAAGGCAAAGTCACCCCTCGACTGGAAAATATAAAACCTTGAATATCTCGGAAACGGAGGCAGCTAGAGGGTCCAAACTTGCACTTTTTCAAATGGCTGTAACTCGAAAACTACGGCAGCTAGAGAGTTGATTTTGGTCTTAAAATGCAGCTTGTACCATGCCCTAAAAACCAAAAATAGGATTCCGGAACAAAACCCGCAAGAAAACTTGAAAATTTCAAGGCAAAGTCACCCCTCGACTGGAAAATATAAAACCTTGAATATCTCGGAAACGGAGGCAGCTAGAGGGTCCAAACTTGCACTTTTTCAAATGGCTGTAACTCGAAAACTACGGCAGCTAGAGAGTTGATTTTGGTCTTAAAATGCAGCTTGTACCATGCCCTAAAAACCAAAAATAGGATTCCGGAACAAAACCCGCAAGAAAACTTGAAAATTTCAAGGCAAAGTCACCCCTCGACTGGAAAATATAAAACCTTGAATATCTCGGAAACGGAGGCAGCTAGAGGGTCCAAACTTGCACTTTTTCAAATGGCTGTAACTCGAAAACTACGGCAGCTAGAGAGTTGATTTGGGTCTTCAAATGCAGCTTGTACCATGCCCTAAAAACCAAAAATAGGATTCCGGAACAAAACCCGCAAGAAAACTTGAAAATTTCAAGGCAAAGTCACCCCTCGACTGGAAAATATAAAACCTTGAATATCTCGGAAACGGAGGCAGCTAGAGGGTCCAAACTTGCACTTTTTAAAATGGCTGTAACTCGAAAACTACGCCAGCTAGAGAGTTGATTTGGGTCTTCAAATGCAGCTTGTACCATGCCCTAAAAACCAAAAATATGATTCCGGAAAAAAAACCGCAAGAAAACTTGAAAATTTCAAGGCAAAGTCACCCCTCGACAGGAAAATGTAAAACCTTGAATATCTCGGAAACGGAGGCAGCTAGAGGGTCCAAACTTGCACTTTTTCAAATGGCTGTAACTCGAAAACTACGGCAGCTAGAGAGTTGATTTGGGTCTTCAAATGCAGCTTGTACCATGCCCTAAAAACCAAAAATAGGATTCCGGAACAAAACCCGCAAGAAAACTTGAAAATTTCAAGGCAAAGTCACCCCTCGACTGGAAAATATAAAACCTTGAATATCTCGGAAACGGAGGCAGCTAGAGGGTCCAAACTTGCACTTTTTCAGATGGCCCTACCTCGAAAACTGCGGCAGCTAGAGAGTTGATTTGGGTCTTCAAATGCAGCTTGTACCATGCCCTAAAAACCAAAAATAGGATTCCGGAACAAAACCCGCAAGAAAACTTGAAAATTTCAAGGCAAAGTCACCCCTCGACTGGAAAATATAAAACCTTGAATATCTCGGAAACGGAGGCAGCTAGAGGGTCCAAACTTGCACTTTTTCAAATGGCCCTACCTCGAAAACTACGGCAGCTAGAGAGTTGATTTTGGTCTTAAAATGCAGCTTGTACCATGCCCTAAAAACCAAAAATGTGATTCCGGAACAAAAACCGCAAGAAAACTTGAAAATTTCAAGGCAAAGTCACCCCTCGACAGGAAAATGTAAAACCTTGAATATCTCGGAAACGGAGGCAGCTAGAGGGTCCAAACTTGCACTTTTTCAAATGGCTGTAACTCGAAAACTACGGCAGCTAGAGAGTTGATTTGGGTCTTCAAATGCAGCTTGTACCATGCCCTAAAAACCAAAAATGTGATTCCGGAACAAAAACCGCAAGAAAACTTGAAAATTTCAAGGCAAAGTCACCCCTCGACAGGAAAATGTAAAACCTTGAATATCTCGGAAACGGAGGCAGCTAGAGGGTCCAAACTTGCACTTTTTCAAATGGCTGTAACTCGAAAACTACGGCAGCTAGAGAGTTGATTTGGGTCTTAAAATGCAGCTTGTACCATGCAATAAAAACCAAAAATAGGATTCCGGAACAAAACCCGCAAGAAAACTTGAAAATTTCAAGGCAAAGTCACCCCTCGACAGGAAAATGTAAAACCTTGAATATCTCGGAAACGGAGGCAGCTAGAGGGTCCAAACTTGCACTTTTTCAAATGGCTGTAACTCGAAAACTACGGCAGCTAGAGAGTTGATTTTGGTCTTAAAATGCAGCTTGTACCATGCCCTAAAAACCAAAAATAGGATTCCGGAACAAAACCCGCAAGAAAACTTGAAAATTTCAAGGCAAAGTCACCCCTCGACAGGAAAATGTAAAACCTTGAATATCTCGGAAACGGAGGCAGCTAGAGGGTCCAAACTTGCACTTTTTCAAATGGCTGTAACTCGAAAACTACGGCAGCTAGAGAGTTGAGTTTGGTCTTAAAATGCAGCTTGTACCATGCCCTAAAAACCAAAAATAGGATTCCGGAACAAAACCCGCAAGAAAACTTGAAAATTTCAAGGCAAAGTCACCCCTCGACTGGAAAATATAAAACCTTGAATATCTCGGAAACGGAGGCAGCTAGAGGGTCCAAACTTGCACTTTTTCAAATGGCTGTAACTCGAAAACTACGGCAGCTAGAGAGTTGATTTTGGTCTTAAAATGCAGCTTGTACCATGCCCTAAAAACCAAAAATAGGATTCCGGAACAAAACCCGCAAGAAAACTTGAAAATTTCAAGGCAAAGTCACCCCTCGACTGGAAAATATAAAACCTTGAATATCTCGGAAACGGAGGCAGCTAGAGGGTCCAAACTTGCACTTTTTCAAATGGCTGTAACTCGAAAACTACGGCAGCTAGAGAGTTGATTTTGGTCTTAAAATGCAGCTTGTACCATGCCCTAAAAACCAAAAATAGGATTCCGGAACAAAACCCACAAGAAAACTTGAAAATTTCAAGGCAAAGTCAACCCTCGACTGGAAAATATAAAACCTTGAATATCTCGGAAACGGAGGCAGCTAGAGGGTCCAAACTTGCACTTTTTCAAATGGCTGTAACTCGAAAACTACGGCAGCTAGAGAGTTGATTTGGGTCTTCAAATGCAGCTTGTACCATGCCCTAAAAACCAAAAATGTGATTCCGGAACAAAAACCGCAAGAAAACTTGAAAATTTCAAGGCAAAGTCACCCCTCGACAGGAAAATGTAAAACCTTGAATATCTCGGAAACGGAGGCAGCTAGAGGGTCCAAACTTGCACTTTTTAAAATGGCTGTAACTCGAAAACTACGCCAGCTAGAGAGTTGATTTTGGTCTTAAAATGCAGCTTGTACCATGCCCTAAAAACCAAAAATAGGATTCCGGAACAAAACCCGCAAGAAAACTTGAAAATTTCAAGGCAAAGTCACCCCTCGACTGGAAAATATAAAACCTTGAATATCTCGGAAACGGAGGCAGCTAGAGGGTCCAAACTTGCACTTTTTCAGATGGCCCTACCTCGAAAACTGCGGCAGCTAGAGAGTTGATTTGGGTCTTCAAATGCAGCTTGTACCATGCCCTAAAAACCAAAAATAGGATTCCGGAACAAAACCCGCAAGAAAACTTGAAAATTTCAAGGCAAAGTCACCCCTCGACTGGAAAATATAAAACCTTGAATATCTCGGAAACGGAGGCAGCTAGAGGGTCCAAACTTGCACTTTTTCAAATGGCCCTACCTCGAAAACTACGGCAGCTAGAGAGTTGATTTTGGTCTTAAAATGCAGCTTGTACCATGCCCTAAAAACCAAAAATGTGATTCCGGAACAAAAACCGCAAGAAAACTTGAAAATTTCAAGGCAAAGTCACCCCTCGACAGGAAAATGTAAAACCTTGAATATCTCGGAAACGGAGGCAGCTAGAGGGTCCAAACTTGCACTTTTTCAAATGGCTGTAACTCGAAAACTACGGCAGCTAGAGAGTTGATTTGGGTCTTCAAATGCAGCTTGTACCATGCCCTAAAAACCAAAAATGTGATTCCGGAACAAAAACCGCAAGAAAACTTGAAAATTTCAAGGCAAAGTCACCCCTCGACAGGAAAATGTAAAACCTTGAATATCTCGGAAACGGAGGCAGCTAGAGGGTCCAAACTTGCACTTTTTCAAATGGCTGTAACTCGAAAACTACGGCAGCTAGAGAGTTGATTTGGGTCTTAAAATGCAGCTTGTACCATGCCCTAAAAACCAAAAATAGGATTCCGGAACAAAACCCGCAAGAAAACTTGAAAATTTCAAGGCAAAGTCACCCCTCGACAGGAAAATGTAAAACCTTGAATATCTCGGAAACGGAGGCAGCTAGAGGGTCCAAACTTGCACTTTTTCAAATGGCTGTAACTCGAAAACTACGGCAGCTAGAGAGTTGATTTTGGTCTTAAAATGCAGCTTGTACCATGCCCTAAAAACCAAAAATAGGATTCCGGAACAAAACCCGCAAGAAAACTTGAAAATTTCAAGGCAAAGTCACCCCTCGACAGGAAAATGTAAAACCTTGAATATCTCGGAAACGGAGGCAGCTAGAGGGTCCAAACTTGCACTTTTTCAAATGGCTGTAACTCGAAAACTACGGCAGCTAGAGAGTTGATTTTGGTCTTAAAATGCAGCTTGTACCATGCCCTAAAAACCAAAAATAGGATTCCGGAACAAAACCCGCAAGAAAACTTGAAAATTTCAAGGCAAAGTCACCCCTCGACTGGAAAATATAAAACCTTGAATATCTCGGAAACGGAGGCAGCTAGAGGGTCCAAACTTGCACTTTTTCAAATGGCTGTAACTCGAAAACTACGGCAGCTAGAGAGTTGATTTTGGTCTTAAAATGCAGCTTGTACCATGCCCTAAAAACCAAAAATAGGATTCCGGAACAAAACCCGCAAGAAAACTTGAAAATTTCAAGGCAAAGTCACCCCTCGACTGGAAAATATAAAACCTTGAATATCTCGGAAACGGAGGCAGCTAGAGGGTCCAAACTTGCACTTTTTCAAATGGCTGTAACTCGAAAACTACGGCAGCTAGAGAGTTGATTTTGGTCTTAAAATGCAGCTTGTACCATGCCCTAAACACCAAAAATAGGATTCCGGAACAAAACCCGCAAGAAAACTTGAAAATTTCAAGGCAAAGTCACCCCTCGACTGGAAAATATAAAACCTTGAATATCTCGGAAACGGAGGCAGCTAGAGGGTCCAAACTTGCACTTTTTCAAATGGCTGTGACTCGAAAACTACGGCAGCTAGAGAGTTGATTTTGGTCTTAAAATGCAGCTTGTACCATGCCCTAAAAACCAAAAATAGGATTCCGGAACAAAACCCGCAAGAAAACTTGAAAATTTCAAGGCAAAGTCACCCCTCGACAGGAAAATGTAAAACCTTGAATATCTCGGAAACGGAGGCAGCTAGAGGGTCCAAACTTGCACTTTTTCAAATGGCTGTAACTCGAAAACTACGGCAGCTAGAGAGTTGATTTTGGTCTTAAAATGCAGCTTGTACCATGCCCTAAACACCAAAAATAGGATTCCGGAACAAAACCCGCAAGAAAACTTGAAAATTTCAAGGCAAAGTCACCCCTCGACTGGAAAATATAAAACCTTGAATATCTCGGAAACGGAGGCAGCTAGAGGGTCCAAACTTGCACTTTTTCAAATGGCTGTGACTCGAAAACTACGGCAGCTAGAGAGTTGATTTGGGTCTTAAAATGCAGCTTGTACCATGCCCTAAAAACCAAAAATTGGATTCCGGAACAAAACCCGCAAGAAAACTTGAAAATTTCAAGGCAAAGTCACCCCTCGACTGGAAAATATAAAACCTTGAATATCTCGGAAACGGAGGCAGCTAGAGGGTCCAAACTTGCACTTTTTCAAATGGCTGTAACTCGAAAACTACGCCAGCTAGAGAGTTGATTTTGGTCTTAAAATGCAGCTTGTACCATGCCCTAAAAACCAAAAATAGGATTCCGGAACAAAACCCGCAAGAAAACTTGAAAATTTCAAGGCAAAGTCACCCCTCGACAGGAAAATGTAAAACCTTGAATATCTCGGAAACGGAGGCAGCTAGAGGGTCCAAACTTGCACTTTTTCAAATGGCTGTAACTCGAAAACTACGCCAGCTAGAGAGTTGATTTTGGTCTTAAAATGCAGCTTGTACCATGCCCTAAAAACCAAAAATAGGATTCCGGAACAAAACCCGCAAGAAAACTTGAAAATTTCAAGGCAAAGTCACCCCTCGACTGGAAAATATAAAACCTTGAATATCTCGGAAACGGAGGCAGCTAGAGGGTCCAAACTTGCACTTTTTCAAATGGCTGTAACTCGAAAACTACGGCAGCTAGAGAGTTGATTTGGGTCTTCAAATGCAGCTTGTACCATGCCCTAAAAACCAAAAATAGGATTCCGGAACAAAACCCGCAAGAAAACTTGAAAATTTCAAGGCAAAGTCACCCCTCGACTGGAAAATATAAAACCTTGAATATCTCGGAAACGGAGGCAGCTAGAGGGTCCAAACTTGCACTTTTTCAAATGGCTGTAACTCGAAAACTACGGCAGCTAGAGAGTTGATTTTGGTCTTAAAATGCAGCTTGTACCATGCCCTAAAAACCAAAAATAGGATTCCGGAACAAAACCCGCAAGAAAACTTGAAAATTTCAAGGCAAAGTCACCCCTCGACTGGAAAATATAAAACCTTGAATATCTCGGAAACGGAGGCAGCTAGAGGGTCCAAACTTGCACTTTTTCAAATGGCTGTAACTCGAAAACTACGGCAGCTAGAGAGTTGATTTTGGTCTTAAAATGCAGCTTGTACCATGCCCTAAAAACCAAAAATAGGATTCCGGAACAAAACCCGCAAGAAAACTTGAAAATTTCAAGGCAAAGTCACCCCTCGACTGGAAAATATAAAACCTTGAATATCTCGGAAACGGAGGCAGCTAGAGGGTCCAAACTTGCACTTTTTCAAATGGCTGTAACTCGAAAACTACGGCAGCTAGAGAGTTGATTTTGGTCTTAAAATGCAGCTTGTACCATGCCCTAAAAACCAAAAATAGGATTCCGGAACAAAACCCGCAAGAAAACTTGAAAATTTCAAGGCAAAGTCACCCCTCGACTGGAAAATATAAAACCTTGAATATCTCGGAAACGGAGGCAGCTAGAGGGTCCAAACTTGCACTTTTTCAAATGGCTGTAACTCGAAAACTACGGCAGCTAGAGAGTTGATTTTGGTCTTAAAATGCAGCTTGTACCATGCCCTAAAAACCAAAAATAGGATTCCGGAACAAAACCCGCAAGAAAACTTGAAAATTTCAAGGCAAAGTCACCCCTCGACTGGAAAATATAAAACCTTGAATATCTCGGAAACGGAGGCAGCTAGAGGGTCCAAACTTGCACTTTTTCAAATGGCTGTAACTCGAAAACTACGGCAGCTAGAGAGTTGATTTTGGTCTTAAAATGCAGCTTGTACCATGCCCTAAAAACCAAAAATAGGATTCCGGAACAAAACCCGCAAGAAAACTTGAAAATTTCAAGGCAAAGTCACCCCTCGACTGGAAAATATAAAACCTTGAATATCTCGGAAACGGAGGCAGCTAGAGGGTCCAAACTTGCACTTTTTCAAATGGCTGTAACTCGAAAACTACGGCAGCTAGAGAGTTGATTTTGGTCTTAAAATGCAGCTTGTACCATGCCCTAAAAACCAAAAATAGGATTCCGGAACAAAACCCGCAAGAAAACTTGAAAATTTCAAGGCAAAGTCACCCCTCGACTGGAAAATATAAAACCTTGAATATCTCGGAAACGGAGGCAGCTAGAGGGTCCAAACTTGCACTTTTTCAAATGGCTGTAACTCGAAAACTACGGCAGCTAGAGAGTTGATTTTGGTCTTAAAATGCAGCTTGTACCATGCCCTAAAAACCAAAAATAGGATTCCGGAACAAAACCCGCAAGAAAACTTGAAAATTTCAAGGCAAAGTCACCCCTCGACAGGAAAATGTAAAACCTTGAATATCTCGGAAACGGAGGCAGCTAGAGGGTCCAAACTTGCACTTTTTCAAATGGCTGTAACTCGAAAACTACGGCAGCTAGAGAGTTGATTTGGGTCTTAAAATGCAGCTTGTACCATGCCCTAAAAACCAAAAATAGGATTCCGGAACAAAACCCGCAAGAAAACTTGAAAATTTCAAGGCAAAGTCACCCCTCGACTGGAAAATATAAAACCTTGAATATCTCGGAAACGGAGGCAGCTAGAGGGTCCAAACTTGCACTTTTTCAAATGGCTGTAACTCGAAAACTACGGCAGCTAGAGAGTTGATTTTGGTCTTCAAATGCAGCTTGTACCATGCCCTAAAAACCAAAAATAGGATTCCGGAACAAAACCCGCAAGAAAACTTGAAAATTTCAAGGCAAAGTCACCCCTCGACTGGAAAATATAAAACCTTGAATATCTCGGAAACGGAGGCAGCTAGAGGGTCCAAACTTGCACTTTTTCAAATGGCCCTACCTCGAAAACTGCGGCAGCTAGAGAGTTGATTTGGGTCTTCAAATGCAGCTTGTACCATGCCCTAAAAACCAAAAATAGGATTCCGGAACAAAACCCGCAAGAAAACTTGAAAATTTCAAGGCAAAGTCACCCCTCGACTGGAAAATATAAAACCTTGAATATCTCGGAAACGGAGGCAGCTAGAGGGTCCAAACTTGCACTTTTTCAAATGGCTGTAACTCGAAAACTACGGCAGCAAGAGAGTTGATTTTGGTCTTAAAATGCAGCTTGTACCATGCCCTAAAAACCAAAAATATGATTCCGGAACAAAACCCGCAAGAAAACTTGAAAATTTCAAGGCAAAGTCACCCCTCGACAGGAAAATGTAAAACCGTGAATATCTCGGAAACGGAGGCAGCTAGAGGGTCGAAACTTGAACTTTTTCAAATGGCTGTAACTCGAAAACTACGGCAGCTAGAGAGTTGATTTTGGTCTTAAAATGCAGCTTGTACCATGCCCTAAAAACCAAAAATAGGATTCCGGAACAAAACCCGCAAGAAAACTTGAAAATTTCAAGGCAAAGTCACCCCTCGACTGGAAAATATAAGACCTTGAATATCTCGGAAACGGAGGCAGCTAGAGGGTCCAAACTTGCACTTTTTCAAATGGCTGTAACTCGAAAACTACGGCAGCTAGAGAGTTGATTTTGGTTTTAAAATGCAGCTTGTACCATGCCCTAAAAACCAAAAATAGGATTCCGGAACAAAACCCGCAAGAAAACTTGAAAATTTCAAGGCAAAGTCACCCCTCGACAGGAAATGTAAAACCTTGAATATCTCGGAAACGGAGGCAGCTAGAGGGTCCAAACTTGCACTTTTTCAAATGGCTGTAACTCGAAAACTACGGCAGCTAGAGAGTTGATTTTGGTCTTAAAATGCAGCTTGTACCATGCCCTAAAAACCAAAAATAGGATTCCGGAACAAAACCCGCAAGAAAACTTGAAAATTTCAAGGCAAAGTCACCCCTCGACTGGAAAATGTAAAACCTTGAATATCTCGGAAACGGAGGCAGCTAGATGGTCCAAACTTGCACTTTTTCAAATGGCTGTAACTCGAAAACTACGGCAGCTAGAGAGTTGATTTGGGTCTTCAAATGCAGCTTGTACCATGCCCTAAAAACCAAAAATGTGATTCCGGAACAAAAACCGCAAGAAAACTTGAAAATTTCAAGGCAAAGTCACCCCTCGACAGGAAAATGTAAAACCTTGAATATCTCGGAAACGGAGGCAGCTAGAGGGTCCAAACTTGCACTTTTTCAAATGGCTGTAACTCGAAAACTACGCCAGCTAGAGAGTTGATTTTGGTCTTAAAATGCAGCTTGTACCATGCCCTAAAAACCAAAAATGTGATTCCGGAACAAAAACCGCAAGAAAACTTGAAAATTTCAAGGCAAAGTCACCCCTCGACAGGAAAATGTAAAACCTTGAATATCTCGGAAACGGAGGCAGCTAGAGGGTCCAAACTTGCACTTTTTCAAATGGCTGTAACTCGAAAACTACGGCAGCTAGAGAGTTGATTTGGGTCTTCAAATGCAGCTTGTACCATGCCCTAAAAACCAAAAATGTGATTCCGGAACTAAACCCGCAAGAAAACTTGAAAATTTCAAGGCAAAGTCACCCCTCGACTGGAAAATATAAAACCTTGAATATCTCGGAAACGGAGGCAGCTAGAGGGTCCAAACTTGCACTTTTTCAGATGGCCCTACCTCGAAAACTGCGGCAGCTAGAGAGTTGATTTGGGTCTTCAAATGCAGCTTGTACCATGCCCTAAAAACCAAAAATAGGATTCCGGAACAAAACCCGCAAGAAAACTTGAAAATTTCAAGGCAAAGTCACCCCTCGACTGGAAAATATAAAACCTTGAATATCTCGGAAACGGAGGCAGCTAGAGGGTCCAAACTTGCACTTTTTCAAATGGCTGTAACTCGAAAACTACGGCAGCTAGAGAGTTGATTTGGGTCTTCAAATGCAGCTTGTACCATGCCCTAAAAACCAAAAATGTGATTCCGGAACAAAAACCGCAAGAAAACTTGAAAATTTCAAGGCAAAGTCACCCCTCGACAGGAAAATGTAAAACCTTGAATATCTCGGAAACGGAGGCAGCTAGAGGGTCCAAACTTGCACTTTTTCAAATGGCTGTAACTCGAAAACTACGGCAGCTAGAGAGTTGATTTGGGTCTTCAAATGCAGCTTGTACCATGCCCTAAAAACCAAAAATGTGATTCCGGAACAAAAACCGCAAGAAAACTTGAAAATTTCAAGGCAAAGTCACCCCTCGACAGGAAAATGTAAAACCTTGAATATCTCGGAAACGGAGGCAGCTAGAGGGTCCAAACTTGCACTTTTTCAAATGGCTGTAACTCGAAAACTACGGCAGCTAGAGAGTTGATTTGGGTCTTCAAATGCAGCTTGTACCATGCCCTAAAAACCAAAAATGTGATTCCGGAACAAAAACCGCAAGAAAACTTGAAAATTTCAAGGCAAAGTCACCCCTCGACAGGAAAATGTAAAACCTTGAATATCTCGGAAACGGAGGCAGCTAGAGGGTCCAAACTTGCACTTTTTCAAATGGCTGTAACTCGAAAACTACGCCAGCTAGAGAGTTGATTTTGGTCTTAAAATGCAGCTTGTACCATGCCCTAAAAACCAAAAATGTGATTCCGGAACAAAAACCGCAAGAAAACTTGAAAATTTCAAGGCAAAGTCACCCCTCGACAGGAAAATGTAAAACCTTGAATATCTCGGAAACGGAGGCAGCTAGAGGGTCCAAACTTGCACTTTTTCAAATGGCTGTAACTCGAAAACTACGCCAGCTAGAGAGTTGATTTTGGTCTTAAAATGCAGCTTGTACCATGCCCTAAAAACCAAAAATAGGATTCCGGAACAAAACCCGCAAGAAAACTTGAAAATTTCAAGGCAAAGTCACCCCTCGACTGGAAAATATAAAACCTTGAATATCTCGGAAACGGAGGCAGCTAGAGGGTCCAAACTTGCACTTTTTCAGATGGCCCTACCTCGAAAACTGCGGCAGCTAGAGAGTTGATTTGGGTCTTCAAATGCAGCTTGTACCATGCCCTAAAAACCAAAAATAGGATTCCGGAACAAAACCCGCAAGAAAACTTGAAAATTTCAAGGCAAAGTCACCCCTCGACTGGAAAATGTAAAACCTTGAATATCTCGGAAACGGAGGCAGCTAGAGGGTCCAAACTTGCACTTTTTCAGATGGCCCTACCTCGAAAACTGCGGCAGCTAGAGAGTTGATTTGGGTCTTCAAATGCAGCTTGTACCATGCCCTAAAAACCAAAAATAGGATTCCGGAACAAAACCCGCAAGAAAACTTGAAAATTTCAAGGCAAAGTCACCCCTCGACAGGAAAATGTAAAACCTTGAATATCTCGGAAACGGAGGCAGCTAGAGGGTCCAAACTTGCACTTTTTCAAATGGCTGTAACTCGAAAACTACGGCAGCTAGAGAGTTGATTTGGGTCTTCAAATGCAGCTTGTACCATGCCCTAAAAACCAAAAATGTGATTCCGGAACAAAAACCGCAAGAAAACTTGAAAATTTCAAGGCAAAGTCACCCCTCGACAGGAAAATGTAAAACCTTGAATATCTCGGAAACGGAGGCAGCTAGAGGGTCCAAACTTGCACTTTTTCAAATGGCTGTAACTCGAAAACTACGCCAGCTAGAGAGTTGATTTTGGTCTTAAAATGCAGCTTGTACCATGCCCTAAAAACCAAAAATAGGATTCCGGAACAAAACCCGCAAGAAAACTTGAAAATTTCAAGGCAAAGTCACCCCTCGACTGGAAAATATAAAACCTTGAATATCTCGGAAACGGAGGCAGCTAGAGGGTCCAAACTTGCACTTTTTCAGATGGCCCTACCTCGAAAACTGCGGCAGCTAGAGAGTTGATTTGGGTCTTCAAATGCAGCTTGTACCATGCCCTAAAAACCAAAAATAGGATTCCGGAACAAAACCCGCAAGAAAACTTGAAAATTTCAAGGCAAAGTCACCCCTCGACTGGAAAATATAAAACCTTGAATATCTCGGAAACGGAGGCAGCTAGAGGGTCCAAACTTGCACTTTTTCAAATGGCTGTAACTCGAAAACTACGGCAGCTAGAGAGTTGATTTGGGTCTTCAAATGCAGCTTGTACCATGCCCTAAAAACCAAAAATGTGATTCCGGAACAAAAACCGCAAGAAAACTTGAAAATTTCAAGGCAAAGTCACCCCTCGACAGGAAAATGTAAAACCTTGAATATCTCGGAAACGGAGGCAGCTAGAGGGTCCAAACTTGCACTTTTTCAAATGGCTGTAACTCGAAAACTACGCCAGCTAGAGAGTTGATTTGGGTCTTAAAATGCAGCTTGTACCATGCCCTAAAAACCAAAAATAGGATTCCGGAACAAAACCCGCAAGAAAACTTGAAAATTTCAAGGCAAAGTCACCCCTCGACTGGAAAATATAAAACCTTGAATATCTCGGAAACGGAGGCAGCTAGAGGGTCCAAACTTGCACTTTTTCAAATGGCTGTAACTCGAAAACTACGCCAGCTAGAGAGTTGATTTTGGTCTTAAAATGCAGCTTGTACCATGCCCTAAAAACCAAAAATAGGATTCCGGAACAAAACCCGCAAGAAAACTTGAAAATTTCAAGGCAAAGTCACCCCTCGACTGGAAAATATAAAACCTTGAATATCTCGGAAACGGAGGCAGCTAGAGGGTCCAAACTTGCACTTTTTCAGATGGCCCTACCTCGAAAACTGCGGCAGCTAGAGAGTTGATTTGGGTCTTCAAATGCAGCTTGTACCATGCCCTAAAAACCAAAAATAGGATTCCGGAACAAAACCCGCAAGAAAACTTGAAAATTTCAAGGCAAAGTCACCCCTCGACTGGAAAATGTAAAACCTTGAATATCTCGGAAACGGAGGCAGCTAGAGGGTCCAAACTTGCACTTTTTCAAATGGCTCTAACTCGAAAACTACGGCAGCTAGAGAGTTGATTTGGGTCTTCAAATGCAGCTTGTACCATGCCCTAAAAACCAAAAATGTGATTCCGGAACAAAAACCGCAAGAAAACTTGAAAATTTCAAGGCAAAGTCACCCCTCGACAGGAAAATGTAAAACCTTGAATATCTCGGAAACGGAGGCAGCTAGAGGGTCCAAACTTGCACTTTTTCAAATGGCTGTAACTCGAAAACTACGGCAGCTAGAGAGTTGATTTGGGTCTTCAAATGCAGCTTGTACCATGCCCTAAAAACCAAAAATGTGATTCCGGAACAAAAACCGCAAGAAAACTTGAAAATTTCAAGGCAAAGTCACCCCTCGACAGGAAAATGTAAAACCTTGAATATCTCGGAAACGGAGGCAGCTAGAGGGTCCAAACTTGCACTTTTCAAATGGCTGTAACTCGAAAACTACGGCAGCTAGAGAGTTGATTTGGGTCTTCAAATGCAGCTTGTACCATGCCCTAAAAACCAAAAATGTGATTCCGGAACAAAAACCGCAAGAAAACTTGAAAATTTCAAGGCAAAGTCACCCCTCGACAGGAAAATGTAAAACCTTGAATATCTCGGAAACGGAGGCAGCTAGAGGGTCCAAACTTGCACTTTTTCAAATGGCTGTAACTCGAAAACTACGCCAGCTAGAGAGTTGATTTTGGTCTTAAAATGCAGCTTGTACCATGCCCTAAAAACCAAAAATAGGATTCCGGAACAAAACCCGCAAGAAAACTTGAAAATTTCAAGGCAAAGTCACCCCTCGACTGGAAAATATAAAACCTTGAATATCTCGGAAACGGAGGCAGCTAGAGGGTCCAAACTTGCACTTTTTCAGATGGCCCTACCTCGAAAACTGCGGCAGCTAGAGAGTTGATTTGGGTCTTCAAATGCAGCTTGTACCATGCCCTAAAAACCAAAAATAGGATTCCGGAACAAAACCCGCAAGAAAACTTGAAAATTTCAAGGCAAAGTCACCCCTCGACTGGAAAATATAAAACCTTGAATATCTCGGAAACGGAGGCAGCTAGAGGGTCCAAACTTGCACTTTTTCAAATGGCTGTAACTCGAAAACTACGGCAGCTAGAGAGTTGATTTGGGTCTTCAAATGCAGCTTGTACCATGCCCTAAAAACCAAAAATGTGATTCCGGAACAAAAACCGCAAGAAAACTTGAAAATTTCAAGGCAAAGTCACCCCTCGACAGGAAAATGTAAAACCTTGAATATCTCGGAAACGGAGGCAGCTAGAGGGTCCAAACTTGCACTTTTTCAAATGGCTGTAACTCGAAAACTACGCCAGCTAGAGAGTTGATTTTGGTCTTAAAATGCAGCTTGTACCATGCCCTAAAAACCAAAAATAGGATTCCGGAACAAAACCCGCAAGAAAACTTGAAAATTTCAAGGCAAAGTCACCCCTCGACTGGAAAATATAAAACCTTGAATATCTCGGAAACGGAGGCAGCTAGAGGGTCCAAACTTGCACTTTTTAAAATGGCTGTAACTCGAAAACTACGGCAGCTAGAGAGTTGATTTGGGTCTTCAAATGCAGCTTGTACCATGCCCTAAAAACCAAAAATAGGATTCCGGAACAAAACCCGCAAGAAAACTTGAAAATTTCAAGGCAAAGTCACCCCTCGACTGGAAAATATAAAACCTTGAATATCTCGGAAACGGAGGCAGCTAGAGGGTCCAAACTTGCACTTTTTCAAATGGCTGTAACTCGAAAACTACGGCAGCTAGAGAGTTGATTTGGGTCTTCAAATGCAGCTTGTACCATGCCCTAAAAACCAAAAATAGGATTCCGGAACAAAACCCGCAAGAAAACTTGAAAATTTCAAGGCAAAGTCACCCCTCGACTGGAAAATATAAAACCTTGAATATCTCGGAAACGGAGGCAGCTAGAGGGTCCAAACTTGCACTTTTTCAAATGGCTGTAACTCGAAAACTACGGCAGCTAGAGAGTTGATTTGGGTCTTCAAATGCAGCTTGTACCATGCCCTAAAAACCAAAAATAGGATTCCGGAACAAAACCCGCAAGAAAACTTGAAAATTTCAAGGCAAAGTCACCCCTCGACTGGAAAATATAAAACCTTGAATATCTCGGAAACGGAGGCAGCTAGAGGGTCCAAACTTGCACTTTTTCAAATGGCTGTAACTCGAAAACTACGGCAGCTAGAGAGTTGATTTGGGTCTTCAAATGCAGCTTGTACCATGCCCTAAAAACCAAAAATAGGATTCCGGAACAAAACCGCAAGAAAACTTGAAAATTTCAAGGCAAAGTCACCCCTCGACTGGAAAATGTAAAACCTTGAATATCTCGGAAACGGAGGCAGCTAGAGGGTCCAAACTTGCACTTTTTCAAATGGCTGTAACTCGAAAACTACGGCAGCTAGAGAGTTGATTTGGGTCTTCAAATGCAGCTTGTACCATGCCCTAAAAACCAAAAATAGGATTCCGGAACAAAACCCGCAAGAAAACTTGAAAATTTCAAGGCAAAGTCACCCCTCGACAGGAAAATGTAAAACCTTGAATATCTCGGAAACGGAGGCAGCTAGAGGGTCCAAACTTGCACTTTTTCAAATGGCTGTAACTCGAAAACTACGGCAGCTAGAGAGTTGATTTGGGTCTTAAAATGCAGCTTGTACCATGCCCTAAAAACCAAAAATAGGATTCCAAAACAAAACCCGCAAGAAAACTTGAAAATTTCAAGGCAAAGTCACCCCTCGACAGGAAAATGTAAAACCTTGAATATCTCGGAAACGGAGGCAGCTAGAGGGTCCAAACTTGCACTTTTTCAAATGGCTGTAACTCGAAAACTACGGCAGCTAGAGAGTTGATTTTGGTCTTCAAATGCAGCTTGTACCATGCCCTAAAAACCAAAAATAGGATTCCGGAACAAAACCCGCAAGAAAACTTGAAAATTTCAAGGCAAAGTCACCCCTCGACAGGAAAATGTAAAACCTTGAATATCTCGGAAACGGAGGCAGCTAGAGGGTCCAAACTTGCACTTTTTCAAATGGCTGTAACTCGAAAACTACGGCAGCTAGAGAGTTGATTTGGGTCTTCAAATGCAGCTTGTACCATGCCCTAAAAACCAAAAATAGGATTCCGGAACAAAACCCGCAAGAAAACTTGAAAATTTCAAGGCAAAGTCACCCCTCGACAGGAAAATGTAAAACCTTGAATATCTCGGAAACGGAGGCAGCTAGAGGGTCCAAACTTGCACTTTTTCAAATGGCTGTAACTCGAAAACTACGGCAGCTAGAGAGTTGATTTGGGTCTTAAAATGCAGCTTGTACCATGCCCTAAAAACCAAAAATAGGATTCCGGAACAAAACCCGCAAGAAAACTTGAAAATTTCAAGGCAAAGTCACCCCTCGACAGGAAAATGTAAAACCTTGAATATCTCGGAAACGGAGGCAGCTAGAGGGTCCAAACTTGCACTTTTTCAGATGGCCCTACCTCGAAAACTGCGGCAGCTAGAGAGTTGATTTGGGTCTTCAAATGCAGCTTGTACCATGCCCTAAAAACCAAAAATAGGATTCCGGAACAAAACCCGCAAGAAAACTTGAAAATTTCAAGGCAAAGTCACCCCTCGACTGGAAAATATAAAACCTTGAATATCTCGGAAACGGAGGCAGCTAGAGGGTCCAAACTTGCACTTTTTCAAATGGCTGTAACTCGAAAACTACGGCAGCTAGAGAGTTGATTTGGGTCTTAAAATGCAGCTTGTACCATGCCCTAAAAACCAAAAATGTGATTCCGGAACAAAAACCGCAAGAAAACTTGAAAATTTCAAGGCAAAGTCACCCCTCGACAGGAAAATGTAAAACCTTGAATATCTCGGAAACGGAGGCAGCTAGAGGGTCCAAACTTGCACTTTTTCAAATGGCTGTAACTCGAAAACTACGGCAGCTAGAGAGTTGATTTGGGTCTTAAAATGCAGCTTGTACCATGCCCTAAAAACCAAAAATAGGATTCCGGAACAAAACCCGCAAGAAAACTTGAAAATTTCAAGGCAAAGTCACCCCTCGACAGGAAAATGTAAAACCTTGAATATCTCGGAAACGGAGGCAGCTAGAGGGTCCAAACTTGCACTTTTTCAAATGGCTGTAACTCGAAAACTACGGCAGCTAGAGAGTTGATTTTGGTCTTAAAATGCAGCTTGTACCATGCCCTAAAAACCAAAAATAGGATTCCGGAACAAAACCCGCAAGAAAACTTGAAAATTTCAAGGCAAAGTCACCCCTCGACAGGAAAATGTAAAACCTTGAATATCTCGGAAACGGAGGCAGCTAGAGGGTCCAAACTTGCACTTTTTCAAATGGCTGTAACTCGAAAACTACGGCAGCTAGAGAGTTGAGTTTGGTCTTAAAATGCAGCTTGTACCATGCCCTAAAAACCAAAAATAGGATTCCGGAACAAAACCCGCAAGAAAACTTGAAAATTTCAAGGCAAAGTCACCCCTCGACTGGAAAATATAAAACCTTGAATATCTCGGAAACGGAGGCAGCTAGAGGGTCCAAACTTGCACTTTTTCAAATGGCTGTAACTCGAAAACTACGGCAGCTAGAGAGTTGATTTTGGTCTTAAAATGCAGCTTGTACCATGCCCTAAAAACCAAAAATAGGATTCCGGAACAAAACCCGCAAGAAAACTTGAAAATTTCAAGGCAAAGTCACCCCTCGACTGGAAAATATAAAACCTTGAATATCTCGGAAACGGAGGCAGCTAGAGGGTCCAAACTTGCACTTTTTCAAATGGCTGTAACTCGAAAACTACGGCAGCAAGAGAGTTGATTTTGGTCTTAAAATGCAGCTTGTACCATGCCCTAAAAACCAAAAATAGGATTCCGGAACAAAACCCGCAAGAAAACTTGAAAATTTCAAGGCAAAGTCACCCCTCGACAGGAAAATGTAAAACCTTGAATATCTCGGAAACGGAGGCAGCTAGAGGGTCCAAACTTGCACTTTTTCAAATGGCTGTAACTCGAAAACTACGGCAGCTAGAGAGTTGATTTGGGTCTTAAAATGCAGCTTGTACCATGCCCTAAAAACCAAAAATAGGATTCCGGAACAAAACCCGCAAGAAAACTTGAAAATTTCAAGGCAAAGTCACCCCTCGACAGGAAAATGTAAAACCTTGAATATCTCGGAAACGGAGGCAGCTAGAGGGTCCAAACTTGCACTTTTTCAAATGGCTGTAACTCGAAAACTACGCCAGCTAGAGAGTTGATTTTGGTCTTAAAATGCAGCTTGTACCATGCCCTAAAAACCAAAAATAGGATTCCGGTACAAAACCCGCAAGAAAACTTGAAAATTTCAAGGCAAAGTCACCCCTCGACTGGAAAATATAAAACCTTGAATATCTCGGAAACGGAGGCAGCTAGAGGGTCCAAACTTGCACTTTTTCAAATGGCTGTAACTCGAAAACTACGGCAGCTAGAGAGTTGATTTGGGTCTTAAAATGCAGCTTGTACCATGCCCTAAAAACCAAAAATAGGATTCCGGAACAAAACCCGCAAGAAACTTGAAAATTTCAAGGCAAAGTCACCCCTCGACTGGAGAATATAAAACCTTGAATATCTCGGAAACGGAGGCAGCTAGAGGGTCCAAACTTGCACTTTTTCAAATGGCTGTAACTCGAAAACTACGGCAGCTAGAGAGTTGATTTTGGTCTTAAAATGCAGCTTGTACCATGCCCTAAAAACCAAAAATAGGATTCCGGAACAAAACCCGCAAGAAAACTTGAAAATTTCAAGGCAAAGTCACCCCTCGACAGGAAAATGTAAAACCTTGAATATCTCGGAAACGGAGGCAGCTAGAGGGTCCAAACTTGCACTTTTTCAAATGGCTGTAACTCGAAAACTACGGCAGCTAGAGAGTTGATTTGGGTCTTAAAATGCAGCTTGTACCATGCCCTAAAAACCAAAAATAGGATTCCGGAACAAAACCCGCAAGAAAACTTGAAAATTTCAAGGCAAAGTCACCCCTCGACTGGAAAATATAAAACCTTGAATATCTCGGAAACGGAGGCAGCTAGAGGGTCCAAACTTGCACTTTTTCAAATGGCTGTAACTCGAAAACTACGGCAGCTAGAGAGTTGATTTTGGTCTTAAAATGCAGCTTGTACCATGCCCTAAAAACCAAAAATAGGATTCCGGAACAAAACCCGCAAGAAAACTTGAAAATTTCAAGGCAAAGTCACCCCTCGACTGGAAAATATAAAACCTTGAATATCTCGGAAACGGAGGCAGCTAGAGGGTCCAAACTTGCACTTTTTCAAATGGCCCTACCTCGAAAACTGCGGCAGCTAGAGAGTTGATTTGGGTCTTCAAATGCAGCTTGTACCATGCCCTAAAAACCAAAAATAGGATTCCGGAACAAAACCCGCAAGAAAACTTGAAAATTTCAAGGCAAAGTCACCCCTCGACTGGAAAATATAAAACCTTGAATATCTCGGAAACGGAGGCAGCTAGAGGGTCCAAACTTGCACTTTTTCAAATGGCTGTAACTCGAAAACTACGGCAGCTAGAGAGTTGATTTTGGTCTTAAAATGCAGCTTGTACCATGCCCTAAAAACCAAAAATAGGATTCCGGAACAAAACCCGCAAGAAAACTTGAAAATTTCAAGGCAAAGTCACCCCTCGACTGGAAAATATAAAACCTTGAATATCTCGGAAACGGAGGCAGCTAGAGGGTCCAAACTTGCACTTTTTCAAATGGCTGTAACTCGAAAACTACGGCAGCTAGAGAGTTGATTTGGGTCTTAAAATGCAGCTTGTACCATGCCCTAAAAACCAAAAATAGGATTCCGGAACAAAACCCGCAAGAAAACTTGAAAATTTCAAGGCAAAGTCACCCCTCGACTGGAGAATATAAAACCTTGAATATCTCGGAAACGGAGGCAGCTAGAGGGTCCAAACTTGCACTTTTTCAAATGGCTGTAACTCGAAAACTACGGCAGCTAGAGAGTTGATTTTGGTCTTAAAATGCAGCTTGTACCATGCCCTAAAAACCAAAAATAGGATTCCGGAACAAAACCCGCAAGAAAACTTGAAAATTTCAAGGCAAAGTCACCCCTCGACAGGAAAATGTAAAACCTTGAATATCTCGGAAACGGAGGCAGCTAGAGGGTCCAAACTTGCACTTTTTCAAATGGCTGTAACTCGAAAACTACGGCAGCTAGAGAGTTGATTTGGGTCTTAAAATGCAGCTTGTACCATGCCCTAAAAACCAAAAATAGGACTCCGGAACAAAACCCGCAAGAAAACTTGAAAATTTCAAGGCAAAGTCACCCCTCGACTGGAAAATATAAAACCTTGAATATCTCGGAAACGGAGGCAGCTAGAGGGTCCAAACTTGCACTTTTTCAAATGGCTGTAACTCGAAAACTACGGCAGCTAGAGAGTTGATTTTGGTCTTAAAATGCAGCTTGTACCATGCCCTAAAAACCAAAAATAGGATTCCGGAACAAAACCCGCAAGAAAACTTGAAAATTTCAAGGCAAAGTCACCCCTCGACTGGAAAATATAAAACCTTGAATATCTCGGAAACGGAGGCAGCTAGAGGGTCCAAACTTGCACTTTTTCAAATGGCCCTACCTCGAAAACTGCGGCAGCTAGAGAGTTGATTTGGGTCTTCAAATGCAGCTTGTACCATGCCCTAAAAACCAAAAATAGGATTCCGGAACAAAACCCGCAAGAAAACTTGAAAATTTCAAGGCAAAGTCACCCCTCGACTGGAAAATATAAAACCTTGAATATCTCGGAAACGGAGGCAGCTAGAGGGTCCAAACTTGCACTTTTTCAAATGGCTGTAACTCGAAAACTACGGCAGCTAGAGAGTTGATTTTGGTCTTAAAATGCAGCTTGTACCATGCCCTAAAAACCAAAAATAGGATTCCGGAACAAAACCCGCAAGAAAACTTGAAAATTTCAAGGCAAAGTCACCCCTCGACTGGAAAATATAAAACCTTGAATATCTCGGAAACGGAGGCAGCTAGAGGGTCCAAACTTGCACTTTTTCAAATGGCTGTAACTCGAAAACTACGGCAGCTAGAGAGTTGATTTTGGTCTTAAAATGCAGCTTGTACCATGCCCTAAAAACCAAAAATAGGATTCCGGAACAAAACCCGCAAGAAAACTTGAAAATTTCAAGGCAAAGTCACCCCTCGACTGGAAAATATAAAACCTTGAATATCTCGGAAACGGAGGCAGCTAGAGGGTCCAAACTTGCACTTTTTCAAATGGCTGTAACTCGAAAACTACGGCAGCTAGAGAGTTGATTTTGGTCTTAAAATGCAGCTTGTACCATGCCCTAAAAACCAAAAATAGGATTCCGGAACAAAACCCGCAAGAAAACTTGAAAATTTCAAGGCAAAGTCACCCCTCGACTGGAAAATATAAAACCTTGAATATCTCGGAAACGGAGGCAGCTAGAGGGTCCAAACTTGCACTTTTTCAAATGGCTGTAACTCGAAAACTACGGCAGCTAGAGAGTTGATTTTGGTCCTAAAATGCAGCTTGTACCATGCCCTAAAAACCAAAAATAGGATTCCGGAACAAAACCCGCAAGAAAACTTGAAAATTTCAAGGCAAAGTCACCCCTCGACTGGAAAATATAAAACCTTGAATATCTCGGAAACGGAGGCAGCTAGAGGGTCCAAACTTGCACTTTTTCAAATGGCTGTAACTCGAAAACTACGGCAGCTAGAGAGTTGATTTTGGTCTTAAAATGCAGCTTGTACCATGCCCTAAAAACCAAAAATAGGATTCCGGAACAAAACCCGCAAGAAAACTTGAAAATTTCAAGGCAAAGTCACCCCTCGACAGGAAAATGTAAA
Source organism: Chloromyia formosa (assembly GCA_964017055.1). Lineage (NCBI taxonomy): Eukaryota > Metazoa > Arthropoda > Insecta > Diptera > Stratiomyidae > Chloromyia > Chloromyia formosa. The sequence goes on from OZ024817.1 coordinate 11,905,460, forward strand.
ACCTTGAATATCTCGGAAACGGAGGCAGCTAGAGGGTCCAAACTTGCACTTTTTCAAATGGCTGTAACTCGAAAACTACGGCAGCTAGAGAGTTGATTTGGGTCTTAAAATGCAGCTTGTACCATGCCCTAAAAACCAAAAATAGGATTCCGGAACAAAACCCGCAAGAAAACTTGAAAATTTCAAGGCAAAGTCACCCCTCGACTGGAAAATATAAAACCTTGAATATCTCGGAAACGGAGGCAGCTAGAGGGTCCAAACTTGCACTTTTTCAAATGGCTGTAACTCGAAAACTACGGCAGCTAGAGAGTTGATTTTGGTCTTCAAATGCAGCTTGTACCATGCCCTAAAAACCAAAAATAGGATTCCGGAACAAAACCCGCAAGAAAACTTGAAAATTTCAAGGCAAAGTCACCCCTCGACTGGAAAATATAAAACCTTGAATATCTCGGAAACGGAGGCAGCTAGAGGGTCCAAACTTGCACTTTTTCAAATGGCCCTACCTCGAAAACTGCGGCAGCTAGAGAGTTGATTTGGGTCTTCAAATGCAGCTTGTACCATGCCCTAAAAACCAAAAATAGGATTCCGGAACAAAACCCGCAAGAAAACTTGAAAATTTCAAGGCAAAGTCACCCCTCGACTGGAAAATATAAAACCTTGAATATCTCGGAAACGGAGGCAGCTAGAGGGTCCAAACTTGCACTTTTTCAAATGGCTGTAACTCGAAAACTACGGCAGCTAGAGAGTTGATTTTGGTCTTAAAATGCAGCTTGTACCATGCCCTAAAAACCAAAAATAGGATTCCGGAACAAAACCCGCAAGAAAACTTGAAAATTTCAAGGCAAAGTCACCCCTCGACTGGAAAATATAAAACCTTGAATATCTCGGAAACGGAGGCAGCTAGAGGGTCCAAACTTGCACTTTTTCAAATGGCCCTACCTCGAAAACTGCGGCAGCTAGAGAGTTGATTTGGGTCTTAAAATGCAGCTTGTACCATGCCCTAAAAACCAAAAATAGGATTCCGGAACAAAACCCGCAAGAAAACTTGAAAATTTCAAGGCAAAGTCACCCCTCGACTGGAAAATATAAAACCTTGAATATCTCGGAAACGGAGGCAGCTAGAGGGTCCAAACTTGCACTTTTTCAAATGGCTGTAACTCGAAAACTACGGCAGCTAGAGAGTTGATTTTGGTCTTAAAATGCAGCTTGTACCATGCCCTAAAAACCAAAAATAGGATTCCGGAACAAAACCCGCAAGAAAACTTGAAAATTTCAAGGCAAAGTCACCCCTCGACTGGAAAATATAAAACCTTGAATATCTCGGAAACGGAGGCAGCTAGAGGGTCCAAACTTGCACTTTTTCAAATGGCTGTAACTCGAAAACTACGGCAGCTAGAGAGTTGATTTTGGTCTTAAAATGCAGCTTGTACCATGCCCTAAAAACCAAAAATAGGATTCCGGAACAAAACCCGCAAGAAAACTTGAAAATTTCAAGGCAAAGTCACCCCTCGACTGGAAAATATAAAACCTTGAATATCTCGGAAACGGAGGCAGCTAGAGGGTCCAAACTTGCACTTTTTCAAATGGCTGTAACTCGAAAACTACGGCAGCTAGAGAGTTGATTTTGGTCTTAAAATGCAGCTTGTACCATGCCCTAAAAACCAAAAATAGGATTCCGGAACAAAACCCGCAAGAAAACTTGAAAATTTCAAGGCAAAGTCACCCCTCGACAGGAAAATGTAAAACCTTGTATATCTCGGAAACGGAGGCAGCAAGAGGGTCCAAACTTGCACTTTTTCAAATGGCTGTAACTCGAAAACTACGGCAGCTAGAGAGTTGATTTTGGTCTTAAAATGCAGCTTGTACCATGCCCTAAAAACCAAAAATAGGATTCCGGAACAAAACCCGCAAGAAAACTTGAAAATTTCAAGGCAAAGTCACCCCTCGACTGGAAAATATAAGACCTTGAATATCTCGGAAACGGAGGCAGCTAGAGGGTCCAAACTTGCACTTTTTCAAATGGTCCTACCTCGAAAACTGCGGCAGCTAGAGAGTTGATTTGGGTCTTCAAATGCAGCTTGTACCATGCCCTAAAAACCAAAAATAGGATTCCGGAACAAAACCCGCAAGAAAACTTGAAAATTTCAAGGCAAAGTCACCCCTCGACTGGAAAATATAAAACCTTGAATATCTCGGAAACGGAGGCAGCTAGAGGGTCCAAGAACGTCAGTCCTTCAGGTTCTATCGTCGCGCTAGCATTTAACATTTCGGACACCCTCAGATCGAACTTAGAATGTTACACTTCCTTGCTGGGTCTGCCAAGGGTGTTTCTCCTATTCCGCACATTTTTTGACAACTTATTTTTTGTGCTTATTCTTGAAGTCCGGGGCCCTCTCGTGTAATTCGATTCGTATCGAAAGGTAATTCAACCATCGAATCCGATTCTATTTTCATTTTTTTAATTTGTAGGTTCCCTAACCCATTTTTAAATTTTTGGAGGTTCCGCTCCTTTACCATTTGAATTTTTTCTTCCTCAATTGCAATGGCTTTCTTTTTTTTGCCAAAGCTCTTCATTAGTGAGCAGCAGAGGCCCTGGCGTCTTTTGCATGAAGGATCCCGCAGGTTAAATTTGTATTCTTCTCCATATGCTCCACAAGCGCGTTATATTGCGCCAAGTTTTTGTTTTTTCTCTTGAAATTATAAATAACATTATTTATTTATTCACAAGAAATATAAATAGTACTTACATCGTCAACACAATCTATAACACGCATGAAGAATATTTTGAATTCAATTTGTGCTATCAAAACGATTTTCAATAGCAAATGCCGAATTTTCCAAAACAATCGAATTGTGTGATACGAAAATTTTCTAATCGAATCGAATATTCGATGACTTTCAAAAAAGGAAATTCGGTATCGATTTACACGATGCAAGTTTGATCGTTTCGATAGCTTTTTCAATCGAATCGAATTACGTGATAGGGACCCAGGTTCGTGTTCAAGTTCGACAGTGTGTGGTGACACTAAAGTTTTCAACTGACAATTTTCAGATCTGAAAATGTTCTCCTCCGGATCTTAAAAGTATTCTGATTCGAAGGGTAACATTTTAAGATCCCAAAATTGACAGTTACATGTACAAATTTTACCGGAGGGGAAAGCACATGGAGGAGAATTCGAGAAATGTCAAATTTTGATCCGCTCGCAGGAAATCACCCATTGTATGTGTCTTCCCTGATCTAAAGCGACTTGATACGAGGGAGTAATAGATGGCGCACCCTGTAGCCATAATAAAGCATGGAATATCCTCTACCCGTCCAACATCCTATTCCGAAATTTATTTAATATCCCCTTTCTGTCTTTTCATCTCTTTATTTTCCCATCCAGAACGAAGCTATGTCTTTTTAATTTATTATTTTCTTTCATGTACATCATGTCAAAATATTGAGCATTTTCTTGGAGTCCATTACTTGCTTTTTATTTCATTATTTCAGAGCTAGTCCTTCTTAAATCAATAAATCAGTGATTCGATAAAATTCAAAAATAATAAAATGCACTGATGTGTTCTGAATTTGGAATGTATGTAATCGTTTTCGCTTTATTGTCTTCGTTCGCGACGAAGCATTTTCTTTTACAGAGGAGTAAAACGATCAAACAAAGAATTTGCTTATTATACAATAAATTTATGGATTGTATCATAAATTTTGAATTCATATGGAATAAATACTTATGGTGACGTAAGTTGACGTACGTTCCCGATGGCAAGGCTCATTATGAAAAAATATGGACAACAATGTGCTCTAAATGGAATTTTGCGGATTGGCATCGATTGACATCCGGAAGTTAGATAAAATAGGTTATTCATTTCTACAGGCATGTCAAAGGACGCCAACGAAACTGACGAAATCAAGCGACGGATACAGCAAGCTAATAAGAATTTTTTCTTGGTTCTCCCCATAATGAAATCGAAGCATGTGCACAGAAACACGAAGCTCCGCCTGTACAAAACCATCATACGACCAGTGCTATGGTATGGCTGCGAAACATGGACTCTAACTCAAGCCTCTGGAAAAATGCTAAACACATTCGAACGCCAGAACCTTGCGTTCAAATTTTCGGGGCTGTTTGCGATCAAGCTGGACGAAGCATCCGGTAAAACCATGTACGATGAGCTGGAAGTTTCGAAAATCATCAAACAACAACGAAGGGGCGACCGGTAGCGCAGTGTGTTGAGGCATCAGTCTCATGTTCGACTATCGGCGTTTCGGGTTCGAATCCCGTCCACGACGACGTTCGTGGCCATGGATGTGCAGGAGATGCATGCTGGCAACTGCATTCTCTGAAACCAATTTATGCCAACGAAACGAAACGGCAACTGGGCCACATGGAACAGTTGACGCGCTGTGCCCCACAGGGGGTTAGGGCAATTGAGTAAACAACAACGACTTCAATGGACAGGGCATGTACAACGAAAGTAAGATAATCGCACGCCAAAGAAAGTGATGAACGCACGACGAGTCGACGGAGAGAGACTGTGGACGACCGAAAGCTCGTTGGGCGAGCTCAGTATATGCGGACGCCGCGCAATGACTAGCCTTTCAAGAATGGAGGACGCTGTCACGTGACCGAGATAATTGGACAATTGGACATACAACAATCCAGGCGGCCAAAGCGCGACGTCGGGCTGTCGTACAACGATGATGATGGTGATTGTTTCCCAATACAGCCAAGTGGCCTACGACGCAGTCCACTGAGCAGGACCCTGTAGACGAACTGCCGTATTCGCCGCCATCTGCTCTGCGAAAATGTCCAAAGGAAGCAAATTTACAATGTGCCTAAGGCAGCGGTCGTTGTTGTCCTTCGAGTCCCCGTGATGGCAATACATGCCAATCTTTGGACCTTCTCCAACAGAGTTCAATATGACAGGATGCTGAGTGCCGTCCACCAAACAATAATCCCATGCATCAATATGGGACGCAATACCTATGCACAAAGACAGTAAACCACTTTAAGCAGTAGGCTCCATTTCTTGCCTATAGCCTTCTAGCACGAGTACAGTACAACGGTTGCCTTTATCACCCGCTTTGCCTTCCAGCATAGCTAGCATAGGTAGTTTGGCAGCCAACGACTTTTGTCAGGGACCCCTACTTCTGAAATCTCCAAAGGGAAAAAACCGGCAAAGTCTCTGTTAGTTGATCATAAGAAAAGAATATATTATTTTACAAGATGAAGCCGAAGGAGCAACAATTTATCACTTCAGCTCGTGGAATTTTTCCAATCAACCCTACTTCTCTTACAAATACAATCCCTCTTTCCATGCTTCCACATTTCGGAGTAAATAGGACGCATGCTCGCTTCCCCAATTACCCGATCCAAGTCCTCTATAATATTCTTGACACAGACACCGCCTAGCCCAACAGTCTTCACTATGTCACCAGGACAAGACCACGCTCTCACAAATGGACAACAGACACCAGCGATCCAGATTCGCAAAACCGATTTACATTGATTTCCGTAGCTTCCTCAAAATCCTATACATACTCGAAAGTGTACGGAAATAAACACTACAGTAATTCGTTATACATCGAGAGCATGGTCAGGTGAAAGTATGTAGGAAGGATTCTGCGAGCCCCGTGTTGCATCAGCCCGGGAATGAAGGTATCCGCATCCGCACAAGTGGAATGCAATTTGCCGTATAAAGGACGAATGTCGGTCGGCAGGCGCAAATATGAGTGCAATAATGAGTGCATTGCTCGTTTATTTGCCGCCAGCTTCACAGCGACAGGAGTAGAGACTGGGAATGGTTGATATCCTGGCCACAGCCAGCACATCAGTAGACGCACCGGTTCAGTTCATGCACTGCACAAACTTCCTAGCGGGGTGGACAGCTTACCTCTTCTTGCCCGCTCGGAAGATTAATGTTAATAGTCCTGACAGGAATTTAATTGGTAATCTCGATTTGATGAATTGAGTTTTGTATTCTTGTACTGATTTACCTATTATATACGAGTAGTATGGAGCGTAGGCCGATGAAACGGATCAGAGCTTTAATAAATCGGTCATCGTTGGATTTGATGTCGTTTCGTTTTGATAATGGGCTCACGGTACTCAGGCATGATTACGATTAGTAGGAAGCGATAGTACTCGTACATTCAAGGATTTGGCGATAGAGATGAATATTGTCACGGGGAGGATTGTTGATAAAAGGTGAATTTTAGGGAATTTTGAAAAATCGCATTTTGATCTTACGACTTGTAATCAATTTATTAACTAGATTTTACTGTCGTTCTCTACGTTATGTAATGGACGGTTTGGTAGACATCACCGCTCGTTGCCCCTATCCTTTACGTATTAACAAAAATTCATAGGCCTGGGGAAGACAACACAAACAGGAGAGGTAAAAATGGGGAAAAGAAAAAAAAGTCGATAAGGATGACGGTTTAGACGCCCATGCGGTCGCACTTGGGTCCGGGTGTAATGAGATCCTCGGCCTCTGGTTTCGTACCACCAACGGGGATCACTACTCATCAGGTGCTGCTTCGATCTGCCGGTGGGAGCAGCACTACCAGACCATTATTATATACTTTGGGGGATAGCCGAAGCAGACCACTAACGTTTGGGTCCCTTTTCGCCCCCTCCCGGTCATCAGTGACTTCCAGATGTCGACTGATAATTGTCGACCTCTTTCTTCATCACTGAGTCCCGTGTTATTGCTAGCATTTGTTTGAAGCTGAGTTCACTCATGGCTTCTACACTTATCGTGTGCCTGCCTGTGATCCTCAACCTCGTGCTAGCCAGTGCTGGACATTCGCACACAATGTGTGCCGCCGTCTCGGCCTCCTCCAGGCATAGCCTGCAAACGTCATCTTCCCCGATTTTCATCTTGGCCAGATGAGCCTTAAAATTACCATGCCCTGTGACCAAGGCAGTTATCCAGCTTAGAGTACTCCGTTTATAACTAAGTACCTTTCTCGCTTCCCTGCCTAAAGGGCTGGTCATTGCATTCCGAGCTTGTTTGCAAGTGACTAGCTCCTGCCATCTTTGTTGATGCATTGAGTCCATCCACTTCCCAACCTTCGCTCCAATCATGCCGTTCCCCAGAGCAACTCTGGGTTCTGGGCCAATGAAAGTTGCCGCAGATCCCTGTTTTGCTAGGGCATCCGCCGCCTCATTTCCTGTTGTACCTATGTGTCCTTTTACCCACATCAGCGTAACCTCATTTTCTGAGGCACACGTGTTGAGCTTCCGGACACACTCTAGTACCAGTTTAGAGTTTATGTTCGTCTGCTGCATGCGTCTGATCACCGATTGGTTGTCCAGTGCAATAAGGATTTTCTTCCCCCGCACCTGACCTTCAAGCAAGTGGTCCAACGCATGCAACAAGCCAAGCATCTCTGCCTGGTATACGGACACATACTCTCCTAGACTAAGCGCACATGCTAGGTTTAGCTCTTCAGAGTAAACCCCCGCCCCCGCTTTACCGTCCATTAAAGAGCCATCAGTAAAAATGCTGATGTCATTGTACATACACTCATTATGTTTGTTTCCATCTGCAATGTGAGTCTTGTGTAGTCTTTCAACTACCCTACGTCTACTCATGCCTTCTACCGGCATTAGAGTCTCCCTGACCTCATCATGAATAATGTCTAGGATGCTCTTATGACCGCTGCTAGTTCCAAAGCGATGCCACATGGCATCCCTTTCCATGCGTATTGCCGAAAGCGCCGCCGTTTTCTTTATAAATAAGTCCAACGGCGGCAGTCCCAGCAATGCCTCCATTGCTCGCGTTGGTGTGGTGCGCATTGCACCACATATGCTTACGCAAGCTATCCTTTGTACCCCATCTAGCTTCTGCCTTGTGGTATTCTGCATGGCTTTTGGCCACCATACCACTGATGCGTAGGCTAGAATAGGTCTTACCATCATTGTGTAAATCCAGTGTGTCGCTTTAGGTGAAATTCCCCACCTACGAGCACACACTCTCTTACATTGATGCAAAATCCTTTTCGCTTTTTGGATCTTTTCATCAACGTGAACATTCCAAGTTAGTTTCGCATCTAAGGTAACTCCTAGATGCTTCACTTCCTTGGACACCTTGATTTCCGAACCAAAAAGCCGTAAGGGAGTTATCTCTATGTCTTTCCTCTTACGAGTAAAAATCATAGTGTTTGATTTACTAGCGTTTATGGTTAGCTCTTGCTCATTACACCATTCTTCGGTTACTTTGAGAGCTTGTCCCATGCAACCTAGAATTGTGTCCATGAACTTTCCACTGACCGTGAGTGCCAAGTCATCGGCGTATCCTACAGTGTGTACGCCCATCGAGTCCAGCTTCCAGAGAAGACTGTCCACGGTGATGTTCCACAGTAGAGGCGAAAGAACACCTCCTTGTGGGCATCCTCGGACTACCTTACCCCGTATTCTGTCACATCCACTGCTAAGATTTACCGCCCTCTGCTTAAGCATAGAGTCGATCCACTTAATTATAATGTAATCAACCCCCCGCTCAATCAGGGCGTTCCTTAGTTTGGTAAAGGAGATTTTATCAAAAGCACCCTCTATATCCATAAAAGTAGACATAGCGATCCCGCCATTGTTAATCTCTCTCTCTGCAACTCTAACAAGTTCATGTAGAGCGGTTTCCGTAGATCTGCCTGCTCTATAAGCATGTTGGCACCTACTCAGAGGACTATACATTAGCGTGGTGTTCTCCAGGTAGTCCACCAACACCCTTTCCATTGTTTTCAACAGGAATGATGTAAGGCTAACCGGCCTGAAGGATTTTGCCTCTGTATAGTCTTTCTTTCCCGGTTTAGGCAGGAAGACCACATTAGCCTCCCTCCATGCCTTCGGGATGTAGCCTGCTGAAAGACAGGCGACGAATATATTCCGGATCCTATCTAGTAGAGCGCTCATGCCCCACTGTAATAGTGCCGGGAATATTCCGTCCATTCCAGCCGTTTTAAATGGAGCAAAAGAGTTTATAGCACTTTTGACTCCATTTGGAGTTATTATCCTTTCAGCTTCTTGTTGACTTACCCCACCAGCTCCCATGTTAGTTTGAGGCCATGGTTGGTCTGAGTTGAAACTTCCAGGAAAATGTACCTCCATCAGGGCCTGCAACGTTTCTTCCACTGTTTCTGTCATGGAACCATCAACTTTGCGTATCAGCCCCATTTTCGAAGCAGTGTCTTTCGATATCATCTTCTGTAATCTGCATACTTCTGACGTATCCTTCATGCTAGAGCAGAATTCCCTCCACGTATTTCGTTTCCGAAGACGTAAGGTTCTTTTCAGCTCCCTCTTTTTATCCTTGTATAGTTCCCAAGAGTGAGAGTCTCTCTCCCTCATGTAACGGTTAAAGGCTTTCCTTGTCTCTTTTTTCATAGACTCCAGTTCCCTACTCCACCATGGTGTTGGGTCCTTTTCGTCCACTACTGTGGAGGGACAAGCGTGTTCGAAGGCGCGATTAATAGCGGAGTTCAGTTGTTCCACTGTTCGCTCTATCTCGACCGTATTCCGAGGTATTCCGTCTTGAATATCCTCGACTTGTTCCAATAAATATGTCTCGTACTTAACACGATCAGTATTTTTTGGCACTCTTATACGTTTGCGTTCGCTACTCCGTTTTCTGCCATACAGAATTTCAAACTGGATAGCCCTGTGATCAGACATGGTTAGCCTGTCCACCACTCTCCAATTCTGAACTCTGTCAAGCATATTAACAGAGCTTAGGGTAATGTCGATCACCTCAGCCCTTCGTGCATCCACGAAGGTGGGAGCGACCCCCTTGTTTGCTACCAGCAGATTGTACTTTTCCACAAATTCTAGCAGCTGCTGTCCTCTGGGATTGTCATCTGTGCTGCCCCACACAGTGTTGTGCGCATTGGCATCACAGCCTATGATCAGGGCCATATCTCTTTCTTTACAATACCTTACCAGATTTTCTACTTCCTCTGATGGAGGTGGTTCTGGTGCATCATAAGGGAGATATGCTGATGCAATTAGGAATGATCCTGCACCACTGCCGATCATTACTACCGTAAGATCAGGCGAGCAGAGATGCATCATTTGTACTGCACGTATTCCATGACGCACCAGGATGCATGTCCTTATTTTACCGTCCACCTGTGCATGGTACAGATTTGCGGTTTGTTGTGACAAACCCCTAATTTTGTTTTGTAAAATCCAGGGTTCCTGTATTAAAGCTATGTCCAGTTTCTCTTCATCAAAGCATCTCGTCATCATCGCTGATGCCGCTTTACTATGATGAATATTCAGCTGGCACACAGTTAGTGTTTCTTTGTTCGGGCCCGCCACCATCCCTGATAGTCAGCAGATTGAACGTTGATCAGAGTGCACGTTGTCTGAACTAACCTCTCCGCGCCTTCTGGCGCGTCATTGTCCGCTCCAACAACGCCTCCCTTCTCCCCTGGAGCGTCTTCTTCAGAGACTAACCTCTTCAACCCTTGCGAGTCGTCGCTGTCCGTCTCATTGGAATTCCTCCAGCCACTTTCTCCAAGAATGTCTTGATGTATTTTCATATTCTTGTTTTTATTTATTGATTCAGGTTTGGGTTTCCCGTTCTCGGACCACAGCCGAGGCAACTGCCAGCATATTGCTTCCCGCTACTCCCCGCCCCTATAGGAACATTATGACGATCCGGCCGTTCTTTCCTCTCTTTGTGCCGCGAAGCAGACTCCCTCGCGACCTCCCGAAAGTTCCATAGGCGTTCATGCCACTCTGCACCTGCTACCCTTGAAGCAAATCAAGGTTTCTCTCCTAGTCTAACAGATCGCTACTCTGTAGACCGCGGTTCAACAGGTGCAAGAAAGGAGCAAAGTGAAGTGTTGGATCCGGAACCCCGCAGGTGAACTTTCACCTCAGTCACCAGCTCCAACCTCACACCTGGTCGCCGTGCCACCTATGCAGAGAGTTTCATAGGCGCCCCTCTGCCAACGTACGGTCGGGGAGACAGTTTACACTACCCATACAACTGGTTATTGTACAGATGTGTGGCAGTAACTTGCTCCGTTTGTGATGACCATTTGCGTCCCTGGTCACCTTCCCCCGATGGGCACGGTCGCATAACACCCCGGGGATTTAGGACATTTGACACTCCGTATGGGCTACCTTCGCCAAAACTATAGAACACAAGAGTTGGCCAAGTAGGGAGTGTGTCGATTGCTTACATATCGCAAAACGGCGGTACTCGCGTAATGTGATAGTACACGCAACCGGCCCCATAGCTCAGCCTTCGCTATTCGCGAAGTTACCAGCGGCCACCACGCGGAGGTGCTATGTAGACTTGCCCATGAGTTTCCCCACAGACCTGACCACCACTACCAGACCATAATATGGTTCATTACAATTAGGTAAAAAATTGTTTAGGTGTGAAGCATCCTTACAACATTGCGGTCCAACTTAGGATTTTATATTATGTGTTTTGCTAATCAGCGTTCGGTGAAACTTTTTCGTATCGCCTTCGATAAAGCAGGCGAGCTCTGGCTAGATGCAAAACTTGATGTGATGACGAGCAATGGCGTAGCTAGGGGGGGGGGGGCGAAGGGGGTCGTTGCCCCGGGCACAACGGCTGTGGGGGCGCCAAAACGCTATCCTCGGACTAAATTTTTCTTCCCTCTGTTTGAATATTAAAAAGATTTTCTTTTTTTGGACACAGCAGGATAAATCCACAGAGTTACACTAACAACTTGAGTGGTTGTTAGTGTAACTAAATGCTTCCTTAAGCATGATTTGAAAACTATTCTATACTAAAGGACTTCATTGGACATTCTTTTTCAATTTTCCGTAAGAAAAGTAATATCTAATAGATTAGTAGTACGAGCGCGGTTCAAATATGATCGAGGCAAACGCTATAGATGGCGCGCCTGTATGTTTTGAAGGTCGCGGCTTGAGTATGTGATAGCTCTTACGAATAGTGTGGCATAGTATTCGTCGCGAACGCTCGTTTCACGCGCGTGCTACGACCATGAGTGAACATCAAGTGACGACCGCCGTTGCGCAAAGTATTGTCATTCGTTTTTTGGCGTGGGAAGGCGTTAAAAACACGGAAATTCTTCGGCGTTTGCGAAATCATTTCGGTAGTGAGTGCCTGATTAGGTCTGCTGTGTTTAAATGGGCAAAAGCGTTCAAAGATGGCCGCGAAACCGTCAAGAATGAGCCGCATGATCGTATACCGCGAACCAGCATCACACCAGACAATATTCGCCGCGTAGAACAACTCATTTTGGAGGACCGTAGGATTAATGTTCGAAACATTTCGGCTGAAGTCGGCATTAGTATTGGTAGTGTAGAGTCTGTCATCCACGAACACCCTCAATATCGCAAACTAACAGCGCAATGGGTTCCCAAACTGTTGAACTTCGAGCAAAAATTCATGCGGTTGCAAGTTTGTCGCCGCTTGCTGACGCGATACGAGGCGGAGGGAGACGGTTTTTTGACGCGAATCTTCACTACAGACGAGACATGGGTACACTATTATACTCCCGAAAGCAAGGTGTCGTCTAAAGAGTGGAGGAAGAAGGAGGAAGAGGCACCAGTCAAAGCGAAGACAACCAGGTCCGCGGGTAAGGTTATGTGTACTGTATTCTGGGACCGGCGGGGAGTGCTGTACGTTGACTTCCTGCACACACAACGTTCCATCAATGCTGCATACTACTCTAACCTTCTGAAAACACACGTGAAACCCTCTTATCGCTCGAAACGGAGGAGCACTCCAGCGCGAAGTGCTATTCTTCTCCAGGATAACGCGCGCCCACATACCGCGCGTCTCACACTCGATACAATATTAGAATTGGGGTGGGAGGTACTAGAACACCCCCCTACAGTCCGGATTTATCACCCTGCAACTACGACATGTTTGGACCACTGAAAGAAGCCCGCGGTGGTCAAAGATTCAACACCGACGACGAGGTAGAGGAGTTGGTGCGCACATGGCTGTCCAAGTTGCCCAAGGAATTCTTCGATACCGCCATCAAAAAACTTCCGGAGAGGTGGGAAAAATGTGTAACTAGTGAGGGGAATTATCTAGAAAAACTGGGGGGAGGGAGGGGGGGGCGTCAGACTGAAGTTTTGCCCCGGGCGCTAAATACTTTAGCTACGCCACTGATGACGAGGCATGAGATACCTTCACGACCCCGAGCTCATGCCTGGTTACTGCCGCAACTAACCGATACGGAAGATATTCTATATCTGGTGCGTACCAGTAATCCAAATATTCTAATCCAAAACTCCCGATCCGCGGTATTTACAGTAAACAGCTAATCAGTAGAGCACGTTGCCAGATCGAAAGCGATAATAGCTTATGGTTTCCTTAAAATTAAATTACGGGTTTATAAGCGAGATTTTAAAAAATCTCTGAGAAGGGCTCCTGCATGCTGCATCGATCCTAATGGAGGAAGAACCCCTGTCTTGTGTTCTTGTAAGGAAGACTTTAAGTGCGTTCTTGGTATCAACTTTCAGTGACGGGGACTATGTGGTGGTCAGGTTGGAGTTCGGGAAGAGGCAATCTTTGGATAATCTCATCTTAGCACATGATGGTGATACTTCACCCGCTATTTTGAGACGAACTCTAGACGTAGCAATTGCTATATTTACAGAGAATATGCATCATTCTTGGATCTCATTTCAATGCATATCTTATTTTACTTACGACAAGGTCAAATCGGCTATTGGATCTTTCAAACCATATAAGCCATCTAGTATGGATGGTATATTTCCCGCCCTTCTCCAGAAAGGGCAAGAAGTACTGACACCATGCCTCATGAGCATATTCAGGGGAAGCTTCACTCTCGGCCTCATTCCTGAAGCCTGGAGAGCGGTGAAAGTAGTATTTATACCCAAGGTGGGCAATCGCCCCAAGGAGGACCCTAAATCCTATAGGCTTATAAGCTTAACATCAGTTATGTATGTTGAAATCAATAGAAAAAATCATTGACCTGCATGTACGGCAAACATCACTAAAGACGAATCGCTTACATGATAGCCAATTTGCCTACCATTCTGTAAAATCAATTTAGACCACTTTTCACAATCTGGTGAATGAAATTCTGTCGACTGTGGAGGTGAAAGGAACCGCTTCATGTGCATTTCTCGATATTGAGTGTGCCTTTGGCAATACCTCGTTCAATCGATAGATCATTAAGGTCCAAGGAAGCGGACCCCACCAAAGTGGGTGCTTTCATCGAGAAAGCTCATTACCAATATAAAAGAGACTGCACACTTTCGGCGAGTGTCACCCGTGGATATCCTCAGGTAGGGGTTTATCCTCCCTTCTCTGGTGTATAATTTTGGACAGCTTACTGTGGAAACTCACTTCGCTGGGCCTCTACACACAGAGTTATGCAGATGATCTGGTAGTCACTCTCAAGGGTAAATTTGAAGGAGCTTTAACGGACATCTTCCAATCAGCACTAAGTATAGTATAAGAATGGTGCATCGCCAATGTCTTTCGGGCTAATCCTACCAAGGCAGTCGTAATTCCATTCACAAGGAAAGAAAGACAAGACAAATCAGATGCCCGGGCATGTATAACACTTCAATTCCGCTGGCAAACAACGCCAAATACCTAGGTATAATTCTTCACAGTAAATTGCTAGGGTCAGAGCACCTCAGAGCAGTCTCAGACAAGGCCACCAAAGCTCTGTGGATATGCCGACAATATGTATAGAGAACTTGGGGAACCAGACCCCCTATCGTCCTCTGGGTCCATAAGTCCATCGTCAGACCTATTTTAGAATACAGTTGAAGAAAGCCTTTATCACAGGTGAGAAAGCCACTCTGGCGAAATTCAGAGGCTTGCCTGTCTTATGATAACAGGAGTCATTGGCTCTTGCCCCACGGCTTCCCTGGATATTCTGCTTGATCTTCCGCTTCTGCATATTCATGTGAAAGCAGAGGCAAAGATAATTATTGCTAGATTGAAAGCATACGATGCATGCATCAAGTTAAACTCACAACAGGAAAATTGGCACAATGAGAGCATCGAAACTAGAATCCTACGGACTAATTGGTGAAAGAACCGTCTTGCAACAATCTTTTTGAAGTCACAACTTGGAGTAGAGAGTGCTGGGATGACGAATAATCCAAACTCCCACCAGACATCAAACGTTTCACGCATGGTTCAAAACTGACGACGGAACTAGGGCAGGCATTATGTGTCCACTGTATCAAGCTACCGTTCCTATGGGAAGGTTCCCTACTGTCTTCCAGGGAGAGATACATATAATTGAGGTATGTGCGGAGCTTTGCCTGGAGGCAGGCTACCAAATTGAAAGCATCGCAATCTTTGCAGATAGTGAGGCGGCCATTATGGCTCTAAGTGGCTGGTCACATCAAAGCTAGTGCGCAGATGCTAGTTTGTACTTCAGAGATTGGGTGCTCTAAATGGGGTCCACATTTACTGGGCTCCTGGATACGTTGACATTGCTGGGAATGAGGAGGCCGACGAGTTGGCCAGGATGACCACGGCCACCCTTTTCTATGGCTCGGAGCCTTTTTGTGGGATCTCATTAAAAAAAACGTTTGAGGGACTGGGAGCGTACTGAAGCCGCAGCCATCCGGGATAGTCTCCCGGATCTTGAAAAGGCCAAGATGTTCATTTCGGGCTACTCAAGTAGCAGATTTACTGAGCTGCTGCAGCTTAACCGTAAAAAGGTTAGTACCATGTGTAGTCTTCTCACCGAATATTGGTGTGTACATGGTCATCTGAAACTATGGGCGTAGTGGAGGACAGCAGCTGTAGATTCTGTGAGAGGGAGGACGAATGGTCAGCTCACATTCTCTACGATTGTGATTGTGTTAGCATGTTGTCGAAGGGATAGCCTTGCGATCGCGTTCCCCGACCCAGATGATATAGCCTAGTCTCCAATTAAGCTTCTGAGTAACTTCATCAGTGCGATCAAGCTTGATCGGCAGACTGAGTCCTGATATTAGATATTCGGGCTATAGCACAATGTTTTGTGAACCTCTTTGGTTCACAGCCCTTCGTTCTATCTATCTATCTACCCTGTAAAAAATTTCCTAAGGAAAATTCACCGATTCGGTGTGCCATTATGACGATTTTTTTTCGATGTATTTTATTTTAAATACATTTTATGTGGATAATATTTTTACACCTATGGATGAATTTCAATATATCCCGAATGGATTAAATTAAAATATTATCCATCAAAACGGTGAAAATAAATTATCCACACGGTGAATACGAAATTTTCATTCAAATCGGAAAAAGGCTTCGACAACAAGCAATGACACAGGTAGATTTGAATGGAAGGATGAATACATCGGACTGATGCCTCAGCGCGCTAAGCTACGGACTCACAGATATGCAGATACATACGTGTTTTGAAAGAGGAATAGAGTTAATATGAAATAAATATAAGTTTTACACTATACTTAGATTAATAAGTACGGTGCTGTTTTTTTCAATTCTGGTTATGTATTTTAAGGTCGTTTTTAATCATTATTTCATCAGCTACGGTCTGATGAATTCGTCAATGATACCCACGAAGCAGGTCGTGAGCGATCATGTATCTTTTCATCGAGAGCGAGAAATTAAACAATGTTACGTAAGCGAAACAATTGGACTTGTGTATGTCTAATGATTTTTTCAGCTACTCTACGGCAAAATAAAAACTGCGATAGTTAGCCAATCCGACTGAAAACGTAAAAACACTAATAGGACACACAAAAACGAGTCCCTGCCGAGATTTATTATCTAGTTTTACTACTATCCTTGCATGTGTTACATCCGCCCATCAACAGAAACTTTCACAAATGTTTATTGTGATTGAAATTTAAATTTTGATGCATACTAGCGGATTATAACTTGAGAATTGTGCTGTGTTTATTATTCACCGTCCAACAATGTGCGGGGAAAAATGTATGAAGAACATTATCATAAAAAATTCGTTTTTTGAATGTGAATTACACAGCCGACGGTCATGCGGCCGGGTCGACGCTCTCTAGACGCAACACCATTAATGATCCTTCACAAAAATATCCTCCTTTAAGGAACGTCACAATTTAAGACCATTTAACGCGCAACTTTCAACTCTTCTTGCCGCTTGTTGGTCCATAGCCATACGTGGTACGGTCGTCGTGGTACGGTTGCTAAAAAGCACTTATGAAAAAAGGGCTCCAGTTATGAAGCCGGCTGCTCCCCTTGTGTTTGTGCATGGGGCAAGTGAGCTGCCTAAGAAAATCAACAAAACACACTTTTCTTTTCGTTGTCCTGTATACGCAGCACACTATATAGTACAGCCACCCGTTTGCTTCTTTTCTATTCACATTTAACACTTAATGGAGCCAACCTCTTAACATTTTAACACACAAAACCCCTTACCGCATCGTAACGAGTGTTGAGGAACGCGTGTTATTGTGGCGAAAGAGGTTAGACCGAAGGTTGAAGGAGCATCGCCAGCAAGGATGAAGAAATTCGATACACAGTGATGTGATATTCTGCTCTGTATTTGGGCGTAATCTATATTTATGCTTGTATTGCGCAAAACGGATGTCAATCCAATGGGGCATTTGATATTCATGGGAGAGCATATCCTAACAAGGAGATACTCATTCTGATATGTACTTTTCAGTTCATTGAAATGATAATTTAAAAGCTAATTTGAGAAGTTGGATACACACGGAGCCATGTCTGAAAGAGCGGATTCCGAAATTTAGATACGAGTACATATAAATATACTTAATTTTCATTGTGTATTTTTCAGGACCGAGATTGTAAATGGGAAGTTGTCTTTGATAGATTCTTTTGGATTAAAATGTCAACAAACAATTAGGATGCGTGACTGAAAGTATATAAAAGTACAAACGACACGTTATACCAGGACGAGTGTCACGTAAGGACCGCACAAAGGCACTGCCACGTGATTCCTTATGTAATTTCCAGCAAAAAATAAATAAGTTAAAAATTTTCCAAAATCCTAACCCTTCAGCTGCATTTATATTTTTTTGAAAATTGTTTGACCCACGTTACTAAAAAAAACGTATCTGTACCTCACACCACTTGGTCAGAGAAACTTGCAAAGCAACGATGTCATTGCTACCCAGGACATTGCGAAGAGAAGGGATATTTCCAAGCCGTCAGAAATGAGTGTTAATAAATAGAGCATGATGATGTTGAAGAGCAAGGGACTCAATCAGGGATTCGGAGCGGAGCGGAGTGGAGCGGGCATGAAAAGCCGGAGCGAAGGAGCGAGCGTGGAGCGGTTTTAACAAAGAGGAGCGGAGCGGAGTGGAGCGATTTTTTTTGGTGAAATCGCTCCGCTCCGATTTTTTTTTTTTTTCATTTTCGTTTGTATGGCAGAGCCCTAGAATTTAAGCACTCTAAATTTTATTTATACGACATTATATCAAGAAATTTAATGTGCATTACATTAGAAGAAATTGAAAATTGAAAACTGGTGGGTAGTAGAGGACCGTTTCCATATAGCGCGGTTTTGATCACACTTCGTTCGTCTTATCAAGTAACGTATAGTAAATCGGAGATTAAATTGAAGATTGGGTGCAAAATTTTATACGAGGGGACTAAATCTCCGAAAATTGATTCGATGTAATCCAGAATGTATCTTGTATCTTTAAATTTCTTATGTGCCAATATTGTAGGCACATCATGATCACGTGGCGACTTGATATGTGATGCAGCGATTGTTTATCTTGTAGATTTTTTCTTATTTGTGCACATGAGCAAAAACAACAAAGGGTCGTCGACGTGTCGGTCTTCTTAGTTTCAACGAGAAATTAATGACCACTTGGTTTATGGGGGAAATCATTAGAGAGATCTTCGATTTTCGATTCTTGAAAGCACTATAGTTCTAGCTCTAGGGTGTTTATTTGGGATAAACACATGCAATTGATAGACGCGTTCTTTCAAGATTTATATAGAGCAGAGTAGGTTAAGACCACACAATTACACTAACAATTTGATCTGAGCTGCTCTCGATAGAAAGTTAGTCCAGGACTTCCACTCTGTTAAATAGTTCCACATTTGACGGCGCAGGAGCTGGAAGTTTTCGACGAGTTAGTTTGGGAAGCACTTATAGTTCATTTTAAGTCAATAAAATGTTCGTTTTGTGTAATTATTTCGAATAGTAAACATATAAAATAATTTTGCTGCCTAAAGGAAATTTGTCAGGTTGTATCTGCACCAAGGATTTAAGTTTCCTCTTGAAATTTGAGTTGACATTTGAATTTCAACTAAACCAAGACACACTCCCAAACAAAGACATGCCCCGTTTTTGTCTCCGCTACCCAAACTTGCTCTCGATCGTTTTTTTTTCACCGCTTAACCTGCTCTACTCTGCTCTGTACGAAAAAAACGCAGCTGATATGTCTAGAAGGGAACCACTTTCGCGGAACATTCGTTTCTGGCCAACATTCGTTTTTTGGTTTGCTGAGACTGAGATCATACTGATTTTTTTTTATATGAATGGAACGCACCCTACTCTAGTTCTAAAACTATAGATACCTTATTGTATGGTATATGCGAACAAATGCTACACTCGAAATTTTCATTTGTCCGGAGCGGAGCGGAGCGAAACTATTTACCCGGAGCGGAGCGGTGGAGCGGAGCGGTTCCCTGTATTGTGGAGCGGGAGCGGAGCGGAGCGGAAAAATCGCATCGCTCCGAATCCCTGGACTCAATACACTGCCTTGGTGAACTCCGACTTTAACTGGAAATTCTTCAGACTCACCAGCTGTGCATCTAACTTTAGTGGTTGCCCCATCATACATGTCTTGTATCATCTTGACATATGCCTCGGTGGCCTTAAGTGCTTTTAGGGCCACCCATATCAGATCACGAGGAACTCTGTCGAAGGCTTTTTCCAAATCGATGAAAACAAAGTGCAAGTCCGTCCATACATGACGATGTTTTTCCATCGTAACACGCAAGCACTGAATAGCATCGACTGTGGATCGACCCTCCACTAAGCCGCATTGATTGTCATCCAACCGTACAACCTCTTTCAATCGATTGCAGACAACTCGCTCGTAAGTCTTCAATGTATGAGATGTTAACTTGATTGCCCTATAGTTGTTGAGCTTGCTTGAGTCACCCTTGTTCTTATTAAACGGGAGAAGGAAGCTTTTTCTGAAAGCGTCAGGCATCGGTTGCCCTCTTTTAATTTTGTTGAAAAGAACAGTGAGTCATCTAAGCCCGACATGATTCATCTTCAACCAAAACTCCAAGGGTATTGTAATGTTTCCTCTGTTGAGCGAAACCAAAATGAAACCAGGTTCGTTAGATATTCTTGTGCTGAATAATGAAACACTTCGATTGAAAAACACACACACTTTATTTACAAAACGAACTACACACGCGTAATAACATCAAACGTTAAAACTAGCAATAACTACAACGACGGCACTACCTCCCGCTTCATAGCGATCCAACCGCCACTGAGTGTCGAGTCTGACTACTTTTCTCCTCGTTCGGTGACATCTGCCTTTTATAATCGGAAATCCATGCGTTCGTCAATTAGCGAAGACTCTAGATTTTTCGAGATGTTCGAGTCTCGGGTTTCACTACTCAACGAAGGTTCGAGAATCCGCTTCATTATCAATGTTTCTGTTTGGAGAAGGTTCTAAAATATAGATGGCTCGAGAATCGCCTAGTGTCCATTCAATTTTACTTGTCATCGATCATTCGAGATTATGATGATGCTTAGTACAGTGCGTGTCGTACACGCAACAGTATTTTGTCCGGTCCAACTGCCTTTCCGCGTTTCATCTACATCATTGCTTTTATCACCTCCTCCACTGAAAAATCAGCGATATCAGTGGTGTTTGGTTTCTCGCTTCTAAGCTTATAGCGGAAATTCTTTGTTCAGAAGTTCGTCAAAGTTCTGCTACAGATTGCAGTATCTTCAACCAGTAGGACTCCTTACGAGTCTTCAACGTACTTTGGCGCCTGAATAATAATAATAATAATAAATAAGGACAGGCTAAGGTACCCAAAGGTGGGCACTGCGACCATGAGATCTATTGTGCCTTATAGCCTTAAACTAATCCAAAAGACTCTCAATCAGCCTGATGAAGGCCAGTAGGTCCTTTGTAGGAGCGCTCTTAACGACCGCGGAGCTCACGATGGAATCTCCAAGAAACAAGAACCTCGAACGAGCAACCGCCGGGCATTCGCAGAGAAGGTGTTTGGTTGACTCAGTGTCCTCCAGGCAAAGTCTGCATTCCGTTTCAGTAGCCAGACCCATTTTGTTGAGGTGATATCTTACCCAGTGGTGTCCCGTGAGGTAACCAACGATTAACCTCAGGTCCGCTCTGCCCAGGCGGCTAGTTTCTTTGATACCGTATGGGTTTATAAGATCTTTCGACTGACGAAGACCAGCGAGATCATTCCAGTGACGCAACCTTTCATTTGCGCCTGAATCTCTCGAGCGTTTCTTCTCCTTTGGGCTGTGACCTTATAAATCCTGGCATTGTCTTTAGGTTTCTCTTACTATGACGATCTCTTATCCGCCGTCTTCTAGTTCCTGATAGAACTTCTCGGCTGCAATCGCCTTTGCTCGAGCTACCTTTCGCTCTACTTCCTTCCGGCATTTATCATATTTCTCCCAAAGTTGAACCTTCTCGGCTTCACTGCCTGTCTTGCATGCTGTCCAAGCCTTGAATGCGTTCGATTTGGCCTGCACTGCTTCTTTAGTTTCGTTATTCCACCACCACGCCTCCGTGTTCGTGTGGTTTCGGTCATTCGAAACACCCAGTGTCTTTTCAAGCGTTGGTTGTTGAGATTATGCCACTTGATTTCGACCGGTTTGGAAATTGCTTGCGGTCTTGTTCCCCCTCTCAAAATAAATTCTGTCAGGAGCAACCGGTGCTGGGTGACCGCAGATTCAGTAGGAAGGGGGATGGAAATTTTACATCTTTCATGCTTCTATATGGACCGGGCGAGTGTTTCTGTGCTTTTATATAGACTGCGCGGGTGTTGCGCAGTGGAGGGCGTGTGTCTCTCTGTTTACTTTTTACGACTGGAATTGCTTCAAATAGTTTAGTGTTGAGTATATGCGGATTGCTCCTCCATAGTTATTCTCTATGGGAATACCTTTGATGGAAAAATCTTAGAAAAATGTTGTACAGTTGACAAAATAGAGGGCAGAGCATCTTCCAAGGGATACTTTTCATTGTGCCAATGGTAGTTGTATGCGCTTTTCAAATTAAACTGAAACAACTAGATGGTAGTGTTATTTGTAGAAAGAAGTGGTTCGTGTCGTTATCCAATGTGGAATCTGCACAAATGAATTTTGGAACTGAATCGGTTATTGCGAAAAGTGGGTAATGTTGGCAAAAATTTCATCTTTATTTTACTTATGCTCAATGTCCGACTAAAATTTATCTTACGAATAAACTGCCATTTAGCACAATTTGATTTTCTCGGAACATTATGGATTTGGTCGTAATGGGAGAATTCTCTCTATTGCGGCATTTCCACTTTATGCAGTCCATTTTCGCTTTAGGTGGTAAGTACCTGGAACACACGCAGGAAAATGCGTAGGTACTAAAGAGGAAATTTCTTGAGTTTTGTGAAATAGAAAGAATTCTCCAATTAATGCCAAATCTATAATGTTCCATTTTCTGAACACCTGTTTAGCGTTACTAATCGGATAAACGCTAACCGTATCCTAGCCTTCAATTAATATCCTAACCAAAACAAAACCCAACTCCTGGTTTCTGGTTGAAAATATATCTCAAACAAAAACCGAACATCTGATTTCTGATTTTGCCATAATTGTGATTTGAGATAATTTCCACACTTGATGGCTTGGTGATTTAATCGATTTAATTTAATTGAATCGTATGATAAAACGAAAATGCTTATCGGGCTGTTTATAGCTTCGATTAAATTGTGGCCCTGTAAGATCCGTTTTCTCAATGTCCGTTTAAACTCTTTGTTAACAAAGAGGGACACAAATTAATGGGAGTTATAAACAGGCCGATAGGCATTTTCATTTTTGTCGTCGGTTAATTACTCTCTTTGGCATGCGATCATCGTCCATTCGTTGTACATGCCCTGCCCATTGAAGTCGTTATAGTTTGACGATTTTCGAAACTTCCAGCTCATCGTACAGTTCATACAACTCATATCGTTGCACCGGATGCAACAATATCCATCGCAAACAGCCCCGAAAATTCACCGCAGAGCCTTGCGTTCGAATGTGTCTAGCATGTTTCCGGAGGGTTGCGTTAGGGTCCATGTTTCGCAGCCATTGCAAAACACTGGTCGTATAATGGTTTTGTACATGCGGAGCTTCGTGTTTCTGTGCATATGCTTCGATTTTACTATGGGGCGAAACGAGAAAAAAGTCTTATTAGCTAGCTATATCCGTCGCTTGATTTCGTCAGTTTCGTTGGCGTCCTTTGACAAGCTGCAACCCAGGTATATTAAGTCGTTCACAAACTCGATGTTGAGGTTACCCACGTTAATGCTCGATTGTGCTGGCGTCCTTGTCGTCGATTGCATCATTATTTAAGTTTTACCTTCGTTGATACGTATTCGAACTTTTTTGCAGTGGTGTCGGCTGTATGCAGAAGTTCTTCTGCGCTGGTCAATCTTCGGGACATGATGTTTATGTCGTCGGCGTTCGCTGCTAATTGTGTCGGCTTGATGAGTAGCCGGCCTATTTAAGGCAAAACAACACCAACTTAGTCGTTCCTGGTGGCGCCTCTCCCACTAATGCGAGGTACGATGCGGAGGCGTTTGACGAGACCACTAGTGTTCGAAACCGGGAAACACAAGTTTTGGGCCCCTTCGCGGGAAAATCATGCTTTTTGTAAGTTTTACCGCCGGTTAAGAATTTTCAACGAGGAGGATTAAGTACAAGAAACAGGAAAATTAAACAATAGATAGATGATAATGCTATAATAATAGCGGAACGTCGCCAATTATAATGATACATCTATAATAATAAAACAACATATAAAACAAGCTGGGTAGGGATTATTTTAACATACAAGATATAAAGTGAACCAGTGAATAATTAACTTCAAACATTATTTTTTTTGTTCACTATACTTCTCAAATCTACTTTTTATACATACAAATGCTTTATTAAAAACCTATTATTTTCATTTTATTATAAATTATATGTTTCTTAGCTTTTACTTATACGTACCAACTACATTTGATATCGAGACATCGGATTGCCTGTCCTGCTCGTTCACCACTAGACCAATCTGTAATATACTCCGCACTGTTATAAAACGCAATCACAAGTAACAACAATTCTCCTCCAATAATCATTTTATAAACCTACATAAATCATTTATCAGTAACACACCAACACTCTCGGGTACATATGTATTGGGCTTCGCTTTTCATACAATACTTTTCCGAACAACGTGATGCTCAACTTGACCAGTCGTCGTCGTGCAATCAAACACTTTCATTTGCAACAATAACACTTCAATTATCTAATAAAACACTTTTCTTTCAATTTTTTTCCGCGGTTTATTGGACCTCATTAATGGAAAGTATATCAATACAGTAGAACTTGTTGGATTCGATTTACTACTACTTTGCCTTAACCCCTAGCGGGGCATAGCGCGTCAACTACTCCTGCGCGCCATCGTACTCTGTTCTGGGCAATGGGGCGCAACTCCCCAAAAGACTTACCCAGTACCTGACACTCCTTTGCCACAGATCGACGCCATGTGATTCGAGGACCCCCTCTTGTTCGGCCTTGGTTGGAAATGGGGTTCCATTTCATGGCATGCAAAGCAATGCAGTTATCACTCTTCCGCAATGTGTGACCCATCCACTGCCATTTTCGCCTGCGTATCAATTCGTCGATTGGCATCTGACCCGTACGCCGACTTAGCTCTTCATTTGATATTGTTTCGGGCCAGAAAATTCTTAAAATTCGACGAAGACATGAGCTGACGAAAACTTGCAGCTTTCTGGTAACTCCTACGGAAACTTTCCATGTACTACTCTCATACAAAAGCACTGATAGTACCAGGGAGCGAAACAGGCCCAGCTTGGTCTTGATGGTCTGATAACTGCCCAGCCAGATTTTGGACAGCATGCCGTATGCGCGTTTAGCCTGGTTGATACGACGAGCGATGTCCTGCTCCGTACCACCATTTTCGGCAACAATGCTACCCAGGTAGACGAAGTTGTCCACCTTCTCCACAGGCTGCCCATTAATATTGATGGCAATAGGTGTCGGATTTCTTTTTCGCAACGGCGGGCTAAGAACCTTGGTCTTGTTGGTATTAATCTTTAGCCCAACCTTGCTTGCCTCCCTCTCGAGATCTAACGCCATTGCGGACAGATCCATGATTTTGTGGGAGAGTAGGCATATGTCGTCAGCGTAGTCAAGATGTTGTAGATAAGATGTCAAAGTCCATTGAATTCCTCTGTCGAGTCCGGATAGGGCTGCATGCAACACATCGCCGATCACTATGAGGAATAGGATCGGTGAGAGGATGCACCCCTGCCGAACTCCGCTGCGAATCTCAAAGTCCCCCGACACCTTACCTTTATGCAGAATGCGACATTTCGCGCCGTCATAGGTTTCCTTAATAATAGCCATAAGCTTCTCAGGGATGCCTCTCCTGCGCAAGGCCGCCCATATAGAATCCCGGTTCACACTATCGAAAGCCTTTTCGAAATCGATGAAAAGCAAGTGAAGCGGAGAATCGTATTCAGCGCATTGCTCGATGATGATTCGCAAGGTGTTAATGTGATCGACACAGGAGAATCCGGATCGAAAGCCAGCCTGCTCTTCATCAATTGTGCTTTCTAAGTGGGCCTTTAGTCTTTCCAGGACGATTTTAGCTATTATCTTGGCAACGGCAGGAAGCACACAAATGCCTCTCCAATTATTACAGTCTGTGAGGCTACCCTTCTTTGGAAGTTTGATGATCAAACCTTCCTTCCACTCAGTGGGAAAGGTCTCTGTATTCCACGCTTTATCAACAAGTGGGTGCAGCAAATCGGCAGTTACGCTTGGCGCTGCTTGATAAAGTTCGGCAGGGATGCTGTCAAGTCCGGCGGCCTTTCCTCGTTTTAGTGCAATAATTGCAGTGACTATTTCCTCTTTAGTCGGGGCAGTGGACCGTATACGCACATTTTGATGGTTAGCTAAATTATCTAAATGAGGGGGAACTTCACCAGAGGTTACACGGTTCAAGACCGCGGCGAAGTGTTCTTTCCACCGCCTCATTTGATCTTCTTCCAAGATAAGTAGCTTTCCATCACTATCTTTCACCGGATGTTGGCAGGAGTTACGACCACCTGTAAACTCCTTGATGACACCGTATACGGCGTTTAAGTTGTTACTTCTAGCGGCTTCTTCTGCTGACGCTAAAAGAGAATTGGCATAAACTCTTTTATCGCGTCGCACACTGCGCTGAACTTCTCGAGCTTTCTGACGGTAAAGGAGTTCGATGCTGCTTCAATTGTCGTCTGATGCTGCAGCCAAACGAACTTTCAGCTCCTTTCTTTCAACAATCCGCTGCCATGAAGCGTCGGACATTTAGGGCTTATTCCGGCAATCCGGGTTTGGGCCAAGGATGGTATTTGCGCTATCAATGTACGCATTTTTTATGGCATCCCAGTTTTCGTTTATGTCACTATCTGGGTGACTAGTTATCTCAGCCGCTTTTTGCGCAAGATGGTCATTATATTGTTGTAAGACAGCTGGATTTTTTAGTCGAGCGGTGTTGAATTTGCGGGGCCTGGATCTTTCGTCGCTAGGGCGGCGCACGGCTGCAATACGCAATCGAACATTAGCGATCATAAGATAAGATCTTCCCATCCCAATATCGGCACCCTTCTTGTTTCGCACGTCCAGGAGGCAACTCTTGAATCTTTTACTAATGGCAAAATGGTCCATCTGATTTTGTGTTCTGCGCCGATCAACAGAGGACTAACTGATTTTGTGGTGGTCCTTACGCTCAGAAGATAGTACCACCGATGACTGTGAAAGTTGCAGAGCTCTACAAATCTTTCACCGTTGTCATTACGATCACCAAGACCGTGTCTCCCCATCACATGTCTGAGCCCATAGTTATCAGCGCCAACTTTCGCATTCAAATCACCCATAACCATTATAATGTCACCTTTAGGTGTTCTGCTCTGAACGGCGTTTAGTTCTTCGTAGAAGGATTTTTTTGCCAAGACATTGTCGGGTTCAGTGGGGGCATAACATTGTATTATTGAGATGTTCCTCATTTTGGTCCGGAACCTGGCGGTCAAGACCCTGTCAGAGACCGGTTCCCAGGATAAGAGACAGTTTCGCGCGGCTCTGGTTAAAAGGAGCCCCACACCTGACTCACGGCGACTATCGGTAGATTTACCGGAGTACAACATTACAGTGCTGCCCGTTGGAGAGATGAATTCTCCGCTGTTCCACCATCTTATCTCACTAACTCCTAAGATATTTAATTTGTACCTCAGAAATTCACTCTCTAATTGAAGAAATCGTGCGTTCTGGGGACCTTCTGATCCATTGTCCAGGAGAGTACGCACATTCCAGAATCCAATCTTTGTCATTGTACGATAGCTAAAAGTCGTAACCGTTGAGTCAGTCCTTATCCGAGGCATAGTTGACGTTTCGTTAGCATATAAAGATTTCGGATAGTGCAAGTTGCTGGCATACACATCCTGTCCTTTGATTGTCGGTTTTAACGACAGGCCCTCAAAGGGAAAGGCCGTGGTATTTTTTTTTCACACCCCACACCACAGGGGTACCACAACCAAATCATCGCACCGCCATCACTGGCGGCTTGACGTTGGTTGGCAATGGTCAGTGACCACTGCCGTTCCAGGGGGCGCCCACGCGGAGGACTATGGAAGAGGAGTTTTTGCCCCCCAAACTTGACACGTAAGTTTTGAATTTGTATGTTTATGTGAAGGTTATAGGATCAAGTGATTCTTTAGCACCCGTAACTTCACAAAAGTTGTTAGTTGGGGTATTACACTTCGGACTCGGTCTCGTTTTTACTTGATAAATAGTCTATTACCACCTTGTTAGTTATTAGATACTAAAACATGTTATGAATGAGTTTAGGAGGGGACCATATACAGATTCGGCCACCATTTTCTGGAAGGCAGCACCTAACGAGTGACCTGTTGGCCAACGAGTCCAGATCTGAGGTTCTTCGGAGTATTAGCCGCAAACAGAAAATGGCTAAATCAAAGCTAAGTGGCTGGATCTTGATGTGGTCTTCTCTTCAACTCATAATAAATGGGCTCACCTGAGCAAGAAAGTAACGTAAATGTTTTCGACCAAGACATTCCTACCAATATGCACCTACCCTAAGAATAACCTAATTCAACAACCAGCAACATGGCTGCCAACCAAATCACAAAATTCAGCAACCTCTTCGTACACAAACCAAAGCCAATCCGTTACACACACCACCCAGCGTACTTCCTGTTCGAAAGTTTAAACAAAACGCGCGCACTTCCACTTCCACCCTTCAACTTGAATTCAAATGGTCTGGCGAGCGTACACTGTGCTCATCGCCATCAGTATATCCGGTGATTTTCGTGGTGAGTGGTCGTGTTGCGGTTTAGTACGTCGCGTCTAGTGGTGGCAAATCTTTGGCGCGGGGCTTTCTTTCTGTAAAGACGGATTGCGGATTCTTGAGTATCATACGGTCGTGACGAAGTGGCGTGTGCTCGTGGGAAATTGAATCAGGATCGTGGGCACAGTGTGAACTCTGTTGTGTGTGAACTATTTACCCTACCGCGGGATCCCCCAGAAGGTTAATTTGGGAATTGTCCAATTTAAAAATAGCATCCAACGACATCAAATAGTATTTTATTGTTCATGAAGATTTGGAGATTGTTCCTGCCCTAGCTGTTTTGAATTAAGAGCCGGTCAGAGTATAAATGTAAGACGTTTGTACCCCGGTGGGAGATGCAGTGTGTCAGCCACTCGGGGGGCGAAAGGATTCAATATCGATTTTTCACTGTTTTGCATGTCTGTTGGGGAAAGTGGAGTTTAGTCTGATAAACAGTAACTACGTAACTAGTAAACGTTGGAATTATGGTAATAACTGGCGGGTCAGTACGAAACTATGATAGTAACTTACGGGGCCCTCATTGCTTTCGGTCACGGTCTGCTGAAAAGCGTACGGTACGACGACTGTACACAGAAATCGACCTCACAAATAAGACCGCACGACTCACTTCCCACTGTCAGGTTTTGTGTGTGGAACAGGTGAAAATCTGAAAATGCTAAGCTACTCGACTAGCGGTTGACGGTTTTCTTCTGCTGCGGGCCGTTTGTACAATATGTACATATATAGTGTATGAGTATCTTGAAGCAGGGCAACTGCATAATTTTATAAGTTTTATTGTGTGTGACTCGCCTCGCACCAAGATCGATAACAGACTTCCAAAATTTGCCCCTCATGTGTTGTACACACCCTCCGGCTATTTTCGGTCTGCAGATGATTTTTCAGACGCTTGAAAAAGCATGAATAAAAAAAAAACTCAAAGCCTCTTCAGATTTTTTCTGGTCTATATTCTTAGCTCTTCTAAGCACAGTCTCAAACGAAACGCTAGCTTCGCTATTTAAATTACGAGCACATGTGCGCGGAGGGGATACTCACTCAGTGTGAAAAGATTATGCTTCTCGTGTTTTATTTTATTTCGCACACCTTGAACCTCGTGGAAAATTATGAAAAGAAAAAAATATATGAAAACAGTAAAAGACGATGGCAAAAACGGAAGCCATTGGCAAACTGGAAGTGTATACTTTCACGGACAGGGTGATGGAGTGGATTTCTAATGTAGGAAAAATAAAGCGATAGTATGCAATCAATCGAGACCAGATCATTGAACTTTATGCTATGCTGACATACATTACTTCACGAACCCACTTTGTTGACATGATTATGCGGCTTTTGTTCAACTGTCGATATTCCTACAGGACGTGAATCTTTTAGGATCAACTGACAATAATTTTGTAGGAAGGTAGGTTACATCAGGGCTGTTAAAAGTGCCCGAAAATTTCAAATATGAAAACAAAAAAAAATCCGTCTGTTTTGTAGAAAAAAGTGGTTGGTTAGACTAACAGGGGATGCAAGGATGCCTAGATTCAACCGGAGGAGTTCAGGAAGTATAGCAGCGCTCCCCGGTCCTTACCCCCGATACATCCCCCAGGTTAACAAGAAAGGCCTCACCCAATGCTCGAAGTCTGGCCCTAGCAAGGGCC
Source organism: Chloromyia formosa (assembly GCA_964017055.1). NCBI lineage: Eukaryota > Metazoa > Arthropoda > Insecta > Diptera > Stratiomyidae > Chloromyia > Chloromyia formosa. The sequence continues at coordinate 11,935,680 of OZ024817.1, forward strand.
GGGCATTCGCAGAGGAAGTGAGTGAGGGTTTCTTTCTCATAAGGGATGCCAAGCCTTATTGCATGTTCTCCGATAGGCCAATGTCCTTTAATGACCGCCGTGAGCCTGGCGACATCTCTACGGGACTTGGTCAATAGCTCAGATGTTTTCTTTCTGTCATAGGAGGGCCATATCCTCCTTGATACGATTCCGCAATTTGGAATCCGCAATTTTTGTTTTGTTTATTTTGTTAATATGTACAGGGTTATCCATTTTCTCTTTCGGAAAGTAAACTTAAATTAAACACAGTAAATATTTGAATTTCGATGGAATTTTTATTTCATAATAAAGTTTGGATTATGCCATTATACGTGGAATGCAATATCTGTCAAATGTCCCCCACGGGACCGCTTGCAGGACTCGATCCTTTTGAGGTAATTTTCGATTACCTTTTCACACATTTCGGGCAATAACTCGGCTATAACACGACGGATTTCGTCCTTCAATTGACCAATCGTCGTGGGATTGTTCGCATAAACACGGTCCTTCGCATAGCCCCACAAAAAGAAATCTAACGGCGTTAAATTGCAAGACCTTGCTGGCCAAGCCACATCGCCGAATCTCGAAATTACGCGTCCTGGGAATTTCTCGCGCAATAAAGCCAAATTTTGTCGCGTGGTGTAGCATGTGACCCCGTCTTGTTGAAACCACATATTGTCGAGATCCATATCTTCAATTTCCGACCAAAAAAAGTCATGAATCATGGCGCCATAGCACTGGCCATTGACTGTAACGGCGGCTCCTTCATCGTTTTCGAAGAAAAACGGCCCAATGACGCCGCCGGCCCACAATGCACACCAAACAGTCACTTTTTGCGGGTACAACAGTTTCTCAGCGGTCACTTGCGGTTGCTCACTGCCCCAGATGCGACAACTTTTGTTTGTTTACATAGCCGCCGAGCGCAAAATGGGCCTCATCGCTAAAGAAGATTTTCTTCGAAAAATCGGCATCGGTGGCCTGCTGTTCGAGGACCCAATCTGAGTACTCACGACGCAATCTGTGATCAGTCGGCTTTAATTCTTGCGTGAGCTGGACTTTATAAGGATGGAGATGAAGGTCCAAATGCAAAATGCGCCACAGTGTGCCGTAAGATAGGCCTAAATGCTGGGATCGGCACGGAATCGATAAATTCGGGTCTTCGGCCACACTTTCACTCACAGCGGCGATGTTTTCGGTCGAACGAGCAAAACGATGATGCACAGGTGTAGAAATGTCTGTCACCGATCCAGTTTCTTCAAATTTTTTCACTGTATAGGCAATTGTGCGCTCATTGGGACGATTATGTCGACCATGCGCGTAATGCAAGAAACGTGGCCACCGCAGATTCACCATTTTGGTAGAATAATTTAATAATTTTAACGCGTTGTTCAGTCGTAAAACGTTCCATCTTGTAAAATGGCAAACCTTCAACTAAACCAATACCAGTTTGGAATACACTGACATTTGACAGATGTCGAATGGCAGGGCTTTACTTTCCGAAACACGAAATGGATAACCTGTTATTTATTGTTAATCGGTCAAATTTTTTGACACATTCATCATCATCGTGGCGCGACAGCCCGACGTCGGGCCTTGGCCGCCTGGATCATTGTCCTCCAATTATCTCGGTCACGTGACCGCGTCCTCCAATTTTGGGAGCCCAGCAGCTGCGCGGTTTTTTTTTGACACATTGGTTAACAAGTTTTCACTACAAAAGGTCCCGGTCGAAACAACTGTTGTATTTGATGCAGAAGTTCACGCTGTGTGCGTCCATAATTCTTACCGACAATTTAACTACGCTATCGACAAGTAAGCACAGCCTAAAATATTGGAGAAATGTTTAAGGCTTTGCTCAAAACTAACGTGTTAAGTAGCGTTTACACATGCCAGTAGACCGTGCTAGTACGTACATTTTACAGGCATTGCAAGTGCCTTGCAAGTAACTAGCAAGCTGTCACTTGCATATGTGTAAACACCCGTGCCTGTGAACTGCCAGTAAACCCGCACGGCGCCTTGCAAGTAGCTGGCCTCCCGGGCCAATTGATTTCCTACTGGCATTCCAGTAGAGACTTGCGAACATATGTTTCTTGTCATTCGTAGATTTGACGACAAGTCTACTGGCATGCCGGTGCACTGGCAAATGTAAACGAGCCATAAGTGGCGGCCAATTTCCCATTGTTTGTCGTCAATCTTATTATGTGTATACCATATAACAATATTGATAACAAACAGTTTTCACTTAACAAATTTCGACATCGCAGTTACTCCGTTTCGAATAGCAATAGAAATGCTATTACAACGGTTTCAATGGTAACCGAGTTGTACACTTTACCTACGAGTTTCTTTCTTCTTTTCCATAAATAAAACGCAATCGATATTTTAGCCATAAATAAGGAAAGTTGGAGAGTCTTACGAGTACTTCCCCCCAGTTACAAATGCCAGTTCATTCGCCTTTAACCCGTCTAGAAATTAGAATAATATTATCATTAAAGTTTTCCATCAGCCGAATCGATCTAACGGCTATTGTGCCATACTAGATACGAGATGCGTTCAATGCAGCTCATAATAATGGGAAGTCGAGCATAATTTATGCACTCGCACCACTTGATAACAACAATAATTGCAAACGCCACCCCGGAGACCCATTATTAGCCTGCAAATGTTATTTCGAATGGAAAAAAGTCTGCAGTTCTAATTGAAGCGATAAAAGAATTTGTAATTATGGTGGAATAGTACACTCGTAAATGTATAGTATTTTCACTTCATTTGCATTTGCACTGAATTTGTTGAAGCTAAAGCTATTAGAACTTAGTTAACGATGCGAATTTAATTTGTTCAAAGTGTTTACAATTAGTGTGACGAATTGATTAGTGACATGGTATGCGACACTCTAATAAAGACGGTTTTAGGAGCTAAATATGATGATCGTATTTCAGGCAAGGGTATTTCTTTTGACCTCGGGAACATCAGGAGGTCGTGTGACCATAAAGCTGACCTTATACGTCCAGGTTTACCTTAAGGTATACCTTTAGGTATCCCGGCACAGGTACAACTGTACAGGTCTGGACGCCTGTGGAGCCAGACAAAACACACTACGGTAGACCTGTCCAGGTATACCTCCACAAGCATACCTCAAGGTATACCTGAACGTATATGCACAGTTAAAAATCTCGGTATTTTTTTTAAACCTGGTCTTGGACTACCACCATTTTTAATAATTTTAATTCTATAATCTAAACCCTTTCAAAGTTTACTTCTCTTTTAAACCAAATTTGTAATAAATTCTAATACAATTCAAAGTTTACTTCTATTTTAAACCAATTTGTAATAAATTCTAATACAATTCAAACCTTTTTGTGTTCTTTTTGTTCTCGCATTAGTTTCTAATCTAAGTTTAATTAAAAGGTAAACCCCACAAAGTATATTTTTTGAGTCTCAAGTCTCACTATAACTACTCGCAGTCAGCTCAAATTATTATGCTGCGTGGCCAAGTGGTCTAGGTCGCAACTCTACAACACGAAGTTCACAGGTTCGATGCTGCGCCATGGCGAAAAAAGTTAAAGATTAGCTGGCTAACCTGCGATGGGCTTAATAAAGGATTTGGAAGTTTAGAAAATTGAAAATGGAGAAAAAACTTAGAGGAGTTAAAAAAACGCAGTAAAATTAATATTTTTTCATAGATTATAATATCTGTAGATTAAATTTTAAACCAACAATTTGATTAAAAAAATAATGCCAGAAAAGTTTAATATTTAAACCAGTGAAGTTTACGGAAGCAATTGTAATACTTTCATTTTATTAAAATCTAATACAATTTTGGTGTCGTCATATATGTAACCCGAATTAGCATTGATAATAGACCAGGATTTTTAACTGTGTGGCTGGCCTACCGTAAGTACATACATTGTAATTTCTGTTTCAACAGTATAAGACTTAACATACCAAACTATGAACTCAATGCAAGAAACTAGCAGCTATAGCACTTCCTTTCCTGTAAAACTATGCACGGCTAGAATCGCTACAGTATTACATAAATTGTGGTTAAAGAAACATATAAAGCAGGAAATTATAACCGTATAGAAAAAAAAATGCGGAAATCTTAATATCAAGAAACGACGATGTTGCAAATATATACCAGAACTACATAAAAAGACAATAAACCTGTTCATCTGTATGCTATGGGTACACATGATACGGAACTGTTACTTATTTCTTGGTCAGTGGGTCAAATGAGACCCTTTCCAATTGGATGAGAGCATCCTGCTTTATCCAAAGCCTTTCTCTCACTTATCTTAAAAAATATTAATCAAACTATTAAAAAAATCTCGTAGATTTATCAAAGTAACAATAAAATCAACCACAAATAGCTTCCGATGGGTAAGATGTGGCATGGAAGAATGCAGCTATGATATGGCTGCATCATGACAAGAATAAAAAAAAACCCACTTGGCCGGAACGGCATTGTAAGAAAAGTGGTTGATGTTAGTAAGGTGTTCAAATTGTACAAATTGCCCAATTAAAATAAATCTCACTGAGGGTCTGACACCTTGGTAGTCAAACCCAATAAAGACCGCATTTGCCTGGATGAACGCAATGACATTTATTTTAATACACTGGACAGCAAATAAACCGGGCCACCCGCCACTTTGGAACTCTAATCCAGTTTTCTCAAAAAGTATAAAACTTGCAACTATCAAAGTTATATCTACAGAAAGTGCGTTTGATGATGATTAAAATGAATGGAAACGCATTGGGATTTATCAATTTATTAAGCATTTATCAAGGATTTTACAAAAAAGAGTCGTTTTCCAATCATGTAATTACCAAGTGAAAAAAATTAATTTAATTTAAGCCGAAAACAAAGAAAAAATTTAAAAAAGTTGTTGGTCAGTATTTAGTGTTCCCTCCCCTTGCTCGAATAAGTGCTACGATCCTCGTATTCATAGACCTCACGAGGCTGACGATGAAATTTTGGGGAATTGCATTCCACTCCTCTTCAATTGCGATTCGCAGCTCTGGAAGCCTTGTTGGAGCAGGTACCCGGGCTCGAATCCGACGTTTCAACTCGTCCCATAAGTGTTCTATCGGATTCATGTCCGGGCTTCGAGCTGGCCAGTCCATCGTACGAATGCCGACGTAGTGTAGATACTGGGTCACCACATGAGCAACATGAGGCCGTGCATTATTATGCATCAACTGGATATCCTGCCCGATATAACCTGCGTAAGGAACCACATGGTTTGCGAGGTTTCAGTAATGTAGCGATGAGAAGTCAATCCACGTGAACGGCCCGTCGGTTCGATGAAAACTAACGCTGTACGTGCGGTTAGCGAGATGCCGCCCCAGACCATTACAGATCCTCCTCCATAAGCAACAGATTCCTCGATGCAACACTGAGAATAACGTTCTCCAGGGCGACGATATACTCTCTGACGTCGATCACTTCGATGTAGACTCACCCTGGTCTCATCAGTGAAGAGTACATTACCCCACTGTTCTAACATTCAATCCCTATGCTCTCGAGCAAATTCAAGTCGTGCTCGGCGGTGGGCTACAGTTAATGCTGGACCTGTTGCAGCTCTCTTTCGAGTCAGGTTCCGTTCAGCAAGTCTTCTTTTGACGGTATCTGAACTTATGACCACTTGGCGCTCGTCACGCAGACTTTGTTGGACTTGAACTGCGTTGAGGCGGCAATTTCGCAGAACAGTAAGTTGGATATAACGATCATCTGCTGCTGATGTAGCCCTAGGTCTGCCCGTTCCTGGATGGCGATCGAGTGCTCCAGTCTCTAAGTATCGTCTGTAAACTCGTTGCACCGAAGATCTTCTGATTCGAGGTCTTCGGGCTACCTCACGTTCCCCAAGGCCTGCTTGAAGTAGTGCTACAGCCTGAGCTGCTTCCTCAGGTGTCGTATCCATTATTGGCTGAAAAAAGTAGCAAAATTACACGCGTCTAAGCAAATAATGGACAAAAACTAAAGAAGTACTGCGGGCCCGTGTTTTTAAAGGGGCCCGGAAATTTGAAACATGAAAAGAAAAAAATCGATCAGTTTTGTAAAATACTGATCAAATGTTTCTCAAGAATGGTAAAAGAATATTCATGTTAATTTTCCATTTCCTACTTTTCGTTTTCAATTTTCCATTTGTCCCGGTACAGAACTCCCGAGTCGGTCTGGGGTCGACTTGGTCCGACTGCAGACATACATACATAGTATCACTACTGATCTGGGTCGGTGCAGATAAGAGGGCGGCGCTGTGTGGACTGTTATAAATATATGCAAATTGCTCACCCTATGATAGACAAAAAGATCATTTTGCTCATGGTGGAATTTGAACCCGCCACTGCTTGAATAAGAGTTCAACTCTCAACTCATCGAGCAACCACAACTCTCTTCTCGAACAAATATCAAAGCCCTCGTTGAATGTTTCGCTGAAAAATATTAAAGAGTCACCTCGCTTAAGATGGCAGAGCAAAATTAGTAAACTTAATTGAAAGAAACTCATTACGCTTTATTCACGCATAAGCGCATGTTTTTTTTAAGAATAAAAGTGGAGAATACCATTACCAAACAATCAACAAGACCATTTAGCAATGATCCCCACCCAAAAATTTCTCGACCCAAGCCAAAAGCACTAAGTGCTTCAGCTGGTTTCGTCACCCGATAGACTGTACTCTTCAGGAGCTACCTTGAATCTATCGGGGAGGTAGCTCGACCAAGCCCAAAAGTGTGTATTCCAACTTTCGTCAGAATACGTCACTTCGCACAATGCTCACGGTATAAATAGTGTGCATTACACGAGTGCGAATTTCCACTGTATGAAACTCATTACCCTTTACTCACGCATAAGCGTATGTAAAGTATGTGCTAAGTTACTAACAAAAAAACAGGCATCCTACTTATCTCAAATTATAAAATAGATAATTGAATTATCATCAAATCTGATCTCTATGATTTTCATTGTGGGATCACTACTTTTTTGTAGGGCGTATACTTTGGGAGATATTAAGCAAAAACCGAAAAAAGTGCAAAAAAGTCTTAGACGAAAAAAAAAACAAAAACATGAAATTTCGTTTCTTTGGTCTAAAAGTGGTAATTGGTCCAAATTTTTGTTGGCAAATCTCAGAATTGTTTTTAGCAACCCAAATACCATTGGAATAGAAGATTTTTTTTTTCTACGAAACACTAAAAATAGTTGCACTAAAATAACCGAACAAAAGTTAGTCAAAAGACGTTATTTTTGCCTATAAAAAAATGTCCCAATCCAATTTTTGTTGGCAAAGCAAATGGTTGGTTGGATTCGTACTCAGCACCCCCAAAAACATAAGGGTACACAAAAATCAAAAGGTCTGCAAAACTTTCCATCTCGGCCATTTATATGAACCAGCAATCTTAGGCTAATTGAAGATACGGAAAAACTAGCGTTAACCTTTTTATTGAACTGTTTAAGGTCTTTCATTTTGTCTCAGAAAATTTTCCGCTAGTGTCAACCGTTTTCAAAATATTAAGAAAAAAAAACCTTTTTCTTTGTTCTATAACTTTTTTCAGTTAGTCTATTTTTTCTCACTGTTATATTGAAAGTTACAACATGTTTAGTGGACTATACAATTACATACGTCCCGTTAATGGTGGAAATACATTTTTGTCCATTGTTCTTTGTTAATTTAGAGCTGAATGGAATATAATTCGGCCTTCTTTTTAGACGATAACTAATAGTTTAGTAAATAGTTTAGTTTGCTGTGTGCGCGGCCTCATACACCGCCGTGTGTTCTATTTTCTAACTAAACTATGTATTCAGTTTTTCTGCGAACTAAAAAGTTTGCTGTGTGCGCCTTGCGCCAGCTCTAAGTTAAATTTTCATACAACAACAGTAAAATGTTCATTTTCTGTACGGTCCGGATTTCGCTATCCGCAACTGCACATATTATTTAACGTAACTTCCTGACCTCGGATTTAGGAAGGTTAAGTTGGGTTATAAAATATAACAAATAGCCCAGTCTTTAGCTATCCCTTTAAAATGCTCACAAATACTATCTTTCGTAGTAGGAGAGATCGTTTTCAAAATATCTGTAAATATCATATCTTTCTACAAATCGAATTTTAGTTACCAACATATCTTTTATTTCTTTACTTTGCCCAGTATACTTATCTCTAGCCCTATTTCAAAATCATTGTGTATAGAAGAAGATTGCGAAGTCGAATCGTCGTAATATTGCTGCGTTGTAAACATAGTGCTGATCTAACAATCTAAACATAACATACTCGTAAAATACTCAATCATACCAGACCTACCTAACTAACCTGGTTTGGGGTAAAACGTCATAAACAGGTTTCCTATCGTAATAAACACTCAATCTTAAAAGTATCTGAAACGTCTGCTCGTATATGTTTCAACAATGTTCAAAATAACGATGAAAACCCACTTCACGGTATCTCTGTTGTTAGTCCAAGTCATGAGCTGAGCGCCGGATAGTTCTCAATGAGAAGAAGTCAGTGAGTAAAACTGACCATACGAAATGCATGGGCGAGTGTTAAATAACAACTTTTTTTTTATTTGTTCAATTAACGACTTAATGCGTAACATGTTGGCTTATGGCTCTTTCCGATACACACCCAAGTCTATGTGAAGCATCGACTTCAGCGGTTATGGTTGAGGTAGAGTACGAAAGAAAATTTTCTTCTGGATCCAATAATTGCAGATATATTTGCCACTAATTTCTTTTCATATAGTAAAATTGGATACATAAGCAGATAAGCCAAGAAAGATGAATGGCGAGCCAAGCATACAGTTTTAAGCTTTTTGTTTTTCAATAAGTTTGACCTTTTGTCCGAAAAAGCGGATTTTGCTGAAATTTGTGAGAATCTGTTTATTCGGAAGCTACAATAAGAATATCGATAAAAAAATCGATTTTTCCTGTAGTTGCAAAGCTCCCAGCATTTAGATCTTATAAAGACCTGAGTTTGAGGGAATTTCAACAATTTATAGCATGAAATCAGTGCTGCTATATCATAGAGAAACAATACAAAGACCTGGAGCTCAGTACAAAATAATATTAAGAGCAGGATACAGATAATCTCACGTACACAAATAAGCCTCATCACTCTAGAAGCAACGGCTACAATTTAAAGTAAACCGCCCTTTAGAGGGATAAGGACAACAACACATCAAATTAGCTGTGTCTGTTGATTAAAAAGCCGAAGGTTTTTTAGCTGCCATTGTATGCGTGACATGGTTTATCAATTTGTAAGATAGAAAAATCAAACCAAAAGATGTTTTTTTCTTAAACAATGTATTCATCGCACACACATGTACATTTACAGTATAATTATAGATTGAGGGCTGTTGGTAGATGTTGGTGATTGACTGTCGACTCTGCAATTATATAAAATAAACAACCAATAAGTACCTTTACATGCATCTCTTCAGTGGATGACTATGACCAATACAAAATAAACGATATATTGATAATACTATTTCGTCACCTATGTTGCGAACTGGATCAACACTGTCCCACGGAGATAGGAGGATTAGCCATCACTATACCGTATAGGACAAATACATGCCAACATGGGGAGGATCGCCATCCCACATGTGGATACCCATGCAAACGAGAGGGGAGGATACACTACCAGCCCCTCATGCCACCTAAGAAGGATCGCCATTCATAGGGGTTCAGCTCTCATCCCAGATCACAACATCACTCGAACCACGGAAAAGTACATGTATCGTCATCGGTCATCCACTATGCATAAAGATAAAACACATGCACCCATGCAAACTGAAACCGGACACACGAAAAGTACTTAGTAAGTAAAACTTACTTTTGGAAGGACCGCACGCCATTCGACCTATTTCATATCCAAACACTATTACAAAGTATCTGACGGTCAATTTTATATGGAACTGCAAAAAAAATTGTCAACGATAGGCGCGTACACTGTGCGATCGCTGTGAGGATCACAATATCTTCATACCGCTTTGACGACGGATCGCATGGTGCATGCGGGGCTTTGCTCTTGACTTTCGCAAAACAACCAACGCAACTTGACTTCTCCTTCTGCAAATGAACGTGAATGCAAGATCCCCATAGACTATGCGATTCATCGTCAGATGACAATGCTATTCATCGTAAGATCAATCTAATGATGGATCGCCACAAAGTATCTGACGACTAAAATTATATGGAACTGTAAAAGAAATCGTTAAACGTTAACGATAAGTACATATGTACACTGTGCAATCAATGTGACGTACACAATATTGTGTGACCGATCTGACGACGGATCACATCGTATATGGGAGGCCTTACTTTTCCCCTTTTTTATATGCATTGTGTATCGACTAGGGAACACAATTCACACGCAAGCAACACGCAAGTGAAATACCATGGGCAACCTTTGCTTAATTTATACTGAGTCCCAACTCTGTCTATTGTTCCTCTATGGCTATATATTGAGTGTAATGCCGAACTAAAATGAACGCAGAGTCAACGCCTTTTAGATATACAGGCCTGCACTCAGCTGATCGTGTACGTCATTAATTCCTTCGCCAAGGCAGTGACTGCACACGACGATGTCCTCGGCACGACATATGTTTACAATTGGAATTGCGTCAGACGGCATTTTAGTCCTCTAAAAACACACTTTCTGGACACTTGCAGCAATTTGGTCGAATCCGCAGCCCCGGGGATCAGTCGCAGTGTATCGTGGAACAATTCACACTTGACAAAATACATCTTTTGACCGCACGACACACTTTCATCGCGCACGTGTTTGTTTTCCCGGACCACTAGATGAGATTTTACTAACAAATAAACACTGAATGCGGAAAACGAAAACTAAACACGGAACGCACAAATACCGGGGACTCGCCGCCAGCAATCGCCGACCACTGGATTGTGGATACGATGGCGTCATCAAAAGAAATAATTGTGTAATTTAGCCGTCAAAATCAGCTGAGCGCTGGCTGGTATATCTAGATGGCGTTGGCAGAGTGCAGCAGCAGCGGCGAAAGCAGATCTGCATGTTGATGTAGTTGCTGCTGCGGCTGCTTTCTGTGTTTATTCTGGTTCCGGCATAACCTGTTAAAGTACCATTTCCCACTTATGGAAACATTGGTTTGTTTATAAAGGAAACCAAAACCGTATATTTTACTGGGGACAGTAAACAAAAAAAAAAACACAACATGCATAAAAATACTCAGTCCCATTAAAAATAGCTGCTATTAGGAATTATCAAGTAACATTTTTATTTCAAATACATATATGTACACTTACGAGTACATACTCGTACACATTTATAAAGTCATTCGATTTAAGAATTACATACGAAGTACAATACATAATGTTTAAAACTCACTGCCCCGTGATAAGTGTAAAGAGTGATTTTTATGAACAATAAATAAATGCATAATTCTTCTAGCTGTCAGATTAAACTGATAAAGTAATGGGCAACGAAACGAAGTTGGACCAATTTTCTTCTTTGATCAGTATCTTTTTATCTATTAAAGGCAGCAAAACTTGTTAAACGATAGACAATAAATGTCCTAGATGTGGTTAAGAAAAACGAAATGAAATCATCTCATTGAAAATGTACCCTATTGGTAAAGGATGAACTGAGTATTTAACTGTGTGTTTATCTTAGACTTTTCTTCCATATTGAAAAAAAAAAACGTTTTGGGTAAGAGCCCGCGAAGACGGGAAACTTTTTAGTTCGCAGAAAAACTAAATAGTTTAGTCATAAAAATAGAACACACGGCTGTTTATGAGACCGCGCATACAGCAAACTAAACTACATATGTATTTAGTAATCACCGTGTGCGCGGTCTCATAAAAAACCGTGTGTTCTATTTTTCTGGCTAAACAAAAGCTCTAAAAGTGTATAAAATTGAGCATAATAGACTTAGGGCCGGTTGCTCAATGTCCAATTAAAATTTTTCTTAAGAATAAACTGTCATTTAGAACAATTTGATTTTCTCAATATCTGTTTAGCTCTATTTATTGGATAAACGCTAACCGTCCCCTTTCCTTCGATTAATCTCTTATCCAAAACAAAGCCCAGCTCCTGGTTTCCGGTTGAAAATTTATCCTAAACAAAAACCCAACACCTGATACCGGATGTTGAGATTTTGACAGCTAGAACTGTTCACTTTTGCAAATTCAAATGAAAACAATGAAAGTGGCCATAAAGAACAGAGTTCGTGGAAATTCATTCGATAGAAGAGGATTTTCAACAAACTAAGCTGCAATGAATATGCTGAGAGACCGTACTAATACAAAATAGATGCGTGGACGGTAGAATTTCGCCAAGAAAATCAGCTGATTTTGCCATAATTGTGGTCTGAGATAAGTTCCACACTTTATGGCTTGGTAATTTGAATGAGACGTATGAAAAACGAAAATGCTTATCGGGCTGTTTATAGTTTCGATTAATTTGTGTCCCTGTTAGTTAACAAAGAGTTTAATCCGACATTGAGAAAACGGGCCTTAGTAGAGTAAGGCCTGGCGCCCACTTGCAATTTTCTGTTACGTAGTCGTTTGATTAGAGCAACAACAACCGGGAGTAGCTGCATGTAATTGCAATTCCATGTGGGCGTACTCTCTCATCAACCCATAGGAGCCAGTCAAGCAATCAAACGATTGCGCTACTAAAGAATTGCATGTGGGCGTCATGTCCAAGCAGAATAAACAATTCTACTTATTCTTTAGTTTATTCTTTATTCTCTGACTTCTTGGCTGCTGCTAGAACCAATGCTTATTAGCAACACTGAATTTTTACTATTATGTACTTTGTGCAATTTGTGAACAGGATATCAATATAGATGGCAGATAGGTGCTGTGGCGTAGATAAGGGGGGATTAAGAGGACCAATCTTTGGCGCGCTGGATGGCCGCGAGGCCCCGGTCGCCACTGTATAATGTTGCATCTAGACTAGAGAAACGGGGGTTCAATCTTCGGTGCGTTAATAAAAGTCACATGTGGGTGCTACTGGAGCTCCCACAACGTTTCGAGCTTGTCAGTAAAAGGTGGGTCGGATAGGAGATGCGTGCTAGCCACTGCATCATGTCCTCTCTCAAAATGCCTGCAACGGTAGTCTAATGCATTCGCCTCAACACCCCCAGTCATATGATACACAGCATGCCTAGATATCACTTCACTGCCAAGAAAGTCCATTTTCCACGCGGCAGCAGCAGCATCGTTTGTGCCTAGGGTAAATGTGCTTTCTCACACCTACTTTCCACCTAGGAGGTTTCCGTACAAATCTTAGGGCCGGTTGCTCAATGTCCGATTAAAATTTATTTTAAGAATAAACTGCCATTTAGTAGAATTTGATTTGCTCAATAACTGTTTAGCGTTATTAATCGGGTAAACGCTAACCGTCCCCTAGCCTTCGATTAATCTCTTATCCAAATGTTTTCGCACAAACACCGGAGCTTAAAGTTTTTGTTCAAAAATTTGTACAACAATTTTTCTAGTGCGAATCAAGTTCCGTATGAGGGCAATCGCACTCATCTATTCTGTCTGTGCGCACTTTTGAGGGGTTCGCGGTCAGGCGAATTTCCACACCACTGTGAAAAAAATTGAACAAATTTTTGTTCAAGTGTCCGCAAACATTTTCAAAGCAATTTGAAAAGATTTTGCGGTTGCAAATTTACCGTTTTAGATATTTTCTTCTGCAAATTTTTGTATAAGAGTAAAGCTCTTATATTTTTGTACAAAAATATGACTTTGCAACAGCAGAAATTTTAGAATGGTTTTGAACATTTTTGCGGACACTTCAAATTTTTGCCTATTATTTCACTATTTCACACATGCTTTTCATCGCTACGAGTATCAAATGAGGAAAACTAAAAACCACTTGATTCTTCCAAAAATAAGATATTGCTAGCTCTAAGATAATTAAATTAAACCTGCTGATTATTTTTGAAGTGCTAGTAAATTATGTACATAATGTATACTCATTTTTGAGTCTCAGGTAATCGCATGTCTTTAGCGTCGACCGTGAAAAAATAAATGCACAATCAAGTCTGTTCTTAAGGAGGCCCGTTCACTATCAGTTTAACTGACGATATTGCTACAAGAAGAACTGACCAGAATAATAGGCGCGCTATTTTGCAGCTATCCAGATCAAGGGTAGTTAACCCGAGCTTTTGTGCAAAAAAAACGATGTATCTGACCCATACAGGGTAATATCGTGTATTTGACGTGAAATGGATTTTGCCTCAGATAAAGTTTGGATTTGAAGTGTTGGGAGAATTCCACTCTTTGAAAAATATTAAGAACAAACTCCATTCCATTATATCAAGAGCAAGCATTGAACCTATCAAATGTAACTGTGATAGGAGAAACTAATATTTCGACAAAACTCACTTTTCCAATTGGAAAAAATGTGGAATCCTTGTGCGCTATCCAGGTCGGATCGGCCCTCAATAAATTACAGGGTTAAGCGCTAACATATATAGGGTAGCTGCTGTTGTATTGCGTGTTATTTCACTAACCTATACAGGTTAAGAGAAGCAAAAGAACGCGCCTAATGTTGTATAAGTGTTAGCGAGAATCTCTCGAAAAGTTGATTATACGAGTATTCCCACAAGAAAACTGAAGATAACCGTGAGCACGTGAGATTATTTTTTGATAATTCTGTAGTTGCAGCGCTTCAGATTATCATCTGTTATTCCTTCACGTTCACGTCAAAGTCCACGAACGGCTTAGATCGAAAATTAGCTTCAAAATTTAGACCTAAGCCTAATAAGTAAATATCTAAACCGCAACTTTGCAACGCAAAAATTTTCAAATGGCTATGAAAGTTTTTGCGGGCACTTCAAGTTTTTATCGACTATTTTACATTTTTGCGAATGAAATTCCATATGAGGGCAGTCGCACTCATCCATTCTCTCTGTGTGCAGTTTTGAGGGGTTCACGGTCAAGCAAATTTCCAAACCACTGGCAAAGTTCTAAACCACAGTGATTTTTGTACAAAAATTTGGGAAAATTTTTGCTAGTGACCCTAAGATATTGCTTGTAGGGTTAAGGGGAGTTGAAACAATATCTTCTGGCGTTTCTTAAAATGAAATGAAACAGTAAGTTACTTTAATACAAACTTAGGGCTTAGCTATTGCCACTATATATAGCACTAGCAGTTCCCCCAGTTTGAAGTTATTAACGTGGGGAACCTTTTCTCTTTTTCTTTTTTTTTTAATAGGCCCCTCACATTAGTAATATTTTCTTCATTATATTGACTAATAATTACACACAGTAGCTCAGAACTTTGCCAGTGGCTTAGAAATTTTCTTTATCGTTAACCCCTCAAAACAACGCAGAGACAGAATGGATGAGTGAAATTGCCATCTTACGGAACTTCATTCGCAAAAATGTGAAATAGTCGACAAAAATTTGACGTGTCCGCAAAAATGTTCAAAGCCATTTGAAAATTTTTGGGGCTGTAAAGTTAGCGATATTAGTTAGATATTTGCTTCCGAAATTTTTTGTATAAGAGTAAGCTCTTATATTTTTGTTCAGTATGAGGGGCCTATAATAGATAGTTGCTTCCGTCAATTTTTGTATAAGAAGCAAGCTGTTATATTTTTGTACACAAATTTGGGTAGTGTGAGGGGCCTTTAAAGTGAGGAAGGAAATATTGCAAAAGGGCTATGAACTGCACAAAAGCCATATTGAATACAAAATGCCTATTCATCCTATTGTTATTGTAACATTTATTCAACCCATTCACCGTACTTTCTATGCTTGAGTGTATGTAGCTGAACAATAACTATACGTACAGCTCCTCTAAAGATAAAACTGCTCAATAAGCTCGGTACAACCCCTTTGTGATAGTACCACTTGTAATTACAGCTTAACTTAATTGTACGAAGGTACTACGTTGTTCGAGCGTGCCATATACTCGTATGTGATATTTCCCTATTTTGGGGTTGGGGTTTAAGTGTTTTTCATATAAAAAAATACTCGTATATATCTATGGATATAATATGTATGCTATAAACGTGTATATATTTTGTTTTGCAAACTCTGAAGCAATACGTTACACAACACACTCCATTCTTTATCCCTCTATATCTCCAATACATATAAATAATCGATTTCGATTTACTAAAAATCAATTAATTAATCCAAAATTTAAAAAGAAAATCGCAGAAACTTCTCCTTTATTGGGAAAAATAATAAATTACTGCTGTTGTTAATTTCATTGGATGCGAAGCGCTTCCCAGAAACAAATTTCTTAAAGTTTGGGAACAGATGGAAGTGTGAGGGTGCCAAATCAAGAGAATAGAATGTCTGACGTTCCGAATACTGAAAGAACAGGAATAACGTAACAAATGTGAATTTGTGTGCCAGGTCGGGATCGTGGGTGTTGCATTTCTCCTCCAAGCATTCGGCGAAGTGCTTGAAAGTGTCGGCATGATTCTCAGCAATCAACAACATCCCCTCGTCCGAAATCCTTTCGATGGCGGCTGGCAGATTGTAACCGGCTTTTCAAATGACATTACCCAAATCGCTGGAAACATTTAGTCAGGCTAGTATAGTGTAGCGTCACAATTTTGTCACTTTTCACTACTCCTCAAATTAAGCAAAATGGGGATTACGGCATATTATTCTTTCACACAAGCCGCGATTGATAATTTCGAAAATTAACTAATTAACACATAAATCAAGAATAAAATGTCGGAACTGACAGCTGACAAATTCAACTACTTATTGGCCATGTTCATAACACACAGCGGAATCGCAACATACTGTGGCAACAGTATCAAAGCAGCTTTGCAACAAGTTTTTGTGTTCTGAACTGCACTCGCATCTAGTCATCCAACAATTGTCAAATTTCCTGTTCAAAACTGACTACTGACGAAAAATCGTATGAATACGACAGCACGAGTGTCATTTCAGAATTGTCATCATATGCTGGTCCTAGCCAGCGGAGAAATTTTTGTGATGATGGAAATTACATTTTTCACAGCATGTGTCCATCAAAAACTCAGTGGAGAGAGTTCATAAAACCAATTGGCAACAGTATGCCAACGGTTGTGTGTTATGAACTTAACCACTAATTTTTAAATGTTTGGTCTAAAACTGTCAGAAAGTTTAACCACATGTTCCGGCCACTTTTCCAGTCGATAAGTATAGGGCGAGTCCAATTCAAGTATTCTATAATGGCTCCTTTACATTTACCAGTGCACCGGCATGCCAGTAGACTTGTCGGCAAATCTACGAATGACAAGAAACATATGTTCGCAAGCTCTACTGGAATGCCAGTAGGAAATCAATTCGCCCGGGAGGCCAGCTACTTGCAAGGCGCCGTGCGGGTTTCCTAGCCTGGCAGTTCACAGGCACGGGTGTTTACACATATGCAAGTTACTTGCAAGGCACTTGCAGTGCCTCTAAAACGTACGTACTAGCACAATCTACTGGCATGTGTAAACGCTACTTAAGATCTATGAATTGCAAGTACCTATATACACCTCAATTCGCTTTCGCGTTAGAATTTGAATAAGCAACAACAGGCACAGCACCTTAGAACATACAGTACATGGAATGCGCTTGTCCTGTATGTCTCTCCATAGAAACCAGTGGCTCCAATATCTGGGTACTAAATCGACAGGTGTTCGACACTCGGCTGACTCAGTAGACCGTAAGTAATTATAAAATTTAGTTATCAAGAAGCATTGACGTTTTTTTTTATGCACAATTCGACAAAACAACAGTCAACATATGTCAGTATCAAACGAAAACGAAGTACCATAAGCGAAGTACCATAGGTTGACTGTCAACTACTTACCCAAATGCTGGAGCACTTTTAAATGGTCGAATCACAGTCCAAAGCACTAAGTGCTTGAGCTGGTTTCGTCACCCCGATAGACTGTACTCCTCAGGAGCTACCTTGAGTCTATCGGGGAGGTAGCTCGACCAAGCCCAAAAGTGTGTATTCCAACTTCTCATCAGAATACGTCACTTCGCACAATGCTCACGGTATAAAAAATGTGCATTATATGACACGAGTACGAATTTTCACTGTGTGAAACGTATTACCTTTTTTTCACGCATAAGCGCATGCTTATATATTTTTTTTTAAGAACAAAAGTGGAGTGTACCATTGCTAAACTGTCAACAAGATTGGGCTTGGTCGAGCTACCTCCCCGATAGACTCAAGGCAGCTTCTGAAGAGTATACAGTCTATCGGGTGACGAAACCAGCTCAAGCACTTATTGCTTTTGGCTTAGGTTGAGACATTTTTGGGTGAGTTTCATTGTTAAATGGTCTTGTTGACTGTTTAGCAATGGTACACTCCACTTTTATTCTTACAAAAAATAATTAAAAGAAGTGTACTAAATTCGGGCCTATTTAGTTAGTGCTAATTTCGTACAATCGAAAAAAAATACTACACTTTTCTTAAGTTTTAAGTTGGCAGACGCTACCGTAGCTTTTGGAAAACAAGTGTAAGGCCGGCCGCACATTGCGTCGTAAGCTCGCGCAGCGCGCACATTGTATGCTGGCTGGCAGACACTACCGGAACTTTTAAAAGTAAAGTGTAATACAGTTTTTTTAGACCGCACGAAATTAGCACCAAATAGGCCTAAATTTAGTACACTTCTTTCAATGATGTCTGCTACCTTTGTTTTTGTTTTGTCAGCTTGTTATTATAGAATTTTTTATGTCACCTATAATGTCGTAGTTTCATAAACATAGTCCTAATCGTATTTACATAGCATTTTTTTTTGTAATATGCACGATTCATATCTACAACGAAACACGTGCTTAAAATTTTATTATAAATTCCGGTTGGTTAAGCGAGATAAAACTTCTACGCTAAAATCCCGAATATATCATTATTTCCCCCTTTTAAGAAAAGTGCAGAAAAATGTGACTCATTCCATTATTGATAAACTTACTACACTCCATCCTACAAATTACTACAAATTAAATAAAACGCAAAAAAGGACACGTTCAATAGTTTGGGGAGGAAACAACTCGCTGTCATTACAAATGCACCCCTTTGGCAGACGTGTTGGAACCCAGTATGCATTTTATCGCGCAAATCTGAAAATACGACCAAACAGAAGCGTGTCAGACAGGGGGAATATGACAATACCAGACGTATACTATGGTTTTATGCGGAAACAAATAATCAGGGTTTCAAATATTGCTAACCGTGCGGAAAATAGGGGTAGTATTGAAAATGATTATCCTCGAAATTTATGCGCACTTGGCGGGTGACTCAAACTATTTTTTTCTCTTCAGATAATTCTCATTTTTTCGAGTTGAACGTATTGATTTGGCTAAAAACTAATATTAGCGGAAGGTTTCGCTGTTTGTAAATATCTGCTAAGACTATATACATATGTATGGCGACCACGAAGACGGATCGATGAATCCCCCATGTTTACACACAACAAAAGCAATTTTTATTGATTTCTTAATTCTGTTTGTACTGATGTAAAATGCAGGTATTGTGTTACAGTTTTATTTGAGTTTCCATTAAACGCAGAAGTCGTATTCACAGACAATTCGCCTTTTTCGGGATTAATACAATTAATTCCAGCACCCCAGGATGGCATAATCACAAAGGAAATCAATAACATAAATCGCTTTCGAAATAGACACATATGTATGTAATTAAAACAACTTCAAGTATGTAGTCGTAATTAGCAAAACAGCAATTTCCTTTATTATTATAATATTCATTGAACAATTTTGAAATCGAAACGTACTTATATACGTACTTTTTTAAGTAATATTATCTATTTCAAAATACAAGGAAACAATTTAAATTTCTAAAATACTTTCTGTTGAAGCAATTCGAACTTTTAAATTCCCTAAAGTCATTTTTATAGAAAACATTTTTTTTTTCTTTATACCGGATCAATTATTCTGTTAATTAGCATTGCTTTATTTGCATTTTGTAAATTTTTTATTGTTGCTCTCGGGTGAGCATTTCGTAAAATATTTTGTATACAGGCGTACCCCGATTTACGACAGGGTTACGTTCCAGAAGAAAAGCGATTTAAGTTGCTTAACGGCTTATATCGAAACAAAGTAAAATATGTATGCAAACGCATCAAGCTAGATTAAATTACATATCTACTTTTAATTCTATGTATTGGTTGGCAACTAAGTACTTTCGGTTTTGTAGTATAAAATAAAACACTTTTTTTTTAACAAAGAATAGTTTTTAATCAATTATATATTTTTCATTTTGCTCAATGACCTTTTGCCATCTTTCTTTCAGCTGCATGATTCCACGCTCATAAAATTTCTGGTCCTTATCAGCAAAAAACTGAACCAGGTGCGAGTGAAGGTCATCTTCATTTGTGAAAGCTGTACCATTCAAAAAATTCTGCAAACTTCGAAATAAATGGTAATCAGATGGTGCCAGATCAGGGCTGTATGGGGGATGTGACATCACTTCCCAGCCAAGCTCCAATAGTTTCCCACGAGTTGCCAAAGATGTGTGAGGCCTTGCATTATCATGGTGGAACACTACACCTTTCCGATTTGACAATTCTGGCCGTTTTTCTTTGATTGCTTCATCCAGTTTCATTAGTTGTTGACAGTAAACATCAGAATTGATCGTTCGGTTCCTTGAAAGCAGCTCAAAAAACACAACACCTTTGTAATCCCACCAAACTGACAGCATGATCTTTTTTGGATGCAATTCAGCTTTCGATGTGGTTTGTGCTGGTTCATCGTGTTTGCTCCATGATCGTTTTCGAACTTTGTTACTGTACAGGACCCATTTTTCATCACCAGTGATGATTCTTTTTAAGAAAGGGTCGGTTTCATTTCGTTTAAGGTGCATATCGCAACAGTTTATTCTTTGTGTTAAATGAATTTCTTTCAATTCGTGAGGTACCCAAATATCAAGCTTCTTAACTAGCCCAAGACATTTTAAATGTTTTTCAATTGTTGTGTGCGATACATGTAGCCTCTTCGCAACCTCTCGAACAGTTATATGACGATCCTCTTCAATTATGACTTTGATTTGGTCATCATCAACTTCAGTAGGCCGACCAGAACGTTGCTCATCTTTGAGGGAAAAATCTCCAGAATGGAATTTCTTATACCAATTGCGCTCTGTTAAGCAATCAGCACCATAAACTTTACATATCTCTTTGTGAGCCGCAGCAGCTTTCTTTCCTTTACGGAGATAAAAAAGTAAAATATGCCGAAAATGTTCGCTTCTGCACTCCATTTAAAATTAACCCGCAACTAATAGCTTTAATAAAATAAAAATCACGCACTACTTGCTTCTAAAGTTACGTCAATGTGACAAGTATCACGTGACAAACGGCAAAGTACAGCACTAACATATGTTATACAAAAAATAAAGCAACGCTATCTATCAATGAAAAGCGAAAGTACTTAGTTGCCAACCCAAATTTATTATAAGCAGTTTAGCAGCAAATATGTATATTGTGATGTATGATAGAATACTACATATGTATGTATTTGTTAATTACAGAAAACAAAAATACATAAAATCTAGTCTGTACTTCAATTTGAAATGGTAGCAAGTAAAGAAGTTTTTGCTTGCGGGACAATCCTGGAACGTATGGATATATGTTCTGCTGCAATGGATATACATTTTTTCAGTATATCTGACTTTCGCTTTAAATTCAATTTTATTAAGGTTTTGGAGAAGTTGAATTAGTTTCTCTGCATAAATTTCATCATCGTGTTATTTTGGTGAATCCAATTTGATGAGCCTAACCGTTTCAACGGTGTCGGGCGACTCCGTCGGATTTATTTGCCTATTTACGCATTCAGCAAACAATTTTTTCCAGCCTCTATTCATATTGGATGTTTTTACTTCCTATCCAAAACTTATAAATGTTGTCGGCTGCTTTAGTACATTGATATCGGTAGAGGCTTCGAATTGTCATTAACGTTCCGTTAAAACGTTGAATTTCGGTTATATAAGTTGCTTAAACGTTCCATCTATAGTTCGACACCGGGTTTTGTATTTGGTTTAGATCTAGGCTTTTGAGAAATTACTCCTTGTTAGCTAACAGGTAGTTTAACAGGACATTGAGAAAACGGGTCACAAGGAAAAGAAAGTCGAAGACTGTATCAGGTATGGTTATTTTTAAATTACAGCACTTATGCATAAAACTTTCTGTGATCCAAACACGAACAACTTTCTCTTTGATTTTCTTCATATGACAATCCCAATAGGCCGGCCATACACGTGCAGTTTAAACTGACAGTTTTAACTGAACAGTTGAAACTGTACACTGTAGAAACAAAAAAAAGCATAAACAGTGGTGCAAGAAGTGGTTACACCATCACCAGATGCAACTTCATCCAACTTCTTTACCAATTTGGCATATGCAGCATCCTTTTTCGTACGGTCATGACAGTCATGACTGTTTACTTGCCACAGACGAGTGGAAAAAAAAAACTTAAAATTACGTCTTTTTATCAAGTTTGCCGCTTTGTATTGTGAAATATACTAATTATCCAGGATATTTTTTATATTCTATTTTTGTAGTGGGGTTCAGAGAAGATTCTACCGAGAGTGCTCGAAAATACGAAGTGACCTTTCGGTAGAATCTCGAAAAAACTACAAAACTGCAAGAAAAACCTTCAAATTACATCTTTTTCAGAAATTTTCCGCTTTGTATTATGAAGATGAAGTAGTCCGGATGGCGCAACGGTTAGCACGTTCGCCTTCAACGCACTGGGCCCCGGTTCGATTCCGGGGATTTACGTGTCGGACTATGAGCCCACTCAGCTGTTAAATGAGTACCCATTTATGGGGTAAATAACTCGGTTGAGCGTGTTGCTGATCACATACCTCTGCACAAAAAAAAAAAACCTCACGATCTAGAAAAATGAGATGATGCTAACTCATCTCGAGGCCGTAGTTCAAATTGGACGGTTGCGCCAGTTATTTATTTTTTTTTATTATGAAGATACTAATATTCCAAAATTTTATTTATTTTCTATTTTTGAGTAGAGTTCAGGGAAAATTATACCGAAAGTGGTCGTGAATACGAAGTGAACTTTCGGCAGAATCTCGGAAAACTATACCAAAAAACTTTAACTTTCAAATATTTGGAAAACTGTTAACCCTGGCGAAAAATATTCTGAGACAAAATGAAATCAGTAGAAAATTCATAAAAAATGTCACAATATTTTTGTTCGTATCTGAAATAGTTTTCGATATAATCACAAGAAAACACAAAACAATCAAATCTCTTTTTTTCGGTTTTTGTATTCGGAAAACAACAAAAAAATCATTTTTTTTTTTTTTGTTTTGGACAATATTTTGAAAACGGTTAACCGTATCGGAAAACGTTCTATGGTAAAGTTAAAGATCACAAGGAAATTCATAAAAAATGTTGAAACCATTCTTTTCGTAACTGAAATAGTTTTCGAAATAACATAATTTAAAGAGTTGTCGCAGGTAGGCGGCTAATTTGGAGCAGGAGGTGCATGCTGGCAACGTGCATCGTCCGAAATTGGTTTATGCCAACGAAACGTCAGCTGTTAATTGCCTTGACCTCTCCAGGGGCATGGGTGCGTCAACATTTCTAGAATTTCTATGCCTTGTTGACTTTTCGGAAGTGCAGTTGCCAGCATGCACCTCCTATCCGCGCCGTCTTTATACTGACAAGCTCGGAGCACTGTAAGAGTCCTATTAGTACCCACAGGGGAAGTTTTTGATCGCGCCGAGATTTGAACTCCGAGCTCTAGATTATTATCGTCGAAACGTCAGCTAAGCCACATGGAATAGTTGACGCGGTATGCCATATTTGCTAGAAATTGCACCAAGATTTTCCAATAACAGTCAACGGCTATATAATGTGCTCCGCTCCGCTATTGCAAAATCTTTGACCGCAATTTCTGACAAATATACCACGCTTTAAACGATGTTACCTCAAAAACTATTTCAAGTACGAAAAAAGTTGTTGTAATTTTTTTTTATGAATTTCCTTGTGATCTTCAATTGACGACCGAAATTGCGACTAAAGTAAATTTAAACCGTTGTATCCTGGGGAACAAACAAAAATAAAAGATAGTATCACAAAAAAATTTCGTGGGGTCTTCTTTTTGTCACAACGATCAATTTTTCAGGTTTTATAGGAAAGTCTAGCCTTTTGATGACAACTGCGGCAAAACTCTGTTGGCGGCTTTCACACGGAACGCACGATACACCAGTGGCGAGCAAGCGTTCTATACGAGTGCAATTTTAAATGAAACGTCACACATATAAAGCTCGCTCGCCACTGGTGCTTTCTGCTAGAACCTCGTGTATCGTGCGTTCCGTGTGAAAGCCGCCTAAGGCCGCGTTTATCCAATCTGCGCGAGCCGCCGCGGTTTACAAATTTACATTGAATTTAAATGCAATTTCGCCGCTCAACAAACCGCGGTTGCACACAAAGAAAATGTACAGCCGACCCTTAATATATGTATATAAATTTCAAAGCGGAATATTCTGTATCTGCAGGGATTTCATCTTTCATTTTCTCTGATCCGACATTTTCAACATGCATTATTATAGAAATACAATATAAATTAAATATAATATAAATACTTCGTACCTTCTCCTGAAATAATTGTGGTAAAGTCTATAAAATACTAATTGAATGTCACACTTTTTTCTACAGTACAGTGCAAGTGTTTTATTAATCTCGTGTAATTAAAAAAAACTGTCCATATATAGCTAAAGTGAATTATACTAAAAGTGTTAAAAAATACAATAAATAAAAATAAAAACATCATAAACCTCATAAAGTAGTGAAAAGAAACGTGTTGGCAACGTTAAAGGACTAAACATGGCAGCAGCACCTCAACCACTTAAGAAAGTTCCTATTCATTTACAGGTAAGAAATTTTGTGCTTTTTAGGTGTATTCGAGTACATATTTAATAGGCGCGTTTTTTCAAGATCCTGTAAGAGCAGAGCAGGTTAACACTAACAATTTCATCTAAGTTGCTCTCGATAGAACGTTAGTGCAGGATTTCTACTCTGTTAAATTGTTCCACATTTGAAATGCAGGCGGCGCAGGCGTCGAAATTTTATTGTAGAACAGTTTACAGCTTGGGAAGCACATAAAGCTCATTTCCTCTCAATAAAATTTCCGTTTTGTGTAATTATTTGGAATAGTAAACATACAAAATAATTTTACTGCCTAAAGGAAATTTGGCCGATTGTATATGTATGTACTAAGGATTGAAGTTTTCTCTTGAAATTCTAGTTGACATTTGAATTCTAACTAAACCAAGACACACTCCCTTAGCAAAGATAAAAACTTACTCCGTTAAATTGCTCTGGATCTTTTTTTTCGTCGCTTAACCTGCTCTGCTCTGTACGAAAAAAACGCGCCTGTTACCATTACCTACATGCATCACGTCACGTATCTCGTCACTATGTTCGCATTGCATATCCATACGTACTTCATATTATACTCGCCTTTCTGAATATTCTGAACCACGTTCTACTAATTTGCCGTAACCCCTATTGGGACATCGCGCGTCAAGAAGGATATACAATTGCGCAATATACGTACTTAGATAGCTTATAAAAATAGTTCCGTTGCTATTTATTCACGTTCATTGTCATCGAATAGCTATAAATTCACTTCCGCTGTGTGGTCATCGCTTAGGAAGTTAACTTTATTTTTCTATACACATTTATTTTTATGCAGTTTTATATCAATAGTGTGACAGAATGCAGCACACTATTGATTTTTGTTCCACTAGTCTGGGCACTCACTAACTATACAAATTGTGCATTACACCGGCGTACATACTTAAGCATGTACACCTACGAGTTTAATTTAAGCGATTTAACAATTAATATTCAATTTGCGTATCGAATAAGAGAAGTTTTAAAGTATGATGTAATGCAATTTAACGAGATTGGTAGTTTGTTGTGAGACAATCACTGTGCTTAGATGCTTCAAATACTGAGCGCATTGAGCCCATTCAGAATCGGTGAGCGCTACTGTAGCGTTACTACTCCTCTACTCAATTGCCCTAACCCCTTGTGGGGCATAGCGCGTCAACTGTTCCATGTGGCCCAGTTCACGTTTCGTTGGCATAAACTGGTTTCGGAGAATGCAGTTGCCAGCATGCACCTCCTGCACATCCATGGCCACGAACGTCGTCGTGGACGGGATTCGAACCCGAAACGCCGGTAGTCAAACATGAGACTGATGCCTTAACCCACTGCGCTACCGGTCGGTCGGTTACTACTCCTCTGGAGCGCTACTATTCCTCCACCTGGTGAATATACTCGCTCCATCGAATCGTTTTTTGGCGGCTACCACCCCTTTGAAGCGAAAATTTTGTACGTTCCTTTGGCTTGGAGCCGCAATATTTCCTCGACAATTCACCTGTGTAGTTATAGTTAGTTAGTTAGCCGGCAAGAGTCAGCTGTTCATGTAGAACATTTGTCTTTCGAAGCCTGGAATAGTAGGTTTATGTATTCATAAATCAAATAATGCTCCAGAGTACGTTATATAGGGGAGAAGTCGCTACGTAGTAGCTCCATGTTTGCTAAATGAGCCCATAGTATGAATGAACTACACGTATCCACATGACCCGCGGAGGAAGACAATTTGTTTGATATTTTGATTGATTGATGATGATTGATTATGTAAGGTTAATTGTCGCCCGCACAAGATTTTGTGTTCTTGTATAATATAAGTACGATAATGTACTTTGTAGAAGCACCAGCAAGGGTTAGAATGAATAAAAATTGGTTCATATCCGATTCCCCTAGCATTATCTTTAGAATGGAGCAGTTCAAAGTTCTTTCTGCTCCAAGTTTTTGTTCTGAATCAATAAATGAATGATGGTGCTTAACCATTTATGTTAAGACTAAATTGCTAGCCTTTCAAAAAAAGTTAAGCTGGACGTTTATGGGGAGGCTATTTGGTGTGCGGTCATTTGACCCTCGTCGGTTTCGAGTGCATAATTGGAGGTCATTCACGAATGAGCCGAATCTATTGAACCAGGCAACAATCTGTCATTAACCTGCCGTTATCCCGTGCTTTGACAATTGACAAAATTACATTTGTCAGTCAATATTTTGGTTATTATTCGTTTTCAGCATAATTGCTTTTTTGTCCGGACAGTTTTTTCTTTCAATTTGTGTGAGTAGTACATACGTACGAAACATAAACACAAACAAATTTTGACTCAGTTTAGTTTGAGTGTCGTCCACCAGGGAGCGGAGTATTCGAGTGTTTCGGTGGACTTTGCTTCGGGATATTGATTGGGCGAGATGAATATCCAACTTGGCTTCCGCAAATGTCACTTGGATGACAGAGGCATCAGTTGAGCCCCACACACGGTCATTTTTAGCTTCGACCGAAGTCAGTTCAATAGGCAAGTCGTGGAGTGAGCTGAAAGCGATGGCAATGAACAGGACGAGGTGGGAAGTAGGCGTGGTTAATGCCCTATGCCCCACAAGGGGTTAACAGGAACCAGAGAGAAGTCAGTTGGCTCCGTAGATAGCCGAAGTTCGGTTAGCTGCAAAGGTATACGAGTATTAACCTCAAGACTGGTACATTGATCTATCCAAGAACTGAGGTATAGTAGTAGTATAGTAGTATAGTAGTCGACCCTCAAATAAAATTGCTCCTCCTTGAACAAATCCTTCTATATGCGACCCTTCATGTCAGCTCCTAATTTTGCGGCACACGTATGAGTTCTTGTTTAAGCGGTGCTACCCCATATTTTGTGCAAATAAAACGGACTATAACACGAAACACGCTGTTCGTTTCGTAACTGCTTGCCGTTCGATTCCTTCGAATTTGGTTGAAAAGGCGTCCTTTTCTGGATTCCACGTTAATCCCATTGTCTTGACTTCACCAGACTCAGAACTACTACTAGTTTAGCGAAATCTCTTGATCTAATTTCGGGATGTTTTTTAACAACCGTGGTTTATTAGCATGACACTTCCTCAAATGAAACATACCCTTTTGAAGGACTTCGCATAGCTGTGATTGCGTTTTGAGCGCCACGTTTATTTGATCAACTCCTCGAGGACGTTGTCAACTTAAAAATTATGTTTCAAACATTCGGCATGAAGAAGATATGTGTTTTCTTCTTCTTCAGCGAGCTTGTGAGTCGGCCGGGTCCTCTCGCCACCAGAGTGTCATTCAGCGATATATTTGTTGAAGTTTTGGCAGATGTGTCGAAGACTACCTTCAGCTTTGTTGTTGAACTGCTCGGCTTCATGACGCAGTGATGTGGCAAAAGTAATGTGCACCAACAATGTCATCAAGGTCCACTGGTTCCATATAACCTGTCACGATGAAATTACGCATGAAATCCACGCATTACTTTTTAAGTTCCAGATTCGGATGAGCCGTGTGAACCGCGCACGGCGCATCCGGCACACCACATTGGACGATCAACACAAAAGCAGATGGTTGTGGTGCGAGAGCAATGCTAAGTAATAAGCGCGCGAAACATGTTTACATGTGGACTAACTCTTAGCTCCACTTGCAATGCGGTACTAGACTAAAAAAATTGGATTAGGCTTGCGTTTCTGTTGTTGACGGTTGTTTTTGCCGGTGTCTATGTTTTGTTGGAGTCGGCGGTATAATAGCGCTTTTCGCCCAAATTATAAGCCAATATTTGCCAATATTTAATATTTGTTGACGAGCCAGACGAAAGTTTCACTGCAGCTGACAGGACTAGACGCCTGGCGGTGAAACTTTCGTCCGGTTCGTCAACAAGATCGTC
Source organism: Chloromyia formosa (assembly GCA_964017055.1). Taxonomy (NCBI): domain Eukaryota; kingdom Metazoa; phylum Arthropoda; class Insecta; order Diptera; family Stratiomyidae; genus Chloromyia; species Chloromyia formosa. The sequence continues at coordinate 11,964,409 of OZ024817.1, forward strand.
CCGGTCAAGATTCTCGTTTCCGGGCGCTTCAATCTACGAAAATATTAGAACAAAAAACCGTATAGTTACCGTCTGAATTTTAATGAAAAGGCCGGAAATTATCTGGAAAGTTGTCATTTCACAACCACTTTACAGTCACTTTTTGGGGCACTTTCGGGAGTTTCCGCTAAATTCACCGGTCCGAGGATTAATTCCAGGGTAGTGCTACACCATTCACATTAGCGAAATTCCTGGCAAATTACTTGAAAATCCGAAATATCCCGTTTCGCATTTTTATAACCTCGCACTTTTTAACAGTCCATTTTGCTCGGTATTTCACGGCACCTTACGTTTTTTTTCACTTCCGCACGTCACTGATAACCACTACCTTTAAGTGCACTTAAAATCGCGATAATAAACTCACTTTTACGCACGAAAATCGCGAAATTTCACCGAGCGACCGCACGCGTTTACATATGGTTGACTGCTTGTCATGGCGTCGGTGCTTTGACAAACAGCTGACCTTCCGGCCTGGTACTCTAGATGGCAGTGGTTGATTGGTCGCTCAGTATTGTTTGCTGGATACGCCGTGGTTCACACGGCTCACCCGGTTCATTCGGTTCTGCGGTTCAGGCTTCAGTGTAAATTAAGCCTAAGATCAATACATACATTCAACTATGCATTCTGGCTGGCATGCACCGCAAGCTACTTGACATAAACATAAAATTCAACTGTACATTCTGTTCGACGTAGTGAAATCAATTGTTAAGTGGTTTGGTTTGCTTTATGTTTTATGGGCCATGGAATGGCATGTTTTCCTTGTGGTATATTATTCTTCTCAGATTTTTTGCAAGTCACCGTCAAAACCCGCGGAGAGCTAATTCAAACAAATTGTGAAATTTTCGTCTAAATCGGCCCAGTAGTTCAGGCGCCGCGCCAGGTCCATCCGCACAATAAAAGGGATTGACTGTTACTGATCCATTTAAGCTGGCGGAGCAAAAGTAGCGGCCCGAATTTACACTGCTGTCAATTAAGCAGAGTGGAAATTCGGCCTTATTTAGTGCTAATTTCGTACAGTCGGAAAGAATTATGGCAATCTTTTAGTTTCCGGGGCACGGGGTGAAGAAATCACTTTTCACTCGGATTTTTGTCACTTTTCACTCGCTTCACTCTAAAAGTTTAGAATTTGCAAAACGTTTTAAAGCTTCTATTTTTTTTAAGATTTATACTGAGTGTTTGGTAAATTGAAGCCATTGAAAATTGCATTATTCGCAAGTCCCCTTTCGGGTTATGCTCGCTCCGCGCTTAAGGGATCGCAACCCTCAGTATCGCACAAACATGAACGCTGCTCTGTAACGGACGGTTTGGTGCGCATCCGAAGATGCCTATGGGGACGGAGCCTAAGGTTGCATGATGACCGTGAAGGTCGGGCCGTGCCATTTGGCGAAGAAAAAGGCTCCTCAACGAGCTAAGCAGCGGCCTATGTTTGATATAGTTCAGTTCGGGAGACGTTGGCGGGGTTTTCGCCGCTCGTTGCCTCTGTCCTTTACGTATTAACAAAAATTCATAGGCCTAGGGAAAACGACACACACATGGGACGCAAAAATGGGGTCCCATTAGGGTCCAGGTGTAATGGGACCCTCGGGTTTTGGTTTCGTACTACCGACAGATCATTATTCATCTGCCATAGATCTGCCGGTGGAAGCAGCACTACTAGGATATGGTCCATTGCAAGTGGTTCATTACATATGTCCTTAGTGAAAATATAATGTAACCACCTTCGCTGGGGTGTTGAAATCAATTTGTAGGTTGTTATTCTCTATACATCGTTACGCACAATCAACATTTAATTTGCAGCAATAGCGCTATCTACTTAAGAAATCAGAAAACCTTTTGACAGCTGACGTTGACGATTTCTTGAACCTTCGTTACTTTCATTTTAACCACGACTTGCTTGCCTTTAGCTGCCATTTTGGATAGCTTGCCGAAGGTTTTATCCGCTTTACAGAGATTTAATGTGTTAAAATAATCTGCTAATAAAAAAAATCTTTTTTTTTCAGAGCGCACAAAATCGTCTTTATATTAAACATGGGCAAATTGTGAACCATGACGGAGTTATTAATGCGGATATATACGTGGAAGATGGAATTATCAAGTAATCAAATTAAAATTATTGGTTATTTTAACATTTTTATTTTAGTTTTTCCCTTTCATCCTTCCTTGTCACTCAATTCGTCCCGATTTAGGAGGATACGAATTCTGCAAATCGCATATCGATTGGCTTTGGCCTTTTTGTTATTGGAACTAATATCTACTCGTAATCTACTGGGGACACGGACAGGTTAACCCTTCGCTCACCACCTTTTTGTCATTTCTATTTTATTAATTTAAATTGTATTATTATTATAAAGAGCTTACATAATACAATTATGCTGATCTTAAAACTTAACTTGAGCTCCAGCTACACAGGCCTTAGGCTTATAAATTAAATTTTAATTTCAATTTATATTTACATAATATTCCGGCACAAATATGCAATCTGTCTGGAATTCAAGATTGCAGCCGGCTAAACTGCATCAGCGCAATTTTCCTATTCCCGTTCCACTAATTTACGTAGCTGGCTCTTGTTCTTTCTTTTATCTTTTATCATCACAACCAGTGTAAACAACAATAATTGACACTTTTATCTGTGTTTATAGGTTCGTGGGACCAAGCTCTGGAATTACTGTGCCTGGAGGTGTTCGGACAATTGATGCTTCCGGCAAATTGGTGATACCCGGTGGCATTGATCCACATACGCATATGCAGTTGCCATTCGGTGGTACAGTGGCCGTTGACGATTTCTACCATGGCACGAAAGCGGCTATTGCCGGCGGAACAACAACCATAAGTAAGTACTCGTATATCCCATCCAGAATATCAATATAAGGTGTGTTCAATTCGCCTGGACCATCGAATCAATCTCCATACACAACAACAGTGACCGGACTTTGGTGTGCTCGGTAGCCATAAGCTCTCGGACGTCACCCTACGAATCTAGAGTTCAGGGGCTCAGTTCCGCGGCGCGTTAATAAAAAGAAAATACCTGTGGGTATATGTACAGGGTGTCCCAAACCCCAACGTCACCCCGGAAACCGGTGATAGAAATAGAATAGAAAATACCTGTGGGTATATACAGGGTGTCCCAAACCCCAACGTCAACCCGGAAACCGGTGATGGGCCAAGTGGTGGCAGTTATCAGAAAAGTATTAAAAAAAGTCTCCGTCAATTATTTTTTGACTTATAGACATTCAAAAAAGAATTGGAAAAATTCATACCCTGTGATGATTTTTTAAGTACTGTTATTACAAATTTTCATTTTTTTTATTTTTTTTTTTATGAAGCAACCCTGACTAACTGTTCTATAAATCACAATCTAAAAGTAAAAAATTACTGTATTGGTTTAAATAAAATATGACTTTTTTCCCCAATTTTGTACTCAAAATTATCACTTATCCCAACTTCAACTGACTGCACTGTAAAAAAAAATATACCACGCGGTTTTGGCAAGTAACTGTAAAAGATGGCGCATTTTGTCCAGATTCCAAAATGGTACGACACTTCCTATATTATCTCCTAATTGAGGTGAAAAGAAGTAATAATCTCATTCGTGAGTACAGAGAAGATCCCCGATTCTTTAACAAAATTCTATGGACCGATGAATCCACATTTTCTAAAGATAGTTACATTAACCTCCACAATTTACACGAGTGGCTCACATTTAATGCGGCAAAAGAGAGCGCAGCATCGCTTTAAAGTGAACATGTGGACTGGAATTTTAAGGCCGGTATTCTCAATGTCCGATTAAACTCTTTGTTAACTAACAGGGACACAAATTAATCGAAGCTATAAACAGCCCGATAAGCATTTTCGTTTTCTCATACGTCTCATAGAAATTACCGAGCCATCAAGTGTGGAACTTATCTCAGACCACAATTATGGCAAAATCAGCTGATTTTCTTGGCGGAATTCTACCGTCCACGAATCTATTTTGTATTAGTACGGTCTCTCAGCATATTCATTTGCAGCTGAGTTTGTTGCAAAGTTTGTTCTATCGAATGGATTTTCAGGAACTCGGTCCTTTTGGCCACTTTCATTGTTTTCATTTGAATTTGCAAAAGTGAACAGTTCTAGCTGTCAAAATCTCAACATCCGGTATCAGGTGTTGGGTTTTTGTTTAGGATAAATTTTCAACCGGAAACCAGGAGCTGGGCTTTGTTTTGGATAAGAGATTAATCGAAGGCAAGGGGACGGTTAGCGTTTATCCAATAAATAGAGCTAAACAGATATTGAGAAAATCAAATTGTGCTAAATGGCAGTTTATTCTTAAGAAAAATTTTAATCGGACATTGAGCAACCGGCCCTAAATGGCCAAATTATTGGACCATTCGAGCTTTCGGAGAACTTAAGTGCCGAGAAATATTTAGATTTTTTAATGAATCATTTACCCGATTTATTGGAAGACGTGCCACTCAGTACTTTTGCAAATATGTATGTGGTATCAGCACGATGGCTGCCCAGCGCATTATGCCCGTACAGTAAGAGAGTTCCTCGATCGAGAATATCCCGAGTGGTGGATAGGGCGCTCTGGTTTCGTGGCCGGCACGTTCACCTGACCTAAATCTCCTCGTTTTTTTTTTACTGGGGAGCAGTAAAAGAAAAGGTTTACACGAATGAAATAAAAAATTTGAAGGAACTCCGCTGAAAAATTGCGGAAGCCGCTGAAGCCATTAATTTCGGAAGATTCGCCCAGCTTATAACTCGATCCTTTTTAAGAAGATGTTGTGCTTGCATTGCAGCCGAAGGCAAACATTTTGAACATTTGTTCTAAATTGAAGTTCTAACGTTTAATTGTAAATTGATTTTTTTGTTCAATAAATTACACCTTTTCATCTCAATTAAGAGAAATGAAAATTTGTAATAACAGTACTTAAAAAATCATCACAGGGTATGAATTTTTCCAATTCTTTTTTGAATGTCTATAAGTCAAAAAATAATTGACGGAGACTTTTTTTTAATACTTTTCTGATAACTGGCACCACTTGGCCTATCACCGGTTTCCGGGTTGACGTTGGCGTTTGGGACACCCTGTATATATTAGAATCCGCCCACCGCGTTCTATGCTAAAAAAAGACGGCTAAACGGATATAAGCTGTATGCTAGCAACTTCACCATCCGAAATGTATTGTATAATATATGCTACTAAACGTCAGCAAGGCATTGCTGGAGATGTTGATGCGCCCATGCCCCACTGGAGGGGTTAAGGAAATTAGTAGTAGTAGTTCGTCTCATCCGTTCTCAGATCCAGAGTGAATTCAAACCGCTCACGTGAGAATAGGGGCGAATTCTTGATTCATATACAGATACGGGGCGAATAGCCAATGGGGCGACCTGTAGCTCAGTGCGTAGAGGTGTCAGTTTCATGTCTGACTAGAGTCGTCACGGGTTCAAGTCACGTCCACAGCGTTCGTGGTCATGGATGTTTGTGCTATCTTCCCCTTGTGGTGCGGGGCGTAATAATAAGCCACAACATTTTCCGATTTGTCGCAGGTAGGCGGCTAAATGGGAGTAAGAGGTGCATGCTGGCAACGTGTATTTTCCGAAATTGGCTTATGCGAACGAAACGTCAGCTGAGCCACATGGAATAGTTGACGCGCTATGCCCCACCCCACTAGGGGTTATGGCAAATGAGTATGAGTCATTTACTGTCAACTTTGATCCCATACACGGCCTGGATCAAAGGCCGGTCAGTCGTTTTGTATGGGAATGGATCTGAGACCACGTGAAACGCACGCGCCGTATATCAAATCCATGGCTTTCGACTCACTAGTGAATCAGATTCGGGTGAATCGAACACATCTATATCTGCACAAATCACCCCTACTTGTTTTTATACATAAAACCTTCAGTAAAGAGCAGGATGTGTTATTTTGAGATCGATTCATGACGCGGACTTGTTGCAGAATGATCTATTTTTAAGCGCATTCACCCATCACACTAGTGGCCTCAATGGCATGCGAGCCAAAACAGCATGGGAATGCAGAGATTAATGTAGCAGGCAAATTTTCTAACTAGCAGATTTTCTTCCGCAGAATGAAAGTGAATGCTGTGCACACATTGTGCTTAAATAGGAGTATAATTCATATGTCACATGTTCTATGTAGGGCATAGCATAGACGGAGGAATCTAGCATGTATAGTGCGTTCACACGCTATTCCTGTACACATTTATACACTTATTTATGAAATTATCGCTTGGCATGTACATATCTCGCCCATGGATTAGCTAATGTTCATGTACTCATATGTATGACGTTCTGTAATATTCATGCAAACCAATTATAAATATTTATGATGATATGCGAGTTATATGTCACCAGATTACAGTCGTAATTGGACTGTAAGACATTATTATGACTAATCTAAAAACAAACCATTTCCGGGAGGATATTTACCTTTTAAGCTAGGGCATGTTAAGAATGATTAGTCCATCGTTACTTAGCAGGTCGCGACATCAAAGGGTTAAAATCCCCTTCAACAACACTCCAGTACATTGGCCTCATCACCCTGACTCAAACGACACCCGTATTTCCTAGAGTTCACTTCATAGCCAAGAATGTACTCCTGTCAACACCACCGAGTTAAAAACGTCTTCAACAACGCTGCAGTGCATTGACCTCATCACTACGATCCAAACGACTGACGTATTTCCCGGATTTCACTTCATGTCCAAGAATACGCCCATGTCAAATAACTGGTGCTACAGTTTAATTTTGGACTAAGGCCTGCAGATGAGTTAACCTCATCTCATTCAGCACGTGACGGTGTGCTTTGTGTAGAGGTGTGTGTGATCAGTAACACGCTCAACCAAGTTATTTACCCCAAAAGAGTACTCATTTAACAGCTGAGTGGGCTCATAGTCCGACAAGTAACTCCCCTTTTTTATCAGAGATTACCGCATTCAATAGGAATCGAACCGGCGCCCAGCGCATAGACGGCGAACGTGCTAACCGTTGCGCCATCCGGACTACTATAGGGTTAAGAATGCCTTCAATAACACTCCAGTACATTGGTCTCATCACATCATCGAATTACCGACGGTAGCGCAGTGTGTTGAGGCATCATCTCATGTTTGACTACCGTCGTTTCGGGTTCGAGTCCCCTCCACGACGACGTTCGTAGCTATGGATATGCAGGAGGTGCATGCTGGCAACTGCATTCTCCGAAACCAGTTTATGCCGTCGAAACGTGAACTGGGCCACATGGAACAGTTGACGCGCTATGCCCCGCAAGGGGTTAGGGCAATTGAGAGAGAGATCATCGAATTAAAAAATGATATTAAAAATATAACGTACTCCACATGTCAATCAACCGTTGATTAAATCTGGGTGGTCATCGTAGCGACACGAGTGCCCCTTTATCCCGGTGACGTGAATCTTAAAGTGTCCTTTTCGATTCACTGCCCAGCGAGGTGTCACTATAAAAGTTACATGTCAACAGTGGCGGATCTAGAAATCAAGTTCGGAGAGGGGCCCGGCCATACCAAGACCAAGCTCAATATACCAAACATTTTGAAAGGGGTCCGGGCCTCCCTCTGGATCCGCCCCTGCACTTAAAAAAAGAGACCCCTCTGAAAAAAGTGGTATTATGGTGTTCATACTATTACTGACTGCCCCAATGATATTTCTGTTTTTTTAGGGGGGTGGGGCGAATGGCGAATGAAAAAAAAATAAGAAGCCCTGGTTTAGTCCAATGACAGGTAACAACTAAGCGACTTAGTAACGCTAACCGCTACCTATCCTCCGGTTAAAATTGACCGAAACAATAAACCCAAACAGCTGATTCGGGCTGCTGAGACTTTGACTCATTCTTTGGAAGAATATTTTGATCAAAATCATGGATGCTGAGACACGGTACAGACATATGTAAATAGAATGGTACAGATGACAGAATGCCACCAAAAAAACAACTGATTTTGCTACAGCGTTTGTCAAACTTTGAGCGCACGCTTGTCAAACTTCCAGTGCTTACTGCGCGCCGTTTAGCTAATCGGCACTTTAACCGGATGTTGACAAATTTTCCCTTAGCGAACCAAATTTTTTGACGGAGTTAGGCCCGTTTTCTCAATGTCCGATTAAACTCTTTAACTAACAGGGTCAGGAACACAAATTGATCGAAATCGAAACTATAAACAGCCCGATAAGCATTTTCGTTTTCTCGTACGTCTCATACAAATTACCAAGCCACAAAGTGTAGAGCTTATCTTAGACCATAATTATAGCAAAATCAGCTGATTTTCTTGGCGGAACTCTACCGTCCACGAATCTATTTTGCATTAGTACGGTCTCTCAGCATATTCATTTGCAGCTGAGTTTATTGCAATTCTCTCCTATCGAATGAAATTCCAAGAACTCTGTTCTTTATGGCCACTTTCATTGTTTATATTTGAATTTGCAAAAATGAACAGTTCTAGCTGTCAAAATCTCAGCACCCGGTACCAGGTGTTGGGCTTTTGTTTAGGATAAATTTTCAACCGAAACCCAGGAGTTGGGTTTTGTTTTGGATAAGAGATTAATCGAAGGCTAGGAGACGGTTGCGCTCGGTGGCCGTGATCGTTCGGTCACCACTCTAGGATACTAATCTAGAGCTCGGAGATCAAATCTCGGCGCGATCAAAAACTGCCTGTGAGTACTAATAGAACTCTCACAGTGCTCCGAGCTTGTCAGTATAAAGACGGCGTGGATAGGAGGTGCATGCTAGCAACTGCACTTCCGAAAAATAGATATGCTATTAAAACGTCAACAAGGCAGAGAAATGCTAGAGATGTTGGCGTGCCCATGCCCCTGGAGGGGTCAAGGCAATTAGAGAGAGAGAGAGAGAGAGAGAGGAGACGGTTATCATTTATTCGGTTAATAACGCTAAACAGATATTGAGAAAATCAAATTGCGCTAAATGACAGTTTATTCTTAAGATAAATTTTAATCGGATATTGAGCAACTGGCCTTTAATTTGATTCTCTCAACGATAAACTCTCTTTCTTCTGTTTATATTTACAATTTCTGGACCGGTGCGGTCTCATATTATGAATTATGTTTTCTTTTTAGAACATACAGACACTGAATGAGGTCCTGTATGTATCCATAGAAACAGTGGCTCCAATATCTGGGTACTAAGTCGACAGGTGGTCGACATTCAGCTAACTCAGTAGACTTATGAAATTCAAATATTGACAATAATTGACGTTTGTTTATGCACAATTCTACAGAACAGTCAACATATGTCAGTATTAAACGCCAACTGAGTAGGCTGACTGTCGACTTATTCACCAGATATTGGAGCCGGAGATAAACGGGATATGCTCATTCCATGTACTATATGTTCCAAGAGAACAACTGAATAGCCTGGCTGTCGACTTACTCGCCGGAGACATATAGGACAATCTCATTCCATGTACTGTATGTTCTAGGGGTTTCTTTCATTTGATGAAACATTGTTCTTTAATTTAAATTTGAGATTTGAATAAGTTGAAACATTCATCGCTCTCGCACACAAACCACAATGTTTTTCTAACAACCAATAAATTTGAATTTGAAAAATTTGAATTCGAATTTCAAAAATCTCCACTTCGATAGCATTTATTTTTGGATGAAATATGCCTACAAATGTACCTACTTAACCTAATAGTTTTTTCTGTGCGAATTGAACTAGGCTTTCTGTCTTCGTTAAGTATCGGGGTTTTTGGCTCATCTTATTGTTCATACACGTATGTCTCATATCTGGCTAAAAACTAGTATCCGCTAGAACGAATGCGGACAGTTTCGATTAAGGATACGAATCGCGAATAGTCATGTGACTTTATAATTTTCCTTATCTCAGGAGACACGTTTTTGTGTTAAATTCTCCATAAAATATTTTCCATTGACACTCTCATGTGTTGTCTATGAAATTTCTTACGTTCTATTTGAAAAAGAATCTTATCATTATGCAATGAATTAAGAGATTTGTGACATAATCATAGCATCATAATTCTGTTTATTTTATTGTATAGGTGTTGCAATTAAAATACAAATACATACTATGTATTTTTATTGCGCACTATTATTTATTTTAAGATAATGCGAAATTAGGCGACGTTTGTCAGAATTGAATTAATTAAAATTGTTTTGGTTGCCACAAATATTGTATTTTTATTAGGACAATAATCTATCTTTATTGTCCTAAGAAACGTACAATATTGGTGGCAATTAAAAAAAAATTAAATTATTTTAATTCAATTCTGACAAACGTCTTATTCGTGTATTTTTAAACTTAATCACTGATGACTCTAATTTAGAGATAAACCTAACTATGTACAAACACTATAAATTCGCACAAAAGCAGCAATATTTCGATTACAAACAATAAATTGTATGTGCTCATTTAGATACGTCTTTATTAACACAATAATTTTATCGCTTCAGACCATGGAGGAAATATAGGTATATGACCTTCAGACCTACCTCAAAGAAATTTCCCCGTCAGCAGTTGTTCTACTTATGACTATATTGAGGTAGGCAAATTCATTTGATTTTAGTATTTTTTAAACAATTTCAAACATGAAAGGTAATGAAGTCCGTCCCTTAGAGAACATGACCCAAATATTTGGTAACCCTTCACCCATACTGTGGGGACAGATAGACTCTGCAGACAACAGGACGATACTCAGCCAATGGGGAATGTAATGTCTAGAGCTTCACTTCTAGCGTTTTCCTGGAGATTTTCGCCTTCCTCTAATGTTCCTCCTAGAGTAGCAAAGTTAGCAAGGCTTGGTTAGCTTTTAAGACAGTGGCATCGCTTACCGGGGGCTCTCGCGCCGAAGTTGGGGTCTTCAGCCAATGATGGTTTTATGGCTGTACACGGCTGTAGTGCGGCCAATTTTCGCTTACGGAGCACTGGTATGGTGGTCAGCTCTTTCTAGGAAGTATACTATTGACATATTGAGCAAAATGCAAAGAACCGCTTGCATCATAGTTACGGGAGCTATGCGTTCATGTCCAGCGGACGCACTTAATACGAGTATCATCCTAGGTCTACTCCCTTTAGACCTACAAATAAAATTCAACACCGCGTGCAGCGCTGTCAGACTAAGGGAGTCTGGATGTTGGACGTACAAACCATATAGGCATAGCAATATACTGGAGTCTCTACCTGTCCGAGTTCGAGACATGTTGCCAACAGACTATATCGTCACCGAAGTAGACTTTAACAAGCACCTCGTAACAAGGTTCCCAACGAGAGCGGAATGGAGTGAGGGAGAGGTGACCGAGAGATACGTCTGCAAAGTATTCACTGATGGCTCTAAAATGGGTTGTGGAGTCGGTGCGGGGATCTTTTCTGAGGATCTCAGAGCATCAATGTCTTTTCGCCTCCCAGACAAGGCAAGCGTATTTCAAGCTGAAGTGCTGGCAATAAGGGGAGCGTGTAGGATGCTGAAGCACAGCACAGGAACCACTAGGAGCGTCGCCATCTTCTCAGGCCGCGATTAAGGCTCTGGAATCAATAATAACCTCATCGAAAATAGTCAAACAATGCCGCAGTTAACTGGCTGGACTAGCGGACTTCTTCAGAGCTTCTCTTGTATGGGTTCCAGGACATAGGAACATAGAGGAGAACGAGAGGGCCGATCAACTGGCGAAACAGGGCTCTGCACTACACGAGTCCTACGCGGTGACTGTCCACCCGCCGTCTAGTGCCGTAAAAAGGAGATTCATACACATTTCATGACACGGGCTATTGAAATATGGGGCGCACTGACAACTAACTAACAACTAAGAAACTATGGCCATCATATGATGCACGTAAATCTAGTGCCCTTCTGAAGAGAACCCGTTCGGATGTCGCTAAAGTTACAGCGGTTACGACGGGGCATTCGCCGGTGGGAGTGCACGCGGCCAGATTGGGTAGACCTTACAACATGTTCTGCCGAAGCTACAGGAATGAGGAGGAGAAGAAAACTTTGGTCCATTTCTTGTGCAAATGCCCGGCTCTTGCAAGAATCAGACATCAAGAACTCAGCAGTGCTTTCTTCTCCGAGTCATCGGCGTAGCCCTGCGCCGACAGTTTCCTCAACAGACCATCAATCACTATGCACCACAGGAAAGAAGATAGGATTCCTCCTTGTGGGCAGCCTCAGGTTACATTAGCAAGGAGGGTGAAGTGGCTGCGTTATTAGTGATGGGTGACTCTTCTAGGAAGAAGTATATCTCTCTCAATTGCCCTAACCCCTTGTGGGGCATAGCGCGTCAACTGTTTCATGTGGCACAGTTGACGTTTCGTCGGCATAAGCTGGTTTCGGAGAATGCAGTTGCCAGCATGCACCTCCTGCACATCCATGGCCACGAACGTTGTCGTGGACGAGATTCGAACCCGAAACGCCGCGCCGGTAGTCAAACATGTGACTGCTGCTTCAACACTCTGCGCTATCAGTCGCTCCAGAAGAAGAAGAAGAGGTGTATGACCTATCCAATTTGTTGTAGTTATGTCTGCACTCTTCTCCTTTAGTGCCTTCTTGATGGCAGTGATTGGTGTGTTGTCGAAAGCCCCGTATGTGGCTTAGTTGGCATTTTGTTAGCATCAACTGATTTCGGACGATGCATGTTGCTGGCATGTACCTCCTACCCATTTAGCCGCACCTGGGACAAGTCGGGAAAGGGGAAAGACAACACAAACATCCATGACCACAACGTGGACGGGACTCGAGTCCGTGACTGATTGGTATCCGTATGCTGAGACTTGGGACATGGGTTTGTCATAAATAAAGTTAAGTGTAGAAAGGAACATTAAAAGACATCAATTAAAACCATTGTCACCATTATGCGCTTGATTTTCTAATCACGTTCCCAATCTCAATATTCAATTCATAATATAATTTCAGTTGATTTCGTCATACCGAATAAGGGTGAATCGCTTCTTGAAGCATACGATACATGGCGTTCATGGGCCGATCCGAAAGTGTGCTGCGATTATGGCTTGCATGTCGCCATTACATGGTGGTCCAAATCCGTTCAAGATGAAATGGCAATTTTATGCAAAGAACGTGGTGTCAATTCATTCAAAATGTTCATGGCATACAAAGGACTCTATCAATTGGGCGATACAGAAATGATGGAGGCATTTGAGAAATGTCGTGAATTGGGAGCCGTTGGAATGGTAACGTAAAAAATTCAATAAAAACGTTTTGAAATTGTGTTAATCTGAGTGCATTTTAGGTTCACGCCGAAAATGGTGACATTATTGCAAAAAATGTTAAGAAATTGTTACATGCTGGTATTACAGGACCGGAGGGACATCAGTTGTCACGACAGGAAGAAGTCGAAGCCGAGGCCGTGAATCGAGCCTGCGTTCTGGCACATCAGGTATAGTGGATATAGCTTATTTTTTTATTTCTTAATTTTTTTTTCAGTAGATATATTTTAGTGTAAATAATTACATGTTTTTAGATTGTCATGATTATTTTTAAAAAGAACAGAACTTTTTTTAAGTACACATTATTTTAAAGGGAACGTCTGACGTTTTGTTGGATTTAAAATATTGTCTTCCGAGAAAAACTATTTTATTTATATTTTTATTTTTTAAAACGTTTTTGTCCATAATATGTTAATTATTTGGTGGTCTCCGCTTGTCTTTTTTTAAGATCCAAACATTATCAATAATTTGCTATATGCATCCCTTGTATCTTTATGTCACTTAAAGAATGTTTAAAATTCACTTTTACACCGGCGACACACTGTCGAACACGAGCTCGAACATGAGCCTGGTGCAAGTGTCCTCCGAATGGCTCAAGACACACACACAAATCTGAAGAATAAGGTGCACTTGTGCCATGTTCGTGTTCGAGTTCATGCTCGACAGCGCGTAGGCACCCTTAGGCTGTTTTTACACGTTAGACCAACGGCCCACGTTAGACCACGCATTAATCCACCTATCAGACCGACCGGTCATTAGACCACGCATTAACCATCTATGTGGGCAATGCGGGCTTGTAACCTGCGTACCTGAAATCAACTTACACTGGAAACATTAAACGAGCCTCGGATACCACGGACTGAGACTTTTGTCTACAAACAACGGACCATGATCGGTTTTTGGAACGTTCGAACGATGTGTGGCGAATGGGGTAGTGCGAGGCTTACTGAAGTCGAACGGGAAATGATCGCATATAGCATCGATATACTACGACTGACCGAAACAATATGGCTTGGATCGGGAACGACATTATTTCCAAGCTCCCAAACAGTACTGCTCTACTCTGGAAATGAAGACGATACGTCACCTCGAATGGCAGGCGTCGAAATCCTGTTGGCTAGGGAGGCACGCCTAATTCTAATTGACTGGAAGCCCATCTCCGACCATATCATCACGGCCAGATTCAAATTCAGGATTAGAAACATCACAATAATTCAGTGCTACGCCCCGACTGAACTAGTGGATCAATCAGCTAAGGACGCCTTTTACAAACGGCTTGGCGACACCTTCGACAACGCTCCCAAAGGTGACATAAAAATTATCACGGGGGAACTCAACGCGAAAGTTGGGTCTGACAATGTAGGCTTGGAACACCTAATGGGCAATCATGGGCTAGGCAACAGGAATACAAATGGTTCGTGGAGTTTTCCACCTCTTGTCAACTTGTCATTGGTGGTACTCTGTCCAAGCACAAACGCTGCCACTTAACAACCTGGACCTCTCCGGATGGCAGAACAGAAAAGCCGATTGACCATATAGCCCTTTCCAAGACATGGAGGACTTGTTTCTTGGACGTCAGGTCAAAGCGAGGTGCTGATGTTGGCGACCACCAACTTGTTATCGAAAAAATACGCTTACGAACGGCAGTGACGTGTGAAGTAACAATTGCAGGTCGATTGGAGCACGGTAGGAGACCATTCATTAGCGATTCTACGTGGTTTCTAATCTCAGCACGCAAGAGAGTTAAGGAACAGATTAGCTCAGCTGCTGACGGCTGCTGGGGCGACCGGTAGCGCAGTGTGTTGAGGCATCAGTCTCATGTTTAACTACCAGCGTTTCGGGTTCGAGTCCCGTCCACGACGCCGTTCGTGGCCATGGATGTGTAAGAGGTGCATGCTGGCAACTGCATTCTCCGAAACCAGTTTATGCCAACGAAACGTCAACTGAGCCACTTGGAATACTTAACGCGCTATGCCCCACAAGGGGTTAGGGCAATTGAGTACGGCTCACCCAAAGACCAACTCAGAGTTGAAGCCTAAGATGGGACCAGTGAAATTTCATCAACGCGGAAGCGGCTTACCGCGGTGTCAGTGGAACCCTTTTTAAGCCTATTAAAATAAGCCATTAACTGGCAAATATTTTGCAACAGAACATCCTGTGAAAGATAAAGATGAGTCTCTACTGTTAACCGAAGAACGCCAACTCCGGAAATGGAGATAACACTTCATTGAGGTCCTCAACAACACCTTTGGACCTTCGAATGCATCTTCATTAGTAGCAGAAGATATTCCGCAAATAGCCAGAATTGATACCAGTCCACCATCTAATCTGGAAGTAATTGCGCCTATTAAATCGATGGATTCGGGTTAAGCTCCGGGGATAGATGGAATTCCGGTGGAACTTTTTAAAGCGAATGCCAATGCTACTGCGGATATTCTTCTCCCCCAAGAGTGTTGGGAAACCGAAACTCTTCCTAAAGAATGGAAGAAGGGCGTCATTATTAAGATCCCGAAAAAAGGCGACCTGAAGGATTGCAATAATTGGCGTGGGATTTGTCTCCTCCCAGCGGTCTCCAAACTGATGGCAAAAATAATCTTGAACCCGTATCAAACAAACAGTTGACCGCACATTGAATGATGAACAAGCCGGCTTTCGCGAGGGCTTCTCATGTAGCGACCACATCAACACTCTCCGAATTATTATTGAACAATCCGCAGAGTGGAGATTCCCCATTACATCTCATGTTCATCGATTTCGAGAAGGCGTTTGACAGCGTTGACCGGGAACACATCTGGAGGGCTTTACGTAGGAGAGGCATATCAGATAAAATAATTTCCATCATCAAGGAGTCCTACCAGGGAACCCAATGTCACGTCTTACACAAGGGTAAGCTGTCAGATCCTTTCGAGGTGCATAGCGGAGTGAGACAAGGCTGCATTTTATCACCTTTACTGTTTTTAATTGCCATTAATGATGTACTAAGCGGCGCGCTTCAAGAACAACAGAACAAAGGTATAAGATGGAAGTTGTTCAAATACCTTCAAGTAAACTCGATTGAGGATATTTGCACTTTGTGATAGTCCATATTAAATTTGAAATCAAAAACGGATACTTTGTCTAATCATTTTTTTATTATTGTTCCCTGACGCGTTTCGCTCTTTCGAGCATCTTCAGAGGGATCCCTCGAAAGAGCGAAACGCGTCAGGGAACAATAATAAAAAAGTGATTAGACAAAGTATCCGTTTTTGATTTCAAATTTACCTTCAAGTGAGCTTGGATCCAGGAAGGCAAAGCGGAATTTGTGTTTCGGGGCAGGCAGTCGAGAAAGTTGACAATTTCTGCTATCTCGGAAGCGTAGTTACAGCAGATGGTGGAGCGGATGCTGATGTACAGTCTCGCGGTTCAAGAAGTTTGAGTCCTTTTCGGGCAAAACAACAACATATGGAGACGCACCAAACTCCGGATCTTCGAAACCAACGTAAAATCGGTGCTTTTATACGGCTGATCAACTTGGAAGGTATAAGGAATAAGGAATAAGATAACTAGTTTGCAAACTTTTGTGAACCAGTGTCGACGACGCATCCTACACATACAGTGGCCGAAGAAAATTTCTAATGACGACCTCCTTACTATTACTGGTCAGGACAGGATATACACTTCCATTCAATGGCGAAAGTGGCAATTGCTCAACAGGTCCTCGATTGGAACCCGCAGGCAACCAACGCAAGTCTCCGTGTTGGACGACCTAGTAACACCTGGAGAAGTTCAGTTAAGAGAGAGGGTGCCTCAATAGGCAAGTCGTGGAGCGAGCTGTTAGCGATGACAATGAAGAGGACGAGATGGAAAGTAGGCGTTGTTAATGCCCTATGCCCCACAAGGGGTTAACAGGAACTAGAGAGATTAGACCACCTATTAGGCTCCTTTGATACGTGGTCTAATATGTGGTTTAATTGTGTCGTCTAAAACTTGGTCTACTGGCTAGTCTGATGCATGGTCTAATGCGTGGTTTATTGGCTGTTTTAATGCGTGGTTTAACGGATGATCTAATAGTTGGACTAATGCGTGTTCTATCGGCTGGTTGGTCTAACGAGTAAAAAGCCTCTTAACTATACCCGCTATGCAAATTCGTTTTAGAGTCAAGAAAAGTAGAGTCCCGGTTGCATATTTAGAAAACCGTGTTCAGTACGTCCCCAAGCCAGTGACGAGATCGAGTAGGGTTTTTAGTGCCTAAATGGCCAAAAACCCGTATCCATCTCGTCAGTGACGTCCCCTCAGTCAGTGACCAAATCGATACGGTTTTCTAGTTACTAAGTGGTCAAAACTCGTATCCATCTCGTCCCTTTGAGGGGACTGGACGGAAAGGTTTTTTTTGGGAGCATTTATCGTCTAACCATCGATATGTCATCTGGTCTCAGAGCTTTGGAGTTCTTAGCATTTTTTTATGGCTGAAGCAACTTCGTTCGAAGAAATTTGAAGCGTATGGTCGTTGGTATGGTTGCGAATGGCTCTGCATATTTAGCTTTAGCCTGTCGGGTGGCAGACGTTCAATGAATTGTCTGTTAAATAGGTTGGCTCATTGTACAGAGTTATTAGTTGTAGTACCACCAAATTGAATGGCAACCAACCGTTTGTTCCTTATTGGGTTTGTAAGGGCCCTTACAGAGGACCATAGCTTGTCAACGCCTGTTGTTAGATTGAAATTACTCAGGTTTGCATTCCATTTTTGTCTCCTATGTTCCGCTACAAGGTTTAGATCTTTGATGCTGCGGTCGTCAGGGTTAGTACTGCGAACTCTATCGCATTCATCCGCCAATATTGCTGCTGACGTGGGAAAATTAGGCCATAGAGTTGAAATATATCCAGCCGGAATAAATCTAGCTGCTGCTTTCACGATGACATCTCTCTCTAATTGCCTTGACCCCTCCAGGGGCATGGGCGCGTCAACATCTCTAGCATTTCTATGAAAAGAAAAGCCGTGTTCGTGTATTTTTTGTATCCATCCGTATCCAGCATGAAGCACATTGGACGGTTGGTCGAGCTTAATGATAATTGGTAGATGGTCAGATGAAAACGTAAAAATCGGTTCCCATTGGGCAATGTTGATGAGGCCCGCACTTGCAATCGATGTACCGGGGGAACTGGAACAAGTTCTTGTCAAGCGAGTGGGAATGTCGTCGTTCAGAGGACAGAGATCTTATGCATCCACTTGTTAGGCTATGTTCCTGCGGCAGCCGGGTCTACGTACCGAAGCGGACTCGTTTTTACAACGGCGAAGACCCTCCAAACACCTTGAATGCAGAAGGAAAGTATGTGGCCTCGGGGATAGCTTCATGTGGTTCATAACATGCCAGAATTCTCATAACTATGTTGCAGATCTGACTACGTGATTCATGCCCAGGCCCTAATGGCCTGAAACGCTTAGGTAACTCAACCAATCAAGCTACAGCTGCCCTTCCCTCCTCCTTCCACAACCATTGTTTGGGACAGACTTCGGCAGAGTTAAATCGTATTGACAGCGCATTTGATTTTCTAGCTTAGCGGAGTGTATTTAAAGCGGAAATTTTAGTTGCATTCCGAAATATCCGAGTTTTCGAGTTGAGTTTCCCCCCGACTAACTCAGATAAGCGGGACTCTACTGTATCAGATAAAATGTATCATACACATGTCATGTCAAATAACCTCCAGTGATATTTTTAGTTTAAACTTAATTTATACATTTAAATGTTTTATTTTTTCTTATACTGCATAATTTTATTAAATTCTTCTCTTTCATCTTCCTTGCATGTCAACTTTTCGTTTCTCGCGATTCTCGATGCCTCTCCGCGTTTTATTATTTTTGTTTTCGATAATTTTGCACAAAATCTGTTCAAACACGATAATTTATAAACGACAATAGGTCGATTGTCCGTTGTACGTTGTGCATGTAATGAGTAAGTCGGCGGGTGTTGAATTGGCCAAGCACCGTCGTCGAAACAAAGGTGTTGGAATCTTTGGTGAAACATTGGCCGCTGCATTGGGTACCGATGGTACCCACTACGAGGATAATTGTTGGCATCATGCAGCCGCTCATGTTCTAAGTCCACCATTGAGACCTGACCCTACAACACCTGAATCCTTAATGAAATTATTGGCAAAGTAAGTTTTATAATTTTAAGGCATAAAGTCGAATGCTTGGTGGTTGTTGCACGTTGTACTCATATCGCTTTATTAGTTAGCAGGTTGTACCCGTAGCTAGTACGAAAGATAAACTTAAAAAAAAATGTAGCTTTGTATTGTCCAATTGCCCACTAACCATGATCTCATTCTAATTTATCCGTTTTTCTGTACCTCCATTGCTTATGGGTGAAACATATAAAAACTACTAGATGAAAGCTCCGCTCTACGTAACAAGGGTTACTAACAAAATGTCAGCCGATGCTATCGGTCGAGCCAGGCATAGTGGAACCTGTGTCTACGGTGAAACTTTGGCCAGCTCCATCGGTCGCTGTATGAATGAAGTGAAAGGATCGGCCAAATTGTATTTTGTTACCAGTCCACCGATTAGAGATGCTCCCGAAACGCCCAGACAGCTAATGAAATCGTTGGCGTAGTAAGTATATTACTAACATATTGTCGTGGTCGTTGATCTAAGCATTCATTTATCATTCAACTAACGATAAATCTTGGAACATGTTGCCTAGAAAACAAAAATTCCATAAAATCGGGTAAAACACATCAGAATTTAACCATAGCTCAACCTTAACATTGCATTAACATCATCCGAATTCTTATTAACTAAAACATACCAATCGGTAGCCTAACATCTTAAAATCTTTCATTATTCACCGTTTAAACCATCCATTTTGCACCCCCTAGCCATATCCTTCCTAAAAAAAAGCGCAACCAACTTACCTGTATCCCCTTCTACAATTTCTAGTGACGATCTCCAAACAACGGGTAGCGACAACTGCACCTTCAATCGCAATCAAAAAGAATTGGGCCGTAACGATTTCTCAAAAATCCCGAACGGTGTTAATGGCGTCGAGGATCGAATGTCGGTCGTCTGGGAGAAGGGTGTCCATGCCGGCCTGTTGGATCCATGCCGATTTGTCGCCATAACCAGTACAAATGCTGCGAAAATTTTCAATTTATATCCGCGCAAGGGACGTATCGAAGCCGGATCGGATGCCGATATCGTGATCTGGGACCCGAAGGCAACACGTACAATTTCCGCTGAAACACATCATCATGCATGCGATTACAATATTTTCGAAAATATGGTTTGTCATGGTGTGCCGGATATGGTTATTGTACGCGGACGAGTTTGCGTTGAAGACGGAAAGGTTCGTGTGGCCGAGGGCCAGGGTAGCTTTATCGAAACACCTCTATATCCGCCATTCGTCTACGATGCACTGAACGGTGTGAAGCAAGTCGAGGAAATCTCGAATGGTGTGAAGAAGTTTGATATGAATGAAACGTTGAAAATTGAAATACCCAACAGCGAACCGATGGTACGTATGCTGAAGGGATCGCCAATATCGATGCCGGGCGTTTGCTCTGAACTTAGTACACCGTCGTCGCGAGGACCACGATTGGACGGCCAAAGGAACTTACAAGAATCGACATTTTCAATAAGCCGTAAGTTTTTTATTTGCAATTTAAATTTTCTTTTCAGAAAATATTTTATCAAACCAGCTCTTTTCGACAATAGGTGCATTCGATTCATTCAGATCTGGATCATGAATAATATAAATAAATAAAAATCAATACGAGGCGTGCAGATGTGCAATAAATCACAAATGTCAAGTTTGATGA
The DNA here is from genome assembly GCA_964017055.1 of Chloromyia formosa. NCBI lineage: Eukaryota > Metazoa > Arthropoda > Insecta > Diptera > Stratiomyidae > Chloromyia > Chloromyia formosa. Next base: position 11,985,444 of record OZ024817.1, read on the forward strand.
TGATGAACTCAGAGTTGTAGCATATGATATACCGATGGAGGATGAGCTGGTCGCTGGACTGATGACCAGAATATTAATCGCTGGCTGTATTTCTACTAGTCCGGATGGCGCAACGGTTAGCACGTTCGCCTTTTACGCACTGGGCCCGATTCCTACTGAATGCGCTAGTTTTCGATACAAAAGGGGATTTACGTGTCGGGTATCAGCCCACTCAGCTGTTAAATGAGTACCCATTTAGGGGATAAATAACTCGGTTAAGCGTGTTGCTGATCACACACCTCTGCACAAGACACCGTCACGATCTAGAAAATGAGATGATGCTAACTCATCTCGAGGCCATGGTTCAAATTGGACTGTTGCGCCAGTTATTTATTTTTTATTTATTTCTAGCCGACACCCCTGCCGGGGAAATTCTAATTTAGAGGTTTCGTGGATCTTGCATTGCTATTTGTACAGATAAACGGATGTTAATTACCTTGATCCCTCCAGAGGAATGGGCGCGTCAACATCTCTTGAATTACTATGCGTTGCTGACGTTTCGATAGCATATTTTTCGGATGGCGCAGCTGCTAGAATGCACTCCTATCCAAGCGACAACCTCGGAGGTTAGTTAACTCTCATTTTACAATCTCTCTCTTATCGAGGATGATGAAAGAGTACTTCCAGTATATGGGGACCACCAACCAAGTCACTCTGTATTGGGTACCAGGTCATTGTGCCATTGAATTCGCCTTCTTCATCTTCAAGCTTTTAGTTAAGTTAAAACTCATTTTTAGCATTAGGTGGTCAGGGAATAGTCTACTCAGTAGCGGAAATCTATGTGACACACAATGCAATGCAATAATATTCAGGCTTGCCAAAACGCCGCTCTCCGTACTGTGACTGGCTGTCTCCTGACGTCTGAATACTTCCGAGAGCAGCGAGAACGACACTTGCCCAACTTCGGTCGGGCTGATGTTCGCGTCTTAACTCCTACCTATCTCGCATTGACCGGGATGTCACGAACACATGCCCCGCCTGCAATGGTACACCTCACGATGTGGACCACATTTTTAATTGCCCAACTGCACCCACACACCTGACCCCCAGGTCGCTGTAGGAGAACCCCGTAGAGGCAGCTATCTCCCTGTCCCTTAACACCGAGAAGTACGAAAAACAACAACACACTCACACAACGAACCCCTGACCATTGCTACAATAACAATGAGTGAAGGCTGCGAGGTATCATCCAAAGCAGCTAAGTCGGAAGGGACACACAATCCTCATCCGTGTCTACCTCTGCTGTCCTGGAGGCTGACAGAGAATGAGTCTCCGCAGTTTAGCTAGCACCTTCCTCCATGGGGACGGATGTTAGCTTACCTGCTTTTTTGAGGTCGTTCCTATAAATTTGATACTTAGAAAACCGAGTTTGATGTTTGTACTCGCAAGAGGAGCCAGGGACTCCGTGTTTAGTACAAACACAGCGCTGCAACAGTCCGCCATCGAATCTTTCCCCTGAACGATTCTCCAATCCTGAGTGCGAAGGTTACTGTTACACGTACGAATGACTTCCATCACTTTCTCCCCATTCGAAACATGGGGTGGTAGCCTAGCGCGGGCTCTAGTTCGCGAACGGATCTCTCGTCACAAGATCCAATTTCGCACCTGGGCAAAGCTCCCCTGCCAAGTTAATGGCGGACTTGAACAAATCAACCGACCGCTGATCTGTGAACATTATCATTTTAACTCTCCCCTGGAACCAGCTCCGTCCTTGCAATCGGGAAGGGGTAAGCATTCATGACATTACGGAGGTTAAAGGTCAATATGCCTTCAACCTTCCTCCAGTTAGCTACCAAGATGCAGCCGTCGTCAATTACTTTGCACTTTATTTCGTATGTGTGTGTGTGTGTCTTCATTGCGAACTGGCACGTGTCGGACGAGGTGTCTCTTTCACATCATAGGCCGCGGTCCTGAAAGCCTGACCGGTTAAGGAAATGACAGTGAGCAACAGAGATGGCAAAGCATTGTATATCCGTAAGTGAAAGAGAGACGCATTTAACTGAACATTCACACATTCGACGCACACAAGAGAGCACAATGACAACCAACCAATTTCCGTTAGGCCTGTTTCTTAGTAATTGCACTAGAGCGAAAGAGACAGAGAGGCCGGTAGATGTATTTGTTTAGAAATCATAGGCTGGGGAAACGAACCAACAAATTTTTCCGATATATTTCCCATCTAAAGATCCTCTCAGATAAGCGACACTCTCTCTTCAACTTACGGATATACAATACTTCACATCTCTGTTACTCACTGTCAAATTGTCTGATCCCGTAAGTTTCCCAGAACGCCATAGACACATCAGATTCGACTTCCTAAAACAATCTGACATTCGCTCGGATACTTTTTGTCCAAGGAAATCTAACTGGAATTCCGTGAACTAGTCAGCTCCAAAGCGGAACTACTGGTCAGTCCCATCAACACTACAGGGGAAATTGAGCTTGCAGGTGGTGAGCTCAGCGAAATTTTAACTTCTTCCTACAGAGATCGTACCGTTTCACGTACGGTGGAGTCGGGGCGTAAAGTACCCTGGTGGAATGAGGATTTGGCCCGCAAGCGAGCCAAAGTTAAGAGGATGTTCAACAAAGGCAAGCGCTTCAATAGGTGGGATGAGTACAGAACTGCTCTCACCGAGTACAACATACTCATTAGGCATTCCAAAAGAGAATGCTGGAAAAGACATTGTGAGAGCATTCAGTGACTACCGGAAGCGGCGCGCCTTCACAAAGCACTACTATCCAAAGACTCAGCAAACGGGGTCGGCCTTCTTTTGAGACCAGACCGTTCGTATACTGAAGGCTCCGAAGAAACACTAAAGCTGCTGTTTCAGAGCCATTTCCCAGGGTCCGTACTGTCTGAAGGTGACCCTGCCCAACTGCGAGGCCCCAATGGGTTCCCGAAAGGCGGGCTCGCAGTTTATCGGAGGTCATTTTTGATATAGACAAAGTAGGCGATAAAGTCCTTTGAGCCATTTAATTATGAAATTTGCGTACAAGAAGAGAAGTCAACAGTGATCGCCTTTCATAACCTTGTCAGTATAATGAAAAAGTCTCAGTGATAAGGAAATCGCGTTGTGTGCTTTTCTTGACATTGAGGGGGCTTTCAATAATACCGGCTTCGAGCGCATTTCCAGATCACGCTCACTCACTGCCCACTACCATTGCATGGATAGATGCCATGCTCCGTGGACGAGATATTCACTCAACTCTAAGCAGTACATCCATTTGCGTGAATGCCGTAAAGGGTTGTCCACAAGGTGGCGTTCTGTCACCTCTTTTGTGGTCCCTTAATGAGCGCGGTTATCTTACTATCGGGTGCGCGGCAGATTTAACTATAATACTCAGGGGCAAATTCGAATCTACCATCACGGAAGTGATGAGGTCGGCCCTTGACATAATTATACACTGGTGTGTTGCTGTGGGCTTCCGTTCACGCGAAATCTAAATATGAAATTGGATCCAATTTCGTTAGGCGGCACGACCTTCGATTATTCCACTAAAGTTAAATGTCTCGGGGTAACAGTAGACTCGAAACTCACCTGGAATACTCACATGGAAAATGTACCTGACAAAGCCACACGCACAATGCGGGCTTGCAGAAGTCTCTTCGGACGGACATGGGGGCTCATCCCAAAGATAATTAAGTGGTTACATAGCATTGTGGTGCGGGCCATGGTGACCTACGCAACGCTTGTGTGGTGGCCGAAAACTCAGCAATCTTCTGTCTCACTGAAGTGCAATAAGGTTCAACGCCTTGCCTGCCTTGGCATCACTGGAGCTATGCGCACTTGTCCTACGCCAGCCCTGGAGGCAATCAGTGGACTTACTCCGTTGCATATATTCATTCAAGAATCAGCAGCTCTAAATACCCCTAGATTTCGTTTAACTTCCGACGTACGTAGTGAAGAAAGCGGTCACATGGGCATTCTGAATCAAATTCCTGACGTGCAAATCTGCTTGAGATCAGATTACATTATTACGAAGGTTTGCTTCGGCAGAAAATTTTCAGCCCTCATCTCTGACCGCTCTGAATGGGTAAATGGCGCACCCTATCCAAACCCTGGATGTATTAAGTGGTGCACCGATGGGTCTAAAAGAGAGCAGGGTGTTGGTGTAGGTGTCTTTCAACCCAACACCAGGATTTCGATCGCAATGGGAGTCTCGCCCAAAGTTTTTCAAGCTGAGATCCACGCCATTGAGGTCTGCGTAATCTTGGAAACTGGACTTCGCAGCGCTCACATTGCTATCTACTCAAACAGCCAAGCAGCTGAAAAAGCGCTCTCCTCATATAAGGTCTCCTCAAAACTGGTGAAAGAGTGTTACGAACTCCTACAACTGTTGGCAACCAAAACCCGAGTCTTCTTGTGTTGGGTGCCAGGCCACCAGGGCATTGAAGAGAACGGGGCTGCGGATGAACTTGCTAGACAAGGATCATCCTTTCGTTTTCATGGACCTGAGCCTTACTGTGGCTTTGGGTGGCTTCGGACAAGTTGCGGATCACAGATTGGTTTGCACTATTGCGTCATCAGAGTACTGGAATAACCTTCCAGGGCTACGTCAATCAAAGAAACTGAATCACCTGGTCAGATATCACCTGAACAAGAAGGGGGTGTCCAGCGAGACTGAATGTCGTCTTTGTCTGGAGGACGTGAAAACGAACAAACACATCTTATGGGAATGTCCCGCCATCGCGCGTTTTAGGATGTCACTCCTCGGGCAGGCTACTATCAGCACTGCAGACTTCAGGTTGATTCCTGCTAAAGACTTACTGCCCTTTATTAGAAAGGTGGACGGTCTTTTGAATTAATGGGCTACGGCACAATAGATCTTTTATGGTCGCAGTGCCTTGGGGGCAAAGACCTTTTCCATAGTCCTCCGCGTGGGCGCCCCCTGGTAACGGCAGTGTATCAATTCGCTGACGGCCAATGTCTTAGCGATAAGACAGTTTGGAAAAGGCAGATAGCTGTAGCCTGAATGGCTGACGAACACCTAAGCGTCTCAGGTCTAGTAGGATGGAATGACTTGCGTAGTTGGACCTGCTACATAGTTGTGTGGGCTCCAGCACGTTTATTAAACCATCTGAAGCAGCTATCTCCGAGGCCATCCCCTGAATAGGGTTAAGCGACGTGCTGACAACTCATCCTTGTAAAAACCACTCCATGTCAAGAAACCTGGAACAAAAGCCTCGGATTGGACGGATCAACAACGACGACCATGCAAACGACTAAAGGATTATTCTTTCGGATCCTGGAATTTACGCTCCCTGAACAAGCCGGGGGCCGAGAAGGCCCTCCTTCAACAGGTCGAAAAGTACAAACTGAGCATTACTGCAGTCCAGGAAACAAATTGGCTCGGCAGGGAGATTAATGACAAGAAATCGCACACAATTTTTACAAGTGGCAAACCATCGGGCCGCAAGGAGTTTGGAGTAGCATTTATAGTGAACAATCACCTCAAACCGCATATTACTGACTTCAAACCCATAAATGAACGGCTGTGTGCGATTCGCATCAAGACTCGATTCTTCAATCTCTGGCTCATCAATGTGCATGCCCCCACTGAAGTTAAAGAAGGCGCAGTAAAAGACGAGTTCTACGCCCGCCTTGAAACTCTCTTCGACTCACTTCCAACAAACGACGTCAAATTGCTGCTGGGAGACTTTAACGCCAAAGTCGGAAATGAAAGTTGGCATCGGGGGACCACTGGAGGCCACAGCCTCCATGAAGAATGTAACGATAACGGCCAGCGACTTATCGACTTCGCCTGCAGCAGGAATCTAGTCGTAAGCTCTACGTGTTTCCCGCATCGACGCATTCACAAGCAGACCTGGAAGTCTCCAGACGCACATACCGTTAACCAAATTGACCACGTCCTCATTTGCAGGAGATGGGCGTCTAGTGTCATGGATGTCCGCTCCTATCGAGGAGCAAACTGCGACTCAGATCATCACTTGGTGAAGACGACCTACAGATGTAGAATTTCCTCAGTGCACCAAGCAAGAATCAGCCCTCCCAAAATCTTTGCGGTTGATAAGCTTTTGAGTGATGCTACAGCGGTGGCGTATACTACCGTCCTTGAGGAAAAACTATCACCTATGCTACACAACATCAGCAACACAGGCGTCCATGGGTTCTGGGAAGAACTGAAGGGTACCATCAAGGATGTCGCAGAGAAGGTCGTGGGATATAAAGCCCGGCGAGCGCGAAATGACTGGTTCGACGAAGAATGCAAAGACTCACTTGACGCGAAAAACGAGGCCTACAGACAATGGATTCAACGAGGAACCAGAGCCAGAAGAGAAAAATATGACGAGCTACGGCGAATATCGAATAGAATAATTAGACGTAAGAAACGTAAATACTTTGACGAGCAGTTGCTGAACATAAACGAAAACTTAGCTAATAGGAACACCAGACAAGCGTACAAACTAGTAAATACAATTAAGAACGGCTACCAACCCAGGAGTAGCCTTTGTAAGGACAAGGATGGAAACATCATCAGCGACACCGATGGCATTAACAAACGATGGGCCTCTTATTTTGAAGAGCTTCTAAACCGACCATCTAACATCCCCACACAGGAAGCTCTCGACGATATTGTTGATCTAGGCCCACCCATTCAACCCCCGACAGTAGAGGAAGTTGATCTCGCCTTGCGGTCACTAAAACGAAATAAAGCGCCGCGCGCTGACGAGATCCCAGCTGAACTGCTAAGATTCGGTGGAACGAGTCTAGTTGATGCCATACATCAATTACTCCTGCGAGTATGGGAGAACGAGGAGATTCCAGACGATTGGCGCAGAAGCATCATCTGTCCAATTCATAAAAAGGGAGATAAACTGCGGTGTGAGAACTACAGGGGCATCTCACTAGTTTGTACGTCCTATAAAATTTTGACGAAAATTCTGGAAAATAGAATAAAACCGTACGCAGAACGAGTCATTGGCGAATATCAAAGCGGTTTCAGACCTGGGCGCTCCACAACCGATCAGCTCTTCTCAGTCAAACTGATACTCCAGAGGTGCTGGGAATACAACGTAAACGTATACCAAATCTTTGTCGACTTCAAGCAGGCATACGACAGTATCGATCGTGGAGTACTGTACAACATCATGCTGCAATTTGGTATACCAGCAAAATTAGTGCGACTGACAAAGATGACGATGACCAACTCCGTCTCACAAGTCAGGATCCAGAATAGACTTACTGATCTATTTGAAACCCGCACTGGTTTGAAACAGGGCGATGGACTGGCACCGACGCTCTTCAACCTAGCACTGGAATACGTTATTCGGGCCATGAATATGGACAACAGCAAGACGCTACTCATCAAGTCGACACAATTAGCAGCGTACGCCGACGACATCAACATCATGTCCCGAAGATTGGCTGACGCAGAAGAACTTCTGCATACACTCGATACCGCTGCAAAGGAAGTTGGATTACGTATTAACGAGGGTAAAACTAAAATAATGATGCAATCGGTGACAAGGACACCTGCACAACCGAGCATCAACGTGGGGGACCTCAACATCGAGTTCGTGAACAACTTCATCTACCTGGGTTGCAACCTGTCAAGGGACGCCAACGAAACTGACGAAATCAAGCGACGGATACAGTTACCTAATAAGACTTTTTTCTCGGTTCTCCCCATAATGAAATCGAAGCATGTGCACAGAAACACGAAGCTCCGCGTGTACAAAACCATTATACGACCAGTGCTATGCTATGGCTGCGAAGCATGGACCCTAACTCAAGCCTCCGAAAACATGCTAGACACTTTTGAACGTAAGGTTCTACGGCGAATTTTGGGGGCTATTTGCGATCGAGATGGATGGCGCATCCGGTACAACCATGAGTTGTATGAAATGTACGATGAGCTGCAAGTCTCGAAAATCGTCAAACTACAACGACTTCAATGGGCAGGGCATGTACAAAGAATGGACGATGATCGCATGCCTAAGAGAGTAATGAATGCAGAACGAGTCGACGGAGCGAGACTGCGAGGACGACCGAGATCTCGTTGGGAGAGCTCAGTAGGTGTGGACGCCGCGCAGCTGCTGGGCTCCCAAAATTGGAGGACGCGGTCACGTGACCGAGATAATTGGAGGACAATGATCCAGGCGGCCAAGGCCTGACGTCGGGCTGTCGCGCCACGATGATGATGATGAGTGCCTTCCTGCTGGGACAGTAGCTCGACTATTTTATCTTATCTTATCTGGGCAAGGAAAGCATTTGTTGATCAAGTATTACGCCTCGCGTATCGACATGCGTCTTTTGTTAATTTCACTGGTTTTATTCTGGAATTATGATTTGTAGTGGTGACACCGCTAATACCCGCTTGCGTTCGACATCAATAACATTGTATTCTTTTTCTTGCAGAGGAACTGGACAAAGGCGAACAGAAAACATGTATTCGTGTACGCAATCCACCAGGTGGCAAATCCGACGGTTTCTGGTAAACAGCACTAAGCCAATGGGACTTACACTTCCAACCTAGTCTTCGAATCCCAAAAAAAAACAAAAAAGGATAACAAATCTACAAACAAAATACGAAATAACAAACATTAGAACGTAATTTTACCGAGAACGGATGTTTAATACAGAATAGAAATCCATAGTATAAAATATTTATTTAAAATATAAATCTAACAAAAAGCAAAAGGAATAAATAATATTCAGCAATTATTTTAATTTTTAATACACACCAAACAAATCAAAAACTTGAGTACATTTATTTAAGTATATAATAAATTTGTTCATGTTGATTTTTTGTCCCCGATTATCGCGCCCATGTCGCTTGCTTTCTTTGTTTAAACGCGACTTTGTTATCAACCACGATTGGAAGAATTTTCAATTAAATTGATTTCAACCTTCTCCATTTTGAATGTCATGTCATGCAAAGCAAACATAAACAGATGCACACATTATAATAGATTAATGATTGAATACAATGCTAAATATAAATTTATATGTACGTGAAGTAATAATATTGCAATTTCTAGTGTAATCGTTAATTAAATACTATTGTATCGATTTATGTAAAACGATAATATATATTATAATATTATGTAACACATATTTAGATAATCGTTTTGTTTTTATTTTATCCAAATTTTATATACACATTTTGTGGACTTTATGCTTGAATCTATTTACAGCGTGCAATATATTTATCGAAGCATGAAAATTGGAATAACGTAAAAATCCTATTTTTAACATTTTTGCTTAACGTAGCGAGGACTGAATTGAATCGTAGCAATGGCATTTATGTATCTACATACTTTTTAGGAATTGTATTGAATTTTGCAATTCTTGTCCATTTAAAAGACTGCACCCAAATCGACTACGTGTTAACAGAATCGAATCGTAAATCGATGTTGATTTCAATCGACAATCACAAGTGGGGCGTTACAAGCATAAAATATAATTTCAAAGCCACTAGAATTAATTCCATCAATCCATCATTCAGTCAAAAATTGCTTCTTGCCTTCAACAGTTTTTCTCACACTATGGGAGCCTGTCAGGGCCTGTGGTCCCAGCTGAATTTTCTGTCGAGACATTCGGCATGGTTTTTTGATTGTACATATACCCATATAAGTATATACACGTAAATAGTACAAATCACCGCGCCTATCCACTTATTAAAGCACGCATTTATTTTTCGTTAATGCAGAAACTGTCTGAAAATTGTTGAATTCGGTTTCTACGAATATCTGGTTTGTTGAAATTTCGCCAAGAACGGATTTCTTTACATTGGCTCTCATTTTAGCAACAATACTTCCAGCAATTTCAATCCACGTTTGAAATGGAGTGTATGTATGTACGAGTATTTCAATTAAAAACAAAAATCTTATTTCTTCCCATTGCTACTCGTTTATTATAACCAACGTCGTTTTTCCTGATTTCCCGAATTTGTCAAACCAGCGGTGCAGATTTGAAATTAATAAGTGAAAGGAAAAAAATAATCCAAATCATTACCAGTAATAGAAAAGCGCTAAAATCAGCCATTAATGACAATAGTTACTTTTTTTTCAGCAGTCCAGATCAAGTGCAGAACAATAATCGCACGCATTACACTAACAACCAGCTCTACCCAGAACAATTTGGTTAGTATGTATAACGCATGCAATTGTTGTTCTGCTCTGAGCTGGACTGTTGAAAAAAACGCAGCTGTTATCAAAGGCCAATTCTCCTAACATGTAACTCCCCACAAGGAGCGATTTGTCGCCCGATCGATCAGCCGATGTATCGCCACACAATATCTACCAATCAAAATTATATGAAACTGTCAAAAAAAATCGCCCATGATAGGAGCATACACTGTGCGATCCATCTGGCGATCAAAACATCGGCCGACCGATCTGGCGCCGGATCGTTCCGTCTATGTGGGATCTAACTCTTAACAGATACTGAAGCAAGTTCAATTCAATATGCCAACTATATGAGTACATTCAATGAAAATCGAATCCTAGAATATGAGTAGATAAGAATAAACCAATAATGTCCACGTTTATCGTAAAACAAAAACAAAAATGCAGATACTTACACAATATCACTAGCTGAACAAAAAAGATCTTTGATAAGTAAATTTAGAAAATAAATACAGACATTTGTAACAGTAAAGATGTGTTTTATTTAATAAAAGCATCAAGACCCTTGTTGACTTGTTGGTCTAACCCAGGGGTCGGCAAACTCCGGCCCAAACAAATAGTTTTAAAGCGATTTTTGTTTTTATCGCAACATAATTTATTTGAGTGGAATTTAAATCAATTTATTTGCTACGTTTGAAGTATTTGTACCAAAAACGTGTCCAAAATTATTTCATGCAATTTATCGTGCGGAAACACATAAAATAATTGGAGGAATTTTTAAAATGTATTTTAATAAAATAAAAAAATAACAATTATCATTAAATATTAGTCATCGAAATCTGAATCATTACTTTCATCATCTTAAAAGAGGGGATGAGTTTTTCAGCTACTTGCTGAGTACAAACCTCATTATCTGTAATACCCTACCTTTATCACCAGAAGTAGGCAGGAAGTCCTAGATATAACTCTTGTTTCTGAGGACATGCAACACTTGATTCGAGATTGGAGGGTGTCTCAGGAGCAGTGTTACGCTGACTGACATCGTGTGTTGTGTGCTTACATAAGTTCGATATTATCAAAAATAACAACCTTGCCTTCGTCTGCTCCTGTCGAGCGAATTTTCAGTACTGGTCTTGAAAAATTCACAGCGCGCCGAAACAGATTATCTTCGTTCCTGCGGCAGCCGGTTCTACGCACCGGTGCGACTCGTTTTTACAACGGCCAAGAGCTGCCAAACCCCTTTAATGCAAGAAGGACGTGTGTTTGTGTGTTACATGCAGTATTTGTTTTTTTATGTTTATTGGGAGCAACACGTCTCGACGCAATTGCTCTCAATACTACTTCTCCGCGCCGGCATTGAAAACAACCCAGGTCCTTGGATCTGCTGCGTATGCAATAGAGAGCTGCATCCCAATGCGACGTCAGTGAGATGCAACTGTTGCGACGAGTGGTGCCACCTGAGAAATTGCTCCGGTCTAAACCATCACAGGTAATCCTTCGTTTACTGCCAGTCAGTGTAGAAACCAAGATCCACAAGCAGCGAGCTCATCAAAAACGCCTCACCCCCCCACCCCCCTATACCAGTGTGCACCCACATGAGCTTTCAGTCAACCCCAACGACTCCTGCGAATAGACCCAGTAGGACTCCCCAACAAAACAGCCTTACGCCTGCACCACCCATCGCCATTTTAGATACGCTCTCACTCGTTCAACTAAATTGCAACGGGCTGCAAAATAAAATTGCCGAACTCGCTTCATTCATGAACAGACACCGCATTCAAGTTGGAGCCATCCAGGAGACGAAACTACATCCCAATTCGTCCCTTAACGCTCATGGAAATTACATCATCATAAGGAAAGATAGGCTGAACAACACTGGAGGAGGACTTGCCTTCATCATTCACCACTCCGTACAATACCGGGAAATAGTTGTCACTAACAACGACATCACCATGGAAGTGCAAGCCATCGCCATAAAATCAGGCAATGTCGATATTGAAATATACATCAAATATATTCCACCGGTATGCCGTTATCCCTCAAGTTACCATGTAAATATCAACATTTTCCTTACTTTCCAACACCGTCTCCTGCTTGGTGACTTTAACGCTCATCATGAACTCTGGCACTCACATCTTAACACCGACGCCAGAGGTATCTCAATTGCAGAACAACTTGATGCTTCAGATTTCTGTACACTGAATGACGACACCCCCACCCGTATTGCCGGTACCTGTTCCAGCTCTCCAGACATCACAGTTGCCAGTGCTAGCCTCATAAACGAAACACAATGGGAGCCGGTCCTTACACTATCATCGGACCAGTTACCAATCGTGATAAGGCTTGACAGACCGGTCGAACACCGCACTTTTGTCAACCACAACAAGGCTGACTGGAATAGCTTCACCCAATATACTATACTAGTGCTAAATTCCTCGCCCTGTCAACTCCCACGACGTACGTAAGGCCGAATCCAATATCAAGAAAGTCCTTAATAAAGCGGCTGCGAAATTTATTCATGCAGGACGCATTCCGCAAATTCGGCCCAACTTTCCAACCACTTGCCGCCAGATTAGTAGACGAGAGAGACAACATCAGGAGCACAAACCCAGACGATCCCGGAATTCACGAAATTTACTGTGAAATTCAAAGACTAGTAGCGGAACACGAGAGGTTACAATGGAGTGCGCATCTGAATGAATGCAACCTGACCTCAGGTATAAGCAAACTATGGTCGACAGTCCGTGCCCTCTCTAATCCACCGAAACAGAAAGGGAATGTCGCCATCCAGTTCGAAGACAATTCAATCAGCGACCCTGCTCACTGGGCAAGTCGACAACTCGAAAGACTTGGGACCTGATGGAATCTCAATTGCTTATACTCCTCAATTCACCAGCTACCGAATATCTCACGGCTACATTCAACCTAGTCATCACATCACTGATCGTTCCGGAACTCTAGAAGAAAGGCAGTATAATCCCAATCCTGAAACCTGGAAAAAAGCGACACTCGGCGAGTCCTATCGTCCCATCACACTTCTATCACCAGTTGCCAAAACGCTGGAAGCACTAATCCACCCTGTTCTTGCGGCCCACATTCAGCTTGCAAACCACCAGCTTCTGAAGGAACAGCACTAAATAGGCCCGGATTTAGGACACTTCTTCCAATTATTATATGTCTGCTACTTTTGCCCTGCCCCAAAGGTGTTTTCTTTTCTGGTGTCCGACGTCGACGACTTTTTTGGTTCTATGCATTTCCCATGGTCCGAGACGCACAGACGAGTACATCGATTCGCTTACGTACCGACCTATCGACGACTCGTGTGCGTATCTCCATACATTTGCTTGGGAAGTGGAGTTCGCATCGCAGACGAGCCGATTACGAGACGACTCGTCTGCGGACGGCCTAAATAGTACAGGTGTTAAAAATATCCACATTTATTCAACTTTGGGCGCATGTCTTTTGACGACCCAAAGTGTGGCCATACCACATACCAAATCACACTCAAATCAAATGCTTAAATCTTTTCTTGAATAGTTCCGTCCTGTACTGTACTACAAAAAAAAAATACTCGATTTTCTCAACGGTTTTTAATTAATAAGTCGGTTTTTAACTCGGTTTTCTTATAGCCCTCATATGCGATGCCATCCGTCGTCAGATCGATCTGACGATATTGTGATCGTCAGATCGATCGCACAGTGAATGTGACTATCGTTGACGATTTTTTTGACAGTTCCATATAATTTCGATCGTCAGATATTTTGTGGCGATCCATCGTCAGACCGATCCGACGATGGATCGCACCGTCTATGGCGGGTCTTAACCATGAGCCGGTCGGTTTTTAACGAGTCGATTTTTGAGTACTCGAGTACTCGGTTGTTAATGAGTCTTTTGGTGAATCGGTTTATCAATGAGTCGGTTTTTTACCGGTCATGAGTCAGTTTCTGTGATCATAAGTCGTTTTTTTTAATGATTCGGTTTTTTCGAAACCGGGACTCCGTAATCTCGGGACCGGTCCGGTACTAACAAAAGACCAGTGTTAAACCAGTGAACCGGTTTTAGAGACAGGCCTACTCCTCACGACGTTGAGCACATCTTCTACTGCCCAGCAGCACCGACGCACCTTACACCTAAACCCCAGTGCTCATGCGCGTCCAAATGACGCTTGACGCCGCGTCTCTTAAGGTAGAAACACATTGCTATCACGTCACGTTCGTTCACGTGATATCATCGGCTGTCTCACGTCACGTGATATCATGCTTAGCAGCACACTAATATCACGGCATCCCAAAAAGGCTTATCATGTATGTCGACAGGTAGTGAAATCAGCAGTGTCTTTGATAACATGGACTCCTCAAGTAGTGGTTCGGAGTGGGAAGAAGAAATAGTGGCTAGTTTCTTTGCGATTGAAGCGGAGAATTCGAAACGTGACTGGGTACATGAAATAAATAAACAGAGGGAACAATTAGTTAGGAGAATTTCATACATTGTATCCTCAGCTATTGAAAGACCCAAATCGTTTTAGAATGTACTTCCGCATGAGTCATGAAGAATTTGATTACTTACATCAGTTAATCGAAAGTGACATCAAGAAAAGAAATACCCAACTTCGAAGAGCTATCACCACTCAACCAGTCATAACAATTAATGCACTAATGAATTCATAATTATTATTTATTATAAATTCAAAAAATAATAAAAACTTATTAGTGATTTCAAAATAATTACCTGGCATTTGGAGTTCTTTTCCTATTTCCTCCCAGGCTGTTTGTCGGACGTTAGAATCCCGATAATCCTTGTGTTTTGTGTTGTACAAGCATCCGTGCCCCCTCACTTTTTCTATTATTAATTCGTCAACCATTTTTTTTATACAAGTTGCACTTTGAAACGTGAACTCACGCCGTACCGAAAAATGTGTTCGTCCAGACTTTCGATTACGTGATATCACGTGTGCTGCCGATGGCGTGAGGTTGAGAGCGTGAGGTGACATCAGTGTGGCTCTCGTGAACTAAAACACATGGAAAAACTTGGATCACACTTTTGTGACGTGACGTGACTTCCCATGATATCATGTGAGCTCATGTGACGTGATAGCAATGTGTTTCTACCTTTAAGCTCCTCGCTTTTTGATACCTACCTGCTTTTCAAGTCGCATTATTCGTTAGGACGCAACGTCACTCTGTATTATATAAACCGGGCCACATAATGTCGAACACGAACTTGAAATTTATGTGAAGTATAGGGTGACCAGATACTAATGATAGTTTTTCCAATTGTTATGTTTCAGCAACTGTCAAAGTTACCAATGACATTCACTGTCAAAATATTCAGTAAGGTTTGCCATTTCGTCATGCATCGTTTCTCGCTTCCTGAACGTTTGGAAATTATTAAAAAATATTATCGAAATTCCGGTTTAAGCCTAGTATTGTATACACAGCGAAACGAAACGAAATGTCAAATCCCATATAAATATTCTGATTATTTCGTTACATTTCGTCAACGAACATTTTCATTTCGCACTGTAGTACTCTGTTCATAATTTAAAAATTCAATACTTCCTACTAAATAATAGGTGGCTCTGAATGCGCCGAAATAAATTTAAAAGGACATAGTACCTTTTAAAACGACGAAAAGTTTGACATTGTTGATATGGTGACAGAACATTTAATTATTTTATTTCGATTTATTATCGCGACGATGGAAAAGAAGAAAGAAAGAAAACGTAATAATTTTTCGAGCGAACAGAAAAAAAGACTTGCAGAAATAGTCAAAAAATATGAGGCAATCTGGAGCCTTAAGAATCGAGACCATAGAAATGTCGACTTCGTTCGAAAGAATTGGCTTCAGATTTCCAGAGAAATGGACAAATCTGGTAAGTTAAATATAAATAACACTACGGGTATTCAGGACTAATTTATATTTTATATTAATTTTACAGTAGAAGAATGTAAACACGCTTGGAGATCATTGAAGGACAGCCAGCGTTATTTTAAAAAGAAGAGGTCCGAAAAACTCAAGTCTGGCAGCGGCTTAGAAGTCGAAAGCCTTCTCGAATACGACGTTGACTTGGTAGAAGATGATGCCAGCATTGAATTTTTAGATTCTTTGTCATTTTTAGAAACGACTTCATCCCAACGAACGTAAGTAGTAATTTAAGTTCACATTTTCAGATTTATATATGTAATCATTTGTAGGACTTTCTCAACTATAATAGAAGTTGACGACGAAGATGCTGGTGATGGTTCAAACAACAAACAGGAAACAACATATTCAACATATTATGTAAGTACAGGTATTCATTATTTTTATTGATATTAATGCTCTGTTCCGTCATAGAAGGGCACACCACAAGCGAATAAGCGAAAAGAAGATACGTTTGAAGAAAAAACATCGAAAATTATTTCACTGATGACGGAAGTTGCACAAAGTGCTGGAGAAAATTTGAAATATTTCGGAATGTGGTCCAATCTGGACAGCCTTTGCCAGAAATTACCGGAAGAGACTGTGGTAGAATTAAATGTAAAATTCGTAGCCATGGCTGCAGAGGCATTTAAAAATAAAAACCAATAATTTCTATTTCAAAAATAGCATTTATTATTTCATTCTAATCCGCAAGATTGTTGCTGCCATGGTAAAGCTCCTAAAGTCGAGTTAACATATATTTCAAGACTTTGTCTGATGAGATTCGCCATATTGCTGGGCCTGCCTTGGGAGAAATTGATATCGGCATTGAACATGGAATTTTCTGGAATATTTTGCCTCCAATCTCCTTCCACCAAATTACCTTCATGGTCGACATAATCTGCATACTGTGATGGACAGTATGAACCGTGATTCCTTGAAATTAAAAAATTATGGAGGAAACAACATGCGGTAACAATTTTCGATGCTTTTCCAGGGGAGCAGTGCATAATACGCGCAAGACAGTAGAAACGTGAACACAATATTCCGAAAGCGTTTTCAATACAACGTCTGGCTCTGCTTAGTCTGTAGTTAAAGATTCGTTGTGCATCTGAAAGGGGAATGGTTCTTTTTGGCACATATGGCTTCATTATGCGTTTATGCAGTGGGAATGCATCATCTCCTACGAAGAAAAAAGGAAGCTTTTCTCCGTTTACTCTTGCATCAGCAGGAAAATTCAACCGCTCGTCGAAAATTGCTTTGCCTAATTTACCATTTGCTAAAATGGAAGCATCGCTTTCGCTTCCGTAAGCTCCCACATCAAGAAAAGTGAATCGGTAACGAGCATCGGCCACAGCAAGGAGTGCTATGCTATGGAATCCCTGTTAAATTGTTAGCATTAGCAAAAAATCGAAGCTGGTATCGAAAGAGAATCTGACCTTATAATTGTAGAACAGGCTTCCCGCATTGGATGGGCATTTGATGCTTACATGTTTCCCATCGATTGCTCCCAAGCAGTTTGGAAACTGCCACCTATTTTGGAAACCATTAGCAGCATCAACCATTTCTTCTTTCATTAATTTAGGGAATTGATCATTTAGTGCGGCAATTATAGCATCACACACATCTGTCAAGATGGTTCCAAAATGTTGTTTGCTTATTCTGTAAATAGATGCTACATGCCTTTGAAGCGTCCCACTTCCAAAATATCTGTTTAATTTAAAGAGCCATTTCAGTATTGAAATAATAGATCAAACGCATTATAAATTCTCACTCTAAAGTAGCGGCGAGTTTCTGCTTTGGTGTTATGGCATTGTCCGGGTGTGTCTCACGTTTGGCTAATAGGAATGGTTCAACTAAATTCAACAGCTCATCAAATGTTCTTGGATCAATTCGAAAGTTTTCTACAAAGCGTTTTTTACTTGATCGCATATCTGAAAACTAAAAACCTTTTTAAAATTGATTGTCATTGGCAATATTATTATTATTATATACTCTGGGGGATAGCCGAAGCAGACCACTAACGTTTGGGTCCCTTTTCGCCCCCTCCCGGTCATCAGTGACTTCCAGATGTCGACTGATAATTGTCGACCTCTTTCTTCATCACTGAGTCCCGTGTTATTTCTAGCATTTGTTTGAAGCTGAGTTCACTCATGGCTTCTACACTTATCGTGTGGCTGCCTGTGATCCTCAACCTCGTGCTAGCCAGTGCTGGACATTCGCACACAATGTGTGCTGCCGTCTCGGCCTCCTCCAGGCATAGCCTGCAAACGTCATCTTCCCCGATTTTCATCTTGGCCAGATGAGCCTTAAAATTACCATGCCCTGTGACCAAGGCAGTTATCCAGCTTAGGGTACTCCGTTTATAACTAAGTACCTTTCTCGCTTCCCTGCCTAAAGGGCTGGTCATTGCATTCCGAGCTTGTTTGCAAGTGACTAGCTCCTGCCATCTTTGTTGATGCATGGAGTCCATCCACTTCCCAACCTTCGCTCCAATCATGCCGTTCCCCAGAGCAACTCTGGGTTCTGGGCCAATGAAAGTTGCCGCAGATCCCTGTTTTGCTAGGGCATCCGCCGCCTCATTTCCTGTTGTACCTATGTGTCCTTTTACCCACATCAGCGTAACCTCATTTTCTGAGGCACACGTGTTGAGCTTCCGGACACACTCTAGTACCAGTTTAGAGTTTATGTTCGTCTGCTGCATGCGTCTGATCACCGATTGGTTGTCCAGTGCAATAAGGATTTTCTTCCCCCGCACCTGACCTTCAAGCAAGTGGTCCAACGCATGCAACAAGCCAAGCATCTCTGCCTGGTATACGGACACATACTCTCCTAGACTAAGCGCACATGCTAGGTTTAGCTCTTCAGAGTAAACCCCCGCCCCCGCTTTACCGTCCATTAAAGAGCCATCAGTAAAAATGCTGATGTCATTGTACATACACTCATTATGTATGTTTCCATCTGCAATGTGAGTCTTGTGTAGTCTTTCAACTACCCTACGTCTACTCATGCCTTCTACCGGCATTAGAGTCTCCCTGACCTCATCATGAATAATGTCTAGGATGCTCTTATGACCGCTGCTAGTTCCAAAGCGATGCCACATGGCATCCTTTTCCATGCGTATTGCCGAAAGCGCCGCCGTTTTCTTTATAAATAAGTCCAACGGCGGCAGTCCCAGCAATGCCTCCATTGCTCGCGTTGGTGTGGTGCGCATTGCACCACATATGCTTACGCAAGCTATCCTTTGTACCCCATCTAGCTTCTGCTTTGTGGTATTCTGCATGGCTTTTGGCCACCATACCACTGATGCGTAGGCTAGAATAGGTCTTACCATCATTGTGTAAATCCAGTGTGTCGCTTTAGGTGAAATTCCCCACCTACGAGCACACACTCTCTTACATTGATGCAAAATCCTTTTCGCTTTTTGGATCTTTTCATCAACGTGAACATTCCAAGTTAGTTTCGCATCTAAGGTAACTCCTAGATGCTTCACTTCCTTGGACACCTTGATTTCCGAACCAAAAAGCCGTAAGGGAGTTATCTCTATGTCTTTCCTCTTACGAGTAAAAATCATAGTGTTTGATTTACTAGCGTTTATGGTTAGCTCTTGCTCATTACACCATTCTTCGGTTACTTTGAGAGCTTGTCCCATGCAACCTAAAATTGTGTCCATGAACTTTCCACTGACCGTGAGTGCCAAGTCATCGGCGTATCCTACAGTGTGTACGCCCATCGAGTCCAGCTTCCAGAGAAGACTGTCCACGGTGATGTTCCACAGTAGAGGCGAAAGAACACCTCCTTGTGGGCATCCTCGGACTACCTTACCCCGTATTCTGTCATTGGCAATAGTAATTTACTATATTCAGGATTGTCGAGCTCTTACATCAGTTGAAAACCGTCCTTTCACTGGTCGTTCCTTCAAATATGAATCCAATTTTGATCGTTTTTTACATTTTTTGCGATTCAACAGCATTAATGTACTCAAAGAACATGCCAAGGCAATAAATTTCTGTTTTTTTTCTCAATAACATTGTCACTGATTTTAGCAATTTTATGACAAATGCGAATAATTTAGCGGATATCATTGGAAAATATTGATATTTGAGACATCTGGTGTTCAATGGCGGATTTTTTTTTCCGTTCCATTCCGTAGGAGAATTTTCGCTACATTTCGTTCCGTAGAACACAATACTAGGCTTAAGTTGTAAATACGTAACGCGAATTTCGTCGAGTTCGGGCGTCATCGTGGCTTCAGTGATCAGGCAATTCTTCACACCGTGGAAAAGTTTGAGCGTGAGTACACTATTTTTGACCTTAAGCCACCAACTAGACAGGGATTGGTGCCAAGTGAAGAAAATATGTATAGCCGCCATAGCGGCCAGTGTCGATGAAGACCCTGAAATGTCGGTTCGGCGCCGATCAGCTGAATTGGGCATCGCCAGAGAGTCAACCCGGATTATTTAACGGTTGGATTTGGGCCTATGTCCGTATAAGATCATGCTGACGCAAGAATTGAAACCGGACGACCATAGAAAACGCCGTGAGTTGGCTGATTGGGCGCTGCAAATGTTGGCCGAAGATCCGGTTTTTGGCCAAAAAATCATCTTCTCGGACGAGGTCCATTTTTGGGTCAGTGGCTATGTCAACAAGCAAAATTGCCGTTATTGGAGCGACCACAATTCACAAGTGTTCCACCAAGCATCATTGCATCCACAAAGATTAACTGTCTGGTGCGGTTTATGACACGGCGGCATCATCGGACCTTATTTCTTTCGAAATGAGGAAGGAGACACCGTTACCGTCAACGATCCTCGGTATAGATCGATGTTAAACGAAACGACTTTCTGTGGCCAGAGCTCGACAACATCGTTATATCCGAGCTGTGGTTCCAACAAGCGACGCAACGCAACGCTCGTAGTTGTGAAGGAGAAATTCTCACGGTGAGCGTTCATTAATTGGCCGCCGCGATCATGCGACTTGACACCCCTCGATTATTTTCTCTCGGGCTACGTCAAGTTCTTAGTCTACGCTAACAAGCCAACCACTTTGGACTATAGTAGCTCGAGGCCCACATTCGAGACGCTATTGCCGACCGACTCATCAAAAATTGGACAGACCGCCAGCGAAGCCGAGGCGACCATTTGAATGACGTGCTATTCTATACGTAATGGCATGAATCTAGCTTCAAAATAAAGCCAGAATCGATTTGATATCTCACACCGTTGTTGTTTTATTCAAATTTCTTTTCCTATCGTTCTTATCTGGTCACCCTATATCTTGAATCAGTCGGAGGAAATTTCAAAACATCGCTTGAGTAAAAGAAGAAAATTTGCACAAATCACACCGTGACCGTGTTCGTGCTTTGCTTTGAATTCGAGAGGATGTGGCCCGGCTTAATTAAAAATTGGTCCGCGGACGCGTGAACTGCCGCAGATAGGAGCAGAAACCAGCAGCATCCCAGATAGCTATCGCGACGGCAAAGTGATAGCTATCGGATAGCTATCTGCGTCCCTTGTGCGTCACTCCATTGCCCGCAATGTATTTCTTCCTATCCGATTGAAAGTGACGCGGCGTCCGGCGTCATTTGGACGTTCATGTGCATCGGCACTAAGCGTTGTGAGACAATCCGGTTCCTTCAATTCACTTCTGAGGAAACAGAACCGAACACACAAATTTTATGACACCAACACCGCCACACTTGAATTGAATTGGAAATTCAATAGACGTTAACTTCACTTCCACATTAATTTCACTTGAATTTTCACAAATGCAAGAACCAACAATAACCAACGTTGAGCAATTCGTCGAATTAGAAGACACGTACAAACAACCCAGAGTAGTGAATTGTTGCAATACTTTAGCATCAATTCACAAGGATCGCTGTACTCCGCTCCCCTAGACAAACGAAAAAAAAACAACAGCCGGAACGGAACACACACACATGGCAAAAACAAAAAAGAAAAAGACATTTATATCACCAATAATAAAAAATCATTATTTTTATGATTCAATTACTATGTATATGTCGTATTTTTATATGTATATAATCATCATTCCATCATTTTTCATCTTTAAGCAATAGAATTATTTTAAATTTTACAATTACATTATTTTTCATTCATTTTTTTTTCTTATTTTTTGCATTTTTTTTTTTTTTTTTAATATATATATATTTCTTTAATCATCTGTATGTATATCTCGACGTAATAATTATATATCTCGCACATGTACGCCTCCTTTTTTTTATTTTTGTTTCTTACGCCCTCAAAATCATATATGAATCATATTATCATATATATCATCGTCATCATCATCATTAATATTGTTTTTTGTTTTCACTTAACTTTCATTATTTAAAATATAACTACAATATTTTTGTTGTTGTTGTTGTTTTGTAAATTTAAATATTTTTACTCTCATACTTGCTCGTCGTCATTTTCATCAGTTTTACTCATTGTGTTTTTATTTTCTTCTATATATCAGAGAATCTACAAATACAGTTACAGTATAATAGCAATTATTGTTAAAAATCTAGTTAGAAATTAATAAAATTAATAATATTGTTTTGTTTTATTTAAAAACGGAAGAGAAACAACAACACAGCTTGTTTCCGCTCCATGCAATTAAGACTTTTATGTCTCGAGTCTGAGTGTATGTGTACGGGGAGGGGAAAGAGGCAGAAGGATATACTATATATATATACGGCGCAAATTAGATAAAACTATCATCAATAAAAACGTAAAACTTATCATGTGCTGTTATTAAAATCATAAAAACTAAATTACAAATAATATAAAAAACAAATACAATAGAAAAAAAATTGGAGACTACATACATATGCTACGAAACTTTTACTTGTAACTTGCTCTCGTATGTTTTTGTCTAGATTCTAAATATTTATATATATATATATGCAATTTATCGTAAAAATAGTATATATATTAACAATGGGTTTTCTTCTTTCACTTCATTTCATTTATTCTCTGTTTGCAACATTGTTTTTATGTTTGTTTTGTTTCTCTTATATATTTCATACACTTGTGTTCATCTTCTTCATTTTTTGTTTGGTGAACGTACTACAAAGGGGGGTGGTTAGGGCGGGAGCGTATTCTTCTCATACTTGTTTGTGTTTGTAATATGTATTTATAGCTTATAGAGGGAGCAACAGCTCACACCGTACACAAAACGGACCTAACTAGCGCGTGTTTTTGTGTGTTCGCGTATATTTCTGGTTTCTGATTCGTATTTTGCAATCAGCACGATACGTGCAAGAGAAATTATCCGGGATTTTTGTCAATGTCCGGGGGGCGGGGGCTGTCAAACGACTGACTACACATTCTACATTAAGTTCTGAATTTTTCCGGTTGGGGCTTTTTCAGACGGGAGATTTGTTTCTAGCTTTTATATTTGTATATTCGCGATTGGTTCCTTTTCCTAGTTTTTTTTCTTCATTGATGTAGATAACTGATCATTAAATTAGTCACTACATATGGATTTTGTCTTAAAAATTTCTCTTTCGTTTTTTTTTAAGTTTCCGCTCTCTCTCTCTCTCTCTGTGCCTCTCTATCGTTATTTCTATCTCTAACGTCTATCTTTACAAACTATGTATAGGCTAAACCACATTGTATTTTTTTTTTTGTTTCTTTTCTAAGTTTTTTCTTCTTCTTTATTTTTACCATATTTAATACATTACATTCAAGATTGTTGATTAGTTTTGATAATAATAGTTTTAAATCTTTTGTTTGTGTTTGTGTGTGTGTGTTTATCTCTTAGAAATATTACTTTCTACATTTTATTCGTAAAATAAATTAATAATTACATAAAAAATAAAAAAAAGTGTTTTTATTATTAATATTTTATAACTGTTTAGTACAATTTCGAATTAAAGATATATTTATGCTAACATTCACGTGTTTTGTTTGTTGTTGTTTTTTTCATTTCTCTTTACATATATATATTATAAAAAAAAGTAGAAAACAATTTAAACAAATGGATTGAGTGGGATAAAGTAATATCCTAAAATCATGAATCATTTAAGCGAATTTCTCGTTAATTGTATCCTTTCTTTTCTCTTTGAAGAAGGTCCCTTTGAAGAGATGAGGGAGAAGGAAAAATGAAACTCAAGCTACGGGCACTATTATACACAATATATATATGATTTCTTCGAGCAGAAAAATTCTCAATTTCATAGTTTCATTCTTCTCTATCTCTCTGTAATCCAATTAATAGAAGCCAAATAATGGGGGTTGCCGTGCAAAGGGTGCGGTAGTTGTAAATTTTTGATATGTTGTATATAGGCAGGTGGGATAGTCAAAAATCCAAGTTTGTGTCACTCTACCACCTATGCCCCGGCCGCCATCTTGAAAAAAAAACACCAAAAATCGGCACTTTTATCAGTTTTTCGCCTACAGCTTCGTTCCAATCCATTTTATTACAAAATATGTACGGTAAGGCTTTTTGTAGAGCACAAAATTCTCTATAAATTTTAAATAGCATGTTTTTTAATACGGTCAATAGCAACGGAGTTATGGCACCACCAAAAACGGCAAAAATCAAAGACCTTGTGAATTTTTCGGTTTTTTTTTTCGCATTTACGAAGGCGGTTCATTAAGTACCCGTGTTTGAAGACAGCGGACGTTCCTGAGTGAAGTTAGTGTTATCATCGTGTACGGCCATCTATTAGGCGACGCTAATACAAATTTCAGACTGATTGATAGGTTAATTTCGATTTGGCAGCCATCCGAGTGAGACGTGTTTCGTGATTTTCGCTAAGATGGAAAAAGAGCAGTATCGTTCGGTAATTCGCTTTTTGTTTTTGGATGGGAAAAAATGCGAGGAAATAAAAGCAAAGTTAGATGCTGTTTATGGGGACACGTCGCCATCTATGACCACAGTTAGATATTGGTTCAACGAATTTAAACGTGGGCGAACATCCGTTTTTGATGAGGAGCGACCAGGACGCCCGGCAGACGTGGTTACCGAGGAAATCACTGAAAAACGTCCACGACATGATTCTCGCTGATCGACGAACGAAAGTGCGCGAAGTAGCAGAGGCCGAAGGTGTGTCGACCGGAACGCCAAATAATATTTTACATGATAAGTTGGCGATGAAAAAAATGTCGGCTCGATGGGTGCCGCGATTGCTCACGCTGGAGAACAAGCGGATACGGCTGTTAACTTCGAAGCAGTGTTTGGGGCAATTTAAGCGAGATCCGAAGGACTTTTTGCGTCGAGTTGTCACCGTTGATGAAACCTGGATTCATTGGGTGGTATGCATAAAGTGAGTCGAGTGGAGTAAAGCTGAGTTGACAGAATTCCACTCAATTTTCACTATGGAGCGGAGAGTAGTTTTAGGCATACAACTTTTTCACTCGATTCACCGAACATAGCAGACTCAGGAATGTCCTCAATAGACTTCACTCTTGAGTATATCCTCATTATTATGCATACCACCCATTTTTACACACCAGAAACTAAGCAACAATCAAAACAATGGATTTCTCCCGGTGAATCTGCACCCAAGAAGACGAAGACAGTCCCATCGGCAAGTAAAGTCATGTCGATTTTTTGGGATGCGAAGCGCGTCCTCCTCATGGATTTTTTTAGAAAAAGGAAGAACGATCACTGGACAATACTACGGTGAGTTATTGGACCGCTTCGACAAAAAATTAAAGGAGACACGGCCGCATTTGGCGAAAAAAAAGGTGTTGTTTCATCACGATAACGCACCAGCGCATTCATCTGGTGTTGTCGCCGCCAAACTGCATGAATTGCGTTATAAATCGCTGCCGCACCCCCCGTATTCACCCGATCTGGCTCCCTGCGACTTTTTCTTGTTCCCTAACCTGAAGAAATGGCTCGCGGGAAAAAAATTTAGCTCAAACGAGGAAGTCATCGCCGAGACAAAGGCGTATTTTGGAGAGTTCGACAAATCCTATTTTTTGGAGGGGTTAAAAAAAATGGCCGGAACGTTGGGAGAAGTGTATCCTTCTAAAAGGGGACTACGTTGAGAAATAAGAAACATTTTTTTGAAAAAATTGTGTTTTCATTTCTAACACGGGTACTTATTGAAACGCCCTCGTACAAACCAATAACTTTGTACCGCTGCGTTATAGCGTAACAGTTATCTGAATATATTTTGTAGAGAATTCAATTAGCTACAAAATCCATTGTACATTTTTTTTGTATGATAAACAGAGAGGGAGTAAATAAAAAAAAAGGAAAGAGACTTTTTTCAAGTTTACTGCTACGACATTGTCTCTCTATTTTAGATTTAGACATATTTTACATACTTTTACTGTACAAACAGTAAGCCAAAGTGTCTTTCAAAAAAATCCGCGAAAAATTACACCCCAAACTTTCTTAATATTGTCCCCGCTCTCTCACTCTTCCCAAGTCATAAAGTCATTGTCGATTTTCGTTCACTGTTATCATTTAGAGCTCGCGCCCACAGCAAACTTTTTAGTTCGCAGAAAAACGAAATAGTTTAGTCAGAAAAATGGAACACACGGCGGTTTATGAGACCGCGCACACAGCAAACTAAACTATTTAGTAATCGCTGTGTGCGCGGTCTCACAAAACACCGTGTGTTCTATTTTTCTGACTAAACTATTTAGTATTTCTGCGAACTAAAAAGTTTGCCGTGGGCACGAGCGCTTAGTCGAACGATGGATTACAGCCCATGTTATCCTAAACGGATTTCAAGGTGGAGGATTAATTGGGCGAGGTATGACAGACAGCACACTGTTAAAGTGGACACTTGGTATGACTTACCTCCAGGATATAACCCAAGAAATAGAGAATTTCACTAGTGTAGTATCACCTTCTTCAGAACAGCATGTGGATATGAGGCCAACTAGGGTCAGCCGAGATAGTTTGGATATTCAAAAGCTGCACGAGTGGTTTACCAAACATCCACCCTTCCCGGAGGCTAGTCTTATTACGAGCATTAGCTCTGAAATTGTGGGCAGCGACCTGGTTAATTGCCACAAGGCTCAATAAGTTGGAATTGATGGGGTATCGAGAATCACCGGTGGATCCTTTGGAGAGGTTTCCTTTAAAAAGAAGTGGAAAGTGGTGAATGAAAGAATGTGCATAGCCAAGCAATCTCAAGATCTGAAGGATTACTTGTCCTATGAACTTGCACCATTTCCTATGTCCCTTTTTAATCAAGACGGTATGCGTAAGGACAAGCACAAAGTCATCATTTTACGCAGCATTCACACCTCTTCCGGGTGATTTCGAATTCCCGAAAAATCACATAGTTGTAGTTGATGGTGGATATCTTCTTCATAAGGTTGTTTGGAGCAGAAATACTATATAACATTTGATTGCATTTGTGCTGGTTATGTAAAATATACAGTGGTGGCCAAATAAAAGTTAACACTGTAAAAGAAAGCGAAATTTCCTAAAAAAAAGCGAAATTTTCTAAAAAAAACCTATTTTTATGCGTCTTATAACCAAAATTTACCTGGAAAATTCCATGCGGGGTTAATTATCTGTCGGTTTGTTCAGGTTCCGCTTCTGTCAGTTCATTGTAGTTTAGCCGTTGACGAGTAAACATGACACACAGTTGGATAGTGAAAAAAAAAATGATTATTGTTGCGTTAAGCAACGAAGGGCTTTCCACTAGGGCTATATCCAGATGAAATGGTTGTAGCCACGTGGCTGTGTCCAAAATTTTGAAAAAAAAAACGCGAAAGGATCACTCCAGCGGAAACCAGGAACAGGACTTGGCAACAAAAAGACGACCGCGAGGGATGACCGACGTCTTAAAAGCATAAGCCTAAGTGACCGAAAAAAAACCGCTAGAGAAGTCAACATGGACTTCCATGAAGCAACTGGAACAATAATTAGCGACAGAACTGTCAGAAGAAGGCTACAGTTATGTTGACCCGAAAAAACCAACTTTAACGGCTAAAATGAGGACAGCGAGGCTGAATTTCGCCAAATCTCACCGAAATTGGTCGGAAACTGACTGGAAGAGAGCACTCTTTACCGACGAATCAAAATGCAACCTGAACCAATCGGATGGATTGCAGTATGTACGTCGCAGAATCGGAGAGGAACTTCAATAAAGACTGTGTAGTGACTCGAAACAAGTTCCCTCCGAGTTACATGGTTTGGGGTTGCATTTCCTATTTTGGCACCGGGGATTTGGTGTTTTTAGAAGGATCAATGAATGCGATCAGTTACATCAGCGTAATTGACAACCATTTGATCCCGTCGATGGATAGGCTCTTCCCAGTCATTTACGACCCGATTTTTCAAGATGACTCTGCGATTGGTTCAGGTTGCATTTTGATTCGTCGGTAAAGAGTGCTCTCTTCCAGTCAGTTTCTGACCAATTTCGGTGAGATTTGGCGAAATTCAGCCTCGCTGTCCTCATTTTAGCCGTTAAAGTTGGTTTTTTTCGGGGTCGCCGAGCTGAAAGTCCACATAACTGTAGCCTTCTTCTGACAGTTCTGTCGCTAATTATTGTTCCAGTTGCTTCCTGGAAGTCCATGTTGACTTCTCTAGCGGTTTTTTTCGGTCGCTTAGGCTTATGCTTTTAAGATTTCCGTCATCTCTCGCGGTCGTCTTTTTGTTGCCAAGTCCTGTTCCTGGTTTCCGCTGGAGAGATCCTTTCGCGTTTTTTTTTTTCAAAATTTCAGCAATTTTGGACACAGCCACGTGGCTACAACCAATTCTTCTGGATATAGCCCTAGTGGAAAGCCCTTCGTTGCTTAACGCAACAATAATCTTTTTTTTTCACTATCCAACTGTGGTGCCATGTTTACTCGTCAACGGCTAAACTACAATAAACGACTGACAGAAGCGGATTCTGAACAAACCGACAGATTAATTAAGACCCATAAAAATATTTTTTTTTCGGAAATTTCGCTTTTTTTCACAGATTTAACTTTTATTTGGCCACCACTGTAATATATAATATATCGCAAGCACTATGGTGACGCTCTGTAAGAGTAGTTTTTGATGGTTACCCGGAGGAATCTTCACTGCAGAGCACCAAGAGTGCTGAACGGGCAAGGAGGTGCAACACAAACACGTCAGCTGACATTCTGTTTGATAGAACAGTGATAAACTTAATGCCTCAAGAAAAGTTTCTATCGAATGAACGTAACAAAAAACGCTTTATAACACTTTTCATTACTGAGCTTGAGGCTGCTAACATAAAGGCCACTCAAGCAGATGAAGATGCTGATGTTTTAATAGTAAACACTGCCAAATCGATGGCTTCCGAGTATGAAGCAGTGGTTATTATTGGAGAGGATATCGACTTGCTCGTTTCGCTCACTGGAACTGCATCCACAGTCAAAAACGTATACTTTCAAAAACCGGAAGTTACGTACAGCTCATCATCTTTTCAGTATGACGCACAGGAGAGTGTTCTGCTTCTTCATGGCAGTAAGTGGTTGTAACACTACTTCTAATATCTTCGGTTTTGGAAAAATCAAATTTTGCCGCTTGTTCCAAAAATACCCACAATTACTTGAAGCAGAAAAGTTTCGCAATCCTGATGCCACAGCTGTACACATTTTTGAGGCAGGAGAAACAAAATTTTGGCAGCTTTGTACAGAGATTTAGGGCAATCCCTCACTACTCTAAGATACAGTAAATTTATTTCCAGTAGTTCCAAATTTAATCTGGCTAACCTTCCACCAACGCCGGATGCCGCGAAATTCCATGTGTTGCGAGAGTTTATCACCAGGTAATGACGTGGTTAGGGAGTAAAAAAAGAGCCACATGAATGGGGTTGGAAAAAAGGAAGCCAATATCTAGAACCCATCACAACCGAAAGGGATGCTGCTCCCCTAAAACTTCTGAGAATGGTTTCTTGTGAATGTATCACAGAATACATGGGAGCCTGCGGCTGCAGGAAAGCGGGTCTAAACTGCTCCAATTTATGCAAGATGTGTAGAGGCAACGCCATCTATATAGACAGGCCTGCGCTCAGCTGGTTTTGACGCAATTATTTCCTTTTATGACGCCATCGTATCCACAATTCAGTGGTCGGCGACTGATGGCGGCGAGTCGCCGGTATTTGTGCGTTCCGTGTTAGTTTTCGTTTTCCGCGTTCAGTGTTTATTTGTTAGTAAAATTTCATCTAGTGATCCGGGAAAACAAACACGTGCGCGATGAAAGTGTGTCGTGCGGTCAAAAGATGTATTTTGTCAAGTTTGAACTGTTCCACGGTGCTCTTCGACTGATCCCCGGGGCTGCGGCTTCGACCAAATTGGTGCCAATGTCCAGAAAGTGTGTGTTTTAGAGGACTGAAATGCCGTCTGGCGCAATTCCAATTGTAAACATATGTCGTGCCGGGAACATCGTCGTGTGCAGTCACTGCCTTGGCATGACCTTGGCGAAGGAAATAATGACGTAACGATCAGCTGAGCGCAGGCCTGTCTATCTAGATGGCGTTGGTAGAGGCCAATCCTGCCAGAACCCACGAACACTATTGCACCTGGACGACGAGGAAGATAACATCGACCTACTCTCGTTGTCAGAGTCATTCATTCAATCGGGCTCTTTAACTGCCCCTTAATAAAAACAATTGAATTCGGATACAAATCCATCAACATAGTCGTTCACACTCGAACGCATAATACCGCAACTTTATACGCAACATATCACACTACATTGGATTAAACGAAACAAAATATTAACTTAATTGGACATTGTGGATTTAAAAAACTCTTGTTACACTATACAGTAGAGCGCCGTTAATCCGGACGTCGAAAATCCGGACCGCTGATAATCCGGATTCGGATTCTGGAAAAAAAAATTTTTAAGACATGTAGTGAGTATGCGAACGTTTTATCCCGGCTGTTTGAGTAGCGATTCTTGTGCGTGCGTTAGTTTGTCTGCGTTTGTTTTTTGCTTCTGTTTCAGTAGTGTAGATTTTGGTGCGTGCGCCAGTTTCTCTGCGTTTGGTTTTTGTTTTTTACTTTTACTGTTCTGTACCCGTAATGGCGTCAAGTTCGAAGAAAAGGCACACTTTTTTAAGCGTTGAAACAAAATTGCACATTTTAGAAAGATTAGGGAAAGGTGAAAATGGTGCGTCACTTGGAAAGGTTTATGGGGCTGGATCATCAACCATAACTGATATCAAGACGAAAAAAATACAACTGGAACAGTTTGCAATAAAACTGGACTGTGAAGAAGGGGCTCTAAACAGGAAAACGGCTCGCACAGCAAACAACAAGGCTTTAGAAGACGCAATGGGAGATATGCATAATAATGAGGATATACTCAAGAGTGAAGTCTATTGAGGACATTCCTGAGTCTGCTATGTTCGGTGAATCGAGTGAAAAAGTTGTATGCATAAAACTACTCCCCGCTCCATAGTGAAAATTGAGTGGAATTCTGTCAACTCAGCTTTACTTCACTCGACTCACTTTATGCATACCACCCAATGTATATCTGGTTCACTCAAAAGAGAAGTCTTGGAGAGCCAATTTTTGGGCCACTAATTTGCGAAAAAGCCTTGCAATTCAACGAGCTACTGAACGGGCCGGAAGATTTTAAAGCCAGTTCTGGTTGGCTTACAAGGTTCAAGTCTAGAGGCACGGTATTAGAGATTTAGTCATTGAAGGAGAAAAACTTTCCTCGGATTTAGCGGCTGGAAGTCGTTTCAAGGAAAAATTTATAAAGGCTTCCTTTATAAATTTTTCCTTGAAACGACTTCCAGCCGCTAAATCTTGAGAAAGGTTATTCCAGGGATAACATATACAACGCCGATGAGACCGGGATAAACTGGCGAGCTCTTCCACGCAAGTCATTGGCATCAAAACGCGAACAATCTTATTTCCGGCTTTAAAGTTAGCAAGGATCGAATAACCGCTATGGTATGTGCTAATGCTAGTGGCGAGCACAAGGTTAAGTTGCTAGTTATCGGGAAAAGCAGCAAATCGCGATGTTTTAAAAACATACAAACTTTTCCTGTTTCGTACACATCCCCGAAAAAAGTTTGGATGACTTCAGCCTGTTTTCTCGATTGGTACAAGAGGCAATTCATTCCTAGTGTTAAAAAATTCCGTGAGGAAAAAAAAACGCAAGTGGCAAGGTTCTCCTTTTAATTGATAACGCGCCTACACATCCTCCTCTTGAAGTATTGAACGAGATCCATCCGAATTTCGAAGTGCAGCTTCTCCCACCCAACGTTACGGCAATTCTTCAGCCAATGGACCAAGGTGTCATCGCGAAAATGAAAAGGATATACCGAAAGCAGCTTCTGCGTCGTCTTTTATTGGCCGAAACGGACGAAGAGAGTGTTGTCGCCTTCATAAAAAAAAAAATTGAATATGAAAGATTGCATTTACATGCTTGCTGATGCTTGGGAAAGTCTTACCAAAAGCAACTTACAAAGAGCGTGGAGAAAACTATGGCCTGGCGAAGAAAGCTGCATTCAAGAAAATGACGATTGCGCTGTGAGCGAGATAGCAAACATCTACAGCACGATCCCGGGGATTCGACGAATGCGACGGAAATGATACCATAAAGTGGTTGGCGGTTGATGATAACGATCCTGGATATCAGATTTTGAGCGACCAAGAAATAGCCGAAATGGTGTGTGAAGGTACTTCCGATATGTTTTAAATTTACGCCAACATTGCAAATGTTAATTTTTACATAAACTAAAAAGAGTTTTTTGCTTATTTCGGGGAACCTTTCTTATTTTAAGGGGACGCAGAAACCTTAGAATCTGATGGGGGACGACGACGAAGACGACATTGGCGAAATAGGGCCGACACTCTGAAGCCTTTATGGCAGCGGACACATTAATGGCATGGCTTGAGAAACAGACTGAGAGCACATCATCGCCGCTCATTCTTCTCAAGCGCATCAAAGACTTAGCGACAAAGAAACGAGCCACCACCACCATTCAAAAAATCCGTTACGGATTTTTTAAGCCTACTTGATACATTTTTGTGTTACTGTATCTTACGATTGTGTTTTTCTAAGTTTTGAAAGATATTTATGTTTTGTTGATGTTATGTTTTTGAACTCTTTGTATACCACACTACACTAAATTAAAAGATATATAAACATGTACATGAGTGTTCTCATTTATCCGCGTCACTTTTATAGAGTGATTAATTTTAGCAAGATTTTTTACGTTGTAGACGTCTACCGGCCCAATTAATCCGGATTATCGGCGCTCTACTGTATTTGGAAAAGTTATTTTTTATTTTTTATTAATTCACTCTCTTTCCGTTGATTAAGCAAAAGTGAAATTTATGAAGAATTTTGCAGGAAAATGAATCCTCTATTAAATGTATTTTCAGAACTTTTATGCTATAACGCAGCGGTACAGAGTTATTGCTATATAAATGCGAAAAATACCGAAAAATTCACAAGGTCGTTGATTTTCGCTTTTCTTTGTGGTGCTATAACTCCGTTGGTATTGATCGCAGAAAAAAACTTGTTAGATATAATTTGGGGAAAATTCTGTGCTCTATAAAAAGGGACCTTACATATTTCGTGATAAAATTGATTGGAACGAAGTTATAGGTGAAAAACTGATAAAAGTGCCGATTTTTTGGTGGTTTTTCCAAGATGGCGGCGGGAGCACAGGGGGTAAAGTGACGCAAACTTGGCTTTTTCCTACCCCACCTGTTTATATAACATATCAAAAATTCAAAACTACCGCACCTTTTGTAAGAAGGTCAAAACTTTCTATTCATTGGACTATTAGATTTTTCGCATTGCGCTAACAACAATATGATAAATCTTTGGCATATTAAGAGCGGCCGCCACTCCGCTCTAATCTCCAAAGATTGCGCTCCAACGATCCGCATTACACCATTTCATTCTTACGATTCAGCATACTATAGTATAGTCAAAAAACAAGTGAAAAATTTTCCTAAGTGTAAAAATCTACAAGTACATTTATGTATAATACAATATAGAGGGGGAGAGGAGGGGGGCTACTGTATAGCAAATGCTCGTGCTAGCCCTGTTTTCCAATAATTGTTTCAAAATTCTATACACAACAACTTTTGCGCACACACATCTCTAGAGAAAGGTAAATAGAAATCTATTTCGTTTCGCTGCACAGTCGTGTACGACTTCATGCTATTTTGATGTATGATCCGGGGGATATACGAAACTCCGTGCAAGTAAATTTTCATTTGTCTACGAGCTCTTGTTCCACCCCTTTTTCCCCTTTTGCTTCTATTCAGCGTGATTTGCCTACCTGCACAGTTGCACTTGTACGCTTGCACCAATTACGAAACTTTTGTTTTTCTGGAAACACTCTTTTCATTAAGCCACCATTTTATATTCTAGTAAAATCAATATTATTACACGAATGTGTGTTTTAAAGAGCTTCGTATAATCAATCACAGGATAAAATCCTCTAAAGACATTTTCAATATTTTTCTGGTTTTTTACTATTAATTATATCCAAGAGTAGCGAGCGTGTCGCCTGTTGCACTCGAGATATACGTACATATGTAGCCATTGACACATTATCCGCACACATTTATCGTAGTCCTTAGTTTTTTTCGCGTTTTGTTTTATAGACGATCACCACCACACCAGAGATTTTAGCTTAGGTCCTATTTTTATTATTTATTCACATTAAACAGCAGGTCAATATGAACGATGACGATCTCCAAGAAAATACGAGTGTACACACACATAGAGAAGAAAAATTAGTATCTATATATAATAATTAATAGTAAATAATCATCCACACGCGCGCTAATTTTTACACATTTATGTCAATCTTCAGGGACCGGCGGATCGGGTCAGTGATCCTTTTATACTTAACTTCTTTTTATATTTTATTATTTTTTGTTTGTAGTTTTGCATTGAAGAGCGATACGTATACTCTCTCTCGATCTCTTTCTCTCTGTGTTTTTTTTTGTTTGTTTTTCTCAGTTTCTCGTCAGAGTTTTTCGTTTTCGTTTCCTTCTTTCTCTCTCGCTGCATTTACATTACATACTAGAGCTCACCGTTTAAGAATAATTTTACCGATATACATATTCCTAGTAGTAATTATTTCTATATATTTATATATGTACTTTAAAAATTGTTTATACAGTTTGAAAAAAAAAAACAAACGACGAGGAAAAAGAAACGGAAGTTGTGTTGCGCCCTAAACTTTTCAGGTTATTTTTTTGTTTTCCTTTTTTCTCTCTTCTACACAATCAACACAATCTTTTTACGTGTATAATTTTATCTTAATTTAATTTGCTTCTTCTTCTTCTGCTTCTTATTCGTGTATTCTTCTTACTTCGTGCCGTCCTTGTTGTAGTTGAATTATTTTTCATCAAGAATTTGAGAAGTAATCATTTTTTCCACTACGCAACGGCTGCTGTTGTGGCATTTGTTGAGTTGCTATTATTACTATTACTACTGCTACTACTACTGCTATTTGTTGTGGCCACGGCCGCCGCCGTCGCAGCCGCTGTTGTCGCTGCTGCTGTTGTTGTTGTTGTTGTCGTGGCCGAAACGGATTCCGCGGGCGAACTATTAACGCTCGCGCCAATTGTTGTTGTACTAAGATTATTCTTACTACTATTACTATTAGCATTTGAACTAGAAGACGTCGTCATCATCGTACTGTTGTTGATGCTGTTGCTTTCGCTGGTAGCAGCAGCACCGCCACCACCCAACAGACAGGTAGTATTGTTATTGCCACCGCTGCTACTGTTATTACTGCCGCCGCTCTCGGTCGCGACTAAGCCGCTACCGCAAAAACTGCTAACAATGCCAGCCGCTGATGTGCTGTTGTTACTACTGCCGCTGCTCGAGCTAGTGCTACTATTACTACAATTGCTACTGCTATTACTATTGCTACAGTTGTTGAAATTTGTTTGTTGTTGCGCAGGACACGATTGTTGCTGTTGTTGTTGTTGCTGCTGCTTTTCGCTGCCACCGAAATTTGCTATGCCACTGCCGAAGCTAGTTATGCTGCCCGTGGCACCGCTATTACTGCTACTGTTGCTATTACTTTCAGCACCATGTACGGCTGTTGTTGCTGTTGCTGTCGCTGTCATCATCATTGTCATTGTAGCCGACGAATTAGCGCCCGGCGACACTGACGACGTCATTGTTGTTAAGTTAATATTGCCGCTCAGGCCCAGACCGCTATCCTTCAACATATCCTTGTCACCGCCGCCACCTTTCTTTCGTCCCATCGCCGTCTGTCGTTCCGGCCTCTCGCCCATCGTACTCCTATACTGCGACGAATATTTAAAATCATTTGATGTCATCGGTCCGCCGCCTCGCGAAACCTGGAATAGCACCCGCGAAATAATCAACGCCACCTGTTGATCCAATATGTGACTCATAACGAGTCCCAACAGTCGTTGTTCCTGTTGCATGAACAGCGGTCGATTGTCGGGATGTCGTGCCAGATGAAGTAACGTGCCGGCCGCTCGTCTCAACATATCCAAACTCGTGCCCATCGAGTCGGGATTCTCGCGCAAACGATCGATTCCGTGCTGATTGGCCACGCCCAGAGCTGTTTGTTCCGCCTGTTCGATGAACGCCACCAGATACGATATGCAGGGACTCTGAAGCGCCACCGTTCGCGACATTGAACTATCCGCCGCGGCCAAATAATGCAACAAATTCACGGAGAATTCGCGCAACACTTGTTCCTCGTTGCGACACAAATGTCGTGTCAGTACGCTGCACAGTTTCTCCAGCCGCGAGAACGGCGGCGTGGCAATCACGAGATCAACATTGGCATCCGTCACACACAGTTTACACAATGCCTCCAGGGCAAGTCGTTGAGGCGATAGTGACGTGTTGGGACCGCACGACGGGAACGGATCCTGCCCATGCGCCGACGGACACACGGCCCAGTGCAAGAGACCGTCCACAACCGGTCGCGTTATAACTTCATCGTACTTGGACAATTCCAGATGACCGGCTATATTGGCCATGGCCACCAGCATATTCTCGCGAATTTGTATCAGATAGTCCCACCACCATTCATTCTCGCCCTGCAACGAACTGCACGAATCGGAAAAGTCCGTGTCCTCTTCGCGATCATAGTTTCGTGTCTTTTGCGTTCGCACCAAATGCTCGTGATGGAGCAGCAGCAATTTGCCGAGCAGCGCCAAGAATGTCGACGACTTGGCCAGGACGGTCTCGTTGCCCGGCACGAATGTCAAATTTCTGAAGATATTCGATAGGCAAATGCAACGTCGCGCCAACGTGTCGTGCGACTCGTTCACTAAGTACAGACTGGCCTCGTCACGTGTATAGCACTCGTCCTCGTAGTCGCTCATTTGGCGACGTTTCAATATAGCTGCCGGATCGCGAACCGTTCGTTTCGGATCGAATTTATCCTCATCGTTCGGACTCTCCGAGTCACATCGTTCCCGCTTCACATGCCGCGACGACGACGTGTCGGCCGCGTCGGTCGCGTCGTCGCTAGATTTACTGTCAGTCTTTGACTTTGCATCGTGGCTGGTCGCCTCCTCGTCTAGACTTGATTCGAGCTGATGCGGGCCGTTAGGTACGCGCGGTTCTATCTCCATATCGACCTCGCGACAATCGCTGTCTATATGCTCCTTTTTGATCACAATGGTTTCGTCTGCTGCTGCTGCTTCCGATTTAATCTCAGCCTTAATATCTAATCCTGCATTTTTATTCGAATGTACGGCGACTGTGGCACTACCACCACCACCACTACCCCATTCTTTCAGTTTAGCACGTTTTGAAGATTCCGTTAGGCCATTCTTGGCAGCCATTTTTCGTTTTCGCTCATACGCAAATGTGTATGCACTCTTCAACTTTCTCGTCACGGCATCACATTTGTTGTTCTCATCGTCGTCCTCCTCGTCGTGAGCTCCAACACCGTCGGCGAAGAGATCCTCCTCGTCCGTATTCTTGTCTTTTTTATCACTTTTAATGTAACGCGAGAATGGAATGTTTACAGTTTCAGCCCGGAATGTGTCCATGATTGTATCGTGTGGATGAGGCTCCATATGACCATATGTCCAAGGATCACTTCCAATTGGCGTGCTCAATTGATAATTTCGGTTGGCATCGTGATCCCATTTTCGCGACAACTCGGACACGAATATGTCGTCCTCGGCGTTTTGTATTCGCACGGGAACACCCTTTCGCGATACCATCGTATAGTTGGGCGTCGACGTAAGTATCAGGACCCTTTCTTCGGGTGTGGGCGGTGATGTTATCTGTCCGAGATCAACGGGTGGCGTATCATCGTCTTCCCTACTCATACAATTCCAGCCGTAGCCATGCTTTCCCTCCGCATCCGGATCAAACATATCCGACAGATTCTTTTGGAAGTGATCCATCAGAAGGTTGAGCAGACCGGGCAAATGTGTCAGGCCGAAATAGTGAACGGCCGAATCGTCAAATAGCAAAATATTCAAAATATCCAATGCCCACGTGCTCTCGGACAAAAGTCCGGATTTCAATGCCATGAATATTCGCCACGGATCAATGGGACAAACATCGGCCCGAGCCAGACGTTTTCGTCGATACAGAACGGGTGTGGTGGCCTCGACACTGTCATTGGGAAAGACAATTTCACGTTTCTGTTGTTGGGTGGCCGCGGCTTGGAATCCACACGGCGGCGCGGCAGGCTGTTGTGACGGTGCCGGTTTCGCGCTGGTCGCTTGCGGCGGCGGCATGCTGAACGGCTTCCCACTGCTACGCTGGGGCGGACGCAAAGGCGACGTTTGACTAGTAGGCGCGGCCGGACTACCCATATTACCCCATTGGGCTGGCGGTTGTTGATTGGGCGCGGCCGGCGGGTATGGTTGTTGATTTGCGGGCGGATAGCGATGTTGTTCGGCCCATTGAACGGGTGACGGTTGACCGGGTGCCGGAGGTACGGGTGGCCGTTGACCACTGCTCCATTGTTGCGGACCCGGTTGCGGCGGATACTGACCGCGGTATTGGCCGGTGTTGTTGGGCCAACCACCTGCAATTATGCAGATGTCATTGGTTAACAAATTGGAAATTGAAAAAAGAAAATCTGTTGAAGAAACCGGGACACTTACCATACATTTGCGGGCGTTGTCCATATGGTGGATAGGGTGGTGTACCTTTTTCAAAGTCAGGATGTCGTCGAGGCTGCGAATTCTAAAAGTATATGTGAATGAAAGGGTTAGTTTCGTTATATTAAAATTGACCACTGAATTGAAAAGTATAAAATTACAAAAGAAACTGCCACCAATAGCAATAATAATATTAACAGTCCAGAACACCAAAATAAGGACTAAATTTAAATCTAACCATAGCATACGGTAGAGCTGATGCCTCCGCAGGCACGTCGCTCCGTATGTAAAAAATGCATGCAATCCCCTGAACGGGGTAAGTACACTTTACAGACAAGACTATTCTGTCAGGATCAATAAAATTGCCGCGTGTACGGTAACCCTAATTTTAAAAACGACAATCCAATCCGAACTTTCGATTTAAAAAAAAATAGCAACGAACCAGTAAGTCACAATTCTTTCGTTTGCTAAGAAGACCGGCCCACCTCCAATTTATAAAAAAAAAAAACTCGTCCACAAAGATAAGTCAAGAGGTAGGCGCTGAATTTTTTGAGGTTTGTTTTGCTAGAGACCCGGCTGAGCGACGATCGTTGGCGACGAGCGATCAAGCGACTATCGCGGAGCACTATTTGTGTGTATTTTATATAGAAATGTTTTGCTAAGCTACTGCGGCCGGTAGTTCAGTGCGTTGAGGTGCCAGTCTGATGTCTCAGCATACCGATTATAGTAGTCACGGGGTCGAGGTCGAGTCCCGTCCACGTCGTGGATGTTTGTCTTATCTTCCCGCTGTGGTGTGGGACGTAACAATAAGCCGCAACATTTCCCGAGTTGTCGCAGATATACGGCTAAATGGGCAGGAGATGCATGCTAGCAACATGCATTATCGGAAACCAGTTTATGCTAACGAAACGTCAACTAAGCCTTGTGGCCTTCGCTGGGGCTCCATCACTACCTCCAGTGAAAATTTCATGTTGTTGTAACAATGCTTACTGGCGTTAAAGGGGTTTGGCAGCCCTTGGCTGTTGCTGATGAACGAGTCGCTCCGGTGCGTAGAACCGGCTGCCGTGGGAGCGAGTGTCGAGTCGTCGTCTTCATCCGTAGACCTGGTTGCAACCTTCGCTGGGGCTCCACCACTGCCTCCAGTGAACATTTATTGCTGTTTCATGTGTAGACCTGGTCGTAACCTTCATTGGGGCTGCATCTTGTTGTTGTTGTTGTAGCGGCGTTTCGAGCTCCAATAGTTGTGTATGTCACAAATTCTGAATATCCGTTTTACCGGCTCCCGGTGGGTTTCTCCCACAGTGCAATTGGAATTAAACGCGTGGGGGCTGCTGGACAATTAAAGATGTGCTCAACATCGTGTGAGAGGCAACATGTTGGGCAGAAGTTTTGGATGTCACTGTCGATGTGGAACAGGTATGAGGTTCACATGCGCCTAAACGAAGTTGAGCCAACGTAGTTCTGGTTGCTCTTGGGGGCCGAGTGGTTGTGCATTCAGTACTTTATTTGGTTTTAGATCCGCAATCGAAGATAGCACGTCCTCGCTGTGCAGCGTTGTGATGGCCGACTTATAGCTGGCGTCATCAAAGGAACTCGTTTGAACCTTTGGACTTCCCTTTCGCGGTCGCTCATTTTACGTCTAAGTGTCACAATACACTGTCGAACTCGAGCACGAACCTAGTACAAGTGGACCGGTTTTCTTCACACCTATGTGAAGCGTATGTGTGTGTCAGAGGACATTTGTACCAGGTTCGTGCTCGAGTTCGAGTTCGACAATGTATGGTGACACTAACGTAACGCGGCGATGGGGTTTTGTCCATAAGGCTGGAGTTAGGATGGTCACTCCGATAACAGCCAACTATATACTGCGTCGTGAGAAGAACCGGTTCTACGCACCGGAGCGACCGGTGTTTCACGGCCAAGAGCTGCCACAACCGCTTCGATGCAAGAATCAAGATATTGGGGCCGCATCATTGCCTCCAGTGAACGGTATATATCATGGATGCATTTTACAAACAACAACTAGCAACTGGGACTACGATCCAACTTGTAATCGATAACTATACATAAATTAGTCGTTTTAATGTTTGACATGTTTCATTTCAC
This sequence comes from Chloromyia formosa, assembly GCA_964017055.1. Classification (NCBI taxonomy): domain Eukaryota; kingdom Metazoa; phylum Arthropoda; class Insecta; order Diptera; family Stratiomyidae; genus Chloromyia; species Chloromyia formosa. The sequence continues at coordinate 12,026,580 of OZ024817.1, forward strand.
CGATACACAGATCGGGTGAAAAGTGAAAAAATGACATGTTCCACACACTTTTTTTCACGAGCCAATTTCGCCGATGAAAAGTGCTGCTGTCAATTTTTTCATTTCACGCGATCTAAATACCAGCCTTACCCAAGAAGTATTATCGGCTGAATTCGGGAGTTGCCACTAGTTGCAAGTGAGCCGGCCGAAAATATCCGACCGGTGCACTTGCAAATGTTTGTAACAATCCGAACCAGTCGACTATAACTCCTCCGTAATTTCACCATAGCGACCGTCTGTGGAGGAGTAGCGAATCCACCGAGAACGAGATTCGTAACGTCGGCCAGCTCAACATATCGGGCAGTATTCGCCCGCACGCAGCACACGGGGCTACGCCATCGGGCTGCATCCGGCGACACATTTCGGCCATGAAACCGCGACACCTCTTCGCCAGGGAGCCGCCACAATTCGGCCATGAAGCGACTCGTGGGAATAAATTGGGATGAATTCAGACTCGACTGTCAGGTTGTTATTCATCATCATCGTGGCGAGACAGCTCGGCGTCGTGCTTTGGTTGCCTGAATCGTTTTTCTCCAAGAGATGGTCACGTGACCGCGTCCTCCAATCTTAGAAGCCCAGTAGTTGCACAGCGTTCGCATTTACTAAGCTCTCCCAACGAGCTCTCGGTCGTCTTCGCAGTCTCGCTCCGTCGACTCGTTGCCCGTTCATTACTCTCTTCGGGGCGACCGGTAGCGCAGTGTGTTGAGGCATCAGTCTCATGTTTGACTACCGGCGTTTCGGGTTCGAATCCCGCCCACGACGACGTTCGTAGTCATGGATATGCAGGAGGTGTATGCTGGCAACTGTATTCTCCGAAACCAGTTTATGCCAACGAAACGTCAACTGGGCCACATGGAACAGTTGACGCGCTATGCCCCACAAGGGGTTAGGGCAATTGAGTAGTATTACTCTCTTTGGCATGCGATTATAGTCCATTCGTTGTTGCCCTGCCCATTGAAGTCGTTGTAGTTTGACGATTTCCGAAACTTCCAGCTTATCGTACAGTTCATACAACTCATGGTTGTACCGGATCGCAAACAGCCCCGAAAATTTGCCGTAGAACCTTATGTTCGAATGTATGTAGCATGTTTCGGGAAGCTTGAGTTAGGGTCCATGTTTCGCAGCCATAGAATAGCGCTGGTCGTATGATGGTTTTGTACACGCGGAGTTTCGTGTTTCTGTGCGCATGCTTCGATTTCATTATGGGGAAAACCGAGAAAAAAACTCTTATTAGCTAGCTGTATCCCCACATTGATGTTCGATTGTGCAGGTATCCATGTCGTCGATTGCATCATTATTTTAGTTTTACCCTCGTTGATACTTTGTTATGCATGGTTTCGCGTTAATTATCCTTTGTTCGTTGCACATTCAGTCCGGTTAACACATAGCAAATTCAAATCGTATTCTCATCATTTTCGCAAGGAGGTTGAGCAATATCGCGCGGCTCAACCCAAAGTCGGGAAGGGAGCACGGAGCCTCATCGCCATCAAAGGGCTCCCATGCTAGTGGCAGAGATGGTTAGAGAAATTTTTTTCGGTCCTGGTGAGGGACTTCCTCTTTACTATCGGCATTCGGGCAGACGCGTAAAATTCTCTTTTTTTTCTTTTGTAACGATGACGAGGCAGTTTTACCTTCTACAACTCCGCCCACACTATCGACAGCTGAGCTAGTATCGAGCACGCGTCATCTCAGGTCATTACTCAGAAGATTTTGACACTAAGTCTCATGGCTGGTCTGAACGACCATGCCTAGATCTTCGTCCTCAATTCTTAGCGCAGCTCACGCAACACAATTCGTTAAACTTCCTAAAATAAGCAAAAACTGCAATTCTGCCTTCCATACTCTCTTCAGTAGAAAGAATAGTATGTGTCTTACTTTTTTGGAGCAGTGTATATGTTTTTGAATCAATGTTTTCGTTCACCTCTCCACAGCGGATAATTTTGTTGGCACGGTGACTGACCGTTGCAGAAAGGTTTCACTGTAATATCTTCACCTATTAAATCAAATACATATCAACCCAGACCTGCAGACCAACCGCTGATCATCTGTTCCTTCAAAACCGGTGGATCTACCCAGGCCTACTACTTATCCACACGCGCAGTCGCTGCTAAATCATCATAGCGCCTAACAAAATACGTCCACTCGATCATCATTAAACTGTAATCGCTTTAACGATCGTCGCCAACGATGGTCGCTCAGTCGTGTCTAGCAAAAGACACCTTCAACATCTCATTCATAACTTGTCGGATATTGGCTTCATGTTCTTACACTTCACATTCCCTATATTCAGAAAGTTACCGTCAGGGCAATTCTCCAGCTCAAAACAAAAAGCTTTAAGCTTTCCGAAACACCGAATTTGAATTCAACTTTTCCACTTTACAACAAATACCCTTTCACCAAACCATTACACTTTTTATACTATTCTTTCTCTAAACTATTGTTAGTAAATTTATTTCAAAAGTTATTGAAACCAAACCCGAAATTAGTCAGAATTTAATCGGGATCGCGTTAGAGCTTTTTTGTTTTAAATATATACTCTCTTCACCATTCACCCGCGTGTAATTAAAAACCCATAATTCATCGTCAAAAGCCCAACAAACAACCATGTTAAAAATTAGTTTTACAAAATTTTGATACGTTTTTTAGTTTTGACTTTTCTTCTTCAAAAATGTTCATTAATACACATACGTGATAGGACGTTTTAGCAGGAGACATTGGGGCTACAAGCTGTCGAGCTAGTTGTGAACTCATATTAACAGAATTTGACGTGGAATTTTTCGACATCTAATAAACATTATATTTGTGTAACACGGTAACATGAAAATATATTAACGAAAAAAAAAGACGAATAAAATCAGAAATTTGAATAAGGCCAAATCATAATCAAATTGATGAAAATCATTGGATGAATATGATGAGAAAAAAAAACACAAAATACAATTTTGATGACTTCCAAAATATAAGTAGTCACAACTTTCACAGAAATTGTGTTGCTCGGTAAAGGTGTATATAATATACCTTACGGTATTTTTGTTTATATAAAATTTTATTTGCATACACAAAACACATTAAAAGATAGATAGTAAGGCGATGAAATATATAAAATAAACAAAACACTTAGGTTGTAATGCAAATTGAAAACAACAACAAAAAACTGAACCGAAATGAATGTCCATTTGAGTGAAAGGAGTCCTTGAGAATATATATATCTTTGGAGCTCCGTGCCCAATCAAATGCACCCCATTTGCGGAATTCAACAACATGTTTCGCCTACTAAACCAAAAAGCTTACCTGTTCCGGCTGCCGATAGTAGTCTTGTTGAGGCGGAACTGGTGGATATGAGCCCGGTGCACCTGGCGGAGTTGGTGTACTTGCAGCAGGCGGTACGGGTGGCTGCGTTGCACCAGCTGGTGGATTATATGGTCGTGGCGGTTGTGGACCATATGGTGGATAGGTACTTGATGGTGGAGGTGTATTTCTGAAAAATGGGCAGAGAACGCAAACGTTAGGTTAGTCCTTCCCTCTCGATATTTAGTGATTCCAAAATCCAACTTACGCATCTCCTTCGTATGGCGGGTACATTGTTCTGTTCGGTGGCGGAAACTGTCCTTGTGCTGGCGGATATTGTCCAGGCGGAGCAGTTGGCCCATATTGTTCATTTGCACCGTATTGATTATAGCCACCCGGCTGTCCCTGATAAGGAGAACCTGCTGGAGAAAAAAATGTGAAAACAATGGTTTAGATTTGTGCGTAATGAGTTAACTGTGATCAAGGAATACGAATAAAGGCTGTATGTGAAAGTTACGAATAAATACAATGAAAATAAATGCAATTAAATTTCAATGAAACAAGATTCATTACATTCATACCCACTAACAACCTATTAACTAAGTAAAAACCAACAGCAAAATTAAATACCAATAAATATGCATGCAAAATTCCGAAATCTACAACGATTATAAAGTACAGACGATGATGGCATGCATTTTTAATGTTTTTATATACTATCCCGGCTCCTACTTCAAACGTTTAGAAAATCAAAACTAAACGCCTAATTCGGGTAAGAGCCCCCGCATACTCTCGATTTTTAATCGTTCGTATTTAGTTGTACGTACGCATACTATACTATCGACACGATTGTTGGTCGACAAAAAAATCATAAAGCCTCGCCGATAGACTTTTGACAAAAGTATCGGACAACTTCGATTGACAACTCAATGTCCACGAGTTTCTATTGGCACGCACATACTCAATTGTCCTAACCTCTAGTGGGCATACCGCGTCAACTATTCCATGTGGCTCAGCTAACGTTTCGTTGGCATAAACCAGTTTCGGATGATGCACGTTGTCAGCATGCACCTCCCGCTCCCATTTAGCCGCCTACCTGCGACAAGTCGAGCAATGTTGTAGGTTAGTACGCCCCGCACCACCGGGGGGAAGACAACACAAATTTCCATAGCCAGGAACTCCGTGGATAGGACTTGGACCGTAAATGTTATCGTGAAGAAGAAAACCCTGCGTCAGCAAGTTGCTGTTCTTTATTGTGTGAAAATAGGTGGATTTATAACAGAAATCGCCACATTCTCATTCCGATGGGAGAATTTCTCTATATTAGGCGCGTTTTGTTGCTATGCACATACCTTAGCAGATTTTTGTAAACAAAATTTTGAACAGAAAAGCTCCAGGACATCTGTGTCCGGTGAGGACATCTGTGTCCGGTGAGGACATTTGTGTCCGATGAGGACATCTGTGTCCTGTGAGGACATCTGTGTCCGGTGAGGACATCTGTGTCCGGTGAGGACATCAGTATCCGGTGAGGACATCTGTGTCCGGTGAGGACATCTGTGTCCGGTGAGGACATTTGTGTCCGATGAGGACATCCGTGTTCGGTGAGGACATCTGTGTCCGGTGAGGACATCAGTATCCGGTGAGGACATCTGTGTCCGATGAGGACATCTGTGTCCGGTGAGGACATCTGTGTCCGGTGAGGACATCTGTGTCCGGTGAGGACATCTGTGTCCGGTGAGGACATCTGTGTCCGGTGAGGACATCTGTGTCCGGTGAGGACATCTGTATCCGGTGAGGAAATCTGTGTCCGGTGAGGACATCTGCGTCCGGTGAGGACACCTGTGTCCGGTGAGGACATCAGTATCCGGTGAGGACATCTGTGTCCGGGGAGGACATCTGTGTCCGATGAGGAGATCTGTGTCCGGTGAGGACATCTGTGTCCGGTGAGGACATCTGCGTCCGTGGTTCTAACCTTATTACGGTTGAACTGAAGCAGATCAGAAGATCTTCTACTTGAATAGCCTAAAATGAATAGTCGGAAGACACTCCCAGACGGTGGCGGATTCAGTATGCTCCCAATCCCAAGGTTAGGTTAGGTAGGGTGGCAGTCTAGACGACTCCGCATAGACCACTGAGGTTCATAGCGATACCACATATAACAGGTATTCATCCCGTGTCGTTGCTGGCCCCTACCAGAAGATCGTCGTTGAGCTTGAAGGAACCTGACTCGCTGGCGAAGCTCAAAAGGCTTCTCCAGCTGAGTCCTGCGACTCCTTCAAGATCGTTGCTTTAGAGTTTCTTTCGTGTTTGGTATTTGGCAATTCCTGCAGCCATCGCTGGTTATTAACTTTAATCTGTGGACATGTTCCCCTATCAGGCAGTGGCCCGTTAGTACGCCCACTAATAGTGCACACTGACGTCTTTGCAGTCCCAAGAGGCTTTCAGTTTTCTTTTTGTCATAAGGATTCCAGAATATTTTCGTTACTCTGGAGTCGTTTGTGTTGAGCCAGTTAGATATGGCCTTTTGACGCATACTGTCGTCCATTATTTTCTTGCATGTTTGTATTGGCGTCGGCAGCTCTAGAGCTGCCTCTCGTTCGAGGATAGCCCCCTGTTTGGCTAGTCCATCCGCTATTTCGTTTCCTAGAACTCCGCTATGGCCCGGAACCCACCAGAGTTCCAGGGTCCTAGCTGATCCCAGAGCTTGCAAAGCTGTTAGGCAGTTATGCACTGTCTTCGACTTGATTGTGGCGGACTGTAGCGCTTTTAGTGCTGCTTGACTGTCCGAGTGACGATTCTTCCCTTTTTCCGGGATGAAATCATCACCTCAGCTGCCTTTTAAATCGCAAGCACCTCCGCCTGGAAAATGCTGCACTCATTCGGCAGTCTGTAGGAAAGGTTGCATGAAATTTCCTCCGACGAGTAGACTGCTGCTCCGACTCCGGTTTCCATCTTGGAGCCATCCGTGTACAAATTCAGCGCCTTCCTGCGTCCATGATCAACTACCGGGATCTGCTCCCTATCGGGTATATTGACCACGAAGTTTGTGTTGACACCTACTTGTTGTTTCATATAGTCAGTATTAATAGATGGCAGCCTAATACTGCGGTAACCTGCCTCTCTAAGCCTTAGGACACATTTAGCTGCCTCATTCTTCAGATATAGGCCGATCGGAGGCAGGTTTAGAAGGGTGTTCAGAGAGAGCGAAGATACTGTTCTTAAGGCACCAGTGATTCCTAAGCAACATAGGCTCTGTACCCTCTCCATTTTCTGTAGGATTCTTTTCGTGTTGAGTGCTGTCCACCAGACCACAGCTCCGTACGTTAGTATCGGTCTTACGACAGCCGTGTATATCCAGTGAGTTATTCTTGGTTTGAGACCCCACTTTTTACCAAGCATGCTTTTGCAGGTGTAAAAGGCGATGCTGGCTTTCCTGTTTCGTTCCTCGACATTACGACCCCAGTTAAGTTTACTATCCAGGATCATCCCTAAGCACTTTGCATGGGTTGACAAAGTTAACTCGGTGTCACTCATCTTTAGCAGGATAAATTCCTGAATTCTGGTTCTCCTTGTGAAGAGGACTAGTTCCCAATCCTTTAGGCCTAATCTATCTGTGCATAGTGAAATTCCGCAGAAGGGTTCGGGACCATAGAAGGAAGTGGCCGAGTATATTGGAATTTGTCTTCTGTCATTGGCCAATTCAACCGAAAATGTCGGCAACGATGAAGATGAAGACGACGACGAAGAGCCCATACCCACTGTGACATTCAAGGAAACTTGGCTGGCAATCAGTACAGACGCTCCGCAATGTGCATTTGATTTTATTCATTATATATCGCGATAAATTCCATGCTTGAAGAAAATAAACTCCATAATTTGAATTTTTTTAAAATTCTGTAATTCGAACTTCCGATAAATCAAACTCTCAATAATTCGAAATTATTAGGTTGGTGCAGATGAAATGTCGGATTTAGCAATGACATGAATTAGGCTGCGATTTTCATGTATCAAACTGCCACCAGGAGGCTCTAGTGATATGACATATTGAAGTCTAAGTACTGCTACCTTGGCTTATGGAGTCATTTCGGTTTTGCACTTCATGGTGATCGGTGAAAAGAAAAATGACATGGAAGGGAGTCAAAAACGACTATTTTTCTTTTACGAATTTAATCTAAAGCACAACGCAACGAAAGCAACGAAGAATATCAACAGCGCATTTGAGCATGATATGGTTAACGAACGAACCACTCAGCGGTGGTTCGAAAAATTTCGATCCGGAGATATGAACCTTCGAAATGAACCACGTGGAAACCCAGGACCATCGATCGATAACGACGAGCTGGGTGCATTAGTGGAGTCTGACCCCCGCCAAACCATAAGGGATCTTGCGGAGAAATTGGGCGTGCACCATTCGACAGATTGCCGCCACTTGCAACAACTTGGCAAAGTGAAAAAGCTTGACAAGTGGGTTCCGCATGCTCTTACCGAGCAAAACATGGCGTGTCGAATGGAGATTTCTAGTTCTCTTCTCTCCCGCAACAGAAACGAACCGTTCTTGAACCGAATTGTGACCTGCGATGAAAAGTGGATACTATACGATAATCGTCGCCGATTGGCCCAATGGCTAGATGACGATGAGACTCCAAGACACATGGCGAAACCAAGCCTTCATCAAAACAAAATAATGGTGACTGTTTGGTGGTCTGTAGCTGGATTTATCCACTATTCGTTCCTGCAACCTGGCGAAACCATCAATGCTGAGAAATACTGCGCTCAACTGGACGAAATACATCAGAAATTGACAATTCAACGACCTAGGCTAGTCAAAGGGGATGAAATTATGCTGCTTCATGACAATGCACGACCTCATGTATCGAGAACAACGATCCAAAAATGGAACGAGTTGCGCCATGAGACTCTTCCTCACCCGCCATATTCACCAGCCGTCTCGCCAACAGATTACCATTTCTTTAAACATTTGGATCACTTTTTGACAGGAAAACAGTTTAACAATGAAGCAGCTGTCAAAAATGCCTTCGAGGAGTTTCTTCGAACCAGAAACTCGGACTTCTACAAAACAGAAATGAATGCGCTTGTAAAGGGTTATCCATTTCGTGTTTCGGAAAGTAAAGTCCTGCCATTCGACATCTGTCAAATGTCAGTGTATTCCAAACTGGTATTGGTTTAGTTGAAGGTTTGCCATTTTACAAGATGGAACGTTTTACGACTGAACAACGCGTTAAAATTATTAAATTATTCTACCAAAATGGTGAATCTGCGGTGGCCACGTTTCGTGCATTACGCCCAGATTATGGTCGACATAATCGTCCCAATGAGCGCACAATTGCCTACACAGTGAAAAAATTTGAAGAAACTGGATCGGTGACAGACATTTCTACACCTGTGCATCATCGTTTTGCTCGTTCGACCGAAAACATCACCGCTGTGAGTGAAAGTGTGGCCGAAGACCCGAATTTGTCGATTCCGTGCCGATCCCAGCATTTAGGCCTATCTTACGGCACATTGTGGTGCATTTTGCATTTGGACCTTCATCTCCATCCTTATAAAGTCCAGCTCACGCAAGAATTAAAGCCGACTGATCACAGATTGCGTCGTGAGTACTCAGATTGGGTCCTCGAACAGCAGGCCACCGATGCCGATTTTTCGAAGAAAATTTTCTTTAGCGATGAGACCCATTTTGCGCTCGGCGGCTATGTAAATAAACAAAAGTTGTCGCATCTGGGGCAGTGAGCAACCGCAAGTGACCGCTGAGAAACCGTTGTACCCGCAAAAAGTGACTGTTTGGTGTGCATTGTGGGCCGGCGGCGTCATTGGGCCGTTTTTCTTCGAAAACGATGAAGGAGCCGCCGTTACAGTCAATGGCCAGCGCTATGGCGCCATGACTTTTTTTGGTCGGAAATTGAAGATATGGATCTCGACAATATGTGGTTTCAACTAGACGGGGCCACATGCCACACCACGCGACATAATTTGGCTTTATTGCGCGAGAAATTCCCAGGACGCGTAATTTCGAGATTCGGCGATGTGGCTTGGCCAGCAAGGTCTTGCGATTTAACGCCGTTCGATTTCTTTTTGTGGGGCTATGCGAAGGACCGTGTTTATGCGAACAATCCCACGACGATTGGTCAATTGAAGGACGAAATCCGTCGAGTTATAGCCGAGTTATTGCCCGAAATGTGTGAAAAGGTAATCGAAAATTACCTCAAAAGGATCGAGTCCTGCAAGCGGTCCCGTGGGGGACATTTGACAGATATTGTATTCTACGTATAATGGCATAATCCAAACTTAATTATGAAATAAAAATTCCATCGAAATTCAAATATTTACTGTGTTTAATTTAAGTTTACTTTCCGAAAGAGAAAATGGATAACCCTGCATCTTGTTGGGAAAAGTATTTTGCATTCGTTGGTACCTATTTCGATTTATAAAATAACCTTTATAAAAAGTTACAGCTGTTCAAAAATTTACTACTGAATCCGACATTTCATCTGCACCAACCTAATATTTGGTGGTCCCTTGGGATTTGAATTATCGAGAGTCGACTGTACTTCTATTTCGTTAACCTATATGCTACCGCCGCGGCGGGATGTTAACCATCCATTGCATTATAAGGACCGGGGCGACCGGTAGCTCAGTGCGTAGAGGCATCAGCTTCATGTCTGATTACCGGCGTTTCGGGTTCGAATCCCGTCCACGACGACGTTCGTGGTCATGGATGTTTGTGTTGTCTTCCCTCTGTGGTGCGGGGCGTCATAATAAGCCACATCATCTCCCGCAGGGTTGACTGACACAGTCATAGGCTAAATTGGGGAGCAGGAGGTGCATGCTGGCAACTGCATTCTCCGAAACTAGTTTCAAGCCAACGAAACGTCAACGGGGCCACATGGAACAGTTGACTCGCTATGCCCCACAAGGGGTTAGGGCAGTTGAGCATTATAAGGAACCATTCTACAGATTAAATTGACCTAAACATTGTTAAGCACATTTTTTTTTATTGTTAAGCACATAAAACAAACTGAAATACCAACACATGCACTAAAAACTTCCACAGATATTCATAGAAATGCTAATTTTCTACGCAATCTCCCCAGTCCACCATTTAAAGCATTTTGTTAAACAATATGTACTCTAAAAACAATCAATAAAAGATGAATCCGATGAATAAATAAATGAAAAAAATTAATGATCACCACACACACACACACGCACACAATAAAACTAAAATACAAAGAAGAGAAGGATCTACAACAAACAACTGCTTTAAAATTATAGTCGTAGCAACATTATACAGAAATCTGTTCAACTAATTGTTTTGCTTGTTTGCATCATAGCAACGTATAAGAATATATTTCATATCGGAAATATCATTTAATACCTGGTGATCGTGATACCGGAGGAGGATAATTTGTACCCTGCGGATAGGGACTACGCGATGCTCCAACAGGATCATCAAATGGGTTGCTCACACTAATATTATCACCGGCTGCTTGTTGTGTATTACCTAAGGTGCATTTTTCATTTTTTTTGTATGGTTAGTTAACAATGATTTGATTCGATTTTGTTTTAGACACGAAAAAATGGAAAGTGAATTTGAGTACGTATATGCAAGGGAAATGGTAAGGAAAAAGGTGGTGCACAGTTTTTTTTTTGGTTTAGATACGACAGAAGACAGTGTTAGTATATTCGGGGGTCAGGTGTAGAGAGCGTCGTCAGCAGGAGCCTTTTAGTTAGTCTGCGTATTTGACAACGTTGGGAGAAAAACATTGCACACTAGGATTTTTGGAATAAATTGTATTCTTTGAGGTGGAAAACAACAGAATGACAAGATATTTGAAAGAATGTCTTTTTTTTCGGGTTGGATAGAGAGAAAACACGCGATCGATGATCAATAAACCGAAAATCAATCAAATTTTTTAATATGAGCATGTTTTAGTTTTTTTTTTTTTGTTACAATGTTTTCCAATGAATCGCTAGAAAGGACTATCGTCCATTGTGTATCCGAAAAGATTAATTTGAAAAATATTTTAAAAACTCAACTTTGTAAATTTTTTTCCAAAAAGGGTCACTAATTTTGAAAATTTTGAAAACTGCATTTTCCTTGGTTGATACAAGAGAAACAAAATATGTTTTTTTTTTTAAATACCAATAAAAGCGACAAATGAAATGTAATAGCAAATAGATAGCATGATGAAGTTGAATTATGTAATATAATTATGATATGAAACGGTAAACTTTTTATTTGAATTCATTGTCATAAACATGAATTTAGGTTTCGTGTATTTCACTACATTTATTTACATTCTAGTTTTATTTATTTATTTGTTAAGTAATGACTAAATGCAAAAATGAAAACATAAATGATTTAATTTTACAGAAAAAAAAAGAGTCTGTGCCTTATGTATGTACATATTTGGCAGATTTATAAATATATTATATATACTAGAATATGTATATAAATGCACGAAAATCATGCAGACAACATGTATGCATTTATTGCATGATTTAAACGATTACATATTATAATGATCAATAAAAAAAAGATGAATCTATAATTTTTGCAACTAATCGTTTTCCTTCTTCTATATTCTATTAACTCTATTCACGTTCACACATTCCTCCTAGACTACTTGTCACTCTGCGCTTGTCTCACAAGAAAACCAAAAATGATAAAAACTAAAAATATTCAGGATGGAAGAACAAAACAAAAACGTTGAAAGCTAAATAAACTCGCGTTAATGAGAAAATAGTGGAAATTATCAAAAGCATTTTTAATGTGGATGGAACAGATTGAACACGCAAAGGAGAAATAGCGTTGAGATGTAGGTAGAAGGTGATAGTTGTCTGTCGCACTTACATTTGCATTGATATCGTGTTGGGAACATAAAGTTGTCAAAGTTAAGTCATTTGATAGTAGAACACGTTAATTACAATGGATATACCCAAGGAGTCCAATGACCCAGGAAAAAGGATAGAGTATCAAATGCTGGAGGTGGAATAGCATTTCTGATCCATCAATCAGTACCATATCGTGAAATCGACGTCACAGTCACCGACAACATCTTGGAGGTACAGGCCATTGCCATTCAGTCGGGTAACATCGATATTGAAATCTACAACGTTTACATCCCACCTGTATCCAGTTGTCCCTCGGGATACAATGTCAATATCACACCACTGCTAGCTGGCCAATATCGTCTCCTACTTGGTGACTTCAACGCCCATCACGAACTATGGCACTCTAACCTCGACAACGATGCCAGAGGGGTTGCCATAGCCGAACAACTTGACGCATCAGACTTCTGTCCACTCAACGACGATACTCCTACTCGTATTGCTGGAACATGTTCCAGCTCACCCGATATCTCAATTGCTAGCGCTGGACTTATCAATGATGCTCAATGGGAACCAGTCCTCACGCTATCCTCGGATCATCTGCCAATCCTAATAAAATTGGACAAACCATCAAGTACTCAGGTTGCTGATCATCGCACGTTCATCAACCACAATAAAGCGGATTGGGATGGCTTCAAGTCCTACACCAACACAGCCTTCGCTGCCTTACCAACTCCAACTGACGTGCGTACGGCTGAACGAAATGTAAGGCACATACTTCAGGAAGCGATTATGAAGTTCATCCCAGCAGGTCGGATACCCAAAATTCGACCAAATTTCCCGACTTCAGCAGCTAGATTGGCAGATGATAGAGACCGCATACGCAGCATTAACCCGGACGATCCAAGGATCAAGGAACTAAACCTTGATATCTTTAAACAGGTAGCAGATCACAGGAGAAGGAAATGGAACTCCCACCTCGACAATTGCAACTTGACAACGGGTGTCAATAAGCTCTGGTCAACGGTTAGGGCCCTTACAAACCCCATCAAACACAAAGGGCATGTTGCTATCCAATTTGGCAACATTACGGTTAACGACCCAACAAAATGCGCCAACAACTTTAACAAACAGTTTATCGAACATCCACCTCCTGATAGACTTAAGCGCATTATTACTAGGAGCATTCGTAACCGCCCAGCTGACCAGCAACCTCAATTTACATCTCAGGAAGTTGAAGCAGCAATAAAAAGAGCGAAGAGTTCCAAAGCCCTTGAACCAGACGGTATATCGATGGTCATGCTCAAACATCTTGACACAAGAGCAATTGAATACATAACGGCCACGATCAATCTCTCCATCTCATCGTCTATCATCCCTGAATATTGGAAGAAAGGAAGAGTGATCCCTATTCTAAAACCGGGAAAAAAACCAACACTGGGCGAATCAAACATTACACTTTTGTCTCCTGTAGCCAAGATCTTAGAAGCGCTGCTCCACCCTATAATTGCGACTCAGATGGCCAACCACCAACATAGAAGGAGGCACAGCACCACGACGGCTTTGGATGTCATTACATCGAAAATACTCAATGGCCTCAACCAAGCACGTCCTTGTCAACGAACGATTCTGGTGGCATTAGACTTGTCAAAGGCATTTGACAGTGTCAGCCACTCGTTTCTCCTGTCAGACATATGCGGTACATCGCTTCCGTCGCATATTGTAAAGTGGATCGCCAACTATCTTGCCGGCAGACAGTCCTACACAGAATTTAGATCCGGGAAATCTAAACTAAGATGAATTAAACAGGGTGTTCCCCAAGGAGGAGTCTTATCTCCCACCCTGTTTAACCTTTACATGTCAGGACTCCCCACGCCACCTGACGGACTCGAAATTGTCAGTTATGCCGATGACTGCACGATTCTAGCAACCGGCATCGATATCACTCAAATGTGCAAACAGATAAATGGGTATCTTGACGAACTTAACGCCTTCTTCGTCAACAAAAATCTCACTCTATCTGCGCCGAAGTCTACCGCTACTCTGTTTACCACATGGACCAAAGAAGTGAGACAACAACTGGATATTGTAGTAGACGGTCAAACTATCCCCACCATTAACCACCCTAAAATCCTCGGTGTCACCCTTGACAGCATGGTTACCTTCTCAGCCCATGCGTCAACCATTTGTGACAAGATGAGAGGCAGGAACAAAGTCCTCAAAGCTCTTGCTGGCAGTTCCTGGGGGAAAGACAAGGAGACCCTACTAACGACCTACAAGTCTATCGAGAGATCTGTGGCCAATTATGCGGCTCCCATCTGGTCGGAAAACTTATGTGACACTCAAGGGAGGAACGTGCAGACCTGCCAAAATGCAGCTCTCAGAACTGTCACAGGCTGCCTACTGATGTCGTCGCAGGACCACCTTCACCAGGAAACCAAAATGATGCCGCTAAGAAGCCACAACACACTTCTAACGAAGCAGTATCTGGTTGGCTGTTATCGGAATGACCATCCTAACTCTAACCTTATGGACAGAAGCCCTCCGCCACGTCATGTAAGACGTAATATGAGGGATCGCGAGCGGGAGATCCAAAGGTTTAAAAGAGTCCCCTTCGATAACACCAGCTACAGATCGGCCATCACAACACTGTATAGTGAAGAAGTGCTATCCTCAATCGCGGACATGACACCAAACAGGGTACTAAATGCGCAACCACCTGCTATATCTTCAGACGAACTTCGACTTCCTAGAGCAACCAGGACTACACTCGCACAACTTCGTTCTGGCTGGTGCTCACGTCTGAACTCGTACCTATCAATACAGAACTCCTGTCCAGCCTGTGGCCTCACTCCACATGATGTTGAGCACATATTTAACTGTCATGCAGCTCCGACGCGCCTAACACCTACTGCGCTATGGGATAATCCTATTGAAGCAGCTGCGTTTCTACATCTGGACATTGACGAAAACATGGACAACCAAGCTTTATGACACACACATTCATCGGATATCAACGCGTCGCTACTACAACAACAACAACAACCCAGGAAAACTAGTCAAAAAATGCAGGCAATGCCTGTCGACCGGCTCGTGCTAAACGCTCCGGGCCCCGATTCGTTTAGGCCATGGGGTCCCACTGGTTGGGTTTTGTCTTTGGGTTTAGAGGCTAAGGGTGCCAACCATCTGGGCATGGAGCGTGTGGCATGAGCCGGTGTCGACGGTCGTTGTCTGCATTAGCTGGAACAACGAGCGGGCAGACACTCCGCCCACATCTCCTGAACTGAACTGGAAGAAGCATGTGCCACCGCTCAGGTCATGGTGAAGCATTCGCTTATAGTGCCGCCGGCCCTTCGCGGCCATTTTGATCAACTTCCGGCTCCTTCCCAAAACCACGATCGGATTGTGCTGCTTCCACCAGCAGATCGAAGGCAACACCTGATGAGTAGTGATCTGTCGGTGGTACGAGGGTAAGGTGAAAAGTTTTCAGTCTGACAATGAAAGCCTGCGATTTTCAGTTAAAAATTATTTTATTTTTCTACATAATCTCCCTTGACATCAACACACTTGGTTCAGCGTTCCTGCAACATCAGTATTCCTTCCCGGAAGTGAGATTTTGGAAGGCTGTGAAAATATTCATCTACGGCCCTCTCAACTTCGTCATTGGTTGTGAAGCGATTCCCAGAAACAATTTTCTTCAAGTTTGGGAACAGATGAAAGTCTGAGGGTGCTAAATCAGGGGAATAGGGGGAATATGGTCGAGAGCAAATCGTACCACAAATCTCGCAGTTTTCCCCATCGCCAACGCACACTTGTGTACAGGTGCGTTGTCCTGGTGAAAGATGATTTTTTTCTTCTTCAAGGCAGGCCTCTTCTCGCGAATTTTGGCATCCAGCTGATCAAGAAGTTTGGAGTAATATTCGCCCGTTATTGTTCTGTCTTTTTCAAGGTAATTGATTAACAGGATCCCTTTTGCATCCCAAAGCACGCTGGCCATAACCTTTCCGGCAGATGCGATCGACTTTGATTTCTGTGGCGTTGAACCAGCGGCTTCCACCCACAGCTTCGACTGCTGTTACGTTGTCCAAGCGGTTTCGCTTCATTATTGACGCCGCTTAGAGAAAAGTGGTTATGAGAACGCCACTTTTGTCCGGGTTCGGGTTGTCCGAACCTCGTCAATTCCAATAGAACGATGGAAATGAGGAGATACTTTTTTTCCGAACGTTCTATGAAATTCATGGTTCGATGAAAGTTTGGTCGTGGTTGTGCGCAATTTTGAGTGGAGAACTTAGGTTCGAAATTGAACCGTTCACTCGTGTAAATCGCGAATTATTTAAACTAAATTGAATTATACTATTATATTACATTTGGTTCTAAATTGACCAAATTCACTTTCAAGCATGGCTTTCCTCTTGACGACCTCTTCGGCGCCTCAAGCGACCGTCTGTTTCGCCTTAGCCGTTGACCGGCCCTGACCGTCCCCATATAATGGACGGACATATAGTCTGACTCAAGCTGTGCGTTTGTAATTTTGTCTGGCCACTTCTCGTGTTGCGATCTCGACCAAATTTGGTATGAAAATTCTTTGGGTAACCTATAGCACGATGACGGTAAATTTTGGTGTTTTCCACTTATATAACGGTATTTTTTGTATTTTAAAACTAAGAAAGTTTGTTCCTCTGCTCCGGTCATAATAATATGGGGTAAGGAACAGATCAGATACTTGAGTTTGGATCCAGAAAGACAGAGCGAAATTTGTGTTTCGGGGCAGACGGTGGAAAAAGTGGACAATTTTTGCTACCTCGGAAGCGTAGTTACAGCAGATGGTGGAGCGGATGCTGATGTAAAGTCTCGCATCAATAAGGCTCGGGCAGCTTTTTTCAGTTTAACTCCTTTCTGGCAAAACAACAACATCTCCAGACGTACCAAACTCAGGATCTTCGAAACCAATGTAAAATCTGTGCTTCTTTATGGCTGTTCAACTTGGAAGGTGACCAGGGCGATAACAACTAGATTGCAAACTTTCGTGAACCAGTGTCTACGGCGCATCCTGCACATACGCTGGCCGGAGGTCATTTCTAACGACGACCTCCTGTTCATTACTGGCCAAGAGAGGATAGACACCTCCATAAAAAGGCGAAAGTGGCAATGAATAGGTCACACACTTCGAAAAGGGCCAGAAAACATTGCTAAACAGGCCCTCGATTGGAACCCACAGGGAACCGATGCAAGTTGCCGCGTTGGACGACCTAGAAACACCTGGAGAAGATAAGTTGAGGTCGAGGGTAAGTCATTAGGCAAATCGTGGGGACAGTTGAAGGCGATGGCGGCGAACAGGACGAGGTGGAAAGTCGGCGTGGTTAATGCCCTATGCCCCACAAGGGGTTGACAGGATCCAGAGAGAGAGAGAGAAGGAACAGATCATCGTAGACATCGCGGCAGGGGTCCAATTCGAGAACCACAATCCCAAGGAAGTGCAATACGTAACGGTGGAGAGACTGTCGTCACAGACTTAAATTCGAAAAATCAGTCAAGAATCGTCAAGGAGATACAGGAAAAAAGGGATATTATATCTGCGAGTCGACAAAAGCAATTCGATGGTGATCGTGGAGAAAGAGGACTACGATATGGCAATGATCGGGAAACTGAATACATATTGAAGGGTATCTCGAATCTACTAGAATTCATCAAAAGGGTTGAGAAACTGATGGAAGGGACGCGGTTGAGAATCAATGACAAAAAGTTTCTGGCTTCGAAGCTCAACATACAGGAGCGGGTGAACAAGGCCACTGTAGCGCTTTACTCTTGTAGAATGGGGCATGCAACCAAAGGTTGTCTACTGGCTGCTCGTATCAGTCTTGCGTCCCATATTCTTGCAACGTTGTTATTTGGTGAACGGCACTACATATAGCGTCTTATCGCAATCTGTTGGGAAAAGTGCAGCGTCTAGCTAGCATAGCAATGACTGGAGCTCTTAAATCAACACTACTAGATAAGTTGCTTAACATAATACCACTTGGTATTTTTGCTGAACAAGTCGCGCTCGGTGGCCATGATCGTTCGATCACCGCTCTACAGTACTAATCTAGAGCTCGGAGATCAAACCTCGGCGCGACCAAAAACTGCCTGTGAGTACTAATAGAACTCTCACAGTGCTCCGAGCTTGTCAGTATAAAGACGGCACGGATAGGAGGTGCATGCTAGCAACTGCACTCCCGAAAAAGTAGATATGCTATTGAAACGTCAACAAGGCATAGAAATGCTAGAGATGTTGACGCGCCCATGCCACTGGAGGGGTCAAGGTAATTAGAGACAAGAGAGAAATACGGCCATTCGCCTTCGTGAGACTGCGGTCAGTGGGTAATGTCAAGTGCCGGCCACTCAACCATTCTCAATAATTTGGATATTCCTACAACGACCGATTGCACGTTTCCCTAAGCTTGCGTTCGAGAAAAACGTCACAAACCTGATTCCTTCACGGAGTCACTGGGTAAATACTGTCCCCTCAGAATGGGATTCTAATGAATTTTGTACGGATGGCTCTAAGAGTGGCGAAGAAGTGGGTGCGGGTTTATACTCCGAAAGTATTAAAGTCAATATCGCCTTTCGTTTACCGGATCACTGCAGCATTTTTCAGGCGGAGGTCTCGGCGATACCCGAAGTTGTGACATGGACGTCACATTCTAATCTCTAGGAACATCGTTATATACAGATAGTCAGGCTGCAACAAGATCTATCGATTCCGTTTCCATCTCATTTAGATGATTTCCCTTAGGGTAGTGGAAGAGTGCCGCTCGTCCCTCGTTGAGCTGGGAAAGTTATTCAACATTGTGTTGTTCTGGACTCCTGGTCACAGTGGTTTCGCCGCCAACGGCTCAAGCAGGGACTAGGGAGATCGTGATGGAGCCTCGCGAAATTAGAATGCCCATTGCGGCTTGTAAAATAATAATAATGGCTGAAGCGATTTGTAAGGCTAATACAGGAGGGTGTAGTAGCAGTACAAGAAGAAATGAGATTCTTGGGTCTTTCTTTTTCAAAGATTTGGATGACAAGATATGGATGTCAACAAGCGAGTTCGCTTCATTGCCAGTTCCGGCAATGAATGAATACTTCTAAAGGCATTTGGAGTCCTTTGGTCAGGAAAATAGGATCGACTTGGGCATGAAGTGTAACGAAAAACAAAGCCCATTGGTAAGGACAAAAGGAGCATGAACTGAAACAAAAACCTTACAAATATGGATGTTTTCAGGACCGGAGTGATAAAACTAATCCTCTGGACATCAAACCAAAGTCCCTGTTAGGGGACGAGACCGAGACGTTTTTTGAGTGTATTAATCGTCTAAAGGAGGAATTTCTCATATAGTCGTACGTCTCTAGTCGTACGATTACAAACGTACGTCTGAAATCTTCACATTGGAATTCCTCCTTAAAATGGCAATAAAATTGAGTTCAGCATGTCCACAAGCCAGTGACCAAAAACCCAATCGGTTTTTTAGTGATTTAATGGCCAAGGTTCTTACCGCCTAAACCGGAAACAGACTCTGAACCCAACCTTAAGGATTTTCTACTTTAGGGACCACAAATCCACAGTGTGTGGGCTCTAAGTTCTTACCACCTAAAGTGGAAATGTACTCTTCTGTAAATGCACTCAAGGAATTTTCGCTTTAGTAACTACAAATTCATATTTGTTGTTGTAGCAGCAACGCCTACTGGCATTGAAGGAGTTTGGCGGGCCTTGGCCGTTACTGCTGAACGGGTCGCCCCGGTGCGTAGAACCGGCTGCCGTGCGAGTGCTTATCGCCTAAAGCGGGAATGGACTCTGAACCCACACTCAAAGGTCAATTTCCGCTTTAGGAACTACAAATTCATCGTGATTGCGCATTTCAAACGACGAATGCACTCAAAAAACGTCTCTCGTCCCCTCAAAGAAATGAGATCGATACGGGTTTTTGGCCACTTAGTCACTAGAAACCCATCTCAATATCTGAATACTGAACACCGTTTTCCAAATACGCGTCCGGGTACTATGACGTCTTCAAATAATGCGGGTGACCGTGAACGCCTTCGCCCACCCCTATGTTAAGAGATTGTCGCTAACGATAATCGCAGTATTCCACTCACACAGTCAGAACACTGAGTGATCTTCTAAGGTAATGAGGAGAAAGACCTCTGCAAGAGATTATCCCAATGAATTAAATCATCAATCGAAAAAAAACACATGTCCGTTATGTTCATTTAAATCTCTTCCAATTCAATGCAAATGTAAGCGCACGCGACAGCAATTACCATAAAAAATAGTCATTTCGAGGAATTTGAAAAAGAAAAACCTAAAAAAACGTCTACATACCTGTATGTGGTGCCTGTGCGTTATTTTGTGACGGAGGCCGTTGCATCGGTGCTGGAGTATTATAATCTGGTTGTGTACCGGGCGGATAATTACTTGGATATCCGGGATAGCCATCCATTGAGGCACCGGTCGAGCCTGGTGGCGGAAATGAGTCTTGCGAATTTGATGATCCAACTGTTAAATGTAAAAAATTGCAAATCAATATTGGTCTCTTCATAGGCTCATCTACTTTTCGTCACAAATTTTCTTTTTATTATATATAAGATTATTAAATATTATATTCCTGTTTCACCGGACGTATCGTGGTTCGCGTCTTGGCTAATATTCGTTTTACCACTGTAGGGTATAGAATATTAAAACTCACTATTGGTCAGAGATGCGAACCACTATGCATGCCTCGACCGATCAACTAGGTAGTACTCGTATGTTTCTAAATATTTACCTGGCGATGGAACTGACGCTGCTTTAGCCTGTTTCTTTTTCGATCCGGCCTCAACTTGTTGAATAATTGGTAATGGATCGATATCACCACGATCAAAATGACATTCGAATGCAAGTAGATTCTTTGTGTAGTGTTTTCTTAACGTATACGCTGCACTGCTGCTTGCACCTATACCTAGTAGACCCGCAATATCTTTCCACGTTTTACTTTTGGTAACCTAAATTAGAGAGCAAATAGAAGAAGAAAATAACAAATGAGAAAATTGAATAAGCAAGTTCAAGAGTTGTAAATGTTTGAAATGGGGGGAAAAAGAAATTATGTTAAGGAATTTCACTGGGACATGTGATTAGTTAAGCTACAATTAAAAAATTGCTTCGAAAAAATAAAAATGAAATGCTACAAATTACGCTTTTTTACTTAAGATTGGATAAAATGCCGAGGACGACATCATTACTATATTATTACTATGTTTTTTTATAGAAAGCAGTAAAAAGCAAGTGCTTCCAAAAACCATATGACTAACACAATAGGCGCGTTCTTTCGTGCTCCAGTGTTGTTGGTGTTGTGGTAGCGATGCTTCAAATACTGCATCTGGCATCGAGGGGGTTTGGCAGCTCTTGGCTGTGGAAAAACGGGTCGTTCCGGTACGAAGAACCGGCAGCCGCAGGAACGATACTCCAGTGTAGAGTAATTCGGATGAAAGTTAAGCGCCGTGCAAAAAAAAAAACGTTCCGACTTAACTACTCAGTTAAGTGTCAAAGTGCAATGGACTCCTGGCGTCAATTTACTTTTTCAACATTTTTGACTGTGTTCGCAAAGATTAAAAATATAGATCATATCCAGAAAAATATCTACGATATGTTTACTAAATAATTAATTACTTTAAATTAAAAAAAATCCAATTTTGCATAATAAATTCTCCATTTAGCGATGCAAGCGCCATCTCTTGACATATATATCCAGTGCAGGTTTATTAAGCCGTAGAGCTATCCAGGTTAATTCAGGTTAACGCATTCCTGTGATTACGTGTTTTTAACTCGAATTAACCTTAACTGGAGTACAAAAGAACGCGCCTAATGATATTACCTATATTGAAATATGTAAACAGAAAATTTATACTTTCCCCAAACTATAAAACTCTGTTTTGTTTGTAATATTAGGTTCACACTAGCGGACAAATCACTTGACCTGGCAGACTGCGTGATCAGAAATGTCGCCATTGTATGTATTGTATCTGACAGTTCCAGACCAAGCAATCTGGCCGGATCAATTGATTTGACTGCTAGTGTGAACCCAACCTTAGAAAAATTTCGTAGTTTAAGAAAAAGCCGAGGGCCGGGTGTACAATTCACTGTTTAAACAGCGAATTAGCTAAACGTCGTTTAAACTTGCAGCCCTGTTGTTAACCAACAATACATGCTGTAGCCTACTGTACAATACATTCTAACGAACGTTTAGCTAAACGGCTGTTTAATCAATTGATCCTGATTAGCCTATTTTAAGGTTCTGATACAGGGGACGCGTACACGCGATCGCGCGATTTTCACCCTAGCCGCATAAACGCGACTACACGTAAGTCGGGTTAAAGATTTTAACACACGCGTATATTTGACGATACCCGTCCCATGTGAACAGCAAACGGGTTTACGACAACACGTAACTTGTTAGCTGACGACAGATCCCGACGGGTACTCATCCGCCGTTGATGATTCGATGAATCCAACAACAAACACATGAAAAAAGATTCAGTAATCGCATTATAATATTATTATGTTATCTATTATTTCTCTCGGGTAAAAATCACGGGATCGCGTATACGTGTTCCGTATATTAGAAACTTTAAGGTTCTAATACACGCCGTTGTGTTAACACGAGATGCGTTTACGATTCGACAGCATATGTGCTTGCTATTCATGTGTTTGCTATTAGATTCATCGACTCATCAACGGCGGATGAGTACCCGTCGTCAGCTAACAAGTTACGTGATGTCGTGAACCCGTTTGCTGTTTATACGAGACGGGTATCGTAGATTTGACGCGCCCGACGGATTTACGCGACTCGTGTATTAGAACCTTTACGCAGACGAAACGTAAGAAACGGATATCAAGTGAATTTTACTGATGCGGAAATAATGTACACGTCATTATGTTTATACGAGGCACGTTTACGATTCGACAGCATATGTGCGAGTACTGAAATCATATTTTTCCATGTGTTTGTTGTTAGATTCATCGACTTATCAACGGTGGATGAGTACCCGTCGAGACCCGTCGTCAGCTAACAAGTTACGCGTTGTTGTAAGCCCGTTTGCCGTTTACACGGGACAGGTATCCTAGATTTGACGCGCCCGACGGGGCTACGCGTCACGTGTATTAAACCTTTAAATGACCGTTTAGAAGATTGAGAATCACGGCAAAGCAAACAATAATTTAATTGTGTGTTTTTTTTTAATTTTGATGCTAATACGAATACGTATTGGCCAACAAATGCACTCACCACCATACCATGGCAGTCAAAGGATCATATTGCATTCTTTGTCGCGCAGGATGCGATATGAGTCCGCACACTGCCACACATATGCACCGACGGCGCGGCGGCGCCCGATTTTGGGTGTCGAATTTTTTTTTCGTTTCTTAAGTCCCGCGCGGGTGTGAACGAACGGTCATATTGTTTCTTAGTTTACCGAGCGGCGTTGTGTTTTTTGACAACATATTTTTTTTTTTGGTTTCGCAAGTCACGACGCAGCTTTCTGGCTCCGCTGAACAATATGTAGCCCCCGGGGACAAGTGACCGATTGGTCGTGACGCTGGTGTTTTACACGAATACATCGAAATTATACAGGGTGTACCGTTGCTGATGGTAAATCGGGTAATGGTTGTAATTGTCGCAACGCCTGCTGGCATTAAAGGGGTTTTGCCAGCCCTTGGCCGTTGCTGATGAACGGATCGCTCCGGAACGTAGAACCGGCTGCCGTGGGAGTAATGACAATGGTAGATAGAAGTGATCATTTGAGGAAAATTAACATATGACATGGACACTCTTTCTTTAACCGTTACAGAGTTATGGATTTTTTTGTAAATTGTATCAAAAAACTTGAGTTGTCGAGCAAATTCAAAAATTTCCTCTCCTCCAATCATTTAATCCGAGATTTGACCTCACTTTCTGAAATTACATAAAATTTCATATAAATGGATTTTTTCCCAGTTGCTAAGACCACCGTTACCTCAAAGATACAACTGTTCAAACTTTAAAGAAACTTCAATTTCGATTTTTCACCGATTCACCGATTTTTCAAATGATTATTTCACAACGGTACTTTGAACTGACAAAACTGCCAAGTTGACAAAAGTTGTCCCATTGTGTTAGCTTCGAATGGCATATAAATTTCAAGGATTTAGATTTGAAATTTTTCGAATATTACGTATTAAGGGGAAAAATGTGTAATTGACCATATTATGGTCTGGTAGTGCTGCTTCGACTGGCAGATCTATGGTAGCACCTGATGAGTAAGGATTTGTCGGTGATACGAAATCAGAGGCCGAGGGTCCCATTACGCGTGGACCCTGATGCGAGCGCGAGGGAATCTTCGCCGCCCGCAAACCATTCCTATTTGTTTCCACTCCCCATTTTTGCCTCCCATGTTTGTATTGTCTTCCCCAGGCCCATGAATATTTGTTAATACATAAAGGACAGGGGCAACGAGCGGCAAAAACCTCGCCCACGTCTCCCGAACTAAGCTACAGCAAGCATAGGCCCCTGCTTAGCTCGTTGAGAGGCCTTTTTCTTCACCAGATGGCACGGCCCGACCTTCACGGCCATATGCTACCTTAGGCTCCGTCCCCACGGGCATCTTCGGATGCCCACCAAACCGTCCGTTACAAATGGTCTGACGAAGAAACAAATTTACTTCAACCATGACATAACAGATAGTCAATGCTACGAATGAAAAACAGGAGAAAAAAATATCGCGTAGTTTTGAAATTTAGCTCAATTGGTGTGGGGAGTGTGTGCTCCAAAGTTCCCCTTGATAGGTGGCCCGGAAGTGTAGGATAAAGGCGGTTAAAGGTAATTTTATCCAACACTTCCGTATTCCCTATCGACGGGATATTTGGAGCATATATTAAGAGGACCCTACACAGCAACTGAACCAAGTTTCAAAACTACGAGAGATTTTTTTCCTATTTTTCATTCGTAGTGTGAACTATCTGTTAAGTCAATATTGAAATAAATTTGTGTCTTCTCCAGACCATGATTTTTTTTTCCTTTAATACTCGTACGTAAGATTCGCAAATTTTCAAATCTTAGTCCTTGAAGTTTTTATGCCGTTCGAAAGCTAACACAATGGGGCAACTTTTGCCAACTTTGCAGTTTTATCAGTTCAAAGTACCGTTATAAAATAATCATTTGAATTCCTGATGAAAAATCAATTTGGAAATTTTAAAAGTTTTTAAAGTTTGAACAGATGTATCTTTGAAGTAACGGTGATTTTCGCAGCCACAAAAAAATGGTGTTTTATGAAATTTTATATAGTTTTAGAAAGTGAGGTCAAATCTCGAATTAGTAGGTGTACAACTATGCTTCCGCCGTTTTCCGACAGACGGCTGCCTCGTTGAGGGCTGGTCAAAACAAGTAGTTCAAAAGTGTCACAAAGTGAGTTTGGACGTCTTTGAACGTATCGACATCCCCGCATTAGTAAAAGTTGTTCGCATTTTTAATAAGATTCGTGATTCAAAATGTCTGCAACTGAGGCTCATCGAATGCTCTCAGATACTTACGGTGAGGTTGCTCTGAGTGACAGAACATATCGTGAGTGGTTTCAACGTTTTAAAAGTGGCGATTTCAATGTCGAGGACAAAGATAGTGATGGAAGAAGAAAAAATTTCAAAGACGACGATTTGGAAGCACTATTCGAAGAAAATTCGTGCCAAACGCAAGAAGAATTAGCTGAATCACTGGGAGTGACTCAGCAAGCCATCTCGAAACGCCTCAAGGCCATGGGCATGATTCAGAAATAAGGAAATTGGGTTCCGTACGAGTTAAAACCGACAGATATTGAACGGCTGCGAACAACTGCTTCAAAGGCAGATTCGGAAGGGATTTTTACATCGCATCGTAACCGGCGACGAAAAATGGGTCCGTTACGATAATCCCAAGCGCAGAAAGTCATGGGGAATGCCCGGACATGCCTCAACGTCGACGGCAAAACCGAATATTCACGGCGCCAAGGTTATGCTTTGTATTTGGTGGGACCAGCTCGGTGTAATATACTACGAGCTACTGAAACCGAATGAAACTATCACAAGAGATCGGTACCGAACGCAATTGATGCGTTTAAGTCGAGCATTAAAGGAAAAACGACCACAGTACCAAGAGAGACACGACAAAGTCATCCTCCAGCATGACAACGCTCGGTCACACGTCGCAAAAGTGATCAAGACATACTTGGAAACCCTGAAATGGGAAATCTTGCCCCACCCGCCGTACTCCCCACACATCGCTCCTTCCGACTACCATCTGTTTCGTTCCATATCGCACGGCCTGGCTGATCAGAATTTTCGTTCGTACGAGAAAGTCAAAAAATGGATACAATCATGGATCGCGTCGAAAGACGCCTCCTTTTTCCGAGATGGAATCCGAAAATTGCCGGAGAGATGGGCGAAAGTTGTCGCTAGGGATGGACAGTACTTTGAATAATACATTTGCAAGTACTTTTTGACAATTAAGCTTTTAATTCCAGAAAAAAAACGGCGGAAGCAAAGTTGTTGCAGTTTTAGAAAGTGAGATCAAATTTCGGATTAAATGATTGGGAGAGCGGCAAATTTGGATTTTCTTCGGCAAGTCCAGCTTTTTGACACAATTTACAAAAAATATTATAATTGCTGTTATGGTTAACGAGAGAGTGTCCATGTCATATGCTAATTTTCTTCAAATGAGCACTACTGTCTACCATTAAAATACTTACCATCAGGAACGGTACACCCTTGTATAACACCGCAGCGCACTTCGATTCTTACAAAAACACAGTACATATTACGAGATCGAGTGAATGACAGAATTACACTCACGGCAAAATCACATTGACTAACTAATTGATCAAACGATGGCTTACGACTGTTCAATTTTAAGCAATGTTTAATGTTAATCAGTAGATTTAAACAGTGGTTTAGCGATTGTACATCAGGGCTATTTGATTCCCATCTATTAAACGGCTGTTTAACAAACAGAAAAAGCTAAATCTGCCACCATCCTCTAGTCCACAATGAAATTCCCTTTTTTTTAAATAAATATAAATACCAACTAAAGACAGAATCGATTTTGTCTTTTTTTAAAGTTAAATGTTAACTAGTAGTAGTCTGTTGCACTACTTAACATGCCAATGCAAGATGAGCGTAAAAAAAGAACAAAAACTCATTTTCTAAACAGTGGTGTTATGTTAGCTTACCCATGTAATCATATCACTACAAATAAATATTTGTACTCATCAAATTTATTTTACTTCCTTTTTTTTAATATGTATAAGAACAATATCCACTTGCTCCAATAATTGTCTTTTTTTTCATTAACTTTCTTACGTGGTCATGCATTTAGTCAGCTACTCGTATATACAATTATCGAAGGTATCGCATTTACCCTCTTGTGTACATTATGTTAATGTTGTGCGCTAACTACATCGCATTAGCTACTCTCTTTTTCTATGAGGTTATTCGGGGGACATTGGGACATTTTTTGTTCTTTTGTATTATCAAAATTGATTGGAATTTTAACGAAACAGAAAAACCACAATTTTGCAACAGGATACACAAGACTAATCTCTGATTAAATGTATAAAACCAAAATAAAAAAATACAAAAAAATAAACATGTAATATTATCATATATAAATATATAGAAAAGTTAGTGTTAGGAACTACTACGGCACCTTGCATACCTCGACGAATCCTCCACGCTCTTTAACCAACAAATATAACCTATATAAATCTAGTGGTTGTTTTGATATCGTTGGACACGCTGTTATTGGCGTTCTTCGCTCCTCCATAAAGCTTAGCAATTTATCTAACCATGTTCGTCGATCCGGATTATCATCCATATCGTACAATTTACATAAACTATCCGACTTCTTCTTGAATTTAGAATGAAAAGAAAGAGAAAAAAAATTATCCGATTAATTAAATTTTTTTATTGAATTTATACGCAACGTGAAATCCTTACTGGCTATTAATCGTTATAACTGCCACAATCATACAAATGTTATTTATACAGAATTACTAAATTACTTACCCATGTGTTTATGAAAAGACTCTTTCAAGATTTATGAATTTTTATTCGTGATACCAATTTTTTCGAATATTAAACAAAAATGTGTAGCTGCTGCTTAAAAACCTTTGGTCTGGAAAAATTCTAGCATAAAGGTTTAATCCCCTAAAACGCACCTGTTCAAACTTAATGTTGAAAGAATTCCAATGTTTGTGAACCACTTGTTTCAAATGTTTGATTGAAACGCAAGCATATGTTTTTTTTTGTCAACAGATGCTATGGAGAATCTTTGAATATGCAAGGCCAACTTCAGTGTTGGGAGTTGAAACCCAAATTTAAAACCAAAGATTGTACGAGTTCATTGTCCGGCAAGTACTTCAAACAACTGAAAAACAAACTACTATCGCACATTGAAACTCAGCACAATTTTATCTTCTACGTCTGATATTCCAGAATCCGGGTAGCGTGATATCTTTTCCGGCGACATTAGTAATGTGCGTTGTTGTAAAGGATCTGAAGTATGTATGCCCCCAAACATCTGACGCCAGAAAGAATCTTCCACGTTGTTTGAGATGAAACATTTATACACACGCAATCGGGACCTAATAGGCGCGTCTTTTTTGTACAGAGCAGAGTAGAGCAGGATAAGCGACAAAAAAACGCTATACTATAGAACAGATTAGAGTAGCGAAGACGAATACGGAGCATGTCTTTGCCGGGAGTGTGTCTCGGTTTAATTTAGAGTTCAAACGTCAACTCAAATTTGAAGAGGAAACTTTAATCCTTAGTACAAACACAATCGGAGAAATTTCCTTAAAGCAGCAAAATCATTTTGAATGTTAACTATTCCATATAATTACACAAAACGAAGATTAAATTGACAGAAAATGAATTTTATGTGCTTCCCAAACTGTAAACTGCCCGAAAACTTCGACACCTGCGCCGCCTGCATTTCAAAACGCAGACTACTTAACAGAGTAGAATTTTTGCACTAACTTTCTATCTAGAGCAGCTCAGATCAAATTGTTAATGTAATTGTATGGCCATAACGTGCTCTGCTCTGCATGACTGTTAAAAAAAACCGCGCGTAATGTCTCTCCAATGACGTGATTTCGCCGTGTGATTTCGGATATCACCGAAAAACGTTCACACTGTGCTGTACGTGATTTCAAACGTCACTTCCCTCAACCTTTTCATCTGATGCGGCTGATAAATTCTCGCCATCAGCATCCTCCTCGCTGATGGTTATTAGATCAGAGTTTTTGTCTGCCATAATTTAACAATATTGCTATATTTCCAATCTTCCGGTGGTGGCAGCTGACATTTCTTGTTGTTGTTGTGGTAGCGGTGCTTCAAATACTGCAGTTCTTCTTGCATCGAGAGGGTTTGGCAGCGCTTGGCCGCTGAAAACCGGGTCGTTCCAGTACGAAAAACCCGCTGCCGCAGGAACGTGACATTTCTTGTCAATTGTTGTTGTCGTTAAAGGGGTTTTGCAGCCCTTGGCTGTTACTGATGACGGGCCGGTTGATCCGATGCGTAGAACCGGCTGCCGTGGGAGCATCTTGTCAATTTCGCTGCTGACATGTGCTGAATTGGCTGATAGGCATCACTTTTTTAACATTTTCGAAGTGATTTTGTCCGTGTTTTTATACAAAACACAACAAATGAGATAATTTCGGATCTGTCAGATTGTATACAAAACGAGATGATTCGGGAAGTGATTTCGGATGAAATCACGAAAGTTGACCGAAATGACGTCATTTGCTCCGATGTTAAAACGTTATTAGACATTCCCCAGAGATATACCTCCAACCAACGTTTCGGGTTCGTATCCCGTCCACGACGACGTTCGTGGCCATTGATGTGCAGGGGATGCATGCTGGCAACTGCATTCTCCGAAACCAGTTTATGCCAACGAAACGTCAACTGGGCCACATGGAACAGTTGACGCGCTATGCCCCACAAGGGGTTAGGGCAATTGAGTGAGTGAGTGTAAACTTAGTAGTCTCAATCAGTTTTGAATAGAAACAAAAATTAAGCTGTTCGACGGGCAAAATTTAAGATAGGTCAACGAAATCTCCATTGTATCTATATTGATATGATGCAATTAATGCTAATATCTGTATGATTCGTTAACTGACAGGAATTTTGCAATGATGTTGTTGTTGTAGTAGCAACGTCATCGAATTCGATATGTGTGTGTAAGTTATACTTATATCAACAGTGGCTTCCTCTACTACGGTGACGAGGCTCTCTCTCTGGTTCCTGTTCACACCTTGTGGCGCATAGGGCATTAACCACGCCTACTTTCCACCTCGTCCTGTTCATCGCCATCGCTTTCAGTTCACTCCACGACTTGCCTATTGAGACACCCTCCTTCTTAACTGATCTTCTCCTGGTGTTACTAGGTAGTCCAACACGGCGACTTGAGTTGGTTCCCTGCGGGTTCCAATCGAGGGCCTATTGAGCAATGTTGTTCGGCCCTTTTCGGAGAGTGTGACCTATCCATTCCCACTTTCGCCTTTTAATGGAAGTGTCAATACTTGGACACATCAACAAGCCGTACACCCTGGATCAATGGGAAAGCCTCGAAATCATGCGCGAAAATCCGGAGGAATTATTAAACACGGACCAAGGAAATTGCACTTCGAAACTAATTAAACTCGCCGCGAATAGATGTAGAAAAGCAGGTAGTAAAGGACCCTAAACTGGTGACATATGGCCCCTCACTTTTTAGGACACAGGTATAACTTTTTATGGCTCTCGACTACCTCCAACGTTAATGTTAAGATTCTTAAATTGTTCTGTAATTTTGCCATTAGATTTAGTAGCTTGTATACTGAGGAAGGGAGTATTTGGTCTACAACTTAATAATGAGACTTTTTTTAGAGATGGCAACACCGATAAACCAATGGTAGTCCATCTTTGACATACATACCATTTGAAGTTTGTATTCATAAGCTGTCAATGTCAGTATAAACATTTCGTGTTGATTGTTGACAACGTATTTTACCGGACCATGGAAAGTTTCGAAAATTCACGAAAAAAACAACATTTGCGGGAAGTTTTACTTGGACATTATTTTGCTAAGAAGACTGCAGCTCAGAGTCATAAATTGCTACGGTGACGATGCTTTTTCGCGTGCACAGTGTTTTCGGTGGTTTCATCGGTTCAAAAATGATAATTTCGACATTACCGACGAAGAGCGACCTGCCAGCCAAAAAAGTTTAAAGACGAAGAATTGACGAAATTACTCGAAGAAGATTCGTGCCAAACTCAAAAGAGTTGAATAATTTAGTTATATGAATAAATCTATGAATAAATGCCCAAAATTCCAAAAAAAAGTCTCATTATTAAGTTGTAGACCCAAATAAGTTGCTCCCGAAATACATGTATATAATACACAAAATAAATCTTGTAGTTTGGGGAAAAGCTACGTTTTCTCATTTATTTAAATCACAACTACAAACATCGGACGATACAGATTATATATGTGTCAATCCTGTCCTGGCCGATAATAGTAAGGAGGTCGTCGCTAGAAATAACCACCCCCACCGTATGTGTAGGATGTGCCGTAGGCACTGGTTCACAAAAGTTTGCAATCTAGTTGTTATCTTATTGGTCACCTTCCAAGTTGAACAGCCATATAAAGCCGCGGTTACTTCCAGCTTAGATAGTGGGTTGGTATCAACTCTGGCTATTTGCGGAATATTTTCTGCTACTGATGAAGATGCATTCGAAGGTCCAAAAGTTTTGTTGAGGGCCTCAATGAAGTAGTGTTCTCTCCATCTCCGCTTTCACAGGATGTTCATGGTGTCGAGGCCAAGGAGAATTGCAGCTTCGATCGGAGCCTCCCACAGAGCTCTTGGCGTTAATGGTGTGGGGGCTGCTGAGCAATTGAAGATGTGATCAACATCATGAAATGAATCGTTACAAGCTGGACATAAATTCAAAATATCGTGGTCGATGCCGGACAAGTACGAATTAAGACGGGAGCACCAGCCAGATCGAAGCTGCGCAAGTGTAGTACTGGGTGATCTAGGTAGACTATTCTCAGTAGAAGAATTGACTGGTGGCCCGTGTTATAGTACAGCGTTAAGATTGAGTCCCTTTTAACTTATATATTAATAATGCCAGCCTTAGAACTTAAGCATTTCGATGTGTCTCTTTCTGCCGGAGGTACGGCAGAGAGAGACGCAGCAAGATGCAAGAATTCTTCAACATCTCCCTATGCTGGATTCCGACCCATAGTGGCTTTGATGGTTACTGCAGATCAGATGAGCTAGCTAAAGAAGTTACGAATGGGGGGACAAAGCTTAGTCAGCGCCATTTGGTGATTCTTAGGAACGAATGGTTTGAGAACTTTATTGCGAGCTCTCATTTTATTGCAAAGCATGGACATAAGATGTTGCCTTACTATCCAGGATGACACCAAGGATTTTCGGATCTATAGTTAACATGGTCACAGACGATTTTTGCGCTGAGATCAACAAGTTTTTGGTAAGGTAAGGTAACTATTGATCAACGTACACACAGATAGAGCAAGAGTCGAACAATCATCCGCGTAGGTGATGAGTTGGGAGTCCTCCTGGCGGTGTTCAGAGTCCTGATAGATAGATGTTGAACAGGGTAGGTGATAGGACTTCTCCTTGCGGGACACCCTGTTTAATTCTCCTTAGTTTGGATTTCTTATCCCGGAACTCCGTAAATGATTGTCGACTAGCCAGATAGAACGTTCCCTCTGTTATTAGTTGGATTAGTGAGGGCTCTGTTGAGTTGGGTGGGGGCTCCATTTTGAGCGAATGTGCTTTGATGAGCGGAGGCGGAGGAAATATCTGGGTTCCTGTTTTTTTTTTTCGAGATTTGGAGGACCTTACGGATGTGAGCGCAATACAACTCAACCGCTATTATCGGCAGTACAGGCTGGTTTGAGACTTAGATTTAGTGAGGTGATCAGAACGGAAAACAGCTCCTTTTTTTAACCTAACTTAACGCAGCAGTACCTTTCATACCTCTCATTCATATCGCCGTCATTTAATCTGTATTGTAAATACAATATATGGCGAATACACCTGACCATTTTTGAAGCGTGTAGGCTTTAACGTGGATACGGTTTTGGCCCATTACATGAATCACTTTATGATCGCACATCTTTTATTATATTCAGCTTAAAAAGCTACCTACGATCCTTTCGTTTTTCCGTGTGTTCTACTTTGAAATCGAATTTGCGAAAGATGTAAGTTGCAGTCTACATTCTTCAAGAGCATTCCTGATGATAAGCAACTCACCAATCCATCCATTGCGGAGCTCGAAACATTATTGGACCGATGAAAATTTGTACAAATGACCAATTTATGAGTAGTTCGACTTACTGGCCCTGCCGTTTTAAACATGTATGTATCGTGTTAATTGTCTTGGCCCCTCCAGGGGCATGGGTGCTACAACATCTCTAGCATTTCTATGCCTTGTTGACGTTTCCATAGCATATATACTTTTCGAATGTGCAGTTGCTAGCATGCACCGTCTTTATACTGACAAGCTCGGAGCACTGTGAGAGTTCTTAGTACTCACAGGCAGTATTTGATCGCGCCGAGATTTGAACTCCGAGCTCTAGATTGGTACCGTATAGCGGTGACCGAACGACCACGGCCACCGAGCGCGACATTTTAAACATGGGTTCAAAAATATGAACTGAGACGATGAGTCTGTCGATAAATTGGTGAGTCGCTGATCACATGAAAACTAACTAGGTTAGGATAAAGGGGCCGCCATGCCAATTACATACACTACATGGAAATGAGTATTTTGTGTTATGATGATACAGACTCGCTACCCGACACCTGCTCATCATTTAACCAAACGGAGTCGTCAATGAAGCTGACCAACAATACTCGTACTATTCAAGTCAGTAACTACTACTTCTAGCTAGGGCATGAAAGTAACAGAGAAGATGAAGAGTGTTATCGTCCTCTTCCTTGTTACCACAGTTCCTGTATTAATCTTTGTGTGGAAGCCCGATAGTACTGAAGCCTTTCCCTCGACATTGTCTACAGGATTGGGACTTAGACTAGTTACATGACACGTGCTTCAGTGCACATGATCTTAGCCCTAATTCCGGGGTCTGGGATCTTAACATCCTGTGCTATAGCGAAAGTGAATAAAATAAGTGAAACCTCCCATCTAACGATAAAAGGGAGGCCGTTTTGGATAGGTATTGCCACCAGCTATCCGTCGGAAAATGGTCGATCAAGAAATCTTGAAAATTGTGGAGCCCGGTTTTGTGAGTCGCCTGCTGGCTTGCAAATGCGTTGGTAATATCTCAGCAAGTACGATCTCTAGCGGAAAATTGGAGACAGTTTCGAATAGGTATTAATTTGCATTTTTGTACAACTTTCAATTTCGATTTTCCAGACGTTTTCTTTTTTTAAATACGCCAAAAATTTTGGCAGAAATGAAGCTACATATCTCCAATTTGCAGCAAACCCATGAATTTGTGGGAAAAAAAAAATAAAAAAAAATCTTGCCCGATGCGCTCTTTTGCAAATTGATTTCTAAAGTATTTATCACCATACAAACTCATTCATCAGACTGAAATATATTAGCTCTATCCCGCAGAGGATAGTAGTTAGCCCTTAATATGTTCCAGTATATACAAGCATAACCTACAACCCTATAAACCCGAAAACACTTACCTTTTTCGTTACCTTAGACGCGCTTCTATACGTCTCGGAAGGAACATGACTACTATTAAATACCTGCAAAATAGAAGAAAAAAGAATATTGTAAAAATGTCCAACGCTTGTGATGCAACAATGTTGTAAAACTTCATTTTACTTACAGGACTAGCGGCTGTCCGTTGCCAGGATGTTGGTGAATTCATTTCGAAATCTTCATTTTGCGGATGAGCACCAGGTGAAGCATTGGGCGGTGCCAAATGACTTTGACTATAGGCGGGATCATGTTTGCGCGATTTCGGTGTTACACACTGAGGATCTTCGCCCGAAGCTGGAAAGGAACAAGCATCTATCAAATTTTTACGTTCAAACGAAGAGCGTGTAAAAAAAAATACCTGCTGAAGCGTTCGACAGAGTACTCTGCTGACTAGCTTCATCTAAGGGTGCACCGTCCGGTCCCGTCGTTACAACCGAGGTGACCGGATGCGAACTGGTCGTCGACGATCCCGACGAACTGACACCGTTATCCTGCGACATGTTCGGATCCGGCGTCGAGCTACCGTCCGGATGACTATTCGGGCCGGTCGGCGTCACGGATGGTGGCGGTGTACTTTGCGGTGCTGTCGTTGGCGGGCCCATACTTGTCGGTCCCAAAGGCGGTCCCATATGATGTGGTGGACCCATTGGTGGATGCATGCCCGGTCCATTGCCATAGCCCTGTGGCGGTGTAGGACTCTGTTGGCCGGCATATCCGCCCTTATGTTGGAGATGTTGTTTTAAGTAATTCAATTGATGACGTGGAGATCCTGCAACTTGACCCGGTGACGGAGGCGGCGTTCCTTTGCCCTGCACATGATTTGACATCATGCCCGGACCTTGGGCGGACGGTGGCGTCCAACCGCCCGTCTGGTATGGAGGGAATTGTGAATGTTGACCACCTACGTGATTAGGCATCGGCCGTCCCGGATATTGTCCGGGTGCCATGTTACTTGCAGGTGGCGGTTGACCCGCTGGCGGGGTCGGACCATAACTACTGGGATATTGTGGGCGTGGCGGATAGCTCCCTGGAAAATTAAGGATAGAGGAGACATGTTAGATTCAAGCGTATATTTGGTTCGAAACAGCGTCGATGATTTTAGTTACAAAATGACGATCGAGCGTGAAACATTAGAAAGATGAGTGCATATCACTTTACCTTGTGAATACTGTGGTGACTGAGGTGGTGGATATGGAGGCATGCTTTGTGGACCCGTGCCAGGACCTTGTCCCGGACTCGGTCCCATTTTGTACCCATGCATATGAGATATTGGTGGCGGCTGTGTCTGATAGCTACCTTGCGCCGCCATATTATTGCCTTGTCCGCCAGCTGTTTGTTGACTGCCCGGAGGCTGTTGTTGGTTCGGCTGTTGAGGCTGATGAGGTGGAATTGTACCTTGTTGTGGTGGCGGTTGTTGTGCTCCCGCTGATGCTCCTCCACCACCGGGTGGACCACCACTATTTGTCCCTGTGGTCGTTTGGGATCTGGGTCCCGCTATTGAAGATGGATCCAGAGGCTGTTGTTGTTGAGGTGGCGGATGGGCTTGTTGTTGCGACTGTTGTTGATGCTGTTGCTGCTGCTGCTGATGCTGTTGATGCAAATGCGAGGGCGGAAGATGTTGTTGCGCGGGATGATGCTGAGGATGTTGAGGATGCAGAGGCTGTTGTTGCGACTGCTGTTGCTGTTGAGGATGATGATGTGGATGTTGTTGTGGCGGTTGTTGCGACTGCGATTGATGATGGTGTGGCTGCTGTGTACTAACTAAATTACTGTTATTACTAAGTATACCACCACCTGTTGGTGGTAATTGATTGACTCCTGTTTGCGGTTGACTACTAGACGATGGACGAGGCGGCATCGGAAGGTTTGGCTGACCTAAAAGTGGAATAAGAGAAAAGTTGGTCAGTTATGTATATTCGTGAAATGTAGAATAGGAGTTTAAGTAGACGGGAACACGGATTGAAATCCTAATTAGTAAAATTCATAAACAAAACCAATTGATGGTTCATTCAACTCCACTTCCATCCATAGCATAGATTGAAAAAAAATGAGCAGTGTTAAAAGAAGTCTATCAAACAATTTTGTGTTTAATTACGATCGCATGTACCCCACATACCTACATATATAATATTGGCCGTGTACATAGCCAACTTAGGCAATGTATACATATATATTTTTTTTAATTTAATTCTTCTTTCGTATCAAACTACTAAGCACCGACAACAGATTGTATTTATATTATTGTGTGCTATTTTTAGAAACGAGATTTCAAGAAGAGAATGCGCCGAAAAGCAGTTC
This sequence comes from Chloromyia formosa, assembly GCA_964017055.1. Taxonomy (NCBI): domain Eukaryota; kingdom Metazoa; phylum Arthropoda; class Insecta; order Diptera; family Stratiomyidae; genus Chloromyia; species Chloromyia formosa. The sequence goes on from OZ024817.1 coordinate 12,063,811, forward strand.
GAAGACATACAAATATACAAATAAGTGTATATCTGTATGTAGGGTGTGCGCCTGTACATATATACAAGATACAAATCAACAATTTGTACGTATGTATACATGTATATATTAATGTACATATTATTATGAAAGAATGGATGAATTGAGGTAATAACTGGGTAGGAATTGCGAATTTATGAATGAAATGAAAATTGATGACTATCTTCTCATAGTCGGCATGTTTGCCGTTGTTGTTGTTATTATTATTTCCACTTAGCTTCTTTTAATTTCAATGTTATTTTTACGCTCAAGGTCGAATTCCATAGTAAAACAGCAGCGACAATAAAAGTATATGAGAGAAGTTGACTTAATTTTGTATCGCAATCAGATATGAATTGATGATGTAGATAGGAAGATCCATAGTCACGTTTATATCTACGTATATATCATTATATACAAAAAAAAGAAAGATTGTGTACATACTCGTAACTTGTTCAGGGCAGAGGCATTAGTCGATTTCAAGGAGAACTGATAAAAGTGGAAATTTCGTCGTGTCATAATTAAATTTTTCAATTAGATGTGCATTCTATACACTCCCGATTCTTATGCTAAAAAGGCCGATGGATCTCTGTCAATTCATGCTTCACATACTAAAAGTGTATATGTACACATTTGACAGATTAATGAATGAGCCATCTTTCTCTGGTTACTGTTAACCCCTTGTGAAGCATAGGGCATTAAGCACGCCGAATTTCCACCTCGTCCTGTTCGCTGCCATCGCTTTCAGCACACTCTACGACTTGCCTATTGAAAAAGGCACCACGACTTGAATATTGAGGTTCCTGTGGCAGTCGGTTCTTCGTGCCGGAACGACCCGTTTTTCAACGCCCAAGAGCTACCAACCAAACCCCCTCGATGCAAGAAGAAATGCAATATTTGAAGCATCGCTAACACAACAACAACTATTGAGGCACCCTCTCTCTCAACTGATCTTCTCCAGGTGTTATTAGGTCACCCAATACGGCGACTTGCGTTCGTTCCCTGCGGGTTTCAATGGAGCGCCTATTGAGCAATGTTGTTCGGCCCTTTTCGAAGAGTCTAACGCTAACCTATCCATTGCCAATCTCGCCTTTCGACGTCGCGTCGTGGTAAAGAGCTCCATACTCACAGAGGATGTGCTTACAAGTCTACTACTACTTTGCCTTAACCCCTAGCGGGGCATAGCGCGTCAACTACTCCTGCGCGCCATCGTACTCTGTTCTGGGCAATGGGGCGCAACTCCCCAAAAGACTTACCCAGTACCTGACACTCCTTTGCCACAGATCGACGCCATGTGATTCGAGGACCCCCTCTTGGTCGGCCTTGGTTGGAAATGGGGTTCCATTTCATGGCATGCATAGCAATGCAGTTATCACTGTTCCGCAATGTGTGACCTATCCACTGCCATTTTCGCCTGCGTATCAATTCGTCGATTGGCATCTGACCCGTACGCCGACTTAGCTCTTCATTTGATATTGTTTCGGGCCAGAAAATTCTTAAAATTCGACGAAGACATGAGTTGACGAAAACTTGCAGCTTTCTGGTAACTCCTACGGAAACTTTCCATGTACTGCTCCCATACAAAAGCACTGACAGTACCAGGGAGCGAAACAGACCCAGCTTGGTTTTAATGCTGAGATAACTGCCCTGCCAGATTTTGGACAGCATGCCGTATGCGCGTTTAGCCTGGTTGATACGACGAGCGATGTCCTGCTCCGTACCACCATTTTCGGCAACAATGCTACCCAGGTAGACGAAGTTGTCCACCTTCTCCACAGGCTGCCCATTAATATTGATGGCAACAGGTGTCGGATTTCTTTTTCGCAACGGCGGGCTAAGAACCTTGGTCTTGTTGGTATTAATCTTTAGCCCAACCTTGCTTGCCTCCCTCTCGAGATCTAACGCCATTGCGGACAGATCCATGATTTTGTGGGAGAGTAGGCATATGTCGTCAGCGTAGTCAAGATGTTGTAGATAAGATGTCAAAGTCCATTGAATTCCTCTGTCGAGTGCGGATAGGGCTGCATGCAACACATCGCCGATAACAATGAGGAATACGATCGGTGAGAGGATGCACCCCTGCCGAACTCCACTGCGAATCTCAAAGTCCCCCGACACCTTACCTTTATGCAGAACGCGACATTTCGCGCCGTCATAGGTTGCCTTAATAATAGCCACAAGCTTCTCAGGGATGCCTCTCCTGCGCAAGGCCGCCCATATAGAATCCCGGTTCACACTATCGAAAGCCTTTTCGAAATCGATGAAAAGCAAGTGAAGCGGAGAATCGTATTCAGCGCATTGCTCGATGATGATTCGCAAGGTGTTAATGTGATCGACACAGGAGAGTCCGGATCGAAAGCCAGCCTGCTCTTCATCAATTGTGCTTTCTAAGTGGGCCTTTAGAATTTCCAGGACGATTTTAGCTATTATCTTGGCAACGGCAGGAAGCACACAAATGCCTCTCCAATTATTACAGTCTGTGAGGCTACCCTTCTTTGGAAGTTTGATGATCAAACCTTCCTTCCACTCAGTGGGAAAGGTCTCTGTATTCCACGCTTTATCAACAAGTGGGTGCAGCAAATCGGCAGTTACGCTTGGCGCTGCTTGATAAAGTTCGGCAGGGATGCCGTCAAGTCCGGCGGCCTTTCCTCGTTTTAGTGCAATAATTGCAGTGACTATTTCCTCTTTAGTCGGGGCAGTGGACCGTATACGCACATTTTGATGGTTAGCTAAATTATCTATATGAGGAGGAACTTCACCAGAGGTTACACGGTTCAAGACCGCGGCGAAGTGTTCTTTCCATCGCCTCATTTGATCTTCTTCCAAGATAAGTAGCTTTCCACCACTATCTTTCACCGGATGTTGGCAGGAGTTACGACCACCTGTAAACTCCTTGATGACACCGTATACGGCGTTTAAGTTGTTACTTCTAGCGGCTTCTTCTGCTGACGCTAAAAGAGAATTGGCATAAACTCTTTTATCGCGTCGCACACTACGCTGAACTTCTCGAGCTTTCTGATGGTAAAGGAGTTCGATGCTGCTTCGATTGTCGTCTGCTGCTGCAGCCAAACGAACTTTCAGCTCCTTTCTTTCAACAATCCGCTGCCATGAAGCGTCGGACATCCAGGGCTTATTCCGGCAATCCGGGTTTGGGCCAAGGATGGTATTTGCGCTATCAATGTACGCATTTTTTATGGCATCCCAGTTTTCGTTTATGTCACTATCTGGGTGACTAGTTATCTCAGCCGCTTTTTGCGCAAGATGGTCATTATATTGTTGTAAGACAGCTGGATTTTTTAGTCGAGCGGTGTTGAATTTGCGGTACCCAGGATAAGAGACAGTTTCGCGCGGCTCTGATTAAAAGGAGCCCCACACCTGACTCACGACGACTACCGGTAGCTTTACCGGAGTACAACATTACAGTGCTGCCCGTTGGAGAGATGAATTCTCCGCTGTTCCACCATCTTATCTCACTAACTCCTAAGATATTTAATTTGTACCTCAGAAATTCACTCTCTAATTGAAGAAATCGTGCGTTCTGGGGACCTTCTGATCCATTGTCCAGGAGAGTACGCACATTCCAGAATCTAATCTTTGTCATTGTACGATAGCTAAAAGTCGTAACCGTTGAGTCAGTCCTTATCCGAGGCATAGTTGACGTTTCGTTAGCATATAAAGATTTCGGATAGTGCAAGTTGCTGGCATACACATCCTGTCCTTTGATTGTCGGTTTTAACGACAGGCCCTCAAAGGGAAAGGCCGTGGTATTTTTTTTCACACCCCACACCACAGGGGTACCTCAACCAAATCATCGCACCGCCATCACTGGCGGCTTGACGTTGGTTGGCAATGGTCTGTGACCACTGCCGTTCCAGGGGGCGCCCACGCGGAGGACTATGGAAGAGGAGTTTTTGCCCCAAGTCTAAGGGCCGGCGAATTTTGCGACGCACAGCACGGCAGCGCACCGCATAGTTGTCGTTTCAGTTCAACGAGCAACACAAAAGAAACGTGCCGTGCGTTGCGTTGGAAACATGCGTCTCAACATTCGCCGGCCCTATTTGTTACCCTGTCCTATATCTTAAGATCAGAGCCAGTCAAAGGCTAAGGCGAAACAGGCGGTCGCCTGGGGCGCTGACTTTGAATTGTCATGAATTTTGTCAATTTAGTGCTGAATATAATTCCAATTCGCGATTTATCCGATCGAAATCGAATTTGAACTACTCGTACGAGAATCACTCATAGTTCAAATTTACACCCGTGAACGATCCAATGTTGAACATTAAGCTCGCCACACATGATCGCGCACAACCACGACTGAACTTCCATCGAACCATCAATTTCATAGAGCGTGCGGAAAAAAATCTCCCCATTTCCACCGTTCTATGAAATTGATGGTTCGATGGAGGTTCGGTCGTGATTGTGCGCGATCGTGTGGTGTGACGACCATTAGGCTTCATTTTCCAGTGAGAGTGACTTAAGCTCGACACACACATGGATTAAAACACGAAATGCGGTGGAAATGAGAATTTCTTTCCGCACATTTTTTGAAGTTGGCGTGGTTGCGCGTGGTCACGATCTCCCGTTGCGATCATCGAGTGCGTTCTGGATACTAAACGTTGCATAAAAGTTGCAAATATTCAGCTATTCACATGCATGTAAATCTGAAAGAAATAAGTCAGAAAAATTTTCTGGGAAGCACTTAACTCCCTCTAAAGCTCGCTCACGGGAGAGGGCATACCAATGGATACTACGGCTCTACACTTTCTGGCCAGCCTTATTGAAAATCTCCCGACCACAAGGTATTCACCACGGCTGTCTTCCTGAATATTCAGGGCGCGTTCAACAATGTCAGACCCAGCGTGATTGCTGAGGTACTCTTGAGTCTACACTTCGGTGAGTCGCGCTGTAAACTTATTGATCAGTTGCTACTATCGAGGCTTATTTCGGCCACTCTGGGCACATCATCTGTAAGTAGCCGCTTTTGTAGGGGGACTCCCTAGGGCGGCCTATTGCCTCCACTTATTTGGAATTTGGTCGTCAATAAATTACTTCTGAGTTTCTGCGCAACCTGGATCTCCTTTTGGAGACTGACTGGACGTCACCGAAATACTTTTTTGATCGGAACTGTACCAGCCTTATTCATTCTAGAAATCGTTGGCCTGATAATGTAGCCTTAATGTCTAAGACCATGGAATTTACTCGGAGGGGCTTGGTATTAATTCATCGTTCCGTCTTTCTGACTTTTGTAGCGTCCTCCAGGCAGTGGTTTCGGCGATTTGGGAGGGTCTGACTTGGTTTGGAAACTACATGGTGACCAGCGGCGTAGCTAAGGGGGGCGAAGGGGGCCGTTGCCCCGGGCGCAACGGCTGGGGGGGGGGGGGGGGCGCAAAAACGCTTTCCACGGACTAACTTTGTCTTCCCTCCGTTTGAATATTAGTTCGTACTGAAGTTTTGCCCCGAGCGCCAAATACTTTAGCTACGCCACTGATGGTGACTGCTAGACACATCACTATTTTCACGGACAGCTCAGCTGCAATACATTCACTTGAATCGGTTCTTACTACATCCAAAACAACTGCGGATGGTCGCTCAACCCTGGCGGTAATGGGCGGATTCTTCAACATTACAATTTGTTGGATACCAGATCACAGTGGCTTCGCAGGTAACTGCAGAGCGGATGAGCTTGCGCGTGAGAGAATAATCGGCACTGTGGCTGGGAATTGTGAAAGCATGGAAATGTCTTTTGCAACATGTAAAATGGTAATTAAGTTCGTTGCGGTCAACAGAGCCAACACAAGATGCGGCTCGGTGGCAGTTCATGCCAAACGACGATCTGGCTTAGACTCGATCCTAGCCTGGTGTTATTAAGTGATTACACATCGCCAGGGTGGTGGGGGTCATCACAAGGTACTGCCCCATGAGGGAGCTCGCCTGAAGACTCCGCCTGCCTCACCATGACTACCGTAGAAGCTGAAAAGATGTGGATGAGGTGGAAAGCGTTATTCACCTTTTGTGTCATTGCAGAGCTTTGGCGGTCAGGTGGAAGAAATTTCGTGGTTGCTCGTTCTTTTACGACTTGGAGGACCTCAACAGCGCTAGCGCGACTTAGCTCAATCGTTTTGTTGCTAGCGCCGGCTGGATTGACACCTAGATTTTAGAGTGAGATATAGATATTCCGGCGGTAGCAAAACGGGCCCATATGTGGCCTGTGTGCTGTGACATGTTACGGTGGCCCCCGCGCCTAACTTAATCTAACTTGCTACGTTTAAGGTTTTCCCAGAATGCACTTATTATTGACGACGATTTGTGCGAAACAAAACAGCCCGGAAAAAAGTGGCGTTCTCACAACCACTTTTCTTCCTGCGATGGCGCTTAACAAAATATGCAACAATGGTTACTACTTTGCCTTAACCCCTAGTGGGGCATAGCGCGTCGACCACTCCTGCGCGTCATCGTACTCTGTTCTGAGAAATATTTCCAACAATATTTGGAGCGATCCATCATACTACTCGTAGTTAATATGGAAAACTGTTTTGAAAGAATGAGAAGAGGGGAAGCGGGCGCCAGAATATCTTTGCCTGTGCCTTAAGTTAGTCTTTGACCGGCCCTGCTTAAGATGAACCCTCAGAATCCAGCGATCACATGCAGGCTCCCTCTTAACCGGCTTCGGATAAACCAAAGGGACGAGCGAGTCCGATTTTTTCGTTACGTTTCCTTCTTTTCTGGAAGGTGACAGGGCTGGTATACGCAGATAGGTCTGTTCCTAAAACCGGTTTGGTTCCGTTTTTTTTTCACTACCGGTATCAATAACGACGAGTGCCGCTTTTCCGGTTTCTTAGTACCGGCTTTATGAGTATATAACGTTTCCTTTTTCAAACCTTGAGCCGGTTTTTTAAGTAGCCGTTTTTTTCTCGGTATTCTGAGTACCATTTTTTAATCGTCCTCGTCGTCTTCTTAAGGTAGCAGCGGATCGCTGATCAGTATCGTGACGAGGGACCTCAACGATATGGGCACCCCTTCTAGACAAGAATCATTGACGATGGTCGCTGCGTGCGGCAACCAAATACGTACCCTCCCCATCAAAGTCTCGATAAGTCTTCCCGGATACTCCCATCAAAATCTCCCCGGAACGCGATCCAAGCGCATTGCCCTGCTGCCCAACAATACAGAACAGTAAAAACCCAAGACAAGGAGATGAAGAGAGTATGTACTGCTAATCCGGCTCAAAATTTTAACAGTTTTGAAAAATTTCATGCTCTGCCTCAAAACCTTGATTTATGATCTAACGCTCCTCGTGGAAAATTTAAAGGCTAAATCAGCAGTGTATCACAAATCTTATTCACTTTAACTGAATCGGCTAAAAAGGAGAATGCAGTTCAGAGCTTTTGGGTTAGGGCAAATGAGTATGAATAAATGTAAGCACAAAGCTCTGAAATGTTCGCCTCATGAAAAAATGCCATCAGGCGCAACGTCCCTTATCTACCAACACGACGAGCTTTTGAATAAACAAAATATGGTGGGCAATCCAAGAGGAAAGAAATGATTGCCGTTGAATGAAATCCATCCATCTGCATGTGGTGGCAAATAGATCAACGCTTTCAAAGCTTTCGTTACTAGGGTTCCATATTCACGTCGTCGTGCAAACCAAAACTGATCTAAATATTAGGATAAAAATTTCAATTATGTTTTGTCGGCCCATAATTCAATTACTTGCTTGTGAATCCCAACAGGTAATCTGGCAGCTACAGCAACGTTTTCACCGAAGGGATTAAGAATCCATCTTTTTGGCGTCTTTTTGAGAAATCATCGTTGTCAATTTCTGCAGCCGCTGTCTGTGATCAATCCCAGTCTGTGTGCGTGCGCACCTATTAGGTAGTGGACCCGTTAATAAGCCCACTAGCATTGCTCATTTACGCTTAGAGAGCCCTAAGAGTACATCGGCTTTCTTATAGTTGTATGAGTTCCAGAGTTCTCTCGTTATTCTGGAGTTGATGGTTCTGTTTCAATGTTGGTTGGTCAGTTGCATCATCTTAAGAGTCCATTTTTGTTCTTAGTGTTTGTATTGTGACATCAAGTGCAGCTCCGTGCTTTGCGAGTCCATCCGCAATATCGTGGCCAAGGCAGCCGCTGTGGCCTGGTATCCATCGGAGTTCCAGCTTCCTTAAGGTGCCCAATCTCTGAAGAACTGAGAAACAGTTAAGCACCGTCCCTGATCTGGTAGTGTCTGATCGCAGCGCTTTCAACGCAGCCTGACTGTCTCAGTGAATGCAGATGTTACCCATTCTGCGAGTTGTTGAGACTAGCTCTGCAGCTACTTGTATCGCTACCACCTCCGCCTGGAAGATGATGCACTTGTTCGGCAGTCGGAGCGATAGATTGCGTAGGAGCTCCGGCGAATGAGCCGCGGCTCCAACACCTGTTTCCGTCTTAGAGCCATCCATACAGAGGTTTAGGGATTTTTCAGGTCTGTTCTCGCCTGAAGTTTCTCTTGGAGTCAATTACCGGTTTGATGAGGTCGGTATTTTCGATTGGCAGTTTGGTGTTTCGATGGCCATAGGTTCTCGTACTAAATTACCCCGTTTCCCTAAGTCTTAATGCACATTTGGACGCTGCGTTCATTAAAAACAGGTCCAGTGGGGGTAAGTTCATAAGAGTGTTTAGGGAGTTTGTGGACGTGGTTCCCATCGCTCCTGTGATTCCCAAACATCCCATTCTTTGGATTCTTTCCATTTTAAGTTTGTTGTCCGTGAATGATGCCATCATAGACGTATTGTGCGCGAAACGAGGATATTGCACCCTTAATATGAACTATACTGCCTTAATCTTTTTATAATAGATGACCAATACTTCCATAGGAAATCGAGGGCCTTCAAATTCATCCGGATCATAACAATTCCATTCCATAGTTATCAGTTTCAAAAATTAATCACACTTCCTAAAACTGTAAAAGCGACAGATACGATGATACCATCATAAATATTTTATTATGATTCACAAGCAATGCTATGTACAATAGATTGCTTACGTAATACAAAAATGTAGGTCATGAATTTCCATTATACCAATTCCCTGAAGTCGGCTCTGATACTGTTTGTATGCATAAATAGCTCTATGTCTATATGGATAGAGAGATACACAGAGAACAACAACAACAAAAAAGGTGAATAACACATACCGGCTAAATCTCCTCGTAATCTGGGTAATACGATGACGACGGGGTCTTTAATAAAAAGCAATAAGCACAAAAATTCTATAGTCGACAACAAGTCAAGTTCAGGGCCATTTCAATCAGTGGTACGAGTAGTATAAGTAATTACACATCTATAAACACACAAATGTACATAATCGTATGTACATATCACGGTATAAAATATAAACGTGTCGTACTAACGTACTAATTTGTAAAAAATATATCGTATAAGAATAGATACAGACTTTCAAAATGCACTTTGAGGAAAATGTGAATGGAAATGAACTGCACCACAAACTCGTCTCGTAGAGTGGCATTTTAAAATAGACATGCATAATGCAGGTAGGTGTGGATGATAGCCACCCACTCCCTTGAAGCAATATAAGAAAACTTGAAACTTTGATGTCTGTGATACTATGTAAAAATAAAATGATACCGAGTATATTCGAAAATGTACGTGCTCATTGTTATAGACAAAGTGCATCGAGAGTAGAACACGCTAAGCGATGTTCTCTAAAAATAGCTGGCTGACCTGATGCCCCTTTAAGATATATGTATATTTAGTAGTGGCAATCGTTCGAGCGCAGTACAAGGAGAATTACATTGTTGCATCAGTCTATTATTATAGAATCAAGAATATGCTACAATGTTTGCTCGTTTGTTATGCCAACGGTTAGTCAATTAATAAGGCAATAATTGCAGCCTATTTCTAGAATTCAAAAGACGGACCAGGAAATGGATCATCGAAGGACATGCGTCTACCGAATCTCCATGGCTTTCATAAACGACTGATCGGGACACGACAAGGATCGCAACGCGACAACACTTGTGACAATTGACTTCTCGGTTAATTTAAAACGTCCGACATAGGAACTCCTTAAGGAAGGATATGTTTCACTATCCAAATACACCACTAATGACACAAAAAGAGCGTTGATGTTCATCGGCACTTTCAGCCAGTCCCATGCGAATACATTTTCATTTTGATCCATTATCTTTTAAGTTGTCTATGATTGTCATTGAAAAATGTTGTCCTTATTCCTCCGACTAATTTACTGAGCTACAGATACAATATCTATTGATCAACAGATACAGTATCAATTCACCAACGAATACAGTATGTATTGATCAACATAGATACACAGGATCTATTGAGCAACAGATACAGTACTTATTACGCAACAGAGAGTATTTATTGACCAAGAAATACAGCATCTACTGAGCAACAGGTACAGTATCCACAGACTAACATATAAAGCATATTGTGTGACAGATACCTGTCGTTTTCCCTCATCAAAGGACCAGAAATACCTTCAGCAGTAGTCTAGTGAATTCGCCGCAACACCTTCATTCATACGTTCTGTCAAAAAAGTTCCGGGAATTGGTAAATAAAACACAAAATGTTTATTTTTCATCCAAATTGATTTTATCGCCTTCAAAGTAAGCCCCTTCTGAAATGATACACTTATGCCAACGCGTAACCCAATCATCAAAACATTTTTCAAACGCATTTTTTGGAATCGACATCAGTTCTTGCAGCGAAATCTGTTTTGTCTTCTATCGACTGAAAGCGGGTGCCTCGAAGTTGTAATTTCAGTTTCGGGAAGAGAAAAAAGTCGAACGGAGCCATGTCAGGTGAATACGGTGGATGTTCAATAGTATTTGTTGAGTTTTTGGTTAGAAATTCGTTCACAATGATAGCCTTATGTGGTGGTGCGTTGTCGTGATGCAAAATTCAAGAGTTTCCTTTCCACAAATCTGGCCTTTTTCAACGAATTTGCACCCTCAATCGCCGCATAACGCTCATTCAGAGTGCACAACACCACGGTAATCAAAGAAAACTGTCAACATTACCTTGACTTTTGATCGACTTTGACGTGGTTTTTTCGGTTTCGGCTCAGTTGGAAGGCGCCATTCCGAAGTTTGTTGACTGGTTTGCATGTCAAACTCGTAAACCCATGTCTCATCACCAGTTACAATGCGTTTTATGAATGTGGGGTCGGAATTGACTCGTTCCAGCATGTCTTCAGCCACCTTTATGCGATTTAATTTTTGAAGAAAATTCAGGTCTATCGGAACTAATCGGGCAGCAACGCGTTTGATGCCCAGAAAATTGCTTAAAATAGCACGAACTGATTCGTGAGACACACATAATTCAGCGGCTATCTCTCTTAAACTTAAACGATGATTTGCGGTCACCATTTCCTTCACTTTAGCGCTACCACAACCGTTGTTGCTCTATTGAAATTAGTGATTTACTCCCTGGTCTTGCTGTTCCTACGAGTAGCACCCGGCTTGCCAGTCGTGCTCACCCTCATACTCTTGAGACCAGGTCCTGTCGCACAGTTAAATTCTTTGACTCCTTTTTAACTCGCTCAATAAGAATGTGGAACAGCCTTCCATCTACTGTATTCCCTAATAATTATGACTTGCAAAAGTTTAAGCGGAATGTGCACCGGTACCTCCTACCCACTCAACCGCCCCCCAATCCCGTACCTTAATTTCCTTCCCGCCAAGGCTATGCTTGCATGAAAGGGTAATCCCCTAAAGTCTTGGCAATCACATAAAAAGAAAATATTAACTTCATTGGAAGACGTTGATGGCCGACCAGAGCGAGGCAAATCTACTACCACATCTCGACCACTTTTGAACGCACTGTACCACTCATATGCACTTGTTTTTTGAAAAAGTCATTAGTCAAAGATTCAAAGTAAGCCTTTTGCAACATTTTCAGGGATTCGGCACACGAAATTCCATTTGCAACGCAAAATTTAAGACAAATCCTTTGTTCGATAATGTCGTCCATTGCAAAAACCGCAAAACACACTTGAGATGAACTGACAATATCGAGTACTGTAAACAAACTAAATGACAGATGACTGTCAAACTCCGTGACAGCATAGAGGACAGATGTGCCAACTTAGCGCCAAAAAGAATATTGACTATTGATTCCCGGTACTTTTTTGACAGAATGTATGATACCCATTTTCCAAATTTTCCCTTCAATTGTCAAGAATGTCCTTTTTCCTCACCAAAGGATTCAGATTGACCTCAACACTAGTCTAGTGCATTCGCCTAAACAAACCGCGTCATATGATACCCATATTGTCTAGATATCAATGTAATGTCAAGAAGGTCCTTTTATCGTGACGCAAACCTGCAGCAGGAACAAAATATCACCATTTGTTATTTATAACAACCCAAGGAAGCTACGTGTCAAATTTCGTTGAAACCGGACCACGGAAAAACTTTGAAGAGTGATTTATGAAAAGACTTAGGCGAGTAACTCTAGTTTGAACACAGCAGAATATACCGTTAGTCCAGGCGATGAACGAATTTGCTGCCACCGTTCCGAAATCAGGGTCACTCAAGCAACCTACATACCGAATTTGGTTAAGATCGGACTACGGAAGTGCTCGGACTAACGCACACCATGGACCATTATTACATATGCCCGTCCATCATGTAAATATGGGGGACGGGCCAAAAATCGGTTTCAGCTGTTCTCTTACTCCGCTTATCCCGTAGAGCAGAAGACGGATCGTGATAAATCGCGTAAGGGGTCTCAGGGCCACCAGTTACACTGTACTTTACGAGTATATCAAGTAGCAGGGTAAACCGCGATCTTGCATTATGGTTAAAAATACGCATAACGCCTTCCTAGTTAACGCATATTGTGATAATGACACAGTTGTCGTAAGTTTGAAAGGGGCGGGCAAGTTGTACTGGATAGCCTTAGAATATCTCCTGCCCTATGAACAGGATGGGATCATCCCGATTGTACGCTTACAGGGAGTAATTGCAACGGTTAAGATGATTCTTGGCTACGATACGAATGTCCACGATACGGTGTGGGGGAGCTCCGACACGAATACTCGTGGATAAGTACTCTTCGAGTATTTTACCGATACAAACCTGTTATTGTACTATGTAACGTGGGGCGCGAACCGACCTTAATCATCAAAAACAGACAAGAGAGCCTTAAATCTTGTCTCTGAAGATAAACTCAATATAGCATGTCTTCGGAGGACTCCTTCATGATCAGAGACTTTATTGACTTTATTTAGCCTGGAGAGTCTCCCAGTGGCAAAACCTGTCATTGCCTGTTGGATAATATGGTGCTGATTCATACGGATGCGTTTTCTTAACCCACGCTGAGGTCTTGTCCAGCCAGTGGACCGAAAGGTAATAAAAAACCGGTGTGGTGGCACAGGGAACTTACTGCTCATAATAAATAAATATTGTAGCTGGTGCAACAGTCCAATTTGAACCATGGCCTCGAGATGAGTTAGCAATCATCTCATTTTCTAGATCGTGACGGTATGTCTTATGCAGAGGTGTGTGATCAACAACCCGCTCAACCGAGTTATTTAACAGCTGAGTGGGCTCATAGTCCGACACGTAAATCCCCGTTTTCATCGAAAACTACCGCATTCAGCAGGAATCGAACCGGGGCCCAGTGCGTAGAAGGCGAACGTCCTAACCGTTGCGCTATCCGGACTACTAATACTCATACAGCTGCTTGTAAAAATCAGTTTAACAAAGTGAAATCATCTAGCGAGGAATCGGATTGGACCTCTTATAAGGAGCTTCGCGGTATTAACAAAAAAAAATAGGAATGTTGCTCATGGAAATCCTTCTGCGGGCAAATTGAGGGATATAACGAGGTCTTCGGACTTCGAAAAACATTGTTGATTGGCCCTTCTACGAGTATGCCTAGTTACTGACTGAAGCAGAACGGGTCCTGGACAGCCTCTGTGAGGAAACCTTGGAAATACTTTTAGACACTTCCATATTTCGCCGATAGCTCTCCGATAGCTACTTCTTAGTCAGCCGTACACGAGAGGGTGGGGACTCCTAGCTCAGAGAAAATTCTGTTTGAAGCCCCGAATCCTTTAAATCTGCCGAACCAGATGTATTATACCTACAGACATTCAACACATAGTAGATATTGGACATGGTTCGAGGTCAACGTGTTATTTATTCCCAACCCAAAGCAGAGAAGAGCTCACATGTGGGACGCATTAGTCTTTCATCAACACGTTTGAAAATGCTTAAGAGGCTTATTGGTGTCCACCTACGTAGCACGATACCAAAAAGATCGCACAAACCTTAAAATACTGTTCCGTGGGGGTCACTTTTCTGAGCAAATTACAGTCGCAAAGTAAACCTAAATTTGCACTAGATGTTTGCTCCTTTTTCTTATTCGCGATTGTTTTTAGGGTTTTTGTAGAAAAAAAAAACAAAACCCTTTTCAAATCTGTCAAATAGCTGTCCGTCTGGGGACTGGGCAGAGAATATTACCCGAAGCTACATGCATGAAATTTGGAAGGATTATGAATGATTGCTATATATTTTGCTATAATAGACTCAAAGCTTTTCATTGCAAATTAGGTCAGGGGGAACGGGAGGTGTCATTCAAAGGGCACAACGGGCACTTTTCATTTCTGGTTGTTGTCGTAGCGATGGTCAGAGTTGCAGGGCCAAGGAATGTAGCTGCTTCTTGGAGAGATATCAGCAGACATCCAATTACAGTGCGGACAGCGTCATTTTGACAAGTTTGAATGTGCTTGCACTGTGTGTCACCTAGGCTCTGAGACCACACAGGAGCAGCATAGTTGGCCACAGATCTTCCGACCGCTTTGTAGGTGGACCAGTAGCGTTTCCATGCCTTTTCCCCATGTGCTACCGGCCAAAGTTTTTAGGATTAGGGATTTAGGATGTTGTATATAGTTGTGGGAAGATGAGGTCGCCATGCTATCCAGGGTAACCCCAAGGATTTTTGGATGATTGGTGGTGAGAATGCGTTCGTTTCCTACATATATCTCAAGATGCATTCTTACTTCTTTTATTCAGGTGGTAAACGGATGCGGATGATTTGGATGCTGAAGTTCTTACTTTCGTTAAGTTCGTTGAGGTAGCCATTAATCAGCTCGCCCACATTTCATTGATGTCGTTCCCTGTTGCCAGAATTGAACAGTCATCAGTATACGTACTCGTAATTAACTGGAGATCATCAGGATGTGTTGGAATTCCTGATAAATACATACACTGGAGAGATAATACTCATCTTTTGGGGACACCTTATTTAATTTTCCTGAGCTTCGACTTGCTGTTCCTGCCAGCGAGATAGTTGGCCATCCATTTGACGTATTGTGTTGGAAGGGATGAATAGTATATGAGTCAAATTGAAGCGATGAATGTTTGACTGCGTCGAAGGCTTTCGACAAGTCAAGCGTAGATCTCGATGTGGCAGGATCAGCTTTTCTTAAAACTTAAATCTGTATTCGTCGAGGAAAACCTTAGTGATTGAGATGATGTTCTTACGCACAAGACATACAACACCTACTCAGCGGCCGTATTTGCGAACACGATTGCGATTGCAAGTAAACAAAAAGACATAAAACATAATTTGGAAATAATTATTAGTCGTATTACGATTTATATGTCAATTGCCTACCGAGAGTAGTTAGCCAGATTTTTTTTTTTTCTGTAAAATCTGAGACATATTGCTAGCTATCTTGTCGGCCACAATTCAATGGAATTCCAAAGCAAATAAAAAACTATCCCAACACCTGACTCTTAAATCACACACCACTCTCATTGAAAACTTGCCTCATTTTAAAACTTGTTTCACTACCAATCAAGTCGAATTTGAATTGCACATCGTTGAGAGATTGATAAAAGTTATATTGTGAGATGATTTCACGTAAGACGCTCGTGTTTTGTTGTCTTTTCCAGTGGAAGAAAACATTGAAACCGGTCGGAAATCAATTTTAATTTCTTCATAATGCCGCTTCTACGCTAATCGTTAGTCGCTGTTTCTCCATAGCTAACTAGCGACGTTATTTTATTTCTTTTTACGAGTTATACAATAATCTGAAGTACTTTTTTTTATATTTTGATTTTAAATTTGTGGTATTGGTCGATGGGCGAATTACAGAGAATTCGACTTGGTTGAGGTAACACAACACTAGTCGTCAAGCATGTGATTGAGATACACGTTGCGGGAATTCCACATGGTCATCGTCGTCATCAGACATTTGTGCATCGAATAATATGCATGATGATTGCTTTATTCAAGGTATTTATTATAGTTGCTTCAGAGAATGCTCATTTGAGCTGCATTCGGTATTGCAAAGTGGTTTTTAGACACAAGAGCAATCAACCAGGAGACCTGCTGCAAGAAAAGCCGAGAAACTTGCTGCAAGACAAGCCAAAAAACTTGCTGCGAGTGCAGCCATGAAACCAGACACAAGAGATTTTGAAAAAAAGTTACTTTCATATTTGATTTGCCAAGCGAGCGGTCACAGGTTCGATACCTGCCACTAGCTTTTTTTCACCGGCCTCCAGGGGACTCAACTGTAGGTAGGTAGGTGCAGAGGGTGGCCGTGATTATTCACAGCACACATAGACCACTTATGATCCATTGTAATACCACCAGAACGCTGTACCTTGCTCTAAACCTTAGGTACCCAACCAGCCGACGCTGACAATAAAGCTGCTTATTTGAATTGGACTAACATCGACAAGATCTTCTAGATCTTGGAAAAAAAAAGAGTCCTAGAAACCTCCTCCTCCTATCAACCAAAGCTGGACAGTGGCAAGGGAGATCAGCAACACCCTCTTCTTCATCCTCATCCTGACAATTTCTGCAGTAATCATTACAAGGAAGGCGAAGCCTCCTCGCATGACGATAGGACAGTGCCCAGGAATAAACCCCCGCCACCCTACCAATGTACTTCTTGCTCAATCAGAGCAGTGTGGCAGAATGTTTGGGATCCAGCCTGGGCCATATCATCCTCATAGTTTGGGAAGTACCACCGCCAAGCCATCTTACATTGGCCCTCCCGACCGCAGTGGCCACTGTTGAGATTCATATCCGTGGCGCCGATTGCCTCTTGACCTGGCCAGCTCATCAGCCTTGCAATTACCCGTGAAGCCACTGTGGCCAGGTATCTAATAAACAGTAATATTAAAGAAGCTGCTTACTTCCCTGAGGATCGAGCGACAATTCTCAACAGTTTCTGATGTAGCAATGACCGATTCAGGCGACCGTATCGCAGCTTGACTGTCTGCATAAATAGTAATGTCCCTGAGAGTTACGACATGCCTCCCCAGCCAAGACAGAGCTTCCGAGATTGCCGAAATGCCCGCCTGCAAAACGCTGCACTAGTCAGGAAGATGAACCGATAAGTTAATCCTCAGTCGCTCCGAGTAAATGCCCGCACCCAAAGCGATCCGTGTAGATGGCCGCGAGGAGTCGGGTATAATGGTCTTGTCCACCCATTCATCCCTGTAGGGGATCAGGCTGATGTGGTTGCTGCCAAAAACGAATTTCGGAGAGATATGTAATCGGTTTCCAGATCACTCAGAATAGTGGAGTAGATATACATTGAACAGATAGGAAATAGGCGCAGAGTGGTGGTAAAAATTTGAATATCGAGTTATTGTTAACAAATTCGCGTCTGCGCAGTGAAACACGCACAACACGTATTAACATATGGCCGAGGGGACCGAGGAGCGAGGGGCCAAATGTTTCGTAAATATGTATGTCAAAATTGTGGCTGAGTGGCCGATGGCGTCACGACATTTACCGAGCATATAGCAACCGCGTACAAATGGGTAGCAGTGCGCATGCGCGAATTCGTTCGAAAATAACGAGAAGTACAGAGTGGAGATACTTGTAGTACTATTACCAATCTGTTCAATGTAGATATGTATATCTATGTGAAGTGACCACACCTCGTCGCGCGCCAATAGTCATTATCGTGAAGGCCCGTGTTGGCGGCCAAATTTTCCCCAAAAATGGCCACCGGAAGCAAATTGAGCAAAATATCCAAGTCAGCCGACGGAGTAATTCTCAAGGCCCCGCAGCAAGTCTTTGCACTTTCTCCAGCTGGTTACAGTAGGACGCCACTCTGAGTACCGTTAACCACACGCATATGCTACTATACGGCATATGCGTGTGGTTAACGAATAGGACGTACCACTTCAGTAAATAACCAGTACCCCACCTTCGGCTGGAGGCCCCAGTCCTTACCTATGGCCTCCCTGCACGAGTAGAGCGCAATAATAGCCTTGTTCGCACAATCTAGAATGTTCAGTTTCCAAGTCAGCTACCTATCGAAGATAAGTCCGAGAAACTTAGCTTTATCAGCAAAGACAAGGCTCTTGCCATCCAAAAAGGGAGGTTCAAAAGGGGGAATTGTGCGCTTTCATGAGAGAATTCTTCAATACTTACTTAGGACTCCCGGAAACTTACCAAAACTAGCAAAGACAACATCGTACCTATACCTATGCATA
The DNA here is from genome assembly GCA_964017055.1 of Chloromyia formosa. NCBI lineage: Eukaryota > Metazoa > Arthropoda > Insecta > Diptera > Stratiomyidae > Chloromyia > Chloromyia formosa. Next base: position 12,082,325 of record OZ024817.1, read on the forward strand.
GCCAGTGGCATGGCAACTAATCTCTTCCAGTTTTAAAAGCAGCCTATTGACTGCTAAGTTGCAAAGAAGAGGGGACTATATCCCGCCTACAAATTCCTCTACTCACAGACGACGTTCCCAAAGTAGTACGAATGTTCCTGGATGTAAGCAGCATTCCGATAAGTTTACAGAGCGATTCGTCGAGTCAGAGCTTCTTTAGTGAATCTATTATCGCACTAGGTTTAACGTTGTTGGAAGCACCCTCAATATTCAGGAACACAACCAACGTATATTCGTTCTTTCCTATTTCAATACAACTGACCAGAGAGTGCAGAGCTGAATCAAGGGACCTTCCTTTCCAGTAGGCGTGTTGTGAGATGGCTAGAAGGCGTGACGGGATGGTGTTACGAAGATGAAGACCAATCAGTCTCTCTAGAAGTTTGAGCGCAAAATTGAAGAGAGACTGATTGGCATGAGGTTACTCGGTTGGGCATGCGAGCTCCTCCCGCCTTGGGGATAGAAATGATCAACACTTCCGTCCAGTTTCTTGGAACGTAGTCCAATGCAAGGCATCTAGTTAAAATAGCCTCTATCCACGGGTAAACAATATCTAAGGAATTTTAAAGGTCCACAGGAATGATTCCCTGGGGTCCAGCAGATTCGAAAGACTCAAAACTATTGATCGCCCACATATAGTCATAGTCGCAGGGTGTGGAGGAGTTGGAGAAGTCCCTCGGAGAAATAATCGCTTCGCAGTCCGGGAAATTCGTGTCCTGCAGAAGCTGAATAGTTTCTCTGCTGGACAATGTCCACGAGCCATCTTGTCTTTGCAGAAAGCTGGGCATGGATGGATATGATGAACGGAGTTACGGAGTCTAGAGGCTTCACTTGACTCTTCCACACGTTCGCAGAAGCTCTTCCATGAGTTCCGTTTAGCTCTGCTCGACTCCTTTTTGTAAGAATTCAGTTGTCTTCTGTATGAGCGCCAGTCCGAAGCTAACTTAGACGCCTTTGCCTTATTGAAGCCTTTCATAAACGCAACTCTGAGCTCGGAAATTCTATCGCTCCACCAAGCTGGTTTCTTCTTACCTGTATGCGAGCAAACAGGACACGATGTGGATACCGAAATGTTAATTGCGACGGTCAGCGTATTAACCATTTTATCCAACTCGTATCTGAATAAGGGGTGACCTTGTAGCGGAGGTAGCACAACCGAAAGAATTAAGTGATATGTAGGCGAATTGGTTTTTCTACGATTCAGAGTGTGCGGTTTGACCGCAGGACGTTCGGCGAGGCTGAATTCTAGATAGCGATGATCCGAGAAAGAATGTTCCGACAACACTCCAACACTCTCCAGACCCTTATTCGATGTAGAATATCCTCTGAAGCAAGGGTAATATCGAGGACCTCGTGCCTATTAATAGTTATGAAGGTAGGTTCATTGTCCACATTGCAAAGCAGAAGGTTGGTTCCCAACAAGTACTCGAGCATTAATACCCAAGACCCACCATCATGATCGCTTGAGTCACAACCAAGAATCAGACTAGTTTTAAAGGCTTTAACCGCCTACTAGATCACATGTTCGGTACGCCGAGGCATGAAACCTTGCCGTTAAGTTCAAGACTACGGAGTCTTTATCACTGTATGTCGATAGAAAGAAAGCCTTGAGTTTTCCACACAAGAATGCACGACCGGGGTTTACCCTGGCCCTTGACGTAGAAAATAGTGTATGCAGGAGACCGCAAACCTCTAATTGAATCGTGTATGACCCAGGCTCCTGTATTAGTAAGATGTCCTCTTTCCTGCTTGTCAGGCGAAGAAGAACGGCAGCAAAAGCGGCTTTAGAGTGGTGGAGGTTAATTTGGAGAAAACTTAGCATACACTAATAGTTTACTACCTCCATGTGAATGAGTACATCGACTTGATAAAAATTAATGCAGTAAAGGCGGGACGCAAGCATGTCACCATGTGTACCATCTTCCAGTGAAAACGGTCTCGAAAATATGTCAGTGGATACGACACAGAACGGTGATAACTTGGTTGCTGGATACCGCATTCCTTAGAAACTCAGAGGCCGAACTGTGACCGACGAATGCACGTTGCTGAATAAGTTGTGGGGACAGATGCGTCCCATTGCCCAGAGCCAAGTACGATGACGGGCGAGGAGTAGTTGAAGCCCTATACCCCAATACAAGTTAAGGCAATTAGTACTACCCTACGTACTCCATGATCCGATTCGAAACGAAAAGGAGAATACTTTACTTTAGAAAACTTGATAGTTGAATCTCTCATTCCCATCTTAATACCAGACCCTTTGTTAAAATTTCACATATTCACAGTACATTCAAAGAGCTTGATACTCATACATGCTCCTTGAAAGCCAATAATATGAGTTTAAAAAAGGCACCAATCCAAGGGCGACAAAAACAGGAAAACACCATTCATCCGCACTATGACGCCCGTCAACAACCATCGAAACACGAAACCTGGGAAAGGATGCAAAGACATTTTGCTGAATTCAACGGATGAGGCGAAAGGATGATGATAATAGCAACTACGTCTCGGAACAAAAGTAAAAGTATATGTCGGAGGCTACTTGTCGATGTGATGTGTTGTTGCTCTGTCGTTGCCGGCATATCAAAAGTAAAAGTTCCTGCCGCTGCTACCCCGAGCCCAGCCAAAAGTACTAAAAAGACGCGTCATCGTCTAGTGTACGTCTCCTCTGAAAAGAGGGCTTCCCCGAATGGTTTGTTTTGTTGCCGGGCAATGAAATGTAATACTTCCTTACGATATTTTTTTTTCTGCCGGTAACTTCCTTCGCCTTTCGCTCATTTCCATTTAGTTCCATAAAAGTTGGTTGGTGCTATTGCCGCCGCTTGGCTGGATGGTGCGGGTATGCCAAGAGTACTGAGGTTAGGATGCTGATGTCATGAATGAATGGATGGTAAAAGGGTATAGGAGGAGGCAATTGAATTCTTTTTGGCCCTTTTTTCTCGTTTGACTTAATGCAATGGCAACGGGTAGATATACTCGTAGATTAATGGTGTAGTTAAATTGGGTGAATTGGGTGAAGGTCCTTAAAATGCTGACATCATATCATATAAAGTTCAATGCTCCCGATATAGAGATGGATTAGAGAAGGATAAAAGGGGGTGGGGAACAACAGCCTTGGCCTTGACATTTCAAGAAAACTTGGTGTTCTACATTTTGAAGTGGGTGGACAATAATCCTGTGATGAATGCCTCTTTTGCGAGTGTTGGATTTATATCACTAAGTTTATTATTTCCTCCTAACTCATATATCCACTTTGTTGTTCAGAGCGTTCAAGTTGACGTTAAGGGGCATATGTTAGGTTAAAGGGGCTCCTCTGACATATAGAGCATACTTAGGCTACCATAGGTTCCGTTGCGATCTCATCACCGACCAAACCTACTCTCCAAACCAGTCGGAGCTGACAATGAAACGAGAGGCACAGAGCAAATAAAAAAAGAAGATCGCGAAATATGAAGAACCGCAGTCCAAGTCATAACCGAGATGCAAAGGACAAATCCAAATACCAGGCGGTATTTGAACGATACCTGAAGAAGAGACAGCAACAGAAATCGCAAGGGGCATCTAAACGGAATCGGTCTCAGGATAAGACCACTGATGCCACCAAGCCATCAAGGACCGAACCATTCACCCAGTAGCGCGAAATTTCAGCCCGATCATCAGCAATGTGGTAAAGGATCACTCGTCAGTAGCTCAACCAGAATGGCAAGCTCGTGGCTGGTCAGTGGAGCAAAATAAAAGCCATTTGATCCAACATGGTACTGGAATACCTCATGGCAGGCGAAGAACAGAAGCTTCATCATTCGAAGGTCCTGAGCGATCATGTGAGAGGACAAGAAGTCTCCAGATTTCCTGCGGAGCTGCGTCATCAAGATCGGTGACGTGGTAGAGGACTTAACACAAAATTTCATCCCAGTCTGTGCCTGAAATGAATTGAACTGGGAGAGGAACCCGTTGCAAACAGTCTCACCTTCTCCCATTCATCAGCGAGCAAAGCCGTGCGCCGTTGGTAGCGTCCAGCCATAGACACCACTTTGGTATCAGGAATGCCGAAGTCCAGGTGTTTCGCTCCTAGGCCGATCCGGTGCGGAACGGAAAAAATATACGAGGGTGATGATTTTCCTTCGAGTTAATATGATTCCAAACCAAATTGACAATTTTGCCAATCAAATTAACAAATTTTCCAATCTCGTTCGTTTTGGAAATTTGTTAATTTGATTCGTAAAATTGTCAACTTGGTTCCTAAATATGTCAACTTGGAAGAAAAAGATATGTCTGCCTCAGAAATGTGCTCATATCTATTAAACTGTCAACTCGTCTGAACGATAATACCCATCCCGACTAGGGCGATCGATAGCTCAAGACTGACTACGGTCGTTATGGGTTCAAGTCTCGTCCACGGCGTACGTGGCCATGGATTTTTGTGCGGGCGTAATAATAAGCCACAATATCTCCCGACTTGCCGCAGGTAGGCGAGGAGCAAGAGGTGCATGCAATGTGCATGGTCCGAAACTGGATTAGGCCAACGAAACGTCAGCTAAGCCACATGGAATAGTTGACGCGCTATGCCCCACCAGCAGTTAAGGCAAATGAGTATGAGTAATATGACTACAAACACTTCAAATTTAATAGGCAGTCTAAATCGAACCGAAACAAAAATAGTCACTATCGTTCAAAAAAATGTAACGTCTGGATAAATTCAACAGATCCGTGAAACGTATACTCATTTGTCCGTGTGTCCCCTTTGCTACTCTCAAAACGTTTATAAAATAAGTTTGGGATTTGTACTTACCAACAGCCGGTGACATAGACCTTGAACCCGATGAACCAGTAGGTGACGGTGTCGGTCTCATCGCCTGTTGTGAATTTGGTGTACCAGGCGGGCCTGAGCCCATACCACCAATTCCACCACACGAAGAGCTATCATTACTATTTTGTCCAATTAACTCCTGAAATGAAAAAAAAATGGGTGATTAGAAATTTAATGATCCAGAATATTTACAATAGTAAACATAAGGGAAAAAGAACACAAATATGAAGCGCTGCTGTTCATCATTATCATCATTGTGTGCTACAGTCTGACGTCGGGCCTTGGCCGTCTGGATCATTGTCCTCCAATTATTTCGGTCAAGTGACCGCGTCCTCTGATCTCGGAAGCCCAACAGTTGTTCGGCGTCAGCATCTACTGAGTCTTCCCAATATGTTCTAGTTCTTCGTCGCAGGCTTTCTGCGCTAATGCGTCCTTTTACTATTTCTTTAGGCATGCGGTTATCATCCATCCGTTGTACATGTCCTGCCTATTGAAGTCGTTGTAGTTTGATGATTTTTAATGAACCATATTCTGGTAGTGCTGCTTCCACCGACAGATCGAAAGCAGCACCTTATGAGTAGGATCTGCCGGTGGTACGAAACCAGAGGCCGAGGGTCCCATTACATCCGGATCCCAACACGAGCTCGAGGGCATCTGAGCTGTCCGCCAACCATTCCATCCCTATGGATTATCCAGCAGCAGCGGCCTATGCTTGCTGTGGTTCAGTTCGGGACGTGGGCGGGGTTTTCGCCGCTCGTTGCCGCTGTCTTTTACGTATTAATAAAAATTCATAGGTCCGGGGAAGACAACACAAACAGGCGAGGTAAAAATGGGGAATGATAAAAGATAAGGATGGAATGGTTGGCGGACGGCGCAGATTCCCTTGTGTTCGCATCAGGATCCAGGCGGAGTGGGACCCTCGACCTCTGGTTTCTTACCACCGACAGATCCTTACTCATCAGGTGCTGCCATAGCACAACCAGACCAGAATATGGTTCATTACAATTTGTGGGATCGATCAAACTCGATCGCCCACTGTAGATTTACAGGGCTCTATAGTACAATAGAACCCATTCTAATAGCTCAGGCTTTCCGACCAAGGATTTTTCCTGGCTTCGCAGTCGATTCATTGCCATGGGGTAACTATCTGGCAATGTGGTATTGTCGTGTTTCCATAGCAAGCTGATTTCCATGCGGTTATTCACCATCCTCATTGTTTTGTCGATGATCTCTTGGGCCCGTCTCTCTTCTGCCGTAGTAATAGCTGCCGCGCCACTTTTAGATGCTGCCACTCCAAACGACTCCACCGAAAAATACCTTTTCACCATCTGATGAGTTTCCTCATCCAAATTTCTCCGTTCAACCATATAATTCACCGACTGTGGAGCTCCGATATTCACTGCTAGCACGTTCCAGGGGGGAGCCGAAAGTCCATAGGCTATCCATCCAAGGGGTGTTCTGGCTGCGACTGGATCTTCTTTTCCACCCCTGGGCTGCTTGAAGGTTGAAGAAGCTTCCGTATTGCGGATAAGTATGAATCGAGACGTGATCCGAATTCGACTGCCCACCGTTTAAATCTTTAGGCGCTTGACGTGATCCGCGATTTTCTTGAATTTTTGCGGAACATTCCTGTTTCGCGAATTATAAGAGAATTCTCTCTATTGCATTTAGAGAGAATCCTTAATTGCACCATTTGCGCTTTAGGTAGTCCATTTCCGCTTTAGGTGGTAAGAACCTAGAAGCCACGCGGGGGGATTTTTAAGTCCTAAAGCGGAAATTTCTTGAGTTTTATGGAAATTCTCTCTAATCAAATAGAGAGAATTCTCCTAATTTTTGCGAAACAGGAATGTTCCATTTTTGCTGCTGACAGTGGTGCCTCCTGAATCTCAGATTGATTCTTCTCAGAGTCCTGCGGTTTCTCACTGCTTCCGGGCGTAAACGTTCTGCCAGTCACACGTGGGCATTGATTCGCCTTTTCCTTACTCGGGCACGGAGGAGTGGTCGGCGCTAAAACAGATAAAACAAAGCCGGTGTCTCCTCGCCAACTCGTTTTTTGCCGCTTCGTCTCCTCTAGTGAGTCTAAAGCATCTCACTGTCAGATGTGGCTTTTTGCAAATAAGGCAAACTTGCATCGGCGTTGCTCGGGGAATCCTCGCTATAGGCCATCAGCCTCCCTCCAGGACGTACTATTTTTGTGCGTGCTTCACTCTGAGAGTCTGTAGCGCACATCTTACCCATAAGTATAGAAATATCCTGGTTAGGTAGGGCCTACTATTCCGACACATGTGCCTTCATCCGTGAACCACTTGATGGTATCTGGAAGGAGAGTGAACCCAGTTTTCTTTGCTTCACATTACAGTGTTGGGGGCGACCGGTAGCGCAGTGTGTTGAGGCATCAGTCTCATGTTTGACTACCGGCGTTTCGGGTTCGAATCCCGTCCACGACGACGTTCGTGGCCATGGATGTGCAGGAGGTGCATGCTGGCAACTGCATTCTCTGAAACCAATTTATGCCAACGAAACGTCAACTGGGCCACATGGAACAGTTGACGCGCTATGCCCCACAAGGGGTTAGGGCAATTGAGTTACAAGATGGTTCTTTCACCAGATGGCCCGATGATATACTGATTAACCAGCTCTCACTGAGCCAACTATCCTGTTCCGGATTAAGCTTAGTAAGGGCATCGCAAGCCTTCAGTCTGAGGATCGTCAGTTTAGCTTGTGCAAACATATGGTGGAAAGTCTAGCAGTACCTCTAGCGCCGCTGAACGGCAGGAGTGAATGACTCCGGTAGATACCAGGGGCATGGGCGCGTCAACACGTCTTGCATTACTATGCCTTGTTGACATTTCGATACGGATAGCATATATTGTTTCGGATGGTGCAGTTGCTAGCATGCGCCTCCTGCGCCGTCTTGCTCGGAGCGCTGTGGGAGTTCAATTAGTACCCACAGGCAGTTTTTGTTCGTGCCGAGGATTGAACCTCCGTTTCTCTGGATAGAGTAGCATCGTAGACCGGTGAGGAGCACGCCAAAGCATTGAACATTTCACAACCCATTGTACACAGATATGTACGAGTATGCTACATATTAAACTATTTCTCTGGGGGTCAATGAATCTACATCACGCGATTAATCCTAATCTAACTGAAAGATGTCGCGCGCAGCATGTCAAATTAAAGCCGCTCAAAACACAATACACAAATCCAACATAATTCATGCGATATATACGAAAACGTTTATTTATAAATTGACTAATGTCTTATTTATATTTTTGTTCTGTTTTTATTATATCGCGTCATCATTGAATCGTATTTGCACGCGCCAAGGGGGCAGGCAGCGTCCGCACTAAATATAGTGATTAGTGCTGTTGTATGTATGTATGTACATATGTATATCGATGGAGCGCTACTGCTGACGTAATAAGTGGCGCCAATCTGTCTGGCTGTACACCGGGGAAGTTCCCCATTAATAAATAACACAAAAGAAAAAAAAAACATTTACGACGAGCCTCTTGCGCGACTCGTGGCTCGCCTCATATATGTGTGTCGCATATGATCAAAAAGAACAAACATCTGACCAAAGAATGCAGCAACAACGACCACAGCAACAACAAAACATACAATTTCTACACAATCATAATGCCTGACGATGGTTTGCTCTTAATTTGGAATCAACAGGCATTACGTAATGTACTTGTTGGTCGATGTACATTGATACCATCAACATATGTACGTATAGATACGTAAAACACCGTACATAGATACGATATCCAAATGTAGATACTTTGAGGTATAAAGGCATTATACGTTTTCAAAGAGAGATCACGGCTACTGAGGAGGCTCCCGTACATATACTCGCACACAATACCTTTTAATGTTTCCTGAAATTGGTTCGATTCAGTTGGAATCGCATCAGATCAAGAGTGGACGACCAAAAAAAAACTGAAGCATACCCAACATACGATAAAAAGATTAAATCTTTCTTTTCTCCAAAAAAATTGAATTACATATTTATAAAATTCAAATTTCGGATTGTGGTTTTTTGATATGTGGTCGGCGAAATCAGTCAAATTCGTTTGGGATTGAAAGCGCAGATTATGCAACAATTCAAGTTTCACTTTTTCGATTAGAGACAACTTCCGACCATAGCGATTCTTTGATGAAAACCGCACGCATTCATCGAATGACTAACGAGCGTTTTTTTTTTTCTTATTTATGAGCCTAGTGACCTGATGGGCGCTTCTTCAGTTTTCAGCAGCTTTTCGATATCTTCATGAACGGAGCATACTTTGATCTTTTTTTTTATAGACGAGTGGTGGAATCATACGGATACGGATCAACCACGGTACCGATGTCGGATAAAGCCAGTGCTGGAACTAGAAATCAACTTCGGAGGGGGGTGGTCCTGGAGAGCTATAAAGTTTGTACACACTTATTTCATTTTCGGCCCTCAACAGGCGTATGTCTACTGAAACCGGGGACGAATTCCTTATTGGAGAGAAGCATGGTTAGGTTAGGCAATAAGGGCTGTTGCGCTTACCACACAACCAGGAATTCCCAGAATTCCCAGAATCGTCTACATTCGGTGCCTTAAGGAGTACCTAAGCTCGAAGCTCTTTACCTCCCCCCCCTTACGGGAATGGCGTTTTCTCTGACCGAAGTCAGAAGGATGACTACTTTGGAACATGCACTTTCCTCAGAACCTTACCATTATAGGCTGCGACCTAGCTTAGCCGACTTAACAATAACTCACAGCCACCACGAGTCCAACACCTTGATGGGCCAGTACCTTGGTACTGTGGGCACACTCATCCCCGTGGTTCATTATTTGCTACTGACTTCTCAAAAGCCGGAATGATCTCACCGTTCAATATCCTTACGGAATATCTCACTGATTAAGTTGTGCATCACGGGCTCAGTTAAACCCACTATCCCCAAGAGAGTTGAATGTGCTTCCGTTCCTCACGTACTAGTAAGCATTCTCCTCAGTCGGGGATAGTGCTTCCTTTCGCATCACAGGTCGGCACCATGTTCAGGTACTAGGAAGCCAATTGACTAGGTACGTGGGATTGTCTAGCCCCAAAGCAGTATAGGAATCAGTATCTCTTACTTTCCACCAATCCACACCTATGTTAGAATCAGAGCTTGGGAAAAACCCCAAAGCCGTGTCGTCATCAAGTCTAGGAATCGGAATACTGGGAGGACCCCAGCAACCTTTCCGCTTCATGGCACCTATAGGATTGCTCCAATAGGAATCATTCAAGATACTTTTCAGCCTATATAGCCCCTTTTCGTAGTTCGTTATGCGGGGGCACCACTCCCCAGGTGTCGTATAACGACGGACTCAAGAGACCATCACACAACACCGGTGGCATCATAACGACGGACACCACTAGCGAGACCGTCAATCAGCCACCTTAACTTCATAACTAAGGTACATGGGGTCGTCAGTCCCCAAAGGCATGCATAGGGATCAGCGCCAAGGCCCCTACCACACAACCAGGGGTGAATGAAGAAGTGTGAATGAAGAAGTGAGAAAAAAGAAATGTATTCCTCCTTCTTGTGAGAGCAGGACTCCTCCTTGTCCTCGCCACCTAAATTTCTACAGGAATCATTACAACCCAAAAACCAAAACCCAAAATAGCTATGCTAAACAGCCATCCTGGCATACTCACCACCAGGGACGTAGCCGGGAGAAGGGTCCAGAGAGTCCGGACGCCTCCCGAAATGTTGTGGTTATAATAAGAATAAATACATCTATAAAGCCGTGGATCGGACTAAGTGTTTGCTCACACGGATCGTCTCGTAATCGGCTCGTCTGCGATTCGAACTCCACTTCCCAAGCAAATCGATTCGCTTACGTGCCGACCAATGGACGACCCCGTGTAAGCATCTCCATAAATTTGCTTGGGAATTGTAGTTAGAATCGCAGGCGAGCCGATTATGAGACGACCCGTGTGAGCAAACACTTAGCGTGTCGATCTCAACTCGATCCTATTCATCAAGCTAGAATGCTAGGTAGGGTCGAGGTGACATCTTCCGGGTCGGGGAAGCCAACACCAAAACATACTCCACACATTAACAGAGAATATGCATTGATGTTTCATCATGACCCTCGCAGAAGCGACAGCCACTGTCCTCCTCGTCCTCCTCCTCCTATGTTATGCCCATGTCTAATGTCTAAAGATGGCCTCTCTGACAAGAGTGTTCAGTTAGACCACCATTGATCATTCTGAACTTATTCTCATTTAGATATAACAGTAAAGAAAATCTGCCTAAGAGATTGTCTCAATGGCCGGCGGCCTCAATGCACTCTCAATCTTTGAAGCGTTTTCTAGTGACACATAGTGGGGTCCCTTGAAAGGGTTCCAAACCACAGACTTGAGTGGAACACCTAAAACCAAAACAGGAAAAAAAAGATACCCGAAAATAAAAATCTGGCACAAAATAAAACGCCAACGCCAAGCCGCGTCTAAAGGTCCGTCCGTTTGAATCGATCGCAGGCGACGATCGAATAAAACACACACAAGTATGCTCCGTGCTCTAAAAATCCGGCACAAAAAAAACGTCAACGCCAAGCCGCGTCTAAAGGTCCGTCCGTTTGAATCGATCGCAGGTGACGATCGAATAAAACACACACAAGTATGCTCCGTGCTCTATGGCTTGACCGTTAATCGCGAACAATATACGACGATCGTATGCTTTAAGGTGTTTTGCTAGGCGCTTCTGAGCGACGATCGCTCGCGACTGTGAAAAAAAACGATCATAATGGAACACTATTCGTGTACATTTTGAAGTTTAGGGGATAGTCGGATGCTAGACGTAGTTGCACGACTGTACTTCCTCATAAAAAAACACACGAATAGTGTTCCTTTATAATAGTTTTTTTTTCACAGTCGCAAACGCAAGTTACTCAGTCGCGGCCTAGCAAAACGTACCTTTAGCAAAACAAACCTTAAGAAAACAAACCCTAGGAGAGATTTCACACGATCGGTTCGGTGGCAGTTCACGAACTCATAAACGCATCGACACTCTGGCTCAACGACTAATGGAATTATACCATGGGCTACCACTCTAGAAACCAGAATTTGAGCCGCAACAACAAAAATAATGAAATCTTTAACTTGACCAACTTTTCTTGAAAAATAATGAAATTATCAATTCCACCTATTTACCGGTCAGTCCGATTCACCGAGTAATCGTGTTCAACCAAACCTCCATGTTAAATCCATCAGCCGATGGTCAAAAATTAGCTAGCGTAATTCACCGAATCGGTGTGCCATCATGACAGTTTTTCGGTGTAGATAAACTTTCTCTGCGGATATTATTTTTACACCATTAGGTGAATTTCAAAATATTCCGAATGAATGGAAAATTATCCATCAAAACGACTAAAACCAATTATCCATAAGAGATCGAGCCCACAGCAAACTTTTTAGTTCGCAGAAAAACTAAATACATAGTTTAGTCAGAAAAACTGCACACACTGTGTTTTATGAGACCGCGCTTACAGTGATTACTAAAGTCAACTAGTCTAGTTTGTCGTGTGTGCAGTCTCGTAAACCGTTTTAGTTTTTCTGCGAACTAAGAAGTTTGCCGTGGGCACGAGCGCTAAGGGGAATCACTGGATATTTTTATTCAGTCGACAAAAAACCTCGGAAACCAACCATCGTCACGGCAGGATTTGAGCCTATGATTGAAAAGAAGAATACATCGGACTGACGCCTCAACGCACTAAGCTACCGACTCACTGATATGAAGATACATATTTCGGAAGAAGAACAGAGCTAATATGATGTAAATGTTTACACCACCCATTGGAGTAACAAAGTCTTGCTTTTGGTTATGTATTTTTTGTAGCCATTATTGTCAATTTCATCGCGTAAAGGTATTATTTTTGAACATCTATCGTGCGGTGTATTCCAGGAGTATTAATTTACCGAATGGATAGAAAAAGCGCATTATCCATATCCAGCAACTGGTGTTAAAAGGAGCCAAGTATTTTTTACTGCGTAGAGTAGTGTTTTGTCAAGTTATCATTAACATCGTTGGGGCCCCAAATAACCTCACAATCTACTGGGACCCTGGGCACTCCAACTTTATAGATTCCTAGCAGATGAGCTTGCCAGACGAGCATCTGAGGCCCCCCTACTTTGGGTTAAATCTTTTCTGCGTTATACCCACAGAAGAGAGAGTTAGAAGGAAATGAAAAAGAGCGAGAGAAATGAAGTAATTAGGCACAAGTGTGGCTATATGGATGGACCGAGTAAGTGGCAGAGAGACAAAATGGAATGTCATTGTTCACAAAGGAGAAGTATGAGGGGGCTTGCGAGTTTGACATCTCATGCGCTTCTGGACTGAACATGTGTTGCGGGGAAGAGGGCGCGTGTCTCTCTGTTTACTTTTTACGAGTGGAATAACTTCAAATAGTTTAGTGTTGAGTATATGCGGATTGCTCCTCCATAGATTTTCTATAGTTATACCAATCTGCCTTGTCAAGAAGTGAATCACAGACTGGGAGCCAGAGAGAGCTGCCATGCTGTGAGAAACTCTCCCTGGTAAGAGACAATCAAAAATTGTTTATAGCGGGCTACTCCCGTAACCGTTCCCTTAATCTGCTTAACTTGAGCAGAAACAGGGTCAAAATTATCTGCGGATTTCTCACAGGTCACTACTGTCTTCGGGGTCACCTCAAAACAATGCTTATCGGCTCGAATGCAAGTTGTCGTTTTTATAAGGCCGACGACAAAACCCCAGAGCATATCCCCTGTGAATGTGGATCTCTTGCTCGCAGTCGAATAGTATTTTTCGGTGTTGCCTTACCCCATGACCAAGGATGTAGCCTCGATCAAATTAAGCGGTCTTAGTCGATTTATCGGATGAGCAGATTGGATCAACAAATCTCTCTAGAATCAGGGCATAGCACAATAGACTAATTGTCGCGATTGCGGGCCACGGCCCAATAACTATCTATCCAGTAAAATCCCCAATTAAAGCCATTGATCGGTATGTCGATGAGTGCATGTGCCGGTGAGCGAATCACGGACTCATCCGTGTGCAAGCTCTGTACTTTTAGAGAGCTCGGACCGATAGTAAATGCGTTGCTGACTCATCGACTCACTGGCTCACCGACACATGGAGTCACCGTGTGAAAACCGCCAAAGAGCTAAAGGTAACTACAGATTGCTCGTGTTCCCACGTCACGTCAGACTCCATGGGATCACGTTAGACATGAAGTAGTATTCGCATTGGCCTGATGTGTTTTAAAAAATCGCAAACAGTATACGAGAAACTACAAATACACACAATTTCTTCTTCTGATTCCATCCCACGTCAGAAGAAAAATCAAAACCTTATGATATGCTTCTGACGCGTCATAAGGCATCAGAAGACGGAATTGTGTGTATCTGGAATTTCTAGTGTTCTGTTTGCGATTTATTTAACACCCATCAGGCCAATGCGATCATTGCTGACATGGGAACACGTCACGACAGAGCAATCTGTAGTTACCTTAAATGCAAATTCCCTTCCAATGTTTAGTGAACATATTTTTGGAGTGATGAGTCAAAGCGAATCCAGCGCAGAAGTGCAGTCTATAGGCTAACAAAAAATATCACACGCTCCAAAATCAGATATACCTATATAACAAAAACCTCCCCTTTTATCTACAGTCAAAAGAAATTCCAAATTTTTCAATGAATTTCTACAAAATTAGAATGAAGACAACTTTTGCGACTTTTTTTTCCCCATTTCGTGTAACCGCACAGCTGATGTTTCCTCCGTTACGCATTCCAAAAAAAAAGCCCTATCTACACTTGACTGACATACATTGTATATAATTATTCCGTTTCAAGGAATGGCCTCTTGGGCCTGGAAATTTGTACCTACTCATATACGTCGTCTCCCACTCGAAGCTGTATCGTTCGCGTTCCGACTTAAATTGTCAGATCTTTGGAAAATTCCATATTGAACAAGGAGCGCTCCCCTCTATAAGCAATGCTTTTTCCATACAGCCCAATGTATCTCAAAGGACCTCAAAATAGAAAATGAAAAAGGAGCACAGCGAGGGCGACGAGGGTAGTAGAACACACATGTTCTCTGCTGTCGAGAAAATTTCACTTGACATCTATAGTGGAAATGAACTCCATTCAATTGTATGGCTATACGCGGCCCGATAGAAAGTTCCTTTATTACAGACGCTACTGCACAACATAGCTACATGTCGCAGGGATATATACATATAAGGATCTTTGAACGATTTTTCTACGCTCGAATGCGATTCGAATCTATTTGGGGAAAGGCAAAATCAAATCAGAGAACTACGCCTACTATGGCCACCGAAGAGTTCACCCGGCTTTTTTCCCTTCGTATACTATTCCTGTATCGTATTATCGTCGTGGTTGTGCCTGACGTTCAATTTATATCACCACCTACTTTTATCCTACGCTCTTTCGTCCTTCGTTCGTCTACCAGAATATTGTGAACACCACAAAAAACTTTCACTTTCTTCCAAATAGTAGTGGCGCGTCGAAGAGCGGGGTGTGCGAGATACGCCGCCGCTGCACAAAAAGATGGCTTTTATTATAAAGATACTGACAAATACTATTTACACAGGACTAGAAAGGTTGACATGTATGTAACTGAAAGTATGTACGTACATAAACCGGCGGGTTTCTAAACAAGGCGCAAAGTTGTATCGTCCTTGCTTTCCGTTCACCACCCCGCAGCACACCATGCCATACCATGCCACCCTTCTTCACGTCCCATGGCTTTTCTCGTGATATATTAAATGCGATTCTATTTCTCCGTCCTCTCCTCATTTCGGTTGAGCCTCTCGACACAAAACTCTTCGGAAAGTTCAATCGTCGTTGTTGAGCACAGTCATAGTCGACACAGTGACGACCGGAAAAGGGGACGATGGGTATCCGTCTCTTCCAATTTTCCTTGGTTTTCACCCTCAGGCAATAGCAGCAGAGGCAGCCGAATGACGACGTTTCTCTGTGCTGTGTATTAAAAATGAGGACGTTACGAAAACTCCTCGTGTGTCTTGTGTCGTGGCTCTAACAAAGGCAATCGTATAAATCTATCCGTAGTATAGAAGGAGAAGCTATGGCAAGGACGACTAGGTTATCCAGAACGGCGTCGTCGTTATTCTGGAGATGACGATAGAGAGAAGGGTCGATTCGTGGAACAAACATACCCACGTACATTAGCTTCTTCTTCTGTATCGACCCTTCTTCAACCGGTCGATCCGCCGATGGTGGTGGTATATGTCCGTCCATTCGTCCTTTATCGTCTTCGATGTCGTCTTCGTCGTCCTTGACGTGGTTGGTTGGTGGATGTTGTTATCGCAACGGCATCACATTTTCTCTGGCTCAGGACTTTATACGAGAACGTGAAAAACAGAAGGATATGGAAAAGTTGTTCGTTGAAAATAACAACCTCAGACCGTAGTCGTCCGTAGTCGTCGTCGTCGTTGTTGTCTCCCTACAACACGGGGGTGGATGATGACTATGCCGCCTTTCGCCTTAATTCAGAAGAAAAGTTGACTATATAGAAAGCGTAGCGTAACGATAGCAGCAGCATTTTTTTTTTGTTTTATGACTATGGGGGATCGGAATACTGGAAGGACGACAACGTCGTCGACGTCGACGACGATGATGATGATTTCGTTGAGAATGGCAACGAGAGGACGAGTGTTTTAGCAATTCTGGCAAGCAGACGAAAAAGCTGGATAGTGTTTTTTTTTTGTGCCTCCACTCAAACGTTAGCCCTACGCTCTGTTGGAAATGAACAAAATCTCTTTGCGTGAGGGATTTCAGTCAGTTCAGGGTTGGAAGAAGAATTTCTCGTTATATCAGAAGGACCAACAAACATAGCAAGCAAGGCTTTCGAGAAAATGAAGTTTCAGATGAAACTAAAAGAAAGAATGGAAGCGCGGCAGGATACTTTTAGCAGCATTCTTTGGCATTTTGTGTTGTAAAGAAATACGAATGAGATGGGGGAAAAAAAGGAAAAGGATCTGTAGTCAGTCCGGAGCACATACACACAAGGACGAATGGACTTGAATGATCGCTGTGTTGTTTCGCTTTCATTATTTCTTTTTGTTTTACAGTGGAGAAAATAAAGGCGACTGCATCTAGGTTTAGGGTTGGGTAGATCTAAAACGTACTGGGATATGATCCTTTTAGAGAACAATTTTTGGAAAAAACAGGACCTGTGTGCATCTATCGTCTGAAAACCAAAAATGTTTCATGAGAAATGACATTTTGCATCGGGTGACGTATGATACAACAAAGATTTTGAGCTGCAAGTAAAGGTAGTCCTTTTGGGGACATGCAAAAATGTCACTTAAATCGTAGGGGAAAGATAAACTATACTTGAGTAGCTCATCGACCTGAAATAGTACACAGAAATACGAAAACGAACAAAATGGGAAATATGACGTTTAATTGGAGTATCCGATTTTCGATTTTTTGCCCTTAGGCACTCTATTGAGTCAGAGTATTAAGAGGGTCAAAAACGTTGGGGACTGTTGCCATATAATGCATGTACATATTTTTTCAGTCAAGCTGAATAGAGGTCAAGACTAAAAAAAAACCTCAATGTGCCGACCAAGGGATACTAACATAGCCAACGCCTTCCCTGGAAAGTAATATTGTGAGGTAATTCCGCAGGGTAAATTGACAACAGAAGGTGCACTTGGCTTCGTCGCTTTCGCTTTCTATCCACTCGGTGTCAAGGCCAAGGAACATGGCCACCTCGATAGGGTTTTCCAAGAGCGCTTGCCGGGCATTCACACAAGATGTGCGTAGTGGTTTCATTTTCCTCTATACACAGGCGACATTCAGTTTCGCTGAACAGGCCAATTTTATTTAGGTTGTATCTCACCCAGTGATGGCTCGGTTAGTATCCCACAATAACCCTTAGATCGGCTCTATTGATTCGGGTAGCATTATTGTACTTAAAGGGCGTTATAAGCTCCTTCGATTGACCCAGCCCCGGAAGATTTTGACAATACTGCTGGTTTAATCCCTCAGACCATTCTCTAATAACCATTCTGGCTGAGGTGATGCTCAGACCACAGTATGGTTCCGGTCCAAGAAAAAGGGAAGACCCTGGCTAGCAAGTTCGTCCGCGATCTCGTTTCCTTCGATGCCATGATGGCCTGGCACCCAACACAGGATTACTCGGTTATTTGAACCCAACATTTGTAGAAGTTCATAACACTCTTTCACCAGCTTCAAAGAGAGCTTATGTGAAAAGAGCGCCTTAATGGCCGCCTGGCTATCCGTAAAAATAGCAGTGTGAGCACCACGGAGTTTCTTGTCTAGAACTTCCCTGCCACAGACCTCAATGGCATGGATCTCTGCTTGAAAGACGATGGGATGGTAACACATTGCGATTGAAATCCTGGTGTTCGGCCCATAGACCCAGCACCAACTCCCTGTTCGATTTTAAACCCATCGGTAAAGGTAAACCACATAATGCACCTAGGATGAGAGTTTCCTGTCGTGGCAAACCTCCGTAATCTGATCTTAAGCGGTTCTACATCCCAAGAATTTGTTTCAGAATGCTCATATGACCGACTTGAATGATGTGTACGTCAGAAGTGAGATAGCATTGATAGATGCAGATTCTTGGATAAAGATGTGTAGCGGAGTTAATCCAATTACCGCCTCTAAGGCACACGTTGGACTTGTACGAAAAGCCCCAGTGATGCCAAGACAAGCAAAGCATTGTAGCTTATTGCACTTTACTATGGTTGAAGACTGCCGCGTCTTAGGCCACCATACAAACGCAGCGTATGTCATTTCATTCCATCATCTTTGGAGGTGTTAGGTGTTAGTTGCGGCTGGACAGTTGAAAATTTGTTCCACGTTGTGGGGTGTATCGTCACACGGTGGGCAGTTATTGCGAAGAGTAGGGTCGATGCGCGACAGATACGAGTTTAAGTGCGAGCACCAACCAGATCGGTGTTGAGCAAGTATCGTCCTTGTTGCTCTAGGCACTCTTTCTTCCTCCGATGATATGGTTGGTGGTTGTGATAAAAGTACTGGGTTTAGATTAAGTCCCCTTAAATCCTCTCTATGTAGTGCAGCTATAGCAGTTTTATATGTGCTATCGTCGAATGGTTCACGCACTTGTAGCGTTGGACCTCCCTTTCGAGGTCTCTTAGGTTGCGACGGATATGACGAGGAGGTGGAATTCTGTCCATCAGATTTGTGTTGGGATGATCACGCCGGTAACATTCCACAAGGTATTGCTTCACTAGAAGGTTGTTGACGCATCTTGGAGACAGTATTTGGGTCTTTTTATATAGGTGGTCTCGAAATAACATCAGGAGGCAGCCTATTGTTGCGCGTAGAGCAGCGTTCTGACAGGTCTGGATGCCGTTCCATCGCGTGTCACTCAAGTTGCGAGACCAAATCGAAGCTGCGTAATTGGTCACAGATCTGCCGATAGCTTTACAGGATACCAGTAGGGTCTCCTTATCCTTATCCCAGGAACTTCCAACGAGAGCCTTGAGAACTTTGTTCCTGCTTCTCATCTTGTTACAAACCGTGGATGCATGCGCAAAAAATGCGTCCATGCCATCAAGGATTACGCCGAGAATTTTTGGGCTGTTTACGGTAGGGATAAGTTGATCGCCTTCAGCAGCATTCTAACCTCCTTGGTCCAAGAGTGTAGCCGAGGACTTAAGAGAGGATATGTGCAGATTCTCGTTGAAGAAGATTGTGTTGAGTTCTTCAAAATAGCGGCGAATCAAATTGAACAGTCCGCGTAGCTGATGATTCAAAGTCCGTCAAGTGGTGTAGGGAGTCCTGATAGATAGAGGCTAAACAAGAGTGGATGACAAAACTTCTCGTTGCAGATCATCCTGCTTAATCCTTCTGAGTTTCCGTACAGCTAATTTCCGATAACCAAAATCGTCCTTTGGCATGGACGAGATTGGTTGTGGCCATTACAGATTTGGGATATGGTGGCATCCAAAAAGCCGTAGTTGTACCGTGCGCGTTCGTCTAAAGCCGTGTTGGTGGTTAGCAAAGTTGAAGTGAAGGAGTAGCACTTCAAGCGTCTTAGCAACGGGTGATAACAAAATAATCGGACGATAAGATTCACTTAATGTTGTTTTTTTTTGCCGGGTTTAAGGATAGGGTTCACCCTTCCTTTTTTCCAAACTTCAGGAATCACTAATGTCGCGATTGAGAGGTTGAGGGTGGATGTCGTTAGATATTCCAGGAATTGCGTATCAAGGTTCTTGCGCATAATCATTGATATCTCATCGGGACCTAAGGCACTGGAGCTTCTAGCTTTCTTAATGATTGCTGCAACTCCGTCAGAGATGAATGGGAGTATGTGGTCATTGGGGTGCTGTTCCGGATTTTTCTACAAATGTTCCACTTGAATTTATCAGGTGGCCGTTGCTCGGTAAATTGCCTGTCAAAGCGGCAAGCGCATTGTGTTCGTGGTGTTACGAAACTGGATAGCAGCATTCCCTCGTTGTTTGCTGGGCTGAGTGAGGGCTATGGCAGTCGACCAGAGTTTACTGACGCCGGATTTTAAGTTGCAACTATTTAAGTGAATGCTCCATTTGGATGACTCAAAATTTCAGCGATGAGTTCCTTTATCCTAGGGTCATCAGGCTTGGAATTACGGATCCTATCTCTTTCCTCCTCCAATCTTGCAGTTGATGGAAAATTAGGCCGAATTTCGGGAATTCACCCTGTCGGAATCTTTTTTAGCTTCTTTTTATATGACTTGTCTGAGCCACGCCCACATCTGAAAGTGTCGGTAGGGCGGTAAGAGCCGCATTAGTGAACTTCCTAAAGCTGCCCATATCAGCTTTGTTGTGGTTCAGGAAGGTACGCCGCGGTCAGACTGTTGTATAGTGGTTGGACGATCAAGTCTAATGATAATAGGCACACGATCATACGAAATAGTTAAAACGGGAAGCATCCGTCATAACCGACGGTGTAACGTTTGGGTTCATCCGACATCGGTACCGATGATTTGACATGTTGGTTCATCCGACATCGATAACCTATCAGAGAATCCTGTCCGAAAAATTAAAATTTTGTGATTTACGACTTCGTTTTCCCGAGACTTTCAAGGACGCTTTGAGTTAGAAAAAAATATACCAGAAATGGAATGTACTCGACGTACCTTTTGATACGACAACCACCACTCCACATGCGTAATTGCGGCCAAAGCAAAAGAAAACGCCCAGCCTCGTTATCCTTTTTGAGATCCTTCTGCTTGATATTTAACAATCAAAAATTCAGCCCAACCACTTATTTTATCCCTACTAGTTCGAATCAGAAAAGGTACCAGAAATGGAATGTACTCGACGTACCCTTTGATATGACACCACACATGGCTACCTCCGATTAAAAAAAAACGTCAAGCTTTTTTCAATTTATTTTTAAGACCCAACCGCCCTCTGACTCTCCCGCAACTACAAATTAAACTACAGATATAAAAAAAAAATCTGCCTACAAAGAATTTTCCGTATTTAAAGCCCTTGAAGCCTGGACTTTGCTCCGTTATCAGTTTCGTACTCGATTCTCAAAACTGTGACCTTTTTTCGGTTGATTTTTATGTAATGTAGTCCCAAAGTAAAGTACAGTCAAGTCTAGAGATAGAATCACTCGGCTCTCTACACACGAAAAGAAAACTTTAAGTTGAAAGTGAGTGGTCGTTTTCGAGGTCACAAATTGGACGCAAATTGTAATAAGGCTCGGTTGACAGTATCGCGAAGCTTTGCCGTGATACGTACACGCAAAATTACCCTCAACAGTCCTTCAGCATCAAGGAAAGAGCAGTAAGCCCAAACACAACTGCATTATTCACAACTCAATACCACGAATTAGCTTAGCACAGTCTGGGGTGAAGCCTATTAAAAACTTTTCAAGACTAACAAACAGACGCAATAGACGAAGCCATAGGCTAGCCAACTTTCTGCAATGATTTAATAAATCGTATCTCTAGAAGAATCGATGCAAGTTCAAAAGTCTGGAAGACTGCAAAGATTGTCTGTTCTATATGTTAATTGCCTTGATCCCTTCAAGGACATGGGACATTCAACATCTCTTGCATTACTACGCCTTGTTGACGTTTCGATAGCATTTATTTTTCGGATGGTGGAGTTGATGACATGGACCTCCTATCTGTGCCATCTTTATAATGACAAGCTCGGAGGGCTCTGGGAGTTCTAGTAGTACCCACAGGCAGTTTTTGTTAACGGATCGCAGATTGAATCTCCGTCTCTCTAGATGTAACTTCGTAGAACGGTGACCGTGACCATACGACTAACGAGTGCGTCATAGCAAAGATTGACTTTTCTGATTTCTATTAGCGTTACTGTTTGTCCTAATTTCTAGTAGGGTATAGGGCGTCAATTACTCCTTGGAGGCTGAGTTGACGATTCGCTAGCATACAACGCATCGTAACTAACATCTCTTGCTAATTTAGCCATATTCTGCGACGTGAATCGACGTCGTCGTGGACGGGATTCGAACCCGAAACGCCGGTAGTCAAACATGAGACTAAGATAAAACCATTCGGCTGCCTTTTAATTGCTCAGAAGTATTGTAGTAACGTGTTTTGGTACCGTATCTTGAAATAATATCAACATCATTTTTTCCATTGTTTACTGACACATTCAGCTGGTTTTTGCTGGCATATTCACCACTACATCACATGTCGGTTTGACTTTATATTGTATAGTCGTTATATAAAATCGGTAATGCATGCAATTCTTGAATCATGCATGGACGGCGAATGTCAACGTTGTTTTAAGGGGTTTTTAGACGTAATGCCTGGCGGCAGGATTGATAGCAGGTCTAATATCAGGTTTGACTGCAGGATTGATAGCAGGCCTGATGGCAGTGCTGGCGGCAGTTTGATAGCAGGCCTGACTGCAGGTTTGACAGAAGGTTTGATGGCAGGCGTGGTAGGTAGGTTTCAATGCAGGCCTAATTCCAGGATTGATGTTAGGTCTGATTGCAGGATTGATAGCAGGCCGGATGGCAGTTCTAGTAGAAGTTTGATAGCAGGCCTGACTGCAATCTTGATAGGAGGTTTGATGGCGGGTCTGACAGCAGATTTGATAGCAGTCCTCACTGCAAGTTTGATAGCAGGCAGGCCTGATGGCAGGTTTGAATGCAGGCCTGATTGCAGGATTGATGTGAGACCTGACTGCAGGAATGATAGCAGGCCTGATGGCAGTCCTATTGGCAGTTTGATGGCAGTCCTGACTGCAGAATTGATAGCAGGTCTTATGACAAACCTGACTGTAAAATCGATAGCAGGCCTGACTGCAGAATTGATAGCAGGCCTAATGGTAGTCCTGGCGGCAGTTTGATAGCAGGCCTGATTCCAGGTTTGATAGGAGGTTTGAATGCAGGCCTAACGGCAGGCTTGAATGCAGGCCTGATTGCAGAATTGATGTCAGGTCTGACTGCAGGACTAATAAGCAGGCCTGAAGGCAATTCAAGTGGCGGTTTGATATCAGGCCGAACTACAAGTTTGATAGGAGGTTTGATGGCAGATCTGATAACAGTCCTGACTATAGGTTTGATAGGAGTCAGGCCTGACGACAGGTTTGACAGCAGACCCAATAGCAGACCGGACGGCAGGTTTGAATGCAGGCCTGATTACAAGGTTGATGTAAGACCTGACGGTAGGACTGATAACCTGCAGTCAGGCCTTCTATCAAACAGCCACTAAGTCTGCAATCAGGCCTAACTGCAGATTTGATAAAAGGTTCGATGGTTGGTCTCACGGCAGATTTGATAACAGGCGTGACTGCAGGTCCGAAGGCAGGCATGACAACAGGTTTGATAGCAAACCTGACTGTAAGATTGATAGCAGAGCCAGGCCTACTAATAATCTTACAATCAGGTCAGTCAGAATTGTTAGCAGTCCTGATGGCAGTCTAAAAACCCCTTCAGACGCAATTTTGCTCGAACCCGGACTACATACCAAGTACTTATAGTATACTTTATCCGCTGTCGTTTCCATCCATTTAAGATTTCACTTCGTGTCAAACAAATCAGCTGTTACTAATGAGCCAGACATGATTGGGAGGCTTTCTTCAAGACGACCGGCATCACAATATCATCCATGTGTATTTCCAAAGATGCGAGAGCATGGTAAAGATATATCTATGTTATAAAAAAATGCTTCTTAAGAGTTTTATGAGATAACGATGAACACACAAAAGATGATAATTTTATTGAGCAAACGCTACGCATATGGACTTTGATGGGCTCTTCACATTCACAGAGCATTATCGTCATCAACCACGACCATAGTCATCGTCGTCATCATCATCATCGTCTTCGTTATACAACATACACATAAAAGATTGCCAAAGGTCGTTGATTGAAATTGCAGTTTGACGCGCCAACATCGGACGGTAGAGAAAGGGTGGGCGGATGGAATCGTTGTGTCTCACCAACATAACATGTCCTTACTATATCGTAGACTTGATTTTCGAAAAATACGTATATCCCTAATAACAGTTGGGCTTTATCTCAAGTTGAGAGAGAGTTGATTGGAAAGGAGATTTTCCCGTAGTGACACATGATCCAAATCGAGTTGCGTCCAATGGAAAAGAAGCCAGGAGGAGTAGGTGGGTTGAACCAGTTTGAGAATAAATCCAAGGGAATCTGCTGAATGTTTGATTTAAAGAGTCCTGGATAAAAAGTCTGCAGTTAAATTGTGGAGTTCTGTTGTGAAGTGAAAGGTGTGTATCTGATTTGTCGTAGATTTGAATCAAATTATGAGTTTCTTTCCAGGGAAAGGGGGAAAATTCACTAAAAATCTGAATATCCGCGGAAGGAAGCCTTGATAGGAACTGAATTTTTTTTTCCTTTTGTTAATTGCCTTGACTCCTCCACAGGTATGGACGCGTCGTCAGTGAGGTTGACGTCGGTTTTAATGAACCACCTGTAATGAACCATATTGTGGTCTGGTAGTGCTGCTCCCACCGGCAGATCGAAGCAGCACCCGATGAGTAGTGATCTGTTGGTGGTACGAAACCAGAGGCCGAGGGTCCCATTACACCCGGACCCAGATTCGACCGCGTGGGCGTCTGATCAGTCCGCCAACCATTTCATCCTTATCGACTATTTTTTTTCATTCCCAATTTTTACCTAAGAGAGTAATGAATGCAGAACGAGTCGACGGAGCGAGACTGCGAGGACGACCGAGATCTCGTTGGGAGAGCTCAGTAGGTGTGGACGCCACGCAGCTACTGGGCTTCCAGAATTGGAGGACACGGTCACGTAACCGAGATAATTGGAGGACAATGATCCAGGCGGCCAAGCCCCGACGGCGGGCTGTCGCGCCACTATGATGATGATTTTTACCTCCCCTGTTTGTGTTGTCTTCCCCAGGCCTACGAATTTTTGTTAATACGTAAAGGACAGGGGCAACGAGCGGCGAAAACCCCGCCCACATCTCCCGAACTAAGCTACAGTAAGCATAGGCCGCTGCTTAGCTCGTTGAGGGGCCTTTTTCTTCGCCAGATGGCACGGCCCGACCTTCACGGTCACTATACTACCTAGGCTCCGTCCCCACGGGCATCTTCGGATGCCCACCAAACCGTCCGTTACAACAGCATATACAATAGATTTCGAATAGTGCAGTTGCTAGCATGCACCTCCTATCGGAGCAGTCTTTACTAACAAGCTTGGAGCGCTGTGGGCGCTTCTAAGCTCCACAGGCACTTTTAGACCCGTCCCATATGCTGTGCGTTTGTGCACTAGTCCGAGCACTTCCCGTGGTCCGATCTGAACCAAATTCGGTATGTCGGGTCACTCACCTAATCTTGGAACGGTGGCAGCAAATTCGCTCATTGATTGGACTAACGGTATATTCGGCTGTCTTCAAACCGGAGTTACTCGCCAAAGTTTTTTCAAAATCAGTCTTTTAGGCTTTTCCCGTAGTCTGATTTCAAATTTTGACACATAACTTCCTTGAGTTATTATAAATAGCACACGGTAATATTTTGCCCCTAATGCAGGTCTGCGACGGGATAAAAGGACCTTCTTGACATTAAAGTGATATCCAGACAAAATGGGTATGACGCACGGTTTGTTGAGACTAATGCACTAAACTACGGCTGATAGCATTTTGAGTCCTTCGCCAAGAAAAAAGGACATTTCTAGCAATGAATGGATATATAGGACAAAAAGGATATCAAGTTGAATACACTAGACTACTGCTGAAGTTATGTTGAGTCCTTTGATGACCAAAAAAGGACATTCTTCGCAATGTATTGATATATAGGCAAGATGGGTATCATATGACCGGGGGTGTTGGGACGAACGCACTAGACTAATGTTAAGTCATTTTGAGTCTTTTGGTGAGGAAAAAGGACATTTTTGGCAACGAAGTGATATATAGGCAAGATGAGTAACATTTGACTGGGAGTCATAAGGCGAATGCAGTAGACTACTGTTGATGGTATTTTGAATCCTTTGGTCAGGAAAAAGGACATTCTTGCATTCACCTGGTAAATATGGGCATGTCCTGAATCGGGCGATAAGGACAACATTTTTCAAGGCAAATTATAGTAAATAGATAAAAATTAAAATATATTTGCATGAGACGAGCCTGAAGTGCCGATGAACATCATCGCTCTTTTTGTGTCATTATTAACGCACCGGGGATCGAACCCATGTTCTCTAGATGCAGTATCGTTGAGTGGTGACCAAGACTTCACGGCTACCGAGCGCATCTGTTGATCAATCTGATGCTGATGTAATCCCGATAAGTGAAATAAGACCATCTCTAACGACTTTCAAGGATTAACGAGTATAATACATTCAATGATTGAAAGTTCAATCGCACAAACAATTTAATTCCTCTCTCAGTCTGTCTTTTTTTATACTCAAATCTATTGCGGTTATAAAACGCATCATATTAATGCCCACGTGACCCTTATAGAAAGAGGCGCTTTTCAATCCTCTTCTGTACTTAACAACCGCACATTCAATGGCGCCACTTGTTGTTAATCCCCGCATTTCTTTCTTCATAATTTGGCAAGAAGGTAATGGGAGCCCCACATAATAAAACCAGAGAGTGCCAAATCAACCAGAAAACCGTTCAAACTATACGAGAGTAGTACACGACATGACCAACTTAAACCCAAAGAAGAAGAAGAGGTGAAAGCGAATCACTGAAGGGTTGAACAATTTATTTTGTTGAATATCTTTTCTGTTTTTCTTTTTTTTTTATTATTATTATGGCGGGCAATATCAAATTACATGTTTCAAGGATAAAATGTCCATAAAGAATGACAACGATGGGGTCAATGTGAGCGTATTTCCGTGCCGGTGAACATAATGTGTTTTCCCTTCAAGAGTAAAGATTGAGAATGGAGGGGCCACTTGCCGGTTTTCGTAACTGAAATCGTATAGATTTTATTATTATGCTCAACAAGTGGTCGATGAGGAAGGATACTCGAGCTCTCTAGGCAAATGTAGAGTATGAGATTTGATAGCGGTTGTTGTCGTCTTGGAATTCTTGAATATGGAATGGGTGTATGTCATGTTGCGGTTGGTGACGGTCTGACATCCCTATTTTCAGTTGTACGAGCAACACATTCAATTACGCTTTAATTTATGTAACAGCCGACCACAGTGTCCGGAGGGAGGAAGTCTAAATTTGCAAAAGTAAATTTTCCAACGAGAGGAGTGACACGACACGAACTTGATGTAGTTCAGTATCGGGAGATGTTGCCGAGAATTTTGCTCTCTTGTTGCTTCAAACCATTGTAAGGCGCTGACTAAGTTGTTTGGGGAGTTGCACACCATTGCCCAGAACAGAATACGATGGCATGCAGGAGTGGTTGCCGCACCATGCCCTACTGACGGTTAAAACAAAATAATAAACCACTACAAAATCAAATAAACTCTTGTGCCTTTGATCAACAGCGCTAACAAAGGATAATGGAGGTACCATAGCCTTTCAAATCAACCGAAAATGACAATGGTCGTAGACCGGTCCATGCATCTCACACGCTCTGGGTTCAGCTGGAGCGGACCTCGGTCTTATGCACCCTCTTAATTCTAACATTATCTTCTCAAGTGCACTATATTGTGAAGGATCTGAGTTTGAAGGAGCATACTATGGTTGCCTTCTTGGACAAGGAAGGTGCCTTTAATAACCTTAGACCTGAGTCAATTACCGATGCGCAATCGAGTCTAGGCGTTCACGATTCGCTCTATAAACCAATCAACCGGATGCTAACATCCAGGGTTATTTGAACCAAACTAGGCGCTTCAACTGAACGTAGGCGTGTGAATAGGAGTACTCCGCAGGGTGGGATCCTCGCTCTCCCCTTTTTATGGAACACCGCTATCAACGGCCTTCTACTCAAACTGGAAGCGCTTGGTTGCAAAGTGATTGCTAACGCGGATGACGTTGCTACCGCTATCTCGGGTAGATTTCCTGCCACTCTAAGGGCCTTTCCTCACTTGTAGGTACAATAGCGGTGCGGGATCGGCATGCTCGGTATACGTGGTACCGACAGCTTACCGAACGCCTATACTTCAATGAGTGTTTCTTGATTGGCTCGATCCCTCCCCCATCCGCGAATACCGAGCCAATCAGGAATTGATCCGGTATTCGCGGATGCGCAGAGGGGTCGTTTCGTTTTACCGCGTCGGGGTTGGTTGGTGGCAGTTGTGTAGCTTCTTCGACATTGTTGTGTGTTGGATTCCAGGTCACAATAGAGACGTTGGCAATTCAAGAGCTGACGAACTGGCTCGCCGGGGTACAACGACTGAAGCTGAAAGTACTCACTGCACAGTTGAAATGCGTTTCAAATCATGAAAATTCGCGCCATTATGCAGGCTACGGTCTGCGAGACTAACTGGATATGGCTGAGCGGCGGCACATGTAATTTAACAAGAATTCACTTGGATGGTATTGAAAATGGGCATGATCGGGCCAAAAGAACGCCAACCTCCCCTACAAATGTTATCTCAAATATATGGTAACTTTCCACAGAATGTAGCTAGCGACTTCAAATTTTGGTCAAATGTTTCTGGGCTGGGCTAGTTTGTTGATTTTGGGAACGACCAATAGGATGTTGATCCCCTCCCCTATAAAGTTGTGTTAAAAAGAACTCACTGATCTCAAATGGCGCCCACCTTCCCTACAAATGTTCTTTCATCGTAGCTTCATCGGCTAACTTCTGCTCAAACCGACAAGTCTAGGGTATATACGTTTCGAACTCAGGACTCATTTCTTTTTCTCATTTTTAAAGTGTAACTTTTATAGCAATGACACCGCGATTGGAAGTGAATCGGAAAAAATTAATTTGGCTTTACTACCACGTACCAGAGACGGCGCTCGCGTCGCTTCGATACAATCTCATACATTTGCACCGTACATATGTTACACAACGCGAAAAGAGTTCGACAGTTAGTGGGTTGATGGTTAGCGAGCAGCCGGACTGACTTGTAAGCAATTGCTCAGGGGTTCGATTACCAACGCCCGTTCCTGCGGCAGGCGGTTCTTCGTACCGGAACGACCCGTTTTTCAACGGCCAAGAGCTGCCAAACCCCCTCGATGCAAGAAGAACTGCAATATTCGAAGCATCGCTACCACAACAACAACAACATTACCAACGCCACCGACGTACTTTTAACCCTATGGTGTTGACACGAGCACATTCTTGGACATGAAGTGAAATCGAGAAAATGCGTGTGTCGTCTGAATCGGACAGTGTACGGGAGTGCTGTTGAAGGCGTCTTTAATCCTATTGTGCTGACATGAGCACATTCGTGGACATGAGGTTAAATTGAGGAAATACGGTGTCGTCCGAATCAAGGTGACAAGGCCAATGCTCTGGAGTGTCGTCGTTAGGCGCTTTTAACCCTATGGCGTTGAGATGAGCACATTCTTGGACATGAAGTAAAATATAGGAAATACGGGTATCGTCTGAATGGGACAATGTACAGGATGAATGCATTTTTAATCCTATGTTGCTGACATGAGCACATTCTTGAACATGAGGTGAACTCTATGAAATACAGGTGTCGTGATGAAGCCTATGAACTTCAGTGTAGTTGAAGGTGTTTTAAGCCCTATGGTGTTGACATGAGAAAAGTTAAACAATTTAATACAAATTTAATCCTTTTCCATTGGCTCACCGCGCGCTTTGTGCGCACCTCACCTTTTTAGTTTTTATGCAGCGCTCCAAGGATCGCTGCGTTGTCCATGAAAGCCTCTTTTTCACCAGTTCACAGGCTTGCTTTGCTGCTGTACTGAGGATGAAGGCACAGAAGAATTTCCTAACCTCAAGAGGGCGTTCTCATCTCATTTAGTCTTTGTCCATTGGCTCACCGCGCGCGCACCTCGCCTTCTTGTTGTTTATGCAGCGCTCCAAGGAGCGCTACTGTATCCTTCAAGCTTCCATGACGTGGACGTTCTCATTTCCATCATTCCGCAAGCTTTCTTTGCCGCTTTATTGAGGATGAAGGCACAGAAAAATTATCTTGACCCTACAGGGCATTCTCCATCCCCGAGAACCTTGAAAGGGATTAACAATTGTCTTTAAGACAAATTTAAACCTTTTCCATTCGCTCACCGCGCGCTTCTCTCATTTTTTTGATCCCACATTGGGCGCCAAGTTTCACAGGCCCAACATCATGATTGAGGGAAATCCACTGAAAACACATTTCGTGTCCACATTTACATTTTTACGTTGGAAGAATGCTTTTTCTGCGATTGCACTGCGAAAATGACGGCGAGCAAATTATGGCGAAATGATGTGGCGAAATGACGGCGAACTGAAAGCGATGGATGGATCATGGTTTTTAGTCATCCTTAGTGAATGGCGGGGCGCTCGAAATTTATCAAACTTTCATTGTTGGAATTGCAAGATTCTTGAAAGAGTGTCTTTCGACGGATTCTCTTCCCCCCTTTCCTGCTGAAGTATAGGAGAGACGAGGTGAGCGAGTGTGAAAGGGCTAGATTTATTTTGGAGATGATTCTTTTGTCGTTTTAACCCATTCACATTGGCTCACCGTGCGCTTCGCGCGCACTCCGCTCTTCCTGTACATCTACAGCGCTTTAAGGAGCGCTGCCTCTTCCTTCAAAGCTCGTTCGATGCTGTGGGGCTTGGGCACACCCCAGGGACCTTTACTGATGATGCAGCACTCCTTGGTGAGCGAGTGGGGAAAGGGCTAGATTTATTTTAGAGGTGATTCTTTTGTAGTTTTAACTCATTCACATTGGCTCACCGCGCGCTTCGCGCGCACTCCGCTCTTCCTGTACTTCTACAGCGCTTTAAGGGGCGCTGCCTCTTCCTTCAAAGCTCGTTCGAGGCTTGGGTACACGCCCAGGGACCTTTACTGATGATGCAGCGCTCCTTGGAGCGGCTTGGGCACACCCCAGGGATCTTTACTGATGATGCAGCGCTGCTTAAGTATAGGAGAGGAGAGGTGCGCGAGTAGCGTCCGGTGAGCGTGTGGAGAAAGGGCTAGAATCATTTTGGAGATAATTCTTTTCTAAAATAGTTTTAACCCATTCACATTTATTCGTCGCACGGAAAATTTTTCTCAACCCTAGAGAGCGTTCTCATCCCATTTATTCCTTTTTCACTGGCTCACTGCGCGCACCTCGCCTTTCTGGTGTTGAAATTTAGGAAATACGGGTGTCCTCTTAATCGTGGTGATGATGAGACCAATGTTCTGGAGTGTTGCCATAAATAAAGAAATAAATAACTGGCGCAACAGTCCAATTTGAACCTGAGCCTCGAGATGAGTTAGCATCATCTCATTCTCTAGATCGTGACGGTATGTCTTGTGCAGAGGTGTGTGATCAACAACACGCTCAACCAAGTTATTTACCCCATAAATGGGTACTCGTTTAACAGCTGAGTGGGTTCATAGTCCGACACATAAATCCACTTTTTTATCGAAAACTACCGCATTCAGTAGAAATTGAGCCGGGGCCCAGTGCGTAGAAGGCGAACGTGGTAACCGTTGCGCCATCCGGACTACGGAGTGTTGTCATAATAAGGCATGAAGGACATGATGTGAAATCTAAGAAATACGGGTATCGTCTGAATGGGTCAATGTGCTGGAGTGTTGTTGATGGCTTTTTAACCCTATGGTGCTAACATGAGCACATTCTTGGACATGAAGTGATATTCTTGGACATGAAGTGAACTTTCGGAACTACGGGTGTCATGTGAATCGGGGTGATTAGAGCAATGCCTGAAGTGTTGTTGAAGGCGTTTTAACCCTATGGTGTTGGCATGGGCGCATTCTTGGTAATGAAGTGAAATCTACGGAAAAAGAGTGTCATTTGAATCGGCGTGTTGAAGCGAATGGCCGGGAGTACTTTTGAAACCCTTTTGAGTTTTTTGGAGAGAGAAAAAAATTACCTTCTTGGTAATGAAGTACAACCTAGTCATCATGGGTATCATATTAATCGGGCAATTAGGCGAATGGTCTGGAGTGGTTATGTTAAAAAAAAATCGCCAATTTTAGTGATAGCGTATCTGGCACCATGTTCATGGCTGTGGGAGAGAAGGTGAAAAGCAAATTCTTCAAACGGTCTAAAATCATTTTTTAAATGTTAAACTTTTGACGCGCGGTAATCTAAGTGCGTGTTTGCCCACACGGATCGTCTCGTAATCGACTCGTAATCGGCTCGTAATCGACTCGTAATCGGCTCGTCTCCAATTCCCAAGCAAATGCATGGAGATGCTCACACGGGTCGTCCATTGGTCGACACGTAAGCGAATCGATTTGCTTGAGAAATGATACTCGATTCGCAGACGAGCCGATTACGAGACGACCCGTGTGAGCAAACACTTAGCATTTCGTTTTTATTAGCTTTAGGCATTTTAGGTGTCATATCCAAGGGGACGACAAGTAGATTCCATATCTGGTATTCTTCTCTGAAATTCGCAGAATCTGCAACGCCCAATATTTTGGATAATTTGACGGAATTATTATGTCTTCTAGGATAAAATGTATTCCTGCAATTCACCTACAGTCTCCCGAGACCTTCTGATAGTCCTCATAATGCCCTAACCTAAGGTAAGAATTGATTGACCTCAACCAAACATATTGCCAAAAAGACGCTCATTCGTCAAAAGAAAACGCTGAAATTAATACGTACACGAAAATGACAAAACAAACGATAATGTACGAGTATCTTTCTCCTCTGACTGTGTCTCGTTTCTTTTATCTTTTCAGTGTTAATTCTGTTTTTCTTTGTTGACATTTTTTATTACATTTTTTGGGGGGACTATTATTGCATTCGTTCGTTTCTATATTGCATGACGACGTCGCGTCATTGTCGTCATTTTTCGCTGTTGCCTCTGAAATGATGATGATGATGATTGCCTTCCAGCCAGCCCAGCGCTGTTCAAGCTTCAAGCGCAACGTGGAGTCGTCGTTGTCGGGCGGATAATGAGTTTCACAACAAAAAAAGGGAGCACACAGCACATAATATACTACACAGAGCTCCCCACAACCAGCTCACAAAAACATCACATCAGCTTGCAGCACTGCAAGTTCGTATGAAAGTTAAGAGCACAACGGCCACGATTAAATCTATGGCGCGGCAAAACACCCCAATGCAAAGAAGCTGAAATTTTTTCTCAAAAGTCGTCTTCCACACACATTTGCCTCAATATCTTATTTTCTGCCTTTGGTTTTTTCTTTTGGATCTTATTTGTGCGCTGGCTGTTGTCATTTCAGATGATGAGTGCGAGTTTTGTGTAGAGCTAACATTGAGTATCTTTTTGCGCTTGAAGATATGCGATATAAATTGGCGACTTTCGTAGCACACAAAGTTCTACGACCATTCTACCGACACAAATTGTCTCTCTCCTCCGTCACGTTGAAGAACAAAAATGCTTGGAACGGATGTACTCGGCTATATGAAGGTGAAGAGAACCAGGGAAAACTGCTGTGCTAAAGTGTGCAAGAGGAGCTTGAGGGGGGCGTATAATCCCCCATTGAATTCCAACAAAGCCAAAGCAGCGCAATATAGCCGCAGAGGCGAGGTGTGCTTGTGATATTCTGCTGTCTTTCGTACAAAATCGATTTTACTTGGCTTCACATCCACACACAGTGTAGAGAGCCGAAGCACACGAAAAGCAGCAGCAGCAGCAGAATTCCCATAGGGGAGTCTGGGCGCACAGTATAGCAATCTGAAGGCTGAAAATGTATATATATATCTGACAGATATTCCCCCCACGTTCACCAACAGCAAGCGCAAGCTACAGCACAGTTTGTATAGTCAAGTTTCCCCCCGAATACATGGACGGTCAGAGTCAGATAAATGGGCTTTTCGGGCTGACGGGAAGGAGAGTGCAGGGGGGCGGCAGACGAAGCGTTTGTGGAGGCTGTTTGTTATACGTTTTTATGACGATAACGATAGCTCGCTCGACTAGTATGAAGTGTATATGCCATGGTCCATGTATACACTAACTGAATAAGCACGATAGCGTGGGCTTGGGAAAAGGGGAGCAATGAGGGAACGACGACGGTGTATCGTATCGGCTCCAGTGAGCTTGGTGGAGCGCTGTTCAGGTCTCCGTCGATCGTTCTGTTCGTTCGTTCGTTTGCTGCTGTTGGAAGATACACAGATATTCAGAACCATCGTCGTCGTCGTCGTCGTTGCAGGCATAAACTCATGGAGAGACCGACCCATGAGCAGAGTCGGCGACAGGAGGACCAAGCGGGGTACAATGAGTTGGGTCGTCGGACACGTCAATTCCATAAAATCTCGTTATACACGTAGCGATATGGCACTTTACAATGACAGCCAGGGCACTCCTTCGTTAGCTCCAATGTTCATCGAATGGAACGAACGTTGTTGGTCGGTCGTCGTTTGCGAGAGCACATTGTGCCGCATGCAGACATAGTACCACACAGCACGGGCAAAACACCAGCAATTTTCCACGAGCCTCAAGAGCTCTTGCCATGTATGGGAGGAACTTTAGTGGAAGCCATCAAACTATGAGCTTATAGCTAGCTATAATATTATAAAGCAGAGGGAAGGCATTAAAATACATTGTTGGATATCACAACATACTGGAGGACGATGGGCGGGCAAGCGGGAGGTGTACGTTATATTTCAGTTCAGGCATATTGGAGATTGGGAAAGTAATGTGGGTTGGTTGCCTGCTTTTCATGCTGATGTGCTGATGTTCTGTGCAGGTCCGTACACCATACAAAAAGTTTGCCGGTTGGGTTCACGTTGGTTGGTTTGGAGTTTGGTCGTACCCTCTTCCTGCGATCTATAGCCATCGTATGTTCCCTATCGTCATCATCATCGCTTCAGCTTAATCCCGTACTGTCGCACTTCACCCGATGGCATTGGGGAGTTGAAATGTGGCTTAACCAGATCCTCTCCGTGCAGAAACATATATATACAATATAATAACACAGTGCCATCGTCGTAGTTACCTGTGTACAGAGCAGAGCATTCTTGCTGAACGAGAAAACGTCCATCGTCGTTGGCTTGTTCGTTCGTTCGTTCGTCCTCATTTTGTATGAACGGAATGGAATTAAGTGCAACATGGTACAGAAATCCGCCGAGCTCTTCCATACGTAGAATGAAGCATTTTGTTGAACTTCACTTTGCTCTGGTGCCGCCACCGCCGACTGGCTGACTATATGTGCGGATGCGGATTGGATTTAGACGATTTCGAGGCAAAAACACTACACTACGAGGGTTAGGGATCACATCGTTGCTATAGGATATTTATATAAAAGCTGTATCCATGTAGAATATATCCGCAAAGCCGTTATGGAATGATCCCATACTGACTTTTGTCGTTGCTGTTGCACAATAGATAGTGAGCGCTTGGAATTGGAATAATGTGTGCTCTCTCGACTGAATTTCAGAACGTGGAGCGGAAATTGAGGGTCAGGACCCCATCAGCCAGCACTTTTTCATTTAGGTGGCTACATAGTTCTTCATAGTCCTTCTGCGAAAGAGCGCTCAACTTGACAATGTAGACAAGACACACTGTACTACTTTGCTATGCTAAAGAGGTTTTGGTCGACTCATGACCTGTCCCCCCCCCCCCCCCCCCCTTCGTTCTGTTCTTGTCATAACCGTCATTGTACATTGACAGGCACTGGAGAAGCATGAAACAACGAGCTGTGCGGATGAACGTAGAACATTGTTGTAGAAAATCTGGAGCGAAAGTCCAACGTGATGAGAGAGAGAGACTCTTATGCAGATGTGGGGAGTGGATAAGAAATATTGCCGTCGTCATTAGTTTATTGCTTTACGAGTTTTAAATTTGAACAGCGAAACGCGATGCCAAAGGACGGAGTACACAGAGCCAGCGTGTCATGGACATTGCACAATCTATGAAAAACGACAAAAATCTCAGCAAAATTAAGAAAATTGCAAACGAGGATACGGACTAACAGACTAGCCCAGGGATAGGATAACTTTGATCGCTTGACGCAACCGGAGATAAGGAATCATGTCCATGTTTCAAATTAATAAAGTCACATAAATCGTAAGGAGGAGCTCATCGTCCAACAGTCTTCCATAAAAGATTAACCACAACCACCAGAAAAAAATCAAACCAAGGTCACGGAAAAAGAAAAGGAAGAAACAAGGATAAAGGATCACAAGCAAGCAGTCAACGTGAAATTTCCTTTCATAACAACAAACAATAACAATTTGTAACGCAAGGAATGATGGGAGAGTCTCTATAAGAACACACGGTTATGGACTTTAGCAATGGAAAATGGCTACAATAATTGAAGGAGCCTACGAAAGGTATAACCACCAACGAGCAGATGAAATTCTTGTTTAAATTTTATTGCCATTACTTGGGAGAGTGTTTTTTCGTTGTTGTTGTTTGTTTTAGGTCGATGTTGTAAACGGGAATGATGGTGTAATTATCCATCAAAACATTGTGATGACTTTCGTGTCGGGAGAAAGTTGTTAAAATTATAGGGATGACAGGCACGATTGGAAGACGTTTAAGAAGTTTAGGAAAAAGACAATTTTCGATTGGGAAGTCAAAGGAAATTCGAAACGGGAATTATTTGTTCAGATTGAGTTGGGAAAGTTTTTCTGATTGGATGACACTTTGTCACGTGTTTGACCTAATAAAATGTAGGTCGTACTGATGGTCATGGTTCATGTGACGTATTGGCTTTTCAGTTACTCTCTAAGTATTGTGTGTATTAGTTGAAGCTTACAGCTAACCATCCACTATACCCGTATTATCTGCCATCCCTGCTCTATATAATCGAGCTAGAGTACTTGAAGAGTTTAGAAGGCCAACGTCTGGAGCACCTAAAATGGCCAATGGCCATTACATCCTTTTTCTTGCCCCATTACTGTTAGGTCTTGAAATGAAACACCTGCAATGGACCATATCCCGGTAGTGCTGCTTCCACCGGTAGATCTATGGCAGCACCTGATGAGTAAGGATCTGTCGGTGGTACGAAACCAGAGGCCGACGGTCCCATTACGCCTGGACTCCGATGCGAGCGCGAGGCAATCTGCGCCGTCCGCCAACCATTCCATCCTTATTGCCCTATTTTTTATCATTAACCATTTTTGCCTCCCATGTTTGTGTTGTCTTCCCCAGGCCAATGAATTCTAGTAATATATAAGGGACAGGGGCAACGAGCGGCGGAAACCCCGCCCACGTCTTCCGAACTGAGCTACAGCAAGCATAGGCCGCTGCTTAGCTCGTTGAGAGGCCTATTTCTTCGCCAGATGACAATGCCCGACCTTCACGGTCATCATGCAACCTTAGACTCCGTCCCCACGGGCATCTTCGGATGCCCGGCGAACCGTCCGTTACATATTTGGCGCCCAACGTGGGGCTTCTACTTCTTGGCAGGCTTCGAATTAGAAGCTGCCCTGTAATGAACCATCTGCAATGGACCTCATTCTGGTAGTGCTGCTTCCACCGACAGATCTATGGCAGCACCTGATGAGTAAGCATCTGTCGGTGGTACGAAACCAGAAGTCGAGAGTTCCATTACGCCTGAACCCCGATGCGAGCATGACGAAATCTGCGCCGTCTGCCAACCATTCCATCCTTATCGCCTCATTTTTTTATCATTCCCCATTTTTACCTCCCATGTTTGTGTTGTTTTCCCCAGGCCTTTGAATTTTTATTGGAAGTCCGGATGGCGCTACGGTTAGCAAGTTCGCCTTCTACGCACTGGGCCCCCGGTTCGATTCCTACTGAATGCAATAGTTTTCGATAGAAAAGAGGATTTACGTGTCGGACTATGAGCCCACTCAGCTGTTGAATGGGTACTCAACACTGCTTAGCTCGTTGAGGGGCCTTTTTCTTCGCCAAATAACACGGCCTGACTTTCAAGATCATTATGCTACTTTAGGCTCCATCCCCAGGGGAATCTTCGGATGCCCACCAAACCGTCCGCTACATCCTTTGAACCCTCTAAGGCACCCGGTGCCGATGCTATTTTTCCTGCTCTTTTACAATACAGCCTTGATTTTATTATCACTCCCTCAACAACTCGGTTTAGAGACAGTTACTCCTTGAGCTGTATTCCACGTTTATGGACGGCGGTGAATGTGGTTTTGATTCCGAAAAACGGAAACGAGCCAGAAGAGCTACCAAAATCTCACACATCGATAAGCCTTTCGTCGTTTCTTTTGAAAACTATGGAGAGGTTACTGGATCTGCATATCAGACAGCTAATAGAATGCACGTCAGCCTTGTGTCGTACTCATTTCGCCTACGTCAAAGGTAAGTCGGCCGTGGTTGCGTTACACAATATCGTACGAACGATTGAAAAAAAAGCCTCATGGATAAGTAAATTGCTCTCTATGCCTTCACTGACATTGAGGGTGCTTTTGAAAAAACTGCCTACACCTGTATATCTAGAACATTTGAGCTCAGAGATATACCTACAGCTACAATCATGTGGATCGACGCAAAAAGAGAAAGCTAAACGTTGGGCGGCACCCAAACTAGTGTTTACGCTGTTAAGTGTTGCCCTCAGGGTGGGGTCTTGTCCCCACTTCTCTGATCACTTTTCATAGAGTTACTAGCTAGATTGAGTGATTATGGTTATAATGCAATCGGATACGCCGACGATATAACTATCATGGTTGGTATAAGTGGTGGCTTAGGCAAAACCTTACCAGAGCCCAATTAGCGCAAAAAGCACCGTTTTGAAGCCACAAACCTCGTGAAAATTTGTTGTTAGCTGATAGTCGGGAAATACAAGGGATGCTGCCTAGATCCAACCGGAGGAGTTAAGGAAGTAAAGTCACTCCGCAATCCTCACCCGCGACACATCCCCCAGGTTGTCAAGAAAGGCCTAGTCTAATGTACGATGTCTGGTCCTAGCAAGGCCTGGGCATTCGAACAGGAAGTGAGTGAGGATTTCTTTCTCACCTTCATTACCGCAACTTCGACAATGCGTGTTGTAGGAGATACCGAGCCTGACTGCGTGATCCCCTATAGGTCAATGCCCCGCGATAACTGCCGTGATCCTGGCGATCTCTGCGCGATTTGGTGATAAGCTCCGATATTCTCCTTCTGTCATAGGAGGGCCATATCTTTCTTGATACGGTGCAGGTGTGCAGATTCCAAGATTTGGAATCCGCCTGAGGTAGTGGTTGAATACATTGCGCTTAACAGCCAACAGCGGAATCCAAAAAGGATCCGGTTGAGATCAGTCTAAAGTGACGCCCCTTCTGGCCAGGTCGTCAGCCCTCTCATTACCCTCTATGTTCCTGTGACCAGGAACCCAGAGCAGGGTAATATTGAACCGTCTGCTAAGGCAAGCTAAATCCGCCCCACATCGCTCGACAAGCTTGGGGGATGTACTTACCGAGTTCAGTGCCTTGATAGCGGGCTGGCTGTCCGAGCAAATGGCGATGCTGTGGTTATCTGGTATGTCTCTGAGAGTGTGACCAGGGCTTTCATGATGCGAGGGTTTCCGTCTGAAAGATGCTGGCATGATATGGGAAATCCGAAATATTTAGTGCGTCGGAAAATATCCCTGCACCGACGCCGCAGTCCATTTTGGACCCATCGGTGAAAATCGTGATGTCCGAACCGTGGGTTACCTCACGGGGCATCAGTGGGTGAGATATCATCTCAACAAAATGGGTCGATCCACTGTTACGGAATGTCGGTTTTGCCTGGAGGACACAGAGTCCACTTAACATCTTCTCGGCGAATGTTCGGCGGTAGCCCGTTCTAGGATCTTCTTCCTTGGAGACTCCATCTTGATCTCAGCGGTCATTCATTAGGCTGGTTGAGGATATTTTGGATTAATTAAGGCTATGGTACAATATATCTCATGGCCGGGCACTGCAACCATTGCGACCCTTGGGGTATCTTAGCCTGCCCTTGTTATTATCATTATTATTATCTATTCCCATTGGAATGCACCCAACGGCCTTTCTAGCCGCAATTCATGCCAATGCATGTATTCAAGCTTGTTACCGTGGCAGAAATATTGCAATTTTCATCAGTCAAGCTGCTATAAAGGCTCCCAATAAACCCTTGTTTATGTCAAAGTCAGTACCTAGCAGCTACGAGACTTTGCAGAGACTCAGTTCTTTGAATAAAGTCACCATTTATTGGCTCCCTGGTCATGTCGATATACAAGACGGCTAAAGCAGCATCTGCGACTCCGTTCATTGGCCCAGAACCCCTTTGTGGCATCCTTCTATGCATGGTTAAATACTATAATATACTGAAAAACAGGAGCGTACTGGGATCGTCTCCCTGGCCTGAGACAGCCTAAGCTAAGCGTACCGTAGAGCTGCTGAATCTGAGCAGAAACAGGGTTAGAATC
The DNA here is from genome assembly GCA_964017055.1 of Chloromyia formosa. Lineage (NCBI taxonomy): Eukaryota > Metazoa > Arthropoda > Insecta > Diptera > Stratiomyidae > Chloromyia > Chloromyia formosa. Next base: position 12,122,990 of record OZ024817.1, read on the forward strand.
CTTCGCTGACGCCAACTATCACTTCTGCGAAGGTGATGTTGAGACCTCCCAGCACATCCTCTCAGAGTGTGAGATTCATTCCCGTCATCGCTTAAAATGCCTCGGTGATCCCTTCCCTAATATGAATGTAATCGCTACACTTGGAACTCATACAGTTGAGCAGTTCTGTTGGCCGAATCGAACTTGATCGTGGGCTTTAGCACAATAGATCTCCCACTATTGGTCAAAGACGCGTACCACTATGCTTCGCCCGGTCAAGTAGGAATATGCCGATCTACCTTTGGGTCGCGGTGCTAGAGCCACCGTTTTCCTTATTTTATCTAGGATTTTATAATGAATACGAATGCTATAAAAGCACATAACGTACGACAATAAGAGTACATTAAACGATAGTGTAAAACTTATCTTTACAGCAGCAGCTCTCAGTAGTGTTTCTGGGCATTTACGTGTTTCTGGGCATTTACAAGTCGTCTTATGAAGCACTTACCTGAAACAGAAAGAAATACAAAATTAGTAAAATAATAAGTTTGTGGGGACTGGGTCACAATTTGTGATCACTATGTGTAACAACCCTTGTTAAGTTACTCGCCATCGATGAGAGTTCGACATTTACTTATAATCAAGAGACAGTTGTGGCAGCTCAACAACCAGAGAGTTTATCTCATATTTGTGCGGTCAAGGGTTCAAGTTCTGCCACGAGCAGAAAAAAATTTTTTTTTTTTTCATTTTTTTCAATCTGATCGATTATGTACCTTAATAAATTGATCACGTTCACGACTTATTTTCTTTCGTCCTCGCTGATGCAATATTTAGCATGAGCAACGAGGGGCTTTGATATTCGCTTAATTACATTCAGAAGAAAACAGCTATGGTGGCTCAATGGGTAGAGATTTGATATCATAATTCATGCGGTCTGGGTTCAACCTGTGACACGAGCAAATATTTTTTTTTCACCTTGATAGCTCTCAGTGAAATCAAGCCGGCTTGATGAATTCGTCAGTGCTACTCATCTAAGGACTCGTAGGTGGTCATGTATGCTTTTATCATCTGCTTGAAAAATACATACAGTAATTTCCACAAGAGCGTATACTTTGTAACTTTTTAATGCACCATTTCTCAAAGAGTGGTGGGGGACTTTTAGTTACCTGCATTCTTCCTCTTTTTCGCATTATATAAATTTGGTCATTCTAAAATAAGTTCAAGTAGGAGAGTGATAAGACGTCAAGTGAAATGAGTGCGATTTACAAAAAACGATTCGAAGCTGTGTTTTTAGTAAGTCATCCGAAAGGACCAAAAATGACACCTGCATCGGCCGGAAAGTACCTGAAAGTTTCGACACAGTTTGTGAATAAGTGGATAAAGCATTTTAAAGATACTGGAAATGTAGACGATCTACCTGGTAGGGGTAAAACCCGAAGCACTTCAAGGCCATCATTGATATTTTTAAGAAAAATCCGTCCGTTACTACCTTAGTGCAAGCAAAGGAAATGTTATCGAAGAAGAATATTTACGTGTCCTTGAATACGATTCGGCGAAGATTACAAGAGGAAAACATCAAAACCAGGTATGCCTTGATGAAACCATTACTTACCGAAAACCAGAAGCGAAGACGTGTAGAGTGGGCTAAGGAAAACATCGATCGTGATTGGGACAACGTGATCTTTACGGATGAATCAAGTTTTGCTGTAAATACGTTCAGGAGACGAGTGTGGGCACAAAAAGGAGAAGCTGTCGTGAACCGAACCGTTAAACACCCTGTGAAGGTCCATGTTTATGGATGCTTTTCTGCACGCGGTTTCGGAAAATTAATAACGTTTACCGGAATTCTTACTGCTGAAAGGATGATCATTTTGTACAAGAAAGGATTATTGAAGTCTGCTAGGATGCTATATGGCAACGACAACACCGATTGGTTTCTACAAGAAGATAACGATCCGAAACATACAAGCCGGTTGTGTACACGCTGGAAAGAAGAATGAGATTAATGGGGATTAATGAAGCAGAAGCTTCAAGGAAAGCAAATAAAAGGAGCAGCACATTTAAGGCGAACGCTACAAAAAATTTGGAAGAACTTATCTACAGACTACGCGGAAAAATTGGCCGAAAGTTGTCACCGAAGATGCCAGTCAATAATCAATAGTGACGGCGATTGGACCATGTATTAAATATAATTGCGAAAATGTATTTTGTATTTACTTTCAATAAAAAATAAAATTTCTTACTTGTAACATTTTGTTTTTATTTTGTGAGGTATACGGTCTTGTGGAAATGACTGTAAGTGACTTCATAATGCCTTTCATCCAGCCCTGGATAATCAGCAGATTGATGTCATCATCATGACTTGGTTAGCAGGGTAGCTACCGTTTGGTGAATTAGTCAATGGTACTCATCAAGTATTTCATCAGCTACGGCCTTATGAACTGATCAAGTTCATCAAGTATTTCATTAACTACACTTGATGAATTCGTCGAAAAGGCTCGTGTAGCAGCCCTGCTAATCAAGTCATGATGAAGACATCAATGCGCTCATTATGAAGCCCTGGATGAAAGTCATCATGACCATTGCCCTAGCCGCGGGAAGAATGTCACTCTCCAAGTATATGATGAGACCATACATGACCACCTACGACTTGCTACATAAGTGGCACTGACGAATCCATCAGGCCGTAGCTGATGAAATACTTGATGAAAGTAAGTCAGTGACGAGTTCACCAAGCCGTAGCTGATGAAATACTTGATGAAAGTCACTGACGAACTCATCAGGTCGCTGCTAATAAAATACTTGTTGAAAGTCATTCACAAATAATTTTTTAATTCGCTATCCATGCTACCGCTCCGCGAAAATAAATGTCGACTGGTGAACTGGCTTCCAGAGAGGCCGTAAGTGGTCATGTATTGTTTCATCCTCTAGGAATTATACGCGTGTGAAGCTGGAGCTGGAACCAGGTTCGTGCTCGAGTTCGAGTGGTGCGGGCGTAATAATAAGCCACAGCATCTCCCGACTTGTCGCAGGTAGGCCAATAAGTTTATGCCAAAGAAACGTCAACTACGCCACATGGAACAGTTGACGCGCTATGCCCCACAAGGGGCTCTGGCAATTCAGTAGTAATGTATACAAAATTGGGGAAAGTGATGATGCCTGTGGGACTCCAGCTTCCATGGGTCTTTCCGAGGAAAGTGTAGAGTTAATTCTAATACGAATGAACCTATTAATTGAATAATAGGAAGCGGAATCTCGAAATCATGCAATTTGACGATAAGTCCTACCTCAAACTTGACTAGGCCTGTTGACCTGCGCTGATTAAACCCTGTGCGGATATTATCGTTTTATCATATCCTTGAAGAGTACATAAGTGACATTAGTACCGCGACTAGAGCCATGGTCCTGATGACTTTCATTCAGGCCTCCATAATGGGCGCATGATTTGTTCGCAAAAGATTTCCAAGACGCGTTCGTTTCAACCGGTCTTGGATACATGCCCACACAAAACTAATGATCGGTCTATGATGCAAGTTTCGGAGGGGATCAAGAAATTGCACTTATTCGAATCCACCATAATTCTAATAACACAAATTCAACTCTTTTCAGGTTCAAATTTAACCACCACACTCCTCTCGTTATTCCAAATCAGGAATGATATATGTACATATATCAATACGTCCTAAATATTTAAACTTCAGACAAACCCCAACCTACAATCAACAATACAAGTAACCAGAGAGCGAAAAATAAAGTCTAAAGTGGGTCGAAAAAACAAGGATCTCCGCACCAAAAAAAAGGCGAAAAACCGCCACGAAATGGTCGATGATGATATCGGTAACAAGTGCATTAGGTCAATACTTGGAATGAAGTATAGTATAGTAGCGTATCGTGCCGCACATGCCCGGCCTTCTGAAATCGAACAAACAAACAGGCCAAACGACGACTCACCTCCTCTTCCTGACAGCAAAAACAGCAAAACCCAAAGCCAACAACGAACCATTCATTCATTCACAAAACCATGGATGAAAGGCTTTTCTCTGCACAGCACACGAGGACTGGTGACTTTTCAACAAGTTGCCTATATTGCTGCTGCTACTCTACCACGTTTCAACTTCATACTTGACGTTATTGCCCTAAAGCGCTACTTTAGATGCAGTCGATATGTATCTCGAGCTCCGCTTTAATGGAGGGTGTATTAAATTATGCACTTCCGACCTTAAACTCTGTGCTCGACAGGATCTCTAAAGTGCAATATTCCGATGATAAAACAAAAAAAATACTTGTAATAACGTGTCGAGATTCTGACGGTTGCATCATATCAGGGAGGACTATGGATAAGTCTCCGGATGCAGAGAGAACTGAAAAGCCGGCTTAAGGGAAAAAAAAGAAGCAACACGTTAAAAACGCGAGATGATGAGGATGATTACCTGTAGCAGCGGAGAGAGCTCCGACTTCATCCATGCCACCTGGCCTTTTATTATTGAAATGAAATGCAATTTAAAAGCGACCAGCAGTAGCATCGGTCGTGATTCGAATAGATGACTATCAAAAGACAATCTCGTACTTTGTTGCATGCTCACATACAGACCGTGGCTTTTGTTTTAAGGTGAGCACCGCCGCCACTGTAGCACCTTTGAATCGATGTCTACACGCCGCGGATGGGAGTCATAATGTCGGAATAATGCTCTTTTTCACCTGTTTCCTTTCCAATCGATTGCATCAGAATGAGGTGTTTTGTTTATTCGTGGCATTGTGATATTTCCGGGAAGTGGATAGGTAGGCACAGACAGAGAGAGAAAGAGGGAAAAAAGAGCATTGGGATGATGGGTTTTTTGTTTAGACTGCCCTAGCTTCCCGAGACGAAACAGCCACCTTATCCACCATCTCTCCCTCGGCCTTTCGCCCTAAACGTAGAGCCACAGGTTAATTCAAATTGATTGTTCCAATAGGCCTATAAAGATAAAATCCCAGTTAGTAAGGGGTAATCTTACTACACCTCCATCGCGGTGATTCCTGAAGATACTCGGCATCTCTAATTCTATTCCATGCCCGACCACATTCTGCTAAGTGTTTCTCCATTTGGCTTAAATTGAATGTTGCGGATAGCACTCAATATCGAAGCAGTCCATTTCAGAGCCCAGAGGATGGGAACGACCCACCCAATAATCCCTAGGAAGTGATACTTCCAAGAGTTACAATCTGATAAAAGCTTGACTTGTAACCCGATGTCTGGACGGAAGAGAAACAGCATCTATGGGATGGTTGGTTTATGACCGAACCGATACTTCTATGATACTGCATGATTCGTAGTACAGGTAACACAGCATGGTACAAAAAAAGCGGGATGATGTAAAAACGACATGTAATGCATGGTTTACTTACGGAGGAATAAGATTGACGTTGCTTTGAGAAATAGGGCCGACTATATGCAAGCACAACGCATTCAAGTGTCATATCCCTTTTCGCCGACTCCCGATTTAAATGCTCAACACATGATACTCTCAATTCTCAATCCGAAACTTCTTGAACGACAACTTTGTTCATTTGATTCGCTTTGCTGGTTATTGTACTTAGTACAATATATTCTGTAGATTTTTTTTAAGAGCTGCGGTCGAGTATCACTGATTCTTAGGTTAGATTAAGTTAGAGTAGCCGCCGTGTTTGTCACAGGCACACATAGCCTATGACAAGATCCGTTGTGTTACCACCGAGGAATCATATGCATATCCCAACAAACTCTACTCATTAAACCAGCCGAAGCTTGCAATGGAACAATGAAATTTTCCAACACCGAAGTTAGCTGGGTCGTCCAGTTCATTGAGGAAATATGGAGGGGGGAAATTGTGGAATACCCGGCTTTAACCTTGTCCTGTTATTCGTTTGACGAAGCCGGACGGCCATACACGCAGCTCGGCTATGATATCAAGACGGAGCAGGTGAAACAATACATCAAGAGCATCATTAGGAGTCGTCCTAAGAGCTCCACTGATACTGACGATGGCTGTTCTTTGCACCTTTCCCAGCAGACTGCGATTTACTGCTGTATTAAGTGCTGTCCACCAGACCACAATGCCGTACAACAGTAGGGGGCGCACGATAGACACATAGAGGCACCTCGCAACATTCGGCTGTCGGCCCCAGTTTCTCGCAATAGCCTTCTTATATCAGTATAGGACAATACAGGCTTTGTTCACGCGCTCCTGGATAACAGCTTTCCAGTTAAGCTTCCTATCGAAGGTTACTCCCAGGAATTTAGCCTTATCAGTAAGGATCAGTATGACACCTTCCAGAATAGGAGCTTCTACTGATAGTATCGTACGCTATTTGGAAAAAACTACAAGCTTGGGGTTGACTTTAACCCCATAATTTGCGGCCCATTTGGTTAGCAAAGAGAGAGCATTCTGCAGAACCTGACTAAGTGTACTGGGGAACTTCCCGAGAAAGCAACAGCAACGTCATCCGCATAAGCAATCACCTTGCAGCCCAGCTGCTCCAGGTCACTAAGCAGACCATTTATAGTCACGATCCAAAGAAGTGGGGAAAAGACGATCGCCTGCGGAGGGCTCTTACTCACGGCTCTTCTGGCGGACGAGGCGCCTAGCTCCGTACAAATAATCCCCGATGTCAACATCATGTAAATTAGCTCACAGAGCGGGTCATCTACTGTCAAATAAGATCAACGCTTCGATAATCGAATCCGGTTTGGTTTGACGTTGTTAAAGGCACCCTCGATGTCCAGGCAGGCAATACGGCACGTAATGGAGTGTAAAGCGGTTTACCCTTCCAGTATGCATGTTGAGACCTAGACAGTAGGCGCGGAGGTATGATACTCCGCAAGTGCAAATCAATTAATCTTTCAAACATTTTAAGTAATGTAGACGATAGGCTTATAGGTCTGAGGTCCGTCGGACTTGTGGGAGAACTCTTTCCCGCTTTCGGGCTGAACACCACCTCGACATCTGTTCACATTCTCAGGACGTAAACCAAAGCCAAACAAGTCCCAAAGATAAGACGAAGTCCAGGGGAAAAGAATATCTGACGGTATGTCAGTATATATGCTGTATCAGCTCCCCCCCCCCCCCCCCTTCTCCCTTTCAAAAACAAAGGCGCAATTTCTGTGTGAGAGACAAATAGTACCCACCATAGAAATTTTTAGCATCTTCTGAATCCATCACGTTATCGGCGATTTACGACTGAAACGAGTATTGAATCCCATCAACAGCGCCCTAGACTAAAAAGATGATTGTGAAACACCACGGCTGCGCTTTCGAAATATACCCTGCTAACCAGCTAACCAAGTCATGATGTAGTAGTAGTAGTACCGAGTCCCTACATGGGTATCACTCACGTATTCATCAGGCTGTATTTGATGAAATACTTGATGAGAGTCACTGACGAATTCATCAAGCCATAGCTGATGAAATAGTTGATGAGCATCATTGGCAAATCCATCAAGTTGTAGCTGCCGAAATACTTGATGAGTATCATTGACCGATTCCTCAAGCCGTAGCAGATTCATTAATGTGTAGCTAATTAAATGCTTGATAAAGATCATAGGAAATTCATCAAGCCGTCATCAGAAAAGTCGCCACGGTAAAAAAAAAATGCTTGTGGCATAACTTAAACCCGCGACTTCACGAACATGAGATCAACTCTCTACCCATTGAGCTACCATAGCTCTCTGCTTTTGAAGATAATTGAGCAAATATTAAAGCTCTCGATGAGTGCTTCGATGAAAAATGGAAAAAGTCATCAGCGAATTAGCTGTTGCGGATTATTTGTACCGAGCTAGGCGCCTCGTTCATGAGGACAGGCGTGAGTAAGAGCACTCCACAGGCGATCGTCCTTTCCCCACTTCTTTGGATCGTCACTATACGAGTAAATGGCCTACTTGGGACCTGGAGCAGCTGGACTGGTGGTGATTGCTTATGCAGATGACGTTGCTGTGGCTGTCTCGGGAAATTCCCCAGTACACTTAGTCAGGTTCTACAGAATCTTCTCAATTTGCTAAACAAATGGACCGCAAATTATGGGGTTAAAGTCAACCCCAAGCTTGTGCTTTTTTCCAAAAAGCGTACTATACCATCAGTAGAACCTCCTATACTGGAAGGTGTCAGACTGACTCTTACTGATAAGGCTAAATTCCTGGGAGTAACCTGATAAACTCATCAATGACTTTCACCAAATATTTAATCAGCTACGGCATGATGAATCCGTCAATGACTTTCATCAAGTATTTCACCAGCTTCGGCCTGATGAATTCGTCAATGACTTTCATCAAGTATTTTACCAGACACGGTCTGATGAATTCGTTAGTGAAACTCATGTACAAGGTCGTAGGTGGTTATGTATAGTTTCACCGAGAGCAATCAATTCAACAATGGTACATAAGCGAAACAGTGGGCATGTGTACGTCTACAAATATCTTCGCATAATTTGGCTTCCCCCCACTACTTCTCCGGAAAAAATAATTGTCGACTGGTGAACGATGGTTTGCATGGTACTGGACGGCCAACCCTCTACAAATCGCAATTCTTATGAAGACACAGGCTTACGCACATCACATTACGTCCGGAGATATTTTATCGATCGAAAGAAAATTCGCGAAAGTTGCTACGGAAAACACAGGTTTCTTTACTCGGTTAAGGGAGGTCCCAACTATTTAACGCGGCGGTAGGACCTTAAAGACTGAGTAGAGTTTAGTATAGGATATCTAAGTTGCTTTTTCATCAGTATGCGCTGCGGTCCACCAAGCTCCAAAATTGAAGTGCGGAAAAAAAGAGAGGCAAAAACGTCGTTTACATCTCCTGATACTAAGTTACAGAAAGCTCGAACCGATGTTCATCAAGCTGGGGAAATCTCCGCCAGATAGCGCTTTAAGACCTCCACAGTCATTTCGACAAACTTCGGATCCTGTAGAACACTTTCGAGTGTCCTAAACATTACTCCATGACATCCTTTTTATTCCTGACGCCTCATTAGCGATTCGCTAACCCTGAAACACCATCTTCAACTGTGCCAGAGGAATAAATCCAATTAATTTAAATTACAATATCTGCATAGCTGGAATTCTCTAGTCCTTTCCTTCATCGAAAATCAGAAAAAAAATCTCGGCATCCACTACAGCGAATCCTGATCATCGAGTCACGCCTATAAAGCGATGATAAAGTGCACCATAGACTGCGTGAGCACACGGACCATTACACAATGCACTCCTCTACATAAATATGGTCAATTGCCACGACATCGCAAACTGAAAGCCATGTCGTGGGTGTAACGATTATATAATGGGGATGATATCATCCGTGCCTCACACCGTGGATTCGAGTTTTTCTTTGAAACATCGTGTATTGTGTCCGCGCGATTTTGTGCATAATTCACGGCTCGCTCACAAGTAAACATGTGTGCCCATTGCGCGAATGCCAGGACGGACCTTAATACAACATCCACTGTATCCATTTGGCCCCAGCAGAACTGATACTATTTGTATTCTGCTGCGGCTGCTGTTTTTTTCGATCTCACTCGGACATACTCCCGTCCATTGCAATTTTATGCAGGCAAATGTGCTGCTCTGCATGTTCAACGTGGAAAAGCCATACCGCAAAATCTGATGGGGTGATAGTTTCACCCAACAATATCACGTGCAAAAAGAAGATATGTACTTGTGACTCGCGGAGAATCATGTACAGAGTGCATCGTCTCGATGCAGTTGCGGAAAATTATGGAAAACCCATCGGTGTGTAATGGAAGTTAAGCTGGCTCGCACTATAGTGTCATCATCGCAGCACGAGTACATCGTCGTTAATCACATATGAGGAGGAGTCCCAAATGGGATTTATACAACTCCGCTCTATTATGCATATTCGGTATTGTTCAACTGGGACAACCATCAGCGATCCCTGCTGAATAAAGGGCAACTGAAGATTGAAAGCTTTGCCCTGAATAACTATAGTTGATTCGGAGAAGTAACCAACTTTCTCCAGTCAATTTCCCAACCTTGTTCTGATAAAATCAACACTTCCGTAAAAACTGACTTCACAGAGGATTTTTTTTGCACTCTCCTCCGTGTCGGTATGATGCGATTATAAAAAGCTTTCAGATAAATTTACTACGTCTGTGAAATTATTCAGAAAAATAATGTAAGGCGATCCTTTGGCAGGAATGATGATGGAAGCTGTCGTGTGACAGGCCCACAAAACGCAGCCTGGTATGTTCGGGACAGGCGGTTTTTCGACTTTGTACAAATCACGACAGTGAATTTTCGAAAGTGGAATGTAAAGTGATTGAAAGCATAATCCAAAATGAATAATGAATGTCGTCTCCTGTTTGGTAGGGTCTGGTGACGAGAAATCTGGTGGCGCCGTATTGGGATAATGCAATCGTGGTCACATGGTGGAAGAAGCCTGTTGTGGGAGTGTAGAAGGAATTTATGATGGTGGATTGAAATGAAATAAAACGGCTGAAAGTGATTCCGACTCATTTGGTAGACTGATGATCACAGGAGATTATTTTACGAACAACATGCAATGAAATGGTGTTAACATTTTTCATAAAATTTAAATTTCGTGTTTAATTTCAATAAGTGCTTACAATTTTATCAGAAGCCACTTATGTGCCATCTTCCGCCGGGTTTAAACCGAATTTAAAATCCAATACTCACAAGAAGTCACCGACCCTGTCAACCACGTCTTCATGAAATTATCTATGAGCTCGTGATAGCTGATTCGCCCGATTTCGGCCAGCATGCCAAATGCGCATTTACCCTGATTGATACGACAAGCGATGTCCTGCTGCGTACCACCATTTTCAGCAACAATGCTACCCAGGTAGACGAAATTGTTTACCTTCTCTACAGGCTGCCCATCAATATTAATAGCAATAGGAGTAGGATTTCTTTTTCGCAATATCGGGCTAAGAACCTCAGTCTATGTTGGTGTTTATCTTTATACCAACCTTGCTTGCCTCCCTCTCAAGATCTCTCCAATGGTAACTACTTCGAGTTAAAAAAGGACCCGTTGCCCGATTCGATCAAAATGGTGGACCGTGCCTTGAAGGAAGCCAGTACCGTGTTCGAAAATGCTTCGCGACTACGCATGCCGAATCCAGCGTTACCTAGAATACGGTGCCAACTGAAAATCCACAATGAAGGAGACGAGATGCCAGAGATCATCGTAGATTCCAATTCGCCGACTTACAACATCACCAAGTGGTTAATTAAGGAGTGCCAGTCCCTGGGGAACGTCAGCAGCAAGCTCTCTCTCTCTCTCTGGATCCTGTCAACCCCTTGTGGGGCATAGGGCATTAACCACGCCGACTTTCCACCTCATCCTGTTCGCCGCCACCGCCTTCAACTGTCTCCACGATTTGCCTAATGACTTACCCTCGACCTCAACTGATCTTCTCCAGGTGTTTCTAGTTCGTCCAACGCGGCGACTTGCATCGGTTCCCTGTGGGTTCCAATCGAGGGCCTGTTTAGCAATGTTTCCCGGCCCCTTTCGGAGTGTGTGACCTATCCATTGCCACTTTCGCCTTTTTAAAGAGGTGCCTATCCTGTCCTGGCCAGTAATGAACAGGAGGTCGTCGTTAGAAATGACCTCCGGTCAGCGTATGTACAGGATGCGCCGTAGACACTGGTCCACGAAAGTTTGCAATCTAGTTGTTATCTCCCTGGTCACCTTCAAGTTGAACAGCCATAAAGAAGCACAGATTTTATATTGGTTTCGAAGAGCCTGAGTTTGGTACGCCTGGAAATGTTGTTGTTTTGCCAGAAAGGAGTTAAACTGAAAAAAGCTGCCCGAGCCTTATTGATGCGAGACTGTACATCAGCATCCGCTCCACCATCTGCTATAACTACGCTTCCGAGGTAGCAAAAATTCTCCACTTTTTCCACCGTCTGCCCCGAAACACAAATTTCGCTCTGTCTTCCTGGATCCAAGCTCAAGTACACTTAGTTTTGGCAGCATTGATTTTAAGCCCCGCATTGCCAATTTCGCGGTGCAGGGCATCCGTCATTTGAACTAGATGATCCGATATATTTGAGAGACGACAAATATCGTCAGCGTAATCCAGGTGTTGAAGGTATTCAAACAGGTTCCATCTGATACCTTTGCTCTGGTGTTCACAAAGCGCACTGCAGAGTACGTTGTTAGCAGCAAGCACTCGGTAAAAAAACACGCACGAGCAGGTCGAGAAGTTGCAAACCATTGGAAAGATCAACGAAGACGAGGTGATGGTATCGGTTGATGTCAAGGCGTTATTCCCTAACACCCCGGTGAAGCAATCAATTTTCGAGATCGAGCGATGGCTGAAACAGTTTGATACTACCCCGGAATGGAGGAAGAAAGTTCAAATTTATACAAATCTTGCGAGCCTTTGTACAAGTATGAACGAAAACTAATTCACATCCCGGGGTAAATTCTACAAAACTACTTCTTGGGATTCATCACAGAATCGAGTTTACTATTGAGATGGAAAAAGATGGGGCCATCCCATTCTTGGACCTTATGATCACGAATAACAACGGTGAATTAGCGTTCGAGATCTATTGCACACCAACCGCAACGCAACGGACGATACCATACACCTCGAATCACACGTTGGTACAGAAAATGGCGTCCTATAACTGTATGGTACACCCAATGATCACGTATCCTTTGACGATAAATGGATTCAACAAGAAACACGAATTCATTGTTGACACCGCTATCAAAAACGGATACGATTCTCATGAGATCGAGAAACTGAGCAGGAGGAAAACGCAACAACAAAAAAGGTTAAAGTATACGACGCTGTTCACGCAGTCCATGGAAAACATACCAAGGCATATAAGTATCTCTAACTCCTACTTGTTTCATAAAATTAAAAACGAACACATCAGAGAAGCCGTTAATAGCCTCCGAAAATAGAATTCATCAGTACTATCGTCAGTAGCAGCTCATATCGTCGAGAAAGGACACACAGTTCAGCGCGAAAACCTGGAATTATTGCGATATACGAACCGGACAAATATGTTCGACCCCTGGAAGAGCTTGGAGATCATGCGAGAAGACACGAGGCTAATATTAGCTGCATTCTGGGAAACTTACAGGAACAGACAATTTGACAGTGAGTAACAGAGATGTGAAGTATTGTATATCCGTAAGTTGAAGAGAGAGTGTCGCTTATCTGAGAGGATCTTTAGATGGGAAATACATATAGCGGAAAAAATTGTTGGTTCGTTTCCCCAGCCTATGATTTCTAAACAAATACATCTACCGGCCTCTCTGTCTCTTTCGCTCTAGTGCAATTACTAAGAAACAGGCCTAACGCATTGGTTGGTTGTCATTCTGCTCTCTCATGTGCGTCAAATGTGTGAATGGATCAGTTAAATGCGTCTTTCTTTCACTTACGGATGGATACACAATGCTTTGCTATCTCTGTTGCTCACTGTCATTTCCTTAATCGGTCAGGCTTTTAGGACCGCGACCATTGTATACGGATCAAGGAAACTGCCCTTCAAAATTAGTTAGATTAATTGCGAAGAATTGTAAAAGGCTAGGTAGAAAAGGTCCATAGACCGATAGGGGATGCAATAAAATGAGTTTATGGGCTCATTTACCTTCTGTTAAAAGTAGAGTAATTTGTAACGTATCTTGTATCTTGCCATTATCAACATCGACCCGCAGTTATTGTAAAACCTTTTAGGTTAGCAGTACACATATTGAATAGGCTGGGGCTGAGGCAGCTCAAACCACTGTTAATTTCAATGGTCTCTTTCCCAATGGTTAGGAACCTCCTCCTCAGAAAGTTCAAGCACCAAGAAGAAATATACGAAGGAATACGGTGGCTGTCACACTGTTGTTTTAACTTAATCAAATTCACCCTAAGCATTGCTGATATCTACCTATACCTATATAGTGACAGCAGTCACCTTCCTATTACGAGTATTATTTTTACTGAGCTGAATTTGAAGAATCAGTTCATTTACACAAGCACTAGTGGATTTTCCCTTTCTGTATGCGTAGCTGGGTTCAGGAATAATCTTACAAGTTTCCAAGAAGGTGTTGGGACGTTCTTTGACGAAGCCATTCAGAATTTTTGCGAAAACATGACAAACAACTAATGAGATTGGTCTGTAATTATTTAGCTCTTCTAGTTCCCTGCCTTTTTTAGGGGTGGGCACGATCACAGACAACAGAGAAAAAAGCGTTGACTTGGCGATCGTCTGCGATCAATATAAAAATTTGAACAGTTCAATTTGGATGGCGGACGAACACAAACAGGCAGCCATTTGGTCATGTGGAAGACACGCCTATCAAAAAATATCGGAACCAATCATCGAATTCGTGAGAGCGCATATTAACGGGATTAACATCTACAGCTGCTACGCCCCACCGAGACTAAACCTGGAAGAGTTAACTAGTACGCGATGCCAGTACATACAGTCGCGTAATAATCGTGGGAGATTTCAATGTGTGGGCCATTGAATGGGGAACTCAATTGCCCTAACCCCTTGTGGGGCATAGCGCGTCAACTGTTCCATGTGGCCCAGTTGACGTTTCATTGGCATAAACTGGTTTCAGAGAATGCAGTTGCAAGCATGCACCTCCTGCACACCCATGGCCACAAACGTCGTCGTGGACGGGATTCGAACCCGAAACGCCGGTTGTCAAATATGAGACTGAAGCCTCAACACACTTCGCTACCGGTCGCCCCAAATGCTTTCAATTCGGCAAACTGGAAAAGCATTCATTTGTCTTTGCAGAGGATAGGTGTGCCTGACTATTTGACGCGACTTATGCAGAGCTACCTTTTGTTTAGAATCCTAAAGTACGAAATTAGTGAAGGGCCAAGAGAATACAATGTAACACAGCAGGCGTTTCGCAAGGATCTGTACTCGACCCTTTGCAGTGGAACATCATGTACAACGACACATTGAATTTACCAGTATCTAAAGAAGTAACGATAGTCGGGTTCGCAGATGACATAGCTGTGGTCGTGGTGGCCAAGGAAGTTTATGTCACCGAAGCAATCACAACTATTAAGTTGTTGTTGAATAAAGTAGGACTGGAACTAGCTGAGCAAAAGACGGAAGCCGTTTTCATCAGTAACCGAAGAAAAAAGAGCACTCTGAGGATCAGAGTCGGAAACAGCATCATTATTTCTAAGCTAGCAATTAGGTACCTGGGGGGGGGGGGGGGGAGATTGACGCGAAGCTGACATTTCGAAAGCACCTCAAGTACATATGCAAGAAGGCGGCTAATGCTACTGTGGCTTTGGCAAGGATGATGCCAAATTTGGGAGGACCACGACCGAGTAGGAGACTTTTATTATCTAGAGTGATCACCTCTGTACTTCTGCTTGCGTCACCAGTTTGGATCGACGCGCTTCGTCACGCCTGTAACAGTCGAAGAATCAACTCTGTTTATCGACGGAACGCATTGAGAATGTGCTGTGCATACCGAACAACGTCAGCTGAGGCTGCCTACGTTGCATCAGGTATGATCCCCATAGATATTCTAGCCGACGAAATGGCCGATGTTTGGAGAGACCGGGCGTATCTAATGCGCGCAAAAAAAAGAGAAAGGTGCGAGTGAGGAAATGGCAACAGCGGTGGGATGAAACATGGACACATAAACTTATCCCGCAAATCGAATTGTGGCTGAACCGCAAACATGGAGAGATGAACAACTATCTAACCCAGTTTCTTACTGGACATGGCGAATTCGCCCGACTGTCCGACGTGCCCAGCAATAGCGGAAGACCCGGAAAATGTATTCTTTCACTCTCCAAGGTTTGCAGGAAAGCGTGAAGCACTAGAGATCGAACTTGGCAGTAACCTCAATCCACATAACATAGTAGAGCACATGATAAGATCTGAATCAAATTGGGAGGCCGTAACTCGCACAGTATGCGACATACATAGAGAACTGAGGAAAGAGGAGCAAATAGGAAAAAGGACGCAACGGATTAACGGCTAATAAGTCAAAACCAGCCCTGCGAAGTAATACCGAGAGGTAGTTCCGTAGGGAGAATGGTAGAGAAAGAGGGTTCAAAGTTTTACTGGCTAAGTAGTCGCACACTGACGATGAAAGCTCCATGTCGCTGTCGTACAATTGACACTAGCTGCCGGCAGTGTCTCCTGACCAATGAGATTTTCCCCCTCTATAATAAAAAAAAGGGATGGGCACGATCTTGATTCTCCTCCATTCTTCAGGAATGTTCCACTTAACCAAACATAATTTTGAGCACCTAATACCTGACCCAAAGCCGCGCAAATTAAGTTTTTGAGATGTTCATCGATTTCGGCAGCAGAGGAGCTGGAGCGTTTTTTACTTTTAAGTATCCAAGGCAGTAATTGAGAGCGGAGAAAAGTTGGCGTGAGAGAAAGGAGCCACAGAAAGCGTAATTTGCCTGGCATTATGCAAACTCAAAGGATTGAGATACGGGTACGCACATTCCAGAAACCAATCTTTGTCATTGAACGATAGCCAAAAGACGTAATCGGTTAGTCAGTCCTTATCCGAGGCATAGCTAACGTTTCGTTAGCATATAAAAGATTTCATTTCGGATGATGTCCTTTTTAGTCGCCTCCTACGACATGCCGGCAAAGGCCGTGACATTATTCTTACGCCCCAAATCACAGAGGATAAATCACAATAAATCGTATACCACATAAAAGGCGGGCACATTGGACAGACGGCACACGACGACATGCTCTCCTACCACAGACGTCATTTCAAAAACGAGTGCACTAGGTCATTAAAAAAGTTCATCGCACCCCATTTAGCCTTGTAATCGATGAATGAAATGTTGAAAAAAAAAATCACAACAAGACATTGAACCCCGAGAAGCAGCAGCACATCGCAGAGCAGAGCACCTTAGTGGTCCGATTATCTGAAAGAGCAACAACCACCTGCCAGTCAGACAGAAGCCCGAAACTGTTTTTTTTTTAATGCATTTCAATACAATGGCACAATGTATTCTGAATGGACTCTTGACATAAATAATATGTATATATGTATGTATGTACGTCCATATAGTATTTTGCCGGCTCTTTTACTATAAATAGAACCCTCCGTTTGTTATCAGCATACGTTGCTGCCGTCATGTGGTCGATTATGTATGTTTGTATATGAACGAATATGTTATATCATACGCCGAGGAAGTACATAGAGAAGAAGGCTATCAACAGCATGTGCCACACCACCTTTTATGAGTATCCGATGTTGATGATGACTACCAGCGACCGAGATCCGCATACGTTCGCTCTTGTGATTCATTCAGAAAACCGAAAAAAAACGTGCGGAATGTCGTCCACACAAAATAAATGAATGAATGTGTGATAATGGTGCCGCGGATACGTTTTTTTTTCACGAATTGGTTCTGGGTCAATTACGCGAGCCCCTCCAACGTCGGCTTCGGCTTGAATAAATCATGGAATCTTCCGAGTTTGGCCATCATCATCATCATCATCTCATCACAATCGGCCAATCGACCCAGATTTTATATTTATGTTGCCATGCCGCCGCGCCGGCCGGCGGTATTGGCATGAGAATGAAGCAAATCTACACATTTATCTTAATATCTTATTTTGCTGTAGGTCGCGTATCAGCGTTTCGTATTGAGTGCGGCAAACTGAAGGTACGCGTCTGTCCGCAAAAAAAAGAAGCGGTAACCAACACGATACTGATATTTATAAAATAGTCGTCGCCGGCGTTGTCTTTACCAATGCTATGTCACATCTATACAACTTGTATCTATGTAGCTTTTCTTAGCATATGATATTTTTATATCTACATACATATATTGTACAATCTACGTACTCGGCATATCTTTCTATACCTACCTATCCACAGATCTAATCCACCGATAATAAAAACTTACACAGGGTCAGGATGAATGAGAATGACTTTGTTTTGTATATCAAATTTCCCGGCAAATTTCTTTTTCGTGGGACGACGCGAGAAGGGTCGTTGTCGCCCGGTGAACAGAAAGAGGTCGTCGTGTCGTACCGTGACCTACAAAAATACGTACTACCCCCTGAGAACACACATATATACCGCATTCATGTAAATATAAGTTCTGTACATAGGCGAATGGGAATGAGAAGAAGAAGTAGTTGGATGAAGAAGATTCTCTCACCTATCCATGGCACAATTTTAAAAGTACGCTTCTGATTTCACAAAGTACATACTTTCACTTTTCAAGTGACTGGGATTACTGGTTGTATTGAGAAGTTTTCCTCCTGGTATAATCCTTTGGGGACGAGGAGACATTGAAACGGATACATGATCCGATGAAGTGAAGTCAAAGAAGGATATTATTATCCAAATGTAATCGTTAAGTGGTTTTTACACAATTAACCACAAGACGTGCTGTGCGATCAGCTAGATGATTGATTAGCCACGACCACGCGACCAGCCACAACCCTGAAACATGCTGTGCGACCTACCTACCTAGTCGATCATCCCCGACCAACTTTGCAACCGTGGTTGATTGCGTGGTCGTACAGCTCGTATAGCTGGTCGCACAGCATATTTTTAATTGGTTGCGTGGTGGTGGCTGGTCGTGCGATACTCGTGTGTAAAAATCACTTAAGTCTATTGATCCTGTAATGGACGAAAGAGGACACCCGAAGGTGAAGGTCCGGTAGACAACTTTCAAAGTTAGCAGCTGTCAGAATTGGTCCTTCAGTGAGCTAAGCAGCAACATGAGTTTGTTGCTGCAGCTCAGACTCGTCCTTGAGGCCCCCGAAAAAAAAACCGAAATTTTGGTAGGACCTCCCATTGCGAAACGAAAATGAGGCTTCACTTCATACCGTCACATATGAAATAGGGAGGTAGTACTCCTTCAAGGAAAATGCTATTGAACATAGGGGCCGACTAAGTATGGGGGGCACGCCCCTCCAATACTTCAGGCACAAATAGTAAAAACGATCCTTATTCGACTTCTTCGTTCAACCACTTGCTCAGCTGTCGCACATAGGGAAGGAGCTACTACAACTGTGCTTACACAAGGCTTGATCTCCAGGGTCCTAGTTCATGAAAACCTGTGTGATATTAGCCCGAACCATACTGGCCATATTATCTCTTAGTTGCCCTAACCCCTTGTGGGGCATAGCGCGTCAACTGTTCCATCTGGCCCAGTTAAAGTTTCGACGGCATAAACTGGTTTCGGAAAATGCAGTTGCCAACATGCACCTCCTGCACATCCATGGCCACGAATGTCGTCGTGGACGGGATTCGAACCCGAAACGCCGGTAGTCAAACATGAGACTGATGCCTCAACACACTGCGCTACGGGTCGCCCCTAAAACTCGTCGTTAAATTTGGTTGATACCTCCAGATGCCGTCAAAACTTAATCAAAACTTAATTCTATATAAATATAATACTTAAGACGTGAATGATTACAATATTTGACTTTGAATTTAATTAAAATTTAATTCATGTGTTTTTTGTGTTATCATACAAAAAAGCATTATAGTTCCATCTACAAATGCTTGAAAAATTTACCTAGATCTTAATGGTGCATTCTTAAAAACACACAACAAACGTCATCTCCATACAACGCTGATGATTTGCACGCCTAAATCGTGAAACGATTTCAGTTGACTATGACTATACATTCGTATTGATACGCCTTAACACTTGCGTCCATTTGGATGCGGATCAAAATGAATCCGCTCCGGATGATCCCGATCCAAATTTCGAGATAACACACGCAGAACAGATCCATCGCGAGCCAGATGTCAAGTAAAAAGTCAAGTTCAATGACGAATTCAATTTTTTACTTATCCTATTTAATTTCACGCACCGTCAGTTGGATTGAAAAAGTTTTGCGTAAATACCTTGGCAGCCGTCAACATGCAAAAACGACATCATTATCGCTTTTTAACAGTGACAACATAAACACAATTTGACCCCGTTCAGTTCGAATTTCGCGCATAAGTGTCGTGGCAATCGCGTTCTGGCTCGTGGATTTTGGGCGAGTCCAATATCCAAATTGGATCGCGGTGGATCGCGGAGCTATCAATTTGAACCCCACACACGACAGATTTTGGCTCGGACCGAGATCAATCTGGCTTTGACAATTTGACTCCGTTCAATTCGGATTTCGCTCATAACTGTGGTGGCAGTCGCGTTCTGGCTCGTGGATTTTGGGCGAATCCAACATCTAAATTGGATAGCGGAGCTATCAATTTGAACCGCACACACGACAGATTTTGGCTCGGACCAAAATCAATCTGGTTTTTGGATGCTAGGGCTATTGGGCCGTTCTGTTCGTGGACCTATCATCAGTAAATTTGTTTAAGTACAAGAGATACGTTGATTGCTATATCCTCCAAAAATGGATTCGTTTATTGTGAGCATCCTACTACAGTATTTGCCCTAACCCCTAGTGGGGCATACCGCGTCAACTATTTCCATGTGGCTTAGTTGACGTTTCATTAGTATAAACTGGTTTCGGGCGATGCATGTTGCTAGCATGTTCCTCTTGCCTATTTAGCCGCATATCTGCGACATGTCGGGAAAGTTTTTGGCTTTTTTTACTCCCCACACCACAGGTGGAAGACAAGACAAAGGGACTCGAACCCGTAACGGACCGGTAGCATGAGATATCAGTCTGACGCTTCGACGCACCGAGCTACCGGCCACTTCAATTCATAGTTCACACAACAAGTCAATCCGACAGTCAATCAAAAACACATGAAAAGTTTTTCAACAGTCGGTGCCTCTGCCATTAAATAATTAAATCGCGAACATGAAGTATTCCTTTCTTCCTTCCTTCTTCAATTTCCAAATGCATCACAAAGAAATATATACATATTAAGATACAGCAAAACAGAAAATCATCAAGGTTGGGGCCACACGAACTAAACAGCTGATGTAGTTGTTGTCGCATTAACACCTTCGCAATTTCCACGGACTTAAGAACCAGGCCAATAGTAATCCGACAATTGAACGTGTTCGGATCGAGAACGGCAATTATGTATGTGACTCGAGTATTTAAACTTCATTGGATTTTGACATTTGCACTAATAAGAACCTTTGCAGGGACGCAGAAACAAGGCCACTGACACGGTCTAAAGGCTTCCGGGTCGACAACAGAACTATCTAACTCGAACGCATACGCGTAGGTTTTAATCCTTGTTCTTGTTACACTGCACTAACGGGATCTCGTTCTGGCAACTTTTTAGGGCGCAGATACACAGCCCTGGGATTCAGACAGGATACTGCTTTCGGATCGAAATCAAAACTATGTAGCATTCGACTATTCCAACTGAGTCTCACTGTTGTTTATTTACAGTCATTTCCACAAGACCGTATACCTCACAAAATAAAAACAAAATGTTACAAGTAAGAAATTTTATTTTTGATTGAAAGTAAATACAAAATACATTTTCGCAATTATATTTAATACATGGTCCAATCGCCGTCACTATTGATTATTGACTGGCATCTTCGGTGACAACTTTCGGCCAATTTTTACGCGTAGTCTGTCGATAAGTTCTTCCAAATTTTTTGTAGCGTTCGCCTTCGCTTCGCTTCATTAATCCCCAAACATTTTCAATAGGATTGGCATCCGGCGATTGCGAAGGCCAATCAAGTACTTGAATGTTATTTTTTTCTTTCCAGCGTGTACACAACCGGCTTGTATGTTTCGGATCGTTATCTTCTTGTAGAAACCAATCGGTGTTGTCGTTGCCATATAGCATCCTAGCAGACTTCAATAATCCTTATTAATTTTCCGAAACCGCGTGCAGAAAAGCATCCATAAACATGGACCTTCACAGGGTGTTTAACGGTTCGGTTCACGACAGCTTCTCCTTTTTGTGACCACACTCGTCTCCTGAACGTATTTACAGCAAAACTTGATTCATCCGTAAAGATCACGTTGTCCCAATCACGATCGATGTTTTCCTTAGCCCACTCTACACGTCTTCGCTTCTGGTTTTCGGTAAGTAATGGTTTCATCAAGGCATACCTGGTTTTGATGTTTTCCTCTTGTAATCTTCGCCGAATCGTATTCAAGGACACGTAAATATTCTTCTTCGATAACATTTCTTTTGCTTGCACTAAGGTAGTAACGGACGGATTTTTCTTAAAAATATCAATGATGGCCTTGAAGTGCTTCGGGTTTTACCCCTACCAGGTAGATCGTCTACATTTCCAGTATCTTTAAAACGCTTTATCCACTTATTCACAAACTGTGTCGAAACTTTCAGGTACTTTTCGGCCGATGCAGGTGTCATTTTTGGTCCTTTCGGATGACTTACTAAAAACACAGCTTCGAATCGTTTTTTCTAAATCGCACTCATTTCACTTGACGTCTTATCACTCTCCTACTTGAACTTAGAATGACCAAATTTATACAATGCGAAAAAGAGGAAAAATGCAGGTAACTAAAAGTCCCCCACCACTCTTTGAGAAATGGTGCATTAAAAAGTTACAAAGTATACGCTCTTGTGGAAATGACTGTATTTTTCGTTTATGATATAGATTTGGGCCGCAGACTAAAAAAAATAGCGCGGATTTCAATTGTAGCAATTAAAACACTCTAATTCTGCTGCCTGCAGAAAGAAGCTGAGACTATAACGCCAGAATGGGCGAAGTGTCAACACCACAGGCAGAGCAACGCGAAGCCGCAGAGTGGTATGAAAGGGCAAGGAAGAAGAGAACACTCTAACTCCACCTCCCGTACATTCCATCGCCGTTGATGGCTTCGCGGATCTCCTCGTCCTTTCTCGACGGGTTTACTCGACCAACCAGTTGCCCGCTAAACACAATCGATAAAGAGCGTAACGCCCGATGTCCAGGACCAGCCCGCGGAAATAAAAAGAAACAGGTCAGAGTGGAGCTGCCCTGTTGCGATTACAAAGTAAAAGAGGACTGTCGCCGACAGTGGACCTGTACATTTCTAGGCGGAAGCGCTGAGAGGGTGGACACAGTTGGCGATCCTCGATAGGCGAGATGCTGATGGAAGTCTAACGAATGACAAATGAAGGGAGATCTCAAATCGAAAATCCGGGACCCCCACCAAATTGCAAAACCAGTGGGTAGGGTAGAATTAAACTAATGCTATTTGCAGACTAGCAATCTTTAGATCTTTTAGAATCGTTATCTCCAATTGGGGGAACCATGGTCAGGTGCCAATCTAGCGGTGGTTACAAGAGATGAGATCCCTACACGCGCCTGGTTACCAATAAAACCAGCCGATCCGGAAGAGATCTTATTCACTATCAGGTCATCCAACCCTAACGTGCCGACACGGGACTGGACGATCGTGAAATTGGAGGAGCCCGTAGGTAAATATGTGATCACCATTATCAATAGGAATTCCTTAATACCTCTCGCGGAAACCAACGGTAAGATGCGCTTTGGTTTCTCCAATATAGCGGTGAAGGTCTACAAAAAAGATGAGCTGGATTGACGGATAAAAGCTCCTAGCTTCATCCCGATAGATCGGTAAAAAAGCGGGACAGTTTCGAGATGGCGCCTGTGCGCCAAGCTCCGCAAAAAAAAACATTTGTACCATCAAAAGTCCTGTGCAACTCTTAACGGTCTGCTGCTTAATCTGGAGACGCTCGGTTGTAAAGGAATTCCTTAGGCGGATAACGTTGTCATCGCTATTTCGGATAAGTTGTACTCTGAGTGAAGTGTTAGAGACTATATTTTCTCTGGGCTTTAAAATCTGGGCTTCCGAACTTGTCTTATTTACAGGCAACCTGTTGCGCCCTCTGCCCTGGAGTGGGCGAGATTGGCCTTCACTCGATAAAAAAGTAAAATTCATGGGTATTATTCTAGACAGGAAGTTAAAATGGAAGTCGAATATTCAGGAACGCGTTAATAAGGCAAATATTGCACTCTTGTAAGGTCATCGGTGAAAAGTGGGGCCTGCAGGGACAATTGACTATATCAACTCATCAGCAACCTACTAACCTAACTGGCTTAGGGCCACAGATATAAAAAAAAAACAAGAAGAAACCATCCGATGAAAACAGAGCCTCTTTTCTCTCACCTTTCGGATCATACTAGCGGCCTAAAAATATAGAACGACTCTTACAGAGTTTTATTGTATGTGCTTGAACTGCAAAGATGAATCAAGCAAACTGGAACGTTTGTAGCAACCCTAATGTATGTATAACGTGAGGATCCAAACATTTACCTGTGTCCCCAAACAGTTGTTCTTGAATTCGATCGAACTTACCTGTAAAAGAAAGGATAAAAAAGTATTAGTTAAAAATACATACATGAACGTACGCAATAAACAATGTTTCTATTAAATAACAAAAAAAAAACAATCCTAAGTCTACTATTCTTGTCATATACCTATACATACTGTAAACTGTACTATTAGTGCGTAGTGCGCTAGTACATTTGATTGAATTTCATTAGTTTTTCAGTGATGTTTTAGGTTAGGTTATAGGAACTGCTCCGACATACGGAGCACACATAGACCACCACTGGGTCCGTTGTGTTACCACAAAATGGACTCAACAGAGAGCCCTTCCGACCAGTACTTAATCCGTGAACCATCCGGAGCGAACAATGAACCTAAGAATCTGACCAGCACTCACCTCCTTCAAGTCGTCCAGATCGGTGAAGTAATAAGAGCCAAGGATGGATTTCCTACTAACTAGTACAAGAGCAGGGCAAATGAAATGAGCACTCCTTCTCATCTTCGTCCCCACAGCTTCTACAGTAATCATTGTACGGTATTCGAAGTCGCCTGGCATGCTCTCCAATGAGGCAATGGCCGATGATAACCACCACGACATTTCTGATTCGTTATCTATCCGGCGAAAGTAACCCCGAAGAGCGACTAGGATTCATATTTGCTTGGCTAAGCGACATGTGTTACCAGTACTCCACCTGATGTTATCTCTCGCCGTCGACTCAGCCTTTGAGGCCAATTTGGAAGTTGCCAGAGGCATGCCAACGTTTCGAAAACTATCACTGACCTCACTAGTAGTACCCTCCCTCCCGAGCCAGTGCACCAGCCCTACAGTTGCCGTCAAAGCCATTGTGTCCCGGAATCCAACAAAGAGTAATATTGAGAGAGCTTCCCATCAGTAGAAGTAAGGCAGTGATGTTTTACTTGATACACATTTGTGACTAAGGGTGTACTACTACATATATATCAACAACTTTCCAGTGGAAGTGAGGTGCGACAACTTTTGATTAGCTAGCTTCTTCAGACAGTGAATTTGTTAATTACCTAAAATTGTACCTCTACTAATTGTACTAAAGGATAAGCACATTGTACTATAAATAGTATTGACGACTAGAATTTGAAACACAAAAAAAAAACTTAAATTGTATTTGTTAGTACAAGTAATGGACATGTGGATTCAACTTGTACTAAAGGATCAGTACATTGTATTTTACTTGTACACACAACTAACAGCTTACGACACACGGAAACCTACAATTGTACTTCTACTGAAGGACACAGATTTGACTGGTTCTAAGGAACTAGCAGACTATACTTGCAGTGACGCACGACGACGATAGACGAGAATATTGAACTTGTATTTTTGCTCCGGGATATTGCAGTTCCATACCCAACTGGTGCTTACGAAGTATGCAGTTCAATGTACTCGTACTAGCGCGAAATAGTACATTGTACTTGTAGTATCGTACTGGTACATTATACTAGCACTTTTTCGTGACTGATTCAAAAAAAATTATTCAAAAGCAAGTTTCGTACAACGTAAATTCAGAAAAGCCTAATCCAATCCCATGACAAGGTGCAATTAATTGACCCAATATACAAGAGGACTACTGAATGCGGCAACATAAACACAGAGACACATCCCCCCGTACCTAAGACCCCCCTTCTTTTCACGGTCGTTAATCATCAGACATATCAACTGCTACGTCTCGTCTACGTACAACTCTCAATGAATAAATATTTCTGAACATTTGCCTTCCCGCGCCTCAATTACGAGTACGTTACAAGTACAATTTGATATAAATATAATGTTAATGACCTGTTGGTGCCGGCGCTTAAAGCGATCATCATCTCATGTTTTGTTTTTGTTTATATACGCCGCCACCAGCAACAACAATAACAACAAAATAAATTGAAGACAAACCGTAGAAAGCACACAGAAAAAAAAAGATATATATAAAATGATTAAAAGCAAAGAATGTGGATACAAAAAAAAAACAGATACCGTCTGTTTGTACCCATCATGATTTGGTATGTATGTACATATTTTACGATGCGATATGTACATTCCTTTCTATATATGTACAGATATGGACATATACTTGATTCGTAAAAGATATATAGGTATGAATGTATCTGAAAAAAAAAACGACATCGTCAATTTATTGCACTATTCTCTAAGAGCGCGCGCGCGCGCGTTCACTTTCATTGACCTTGCAAACGATTAGAGTGCTTGAATGATTCTTGTTCAGGTACTTAGATATGTATGTCGGAGTATGTACACACATTACTCACAAACGTATAAAAATAGATATCGCGGATTATTCCGCTATGCCTTTTAATATTTACGTAACTAAAAATAATTTATTGGCTTCATTTCAACAACAATAACAAAACGGCAGGCAGAATTGAATAAGGTAGACGGATCGACACTGGCTGTAATGGAAATGGGCCACCAGACAGCAAGGAGACATACTCTTCCCAGACGAGAAAGACTGGTTATCATGCTCTCTTGTAGTAGGCAAAGATTTGAGGGGAGCGGCACGAAACGTCGACCTTTAAAATCTCGATTACCAAAATCGAGATTTTTCTTGATGGGGATATATTTCAAAATTTCGATTTGGGAAAATCTCGACTATGAAATATCTCGACTGATGAAAATATCGACAGAAAAAAATCTGCATAATCGCGATTAATTTAAAATGAATTCAAAGGTGAGATTATCTCAAAAGTGACAATGTCAATTGAAGTTATTCCCCTTTTGAAAAAGAATTGACATTATGTCGTTTTTCCCCGCTTTAGTAATGCGGTCCCATTCCTATAGTAATATACTACTATTTGCCCTAGCCCCTAGTGGGTCATAGCGCGCCAACTATTCTCATGTGGCTTAGTTGACGTTTCGTTAGCATGCCCATTTAGGCGAAATTCACACACGCGACACCGCGCTGCACGACTGCTTGAAATTTCAGTCGAGATACACAGCATCAAATGGGCGGATTCACACTCATCGCTCAGCACGCGATACGATCGACTATGCTTGGCTATTGTGCGTGGCTGCGTCGGAGCTGAAAATGTAGCTAATCTGAATATCGCCTTAGCCGAATATCTGCGACAAATCGGAAAATTTTGTGGCTTATTGTTACACCCCGCACCACAGGAGGAAGATAACACAAACATCTATGGCCACGACGTGGACGGGACTCGAACCCGTAATTTACCGGCAGCATGAGACATCAGACTGACGCGACGCCTCAACACACTGAGCTACCGATCGCCCCCCTTAGTAATATGGATCCATTGGAAATTTTTACTGGAGAACGAGCGTCCTAGGTCTATATTCTGAGGGTAAGGATCCCTCAAGAGCGAAGACCACACAAGAGACTGTTGCACCCAAAGCGAGCGAAACGATACTGAGGATTTCGATTCCTTAACCGCGGAGCGAGCGTAGCAAGGGGAGGCCAACACAATAGTCTCTTGTGTATGCGCATGTGCTTGGAAGATTTAAGATAAAAGTATGAACAACACCAAATAAAAACCAGACCGAAGCTTCGCTTCCAAAGCGTATACGAGGTGTGATTAAAAAGTATCCGACTTTTGTTCATAAAATCAACGTTTATTATGATATAATTATTTAATACATATCCCCTTCAAAGTAGTCCCCTTGGGCTGCCACACACTTCTCCCAACGCTTCTGCCACTATTGGAAGCATCGCTGGAAGTCCTCCTTCGGTATGGCTCTCAGATGGTCTGTCGCATTCGACATAATGTCCTCTCTGGTCTGAAATCTGGTCCCTTTTAGTGGCATTTTCAGCTTTGGGAAAAGCCAAAAATCGCAGTCATGGGTTTATGGATATGACCCAGAAACCAAGCTCCAGTCAACACAATGGAAGCATCCTTCATCCCCGAGGCCCAAAAAAGCAAGGCAAGTCCGCCTTTTTTGACTCCAGTGGCTTGGTACATCACGAGTACGCACCACACGGCACTACAATCACCAAGGAGTACTACCAAGAGGTTCTGCGTCGCCTTCGTGACGCAGTGAGACACAAGCGCCCGGATCTTTGGACAGCAGGCAGTTGGAAGCTCCTTCACGATAACGCTCCCGCACATTCTTCACATGTATGTAATTCAGAACTTCTTGACAAAACACAGCACACCAGTGGTTCGTCAACCTCCCTACTCTCCTGACATGGCTCCGTGCGATTTTTGGCTTTTCCCAAAGCTGAAAATGCCACTAAAAGGGACCAGATTTCAGACCAGAGAGGACATTATGCCGAATGCGACAGACCATCTGAGAGCCATACCGAAGGAGGACTTCCAGCGATGCTTCCAACAGTGGCAGAAGCGTTGGGAGAAGTGTGTGCCAGCTCAAGGGGACAACTTTGAAGGGGATATGTATTAAATAATTATATCATAATAAACGGGGGGGACCGTATATTCTATGTTCCGTGTGAAAACGGCCGAAGGGTACCCCACTTCACAGTGGTACCCCTCTTTCTATGAAGTCTCGTGGTCAATAGACAGCTGCTAGAGCTGCAAAGGTTAGGCCATCAAGTGACTGCTGCTTATGTGAATCACGTTGTAATTATCATAATTTCGGGTAAGTTTTCTGATATCCTTAGTGAGGGGTTGCAGGACAATCCTCTAACCATTGTTATGACTACACGTAACCAACGTGTTCCTGGAAGTAGAAATCTACACCACTAAAGATTTCGGATGTTGCCTCCTTTCATTTATGTAAATTGAAATCAACGGATCGATAATATCCTTGCCGGTCAATCTCTACTGAATGACTGTACTTGTCCTCTCATCCACAGACCATCTTTGTAAATTTCAAATTCAGAGCACGCCCCATTGAATATACACGTGCTATATACGACCATCTCCAGCGTTTCTCCCGGAGTATTCCCTTCTAAAGGATATGCAATGAGTTCAGGATACGCCGCAAGAGTGTTGTGGACTTTACTGAGTAGTGTGGTTGTTTGTTGCACACATGTGCGTGGGCTGTCCGAGAAAGTGAAGTGCTTCATTTTATACGCATTTCGCATTCAGACTATAGGAAAAAGGAATGGCAGTCGTGCCAGTTTGGCAGGAAACTCTCGGTATTTGGACTACCATACCTTCAGTGTTTTAAATATCCATCAGTTTCACCACATGACAACCTCCTTTCATCCTTGTTTTGTACGACTCTCAAACCGCATCGCTATCGTCACAATCAGAAGCAGTGGCTGTTGGTGAATGATGAGTTCGGTTGCGAAACCAATAGACGACGAGCATTGCAAATTTGCTGATGAATTTCTCTCGAGGATGAAAGTTTTTGAAGGTCGTCAATGTTGTTGCTGTTTTATTCGGTTCGGGACGATACAGCCAGCAATACAGAGAATTGACGAGTCCCATATACATACCAAGTATTCGAGTATATAGCAAGGCTCGGTCGTCACCGTCAAAGAAGAGAAAGGATTTTGACTAGCAGCGCTCGCACTATACGACTTAGTCGTTGTCTATTGTAGGGCAGGCTATCTCTAGATATGGGTTGCACAAAATTTCTACGAGTATATCTGAATATGCGACCATTCTTATTCCTATATACATAGATATTTCGTCGGAAAAGGGAAAAGTACGTGTGTATGCACGAATGCGCTGGTGATTTTCTGTATAGTGCGTTCTCCCGAGGATGCTGGTGCTACCGGGTTTTGTGCTTTTACTTTTACTTTTCCTCCGGCTCTTGTGTCATCATCCTCAACCTCATTCTGGTCTGGTTGTTTTGTATTGCCGATAGCTGTAGCTCGATTTAGGTTTTGGAACAAGGCTACGGGCAATATAGTATAGATCGACGACCACCGACACAACACGAGACGGAGAAATTATTCTGTGTGTAAGCCGGCAAAGATAGCGGCGGAGTGTACAGGCGAGAGAGAGCGTAGAAATCATTTAAAATTTTAGGCCAGGATCTGAACTTTACCGAGATGAACCGTAGAGGCACCGGGAGCCGGACGTACGTACGAATGGAAAATAATAGTGAAAGTGGTTGCGATACACACTTTCGTTGAATTTTCTAGGTTATGGACACGTAGTATTACGTACATACGTTGTACACTTTACTTTTTTTCCATGTCATTTGGTCATCATGTTGAGTTTGATTTCAAGTTTTGTTTTTCCGTTCATAAAATCTATCGGCAGCAGGAAAACAATCGTTTCATTCACTTATGGCTAAAACTCATCAGGTTCCGTGTAGCGGTGTTGCCTAATGAAATGATGGCTGCTGCCAGCGGATGAAACCGGAATTCATTTTCAAACTTTCCTTTTTTAAATTCTTTAATTTTAATTCTTTCTGAACTTTTTTCATCAGGAAAAATTCTTGTTAGAAGCAGTTAGTGGTTCACGTCTTTGACTATGAGTGGGTTTTAAATTTAGATAATTTTGCACTTCCCTTGCGTGGGCTCCGTTCGCTACGTGAGCTCCGCAGCAAAGGGGTTGCAATCCTCAGTATAAAGCCCTAAAACGCTCGTTTCGCTCACCCTGTACGCCACAGCGGTAAAGTCACTGTTAGCCAAGACGCGAACCACGATCCGTCGTCCTGTGAAATATGAATATACCCAGTAAAGCGCTCTCAATGGCTAAGGGGCTCTCAATGGCCAGGAAAGCGCTCTCTATGGCCAGTAAAGCGCGCTCTATGGTCAGTAAAACGCTCTCTATGGTCAGTAAAGCGCTCTCTATGGCCAGTAAAGCGCTCTCTATGGCCAGTATAGCGCTCTCTATCCCCAGTAAAACGCTCTCTATGGCCAGTAAGGCGAGTGTACTACACCTGGTCAGTTCTGTCATATAAAGACAATTCTCCCCTCCAAATTAACGACTTTCCGAATGAAATTAGTAATGTTCGCATGAAATTAACGATTATCCTTTCGTCGAGTCAAGGCACTTGTCCGTATGCATGTGAATTTTATCCGGAAAGATGTTAATTTCAATCGGGAAGCCGTTCACTTCATTTGGGCTACTGTTCATTTCACTCGGGAAATCATTAATTTCATTTGGAAAATTACTGATTTGGGGAATTCACAAATTTGCCTCGATCACTCGTAAATTTAAAGGAAAAACTCTAGATTTAGACTAAACTAAGGATCTACTATAGAAGTCAAAATCCGATTCGAACCTGAAAGTTCGCCTGTTGATTTATTATATACCCTTTTTGTGAGAGTACGTGATCTGGCCACAGCTTTATCATGAGCATAGTCATTGGAATGAGTCATCGATCCAGCTTTGACTTGTCACCGGGCAAAACTGGAGAAAAGAGGAGAAAAGAGGAGAGAGAGAAAAGAGGAGAGGGAGAAAAGAGGAGAGGGAGAAAAGAGGAGAGGGAGAAAAGAGGAGAGGGAGAAAAGAGGAGAGGGAGAAAAGAGGAGAGGGAGAAAAGAGGAGAGGGAGAAAAGAGGAGAGGGAGAAAAGAGGAGAGGGAGAAAAGAGGAGAGGGAGAAAAGAGGAGAGGGAGAAAAGAGGAGAGGGAGAAAAGAGGAGAGGGAGAAAAGAGGAGAGGGAGAAAAGAGGAGAGGGAGAAAAGAGGAGAGGGAGAAAAGAGGAGAGGGAGAAAAGAGGAGAGGGAGAAAAGAGGAGAGGGAGAAAAGAGGAGAGGGAGAAAAGAGGAGAGGGAGAAAAGAGGAGAGGGAGAAAAGAGGAGAAAAGAGGAGAGGGAGAAAAGAGGAGAGGGAGAAAAGAGGAGAGGGAGAAAAGAGGAGAGGGAGAAAAGAGGAGAGGGAGAAAAGAGGAGAAAAGAGGAGAGGGAGAAAAAAGGAGAGGGAGAAAAAAGGAGAGGGAGAAAAGGGGAGAGGAGAAAAGAGGAGAGGAGAAAAGAGGAAAGGAGAAAAGAGGAGAGGAGAAAGAGGAGAGGAGAAAGAGGAGAGGAGAAAGAGGAGAGGAGAAAAGAGGAGAGGGGAAAAGCGGAGAGGAGAAAAGCGCAGAGGGGAAAAACGGAGAGGGGAAAAACGGAGAGGGGAAAAGCGGAGAGGGGAAAAGCGGAGAGGGGAAAAGCGCAGAGGGGAAAAGCGGAGAGGGGAAAAGCGGAGAGGGGAAAAGCGGAGAGGAGAAAAGAGGAGAAGAGAAAAGAGGAGAGGAGAAAAGAGGAGAGGAGAAAAGAGGAGAGGAGAAAAGAGGAGAGGAGAAAAGAGGAGAGGAGAAAAGAGGAGAGGAGAAAAGAGGAGAGAAGAGAGGAGAGGGGAGGAGAAAAGAGGAGAGAAGAGAGGAGAGGGGAGGAGAAAAGAGGAGAGAAAAGAGGAGAGAAAAGAGGAGAGAAGAGAGGAGAGGGGAGGAGAAAAGGGGGAGGAGAAAAGAGGAGAGGAGAGGAGAAAAGAGGAGAGGAGAAAAGAGGAGAGGAGAAAAGAGGAGAGGAGAAAAGAGGAGAGGAGAAAAGAGGAGAGGGGAAAAGAGGAGAGGAGAAAAGAGGAGAGGAGAAAAGAGGAGAGGAGAAAAGAGGAGAGGAGAAAAGAGGAGAGGAGAAAAGAGGAGAGGAGAAAAGAGGAGAGGAGAAAAGAGGAGAGGAGAAAAGAGGAGAGGAGAAAAGAGTACAGGAGATGAGAGGAGAAAAGAGGTAAAAATAGAAGAGAGGAATAGAGAAGAGGGGAAAAATAGGAGGGGGGACAAAAAAATTAATTAAAATGAAACGAGTGAAAAAAAAAATCACGGAAAATTTTTGTATGTTCGGGATTGGACTCTCTATTTTTCCAATAAAAAGTTTAGAGAGTTCGAGCGAAAGCCATCGATCCCATACCACTTATATGGGTCCTGGCATGCTTCTCTTCCTATCTGGGAATATGTTCCCAACCCACCACAATCACCGGTTTCGTCGACAAAAGGGATCAACTACCTGATCTAATACCTTTTGCAAGCGGGAGCGGCGCGACCGGGATAACCGACCTTACGTTCTGGACTGGCTCCAGTTGCCTCTATAAAAGGAATGTTGTTCAACACATTTTTTTACACACGATATGACACGACATCAATTGTGCTGTAGTTAATTGCCCTGGCCCCTCCAGGGACATGAGCGCGTCAACATCTCTTGCACGTACGGACATGCAGTTGCTAGCATGCACCTTCTATCCCCGCCGTCTTTATACACGCTCGGTCGGAGCGCAGTGGGAGTTTTCTTCCATAGTCTTCGTGGACTCCCCCTGGAACAACAGTGCTCGTTGATCATTGCTAACCAAGCCAAACCGCCAGTAACAGCGTTGCGAAAATTTGGTTGAGGTAAAAATTCCCCTTGTGATGTGGGGCGTAAGAATAGTACCACGGCCTTTCATTTTGTCAGCTTGTCGTAGAAACCGACAAACAAAGGATAGAAGGTGTATGCCACCAACTTGCACTATCCAACTATGCCTCTGACGCGCAATGCCACAGCAGGGGTTAAGCAAAGTAGCATACTTGGCCAACGCCTGCTCTAGAGGCGCTCTTTGGATTGGAAATAGCAGCGCTCGATGCTCTTAGTGTCACCACCGACTGTCCATCTCGAACTCGAACACGAACCTGGTAAAAGTGGACCAGTTTTCTTCACATCTATGTGAAGTGTGTGTGTGTGTGTCAGAGGACATTTGTACCAGGTTCGAGTTCAAGATCGACAGTGGGTGGTGACACTTAGTGTACATCTAATTTCTGGTGTGACAGTGACTTTGGTCACATGAGCAGCCTGGCTTGCAGAACTGCCTGAGATCAGATTATTTTATTCTTAGCTCTCATCCCAGACTGAACGGAATGGGGGAAATGGCAGTCCATGTGCAGACCCAGGTGTATCATTTGGTACAGGCAAATCTTAGGTTAGGTTCGAGTGACAGCCGTGTTTACCACCAGCACACATACCTATATATCATGACAAGGTCCACTGTATTAACACGGGGAATCATCTCCCAACCGTCCTCCGCATTAAGCCAGCCAGAGCTGGCAATGAAACAATGAAATTTCGCAACATCGAAATTGGCTAGGTCCGCCAAACAGGTCCGCGCAGAACAGTTGTAGGGAAAAAAAGTACATTCCATCACGTTCTCATCATCGCAGCTTCTACAGAAGTCATCAAAGGGAAGTACGAACCTCCTGGCATGTTCACCAATTAACCAGTGGCCAGTGATGACTGCAACGATCGCACTGATGTGTTGTCTTTTCATCGGGCGCAGTCTAGCAGAAAGATTCGAATCCATCATGGCTGTATGGAATGGCATATGCCTAATCTTAAAGAACAAACCTCGCGGCGCAAACATTGCTATATGCTTAGATACCCAGGCGGCCATTTACGCTCTCTCTTCGCATAAAATCTCTTCTAGATTAATCACCAGTGTCTGGTGACCGACAACCAAATCGTTCTGTATTGGAAGGAAGAACGCTGTGGCATTGAGGGGAAATGTAGTAGCGAATGAGCTTGTCAGGCAGAGTTAATCATCAAATTTCCTCGGACCGGAACCCTACTGTGGTCTAGGCTTGACTCCAGACAGGTCAATTATCAAGGATTGGTCCGAAAGGATACAACAGCTTTATTCGGAAAATCTTCCAGGGCTGGGGCAATCTAAGCAGTTTATGAGACCCTTCAAGTATGGAGATATTACCCACAAGAAAAGAGCCAACCTGAGGCTACTAGTGGATTACCCCTCGGGTCACCATTGGATGAGATATCATCTAAACAAGTTGAATTTGTCTTAACGAGACGGAATGTCGTCTATGTTTGGAAGATGTTGAGACCACAGGTCAATTCTACTACAACACTTAATAAGGGCACCGACACAATAGATCTTCCATGGTTGCAGTTCACAGTGCCCACCAACAAGGTTAGTAGCCTGAACGCGCCCTTTCATTTAGTTATCTAAGGTTCATGCTTCCGGTTACACCTCCCTCGATTGTGACCTGTTCTATTTCAGTTCCTTTCTTACAGACTTCCACTATAGTCGTAAAAATTTGCATATTTTTACTCCATTCAATGCGCTTATCGATTGTGCATGACTGCATTTACACATTGTTCGTATATTACGAACAAATGCTGAAAACATTGAAATTATTATTGTTGTTGTTATTGTTATTGTGTATTATGTATTGTACATTCCTGTCCATTGAGACTTGGTTCGTGTTGTGCTTTGTATAGATCAAGGTCGACGAGACGACTTTTAAACGTGTCACGGCACAAATATCGTACACTGAACAACGTGCAATCTCTACTAACCCCCGTTTATAACCCACTATCATCTACGAGTACTATCTACACGTTCGGTAAGACATACACAACTATCCGCACATAATGTGACATATATAAAATTCCAAGAGAATGTGATATAGGGAAGGAAGTCAGATCCCATTTTTCAAACATGACGTGATTTATAGTCGGGGATCTTTTTCATCTAATCAGATGTGTGTTTTGACGGAAGCCAAAGTTTACGATAACGGAAAACTTTCTGTAGCGCATCCTGCATCCCTGAATCGGGCCAAGAGTAACTGTCCTGGAGCCTTGGAAGATATAGCTTTCTGTTATGCAAGTATACATATACAATACATCTTTCCTGAGCCACGACATGTAAACGCAAAAGCACCGCCCGTCATTAGCCCAAATTTCAGTGTACGCTCTTGTAGTAGGCAAAAGATCCTGGAATACTCCTAAATTGCATGGATTAGCCAGCGCAGACTGCGTCGGGGGGAGGTTGGTTGTATCCTTTGTTTGTGACTAGAGAAGCCGCCCACTGTTCTTCTATGTAAGGATGGTTACTACTCTCGTTATGCAGTCGTGAATGAAAGTGAAATTTAACCAGCTACTTGCTGTAGCTGTATACACACACGCAACACCCTGTTGTTCCCAATCTCGTCTGGACCCATCAAGGATTCGGGGAATGTGGTGTGTGCTGCTAACCAAAAGCGACCATCCTTAACCATTCATGTTTTCCATTATTGCACTCGACACACAGCTGACTCTCGTTTGCCACTCGTCGTCGTCTCCATATTGAAGGAGTAGAGTCGTCCTCGAGCTGTGTACACTCTGACAGCCAACACCGTCCACAGGGAGATACGATAGTGGGTCTCTCCGTGTGGTTCCTTTTCGGGATATAGTTTGAAAGTTCAATGGATTCTTCCAGCTGATGTTATGGTGTGTACATATACTGGTACAAATATAGAGAGCCCAGGTCCAGAAAGACAGCGATGCGGAAATTGGGAGGCAATACCTAGCACACGGTTTGTGGTGTCCCCATTCAGAGGTCGTCATTTCATGTATTTTTTCCCAGCCGGCAGAGCCTTCTCTTCCTGTCATACTTTATAACTTGCCGGGACTATTTGATAGATATATATAAATGTGTATAGAAAAGTACGACGTGGTGCTGTCGTGCATAGTGGAGTAGACACTCCTTTTTCAGTCATCCATATCTCTCTCGTCTGATAGCATCAGGGAATCTACGGCGGCAATTTTGTTTTTATTTGTTTGTTTCCTTTTTTAGACTGAGAATCAGTTGATATCGATTTTTCTTTCCAGCCTCTCGGGTTCTTTTTTCTATTTGTACTGGGCTCTTCCTATTTTGCGTATAAAATCCTGATTTTTTTTTCACTATGCGGTTCGCGATGTTTTTTGTTTGTTTTCGTATGGATTTCTAAGCACGTGTTTTTTTTTCGTACAAATGGGTCACGATGAAGTTGTAGGATATGGAGGAGGGTGTATACTGTTCTGTATAGTACACATCATTTCACAAATATATAATGTACTTGTGAATGTATATCATTCGCAGAGTATGAAGAAGGAAGTTGAAAAGTTTCAACCCCCGGGGGTTGAGTTTTTCATTCATGTTTGCATTGCAATCACGTGTTCAAATGTATATAAGCCGGTGAAATTTCTTTGCTATGAGGGGCAACAACAATAAGTCACGTGGTGCGGAATGAAGATGTTGCTGCAAATTAGGATACCTATATAAGAAGGATATTGCATTGAGTCGAGTTCAAATGTAGCTTAGAAGTTGTTTCGTTCTTGACAACCATTTTCTTTTTTGAAAGTCAGTTAATGCAAGCATCCCAGAAGTATGTACTCTAAAAGGGTCAAGTCTGAACCTTAAGTTCATTATCATAGTGATCGGACAGTGCGACGTCGGACCTTGGCTGTCCACATCGTTTTTCTTCAATTGTCTCGCGGTTAAGTGACCGCGTCCTCCAAATATGGAAGCCCAGCAGATGTTTATTGTCAGCATTCACTTAAGTCTTCCCAACGAGCGCTTTCCGTTTCTGCGGCAGCCGGTTCTACGTATCGCAACGACCCGTGTTTCGCAGCCAATAGCTGCCACAACCCCTTCGACGCAAGAAGGAAGATCTATTGGAGCTCGAAGCGCCGCTACAACAACAACTAGAACGAGCGCTCTTGGCCTTCCTCGCAACCTTGTTTCGCTGATGCGTCCTTTCGATAGTCACTTAGGTGTGAGACGACAGCCATTCGTTGTACATGTCCTGCCCATTGAACCCAACCAAAAAATGGTTTTGCCAGACAAATGACATTGTCCTTGATCCTTAGAAATTACCATAAGACGATTACATTGATTTCATTCCATGACCAGGAATGGAATGAAATTCTTAGGTCATCGATGATTCTGGACTTGCGTAGCAAAAATATTTGTTTTATCCTGAGAAAAGGAATCCGCGGATTTACTCTTTGAACTCTACTGACTTTAAAATTCAACCATTCTGGTCTTGGTTAGATTAGGTTAAACGGCTGCCATTATGACCACGGAACACATAAACCACATCGGAGTCTGTTATGATACCTCACGGGATATATTACCCCGACCACTCTATGCTACGAAACGGCCTAAGGGCGACTACAGGCGCTGACTTAGCTTCACGTTCTCATTGTGAACACTAAGCGAATAGATATGTTCTTTCCCCAGTACATTCAAAGCTCATCCGTACCGGTGAATATGTTTCATTTTCTTTGTGGTATGAATGGATTTTATGTAGAAAATCACCGGACAATTACGAATTTGATCTTGAGCTTTAGTAATAACACGGCAAGAGGAAGCTCCATGAGCACGTTTCGCATGAACGTTTCTCTTCCCCGAGTGTTCACAATGAAAACGTGAAGCTAACTCAGCGCCAGCTCGGCATCAGCTTTCACTCTGTAGTCGACCTAAACTAACGATAAAACGTTGGAGCTGGCTGACATCAACGCTTACCAAGTCTTCCAGTTCGGGAAAGAAGTATGCTCCTAGAATTAAATAAATAACTGGCGCAACAGTCCAATTTGAACCACGGCCTCGAGATGAGTTAGCATCATCTCATTTTCTAGATCGTGACGGTTTTTGTGCAGAGGTATGTGATCAGCAACACGCTCAACCGAGTTATTTACCCCATAATGGGTACTCATTTAACAGCTGAGTGGGCTCATAGTCCGACACGTAAATCCCCGGAATCGAACCGGGGCCCAGTGCGTTGAAGGCGAACGTGCTAACCGTTGCGCCATCCGGACTAGAATGCTCCTAGAATTGACGTCCTCATATTGGTCAAGCCCAGATATTCACAAAAAAAATGAGATGTGCTCTATTTCTCATCCTCGTTTCCACAACTGCAGAAGTCGCTATACGGAAGACGCCTTCTGGTGTGCTCCCCAATAAGACAACGTCCAGTGACGACGACCACTACCGCACCAATACGTTGCCTTTTCAACGATTGCAACCCAGTAGAGCGGGGGCAAAAAAAAACCTTTTCCATAGTCCTTCACGCGGGCACCCCCTGGTAACGGAAGTGTGTCAAACCGCTGACGGCCAAGTCTTAGCGATAAGCCAGTTTGGAAGAAGGCAGCTAACTGTAGCCTGAATGGCAGACCAACACCTAAGCGTCTCAGGTTTAGTAGGATGGAATGATTTGTGTAGTTGGACCTGCAACATAGTTGTGTGAACTCCAGCAGGTTTATTAAATCATCTGAAGCATCTCCGAGGTCATCCCATGAATGGGGTTAAGCGATGTGCTGACAACTCGTCCTTGTAAAAATCACTCCACGTCAAGAAACCTGAAATAAAAGCTTCGGACTGAACGGATCAACAACGACGACCACGCAAATGACAAAAGGATTATTCTTTCGGATCCTGGAATGCACGCTCCCTGAACAAACCGGGGGCCGAGAAGGCCCTCCTTCAACAGATCGAAAAGTACAAACTGAGCATTACTGCAGTCCAGGAAACAAATTGGCTTGGCAGCGAGATCAATGACAAGAAATCGCACACAATTTTTACAAGTGGCAAACCATCGGGCCGCAAGCAGTTTGGAGTAGCATTTATAGTGACAAATCACCTGAGGCCGTACATTACTGACTTCAAATCCATAAAAGAAGGGCTGTATGCGATTCGCATTAACACTCGATTCCTCAATCTCTGGCTCAATATGCACGCCCCCACTGAAGTTAAAGAAGACGCAATAGAAGACGAGACGCCCGCCTCCCTTCGACTCACTTCAAACAAGCGACGTCAAACTGTTGATGGGAGACTTTAACGCGAAAGTCAAAAATGAGAGTTGGCACCGGGGGACCACTGGAGGCCACAGTCTCCATGAAAATATACCGACCACGGCCAGCGACTTACCGCGCTTACAGTAAGAATCTAATCGTAAGCTCTACGTGTTTCCCGCATCTACGCTTTCACAAGCAGACCTGGAAATCTTCAGACGGATACCATCAACCAAATTGATCACGTCCTCATTTGCAAGAGATGTGCGTCTAGTGTGATAGATGTCCGCTCCTATCGAGCGAACTGCGAATCAGATCATCACTTGGTGAAGACGACATACAGATGTAGTTTCCTCAGTGCACTAATCGAGAATCAGCCCTCCCAAAATCTTTGCGGTTGATAAACTTCTGAGCGATGGTACGGCGGTGGCATATACTACCTTGAGGAAAGACTATCGCCTATGCTACACAACATCAGCAACACAGGCGTCCATGGGTTCTGGGAAGAACTCAAGGTAACCATTAGAGATGTCGCAGAGAAGGTCGTGGGGTATAAAGCCCGGCGAGCGCGAAATCCAAGCATGTGCACAGAAACACGAAGCTACGCGTGCGCAAAACCATTATACAACCAGTGCTATGCTATGGCTGCGAAGAATGGACCCTGCCTAACTCAAGCCTCCGGAAACATGCTAGACACATTTGAACAGGGTTCGCGGCGAATTTTCGGGGCTGTTTGCAATCGAGATTGATGACGCATCCGGTACAACCATGAGTTGTATGAGCTGTTCGATGAGCTGGAAGTTTCGAAGATCGTCAAACTGCAACGACTTCAATGGGCAGGGCATTTAGAACGAATGGGCGATGATCGCATGCCAAATACAGTAATGCACGCAGAACGATTCGATGGAGCGAGACTGCGAAGACGACCGATACCTCGTTGGGAGAGCTCAGTATACGAGGACGCCGAGCAGCTATTGGGCTTCCAAATTGGAGGATGCGATCACGTAACCGAGATAATTGGAGGACAACGATCTAGACGGCCAAGGCTGTCGATGATGATGATTCAAGCACAAGAAGTTTCAGGGAATTCTATCCGGACTGCATATCTATTTCGACACAAAGTATTAATGCTCCGCGCGAATTCCTGGAGGAATTCCGGAGTGCAGGCTGATAGGGTGGTTGACAAATGCAAGTATTAGGATGGTGCAGATGAAATGTCGGATTCTGTAGTAGCTGTAACTTTTCATAGGGACAATTTTATTAACCGAAATAGGTACCAGCGGATGCAAAACACTTTTCCCAACGAGATACAAGCACATTTATTCCCGTTTCGCAGAGGTCCGAGTTTCTGGTTCGAAGAAACTCCTCGAGGGCATTTTTGACAGCAGCTTCATTGTTATAAACTGTTTTCCTGTCAAAAAGTGATCCAAATGTTTAAAGAAATGGTAATCTGTTGGCGAGAGATTTGGTGAATATGGCGGATGAGGAAGAGTCTCATAGCGCAACTCGTTCAATTTTTGGATCGTTGTTCTCGATACATGAGATCGCGCGTTGTCATGAAGCAGTATAACTGCATCCCTGTTGACTAGCCTAGGTCGTTGAACTGTCAATTTCTGATGCATGGTTTCGCCAGGTTGCAGGAACGAATAGTGGATAAATCCAGCTACGGAGCACTAAACAGTCACCATTATTTTCTTTGGGTGAACGCTTGGTTTCGGCATGTGTCTTGAAGCCTCATCCGCATCTAGCCATTGGGCCGATCGGTGACGATAAT
Source organism: Chloromyia formosa (assembly GCA_964017055.1). Taxonomy (NCBI): domain Eukaryota; kingdom Metazoa; phylum Arthropoda; class Insecta; order Diptera; family Stratiomyidae; genus Chloromyia; species Chloromyia formosa. Next base: position 12,164,321 of record OZ024817.1, read on the forward strand.
CGTATAGTATCCAATTTTGATCGTAGGTAACAATTCGGTTCAAGAACGGTTCGTTTCTCTTGCCAGAGAAAAGAGAACTACAAATCTCCATTCGACACGCCATGTTTTGCTCGGTAAGATCATGCGGAACCCACTTGTCAAGCTTTTTCACTTTTCTAAGTTTTTGCAAGTAGCGGCAAACTGTCGAATGATGCACGCCCAATTTCTCCGCAAAATTTCTTATGGTTTGGGGGGGGGTCTGACTCCACTAATGCACGCAGCTCGTCGTTATCGATCTATGGTCCTGGGTGGTCGTCCACATGGCTCATTTCGAAGGTTCATATCTCCGGATCGAACCGCCGCTGAGTGATTCGCTCGTTGAGGTTCAAATGCCCTGTTGATATGCCTCGTTGCGTTGTGCTCTAGATTAAATTCGTAAAGGAAAAATAGTTGTTTTTCACTCGCTTTCATGTTCTTTTTCTTTTCTTTTTCACCGATCACCATCAAGTGCAGAACCGAAATGACTCTATAAGCCAATGTGTGTGTTCAGAAGGAACTGAGCAACTTCCGCTCAGCGAACATGTTCAGAACGAGCGGGTTCAGAAGTGACTGAGCAACTTCTGCTCGGGTGAGCATGATCAAATTTCACCGAGCAAGAAATATTTCTGCTCACTGATCAGTACTCAGTGCTCAGGTTCTTCTTCTTCTTTTTCAACCTCACGCTCATGTTGCGAGTTTCGAGTTTTGACAGTTATCAAATTGGTTGTTGTGTTTTCGCCGTTTTCGGCTTCTAGTTCTTTGGTTTTCGGGTGCTTTTGAATTTGTTTTCTCGTTGTTCGTGATTTTTGTAATGGACAGCGTGGGATTCATGTATTTTCCACTTTTCGGCACTTGACGTCTAAAATTGTGATCGTCAGCTTTCAGCTGGTCGATTTGTCAGCTGGTGAAGTAGCGTTCAGCAGGTGCAGACTCCAAACCGAGCAGCTCCGGAGCGGCTCGCGAGCGGTATCGGAGCTCCTCGCGAGCGGTTTCTGCTCTTTTGCCACCTTCTGAACGCACTCAAAGTAGCAGTACTTATACTTCAATATGTCATATCACTAGGGCCGCCTGGTGGCAGTTTGATACATCAAAATCGCAGCTAACTTCATGTCATTGCCAAATCCGACATTTCATCTGCACCAACCTAATACTTAGCTTTCAAATGTTCGCCTCATGAAACAATGCCACACGGCACAACGTCCCCCATCTACAAACACAGTGAGCTTCTGAAAAAAAAAACTGTTTGGCGAGCGATTAAAGCGACCGTTGAGTGAAATTGAAAACAAATGAGTTCAATTAAAATCATGTACTATGTACGTTTGCCCCTGGGCCTGATTCCATGATAATACCCAAATGCAATTGTTTATGTCCGTCCGTCTGTCGCGTCTAGCCGTCTGCACTAAATTGGTCTTTACCTAGCCACGTACCTACTGTATGTGACTATCCATCCACCCACACGTTTCACGCTACCATATCAATCACCTCACTCTCCATGATCATTTTCTCGTCACGAAGTCCTACGAATCAAGGGCAACAACTCAAAGGAAATATACGTCATCGAGAATATCGAATTCCTCCCGATGCCAACAACAACGCTTTGATTACAAACGAAAATGACAAATTGACATTTGTACGTAACATCTGAAAAGTAAATTACATGAATGAACAGCGCGCCGCAATCTTTTTCAATCCCTCTTGAGCCGAACCAAAAAGAAGGAAAAAAGTATCTCTGAAAAAGCAGCAATTCGCTGATATTCCAACTGCATCATCATCATCGATAGATAAAACTGTGTACAAAATAACGACCCGTTCACCAACACACCCAAATGTCGCACAAGCAACAACAACACGGCCAGCGCAGATATAAAATATTTTGAACAAAAAGAATAGCCGAGGGAATGGATGATGGCGAGGGCACAAAACGCAGCAGCAGCAGCTTAGCAGCGCATTTTAAAAAGCACCAACAAAACAACTCTCGCCCAACAAAACCAAGCAGCGTATTTACGTATCACATAGAGGAGCAGCAGCAGGCCAAGAGGCCGCATCGATGAAACATTCACTAATACAATTATAAGTAAAAACGTGAACATCGCATCATGGTCGTTGATGCTTCTAACGTCGACAACGAACGACGATAGTCGTTATATCGCCTGCTGCTTTGCTTGTAACTCTGTTTCCTCCGTCCGTTCCGTGCTCGTTTTTCCATTCGCATTTCACTTTGCTTCGGGCCCATACGGTATGCCAAAGTATCTTTGTATCTACACAAACGTATAATACAGAAACGACGTTATATTATGCTTCGTCGTTCGTTTTCCCCCTTGTACACACCGAGAACCGCCAACAACGACGGACGAGCGTTCAGCTAAACGTGGCTTCGCCTGTGTATTGGTTAATGCCGGACGAAAAGATACTCGTGAAACGAAAAAAAACAGGGCCGCCTGTGTTGAGCTCGCTGTGAGTAATATATAAAAGTATTACCGCCGTATGTATACGAGTACATATAATTTTTCAACTTTTTTCCTCTTCTACTCGGTATCGGTTTTTATTATATTTTTCATATGAACGTACGTCGTACTGTATACGTAAAGATGGATGGAATAATGTATGCGGGACACATGAGGGTTTATTTTCGAAAAAACAGAATAGTAAAAAAAAAGGGGGAACACACCGCACAGGTTAGAAAAACAAATTTTGAAAAATTGAGTATTCCCTCGTCGAGGGACACTGCAACGTTGCAATCGATTTTTATTTGGTTAAGTGAAATTATAAAAGTAAGGGTAACACCACACACCACATTCTGCCAACGTACTAATTTTAGACATTTCAAAGATATGCAAGTGGGGTTGGGGCGGGTGGGTGGCGAGTACACATGGCACAGAAAATGTCAAACGATAAATCGATATGCTAAAGTGCATCGCCGAACGAAGAAGAATTCCCGCCAAAAATGCACAATATTGTCGGGCGCACGGTTTCATTTTGAACGAGACGAATGACCGCATTTTGAATAATCAGATGAAAGATACTCCGTCGTATCGCGTACTCGCTATATATCTGGGGTGAGGAAGAGATACGAATAACTTTATTGTTTAATCTGACAAGATAAATTTGGTTGAAGGAAAGGATGGAATTGATAATGAAAGTAGAAAAGAGATCTAAATTTAAGACACTTGTATGCTTCATTTCGAAAGCAATAAAAGAAATTCAAAAATATGTATTTTGCTTGGATAGAAAAAGCGAATTTCAGATGCAACGACAGGAATATTAAATATAGCGGTTAGTCCCCGGGGCGACCGGTAGCGCAGTGTGTTGAGGCATCAGTCTCAAGTTTGACTACCGGCGTTTCGGGTTCGAGTCTCGTCCACGACGACGTTCGTGGCCATGGATGTGCAGGAGGTGCATGCTGGCAACTGCATTCTACGAAACCAGTTTATGCCGTTGAAACGTCAACTGGGCCACATAGAACAGTTGACGCGCTATGCCCCACAAGGGGTTAGGGCAATTAAGAGAGTCCCCGTTTAAAAGATGAGTCAGTTGCTCCACGTATAGTTGGGTAGCTAGCTAGCGACGATTAGGTTGTGTCATTATACCCTAGTTTCAAACTGGAATTGTAATTTCTTAGGTATAAGGGAAGTCGCCTTCGATCCAGGTTTAAGCCTCAATAGCGTAATATCTCAATAAGTAGAAACAGCTAAAAGTTTCGCTTTACTCTTAAATTGTAAATAATTTACTCTAGTTTAAAAAAAAAAGGCTTTACTAATTTTTTTAGACTAATTTAGGAGAGAGCCCGTGGAAATCAGATAAATTGTTTACTGGATATTGCTCCGAAAAATAAAATCAAAATGTGTGCACAATCAAAATCTTGCGTTTTTATCTTGTGCACACATATTTTCTATTTTCCAAAGCTATATCTAGCTTTGGCTATAACTAGCCGCTCTCAATGCCCTTAGGATACATCTAACCTCTGATGTACAGTTGTGTTCATGAAAATAGTAGTGCAGCACCTCACAACATTAAATATTCATGTTTCGACATACTGAACATTGCAAATTGAACACGTGTTCATATTTTTCTAAGAATAGCATGCAAAGAAGAGAATAGCGATAAGGTCCCGTTAGTTTTGCATTGGTTTGGGTAAGTTTTTGATGACTTTTGAGTGATGCACCGAAATTTGGCTGTTCATTAAAATAGTAGTGCTCGGTGTGAGTGGTTGAAAAACAATTAGTATACTCCTCAAAACAAAATAAGGGCCACTAATAATTTTCCGATTGTTTTTTGTGGTTCTCCATACTCTCATACGTCGATTGTCATTAAAAAAAACTTCACTTTACACTCATCCGTGAAAAGCACCTCACGCCATTCCTCCATGCCCCATTCACTTTACCGTTAGCAAAACACTTGAAAACATAACGGCATTCATAAAAATTAGTTATCGAAGCAAAAATATTCGGGTGGCCCTTATTTTGTTTTGAGTAGTATACAACAAAAAACGTCCATAGGTGTAATTTAGCAATGAATATTTTGATGATTGATATCCATTGGGTTTGTAACTATTTTTTATTCTAGTGGGCAGAGGAAAGCATTGCACGGCTGAGAAAAGAGATTTAATAATTAGCCTTAGAGCAAAAGGCAAAACGTACAAGGAAATTGAAAATATTCTTGGCTGCACACCTACAATGAGATTTAACGCGATTAATTATAAAAAAAAGGCCAGAAAATCGTGGTGGGAAACAAACAACCGCTGTCGAAAATAGACGCATTGTGCGCTTTAGCAAGATTCGGCCGTCATCATCCTCTAAAGTTATCAAAAATGATTTAAATCTGTCGGTCGGTGATGTTACAGTCCGTCGTCGTCTAATTGAGCACAAGTTAAATGCCAGAAGTCCTAGAAAGGTACCCCTTTTGACTCGGAAGCATGTGGAAATACGGCTTAGATCTGCAAATACTCATCTGGTCTGGTCCGCCCAAAAATGGCGCAACATATTGTGGACAGATGAAAGCAAAATTGTTTTATTTGGTGGAACAGGCTCTAGGCAGTATGTACGACGTCCACCAAACACAGAATATAATCCTAGATACACCAAGAAGACAGTTAAACATGGTGGCCTAAGTATAATGATATGGGCTTGGTCCTATCCGTATGATAAATGGTATTATGGACAAAAATGTTTATATTAACATACTAAAAAACACAATGCTACCATATGCCAGTTGGGAAATGCCTATAAAATGGACATTTCAACAGGACAACGATCCGAAACATACTAGCAAGCTCGCAAAAGATTGGTTTATATCCGAGAAGATCGATGTGATGCAATGGCCACCTCAGTCCCCAGATCTTAATCCGATAGAAAACTTATGGGGAGATGTAAAACGGGTTGTGGCAACTGCAAATCCTTCAAACAAAGCACAGCTTTGGCAAGTGGTTCAGGAAGCATGGTCTTAAATTCCCTTGAAGCGTTGTCAGGACCTTATCGATTCCATGCCCCGCCGGTGCGAAGCCGTTATTAAAAATAAAGAACTAAATACTAGACTTTTTTTCAATATTAAGAACCTGTAAAATCAATTTTTAATAAAGCTATACAGTTTTGTTTTTCCTTTCATGCAGCCACTACTATTTTCATGAACAACAAAATTTTGTTATATTGTTTTGTTTAAGCCGTGCAGGCAAATAAATCTTAGTTTTTAATACAAAATTACATGGATATTAATTAAAATATGTACATACATATATTAAAATTGTTAGTCTAGTTTTTCTTTAAAATATTGCTTTATTTAAATTTTCTGCGCCGTATTTAAAACTGAGCTGCACTACTACTGCGGTAGTGATATTGGTCACATGACTATTCTGAAACAAATTCCTGGTATGCAGATCTGCCTGATCAGATTGGATGACCGCAGAGTTATGCTTCGGTAATAAAATCAAAGCTCGCATCCCATATATCGCTTGGAATAGGAACATGACAACCTATGCCTAGACCTCAGGTGTATCATGAACAAAGAGTTGATGCGAGCGTCTTTGGACACGTAGGTACATGGCCTAGCGTTTTTCAACCCCATGCTATTGAGATCTGCGCCAGAGTAATTCTGGAAAACACACATAGGCTCTCTTTAAACTGCTAAAAGAGTATCATGAACTTCTCCAATAGCTGGCGACCGTAAATAAAATATTTTTGTATTGGGTGCCAGGTCACTGTGGGGCATTAAGGGAAATGAACTTGCAAGGCAAAGCCCATCATCAAAATTGTCCGAGCCGGAACCCCCATGTTGTCTGGGCTTAGCTTCAGCATCATAACGAATTGGTCTAAACGGATACGACAGCACTACTGCGACAACCTTACCCGACAGCGACAATCAAAGGAGTTTACCAGACATTTAGACTATGTACGTAGATACCACCCAGTGGCGGATGCAGGAATCGAGTTCGGAGGGGGCCCGACTTTGTTACGTAGAGAGCTAGGGATATGTCCACATTTCAACTTTCAGCCCTCAAGTGTGTCTAATGAAAGTGCGGACGCATTCCTTTTTGGGGAGAAGCATGCATGATGAACGTAGTCCGGATGGCGCAACGGTTAGCACGTTCGCCTTCAACGCACTGCGCCCCGGTTCGATTCCGGGGATTTACGTGTCGGACTATGAGCCCACTCAGCTGTTAAATGAGTACCCATTATGGGGTAAATAACTCGGTTGAGCGTGTTGCTGATCACATACCTCTGCACAAAAACCGTCACGATCTAGAAAATGAGATGATGCTAACTCATCTCGAGGCCGTGGTTCAAATTGGACTGTTGCGCCAGTTATTTATTTTATGCATGATGAACGACTGTAGTTCTGACTTAATTTTATTTTTTTGTTTGTTTTGGCATGCTGATTGCGAATTTGACGTTTGTTACCAAATTGTTTTTTTTTCTGTGGAATTCGAGTTAAAGCCAAAAAAACAACAATAAAAACATTTTTGTAACCAACCCTAGCGAAAAACTTAATAGGTGCATTCGATTCGCCCGTCACCCGAAACGCCGGTAGTCAAACATGAGACTGATACCTCAATACACCGCGCTACCGGTCGCCCTAGACCTGGACCATGAATGAATAAAACGGCTTGGATTTCAAAAGTCAGTTCATACATTCAAAATCTAACAGTTGGCAGTACTTACTAAAATAAGAAGACAACGTCAAAATTGTTGTCAATTGAATTGAATGAAATGCGTTTTCTGTACACATATCTTGTATCTTGTTTACGACATGGTAATTTTTCAAACATGCAATTCACAATTAAATAAATGTACAGCACGACCGGTAGCGCAGTGTGTTGAGGCATCAGTCTAATGTTTGACTACCGGCGTTTCGGGTTCGAATCCCGTCCACGACGACGTTTGTGGCCATGGATGTGCAGAAGGTGCATGCTGGCAACTGCATTCTCTGAAACCAATTTATGCCAACGAAACGTCGACTGGGCCACAAGGAACAGTTGACGCGCTATGCCCCACCAGGGGTTAGGGCAATTGAGTACACACATTTCTTTGAATTGCATGTGACACCTATGACAGCCAATTAAAGTTTGAGAACTGTCTAATGTAAAGGCACGATCCGGCAGCACAAATCTAACGAGATCCAACAACAGACCTGGATCAAAGACCGCTCTGCCAATTTGTATGGAGATCGTACCAGATCCGGGAGAATCGAATACACCTAATGTTTTCAAAGCTTCCGTTACTAGCCCCGCCCCTACACAATCCTTGGCGAAGCTCTAAGTCCGCCACTGCTACAACAAGTGGGAGAGTCGTCAGTGAAATTAAAAATATTTGACACCACATTGACCTCACAATTATTTTGAATTGGTTTGCATTCAAATATTCTCTAATGCTACAGGTAGTTTTCTCACAATTAAGCAGTTTTCTTCCTTCCCGCCAGGTAGCAAAAAACCTTGTAGGTCGAACAACACCTGGTGGTCGTGTAACATAATTTATTGTCTAATATATAATGTAATCTCATGGTATTATTAGGATGCACCAAATAGGCGCAACGGGAAGGGCGTCGATTTAGCAAGCGAGCGGTCGCAAGTTCGATTCCTGGCACGAGCATATTCCAACCGTTTCTTTCTCGACGGCCTTCAGTCGACTCAGTCGCAAATTCGTTCTCGGCCTGACAAAGAAATACCGTTACAATAAGCAAAAAATTATGTTTCTTGCCTGGTTTGACTTGTCATTAGTTGGTATGACAAGTTTCAACTTGTTCTCTCAAGTAGTGTGTTCACACGAATTTTTGCAGTAGACTTCTTATGTGTTTTTCGTTAAAATTGAGAAACTTGAATATCGTGCGGTCATAAAATTCTTCGTTTTGGAAGGATTAACGCCTCTGCTCCTTCGATGTCAACCGTTAAAAAAAGGGCAGCTGAATTTAAACGTGGTCCATGTCCCTCGAAGACGACCCACGTGAAAAGGACGGACAAAAACCGCAACCACACCAGAAACTATCGAAAAAGTGCATTATATCGTGTTGGACGATAGGCGAATGAACGTGAGTGATATTGCTGAGGGTATGGAGATATCGGAAGAAAGGGTGCGAAATATCTTGCACAAAGAATTAAAGATGCGAAAGCTCTGCGCAAGATGGCTACCACATCTGCTGAATGCCGAATCCAAGCAAATGTGTAAACGATTTTCGCAGCAATCTTTGAACCGATTCAATCGCGATCCGACCGATTTTGTGCGGCGATTTGTCACCATGGATGAGACTTGGGTTCAGCACTACACGCCAGAAACGAAACAGCAGTCGAAGCAGTGGGTGGAAACCAGTAGTTCAGCGCCACAGAAAGCGAAGTCGATCGCATCTGCCGGAAAAGTCATGGCCAGCGTGTTTTGGGATGCGAAAGGGATCCTGTTAATTGATTACCTTGAAAAAGGCAGAACAATAACAAGCGAATATTACTAAAAACTTCTTGACCAGCTGGATGCCAAAATTCGCGAGAAAAGGCCTGGCTTTCACCAGGACAACGCACCTGTACACAAGTGTGCGTTGGCGATGGGAAAACTGCGAGATTTGGGGTACGATTTGCTCGACCTTCCCCCCTAGTCTCCTTATCAGGCACCCTCAGACTTCCATCTGTTCCCAAACTTGTTTCTGGGAAGCGCTTCGCATCCAATGAAGAAGTTGAGAGGGCCGTAGATGAATATTTTCAGTCTTCCACTCTCACTTCCTGGAAGGAATACTGATGTTGCAGAAACGCGGGACCAAGTGTGTTGAAGTCAAGGGAGATTACATATGTAGAAAAATAAAATCATTTTTTAACTGAAAATCGTAGTCTTCCATTGTCAGGTCGAGAACTTTTCACCTTACCCTCGTATTTTTAATTGGTTTACATTCAAATATTCTCTGATGCTACAGGTAGTTTTCTCGCATTCAAACTGTTTCCTTCCTTCCCTACACAGTTAAAAATCCTGGTCTATTATCAATGCTAATTCGGGTTACATATATGACGACACCAAAATTGTATTAGATTTTAATAAAATGAAAGTATTACAATTGCTTCCGTAAACTTCACTGGTTTAAATATTAAACTTTTCTGGCATTATTTTTTTAATCAAATTGTTGGTTTAAAATTTAATCTACAGATATTATAATCTATGAAAAAATATTAATTTTACTGCGTTTTTTTAACTCCATTATTTTTTTTTCAATTTTCTAAACTTCCAAATCCTTTATTAAGCCCATCGCAGGTTATCCAGCTAATCTTTAACTTTTTTCGCCATGACGCAGCATCGAACCTGTGAACTCCGTGTTGTAGAGTTGCGACCTAGACCACTCGGCCACGCAGCATAATATTTTGAGCTGACTGCGAGTAGTTATAGTGAGACTTGAGACTCAAAAAATATACTTTGTGGGGTTTACCTTTTAATTAAACTTAGATTAGAAACTAATGCGAGAACAAAAAGAACACAAAACGGTTTGAATTGTATTAGAATTTATTACAAATTGGTTTAAAATGGAAGTAAACTTTGAATTGTATTAGAATTTATTACAAATTTGGTTTAAAATAGAAGTAAACTTTGGAAGGGTTTAGATTATAGAATTAAAATTATTAAAAATGGTGGTAGTCCAAGACCAGGTTTAAAAAAAATACCGAGATTTTTAACTGTGTATCTTAGCCACGTGGTGCCCCGTAATTAATTGTACTCGTACACGCTAGGTAGCAAAAAACCTTTTTCCAGATCAAAGAACACGACCACCAGGTGACACAATTTATTGGGTGGGTTCAGAAGATACTGAGCAACTTCCGCTCAAATGATCACCGAGCAAGAAATATTTCTTCTTACCGCTCACACTTTTCATCTTCTTCTTTCACCTTGACTTTCGTATGAAATGTGTGTGACAACGAGAATCGCGGAACTGCTCGGGAGCAATCCCCCTTCGTTTCGGTTTCGGCCGATCAAACCCAAAATCGTATATATTTTGTCAAAGAAGCGTACACGACAATTTATTGTAGCTTCACTTGTCTTTAAAGCAGCAGATAATAATTGTTCAGATAGCTGAGAGTAAAGTAAAGGCTTTCTCTTTAGAAGGACTAAATAACAAAAAGAAATACCAGCTGTATTCAATTTATCCGAACATACAACGATTGACCAGTCTTTGATCTAGATCTGATATCCGTATTGGATCGCAGCGGATCAGAGGGTGTTTGAATTCCCCCATCTGTATGGTGGCTGTTTGAATTCCCTCGTCGCACACCCGTGGCGATCGAATCACTCTGGATCTTTGTCCGAACGGGCCTAAGTAATTATTAAGTAATTATCCATACAATCCGCAGATAAATTCCGATACAAAAAAAGGCCGTAACGCACGCCTCTGGCCTCAAACCCACTACGAAAATCGTTCTCCCATACCTTTTTCTTTTCAAATAAACTGCACCGGTGAATTCAATTTAAAACCACATAGTGGATTACAAACCAAAGCCAATTATCACAAGAAAACCCTACAATAAAGTGAAATAAAAATAATGAGGGTGTGGAACTTTTTCCACAGGGGCGCTCGCACGACATGGAGGTTCGCACACTACACTGAAAACCATACCACATGTTAATGCCGGCGTTAATGAATGCTGTTCCTAATAAGAATCCAACAAAGCAAGTAATCAATAAGTGACCGAAAAAAAAGTAAACAAAGCCGTCTAGGTATGCACCAACATTAATTTGGTCAATGGTAAGATATTTGTGTTTAATGTAAATTTGGTCTGGGTTTGAGTCTCAGCCAGAACACAGGCTCACTGTTGAATTTCTAAGAAACGTAAATCGGACATTCGCAGAAAAGGTGTTTGGTAGAGTCAACCGGCATTCCCTCTCAGTGGACAGACCTATTTTGGTTAGGTGATATCTCACCCAGTGGTGACCCGTGAGGTTACCAACGATTAACCTCAGGTCCGCTCTACCCAGATGGCTAGCTTCTTTGCGATTGTAGGAGTAAATGAGATCTTTGGAATGCCGCAATCCTGGGAGATTAATCCAGTACCACAATCTTTCGTACGGAGACCATCCTTCACCATCGCCCTGACTGTGGCCCAGCTCAGACCGCAGTAGGGATCAGGTCCGAAAAATTTCTCTGATGAGCCTTGTCTACCAAGTTCATTTGCATGCCCAGGTGTGCAACATAGAATGGCCCGATTTGTGCTTGCGAGAAGGGTATGAAAACACTCTTTCAGTAGTTTAGACGAAAAGAAGAAGTAGTCTTAATAGCCGCCTTTCAGAACAGATAGCGATGTTAGTGCCAGTGAACTCCTTGTGCAGGATATCTCTGGCGAAGACCTCAATGGTATAGATTTCGGTATGGAAAACGTTGGGTCATCTTTGATAGCGCTTTACTAACAGCTTTAGAACATGGCAAAACTAATCCATACGACGATCTTCGAGCTTTTCAATGATCAGTTGCTCAACAAAGAAGCTGCCTCGGATGTAGGTCCTTTTGTTGCGATCCTTTTTGGTCACACCTGCTGTCATCCGTAACATCTTCATCTCAAAACAAGTACCCTACTTAATTTTTTTTCGGCAAAAGAACATAAACTTCTCTAAAAGACAATCCTTGAGAATGACTGTTCTCACGAACAGCTAGCTGGTGAGAATAAATTTCGCTCGGAAGACAGTTGTCGGTACATATTTTGACGGAGGGGAAAGGATATAACGAAGAAACCGAGAAAAGTCAGATCCATGAAATTTAACCACAGCTCGCCAAAACGCACCTAAGGAAAACGAAATGTTCAATTGACTGAGTGCGGGGTACCGTTAGTCACAACATACAAAAACCGAAAACTTTTTAGACAATACTTTCAGGTTACCTTAATCCACCTTAAGGTTACTATCAAATAATAATCGAAAAAGTTGAAAGTATTCGGCGCTCAACGAAGGGTCACTGTGATTTAATCTAGTCAGGTAAACCATAGTGGATAATCGAATTGGGGCATAGTCCCGTTACTTATGAGACACAAAAACCGAAACCAAAAAAGGCCCCTCAACGAGCTAAGCAGCGGCCTTTGCTTGCTGTGGCTCAGTTCCGGAGATGTGGGCGGGGTTTTCGCCGCTCGTTGCCGCTGTCCTTTACGTATGTATTCATAAAAATTCATAGGCCTGGAATAATAAAACAAATGGGGCAATAGAGATGGAATGGTTGGCGGACGGGCCCCTGGGTCTCTGGTTTCGTATCACCGACAGATCACTACTCATCAGGTGCTACTTTCGATCTGCCGGTGGAAGCAGCACAAGCAGAATAGAATATGGTTCATTACATTTGATTGTTTGTTTTTTGTTGGACGGATATCTAAACAGATGAAGAGGATGCTAACGTTAATTCTGACCCGGATATATAACCACCCAAATTTGCTGACTCGCCTATATAATCAGTGGAATCCATTTTTGCACTGGTTAACAGCCTAGTGCAAAAATCGTCTGCCCTACTGAATAGCAAGAGACTAGTCCTTGCGGACAGAACAGAGTTTTTCGGAATCAGCTTCAACGGGAAGCTTGTACTATTGCACTCTACTCGTATAGGAAGGCCATAGGTATGACCTGGAGCCTTCAGCCGAAAGTAGTGTACTGGTTATATACAGCAATTGTGCGTCATCTGCTTATGGTGGACGGCAAACAGAGTGACGTCCTACTGCAACCACCTGGGAAAAGTGGAAAGACTTGCTACTCCGTCGACTGGACTGACCATGCTGCTCAACTTCCAGTGGATATTTTTGGCAGACAACTAGTGGCGAACACGACCCTTCAAAACTGCGGGTATTTATTCGGAGGGACTTAATATTAATTAACGTATCGGTCCATCTTCCCGACTACTGCCGCGTCTTCCAGACGGAGATTTCAGCAATCGCGGAAGCTCTGTCCTGGCTGGGGAGGCATGTCGTTACTTTTAAGGATATCACTATCTACACAGACAGTCAAACGGCGATACGGTCGGTCGAATCGATTATTTCTATATCAAAAAAGGCTCTAAATTGTCGCTCGACACTCATGGAAATGAGCAGCTTCTTCGATATTACTGGTTGTTGGATTCCGGACCACAGTAGTTTCACGGAAAATTGCAAAGCTGATGAACTGGCCCGTCAAGAGGCAATCGGATCCACTGATACGTACCTTAATCATGTTAGGACACCCATAGCAGTGTGTAAAATGGCAACCGAGTCCGCTGCGAATGGCAGGGTCAATGCTAGATGGCTCGACGGTAGTACTTGCCAAACAACGAGGATGATATGGTCTAGGATAGAAGATCCTAATCGCTCTGCCTCACTGCTCTCATTAAACAGGAAACATATTGGCAGGGTGGTGGGGGTCATCACAGGGCACTGTCCTATCGGCGAGCATGCGAGGAGGCTTCGACTTCCTCATCACGACTACTGCAGAAGTTGTCATGATGTGGATGAGAAGAGTGTTGCTCACCATCTTTGTTACTGCCCAGCCTTGGCTAGTAGGAGGAGAAGATTTTTTGGGAACCTCCTTTTTCCAGGACCTAGAGGGTTAATGCGATTCAAATTAATCGGCTTATTGCCAGCGTCGGCTGGCTGGATACTTCGGGTTACGGATTTTAGGTAACAGAATCTTGGTGGTATCACAATAGACCATGAGTGGTCTATGTGTGCTGTGGCTAACTCACGGCAACCCCTGAGCCTTCCTACCTTCCCGAAACTGGACAGTGGCGCGCGCTGAGATCTGGTCACTCCACTAACTGCAATCGGTGCTACTGATACGAACCTTAACTACATCAAACCGCCTATGGCCGCCATGTAAAAAGACAATCAAGTCTGCTGCAGTCAACAGGGCCAATGCGAGAATGAAATGGCCTAGACTAGATCTAGACTAGACATTAGTCTCATTAAATAGGAAGCATGCTAGCAGTGTAGTGGGGTCATTACAGGACACTGTCCTATCTGTCACTGTCCGTAGAAGTTGTCAGGATGTAGATGAGGAAAAGTTTTCTTTGCCTTCTCCGTTCCTGTCCTTCTTTTCCTAAAAGGAGTATAAAATTTCTAGGACTGTAAGTGGCATTCAGCTCGATCACTTTATGGCCAGTGCCAGCTGGTTCGGTAACTCGGGGGTAGGGTAACGTGTACTGCATTTAACATAACGGATTTCCAATTGCTGACTCTATCGGCATATATATTTTACGGACAGATCCAAAACAGACGGAGGAGTAGGAGCGGGTGTCTATTGCGACAGGTTAAATCTAAGCCTGACTTTCCGTCTACCATCTCACTGTAGTGTTTTGCAGGCGGAGATCACGGCGATTTCGGAAGCTCTTATCTTTTTAGGACGATATGTTATAGCTGGTAGAGACATTGTCATCTATACGGACAGCCAGGCTGCAATCAGATCGCTGGATTCAGTCTTGTGTACATCTAAGACTGTGGATTATTGTCGATCATCCCTCTCTGAATTGGGGAGCTATTTTAACATTGTCCTGTGCTGGGTCCCAGGCCACAGTGGCCTGGAAGATAACTGTCAGGCTGATGAGCTTGCCAGACTGGGCTGTTTGAATGGGGAACCCCAAATATATGGTGATATCTATCCTCCAATTGCTTCTTGCAAACTGATTGTCAAATCTGAGGCGATTAACAAAGCCAATGCAAGATGGATTGATGGCAATACCTGCCGCACAACTCGATCGCTGTGGCCCATACTGGACGCTACCCGATCTGAAAATTTACTGTCGCTAAACAGAAGGCATATTAGCTCGGTGGTGGGTGTTATAACTTGGGGAACATGCCAGGAGACTTCGGTTTCCCTATAATGACTTTTGCAGGAGCTGTGGGGACGTGAAAGAGGAGGAAAGTAGTTTCCACCTTCTCTGATCCTGTCCAGCTTTTGCAGTGAGAAGGAGGTCGTTACTTGGATCTTCCTTCTTCTTCACTGACTTGGAAGAGCTAGAAAGCGCGGATGTTGGAAAACTCCAGAGTTTTATTGTTGGCTCTGGATGGTTCTATCAGAAATATTGAGATAGGATGTGTGTTAGTGCAGTGGTATCACAACGGACCTATTTGAGGTCTAAGTGAGCTGTGTTTTGTCACAGCAGCCCATCTACCTAACCTAACCTAACATAACGGGCCTGCTGTGGTTACTCACAGCAGCCCCTGTACCTAGCTACCTGCCGGCCACAGAAGAGAGAGTTAGAAGGAAATGAAGAAGAGCGAAAGAAATGAAGTAATTCGACACAAGTGTGGAAGTAGGAAGGGGGACAGGAGTTTGACATCTTATGTGTCGGCTATATGGACCGGGCGGGTGTTCCCCGGTAGAGAGACAAAATGGAATGTTATTCTTCACAAAGGAGAAGTATGAGGGGGAGTGTGAGTTTGACATCTCTTGTGCTTCTGTATGGACCGAGCGGGTGTTGCGGGGAAGAGGGCGTGTGTCTCTGTTTACTTTTTGCGAGTGGAATTACTTCAAGTAGTTTAGTCTTGAGTATATGCGGATTGCTCTTCCATAGATTCTCTATGCTACCGGCACTGGGCTGTAAAAAAAGAGTTCAATACGGTGACATCTGGATGCAACAAAAACTAAGGGAAAGTTCAGTGACTGACTGATAACACGACGCGGAGTAAACCGAAATAATTGACACAATTTTTCCAATTGACACTGATTAGTGATTAATAACTTTACCTCTTCAAGTTCAAGTTCTCGTGAGTCTACTGTAATACAAAGAATTGTTGTAGATACTCGTACGATTTATTGATGGGGACAACAATATTTTTTGGAGGGGCAATGCCTCCCTACAAAAGTATTTATTCCCCCGGCTTCGGCGTCCCTGTACCAGTGACCAAGTTCGAAAGTTCGCCGAATATAAACATCAGAACGTCAACAGATGAAAATATGAGAGCATTTTACCTTAAATAAAAAAAAATAAATCCTCTGGGAGATCCTTAATTCCAATTCCAAATTACGGCCAGCGTAACGTATCTGTCACTTCACACACAACACACACACATACACTCACGGTCGTAGACAATAATATGTCAAAAATGATTCATTCCACTATGACAACTAATTGCAATTTTAACTCTTTCACTGCGGTTGCATGTTTTTTTTTAACTGCCGTTACACACTAATTACAGTTGAAACTCGCGTTTAACGCCACCAAGGTTGGGTGTGAATTTCACTGAATTTTTCACAAATTCTTCTTTACGTCACCCTGAAACTGTGGGAAAATTTTAATTTTTCCCGGGTTAGATTCTAGAGGCTTGACCAGGGGCGGCGGCGGCACACTATAAATTTCAGCAGATTTTCGGTTTATTTCTTTGGCTAGGACGAAACTCGCGCACTTGGGGACTTAACAGTAGCGGAGTGGCGGGCACAAAACGCACGTTTATTTCAACTTTTTCTTATGATTATTATTTTAACTTCTTCCTCAATGCAGGATACTGGTTGAAGATGGGCAGTGCTGCTTAAGCCGACGTTTCAATTGGGCGCGAAATAAGTTAAATCCGCGCGAGGAGAGTGACGGGCACCAGTGTTCCAAAGAACCACATTTAAAATAAAATATCAGATCTCGGCGTTCACAACGTTACACACTACACACTTGGAACTGAGGGGCAGGCACAATGCTCACACACTCTGCTCTATACAGCACCACACTCAACGGGCAAAAAGCGCGCTAGCGATAATACTCCGCGAATAAAATAAACAGAAAAAAAACGAAATACGCTTTATCTGTCACTTTGCCTCATATAATATTTTCTGCATGGGAATATACGGCGTAACGCGTACACAAGACTGATTTTATGTGGAAATATCGTCATCGGCGTGCTATTTGGTTCGGAGATGGGGAGCAGCGCTCGTTGACTGCTGCTACTGCTGCTGTTCTGGCTGATGCTTGTGCTAGTGGCAGCGACGGCGTATTTTCACCACTGCTGTGCTCTGCGGCCACGACCACAACACGAGCGCGCCAATTCAAAAAAAGAGGCCAGCGGTGGCGGTAAAACTTTTTTTCTTCCGAATGTTGATTGGATCCGAGGGACTAGGGAACAAAAAGCACCGAGGATCGATCGTAGAACAGCACTTGAATTTACTATGTTACACTGGCGCGAACAAAAACCCGGACTTTGATTTCGAAACAAACCAAAAAAGAAACACTCGTAATTGCAGCGGGCCAAATTAATGATGGTGTCGGTTGATGATAATGACGATGGTCATGGGACCACTTCGCGAATGCTCCAAAACACTCGGCCGTACACTCACCGCCTGCTAAACACACACGGCACGGAATCGAACGATATTCTGTCGCGTCCCAAGAAATTCGATGACGAACCAAAACCCTACAGTCGCGCACACACAGTCCCGAGATACTCGAGAAAATTATATTTATTTCATGTAGTCGACGCGACGAACACAACTCTGTGTGTGCTCGATGACGAGAAAAATTTCCAAGTTTCTTCCTCCAACGAGTGTGGTTCGTGTTCACACAAACTGAAACTACAGGCAAAAGCAAAACCAAACGGACGGACGGGCACACTGTGAGCACGTTGTTATGTACATGCAGACCCCGTAAATATAGACACACTGTGTGCGCCCAGTGCCGTAGAGCAAACGGACAAATGGTCGGGGGCCGGCCACTCTTGCCATTAACATTATATAAAATGCATTATTGTGGATGATGAGGGGGTGATGGGTGGGCCAAGAACTGGCACTGTCCGGCATTGGAGATTTACGTCTCGTCCCACACAGTGTTGAAAAACGTTTCTCATATCGCGCCAAAGACCCAGATGGGAAGCATTTGAAAAACACAAAAACCCAGGCAAAACGAAAACAGGGTGTAATGTCGTTAGCGAAATGGAAAACGTGGACTGTGGTAATCATGCCACTGCTGCTGTCTTTCAGGGGGCCATAGCACGCCCGCCGCCGCCGCCTCTGTGTTCCACGATACACTCGCCTCCGGTGCACATAATCCATCCGTCGTAGAACGAGCACACAAAACCCAGGCCATGATATGGCATGGTACTCAGGCAGGCAAGCAAGCACTTACGGCAATTCGTTGCTCGGTCGCTTAGGGGACGACGAAACGTACAAAGAACGAACGAGCACACGGCAACAACAAAATAATACGCCGCCTGGCATCGTTATCGTTCACATCGCATGGCCTGAGCTGAGCTGGGACGGCAGTACATGTACGAGTACGATGAAAAACAGCCTGACGTAGGCAGCACACACAGCATGGCAGGCACAGGCATTAAGAAGCCGAACAAGCAACGTTTCGAATTGAAAATGTGCGTAGGGGAGAGGCGTCGAAAAATTGATTTTTTTTTTGTTCGGTAGAAAATAGAGAGAAGTTGTTTTGTATAGATGAGACGTGCAGGCAGGCCCACGGTTGAGTAACGAATGGTGCAAAATTGATTGGGGAAATTGTCAAACTACACTACACGCACCAGTGTTGTCCCTAAATTTAGGGGATTTCCGCTCATACAGGCTTTATTTTAAAGAGCAAAAAAAATTTAATAGGAAAATTAGGGGGTAAGCAATGCTTGTTCGATTCCTACTGAATGCGGTACTTTTCGATAAAAAAAGGGGATTTACGTGTCGGACTATGAGCCCCCTCGGCTGTTAAATGAGTACCCATTTATGGGGTAAATAACTAAATTGAGCGTGTTGCTGATCACACACCTCTACACAAGACCGTCACGATCTAGAAAATGAGATGATACTAACTCATCTCGAGGCCATGGTTCAAAATTGGACTGTTGCGCCAGTTATTTATTTAATGTACTTCACATGGCGATAATAGTTGGGACGGTAAGCAAATGAAACCTTGCAAAATATGAGAGACAAATACGCTGTTTGGTGTGACTGTTGGTGCCCCCCATACATCCATTTTAAGAGATGGAGCCACCTTGGACCCCGCGGTAGAAAAATTTTTGAACCCTCTTTCTATATTTTTCCCATAACTTCTTAACGGTGCTTCCGATCGAAAAACTGAATAGGATGTAAATTAAAGAGCGTCAAATTCTTCATCAAATGAACTGATCAAAGTCAAAATTCGGTTCAGTAGTAAAATCAAAACTGATAATCAAAAAACCTAAATTTTTGAGGCTTACGGCTGGTACTACTTCGTGCGAAATGTTGAACTTATCTGTCCCCCAAAAAAGTGATAGTGTAGACTTGCACATGGCACATTACCGCGGGGCTCTACACGACACGTGAACTTCCCGTCTACTCAAAATAGCGGTTTTCAAGCGACATAAAGTGCAAAGTAATTGTTTTCGCGTGAAAAGTGGTCTGGCGGGAATCGAGTGGTTTATGTGCAAGTGTGACCCAACCCAAGAATAGAGTTAAGACTCCCCCAAGTTTCAAGACCCAATAAACCTTTTTTCAAAGAAGATGTGTAAAAAAGCACATTTTTGAAAAAAAAAAAAAGAAATACGGTCTTAATCGTTTTTCTAACGATCCCGTTATAAAGTCGAGGCTCTCCAATAAATTTATTTATGTAAAAAAGCACGATATTTAAAGATTAACGTTTTTTTAACGATCCCGTTATATAGTGACGACTTTCAAGACCCAATAAACATAAACCGATTTTCAAGGAAGAAACATTTTTTTCTGGCCCATTTCTCGCAACAGTTTTACCTTACTTTTTATTGTAATGTGTATTTGACACTTCGTCTTTTTTTTTAACACGAACTTGATCACAATAAAATGGAAATGATTTTCATTACAATTATTCTATTGAAAATTTAGGGGGAAGAGTGTGATTTTAGGAGAAAATTAAACTTCACCTGGGTGGTGGCGCGTAGTCTGCACGAAACTTGGTTACAACTTAAGTGTCACCACACACTGTCTAACTCAAACACGAACCTGGTACAAATGTCCTCTGACACACACACACACACACACACTTCACATAAACGTGAAGAAAACCGGTTCACTTGTACCAGGTTCGTGTTCCAGTTCGAGTTCGCCAGTTTGTGGTGACACTAAGAAGCGCTTTAGTCACTGTGTTACAGACGGCGGGGTTAAAAGCAAGTTGGTTGATAATATTCCAATCGAGTGGATCTGACAGTGGCTAAAGATAGAAGGTTCATCGACTTGTAGGTCGTGCTAAAGCCCAGAGTCCTGTTAATAACGTTTACACTATCCGCAGATTACTTCATCTGCAGCGTAATCTGTGTGTGGTGAGTTCAAAATTGTATGTATTTGACAGTCGCAGATTATCTCAGCTGGCGCAGATGAAGTAATCTGCGGATAGTGTAAACGTAATATTAAGCAGCGCTAGGCCTTAGTACTCGTATATGTTAAGGTTGATTTTTAATGTGAAATTCAGCTTAAAGGCTAGTATTGAAATGCTCGAGTGAAAATGTTGCACTTATCTCTCAAACGAAAAAGAGACAGTGGAAACTTTTACATAGCTAATATCCACGGCGGTCTGTACGACACTTGAAACTCTACCTCCGCGCTTCAATAAGGAGCGATCACTGCTGTGATGATCGCTTTTCATGCGAAATAAAAATCAGAGGAACTGTTTCCACAGCTCAAACTGCTCACAATGGTCAGAGAGTTTTGACAGTATTTTTATGGAATTAAGAGCGAAAACCGATCTTAGTACTATGCTTAATAAACACTCAAATATATTCGTGAGCACCCGGGTGTTAAAACTCCTTTGTGCGCTTAGTAGTCCACATGCCATCCATCTTTTCAATTTGCTTCCACTATTATGTTTTACATTGAAAACAATACCCGGAAATGATTTTTTTTTTATTTTTTCAATATTTATACCCTTCGCGGATGTGATAGGGTATATTAACTTTGTCATGAAGTTTGCAACGCACAGAAGGAAGCATCTCCGACCATATAAACTTTGGTCGGTATGATGAGACGAGTCGATTAAGCTTTGTCCGTCTGTCTGTCCGGTTTTATGTAAACTAGTCCCTCAGTTTTAAAGCTATCGAGCTGAAATTTTGTACAAAGCCTTGCTTCTATTGCTGCTGTAAATATGCCGGACCCAATGGAATCGGACCACTACGTCATATAGCTGTCATAGGAACGACCGATCCAAAAATTAATCTTTGTGAGAAAAACTTTTTTATTTCTACAGCGATCTTTTTTAAATTTTGCACTAATCAATAAAATTTCCAGCAAAATCATATTTCTGAATTTGGTTGAAATTGGACTACTCTATCATATAGCTGTCATAAGAACGACCGTTCCAAAAGCAAGTTTTCGTTAGAAAAACTTTTTTATTTCTGAACATATCTTCACCAAATTTCATATTATTCCATCGCATTGACTGCCAAATCACGTGACCGTGGTCGTTATATGCTGGTGAAACAGGGATACAGAGAAATGTAAGCCCAATTTTCCTTTAAAAAAAAATAGGTTTTTTTGAAAACAGGGTTTTAACGTGCGAACCTTTGTATCTATCCCCGCCAAATTGAATTAGTTTCCGGTTGAGTCGAAGACGGTTGGTGAAGAAAATCACGAATTGATTTTAAAAGGTCGTTAGCAGTTTCAAGATGAAGAGAAATACTGAGGCTGATCTAGGTTACTATTTGCCTTCACCTGTCTCGTGGGGTATAACGCGACAACTACTCCTAAGAAGCCTAGTTGACGTTTCGTTAGCATATAACATTTTTTTTAGCAGCTGTCCAATTACGTTATTGTCGAATGACTTACAGTGCATTTATATTTAAGCTGCGATAAACAATGAAGGCATCGCTGCAAGTAGCCTAAAGAGCTTATTCACTTACAGTTTGATAATATTCCAACAGGAAAAACTGATGCTAATCCTAGAGCCTATTCACTTACAGGAACAACTGAACATATTCAAGTGCTGACGAAAATCTGTAGGAATAACGAATTTCTTAAAGGAAAAAAATAATCGTATTTGGCCGATATTATCGTTAGCTTTTCCTACAGATTCTCATCAGTTTTTTTTTCTCTAGGTTTTCTCTCTTCGGTTAATCTTAAACAGAAGTGCTCTTTTATCGTTGGTGAGTGCAATGCATTATGTCACAGTGTGATGATCAAACATAGCAGCTCGTGTTTACATTTTCTCTGCGTCACAAGTCTCTCAATCCTATCGTTACTCCTATCTTGAATCGCAGACCCAACATAATAACACCTTTTCACTTCGTTATTCAGCCAGACTGCTACTGGACTGTCCGCATCATATGTGGGTTTTTCCTTCCAAGGATCTTTTTCTCTTTCAAATTTTCAAGTCGCACATTTATTTGGAACTTTTTCGATGTGGGCTTGTCGACCACAAAATTATATGATTTCAGCTGTTAAGTAGGGCGACGAGGAACGAAATTGATTTACTAAGGCCTGCTACATACAATAATACATTACAAGCAGTTGGAAGCCAATTGCCATCGTGTATCTGGGTGATGGCAATTACTATAGTGGCGATGGTAGCTGTCAAAAATGACGCAACTGAGAGCCATCTTTAGACAGCCATCATCGCCACCATACACTATCCGCCCAGATGGCAATGGCTTCTTCCAACTGCCAGTGATGGGAAATTGTGTGCAGCAGCTATAAAAAATACTATCCGTATTAGACAGGGGTTGTAATGCTAGACATTCACAGACGGTCCAAATCCAAATTTTCTGTGGTCGAAGCTAAAATTTCCCTGTCAAATTCATAGTGCGACCGGGGAAATTTTGGCTTGGACCAGGGAGAGTTCGACTATTGGACCGTCCATGAATGTCCACACTTAAGTTCTAGAAGGTAACCGTCGCTATATTCGATCGTTTTGGTTATTGCGTCCAGCAAATGGTCGTTACGACAGATCAGTCGCTATAACGGTGGTCGCAACATCCATTCCAAAAATACATTACAAGAGCTTCATGAATCAACGGACCCAACATTTTTGTCGTAACGTAATAGCCGATATGTCGTTTATAACCGATATCGTTATAAACGATATCCAGTGAAAAAAAACAATTTCTCATAATCGACACGCATAACAAAAATCACCCAAATACGACCATTCTCCCCTATTCGCTAATGGGCCCAAACACGCCATGATGTAGAAGGCAGGCAAACAAACGAGCCACTCTTGCCGCGGCCGTATAGATAGATAGATACATTCCTTCCATCTCAAATTATATGCGGACGACATTAATGACTATCGTCGTACACACACATCCATAGCTCAAGTCCCACATATCTGAATAAAGTGCACTTCCAATGACACATGAGAAGAGTCGAAGAATTTAGTATGACGAAGAGGAAATTATGGCGCAAAGGTGCCCTGTGTGTTGTGTGTTGGCTGCTGCTGCTCGCGGTTGAGTTGCCTTGGCATGGCACCAAGCAAAGCACGGCACTGGCATAATGGCAGTTGATTGCGCCCCGTCATGTTTGCCAGATATTGCGATTGCGACGACGACGACGAGAGCTGCTCGAACAGCGTACACTGTGTGTTGTGTTCATTTCTTTGCCCGAGCCGAGAGCACAGTCTGTCTTTTTTTATAGCACGACCACAGCCACACTGTAGATACAGCCGTCACAGTGCATTTATATAGCGGGACCCTATTATAACTCTACTCATTCCCCCCGAGTACGGACGACTATGTGCTGCTGTTTTTCATTTGCTGTGCCAATGAAAATAGAGATACGGGCGTAATAGGGTTGCCAGTGGAGTAGAGAGGGTTTATGGAGTACTTTTTTGAGGGTAGGGTCAGATCAGACTTTTTGCGATATGATTTTTTTGCCAGTCAATTTGTTCCGACTTTAGCCCAAGAAATAGAGACTAAATAAGGGGGGGGGGGGGGGGGGGGGTTAGCATGCAAAAGGTGCGACAGTTCTAAATTTTTGATACGTTATAAGGTAGGCGGGGGAGTAAGAATCAAATTTTGTGTTTTTTTAGGCGTGGTTGGATTCGTAGATAGAATCCTCCTAACTCTGGAGGCATCACTGCAACTATCAATTCTGTCGCCAAAAAGCCTCCATCACCTACGCTTGGCCCTTCTCAGCTCTTTCTTCTATAAACCAAGATTTCCTTTATAGATTGCCCAATCTGAGTTCTTCTTAGAGTATTTGAGACGTAAATCCGCTTTTATCGAAAAGACTACTACCTTCAGTATAGGATTTGAACCAAGGGTTTAGTGCATAGAAGGCGAACGTGTCTTTACGCCATCCGTACTACTGCAATAACTATTGTATAAATTACCGGAAGGCTTTGGTTTCGTCCACCCATGTCCCACTAGGTGAAACGCGCCAGATGACAGTCAATCATAATTTCTGAAAAACTTTTAATTTAATTTGAGTCGTTCGTACGATAAGGTATCACAAAAACATGCTACTATACCCCGGTTTCGTCCGTTGACCAGAAGCTCAACTCATCAGGTGCTACCTCGTGCTTCACAACACGTCAGCAGGGGTAGTACGACCGGGATGCAATGTTCCTCTATGTGGCGCCTGATTAGGAGGGTGCACTCCGCCATGTTGTCATATGAGCATGTGGCTGTGCTGGTATCAACAAACAATTGGGAGGCAATGCGTGGCAACGGCAAAACGAAGCGAACAAGAGTGATAGCTAAATATGTACTTTAAGCATTCCTGCGGCGTAATAGGCGGACTGTTTCGATAAGCGCGGACTGTTTCGATATACGCTAAATTTTACGTTATACGCAAACTGCGCCAATATTTACGGACTATGTTGGAATACGCTGACTGTGTCGATAATTGCAGACAGTGCCGATAATCGCGGATAGTGTCGATAGTCGCGGAAAATGTCGATAATCGCGGACATTATCGATAATCGCAGACAGTGTCGATAACTGCAGGCTAGAGGACAGTGTCAATAGTTGCGGACAATGTCGATAATTGCGGACAGTATCGATAATCGCGGACAGTGTCGATAATCGCGGACAGTATCGACCATCGCGGACAGTGTCGATAATCGCGGGCAGCGTCGATATTCGCAGACCGTGGCGATAATCGCGGACAGTATCGATAATCGTGGACAATATGGATAATCGCGGACAATGCTGATAATCGCCGACAGAAACGCTAGTCGCGGACAGTGTCGATAATCGCGGACAATATCGATAATCGCGGACAGTGTCGATAATCGCGGATAGAATCGATAATCACGGACAGGTTCGATAATCGCGGACAGAATTGATAATCGCGGACAATGTCGATAATCGCGGATTATGTCGATAATCGCATACAGTGTCGATAATCGCGGAGCTATGTAAATTTACGCGGACAAAGTATTGTATTATCCCGAATGCTCACTCACTGTATCCCACCACAAACGCAACACAAGCTGTCGACATCCAACGGACGCCCGATATTACTTGTAGTCCTTTTCTTGAAAAGTTCTGTTCTCTACCAGTTGGATATTGGACTCCAGCCGAACACAGCATGGGCGCGTGCACATACTGACGTCCTCGGCATCCTTCCAATTCGTCAATCCAGAAGAATTTCACCAGTCTAGTATGGAGTGGGAAGCTGTAGGTCCTTCAAAATTGAACTCAACTCTAACGGACCCCTTCCGAGTCACCCATCTGTTTCACGGTTTCGTCCGCCGGCAGAGACGTACTCTTCAGGTACTACCTCGGGCCCCAATTGCCAGCAGGGGTAGCACGACCGTAACGATGGGAGTTGGAGGGGGTGTTCTGGAATTGAACTGCGAGGATTGTTAACTTATCGTTTTAATAAATATGCTATTAAATAAATAATGGTTATTATGATTCATTGTTGGGTATTTTTCAAACTTAAAGCCTATTCAGACCGCCGGACTTTTAACGTATGACAACACTTTTAAAGCGCTATCTATTTTGAGGAAATAGCTTAATTGACATGATGCCTCCAGGGACATAGGCGCATCAAAATCTCTTGCATCTATGCCTTGTTCACGTTTCGGTAGCATATAAATTTTCGGATGATGCGGTTGGTAGCATACACATGCTTACTATCCGTCCCCTACAGCCTTCTTTTGCCGATAAGCTTGGAACGGTGTGGGAGCTCTAATAGTATCCATGG
The DNA here is from genome assembly GCA_964017055.1 of Chloromyia formosa. Taxonomy (NCBI): domain Eukaryota; kingdom Metazoa; phylum Arthropoda; class Insecta; order Diptera; family Stratiomyidae; genus Chloromyia; species Chloromyia formosa. Next base: position 12,190,792 of record OZ024817.1, read on the forward strand.
ATTGTTTTTTATGGTATAAACGTGCCGGGGAAATGAGCCCCTGATCTCTAGATGCAAGCATTGTAGAGTGGCAACCGGGACCTTACGGCTGCCGAGACCTTAAGGCTACCGAGACCCTACGGCTACCCAGATCCTACGGCTTCAGAGACCCTACGGCTACCCAGATCCTACGGCTACCGAGCGGGTGATCGGTCAGAAAGCGCAACCGACAATGGACTAACTAAAATAAAACATCGGAATATTTCGAGTTTAGTCGATGTGCATTAAGGGCTCAGAAATCGAAAAACTGTAAGTTGATGTAAAAACAAAGTCGGCAACTCTGTCCCACCAATTCTTGTAATAATAAAAATAGCCAAAAGCCCAGTGGCATGACATGTGTGGAACATTATAATAAAATTCAGCTGGCCATCAACCGTCGCCCTGCCAACAATCCATACAACTGCAATTGAGTAGCGCAATGTAAGCCCACGGCATGGAACTCAACAGTAAAGCAGCGACTATGGGCTCAAGCCGCAGCATTCTGCTAATTTAATGCTTCCTCTGATGGCGACTGTTAATCCATGGCATTAAATAACGCCTCGTCAATTTAACACACGAAAAACCATGTTCCATGCTGAATCAGATGATTCGAACATAGAGCGCACCACTGTATGTCAAAGTGGTGTACTCGTACATTGTGAAAATAAATTATTCGACCACGTTGTGCAAACACTTGGTTGGCTTTAGCATGAGTACAGTTTGTAATTTATGGTTATTTTATTAAATACAATGGAGACGCCAAAGTACACAAAGTTTACGATGAGGCTTGGCCGATTTTTAGTAAAGACACTCTACATTCTACACTGCTCCTCTCTCAATGGTAAGACCATAGAGAATACCTATGGAGGAGCAATCCGCATATACTCAAGACTAAACTATTTGAAGCAATTCCAGTCGTAAAAAGTAAAGAGAGAAACACGCCCTCCACTGCGCAACACCCGCGCAGTCTATATAAAAGCACAGGAAGCACGTAAGATGTCATCCCCTTTCCTACTTTTCCAGTTGGAACAATAACATTCCAGTCTGTCTCTCTGCCGCGAAACACCCGCCCGGTCCATATAGAGCAAAAGAGATGTCAAATTTCCATCCCCCTTCCTACTTCCTCACTTGTGCCGAATTGCTTCGTTTCTCTCGCTCTTTTTCACTTCCTCATATACTCTCTCTTCAAAGGGTAAGACTCATGCAACAGAGAGAGAGTTTGCGAAGAGGTCTTCCACGGTGCTCCTTAATCCTACCCTGGCCGAATTTCGGCTGAGATGTTGCAGGCCGATTCCATATCATGGAAATTCCTTACGAGTGAATTGGTCTGAGGAAATCTAACCAGTTCGCCCTCGACGAATTTTCCGACCAAGAGCAGTTGACCCCATCTCAGCGGGCTCAAAGGGAGGTTGGACTACCAAACCGTACGGCCATAGCGACATTCTAAACCAGTTGCCACAAGATGTGACCAAGGTAGGAATCGGACTTCATCGTGCCCAAATTAAGATTTGGGATAAACTTGTCTGCCCAATTCCCCACTAGAGCTGAATGGAAGAGAGGCGAGGTGGTGAAGGATTTTAACACCAGATTTTCACCGACGGGTTCAAAATGGACTGCGGCATCGGTGCAGGCATCTTTTCGGACGCACTGAATATCTCGGAAAATTACCGCCTACAAGGCCAGATCCCAGATCATGGACGGCCGGTAACTCAGTGTGTAAAGGCATCAGTCTCAAGTTTGAATACCGGCGTTTCGGGTTCGAATCCCGTCCACGACGACGTTCGTGGCCATGAATATGTGTGTGGTCTTTTCCCTGTGGTGCGGAGCGTAATAAGAAGCCATAGCATCTCACGACTTGTCACAGGTAGCGGCTGGAACAGTTGACGCGCTATGCCCCACCACAAGGGGTTACGGCAATTGAGTATTGAGTAGGCCAGACCATGACAACATTTTCCAGGCGGAAACGCTCACAATTATGAAGACTTGTCATACTCTCAGAGATATACCAGATAACCACAACATCGCCACTTGCTCGGACTGCCAGGCCGCTATCAAGGCACAGGACTCGGTAAAAATATCCTCCAAGCTTGTCGAGCGATGCGGGGAGGAGCTAACCTGCCTTGGCAGGCGGCTCAATATTACCCTGCTCTGGGTTCCTGGGCACAGGAAGTTAAGTGCAGTATCTCCTCTGATTACCTCACGGTTGCGGATTTCAAATGGTGGAATCTGTCCACCTGCACCATATCAAGGAAGTTATGATAGCAGGAGAACATCTGAGCTTTTGGTCCAATCACGTAGAGATGTCGCCAGGCTCACGGCGGTTATCACGGGAAATTGGCCTATTGGGGACTACGCAGTAGAAAGGGAAACCCTTACAATTAGAATCGCCGAAACTGCGGGAATGAAGACGAAAAAGAAACTCTTACTAATTTCCTTTGCGAATGCCCGGGGGGGGGCTTGCTAGATCCAGATACCGTGCCTGGGGCAAGGTTTTTTTTAACAACCTGGGGAATGTGTCGGGGATGAGGATTGGAGAGTTGCTTTACTTCCTTAACTATTCTGGTTGGGTCTAGGCATACTAGCATCCCCTAAATTTCCACCTATGATCTAATAAAAAAATTTCATGTATATAATTACCAGATTTCTGTCGTCCCGAAATGCTGATGACGCCATGCCCTGTGGTGCAACTCAAACAATTTTGTAAACTCTGAATGGGGAACATCCTTTGATATTAATAATTGAATAGCAAAGGACTAAAATGACTCACGGGCTACTCAAATTTTGAGTTCGTCATATTACCGTCGTCCGTCGACAGTTATCGATGAACATCATATCCGAGCGAAAAAAACCGTATGTATCGTATATTGAATGATCAGAAATCCAAGGTACAATTGAATATGGCTTACAAGATACTCGTACACACAGCCAACAAAGAAGGATATTCTGTGATCAATGACTATAGTCACAGACTACACACAGTGTATCTGACAGGCAGACTTCTATCTATTCAAATAAAATGGGAACAAGGACCACTAGCGAGGGTCGAAAATCGAAATACGAACAGATTTGCTGCCCCTTTTTAGTTCAGCCATAAATTGATTTGATCCCATCCCATCGAAAATTATATTTCTGTCCACTGTCCACCATCGGAGCCAGTGTTCTGATAATAGGGGGGCTCGACTCTTCGACGACCGTCGGTCGTTGTTCAAAAATTCCTCGCAACTCTAATTAATTGCTCCATGTTGAATATGGACATGGACACACAAAACTTTGTTCACTTTTTTCACTGTGGGCCCACTCGCTAGACAGTGAACGAGCCAAGCGGCAGCAGCTACGAGTATAGCACTGAATTATTAAATGATTGATTTTAATTGATTACTTTTCTCATTATGAGAGATTTGCTACTGGGGGACGTTGAAAATGTTTGTTCGTTATCATTTTTCCTACTTCTAATTTTTCGGTGCCGAAACCCACACGGACCCACATAAAGAGGTGTCGTATTTTTGCTTAAATGATAAATTGAAGATGGGTAGGAGATTAAAATTTACCGGCAGGTAATTAGAGTGGGAGTGAGCCTGGAGGCGAGGTCGTCTCTAGAGGGTTGTTTAGATGATGCCTTCAATTCATTAGTACAGAGGGATGAATGCGAGTATGAAAATAAAATGATGTAGACGCAACGTTTGGATTGAAGAAAGGTTCAGAATTGATGGGCAAATTCATACCCAAGGCACCCACTGACTATTTATTTTCAAGGTTTGAAGGAGACAATTGGTTCGCTTGGCAGTAAGATTATACATATTATTTTCACTCAGGTGAACAACAGGTTATGAACATTATTGCGCCTAACCAGAATTCAACTTATTTTTTTCCAAATACGTATTTCGGCAGCGACTTACTTCCTTCCATCCTTGGTGCCATTGTTCCAAGCAGCGATTACATACCCACCACGTACATGATCAGAACACTTTCATTCAAGAAATGGTACAACTTACCTGGAAGGAAAAAAGAAAAAGAATAAATTAATTTATCTGGTAGGACAATAATCAATTAAAGATGTAATTCGTAGTAATGTACTCGTATATAAAAGAAAATACTACTAAGTCTACTGTAGTGGAAGAAGTAAGCATATCCGTCTTGCTTCAATGCGAGGACCCTTTCACAAGCTCTTAGGAATTTCACCCCAATCCGACGACATCCTGTCCGTTAGCGATAAAAATGAATGCAGATTGAACCCATTCACTGTCATCAGACCATGATGAGTGCACCTAATAGACAAGAAGGGGACGATCCTCCTCTTCAACACTTTGACCATGGACATTAATGAGGTTGAGGGAATTTGTGAACTCTCCTAAAAATTTTCCGTGTTTCGGCTTAAAAATTTTGCATGGACTTGATGGCATAGTATCTCGCGCGGGTGCAGGGATCACCGGGCCCCGTGGTCGGTCGCCACCCAATATACGGGTGTCACTTGTACTTTGCAGCCATCGCATGGCGATGATGACATGCACATAACAATCCACTTTAAGTTTGAACACTCGGAACAAGTCCAAAGCCCATAGCCATGGATGATCGCAGGCCAGTACAGAAATATTCACTGGACTGTTCCACTTGGTTGTACTACACATTTCTTGCATTTTCGCAACTCCACGATACTGTCCATGTACTATCATAGTACAGAGCAGAATGTCCGTTCGGCCGAGAAGAACTCATACAGGTCAGGACTTTATATGGAGAGAGCAGCACATGTGCTTTGTCTGGCAAAAAACTAAAAGGAAACAAGGAATGGAAATCCACTAAGGGGTTGTTTCACAAATTTGCAACACATGTGCTTGATACCTTCGTCATCCTGGAACTGTTGGGACTTCTTCTTCGCGACGACTCTGTTGCAATTGTGTGTACGACGTTGTGCAGTTTTTATTTGCGCTTTATATTATGTGTTGGCTTAAATTTAAAAGGGATGACGGAGTAATCGTGTACAGGAAAAGGTGCGATAATTGAAATCGACTTCACCCAGCATTGCGCAGAAATGTACTAAAGGAGATTATTAATTCGTCAGAACTGGGGTCTGGCAAATGCCTCTACTTTGGGCCTGATAATGAAGGAAGTTCAGTCAAAAATTTAATGCAAAAACCTTTCAAAGGATCGTAAGAAGTACATAAAATTATCTGTGGTGGTCCTGCCTGATCTTATTCAGCGACCCTTATGCCACGTTGATCGACGAAAAAAAAACTTAATCCATTTTATAACTAAGGACAAGCACGTGAAACCATTTATGTGATCGACACAAAAAATAATTCCTTACTTGAGTTGATTGTGAGCAATCTTCGAACTTATAACTGATTTTTAAGTACTTTGGAAAAATTCTATTTGAATCACTGTGTTTAATTTCGTCATTCAATGTCCAACCTAAAACATATGGGGCGACCGGTGGCTCAGTGCGTAGAGGCGTCAGTTTCATGTCTGACTACGGTCGTTACGAGTTCAAGTCCTGTCCACTGAGTTTATGGCCATGGATGTCGGTGTTGTCTTCCCTCTGTGGTGCAGGGGTCTTACATTGTTACCTCCATCGTGTCAAACGCCCAGGGTAGGAAGATGCCCTGCTCTTCCCTACCTATAGCCACTGATGCAATTCCGACTGAACACCCCGCGGTGCGGTCTGTGAATCCGTTTTCTAAACTACGTAAAGTAGCTTTTGCGAGCTCAATGGTAACATTCTGCCCACCTTGCCTAAAAACGGCATTAATTTCAGACCAAAACTGGCTAATCAAGATACAAAGTTTTTTGCTCAGTCGGGGAATTCAATCCCCAAATCTTTGAAGCCCAAAGCACCTGCCAAAGTGAGTAAACAACCTAAAAAAAAAAAAACTCAGTGTGGAGGAAATAATAAACCTAAACCTAGGAATAACAGAGTCCCTCCTACAGTATGCTATAACTTGGATCTCAAGAATTTGCGGATTAGAAGAGGGAGAGACACCAAGCACGGAAACCCGAAGGTCTATTGTGCTATACCCTGTTATCTGTTCACATTGGGGATTGATTGTCAAGGTCAATCATTCCCACGAAACTGCTCAGCTGATCTATTTTTAGTGAGGCAATCAGCCCCAATTCAGGAAATGCGTCGCCAATGCATTTTAAGCGACGGACACAAAGTGCTTCACAATCACAAAAAATGTGCTGGGGATGTCTCATCCTCACTCTCACAGAAGCGACAGTTTGGGTCAAAGACAATTCCCACCCTATAACGAGAAGCCCTCAAGGTAAAATGTTCCATGAGGAACCCACAAATAATTCTTGCCTGGTTTCTGCGTAATTGTAGCAGCTCGAGGGTTCTGTTGCGTGAGCTATAAACAGGGGTGTTGTCCCAATGCGCAGTGATTACTGAGTGCTACCAATCCCTAATTTGCTGTTGTACACTACTCAGGGAGACAGCGTAATACGGCTCTGGGCCGATAAGTGGGGTTGCAGAAGCTTTCCTGGAACAGTTGACGCGCTATGCCCCACAAGGGGTTAGGGTGATTGAGTAGAAGCTTCCCTTGCCAACTCATCGGCTCTCTCCTTTCCTGGAATACCGGAGTGTCAAGGGACCCAAAAGATGTTAACTTTATTCTCCGAGCCTAATTTTTGCAATGCCTCTCGGTAACTAAGAACTAATTTATATGAGAGCAATTTATTAACGGTGTGTGATAAATACGCGCCTACATTTGAAGTAACAGTAGTTCTCTTTGCAACTACTCCCATTGGTCACGCTGAGGTATTCGAGCACCTGAAGGCCGGAAATGTGTCATGTTACACTTATACGCTGGCGGCCCAAATAAAGACCTCATATCTTGTAAAGGGTATTCACCCCTCTTACGACGAGGCGGACCGTACGGAACTTATAGCCTTCTTCGAGGAGAAGGTGGTATCAGTTGAAAGGTTCCCCACGATGCACTCGAGGATCACGGATAAGAAACTTCTATGTTTCTAGTTCAGTTTTGCTTTGGCACATCTCACGCGGATATAATCAACATTAAGAATTTTCTTGGCCACAGAGTGGGACAGACCAGAGTACAATCAAATCACAGTGTTCCAGCTGCCAGAGATTTGGGCATGTGGCCGTAAATTGTGCTCTGGAGCCCAGATGCGTCCGATATGGCAGGAACCACGGACAAAACCCATGCAAATCGAAACGCAATCACCGGAAATCATCTGCGTTAACTGTGAACAAAAAGGGCACCCAGCCAGCTATTGGGGATGTCCCTCCGCTAAATTGACGGAATCTGAGAAAAAATCTGGAACAAGTGCAACCAGAGCAAGAGTAACCGCCGTAGTTGAGAGCTCTTTTCGTAGCGATCTATCATACGCTGTGGCCAGAAGTCCTTATCCCAAACTAAACCTGAAAACCCTAAACCTCACTTTAAGAGAGTGACTAGTAATCGGCCGCCGCCACACTCATCTGATTCTCCACACAATTTAATATATACTGAGTGTAAAAAACCTCTTTGATAGGGACCTTTTCTCTCTGCTTGAGCTGAATGATTTCGTCCCTAACTTTACCTCCCTAAACTCCAGAGAGGAGAAAAAGACGGCCTTTATTGAGCTGGCCCTAAAATTTAGCGCTTGTTTCAAAATGTAAACAACAAAATGTGAAACAAGCACTGACGAAGGGCGCAAGTTACGCCCGAAACACGGGTCTGTGGCAATACTCGTAAAAATAAATCTGCAGTATAAAGGGAACAACAGTCTTTTTATTGAAAAACATTTAAAGAACTGCAGAAACCAAAGGAACTAACCTAGCAACAACATTCGATATGAGTACATGCTCTACGCTTGCTTTGGGGGTGCTTATTGGATTTACCCCGCTGCATATCTTCATTAAAGAAACAGCTGCTCTAAATGCTCTTAGGATACAGCTATCCTCTGAAGTTTGTATCAGTGACAATGGTCACATGAGCATTCTGAATCAAATTCCTGGCATGCAGATCTGCGTAAGATCAGATTATATTACCACGGAGTTATGTTTCGGCAACAAATACTTAGCCCTAATTCCAGACCGCACGGTATGGGAAAATCTCAATACCTTCGCAGATACTGTATCATGTGGTACACCGAAGGCTCTGAGACTGTACAGGGAGTTGGTGCTGGCGTTTGTGGGCCCAACACCAGGATTTCAATCGCTATGGGTGCCAGGCCCAGCATTTTTAAAACCGAGATCCATGCCATACGGGTTTGCGCTAAGATTATTCTGGAGAACAAACTTAGAGGCGCTCACATTACTAACATATCTGCACAGATAGCCAGGGAGCCATAAAGGCTCTCTCTTCATACAAGCTCCATTCAAGGCTGGTGAAAGATTATCGTATACTTCTTCAATGTCTGGCGACTGACAACCAAGTCCATTTATATTGGGTGTCAGGTCATCAAGGCCTTGAAGGCAATGAATCGGCGGATGAACTTGCCTGGCAAGGCTCAACGTCTAATTTTATCGAACCGGAACTATATTGTGTCCTTGGCCTGGCTTCAGCCAGGACTATCATTAAGAAATAGTCTGACAGGCTACGACAGCGCTATTGGGATGACCTTCCAGGGCTGCGGCAATCAAAGGAGTTAATGAGACCCTTCGGCTATGGGGATACTACCCACATGAGTAGAGTTGACCTGAGGTTAATTGTTGGCTACCTATCAGGCCATCACTGGGTTAGTTATCATTTAAATAAGATGGGCTTATCCAGAGAGACAGAGTGTCGTCTTTATTTGGAGGACATTAAGACCACATACCACTGCGATTGCGCGGGCAAGGTTAACGCTACTCGGGCGGATCGTCACAAACTCAGCTGATATCAGGAAATCTCCTGCAGAAGACTTACTAGCCTTCGTAAGAGTGGTGGAAGGTCTCTTGCTATAATATTAAGGGCTATGGCACAATAGACCTTCTATGGTCGTAGTGTCCACCGGTCAGTAGCCGCACCACTTTTTCTATTCTATTATATGCTAGTGAAGATGCCTCCTTCTTCCGGGAAGTAAACGAGACTGTCTAAACGTTTGTGGGAGAGCAGAGCGCCTCGTGAGCTTCTCGCCAAATATCTCATCCGACGCTCCTGAGGAGCACGACATGGATGTTTGTGTTGTCTTCCCCCGTGGTGTGGGACGTAATAATAAGCCACAACATCTCCCGACTTGTCATTGGTAGGCGGCTAAATGGCAGCAGGAGCTGCATGCTGGCAACGTGCATCGTGCGAAACTGGTTTATGCCAACGAAACGTCAGCTAAGCCACATGGAATAGTTGACGCGCTATGCCCCAGGGATTAGGGCAAATGAGTAGTAGTAGTACAACCAGCATGATCAGCGATAGTTGTTATAACAGAAGGACGCAGCTCTGGCTCGGGTAGCTTGTAAATTAGCCTGAAAGGCTGCTGCGACTGCCAGGCAGCACATGCCATTTAATCAGGAAAATGTGGCCTACACTGAAAACCCTAACCGCTATTCGTATGCCAGAAGTCTTCCGAGCACCGCACCAATGATTATTGCAGAAGCTGTAGCGATGAAGAGGAGAGTCCATTTCATTTGCTCTATGTCTGTCCTGCCTTGGCTGGTGGAGAAAGGCCACCCTTTGGTCGTACAACTTCACCGATTTGGATGACATGAAGGAGATGAGTGTCGGTTAGCAACATCGTTTTATTTTCAGCTCCGGCTTGTGGTGGATGGATGATGATGGATGGATGATGATGGATGGATGGTGGTGGTATTCTAACGGACCCTATGATGATCTAATAGTGCTCTATATGTCAGAGCAGCTCTTTTTATCTAATCTAGATCTCCTTAAATGGACAGTAGACGAACTATTAACCGGATCATCACTCAAAAAAAAGAAAAAAAAAATTCACCCAACATCTTCGAAGCGTGCACAACCCCATTAGTGCTATTTTCAGTCTTAACTTCCCCAATTAAAAGGCACAAAACACATGTTCCACTTTGTGAATGTGTAAACAAATGATTGCAAATGCCGTCCCATCCATTTTCTGAATGACTAAATGAATGAACCGCGCCATTGAATGAATGAAAGCATGCTTGAATGGTTCTTAGAGACTGGAACATTGTTTAAACAATGTCAATGTTACAAATAGATGATTTCAAAAGGTGAAGAACGGTGGCGGATCAAAGTACGCGAGGGGCAAATAACCAGTCCAATGTTACTACGAATACTATGGGCACCATCATCAGCATCATCATCATCCGTATCACGACTCATCCTCCTTGAGCTCTGTGTTTGTTACGATAATTTTACGAGTATGTATGTACGTGGATTTTCATCTCATCCTCCGCTTTTAAGGTAAAGTGTAGCGGCCGCTTTTTTGCCTACTTTTCTTTACCATCCAACATTGCCATCGTCGTGGTATGATGATGCGGAATCTCTTTGAAGAGGCCAACTACAGAAAAAAAATGGGTAAACGTAAACAAATTCGACGACCTTGAGTAATCTTCATGCCGGCTGTCATATTTAGTCATCCTCATGGAGTTTCCGCAGGCATCTCGCCGAAAAACCGAAGGCTCCTCTCTCTCTTTTTGAATAATTTTACACGTATTAGTAAAACTCAAATCCCTTTCGGCTGGGATCAGACAGCCTCCGTCCTGGGGAGAGTGAACGCATGATGATTAATCAGGTTGGCGAAAAGATGATGGGCTTGAAGGTGGCAGAAGGATTTAAGGACTTTTTTTTCAGGCTTGTGGCCCACCGAGCCGCCAGAGCTTAATCCCAGAGCTGTAACCGTTTTGTACTCGCATACATAATATATAACAATATATCACAAGCACACATCATATGGCTCTTTTGTACCTTGTATGTACCTTTGGATAATATCAAGAGTACACAAAATACAGGCGGCGATTAGTAAAGCCATTTTACGAGCCTCTCTAATATGAGGTTTCCCCGGAGCTTAGTGTGTTAGCTTTGCTACAAAGCAGAGCAAAAAGTAAAATTCGTCGACGACTCGACGGCGACGTAGGCAGCAGCATTGATGAAACTTTTCCCAACGTCCGACTCCTTCCACCCTACCCACACATCATCTGATTTCTCACCGGCTTTGTCGGTTGAATAAGCAAAAAAAAAAAGAAGTAGCAGAAAAACAGCGCCACGTGCGACAGGCATTATATCATTTGGCATGGATGATATGACGTATGAATAATGCTTTGAGAGATGGCTGATGTGCCGGAGTTGAGGGACGAAGGACACGAGGGTTGTTGATAAGTTTGTTTGTTTTCTTCATCACATTTGAGCCGTAAGTAAAAGTTCACGCACAAATTTCGGAACGGGTGAGATACATAGATACCGTCAGATCTCATTGGTCGAGGTCCTGAAAGCGGATCTGGATATGAAACAGACTTTTTAGATTTCTCCTCCATACGCTTCCCCTCCCGTCAAATATACGCCGTCAACTGTCAAGTTTTGAATCTGAAAATATTCCCCTCCGAATCTGAAAGGTATTCTGATCCAAAAAATGACAGTTAACCAGTGGCGGATCAAGAAATCGAGTTCGGTATGGGTATGTCCACATTTATTAAACTTTCGATTTTAAAGAGGCATGCGTCTATCGAAAGTGCGGACAATTTCAATATTGGAGTGAAGCATGCAATGATGAATGTACAATACCATGCACACATGGACTGCCAAAGAGTTCCTTCCATTACCATCAGGGACTGATCATCCAACAATCCTAATCACTGAACTAGACAGAACTACAAAACGATGGAGCTCCCCAGCATCAATATAAGATGACTAAGCTTAAGCTGACACGTCAGTGATGAAGTGGGATTCAAGAAATGTCAGGACAGTCCTGGCAATTCAACTATATTGAAAGATTGGGATACCTCAGCTTCGACAGATTAAACCTCAGCAACGTACTGTTTCGAGAAGAATCATGAGAGTCTAATCCCGTCTATGGGAATCGGGTGGTCCTCCATTACCGAATTCGTTGAATATTTATACAGACGGTTCTAAGACCGCTAGAGGTGTGGGCGCCGGCATCCACTCTGAGCAACTTAATCGTTTTTACCAACTGCCAGATCATTGTAGCATTTTGCAGGCGGAGACCTACGCGATAAAGGAGGCCGTGGCGTGGCTTGGACGTCACATCACTACTACGAGATCATGCTTATCACTGATAGCCACGCTGCGATTAGATCCCTCAAATCAGGAGTGTCGAATATTTCTTAGGGAGATATGTTTTTTCCATATTGTGCTTTGCTAGATTTCTGGTCATTGTGGTCTGATAGAAAGTTGTAGGGCTGATGAGCTCGCTAAAAAAGGAGCATCCGATGCGACGCAGCTGATTAGCAGTAACATCCCCATCTCCCTATATCAAATAAACTGGAGTATAAAGTCGGCCGCTTCAACAGGGCCCAACTTAAGATGGTCTGAAAGAAGGCCTTACATGTCGCATAGTCAAGCAGATATGGCCAAGGTTAGATATCAGCCGGATTGCAAAACTGCTGTCGATGTCGAAACAAACAGACCGGTGTGGTGTTGGGCATGGTCACTGGGCACTGTCTCATTGGTGAGCACGCTAGGAGGTTTCGGCTCCCGCATAATGATTTCTGTAGGAGCTGTGGAAACGGAGATGAGGACGAAACTATTTTTCACTTTCTTTATGAATGTCCGGCGCTGGCAATTAGGAGAAGGCGATCTCTCAGTGACTATTTTTTGATCATCTGGGGGAGTTATCAGAAGAGGGACCGTTTTGGAACTGGCTCCGGATGGTTTTAACTTTAAAGGTAGGCTGGAATTGCAGTCTCAGTGTATCACAACGGACCTACGTTTTTGGTCTAAGTGAACTGCGCTGATGATACTTCACTAAGAAGACCAGGAAGCTTACTAGTTTTGATAATAGCAATGTCATCTGCATAAGCTCAACACCCTGTGCTGCTCGACACTGTCAGGTTTTGAAGCAGTCTATTGACAAATAGGTTTCACAGAAAAGAAACCTCCATCCTTCGAGATATCTCTAGGGGCGACCGGTAGGGCAGTGTGTTGAGGCATCAGTCTCATGTTTGACTAACGGCGTTTCGGGTTCGAATCCCGTCCACGACGACGTTCGTGGCCATGGATGTGCAGGAGGTGCATGCTGGCAACTGCATTCTCCGAAACCAGTTTATGCCGTCGAAATGTCAACTGGGCCACATGGAACAGTTGACGCGCTGTGCCCCACAAGGGGTTAGGGCCATTGAGAGAGAGAGAGAGATATATCTCTGTTGCCAATTCCTCAGACGTTCAGTTCAGACGATGCTCCCAGTCTCAAACATGTGTGGCAACACCAGAACCATAAGCTTCATTAAGAAAAACTCAAGAGGACTGCATAGCGCAGGTATCTTTTGTATAGCTGTATATACCAAACATTTTGGAGAGAGCCCGGGCCCCTATGTCCCCCCTCTGGATCCTGCACCGCAGTTGACGGCACATATTTTGCCGGAGGGAAAAGCATATGGAGGAGAAATCGAAAAAGTATGTTCCAAATTCCCTTTCAGGACCGCGACAATTGAAAAGAGAGGTCCTGATCCGAGGCCCTTTTATTTGACATGCAGTATTGATGACTCTTATACGTATCCATTTACGTGAAAGAGCCCCCAGTATTTGCATGAACGACTCCAACACGTACCCATCTACGTGACAGAGCACTCATTACAAGGAAGGCCGTCAGAGCGAAAAACTACAACGACGAGCTGTACGAACATTTTGCGAACAAAGCAACGATACCCGAATTTTCCAAGGTAGGGCTACAGTTGGCGGGGCAGATACAACGAAAGGATTATCATAAAATGGCCTTCATACAGATGGCGATGAGTATGACAAGACTCAATAGGCCGAAAAGGTGCCGGAGGGTATCCTATCCAAGATAGAAGAAGTGAGCCGCTGTATGTCATGCGAAAATGGAGAACGGTGTATGGATTGAGGCGAATAAAACCGGGGGCTTACTATTTGCCTTACCCACTAGTGGGGCATAAGTGCGTAAATTTCTCTGTTTAGTTGAAATTTCGGTAGCATATAACTTGTTTCGGTGGATGCATGCATACACCTCCAACCCATTTAGCCGCATTTTTGCGACAAGTCAGTAGTGTCTATAGGCAAAAATTACGCCCCACACTGCAGGGGATACACAACATCTCAAAACCATTTTGCTCCGGGAAACAAACTGTTAATAAGTCGCGAAATTCGAGTCGAAATGTGATATCGTGCACCAGTCGTTTCCAAATTGATGTGTGACGAATTGAGAACCTGATTGGGGTCGGGCGATGAGGGTATGGTCGTTCAAACCGTTCCGGACACTGAAGTGCCACACGGAATAAGAAGGCGTCACTCTCTGTTCGCATATGCGTATCTGCTCGATTGCGGAGTGCCGAACGAGTTGAGTCTCGATCCTCGTCCCTACAATTACCACGGGTGCCCTCTGATGGTGCTCGGGCACCGCACATTGCAACCCCGATATTGGGCCAAACAGTGCGATTTGCCTAGCTCCCTTCCTGAAAACGACGAGAAAAACTATAGCGAAATAGTGAAGGAGTCCAAATGTCATTGCCGAGGATCAGGAAGCAAAAATTATGTAAATTTTTACTCGTATCATGTCGTGGACACTGGCAATCAAACCCTCCTCAGAAGTAACAAGGAGTGGCACTTCGGTGTCCGGTACAGTCTGAACGACTATACTTTTAGTCGTCGTCCACATTTTAGCTTGAGACACGTTACAGTCGATTATCCTCTGACACGTAGTGTAACGGACCGGTTGGTGGGCATTCGAAGATGTCCGTGGGGACGAAGCCTAAGGTAGCAAAATGACCTTGGAGGTCGGGTCGTGCCATCTGGCGAAAAAAAAGCCCCCCAACGAGCTAAGCAGCCTATGCTTGATGTAGCTCAGTTCGGGAAACGTGGGCGGGGTGGTTTTCGCCGGTAGCTGCCCCTGTCTTTCACGTATTAATAAAAATTCATAGGTCTGGGATAGATAACCTCAATAGGGGAAGCAAAAATGAGGATTACAAAAAATGGTGCAATATGGATGGAATGGTTGGCAAACAGATCAGATGCCCTCGCGCTCGCATCGGTGTCTGAGTGTAATGCGACCCTCGATCTCTGGTTTCGTACCACCGACAAATCACTACTCATCAGGTGCCACCTTCGATCTGTCGGTGGAAGCAGCACTACCAGAATATGGTTCATTACAGTAGTCATAACTACGTGACAGAGCACTCAGCCATCTGAAAAAAATCTCAACGCCTTTCAAAACTAGACATGCTGATGAAAATTTGAGACGTCCGGCGAACGAAAGCAAATGCGAAAAAAAACTACATTCATAAGCTTCAAGGTCTCGAAATGACGGAGGAGAGGCCTACAAATGTGTCCAGGAAAAAGAGCAACCACCTAATACCCAAAACCCTTCGTGGTGATGGCTACAGGTACGATAAGAGCCGAAAGACCGAAAAAAAGGCTGGAAGGCGCAGTCATCCAGAATTTTCGTGGAAGGACAAACTGACCAGTCATCCTAATAAACAAATGCCTGCAGTCTTGTAGCTGTTGTACAAACCCATGCACAACAACTCTCTCGTCTGCCCTTATCGCTACAAATAGCCAACCTCCACACAAATTCTAAAAACTGAAATCATCACCTTCCTCGCCTCAATATGTCAAACTAACTCCTGCCCGAGAGTTGCTTCTTCCATGCCTGTCCGCTGTCCCTTAACCGCACATTGCAAATCCCCCCAATTTCTGTTCTAATATGAAAACGGCTCGGCTTGTCCGTTTTCTTTAATATTTTAATGGCAAAAGTTTACCGGCTCTCATTTATTCACATCCTCAAGACTCTGTTCTATATCTCAAGGATCCATTGGCACTCATCTTGGTTTTTCCCCATGTCCCCTGCAGTTCTGTCCGTTTTCTTGCTAATGTCGGTCGATCTATCTGCCCATTTTTCATATCCTCCGATTCCTTTGTTTCGGAGGTCGCTATACGATTCGTCGCCCCGACCGGACCCACCGACTGTCCGTCGTTCTATTGAAGGGAATCGAAATGAAAGAAAGGACTACTTCTGTATCATCCGGCGAACATGCCGACCGACCGGTTCGACCCTTTTTCCAACTCATCATTCTCTAATCTTGTCGTCCTCAATATTTGCCGGGTGGCGGGCTTTGCTTGCCGGCACATTGGCGCGCAATGAATTCGTCCCAAAGATTTTTATCATACTCAGCCATGGTTTCCCTCTAGGACCGAACGACCCGGCATATGTACACGGCCGTATTGTGCAAGGACGATGACGACGAGAGAGCACTACCACGATGCGCACATACAAACAACAAAGTTCGGTCGAAAATGGATTGTCCCCTTTTCTATATGCCCTGTTCAATTTCCTGCCAGTCCATTCGGGCTCTAGACTAAATTACTCTTCGTCCTTTCCGTTCTGTTGTTGCCGATAAAATCCCTTTTGGATTCCCGGTCGATTCATTTCGTTTCCTTGCCTTGAAGGAGGATGTGGCATGGTATCCTTCTCGTATCTTCGTAAATTCTTCACGGATCTTGAACTGCACGGGGGGGGGGGGGGGGGGGGGGGGAACTTTTTGTGTCTTGGCCGCATACAGCAAGAGCAGCAGAATCAGCCCACCACCAACCCCGTCGTCCCTTTCAGTACGACGATATCCCATTTGTTGTAAGGGTTCGTATACAGACGTACGCGATGAAATAAAACGACCCAACATCGAAGGATAAAGAAAGGGACCCGTCGATCGACTGACTGTATGGTGTTCAAGGCAAAATGGGAATTTTCTTCATCAGTCTTCGGCTCCTTTTTTTTGTATTGCCTCTCTCCGGTTCGTATTCTTTGAATTCATAAATCCTGGCATTGTGTATGCCATGGAGTGAATGGTAGTAGGCCGGCCGGTTCGCTTATATACAACTGTGGAGGGTCGGTCGTGGTGACTGGTGAAATGGGTGAGTCGGGAGTGTTCTTTTTTTTCGTCTTAAGGGACATTGTTGACGAAGTCAGAATTTTCTCGTATCTTTGTTATTTTCGTTTCTTGTTTATTGTGTCGAATGGTCCGGGGAAGACAGAGTAGCGTACGTGATGCGTCTGCTGGGAGACGTGAAGAATTCAAAATGATTTGTCAATTGCTCCTAGTTACTATTTGCATAACACTTGAATTCTAGTTGGGTATTATTGCTTGGCGTTTCATTTGGCATCCTGAAAGATGCAAAATGAGCACATGGAAAGAGATTAATGGAGATGATGGGATCGAATCCGGCAGGCAGGAGGTATTAATATAAAAATATGAGTCAAGAAGAAAAAGAGGCCTCAAGGTTTTTTGATCGATCCTTCACCCAGTGCCAGCAAATCTGAGGTTACATTCACAGTAGATCGTTATAGGCCTGAAAAACGGATAACTCCCGATTTTCCCAAATTCAGAAAACCACATAATTCCTTTTCGACCCTCTTTACAACTTTTCCGACTCATATCTTTTCAGTTGCCTGTTTTTCCCTTCTTCCGTGTTAATGACGTCATTAATGCGACTGTTATTGACATCAAAGCCGGAAAAAAATGAATGGGTTTTTGGGGATTCCCTTAATGTGTCTGGGTCGGTTCTGAATAGTAAAATGTATCATACCCGGGTATGGTGTCTTGAGTATTCGCCATTTTCAATGTTTAAATTGCCAAGTGAAGTGAACGAACGGAGAGAGTTCATTAGGAATGAATACTCGTCATGTCGTGCCGACACACAATATGTACATACTCGTACATAAAATACACATTCCTACATTTGGATTTTCTCAACAAGTTGGTGTGGTAGAGCCAGACGATTTGACCCTATTTTCGTTTTGCCCGCGATACGGTTGTTTTCAGTCACACAATGGTATTCAAAAGAGGCATGTCCATTAGATTATAATCATTAGTGACCGTTCTTGGATTTGAGTTGAGAATATGAGATGAGATCAGCTGATTTGATCGAAATGGTGATGTACAGATAATCGATTCGTCTTTTAACTTCAGAAATCCTGATACCTTTTGTGTGACAGAAAATGTTGTATTCAGACTTCAGGGAGTCATCTGTAAAACATACCCGCAGTATTCAGCAAAAGTAGACTCGGTAGCAATAAAAAAAAACAAACTGCCTAAAGCAGAACTCCACTTGATGTCGGTTTCAGCCCTAGTGGATTTCCGCTTTAGGCCGTACAAGTGGACAATAGTATACAGTGCTGAAACCTGTCGGTTAGAAGTGCCTAAAGCGGAAATCCACACTGTCGCCAGCCTTCTGACTGGATGAACCTTGTGGCTTATCGTTCCGCCGCACACTACAGGGGGAAGACAACTAAAATCGTACTAGTTCACCCTCATACTCAATCGAGAGCAAGCCAACTGGATTAATAAGGACCACGTAACGAGTAAAACATGAAATCACCTACGAGGGAGTTTCAATTCAACCACCGCTCCTCAACTGCAATTTGGGATAAAGAGAACTGGAACGCGAGGTAATCTTCTCTTTTCTTACCAGTTCACAAACGGAAGAGGATACGGTGGCGGGCGTCATCGTAGGCACACCACAGAAGTATCACAATGGATAAGCATCCAACAGTGTTTCAGGCGAAAGTTCATGCAATTAAAACTTGTACGAACTTATGCCAAGGTTAGCGGGACAATCATCACAATCAGCCAGGTGACTATTAAGGTATTCAGCAAACTTGACCGTTTCGTCGAAAATGGTGCTAAATTGTTATGAAACTCTGCAAAAAAAACTAAGCTTCAACACGCATCTACTGTATATTTCAGGTAACGAGATTCACTCGTCGGCTTCGAACCGTATTGTGAAGTCCCTTGGTGCAGCGTGAAGCGGCACCACATCATCGAAAGGGAGTACTCAGAAACTGTTTCGTACTGGGACACTATTCCTGACCTCAGACAATGTTCAAATCTGGTAACTAACGCAATCGGGTAAGAATCATGTGCGGGCTCTTGACGGGTGACTCCACTGCTAGGAGCCATTTGTACTGAATGTGAATTGTCTCCGACCCTACACACAAAGTTTTCAAAAACGTTCGATACGGTTAACCAATGAATTCGTAAGTTCACCCGTGCTGTAATGTTCAAATTGAAATTCGCCTACCGCACATTCTCCGAACGTTTTGGCTTTCTCCGGTTGGTTGTCTTTAGTAGCGAAAGAGAAGGATATTTTCCGAATGAATTCTTTTATAAAGCGGTTAATTCATAAGCCAAGAAGATAATTGTCAGCAGGTATTATCGTCAGCTATTTCTACAAATAGCGCGTCAACTGTTTCTTATGTGGCCCAGTTGAGGTTTCGACGGCATAAACAGGTTTCGAAAAATGCAGTTGCCAGCATGCACCTCCCGCAAGGGGTTAGGGCAATTGAGAGAGAGATTTCTACAAATTCTTGTCAGTACTTAACTTATCGTCAGTATTTCTCAGAAATTGTCGTCAGTGTTTCAAAATATCGTCAGATATTCCTACAGATTATCGTGAGGCGCTTCAGATTACATTTAGTTATTCCTATAAATTCTCGACAGCGCTTCAAACTACCGGAAGTTATTACTCCGGTTTATCGACAGAGCTTGAAGTTATCGTGAGTTTTTCAAATTATCGTCAGTTATTCGACGAAGAATGCAAAAATTCACTTGACGCGAAAAACGAGGCCTACAGACAATGGATTCAACGAGGAACCAGAGCCAGAAGAGAAAAATATGACGAGCTACGGCGAATATCGAATAGAATAATTAGACGTAAGAAACGTAAATACTTTGACGAGCAGTTGCTGAACATAAACGAAAACTTAGCTAATAGGAACACCAGACAAGCGTACAAACTAGTAAATACAATTAAGAACGGCTACCAACCCAGGACTAGCCTTTGTAAGGACAAGGATGGAAACATCATCAGCGACACCGATGGTATTAACAAACGATGGGCCTCTTATTTTGAAGAGCTTCTAAACCGACCATCTAACATCCCCACACAGGAAGCTCTCGACGATATTGTTGATCTAGGCCCACCCATTCAACCCCCGACAGTAGAGGAAGTTGATCTCGCCTTGCGGTCACTAAAACGAAATAAAGCGCCGGGCGCTGACGAGATTCCAGCTGAACTGCTAAGATTCGGTGGAACGAGTCTAGTTGATGCCATACATCAATTACTCCTGCGAGTATGGGAGAACGAGGAGATCCCAGACGATTGGCGCAGAAGCATCATCTGTCCAATTCATAAAAAGGGAGATAAACTGCGGTGTGAGAATTACAGGGGCATCTCACTAGTTTGTACGTCCTATAAAATTTTGACGAAAATTCTGGAAAATAGAATAAAACCGTACGCAGAACGAGTCATTGGCGAATACCAAAGCGGTTTCCTGGTCGCTCCACAACCGATCAGCTCTTCTCAGTCAAACTGATACTCCAGAGGTGCTGGGAATACAACGTAAACGTATACCAAATCTTTGTCGACTTCAAGCAGGCATACGACAGTATCGATCGTGGAGTACTGTACAACATCATGCTACAATTTGGTATACCAGCAAAATTAGTGCGACTGACAAAGATGACAATGACCAACTCCGTCTCACAAGTCAGGATCCAGAATAGACTTACTGATCTATTTGAAACACGCACTGGTTTGAAACAGGGCGATGGACTGGCACCGACGCTCTTCAACCTAGCACTGGAATACGTTATTCGGGCCATGAATATGGACAACAGCAAGACGCTACTCATCAAGTCGACACAATTAGCAGCGTACGCCGACGACATCAACATCATGTCCCGCAGATTGGCTGACGCAGAAGAACTTCTGCATACGCTCGATACCGCTGCAAAGGAAGTTGGATTACGTATTAACGAGGGTAAAACTAAAATAATGATGCAATCGGTGACAAGGACACCTGCACAACCGAGCATCAACGTGGGGGACCTCAACATCGAGTTCGTGAACAACTTCATCTACCTGGGTTGCAACCTGTCAAGGGACGCCAACGAAACTGACGAAATCAAGCGACGGATACAGTTAGCTAATAAGACTTTTTTCTCGGTTCTCCCCATAATGAAATCAAAACATGTGCACAGAAACACGAAGCTCCGCGTGTACAAAACCATTATACGACCAGTGTTATGCTATGGCTGCGAAGCATGGACCCTAACTCAAGCCTCCGAAAACATGCTAGACACTTTCGAACGTAAGGTTCTACGGCGAATTTTCGGGGCTGTTTGCGATCAAGATGGATGGCGCATCCGGTACAACCATGAGTTGTATGAAATGTACGATGAGCTGCAAGTCTTGAAAATCGTCAAACTACAACGACTTCAATGGGCAGGGCATGTACAAAGAATGGACGATGATCGCATGCCTAAGAGAGTAATGAATGCAGAACGAGTCGACGGAGCGAGACTGCGAGGACGACCGAGATCTCGTTGGGAGAGCTCAGTAGGTGTGGACGCCGCGCAGCTGCTGGGCTCCCAAAATTGGAGGACGCGGTCACGTGACCGAGATAATTGGAGGACAATGATCCAGGCGGCCAAGGCCCGACGTCGGGCTGTCGCGCCACGATGATGATGATGATTCGTACAGACTGTCGTCAGTTTTTCCTACAAAATTATCGTCTTAGTGTCACCATACACTGTCGAACTCGAACTCGAGCACGAACCTGGTACAAATTTCCTCTGACACACACATACACTTCACATAGGTGTGAAGAAAACCGGTCCACTGGCACTAGGTTCGTGCTTGAGTTCGAGTTCGACAGTGTATGGTGACACCAAGTATCCTGCAAGATTCTTTTGACAAATTTTCCTGTATGAATACCGTTCGTTAAACTGATCATGAGTCCATACGAACCTTAAAAAAAACCAGGCACCTTAACAATGAGTAATGAGCAAACTGATCTACTGCGACCCAAAACGTTGAACAAGTTGTTCAGTAGTTGAAAATTGAATTTGAACGATCGATTTCTCATTTGATAGGTCGACTTGACATTTTTTTTAAAACGACTGCCCTCTTTTATGTTTGAGGTCGTCAAACTTTGTCCTGAAATTAGAATATGAGGTAAGAAGGGCGGTCCGGGACCGCTCTGCTGGGTGCAATGAGGTGAATAGGAATTATCGCACTCTTGTTTCACCTATCCTCCATTAATTTTTATCAAATCAAAGCACTGACGCCAAATTTTACCAGAAAGATCGATGCTCCATTCGTTGATTAATATTACACAGATTTACAAATTTGGACCAACTTTTGTACTCGAAAATATAAGAATGGTTCTTGATGTATTTTTTGCACTGAACTCGAATCCGTGGTAAAATTTTGAGATTTTCCATGTTCACATTGTTGCACTGTTCATATATAGCATTTTCAAAGACAATCCAACGCTTTCTCAAATCAATTTAACGCTTATTCAAAACAAATCTACGCTTTTTGAAAACCATTTAGTTCCTCTAGAAATCATGTTAACGATTTGTCAAATAAACTGTTTTGAGGTATTGTTAATTTAAAAAAGCGTTAAATGGTTTTGAAAAAGCGTTAATTTGATTTGGACATCTTTCATTGAATGTGAGTAAGCGTTGACTTGCCTCGAAAATGCTATATTCGTTTGTGTTTTCAAGTCAAAATAAAGTATACAAATTTCGAAACGATCCTGTAAAGTCGATTCGAATTATTTTTGTACTTTTGGTTGCCTGTTAAGTTTTCGTAAAGTGCTCTCGTAGATAAATAGGAATTCCAGTGTTTAATTAAAAAAAACTTAAAACCTTTTTATTTTAATTCTCGTTTTTTGTCAAAGCAAAAGATCAGAGCGTTTAAGAAAAAACTATAGATCTCATCCAATTTATATGAGTCGTATCAAACGCCCCACCCCGACAAAAAGAAAACTCGTTTTGTACAGCCTCCTGACAGATTTTCCCAGTGAGAGCAGCGCCTTTTATACCTCAAAGTGCTTGCAGTGGGTCATAACGATGTGTTTTTTTTTACGTAAAAATCAAAGGGTTGTTTTTTTTTTTCCTGGACGCAAATTTAAGAGATGACGCGATGCAACAAATTTTGATACTTTGATCTTGGATTACAGAAAATGGCCAATGAAGCTCAGTTGACACGATCCAAGTCCACTTGGAGTACTACTTGGACTGAATACGTTTGACTAAGTTCACTTGATCCAAGTTAGTTTACACGATTAGTGCGTGGACTAAGTGGGCTGACTTCTAAGTAGACGCTAAACCCAATTTGGAAGTCGACTGACATCCAGAGACACGCGAAAAAGTTACGAGCTTGGTTGAATATCGCGTTTTTAATACATATTTGCATATGCAACTGATACTTGGTTCTAATAAACAAACAAACGTCATTCAGTCATGTCCAAGCGCTACTTGGATCCAGGTAAAGTTGCTCACCATCCTAGTCAGCTTGAATGTCCCCTCCCTCTCTGTCAATGTGAACTTGGATGAACTGTTGACACGATTCAAGTAGCGTCCAAGTGATTTCCAAGTACGTACATTTGATCAAAGTGTACTTGGATCATGTCAACCGGCCTTTAGTGTTACTATACACTGTCGAACTCGAACTCGAACATGGTACAAGTGGACCGGTTTTCTTCACGTTTATGTGAAGTGCGTGTCTTGAGCTATTCAGAGGACATTTGTACCAGGTTCGAGATCGAGTTTGACAGTGTATGGTAACACTAAATGACGAAAATAGAAAATTTTTTATTATTAGGGTTTTGTAGCAAAAACAAAACCCTTATGAAATCGGTCTGTCCGTCCGTCTGTCCGTCCGTCCATGGAATATCTCACGAACGGCTGAAGCTATATACATGAAATTTTGTAGGAATGTGTAGAATTACTATAATTCGCCGGAGAAAGCGAATCGTCGCAATAGGTCAACTTTAAGTGGAGGTCCCCATAGAGGGGAAATGAAGGTCGAAATTTTTTTTTCGTTTGGTGCAGGCAAGTGGGGTATCATAAGAAAGGTACCGTCGAGTACATTCCATTTTTGTAATTTTTTTCAAATTTGAAGAAACGGGAAAAGGGGGAGAGGGGAAAATATATCATCCGAGTTTGCCCCCCCCCCCCTGCATTTCGAGACCGTTATACTTAGAAATATGAAAATTTGCAGAAAAGCGCCATTTTACTAGCGTAGAAAGCCTAGATTTCTAGAATTTTGAAATTTGATCAGAAAAGGTTAATAATAGTACATTTCTATAGTTGCAACTAGCACACCCCTGCGCCCCTTACTTGCACCCGAGGTCAAAAATATTGATGGCCAATGATAACCAACAGCATAGGCAATAATACCTCCAAGTTTCATAACAATCACGTAATATTTAATAATAGTACATTCATTTAAATTTTGAGATTTTGATGCCATTCATACAAAAAATGCACATAACCGGCTACATACTTGGATATTGTTTGTTGTTTTTCGTAAAGGGAATTGGAGTTAACCATTTCTGAAAGGGTGGAGATTGGTGGTATAGGAGTGGTAGGGGAGAGAAGTTTAAGGGGGAGGTAGGTGGGTTGCTGCTTTAAGGGGAGGTCCCCATAGAGGGGAAATTAAGGTCAACATTTTTTTTCATCTGATATGGGCAAGTGGGGTATCATGAGAAAGGTACTACAGAGTACATTCCATATTTGGCGACTTCATCAAATTCGAAGAAAGGGGAAAAGAGGCAGAGGCAGAGAGATATGAGATCATATTGTAATTTGTCCCACCCCCCTTACCATTTCGAGACCGTTACACTTAGAAATATGAAAACATTCAGGAAGATGGCTTTCAACTAGCACAGAAAACAAAAAAAATTATGGAATTTTGATACCTTCTCAAAATAGGTTAATAATAGTATATTTCTATAGTTACAGTTAGCACACCCCTGCATTTCTCAAACTCATTCGAGGTCGAAAATATTGATGGCCGACGATAATCAACACCATGTGATATAATATCTCCAAATTTCGTGATAATCACGTAATATTTAATAGTAGTACATTCATTTAGATTTGGCCATTTTGATTACATCCATACAAAAAAATCACATAACAGGTCTCTTGTACTACATACTAGTACTACGAGTACAACATACTTGCATATTGTTTTCCGTAGAGCGAATTGGAGTTAACCATTTTCAAAAGGGTAATGATTGGTAGGAGAGGTGGGAGGAGGGGAAGAGGGAGGGGGGTATGCTCGTCGCTGACTCTATTCTCTATAATTATTCAAACAATTTATTTTCAATATTTTTTATGCAAACTTACAATTTTCAATATTGTCTTAACATGAATGGGTAAGCATCTCCAAGAGTAGGACAGTTCATCTCCTATTGGCATGGGACACTACAAAACCCTCGGATTGCGGGCGTAGCCCTCTATATTCCGGTTTCATTTTTTTTAAACCTAACGATATATTCTTAAACGAATTGAAGATTCGGAATCAGCTTAAAAAATTACTTTTGATTGCTCAGGTACAGAGCCGTGTAAAGCCATCTTATCATTCAATCCCCGCTTGCCAGAAACCACACCAGAACCAATTCAGATGAGCACCGACCATTGCACTTTCGGTATTTGCACTAACCCCTACTGGGGCATAAGCGCGTCAACTACTCCTCTGGCTTAGTTAAGGTTTCGTTTGCATATGACTGGTTTCGGGCGATGCATGTTGCTGGCATACACCTCCTACCCATTTAGCCGCATTTTTTGCAATAAGTCGCAAATGGCGATGGGTTATTGTCACGCTCAACATAAAAGAGCGAAGACAATACAAACAACCGTGACCACGGCTGGAAATCGAACCCACGAACAACCGGTATGATGAGACATCAGACTGTCTCAATGCACTGAGCTATCGGCCTCACTCATCCCACGAAACGAATGGCACATTTCACTTTCTATTTCCGTTGTCGTAATTCAAATAGTTTTTTTTTCTATTATTTCAACGCCAAACTAGCATGGTGGGGGAAAGAGAATGACAAACTAAACCGAAATCCCTTGAAACATATTTACTACAAAAGATACACATGTAACGACTGAATCTCAACGGGATTGCTCAATGAAAATCCATAGCACGTCGGAGGAAGTCTAGTAAAATACATTTTGTGAAATTCTACCAAATCTAGTGGAGACAGAACGTGCGCCCGAAAGGAAACCTTCGCTCAACCCCCCCAAGCCCCGCGGCTGATGTGAATATACTCGTACGAGTCTCGGTCAATGTTATCCTTTTCAAATGCCCACATATTCTATTCTTCTAAACTCGCGACTGAATCTAAAATTCACACTTGTTGAATGTGTCGTGTGACGACGTCCTTCGTGTCCTACATACTCGTACATAGATTTCAATCGACCCCATTTTCTAATGTACACAATATACACGAAATCTCGAGTGGCGGGAGTATAGCATGAAATTCAGTATTTTGCCGGAAGGATAAATCGGTGAATACATAGAAAAGGAAGGATTTATCACGTGTTCGGGAAAGAGGATCAGGTTTAGGAAAGTTTTTAGTATACCATTTTCGATCAATCATATACCGCTTTTGGGAGAGGAGGGCAAAATCCTCCTCCATTGTCCTTCTCGTGGGCGCCCCCCCCCCCCCCCCCTGGCACGGCAGTGATCGTTGATCATTGCTAACCAAGTCAAGCCGCCAGTAATGGCGGTGCGATGATTCGATTGGAGTAAACATTCTCCGTGTGGTGTGGGACGTAAGAATAATATCACGGTCCTTCCCTTTGCCGGTATGTCATCAAAACCAACAAACAAAGGACAGAATGTGTTTGCCAGCAACTTGCACTATCCGAAATCCTATATGCGAACGAAACATCATCTATGCCTCGCATAAGTACTGACTCAACGGTTACGACTTTCGGCTATCATACAATGACAAGGATTGAATTCTAGAATGTTTGTACTTAACGAGTTTCAACGTGGTCGCACGTCGGTTTTTAATGAGCCATGCCCAGGTGCCCCAAAAACGGCTACCACGGAGGATAACGTGACAAAAATCCACAATCTCGTATTGGCGGACCACCGATTGAAGGTGCGCGAGATAGCTGAGACAGTAGGCATCTCAAAAGACCGCGTGGGTCATATTCTGCATGAAATTTTGGGCATGAGAAAGCTGTCGGCGCGATGGGTGCCGCGTTTGCTCACTCCGGACAACAAACGCAACCGTGAAACCACTTCAGAGCAGTGTTTGACGCTGTTTAAGAGCAATCCGAAGAAGTTTCTGCGTCGTTTCGGGACCGTCGACGAAACATGGATCCACTGGTACACACCAGAGACCAAGGAACAGTCGAAACAGTGGACTTCACCCAGCGAACGTGCTTCGAAGAAGGCGAAGACTGTCCTATCGGCCGGAAAGGTGATGGCCACCGTTTTCAGGAATTCACAAGGTGTGATCTACATCGACTACCTGGAGAAGGACAAAACGGTCACAGGGCTCTACTATGCCGAGTTTTTGGGCCGATTCAAGGCCGAATTGCAGAAAAAACGGCCCCATTTGGCGAAGAAAAAAGTGCTCTTCCACCATGACAACGCACCGGCTCACACCTCCGCCGTCGCCACGGCCAAAGTGGTCGAATTGGGCTACGAACTGCTGCCCCATGCACCGTATTCTCCAGAATTGGCCCCGTGCGACTTCTTTTTGTTTCCAAACTTGAAAAAGTCACTCGCCGGGCAGAAATTTGAATCGAATGAGGAGGTCATCGCCTCCACGGAGGGCTACTTTGCATACCTCGAGAAAACGTATTTTTAAGACGGGTTAAAGAAGTTGGAGCATCGCTGGGTCAAGTGTATCGAGCTAAAAGGAGACTATGTTGAGAAATGAATCGCCACTTTTCCAAAATTTTCATTTTTCTTTTGTAGGCTTCGGTAGGGCTACCGGTAGCGGTCGTGAGTCATCTGTACAGATGGCTCTATACCGACGACGGGATTGGGGTAGGCAGATACATGGAGGGATTAGGGATTAGCCTATCATTACGTCTTGCCGACTTTCGCAGTGTCCTGCAGGCAGGAGTTTCGGGTTTCTCGAAAATTCTGTCCTGGCTGGGCAGTCATATCATTACTGTGAGGGACATTACTATTTACATGACAGTCAGTAGGCGATTCGCTCACTCGAATCCGTTTTGACGACATCTGAAACTATCGAGAACTATCGCTCAGCTCTCGCAGAGATGGGTGGGTTCTTCAATCTTACCCTCTGTTGAATCCCGAGCCATAGTGGCTTTGCGGATAACTGCAAGGCGGATGAGTAGGCTCGGTGGGTGCAACTGGTGCGATCGATGGATGTCTTTGCATCAAAGTGGGCACCATGAAATAAGCCATTTAGAAATAAGGCATTAATGGATAATTTCGGTTGAAACCGAAAGTAGCCATGCACAGATTCTTTCGGTTTCACACTCAATGCTTAATTTCGTTTAAAACGAAGGTGAGTATGTACATGGCTATTTTCGCTTTCCTTCGCATACCTTTTTTCGGTTTAAAATTGTGTATAGCAAAAAAAAAAATGCTGGATGCAGATATGCTAGGACGAAACGGCAGGTTCATGCACAAAGAGTGAAACGGGCGACCAAGGGCTATATGGGGGGGTTCGCAACGCCCTAGGAGCGGAGTGGGCTAGCTCGTTCCAAAGCGAAATTATCCCTGCACACTTGTGCGATACTGCGGGTTGTGAATTAGCAGTCGCTTGTGTGGGCTTTGCTCGCTACGCTCGCTCCGCGCTTAAAGAATCACGCTTTGCTCGCTCTGGATACAACAGTCCCTTGTGCGGGCTCCGCTCGCTCCGCGCTTAAGGGATCACAACCCTCAGTATCGCACAAACATGGACGCTCGTTTCGCTCGCTCTGGGTACAACTGTCCCATGTGTGGGCTCCGCTCGCTACGCTCGCTCCGCACTTAAGAGATCACAACCCTCAGTACCGCACAAACATGAACGCTCGCTCCGTACACTGCATGGCTATTTTCGTTTTTATCGCATGCCTTATTTCGATTTGAAACCGATATTGTCCATGCATTATTTCGTATGCCTTATTTCGCTATGGCTCGTATGCCTTATTTCGCTATGGCTTACAGTGCCACATCAAAGTGCCATTTGTCATGTTTAAATTAGCGATTAAAGCGGTAATTACGCATACAACAGAATTAGGAACAGAATTCAGTACATTTGTGACATAATTCTGTTCCTGTTGCGATAGCGAAATTGCGGCTTAAGACTGTGACGGCTCTGCGGTAATGCCAAGCAACGAGGATGATTAAGCCGAAAATGGATCCCAGCCGTTTTGCTGCATTGATTTCACTGAATAGGAAGCACATCGACAGGGTAATAGGGGTTTTCACAGGGAAGCTCGCCTGGAGGCTCCATCTTCCTCATAACGACTTCTGCAGGAGTTGCGGAGATGTGGATGATGAGGAAGTGAGGTTCTACACCTTCACAGTCATTGCGGCCTTAGCTGGCAGAAGAAGGAAATTTTCGGGTTTTTGGATCTTTTACGATCTGGATAACCTTAAGAATATGACCGCCACAGGGCTCAATCGTTACATCGCCAACACAGACTGGTTTGACACGTAGGTTCTAATGAAGGTGATCTTGGTGGTACCACAACGGACCCAATGGTGGTCTAAGTGTGATGTGATACATCACAGCAGCCCCTGTATCTAACCTAACGTAATCTCTGCAACAATGAATCATACTTTCCCTTAATTGCGATCTATCAATATCGTTAATCCGGAGGGGAGGGGTCAATTATTCTGTCGATATTCATGATTAAAAACAAAATAGACAATACCAACTAAACAATACAATACATAAAGTGGTTTCGAGTTAAACATAATATCGTTGCCATTAAGCCAGCATAAGCCGACTTCCGTGCTCCATATCCAAGTCAATCCAAATCCATGTCGAAATAAAAGCAAAGATAAAAAAATTATAAGGTAATCGATTTGTCCATTAACAGCCCACCGTAGTTATGTTAAAATTCATCCATTCCAACGGAAGTCACTAATGGAAAGATCTTAAACTACAGATTGCATCGTTCAAAACACAAAAAAGAGAATCAGTTGGGAGCTGAATAGAAGCAGCTCAAGTTGCTCGTGAGGCGGAAATATCTGAAATGAACAAACCGCCAAAATCAACTGTCTCATAAAATTTTTAAATAACATAACAGGAATGTATTGAGCTTCCCGGGTATGGTTTTTTCTACTCACTTTCCAGTCCATCCGTTGCCCTGTTTTTTTCACCTAAACTCAGTAGTAGAGTTCGATGAATAGTAGTTAATTGCCATTTACGATGAGAGAGTCAAATGTTATTTGTGAGGCAGATACTTACAACTTTTCACTGGATCATTGTTTCGGTAATAAATTATGACTAGCGCTAGTTTTTCTTTCTTTTCTTTTATGTTTTGTTTTTTTTTGCTCTTTCTTGACTCTGACGTATTTTCTGACTGTTGCTTTATACTGTTCGTATAATCGTAGCCATGTGCGTCTGTTTGTTCCATATTAACAAGTCTTGTTATACCAAAATATATGTATCTAAAAGCAACAACAAACTTGGACAAACAACCAATTATGTACGCCCTCATTCATAATAGATTTTTGGCTGATAGAGGGATACCGTTACGTTTCTGCATTTAGACAAGATATTTAGATTTGAGGATTTGGTTTCAGTCAAGACAATTTTTTTTCTAAAAAATATAAATAGCACCATTTCGCTTGGCTTCACTTTAAGAAAATAAATCATTTGATACTTAAATTACCTTTGAAGGCCACTAAGGCCTTGTGGCTATGCGGCCATTATGTAGGGAAGACGTGGGGAATCAAACCCCTTTTTAACCCTCTGGATTTAGAAGTCTATCGTCAGACCTATATTAGAATATGGAACAGCAGTCTGGCGGAGTAGAGCATTTAGTGCTGCTGGCAAGGCCGTATTGGGCAAGGTTCAGAGGCTTGCATGCCTAATGGTGACAGGCGCTATCCGCACTTGCCCAACTAGCGCTCTTGAGGTATTGCCCGACCTGTAGCTAATACATATTCACTTAAAAAAAGAAGCTAAAATGTAAGTAAGCTAATTAAACCTAGGCACCAACTAGCCTGTGCTGGTGATAAAGCGAAGGAGCTGTATGATGATCAGATCTTGGAAAAACCAAGAACCAAGAAATTTCTTTTGCCTCGCAGCCAAGGCCGGACAATGATAGAGAAGATGCAGAAAGATCTCCTCCTCATCCACGTCCTCACAGCTCCTGTAATAGTCGTTATGAGGAATACGGAGCCTCCAGGCGAGCTCTCCAATATGTCCTGTAATAACCCCCATAAACCTGCCAATGTGCTTCCTATTCAGTGAAAGCAGTGCGGCTAGGGTCAAGTTTTGGTCAAATCAACTTCGTCGTTTGGGACGTGTTGCCATTTAACCATCTTATATTTGCTTTGTCAATCGCAATGGCTTTACGGTCTCCGTCAACAGCACGGGTAGTCCCCTATCTAGCCAGTTCATCCACGACGCAGTTACCCACCAAGTCACAATGGTTCGGTATCCAACGAAGCGTAATATTGAAAAAAAGCACCCATCTCTTTGAGGATCGACCGACATTTTGCGATGATTTTGGATGTAGTCACGACGTATCCGTATAAATCGTAATGTCTCTCGTGGTCACGGCCACTACATGATCTCCTAGCCAGGTCAGAGCTCCCAAAATTGACGTAACCTCTGCCTGCAGGACACTGCAGAAATCGGGAATACGGAATGACAGGTTGATCCCCAGTCCCTCCGAATAGATACGCGGCCCATCGCCATCGATCCTAGACCCATCCGTCTAGATGACCATGAAGTCGGTGGTCAGGAGTGTGTTATCAGCCCATTGACGCCTGGACGGAATCAGGCTGATGTGGTTTCGGCCAAAAACATATTTCGGAGAGATGTACGAGTAATCAGTCTCCACGGGGAGACTCAAATTATCCAATACAGTTGAGTGTCAGCACCTCAGCGTGCACCACTGGCCAGTGTCAGTCTCACGAGGACGCAGAGCCGTGTCTGCCGCAAGTTGTTCACCGCAAACATCCAACGGGAGCAAGTCGAGCATCATGTCCAGCCCGGCTTACGGAGTGGTTCTAAAAGCCCCGTCAGGGACATAGCATCTAGTCTTTGTACTTTACTCAGTAATTTATGATAAGCCGCTACTCGAAGTGCTGTCCACCACACACTAATTCCGTACAGTATAGTACAATAGTATGGGACGCATGATAGTCGTATATAACCAATAAACAGCTTTAGGCTGCAGGTCCCAGTTATTACCTATGGCCCTTTTAGACGAATAGAGTACGATAATATGTAGCTTTATTTACGCATTCTTCGATGTTGGGCCAAGGAACTTAGCTTTGTCGGTGAAAACCAATTTAGTACCCTCCAGGATGAGAGGTTCAATGGGAGGTGTCGTGTGCCTTCTAGTTAAGAGCACAAGCTCTGTTTTAACAGGGTTAATTTCAACGCCGTAGAAGTTTGGTTTAGGTATTCTGCAATAACCCACTGAGGACATCAGGGAACTTACCTGTGACAGCAATGGCAACTTCATCTGCATACGAAATGACTTTACACCCAATTTCTTCTAGCCTCACAAACAGTTTGTTGATCCCTACGATCCAAAGGAGGTGAAACAATATCCCCCCTTGGGTGGTTCCTCTAAAGACACCCTACATACTGACGATACACCCAAGGTAGTGTGTATACGACTAGAAGTTAATAACATGTTGACGAGTTTGCAGAACGACTCATTGACTTGGAGACCTCAGAGTGCCTCAATGATCGCACTAGGTCTGATATTGTTGAAAGCCCCCTCGATGTCCAGGAAAACAACCATCGTGTATTCCTTTTGATCAAGAGATTTCTCAATGTAACTGACTGTAGAGTGCAGAGCCGTGTCCACCGACTTACCCTTCCAATAGGTATGTTGCGATGTGGATAGAAGGAGTGGCGGAATGGTATCCCGTAAATGGATATCCACCAGTCTCTCTAGTAGTTTCAGCATGGTTGAAGAAAAACTGATGGGACGGAGATCGTCTGGTCGTGCATGAGAGCTTTTTCTCGCTTTCGAGATAAAAACCACCCGCACGTCCCCCCAGATTCGAGGAAGACAGGCCGTCAGGATACACTCTATCCATGGGTATACTACATCCAAACAGTGCTGCAAGTCGGCCGAAATGATGACATCAGGCCCAGCTGCATTTGAAGGGTTCAAAGCTGGAGATCGCCCACATTATCTTTTCTCGATACACAATTGATTCACTGTCGTAAGGCGATGTGTGACACGTAGATAAGTCCCCAAGTGAGGCAGCAGCCGAACTTCTAGGGAAATGTGTGTCAAGCAGGCACTCGATGGTGTCTTTACTCGAAGACTTCCATGATCCATCTTCTATTTGTAGAAAACTTGGCATATATGGATTGGAAGCCAGAATTCTCCTAGCTCCTCCATGCATTTCGTTTGGCACCCATTAACTCTTTCTTGAAAGAGCTCAGCTGTTTTTTGTAGGAGTGGCAATCCGACCATGAAGCTTTAGCCATATTGAAACTTTTCCTACATACAGCCCAAGTTCAGAGATCGTAGTACTCCACCAGGTTGGTTTTTCTTACCCACATGTGAGGTATTCGGACACGATGTAGACACTGCCGCCTTCATCGCATCTGTCAGAGTGTTAACCATATCATCTAGCTCGTCTTCATTGCATGGATTTCGTGGTAGTGAAGGCAGCCCTTCATAAAGAGCTCCACGATACTTAAGTCAATTTGTTCTTCTGCGATGTATAGTAGGTTGAATTGCCTCAGGACGCTCAGCAAGGCTGAACTGAAAGTATCGATGATCAGTGAAGGAGTGTTCCGATGACACTCTCCAATCTCTGATAAGGTGAATGATATCATACGATGCCAGAGTGATGTCTAAGACTTTGTAATGAACCAAATTCTGGTCTGGTTGTGCTGCTTCCACCGGCAGATCTATAGTAGCACCTGATGAGTAAAGATCTGTCGGTGGTACGAAAACAGAGGCCGAGGGTCCCATTACGCCCCATAAAAAATATGAATTTTCTAATTTAGGAAATTATGCCTTGGGAATTAGACACGATATCGCGGTATTTCCGTTGCATAGTACACATAAGAAAAATTTAAACAAAATGAGATAGTAATTTTCGAGTAAAAATTAAAAATCGTCAGAAAATTTTGGTCAACGTTTCGTCTGTCTGAAGAAATGATTTGCATGCATCTAAAAGTAAATTTGGTATTAGTTCCTTCCATTAAGGTCTTGGCTATCACTCATCCTCAAAGACGGATTCAATTTGTTCATGAATACTTTATCCTTTTGCAGAATAATCTCCCCCATCAATATCACGTCAATCGACAATCACTTCTTAATCATCATTGCCCATAATCATCATCGACTGAAAGCGCAGAAATTACATAATCAAATGACCGTGTCTTCGTTAACAATCACCTTTTATTTCCATCCGCCGTCCATCTCTGCATTTTTTGATGTCTTTGCCTCGATGACCGCAAGAAGAAGCAAAGAATACCTCTACCGGTATCCATCCAATCACCTCAATCTGGTCTCTTATGACAATGATAAATTTACATGTCAATGGATTTCGAAGGGGTACGGCTCGGCTTGCAATCCCTCGAGGCTGCAGCAACCATACCAGCAGCTTCAACCGAACCACCCCACCCCCTTCACAAAAGACAGATCAATGCTTTTGTGGAGCGCATAAGCAGATGATATTGACGGGCGTATACACGTTGCGATATTGGATCCTATTCGCCGCCAAGCTCTTCCATTCCATATCTCCATAGCGTGTTGTGTCCAATATTCTAAAACGGGAACGTCGCGTTTCAAAAAATTATTGGCCATTGTTGCAATTTTGTGCCGGATGGTTGGCTGGTTTGATGGTTGGACTGCCGCAAGTCAAGGCAAAACGAACGGACTGACTGATTCTCTGTGACGAGTCGATTGCCGCCATGCTAAGAGTCATTGTCGTCTCCTGAAATTGTGCGCGTTTCAGAGTCAGTTCCAGGTTGATTGACTAAAGATGGAGTTCTCGAATAAACGAACAAAATTTGCAACAGGCAGACTACAGCAGAAGCAGCAGAGAAGCATGATGATGGTCGACGGATAACGAGCGCGCAAATGGCAAAAAAAGCCATGGTAGTGAAATTAAACCGTTCTGACAGGCGAGTGCTGCGGGAGCCATACAAGCGCACCATAAGCTGCTTTTCGTGCCCATTCCAGCATTCGTTAGTGCTGCACACCAGCTTTGAGTACAAGAATAGTGCACAGTCGAGTCACTGTGACCTTTTCGCCGATGGCCAACAACCCAACAATCCAAGAAGCAAGAACCATTCCTTCGTCCGTACACCACATGCAGGGTTAGAAGTTTGACGGCGGAGTGAAAAACAGTGTAAAGAGAGATACTTGTATATGACAAGGAAGGTGGAGAAGAGATCTAGAACTGCATAATTGATGCTCAAAGTCATGCTGGGTCAGTGCCGGTTGCCTTCCGGTTTCTAGACTGCCTGTACTATGGGATTCTCACGAAGAAAAAAATTGGACTCGCTGAGAATCATTCGTCATAACTACGGCACATCCGTTTCCCTCTTCGTTAAATGTACCTTGACGGTAAACGAGGACGGCAAACACTTTGGGCTCGTTTGAGTTTTCTTCGTCATCATTCTTTGCCGTCCTCGCCTTGGTTCTATCCAATTCCCGTGATAGTATCTTTAGCGTGTTGTGCAGAGTTTAATGGACGATGTTGTCAAAAACGACCTTTTGGTTGGAGTATTTCTTTTTTGGGGGTTGCCACTACTGGTGAATTTGTGTTCTGAAATTCGGATGAACTACATACAAGGACAGAGATTGTGGTTGCCTGTAACTAAGGTTAGGTTAAACTGGCTGCCGTGACAAACACAGCACACTGAGACCATAAGTTGATCCGTTGTGATGCCGCTAGGTTTTAACGACCTATAGACCTGACTACTTATTAAACCAGCCTGAGCTGGTGATAAATCGAAGGACGCAGACGATGTTGATATTTTCCAGATTCTCCAGTTCCGAGAAAAAATAGGAGCCGATCTCCTCTTTTCCGCCAGAGCCGGACAGGAACAGAGAAAATGAAAACAATTCTCCTTCTCAGCCGCATCTCCACAGCTTCTGCATAAACCAGTAAAAGGAAGGCGGAGCCTCCTTGCCTGCGCGCCAATAAGGCAGTGGCCAGTAATGACCCCTATAACAGAGTCGATGTGATGCCTTTTCAACGATATGAGTTGGTATGAGCGTGCAGAGTTTAGGTAAGGCCATAGCGATCTGGTTGCATGACAAGTGCAGCCATTCAACCACCTAGCATTCGCCCTGCAAATTTAAAGGAGCAGTTTATATGAATTAATAGGCATGGAAATATTATCATGTCGTTGCAGAGCTACGCCCATAGTTAGTGTCATCAGGGATACTCAGATGGTTCAAGACTGCCGAGTGGCCTCTACCCGAGGAGAGCCAATGCCTTGTTTCGCGAAGGCGGATGGCAGTGTTAGCAGCAAGTTTGTAGCGGCTCCGGGGAACGTAACGAGCGCAACGATTCTCCGCTTAGCGACGACAGCGCCTCAAGCAGAGACTAGCGACGTTTCTAATTATTACTACTTTGCCTTAACCCCTAGCGGGGCATAGCGCGTCAACTACTCCTGCGCGCCATCGTACTCTGTTCTGGGCAATGGGGCGCAACTCCCCAAAAGACTTACCCAGTACCTGACACTCCTTTGCGACAGATCGACGCCATGTGATTCGAGGACCCCCTCTTGGTCGGCCTTGGTTGGAAATGGGGTTCCATTTCATGGCATGCATAGCAATGCAGTTATCACTGTTCCGCAATGTGTGACCTATCCACTGCCATTTTCGCCTGCGTATCAATTCGTCGATTGGCATCTGACCCGTACGCCGACTTAGCTCTTCATTTGATATTGTTTCGGGCCAGAATATTCTTAAAATTCGACGAAGACATGAGTTGACGAAAACTTGCAGCTTTCTGGTAACTCCTACGGAAACTTTCCATGTACTGCTCCCATACAAAAGCACTGATAGTACCAGGGAGTGAAACAGGCCCAGCTTGGTCTTGATGCTGAGATAACTGCTCTGCCAGATTTTGGACAGCATGCCGTATGCGCGTTTAGCCTGGTTGATACGACGAGCGATGTCCTGCTCCGTACCACCATTTTCGGCAACAATGCTACCCAGGTAGACGAAGTTGTCTACCTTCTCCACAGGCTGCCCATTAATATTGATGGCAATAGGTGTCGGATTTCTTTTTCGCAACGGCGGGCTAAGAACCTTGGTCTTGTTGGTATTAATCTTTAGCCCAACCTTGCTTGCCTCCCTCTCGAGATCTAACGCCATTGCGGACAGATCCATGATTTTGTGGGAGAGTAGGCATATGTCGTCAGCGTAGTCAAGATGTTGTAGATAAGATGTCAAAGTCCATTGAATTCCTCTGTCGAGTCCGGATAGGGCTGCATGCAACACATCGCCGATCACAATGAGGAATAGGATCGGTGAGAGGACGCACCCCTGCCGAACTCCACTGCGAATCTCAAAGTCCCCCGACACCTTACCTTTATGCAGAACGCGACATTTCGCGCCGTCATAGGTTGCCTTAATAATAGCCACAAGCTTCTCAGGGATGCCTCTCCTGCGCAAGGCCGCCCATATAGAATCCCGGTTCACACTATCGAAAGCCTTTTCGAAATCGATGAAAAGCAAGTCAAGCGGAGAATCGTATTCAGCGCATTGCTCGATGATGATTCGCAAGGTGTTAATGTGATCGACACAGGAGAATCCGGATCGAAAGCCAGCCTGCTCTTCATCAATTGTGCTTTCTAAGTGGGCCTTTAGTCTTTCCAGGACGATTTTAGCTATTATCTTGGCAACGGCAGGAAGCACACAAATGCCTCTCCAATTATTACAGTCTGTGAGGCTACCCTTCTTTGGAAGTTTGATGATCAAACCTTCCTTCCACTCAGTGGGAAAGGTCTCTGTATTCCACGCTTTATCAACAAGTGGGTGCAGCAAATCGGCAGTTACGCTTGGCGCTGCTTGATAAAGTTCGGCAGGGATGCCGTCAAGTCCGGCGGCCTTTCCTCGTTTTAGTGCAATAATTGCAGTGACTATTTCCTCTTTAGTCGGGGCAGTGGACCGTATACGCACATTTTGATGGTTAGCTAAATTATCTATATGAGGGGGAACTTCACCAGAGGTTACACGGTTCAAGACCGCGGCGAAGTGTTCTTTCCACCGCCTCATTTGATCTTCTTCCAAGATAAGTAGCTTTCCATCACTATCTTTCACCGGATGTTGGCAGGAGTTACGACCACCTGTAAACTCCTTGATGACACCGTATACGGCGTTTAAGTTGTTACTTCTAGCGGCTTCTTCTGCTGACGCTAAAAGAGAATTGGCATAAACTCTTTTATCGCGTCGCACACTACGCTGAACTTCTCGAGCTTTCTGACGGTAAAGGAGTTCGATGCTGCTTCGATTGTCGTCTGATACTGCAGCCAAACGAACTTTCAGCTCCTTTCTTTCAACAATCCGCTGCCATGAAGCGTCGGACATCCAGGGCTTATTCCGGCAATCCGGGTTTGGGCCAAGGATGGTATTTGCGCTATCAATGTACGCATTTTTTATGGCATCCCAGTTTTCGTTTATGTCACTATCTGGGTGACTAGTTATCTCAGCCGCTTTTTGCGCAAGATGGTCATTATATTGTTGTAAGACAGCTGGATTTTTTAGTCGAGCGGTGTTGAATTTGCGGGGCCTGGATCTTTCGTCGCTGGGGCGGCGCACGGCTGCAATACGCAATCGAACATTAGCGATCATAAGATAATGGTCTCTTCCCATCCCAATATCGGCACCCTTCTTGTTTCGCACGTCCAGGAGGCAACTCTTGAATCTTTTACTAATGGCAAAATGGTCGATCTGATTTTGTGTTCTGCGCCGATCAACAGAGGACCAACTGATTTTGTGGTGGTCCTTATACTCAAACATAGTACCACCGATGAAGAGACTGTGAAAGTTGCAGAACTCTACAAATCTTTCACCGTTGTCATTACGACCACCGAGACCGTGTCTCCCCATCACTTGTCTGAGCCCATAGTTATCAGCGCCAACTTTCGCATTCAAATCACCCATAACCATTATAATGTCACCTTTAGGTGTTCTGCTCTGAACGGCGTTTAGTTCTTCGTAGAAGGAGTCTTTTGCCAAGACATTGTCGGGTTCAGTAGGGGCATAACATTGTATTATTGAGATGTTCCTCATTTTGGTCCGGAACCTGGCGGTCAAGACCCTGTCAGAGACCGGTTCCCAGGATAAGAGACAGTTTCGCGCGGCTCTGGTTAAAAGGAGCCCCACACCTGACTCACGACGACTACCGGTAGCTTTACCGGAGTACAACATTACAGTGCTGCCCGTTGGAGAGATGAATTCTCCGCTGTTCCACCATCTTATCTCACTAACTCCTAAGATATTTAATTTGTACCTCAGAAATTCACTCTCTAATTGAAGAAATCGTGCGTTCTGGGGACCTTCTGATCCATTGTCCAGGAGAGTACGCACATTCCAGAATCCAATCTTTGTCATTGTACGATAGCTAAAAGTCGTAACCGTTGAGTCAGTCCTTATCCGAGGTATAGTTGACGTTTCGTTAGCATATAAAGATTTCGGATAGTGCAAGTTGCTGGCATACACATCCTGTCCTTTGATTGTCGGTTTTAACGACAGGCCCTCAAAGGGAAAGGCCGTGGTATTTTTTTCACACCCCACACCACATATGATCTGTCAACGAGTATAAACGTGTCGTGACTGTACGACTAAATAAAAAGTATTATTCTCTCTAATTGTGAGTCGTGCGTTTTTATTTTATTAAATCCGTCGTGACGGTGGACAGATCCCGCTTTGTCGCCACAAGTTGCCCACTCCAAAGGAAGAAGGTTAAGCGAAATGCTTAGGCAGTCAAAGGAATATTTTCTAGGGCTCCACTAACGAGCAAGCAGGCTAGCCTTTGGACCTTGTTTAACAAGCTGCACAAAGTCGCACGCTTAAGGGTATTCCACCAAACAACAATACCGTGCAAACGAATTGGGTGTACGGTGGACATGTAAAGCCAGTAGACAATCTTAGGTTGAAAACTCCAACTCTCGCCAATGACCTTTTTACAAGCGCAAAGACCAACGGTAGCCTTCTTTACACGCTTTTGTATATTAGGTCTCCAACCTAACTTCATAACAAAGATAACTCCTAGGAACTTTGCTATTTCAGCAGAAATCAATATCCTCCCTTCCAGCACAGGAGGTGAGAGGGGAGGTATATTGTTCCTTCCAGTGAATAACACGAGTTCCATTTTGTCAGAGTTAACCGTTAGACCACAGGAATTAGCACAGCTAGCCAACAGAAAGAGAGAGCATTCTGAAGCCCCTCACTGAGGACACTAGGGAACTTACCCGAGATGGCAATAGCGACATCATACGCATAAGCAACGACTCTACATCCGAGTCCCTTCGGGTCCAAAAGCAGTCTATTGACCACCAGGTTCCAAAGAAGCGTAGATAGAACACCACCCTGCGGAGTGCCCCTCTTGACACATCACCGTTCCGAAGATGAATCCAGACTAGTGCGAAAAATCGTCGGTGTAAGGATGAGGTTAATAAGCTTGACTAGAGGCGTGGCCACATTCACACGCATCAGTGCATCAGTGATAGCCCCATGGAAAATGTTATTGAAAGCGCCCTCAATGTCCAGAAACAGAAACGCAACCATGATGAATTCCTTGTCATTAAGAGATCTCTCAATACAGCTTACCAAGGAGTTCAAGACAGTGTCCACCGACTTACCCTTCCAGTAAGCATGTTGAGAT
This sequence comes from Chloromyia formosa, assembly GCA_964017055.1. Taxonomy (NCBI): domain Eukaryota; kingdom Metazoa; phylum Arthropoda; class Insecta; order Diptera; family Stratiomyidae; genus Chloromyia; species Chloromyia formosa. The sequence goes on from OZ024817.1 coordinate 12,231,699, forward strand.
GCTGATAGTAATTCTGGTTGAATACTGCCGCGTAAATAGAAATCAATCAGCCTTTCCAGTATTTAGTATATTTGAGGATAAACTGATAGGTCTAAAATCGTTAAGGCGCACATGCGATCTTTTACCCTTTTTCGGAATAAAAACGACCTGAACATCAGTCCATGAACAAGAGATAGACCAAATCCAGGCAGTCCCTTAAGATGGTTTTAATCCATGGTGTAACAATATCCAAATTATGGTGTAGATTGGCTGGTATAAGACCATTCGGTTCGATTGATTTGAACGCTTCGAAGCTACTGATAGCCCATACTATCTTCTCCCTCGTTACAATCGCAGTAGAATCAAACTGAGTAGTCCCTACCGAAGAGTCAGTAGCGATCGATATGTCCGTTGAACTGCCAAAGAAATGGGTGTCAAGTAGGAGACTAATAGTGTCCGAACTAGAGGAATTCCACGAGCCCTCCATGCCTCATTGAAAAGCTAGGTACCGAAGGGTTAGAGGCCAGAATTTTTCTGAGTCTCGAGGCTTCACCAGACTCCTCGACCCTCTCACAAAAAGCCTCCACGATATACGTTTAAATTTTCCCAACTCCTTCCTTTATAGACTTAGGTCATTCCGTTTATCCTGTTGAAGGACTTCCTGCAAACACATCTCAAAGAGGAAATCTGAACATTCCACCTTGCCTGTAACTTACTCAAGAAACTTATGTGGAAGACCGAAGAAGGATCAGAAATGAAGTATAATTTCGAGGGAAACTTGGTCGATTTTAGAAAATGAGGGTGTATGAAAATGAGATGATGAGGAGAATGCGAATCGGTTCAGATTGTCCGTTGTTATTGGCATTGTCCTCTTCTACCCCCAGTAGGCTACATATGACGGTCACACTCACTCAAACTCTCAAGCGGCACACATGAAACGAAGCCCTGGAATGAACTCGCCACATAATTGAGTCTAATAAAGATGCAGCCTAGATTGTTTTAAAATAAATAACTGGCGCAACAGTCCAATTTGAACCACGGCCTCGAGATAAGTTAGCATCATCTCATTTTCTAGATCGTGACGGTTTTTTGTGCAGAGGTATGTGATCAGCAACACGCTCAACCCCATTTAACAGCTGAGTGGGCTCATAGTCCGACACGCAAATCCCCGGAATCGAACCGGGGTGCGTTGAAGGCGAACGTGCTAACCGTTGCGCCATCCGGACTACTACTAGATTGTTTTCGTCGTAACAATTTTTAGTGCATAATGCGGAACGCTTCACTTCATTTGGCCTCAGAATTTTTGGATCATTTTTCCTCATCCACGAGGATGATGATCTATCGATAAATCAAAGTGAATAGCACATGGACAATTCATCCCAATAACAAAAACACCTCTCTTTTATCCCATTAGTTCGTCATGATCTCCGTTTCACTTTAGAGAATTTCTTTTTCATGGCGACAAATATTCATTCCAAAACATGTTTCCATAAAAAGCTATAAGGGATAACGATATCCCCATGCAGGAGCCCTCAAAACCAAATCCCCCCAACAATCCCTATATACCCTATAACAAAGTCAAAAAAAATCAGAAAGGATACCCCATGCAGGAATCCCCAATAAATAAAAGCCGCAAAAACAACGTCCCCCAAAAAAATCTCCCAAAAAATGCCCAAAAAGAAAATCTCCCAAAAAATCCCCAAAAACAAAATCTCCCAAAAAATCTCCAAAAAGCAACATATAACAGTGGCGTAGAGCAGAAAAAAAAACCTCTAGGACCAGAACTGAAACTGATGATTTCTTCGCAAAAAAAAAAACATTTTTTTTTTAATTTGGCAAATGAAGTCGAATCACTGCAAAATGGTTAAAAAAAACTAACTTTTAACCGAAAGATTTTTGTCGCACGGACAAGTTGATTCAATAAATTTGGAACCAACGCCGGACAAGATTTACAAATGGTTGTAAGCATACAGTCTTAAGCGGAATGACTTGTGGACGGGCCCATTACAGCCTTAAGCGAAAATCTACTTAAGTGGATATGAACAAGTTTTGCGGGCGACGACCGTGGACAACCATACAACGTATATGGCGGTTATCATGCCGATGTCCTTATAAGTAGCTAGCGGGACTACTCGCTAAAATTTGTTGAGAATAATTTCCCCCCGAAGGGGGCCCCAAAGAAGTGTGTTCGCCGGTTTCGACTGCTGGTGCGAACCGAGTCTCATCAGACGCCTCTGCTTCGCGCATCGCACCAGCGGGAGAGGCGTAACCGGGAACGACCAAGTCGATGTTGTATCGCCTTATATAGGCAGGCACGACATGGATACGAATTTTGCATCCCAATGCAAACTACAACGTGGAGCTTCCTGATGTCGGCCTGTATAAGGCGATACAACATCGACTTGGTCGTTCCCGGCCACGTCACTCCCAATGGTGCGACACGGTACGGTGGTCAGCCACAACTTGTGGTTGGGCCCAGAAGAGTTGATATTCGCTTAAGGCAGTAAAAACCTCAATACCCGTATGTGCATTACAACAATAGCTTCAGACAGAACAATTATATTCTAGTACTGCCTAAAGACGACATATACTTAAGAGTGGCCCGCAGTGGATATTCACTTAAGGCAGTACAAACTTCATAGCAATAACTTCCCACTGAAAAACATTATGTTCGGAGCGAGCATAGTGAAGGTTCCAAGTTTCGGGTAAAAACATTTTTCCAAAAAGATGAACACCCCAACAATTTGAAAAGTTGGGGGATTTTTCACCATGTATGCAACTAGACCAAGTGGTCGACTTTATGACCAGCATATCCTTCGATATATTTGAAGGTCATGTGGGTACAAGGATGTAACAGCGTGGGAAATTAGAGAAAACAGGACTATTTGCTATTATTGCAGATAGTTGCAACAAGTGTGAAGTACTTGTGTGGCCAAGAAATCACGGATCGCAGATAAGGACATAGATGACTATCGAGCATGTAGTCAGTCTCAGGACGATCGTGGTGATATTTGATGTAGTCTGGTCGTTTTCTGTGTGATGCGGTTAGTTAGTTGATTCACCGGTGTTGTGTTTCTGTGGTTTGGACAATGTGAGTAGATCACTAAACCTTGGCAGGGGTTTAGAGGTAGAATTAAGCAGGTGGACATAGAATAAACATATCTCGATTAGAGTAGAGAAAAGTGTGTGTCTTCTAGTAACCGTGCTGGTTTGCCGTGCTGGGCGATCCGGGGGCAGTTGGATAACTGTCGTCTCCATGCGCAGGCCTTACCAAATCGCACCACCGGACAGATAGATCAATAAGTTGGATTAAGCTGCATCAATCAGGTACGGAGGCTGACGAACTTTAGCAAATGGAGAAATTGGAGGCTTATAATGGAGATCAATGAATCTTCCACCTATTTAGTAGCGCTACGTAGAAAGCAACAAGCTTACCACTTATTTTAGTGTCTTTACAGAGACACTCAATAGGAGTTGTGCGGGGATGTGTCGGCTATCGATGTAAGTATGTACATATATCTCCTGAAAAATTTATTTAAAAAAAAACAATTCCTTGCACTTTCAGGCATCAAATCGTATTTTTTATAGGAAGGTCCCCCAAATTATGTACTTTTGGTCATAGGGACCATTCCAGTTGACCTGACAACACTGATCTCTCTGCTGCTGCTTCACGTTCCAATCCACCTATTTAATTCCATTCCACAACGTTCACAAAGCAGCACAGCAATTCTCGCGGTATCGTCTTATATAATTCCATTTCATGTCGTACATTTCGTGCTAAGCCAAGACGATGACGACGCTGCCTGCTCTATTCTCTTGTTGGTTGGCATTACCTTTGGCTAGGCTCATATAGTTGAACACACAGTGCTTTGCCTGCTAGTCAGATACATTCCGACGTGAATTTCTTTCATATGGCCAGCTATAAGATGCACAACACTCTCGTGTTCAGTCGTCGCGATATGCCAGCTTAAATAACCTTTCCATATTTGCTTGGTTGGTTGGCTTGGCTCGTCATTGGTTGCTTCCATATTCCGTTTGTTGGGCTCTGTGCCTCTGCAAAGCTGAGCTCTACTTGGCCTTATTCACTGGCATGCCGGTGGGTCTATCAATTTGCCTCGGTCGTATGTGCGGTTCGTTCTGCTGTTGTGTGTAGCGCTTATCTGATACCGAGCTGAGAGCCTTCCAAAATCAGGAATTTCCAAGCATCCATGCCAACAGTTGTTGTGTCTTCCAGCTCTCCCAGCTTTGCTTCTATAGCTCCAGTCATTTGGAGAATTTTTTTCCCTCGGTAGATAGATGCTGCCTCGACACAGCAGGCAACTCGGAGCACTGAAGAAGGCAGGACATTAATATGAGCCGAAATGGGCGAGGAAGGACATCCGGGCAATGGTATGGCTCATTAGGAAGCTCCTTCCAAAGATTGGGCCTATAAAAAAGGGAAAGTTCAACATGAAATCTCGCCGAATAACAAACCCCGGATTCCTTCTTGTTTTCCACACACTGGCTTCTAGGTCACCAACTTCTCAACAACACGCTTGTGTGCTTCGTGTTTGCTTCCAAGACGTTGGGATTAAATTCGAGCCATGCATGAAGCAGCGAATGGCGAATGTCTTTTTGCCTCGACTACTCTAGTGCTTCTTCTCATATCTGAAAGTCATTTATTGCTGTCGGTGGTTTTAATGTCGACTTTTGCTTGCTTGCTTTTTGCTGTTGCTGTATAGTGTTCGCTGTTCGTTGTTGCCTGGGCTGTGGAGCGCTGCTCTCGACGCTATTTCAAAGCAATTTATGCCAAAGAATAATTCGTTTCGACATACACACACCATACGGTGTGTGGCGGCGCGAGGCTTTAGAAAACAGTGCCGGCTCCAAGTATTTTTCCACATGGATTGAATTTGCTTTTTACACGAGGCAAAAAAGCAGGCTGCCTATAAGACACCCTGGTGAGCCCCCATTTCGTGCAGCTGAAGTCAGCCAACTTTATGCCAAGTACACCGTATCACATTATACTTTATTTTTGGATGACTATTGCGGGCTGATGATATTCGCATGGCGAACGTGTGGAGTTTCTAGGCGAATCATATATCCGTACGTATAATTATCAGTCGAGCAAATAGCATAATATATTTTGTGTCGTAAATTTCAACAATTACGACGGCACGGCATTTCAAACTTGACTGAGCTTAACGCGCGATATAAATTCATAGTCGTACCTGGTCGTTTTGCTTTGATGTCGCGTCGCGTTGACGTCCCTGCGACCAGGTACATGTGAGAGTTGTCGGAATATGGAGGGAATGGATTCCGAATGATGCGTTTAGAAGGGAGCAAGTTCGTCCACAGACTGAGTACTGGAGGATTTACTTAATATGACTGTGATTTCATTCCAACTTTATCCGATTTAGAGACTCGCGAATGGTTCGAGTTTTATTGAACGTGCTAATGGATGAGGACGTGGAAGGAGCGAAATATGATTCTTGATGGATGCACATGTCAGTTTTATGGGACTATAATTTCAATAATTGGTGGAAATGACGACAGAAGCACTGCAAAAAGATTTGAATACGAGTAACTACAAACTGCTAGCCGTTCAATTACCGTTTTCGAATCCTGCTCGATCCGAAGCGAGTGATAAAGGAACAAAAATTAAGAAACTCAGACAAGAGCTAGACTCACCAAAATGTCCACAAATCTTCTCAGAATAAAGGTTCGTCTTAAGGCATGAGTTTGTAAATGAGGCCAACACCTCGCCCATTAGACATTGATGAAAGAAGCAATAAAAAAAAATAACACAAAGACAAAACACAAACTGATACCATTAAACAAAAAAAACCCTGCAAAATCTCCCCGAAAAGCCCTTAAAACCCCACTAAAATCCCAGAAAAAAGCCCTTAGAAATCCCATAAAAAATCCCACAAAAAAAAAACCCTTAAAAATTCAGTGCGCTACAATCCTAGCCTATCCTCTAGAGGAGAAGTTGTCCAATGTGCCAAGATCTTGTGATAATAGCTGCATCCGTTTCGCTTGGATTTCGGTATCAGACCGGAAATGACTGAAAAGAACGACATGGATCTGCGCCGAGCGAACTTAAACAGCCACCATGCAGATACTTCACTGTCGTTGGGGCGAATTGCGGACCCAGTACACATTTAGATAGAGACGAAATAAAAAATGAATTAAAACCGATCTGTGGTTTCGTATGAAAATGGTCTGAAGTCCGGTGACTCGAAAGCGGCTTATATCATTCGTAAAAAGTCGACCCAAATGAAGAATCTGCAGAAAATCTCTCACGTTTTCTCCTGAGGTCCGCCAAAAGCAGAATTTTTTTTTTTCACAGCCAAAGACGTGACAGGGGGATCAACATATGGGCTTTATGACAATGCGACGTCACTGTCACTAAAAGTTCGACCTTTACCTCCACGTGATGGTAAATGAATATAGGATTTCGGTACGGTTTTGCTTTAGCCATAAGCGCTAATGTTCTGGTTGGGTGGGGACCCTAATAATAAAAACAAGCGCAGGCTAAGATATCCAAGGGTGGGCACTGCCAAAATGAGATGTATTGTGCCATAGCCTTAATTAATCCCGAAGACCCTCAACCAGCCTAATGAAGGCTTGTAGGTCATTTGTAGGGGTGCTCCTTGCGACCGCTGAGCTCACGATGGAGTCTCCAAGAAACAAGAACCTAGAGCGGGCCAGACATTCGCAGAGAAGATGTTTAGTGGACTCTGTGTCCTCCAGGCAAAATCAGCACTCCGTATTAGTGGATAGACCCATTTTGTTCAGGAGATATCTTACCCAGTAATGACCCGTGGGGTAAACCACTATTAATATCAGGTCCGCTCTGCCGAAGCTGCTGGCCTCTTCGAGACTGTAGGGTTTTATAAGATCTTTGGACTGTCGCAGTTCTGGAAGAAGATTCCAGTGATACATTTTTCATTGGCAGACCACTCCCTCACTAGTGATCTGGTTTTAGCCCAATTCAGACCACAGTAAGGATCAGGCCCAAAGAACCCTGTCTAACAAGTTCATCGGCGGCAACTTCGTTACCCTGATGGCCTGGTACCCAACATAAAGTAACCCGTTCGTTCAATAGACTTCAGCACCAACTCCCTGCTCCGTTTTTGATCCGTCGGTAAACTACATGGTATACCGGGGGGCAGAGCCAAGAATGCCACTGCCCCATTTCGCGCGGGTGGAGATGGAGGCCGAGAATTTTCTACCAAAAGATATTTCCGTAGTCATATTATCAGATCTCGAGCAGATCTGCATGTCAGGGATCCGCTTCAGAGTGCTCATGTGTCCCTGATTGAACATATATGTTAGACCCATTCGAAGAATGCTCAGAGCCGCAGACTTTTGTATAAAAATATGCCGCGGAGTAGATTCAACAATCGCCTCAATATCCGATGTCGGATGAGTACGGATGGATACTGCCATATCAAGGCAAGCAAGACGCTGTAACTTAGTACATATAGCTGTATGGTGATCGCTAATTAGTTTTGGGCCACCAAACTAACGCCGCATATGTCACAACTGGTCGTAGGGGTGAGTCCCAAAGTTTTGCCAAACAGCGACCTGCAGCCCCACATGATCCGAATGGCCTTACCGACAACAGCCTCGACGTGATTGCTCCAATTAAGCCGCCAGTCCAACAAAATGTCTAAGCATTTGACTTCAGTGGGAAACTGAAGTACCGTACAGCCAAGGCTGACAGAGCCTAAGCTTAGATTCTTTCTTCGAGCGAAGACGGTCTTTTGAAGGTTGACCCTCAGGCCAACTTCAGTGCACCAGCGAAATACTAGATCGAGTGTCGCGCTCATCACCTTAAGGAGGGTCGATTCAAACTTACCTCTGATTATGATAGTTATATCATCGGCATATCCGATTGCATTATAACCATAATCACTCAACTTAGCTATTGTAGTAACTCGTCTATGACAAGTGACCAGAAAAGTGGGGACAGGAGCCCACCCAGAGGGCAACCCTTAGCTGCATAAACGTTTGGGTGCCGCCCAAAGTTGAGTGGATTTCTCGACCGGGAAGCATGGCGTCGATCCACTCCACATGATTGTGGCTGTAGGTAGGTATATCTCTGAGCTCAAGTGTTCTAGATTTAAAGCTGTAGCCAGTATTGCCAAAAGCATCCTCGATGTCAATGAAAGCGCAGAGAACAATTTGCTTTTCCATTTTCTTTCAACCGTTCCTACGAGATTGTGTAAGGCAACCATGGTCATCTTACCTTTGACGTAGCTGTCTTGATGTGCAGATCCAATAACCTCTCCATAGTTTCCAAAAGGAACGGAGAAAGGCTTATCGATTTGTAAGATTACGGTAGCTCCTCCGGCTTTTTTCGTTTTTCGAAATAAATACCACGTTCACCGCCCTCCATAAACGCTGAATATAGCTCAAGCAGTAACTGCCTCTAAACAGAACAGACAAGGGGGTGGTAATAAAGGCTGTATTGTAAAAGAGTAGGAAAAATACCACCTTAAAGAGGGTTGAAAGGACTCCACGGCCCATTTAACCTTTTCTTCATCGAAGGTTGTTTAACCGGCTAAGAGGTACAGAATGGTGAGCCGATGCAATGAATTGAATAAACAGGGTTCAGCTTGGACAGAACTCGGAAAATGGGTTTTTAGGAGGAGCTCAAGAGTTTCGTCTGGGCCCTCCGTGAAGGATTCGTCCGGTTTCTTAAGCGATTTGATATTATTAATGTGCTCCTTAGGCAGGACTCTCACAATGTCTGTTCCAACTCTCCCGTAAAATGGGTTTTTAGGAGGAGCTCAAGAGTTTCCTCTGGGCCCTCCGTGAAGGATCCGTCCAGTTTCTTAAGCAATTTGATATTATTAATGTGCTCCTTAGGCAGGACTCTCACAATGTCTCTTCCAACTCTCCCGTTTAGAGCGTCTGATGAGAAGATTATAGTATTCGGTGAGTGATTCTCTATATTCGCCCTATTTATTTTTACGTTTATCTCTATTGAAATTTATGCACCGATAGCTCTAAGACGGATCAAGGAGGGGGAGTGTACTCGGACAGATTGAATATAAGCACATCGTTACATCTCCCTGACTTTTACAGCGTTCTTCAGGCGGAGAACGCGGCCACTTGGGAGGCTCTCGCCTAGCTGGGGCTTAATCGCAGACTACCTTCGCAGATAGCTAGTCGGCGATCAAATTTCTTGCGTCTGATATTACAAACTAAAAGACTATTGCCGAATGTCGCAACTACCTCCTGGAGATGAGAATATTTTTCAACACCTCTTTATGTTGGATGCCGCCTCATAATGGCTTCGATGGTAACTGTAAAGCAGATGAACTAGCTAGAGCAGATGCGAATGGGGGGACCAGGCTAAGCCATCCTCATTTTGGGAAGTCCTTCATCATCATTGTTACGCAACAGCGCGACGTCGGACCGTGGCCGCCTGAATCATCGTCCTTCAATGATCTCGGTCAAGGGACCACGTCCGCCAATTTCGGACGTCCAGCAGTTGTTCGACGTCCACATCTGCTGACGCTGAGTCTTTCCAACGAGCTCTCGGTTTTCCTCGCAGCCTTGCCACGTCGACGCGTCGTCGATTGAATATTTTCTCAGGCATGCGATCATCGTCCATTCGTTGTAGATGTCCTGACTGACAACTGTAGACGTTCCAGTAGTTAGTAGTAGATTGGGTGGTCTTTAGCCGTCTGTAAAATGCTGGTCTGACGCATCGGATACTGCTAACGCCACGTGGTGTTATGTTAGCACTTGTAATATCGCTAGGCAGCTTTGGCCTAGGTTCGATCCCAACCGCTCTGCGGAGCTGCTGGCGTTGAATAGACGAAACCTGAGGACTCTTGTTGAGGTTAATGCAGGGCATTGCCTTGGTCGAACATACTAGGAGATTGGGACTTGCACGCAATGACTTCTGTAGGAGCTGTGGAGATGAGGATGAAGAGGAGTGTATCTTTCATCTACTATGCAAATATCGTGACCTGGCTAGAAGAAGGAATACCCTCGGGTCCTTCTACTTTGACGATCGGGACGACCTTGAGGATGTTAGTTAGCATCGGCCGGCTCCAGCATTTTATTAACAGCTCCGGCTGGCTCAACGAATAGACAGGACTCGGGTTGTGGAGTCAATAGGGGTATCACCACGGACCCAATGGTGGTCTATGTGTGCTGTGTATATCACGGCAGCCCTTTAAAAAAATTTATAAATGCATTCTAAATATACAGCTGATCCACTCCACCACGGCAAGAATTCGAAAGACTGCTCAGCAACTGGTGCTGGGTAATAATCGCTGAAGATTTGAATCGAGAAGCTTAGAAACGAATGCCAGAAGATGTGCCCACATTGACGCTTTCACAAATGTGAACGTTGTTCTGATGAATTAGGTCGATTTTTGGAGCTTCAGGAAAGGAAGTCATCAGTCTGACATTCGCCACTAGTTCCTTGATATCAACCTTAGCATGGTACTCCAGTTAGGACCATCAGGAATACGTCACGCAGAAAAAAAACGTCCAACCCGTGCCAGCTGAGCAGATTCATTAACGGCCAGAGTAAAAGCTAACGCGAGAGCTGAGAGAAAGCTTCACATACTGGTCCACGCCCGATGGGCTTGCGTTTGCTGTTACTTTGACATGTACGCGCGTTTTTGTACGAAAACGTATGTATGTATGACGGGAGTTTTCTGACACTTACTATCTTTCAGCTCGGGCCAGGTTCTCGTTCAGCTTCACGCCTTAGACAGATCGAGTATTAGTACCAGACCTAGCCCTACTTAACTTAAAGACCTATAAACCCTAGATCTGCGGCCTTTCTTCTAAAGCTAATATGTACATACAAATTTTCATCCGTGATAAATATGTATTGCCAAAAAGAAATCATCAGCCCATAAATAACTGGCGCAACAGTCCAATTTGAACCACGGCCTCGAGATGAGTTAGCATCATCTCATTTTCTAGATCGTGACGGTTTTTCAGCCCATACTCTGGCACTAATAGCGAACCTACCCTAACACGAAATGATGACCGTACGAAATTAACTCCGCATGAACTTTTCACCTTTCTACTCCAAAATCAATCAATTATAACATTGACTAGGGTCAGTTATGTTTCCAAATCGATTAAGTGTCCGAAAGATAAATAACCCTTGTGAGTAATTTGTTTATTTTTTCATAATTTAACATTTAACAGCGAAAAAAAGTCAGCAATGTTTACCAAAACAAACTCATTACGAAATCGTGCTTAAAAAGAGAGAGAGAGAAAAAAAAGATTAAGAAAACAAATCACGTCCAGCACGAATGTTATACCCTTCTGTATTATTATTAGAGGCGGCCTATGAAATGGTGAAAACAACATAAACAATCCGACAGCAACACGAATCTTCTGATCAGGTGTGGTGGTGTAAATTCACCGGTCGCTACTTATTTTGAATTTAAAGTCTAAAGATACGACTTCTATACGCGTGTAGCTAAACATTTTCAAGTTGTATTTCGCCCTCAGTAAAAGAGAGGTATGTAAAATTAAAGTATCTTTGAATAATAATAATAACTGTCTGAATAAAGTAAGATATTGATTGATTTCATTGGAACAACATCTTCCTGTAAAATTTTCCCCCGAGATGACAGTCCACTTTGTTTATCTAATAAGCAAGCTGAAATGATGGATCTACGTTTTAACGGGCTGTCGAAAACAATATTCCCCGAATACGAATAGCCCAGTATCCAAAGGTTACCCTACTGACTCCTCTTTGTCCAGATTCTAAGAGAAAGGCGAAAGAGGGTGAATTTTATTTCATCGATTATAGGCATGTTGGGTGCAATATTACGATGGCTGCATTCCATTTCTGGTATTTTTTTTTTCACTAATCCGAAAAGATCTCAACAAAGTGAGGAGCGAAATACGCGGTAAAATGCTAAGCACTGCATCGTACAACAATGCATGATTGTTTCATCGACTATAGGCATTTTGGATGCGATATCACGATGAGTACATTCCATTTCTGATATTGTAATGAACACCTTTTTTTTTTAAATCTTCGCGCGCACCCATCACTTGGCGTCAACTTCATGTTGGCTCAGTGATGAGTGACGCGCGTTGACAGCCGTCAAATGGAGAGTGGCGAATTACCCGGGAACGAGATCGGGCGGTTTTCTGCGTGTCGACGCAAAATTGGAGTTGAAAATTACCCGCCAATGCCACCGGCTGGTTTTTTTTTGTGAATTTTCGTGTGTTGACGCGGAAATTGGAAAGAATATCACGCGCCAACGCCAACGATTCTGAGTTTTGGGATTAAAATCAACAAAAAAATCACCGAGGTCGGGGCTCGTAACCACCTAGAAACGACCACCGAGTCGCGGATTCGTAGTGATTGTTGACGCGAGTGATTGATTGATCGACTTGCCAAAATCGCATTTTGATATTTCCCGGCGAGGAAAGTTGATTTATAGTGACGTTGGTCTGATTATTGTGGAGCGCCGATCCGCGACGATTCTACCACAGTCGAGGAAGGATCGTCAAAATGTGTTTACGAGTGTTTCCCTTCTCGGCCAAAAGAGGTGCGAGATACGCCCGATGTCTTCAGTGAGTGGCTATTATAGCAGCTATCCATGAGTTATGCTGTTGTGCAAACGGACGGCTCAACGGAAATAATATCAGTGCACATCGATGCCGAAAGTTTTGCACCAACAACAACAACGCGCCGTTCAGGTTTCATGGTGCCAGAGTGCGAAAGAGTCAGATGTTTGAGAGTCATGTTTTTCGAGAGTGTTGCCATTTTACGATTCCCGAGGATCTGTGTTGCAATCGAAATTTCTTTTTTTATTTTTTTCGGATATTTGCTTTTCTTTATTTTTTTGTTTGCATTCGTTAAATTTTGTTTATTTAATATCGACTTAAGTTGCAGCCACTCCCGGTTCGTGATGGCCATCTAGACTTCGGGTAAGTGTACTGTATTCTTGTTAGTAGTCTCACAGTCTTATTTTATTCATATACATATTTCCTTTCGTTCTTTTTCTTTTAAATTCATTTTCTTCTTTTTCCGAATTTCTTGTATTAATTAATTTCTTTATTGAGTTTTGGTTTTGGTTGCAATTTATTTTCTGTGAAGGTATTGTTTTTTTTCTCAAAAATTGGAATAAATTGTACACTAAGAAAATGTATTGAATTTTAAAACGATGGCTTTCCTTTAAGGAACCCTCCCCAATTTCCCGTTCAGGTTGGTTGTGACATGAGGTGAAGCCTCATGTCTAGTTCCGCTTTGGGAGGTCCCACATTTTTTGCGGCCATGGGACCTCATTGGTTGGGTTCATTTTATGCATTGGGTTAAGAGGCCAGGGGTCCAAACCATCTGGGCCCGGAGCGTGTAGCATGAGCCGGTCGACGGCCATTGCCTGCACTTTTTTTTTCTTCTTCTAGTTTTTCTGGGTCAGTGGGACCCAGTTTTATCCTTTGTTGTTCGTCTACCCCCAAGGCACATGATACATGTTATCAATGTAATGGCTGGGGCAACGAGCGGGCAAAAACCCCGCCCACATCTCCCGAACTGAGCTGGAACAAGCATGTGCCGCCGCTCAGCTCGTTGAGGAGCATTCGCTTTTAGCGTCGCCGGACCTTCACGGTCCTCTCGGCAAATTTCCGGCTCCATCCCCAAAACACCATCTGGTGACCACCTTGCTCATTACAATATCTTTTTCTAATTCGAAGTACCCACAACGGAGTGAGGGTCGCAATAAGCGCAAAAAAAAACTGCATTGCACTACAATGCACGATTGATATAAAACTTGGCAATAATATTGTCAATGTTATTTGACATGTCACCCGATATGCCAATAGCCGATAAAAAAAATTATTTTCTTCCCGTCCGTTTCGGACCCTTTCGCCCACAATATTTTCAGACGCAAACTTTTTCTCCGACTTTTCGAGATTACGTGATCAATTTGATCATTCAGCTGTAGGGTAACTCCAGTGGGCGCCGCTTATTGTGATTACGTTTGGACTGAGCAGAAGTGATAACAATAAACGGACGATAACATTAAGCGAAAACGACCAAAAATCATGACAATCCTCCCAAATTAGATAAAATACTCAAACAAATAGTCGTCACATCAGAATTAATTATTGTAGATAAAAATACATAGCTCATTTATGCCATTCGGAGGACACTTGTACCATATTCGTGTTTGAGTTCATGTTCAACAGTGTATGGCCACACTAAGCGTGAGAAGCCTGTCCAAGTTTCTTCTTCAGTAGGGACCAATGCAACTGAAACTGGTCACTAAGAGATTGAAACAGAATGCAAGAGCAAGCTTATCATTGACTGTGAAGTTTTAAGTTAATACCAAAGCTTAGGGGAAACCCTTTGATGTGAGAGCACAGCGTTGGCGGTAAGGGATTAAGGTAGTGGGGAGATGGGCTACAATACAACGTAAACGTATACCAAATCTTTGTCGACTTCAAGCAGGCATGCGACAGTATCGATCGTGGAGTACTGTACAACATCATGCTGCAATTTGGTATACCAGCAAAATTAGTGCGACTGACAGAGATGACGATGACCAACTCCGTCTCACAAGTCAGGATCCAGAATAGACTTACTGATCTATTTGAAACACGCACTGGTTTGAAACAGGGCGATGGACTGGCACCGACGCTCTTCAACCTAGCACTGGAATACGTTATTCGGGCCATGAATATGGACAACAGCAAGACGCTGCTCATCAAGTCGACACAATTAGCAGCGTACGCCGACGACATCAACATCATGTCCCGAAGATTGGCTGACGCAGAAGAACTTCTGCATACGCTCGATACCGCTGCAAAGGAAGTTGGATTACGTATTAACGAGGGTAAAACTAAAATAATGATGCAATCGGTGACAAGGACACCTGCACAACCGAGCATCAACGTGGAGGACCTCAACATCGAGTTCGTGAACAACTTCATCTACCTGGGTTGCAACCTATCAAGGGACGCCAACGAAACTGACGAAATCAAGTGACGGATACAGTTAGCTAATAAGACTTTTTTCTCGGTTCTCCCCATAATGAAATCGAAGCATGTGCACAGAAACACGAAGCTCCGCGTGTACAAAACCATTATACGACCAGTGTTATGCTATGGCTGCGAAGCATGGACCCTAACTCAAGCCTCCGAAAACATGCTAGACACTTTTGAACGTAAGGTTCTACGGCGAATTTTCGGGGCTGTTTGCGATCGAGATGGATGGCGCATCCGGTACAACCATGAGTTGTATGAAATGTACGATGAGCTGCAAGTCTCGAAAATCGTCAAACTACAACGACTTCAATGGGCAGGGCATGTACAAAGAATGGACGATGATCGCATGCCTAAGAGAGTAATGAATGCAGAATGAGTCGACGGAGCGAGACTGCGAGGACGACCGAGATCTCGTTGGGAGAGCTCAGTAGGTGTGGACGCCGCGCAGCTGCTGGGCTCCCAAAATTGGAGGACGCGGTCACGTGACCGAGATAATTGGAGGACAATGATCCAGGCGGCCAAGGCCCGACGTCGGGCTGTCGCGCCACGATGATGATGATGATGAGATGGGCTTAGATTGTATAAGGTGACGGTGTACATCCTGTTTAAATTTTCGCAGGGGAAAACAAAAGATGGTAGATTGTTCCACATTCGTATTGTCCTGGATACGAACGAGTCATAGAATTTGGCGGTGCAACTGCTGCTAAGTTCTAGAAGATGAGGATGGGCACGACTGACTAGTTGGGTGTTACGTAAAGGAAAAGCACGCTCAGGAATGAGGTTGAATATTTCATCAGAGCAACGGCGGTTGTAGTAGCGATAGAAGAGTGAGAGACAGCCGAAACTTCGCCGGTGTTCTAGTGGTTCAATTTGAGATGTTATGGATTCATCGCCAATAAGCTTAAAGGCTTCCCGTTGAACTATGTCTAACGCAGATAATGCGGTTCTACCTGCCCCTCCCCATATGTGGGAATTAAATTCAAGTCTCGGTTTTATATTAGCCTTGTAAATTTGAGCCAGATCAGATGGTGTAAAGTATCTTTTACAGTTATTCAGAAAGCCCAGACAATGGTCGGACAAATTTAGTTTGCTAGATATGTTAATACCTTACCTAGTATGTTCAGTAAGGGCGAATCAGGAATGCTGACCCCATCGACAAGAATGGATTAGGCGGCAAATGAAGCACATGACTTATTGGAAAGTAAACTACACTGAGTTTTTGAGGCATTAAACTCTACTCTATTCGCATTCCCCCATGCTATAATTTCCAAATGTCTTCATTTAGTGAGTCAAGCATGCGATCTCTGTTGATAGATATTGAGTTTCGGCGAGAGTCAGCTACAGAGTGGAAAGAGTAAGTATAGTCAAGGGTGCTATCGTCTGCAAAACTATGGATTGGGTTGGAAGTCATCGTTGATGAAGAGAAAGAAGAGCGATGGTGAAAGGACAGTACCTTGGGGGACACCTACGTTGGTGGTATGGCAATTTGGTTTAACTCCTATCAAGGACGACCCGAGGCGAACGGTCGTTGAGAAAGCTTTCAATCCATTGAATTAGTCTTGCGTCCAAACCAAAAGTCAATAGCTTAGCTAAAAAAAAGCCAGATGCCAAACTCTATCAAAAGCTTTCGAAATGGCGAGGGCAATGATTTTAGCTTCGCCAAATTGATGGACACAGCGTTTCCATCTTTCGGTGCGGTATGTTATTAGGTCGCCGGTGGAGCGCGAAGAACGGAAACCATATTGCCGATCATTGATGAGATGGTGTGAGTCAAGGTAACTCATTAGTTGGTTGTTAACCAGGGTTTCGAAGACTTTTGATAGGGTCGAAGTTAGTGCTATTGGTTGATAGTTAGAGGGACCACATGCTCCACCTTCCTTGGGGATTGGTTAGACATGAGCTAGCTTCCACGATGATGAGAACACTCCTGTTGAGTAGGACAGGTAAAAGCGTTTTCACAGAAGTTTGGCTAACGGAGAAGCGCAGTGTCTGAGAACAAAGTGGGAGATGCCATCAGGTCCAGTTGATTTTGATACATCCAGCTTTGAGAGTACTTTAAATACTTCCCTGGAACGGAAATGCAAAGCTCTCTGGTGTGAATCACATAAGAGAATGGCTGGTCGACTTTGAGTAGTGGGTAGTAGGCAAGAGTTTGCAACAAAGTTTTTGGCCAACAGGTTGGCCTTGTCTTGCGGTTCACTATATATTTTGCCAACATATACCAGTGAAGGTGAAGTTATTCTTCACAGATTTGTCAACTGACCAGAAAACTTTGCTTTGCTTTGTTGAACCAACACTTTCTGCCTGATTTTACTCTTCACATTTAAATTTGTTTGCAAAATTCTCCTCAATAAAAATGGTTGGTGCCATCCTAACAAAACAGAGCAGAATGCAGCAGCAGATTTACTATACATATTGACTGCGAAACTTAAAGAACAATGGGCGCCCAATTTTTCAAGTGAAGAATACAACGTACCACCTGTGGTGGGCCATATTATGGTCTGGTAGTGCTGCTCCCACCGGCAGATCGAAGCAGCACCTGATGAGTAGTGATCTGTTGGTGGTACGAAACCAGAGGCTGAGGGTCCTATTATACCCGGACCCAGGTGCGACCGCTTGGGCGTCTGATCCGTCCGCTGACCATTCCATCCTTATCGACTAGTTTTTTTTTTATTTCCCATTTTTGTCTCCCCTGTTTGTGTTGTCTTCCCCAGGCCTATGAGTTTTTATTAATACGTAAAGGACAGGGGCAACGAGCGGCGAAAACCCCGCCCACATCTCCCGAACCGAGCTACAGCAAGCATAGGACGCTGCTTAGCTCGTTGAGGAGCCTTTTTCTTCGTCAGACGGCATAGCCCGACCTTCACGGTAACCATGCATCCTTAGGCTCCGTCCCCATGGGCTTCTTCGGATGCCCACCAAACCGTCCGCTACAAGGTCTAATATCAATAAAATTATTTGCTCGAATTTTGTTTTGTTTTTCAGTTTCAGTTCCAAGTTTTTGAGCTCCAGCATAAGCATAGGCGACTTAATAACATTAACCAGAATATAGATTACAATAAGCAATACATTTAGGTTTGGTTTTCAGATTTTGATAACAATAAACGGTCGATAACATTATCCGCGATGACAATAAGCGGGTCCACTGTATTTCAATTTCGAGCCTGATTTTGTCCAAACTTTCCTGGACTAAAAAGAAAATCGACAGTCATGCGTTAAAATTCGTCTGCCAAGATAGGAAGACGACGGACTTTTTGATAAATTCTACGAACAATAAAGTTAACAAAAAACTGTTTCGATTGCTTCATACGATTCATTCAGGTATGCCGAAGTGCTCGTATTGTTTGCACAATCTACGCCACTTTATTTTCGCACATAACACATACCGAGTACATGTTGAAGACACATTCTCGCCGCCTTCCTTCATCGTTATTGTTGAATATTTTTATAAAGACGGCAGAGGCACGGCAAGGTATGGACGGAAAATGTTTTTCCACGACAATACCCATATGGAGACGAAACGTCAATGTAAAGTATGCCACCACACCATGTGCTGAATTGTGTGTGACACATTTCTCGATAAGCGGACTTTTGTGTGATGCATTTTAATGTGGTGTCGATAATGGCTCTTGGATGGTTGAATTGCCGTCGCTGCGCTCTTAATGTTTCCAATAAAAACGAAGTGAGTCATCATACGTCGGTATGTGATCAGAATGAAATTAAATATTTCAGAACAATGTTGTCAGTCATTGGCATTATCTCGATATCTTTGTGGTTGTTTGAAAAGTGCAGCCAATTTGACATTGAAGGTAGGTGGGACGATCTAATTTGCATGTTAGCGTCTTTGAGAAACGTGCGTCTAAAATCGGAGCCTGTGGTTCAGTTGGTCTACTTTTTGTAACATTTAAATCCATCAATTGATTTAAACGCAATTAATAACTGTTATGGAGCTATAAGGTAGTATCATCCCCTGTACCAATAATCAATTGTCTAGGAGATATATAGAAATTTTTTACAAAGGACTTAACTATTTGGAAAGTAGTTCGTTAAGAACTTCGATGGGACAGAAATGCTACATCCTACCATTGAGGGGCCTTGCTCGTCTGTCAACAGAAAGTCATCAAATAATCCAAATGGCAGCATACTATATTAGTGGAAAATTGGCACGAGTCATGTGTGTTTAAACAAACTAGTTTTCGTCATCTGTCAACATATGAAACCGACCAGTCAAAAATTGGAATAAAAAAAATTTCACAAAAATATTTGAAACGGTCTTTTCTCACCTATGAATGCCGCATGGCACTAAGGACTGTCACGTTGTAGGAGCCTGTAGTTTGACGCTTGACTACATCGAACGAATTGGCGCTGCAAACAGTAAAAATCTACATCTACATCCATCACTCAGTCGCCATACGTCGAATAAACCAAATTCTAACTCCGGCGATTTTCTCTTATTAAATTGGCATGACAACTGAGTTCCTGCGATAGGAATCTATTATTTAGCGTAACCAACGCCGCTAAAAATTGGTAACCCCGACGCTGAAGTATTTACCCCGTTGCGAGAGTGGTAAAACTCCGAAATGAACGAAATAAAGATATAGTAAGTAAAACATTTGCATTTACGTCTTGCGACCGTCATTTTCTGCAACAATAGCGCCACCGACGAAAAATTTCCTGACGCGATGGATGAAGAGGCGCATATTTCACGATCAAGGAATCCCCATGCTAAAGCTGCCGTCCTCTTGGAAATCGTGACAAGCCTTGTCGTTTACTAGGACGGAGGCGCAATTCTGCATGCATCGAATTGTCACTGATGCAATTAAGTTCGACAGAATCTTGTACGAGTTGGACCACCATGTCCTGGACCAAGTGGCCAATATAGTAGAAAATCCACCCGAGGAGATTCGTGAACTTTTGACAGAGTTGAACTTGGGCGACCAAAACCGTCCCAGCTGCTTCGAAATATGAAGATCCGAGCCGGTACAAAGGTTAGCGATAATTTCCTAAAAAATCTCTGATTACAAAGACTGCCTGCGCTCGTGCCAGAATGGCATCCATCTCGGAGACGTCCGGTTTGGATCGCTTAGCGGAGATGGCCGACAAGGTTGTGGTGGTGCGCGATCCATGCGTGCCAGAAATTAGTTCGGCTGAAGTGCGTGGAGCTTCCTCCAACCAAATGTTAATTGACTTGGCCCCTCCAGGGGCAGAGGCGCGTCAACATCTCCAGCATTTCTACGCCTTGCTGACGTTTCGATAGTACATCTACTTTTCGGAAGTGCAGTTGCTAGCATGCACCTCCCATCCACCCCATCTTTATACTGACAAGCTCGGAGCACTGTGAGAGTTCTACTAGTACCCACAGGCAGTTTTTGATCGCGCCGAGATTTGAACTCCGAGCTCTAGATTAGTATCGTAGAGCGGTGACCGAACGGCCACCGAGCACGATGAATGAATTTCATCACTCTGTTGTCATATGTCGAATAAATCGGTTGTACAGATTTTAACTCCAGCGTTTTTGTCTTACTAAATTGGCTTTGTAAACTGAGTTCCTGCTAGTCATGATATGACCTGCTCTGCTCCTCTTGCGGATCAGGTCGACCTACTCCGAGTCCGGCAACGGAGTAGGTTTGAGAAACTAGATTCGCAGACCTACTCCGTATATGAAACGAATCTGTCGGCCGTCATGGAGTTGGAGATGGAGTGAAAGAACAGAAGAGTGGGTGAACTAGGTTCGTCGAAGTCTGAGTCGTAATTGTAAATAAAAGAATGGAGAACTGAAATGAACTATTGACTAAATTAGAAGACATATCTACATATCGCTGTATTGCAGTGTCGAATAAAATGGATTGTATTTCCAATTGGATTTTATTGAAATCAGGTGGAGTGGAGCTTTTATGGCCGGTTTACGTTCTAGTCGAGTAGACGAGGTGAGTTCATTCGGCGAGAATAGCCGAGGTAAATAGCCTGAGCGAGGTGCGCGTTCACATTCTCGCCCGAGTACCAGTCACGAGTACTGTTCTGTTGGGCAATGACAAACAACTGATGGTGCGGTAAAATACGCGCTCCCATAGGCAAATAATGTGCGAACTTGTGAAAAGCGTTTACTTTAATTTTTACCAACCACATGTTTCATGTAATTACCCCGAAAACCGTTTGCGCGCGTTTAGGTTAAGCGAAACCACTGACGTAACCCTCTACCAGTTTTTTGCAGACTGATCCGCCGCTTCTTCGAAAAAACGATTGCAGTTCAGAATATCCTTTACTTTTTTTTTTTTGTCTTTCCTATTTTGACTTCAGATTCGCAATAAGCGACCCAATCAACCCCCTACCATTTTTTTTCCAGTAAGATCGGCCGTGTTTATAAAAAGTGTTGCCATTCTATACTCAAGTGCCCTAACCCCTTGTGGGGCATAGTGCGTCAACTGTTCCATGTGGCCCAGTTGACGTTTCGTTGGCATAAACTGGTTTCGGAGAATGCAGTTGCCAGCATGCACCTCCTCCACATCCATGGCCACGAACATCGTCGTGGACGGGATTCGAACCCGAAACGCCGGTAGTCAAACATGAGACTGATGCCTCAACACACTGCGCTACCGGTCGCCCGTTTTTGAGGGAAAAAGAGTTGCAGCTCAGAAACTCCTTTATTTTTAGATTTTTCGCAATCCTGACTTCAGATTTACAATCAGCGACCCAATCGACCTCCTACCAGTTTTTTCCAGCAAGATCGACCGTGTTTATAAAAAAGTGTTGCCATTCTGAATCCCCCGTTTGTTTTTTTTTTACTATTTTGACTTCAGATTCGCAATCAGCGACCCAAAAAAAACCCTACCAGCTTTTTCCAGCAAGATTGGCCGTGTTTTTGAGGAAAAAAGGGTTGCCGCTCAGAAACTGTTTTATTTTCCGATTTTTTTTTGCAATTCTAACTTCAGATTCGCAATTAGCGACCCAATCGACCCCCTATCAGTTTTTTCCAGCAAGATTGGCCGTGTTTATAAAAAAAGTGTTACCATTCTGGATCCCCTATTTGGTTTTTTGCCATTTGGACTTCAGATTCGCAATCACCGACCCAAAAAAACCCCCCCAATCCATCATCGGCCACGACCACCAACAACACAATAAAAGACGAAAAGTTTCACTCTACCCAACATCAATAAAATCCAATTGAAAATTTACGCCACTTCATTCTACCTACACCACAATATAGCGTAGCGACATCGAATATATGTCATATCATCTAATCTAATCAATAGTTCAGTTCTCTCAGCCACTTTTCTATTCCCCAGATTTAAATGATGTGATCTGAGCAGGCTCCAATACCGACAGACGGAACTATTAAACCTATTCACTGTTCATTTTTCAACTGCTCCGACCTGAACTTAAAGGAACCATGTGATCTGGGTTCGTTTTCATGCTCCGACACTGATCATTTTTCGACCTGATCATTTTTCGATTGCGGAGTAGGTCGTCCTAGTCCGATGTACGGAGTAGGTTAAAAAGAGTAGGTTCGTGAATTGGCAACCATGACTGTATGGCAGAAAACGGAGTAGCGAACGCAAACGTATAAGAGTGGCAAAAAATACTGGTCGTGTTAAGTACGAGACATATTTATTGGAACAAGTCGAGGATATTCAAGACGGAATACCTCGGAATACGGTCGAGATAGAGCGAACAGTGGAACAACTGAATTCCGCTATTAATCGCGCCTTCAAACACGCTTGTCCCTCCACAGTAGTGGACGAAAAGGACCCAACACCATGGTGGAGTAGGGAACTGGAGTCTATGAAAAAAGAGACAAGGAAAGCCTTTAACCGTTACATGAGGGAGAGAGACTCTCACTCTTGGGAACCATACAAGGATAAAAAGAGGGAGCTGAAAAGAACCTTACGTCTTCGGAAACGAAATACGTGGAGGGAATTCTGCTCTAGCATGAAGGATACGTCGGAAGTATGCAGATTACAGAAGATGATATCGAAAGACACTGCTTCGAAAATGGGGCTGATACGCAAAGTTGATGGTTCCATGACAGAAACAGTGGGAGAAACGTTGCAGGCCCTGATGGAGGTACATTTTCCTGGAAGTTTCAAGTCAGACCAACCATGGCCTCAAACTAACATGGGAGCTGGTGGGGTAAGTCAACAAGAAGCTGAGAGGATAATAACTCCAAATGGAGTCAAAAGTGCTATAAACTCTTTTGCTCCATTTAAAACGGCTGGAATGGACGAAATATTCCCGGCACTATTACAGTGGGGCATGAGCGCTCTACTAGATAGGATCCGGAATATATTCGTCGCCTGCCTTTCAGCAGGCTACATCCCGAAGGCATGGAGGGAGGCTAAAGTGGGCTTCCTGCCTAAACCGGGAAAGAAAGACTACACAGAGGCAAAGTCCTTCAGGCCGGTTAGCCTTACATCATTCCTGTTGAAAACAATGGAAAAGGTGTTGGTGGACTACCTGGAGAACACCACGCTAATGTATAGTCCTCTGAGTAGGTGCCAACATGCTTATAGAGCAGGCAGATCTACGGAAACCGCTCTACACGAACTTGTTAGAGTTGCAGAGAGAGAGAGATTAACAATGGCAGGATCGCTATGTCTACTTTTATGGATATAGAGGGTGCTTTTGATAAAATCTCCTTTACCAAACTAAGGAACGCCCTGATTGAGCGGGGGGTTGATTACATTATAATTAAGTGGATCGACTCTATGCTTAAGCAGAGGGCGGTAAATCTTAGCAGTGGATGTGACAGAATACGGGGTAAGGTAGTCCGAGGAGGTGTTCTTTCGCCTCTACTGTGGAACATCACCGTGGACAGTCTTCTCTGGAAGCTGGACTCGATGGGCGTACACACTGTAGGATACGCCGATGACTTGGCACTCACGGTCAGTGGAAAGTTCATGGACACAATTCTAGGTTGCATGGGACAAGCTCTCAAAGTAACCGAAGAATGGTGTAATGAGCAAGAGCTAACCATAAACGCTAGTAAATCAAACACTATGATTTTTACTCGTAAGAGGAAAGACATAGAGATAACTCCCTTACGGCTTTTTGGTTCGGAAATCAAGGTGTCCAAGGAAGTGAAGCATCTAGGAGTTACCTTAGATGCGAAACTAACTTGGAATGTTCACGTTGATGAAAAGATCCAAAAAGCGAAAAGGATTTTGCATCAATGTAAGAGAGTGTGTGCTCGTAGGTGGGGAATTTCACATAAAGCGACACACTGGATTTACACAATGATGGTAAGACCTATTCTAGCCTACGCATCAGTGGTATGGTGGCCAAAAGCCATGCAGAATACCACAAAGCAGAAGCTATATGGGGTACAAAGGATAGCTTGCGTAAGCATATGTGGTGCAATGCGCACCACACCAACGCGAGCAATGGAGGCATTGCTGGGACTGCCGCTGTTGGACTTATTTATAAAGAAAACGGCGGCGCTTTCGGCAATACGCATGGAAAGTGATGCCATGTGGCATCGCTTTGGAACTAGCAGCGGTCATAAGAGCATCCTAGACATTATTCATGATGAGGTCAGGGAAACTCTAATGCCGGTAGAAGGCATGAGTAGACGTAGGGTAGTTGAAAGACTACACAAGACTCACATTGCAGATGGAAACATACATAATGAGTGTATGTACAATGACATCAGCATTTTTACTGATGGCTCTTTAATGAACGGTAAAGCGGGGGCGGGGGTTTACTCTGAAGAGCTAAACCTAGCATGTGCGCTTAGTCTAGGAGAGTATGTGTCCGTATACCAGGCAGAGATGCTTGGCTTGTTGCATGCGTTGGACTACTTGCTTGAAGGTCAGGTGCGGGGGAAGAAAATCCTTATTGCACTGGACAACCAATCGG
Organism: Chloromyia formosa; assembly: GCA_964017055.1. Taxonomy (NCBI): domain Eukaryota; kingdom Metazoa; phylum Arthropoda; class Insecta; order Diptera; family Stratiomyidae; genus Chloromyia; species Chloromyia formosa. Next base: position 12,256,509 of record OZ024817.1, read on the forward strand.
TGATCAGACGCATGCAGCAGCCGAACATAAACTCAAAACTGGTACTAGAGTGTGTCCGGAAGCTCAACACGTGTGCCTCAGAAAATGAGGTTACGCTGATGTGGGTAAAAGGACACATAGGTACAACAGGAAATGAGGCGGCGGACGCCCTAGCAAAACAGGGATCTGCGGCAACTTTCATTGGCCCAGAACCCAGAGTTGCTCTGGGGAACGGCATGATTGGAGCGAAGGTTGGGAAGTGGATGGACTCCATGCACCAACAAAGATGGCAGGAGCTAGTCACTTGCAAACAAGCTCGGAATGCAATGACCAGCCCTTTAGGCAGGGAAGCGAGAAAGGTACTTAGTTATAAACGGAGTACCCTAAGCTGGATAACTGCCTTGGTCACATCACAGGGCATGGTAATTTTAAGGCTCATCTGGCCAAGATGAAAATCGGGGAAGATGACGTTTGTAGGCTATGCCTGGAGGAGGCCGAGACGGCAGCACACATTGTGTGCGAATGTCCAGCACTGGCTAGCACGAGGTTGAGGATCACAGGCAGGCACACGATAAGTGTAGAAGCCATGAGTGAACTCAGCTTCAAACAAATGCTAGCAATAACACGGGACTCAGTGATGAAGAAAGAGGTCGACAATTATCAGTCGACATCTGGAAGTCACTGATAACCGGGAGGGGGCGAAACGGGACCCAAACGTTAGTGGTCTGCTTCGGCTATCCCCCAGAGTATATAATAATAATAATAACCATGACTAGTTCCTGCGATAGGAATATATTATTTAGCGTAACCAACGCCGCTAGACCGTGTCATATCTGTGTATCCCCTAGACTACTCCTCCTCTTTTGGAGAGGGGAACAAAATTCCGCCAAATTCTTTTAAAATTAAATTACTAGGAAATCTATCAGATTAGATACAATAGCAAAGCATAATATCTTCCGGGATAACATCACCCACCTTATCGATATTATTGCGCACGAAAATCATACATAGTCTAACATTTGAGTGGGTCAAAAACACAATTCGTACCTTTCAAAGCTCTACATATTTTGATAAATTTTCGACGATTTGATCTTTTTTCTCTCAAACGAACTGGCATTTCCCTATATTAGCTATGAGCTGGCTGGCTATCTAGGTAGTTAATCTAGTCCCATTCATCGGCTCTGATAAGAATCCGACGCGCTATCACGTCAGCCCCAACAACAGCGCCCAGCTTATTCGGTCCACATATTCACCGTATAGCCATGGCTAGCAGCAAAAACATAAAATTATATACTCGAACTGATTAGAAAATTGTGTGCGAACACTTCACCAGCGGTCGATTGTGCTTATCAGTAGACGAATATTTTTAATGAAAACAATTTTTTTATTCGCTCATAATAGCAACGAGAAGCTGCTGACAAAACGCTCTAGCGCTTGCGATTATGAGTCGCGATAAAAAAAAAATCGGCGGCTTTCCAACGAGCATATTCATCATTTTTGATTGCGATTGTACGCAGTACATGGTGTTGTTGCTTGCGAAGCTACTTCGTTCGTGGAATAGAGTAGTGGTAGCGTATAACAGTGGTAGCAATAAGTAATGGTCGATTGTTGTTTGAGCTTTCTATTTGACCTGGTTTTTAATAGGCTTATTACTATGTGCATTGTTGGACACGACATGACGACGTTGATGATTATGGAGCAGTAGTTTCCGGGAATTAAAAGCACAAAGAATTTATAGAGTAGAAATGATCATCAATGTGTACTGGAAATTACGTTCTTCTTCGTATCAATTGTTTTAAGTATAAATTACATGCAGACGGATCGACGCGGCGGACAGACGGCTATGTTTCATTGATCAACTTTTGATCGGTACACACGACGTTTGAACTTTTTGCAAATTATGCAACCCCTTGTAATTATTTGTGAAAAGAAGTCGACTAGTGCGCGCAAGCAAACGCTTTTCGCTCATCGCGGTGAGTAATCCAATTCCTCTCTGCGATGAGTCGATGCATATGATGCTTGCATCGCTTATAGCGGATATATTCTACAACGATCTCTGAAGATGTACATATATCCCCAACAGCGACGGGTGAGTTTTTCATCAGACGTCTAGAGGCACACAGCTCTGAAATGTTCGCCTCATGAAACAATGCCATGAGGCGTAACGTCCCTCGTCTACAAACACAGCGAGCATCTGAAAAAAAAAATGTTTGGTGCGCGATCAAAGGGTAAACAATTGATTGCCGTTGAATGAAATAAAAACCAATTGAGATCAATTAAAATCATATACGTCTGCCCCTGATCCCGTAATAAAATCTTTCCGTCGCGTCGCGTCCATCCACCTGCATGTATCGCCTTGGTTGGTAGGTTTAGGTGGCGGTAGAGTCCCCAAAAGGTGAATACCCAATTAGCGCTGATGCGCGGCGTGTTGATGCCACAAACCCCATAAGAGGAAAACTGATGCTATTAATAGCATCAGTTTCGGGTCAGGCGGGATATTTCCCTAAACCCACCCTGTGGAATTTAGGAAATGGATATATTGTAATATCTTGCCAGTTCCCAAAGCGGAGAGGTTGGTTATGTCTGTAAGACACTGTCCAAAGAACAGTGCCGCGCCCTAGCCAGTGCCGGACTTCTACAAAGAAAGTGTAAAGCAGTCTCCTTCTTCCCACTGTCTTTGCAACTACGACAGTACTCGTTGAAAAGTCACACGAGTGCGAATTTTCACCCAATGAAAAGTCACTGTGTTTATTCACGCATAAGCGCATTTTAATGTTTTAACATTAAAATGCGCTTATGCGTGAATAAACACAGTGACTTTTCATTGGGTGAAAATTCGCACTCGTGTCGTGTAATGCACACGATATAAGGTGTGAGCATTCCACTCAGGACGTATTCCGATTTATGTCGGAATACAAACCCCTGACTTGGTCGAGCTGCTTCCCCCATGGATTAAGGCAGCTCCTGAAGAGTGAATCCATGGTGTGGACGAAACCAAGTGACAGGAGGATGAATTGGCTTTAAGCTGATTATTTTTGTGTGGTGGTGGAGAGCGAGTTTGAGTCATTTTTGACTTACGACTTGCAATGACCCACTCCACTTTATTCTTAAAGACAGTACTCGTCGTAGGGAATACCAAGTCTGGCTGCGTGCTCTCCCACAGGCCAGTGACCCGTTGTAACGGCGACAATCCTGGCCACCTCTGGACGGGTCCTTATCAGAAGCCCATTGTTCTTTGAGTATGATAGGATGGCCATATTTTCCTAGAGGTGATGCACGTCCTTAATGCGTCCCATCTATTGTTTGCTAAGTTAATGTAGGATTTACATATTTGCCTCTTAGGGAAGGCACTTCGTGGTGCATTGATAGCCACTGCATACGATCTGTCAAGGGCAGAGCCCAGCCGCGCCTGGTGATCGACCTGCGCATTTCCCGCTATACTCTTATGACCCGGAACTCAGAGGAGGGTGACTCTGTTAAGGGTGGCCAGAGAGTTCAGCTCTTGACGACATTGTTTTACTATTTTTGATGACACTGTCGCCGCCTGGAGGGTCATAATAGCAGCCTGGCTATCCGTAAAAATTGCGATATCCTTTGTGGCAACCGTGATGCGCCTCAACATCCGGCAGGCGTCCCTAATTGCTAGCATTTCCACCTGAAATACACTAGCGAAATCAGGAAGGCGGAACGACTCAGAGACTGCGAGCTCTTCAGCGAAGAACCCTGCACCGACTCCACAAGGCATTCTCGAGCCATTGGTAAAAATCCTCAGGTCATATCCCGACGTCACATCTTCGTCACACCATTCCGCTCTAGTTGGATATCAAGTAGCGAAGTGTTCTTCGAAGTCTGTTTGGAGTACGATGTAGTCCGTTGGTAGCATATTGTGCACCGCACGCTCCAGGTAGGACAGAATGTCCATATGCCCATATGAGAAGTGCACTCTCTTTCTCTTGATCGAATCAACTAAAGTAGTCCCTTGACTTGCATTAAGGTGCGTTTTGGTAGACACACGATCGTCGCATATCGTTCGGGATTAGCGAACAAGCCATAGAGCACGAAGCACTATTTGTATGTATTTTTTTGATCATCGCATGCGATCGACGTAGAGTGGTGCCTAGCAACACGCACCTTTAATCTACCCAGTTGCAGCTGACTTGACTGCAAGAGACAGCTGGCGATAAAAGTAACCGTTCGAATTTGGTCGAAACGAGGTTGAATAAAACTAAACCTGAGTAGATCCATTCTCAGAATACTACCCACAAAACCTTCCAATTATCCAAAACGAGCTAAGAGGCAGATGAGACCTGAACCGCTAAGATAATCGGTTGTTGCTAATTACGCTGCAGAAGAGCGAATTGATTCAAGAATCATCCTCTTCTTGTGCCGGGCCGCGGCGATCCAATGTTTACTACTTTGCCTTAACTCCAAGCGGAGCAAAGCGCGTCAAACACTCCTGCGCGCCATCGTACTCTGTTCTGGACAATTAGTTGCAACTCCCCAAACGACTTACCCAACGCCTTACACTCATTTACCATTTGATTTTAGGACCCCCTCTTGCGAAATGTCAATTAAGCCACTTGGGGTTAGGACAAATAGTATAATCTTGAATACAATTGAAAAAAAATCTGATGATGTAAGAGGTAAATAATTTGCTCTTAAGAGCGTAAAAACTGAATACATAACTGAATGTCCTTGTAATTACCTACGATGATGGATGCTTATAAATCATGCTTGGAACTTACCTGAAAAGTAAAGAAAAAAAAAATTGTTAGAATAAGATCAGTCATTTAGTCGGTAAAATTTAACTAGATTAAAATACAATTATATAGTAGTCCGGATGGCGCAACGGTTAGCACGTCCGCCTTCAACGCACTGGGCCCCGGTTCGATTCCGGGGATTTACGTGTCGGACTATGAGCCCACTCAGCTGATAAATGAGTACCCATTATGGGGTAAATAGCTCGGTTGAGCGTGTTGCTGATCACATACCTCTGCACAAAAACCGTCACGATCTAGATAATGAGATGATGCTAACTCATCTCGAGGCCGTGGTTCAAATTGGACTGTTGCGCCAGTTATTTTTATTTAAAATACAATTACATATCTTCTCATTTTTACTAGGCTAAGTTTGGAGATCAGACTCCTTCGCCGGCTTAAAGTGCAATGGTAATGTTACCATATTTGACGGCGCTGCATTGAATACGATCGGCAAACGATGTGTTTAAAGTTCTACAGTTTTAGCCGGGTGATTTCATGAAATGACGAATTTCACTAAAAGCCTACGACATACATATATAACCAGACCGAAGCTTCGCTTCGAGTCCCTAGACTTGTACAGACCTAATGGTGGTATCAAAACTACCAATTGGCAACGACCATAAGCATTAAAAGTGAGTTTCCTATAGGGCCAGTTTATAGGGGAGGTTGGCGATCATTAAGAAGGATCTTGACCATTCTCAAAATCAACTAACACACATTACAAAAATTTGTCGAATTTTTCAAGTCGCCAGCTTCATTCTATCGAAAGTTATCGTTTATTTGAAGTATCACATATAGGGGAGGTAGAGGTTTCCTTTGCCGGATCTTGTGCATTTTCAATAACAACCAACTAGATCCTATTGCAAACATTTGCCCAAAATTCCAAGTCATTTCACTTCATTTTATCGAAAGTTTTCTCTTATTTGAAGCTTCATTTCTAGGGGAGGTAGGGGTTCCTTGGATCGGAACTGGACTATTTTCATTACCAAGTAACTAGAACTTACTACTAACATTCTACCAAATTTTCAACTCGCTAGCGTCATTCTATCGAAAGTTACAGTAATTAAAACAACATTTACTTTATTGAAATTTGTAGGGGAGGTAGGCGTTCATACTGCCAACATTTGACCAATTTCAAAGCTCTAGCTTTATTCTATCGAAAGCTATCGTGCGAACGGACAGACAGACAGAGAGACATGGCTAAATCGAATCAGGAGGTGATCCTGATTATTTATATACAGGGTGTTACTAGTACTGAGGCTCAAATGAAAATGGGAGATAGAGGAACTTGTCTTGAGTGGAAAATCGTTCCACACATACTTCCGTTTTTGCACCGTTACGGAGATAGCGCGATTTTAAGGAACCACTGTTTGATCTCTAACTTCTGCTGTACTTAGCGTAACGTAATAATTCTGGGCTCATTGGAAAGGACACAAATTGTTCTTTCTAATTGCTGTCAACTGTGTCAATCAGTGTTATACTTTTTGAGAAAAATTAATTTAAATGACACAAAAATAGTAAAAAAATAGAAAAAAATACAAAAAAATCCTGTTTTCTCCAAAAAGGACCTGATTAACCACCAAATTTTATTACATTTTCGGAAAGCCCATAAAATTTCACTATAAGTTTGCAAACAGAATTTCTTCATAGGTTGAATTGTAAAGGAGCGGGGCTAATAGTTATCAAGCACGTTCCCTTCAAGTAAATCTAGTTTGACACCCGTCATTCGCCGAAGGAGTATGATTAATAATAGTGAGGACGAAATAAAAGAGTTGAAGTATGTTTATTACGTTTATTTAGTTTATTACGTTTACAAATAATTTTAATCGGTCCGGTATTTCTTCCCCCATTTCTCAATTCCACCAATTATGCCGAATTTTTGAAGGAAACTTTATCCAGACCTCATAGAGGATATACCACTCCGTGTACTGGTCAGATTTTGGTACCAGCACGATGGAGCGCCAGCGCATTATGGTGCTAATGTCCGTCGATGGCGACGACGCGAATTTTCGGGATCGATGGATTGGTCGTGGCGGTCCCATTGCATGGCCTCCACGATCTCCAGACTTAACTTCCATGGACTTTTATGTCTGGGGGTATTTGAAAAGCATCGTCTACGCAGAGGAAATTCATACACGAGAACAGCTCATTTCCCGTATCACCGAAGCATGCGATCAGTTACGAGCCCAACTACTGCGCGTGAACCCCACCAATGCCATTCATCGGCGATACCACTTGTGCTTGCTCCACAACGGCGGACATGTTGAGATTATTTGTAAACGTAATAAACTAAATAAACGTAATAAACATACTTCAACTCTTTTATTTCGTCCTCACTATTATTAATCATACTGCTTCGGCGAATGACGGGCGTCAAACCAGATTTACTTGAAGGGAACGTGCTTGATAACTGTTAGCCCCGCTCCTTTACAATTCAACCTATGAAGAAATTCTGTTTGCAAACTTATAGTGAAATTTTATGGGCTTTCCGAAAATGTAATAAAATTTGGTGGTTAATCAGATCTTTTTTGGAGAAAACAGGACTTTTTTGTATTTTTTTTTCTATTTTTTTATTATTTTTGTGTCATTTAAATTAATTTTTCTCAAAAAGTATAATACTGATTGACACAGTTGATAGCAATTAGAAAGAACAATTTGTGTCCTTTCCAACGAGCCCAGAATTATTACGTTACGCTAAGTACAGCAGAAGTTAGAGATCAAACAGTGATCACAGGTACGATGAAAATCCTTCATCCTTAAAATCGCGCTATCTCCTTAACGGTGCAAAAACGGAAGTATGTGTGGAACGATTTTCCACTCAAGACAAGTTCCTCTATCTCCCATTTTCGTTTGAGCCTCAGTACTAGTAACACCCTGTATATACATTGCTGTACCTCCGGAGCCTCCTTTAAGGTTTTCCATACTTTCGTCGTGACAAGAACAATATACCCTATACTAAAAGTCTAGGGTATAAAAATTACATGTACGTTTGTCCGTTTTTTGTGACCAATGAGCTCGATCGATTTCCATGAATATTTCATGAACATATTTGTTATGATCCAGAATAGGTTCCGGCGTTTTGAATTTTTCGACTTGGCCGCAGCCACCAAACCGCGCCCATGATAGAAGCAAAAAAAAAATAAAATGATCTCCAAAATTAACGAGATCAGTGTCAAAAGGTTGATTTTCGAGGTCGCTGAGATGAATGGTGGCACTCCCAAAACTCTCCAGGCTTCCCTTCTCATTCCCGCAGCTAAGTGACCGTGAAAAAATGTCCAAATGACCAAAATTAGTGTCGAATTAACAGTTTTCGGGTCGCTAAGATGTATGATGTTGATGACACACCTCAAAGCCCACCTCTCCCTCCTACCTCCCCTACCCACGAAATTAAGTGACTGTTAAAAAAGTGAACGATATTAGCATCAAAACTTTGGTTTTTGGTGTTGCTGAGATGAATGGTGGCATTTCTAAAGCACTCTGCGTCTGCACTCCTAATTTCTTCTTCCCCCGGGAATGAAAGTGAGATAGTCCAGACTAGGAAGTCCAAAAAAGTTTGACTAGGAAAAAAATCATGAAATTTGTTGAAATTGTTGGAGACAGTCCCCTGAATATCAGTGACGTGCACTCGTAGTAAGCAATTCCAAACTGCTTGACTTACCGAAATAAGCAATTCAATAATAAACTTTGCTTACACCAATACACATATCATCATTTCAGTCAATGTTTTTCTTTAAGCTGAAGAATACATATTATCATTCAAATATTCCTTTACACATTCAAATTCTGATCCGCGCCTTCTTTTGGTTAAAAAACATTCGTTCAATTACTTTAGATAATATTCAAACCTCCCACATTTTGCACACCATAGACACCAAACTTAGAATAGGAAAATGTGCCTAGATCTTTAGATGCATGTACCATGTGTGCATCCAAATACTAGAGACATGTTGATTCCAGAAAATGGGAATCTTGGATTTCGGTAGTACATTGGGCAACGATTTTTTTTGTTTTGTTCGCAAATTTATATGAGACAAGTCAAGCACTGGCGCGACTGCTTTTGTGTGTGGGATAAAGCCCAATGATGCTTGTTAATGAAATGTTGCCAATGCAGGGAATGTTTATGGGAATTTGATTTTTCCAGTAGAGCTTTTGTTTTTGTTATGTAATGGATTTTCCGTTGCAATTTAAAAGAGGAAATCAGTGCAATCGGGTGATTTTGATTAAATTGTGATTTGAAGTTTTTTTGACCGTTTGTAGTGATTTAATTGATTTGATTTGTGATAAAAGTGGTAAGTTTTCTTTTCGCATTATGTCGGAGTATTGCTGCGCGACGGATTTCGTACTAAAAGCGGCATTTTCAACTCTTTCCTTTGCCAAGAAAAGAGAAATTATAGAATCGGATAGACCGAAGCCAGATCTTAGTTTAGAGTTTAAATTAAAAAATATTACGCGAAAATTCCATATCGAAACGTATGAAAAGTACATTTGGTTAACGGGAAGCTGTAAATTAAATAAGTTATTTTGCTGGCCGTGTCTTTTGTTCACGAATGAAAAATCTGTTTGGAATAAAGCTGGATTTAGTGATTTGAATAATTTTACGGGCTCAGCAGCAAAGCATTCAAGTTCCGAAAAACATCTTCAGTCGTTAATTAAATTAGATAATTTTCGTTCTCAGCGTATAGAGTTTATGCTTAGTAACCAGGTGGCAATATCTGTTAGTTTGCATAATGAAAAAGTTGAGCGTAATCGTAATATTTTGGAACGTTTAATCGATACTGTAATTTTTTTGGCAAAACAGGAGCTTCCTTTTCGCGGAAATAATGAAGACTCTTCTTCAAATAATCGTGGTAATTTTATCGAAACCGTAAATTTCTTGAGTTTGTACGATCCGATAATTGAGTCCCACATAGATTCTATAAAAGCAAATGCAGCGTTTTCGGGTTTGTCTAATAGAATCCAAAACGATCTTGTTTCCGCTATAGCTAATGTGGTTCGAAATAAAATCAATTTGGAAATAAAGGAGGCTCCATTTGTAGCTGTAATGGTCGACGAAACGCCAGATGTTAGCGGTCGGGAACAATTAACGATGATTTTTAGATATACAATATCAAATGAGATTGAAGAAAGATTTATCGGATTTTTGGATGTAAGCGCTAATCGTACAGCTACAGCAATAAGCTCTCACATTTTAAAACAATTGCAAAATTTTAATATCGATAAGAAATTAATTGCACAATGTTACGATGGCGCAGCAGTAATGAGTTCTCAAATTCGTGGAGTTCAGACTTTAATTCGGGAAAAACATAAATCGGCAATTTTCGTTCCATGTTACGCTCATTCACTAAATCTAGTATTGTCTAAAGCAGTTGAGTTTATTCCGGAAATTAAATTATTTTTCGCGCACATCAATAAAATCGCATCATTTTTTAATACATCCACTAAAAGGTCGGACCTTTTTGCAAATATAGTAAATCGTCGTCTACCATCGGTTTCCAAAACGCGTTGGCATTATCATTCGCGTATTATTAACGTTATATTTGAACATAAGCATGAAATTTGTACAGTTTTTGAGACAATTTCGAATGGTTCTCAACACTGGGATGGCGATTCCTTGACTTTTTCCGATATATACTTACAAAAATTCGCAGAGTCAGATTTTCAATTATATCTGTTAATTTTTTCTGAAATTTTTTCGAAAACTGATATATTATTTAATATTATTCAGAGCGAAGTGGTAAACATTTCATATGCAAGCCAAAAAATTATTGAATTTGAAAATTGGCTTGAAAATGACTTTTCTAAAAAGTTTGATAATTTCTATTCGACAGTTACAGCAGAATATCAGCCACCACGTAAGAAATGTAGAAATGCGATAGATCCTTTACAAAATTTACGGCGGATATTTCGGGAGATTATAGATGTTATTCTCGGGCGAATTCGAGATCGATTCCATTCGTTTAAAGATCTTTCATTTTTAGAGTTGCTTGAACCGAATTATTTTTCTAAATTCAAGTCAAATTTTCCCGATAAAAATTTTGACTCACTTATTGAATATCACGGTCAATTTTTCGACAGAATAAAGTTGAAAAATGAGCTAAAAGTTATTTATTCTTCAGATGAGTTTAAAAACGCGAACCCTAGTAAAATTCTCGATTATTTTCAAAAACGGCCTTATGTCGCAAACGGTTTTAAGCAAGTTCATATTTTAGCAAAATTATTAACGTCAATTCCAGTCACAGTGGCAACTGCGGAAAGGTCATTTTCAACACTAAAGCGCGTTCACACATTTTTGAGAAATCGCCAATCCCAAGAACGACTTTCGGATCTTGCTTTAATTGCGGTTGAAAAGGATCTTCTTATACAAATGCGAAGAGAAAACGATTTTTTTGATAATGTGATTAAAGAGTTTTTACTTAAAGAACGGCGCATAGATTTGGAATACAAATAAATGGCAATGGCGAAAAAATATTTATTTATTTCAAATACCCCTGAATTTTTCTTAGTCTTAATTAACATAATATTTATTTATCATTTTTTTAATTAGTAATATTTTATTTATTTTTTTTTTTTTTGTATTCCGAATATATGTGCCAATATTTTATTTATATCTTTCCTGATTTCTTCTTTAAGGCTTAAAGCCGCTTGGTATAAATGTTTTTGTGACTGTCCATATTCTATTATACAGTCCATTTTTGTTTATGCTAAATTGGCTTTAGGGCGCCCAACTGCTTGACTATGAAAAATTTCCACTGCACGTCACTGCTGAATATATGCTCGAAAGTCCCCGATGATAGATCCGGAAGTGTAGCGGAGAGGGGATCAAAGGCCCTTTCTCAGTTTTCCTTGATTATTTTCAAAACTAAGGATTCTACAAAAAAAAAATGTCGCAAGGCCGAATCAAAGTACGTAAAATTTCGACTATCAAGTGGTATACGAGTATTATACTTTAGACCAGAGGTCGGCAACGAGCGGTCCTCCATAACGTTTTGTGCGGTCCGCGTGGCAATAAGGTCTTATGTACTTTAAGTTAAGATCTGTAAAACACTAACATGATGCCAATGCATACAAGTGCTCCCTTGTAGGGTTGAGAAGTACGTGAAGTCCATGATAGGCCTAGAAAAACAAGATGATACATTTGCTCACAGTTATAATACATAACTTTAAAAAGCAGTTGATTGGTTACACAAGGAAAATTTGGTCTGTCTACCGGTGTGTGTTGCTAACGGGTGCATACCTAAATTAACGCAAATATCATAAAAAAGGAAGCAAATTAACTCATGCTCAATGTTCGGTATTTGTATGGTAGTCTTCCACACAGTTAAAAATCTCGGATTTTTTTTTTAAAACTTGATCTTGCAGCATTTTTAATAATTTTAATTTTGCAATCTAAACTCTTTCAAAGTTTACTCCTATTTTAAACCATTTGTAGTAAATTGTAATACAATTCAAACCTTTTTGTGTTCTTTCCGTTCTCGCATTAGTTTCTAATCCAATTGTATCATAATAATACCATCCAAAACAACTAAAAGCAAATCAGCGCCTGTTAGGGATGGAAATTAACTCTACGTTAAAAGGATGTGGACGGGAAGGGTCACCCAAGTCCTATGGTCTGCTCGGGCATAAAACAAAACAAAATAACCAAGCACAAAGCCAAAAGGGGGGAGTGCTACTGCAAGTTTTAGGACTGGTAGAGTGTGGGACACGTCACTGTAGTGAAGTCCATATGGAACTGAGTCAAAGTCGTCAAGCACGACTAAAAAAATGTGTATGGGCCCCACGTTGGGCGCCAATTTTTTAAGGGACGGTTTGATGGGCATCCAAAAATGCCCGTGGGGACGGAGCCTAAGGTTGCATGATGACCGTGAAGGTCGGGCAGTACCATTTGGCGAAGAAATAGGCCCCTCAACGAGCTAAGCAGCGGCCTATGCTTGCTGTAGCTATATTCGGAAGACTTGGGCGGGGTTTTCGCCGCTCGTTACCCCTGTCCTTTACGTATTAATAAAAATTCATAGGCCTGGGGAAGACAACACAAACATGGGAGGCAAAATTGGGGAATAATAATAAAAATTAGTAAGTAAGTAAGTAAAAATTTAGTAGTCCGGATAGCGCAACGGTTAGCACGTTCGCCTTCTACGCACTGGGCCCCGGTTCGCTTCCTACTGAATGCGGTAGTTTTCGATAAAAAGGGGACTTACGTGTCGGACTATGAGCCCACTCAGCTGTTAAATGAGTACCCATTTATGGGGTAAATAACTCGGTTGAGCGTGTTGCGCATCACACACCTCTGTATAAGACCGTCACGATCTAGAAAATGAGATGATGCTAACTCATCTCGAGAGGCCATGGTTCAAATTGGACTGTTGCGCCAGTTATTTATTTTTATTTATTAATAAAAATGGGTCGATAAGGATGGAATGGTTGGTGTAGATGCTCTCGCGCTCGCATCGGTTGTAATGGGACCCTTGGCCTATGGTTTCGTACCACCGACTGATCACTACTCATCAGGTGCTGCCTTCGATCTGCCGGTGGAAGCAGCACTGCCAGGATTTGGTCCATTAAAGGTGGTTCATTACAACGTTCACGTGGTAGGTACTAACTAGCTAATGCTTTACCGAGGCAAGCCGCACGCCCAGATGTTCTCCTGTTAGCAGTGTCATAATTGCTACTCACTCCTGCTTAAATTAGAAAAAAAAAATTAAGGAAATTTTGGCTTCCTCAACAATTTGATAGTACAGTAGTCCCTCGACTTACGTCGGAGTTAGGTTCCGAGAATTTGCGACGTAAGTCGAAAACGACGCAACTCGAGGGTAGAAACAACTTCAGGCGATAAATGTATAAGCTTTCATTTTTTGAATATGAATGTATTTATTATACCCTAGACTTTTAGTATAGGCATAGGGTATATTGTTTTGTCACGACGGAAATATGTAGCACCTTAAAGGAGGCTCCGGAGGTATAGCAATGTATATTTATAAATGATCAGGGTCACTTCCTGATTCGATTTAGTCATGTCTGTCTGTCTGTCTGTCTGTCCGTTCGCACGATAACTTTCGATAGAATGAAGATAGAGCCTTGTAATTTTGGTCAAATATTGGAAGTATGATCTGATGATTGATTAAATAAACATGAAAAGTTCTAGCTTTGGTAGATTGCTCGTGAGGGTAATCCTATACTCCCCTGGAAAAATAAAATCGATCAGTTAAAAACTAACGGTAATTTTCTTACAGTAAATTGGGCATAATCAGATCAAAGGAACGCCTACCTCCCCTACAAAATTAAAAAAATTAAATATTATTATACCTATATATACTTTTTTTCGAGGCTATCCATGAATCGAGCCAGTTCTTAGTATCCTCATATGAAGTGAAGTGCTGATCAGCCAACGCATGAGTCATCGAAGCGAACAAATAGTAATCGGATGGAGCAATGTCAGGGCTATACGGCGGGTGGGGTAGCACTTCCCATTTGGTTGTTTCCAGGTACGTTTTCACGACTTGCGCAACATGAGGGCGAGCATTGTCATGCTGAAGAATTATTTTGTCGTGCCTTTCAGCAAATTGTTGCCGTTTTTCACGCAATGCTCGACTCAAACGCATCAATTGCAGTCGATAGCGCTGCCCGTCAATGGTTTCATTCGGTTTTAGCAGCTCATAATAAAGAACACCGATCTGGTCCCACCAAATGCAGAGCATAAGCTTGGAACCATGAATATTTGGCTTCGCGGTCGATGTTGATTGGTGCCCGGGCGGTCCCCATGATTTCTTTCGCTTTGGGTTATCATAATGAATCCACTTTTCATCGCCGGTCACAATACGATGCAAAAAACCCTTCCGTCTTTGCCTTTGAAGCAGTTGTTCGCACATGCAAAAGCGCCTCTCAACATCTCTTGGCTTCAACTCGTACGGAACCCAGTGGCCTTGCTTTTGGATCATTCCCAGTGATTTTAACCGCTTCGATATGGCTTGCTGAGTCACTTCCAACGAAATTGCCAACTCTTTTTGAGTTTGGCACGAATCTTCTTCGAGTAATTTCGTCAATTCTTCGTCTTCAAACTTTTTTGGCTGGCCAGGTCGCTCTTCGTCGGTAATGTCGAAATTATCATTTTTGAACCGATGAAACCACCGAAAACACTGTGCACGCGAAAAAGCATCGTCACCGTAAACTTCCACGAGCAATTTATGACTCTGAGCTGCAGTCTTCTTAGCAAAATAATGTCCAAGTAAAACTTCCCGCAAATGTTGTTTTTTTCGTGAATTTTCGAAACTTTCCATGGTCCGGTAAAATACGTTGTCAACAATCAACACGAAATGTTTATACTGACATTGACAGCTTATGAATACAAACTTCAAATGGTATGTATGTCAAAGATGGACTACCATTGGTTTATCGGTGTTGCCATCTCTAAAAAAAGTCTCATTATTAAGTTGTAGGCCAAATACTTTAATTACGATAGCTTTCGATAGAAATAACACTAGTGAGTTGAAAATTTGGCAGAACGTTGGTAGTAAAATTAAGTTTGTTGGCATTGAAAATGGGCAAGATCCGACCCAAGGAACCCCTACAAATGAAAATTCAAATAAGCGATAACTGTTGATAGAATGAAGCCAGCGACTTGAAATTTTGGTCAAATATTTGTAGTAGGATCCAGTTGGCTAATACTGAAAATACGTTAAATCCGACCAATGAAACCCCTGCTTCCCCTACAAATGAAACTTCCAATAAGTGATAACTTTCGATAGAGTGAAGCTAGAGACCTGACATTTTTTTTTTAAATGTTTGTAGGGTGATCTAATTGGTTGGTGGCAAATAAGCGATAACTTTCGAAAAAATTAAGCTAGTGACTTGAAATTTTGGTAAAATAAATCTAGTTTGTTGTTATTAAAAATGCGCAAGGTTCACCAAACGAAACCTTTACCTCCCCTTTAAGTGAGACTTCAAATATGCAATAACTTTCGATAGAATGAAGCTAGCGACTTGAAAAATTCGACAAGTATTTGTAGAATGGGTTAGCTAATTAATTTTTAGAATGGCCAAGGTCCTCCTGAATGTATGCCAACCTCCCCTATAAACTGGCCATATAGGAAACTCACTTTTAATGCATATGGTCGTTGCCAATTGGTACTTTTGGTATCACCACTAGGTCTGTACAAGTCTAGGGTATATACACTTCGGACTCCGCGCCGAAACGAAGCTTCGGCCTGGTTTTTTAATTGACATTTCTCTGTTGTCCCCCAACTCAATAGCTTCAATTAATTGGTGAAATGTACGCCGCAAATAATAGGCCTTAAAGGATGCATTAACACCTTGAACCATTGGTTGAAGAATGGCGGTCGTATTAGGAGGCAAAAAAATCACCTTAATGGCATCATTGTTGAGATTTATGGGATGACTTGGAGCGTTATCTATGATTAGTAACGCTTTATGAGAAAGATTATTGGCTTCCAAATATTTCTTTATTTATATTCTTTATTGTCGGACAGAAATATTGATCGAACCAATCACAAAATATATTAGAAGTAACCCAGGCCTTTTTGTTGGACCTCCAAATAACCGGTAGATTTTCCTTGTACACATTTTTGAAAGCTCTTGAATTTTCTGATTGATAAACAGCAAGAGGTTTCAGTTTCAAATCACCTAATGCATTCCCTCCGAGAAGCAAAGTAATCCTGGATTTTTCTGCCTTAAAGCCAGGAGCTCTTTTTTCTTCAATCGAAAGAAATGTTCTTGAGGACATGCGTTTCTAATACAGGCCTGTCTCGTCAACATTAAACACCTCCTGTGCGCAATATCCTCCATTTTCAATAATATCATGTAAAGTGTTTGGAAAGATCTTCGCTGAAAACGGCGACGTAAGTCAAGGGACGGACGACGTAATTTCAAGGGTTTGGTCTCAAAGTAATGAACGACGTAAGTCGAAAAAACGTATAACAAGGGAGACGTAAGTCAAGGGATTACTGTACAAAACTATTTGTCTTCACCAAATAGAATACAATCAAAGTGAAAATTGACATGGATAAATAAAACCGTTCAGAACATGAAGCACTAAATCAACGACAAATGGACCACTAACCACTAACGAAATGAAACGACTTAACCCACAAAATATCGGGATTCTGTGGAGGTCGATTTATGGATTTATCATTAAAAAACGCCATCTGGTTATGACGATAAAAAAAACCAACCAGGATTCTCCGACAAAAAAAAAAAAATTCCCAAAATGCCTGCTAATTAGCGAAAACAGTGGTTGCATTCAAAAGCAGATAAAGTGGTTTATAATTAATTTTCGCCATCTATATCCGCAAAAAGTGCGTACGAGTGAAAAGGATTAACCAATACACATATAGTTTCTTTATCCCTTTTATATTTTTTAGTTCCGACAAGCCATCGGTTTTATTACTCCAAAGTGGTTTTCCAGCTGTCTACACCCTTGTTGCAAATGCATTTCATTTTGTTTTTTGGTTAAAATAACAAAAAAAAAGGAGAAAAAATGCTATTTGAAAATCCAAAACAAAATAGTGTACATAATATGAAATAAGCTTATTGCCATCATGATGGCATATCGATGTGTGGTGCACGGATGGACAAAAAAAAAGGATGACGTATCTCCAATCGACCTAAAATGCAAAAATTTTCAACCAATCGCAAATCTATAAATGGTCAATGAATTGATATTGGCCACTGCCCTAGCATACTCTCCCGTTGGCTATGGACCATTGAATTTCTCACATTAGCCCCGAAAAAGCGGTTGGTCCAAGTGCAATTTGATCAACGTTTAACAACAAAACAAGAACGAAATGAAAAAAATATATATGTATATTAAAAACACTATGAAGTTTACACCATGCATATCATTAATTAAAAATCATTCACTCGTGCCTGAGTGTTTATTTTAATCCTTAATGATTTCAAATTACCGAAAAAATTGTCCATGTATGAACGTGGATACACAGTTCTGTCACTTTTTTTCATTCCCAAACCCCCACTCTCAACGCCTCCCCTGCGGTAACCACGGAGAGGCATGCATTGCATTCGAACATGCAAATAAAATGCATTGGCGTCCGTGTTGACATGTAGGCGCTAGCGATACGCCTTCTATCCCTGATGCGCACTATAACTCCCAGTCAGATGAAAAATCGCGAAAATTTTCAGAATTTTCCACGGAGTGTTGAACCAACAAAACACAGATAAAAAAAACTGTTTTGCAAGACTGCCAAAAAAAAAGGAGGAAAATTATCGTAACAACAACAACAGCAGCAAAATGGCAGTGAAAAATGAGATTACTCCCATCATTGAACACAATTCAATTGCACACCCCCCACAACAATTGCAGGAGGGTTGTCCATTGAACGCAGTGTCCTTTTTTTTCTAGTAGGCTCGATGTACGAGTATGTTGTCGAGTTGTGGGTATGTTTTTGCAACTACATACAAATAATGAAAATTTTGCGCTGATTTGCATATTGCAGGCCTCGGTATTCGGCTCGAATAGCAGAAAAAAATAAATATATAAAAAACAAAATTCAACACTCAGGATGGGTGCAAAAACCCTAGTCCTGCAAGTCCATGACCTGGTCGGATGCTCGTTGATGTGCCCCGTTAACGCGTTACGAGTAAATGACTGAAATTTTTATAAAAGGACAAAGTGGGAGGATGAGGGGTCATATTTATTTTCAAATAAACCCAATTTTACAAATTAAGAGTTCAGAAGCTGATGGTGATGACGGAAAATTATTTAAAGAGGATGAAGCTGAAGGTTTGCTTTTATATTACTCATGAATTTTGCCTTCCGACGAAGAATGCAAAAACTCACTTGACGCGAAAAACGAGGCCTACAGACAATGGATTCAACGAGGAACCAGAGCCAGAAGAGAAAAATATGACGAGCTACGGCGAATATCGAATAGAATAATTAGACGTAAGAAACGTAAATACTTTGACGAGCAGTTGCTGAACATAAACGAAAACTTAGCTAATAGGAACACCAGACAAGCGTACAAACTAAAATAGTAAATACAATTAAGAACGGCTACCAACCCAGGACTAGCCTTTGTAAGGACAAGGATGGAAACATCATCAGCGACACCGATGGTATTAACAAGCGATGGGCTTCTTATTTTGAAGAGCTTCTAAACCGACCATCTAACATCCCCACACAGGAAGCTCTCGACGATATTGTTGATCTAGGCCCACCCATTCAACCCCCGACAGTAGAGGAAGTTGATCTCGCCTTATGGTCATTAAAACGAAATAAAGCGCCGGGCGCTGACGAGATTCCAGCTGAATTACTAAAATTCGGTGGAACGAGTCTAGTTGATGCCATACATCAATTACTCCTGCGAATATGGGAGAACGAGGAGATTCCAGACGATTGGCGCAGAAGCATCATCTGTCCAATTCATAAAAAGGGAGATAAACTGCGGTGTGAGAACTACAGGGGCATCTCACTAGTTTGTACGTCCTATAAAATTTTGACGGAAATTCTGGAAAATAGAATAAAACCGTACGCAGAACGAGTCATTGGCGAATATCAAAGCGGTTTCAGACCTGGTCGCTCCACAACCGATCAGCTCTTCTCAGTCAAACTGATACTCCAGAGGTGCTGGGAATACAACGTAAACGTATACCAAATCTTTGTCGACTTCAAGCAGGCATACGGCAGTATCGATCGTGGAGTACTGTACAACATCATGCTGCAATTTGGTATACCAGCAAAACTAGTGCGACTGACAAAGATGACGATGACCAACTCCGTCTCACAAGTCAGGATCCAGAATAAACTTACTGATCTATTTGAAACACGCACTGGTCTGGCACCGACGCTCTTCAACCTAGCACTGGAATACGTTGTTCGGGCCATGAATATGGACAACAGCAAGACGCTACTCATCAAGTCGACACAATTAGCAGTGTACGCCGACGACATCAACATCATGTCCCGAAGATTGGCTGACGCAGAAGAACTTCTGCATACGCTCGATACCGCTGCAAAGGAAGTTGGATTACGTATTAAGGAGGCTAAAACTAAAATAATGATGCAATCGGTGACAAGGATGCACAACCAAGCATCAATGTGGGGGACCTCAACATCGAGTTCGTGAACAACTTCATTTACCTGGGTTGCAACTTGTCAAGGGACGCCAACGAAACTGACGAAATCAAGCGACGGATACAGTTAGCTAATAAGACTTTTTTCTCGGTTCTCCCCATAATGAAATCGAAGCATGTGCACAGAAACACGAAGCTCCGCGTGTACAAAACCATTATACGACCAGTGCTATGCTATGGCTGCGAAGCATGGACCCTAACTCAAGCCTCCGAAAACATGCTAGACACTTTTGAACGTAAGGTTCTACGGCGAATTTTCGGGGCTGTTTGCGATCGAGATGGATGGCGCATCCGGTACAACCATGAGTTGTATGAAATGTACGATGAGCTGCAAGTCTCGAAAATCGTCAAACTACAACGACTTCAATGGGCATGTACAAAGAATGGACGATGATCGCATGCCTAAGAGAGTAATGAATGCAGAACGAGTCGACGGAGCGAGACTGCGAGGACGACCGAGATCTCGTTGGGAGAGCTCAGTAGGTGTGGACGCCGCGCAGCTGCTGGGCTCCCAAAATTGGAGGACGCGGTCACGTGACCGAGATAATTGGAGGACAATGATCCAGGCGGCCAAGGCCCGACGTCGGGCTGTCGCGCCACGATGATGATGATGATGAATTTTGCCTTGAAAGTGCAACTGTGAATCGTTAATTTCAAGAACGGGCTAATCTCGGTTTTTTTTTTTCGAAATGTATTTTTTTTCCAGGTTTTTTCATCTACTCATATATACGGATATTTTACGAGCGAATTGAGGTAATATCAGTTTTTCATCATCATCATTATCGTCATCAGAGCTCTAGCCCGCGTCGGACCTTAGCCTCTTGGATACAGCTTCAAGAACTATCTCGAACAAGCAATCGCGTCGTCCAGTTAAAAAATCGTAGAAGCTTCATACAATCGATGTCAATTGAGTCCGTCCTCCCATCGTACACTTTAGCAAACAACTCTTCCGTAGTATTTCTCATGGACGCCCCCCAGGAATGGCAGTAGCCGTTGACTATTGCTAATCAAGTCAAGCCACCAATAATGGCCTTTCTCTTGGCTGGTCTGTCGTAGAAACCGATAAACAAAGGACAGGATGTGTATGCCAGCAACTTGGACTATCGGAAATCTTCTATATGCCAATGAAAAGTCAACGATGCCTCGGATAAGGACTGACTCAACGGTTACGACTTTTGGCTATCGTACAATAGGTTAGGTAAGGTGCTGGAGCTGGCCCTGGGTTTTCTTCCATCACGCTTCTAAAGTTTAGGGTTAGGCTGTCCTCAACAGCCCTCCATCCCTCGAACGTGAGGCTGCCGTCCGTATGATTTCAGTCGACTACTGCCAGCTCTATCCAGCCCTGCAATATGTCTGCATAAGAAGGCGCTTGCTCGCTTGTGGCAGAGGTCCGCTGCCGTTTTGGTTCTTCCTGCGGTTCGTTCAACGATCGCTGCCTTTTAGTAACAGTTGGTTTATCCATATGCTGTATGAAATCAATAGCCCAGGAAAGCGACGCCTTCTGCTTCTCCGTACTCAGCTCCACCGGAATTTTCTCCATATGGTCCCGAAGCCGCAGAGCGCTGCGCCTCTTCTTATACAAGGCCGTCGTCCCTGGTAAATAATCGTCACCATTTGGGTTCTGCACTTTCACATTACCAGACTTAGCCATGGTTTGCGAGGGTCGCATTCCCGATGCACGTCGTTGCACACTGCCAGTTCCCAACCCTGACGGGCCAGGTTTTACCAGAATCCGTTCAAAATTGATACGTCCACCAGTTCCCATTTCCGACGGGTCATCTTGTTCACAGCCTTTATAACTGTTTTTAGGCACAAGAACCTTCGCGCGCGTACCAGGCTTAGCCACAGTATGCGCAGATTGTTTTTGATTATGAGTGACGGTGCCAGGTTTACTTAAACTTATATGCAAGTAATGGATGGATAACGACCGATGCAGAATGTTTGGTTCGGTGTTGAAAACACTTGACTATCTAATTTCTGGCTGTTCTACAATGGCACCGGTAGAGTACACGAACAGACACAATGCAGTATGCAAGATAATCCACCAACACCTTGCATACAAGCACGGGCTGATCAGTGAAACCAGTACACTCCACACTCCTGGTATCGCCAGGTACACACTGATCACCCAGTCGCCCAGAACAAACCCGATGTACTCCTATACCCCACAATAGCAACATCGAGAAAAAGCATGCGGAGAAAAGGGCCAACTGGTCTGGTCACACAAATGACTGTTGATGCCCAATAGTCTCTTGTGTGTGCGTGTGCTTGGAAGATTTAAGAGAAAAGTATGAACAACTCAAAATTAATATGTAACAGTATGTTCAATAAATCTTAAAATATGATTTTTCGATTCATTGTCGGCTTTTAAAAAATCGAGATTTTTCGAGATTATGATACAGTCGAGATATTTTCAGTCAATATTTCGAAATCGAGATTTTGTTCATCAATATTTTAGAAGTCGACGTTTCGAACCAGCATTTTTTTATTTCACCGTCTACCCTGATAAACTGAGTGGAGTCTAAAGTTTGACACACACGATTAGGCACGACGACCGAACTTCCATAGAACCATGAATTTCATAGAACAGTGGAAACGAGGAGAGTTTTCTTCCGCAAGTTCTATGAAATTGATGGTTTGATGGAAGTGCAGCGGCCCTAAAGGCGTTTATTGGACTTACCTTACAACACATTTTTATTTAGAAATCCGCAGATGTGTACAATCAGGACCACATGAGCATTCTGGAGCAGATTCCTGGCATGCCCATCTGCTTGAGATCCGATTACATGACTATGGAACTTCACTTCGGTAGGAAATTTTCAGTCCTCATCCCTAATTGCTCGAACTGGGATATTGGTGTACCACATGGTTTACCGATGGGTCAAAGACGTGCCAAGGAGTCTTTGTGCCGAACATCAGGATCTCTATCGTCATGGTCGTCTGACCCAGCGTTTTCTAAGCCGAGATTCATACCATCGAGGCCTGCACCAGAGAAATTCTGCAAAAGAATAACAGTGGCGCTAACATTGGTAACTGTACTGACAGTCAGGCAGCCATTATCGCTTTTCTTCCCATAAGCTCTCATCGAAACTCGTGAAGGAGTGGTTTGATACCTTTCAGTGTCTTATAAACACTAATCGCGTTGCTGTATGTTGGGTATCAAGATATTGGATTATTGATGGCAACGAAGCTGCGGATGAACTCATCAGAAACGGCTCATCGACGAAATTTTATGGGCCCCAGCCCCACTGCGGTCTGATCTGGGCTACAGCCAGGGCGTTGCGTTGGTGAGGGAGTGGACTGGACTGTTGACGAAACGTCTGCGGCACTGAAATAATCTCCCAGGACTGCAGCAAACGAAAGATCGATTTGATTACCCCTACGGTCTCAAAGAAGCTAGCCGCCTCGGTAGAGCGGATCTTAGGTTGATTGATGGGTTATCTCTCGGAACACCTCTCAACAAAATGGGTCTGTCCACTGAGACGGAAAGCCGGCTTTGCCTGGAGGACATAGAGTCCTCAGAACATCTTCTCTGCGAGCGCCCGGTTGCAACTCGTTCCAGATTTAGGTTTCTTTCTCCAAGAGATTACATTGTAAGCTCCGCTGTCATTAGAAGTGCTCCCAAAATTTACCTACTAGCCCTTACATGCTGGTTGAGGGTCTTTTGGATTAACAAAACACTATGGCACAATATATCGCACGAGTGCCTACCATGTGAGTTACTCTAGCCTGTCTTATTTATTAGGCGCGTTTTTTTTGCGTATCTATCGAGTGTAGGATAGAGTAACAAACACACACAACACAAACATTAAGTCGCTTGTTGTTTACGTAATGCGTGTTTGTTACCCGACACTGGACAGATACGCAAAATAACGCGCCTATTATTAGGTATAGAAGATAATATTTTTGAAAACAGTCCTTTAGCATTTTGATCGCCCCCTTACAAGTACATTATACTTTCAACTAAGTCCCTCCCAACTAAAACCTATCGACTCGCTATCAATCTGCCATCCGGCAAAAACCTCAAAAAGATTTCTCCAAAATTCAATTTAATTACAAATATCAAGACATAAAAGGGGATTTCATGAAGCCACTGATTTACTCTTCCTGCAGTGTATCTAAATGGGCGAGAGAGCGATGAAATCCAAGAACGGAATATACGAGTATACATAGTCCTATTTGCTTGTATCCTCAATGCGAATACGTATCTTGCAACGGAAAGGACTATCTACACTTGGAAATTTAGTCGGGTAAGTGTCTCCATTTGGCATGATCGAGGTCAACAATCACCAAGTTCCTTCTGTTTTGTATCTTCTGGACTCTCCATCCTGTTTTAAACTTGAGAGAATAAGTTTTCCAGTTGGTCTTTCCGATTTTAAAACGAAACCCTGCAGAATGTAAGAAGAAGGAATTCACTTCCTCGTCGATTTCAGTTCAAACAGGAGAGAGTTCATAATCAACTTAACTGAAAGTCAAGAAAGACGAACGAAACTATTGGAAAGGAGTTTTGTTGTGAAAAGTCGATGCATGGATTTTGTTGGATTCCAAGTTATGGAATGGGGTCTGTACAAAGTCCTGAACACGTCCGCAAAGATTTCCTAGAGTAGATACTACTTTAGGTATACTAACAACGAGTTGAAAGATTGCTAACTTATTATTGCCATACGGATTTGCATAGAAATTCAATTTTTGTAGCAGGCTAAGGAAGTTGGGACCTTTTTAAAAGGAGCGGTTTTCAGGGCGGGAAATTAGATTTTCGTTACGAGCTGAGGATGTTAGGGCCTTTTCATAGCAACCGGTTTCAGGAGCTTTTTTTCAGGTTGAGTTATGCATTCAGAAAACCGCGGCGGTTCACGAATCGCGCTCGATAGCCGTGGTCGTTCGGTCACCGCTCTACGATACTAATCTAGAGCTCACAGTTCAAATCTCGGCGCGATCAAAAACTGCATGTGAGTACTAATGGAACTCTCACAGTGCTCCGAGCTTGTCAGTAGAAAGACGGCGCGGATAGGAGGTGCATGCTAGCAACTGCACTTCCGAAAAGTAGATATGCTATTGAAACGTCAACAAGGCATAGAAATGCTAGAGATGTTGACGCGCCCATGCCCCTGGAGGTGTCAAGGCAATTAACAACATCCTGAAATTCGCATCCGCTCTTTATGAAAAGGCCCTTAGATAGTCTAGAGTCACCGTAAAATAATTCTCATTATTGTGGAACGAATAAACGATTTTTTCAGTAACGATCAAGAATAATTACTATACAAAGTTATGCACGACTGGATAAATAGTCAAACTAAACCCTCTCCGGATGAATAAAATTTACGTTATGCTCCCTATCTAGCAGGATATTACAGCAGTGTTCTCACTATTTCCATTCACCCTGTATGCACTTGTTTTTCCTAACCGATAAAATATCCATCGTCTTTCCAGTTAGTTCCGCTTCCATTATCTGCAGTTTACAACTACGCTATGATATTTTATTTACTTGTGCACAACTTTGAAAGGGACGGTTGGCATCCAGAACCCAGGATATCTAAGTTGACCTTTTTACCGGCTGAGAGTTGCCTGTGCTGTAATGTTCTTCACTTTTTACAGTTCGCTCTCGTCCGGCAGTATGGAATCCATATAACATGCACTGAAGAGCTTACACTTTCTGACAAATTCCGTTTGACTTTCAGATTCCATAAAAAGGACCCCAGCTGGTTTGGTCTCTTGGCATTTTACTGCTTCGTCCGGCATTCCCGCGTCTTCCTCGTATGCATAACTCAAAATGTGAGATAGGTTCCTGTACACCCGTATCGTTACTCTCTTTCGTCTGGGATAAAACCACTCGAAACTACTTTCTGAAATTAAAGTTTAAGTGGTTGTGCTATGTTAGTTTTGTCCGGTACGTGGAAGGATTGGTATCTGTGTTTTGTCCATCGAAGGATGTGCCGGGCATTTCATGAGACGCACGGGTGGAAAGAGGGTGTAAACCAAGTCAAGGCTTTGGGTCTATCTTTTTTTTTTCGTATGTATACATTTTTTGTTATCCTGATGGGAAAAAGAAGGAAAAGAAGAAAGTATATCCGCTCTATAGTAGGGCACTAGCGATGTTTTATCTTTTGGTTAATTTTACGGTTTTCTAGTCTACGAAGTCGAGTGTTGCGTTATTTTGCGAAAATGCTCGTTGTGTTCGTCCGTTTACATTTTCTTTTTCAGGAAAATTGTTTGCATTACTGCTAAACCAGGAGCTGACTGATGTTGAGTATGCAAAATAAGCGGACCACGATTTATCTTTTGGTATATTTCTATTTCACCGGGCGACGCATCGCGGTTCGCGCCTTGGCTAATAGTGGGTTTACTGCTGCGGAATATAGAGCGAGCGTTCTAGGGCGGTATACTGAGGGTTGCAACCCCTTAACCCGCTGCGGTCGGAGACGCGAACCACTATGCTTCGCTCGGTCAAGTAGGAATGTTCCTCTCTTTCTTTATTCTTGTCTAGGATGTGCAGGAGACTATAGAGAGCTGTAGGGGGTCCCGGCCAAAAACAGTAGACGTTTGATCTTGACGCACTCGGAAAATCAGCAAAGAGAGTTTCTCTGTACTTGATCCAGTTAGTCCTTCTGCGGTGCAGAATAATAGGTTGGCGCACAGTTAGTCGTCCATACTAAACTGATGGTAGCCATGATTAGAGAAAGAGTGATCCAAAGTGAAGAATGCCCTCCGAAACAAAAGAAATATCCATGACTTTCTGATCTTGGTGAGAAAAGTAGGCTGACATCCAACGTTACCCGACAAGAAATTCGTACGTATTAGGTAACCAAAAAGTAACTCGCCTCGATCATTCGTGTCCGAGCTGCTCCAAATAGCGTGATGCGTCACAGCCCAGTATAAGACTAATCTTACAATTAGATGCACCCAGTCTTAGCAACTGCTTCCCATAAGCCAACCGGTAGGAATGTTTCAATATGGTCGTAAGGCAGATAGTCCAACATCAGCCAGTAGCACCCCTGCTCCAGCTCTAGACTGATAACAACTGAATCCTTATCATTGAACTCCAAGAAAAGAAGAGAATTGAAGGTTTTTCGCACAAGAATGTATGACCAAAGTTTAGGTTAGGTACAGGGGCTGTCACGATACATCACAGCACACTTAGACCACCATTAGGTCCGTTGTGTTACCACAAAGATCACCTTCATTAGAATCTATGTATCAATTCCAGCCTGTGCTGGCGATGTGACGATTGAGCCGTGTGGCGCTCATATCCTTAAGGTCATCCAGATCGTAAAAGATCCGAGAATCCAGAAATTTCCTACTTCGGCCGGGCAATGACTGGTGTAGAAAGCTCACCTCCTCGTCCACATTACCACAAATGCACATTACCACCTGCAGAAGTCGTGATGTGGAATACGAAGCCTCCACGCGATTTCCCCTATTGGGCAGTGCCCTGTGATAGACCCTACTACCCTGCCAATGTTCTTCCTGTTCAGTGACAGCAATGTCACAGATCGGCTAGGATCAATTTCATCCTCGTCGTATGGTAGGTGTTGCCGCATAGCCATTTTATACGCCAATTCACGCATGGCAAATGTAACTATGATGATGCCTTTGCGGTTTTTATTAACCGCACTAGTTGTACCCTCCCGAGCCAACTCATCCGCTTTTCAGTGGCTCGCAAAACCACTATGGCCCGGGATTCAACAGAAGGTAGTACTGAAGAAGCCACCCACCTCTGGGTGTCGTCAAAACGGATTCAAATGAGCAAATCACCGCCTAACTGTCTGTGTAAATATTTTTGTCCCTCACAATAACGACATGACTGCCTGGCCAGGACAGAACTTCCGAGAAACCTCCGCTTGTAGGTCGCTGCAAATGTCGGGAAGACGGAATGATAGGTTAATCCCCAGTCGCTCCGAGTTTATACTTACCCCAACCCTGTCGTCAGTCTTGGAGCTATCTGCATATGACCATGGATCCTCAACGGAATCAGACTAGCGTAGTTTCTGCCAAAAAGGTATTCTGGAGAAGTGTAGTCGTCTCCCTAGGGAGATTCAGGTTGCCCAGTATGGTGAAGTGTCCCATACTCAGCGTACGCCGCTGACCCGTCTTGCGAAGGCGTAAAATACCCAACGGAGCAAGCCGTGTACCATATCTAATCCGGCTGACGACCCCCATCGTGGCCAACGCAGCTAGCCTTTATACCTTTCCCTGCATATTACAACAGTAGGTCGCCGCTACTCTGAGTGCTGTACACCACACACTAATACCGTACAATAATATAGGGCGTGCGACATATCCAACATGCCAGCTTCGGCTGAAGGGCTCAATTTTTTGCCTACGGCCTTTTAATGAACCACCTGCAATGGACCATACCCTGGTAGTGCTGCATCCACCGGCAGATCTATGGCAGCACCTGATGAGTAAGAATCTGTCGGTGGTACAAAACCAGAGGCCGAGGGTCCCATTACATCTGGACCCCAATGCAAGCGCGAGGGCAATCGAGCCATCCGCCAACCATTCCATTCCTATCGCTTCATTTTCTGTTTATTCCCCATTTTTACCTCCCTTGTTTGTGTTGTCTTCCCCAGGCCCATGCATTTTTGTTAATTCGTAAAGGACAGGGGCAACGAGCGGCGAAAGCCCCATCCAAATCTCCCGAACTGAGCTGCAGCAAGCATAGGCCGCTGCTTAGCTCGTTGGGAGGCCTTTTTCTTCGCCAGATGGCACGCCCCGACATTCACGGTCAATATGCTACCTTAGGCTCCGTCCGCACGGGCATCTTCGGATGCCCACCAAACCGTCCGTTACAGCCTTCCTACACGAGTAGAGCTTGAATATTACTTCCACCTTAACGTAATGTCAAAAATAAGACCAAGAAACTTGGCTTCAGGCCAAGGATATAAAATAAACGAACACTGCAGCAAGTCAGCGGGAATGATACCGTCGGGTCCAGGTTCGAAGCTAGAGATCGCCCACATAATCTTTTCTCGAGAAAGGATAGATACACTGTCACATAGCCCTGAGCAAGAAGTGTAGGACTCCCCAGATGAGGCAACAACCTACCAGGAAAATGCTTGTCAAACAGGCTCTCAATAGTTTAACTCGAAGAAGTACTGAATTCATCTTGCTTTTATAGGAAGCTTCGCGTAGATGAATTTGCCGCCAGCATTTTACGAAATCGCGAGGTTTCGCAGGATCGTTCTATCTGTTCGCAAAAGCTAACCGTGGTTTACCCTGGTTTTTAAGGTAGAAGGTAGTATAGTTCCACAAGATCGCGTGCGAGCCAGGACTCCTGCACCAAAACGATAAACTCCTTGCTGTTTGTCAGCCGAAGAAGAAGAACACAATAATGTAGATTTATTTGAACGGAACTTAGCGTCTTAATGCAATGATTATCTTCATACAATGGTAACGTCACATCGGCCTCGTTTTCGAATTGAGATTCAAATGACACGTACAGGGTAGAAAGCGCCATCACGTCATCTAATTTCGCAAGGTCAGATCCAAGAGAAACGAAGTCCCCAGTCTCCATGCCGTAGTAGCATGAGTTGCGGATACAGTTATTCGAGAGCTACATTTGCCGCCCTCCTCACATTCCTCTTATATACGGAAAGAGTTAACGGAGTGAAGCCGTTATATAACGGCGTTCGTTTTTGCAAAGAGAGCCAAAAACTCAGGCCAGTCTTGAGAAGGGAACTCCTAACTGCTTGTTCGAATGAGAATTAAGATATCCGTTGCGTCATCCGGTTTGCTAGGTAGCCAGACACGGGACCTAGGCCGAGAGGGGATCCTAATTCTCGGGATTTCACCAACCTTATTTACACCGATCTTAAAAGATCGGCCGAACGTTGATTGGCAAACTTTATCAGTTTGATGCGTCCTTGATACCAACCGGCATCTTTGCGTCTAGGACCGGCATGATGCTCCTCCATGGCGCTGCCGAAGCCGAATGCAAAGTCACACGACGCCATTATTCGATAGGCATGCTACCGTCTACATCGTTAAGATCAACGACCGCCTGCTCTATCCATTCCCTCAGAGCATCCGCATAAGAAGGACCTGGAAAACAAGCGTCGATGGTCTTTTGCTTCTTTGTTTCATTGCACGTTTCTTCGAAGGACTTGCAGCTGTTTATGTTGTATTAGTACCGGTCTTCTTCTTTTTCAGTCCACTGCTCAACAGGAATTTTCTCCACAATATCTCGAATCCGAAACGCATTTCGCCATTGCCTTGAAACAGGTCTTTGAAGGGGGAAGGTAATTGCACTTACTTTCCAACTGACGCGGCTGGTCACCAGCGGATTCCACCGTTCAGTTTTAAACTCCACTAGGGTCTGGCTTAAGTTCCATCTCGTCCGTGTCCATCATAATATCATTTAGGCCAGGTGTAGCCAGAGCCAATAGGACCTGGGATGAGGATCCAGATGGCAGCTAGCACCAGATTCAGAGTCAGCAAAGCTTACCATAGTTCTGTTAGTGGGAACGCTGCATCTTTTGTCCTTTCCACTGCTGTAGTTAGGCTTATCCAGTGCCCAGGCAGGGTGTAATGGGTGTAATGTGATGATGAAGAAGCTCAAATCAAGGCATCCTGGCGACAACTAGTACCAGGTGCAGAGCCTAGGTACGCCTGCTGCGATGGACATTAGCTAGCCGCAGTCCTGGCACAGCTTCCTGCGAGCCCTTATATATAGGTATGAACAGTGTCACAGCCGCTAAAAATTACTCTTAGCAACACGGCCAAAAACGAGCATACTTATGATTAAATTGGATGGTTAACACAGTCATCCAGGTCGACAGCTGCAGACGAGAACTGTCAAGTGCCCTATGAGCTGCTTCCTTTTGTCAGTGGACGAAACTGGTGAATTTTGTGGAATGTGGGCGTATTTCGAATTAAAGGAATAGGTATGGCATATTCCATTTCATTTGAATTAATAAAAATACAAAAAGAGAGAAAAAAAAATCGAAACTTAGTGCAGTGAAGGTGACAGTGCAGCGGAAATCCATTCAAATGCAATACACAGGAGAAAACATCCAATTTAAATCTCATTTCGCCCAAATATTTGCCATCGTCGTCGGTACTGACCTTCCGGAATGCGGAATCGAAACACCCAAACAACACACACTCTTTGTGCCGCAACCTCATCTTGAATATTTTAAAACTCCGCGTGAAGCAGAGAAATAACCCCCGCCCCCATCTCTTTTTTTCGCATAAAACCACCATCCTCCGGGCACATTTAAATCTCATCTGGAAAGTGAAATCCGTTCAATTCATAAATATGTAATTCCGCCGGTTGGCAATCAATGTCTCTACGAGCACAAGAAGAAAGATAGAGGGAGACACGGAAGGATTGTAAATGAAAGGGAGCCGCCAACATAAAAAGTGAAACTTCTTCGTCTGATCGTCTCGAGGATGCTACGATATCCTTTGACACATTTTCACTTTTATAGTACATAAACGAGTACCTATACTCGTATACAGATATGTTTAGATGGCCGGGAAGAAGGACGCGCGAAAATCATCCCTTCCGTGAGATACGAGCATATTGCGGTCGTTTGCCTTTCAACACAGCCTCTGCTGCATATTTTCCTTTTACATTAACATATCAGCCAAGGACACCCACAAACGATTCGCTCCTGATGCTATGTCTGAAAGTTGTCGCATTTTATATTTGAAATCAAATTTAGAGGATGTTCGCGCGCTTTTTTCATTTTTGCATCCTTTTTACGACCGGAATTCATTCTAGCATCGTACAATCACCAGTTCCATTTTCTTAAGAGATATGCGGGTCGAAGAATGGGTGGTGTTGAGTATACGTGGCAAAGACAACTTTCACTTCTTACAATATTGTGATGACGCGGTTTCTTTCACTTTTTAATGCGGTACACTTGAAAAATGTTTCTATAGGATTGCGTGAGATGAGATCTGCACAAGTGCCCTTGGCCTTACATTCCAGGCTTTTGTCATGTTACTTTTACTACCATATATTTTTATTTTATGATTTGTTGGAGATAGACTTTGTTCGAGACTTTTCATTGCAGATATAGGGCAGCGCACCGTGTAATTATTGATTGGATACTTGGTAGTGCCTAATTAAAGCTGTAATGGAAGACTGGAACTACGAACTACCACAAGAGTAGATGTAGCACCGAAGAAGTGTTTTTTTTGCGGGCAAGACCAGGATTCCAAATACAGCAAATACTCGCACGCATGAAATTCCAAAGTTAACGCCTGATCCACAAAAGTGAGAGCAAAATAAAGAATCGCCCGGTAAGGATGAAGCCGTTGCACTAGCTATAAAGTAGAGATGGATTGTTATCATACTATCATAGCTGTTACTGGTAACGCCGAAAAATAACAGACAGATTAGCAGGTTTAGCAGGATACTCAACATTTAGCTGTGTTTTAGATCAACAACTTGCCAGTGCTTTCCAAATTAGCAGCTTTCTAAATCAGCAAGTGTAGCAGCACTCTCAACACTCTGATGTAGATTGAAGCTTGATAGCCTGTCAATTTAGCAGCTTTCCGAAAAAAAAGTTTTTCAAACAAGCTGCTTTCCAAATTAGCAGTTTTCTAAAATTTGCGCTTTCCAATTTATGTTTCTTCTTGGCAAATACGCTGCTATCTAAATTAGCACTTTAATGTGTTGTTGGTTAACGATTCACACCTTGCGAGTTTAGCAACGTTGCGAATTGCTGCTATTTGAATTGATAGTTTTTCAAATTAGGTGCTTATTCCAGACAGGCAAAATAGAAATTGAGTGGGCAATATACACATCCAAACTCTTCAAAGCTAGGGAGCTACAGGGATCGATGGAATTTCGGACGAGGAATGGACAGGGCTCCCTATACTGCAGCGCCTGCTTACGTTTTGGGGAAATACCCAAACAATGAACTAAAGCGCGAATGAAATTTATTCCGAAACCAGGCAGGTTGAATTATCATAATACGAAGGAGAAAGGCTGGCTATTTCTCACATTAAAACTCGATGGATGTTGGCGGACTCTGTGTTAATTAGCATGCATATATTTCGGGCGGATCGGTGCAGACCGCGCTACACAAAGTAGTCGGGACGATAGAAAAATCCTTACAACAAAGGAATTTGCGCTAACAGCCTTCCTAGATATCGAGGAGGCATTCAACAAGATCACTGTGACCAGCATTATGAACGCTATGACCCGATACGGGGTTGACTCCAATCTGACGACTTGGGAGTAGGAATTGCTCAGGGACAAGAAAATCGAGACCACCTTTTTAGGGTTAAAAAAAAGAAAAGACAGTAAACACAGAAACACCGCAAGGCAAGATATTTTTCTGGTCCTGAGGGTCAACGAAATACTAGAGAGGTTAAGAGCAAGGCTTCGAGGTGGTGGCATATGTCGATGACATTGTGGTGCTTGTGAGAGGTAAGTTCTCTCAAACTTTCTCGGACCTTATGCAATCGGTGCTGGATTAGATCCAAATCTGGGCTGGGGTAGCTGGTCTTAAGGCTAACCCGACAAAAACCGAACTAATACTTTTCACATGGAAACATAACGTGCCGAAAATTAACATACCCACCCTCAACAGAATAACACTAAACTTTGATGACAGCGTTAAATATTTAGGCCTAATACTAGACAGGAAACTGCGCTGGAGGGCTAACGTGAAGCAAAGAGTTGTTAAGGCCCGCGCAGCCGATCGGCTTACTCCAGTACATGGGGCCCTCAGACGGCCTACTGCATATTTACATGTGTAGTAAGACTGAATGGAGCGGTCGTATGGCCGAAAGCCACCGAGAGTGAAACCGATGTCAAGGAGCTACCGAGAAACTGGTCTGCATAAGTATTACGAGTGTCCTGAGAGCCACCCCAACGGACGGGCTTGAAATTATCCTGGGGCTTATGCCCTTGGACCGGTTCATCTGCAGAAGCGCATGCTTAGCAGCAATAACGCGCTAAAAGTTCAGACATGTGGCACAATTCCAATCAAGAAGATCACTCTAGTATTCTGACAATATGCATGAGACAATACGGCCTTGATCTTTAGGATACGGATCACATGACCAAACCAACATACCTCGAAAGGAAAAGTGAAGTGAGGCTGTCGACAGGACGGCTATCAGAGACCACAACAAGCTCCTTGCGAAGCAATATTTAGTAGGCTGCTACCGGAGGGAACATCCTAACTTCCATCTAATGGACAGGACTCCGCCATACATTTATTGCTGCTTCTAACTGTAAATTGTAGTATTAAAAATGGCCGTTATGGCGCAGAATATATTCTAGTCGCACTCTAAACTGTTGTCTCTGAAATCGCAACACATCACAGCTGTCATCACTGGGCAGTGCCTAGTTGGGGTTGAATAAATGTGCACAAAATCTGAGCTCTCCAGATAACAAACAAAGTCGGGCCCTCCTCCAATCTCTGGATTCGCCAATATCACAAACCAAGTAGATGAGGCCATATGGACTAAGAATCCGGTGTAGGGTAGCCAGAACTTTGCGGCCATCACCCGATCTGAACAAGAGCAGGATATTGCTCAAACTGACAAGAAATAAGAGAGCTACGATAGGACACACAGGACACAGCTCTAATTAGCAAGGAAGCGTGACAAATGGGCCCAAATTGGAGGCCTGATGCAAGTCTAGAGGTGGTCCCGAATTCGCTTCCATCATCTTACGAAAGTTGATTGTAAGGATACCCTCGACCGTTTAAGCTCTAACCAACCTCTTACCGTATCCGCGTAGGAAGGGGCTGAAGCACTGTTAGCGGTGATTTTCTTACGCAATCGTCCCATTGGAGATTCATCCGCGGACCTTTGCCGTTTCACAGAAGGTGTTCTTCGGCCTGCGATGAAATTGAGCGCCCATTCAAGAAATTCCGCTGGTTTTTCTGTGCTAAAAGGAATCGACAGAATAGAATCGCTAACTCTAGAAGCATTCCGCCTCTCCCTATAACGGGTTTTAGACGGCGGCAAGTTGTGTCTCCTATCGAGGTTTGCGCATGGGACATCCACTTGGGCCAGACATTACGGAGACGTGTCAGAACTAGTACCGAGCATACACCTAGCATCGGATCGTGCCCTGTTATTAATCGAATTAGGTGCACAACCACTGAGGTCAGGACTATCCAGAGCCTCAGTTACATATTCATGTGCACACAAGTGTGCCAACAACATTGAGCCTTATTAAACAAACTTCAAAAGGAACGTGTAGTGTATTCCACCCTTGTCAGGTATCTTTTGCATTCGCTACCATTTGGACATCTGGACGCCTGTGCGGGTCTGGACGCCTGTTCAGGTCTCGACGCCTGTTCAGGTCTGGACGCCTGTTCAGGTCTGGACGCCTGTTCAGGTCTGGACGCCTGTTCAGGTCTGGACGCCTGTTCAGGTCTGGACGCCTGTTCAGGTCTGGACGCCTGTTCAGGTCTGGACGCCTGTTCAGGTCTGGACGCCTGTTCAGGTCTGGGCGCCTGTTCAGGTCTGGACGCCTGTTCAGGTCTGGACGCCTGTTCAGGTCTGGACGCCTGTTCAGGTCTGGACGCCTGTTCAGGTCTGGACGCCTGTTCAGGTCTGGACGCCTGTTCAGGTCTGGACGCCTGTTCAGGTCTGGACGCCTGTTCAGGTCTGGACGCCTGTTCAGGTCTGGACGCCTGTTCAGGTCTGGACGCCTGTTCAGGTCTGGACGCCTGTTCAGGTCTGGACGCCTGTTCAGGTCTGGACGCCTGTTCATGGCCAACACACAAAAACAGTGCAAACTGGTGTTGGTACAAAGGGTAGTGGTCGGAAAGGAACACACTTGAAGGTGCGGGCCCACATGCGGACTCCACGGCACCTCCCAACCTTAGTATACATTCCCTCCTCTCTCTCTCTCTTCTAGTTTCTCCCCACAAAGACCAGGATCACCCAGCAACATAATCTATCTTCCCAATTTTCACAATCTCCACATACAAAGGGATTCCCCACTCCCGCAAAGCAAACATGACACACTTATGCGGAAAAACCGTCCTTCAGTTCCATTGAGAGAGCTTCGATCAGCCCTGTCACTGGAATATTCTTAGGTTTAAATCTAATGTGTATTTGTCTTGTGTCTCCAGGTTGTGACCATTTGCTGCTGGTCCCCTTATTGGAATTCACAATGTCTGCTAAGATTTCCCTGATGGTTTTGTCTGTTATTTCCAGCTGTTGATGTAGTGCTAATGCCAGTCCCTGGACGCCTGTTTTGGTCTGGACGCCTGTGCAGGTCTGGACGCCTGTGCAGGTCTGGACGCCTGTGCAGGTCTGGACGCCTGTGCAGGTCTGGACGCCTGTGCAGGTCTGGACGCCTGTGCAGGTCTGGACGCCTGTGCAGGTCTGGACGCCTGTGCAGGTCTGGACGCCTGTGCAGGTCTGGACGCCTGTGCAGGTCTGGACGCCTGTGCAGGTCTGGACGCCTGTGCAGGTCTGGACGCCTGTGCAGGTCTGGACGCCTGTGCAGGTCTGGACGCCTGTGCAGGTCTGGACGCCTGTGCAGGTCTGGACGCCTGTGCAGGTGCCTAAACGTATTTGGCTGACTTTAGCACTGAATCGATTGATCCACTTCTATTTTCACGTGTGAGCAAAAACTGATTGATGTCATTATTAAAATTCTGCTAATCAGGTAGAAACGGTCAATTAAACTTGAATGATGAGAGCGCGCGAAATAATCCGATGTGATATCTTACAAACATACTGTATACGATTATAATAATAAATCTTTTGTTGTTTTCTTTTTAGTTGTCAGTGCGGCACGGGACAGGTAAATGTTCTGATAATGAGTTCCTTGACTCTGACCTGCGGTTGTCTCTACTGCACACACATGTTTTGTGGCAGCCACAAAAATATATTCTTCATCCGTCATGCCGCACAACCAACCCACAACTGACATATGTACATACATATACAATATATTTATGTACTTTTTCTCTCTTTATTTTTTCAATAAGCAATTTGCAAACATCCATTTGGACGACTATCAGAACAGTAGAGATACGAAAAAGAAAACAGAAAAGATAAAAAGCAAAAACAACCGAAAAAATGTGGAAATGAGCATAACAGAAACGATGTTAATCATCCATCCCACAAGGCTTAAAAGATTTATTGAAAGGCCGCGTTTTGTTTTGTGAATAGACGACATATCACAATAGTATAAATGTACAATAATAATAAATAGCGCATGTGATTCCATCGATCAGCTGCTGCGACAATAAGGCGAGCGCACGTGCTATTATAACGTCAAAAAGCTTACGCTGCACACTTTTTGTTTTTGCCGGTTAATTTAGTATCTTTACTTTTTTTTGGTTTAAGAATTGTGTCGTAATCGGGCGCTTTATACATACAACATGTGAAGTTCAATTTCGTGGTACATTACCACATGTGTGGCAAGGCATCATGAATGAGCCACAATAACAATAAATTTAATTGGGAGAAATTTGTTGGATTTGGTGGGAAAATAATGAGAACAAATTGTGCTGAAGAAATTGCTGGGGCTGATGGTATTTATTGTAGTCAATTAATGACAACATAATAGCGCCGGTTGAATCATCGGCTTGGCGCGGCGATGATGGCACGTGGCATTGCAATATGTACATACATTCTACATCGATTATTCTATTCCCCCGTGTCACATCGTTGTGGTTATTTCGAATTAGAAAAAGATACCCACAAATGGAATGTACATTTCACATGCCTATACGCAGGGCCGTCGAGAGAAAATCCGGGCCGGGGCTCGATAACTACTTCCATACTTCCCGGCGATTTCTAATACTAAACTAACTAACAACATCATCTTTTTGAACCACATCTCTAATCTACCACAGAGAGTTTTGTAGTATGTACACTATGACATGGGTTGAGTAAGGTTGGTTGGATTCTGTGGAAGATACTCTGCTTATCATAACCATCGCTCATTCGCGATTGAGGAGATGAGGTAGCACAATTATGTGAAGATATTTCTAGACATACACATGCCATCAGGCCGTAGTTGATGATATATTTAATGAAAGTAATTGATAAACTCATCTGGACGTCATCAGCTTAGATGACTTTTTCAAAATTTCTCGCCGAAATACTCAACGCGATCTTTGATATTTGCTCAATAATATTCTGAAGAAAACAGCTGTAGTAGCCGTGACGGGTTCAAGTTCTGCCACGAGCAAAACGTTTTTGCTTTTTATGTTTTATTTACACGTGAACATTGCGCAAAACACGGAACATTGAAAATTGTTATGTGCATATTGACTCTTTCTACTGTGCCAGCACATACGCTCTAACTCTTTCCACTGAGTCGTTCAAAAAGAGTCGCTCAAAAAGAGTCGAACAAATCCAAAGACTCGGGGAACATATTCAATACAAGTCGTCATTATGTGAAATGCAATGTACATACTATTATTAACTAGCTTGCTTGTTTGCATACTCATATCATAAACGATATTGTATACAATAGTTATCCCAAGTTTCAAGTCAATCGTTTAATACGTAACGATATTAAATGCATTGTAGTGAAATTGCAATGTGCAATTTCTATCACTTTTCGCCTATTTCGCCCCTCGCTCCGTCTTAGTTACAGCAAATTGAAAAAAATAATGCCAGAAATGGAAAGTATTCATTCTCCTCTTTGGTATGACTCATTAGAAGCCTATAGCCTAAAAAAACAACAAAAAGACTCAAGTTATTTTATTCTCTGTTCTAAAAGTTCCATGCCATAAATTCCTCATATGGCAGAGGAATTTGAGTAATTGGAGTATGCGCTTAGTGAGTGAAACATCTGAATTTGAGTCTATACTGAATTAGACAAATAATCAATGTTTGTGTTTATCATCACATCCCAGTATGTCTTACAGCACAGAGTGAATGAAATATAGAAGTGTGCTATTTGTGTTAAAAACTCAAAAACTCACATTGCGAATAACTCATTTCGTGCCACAGTATACAGAGGAAATTGTCTGATTGTTGGTTTGGTATCGTTTTCATCTAAAGTTGAACTTCAGATGATGATATAAAACGATTACTTTGTTTTAGAATGTTGGGCTTGTTTTATGTACAATATTTGGGGAAACTTGGATGTGCGAAGAAACGTAAGCAAATGATTTTTGATTTGCTTGCAGTCAGCACAAGCATTGGTTGTTGTGTATGTATTTAGGAGTATACACAATTGCGTGGATTGTATACTGTATAAAGATGATTATGAATGGATTTAGATGGGATTAGTATGGTAGATAGATAATGGTGGTTTTAGCAAATAGTATAGACTGCACAAGAGTGATCACTCCATAGAACTTTCACCTCTACCAGTAGATTTGTATGTATTGACAAATAGTATAGACTACACAAGAGAATCAATACATACAAATCTACTGGCGGCGGCGGAAATTCTATGGAGTGATCACTCTTGTGCAGTTTATACTATTTGGTTTTAGTTTCAGATAGATATTAGGATGGGATGTGAATGAATATGAATGAATGAGTCAGAAATTTTGAATGAGCGTGGACTTTCTACGCGTTGCGTAGTGTTTATGCGGCGTCTAGTTTATGTATTCATTTTATCGTTTGTCATTCTTAAATTGAACGACTCGGAGGCTATGTCGTTGTGCCGCATCATTCGCTCACTCTGTTGAGTCGTTCAAAAAGAACTGTGTTACACATCACTAAAAAAGCAACAACAACAGAAAGATACCTTTCTATTCTTACAGAACAAAATGTATCTTTTTATTTTTGTGGTGGCGGGGCTGGTGAGATATACCCCTATAGACAAATACTAAAGAAAATCTGAGGAACGAAATATATATATAATATATCCGTCATAATTTACGATTATCTATTCTGTTAAGTAGACATCTGTGACAACTCGTTACCTATGTGACCAGGCGAAATTTGAAACCAGACCGAAGCTTTGGTTGGGCCTGGAGTCCGCAGCGTATATACCCTAGACTTTTACAGACCTAGTGGTGATACCAAAAGTACCAATTGGCAACAACCATTTGCATTAAAAGTGAGTTCCTATATGACCAGTTTATAGGGGAGGTCGGCACTCATTCAGGAGGATGTTGACCATTCTCAAAATCAACTATCTAATCCACACTATAAATATTTGTCGAATTTTTCAAGTCACTAGCTTGATTCTATTGAAAGTTATCGCTTACCTGAAGAGTCACTCGTAGGGAAGGTAGAGGTTTCTTTTGTCGGATCTTGGGCATTTTCAATAACAACCAACTTGATCCTAGTGCAAACATTTGACCAAAATTTTAAGTCTAGCTTCATTTTATCGAAAGTTATCGCTTATTTTAAGTTTCATTTGCAGGGGAGGTAGGGGTTCCTTCGGTCGGATCTGGCCCATCTTTAATACCAACTAACTAAATCCTACTTCAAACATTTGACCAAAATTTGAAGTCTCTGGTTTCAATCTATCAAAAGTAATCGCTTATTTGAAAATTCATTTGTAGGGGAGGTAGGGAGGGTCGGATCTTGCCTATTTCCAGTAACAACTACGTAGATCTCATTCGATTCGTTGCGGGGGCGACTGAAGCCTCAAAGGTGTGCCAGTGTTGCGAAATTGCCCTCGCGTGTGTTTACTCGTGTGGCTTCCCCGAATCGCATGATTGCAATTGCACCCATCATCGTCGTCGCATCACCATCTCTATCCGAAATTGATTGTTCGAGTTCAAAGAGAGGAGCCTGAAATTCGAGGTGAACGTCAGCGGAAGCGTAGTTGTAACCGACCACAACTTTTCAAGCTGCATCTTTCATCAACCACTGGGGTTGTCTTTTTGGGCTTCGTCGCGGACGACGACTACAGGTAAGCGGGAGAGTGGTGTCAAACCGCTCGTCCAGTCTTAACTTATGCTTCTTAAATTTTTCCTTATATTGTCTATGAACTCAAACAGAGCGCCCCGTAAAGGGAGTGGGGGGTCATCCCGGTACGTGAAAGTGGGACTGCGAATGCGCCTGGTCCGTCAAAATATACTCCTGCCAGTTGTCCGGAAGACTCGTCGAGAGCTTCGTCTCAGAATGACACGCCCGATGTTAGAGCTTTTGGTAAAATTAGCTCTAGCAAGGGTGTAGCAAGTACATCCGGCGATTGCGTCACGCAGGAAGTCTCGACAAGGGCTTCTTCCCTCTACCGTCATCTGACTCTGGCAAAACCAGGCCCAAGTAGAATTGCGTCAAATAAACCGGAAGATGCTTGCATTAGCGAGTCTAGTAGATCGGAGGGCGTGCAAAAGCGTGCCACTCCATCTAAAACCCGCTCTCGAATGAGGCGTAATGCAATTCGTGTCCGCTATTACATTTTAGCCATTGAAGTATCGCCAAGGACCGTGAAACAAAATGATTTCCTCTAGTGGGCTCTTTGTATCATCGCCGAGATCCTAGAAGTTAGTAGGATCGTTAAGCGGCAAAGAGCAGGTGGAGGCCCCGAAACGTCGGAAGACTGTTGGGGCCAATGATACAGCCCCCTCCTACGCGGATGCGGTTAGGGGCTGGATTGTATTGGCGGTTGTCGACCGAAATGACGCCGACGGGGGCATTTCGATGGGCAACTGGAGAAAAGTCGAAGTCACTTTGACCGTTAACTTCGGAAGTGTTATGGAGGCCTACCTGGGACCACCCCCAGACTGTGAGGACGGGGCTGATTTCAGGGCCGAGTAAAAATAATGACGGTTAGGGGCTGGATTGTATTCACGGTTGTCGACCGAAATGACGCCGACGGGGGCATTTCGATGGACAACTGGAGAAAGGTCACTTTGACCGTTAACTTCGGAAGTATTATGGAGGCCTACCCGGGACCACCCTCAGATTGTGAGGACGGGGGCTGGTTTCGGGGCCGAGTAAAAATGATGAAGTTTGCAGACGAGTGGTCTGCATCTATGTTCAGATTCGGCATCAGTAGGGTGGGGGAGGTCTGACCAGGAGCTAGGCTGAAAGTAGTGGCGAAGGACGAAATACCATCGCGTACCAGGGCCCGTACGTGGTTACCGCCCTTTGTCTCCGATAAGGAACAAATATTGCGCCACATTCGCACTTGCAATCTGGGCATTCCAACTGAGGAGACTGGCGTACCGTCGAGTTGGAGGACCCGGTTAAAGACAGTAGCTGTCTTGCCCTACTTATAAATAGAGAGTCATTGGCTCCTCTAACAAAATCGGGCGGAGCTGTTAGGCTCGGCTTTGTGAAGATCGAGCTTCGCATATACCTATATAAGAGCGACTTAAAAAAGGCACGTAAGCCTGAGCCCATTCCCATAGAGGAGGTTGCGAATCTAGCCGAATCCACTCCTTTCGAAGTGTCGATCCCCGCCGAGGAGGACATAGACGACGATTGCGTGTCACTAGGCCCCAATCTGGCTGCACTGGATGACAGCTCCCAGCCACCTTTTGTGCACGACTCCCTTGAATCTGACACGGAGGGGGAGACGGACGTTACGACAGTTGAAGGGCATGCAAAATGGTAAGGTTTCTACAAATAAACCTTCACCATTCGAAAATAGCCTCGGCTGCCATTCCTTCGTCTGGCACGCAGTGAAGAGGATATCGCAATAAATCAGGAACTTCGGGTTGTGGACGATCTCGTATGTCACGCCTTCCTCACTGGTGCGATGCGCGAAGCTGAGGCATCTGCTGAGACGCGTGTCGCACCAGCGGTCGAAACCGGTGAGTACGATTTTTTGGGATCATTCTTAAAAAAATTTGCATGTATGGTGTAAAATCTTTTACATATCGATTTAGAAAGACCAGGTACTTCACTGCATTTTTGGCGATGGAAAAAATGTGATCGGTCCATTTAAGCTTAAAAGGCTTCCGTAAAGCAAAGATATTTTAAAATCAAAAAGTTTTTCAGCTAAGAAAGTTCGTTCTTCTCCTCCGGGCATTTCCTGTAGTCCGATTCCATCAATGAAATTTGGTACAGAGCTTCCATGTGTGATTCTAAACATCACCCTATGACATTTTGGTGGTACTATTGGTGGGCGTCAGGACAACAGTACCTGCTTGAGCTTGAAGGAACGGACACCACATCTAGCTAATCTAAGTGTTCTCTAAATAGGATGGATGAGAGCAATGCCATGGAGTACTGTTGAAGGCATTTTGAGTCCTTTGGTCAGAGAACAAAAGGACCTTTTTGGACATGAAGTGAAACCTAGACAATTTGGGTATTTCCTGATTCGGGGTGATGAGACGAATGCATTGGAGTATTGTTGAAGGCATTGAATCCTTTGTGGACAACGGAGCCTTTCTAATTAGCAGGGAATGGATGTATATATTAAAATTTTATATTTATTTAAAAAAAAAATCCAAAAAAAACTTCTACCTCTCCTGAAACTGACCAATTATGTTGAAACTTTTTGCTTCCAAAAACAAAAACTCTCAGCATTTCGTTCGTTTCTGTCCAATAATTTTCAATAGTTCCTAGATCCTGAATGCCGGAGTCGAAAAGTTGAGGTGAAAATTTATGTAGGTACACAACAAAAAACCACACTCAAATTTATTCCAGCTACAGAG
Source organism: Chloromyia formosa (assembly GCA_964017055.1). Lineage (NCBI taxonomy): Eukaryota > Metazoa > Arthropoda > Insecta > Diptera > Stratiomyidae > Chloromyia > Chloromyia formosa. The sequence goes on from OZ024817.1 coordinate 12,299,818, forward strand.
TTGTGTCGGTGGCTTATTCCACTCTTCCTACGGCGTCCATTATCTCGTCCCACTTCATGCTTTGCTTTTGTACCGCACGACTTTTCAGATTGCGGAAACAGATTTTCATCATCAACTCGACGACGCGGGATATACATTGTTGGCCTTGTCAGCAGTCATTTACCGAAGAATCTTTGTGCAGTTGCTTTCAATTGCCACTCCGGAATACTCCGGGACTCACAAACGCTTTGCCAGTTAATAATTTCCGGGAATATTATCAAATCAACATAAGGATCGAGCGACGACGACCAGCAATGTTTGAAGGTAAGTCGAAACGTAGATGCTTTGAACGAATCGTAGGGAAGATTAAAAGGGACAATTGTTCTCGGGATTTATGCAGACGTTGTGGAACTCTACAAAATTAAGCACCGCTCTCTTTAGCATATCCTGAAGTCGGTACCAGTTCTGACAGATAATCGTATACGAATGCGGTGTGGAGTAGAGAAGTAGAGTTTTCTCGGAGAGTTGTGCTGAGTGAACTTGAACAAAGCTCTGTACCAATTGGATAACTGAATTACGAGAATATAGAATTATAGTTAAGTGGTCCTTGCCGGTCTGACCGATTTCGTTGGATTTGGTATTAAATGTGCAAATGGACTGGAATTCTGTGTAAACTTCCAGAGAGCAATGCCATTCCGGTGGCAATGATAGACGAGGCTCTCTGCTCAGAATGTGAATACATTATTACGATTCCCCAGTGCCGATCCGGTGCTATCCCGCAGACTATAAATCCTTTCAGAAAGGATAGTTACAAAACTGTGGGAAACAATGGAGACCCGAATAGGGCTCAGGCTCACCGTCAACAAATGTTTGATAAATGCTTCCATGCAACGACCTCGCCATCGTCGTCGCCGTCACCATCATAGTCCAATATTGTATTACAGATGTATGTATCTGTATATCATCCGTAGACGTGCCTTTTACGATTAAGCTTGAAAATCTAGCAAGGACGACGGGCTTTAGAGCGAAAGGATATACAAGGACAAGTCTAAAACATTTCGGCCATAGGCCTACAATATACAGCAATCGGGATATATGAGATGGGTACCATACTAGGACCAACATATTCGGATTTTGATGTTCCCTAGAAAAGCCGACGGACGGGCAAGATTCAAAATAGCACAGGCACAGCCTACGAATTTAAACCAAACTTGTTTATGTATCTCTCCTCGGCCCAGACTGAATAATAGTCGACTACTTCTTTCTTTTTACATCTCCCACCCCCGCTCCGCCTCCTTTCATTTTCACGGCATGCGGTGTATGTGAGTGTGTTTGACGGAGCGGAATCTAGGACAAATACGTTGTGTGTATATATGCTGAAAGTAGCCTTGACAGTGACCTAGTAAGTGGAAAAGTCGTACGCGTAGTCGAATATGCATGCTATTTTATAGATGCGATATAGTTGGATATATAGGACGCAGCCATAGTCCTTGTCGTCATCGTCGTTATCAGCAGCAGCAGCAACGGAATACAAGAAGAGCGAGAGTGCAGAAAATAGAAATATATATATATATGTGCTGAAGGCATGGAAAGCACTGTTTAAAATATCGACTAACCCCACGACCCACTTTTGGTTATTTACAATATGTCTTGGTCTCGGAGTTTTCGGTCTTTGGCTTTTGAGTTTCGGGATTGGGGGGTGCAAGTAAGTGAAGTTGTACGATGCACGTGGATTTTTGGTCAATGGAATTGAAGACGCGCATCGCATTGCAGAATGGGTTGAGTATTTTGGGGGAAAATAAGGACTTTCGCGAGTATATCCTTAGTTTAAAGGAAAGTTCAGAGTTCAGTAGGTTCGCCGTTCGGGGCTCTCGTTACAAACTATGTGACCACTCGAAATTTTTTACTGCTAAGACGAAAGGCTGTCGATTTTATGCATTCCGAATTGCCTTTTGAGGCATAATATTTCAGGCTCCACTTTTGTGTGGAATGTCAGCAAGGACTACAAGAGGAGCGGTACATTTGCCGTACATGTAATGCCCTCGACGTGGGACGGGTGGAAGCGGGCTGTTGGTAAAGTGTTGTCTTTTCCATCAGCGCTGACTAAACTTGGTCGGGAAGGGAGCGGTATCTTCCTTATAAACAAACCCTAAATCCAAAGTGGAACAGCATACGTCGAGGAATGCATGGTTAAGAGGGTCCTTGGCTGCTAGTATGCGAACTCTGGATACCAGTCGACCTCCAGTTTTCAGACATCCTTCTGACGGTAGACCGGGTGAAATCGTCGGCGACTATCCTTCCAGGATACTCGTGGGATTCTATGGATAACGCGAAATATAATAAACCTGAGTGTGATGCAGCGCCAAATGTATCAAGCACAGTTTCTTCTGAGCTGTATACTAGCTCACTGCTCGGCGGAGCCTCCAGGCCCGTTGTTGAGACTATCGATGAACTAGCCGTTAAGCGATACAGCCCCTCTGAGTCATCCTTGGACTTCTTTAGTCCTTACGTTCTGACATGGATTCTGATCCCGACGACTCGTATTCGGAGAAATCCGGACTGATGATCATAGGTGAAGAAGTCAACCACATGGGTTTGAACCCAAGTAGCGTCTACACCAAATTAACGAATGCGCGAAGGCACAAACATAGGAGGGCTACAGCTGAGAGCTACTCTGGGGAAAAGGCCCGGTAGATAGCACTCATACGTTCAGGGCCTAAGCCGTCAGTAAAGCGGGTACACTCTGAGGAGCAATCACCACAGGCTAACTTGGCGAAAAAATCCAGGACTCACGAAGAGTCCGGCAAGCCGCTGTATAGCCATGTAACAGCGAATGTTAAGCTGAAGTTCTGGTCGTCTGATGCAAACGCTACCTCCCTTAAAACCGAGCAAATGACTCTGGTACAGGGGGCTATTATTGACGTAACGATCGAGAACAGGCGCGATGTGTGTGTTCCACATACACGTTGGGTCTTGCTGGTCTCTACTAACGCCGTGACAGCTGAATGGGTACGAAGGAGCTTTGGATTTATCAAATCCAAATGCGCGTTCCCTATTTCACTTGTAGAGGAAAAGAACTTTCCTTGTCTGCACGTTAAACGTGGCTATTTTCCCCGCAGCTCTACTCTCAATTGCCCTAACCCCTTGTGGGGCATAGCGCGTCAACTGTTCCATGTGGCCCAATTGACGTTACGACGGCATAAATTGGTTTCGGAGAATGCAGTTGCCAGCATGCACCTCCTGCACATCCATGGTCACGAACGTCGTCGTGGACGGGATTCGAACCCGAAACGCCGCTAGTCAAACATTAGACTGATGCCTCAACACACTGCGCTACCGGTCGCCCGGCCCCCAGCTCTATGCTCTCCAATGAAAGAGTCATTGGATCAATTGGAGCTCAAAAAGACTTCCAAACGAAAATTGGAGGGTCGTAAATCTGGGGGGTAAATAAGGACTCTTTTCACCTCGTGCTGCTAATAGCCCGAGGAACCTCAACGGCTCTCACCGAAGGGAGCCTAAACGAAAGGGGGACGGAGACAGCAGTTTCCGACAGGGCAAGCAAAAGTGCCTTGTCCAACACTTGCCATTTGCGCAGGACCATGAGGTGCTTTTGGCGAACCTGCACCATGCAATAGGAGCATCGGCCACCATGTGCAAGTTATTCACTGATAAACAGGCCACCATTGCGCTTATTCAAGAGCCATGGGTGGCCCATGGCCGAATTTTCGGTCCAAACACAACCACTGGTAAGTTGATATACGACAGTTTAGTGAGCTGTCCGCGTACGGCGCTTCTGATCGACAAATGCGCCAACTATTGTATTTAGCACTAACCAATTTTACTTCAAGAGATCTAGCTGCAGCAGTGGAAGTATCCACGCTCAACGGTCGTCAGAAAGTGGTAGTTGCGTCTGCCTACTTCCCATCTGACAATGTTGAGATTCCACCGCTGGAGATCCAGCAGCTTGTCGACTTCTGTCGACGTACTAACCGGCATTATCTGATCGATTGCGACGCGAACGCATACAACACGGTGTCGGGTAGCAGCGATATCAACGATAGAGGTAAGCGCCTTCTTCACTATTTTATGTGTAAACATGTAAATGTCCTGAACAGGGGGTGCAAACCTACCTTTATCGCGGCGGCAAGGACTGAGGTACGTAACGTTAACCTTGCTAGCGGTTTCTTTTTCAGGTTCAGTGCGAACTGGCACGTGGCTACAGACCTATTATGGTCGAAGCGCGGTCCATCAGCTTTGGATTGTCTTATAGTCCGACAACTAGATCTCCTTTTATCCTCACAGTAACACGAGCGCAATTAAGGTGCTTAAGGCGAACCTGCAACACGCACAAGGAGCATCAGCCACTGTGTGCAGGTTATTCGCTGGAAAACAGATCACCATTTCGCTAATTCAAGAGCCATGGTTGTCTCGTGCATATCAGCGTGCTTTAGAGCGTCTCATAGTCCGACATGTAACTCTCCTTTTATCGGAAATACTACTGTCTTTAGTGCACTGAAGACGTGCTAGCCGGGTATTCGACAGATAGCAATCTGCCGCCCTTAATTTTATTACCTCTCCAATGTGCCGAAACCTTCTCAACAAGTTACAGATTTGACGCGGAAGAGAGAGTCACTTTCTCCCTCGCTTTTGCCCCAGCCGAATCGCTACAAGGAAAGTTGACCGCCAATAAATCAATCCTCTTCCCTACAACTAACACGGGTGTCCCTGATGGGGTTGGCTTCCCTTATTTCTCTTGTTGATATAGGAAGTTAAATAAGCGGCTATAATCGCGCAGCTACGGCTATAATTGCGCGACTACAGTCGTGGCAGAGGAATGTCAACCTTTTTTAATTCCCCAGCCGAATCCATATAAGGAAAATTTACCACCAATAAATCAATCCTCTTCCCTACAACTAACACGGGTGTCCCTGATGAGGTTGGGTTCCCTTATTTCTCTTGTTGATATAGGAAGTTAAATGACTATAGTCGCGCGGCTATAATTCCGCGACTACAGTCGTCGCAGAAGAATGTCGCCTCTAGTCGTTTCGTCAAGAAGAAACTCAACGAAGCTTCTATACCTAAATTGTCAACTCCCATGTCAAGTAGGGAAGTTAGACCATAGGAACTTCAATGTAGCTTCTGGTTATGTTTCACAGGCTGAGAACTTTAACATCAATCCCAAAAAGCGTTTAGGGAATCTAAGCCACCCACATACAGAAGAGGGGTTCTTCTCCCCTCTACAATGTTCGGGATTCATCTACCTAATTTTTTTTTTCGCAGAGTTCTGAATTTAGTTCGTGAAGTCAACTAACGTTGTATGTCAGGTGCAGGCAATTCTTGACGTAAGACATAAGCAAGTGCCGCTGCTCTGCTCGTCAATGAAGCATTTGCCTGGTGGCACTATCGGACCGTCAGGATTGTTTCAGTCAACTTCGAGGTTCAGCCCCAAACGTATATTGTCGGATGTTTCGTCAACTCTATGCGGTACAACGAAGGCAAGTTCAGCCTTATTGCAGCATTTCCTATCTAAAAATGTTCATCGAACACAGTGATATGTCATACAACAACAATTGACCTTAAAAACCTTAAAGCTTGATATCTCAAAGAAAACTTTATTCGCGACCTACCACAAGTCGATCTGACAACTCCATTTGACATCATTTCAACACGACTCGATTTCCATATACGAGTAAACCCATAAAACTTGGATGTCATACCACCCCTTGACGAAGATTGGATGATGGGCGGCTGTTGCTGTTGAGTCCAAAAACATTCGTTAACGATTCAATGTGTACAAGAATGTGTAGAAAATTCCACAACTTTATCCTTATTTAAAAATACCAGGCTCAACAGCCAATTCGTAACGCACATATTCCTACCAAGGGTATATTAAATATATACTCGTATATATTGTACGTACGTGTTTACGGAATCCAGTAAACATGATGAAAAATGGGGGAAAGGGAAGGAGCCACTAGTACTCGTAGGAACTCCATTATAACACATTGCGACTTCCAGTAGTACACGAAGTTTGTGAGAACCAGGAAATGTAGAGATATTCATTTCGGAAAACCCGGCCCTATTTACTGAAGCGGAAAAATTAATTTATGGGGTCAAGGATACACATGATGATGAGGGCGCCCCGGGGGTACACACATTCATTCGTTCGCAGTGCACGCAGGATGACGTAAAATTTATGATTATTTGGTTGATTTGAAGGGATTAGATTATGGAAGTTCATTTGTTTGTTATGAGCTCTAAACGTTGCCGGTTCGGTATCCTTTTTGGCTGGTAAATTAATCCGCATATTGACTCTGCTGATTCAGTTAAAAAGTCACCATTGTCTTACGTATAGGGCAATCAACGGAGATGTGAATTATATTCAATAAAACATTCTTCTTCTGGCTTCTGTCTTGGCACCAGTTGTCAAAGAGTGTCAAGCAAAAATTAATATCAGTGTCCCCGTCAAAGTAGCAGGTGACGCCCGCTGCTTAGCTCGGTTAGGGGCATTTTCCTTCGTCCGATGGCACGGCCCGACCTTCGCGGTCATTATGCTACCCTAGGCTTCATCCCCACGGGCATTTTCTGATGCCCACCAAATCGTCTATTACATATTTGGCGTCCAACTTGGGGACCATTTCTGGTAAAGAACAGGACTAAAAATGACCTCATTGGGTTCCTTTTTAGTCCTTGCACCGATTTGCCACCCCACAAGCACGTTAAGACTACTTGCTCTAAGTCTTAGGACTTAGCCACTTTACTTCGCGTAGATGTGCTTCCTCTGTAGCACCGCCATCCTTCCCATAGTGTAGATTATCCTGGTGATGTGTTTGTGTTTTGGTGTTTAGCCGCGTGCCTAAGTCCTCCATAAAAGCTTTCAACTACCGGCATTTGAAGCTTCTTCGGTGTCCGGACAAAGCGCAGAGGTGCCCTGAGTACCTTTCTGTTTGCCAGGATTGTCTTTTCACGTCATATAAAACTTTTGTTTACGCATTATTGTATTTTCTTCTATTATTGAGATGCTCAACAGTTTTCAGAGATCATTATTGAATTATTGCAAGGAATGAAGTGTTGCGCCTCTGCTATCGTCGTGATGCTCTGAACTCTGTTAATCATCTGAATAATGGGGAGATGTAACATTTCTGTCTCTTTTCTCTTTGCAATTTTTATCCTCTACAACGGTTGCCGGCTAGCTCAGATGCTGCCTAGTTCGTTTTATTTTATATTGTATTTTCAGCAGCACACTCTGTCCTCAGCTTCTTCTTCTTGGCAGACCTCGTAGTCGAAGCTGCGCTGTAATGACCCATTTTCTCGTCGTGCTGCTTCCACGGACAGATCGAAAGCAGCACCTGATGAGTAGTGATCTGTTGGTGGTTACGAAACCAGAGATCGAAGGTCCCTTTACACCCGGACCACGATGCGAACGCGAGGGCATCTAAGCCGTCCGCCAACCATTCCAGCCTTACTGCTAATTTTTTTTATCATTCCCCATTTTTGCCTGCCCTGCTTGTGTTGCCTTCCCCAGGCCTATGAAGCTTTATTAATACGTAAAGGACAGGGGCAACGAGCGGCGAAAACTCCGCCGACGTCTCCCGAACTGAGCTACAGCAAGCATAGGCCGCTACTTAGCTAACTGAGAGGCCTTTTTCTTCGCCAGATGGCATGGCCCGACCTTCACGGTCATTATGCTACCTTAGGCTCCGTCCCCACGAGCAGCTTCGGATGCCCGCCAGCCCGCCTGTTACAGCCTCTGCAAGACTATCGATTCACAGGGGGAAGCATCCGACGGTCGTCCAAGGCGAAATTCATGCAATTCTCGACCTAAACCAGTGCATGTGAAGCCTGCTACCGTGGAAGAAACATTCCAATCTTCATAGATAGTCAAGCTGCTGTCAAAGCTCTCAAAAAGGCCGTACAGATGTGTAAACCAGTACTTGATTGCTATGAGGTTTTGCAGAGAGTTAGTTTCCTTAAAAAAGTCACCATAAACTGGCGGTGTTTTTGCCCGCTCGTTGCCCCAGCCATTACACAGATAACATTTATCATGTGCCTTGGGGGTAGACGATCACGACAAAGAACAAAGCTGGGTCCCACTGACCCAGAAAAACTAGTGAAACAAAATGGTGGAAATGGCCGACGACCGGCTAATGCTACACGCTCCGGGCCCTGGTGTTGCGGACCTTTGGCCTCTTTACCCAAGAAATACAAAAACCCAACCAATGAGGTTCCGTGGCTAGCAAATGTTGGAACCTCCCATAATGGAACTAGACATGAGGTGAAAGCGTGTAGCATGAGCCGGTCGTCGGCCATTGCCACCATTTTGTTTCACTAGTTTTTCTGGGTCAGTGGGACCCAGCTTTATTCTTTGTCGTGATCGTCTACCCCCAAGGCATATGATAAATGTTATCTGTGTAATGGCTGGGGCAACGAGCGGGCAAAAACCCCGCCCACATCTCCCGCACTGGGCTGGAACAAACATGTGCCGCCGCTCAGCTCGTTGAGCATCGCCGGACCTTCACGGTCAACTTCGACAAACTTTCGGCTCCGTCCCCAAAATATTATCTGGTGAAACAACTTGCTCATTACAAGCCGTTTTGTGGATTCCCCCTATGCAGGGCCAAAATCCATATTAGGGAACAGGAGCGTATAGATACCGGCGTGTACTGGAAAAATCTCCCTGGCCTTAGACAGTCTAAGCTGTTCATTCCCGGTTACTCACGCAAGCACAGCCTAGAACTGCTGAATCTAAGTAGGAACAGGTTAAGAATTATTTACGGCCTTCTCACAGGGTACTCGACCCTGTAGAAAATGGATATTGTCTCTGATGCCAGCAGTCGATCCTGCTAGGCCGATGATGAGACATCCCAGCACATCCTCTGCGAGTGCGAGGCCCTTCTCCATCGTTGCTTGGAACGATTCGGTACTCCCCTTCCCTGAAATGGACGAAATAGCTTCACTTGGACTCATACATTTAAGTCGCTTTGTTGGCCGGATCAAACTTGATCGCCATACTTAAAGCACAATAGACTCTCGTGGTTACAGTGCTTGCACCGACCCTCTCTTATCTTATGGTTAAATCGAAGTGGCGTACACAAGTCCGTTTTCTCCGCTTTACCTATTTAAGGATTTTCAATAAGGATGACGACAATTTGCGTCGACAGAAGGGGCGGCCATTCTGGCTCTAACGTCCTACAGATGATCTTCGAGAACTGTACACGTATGCAGAGAGGCTGTCGGCAGAAAGGCTAAACATACTCCTATAAGGTCAGTGGTGTCGCAGACAACGAGAAAAGCGACGAATTGACAAGGAACAGCCCACCGGTACCTTTGCCACAGCCACTTGCGGAGATCACAAACGAAATAGCCAGGACCTTGTGGCCGTCACTTGATCTGAGCAAGAGGATGTTGCTCAAACTCAAAAGAAATAGGCTGAGAGCGACGGTAGATCTACTTACAAGACACTGCCTTACCGCATCTCACGCGAGAAGAGCAATTTATGCAGAAACTGCTAGATGGAAGTGGACACCATCGACCGTACTTTGAGTGAGTGTCCAGCTCTAAATAGGAAACGCCTCAACATCGTAGGTGCTTACAGCTTTCAAGACTTAGCAGAGGTGGCAAGTGTCGTCTCGCTGAATAAGCTGATTCAATTTAACGGAGTGGTCACCTAGCAGCTCCAATTAGCCAGCGGATGGTGGCAAATCGGAGGCCCAATGCGAGCTGCGCTAGCGGCGACCCTCTAACCTAAGCTACCCATTTCACTAAATCGATTTACCAGGTGGCGGCGCCTGATGAGCAAAGAGCGTTGCGTGCCAATGGACCGGTGATATTTCTTCGCCTTTTGTGAACATTCTTGACGATAGGATGTATGTACATCCAAAGCTCAATTTCCAACTAGTCCCAGCTTTATCAATACAATCGAAACATTACAAACTCTCTCGGAAGCATTAAACATTAAAGAGGACTACCGTTCTTACGAACTCGTAACTCGTTTTAACGTCAATTAACGAAACCTTTACAACGAATATTATCCGATATCACCTCTCGTTTTCTGATTTCACCAGGCATCGTCCGTTGAGTCCTGTACTAAACTTTCATCACACTTTCGTATTGATTTAACAACAAATTGTAACTCCTCTAAGCTGTTTCATAATGTGCGGTCCTTGTTGATCCGTCGTCCCTCCCGCGACGCCCAATGCCCGACGTCGGGCTGTAGCGCCACAATGAAACTATGTGCGGTATTTTAGCCACTTCAAAATTCCCCCCGAGTTCTCTGTCCGATATAGCGCATATCATGCTATCCTTGACGTCAGCATTTCGCAAGTGTATCTATCTAAAATGCTTTGGAAAACTACGAAGTCTCGTCAGTTTACATAGATAGGAGAGTGAGCCTTAATAAGTAAGAGAAATCCTTTCAAGTGGGGATAGAGAGCTGCGCTGGCTGACTAATGCAAAGCAAAATCTAGCGATGGAAAAGCATTAGTGCAGATCATGAACTAAAAGAGGGCTAAAGTGCAAGCCTATCTAGTCATTAGCGTACTGCTACTACTTCGAGTGGTCCATATTTCCACAGGATGCTTATTATCATCCTGAAGCCAATTCCATTAAATCAGAAATAATGGGAGCATGGAAAATTCAAGTGCAAGTTTGTGTACTTGCTGTTGTCATTGTGGCGAAGGTTGTGTTGCATAATCATTAATGCCGAGGACTGGTATTGCACCTGCCGTAACGGTGCGATGGCTAATATTCAAATAAATGCTAATGAATGTGCATACAAATTAATTGGAGAAATAGGAAAAACGTCTGCTTTCGGTATTTTGTTTTATATTCAGTATTCTATAGGTCATCGCCTCTTAATTAGCAGGTGTTTCGAAGAATGATTGCTATTAGCAGAGACAATGGTTGCAAAAATCTAGCGGTTGAATTAGGGGAAAAAAATAAATGCCAAAAATGGGATAATGTCAATAGTGGTTAATAAGACCCGGATCTTCAGTGTAAAGTTAACAGCCTTATAACCGGGAGATTAAAGGAGCTGATCGCGCTGATAGTAAGTTCACTCATCATTTAAGTTGATGTAAAGGACAAGGATCCCCAAGACTGTTAACAAATAAACCACGACGCTTTCTGTCCGTAACTTCAATTGCAACGGTTCGAATGCAGTCCGCTACTCAAGAAGTACCATGAAACTAAAAGTCGCACACATAGAGGCGGACAGCACATGCGGCGAAATTGAATTGGCTATGGATGGCCATTCAATAGATGTGAGTACTTCGAGTGCGGCCAGGATCACATTTGAAGCTTAGGGCAGTTGTCCCCTCATGAGCATGTTCGTCCGCCCTATAGTTGCCCGCAAAGTATTCAGCAGAGAAGTTATGATGAAGAAGTGACCCATCTCTGTGAGGGCCGAGCGAGACTTCTGAATAGTCTTCGACGTAGTGGGAACAGAGTCAAGTGAGTGAAACGCAGCCTGACTGTTCGCATAGATAGTAATGTCTCTCGCAGTCCCGACATGACTCCTTAACCAGGTCAGAGCTTCCGAGATCGGCAAAACCTCTGCCTGCAGGACACTCCAAAAGTCGGGACGGTAAGATAAGTTAATTCCTAGTCTCTCCGAGTATATACCAACCCCAACGCCGTCATCAGTCTTACAGCCATCCGTGTAGTGTAGATGATCAAGGAGTTAGGGGTGAAGGGCACATTATCACCCCATAGGTTCCTCAACGGAATCAGGCTGCAGTTCCTGCCAAAAACGTGTTTAGGAAAAGTGTAATCAGTCTCTAAAAGGAGATTCAGGTTGCCCAGAATAGCTGAGTGGCTAGTACTCAACGCACGCCATTAGCCTGTTTCCGCGGAGGAGCAGGGCCGAGTTCAATCGGGAGCAAGTTTAGCAGCGTATCTAAGCTGAGTGACGCAGTTGTTCTAAAAGCCCCCGTTGTGACAATCGCCGTTAGTCTTTGCACTTTACTTAACAAGATAGAATAGGATGCTTCTCTAAGTGCCATCCATAACACATGCGAGTATGCCGTGCAGTAAAGTTGACCGCACAACCATTGTGTACAGCCAGTACACTACTTTCGGTTGCAGACCCCAATTCTTGCTAATCGCCTTTCGGCTCGCGTAGAGCGCGGTTGTGGCCTTGTTTACCCGCTCAAGGATGTTGGGCTTCGACGTCTACTTCCTGTCAAAGATAAGACTCCGGAACTTAGCTCTATCAGTGAAAACCAGTTTCTTGTCATCCAATGATGGAAGCTCAACAGGAGGTAGCACGTGACATCAAGTTCTCTCTCAATTGCCGTAACCCCTTGTGGGGCATAGCGCGTCAACTGTTTCATGTAGCCCAGTTGACGATTCTCGGCATAAACTGATATCGGAGAATGCAGTTGCCAGCATGCACCTCCTGCACATCCATGGCCACGAACGTCGTCGTGGACGAGATTCGAACCCGAAACGCCGGTAGTCAAACATGAGACTGATGCCTCAACACACTGCGCTACCGGTCGCCTCATCAAGTTACTCTGGGCGAAACACCTTAGGGTAGTATCAGAAAAGGCCACAAAAGCCTTGTGGATCTGCAGGCAGTATGCAGGCGGGACTTGGGGAACCTAGCAATAGCAAGGCTTAAAACCTGCAATGCACAAATCAAATTGAATCCGGAATACAACAGCTGGCTGCTGCTGTAAGTCACAATACGCTCAGCATGTCATCTGACCATCTGATTAGTGAGCTATACTTCGAGCATACCTTCCGGTCAACTGTGTGGGATAGAGAGTAGTGGACGGATTCTTACAACTCTCTCCAGCCCAACACAATAAAATGGTGTTCGCATGGCTCCAAAACGGATGAAGAATCCGGCGCGGGCATTGTTGGCCCAGGCCACAAAATTCTCATCTCTACGGGAAACTTCCCCACTGTCTTCCAAGCGGAAGTTTGTGCGCGGCTATGCCGGGCCACATCAAGAGGAACATAGGAACCTTCACTGATAGTCAGGCGGCCATCATGGCGCCGACTAGTACATCGGTACACTCAAAAATCGTGAAGTCTTGTCAAGATATCCTTAAAATTGTTGGGGCCTCAAATAACCCCACAATCTACTGTGTTTCTGAGCATGAACAGGCGGACGAGCTTTTTAGACGGACATCTGAGGCCCCCCCCCCCCCTACAATGGCTCAATCCTTTCTGGAGTATACCAATTTGTCTTTTCAGGAAGCGGATTAGGAAGCGAGAGAGAGCTGCCCTGTGGGAAGCTCCCCCTGGTATGAGAAAATCAGAATTGTTCATCGCGGGCTACTCCCGTAACCATCCCCTTCAGCAAAAACAGGGTCTGAATTGTCTGTGGCACACAGGTCACTCCTGTCTTCGAGGTCACTTCAAAACAATGAGACAAGAGTATCTTGTGGTAGTAATGAGAACATAAAAATTATTATTAATGGAATATTTACACAAAGAATACTGAACTAGTGCAGTGTCTAGTCACAAATCTCAACTACGAATTTCGCATGCCACCCGACATGTAGATATCGAATTTATTGCAAAATTGACAGTAGGTCGAACGACAGGCGTAATGACTTCTCATTCCATTCAAAATTTGCTGAAAACGTGGTGTTCCCCAGTCATCTACCATGCAATCTGAATAATGCACAACAATCTCCCTTCCCTACTTAATCCTCTTAGCGCCACGTTACCGAGCACGTACGTTCACGGTTTCAATGTAAATTTCAATGACAAATTGTCTAATCACTTCATTCTTAAACCAGACAATTTATAAATATGCACAAGTATCGGCGTATCTGAGTAGCAAGGCATGCAACAGGTTTATATCTCTACGAGCATTTCAAGTGCTATTATTTTCTTCCGGCGTTGATATGTACCCGGCGCGGCGTCTCTTCTACCCTAACAATCTCGACAACGACCCATTTTCTAGGAGCAATGTTTGTATATAAATATGTAGACACATGTCATTGGCTACAGATATTCGTATAAAATTTATAAATTAGACATTTGTATATTCTGTACTATGTGTAAATTTGTGCAGTACAGATAATAGTCTAAGAGCCAACGACACAAAAAGTCAAGTCATTTGCAGAATCATCTGATGTGTGACGTCATCAACAGCGTGACTCCAGACAAGTTCAGAAATTTTAATCGAACTTTTCTCGGCTCAGGACATTCTAACAAAAGCTATCATAAAAAGGCAGAACGAAATTCCTTGACGAACACCCCTTCCTTCAAATGTCAAAAATTTGACAAATTCGCATCTACGACGTCAGACGTCATCAAAAGCGAGCATGCATGGGTCCCATTTATGTACAGAAACTTAATTGGAATTCCATTTAAAAGGCATGTCTGCAAGGATGCTCGTCTAGGAGTTTCGGTTTGTTCGTTAGTGTTGATACTTGTAGGAATATGTTCTGAATCGAATGCAGGCCTAATCATGATTTTGCACATGAGTGGGATCCATGATCCATCAAATGACGTCATACGTGAACCTTTTAAGGATGTGTTAAGGATAACTCAATTACCCTAACCCCTTGTGGGGCATAGCGCGTCAACTGTTCCATGTGGCCCAGTTAACGTTTCGTTGGCATAAACTGATTTCGGAGAATGCAGTTGCCAGCATGCACCTCCTGCACATCCATGGCCACGAACGTCGTCGTGGACGGAATTCGAGCCCGAAACGCCGGTAGTCAAACATGAGACTGATGCCTCAACACACTGCGCTACCGGTCACCCCGGCTATCACTGATGCATTCTCAACCTTGTGCGAAGATGACTCACTCTGCAAGTTTGTGTACCAGATGCTCACATCTCGGGTGATCCTCGCTAGTCTCGTCACATCATCTGTATGCAAACACGTAAGCAGGGGCACTTCCCAAGGCGATGTTCTCTCTCCGCTTTTGTGAAATTTAGCGGTCAACAGGTTGCTTGTCAGCCTGGAAGGATTGGGATGCCAAGTTACCACTTATGCGGCCAACATTGCAAATGCAATCTCAGGCAAATTTCCCTGTGTGCAGTCTAATGCAGAATGCCCTCGGTATCCAGTCGGAAAGGGCTGGTGTGGTTGGGGTCAGAGCAAATCCGCAAAAACGGAACTCGTTCTCTTCACTAAGAGATATAGGCTACCTTCATTTAAACTACCATTGATGGAGGAGGGCACAAGGTTTACACTCGCCGATAAAGCCAAATTTCGTGAACTTTGGATAAAAAATTGTTGGAAAGCATCTGTTGCACTATACTCTTGCAAGAGGGCTACGGGCAAAAAAAAGGGGATTGTCGCCGAAAGTGGTTTACTGGCAAGGACAGCTCCGACCGTTGCCTTGGGCGACTGTTGGACTTACTTCGGACATCTTCGCAGAGCAGATGCCGGCGAACACGACCATTCTCCCTCCGAGAAACCGATTACTACTACTACTACTTGTACTATTTGCTTTAACCCCTAGTAGGGCATAGCGCGTCAACTATTCCCATGCACTATACTCGTGGAAGAAGGCTATAAGAAATGGGGCTTACAACCGAGCGTAGTATACTGGCTCTATTTATCGGTTTTGCGCCCCATTCTGTTACATGGGGTTGTCGTGGATGGTGGACGGCACTTAGGATTGTATCCTACAGGAACCTGGCTGGAGAAGGCGGGGGGGCTCTAAGGACTACACCGAAAGCTGCCTCGGGCGCTCTGTTGAATCTACTTCCCTTGGACATTTTCGCAGAGCACATGGCGGCAATTACGGCTGCTCGCCTCCGTGAAACCGGCCCAGTCAACCATAGGTCACTCAGCTGTATTGATCAACCTTGATATTCCCGAAGAAACGGACTATACCTCTCCGAAATACTTGTTCGAAATGGGTTTTACAGGCCATTCCCTCTAGGAATGACTGGCCCGAAATCGCTTTTCAGGAATCAGATGCTATTACGATTTTTACTGATGGTTCTAAGACTGATGAAGAAGTGGGGGCTGGCGTATACTCGGAAGAGTTGGATATTAGCTTGTCGTCCCGTCTCCCGAACTTTAGTTGTGTTTCCAGGCGGAAGTCACAACAATATCTGAAGCTCTAGCCTGGTTGTCACAAAATGTTTTATCTGGAAGGGACATTATTATCTACACGGATAGCCAACCGGCGATTAAATCACTTAGCTCTGTTTTGGTAAATTCGAAGACAGTATTAGATTGTCGCAACTCCCTCATAGAGAGGGGAAGGCTCTTCAACATTTCCCTGTGCTGATAGCTAAGGCATAGAGTGGCTACGTTGATAACTGCAAGGCCGACGAACTGGCTCGAGTACGGGTACGATCAATGAGATTAGCGGGCCGTTACGTAGCACCAGGATGCCGCTAGCTGCTTGTAAATTGTAAATGGAAATATCAAAGATGCGGCGTATGATAGGGCCTGCATCAAATGCTCCATTTGTTGCTCCAATGACAATACACGTCATGTGGCTAGACAGATGTGGCCCAAACTGGATCCCAAACGTTCTTCTGGGTTGCTAATACTAAACAGAAATAATCTAAGAACTGCCGTAGGAGTGCTAACTGGACTGCTTAATTGGGGAGCACATCAGGAGTCTTCATCTTAAGCATATAATTTTTTCAGGAGCTGCAGGGACGAGAAGGAAAGTACGTGCCATCTTCTGTGCACCTGTCCGGCCCTAGCGAGTTTTAAGAAGGACCTCCTTGGTTCCTACTTCTTCACCAATCTGGATGACCTGAAAAAGGTAAGTGTTGGTCGGTTACATCGCTTCATTTTGAGCTCTGGCTGATTTAACAATTGAGTTGGTCTCAGTTGCTGAGTCTAGGGGTATCACAACGGACCCAGTGGTGGTCTAAGTGTGCTTAAACAACCTTTCTAACCTAACCTAACCATTCCCATGTGGCTTAGTTTGACGTGTCGTTAGCATAAACCGGTTTCGGACGATGCATGTTGCTAGCATGTACTTCTTGCCCTATTAGCCTTATAACTGCGACAAGTTGGGAAAGTTTGTGGCTTACTGTTACGCCCCACACCACAGAGGGAAGACAACATAAACATCCATGGCCCCGACGTGGACGGGACTCGAACCCGTCACTGACCGGTAGCATGAGACATCAGACTGACGCCTCAACGCACTGAGCTACCGGCCGCCGCCAACCGGCCAGTGGATCACGTCAATCACAGGCCACTCGATTGTTTTGAACAGCGCTGATATTCCCGTAGAGACGGGCAACACCTCTCCGAAATACATGTACGACAAGGGGTCTTTACAAGCCTGATCCCATCGTGAAATGAGTGACCAGATAGCGCTAATCTGGCAACTGATGTCATCTGCATTTTCACTGGAAGCTCTAAAACTCGGAGAAGCTGCATATTGGCTTGTCGCTCAACCTCCCGGCACACAGTTGGATTTTGCAGGCGGGGGTTATTGCAATCTCCAAGGCGGTAACTGATATATCTGCTAGGGAAGTTAATTTACGTGGATAGTCAACCGGACAAAGACAGTATTGGATTGTCGCAGCTTTCTCTTGGAGATGGGGAGATTTTTCAACATTAACCTGTGCTGGATATCACGCTATAGTGGCTTTTCTGGTAACTGCAAGGCTGACGAACAGGCTCGGGCAGGCACGACCAATGAGAACAAGGAGCGCTTGCATTAGTACTGGGACGTACGAAAGGCTAACAATAGATGGGAACTGCCTTATCGCGGAGCATGCTAGGAGACTTCGGCTCCTAGACAATGATTACTGTAGTAGGTGCGGGAACGAGGAGGAAAGTCTTTTTCACCTGATGTGCGCTTGCCCTGGCCTGGCGAGATGCAGGAAAGACCTGTGTCCTACTTTTTTACTGATCTGGACGATTTAAAGGTTGATCGGCCTCATCGCTTCACTGTCAGCTCTGGCTGGCTTGATGATTGAGTTAGGCTCGGGTTGCTGTACCTGGAAGTATCACAACATTCTTCTATTGGTTAAGCCAGCCCATCTAAACTAACATAACCTAAGGATGTCTGCCTGGATGTTCGTCAAGGAATTTCAGTATGCCTTTTCACATTTACACTTGTAGGAGTGTCCGGGAACCAAAGAACGTACGAATACAATTTCTGCTGGCCTCAATTTTTTCCACACTTTTACCTCAATTTGTGTTATACACCTGTTCGTCTCAGATAGACAGAAAAATCTTTCCTTTGTACAAGGAAAGCAACCAAGTTCAACCCAATATAGAGTAAAGTCATTTGCAAAAAGTAGCAGTGCAACTTTCTGCAAATGATTTGACCTTTTCAGTCGTTGGCTCTAGGTCTATAAATACACACCAGTGCTGTACAGATTTAGACGAAAGAAACCGAGAGCGCGTGAGTGTAGTGTAGTATGTACGAGTATGTGATTTGATATTATTACAATTCGATTTTCAAGATATATGTACAAAATAATACGTGAAGGAAAAGCATACGTACGGGAGGGGGCGAAGGGAGTAAAAATTGACTGAATGGATGAATGACACGAAAAAAAAGATTTTGTTGGTTTTTTTTGGAGCAACCAGCGTCTTGATGTCTGGCAAAACGCCGGGTAATTTTATTCATTCATTGAAAATCCGCAAACACAACAGGTTGCTGATAAAAAGGCATCAAGAGAGGGGCGCCGCCAACGATGGTTAGAAAACGTGTGGACATGGCACTGAAAATATGTGTTATACATAATGTCGGCATGTTTGTACATGTATCATAAAGTCAAATACAGGGTATTCTGAGTTACCGCTGTTTTGTTTTGCAGCGATGCAAATCAAGACCGCGACGAAATTTGCACAATCGACGGAAATAATTGAAGATATTTGTCGTTAATCTTTTGTGTAGCCTGCCGCTGCATAATTCTCAAGGATCTAGACGAAGTGACTTTTCTTCTGACTGAAAGATGACCCATCTGATCGGCTTAAGATACTCAACACGGTCAAAAAGTCAGAACCTTCAGGATATAGTGAACATTTTCCTGTATTATCACGCATGAACGCGTAGCTAGTTTTTAATAATAGAATGGAGTTGGTCATTGCTACTCCAATGGCTTTGCTTAGCTATGCACTACCATGAAAACTTAATCAACATTAAGTCAATTCTTCACCTCCTGCCTTCTTGTTTCGTCCACACGATGGATTGTACCCAGGGACGTATTCCGATTTAGGTGGGAACACAAACTGGTCTTGTCTAGCTGCTTCCCCGATGGATCAAGGCAGCTTCTGAAGGGTACAATCCATCGTGTGGACGAAACCAGAAGACAGTTGAAGAATTGGCGTTATGGTGATTAATTTTTCGTGGTAGTCCAAGACAAAAATGACTTGGCATAGATATCCATGCCAAGTCATTTTTGTCTTGGAATAGCAATGACCCACTCCACTCTATTTTTGAGGATATAGTTCGTGAACAATAATTCAAGATCCATCTGAAGGCGCAGACGGTGCTCCTGACTGCAATTTTCAGTAACTGACTCGATGCCGGATTCTTCCCAAAAGCATGAAAGGGTCAGGATTATGGCCTTTCTCAAGACAGAACTTTCATGTAAATCGGAGAAGGTTGTGGCTTATTCTTACGCCGCACACCACAGAAGGAATATAACAAAACAAATCATGACCACGACGAGATTCGAAGAGCAGCAAAGTCGATTAGATATCAGACAAACCCCCCCCCCCCCCCCCTACCCGGCTGAAAATAGTTTTCTTCCAGTACTTTCGGATTTTTAAAGTGAATTCGAATCCAGATCAACCAGTCATCAGGGTCAGGGTCAAACTAAAGAAATATTTTAGAATCAACGTAAACTTACCCCTGATTCGATGTCGGTATTTGTATTTGGCGTTGATGCCTGGCTGGGCCTATTGGGATACTGAAATAGAGAAAGGGACAATTTTAAAAATGTGCGAAATACGGTAATAATGTAATTTAATTAAGCCTAAGATTACACTTTTGCAGAGAATTTTTCAATAGTCAAGTCAACCAGGACCTTGTAATGAACCACCTGTAATGAACGATATTATGGTCTGGTAGTGATGCTTCCACCGACAGATCTATGGCAGCACCTGATGAGTAAGGATCTGTCGGTGGTACGAAACCAGAGGCCGAGGGTTATACGCCTGGACCCCGATGGGAGCGCGAGGGAATCTGTACCGTCCGCCAACCATTCCATCCTTATCGCCCTATTTTTTATCATTTTCCATTTTCGCCTCCCATGTTTGTATTGTCTTCCCCAGGCATATGAATTTTTATTAATACTTAAAGGACACTTATGACCACCGACTCCATTGTCATCTACACGGATGGCTCTAGGACCGACGGCGGAGTCGTGGCTGGCATCTATTCGGAAGGATTGGGAATTTACTTGTCCTTCCGTCTTCCTGACTTCTGCAGTGTCCTACAGGCGGAGGTTTCTGCAATCCTGGAAGCTCTGAACTGGCTGGGAAATCATGTTGTGACCACGAGGGACGTCACTATTTACACGGACAGTCAGGCTGCAATTCGATCACTTGAATCCGTCCTGACTACATCGAAGACCATCGCGAACTGTCGTTTAACCCTCAGAGTGATGGGTGGTTATTTCAACATAACGCTCTGTTGGATACCGAGCCATTGTGGCCTCGCAGGTAACTGCGTGGCGGATGAGCTGGCTCGGGTGGGGAAAACCGGAGTTATTGACGGGGACCGCGCTAACATCAAAATGCCAGCCTTATCGTGCAAACTTGCTATCAAAGCCACTGCGGTTGACAGGGCGAACATGAGATGGTTAAACGGCGTTACGTGCCAAACAACGAGGTCGATTTGGCCGAAACTTGACCCTAGCCGCTCCGCCACACTGCTTTCATTGAACAGGAAACACATCGGCAGAGTTGTGGGGGTTATTACGGGGCACTGTCCTATTGGAGAGCTCGCCTGGAGGCTTCGCATTCCTCACAATGACTACTGCAGGAGCTGTGATGACGTGGATGAGGAGGAGAGCGTTCTCCATTTCCTATGTCACTGTCCGGCCCTGGCTGAGAGGCGGAGGAGGTTTCTGGGTTCCCGATTTTTCTGGGAACTGAAGGACCTTAAGGAAGCTAGTGTAATACAGCTCAATCGCTATATTGCCAGCACAGGCTGGTTTTAATGCCTAGGTTTTATTAAGGTGGATTTAGTGGTATCACAACGGACCCAGCGGTGGTCTATGTGTGCTGTGCGTTAGCATGGCAGCCCCTTTACCTAACCTAACCTAAAGGACAAGGGCAACGAGCGAGTGTTCATATATGTGCGATACTGAGGGTTGTGATCGCTTAGGAGCGTAGCGAGCGGAACCCACACAAGGGACTATTGAACCTAGAGCGAACAAAGCCAGCGTTCATATTTGTACGGAACTGAGGCGTCTGATCTCTTAACCGCGAAGCGAGGGTAGAAAGCAGGGTTCACAAAAGAGGCAATTTCACATTATAATTATTCACAGAAGAGACTATTCCGGACTATAATTATTCATAGCAAATCCTCCAAGCACATGTGCGCATAAGAGATTATTGTAAATCAACAGGGTCTTGCGTCGGATCACAACTCTCAGTAGCACATGGACACTCACTCCGCTCACTCTGGATGCTACAGTCTCTCTTGTGTAGGGCTCTCGCTACGCGCTTCGGAGATCACAAACCTCAGTATCGCACAAAAATTAATAACGTCAATTGACATTATAGCACTGGACGTTATTACACGCTACCGCCGTCGAAGCGCAGTTCCGTCGGGAGGATCGCCTGAAAGATATTCATTCGTCGAAATTCTCGATTTTCCGAGCGCACTCCACTCTAAGCTCCCCAAGCGAATCTATGTCCGCCAAAATAATTACCTCGTGCAAATTTCTTCTGACAATCCTTGTCAAAGCCCGGCCCAACAATTTAATTCTCATGCGGTCGTTAATTTGTCGAGCTTTTTCCAAGAAGTCATCAAATTTCTGTCCGCTCTTTTGTTTGCGACGACGAATCGCCTCTATTAAATTTTCGTCGTCATATCGGTCGGCAAATTGCTTTCAAGGTGCCTTGCGTAATGTTGACCAGGTATATCGGCTCAAAAACTTAAAACTGGCCGCAAGACGGCAAAACCAAGTTGCTATACACGGTCCACGCGCAGGAGATGAGCGTACAGGCATAGGTCCTCAAAATTTCCGTCTTCGTTCGTTTCGTAAATAAATTCACCAACGGCATCCTTTTCGTCAAATCGAATACCGAAATCGGAAATAGTGCGCAGAAAACACCCAGGGGGTATATGTACATATATGAAACGTCAGGCGGAGCATAGTCTGTGACAGTTTTGGGAAGCGACACGCCTCGATCGCCATAGTTTGCTATGAGCGGCTATTAAGGCAGTGTTCGACTGCGGGTACTTTGGAAAAACGTCATTCGGCCTTAACAACCATATCTCGTCCTTGGTACTCCGTGTTCCACCACCATCAAGCAACTTAGCTGTCCAGGTAATGCAAGTATAATACGAGCACAGATCTAATCAATTATGTATCCCTGATTCGAATTTGGGTCCATTGTGTTACCCCAGGGAGTCTCTTGTCCATAGCACCTACTACTTAAAACCAGCCGGAGCTTTTGATAAATCCATGGAGTCAAAGAAATTGACCATAGATTTACCAAAAGCTCCGACTGGTTTTAAGTAGTAGGTGATATGGCCAAGAGATTCCCTGGGGTAGCACAATGGGGAATTCGGGTTTAGGTGTGCCGTGGGCGCCCGCGGCAGCCCAGCAATCCAATAATCTAACCTATTCGTGCAATAACAGGTGGCGGTGCACGGTAGCAACGTGAACCATCCAAAACTGGTTTATGCCAACCAAACGTCAGCTAAGCCACATGGAATAGTTGACGCGCTATGCCCCACTAGGGGTTAGGGCAAATGAGTAGTAGTAGTAGTAATATCTCCATGTGTTTACCATAAAAAAAAAACATTTAAAGCCGAACAAAAGAAAATAAAATCCTTTCACTTTATTCCTTAAAGTCCTCACTCTCCATCTCTCTATCTCTCTTTTCGTGACCACCACCATCATCACATTTCAAGTTCAATGGCATTGGCAACCGGAGGATGGTAGCGAGAAACTTTCACTTTTCTTCTTTTTTTCAGCCATTAGCTCCAATAATATCGTGAGTACTTTTCTTGCATGTCGACGGGATGGAATATAAACTCGAGGCGAAAAAAAAAAAGTGAAATTCCTTTCTCTGACATCGACATAACACACAACGAACCTAAAACCAAACTCTGCAAAATTCACAACAGCAAAAGGACCAACTGAATGTATTGAAACCGATGACGGGGGTGGTGGTGGCGGCAAGTAACCGGCATCAATAGTAAAATATCCTCTTTAAGGATATGGATTTTCCGGGAAAATATTCACCAAGTGCCGAGTAACATACAAAATATTTAAGGACGAACCTTAAAGCGAAAAGGTGGATGACGAGAAAAAAAATATAGTGAAGGAAATATATTTGTGTATAAACACATATATTTGTAGTGAACGTGACAGACAGTTGCTGGTGACGTAGTGAAAGGTGATATAAATGTGGGTTAACAATATAGGTATACATATAGTGAGCCACTTGTTGACAGCCTTTAGAAGAGGCGGAGAAACACATTTTGCCGGTGTGGGTATAGTTAGAATGAGTTTACTGAAGGGTTCCACACGTTGGGGGCGGTGTAATAGGTAGCCGGCAGTTACCTACTTTTTTTTAACATCGCGACTCTAGATAAACTTGGAAGTCTGGCTTGGAGCTGCAGTGAGCCGCGATATCTCTTTGAGCAAAGTTCAGACAGAACACTAAATTTCCTAGCTGAAATTCTCTACTGAGAGCGCGTGTTGTAATGGGCCGAACTTTTTCCACGTTTTCATGCACCTGTTTCCGAAGCAGGTGAATTCTGTCATTGGCATCAACAATGTCACCACAGTCCTCCAGCAAATATAGCCGCAAAATATTGTAGATGTGACTACCGTTGACCATCAGCTCATCGGATGCGGCACAGTATGGTGACGGATTCAAGGCAGCATGCTGTGCAGGTCTAACGGCAGAAGGTTAACAGTCTCATGACCCAATCTCACTGGTGTAGATGATTTAAAGACCAAATTTTCGTCATGATGGATCGATTGACTAGCTCAGAAGTATAATGCTTCCTTCGAATAAAGAGCTTTGTATAACAGATCTTTCTATAGCCTATGAGGCAAAAAGCGAGCCAAAAAAAAAAACCAGACGCAATGATCATCGCATCGCTACCACAACAACAACAACAGACCCAATGGTCATATCTCAAGTTTGAGAAATGACCTACATTAAAGTTCTAGGGAAAATAAAAACAGTTGGACGAAAAGTCACTCATATAAGGCGCACCCGTAAAGGGGAGTTATTGCTACAGATAGTTGACGACGACGACGGCTCGTTGGAATCATTCCAAAACATCGTGTCAGGAGTCTTGGGAAACGCAGCTGATTAAAGCGCTGCGCCAAAAAAACAATAATAAAGTGTCACGATCTTGATGAGATAGCCAACAAGAACCGCTCGGCGTGCAAAATTGGAGGACGCGATCACTTGACGATGATCCACGGCCAGGGCCCGACGTCGGGCTGTTGCGCCACGATGATATGTGGTAGTGAAGGCCATAAATTCAAAACGTGCAACAAAGAGTCGAATTGTACATAAATATTGCGCAGGAATGCCAAAAGAGTGAATTCCAGTCATTCGACCGGAAGCGGCAAATGTCCTTCATACGTGTCAGCAGGTGTTCCCCAAGGATCCAAGCTCGACCCAGTCCTGTGGAACATACTGTACAACGACATCCTGGACCTTTACGTTCCTAAGGAGGTGACAATAGTTGGTTTTGAGGATGATATAGCGACCGCTGTTGTCGCCAAGGATCTCGAGTATGTCGAAATTCATGCCAACGAGGCAAACACAACTATCAAATTGTGTTTGGAGAAGGTTGGAATGGAGCTGGCGGAGCAGAAAACGGAGGCCGTTCTCATCAGTAATCGCATAAAGAGGAACTATTTGAAGATTTAAGAGTCTGAAGCAGCATCATTACCACTAAGCCCTTCATCAGGCACCTTGGAGTAATGATTGACATGCAGCTCGACCTCTGCAAAGCATCTTAAATGTGAGAAAGCGGAAAGCGCCACTTTATGACTATGTCGAGAATGATGCCGAGTATTGGGGGCCCTAGAAGGAGCAGGGGGCTCTATTCTACTTCACACATCACACGTATAGGGCAAAGCGCTTAGCGACGATTGCAACAGAGAACAACAGAAATGTCAGCGGTATTATGTCGGTATATAAAAGGAGCGCGTTGAGAGTGAGTACCGATCAACATCACACCAAGCGTCGTAGCTGGAATGCTCCCAATAGATATTTTGGTGGCTTTGACGGTGGTCGACGTTCGAAGGCTTTGGAGGCGTCAGAAGAATGGAGAAACAGAGAAATAATCGAGTCTCTGGCAAAATGGCAACAGCGGTGAGAGCAGACAACAATAGGACGTTAGAAGTACACTTTTATCCCGAATACCGAGAGGTGGTTGAATAGAAAGCACGGTGAATTACACCACTATATAACTCAGTTGCTCACGGAGCATGGTGAGTACAAAGAATATTTACATAGATTTAAGTTGGGCGACTCTGCAGAATGACCTAGATGCAAGGAAGTCGCGGCAAACGCGCACGAAGCACGTGCTGTTCGACTGTCCAAGGTTTCATCAAAATCATGAAGATTTGGGAAAGGAACTAGACAGTGCCATTAGCCCAGAGAACTTGATCGACATAGGCTAAAGAATGCATGTGCAAAACTGGGATGAAGTGAGTCTCACAATATGTGAAATTCAAAGGAACTCAGGAGGGAGAAAAAAAGACGTAAATATGACGGCTAATTAGCCACTGCCATTCCTGCGAAGTAATACCGAGAGGTGGTCCCGCAGGGAAAAATGCTAAGGAGAAAGGTGTCTTGGGGTTTAGTTAGTAAGAATCAGATATAATCGATGCTATATGCCGCAGTCCGTTCTACGACAAGCATCGGTATCTATGGAAGAATCCTAAATCACCTATAAAATGAAACCGGAATATAGAGGGCTACGCCCGCAATCCGAGGGTTTTGTAGCAAGTACTTATTTTGGTATGTAAGTATCGGCTCCTTGCTCTTCTTGGTACCACTTAGATGGATAAAAAAAATAAAATGTCTGACCCATAATATAGTATCATGCCCAATCATATTACGTGATTGTAACGAAACTTAGAACATACGGATATTATTGCTTATGGTGTTGGTTATCCTTGGCCATCGATACTTTTGATCTCGGACGTGTTTAAGGGATGCAGGGATGCGCTAACTGTAACTATGGAAACAAACTATGATTAACCTATTTTGAGGAGATATACAAATTCCATTATTTCCCATTTTATATACTGTTCGGAACCCACCTTCCTGAAGTTTTCATTTTTCTAAGTGTAACGGTCTGGAAATGCAAGGGGTGGGGGCAAATTACGATCGAATAATTTATCCCCTTTTTCAAATATAAGTAAAGTAAACTCAACATTACCTTTTTCACAACACCCCACTTGCCTATACCAGTCGATAAATAAAATTTGACCTTAATTTTAACCCTCACCCTCGCCTCCACCCGCCCGTTACAGTTGGCCAATTATCACACATCGCCCCCTATCAATCTTTACCCTTTCATAAATGTGATTAACCATAATATGTAATAATAACTGCGATTCGCACTACGAAAAACAACATGCAAGTAGTACTCGCACCTTTGAAGCCGGTAGGTGTATTTTTTGTATGAATAGTGTAAAAATGCCTAACTTTAAGTGAATGTATTTTACTATTGTTAAATATTACATGGTTGTAATGAAACGTAGAGGCATTATTGCCTATGGTGTTGGTTATCATTGGCCATCAATATTTTTGACCTCAGGTGTACTTAAGGGGTGCAGGGGTGTGCTAACTGAAAAAATAGAAATGTACTATTATTAACCTTTTTTGATGAGATTTTTTAATTCTATTATTTATAGTTTTCTATGTTAGTAAAATGCCGCTTTTCTGTAAATTTTCACATCTCTAAGTATAACGGTTTCGAAATGCAAGGGGGGGGGGACAAACTCGGATCACATATTTTCCCTTCTCCCTCTTTTCCCCTTTGTTCAAATTTGAAGAAAATTCCAGAAATGAAATGTACCCGACGGTACCTTTCTTACGATACCCCACTTGCCTATACCAAATGAAAAAAAAATTTCGTCCTTCATTTTCCCTCTATGGGGACCCCCCCTCAAAGTTGACCTATAACGATGCATCACTTTCTCCAGAGAATTATAGTACTTCTACATATTTTCACTAAATTTCATACATGTAGCCTCAGCGGTTCGTGAGATATTCCATGGACAGACAGACAGACAGACAGACAGACAGACAGACAGACGGACGCATGACCGATTTCATAAGGGTTTTGTTTTACTACAAAACCCTAAAAAGCCTCTGATGCACAGGATTAGATGTGAATAGCCCTTCAATTGGTGGCTGCAGACTCAGTTTGGGAGCTTAGGTGGGCATATTCCGGCCTGTAGCAGAATGCGACTAAGAGACAGGATGTGTAAGCTAGCAGCATGCATCATCGGAAACCGGTTACTCAATCCCCCTAACCCCTTGTGGGACGTAGCGTATTAACTGTTGTAACTCTACGCAGTATTTTTCCCCTAGTTTAAGACAGGATACAAATTCGCTTGTCCAAGCACTAGACGGTCGTATGTATGTCGGTCGTAGTGGGGTAACAGAAAACCATAGTTTAACTACAGGTAAAAAATCTGTAAACCCCATTGTCCACGGAGGCCCTACCCATCTAATTTTAAGTACTACTTGCAGAGTGGAGCTGACTAGCTAGCTGCCACTTGGACGCGCAGATCTGCTGCTTTCCTCTTCCTACCGGAGCTCTATATGAAGAATGTGATATAGGATGCGATACATGGCCCCCCAATTTCGACATGATGGAAGGATACGTTCCACAATATTTCCCGGACTCTGTAGACCTCCCAGTTTCTCCGTAAATCGCTGAGGAGCACTCCTGGACATTCTGGACAATCCGGCGATTCGTTCAACTTGAACCTGTGAAGATATTGTCTTCAGCCTCCTTTTTAACTAACGAACGGTGTCAGGTCGTGATTTCGTTTCATCTACAACTCGATTTGCGATTTGGATGAGAGTGTACGTCCATTAACCTTTTGACGATTCCTCCCACCGCTCCTGCCATTTGGGGGTCGTTCCTTTCTCCTTCCCTTCATTGGGACCATTTCGCCGACGATGTAGGCAGAATGATCCCAATAGACATTCTTAAGGATGAGCCCCCCCTAGTCCGATTTGAGTCATCATTCGAATCGGAATGCTAGAGTGCATGGTCGTGCTGCTTCCACAATGGGATCAAAGGTAGCATCTGAGGAGTGATCCATTGTGTGACAAAACTAGCACACCATGGGTGGGATTCTTAAGGAGTAATTCCTTTGCTGCGTTTTGAGCCGTACGGCTGAAGACGTATGACTAGAGCCGCATATCAAATTGTATGGAATTTAAAGAATTGCGATAGTAGATGCGTTGATTGAGGGTCTTTTGGATTAGTGAAGGCTATGGCACAATAGATCTCTTGGTCGCAGTGCCTACCATATGAGTATCTTAGCCTCCCCTTATTTATTTATTATTATTATACTAGCCGTGTAGCAAAATCAATAATTCAGAGATAATCGTAAAACACACTTTGACAACGGGAGCGTATCACTTAAGACCCTTTCTTAGTGCATAGCTTCCAGAGCATGCTTTACAAAGTGGACTGGTGATAAAAGGAGATTTATACTGGGTCCCTGGTCGTATCGCCAAACTCTGGAATGAACCGGCTAACGAACTAGCCAGGCCAGGCCTCGAACATCCCTTCTGTGGTTCGGACCTTTTACGGTACATATATGTATGTGAAGTGTTACAAAAGCAAATCGCGTGGCACATAGTGGGACACTGGATAACGCTTTAAACATTGGGAATACACTGAGGCCACCGGTCTTTGGAATCTCTATGGCAAATCTTCTTAACCGTTACAGATAAATCAGGATAAGAACTGAATTATCAGTGATGTTCTAACTGGACACTGTTGTCTGTGAGGGCATCTTTAAACATAAGACATGGGCACGGTAGAGGACAGTAGCTGTCGTTCTGCGAGGGTGACGATGAAACGTCACTGGATATTCTCTCTTAATGTGTGGTAGGGTATGCCTTGGTATTGGTTTCCCCAACTCGGAAGACATGATATGATATCTAACATTCTGACAATAAGCTAGATCGACAGGCTTGGTCTATTTGTAAGATCTATGGCTCTAG
Organism: Chloromyia formosa; assembly: GCA_964017055.1. Lineage (NCBI taxonomy): Eukaryota > Metazoa > Arthropoda > Insecta > Diptera > Stratiomyidae > Chloromyia > Chloromyia formosa. Next base: position 12,329,132 of record OZ024817.1, read on the forward strand.
CACCATATACCATTTAGTCTCTTTGCTTGCTGACCCTCCTTCAATGTTATTGTATTTTTACGGGGAACCACAAAATTTCGGGAGGGGTCTGGACCCCCTGGACCCATCACTGGGCCCAGTTGACGTTTCGTTGGCATTAACTAGTTTCCCAGAATACAGTTGCCAGCATGCACATCCTGCTCCCCCATTTAGCCGCCTACCTGCGAAAAGTCAGTAAATGCTGTGGCTTATTATTAAGCCCCGCACCACAGTGGGAAGACAATTCATGGCCACGAACGTCGTCGTTGACGGAATTTGAGCCCGAAACGCCGGTAGTGAGATATGAGACTGATGCCTCTACGCACTGAGCTACCGGTCGCCCAAAGTATTGTAGTTAGAGTAGTTGATGTTCAATGCTCCACAAGGGGTTAAGGCAAATACTAAAAAAAATCAAACACTTGATGGAAGCTAGGCTGCAAATTGTGCTCAAATTGAAATTCCTGCAGGCAAAATATCTCCGCAATAGACAAGTGCTCCTCCCGCTCTTTCCACCTAAACCGATAACATCCATACAACAGTCAGTTAAAACTAAAAATGAAGAGCAATTAGCGTTATGCATTTTTCATTGTTACGCTTCCAAACAATCAAACAACCAACGACCCACCCCATAGACCGCCCTCTCCCCCTAAAGGAGGCTCAACGCTTCGCTTCAGCCCATTTTAGAGCTACAAAATGCTTCTCCAATAAAATCAATATATGTTACGAACAAAGTTGCACGAACTAGGCTCGAGGCTCATATAACAAAATGCCCACTCGCAGCGCACATGAGGCACACAAAAGGAGGGCTGGCTCCTGCTTTTGACCTCCTTTAGTTTTTCAATTTTCCTTCACCACCATGATGCGTTCCTGCTCGGGGTGAGAGGTTGCTATCCCAGCTCTGTGTGTGTGCAGGTGAAATGAAGTAGTGGAAAATGAATTACGGTTTGGCAGACTGTTTAGCGCAAATTGCGTCAACAAAGATATAAATAAAAAAAAACACAAGTGCGGCAGGATATGGCAGGATGCGATGCAGAGAGTGTGGCATGATTAAATTTTGGATGATTATCACCCAATCACCGTTCAGGATGTACTATGCGGGTGACATATGAAATGAAAAAGAGCGCTGAACACCGCGACAACACCACCACCACCGCCAAACGATGGAAAACAAAATAAATTTAAACTGACCAATGTACACACTGGCCGAAAAGGACAAAATTACAATATTTTTCACATCATGCATTCGTTTGCCCTGAAGCCACAGTCCAGTCCGCCACTACCGAATCATCCGAGCGCGCGCTCGGTCCTGGATTTCCCCAAAATTGTGTCCATGGCATAAACTATCCTCTTTGACGAGCTATATACACACGCGAGAACTTTTGCTAGTGTGTTGTTAATTTCGAGCGATTTTCGCGAATCAAAGAGTATGAAGACTATTCAGTGTTGCGGGCAGGATCTGTTGGGCGCCGCCAAATCCCGACAAAATCTCCATAAATTTTTACGCCACATTTTCCGGGGCTGGTGAGTGCTTGTGTGTATATTTTATTTCTTTATTCTTTCCCTCACCATATTTCCATGCAATGAGTAAATTTAAATTCGTCAAAAAAATAATTAATTACCTGATGCGGTGACGGTGAGGGTTGTGGCGGTTGCGGGGACGGACTCGGTGCATGACCTGGACTATTACTACTGCTCTGTGTCGGGCCGCCATGTTGCTGTTGATGTGGTGAGGCGGGAGGATGAGGATGACCACCGGCCGTTTGACCTGCCGGTCCAGGACTAGCTGCAGGCGATGGTCCGCTCGGTGCACCAGGCCACGGTCGATTCGGTTCCGGATACTAGAATGGGAGGGAGAAATAAAATTAAATATATATATTTTGCAAAAATAGAGGAGCGAAAGAACGGGGGATGTTTAATTTTTATTCATATGCAGACAGAGGGCTTATGCTGCATTTTCATTTGCCGGGGGAAAAGCAATCATGAGCTAATGAGAAAATACATATTGGAAAATTGGAAAGTGATCCAAGTACCAGTTTTCCGAATAACGAATTAGGAAATGCCCTGGTTTGGAGGAATATTTTCAGTCAGTAATCCTGACTACAGAGTACCTACCACACATCAGGCGTTGGGGTTCGAAAGAAAACCGATAATCTTTATTTATGCCCTCGATGCACCCAATTTCCGTAGCTAACGTTTTTTACGAATGGGTAATTATACTGATGACTTTTAGTTTTTGCCAAGTATTTTAAATTTATTATCGTTTTCGAGAATCTTATGTCATAAACTTGCGTTTCAGCATCACACACAAAGTGTTCTACATAATTGTAGGCTTGTGTGTCAGCACACTAGAAAGTGAGTCGTTGTGACCATAAAACGACTCCTTTAGAAGGCTCTTTTTCAACGACTTGAAAACCACCTTGAGAGAATGACACAGTGGAAAGAACACACAGTTCACCACGGACCGGCAAAGTGCAAACATCCTCAGTGACAGTAGTGCCAAATAGTATAGATTCCACAAGAGTTATCACTCCATAGAAGTTTCGCCCTTGCCAGGAGATTTGTATGTATTGACAAATTGTATAAACATAGTATAAACTACACAGTACAGATACACAAGAGAATCAATACATACAAATCTACCGCCGGAGGCGGAGTCAGCTTTCATGTGAAGTCTATACAATTTGTCAATACATACAAATCTTCTGGCAGAGGTGAAAGTTATATGGAGCGATAACTCTTGTAGAATTATCAATCCTCTTTGGTAGCGCCAAGTACCGAATGATAGTAGTGATAGTGCGAGTGAGACGGCAACAACCCACAAAGAAGACCAGCAGCAGATAGACGGGAAAGCACAACCACGTGCAAGCTCTGGCTAAAAAAATGATACAAAGTATTTACACTGCATGCAGATACATCGGAACATGGATATGTCTTATGCCTACCGAAAGCGTGGGATGTGTTTTGTCGAATGATTTCATCCAGTATAACTATACTGGGATCTTTATAAAACTTACTTCGATATCTTCAACACAACAGGTTCCACGCAGTCGGTAGCCAAAGACATATCCATGTTCCGCTGTATTTGCATGCAGTGTAGATACTTTGTATCATTTCTCACCAAAAGCCAATAACCTGTCTTCCAAGAACCGATTCCCGATAAACCCGCCCCAAATGAAACTTAACACCCCCTTCATGAGACAGAGAGACATACCCCATTGAAAGCTAACGCCCCCATATGAACCGGATACACCCGTTCTAATGAGATTGAACACCCAACCACATGAGACAGATAGACACGCCCTATTGAAAGTCAACATTTATGCTGCTAATGCATCGTACCGTATGGGGAGCTTTTGTTCTATATGTTTATTGCACGTGTGGTGGAGGCTCACATTGTGGGCCAGTCAGACCTCAAATCGCCGCCATTGCAAATGCACAACCACAGTCGCTGGATCACCCGATTTGGCTCGAATGAACTTCATCCGCTCTCGCTCATCTTCGGGGGGCGGGAACTATGTACACTCTCTCAAATTGCGTCTGCGCATGACCAAATCTTAGTCGAACTGACTACTTGCTACTTTTTCTGAGACCCTAGTGATTCAGATAGTACAACGCGCGCTATTTTATTAAATGAATGAATGGAAATTGGCGGAATTTACAGGTCATTGAAAGTCCTTGGACGTCCTTGACCTAAATAATGAGTAAAAATGGAATTTCATTGATTGTGACCTCAGATTGGGTCTATGCATGTGCATGTCGGGAGTGCACAATTTGTTTAATGAAATGGTGAGAATGAGAATGATATGAATGAATGAGGAGGAGGTCCGCTGGCCTGAGCGAAATTTTGCATACATTCGGAGACCATAAATTGCGTGTGAGCATGTCGAGCGAGGAGAGTAGACGACTTCTTGCGACGTGTTCTGGGGGCCTAGTCAAGTTAGGGAGTACGGAGCGTACGCCTCTCTCACGAGTTAAAATTAACTCGAGAGACTGAGCAGAATATCTCTCCGGACGAAATAAAAGAAGACCTGGAAACACAAGGGTTCCACCCTGTCGATACCGCTTAAAACTAAAAAACATCCAGAGGTCTAAATTAGTCAAAGTCCTCCTCCCAAGGACCGAGACCAATATAACGGGTATCTGCGGCCTTTCCGGCATAAAGGCCCAGAGGTCAAAAAGTGGTCAGTCGCAGTGCCACAATTGCCAACAATTCGGGCATGCGGCCAATAAGTGCCATGCCCAACCGCGGTGTGTGAAGTGTGATGGTCTCCACCAGTTCAAAAAAGCACATTAAAAAATGGGGATAAGCCGAAATGCACCAACTGTGGTGGCGAGCACCTAGCCAGCTTCGGCGGCTGCCCCAAAAATCCCGTCAATATCAAGAAATGGTTTGCCCAGACGGCAAGAGCTTCTGTTCCTCCATTAAACTCATCCCCGCCAAAAACAACCCAACATATACCCATCCCAACCACGATCCCTAGCTCCGGGCAAGTAGAAACCTTTTTCGGGGAAATGCAGGCCCAATGCTCATTCAGGAGACCTTTCTGAAACCTGGAGACGACTTCCGAATATCCGACTACAATACATTCTATACCGTAGTGATAGAATGATAGGGAGCAGCCATTTTAATACGACGTAACATCAGCCATCATCCCATAATACTTCCAGACCTTCAGTGTATAGAAGCTACTGCCATCAAGGTGCAAACGACCTTTCTTGACGTTACAATAATTTCGGCCTGCAATCGGCCAAGAAACAGGAATTTTTCAGAAGACCTGCGGGCGCTACTGGAAATTTCAGGTACGGTCTTTCTCGGAGGGGATATGAATGCATATCACCGTTCGTGGGGTGCTGGGAGAAGCAATCAAGCCGGACATGAACTGAGCAGATACATTTCAAATAATAATTTAATATGCACTCATATCCCTAGAGAACCGACGCATTTCGAAACAAGACACGGCACGGCATCTTTCCTAAGCCTATGAATTTTTGTTAATACGTAACGGACAGGGGGAACGAGCGGCGAAAACCCCGCCCACGTCTCCTGAACTGAGCTGCAGCAAGCATTGGCCGCTGCTTAGCTCGTTGAGGGGCCAGATGGCACGGCCCGACCTTCACGGTCCTTATGCTACCTTACGCCCCGTCCCCACGGGCATCTTCGAATGTCCACCAAACCGTCCATTACAACTTGAAGGACATATAGGACAAGAATAATATAAAGGACACATAGGGCATAAAGGAAATAAAGAGGCTGTCCTTCATGTGAAAGACACAAAATCAACTCAAAACCACAGGATGCCCATCCACAGATTTACTTCTTTGGGGACAAAATTTTTCAGTCAGCGTGCATTCATCTTGAAAGCATGTCCATCATTAATATTTGCATGAGAAAGGCCTAAAGTAGCGATGACCATTTTTTGTCACGTTAGCGCAATCTAGCGAATGAAATTGTAGGCGGGGTATGTCCGAACAAGATTGAACGCAGGAAGCAACAGCAGAAATAACAGCAAGAAGTAGATTTGCTTTCGCCGCTATCGCTCCGTTCAATCTAGATCGGTTCAGGGAAATGCATGTTGTTTAACTTGACATTTCGCTGCCGACCTGCCCTAGTTCGGGCAGTAGGTCGACGAGGCGGTGAGCTCAAATCTTGTCCCATGTCCATCGGTTCGGAACATGTCGGGCTACTTTCCTTAAGGGAATGAATCAAGCACTTTTTTACGGCGAATGATTTAGAAGGACGCGAATGTTCGTTTAGGTAGTCAGCCTTGCTAAAAGGGCAAAAGACAACATTTGAGACTTGCATCTTCTTTAAATAAAAATAGTCAAAGATGTGACGTTATGAAAGACGCTTACCTGGTGCGGCGGATACGGTGACCTATGATTTGGGCCACCTCCAGGACCCGGAGGCGTTGGATATCGTTGCGGATACGGTGCATATTGTGAAGTGACAGGCGGACCTTGACCACTTGGCGGTGGCGGTCCGCCCTGTTGTGGAGATGGCGGGTACGAGCCAGGACTTTGTCCAGATGGTGGATATGGTGATTGACCGCGCGACGCACTCGCCTGAAAATAAATAGAATAGAATATGAGTTTTTTGCGAAAATTTTTTATAGGAGGTTACAGAGTAATCATAATGGTCTTGCCAATAATATTTCTCTATATAAGTTTGAATACGGCATCTCGTTGGTAATAACTATTGTAGTTTATTGAAGGTTTGGACAAATTAGGCCCATAAGCACGGAGGCCAAACGATCTGTTGGGCTAACTAAAAGTTAAACTTGGAGGTTTGACAATCGAAACTCTCTCTCTCTCTGGATCCCTTGTCAACCCCTTGTGGGGCATAAGGCATCGAAACTAACCGAGATGAATAGACATAGTTGTCGCATCCATTCATCTCGGTTAGTTCCGATTGTCAAACCTCATTTTACAATAGTTAGCTCACCAATTCCGCTAATAAATACACAGATGGATCCAAGATGGAAGAGGGAGTAGGGCGGGAGTGTTCTCTGATGCATTTACCATAAGCATCTCCTTTAGTCTCCGTGAATACTGCATTGATCTTCAAGCAGAGGCTACGGCCATTACCGAAGCTTTGACATGGCTTAGATGTCACATGGTATCAGCTAGAGATATAAGCCGCTTTCGATTCATTAGCCCGGCTTGACAGACCGAAAAGAACGCCACGGCTCTGCGACGAGCGAACTTAAACAGCCACCATACAAATACTTCGCCGTCGTGATGGCGAATCGCGGACCCAGTATACATTTAGACGGAGGCGAGAGGAGTTGATTTTCAAATAATTTGCTTTCAACTTTGCTCCGATGAGATTCCATATGAGACCTGGATTAAAACCGGTCTGTCATTTTGTATGAAAACCATCTGAGATTCGGTTGAATCGAAAGCGGCTGTAATAATCTTTACCGACAGCCAAGCTGTTATAAAATCCCTCGAACCGGGCCTGACTACATCAAATACCATGGTGAAATGTCGCTCACAGAGATGAGTAACGTCTTTAACATTTTTTTTATGCCGGATTCCGGGTCATAGTCAATTTGCTGTTAACTGTAGGGCGGATAAGCTCGCCAGACAAGACACAACTGGTGAGGCTGCACTAATTCATTGGACCATCTATATACTTACCTATTCCTGATTGTAAACTAGCTCTTACGTCCGAAGCGATTAGCAGTAGTAATATATGCCATTCAACTAAGCCACTGTGGCCCGGATTGGATCCTACGCGCTCCGAGAACCTGCTGTCGTTGAATAGGCAACACATCAGAACTGTGATGGGGGTCATCACTGGACTCTAAGTACTAGGGGATCTCGCAAGGAAGCTTCGTCTCACCTACAACGACTTCTGCAGAAACTGCGATGGCCAAGACGAAGAGGAATATATTTTTCATCTTCTCTGTTCCTGTCCTGCTCTGGCAAGGGGAAAGGAATTTTTTGGATCCCACTTTTTCACTGAGCTGGATAACCTGGCTTATGCTGATGTTGGTAAACTCCATCGATTCATTATTAGCCCTGGCTGGCTTATGGAGTAGAATAGTATGATGAGAAGTTCCCCTGTGGTATCGCAACGGACCCTATTGTGGTCCATGTGTACTGTAGCAAATACAGCAGCTCTTGCACCTAACCTAACCTAGCCCAACAGATCGTTTGGCCTAACTTGCTCACACTCTCAGCCCATTTCTGAATTTTCGCTTGACGTCTTATGGGGTTTTCGACCCTTTAGCTTATCACACGAGCTAGTCTCGCCGGGCATTGACCGTTTCACTTTGGTCACAAGCGGACCTTGCAGTGATATGCACGGAAAGGATCAGCGACTCCCGGTTTTATGCACGTTGCAATGACTCAGCCGAGGATATTGTCATGGGACAGTTGGTTTGCCTATCATGACATACGCCAAATGGATCTCTTATTACGCAATCGCTTCCTCACAAGTGCAACCTATAAATATCCCGCACATAATATCAAAGCTATAAAGTGTCTTTCAGGTTTGACACGTACTTGAAACATTTCCCCCGACCACGCAATGAGGACAATGACGTCTCTTCGTATATATTATAGTTTTGTTCGGAAATCGTAAAAACCGTTCAAAGGAAAGTAAAAGGAAAACGCGAACCCAACAAACATCATCAGCCATGACCAAGGACTATGAAAAGGGAAAATGTAGCGATGTGACGCGGTGCGGAGCGGCGGGTGCGATAAAACGATGTTGGTTGCCGATGGTATCGAACAGAGAGAGGAAGAGAAAGAGAGGCGAGAGAGTATAAATGTGTCTTAAAAGAAAATTTATTATTCTACCACCTGTTGAGTTTTCCATGTAAAATATGTATGTACACACGGGTAACGTATACCGATAAGTTTACGTATACAGGATATTTTTAAACACAAACTCGTATAAGCTTCCGTTTCGCTTTAAGATGTACGCGTGTATTTATCTTCAGTTTCTATATACATACATACATCGTCTGTTTATCAAAAGGACTATGTATAAGCGCTCAGCTGGCAAAAACTTTTCATTCATAAATTACAATGTGGGTAGGAAGCGATGGAGGACTTTCAATTATTGAACAACATTGTTGGCATTGTGAGAACTGTTTTGACTAGAGTCAAGGACCTGACGGTGGAATGGTAAGTAGGAGAGTTCTGGGTCATTGACTAGATATCAAAAAATTCTCGGAAATTTTAAAATGTTTGACCCAATTATAATAAAAATTCAAAACTGAGATTATCCGTAAACGAAAGCATCACGAATCAAAGATGAAATTTTCTATTGCCGTAGTTTCAGAAGCAGCCGGAAAAAAGTCGTAGTAAATTTCTGAAATTCAGCGTTTCGAATACAAGGCATAAACTCGACGGCATTGGGAATGTTACAGCCCATGTGGTTCCATCATCATGGTTAGGTTAGGTTAGGTACAGGGGCTGCCGTGATGTATCACAGCACACTTAGACCAACAATGGGTCAACTGTGGTACCCTGGTACCATCACTATCACCTTCACTTGAACCTACATATCAAACCAGCCTGTGTAACGATTGAGCCGAGTGGCAGTCATATCCTTAAGGTTATCCAGATCGTAAAAGACCCGTGAGCCCAGAAACTTTCTTCTCCTACCAGCCAAGGCCGGACAATGACAGAGAAGATGTAGAACGCTCTCCTCATCATCCACATCGCCACAACTCCTACAGAAGTCGAGGTGAGGAAGATGTAGTCTCCTGGCATGCTCCCCTATTGAGCAGTGCCTTCTGATAACTCCTACTACCCTGCCAATGTGCTTCCTGTTCAACGACAGCAATGTGACAGAACGGCGGGATCGAATTTCGGCCAAATCATCTTTGTTGTTTGGCAGGTATTGCCGCAGAGCCATCTAACATTAACCCTATCCACGACAGCGGTCTTAATCGCCAATTTGCACAGGGTAAATGACACCCTTATGTCTTTGCGGCTTTCATCAACCGCACCAGTTGTCCCCTCTCGGGCCAACTCATCTGTCTTGCAGTTACCCACAAAACCACTGTGGCTCGGAGTCCAACAAAAGGTAATACTGAAGAAGCCAGTCAGCGCTAAGGACAGTTCTCGATAGTTTTAGATGTCGTCAAGACGGATTCAAATGAGCGTATAAGTAGTAATGTCCCTAACAGTAATGACGTGACTGCCTTGGCTAGGACAGAGCTTCGGAGATGTTCGAAACTTCCGCCTGTAGGATACTGCAAAAATCCGGGAGACGGAGTGATAGGTTTGTTCGAGATTCAGTTCAGTGACCCCAAGTTGAAACCGCACCCTAACCAGCTGACCGGCAATCGACATACACAACGCCGTGCACACGCACCCAGCAGCTATAAAAGTGATCGTGAAGGACAGCTCGTTCTAATTTTTCGTTCAGATTCCACCCTCATTCGTCCTCATTCCATTTCTTATACTGTTTTTGTCAGTTCTAATTTCTCGCCCGTCCAATTATTTGCAATCTGTATTTGTTCATATTTCTTTTATAAAAAACCGGATTGAATAGCCGTTTCGAATGTACGAACTTTTTTCCCCAGATTTTGTACAAGATTAATCCCCAGTCCCTCCGAGTATAAGCCTATCCCGACCCCGTCATCGGTCTTAGAGCCATCTGTATAGATGGCCATGGGTTCGGTGGTCGAGGCCACGTCTCCCATCCATAGACTCCTCGACGGAATGAGAGTAGTGTAGTCTTTGCCAAATTGGTATCTTGGAGAAATGTAGTCCGTCTTCCTTGGGAGATTCAGATTGTCCAGTACAGTGGAGTGGAGTGTCCCACACTCAGTGCGCGCCACTGGCCCGCCTCACGAAGGTGTAGAACCGTGATTGCCGCCAGTTGTTCCCCAAAGATATCCAACGGGAGTAAGCCGATTATCATATCTAATCCGCCCCCGTCGTGGCCAGGGCAGCCAGCCTTTGTACATTTCCTAGCGTATTACAATAGTGCAGTCCACCACACACTAAGACCATACAATAATATAGGGCGTACCACAGCTGTATATAAACAATATAGCGATTTTGGCTGCAGGCCCTAGTTCTGGCCTATGGTCTTCCTGCACGAGTAGAGTGCAGTAGTAGCCTTTTTCAACCGTTCTCCAACATTTAGCTTCCACTTTAACTTCCTGTCAAAGATGAGACCTAGAAATTTTACTTTATCAGTGAAAGCCAGTCTTGTGCCCTCCAGGGTGGGAGGTTAGATTGGAGGGATCGTGTGTCTTCTAGTGAAGAGCACAAGCTCCGTTTTGTCCGAGTTAGCTGTACCACCGCACCGATTAGCCCACTCCGTTAGATTGGATAGGGCATTCTGCAGCACACCGCTGAGGGTATCAGGAAACTTACCCGTGATTGCAATCGCGACGCGATATCGTCTGCATACGCAATGACTTTACACCCAATCTCCTCCAAATCCAACAGAAGTCCATCGACCACTAGATTCCAGAGAAGGGGAGACAGTACGCCCCCTTGTGGCTGTGGGGTTCCTCTGCAGACACGTCTACACGTATACGATTTGCCTAGGGTAGTATCAATCAACCTTGATCTTAGCAGTGCGCTGATGAGCATACAGAGCGACTGATCAACCTGCAGGATCAGAAGTGCTCCAATGATCTCGCCAGGTTTAATGTTACTGAAAATGCTCTCGATATCCGGGAAAACAACCATGGCGTAATCTTTTTGATCAAGGGATTTCTCAATAAAACCAACCAGAGAGGGCAGAGCCGTATCTACCCTTCCAATACCCACATTACATGGCGATCCACATACATTACAGCATGCTGTGACGCAGATAAAGAGCGCATCGGAATGGTGCTCCGCAGATAGACATCAATCAATATTTCCAGAAGTTTCAGTGGTGTTGAAGAAAGACTTATGGGTCTGAGGTCATTCGGGCGCGCATGCGAACTTCTACCCGCTTTCGGGATAAAAACAACCCGAACTTCCATCCAGATTCGAGGGACATATACCAACTCGAGGCAGGCCTTTAGGATACCCTAAACATTGCTGCAACTCCGGAATGATGCTGTCGGGTCCAGCAGATTTAAAAGATTCAAAGCTAGAGATCGCCCACATAATCTTCTCTCGAGAAAGGATAGATGCACTATCACATGGCGCTGAGCAACCGATGAAGGATTGCTCAGATGAGGCATGAATCGAGCTGCCAGGAAAATGTGTGTCAAGCAGACACTCGATAATTTCCTTACTCGAAGACGTCCAGGATCCATCTGGCTTTTGTAAGAAGCTAGGCGTAGACGAATTTGACGCCAGCATTTTACGAAATTGCGAGGTGTCGCAGGATCCTTCTATCCATTCGCAAAAGCTCCTCCATGAGTTGCGTTTAGCTCCCCTTAACTCTTTCTTCAAAAAATTCAGATGTTTTTTATAGGAGTTCCAATCTGACTCTAGCCTGGAGGCCTTAGCCTTATTGAAACTCTTCCTGCACGCAGCTCTTAGTTCGGAGATTTTAGTGCTCCACCAGGCTGGTTTTTTCTTACCTGAAAATGCGGTAGTTGGACATGATGCAGATACCGCTGCGTTCATGGCACCTATCAAAGTGTTAGCCATGTCATCTAACTCCTGTCTACTGCGGGGCTGACTTGGCAGTAAAGGTAGCCCTTCAGCAAGAGCATCCCGATACAAAGGCAAATTAGTCCTTCTCCGATTAATGGTCAGTTGACTCGCTACAGGACGTTCGGCCAGGCTGAGCTGAAGGTATCGATGGTCAGAGAAGGAGTGTTCCGACAAAACTCTCCAGTCTCTAATCAGGTGTATGATATCCTCCGACGCAAGAGAGATGTCTAACACCTCTTGCCTGTTTTTAGTAATAAAAGTAGGCTCACAGTCTACATTGCATAGTAGCAGATTAGTGCCCATGATGTATTCTAGAAGCAATTCGCCTCGTTCATTTGTGTCCGAGCTACCCCAGACATCATGATGCACATTAGAGTCGCAGCCAACAATCATGCTAATATTTGCGGCTCTTACCGCTGCAACGCCTTCCCTCAGAAAGACCGAAGGGAAGGCGCCCTCATTGTCATGCGGCATATATGCTGACACAATCCAGTAAACTCTACCCCTAAGCTCAAGGCAGACTAGTACAGTGTCCTTGTCACTATAATTTGACAACAGGAAATCCTTGACGGTATTCCTTACAAGAATGCATGACCGGGGTCTCCCTTGGCCTTTCGCATACAAAACAGTGTAATCAGGAGACCCCAGGCCTCTCACGATATCACGAGAGACCCAGGGTTCCTGTATTAAAACAATATCTTCCTCACCGCGCGCCAGACGAAGAAGAATAGCAGTAGACGCTGCTTTTGAGTAGTGTAGGTTTATCTGGATGAACCTAAGCATGACATCGCCCTTTCTACCACCGTGACGTCCGCCTCCCTCTCCATATCGGAATCGGAAGTGTCATACGCCAGAGTTGGCTGTGACGTGTCGTCTAAGGCGGCTATATCAGAGCCCAGTGACACACATTCCTCATCCGCGTCCCCGTCGTTGGGCTCAGCGACTACGAAAGGAGGAATCTCCGTCACCGGAACCGCGTCCTCCCCCATGGTGGTAGATGCAGCCTCGCTTGTCTTCCTAGTATCACTTTTATAGATGCGGAGTTGAATGTTGATGAATCCGAGTCTAATAACCCCATTCGACCTGGCAAGGGGCGCCAATGACTCATCATTAATCACAAAAACTGCGCATCTGCAGTCATTCACGGGTTCCTCCAACTTCACAATCCTCCAATCCTGAGTTGGGAGGTCCACATTACATAACCGAAGATTTCGGTCACGTCCGAAACGAAAGGAGGCAGCCAAGCACGGGCTCTAGGGCGCGATGGGATCTTGTCCCTGGTTATCACTTCCAGCCTAGCTCCAGGCCGGATCTCACCTGCCCTGCCAATGGCAAACCTAAACATGCTTGCAGACCGCTGGTCTGCAAATTTCATTAGCTTTACGCGGCCCTGGTACCAGCCCCCGTCTTTGCAATTGGGTGGTGGTCCTGGAAAAACCTCCATAACGCTGCTGAAGTGAACGGTGAGGTGAGGATGCCCTCAACCTTTCTCCAGTTGCCTACCGGAATGTGCCCGTCGGTGACATTCCGGTCGATCACTGCCAGCTCGATCCAACCCTTTGCCCTTTAGTTACTTCAATTTTGAATGAGTGAGTTTTTCGCTAAAATTTGTACTTTTCGAGATATAGGCAAAAAAGAGAAAAAAAAGTGCCAAAATTGTCTAGTTTTTGCGTTTTTAACAATATTTCGGACAAAACTGCTGTCAGCAAACCTCAAATTTGTATTCAGCGACCCAAAAAACAAATAGGAACGTAGAGATTACAACTACCCAAAAACTTTCTGCTATTTGCCCTTTTTATTCCTAGTTTAACCAGATTATTTAGCGACGGGAATTTGGCATACATACTTGAACTAACTAAAGGACCGCCATCCTTCACACTTAAATAATTCATTAAGTTAAGTCTGAGCCAAATCTAAGCCCGCTCTCCCTTTCTTCCTCTCAGTCTTCATCTAACACGATTTTAAAACGTTTCGTTGATATTCTCCTAACCTAATTATCCATTCTCCATTCAAACTGCGCTCCCGTCGAATCAGAGCGGGCATAATGAATGCTTCGTACGGGTACGTATGTACAATCTCCACGTGTTCAACGCTTTTTAGTCAATTCTTTTTGGGCATAAACCCTGACTGTTACCGTCTCCACATACTATACTTGCGTTGACAATTATATGTTCAACCCAAGAATGTATCCTTCACACAAGAGAGGAGATTTTCATACGACACATTTGCTTGACTCGACAGAATCCCAGGCATTCGAAAATAAACGCGGAGGAAGCGCGATCCAAGGACTCCATGCCGGCACAAACGACAGCAGCAGGAGCAGTCAAAGGACACAACCAATTTAACTAACTCCGCTTTTGCATTATTGTCGCCGAGAATATTATCCTACAGGCCGTGGAGGGAGAGTGGGGGATACGAGTAGTACCCAGTTTTTGTGATAACGATGACGACGACGACAACTACATCCTTCACATCGCATCCTGCGCTACTCTGTGTTCCTCCTTTCGATTGAATGAGAACGTACACCAAGCGGAAATATGAAAAACAGCAGCAGTGGTAACATGTGCAGAGTAAAGAGGATTTTCAGACAAAACGCGACACATTCATGGAAGGAATTGAAACAGCAGCTTCGTTGCTGTCCTGGGAATAGAGAGTGTCAACAGAATATTCAGAGAATACCGAGTGACATGTAGGGGAGGAGGACACAATTTTTTTTTGTTTTTTAATATTCTACGACGTTCTTGAATTCCACGAAGGGAATACAGACTTCATACTTACGTGCGAATGGGGACCATTGATATGAAGGACTATGAAGATATGAGGCCCCGGACGAAGGAGGTAGTGAAACGTCTTTACAATTTCTGAAATTTTTTGCAAAAGACGACTACTGTAACAAGAATGGAATAGAAATCTTATGGAGTCAGCTGATGGGAATATTGTGTTCATCATGTCCGGTCGAAACTTCATTTTCGTAAATCAAAAACCCATGCCAACTCTCTTCTCTCGGCGTTTTTCCCTCTTCGCAAAGAGAAGTGAGCTGATGTACAAATAGGATCCATTTTTTAGCCTACTTTGTTTCGTATTCCTGGCGGCACCAGTTTCTGACACCTCGGCCAGAATCTCTAAATAGAAACTGATTTCGTGCGCCACATTTGGAGTTGCTCCTGCACTTTTGAGCCACTTGAGCACCGGCGAAATTTCGGTTGTTTATCACTTTTTTTATCGCTACTACAACCGCCATTGTTCTGACGAAATATCCAGTCTTATTCCTGAGCCTGCTCTTCCTTTGCATAATACATGGCTAGCCCGCTGTGCCCATCCTCTTTTTCTTGAGTTCAAAAGTAGTCGTACCTCGTACCGTTAAATTCTATGATTTATTTCTATCCAGAACAACACGAATGTGAAACAACCTACCATCTTTTGTCCCCCCCCCCCCCCTTCAGCAGTTATGATCTGCAAAAATTAAAACGAAACGATCACAGGTACCTCATTCAAACTCAACCCATCCCAGCCCCACTACCCTAATTTCCTTCCCGCCAAGCCTGTGCTCTCCAATTAAAGGGTATCCCCTACGCTTTAGCATAAACATAAAAATAAAATTAACCTCTGTATTCGGCAGCCTCGTCTATGGAACCTCCAAACGTGGAGTCAACAAACATCTCTTGAGCCCTTCCCAGGAGGCTAGCCTCTATTCAGTCATTAATCGCGTTCGTTTGGCTTGAATTTCGGTCTCAGACCGAACACGGGTGAAAAGAACGACACGGATCTGCGCCGAGCGAACTTAAACAACCACCATGCAGATACTTCACCATCATGCGGGCGAATCGCGGACTCAGTATACATTAGATAAAGGTCAAATAAGTTGACGTTCAACCAACTGACTTTCAACTTTGACCCGATGAGATCCGATACGTTTTGAATGATAATGGTTTCAGATTCGGTGAACCGAAAGCGACTATCGCAATATTTCCGCCTTTTTGCGAGGGCTTAAGGCGCGCAACACTTATATCACAAGCCATCGACGTCGGAGGCATCAAGTCAATTAGACAGAAGCATCAGTCGATCTTTCCAGCCATCGGAAAATTTATCCTTCCAGACAATGGGGAGCTCCAAAGCGTTTGGTCATCCCCAGTCATCCCGTCATCCTGGACCGGTATCCAACAGAGGATAATATTGAAAAAGTAACCTGTTTCTGTGAAGGCTGAATAAAAGTTCTCGATAGTTTTTGATGTAGTTCATACGCAAATTCAAGTAAGCAAATTGCAGCCTCTCTCTCATTCAGTTGCCCTAACCCCTTGTGGGGCATAGCGCGTCAAATGTTCCATGTGACCCAGTTGACGTTACATCGGCATAAACTATTGTAGTTTCGGAGAATGCAGTTGTCAGCATGCACCTCCTGCACATCCATGGTCACGAACGTCGTCGTAGACGGGATTCGAACCCGAAACGCCGGTAGTGAAATATGAAACTGATGCCTCAACACACTGCGCGGCCGGTCGACATACCTGCCTAGCCAGGACAGAGCTCTCGAGTTCGCCAAAACCTCCGCCAACTCATTTGCCCTAGCCCCTAGTGGGGAAAAGCGCATGCGCATCGCATGTTGCTTAGCTGACGTTTCGTTGGATCTATAAAAAACCAACTTAGTACAATACAAGAAGAAACTCAGGAGATCTAAGCGCAAATCGTGGAAACTATTCTGTGAACGCACTGAGCGATCTACCGAAGCATCATCAGGACTCCGTAAAATCCTGTCTTCGGTCCCTGTAATGACCAATTATTTGATGAAACAAGATGGGACTTGGACCTTATCCAGTCTGGGGACGATTGACTTGCTGCTCGACACACATTTCCCTGACAGCTCTGCCCTTACTCATCTCTGTAATGGCGTCTAAGGAAAAGATATATTGGGCCATTAATTGCTTCGACCCTTTAAAGTCCGCCTAACTTGACGGTATCATTCCCGCGAACCTTCAGCATGCGATGGATGCTGCATATCCCTGTATTGAATACATTTTCAGGCGTTGTCTGGAGCATATTCATATACCCTGTTTATAGAGGGAGGTCAGGGTTGTCTTCGTCCCGGAAGTAGATAATGCCTCTGGTCTGGTTGTGCTGCTTCCACCGGCAGATCGATGGCAGCACCTGATGAGTACTAAAGATCTGTCGGTGGTACGAAACCAGAGGCCGAAGAGGCCCATTACACCCGAACCCCGATGTGAGCGCGAGGGCATCTGCGCAATCCGTCAACCATTCAACCGTATCGCCCCATTTTTTATTATTCACCATTTATGTCTCCTATGTTTGTTTTGTTTTCCCCAGGCCGGTGAATTTTTGTTAATACGTAAAGGACGGGGCAACGAGCGGCGAAAGCCCCGCCCACGTCTCTCGAACTGAGCTACAGGAAGCATAAGCCGCTGCTTAGCTCGTTCGGGGGCCTTTTTCTTCGCCAGATGGCACGGCCCGACCTTCACGGACATAGTGCTTATGCTCTGACCCCAAGGGCATCTTCGGATGCCCACCAAACCGTTCGTTACAGATCTTAGGCCTATTAGCCTTTCGTCTTATCTGTTGAAAGTGTTGGAGATACTGATCGTTACCTACTTACGTGACACCATTCCCAGTCGGTTGCTGTCAGCCTCCCAGCATGCCTACTGGATGAGAGGATCAGTGGATACGGCGTTACATGCCTCAGTAAGCCATACCGAAAAGTCCCTTGTGTACAAGGAGCACACGCTGATTGCTTTCCTTGATATTGAGGGTGCCTTTAATAACACCAAAGCGGTGGCAATAATGGACGCAGTTGCCAACCTGTAATGAACCATCTGTGATAAACCATATTATGGTCTGGTAGTGCTGCTCCCACCGGCAAATCGAAGCAGGACCTGATGAGTAGTGATCTGTTGGTGGTACGAAACTAGAGGCCGAGGGTCCCATTACACCCGGACCCAGATTCGGCCGCGTGGGCGTCTGATCCGTCCGCCAACCATTCCATCCTTATCGAATATTTTTTTTTCATTCCCCATTTTTACCTACCCTGTTTGTGTTGGCTTCCCCAGGCCTATGAATTTTGTTAATACGTAAAGGACAGGGACAACGAGCGGCGAAAACCCCGCCCACGTCTCACGAACTGAGCTACAGCAAGCATAGGCTGCTGCTTAGCTCGTTGAGGGGCCTTTTTCTTCGCCAGATGGCATGGCCCGACTTTCACGGTTACTATGCTACCTTAGGCTCCGTCCCCACGAGCATCTCCGGATGCCCGCCAAGCGGTCCGTTGCAAACTCATCGCAGTATGCGGCTAAATGGGCAGAAGATGCATGATATAATCAATTATATGCTAATGAAACGTCCTCTTAGGAATAGTTGGCGCGCTATGTATGTATTACTAAGAAAGGGCAAATAGTAAATCCCATCGACACTGAAAAATTATGAGTCATGCTGTCGGTTGAAGGATACAAGTAGCCTCAGATTCGAACGAACATCCCCATAACCAGTTTGATCAGAACGCAAAGTTAGGTAGATCTTCTCTATCAAGTGCTCTAGCAAGAGCTCGATTTCAATGATTACAAAATTGGGCGTATGAATCAGTATAAATAAGTCCTTAAAAAACATTCACCACGTCCGCTCATCCGCTCCTAACCACCGTAACCCATTTCATAAAAAACCAAAATCCGATTCAACATCCGATCGAGCTTCCACTTCATCCTGTCGAATCGACGTATAAAATTGTGCCCGTTAAAATCAGCCAGCAGAACTTCAAAACTTCTCAACCCAATTCGATGTAATTCTGTCAAATCTCTCCATAGTCTATATAGCGATCAGAAAGGATGTCCTCCACATATCCTGTATCTACACATTTGCACGTACTACAAGTGGGACTTTAATGGAGAAAGACACACAACCAAGTTCGTTTTTTTTTCAAACCTCCCTTAGAACGAGAGGATATATCGATGGGCGACGGCGACGACGACGTTGTCCTGATTGTTGTGTCGTTCTCGGTCCCGGTCGACATAGTCCTCATCGTCCTCTCTTCACAACGTAGAGCCAACTACGACGACGTCAATATCGCAACCATGACATGTAGAATGACTTGAAGGAAACTTGAAAATATCACTAAAAAAGAACCCCCCCCCCCTGCCTTACACATGGGATCTGGATCATAGTCCGCCCCCACCACTTCCCTTCATTCTCGTCAAACATAAACTACAATTTCTCTAGCATACTTTGTCGGATTTTGAAAATTTACAAGCCACTCCACGGTATATCTCTTGGCTAGGGTAAAGTCGACCGTCGTCGTCGCCGCTATCGTTGTCCCTACGATAGTCATCGCAATGTACGAGAGAACGACGATGATGGTGTTTCTACTTCAGGCATAGTGGATACCGCAGAGACTAGTACTGCTGCGTTCTATATTCTTCCATTTCCTGACTTCGGACTTCCCGCACCGATGGTGTTCCTTCTGTTGCCGAGCCAACGTCGGTTGTCGTTAAAAGAACTTTGAGAAATATGGAACGCTTAAAAGCAAAAAACAAAAAAAAAAAAGCATTCCGAGCCAAAGGAAGAAGGACAATAGAGTGGTCGAGTTTTTGCCAGGGCTACACAATCCTATATAGTGTACACCAAACTCTCGGGACTAAGGTCTTAACAAATTTGAAATACGTGCTTCTGCGTTCTTTAGTGGAAGAGGCAAATCTGAGAGACCTGGCGGCTCTGATATGGAAGTCGGAAGGGAAAGCGCAAAAACCACTTTGCAATAACTGTCGTCGTCGGTTCTAGGGTTCGTGGTTGCGCTGTTCCGAGAAAGGGAAGCCTAAAGCCGGGTCCAATGTCAAAGGGTTAGAGGACCACAACAGTGTGCTATTCTGAGTAATAAATGAGTCCACTTTGTATCAAAGTTACGACAGAACGGATAGTGAGCCGATCAGTAAGTCAGCAGTAGTTGGTTCACAAAATCCACGTGTGACAAGGTCACACCGAAATCCTCCAAAATCCGTGTATTTATTTCTTCACAGCACGGGGGACTCATTTGAAAACATCTACCGGTCGTAATCATTAACAGGCAGCATATATTCTACTTGAGTGCACCCCCATGCCCTTTCAACACGCCCCCCCTCCTCTCTTCCATTCTAGAACCACGGACAGAAGCCGTCAGAAGAAAAATAGCCCAACATTCGCATGCTTCGCGAATAAATTCAACTTTAGACGATACGAAAGAAGAGAAGGAGAGAGTAACTGATTCCAAATCCTAAAAGAGCTCTTATATCGTTCTGGCTTTCCTTCTCGTTCTTCTTCTTCTGCTTGTCCATACCCAAAAACACAGGCATGTCAAAACAACCTCAAGGAAGAAGAACGACGGAACGGGACAGGGAGGTGAACGGATGTCAGCTATGTTAAAAAGCGCACATTGATTAAGAGGGCAAAGAGGAACGAACCTTCTTCTTCGTCTTATTCTGCCATTTCGTTTTTCAGAAATGGCGAAAACCAACGGAATACGTAGCAGCAAAACCCAAAGAACTGAACCGTACCAAAAATTTCAAGGCAAAAACACGTCCATCGTCCTCTTTCTCTCGACTACTGCCACTGCTGCTGCTATGCGAAAGAAAGGAAACACATAGCGTGGAGGAATACAGGATTGGAACATGTACACAAGAAACCGAGGCAACGATGGTAGGTATCCGCCGTAGTATCGCTTCTGCTAGTAGAATATATGTATATATAGTGAGCACAGAACACGGAGAGCTCTTAGGGTTTCGGCCAGCGCAGGAAAAAACGAAATACCCGAGGAGGACGAAGCCACCGGGAGGGCGGGAGAGCGACATGAAACGAACTGTAAATCCCAAAACCGAAATACAGTAGAATAGATAAAATATCTTGAAACGTCAGAGATCGTTGTGCTGTATTTTTCAACAGCCATACCATCGTCGTTGGCTTCCACTTTGGATTCGTCCTTGCGTTGCCTGCCTGCCCTTATGCCAACTGCCTCTTCGTCGTTCCATCCTAATTCCGTTCTCTTCGGGCTGAAGCTGCTGCTGCTGCTGTCATGCCGGTTTGGCGAATCTAAGCAAGAAATATGCTTAAGCAGCGTGCTGGATGGTGGTGGTCGGTTGGGTGGGTATGGTCTCCTCAGCCTTGGCTTCAATTCTGCCCACCACCCAAACAAACGATAGAGCTCCATCTACGTATTCTCTGAAGGAAATTGCACACAGAAAAAAAGTAGCATTTTGTACGACACCAGGCAGGGACCATAGGAGCGCTAACGTTCTTCAACGTCGTCGTTTATCCGCATTTTCTCTTTTGCTTTTCCACTTCAAATACGACAACGTCGACGAGAATACGATGACGACGACGACGACGATGATAAGGGCCAGAAGAATTGAGGACGAGCACTATAAGGACTGACGAGGGACAACAACAAAACAAAGTCCTCTTAATGTCTTGTGTGTGTGTGTGTATGTGTATTCGAGTAAAGAAAGATTCGACGGAGTTTGGCTTTTCAGATCCGATTGTTCATATGGTGGCGTTTTGTCCCCCTTTCCATTCGCCCCCATTCCGTTCATTTTTTGGTTTTGTTTTTTGGAATGGATATTATTGGTTTCATCGTCGCTGTCTTGTGTGGTTCCCATCTTCGACATCCTTACTGTCGTCCTCTACGATATGTCCTTAGGAAATCTTAAGCTCTTAATGTTTAAACAGAACTGTAAACTGCAGATTGTAGAGCATGGGTGGGTGATAAATTTAATTCGATTTTGCTGTTGGAATTTTCATGTGGCGTGATACCGAGAAGAGACGTTCAAATTCAAAAAATGGGGAGTCGAAAAGGACGACTCTTCTTCTTCACCTAGATGTGTGCCTTAATTTGTAAGTAGTGGAGCAAAGGAGAGGAGGCCCACGACGACGACGATCCACGTCGTCGTTAACGTCAAGGAAAGTTTAAAGTCAGAAGGGAATTTGGGTGACGTGGTGGTGTGTGGTCAATTATGATGATGATGTCTTTGTTGGACATCGAGGACGATGAAGTGACCAGCTGTTTGGGACGACGAACAGATAGTGGTCTATGGAAGGATGCGAGTGTTATAAAATAATGCGCGTGAATGGCGATGATGACGGACTTAACGACAAAACGTTTTAGAAAAAAAAAAATAGACGAGCAACTTTTTGCTGGGGAATTCGTGGTGGTCTGACGCGAAACATCTTTCAGTTCGTTTGACTGGCGGGTAAGAATATCTCCTAGTTAATATTCCAGACATGGTCGGTCTGCCAAAGACTCAGTTTTGTGCTAGACTCCATGTCCATCTAAACAACTAGTACTCGTATAACATCCTCAGGCAGGACATACCCGCCGCAAACTACACCGAAGGGAAATTGGGAATAGCTATGTATCAAGGTCACACATTTCTGTTTGACATGTCCTTTCGAATATCGTTCCGGAGATTTATCTGCACCAATGCGTTCAGTCATCATTCGCTCTGAATGATGATTTCAATATTATTATGAAGTTGGCCTTGGGGGGCAAAGACCTTTTCCATAGTCCTCCGCGTGGGCGCCCCCTGGTAACGGCAGTGTATCAATTCGCTGACGGCCAATGTCTTAGCGATAAGACAGTTTGGAAAAGGCAGATAGCTGTAGCCTGAATGGCTGACGAACACCTAAGCGTCTCAGGTCTAGTAGGATGGAATGACTTGCGTAGTTGGACCTGCTACATAGTTGTGTGGCCTCCAGCACGTTTATTAAACCATCTGAAGCAGCTATCTCCGAGGCCATCCCCTGAATGGGGTTAAGCGACGTGCTGACAACTCGTCCTTGTAAAAACTACTCCATGTCAAGAAACCTGGAACAAAAGCCTCGGATTGGACGGATCAACAACGACGACCACGCAAACGAATAAAGGATTATTCTTTCGGATCCTGGAATGTACGCTCCCTGAACAAACCGGGGGCCGAGAAGGCCCTCCTTCAACAGGTCGAAAAGTACAAACTGAGCATTATTACTGCAGTCCAGGAAACAAATTGGCTTGGCAGCGAGATTAATGACAAGAAATCGCACACAATTTTTACAAGTGGCAAACCATCGGGCCGCAAGGAGTTTGGAGTAGCATTTATAGTGAACAATCACCTCAAACCGCATATTACTGACTTAAAACCCATAAACGAACGGCTCTGTGCGATTCGCATCAAGACTCGATTCTTCAATCTCTGGCTCATCAATGTGCATGCCCCCACTGAAGTTAAAGAAGACGCAGTAAAAGACGAGTTCTACGCCCGCCTTGAAACTCTCTTCGACTCACTTCCAACAAACGACGTCAAATTGCTGCTGTGAGACTTTAACGCGAAAGTCGGGAATGAAAGTTGGCATCGGGGGACCACTGGAGGCCACAGCCTCCACGAAGAATGTAACGATAACGGCCAGCAACTTATCGACTTCGCCTGCAGCAGGAATCTAGTCGTAAGCTCTACGTGTTTCCCGCATCGACGCATTCACAAGCAGACCTGGAAGTCTCCAGACGCACATACCGTCAACCAAATTGACCACGTCCTCATTTGCAGGAGATGGGCGTCTAGTGTCATGGATGTCCGCTCCTATCGAGGAGCAAACTGCGACTCAGATCATCACTTGGTGAAGACGACCTACAGATGTAGAATTTCCTCAGTGCACCAGTCAAGAATCAGCCCTCCCAAAATCTTTGCGGTTGATAAGCTCTTAAGTGATGCTACAGCGGTGGCGTATACTACCGCCCTTGAGGAAAAACTATCACCTATGCTACACAACATCAGCAACACAGGCGTCCATGGGTTCTGGGATGAACTCAAGGGTACCATCAAGGATGTCGCAGAGAAGGTCGTGGGATATAAAGCCCGGCGAGCGAGAAATGACTGGTTCGACGAAGAATGCAAAAATTCACTTGACGCGAAAAACGAGGCCTACAGACAATGGATTCAACGAGGAACCAGAGCCAGAAGAGAAAAATATGACGAGCTACGGCGAATATCGAATAGAATAATTAGACGTAAGAAACGTAAATACTTTGACGAGCAGTTGCTGAACATAAACGAAAACTTAGCTAATAGGAACACCAGACAAGCGTACAAACTAGTAAATACAATTAAGAACGGCTACCAACCCAGGACTAGCCTTTGTAAGGACAAGGATGGAAACATCATCAGCGACACCGATGGTATTAACAAACGATGGGCCTCTTATTTTGAGGAGCTTCTAAACCGACCATCTAACATCCCCACACAGGAAGCTCTCGACGATATTGTTGATCTAGGCCCACCCATTCAACCCCCGACAGTAGAGGAAGTTGATCTCGCGTTGCGGTCACTAAAACGAAATAAAGCGCCGGGCGCTGACGAGATTCCAGCTGAACTGCTAAGATTCGGTGGAACGAGTCTAGTTGATGCCATACATCAATTACTCCTGCGAGTATGGGAGAGCGAGGAGATCCCAGACGATTGGCGCAGAAGCATCATCTGTCCAATTCATAAAAAGGGAGAATTACAGGGGCATCTCACTAGTTTGTACGTCCTATAAAATTTTGACGAAAATTCTGGAAAATAGAATAAAACCGTACGCAGAACGAGTCATTGGCGAATACCAAAGCGGTTTCAGACCTGGTCGCTCCACAACCGATCAGCTCTTCTCAGTCAAACTGATACTCCAGAGGTGCTGGGAATACAACGTAAACGTATACCAAATCTTTGTCGACTTCAAGCAGGCATACGACAGTATCGATCGTGGAGTACTGTACAACATCATGCTGCAATCTGGTATACCAGCAAAATTAGTGCGACTGACAAAGATGACGATGACCAACTCCGTCTCACAAGTCAGGATCCAGAATAGACTTACTGATCTATTTGAAACACGCACTGGTTTGAAACAGGGCGATGGACTGGCACCGACGCTCTTCAACCTAGCACTGGAATACGTTATTCGGGCCATGAATATGGACAACAACAAGACGCTACTCATCAAGTCGACACAATTAGCAGCGTACGCCGACGACATCAACATCATGTCCCGAAGATTGGCTGACGCAGAAGAACTTCTGCATACGCTCGATACCGCTGCAAAGGAAGTTGGATTACGTATTAACGAGGGTAAAACTAAAATAATGATGCAATCGGTGACAAGGACTCCTGCACAACCGAGCATCAATGTGGGGGACCTCAACATCGAGTTCGTGAACAACTTCATTTACCTGGGTTGCAACCTGTCAAGGGACGCCAACGAAACTGACGAAATCAAACGACGGATACAGTTAGCTAATAAGACTATTTTCTCGGTTCTCCCCATAATGAAATCGAAACATGTGCACAGAAACACGAAGCTCCGCGTGTGCAAAACCATTATACGACCAGTGCTATGCTATGGCTGCGAAGCATGGACCCTAACTCAAGCCTCCGAAAACATGCTAGACACTTTTGAACGTAAGGTTCTACGGCGAATTTTCGGGGCTGTTTGCGATCGAGATGGATGGCGCATCCGGTACAACCATGAGTTGTATGAAATGTACGATGAGCTGCAAGTCTCGAAAATCGTCAAACTACAACGACTTCAATGGGCAGGGCATGTACAAAGAATGGACGACGATCGCATGCCTAAGAGAGTAATGAATGCAGAACGAGTCGACGGAGCGAGACTGCGAGGACGACCGAGATCTCGTTGGGAGAGCTCAGTAGGTGTGGACGCCGCGCAGCTGCTGGGCTCCCAAAATTGGAGGACGCGGTCACGTGACAGAGATAATTGGAGGACAATGATCCAGGCGGCCAAGGCCCGACGTCGGGCTGTCGCGCCACGGTGATGATGATGATGAAGTTGGCCTCATCTACTACTCGTGCAGATCCATTTGCTTGGCAAGATTCTGTAAGGAAACGTCTCGCGCTCTCCATTGGTGGTAAGTATGTAGACTACAGTACAACTTCGAAAGAGTTTTTTTTTGCATCTTAGTCCCTTTTGCTATGATACATCTTGAACGTTGAATTAGCAAATTAAATACTGCAGCTCACATAAAGTGCTCCCAAAGTACATTTAAAAGCATCGTGGTGAAATATTGAGTGGCTGCTAAAAATTAGAAAAAGCAAACCGAGAAAAACCGTTACTTAAAGTCCGGATGGCGCAACGGTTAGCACGTTCGCCTTCAACGCACTGGGCCCCGGTTCGATTCCGGGGATTTACGTGTCGGACTATGAGCCCACTCAGCTGTTAAATGAGTACCCATTATGGGGTAAATAACTCGGTTGAGCGTATTGCTGATCACATACCTCTGCACAAAAACCGTCACGATCTAGAAAATGAGATGATGCTAACTCATCTCGAGGCCGTGGTTCAAATTGGACTGTTGCGCCAGTTATTTATTTATTTATTTAAAGAACCGGGAAAAAACATTGGTACTAAGTACAAATCTTGGCAAGCATCGATTTTTAAGTACCTGTTTTTCAGTACCAGTTTCTCTCTCGAGATCACTCCACAACTTGCCTATTGAGGCACACTCTCTCATAACCGATCTTCTCCACGTGTTGCTAGGTCGTCCAACACGGCGACTTGCGTTGGTTCCCTGCGGGTTCCAATCGAGGGCCTATTGGGCGATGTTGTTGGGCCCTTTTCGGAGAGTGACCTATCCATTGCCACTTTCGCCTTTTAATGGAAGTGTCTATCCTGTTGTGACCAGTAATAGTCGTCGTTAGAAATGACTTCCGGCCACCACGACTCGGAGGCTATGTCGTTGTGCCGAATCTTTCGCCCATTCCGTTGAATCATTCAAAAAGAACGACTCGTTACTGTGTTACACATCACTAATTCTCTCTCTGGTGGTGCAATATGCATGTCTTTCAGATGGGTCTTTAAGCTTTTGCACAATAAAACGTGGCAAGATTTGTGCATTTTGAGTGCGCTGGATCGCGGCTGTTCGTAAGCGTATTTTCGCCATAACATATGGTGGTCGCTGCGCACATCAGCACCTCGCTTCGACCTGACGTCCGAGAGAATTTCAAGCGCAGCCCTCTATGTTTCGGCTTCATTTTTTTGTCTTATTTTTGTTTTTTTTTTCGTTCTTTTTGACTTTTTGTTTGCCATTTTTTCTTTTTTTTTTCATTTTTCTTAGTTTTTTCCTCTTTTTGTCATCTTTTTTCGCTTTTTGACATTTTTTTGGTGTTTTTGTGGGTTTTTTTTTAATCTTAACCTTATTTATCTTTTCAGTATACTCGTATTCCTATTTCACCGGGCGGCATTGTGGCTCGCGCCTTGGCTAAAAGTGGGTTTACCGCTGCGCGATAAAGAGCGAGCGTAGCGAACATTCTAGGGCGGTATACTGAGAGTTGCGGCCCCTAAAGCCGCTTAAGCCCACGTAAGAGGAGTGAGAAATCTACTCAAATAAAAAACCCACTATTGGTCAAAGACGCGAACCACTATGCCCGGTCAAGTAGGAATATTTCGTCAGTTTTCGTAGGAAAAACTTTTTTATTTCTGAGGATATCTTTCTCAAATTTCATATTGCTCTTTTTTGCCGTCCTTTTTTTTGGCTTTTTGTTCTTTTATGTGTTTTTTTTTTGGTTATGTACAAAATCCACAAAAATCAAAATCCACCAAAAAGAAAAGTCCACCAATTTCAAAATCAACTAGTTTAAAATCCACCAGTTTAAAAACAATAAATTTTTGAATAAAAAAAGTGCCACTACAACTGCCCACACGGTGGATTTTGAATTCTTAAAGCGGAGAGAGAGTCCATTCCCGCTTTAGGGACTAAAAATCCATTGTGCCTCATCAGAATTAAAAGGTGGATTTTGAACTGGTGGATTTTAAACAGATGGATTTTGTACGTAACCCATTTTCTACTTTATTTTTGACAGTTTGATCCAGTTTTTGATTCGAGCCAAATTTTCTGAAACAACACCGGCAGCTACATAAGGTTCTGTGTCGACACCTGATCAGCATTGGAATTCTCCCTTGCCATATTTTCGATATAATTCACAATATTTCTTTGTGGACTGTGACTGGTATGAAAAAGAATATCAAGCAAAGTGGGAGATGATGCATTTCCTGCCAGACCCGCAAAAGCTAAACGATCGATTTGGCTAATTGCTTTCAACTCATCCAGGTGAATATACAGATGCCTGCTGACAATTATTGCCAGGCATAAAATTATTCTTGTCGGTTAGGGGGCGATACCACTGTAAATTTGTGTAATGAACCACCTTTAATGAACCATAGACTGGTAGTGCTGCTTGCACGGCAGATCGATGGCAGCACCTGATGAGTAATGATCTGTCGGTGGTACGAAACCAGAGGCCGGGGGTCCCATTACACCTGGACCCCAATGCGAGAGCGAGAGCATCATAGCCGTGCGGTCTTCCAACTTCTATATTTAATATCTTTTGAGTTAAATCTAGTCAGTGGAGAAAGCCAGTGATTCCTAAAAGAATTATTTTAGTAAATTTTAATTTCATAATTCGGTGGAAAGGAAAGTGTTGTGCGGTATCACCAAGCAGCAAATCTCAGCTCTGTTTCGGCGGCAGAGCTTGCTGTGTGCGTGCGGATGTGTGTGGTATATCTATCGTGCTTCATTTCGTTAAAAAGATTTCTAGTGAATCGGATCAGCGGAGAAATCCCAGCGATCTTCCGTATATAGGTGAGTTTCTAGCCTGAAGGCAAAAAAAAAAAGAGTTCGATACGAAGGAAAGTGTTGTGCGGTGAACATTTCTTCCCATGCCGTTACACAAATATCTGTGCATGAGTGAATAACATTTAAATCCCGTATTCAACAGGAATTACTTTCATAGCTCTTGTTAAGTACAATTGTACAGCTCAGTAACAAACATTCCGCCTCGTCCCTTAGAAAGTGTTTGTGTATTTCAATCGAGAGTGGAGTTGTGCTGCATGAGAGGGATCTCGTGCTACACGAAACATATCGCAAGTTAAACGTCACTTGTATTTAATTTACAGATTTTCTCACTCAAGCACATACGACTCCGAGTGATCAACACGATCGAGGGCTTGGTTGAAAGTTTGTTACACTCGGGCACGTATCCACTACGTGCCGGGCTGTCTACTATGAGTATGCAAACCAGTAATGAATTCAACATTCCTTAGAAATTCGAGGAAATACCATGGACCAGCAAGGGAGTCCAACACCCAACAAAGAGGCGGAAGATTCTGCCATCTCCGAAACTCCAGCTAGGGATCAGGAGGAGAGAGTCAGAAACGACTGCACATTGGGAAACCCTCCCTGGCCTGAGACAATCGAAATTGTTGATTTCAGCTCACTCACCCAAGCGCTCCCTGGAATTGGTGTGCCTTGGCAGAAGCAGAGTGGGAATCATCAATCACCCGTCCGTTTCCACGTGTATCTCCGGATGCCCACCAAACTGTCAGTTACATGTTATGCGGCAAATGGCACCGCAGCATTTTTGGTAGTGCAATTTATGTACTGATGCTCCCTCCCCAAAAAGACCAACTCCTTGTCTCCTTCTTGGCCCATCTGGTCTTTGGTGTACCTGGGGTCAGGGCAGAGATTGACATTAGCTAATTCAAAACGACTAGAAATGAGAACCGAAAATGTTCTACCGAAACAAAATTTCGTAGTCTAGTAATCTGATTTCAAGCAGATCAATCTGACGTAGAATGCCCATTTGGCACGACCACATGGGCATATGGGCATACGCATATGCATTATATGTTAAATGCACTCTAAGCGCGCGTAGAGCTCGAAATTCGTGAATAAAAGCATGTGGGGGAGTAAGTCAAATAACCGCCTCTAGGGCCGATATCCGGCACACGTATATACGTACGTACGATGTACCAAAGCATGCAAGGCATTGTACAATAGTTTGCTACACGACCGTGTGAACCACCATATCAGCGAAGCATAAAGCTTCTGATACACAGGACGCATATAAGCGATCGGGTAATTTTTATCCGAGTGCTTACAAATAAGTCAGATTTACGGGGACGAAACGTCATAAATGTAGTCTGGATGGTGCAACGGTTAGCACGTTCGCCTTCTACGCACTGGGCCCCGTTTCGATTTCTACTGAATGCGGCAGTTTTCGATAAGAAATGGGATTTACGTGTCGGACTATGAGCCCACTAAGGCGTTACAGGAGTACCCATTTATGGGGTAAATAACTCGGTTGAGCGTGTTGCTCACATCACACACCTCTGCACAAGACATACCGTCACGATCTAGAAAATGAGATGATCCTAACTTATCTCGAGGCCATGGTCCAAATTGGACTCTTGCCCCAGTTATTCATTTATTTTTAAACGTCAGAAATGGTTATCGAAGCGAATTTTCCTGACGCGGAAATAATGCACACGTTGCTGTGTTTACACGAGCGAGATGCATTTACGATTCGACAGCATATGTGCGAGTACTGAAATCATCTGTTTTCATGTGTTTTTTGGTGGATCCATCGACTCATCAACGGCGGATGAGTAGCCGTCGGTACCCGTCGTCAGCTAACAAGGAACACGGAACGATAATCGTAGATTTGACGCGCCCTACGGGTTTACACGTCTCGTGTGTTACAACCTTAAGTCACTACTGGTCGTACCACTCGTCATTTTAGGGGTGAAACCTTAGATTTTACCAAAGAGAGAGCTACAAGCCCACATGATCCAAATATGTACGTATACTTAAAATAGCAAAAATTGGATAAAAATTATCGTCAATTCATCTTTTAGCATCGAACGCGGTTATTTTTATACTTGGCTTTTTACATTACATACATCCATTTGTAATCCATCTGTATGTACCTACATATATATTACAAGTTATGAATAAAAGTATGTACTCAGAGCCAAGGCGGTATATCATTGTCAAGGAAACATGCTTACTGCCGCCTCCTTCAACCGTAATATTCTTCCCACTCTCGTGTGAAACCCACACTTTTCTCCGGAGGACAGTGAATGGATATTTATAGGGAGAGAATAATGATCATGACCTTGACAATATTCTTTTTTTTTTATCTCGCATTTTTATGTATAACATTGGAACCCAAAAGGACGAATTCTTACCACCCTTAGTTGGGTTTGGGTTGGGTTTAAGGAAACGATGAGTACCATTGGCTCTCGTCATACTAAAGGCATTTGAGTGCTGTATGAAACGTAAATTAGACGACAGTAATTTCTATGAAGAAAAAAGCGGGTTGATTGACATTTGGGTATTGAGATCGACGAAACTCATTTAGGGGTACTCACTCTCCTTGTGCTGAACAACGTGCTAGTAGTGTTTCGCAAAGGAGAGTGAATATCCGTATTCAAAATTTCCGTACTGACTGACTGATACCATCATCCCTATCCGACCTTTAAACAAAAGATATGCGGAGCGTATTTTCTTGATTTCTTCCTTTTGGCCCATTTACGGATTGGACGAATATCTTCCGAGCCACACTTGCTATGCATCTATAGTACATTGAAATATGAGTACAACGAGGTATGAACACATTTAGTGGATAATAAGAGTCGACGGAAGAAACTCATCCGATAACGTGTAAGAAGTCAAGAGGTAGTAATAAAATAGATACGAATACAACAGCTGCTACGATAAAAAAAATAAATTTATGGTCAATGACTTCCATCATCACTGCTTATGGCTTGACTTCTCGTTGGCCTGGCGTGATGACGACGGGGTGGGGCGCGTGAGAAGGAGTGTGTTGACCGAGAAAGACCGGCCGGGTTTTGTCTGACGGTTGTACTGTCTAAAGCATGTCTGGGGCATTTTCATAAAATGTGGAATATACCTCCCGACGGACGTATGACGTAATTTTAATTGTTTTGAATCTTTCAAGGTTTCCGTTTTTTTTTTATTATTATTATTACTACGTTTTGCTGACATGTCGTCTCGTTGTCGGTTTGCTTTCATTCGGCTTGTATGTATGCACATACTCGTACATCTATTATCACTTTTCAATTAATCGTTTAGCTGATAGTGAGCTCATTTTTATACGAGTAGGTACACTTAATTGTAATTTCAAGGCAATTTTTGTTTTGGGTCAATCGGAGTTTATTGACTTTTTGACCGAATTACGTAAATTGATATGGGTTAGGGTTTTCTTTTGTTTTGGTACACAATTGTGGTGGCGGGTTCAGTTTTGAATAGCATACGGTGGAGGGAGGTTCAATCAAAATATGCCATACTAGTCATGGTTGCTCAAAACCTGACCCCCACTTTACGGCCACGGTCCAACACACAGACCTAAGTTCGGTAGGCACCATTTAAAATACATATATCTAGGTCACTAGGTCTACGTAGCTCTGAGTAGGCCTGCAGGTTTGAGTAGGTAGGCAGGTTTTGGAAGAACAGGAGATCAGTGGAAAAAAAAAGGTATGGGTTGTTTAGGTTGCGGATTGCGAATTTGAAGCCAAAATTGAAAAAAAAACGAAGTGGGTGATCTAGAATGGCCAAACTTAAAAGAAACACGGCCAGTCTTACTGGAATTGATTGTGGATCAGAAGTTAAAATTGACAAAAATAAAAAATAAAAGGAGACCCTGAACGGCAAACCCGTTTTTCAAAAACATGGTTAATATTTCTGGGAAAGAAGTGTTAGTGTTTTTTATTTTCGGTCGCTGATCACGAATCCGAAGTTAAAATTGTAAAAAAAAAGACAAAATGGGGAATCCAGAATGGCAACACTTTTTTTCTTTTTATGGGTTAGGTTAGGTAAAGGGGCTGCCGGGTAATCACCCAGCACACTTAGTCCATCATTTGGACCGTTGTGTTACCACCAAAGTAGCCTGTTATAACCTAGGCGTTAAACCAGCCTGAGCTGGTGATAAAGCGATAGAGCTGAATGACACTCGTGTTTTTAATGTCGTCCAGGTCCAGGAAAAACCAAGAGCCAAGGAATTTCTTCCGCCTCGTAGCCAAGGCCGGACAGTGACAGAGAAGATGCAGAGCGCTTTCCTCCTCATCCACATCCTCACAGCTCCTACAATAGTCGTTATGAGGAATACGGAGCCTCCAGGCGAGCTCACCAATGGGACAGTGCCCTGTAATAACCCCCACGACCAATCCTGCTGGTAAAACCAGTAGGTTTTTTTTTTGGGACGCTTATTGCGAATCTGAAGTCAAAATTTAAAAAAAAAATGGATCCAGAACGGCAACATTTTTTTTTCGTAAACACAACCGATCTTACTGGAAATAGGGATTTTTTTTTTCGGTCGCCGATAAAGTCAAAATTTCAAAAAATATGGGATCCAGATTACTTACGTACAACCATTCCAAAAAATGTCATACTAGTTCTAGAGCTCGCTGCAGGAAAGCCCTCGTCATCTGTAACCGGCTAGAATTTACACCAGTTATAAAAAATAGTGCGAAGACTATGAAAACGCCCAGTCCTGCCCGGGTCCGTGATCCATTCTGACCGTGTTTAACGTTTTTTGAGATGGTCAGCATGGGTGACCACCGACACAACTGAATCGATCAAATATGACAACTTCTCTAAGAAATAGCAGCAATAATGGGTAATATCGTTAATGTATGTCGACTCATCGGTAGGGCAATGAAAAGGCCAGTAACTATTTCGCAGTCCAGTACTGCTGTTTTTTGTTAGCACCCATTACCTGCCCAGAAATTTGGCAGAGGCTGTGTCAAGCACACACAAAAGTATTCAGGCTTGGAGATGTTCATGAATTAGCCGAGCCTATCAGACTCATTTCAATCAATGCCACGGTGACACGGCGCTGCGCCATCGTAAGTCATCAGCCATATCTATTATCCCCATTGAGAAAAACGTGTATGTGTCGACACAAACACTAATTCATCGTAAACCAGTATCGATTTCGTCAATCCGAAGCGACAAAATAGAGACGTTTTTGACTAGCATTTGTCTTTAATACGAGTACGAGATGGAAACGAAATGGTAGTGAGATTATGGGCAATGTAACTGTTAGATATGTCTCAAACAGGCCAAGCTTTTTATAGCTGGCCACTCACGCAATCGTGCCATCGAGCTGCTAAGATTACGCAGAAACCGGGTGAGAATTAGCTGCGGGCCCCTTACGGGTCATTTTACCTTAAGGGGCCATCTATATAGAATGGGGATTGTCTCTGACTCAAGCTGTCGCTTTTGTGAGAGTCAAAATGATTGATCTCTGTGATTGTGACCCACTTCAATTACGTCGCTTGAAATGCTTTGCGACGCAATCTCTGAAGCGATTGCCTCACTGAAACTTGAGCAGTTGAGTAGACTTGCTGGAATTATTGGCCTCGACAATTAATCACAAATCTGCATAGACGCTAGGGTGTAGCACAATAGACTTTCGGATCACAGTGCTTGGTGGCCCTTCATCTAATCTATTCTAACTGTTAGATAGAAAAGACATTAAAAATAATTCAAGTAATTTACAATTTTTTTGCATTGTAGTGATCGCGGCTGAACTCAAAGTGGATTTCCACTTAAGCTTGACGTCGAAAAAACGTAGAATCATACTACTCATACAGCTGCTACGCGTCGCAGCTTATAAAGCAGGTATTAGAAGCATGTGATGCCTCTATGCCAAGAACGAAGTCTTCCAACTGCCGGAAAGAAAACTACTGGTGGAATGAAGAAATTGCAAGCATGAGGCGCAGGTGCCTGAGAGCACGTCGATTGTACTAGCGATCAAGAGAGACACTAGACTACGACAACTTGGCACAATAATACAGAACTTCACGCGGACTACTAAAACTGTTTCGAGCAACTCTGCGAGGACGCAGATATTAATCCCTGGGGAACGGTCTACAGGGTAGTTATGACGACGCTGAGCGTGAGGTGCCCTCTTCTACTAAACCGGATAGTCTCAAGTTCTCTTCCCCCAGCATGCGTTAGAAAACGTTGAAAACCAGGAAATGATTCAAGAAGAGCAGATACCGGCATTAACTGACAGAGATTTTGGAGATCCTTTCCAGAATAGGTAACAATAAAGTACCAGGCCCTGATGGCATTCCCAACGGAGTGTTGAAGTTTTTCTGGGTAGAATTTCCGAAGCGTCTATGTCCACCTGTAGATTTTAATCTGAATTTTAATTTGGCTTCAAATAAACTCAGGATTCGTACAAAGTAGCGGAAGATCGTGAAAGCGCACTATCAATGCTATTTGATTTTCTGGCTAGTGACTTCATGTTGTGACTGGTGCAGGGTGATATAAGTATGGAGGTTTTAAAACGTTGCACGCTTTTCAGTGTAAACACAAATTGCGCTCATGTGCTTAGTCGCTAAGTCGCTGGCACGCTAATCGCTCATCAGCCTGCACGCAGCCAAAGGTTCGTGTTCTTCGGGGCGATCCATGCGACGACAGCGCATCTATCCCAGCTCAGCAATCAGCACTGAGCACTATTTGTGTGTATTGTCTATGGAGCTTTACTCCTCCAAACGACTATTTCACACTATAAAGCTTACGACCATGGATGTTTGTGTTGTCTTCCCCTGTTGTGTGGGGCGCCACATTAAGCTACAACCTTTCCCGACTTGTCACAGGAATGCAGCTAAATGGGCAGGAGGTGCATGCTAGCAACATGCATCATCCGAAACCAGTTTATGCCAAAAAGCCGTCAACCAAGCCACATGAGAGTAGTTGGCGCACTATGCCCCACTAGCGGTTAGGGCGAATGTATATCTTGCTGAATAGTTTGCCAAAAAATTGGGGCTTACCCTACTTGCGGGGGTTAGAGTAGTTCGCAAAGCAATGTCGAGGTCCCCTTCGTAATTATTACAACCAATTCGACAAATGCCTAGACAATGTTTTTATAATGCCGAAAAATTGTGGGGAGACAATTTTTGTAGAAGATTAAGGTCAATAACTCAGAACGTTTGGGCCACCTAAGTTGACCAGTAACTATTCTTTCCCCATCGTTGATCGATCTTTTTTTCGAAAAGATTTGCTAACTGGAACTGGATCATCATCATCGTGGCGTGACAGCCCGACGTCGGGCTTTGGCCGCCTGGGAAATGGAACAAATGCTTAGAAAAAAAGTCGAAGTTCCGACGATCGTCCATACGGAGGGCCCCTCGCAATTACTATAGAAGACTGAGCCCAGATTGTCTGGTGCACATAAACCAGTCAGTATTCCATCCCTCTTCCCCTCCCATTTAGTAAGTTATCAAGATTTCTTTTTACTAGTTTTCAAATAACCCAGATTATGGACGGTCAACGGTTGACGTCAGGCGGTTGAGCTACGTTGATGATGATGAAGCACATTGTAATGAACCACCTGTAATGAACCATATTATGGTCTGGTAGTGCTGCTCCCACAGGCAGGTCGAAGCAGCACCTGATGAGTAGTGATCTGTTGGTGGTACGAAACCAGAGGCCGAGGGTCCCATTACATCCGGACCCAGGTGCGACCGCGTGGGCGTCTGATCCGTCCGCCAACCATTCCATCCTTATCGACTATTTTTTTTTATTCCCCATTTTTACCTCCCCTGTTTGTGTTTAGCTTCTTGAGCGGCCTTTTTCTTCGCCAGATGGCACGGCCCGACCTTCACTTTCATTATGCTACCTCAAGCTCCGTTCCCACGGGCATCTTCGGATACCCACCAAACCGTTCGTTACAACATGACTTCCTGGATTTTAGTAATGACAACGGGTGGCGAATACTCCATTCACAAATTCCGAATTGAACTAAATCAAGCACGTGCCGCCGCTCAGCTAGGCATTACAGCGGCATAATTCGAGCTCATCATTTGGAACGTACTCGGTAGCCGTGTAGTCACCGCTCTATGATATTACATCTAGAGAGAGGAAGGTTCAATCCTCGGCGGATTAATAAAAACTGCCTGTGGGTACTACTAGAACTCCCACAGCGCTCCGAGCCTGTCAGTGTAAAGACGGCGCTGATACGAGGTGCGTGCTAGCAACTGCACCATCCAAAAAAAAAACATATGCTATTGAAACGTCAACAAGGCATAGTAATGCAAGAGATGGCGCGCCTATGCCCCTAGAGGGTCAAGGCAATTAACTACAACACGTAGAACTAGGCAAATCTTGTTTCACTTCTGGGCCATTTTAAAGGGTCACTGGTTTACCAGAAGTCATTTTTCATGTGAACAATATATTCACTCGTTAATGTCATTACAATTATCCATTTGACACAGAAAACGTCCCTTATGAACTGAATTTCCCGTTCAACCAAAAATACAATAAACGTCGGGGAGGCGAATACAAAAAGAAAATTCCTGAATATCCTTCAGAACTCATAAAATTAATAAAACATATTTCCAGAGTAAAAAAAACACGGAAAAACCGAGTGTGTGTATAATCATTTTTTTAATAATCATGTCATACTATTTGATTCCGTTCGTAATAACCTTGTCTTCCTTGCATACCGTTCCGGCACTTTACCGGCATTGCATTCACACTGTATACGTTTACTTTCCTTGTCTGTTTTTTTTACTCTCTCGCAATTCCCCCCTCGGGCTGTCGGTCGCTCTGCGTTAATAGCATGCAACCGACAACGGATGAACCTCCGGACTCTTGTTGGATATACTCGTATAGTAATAAAACGTCAAGCAACTTAATTCTTCTTTAATTGACAAATGGAAACTTGATTCAGAAAAACCCTATATAGGTATAGACAATAAAATAACTCGATGGCTCGACCCCGAAAGTTAAACGGAGATGGACGGACGGCCACAAAATAGGGGCTGTGCAACGAGGTACTTGCCCAGAGGTTGGGTTCGAAGCATTGTAACAAAAGTCAGAAGAATGCCAGCATAAGCAGTGAGCCCGGTAGCGAGAGCTGTGTAATAAAATAATAATGGAATGAAAAATATAACGAGGAGACACAGAACCTGTACGCTCGTAACAGAGCGAAAACAACGTGAGGTTGCCCGAGCTCTACGTATACCTATAGAGCGGTAGCCAGCACATAGAGAGTCAGGTCACAACACCACATGCCCGTACTCTCCGCTTTCCAATGATTTCGCTTAAAAGCCTAGAACCTAAAACCGTTCGTATAATGTCGTTCATGCGGCGCTCATGGATGATGCGGAGGGCGAAGGGCCAGTGAGAGCATTTTCCAAGTGCCTGCATATACTGTGTGCCTACCGTCATCCACAAGCACACTGTTTCGCCTTCACCTTTCATACTATACCTTTGGTAGAATTTACCGACCCCCCCCCCCCCCCCCCCCCGGGCGCTCCACCCTAAACTGTTTCTACATCTACCGAAGGTTTTCTGCATCCTCTGCCACCTACCTACTATCCACCTTCTACCTGCCTGTTTCAGTTCTGGCTTCAGCATGAATATATGTGGAAGCCTGAACTCCAAACCACCATCCACCCCATCACCTTTCCCCCATTGCACTCGATTTACCCTCGATGGATTCAACGGGGAACTCTCCTCGTGTGCGGTATACAGCAGAGGGCAAGCAACGCAGGGAGATTCACCACTCGGCAAGCTCCTTCTCGGGGTGGGTGGTGGTGGTTGGGATTATGTGTAGCAACACGAGGAGCGGTTAAATCGATTTTCCACGTTTTCATTTAATATACAGAACAGCAGGGCGAACTGCTGTATAGAGAAACAGTGCCAGAGCTTGGTTCACAGTTCGTCCTGTGCTCTGTCGTGATGTGGACTGGCGTTGGGTGGATGAGGTTACTGCACGGCACGGTCGTTCCGTGTAGTAGTGCCAAGTGGCAGTGTACTACGTATATAGCAAGTGGATTACAGATTGGAATGGCGACCGAAGGATGTATCCAACATGTCAAAGTGAAAATGACTTCTCCTCGTTGTCGTCGTTTCGCCGCCCGTCTCGGCTTCACCGGCACACATTAGTTCAGCACACTGGCGTCACTGGTTACAATATTGCTGGAACGAGCTCGGGGTGTGGATATATGATGGCGATGATGATTTTAACCTCCTCCATATATATCCTGAAGAGCTTGAGCGCACTGCTATGCCTATGTGTGTGCGTGGGCAAATGTATCCGTTCGGAATTCTACGTACCAAGGGTATAAATGGTTTGCACGATCCTTGAATAATATAAAATGATGGAAAAACAGTCGGGAACACAAACAGCAGAGAGAGTGCGACAGGCTGAGGGGTCGGGGGCCCGGGAGGCGAACGAAACGTCGAGCAATTGCTGCTCTGAAGCAAACATGAATGCGGGAGGAAAAACCTTGGTTGCTATAAAAGCCCTTGGAAACGTTCAGAGCAGAGCAAAAATTCTTCTGTTCAGACCATCAAAAAATTATTAAACGAACCGAAAGAGAAGACTCGGCAGACGTACAGCGAGGCAACCGGCGGCGCAGCGCGGCGCGGTGGCACAGTCAAGTTGAAATCATTCCCCCGCTTGGCTTCAAACCGCAGCACAGTAAATTTCCTACTACTGGCTCTGGATATATTTAGAGAAGATTTGGTCTCTTTCCTCGTCCTGTACGATGTACGACTTGGTCCTTGTTGTTATTGCTGTAGCGCGGGCTTTGTTCTACATCTTTTTCCATTTCTTCCACACGTAGATCTCGGCTCAGTGTAGAGCATTTCACGTTGAGCTAACAAAGTGAGAAATGTTGCTTTCTAGGAAACCGTACAGGATGTCCGCGCTCTGCACCTCTGTTCGTTGTAGCCGTCCTTCCAAGTTGCACCCTCATGGATGTCACAGTTGACTGTGATATAAAATAATTTTCGGACATTAGGAATTTTCGTCAGGACATCACAGAAGAAAACAAAAACGAGGAGCAAAGTTCTTTGGCTTGCTCTGTTCACCCACCCTTCGGGTTTTTGTCCATCATCCTTTTTTTGTTCTTGCTGGCCTGACATTTTGTGCGAACGTTTTCGTAAGTATCTTTGGAAGAATAACAAAACAATGAGACAACTGATATTAACAATGGAATAGGATGAATGTGTTCTGAGTTTTATAGGAAGGATAAAAGAGAAAATA
The DNA here is from genome assembly GCA_964017055.1 of Chloromyia formosa. Taxonomy (NCBI): domain Eukaryota; kingdom Metazoa; phylum Arthropoda; class Insecta; order Diptera; family Stratiomyidae; genus Chloromyia; species Chloromyia formosa. Next base: position 12,369,079 of record OZ024817.1, read on the forward strand.
AAAAGGAGCACGGGGACGTATTTTGAAAGACTGAAGAGTCCTTTCCGAACTAAACGATGAATGATTGAAGTTAACATATAGTGATGGTTGGGGAGGCAGGGATCGAAGGATCACTAATTGTGAGTGAATAGAACAGGCTACATTAATATGATTTTTGACACGTTAAGGTATCATTCAAAATCCAAAAACTAAGGACATAGGTACCCTATTTTCGGAGTCATTGAACGTGTTACGACGGCAGCACGTGCTCTGCAAGGACGATGCTCGAAATATTGCTGTGAGCATGCGGTATCCATGTCAACGTATTTTCATTTTCAAGTACACTTTGGATGATCCCAAATGAGTGGGTACTTAACAACAACAAGGACTGTGCAAACATTTTGCAGTTCGCAACGATTGCTGGTAGTAGCCGCACACTTGATACTGTGTTAGTCGATTAATACGACACGATAACGATAATTTCAGTAATATATACCGTGTAGTAGTGGAGGCGCATGCTAGCAACTGCACCCTCCGGAAAATATGCTATCGAAATGTCAACCAGGCATACAGGCATAGCTATGCAATTAAGCGCCCGTGCCCATGGAGGGGTCATGGCAATTAACATATTGCTTGGCAATATGTAATGACGATGAAGAAAAAGGCCCCTCAACGAGCTAAGCAGCGGCCTATGCCTGCTGTAGCTCAGTTCGGAAGACGTGGGCCGGGTTTTCGCCGCTCGTTGCCCCTGTCCCTTACGAATTAACAAAAATTCATAGGCCTGAGGAAGACAACACAAACAGACATTTTACAGGCAAAGCAAAGCTGCTGGCGTTGAATAGACGTAATCTACAGACTCTTGTGGGGGTGATTACAGGGCACTGCCTGATCGGCGAACATGCTAGGAGATTGGGGCTTCCACACAATGACCTTTGTAGGAGTAGCGAGGATGAGAGTACCTTTCATCTGTTATGTGGGTGTCGTCATGCCCTGGCTAGAAGAAGAAGGATTACGTTGGGGTCTTTGTATTTTGGCGATCTGGATGACCTTAAGGATGTTAGCATTAGCCGGCTCCAGCGCTTTATCAACAGCTCAGGCTGGTTCAATGAATAGGTAGGACTCGGGGTGTGGAGTCGATGGTGGTATCACAAAGGACCCAGTGGTGGTCTATGTGTGCTGTGGGTATCACGGCAGCCCCTTTAACCTAACCTAACCTAACTCCAAACCGACTTCCGAAACTCTTAGGCAACTCTACATACCCAACCAGCCGACGCTGGCAATAAAGCGGCTTATCTGAATCGCACTAACATCGACAAAGCCTTCTAGGTCTTGGAAAAAAGCGTCCTAGTAACCTCCTTCTCCTATCAGCCAAAGCTGGGCAGTGGCAAAGAAGGTGAAGAACACTCTCCTCCTCGTCCCGGCAACTTCCGCAGTAATCATGATAATAAAGATGTCGCATGCTCGCCGATAGGACAGTGTCCAGTAATAACCCCCACCAAGACCTTTTCCATAGTCCTCCATATGGGCGCCCCCAGGTAACGGCAATGTTTCAAACCGCTGACGGCAAAGTCTTAGCGATAAGACATTTGGCAGATAGCTGTCTGTAGCCTGAATGGCTGACCAACACCTAAGCGTCTCAGGTTTAGTAGGATGGAATGACTTGCGTAGTTGGACCTGCAACATAGTTGTGTGAACTCCAGCACGTTTATTAAACCATCTGAAGCAGCCATCTAAACCATCTTCCGAGGCCATCCCCTGAATGGGGTTAAGCGACGTGCTGACAACTCATCCTTGCAAAAACCACTCCATGTCAAGAAACCTGGAACAAAAGCCTCGGATTATCCAGGCAGCCAAGGTCCGACGTCGGGCTGTCGCGCCACGGTGATGATGATGAAGCGTAGCGCAGTTCATGGAGAATCTTCTGTGAACGAAGACTCGAGCGGGGCGTCCAGACTTCGTAAGGTCCTATCCAGTAACCCCTTTACACCTAGCTACTATATATTTTGAAGCAGGACGGATCGGACGGACTTCCTCCAGTGAGGAGACCCTAGATGTCTTGCTGGACACACACTTCCCCGAAAGCTCAAAGTTGATAATGCATCCATGCAGACGGACTTCCTCTCGTGAGGAGATCCTAGAAATTTCATTGGATGCGCGATTCCCCAAGAGATCCGCTAGGACAATAAGTCCTGATAAGCAAGATACTTTCACGGACCCTTGTGACTCCGCTAATATACTATCAGTGGAGAAGGTTCTCTGGACTGTGTCTAGTTTTGAGGCCTTCAAATCTGCGCGGCCGGATGGTATCATTCCGGCTGATCTCCGACACTCTACGGATTTAATCATCCCTTGGATTGTACTCATTTTTAAGGCCTGCTGAGATCTGATCTATATTCCCCACGTGTGGAGAAAAGTAAAAGTGGTTTTCATCCCTGAAACGGGAGGGATCTCGCAGGTGACGTCTAAGAACTTGAGACCGATCAGTCTCTCCTCGATTCTGCTGAAGATATTGTGGAAAAATTAATTGATCTTCATCTACGAAACAGCATTCCACCGCATCTGCTGTCAGCCACTCAACATGCTTACTGGAAGGGGAGGTACAGAGCTTCCGAGATTGCCGAAATCTCCGCCTGAAAAACACAGCAGTAGTCAGGAAGATGGACCGATAAGTTAATCCCCAGTCACACTCAGTAAATGCCCGCACCCGCTCCTACGTCGGTCTTAGATCCACCTGTATAGATGGTCGAGGAGTCGGGTATAATAGAGGTGTTGTCCACCCATTGATGCCTGGAGTGGATCAGGCTGATGTGGTTGCCTGCCAGGTGTAATCTGGCGTGCGAGCTTATGCCCGCCTTCCGTCCAGGTTTTTGGAGCCTAATGCTAGGCATGTACTTAAGCTAACCTCTATCCACGGGTGAACAATATCTAAGGAATTCTGAAGGTCCGCAGGAATGATTCGATCGGGTCCAGCAGATTTGAAAGACTCAAAACAATTGATCGCCCACAGAATCTTCCCTTGACAGAATAGATTCATAATTTTGTCGCAGGGTGTGGAGGAGTTGGATGAGTCCTTCAGAGAACTAGTCGCTTCGCTGTCCGGGAAATGCGTGACCAGCAGAATCTCAATAGTTTACCTGCTAGACGACGTTCACGAGCCATCTTGTCTTTGCAGAAAGCTGGGCATGGATGGATCTGATGGAGTCTAGAGGCTTCACTTGACTCTTTCACAATTTCGCAGAAGCGCCTCCATGAGTTCAGTTTAGCTCTCGTGAACTCCTTTTCGTAAGAACTCAGTTGTCGTTTATAGGAGCGCCATTCCGGCGCCTTTGCCTTATTTAAGCCTTTTCTACATGCAGCTCTGAGCTCGGAAATTCTATCGCTCCACCAAACTGGTTTCTTCTTACCTGTATGCGAGCAAACAGGACACGATTTGGATACCGCCGTATTAATTACGACTAGGATACTCGGCGACTTAGACACGCGTCATGTGTGATCAGCCGGCACTCATACGGGGATACTCGGCAACTGCGCAACCAGCGACTAAAAGACTCAACTTGCTAGTCTTCGAGTCACTCAGTTGCCTGGTTTCCTTCATTTTGAAAGCGCACTGTATAAACGCACATCCAGATTCCAGGAGGAACTGCGTAGGTCTACAGGAAGTTCGGAACTTCAGTACTGGCCATGTGAAAATGACGGGCATATTCAGTGTCGAGTCTTCGTATCCCAATCGTCGAGTATCCCAGTGTGATAAGAGCCTTAGTTCCCCCAGATGGTCGTAAAAAGGTTTCCGAAGAGTTCACCTCCTTCCATTTAGCAGTGCCTGGCAGTTACAGAGTAGATGGAAGTTTTTCTTCTCTTCATCCACATCACCGCACTTCCTACAGAAGTCACTGTGTGGAGCCGTCTGGCGGGTTAGCACGAAGGATAAATTCATAAATTTTTCAAGTACGATACCCCTTGAGTGAGAGCTCGGTCAGTGTTCAGCGGTATCCAAGTTCATTCCTCGATGCTCACATCAGCAGTTCGGCATCTTGTGAGTGTGACATCAAGGCGGCAACGACAACGAAAGAAACGACACATCTGCGTTTTAGGCCTGTCCCATATACTCGTATTCATATGATCCATGCTGTGCGTTTGTCCGTTAGTCCGAGCACTTCCCGTAGTCCGATCTTAACCGCATTCGGTATGTAGGTTCGTTGAGTGACTCTGATCTCGGAACGGTGGCTGCAAATTCGGTCATCGACTGGACTAACGATATACATATACTGCTTAGTTACTGAGTTATTTAAGAAATAACTCTTCCAGACTTTTCTTCGTAGTCTGATTTCAACGGAATCTTACACGTAGTTTCCTTGGGTTATTACAAGTAACACACGGTGAAATTATGGTCCTGCTACAGGTGTTCGTCAGGATAAAAAGACCTTCTTGACATTCAAGTGATATCTAAACAAGATGGGTATCATATGACACGTTTTGTTGAGGCGAATACACTAAACTACGGTTGAAATCATTTTGAATCCTTTGGTAAGGAAAAAGGACATTTTGGTGAGTTGGCGCTGAAGGCATTCTGAGACTTTTCGCAATGAAGTCAAATATAGACAAGATGAGTATCATATGACTGGGGGTGTTGAGGCAAATGCATTAGACTACTGTTGAAGATATTTTGAGTCCTTTGATAAGGGAAAAAGGACAAAAAGGACATATATCTGTCTCAATACATGCTATATCTATTGATCTGTAGATTGTAATTGTTGCTCAGTAAATTAATCGGGGTGATAAGGATAACACTTTTTAAAGAAAGTCATAGACAACTTAAAAGCTAATGGATCAAAATTAAAATGTATTTGCATGGGGCGGGCCTAAAGTACCGATGAACATCATCGCTCTTTTTGTGTCATATTGAAGGTGTTTTCATGACTTTTCATTTCATAGACAGCTCATTCTGGAGATTCACAGCAAACGTCGCGCGGTGCTGCCCTCAGAGGTGCACTATTCTCCTCCTTAGAAGGTTATTGGCGCGGAATTGGACCTGCAATCCAAGGTGGTCTTGTGGCTCTACTTATCAGTTATTCGCCCCATATTAATGGATGGGATTCTAGTTTTGTGAACGGCGGTGCGGCGCTCAACGCTCAACAAAACGTGAATTTCTGTTGTCCATGAGACACAGAAGCAAGACATTTAATAAACAGCTCTTCCACATTCTAAATTACAAAATTGTTCGAGGCGTGTGAAGCGATAAGTCGGTCTCCCTTAATCCTAATAAACGCGTGATAGTGCATATTAGACCATAATCATAGTAGCAAATTGATGCGACAAAGTCACAAGTACAAAACTACGGGGAATGGTACGAGCTGTGGTGATTGCTATGCACCCCAGCCCAGCAACCACATCCTCCAAAAACCTAACCGGCACAACGTGATACACATGTCCCTTCAATTCAATCGAGCACATGGTACAAACGAATCTAGACAGGATATAAACACTCATGTATTCCGGCGAATTCGGAGCACATAGCGCAATAAGAATGATACCTTCTGATGCACGCTAGTTGATGATGCATCAGCATCCAGCCAACCTTCATCCATCCTTTGGGGGGTACAACAGAACCCTCCGGTATACGTATTTGAAAGGTTTATGACAGACATCAACCAACCAACGTTCGGTTCGGTCCTATACAGAGAGATTTTGAGCCTTAGTTACATTTATGCCATCACATCTATGTCATATCGGCATACTATACAAAGGACGTGGAACTAAAGGGACATGATAACGTTGACGAGCGCGCGTACCCTCGTTTGTATTCTCGACTCGGGGATACGTAATCCATGCACAAGAAAAATATTCAAAAAACAAAAACTCCTGTGATCACAGAGAGAGAGAGACACAGAGTTCGAGTGTATGTCCTTCTGTGTTACATTTTGATTCCCATTCCGTCTACACAAAAAAAAGGATACACATTTATGCACATTGTATGTATGACGGACTATAGAGAACATCCCAATCGTCAGGGTTTGGACGCGAGGATGAATGAATGTGCCGTGCCATCAACCCTTTACAAAATACGTTCATCGAGATATAAGCGATACACACTACGAACGAAGTGAGTCAAAAGTTTCGTGGGGTGGCCTCGCGTTCCTCGGCAACAATTCGACTACAGTATGTGAGTAGTCGAGTTAAAATGCGATAGATAATTTTGAAGAGTTGTTTTGGATATAGTCGAGGGGGTTAGATTGAAAACTTTTGCCCTAGCCGTGCGCTGGTGGCCCGATAAAAAGGGATTCCGAACCAAGGATAAAGTTTTATGGGTGTAATTTCATGGAGACTTTATCGAAGCGACGAAGCGCGGCAAGGGGATTTCTTTTAGGATGACGATGTGATATTGAAACAAATTTTGTCGCAAAAATGTGGTCACTTAGTAAGTTTGATTGATGAGTATATGAGTATGAAATGTTTATGGAAGTGGTTTAGATGGGGATTTATTCAGGATAATGCAGAACATTCAACATGATGTTGAATTTTTGACTTAACATCTAACTAACACTCTCCTTCTGCCCCATCATCCACCCCCTCAAAAAAAAAAAAAATAACTACAAGAACCAAGTACAAGCCACTTGTTGAGCCCTGAATTTTCGTTTGAAAGAATTGATTTGAACACTTAATTCTTACTATGTCCTTCAATACATATGTGACACAGAAATAAGTATGAATCACTAAAGTGGTCGTAAAAGTACTGAAGTACAAAATTTTTCTTAAAATTAACGATTACTCGAATGAAATTGATGACTTTCCGAGAGAAATTAACGATTTTCCGAAAGAAATTAACGACTTTCCACATTAAAATAACGATTTTCCGAATGAAATTCGAAAAGCCGTCAAGACTTTCCTAATAAAATCAAAGGCCAAATGAAACTAACGACTTTCCGAAACAAATTAACGGTTCGCCGAATCAAATTAAATAATTTTCGAATGAAATTAACGGCTTTACGAATCAAATTAACGGTTCTCCAAATGAAATTAAAGACGACGTTCATATTTAAAAAACACCAAATTATTTTACTACAACTTTCTGATCTTATCTACGAGTACTGCTAAAATAAACAGCAACACCGCGCAATGCGTTATTAATTCTTATAGGAAGAATAAGTTCACTTTAGCACAAAAAAGCCGTGGTGAATGTCGACGAGTAAAACTTACTAAGGATGTGCTAAAACAAATCGAAAAATGCATTGAACATAACCCTGGAGTAACAATCCGATAAATTAAGCAGAAAATTGCGCGAACTGGAGTAACGGTTAGCATATCGACAATAAATGACGGATTAAGAAAGCTACACACGACACTAAAGTTGGTTTCGTTCGAAGTCGATCGAATGAACGCTCCGGAAACAATTCTACTTCGAAAAGAATATGCCATCGATATCTCGGCAAGATGAGGTGAGAGCATTCAGTCGCTACCGGAAGCGGCCCGCCTTCACAAATCCCTATCCAAAGACTCAGCAAACGGGCTCGGCCTTCTATTCAGACCAGACGGTTCGTATACTGAAGGTCCAGAAGAAACATTAAAGTTGCTGCTTCAGACCCATTTCCCGGGGTCCGTACTGTCTGATGGTGACTCCTGCCCAATTGCGAGGCCCCAACGGGTTCCCGTGAGCCGGGCTCGCAGTTTATCGAGGGTTACCTTTGATATGGACAAAGTAAAATGGGCGATAGGCCATTTAAAGCTCCCGGAGTAGACGGCATTTTCCCCACTCGGTTGCAAAACAGCTTGGGGATCATAATAACTCCGCTAATTGAGCTTTTCAGGGCAAGGTACACCCTTGGGTACATACCACAACCTTGGAGAGAAGTTAATGTGGTCTTCATACCCAAAGCGGGCAATAAGCCGGAACATATGCCCAAATCTTATAGACCGATTAGCCTTACTTCCTTCTTCCTTGAAACCATGGAAAAGTTGCTTGATTTGCATATCAGGCACAAGATGGAACTGTCAAGCTCCTTCATCGCGTACATAATACATACAGTCTAACATCATAGAAGAACGAGCAAAATCGAGTCGTTCATATCGTTCAAAAACAAGTCAAAAGAGTCAAAATCGCATCGTAACGTATCGTTCAAAAAGAGTCAAGGGCCCATCCAAGATTGGCAACCCTATTTTCATGGGAAATAGTGGTCAGATCTGACTGGCTCGAACTAAAGGTAATGGGGGGTGGCTGACTGCGAATCTGGAGTTAAACAAGAAAAAACAAAAAATTTGGGGTCGCCCATTCCAGATGGGACTCCGAATCTGGGGTCAAAACAGAACAAAAAAGAAATTGGGGTCGCCCATCCCAAATTGGCAGCCACGTTTTCATGGGAAATAGTGGTCCGATCTCGCTGGCTCGAACTAAAGGGCATTGGGAGGTCGCTGACTCCCAAACTGGGGGTCAAAAAAGACAACAACAAAAATTAGGGTCGCTCATCCCAGATTGGCAACCCCGTTTTCATGAGGAAATAGTGGTCCGATCTCGCTGGCTCGAACTGAAGGGCATTGTGGGGTCGCTGACTCCGAATCTGGGGTCAAAAAAGCGAAAAAAAATTGGGGTCGCCCATCTCAGATTGGCAGCCCCGTTTTCATGGGAAATATTAGTCCAATCTGGCTGACTCGAACTAAAGGGCATTGGGGGGTCGCTGACTCCCAAACTGGTGGTCAAAAAAAGACAAAAAAAAAAAATTACCCAGATTGGCAACCCCGTTTTCATGAGGAAATAGTGGTCCGATCTCGCTGACTCGAATTAAAGGGCATTGGGGGGTCACTGACTCCCAATCTGGGGTCAAAAAAGAGAAAAAAAATTAGGCTCGCTCATCCCAGATTGGCAACCCCGTTTTCATGGGAAATATTAGTCCAATCTGTCTGGCTCGAATTAAAGGGCATTGGGGGGGTCGCTGACTCCCAAACTGGGGGTAAAAAAAAATAAAAAATTAGAGTCGCCCATCCCAGATTAGCAGCCCCGTTATCATGGGAAATAGTGGTCTGATCTGGCTGGCTCGAACTGAAGGGCATTGTGGGGTCGCTGACTCCGAATCTGGGGTTAAAAAAGCGAAAAAAAATTGGGGTCGCCCATCTCAGATTCATCATCATCGTGGCGCGACAGCCCGACGTCGGGCCTTGGCCCCCTGGATCATTGTCCTCCAATTATCTCGGTCACGTGACCGCGTCCTCCAATTTTGGGAGTCCAGCAGCTGCGCGTTTTCATGGGAAATATTAGTCCAATCTGGCTGACTCAAACTAAAGGGCATTGGGGGTCACCGATTTCCAATCGGGGGTAAAAAAATAAAGGAAAAAACTGATTTTTTTTTTAACTTTTTTTTAACTGTCGACGTGGACTTTCTCGACGAGAGTGCAACGATCAATTCTTTCGACTTTGGTGAAAAAGCTCCACATTTTGCCACGGTAAAACGCTAGTTTGCAGAATTCAGTCGCAGCCGCATATTGCGAATTTGGTGAAAATAGTCGAAAATCGGCCGTAATTGCAGAAAACATCGATGCCGTGTGCGAAGTGAGTGAGATTGGGGCATTAGTTTCACCAGCGTACATTCAATATTGCATGAACGTTTGGCCGTCACAAAGATTTCTTCGCGTTGGATACCGCATAATTTGACGATCGCTCAAAAGAAGATCCGTGTCGACTGGTGCAAAGAAATGTTGAAGAAATACAACCGCGGTGCTTGAAAAGACGTTTATAAGATCGTGACAGGCGACCAATCTTGGACTTATGCGCATGAGCCCGAAACTAAACAGCAATCGACCGTATGGGTCTTCCAAGACAAGCCAAATCCAACAAAAGTTGTTCGCGAACGAAGCACTTCGAAGCAAATGGTCGCCTGTTTCCTCACAATAACCGGTCATATCGACCCCGTACCACTTGAGCAACGTAGGACGGTCACTTTAGAATGGTATACAACCATTTGTTTGCCAGAAGTTTTCAGTGAAATGGAAAAACGGACCGCCGAAGAGGAATTATTCTTCATGACGATAAGGCGAGGTCTCACACATTGACTCACACAACAGAGTTTTTGAGCGCCGAAAACATGGAATCGATGGGCCATCCGCCGCACAGTCCTGATTTAGCGCCCAATGATTTATTCTTATTCCCTCACATTAAAAAAAAAACCGCGTGGTCAGCGTTTTTCGATTCTCGAAGAAGCAGTCGATGGGTTCAAAACGCAAGTTTTGCAGCTAGCTCAATCCGAGTGGAAAAAGTGCTCCGAAAATTGGTTCAAGCGCATCCAAAAGTGTTTTGATCTTCATTGCGAATATTTTGAAAAACAATAAAGCCGTTTCCGAAAATAAATTACTGTTTTTTCATTGTTAGGCGCAAAATAAAATATTTTACAAATAGTAACCCTCGTATTAACCAAGTTTCTGACTCTTTGAGTAACTCTTATTGAACGACTCATTGGAAAGAGTCAGAGCTTATGTGTCGGCACAGTGAAAAGAGTCATTGTGCCCATCACTAGTTGACAAACTAAAATAAAGATACAAAGTATCTACACTGCATGCAGATACATCGGAACATGGATATGTCTATGACTACCGACTGCGTAGAACCTGTTGTGTTGAAGATATCGACGTAAGTTTTATAAAGATCCCAGTATAGTTATACTGGATGAAATCATTCGAAAAAACACGTCCCACGCTTTCGGTAGGCATAAGACATACCCATCTACCGATGTATCTGGTGGCAGTGTAGATACTCGTCATAAATTCTGCTTTGCTTTGTCCTGTCCGCTCGGCCTCCTTTCTCTCGCGGGATCGTTTCGTTTTCATTTGCATCACGTGTGTGCAATATTCACCTTCTCTCGTGCACCCTGTTCCATCTACCCGTTCGGTACAGTTTGCAGACTGCAGCCTATCATTTCTCTGAGTAAGTTTCTGCTAATCGCAATCACGCTTCCCACCATCTTTTCCCAATCGGACGTGTATTGTGTTTGTGTATCTATTGCAAAATTGCTCCCACACTATCCGCCTCATCCCGCCCCTTTAATCAACAGTCCGGGTCCGGCACACACAATCCGTTTCTCAAGTAACGCGTAAGACTCTATGCGATTGTGTCCGGCAAACAGAAAAGTAAACAAAACATTCCAACACACGCACAAACAGAATGCACAAGAAAATTTTTGGAATTTTTGCAGAAGGGGGGGGGGGGGGGGGGGGCATTTGATCTTCTGCAGACCTCTGAATGTACATCATGTCACGATGAGCTGCCCGGAACTATAACATCCTGCGACGAATATTTCTCTATTTCGGGGCTTGGGAGATTTTAACTCGCGCAATACGAATCCGCCATTTTGTTTTATGATATGTTTATTGCACGTGTGGTGGTGGCCCACATTGTGGGCCAGTCAGACCTCAAATCGCCGCCATTGCAAATGCACAACCACAGTTGCTGTATCACCCGATTTGGATAGAATGAACTTCATCCGCGATGGCTCTCGCTCTCTATCTTCGGGGGGCGGGAACTATGTAATGTACACACTCTCAAATTGTGTCTGCGCATGTCCAAATGTTAGTCGAACTGACTACTTGCTACTTTTTCTGGGACCCTATTGATTCAGATATGTAGTACAACGCGCGCTATTTTATTTGTTTGGATTCCAGCCATTTTAAACCTTTTGGAATTTTTGCGGAAGGGGGACATTTGATCTTCTGCAGACCTCTGAATATACATCATAACATATAACATCCTGCGACGAATATTTCTTTATTTCGGGGCTTGAGAGATTCTAACTCGCCTAGTATAAATCCGCCATTTTGTTCTATTTGTTTATTGCACGTGTGGTGGGGGCCCACATTGCGGACCAGTCAGACCTCAAATCGCCGCCATTGCAAATGCACAAACACAGTCGCTGGATCACCCGATTTGGCTCGAATGAACTTCATCCGCTCTCGCTCATCTTTCGGGGGGCGGGAACTATGTACACTCTCTCAAATTGCGTCTGCGCATGTCCAAATGTTAGTCGAACTGATTACTTGCTACTTTTTCTGAGACCCTAGTGATTCAGATAGTACAACACGGGCTATTTTATTAAATGATGAATGGGAATTGGCGGAAATTGAAGGTCATTGAAAGTCCTTGACCTAAATAATGAGTAAAAATGAATTTCATTCATTGTGACCTCAGATTGGGTCTATGCATGTGCATGTCGGGAGTGCACAATTTGTTTAATGAAATGGTGAGAATCAGAATGATTTGAATGAATGAGAGGAGGAGGTCCGCTGCCCTGAGCGAAATTTCGCATACATTCAGAGACCATAAATTGCGTGTGAGCATGTCGAGCGAGGAGAGCAGACGACTTCTTGCGACGGTTCTGGGGGCCTAGTCAAGTTAGGTAGTACGGAGCTACTCTATATTTTTGAGGATTTTGAATGTATGGTATGGTGTGTATGCAGGAGTTTTGATTATGGCGTCGCGTTGACTGGGAGCGTGGGACAGAGAGCGCCTGTTCACCCGTACACTATGTTATTTCTTGCCGTCCACAACGTCAACCTTTATCGCTATCAAATCAACATCCCAACATGTACACACAAGATCCCCGCAAGCGCGCCGCCCGCGCGGATCTACAAGCAACCGCCATGCACAATGACCACTTCACTCAAACGACATGCACAACCAGAAAAGAAAAATTTTCAATGGGCTTGTTTCCTCTTCTGACCCCCGAGTAGAAAAACAGACATTTCGTGTGACGGACAGATTTTTAGGATGACCCCCAGCTATAAGACATATCCATGTCAAAAAAAAAAACACAAATTCGAAGGATATCAGAAATTTTCGTGGAACCGCTTTTCTGGATGAAAAAAAGGGACTTTTGAAATTGATGAATTTCGAAGAAAAAAACAACGTCAACGTACTACGTAGCAGACAACGCTCAAGAATTGCTGAATGAAGTCAACAACGATGCAGAATTTCTTAAAACGATCACAACAGGCGACGAAACATGGGTTTATGGGAATTGACATCGAAACCAAGGCCCAATCGTCCACATTGTTCAATCGTTTTGCTACCAATGATGAGATAAAAACAGAACCGCCGAAGGAGCTGAACAAAAGTGCTTCCAAGATCGGAAAAAGCACTGCCACAAGTGTAATATATCTGAAGGGGATTACTTTAAGGGGATAAAATCAATATTGAGATTCTTAAGAAAAACGAAAAAACCCTTTTTATTATCACACCTCGTACTTGATATATACATATTTAACGACATTACACCAGCTGTGCCTCAGAGTCAACTGATCCATTTTTTTTTATAATATTCATTGACTTTCGATGAATATAATTCGGAATGTAAAGACGAGTGGCAAACTTTGTGCCAGGACTTTCAGTCGATGTAAACACAAAATTCTTCCCGACATTATGAATGAAACATCGTCGTTGTACGATAATACGAGTACACACTCATCTTTGCATTATAGTACACTTAGGATTAGGCTCAATTTGTCTAGACTCCTACTACGTTATTCCACACTCGTACTACATAAAGTTTGCACAGAGCAGAAACTTTTGTGACTTTTTTTCTACCTCGCCGAAACACTCCCATTTTATTTGCACGTCCTTTATTGATCGAAACGAAGCCAATCGATTCGTCATATTATAAAATATGTGGTATCCCCGGTATAGATATCTTGTATCATCATATTTGCCCATAGCCATCAAAAAGGACCGCCATCCGACAGATAAGGATTCCTTTCTCTGAGGCAGCAGACCCAAATGACATTAGACAAGGGATCCGCCGAGAGATTTGATCCGACGAAATGTACACAATTAGATACAGAGTATACCTCGAAATACGGTAGGTGGAAAAAAAAACTACCTCAAATATGATAGTATGTAGTATCAAAAGTCGTGGCTATGTAAATTCAAATATGATGAGAACATTTCTGCAGATTTCCCTTTGGACTAGGTGTTGCGATATTTGCCCAACGGAGGTCCAACTATCGTGTATAGCAGCAGTATCAATGGGCTGAATTTAACGAGAGACTAGTGTACGGGAAAGTCTAGACAGATGATAGACAAATGATGTTCCCTCTTTTTTTTTGTACATATTTGTATCTACAGATATCATTCTGGTATCTGAACACGTTTCATGTTCGTCACGATCTAAAAGGCGCTAAAATTCCAAATACAAACCATAGTTGCACAACGAATATAGGAATGAGGTGAAAAAAGGTGAATTCTAATGTCTATTCACTTGGCGTACTTGAAGATGTAATAGACATAATCAGGTCATGACGTCCATGCAAATTTGAACATTACGGAATATTTGTGGCGAGGAAAAGAAAACACGGAGTGGAATATAGTAGATACTATTGATGGAGGAGCGCTTTTATGGCTCCATGGATGAACGCCCCAAGAACTATCGCCTCAAAAGGAAAATGAACTATGTACCTGGAACATTTTGTAGTAGTTTGAAGCGATTCATTATCATATCCCAAAGTTGGGAGTTCGCAAAAATTTGGAGAAAAAAATTCATGAAATTTGGGGCAATAGTTGCAGAGGCTCTGACGTGGTTGGGAAGTCACGTGATGACTGCCAAGGACATTACTATTTTTACGGACAGCCAAGCTGCAATACGTTCACTTGAGTCGGTTCCCACTATATCCAAAACGATTGTGAACTGTCGCACAGCCCTCACTTTAATGGGCGGTTTTCTTCAACATTATGCTTTGCTGGATACCCGGTCACAGTGGCTTTGCAGGCAACTGCAGAGCGGATGAGCTTGCGCGTGAGGGGATGGTTAGGTTAGGTAAGAGGGCTGCCGTGATAACCAGGGAGGGGATAACCGGTAATGTAGTCGGAATTCGGGACAGTATTAAAATACCTTTTGTGGTATGTAAAATGGTAACTAAGTCAGTCGCTATTGATAGGGCCAACATAAGATGGCTCAGTGGTTACTCATGCCAAACGACAAGGGCGATTTGGCCTAGACTTGATCCGAGACGCTTTGCCGTACTGCTATCACTAAGCAGATCACACATCGGCAGGGTGGTGGGGGTCATCACAGGGCACTGCCCCATTGGGGAACTAGCCTGGAGGCTGCGCCTTCCGCACCATGATTACTGCAGAAGCTGTCAGGACGTGGACGAGGAGGAGAGCGTTAGTCACCTTCTGTGCCACTACAGAGCTTTGGCGGGCAGGAGGAGGAGATTTCCTCGTTCGTGGTTCCTCGTTGTTTTATGACTTGGAAGACCTCAACAACTTTAGCGCGACAAAGCTCAATCGTTTTATTGCTAGCACCGGCTGGTTTTAAAATCTAGTTTTAGGGTAAGGTAAAGAGAATTTCTGGAGGTATCACAACGGACCCAATTTGCGGTCTAAGTGTGCTGTGATTCATCATGGCAGCCCCTGCACCTAACCTAACCTAGTTGCAAATGAAGAGTCGTCCCAAACCCTTTTTACACGATAAAAAATCGCATCAAATTTAAAATAATAATAAATGAGACAGTCTACAATAACCCATTTGGTAGGCACTGCGATCGTGCAGTCAACTGTGCCAATAGCCTTTTGTTAATCCAAAAGACCCTCAACCAGCCTATTAAAGGCTAGTAAGTCCCTTGTGGCGAGTTAATGGAGTCTCCGAGAAATCTAATCCTGGAACGAGCGATCGCCGGGCATTTGCCGGAAAGCTGTTTGGTGGACTCGACTCAATATCCTCCAGGCAAAGCTGGCATTCCGTCTCAGTGGACAGACCCATTTTGTTGATGTGATATCTCATCCAGTGGTATACCGTCAGGTAACCCATCATCAACCTAAGGTCCGCTCTACCCAGGCTGCTAGCTTCTTTGAAACCGTAGGGAATAATGAGATCTTTGATTTGCTGCAATCCTGGGAGATTATTCCAGTACAGCAACCTTTCATCAACAGTCCACTCGCTCACCAACGCAACGCCCTGGCTGTTGTCTAGCACAGATCGCAAGAGATCGGGCACGTAGAAATTCGTGCATGAGCGCTTTCTGGCGAGTTCATCCACAGCTTCGTTGCCATTAATGCCCCGATGCCATGGTACCCAACACATAGTAACCCAATTTGTGTTAGTAAGACATCGAAGAGTATCAAAAGCGTCCCTCCAGAGTTTCGATGAGAGTTTATGTGAAGTAACTGTCAGTGCAGATAACGATGTAAACGCTTCGAAAATTAAGTGCATAAATACTTGTGCGCAGGACTCAATGACACGGATTTCGGCTTGGAAAATGCTGGATCAGACGCCCATGGCGATAGGGATCCTGATGTTAGGTCCAAAGACCGCAGCACCAACTCTGACCCATCGCTAAGCCAAGTAGTACACCTGGGGTCATGATAATGATCCCATTCCAAAAATTTCCTATCGAAGCATGAAATTTTAGTACTGCCTAAAACCTTTTTGTCTGAGATTTCCCTGAGTGGATTTCCGTGGGTTGGTATTTGTACTATACCAAAAAAGGAAATCCTCTCCACGTATGGCCCAAAGCCGAAAGGCCCTTTGATATTTCCTAGAGTGGACGTTCGTGGGTTAGTACTGCCTAAAGCGGAAATCTACTCCATTCCACAAGGTCGACACACACGACAACCACTTTCGTCGCAAGAATGCATCGAGCTACGTCAAACCCAATAGAACAAAAATCTCCTCATCTCCACCATCCTATGATATTTGATGGTTCAATGGAAGTTCGACTGTGGTTCTGCGCGATAATGTGTGGCGACCTTAAGACAGTTCAGACAGAATTTCAGCTTAAAACAGTACCAACATTTTTTAGCGATTTTTCGTCTTTCTAAAAAACGGGGTTTGGAGCGATATTTCCTGGCGCGTCAATATCTCTTGCATTTCTATGCCTTGTTAGTGCCTCCGCACACGGGTCGTCTGATTTTCGTCACGTCTGCGATTCGAACTCTGCTCGTCTGAATTCCCACACGACGAGCGACGCCCTGCACCGCACACGGGTCGATTGCAATTCGGCGCGTCTGCGACGCGATCCGATGTTAAAAATGAGAGTTGGGGTATTTGGGCAATACGTAGCCTGGGTAGAGGTGGAAGGAGGAGTGCACAGGAGTGTCGGTGAAATCATTTTAACCCTTTGGCATGGCGAATAGACCTTTTAGTACATGAGGCGAAACACGGACAATATGGTTGTCACATGAGTAGATGTGAAAAGAGGAATGCAATCGAGTGGTGGTTAAAGTTTTTTAACCCTTTGGGGAGGTGAAAAGGGCCCTTTTGTACATAAAGCGAAATATGGGCAATATGGCTGTCGCGTGATTCGAGGTGAAAGAAGAAAAGCAAAAAAGGGCTGGTGAAAGCATTTTAACCCTTTGGCGATGCGAAACGGACCTTTTTGCAAATGAAGCGGGATATGGGCGATATGAATGTCGCATAATTCTAGGTGAAAGAGGAGTGCATACAAGTGTCGGTGAAAGCATTTTAACCCTTTGGCGTGGCGAAATGAACCTTCCTGTACAAGGAGCGGTACATGGGCAAAATTGGTGCCGCCTGTTTCGAGATGAAAGGAGGAGTGCACACGGGTGTCGGTGAAAGCATTTTAACCCCTCGGCATGGCGAAATAGACCTTTTTGTACATGGAGCGGAACACGGGCAATATGGTTTTCGCATGAGTCGCTGTCAAACGAGGAATGCAGATGAGTGCTAGTTAAAGCATTTTAACCCTTTAACGTGGCGAAGTGGACTTTTTTGTACATGAAGCGGGGTATGGGTGTCGCGTGATTTGAGGTGAAAGGAGAAGTGCACAGAAGTGCTAGTAAAAGCATTTTGACCCTTTGTTGAGGTGCAAAGAAGCCTTTTGGTTATGAAGCGGGATATGGGCGATATTGAGTGTCGCGTGATTCGAGGTAAAAGGAAGAGTGCACGGGAGTGTCGGTGAAAGCATTTTAACCCTTTGGCGATGCGAAATGGACCTTTTTGTACATGAAGCGGGACTTGGCATTGGCAATATGGTTGTCGCCTGAGTCGATATGAAATCTAATCTAATCTAAGCATTGAATCACACGGGGCACCGAAATATAGTGCATGCCGAAACTGTCCATACGAAATAATGCATATGCACACTTTCGTTTTGAAAACGAAATAGTGCACGCGAATATCTCGTACACGGCACTGTCTAAGTTTTTGCGTGACAACGTCAAAGTGTTTTCAAGGAAAATTTAAAAAAAAAAAAGAAAATGACACGGAAACTTTCCCCTTGTTGGGAAAAATTTTGGATCATGTGTATATCTGTGCTGAAAAGAAGATATTGGTTGCGTTCAGAATTTCATACACTGGATATCTGAATTTCTGAGTTACACAAACGTTGTTTAATTCAGAAATTTAGATTCGAATAAAAAATGATTGGCGGAAATTAACCGGGAAAATTGGTAATTGTTTTCCCCAATTTAGGTTCGACGTTTTCTCGTTTTTCGCTTCGAGATTGCTTTAATATCGCTGTGATATTGCTTTTATTTTATATCACTTTGATATAACCTCAATATCGCTTTGATATTTGGTATCAAAACGAAAGTGCTAAGAAGACCATCAACAACATTCCATTGCATTAGCTTCATCACCCCTATTCAGACGACACCAGTATTTCTTAGATTTCTCCTTATGTACATGAATGTGTTCATCTCAACACCATAGGGTAAAAAACGCCTTGAACAACACTACAGAGTACTGGCCTCATCATCCCAATTCATAGGCACCCGTATTTCCTAGATTTCATTCCATGTCCAAAAGTATGCTTGTGTCAACACCAAAGCGTTTAATTCAATTCAATTCGTTTTTAACTCCACCTCCGTCCCACATTTTCTCCACACACTCCCCGTTGAGGTAGTTACGTCAAAAAAGTGCCAAATTAAAATCGCAAAAACTACTTGGCGCCACGGACATAGTAATCTTGCCGAAATTGAGTAAATACCGCATTATGTCATCATCATCACAAAGCATATCTGCATCACGAATTTGTACCGCTTCATGTCCAAAAAGGTAATTTTCGCCTCACCAAAGAGTTAAAATACTTTCACCAGCACTCCGGTGAACTCCTCCTTTCACGTCGAATCACGCGACCCCCATATCGCCCATATCCCGCTTCATGCACAAAAATGTCCATTTCGACACGCCGAAGGTCTAAAATGCTTTAACCCGCACTCGTCTGCATTCCTCTTTTCGCATCAACTCAGGCGATAACCATATTGCCCATGTTCCGCTTCATGTACAAAAAGGTCCATTTCGTCATTCCAAAGTGTTAAAATGCTTTCTCCGACGCTCCTGTGCACCAGTCCTTTCACCCCGAATCACGCAATACCCTTATCGCCCATTTTCCGCTTAATGCCCAAAAAAGTCCTTTTCACCTCTCCAAGGGGTTAAAATGCTTTCACTAGCACTCCTGTGCAATTCTCCTTCCATCTTGAATCACGCGACACCCATATCGCCCATATCCTGCTTCATGTACAAAAATGTCCATTTCACCACTCCAAAGGGTTAAAATGTTTTAACCAGCACTCCTGTGCACTTCTCCTTTCACCTCGAATCACGCGAAAAACATTCCCCATGTTCCGCTTCATGTACAAAAGTCTTCTTTTCGCCTCATCAAGGGTTAAAATACGTTCACCAGCGCTCTTGCGCACTCCTCCTTTCACACCGAATCACGCGACACCCATATCGCCCATATCCCGCTTCATGCCCAAAAAGGTCATTTTCACCTTGCCAAAGGGTTAAAATGCTTCCACTAGCACTACTTTCGCCTTGAATCACCCGACGCCCATATACGACTACACCACAATTTCTTTGAACATATTTTTCAATTGAACAAATGCATCCATATATTTTTTTTCTGGTGTCCGACGTCGACGACTTTTCTCGTTCCAAGCAGTTCGCATGGTTCGAGACGCACAGACGAGTACACCGATTCGATTACGTGCCGACCAATGTACGACCCGTGTGCGGATCTCCATACATTTGCTTTGGAAGTGGAGTTCAAATCGCAGACGAGCCGATTACGAGACGAGTACGAGACGACCCGTGTGCGGACGGCCTTAAGGTTTCGATATCATATCTACTTTTCCGGACGTTTTTGTTCGCGCCAAGGATCGAACCTGCATTTACATTGTTTTGTGAGCTGTGATGAAATGCGCGGCCGCCCACTGGAAGCGTGTTTGAGCGACACAATCGTCAATGCGCGCCAGATCCAAAAGTTGAGGATTTTCATGAACATGCGTCCACTACAAGCGTATTTGAGGGAAGCGGCTAACAGCGTCTAGGTGCGCTACGCGATTCGAGTGCTAGATTAAAAAAAAAGATTGGGTTTGCAGCTCGTAGACGCGCGTTGCTTGGAGGAATGTACGTGAAAGAAGCTTTGTGGCGATTGATTTTGTGTGCAATGGAAGAGATATATGTAGTTAAGAAAACTGAAGGGCGAAGACGCTGACGATCCCTGTTGCTCGTGGCCGCTTATTTCGCGAAAGCTTGTTGACGCTTGTATCGCGGAAGTACGTAGCCGCTCCTTCATGCTTGTAGTGAACGACCAGGCTAAGTTGTCAACATCATCGAACCAGTAAAAATGTATTCAAAGAAATTGTGGTGTATTTGAATATATGTATCATGTGAGGCGATGTGAAAGGAGGACTGCACAGGACTGCTTGTGAAAGCATTTTAACCTTTTGGTGAAGCGAAAAAGATCTTTTTGGGCATGAAACGGGATATGGGTGTCGCATGATTCAAGGTGAAAGAAGGAGTGCAAAGAAATTCAGACACGCGTTGGTGCATCTCGAAACATGCGAACTTTGATACGCCGACGTGCCGATGACCGACTCGTATGTGAACCTCCATTCATTTGTCCTAGTGGAGTTCGAATCGCAGACGAGCCGTTTAACGATCCTATTATAAGACGACCGAAGGGTTAAAATGTTCTAAACAGCCCTCTTGTGCATTCCTCTTTTCATTTCAACTCCGGCTACAGCCATATGGTCCATATCCCTCTAGTCAGGTGACACATTGCCCAAATTCTCCCAACTCCAAAATCATATTCGTGTTAACAAGAGTCCTTTACAACACCCATGCCTAATACAGGATCGCATAGCAGACGAGCCGAATTGCAATCGACCCGTGTACGGTGTATGGCGTCCCTCGTCGTGTGTGAGTGCAGACGAGCCGAATATCAGACGACCCGTGTGCGGAGGGACTTTTCAATAAACCAGTGTAATATGGATTGTAACGGGCGGGTTGGTGGGCATCCAAAGATGCCCGCGGGGACGGAGCCTTAGGTAGCATAATCACCGAGAAGGTCGGGCCGTGCCATCTGACGAAGAAAAAGGCCCCTCAACGAGCTAAGCAGCGGCCTATGCTTGCTGTAGCTCAGTTCGGGAGATGTGGGCGGGGTTTTCGCCGCTCGTTGCCCCTGTCCTTTACGTATTAACAAAAATTCATTCATAATGGGACCCTCGGCGTCTGGTTTCGTACCACCAACAGATCACTACTCATCAGGTGCTGCTTCGATCTGCCGGTAGGAGCAGCACTACCAAACCATAATATGGTTCGTTACAGGTGGTTCATTACAGGATGCAAAGATTACAGTTATGATACGATCGATTCGGCGATCAAAGAGGAATTCGATTTCAAAGAACAAAAAAAGAGACCACCGTATAAACGGGACTGTGACAATAAAGCATACTCACGGCCCCATATTTGGTTTTTATGAATTCAACAGCACTTACCTGAAAAGAAAGAAAGTGCAATTAGTTTTGAGTTATAAAATAAACTAGTAATCATAAAAATATCAGTGATTGCCGCAGTTTGGCCAAACTCGGCCTTATACCAGCAATCATTTGACTGGGACGTGCTGTAAAAACACACACGAAAGTCTCACAATGCCCATGCCGAGGTAATTGCCTTGACCCCTCCAGGGGAACGGATGCGTCAACATCTCTTGCATAGCGATGCCTTGTTGACGTTTCCATAGCATATTTTTTTCCGCATGGCGCAGTTGCTGACACGCTCGCTGTTGTTGTTGTTGTGGTGAGCCGTGAAGTCTCGGTCACCACTCTACGATTCCTTATCTAGAGAACATGGGGTCGATCCCCGTCGCGTCAATAAAAAACTGCCTGTGGGTACTATTAAAACTCCCACCGCGCTCCTAGCTCGCCAGTAAAAGACGGCTCGGATAGGAGGTGCATACTAGCAACTGCACCACCCCAAATCTATACGCTATTGAAACGTCAATAAGGCATAGTAAGAGATATTGTCGTGCCCATGCAACTGGAGGGGTGAAGGCAATTAACATCCTGTCCGAGCCATCTTTTATTGACAAGCTCGGAACGCTGTGGGAGTTCTAGTAGCACGCGCCGAGGATTGAACCTATTTTTCTCCAGATGTAGAATCGTAGAGTGGCGACCGAGAACTCACGGCTACCGGGCGCGTCAATGAATTTCAGAAGGAGAGGATATCTCCTCCTTATCACGCATTCCTCATAATTCGACCCATCGATTATTATCAATTCCCACCATCACAACATCAAATCAATAACCCAAACAACACACCTTGCAGCATTTCCGCGTCAATAAAGTATATTTCGATTAAATACCTGACCAAATAATAACCAAAAAGAAATCACACCATTCGGTGTGACTAAATCGCAGACAGGCAAAACTACACAATTTGTACTCTACGAGGAGACGAAGAAAACGGCTCGCCGTCGTCCGCACCAAAAACGCTCCAACTTCTCAGAATCTTTTCAAAGCTAACTCTTGAAGAATTCAATGCAATTCTCACCTGCAGCACATTTGAATAATTTATTGCTGAGTTTCATGATAGCCGAGTCACTGGACGCATTCGTCGGTTTGCAATGCAGTGCGGCAGAGTGCTGCCATTATGAATTCGACTTTGACTCCGCTCCGAGTTCAGAAGTAAAGCCAAACAAGTTTGTTTCCTTTGAACGTGACTACGATCTGCAAATTCACATTTTGGAATACGTACTGAACTTTGCATAGTTACCGCGTAGTTTAGCTAAAAGTTAAGTGCAAATTGTTGTGCAGAGGCAAAGGGAGGGAAAGACGACAGACTGAAACCCAACTGAGCCGAGAACTCTTTACACAATTTCACTTTCTGCAACTACCACACGAACTTGCACAAATCAACAAGAAATATTAATTTTCTTAACGTCTTGTATCTCAAGCACCAACGAGTAGCAATGCATGGTGGGTGGTAGATTCTTTGGACTTGACTAGACGAGGTGCGAAAATATTCCTTGCGTACCTATACAACTATTTGTACATAGAAGTGAGCGAGGAGCCCATGATTTTTTTAGCCGACCACCCGATGACCTACCCACATTCAAAGAAATCTCTCGCTGCACGAGGTTTGATATTGAAATGGCATGAAAAATGCCAGGAGCTAAATGAAAACAACTTGACCATTTGCTCGGAGAATTTTGTTCAACTGAAATAGTTTAGACAGAGTCGGTTAGCGGCTTTGGTTGGTGGAGAGTTGGTCGACTAAAACTTATTCGACTATGGTATTTCGGACATGCACATGAATGACATTGGGAAAGTGCAGAGTTGAAGGATATTTAGTTTTGTAGATTTTTCATGAGCGAAGCTATCATGGGACTGTGACTCATTTTACTGCACTGAGACAGCTCCGACTCTTTCGATTGTGTCGTTCAAAAGAGTCGTTCGAAGCGCTTTCATCGCCACCCAGCTAAGCGCACAACGGTATGTGGTGTTCAATGTTAAGTCGATGTTCGCTCATCTTAGTGTCGTTGCCATCCTGCTATTTCTTTCTGCAAAGAAATGGATTAAGATATACGCAGAACACCTCGATTAATCAGCTGTGAGGGATGTTGTCAAACGCTCATTGCGTAATCGATATAACAGCAGTACAAATTGGAACGCTTAATAATTTCGCGGTCATCGGATTCAGAGACCTCAATGGAAATCATACCATGCAAGATGGCAAGACGCATGACTTCGACCGTGATCCACTCAGTTTGTTGTGTGTGAAGAGCGGGAGTTTGTCACAGTCCAGCTCAATAGTGCTGCGAGCTTCTATTTTAATATATAAACTGCGAGCTTCATAAGTGCCCTCCGGCTTGTTACCATGTATGGGTATAATAAACACAACGTTAACTTTCCTCCATAGTCGCGATATGTACCCTAAAGTGCAACTTGCCCTAAGAAGACAAATCAGCGGAGTGGTGATAGTTTCAAGACAATTCTGCAAAAGAGCAGGAAAGCTACCATCCGCTCCAAGTACCTTGAGTGGCTCAAAGGACTCCACTGCACATTTAATTTTGTCCTTGCCGAAGATAACCCCTGATCATTCCAATCCCGATGAATCTCAGGTGTCGGATTGCCTCCTGAAAGGACAGACCCCGGAAAATGGGTGCAAAGTAGAAGTGCAAGGGATTCATCTGGGCCTTCAGTGCAAGATCCATCTGGTCTTTTTAGAAGGCCGACTCCATTTGCAGAGTCTTTGAACAGAGCTTAGTGAAGGGACTATGCGTTCATGGTGTTTCTTCCAGCATTCGCGTCTTGAGCGCCTATGATGTTGTCCCTTGCCAGAGTTCAATCTTGTTGTAGGCCCAGATGATAAAAATTTCCTAGTCCATTTCATCCACAGCCTTCACCCGCCCAAATGCCAGGCAAAAAATCAGCAACTCGCGACAGTCTGCGTCCTTAGTGTCGGCAGGCGGCGCACATCCGTACACCCATCTCCTGTATAAAGGAAATGCCTTTTTACGATGCTATCAAAGCTTAGGATATACCCTTTTTTTTCAAAAATAATAGCAAAGTCTTGGCGGTAGGGAAATAACTCTGTTTAGTACATAGAGTCAGTTCAGCATTTGTACTCGTACGAATTCAACGTAGAACGTTCAGTGACCTTATCCCACCACCTTCAGTTCAACATGCCACAATTAACCACCGATGAAGATATGATGACTGCAGCCAGATTAATTGTGTAAGGAACTTTTGGAATGTGCGTACTCTCCTGGACAATGCATCAGAAGGTCCCCAGAACGCACGATTTCTTCAATAAGAGAGTGAGTCTCAGCGGAAGTTTTGCGATACACGAGAGTATTCTCCACTGTTGTTGCATGCATGCAAGATTAATCGTTGTACATAAGTTATTCAAGAAGCAATAGCCAACAACCAATATACTACATGTCTTAAGGATAATACACAGGGAATGGGGATAAATCCCATTTCTGCATATAGACAGGGGGTGTGCAAATACATAACGCTACAAAGAGCATGCACAATGTAAATAACATCCATTTGGTGAACATTAAACCATGACCCTACCCAATTTGCAATGCAGAATGCAGTATAGAGTTTCTCACCCCGGACCCCGTAAACACCACCACCATCCTTTATCATAACCACGAAGTCGTGGTGTATGGCGGTTGCGATCAACTGGACCTCCCGAATCGATGATTGTATAGTTGATGAATTGGAAATTGCATCGGAATCCCAATTCAAATTTGTACAATGATAATCTGTTTGACTTGGATGATGCGCTCTCGGTGTGGAAAATGATGACAATGGGGCGTGGAAGGGTTATTAAGGTATGGTGTGAGCAAAACACATAAATACCTACTCGGCCCGACCCAGCACATCGGTTCATTTGTTCTGTATTGAGGTGGTGAAATTTCTGGTTAATTTATAGTATTGGAAGCGGAATCTCATGTTAGCATCGCAGAGCGCTAAGGATCAAGGAAAGGTGAATTGTGCGAGGCGGGCAAACGTCGCCTTGCGGAGGAATGGTTGTTGATGTTCAAATCTGCACAAGGTTGCCTATTTATTAGCTTAAGCTATTGTTTGTCAGGCGATTATTATCAAATGTGTAATCGAATATTCAATTTGATCTTAAAGTGAGATGTATTAAGGAATGTTGAATTGTTTTGAGAATTTGGTGCAAATATTCGTATGGGAGGTCCGTGTCTAAAGGTGCATGCATAGCGCATCAATTATTCCATTTATTTTATTTATTTATTTATTTGGCTTAGCTGACGTTTCGATGGCATAAATGTTAGGTCCTTCAGAAAGTTCTTGCGGTCTCTGCTGTTTTCATTATTTTAATTTTAAATTACGTATTTTCAAATAAGTTTTTGTTATACTGCTTTGACTTTGTATACTATTTAATTTTAAAGCGCGTTGTTTTTGCTCTATCTCAATGTGCTAGTCGTTTTCTTTGAAAATAATTTGGCCTCTTTCTTCTAGACTTTAAAGCCTCATCTTCACGACGATAATTCATATGATAGTAACTGTCATGACAGCAACTATCACAAATACAAATATCATCGTGTAGATTACTTGATAGTCGCTATCGCACTATCCCAACAGTCCTATCACACTCTCTAGCTTGACTAGATAGTTGATAGCACTCTCGCGAAATTCACATACAAAGTCTATTGAATGGGGAATTTGCATGGATCGGGGATTTGCAATACTTGGTTGTATATCGCTACTTTCGCTATAAAGCGCGTAAACTGTACACTATCATGAGAGATAGTATAGTATCACGATAGTACTCTATCGTCGTGAAAATGAAGCTTTAATTCAGCATGAACAAAAAGCAAATTCGCACGATTTTCTTGTTCCAGTTCAAGCTAGGCCGAAAAGCTGCCGAAACAGTTCGCGACATCAACGATGCGTTTGGCCCAGCAACCACTAACGAACGTACAGCACAATGGTGATTCAAGAAGTTCCGTAGCAGTGACGAGAGCCTTGAAGACGCCGCGCGCAGTGACCGGCCCCATCGGATGCTGATAACGACCGATTGAGACCCTAAGTCGAAGCCAATACACGCACAACTGTTGTGATGCTTGCCGAACAATTAGGCGTCACAACTGGAACAATTTCGAACCACCTGCGAGAAATTGGGAAGTCGAAAAATCTCGACAAATGAGTACCGCACGAGTTAAATGACAACCAAAAAAACTGCCGTTTTGAATTATCATCTGCTCATCTTTTACGCAACAACAACGACCCGTTTCTCAGCCGGATTGTAACTTGCGATGAAAAGTGGATTCTCTACGAAAACCGGCGACGTTCGGCTCAGTAGTTGGACGTCATCGAATTTCCACATTTCCCAAAGCGAAAACTCCGCCCAAAGTTGGAAGTGACCTGTGGTGACTGTTCGGTGATCTGCGGCCGATCTCATCCATCACAGCTTTCTGAATTCGGGTTAAACTATTACAGCGGAGAAGTACTGCCAGCAAATGGACAAAATGCATCAAAAGCTTCGACGTATGTATGTGCCCGACATTGGTCAATAGGAAAGGACAAATTCTTCTCCTCGACAACGCTCGGTCGCACGTCGCACGATCGACCCTGTAGAAGTTAAACCAACTGGGGTACGAAACTCTGCCTCATCCGCCATACTCGCCAGACCTCTCGCCCACCAACTACCACTTCTTCCAACATTCTTCACGAGAAATGCTTTAACAATCAGGACAATGTTAAAAACGCCTCCAACGACTTCATCGTCTCCAGAACTTCAGAGTTTTATGCAACTGGAGTAAATAAACTTATTTCCCGTTGACAAAAATCTGTTGATTCAAATTGTTTTTATTTCGATTAATAAAGTTTTGTTTGAGCTATGTGCATTTGAATTTAAGGATTAAAAACCGCAAGAGTTTTCTGAACGATCCCATTTAGCAGCCTACCTGCGACAAGTCGCGAGATGTTGTGGCTTATTATTACGCCCCGCACCACAAGGTATGAACACAATACAAACATCCATGGCCACGAACGCCGTGGACAGGACTTGCACTCGTAACGACCGTAGTCAGAAATGAACGTCTACCTCCCCTACATATGTAAAATAATTAAATCTATCTGTAACCCGCGATTGAATAAACGTGAAAGGCTTTAGCTTTTGGTAGATGACTCGAGAGGGTCACTTTATACTCTCTCGTAAAAATGAAATCGATCAGTTGGAAACTATTGGTATTTTTCTTACAAAGAGCCCCGTATTACCCTACTTTATACGTTTTTTGCTAAAACTCTTGAACCAATTGACTTAAAGAGCCGATTTTTGGCATGTCGAGTTCAGGTGAAAAGCAGCTTTAGTTTTAGACAGATGGGCATAATTAGACCAAAGGAACGCCTAACTCTCCTACAAATGCCAAGAAATGAAATAATTCCTTAGCTACGATAACTTTCGTTAAAGTGAAGCTAGCGACTGGAGAATTTGGTGGGATGTTGATAGTAAAATCTAGTGAAAAATAAGCAAGATCCAATCAAAGAAACTCCTACCTCCCCCTCAAACGATATCTTTCGATAGGATGAAATTAGCGACTTGAAAGTTTGTTTGAAAATGGGCAGAATCGACCCAATCTTCCCTATAAAGTTGTGGTAAGAAGAGCTCGCTCGTCTCAAAATGGCACCTACCTTCCCTACAAAGACTCCTTCACCGTAGCTTCATCGGCTAACTTCTGTTCAAACTGACCAAATAGAAAACACAATTTTAATGTACATACTATATATGGTTGTTGCCTATTTGAAGTTTTGGTGTCACCACTAGATCTGCATAAATCTAGGGTATATATACTTCAAATTCGGGTATCTTTTTTATTCTACATTTAACTGGTAGTTTGAGGGAAGGAAAAAACAATGTACCTCTGCGATGCACGGAAGCAGATCGATCAATAACCCATTATCAATTCCAGGGCCGGTCAAAGACTAACTAACAAGGATATTTTAACGCCCCATCCACCTCTTTTCATGCTGCATATTTTGTAAGCGCCCCCTTTTGTCTTTGTTGTTTTTCGCTTCATTATTTACGCCGAAGGAAGAAAAGTGATTTTGAGAACGCCACTTTTGTCCGGGTTATTTTGCTTGGCACTAATTATTGTCGATAATAAATGCGTTCTGGGAAAACGTTAAATGTTGCAAGTTAGGTTAGGGGGGCAAAAATTCCTCTTCCATAGTCCTCCGCGTGGGCGCCCCCTGGAACGGCAGTGGTCACTGACCATTGCCAACCAACGTCAAGCCGCCAGTGATGGCGGTGCGATGATTTGGTTGAGGTACCCCTGTGGTGTGGGGTGTGAAAAAAAATACCACGGCCTTTCCCTTTGAGGGCCTGTCGTTAAAACCGACAATCAAAGGACAGGATGTGTATGCCAGCAACTTGCACTATCCGAAATCTTTATATGCTAACGAAACGTCAACTATGCCTCGGATAAGGACTGACTCAACGGTTACGACTTTTAGCTATCGTACAATGACAAAGATTGGATTCTGGAATGTGCGTACTCTCCTGGACAATGGATCAGAAGGTCCCCAGAACGCACGATTTCTTCAATTGGAGAGTGAATTTCTGAGGTACAAATTAAATATCTTAGGAGTTAGTGAGATAAGATGGTGGAACAGCGGAGAATTCATCTCTCCAACGGGCAGCACTGTAATGTTGTACTCCGGTAAAGCTACCGGTAGTCGCCGTGAGTCAGGTGTGGGGCTCCTTTTAACCAGAGCCGCGCGAAACTGTCTCTTATCCTGGGAACCGGTCTCTGACAGGGTCTTGACCGCCAGGTTCCGGACCAAAATGAGGAACATCTCAATAATACAATGTTATGCCCCTACTGAACCCGACAATGTCTTGGCAAAAGACTCCTTCTACGAAGAACTAAACGCCGTTCAGAGCAGAACACCTAAAGGTGACATTGTAATGGTTATGGGTGATTTGAATGCGAAAGTTGGCGCTGATAACTATGGGCTCAGACATGTGATGGGGAGACACGGTCTTGGTGATCGTAATGACAACGGTGAAAGATTTGTAGAGTTCTGCAACTTTCACAGTCTCTTCATCGGTGGTACTATGTTTGAGCATAAGGACCACCACAAAATCAGTTGGTCCTCTGTTGATCGGCGCAGAACACAAAATCAGATCGACCATTTTGCCATTAGTAAAAGATTCAAGAGTTGCCTCCTGGACGTGCGAAACAAGAAGGGTGCCGATATTGGGATGGGAAGAGACCATTATCTTATGATCGCTAATGTTCGATTGCGCATTGCAGCCGTGCGCCGCCCCAGAAACGAAACATCCAGGCCCCGCAAATTCAACACCGCTCGACTAAAAAATCCAGCTGTCTTACAACAATATAATGACCATCTTGCGCAAAAAGCGGCTGAGATAACTAGTCACCCAGATAGTGACATAAACGAAAACTGGGATGCCATAAAAAAATGCGTACATTGATAGCGCAAATACCATCCTTGGCCCAAACCCGGATTGCCGGAATAAGCCCTGGATGTCCGACGCTTCATGGCAGCGGATTGTTGAAAGAAAGGAGCTGAAAGTTCGTTTGGCTGCCGCATCAGACGACAATCGAAGCAGCATCGAACTCCTTTACCGTCAGAAAGCTCGAGAAGTTCAGCGTAGTGTGCGACGCGATAAAAGAGTTTATGCCAATTCTCTTTTAGCGTCAGCAGAAGAAGCCGCTAGAAGTAACAACTTAAACGCCGTATACGGTGTCATCAAGAAGTTTACAGGTGGTCGTAACTCCTGCCAACATCCGGTGAAAGATAGTGATGGAAAGCTACTTATCTTGGAAGAAGATCAAATGAGGCGGTGGAAAGAACACTTCGCCGCGGTCTTGAACCGTGTAACCTCTGGTGAAGTTCCCTCTCATATAGATAATTTAGCTAACCATCAAAATGTGCGTATACGGTCCACTGCCCCGACTAAAGAGGAAATAGTCACTGCAATTATTGCACTGAAACGAGGAAAGGCCGCCGGACTTGACGGCATCCCTGCCGAACTTTATCAAGCAGCGCCAAGCGTAACTGCCGATTTGCTGCATCCACTTGTTGATAAAGCGTGGAATACAGAGACCTTTCCCACTGAGTGGAAGGAAGGTTTGATCATCAAACTTCCAAAGAAGGGTAGCCTCACAGACTGTAATAATTGGAGAGGCATTTGTGTGCTTCCTGCCGTTGCCAAGATAATAGCTAAAATCGTCCTGGAAAAACTAAAGGCCCACTTAGAAAGCACAATTGATGAAGAGCAGGCTGGCTTTCGATCCGGATTCTCCTGTGTCGATCACATTAACACCTTGCGAATCATCATCGAGCAATGCGCTGAATACGATTCTCCGCTTCACTTGCTTTTCATCGATTTCGAAAAGGCTTTCGATAGTGTGAACCGGGATTCTATCTGGGCAGCCTTGCGCAGGAGAGGCATCCCTGAGAAGCTTGTGGCTATTATTAAGGCAACCTATGACGGCGCGAAATGTCGCGTTCTGCATAAAGGTAAGGTGTCGGGGGACTTTGAGATTCGCAGTGGAGTTCGGCAGGGGTGCATCCTCTCACCGATCCTATTCCTCATAGTGATCGGCGATGTGTTGCATGCAGCCCTATCCGGACTCGACAGAGGAATTCAATGGACTTTGACATCTTATCTACAACATCTTGACTACGCTGACGACATATGCCTACTCTCCCACAAAATCATGGATCTGTCCGCAATGGCGTTAGATCTTGAGAGGGAGGCAAGCAAGGTTGGGCTAAAGATTAATACCAACAAGACCAAGGTTCTTAGCCCGCCGTTGCGAAAAAGAAATCGGACACCTATTGCCATCAATATTAATGGGCAGCCTGTGGAGAAGGTGGACAACTTCGTCTACCTGGGTAGCATTGTTGCCGAAAATGGTGGTACGGAGCAGGACATCGCTCGTCGTATCAACCAGGCTAAACGCGCATACGGCATGCTGTCCAAAATCTGGCAGGGCAGTTATCTCAGCATCAAGACCAAGCTGGGCCTGTTTCGCTCCCTGGTACTATCAGTGCTTTTGTATGGGAGCAGTACATGGAAAGTTTCCGTAGGAGTTACCAGAAAGCTGCAAGTTTTCGTCAACTCATGTCTTCGTCGAATTTTAAGAATTTTCTGGCCCGAAACAATATCAAATGAAGAGCTAAGTCGGCGTACGGGTCAGATGCCAATCGACGAATTGATACGCAGGCGAAAATGGCAGTGGATAGGTCACACATTGCGGAAGAGTGATAACTGCATTGCTTTGCATGCCATGAAGTGGAACCCCATTTCCAACCAAGGCCGACCAAGAGGGGGTCCTCGAATCACATGGCGTCGATCTGTGGCAAAGGAGTGTCAGGTAAGTCTTTTGGGGAGTTGCGCCCCATTGCCCAGAACAGAGTACGATGGCGCGCAGGAGTAGTTGACGCGCTATGCCCCGCTAGGGGTTAAGGCAAAGTAGTAGGTTAGGTGCGGGGGCTGCCGTAACATGTCGCAGCACCATATGTGAGTCCGTTGCGATACCGCCAGAATCTCCATACCTCGGTCTAAAATCTAGGTGTTAATCCAACCGGTGCTGGCAATAAAACAATTGCGCTGAGTCGCGCTTGCGTTGTTGAGGTCCTCCAAGTTGTAAAAGAACGAAGAACCAAGAAATCTCCTCTTTGTAACTGCCAAAGCTCCGCAGTGTCACAGTAGTCATGCTGAGGAAGGCGGAGCCGTCAGGTGAGCTCGCCAATGGGGCAGTGCCCTGTGATGACCCCCACCACTCGGGCAATGTGTAATCTACTTAATGACACCAGTAAGCCGAGTGCCTGGGATTGAGTCCAGACCAGATCGCCCTTGTCGTTTGGTATTAACTGTCACCGAGCCGCATTTGTGTCGACTCTGTCGACCGCAGCAGACTTAATTACCATTTTATATGCTGCGAAAGGCATTTTCATGCTTTCATGATTCCCAATCACATTGCCGATTATTCCCTCACGCGTAAGCTCATGCGCCCTGCAGTTGCCTGCAATTTACTGAGCGACAATCCGCAGTTATTTCGAATGTATTGTAGTAAGAATCTATTCAAGTGACTGCCCATAAAAATAATCATGTCTCTGGCAGTCACCACGTAACTTCCCAACCAGGTCAGAGCCTCAGAAATCGCTAAAATCTCCGTCTTGGCCGCCAGTTGTTCGCCGCAAATATCCAGTGGGAGCAAGTTGAGCAGCACCCGACTGACGGAGTTTTTCTAAACGCCCCTGTTACAGCCAACGCAGCTAGTCTCTGCACCTTCTCCAGCAGGTTGCAGTAGGCAGTTACTCTGTGTGCCGTTCACCACACACTTATCCCATACAGTAGTATAGGACGCACCACAGCAGTATATATTGTAGTATATCCAGTTTACCACCTTCGCCAAGTCCCAGTTTTTACCAATGGCACTTTTACACGTGTGGCCTTTCACCGGCTCCTGAATATTGGGGTTCAAGCTTAGTTTGCTATCTAAAATGTAACCAAGTAATTTAGCCTTGAAGATCTTTCCGTCCAAGTTAGGAAGTGATTCTCATAGTGCAAATTCGGTTTCGATCGGATAAATCGCGAACTGGAATTATATTACATTCAGCTTTAATTTGACAAAATTTGCCCTCAAGCTTGGTTTTCCTCTTGGCGCCCCTTTCAGAATCAGCGCCTCAGGCGACCGCCTGTCCGGCCATGATTAATTCCTCTAAGTGAACACAGAACATTAGAATCCTTAAAAAGAAAGTAATTTCCTGGAAAACTGAGTCAAAATGTTCCGAATCGATATTTATGACGGACCAAGTGTTTTAATGAGTGTGATCATTCAACTGAGAAAAATAACAATGAATATTGCTAACATACACCTCCTGCTCGTTTAGCCACATTCCGCGACAAGCGGGGAAAGCTGGGTGTAACAGCTAATTCGAAAAGCTGCTAATCTCTAAAGTTGCTAAATTTCCAAGCACTTGATCTATAACACATGAAAATGTCGAAGCTGATCTTTCACGCTTGACACATTTTCTTAATCGACCATGCGCCCATAATAAATGGTATTTTTAACAAACTTCCAGCGGCCTGCCTTCACCGGAATGGCTCATAATATCATAATAATCAATTTGGAAAGAGTTTTGACCCTACAGAGACTTCAATTTGATAGGTGGAATGGACAGCGTATGTTGCTATTCCAGGGAGCAGAACTCACCAAATATCCATACCATGGAAATTTCAAGCCTTTTTTCGTAGAAATTCATACGTCTAACAAGCAGACTTCTAAGATTAGAGCTTTCAAAAACAAAAATGTAAAGACAACGATTCAGAAAAACAATCTATTCGAAGAAAAACCACACACAAATCACACAAATGCGAGAACAATTATCATCAACATTCAGTCATCCGTTCAATCGACTCTTGTCATGTTCACATTCACAAGTATAACTTGGCCTCACATATGCTAAGCAACCGCTGAATTTGTTGTTAAGATTTTTGTTATTGTGCTGATGCTGACTCTAGCCAACAGCACGAATCGAACGGGCCTCGTCCGATCACTTGAAAAATATCTCGATTCCACTCTCAGAGATGATCTCATGGTCATATAACGCAAGTCTACAATAGACTTTGAAATTGTATAATTTTTTCCAAGACCGCGAATAATCAAAAAGGCGCCAACACACAAGTTCCAAGCAGCAGCAATACACAGCGGCTGCCTTGTCAGCTACACAGCTAGCGCGCTCGCTAGCCTAGCGCAATCAACAACAATCATTCACTATCGCTCTACAGCCTTTTACCAAGAAACGAGCTGACTAGCTAGCTAACAGCTAACAATCTAGCCAACCAGCTAGATTGTGGTGATTGTGTATTGCTTTGCGTGCCGACTCGGCTCTGCGGCAGTTTGTTCAGTTAACGAACCGTCAGAGCGCAATTCTAATGATGATGATGATTAGATGTGTGTGGGAAATTGATGCAAAAATAAAAATAAGATTTGTAAGATTTCTTTCTTCTGTTCAAATCGTTATTCAGGGAGTTGGGTATTCTGCTTCTGCGGTGGTTCGAACAGCTTGGTAGAGATAGAGAGTTTCTAGCTGGCTGACTCTCCTAAAAGATACGATCACGAAATGACCGCTCTGGATGTCCAAATGGGTCCTCTAACAAATTGTACACACGGTAAACATGTTATTTTTTCCTTTAGGCTGACAATCAAGCAGCCGAAGCGAGCTGTGCTTAATAGCATTCTTGCGAGTCAGCAAACTTTGATAGCTGATCCTCGAGCAATGCCCAGTGGGAAATTTGATTTTGTTCGATGTCCGGACGTCGGGTTGTAGAGCCCATCAGATCACCTATCGTATGAGACATTGGAGATAATTTTGACATGATACCAAATTATGCTATATGCACGTATGGATGATGTTAAAACAGACACAGCTGTCATATAACATTTTCAATGCAAATCGAACGTCAAATGAAGAAAAAAAAAGTCCGAAGCGTATACGATTACGACGGCGGTTCGATAAGTACTTAGCCTCACCGCCGGATGGCGCCACTATCGCAAGAGAAATTTACTATCGTGTAGTACATTCTCGTAGACGGCTACTGTCAAAATTTCAGCCGAATTGGACCACGTGTGGAAGCGAGCGTGTCCGCGGATTTTAGAAAAAGAGCAATATCGGTCGGTGATTCGATTTTTGTTTTTGGAAGGGAAATCGCGCAGCGAAATCAAAGAGCGCTTGGATGCTGTGTACGGTGACTCTTCTCCTTCGATGACGACCGCCAAAAATTGGTTTAACGAGTTTCGACGTGGTCGCACGTCGGTTTTTGGTGAGCCAAGCCCAGGTGCCCCGAAAACGGCTACCATGGAGGATAACGTGACAAAAATTCACGATCTCGTATTGGCAGACCGCCGATTGAAAGTGCGCGAGATAGCTGAGACAGTAGGCATCTCAAAAGACGGCGTGGGTCATATCTTGCATTAAATTTTGAGCATGAGAAAGCTGTCGGCGCGATGGGTGCCACGGACAACAAGCGCAACCGTGAGACCACTTCAGAGCAGTGTTTGACGCTGTTCAAGCGCAATCCGAAGGAGTTTCTGCGTCGTTTCGTGACCGTCGACGAAATCAGAGACCAAGGAACAGTCAAAACAGTGGACTTCACCCAGCGAACGTGCTCCGAAGAAGGCGAAGACTGTCGTATCGACCGGAAAGGTGATGGCCACCGTTTTTTGGGATTCACAAGGTGTGATCTACATCGACTTCCTGGAGAAGGGCAAAACGGTCACAGGGCTCTACTATGCCGAATTATTGGGCCGATTCGACGCCGAATTGCAGAAAAACGGCCCCATTAGGCCATTAGAAAAAAGTGCTCTTCCACCATGACAACGCACCGCCTCACACCTCTGCCGTCGCCACGGCCAAATTGGTCGAATTGGGCTGCGAACTGTTGCCCCATCCACCGTATTCTCCAGATTTGGCCCTGTGCGACTCCTTTTTGTTTCCAAACTTGAAAAAGTCACTCGCCGGGCAGAAATTTGAGTCGAATGAGGAGGTCATCGCTGCTGCCACGGAGGCCTACTTTGCAGACCTCGAGAAAACTTATTTTTCAGACGGGTTAAAGAAGGTGGAGCATCGTTGGGTCAAGTGTATCGGGCTAAAAGCAGACTATGTTGAGAAATAAATCGCCACTTTTCCCAAATTTTCGTTTTTCTTTTGTAGGCTAAGTACCGCCCTCGTATACGCTAGATCTGTGCAGACCTAGTGGTGACACCACAACCTCAAATATGCAACAGCTATATACATTGGAAGTATATTTCATACATAGTAGAAGTTAGCCGATGAAGCTACGATGAAATAATATTTGTAGAGAAGGTGGCGCCATTTGAGATGATTGACTCCTTTTTACCACAACTTCATGGGGGAGAAAGGATATTGCTCATTCCCAAAATCAACTAACTATCCCACGCGACAAATCATCATCACCATAATCAGCTTTTTCTACCATAATGATTATGGTGCAGCCTCCCCTATATATTGACTTTTCATAGCCTTCCATACTTGCCTATTTTTAGCTAGGCGGGTCTCAGTTCTACCGGCTAGTTTTCTGATATCGTGGTCCCATCTGAGGTTTGGGCGTCGTCTTGGTCTTTTGACTCCTCTTGGGTACCATTCTGTCACTCTTGACGTCCATCTATAGACGGTTGTTCTGGCTAGGTGTCCAGCCCACTGCCATTTCAGTTTTTTAATTCTCTCTATGACGTCTGTCACCTGGGTTTTCGCTCTTATCCAAGTTAGTCGTTTGCGATCCCTTATTGCGATGCCCAGCATGCATCTTTCCATCGCCTTTTGGGCGACTTGTACGTTTCCTTATGATACTTGCTGTTAGCGTTCATGTTTCACATCCGTAAGTCATGACTGGTAGGATGCATTGGTCAAAGGATTTCTTTTTACGATGTGATTTCATTTTACGAGTAGACTTGAATATTATTGAGTTCCTTCTGAAAGCGCTCCACGCCAGCTTGATTTGTCTGTCGGGTAGCAATGATCCTGACTTGTGTAATAATTGGCCTGCGAATCTAAGATGGTTCAGGCGTTCTCCATCGAGGTTAAGACCTTTGTCTTCCCATTGAAACTCTCGAAATATTTCTTCCGGGGTGGCATTGAAGAGTTTTGGGGATATTGTGTCTCCTTGCCTAACTCCTCGTGTGGGGAACTCCGGCGTTTCTTCAAATACTTTAACCCTTGCTTTGGCGTCTTATAGATGTTGATAGGCGTTTCCGCGTATGGTTTGCCAATTCCCTGACTTGTAAGCGCCTTTATGATTGCCTCAGGGAATATAGAGTCAATGGCCTTTTCGAAGTCGATAAATGCCAGCGCTAGAGGTAGCTCGTACTCCCTTGCTCTCCATTATGCTAAAACCCCCGCTGAATGCAGCTTGTTCTCGTGGCTGTGCGGCATCCAGGGCTGTTTCTATTCTATTAATTATTTTCGTGAATACTTTGCAGAAGACAGGAAGAAGACTTATTGGTCTATAGCTTTTGATGTCCTCTTTGCTGCCTTTATTGTGAATCAATATTATACTCGCGGTGTTCCATTGGTCGGGGGTGTGTCCGGTTCTAATGCAATTTGTATAATATGTCGGCTAGTATTTTCCAAACTTTTTCACCCGCATATATCAGCAGCTCAGCCGTAATACTCTCGTTGCCAGCTGCTTTCCATTTTTCATGGACTTTACCGCCAGTTCTTCTACTAGAACTTCTGGTGTATCTTTATCCGGTGTTATCAATTCCGGAGCTCTGTAGAAGCCGCGATAGAAGTTGGTAATTACATATCTCCAATATTCCTTGTCTATTTGTCACTCTTGTATTTTCGTGTTATAGCGCGAACACTTGCTTTGTGCTGATCATTAACGCTCTTTTTACCTTCTTGAGGCTTTTGTTATTTTCGATGGTTTTCTCTACTAGTTTTTCATTATATCTAGTGATGTCTTCTGATATCTTTTTCCTAATTTTTTTGCAGGTTTATATAGCTTACTCTTTGGATATTTGGAGAGGTTTTCTTTTCTCTTCCTTTCCTGAGCAGTGCCTTCGTTTCGTTGGAGAGCTTGTGGTGTCTATTCTTTATTTGCACATTTCAGGATGGTCTCTGCAAGCCCTGAGATGTTGTTGCTTCTTAGTTCTTCCTCAAGTCTTGATTGGTATAGGCTCATGTTGTTGTGAATGTTGTCAGTATTCAAACCTGGTGTTACTGGCTTCCTTACTAGTTTGAGCCTTTCCGACTTCAGATCAATGATAATTCTTGCTCTTACCATCCAGTGATCGCTTGCAGTTCTGGACCTATTGAGTGTGGGGACATATTTCATCGTTCTCAGTTTGTCTGTTATAATCAGGGAAATTTCATTCTTAGTGACTCCATTGGACGCCTGCTACGTCCATTTCCTTCCTACTCAGGGTCTTATTGAAGAATGAGTTGAAAATGTGTACAACTGCTGCGCTTCCAAAATTGGTGGACGCTAATTGGAAAACAAAGCCTGGAGCACCACAATGATAAATTCCCTTTCCCACTGGTCACAGAAACAATTCCACAACATATCAAATTGACTCTTGTTAAGTGATCTTGGCTCAGTCGCGTTCAGCGTGTGTTATTTTTTCTCAAACGAAATTCGCCCTCAGTTGGCCGACTTCTCAAAGAAACCAAATGACTCCACATCGCATCAGCGCAGAGTCAAAGCGAGGGCAAAGCTGATATGCCGCAAGCTTGTTTTTATGCGAATAGATTGTGTACATCAGCGCAAAGAACACGCTCGGCAAGATACTTCGCGATACTCACTCACCCATACTCGTACATAGACTTTGGTTGTTGCCTGCTTTCTTGGTCCGATTGAAATCAATTTTTATTTGGACATTGCGGGTCGAATCGCATAGAGAAAAAATGCTGTTTCATGTTTCAAGATTTCAATGTTTTGTGTTTTTTTTTCCTGTTACTTCAACAACAATTCATCTCTTTTCAAGTTAGTGGAACTGTGGAAGCGTGCATAAGAGTTCGATTGCATGGAGGAGGAGGACAGGGGGGAAAAACATACTCTGGTATGCATATGCATGAAGCCAATAACAATATTTCTCCATTAGGAAATGTTCCTTTGATTTAAGAGATAAATCAATCAAGGAGCCTGTGGTCAATGTCAGCAATGCTGCAAAATTGAGCGATTTAGAGATTGCAATTCAAGGTAGGTAGGTTCGTGCAGAGTTGCCGTAATTAACCACAGCACACATAGTCCACTTCTGGGTCCGTTGGGATACCACCAAGATGCTGTACCTTACCCTATACCCGATGTACCAAAACAGCCGGCACTGACAACAAAACAATTGATTTGATGAATCGCACTAACATCCACAAGACCTTCTAAAGTCGTTGAAAAAAGAGAGTCCTAGAAATTTCCTCTTCCTATTAGCTGAAGATGGACAGTGGCAAAGAACCATTTATGGCATAATGACATTGGCTAGATGGCTGATGCATGACTACTACCGTGGGGCGACCACAGAGTAAAAGCTGATGCCGAGCTGGATGCTGGCGTTTTCATTGTGAACACTCAGCGAAGAGAAACGGTCACGTGAAACGTACTCATGGAGCTTTCTCTGCCTAAGGGCGACCACAGAGTGAAAGCTGATGCCGAGCTGGCGCTGACTTTGCTTCACGTTATCATTGTGAACACTCAGCGAAGAGAAACGTTCACATGAAACGAGTTCATGGAGCTTTTTCCTCCCATGCTATTGCTAAAGGTCAAGATCACATTCGTAATTGTCCGGTGATTTTCTATATAAAATTCATTCATGTCACAAAGAAAAATTAACGAACTCACCGGTACGGATGAGCTTTAACTGGGGAAATAACGTTTCTCTTCGCTGAGTGTTTGAGTATTCACAATGAGAACGTGAAGCAAAGTCAGCGCCGGCTCGGCATCAGCTCACTCTGTGGTCGCCCTAAGGCTATTGCTAAAGCTCAAGATCACATTTGTAATTATCCGGTGTTTTCATTTCATTTTTCTGTCTGTTATGAATGGATTTTATATTGAAAATCACCGGATAATTATGAATGTGATCTTGAGCTTTAGCAATAGCATGGGCAGGGAAAGCTCCATGAGCACGTTTCACGTGAACGTTTCTCTTCGCTGAGTGTTCACAATAAAAACGCCAGCATCCAGCTCGACATCAGCTTCCACTCTGTAGTCGCCCTTAGGCTATCTTAAGCCTACCTTAAGGCTTTTTATCCTACGTCATATATTTATATAAAAAATAACCAAAAATGAGCGATAAACCTCGAAAATATTCGGCGCCCGATCGGAGAAGCTTTCTCTAGTCAATGAAAGCGATATGGGCTGTCGAATAAATGCGTGGTACCAACGGTCACAAGATAAAAACCGAAACCATTTTAGACCTTCCCATAAAACATAAACCATAAACATAAACATAAATCTTGAGGCCAGTATATGAGTTTATAGAAAAAAGCACCAGTATTAGCAAGCTTTCTATATACAAATGTGCAATTTTAATTCAATCGTCGCCGATACAAAGCTCCCTCGCCATTGGTATTTTTTTGGGGGAAACTCGTGTATCGTGCGTTCCGTGTAAAACTCACCCAAGCCCTTTAGTTTACGTCAGTGAAAATTCATAGAAAATAGTCGAGAAATGGTCGAAATAGCTAAAAAATATTCGGCGCCCACCGTGGGGTCACCAAGATTTTATTAGCTAATGGCGTTAAACTAATGAACACTCGAATAGGCGCAGGCTGCCGTTAGTCACCTAACCAGACCTAACATTAAGGCTACCTAAAGCAGTAGAAAATGGTCGAAAAAGCTCAAAAATATTAATAATGCGAAATGGACGTTAATTAATGAAATTTAATAGGTTCGGGGTACCGTTAGTCACAAGACATACGACAGACCGAAACATTTTCGACATAACGTTAAACAACAGAAAAAAAAATGAAATATGGTCGAAAATGGTATATGGTCTATGTGGGAGCAGTGTGATTTTTATTTACATACTAGTAGTTAATGAAGCCGAAATGGACGCTAGTTAATGAAATCGAATAGGCGCCGTTAATACCGTTAGTCACAAGGCACAAAAGATGAATCCTATTTAAAATTTACCTTAAGACTTACCATGCGTTATTTAAAATTTCATGTATTGTTTAATTGAGCCACGCCTCTACATAACGACACCCTGTTCAAATGCGAGCAGTCTGCGCATATGGTAGAGTCGGGCTAGATTGGCACTATGGAAAAGCCCCTCCCCAAGGCAAGAAGAACATCGAACAGGAAACATGCTATCAAATGTACACATACTCTCGAGATCATTCTCTATATCTCTTCTTAACTGCCTTAGATAGATAGAACCAAGGGCTGTGTACCAAAAGAGGTCCACAAGCACTGAAACCAAAATGTCTTTTGTGCTATAGCGCGAATACCTAATATCAGGACACAGCCTGCCGATCAAGCTTGATCGCACTGATGAAGTCGCTCAGAAGCTTAAGTGAGGCTATATCATCCGCCTCGAATCGCAGAGAATTTCAGTTGACGTTTCGTCCTCACCCTCATAGAATCTACATCTGCTGTCCTCCACTAAGCCCATAGTTTTCAGACGACCACATAGACACAAATGTCCGGTGAGAAGACGATATATGGTACTAACCTTTTTACGGTTTAGCTGTAGAAGTTCAGCAAATCTGCTACTTGAGTAGCCCGAAATGAACATCTTGGCCTGCCTCAGATCCGGGAGAGTATCGCAGATGACTGCGGCTTCAGTATGCTCCCAGTCCCTCCCACAAAAGGGCTCCGGGTCATATAAAAGGAGTGACCCAGACCGTCCTGGCTAACTTGTTGGCCTCCTCATTCCCAGCAATACCAACGTGTCCAGGAACCCAGTAAATGTAGACCCCAGCACAAACTTTGATTTAATCGATCACTTACTTAGAGCCATAATCGCCACCTGACTATCTGTAAAGATTGCGATGCTTTCATTTTGGTAGCCTGGCTCCAGGTAAAACCCTGCACATACCTCAATTGGATGTATCTCTGGCTGGAAGACAGTAGGGAACCTACCCATAGGAACTGTAGCTCGATGCAGTGGACACATCATGCCTGCCCCAGTTCCCTCGTCAGTCTTTGAACCATCCGTGAAACACTTGATGGGAGTTTGGAATGTTTGTCATCCCAGCATGCTCTGCTCCCAAGTTGTGACTTCAAACAGATTATTGCACGACGTTTCTTTCACCAAGTAGTCCGTGGGTATGCTAGTTTCGATGCTCTCATTGAGCCAACTTTCCTGTTCTGTTTAACTTGATGCATGCATCGCATGCTTTCAGTCTAGCAATAGTTATTTTTGCTTTTATTCATTGCCTTGACCCCTCCAGGGGCATGGGCGCGTCAGCATCTCTAGCATTTCTATGCCTTGTTGACGTTTCGATAGCATATCTACCTTCAGAGGAGCAGTTGCTAGCATGCACCTTCTATCCGCGCCGTCTTTATACTGACAAGCTCGGAGCACTGAGTTCTATTAGTGTATCATAAAACAGGCAAGTCTCTGAATTTTGGTCAGAGTGACTTTCCCACCAGTGTTAAAGGCTCTCTTCCACCACCAAATACTGCACCGTATTCTAAAATAGGTCTGACGATAGACTTATAGACCCAGAGGACGATAGGGGGTCTGGTTCCCCAAGTCCCTCCTACATATTGTCGGCATATCCACAGAGCTTTTGTGGCACTGTCTGCGACTGCTCTGAGGTGTTCTGACCAGAGCAATTTACTGTCAAGAATTATGCCCAGATATTTGGCGTTGTCTGCCAGGGAATTGAAGTGTTATATATGCCCGGGCATCTGATGTGCAGTACATCAAGCGCTAGATCACACTGTCACCATTAGGCATGCAAGTCTCTGGACTTTGCCTAAAATGGTCTTGCCAGCAGCATTAAATGCTCTTTTCCACCAGACTACTGCACCGTACTCTAATATTGGTCTGACAATAGCCTTGTAAATCTAGAGGGCTACAGAGGGCTTGATTCCCCACGTCTTGCCTACATATCCACAAGGCCTTAGTGGCCCTGTCCGCCACGACCCTAACGTGTCCTGCAAGACAAGTTTACTGTCGAGGATGACGCCCAGGTATTTGGTGTAATTTCCCATGGGTAGGGGAGAGTTGTACATTTGGGGGCGTCTGATGTGGCTGAGATTTCTTCTTCCAAAGAATGGAATGAAAACTGCCTTGGTTGGGTTGACTCGAAGTCCGTTGTCATTACACCATTCTTGCACAATGTAAAGAGATGCTTCAAGGATGTCTGGTAGAATCTCCTCGAACTTTCCTTTAGTCAATATCACCAAGCCATCAGCGTAGCCCTGGACTGAGTAGCCCTGCGTCGTGAGTTTCCTCAGCAGGCCATCAACCACTATGCACCATACAAGAGGAGACAAGACTGTGGGCAGCCACGGGTGACATTAGCAAGGAGGGTGACGCCTTCAATACGAGGGTTGCCTTTTATATTTCGGGATTAGAGAACAAAAACAAATATTAATCATTGACAATCGCTTTATTGTTTTTCAAAATATTCCCCATGAAGATCTATACACTTTTGCATGCGTTTGAACCAATTGTCAAAGTACTTTTGCCACTCTGATTGAGGTGTCTCCAAAACATGCATTCTGAACGCAGCAACCGCTTCTTCAGGTGTTGAAAAACGTTGACCTCTCAGTTTGTTTTTTACGTACGGGAATAAAAAGAAGTCATTCGGTGCCAAGTCAGGACTATACGGCGGATGACCCATCAAATCTATGTTTTGAGTGCTCAAAAATGCAGTTGTTTGAGCTGATGTGTGAGAGCTCGCATTGTCGTGGTGAAGAGTGATCCGTCTTCGGCGGTTGGTTTTCCTGATTTCTTGGAAGACAACTGGCAAACAAATGGTTGTGTACCACTCAGAATTGACTGTTCTGCGTTGTTCTAGTGGTACGGTTGCGACATGTCCAGTTTTTCCGAAAAAGCAGGCGACCATTTGCTTGGAAGTGCTTCGTGCGCGAACAACTTTTGTTGGGTTTGGCTCATCTTGAAACGCCCATACAGTCGACTGCTGTTTACTTTCGGGCTCATACGCGTAAATCCACGATTCATCACCTGTCACGATGTCATAGACGTGTTTCGAAGCACCGCGATCGTATTTTTTGAGCATTTCTTTCGACCAATCGACACGAGCCTTTTTTTGAGCGATTGAGAAATTGTGTGGGATCCAACGCGAACAAATTTTTTTGACAGTCAAATGTTCATGCAATA
Organism: Chloromyia formosa; assembly: GCA_964017055.1. Classification (NCBI taxonomy): domain Eukaryota; kingdom Metazoa; phylum Arthropoda; class Insecta; order Diptera; family Stratiomyidae; genus Chloromyia; species Chloromyia formosa. The sequence continues at coordinate 12,413,605 of OZ024817.1, forward strand.
TTGAATGTATGCTGGTCCCACTAATGCCTAAGGTTGTCTCAATCTCACGATAGGTCACATGACGATCTTGAAATATCAGTTCGCGCACAGCATCAATGGTTTCCGGACGACCTTCACCTTTTGGACGACCTTCACGAAATTCGTCTTGGAGTGAACTACGACCTCGATTGAATTCACCATACCATCGATAAACACTGTTCCTCGATGGAGCTTCATCGCCAAAAATTGAATTCAGTTCATCCATGCACTGTTGCTGAGTTAATCCACGTCGAAAGTTGTAAAAAATAATCGCACGAAAATGTTCACGATTGAATTCCATTATTTGGCCGAGATTAATCTTTTAAGTTACTGTAAAAAACACAAATAGCGCTCGTATGTCAAAACGTTCTGAGTACGTATAACCTCAAAAATGTCAAACTTTACGATAGAGCTGTCAGTTGCCAGATTGCAACACTAGGGTTGTCCAATCCCGAAATATAAAAGGCAACCTACGTATTGCTGATGATCCTTCTGGAGGAAAGCATTTGTCATATCTATTTTGGTGTAGTGGTGTCGGCATTCTTTTCCTTCAGTGCTTTGTCGATGGCTATGAATGACGTGTTGGCGAAAGCCCCTTTTATATAAAGGAAAGCTGAAAGAGCAGTTTCTTTAGCCTCCATTGTCGGCTCGATTTTCCTCACCAGGCAGTGGAGAACGGACTCTGTACATTTTCCTACTTGATGTGTAAGCTGTCTTTCGTGTAGGGGTTTTCTCTTCAGGAGAGTACCGCCCATACTAGAGAACTTGTACGGTTTAAAAGATCCAGTAGCCCATTTGACTTTGTCGTAAGTAAAAATTGATCTCGCCCGCTCTGCAGCCGAATGGGCCGGCACTGTGTGGCCTACTAGCTGCGGGTACTTGTCGACTTAAAATCTTAGGAACATTTGTTTCGCGAATTATAGGAGAATTCTCTCTACTGCATTTAGAGAGAATTTTTAAAATCCCTTAATTTCTGGAATTTCCGCTCTAGGTAGTCCATTTCCGCTTTAGGTAGTAAGAGCCTAAAACCCACCCGGGGGGATTTGAATGTCCTAAAGCGGAAATTTCCTGAGTTTTGCGAAAATTCTCTCTAATTGAATAGAGAGATTTCTCCCAATTTGTGGAATGTTCCAAATCTTACACCCAGGGAAGTGCTGCTAAGAAGTAATGTATTTGGCCTACAACTTAATAATGAGACTTTTTTTAGAGATGGCAACACCGATAAACCAATGGTAGTCCATCTTTGACATACATACCATTTGAAGTTTGTATTCATAAGCTGTCAATGTCAGTATAAACATTTCGTGTTGATTGTTGACAACGTATTTTACCGGACCATGGAAAGTTTCGAAAATTCACGAAAAAAACAACATTTGCGGGAAGTTTTACTTGGACATTATTTTGCTAAGAAGACTGCAGCTCAGAGTCATAAATTGCTCGTGGAAGTTTACGGTGACGATGCTTTTCCGCGTGCACAGTGTTTTCGGTGGTTTCATCGGTTCAAAAATGATAATTTCGACATTACCGACGAAGAGCGACCTGGCCAGCCAAAAAAGTTTGAAGACGAAGAATTGACGAAATTACTCGAAGAAGATTCGTGCCAAACTCAAAAAGAGTTGGCAATTTCGTTGGAAGTGACTCAGCAAGCCATATCGAAGCGGTTAAAATCACTGGGAATGATCCAAAAGCAAGGCCACTGGGTTCCGTACGAGTTGAAGCCAAGAGATGTTGAGAGGCGCTTTTGCATGTGCGAACAACTGCTTCAAAGGCAAAGACGGAAGGGTTTTTTGCATCGTATTGTGACCGGCGATGAAAAGTGGATTCATTATGATAACCCAAAGCGAAAGAAATCATGGGGACCGCCCGGGCACCAATCAACATCGACCGCGAAGCCAAATATTCATGGTTCCAAGCTTATGCTCTGCATTTGGTGGGACCAGATCGGTGTTCTTTATTATGAGCTGCTAAAACCGAATGAAACCATTGACGGGCAGCGCTATCGACTGCAATTGATGCGTTTGAGTCGAGCATTGCGTGAAAAACGGCAACAATTTGCTGAAAGGCACGACAAAATAATTCTTCAGCATGACAATGCTCGCCCTCATGTTGCGCAAGTCGTGAAAACGTACCTGGAAACAACCAAATGGGAAGTGCTACCCCACCCGCCGTATAGCCCTGACATTGCTCCATCCGATTACTATTTGTTCGCTTCGATGACTCATGCGTTGGCTGATCAGCACTTCACTTCATATGAGGATACTAAGAACTGGCTCGATTCATGGATAGCCTCGAAACCCCAAGATTTTTTTCGCGACGGAATTCGTAGACTTCCCGAAAGATGGGAGAAAGTTATCGCTGCTGATGGCCAATATTTTGAATAATTTAGTTATATGAATAAATCTATGAATAAAGGCCCAAAATTCCAAAAAAAGTCTCATTATTAAGTTGTAGACCATATACCTGTACTCTTGGCCGTTCGAGTGCTGACCTGATCAGAGTTGTTTTTAGCCAGGACACGATACAATCGATGCGCGGGACCCAGTGGGAGTTCTATTAGTACCCACAGGCAGTTTTAGCTCGCGCCGAGTATCGAACTTCAGCTCTCTAGATCGTAGAGCGGTGACCGAACGAACACGGCCATCGAGCGCTTCTCTTGCTGTAACATTTTTTTTTTGCTGAATATTTTAAAGACGTCGCAACCGTTACGTATACATCGGCTGTTAGCTGGGATGCATATTGCCTTGTGAGGTGAAGACTCATCTTGAAAATCAAAGTAAAAGGTTCAGAATTTTGCAGAATTTGCAGAAGAGGTACAATTTTTAGTAAGTTTGTACTGAAGAAGTAAAGAAAGTGGTCTCCGGCTTCATTTGTTTCATTAAAATAATTTCGGTTAGATCGATTCTGAGTCATCTTTAATATTCTACAACCAGCTATCGTTCAACTATGAACAAACCTCTTTGTGATTTCCCTTCAATTCCAGGCATTATATAAACAGTACTCTATCGGATTTTATTGAAAGCAATCTCTAGATTATTCACGCTGTGCAAGATACTAATATACTCAGTGAGAAGGAAGAGTGGGTCAAGCTGAATAAATGAGCAATAGAGCCTGAGTTAACTTCCATGAACTCGTCGACTGTATAGAATCTTATTATCTATGTACGAGGACTCAAGTATAGGGTCGTATCTATAAGGAGTATCGATTAAGGCTCCAAGCATCATGCGGGATGGATGCGTGGAGTTCTCCTTGCGAGTGATGATGATAATTGTAATAATATCCCGAGCGAACTTGCATATTAGATACAGATAGAGTTCACGTCAGTACATAGGTACTACATTATATAAATATCGCTTACCATATACAATACAGTAATTAGATGCTGACCATTTAGTGGACGCACAATCGGCAACCGAGCACAAGAGGCTCCCGCTTCCATATCATCTTGTTTGTCCAGCCGAATACATGCTTGTCATCTTCTACGCTCGCTCATATATAAATTTCACATGGCAAGGATGTGGTTTGATTTAATCTGCCCAGCTAGGCCTAATGAGACCGAGCGGCAAAGGCATCCTTGAGTGGAGAGCCTCTATGTATAACATCTTTGTGAGAGGATATGTAAGGAGTGTATCTTACCTTGTTATGGTTCGCATGGCAACCGTTTTCAAGAATATTGTCAAACCTGAAGGCATATTGACGAAAATAGCAACTTGGAAGGAGAGTGAGTGAATCTACTTGTGGTTGTGGTCGCCCTGTCTATACAATTAGATCGCTGCCAGGCTTTAAATTGAAGGAATGAGCGGTATTACAAACATATGCAAGAATTTGTGTTTCAAGTAATGTATGCGTTAAGATTATACGGTACCGTATACGTTGGATAGATATTATCTATTTGATTGGACGATTTCTCGCAATATGTCTCCGCTTAAGTGTACGCATCAAATAAGGGTAAATGTTGGTGCCGGGTCATGTTGAAAGATGTGTAATTTCAGTAATTATTGTTGTTAATTATACGTGATTCGAGGAATATTGAGAGGTTTTAAAGCTTATTTCCGATCGATTTAATAGTTGAAGATATTTGCTGCGAAATTCGGTATCTGCTCGGTGAGATAGGCTCTCTGTATCTGCAAACAAATGCACCAAGCTGACAACTTGCTCTGATTCGCTTGAGTCATAATCCATGAAAGAAGTCTACGAGGGTGAATTTCCAGTTACCTTTGCATGGAAGGTATTCCTTAGAACTCTGAAATGAAAGAGCCACACCCTACTCATTTGCCCTAACCCCTAGTGGGACATAGCGCATCAACTATTCCCATGTAGCTGACATTTCGTTGGCATAAACCAGGTCCGGACGATGCATGCACATCCATGCCCACGAACGTCGTCGTGGACGGGATTCGAACCCGAAACACCGGTAGTCAAACATGAGACTGATGCCTCAATACACTGCGCTTCCGGCTTGCCAATGCATACACGTTACGTCCGTACTGCCTTAAGCGGAAATCCATTTGAGGAGGGGGCTCAGAGTGAATTTCCGCACAAGGTAGTACGAAACAAATTAATTCTATGAAAGGCCTACACTGAAAACCTTTTCGAGTTTGCCTAATCGATCTAGTGATGCCATTTTATATCAGGACCCTTCTCACTTCTAAAAATAAAAGTTGTCAGAATTGAAAACATTTACAACTTCAAATTATTTAGTTTATGTTTACCAGTTTAACGCAAAATCATGATTATCATTGAACTGTAGAAACATTATGCATGCCTATCTGTGTGTACAAATGTACATTGTAAAGACGAACATTTGAAGAGGCTCTTCTATAGACATACTGCACGAACTTCTTGGAATCGCCTCTATGATAGCATGTAACTAATCGATTATGTAATCATAGTTCATATACGAAAGATATTGTGTACATAATCCAGTCGGGTGTATCATACAAAACATAATACATCTCATGGAATTATACATAATAGACGTTCTATAGGCATAGCCGTCCTGCTGCAACCTCAACAATATTGTATACCATGTACGCATTATTATATGATTACTTAAAGTGCGATAGGCTTGTTGAAAGAATCGATTTAATAGAAGTTGATGCAAATTTTGCGAAAGGAGCAGCAATAAAAATAGATTTTGTTGGGAGTGGTTCTGTTCAGCAGTATATGAAAGTGGGATTAACATTTTGCCCTAACCCCTAGTGGAGCAAAGCGCGCCAATTACACTTAAAAGGCTTAGATGGCGATTCGTTGCTTTCAGACGAGGCATGTTGCTAGCATACGCGTCCTGCCCAGCAGCACCATGCGACAAGTCGCAAAAGGCTGTGCCTTATTCCTTTGCCCCACACCACAGGGGGAGGACAACTCAAACTACTATAGCCACGGCATAACGAGACTACTGGTCCCCCATGACATGACTTACTGTTATAACCAGACATTTTGAACCACTACCTAACCAGCCGCAGGACTAATCTTACTCATATAATTTCGGATTAAATGATGAAAAGATGAACGTCTACTTAATGAATTGACAAATGAATATCATTGACGAATTCATCAGACCGTAACTGATGAACGTTACGTATTGAAAGCCATTGATAAATTCATCAGGCAGGTCATCATGTAATAACCAAAACGTATTTGGGGCAGAATTTAAACCATGCACCTTTCGATTGAGAAATTAGCTCCCTCCCCATCGAGCTATCACAGTTGTCCTCGTCTGAAAACCCGTGCTTCGATGAAAAATTGAAAACAGTCAGTAGCTAAGTCATTGATGACTAGCAAGATAAGTCACCAATGACTTAGCTGATGACATTTTTCCATTTTTCATCCAGGCACTCATCGAAGGCGAGTAATTTAACAAACGTAGGTATAAGCGAAACATGTGGCCATGTGCATGTATGTACACGAATACCTTTGCATCGTTTTGCTTCCCCCGCTACTCCTACACGAAAAAGTGATCAATTAATGAGCAATAATTAACAGGGTAGCTGGTAGAAGGTTCCAGATCCTAAAGAGATCTTTCGAAGGATTTTGCAAACCATCATTTTAGTTTCAGTTTCATTTCAGTCCAAAAGCAGGTTTGCTTCTAGAAGACTTTTTAAACGGTCATTGCAGTCTCAGTTTCATTTCTGTTCGAACGGAAGATTGCTCCTAGACCATCATTCCAGTTTTCATTTTCAATGTCAGTTCAGCTTTTAGATGATCACTCCATTTTAAGTATGGGTATTCGTTTTCTATGTTGAAAAAATTGAAACTGAAATAAAACTGATACTGATATTTTACGTAATACTGTTCCCTTATATGAAGGCACCTTAGAACCATAGCGCGTCAGGTCACAATACAAAACCTCAGGATACCATAGGGCCTATGAGGCTTTGTATATTGATTTTAATTTACACACAAGTCACCGTCGTTTGTTTCGTACTGCCTAAAGCAAAGATCCACTTGAATTGGTCCCGAAATTCCATATCCGCACTATACAGTGTGAGCCTATTGTGTAGACATTAGAACAATGACTTCACGCTGAATAATGTAGGTCCGTCCGTGCGGCTTTAGGCTCTACAAACCTATTGAGTATATAAACCAATAGTTTCTCTTTGAAAAACGAAATCTCACCTCCAACCAACTCGAAAGTAGGACCAGAGCTTCAAGCGGAAATTCATTTGTGGGAAGGTAGACCACATCTCCGCCTTAGGCAGTACGAACCTACTGTTTATATTCCATAAAAATAGCTTCAGGGGAGTTCGCTGCGAAGTGAGCAAGTTTTAAGGGCATGATCCAGCGTAAAATGATTTGAAACTCAGCTCAGCCTCTTTTCATATAGCTTTGACTGCTGCTACTAGATTTTAGAACGTCCTAAGACCCCAAGGTGTAGGCTTTTCCGTGCTTATTGGTGGAAAGGTGACCAGGGACGCAAATGGTCATCACTAACAGGGCGGATCAGATACCGGACGACCTCGGAGACAACTTCTGCCTTGCCGCAATACAGTGTAGCTCTGGTTGGGTCAACGAATTTATTCCTTAGCTACTCATGAGCTCTCATGAAGATAGAAAAAAAAACCAAAACGAAGTTCACTTCACCAGCTCGGGAATATAAAGAGCGTGAGGCTGCAGCTATACCCCTGACCGACTGACACTGACTGTTCAGTAGATGTGGGCAAATACAATGCGGGAAGCTCCACCGCTTAGAACAAACGAAGACAACGTAGACCACAGCAGTCCCATCCTGACTCCGAATAGGTCTCTGTGGAACGGCGACGAGGAGGCATGTGCGAATCCAAAATTTCCGCCATTTGCCTGAACACGCCAAAAAAAAAAACTCATACTTAAACCTCGTCAAAAGTCACAGGAGACCCTTCTCAGGCCAATTTTATCCAAACTGCGGCAGTCCCTGCGGTTTACAAATTTACATTGAATTTAAATGCAATCTCGTCGTTTGTTCCATTTAAATTCAATGTAAATTTGTAAACCGCAAGGGCTCCCGCAGCTTCTAAGCTCGGCCTAAAAGACAGAGGTAGAAGCACGATAAATATGAAGATGCTCCTAAAAAGCTCAAGAAGGTGCAACAATCGACGAAGGCAGGCCCCTCGAGGATAAACTCTGCTAAGCCATCAGTTTCACATCCGCTGAGACAACAGTCTGCCAACGATCTTCCATCAATCAATTGTCCCGATCAACCTGAAAAGCCATGGTTGCTCTGCAAACATAGCTCTAGAGCTGGCACCGGATTTAGAGTGGCATACTCAAAGGTAGCGGCGACTGAGAATGAAGCCATCCTCCCCTCCAACTATCGTCTCTCTGACGACCGAACAACAGACCTAAACACAAGGAAAGATTCATAGAGGACAAAACGTTAACTGGGCCACATGGAACAGTTAACGCGCTATGCCCCACAGGGGGTTAGGGCAATTGAGAGAGAGAGGGTAGGGGTAGGTTAGGTTAGATTTAGAACACAGCAAAAATAGACCACCACTATGGAGTTAAACGCGTGGGGGCTGCTGGACAATTAAAGATGTGCTCAACGTCGTGTGGAGCGAGGACACATGCTGGGCAGAAGTTTTGGACTTCACTGTCGATGCGGGACAGGTATGAATTCAGACGCGAGCACCAACCAGAGTGGAGTTGAGCTAACGTGGTTCTGGTTGCTCTTGGGAGCCGGGCTTTGTCTGGGGATATGGTAGGTGGTTGCGTATTCAATACCCTGTTCGGTTTCAGTTCCACGATCGCAGAAAGCACTTCTTCACTGTGTAGCGTGGTGATGGCCGACTTATAGTTGATGTTATCGAAGGGAACTCGTTTAAACCTTTGGACTTCCCTTTCGCGGTCCCTCATGTTGCGTCTAACATGACGCGGCGGTGGGGTCTTGTCCATCAGGTTTGAGTTGGAATGGTTATTCCGATAGCAGCCAACTATTTTAGATACTGCTTGGTGAGAAAAGTGTTGTGGCCTTTTACGGCCATAATTTTGGTCTCTTGATGCAGATGGTCCTGTGCCGACATTAAGTGGCAGCCTGTGACAGTTCTAAGAGCAGTGTTCTGACAGGTCTGTATGTTTCTCCATTTAGTATCGCATAAATTGACAGACCATATGGGAGCCGCATAATTGGCCACAGATCTCCCGATGGATTTCTAAGTTGCGAGTAGGGTCTCCTTATCTTTCCTTCAGAAACTGCCAGCTAAAGCTTTGAGGACTGTTCCTGCTTCTCATCCTGTCACAAATGGTTGACGCATAAGCCGAGGAGGTGGCCATGCTGTCAAGAGTGACACCGAGAATTTTTGGGTGGTTAATTGTGGGAATAGTTTGACCATCTACGGAAATATCCAGTTGTAGCCTCACTTCCTTGGTCCAGGTGGTAAAAAGAGTAGCAGAAGACTTTGGCGCTGACAGAGTAAGATTTTTGCTGATGAAGAAGTTGTTGAACTCTTCAAGATATTCATTTATCTGCTCGCACATTTGGGTGATGTCATTGCCGGTTGCCAAAATCGAACAGTCATCAGCGTAACTGACGATTTCAAGTCCGTCAGGTGGCGTCGGAAGTCCTGACATATGTAAAATATATATTGTAGAATAAACAGAGTGGGAGATAAGACTCCTCTCCTTGGGGGACACCCTGTTTAATTTTCCTTAGTTTAGATTTCCCATTTCTAAACTCCGTGAAGGACTGTCTTCCGGCAAGGTAATTCGCGATCCACAAAATTATTCCCGACGGAAGAGATGTACCGCAGATGGCAGACAGGAGAAACGAGTGGCTGACAGTGTCAAATGCTTTCGACGGGTCTAAATAAAAAAAAATAAATAACTGGCGCAACAGTCCAATTTGAACCATGGCCTCGAGATGAGTTAGCATCATCTCATTTTCTAGATCGTGACGGTCTTGTACAGAGGTGTGTGATCAGCAACACGCTCAACCGAGTTATTTACCCCATAAATGAGTACTCATTTAACAGCTGAGTGGGCTCATAGTCCGACACGTAAATCCTCTTTTTTATCCAAAACTACCGCATTCAGTAGGAATCGAACCGGGGCCCAGTGCGTAGAAGGTGAACGTGCTAACCATTGCGCCATCCGGACTACAACAGGTCTAAGGCCACTAGAATAGTTCGTTGACATGGACGTGCTTGGTTAAGGCCATTATGTATTCTTGTAGTGATGGCATCCAAAGCCGTGGTAGTGCTGTGTATTCTTCTACAGCCATGTTGATGATCGGCTAATTGTATGTGGGTCGTAATTATAGGGTGGAGTAGCGCTTCAAGGGTCTTGGCCACAGGAGACAATAGTGTAATGGGACGGTATGATTCACCTTGCGTCGGTTTTTTCCCCGGTTTTAGAGTAGGAATCACCCTTCCTTCCCTTCTTCCAAAACTCGGGAATGATAGATGATGAGATGGAGAGGTTAATCGTGGTCGTTAGATAGTCCATTGCTGGCGTATCAAGGTGTTTAAGCATGACCATCGAGATACCATCCGGTCCAAGGGCTTTGGAACTTTTTGCCCTTTTAATAGCTGTGGCAACTTCTTCTGATGAAAATTGAAGTGTCTGGTCAACTGAGCGGTTGCGAATGCTCCTGGTGATGATACACTTAAGTCTATCAGGTGGCGGATGTTCGATAAACTGTTTATTGAAGCTGTTTGCGCATTTTTTGGGATCATTGACCGTGGTGTTGGCGAAGGGTGAAGTGAAGGGCTGTAGTTAAGCCTGATGGGAGGCCTTACGGCAAAGCTTATTATAGGTCTGCAGGCAAGCCTGATGGGAGATCGTACGGGAAACATCATTGGAGGTCTTACGGCAAACCTGATTAGAGGCCTGTAGGCAAGTCTGATGGGAGGCCTTACGACAAACATGATAATACCTAGACTGGAATTACGTCTGAAGACCCATTTAACGTCGCTATGGTTACCCAATTCCAAAGTGTTTCACGTAATTTATACACAAAATCGCTTTCTAGATTTGCTAATTTTATTCTTTAATCGCGAGTGATCACTTTTAATTAACAAATGATTAATAGCGCTAAATTACTCATTGTCTTGAGGTCATCGACATCATCAGCTCGCATCGAAAAGCCCCATATCAAATGTTCAATAAAACAAAAAATCAGATCCCCAACGACGCTTTATCAATACACGCTTTGACTGAGTGAATTCCACCGGCGTGCACAATATGTAAAATATTGTCTAAGGTCAACGAAGAAAAAACAAGCCAGAACCGTAACGATAACATCATGTCATTGATATAAATCAACAAAATTAGCAGCGCCAGAAAAAAAAACAACAACATCAAACAGTTGGCATCGACTCACATTTATGGAAAGATACGCGCGCTCTCTCGACGGGGCAAAGGGACACAAATATTGTCGTGCCAATAATAAGCAGGAAAAAAAAGAGAACACGTGAAATTTGAAAGCATTGTGCCATGCCATTATGCGATTATATTGTACAAATAAAACTTTTTAATGAAAACCATTTAATGTGAATGTCAGACGACCGCGACCCTCCCAATCTCGCATTATATTCGAATGAATCCATTAAGCCAATGTGTGCCACTTAAACCGTGGGGGCGGGCAACAACAACAACGACAACACCCGAGAAGGGTGCACGAATTACTTTGCAATCCAACAAGAATTTAACCAAAACAAACACCGACCGGCCGGCATTAGCTTAGCCTAATGATAAATGGATAAACCGAGGGGAGGGAGCAATAGATTATCACCTCAAAAGCACGTGGAGCGAGTGTCGAAGCGGAATTAATGAAGCCAAACTAATTTCAAAGGTCAATGAGCTGTTAGGCCTTGACGAACGCCCCCCGCGACATGGAGTCTGGCCACATATATACAGTGGAATACATTAGCCGCTTAATAAAAAATTGGGGCGCCCTCCTCTCCACTTTGGATATGTACTAAGATTTTTGTATAAATATAGACGCGGACTACCCTCTTTCGTGATTGTGCTCACTCATTTTCAAATGTGTCATTAACACGTAAACATGTAATTTAAAATTTATACAGACCCCGCTAAGCGTCCGGATTCCCGACACTACCCTTCGTCGGCTCAGACTTCCTCAATTGTGAATGTGGAGCCTTATGGCTACAACAACACTCTTCATCATGTTGAACTTATCCGCAGAGCTATATAACATTGCGTTCCTTCGCTCGAGCCGTGCTCTGTTGCTTTTACTTTTCATTCATTAGCCCAGCAATGCTTGCCTTTGCCAGCTAGCTATATTTTCCCGGCCCAAATGGCAACAAAGCTGTAGAAACTTATTAAGTGCTATAGTTGGACGACGAGCACTATATGTAAACCTAATGTTGACGCTAGGCTATGTAAGGCGATATGATGTATTGCAGTAACCTTGACATTTGTGATAGATTGTTGATCGGGTTTTACGAAATCCAAATATATCGACGACTAATGTTTCCGTACACGGATAGACGCCACCGTTAGCTGCAAGGTTTATTGCTGGAGACACTAAATTTATGGTGAAAATTAGGTTCCTAGAATCTCTCTCAATTGCCGTAAACCCCCTTGTGGGGCATAGCGCGTCAACTGTTTCATGTGGCCCAGTTGACGATTCTCGGCATAAACTGGTATCGGAGAATGCAGTTGCCAACATGCACCTCCTGCATATCCATGGCCACGAACGTCGTCGTGGACGGGATTCGAACCCGAAACGCCGGTAGCCAAACATGAGACTGATGCCTCAACACACTGCGCTACCGGTCGCCCCAGGTTCCTAGAATGCTTCTCCCAAATTAATTTGCCCGGATTAGATATTCGTAGGATGCTTCCCGCAGTATTGCTACAGAGATCAACATGGCGTGATTCGCAAACTCCTTAATTGCACAGGAGTCACCGTAATGTTAACAACTTGAACTCAGTGCGAGGCTGACAAAATATATACTTACACAGATGGTTATCGGTCAAAACCGTCAGACAATGTCTAAGTGTCTACTCCTTTGTCAAGATATCGGGAGGACTTGTTCCGTGTGTCCATTAGGACGGCTCTACGAATTACCTGCCCCCCATTGAACTCCCCCCACAAACAGATAAAAAACAGGCGATCGTTCATTATGAATTATTCCCCTCAATTTAAAAAAAAAACCAAATTTGACATTAATTTCCGATACCGAGCGAGATAGTGTATCGGGTACAAGATATTTCCCCTTGCGATGCACTATATCGAAATCATACTGTTGTAAACGCACTGTCCATCGAGCCAGTTTACCCCTTGGATCTTTGAGGTTGTGCAGCCAGACCAACGAATGGTGATTCCTTTCCGTGCGAGTCAGAGACCTACTGAAGTAACTGACAACCTTTTCTCCATCTGGGACAGTACTGCACCTAATCCGTAATCCGACGCATCTGTTTGAACCATAAATGGTCGACGGCGCAGTCGTTAATTTAATCTTTGCCTGCTCGAAGACTCAAAAGTTCTGTGAGAGGTGCCACCAAAGTCGCATGGTCTGGAATGAAACGCCGGTACAATGATACCATGCCCAGAAATTGACGCACCCCCTTGATATTTACTGGGCGAGGTATCTTTGATAATCCCTCAACATTTTCAGGGTCGACATTCAACCCCTGCTCATTGACAGTGTAGTCCAGGCATTTAAGCTGCGAACGAAAAAATTCGCATTTCTCCCTAGACACCTTCAGTCTCGCCTCATGCAACCTGCGGAACACCTCCTTCAAAACCGAAATGTGCCTTCCAAAAACCTGAGTAACCACAATGATGTCGTCCACATACGTGAAAACGCATGGTTCCAAGTCGGGACCGAGTACTTGATCAACAAGGCGTTGCCACACGTTTCTGGAGCATTATGCAAGCCGAACGGCATCCTCCTGAATTGGAACAACCCACGGTTAGGAGCCGTGAATTGTTTGAACTCTTCCGCCATTGGGATTTGCCAATAAGCTGACTTAATGTCCAGGGATGACAGACATCGACCGTCGTTCAGCTATTCTAAATTGGCCGATATGTATGGCAACGGGTAGGCGTCTCGTTCAGATCCTTGATTCAATTTCCGAAAGTGAACGCAGAATCAGTACGTTCCGTCTTTCTTCTTAACCAGAAGAATCGGAGAGGACCACGAACTTGATAATGGTTCCACCACCCCTAACTTCAGCATCTCGTTAAGCTTATCAATGTACCTCTGCACCGCGGGTGAGACCGGATAGTACGTTTGCTTGATGGGAACTGACGAAGTCTTAATGTGATGCTCTGCCACCTTCGCGCAACCAAGTCCTTCCCCCATAATACTGAACTCTTCCGCCAATATCTTGCCTAATTCTTCTTCCTCTTCTGTATTTAGAGGAGATCTTCCCCTTAAATGCGACAGTGTTGCGACTTCCTTCAACACCTCTCGAGAATTCCAACTAAACTGTCCCATATCCAGAACGATTCCTAATATCCTCATGAAATCCACCACCAACCAATCCTGGCACTACACGTATCTTTACTACACCTGTATGATGTATGTCCATTAAGAACCAAGGAGACTTCCACGGTCCCCCAAATCTGCAATTTATCCCCGTTAACTAACTTGACAGATGGCTCCTCTGACAACTCCAGAGTCACTCAAAAAAAAAGGAAAAATAAATCTGATTTGCAATTAAACTATGTACACTAAGCACTACTTAAACTATCTAACCTGGCAATTTCAGAACTTTTGGGCGGCTACACACACACAAGAGACTATTGTAAATCAGACTGTTGATTTCAGTGTGCTCCGCCCGCTACGCGCTTAAGGGATCACACAACCTCAGTATCGCACAAACATAAACGCTCACTTCGTTCGCTCTTGATGAAACAGTATCTTGTGAGCTTTGTTCGCTAAACTTGGTCCGCGTTTAAGGGATCACAACCCCCGTATGACACAAATATAAATACTGGCTTCGCTCGTTCTAGGTGCAACAACCATGCAAATACATAGCTAGAGATTTTCAAATATGAAACACTGTGAAATGACGTTATTCCCCTTTCAAAAGTGAAATAACGTCAAACTGAAATTATTTCAATTGACCACTGTACATATAGAGGAGAGTTTCGTACAGCCTAAAGCGGAAATCCACTTGCAGGTGCCCCAGAGTGGATATCCGCTTTAGGTAGTACAAAAATCATAAGAACAATAATTTCACACATCAAAACGTTACGTCACGTTCGGAGCGAGCGTAGCGAAGTTTCCAGGTTTTTGCGGATGAAAACATGTTCAAACGTTGTCAAAGATGAACAATCAAACAATTTGGTTGACGGACGGACATTTTGGGGGGATTGTTCATCAACCAAATATAAGCATTTTGGGGTCGAAATGCAGTTGCGTCAAGGGCCTGACGAGGTCGAACCGACCAATGAGTGGAAGCTCTTACTCTGCCCATATAAACCGTCCAAAATAGGTACATGAAGACTTTAACAGCCAGGCCCACCTTACCAAAGGTTGCTCTCCGAGGGACGACATTGTTTATAAGAACTAAAACATATATGTATGTACTGGATTATGCAGGACCGTTCCATCTACAAAACCTATTTTATATGGTTTCTCGCTCTTTTAAAATTAGACTTTCAATTCGCCATGGACAAAAGTTGTATGTGGTGTCTCTAACCAATACAGTCAGCCTTTCGCATTTTGGCAAAGGCGCAAAGGCTTTCGATAGTGTGAACCGGGATTCTATATGGGCGGCCTTGCGCAGGAGAGGCATCCCTGAGAAGCTTGTGGCTATTATTAAGGCAACCTATGACGGCGCGAAATGTCGCATTCTGCATAAAGGTAAGGTGTCGGAGGACTTTGAGATTCGCATTGGAGTTCGGCAGGGGTGCATCCTCTCACCGATCCTATTCCTCATTGTGATCGGCGATGTGTTGCATGCAGCCCTATCCGGACTCGACAGAGGAATTCAATGGACTTTGACATCTTGACTACGCTGACGACATATGCCTACTCTACCACAAAATCATGGATCTGTCCTCAATGGCGTTAGATCTCGAGAGGGAGGCAAGCAAGGTTGGGCTAAAGATTAATACCAACAAGACCAAGGTTCTTAGCCCGCCGTTGCGAAAAAGAAATCCGACACCTATTGCCATCAATATTAATGGGCAGCCTGTGGAGAAGGTGGACAGCTTCGTCTACCTGGGTAGCATTGTTGCCGAAAATGGTGGTACGGAGCAGCACATCGCTCGTCGTATCATCCAGGCTAAACGCGCATACGGCATGCTGTCCAAAATCTGGCAGAGCAGTTATCTCAGCATCAAGACCAAGCTGGGCCTGTTTCGCTCCCTGGTACTGTCAGTGCTTTTGTATGGGAGCAGTACATGGAAAGTTTCCGTAGGAGTTAAGTTTTCGTCAATTCATGTCTTCGTCGAATTTTAAGAATTTTCTGGCCCGAAACAATATATGAAGAACTAAGTCGGCGTACGGGTCAGATGCCAATCGACGAATTGATACGCAGGCGAAAATGGCAGTGGATAGGTCACACATTGCGGAAGAGTGATAACTGCATTGCTCTGCATGCCATGAAATGGAACCCCATTTCCAACCAAGGCCGACCAAGAGGGGGTCCTCGAATCACATGGCGTCGATCTGCGGCAAAGGAGTGTCAGGCACTGGGTAAGTCTTTTGGGGAGTTGCGCCCTATTGCCCAGAACAGAGTACGATGGCGCGCAGGAGTAGTTGACGCGCTATGCCCCGCTAGGGGTTAAGGCAAAGTAGTAGTAAGTTAGACTTTGATCGGCCCTGCCTGTTACAGACTATGGAACATGGCAGTTGGAAATTGAAAGTCATTGCCATCGTGTATCTACGCGTACGGAGATGCCCGTGGAGGACGGAGCCTAAGGTAGCATAGTTGACCGTGAAGGTCGGTCTGTGCCATCTGACGAAGAAAAGGGCTCCTCAACGAGAAAAGCAGCGGCCTATGCTTGTTGTAGGGCAGTTCGGGAGACGTGGGAAGATGATCGTTGCCTCTGTCCTTTACGTATTAATAAAAATCCATAGGCCCGAGGAAGACAATACAAACATGGGAAGCAAAAATGGGCGATGATAAAAAATAGGGCGCCGTCCGCCAACCATTGTTCATCTTGGTTGGCGGACGGCACAGATTCCCTCGCACTCGCATTAGGGTCCAGCCGTAATAAGACCCTCGGCCTCTGGTTTCGTACCACCGACAGATCCTTATTCATCAGGTGCTGCCATAGATCTGCCGGTGGAAGCAGCACAACCACATTACAGATTATCGTCACAAACTGCTATCTGCCCAGATTCACGATAGCAACTGACGCCGATGAGCCATTATTGTCTGTAGCAGGCATAGCAAAGATAACCGTCTAGTCAGTAAAAACATTTTGTGATTTTTATCGAAAACATGTTAAAAACATACTCGACAGACAAAATAAACTCCGCACACATACATCCGTGTGAAAGTGCGTGGGCTATACTGAAAACAACAATTTGTCCCAGTTTTCGCGACTCTACAATAGGATGATGGGCAGGGCATGAGCACTGTCCCTCCCGTGATCGGCCCAACCACCTATATATCAGAGTGAAGATTTGGCGGATATAGTCAAAGAGCCGCCATATGTGTGCTATTCAGAAAACATATGCATCGGTTGCCTACTCCTTCCTTCGCTTCCTCTTTGACGTGGTTCTTCCGTGTCGTCATTCGAATTCGTAGAATGTATAACACAAAGTTTGAAAATTACTTTCAAGTCAATGCTATTCATGCAAATTTGCAACCAGTGGTTGGGCAGAACCTCCGCAATGGTTGACGAAACAACTGCCGGGAAGGTGGTGGTGAAATCAAGCCCATCGGTTGCGATATGATATATAGGTTTGTTCCGAGTTTTCGCCTTAATAGACCCGAGCCGATGCCAGGGCTACAGGCTTCACGGCCACGGAAGCCGGAAAAAACTAAAACTATGGAGGAACTAGGAGGAGGAAAAAAAAAGTCTACTCTTGGCATTGATGTTAGTTTTGAACGGAATGTTGTTGTTGCTGCTGCCATTTTTGTTCTACACCGCGCTATATCTTCGTTACCTACATATCTAACATGGGGAGTGTGCATGTTGTTGACTATATAATGCACTTGGGAGTATGTATTCCACGATCCCGATTTTTTCGTCCTTTGTTGATAAACATACTCGCATATACGAGTATATAGTATAAAGCGAGAGTGAATGTGCAACGAAACGATATGATGTCGACGAATGCCAACCAAACCAACCACCAGAAAAGACTCCACACAAGAGAGTGATAGCACCGAATATCAGAGAATGGCATCGTGAAATCGAAAGTCTAAAAGACGACAAGAAGAAGGGTGTTGTGGAGAGAAAAGTGAACGCAATTTTCCGTGACCTTAATACTAACCACTTTTGTTGAATATACGAGTACATACATTTCCGCGAAAGCTTGTCAACTTCAACACGACGGATACGCGCTACTATGCACATGACGACTGCATATAAACAACTTTGTGCGGCGATAGACGATGCAATGGTGGGGCTGTTAATATTGACTTGCCTTTGCCTCCAGACCGGGAGTCCTCAATATGCAAAGGCCGAGTTTTCAATGTAGGTTAGTCGATTGGATGATATCGGTCAATGGCAGAGATCCTCTCCGGAACAGGTTGGATTTGAATGGATCTCAGCTGTTGGATTCCATTGATCCCTAAGCAGTCAGGCACTAAGACGAAAGAAAAAGCACAAAACTTTGCCATCATCATCCAGTTAGCCAGCCAGCCGGCCGGCTTCTTCTACTTCTTGCCCCCACCACCAATTATCATCATCATAATCACCATCGGCAACATGTGAGAAGAAGGCACGTTTGTTGGCGGCTTATCGACGATGCCGCCGGCCGGCCCCCCATAAATCAAAAGCAATGAAAACAATGGCACGGGGTCGTTCGTTGCTCCAAAAGAAAAACAATATCAAATTAACATGTGTTACGACGAAGGCCTCTTATCAGGCGCCGCAACCTACCCTACATACCCAACGTCCCTGCGGTTTTGCACAATGTCCAGACCATATAGCAAGGACACCACACCCGCGGGGTGTTTTTATGTGATTGTATATTTTAATGCAAACTTTAACCGGTAAATCTCACGACACCCTTCTTTTGGTTCTGACATCTATCCGTAGGGCGGGCCAAATACAACCCATTCCTTAGCCGCTTCCGCCGGTTGCCATATCGTCGTCTGTCGTCGTTGTCAGCCGTGTATTTTCATTGCACAAAAGAACGACATTCCGTGTCTCCGTGTATATTATTTGCCTTTTTATCTATATAGGAACACCGATACGATACGACGACGAGAAAAAAAAAGAAATTTTTATACAGAAAACGAGTAAGTTAAGAGGCAAAAAAAAAGAACCAACCGCCAAGTGAATGAAAATGCTTTGCCACTGCTGGTGCTTCGTGAAAATGACAACATTACTCTCGCTGCCATCAATTATTGTATGTTTATTTGAGGAACAGCCTTGACCGTGATTTCAAAAATGTGATTAGAATCGACGGGCTATATGGGCGCGATGAGAGATGATTACGAAGCCAAGGGGGTGGGAGGGAGGATTGGTATTGATGATGGTCGTGAAGGCGGTGTGGCACTATGATGGCTTAATTAATATATTTTATTTAAGAAAACATGCGGAAATCGATTCAGTGCGATTGTAAAATTTGTGATCGTTTTTGCTTTACGAAGAAATTTGTTGTGAGGAAAATGATGTTAATTGTCTTGATCTTGTCATCTCAGGCATAGCTATGCTTTGTTGACGTTTCGATAGCATGTTTTTCGGATGGCGCAGCTGTTTGTAAGCACCCCCTAAGCTTGGAACGCTGTATGAGTTCTAGGTGGCGCTTCTCATGAGCGGTTCTTCTAGGCCGCGGGTGGCGGTTTTCCTATGTAGGCTGCCATGACACCCATCGCACACGTACACCAAAAGACAGGTCCATGGCGATACCCCACAGATCCAACATCCACAACCGTACTAATTCTTCAATCAGCCTGAGCTAGTGATAAAGCGAAGAAGACGAAAAATACTGGGAATGTTGCTACGACAGCTGGTTCTCCGTATCGGAACGATTCGCTCATTACGAGCGGCCAAGAGCTGCCCTACCCCCCTCCCCCTCACAAATTTTTACTGGCCGGTTGCAACACACACAGGCGCAACTGCATTCGACTAATCCTCATTCATTTACATCTCAGGAAGTTGCAGCAGCAATAAAAAGAGCGAAGAGTTCCAAAACCCTTGGACCGGACGGTATATCGATGGTCATGCTCAAACATCTTGACACAAGAACAATTGAATACATAACGGCCACGATAAATCTCTCCATCTCATCGTCTATCATCCCCGAATATTGGAAGAAAGGAACAGTGATCCCTATTCTAAAACCGGGAAAAAACCAACACTGGGCGAATCGTACCGTCCCATCACACTTTCGTCTCCTGTAGCCAAGACCTTAGAAGCGCTGCTCCACCCTATAATTGTGACTCATACTCAGATGGCCAACCACCAACATGGGTTTAGAAGGATGCACATCACCACGACGTCTTTGGATGTCATTACATCGAAAATACTCAATGGCCTCAACCAAGCACATCTTTGTCAACGAACGATTCTGGTGGCATTAGACTTGTCAAAGGCATTTGACACTGTCAGCCACTCGTTTCTCCTGTCAGACATATGCGGTACATCGCTTCCGTCGCATATTGTAAAGTGGATCGCCAACTATCTTGCCGGCAGACAGTGCTACACAGAATTTAAATCCGGGAAATCTAAACTAAGACAAATTAAACAGGGTGTCCCCCAAGGAGGAGTCTTATCTCCCACCCTGTTTAACCTTTACATGTCAGGACTCCCTACGCTACCTGACGGATTCGAAACTGTCAGTTATGCTGATGACTGCACGATTTTAGCAACCGGCAACGACATCTCTCAAATGTTCGAACAGATGAATGGGTATCTCGACGAACTTAACACCTTCTTCGTCAGCAAAAATCTCACTCTGTCTGCGCCGAAGTCTACCGCTACACTGTTTACCACATGGACCAAAGAAGTGAGGCAACAACTGGATATTTTAGTAGACGGTCAAACTATCCCCACCATTAACCACCCTAAAATTCTCGGTGTCACCCTTGACAGCATGGCTACCCTCTTATCCCAGGCGTCAGCCATTTGTGACAAGATGAGAAGCAGGAACGAAGTCCTCAAAGCTTTAGCTGGCAGTTTCTGGGGGAAAGATAAGGAGACCTACTCGCAAATCCATCGGGAGATCTGTGGCCAATTATGTGGCTCCCATCTGGCCAGAAAACTTATGCGACACTCAACGGAGGAACGTCCAGACCTGCCAAAATGCAGCTCTTAGAATTGTCACATGCTGCCTACTGATGTCGTCGCAGGACAACCTTCACCAAGAAACCAGAATGATGCCCCTAAGAAGCCACAACACATCTTAACGAAGCAGTATCTGGTTAACTGTTATCGGAGTGACCATCCTAACTCTAACCTTAGGGACAGAACCCCACCGCCAGGTCATGTAAGACATAATATGAGGGACCGCAAGCGGGAGATCCAAAGGTTTAAAAGAGTTCCATTCGATAACGCCAGCTACAGATCGACCATCACAACACTGCATAGTGAAGAAGTGATATCATCAATCGCGGATATAAAACCAAACAGGGTACTAAATGCGCAACCACCTGCTATATCTTCAGATGAACTACTTCCTAGAGCAACCAGGACTACACTCGACCAACTTCGTTCTGGTTGGTTCTCACGTCTGAATTCGTACCTATCCCGCATTAATAGCGACATACAGAACTCCTGTCCAACCTGTGGCCTCACTCCATACGATGTTGAGCACATGTTTAACTGTCCTGAAGCTCCCACACACCTAACACCTACTGCGCTATGGTATAATCCTATTGAGCCAGCTCCGTTTCTACACATGAAAACATGGACAACCAGGCTTTGTGACACACACACTGTTTTTCCTACGGCAGCCGGTTCTACGCATCGGAGCGACCCGTTTTTCAACGGCCAAGAGCTGCCAAACCCCTTCAATGCAGAGGTATGTGCGTGTGTCATATTTTCAACATGTCCGTTTTTTTATGGAATCTGGGAGCTTCACATCTCGGCGCAGCTGCTCTCAATACTCCTCCACCGCGCCGGCATCGAACTCAACCCTGGACCATGGATCTGCTACGTCTGCAACAGAACGTTGCACGCAAATGCAACCTCAGTTAGATGCAACTATTTCGACGGGTGGTGCCATCTTAAGGGATGCTCCGATTTAAGCCGCCATAGACAGTGGAACGCAACATTTGCAGCTAGTCTCTGTAGGAACAGAGGACAACAAATATCCACCTCAAATGATTCACCCTCAGTTACGGGGAATACACAACCTAGCTCCCATCTGTCTCCGGTCACACCTAGACAATCTGACTCCCGCTCCACCCGTCGCTAACTTCAACAGTCTATCCATTGTCTAGCTGAATATTAATGGGCTGCAGCGTAAAATTGCAGAGCTCACCGCGTTCATGGATAGACATCGCATCCTAATTGGAGCTATACAGGAGACAAAATTAAATCACAACTCGTCCCTCAACTCCTATGGCAATTTTAACATCGTAAGGAAAGACAGGCAAACCTGGGCTGGGCTTGCCATCCTCGTTCATCGATCCATGCCATATCGTGAGATTGTCGTCCCAGCCGTCGACAACACAATGGAAGTACAGGCCATCGCAATTAAATCAGGAAATGTGGACATCGAAATATTTAACTTCTACATAACACCTGTATCAAGCTGTCCCTCGGGTTTCAGCGTAAATCTAAGCCCCTTCCTATCTGGCCAATGCCGCCTCCTGCTGGGAGACTTTAACGCTCATCACGAGTTATGGCATTCCAACCTAGAAAAGCCAGAGGAGTTGCCATAGCGAAACAAGTGGATGCATCAGATTTCTGTCCTCTGAACGAAGATATTCCTACTCGCTTGACAGGAACTTGTTCCAGCTCTCCCGATATATCAATTGCAAGTGCGGGCCTCATCAACATCGCCCAATGGGATCCGACTCTCACGCTGTCATCTGACCACTTGCACTATTGGCAAGCTTGATAAACTATCCGATGTGATCCATACCGACCACCGCACCTGCATAAATCCTAACAAAGCAAACTGGGCTTCAAAGAATATACGAACGCCTCTTCTTTTAGCCTTACCTACACCCTTTGATGTTCGAGTAGCTGAGGCCAACCTAAGGCGTATCATTGTGAAGGCAGCAGCTAGATTCATCCCGGCTGGTCGTATTCCAACCGTACGACCTAATTTTCCCACCTCAGCAGCAAGATTGGCCGATTAATGCGATAGAATTCG
Source organism: Chloromyia formosa (assembly GCA_964017055.1). Taxonomy (NCBI): domain Eukaryota; kingdom Metazoa; phylum Arthropoda; class Insecta; order Diptera; family Stratiomyidae; genus Chloromyia; species Chloromyia formosa. The sequence goes on from OZ024817.1 coordinate 12,436,470, forward strand.
CAGCATAAACCCTGACGATCCCTGGATCAAAGATCTAAACCTACAAATTCAACACCATAGGAGACAAAAGTGGAATAAGCATCTGAACAACTGCAACCTAACAACCGGCGTTGGCAAGTTATGGTCTACGGTAAGAGCCCTCACCAACACAACAAGTCAGAGAGGACTGGCTGCGATTGAATTCGGTGGCAATACAACTAATAATTCGGCACAGTGCGCTAGCCTATTTAACAGACAATTTATTGAACATCCGCCACCCGACAGGCTAAAGCGTAAAATTTTCAGAACCATTCGAAACCATATCATAGACCATACACTTCAAATTTCATTGAACGAAGTTGCTTTAGCCATAAAACACGCCAAGAACTCCAAAGCCCTAGGACCAGATGGCATATCGATGGTCATGCTGAAGCACCTCGACAAGCCTGCAATTGACTACATTACGGAGGCCTTCAACCTCTCCATGTCATCGTCTGTAGTTCCGAAATTGGGAAGAAAGATAGGGTGATTCCGATATTAAAACCAGGGAAAAAGCATACGCACGGCGACTCCAACCGTCCCATCACCCTTTTGTCTCCAATTGCAAAAACTCTGGAAGTTGTCTTACTCCTTAGATTTGCGACTCATATTCAGCTGGCTGACTACCAACATGGTTTCCGAAAAATGTGCAGCACGACTACGGCCTTGGATGTCATCATATCAAGCATTCACAACGGTCTCAACGAGGCCCGTCCATGTCACAGACCCAGTATGGTAGGACTTGACCTATCGAAAGCATTCGATGCGGTCAACCACTCCCTACTTCTGTCTGACATTTACAACACGTCGCTTTCGATACCAATAGTGAAATGGATCGCAAATTACCATGCTGGGCGGCCAAGGCCCGACGTCGGGCTGTCGCGCCACGATGATGATGATGCTGGGCGGCAATCTTACACCGAATTCAGAGATAGCAAATCAAAGCTCAGAAGGGTTAAACAAGGTGTCCCCAAGGAGGAGTCCTGTCACCGACCTTGTTTAATCTCTACCTCGCTGGAATTCCCTCACCTCCAACAGGAATCCCATGCCGACGACTGTACTATACTAGCAACAGGAAACGACATCACCCAAATGTGTGCTAGGAAAAATGACTACCTACACGAACTTAACACCTTCTTCGTCAGCAAGAACTTGAAGCTATCAGCTCAGAAGTCCACCGCGACACTATTCACATCCTGGACCAAAGAAGTAAAGATGCAGCTGAACATCTCAGTAGACGGTCTCATAATACCCACCACAAACCACCCTTGACGTTACTCTGGACAGCATGGCAACATCATCAGCCCACGCATCTACTGTAACTAATAAGATGAGGAGCAGGAACAAGGTCCTCAAGGCTCTTGCTGGTAGTTCCTGGGATAAAGACAAAGAGACACTACTAACCACCTAGAAAGCGATCGGCAGGTCTGTAGCAAACTATGCGGCACCAGTGTGGACACTAAATCTAAGTGACACATATTGGAAACGCATTCAGACCACCTCCACCAAGAGACCAAAACTATGCCCATTAGGAAACACAAGCAGTATCTAGTTGGCTGCTACCGAAATAATCACCCGAATTTTGACCGTATGGACATGGACAGAACTCCACCGCCACGACACATCAGGCGAACTCTAAGAGAACTCGAAAGAGAAGTCCAACGATTCAAGAGGGTCCCCTTCGATAGCGCTAGCTATAAATCTGCCATCGCTATGCTGCACAGGGAAGAAGTACATACGTCGATTGTGGACCTGAATAACAACAAAGTACTTGACGCTCAACCAGCAGACATCTCACCGGATGAACGAAACCTGCCTAGAGCGACTAGGACCACGCTCGCACAGCTCTCTTCAGGCTGGTGTTCGCGCCTCAACTCATACTTGTCCCGAATCGACCACAGCATCCAAAACACTCGTCCGGCATGGAACAGTTCTCCCCACGACGTTGAGCACATCTTCGACTGCCCTGCAGCACCTAACACCTATAGCGCTCTGGGAAAACCCCAACGAAGTAGCTGCGTTTCTGCAACTTCCTACGGACGAAACTGAGTCGGACGCGCTGATTTTGACACACACACACTGAAACTAAATTTCTGCATTGCTACAACAACAACGCGATTGAAAGAAGAACCTTAAATCTTCCAGTGCGGGTAAGGCGGTGACCCCGTTAGTGCAGATCCCAACTACTCTAAAAAAAACGCTTTCTAAGTGGTCCCGGTAGCGATTTATCAAGCGAGAGGTCGCAGGTTCAATTCCTGCCACAAGGATGTTCGAACTGTTGCTTTTTTCGACGGCCTCCAATCGCAGTCAATTGGATTTTGAGTCCATTGATTTGATCAAAATTAATGGAGACTAGTGCCGTCACAGATTAAAGGCGGGACGAGCGTGATACTGATCAGTCTTCTTCCAGTTACTATCATTCATTCGGCGCGTAGAGGCGTCAGTCTCGTGTCTGACTACGGTCGTTACGGATTCAAATCCCGTCCACGGCGTTCGTGGCCATGGATGTTTGTGTTGTCCTCCCCCTGTGGTGCGAGGCGTGCGTAATATTGTAATAAGCCACATCTCCCGACTTATCGCATAGGCGGCTAAACGTCAGCTAAGCCACATGGAATAGTTGACGTGCTTCGCCCCACTAGGGGTTAGTGCAAATGAGTTTCCCGTAAGACGGTCTCGTCAACGAAATGCTCTACTACACTTCGTGCTCATGTTTCGTCTGCTAAATATAAATAATATATAAGAAATATAAAATATAAATGCCTTTCCGACTATTGCATTCTGTAAGAGTCCTTTATGGAAAGTTTGGCCTAGTGGTGTTGGGCTCATCAGGCGCCTCGTGTTAGACTTTTATATGAGTATTGTGAAAACAAAAAATAGTTGACTTACCGGTGGCGGAGTCCTGTAGGCTTGCGACGGTCCTAATTGGGGACTATACGGTCGCGGCGGTGGTGCCCAGCCTTGCTGCGGCCCATACGATTGTGGCGGTGGCGGAGGCTGTTGCTGTCCCGGCTGTGGTTGTTGCTGCTGTTGAGGTCCTGGCGGTTGTTGTTGCTGCTGCTGCTGTCCAGCCTGTCCGGGCGGCGGTTGCTGTTGCTGCTGCGGATCACCATAATTATTCGGATAGCGATGCTGAGGCGCACCGTGTGGTGGTGGCGGATGCGATTGCAACAGCGAATTTAATGTCGGTGTGGGTCCTTGTGGCGGCTGACCCGGAATATAACGTTGTGGCGGTCGATTTGGTGGCATTATGCCTGGTTTTCCGCCCGGTTGCATACCCGGATGACCATAGCGTCCGTACGGATCGGGTCCAACGTTTGGATCGTGTGGATGATGATAGCGGGCGTACGGATGTGGCGGTCCGTACGGATCATCCTTATTGGGATTATCGGGTCCGCCGCCGCCCGGCGGTCCGGCTCCTTGTTGCTGCTGTTGTGGCGGCATTGAAGGATGTGGAGGCGGGTAGTGTTGCATCACATGTGGCGGAGGTTCGTACGGATGAGATTGCTGCTGCTGCTGTTGCGGATCACCGTTGTTCGGTGGCTGTTGGCCTGCCGACTGTGGCGGTGGCGGGCCACCAGCTCCCGCAGGCATCATACTACCCGGCGGTCCTTGCTGGGACTGCGGTCCACCTTGATTTGGTGGCGATTTTGTGGAATTCTTATCGCTCATTGGAGGCGGCCGTCCAACCATTGGATGCGGCGGCATATGGTGACCCGGCTGCAAATGATGCTGTGGCGGTTGCTGTTGCATGAGATGATGGTGGGCTGCGTGGTGCTGTTGGTGATGTGGCGGCTGTTGCTGCTGTTGATGATGGAGCGGTGGTCCTGAACTGTTACTTCTTGACGGCGGACGATTCGATGATGCATTCGTCGTCGCAGGATCAGTTCCATTCTGCAGGGTTTGTTGCTGTTGCTGCGACTTGGCTAGTTCTTCGTTGGACTTGACATCGTTTAGATTTTCGGTTTGCTGTTGGGCCATTATTTGTCTGCACACGCGGGGGCCTGGAAAGAACGTGTGTCGGCGTTGTTTTCACAGTCTTTTTTCTACTTCTTAACGCAATGAGAGATCTTCGGTACAAATAGACATGGGAACACGACAAAGGCGCGGCGGAGGATTGCTCAGAGCAGTCGTCCCGTGCTAGGACGATCGGCGAAGGAGACAAAACGAAAACGCGTGCACCAGCTCAATGACGAGGTAAACGGCGGCTTCTTGGAGGACTTGTCCATGTTGACCAGGGGGAGGCCGTCGGCACGTTCGCGGGCAAAACAAATCTTGCTCGAAAGTCACTTCTTCGTCTACGTAACGTCACAGAACTGCGCCTCCATGGCGTGGTGCTCGGCGGCAGCGGCTTCTTCGCCGTGCTGTCACTTTCTCTTGGCTGCGCCCCGGGCCAACAACGTCAAATTACGCGAACCAAAGGCTGTTTTGGACGCTAGCAAACAAGCCCACGACTAAACTATCCTCGCACGCTCGGCACCGGACATTGGCATTCACGAATTTTGCACAGACGGTGGCATTTTTTTTTTTGCAAAGGGGGCGCCGCGCCAACCTTTTTTTTCGAGTGAACCTTTCGCGTCTCTCTGGGACGGACGGACGACACAAAACGGTGGTGGCGGCTGCGGCGGCGATGGGTCCCAACCACGTAACACTCGCGCCGCGCGGACACAATTTCACCGGGGGCCCCACACGAAAAGAAAAAAACTCGATGAGATCTCACACGGCACTCGATACACTTGCCAACACCCTGAAAAGGCTGACACGAAGGGCACGGAAATTCGCACGGATTGAACGAGAATGGCGAGAGGCTACTGTGGCCCCGGGGTCCCCGTTCAAGTTGCCTTCTTCGTTGTCGTCGTCGCTGCTGCTGTTGTCGTCGTCGTCCCGGTCGTTCTCACAGGCAGCCCAGCGCGAAATGGCGTTCACGAAAATCGCGTTTTTTGCACACTTTGCGCACCAAGTTGAACCGTATCGCACGCTTTACACAAACTCTACACTTGCCACCATCCGATCGCATTCAATTTACGCTGAAAATTGCACGACGCTCACACAAATTTTCGAATTAGAAAAATTTCCGAATTTCAGAAGTTGCACGAAGAGAAAATACACAAAAAGATGGTTCCCGGATTTCGTTGCCGTTCGGGTCGTGGTCGGTCGTGTTGCTGTCGTTCTCGTCGTCGTTGGCGGCGCGGCTTTTCCGACTCTTTTGCGCATATACACACGGCCGCGTGTATGTGTGCGTGTGTTTCGCTGTTGTGCTATGGCCGTGTGTGCGAGCAAGAGGCCGAAGCTGTCACTTGTTCTATGAAATGTCAAAAGATAGAGCGAGACACAAACAACATCAATACGCGATTCTAGTACAAAATTTCGAGACGAAAACTGCTGCGTGTGTGCCGCCGACAAAAATAAGAACACGAAAAAAAACACTTCTTTCCGATGACGATTTTTTGTGACAGGGCGCGCGCAATTTTTTTAAAAATACCGTCCCCGGGCACGATGAACTCACTGCGGAAACGGATAATTGGCCGAAATGGGGCGAGAACAGACGAAACGGACAAATAATACACACAAGCACTTTCTTACAAAGCTGTCAATTTGACAGCCATTTAAAATGTCAACCGCGGACGCGCGGTCCTACGCTACACTTTGCTGCACTGTACACACGACACGACGGACGAACGTCCAAGAAGTCTGTTTTCAGGTTATGACAAAAGGCGGCGTAGTTGACCCGCGCCGCTCGCTCACTTCCACTAGCCGTGTGCCGGGCGGCCGTTTTCATATTTCTCCGGCGCGACACATCGGATCCGGCTCGGCGGCCATTCGACGATATTCCAATTGGAAATTGAGCACTCCAACGTCACCGAGACTAGCGATAATTTCAGTGGAAAACTGCTTCGCGACAGTTTCCGCACGGTCGCGAGGGTCGAGATCACACTTTGTAACTACGAAATTCGCACAACTCCCCCAAATGGCTCACTTATTTTTCACTTGTCGGCGTCGAAATTGCACTTGTACGGCCGACGGAACGATTTTGGTAATGTGGAGCTGCGATCTTGTTGCGCAGATGACCCGAATGCTGGTCGTTTTTATTGAAAATTTTACAGACAATTGTGGCGCGGTGGATTGTCGACTCGCACCGCAGCGTTTTTCTTCTTTGCGCGATATTTTTCTCGACTTTGTTCGTTCGGCTCGGTGGCTGTGTGGCGACGTTTGCCCTATTCGTACACAACACACGGCAGAGGCTTTGGGTGTGTGCGTGCCTGTGTGGTTTTTGTGTACACACAAAAGCGGTGACGCGACCAATATGGCCGCCCCCTAGTTCGGGGGTCTCTTGCTCTCTGGTACGGACGTACTAGATGTGGTAGAGTGCGCGAAAAAATGGCAAAGTGGTGCAGGAAAAATTGATGGATTCGAATTGGACTTTTTTTTTGTTGAACGCCGATGGTGTTTTGAAATTAATCGGCGTGCTTTCGGTTGGGTGCGAATTTTATAGGTAGTGTGTAGTTAAGGTCATTGGAGAATATAGGCACTATTTCGAGTGTGATGAACTGATTTTCTGATTTTAACTTTAATAAAAATATTACAAATATGTTTCCGTTAAACTTTGACACACTCTCCTTTCGTGATTTCAATTGTTTAATTTTGTTGATTAACTTTGTTTCATTTCAGATATCGTCAGTCGGCTATTAATTCAACCAATACACACAATTGAAAGATAAGCAAAAAGGAAAAATAGCAACAAAAAAATAAACCAGTGAATTATAAATACACAAAACAATATTTAGATAAATAGAGAGAAAAAAAAAATCAATCCGAAAAGAATTAAAAAATGAAACCGGAATATAGAGGGCTACGCCCGCAATCCGAGGGTTTTGTAGCAAGCACTTATATTTGTACGCAAGTATCGGCTCCTTGCTTCTTGGTACCACTTAGATGGATAAAAAAAAAACATAATAAAAATGTCTGACCCATCATATATTTTAGTATCTTACACGCCCATTCATATTAGGCGATTGTAATGAAACTTAGAACATATTGATGTTGGTTATCCTTGGCCATCTGTACTTTTTATCTCTGACGTGTTTGAGGGATGCAAGGGTGCGCTAACAGTAACTATGGAAATAAACTATTATTAACCTATTTTGAGGAGATATACAAATTCCATTATTTCCCGTTTTATATGCTATTCGGAACCCACCTTCCTGAAAGTTTTCATTTTTGTAAGTGTAACGGTCTCGAAATGCAAGGGGGGACAAATTACGATCTAATATTTTCTCCTCCGTCACTGTTCCCCTTTCTTCAAATTTAAAGTAAATGCCAAAAATAAAATGTACTCAACATTACCTTTCTCACAACACCCGACTTGCCTACCAGTCGATAAACAAAATTTGACCTTAATTTCGCCCCACCCCTCCCCCGCTCGTTATAGTTGGCCAATTACAACACATCGCCCCCTACCAATCTTTACCCTTTCATAAATGTAATTAACCATAATATGTAACAATAACTGCAATTCGCACTACGAAAACCAACATGCAAGTAGTACTCGCCCTTCGAAGCCGGTAGGTGTATTTTTCGTATGAATAGTGTAAAAATGGCTAACTTTAAGTGAATGTACTATTATTAAATATTACACGATTGTAATGAGACTTAGAGACGTTATTGCCTATGGTGTTGGTTATCATTGGCCATCAATATTTTTGGTGTCGGTTGTGCCTAAAGGGTGCAGGGGTGTGCTAACTGCAACAATAGAAATGTACTATTATTAACCTTTTTTGATGAGATTTTGAAATTCTATTATTTTTAGTTTTCTATGTTAGTGAAATGCCGCTTTTCTGTAAATTTTCATATTTCTAAGTGTAACGGTCTCGAAATGCAAGGGGGGGGGGGGGACAAACTCGGACCACATATTTTCCGCTCTCCCTCTTTTCCCGTTTCTTCAAATTTGAAAAAAATTCCAGAAATGGAATGTACTTGACGGTACCTTTCTTACGATACCCCACCTGCCTATACCAGACGAAAAAAAAATTTCGACCTTCATTTCCCCCTCTATGGGGACCCCCCCCCCCCCCCCCCCCCCCCCCTTAAAGTTGACCTATTACGACGCATCACTTTCTCCAGAGAATTATAGTACTTCCACATATTTTCACCAAATTTCATGCATGTAGCTTCAGCGGTTCGTGAGATATTTCATGGACAGACAGACGGACGCATGACCGATTTCATAAGGGTTTTGTTTTACTACAAAACCCTAATGAAACCGGAATATAGTAGGCTACGCCCCCAATTAGAGGGTTTTTTTAGCAAGAGCTGATTTTCGTATGTAAATATCAGTGACGTGCAGTGGAAATTTTTCATAGTCAAGCAGTTGGGCGCCCTAAAGCCAATTTAGCATAAACAAAAATGGACTGTATAATAGAATATGGACAGTCACAAAAACATTTATACCAAGCGGCTTTAAGCCTTAAAGAAGAAATCAGGAAAGATAAAATATAAATAAAATATTGGCACATATATTCGGAATACAAAAAAAAAAATAAATAAATAAAATATTACTAATAAAAAAAATGATAAATAAATATTATGTTAATTAAGACTAAGAAAAATTCAGGGGTATTTGAAATAAATAAATATTCTTTCGCCATTGCCATTTATTTGTATTCCAAATCTATGCGCCGTTCTTTAAGTAAAAACTCTTTAATCACATTATCAAAAAAATCGTTTTCTCTTCGCATTTGTATAAGAAGATCCTTTTCAACCGCAATTAAAGCAAGATCCGAAAGTCGTTCTTGGGATTGGCGATTTCTCAAAAATGTGTGAACGCGCTTTAGTGTTGAAAATGACCTTTCCGCAGTTGCCACTGTGACTGGAATTGACGTTAATAATTTTGCTAAAATATGAACTTGCTTAAAACCGTTTGCGACATAAGGCCGTTTTTGAAAATAATCGAGAATTTTACTAGGATTCGCGTTTTTAAACTCATCTGAAGAATAAATAACTTTTAGCTCATTTTTCAACTTTATTCTGTCGAAAAATTGACCGTGATATTCAATAAGTGAGTCAAAATTTTTATCGGGAAAATTTGACTTGAATTTAGAAAAATAATTCGGTTCAAGCAACTCTAAAAATGAAAGATCTTTAAACGAATGGAATCGATTTCGAATTTGCCCGAGAATAACATCTATAATCTCCCGAAATATCCGCCGTAAATTTTGTAAAGGATCTATCGCATTTCTACATTTCTTACGTGGTGGCTGATATTCTGCTGTAACTGTCGAATAGAAATTATCAAACTTTTTAGAAAAGTCATTTTCAAGCCAATTTTCAAATTCAATAATTTTTTGGCTTGCATATGAAATGTTTACCACTTTGCTCTGAATAATATTAAATAATATATCAGTTTTCGAAAAAATTTCAGAAAAAATTAACAGAAATAATTGAAAATCTGACTCTGCGAATTTTTGTAAGTATATATCGGAAAAAGTCAAGGAATCGCCATCCCAGTGTTGAGAACCATTCGAAATTGTCTCAAAAACTGTACAAATTTCATGCTTATGTTCAAATATAACGTTAATAATACGCGAATGATAATGCCAACGCGTTTTGGAAACCGATGGTAAACGACGATTTACTATATTTGCAAAAAGGTCCGACCTTTTAGTGGATGTATTAAAAAATGATGCGATTTTATTGATGTGCGCGAAAAATAATTTAATTTCCGGAATAAACTCAACTGCTTTAGACAATACTAGATTTAGTGAATGAGCGTAACATGGAACGAAAATTGCCGATTTATGTTTTTCCCGAATTAAAGTCTGAACTCCACGAATTTGAGAACTCATTACTGCTGCGCCATCGTAACATTGTGCAATTAATTTCTTATCGATATTAAAATTTTGCAATTGTTTTAAAATGTGAGAGCTTATTGCTGTAGCTGTACGATTAGCGCTTACATCCAAAAATCCGATAAATCTTTCTTCAATCTCATTTGATATTGTATATCTAAAAATCATCGTTAATTGTTCCCGACCGCTAACATCTGGCGTTTCGTCGACCATTACAGCTACAAATGGAGCCTCCTTTATTTCCAAATTGATTTTATTTCGAACCACATTAGCTATAGCGGAAACAAGATCGTTTTGGATTCTATTAGACAAACCCGAAAACGCTGCATTTGCTTTTATAGAATCTATGTGGGACTCAATTATCGGATCGTACAAACTCAAGAAATTTACGGTTTCGATAAAATTACCACGATTATTTGAAGAAGAGTCTTCATTATTTCCGCGAAAAGGAAGCTCCTGTTTTGCCAAAAAAATTACAGTATCGATTAAACGTTTCAAAATATTACGATTACGCTCAACTTTTTCATTATGCAAACTAACAGATATTGCCACCTGGTTACTAAGCATAAACTCTATACGCTGAGAACCAAAATTATCTAATTTAATTAACGACTGAAGATGTTTTTCGGAACTTGAATGCTTTGCTGCTGAGCCCGTAAAATTATTCAAATCACTAAATCCAGCTTTATTCCAAACAGATTTTTCATTCGTGAACAAAAGACACGGCCAGCAAAATAACTTATTTAATTTACAGCTTCCCGTTAACCAAATGTACTTTTCATACGTTTCGATATGGAATTTTCGCGTAATATTTTTTAATTTAAACTCTAAACTAAGATCTGGCTTCGGTCTATCCGATTCTATAATTTCTCTTTTCTTGGCAAAGGAAAGAGTTGAAAATCCCGCTTTTAGTACGAAATCCGTCGCGCAGCAATACTCCGACATAATGCGAAAAGAAAACTTACCACTTTTATCACAAATCAAATCAATTAAATCACTACAAACGGTTAAAAAAACTTCAAATCACAATTTAATCAAAATCACCCGATTGCACTGATTTCCTTTTTTAAATTGCAACGGAAAATCCATTACATAACAAAAACAAAAGCTCTACTGGAAAAATCAAATTCCCATAAACATTCCCTGCATTGGCAACATTTCATTAACAAGCATCATTGGGCTTTATCATCCCACACACAAAAGCAGTCGCGCCAGTGCTTGACTTGTCTCATATAAATTTGCGAACAAAACAAAAAAAAATCGTTGCCCAATGTACTTTTCTGGAATCAACATGTCTCTAGTATTTGGATGCACACATGGTACATGCATCTAAAGATCTAGGCACATTTTCCTATTCTAAGTTTGGTGTCTATGGTGTGCAAAATGTGGGAGGTTTGAATATTATCTAAAGTAATTGAACGAATGTTTTTTAACCAAAAGAAGGCGCGGATCAGAATTTGAATGTGTAAAGGAATATTTGAATGATAATATGTATTCTTCAGCTTAAAGAAAAACATTGACTGAAATGATGATATGTGTATTGGTGTAAGCAAAGTTTATTATTGAATTGCTTATTTCGGTAAGTCAAGCAGTTTGGAATTGCTTACTACGAGTGCACGTCACTGGTAAATATCGAATCCTCGCTATTCTTGGTACCACTCAGATCGATAAAAACACCATAATTAAAATGTCTCTCACCTCAAAGTAATAATTTTAAAGCGGGAAGCTTTACGGGTATATTAGATATGTATACGAGATGAACAAGCCCGTATATGGACATAGCTTCGACAAGCTAGTCGAAGGCAACGTTAGCACGTCCGCCCTGTCTCGAATCTTACTGAAGCAAGTAGTTTTCTCGATAAATGGGAATCCGACATGCACGATTATGAGCCCACTCAGCTGTTAACTGGGTACCCGTTTGAGGTAAATGACTCGGTTGAGCGTGTTGCTGATCACACACCTCTACACAAAAACAAAACACACCGTCGCGATCTAGTAAATGAGATGATGCTAACTCATTTCGAGGTCTTGGTTCAAAATTGGACTTTTTTGTAATTTTTTTTTTTTAAGACACCATAAAATGTACAATTTTTTATCCACATAATTTTGAACAAAAATGTTCAGTAGTGTGAACGACCCACGGTCGTTTTAACAAAAATTTGCGTTCAGAAATTTTTATAAAATGGTTGCGCACACGTATAGTATATTCGGTGAAACACGCTTGTACTCGTATGTACACTCATAAAATGTGCGTCTTTTGTCCTTTCATCTATTCATATAATACGTTATGATAATTAAAAACAGATAAAGAAGAATGAGATGCATGTGGATTTGAAAAAGGATTTTATGACGATGTATCGGATATCACTCTCGCGGTTATTGCTTAAATTTGTACAAATGTCCTTTTTGAAATAGACTATTGAAATCCCCAAATATCAGACTCGTTTTCGGCGCCCCCTGCTAATGGCACCCGGGCCGGTCACTCTCTCCGCCCCTCCCTTCGCACGGCCCTGGCCACCGCAAAACAGGAGCAACTGAAGCTAAGTGCCGCCATGCACTATGCGATCCGTCGCCCGATGGATCGCCACAAAATAAGTGTTTTGTAGTGTCCCATCCCAATAGGAGACGAACTGTCCTACCCTTGGAGATGCTTAACCATTCATGTTAAAACGATATTGCAAATTGCAAGCTTGCGTAAAAAATATTGAACATAAATTGTTTAAATAATTATACAATAGAAAGTAGAGTCAGCGACCAGCATGCCTCCCCCCTTTCCCTCCTCTCCCACCAATCTTTACCCTTTCAGAAATGGTTAACTCCAATTCACTTTACGAAAAACAATAAACAATATTCAAGTATGTAGTACTAGTACGTAGCGAGGCGAAAAAAAAAATGTTGACCTTCATATCCCCTCTATGGGGACCGAGGCCACACGCTGAATGGGGTTAAGCGATGTGCTGACAACTCATCCTTGTAAAACCCACTCCACGTCAAGAAACCTGGAACAAAAGTCTCGGATTGGACGGATCAACAACGACGATCATGCAAATTGTAATGAACCAACAGTAACGAACCATATTATGGTCTGGTAGTGCTGCTCCCACCAGCAGATCGAAGCAGCACCTGATGAGTAGAGATCTGTTGGTGGTACGAAACCAGAGGCCGAGGGTCCCATTACACCCGGACCCAGGTGCGACCGTGTGGGCGTCTGATCCGTCCGTCAACCATTCCATCCTTATCGACTATTTTTTTTTATTCCCCATTTTTACCTCCCCTGTTTGTGTTGTTTTCCCCAGGCTTATGAATTTTTGTTAATACGTAAAGGACAGGGGCAACGAGCGGCGAAAACCCCGCCCACATCTCCCGAACTGAGCTACAGCAAGCATAGGCCGCTGCTTAGCTCGTTGAGGCGCCCAACGTGGGGCCCATTTCTGGTAAAGAACAGGACTAAAAAGGACCTCATCGAGTTCCTTTTTGGTCCTTCCACCAATTTGTATCCCCACAAGCACATTAAGGCTACTTCAGGGGGGTGGCACTTCATACGATTTAAGCAAAAGCGCATTGCCAATTGATACGCAAATAATCAAATGAATGTTGCCTTTAGAGGAATAGGGACGGCAACATTTTAAAAAGCTCTTCAAATTCCAACTGCCTAGTACGTTTCATCGTATGAGTAACATACTTGCTATTCCGCATTACCCCTTCGTGTACTGATGGAATCCAACACATATGCAACTACTAGGCAGGCACTCTTAATTCGTATAGAGTCCCATTTCTTGTTAGCAATAATCTCTATTCTTTGGCTACTTGCTCTAAGTCTTAGGACTTAGCCACTTTACTTCACGTATTTTCTCTTGAAGTAGCTGTGCTTTCCTCTGTAGCACCCCCATCCTTCCCATGGAGTAGTTTTTCCTTTTAGAGTCAGTTTAACAAGGCAGTCCTGGCTTTGTGTGTCTTTTGTGATTTAGCCACGTATTTAAGGCCTCCATAAATGCTTTGAATTGCCGGCATTTGGAGCATCTTCGGTGACCGGACGAAGCGCGGAGGAGCCCTGGATACCTTTTTGTTTGACAGGATTGTCCTTCTAAGTAACTTAACAAAATTTCTTTACACAGTATTGCGTTTTTCTATTGTTCATGTGCTAAGCAGCTTACAGACTTTATGAGTGAATTACGGCAAGGAATGCAGTGTTGCGCTTGCGCCTCTGCTGGCCTCACAATTTTTTGTAACCTGTTGATCACCTGAATAATTGAGAAATGTAGTATTTTTTTTGTTTGCTAATTTTTTTTGCTCTATAATGGTTGTCGGCTGACTCCGGTACCCAGCACGCTTTTGTTTTTTTTTCTATTTCTAGCAGCAGACTTTGCCCTCAGCTTCTTCTTCTTGGCAGGCCTCGAAGTAGAAGCTGCCCTGTAATGAACCACCAGTAACGAACCATATTATGGTCTGGTAGTGCTGCTCCCACCAGCAGGTCGAAGTAGCACCTGATGAGTAGTCATCTGTTGGTGGTACGAAACCAGCGGCCGAGGGTCCCATTACACCCGGACCCAGGTGCGACCATGTGGGCGTCTGATCCATCCGTCAACCATTCCATCCTTATCGACTATTTTTTTTTGATTCCCCATTTTTACCTCCCCTGTTTGTGTTGTTTTTTGTTAATACGTGAAGGACAACGAGCGGCGAAAACCCCGCCCACATCTCCCGAACTGAGCTACAGAAAACATAGGCCGCTGCTTAGCTCGTTGAGGGCCTATTTCTTCGCCAGATGGCACTGCCCGACCTTTACGGTCATAATGCGACCTTAGGCTCCGTCCCCACGAGCATCTTCGGATGCTCACCAAACCGTCCGTTACAAAATGACTAACGGATTATTCTTTCGGATCCTGGAATGCACGCTCTCTGAACAAACCGGGAGCCGAGAAGGCCCTCCTTCAACAGGTCAACAAGTACAAACTGAGTCCTGCAGTCCTAGAAACAAATTGGGGCGACCGGTAGCGCAGTGTGTTGAGGCATCAGTCTCATGTTTGACTACCGGCGTTTCGGGTTCGAGTCCCGTCCACGACGACGTGCGTGGTCATGGATGTGCAGGAGGTGCATGCTGGCAACTGCATTCTCCGAAACCAGTTTATGCCGATGAAACGTCAACTGGGTCACATGGAACAGTTGACGCGCTATGCACCACAAGGGGTTAGGGCAGTTGAGAGAGAGAAACAAATTGGCCTGGAAGCAAAATCAATGACAAGAAATCGCACACAATTTTTACAAGTGGCAAACCATCGGGCCATAAGAAGTTTGGAGTAGCATTTATAGTGACCAATCACCTCAAACCGCACATTATTAACTTTAAACCCATAAATGAACGGCTATGTGCGCTTCACATTAAGACTCGATTCTTCAATCTCTGGCTCATCAATGTGCACGCTCCTACTGATGTCAAAGAAGACGCAGTAAAAGACGAGTTCTACGCCCGCCTTGAGACTCTCTTCGACTCACTTCCAACAAACGACGTCAAACTGCTGCTGGGAGACTTTAACGCGAAAGTCGGAAATGAAATGAATGGCACCGGGGGACCACTGGAGGCTACAGTCTCCATAAAAAATGTAACGACAACGGCCAGTGACTTATCGACTTCGCCTGCGGTAGGATTGAAACAATTAGCAGCGTACGCCGACGACATCAACACCATGTCCCGAAGATTGACCGACGCAGAAGAACTTCTGCATACGCTCGATACCGCTGCAAAAGAAGTTGGACTACGTATCAACGAGAGTAAAACTAAAATAATGATGCAATCGACGACAAGGACACCTGCACAATTGAGCATTAATGTGGAGGACCTCAACATCGAGTTCGTGAACGACTTCATATACCTGGGTTGCGACTTGTCAAGGGACGCCAACGAAACTGACGAAATCAAGCGACGGATACAGTTAGCTAATAAGACTTTTTTCTCGGTTCTCCCCATAATGAAATCGAAGCATGTGCACAGAAACACGAAGCTCCGCGTGTACAAAACCATTATACGACCAGTGCTATGCTATGGCTGTGAAGCATGGACCCTAACTCAAGCCTCCGGGAACATGCTAGACACATTTGAACGTAAGGTTCTGCTGCGAATTTTCGGGGCTGTTTGCGATCGAGATGGATGGCGCATCCGGTACAACCATGAGTTGTATGAACATGAACTGTACGATGAGCTGCAAGTTTCGAAAATCGTCAAACTACAACGACTTCAATGGGCAGGGTATGTACAACGAATGGGCGATGATCGCATGCCAAAGAGAGTAATGAACGCAGAACGAGTCGACGGAGCGAGACTGTGTAGACAACCGAGAGCTCAGTATATGCGGACGCCGAGCAACTACTGGGCTTCCAAAATTGGGGAACGCGGTCATGCGATCGAGATAATTGGAGGACAGCGATCGAGGCGGCCAACGCCCGACGTCGGGCTATCGGGCGCCACGATGATGATGTAACATATTGACACATTTTCCTTCTTGCAGGGGTTTGGCAGCTCTTGGCCGTTGTAAAACGGGTCGCTCTGGAGCGCAGAACCGGCTGCCGCAGGAACGATAATCCGACCGGTATTATGCCATAGTTGTGAGACTTGGACCCTTACTCCTTCGACGAATTTTTGGTGCCACGCGCGATGGCGACTGATGGCGAAGAAAGTACAACAACGAGCTGTACGAGTAATTTGACGAACCAGAGTTCTATATTTGTAAAAATTCGTAAACTGCAGTGGGCAGGTCATCTGCAAAGAATGGACGAACACCAAATTCCCAAAAAGGCCTTTGCTGGCACCGGCAAAGAAGTGAGAGCGCGTGGAAGACTTAAGAAGCGCCGTGAGGACTCACTCAGTGCGAGAAGACAGTAGGAAGTTGCTCGGCGTGCGGGATTGGAAACAGCAATGTGAAGACCGACACAATTGGAGGCGTCGAATTTCGGAAGAAATATCCCAACGGGGACGACATAGCTAATAACAATAAGAAAAAGAATAAGTTAGCTTCAGGTATAGTTGTCTGGTGGAATGCACTTAGTACAACGATTAACCGGCATTTAGTGAAGAAAGGACAGCTAGTGTGGCGATCAGTGGGGCTCTTAGAAAGACTCCTTCTGATGCTATGAACATGATGTTCAACTTGCTCCCCTTGGATATTCTAGAGGTGACGAACTGGCTCATCGAGGTACAACCAACGGCTGAAGCTGAAAGTACTCGCTGCACGGCTGAAATGTCTTTCGACTCATGCAATATCGCCATTATGCAGGCTGCGGTCAGCAGGGCTAACTTGAGATGGCTGAGCAGCGGCACATGTACATAATTTAACTAAACAGATGTGGCCCAAGTTGCACACTTGGGTCGCCCTGCTAAGTTGCTGTCGTTGAGGAGACAACATATTGGTGCTGTCATTGGGGTCATCACAGGGCATTGTCTAATCGAAGAGCACGCCAGGAAGCTTAGGCTGACATATAAGGACATTTGTAGGAATTGTGGTGATGAGGAGGAAGAGGAGAGTACCTTCCATCTTCTTTCTTTGTGGATGCTCAGTGTTGGCAAGTCTGAGGAGGTTAATTTTTGGCTCTTACTATTTTAACGAGTTGGCGGGCTTGGTAAACGTTGTTGTTGTAGTAGCGACGCTTTGATATCCGATGAATGTGTGTGTCATAAAGCTTGGTTGTCCATGTTTTCTTCAATGTCCAGGTGTAGAAGCGCAGCTGCTTCAATAGGATTATCCCATAGTGCAGTAGGTGTTAGGCGCGTCGGAGCTGCAGGACAGTTAAATATGTGCTCAACATCATGTGGAGTGAGGCCACAGGCTGGACAGGAGTTCTGTATTTCGTTATCAATGGGGGATAGGTACGAGTTCAGACGTGAGCACCAGCCAGAATGAAGTTGTGCGAGTGTAGTCCTGGTTGCTCTAGGAAGTCGAAGTTCGTCTGAAGATATAGCAGGTGGTTGCGCATTTAGTACCCTGTTTGGTGTCATGTCCGCGATTGAGAATAGCACTTCTTCACTATGCAGTGTTGTGATGGCCGATCTGTAGCTGGTGTTATCGAAGGGGACTCTTTTAAACCTTTGGATCTCCCGCTCGCGATCCCTCATATTACGTCTTACATGACGTGGCGGTGGGCTTCTGTCCATAAGGTTAGAGTTAGGATGGTCACTCCGATAACAGCCAACCAGATACTGCTTCGTTAGAAGTGTGTTGTGGCTTCTTAGGGGCATCATTCTGGTTTCCTGGTGAAGGTGGTCCTGCGACGACATCAGTAGGCAGCCTGTGACAGTTCTGAGAGCTGCATTTTGGCAGGTCTAGACGTTCCTCCATTGAGTGTCACACAAGTTTTCCGACCAGATGGGAGCCGCATAATTGGCCACTGATCTCCCGATAGACTTGTAGGTCGTTAGTAGGGTCTCCTTATCTTTACCCCAGGAACTGCCAGCAAGAGCTTTGAGGACTTTGTTCCTGCCTCTCATCTTGTCACAAATGGTTGACGCATGGACTGAGAAGGTAACCATGCTGTCAAGCGTGACACCGAGGATTTTAGGGTGGTTAATGGTGGGGATAGTTTGACCGTCTACTACAATATCCAGTTGTTGTCTCACTTCTTTGGTCCATGTGGTAAACAGAGTAGCGGTAGACTTCGGCGCAGACAGAGTGAGATTTTTGTTGACGAAGAAGGTGTTAAGTTCGTCAAGATACCCATTTATCTGTTCGCACATTTGAGTGATATCGTTGCCGGTTGCTAGAATCGTGCAGTCATCGGCATAACTGACAATTTCGAGTCCGTCAGGTGGCGTAGGGAGTCCTGACATGTAAAGGTTAAACAGGGCGGGAGATAAGACTCCTCCTTGGGGAACACCCTGTTTAATTCGTCTTAGTTTAGATTTCCCGGAAATAAATTCTGTGTAGGACTGTCTGCCGGCAAGACGTTGGTCAGTTACAACGTTGTATTGTGTGCGCAAGTTGGTTCGATGTATAGGATGGTCGGAGACCCTTTATCCCGTGTGGTAACACAACGGACTCAGATGTGGTCTATGGATAATCATGTCAGCCTTCTAACCTAACCTAACTTCAGGATATTCGGACGAGCCGAAACTGATTTTTATACAATGGGTTTCTTCTACCAGTGAAAAAAAAGCCGACAAGTCCTTACAAAAACATTTTTTTTAACAATAATATTATTTTTATTAAAAAATTAGTATTTATAATTTCTTATTCATATTCTAATAAACCTACATACTTATAAATGATTATTTTAGAGTTTAGAGTTGCTGTTTTTTCGTCTTTTTTATATTATCATTATCATAACCGTTTTGCAATCCTCGTACTTGTAATTACATTACTCGCCAGGATCTAGTGGCATGTTAGCTTTCTCATTTGCGTTCATATAAAATATTTGAAGACAAGTCCACCATTTAATAATTTCAATTGACGAGTATCTTTGCCTTTACAAAAACAACAGACAAAATGAGGGACAAAACAATAGTTTCTTTGTGTAGTAACTAGCTAACAATGTTCTTCCTTTTTTTTCTTTAGACATTCCAATTAAAAATCTAACAATTGCACAATTCTAGGAATAACAGTTGGGTGAGAATGTTGAGTTTAATATTTTTATTTTAGGATGCAAATGCAATCGGCCTATCTGATGTGTTAATTGTATTCTTATAAGATCTATCCTAGCTACGTATGTGAAACAACATGTTAGTGAGACCATTTTATGCCCTTTGTCATTGCGGGCTGGGTTATTAGGATGTCATCCACCATCACCATATCCAATTGGACAAACTTGTTTTTCAAAATGGCGACGCGCTATTCGATTTGTTTTGTTGTTGTTAAGTTTTATCAAAAATTAAAATTTAAAATAAAATCCCGAATCAACGGAAACTCTTTGTTAGCTGTCTTCTCGGCGCAGGGCTCATCGGGGATCGTTATTTAAGTTTATGGAGTTCCCAAACCCTCTGTAGTAACGAAAAGATTTCATACTCTTCTTTTTTAAGTACAAGTCATAAAAATGAAACGAGGACAAACGAAAAAAATTCCACCTAGTCTAATAAATAAGAAACGGGGATAGTTAAAGCGCTGAATTGTTGTTGTTGCTGTTTTCTTATATATATACACAATTGAAGCTTTCATACTGCAACTGTTTGCTGGGCGACCGGAATTGTAGTAGCAGCAATTATGTTGGTGGCAGAGTGATGGAGTAGTCGACAACGGTCCGGCCTCCGGTTCTCACTCGTGCCTATCAGACTCGCAAGAATCATGATAGTGTGCTGATCATGCACATCATCATATCAGGATGAACCAAATTCACGCATCCATTTGTCATATTTGGTGAGATCCTCCTTTGATACGCTCTTGTTGCACTTGGCTATTGCTTCGGTGAAGTCTTGATTTGAGACGGGAAGATCAACTTCCTCGGTGGCTAATTGGCGAATTTGTTCGGGCTTTAGGCCGGCAATTTTACGTCGCATTGACATCATACTTGCGTCCCTGAAAAAAGAGAAATAATTGATACAAATTAACAATTTGGTACGCAACATCTGGTATAAAAAAAAAATATATATAAAACGCATTTGACAAGATCATTGTTTATTTAATGTGGGCAGGCGGTCAGGTCTGTGGGGGAGCTCGCAGGCAAGTCCATGTAGCACCTCCGCGTGATGATCGCTGGTAACTTCGCGAAAAGCGAAGGCTGAGCTATGGGGCCGGTTGCGTGTACTATCACAATACCGCCGTTCTGCGACATGTAAGCAATCGACACACTCCCTACTTGGCCAACTCTTGTGTTCTACAGCTTTGGCAAAGGTAGTCCGTACGCAGTATCAGATGTCCTAAATCCCCGGGGTGTTATGCGACCGTACTCAGGTGACTAGGGACGCAAATGGTCATCATTTACGGAGCACGTTACTGCCACACACCTGTGCAATAATCAGTTATATGGGCTGTGTAAACTCTCTCCCCGACCGTACGTTGGCGGAGGGGCGCATATGTAACTCTCTGTATAGGTGACACAGCTACTAGGTGTCAGGTTGGAGTTAGTGACTGAAGTGAAAGTCCACCTGCGGGGTTCCGGATCCAACACTTCACTTTGCTCCTGGTGAACCGCTGTCTGCAGAGTAGCGATCTGTTAAGCAAGGGAGAAACGTTGATTGTTTTGCATCAAGGGAACAAGGTTCGGAGTGGCACTTTCGGGAGGTCGCGAAGGAGTCTGCTTCGTGGCACAAAGAGAAGAAAGGACGGCCGGATCGTCACGATGTTCCTATAGAGGCGGGGAGTAGCGGGAAGCAATATGCTGCCATTTGCCTCGGCTATTGTCCGAGAACGGGAAACCCAAACCTGAATCAAAAAAATCCAGATATGGAATTTAACAAAGACATTCTTGGAAAGATAGGCTGAAGGAATTCCAAAGAGATGGACAGCGACGTCTCACAAGGGTTGGGGAGGTTAGTCTCTGAAGAAGGAGCTCCAGGGGAGAAGGGAGGCGTTATTGGAACGGACAATGATGCGCCGGAAGGCGCGGAGAGGTTAGTTCAGATAACACGTACTCCGAAGAAACACCATAAAGCCGACTCCGAATCAATGCGGATCAGAATAAAAAGTGAGAAGCAGAGAGGGAAGAGGAGGCGTACTAGGGAAAGGCAGGTCATCGGGAAGAACTCGAATCAACTCGGTGAGTTAGGGCGTGAGGAGTCGACTCCGGAAGCGGAAAGACCGGTGAAGAGATTCAAGGGCGGCAACGCTAGAAACTCAAAACCGGACCCACCACGGGGGGAGAAGAGTCTTCGCGGAAAGATTATTTCACTTTGTGGACCATCCGCAAGAGAAGTTAATCAATTTATCGAGTGCCGGCACGCGAGTGTCCTGTGCGTGGAAAAGACTCAGTCGTCGCGTTTTGACAACTGAACACAATCGTTTTAGATTGCGCTTCTTTGGTTTCGATTTTTATGCGTCGAGTTTTCTCCGGTGCAATCCTTATTTCTCTCCGCGGCGCAACTCGTGGCGGCAAAACGCATGGAATTTTTGTAGCTGTAGTCACGGCGGTAACTTATTTTTGCCTTCTTGGTGGCTGTGTACATGCGATTGTGTTTCGGGTAGTAGCGGCGACAACAAACGTTCAGTTTTCCATCACCACGAAGCCGTCACTTCATAGGCGACGATACGGATATCAATACTGGACTAAGTAATAGTGCTGACGAGCTCGAGGTAAAACTGTGTCGATATTATCTTTGTTAGTGTATGAGCTCCAATCAAGTACCACCCCTAAAGGGGGTGGAGGGCAGCCCCCTGGGCGCCTTAACCGGGCGGTTGTGTCGCCCGGTCCGTTTATGGTTATGGACGGTGGTCTCACCTGATCCGGCGCGACGGGCGTTGGGCATTCCCACACCTGGAACTAGCCGTGGCCTGGTATCTGTTGCTTCATCAGGTTTAAATGTTGCGATGAGCAACTGTTATAGTGGGGATGCGTTCACCACATCAGGTACTGGCCATCCGCAGGGGGCCTCGTCAGGAAGTTCCTCCTGCTTCACTGGGGCTCTGGCTATACCGGGTCCCAGCAGGGTTGTGCTCAATGTATCTGGCACTAGCCGCTCTTATGGTATCTCGTCGAGGGATTCCCCCTCTATTGCCACCACTTCCAACTGTGGCTTTACCGGGTCCTGGTAGGGTTGTGCCTAATACATCGAGCAACAGCGGCTCATATGGAGTCTCGTCGAGAGATTCCTCCTCCAGTGCAACTAAGCCAGGAGGGAGCCGGAAACGTTTTTGTCCCATCTCGAGTCCGATCTTGTGTGAAGCGCAATGCGATTCGTGTCCGCGATTTCATTTGTAATGTGGATGAAGGGCTGAGGAGCGACAAGCAACGAGCGTTGCTCGAGTGGGCGCTACAAGTCATCGCCGGTAGTCGTGATGATAATGTGCCGGTCGCACGTCATACGCCGAATGACTCTAAACGCCAGAAGACTACTGGTGACGGGGCTCCAGCCTCTTCCTACGCGGATGCGGTAAGAGGTTGGACTGACCGAAATGGCGCCGATGGGTGCATCTCGGTTGAGAATTGCAGGAAAGTGGAAGGCTTTCTGACCTTAAACTTCCTCGATGTTTTGAATGCTCATCCAGGACCCCTTCCTGAATACAAGGACGGGGGCTGGGTCCAGGGGAGAGTGATGTTAATGAAATTTGCAGATCACCGGTCAGACGATCTGTTTAGGTCAGCTATCAATTTGGCAGGGGAGATATGGCCAGGCGCGAAATTAGATCTTGTGACGAGAGACGAGATCCCTTCACGACCTAGAGCTCGCGCTAGGCTGCCACCCCATGTCTCGAATGCTGAACTAGTGATGCAACTCATTCGCAAGTGCAACAGCGACCTTCCCACACAGGATTGGAAAATCGTAAAGGTGGAAGATCCGGTGGAGGACTGTTGTAGTGCTGTTTGTCTTCTAAATACGGATTCCTTGGCTCCGCTGGCTAGCACTAATGGAGTCATTAAATTCGGTTTCTGGAGCATTAAACTGCGCGTATATAGAAACGATCTGAAAAAAGCAGCAATCTGTTCCCATGGAGGTAGTTGCCAGCCAGTCAGCAAAGACTCTTATCATGCCAACATCAAGGACAACAGAGGTAGACACGGACGAAGATTGTGTGTCCCTAGGCTCAGATCTAGCTGCGTTAGACGATACCTCGCACTCGTACACGACTCCTCTGTATCCGAAATAGAGGAGGAGGCTGACGCCATTGTGGTTGAGAAGGTGTAAATAAGTAGTGTATGCTAAGGTTTCTCCAAATCAACCTCCACCACTCGAAAGCAGCTTCTGCTGCCGTTTTTCTTCCCCTGGCGAGCAGGGAAGAGGACATGGTACTAATACAGGGGCCTTGGGTTGTACACGATTCAATTAGAGGTTTGGGGTCTCCTGCATACACTATTTTCTATGTGAAGGACAAGGGCAGACTTCGGTCGTGCATTCTTGTGAGGAAACCTCATAAGGCTTTCCTCTGTAGGCTGTAGTGATACGGACTTCGTATTAGTCTGTCTTGAACTCAATGGCAAAGAATCGCTGCTGGAGTACTTATTGGGAACTAACATTCTGTTCTGTAATGTGGGCAATGAGCCCACTTTCATCACTAGTAATAGGCAAGAGGTCCTCGATATTACCCTTGCTTCGGAGAACATTGTGCACCTGATAAGGGATTGGAGAGTGTCGTCGGAGAACTCTTTCTCCGACCATCGGTATTTTTAATTTAGCCTCGCCGAACGTCCTGCAGTCAAACCGCATTCTTTAAATCGTAGAAGAAACAACTGGCCTAGGTATCGTGACACTCTTTCGGCGGTGCTGCCCCCTCCACCAGGCCAACCCGTCAACACTTTCGAGTTGGACTTTACGGTTAACACTCTCACTGATGCAATTAAGACGGCGGCATCTGCATCGTGTCCTGTTTCTACTCACACAGGCAAAAAGAAACCAGCTTGCTGCAATGATAGGCTTTCCGTGCTCAGATCTGTTTGCAGGAAAGGCTTCAATAGGACAAAGGCGTCTAAACAAGCATCAGATTGGCGCTCCTACAAAAGACAATTGAATTCTTACAAAAAGGAGCTGAGGACAACTAAACGGAACTCATGGAGGAGCTTCTGCGAAGCCGTGGAACAGCCAAGTGACGCCTCCAGGCTTCGCAAAGTTTTGTCTTCAGATCCATCCATGCCTACCTTCCTGCAAAGACATGACGAATCGTGGACGTCATCCAGCAAGGAAACCATCGAGCTTCTGCTGGACACGCAGAAGGGACTCATCCAACCCCAGTACAGCACCCTACGATTACGAATCTATTCTATCTAGGGAAGAGATTTTGTGGGCGATTAATAGCTTCGAGCCCTTTAAATCTTCTGGACCCGATGGAATCATCCCTGCCATCCCTTATTACACTGGATAACCAATCAGTGATCAGATGCATGCAGCAGACGAATATAGACTCCAAATTGGTACTAGAGTGTGTCCAAAAGCTCAACACGTGTGCCTCAGAAAATGAGGTTACACTGATGTGGGTGAAAGGACACATAGGTATAACAGGAAATGAGGCGGCGGATGCCCTAGCAAAACAGGGATCTGCGGCGACTTTCATTGGGCCAGAACCCAGAGTTGCTCTGGAGAACGAACGGCATGATTGGAGCGAAGGTCGGGAAGTGGATGGACTCCATGCATCAACGAAGATGGCAGGAGTTAGTCACTTGCAAACAAGCTCGCAATGACCAGCCCTTTAGGCAGGGAAGCGAAAAACTGCCTTGGTTACAGGGCATGGTGATTTTAAGGCTCATCTGGCAAAGATGAAAATCGAGGAAGATAAGAGACGGCACCACACATTGTGTGCGAATGTCCAGCACTGGCAGGCCACTGGCTCCTGCGGCAGCCGGTTCTTCGTACCGGAACGAACCGTTTTTCAACGGCCAAGAGCTGCCAAACTCCCTCGATACAAGAAGAACCGCAGTATTTGAAGCATCGCTAGCACAACAACAATGAGGTTGAGAATCACAGGCAAGCACACGATAAGTGTGGAAGCGATGAGTGAACTCAGCCTTAAAGAAATGCTAGCAATAACACGGGACTCAGTGATGGAGAGAGAGGTCGACAATTATCATTCGACATCTGGAAATCACTGATGACCAGGAGGGAGCGGAAAGGGACCCAAAACATTGGTGGTCTGCTTCGGATATCCCCCGGAATACAATTATTTTATCGGCACAACTAGAAAAAAACCCCAAGTTGTTCTGCAAGACAATAAAATTTCGAGAATGATGACCCCAACCAGGATACCACCTGCGAAACCCGAAACTCCAACAAGCCTCGCTATCGCTAATCAATAAATTTCCTCAATTTTTAAAACATTCGATCGACGCGGCGATTGCGTAATGCACTCCCCCACAAGAACAATACACTATTAATTGTGATACATAATTGTAAACAGCTGCATCACACGCTGCTAGACAATGTAAACAGGAACAAAACAATCTGAACGTGACTAATAATCAAACCAACACACAACAAAAAATGTTCAATTGTAATATTTACTATTATTTTACCTCGTACCACTTTTATCTAATCTCGCTGGTGGGGCCATTGCACATTTGATCGACATCACACGTCACAGCAAGGCTGTGGCTTTATCGAGTTGGTGAAAACCACCAGATGAAATCATAATTGAAATGTGTTTTTGCCATTGAAATCGGGCGCAGGTTTTTCAACCGGGTGGAAAATGCGATAAATCACATAAAAAGTGATTGTACCAGAGCTCACTAATCAAAACACAACATCTTTTAAAACTGCTGATAAACAACACGAACTCGATAAGAGCAGGAAGAGAAATTGAAACCGGAAAACAAAATTAATCATGTTTTTCGGAGGAAAGGCTGACCCAATCGCCTGATTTGAAAATAAAAACGGGGTTCTCGACTGGTAGGAATTAGATAATTTCGAGGTCGATCTTGACTGATTGATCGACTGTTTCGCTCCCGAAATAAAACTACGCAGTGATTGCCAGTTATTCAGAATATTATGACATAATGCTGAGATAGAAGCCAGATTGGGTTAAAGTTGTTTAATAGATCAAATAAGCAGATGATTTAGTTCCTCGAGAATTTTGAAACAGCGAATATGGTGGCTGAAGCACAACTTGCCAGAGCCCAATTAGCGCGAATGCGCCGTTTTGTAACCACAAACCTCGGCAAAATCGGTTATAAGAAGATGGTTGGACTAGCAGGGTATGCAAGGATGCCTAGATCCAACCGAAGGAGTTCAGGAAGTATAGCAGCCCCCCGATCTTCACCCCGACACATCCTCAAGTTAACAAGATTCGCCTCACCCAATGCTCGATGTTTGGCCCTAGCAAAGGCCGGACATTCGCAGAGGAAGTGATGATTTCTTTCTCATCCACATTCCCGCAGCTGCGGCAATGCGGAATATAAGGGATGGCAAGCCTTATTGCATGTTCTCCGATAGGCCAATGTCCTGTAATGACCGCCGTGAGCCTGGCGACATCTCTACGGGACTTGGTTAATAGCTCAGATGTTTTCCTTCTGTCATAGGAGGGCCATATCTTCTCTGATACAGCGCAGGTGGGCAGATTCCGCCATTTGGAGTCCGCAACATTAAGCTCTTAACAGTCCTCAGCGAAATACAAACAGATTGCGCATGAGAGCTCTCTAGGACGGCTCCCCTCATGGCCAGCTCGTCGGCTTTTTCGTTTCCCCCAATGTCTCTATGACCAGGCACCCAGAGCAGGGTTATATTGAGCCATCTGCTAAGGCGAGTTAACTCTTCCCCACACCGCTCGACCAGTTTGGAGGAAGTACTCACCGAGTTCAGTGTCTTGATAGCGGCCTGGCTGTCTGAGCAAATGGCGATGTTCTGGTTATCTGGTATATGCCTGACAGTGAGACACGCCTTCATAATTGCGAGAGATTCCGCCTGGAAAATGCTGGCATAGTCCTTGAGGCGATAACTATCCGAGATATTCAGTGCTTCAGAAAAGATCCCCGCACCGACGCCGCAGTCTATTTTCGACCCGCCGGTGGAAATCGTGATGTCAAAGTCCTTCACCACCTCGTCCCCCCATCCATTCAGCCCTGGTGGGGAATTTGGCAGAGAAGCTTCTGTCAAACCTCAGTTTGGGCACAGTGAAGTCTGTTTTTACGTTGACCACATCTCGTGACAACCGGCAGAGGATGTTGCTATGGCCGTGCGGCTTGGCAGTTCAGGCTCCCGAGTCTCTGAGCCTGACTACGCTGCCCGCCGCCAGCTGTTTAATAAAGAGGTTTATTGGTGGAAGATGCAGGATCACGGCGAATATAAAGGAAAAAACAAAGTTAAACCCCAGGCTTCGAGGCTTTTACTGTTTCACTCAGCATTCTACTTTCTTGTCAGATTACATTAGATCCCGGATACTACTACTTAGCTAATGTCGGGTGGGGCGACCGGTAGCGAAGTGTGTTGAGGCATCAGTCTCATGTTTGACTACCGGCGTTTCGGGTTCGAATCCCGTCCACGACGACGTTCGTGGCCATGGAGGTGCATGCTGTCAACCGCATTCTCCGAAACCAGTATATGCCAACGAAACGTCAACTGGGCCACATGGAACAGTTGACGCGCTATGCCCCACAAGGGGTTAGGGCAATTGAGTAGCAGTAGTAAAGTTGCGGCTATTATTCGACGACTCGGTTACAATCCTGCAAAGAAGAGGGCCTCAATTCGCGACAGAATTACTTCCAAGATTAGCTAGTAACCTAAAATAGGGGCTGAGAAAGGTAATGAACCATATTCTGGTCTGGTCGTGCTGCTCCCACCAGCAGATCGAAGGCAGCACCTGATGAGTAGTGATCTGTCGGTGGTACGAAACCAGGCGCCAATGGTCCCATTACACCCGGACCCCCAAGCGGCCGCGAGGGCATCTACGCCGCCCGCCAACCTATCCATCCTTATCGTCCCATTTTTTTATTCCCCATTTTTGCCTCTCCTGTTGGTGTTTTCTATCCCAGGTCTATGAATTTTTGTTAATACGTAAAGGACAGGGAAAACGAGCGGTGAAAACCCCACCCACGTCTCCTGAACTGAGCTACAGCACGCATAGCCCGCTGCTTAGCTCCTAGAGTGACCTTTTTTCTTCGCCAGATGGTACGACCCGACCTGCACGATCACTATGCTACCTTAAGCTCCGTCGCCACCAGCATCTTCGGATGTCCAGCGACCGGTCCATTACAAAAGCTGACATAACTGATTACATACCTAATTGCAGAGGGAATAAGCAAACAAAAAAAAGCAAACCCACATTAACAACACTTACCTACAAACATTCGTTATATCCGCCCCCGAATATCCATCCAGCTTTTTCGCAATTGTCTTCAAATTAACATTCGTATCGACTTTCACTTCACGCAAATTGATCTTCAACAATGCCTCACGTCCTTCGTCCGTTGGCAACGGTATATAAATACGTTTCTCCAAACGTCGACGCAACGCCTCATCAATATCCCACGGAAAATTGGTGGCAGCCAATACCATAACAACCTTGGACGCCTCCTCACTTCCCACGCCGTCCATTTGTACTAAAAGTTCCGATTTGACACGTCGCGACGCCTCATGTTCGGACTCGGAGCCACGTCGCGAACACAACGAATCAATCTCATCAATGAATATTGTGCTCGGCGCGTAGAAACGTGCCATTTCGAACAGTAGACGAACCATTTTTTCCGATTCGCCGCGATATTTTGAGGTGAGCGTGGACGATGAAACGTTGAAAAAAGTCGTACCGCATTCGGTGGCGACCGCTTTGGCTAACATGGTTTTGCCCGTACCGGGCGGACCAACCATCAGTACACCCTTCCATGGCCTTCGAATTCCCTGCAATTGGAAACGTGAAACAGTAGGTAATGGGAGAAGTGCACAAAAACGGATGAAAAATGTACCTTAAAGTAATCTGGCATCCACATGGGCAGAACGACAGCCTCTTCCAATAGACGTTTGGCATCGTGCAGATCTGCAATGTCGTCCCAACGTATGTTTGGGTTCTTTTGAAGAATATCACGTTCTAAAAAGCGGAATTGCGTTAAGAGGCCATAGTTGAAAGTGCAACCGGTCGCTTACCTAAAATGTCAACCAACTCAGCTTCCAGGTGACTGCTTGGCTCGAATTTTTTCTCATCCTCCGTTGTTTCTTCGTCTTTTGTTTCATCACTTGGTGTTGTCGAATCAGTTGGATTTGTCGAGCCTGAAATTGATCTTTTGTCCTTCCCACTTGGCGGTTGTGTTCGTCCGTTTGCTGTGCTTCCTCGTCCCGGTGCCGTGTTCTTTTTCTGTGCAGCGGCAGTGCCTTTTTGCGGGATGCCACTACGCCGATCGGGTTTTCTAGCTGGCGCGCCGGGTCGTGTGCCACGAATTGGAACGGAAGGTCTGCGTGAAGAAGAAGGTCGTAATTAGATGAAAGTTATGGTAGTTCAATTTGTATCTTCTTGCTTTTTAGTATTTTTTTTATTAATTAATGCAGTTATCACAAAGGAATTATACTCCTGACCATCTTACCTATTGAACCAGGCTAAAAAAAATGAAAATCAACTTGTCCCTTCGCGATCGAATTGTCCTTTTGCATTAAAACCACAGCACGAAAAAATTGGACGGAACATTACGGATTTACGATTTGGATGAGAATTCTCTCCATTGAATTTAGAGACAATTTTTAAAATTCCTTGAGTGCAGCTTCGAAATGCATTTCCGCTTTAGATGATAGGAACCTAGAACACATTTGAATGATTTGTACTTCCTAAAGCAGAAGTTCCTTGAGTGTGGTGAAAATTCTCTCTAAATGCAATAGAGAGAATTCTCTTCAAAATCGTAAATCCGTAATGTTCCAAAGTTTTGATTGTAGTAACTAGAAACCCCGAGCACGAAAATATATACCTAGTCTAGCCATAAATATTGTTACAAGGTTTGGCAACCCTGCAGAAAGGAACCGTTATATTGCATTTCTTAAAAATTGAGCTAATCGCTATAGTACGCTTGTGCTTGATGTATTTGTCATCATTTGAGTTTAATTTTTAGTGTAGTGAACATGGATTGGGGTGACAAAGAAAATAGAATTGCTGTGATTGCACTTCATAAAGTAGGAATGCAACCAAGTGGTATTTTTAAGACTCTGCATACCCTTGGTATAAGCCGAAGGTTTGTATATCGGGCTATTGAAAGATTTAATGATACGTCTGGAGTAAGTGACCGTGAAAGGAGTGGCCGTCCGCGAACTACCCGAACACCTCAAGCGGTTAAAGCTGTGCGCGAGAGAATTCGCCGTAATCCTCTTCGGAAACAAAAAAATTTTATCGCGTGAGATGAAAATACCCCAAAGAACAATTTCACGTATCATCAAAAGTGACTTGGGGTTGGGTGCTTATCGTAGATCTACCGGGCATTTACTAACAGATTCGAAAAAAAAATAGAGTGGAAAAATCAAAACGATTACTTTGCCGGTACGCAAACCAAGAACACCGTAAAATTTTGTTTACGGACGAAAAAATTTTTACTGTCGAAGAAACATTTAATAAACAGAACGATAGGGTTTATGCTCGCAGTGCCAGAGAAGCTTCTCAAGTTGCCCAAAAGGTTCAAAGAGGTCATCATCCAGCCTCAGTAATGGTTTGGTGGGGTGTTAGCTACAACGGGGTGACAAAGTTGCATTTTTGTGAGAAGGGCGTCAAAACGTCTGCCAAAATTTATCAAGAAAGTGTCCTTGAAAGTGTAGTGAAACCTCTCAACACGTCATTATTCAAAAATCAGCCTTGGAGTTTCCAGCAAGATTCTGCATCAGGTCATAAGGCGAAGTCAACCCAAAAATGGCTTGAAGAAAATGTTCCAGATTTTATTAAAGCTGAAGATTGGCCTTCCTCTAGCCCAGACCTGAATCCGCTGGATTACGAATTATGGTCTGTCTTAGAGCAAATGACGTGCTCTAAAAGACATTCTAATATCGAATCCTTAAAGAAGTCTCTTACACATGCAGTCGCCAACTTTCCGATTGAAGTCGTGCGTGCTTCCATAGATAGATGGCCAGCTCGATTAAAGGCTTGTGTAAAGGCAAAAGGCAATCACTTCGAACAACTTGTTGCAATTTCCGTTGTTGACAATGCATTTAATAAATAAACAATGATTTCTTAAAATAAAACACCTCTTTCATTGAACAGGGCTTCAAAAAGTTTGTAACAGTATTTATGGCTAGACTAGGTATATAACATAATAACAGTATATGATGTCCTTATGGTATCATGACCTTATTAGATTTTTCTCAATCCACCCTCTAAACACTCTTAGGACTAATAAGAACAAACTGTGAAATATTCATGTAAATCGGTTCAGTAGTTTAGGCTCCTGTTAAACACATACAGACAGAGACACAATGGGTGGTATGCATAATAATGAGGATATACTCAAGAGTGAAGTCTATTGAGGACATTCCTGAGTCTGCTATGTTCGGTGAATCGAGTGAAAAATTTGTATGCATAAAACTACTTTCCGCTCCATAGTGAAAATTGAGTGGAATTCTGTCAACTCAGCTTTACTCCACTCGACTCACTTTATGCATACCACCCATTACTTTTTAACTATTGTAATGAATGACTTTTCCGATGGTCTATTCGGACTGTCAATTGTCAAATATTTTTCTACAAATGTTTGTCAGATGACAATTCAAATGCTCCACCAGGAAATTTTAAGAACTACCACTTAGTCATGCTATCACACTGCGTGTCATTGACATTATTGCAAACAGTATACTCTGATGGAACACCTGTGCCCTGTAAGAATATGCTGTTTGACCTGATGTCATTTTACCTGGTCTTTTGATTGTACCTATATAGACAAGCGGGTTTGGCAAGGGTCACTGGTCGCTCCAGCATATATGTACGTCAAGTTTTATGCGAACTGAGAATTCCGTTTAAAAGAACTTGATTCGTAAGAGCATTTTAGCCGATGCCTGTGCTGAATTGAGGGGGGGTATCGCGATCTGTTGAGAAAGCGATCGCCGGGGCCGGGTTATGACGGGACATTGGCCAGTGCGAGGGCACGCGGCCAGATTCAGTATATCTTAGAACGTACGAGTATACTGCCGGAGTTGCGGGAATGAGAAAAAGAAGGAAACTCTGATCCATTTCTTGTCTAAATGGCCAGCTCTAGCAAGAATCAGGCATCAAGAACTGGGCAGTGCTTTCTTCCTAGATATATCCGACATTTCCTTGAAGGGTATCGGGGGAAATAATACGTTTCCTCAACTGCACGGGATATATCTGAGGATGAATGCTTTAGAACGGCTCCGATAACTTCTCATTTGGGGCGTGTGGCATCAAAACGGTGCCACATTGAGCGCTACTTGTGTTTTCTACTGGATAGTAAACATCCACTCTAACCAACCAAACAACTAGGGGCTCCGGATGTGTAGGGGAGAGGGATCAAAGATCCTTTTTTCCATTTCCCGAAGCTACAAATAGCAGCCTAGGTTGCGAGCATGTTAGAACTATGTAGATATAATATTTTCATGTTTACAGCTACTCTCAGTTTTGTTTTCAGCTCGAACGGGAAGGGCGCAATGTGGTTTAATGTAAACTTGAGTTTGTACGTTCGTTTCACTACTGCGCCATAGTATGCACTTAGTTTTATTGTTACTTCAGGCCGGTTGACACGTTCAAAGTACACTTTGGCAACGCACGTTGACAATCTACTATCATCAACTTGTCAATCTACTTTGAGGTTACTTTGAACGTGTCAACCCCCTTTCAAAGTGCTTTAAAGTCTTTAGTGTCCCATCAAAGCGAAGAAGGACGATGTTCAACTTTCCATCAAAAAATTCATGGTAAATCAATAAGTTCGTATATGTTCTGCCGAAGCAAGCGCTCGGTGGCCGTGGTCGTTTGGTCACCGCTCTACGATACTAATCTAGAGCTCGGAGTTCAAATCTCGGCGCCATCAAAAACTGTCTGTGAGTACTAATAGAACTCTCACAGTTCTCCGAGCTTGTCAGTATAAAGACGGCGCGGATAGGAGGTGCATGCTAGCAACTGTACTTCCGAAAAGTAGATATGCTATCGAAACGTCAACAAGGCATAGAAATGCTAGAGTTGATGACGCGCCCATGCCACTGGAGGGGTCAAGGCAATTAACAACAATATTAGTAAGTTCACAGAAAAAAAGTTGTTGGAGCAGGAAATAATGAGATGTTGGTGGTTTTTATTCAATTTGTTCACAATGGTGGATATTCTTTCCAAGTCAAACTTTGGAAAACTGTACTTTGAACATGCTTTATATTTTTGATGGCGATAGAAATTTAAACACTTCTGATTGACACATAAGGAACTTTAGGTAAAGGCCGATCCTTCTTCTTCCTTGCCCTTTCATACCACTCTGCGGCTTCGCGTTGCTCTACCTGTGGTGTTGGCATTTCGCCCATTTTGGCGGTATAATCTCAGCTTCCTTCTGCAGGCAGCTCGGTCTTGGAACGTATCACCGCCGAGATTAATGTGTTGTTGCTGCTTCTGTATCTGATCGATCCCTGTGTGTTTCCGTCTGCCTCGGGGTTTGGGTCCAGCAAATGGAACATTCATTGATAGTGCCTTCATGACCGGGTTCTCAGGTGGACGACCTAGAACATGGCAATACCAATCCATACGACGATCTTCGAGCTTTTCAGTGATCGGTTACTCAATAAACAAGCTACTTCGGATGTAGGTACTTTTGATGCGATCCTTTTTGGTCACACCGGCTGACATTCGTAGCATTTTCATCTCGGTTGCAGCCATTTTACTTTCGTATTTCTTGTATATAGTCCAGCATTCAGACGCAGATGCCAATCGACGAATTGATACGCAGGCGAAAATGGCAGTGGATAGGTCACACATTGCGGAAGAGTGATAACTGCATTGCTTTGCATGCCATGAAATGTAACCCCATTTCTAACCAAGGCCGACCAAGAGGGGGTCCTCGAATCACATGGCGTCGATCTGTGGCAAATGAGTGTCAGGCACTGGGTAAGTCTTTTGGGGAGTTGCGCCCCATTGCCCAGAACAGAGTACGATGGCGCGCAGGAGTGGTTGACGCGCTCCGCCCCGCTAGGGGTTAAGGCAAGGTAGTATTCAGACGCATACATGAGTGCGGGACGTACGACCGTTTTGTACAAGCT
Organism: Chloromyia formosa; assembly: GCA_964017055.1. NCBI lineage: Eukaryota > Metazoa > Arthropoda > Insecta > Diptera > Stratiomyidae > Chloromyia > Chloromyia formosa. The sequence goes on from OZ024817.1 coordinate 12,471,024, forward strand.
TTCGTGGCATCTTCTTGTCGCAGAAAACTCCAGAGTTTTCTCGCCACTTCATCCAACCGACACTGATGCGATGTTTGATGTCGTCATCGCAGGTAGCTTCCTTGTTGACCATCGAGCCCAGGTATATGAACCTTGTACAGGACTTCAGCTGCTCTCCTTTAATGTAGATATCTGGTATCGGTCTCTCTGGATCTGAGAAAGGACAGCAAAGATACTCAGTCTTTGGTATGCTAATCCTCATTCAATGATCCTCCAGTATCTTACACCAGGACAGTGAAGCCTGCAAAGCAACGATATCTTTGCTACCCAGGACAATGTCATCGGCGAAGAGAAGGGATATTTCCAGGCCGTCAGAGATGAGTGTTAATACTGTCGAACACGACCTAGAACTTTGTGTAGGGTGTCTTGAGTCATTCGCAGGAAATATTAAAGCATGGCTTGAGGAAACGTGATTCTGAAGCAAATGGCTTAAGAAACTTCACATATGTAAATCTGAAGAAAATTGTCCACAGTGACCGTGTTCGAGTGTATGCGGCCGGACTTAATCTGTGAACGCAGCGTCTCATGTGTACAGCCGTATTCTCAACTATGAATTAGTGAAACGCTGGAGATAGAAAATGACGCAGATAGTGGCAGGAACCAGCGACAGCCTAGGTATCCGTCCAGATTATCGCTTTGTCCGTCTGAGTTCTTTATGATCGCATATGCACGTTTTTTTCCCAATAATTTCAGGTCATTAACGTTTGAAAATGGGTTGAAAAAAAAATGTATTTAATCTCAAGCTTCTTAATTAAAAAAAAAATACTATGATTTTATTAGATGCAATCCAAGGACAAAGCGTCTTTATTAGACTTATAGTTGTTAGTTATGCATACGCAAACAATACACGTTTGGACATTTTATTACCAACATTTTTCTCTTGCATCCACTCGTTGAGGAGACTTACCAGTAGTAAACCAGACCGAAGCTTCGCTTCGCTGGAGTCCGAAGAGTATATACCCTAGACTTGTAGAGATCTAGTGGTGATACCAAAAGTACCAATTGGCAACGATCATATGCATTAAAAGTGAGTTTTCTATATGGCCAGTTTATAGGGGAGGTTGGCGATCATTCAGAAGGATCTTGACCATTCACAAAATCAACTAACTAACCCACACTACAAATGCAGAGTGTCCCAATAAAGTGTATATACTCTTTGACAGTTCTTAACAACCACACTTTTTGCTCTTCTTTCAGTTGTGACTGCTTAAAATAATGGCTGGAGTGAGACTAAATTTTGAGGAAAGAAAATTCATTCTAAACCGCTACTGAAAGACTGAAAACATAAGTGAAATTCAAAGACGGTTTAGAATACTACTACTACTGCACCTCCTGCTACAATTACTCGTTAGCGAGATAGGTTTCAGGAAGAAGGAACTGTCAAGGTTGTCCATAAGAACCATTCCGGAAGACCACGATCATCCACCAGTCCCACAAGAGACAGAGAAGTCATGGAAATATTTCTGCAATCGTCTAGAAAATCTGTTTGGCAATGTTCAGAGGACAATCAATTACCATACAAGATTGTTTGGAGTGATGAGGCTACGTTCAAGTTAAATGGTTCAATTAAACGTCACAATTGGGCACCTAGCAATCATCGTGTGACAGTGGCACACCATGTGAACTTACCAGGGGTTCAAGTGTGGTATGGTTTGTCTGCATTTGGTTTAATTGGACCTTTCTTTTTTGATGGTACCGTGAATGGTGCAAATTACCTCAATTTGCTACAAGAATCCGCTATGCCACGCATCCAAGAGATGTTTAGGAATGAAGAATGGTATACTTCCTCCCCACTACCATCGCGACGTAAGGGCCTATCTCGACGGCCACCTGCCAAACAGATGGATAGGACGAAGAGGAAGTATCGAGTACCCTCCACGCTCACCGGATTTGATCCCCATGGATTTTTTTTTCTGTGGGGGCATGTTAAAAACAAAGTTTACACCACAAACCAAGCTACAATCAATGAGTTGAGAGCAGCCATTGCAAGAGAATGTACCGAAATACCAATTGAGTCAGCGTTATCAGCTGTGCATGGACCACAATGGCTAACATTGGGTGGGTTCAGGTCGCGCAACGTTTTAAACGCAAATGCAAACAGTTCGACTGATTTTGCTCGTGGACGGTCCGTTCCAGTTTGCGTTTAATCTACCACACATCGGGGAAATTAACCAGAAATTTTTCCTGGTTGATTTCCGTTCAATGGGGGGTAAGGGGTGTATTAGCGTATTTGACAGTTCTTAGTTGACGTATTGCATGTGACTGTGAGATGGTGTGGATTTTCGTTTTCGGGTTCTTGATTTGTACATGGCGTCTTATGTGCTTATTTACACCGAAGCAACACAAATTTGTGGCAATTTGGCAGTGCTTTTCATTTTTCCTGAAACCGTCGCGAATTTAATTGAAGTTTTGTTTGAAACTCAATAGCGAATTGGCTGTCAGCTGTTTAATACATGACAACTACAAAACAAGTCGTTCGGGTAAAGAGTTTATGGTTGAGTGGAGGGAAAATCCATACCGCAATTACAACGTTGCAAACGTGAACGCAGGCAATTTGAACACTTTCCATACGGATAATTGGCTGGTCTCTACATTTGTTCACATCATTTTGATTTTTGAAACTTTTCTGTATTATAATAATTGTTAATAGTAATTTAGAGTATACATTTCATTGGGGCACTCGGTATTTGTCGAATTTTTCAAGTCGCTCTGCTTCATTCGTTCCTATTTTCAATATCAGCCAACTGGATGCTACTACAAACATTTGACCAAAATTTCAAGTCACTAGCTTCATTTTATCGAAAGTGATCTCTTATTTGAAGTTTCATTTGTAGGGGACGTAGGGGTTCTTTGGGTCGGATCTGGCCCATCTTTAATACCAACTAACCAAGTCCTGGTTTAAACATTTGACCAAAATTTCATTCTATCAAAAGTTATTGTTTATTTGAAGTTTCATTTGTAGGGGAGGTAGGGGTCCCTTGAGTCGGATCTTGCCCATTTTCAATACCAACTAACTAGATCTTACTACCAACTACTTAATACTATCATTCGCTAGTGTCATTCTATCGAAAGTTGTCGTAGTTAAAAGAATATCTAATTTTCTGAAATTTGTAGGGGAGGTAGTCGTTTCTTTGGTCTGGTTATGCCCATCTTACTAAAACTCAAGCAGCTTCTCACCTCAGGGTTACATGCCAAACATCAGGTGTCTACGTTCAAGAGTTATAGACAAAAAACGTGAAAAGTAGGGTAGTACGGGGCTCTTTATAAGAAAAGTACCGTTAGTTTTCAACTGATCGATTTTATTTTTCCAGGAGAGTATAAATTACCCTCCCGAGCCATCTATCAAAGGTAGAGCTTTTCACGTTTATTTAATCGGGAGTTAAAGATACATTTAATTATTTTACAAATGTAGGGGAGGTAGGCGTTCTATTAGCCTGATCGTGCCCAAAATACCAACCAACTAGATCATACTGCCAACATTTGGCCCAAAATTTCAATGCTCTAGCTTCATTCTATCGAAACTTATCGTGCGAACGAACAGACAGACAGACATGACTTAATCGAATCAAGAGGTGATATACATTGCTGATTGCTATACCTCCGGAGCCTCCTTTAAGGTTTTATAGGGAGTACAAATTAGTTCGGTTCGTTTTCAAACAGCCAGAGTCACTGTTACGAATATTTAGCTGATGTCGGTAGTTTCAGAGAGGTTAGACATCTGTCAATAATATTCAGTTCATATCGCTTCGAGTTTCATAAAAAAAAACCTTGTTTTTCACTGTGTTAAATATGTCCAATTTTGTGTTAACTAAGCAGCATTTGCGTTTTAGTTTTTTGTTTTAATTGGAAGAAAAGTGCAGCTGAAGCGCATCGAATGCTTGTGGAAGTTTATGCTGACAATGACTGCGTTCCTATTTTGGACCGTGTCGGAAGCGCGTCGACACGGTTTCATAGATACTTTGCGAAAACGGTACGATTTCAGACACCGATACCACAATCTTTGTGGAGGGCAAAAGTATCACGAATTTTTTTCCGATCCGATTACCGCTTCAACGATTCCTAGAGTTTTGACAGTTCGCTCTTGACAAGTTCTGTCACTCCATTTGTAAATAACTGTTTGTTGGCCTCAAAGTGCGTATAGTGAACGGAAAGTCTGTCCTCGCTCGTAATTTTATTTGAAAATTGTGTTTGAAAGTGGAAATATCCCTTATTAAGTGGCGTATGTTTGTGTGAAATATATTCATGGCGGCAAGGGAATCGTGTCGTTCACCGGAGAAATCACGAATCGGAGAAGGGACAATGGATAAGTAGCGCATTTACGATAATTTTAGGAACGCACCCAATGCTCCAACTGAAAATCATGTCGGGAATGGTTTCGACGTTTCAAGAATGAAGATTTCAGCGTTGAAGACCAGCCTCGCTTTGGACAGCCAAAAAAATTCGAAGACAAAAACTTGGAGGCACTCGATGAAGATCCGAGTCAAATGCAAGAGGAGCTCGCAGAATCATTGGGAGTGACTCAACAAGCAGTTTCTGTACGATTAAAATACATGGGAATGATTCAAAAGCAAGGCAATTGGGTGCCTTATGAACTGAAACCGAGAGACATTGAAAGGCGATTTTTCACTTGCGAGCAGCTGATTCAAAGGCAACAAAGAAAGGTTTTTCTTTTTGCATAGAATTGTTACTGGGGATGAAAAATGGATATTCTATGACAACCCCAAGAAGAAAAAAATACTACGCTCTGCCCGGTCGATCGTTGCCATCGACCTCAACATCAACACCAAAGCCGAATATTCATGGTTCGAAGGTCATGTTGTGTATCTGGTGGGACCAAAAGGGTGTTGTGTACTATGAGCTGCTACAACCTGGCGATACCATAACAGGCGATCGGTATAGACTGCAATTGATTCGTTTGAGCCGTGCATTACGAGAAAAACGACCGGAATACAAGCAAAGACATGACAAAGTTATTTTTGTGCATGACAACGCTCGGCCTAATGTCGCAAAAGTCGTGAGAAAATATCTGGAAACGCTCAAGTGGGATATTTTGCCGTACCCGCCGTATTCTCCGGACATTGCTCCTTCTGATTTCTGGTTGTTCCGACAGATGCAACACGATATGGCAGGTCATCGGTTCACTTCTTTCGCAGAAAGCGAAAATTGGCTTCTAACTTGGATCACCTCAAAAGACGAGACATTTTTTCGAGATAGGTGAGAAAAAGTAGTAGCTAGCGATGGACGATACTATGATAAATCTTTTGATTCTTTTTATTTTGAAATAAATGTATTTTTGACCACAAAAAAACGGACCGAATTAATTTGTACTCCCAATACATAGTTTCGTCGTAACAAAAACAATATGCTCGTACCCTATACTTATGAAGTCTAGGGTATAAATATAATAAAAAACCTGAATTTTGGAGTCAAAATTCAAGTTCATTATTTATATACTTACAGCTGACTTATCGTTCCATCTTTCAGCACGTATGATTCATAAGGTGGATCATGCGAGAATATAAGTGCAAACATTTCTGTTGAACAGATGAAAACCGGTCTCAGTGTCAATTACACATTGGATTCTTGTGCAAATACTATATTCCACGAATGAATGATATTCGCATTAAAACTTGTATTTAGTTAATGTTGGGAGTTTCATCCAATGGAACGGTGAAAATTGTGTCAGACCAGACACTATGGTGGAGAAATGATTGAATGGGACTGAACTATTATGCCTCACAAAGCCTAAGGACGTATTATATGCCATTCTCAAAGTATTCTTCTTCCTTGCCCTTTCATACGTCGGCGGCTGTGTTCGTTCGGTCACCGCTTTACGATCTAAAGCCTAAGACAGTGCAGTCTTTAACCATACTAAAGCTAAATAAACTGCAACGCCTTGCTTGGCTTGGTATTACTGGGGCTATGCGTACTAACCCAACATCTGCTCTAGAGGCGGTTATTGGATTAACTCCGCTACATATTTTTATCCAAGATCAGCAGCTATTAATGCTTTAAGAGCGGGCTCCAGCACGTTTATTAAACCATCTGAAGCAGCTATCTCCGAGGCCATCCCCTGAATGGGGTTAAGCGACGTGCTGACAACTCGTCCTTGTAAAAACCACTCCATGTCAAGAAACCTGGAACAAAAGCCTCGGATTGGACGGATCAACAACGACGACCACGCAAACGAATAAAGGATTATTCTTTCGGATCCTGGAATGTACGCTCCCTGAACAAACCGGGGGCCGAGAAGGCCCTCCTTCAACAGATCGAAAAGTACAAACTGAGCATTACTGCAGTCCAGGAAACAAATTGGCTTGGCAGCGAGATTAATGACAAGAAATCGCACACAATTTTTACAAGTGGCAAACCATCGGGCCGCAAGGAGTTTGGAGTAGCATTTATAGTGAACAATCGCCTCAAACCGCATATTACTGACTTCAAACCCATAAATGAACGGCTGTGTGCGATTCGCATCAAGACTCGTTTCGTCAATCTCTGGCTCATCAATGTGCACGCCCCCACTGAAGTTAAAGAAGACGCAGTAAAAGACGAGTTCTACGCCCGCCTTGAAACTCTCTTCGACTCACTTCCAACAAACGACGTCAAATTGCTGCTGGGAGACTTTAACGCGAAAGTCGGAAATGAAAGTTGGCACCGGGGGACCACTGGAGGCCACAGCCTCCATGAAGAATGTAACGATAACGGCCAGCGACTTATCGACTTTGCCTGCAGCAGGAATCTAGTCGTAAGCTCTACGTGCTTCCCGCATCGACGCATTCACAAGCAGACCTGGAAGTCTCCAGACGCACACACCGTCAACCAAATTGACCACGTCCTCATTTGCAGGAGATGGGCGTGGGATATAAAGCCCGGCGAGCGCGAAATGACTGGCTCGACGAAGAATGCAAAGACTCACTTGACGCGAAAAACGAGGCCTACAGACAATGGATTCAACGAGGAACCAGAGCCAGAAGAGAAAAATATGACGAGCTACGGCGAATATCGAATAGAGTAATTAGACGTAAGAAACGTAAATACTTTGACGAGCAGTTGCTGAACATAAACGAAAACTTAGCTAATAGGAACACCAGACAAGCGTACAAACTAGTAAATACAATTAAGAACGGCTACCAACCCAGGACTAGCCTTTGTAAGGACAAGGATGGAAACATCATCAGCGACATCGATGGTATTAACAAGCGATGGGCCTCTTATTTTGAAGAGCTTCTAAACCGACCATCTAACATCCCCACACAGGAAGCTCTCGACGATATTGTTGATCTAGGCCCACCCATTCAACCCCCGACAGTAGAGGAAGTTGATCCCGCCTTGCGGTCACTAAAACGAAATAAAGCGCCGGGCGCTGACGAGATTCCAGCTGAACTGCTAAAATTCGGTGGAACGAGTCTAGTTGATGCCATACATCAATTACTTCTGCGAGTATGGGAGAACGAGGAGATTCCAGACGATTGGCGCAGAAGCATCATCTGTCCAATTCATAAAAAGGGAGATAAACTGCGGTGTGAGAACTACAGGGGCATCTCACTAGTTTGTACGTCCTATAAAATTTTGACGAAAATTCTGGAAAATAGAATAAAACCGTACGCAGAACGAGTCATTGGCGAATATCAAAGCGGTTTCAGACCTGGTCGCTCCACAACCGATCAGCTCTTCTAGGTCAAACTGATACTCCAGAGGTGCTGGGAATACAACGTAAACGTATACCAAATCTTTGTCGACTTCAAGCAGGCATACGACAGTATCGATCGTGGAGTAATGTACAACATCATGCTGCAATTTGGTATACCGGCAAAATTAGTGCGACTGACAAAGATGACGATGACCAACTCCGTCTCACAAGTCAGGATCCAGAATAGACTTACTGATCTATTTGAAACACGCACTGGTTTGAAACAGGGCGATGGACTGGCTCCGACGCTCTTCAACCTAGCACTGGAACACGTTGTTCGGGCCATGAATATGGACAACAGCAAGACGCTACTCATCAAGTCGACACAATTAGCAGCGTACGCCGACGACATCAACATCATGTCCCGAAGATTGGCTGACGCAGAAGAACTTCTGCATACGCTCGATACCGCTGCAAAGGAAGTTGGATTACGTATTAACGAGGGTAAAACTAAAATAATGATGCAATCGGTGACAAGGACACCTGCACAATCGTGCATCAATGTGGGGGACCTCAACATCGAGTTCGTGAACAACTTCATTTACCTGGGTTGCAACTTGTCAAGGGACGCCAACGAAACTGACGAAATCAAGCGACGGATACAGTTAGCTAATAAGACTTTTTTCTCGGTTCTCCCCAAAATGAAATCGAAGCATGTGCACAGAAACACGAAGCTCCGCGTGTACAAAACCATTATACGACCAGTGCTATGCTAGCAGCCTCCGAAAACATGCTAGACACTTTTGAACGTAAGGTTCTACGGCGAATTTTGGGGGCTATTTGCGATCGAGATGGATGGCGCATCCGGTACAACCATGAGTTGTATGAAATGTACGATGAGCTGCAAGTCTCGAAAATCGTCAAACTACAACGACTTCAATGGGCAGGGCATGTACAAAGAATGGACGATGATCGCATGCCTAAGAGAGTAATGAATGCAGAACGAGTCGACGGAGCGAGACTGCGAGGACGACCGAGATCTCGTTGGAAGAGCTCAGTAGGTGTGGACGCCGCGCAGCTGCTGGGCTCCCAAAATTGGAGGACGCGGTCACGTGACCGAGATAATTGGAGGACAATGATCCAGGCGGCCAAGGCCCGACGTCGGGCTGTCGCGCCACGATGATGATGATGAATGCTTTAAGAGTAATACTTATCTACTGACGTACACATATATCTCGTCGGTCATATATGAGCATTCTGAATCAAATACCTGGTATGCAGATCTGCTCTAGATCAGATTACATGACCACGGAGATTTGTTTCGGCAGAAAATTCTTAGCCCTCATCCCGGACCGCACGGAATGGGACAATGGCGATCCCGGCTAAGATCCTAGGTGCATTAGGTGATTTACCGATGGGTCTAAAACCGAACAGGGAGTTGGTGCTGGAGTCTATGGGCCAAACACCAGGATTTCAATCGCAATGGGTGTTTATCCCAGCGTTTTTCAAGCCGAGATCCATGCCATTGAGGTCTGTGCCAGGGTGGTTCTAGACAAGAAACTCCATGGTGCTCACTTTGCTATCTACTCGGATAGCCAGGCGGCTATAATGGCTCTCTCTTCGCATTGGTTCTCTTCGAAGATGGTGAAGGAGTGTCATGAGCTTCTGCAGACTCTGGCTTCAAAAAACCGAGTCTCCTTGTGTTGGGTGCCAGGCCACCATGGCATCGAGGGAAATGAGATCGCGGATGAACTTGCAAGGCAGGGTTCTTCCGACCTTCTTCTTGGGCCAGAGCCCTACTGTGGTCTAAGTCTTACTTCGGCCAAAATGATAATTAGAAAATGGTCTGAGGGGATACGGCAGCAATACTGGGATTACTTGCCAGGGCTGCCTCAATCGAAGGAGCTAATAAGGCCCTTCAAATACAAAAACATTACTTGCCTGAGTAGAGCCGACCTTAGGCTTTTTGTAGGCTACTTATCGGATCACCATTGGGTGAGATATCACCTAAATAAAATGGGCCTATCTATCGAGACTGAATGTCGTCTCTGCATGGAAGACGATGAAACCACCATGCATATCTTGTGTGAATGCCCGGCAATAGCGCGGGCCAGGATCAAGTTTTTGGGACAGGTCACAGTGAGCCCTGCAGTTATCAGGAAAGCACCAGCCAAAGACATAGTCCACTTCGTAAAGGTGGTGGAGGGTCTTTTGCAATAATGTGGGCTATGGCACAATAGACCTCTCTATGGTCGCAGTGCCCAGCGGATGGGTAAAGAGGCCCCAACTCATAAACATAACATAACATACGATCTAGAGAATGGAGGTTCGATCCTCGGCGCGAACAAAAACTGCCTGTGGGTACTAACAGAACTCCCACTGCGCTCCGAGCTTGTCAGTATAAAGACGACGCAGAAAGGCGGTGCATGCTAGGTCGAGTTGAGCAAAACCCCTTCCCAAATTACCATCCATCATCGTCTATCTTGTATACACTTCATATCTCTTGAACTTCTTTTATCTCCTCGAAATAAGAAGTGCTGCTCACGTCAAGTGTGTTAATACCGATACTGATAACACGACACTTTTAATCTTATGCTTTTTTGATTTTTCTAATCTCGTATGTAAGAATTATTTAAAGAAGCATTATTCAGGCGAGACGTGATTTTCCAATTGATGGGCAACATACGACTACAACAATATTTTTAATTAATCGCTGCAATCGTGGCGCACAAGGGAGAGGAAAAACAAAGTAAAGAGTTAAATGTACGTAAGCGAATATGAATATGTTTTCACGATATTGTTTGTCGATTTTTTGTTGTGCTCGATATATTGAGTTTCCTGTTTTTTGTGTGAAATGCACACGTTCCGTCTGGCGACCATCTATCGACGTTATTGCATATTAATGAAGTCTCTCCGATTTGGTGTGGAAAATATTGAATTATGCATGTATGTTGATATGTATTAAGTTTTAATGACGAATGGGGTAAAATAAACTTGATACGGACCTACGTGCTTGATTTTGAACACAGATTTCCAACAGACTGTGAAATATCACTTTTATTATGACGGTCAAAATGAACCTGGTCCCGGTTGCCTAAAGTCATGTACGTCAAAGGTGTTTGAATTTCTAAGTAAAAATATTGATAGGTGATGATAATGCGGTAACCGGTAAGTAATCAGAATCACCTACTCCGCACTAAGATGCGTCCAGTACCGTGCGAAGGAAATTTGGTGCCCGGGGCGAAAATTTAATAAGGCAACCAAAAGTGCTGGCGAAGGAAAGGGGCTCATTATTCCACTTTTTCGTAAAAATTCATGGAAGTCTTTACTCAATTGCCCTAGCCTCTTGTGGGGCATAGCGCGTCAACTGTTCCATGTGGCCCAGTTGACGTTTCGTTGGCATAAACTGGTTTCGGAGAATGCAGTTGCCAGCATGCACCTCCTGCACATCCATGGCCCCACGAACATCGTCGTGGACGGGATTCGAACCCGAAACGCCGGTAGTCAAACATGAGATTGATGCCTCAACACACTGCGCTACCGGTCGCCCATGGAAGTCCTTGGAGTGCCAATGTTTTATTGGCTCAGGTAATAACAAATTATGTGTATTCTGCCTATGAATAATGAAAGCCTTTTATATGAAATTCACCGAGTTGTTGATAATACCACAAGAAGATGTAACTTGAGTGAAAAAAGACACATGGCGCAGTGAAGGAACTGGTTTTTATATGGGATAATTCGGGATCATTTATGAGGTTATGTAAAATTAAGATATGGGCGGGATACTTAATTGCAGTTGTTAGTACCAGGTGCAGCTGAAGAATTATGTATTTCGTTATGCGGGCGATATTTTCAGATGATGAAACTTTTTAACAGTTCAATTGATTTTACTATATGAATTTATCTCCGGTTTTATTTTTTGAGCTTCATCAAATAAATGCCTTTCGTGTAGGTAAATCTTTGCTTATTACTTTTTGCTATTGTATTACTGTAACCTTTTGATTGTACCGTGGATTTTCCTGAAACAACACCGGATGCTATTCCTCACTAACTTTTAACTATTGGACAAGTTTCACTCAACTAGCTTTTTCCGTTATAAATTAATTGTGCTCTCAAAATTTTACAGTTATGTAGCTGTAACTCTGAAACTGACTCATAGATGTTGCTGAAACTAAATAGGAGCTTAGTCCTGATGATGGCCCACCAACTAGAAAAGTTTCACTCCGCTAGCTTCTTTCGTTATAGAGTTATTTTGCTTAGAACATTTTGCCGTTATATTGCTGTAACTTTTGAACCGTTCGATGCATTTTTCTGAAATTAGATAGGAGCTTAGTCCTCCTTAACATCCACCAATTAAGTAGGTTTCACCGAGCTAGCTTATTCCGTTATGTAGTTATTTTGTTTATAAAATTATGCCGTTATATAGCTGTAACTTCTAAACCGCTTGATGGATGTTTGCGGAAATTCAATAATAGGCTAGTCCCCATTGACGACTACCTATTGGACAATTTTGGTCCAGATAGCTTTTTACGTTATGGAGTTATTAGGCTTACATACTTTTCCCGTTACATAGCTGCAACTTTTTAAACTGCTGATCGATACTGCTGGATTTCAATAGCAGCCGGCTCCCTACTGACATCTATCAACTGGAGAAGTTTCACTTTGCTTACGACTTCCGTTCGACTGTTATCGTGTCCACAACTTTTTGCGGATATTTGTATATATATATTATTGGGTTTACAACTTTGCTTCCGCCGTTTTTTCCTGGAATTAAAAGCTTAATTGTCAAAAAGTACTTACAAATGTATTATTCAAAGTACTGTCCATCGCTAGCGACAACTTTCGCCCATCTATCCGGAAATTTTCGGATTCCATCTCGGAAAAAGGAGGCGTCTTTCGACGCGATCCATGATTGGATCCATTTTTCGACTTCCTCGCACGAACGAAAATTCTGATCAGCCAGGCCGTGCGCCATGGAACGAAACAGATGGTAGTCGGAAGGAGCGATGTCTGGGGAGTACGGCGGGTGGGGCAAAATTTCCCATTTCAGGGTTTCCAAGTATGTCTTGACCACTTTTGCGACGTGTGGTCGAGCATTGTCATACTGGAGGATGGCTTTGTCGTGTCTCTCTTGGTAGTGTGGTCATTTTTCCTTTAATGCTCGACTTAAACGCATCAATTGCGTTCGGTACCGATCTCCTGCGATAGTTTCATTCGGTTCCAGTAGCTCGTAGTATATCACACCGAGCTGGGCCCACCAAATGCAAAGCATAACCTTGGCGCCGTGAATATGGATTCGGTTTTGCCGTCGACGTTGAGGCATGTCCGGGCATTCCTCATGACTTTCTGTGCTTGCGATTATCGTAGCGGACCCATTTTTCGTCGCCAGTTACGATGCGATGTAGAAATCCCTTCCGATTCTGCCTTTGAAGCAGTTGTTCGCATGCAAATAATCGCCGTTCAATATCTCTCGGTTTTCACTCGTACGGAACCCAATTTCCTTGTTTCTGAATCATGCCCATGGCCTTGAGGTGTTTCGAGATGGCTTGCTGAGTCACTCCCAGTGATTCAGCTAATTCTTCTTGCGTTTGGCACGAATCTTTATCGAGCAGTGCTTACAATTCGTCGTCTTTGAAATTTTTTTCTCTCCCACCACCATGCTTTTCATCGACATTAAAATCGCCACTTTTAAAACGATGAAACCACTCACGACATGTTCTGTCACTCAGAGCAACTTCACCGTAAGTATCTGAGAGAAACAAACAAAGTTTTTTGCCGGGCGACGGCCATCGACTATCATACAACGTGCATGATGCTTAACATGCCGTCGCCCTTACCAGCCATTAGTGTGGCTACACGTAATGAAAAAAGAGTTTTTAAGAATGATTTCCCCCTCGAAGGGGGCCCAAAAAGCGTGATTCGCCGGTTTCGACTGCTGGTGCGAAGCGCGTCTCATCAGACGCCTCTGCTCCGCGCATCGCACCAGTGGGAGAGGCGTGACCGGGAATGACCCAAGACAGATGTTGTTTTGCCTTATATAGGCCGACCAACACGACTGGTGCGATGCGCGGAGCAGAGGCGTCTGATGAGACGCGCTTCGCACCAGCGGTCGAAACCGGCGAATCACGCTTTTTGGGCCCCCTTCGAGGGGGAAATCATTCTTAAAAACTCTTTTTTCATTACGTGTAGCCACACTAATGGCTGGTAAGGGCGACGGCATGTTAAGCATCATGCACGTTGTATGATAGTCGATGGCCGTCGCCCGGCAAAAAACTTTGTTTGTAAATTGCCACTGGCGCCAAGCCAGAACAATGAAATGAATTCCATACCTACAAGCTGCACGTTGCAGTTTGCATTCGGTATGGATTCACAACCATGTCGTGTTGGTCGGCCTATATAAGGCAAAACAACATCTGTCTTGGGTCATTCCCGGTCACGCCTCTCCCACTGGTGCGATGCGCGGAGCAGAGGCGTCTGATGAGACGCGCTTCGCACCAGCGGTCGAAACCGGCGAATCACGCTTTTTGGGCCCCCTTCGAGGGGGAAATCATTCTTAAAAACTCTTTTTTATCTGAGAGAATTCGATGAGCCTCAGCTGCAGTTTTTTTTTTCAAATGGAAGTAGAAGATCAAAATTTCCCGCAAATGACGAGAACTTGGCTCGAAAACAGACATTTTGAATCGCGAATCTTATTAAAAATACGAACAACTTTTACTAGTGCGGGGATGTCGATACGTTCACAGACGTCCAAACTCACTTTGTGACACTTTTGAACTACGTATTTTGATCAGCCCTCACCGATGCAGCCGTCTGTCGGAAAACGGCGGAAGCAAAGTTGTACACCTAATAAGAATGTCCTTAGCAGCGGAGAGGGTGGTCGCTCTTTTCCACCAAACATCTGCTCCATATTCAATAATTAGCCGAACAATCGCTTTGTTGATACAGAGAACAATGCGGGCTTGGTGCTCCAAGTTATACCTGTTCACTGCCTACAAATTCACAAAGCCTTAATTGCCTTTTCGGATGTTACCCTAAGATGATCCCGCCAGAGTACCTTGCTGTCAAGTGTAACTCCCAACTTCACGTTGTCTGCCACTTTCACTTGCGAGTTACACAGAGTAGAGTATTTCACTGCCCTGAGTTTCCTTTCTTCATAAACGGGACAATAACGCCCTTCGCCGGGCTTACCCGAAGTAAACTAATATCAAACCATTCTTGAACTACACGTGTTCGTAGCTTTATTATGTTAATAAATCCTATTTAAATCCGAGTTTTTGAGTTTTGCTGGCATTTAAGACAGTACTGACAGTACATATTAGAACGAACCTCGACTTGCGTAAATTCCCTTGGAACGAAATACTTACGCAAGTCGGGGAGTGACTGTATAACTGTTGTTAACCAAATCTCTCTCATATTGTCTTTGCTGCTCACTCCAGCAAGGCAATCTTTCATAACGGAATCTTAGTATGTATTACTAACTGAACTAAAACACTGGAAATTTTGAGTAAAACCAGCTTCCTTGTTATAGAAACAAAACTATTCAAGCCGGGAGTGTATTTACGTGCAAAGTCTGTTCCTTGAATAGTCAATGCATTTATCATCAAGACCGATTGATTGTTCGCCGGTTAAAAAAAATACGTACTGACGTTAATTCAAACAAATATTTTAAATTATTTTGTTCAGTATTATTATTAAATTTTCATTTTTATGCTATCGCTATCGGCGTCTGTTGCTGACAGAGCCCGGGGCGGTCGCCCCCTTCGCCCCTTCCTTCGCACGGCCCTGGGTACGTCAATCTAACTATTTAGCTAAGCGCATACTACAGCGCTCGGTAGCCGTGTGATCATGCGGTGGGTTCAGGTCGCGCAACGTTTTAAACGCAAATGCAAACAGTTCGACTGATTTTGCTCGTGGACGGTCCGTTCCAGTTTGCGTTTAATCTACCACACATCGGGGAAATTAACCAGAAATTTTTCCTGGTTGATTTCCGTTCAATGGGGGGTAAGGGGTATTAGCGTATTTGACAGTTCTTAGTTGACGTATTGCATGTGACTGTGAGATGGTGTGGATTTTCGTTTTCGGGTTCTTGATTTATACATGGCGTCTTATGTGCTTATTTACACCGAAGCAACACAAATTTGTGGCGATTTTGCAGTGCTTTTCATTTTTCCTGAAACTGTCGCGAATTTAATTGAAGTTTTGTTTGAAACTCAATAGCGAATCGACTGTCAGGTGTTTAATATTTTACATGACAACTACAAAACAAGTCGTTCGGGTAAAGAGTTTATGGTTGAGTGGAGGGAAAATTTTTACCGCAATTACAACGTTTCAAACGTGAACGCAGGCATAGTCTTCGATTTACGATGCTTCATCTGGAGCATAGGTTCCCAAAGTGGTCTCTACGGACCCCCGGCGGGCAATGAGACCGCTAAAGTGGTTCGTGGGAGATTAAAACGAATTTGGGGGTCTGTGGACAACGTCAGGGGGTCCGCGAATGATTTGATATACGATAAAATAAAATAATTGTGAACCATTTTCATTATTTTTCATTATTAGGCGTGTTTTTTTTTGTTCTGCGGTGAAGGTTTATTGGGGGTTATCCGGGTTTACTTACACACATTACACAAACCCGGCCCGGATAGCCCCCAATTAACCTCCACCGCAGTACAAAAAAATAAGCCTATTATTAAAGTTAAAATACATATATAGCAATTCATAAAATTGGTTACTACTTTTACGTACGAGTGAAATAAAAGTGTGATTTTTTTATTTTGGAGAAATAATTCTTTACCGATGTGCGTGCTTTGCAGTAAAACATTATCAAACGAATCGATGAAACATTCTAGGCTTAAGGAAGGAACATTTGACAAAAGTCGATAGCGACCAAAAGGGCAAAGATTTGGATATGGATAAGTTCGACGCTGATCTCCGAAGATCTATTTCCCCAAGAGCGACTGTGAGTTTCTCATCAGTCGTCATCTTGTGGGTGGTAAATGCAAGCACGAAGCTCTGAAATATTCGCCTCATGAAACAATGTCGTACGGTACAACGTCATTTGCCTACAAGCACAGCGAGTGATCAAAGGCGAGACAATTGATTGTCGTTGAATAAAATTGAAAACAAATGAGTTCAATTGAAATCATGTACATACATATGTACGTCTGACCCTGACCCCTTGATAATACCAAAATGCAATTACGTCCGTCCGCCCGTCGCCCATGTAAATTGGCTTTTACTGTGCGCTTAGATTTAGATATAAATTTTTATCAATTTATAACATTATAATAGCTAAAACGTGGTAATCAATGGTTGCGAATGTAGTAGTTTCGTTAAATTTAAAATTCCAAACATTCAGATTACTGGTCTACTACACCTACAGACTTCAACTTGGTCCCTTGACCCACCTGAAAATGTCAGTTGTAAGCGGCGATATTCTACTTTCTTTTAAATCTCACCGTCAATTTATATCAATTCCACCAAACGCTCTGTAGACAATTCATCTGTGAAAATTGTCATTTATTTTCATTTCACGTAATACACGCATCTCCGAATTTTCCGCAAATTAAGCAACAAACAACAATAGCGCTCAACTTTTGAATATTCCATCGAGTGGATAAATTCGCTCCCATAATTACCATTTTAGCACGTGTTTAAGCCATTAGACGTAGACCTGCAATTGTTGATCTCCAAGAACTTTCACTTTTCCGCGAATAATGATTAGAAACACTATGGTATGTCTTAAATTTATTATAAAGTGTGGTTTCTGCGACGGGAGAGGGGGGGGGGGGCAACATCAAAACTTTATTTATATGGTGGCATCATCATCATTATTCAAGAAGTCAAATCTCAAGTAGCACTTTTGTGACTCTTGTCAACCTTCGGATCACTTTTCTCCGCGGGAAAATCATTACCGTGCGTGCGATGCCACAACATCAATTTTTCAATGGAAGCAAGTAGAGTCGTCAGGTGTATTAGTTTTTTTTTAGTTACTGCGAACTTGTTCATCATCTCTTATGGAAGTTTATTGACGGGACTGGTGGGTGTTTCAACGGGCGTCTTTTAGCTCTAGATGCTATGTAGACCTCCACGAGGCATTTATTCATTTGCATGGACATGACGAACAACATGCTTTGTCTATTTGACTTCTAGGGTTCATTTTGATTTTTTGTTGTTTTAGCATTTGAAGGTCGTTAGTTAGTGCGATTAGATGTGTAACGCAATACGGCTGCCTGGTGCCTATTGTTGTGTCGTAGAAGCAGTTTTATAAATCATGAAATGAGCGGTGAAAATCATGAATGAGCTTTAAAAAAAAATTCGGTAACCTACGCGGAACATCTTTTCACCGCTCTAGCTACTGTGGATGCTACTGCTCCACAAAATTTGAAACTCTAAATACAATACATAGGTCAAATGAAAATGCACACTTCTTCGATGCATAAGAAATCAGCAAGCAGGTCAATGACCAACAAATTTGTATTTCGAATGAGTTGCTGTTGAAGGCAAATGACAAAAAGTTAAATCAAGCAGCACTTAACCATGAACCTTTTGACGAAGCATCTACAACACAGCCTCATCCCAAATGTTCTTTGGGAAAAACTGAAACTGCTAAATTGACAGAGGTGGAAGAATTAAGGTTCAATTAGGTGTCTGAACACGAAGCAAATGAATATTGCGAAGTGGATTCTGAGCTGTGCTGAGTACTTATCACTTTATTTGAGCGGCTGTAAATTGTAGTTTTTAGAAAACAGGAAACTCATCTGGCTCCAAGGCTCACCGAGAATTGGTGAATGGTGTCTCTTCAACCAGACTATTGTGATCCGACATGAAGCTGTCGGAGGAAATAAGCCCAGAAAGCCAAAGAGCCAAGACAATTTAGCACTTGGTGACGTGAAATCCATTTACCAGATCCGACTCGATTGAGGTGGAGGGGGGGGAGGGAATGTTTCTTATTTGTACCAGTTCGTGGGTACGAATTTCGCCGTTACCATAACTGCTTGTATTGTCTTCCTCCTGTGGCGTAAGAATAAGCCACAGCCTTCCCCGGCTTATCGTAGAATGCGTCTAAATGGGCAAAATGTGTATGCATCATCAATTATATGGTAACCAGTGACGTAGCCAGGGGAGGGGTCCAGGGATCAGAAATTTGCCAATCTGGCACTAAAGGTGTATTTATTTCCCAATAATATAAAAAAAAGTTTCGTCATTTATTTAATTGGGCCATTGAGGTACGCAAGCACAGAGCACAATTGGTTTATTGTGCTATAGCCCTAGATCTGATAACAGGACTACAATTGTCAACCAGCGACCGGTAGCGTAGTGTGTTGAGGCATCAGTCTCATGTTTGACTACCGGCGTTTCGGGTTCGAGTCCCGTCCACGACGACGTTCGTGGCCATGGATGTCCGAAACCAGCTTATGCCGCCGAAACGTCAACTGGACCACATGGAACAGTTGTTGACGCGCTATGCCCCACAAGGGGTTAGGGCAATTGAGAGAGAGGAATATTAGATAAAGTCGAAACGATATCTTGTGGGTCAGGAAAGCGCACATTAATTTCTACCCTTCATAGAAGGCGAACGTGCTAACCGTTGCGCCATCCGGACTACAACGGAGAATATGCATTGACGTTTCATCATCACCCTCGACGAAAGCTACTGTCCTCTACTATGCATGCTTATGCCCGAATCAGATTGAACGCAGAATGCAGCAGCAGTCTCGGCAGCGATATGTCAAATTGGAATACATGCATTTCCCTTACGCGACCTAAATTGAAAGCAGGGGCGGCGACAGCGGCGAAAGCAGATCTGCATGTTGTTGTTGTTGCTGCTGCCGCTGCTTCCTGCGTTCGTGTTTCAGTCAATAGTGTCCAGTTAGAAGACCACAGCTAATTTAAAATTATTTTGGTTTAGCTGTAACAGATAAGAAAATTGGTTGTTTGTAATAAACACGCTTCACTGGAAGAAAATTAGAGGCTATAAACCCAATGCGCCGGTATTCTTTCAAGTCTGAACGGTATTTTACGGAACTGAAATTATCACCGAACAGGAACCGTAAACGCTGTAAAATTCGTTGACACCTCAACCATTAGTAACCGCATCCTATGTACATATAAGGAGGTCAAAAGTTAATCATTTCTGAGCTGAGAAAGTTAGCATTACGCCGCGACACGACACTCCGCTTCCAGAAAGCACTCACATCCTTAGCGTGGGCCTTCACTGCTCGCGTAATTTAGCGACTACGTGCTCTCGTGACACAAGCGTCAACAAATGGCGCGGAAATAAGCTGCTACGAGCGACAGGGATTGTTCGTTGCAGGAGTCTTCGCGCGTCAGTTTGCTTTAACGCGGTCCTTCACTTCAAGCGTATTTGAGCAGCAACGCGCTACAGCGACAAAAACGGCAATGCGCTACTGCGACAAAAGTGGCAATGCGCGGCCGATCTAAAGCTAAGGATTTCCACTGTGATCGTGGTGGCCAAGGATCCGGCATTCGCCGAAGTTTATGCCACAGAAGTTTATGCCACGGAAGCAATCACAACTGTTAAGTTGTGGTTGGATAAAGTAGGACTGGAGCTAGCTGAACAAAAGACGGAAGCCGTTCTCATCAGTTAACGAAGAAAAAAGAACACTCTGAGGATCAGAGTCGGGAACACCATCATTATTTCTAAGCCAGCAATTAGGTACCTGGGGGTCATGATTGATGCGAAGCTGACATTTGGAGAGCACCTCAAGTACATATGCAAGAAGGCGGCTAATGCTACTGTGGCTTTGGCAAGGATGATGCCAAATGTAGGAGGACCACGACCGAGTAGGAGACTTTTATTATCTAGAGTGATCACCTCTATACTTCTGTATGCGTCATCAGTTTGGATCGACGCGCTTCGTCACGCCTGTAATAGTCGAAGAATCAACTCTGTTTATCGAAGGAACGCATTGACAGTGTGCTATGCATACCGAACAACATCAGATGAGGCTGCCTACGTCGTATCAGGTATGATCCCCATAGATATTCTAGCCGACGAAACGGACCGATTGCTCAAAGGCCGATGTTTGGAGCCACCGGACGTATCTAATGCGCGCAAAAAACGAGAAAGTTGCGAGTCTCTGAGGAAATGGCTACAGCGGTGGGATGAAACTCCGAAGGCAAGCTGGACACATATACATACTTATCCCGCAAATCTAATTGTGGCTGAACCGCAAACATGGAGAGGTGAATTACTATCTAACCCAGTTTCTTACTGGACATGGCGGATATAGGAAGTACCTACACAGATGTAAGCTGGACGTTTCGCCCGACTGTCCGAGGTGCCCAGGAATAGCGGAAGACCCGGAACATGTATTCCTTCACTGTCCAAGGTTTACAGGAAAGCGTGAAGCACTGGAGGTCGAACTTGGCAGTGACCTCAATCCACATAACATAGTAGAGCACATGAGATCTGAATCCAATTGGGAGGCCGTAACTCGTACGAGGAAAGAGGAGGAAATACGAAAAAGGACGCAACGGATTAACAGCTAGCTAGCCAAAACCAGCCCTGCGGAG
Organism: Chloromyia formosa; assembly: GCA_964017055.1. Taxonomy (NCBI): domain Eukaryota; kingdom Metazoa; phylum Arthropoda; class Insecta; order Diptera; family Stratiomyidae; genus Chloromyia; species Chloromyia formosa. The sequence continues at coordinate 12,492,232 of OZ024817.1, forward strand.
TAATACTGAGAGGTGGTTCCGTAGGGAGAATGGTGGAGAAAGAGGGTTGAAGGTTTTACTGGGTAAGTAGTCGCACACTGACAATGAAAGTCCCATGTCGCTGGCGTACAATTGAGATTAGTTGACGGCAGTGTCTCTAGACCAATGAGATTTCCCCCCTCTATAATAATAAAAAAAAAGCTAAGGATTTCCATAAACCTTTATCCACTGCAAGCGTGTTTGAGCGAAGCAGCTACAAGCGATTGCTTGCACCAGGCGACTCGCAATGCGCGTCGTTGCTTTGAGGAATGCGAAAGAAACATTTTGCCGATTGATATTGTGTACAATGGAAGAGATAGTTAAGCAACCTGAGACGCTAAAACGCCTGCACTGGCCGAACCCTATCGTTCGTGGCAGCTTACTTCCGCGTCGTTTGTGTCGCGGTAGCACGGAGTCGCTCAATTACGCGTGGAGTGGAGGACCGCGCTTACTATCGCTTCCATCGCACACGAAATCAAAATGTTTTTTTTTTTTTTTTGCATAAATTCCTCGAAGCAATGCGCGGCTACGTGCGGAAAATCGAAATTTCCTTGGCTTTGGCGCAAGTAAACGCTTGTAGTCACTTCGCTGAAACACGCCTGCAGTGGATGAAGGCTCATGGAAATCCTTAACTTTAGATCTGCCGCACTTCGCCGCTTGAATTGCGGTAGCACGTTGACGCTCAAATACGCTTGCCGTGGATGCTGAAGGACCGCGGCTTATTCTTGATTAGAAGATTCGAAGACGGCTCACACCCAAATCAAACCGTCACCGTCAAAAGTATAATGAAAACAGAAAAATTATTCATACAACTGCATGAGCACCGCACAAACATACATTTTAAAAATTTGGGAAAAGAGTTCTGATAAGTTCTTTGTTCTCATAAAGAATCTATGGAGGAGCAATCCGCATATACTCAACACTAAACTACTTGAAGTAATTCCACTCGCAAAAAGTAAACAGAGAGACACACGCCCTCTTCCCCGCAACACCCGCCCAGGCCATATAGAAGCACATGAGATACTCAATTGCCCGAACCCCTTGTGGGGCATAGCGCGTCAACTGTTCCATGTGGCCCAGTTCACGTTTCGTTGGCATAAACTGGTTTCGGAGAATGTAGTTGCCAGCATGCACCTCCTGCACATCCATGGCCACGAACGTCGTCGTGGACGGGATTCGAACCCGAAACGCCGGTAGTCAAACATGAAACTGATGCCTCAACACACTGCGCTACCGGTCGCCCCAGCACATGAGGTGTCAAACTCACATTCCCCCCTCTTCTCTTCTGTGAACAATAACATTCCATTTTGTCTCTCCACCGCGGAACACCCGCCCGGTCCATATAGCCGACACATGAGATGTCAAACTCCCATCCCCCTTCCTACTTCCACACTTGTGCCGAATTACTTCATTTCTCTCGCTCTTTTTCATTTCCTTCTAACTCTCTCTTCTGTGTTTCTTCTTGAAAACTGAACTTACATCCCGTAGCTTTCCATTGGGAGAATCGGACCGATAGATAATTGAATAACCGGGCGGTGACATTCAAAACGGGTTCCATGGGCTTATATCTCAATGAATTCCCCCCAAAACCCCTTCATAACAGATTGATCATGAAATTATATTCTAGATTTCTACATGTTTTGCTTCTTCGCATATTTCTTTGCTTTTCTCCTGACCCCATTTCTATTCGTAGCTTCGTTCTTCAGTTCTAATCAAACCGAAACATGCACGTGTTTTTTCACCAACATGTGAACCGTTAGGCCGACTTCACATGGCAACGTACGATGTACGTACGAGTTTCTAGCAAAAAGCACAAGTGGTAGCAAGCTTTCTATATATGAATATGCAATTTTAAATCAATCGTCGCACATACAAAGCTCTCTCGTCTCGTTTGGGGAAAACTCGTGTATCGTACGTTCCGTGTGAAACTGGCCTTACCGTACTCGACTCGTATATTCTTTACCAGCATAAGTACAATGTCAATTACAGTGGAAGGGCTTGATTTGCTTGGCGAAAAAAAAGCTAAGCCTCCTCTGGCGACATAATCGGCTTTAAAAAATAAAACACTACTTTCCCCAGCGTGAATGGTTGCGGCCGGTATTACAAATCAAATTATTTGGTTGTTATTCATTTTTTTCCATATTCATATATTCGTGTGTAATTCGGGTGATTGTTGTTGCTGCGGTTTTTGCCGCTATTGTGCCCATAACTTTCACACTATAGGTTATGATTAAATTTATAAAAAAAAGCTAATTCTACAGCCAAACAAACAGATTGGCAATCTGTTTCGAAATCCGCTTGGCCTTTCTTATGATTCCAATATTTGTTTCTTCTTTTATATCTTCTCGGAAATATAAGTTCGTGATAAGATCAGAAGATGAGGAAGAAATCATCATGCGATTACATGCGGATACTTGAAGATATGCTTTTATTGTGATGTGTGTAAGTTAATTTGCAATTGCAAGTCATTCTTTTCAGTGCAAAATGCAGAAAGATGAACAGGAAAATGTTTGTATAAATGTGTCCCAGTCAAAATACGCTCAAGCAGGGCTAGTACTCGATGTCAATTTTAAAATTTCGATTGTTTGTTTATAATTGTAGTGTTCTGGGACCGATAATACTAAGGCTATGTTTAGAAGGAGCCGCCGCGGTTTGTTGAGCGGCCAGATTACATTTAAATCCAATGTAAATTTGTAAACCGCAGCGATTACCGCGGAAGAAGAGAAGAACTAAAAAAAAATCGCTTGTCAACCAGAGCGAAAAACAGCCGTTTCTTTGCACTGGAACGACCCGTTTCAACATGGCTAAGAGCTGCCACAATCCCTTCAATGGAAGAACGAAAATATATGTGTGTGTCATATTTTTGACTATCGTTTTTTTTTAGAAATTGGGAGCAACACATCGCGGCGCAACTGCTCTCAATTCTCCTCCATCGCGCCGGAATTGAGCTCAACCCCGGTCCCAGGATCTGCGGCGTTTGCAATAAAACACTGGTGCCATTTAGGGAACTGCTCTGGGCTAAATCACAATAGGCAGTGGAATCCCTCATTCACAGCGAGCCAATGCAGACATAGAGGACAACAAGCAACAACGTCATCGCACCACGTACTGTCAGTTAGTGTACAAACAAGTTCCCAGGTGTTCTTATGACTCCAGTGAACAGCACTTCCACCTCAAGGATTCCTCTACAGCATAATCTTACACCTGCACCACCTGTCGCCAATTATAACACCGTCTCTATTGTGCAACTCAACTGTAACGGACTGCAGCGTACCTGGAGGTGCAGGCCATTGCCATTGAGTCGGGCAACACTAATATTGAAATCTTCAACATCTATATTCCACCAGTGTCCAGCTGTCCCTCAGGATACAACATCAATATCAACTCCCTGCTCATTGGACAACATCGACTCCTCCTTGGTGACTGCAATGCTCATCATGAGTTGTAGCACTTCAACCTGGACAACGATACTAGAGCGGTTGCTTTAGGTTGCTTTAGCAGAGCAACTTGATACATCGGATTTCTGCCCACTAAATTGTTGGAACCTGTACCAGTTCGCCGGATATCTCGATTGCCAGCGCAGGATTAATCAATGACGCACAATGGGAACCAGTCCTCGCGCTGTCATCCGATCATCTCCCAATCATCATTAAACTGGACAAACCAACCCACACCCAGTTTACTGATCATCGCACATTCATTAACCACAACAAAGCAGACTGGAAAGGCTTCAAAGCCTATACCAATACGGCCTTTGATGCCTTATCAGATCAGTCCTAAATGATGCGCGTATAGCTGAACGAAATGTAAGACACATATTACAAGAAGCGACTGCGAAATTTATTCCAGCCGGCCGCATGCCCATAATTCGGCCAAACTTTCTAACATCAGCAGCTATTGTAGATAAGCAGATGAAAGGGATCGCATTCGCAGTCCTAATCCGGATGATCCCAGAATCAAGGGGCTAAACCTTGACATATACAAACAAGTGACGGAGCATAGGAGAAGGAAATGGAATTCTCACCTTGGCTGCTGCACCCTAAAAACTGGCGTAAGCAAGCTTTGGTCAACTGTCAGAGCCCTCACAAATCCCACCAAGCAGAAAGGGCAGGTTGCAATTCAATTCGGCAACACTACGGTTAATGACCCTACCAAATGCGCTAAACAACTTATACAAACAGTTTATCGAACATCCACCAACTGATAGACTTAAGCGTATCACCACTGGGAGTATCCGTAACCGGGTAGCTGACCAAGCACTTCAATTTTCACCTGAAGAAGTTGCCACAGCCATACGGAAAGCAAACAATTGCAAAGCCCTAGGTCCGGACGCTATTTCGATGGTCATGTTAAAACATCTTGACACGCCAGCAGTTCGATGCATAACGGCCACGATTAACCTATCCATCTCGACGTCAATTATTCCTGAGTACTGGGAGAAAGGAAAGGTAATACCTATTCCAAAACCTGGAAAGAATCTAAAACAAGGCGAATCATATCGTCCCATCACTCTCCTATTTCCTGTAGCGAAGACATTGGAAGCACTACTCCACCCTATTACAGGCGCGGATTTAGGGGGGGGGGGGGCAACGGGGACATTGCCCCCCCCTTGGGCAAAAAAAAAGAGAAGAAAAAAAAGAGAATAAAAAAAAGAGAATAAAAAAAAGAAGAAAAAAAATAGAAGAAAAAAAATAGAAGAAAAAGAAAGAAGAAAAAGGAAAAAAAGGAAAAAAAATTAGAAAATTAAGGTTTTCAACTGATCTTCAGGCTTTAACACTGCCGTTGCCCCCCCCCCCCCCCCCCTCGGGAAAAAAAAGAGAAGAAAAAAAAGAGAAGTAAAAAAGAAGAAAAACCAGGCCGAAGCGAAGCGTATATACCCTAGACTTGTACAGACCTAGTGGTGATACCGAAAGTACGAGTACCAATTGGCAACGACCATATGCATTAAAAGTGAGTTTCCTATATGGCCAGTTTATACGGGAGGTTGGCACATATTCAGGAGGATCTTGGCCATTCTCAAAATCAATTAACTAACCCATTCTACAAATATTTTTCAAATTTTTCGCTAGCTTCATTCTATCGAAAGATATTGCTTATTTGAAATTTCATTTGTAGGGGAAGCAGGGGTTCATTGGTCGGATTTAACGTATTTTAAGCATTAGCCAACTGGATCCTACTACAAACATTTGAACAAAATTTCATGTCGCTAGCTTTATTTGTCGTAAGTTATCGCTTATTTTAAATTTCATTTCTAGTGGAGGTAGGGGTTCCTTAGGTCGGATCTTACCCATCTTTAATGCCAACTAACTCAATCTCACTTGAAACATTTGACCAAAATTTTAAGTCGCTGGCTTCATTCTATCAAAAGTTATCGCTTATTTGAAGTTTCATTTGTAGGGGAGGTAGGGGTTCTTTGGGTCGGATTTTGCCCATTTTCAACGCCAAATAACTAGGTTTTACTACCAATGTTCTGCTAAGCTTTCAACTCGCTAGTGTTATTCTATCAAAAGTTATCGCAATTAAAGTAATATTTAATTTTTTTAATTTTGCAGGGGAGGTAGGCGTTCCTTTGATCTGATTATGCCCAACTTACTAAAACCCAAGCAGCTTCTCACTTCAGGGTTACATGCCAAAATTCAGCTGTCTACGTCAATTGGCTCATGAGTTATGGACAAAAAACCTGAAAAGTATGGTGGTACGGGGTTCTTTGTAAGAAATTTACCGTTAGTTTTCAACTGATCGATTTTATTTTTCCAGGGGAGTATAAGATTACCCTCACGAGCAATCTATCAGAGCTAGAGCTTTTCATGTTTATTTAATCAGGAGTTATAAATACATTAATTATTTTACATATGTAGGGGAGGTAGGCGTTCTCTTGGCCTGATCATACCCATTTTCAATACCAACCAACTAGATTATATTTCAACATCTGACCAAAATTTCAAGGCTCTAGCTTCATCCTATCGAAAGTTATCGTGCGAACGGACAGACAGACGGACAGACAGACAGACAGACAAACAGACATGGCTAAATCGAATCAGGAGGTGACCCTGATCATTTATATATATATACATTACTATACCTCCGGAGCCGCCTTTAAGGTGTTACATATTTCCGTCGTGACAAAAACAATATACCCTATACTAAAAGTCTAGGGTATAAAAGGAGAAGGAAAAGGACGAGAAAAAAAATGGGAAAATTAAGGTTTTCAACTGATCGTCAGGTTTTAACATTGATATATTTTTATAGGGAACCAATTCAACATTCATGTATGATACATTGATGGGATAGGACATTCCGAGTAGTAGAGTGTGTTTAGATTTATCGAGTTTCCTCGCGTAACTGTTTCGCGAGGAAACCTTTCATTCCATTCCAGCATATACACACATTCGGTTAAAAAAATGCCCATAGAAATTTTATGTATTATTTTAACGGATTATATTTAGGTGATAAGGTCGCATTGAAATAAGAAGAGGTAATTCAAAATTAATTATTTATTTATACTATATAAACTTAACGAAAAAAAGCAACAATTTTCTCTATCTTTGAAAATTGTTAATTTCAATATTAACTTTCTTTTGTAAAAACGAAACATTTGCTTTCAATCTTACAACTATTTGAAATGTGTTGATTTTAAATAGTTGTAAGATTGAAAGCAAATGTTTCGTTTTTATAAGAAAAAAGTTAATATTAAAATTTACATTTTCCAAAGATAGAGAAAATTGTTGCTTTTTTTCGTTAAGTTTATATAGTATAATTAAATAACTAACTTTGAATTATCTCTTCTTATTTCAATGCGACCTTATCACCTAAATATAATCCGTTAAAATAATACATAAAATGTAGGTTACAACACTAATTGGATGCTGTTTTATTTTTGGGGTCTCTGATGACCCCGCGCGACGATCAGCGTTACAAAAATGGCGCGACGGGCGAGGAGTTAATCGACTCGTCTCATTATGCTGATAAAGGATATATATAGTTTATTCGGTCGGAGCTCGGAGGTGCTTCTTTCTATGAGTTATAAACATCATGACAAAGTTAATTTACCCTCACTCCGTGAGAGGTATAAAAAGAAAACTTCTTTCTTTCTTCTTTCTAGGAAGTTTGTGACATATGGCGGCACCACATTATGGCTGTTACCGAGTCACGAACGAGCCAAATGGATAACACTTTGTCGGCATCCAAGCACCTGCACCTGCGAGTGAACGAATTTCATCCAATGCGACGAATACCGAGCAAGCACTCCTGGAGCATTTTGTTCACCCGAGGAATCGCTGGACGGGAGAGACGCACGGTGCTAGGGAGTGCACAACGTGTCGGCGAGTCAGACACTATGTGAAGCCGCCCGTATGTGTTGCCCAAAAAGCAATTGCTATCAACGACGGCGTTACGGTCAGTTATGCGTCTGCAGAACGTTCATTTTTATAGACTTTTAGTATAGGGTATATTGTTTTTGACACGACGGAAATATGTAACACCTTAAAGGAGGCTCCGGAGGTTTAGCAATGTATATATATAAATGATCAGGGTCACCTCCTGATTCGATTTAGCCATGTCTGTCTGTCTGTCTGTCCGTCTGTCTGTCCGTTCGCACGATAACTTTCGATAGAATGAAGCTAAAGTCTTGAAATTTTGGTCAGATGTTGGAAGTATGATCTAGTTGGTTGGTATTGAAAATGGGCATGATTGGGCCAAGAGAACGCCTACCTCCCCTACATATGTAAAATAATTAATGTATTTATAACTTCCGATTAAATAAATATGAAAAACTCTAGCTTTGGTAGATTGCTCGTGGGGGTAATCTTACACTTCCCTGACAAAATAAAATCGATTAGGTGAAAACTAACGGTAATTTTCTCACAATGAACCCCGTACTACCCTACTTTTCAGGTTTTTTGTCTATAACTCTTGAACCAATTGACGTAGACATCTGATTTTTGGCATGTAACCCTGAAGTAAGAAGTTGCTTGGCTTTTGGTAAGTTGGGCATAATCAGATCAAAGGAACGCCTACCTCCCCTACAAAATTGAAAAAATTAAATGTAATTATAAATATTACTTTAATTACGATAGCTTTCGATAGAACGACACTAGCGAGTTAAAAAATTGGCAGATCGTTGGTAGTAAAATCTTGTTATTTGGCATTGAAAATGGGCAAGATCGGACCCAAGGAACCCCTACCTCCCCTACAAATGAAACTTCAAATAAGCGATAACTTTTGATAGAATGAAGCCAGCGACTTGGAATTTTGGCCAAATGTTTAAAGTGAGATTGAGTTAGTTGGTATTAAAGATGGGTTACATCCAACCTAAGGAACCCCTACCTCCCCTAGAAATGAAATTTAAAATAAGCAATAATTTACGACAAAATAAAGGTAGCGACTTGAAATTTTGGTCAAATGTTTGAAGTAGGATCCAGTTGGCTAATATTGAAAATACGTAAAATCCGACCAACGAAACCCCTACTTCCCCTATCAATGAAACAGATAAGCGATAACTTTTGATAGAGTGAAGCTAGAGACCTGAAATTTTTTTTAAATGTTTGTAGAGTGAACTAATTGGTTGGTGGCAATGATGGGCAAGATCCAGTCCAAGGAGCCTCTACCTCCCCTACAAGTGAGACTTCAAACAAGCATAGAATGAAGCTAGCGACTTGAAAAATTCGAGAAATATTTGCAGAATGGGTTAGTCAATTGATTTTTAGAATGGCCAAGATCCTCATGAATGAGTGCCAACCTCCCCTGTAAACTGGCCATATAGGAAACTCACTTTTAATGCATATCGTCGTTGCCAACTGGTACTTTTGGTATCACCACTAGGTCTGTACAAGTCTAGGGTATATACGCTTCGGACTGGTTTTAAGCTGAAATGTTCGTGTAGGCAACTCGCAATATTGCCCCCCCCTTAGGTCTTGGCTAGATCCGCCCCTGCCCTATTATTACGACACATATTCAATTAGCCAACCACCAGCACGGCTTCCAAAATATGCACAGCACCACGACGGCTTTGGACGCCATAACCACAACTATACATACATAATAACCTAAATCAAGCACGTCCGGAGCAAAGAATCATTCTAGTGGGGTTAGACCTGTCGAAGGCGTTCGACACTGTCAGCCACTCATAGCTTCTCTCTGACATCTGTGGTACATCGATCCCGTCGCAATGTATTAAGTGGATCGCCAACTATCTTGCCGGCAGACAGTCCTACACCAAGTTTAGAACTGGGAAATCTAAATTTAGAAAAATTAAACAGGGTGTCCCCCAAGGAGGAGTCCTATCTCCCACCCTGTTTCAACTTATAGATGTCAAGACTCCTAACACCACCTGACGGACTACAAATCATCAGCTATGCCGGCGACTCTTCGATCCTGGCAACCGGCGACGATATCACCCAAATGTGCGAACAGATAAACAGATATCTCGACAAACTCAACAACTTCTTCGTCGAAAAAAAAACTTAAGTTTATCAGCTCCGGGGTTCTCCGTAACCTTGTTCACCACATGGACCAAAGAAGTGAACCAGCAGCTGAATATCGCAGTAGATGGTCAAACTATTCCCACCATCAATCATCCAAAAAATTCTCGGTGTCACCCTTGACAGCATGGCCGCTTCACCGGCCCATGCGTCAACCATTAGTGACAAGAAGAGAAGCAGGAACGGAGTCCTCAAAGCTTTAGCTGGCAGTTCCTGGGGGAAAGATAAGGAGACCCTACTAGCGACATATAAATTAATCGGGAGATCTGTGGTCTGAGAACCTGAGCGACACCCAATGGAAAAACATCCAGTCCTGTCTGAATGCTGCTCTTCGGACTGTGACTGGCTGCCACCTGACGTCATCACCTAGCATTTCTTTCGCACGCTCTATGAAATTGACCTGGTGATCGCTTACCGTTTGGTTCGATGGTCTGTGACGACCATTAAACGTAGCAAGTTGCTTTATAGTCAATTCAATTTCAGGTGCAGATCGCATGTAAAACAAGAATTGGGGAAATATTATGAAACAACATTTTTCTGATTTATTTTCCCTATTTCACATTTAAAATACATGATCGCAACAGACGATTCAACCGAACGGTTCGCTATCGCGCAACCACGTCAACTTCACAGAATGTGCGGAAAAAAAATTCTCCTAATTTCCACTGCGTTTGGCGAACCATTTTCTTCGACGTATGTGTCGAGCCTAAGTCACTCTCACTGGAAACAGAAGGCTAATTATCGCCACACAAGATCGCGCCCTACCACCACCGAACTTCCATCGAACCATCAATTTCATAGAAAGGTGAGAATGAGAAGATTTTTCTTCCGAACGTTCTATGAAATTGATGGCTCGATGGAAGTTCGGTCGGGGTTGTGCGTGATCATGTGTGGCGAACTTAAAGTCCGAAATCGAACTGTTCACGCATGTAAATTTGAACTGAGAATCATTTTCAATTGGATAAATCGCAAATCATTGGTAACTAAATGGAACTATATTACATTCAGCTCTAAATCGGCAAAATTCACGCTCAGCTTGGTTGTCCTCTTGGTGCTCTCTTCGCTGCCCTTTCAGAGTCGGCGCCCTAGGCCTGGTTCGCCTTAAGCACTGCTCACACGGGTGATACTCAAGTCTCCAATACCCGGCGGCTGAGAGACGGAGACTTGGAGTCTCGAGACTGTAGTCGCCCGTCATCTTCACACGGCCGCTACTAAAGTCGCGAGTTGTGCATGTCGGCTGGCTGAAGTGGTCATGGTACACGGCTGTTGCTTGTGGATCCGCGGGGTCGGCTTACTTGCGGGAATCTTCTGTGTACATGTCGAGATGTTGATAGCGATAAAGGTTGACGTTGTGGACGGCAAGAGGAATATGGTTTTGGTCGACTTACTTGGGGTACTATCGTTGTACATGTCGCTGTCGTATATTAGCCCAGGCTGTGAACGAAACCGGGTGTGTGTTCTTTTTCTTCAAATGTTTGGGAGTTGAAACGGATCGCCAACAGCTTCATGGAAACCTAGATTTGCACCTGTACGGTAGATCTTGTTGGTTGGTATTGAAAATAGACGTAATCCAGCTAAGGGAGCGCCCACTTCCCCTACATATGTACCACTATGCTTCGCCCGATCAAGTAGGAATGTTTGTAATGAATGACTTTTCTGATGGTCTATTCGGATTGTTGATTGTCAAATATTTTTCTAAAATATTTGCCAACTAACAATTCGAATTCTCCATCAGGAATTTTGCAAGAACGACAACTCTGTCATTCTATCACACTGTGGGTCGTTGACACTTGCAAACGCTATATTCTGATGGACTCTTATGTGTCCTGTAAGAATATGCTGTTTGATCTGGTGTCATCGACCTCGCACTGGGATAGAACAGACAAGCGGGTAGCGATATTCGTTCTCGCTCCGACATCCAAGTCGAGTTTTATGCAAATGGAGAATTCCGTTGTATGAAACTCGATTGGCGAGAAATTTCAGCCGATGTTGTGCTGAATCGGGGGTCTCGACCTTTCGAGAGAGAGACCGATTCGAGAGTTCACTTTGAACCGCCGCCCGGACAACATCGGCGTGAGAAACGTCGGCGCGATCGCCAGGACAAAGGAGTCCATTTTTACCTGCGAACGAGGCCACATCGGCGTTGTGCGGGAACATCTTATTGGTCTGCATCCGAAAAAAAATGTTTAATTTTTTTTTTAGTATTTCTGACCGCCGCCGCGCCGTGCTAGAAAAGTGTTTGCTTTTGCAATTGCAAGCGTGATCGCGAGATTTTCTTAAACGCCGAGCAAGGCGACGACCGTCGCCAGTAAATGTAGCGAGTCGTCTCGCAATACTAGGGACGTCCGACGCTCTGTTTTATGTTTATTTTTAACGGATGTAAAACCCGTGGTGGTTGATTTCAATTCGCGATCTCGGAATAGAAGCTTTTCTAATAAGAATCGCAGTGACCTGTTTGCAGAGTAACGGTCATGTTCGCATACCACAACCAGCGCAACCAATGTTGATATCCCCAACGAGCTGTCTGGGCACCGGTTTACCGCCCGCTTCACCGGATCCATCTCAACGTTATTGTGAGAAGATTATGAATGCAACGTCAAAAGTGCACAAATAAGCAGTGTCTCAATTCCGCATCGTGACGACCTTTAAGTGTGGTTAAGCAGAGCCTAGTGAAATGCATGAAGTTTCAGGCTGACAACAACATCACCCACAACAGACATGTCGTTCCAGTAATATGCAAGCAGTGCAGCGTTGATGCGTGCAGAAAAGTTCGATCCAAGAGTGTTACCGCCTTTTCTTTTTGGTCTAATTTTTTTTATAACTATAACAGTCGAGTTGTTTTTTTTTTGTTATTTTTAAATTTAAAAGTTTTTTTTTCCAGTAATATTGATTTCGGCTTCTTCGGAGTTTGCGGTGGCCATCGGAAGTTTCGGAGGTGAGTCTGTAGTAGCATTAATTTGTTGATTTCATGATATTATACTTTTGTTTAATTTTTTTTCTTTTTTTTTTATTCTCATTCATTATCTTTAGTTTTTTTTTGAGTTTCTTTGTTATTCTCTGGTTATTTTGACGGTTGAGTGTGTTCACTTCTGTTAGCAGAAATAAACCTATGAATTTATAATGTTTTAAATCCTGGCTTTCCTTTCTGGAACACCCCAAACCCCCCTTTTTCAGATCAGCGATGGTAGGATGAGGTAACACCTTCATCGTTTTTCTTATCTTGGGAGGTACCAACAATTTGGCCAAGGTACCTCATTGGTAGGGTGGGTATAGAGGCCAGGGTCCACTCCATCTGGACCCAGGAGTCGTGTCGAGGTACATGAGCCGGTCGACGGCCATTGCCTTTAAGTAGTTTCTTTCTTTTTTTCTTTGCCATTTTTTTTAGGTCGTGGGACCTTTGGTATCAATGTGTGTGCTGTTGTACCTTAAGGCACGAGATTTTTTTAGGATGATAATGGTACGGGGCAGCGAGAGGGTAAAAACCCCGCCCACATCTCCCGTCACTGAGCTACAGCAAGCTCGTGCCGCCGCCTATCCCGCTGAGGAGTTCTCGCCTGATGGCGTCGCCGGACCTTCACGGTCAGTTCGGCATACTTTAACTCCGTCCCCATGGACACTTAGGTGTCCGCAACACCTGTCCATTACATGTTCCTTTTTTCTAAATAGTGTATTGATGCAGTTGATGCCATTTTTTTATCACCTGAAAGCTGAACTACCTTTACTACTTCATTGCAGGCCTTCTCCGTCGCATCTTTCCTGGAATAACCTCTTAACTTAAAATTATATAATTCGGGGAATTTTTTCTACTTCCGCCTCTAATTTTATATTAAACTCCTGATCAATCATAGTTTTGGAGTCGAAAGTAAACGGGTGCGAAATTAACTGCGAAGCGAACTCCTTTATTGTGAGGTGAAAGCTGAACTGGAAGTTCTTTATTTATTTTTCATATTTTTCATTCATAGCCTGCACTAATATACTCAGTTGCCCTAACCCCTTGTGGGGCATAGCGCGTCAACTGTTCCATGTGGCCCAATTGACGTTTCGTTGGCATAAACTGGTTTCGAAGAATGCAGTTGCCAGCATGCACCTCCTGCACATCCATGGCCACGAACGTCGTCGTGAACGGGATTAGAATCCGAAATACCGGTAGTTAAACATTAGACTGATGTGAGGCATCAGGCACACTGCGCTACCGGTCGCACTAATATACGACAGCGACATTACAACCCCAAACAAGTCGACCCCGCACATCCATCCTTTCTCGCTATTAACATCTCCATATGTACACATAATATCCCCGCAAGCAAACCGACCCCGCGGATCTACAATCGGTGGCCGTGCACAATGACCACTTCAGTCAGCCGACATGCACAACCAGGTGACTGGGCGCCCAGGAGACTAGCATGTCGAATCACCTAACCTCCGGTCGCGCAGTTGGCGAGTATCCACGACTGGAATGTCTCCGTGTGAGTGCCACCGTCTGATTACACATGCCAGATCTCTTAGTCGCCGGTTAGCCCAGTCGCTCGGGATTTGAATATCCCCGTGTGAGTAGTGCGTTAGCCTTTGACCGGCCCTGAACGGACGGACGGCAATTTTCGATTGAGCATCTTTTTGATCATTTTTTTTTTCATTCGCAGTCAATTTTGCACACATAACGTATGAATTTTTTCACAAATTATGCAAATTCCATAAAATCTCTGCTGCAACCATTTATAGAAAGGAGCTGGCAAGTGCTTGCAAACAAAATCTTCATTGCTCTCCGCGAAAAGTTGACGAACACGACAAAATACGACAATGATCTCCGAAGATATATTTCCCCGTGAGCAAAAGTGAGTTTCTCATCAGTGGATTATAAATGCAAGCACAAAGGTCTCAAATGTTCGCCTCGTGAAGAAGTAGCATACTTCGCAACGTCCCGCATCTATAAACATAATGAACTTTTGAAAAATTTTGTTTCGTGAACGATTGAAGGGGAAACGATTGATCATCGTTCAATGAAACTAAAAACAAATGAGTTCAATTGAAATGATGCACGTAGGCCCCTGACCCCGTGATAATACCTAAAAGAAAATACGACCGTCCGTCCACGTTTACATGTATTTCGGTCTTAACGCGGTTTGGAAGCTCTTGGCCGTTGCTAATGAACGGGTCGCTCCGGTGCGTAGAACCGGCTGCCGTAGGAGCGAAAGAACTAGTTCTACTACTCATTTGTCCTAAGCCATAGTGGGGCATAGCGCGTCAACTATTCCATGTGGCTTAGCTGACGTTTCGTTGGCATAAACCAGTTTCGGACAATGCACGTTGCTAGCATGCATCTCCTGCTCAGATCTAGCCGCCTATCTGCGACAGGGGAAAGACAAAACAAACATCCATGACCACGAACGCCGTGGACGGGACCCGAACCCGTAACGACTGTAGTCAGATATGAGACTGACGCCTCTACGCACTGAGCTACCGATCAGTTCGACTCAACTAAATGATGAACTAGTTCGCTTGAAAATTGTTGAACTATTTTTACATTTTCTATGGCAAAGAACGGTAACTGCTGTAGCGTTTGTTGGACACATTTCCTATAGCGATTGTGCAGACACAAACAGCTAAACTACGTTACAATGAAAATAGGAAACAGTTCAGTCATATCTGTTGTTTAGTCACAACTTTAATCAGATAATGGGCGCCAAAACACCAATAGATCTCTCAGATAGTGTTCAATCAGCAGAGTACTCGTTCAGCATTATCTACGAGTCGTTCTGTTTTATCAGCCTGATTAGGTGCTGGTCCCGATAAGAGCCACGTACGCTAACGTTTACTTTTTCAAAACAGCATGATGATCGCCGTTTGGAGTCAATTTCCGTCTTAGCTCAGTTTCTTTTTGTCTTCGATGCTGCGGTGGAAAAAACGCATAGAAAATGCCCAAGCGCTCTGACCATTTGACCAAGGTCATGACTAATCCAACAATTTTTCGATCGAAACGAATGATTCAAGGTGCCCACCCGGGGAAAGACAACAACAATAAGAAGAACAGCCCAAATTTCGTCTACTCACTTTGCAAAGTCAAGAGGTGGTCCAAAGATGTCTGGATCTCGTGGAGGTGGCGTCCATATGTCGGGATCGGGCCGGAACCAGGCAGCCGGATCTTTGGTGGGTTCCTCTTGCAGGGGGGTGCGAATTCGCACGCCGGCTGGCATTCGTTGCAAGTCGATCGTCATATCGCTGAGCAGTCGCTGGATGGCTTTCATCTTTGTGTACTCCATGGTGATCTGCTGCTGTATCTGTGGGAAGAGAAGAAGGTGCGCGCGTGCGGATCAGTAAATATGGTGTCACCATGTCACCACCACGAACTTGCTATCTGCCTGCTTACCAGTGTCCACTTTCCCTTGCGCATTGGATCCGTGATGGACGCGACCATTTTGCCCAGCATCTGCGTGAGACCCTCGTAGTAGATGCCCGCACTATCGTAGTTGCCGCACAACGCCATTTCGCGGGCCAATCGGGCATTCTCGCAGATATCCTTGACTGACACCTTTTCCATCACGGTCATTCCTACGCAGGATGCGGTCTTTTGCTTGCCTCCACGAAATAACTGTAAACCGAAAGTCAGAACAGATGATTGGTGAAAGGCGGGCGCGCAGACAATAAACAACGACAAAGTTTTCTAGAATTCAGAGCAGCCACCACCACCACAACGGGGCGCGTTGGTGGCCCTACAACGCCCGGCCAACGTACGGACGGACAAATTGCACGGAAAACATGCAAGCGGACTTGTCTTCGCCAAAAGTGGAAGAGATCGGTTGTTAGGTGTGTGTAACAAATTTGGAGCTCGCGTTTCGAGACGATCAGCTCACGTTTCACGATCTGCTCGGCTGGAGTCCGGCAGACCACCTTGCCAGCGATTTCATCACGCGATTTCCACAATTTCCCACCGGCCACTTGCGAAAATCAAAGAATTGTTACCAAATTCTTGGAGGAACTTGAGAAATTCGCGGGCTTTCTTCACAGTTTGCGCGAGATCAAGTCCAAACTGTAGCACGGCCGCCGAGATGAGATGACGGCGACGACGACGGTGGCGGTTGGTGGCTCCAGTGGGCCGCCCGAGACGAGCGCGGGCATGACGGCGGGAGCAATGCAACGGTCTCGCGCGAGCGGCAAGGGGCCGCAAACTAGCAGCCTTCGCTCGTTCGCCGACCTTGCGCCTTGTCTTAGATATTTGCTCGAGTCCGCTAGCTATTGACAATCAACCAGCCAAGACGACGACCGATGAAGACCAGCAGCAGCACAACAGCCTGCGCTGCTGGTCAAGAAAGAGAGTGTGGTGGCATTGCGGCCCCAAATAACGGTGGTCGCCGAGACTAGAACTTGAACTCAATTGCCCTGCCCGGGCCGCGGGGCTGGCTGGCTGGCTGGCTCACTGAACTCTTTCGCACGTTTGCCTACGACACGAAACACGCACTCGGGGACACTTACCGTGAGTGACATTTGAACTTATGCGAGGGGAACTCCTTTTTACATTCGAAAGGCACTTGGCTATCACTTGAACCAGGTTACGCGCGCTCTGGCTTCCTCCACACGCCTCGCTAGACGACTTTCGGGGGGCGGCTATTGTTCTTCACTTTTATTTGTATCAAATCACACTCCGCGCCCGTGTGTCAAAAGACTCGCGAAAACCGACGGCGGTAATTCAAATTTCCGGGTGATCAATTAAAAATGCCTTTTTACGCATGCATCCGAGCCACTCGGAACGATTGCAATTTGCTGCTCCACTTGCACAACCGAAGAGAATAATTTTAGCCAACAGCAGCGAAGTTCACGACGCGGCGGCTGCGATGCACACGGTGGAAGCAGTGAGTGCGAGTTTTTCTACCCAATTGGCCCCGTTCGTTCTGATTTCGTGAAGTGGAGATGGTGTGGAGAACTGTTAAATGGCTGCAAGTGAACAGACAGTGTGTGGATAGTGACTGCAATTGTCAGTTTGTCCTGCTCTGACTAGTGGTGGAGCGTATAGGGCGGTCTTGCTCTTGATATGTCAACGGTCGATTTTGACATCTAGTTGAAGTGTGGATTCCAATCGCGGCCGATTGTTTGATAAGAGCAGGTGAAACGGTTGATGTACTAGAGAAGAAGAAGGGAATGTAGTAGGCTTACAGGTGAAAAATATGGCGGAAATTCGTTATTTTCTTTAAAATTTAATTGAGGTATGTAGATGAAATATTGGAAAAAAAAGAACTAGGAATTATTTATAAAAAACAGGTGACCCGTTCAAAGTACACTTTGGCAAAGTATGTTAATAACCTACTTCGAAGTCTTTAGCGCCACATCAAAGCAAAGTAGGATGGTGCTTAATTTTCCATCAAAAAATTCATGGTAAAAGCGCGTTGACACGATCAAACTACGGTTTGACAAACCACCTACTTGAACGTGTCAACCCCAACGATCTATATGGATGAGATCTAACGCACATATACACTATGTGTGTGGGGAACCAAACTTTAACAGCTGTTTTGGTTGTTTAGACTGGATGACAATTGTTTGGTTGACAGTTCCTAGTTTTAAAGAAGTGAATTGGCGCAGTGGAATTTTCAAGTGCGGTTTAATAAGAGAAAGTTAAGTTTGTTTGGTGAAATTTTTTCGTAATCTTGCGAGATTCGAATCTTAAATTCTATTTGTGGGCTTGTAAATGTAAAATATAGTGCGAAACACCCAAATTTTACAAAAATAGCGCGCGTCGTAAAAGTCCGCCGAAACAAGTAGAATTTCCGGAAAATAAGAATCTCATTACACACGTAAAAGTGTTGAACGCGTCCTTTAAGATGTGCGGAACCGTGATGTGGCGTTGGAATAAATAAAATACAATTGTGTTCTTAATAAAACAATCGTTTTCTTTCGCGGGCCATTTCTCGCCAGTCGCAAGGTAAACAGATGTCCGTCTGTCATTTTCACCTTTGGGCTCATTCATATTGCTGAGCCGCTACTTCACCTCCGTAGCCAAAAGTGCGAGAGTCCCGGAAATAAAAAGATTTCGTACTAGTTTCGTGGTTTTCGAGTTGTATTTCAGGATAAATTTCACAAAATCGTAGAGATAGAAATATTTGTCTTGATAAGACCTTCTGTATGCTCGGATCATGTGCCATGTGGATTCCGATAGCACACACAATAACAAAGCGAGGTAGTCATTCCAGAACGAATACTCCGGAGCGGCAGTAGTTGCCGCGTTGTTGCTCATGTTTGGTGAATGAGCCCATTGAAAATGAGATAGTGTTGGTGCGCACAACCACATGAAGAAAATGGTTCCCAAAATTCTCGCTTATATTACATCCTGTATTCTTTCATCGTAGGTCAACCCCTTGTCAAACTGGTTTGATGTCTTGTGCTTCTGTCAAACCCTAGTTGGACGGTGCTCAACTTTTCATCAAATGCTAGTTTGTCAAATCGTAGTTTGATCATGTCAACGCGCTCTAAATCGGTAACTTCACAGAAAAAAGTTATTGGAGCGGTAAATAATGAGATGTTGCTGGTTTTTGTTTATTTTGTGGTGAGCTGAATAATGTGCTTTGGTGTGAATTGCTTGAAGTGGCAAAGTGGTAATTCAGAATGGTGGATATTCTTTCCAATTCAAACTTTGGCAAAGTTTGGCTTGTTGATAGTTGTTGTTGTTATAGTAGAGCACTAAATAGGAAGGTACACTCGACGCCATTTTGTTGACGACGAATGGAGAGTGACAGGCACGTACACATGACAGTTCCCAGCTGTCAACATTAGTGCTGTCTGCTGTAGTCAATGGGTGGTATGCATAAAGTGAGTCGAGTGGAGTAAAGCTGAGTTGACAGAATTCCACTCAATTTTCACTGTGGAGCGGAAAGTAGTTTTATGCATACAAATTTTTCACTCGATTCGCCGAACATAGCAGACTCAGGAATGTCCTCAATAGACTTCACTCTTGAGTATATCCTCATTATTATGCATACCACCCAATCACTACGTTTAGACCGCGGAACTATCTTCGAGATCTCACTAAATCGATTTAACTCTAATATAAAAGTATCGATCTAGTTAGTTTTGGACTTGGCTTATCTCTACTTGCGATGCGGAACTGGACTAAAAAAATTGGGACTATGTCGCTGTCATCGCTAATGTTGATTCGGTGGTTGACGTTTCCTTTGTTGTCGTTTTTTTTTGTTTGGCTTTGCTTTGTTTGCAATTTCAGGAAAGCAGTGCGTGATCACAGGCAAGAAAAAGTCTTTTTCTGTCGTAAAATTTATATCTGTAAAATTTATCTGTGCTGTCAACGGAGAAAGAAGAAGTACCTTTCCGTATGGTCAGTATAAACACTCCACCAACAAGTACTAACACTAAAATAATTTAGTTAAATCGCCTTTTAGTTCCACGGTCTAAACGTGGCCAATGCAGGCGAAGTCTTCATTCGATGTCAACAAAATGGCCACGAGCATACTCTTATTTTTAGAGCCTTAGTTATAGCAATGGTCGGAATTCAGTGTGTTAGGTGGTTAAATGCCTACGGTTCGACTTCTTCGCCGGTGTTGAGGGATAGAAAGTTAGCTGCCTCTATTGGGTTCTCCCACAACGATCTGGGAGTCTGGTGCGTGGGTGCAGCTGGGCAGTGAAAGATGTGGTCTACGTCGTGAGAGGCTCCATTACATGCAGGACTGATGTTTGAGACGTCCTGGTCAATGCGGGATGGGTAGGAGTTCAGTCGTGAACACCAGCCTCACCGAAGTTGGGCGAGTGTTGTTCTCCTAGCTTTCGGAAGTCTTCCTCTTCCGGAGATATCATGCTTGTCGATAGTAAACTCGCTCAATGGAATCGCGGCTTTACACTAATGCCATTGCAATCTTAATATACAGGCCTCTGCTCAGCTGATCGAGGCGAATGTCTGGCCCTAACCAGATTGAACGTAGAATGCAGCAGCAGCGGCAGAAGTAACAACAACAACAGGTAGATCTGTCACGGTGACACAACGGCGATGACAGATCTACCTGTTGTTGTTGCTTCTGCCGCTGCTGCTGCATTCTGCGTTCAATCTGGTTAGGGCCTCTGCCTTCGTTGTTGACATCAATGTTACGTCATTGCATGCCTTTGCCACGGCCCTGACATGTTGCCAAGGAATTGACGTCAACGACGAAGGCATACATTCGCCGTGATCAGCTGAGTGGAGGCCTGTGTTTTGAGATGGCAATGCTAATGGGTGCATTCGGGAGTCAGGCTGCGCGCATGTTGGCTCACGTTCGCGTGTCGCGTTCACGTGTTTTATGTCAAACGATTGGAGTCTATGGTTTTCAACCAAAGACGCGAATCTGCCAATATGACAAATGCTCGGCTATTGTCGTATCAACAAATTGAGTTCATTATTGTGCTTTAAAATGGATAATTAGGTAAGAACTGAGTGACAAAACAAACGACTGGGGAGTAGTAGGATGTGCATAAACACACATTTCATACTAAATTGTTGGCGTTAATACACAATAATGAATCCAATTTGGTGATACGACAACAGCCGAGCATCTATCAAATTGACAGGTTCGCATCTTTGGTTTCAAACCATAGACTCAAACCGTTTGACATAAAACACGTGAACGCGATACGCGAACGTGTGCCATCTTGCGCGTAGCCTCACGGTTGCTAGCTAGCATTAAATGCTGCCTCGTGATTTGCATTCCAAATGTTGCGCTAAACCACTGCTAAACTTAGCGCAAACAGCTAGGCGCTAACACTTTTAGGCAGCACAAAATTTGTGCGCTGTCTTGGCTTAGCGGGGATTTGACAGTTCGAACGAATTGAATGCATTCACAAATCATTTTCCCATTTTTTTGTTGTAATTCAGTGCAAAATTGGGACAAAAATAGGAGTGCTCAAGTAGCGCTACCGATTTGTGAATGCAGGAATGTCAATTTACAACATGGCAATACAGTCCAAGTCGACTGAATTGTGCGTTCTGCATTTTTTTTCATAGTTTTTACAATGCAGAAAAGAACAACACATAATTACGAGATTACGTTAAATGCCAAACAAATGCCAAACTGAACTTGTCATTTGACAGGTGAGCCAGGATACCATTCGGGCGTCACAAAAAAAATTGTTATGTGCTGCTTAGGAATTCGCTATTTCTATGCAGCGCATTACGCTTTTTTCCGTGACGTCCGAATGCACCCAATGTCAACGCAGCGCCATTTAGATATACAGGCCTCCGCTCAGCTGTTTTTAACGGCTAAATTACGCAATTATTTCCTTTGATGACGCCATCGTATCCACAATCCAGTGGTCGGCGACTTATGGCGGCGAGTTCCCGGTATTTGTGCGTTCCGTGTTTAGTTTTCGTTTTCCGCGTTCAGTGTTTATTTGTTAGTTAAATTTCATCTAGTGAACAAACACGTGCGCGATGAGAGTGTGTCGTGCGGTCAAAAGATGCATTTTGTCAAGTGTGAACTGTTCCACGATACTCTGCGACTGATCCCCGGGGCTGCGGCTTCGACCAAATTGCAGCAAGTGTCCAGAAAGTGTGTTTTTAGAGGACTAAAATGCCGCCCGACGCAATTCCAATTGTAAACATATGTTGTGCCGGGGACATCGTCGTGTGCAGTCACTGCTTTGGCAGTGAATTAATGACATAAAATTGACGTCACAAATCAAGCCAAATTCACCACGATCAGCTGAGCGGAGGCCTGTCTATCTACACTGGACAGCAAATAAACCGGGCCATCCGCCACCTTGGAACTCTAATCCAATTTTCTTGAAAAGTATAAAACTTACAACTATCAAAGTTATATTTACAGAAAGTGCGTTTAATGACGATTTAAATGACTATAAATTTAATCTAAAGTACCGTAAACTCACATCGTAATCAAGCAACAAACACAATGCTAACGATTTGCTCTGTTTTGACTAGAGTTCGCGCTTACCGTTCTTTTCTTTTACAGTGAGAGTAGTCGGATATTTCTTATCATTTCTTTAGTTTTTGTCCATTGTTTGCGTAGACGCGTGTATTTTTGCTACTTTTTTCAGCCAATAATGGATACGCCACCTGAGGAAGCAGCTCAAGCTGTAGCACTACTTCAATCAAGCAGGCCTTGGGCAACGTGAGGTCGCTCGAAGACTTCGAATCAGCAGATCTTCGGTGCAACGAGTTTACAGACAATACTTAGAGACTGGAGCATTCGATTGCCGTCCAGGAACTGGCAGACCTAGGGCTACATCAGCAGCAGATGATCGTTATATCCAACTTACTGTTCTGTGAAATCGCCCGCTCAACGCAGTTCAAGTCCAACAAAGGCTGCGTGATGAACGCCAAGTGGTCATAAGTTCAGATACCGTCAGAAGAAGACTTGCTGAACTGACTCCAAAGAGAGATGCAACAGGTCCAGCATGAACTGTAACCCAACGTCGAGCACGACTTAAATTTGCTCGAGAGCATAGGGATTGGACGTTAGAACAGTGGCGTAATGTACTCTTCACTGATGAGACCAAGGTGAGTCTACATGGAAGTGATCGACGTCAGAGAGTATATCGTCGCCCTGGAGAACGTTATTCTCAGTGTTGCATCGAGGAATCTGTTGCTTATGGAGGAGGATCTGTAATGGTCTGGGGCGGCATCTCGCTAACCGCACGTACAGCGTTAGTTTTCATCGAACCGGCGGGCCGTACACGTGGATTGACTTCTCATCGCTGCATCACTGAAATCATGTTTCTCATGTGGTGACCCAGTATCTATACGACGTCGGCATTCGTACGATGGACTGGCCAGCTCGAAGCCCGCACTTGAATCCGATAGAACACTTATGGGATGAGCTGAAACGTCGGATTCGAGCCCAGGTACCTGCTCCAACAAGGCTTCCAGAGCTGCGAATCGCAATTGAAGAGGAGTGGAATGCAATTCCCCAAGATTTCATCGTCGGCCTCGTGAGGTCTATGAATACGAGGATGGTAGCAGTTATTCGAGCAAGGGGAGGGAGCACCGAATATTGACCAAAAACTTTTTTTTTCAATTTTTTCTTTGTTTTCGGCTTAAATTAGATAAATTTTTTTTTCACTTGGCGATTATACGACTGGAAAACGACTCTTCTTTGCAAAATCCTTAATAAAAGCTTAATAAATTGATAAATCCCAATGCGAAACGCACTTTCTGAAGATATAACTTTGATAGTTGTAAGTTTTATACTTTTTGAGAAAATTGGATTAGAGTTCCAAGGTGGCGGGTGGCCTGGCTTATTTGCTGTCCAGTGTATTTTGGTCGCGATCATGTATCGAACCACGTCAAACTATATTGAAAAAAAATCTCCTCGTTTCCACCGCTCTATGATATTTGATGGTTCAATGGAAGTTCGGTCGTGGTTATGTGCGTCCATGTGTGGCGACCTATATGTCTTCTTTGTATCGTGTCCTTGGACCATATGTGGCTCGCAAGGCACGTGTTTAACATCAACGCTCTCTGCAGTCTGCAAATTGTTTACTTTTTTCACTGTTAGCTTCTATTGTAAAAGCTGCACATAACAGCTGGAGAGTGGGAGTACATTTTTAATTACCGTGAGAGTCCCAGTTAGCATTGGGTAATGTAATTTGCTTATTCTCTGAAGCTTAGCCGTTTTAACCATTCGTTTCGATTATACTTGATAATCTGGAGGACATTTCTTTGTTGCTTTAAACGACCTTGACGCCTAAAAAAAACTTTCGTGTCGTGTCATTTTATCATCAAAAATTCCACACGAAACCTCGCCAACTGTTACTTGACAGCGCCCGTACAGAAAGACTCTCCCGCGCCGCATTCAATGGCGGGGAATTCGTTTTCGCAGAACTTCGTTCACGCTCTCTTATCACCCGAATTCACTCGAATTCCAATTCAACCGTTCTGCCAACACATCAGCTGTTTTCTGACAGAGTGCGTGCATGCGTTTGCAGACCCGTCAGCCACCCACCACCCACCTCTCCAACAGTCTGCACATTTTGTTGTGCTTTCGAGTCGTGTGTTTTTATGCCACAGTCACAGTCGTCCGCAGTTTTTTGTTCCACGTCCCTCCTCAGATAAATTCGTTAGCTTCAGTTGTGCGTGCGTGTGATACGTCCGCGAGACGATACTTTTGTTTTCGTTTTCTTTCACTTTGTGTGATTTTCCCCCCAGTTTGGGAGAGTTTGCGTTGACTGGCCTTGATTAAGGAAAAGATTTTCGTGTTCTTCCCCGAGTTTTGCTGGGACAATATTTTAATTGTGCGATCAGGTGGCGCCCAAGGCCGTGCAGTGTACTGAAAAGAAGACGAAGTAGTCGAAAGAGCATCTTTTGGGGCGGTTGAACTACTCGGACAGACTCTCCCGCCTCGCCCCCGGCAGCGGTAGTCGTTTTCCTTGTTTGCTGCTTTGTTTTTCTCCCTCCAACTGTTTGTTCCCAGGTGATAGTTGTCGCTAATTGGATCAGACAACGACGTGCTAAGTGGAGCTGGCTCGAAACAAGACCACACGTCAAACACGCAAAAACCAGCAGCCATCGCAGCTGCATCGTCCAAGACCACGACGAATGTTCCCTGCTTTTACAACAGCAACACTGTACACTCTGCGGTGAAATTTTGCGCGCACTTGAATTTTTAATAACGAACCGGCGCACTAGGCCCACTATCGCCACCACTGCCATCATTGTCGGGTCGTGTCGTCGCCACCATTCTGCATTGAGGAATCGTCAAGTTCGAGGAGAGCCGCGTTGTGAACGCCCAGTCCGGCAAAAAGGGAATAGTCGCGTTCGGCAGGGTACATGCAATCAGTTGAGTTGAGCCAGTGGATACGTGACACACACTCTTCGTTCATTCCCACCCCCGGGACAACAGCTTCGTCTTCCTTTTTCGCGACTCCCTCTAGCCGCACTAGCCCACGATTCCCAGTTTTTATCTCGTGTCCGGTCGATTGAGGGCATCAGTGTAAATCGGACGGTCGCCGTGTGAACAGTTGAGGTGGAAATCAGGTGAGAGAGCGTAGCAAGTCAGAGCTCAGAAGCTCTAATAAAACAAGACCCTTCCTTGCCAAAAGTGCGCTCTGCTGCTGTTTTCCCAAGATTTCCGTAGCTTCGCCCCCGTTTTGGAGCACGCACCCAGTTGGCGAGTTTAATAATTGTCTCTCGCTCGCTTCCTGTTAGAGTGTCAAGTGTCCTGCGAATCCTGCTGTTAAGTTTCCCAAGTTTTCGCCGGAAATACTGAATTTTGAGATTGTTCGTGAAAGTGGGAAAAGTCGTGACGACTAATTAGTGCTTTTAGTCCGGAAAGGACTCTTTTTGTCTGTATCTTGTCGCGGCAGTGGACTGTAGCCGTAAGGAACACGTTTTCAATTTTTTTCATTCGTAACCGAGACAATGTGCCGGGAAGGTTTCTAGCACCCGCCAAGACAGCTTGGGAGTAAGGTAAGTAGTGGACTGTTACAAGTTTTTGCTGTTTTATAATATTGGGACGACGAATGTCCTCTGGCCTTTACGACTAATCCTCACCCTTGTCCTGCGGGAGATACATTACAAGATATCGGTAGGTAGGCCTGGATACAGTGTGAAGTTCCTCTGTGAACCCCAGATCCGCAGAAGAACTAAACACAACTACAAAGGCGTTCCTACGACAGCCGGTTCTTCGTACCGGAACGATCCGTTTTTCGACGGCCAAGAGCTGCCAAACTCCTTCGATGTAAGAGGAACTGAAGTATTCGAAGCATCGCTACCACAACAACTACAAAGACAAACCACCGCTTTTCAAATCCTCCTTTTTCTGGCACGATGAACACCGCCGCTTAAACATCCGCAACGGACGGAAATCCTGAAATCGAATAGTACTCATATTAAAATAGTCCGTCGTCCTTTCAATCTCTCTCTCCTTCCCTCGTCCTGATTCCCACGAAATCCATTTCCTGTACTTAATTCCGGTCAACGCGGGATATCTTTCCGGTCTGGATCATCACTAGACAGACTGACACACTTTTCCTGTATGCGAGTGTACGTATGTGTGTGTGTTCGCCGGGCACAAAATAAGGAGCGCGGGTAAAATTGTCGTCCTGCTAGGCGCCACGTATCAGGCGGCTGGCATGTGCTATTGTAGCAGCACCCGTTTTACTCGAATGCGACAGCATGCAAAGGTCAGAGTTTATCCAACAAGCGAACGATGAAATTTACTGTTTGTATGTCCTCGCACGCTTCAGGACAAGTTGACAAAATCCTTGCTTGCATCAAAAACGTGCTCCACCATCTTATTGTCTGGGAAACTAGGACAAAAGTCAGAAATATGCATCGGGCATTTATTTCTATCCTTCTAGACCTTACAAAGGTATTGGGTGTGTTGCTTGTGGCACGTAGAGCGAGTTTACTAACTACAAATCAGCAAGAAAAGTAGCTAGCGAGTCGAGCGCTGTTGTGGTGATTTACACACAGGTTGTAAGCTCGTTCAGTAGCCAACTAGCGAGTGTCACCAACGCCATCTAGATAGACAGGCCTCCGCTCAGCTGATCGTGGTGAATTTGACTTTCGACGTCAATTTTACGTCATTAATTCCTTGCCAAGGCAGTGACTGCACACGACCATGTCCCCGGCACGACATATGTTTACAATTGAAATTGCGTCAGACGACATTTTTGTCCTCTAAAAATACACTTTCTGGACACTTGCAGCAATTTGGTCGAAGCCGCAGCCCCGGGGATAAGTCGCAGAGTATCGTCGAACAGTTCACATTTGGAAAAAACATCTTTTGACCGCACGACACATTTTCATCGCGCACGTGTTTGTTTTCTCGGATCACTAGATGGAATTCAACTGACAAATAAACACTGAACGCGGAAAACGAAAACTAAACACGAAACGCACAAAAATCGGGGACTCGCCACCATCAGTCGCGGACCACTGGATTCTTTTTCACACACTATTTGGTGACATCATTGAAGTAAATTAGCCGTCAAAATCAGCTGAGCGGAGGCCTGTATTTTTAGATGGCAATGATAGATATGTATATAGATAAAGGAGGTGGGCCGTGGGTCGTATTGGAACCATAAGCACTGCGACCGTGAGGTCTAGTGTGCTATTGCCCTTTCTATCGAGAAGCAGGCTAAATCAAAAGATTCAGCCGACTCTTCTTGATAAATTGACTGATCTGGCAAAACCTTGCCAGATCAGAAGAGATGTCCTCGGCCAAGGGAAATGTTATGCCGAAGCATTCGGAACGTCTTTGAACAAGCCCTTCGCACTCGCAAAGGATGTGCTGTGAGGTTTCATCATTGGCCCCGCAAAAGCGGCAGCTAGCGTCTGATACGATATCCATGGTTTTAAGGTGACCCCTCAGACGCGAGTGTCCCGTTAAAATTCCACAAATTATTCTGACCCTGTTCTTGCTCAACCGCAGGAATTCCAAGGTACGGTCGCGTGAGTGGCCGAAAATAAACAGCTTGGCCTGCCTTAGGCCTGGGAGGGCCTCCCATTGGGATGAAGCACGTGTGCTCTCCCAGTCTCTTATGTGGTTTCTGCAGTAGCAGAGCGGTATCCCGAAAAACGGTTCTGAGCCGTTGATGGAGACGGCGCGGGCTTGCTAGCCTGATGACCGAATGCCCAAGGACCCAGTAAAGTGTGAGTTTGTTCGTTGAACCCACATTATGGAGGACATCTTGACAAGCCAGTACTAGCTTAGAATTGATAGTGAAATTAGTTAGCGCTTTGATAGCTTGTGAATATGAATAATGTCCCTGTTAAGATGGCCGACGGTTTGGCATAGTCTAGCCCAAACTTCGATGGCGTATATTTCCCCTTAGAACACGGACAGCATTTTATCCATTGGAATGGAGGCTCTGTGCTCCGGAGCGACAATGCCTGCGCCGGAACCTTCTTCCGTTTTGGGTCTGTGAACCATTTGATGTGCTGGGTCGGAGAGAGTTGTAGCCATCCGCCCACCTTTCTCTGTTCCGAATGACTGATTTAAAGGAATGATTGAAACGAAGAGTTTTCACAAGGTAATCAGTTGGCATGCTCAGTACCTTGTCACTTTGCAATCAGCTTAGTTGGTTTGGGGTCAACTTGATCCCTATGTCTCAGGCCTTGAGTCTGACGATTGCCATTCTAGCTTCCGCTTCAATATGTACATCCATGGGCGGAGGTCGAGTAAAACTGTTGGACAAGAGTGCATAGCCCCAGCGATGGCATTGCAGGCAAGTCTCTGAATTTTATTCAGAGCCGTTCTGGCGGCTGAGGTAATGGCTCTTTTCTATCGCCTTGTTGATCCACAAAACTATGTGGGGCTTAGTCCCCCATGTCTTGCCGACATATTGTCTGCAGACCCACAGAGCTTTAATTGCCTTATCGGAAGTCACTTTAAGGTGTTCTGCCCAGAATAACTTAGTGTCAAGGATAACACCCAAATATTTGACATCAGTTTTATAGGAGAGTTGTATATGAGCGGACTCCTGAGTATCCCGAGTTTCTTTTTCTTATTACCATGGCAGCTTTCGAAGGATTTACACGTAGGCCGCTGTAATCGCACCATTCTTGAGGCAAATGTACTGAATTCTATTCGCGAGAAGGATGCACGATCTGGGTCACCTGGCAACCCCTGTCATAAATAAGAGTGGAGCTACTTACATTAAGTCCTTGGACGAATCCGTTTTGTTGCCACGGTTCCTGAACTAGGGCGATTCCTAGGTTTTCCCTGGCGAATCTAGATGTAAGAGTATCCGAGGCGGTCTTGGCGTGTTGAAGGTTGCATTGGACCACGCCAATGCTCAGGCTACTAATCTGAGCCATCTTCTTCAGAGGAGAGGCACACCCACGGAAAAATCTCCATGGTGCAGGGTGGTGGTTGGTCCAGCTCCATTATTGAAACGACAGGTATGGATGACGCGGATTCAGAGTTCGCAGTAGCTTGGTCCGGCTCCATCATTGTTTCTGCGGGGATTGGTGTCGTAGCGACACACGGGACGGAGTACGTTGTTGTTGTATTTCCGGTGCTGGTAACAGGTGTGTTGCGATGCAGTAGTTGTTGTCCGGCGGCTGCTGGTAGACTGCTCGCACCGGCATTTATTCGTGTTAATCCGACAATGGACATGCCATCAGCCCCTATTCCCGTAGTAGCCAGATTGCTGTGGTTCCTTGAGGCGCCAGGTGTCTGATAGGCCACACCGCGCCGATTTTCCAAGTGAACCTGTATCTTCCCAAGCCGATACAACAGTTGGAAGTTGCATCTCGCGATGAGTTCCATTGACCCAGGGTTGGATACAATAGTGGAAAGGTGTTCGCCCTCCAGGACCTCTCTGATGATCCTCCATTCCCTGTCTTGCAGCCCGAGATTTTGGCGGGAGGTCAATAGCAACTGCAGCAGTAGTATTGGGTGACCTAGAAAAGTAGATGGCAGCGACAGACCAGCGTAGTATGTCCCCTCCAGTAGCTGCCCGTAATGATGCGCCTTCCCATGGCTGGAGAGAGCGGGTGATGCTGGTAAGCGACTCAGCGGTCTCTATGTCGTCACATTCTACTAAAAGGAAACCTGGTCGGAAACGAATGCTTCCGAACTGTGGGCTTACGCTGCGAGCCGGTATGGTGTAGATGCTCCTGATGATAGCATCCTGGACATGAGTCATTTGTTCGGACGAGATCATGGTCGCAGGATAGTCCAACGCGAGAACCGCTGCCCTTACAGATGATGCCACTCTCGCATATGATCCTCCGGACCTTCCGCCAGATGCCGGCTCGATGGCAGCGGCAGAACTTGATGGTTGTGCCGATGACAGGGAGGGTAATGAAGTTCGGTCGTCTGGTGGTGGCAACTGAGAGGGACTTGGGCGTTGTATGGAGCACGGAGCTGGCCGTGGTTTGCGTCCGAGACGGCCAGGTGGGTGAGGGCCGTCCTCTGTTTTTTACTACGTATTGCTTAGTGAGCTAGGGGTGCCTTCCTCTTCGGATCTCTGCATTTTCGGGGGTGGTGCGTTGCAAGGATATCTGATTGCTAGTTCTCTAGCTTCGACGGGGGCATGCCCCTGCGAGAGATAGCGCAGATATCGTTTGTAAGCTGCCCCACAAAGACCCCGGCGAAGGAGATCCCGGAGGCTGCCTGGAGAGTCCGGATGAGGGAGTTTGACTGCATTCTTACTAGAACGGTCCTTTTTGGGAGCTAGGTGCTCCTTTGAGGACTTATTGATGGGTTGACAGCTGGTGCTGTGCCTTTTCCGACTTGGCTCATCAATGTCTGAGAGATACAGCTCCTCCGGCACTGCGTCTGAGTTAGCGGCTGATGCATTTGCATTAGGATCTAGTTGGTTGCTATTGAAAATGGACAATATCCGACTAAAGGAACCCCTACTTCCCCTACAAATATTATTTCAATTACAATAATAGAATTTTCGAAAACGAAAGTTAAAAATAAATAACTGGCACAACAGTCCAATTTGAACCATGGCCTCGAGATGAGTTAGCATCACCTCATTTTCTAGATCGTGACGGTCTTGTGCAGAGGTGTGTGATCAGCAACACGCTCAACCGAGTTATTTACCCCATAAATGGGTACTCATTTAACAGCTGAGTGGGCTCATAGTCCGACACGTAAATCCCCTTTTTGTTTAATCGAAAACTACCGCATTCAGTAAGAATCGAACCGGGGGCCCAGAGCGTAGAGGCGAACGTGCTAACCGTTGCGCCATCCGGACTACGAAAAAACGAAAGTTCCTTCGGCGAATTTTCGGAGCATTTTACGACCGAAATGGATGACGTATCCGGTACAACCATGAACGTCAAACTGCAACGTCTTCAATGGGCAGGGCATGTACAACGAATGAACGATGACTGCATGCCTACGACTAGGACGACGCGACGCATCGACGGAGCAAGGATGTGAGGAAGACCGCGAGCTTGTTGGTAGATGAGGGCGACAAACAACTGCTGGGCTTCCAAAATTAGAGGACGCGGTCACTTGATCAAGATAATTGGAGGACTATGATACAGGCGGCCAAAGCCTGACGTCGGGTTGTAGCATCACGATGATGATGGTAACTTCCGATTAGATGAATGAATAAACATCGTATTTGGGCAGATAACTCCTTAGAGCCATATTAAACTCTCCTGTAAAAATGAGTTAAATCAGTTGCAAATAAAGTGTACTTCGACATGAACGGGTAGAGCGCCGGTTTACGAAGCGAGAGGTCGCAGGTTCGATTCCTGCTACGAACATATTTAAACAGTTGCTTTTCTCGCCGACTGGACATGTCACTTTCCATAAAATAAACTATATACTCTACTACACGTTGTATCCCATGTTCCGAGTCGAAACGAAAAGGGGAATATGGACTTTACTAGATCTAGGCCTAGGGTATCCGCGCTTCGGTCTCAATACCCATTTTTGTATTGTTGTCTTAAAACAAAAACAGAGACGACGATGACGATGAAGACGATATTCAGTCAGGCGTTTGTCGCTCCCTCATCAAGAAACCAACAATATTCCTGAAACTCAAGATGCTATAATGAGTTTTTTTTCTATTGTTTTGTATTTTCGAAATTAGGGCAGTAGCATCACAAGTAGCAGCTACACAGTTGAAATGCGACAAGTATACAAAAGGCAACAGAAACAACGTGTCTTGTCAATCATATAGCAGGAGAGGCCCAGCAGAAAAACACACTTAAAGATTCAGTGCTCCACATGTTTCTTCACATTGCCACAACCTAGCTCGACCCCTTCCAGCAGGCAGGGAAGCATTGTTGGTTCGTTGATTTCACCTAGTTTGGATGTTGCTGTTCCTGGATAATTTAATTTAAGAGACGTACTTTTTGCTTGCTTGTTAGATGAAATTTGAAATTCACTTGAGTGAGGCCACGCCGATGAGGCTGGAAAACTCAGTCGACTAACAACAAACCCCTTTCTAGTCTCCCTCTACGGGGCAAAGGATATTCTTCTGGTGAGAATTATGTGGTTTCAGAAATTTATGGAAATGTTGTTCCGTCAAAATGAGACGAATTTCATTTAGAAACATTGAAATATGATAAGTGTAGTGTTTATAAGACAAAGTCGAAGGTTCTCGTTAAATATTCAAAGGATGGGCTCGCATCTCTCCACGCACAAGTGGATGACATGCGGATGGAACGAAGCGGATTTATGAGAAACATAAATACTCAACATACTCGTACAAACGGATAGAAGGTGTGCACTTCAAATTTTACATCATGATGTTTGTAGCAATTGGAACCGGAGGACGGGGATGGGGATTGACCGCGAAGGTCGGGCCGTGCCATCCGGCGAAGAAAAAGGCTCCTCAACGAGCTAAGCAGCGGACTATGCTTGTTGTAGCTCAGTTCGGGAGACATAGGCGGGGTTTTCGCCGCTCGTTTACAAACAGGAGACGGAAAAATGGGGAATGATAAAAAAAATGAAGCGATGAGGATGGAATGGTTGGCGGACGGCACAAATTCCCTTGCGTTCGCATCAGGGTCCAGGCGTAATGGGACCCTCTGCCTCTGTTTTGTAACACCGACAGATCCTTACTCATCAGGTGCTGCCATAGATCTGTCGGTGGAAGCAGCACTACCAGGAAATGGTCCATTGGAGGTAGTTCATTACAGTACTTGAAAATCAATTTCAAAATGTCCGTGCGCTTTCCTATGGGACACATCCTGCATATAATTTCCCTTCATCACTAGGCTCTGTCTTCAACAGTTCACATGAACAATAAAGCGGATATGTGCGAACACATCAGCGGTTTTCTTGAAGAACTTAACTCGTTCTTCATAAGCAAGAACCTTACCGTCTCAACGTCTCAATCCTCGGCAACCCTATTTACCACCTGGACGAAGGAGGTTAAGTTGCAGCTTGAAATCTCGATTGGGAATCATCCAATTCCTACTATAAACCATCCTAAAATCCTAGGAGTCACGCTGGACAGCATGGCCACATCATCACCCCATGCCTCAACTGTGTGCGACAGGATGCGTAGTAGGAATAAGATCCTCAAAGCCGGTAGTACCTGGGGCAAGGATAAAGAAACTCTAGTGATCACGTATAAAGCAGTCGGAAGATCAGTGGCCAACTATGCGTCTCCTGTGTGGTCACAGTATCTCTGTGACACACAGTGGAAAAAGATTCAGGCATGCCAAAATGCCGCTCTCCGTACAGTTACTGGCTGTCTCCTGATGTCACCCAAGGATCATCCTCATCAGAAAACCAGGATGAAGCCTTTAAGGGACCACAACCAGCTTCTTGCCAAGCAATACCTGGTGGGTTGCTACCGAAGTGTTCACCCAAACTCCAACCTCATGGACAAGACGTCGCCGCCCAGACATATCAGGCGCGACTTGAGGGACCTAGAAGGGGATGTCCAGAGGTACAAAAGAGTACCCTTTGATAGTGGCGCGCACAGGTCGGCCATCGCAGCGATACATCAGGAGGAAGTGCATCAGTCAATTCCAGGTTTAGATCCGATCTGAATCCAGTTCTCTCGTCCATACCACCAATGATATCTCCGGAAGAGGAAAGATTTCCGAGAGCAACGAGAACGACACTCGCCCAACTTCGGTCAGGTTGCTGTTCACGACTGAACTCCTACCTATCCCGCATCGACCAGGATGTCTCAAACATCTGTCCTGCTTGTAATGGAGCTCACATCTTTCACTGCCCAGCTGCATCCACGCACCTGACTCCCAGATCATTTATCATCATTTCAATTGAAAAATCCACTTTGGAAAATAAAAGAAAAGTGCCGACAGCAAACTCGTCGAGCGGCAAAAAAGAGGCTACCTACCACCCAGCCTAGTGCGGGCTAAGGACAATTCTGAAACTATTGAAACATTCAGTTGAGTGCGAACATCCAACTATTTTTAGAAATTGCATTCAAGTGAACAATTGTCGTTATTTTTGTCATGTCGTCGTATCGTTCGGATTGAAGCCTCAATCCCCAGAAAATCTCTGAAAACAACACGTCGCGTCGTCGACGACGTTGAATAAAGTGGAGAATCTGCTTTTAGGAAGAAGATGCAATTTCCCGTCGAAAGATATTGAGGTGCGTGGATGTGTGTGTGGCAAGCACAATCATCCACACCAGAACAGCTCACTTTTTCTTCTTGAAAAGGTGTTTAAAGTGGTCGTTGGGCTGATTATGTGACTTATGAGAATAATGATGATGACTTTGCATTTAGCTGTCCGGTATTGCCATAGTATATTCTTCTCTATAAATGGGTGATCTAGAGACTGTACCTTCTGGGTATTACAGAGTTGCCAGTACAGCTATCAAATGTGGCCCTAGACATACTATCAAAATTGCTGTTAAATCTGTAACGAGTTGTCGAGCTTAGGTAAAGACGGAGGCTGAGGAGAATTGACGTTCAGAACGCTCCGAAC
This sequence comes from Chloromyia formosa, assembly GCA_964017055.1. NCBI lineage: Eukaryota > Metazoa > Arthropoda > Insecta > Diptera > Stratiomyidae > Chloromyia > Chloromyia formosa. The sequence continues at coordinate 12,527,042 of OZ024817.1, forward strand.
ACCGGAGTGCCAAATCCTCCTTAGAAGTGACAAGGTGAACTCGAGCTTGATAGCTAGCTCGGCTATTGGTAGTGTGGGTGGGGTCTTATGGTATTAGGGAAGGAGCATATCGCTATCAACCGTTCCCAACCCACGCACAAACGTCAGTCTGCAAGGATCAGATAATGGGCTATGAATAGCTTCAGCATATCTGCCCTACGATCAGGCAGGAGTTTTCCAGTCTGAGCGTCTGCAGGAAGCCTTTGACACAACTAGGACAAAAAAAATTAGCTTCATACTGGGCTGCGACGCCAATGCCCATCACACTGTATGTGGCAGCTCCGATACGAAAACTCGAAGGGAGCTGTCATATGATTTCTTTATGGGAACAAACCTGCCTCTTTGCAATGTGAGCTGTGAACCAACATTTATCACAAGAAATAGACAGGAAGTCCTAGGTATTTCTCTGGTTTCTGATGATATTATACACCGAATACAAAAGTTGGCAGCGGAACACTCGTTCTCCGACCACCGGTACATCCAATTCAGTCTGGATAATCCTCCTACAGCCCGTCGGGCCTTTTTCAATAGACGCAGAACCAATTGGTCCAGATACCAAGAAATTTTTCAGCAGATTCTGCCACCCATGCCAGATCAGCCCCGCACTAAGCATGAGCTAGACAACATGGTGAGTATCTTAACAAACGCGCTGACGACAAGATCATGCCCCGTCAGGAGACCAAAAGGGAAACAAAAACCTGAATGGTGGTCCAAAGAGCTATAAAACAATGTGTAGACATAAATTTAATGTAGCAAAAATTGGGAATTCGTATAAAACACAACTCAGCGTGTACAGAAAGGAGCCAAGGAAGGCTAAATGTAACTCGTGGCGGCAATTTTGCGAGCGTATCGAGGGCTCTAGACTCCGGAAAATCCTGTCAACTAACCCATCAATGCCCAGCCATATTCAAAAACCAGATGGGTCCTGGACGGGCTTTAGTCGGGAAACATTCAAAATCCTGCTGGATACCCACTTTCCTGATAGTTCGTCAGTGATCACCCAACGCAATTACACACGAGAAAGCGTATTGACCTCGTCTCACTCAGATCACATTATTTCTAGGGAGAAGGTTCTCTGGGCGATATCCAGCTTCGAGCCCTTTAAGTTTGCTGGACCAGATGGAAGTCAAGGTAATTATACCCTAGTTTTCATCTCAAAAGTGGGGAAAAGTTCGCACGCGCGCTCGAAGGATCTCAGACCTATTAGTTTGCCCTCTTCCCTGCTCAAGATGTTTGAGAGACGAATTGAGTTCCACCTACGTAGTACCATACCAGAACAATTACTCGCGGCTTCACAGTATGCCTTGTGGAGTTCTCCAGGCGGAGGTTTCGGTGATTTCGGATTCTCTGACTTGGTTGGGAGGTCACGTGATGACTGCCATATACATCACTATTTTTACGGACAGCCAAGCTGCAATACAATCGGTTCTTACTACGTCCAAAACGGTTGCGAACTGTTGCATAGCCCTCACGGAAATGGGCGGCTTTTTTAACAGCGGATGAGCTTGTGCGTGAGGAGATGACCGGCATTGTAGCTGGTAATCGAGAAAGTATTCAAGTGCCTTTTACAGTATGTAAATTGGTAACTAAGTCAGTCGCTCGGCTCGGTAGCAACTCATGCCAAACGACAAGGGCGATTTCATCTAGACTTGATTCTAGCCACTCTGCTGTACTACTGCCATTAAGTAGATTACACATCAGCAAGGTGGTGGGGGCTATCACAGGGCACTCCCTATTGGGGAGCTAGCCTAGAGGCTACACCTTCTTCACCATGATTACTGCCGGAGCTGTGAGGACGTGGACGAGGAGGAGAGCGTTATTCACCTTCTGTACAATTGCAGAGCTTTGGCGGACAGGAGGAGGAGATTTCTTCTCTTGGAGGACCTCAAGAATGCTAGCTCGACCCAGCTCAATCGTTTTATTGCTAGCACCGGCTGGTTTTAATATCTAAATTTTAAAGTAAGGTATAGAGAATTTCTGGAGGTACCACAACGGACCCAATTGCGGGGTAAGTGTTGTGTGACTTATCATGCCCCTACACCTAATCTAAATTTTATACCGCTATTACTTCATGCATTCCCTTATATCGCTATTATCGTAGGTTACAGTTCATGTGCACCGGCACTTACTTCGAGTATCGACGTCGATTGGCGAGCACCTTTTTCCAAAATTGACTGTAACGCACGGTGGATCGTTTTGGGGGACGTAGCTGAAGCTCGTCGTCAGCGCCTAATATTCGTTGTCGATAATCATTACAAATCATTTGAGAAATGTGGTGTAGCTTATCATCGGACACTGCATAATCGGGGAGCATGCTAGGAGACTTCGTGTCGGGGCGACCGATAGCTCAGTGCCCAGAGACATCAGTCTAATATCTGATCTGACTGCGGTCGTTACGGGTTCAAGTCCCGTCCACGGTGTTCGTGACCATGCATGTTTGTGTTGGTTCTCCCCTGTAGTGCGGGGCGTAATAATAAGCCACAACATCTCCCGACTTGTCGCAGGTAGAGACGGCTAAATGGGAGCAGGAGGTGCTTGCTGGCAACGTGGTTTATGCCAGCGTAACGTCAGCTAAGTCACATGGAATAGTTGACTATGCATACTCCACTAGGAATTAGGGTAAATAAGTACACAATGATTACTGTAGGAGCTGTGGGGACGGGGCGGAGGAGGAGAGTACACCTTCTGTGTACTTGCCCTGCTTTGGCGGAACGTAGGACGATTATCTTTGGGTCCTACATTTTTTTGCCGATCTGGACGATCTAAAGAAAGTTAATGTCATCGTTTAATTGCTGGCTCTAGCTGGTTTGACGATTGAGATAAGCTCAATCTAGGGGGTATCACAATGGACCCAGTGCTGGTCTATGTGCGCCTTGCTCTTCTCCTTCAAAGCAGCCCGTCTAACCTTTTTTAACGAGGTGATGTAGGAATCTTCAAAAGATACTGCTGTGCTTGAGCAAGTATGCCGAATTTTTACCGACTAAACCCAAAAACACCTCCTCCGCCGTTCCCCTGCGGGACCACCTTTCGGCATTATTTCGCAGGGATGGTTCTGACTGATCAGCCATCACGATTTGTCGACTTACGTCTGGCTTCTTCTTTTTGGAGCTCTTCGTGAATGGTGCATACCGTCCGGCTCACTGCGTCCCAATCTTGTTGTGATCGCAGCATCAAATCAACCATTCTTTGGGCTTATGACACTCCCTAGATCCGCTTCTACAACAGTTGTTCACGGTTCCCAGAAAATCTGATGCAGTCGAACAACACGTGTTTGGCGTCCTCCGCAACTCCCTTGCACCTGGGACAGTCTGGCAAATCGTCCAGCTTGAGCCTGTACGAATATTGCCTGTATCCCCTATGACCCGTAAGAAAGTGGGTGAGGTAGTGGTTCACTTTACCTTGTTTCCGGTTCACCCACTTCCCGATATCCGGGATGAGAGTATGTGTCCAGCGACCGGTTGAAGCCTGCTCCCATCGCTGCTGCCATTCTCTCAGACATTCCTTTCAACGACTTTCCGATCCGCTGACGCCTCTGATTTTTCCAGGTGTCGACCACGGTACAGTCCGCTTGCACCAATTTTTGCCTTTTCCATGGTTTTGGAAAACTCTGTTCCGACAAGCAAGTTCCGAATACGTCGATGAACTTCTCTGGTATTGTTCGTATTGCCACCTTCAGCGCCTTGTTAGGGACCCCGTCCGGGCCTGGCGCCTTACCATCTCCAAATCTGGATGTGGCTTGGAGAAGTTCATTCCCCGTTATGGCAGGTATGTCCTCGTCGGCAAATGTTGGACTCCATCGTGTTGAGGAAATATCATAGAAACCAGAAAACATTTTCCAACATAACGGGACATTTTAGTTAGGGTGCTTTCTGCTCTATTTTATTCATCAGCATCCTATAAGCCGTTCCCCACGAGTTTATATCAGCGTCATCGCAAAGCTGTTTGAAGCAATTTTGTTTGCTTTTTTTATCGCAAACTTCAGTAGTCTACGAGCGGTTTTATATGACTGCCGTAGGTCATTGTATCGCTGACTAAGACGCCGTGCTTTCAGGCACCTACTCCTCAGGCTCTCAATCTCTTCTGTCCACCAGTAATTCTCCCTCCGGAGATTTGAAGACTTTCTTCTTGGCATGGAGGCGTCACATGCTATCGCTAAGTGCTTTACAATCTGCGCGGTCCTCTGTTCTACCGGTCCTACGATGGGTCCGCTCTGAAGCAAGACCTCCTTGAAGGCTGCCTCATCGAAGCTTTTTACGGACCATCCCCGTGTCGGGGCTCTTCCTTGTACTCGGCGTATCCTTCCTGGCTTTGTAAAGAAGATTGTCTTGGTGGTCACTGTGGGTGTAGTCTTCGCTGACGAGCCAATCTACGGTTGGTGCCAAAGAGCTACTGATGAACGTTAGGTTAATAATAGAGCCTGCACTTCCTTTCCTAAAGGTATTGCTACCACCTGAGGTCATTTGGACGACATCTAGTTGTGAAAATGCGTCGAGAATTGCCCGCCCTCGGGTATTTGTATCTCGGCTGCCCCATTCTGTCGCCCACGCGTTAAAGTCTCCCGCAATTATTACCGGGCTGTGTATACTCGCGTCATGCACCAATCCGTTTAGCAATCATTCGAATTCTGCCAGGTCCAGTCGTGGTGGAGCGCAGCAGCTGTACACATACCGTTGATCTTCGCCCTTACGACGCCGCTCATCGGTTATGACATACCTTGCTGGAAAGCATGGTTTCCACACGTCCAAATGGCTGCTTGTTTAAGTTCATCTGCGACCCAAATAGAGGTACCCAAATTTTTATACTGGTCGCAGATTATTGTACATCGACTTCTTTTTCCCTGATGGTCTGCGATAGCAGACCCTGTGCCGCCCGGCAATAGTTCAGATTTGCTCTTTTCCTTCAAGGCAGCCCGTCTAACGTAACCTAATCGTTTCAAATCTGCAGTCAGGCCTGCTGTCAAACTTTACATTGGGTCAACCATCAGGTCCTTTGTCAAACCTGACAGGACTCAAAACTTCTGGAAAACAGATAACTGGTTTGACACCCGCTGTCAGTATTCACAACAGGCAAGTTTGACGGTATAATTGATAGCAGGCCTGACGGCAAGATTGAAAGGTGGACTGTCATGAAGTCTTAAAAGCTCTTTAGCCACCACACCACCTGGCTACTCCTACATCCAGTGTGTAAAGCTCTTGTCGTATTTTTTACGAACGAAAGAACTGATCCATAAAAGGGCCGGTTATCAACCTGGTAATGATGATACTAGTCTTTTTATAGCCAGTTAAGATTTATATTACTGAAAGTCCACAGAATATCTGTCAACATCTCCCGACATAAATTCCGGAGAAGATTTCAACATTTATACGAGTGTATGCCTCGACAACGGTCGAAAAAATTATAACTACCATTAAATTTTTTTTTCTTTTTCCACTCAAATGTCCCAGCGATCTCTTCTCGGATTTCTTTAGAGACTAAGTAAATCCCAGAAATTCAATTCTTCGGTTCATTCTTTTTTATGACGGCATACCAAAGGGAAATGGCAATCGGCAGGGATAATGTCCGTCTGTTCTGTTAGTCCATAGTCGCATGTCAGACAGAATCCATCTTTTCTAGTCGCCACGACCACTAAAGGCATTACGTCGCGTCGCGTCCGTAGCAATAAAATCCAATTACTCTGGTTTATTCATCTTGCGAAAGAGATAGCTTGGACAGAAAGTTCAAGGAACTATTTATTTGATGGGCTCAAGAAAATTCAAACAGTCAAGCTCTTGTCAAAACATCCCCCTTTTCTTCAATCTTCTCTCATGTCTCATTTTTGTGGCATCATTTTTAGAAAAATCCTGTTAAGAATTTGTCGTCTTCCGTCTTTCACGGCGGAACAGCATTTGCGTGGTCTGTTTTATAACTTTCCGTGTAGAGGTGGGGACACTACTTCTCGTTAGAAGTACTATACCCACAACACACTCGAAAAAGTTTGAAAATGCGAAAATATAACCCACGTGAGTACATAACTAGAGTCTAATAACGTGGTACAACAGAAAGGACTGTGACGCACACCCTTACTCACGCCAATCATCTACTATTGCGGCTAGTGCTATTCAGAATGTCGTCGTCCTTGGAATTAATACCGCAAAATGGAAACTTGAATGAGACTTGAACGAGCCGAATGGTCTGGGTCAGGGGAAATCAGTTGTTTTCAGTCACGAGGCATACGGACACGTGTCCTGTCGACTGTCGACTAACTTCAGAAGGACACAAACAGCACACAATAGACAACCGAGTATATAAGCGGCGGCAAGCAACTTTTTTCGACCTCTATTTAAATGCACGAACTCCTTCATTGTCAACAACAAGGATAATGCGATAAATTAGAATGTGTGGCTGGAGCTTTTTTCTCTCCGGACGAATTCTTTATATAGTAGCATGGAGAAATTAATTCGAGAACTCGCTAGTAGTATGGCTCCTTGAAGGCTAAGATATCCTGACGAAGCGTGTGAGGGAGTTGTTGTAGAGGCCAGACAGCGTCATCTGACGAAGGAAGGAGCTAATTCGTTTCGGTAAAATTGATCGGAGTTTCTGTAATTCATTTTCCTATGAATTCCCGGTCCCAAAAAATATGAAAGAGCTTTGCTGGTGTAGGGGTCAGATGTGAATCGACGTAATAATACGCAGGCGAAAAAGGCTCTGGATACGTCACTAATTTCATAATGACAGTAATTGCATGCGATGGAATCCCGTCTCCTTTAAAAGCCGGCGCGCTTTAGTACTGGAGGAAGGTCGAGGATAGTCGAACCCTTATCTTCCGCAGCGTGATGAAGGGAAATCCAGGGCCACCTCCGGGTGTGATAATGGAGGCTGGAGGGAAGAATTAATCTTATGAGTTTTGCTGATCAGCGCTCTCTTCGTATTGCCATCGGCAAGGAAGGGAGTGAATAACCCTCACGGCATAGAGCTCGCGCCTGGTTACTGCCGCAATTAAGTGATAATGAGGAGAACCTTTTTCGAATGCGGACCAGCAATTCTAATCGTCAAGCTGGATGAGCCTGTTTATGACTCCCGATCTACGGTGTTTGTCATAAATACTGAATCCGTGGAGCATCTTGCTAGATAGCACGGAGTAATATCTTATAGGTTTTTGGAAATAAAGCTCAGTGTTTTTAAGAGTTGTAATGGACCGTTTGGTGGGCATCCGAAGATGCCCGTGGAGACGGAGCGTAGGGTATCATAATGACTGTGAAAGTGGGGCCGTGTCATCTGACGAAGAAAAAGGCCCCTCAACGAGCTAAGCAGCGGCCTATGCTTGCTGTAGCTCAGTTTGGAAGACGTGGGCGGGGATTTCGCCGCTCGTTGCCCTTCTCCTTTACGGATTAATAAAAATTCATACGCCTAGGGAAGATAACACAAACATTAGAGGTAAAAATGGGGAATAATAAAAAAACTGCACAGATGCCCTGGCGCTCGCATCGGGGTCCGGGTGTAATAGGACCTTCGGCCTCTGGTTTCGTACCACTGACAGATCACTACTCATCAGGTGCTGCATTGAACATGTGAAAGCAGCACTACCAGACCATAATATGGTTCATTACAGAGCGATGCTAGAAAAAATTCTCAAAAGAACTCCTGCATCGACTAAAATGAGGAGGACAAGCACTCGGAAGACGGGGTGCATCGTTGTCGGCACCAACCTTGGCATTCAAATCTCCACATTACCATTACAATGTCGCCCTTAGGTGTTTTACTCTGGACGGCGTTAAGTTGTTCATAGAAGGAGTCCTTCGCCTCGACACTGTCTGGTTCAGTTGGAGCGTAGCAATGTATTATTGTAATGTTTCTCATTTTGGTCCGAAACCTACCGGTCATAATTCTATCCGAGATCGGTTCCCAGCTTATGTGGCAACTACGTGCAGCTCTTGTTAAAAGGAGCCCTACCCCCGATTCACAGACACTACCAGAAACTTTTCCCGAATACAGCATCACAGTGTACAGTGTCGGCAGGACATGGGGGATCAACCCCCATTTAATTCTGTGGATCTACAAAGCGATCGTCAGACCTATAGTAGAATATGGTGCGGTTGTATGGTGGAAAAAGGCCACTTCCTTAGCTGGTAAAACCGCTCTGACGAAAATCCAGAGACTTGCGTGCATGACCATCACTGGAGCCATGCACTCTTGCCCCACTGCTGCTCTGGAGGTTCTACTCGACCTCCCACCGTTACATACACATATTGAAGCAGAGGCACGAATAGCAACGGTCAGACTTAGGGCCTGTGACATAGAGATCAAGCTCAATTCAAATCAATTAGGCTGGTTGGAAAGTGACAAGGTACTCAGCATGCCAACTGACTACCTTATTAAAACCACTCGATTCCACCAATGGGATAAAGAAAGGTGGGCGGATGGCTACAACTCTCTCCGACCCAACACAATCAAATGGTTCACAGATGGCTCCAAAACGGAAGAAGGTTCCGGTGCAGGCATTGTTGGTCCTGAATACCGAGTCTTCATTCCGATGGGTAAAACGCCGTCCGTATTCCAAGCAGAAATACATGCCATCGAGGTCTGCGCAAGGCTGTGCCAAACCGCTGGCTATTTAAACAGGGACATTGCAATATTTACTGACAGCCAGGCTGCCATCAAAGCACTTACCAGCTTCACTTTAAATTCTAAGTTGGTGCTATCCTGTCAGGAAGTCCTCCATACCGTGGGTTCAACAAACAAACTAACTCTTTACTGGGTCCCTGGTCACTCGGGAGTCGAAGGCAATGAGCTAGCAGATAGGCTAGCAAACCGAGCCTCCAAAGCCCCCTTCCATGGCCCAGAACCTTTCTGTGGAATTCCACTGTGCTACTGCAGAAACCAAATAAGAGACTGGGACAGTGCTCTTGCCACATCCCAATGGGAGGCCCTTTCAGGCCTGAGACAGGCCAGGCTGTTCATCTCGGGCTAGAGATGGAATAGCAGTACTACATGTCATGCAAGGCAAATTTAGATCCCAACCGTGATGATGCTGCGTTCTGCTCTGTTCTGAAAGAACGTAGGGGGGACATCTTTGGATCCTATTTTTTTTGCCGATTTGGACGATCTAAAGAATGCTAACGTCGGTCGGCTTCATCGTTTCATTGCCAGCTCTGGCTGGTTTGATGATTGAAATAGCCTCAGGTATGCTGAATCTAGTGGGTATCGCAACAGACTGAGTGGTGGTCTATATAGTGTCAAAGCTTTCTGTACTCTGCGTATATTTCCAGTGCGAACAATTTACTGAATAAGCAGAGAAAACCAAGTAATATTTCAAATGTAATATCAGTCAACATTCATATCAGACTCTGTGCAATGGAGAACTCGTTAAATATTCTTTTAATCCAAATGTAGTATTCATCCTCAACTCCCAGCGCTGCAGAATGACTGGCTCTCATTTCACACCATTATTGCCCATCGCATCAACAGAATATCATCAAATCAATTTCAAAAGAGAGAATGGTTTCCATTGACTTTTACCTTAGTGCACAGGCAGTAATACGACGTATATCGTTGTCCTTCCTCTACTTTCACCCAGTAGTTACGTTACTACCCCACAAGTACCACCGACAGAGGGCGCAATATATGAAAAATAGGAAAACTCTGTGGAAAATAAGATTCATGAAGCTAAGCACTAAGCAGGTTTCTAAAGAGCCTCGACTATCCGAACCTATTGAAAGGACAAATATTCCCAACCCAACTTTTTTCTTTCTCCTTCAACGGCCAGTAAGGAAACTGCGTGTTTGTGTAGGGAACAGCAATGTAAGGACTTTTTGTAAGGCTAAGAATGTACTCGGGGAGTTAGTGAGTTGACAAAGAGCGTGTGCATGGACCATCAGGAGGATGTTTTCAATGGCCACTTTTTCTCTGCTATGTAGATATATACATTTCAATGGAAACGATAATGAAGCCTGGAGTGTAGGAAGGAAGCCGCCAGTCGTTTGCGCAGCAAATAATGAATTCATGTAATTCATAATACGCGATGAATCATCAAATAGTGGTGCTTTTTGCCATGCACGAGGACCATGCATCCTCGACATCGGCATAACCACAGCTGGTGATCCTCCGTCTTCTTTTATATGTAGTAAGTTCGTTTTCAAGTTCCTTTTCAATATGCGATGATGTAAGCTCACGGTTGTCAAGTGTACAACTCCTATGCGAGTGCTCTTTTATGATTAGAGCCTGCGGGTTGGGTGTTATACTTTTGCAGAATGTCAGGATATCGAGAAAGTTTCGTAATGGAACATTCTCCAAGTCTTCTGGAAGTACTTGATGGTTCTTTTCGTTGGACTATTCGGAAATTGGTGCGCTTTGTGGGGCATGTTAAGGGATGTAGACATCATAAAAGGTCTATAAGTTGAAATGAGAGTTTGAATGTCCAAGGGAATAAAAAATAAAACGGGACTCGATTCTATCGAAAAATATAATCAACGTAAGACATTTTATAAGAATCTCATTCAAATTAGTTACAGACTAGGTTACAGACTAGGTTAAGCGGGAGTCGTGGAGGAGTTTCTGTGAACGAGTTGAGGAATCCAGCGAGACTTCGCAGGTTGTGGGAAATTTCATCCACTGCTTCAAAAATTCCAAGCTATTAGCTGAAACAGGACCGGACGTGGAGAACCTCTAGTGAAGAAACTATCGAGGTCTTCTTTGACACTCGCTTCCCTGACAGCTCACATGCCGGTCTGTAATAGCCCCAGCGATTCTGATTCTATTCTGTCGAATGACCCGTTTAAGTCTCCAGGACCGGATGGCATTATTCCGGTGGGCGTACAAAAAACGATAGACATAGTGTATCCTTGGATTGAGAAAATGTTCCGGGCCTATTTTTTGAAACTTTTCAACTACCAACATTTTGTACTTTAATCTTTCTGGTACCACGACTCGTTTTCGGACCTTGGTCGCTTAAATAATCTGGTTAGTCGGTCAAATTGCCAAGACAATTGGAAGAAAACTATCCACATGGTCAAGGTTCGGCGATGACGGGCCGTTCCGCCACAGAGTAATGTGCAAAACACGAAATTGGTAGTTGAAAACTTTCAAAAAATAGGCCCCCGGTACACATGTCTCGCACATGGTCGGATGCGTAGGTGGTTGTTATCTTAAAGACGGGAAGAAGCTCGCACCCTCGTCCGAAGGACTTCCGTGCCATAAGTTTATCGTCGACTCTACTGAAGAGTCTGGAGCGTTACGTGCTACTATTCCATCGCACCTCCTCTCCTTTTCTCAGCATGGTGGACACTGTTTTGCACTCATTGGCAACATATATTGAAAAGTCTGTGAGTAGCAAGGAGTATACGCTGGTTGCCTTTTTGGATACTGAGGCCGCCTTCAACAACATCAAACCGGCGGCTATTTCAAATGCTCTGTCTAGTGTGGGTGTAGATGGCCCACTCTGTGAGCTTATTAGTCTGATGCTTACATCTAGATTTATTTGTATCAGTTTAAGATCATCAAAAATACGCAGACAGGTGTGTGTAGGGAAATCCCTCAAGTAGGCATGCGACCGAAGGTGGTTTTCTGGTTGTACGTATCAGTCATACGCCCCATATTAATATTTCGGGTAGTGGTTTGTTGGACGGCGCTTAATAAAGCGTTCTACAGGAATCTATTGGATAAAAAGTTCAAAGAAGACCACACCGACTGCCGCTCTTACGGTATACTGCTTAATTTGCTCCCCTTGGACATCTTGACTGAGCAGGTGGCTGCGATTACGGCCGTCTGTCTGCGGGAAACAGGGCAGCGGAAAGATTCTACTAATGGTCACTTGGCAATACTAGGCAATCTAAATATTTCAGAAGATACGGATTACATTTCCCCGGTGTACTCTTTCAACAAAGGGTATACGAGCCTAATACCGAAGGCAGCAGTGGGGCGCAGACTTGGAGGACATAAGCTTTTTTAATGATGGCTCGAAAACGAAAGAGGGTGGAATTTCTCTAAAAAGACCTCTACGCAGAGGTCTTTTTAGAGAAATTGGACATTTGCTTTCGTCTTCTAGCTTTCTCTAGCGTCCTCCAGGCGGAGATCACTGCAATTGCCGAAGTTCTAGTTCTTGGCTGGGTTGTAATACCGCATCTACAAGGAATATTACTATACCTATACCGATAGTCAGGCGGCGATTAAATCCCTGGACGTTGCACTTTCTACTTCGGAAACCGTAGTTGTGTGTCGCACTGCTCTTAAGGACCTCAGCAACTTCTCACAGCGGAGCTGCAAGGCGGTACGGCCAACATGAACTTGGGGCGTTTTCGCAATGTCAAGTACCTACCTATAGGAGCAGCATACAAGAAGCTAATTAAGACAAACGCAAGAAGCAGTGCTAATATCGGATGGCTAAACGGTAGTACCTACAATGTTACAAGGAAGATTTGGCCGATCTTCAATCTTAACCGCTCTTCGGGGCTGCTGATGCTGGAGAGAAGGTATCGTCATCAAGATTGTGGGGATCATTACAGGGAATTGCCTGATAGGCGATCATGCCAGGCGTCTCAGGCTTCCTTGAAAATGATTATTGCAGAAGCTGTAGAGACGAGGGGGAGGAGGTGACAAGTTTACTTTTTGTACATCTGCTCTGATCTTGCCGGTAGATGAAAGGATACCTTAGGCTCCCTCTACTTTTTGACTTCGATGACCGGACTGAAAGACGTAAATACTGGTCATCTACCTCGCTTTGTTGCTAGCTCCTGGTGGTTTAACGACAAGGCTTACATGGCGTTTGCGCTTATGAGGTGTCACAACAGACCCAATGTTGGTCTAGATGTGCTGTGTTCGTTACAGCTGCATCTTTAACGCTTAACCTAACCTAGGCTGGCTTAAAGGGGCTGCCCTGATATACAGAGCACACGTATGATAGATCATTGTTGGGTCCGTTGTGATACAACTGTAGGATATTGCCACGTCCGAATTACTCTGGACAGCAGGAGCGTCCTGCTCGTTCTAGCGCCACCGACGTTCGGCTTAATTCTTTCCAAAGCCACAGTCGCGCTTGCTGCTTTCTCACATACTATATATACTGGAGATGCTCACCAAAAGTCAGCTTCGCGTCAATCATTACCCCCAGGTATCTGATGAAGGGGCTAGAGGTTAGAGCTTCCGGCCCGGATCCTCCGAGAGTTCCCCTTTTTACTGATGAGAACGGCCTCCGCTCCACATTTTCTGGATCCTCAGAAACAACAACGACTGCTATATCATCCGCAAATCCAATTCTTGTCACCTTTTTATGAACGGAAAGTTTCAGGATGTAGTTGTACATTATATTCATCATGAGAGGGTCGAGAGGGATGGGGACACCAGCTGACACGTTATATTGTTTAGGTTCTTCGGCAATCATGTATTTAAGAACGCGCCTTTCGAAAGCCGTATTGTTGGTCTGAGAGACTTTCTTTTTCCTCCACAATGTGGGTCAGTCGGTTGAAGATAATCCGCTCAAGCACTTTGCCCACTGTGTCCAGCAGGCAGATTGGGCGGTAGAAATTTGGTTCGCCCAGCGGCTTGTCTGATTTTGGAAGCAGTATCAAATTCTGTTTCTTAAATGTTTTTGAGAAGTTCCGTTCTGCTAAGCAGGTCTCGAACGCGCCAAAAAAATTCAAATTTTCAAATCGCCACCTTTAAAGTTTGGAGTCCCATCCGAACCTGGTGCTTTATTATCCCAAATGCTGGTGACAGTTGCGAGGAGCTCACTTTACGTTTTGGCGGGAATAATCTCTCAATACGATTGTACTGCGACAGTATGTTCTAGTGTATCCAACGATCGCTGGCTAAGACGCCTGGCTTTCAGATACTCACGCTGCAGATTTGCGACAGTAATTCGCCTTGCGTTGGTTTGAAGACTTTTTTTTTGGCTTAGAGGCGTCGCATGCTGCCGCTATCTGCTTCGCAATTTCTGATGTCTTGTTTCGCCGTTCCATCGATTGGGCCTCTCTAGAGCCAAAGCTCTGTAAATATTTCGCCTCGGCTTTCAAGTTCACAGGTGCATCCTAGTTTTCTTCAATAGGCCTAGCATTCAACACAAGATCAGGAAGCTTCAGTTGTAGATTAACGACACACTTCCATTAGCATCGACTAGATTGTGTCCTGTCATAGAGGAAAATGTAAGAAAAAACCTGTTTGATGGAATTCTTTGATCAGAACTTGAAGTCTCATGCAGGAAGGCTATATATTCCTAAATTATGGACTGATGTGAAAGTGACGTGCATCCCAAAAGCGGGGAGAACCTCACACGTACGTCCAAATGATCTTAGATCAATCAGCCTATCGCCAGTTTTCTTAAAGTTATTGGAGTGGCTCATAGACATTCACCTGCGTTGTAGTATTCCATCGAACCTTCTGTCTACGTCCCAACTTGCCTACCTCAAGGGTAAATCAGTCGATTCAGCTCTACACTCTGTTCTGAGCTATATTGAAAAATCTTTGGGCATTAAAGAATACACCATGGTTATTTTCCTTGCTATCGGAGGAGGTGCATGCTGGCGACTAAATTCTCCGAAACTAGTTTATGCCAACGAAACGTCAACTGGTCCACATGGAACAGTTGACGCGGTATGCCCCACAAATTGCCTGGTGTTCTTACTGAGGCACTACAGAATGCCCTCTCACTTCTAACCACTTAGGCTGACAACTGTGGGATAAATATTAAACAAAACTGAGCTTGTTTTCTTCACAAGCAAATGTAATACACCTCGGTTTGAACCTCCTGTGTTGCAGGGAACGAGCCTGGTTGTTGATGATAAGTCAAAATTTCTAGGACTCATTCTGGACAAAAAATTATCATGAAGGCCGAAAATATAGGTGACGGTAAACAAGGCTACTATCGCACTCTACTCCTGTAAGAGAGCTATCGGTAAAAGATGGGCCTGTCAACCTAAAATACTGCACTGGTTCTATGTGGCTGGGTTTTTTTGTGATGGGCTGGACCTAAGCCTCTCTTTCAGTGTCCCTATTTACTGTAGTGTTTTTCCGGTAGAGATTACGGCGATTACAGGAGCTCTGAACTGATCGGGGCATCACGCAATATCGTCAAAGACTGTGGCGTAATATCGCTCTCTGCTCACACAGACGAGTGAGTTTTTTTTTACTTTTTTCTTAAGCTGGATTTCAGACCACAATGGTTTCGTATTGGTAACTGCAAAGCAGACGACATTTATTGTACATGTGCCTATCGCTATCGCCAAACTAGCTATTAAATCCTAAGCAATTATAAAGACGAACTCTAGATGGTTATGGTGTGGCCCAGATTGAATTCTAGCCGATCAGCTAAGTTGCCATCACTCAGAAGGCAGTACATCAGAGCGGCTGTGGAAGTCATTACTGGGCATTGGTGAGGCAGGAGGCTTCGTCTTCCCTGACTGGGAGGAGAAGTGCGTTTTTTATCTCCCTATGTACCTGCCCTGTTTTGTCAAGAAGGAGGAGGGCTTTTCTGGGAGCCCACTTCTTCTGCTGCAGTCCGTGTGTGCTGTGGTAAGCGCAGCAGCCCTTTAATTTAATCTAGCCTCGAAGAGAGTTTGTTCGATTAGAATGCCCTTATAGCTGGCTGGTTACCGCAAAATCAACTTACCAAAATGTTTATATTGTACATTTATATACAATTTACCGTAACCCTTAGTGGGGCTTAGCGCGTCAACACTTAATAGGCTTAGTTGACGTTTCGCTAACGTATAACTGATTTCGGACGATTCCTGTTGCTACCATACACCTTCTGCCCATTTAGGCGCAAACCTGCGAAAAGTCGAGAAAGCTTATGGTTTACTTTTACGGCCCACAAAAATCGAGGGCTACGGCGGAATTCGAGCCCTCGAAACCTGTTTAACATCAGACCTCAACGCACTGAGCTTTACGGAAAATTATTTCACTTTTTGGGGGTCACCATTTGTCCCCCGAAATAAACAAAAACATTAATTGGAGCACTTTCGGGAATGAAACTTACATTTTATGTCTATTCCGTGCTGTGAGTTATTCATTAAGGAAAGATGGAAATTGTCATGTGGCAGATAAAAAAAAACAACAACAGAGAACGACGCCATGTCATAACATTGACGGATATGTCGCTCCATTCTCCATGAATCCTGAGAACTACGAAATATCCTGACATTTTATTCATTCATTCGTAACATGCACATGCGGCATGTTCCTAATTCAGGAGCATTTGTCATTTGACGAAGATGTATACAAAACGATATTCCCATAGATAGGTAGAACAACTCAACGGCTGTTGTTGCCGAGTAATCTAAGGCTGGCCATATACCTTCCGGCACACCGGCGAGGTACACTTCTGCGGTCGCCTGTGCCGGTGTGAACGCCTGTACAGTTATGTGGTATACATGCACAGGCGTGACAACACTCACGTTCCGATGTACAGTTGACCTGTGCAGGTATACCTCTCCGGTATACCGGGGAGCATCTATGGCCGGCCTAAGAGCAGTACTGGTACTCATATGTACGTGAGTGCTGTAAATTGCGGAGGCACAGATAAAACGCTAAAAGAAGGTAGCTGGAAACAGTATACTTTTATTTTTCCTGAGGAGGATCATTATGCCTATAAATATAGAAATAGTGAGAGTATCTCACTTGCTTTCCTTTGCCGTATACAGTCAGCAGAGAGTAGTCAAAAAGCAACCTTGTACTTGAGTTGTCCTGTTGAATGTGAAAACTCACGACAACAAACAATCATGTTTATCGCTTCTCCTTTTGCCTAAACAGAATACAAACAAATGCTCGTGAATCATTTATTCTGGTGTACACTTGAGAAGCATTTCATCTACGGATAACAAGATACCCGAGTGGTAGCTGTTCGTGGTAAATGTTATATTTGTAGTTTTGGCTGAAACAGCTATGAAGATTAAAGGATATAGCAAAGAGATAACAGATACCAACCGTACCATCGTTTGAATACCTGAAATGTCAAGTTCGTGCGCTCCTGCCACCCACTTCCGGCAAGCTTTTGCGACGCAAAATTGGCTTTTCGGAAAAAGGTCTAAAAGACCTTTGATTTTGACACCTCATTTAGCCCAAACCGCGATGAAGGTTGTACGTTGACCTGAAACGTCAACTTTGCGCGCTCCTGTCACTCACTTTCGGCAAGCTTTCGCGAGGTAGGATTGGTTTTTCGGAAAGAGGACTTCAAGACCCTTGCTTCGACATTTTATTTAGCAGAAAAAGCGATGAGGGTAGTTCGACGAGCTGAAACACCACCTTTGGGCTATCATGACAACACACACGCTGCGGTATACACGTATAGTTGACCTGTGCAGGTATACCTCTCCGGTATGCCGGAGCGTAAATGGCCGGCATAATGTGGTACTACTTAAATTCAATTGTCTATTTTCTGCTCGAGCAAAAAAGTTTCACTTTTCATCCCGAAAATCCCTCGAAATCCTGTCATGTCCGCTTTGAGACAAAATTTCGCTGTTATGGTGTGGTCATTGAACTCTCTAGAGATGATTCTATTATTTAAAAATTCCGAGCCAGGAAATGAGCTTGTTGTAGTCCTACAATACAATCCGGCAGCTTTTACAAAAAGAAAAATAATTGCATTCGGGCGGAACAGAAGAACAGGGAATGAAAGGAAATAATGCTCGACATAATTATACTGTCAGAGATCCTCTCGTAGTTGTCGATTTTTGTAGAATCCAGGAAGTAATTTCTGAATGGAAATTCGTCTCTTTTTAATACAGATGCCATCGAATTTATATGCTCTTGCCACATTTTTTTTCACATTGGCCCAAGTGTTGGCTCAAAAAAATTATGGCCAGTGTGTGGGAGGGGCTTTGACGAGAATTGGCATTCATTAATTTATGGTTCGACTTGGCACACATTGAAGCATTGGCCCAAGATTCTTTCGTCGGTTGTCTATTCGTGATTGTGTCCGTAGACATTCTCGAATGCATACGAGATTGGACGGTGTCTCCAGAGCACTCCTTCTCCGACTACTGTTACATTCAGTTTAGACTAGATAACTCTCCAGCGGGCCGTTCGATCTTTGTAAATAGGAGGAGAATCGACTGAGCTATGCACAGGGGAACTATTATGCAGCGGCTACCACCCCTTCTCAACTTCACAGAAGTTGTCACTCAAGCGATAGCTAAATCATGTCCGGAAAGTCTTCGCAGCTACGACATAAGTCGTTGTAGGGGAGCCGACGCCTCCTGGCATGGTCTCCAATAAAGCAAAGGCCAGTGATAACCCCCATCAAATTGTCAATGTTTTGTCTATCCATCGACAAAAGCCTGATCGTTCGTATAGGGTCCACAGTGTGGGCCACAGTGATCTAGCTGTATCACAAGTGTCACCACCTTCCCATCTTGCGTTAGTCCTCCTACTCGTCTCGAGCTTGATTACAAGCTTACACGCAGCCATGGGCATTCCAATGCTGTGGTGATCCTGAAGGATTACACCAGTGACTTCCCTTCGAGCCTACTCATCTACTTTTAAGTTCCCTCCAAAGTCTCTATACCCCGGAATGCAGCACAGAGTGATCCCCCAACCCCAGAAGGGCGGATCAACATTCCTCCATAGTCTTCGATGTATTCTGGAAGGACTCCAGCGACCTTATGGCAGAGATGCTGTCCATGAATATATGTTGTCCGATCCATTATAGAGCGATTGCCGTAACCTCCGCTTGGAGTGACTACAGTGATCTGGAAGGCGCAAGGAATGGCATGTATTTAGCTTGTCAGAATATATACCAATACCCACCCCTCTGGCAACTTTGGCTCCATCTGTATATACATATTCCTATTGAGTCCGGTCGTGGTATCCCAGTTCGCTCCCAATGAGAAGTCTAGAGAAGGCGTATTGCATGACATCGCTGAGTGTGTTCGGAAACTTCCCAGAGATAGCGATGGCCACATCATCCGCATAGGCAGTCACCTTAAGGCCCAGCGCTTCTAGATCCAGAAGAAGTCTATTGACCACAATGGTCCATAGAAGTAGGGAAAGGACACCGCCTTGTGGAGTACCTCTGCACACGCGTCTTTGCTCTAGAGAATCACTAAGCCTTGTACTTATTACCCTAGAAGTCAGCAACTGACTGATAAGCGCGGGAATAAAAAAAAACCCTGGTAGTCTACAGAAGGAGTCAGGTACCGAGTTGTTTGCAGGAAAAATTTCGACAGGCTTCCATGCAAGCAATATCTCGGGATATAAAGGAAGGAGCTTAGGAAGGCAAAGCCGCGCTCGTGGAGGCTGTTCTGCGAACGTATTGGTATCAGTCTATACCTCTAGACTTCGTAAAATTCTTTCGACTGATCCTTGATTAAATCAAGATGGGCCTTGGACTGATTTTAGCGAAGAAGCACTGAAGATTCTACGTGTCTGTTTAGAAAACCAACGCGCGGGGGAATGTTATGTTACCATGTGATTCTAACTCCATCGATTCAAAGGAGAAGGTCCTGTGGGCAATATCGAGCTTCGACCCTTTTAAGTCCGCTAGACCCGACGGCATTATTCCGGCCGATTTGCAACATGGACCAAAACTATTCACAAGTCTTGTTTGAACCTGGTCCACATTCCGAGCGCGTGCCGGAAGGTAAGCGTTATCTTCGCGGAGAAGAATCCACACGCGGGACCAAAGGATCTCAGGTACATCAGTTTATCTTCTACACTTCTAAAAGTGTTGAAGCGACTAATCGACATCCACTTGCGCTGTACGATCTGAACAATTACTTTCCATGCATGTTTGTGTTGTCTTCCCCCTGTGGTGCGGGGCGTAATAATAAGCCACAACATCTCCTGACTTGTCACAGGTGGGCGGCTAAATGGGAGCAGGAGGTGCATGCTGGCAAAGTGCATGATCCGAAACTGGTTTAGCCAACGAAACGTCAGTTAAGCCACATGGAATAGCTGACGCTATGCTCCATTAGGTATTAGGGCAAATGAGTAGTAATTGCTTGCAAGGTGACAGTCTACACTGATGACGTCTCTGTTGCCATATCAGACAAGTTCCCTGGTACCCTAAGCGAAGTTACACAACACGCGCTATCCCTACTGACAAACTGGGCCAATAATTGCGGCCTATCTGTCAACCCTTGTCAGACCAAAATTCACAAGGAAACATAACATTCCACCAGTAGAAAGCTAAACTGGGAAGCGAATATTCAGGAGCGGGAGAACAAAGCTACTATAGCATTCTACTGCTTTAGGAAGGCTATTGACTAGACATGGGGTCTGCAACCATAGATTCTGCATTGGCCTTACGTATCGGTACTGCGTCCCATAATGCTGCTGCAGACTATTGCAGCATTTTTCAGGCGGAGATCTACGCGATTAAGGGGGCTGTGGCTTGACTGGGACTTCACATAACAACAATGAAGGAGATCATGATTTTCACGGTGTGCGATTAAATCCTCGAATCAAGTTTGTCCAAGTCAAAAACCACAACTGAATGCCGAACTCGTTTTGGATGATGGATGGCTGGATTCCAGGCCATTGTGGCTTCGCCGAAAACTGAAGGGCTGACGAGCTTGCCAGAGGAGGAGGTTCAGATGTAACGCATCAGATTAGCAGTAATTTGGATATACCCCTTCCCTCCCATCTCCATCAAATCAGGAATAAAGTCGGCTGCGGTCAACAGAGCCAACTTAAAATGGACCCCGTTGGCGATACGTGTCTTATAGCTAGGCTTATTTGGCCCACCCTACCCTCTAACCTAACCTAACCTAACCTAACCTATCGTGACCCTCTAACTGACCCATCGAATGAGGAAACTTGGGCTAACTTACAGACCAACATATTGTTCCATAATCTGTCATTGTGAAGAAATCACTTTAAATAAAAACACACACCCAAACATTCTGAACATATACGCGCCTAAATAAACTCACTCAATTTTAAGGATTATTTTTAAAATCAAGAATTTAATTTATTTCTTAATCTTAAAATATTATTTCATATAATTGGCAGCTCTGCCAAGAAGAAAGCTCTAGATAAATTGTATTTTTAGATTGGTGATTTTATTTTGGTAGCTACAAAATCTCTAGTTTGGCACATAAAATTATACAAAGCGTGCGTGTCTTTGCCCCTTTTAATTTTTTGAATTTTCATTTTGATTGACACTAACGCAATATAAAATAATTTGTGGTTCGTTAGATGTGTGGTAATTTTTGGATGAAAACAAAAGATGCACCACTACCTTTTTGTAAGTCAACGTCATTTAAAATATTGTAATTTCTGCTTCACAATACTTTCTTCGGGAATTATTATTTTTGAAGGTTGAGTTGTTTGCAAATAATACGAATACATATACTCCTAATCACAAGGATAAGATAAGATAGTCGAGCTACTAACCTAACAGGAAGTCACTGCGACCATTGTGCCGTAACCCATTACATCAGAAGACTGTCCACCTTTCTAATAAAGGACAGTATGTCCTTAGCAGGAATCAACCTGAAGTCTGCAAGTAGCCCGCCCTAGGAGTGATATTCTATAACGCGCGACGGCGGAACATTCGCACAAGATTTGTTTGGCCATTTCCACGTCCTCCGCATAGAGACGACATTCTGTTTCGCTGGACAGACCCATCTTGTTCCAGGTGATGGCCAGATAAGTATCCCACTACAAATCATAGATGGGTTCTACTGATTTGATTAGTACCCTTGTGAATGAAGCGCATTATCAGCTCCTTTGATTGAGGTAACTCTGGAAAGTTATTTCACTACCGATGAAGTAAAAGTGCAGACCAGTCTGTGATCCGCAGTTTGGCCGAGGCCAGCCAAAGCCACAGTAAGGCGCAGGTCCATGAAAGCCACTGGATGATCCTTGTCTAGCAAGTTCATCCGCAGCCTCGTCCCCCTTCTTGTTTTGAGTGCCAGACCACTAGGGCATTGGCTTGTCATCCAACACAAGAAAACTGTGTTTTTGATTGCCAATAGTTGGAGGAGTTCGTAACATTCCTCCACCAGTTTTGAAGAGACCTCATATGAGGAGGGCGGCTTTTTAGCTGCTTGGCTGTCTGAGTAGATAGCGATGTGCGGGCCGCGAAGTCCCGTTTCCAAGATAACCCTGGCGCAGACCTCAATGGCGTGGATCTCAGCTGGAAAAACGCAGGGCGGAACTCCCATTGCGATCGAAATCCTGGTGTTGGGTCCAATAACACCTGCACCTGCTTCTGTTTTAGACCCATCGGTTAACCACTTAATACATCTAGGATCTGGACAGAGCCTGCCATTTTCCCCATTCAGTGCAGTCAGGGATGAGGGTTGAAAATTTTCTGCCGAAGCAAACCTTCGTGATCATGTAATCTGATCTCAAGCAGATCTGCACGCCAGGAATTTGATTCAGAATGCTCATGTGGCCGCCTTCTCCACTACGTACGTCTGGAATTAACCAAATTTTGAGCGCATTTAGAGCTGCTGATTCTGGAATGAATATATGCAACGGTGTAAGTGCAATGATCGTCTCCAGGGCTGGCGTTGAACAAAAGCGCATAGGCAGCAAGGCGTTGCAGCTTATTTATTGCACTTTACTAAAACAGAAGATTGCTGAATTTTCGGCCACTACACAAGCGCTGCGTACGTTATCATGGGCCGCACCAGCATGGTATAAAACCACTCGATGATTTTTGGGGTGAGCCCCCATGTCCGTCCGAAGAGACTTTTGCAAGTCCACATTGTGCGTATGGCTTTGCTAATTACGTTACCTATGTGAGTATTCCAGGTGAGTTTCGAGCCTAGAGACATTTAACTTCAGTGGAATAATCTAAGGTCGTCATGCTTCTTCACCAGTCACAATGGAGCTCAGAAAATCCTCACCTTCCAATTCAAATCGCTCAAGGAACTCGCGAGCGCTAGTGACCCGAATTAATTTGTGCTGCTCTGTTATGTAGGTGGACCTGATTTCTTTCCCCATTTATTCGTCTTGGGAGATCCCTCATCGAGGCCATGGAATCTATAATATGGGATATTGGTCGTGGTTCAACCACATGCAGGAATTGGTCGGCGCTGTCGTATTAACGATGCGGTATTTCCCTCAATTTAATCCTTCCGTTTGTGTTTGTCCGCAATGTGATTTTAATGGGCTGGCGTCAACAGGCAGGCAAGAATCCTTGC
This sequence comes from Chloromyia formosa, assembly GCA_964017055.1. NCBI lineage: Eukaryota > Metazoa > Arthropoda > Insecta > Diptera > Stratiomyidae > Chloromyia > Chloromyia formosa. The sequence goes on from OZ024817.1 coordinate 12,550,141, forward strand.
CATCTCTCCGCCAATAACTAGCTACAAGCACATGCCACTGCCTTGTCTATGGACCCACCAACTTTTCATTTTCGTTCCATCTTCGTAAAGCCCTACAATTACAAATTTCATACTCTCGCTAAAATGAGGATCCTAGGTTTGTTCACCAAGTACAAAAGCTCGCTGTAGGAGATGCATGACAGCTGCATTCTCCGAAAGTAGTTTATGCCAACGAAACGTCAAGTGAGCCACATGGAACAGTTGACGCGCTATGCCCCACAAAGGGTTAGGGCAATTGAGTTCTATCCTTTGGCTTTTTAGTGTACTTAAGCCAACTGGCATGCTGGAAAAAAAAATAAAGAGGGATGGGGTTTTTAACGAAGAATTTGGTTATATGTGCATACGGATATGGCCGGAATTGTAGTTTGTCACCTATTAAAAACAAAATAATCCTTTTCGTTCTCTTCCAGCGATGTAGGATAAGCGTTAGCTAAAGGTCAATTACTAGGCCCCAAATCGAGGCCAAGGAACCTGAAGATTGTTAGAGGGATAGCTGGCCGCGGTCCACGACATCAGGATCCGCGTATAATTGCATGAGTTGGTCGGCGCTGTCGTCTTCGCGGCAATTCTCCCAATTTTATCCTATCGTTTGCGTTCCTTTTGCTTTTGTCCAGAATAGGTTTTTTTTTCTGTAATGGGCTGGAAGCAACAAGCGAGCAAGACTCAGCCCCAATTCCCGAACCGAGCTGTCTGCGAGCGTATGTCACCGCTTTTCTGTTGTCCTTCATTTTTAGTAGCCCCCTCCAAACACGATTTCTAGATAGGGAGAGAGAGAGAGTCTAATCAAAATATCCAAAAGAGATTAACATATATACAGTGGTCGGAGAGTCAAAAAAGAAGGATAAAGGGGGTTCGAGTACATTCCATTTCTGTATGTTTTCTAATTCGGATTAACCACAACGGTGTGAGGGGCCCAATAAGCGTAAAAATATTTTATGCAGCAAAGTGTCGTAGAGCTTTTCCGCAGGAATTACTACTAGGTGGCTACTCCACAGGGCGTCCATAATGGAGGTGATCTCTAGATTCAAGGGCGTATAAGAGCCGGTACACATGGACGTCCAAATGACGCCGGACTCCGCGTCACTTAAGCTCCTCCCTCTTTGATACCTATCTGCATTTCAATTCACATGATGCGATAGGACGCAGCGTCACTCTGTATTATATAAGCCGGGCCACATAATAGCGAACCTGAATTTAAAATTTATGTTATTTTTAGTTTTAAATAAACTGTTTTTTGGTCATAACTTCTGCATGCATGCTGACAACGTGCTTTCTCCGAAACTAACGAAACGTCAGCTAAACCACATGGAATAACTACTATGCCTCATTAGGAGTAAAGACATTTGAGTACAATGCTCATTATTAATAACTATAATGTAGTCCAATAGTTCAATATGTGCCACTCATTACAACCCAATAACACACCCAACTATGAGAAATTTAATCCAACCTATCCTAATATTTCACTCCCCTTATCACTATAAAATAACAATTTGCAATCCCTAGCCCTGACTTATATGTCTTAATAACACTCAGCAAGTACAGCTATCAAATTATCCGATCCTTCGGTCGTGGATTAGTATTCCATTCACGAGCTCAGCACAGATACGGACTCCATCTGTATCAGATTCCTTCAGAGTCATATTCAGCGTATCTGGAGTGCTACGCTCAGGCAGCGTGAAATGATGGTACGTACTTTCGGTAGCGAAATTGTAATTTTATGATTGCTCAGTGACCTTTCTGCCCAAGTGTCTACTGAAGCGCCGCAATTACAAAACATGCTCAACAACATGATGGCAAAAATGTACACTTATAAAGTGAATAATGAATACCCACTAGGAGATATTAAAGGATACGATTTTTGTTCACGCTGCTCTAATTTTCGAGGTGCGCCCAACGAGCGAAAACACAATTCTCGTGCAAGACTATATTCCTTTTGGCAATGTTGCAAAACTAAAACTTATTGTATTGTTCCTGCAGAGATGCATGTATCTGGGATATTAATTTTGCAGAGCCGAAGAATGGGTGTACTACGGTAAGCTTGAAATTGTGCAGTATGTGATGCAAACTGAAAAAAAACTGGAGAAATGAAAAATCGACTCCCATTTTTCGTGAACAAGTGTAGGAGGGACATCGAAATTAGTCATGGCGAAAATCGCCATCCGAAATAATCCCTACGTTTTGAACCGAAATTGTCTATCGGAAAATAAATGAAATAAGCCGTGGATGGACAGTACCGCTTTCAAATCGAAATAAGGCATGTGGAAATAAAACGAAACTAGCCATACAGTGTGCATTGTGGAAATGCCGAATTGACAATGGTGTGGGTTTCCCTCCTTGCACCCGGAGCAAGTGAAGCGAGCGTTAATGTTTCTGTGATACTGAAGGTTGTGATCCCTTAAGCGCGGGGCGAGCGTATCGAGCAGAGCCCACACAACAGACTTTGCATCCAGGGCGAGCGTTCATGTTGGTGCGATGCTGAGGGTTGTGATCCCTTAAGCGCGGAGCCAGAGTAGCAAGCGGAGCCCACATAAGAGGCTGTTGCACCCAGAGCGAGTGTTAATGTTTGTGCGTTACTGAGGGTTGTGATCTCTATAAGCACAACTGTTGATTCACAACCCTCAGTACCCGACAAAGTGTGCCGAAATTGTTCATTAATGGCTAATTTCAAGATGGCTAATTTAATGGTGCCGCATAGGAAGTGCAATATTTATGTAATCCTATTATTTTGCGTATTGGGTGTTGTTTGGAGAAATAGTTTAGAATTTATAAAATAAATATTGGCTTTATTTTTTTTTTAGGTAATTTTAAAGAGACAATCTTTCATAATTTCTCTTGAAATTGACAGAGTCCATATCAGAATCGAATGTCGAAAAAAAAAATCCCTTCAAACAGAAAGATGATATCATTCTGGCGCCAAGACAAATGGAGGCTTTTAACGCTAACGATAGTGTTTCCAGGCGACAGATACATAAATCCGAAACATTAGAACCATATCAATTTATCACAACAGCTGCATACTACTAACAATAAAATTATATATACGACATCCTAAGCACGTGCCATCATAACATTTAACATCTCCGATTACATAATATCGTCCTGCTGAAAAAACGAGGAGACCAAAAAATCGACGTCTTAGACAAAGTGGTGCGACGATGGTTGATCACCGCGGCCATCCTTCTTGCTCTGGTTTGCAAGTAATCGCGTCCTGGATATTGAATGCCTAACTCAGCATTTCTCGTCTAGGTTCAAGGTCACACTGTGCTCGTGCGACGACGGTATCCTTTGGAGGCCGCCATATTGAACTCACCCTGTCGGTGCCTTTGTCTCGTGTAAGGCACCATCCGATTAGAGGACTTGCCATCCAGCAAAGTCAGTTCAGTTGATATTCAAAGGAATCTCTGCGTACTGATACACACACACAATAGTATACTTCAGAACACGAGGAAAAATCGTAGGGGATGGTGCTACACCAATGAACACTTTTCTTGTTTATCAGACTTCAGGCGGAAAAGTAAAAAGTTTTGTGAAGTTTTTTTTTCTCTAATATTTGTCCAAACTTTATCGGGTGATGTTACATAAGCCCTGAAGGCAGGCGTGAGAAACGGAATTGTTCGGAAGATGAGAAGCCTTTTGATGTTGAATGAGTTTGATTTTTCGTTTCATGGGAGTTGAAGCGTGAAATAATGGGCACGTTGTTTGGACAGTTTGCTTTTCTCCGCACCCTAATTATGAAAGATTCAGTTGGCACCTGCCTGCCTATTGAAATATAGTCCGGAGGATAGGGGACACAAATAGCGAAAGAGCTTCCACCTTGCATTTTATGATCGCGGGATAATAATAATAACAAGGAGAGGCTAAGATATCCAAGGGTGGGCACTGCTAACATGAGATCTATTGTGCCATAGCCTTAATTAATCCAAATGACCCTCTACCAGCCTAATGAAGGCTAGTAGATCCTTTGTAGGGTTGCTCCTTCCGACCGCTGAGCTCACGATGGAGTCTCCAAGAAACAAGAACTTGGAACGGGCTACGCCGGATATTCGCAGAGAAGATGTTTAGTGGACTCTGTGTCCTCCAGGCAAAGAATGCACTCCGTATCAGTGGATAGATCCATTTTGTTGAGGTGATATCTCACCCAGTGGTGCAGGTCAATCCCAGTGACGCAGTCTTTCATTGGCAGACCACTCCCTCACTAGTGATCTTGTTTTAGCCCAACTCAGACCACAGTAAGGATCAGGCCCGAAAAATTTATCCGAAGAGCCTTGTCTAGCAAGTTCATCGGCAGCCCTGATGGCGAGGTACCGAACATAAAGTATCCCGATTGGTGTTTGTGAGACACTGAAGAGTATAAAAACACTCTTTCACTAATTTCGATGAGAAACTATGTGAAGAAAGAGCCCTAATGGCTGCCTGACTATCAGTGCACACATAGGCAGCCGGAAAGAAGCCGACTTCTTTACAATAGACGGTGCACGAGTCGATAGGCAATGAGATGATGAGTAGGCAATCAGAGAAAGGTATCTACTTTTCTAAAATTTAAAAAATAAATAACTGGCACAGCAGTCCAATTTTGAACTAAGGCCTCGAGATAAGTTGACATCATCTCATTTACTAAATCGTGACGGTGTGTTTTATGTAGAGGTGTGTGATCAGCAACATGCTCAATTGAGTGGGGGCGACCGGGAGCGCAGTGTGTTGAGGCATCAGTCTCATGTTCGACTACCGGCGTTTCGGGTTCGAATCCCGTCCACGATGACGTTCGTGGCCATGGATATGCAGGAGGTGTATGCTTGCAACTGCATTCTCCGAAACCAGATTATGCCAACGAAACGTCAACTGGGCCACATGGAACAGTTGACGCGCTATGCCCCACAAGGGGTTAGGGCAATTGAGTAGTAGTCAATTGAGTTCCCAAATGGGTACTCATTTAACAGTTGAGTAGGCGCATAGTCCGACACGTCAATCCCTTTTTTATCGAAGTTACGCCGCCTAGCTGTCATCACTTGACGTCCCGCTCCCAACACGTCGAGCCGCTACAGCTCGCACTCGTCACACCGAGCTCCTGCAGCCCGTTCACAGCACGTCGAGTCGCTGCCCAGCCGGCTCCCGACACACCGAGCAGCCCGCTTACGGTACATCGAGCCGCTACACCACCACGACGAGATTCTCATTGCCACGAACACGAATCGCTCCATCACCATCGTTACCGCATTCGAAACCAGCCACGGCACCCCAGCAGTTGCAGACGACTGACTTGCTACAGTGCAGAGCTGTACCACCGCATCACCGCAGTTGCAGCGTACTGTGATACCGCAATCCGAACATGCCAAATTGCCATCAGCGACGCTACCCCGACAACTAATCGGTAGCAGCGACGCTATCCCTACAACTAATCGGTTTGGAAACTATATCTCTTTTTAGGGACATGAAATGTTATTGGTGATACCACAATGAACCCAAGAGTGGTTTAAGTGTTAGGTTAGGTTAAGGGGCTGCCGCGCTACGCACAGCACACTTAGGCCTCCACAGGCCCGTTGTGATACCACCCGGAAAAGAAAAACCGTCTCCTTAAGAGGGCTGCGTATCAAACCATCCCGTGCTACTGATATAGCGATTTAACCGGAAGGCGCATGTATTCTTAAGGTCATCCAAATCATGGAAGATCCGCGAACCCAGAAAGTAGCCCCTCCTACCAGCCAGGGCCGGACAATGACAGAGAAAGTGGAGGATGGTCTCCTCCTCCTCACCTCCACAACTCCTGCAAAAATCATGATGGGGGATGCTGAGCCTCCTGGCATGCTCGCCGATTGCACAGTGTCCGGTAATAACTCCAAAAACTCTGCGAATGTGCCTCCTATTCATCGAAAGCAGGGTGGCAGAGCGACCGGAATCCAATATCGGCCAAATCGACCTTGTCGTATTGCATGTTGCCCCGTTGAGCCATCTTGTATTGGCCCTGTTGACAGCAGTGGCCTTAATCGCCGATTTACACATAGCGAAAGGCATTACTATGTCCTCCAATCTTACGTCGAACCCCCCAGCTCTGCCCTCCCGAGCCAGATCATCCGCCGCGCAGTTCCCCTCGAAACCACTATGGCTCGGTATCCAACACAGGGTGATGTTAAAGAAACCACCCACCTCTTCCAGAGCTGCGCGGCAGTTCTTAACGGTTTTAGAAGTCATCGAGACGGACTCGAGTGAGCGAATAGCCGCCTGACTATCCGTATAAATAACGATGTGCCTCGCAGTGATGACAGAACTGCTTAGACAGGACAAAGCTAACGAGATCGCCGAAATTTCCGCCTGTAGGATACTGCCGAAATCAGGAAAACGAGCTGACAGGGTGATTCCCAGCTCTTCGGAGAATATACCAACCTCGACCCCTTCGTCGGTCTTGGAGCCATCCGTATAGATTGCTATAAGATCCGAGGTCGAGGGCATATCTCCCATCCATTGGCTCTGGCACTGGTTTAAGTGTGCTGTGTTGTATCATGGCAGCCCGTTGACCTAACCTAACCTATGGGTCAGCTACACCGCTTTTTTGGGCACTGAGTTCGCCTAAAATGCACTTGATCCGGATAATAGCAAAAGATCGTGCCTAAACTATAGCAGTTTCAGGTCAAGCACATACATTTCCGAGAGAAAAAAAAAATAAATTTCCGGATGAAATAAATTTCTGGATCAAATAAGAAAAATCCGGATCAAATTCATCAATTTCCGTGTGAAATACTATATATAAATAAATTTCTGAATCAAATTAATAAATTTCAGTATCAAATATATAAATTTTCATATGTAGTGAGTAGGTTTTCTATTAAAGCAAAAAAAAAACATTCAGGCTTGGAAATTGTTTAATTTGTTCCGTTAATTCATTTTATTGGCGTGAAAGTCAGTTATCCTAATGAGAAACCTATGTACATTTATATGTATAAAAACTTATTTATTTTATCCGGAAATTGACCTGTTTGATTCGAACCTTGAATTATTTGATTCGGACATTTATTTGATTCGAACATTTACTTACTTGATTTGAAAATTTATTTATTTGATTCGGACATTTATTTATTTGAGTCGGGCATTTATTTAATTGATTCGGACATTTATTTATTTGAGTCGGTATTTTTTTTCGGATACGGACATTTATTTAATTGATTCGGACATTTGAATATTTGATTCGGACGTTTATTTACTTGATTCATTATCATCATAGTGGCGCGACAGCCCGACGTCGGGCCTTGGCCGCCTGTATTTATTTATTTATTTGATTCGGACATTCGTTTATTTGATTCGGACATTTATTTATTTGATTCGTATATTTATCTATTTGAATCGGGCATTTATTTATTTTATTCTGACAATTGTTTATGTGATTCGGACATTTATATTTTTGACTCGGAAATGTATTTATATATCGCCGAAATTTCACTTGATTTGTTCTGGAAATTTATTTATGTAATTTGGAAATTTATTTTTTTGATCCGGTAATTTATTGATTATTCCCCAACATTCATTTATTTGTTTCGGAAATGAATGCACTTGAACAGGAAATACTTTAAATGGACCTTTCACTCGTTGACTTGAAAATCTAATGTTATAAATCCTTTGATAAATATCCATCAACCTTCTTCTTTCAAATCTTTTCTGAAATTATCAGTTACATAATCCTTAAGAGAACACAATGTAAAAAAAAAATAATACATGCGAGTATCCCACGAGCACCACATCTCCCCTATGTCTTAACAAACCATCCTTCAACGACTTTCCACTGAACGAGGAAACATTGACGAATTATCCTATTGACAGATTGACGCCAGCCGTAGAACACGAGAATGAGGCGAGGTTCATCTTAAGGATAAGAAAGTGACGACGATGGGACGCTTCACAGCAATGATATCAGGGAGTATGTAAGAAATTCTGTCGTTCATTCATTCAGCTAGATCAATAGCACAAAGCACACATAACAATATATGGAGACGAAGGTCGTCCAACGATGATATTTTCAATATGACAATGACAGTAGCACAAAATCGCAAGAAGTTTGGGAAAAGACCCACTTTAAAGCTTCTTATGCATGGAGTTGTTTTTTTTCTCAAGTAAGTGCTATACTATACGATCAAAAAGATAAGAAGAAAAGAAATTGATTGCATTCTTTTCGCACGAGTCAATCTTTTAGGATTTATTTTGGGTCCATATCATCCTTCTAGCCGCCACTCGGACTTTGCTCCCAAAGAATTATTGATTTGAGGAAGCGATGAACAAGCAAACAGGATGTTTGCGGCATTAGAGCAATTGTCGATAGTTTGATATATTACATTTACTCGTACTCTACAGTTTGAAGAGAAATGGATGGTATGTGCCAAAAGAAAGCTGCTGAAGTTTATAAAGATGCGATGCGTTGAGTGAATCGAATGCCACGGATTTGTCAAATGTCAAACATAAAATATTTCATTGTGTAAGTGATATTAATACCATGGAGTTCATTTAGCAAACACGCCAACCCCTCTTAAACCGATGAGATTCTATATAATCCATGGGTCTATCTAGATCAAAGACCGGTCATTCTAGCCCAATCCAATTATCAACTTGAACATTCGATTAGATTAGAGGGGTGGGCAGTGGTTCATTATCATTAGGTGCATTCGATTCATTCCGTTCTGTATCATGAATGAATAAAACGGCATGGATCTCAAAATTCAGTTCGTACACTCAAAATCCAACAGTTGGTAGTACTTACTAAAATAAGAATAAGACAACGAAAAAGTGATGGGAGTTGTCAATTACCCAGAACGAGCGAAGCGTACAGTCGCAGGTTAAATACTATTGAACTGAATGAAATGAGTGTTCTGTGCACGTATCTTGTTTAAGACATGACAGTTTTTCAAACATGCAATTCCCAATTTAATACGTACACAGCACACGCATCTCTTTAAATTCCATGGCACCTATCACAGCCAATAAACGTTCGACAACTGTCAGATATACATATATCAGGGCGAAAACTTTGTGGATGTAAAGGCACGACCCAGCGGGACAAATCCAACTAGTTCCAACAACAGGCCTGGATCAAAGACCGGTCTGCCAATTTGTATGGAGATCCTAGTAGGTCCGGGTGAATCGAATGCTCCTATTAGGAACCACAAAATACTACGACCATTGATCTATTGTGCTAATTGCCTATAATTAGGGGATCTAATCTAGATCTGTTGATCTATCTGACTCTAATAAGATTACTGATATGGTCAGGTTTAATTGGGGCTATGTCCTTGGCCATAAGGAAAACCATTCCGATCACAACGGGAAGAGCCTCACATAGTGCTCGGCAGTTTCATCAACAGCTTCACAAAAGTGGCAGATGGCATCCGATATCCGGTCTTCAGGTAACGCAGAAGACGAGAGTGAAGGTTGAGTAGTTCAAAGATAATTTTGACTCCATTCCTACTAAAGTAAATCAGATCGAGGGTAACGTTACACACTCGTCTTTGAACTGCCTCAGACCTGTAAGATACCCCCACAGCGAGGCGGCTGTCTGTCGTTCCCGATACCGGATATGTATTTAGAAAACCATGTTCATTACGTTCCTAAGCCAGCGACCACATCAAGACTGTTTTCTGGTGACTAAATAGCAAAAAAACCCGTATCGATCTCGTCCGTTTGAGTGGACGAGACTGAAACGGTTTAGTGTATTTGTCTAAAATGGCAATATTCAGTACGCCCCGAAGCAGGGAAACTAGCTCCGTCTTTATGAATCCACTGTGGGTTCAGAGCGCATTCCGCTTCGGGTGGTAAGAACCCAGAACACACACACGGTGGATTTGTAGTTTCTACAGCGGAAATTTATTAGTAATACGATTTTGCGGACATCGGACGATCGTCCCCTCAAAGGGTCAAGATCAATACGGGATTTTAGCCATTTAGTCGGTAGAAACCCATCCCGATTTGGTCACTCGCTTGAATACGTACTAAACATGGTTTTCGAAATGTGTATCCCGGATACGTTTCCTAATATCGCAAAGTGGTAGCCCACAGAAAGATTCTCAGGACCGATGAAAGATATTTTGGTGGAAACTCGATTGCTTGTGCTTCCCCTCGTGGCCAAAGTGGCTGCGGGTCCAGCGAAGTGTAATACAGTAAGGGATGGAGATTCTTTGTTGTTCTGGGCCAACAATACCTGCACCAGAAATCAACTTCAATGTTAATACTTGTTTTATCTCTTAAAATAAAAATAAATAACTGGCGCAACGGTTCAATTTTGAACCAAAGCCTCGAGATGAGTTAGCATCATCTCAGTTCACAACGCACTCACTTGTGGTCTAAGTTTGTCGTGGGTTATCACGACAGCCCGTAAACTAACCTAACCTAGCATCATCACATTTACTAGATCTTGACGATGTGTTTTATGCAGAGGTATGTGATCAGCAACACGCTCAACCGAGTTGTTTACTCATTTAACAGCTGAGTGGGCTCATAGTGCGACAAGTACTATAAATCACCTTCTTTATCGAAGACTACTGCATTCAGTAAGAATCGAACCAGTGCATAGAAGGCGAACGTGCTAACCGTTGCGCCATCCGGCCTAAGATTTGTCTCTTATTATTATTGTTATTCTCACAAAAAGAGCGATATTCATCGGTACTTTAAGCTCGTCCCATGCAAATACATTTGTATTTGGATCCATTTGTTTTCAAGTTGTCTATGAATTGCTTTGAAAAATGTGTGCCGCATCCTTGAGTAAATGTGCCTTTGACATGACTTTGAGTTACCTTCGAGGACACGATGTCCTTTCAGTCCTTTGTGTCCGTTAAGTCCTTTACATCCTGTATGTCTCTTCTGTCCAGAGGATTGATATCATAACTTTGATCCAGAAATTACCGGTGTTTCCTAGGTTTGGTTTCTGTTTCAATTCATACTTAAAAAGGTGCTGTTCTCCTGGCCAAAGCACTTAAAATACCTTCAACAGGGCAAAGGGCAAAATGTTCAGAAAGGAAAAAAGTTAAAAAGGTCAAAAAGGATCAAAATGGCAAAGGGACAAAAGGACAAAAAGGAAGGAAGGACAGAAAGAACTCAAAATCAACTTAGTCTACTCAAAAGCCCATTCGCTCTGGTAGGCGTCGCTTGAATCCTCGCCCATATTAGATATATTGTATATAACATTTTCACCCTCGAGGGATTCCAGGTACGCTCCAAATTCTCTACTGTTAGTCCTCGTGGATATCATTGTTAACGTGCTTTCAATGAATCGGTGTCATTTTAAATTTTATCGAGGTTTTTCGGAGCGACTTTTTAGCAAGAGGCGTCATCAATGACGTGTGGCGCCTCCTATTCGCGGCAAGCTCGGAGCGCAGTGGAAGTTCTATTAGAATCCAGAGGCAGGTTTTTTGTTCGCGCCGAGGATCATTGCCTGGTGGCATTACCTAATTGGTTAACATGTTACGCAAACTTTGAAAATCTGTGTATTGATATGAATGAGGAGTAAAGTAATTTTCCTACAATTTTTTCGGGAAGAGTTTCGGACTGTGTGCTGCAGCTTGTTAATTGCCTTGACCCCTCCAGGAGCATGGACGCGTCAACATCTCTAGCATTTCTATGCCTTGTTGACGTTTCGATAGCATATCTACTTTTTCGGAAGTGCAGTTTCTAGCATGCATCTCAAGCGGTTACGGTTACGTCTTCCAATAAATGTGCTCAATATTGAGTTACAGTAATCAGCAATAATAATTAAACTCACCACGCCGCGCCGTGCTTTGAACTCATTCAGCAATACAATTGGATATTTTCCTAGATGTAATACAAGTAAGTTGGTATACGTATATTGAGAGTCGAAACGATATTTTGCGGTTAATATACATGCTGCCATTTGTGTCACATAAATGCCACACAAATGTATTGTAATATTGACTTAGTTCTATGACCTTATAGGATTACGAGTGGAATCAATAATTCATGATGACTTATGGCATTGACATTGCAAGCAAGTATGTGGCACTTTTGTCTAGACATTCGTGTAAATTGATATAACTGAACGCTATATTATACGCTTGAGTTTATTTTGATTATATTGTATTTCCCCTGTTCCCAACTCAATTGCCCTAACTTCTAGTGCGGCGTAGCGTGTCAACTATTCCCTGTGGCTTAGCTGACATTTCCTTGGCATAAACCAGTTTCGGACGGTGCACGTTGCCAGCATGCACCTCTTGCTCCCATTTAGCTGCCTACGACAAGTCGGGAGATTTTGTGGCTTATTATTGCGCCCGCACAACACAATCATCCGTGGCCACGAATGCCCTGGACGGGACTTGAACCGTTAACGACCGTAGTCACATATGAGACTGGCGCCTACACGCACTGAGCTAATTAATTGATTAAGATCGGGGCTTCGAGCATTCCTCAGCGGCTATGAAGTCAGAAAGATTGTCAACATACCACCTCTGGTTCGTTTAGCTTTGTGTGCTGGCGCTGAAAGGGCTAGTCTTGTTCATTAAACAGTGTTGTTCGATGATTTCAATACCTTTACCAAAATATTACACTGATAGTTCGCGGCTTTGGGTTTCACCCCTTGTTCAGAAAAATGAATCCGGGTGATACCGTCGTACGCAACACTCCACCAAACCATGACTGAAGCAGGATGGTGGCCTCTTTGGACGCTTCGAATTTTTCGGCAGCTTCCCGATAACTGTGAGCACAAACTCTGTCTTTTTGCCGGCTGAATTTTTATTATACCGTGCAAATTTGTTCATCACTGAAGAATATTCGCCTCTTTCCCCTGTTCGCGTACTGCTGAATTAACGCCTTCGCTCTTGTGGCTCGGTATCTTTTTCAAAGCTGGTGTCAGCAGCTGTCCTGCGGTTGTTCTATAAGTCCCAAGTTTCAGGTCTTGTTTGATAATGCGGGACATCGTCCTTTTTGAGACTTTCATCTCCCGGGCCATGATTTTGTGTTTTCGAAGAGGGTTTCGGCGAATTCGCGCAGCTACGGCTTTCACAACTGCCGGCATCCTCGAGGTGCGCGGGCGGCCACTTCTAGCTCTGTCGTCGATTGAGGAGGTCTCATCGAACCGTTTGATGCACCGGTAAACAATTTTTTGAGAAATTTTCAAAGGATTTAGCAGATTGAAAATCTTTACTGGCTATTTGTTGCACTTGTGCAGCGTTATCACAGCGATACGATTTTCCCTCACACTCCACTTCATGTTAACTCCGCGACAAAACGACCCAAACTGGGAATTATTTTGGAATACCGGGTCCACTCTATGTTTTGTAGACAAAGCCGCTCGTGTGCGTCAGTCCTATAACACTTGCGTATTCACTGAACTTAGGGACAGAACTTATGGCATGACTACGTAGAAACAATTGTCGGAGCAGTGTCTAAAAGAGGGTGAAGCTCTGTTCCAAATCTATGAGCCGTTAGGTTTCTTGTAATCTAACTCTACTCCTCTCAAATTTGAATGTGAATTGCTCCAATGGCGCCTGTCTCCAGAAAGTTGTATTGATCCTGCGAAGGCACCTCACTGTGTGATGAACTTGTACAATCTGTGTTCGCCGCAGGCCTTTCCTAACATCAGCAGGCTGCTGGAAGTGCTGGCTTCTATGCCAGTAACTTCATGTACACCAGAAAGGTGCTTCAACACTTTAGAGCACTTAAAATCGTTCCTCCGTTGCACAATGTTCGATGAGCGACTGGATGGGCTCGGCCATCTCTATGTTTATGAGGCTTGTGCACCGAGTTGGAAAGTATTACTCATCTGCTCTGCGAATGCCCTGCTTTTGTACAGTCTTGCTAAATGCTTTTATAACCATCTTGGGAGCTGGCAGAAGTGGGATAACTCCAGCTTTGCCAGCCAAGATTCGTCCGTGGCTCTGGCTGGTTCTAATATGTTGTTTTGGTTCTCCTAGGGTATCACAATGGATCTATGTTTCTGTTCTAAGTGTGTTGTTTCAGGAACCCTGCTACCTAACCTAACCCCCCTTTGGGTGACCTCTAGTTACGAGCTTGTTTGAGATTGCCCAGAATGGGTTTCCCAAAGTGGATTTCCGCTTTCGATACGATACGAAGATATCCACTATGGGGATATCTCAAAGGGCATTTCCGTTTTAGGCAGTATTACTCCTCGGAAATTCACGCTTCAGGCAGTACGACTATATATGCCAGAGTGGATTTCCGCTTTATGTATTACGAACCTACGGAAATCCAATGTGGGAAATCTCACACAGGATTACCGCTTCAGGCAGGCCCTAATGAACAACTACCTCATAGAAAGTATTTGGGCGAATGTTTACTTTCGTTTTAGAGCGATAGTTACTAGGACGTTAATTTATAGAGTCCTATTTCGCCTGTGGTGTGAAAAAGTGCATTTAATTCTCTTCTATTTCAGGATCTAACAAGGATAAACGTGTGTATGTCTACCCAATCGCTCTTCAACTTGAAAATCCTATTATGTCCGGTGCAACAACTCGGAACACTTCAATGCACAAACAACAAAAGACCACAAAATTAAGCACGTGGCCAAAGACTTTTATGCTGCATTTCCTCGTCATCCCACTTGATGGGAAATTCTATGGTCAGAAGCGAATAACACCACATCCAGAAGCAAGGATGTCGCCTGGCATAAGTGAACAGCAACCTCAAAGTAATTTATCGCCGAAATGGTATTTGTCGTTGGCAAAGACCGACCATCGATGCTAGAGTGGGTCTTCCGCGTGACCTGCGAGAGTAGAAGACAGTGTACAGGACGTAGGAACGTAATACCACGAGTGCTGATATCGCGCTGGGTGGGTGTGGATATCGGTGTCGGTGAAGTGATGAAAAAATGGATATAACCGACACTTGAAAAGAGTCGAAAGAGGATTCAGGAAATCGATGATTATGCTCCTCGCAATATGCTGTTGCAGAGTATTGGGTGTTATCCTGTCTCACGCCAACAACTTTTGCCCGTTCCATTTCTGTGCTGTGTGTCTGTGTGATTTTCACTGGGGATCCTACTCCGGTAACCTTTTTTCTTCTGGGCAATTTTTTTTTGTACGAGTACTTTAGCCGGGACTCGATGTCTTCGTTTTGTTTCCTGATGACCCCTTTAAAGATTCATTGTATGGTTCTGAAGATACGAGACACGTGTTGTCGTATAGTACATTGAATTTATACGTTTCCGTATGAAATTGTTTCAGTCGTGAATGCCATTGAATGGGCTGGCTTCAGTTGAAATTGCCTGATTTCGGGTTTATGGGCACGACGTTCGTTCAATGTATGAATACACAATTTGCTATCGATTCTTTTTTTTTGTATTTTCTCATACGAAATCACGCTTGTGATACAAGGCATACCAGTTCCTTTTCCTGGCTTGACAAAAAAAAAACAAACTTCGCGACTGACGAATAAGTTTGTCACCAAATGACACTAAAAGTAGCGATATTCATCGATACTTTCCCATGACAGTTAGAAAGTCTCTGTTATCCTGACCAAAGAATCCAAAATGCCTTCAATAGTAGTCTAGTGCATTCGCCCCATTGCCCCCAGTCATATGCTACCTAATCTTGCCTAGATATCATTTCATTACCAAGAAGGTCCTGTTGTTCCGACTTGGTGGTGCTTAGACTCGCCCAAGGAAGCTATGTATTAAAATTTGTTGAGATCGGATCATCTAAAATGTCCGGTGAAACGAACTTTCAAAAAAAACCTATCGTTAGGCGAGAAACTCCGATTGAACACAACAGAATGTGCCGTTAGTCCAGTCGGTAACCAAAATTGCTACCACTGGACCGTGCTTAGGGCCACCGAAGGAAGCTACATACCAAATTCGGTTAAGACCGGACCAACGAAGTGTCCGGAAAAACGGACAAACACACAGACTTCATCGGAATATATATCCGTCCATTATACACCACAACCGGCTCGAAAGGGCAGCGAAGCGCTGGTCCAGTACCAGGCCCAGCCATGAGCAGGGAGCCTCGATGAAACCTGGCCGTTCCAGTGGTACTTGGGACTCCTGAATTGGTACGGTAGGACATAGGAACACCGGCCCGGTGCCGGGTCCTAGCTGCAGCGTCTCGGCTCTCAGATTTGAACACTCAGTACAGTTCCTCGCCTCTGGTAAGACCTGGTCCCAGGAGCCCCGTGCGGGGGTGTCCGAAATAAGGACTACGATTTAAACAGTCCAAACAGCGCCTCGTATTTTCGAATACCTGGCCCTGGCCACTCTATGTGAGAGCGGGAAATAGGGAAGCAAGTATGTGCAACCCTTTAAAACGCGCTTTCGCGAACGACGTAAATCGATGCGGGTTCGCGATTCCATAGGAAGTTTACCAGAGGAGAAACCGACCCAGAAGCAAAAAGCGTCGCTCCAATGAGCGAAGAGCGTTACTATTGATATACAGGATCAACCTGTAGGGGCCAAAAGGAATAGGTCCGAGAAGGGTTCGCCTGCAGGGCTCGTTAAGAAGAAAAGGACTTCAGCCGCCAGTGGCCCAGCTCCTCCGTTGAAGAGCTGGACAGAGCTGGCTGTCCTCGATAGGAATAATGCCAATGGGAGCATCACTGTTGATAAGTGGAAGGAGACAGAGTGCGAGATGACCTAAAATTTCCGCTGTATTATGAAAGAGCATCCGGGACGAATGAAGTTGTTGCTGCTCACACTAAAAATCAACAGATCTCTTCAAAATCGCCATCTCTAAGGTTGGGGAACCGTGGCCGGATGCTAGGTTGGGGGTAGTCCCTAGGGACGAAATCTCTGTTCGACCACGAGCCCGCACCTGGCTACCAGCAAGACCCGACGATGCCGAGGAGATATTGTTCGCGATCAGGTCATTCAATCCTATCCTCCCAACAACTGATTGGAGGAGGATTGTTAAGCTGGAGCAGCCACAAGAGAAACCCCGTGGCGTTGTCATCGTTATTAACCTTGTCTCTCTGGAACTTCTCGCCGAAATGAATGGTGAGATTTATTTTGGCTTCTCGAGAATAGTGCTGAAAGTCTATAAAAAGGATGAGAAGGAAGGGAGGAAGTATGTCCCCGTCTCCATTTCAATGGAGGAGGATACCTCGTGTGATAAGGTGTGGGTCGACCACCTAATACCACCTGCTAATCAGGAGACCGATAACGACTTCTTGTCCCTCTCATCCGATCAAACATTGACAGAGGATGTAAAAGCTCCCTTAATACTGGACGACTCACTGGATTCTGAATTAGTTTTCGCTCACATGGGTCGTCTCGTAATCGGCTCGTCTGCGATTCTAACTACGATTCCCAAGCAAATGTATGGAGATACTCACACGAGTCGTCCATTGGTCGGCACGTAAGCGAATCGATTTGCTTGGGAAGTGGAGTTGTAATCGAAGACGAGCCGATTACGTGACGACCCGTGTGAGCCAACACTTAGACCGGGACATCGACACCACTGTGGTCAAGACGAGGAACCAAACTCAGTGATGCTTAGTCTCTTATAGATAAATTTACAGCACTCTTAGGCGGCCTCTGCCTGATTGGTCTAAGCATAGGCAAGCCAAGAAATTGCCTTCAAGCTGATAATTTTTGTGTGGTAGTGGAGAGCAAGTTTGAGTCATTATTGGCTTAGACTCGCAATGACCCACTCCATTTTATTAATTTTGCAGGTTCTGCGTCCTTTTCCAAGTATACGGCGCTGTAAGCAGGAACTGGACAATTTGGTGATCACCTAAACACACGCTATAACTCAATCTACGGCAATATCATGCGCACTAAGTAAACCTAAGGGGAATAAGAAGCCTGTGTGGTGGTCCAGCGAGCTCGATTTCCACAGAGCAGCCTGTAGAAAGGGGCTTAATAGGGCTAACGCTTCAAGAGCGGAATTAGACTTGACGCTCTACAAGGAACTCCTTAAAGTACACAAGAAGGAGCTTAAGAATACGAAGCGTATGTAGCTCTTGGAAGCTGTTCTGCGAACGCATTGAGGGATCCTCTGAGACCTCTAGACTTAGCAAAATTTTATCCACTAACCCTTCCATGCGAAACTATTCATATTTCGTATTTCACACTATTATTTCCCCGAAATACTTTTTCGCTCGATGTGCGTTCCCTCAAAAGCATACAGGAAGCCTTTGAATGAAATCGTAACTACTGAATTTCCATGAATCTGGCCCAACAGGTTCATTTTCACCGGTTCAACGAATAACATTTTACACGAATTCAATCCATCTTTTGCCATGGCAGATATACGAGTATATCCAGAACTCTTACATTTTTTACGTTTTTTTTTCTGAATATTGTTCCGAATTGAGGTGGGGGCCATTTACTCGCAGCAGGGAATGTAAGTTTCGGGAGATACTGTACCATACAAGCATTGGGTGTATTATACCTGGGCTAGCTATTGGATTTTAGGTCAGGGGGTTCTTCTTATTCGTTTCAGGAAATTTTTCCCTTTCGAGGAACATACAGAATAGAGGATGGTGAAAATGATTTGATGACGCGGGAACCTAGTAATTCTTCGAATTCAAAAATGTATCCGTTTTTCTTGGTATTAGATAATATCGAAACTAATACATATGTATGTAAGTATATCAAGAGAAACGCTCTCCCCTTTTTTATGTTTCACAGGAAGTATGTATGTATGTATATAGAAATAAGGACATTTGGGAAGTTTAATAGACTCAAGTGGGCGAAATTCTTGTTAAAAACGCCCTTCAGCTTAAGAGTGGAATTGAATTTTGTGGACCTAGGGTAGTTTGCCATGCCAGTAATTACTAAAAGAAAGCGAAATCGGTGACGAAGCAGAGATGAGAAATCAAGACGGTGCTGATGTCTTTGATGTTAAAGATTTCCAAAAGAGTGAACAATCAATTGAAAGCTCAATTCGTGTTGATTACGATAGAATTTAAATCGCTTTTTAACGGCTAATATCATTGCCATCTTAAAATACAGGCCTGCGCTCAGCTGATCGTGTTCGTCATTAATTCCTTTGCCAACGCAGTGACTGCACTGCACACGACGATATCCCCGGCACGAAATACATACTTATGTTTACAATTGGAATTGCGTCATACGGCATTTTAGTCCTCTAAAAACACACTTTCTGGACACTTGCAGCAATTTGGTGGAAGCCGCAGCCCCGTGGATCAGTCGCAGAGTATCGTGGAACATCTTTTGACCGCACGACACACTTTCATCGCGCACGTGTTTGTTTTCTCGGATCACTAGATGAAATTTTACTAACAAATAAACACTGATTGCGGACAACGAAAACTAAACACGGAACGCACAAATACCGGGGACTTGCCGCCATCAGTCGCCGACCACTGGATTGTGGATACGATGAAGTCATCGAAGTAAATATATAATTGCGTAATTTAGCCGTCAAAATCAGCTGAGCACAGGCCTGTATTTTTAGATGGCAATGCTAATACTAGAGCATTAAATAGGAAGGTACACTCGACGCCATTTTGTTGACGACGAATGGAGAGTGGCAGGCATGTACACATGACAGTTCCCAGCTGTCAACATTAGTGCTGTCTGCTGTAGTCAATCTCCATTCGATGTCAACAAAATGGCCGCGCGAGTGTACTCTCCTTTTTAGAACCTTACTAATACCACTGCCATCTTTACTCTCAGGCCGGAGTGTCAGCTGATTGTCAAAGCACTAACGGCATGACAAGCAGTCAACCATATGTGAACGCGTGCGGTCGACCGGTCAAATTTCGCGATTTTTGTGCGTTAAAGTGAGTTTAGTGTCGGAATTTCAAGTGCAAATAGAAGTAGTGCCGTGTGGAAGCGAAAAAACGTGAAGTGCCGGGAAATATCGAGCAAAATGGTACGTTGAAAAGTGCGACACGGGAAATTTCGCATTTTTCGTTAGTTTACCGGAAATTTGGCTAATGCGAATGGTGCAGCACTACCCTTGGACGAATCCCCTGGCCGGTGAATTAGCGAAAATCCCCAGAAGTGCAAAGACTGCAAAGTGGTTGTTAAACGACAACATTTTAGATAATTTCCGGATTTTTCATCGGAATTCATATGGTGAGTATGGGTTTTTTTTTGTGCTAATAGGTTAATTCATCCGAAAATTCGGGTCTTGAACACGGTGTTGACGAGCCAGACGAAAGTTTCACTGCAGCTGACAGGACTAGTTGCCTGGCGGTGAAACTCTCGTCCGGTTCGTCAACATCGTGGTCAAGATACGCTTTCCGGGCGCTTCACTCTACTTAAATATTAGCACAACAAAAAAAAAAAAAACGTATACTTACCCTATGAATTCCGATGGAAAGTCCGGAAATTATCGAAAATGTTGTCATTTGACAACCACTGTGCAGTCACTTTTTGGGGAACTTCCGGGAGTTTCCGCTGAACTCACCGCTTCGAGGATTCGTCCCATGGTAGTGCTGCACCATTCACATTAGTCAAATTGCGGGAAAATTAGCAAAAAATCCGAAATTTCCCGCTTTGCACTTCCATAACAACACCTATGCCTCGCGCACTTTCGAGCAGTTTATTTTGGCCGGTAGTTCGCAGCACCCTGCGTTGTTTTCACTTTTAAATGTCACTGGCAAACACTACTTTCAATTGCACTTAAAATCGCGGCACCAAAATCACTTTTACGCACGAAAATCGCAAAATTTCAAGAGGTCGACTGAACGCTTTCTTTCTTCACTTTGTTTACATATGGTTCACTGCTTGTCATGGCGTCATTGCTTTGACACTTTGGCCTGAGAGTAAAGATGGCGGTGCTTATACACATAACGATAACCTCTTGTTGCGCGTCATTTTTGTGGGGCTTGTCAAAGCTTCAACATTTTTTAGTTGCCATTTAGTATGTACAAAAGTTTGATCTTCTGTAAACTGATGATCAAAATCATTGGCTGCGTTCCTAAAACGCCAGCGCTGAGTCAGCACTTAGAAGCGATTAGTGCTGCATGGTGCTTTATCGTAAAAACCCTTGCGCTGAGCTAAGTGTTGAGGCTAAGCGCTTTCAATTTTGGTCAGCATAAAATTTTCCGGCTCAGCGCAATATTTGTCATTTGCAACAATTGTCAAACTTCGAATCAAACCTCGGTTGTGTTGTTGATAATGGTGTTAAACCTTAATGTAGGAAAGACAGTTGTTACCGTATCTTGTGTGTCACCTGTGACTCTTCAAAACAAGAAATTTCGAGTTTTCTGTCAAATGTCAAACTGAACATGGCATTTTATAAATGCGACAGCCGGCATGCCGTTTCTAAAACATGAAAATAAGCACAATGTGTTGGTCAGCAATTGTGAAACGCGGACTAAGCGCTGACTCAGCGATTTTTTTAGGAACGCAGCCATTGTGACATGCTTGCAGCAAAGTGAGGAGTATTTTTAGCTCAATATTCCTGGTGTAATAACTCATGTGAATTGAACCAGGCTCGGCCCAACTACTCGCTTAGTTGTCGTCAGACACTGAGAGAGAAGCTTAACTATCTGCAGTTTCAGCACGCGGCCGAACACTGTAAGTGCCGCTTTCCATGGGCGATTTTTCTAGGCTGCAGTTGACGGTTTTTCTGTGTACCTATTTAACTACAACTTAATAATGAGACTTTTTTTAGAGATGGCAACACCGATAAACCAATGGTAGTCCATCTTTGACATACATACCATTTGAAGTTTGTATTCATAAGCTGTCAATGTCAGTATAAACATTTCGTGTTGATTGTTGACAACGTATTTTACCGGACCATGGAAAGTTTCGAAAATTCACGAAAAAAACAACATTTGCGGGAAGTTTTACTTGGACATTATTTTGCTAAGAAGACTGCAGCTCAGAGTCATAAATTGCTCGTGGAAGTTTACGGTGACGATGCTTTTTCGCGTGCACAGTGTTTTCGGTGGTTTCATCGGTTCAAAAATGATAATTTCGACATTACCGACGAAGAGCGACCTGGCCAGCCAAAAAAGTTTGAAGACGAAGAATTGACGAAATTACTCGAAGAAGATTCGTGCCAAACTCAAAAAGAGTTGGCAATTTCGTTGGAAGTGACTCAGCAAGCCATATCGAAGCGGTTAAAATCACTGGGAATGATCCAAAAGCAAGGCCACTGGGTTCCGTACGAGTTGAAGCCAAGAGATGTTGAGAGGCGCTTTTGCATGTGCGAACAACTGCTTCAAAGGCAAAGACGGAAGGGTTTTTTGCATCGTATTGTGACCGGCGATGAAAAGTGGATTCATTATGATAACCCAAAGCGAAAGAAATCATGGGGACCGCCCGGGCACCAATCAACATCGACCGCGAAGCCAAATATTCATGGTTCCAAGCTTATGCTCTGCATTTGGTGGGACCAGATCGGTGTTCTTTATTATGAGCTGCTAAAACCGAATGAAACCATTGACGGGCAGCGCTATCGACTGCAATTGATGCGTTTGAGTCGATCATTGCGTGAAAAACGGCAACAATTTGCTGAAAGGCACGACAAAATAATTCTTCAGCATGACAATGCTCGCCCTCATGTTGCGCAAGTCGTGAAAACGTACCTGGAAACAACCAAATGGGAAGTGCTACCCCACCCGCCGTATAGCCCTGACATTGCTCCATCCGATTACTATTTGTTCGCTTCGATGACTCATGCGTTGGCTGATCAGCACTTCACTTCATATGAGGATACTAAGAACTGGCTCGATTCATGGATAGCCTCGAAACCCCAAGATTTTTTTCGCGACGGAATTCGTAGACTTCCCGAAAGATGGGAGAAAGTTATCGCTGCTGATGGCCAATATTTTGAATAATTTAGTTATATGAATAAATCTATGAATAAATGCCCAAAATTCCAAAAAAGAGTCTCATTATTGAGTTGTAGACCAAATACATATTTTGTTATTGCGCTATAACACAATATATGTATACAAAAACCACCTATTGCGGCCTAAAAAAAACCGCCCATGGAAAGCGGCACTAAGCAGTTAGTAGCGTCCTCCACTTAAAACATTAAAACAATGCCATTTATTTATAAAACAATTTAGCGACTAAGCTCAGATATAATACAAACGGAAATAAAAAATCTGAAACACGATTTGCCAAAACAAATATTTCGACAATTATTATCATTAGCCACTGCTATTTTCTTATCATCAGAACTTTGTTTACTACATTCACTTCCGAAGTGCTCGAATATCGAGAAACGAATTTGATTAGAAATTGTCCAGTCACCAATTTATTGATTGGATTATTATTACAATTCCGCTCAATAAAAAATCGTCGTATCAAACAAAAAGAATTTTCTGTTTAGGCAGAAATACCACCGACTACTCCAGCTGGTGTAGATTTCCGATTTTTTTTATGGTATACTGCAATCGGTATTACTCATTTCTTCTACGTGCGTCTGTGATCTAATACGGAAGGATGGCTGTATATAGAATATTTGGTAAACAAGCTTATACGAGTATGTTGCGACGAAATGTTGATAAGTTATTGCAACATTGAAAGAAGACGTCAAATGCTATCAGTTGCAAATTTGTGCACGTACTTTGGAATTGTCCGGTCTTGAGGTTATCTTCGCAATTTTATAAAAAGGTCGGTTAGGTAAAAGGGCTACCGCTGGGCAACGCTGGGTCTTAGCGATACCACCGAACCACCGATGGTGACTCCCCACACCAAAATCGACTTGATAGGGTTAACGTGAACAGCGTTTCGAATAAACGGCTGATAAACAAACGAATCTATGAACAAACGCCTCAGGAACTATCGCCAAAAGGATTACGATCACCCCAAACATTTTGTATGAGTTTGGGACGATTGTTTATTATAAACACCAGTTCGTAAAATGTTGGGAGAAAAGCTCATTAAATTTTGGGCAACAATTCCAAATGAACGATCGCCCCTTTTTCTGCAACGAAAAATTGTACAAAATTTTGATACTGCCCAAATCGAAAATCCGCACAAATTGGATATTCGTGGCTTCATACTACGTGCTTAAAGAGGAAATCCACTCTAGGATATACTCGTATATTTATGTATACTGCCTAGAGCGCTAATTCCATTTGGGATTTGGATTTGCGTGAGTGTGCGGCTTCGTGCGAAATATGTTAGTACCGAAATAGCGAAAATTGTTCGTGCCAACTACAGTTTTTGTATAATATTTCGCACGAAAAACGGAGGTTAGTACTGAGTTTTGGATAGTGTCAAAATTTGTAGCGATAATTCATTTTTCTAAGAAAAAGGGTTTGGGACGATAGTTTATAAATGTTGGGGAACTTACATGTCTGTTTTTGGCCACTGTGAAATCGAGAAAATTTAAATGCTAAATTGATCTGTATAATCCCGATTCTTTGCATGGTTCAAGAAAGACAAAATGCCCGCTTTCTAATTTGACATTTCGCTGCCGCTGCCACTGCTGCTGCATTCTGCGTTCAATCTGTTTCGAGCATAAAGCGGAAGATGAATTGCGATTTACCGACTGAATATTCTGTGCCCGTGGACGGAGAGATACTTCTGAAAATGTGAAAAATTCCTTTTGGAACGTCAGTTGGTTCGGTGTTATGTGAAATATTCACTTCACTATTAATGAAGCCCGAAAGCATAATTAATTTTTTATTTTAACCAGGCGAATGAATAACACTTCTTTTTTTTTAACTTTTCAGGTATGTTTATTCAAGCATCTAAACTACAACTATAGTATCTTTCGTCTACCAGGAATTAAGGTAATAATAAATATGGCAGGCTAAAATAATCCACGCGAGCTATCGTGCCATAGCTTTCACTATTCCAAAAGACCCTCAACCAGTCCTTTGTGGGAGTACTTTTAATGGCTGCGGTTCTCACGATATTATCTCCAGGAAACCTTATCCTGGAATGGACGACCACTGGACATTCACAGAGAAGATGTTTGGTGGAGTTAACGTCCTTCAGGCGAAGCCGGCATTCCGTCTTTCGTAATGTACCCATTGATCAGCCTCAGGTCCACTACCTAAGCGGCTAGTTTCATTTGAACCGCAGGGATCAATAAGATCCTTGGATTGTCTCAGCTCTGGGAGATTATTCCAGTGCCGCAGCTTTTCGTCAGCAGTCCATTTAATAACCAGCACCCTGACTGTAGCCCATCTCAGTCCGCAGTAGAGATCGGAACCGAAAAGTTTCGTGGATGTCTTCTCTAACTTTCCCGTTTAGAATGGCTTTTTCGGCCCCACAAATTTTTGTCGTGTATGTTGGGCTTTCTGCATTTTAATCCACCACTATTTAAAACGTCCCATAATTTTGTACTTCAACCGCATTGTAGTAATCTCCTTTCGATTACACTATCAGGAGGTCAATGGGTTTGATAAGCAAATGACGTAGTTTTCCATTATCCACACGCTTCATCAGTTTTACGAAATGACTTTAGTCTGGTTCGTTGGAAAAACTAAAAACTTTTCAGAATGTCTTTCTTCAAGCAAGTTTTCGTTTGTTATGCGTTTGTTCTATGTATTAGCAAAATAACTTGGGGTGTATAAAGTGGAAGGTAAAGTTTTCCGTTGTTTTCGAAAGTTTCGGGTTTTATTTCTAATTTTTCTGCAAAAAAGAGTGGCTCTATTATAATGAACTAGGGAAAGCATTGTACAAAAACATTTTCAAATAAGTTTTGGATAGATTTTGTTAGTGAAGAATTCCTTTTTTAATTTTTATGTGTTTAACAGATTGTTTGGTAAGGTTAAACTACAGTAGCTTTTATCTCTGCACTAGAGTTTAGTTTTACACCAGCGAAGCTTTAAGATTCTTATGCTAATGCTTAATAATAAAATTGTACACTGACTTTTAAATAAAGTGTTCCCAGTGTACTTAAAAACCAATTATACGATTTCCATTGGATTTTTTATTCAGGGCTCAGCGAACTATCCCTGCAATTAATTATTCCTCAACAAAAAAAAAATAACAGAATCGCCAATATTTTTGTTGGATTTTTCATCGGGACACATTCACACAAAATAATTATCAAATCACTCCAAAAAATATGGACTACCCCTTCGAAAAAATTAGAAATATGTGCCCCAAACTTGGGGTATGGTATACCTAACATGAATTATCCGCCCAAAATCATTTGTGAAAAATCCCTCCAAAATTGTACATCATGACATGACACAAAACGTTGTGTCCGTATTGCCTAAAGGGGAATTATATTTGATGGGGAGGTTCAAAGTGGTTTTCCGCTTAAGGCAGTATGAGCCTAGCGTGTATGTATGATTCATAACCATAGTTTCGCATTGAATACAGGTTCGTACTGCCTAAAGCGGGACTCGACTTGAGTGTGGGCCCATAGTGAATTTTCGATTTAGGTAGTATGAATATGAATGTGGCGTGAATGCATCGTAAGAATAATTTCAAATTGAAAAACGTGGGTTCATAATGCCTATAGCGGGAATTGACTTGAGGGTAGGATGTTTATGTCCGCTTTAGGTAGCACGAACTCAGTGTGAATGCATCGTCATAATAGTTCCACCAAAGAATAGAGATTATTGCTAACAAGAAATAGGACTCTATACGAATTAAGAGTGCCTGCCTACTAGTTGCATATGTGTTGAATTCCATCAGTACACGAAGGGGTAATGCGGAATAGCAAGCATGTTACTCATACGATGAAACGTACTAGGCAGTTGACATTTGAAGAGCTTTTTAAAATGTTGCCGTCCCTATCCCTCTAAAGGCAACTTTCATTTGATTATTTGCGTTTCAATTGGCACAGCACTTTTGCTTAAATCGTATGAAGTGCCACCCCCCTGATCTAGGTTTGTACTGCCTCAGGGGAAAATTCGCTTGAGCGTGGGCGACCGGTAGCGTAGTGTGTTGAGGCATCAGTCTCATGTTTGACGGGTTCGAATCCCGTCCACGACGACATTCGTGGCCATGGATGTGCAGGAGGTGCATGCTGGCAACTGCATTCTCCGAAACTAGTTTATGCCGTCAAAACGTCAACTGGGCCAATGGAACAGTTAACGCGCTATGCCTCACAAGGGTTTAGGGAAATTGAGAGAGAGATACATATATATTTGAAATATGTACACCCAGTGACAAAAAACCCCGAAATAACAAATTAACCGAAATTTGTTTTTTTTTTCATCCGAATGTCAAAAATTATTGTCAAATTGTGGAAATATGTATTTCTTGTTGTGTTTGCTATACTGAATTGATGTTTTAACGATTAAAAAAATCCAATGTTAAGACTGTGTCTGGAAATAATAGAGAGAGTGACTTTTTAGACAATAGTACTTCTTTATAAATTATTTTATCTAAACACGTATTTGAGAGATATTGTTTTATTTTAGGAGAATTTAGTGAATGCGTATAAATTTTGATTTTCTTAAACAAAAATTAATGAAAGCATATTAAAATTAATACATGTAAAAGCTGTTAATAATTAATGTGGCCGCCTTTTGCTTTAATGACACCTTTGTTCGCCTGTTCATACTATCATATAGCGTGGTCAACGTATCTGCATTTATGTATTTCGTTTTCCCATACTTCTTGAATGACGTGTTTTATTGTTCATACTACTTTGCCTTAACCCCTAGCGGGGCATAGCGCGTCAACTACTCCTGCGCGCCATCGTACTCTGTTCTGCTCTACGGCGTACTCTGGCTGATCCATCGGGCCCAATCAATTTGAATTTGGATTCATCGGAAAAAATAGCATGTTTCCAATCCTCCAAAGTCCAAATTTCCCGCTCCTTAGGTTAGGTTAGGTTAAGGGGCTGCCGTGCTACACACAGCACACTTAGGCCTCCGAAGGCCCGTTGTGACATCACCCGGAAAAGAAAAACCGTCTCCTTAAGAGGGCTGCGTATCAAACCAGCCCGTGCTACTGATATAGCGATTTAACCGGAAGGCGCATATATTCTTAAGGTCATCCAAATCATGGAAGATCCGCGAGCCCAGAAAGTAGCCCCTCCTACCAGCCAAGGCCGGACAATGACAGAGAAAGTGGAGGATGGTCTCCTCCTCCTCCTCATCTCCACAACTCCTGCAGAAATCATGATGGGGGATATTGAGCCTCTTGGCATGCTCCCCGATTGCGCAGTGTCCGGTAATAACTCCAACAACTCTGCCAATGTGCCTCCTATTCATCGAAACCAGGCCGGCAGAGCGGCCGGAATCTAATATCGGCCAAATCGACCTTGTCGTATTGCATGTTGCCCCGTTGAGCCATCTTGTATTGGCCCTGTTGACAGCAGTGGCCTTAATCGCCGATTTACACATAGCAAAAGGCATTGCTATATCCTCCAATCTTACGTCAAACCCCCCAGTTCTGCCCTCCCGAGCCAGATCATCCGCCACGCAGTTTCCCACGAAACCACTATGGCTCGGTATCCAACGCAGGGTGATATTAAAGAAGCCACCCACCTCTTCCAGAGCTGCGCGGCAGTTCTTAATGGTTTTAGAAGTTATCGAGACGGACTCGAGTGAGCGAATAGCCGCCTGACTATCCGTATAAATAACAATGTCCCTTGCAGTGATGACAGAACTGCTTAGACGGGACAAGGCCAACGAGATCGCCGAGATTTCCGCCTGTAGGATACTCCAGAAATCAGGGAGACGAGCTGACAGAGTGATTCCCAGGTCTTCGGAAAATATACCAACCCCGACCCCTTCGTCGGTCTTGGAGCCATCCGTATAGATCGCCATAAGATCCGAGGTCGAAGGCATATCTTCCATCCACTGGCTCCTCGTCGGAATCACGCTAGTAAAGTTTCTGCCGAAATGGTAACCAGGGGGTGTATAGTCCGTCTCTGTAGGGAGATTCAGGTCGCTCAGTATAGTGGAGTGCCCCTTATTTAGCGCCCGCCACTGTCCCGCCTCGCGAAGGCGCAGAGCCGTGTTAGCCGCCAGTTGTTCTCCCTGAATATCCAGCGGAAGCAAGCCGAGTATCATATCGAGTCCGGCTAACGGGGTGGTCTTAAAAGCCCCCGTGATGGCCATCGTGGCCAGCCTTTGCACCTTCTCTAACAGACCACAGTAGGCCGCCGTTCTAAGTGCTATCCACCATACACAAATACCGTACAACAATATGGGACGTACAACAGCTGTGTATATCCAGTGTACCGCTTTGGGCTGAAGGCCCCAGTTCTTACCTATGGCTCTCCTGCACGAGTACAGCGCAACAGTGGCCTTCTTTACTCGTTTCAGAATGTTGAGTTTCCACTGTAATTTCCTGTCAAAAATTAGACCTAGAAATTTGGCCTTATCAGAGAAAACCAGATTAGTTCCCTCCAGGGTAGGAGGCACAATAGGGGGAATCGTGTGCCTTCTAGTGAACAACACAAGCTCCGTTTTATCCGGGTTGGCCTTGAGGCCGCACCGATTTGCCCACTCCACTAGAATGGAAAGAGCATTCTGCAACACACCACTAAGGGTTTCAGGAAACCCTCCCTTGACGGCAATGGCGATGTCGTCCGCATAGGCAATAACTTTGCACCCAATCTTCTCCAGATCCACTAGCAGTCCGTTGACCGCTAGATTCCAGAGCAAAGGGAACAGAACACCGCCTTGAGGGGTTCCCCTACAGACAAACCTGGATGCCGCCGATGTACCCATGGTTACATGAATAAGTCTTGAACTCAATAACATATTGATAAGTGCGCAGAGCGACTCATCAACCTGCAGACTCGAGAGGGCCTCAACGATTGCACTTGGTAGTATATTGTTGAAAGCGCCCTCAATATCCAGAATTCGTGTATTCCTTTTGCTCCAGAGATTTCTCAATGAAACTAACCAAGGAATGCAGTGCCGTGTCCACCGATCTGTCCTTCCAATAAGCATGCTGCGACATAGATAAGGAGCGCGCCGATATGTTGTTACGCAGATGCCCGCTCCTTGCACCATTTTAGTTTAGCTTTCCTCATTCGTGTTAGCAAAAGGGGCTTCTTGGCAGGTCGACGGGAGCGCAAACCATCTCATTTAGCCTTCCTTGGATAGTTCGTGTACTACAAGGCTTCTTCATCGAAGGTTCCAGATCAGCTCTTAATTTTGAAGCCGATTTGAAGCGATCCTGAAGTGACAAGAGCTTCAAATGGCTCTTCTCTCTTGACGTAGTAGCCCACCTCCTTCCGCTGCCTGCTTTCATCTTAAGAGTGCCTCTTTCCTTCTGTTTTTTTTTTATTATACTTCGCACCGTCCATCCATGACATCCAACTTCACGAGCGATTTCGGATTTCGATTTGTTTTGCTCGAAGCAGATTCACAATTTTTGATCGATAGTTAGCTGCTTACGTTTTGACATTTTTATCGACTACTTGTTAATACAAAAGACAGAATAACATTGATGCAGCTATTATACATTTTCTGGCTTATATAGAAACCCTAATTTATACCTGTAAAATTTCAACCGCCTACGAAAAGGATAAAAGGGTCATTATACCTCATTTACCGGGAAACCCCTAATTCGGGTTTTTTTTGTCGTTTGGTGTACACCAGGAATTATGCATTGAAATCATTGAAAACATTAAAGCTCCCCTCTCATAATGGCTCTATTCTCCCTAAAGTCAGTGGTGGTTTGTACGTGATTTGGACACCTAGGATTTTTTTCTTCTGGGCAATCAATATATAAATATTATAATTATTATTCTTATATACAGATTGTAGATAACCTACTGTAAATCTCTCCTAATCGAATTCCATTATAATCTAATAGAGATAAGTTGAAAACTTATCAAATGCCATAGTCTACCAAGCGATTAGATTAACATAACGTATATGTACGTGTGTGTAAGATTTATTTTGTTGGATTACAACTCTACTCATTATTCTATCCGCCTTATTACCAGATTACGTGTTGGGGTTGATAACAAATATTACAACATATTATACAGAATGTTGTGTGGGTAACTAAAGGAACGTGCTGCAACAAAGTTGAACATCGCATATTACACTGAAGTGTGGCTATTTTTGATTAATTCGCATGGAGTGTGTTATAAATTCAAGTGACCACAGTGTTGAGAATATCAAACACCTAAAGGCCACGTGCTAGCAATTTTCTTATTTATCATTATTATATGATATTTACTATTTACTGATAATGACCTAGTCAAACAGGTATACACATTGTAATGTGGGAATATTGGTTCACTATACACTGAACCAAAAAAGTACGTGTATATAAAAAAAAGATCATCGCATCAATGGAAAATTTATTATTTTTCAACTAATAAATTTGTACGTAGTATATGTGAAATCTTATTCATTATCCTATGAATTGTACAATACATTGGGACAACCATTTTTTTTTCATTATGTACATGTGTTGCTCATCTATGCATATTTGGGTAATCTAATTTCAAACAAATGTATGTAATAAAAAATAAAATATTAATACGTTAATTAGCAATTTAATTAACATTAAGAATTAAATCATAAATTTTTAAATTCGATTTTATAAGAAACTGTCCGTAGATAAATTTAATTTTAAAGGAACTTACAATCATATTACATTGACATTTTGGAGTATTCATATTTATTTAATTGTATACCGCTCTTTTTTCTGGTGCTTTTTTTGGTGATAGCTCTTTGCCAGGGAGCAAGAAATCCATGGGTTGTCCATGATGCACGCCTGCCGAACTCCACTGCGAATCTCAAAGTCCTCCGACACCTTACCTTTATGCAGAATGCGATATATCGCGCCATCATAGGTTGCCTTCAGTAATCGCCATAATTACTCTTTTCACTGTGCCAGGACATAAGCTTTGACTCTTTCCAATGAGTCGTTCTAAAAGAGTCCAAAAAGAGTCCAATAATAGCCACAAATAACATCAGGCATGAGGGACCTGGACCGAGAAGTCCAAAGATACAAAAGTGAACCATTTGACGACGTAACCTGCAAGGCAGCCATTACTTCTTTACATATGGAGGAGGTTCAAACATCGGTTGCGGAGCCAAAGAACAACCCAGTACTCCAAGCACGACCAGCAACCCCCTCATCTTGTGAGGATAGTTTGCCAAGACCAACAAGAACCATACTGTCGCAACTCCGTTCTGGTTGGTGCTTTATATCTATAAAATGCATTTGACCCCATGCGAAGTAAACAAAAATCTGTTTTTAGATTTAAATTCAATAAACGCAAAACATATTTGTATTACATATAAATGTACATAAGACTCCCCCGTTTGTTGTCCCTACAGGGATTACTATTCACCTTTTATTTATAGTCCGGATTGCGCACACACCGATTATGATGCAACGTGATTATTGAACAAATTACCCCGCACACTGTAACTGTCTTTCACAATAATTAATGGAGCTAAATCGCAGGTAAGCTTTCTGTTTTACGCAACAATATTTAGAACAGCTGTCATTGCAATTGCACTAATATTGTGCCTATTCGGTGCCATCTTAAATATTAGAATTAAGTCAATTAAATATTGAAGCTCAGAGAACCATACGCAAACATATTACGAATTAAAAACGCAGCTCACACTGGCATAATTCAAGCCTAAACTCTGGATGAATATGTTGTAAACGATATTTATTAAACTCAAGTGCTCGGGCCTCCTACAGTGTATGATTGGGTACGTTCAGAAGATACCGAAAATCCAACACATGTATAGAGCGGTTGCACAACTGCTCAGTTATGCATTTTGGGCCTTATGGTTGAGGGGATAAATCCTTTCCATAGATAAAGATGTTTTCTCACTTTGTAAGTGAGATGCACATTTTTTTATGGAGAGTAGGGGAAGTATGCATAACTTCGATATACCGTGCGTGTTTTTTGATGCATTAAATGTCAAATGCATTGTGGACAGTTGATTAATAATGTAGTCAACCTAGTGTAGTGGCTGACGTTCAAGCACGAAATACACGGTTCAAGTTCCTAAGGTATGGGTCCCAACTTTTCTATACCCTAGACCTTTTAAAGTATAGGGTATATTGTTCTTGTCACAACGGAAATATGTTAACACCTTAAATGAGTAAGAGAGAGGGGGTCTTCGGCGCCTTGGCCGTAAACGGAGGAAGGCACAATCCAAGCAAGTTGCTGGATCTTGATATAGCCTCCTCTCTCTCACTCTTTCACTCTAAAGGAAGCTCCGTAGGTATAGCAGTGTTAATTGCCTTGGCATGGGTGCATCGCATCTCTAGCATTGTCTGTTGATGTTTTGACAGCATATTTACTTTTCGGACGTGCAGTTGCTAACATGCACCTCCTATTCGCGCCGTCTTTATACAGATAAGTTCGGGGCTATTAGTACCCACAAACAGTTTTTGTTTGCGCCAAGAATCGAACCTCCATTCTGCAGAGCCTAGGCAATGTGTAATATAAATGATCAGGGTAACTTCCTGATTCGATGTAGCCATACCTGTCCGTCCGTTTGTCTGTTCGTTCGCACGATAGCTTTCGATAGAATGAAGCTAGCCAGCTAGCTTTTTTTCTTAAATTTAGTAAAACGGTCATGATCCGACCAAAGGAACGCCAAAAAATGAAATAAACCTATCACCAACTTTCAATAGAACGAAACTAGCGAGTTAAAGATTTGGTCGAATGTTGGTAGTAGGATCTTGTTAGTTGGTATTGAAAATGGGCGAAATCCGATTAAGGGAACGTCTACCTCCCCTACAAATGACATTTCAAATATGCGATAATTTACGATAGAATGGAGATCGGCCCCTCAACGACCTAAGCAGCGGCCTATGCTTGCTGTAGCTCAGTTCGGGAGACGTGGGCGGGGTTTTCGCCGCTCGTTGCTCCTGTTCTTTACGAATTAACAAAAATTCATAGACCTGGGGAAGACAACACAAACAGGGGGGAGTAAAAATGGGGAATGATAAAAAAATTAAGCGATAAGGATGGAATGGTTGGCGGACGGCGCAGATTCCCACGCGTTCGCATCGGGGTCCAGCCGTAATGGGACGCTCGGCCTCTTGTTTCGTACCACCGACAGATCCTTACTCATCAGGTGCTGCCATAGATCTGCCGGTGGAAGCAGCACAACCAGACCAGAATATGGTTTATTACAAATGGAGCTAGTGAGTTGAAGATTTAGTTTATTGTTTATAGTGTAGGTTAGTTAGTTGATTTTAAGATCCGACCAAATGAACGTCTAGCTCCCTTAGAACATAGAACCATGGAATGAGCTTGTATTGTATGTATGTCTCTGGCTCCATCATTTGGCGAATAAGTCGACAGCCAGCCTACTCGGTTGTTGTTTGATATTGACATATTTTGACTGTTCTGTCGAATTGTGCATGAATAAAGGGCAATTCTTGCCAGATTATCGACAGTCAGCCTACTCAGTTGGCGTTTCGGTATTGACATAATGTTGACCGCAATGTCGAATAGTGCATAAACAAACGTCAATTTTTGTCAATATATAAATTTCATAATTACTAAATGCTCTACTGAGTTGGCTGACTGTCGACCACATGTCGACTTAGTACCCAGATTTTGGAGCCACTGTTTCTATGGAGACATACAGGACAAGCTCATTCCATGCCTCTATGTTCTAAGCTAGCTCCCCTATATGGTCGCATCAAATGTGTATTTTTGGTAGCGCCACTAGGTATGTGTACGTCTAGGGTATATACGCTTCAGACTCGTGCTGTTTTATGAATAAAGTGTTTATTAAATATAATAGTGTGGTAGTTTAATTGATTGAACCCCGGAGTGCTTCCACCCAACTGGCCCATCGGAGACAAGTGTCTGGATAAGCGAATGACCATCAGCCGTGAAATTTTCAGCTTGACTCTTGACGCAAACATTCCTTTACATAATTTCCTCTCCAAATTGACCGAAAGGACATCATCTGTGAACTGTCAAAATCGTTGCCACATCATGCTCACGAACAAAGTGAGCAAGAATATTTTCTACTCAGTAAAATGACATTTAGACACAAAACTTATTCACCTGAGCAGAAATTACTGAGAAGGTATTTACTGAACCGTTGCGCAACGACTGCATATTTCTGAATGCATCCATTGTCATTGTTTGCGTCTTCTTTGTGTTTAGGGTCATTGCGCGTATGATTCCATTAAATCATCGGAAGTTTTGTTAGACGCCAACACCACTAAAAACCCGACCGCGTGTATATCTTGTCTTATGTACAATACTATAAGAATTAAGTCGCTGTGCAGTTGTCCGCTTCATGTCAATGATAATTCAATTAGGGGCAATTTTAAGTCAAAACAGGTCATTTGGTACATGAGCATAAATTTCATTGAGTGGAATGTTCAAATAAAAGACGTACGTATCAGATTAGTTTGTTGACATGTGACTAGAGGTGGGCATAAAATAACGTAACGGTTGCAACAACGATTATTCGATTAAAAAAGAAGAAAAAAAAATTTTTTCGAAACAATTCAAAAACCATTTTGCTGAAATTACTCGTACATCCCGGAAATCATAAATATTTAAAAGAAAATTGTAGCCGTGGCAGTTTCATGGTTAGAGCGTCGATCTGCCAAGCGAGAGGTTGCGGGTTCAATCTCCACCCAAAGCACATTTGGATTGTTGCTTTCTCGTCGGCGAATCTGATTCTGACCAGTCACCTCCCAGCATACTATCATCTTGTAAAACGCTGCAGAAAATTAAGTGCTCTACTACACTTTGTACTGCATATACCGACTTCGGAACTTTACCAAGACCCTAGGGGATCCCCCCACTGTCGATCTCGAACACGAACCTGGTACAAGTGGACCGGGTTTCTTCACATCTATATGAAGTGTATGTGTGTCAGAGGACATTTGTACCAGGTTCGTGTTCAAGTTCGCATAGCCTTGGCCAAAACGAAATAAAGGTAGGGGTGGGGAGATCTTAACACCAAATATCGCAGCACTAAGAGCCGGTTTCTCATTATCCGCAGTTAAACTGCCGATTAACTAGATAGATAGAAGGCGAGGGGCTGTGAACCGAAGAGGTTCACAAGCACTGAGACTAGAAGGTTTACTGTACTAAGGCCCGAAATCTAATGTCAGGACTAAGCCTGTCGATCAACCTTGATTGCACTGATGAAGTTACTCAGAAATTGCAACGGGGATGAGGCTATGCCATCCGGGTCGGAGGACGCGATCGCCGACGACATGCCAACGCCTCACAATCGCAGAGAGTGGGAATGCCGTTTCGTCCTCCCCACACCCTCACAGAATCGACAGTTGAAAGGCCGCCGGACTCGAAAGTTTCCCTGCCGAACTTTATCAAGCAGCACCAAGCGTAACTGTCGAGTTGCTGCACACACTTGTTGATAATGCGTGGAATTCAGAGACCTTTCCCACTGAGTGGAAGGAAGGATTGGTCATTAAACTTCCGAAGAAAGGTAGCCTTACAGACTAATAAATTGCCGAGGCATCTGTGTGTTTCCTTCCGTTGCCAAGATGACAGCTAAAATCGTCCTGGAAATACAAAGGCTCAGTTAGAAAGCACAATTGGTGAAATGCAGGCTGGCTTTCAATCTGGATTCTCCTGTATCGATCACATTAACACCTTGTACCCGACGGTTTGGTGGGCATCCGAAGATGCCTGTGGGGACGGAGCCTTAGGTAGAATAATGACCGTAAAGGTCGGGCCCTGCCATCTGGCGAAGAAAAAGGCCCCTCAACGAGCTAAGCAATGGTCTATGCTTTCTGTAGCTCAGTTCGGGAGCTGTGGGCGGGGTTTTCGCCGCTCGTTGCTCCTGTCCTTTACGTATTAACAAAAATTCATAGGCCTGGGGAAGACAAGACAAACAGTAAGGATGGAATGGTTGGCGGACGGATTAGACGCCTACGCGGTCGCACCTGGGTCTGGGTGTAATGGGACCCTCGGCCTCTGGTTTCGTACCACCAACAGATCATTACTCATCAGGTGCTGCTACGATCTGCCGGTGGGAGCAGCACTACCAGACCATAATATGGTTCATTACAGGTGGTTCAATACAACCTTGCGAATCATCATCGAGCAATGCGCTGAGTACGATTCTCCGTTTCACTTGCTTTTCATCGATCTCGAGAAGGCTTTCGATAGCGTGAATCGGGATTCTGTATGGGCGGTCTTGCGCAGGAGAAGTATCCCTGAGAAGCTTGTGGCTATTAAGACAACTTATGATGGTGCGAAGTAGCACAATAGACTTCCGGCTCGCAGTGCTTGTTGGCATGTTGGCCCTCCATCTAATCTAATGACGGTGCGAAATATCGCGTTCTCCATAAAGGTAAGATGTCGGGGACTTTGTGATTCGCAGTGGAGTTCGGCAGGGACGCATTCTCTCATCGATCCTATTCCTCATACATACTGATCTGTGATGCGTTGCATGCAATCCTAGATCAGAATCAGAAATCGTTAACATGCTGCCATTTTTAGTCCAGTGTTCACCATGCATTCGACAACCCGAAATTTAATGCATCGCACTTATGCGTACTTCCCGTACAGCCTCCATTTAAATGTGCGTTTTCGCCTTCAAGCGCTAGAAATCTTGTCGAGTGCATATGAAACTCATTCATTTGTCAATACCAATGAATACCACTTTTTGTGGACACCCTGATTAGCAAAATGTTAAAGACAGTGCACAGAAGGCGAACGTGCTAACCGTTGCGCCATCGGAACTACGTACTGAATATTCGTCCTTATTACTTTCAAAACGAGTATTGCATCATTTGCAAGTCATTCCACGAATAGAGTGTAAATCGAGCTCATTTGCGAATACATGGCTGCTTTCACACGACGTGCACGATACATGTTATTTGACGATACATACAGTGTTCATCTGGAACTAATGCGAGAAAATCATGTAGTCGAGAAATATGGTTTCTCGTGTACATACCGCACTGTCAATTGCGATTCGAGAAAGCTCCAATGCATGTGCGCGAGGCTATTGTGTGCTATTGTAAGGCCTGACGCATATTCCTCTCAACCCACGGCCAACTCAGAACGGCCCCACGGCCACGAGTGGTTCTGCCACCGCATATTGAAACCAACACAACCCAGTCGCGTGTCTGTCAACGCAGCCAACAACAACTTTGAGCAGCTGATTTCATCTTCATTATTTTTCGAAATTTCGTCTATTTCAATTTTGTTCGTATGTAATCCGGATGGTCTGCCCGGTACAAAACTGGATTTTTTTCCACCAAAGTAATTAATTTTTCGTTATCGAACGCTATCTTGTCACGGAACATAAACAAAATGGCAGGTGCGACGGTGTTCAAAGCAAAACAAACGACCGACCCACGCACACGAAACTGTCCGACGAAGGCAAACAATCCTACGTATGGGTGACGTCTGCGTGCGCTAGGTTCAATATGCGGTAGTGCATGGGCAACATAGAAACACAAAATGACGAACGCGTGGATTAGGTCTGGGTTGTGCGTGGGCTGGGACCAATATGCGCCAGGCCTTAAAAGCTCACGTACACGCGCCATCATTTCACACCTGAGACAAATAATCGTTCTAGCTTCGAACGACGGCGCAGCGACTGTTGCTTTCACACGACGCCGTTTGATACGACAATTTTACGGATGAGCTTTTCTCGAAATCGAAACAGTATTTCGCACAGCGATATTCGATTTTCAACATAAATGGTTTTATCGAATTTGCACAACTGACTCGCGCACATCATGTGTGTCTGAAATGCATTCGAGCTTTGCAGAATGGCAGTGGGAAATGGGGCGACCGGTAGCGCAGTGTGTTAAGGCATCAGTCTCATGTTTGACTACCGGCGTTTCGGGTTCGAATCCCGTCCACGACGTGGCCATGGATGTGCAGGAGGTGCATGCTGGCAACTGCATTCTCCGAAACCAGTTTACGTCGAGAAACGTCAACTGGGCCACATGGAACGGTTGACGCGCTATGCCCCACAAGGGGTTAGGGCAATTGAGAGAGAGAGTGGAAAATTATGGTATGTACACGAGAAATCACATTTCTCGATTACGTGATTTTCTCGCATTACCTCCGAGTGGATATCTTCATATGATACAATGTACTCTGCCACTTTTCAACTCTGTCTTTTACACGTCGTGTGAAAGCAGCCATACTCGGTATTTTTGTTAGCACGCACCGAGTACGAGATAGGCCAATGAACGTGATTAAGCATTGTGTACTACGCGATGCGATATCAAGTTCATGTGAAATAAAAATGCAATGCTTCCGAGATACGTACTCGTAGAAATACTCGTAAAATAAAGCAAATGCGAATACGTTCAGATGTCAACGAACCGCTCGTTGCTATTTTAATCGGACTCTATAAGAATTAAATCTGTTTCGAAAGCGGATTGTACTCGTAAATTGTTTTAAATTATTTTCTAGGGGTCAGTTCTTCGACTGGTTCTGGCAATTTCCATTCAATTCGAATCGGAATGGGGTACGATGTGTAGTAGAGCTCTTAATTTCTGAAACCGTTTTTTTTTGTATGGGAGGATGGTAAC
Organism: Chloromyia formosa; assembly: GCA_964017055.1. Lineage (NCBI taxonomy): Eukaryota > Metazoa > Arthropoda > Insecta > Diptera > Stratiomyidae > Chloromyia > Chloromyia formosa. Next base: position 12,589,430 of record OZ024817.1, read on the forward strand.
TGGAAGGTGGATTGGTCAGTATCACACACGTCCTGCGCAGCAAATCAATGTACTCATTCGCAGCTCCCTGGAGACTGGCGAGCGAAGCAGCTGTTCGAATATGCTCGAGCTAGTGGTCGGAATCGAACCTGCGACCTCTCGCTTGGTGAACTCGTGGTAGATTCATCAACGTGGCAATGGTAGTTGAGCAGCTGTTTTTTTTTTTATTTTTTGTTCGTCCAACTAACTAGGCTTTATTGAAAGGAATGTCTCTGAGCTTTCGTTTTGTTTTTTATATAACTAATCACAAACGGGTTTCATCAAATTAATTCCTTATTTTCTGATGAGATCTTTGGAGATTTTCCAAGAACGTTTTTTGCATTGTCTCTAGTACTGCCGTTTCAACCCACGTTTTCGTTATCTGCTCAGTACAGTGTAACGCGAACTCGCATCTTAAGATTAAGAGTAATCAATGAAGTTAATCCACCGAACATAAATCTTATTTGTAAGTGCAACTCAACTGGTACGAGTATATAGATTTCACTTATCAGTTCGGTACGTTTCTCTTAACGACATTTCTTAGTACATACACACAGTCTCCTGAAGCACTCCATTATTTAGTTGATCAGTGGTGGCTATCGCTTGCGGGTCAAAGTGGCGACAACCAGCGGTCCAGAGGACAGTTTGCTAATAATTCTATAGTAGGCCTATTAGATTAAACTAGTAGATCTTGGCATTAGTACGCGCTACACGAAGACCTACTCCATACGTACCAAAAGTAACTTAACTAGTAGGTTCAGATTTAGCTCGAATTGAGTGCCCGCGAGTCCTAAAATCGTCCGTTGTGTTATCTGTTAATCGCTAATTTTTTTTTGTGTGCTTCTACCAAAAAATTTAAATATTAGTCAGTCAGATCTTTTGTTTCGCTACTTATAAGTTCCAGAATATGATGATGATATCCGTACGCTGTGGCTCTCCAGTGAATAATATCGTTAATTTGCACGTTCATAAGATATGTCGCTGATTCTCAGTGCAAAGTGCGAGATAATTGATATTAATTGAACGTTTCAATTAACCACTGTGTGAAATTAAAGGTTCGCTTTGAAATTGTGCGGCATTTTTTTTTCTAAATTGTTTGTATGATTCTATATTTACAATCGGTTCAGTGCTAAGTGTATCGTGTGTTACTTAAAAAATTAGCATTCTGTTCGGGAAGTAATAGTACAGGTGTTAAGGCGATCAAGTACATATGAAAGCGTGACGATCGATTCTTAAGGTTCCGGAAAAAAATCGGAAATAACTTGATTGGATTTATTTATTGAACGGAAATATGGAAAGCGTGCAAAATTTATCAACGGTGAGATCTGGATATTTGTTAAATAAGTAAAGATTAATCTGTAATTTCCCAAAAACAACCCTGTTTTTAAAAAGTCCCCGCCAAGAAAACTTTTCAGCTGCAAAAAGGATTGATATGTATACAATCCCGCCAAGAGGTATGTTTGGCGCTTCGCGCCTCGATCTTGGATGTGCATATTGAACTCTGCTTAAAATTGTTAATTTCTTTCAACACTGTTTAGTGTGTTGCTTTTACAACTACATAAATTGGGGACAAGGAGGCGAAATCATTCACGAAATTCCCCGCCAAAAAGAGTTTAATAAAATTAACGATTTTAAGAAGGGTTAAATGAGGTCCGAAGCGCCGAACATACCATTTTGGCGAGATTATATACATTTCAATCCTTTTTGCGACTGAGACGTGTTTCTTGCTGGGGAATTTTTTTTTAGTGGAAACGTTGATTTTTCGACGACGATTCCCAAAATGACAAAGCCACAGAATCAACTCCAGTGTAGTGTAAATTAGACGAGCACACCACACACTAGTGATGTGTCGCACATGAATGGGTCGTTCTTTGTGAACGACTCAACAAAATGAGCGAAATATTTGGCGCAGTTCAATTTAAGAATGGCACACTGTGAATCGAATACTCAACCCTGTCCCTGCGACATAAAAATCGTATATGCTCGGAAACCGCATAAATACTACCTTACGCATACAAAATTCGCGCTCACTCCTAATTTCTCATTACATACACATGTCACATTCCAGCCCAATGCAATACCCCCAATCCCAACTAAACTCTGGCATAATCAATCATCTGATTACTAAAATATATGCACTAATAATTATACTCATATCTATGTACACAGCAACATATGCTAACTGCAAGCAAATCAGAAATCATTTACTTACGTCCGACTGCGCACCCAACGTTCTCTAAATATATAAAACAACCCAGTGGAAATAAGCCGGTTTCTATCTATTCTATTTCTTATCATCTCAAGCTCAACTTTAGATGACATAGACGAAATGAAATCTAATTCCAATATCGTTCAGTGTGCCATATCGTTCAGTGTTGATACGGATGAAATCAACGAATTCGCCCCCATTTTTCTCCCTAATCTGTATCGTGGCTGCTTGAATTCGCTCGTCACAAATCAGTGGCGCTCGATTCACTTTGGATAATTATCAGTATCAAATGAACGGGCCTAGTATGCATCTACTTCGCCTGGTTCCGAGTGCGGATAGAAGGTGTATGCTAGCAATTGTACTTTCGAAAATTGAATATGCTATCGAAACGTCAACAAAACATATATGTTGACGCGTCCATGCCCCTGAAGGGTCAAGGAAATTAGCAGCATCCTCCTCTCACTCTCACTAATTGGATTTCATATAAGGCTCTTATCGGTCTAGTAAATTTTTTAGTCTAATGTCATTCAACATAAGGTTTTTTTTTTCTGATTGTGCGACAGGGTGAATAGAAGACCTATTTTAGTTACAGCGGGCAGTCGGTTGCTATCTCAATAAAAAAGTCGACCGATTAAAATCAGTGACTATGCACGACGCTGTGCCCGGCACGACACATGCTTACAATTGGAATTGTGTCAGACGGCATTTTCGTCCTCTACAAAACACACATTCTGAACACTTGCAGCAATTTTGTCGAACCTGCAGCTCTGGGGATAAGTCACTGAATATCGCCGAACCGTTCCCAAACTTCTTTAGCCAAAACTACTTTACGATTCGTTCAAAAAATGGGGTTTTCACCAAGCACTTTGGTATTTTTTCAAACTTGAAATAATACGTCCTTTGACTGCACGACACATTTTCATCGCGTACGTGTTTGTTTTCCCAGATCACTAGATGAAATTTAACTAACAAATAAGCGCGGAAAACGAAAACTATACACGAAACGCACAAAAACCGACACAGAAAGCCTCTCTCTCTCTGGTTCCTGTCAACCCCTTGTGGGGCATTAACCACGCCGACTTTCCACCTCGTCCTGTTCGCCGCCATCGCCTTCAACTGACTCCACTATTTGCGTAATGACTTACCCTCGACCTCAACTGATCTTCTCCAGGTGTTTCTAGGTCGTCCAACGCGGCGGCTTGCATTGGTTGCCTGTGGGTTCCAATCGAGGGCCTGTTTAGCCATGTTTTCTGGCCCTTTTCGAAGTGTGTGACCTATTCATTGCCACTTTCGCCTTTTTATGGAGGTGTCTATCCTGTCTTGGCCAGTAATGAACAGGAGGTCGTCGTTAGAAATGACCTCCGGCCGGCGTATGTGTAGGATGCGCCGTAGACACTGGTTCACGAAAGTTTGCAATTTAGTTGTTATCGCCCTGGTCACCTTCCAAGTTGAAGAGGCATATAAGAGCACTGATTTTACATTGGTTTCCAAGATCCTGAGTTTGGTACGTCTGGAGATGTTGTTGTTTTGCCAGAAAGGAGTCAAACTGAAAAAAGCTGCCCGAGCCTTGTTGATGCGAGACTGTACATCGGCATCCGCTCCACCATCTGCTGTAATTACGCTTCCGAGATGGTAGAAATTGTCAACTTTCTCGACTGCCTGCCCCGAAACACAAATTCCGCTCTGTTTTCTTGGATGCAAGCTCAAGTAGTTAGTTTTGGCAGCATTGATTTTAAGCCCCTTATTGCCACTTTCGCGGTGCAGGGCATCCGTCATTTGAACTAGATGATCCGATCTATTTGAAAGAAGACAAATATCGTCAGCGTAATCCAGATGTTGAAGGTATTCAAGCAGGCTCCATCTGATACCTTTGCTCTGGTGTCCATGAAGCGCACTGCAGAGTACGTTGTTAATGGCAATCAAAAACAATATAGGTGACAAAATGCAGCCTTGTCTCACTCGGCTATGTACCTCGAAGGGATCTGAAAGCTTACCCTTGTGTAAGACGTGACATTGGGCTCCGCTATAGGACTCCTTGATGATGGATATGCTTTTATCTGGTATACCTCTCCTATGTAAGGCCTTCCAGATGTATTCCCGGTCAACGCTGTCAAACGCCTTCTCGAAATCGATGAACAAGAGATGTAATGGGGATTTCCACTCTGCGGATTGTTCAGTAATAATTCGGAGGGTGTTGATGTGGTCGCTACATGAAAAGCCCTCGCGAAAACCAGCATGTTCATCGTTCAGTGTGCGGTCAACTGTATCCTTGATCCGGTTTAAGACTATCTTTGCCATCAGTTTGGAGATTGCGGGGAGGAGGCAAATTCCACGCCAATTATTACAATTCTTCAGGTTACCTTTCTTCGGGATCTTAATAATGACGCCCTTCTTCCATTCTTTAGGGAGAGTTTCGGTTGACGAAAGCCTAGAAAGTCAGTAATGACATCATTCATCACTCAAAATCAGCTGAGCGGTGGCTCGTATATTAAGATGGCAATGTCATTAGCTTAGCGTAGAACTTCACCGATTAGTGTTTAACGACTCATGTAGTGAAATATCGGTTGACACAGAGCTTTTGTTAAGTTTTCTCACCATAAGGTGAATATGTTTATGGTCATAAATGAGAACAATGAGAGAGCACAACCTGCGGAAATATTTGAAAGCTTATCCGGGAATTTCATTGCCGGCAGAAGCATAGCAGCTGCATCAAATGTCTCTTGGGTAATGTGATTTCTTATTCTTCGTTTACACGTGAACGCTGAGCCAAACCCCCAATATTGAAAAAATTGGTAAAGATACCTTCAGAAATAAAAAAGTCTTTCTATCATAAAAATGGTTTTTGGAACGGTCGTTTCTATGGCAGCTATATGGTCCGATTGCATTGGTTCCGACATATATAAAGTATATCCATATCAGTTCATCCAATCGACAAAAAGAAGATGCAATTTTATAGTGGAAAGAATTCCTTACAAATTCACAATACAATGTTAATTCCTACGATTCCTATTTATTAACGTCTGTTGCGTTGGCACCCTCACTAATAAGTATCGACAGCAAACATAGTGTATAATTAGGTGCTAATTATTGGCTCTATTCCCGAATTTATTGCTCCAATCGATTCGCCAAAATCGACGATTTTATGTGGTGGTGCTAGGCTAACGTTACGCTAGCACCCCCACTTTTTTATACAACATCTATCGCACCCATATTTGATGTAAACTGAAAGCCATAAAGAATTGCTAATTTGTTGCTCTATTCTCGAATTTATTGCTTCTATAATCAAGTCGAAGACAGTGCTTAAGTGCCTTACAGCTCTGCAAGCTCTGGGATCAGCTAGGACCCTGGAACTCTGATGGATTCCGGGCTATAGCGGGGTTCTAGGTAACGAAATAGCGGATGGACTAGCCAAACAGGGGGCTATCCTCGAACGAGGGGCAGCCCAAGAGCTACCGACGCCAATACAAACATGCAAGAAAATATTCTGGAATTCTTATGACAAAACGAAAACTGAAAGCCTCTTGGGACTGCCCAGAAGTCATGTGTGCACTATTAGTGGGCATACTAACGGGCCAGTGCCTGATAGGGGAACACGCCCACAGACTAAAGCTAATAACCAGCGATGGCTGCAGGAATTGCCAAATACCAAACACGAAAGAAACTCTAAAGCACCTCCTATGCGATTCTCTTGCACTCGCTAGAAGGAGATTAAAGTGCCTAGGAGATCACTTCTTCAGCGATCTTGAAGGAGTCGCAGGACTCAGCTGGAGAAGCCTCTTGAGCTTCGCCAACGAGTCAGGTTCCTTCAAGCTCAACGACGATCTTCTGGTAACGGCTAGCAACGACACGGGATGAGTACCAGTTATATGTGGTATCGCTATGAACCTCAGCGGTATATGCGGAGTCGTCTAGGCTGCCACCCTACCTAACCTAACCTAGAATTTATAAGCAGTATCAGCTGGGAGGAAAGGTGATGGTAAGGTAAAACAATCATCTATGTATCGGAGAAAAATGGCGCATGACTCTTTTACATAATCGGTTCCCATGTATATAGTTCCATCAGTTCCTAATAAAAGCGGAAGTAAAACGTGAAAGTGTAGTGTTGCCGAATCGAATCGAATCGGAACATGGGGTACGCCTTTAATCAATCAAATCAAATGTACTCAATGTAATCATTCATAGCTGAGTCGACTGAACGCTGGAAAGAACAGCAACTGTTTAAAAATGTTCGTGGCAGGAATCGATCCTGCGACCTCCTGGTTAGGAAATCGACGTGCTACCTATCGAGCTATCGCGAACATACGTCACGAGCGAGCGAGCGTGACGTGATGGGCAGGAGCAATAGAGCAACTTATTAGCACCTTATTATACACTATGATGGTACTTAGTGCTGGGGGTGCCAGCGTAACGGACGTCCTAAAATCACATGTTGTCAATCTGTGCGAAAAGAGTGTAAGGCGCTGGGTAAGTTGTTTGTAGAGTTACGCCCCATTGCCCGGAACAGAGTACGATGGAGTGGTTGACGCGCTATGCCCACTAGGGGTTAAGGCAATCATAGATAAATAAAAAATCGGATGATACAGATTGGTTGCAACACGTCTAAATCCCTAGTCAATTTAGGAGAGAATTTTTTAGGACCAAATCCTATTTTCAAAATAATCCGCTCATTGGTTGAATAAAAAAAAAATGCTTAAAATCAAACGCCTGCAAAGAAACCCCTTAGGTAACTAAAATATGTACATTCATAAATAAAACAATCACCAAACAACATTCGCGGGCCATGGAAGCAGAATTCATTATGAACTATTCAATTTCAAATGACCATGCCATTCGCTGACATTAGCCCTGAACTCGACTGACAGACGAAAAGCTCTCCGAGAACATTTTTTCTTGCGCTCAATTTTTCCAATTTTTATTCACATAAGACCTTCCGCGTTGTGTTCATTTCATGCTGATTGCAAAGCCTAAAATGCTCACGTACATTTCTTGTTTGCCTACACCTAACATACTAACAACGTACGCTTTCGTTCACAAATGCGGTTACAGCAAATTGCAATATTGTATCCTGGAGGCAGAGCAGAGCACACAGGACTACTGTAGACTAACAAAAATGGCGTGTTTATATTTCGCGTGACTTCAGGCGTTTTACAAAATGCCGATATGGACGGCTCTGCATATACGTAGTCGACGACGGGGCAAAATAAGGACTTTGTGTGCAGACCGAAACCTTGAAATATGCAAAGCGTTAAGTGACGTAAAAGTAGCTAGCATGGGGCCGCGTGGTCCATTCGAAAGGGCTGTTTAGATTGAAGTAAACATTTTTAGTGATGAAGACAAAAATTCAAACAAAGTATTAAATTGGAAGGATTTTGGACATTCGTGCGTGTGCGTGTCTAGCCGCACTCAAGAACCAGACAATAGAAAGCCAGTATCAACGGGGACGGAGCCATTTTCGAGCGTTGAGGTCTAGAAGTGACAGCTGTCAAAATTGCAGCTCTCAAAGTTGACTCCTCAAAGAGCTAAGCGGCAGCCTGTGCTTACTGCAGCTCAGTTCGGGAAATGTGGGCGGAGTTTTTGCCGCTCGTTGCCCCTGTCCAACCATATTGATAGAGAATTCACAGGCTTGGGATAGACAACACAACATGGGGGTATAACATTAGGATATAAGAAAAGGAAGCGTGGCAGCCAGCCAGCGCAGGTGCCATCTTTATTTGCTCCAAGGCCCAGATGGCGATGGACCCGGCCTCCTAAACCCGCCGAAAAACAGAAAGCAACCCGACCTTGAGGCCCCCTTGGCCGAAGTAGAAAAAAAAAGTTACCGTTGCCTCCCATAGCGAACCCAGAGATGAGGCCTTTTACCTTATCTCAGCCAACCTGAAAGCGTACCGGGGTATACCTTGAAGGAAAACACAGATTGATCAAATCAAAAGTTTCATTACATTAGAGTATCAATCAAGTGAAAAGAAACAAAACAAAACTTCATCAAAGGAGACGCCGCCTTTCGAAAAATAATCACCATATCGGGACAATCACTGTAGGCGTCACTGAGTATGAACCAGAGCAAGTGTAATGAGCAACGATTAACGGGTGAGTTACTACTCAATTGCCCTAACCCCTTGTGGGGCATAGCGCGTCAACTGTTCCATCTGGCCCAGTTGACGTTTCGTTGGCATAAATTGGTTTTAGAGAATGCAGTTGCCAGCATGCATGAGTTAACGAGCGTAGTGACAGGCGGGACGAACTTTGATGACCTAATACTTGATGACTGACATCACATGGTTTATTTTTCGCACACACTGTACACGTCCAACACTGACCGGATTCGTAAGATATAGAGTTGAAACGTTTCGCACGCAACAATTAGATAATTCGGTGGATCGTACACTAAACTCTCCTCGGGCTCCACAGACGCGACATAAATTTATGAGCTGGCGAGAGCGATAGGGGTGTTGGACCGAAGAAACAGATAGCGGGCCCGAACCAGAAAAAAAAGGTGCGCACACATACATATATATAGTAAGTTGGGGCGACCGGTAGCGCAGTGTGTTGAGGCATCAGTCTCATGTTTGACTACCGGCGTTTCGGGTTCGAATCCCGTCCACGACGATGTTCGTGGCCATGGATGTGCAGGAGGTGCATGCTGGCAACTGCATTCTCCGAAACCAGTTTATGCCAACGAAACGTCAACTGGGCCACATTGAACAGTTGACGCGCTATGCCCCACAAGGGGTTATGGCAATTGAGTACACACATAGTACAGCACTTTAGCCAGATCCAACGTTATACTGAAGGGACTGCTTTCGCGTGCAGTTTAGGGGTTGCACGGCTCATAACTCGGGCAATGCGACGCGAAGCTACTTCACATTGAACACGCACGACAAAATTCGGCGCTTTCCTGAGACACAATTTTTTCCACGTTGGTCTTTCGACTTTTCAAGCCCGACGGAAAACCTCCCGACCGCCGTTTTTTTCTCCTTTCTTCGTGCATGCACTGACTGGCAACGCTGCGGCGATCACGTCGACGACAACTTTCACGGCCACAATTGGTAATATTGTCTCGTTTTTACACAATTTCAAGGGAACCGATCGGAACAACACTGCGCCCGATTGCCACAGACCGACAAGTCTTTTTGAGGCCGCAATGCAATGCAAAAATGAAATCACGACAATTGCGAAAAAGAAAAACACAATCGTTCAGGGAAGAGGTAAAAAAAATTATAACCGCGATCGGCTGAGGACGATTTTACTTTTGGTTTTTGATTTTCGTTTAGCGGTGAGGCCCGTCCATGCTCGCCCGCGAATTCAATCCCGATCCTCTTTTCACCCGTTCTCTTTTCCTCGATTTCCCCCCCATTCCTCCCAAACTTTTCCCGCCAAAAATTTCGCTTCACCAATCCGCGCTTTTCTCAGCCCTGCATTTTTTGGCAGCGGTGGTTTTTACAGCGGCCAATTCTAACCCATAAATGCCTACTTTTGAATTCGTAACGACTTTCCAGAAATGTAAATGATTTGAAGTAAATCCAAATTAAATATATTTGTGAAAAATACACAAATTCAAAAATAGACACTTATGTATGTGTCAGATTTGGTCCGTTACAGAAGGGGAAGTTCAAGTGTCGTGTAGAGCGCCGCGGCCATGTGCTATGTGAAACCTTTCACTGTCTGTTTTTCGGTGGAGCGATTATTGCAAGATTTTCGCACGAAAATCTTAGTAATAGCTTTAAGGCAAATGTCAGCCTATCACAGCAAGGTAGGTAGCCCACGACTATTTTTTGCAGTACTGAATTGTCAATCCCTGAAGCTCTATTTTATATATTTAGTTTAGGTAGATATCACGGCTTTGTAAAAACAGGACACTTCACTACTCCCATATTTCCGCTTGAAGGCATTTACTACCTTTTCAAGAGTATCTGCGCTAAAATCATTCCAAGAACAGAAACATATTCTCTAAAAATTCTGCTCCCAACATTACCCTAATGCTACAACTATCGATTAGTTCCGCTCGTTATAATTATCCGACTCGTAATATATTGTCCATGTCCTTCCTATTGACATTAACCGTCAATTATTGTCCTTGTTTATCGCGAATGTACAACACCGCTGCCCCTTGCTAGGAATAATTATCCATGAACATGGAACAGCCCTACTCTCTTGTTCTTGACCATTCCTACCTGATTTTTTGTCACGTTCGCATGGACATGTGTTGCTCCTATCCGATGGGAAAGGATGAAAATGACGGCGACTTTTCACCCACCTCCACTGCTGACGACGCGACGGGGCCTAGAACATGACAATGATATCGAGGATGCAGTATCCAAGGGAAATATTTATTCTGAATTAGAAAGAGAAAATGCTCGCGTTTGGTTGTATCAATCAAAATTAAGTGAAAATGTCGTTAAGGGGATTGATAAGAACTGAATATTTAAGGACGATTTAGGTGATGCAAGAAAAGGCTTTGTTGGTGATGATGGAAACTTCCTAGAACTGACTTTTGTTTGAGTTAAACTTAAATTTTGTGGAAGATGCTTTTGGAGTTGCAATCAAATCGTCAATCTTCCTTGGGCTTATATAATGTTGACACTTTTGAGGGGACTTCGTAAACCCGTGCATTCTGTTAAACGTCCGCTATTACTACTACTTACTACTTTGCCTTAACCCCTAGCGGGGCATAGCGCGTCAACTACTCCTGCGCGCCATCGTACTCTGTTCTGGGCAATGGGGCGCAACTCCCCAAAAGACTTACCCAGTACCTGACACTCCTTTGCCACAGATCGACGCCATGTGATTCGAGGACCCCCTCTTGGTCGGCCTTGGTTGGAAATGGGGTTCCATTTCATGGCATGCATAGCAATGCAGTTATCACTCTTCCGCAATGTGTGACCTATCCACTGCCATTTTCGCCTGCGTATCAATTCGTCGATTGGCATCTGACCCGTACGCCGACTTAGCTCTTCATTTGATATTGTTTCGGGCCAGAAAATTCTTAAAATTCGACGAAGACATGAGTTGACGAAAACTTGCAGCTTTCTGGTAACTCCTACGGAAACTTTCCATGTACTGCTCCCATACAAAAGCACTGATAGTACCAGGGAGCGAAACAGGCCCAGCTTGGTCTTGATGCTGAGATAACTGCCCTGCCAGATTTTGGACAGTATGCGCGTTTAGCCTGGTTGATACGACGAGCGATGTCCTGCTCCGTACCACCATTTTCGGCAACAATGCTACCCAGGTAGACGAAGTTGTCCACCTTCTCCACAGGCTGCCCATTAATATTGATGGCAATAGGTGTCGGATTTCTTTTTCGCAACGGCGGGCTAAGAACCTTGGTCTTGTTGGTATTAATCTTTAGCCCTACCTTGCTTGCCTCCCTCTCGAGATCTAACGCCATTGCGGACAGATGCATGGTTTTGTGGGAGAGTAGGCATATGTCGTCAGCGTAGTCAAGATGTTGTAGATAAGATGTCAAAGTCCGGATAGGGCTGCATGCAACACATCGCCGATCACAATGAGGAATAGGATCGGTGAGAGGATGCACCCCTGCCGAACTCCACTGCGAATCTCAAAGTCCCCCGACACCTTACCTTTATGCAGAACGCGACATTTCGCGCCGTCATAGGTTGCCTTAATAATAGCCACAAGCTTCTCAGGGATGCCTCTCCTGCGCAAGGCCGCCCATATAGAATCCCGGTTCACACTATCGAAAGCCTTTTCGAAATCGATGAAAAGCAAGTGAAGCGGAGAATTGTATTCAGCGCATTGCTCGATGATGATTCGCAAGGTGTTAATGTGATCGACACAGGAGAATCCGGATCGAAAGCCAGCCTGCTCTTCATCAATTATGCTTTCTAAGTGGGCCTTTAGTCTTTCCAGGACGATTTTAGCTATTATCTTGGCAACGGCAGGAAGCACACAAATGCCTCTCCAATTATTACAGTCTGTGAGGCTACCCTTCTTTGGAAGTTTGATGATCAAACCTTCCTTCCACTCAGTGGGAAAGGTCTCTGTACTCCACGCTTTATCAACAAGTGGGTGCAGCAAATCGGCAGTTACGCTTGGCGCTGCTTGATAAAGTTCGGCAGGGATGCCGTCAAGTCCGGCGGCCTTTCCTCGTTTTAGTGCAATAATTGCAGTGACTATTTCCTCTTTAGTCGGGGCAGTGGACCGTATACGCACATTTTGATGGTTAGCTAAATTATCTATATGAGGGGGAACTTCACCAGAGGTTACACGGTTCAAGACCGCGGCGAAGTGTTCTTTCCACCGCCTCATTTGATCTTCTTCCAAGATAAGTAGCTTTCCATTACTATCTTTCACCGGATGTTGGCAGGAGTTACGACCACCTGTAAACTCCTTGATGACACCGTATACGACGCTTAAGTTGTTACCTCTAGCGGCTTCTTCTGCTGACGCTAAAAGAGAATTGGCATAAACTCTTCTATCGCGTCGCACACTACGCTGAACTTCTCGAGCTTTCTGACGGTAAAGGAGTTCGATGCTGCTTCGATTGTCGTCTGATGCTGCAGCCAAACGAACTTTTAGCTCCTTTCTTTCAACAATCCGCTGCCATGAAGCGTCGGACATCCAGGGCTTATTCCGGCAATCCGGGTTTGGGCCAAGGATGGTATTTGCGCTATCAATGTACGCATTTTTTATGACATCCCAGTTTTCGTTTATGTCACTATCTGGGTGACTAGTTATCTCAGCCGCTTTTTGCGCAAGATGGTCATTATATTGTTGTAAGACAGCTGGATTTTTTAGTCGAGCGGTGTTGAATTTGCGGGGCCTGGATCTTTCGTCGCTGGGGCGGCGCACGGCTGCAATACGCAATCGAACATTAGCGATCATAAGATAATGGTCTCTTCCCATCCCAATATCGGCACCCTTCTTGTTTCGCACGTCCAGGAGGCAACTCTTGAATCTTTTACTAATGGCAAAATGGTCGATCTGATTTTGTGTTCTGCGCCGATCAACAGAGGACCAACTGATTTTGTGGTGGTCCTTATGCTCAAACATAGTACCACCGATGAAGAGACTGTGAAAGTAGCAGAACTCTACAAATCTTTCACCGTTGTCATTACGATCACCAAGACCGTGTCTCCCCATCACATGTCTGAGCCCATAGTTATCAGCGCCAACTTTCGCATTCAAATCACCCATAACCATTATAATGTCACCTTTAGGTGTTCTGCTCTGAACGGCGTTTAGTTCTTCGTAGAAGGAGTCTTTTGCCAAGACATTGTCGGGTTCAGTAGGGGCATAACATTTTATTATTGAGATGTTCCTCATTTTGGTCCGGAACCTGGCGGTCAAGACCCTGTCAGAGACCGGTTCCCAGGATAAGAGACAGTTTCGCGCGGCTCTGGTTAAAAGGAGCCCCACACCTGACTCACGACGACTACCGGTAGCTTTACCGGAGTACAACATTACAGTGCTGCCCGTTGGAGAGATGAATTCTCCGCTGTTCCACCATCTTATCTCACTAACTCCTAAGATATTTAATTTGTACCTCAGAAATTCACTCTCTAATTGAAGAAATCGTGCGTTCTGGGGACTTTCTGATCCATTGTCCAGGAGAGTACGCACATTCCAGAATCCAATCTTTGTCATTGTACGATAGCTAAAAGTCGTAACCGTTGAGTCAGTCCTTATCCGAGGCATAGTTGACGTTTCGTTAGCATATAAAGATTTCGGATAGTGCAAGTTGCTGGCATACACATCCTGTCCTTTGATTGTCGGTTTTAACGACAGGCCCTCAAAGGGAAAGGCCGTGGTTTTTTTTTTCACACCCCGCACCACAGGGGTACCTCAACCAAATCATCGCACCGCCATCACTGGCGGCTTGACGTTGGTTGGCAATGGTCAGTGACCACTGCCGTTCCAAGGGGCGCCCACGCGGAGGACTATGGAAGAGGAGTTTTTGCCCCCCCCCCCCCCATACACCTCCTGCACATCCATGGCCACGAACGTTGTCGTGGACGGGATTCGAACCCGAAACGCCGGTAGTCAAACGTGAGACTGATGCCTCAACACACTGCGCTACCGGTCGCCCCTATCCATATCGAACATGTTTGCTTACTATAGGACTTACCCAGCCTCATTGCTTGCGAGAAGATCTATAACCATAGGACATTGTTCATAATTGTTAGATAATTGCATTTTAGTCAGACAATAATTAGAACGCGTTCAATAATAATAAAAGCATGAAGTTGAGCGAGAAGCTGGACCCAGCTGAGAGACGGTAAATGAAAGAAAGCTCCGTTCATGCATTTTTTGCAAAAAACGAACGTACATGCCATAGTTAAAGCAAACCGAGCCGAGGCTTCAGCTTTTACTCTAACTGCGTCCTTAGGTAGATAAGCAGAAATAGGAAACGTTTACAGCTTGTATTAGCGTCCATGATGATGATTTTGTCAGGTTGGGTTAGGTAAGAGGGTTATCGCTAGCGCAGCTCGCATTTGGCCGACGATTTGGCCGCAGTTGCTACTCTCCATTAGCTGATTAGAGCTGCCAGATGACTACTCCGCTCAATTGAATCAGCTGATTCAACGAGGCAGCACTGGCCACCTCTGCTAGATCTGCTCTAGAAAGCTGTATGTACCTAAGATATTGAGGCGTTTCGATGGTGTTCTCTTCCATATCGCATATTCTGCATAAATTGCTGGAGGTCAGTTCCAATCTTCTCACGCGAGATGCATTAAGACAGTGTCGTGTGAGTAGACCTACCGTCGCTTTCAGCCTATTTCGTTTGAGTTTGAGATCAAGAGATGGTCACAAGGTCCTGGCTATCCTACAATCCGTTCTGTTTGTCCAGTCGAATTGAGCTTAAGCTTAAGAGCTTAAGTTAAAAACAAAAAAAGATTTCTTATTATATTACTGTTATGAGAGTTAATATACTAAAATACACATAAGAGGAGTGTTATGAGTGCAACATTAGGATTTCACTTCAAAGTTAGCAATCTGTCAAACACGAAGGTCGATTTAATAAAATGAACAAGTTCGATTGGAAAAAATGTAAAAGATCCGTCATCTAAATGATTCTAGGCTGATCGAGTCAGATAAGTCCACGTGATAGGCTCGTGTTAGTATCCTGCTAGCATGCACCAAATAATGTAGATAGACATTAGTAAACATTTTCTTTTTCGGCATGATAATCACATATTAACCGTTTCTATTCAGCGAATCAAGCGACTAGAACCGCGTGCGATTAAAGTTTCATTTTCTATCACCCATGTAAACAATCAAATAGCAACGAGCGTACTCTGTGCGTTTCTAGACTAAAGGTCTATATTCCTCGGGGCGATCCATGCGACGACAGCGCAGCTATCCTCGCTTAGCGATCAGCACTGAGCACTATTTGTGTGTATTGTCTATGGAGCTTTGTTCCTTTCCAAATGACTGCGACTACGCTCGCAAACGAGGATGTCATGGCCTTGTCAGTCGCATCGCAGGAGGTGGGATATCGCCGCCATCATATTTGGGTATCGCAATCGCTGTCGGGCATGTCGACTGGCTGAGGTGGACGTTGTGGATGGCAAGAAAAATGTATCTTTTGACGATTGCTTGTGCATGCGCGGGGTCGGCTGCTTGAGGGGTACTTGCGTTGCACATGGCATTGAAGTCGCTGTCGTTACTGCCGTGGACGTGATGATGTGAGTCGGGGGTATTTTAGTTGTACATGGCAGGGAGGTCACAATCGTTGTTGTGCATGTCGGTTTACTGAGGTGGACGTTGTGCACGACAAGAAAAATGTATGGTTTGCCAATATTTTATGCATGCGCGGGATCGGCTTCTCGGGGGGTACTTGCATTGTTCATTGGTAGGCAAGTCGCTGCCGTATATGCCGTGTGATGATGGTGATGATCATGTCATGATACAAGGAATACATATTCCTTGTATCATGGGTGATGATCATCGCTTCGAGGGAGGAACACACCTCGTGCTCGATCGTCAATACGCTTTCGTCGTAGGGCAATCGCCGATGAGCTACCATAGCATTGGTCGCTCCAAGGAACACAGATCTTTAGTCAATTGTAACCGAGTGGCTGCAGTCGTTTCAGACGTCGAAGAAAAAACAAAAAAATTGTAAGTTTTTAACAGATAAGCTGCAATTCATGACAAATCCAAAATTTCCCCATTCTGAATTTTGTTTTGATTATAAATTTGTTTTCATTTTTCTTATCGCACCGCATGTTTTTCGCTTTATCAGTTGAAGTGAATTTCATTGCACTTTCCGAGGCTTGTGTGCTGAAATAAATGAGATATGTAGACAATGATTTTATTAATTTTATTTTGAAGGGACTTTTCATTCCGAAATATATAATTTAAGAAATCATCGTAGGAACGGATGATGCCTATCTATCCACTTGAATTTCAAAGAAGTGTTGCAATAATTAATACGTCTAACGGAAGCTGTAAATACTGCTGCATTTAATTGACTGCACATAGAGGGGAAACCTTGTTTATTGCCATATGACACGAAATTACCAAGGGGATATCAGGTACATTCCATTTCTGATATATTTTCAAATTTAAGCGCTCGTACCCACGGTAAACTTTTTAGTTCGCAGAAAAACTAAATAGTTTTGTCAGAAAAATAGAACAGATGGTGTTTTATGAGACCGCACACTGAGCGATTATTAAATAATTTAGTTTAGTTTGCTGTGTGCGCAGTCTCATAAACCGCCGTGTATTCTGTTTTTCTGACTAAACTATTTAGTTTTTCTGCGAACTAAAATGTTTGCTGTGAGTGCGAGAGCTCTAACGAAAACCAAAGCAAATCGTTTCTGTTTTTAGTTCCTCCGCTTCTCCTATTAGGCCCGGGGCATATTACTCTCAAGCGATCCCAACTCACGCACCAGCCACATGGTGTTGTTGTTGTAACACGTGTCAAAATCACATTTTACAAGAACATTGTCAAGTGGCTTGTGCATGGGTTGGGAGCAATATGTGTTCTGTCTTATACTCCATTAGTAATACTGAAGTAGAATGGTAAATATTCTTACCCATTCGACACAGTGTCGAACACGAACCCGACAACGAACATGGTACGAGTGTTTTCCGAATGCCTCAAGATACACGCACACGCACACACTTCACACAAAGCTGAAGAAAATTGTCAACTTATACCGTGCTCGAATTTGTGTTTCATATCCCTCGCATAAGGCTGCGATTTTTCCCGAGTGAATCGTATCGCGCGACGCGACTGCAATTCGCTACTAGCAATCAATTCTATAGAAACATACGAAACTGTTTAACGCGGTGCGATTCCATGTTTTGCAACTTGAATCAAATTTTTTGAATTTTTCGAGCGGCTATTCTACAAAAATAATAAAATAATCACAGGTTCACCGGTTAAACGGTTAATTGTAGCAGTTTGATTGCTATAGCGGTAAAAACGCCTTAAATCGTACTGCAAAATAAAATAAACAAAATCGCAATCGCAAAATCATAAATAAAAATCGCTACCAGTGACTTCGCTAGTAGCGACGTCGCTCGCAGCGACAATAGCGATTTAAAGGTGCATTTTGCTAGGCACACGATCGCCGCACATTGTTCGCAATTTGCGATCAAGCCGTAAAGGACGGAGCACTTTTGCGTGTATCTTTTTGATCACTGCCTGCGATCGACACAGAGTGCTGTCCAGCAAATCAGACCTTAAACCGACTAGATGTCGCGCGATGGGAATAAATGCAGCCTAATTAATATTTTTTATTTAAAGTAAAATACAATTAGTTTTCTTGTCTTCACCACGATTTTTTATTATTTCTCCTCCGAGGAGAAATAATAAAAAATCGTGGTGAAGACAAGAAAATTATACTAATTGTCGAAAAGTCGTCAATCGATTTAATTAATATTTGACGATAAGACAAACATTTAAAGTCGAAAGTTCTTACGCTAGACTTACGCTATGTGTATGTACGTTGTACATTTTTGGGGTTTTATGTATTTACACAGTAAAACAGGCGACGTTCACGAAGTATAGTAAGGATGCAATATAACCGTTTAAAATTGAGAAAAATACGTTGTTCTTTTCATGATATTGAGCTTGACATAAATGAAATGATATAGGACTCTCTAACCTTCCTCTATTTGAAATATTCTGCATCAGTTTCTCCTTTTCTGCTTAAATTGCTTTCCACATCAATTTCCTGGATCACAAAATATCCTTCTTGCTACGAGTATGTTAGCACTTTCCGCGTGTATCTCTAGTTCAAGGTCATTAGAAGATAGAAGAGTATCTTGTTCCGCAAAACACTCATATATGCTTGCCTACACATATTCCACTATTTGACACTACCAATTAAAAAAAGTTTATCTTTTGCTTTCTTGTTGCTCACAGGATTAATGAGGATTTTTTTTATGGTTTCGCTCACCTAAAAGTAAACAATCATTGGTTCCGACAATGCCACTAAAAGAACGTCATTAGTGGGCGTAGAAGAAAACGTTTTTAAATTTATGAGATTTTTTTTTTTACTCTCTTGGTTGCTTGGCATATTCCTTCAGTCACTGTAGACATGCTGTCTGTCCGTGTCCACATAATTTTCAAGATAAATGATTGTTTAGGTAAGAAATGTGGAAAGTCCTAATTATTCCTTCTTTTTGTAGGTGGTTTTGTGGGTTTCTGTAGTCCGGATGGCGCAACGGTTAGCACGTTCGCCTTCAACGCACTGGGCCCCGGTTCGATTCCGGGGATTTACGTGTCGGACTATGAGCCCACTCAGCTGTTAAATGAGTACCCATTATGGGGTAAATAACTCGGTTGAGCGTGTTGCTGATCACATACCTCTGCACAAAAAACCGTCACGATCTAGAAAATGAGATGATGCTAACTCATCTCGAGGCCGTGGTTCAAATTGGACTGTTGCGCCAGTTATTTTTTTTTTATTTTTTGTGGGTTTCTGTTGGCTGAAAATGGCTATAAAAAATTCTGATGATTTCTTGTTTGATTTTAGATTTAGTCAATCGTTGGAGAAATTCGATTAATAAGAGGTTTCGGGTTTGTGATACTGTACTGTTGTAAATAACTAAATAAACTCAACTCTCAACTCACTCTTACTCCTTAATAGATCTCAATAAGTAATTGGCCAACTACTTCTGTGTTTTTTATAGCGCGACGGAGTAGAGATGAGTTGCTATTAGAATATCTGTTAAGTTTTTTTTAGCAGCTAACCACTTTTAGCATTTGAAATTTGCTGCTTACGTTCAGACTAACAGGCACAGACTAGCAATTGTAAAAGTATACTAAAAATTCTGATTTGTTGCAGGTTAACAGTCTGTTAGTTTTCCCAAATTAACAGCTTGTCAGTTCGTCAACTTTCCTAATTAAGAGATTATCAGTATAGCAGCTTTTCAGATTAGCTTCTTTTCAAGCTATTTTCCAAAATATATCTGCTGTGCATATCAAGTGTAGCAGCACTTTCACTGACGGCTATTAGCTCTAGAAATTCGTGTCCGTGGTTATGATGAGTGTAAAGATGTTTCCGGTATCTTCATTTTTAAAAAATTAAACGAAAAGAAAAAAACACGGATAAATTTAAAATTAGTTTCACAGAAAACAATGGAAAAAAACATACTTTGACAATTTGTGTAAAGGGGGAGACCGGTAGCTCAGTGCGTAGAGGCGTCGGTCTCATGACTGACTACGGTCGTTCCCGGTTCAAGTCCCGTCCAGGGCGTTCGTGGTCATGGATGTTTGTGTTGTCTTTGCTCCTCCCGTTGTTCGGAGCGTAATAATACAACATCTCCCGACTTATCGCAAGTAGGCGTGTAAATGGGAGCAGGAGGCGCATCCTGGCAACGTGCATCTTTCGAAACTGATTTAGCCAACGAAACGTCAGCTAAGCCACATGGAATAGTTGACATGCTATACCCCACTGGGGCTTAGAGCAAATGAGTATATCCTTATTAGAAATGAATTTATCAAATCAAGTCTGTATTTATGTTAGATTCGCAAACTAATTACAAACATCAAAAAAGTCCTCGCTACGCTTTTATGATTTACAAAAACTGTAGATGTGAAATATAAATAGTTAAGTTACACTCGATGGTGTTTACGAAAGCACAACTACCGAAGAAACATTTATACGTTTCAGTTGTTAAGTCTTTATTAATAATTAGCAGTTAGCTGATATACTGTACTTTGTTTCTCAAGCACTAATTAATATTAGCATTAACATATATAGCAGCTAATCTGAATTAGCACTTCCGCCCACTATTGAGGCGATTTTTATTTTATCCAACATACACTCTTCACTAATTTTACTATTTTATTTATGTCAAAAGTACGTCTTTCTCAATAGTTAGACGTCTTATTGATGCCTTTCGCTGTAATAATTGCTTTGCCCTCATATTTGTTCCTTTTTTGCTTTATTGATTGGTTACAATAAATTCTTGTTTACTCTTCATGTTTGTATAATTCTCTTTGTAACTGAGCTTGCAATCAGTAAATTGAACCAATGAACTATTTATGTACGTTAAGTGAACTGATTTGAGACGTGATGATAGTTGCAATGTAAATTGACGAATATGATTCAAATATTCGCAGGGCAACCATTAATAAGAGTTCAGTGTTGCATGAAACTCAATTGATGTCAATTATAAGACAAACAGGAAAGTATCTTGTCTTGTATTTGTCGAAGTTTGATTGAGAGAGCATAAGTGTTGGCATGACACACGTACATAGAATAAAAAGAAATTTTTTTTGGCTGGACTGGTCGAATTCTTCAAAGTTTTCCTCTCTTCCGCTCAGGTTGGGTGAATCTTCCAGGTTGGGTCTTGTTTTTGTCTCACGCCGACAACGCTCTCACGGAGTGAAAATGCTTAATAAATTAGAAAGTATTCCATTTATTACATATCTACGCGTTTTGCGCGTAATCCGTAAAAATTATTGGAGAGATGATTAACTGCAGATAGCTGCGATTAGTCTGTCTGCTCTTTGTCACAAGAATGTAATACTCAAGTGTCTTACAAAGTGCAGATGCGAATCATATGTTCAAGAAGAAAGAGAAATTAGAAGAAAAAGAGGGAATTTAAAAAATTAATAAATTTGGCCCGTTGACGGCCATGAACCTCAGACTACAGAGTTTCGAGGTTTCGATTCGAGTTGCGAAAAAAAATGGATTAAATGGACGGAATTCGAAAATAAACAAATTTGTCCCGCTGAGGGGCTTGAACCTCAAATGACCGTGTTTCTCTCTCTCTCAATTGCCCTAACCCCTTGTGGGGCATAGCGCGTCAACTGTTCCATCTGGCCCAGTTGACGTATCGTCGACATAAACTGGTTTCGGAGGATGCAGTTGCCAGCATGCACCTCCTGCACATCCATGGCAACGAACGTCATCGTGGACGGGACTCGAACCCGAAACGCCGGTAGTCAAACATGAGACTGATGCCTGCCAACACACTGCGCTACCGGTCGCCCCGTGTTTCGAGTAGCAAAAAATGCTCGGTGCATTGCCGAGCTAACCTACAGATTCATTCTAAGTTGGTGTGCTGAATGAAACCAAGTGTCACAAAACTGCAATTTCAAACGAAAAAAAAATGTATTTCGCGTTGTCAACCTAAACTACAGACGCTTGCTAATTTGGTATGCTAAATAAGACTAAGTCAACCGAATGTGTAGTCAGTGATGTGCCACTTAAAATTCATGGAAAATTTATTTAATTTAAAATTCAGTCCAGTTCACACTCGATTACATTTCTTATCAACTTCCGAACAGACTTTGTACTTGTACATTACTCTTCCATCGCTTCATACTATCTTATTTTACCAACAGGTTTGCAATTTCCAAGATACTAGGAATTGATTAAATATATGACTATAATAGCTCGCGTTCTTTTCACCCGAATAAAAGCTTATTCCCATAAAAAAACGACTTACCGGTCTGTGATCCAGGTCTCTCATTTGATCAAATCTGGATCAGAGTTGAAAATGAATTGGTTGAGCCTTAAATTTTTTTTCAGCAATTCGCCCCTATACCTTCCTATACTGATGTACTGTGAGGCATCAGTCTCAATTCTGACAACCGGCGTCTCGGGTTCGATTCCCGTCCACGGTGACGTTGGCCATGGATGTTTGTGTTGTCTTCCCCCTGTGGTGCGAGGCGTAATAATAAGCCACAGCATCTCTCGATGTGTTGCAGGTAGGCGGCTAAATGGGGGAGTAGGAGATGCATGCTGGCAACTGCATTCTCCGAAATTAGTTTGTAGGCGCGTTCTTTTGCACCATTAATTTACACTATAGGCGTGTTTTTTTTGTGCTGCGGTGCAGGTTAATTGGGGGCTATCCGGGTTAACTTACACACATTACACAAACAACTAGGGTATGTTGTTTGTGTAATGTGTGTAAGTTAACCCGGATAGCCCTCAATTAACCTACACCGCAGTATAAAAAAACACGCCTTATATAGTGTAGGGTAGAAGAATAACATGCAAATACAACAACACCTTAACCTGATAAAATTTCCGTGTTAGCTACCCTAACCTGGATAACACGACAACTAGGTGGCGAGTACATCGCTAAAGTGATGTACATATTTTTGTATGTATAATGTTGGTATTCTCGGAAGAAAACTTGACATTAGTGGACATGGCACTTCATTTGTATACAAATGTTTGTTTACAAATAAGCGACGATCATCAGCAGAGACATCGAGAACACAGCCCGCATAGTCACAGGAAAAGATAAAAACAGAAAAATAAGCGACGATCGTATCACCTTTGGGATAAAAGATTGATGTTTCTTCTGGGTGATAAATTCGCGATAAATTTTTCGTCTGGGAGAATCTTCATCGTATTATCTGGGCGATGTATCGTCCAAATGATACGAAATTGTTTGCTGGGATGTAGATAGGATAGCAACACCATCATGGAAACCGCAGTGCTGATTTGCATTCGTGGTCAATAAAAACTTGAAGGTTCAGGTTATCGACTATGTGAACTACGTAAAGATGATATGATGACATGATAGGATCCCTGAGGAGCCATAACGTTTAAACTGTAACTACTGACTTCCGGAAAATTTGTGAGCACGCTGAGTTTTGCAAAATATCGAAGATTTCAGGCTCTAATCCAAGTTTATCCAATTTTCGAGCAGTTTTCTGGACTTTGTTGGCTTTCTAGAGGTGGGTGATGTGATAATTTCCCTTGTCTCTATTGATTTTCAATATTTTTTAACAAGCTAGTCGAAAGAAGAATCCTAACGCGTTTATTTCTACGCAAAAATGTCACTTTTGCATGAATCTGACACTCCACTTTAATGCAACTGTCACTTTTGCAAAGCAATTTCACTTCAGGGTAGACAACATTAGACTTTCGAAATTTAACCTGGATATAAACCTGGATGGTTTTTTTTTGCGTTCTGCCCTACACCCGTTTGCAAAAGAACGCGCCGTATGTTAACGAAACGCCAACTGGGACACATGGAACAGTTGACGCGCTATGCCCCACATGGGGTTAGGACAATTGAGTAGTTCCATTGTCATCTTAATATACAGGCCTCCTTTCAGTTGATCGCGGCGAAACCCTAACTTCGCCGTTGACGTCAAACTTTCGCCGCGATCAGCTGAGCGATGGCCTGTATATTAAGATGGCAATGGTAGTTCCTATACCGAACCCGCAATTCGCCCACACGCCACGCGGCGAATTTATCTGTGTGGTGGCTGTTTGAGTTCGCACGACACTGATCCAGGCCGTTTGATTCAGAGATCATCTCTATCCGGTTGTTTCGAACACGACTAAGTGTCACTACACACTGTCGAACTGGAACTGGACCGTGAAGAAAACCAGTCCACTTGTAGCAGGTTCGTTCTTCACGTTTATGTGAAGTCTGTCTGAGGACATTTTTACCAGGTTCGTGTTCGAGTTCGACGGTGTGTGGTGACACTCATGTAACAAAAGTACCCACCAATGTACTCATTACTCAAAGCACGTGTATTGTGATAATATTGAACTAGCAACAGTTTAAACATTTTGAAGTAATGATGAATAAATAAATTTTGTATAATTGATTGATAGCAAACGAAGCGAAATTCACTGTTGGGGTTGTTGCCTTATCGAATGAGGAAAGATTTTGAACGAATGAATGAGTCCACTAGAGCTGATAAGACAGTCATATTGTAAACTTTTGGTTCGTATATGTATAGGTATGAATGACTAATGAGAGTGCTAAATAAAATTACAAAATTTATGATGATTATCACCTCTCTGGAATATTTTTTTGTATTGCATTGCGGATTGATACGATTGGTATTGGTATGCGAAATATTTATGGTCATTTTAATCGAAGACATTTGCGTAAAAAAATGTTAAATCCGAATCTGATTGTTTACTTTGTTCGGGGTGTTGTTGCGCACTGCCACGTAATTCATATAATTCCCAGCCAAAAATATGAACCCTGGAAGGCTAATCTTATTTTTATTGCGTTAAGGCTAATCTTCGTCGATTGGACGAAATCTCTGTTTCTTACCCCATAATCACAAACGGATAAAAAAAATACTTCACAGTATGGATATAAGTGGGTTCCTTGATACTATAGGAAGCAATATAAAACACTACTCCTTGATCAGTTTGATTAAATGTAATTTATTATTAATATTTAGGTAATCGCCACATTTTGGTTCATTTGGATGAGATCACATTAAATAAGGAACAAAAAATATATAATATAAATTAAAAAAGGAGATTCAAGTTACAAAACATAGATATTAATATTCATATCTACTAATAGAGACAAAAAGTTTTATTGGAACTCGTTATTTTGAGCAAGAGACACAAAGCTCAATCTTGTGTTCCCCGCAAATACTTTTGGCACATTTTTCACATGCAGATTTCGTCATACGCCGTTTCTGGTAAGGACAAAATTTACAAATTGATCTTTTTTTTCATTATTGGTAACCTGAGTATTCTTACTTATGTTATTCTCAAATTTTTCAACAATATTTGTAATATTAAAATACTTCTTATGGAAGTGGTTAGAGTAGGTACCTCCAATCTTTTCTCCAACCATGGTTCGATAAGGCTTTTGTGAATTTCTTGCATAAAATTTCGTCTTCGTTTCATAAATTACATAGCTGTTTATAAAGGCCATGTTCAACATTCCATAAAATACGCACATTGGCCACCTATTCGTTTTTCGGGAGCATGACATTATGCTGCTCCTTTCGTGGCATTATAAAACTCAATCATTTCGGGTTTTTTAGTTTGACTATTTATCGATCCTTCTTCGTCACATGATGATAACAATAGCACAATTTTACTTGGTTTCGGCTTGTATGATAGAAGTGTCAACTCTTGATCGTAGCAGAAAGTGGATGTACCGCATTTTCTTCCTTTGGTGTTGCCGAATACTTTAGGAACTTCTCTTTTGTTTGAACGCAATGTTCCTACAAGTGTCAGATTGTAAGGCGTTTTAAATAGTGATTTGGCCAAAGCAATCGATGTGAACCAATTATCCATCGTTATATTTCGGTTGCTTCCATGAATGCTTTTACTAAGCTCTTTCACATAATATTCAGCGATTGGTAAACTTCCTTTGTTTGTGCCTTTCCCTAGATATGGCATAGCATTTACCATATATTTGGTTCCGCTGTCGCACATCATTACAATTTTTAAGTCCGTACTTAGCCGGTTTATTAGGAATATACATTTTAAATGATGATCTACCCCTAAAAGCCAACAATTGTTCATCGATTGTCAAATAATTTCCAGGAGTATAATTTTCAATACACTTTTGAATGAATAAATCCCATATTTTCCTGATAGCTGCAAATCTGTCGTCAACCACTAGGAGTCGACGCGATTTATCGTCAAATCGTAGACGAGACAGCAAAAACTTGAAACGATCTTTGCTAATGGTGGCAACGTACCGTGATCCAGAAAAGGTGCTATCAAAGAGCTCAGAAGATGTCAGGTGATTATCTTTTCGAACAGCTGTCAAAACCAATAGTCCGATTAGAGCTTTCAATTCTTTTTCATTTGTGATTCTGTTTGTAGAGCAAGCAGTAGTTGAATCATTGTTCTTCAAATTAATTTCAGCGTTGGTCCACTTTACAATTTCATTTACTATTTCGTCCGTTATAAAACTTTGGAAGCATTGAAGAGGATCGATAATATTTTTACAACTGCGAGTTGGTCCCCTGGCCTGATGCACGATGTTGCAGCTTCTGTGATGGCTTTTAGGTTCTACAGATGACCATTTGTGACCATTTTTGCCTCGTAATATTTTTTTTGAGAAAGTTATTATATTTGAGTTTTGAGCCTCTGCCAATAAATTTAACGGGATATTATCTTCGTCTTCCTCAGAAGATGCATCTGATGATGACCCATCTATTGAAACTTCTTCTGCGAAATCATTGATGTCAATTTGCACTTCGTCCACACCGTTTTCCTGATCAAATTCGTCATTATCGGTGTCATCATCACATAGCTCCAATGGGGCGACCGGTAGCGCAGTGTGTTGAGGCATCAGTCTCATGTTAGACTACCGGCGTTTCGGGTTCGAATCCCGTCCACGACGATGTTCGTGGCCATGGATGTGGAGGAGGTGCATGCTGGCAACTGCATTCTCCGAAACCAGTTTATGCCAACGAAACGTCAACTGGGCCACATGGAACAGTTGACGCGCTATGCCCCACAAGGGGTTAGGGCACTTGAGTAATAACTTCACGATCTGATCATTTGTGAGAAATTTCTTTCCACTACTCATTTTGGCATTCTAAAAAAGAAAATACCTAATTGATTTGGGTTGAATGTAACCACAAACAGTACTAATTAAATACACAATATTCAAACTTCCAAAAATCTAAAAGTCACACAAAAGCTAACCTTCGTCGATTCGACGAACACGACAGCTTAAAAAAATGGCTTGCGCACCTCACTTAACAAAAACACTTGTTCTCACAGCGAGAGCACGGTGACAACTAAGACTACAAAGAAAAAGAGCGTGATCGCACTGCTCAGTGAAAAGCAAATCAACAAAAAGAGATCGGTGTTCGTCGATTCGACGAAGATTAGCCTTAAGGAACATTTTTTCGAGTTCTTAATCCTTACGAAGAACCAAGTCAGTACAAGCAGAAGGATTTCACAATACACTGACTGGGAGGGCTACTCGGTCTTTCTTTCACATTTCACTTTTTCCCAAACTCCTACGGTGGACAATACAGTATCAGCCTAGAAACCCGTGTACGCTATGTATCGGAGGCACATCCTCTGTATGAGGACGGAGCCGAAAGTTGGCCAAGGGTGACCGTGAAGGCCCGGCGGCGCTAGAAGCGAATGCTCCATAACGAGCTGAGCATCGGCACATGCTTGTTCCAACTCAGTTCGGGAGATGTGGGCGGGGTATTGGCCCGCTCGTTGTCCCAACCATCACATAGATAACATGTTTCATGTACCTTGGGAGGTAGACAATCACATAACAAAGGTTGAAACTAGGTCCCATAACCCAGGAATTCTTAATAAAAAATATAGCAACGGCCGTCGACCGGCTCATGCACAGGCTTCGGACCCAGATGGTTTGGACCCTTGGCCTCTTAACCCAAACACAAAACCCAACCAACCTTTAATGCCCCAACCAAACCAGATTGAACGCAGAATGCAGCAGCAGTGGCAGCGAAATATCAAGCATGCATTTCCCTTATATTCAGCGACTTAGATTGAACGCAGCGGCAGCGACAGCGGTGAAAGCAGATCTGCCTATTGTTGTGGTTGCTGCCGCTGCTTTCTGCGTTCAATCTGGTTCGCGCATAAGTCACAATTGCGTTTCCATAGTCTAATATGTTTGTCATGAAACTAGAACGCACTTGCATGTTTACATCCTTTTAATTGAATGCATCCAGAATAGTGACATAAACGAGTTATGCACCCGTACTTTTAGCTAAAGATACTTGGAGCACTTTAAGATATTCAGTTCCATTAAACCGACACAAAAATGATTTTACGGATATTCCTTCCATTTCAACTAAGCACTTGAGCCGAGTAGAACGAGCAAATGATTGAATAGAGAATGAAATAGAAATTTTCTTATATTATCACAAAGGATTGACTTTTATTCAATTCAATGCTCAATTGAGCATTTATTTTGATAAGTGCCAATGAATGGAGGCAGAGATATAAACAGAAAAAGAATCTTTTATGAAACTGATGTCAGATCTGAGGATAGCCAAGCAAAAGTAAATTCGTAAAACGTGACCGGATGAATGGTTAGAATACCAAAGATACATAGTATTGAAGATACGACGAGATATGAAAAATGTTATGAATGTTATGATTCCTTTGAGAAAAATTGCTTTTGCTACACAGAGGTAAATATTTTGATATACACTCCCAATCACTTGGATAGGTCCACACTATATTTCGAAAAGGACTAACTGTATATTCTCAAAACTTCATGACCTTTTAGTAGTCTGATATGGCCTGCTTCTCTTGCGGATCAGGTCGACCTACTCTGAGTCCGACAACGGAGTCGGTTCAAGAAACTAGGTTCGCAGACCTACTCCGTATATGAAACCAATCTGTCGTCCGTCATGGAAATGGAGATGGAGTGAAAGAACTGAAGAGCGGATGAACTAGCTTCGTCGAAGTCTGAGTCGTAATTGCTTAGAAACTCCTTAATTTTTTTTATTTTTTGCAATTCTGACTTCAGATTTGCAATCAGCGACCCGATCGACCTCCTGCCGGTTTTTTCCAGCAAGATTGACCGTGTTTATGAAAAAGTGTTGCCATTCTAGATCTCCCATTTGTTTTTTTTGATATTTGGACTTCAGATTCGCCATCACCGACCCAAAAAAAAAACCCAATCCATTATCGGCCACGGTGAAGCCATCAGTATTATTTTTGAGTTCTCTGAAGCAGAGTTTGACTTCTAATATTGAGACACAACGATGATTAAAGGATGAATCTCCATTTGGTGATGTCACCTCAGCTATCCTGTCGTCTTACGAAGAAAATTGTCCTCTCAGGACTACTAAGAAGAGCAAGGGAGCTCCGTGGTGGAACACAGAAATCTCTCGCTTAAGGAAACGTACAAGGCAATTGTTCAATAGAGCAAAGTATAATGGTGAGTGGGATCTATATCGCTCCACACTGACCGACTACAATAAAAAGTTTAGAGCAGCTAAACACAATAGCTGGACGCACTTCTGTGAAGGCGTACAGAATACTAATACGGCAGCCAGACTGCATCGCGTTCTGGCCCAGAAAGGCTCTAATTCAGTAAGCACACTCAAAAGAGGAGATGGAAGTACGAGTACCACAGAAGACTCTGGAAGCACATTCGCATTTCCCGGGTGTACCTATATCATCGAACATGAAGATAGCAGCAATCTAGACAATCACTTTATGCCCCTCAGGGCTAACCGGTGTAACTGGTCAGCTGCAAATAAAATCTTTACATGTGAAAAAGTTCAGTGGGCAATTGGAACATTCGAGCCCTACAAATCGTCTAGCATTGACGGAATATCCAGCCCTTCTGCAACAAGGGCAACAGTCACGTGTACCATTCCTCCTAAGCATCTTTAGGTGCAGTTTTGCTTTGGGCTACATTCCCAAAACCTGGAGGCCAGTGACAGTGGTATTCATTCCTAAAATGGGCAACAGACCCATGGATGATCCTAAATCCTACAGACCAATCAGCCTGACATCTTTTAAGCTAAAAGCAATGGAAAAGATCATTGATGCTCATATCAGGAGCTCGCTCCTCGTGAGTAACCCCTTTCACCCTAGACAATTTGCCTATCAAGCCGGCAAATCCACTGAATGCGCTCTCCACAACCTTGTTGGTGAAATTGAAGCGGCTTTGACAGCGAAAGAAACAGCTCTATGCGCGTTTCTTGATATCGAAGGTGCCTTTGACAACACCTCCTTCGATTCTGTTGACAGCGCTCTCATAGCAAAAGGTGCCGACAGTACTACGGCAGTCTGGGTGAAACGCATGCTCTCTTTCAGAAGGGTTATCACTGAAGTTGGAGATACCTCTCTCACAGCAAATGTCATGCGAGGATGCCCCCAAGTGGGTGTTTTGTCCCCCCTGTTGTGGTGCATCGTTGTAGACACTCTCATGTGGAGATTATCCGCACTTGGATTCTCAACACAAGGATACACGGACGACCTGGTTATTAGTGTTAGGGGTAAATTTGAAGAAGTTTTACCGACATCTTCCAGAAAGCTTTGCGTGTAGTCCAGGAATGGTGTGATACTAACGGACTTAGGGTTAGCCCATCGAAGGCCATTATTGTTCCATTCACGAAGAAAAGAAAGCTTAGGGCAATGAAATGCCCCACTTTGTACAACTCTCCAGTACAAATGGCAAATTACGTCAAATATCTGGGAGTCACACTTGATAGCAAGCTACTCTGGACAGAACACCTTAGAGTAACATCAGAAAAGGCCACAAAAGCCTTGTGGATCTGCCGGCAATATGCAGGCAGGACGTGGGGCACCAAGCCCCGCATTGTCCTCTGGATTTACGAAGCTATTGTTCTGTCAATTGTTGATTATGGAGCAGTCGTTTGGTGGAAAAGAGCGACCACCTCAGTTGGTAAGGATACTCTCACCAAAATACAAACAAAGGCCTGCATGCCACATAATAACGGGAACCATGCGCTCCTGTCCTACTGCGGCGCTTGAGGCTTTGCTTGACCTTCCGCCACTGCATATTCACATTGAAGCAAAGGCAAAAATTGCAATAGCAAGGCTAAAAGCCTGCAATGTACAAATCAGACTGAATCCGGAACAAAGTAGCTGGCTGCTAAGTCACAATACGCTCAACACGCCATCTGATCACCAGACTAGGGAGCTATGCTTCGAGCATTCCTACCGATCAATTGTCTGGAATAGAGAGCAGTGGGCGGAGTCCTTCAGCTCTCTTCATTCTGACAATAAAACGGTTCACGGACGGGTCCAAAACGGATAAAGGATCAGGTGCGGGCATTGTCGGACACAGAATTTTCATCCCCATGGGAAATTTCTCCACTGTCTTCCAGGCGGAAGTGCATGCCATTGAGGTCTGTGCACGACTGTGCCAGGCCATAAGCTACACTAACAAGAACATAGGAATCTTTACCGATAGCCAGGCGGC
This sequence comes from Chloromyia formosa, assembly GCA_964017055.1. Classification (NCBI taxonomy): domain Eukaryota; kingdom Metazoa; phylum Arthropoda; class Insecta; order Diptera; family Stratiomyidae; genus Chloromyia; species Chloromyia formosa. Next base: position 12,620,730 of record OZ024817.1, read on the forward strand.
CATAATGGCACTGACTAGTCGATCGGTTCACTGAAGGCTAGTAAAGTCTTGTCAAGATATCCTTAACATCGTCGGGGCGTCCCAACAACCTCACTATCTACTGGGTTCCTGGGCACTCCACTCATTGTAGGCAATGAACAAGCAGACGAGCTTGCCAGACAGTCATCTGAGGCCCCCTACATTGGTCCAAACCCTTTCTGCGGTATACCTATCTGTCTTGTCAGGCAGCGGATTAGGGAATGGGAGCGATTTTTAGTCCTGCTCTCCAGGATTCGGGTATAGCACAATAGACTTATAGTCGCAGTGGTTGTGGCTCTTTTATTGGCCACGACCCATCTATAATCTAATCTAAATCTAATCTCAATTTGGTTGGGAGACGTCGTTATAATAATAAATATTCGGTATGCTGTTGTTGTGGTAGCGATGCTTCAAATACTGCAGTTTTTTGCATCGAGGGTGTTTGGCAGCTCTTGGCTGTAGAAAGACGGGTCGTTCCGGTACGAAGAACCGGCTGCCGCAGGAACGTTCGGTATGCTGTCATTTATTTCTATTATACTTTGAACGAAATATTTGTTGAATTCGTTAGCAATTTGGATATCCTCCTCAAATTCGATGTTGCCACATTTTATGCGAGATATTTCACAATTTTCTTTACAAAGAATTGAGTTTAACACCCTTGCACCTTTTATGTCGCCGCTTACACGATTTAATTTCCCTTAGTTGTTTCCAAAGCGTTTCAATTGGATTTTATCCGTGTAAATTCTCGTGGAATTTTTGTATTCGAGCCATTTATTTGATGAGTCAGCTAAATAAATACGAGTACAGTGAAGATTGAGCTATTTTATACGGGCGATTTTTTCACGGCGCATTGATTCCAGTTCCCGGTCGAAAAAGTCATCTTTATTGTTGATACAATAGTTTTGGTGCATTTGAACTGCTCAGTAGAGCTGCTGATAATATTTAAGAGCCATTCTAATTTCTCGTTCACTGAAGCATCTTCAATGAAACTCCAAGAAAAGAAGGAATTTTCCAAAAATTGCCATAAATCAGGTGCGTTGTACAATAGTTTCTCCATACGTAGAATGACCTGGCTTTGTTCGGTGCAGTCTCCTTTTTCCCTCGCACGTTGATCTCGAGAATCGAATGGTATAGATATTTGTATGAGAAGCAATTAAGAGAGTTTGTGACAAGCTGGCACAGAGGTATATAGAAGGAGATGAAAACACCATACACTGTACACTAAATTCTGGACGTAATTCCACCACATACGAACTAGAAAAAGTAAACAGAAAGACACACGCCATCCGCGGCGCAACACCCGCTCAGTCCATATTGGTCCATACAGTAGCACATGAGATGTCAAACTCGCATTCTTCCCCCCCTCTCATACTTCCCCTTGGTGAACAATAACATTTCACTTTGTCTCTTTGCCGCGGAACACCCGCCTGGGCCAAGTAGAAGAACATGAGATGTCAAACATCACATCCCCTTCCTGCTACCACCCTTGTACGGAATTGCTTCGTTTCTCTCGCTCTTTTTCGTTTCCTTTTAATTCTCTCTTCTGTGCAAGCTGGAGTGTGATGATGACCCCTCTTCTTATCTTCTACCGCGCTGATCCTAATCTAGATTTTTACGATCAACCCATTGGTCAGGTAATGGGTATTCGACTGTGTAACCGTGATCGATGTTTCGTCGCGCTTCGTTATAACCAGCCATTATAAGAATAAGAAAAGGATTTCCCAATTAAGTCACCTGGTGCATGAATACTTTCCCCTAAACTCCGATATTCCACAAAATCCCTCAAAATTAGCTACTGGAGTATTCTAAAAAAAAAACATTTCTCATAAAGGCAATCTGTTAAGGTAAATATGCGTAACCTAAAATCACATGTTGCCTTGACAACAACTAATCAACTAAGGCATTCTTTCTTGATAACAATATTCACTCACGATTATTACTACTTGCTCTCTTTGTTGTTATCACCAGCGTTAACAGCTTCTTTTATATTCAGTCTTTTATCAGCAGTGCACCCTAGATTTATCGGACACACAACTCAATTTAGTCCCGTGCGTAGTCGTGCTCCGGATTGATGTGAACTTTAGTTTGACGTAGTGAATACTGAGAATACTGTTTGTGTGTAACTTTTTTTTTATTGTTATCCTGAAAGAAGTTCAAAGTGCAAGTATGCTGGATTGAAGGGTTATTGAACCAGTAAGCACAGTTTAATCTTTTAACTGATATTCTCCTGTTTTTGTTTTAATTTGGATTTGTTTGCTGGAACTGGGCAATTATCTATTGTTGTGCGTTATTTGTCTTAAAATTGAGCTTCCTATTGTGTCCCTCGGGTATTTGTTGTTAAACTGATAACAATATTATGTACTAACGTGATACGAAATTGATGTTTGTCTGGTTTGTTCCATTTTTCATGGACGTTTTATTGTGAGCACTTTATGATACCAGTGTACAATATTTTAACTATGTGCTAAATACGGAGATATAATCTTTCCTAGTGGTGTGAATTTGAAAGAAATCTGACGATTATTAATCAGCAAATTGGTCTCATTGAGGATCAATTTTGATCGCCTTTCCAATGCAAGTAGACATATGTACATACTTGACCCAGTTTTTTATTGCCTTGAATTTAAAAAAAGGAAATTAATACCGCTGCATATTATTATTCATTCGTTATCTGAACTTCACTGTCACAATCTCCAACTAAACTGGAACTGCCCTGAAGTAGGAATATGCACCTACGGAGCATCGCTCCTACGGCAGCAAGTTCTACGTAAGTGTCACCACAGACTGTCGAACTCGAACACGAACCTGGTACAAGTGGACCGGTTTTCTTCACATTTATGTGAAGTGTGTGTGTGTGTGTCAGAGGACATTTGTACCAGGTTCGTGTTTGAGATCGAGCTCGACAGTGTGTGGTGACACTAACGGAGTGATCCGTTCATCAACAACGATCAGGAGCTGTCAAACCCTTTCAACGTGAAAAGGCGTCGCTACAACAACAACAACCTATCGAACAGACAACTGTTGTGTGTGATTGCGTCAATGCTGCGTCAATGTTCCGTCAACGCGTTTCATCAGCGTTGCGTCAATATTGCCTCTGCGTTGCATTAGCTTGCGTCAGCGTTCCGTCAATGTTGCGTTAGTATTGCATGAGCCTTGCGTCAGCATTGCATCAATGTTGCGTCAGTATTGCGTCTGTGTTACATCGACGACGCGGGAGCGTTGCGTCAGGGTTGTGTCAATGTTGGGTCAATCTTGCGTCAATATTGCGTCAATCTTGTGTCAAAATTACGTATTCATATCATAAGTATAAATAACGCTTCAGTTCGCTTTGATGTTGCGTTCATATCGCTTCGATATCGCTTTGATGTCGCTTTGATATCGCTTTGGGTTAAAAACGCTTTTAATGAAACTGGAGTGTTGCAGTTTCCTTTGTTTCGTCTATATCCTCATTGCAAGCGGACCGTTCCGTTTCCCACATACCGTTCCCTATTTTCAATTTTCTTTAGGCATTGGGCTCAGTGCATGTCAGACTACGTTACCGGTTCAAGTCCCGTCCACGGTGTTCATGGCCATGGCTGTTTATGTTGTCTCTCCCCTGTGGTACGGGGCGTAATCATAAGCCACAACACCCCCCGATTTGTGGCAGGTAAGCAGCTAAATGGAAGCACAGAGGTGCATGCTGGCAAAGTGCAGCGTCCGAAACTGGTTTATGCCAACGAAACGTCAGCTAACCCACATGGAATAGTTGACGCGCTATGTATATGGTAAATGAGCAAAGGACGCATCATACCTTCCACAGTACTCCTGTGCATTCTCTTCAGCACCTCGATTTAGAAGATTCCCCAATAGATGGACGGTTGTCATTTTCTTATGATGTAGATCATGGTTTCCAGTTGCTGTATCACCAATAAATATGGTGGTCCGTACGTCTCACGAGCCTAGACAGATGAATGAAGTGGGTCATGTTGAAACCACATGCCCTGCGTCCTTGGGTCTACTGTGCTTTTGCTCTTTGTATCAAGAGGCTGAACTAGATAACATCCTTCAGTCGTCTTTTCTCTGTAAATAGACTGATCTGGATAGGTTTAGTAGGGGAGATGTCCTCGGTCGAAGAAGATGTTACGCCGAATCATTCGGTACGTCATTGAGCAAGACTTTCGCACTCGCAAAGGATGTATTGTGAGGTCTAATCATCGCGCTTGCTGGCCGTATTCGTTCGGTCACCGCTCTGTGATCTAGAGAATGGAGGTTCGATCCTCGGCGCGAACAAAAACTGCCTGTGGGTACTCATAGAATTCCCATTGCGCTCCAAGCTTGTCAGTATAAAGACGGCGCGGATAGGAGGTGCAAGATCGAAACGTCAACAAGGCATGGAAGTTCAAAAGGTGTTGTCGCGCCCATGTCCCTGGAGTGGTCAAGGCAATTAACAACAACTGTATTGTCTATTTTCTGCAGTAGCAGAGTGGTATTCTAGAAAAAGGTTCTGGGCCATTGAATGGAGCTGCGGAGGCTTATGTCTGCTAGTTTATTGCCTTCTATGCCCGGGTGACCAGGGATAGAATTGATAGTGGAGCTGGTTAGTGCTTTGCTTTGTTATACGTTCATACTGTGAAGGGCTGCCCTCAAGGCGGAGTTCTCTCACTGCTGTTATGGTCTTTAGTCGTAGACGAGTTGCTTTCCAGGCTTGAAGAGAATGGTTATCAGGCAATCGGATACGCGGACGACATTACCATCATCGTCAGGGGTAAGTTCGAATCTACTGTTGCGGATGTAATGGAAGCGGCCCTCGACATTGTTCTGTACTGGTGTGCTGAAGTGGGCCTAAACGTGAACCCGCGCAAAACAGTCGTTGTGCCATTTACACGGTAACGGAACCTAACCTTGAGGCCGGTTTCACTAGGTAGGACGGCACTTGAGTACTCCACGGAAGTTAAATGTCTAGGCATTACGTTAGACTCGAAGCTTAGTTGGAACACTCATATTGAAAATGTATTGAAGCAAGGCTACTCGCTCAATGTGGGCCTGTAGAAATCTCTTTGGATGGACCTGGGGGCTCACTCCAAAGATGATTGAATGGCTTTACTGCATGCTAGTGCGCCCCATTGTGACATACGCTGCGCTTGTATGGTGGCCTGAGACAGAGCAGTCTTTAACCATACTAAAACTAAATAAACTGCAACGCCTTGCTTGCCTTGGTATTACTGGGGCTATGCGTATTAACCCAACATCTGCTCTAGAGGCGGTTATTGGATTAACTCCGCTACATATTTTTATCCAAGAATCAGCAGCTATTAATGCTTTAAGAATATACTTATCTACTGACGTACACATAAATCTCGTCGGTCATATGAACATTCTGAATCAAAGACCTGGTATGCAGATCTGCTTTAGATCAGATTACATGACCACGGAGGTTTGTTTCGGCAGAAAATTCTTAGTCCTCATCCCGGACCGCACGGAATGGGACAATGGCGATCCCTGCATTAGGTGATTTACCGATGGGTCTAAAACCGAACAGGGAGTTGGTGCTGGAGTCTATGGACCAAACACCAGGATTTCAATCGCAATGGGTGTTTATCCCAGCGTTTTCAAGCCGAGATCCATGCCATTGAGGACTGTGCCAGGGTGGTTCTAGACAAGAAACTCTATGGTGCTCACATTGCTATCTACTCGTAGAGCCAGGCGGCTATAATGGCTCTCTCTTCGCATAGGTTCTCTTCGAAATAAGGATGAAGGAGTATCATGAGCTTCTGCAGACTCTGGCTTCAAAAAACCGAGTCTCCTTGTGTTGGGTGCCAGGCCACCATGGCATCGAGGGAAATGAGATCGCGGATGAACTTGCAAGGCAGGGTTCTTCCGACCTTCTTCTTGGGCCAGAGCCCTACTGTGGTCTAAGTCTTACTTCGGCCAAAATGATAATTAGAAGGGGATACGGCAGCAATACTGGGATTACTTGCCAGGGCTGCGTCAATCAAAGGAGCTAATAAGGCCCTTCAAATACAAAAGCATTACTTGCCTGAGTAGAGCCGACCTTAGGCTTCTTGTAGGCTACTTATCGGGTCATCACTGGGTGAGATATCAACTAAATAAAATGGGCCTATCTATCGAGACTGAATGTCGTCTCTGCATGGAAGACGATGAAACCACCATGCATATCTTGTGTGAATGCCCGGCAATAGCGCGGGCCAGGATCAAGTTTTTGGGACAGGTCACAGTGAGTCCTGCAGTTATCAGGAAAGCACCAGCAAAAGACATGATCCACTTCGTAAAGGTGGTGGACGGTCTTTTGCAATAATGTGGGCTATGGCACAATAGACCTCTCTATGGTCGCAGTGCCCTCCGGATGGGTAAAGAGGCCCCAACTCATAAACATAACAACATAGTACTTTGCTTGCTTTAGCTACCTGACTGTCGGTAAATATTGCTATGTCGCTATTTAACACAAACCTCGATGGCGTAGATTTCCGCTTGGAATACGGACAGCGCGGCGTTTTACTCATTGGGGTGGAGGCTCAATGCTCCGAATCGGCAATGCCTGCGCTGGAACCCTCTTTCATTTCGGAGACGTCTGTGAACAACTTGATTGTGCTGGGTCGGAGACAGTTTTAGACGTTCGACCACCTTTCTTTGTCCCATTAACTGATTTTTCGTTATGCTAATGTCAAGACTCCAGGCGATTTGCCTTTAATGCACAGCTTGGCAGTTGCGAAATACATATGGAGGAGGCTAATGGAGCGCTATTTTTTTCTAGTGGCTAGCTTGGACAACAAACAGCAGGATTGGAACCCGTGAACCGGTAGAAACACATATCGGACTGCCGAGTCAACGCACTGTGCTACCGGCACCACTGAAAATAAAAGGAATGATCGAATCAAAGGTTTTTAACAAGGTAGTTTGCTGGCTAAGTACACTCTTCAACCAGCCTAGTTGCTTTGGGTTCAACTTAACCTCTATGTTGCAGGCTCTGAGTCTGGCCGTTGCCATTCTTATACTATTTGCCCTGACCCATAGGGCATAGCGCGTGAACTATATTCCCGCGTGGCTTAGTTGACGTTTCGTTAGCATAAGCTGGTTTCAAACGATGCATGTTGCGAGAATGTACCTCCCGCCCATTTTTGAATTTTGTTGGCATTTAAGACAATAGCTGCGTTCTTTTCAACAGTCCAGATAAGGTTAGAAATACAATTGCACGCGTTACACTAACAAAATTGTTCTGGATAGAGCTAGGTTAGGTTAAGTTAAGGGGCTGCCATGATACAACACAGCACACTTAGACCTCTCATGGGTCCATTGTGATACCACCAGTAACAAAACACCTCTCTAAGAAACCTAGGTTCCGAACCAGCCTGTGCTGGCAATGTAGTGATTGAGCTGTATCACACTCATATCCTTGAGGTCCTTCATGTCAAAGTAGAACCAGGAGCCCAGGAATTTCTTCCTCCTGATGGCCAGTGCCGGACAGCGGCATAGAAGGTGCAAGACACTCTCCTCCTCATCCTCATCCTCATCCTCACAACTCCTGCAGTAGTCATGATGAGGAAGACGGAGCCTCCATGCGAGCTCACCAATGGGGCAGTGCCCTGTGATAGCCCCCACCACTCTACCAATGTGCTTTCTATTCAGTGCCAGCAAAGAGGCAGAGCGGCTAGAGTCGAATTTCTGCCAAATCATTCTCGTAGTTTGGCAAGTGCGACTATTAAGCCATCTGGTATTTGCCCGATCCACTGCCACAGACTTAATTGCCACTTTGCATGATGCAATTGATATTCTAATGTCATTGCGGTGCCCATCGACGACACCGGTTGTCCCCTCGTGCGCAATATCGTCCGCCCTGCAGTTGCCCGCAAAGCCATTGTGACTCGGATAGAGCTGGTTGTTAGTGTAATGGGTGCAATTGTTGTTGAGTGATTCCTTGGATCTTAGTTTGTAAGAAAATAAGTTCATAAAGGTAAAATTCTTACCCTCATCAGTAAATCATCGTCAACTTTTTTTTTAATATTTTTCCTTAACATTTTTCTTTCCAGTTTCATCGTAGGAAAACATACAAGTTGGGTACCGTATGGCAACGCCACTGGTAGGACGTTCAAAAATATTTGGTGATCATCTATCGCCGGATTTCACTGTGCCTGTAAATAAAAATAAAAAGTTGACGCTTTTTAATTCTGAGGTAAGCCTTTCGAGTTTTCCCCCCAAACATTAACTCCATTTCACTTAACGCTTTATTGTTCATCTATTTTTAGGTATTCCGCATGATAGCCCCACTTTTGAATTCATTTAGGCGTCAATTTAGTCGCGACTTGTCGGAATGGATATCGATCGACCCAATAGCAATGACACCATTGTTGATAGTACCATTGGAACGGACAATGGTCCATCACTATCAACCAATGGACACTGTATCAACAGTAAACACAACGTTAATTCTAATTGTAATGGCATTTGTGATGCTACAACACCAAGACTTGAAAAGGACACCACCCCACAAAAAGAGAATTGTATTGGACTTGCAACAAGGATCAATGCAGGCAAACAACTCGGCTCGACTACAGAGGCTTCAACAATTTGCAACGGTGACGTGCACAATTTAGAATGCAATAGTCCACCGAGGAGTGTGCAAAATCCCCAGCCGAGCAAGGTCACAGGATCGACAAATGGTTGCAGCTATCGAATGAATCGTAACGACGACGACGATCGTCTAGTTAAGACGCCAGCTTCAGTTGTTAATGGCTGTGATGTCCCAAGTAGTGATAACGAAAACGTTACTAGGATTAGTACCAATAACGATATAGTTGATTTAGACGATACGCTAAAGGACAAATCAAATTTACTAAAATCCTATTCGGCTAGTTCTAGTTCATCGCGATCATCTCATTCTGCCGAGGTAGCAGGTTCGGCGTCCGCGACGACCATACACGATATTGATGACGCTTCAGCGACAGATCCTCTGTTAGAATGTACGAAAGACGATTTGAACAATCACGAGTATCTTCCACCTGTAATGAAAAACAGTCATAAGTACAACGATTATATTAATCAGACCTATGTAGATAACAGTCGTCGTTCAAGTGTACAAAATAATGATGATGATGATGGTGACGAATCTCATCCTTCGGAACGTGTACGTTTATTAATAAATGACACAGTTCCGCCCATAAAAATTATTAAAAACGGCAAAACGACCAAATTGAATACAACCGCGCCCGCTAAAGTAACCACCCTGGAGCATACTACCGAAAAACTACCCAAAAGTATTGTAAAAAGTCCGTCGGCGAATAGTTTTCAAAAGGATCCGAAAAATCGTAGTAATAGATTAAGCTTTCAGTCGGGTAGACTGGGCAACGGCACGACCGGCGATGATCGCGTATCGGAAGGTTCAGCCGAAAACGAACGGCCAGTATTACATGTTCAATTTATGCCGGCGGATCGTGATCCGTCGGTGTCGAGTAAGAAGACAGAATGCAGAAGCCCGACGAGAAGCCTATCGTCACAAAGCTCAGATTCGGCATCGTCAGGCTCCGGCTCGTCCTCAACATCATCCTCGTCGTCATCGGACGATGTAAGTTCGATCGGAGCGTACGCAGAAGCACGTGCCCCAGACGGCGGTTGGGGTTGGGTGGTTGTGTTTGCTTCATTTATGGTGAACTTGATCGCAGACGGCATAACGTTCAGCTTTGGCGTGATCTACGTGGAATTTCTCGCCTATTTCGGCGAAGGTAAAGCAAAAACGGCATGGATCGGTTCACTGTTTATGGCCATACCACTGCTCTCGGGCCCGATCGCGTCGTTTCTTACCGACCGGTATGGATGTCGCAAAGTTACCATTGCCGGATCGATTCTGGCCAGTGCCGGATTTGTAATTTCGTCATTTGCCACGTCCATGGAAATGCTATTTATTACGTTTGGCATTTTGGCTGGATTCGGTTTGAGTTTGTGCTATGTAACGGCTGTTGTCATCGTTGCGTACTATTTCGAAAAGAGACGATCGTTTGCCACGGGTCTGTCGGTGTGTGGCAGTGGTATTGGCACCTTTATTTTTGCTCCGCTCACACAAATGTTGCTGGAGGAGTACGGATGGCGGGGTACCACCTTAATTTTGGCCGGCATCTTTTTGAATATGACCGTATGCGGAATGTTGATGCGCGATCTGGAATGGACGACGAAACGTGCCAAGTTGCGACGCAAGGAGCGGAAAAGAAGTAAATTGGGCGTGTCGGCTGATTCGTTTTCCGTTAGCAATAGCACGAATACGGGCGGTACGGCGAGTGTTATAAATCATAATCCGCAGAATGGGGATGTACCTATTGACATTGATGGTGTGAAAGTGGAGGATTTGGCCGATCCACGTCTGTTCAGTTCGCTGGTGACGTTGCCGACGTTCGTTAAGAACGGCGAAAAGGTGAGATTTATGTTCCATCATTTAAAATTAATTCATCCGTGTGAATGCATTCTTGGTGTCACGGTATTGTTAAATTGCTTACACTATCGAACGGTTCGAAGCGCACCATCAATCCTCACGAGATTCTAAACAAATTACCTGAATCGCGCCCATTAATTCCTTCCGTGTTGATTTCGGTAGAAGGATGTGCAGTGGATCGGATAAAATTAAATGATTTTGGCTTCTAATTTAATTATTGATTTTCACTTAGTCTTAGTGTTTTCATTTGTTCGCCTGTACGTGTTCAATTGCCATCGACTAGGGCTGAGTGATATAAGAGAAATTATAGTCTGTTCCATAAGAAAGGAGGCGCGAGTATTTCGATAGTTATCAAAATATTTATTCCAATTTTTTTACAGTGTAATACAAGTAAAAAGCTTGTTGTTGTTGTTGTAGCAATGCCGAAATTTATTTTAGTTTCAGTGTGTGTGTGTCATAAAATCAGCGCGTCCGATCAGTTTCCTCCGTAGGAAGTTGCAGAAACGCAGCTACTTCGATGGGATTATCTCAGAGCGCTATAGGTGTTAGGTGCTTTTGGTGCTGCAGGGCAGTCGAATATGTGCTCAACGTCGTGGGGAGAACTGTTGCATGCCGGACAAGTGTTTTTGATGCTGTGGTCGATTCGGGACAAGTATGAGTTGGGGCGCGAACACCAGCCTGAACGGAGCTGTGCGAGCGTGGTCCTAGTCGCTCTAGACAGGTTTCGTTCATCCGGTGAGATGTCTGGTGGTTGAGCGTCAAGTACTTTGTTGTTATTTGTTGGCAGCAATTGTATCCAAGTGTTGCCGATAAGAATCTACGCCGGCACCAACTTCATGTTGTTCGCAGAATCAAATCTAGCAAGCCGCCTGTTTTTTGATTCTTGTCTTTTGTTTTAAATTTGTCTACTCAGTCTTAATAAACCATTGAAAGAAACACATCGTTCTTTTCTTTTGTCGCTCTGCTACAATCAAAAGGTTATGGGCCCAGTCTCCGGATCCAAAAATTAATTTTTGTGCATATTAAGTCGAAGCCGTCACGATGTCCGTCGTTCTTGACCCGAATAGCACGCGGTGTGCCATCAAGCCACTGGATGATGATAATTATTTTAATTGGAGTTTTAGATTGGAAACGATACTAAAACATAAAGAATTGTGGAAGACGATGATCACGAAGAGACCGTTGGTAGCTGAAGAGGCCACAGCTTGGAATGCTGTCGATCAGGAGGCACTCACGTACATGCGATTGGCAGTCGGAGATGACCAAATTAAGCACATTCGAGGCATTGATACAGCGAAAGCCGCATGGGACGCTCTGAAAGAAGTGCATGAGCGGGATACTCCGGGAAACAAGATTCGATTGCTTAGGGAAATAGTCGGCAAAGTTGCACATGAAGGTGACAACGTGCAAGGGCATGTCGATTCAATGGTCGAAATTTTTCAACGACTCACGGCGTTGGGTGAACTCAAACCCGATTTTCTTCTGAGAGCGTTACTGCTTAATTCACTGCCGCCGAGTTACGACGGTCTTATTTTGGGACTTGAGACACGTCGTGAAAGTGAGTTAACTGTGAATATGGTGAAGAACATCATTTGCGAAGAACACCGACGGCGTGCAGGGCGTGATGGCGAAGTGAACAGTGCAGCATTGAGGGTAGTCGCTGGTCAATCTGAAGGGAAACTATCGAGGACATGTTATTTCTGCAAAAAGCGCGGTCATGTGAAGGCTGAGTGCAAAAAGCTTCAGCAGTGGCGAGCGAATCACAGTAACAAACATAATGCGAATGTCGTGGTGAACGCTGCTGAACGAAAGGAGATTTTGTTTCTCATCGGAGGCTCCGACGGCTGGATTTTGGACTCCGGGGCAACATGTCACATTGCGTGTGACCGCATGCTGTTTGCCGAGATAAACGAACATGTGGAAGCAATCACCGTGGCGAACGGCGAAGAGATGATGTCGACCGGTAGAGGAAAAATTCGGATGAACTTTGCCAACGACAACGGCGATTTGACACCAGTTGTGATGAGCGACGTGCTGCTTGTACCATCCATCGGGACCAATCTGCTCTCAGTGAAGAAATTGGCCGAAAGAGGATTCAGCGTAAATTTCCGAGGAACGAAATGCGAAATTCGATCAAGCAGTGATCAACAAGTCGCAGTTGGCGATTTGGAAGGCCGCCTCTACAAAATGCGCATTAGGCAACAAGCGTGTATGTGCGACCGCGAATGCTGATGACAAGTGCATTCATCAGTGGCATCGTGTGCTTGGACATAGAAGCCTCGAAACAATCCGAAAGATCTCATCCATCAAGGCTGCGGACGGGATGACAGCCGGACATTGCGGAGCGAATTGTGAACGGGATTGTCAACCATGCATAGTTGGAAAATTGTCAAGAACACCATTTCCGAAGCAGTCCCAGACGAAATCGGACTCGATTTTGGATTTGGTTCACAGCGATGTTTGCGGGCCAATGCAAACACCAACACCGCAGGGTAAGCGTTTTATTTTAACATTAATCGATGATCACTCGAGATACACCACAATTTACCTGCTGAAGGAGAAGTCCAAAGTCCTTGGAAAGTTTAAAGAATTTCATCAGCTAATGAAGAATCAATTTGGTCGCGGAGTGAAGGCACTCCGAAGTGACCGCGGAGGCGAATACATTGGCGGCGGTTTTGAAGCGTTCCTCGCATCGGAGGGCATCAGAATCCAGCGCACGGCCTCCTATTCGCCACAACAAAATGGAGTGGCCGAACGAAAAAACCGATCAATTCTTGAAATGGCCAGATGCATGCTTGCAGACGCGAAGCTTGATAACAGCTTCTGGGGCGAAGCCGTGACAACGGCAAATTTCATCCAAAATCGATTGCCAAGTCGAAGCATCCAGAAGACCCCATTTGAACATTGGTTTGGAAGGAAGCCATTCTACGCCAATTTGAAACGTTTCGGAGCGAAATGCTTTGTCAAGGTACCAGACGAGCGACGTCGAAAATTAGACGCCAAGGCGGTTGAGGCCAGGTTTATGGGCCATGACATAGAAGCAAAGGCGTATCGGTGTTACGTGCCATCGAGGAAAATTCTGGTTGTTTCAAGGGACGTGAAATTCACAAATGATCTCGTCGTTGAGGACATTCGAGTTGAGAAGCCTGAAGAAGAACCCTTTCAAGGAGTTAGTTTGGACCTCAACAATCTGCGTGAGGCAAATGAAGCTGAACAGACGGAGGAAGAGAACGCCTTGGACACGAAAGAGGCGACACCATCCGGTGCGGGGTCATCATTGTCACAAGTTGGCAGCATTCCGTCTGCAGATGAGACTCGTCGTTCGCAACGACCGAATTTCGGTGTACCACCAATTCGATTTCATGACATCAGTAAACCATCTACATTCAACGCAGCAATGGAGTCGGAAGACAAGGAGAAGTGGCTCGAAGCAATGCGAGGAGAAATCGACTCGCTACTAACAAACGGGACGTGGGAGCTAGTGGATTTGCCAAATGACAAGAATCTTGTCGGGTGCACATGGGTTTTTAAGATCAAGGCCGATCCAAATGGAAATCCAAACCGCTACAAGGCCCGACTAGTAGCTCAAGGCTTCAGTCAGAAATACGGCACGGACTACGAAGAGGTGTTCGCTCCCGTAGCCCATCATACGACATTCCGCGTTTTCCTGGCAATGGCGGCTGGCAAGGGAATGGAAGTTTCCCATTTCGACGCCAAGACAGCGTTTCTCAACGGCGAACTCCAGGAGGAGATTTACATGAAGCAGCCGCCGGGTTTTGCTTGCGAAGAAAGTCCAGATAAGGTTTGTCGACTCAAGAAAAGCATTTACGGTCTGAAGCAGTCAGCACGAGTCTGGAACAGGACGCTTCATGAAGTACTTATTGGCATCATGCTCGCTCAGAGCAACGTCGACACTTTTCTGTATGCGTACCATGGACGAGAAGAAGCTTTCGTTCTAATCTACGTGGATGACATCCTAGTTGCAAGTGCAAGTCCGAAAATCATCGCATTTCTGCTGATCATCATCAAACGGACAATCCGGTATTTGAATGGAACGTCTACAATGCGTTTGAAGATTGGATGTAGCACAGACGCAGACCCCATGGTTGGATTTGCGGACGCCAACTGGGCTGAATGCCGCGAAACACGAAAATCAAATTCGAGAAGCTGCGTGCTAGAGTTGGACTTGAAAACAATTGAGGAGGAGTGTTGGCAGCAATTGTATCCAAGTGTTGCCGATAAGAATCTACGCCGGCACCAACTTCATGTTGTTCGCAGAATCAAATCTAGCAAGCCGCCTGTTTTTTGATTCTTGTCTTTTGTTTTAAATTTGTCTACTCAGTCTTAATAAACCATTGAAAGAAACACATCGTTCTTTTCTTTTGTCGCTCTGCTACAATCAACATTATTCAGGTCCACAATCAACGTATGTACTTCTTCCCTGTGCAGCGTAGCGATGGCAGATTTATAGCTAGCGCTATCGAAGGGTACCCTCTTAAATCGTTGATGTGTCGTGGCGGTGGGGTTCTGTCCATACGGTCAAAATTCGGGTGATTTATTATTATTTGATACATCCACTTGTTCCGCAATGGCAACTCCTCTAGCGTCGTTTTCGAGGTCGGAGTGCCATAGCTCGTGATGCGCATTAAAGTCTCCCAGCAGGAGGCGGTATTGGCCAGATAGGAAAGGGCTCATGTTTACGCTGAAACCCGAGGGACAGCTTGATACTGGTTGTATGTAGAAATTAAATATTTCTATGTCCACATTTCCAGATTTTATTGCGATGTCCTGTACCTCCATTGTGTTGTCGACGGCTGGGACGACAATCTCACGATATGGCATAGATCGATGAACGAGGATAGCAATCCCCCCTCCAGCATTGGTCAGCCTGTCCTGCCATAGGAGTTGAGGGACGAGTTGTAATTTAATTTTGTCTCCTGTATAGCGCCAATTAGGATGCGATGTCTATCCATGAACGCAGTGAGTTCTGCAATTTTACGCTGCAGCCCATTAATATTCATCTGAACAATGGATAGGCTGTTGAAGTTAGCGACGGGTGGAGCGGGAGTCAGATTGTGTTGACTCGGAATACGTCATGCGGGATTGTTCGCAAGTGTGACCGGAGACAGATGTGAGCTAGGTTGTGTATTTGCCGTAACTGAGGGTGAATCATTTGAGGTGGATGTTTGTTGTCCTCTGTTCCTACAGTGGCTAGCTGTAAATATTACATTCCACTGTCTATGGTGACTTAAACCGGAGCATCCCCTAAGATAGCACCACTCGTCACAACAGTTGCATCTAACTGAGGTTGCATTTGGGTGCAGCGTTCTGTTGCAGACGCAGCAGATCCATGGATCAGGGTTGAGTTCGATGCCGGCGCGGTGGAGGAGTATTGAGAGCAGCTGCACCGAGATGTGAAGCTCCCAGGTTCCATAAAAAACGGACATGTTGAAAATATGACACACACGTATACTTCCTTCCGCATTGAAGGGGGTTGGCAGCTCTTGGCCGTTGAAAAACGGGTCGCTCCGGTGCATAGAACCAGCTGCCATAGGAACGAAGTAAAAAGTTTCGTCGCAATCAATTAGTAAACAGTGTTGTCACCTTCAGCATTGAGAATGGCCGGGCACCTTCGAGGCATGCTTTCGACGAGGTTTTTAGCGTAGCTTGTTGGAAAAGAACGCCAAATCTTTCCAATCTCCCGAGAAAGCTGCTTCAAATTGTGAACTTTCCCGCAAGCTTGCTCTTCATAATGGTAATGGACCAGACATTTTCGATGGGGTTTACCTCAGGAGATTGGGAGGGCCAGTCCAAGGTGTTGATGCCATTTTCCTCCTTCCAGGCGCGGCAGAGGCGGCTTCGATGCTTCGGGTCGTTGTCTTCTTGAAGGACCCAATTTCTGTCATCAGGTCCAAACATTTTCTCGGCCGCTTTCATAAGGCTTCGTTTTTAAATTTCAAGCATTTTCACTGCGTTCAAATTCTGCGTGAAAACCCACAAGCAACCAAATCCACGCTCTGAGAAGCACCCCCAAACATTTACTTTTACCGGATGTTTGACAGTGCGCTGAACGAAATCGGTACTGCCCAACCTAACAATCTCATCGAAAATAGTAAAACAATGTGAACTGGCTGGACTGGCGGACCTCTTCCGAGTTTCTCTTCTATGGGTTCCAGGACATAAGAACATAGAGGGGAACGAGAGGGCCGATCAACTGGCGAGACAGGGCTCTGCACTACACGAGTCCTTCGCGGTGACTATCCACCCGCCGTTTAGTGTCGTAAAAAATTAGATTCATACACATTTCATGACACGGGCTAGTGAAAGATGGGGCGCACTGACAACGTGTGGCACGTCTAAGAAACTATGGCCATCATATGATGCACTTAAATCTAATGCCCTTCTGAAGAGAACCCGTTCGGATGTCGCGAAAGTTACAGCGGTTACGACGGGGCATTGGCCGGTGGGAGTGCACGCGGCCAGATTGGGTATACCTTACAACATGTTCTACCGTAGCTGCAGGAATAAGGAGGAAGACATTCTGATCCATTTCTTGTGCAAATGCCCGGCGCTTGCAAGAATCAAACATCAAGAACTGGGCAGCGCTTTCTTCCAAGATATATCCGACATCTCCTCGAAGAGTATCGGGGAGATAATACGTTTTGTTAACTCCACAGGATGGATGGACGAATACCTCAGAACGTTCTTGATAGCAACGGTTTATTCCTCTTATGAGGCGTGTGGCATCAAAACGGCGTACCTAGCGCTACTTGTGTTTTCTTTCCCTGCTGGGAAGTAACAGCCACTCTAACCAACCAGCCTCCCAACCAGGCACGCTTCACTGGAACCCACGCGCGAAAAGTTGGTTCATCCGAGAAAATATTATAGTTTTCGACCAATCGCGATCTGCCCAGTTCAGGCGTTTTTCCATGTGTGTTGCGCAGAGAAGAGGTTTCGAGCTCATAGAACGGTATAGCAGTTTGGCTTCATGTAAACGTCGCCTTATCGTGTTGATGTTGACATGAATTTCCCTCCTGGCGAGTTTGACCTTGGCTTCGTGGGATGACTCACATCTGCACTATCACTTTGTCGTGTTTGCTGGACGTCGCTATTGTTTTCCCGCGTTCAGGATGATCATCAATATTTTTTGTCTCTTTGTACCTTTTCACCCACTTCTCAACGAACTTCTTTGACTTTTTAATAACTTTAGCTGCCGTCGAATATGATAATTTCGGTCCTTTTGCATGCGTGTCAAAAAGACAGCCTCAAAGCGCTTCGCGTACGTGGAACTCATTTCGATAAACGACTGCTCACTTCGATGTTTCGAGCAAATGTATGTAAATCAGTAACTGCGTCATAGCCGACCGACACGGTACGATCCTGCAAAGAAAAAAAATGAATATTTTCAATTCTACTATTAAAATCCCCGCCTCCTTTACTGTGGAACTGTAAATAAAGGCTGTTCGATATTGAATGGTCGTCATTTGAATTTAATGATAAACTTAATTATTGATTTTCAATTCTCTCTATTATACATTTAAGGTACCAGTTGAAGTGCTTGAGCTTCTATCGACACATCGCAATGTTCACAACCTGCTCATGCAAAACTACCCCGGACTGTTATACTCGAGAAGTTTCAGTGAACCGCACTCATCTTACATGGGCATTGCAACACCGGACGACACTTTGAGTCCATCAAATCCCGATCCACCGCCAAAAATTGCCAAGAAAAAATATCAATCGAACACGGATAAATTTGAAAATGAACAAGCCCTGCTGTCGTGGCTCAGGAAGAACCAGAGTCATCATCATCATCATAGGGATGTAAGTATAACAATTAATTTTTCCACCTTTTTCGATTTTCTGATTTCATTTCACTCTTCTATTCTTTTTGTAGCATCGCGCTCCGCCATCCTCGTCCTACCTCAAAGATTTACGTATGCATCGACATTCGCTAACCTATCGTGGTGCTATGCTCAACATAAACCGCTATCGTTTACGTGCATCCTCCTGTCCGGATATATATCGCAATTCGATGACGACAATTGCCAAAGAGAAATCCCAGTGGCAACAAGGAATTGCCGAGTTTAAAAATTTATTTGTTGATATTTTGGATTTTTCCTATTTTACGGATATACGATTCTTACTGTTTGCCATTTCGAATCTATTGCTGTACACGTGGTATGACGTGCCGTACGTTTATTTGACGGATAATGCCATTGAGTTGGGCATCGCTGAAACGGATGCATCAATGCTTGTTGGTATTATTGGAATAGTGAATATGTTTGGTGAGGTGAGATGATGTGAAATTATTGCTGGGCCCGGGGGCGATGAGCGGATTATTAACATGTTTTATTTATTTGTTTATTGATTCGGTAGATTGCACTGGGCTGGATGGGTGACAGGAAAGGTATAAGTCCCGGAGTGGTTTATGCTATTTGTATGGCTTTTTGTGGTGTGGTAACGGCTCTGGTTCCGTTGTCGAATTCTTACACTGTAAGTTAACATTGTTGTTAGGAACTTTGAGGATTCTGTTGTATTTTATCCTGTGTTTTTTTTTCAGTGGCTCTGCAGCTGTTCTGGTCTATTTGGTTTCTTTATTGCGGCAAATTATTCTTTAACCAGTATTATACTTGTTGAATTGATCACGTTGGAACGTTTCACAAATGCATATGGTTTGCTGTTGCTTGTACAAGGCGTGGCTAATTTAGTTGGACCACCACTAGCTGGTAAGTATATAGTCTTTATTGCCTACATTTTTATTTATTATTCCCCAATTTACGATAAATGCCGATACAAAATGACTAATATGAACTAAGTTATTCGGCGCTTACCGCTGGTTTAAGTATATAATTCGATACCCTGTCAAGCGTGTCTGTGGCAGTCGGTTCTACGTATCGGAACGACCCGTTGGCAACGGCCAAGAGCTACAAACCCCTTCAAGGAAGAAGGAAAGGACATGTGTGTGTCATACTCTATGTGTGTTCGTTTTTTATGAAGTCTGGGGGCAACATAACTCGGTGCAACTGCTCTCGATTCTCCTACTCCGCGCCGGGGTTGAACTCAACCCAGGTCCGTGGATCTGCTGTGCTTGCAACAAGACACTGCACCCAAATGCCACCTTAATAAAATGTAATTGTTATGATGAATGGTGTCAGTTGAAAAGCTGCTCCGGACTGAGTCGCCATAGACAGTGGAAGTTAACATTTACAGCTGGTCTCTGCAAAAACAGAGGACCACAATCATCTACCCCGACGAACACTCCTAACACACTGCCGGCTAGCCCACAAACGAGCTCCCAGCTGTCCCCAGGGACTCCAATAAACAACAGTTCCATCCATACAATCCCATCCGATCCACAACGCCTACGGAAATTACAACATCATTCAAACAGACCAGCTAATTAATGCTGAAGAATGCTTTTCATACACCAATCTGTGCCATATCGTTAAATCAAACGTCCTAGCTGTCAATAACACATTGGAAGCGCAAGCGATTGCAGTCAAATCAGGAAGGGTAGACATGGAAATTGGAGAACAACTGGATGCATCGGACTTCTGTCCAATAAATGATGACCTTCCCACTCGCATTACAGGAACTTGTTCCAGCTCACCCGACATCTCTATAGCAAGTGCAGGTCTTACTAACGTGGTCCAATTGGCGTAAAAGATCACATTATCATCCGCCATAATTAAACTCGACCGACCACGATCATGAATCATAACAAAGTTAAGTTAACTGGGGCGGCTTTAAGGAGTACATCAGTGCAGTCTTTCTTGCCTTGCCAACACTAACAGACGTACGTACAGCTAAATTAAAACTGAGGCAAATTATCAAGAAAGCGGCGGCTAAATTTACACCGGCTGGACGAATCCTTACAGTACGTCCTAATTTTCTCACCTCAGCACCACGACCAGCAGATGAGCGCGATTGCATACTCAGCATCAACCCTGACGATCGAAGAAGCAAGGATTTGAACCTTGATATCGAAAAGCAGGTAGCTGAGCACAGGAGGCAGAAATAGAACGCACATTTCAGCATCTGCAATTTAACGACAGGCATAAAGTAAGCATGGCCACGTCCTCAGTCCATGCTTCAACAGTATGCAACAAAATGAGAGGCAGGAACAAAGTCTTTAAAGCTTTAGCAGGTAGTTCCTGGGGTAAAGATAAGGAAACTCTACTTGTAATCTACAAGGCAATCGGTAGATCCGTGGGTAATTATGCAGCCCCATGGACACAGAACATGTATGACACAAATTGGAAGAGCATTCCGTCATGTCAAAATGCGGCACTTCGCACCGTTACTGGCTGTCTACTAATGTCATACCAAGACCACCTCCACCAGGAAACAAAGACCTTCCGGGGGATAACCGAAGCAGACCACTAATGTTTTGGGTCCCTTTTCGCCAACCTCCCGTTGGTCAGTGATTTTCATATATCGACTGATAATTGTCGACCTCTTTCTTTATCACTGAGTCCCGTGTAATTGCTAGCATTTTTTTAAGGCTGAGTTCACTCATGACTTCCACATTTATCGTGTGCTTGCATGTGGTCCTCAACCTCGTGTTAGCCAGTGCTGAACATTCGCACACAATGTGTGCTGCCGTCTCTACCTTCGCTCCAATCATGCCGTTCCCCAGAGCAACTCTGAGTTCTGGTCCAATGAAAGTCGCCGCAAAATCCTGTTTTGCTAGGGATTTCGCCGCCTCATTTCCTGTTATACCTATGTGTCCTTTCACCCACATAAGTGTAACCTCATTTTATGAGGCACACGTGTTGAGCTTTAGGACACACTCTAGTACCAAATTGGAGTTTATGTTCATCTGCTGCATGCGCATGCGTCTGATCACCGATTGGTTGTCCAGTGCAATAAGGATTTTCTTCCCCCGCACCCGACCTTCCAGCAGGTGGTCTAACGTATGCAACAAGCCAAGCATCTCTGCCTAGTATACGGACACATAATCTCCTAGACTAAGCGCACAGGCTAGGTTTAACTCTTCAGAGTAATCTTCTGTAACTGCATACTTCCGACGTATCTTTCATGCTAGAGCAGAATTTCCTCCACGTATTTCGTTTCCGAAGACGTAAGGTTCTTTTCAGCTCTCTCTTTTTATCCTTGGTATAGTTCCCAAGAGTGAGAGTCTCCCCTTCATGTGACGATTAAAGGCTTTCCTTGTCTCTATTTTCATAGACCACCCTACTCCACCATGGTGTTGGGTCCTTTTCGTCCACTACTTTGGAGGGACAACCGTGTTCGAAAGCGCGGTTGATAGCGGAGTTCAGTTGTTCCACTATTCGCTGAACTAGTCTCTCCGCCCCTTCTGACGCATCATTGTCCGTTCCAACAATGCCTCCCTTCTCCTCTGGAGCTTCTTCTTCAGAGATTAATCTCTTCAACCCTTGCGAGTCGTCGCTATCCATCTCCTTGAAATCTATCCAAGAATGTCTTTATTAAATTCCATATCTTGATCTTTTTTGATTCAGGTTTGGGTTTCCCGTTCTCGGACCATAACCGAGGCAAATACTAGCATATTACTTCCCGCTACTCCCCGTCCCTATAGGAACATCATGGCGATCCGGCTGTCCTTTCCTTTCTTTGTGCCGCGAAGCAGACTCCTTCGCGACCTCCCGAAACTTCGGTAGGTGTTCATGCAACTCTGCACCTGTTACCCTTGATGCAAATCAAGGTTTCTCCCCTAGCCTAACAGATCGCTACTCGGTAGACCGCGGTTCACCAGGTGCAAGAAAGGAGCAAAGTGAAGTGTTGGATCCGGAACCCCGCAGGTGAACTTTCACCTCAGTCGCCAGCTCCAACCTCACACCTAGTCGCCGTGTCACCTATGCAGAGAGTTTCAAAGGCGCCCTCTGCCAACGGTCGGGGAGACAGTTTACACTGTCCATACAACTGGTTATTGTACAGGTGCGTGTACATTACTGCCACGTGCTCCGTTAGTGATGGCCATTTGCGTCCCTGGTTACTTTCCCCCGATGGGCATGGTTGCATAACACGCCGGGGATTTAGGACATCTGACACTCCGTACGGGCTACCCTCCCCAAAACTATAGAACACAAGAGTTGGCCAAGTAGTGGGAGTGTGTCGATTGCTTACATATCGCAGAACGGCAGTACTCGCGTAATGTGATAGTACACGCAATTGGCCTCATAGTTCAGCCTTCGCTGTTCGCGAAGTTACCAGCGGCCACCACGCGGAGGTGCTATGTAGACTTGCCTGCGAGTTCTCCCACAGACCTGACTGCCTCCATTGCCAGACAATAATTCCATGCATAAGTATAGGGCGCAGAACCGAGACATACAGCCAAAGTACAACCTTCGGATGTAGACCCCACTTCCTTCCTATGTCCCTCCTACACGAGTACAGCGCACCAATCGCCCTAGCTACTCGCTCCTAAATATTGGGTCTCCACACCAACTTCCGATCCAGGATGACCCCCAGAAACTTGGCGCTGTCAGAGAAAGTAAGTTTGACTCCGTTCAACGATGGTAGCTCCAAATTTCGTAGCCTGAGTAAAGACAAAGAGTACAAGTACAAGACATCGACCCCTGCTAGGCCAGCCCAATCCATTAGAATTTAGAGGGCATTCTTTAAAATATCTCTAAGCATACAGAGGAACTTTCCAGAGATGGCGATAGCGATATTGTTGTGCACTGGTATTATTAATCCCGCGTGTAGGAAATAAACGTGTTTAAGTGATCGGACTTTATTACTTCAAAGTTACAGCGAGAGTGAGGATATTGTCTAATAAGATGTTCAGACTGAGCCCATGATACAAGGAAGACAAGATATGGCCTTGCGCATGCCGGCTCTCTGAATACCTACGTCATTCACTCGTTCAATTGTATGAATATTTAGTTTTCGGCTTTTATCTCTAACTATTAATCCTAGCAAAAAACTTTCTGTCCGAAATTGAAGATCACAAAAATATACGTAAAAAATGTCTGATCAACTTTTTTCTATCTTAAATAGTTTTCGAGATAATCTCATTCAATTCAATCATTCGCACGAAATTGAAATAAACCTATCAAGCAGAGCCAGCACAATCCTCACAACAGTATCGCTTCGCTTGTTGAGGGTGCAGCACGCACACGATGCAGCGGTCTCTTGTGTGGGCTTTGCTTGATATGTATGTTATTTGAGAAGCGAATTTCCTTTTGTGTTTATATCGCAATAATCTCAAGCAGAGACCGCTGCACCGTGTGTATCTTTCGCCGTGCGCGGCCTGCGCCATGCGCGTCCTTCACCGTACGCGTGCTGCTTCCTCAACAAGCGAAGCGATACTGTCGCGAGGATTGCAATGCTGAGAGTTATGAACCACCACTCTCTCAAGTGTATACGAGCCATTGACGTGATGCGCAGAAACATACGAAAGTGAAATGCGGGAAGGCCATATCTTGGGTGGTATGCATAAAGTGAGTCGAGTGGAGTAAAGCTGAGTTGACAGAATTCCACTCAATTTTCACTATGGAGCGGAGAGTAGTTTTATGCATACAACTTTTTCACTCGATTCACCGAACATAGCAGACTCAGGAATGTCCTCAATAGACTTCACTCTTGAGTATATCCTCATTATTATGCATACCACCCCTTGTCTTCCTTGTATCATGGACTGAGCCAAATCACATGACTTCGGTCCACTTTCGTGATTTCATGCGAAATCACTCTCCAAATCATCTCGTTTTCCATACGATCTGACAGATCCAAATCATCTCGTTTGCCGTGATTTGTACAAAATCGACCAAAATCACTTTACAAATGTGCTGAATGAACAACTTGGAAATTGACAAGAAATGTCAGCCGCCGTCACGCTTGAGAAGCTTGTTTTTTATAAAATTGTGTAAAATTATAAAGACAAAAAGATCTGATCGGATAGCCACCATTGATTTTTTTTCAGTAAAAACTGATACAAAGTTTGAGGTTATTGAAGGTTGTTTTTGTAAAATCACAGTGCAGTGCAGTGTGAACGTTCTCCGGTGATTTTCGAAACCACCCGACGAAACCATCTCATTTGCGCTATTGCGAACAAGGCATAATGCCCGGTTCACATTATTCCAGTAACCAATCCAGTCCAGTAATCCAGTCCAGCGCTGGACTGCTACTGGAATAATGTGAACCGGCACTGGACAGCAATTCAATCCAGCAATCCAGTCCAGCAATCCAGTCCAGTGACTGGATTGTCGGTCTACTTTTTGATTCCAGCTCGCCCAAAAATCCCCCCCCCCCCTCCAGGTCCAAAAGCAGTTTGTCAACCGCCAGGTTCCAATGACAGACTTGTCGGACCCACACATTTCGCCAGAATATTGACATGGTGCTGGTGGGGTGGGGGCTAACGGATATGCGAAACAAACTTCTAATTTGATTTCTTTTTTCAAATCAAACTTATAACATGTATCTTGATATTCAAACGTTTAGTTTGACAAAATTAAAATATTTTTCTTTTATTTTTTTTCCAGGATGGATTTACGATATAACGGGTACTTATAATCTTTCATTCTATTTGGCCGGCATCTTTATTGCAATATCTGGCGGCGTTCTCATGATACTACCAGCTCTTGGAAAATACAAAAAATATCAAGCATTAAAAAGACGAGCAGCAGCCGATCAGTGCGAAACTTCCAGCCTACCAAGCGTAAGTGTACTTCTTGACTTTATGCATACTTTAATTATTAAATGCTTTATGCTCAAAAAACTATCTGTATCTTTAATTTGATCTTCGACACAGGAACAGAAAATCAGTAAATGTAATGGCACATCAGTTGTAGTAGACTCTTACAAGGACGATCTATCAAAAAGTAGCGGGCGACCCAATCCCGTTTAATGGAAACGTATTGTAACAACAAAATAATCATGAAAAACATCTCCCCAATCCGGGATGTTGGACATTCTTGTCGTTTAGATTATATGTAACGAATAAAACAACAGAAAACAATTGTCGCATAGTAATTATACTATAATATACAAAACATTTATTCATGTTATATATTTATGATTACAATTTTCTGTAATCATCTTAATAAAAAAAAAATACCAATATAAAACAATTCGTTTCTTTGAAAAGCAAAATTCAAGAAATTTGTAGCAATCATTACGGTAGAAATAGATATACATACATAACTAAATTTAAAAAATTCAATCCATGCATAGCAGCAAACAAATGGAGGTGCACGCTAGCAACTGCACGTCCGAAAATTAGATATGTGCTATCGAAACGTCACCAAAACATAGAAATGCTAGGCATGTTGACGCGCCCATGTCCCTGGAGGGATCAAGGCAATTAACAATAGCAGCAAACAATTTATATATATATTTATATATATACAAAGCAAAAATATATGCCCGATTTTTTTTTTTTTCCAAATAGAAATTTATTATTAACGAATCGTCGAAGGGGACAATTTTTAAATCTAGCAAAAAACTCGAAAAGTTTAACATTTTTGGAAATGCGCAAATTAAGCAAACGTTTATATTCATCGTTATTAGCGTAGAATTTAAAAGAAGCCGAACAAGTAAGAAGAATAAAAGAAAACGCGGTTTATCTGGAAAATATGATTCTAAATATGAAGTTAAAGTAAACAAAAAAACAATTTATAAAATTTATATGTATTGTAATAATTGGAGGGAATCTTTAGTATAGGATAAATTATATGGAATTCAAGATATTCGTTTTGTATATTGATTGATGGCGCAACCGGAATGATTGCTTAGCGATAATCTAATCTCTGATAAAGAAAACTGAAACAAAATTCTAATGACCTATCCTTCAAGGGATTTGTTTCTCCTTAGACGTGTCTGATTTTCACTTTCAATTTAAATTGTTCTCAAAACTGTACTAGAGTAGACTATTATATAGACTGTGGACATTTGTCTTCGATATGTATATTCAAGAATTAGGAAACTAATATTATTGTACATTACGTGCCACGTTTAATCTAAAAGCTGATTTGGATTACAAACAAAATCTATTGAATGTATTCGGTTCTCTTTGTAATATTTCGCAATTCCGAAAACGTAGTTAATGTAGTGACGTAGCGAAACAAAATTCTAGTAATTAGAAAATGCGTGAAATCGAAAATTTATAGAAGTTGACAAACCGCTTGAATGCATGTGCTACGAGTATACGTTTTCGCAACAAATCAAATGATGATTGCTATTAACAAAATCTCGGTATTTTTACAATAGTAGTTTTCTGATTTCATCTATTCACAATGTAAATCTAAGCTACACTTGCGAGTGCGAGCAAAAATACTGAATCAAACCAAAAGCACGTGTATTTGTATGCATATTTTGAAAAGTACATTATGTATCTCTACAAATCGTATATCATTTGAAAACTTGAAATCTTCGCTTTACATTACTACCATTTTTAACAATATTTGAAGATAGATTTTAAAAGAGTGCGGCTTGAACTCAAAAAGTAGGAAAAATGGGGATATTAGAAAATGGAGTTTGGTCAGGTTTTTGTTAAATTAAACAAAAAATTTTGAAAAAATAAAATTATTTATTTATTAATATCTGGTATTACCACCTCTTGCTCTAATCACAGCTTGTACTCGATTTTTAATTGAAATTATTAATTTGTTAATGGTATCTTGAGGAATTTCGCTCCATTCCTCTATTAAGGCCTCCTTCAATTCGTCGATAGTCGAAGGCGCGGGATCTCTGTGTCGGACTCTTCTTTTGAGCTCGTCCCACAAGTGCTCAATGGGATTTAAGTCTGGACTGCGTGCAGTCGGTCAATTGTCGCAATATTAGCTTCGTTCAGGAACTGCTGTGCTTGACGCGATATGTGACATCGTGCATTAAAGTAAAGTTGTCGCCAATAGATGCTGCGTAGGGAACAACATGGCCACGTAGAATACCGGTAATATACCGTTCGGCTGTCAGTTCTCCTCCTCGGCCTCCAGAGGGCACGAATACAATTTCCGTTTTTGAATCCACAGAGATACCGGCCCACGCCATACACGAACCGCCACCGTATGCTACCATTTCTGTGCTACAGCATTGCGCAAATCGCTCACCTGGACGCCTGTATCCCCGATCTCTTCTGTCACTGCCATGTAGACACACTCTGGTCTCGTCGGTGAACAATACGGACCGCCATTGCTCGAGGGTACAATTTAAGTGATTCCTGGCAAACGTGAGTCGCGCTTGTCGGTGATGTGGGGTCAATTTTGGGCCTGTGGCAGGCCGTCTTGAAGTCAAATTCGTTAGTCGTCTCCTCACTGTCCATTCGCTTACAGCTACTCCGCACACGTCCCTCAGATTCTGCTGCACGTCAACTCCCGTGAGGTGCCGATTTCATAGCATACGTGTTACAATAAAACGATCGTCTCTTTCGGAAGTGCACCTAGAGCGGCCGGGTGGGGGTCTCTGATTGTAGCTACCTTCCTCTCGAAACCTGTTATACACTCTTGACACAGTAGACTGACTCATTCCGAGCTGACGAGCGAGTGTTCTCTGAGTAAGCCCTTCCGATAATAGGGCGACAACTTGAGCCGCTTGCTGAGGCGTGGTACTCATGAATGACAAAATTGTGACTTTTATTGCGTTAAACTTATTCAATCAACCTTCCAGATTCAACTAGCCATTGAAAACCCTTTGCAGATGCATTTATGGGGTTAGTTTGCCTTGTAATAACCCAATCATAAAAGTTCAATTTTCCGACTTTTTAGCTCCAGGTAGCGTTCATTCATAAAACACTCATTAGATGGTGATAAAAAAGGTGTCATTGTAAAGCTAAGATCTCAAACTTTCAAATGACATACGATTTGTAGGGGTACATAACGTACTTTTAAAAATATACATACAAATACACTAGCTTTCGATTTGATTCAGTATTTTTGCTCGCAAGTGTATATTTTCTCTTCTCATTTGTTGTAAACTGGCTCATTTCAATAATGTAGTTTAACGTATAGTTCGGATCAATGATGGAGTTTGAAACGCTTTTAGCAATAAGCAAAGAAATTTTTGGATTAAATAAGATTCCTTGAAAAGAAAAAAGAAAATTAAAAGAAGAAATATTTATACACCACCCCTCTCATTACAATGAAATAAAATAGTAACTAAAAAAGAAGGAATAAAATAAAAAACGAGCAAAAAACAACACACAATATATTAAATATATTCAAATAAACAACGTAGAAGAAAATAATGATTTTCGAGAATACATATTCATCTGTGATCAATAATAAATATATGAAATGTATAATACATAATTATATATATACATACAAATATTTACTAGCTATTGAAGAAGACAAAATAATAATTTCTGTATTTAAAGATTATTAAGTAAAAGAAAAGAAAACAATTTAAAATAAAATGTAGAGAATGTAGGGAGTTTAACTTTTGTTTGTCATTTTTCTTTGAAAATGTATCTTAAAAAAAAGAAACGTTTGTGAGTACAATAAAACAAATGGAAAGTATTGTTTTCACGGACAAACAAAAAAAAATCCCAATTTGTGTTATTCATTATAGCCCATTTACATTCTCGTAAAGCGGCACGAAGAAGGAAGAGGCACTAGAATGTAAACATACTGCTCGCGCTGTGCTCGTTCTTCCTCGCCTCGGAGGCGAGCCCCCGCGAGCACAAGACAGCCCGAGCGCCCCATGTTTTCAAACTCGCATTTCGTCGCGATGTTGCGGCCACATACGCGCAGTAGGAAATAACACATGTACTATTTTGTAAATAATTTTTTGTTGCGCGTAAAGTTTGGGGTTTGAAAGATGAGCAAAGTGCACTACTGTTTTGTGTTCGTTCCTGCGCCAGCCGGTTCTACGCACCGGAGCAACCCGTTCATCAGAACGGCCAAGAGCTGTTAAACCCCCTTCAATGCGTACTGTATGTCCAACTCCGTTTTTTATGAATATTGGGAGCGATACATCTCAGCGCAACTGCTCTCAATTTGTCTACACCGCGCCGGCACTGAACGTAACCGCGGTCCTTGGAACTGCTGCATCTGCAACCGTGTGCTGCACGCAACTGCTGTGATGAGTGGTGCCATTTGAGGAATTGCTCCAGGCTCAACCACTATAAACACTGGAACTCCTCCTTCACCGCTAATCAGTGTAGAAATAGAAGATAGCAATCTTCGACCTCGTCTAGCACGCCAAATTCACACCAGTGAGCGCCCAGACAGCCTTCCAATCATCCCCAGTAACTTCAGCGAACAGTTCCAGACATAATAGAATATCGATGTCTAACCTACGCCCGCGCCACCAATCGCTAACTTCAGCATGCTCTCATTAGTGCAGTTGAGTTAATATCGTTCATGGACAGACACCGCATCATGGTAGGAGCCATACAGGAGACGAAACTCCACTCTAATTCGTCCCTCAACTCTCATGGTAACTACGCTGTTATAAGGAAAGACCGAATGACCAACGCAGGAGGAGGGCTTGCCTTCCTCATTCATCATTCCGTGCAATATCGGAAAATTGACATCTCCATAAATGATAACATCATGGAAGTGCAGGCCATTGCCATACAATCGGGCAACGTTGATATCGAAGTCTACAATATTTACATACCATCGGTATCCAGCTGTCCCTTGGGATACAATGCCAATATCAATCATTTCCTAACTGATCAACTTCGTCTTTTACTTGGTGACTTCAATGCTCACTATGAAGTCTGGCATTCCAACCTTGATAACGACGCCAGAGGCATATCAATCGCAGAACAACTTGATGCTTTAGATTTCTGCTCACTAAATGATGACACTCCCACTCGTATTGCTGACAGCTGTTCCAGTTTACCTGCTATTACGATAGTCAGTGCAGCCCTCTTGAATGAAGCCCAATGGGAGCCGTTCTTAACTTTATCATCTGACCATCTCCCAATCGTTATCTGGCTTAACAAACCAAAAAAACTACCTGCCGAACACGTCACGTTTGTCAACCACAACAAGGCTAACTGGAACAGTTTTCGATCCTACACCAATGCCAAATTTCTTGCTCTGCCAACTCCAACCGATGTACGCAAGGCCTAGTTCAACCTAAGGAAAGTCCTGAATAAAGCGGCTGCAAAATTTATTCCTGCAGGGCGAATTCCGAAAGTAAGGCCTAACTTTCCCACCTCAGTCACCAGATTGGCAGGTGAAATACAATAGATTAAATAATCAGAAGCAATAACCCGGACCATCCAAGAATTCATGAACTGAACTGCGAAATATACAAGCAAGTAGCTGAACATAAGAGATCAAAATGGAGCAATCATTTGAACAGCTGTAACATGACAACAGGCGTCAGCAAATTATGGTCCACAGTCCGTGCCCTTTCAAATCCAACAAAACAAAAAGGGAATGTCG
Organism: Chloromyia formosa; assembly: GCA_964017055.1. Classification (NCBI taxonomy): domain Eukaryota; kingdom Metazoa; phylum Arthropoda; class Insecta; order Diptera; family Stratiomyidae; genus Chloromyia; species Chloromyia formosa. Next base: position 12,651,489 of record OZ024817.1, read on the forward strand.
CTATTCAATTTGCTGATATTGCGGTAAGCGACCCCATGCGCTCTGCTAGTCACTTCAATAAGCAATTTATTGAACATCCTAAATCTGACAGGCATAAGCGCATAATTCGCAGGAAAATTTAGAACCGAGCCGCCGACTACACGCCATGTTTTACCTATAATGAAGTAGCTGCAGCTATCAGAAAAGCGAAAAACTCAAAATCTATGGGACATGATGGCATCTCAATGGTTACACTCAAAAACCTCGATATACCAGCAATCGAGTACCTTACGGCTACATTCAACCTGACCGTCTCTTCGCTGATTGTTGTTGTAGCAATGCAGAAATTCAGTTTGAGTGTGTGTGCGTCATAAAATCAGCGCGTTCGACACAGTTTCCTCCGTGGGAAGTTGCAGAAACGCAGCCACTTCCATAGGGTTCTCCCAGAGCGCTATAATAGGTGTTAGGTGCGTTGGTGCTGCAGGGCAGTCGAAGATGTGCTCAACGTCGTGCGGAGAACTGTTGCATGCCGGACAAGTGTTTTGGATGCTGTGGTCGTTTTGGGACAAGTATCAGTTGAGGCCCGAACACCAGCCTGAACGGAGCTGTGCGAGCGTGACAGGTTTCGTTCATCCGGTGAGATGTCTGGTGGTTGAGCGTCAAGTACTATGTTGTTATTAAGGTCCACAATCGACGTATCTATTGTACTTCTTCCCTGTGCAGCATAGCGATGGCAGATTTATATTGTAGCTAGCGTTATCGAAGGGGACCCTCTTAAATCGTTGAACTTCCCTTTCGAGGTCTCTTAGATTTCGCCTGATGTGTCGTGACGGTGGGGTTCTGTCCATACGATCAAAGTTCGGGTGATCACTTCGATAGCAACCGACTAGATACTGCTTTGACAGCAGTATGTTGTGTTTTCTAATGGGCATAGTTTTAATCTCTTGGTGAAGGTGGTCTTGATGAGACATCAACAGACAGCCGGTGATGGTGCGTAGGGCTGCATTTTGATAGGTTTGAATGTATTTCCAATTTTGTGTCACTAAAGGTACCATTAGACGATTCGTAGGACCTACAAATTTTCGTAGATTTCTGCGATTTTTCTGCTACAAATTGTCTACGAATCGTGTAATATGAAAATTTCTTAGCTACAAATGTTTGGAGAAAGAGTTTGTAGACGATTTGTAGATGACAGTCTACAAACGTTTGAAGGTGATAAATGCGGCTCGTGTGATGGCAAATGTATTTTATATTTGTAGGTTGATTGACATCCGTAGATGGGTTTGGAGTTTGTAGATGTATGAAATTTTACATATACGAACTACAACCGTTTGTAGATGTGTCAATTCTGATATTTGATGTTATGGTCGCCGTCGCACTTGTCATTTCGTGAAAATAAAATTATACGCGTTTACATTGATATTATATTTAAGTGTTGTTTGTAAAATGGATCCGAATGAAGCAATCGCGATGGTTTTGGGACTGAATTTCTTACAAACGTGCTACAAGCATTTGCAGTTCGGAGGCAGTTTGAAGGGTTTGTAGATCTACAAACGTTTGTAGATCCTACGAATCGTCTAATGCTACCTTAAGATTTAGTATCCACACTGGTGCCGCATAGTTCGCTACAGATCTGCCGATCGCTTTGTAGGTGGTTAGTAGGGTCTCTTTGTCTTTACCCCAGGAACTACCAGCTAGATATATAATCTGTATCGTCCGATGTTTGTAGTTGTTATTCAAATAATTGAGAAAACGCAGCCTTTCCCCAAAGTACAAGATTTATTTTGTATATTATATATAAAATACATGTATTTCGGGAACAACTTACTCCCTTCCTCAGTATACAAGCTACTAAACCTAATGGCAAAATTACAGAACAATTTAAGAATCTTAACATTAACGTTGCAGGTAGTCGAGAGCCATAAAAAGTTATACCTGTGTCCTAAAAAGTGAGGGGCCATATGTCACCAGTTTATGTCATTTACTACCTGCTTTTCTACATCTATTCGCGGCGAGTTTAATTAGTTTCGAACTGCAATTTCCTTGGTCCTTTTTTAATAATTCCTCCGGATTTTCGCGCATGATTTCGAGGCTTTCCCATTGATCCAGAGTGTACGGCTTGTTGATGTGTCGAAGTATTTCCAAGTTTTCGCGGGTAACAGTATGTCCTTTTTCGATGATGTGCGCGGCGACTGACGATCGAATTGTTCGGTTCGGATTTCGTTTGGAGTTTCTGGCTTCTCGGATGTGTTCGTTGAATCTAGTCGTGACTATTCGCTTCGTTTGCCCGATGTAACATTTGCTGCAGTCATTGCAATGGATCCGGTATATCCCGCTTTTCTCGTTGAAACGGGTCTTTCGCGCTGCCCAGTAATGTCCTGAGGGATGCATTTCTGCTCGACCCCACTACCTGTAAATTAAAAGAAACCAAAAAAAATTTTATTTTAGTGAAGAGGTGAGATGTGGGTATGCTGATACGTCTCAGCGATTCCTCTTTGGCTTGGGTGAATAACGTTGTATGTAAGGATCGATACTCGAGCATGGTTTTCCTCCTGATCAACTTCTCGATGTCGTGAGCATTATACCCGTTCTTTAAAGCGGTATCCACTATGAAATCGCGCTCTTTCGCGTATCCCGCTTCGGTTAAAGGGTATTTGACCAGTCGGTGGACCATGCTGTTGTATGCCGCCATTTTTTGTGAGAATGTGTGGCAAGAGGTAGATGGTATCGTTCGCTGGGTAGCCGTAGGTTTTCGGTAAATCTCGAACTCCAGTTTTCCGTTGTTATTAAGGATCATCAAGTCCAGGAATGGTATTGCTCCATTTTGTTCCATCTCAGTCGTAAACGTGATTCTGGGGTGAATCTTGTTTATGCTCGAGAGGACCTGGTCTATTTTACCAGCTAGAGCTTGGAGGACCTTGTTCCTGCTCCTCATCTTGTTAGTTACAGTAGATGCGTGGGCTGATGATGTTGCCACGCTGTTCAGAGTAACGCCGAGGGTTTTTGAGGGGTGTGGTGGGTATTACTAGACCGTTTACTGAGATGTTCAGCTGCATCTTTACTTCTTTGGTCCAGGATGTGAATAGTGTTGCGGTGGACTTTTGAGCTGATAGCTTCAAGTTCTTGCTGACGAAGAAGGTGTTAAGTTCGTTAAGGTAGTCATTTATCCTAGCACACATTTGGGTGATGTCGTTTCCTGTTTGCTAGTATAGTACAGTCGTCGGTATCGCTCACAATCTGGATTCCTGTTGGAGGTGAGGGAATTCCAGCGATAGAGATTAAACAAGGTCGGTGACAAGACTCCTCCTTGGAGGACGCCTTGTTCAACGCTTCTGAGCTTTGATTTGCTACCTCTGAATTCGGTGTAAGATTGCCGACCAGCAAGGTAATTTGCGATCCATTTCACTATTGGTATCGAAAGCGACGTGTTGTTAATATCAGACAGAAGTAGCGAGTGGTTGACCGTATAGAATGCTTTCGATAGGTCAAGTGCTACCATAATGGTTCTGTGACATGGACGGACCTCGTTGAGACCGTCGTGGATGCTTGATGGAGGGATTGAAGGCTTTCGTAATGTAGTCAATTGCAGGCATGTCGAGGTACTTCAGCATGACCATCGATATGCCATCTGGTCCTAGGGCTTTGGAGTTCTTGGCGTTTTTTATGGCTGAAGCAACTTCGTTCGATGAGATTTGAAGTGTATGGTCTATGGTATGGTTTTGAATAGCTCTACAAATTTTACGCTTTAGCCTGTCGGGTGGCGGATGTTCAATAAATTGTATGTTAAATAGGCTAGCGCACTGTGCGGAATTATTAACTGTAATGCCATCATCATCATCGTGGCGCGACAGCCCGACGTCGGGCCTTGGCCGCCTGGAAAATAAATAACTGGCGCAACAGTCCAATTTGAACCATGGCCTCGAGATGAGTTAGCATCATCTCATTTTCTAGATCGTGACGGTATGTCTTGTGTAGAGGTGTGTGATCAGCAACACGCTCAACCGAGTTATTTACCCCATAATGGGTACTCATTTAACAGCTGAGTGGGCTCATAGTCCGACACGTAATAAAACTGTAATGCCACCGAATTCAATTGCAGCCAGTCCTCTCTGACTTGTTGGGTTAGTGAGAGCTGTTACCGTGGACCATAACTTGCCAACTGCGATTGTTAGGTTGCAATTGTTCAGATGCTCATTCCACTTTTATCTCCTATGTTCCGCAACATGGTGTTGAATTTTTAGGTTTAGATCTTTGATCGTGGGGTCGTCAGGGTTTGTGCTGCGAATTCTATCGCGTTCATCCGCCAATCTTGCTGTTGAGGTGGGAAAATTAGGCCGTACTGTTGGAATACGACCAGCCGGGATGAATCTGGCTGCTGCCTTCACAATGATATGCCTTAGGTTGGCCTCAGCTACCTACCGCGTTCGTTAATTCATTGTAGCAATCCCAATTTGCTTTGTCGTGATTTATGAAGGTGCGGTGGTCGGTATAGATCACATCGGCTATCAAGCTTGATCACTATTGGCAACTGGGCAGATGACAGCGTGAGAGTCAGTTCCCATTGGGCAATGTTGATGAGGCCCGCACTTGTAATTGATAAATCGGGGGAAATGAGACACGTTCCTGTCAAGCGAGTGGGAATGTCATCGTTCAGGGGACAGATATCTGATGCATCCACTTGTTCTCCTATGACAACTCCTCTGGCGTCGTTTTCGAGGTTGGAATGCCATAACTCGTGATGAGCGTTAAAGTCTCCCAGCAGGAGGCGGTATTGGTCAGATAGGAAGGAGCTTAGCTTTACGCTGAACCTCGAGGGACAGCGTGATACTGGTGTTATCATCATCATAGTGGCGCGACAGCCCGATACGGGCCTTGGCCGCCTGGAATACTGGTGGTATGTAGAAGTTAAATATTTCTATATCCACATCTCCTGATTTAATTTCGATGGCTTATACTTCCATTGTGTTGTCAACCGCTGGGACGACAATCTCACTACCTATATATGGCGTGGATCGATGAACGAGGATGGCAAGCTCCCTCCAGCATTAACCTATCCTTCCTTAGGGTGTTAAAATTTCTATAGGAGTTAAGGTACGAGTTGTGATTTAATTTTGTCTTCTGTATAGCGCCAATTAGGATGCGATGTCTATCCATGAACGCGGTGAGTTCTGCAATTTTACGCTCCAGCCCATTGATGTTCAGCTGGACAATGGATTGGCTGTTGAAGTTAGTGATGGATGGAGCGGGAGTTAGATTGTGTTAACTCGGAATAAGTCGTGCGGGATTTTTCGCAAGTGTGATCGGAGACAGATAGGAGCTTGATTGTGTTTTCGCCGCAACTGAGGGTGAATCATTTCAGGTAGATGTTTGTTGTCCTTTGTTCCTACAGAGACCAGCTATAAATGTTGTGTTCCACTATCTATGGTAACTTAAACCGGAGCATCCCTTGAGATGGCACCTCTCGTCGGAACAGTTACATCTAACTGTTGTTGCATTTGGGTGCAGCTTCTGTTGGAGACGCTGCATATCCATGGACCAGGGTTGAGTTGGATGTCGGCGCGGCGCTATTTAACCACCTTGTCTCGTTAAATCCTAAGATTTTTAATTTATACCGCAGAAATTCCCTCTCTAATTGGAGAAATCGTTCTGGGGATTTTTTGATCCATTGTTCAGGAGAGTACGTACATTCCAGAATCCAGTCTTTGTCATTGTACGATAGCCAAAAGTCGTGACCGTTGAATCAGTCCTTACCTGAGGCATAGTTGACGTGTCGTTAGCATATAGAAGATTTCGGATAGTGCAAGTTGCTGTCATACACATCCTGTCCTTTGTTTGTCGGCTTCTACGACAGGCTGGCAAGGGGAAAGGCCGTCGTATTATTCGCCCCACGACCCACATCACAGGGGGAATGTTTACCTCAACAAAATCATCGCCATCGCGAGTGTTTGAAAAGTTTGGTGCTGCTGGTACATCGGACGATTCTTTCAAAACCGATTGAAACTTGTTCAAATCTTTCACGGTGATTGCAGAATCCATTAGGACGTTTGACGTCAAATTGTGTACTCATATACAAATGGATAGACAGAAGAACGAGTAAGAAAGGCACTCTACTCATGAAGGAGGGCAATAGGTAAAAACTGGGGCTTACAGCCGAAAGTGGTATATTGGATATACATAGCGAGCCGTTGTACTTCCTATTTTATTGTACGGTATTAGTGTGTGGTGGACAGCACTCAGAGTAGCGGCCTTCTGTGGTTTGTTGGGGAAGGTACAAAGGCTGGCTGCGTTGGCCACGACGGGGGCTTTTAGAACTACTTCGTCTGCCGGACTGGACGTGATTCTAGGCTGGCTCCCACTGGATATTCTTGGCGAACAACTGGCAGCAAACACGGCTTGGCGCCTTCGCGAGGCGGGCCAGTGGCGTGCGCTAAGTGCGGGACACTCTACTATACTGAAAAACTTGGATCTCCCCAGGGAGACGGACTACATTTCTCATAAAGATCATTTTGGCAGAAACTTCCTTAGCCTGATTCCGTCGAGGAGTCTATGGACGGGGGATGTGTCCTTAACTACCGACACCATGGTCATATATACAGATTGGCAGGGTAGTAGGGGTTATCACGGGGCACTGCTCAATCGGGGAGCTCGTCTGGAGGCTCCGAATTCCTCATCACGACTTTTGCAGTAGTTGTGCAGATGTATGTGAGGAGGAGAGTGTTCTCCACCTTCTCTGTCACGTCCGGCCTTGGCCGGCAGGAGAAAAAATTTTTGGGCTCTTGCGTCTTCTATGATATGGATGGCCTTAGCAATATGACAACCACAATGCTCAACAGTTACATCGCTAGCACAGGCTAGTTTAATATGTAGGTTCGTTTGAAAGTGATTTTTTTGGTGGTACCACAACGGACCCAATGCTGGTCTAAGTGTGCTGTGATACATCACGGCAGCCTTTGCACCTAACCTAACATAACCTACCGAACTTTTGTTAGACCCCTTGCAAGTATAGCAAATATTTCATTCTGTTACAATTCTATTAACACCCTATTCAATCTAGATACCCTTTCCTTCATCTTCTTCTTCCAAAAATGCATAAATCACCTCCAAAAAACAGCTGCAACCGAGCACCCGACCGATTTATTGCGTTGATGAAGTTCTTAATGGAGCACAATCTCAAAGATGAGCTATTAACCGATGCATAAATTCTTGGATGATGGAAATGGAATTGCACAGTCAATACCCACTAAAATATTTTTCTGATGGAATCCATTAGACAGGGAGTTTTTTCTTTTTAAGTGGGCTCCACCCCAGCTTTTATGTTAACAATCGGATTCCAGAAATAAGGTGTGGATATGCAACTTGCCTTGATGTGTTTTCCTGTTGTTTTGGAGACCAAGTCTTTTGATGTTGGCAACGGAAATTGTTTATTTCTTGTCCACACCGAAGCCGAGGGTTGTTATCCAGTGGAGCAGTGTATTCACTGTCGGTATTTCGTAGAGATATGCTGGAATTTTAGTTAAGTAAAGTGCAAGAAGTACTCGTACGAGTGCGGTTAGAATTTAACGTAAAATTTGTTTAAAATAACCTGTCTTAATAATTTGTGATCAAATATAGTTTAAAACTTAGTAAAAATGTAATATGAAGTTAAAAACTGTATTGAAATAACACACAGTGCTAAAGATACAATAATATCGCAATGTTCATGAAAATCAATAAAGTGTTCGGGAATTTCTAGGGGATCCCTAGGGAACGAAACATTCCTTTAGTTGAATTATGACAAAATAATTGATCTAACAAATATAGTGTATCTATATGGAAGTATTTACATGTAGAAATCCTCGTATGGACAGGACACAGGTGCTCCCACAGGAAAGTTATTTGAAACTATGTTCGTGTGTTTTTCAAATAGTCAAATAATCGGGTAGTTTTCGAATATTCTGAAAGTAAAAAAAAAACTTTGGACAATTATAGAACTATCCATCTATCCATTCTGATGATGGGAATCGATGATCGAAGTTCAACGGCCAGTACAGTCAGTGAAGTTTTCAAAATAGTTCTTCAGGTATGTACACAGTCCTTTTTCATGCATGCATATGTGTCCATGTCCTTACATACTACATATTTTGGACGCTCTTGTATGTATCATACAATAAATACAGACTGCACTTTGTTTATAGATTGAGTTTCACATGCATATTGGGAGGGATATGATTTCATGTGTGTATTTTGTATTGACCTGACCCTAATCCGAAACTGCTCAGTGGTAATTAGAGCGTGAAAGGTGAACATATATTTTTATAGGTCAGATATACTATTTTGTTGCCATAAACAAAGTACAATATACATATAGTTGTCACCGGGTGGATGGGACATTTTTTTAGAGCGTCGTAACTATCTCAAACAATAAAACAGATAAATGTCACCGCATTTAGAATTAAACCGCACGATTTAATCCGGATTAAGTGTTAGATATAAACCGGGCATTTCAATTGATAGTCCGGATGGCGCAACGGTTAGCACATTCGCCTTCTACGCACTGGGCCCCGGTTCGATTCCTACTGAATGCTATAGTTTTCGATAAAAAAAAGGGGATTTACGCGTCGGACTATGAGCCCACTCAGCTGTTAAATGAGTACCCATTTATGGGGTAAATAACTCGGTTGAGCGTGTTGTTGATCACACACCTCCGCACAAGACCGTCACGATCTAGAAAATGAGATGATGCTAACTCATCTGGAGGCCATGGTTCAAATTGGACTGTTGCGCCAGTTATTTATTTATTTCAATTGAGGTTTGGCGTATCGTCAAGTTGGAGGACCCAGTAAAGGAATGCAGATGTTCTGTCCTGTTGATAAACACGGAGTTATAACAAAATCGGGCGGAGTCGTAAGACTAGGCTTTGTCAAGATTAAGCTGAGGATATATAAAGGCAGCTTGGAAAAGGCTCACAAGCCAGAATCCATTCCCATAAAGAAGGTTGGGAATTTGGTCGAATCTTCTCCCTTTGAATATTCGAGGCTCGCCGAGGAGGGTACGGATGACTGCTCTGATCTGTGCACGATTCCCTTGAATCCGACACGGAGGGGGAGGAGGACGTCACGGTAGTTGAGAGGCAGGCAGACACCACCATTCGAAAGCAGCTTCGGCTGCCATTCTTCTTCGTTTGGCGCGCAGTGAAGAAGATATCACAATGATTTTTTCATCCTAGAGAGTCACATTCGGCAACTTCTGCAGATTTCCCCATTATCAGCATGCCAGCATGCCTACCTGTAGGGAAAGTAAACGGAAACTGCTCTTCATGAGGTAGTTAGCACATTAGACATTAGACATTGAGGGCGCCTTCAATGATGTCAAAGCCGGTACCATACTGGAAGCCCTCAACGGGTTGGGTGTGGAAATATATTTCAGTAGTTCGGTAATAATCATGCTGAAAATAAGAATAATCTAGTCCCACCTCGGCGAGAGCTGGATAATCTATGCAGAGGGACGCCACAGGGTGGGGTCGTTTCCCCTATGTTGTGGATTTTAGCAATCGGTGGCCTCCTCAGAATATTGGTGAAGTCTGGAGCTAAGATTGTTGCGTACGCAGATAACATTGAAATCCTGATTTCAGGAAAGTTTCTACCCGTGATGAGTGACATCAGGAGTGGCGTCCTGAAGATGGTCAGCACTTGAGCAGCAGAGTGCGGCCTCAGTGAAAACCCAGAGAAAACCGAGCTAATTCTCTTCACCACAAAAAAAAAAAAAAAATTGAGTTTGTGCTTCCAGTTGTAGCGGGGTTAGACTCAGGGAGTCTGATAACTGGACAGCAAAACCATTGGATACAGGAACATATTGTCTTCCTTACGATTGATGTTCCCAACGGACTACATCGTCGCCGAAACAGAACATCAGAAACATTTCGCCACTGGCTGTCCAACTAGAACGGAATGGTGTGAGAGGAGGATGTGACTTCGAGCTATGACCTGAGGATTTCGACTGATGACTCAAAAATGGCTTGCGACGTCGGTGCAGGGATTTTCTCTGAAAACCTCGGAACTTCGAAGTCACTCCGCCTCCCAGATTATGCAAGTGTATTTCAGGCGGAAGTGCTGGCAATTTTTTCGGACGGCCAAGCTGCTATAAAGGCTCTAGACCTAGCGACAATGTTATCTAAAGTAAAGCAATGTTGTCGGGAGTTTAACGACCTGGCCAGTATTCATAGAATTACCCTCCTTTGGGCTCCGGTTCACGGGAAGCGGGGATGGACTTGCGACGCTAGGCTCTGCCCTTGACGTATTTTATGTGGTGGTAGTCCACGCGCCAAATGGGGCTATTAAGAGAAGTTTATACAACTATTACATACAATTATCAAACGACAGATGGAGCGCGCTAACGACGTGTACAACTACTAGGAACACATGACCATTCTACAATACACTAAAGACCAATGCCCTTCTGAATAGGACCCGCACAGATGTGGCCAGAGTTGTCGCAATCACAACGGGACACTGGCCAGTGAGAGAGCATTCGGCCAGACTTTGCATCCCCTACAGTGAATTCTACCGTAGCTGTAAGGCTAGGGCGAAGAAAGAGACCCTGACTCACTTCCTTTGCGAATGCCCAGTACTAGCCACAAGCCAGGGTCCGTCATCGAGCTTTTGGCAGAGCGTTCCTCACAGATACATCGGTGAACGCCAGTAATGGAGTAGGGGAGATACTTTGTTTTACTTTTTAAATTCACAGATTGGATTTAAGGTAACGCCCAGGTTAATCACCCAAACGGACTTCAATTTTAATAGCCTTACCGTCAGTTGCGGCGTCTTCATCATGTCCGCTTACCTCACATGTAGGAAAGAAATAACAACCTGGTGGAGCGCTAGGATCGCCGAACTTAAGGTTCAGACACACAGAACGCGTTATAACGCGACGTTCGGCGTTCCTGTACCGTCGCGTTACGGCGGTACGGTTGTATTGCACTGCATTGCATCATCCCTGCCACACACGTGGCGTTATCACTCAGCGTTACCTTTCGGAACGCGACGTTAACTTTTCGGGTTGTACAAAATTACAAAAGTAACGCGCGTTACTGGCGTTCTCCTCATCAGAACTACTCATGATTGCTGTACAAACTCAACCACAGTACTGGATCGCCCGCCCAGATAACGCTGCGTGTGTGACGTAGCCAATATCGCCGAACGCCGCGTTGTGGGGCGTTCCATGAAAGTCGCGTTATAACGCGTTCTGTCTGTTTGAGCCTTTAGGGCTGAGCGTAGGAAAAGTTTCAATAAGGCTAAGGCTGCAAGGTTGGAGTCGGATTGGCACTAATACAAAAAAACATTTGACCTCTAGATTTCGGAAAATCCTGGCGTTAAATCCATCTATGCCAAGCTTCCTACAAAAGGAAAACGGATCATGGACGTCTCCGAGTAAAGAAATCGTCGAGTATCTGTTTGACACACATTTCCCCCCTGGAAGTTCGGCTGGAGCCTCACATGAGGACCTCTCCACTTGTCGCATAGCGCCGTGTGATAGTGCATCCATCCTATCTCGAGAGAAGATTATGTCGGCGATTTCCAGCTTTGAACATATTGAATCGGCTGGAGGAGATGGCATCATTTCGGTGGATATGAAGCATTGTTTGGATATCGTATATCGATGGATAGAGAGTATCCTAATGGCCTGCCTTGAGCGGGTTATTGCAGAATACACTTTCCATACTAACAAAGTGGGCAAATCTGTGCGGCGTTGGAATTATTATAAAAACTGGGGCCTGCAGCCTAAGGTTGTATATTGGATATAAATAAGGAATAAGTGTGTGGTGGACAGCACTTCAAGTAGCGGCCTATTATATTGAGTGGTTTTTTCAATATCACAATATGCTGGATACCGAGCCATAGTGGCTTCGCGGGCAACTGTGTTGCGAATGAGCTGGCTCGAGAGGGGACAATCGGTGTTCTTGACGGGGACCGCATCCGCATCTACATCAAAATACCAATCGCATCGTGTAAACTTGGAACTAAAGCCGCTGCGGTGACAGGGCGATTACAAGATGGTTAAACGGCGGTACGTGCCAAACGACGAAGATGATTTGGCCGAAACTTGACCATGACCGCTCTGGCACACTGCTCTCGCTGAATAGTATGCACATTCGCAGGGTTGTGGGGGTTATCACAACCTGACCTGTGACCTGTGACCTCGGTGACCTCGCCTGGCGGCTCCGTATTCCTCACAACGATTATTACAGAAGTTGTGAGGACATGGATGAAGACGAAAGCGTTCTCCATCTTCTTTGTTAGTGTCCGGCCTTGGCTGAGAGACGCAAGAAAATTCTAGGTTCCTGTTTTCTCGGGATCTGGGGGATTTTAAGGATACGAGTGTAATACAATCAATCGGTCAATCGCTATATCGCTAGCACAGGCTGATTTTAAACCAAGGTTTAATCAGGTGGCTTTGGTGGTATTACAACGGGCCCCTCTGCCTAGCCTAACTTAATCTAAATGTTTATATAAATTTTAATTCAGACTATAAAGATAAGATAAATTATTTACTACATGTAGTTCGTTAAAAATTACCAAATCATATAAATTCATATTTGCATTTTTTATTCGCAAATTGCCAGTATCCTTTGACTACACCAAACCATGTATATAATTTCTTGTTATACGTAAGCTATCATTTGAACAAAAGCACAACCGTACAAACCCTCACTAATATCCTTTTGAAAATAAAGAAACAAACCTTTCAAATTACAGAGTCCGGCACCGATATGTATGTTCTATCTGTCGCATCCTTTTGGCGTTGTATCACCACCCGTACGAAAGGACACTTACAAAAATGGAACACTGTCGTCTAGTTATGGCAGGGATAATGATGGAGTAGTTTCCGGCGACAATGATGACGACGTTTACGGCAACGAACGAGGCTATCGAAGACGACGGGCAAAGCAAAAATATCCGCCTCGTGAAAGGAGCAAACATGCCCAAAAAGTATGTGGCGTTTGGGAGAGGAATTCGTCCGATTGCAATCACAATCGAACAACAAGTGGCCACGGGGATGACTACAGGCGTCATTCGGGACATCTCATCCCATGGCCACGGGATACATGGAGGCGGGAATTTGTGCTGCCTCCGCTGATCCAGTTTCGAGGCACACAGAAAGGTAAGTAAAAGCAAGAGTGATTACATGTTGCTTTTCCGTGTCGCTGTCATTTGATGTGCACATCCTGAACATTCTATGTACCTATATGATGGCTGTTGTGACGAATAAGATTGTTTTGAGATGTGGCAGGAGGGTCGGATAGTAGTCCATTTGCATTCCAAAGGCAAGCAGGGGAATTGGAAGTGTGGTTTGTTGTTTGAAGGGTGAATATGAATCAGATTTTCTTTTTAGTTCATTGAGGTTTAAAGTAGCAATTTAAACTTAATGAACTTGAACTTTACATTTTGCAAACTAGAATAAGGTCAAGCGGTAGGAATTGAATAGTGCACAAAGTACTGGGCATTAGTTGCGCCAGTTTGTTCTCATTATTAGTAAAAGGGACTGTTCCCTATATAAACTAAAAAAAAACGAAATTGATTATGCTGTTACTAGTTCCTGAATAATTATATATATTATAATAAAACTAGATGTCTCCCGCGGTCAACATCTAGCTAGATGAAACCTGAAAGACCTCGCTTCACTCGTTCTTTCGTCTAAGGCTCATTACGCTCAGCATTTTGGAAACTTTGGAAATTTATTCACGGTCACTAACCCTGGGGAGTTGATGTTGGAAGGCCAGTGTGTTATTTGTATATTAACAATGTATTAACAGTATGTTGATAGGGGCAACCGGTAGCGCAGTGTGTTGAGGCATCAGTCTCATGTTTGACTACCGGCGTTTCGGGTTCGCATCCCGTCCACGACGACGTTCATGGCCATGGATGTGGAGGAGGTGCATGCTGGCAACTGCATTCTCCGAAACCAGTTTATGCCAACGAAACGTCAACTGGGCCACATGGAACAGTGCAATAAAGTCTACGATGCGTTGCATCCATTGCTTCTATGAATCCGAATTGCTGAATTTCACATTTTAGGACCTGATGGCATCTCCCCCTTAGTTCTCAGACACTGCGCTTCCTCGCTAGCCAAACCTCTCCGAAAACTCTATTACCTGTCCTACGCAACAGGAGTGTTCCCATCATCGTGGAAACTAGCTCATGTCCAACCAATCCCCAAGAAAGGAGAAGCATGTGATCCATCTAACTACCGACCAATAGCACTAACTTCGACCCTATCAAAAGTCTTCGAAACCCTGGTTAACAACCAACTAATGAGCTACCTTGACTCACATCATCTCATCAATGATCGGCAATATGGTTTCCGGTCTTCGCGCTCCACCGGCGACCTAATGACATACCTCACCGAAAGATGGAATCGCTGTATCCACCAATTTGGCGAAGCTAAAATCATTGCCCTCGACATTTCGAAAGCTTTTGATAGAGTCTGGCATCCGGCTCTTCTAGCTAAGCTCCAGGCTTTTGGTTTGGACCCAAAATTAGTTAAATGGATCGAAAGTTTCCTTCACGACCGTTTGCTTCAGGTCGTCCTTGATGGAGTTAAATCAAATTGCCATACCACCAACGCAGGGGTCCCCCAAGGTACTGTCCTTTCACCAACACTCTTCCTTCTCTTCATCAACGATCTTCTCAGCGTGACTTCCAACTCAATCCATAGCTTTGCAGACGATAGCACCCTTGACTACACTTACTCTTTCAACTCTGTAACTGACTCTCGCCGAAATTCAACATCTATCAACAGAGATCGCATGTTTGACTCACTAAATGAAGACATTTCAAAAATTATTGCATGGGGGAAAGCGAATCGAGTTGAGTTTAACGCCTCAAAAACTCAATGTTGTCTACTTTCCAATAAGCGATGTGCTCCACCTACCGCCCAACCCATTCTTGTCGATGGGGTCAGCATTCCTGATTCGCCCATACTGAACATACTAGGTATTAACATCTCCAGTAAACTAAATTGGTCCGACCACATTTTTTGCGTTGCAAAAAACGCAATGAAGTGTCTGGGCTTTCTGAATCGCTGTAAAAGATACTTTTCACCATCTGATCTGGCTCAAATTTACAAGGCTCATATAAGACCGAGACTTGAATTTAATTCCCACATATGGGCAGGCGCAGGTAGAACCGCATTATCCGCGTTAGACAAAGTTCAACGGAAAGCCTTCAAGCTTATTGGCGAGGAACACATAACATCTAAAATCGAACCGCTTGAACACCGGCGAAGTGTCGGCTGTCTCTCACTCTTCTATCGCTACTACAACCGCCATTGCTCTGATGAAATAGCCAACCTCATTCCTGAGCGTACTTTTCCTTTACGTAACACCCGACTAGCCAGTCGTGTCCATCCTCATCTTCTAGAACTCAGCAATAGTCGCACCGCCAAATTCCATGACTCGTTTGTATCTAGGACAACTCGAATGTGGAACGATCTACCATCTTTTGTTTTCCCCCGCAACTATGACCTACAAAAATTTAAACGGAATGTACACCGTCACCTTATTCAAACTCAACCCATCTCCCCACTACCTTAATCTCTTACCGCCAACGCTGTGCTCTCGCATCAAAGGGTTACCCCCTAAGCTTTGGTATAAACATAAAAAAATGTATTTTTACAACACAGGTATCCGTGCTAAGAATTTCCAATTCGGACCAAGTCTATAGCCTGTGCAGTCACATTTAGCCGCTCTCGATTCATTGGCTCTCGAACACAGACCGAAAAGAATGTCACTTAAATAGTCACCATACAGATATTGGGTGTACAACTTTGCTTCCGCCGTTTTTTCATGGAATTAAAAGCTTAATTGTCAAAAAGTACTTACAGATGTATTACTGTCCATCGCTAGCGACAACTTTCGCCCATCTCTCCGGCAATTTTCGGATTCCATCTGGGAAAAAGGAGGCGTATTTTGACGCGATCCATGATTGGATCCATTTTTCGACTTCCTCGTACGAACGAAAATTCTGATCAGCTAGGCCGTGCACCATGGAACGAAACAGATGGTAGTCGGAAGAAGCGATGTCTGGGGAATACGGCGGGTGGGGCAAGATTTTCCATTTCAGGGTTTCCAAGTAATGTCTTGACCACTTTTACGACGTTTGGCCGAGCATTGTCAGGCTGGAGGATGACTTTGTCGTGTCTCTCTTGCTACTGTGGTCGTTTTTCCTTCAATGCTCGACTTAAACACATCAATTGCGTTCGGTACAGATCTCCTGTGATAGTTTCATTCGGTTTCAGTAGCTCGTAGTATATCACACTGAGCTGGTACCACCAAATGCAAAGCATAACCTTGGCGCAGTGAATATTCGGTTTTGCCGTCGACGTTGAGGCATGTCCGGGCATTCCCCATGACTTTCTGCGCTTGGGATTATCGTAACGGACCCATTTTCCGTCGCCGGTTACGATGCGATGTAGAAATCCCTTCGGATTCTGCCTTTGAAGCAGTTGTTCGCATGCAAATAATCGCCGTTCAATATCTCTCGGTTTTAACTCGTACGGAACCCAATTTCCTTGTTTCTGAATCATGCCCATGGCCTTAAGACGGCTTGCTGAGTCACTCCCAGGGATTCAGCTAATTCTTCTTGCGTTTGGCACGAATCTTCATCGAGCAGTGCTTCCAATTCGTCGTCTTTGAAAGTGTTGTCTCTCCCACCACCATGCTTGCCCTCGACATTGAAATCGCCACTTTTAAAACGTTGAAACCACTCACGACGTATTCTGTCACTCAGAGCAACCTCACCGTAAGTATCTGAGAGAATTCGATGAGCCTCAGCGGCAGTTTTTTTCAAATGCAAGCAGAAGATCAAAACTTCCCGCAAATGACGAGAACTTGACTCGAAAACAGACATTTTGAATCGCGGATCTTATTAAAAATGCGAACAACTTTTACTAATGCGGGGATGTCGATACGTTCACAGACGCCAAAACTCACTTTGTGACACTTTTGAACTACGTATTTTGACCAGCCCTTACCGATCCAGCCGTCTGTCCGAAAACGGCGGAAGCAAAGTTGTTGTAATACTTTCGAGTAGCCTTGCTTCGCATTATCCAATCAGATGATTATCGAATCAGATGATTCTGTTGATGGTGCGAAAACGATTTTTAGCCATGGCTGCTTTGTACAGTGGAAAATGCGTGTCGCTCCACAGTTCCTTTACTGCTCAGAATTAAACCGATAAAAGCCAAAATATAGCAAAATACCGAGATATGCATGGAATACTTTCAGCGTCAAAGGACTCCATTGCCTCGGTTTTACTCTTGGATTCGTTCTATTACAAACTGTAAACTATTCATTGCCTTTCCTGTTGGTTTCACGGATGATGGCGTAAGCAATTTCGTCACTGATAATTGTTTTGAAAATTGCCAGTGGATCAACAACGGTTCCGGTTTCTGACCCTGGACGATGTTGAGTATAATTTACAACGTTATGCGCCCGAATACGTCCACTGACAGCTGGGTCCTCATAGCATTTGTGGCCACTTTTTGAAATAAAATGGTGTGTCTATCATTGGCTGCAGCAGGAGAAAACGCAGCAACTGGTCTGGTAGTGCTGCTTCCACCGGCAGATCTATGGCAGCACCTGATGCGTAAGGATCTGTGGGTGGTATGAAACCAGAGGCCGAGGGTCCCATTACACCTGGACCCAATGCGAACGCGAGGGCAATCGAGCCATCCGCCAACCATTCCATCCTTATCGCTTAATTTATTTTTATTCTCCATTTTTACCTCCATTGTTTGTGTTGTCTTCCCCAGGCCTCTGCATTTTTGTTAATACGTAAAGGACAGGGGCAACGAGCGGCGAAAACCCCGTCCACATCTCCCGAACTGAGCTACAGTAAGCATAGGCCGCTGCTTAGCTCGTTGAGGGACCTTTTTCTTCGCCAGATGGCACAGTCCGACTTCCACATTATGCTAACTTAGGCTCCGTCCCCACGGGCATCTTCGGATGCCCACCAAACCGTCCATTACAGCCATTTAGACCCCCAATTCGCTTTCGGAATCAGATACAAATACGAGCTACTTTCCCAGCAGGAAGGCACTGCGACCATAAAGATCTATTGTGCCGTGAATCAGATGCTTTGGCATTGGGCAAATAGTCTTCGTCACTGTCTTCCTCGACAAACGGATCAGCATCTTCATCCTGTTCTAAGTATCTTGCTAGGTTTTCCATTGCTGCATCTTGATCACTTATTGTACACTCACTTGTTGAAAGTGCGTTCGGCGATTTAGTGCCATGTCGATTTGATTCCAATCACTCATTTTCGCAAGAGAACTTATTTCACCACACAGGTTTGATTGACGCTATATGATGCTACTAGTACTAATATAACCTGCCCTGATTACAAACAAGTAAAGCGACTTGTCTTCTTGACTGACTTTTTCAACTTAATTTTCTAAACCAAAAATATGTGCGTACCCATGTTGAGAACATGCATACCCATTATTATACCACTATTTGCACCTACTGTGTGTAGAACTGCGCTCAATACATGGAGGTCCCGGCGGACCTTGTCGGCCTTCGACGCCATATAACTTTAACGCGACAATTTTGATCGAATATTTTACGGAAACGTGTCGAAACCTATTTTATTATTTTAACATTCCGTTTTTAGAAGTCAGGAGAGTTGTGGCGGTTCGATTGAACCATGTTTGAATGCCACGTCCTTGAAAACGGCATAGGTCCTCAGGGACGTTACCGGCCATCGGAGGGTTAAATCGATATCCGCTTTAGGAATACGAACCTACCTATGTTGCCCGGCATCAAGTATATTTTCTTTTTACGTAAACACGCTATGTCCGTAGTGCCTAAAGCGGAAATTCACTTCAAGTCGATGTTCGCTTTAGGAATACGAACCTACCTACATCACCCGCCAATAAGTATATTTTCGCTATAGGTAATACGAACGAAGCGTGTTGTATAATTATGGAGTACAATTTTGGGGTGATATTTCATAACTTTTTTTTGGGGATAATTCATTTGAAATATCGCCTCGAATTTGGGATAATATGTCATCTTTTTTGGGTTGTTCTGTCATTTTTATTGGGGTCATATGTCACCCTAATAATGGGGTCTTCTGTCATCTTTTTTTAGGGTTTTGTAGTAAATACAAAACCCTTATGAAATCGGTCAAATGTCTGTCTGTCCGTCTGTCCGTCTGTCCGTCTGTCCGTCTGTCCATGGAATATCTCACGAACGGCTGAAGCTACATACATGAAATTTTGTAGAAATGTGTAGAATTACTATAATTCGCCGGAGAAAGCGAATCGTCGTAATAGGTCAACTTTAAGGGGAGGTCCCCATAGAGGGGAAATGAAGGTCGAAATTTTTTTTTCGTTTGGTACAGTTAAGTGGGGTATCATAAGAAAGGTACCGTCGAGTACATTCCATTTTTTTCAAATTCGAAGAAACGGGAAAAGAGGGAGAGGGGAAAATATGTCATCCGAGTTTGTCCCCCCCCCCCCCCTTGCATTTCGAGACCGTTATACTTAGAAATATGAAAATTTGCAGAAAAGCGCCATTTTACTAGCGTAGAAAACCTAGATTTCTAGAATTTTGAAATTTCAGCAGAAACGGTTAATAATAGTACATTTCTATAGTTGCAGTTAGCACACCCCTGCACCCCTTACGCGCATCCGAGGTCAAAAATATTGATGGCCAATGATAACCAACATCATAGGCAATAATACCTCTAAGTTTCATAACAATCACATAATATTTAATAATAGTACATTCATTTAAATTTTGAGATTTTGATGACATTCATACAAAAAATGCACATAACATACTCGTACGAGTACTATTACTGCATACTTGAATATCCTTTATTGTTTTTCGTAAAGTGAATTGGAGTTAACCATTTCTGAAAGGGTGGAGATTGGTGGTATAGAAGTGGTAGGGGAGAGAAGTTTAAGAGGGGAGGTAGGTGGGTTGCTGCTTTAAGGGAGGTTCCCATAGAGGGGAAATTAAGGTCAACACTTTTTTTCATCTGATATAAGCAAGTGGGGTATCATGAGAAAGGTACTACAGAGTACATTCCATTTTTGGTGACTTCATCAAATTCGAAGAAAGGGGAAAAGAGGCAGAGGGGAAAATATGAGATCATATTGTAATTTGTTCCACCCCCCTTACCATTTCGAGACCGTTACACTTAGAAATATGGAAACATACAGGAAGATGGCTTTCAACTAGCACAGAAAACAAAAAAAAAATGGAATTTTGATATCTTCTCAAAATAGGTTAATAATAGTATATTTCTATAGTTACAGTTAGCACACCCCTGCATTTCTCAAACTCATCCGAGGTCGAAAATATTGATGGCCGACGATAATCAACACCATGTGCAATAATATCTCCAAAATTCATAATAATCACGTAATATTTAATAGTAGCACATTCATTTAGATTTGGTCATTTTGATATCATCCATACAAAAAATGCACATAACAGGTCTCTTGTACTACATACTAGTACTACGAGTACAACATACTTGCATATTGTTTTCCGTAGAGCGAATTGGAGTCAACCATTTTCGAAAGGGTAATGATTGGTAGGAGAGGTGGGAGGAGAGGAAGGGGGAGGGGGGTATGCTCGTCGCTGACTCTATTCTCTATAATTATTCAAACAATTTATTTTCAATATTTTTTATGCAAACTTACAATTTGCAATATTGTCTTAACATGAATGGTTAAGCATCTCCAAAAGTAGGACAGTTCATCTCCTATTGGCATGGGACACTACAAAACCCTCGGATTGCGGGCGTAGCCCTCTATTTTCCGGTTTCATTTTTTTGGGCAATAGTTCATTGGGGCCTGGCCTGGCGTCCGAAGCGTATATACGCTAGGCTTCTACAAACCTAGTGGTGATAAAAGTACCAGTTGGTAACGACCATATGCATTAAAAGTGAGTTTCCAATATGACCAGTTTATAGAGGAGGTTGGCACTCACTCAGAAGGATTTTGACCATTCTCAAAATCAACTATCTAACCCACACTACAAAAATTTCAAGTCACTAGCTTCATTTTATCGAAAGTTATTGTTAATTTTAAGTTTCATTTGTAGGGGAAGTAGGGGTTTCGTTGGTCGGGCTTTAAATTTTTTCAATATCAGCCAACTGGACTCTACTAAAAAAAAATTCAACTAGCTTGCTTTATCCTGTCGAAAGTGATCGTAGTTCAATCATATGTCAATTTTTGCCATTTTTAGGGGAAGTAGGCGTTCCTTTGGCCTGATGATGCTCATCTTACTA
Organism: Chloromyia formosa; assembly: GCA_964017055.1. Taxonomy (NCBI): domain Eukaryota; kingdom Metazoa; phylum Arthropoda; class Insecta; order Diptera; family Stratiomyidae; genus Chloromyia; species Chloromyia formosa. The sequence goes on from OZ024817.1 coordinate 12,672,749, forward strand.
GAACTCAAGCAGCTTCTCATCTGAAGTTTACGTACCAAAAATCAGCTCCCTACGTGAATTGGTTCAATAGTTATAGACAAAAACCCTGAAAAGTAGGGCAATGTGGGGCTCTTTGTTAGAAAAGTACCGTTATTTTCAAGCTGATCAATCTGATTTTTACAGGAAAGTACGAAATGACCTTTTTAAGTCACCTGCCAAAATTACAGCTTTTCACGTTTGTTCAATCGGGAGTTATAAATACATTTAATTTTTTGGAATATTTAGGGGAGGCAGGCGCTCCCTTAGCCGGTTCACGCCCATTTTCAATACGAACCAACTAGATCATACTGCCAACATTTGACCAAAATTTCAAACCTCTAGCTTTATTCTATCGAAAGTTATCGTGCAAACGGACAGACAGACGGAAAGACAGTCAGACATGTCTAAATCATTAGGTGACCCTAATCATTTATATATATACATTGCTATACCTCCGGAGCCTCCTTTAAGTATCACCATACACTGTCGAATTCGAACTCGAATACGAAACTGGTACAAATGTCCTCTAAATAGCTCAGGACACACACAGACACACTTCACTTAACGTGAAGAAACCGGTCCACTTGTACCATGTTCGAGATCGAGTTCGACAGTGTATGGTGACACTAAGGTATTACATATTTTCGTCGTGACAAAAACAATATACCCTATACTTATAAAGTCTCGGGGATAAAAATATAAATTGTCGGAGTAATTTCGAGTTGAGACTCCATTTTGACTGGAATTTGCTAAGATGTTTCCGAATACGGTTGTGAAAATTAATCAAACACATTAAAAAGTCTGGCAACAAATAAACATGTTGCACTGGCACCACTGAACTATAAAACGTTCATGTAGCTTTTACGTCGTCACGAAAAAAGAGATTGTTCTCTTAAAAGCTTGGACATGCCGTTTAAATTTTGTCGACTCTCTTCGCTTCCAACACGTGGGTTTATTTACGTTTTGTTGCTGCATTCAGTGGTGATGTTGAGAGTTGCTTCTTCATGCAACTTATTCTCAGAATAATCAACGTGGAGCTAGTGGGGAACTTTCTCTTAGCGAATTATATCAACTGTTGTCACAGAAGAGAGAGTTGGATTAGATTCTCTATGACTGCTGTTTACTGACATGACAGATATTTGCGCGGGAGTTTCTATTCTGTTTCAATATATTTGGGGGGAGCTGGATCTAGGTGGACGAGTGGATGATGATATTGTTATGGTTGGCCAATTGCATTGATGGTCCAAGTTTCCCGCTTGAGTAGCACAACAAATTCAAATAATCTTCCAGGCGGCTTTACAAGTTTCGCAGGCGGGAAAACTGGTGGGAAATTGGGTTCTTCCGGCAAGCAATCAGGGAACGCTTCATTGAACATATCCAGCAGGATCCCATGCTCGATTCAGACAACATGTATCATCAGCCGGTGAATGTGGGTGGTTCGATGGGTGGCGTATTGTCCTGACTCCTACTTCGTGCAACTTTAGAAGCTTTCTCTTTGACTCGGCACAATGTGGAAAAATCGGATGCCCTTGCCGCTTACCGCCATATACACAGGTTTTCCAGTTTTCCTTGGCGTGCTGAACGGAGTTGGCTCCAGCCAACGTGTTTGGTGGAATGTCTCAGTCACGTCCGTTTGGGGATTGAAAGTTGTTTTGTTGTTGTTGTTGCTGTTGGTGTTCTTGTTGTTATTATTCTTGTTGTAGTTGCACTCGTACAGTTGAGTCGTTGACTGACTTTTGGACGTTAGATTCCGTTCAGTGTGCACCGGTACGTCGCAGTTGGTAGTTGGTGTTGATCTCTGCGGTATAAGATATCCTTACCCGAAAGAGATTCGCGCGCCTATAGAACTCGGCGAAATAATTTAACATAACGACACGTTACGAAGGATCTGAACTGCCGTGGTTCAAAATATTGTGAATTCGAATCGACGGAAAGTTCTATTCAGTTTAAATCCCTCCCCGCCCCTAAAAGTGTGATTCCCGGTTCATTTTCCGAAGAAATAGTTTCAAGTTAACCGCACACGCGAGTCCGCGAGTCAAAAGCGTATCACGCGTTGCATCAACCTGCAAGCCTCTAACCTAGAATCGTTTGCATTGTGTGCTGATTGCAACCGCCAAGGACTACCACTGGATCCAGTTTGTGCCAAGGTAAGCCAAGCCGTTATGGCGAATGTCAATGCATTTTTATTCTCTCCAGTGCAATTTTCATCGACTCTATGAACTGCACTCGATTTACATCCGTTCCGATTGCTGTTTTTTTTATGGAACGTCGCCATTGCTAGCACATTAACTACTGTGCCTCGCCTGCCTACCCATATTTGAGCAGATCCTTTCATCCCCCCATAGCCGGGCGGTAGCAGGTGAATACTGTCAGTCAGGTGGCGGGACGAACTCCGTGGCATGGTCACCGTTTTGTGTGGTGACGAAGGAGCACCTTGCCAACGGGAAAATGCTAAGCAAAATCGATAGTCCTCACAAGTTAGTGTGCTGAGCTATAAATAGCTGGGAAAACTATTAGCTAGTTTAAGTGGTATTGTTTCAGTTCGGTTTCTTTTCTTTACTGCTGCTGGTTATTTGGATTGTTGGTTGTTTGGTTTTTTTCTGGAGCTGGAGTTATGATATATGAGTATGCGGCTGCATGGGGTGGTTCTTTAAGATTAACATTTGGTTTCGTCCAAAGGGAAAAAATATGCTCCAAAGTCACCGTTAATAGAGGGTCTGAAAGTGCAATATAAAGGGGTTTAAAAGTTGTGGATGTACCGACGCGTTGGTATCCGATGAGTGCGTGTGTCACCAAGTTTGGTTGTCCGTGTTTTCCTCAGTGTAGAGACCCAGCTGCCTCAATGAGAGCAGTAGGAGCTAGGCGCGTGGGAGCTCCAGGACAATTAAAGATGTGCTCAATATCGTGTGGAGTGAGGCCACAGGCTGGACAGAACTTCTGTATGTCGTTATCAATTCCGACGTGAGTACCAGCCAGAACGTAGTTGAGCGAGTGTATTCCTAGTTGCTCTAGGAAGTCGTAATTCGTCTGAAGATATAGCAGGTGTCTGTGCATTCAGTACCGTGTTTGGTTTTATGTCCGCAATTGAGGAAACCACTTCTTCACTGTGCAGCGTTGTGATGGCCGACTTGTAGCTGGCGTTATCAAAGGGAACATTTTTAAACCTTTGGATCTCCCGCTCGCGGTTCCTCATGTTACGTCTTACATGACGTGGTGGTGGGGTCCTATTCATAAGGTTAGAGTTGGGATGGTCACTTGGATAACAGCCAACCAGATGTTATGTTTATGAGTTGGGGCCTCTTTACCCATCCGGTGGGCACTGCGACCATAGAGAGGTCTATTGTGCCATAGCCCACATTATTGCAAAAGACCCTCCACCACCTTTACGAAGTGGATTATGGCTTTTGCTGGTGCTTTCCTGATAACTGCAGGGCTCACTGTGACCTGTCCCAAAAACTTGATCCTGGCCCGCGCTATTGCCGGGCATTCACACAAGATATGCATGGTGGTTTCATCGTCTTCCATGCAGAGACGACATTCAGTCTCGATAGATAGGCCCATTTCATTTAGGTGATATCTCACCCAGTGATGACCCGATAAGTAGCCTACAAGAAGCCTAAGGTCGGCTCTACTCAGGCAAGTAATGCTTTTGTATTTGAAGGACCTTATTAGCTCCTTCGATTGACGCAGCTCTGGCAAGTAATCCTAGTATTGCTGCCGTATCCCCTCAGATCATTTTCTAATTATCGTTTTGGCCGAAGTAAGACTTAGACTACAGTAGGGCTCTGGCCCAAGAAGAAGGTCGGAAGAACCCTGCCTTGCAAGTTCATCCGCGATCTCATTTCCCTCGATGCCATGGTGGCCTGGCACCCAACACAAGGAGACTCGGTTTTTTGAAGCCAGAGTCTGAAGAAGCTCATGACACTCCTTCACCATCTTCGAAGAGAACCTATGCGAAGAGAGAGCCATTATAGCCGCCTGGCTATCCGAGTAGATAGCAAAGTGAGCACCATGGAGTTTCTTGTCTAGAACCACCCTGGCACAGACCTTAATGGCATGGATCTCGGCTTGAAAAACGCTGGGATAAACACCCATTGCGATTGAAATCCTGGTGTTTGGCCCATAGACTCCAGCACCAACTCCCTGTTCGGTTTTAGACCCATCGGTAAACCACCTAATGCACCTAGGATCTTGGCAGGGATCGCCATTGTCCCATTTCGTGCGGTCCGGGATGAGGGCTAAGAATTTTCTGCCGAAACAAACCTCCGTGGTCATGTAATCTGATCTAAGGCAGATCTGCATACCAGGTATTTGATTCAGAATGCTCATATGACCAACGAGATTTATGTGTACGTCAGTAGATAAGTATACTCTTAAAGCATTAATAGCTGCTGATTCTTGGATAAAAATATGTAGCGGAGTTAATCCAATAACCGCCTCTAGAGCAGATGTTGGGTTAATACGCATAGCCCCAGTAATACCAAGGCAAGCAAGGCGTTGCAGTTTATTTAGTTTTAGTATGGTTAAAGACTGCTCTGTCTTAGGCCACCATACAAGCGCAGCGTATGTCACAATGGGGCGCACTAGCATGCAGTAAAGCCATTCAATCATCTTTGGAGTGAGCCCCCAGGTCCGTCCAAAGAGATTTCTACAGGCCCACATTGAGCGAGTAGCCTTGCTTCAATACATTTTCAATATGAGTGTTCCAACTAAGTTTCGAGTCTAACGTAATGCCTAGACATTTAACTTCCGTGGAGTACTCAAGTGCCGTCCTACCTAGTGAACCCGGCCTCAAGGTTAGGTTCCGTTTCCGTGTAAATGGCACAACGACTGTTTTGCGCGGGTTCACGTTTAGGCCCACTTCAGCACACCAGTACAGAACAATGTCGAGGGCCGCTTCCATTACATCCGCAACAGTAGATTCGAACTTACCCAACCAGATACTCCTTCGTTTAAAGTGTGTTGTGGCTTCTTGGGGGCATCATTCTGGTTTTTTGGTGAAGCTGGTCCTGCGACGATAAAGGTAGCTTGTGACAATCCTAGGAGCTGCATTTTAGCAGGTCTGGATGTTTTCCCACTGAGTGTCGCATAATTTTTCTGATCAGATGGGAGCCGCATAGTTGGCCACAGCTCCCCCGATATACTTGTATGTCGCTAGAAAGGTCTCATTGTCTTTCCCCTAGGAACTGCCGGCTAGAGCTTTGAGGACTTTGTCCCTGCTTCTTATCTTGTCACAAATGGTTGACGCATGGACCGAGAATTTTAGTGTGGTTGGTGTTGGGAATAGTTTTACCATCTACTGCGATATTTAGTTGTTGCCTTACTACTTTGGTCCATGTGGTAAACAGGGTAGCGGTAGACTTCGGCGCAGAGAGGTGTAATGAACCACCTGTAATGAACTATATTATGGTCTGGTAGTGGTGCTCCCACCGGCAGATCGAAGCAGCACCTGATGAGTAGTGATCTGTTGGTGGTACGAAACCAGAGGCCGAGGGTCCCATTACACCCGGACCCAGGTGCGACCGTGTGGGCGTCTGATCTGTCCGCCAACCATTCCATCCTTATCGACTATTTTTTTTTCATTCCCCATTTTCACCTCCCCTGTTTGTATTGTCTTCCCCAGGCCTATGCATTTTTGTTAATACGTAAAGGACAGGGGCAACGAGCGGCGAAAACTCCGCCCACTTCTCCCGAACTGAGCTACAGCAAGCATGGACCGCTGCTTAGCTCGTTGAGGGGCCTTTTTCTTCGCCAGATGGCACGGCCCAACCTTCACGGTTAATTATGCTACCTTAGGCTTCGTCCCCACGGGCATCTTCGGATGCCCACCAAACCGTCTGTTACACAGGGTGAGATTTTTGCTGACGTTCGTCAAAATACCTATTTATTTGTTCGGACATTTGAGTGATGTTGCCGGTTACCAAAATCTAGCAGCCATTAGCATAATTGACGATTTCGAGTCCGTCGAATGGCGTAGGGTTTCCTGACATGCGAATGTTGAACCGGGTGGGCGAAGGCATCCTATTCAATTCCTAGTCTTAGTTTAGATTTCATAGTTCTAAATTCTTTGTTGGACTGTCTGCCGGCAAGATAATAATAATAACCCCTCGGAGGGGGCGGGGGGGGGGGGGGGGGGGTGGTTATCCCTAGAGGGCGCCTCTTCAAGTGGCGGATAGAGGAATGCTCAATAGATATATCGGGTAGGTGGGAAATAAAATACCACTCGTGGACCAAACTAAATCCTTCATCCTAAACTGGTAGCCAGACAGCATGAAGGTGAGCGTCTGTTCTTCATTTTAGAAGCGGCTCCACTCAAACCTGCCATAGGTATAAAGTGGTACACCGTATGGGAGATAAAACTTCATGGAAACAAGAAACATGTCCAGAAGAAGGGCAGGGATATCTGTCCAAATGTCGGAGGAAACCGCGGCCTCCGGCGAGGGCTTCCCCTCTGTACAAGACAGGCAGTCGCCAGCGGTAGAAAGGCGCACGGGCGTGCGCTAAACAAATCGAAGGAGCCGAACTTCCGCGAGTGCACCCGCACAAAACAGTGTCGCGCCCGCTCTACGATAGTAATCTAGAGCTCGGAGATCAAATCTCGGCGCGATCAAAAAACTGCCTGTGAGTACTAATAGAACTCTCACAGTGCTCCGAGCTTGTCAGTATAAAGACGGCGCGGATAGGAGGTGCATGCTAGCAACTGCACTTCCGAAAAGTAATAGTGGGTATGCTATTGAAACAGTAACAAGGCATAGAAATACTAGAGATGTTGACGCGCCCATGCCTCTGGAGGGATCAAGGCAATTAGAGAGAGAGAGAGAGAGAGAGAGAGAGAGAGCACTGCTCCAGCACCATCGAGGAGCCCTCCTTCACCTGTGGCTACTGTTTCGCCTGGTATCCAGGCGACCACGGCTGCAGGCTCGCGTAGGCAACGAATGAAATGGACTGAGGAGATGAACCTTTTTATCATCCGTGCCTGCTACCAAATCGAACTCTCGCAAGGGACAACATCATATCGTCCCTTGTTACACTAGAGGTTCGTCGAGCGATTTCTGCAATATGCACTTGTGTAAGTGCAGCGAGTATCAGATCAATAACGCTTCATTGTTCGAAGGGGTACAATACCGGAGACGACAAAGGAAAGAATTTGACTTGAGGTTTTTGGAGGCAACTCGAAACCAAAAGTCGGCGGGGCCGGATGGCGGGGATGCCATCGCCACCATCACGTCACTCTGTACCGCACAGGAGTACCTACAACAACCGGCCGAAGTACACTACTTCACCGCCAAGTGGAAGTTTCTTCTGAAGTTCACGACGAATATGAAAGAGCTTGCTTGGAATTTCAGGAAATAGATCCCCTGCACTGGCCTGGCATTCCCAGGTTGCATACAACTGCTGCAACTCCTGATACTCTTTCTCAAATCGGTCGCGAAATCGCATCCAGACTCAGCGCTGATTCGACGTTACGGGAAATGCAATCCCTTGTGTATTGCGGTACAGTGGCGGCAATCAGATTACATGGTCAGAGGATCCGTGATAACGTTGTCGGCTTGAGACAAAAACAAGAACCAGCCTGGAAGATTCGTCTTGAGCGGAAGAGAGATTCCTAACGACAGGATATTGGCCGAGTGACGCAATCCGTCGCCGGCAATACCTGTAGGCGGTTCAACAAAAAAGTGGAAAAGATCCTCCGTAAATATTTCACTCCTTCCGGAACTCCTTTGATGGAAGTACTGGATACACTAAAACAGAAGGTCGCAGTCATCATAAATCGTCTCCGACGATACATGCTCAGCCTCTCCAGACGTGTTCAGAACGCTGCTTTCACCAAATGCCAGCGGAACCTCTACAAGACCATCAATGAGGACCAACAAGCCAACCCCACTATTAACTTTTCAGTGGCTGACGTGGAATAATACTGGGGTGGAGTTTGGCAAATGTCGTGTTAAAGGTGCATGCTGGCAACTGCTTTCTCCGAAACCAGTTTATGCCGAGAAACTTCAACTAGGCCACATGGAACAGTTGACGCGCTATGCCTCACAAGGAGTTAGAGCAATAGAGAGAGAGAGGAGTTTGGCAAACTTCCGCTCAACACATCCAACAATACTGAGTGAGTGAGTGGATCACTGCTGAAACCACCCACCATGCCAGCTTGCCTGGCATGATTTTCGCTGAGGTCACTGAAACCAATGTCCGCGGAGTTGTTAAGCGGTCAAAAAATTGGAAGGGGTCTGGTCCCGATAAATTGCAGAATTTCTGATATAAGCGATTCCCGAGTATATGTGGTCAGCTCGCTCAACAGATTAATCTGTTGATTAATAGACCTGAGGAATTTCCACCTTTTCTCACAGTAGGTGTAGCCTATTTGTTACCCAAACGAGAAACAGCGGAGAACCCTGCTGAAACGAGGCCCATAGCGTGCTTGCCGACACTGTACAAGTACATAACAGCCATTATTAGTGGCAGGATCTATACGCACCTCGAGCAGAACAATATCCTTGTCGAGGAGCAAAAGGACTGCCGAGTCGGATCTAGGGGTTGTAAGGAACAACTAACGATCGACTCGGTTGTGATAGGACAAGCTACGCGCAATCACAGGAATCTGTATTGCTGCTACACCGATTACGCCAAACTGTTTGACAGCATTCCCCATAGCTCTACTCCACATGTACCGCGTAGATCCTGCCCTAATCAACTATTTGACAAAAGTGATGGAAGGATGGCGCACCACACTATCAGTGCCATCAACCGAAGGCAATATGCTCTCTCAACCGGTACATATCCGAAGAGGCATATTCCAAGGGGACTCTTTGAGTCCTCTCTGTTTCTGCATGGCGCTGAACCCCCTTTCATTACTTTTGAATTCGGCTAGACAGTTCGGCTATACAATGAAGGATGGTCTTCTTGGCATGTTTTCCAAATTCGAGCTGACCCACCTGATGTACTTAGATGACTGCAAACTTATTCGGAAACAAAGCAAATCCTAAAAGTCTGCTGCGGATTACTGAAAATTTCCGCCGTGATATTCGGATGGACTTCGGGTTAGACAAGTGTCGAATCCGTGCCATTCGCAAAGGCGTTCACGCACCGCACCCGGCTTCACCTTGGATGATATCCATATACTCGTAGGTGCAATGTCGGAGGCAGACTTGTACAACTACCTGAAAATTCTGCAAGGTGAACACCCCAGCATTGATAACTTGAGAGAAGGGCTGCTAGTTGAGCTCTGGTGCAGGTTGAAATTGGTGCTAAAATTCAACTTATAGTATGTATGCAAGGTAATCCACCAACACCTTGCATACAAGCACGGGCTGATCAACGAAACCGTACCGATTTACCAGTACACTCCACAAGCAGTGCTCGACAGCATCGTCAGGTAAACACTGATCACCCGGTCGCCCACAAGAAATATGTACAATACATATCTACTTATCAATTCGACACAATTGATAGCGTACGCAGACGACATCAACATGATGTCCCGAATACTGATCGACGCAGAAGAACTTCTGCATACTCTTGACACCGTTGCAGAAAAAGTTGGACTACGCATCAACGAAAACAAAAATAATGATGCAATGAAGAACCAGGACGCCAGCACAATCGAACATCATCATAGGTTAGGTTAGGTTAGATGGGTTGCCTAGAAGAGAAAGGCGCACATAGACCACCACTGGGTTCGTTGTGATACCCCCTAGATACAGCATACCTGAGCTTATCTCAATCATTAAACCAGCCAGAGCTGGAAATGAAGCGATGAAGACGACAGACACTAATTGCCTTTAGGTCGTCCAGATCAACAAAAAAGAAGGACCCAAGGATATCTCTCCTACGTTCCGCCAAACCAGGGCAAGTGCACAGAAGGTGATGACAGCTTTCCTCCTCCTCTACGTCCCCGCAGCTCCTACAGTAGTCATTGTGCGGGAGTCGAAGCCTTCTAGCATGCTCCCCGATCAAACAGTGTCCAGTGATGAGTCCCACCACATTTCTCAAATGCCGTCTGCTCAGCATCAGCATCCCGTAGGATCAGATTGGATCCAGCTTAGGCCATAATTGCCTAGTTGCATGACATGTGAGTCCACTACTCCATCTGGCGCTGGCCCTGTCATACGCTACATTATGGGTAATCATTTTGCAAGCTGCTTGAGGCATCCCTATTCTACGCCACCACTCCCTGATCTCGTTAGTCGTTCCCGTCCGAGCCAGTTCGTCAGCTTTGCAGTTCCCAGATATGCCACTATGGCCCGGTACCCAGCACAGGCTTATGTTAAAAAAGCTACCCATCACCCTGAGAGAGTCACTGCAGTCCAATACCGTCTTTGATGTAACCAGGACGGAGCTAAGCGCTTTAATTGCCGGTTGACTGTCCGTGAAGATTACAATATCCCTAGTGGATACAACATCATCATAGGGGACCTCAGCATCGAATTCGTAGACGACTTTATATACCTGGGTAGCAATCTGTCAAAGGACTCAAAAACACTGAAGGATTCAAGCGACGGACACAGCTAGCAAATAAGGGTTTCTTCTCGGTCCTCCCCACAACGAAATCGAAGCTTGTGCACAGAAACACGAAGCTCCGCGTATACAAAACCATCATATGACCAGTGCTATGCTATGGCTGCGAAACCGGGACGCTAATTTTAAAATTATTGTTTCTCATATTGACTTGTTTACTCGACGTTAACTCAACAAATGCACACATGATTTTTATAAAATTTGATAGCTACCCTTTTAAAAAGTTGTTCAAAAAATAAAAATATTTAAAAATGACATTGCCCTCTTCATCTCACCCATTCTGCGAACTTCTCCCCGCGAATGTTGATGTTTTGCGAACATGCATTGCAATACTTAGTAAGTATTATGTCATGCCATCCACTATAAATAAACTCCCCTATTGCAGTCTATATATTTTAGGTATATAAATTAAAAGCGAATGTTCAATTCCTTCATTGATTCGTAACCTCCTTTCTCTAGTCTCAAATCTCTACAAAAGGAAAGACACACTGCACTCTCATCCTATACTCGTACTTTCATCACCCAACTTCAAATGTAAGACATCGAGTGAAACCCTCAACAATTTTCTCTCAATCGTCCTGCTATCAAAGGAATAGACACATTTGAAGCTTTAGCTTTAGTACTTAGAAGATTACTTGACTTTGTATTGATTATGGTGATGGTGCGACACACAGGACGCATAGTCCTAAGTGGGCGCTGTGAAAACCTAAAACAAAGAAGTCGCTCCAAAGTATATCTTTTAAAAAGCAACTTCTTTGTTCATAAATCTTTTATTTTTGTGTGAGAAAATATTCAACAGCGTATGATATGTGTGACGGTTGCTGCCATTGGTTATAATAGCCATCCAAAAAAGGCGCTAGCTGACAAAGCGTTTACCTCTGACTGTAGTGCGAGTATGACTTAAAAATAAAAAAAAAATCGTTCGAGTTGAACGGCACTTGACACAGAAACCACCTTGAGTGCAACTATATGTACATCGATAGTTCATTTCCACTACATACTAGGTGTGTTTTTTTGAGCAGCTATCCGATGCAGGTTAGGATATCTCTATGGACTACAACAGCAACTCTTAAACCTGTACGGGTCAGTGGGGTGGCTAACCTGCACTTGATGCGCCTATTGGTATGCTTTTCGTTAATTTGGCAACTGGTGTCAAGTTCCGACGATAATCTATTAAGTGAACATGGGGCGACCAGTGCGTAGAGGCGTCAGTCGTATGCCTGATTACGGTCGTTACAGGTTCAAGTCCCGTCCACGGCCTTCGTGGCTATGGATGTTTGTGTTGTCTTCCCCCCTCTAGAGCGGGACGTAATAATAAGCCACAACATCTCCTGACTTGTCGCAGGTAGGCGGCTAAATCATGTGCAATAGTTGACGCGCTATGCCCCATTAAGGATTAGGGCAAATGAGTATTAAGTGAACATCACACCGACGCGAAAAAATTCATGGCAGAAATTCGCGGGGGAATGTAGGCATCCTCGTAAGACGTCGTGGTAAGATTTTTGACGATGCGAAAATTTCCGCAGCGGATTCGCCGTGCGAATTCCGGTATGATGATCACTTTAATCAATTCGATCAGTTCATTCGTACCTTAAAGCCGCCATACATTATGCGATCCGTCGATCGGCCGATGAATCGCCGCAAAATATCAGCTGACCAAAAATTATATGGAACTGTAAAAAAATCGTCAACGATAAACGCATACACAGGCCGATCCGTCGGCCGATATTGATATCGGGGGACGGATCGGCCGATCGATCGGTGTGTGTATGGCACGTTTTAGGCGGCCGTATTCATAATTGCTTGTCACATGAACAGAAGCTAACGAATTCTGAAAGCAACTGTCATTTTTGAAGCCAATCATCATGACATTTAAGAATTTAACTTGGGTAGCTACCCTCGATCGGTTTTTGCTCCACTAGTTACCCTACTCTGGCCCGTTGTACAAAAAGACGCACCTATTATGTGAATATTGCCCCCTTTGTACGATTCGAATTGAATATCGCGCGGCAATTTATTCAAATTACTACCCTGTGCGCTGGTTTTCAGATATAATTGCAGTTGACTACATTGGAAGCTAATAATGATGGTCAAAGCACTTAAGCGTTACTATGACACTATCGTAAATGGTAAATTTTAAATTTGTTGTCGCTGGTAAATTCTTTGTTCGCCTTGTAGTCTAGTCATCACGTAGTTTGCTTAAAATAAATTGTGGTCTAGTTTTGATTTTTTTTCTATTTATGTTTTTTTTTTTGGGGTACTCTGATTACGAATCTGAATTGCCCCAAAAATCGTTTGTGGGATTTGAGCTATAGCCAAAAAAAACAAAACAACAAGACAAAAACACTTTGAAATATTTTGAAAACGGTTAACCCTAATAAAAAAATGTCTGTGACAAAATGATAGACCTGGAGCCGTTCAATAAATAATGTAAACGTCTATCTTCCATGCCGTGCCAACCGTGTAGTAGATAGGAGCTGGACGCCATGGCAGCAGCGCTCGGTAATTCTGCCACAAAATCATGCCCAGTTACCAGACATAAAGGAAGGAGGAAACCGCCCTGGTGGAGTGCACGGATTGGAGGGCTAAGGGCTGTGAGCCGAAGTAACTTCAATGTGGCGAAGTCCTCGGGTTAGACTTCGATTGGTCGTCAAACTACAAAGGAGACCTAAAACTCTTTAAAAAAAGAAATCATAAGATCTAAGCGGGAGTCGTGGAGGCGTTTCTGTGAACGAACAAGTTGAGGAATCCAGCGAGACTTCCAGATTGCGGAAAATTTTATCAACTGCTCCAAATATGCCAAGCTATTTGCTGAAACAAGATGGGATGTGGGCAACCTCTAGTGAAACCGAGTCCGAAGCGTATATACCCTAGACTTGTACAGACCTAGTGGTGATACCGAAAGTACCAATTGGCAACGACCATATGCATTAAAAGTGAGTTTCCTATACGGCCAGTTTATAGGGGAGGTTGGCACCCATTCAGGAGGACCTTGACCATTCTCAAACTCAATGAACTAACACATTCTACAAATATTTGTCGAATTTTTCAAGTCGCTAGCTTTATTCTATAGAAAGTTATTGCTTATTTGAAGTTTCACTTGTAGGGGAGGTAGGGGTTTTCTTGGGTGGGATCTTGCCCATCATTATCACACATCACTAATTAGATCGCCCTACAACCATTTGAAAAAAAAATTCATGTCTCTAGCTTCACCCTATCGAAAGTTATCGCTTATTTGAAGTTCATTTATAGGGGAAGTAGGGGTTTCGTTAGTCGGATTTTACGTATTTTCAATATCAGCCAACTGGATCTCGCTGCAAACATTTGGCCAAAATTTCAAGTCGCTAGCTTTATTTTGTCGTTAGTTATCGCTTATTTTAAGTTTCATTTCTAGGGGAGGTAGGGGTTCCTTGGGTCGGATGTTACACATTTTCAATAACAACTAACTAGATCTTACTACCAACATTCTGCCAAATTTTCAACTCGCTAGTGTCATTCTATCGAAAGTTATCGTAAATAAAATAATATTTAATTTTTGGAATTTTGTAGGGGAGGTAGGCGTTCCTTTGATCTGATTATGCCCAACTTACTAAAACTCAAGCAGCTTCTCACCTCAGGGTTACATGCCCAAAATCAGATGTCTACGTCAATTGGTTCAAGGGTTATAGACAAAAAACCTGAAAAGTAGGGTAGTACGGGGCTCTTTGTAAGAAAATTACCGTTAGTTTTCAATTGATCGATTTTAGTTTTCCAGGAGAGTATAAGCTTACCCTCACGAGCAATCTACCAAAGCTAGAGCTTTTCATGTTTATTTAATCGGGAGTTATAAATATATTTAATTATTTTACATATGTAGGGGAGGCAGGCGTTTTATTGGCCTGATCATTCCCATTTTCAATACCAACCAACTAGACCACACTTCCAACATTTGACCAAAATTTCAAGGGTCTAGCTTCATTCTATCGAAAGTTATCGTGCGAACGGACAGACAGACGGACAGACAGACAGACAGACAGACAGACAGACAGACGGACAGACAGACAGACAGACATGGCTAAATCGAATCAGGAGGTGACCCTGATCATTTATATATATACATTGCTATACCTCCGGAGCCTCCTTTAAGGTGTTACATATTTTCGTCGTGACAAAAACAATATACCCTATACTAAAAGTCTAGGGTATAAAAACTATCGAGGTCTTGTTTGACACTCACTTCCCTGATAACTCACCTGGTGGAATGCCAGAGTACTCTCGGATTATAATAGTTCCCTGTGATTCTGACTCTATTCTATCGAAGGGTAAAATAGTATGAGCTATTAATAGTTTTGGTTTGCTTTTTCATCGCGCCCGGTGGCCATGATCGTTCGGTCATCGCTCTACGATAGTAATCTAGAGCTCGGAGATCAAATCTCGGCACGATCAAAAACTGCCTGTGAGTACTAATAGAACTCTCACAGTGCTCCGAGCTTGTCAGTACAAAGACGGCGCGGATAGAAGGTGCATGCTAGCAACTGCACTTCCGAAAAGTAGATATGCTATCGAATCGTCAACAAGGCATAGAAATGCTAGAGATGTTGACGCGGTCATGCCCCTGGAGGGGTCAAGGCAATTAGAGAGAGACCCGTTTTGACCCGTTTTGACCCGTTTAAGTCCCCGCAACCTGATGGCATTATTCCGGCAGACGTACAACAGACGATAGACATGGTGTATCCCTGAATTGAGAGCATGTTCCGGGCCTGTTTGGAGCTGGTACACATTCCTCGCACTTGGTCGGATGTGAATGTGGTTTTTACCCCCAAGACGGGAAGAAATTCTCACCCTCTCCCCAAAGGACCTCCGTCCTATAAGTTTATCGTCGACTTTGCTGAAGATGCTGGAGCGTCTGATCGATATACATTTGCGTGCCACTGTTCCATCGTGTCTTCTCTCCCTTTCTCAGCATGACTATTGGGAGGGAACGTTGGTGAATACTGCTTTGCACTCATTGGTAATCTATATTGAGGGGTTGAGTTGCATGGAGTATACGCTGGTTGCCTTCTGGGGCATTGAGGGTGCCTTTAAAAATGTCAAACCAGCTGCTGTTTCAAATGCTCTACCTAGTGTGAGTGTAGATGGCCCACTCTGTCAGCTTGTTAGTCTGATGCTTACATCTAGATTTATTTGTACCAGTTTGGGATCATTACAACTACGCAGACAGGTGTGTAGGGGAACCCCTCAAGGGGGTGTCCTGTCCCCCCCTTCTTTCGAACTTGGTGGCTAACAGGTTGCTCCTGAACTTGGAGGGGCTGGGCTGCAAGGTCGTTGCTTATGCGGAAGATATCGCCATTGCTATCTCGGGAAAGTTTCCCGGGGTTCTTAGTGATATTGTGCAAAATGCCCTAAATATTCTATCTCAGTGGGATAGGCAAGTTTATGTTGGAGTCAATCCGGTCAAAACGGAACTTGTACTCTTCACCAGGAGGAAAACTCCACCTTCGCTGTTACCACCATTTCTGGAAGGGACAAGATTGGTCCTTAGCGAAAAAGCCAAAAATTTTTGGGACTTATATTCGATAGGAAGCTATCCTGGAAGGCAGATATTCAGGAGCGTGTTACTAAGGCAACGATTGCAATCTGGATATTCCAGAAGACACGGACTATACCTCTCCGGTGTACTCTTTCGACAAAGGGTACACGAGTCGAATACCGTTGCGGCATGAGTGGGAGGCAGATAGTATCCCTGAGTCGGTAGCCATAAGTTTCTTTACTGACGGTTCGAAAACGGAAGAGGGTGTGGGCGTAGGCGTCTTCTCAGAGAAACTGGACATTTTCTTGTTACTTCGTCTTCCAGCCTTCTGTAGCGTTCTGCAGGCGGAGATCACTGCGATTGTCAAAGTTCTGACTCGGTTGGGTTGTAAAATCATATCTGCAAGGAATATTACTATCTACACAGATAGTCAGGTGGCGATTAAGTCCCTGGACGCAAAACTTAATGCTTCGGAAACCGTGGTGGTATGTCGCACCGCTTTTAAGGAGCTCGGCAACTTTTTCGACATCACTTTGTGCTGGATTCCGGCTCACAGTGGTTTCAGCAGAAACTGCAAGGCTGACGAACTGGCTCGGGCAGGTACGGCCATTATGGACATGGGATGTTTTCGCAATGTCGAAATGCCTATAGCAACATGCGAGAAGCTAATTAAGGCAAACCTCGTTTGACGTGCTAATATTGGATGGCTAAATGGTATTACCTGCAACGTTACGAGGCAGATTTGGCCGCACTTCAATCCTGGCCTGCCGATGCTGGAGAGAAGGCATCTCAGAAAGGTTGTGGGGATCATCACGGGGCGTTGCCTGATAGGTGAGCATGCTAGGCGTCTCCGGCTTCCATACAATGATTTTTGCAGAAGCTGTGGGAACAAAGAAGATGAAGAGACAATACATCACTTCCTGCCGTATAGGGATAAGGTTTTTGTTACACGCCAGGTTTTTGACTGGTGTTAGAATTACCTTTTCCAGGAGTTTTCCTACGTTGGACAGGAGGGAGATGGGCGTCGTTTTACGGATTTCACGAGCGCCGGGTTTTCTAGGGACTGGGATCGTTTTTACTCTTTTCCTCGCTTTAGGGGAATAGCCAATGATTATACAGTTGTTAAAGATGACAGTCAGAAAGATGAAGAAAGAGAAAGGCATTTTCTTTAACATGAAGTTTGACACCGTCCTTCCCTGCAGATTTTTTATTCGAGAGGCCTTTTGCTAAGTCAACGAGTTCTTGATGTTTAACGAAGGAGCTCCCTCGCGTGGGATGGTCGGCCGGAGACTCTGTGGAGAAATCCGTAAGAATGAGGTTGGATTGCTCTTCCTCAAAGCCATCAACAGTTTCGCACACTTCGCACAAACGGTGCGTCCTCGCTTGCTTTTTCACCACGGAAGATGTTTGAGAAGTGGAGTGCAGCGACATTCGCGGTGTTCTCAGTATATTGCAGTAAGGTGCTCTCCATTCTGAGTTCTTGGGTCCAATCTTTACGGCGGGTTGTTCTATTGATCTCCTTGAATATGTCAGATCCGGGTCTAATTGCTCTTCACCTACACTCAAAGGAGTGGTTTAGGTGAGCTTTTGTTTTGACCATGATCAGAATGTTCACCGCTCTTATGATCGGTTCAGCGATCGATTCGGTATTCGTCGTTGTTTAGTTGACGGTGGTAGATACGTGTCAATCTACGACGTAGGACCCTCCGCCTCGTGTGGAGGTCGACTATTTCCTGGGCAGATCCCTAAAAGTATAGTTACGGCTACTTTTGGGGATTGGGGATCCTGGAGGATTTAATCAGTTGATTTACTTGGGTGATGATATCATCAATTTTCGGGATTGATAGGTTTCTGGTGTTTCCAACTGTTATCACGCTGAACTTTCTATCGATCTCGGTAGAGAAAGCATTCCAATCCACCTCCCCGTACGGGACGAAGCCTTCCGGATCGGAGTACAGAAACCGCAAGGTGTCGTCAGTGGAAATTGTCAGTTGCACCAGCATGTGGTCAGATTCGGCCTCAGAGACTGTGCAGGAGTAAGAGCCTAGAGCGGGGAGTTGGTGAAAAAGATTAATAATAATGCTCCCTTCACGCCTGAAAGTGGGTTCAGGTGGGGCAATGACTTGAATTACTGCCAGCTTTGGGGATAGCCATGTGTTGATGGCATCACCATATGGGCTGTTAGAACTGTTTCCCCAGTTCTCATGACGATCATTGAGGTCGCCACTTATGAGGAAGAAACCGGCCGAAGAGATTTTGTTGTGTTTCAGATCATTGATCAGGGTTGACGAGTTGAAGTTGTGGCGCACGTAGACCTCGACGAAGGCTAAAGTTATTCCTCCAATAATCCACGTGATGCCTTGTGCTTCAATGCATTGTAGGGCCGGAATGCGTAATGTTCGTACATTAAGGTGGGTTTTGTGCAGTATAGCCGACCCAAGGTAGACATTTACTTCCGCACCATCTTGTCTAATGGAGCAGTAATCTAAGTAGATCATATGGCGTGCCTTAAGCCTAGTTTCGCAAATAAAGGCAATATCAGGTTTCACGCGATTGAGCTATTCCTGTATCGCGTTCCTCTTGTGTATAGGAACGAAGGAGCAAGAATGAATTTGAAGCATGTGATTCCTCTAACTATCGGCCAATAGCATTGACTTCGGTCCTGTCAAAAGCCTTTGAAACCCTTGTTAACAATCAACTTATGAGCTATCTTGATTCACACCACGTCATCAGCGATCGACAATACGGTTTCCGTTCTTCGCGCTTCACCAGAGATTTATTGACAGATCTCACCGAAAGAAGGGGTTTGGATTTGAGATGATTTTGCACTCCTCTTGCGTGAGCTCCGCTGCTTAAGGGATTGCTACCCCAAGTATACCGCCCTAGGACGTTCGCTTCGCTCGCTCTATAGCTACAGCGGTGAAACCACTATTAGTCAAGGCGCGAACCACGATGCGTCGCCCGGTGAAATAGGAAGATGTACACCAAAATTTCTTCTTTGTTAGTCTAAAAACAATCTCGTAGCTCATTCGGCAATTTACTCCTTGTGAATTTTTCCCCTCATTCCTGTTAATTACTCGGAGTATCCATTTCTTCTATATTTGCGGACCTAATCTCTCTACTTACCGAGTATAACCACCCAACATCCATCTAAATTACCATCAAATCGGAGGATAATCCTTCTGTCCCCGTCGTCTCCACGTACCAGTCTCGGCAGTCGGCACTATAGTAAAAAGATGCGCACACCACATAACAACTAGGTCACATTATCTTCCGTCTACAGTGTTTTACACCCATGTGAACAAAAACGTGTAATTATTGCACCTGACTAGAAAAAAAAATGCAATTACTCGTTCATTTCAAGGGAAGATCTTTACGTGGGCAATGCAAGTTCAGAGTTCTTGAAAAAAAAAACTGAATCTCCTTCAAATGGTAGATGTGTCAGCATCCGTCTATTATCTCCTCCTCTCTTTCCTGCACAATTTCATTTTAAGATACAAATCGATTTTCCTTTTTTTGCGATGCTCATTTGGAGCGGTAGTAAAATGGAATTGCTCGTACACCCCATCCATAGTTTTCACTAATCACGGAAAACCACCTGAGCGGCGGCACCCAACTTTGGTCGAGTGAATGACTCAACCGACAAATTAAGGCTTTGCCCAGGTCGTGCTTGTCAGGTGAAGGATGTACGTCGCAGATAGACGACGGCGACGAGCTAACATAGCTAGAACGAATGACCCAATCGTTAGAAATGTTTGCACGGTGATTACAACGAACTGATAATGCCGAAAATGGAAAATCCGTGCTGACCCTGACCTCGCGGATGTCGATAGTCGATTCTATTGTTTGATGTCAACTGGGAAGTTTGGAAATTCGGAAAGTTGTCTAGTACTCTTAGATAGTGTATCTTATTTATCTTGTACACATTTTTTTAGTTTTTTTTTTTCAAGTTATAGATATTGTGAACTAAATTTCATGCTGCGCATGTAAAGCATGTTTTCTTGTGATGATTTGCGAGTCTGTAACCAAAAGCGAAAATATGTGCTATTTTTCATTTTCACTAATATTTAACCTTGAGTTCTACTATTCAAAATTACTTGAAATTAAAGAGCATTTCGCCCGTGTTCTAAAAGATACCGACAAAATTTAGAAAATGCAAATACTGTATACGAGAACACGTACACTCAGAAAAAAATTCCATTACGTCAATGGGAATTTAATAGTTTATACCATTAAATTTTACAGTATACAATCCCATGAAATTAATAGCTGTATCCTATTAAATTAATAGGATGATACTATGAATATAAATAAATTCTAAAAGTCTGTATCAAAGTCGTCCCACTTTCACTGCATTCGTTTTTTTAACCAATGTACTAATTTGCAGTTGACTTGAACCTCGAGAGAAAAGTAACTTTTGGAATATGTTTGTGGCAGGACTCGAACCCGAGACCTCTCAGGAATGAGGCGCTGGCAGAGAAGACCTGGACAGACATCCTATGTCCACGAGCTGCTCAGAGCTGAGCCATACGTACTGTGCGATTGATCAGGGTCATGCACCAGGATTTCGTTAAGGGGGGCTCTGATACCAAGACTTAGCCTGCCGATCAAGCTTGATCGCTTCGGTCGGAACTATTTCTAACAAAGAATATACAGTGAAAATCGTTTAACACGAAACTGAGGGGACTAAAATATTTTTTCGTGTTAAAAGAATTTCGTGTTAAAGGAAAAAACGAATTGCAATGCCAACTGATGAGAGATGAGATGGGTTTATGGAGCGTTTGTAGGGGTGGACGGTGAATGGAGTTTAGATAAACAAAATGGGCTCATGTCACATGCAGGGCTGTCGAGAGGGGGTGCGGAAGGGGCGAATCGCCCCGGGCCCGTGTTTTTTTTGTGGGGTCCGGATACTAGAAAAATTTAAGATAAAAAAAAAATGGGAAGGACGGAAGACCGACACGAGAAGAGAATCAATTGTAACTCGACAAACTCCCGAATTCTTTCGAACACGAAAAATTCGTGAAATAACTTCCATCATTTTTATATCATATTATGGGGCCCCATAAAATTTGAGTCCTGGGCACGGATTTTCTCTCGAGGGCCCTGGTCACATGCTATTCCGAGGGTACTTCAAGGCCATGTTTGGCTCCGTTTTACGAAATATGTAAAACCGCCTCTCTTTTATTGCACACCCCTCTCTTTTATTGCACACCCCTCTTTAATCTCGCCTGCGCGGCTGGTGTTTTATGTATTTTTTTCATTACCAGAAGGAAAATCTTTTCGTGTTAAGCGATTTTCGTTTCTTAGCTAATAGGAACACCAGACAAGCGTACAAACTAGTAAATACAATTAAGAACGGCTACCAACCCAGGACTAGCCTTTGTAAGGACAAGGATGGAAACATCATCAGCGACACCGATGGTATTAACAAACGATGGGCCTCTTATTTTGAAGAGCTTCTAAACCGACCATCTAACATCCCCACACAGGAAGCTCTCGATGATATTGTTGATCTAGGCCCACCCATTCAACCCCCGACAGTAGAGGAAGTTGATCTCGCGTTGCGGTCACTAAAACGAAATAAAGCGCCGGGCGCTGACGAGATCCCAGCTGAACTGCTAAGATTCGGTGGAACGAGTCTAGTTGATGCCATACATCAATTACTCCTGCGAGTATGGGAGAACGAGGAGATCCCAGACGATTGGCGCAGAAGCATCATCTGTCCAATCCATAAAAAGGGAGATAAATTGCGGTGTGAGAATTACAGGGGCATCTCACTAGTTTGTACGTCCTATAAAATTTTGACGAAAATTCTGGAAAATAGAATAAAACCGTACGCAGAACGAGTCATTGGCGAATATCAAAGCGGTTTCAGACCTGGTCGCTCCACAACCGATCAGCTCTTCTCAGTCAAACTGATACTCCAGAGGTGCTGGGAATACAACGTAAACGTATACCAAATCTTTGTCGACTTCAAGCAGGCATACGACAGTATCGATCGTGGAGTACTGTACAACATCATGCTGCAATTTGGTATACCAGCAAAATTAGTCGACACAATTAGCAGCGTACGCCGACGACATCAACATCATGTCCCGAAGATTGGCTGACGCAGAAGAACTTCTGCATACGCTCGATACCGCTGCAAAGGAAGTTGGATTACATATTAACGAGGGCAAAACTAAAATAATGATGCAATCAGTGACAAGGACACCTGCACAACCGAGCATCAATGTGGGGGACCTCAACATCGAGTTCGTGAACAACTTCATTTACCTGGGTTGCAATCTGTCAAGGGATGCCAACGAAACTGACGAAATCAAGCGACGGATACAGTTAGCTAATAAGACTTTTTTCTCGGTTCTCCCCATAATGAAATCGAAACATGTGCACAGAAACACGAAGCTCCGCGTGTACAAAAGCATTATACGACCAGTGCTATGCTATGGCTGCGAAGCATGGACCCTAACTCAAGCCTCCGAAAACATGCTAGACACTTTCGAACGTAAGGTTCTACGGCGAATTTTCGGGGCTGTTTGCGATCGAGATGGATGGCGCATCCGGTACAACCATGAGTTGTATGAAATGTACGATGAGCTGCAAGTCTCGAAAATCGTCAAACTACAACGACTTCAATGGGCAGGGCATGTACAAAGAATGGACGATGATCGCATGCCTAAGAGAGTAATGAATGCAGAACGAGTCGACGGAGCGAGACTGCGAGGACGACCGAGATCTCGTTGGGAGAGCTCAGTAGGTGTGGACGCCGCGCAGCTGCTGGGCTCCCAAAATTGGAGGACGCGGTCACGTGACCGAGATAATTGGAGGACAATGATCCAGGCGGCCAAGGCCCGACGTCGGGCTGTCGCGCCACGATGATGATGATGATTTTCGTTTCGTGTTAAGAGAAAAAATGCGCATGAGAATATGTAGTAGTTTGTCGGGACCGGTGCATTACTTCGTGTTAACCGATATTTCGTCTTAAGCGTTTTCGCGTTAAATGTATTTCACTGTACCTCTATTCTTGTAGAAACTGCAACTACTGTCCTCCACTGACTATGAGTATGATTTCAAGATAGTCTATCAAAGGTGTTCCACAAAAATTCCCGATTTGACTACATCTCTCAATTCCTCCACGTATGTATACATCAGGTTTTCCTTAAATCGGGAGGGAACCCAGTGAAATTCGATGCATCGACGGTTGAGTCTATTCAGGTAAATAATGTCGATTCGAACGTTCAAATTTCGAATTCTCAACGTTAAAAGGACTCATTGTCTGGAAGCTAGCGACTCTATTTTTTTAAACACCTGTTAAAAGATAACTTTTATTAACTCCTGCCGAAGCACTGCTGGAACAGCACTCATTCGCTGATTGTTAATTGCGAGTATTAAAAAAGTAACGGTAAATTTTTAAAAATATTAAAAGCTGAAACCTAACCTATTGTTTATTCATATTTCAGTAAGAACAAAAATTGCTTCCTGCCACTTGTATTTTAGGACAATTTACTCCTGCCATTGACGTAATGGGTATGTGGGCTTGTAACCTGCGTACCTGGAATAAATTTACACTCGAAACATTGAACGAGCCTCGAATACCACGGACTGATTCACCGGCAACGACTTTTGGCTACAAACAACGGACCGACAACGAACGATGTGGGGCGACTGCAATAGTGCGAGGCTCACTGAAGTCAAACGGGAAATGACCGCATACAACATCGATATACCAGGACTGAGCGAAACAAGATGACCTGGATCGGGATCGACTTTATCACCAAGCTCCCAAACAGTACTGCTCTACTCTGGAAATGAAGACGATACGTCACCTCGAATGGCAGGCGTCGGAATCCTGTTGCCTATTTCTAATTGACTGCAAGCCCATCTTCGACCGTATCATCGCAGCCAGATTCAAATCCAGGGTTAGAAACATCACAATAATTCAGCGCTACGCCCCGACTGAACCAGCGGATCAATCAGCTAAGGACGACGTTTATCCAAGGCTTGGCGACACCTTCAACAAGGCTCCCAAAGGTGACATAAAAATTATCACGGGGCATCTCAACGCCAAAGTGGGGTCTGACAATAGGTTAGGTTAGGTTAGAGGGGCTGCCATGAAGAGTCACAGCTCACTTAGACCACAGATGGGTCCGTTGTGATACCCGCGGTATTTAACAACCTGCAAAATTAATCATTAAACCAGCCGGAACTGATAATGAAGCGAAAAATCCTACTGACATCCATATCCTTCAAGTCATCCAAATCTTCAAAGAAGAAAGACCCAAGAATCCTTTTCCTCCTTATCGCCAAGGCAGGACAGGTACAAAGGAGGTGGGAAGTACTTTCCTCCTCATCTTCGTCATCGCAACTTCTGCAAAAATCATTGTAAGGACGCTGGAGTCTTCTGGCGTGCTCGCCGATCAGACAGTGCCCAGTGATAACTCCCACCAGAACGCTAATGTGCTTCCTATCCATTGATCGAAGTTTGGAAGATCGCCCAGGATCGATTCTGGGCCATATCATTTTTGTCACTTGGCAGGTGCTACTGGTACCCCATATTGTATTGGCCTTGCCAACCGCATCCTCCAGTATCTTCTTTTTGCAAGCGGATATGGGCATTCCAATTTCGTGAGGCTCCATCATGATCTCCCTAGTCGCTGCACGAGCCAACTCATCAGCTTTACAATTGCCAGCAAAACCACTATGGCCGGGAATCCAGCACAATAGAAGCCTTCAAGTTTCTATTGTGCTGGATTTCCCAGCTCAATAAGGGACGAGCGGCACTCTTCCACTAGCTTAGATGAGGTGGAAACGGAATCGATGGATCTTATCGCAGCCTGGCTATCGGTGTATATTGGTATAATTATGTCTCTA
This sequence comes from Chloromyia formosa, assembly GCA_964017055.1. Taxonomy (NCBI): domain Eukaryota; kingdom Metazoa; phylum Arthropoda; class Insecta; order Diptera; family Stratiomyidae; genus Chloromyia; species Chloromyia formosa. Next base: position 12,697,665 of record OZ024817.1, read on the forward strand.
GAGGCTACAACGTGACGTCCTAGCCAAGTTAAAACCTCTGAAATCGCTGAGACCTCCGCCTGAAAAACGCTGCAGTGATCCGGTAAACGTAAGGAGATATTAACTCCTAGGCTTTCGGAGTATACACCCGCACCCACTCCTTCCTCAGTTTTAGAGCCATCTGTATAGAAAACAATTGACACCGTCTCTAAGGGGACAGTATCAGCCCAGTCACTCCGTGATGAAATCAAGCTTGCAAAGTTTTTTCCGAATACAAGCTTAGGAGACGTGTAGTCGGTCGTTGAAGGAATATCCACATTGTTGAGAATGGCAGAGTGGCCGCCGCTTGAAGTTACCCACTGACCAGTCTCACGAAGACGAATGGCCGTATTTGCAGCCACTACTTCAGCATAAATATCTATCGGTAGCAAGTTAAGCAACACATCCAGGGCAGCGGACGGTGTTGTTCTAAGAGCTCCAGTCATTGCTATGCAAGCTAGACGCTGCAGCTTCCCCAACATTTTGCGATAAGCCGCTATACGCAGTGCCGTCCACCAAACAGTGATACCATGCAGGAGTATTGGACGCAGGACTGAAACGAACAGCCAGTAGACAACTTTTGGGTCTGACAATGTAGGCTTAGAACACGAAATGGGTAACCATGGCCTAGGCAGCAGGAAAGAAAATGGCGAGTTGTTCGTGGAGTTTTGCAACTCTCGTCAACTCGTCATTGGCGGTACCCTGTTCAAGCACAAATGCTGCCACTTAACAATCTGCACCTCTCCGGATGGCAGAAAAGAAAACCAGATTGACCATATAGCCGTCTCCAAGACATGGAGGAATTGTCTCTTGAACGTTAGGTTGAAGCGAGGTGCTGATGTTGGCAGCGACCACCAACTTGTTATCGCAAAATACGAACGGCAGCCATCCAGCGCCCTCAAAATGCACGAATCTTACCACGTTTTAATCTGCAAAAGCTTAAGATCCATCTATAAGACGTGCATATTCCACCGCCTTGCACAAGAGAGCTATTGCACCACCACCTTGTGAGAATCCTACAGTTGATGACAGGTGGAAAGTCACTAAGGACTCATTTATTTCGTGTGACGTAATATTTGCGGGTCAATTGGAGCGCGGTGGGAGACCATTCATTAGCGACTCTATATGGTCTATAATCTCAGCACGCGTGCAAAGAAGCGTAAGTCGGGACAAGCGAAATTATATTAACGCATTAGCGGAGAAGGCAGAGGAAGTGGTTTACCGCTGTGACAAGCTTATCAAGGCATTAACTGGCAAATCTTTTGCAACAGAACCTCCTGTGAAAGATAAAGATGGGTCTCTACTGGCAACCGAAGAATATCAACTGCGGAGATGGAGAGAACACTTCACTGAGGCCCTCAACAACATCTTTGGACCTTCGAATGCATCTTCATTAGTAGCAGAAAATATTCCGCAAATAGCCAGAGTTGATAGCAGCCCACCACCTAAACTGGAAGTAACTGTGGCTTTTAAATCGATGGAAGTGGGTAAAGCCCCGGGGATAGATGGAGTTCCGGTGGAACTCTTTAAGGTGGATATCAACGCTACTGCGGATATTCTTCTCCCCCTTATCCAAGAGTGTTGGGAAACCGAAACTCTCCCTAAACAATGGAAGAAGGGCGTCATTATTAAGATCCCGAAAAAAAGCGAAAGAGGATTGCAATAATTGGCGTGGAATTTGCCTCCTCCCCGCAGTTTCCAAACTGATGGTCTTAAGCCGGATCAAGCAAACAGTTGACCGCACACTGAACGATGAACAGGCTGGTTTTCGCGAGGGCGGTTCATGTAGCGACCATATCAACACCTTCCGGATTATTATTGAACAATCCGCAGAGTGGAGATCCCCATTACATCTCATGATCATCGATTTCGAGAAGGGGTTTGACAGCGCTGACCGGGAATACATCTGGAAGGCTTTACGTAGGAGAGGTACTCGTATGCCAGATAAAATCATATCCATCATCAAGGAGTCCTATAGCGGAGCCCAATGTCACGTCTTACACAAGGGGAAGCTTTCAGATCCCTTCGAGGTACATAGGGGAGTGAGACAAGGCTGCATTTTGTCACCTATATTGTTTTTTGATTGCCATTAACGACGTACTCTGCAGCGCGCTTCATTAACACCAGAGCCTTTGCTCTCTACCTTTGTATCAGATGGAAGCTGTTTGAATACCTTCAACACCTGGATTACGCTGGCGATATTTGTCTTCTTTCGAATAGATCGGATCATCTAGTTCAAATGACGGATGCCCTGAACGCGCGATTTTTACCCGAGTCGCGTAAACGCGACTAGTGTTTACACGTAAGTCGGGTTTACGTGGACGAAATGTCAGAAACGGGTATCGAAACGAATTTTACTGACGCGGAAATAATGCGCACGTCGTTGTGTTTACACGAGGTGCATTAACGATTCGACAGCGTATGGGCGTGTATTGAAATCATCTTTTCTCATATGTTTGTTGTTGGATTCATCGACTCATCAACGACCGATGAGTATCCGTCAGAACCCGTCGTCAGCTAACAAGTTACGCGTTGTCGTAAATCCGTTTGCTGTTTACACGGGACGGGTATCGTAGATTTGACGCATCCGACGGGTTTACGCGTCACGTGTATTAGAACATTTATCCCGCGAGTGCTTTAGTTAGAAATGGGAAGTTTTCCTGTGGATCAATACTCGACTCCAGTTTTCTAGTTTTTATATTTCTGGCTTTTGTCAAGAATTCATGTACCAATGATGAATGGTATTCATCTCTGGCAACGAGTAACTTTTTCTTCACTTTTTACTAATACTCACACACTAATTAGTAGTTCAAATGAGTATCAATATCGAAAACCAGTTACCATGTAACATTCGAGTAATTACGTCCATAATGAAATGTCAGTTCGTTTCAATGTTATTACATTTTTCATAGCACTGTGTAATATACTCGTACTCGTTGCCGAGTGCCATTAGTATCAATCATTGTTTTTAGTCGATTTTCTATGTCTAACCGCCAATTGGCGACACTATGACTAAAGAAACTAATTAACATTTTTGTCTTGTGAGTGTGGTAAGTTTTTTTGAAAACGACATGGGTTCAAATTGATTTTGTACGTAATGGATTGGATTAGATAATATTAAGCAAATACGTACAGGTTGTATGCACATACATACTCGTACATACTTCAATTGAGTAAAGTCCATGTTTTGCGTTGAAATTACGTCACATTTTTAAATTGTATTGTTGTCTTGACAGTTGCTTTCAGAATTTGGTCGTTTGTGTTCATGTGACAAGCCGCCTAAATTACAAATGAACTGTACGAATTGATTAATGTATCATCGTCGGAACTTCACACCAATTGTCAAATTAACGACAAGCAGGCTCATTTTTTTGGTAAAATTGTACAATCTTTCGAGTGCAGGTTAGTCACCCCACTGACTCGTACAATTTTAAGTTGTTGATTTAATGCATAGAGATACCCTAACCTGCACCGGGTAAATTAAAAAAAAACACCTATTGTAAGGTATAGCTAACAGCACGTTTTAGAACAAAAACAGATGCGTTCTTTAGGTCTGTGAAATTGGCACCTCGAGATGATTTTTTTTTCATGCAAACTAGGTAAATCGTTTGCCCATCGTTAGCCCACGTTAGCCCAAGAAAAAGTTTCGTTTGCCCACCCTTAGAAAAAAAGTTATTAACGAAACAATCTTTCTGGGGCGAGTCGCTAAAAGAAAATTTTAAAATTTTCGCGAAGAAAAAAAAATTAGGGGGGGGGGGGGCAAACGAAACTAAAGGCTGTGGGCAATCTTGTGTTAACGATGGGCAAACGAAATAGCGTAAAATAGCGCATAAATATGAAAATTTTAAAATTTATTGTTAGCAACTTACCCCAGAATTTTTCTATCGTTAATAACTTTTTTTTTCTAAGGGTGGGCAGACGAGATTTTTTCTTGGCCCATGTTTACGGCCTACGGCAAATGAATTGCTCAAGCTGCACGAATAAAATTTTAAGTTTACGTGTTTTATTTTTTACAAGCATTTTGATGAGCGAATTGAGCAATATATATTTTATGTATGTATATATGCAAAATAAAAAAAAAAATTTCTAGCGACTCGATCCAGAAAAATTGTTTTGTTATTAACTTTTTTTCTACAGTTAGGCAAACGAAATTTTTCCATGGACAAACATGGGCCTACGATGGGCAAACGAACTGCACAAATTGACGAATAAAATTTGCGTTTTCGTTTTCTTACAAGCATTTTGATGTGAGAATAAAAAAAATTGAGGGGTAGGCAAACGAAAGTAAAGGTGGAGAAATCCTGGGCTAACGATGGGCAAACGAAATAGCGTATAAAATCGCAAAAAAATAAAAATTTAGATTTTCAGTGTTTCCCAACCTTTAAGAAAATGCATTTGTTAATAACTTTTTTTCTAAAGGTGGGCAAACGAAAATTTTTCCTCGGCAAACGTGGGCTAACGATGGGCAAACGATTTAGCCAGTTTGTATGAGAAAAAATCATCTCGAGGTGCCAACTTCACAGACCTGCGTTCTTTTGCGTGTCTATGGAATGTAGTACTCGATAGATACGCAAAAGTACGCGCCTAACATAAAGCTATACGGGTTTATTTTCTGTTCTGGTAATTTATCTAATGTAAATCCTACGCTTGATGGAAAAACCATATCATATTGTTTTCGCCACATTTCGCTGGACTATTAATTTTCTAATTGGCAAAATAGCATGATTTTCTTTGAAATATTATCACTCCATACAAAACAATTGACAGAGTAGAGAAACACTTTTTAGTTACCCAGGCTAAAATTGTCGGACCGCACCCAGGTCTAGACTGTATGATTAGGTCTAGGGTATTCTATCGCTTCGCCCGATGTTTTTGTCTTTGCTTTAAAAATGCTAAAAATAATTGCTAATTCATACTTACGGAAAATTCGTAATGCTGCGTTTTGGCTTATGAATACGTAGGATACCTACGAGGTCGGTGCTTTTCCAACTTAAATGAATCACGGCAGATGACGGGGCTGAATTTAGTTGATTAATGTTTTATAATAATAGGCACGGTCATTCGTATCCGGACTGTAACATTATAAATTAACGAAGAGACTACTTACGCGCGTACACGACCACGATACTGTTCGAATCATCTATCTGCAAAGATTATTTTTCAAATAGATGAGAAAATGTGCTAAACTAGTTCACAACAAACTACTACAGGCGAACTACGTAAAGCTTCATGCTAACCGAATTAAGTAAACATTCAAACTATGTCTTTTGAGGTGAAGACACCTCACCAATATGGTTCGTTACGGAGTAACTACTCCAATCCATGGGTGGAAACTGCCCATGAACACATTCCACCGATCTCGCTAGAGCCCATATTGGCCATTCAGACCTGGACACCACAACCCGCCCGGGTGGAACAGTCCCCTCTGAACCATCCCAGGATGATAAACCGACCCATCACAGGTGGAACTATCATCACCGGGGACCCTAGCTCAGGATGACTCACCGGAAGTTTCACAGATGAAGTCATCTTGCACTGAGTAGTGCTATCGCTAACTAACCACACATACTTAGGATGGTTCACCGGTCCTTCCCCAGGTGAAACCATCTGCCCTGAGCAGTGGTATTACCTGACAACCAAACACCCATCACAGGTGTAATGGCCTCCTAACTAGAGCACTAACATACCAAAAACACAAACGGCAGATAACACACTAAGCACCATTTACATGCACAATCACTAATTCAACACAAAATCCCAGTGATCACTCACCTTCTAAACCTGCAACAGGAACAATCTGAAATCTCACAGTTCAAATTTACATGCATGAACGGTTCAATTTCGAACCTTAAGTTCGTCACACAGGATCTCCCACAACCACGACCGAACTTCGATCGAATTTCATAGAACGTTCGAAAAAAAAACTATTCTCATTTCCATCGTTCTATGAAATTGATGGTTCGACGGAAGTTCGGTTGTGGTTGTGCGCCATAGTATGTGGTAACCATTAGGCTTTATTTTCCAGTGAGAGTGACTTAGGCTTGACACACGCGTCAAACAAAATAGTTCGCGAAACGCAGTGGAAATGGGGAGAATTTGGCTCGATCGTCGGCTGCAATCGTTGAGTGCGGATGGATCCCGGATCTGGATCTTAAACGTTGAAAGCATTCAGCAGTTCAGATACATGTAAATTTGAAGAAGAAACCAAACGTATTTTATTTCTCCAGCTCTAGTTTTACATGCAATCTTCACCTTAAATTGAATTGATATGGAAGCAACTTGTAGCGTTTAATACGTTTAATAGTCGCCACGGACGATCGAACCAAACGGTTCGCGACCACCACGTCAGCTTCATAGAACGTATGAAAAAAGTTCTCCCCATTTCCATCATTCTATTGAAATTAACGTGGTTCGGTGTTGGTCGGGGATCATTTGGTTCGACGTGTGTGTCGAGTTTAAGGTTCTCCCAGAACGCACTCATTATCGACGACAATAAGTTGCAAGCAAAACAACCCGGACAAAAATGGCGTTCTCAACAACTTTTCTTCATGCGGCGTCAATATAATATGATATCAGATATGTAGGTATGTACATGAAAAATATTTACAACAAATATTTGAAGCGATCCATCATTCTAGTTTAAATGGAAAACTGTTTTGAAAAATGTGAAGAGAAGGCGCCAAAATGTCCTTGCTGTGCTTTAACTTAGAGTTTGATCGGCCCTGGTCGTCACACCCGTCTGCAAAACACATCTACAAGAAACGCAAAGCACAAAGATTTCTATATGGATACTGCCAATTAATATGAACTCAAGCGTCATGTGGCAGTAGCGTAGATAAGGGGGTTAAGTGGATGCATCTTCCTCTCGTAAGTTCTTAATCAGTTATACGTATGTTGTCTTTGTCTACAGAAAAAATTCGATTAACTCATAACTATCTCAATACACAAATTAGATCTATAGAAATTAAAATGATTAACTCATAACTATCTCAATACACAAATTAGATCTATAGAAATTAAAATGATAAAAAACAAGCTAGCCTTCGGCTAGCTTGCGGAAGGTATCATACCTTCGTTGTGTTTTGTGGTACATTTGCCTTTTTGAAATTAGTAGAAAACTTGTTCCGATTTCACTGTTCCTATAAGAGGTATATGAAATAGTAGGCCGATTTGAACCAAATTTAGGAACGTGGCTTAGCAGTCAATACGGTTGAATAATATGCAATTTCGTAAAGATATCTTCAGAAAGAAAAAAGTTTTTCTGACAAAAACTTGCTTTTGGGACGGTCGTTCCTATGACAACTATATGATAGAGTAGTCCGCTTTCAACCAAATTCAGAAATATGATTTCACTAAAGATATTATTGATTATTGTGAATTTCGAAAACAATATCTTTAGAAATAAAAAAGTTTTTCTCACAAAGACGAATTTTTGGACCGGTCGTTCCTATGGCAGCTATATGACGTAGTGGTCCGATTCCGTTGGTTCCGACATATATACTGCCTGCACTAGAAAGTAGAGCTGCGACATTTATGCAATAATAACATCGATATCGAACACAAAATATCGTTAAGAACCTACCTATCTAAAATCAATTATAACTCACTTATTAAATTTTTAAATAATCTTAATAAGTATTTTCTTCTCTCTGTTCAACGACCATTAAAACAACACACAAGATCATACCCATTGTATAATAGATACATATCATACCGCCACTACCGTTAGATTTTACTACTTAGGAAATAAACACTGGAATTTAATTCGGCATTTTGTTCCTAAGTTCCCCTAATCCCAAAACTATCTGTGGTCGCCCTCAGTTCCCAATGTGCCTGTGAGTGTGACTGGTAGCGCAGTGTGTTGAGGAATCTTTTGGGAAGACCATCACAAACTAGTGCAAGAAAATTAGAAAGCGAAAAACAAATCCAGAGTAGTAGACGAACTCGATACTGCCCAAATGCCCGCAGAATTGTCTCTGTATTTAAAAGGCCCGGTCTCCAGGTTGAATGAAAACCCCCTGAACGGATGGGAACAGGATAACGTGCCCAAAAATTCGGTATTAATGAAGACTGCCATGAAATACCTATCCATTATGGCTACTTGGGTCCCTTCTGAGAGAGTGTTCTCTGCTACAGGGAACATTGCTTCCAGCAGAAGAAGCTCTCTCTCAGGGGACAAGCTTCAAAAACTACTGTTTTTGCAGATAGTAGACTCAACATTTTGGCATCTGGAATAAATACATACTATTTTTTTTATTTGCAATACATACGAAACATCGATATTTCGAGGTCGATGTCGCAGCTCTACTAGAAAGGAGGCTCTGTACAAAATTTCAGCTTGATAGCTTTAAAACTGAGGGACTAGTTTGCATAGAAACAGACAGACAGACGGACAGACGGACAGACGGACAGACGGACAGACGGACAGACAGACAGACGGACAGACAGACAGACAGACAGACGGACAAAGCTTAATCGACTCGTCTCATCATACCGACCAAGAATAGTATATATAGTTTATATGGTCGGAGATGCTTCCTTCTGTGCGTTGCAAACTTCATGACAAAGTTAATATACCCTATCACATCCGTGAAGGTTATAAAAAGTACATAATAGTGAAAGTGGGCTGCAAATGCTTCGTAAGTCCGTTTAACTGCGCCATAATCGAGCCAACGATAAAAAAGCCAGGTCAAGTTGCTCACAGTTCTAATACATACTCGTATAATCGAAAAGTAATTGACTAGATATACAAGGAAAAGTTAATCTGCCTACCGGAGCGTGTTGCTAACAGGTAGAAAATTTGTCCTCAATGCCTAGCATTTTGTTGGCCGCGAAACGAAATGAAATGTCAAGTCCCATGCAAAATGAACATTCATTTCGTCGACAAAATTTTTCGTTCCATTCTATGATATTATGTTCATAAGCGGAATTGGATGACATTCCTAGTATCCAATAGATGAAGGACAGTTTGACATTCTTATATATATTAGGTGACCGGTAGCTCAGTGCGTAGAGGCGTCAGTATCCCATCAGACTAGTTTCGTTACGGGTTCAAGTCCCGCCCACGGCATTCATAACCATGGTTGGAAACATTCCTGTTTCGCAAAAATTAGGAGAATTCTCTCTATTCGATTAGAGAGAACTTTCACAAATCTCGAGAAATTTCCGCTTTAGAACCTGCAAATTCCCCCGCAAGGGTTCTAGGTTCTTACCACCTAAAGTGGAAATGAACTACCTAAAGCGGAAATCCCGCAATTAGGGAATTTTAAAAATTCTCCCTAAATGCAATAGAGAGAATTCTACTAATATTCACGAAACAGGAATTTTCCCATGGTTGTTTGTGTTGTCTTCTCCCTGTAGCACGGGACGTAAAAATAAGCCGCAACATCTTCCGACTTGTCGCAGTAGGCGGCTAAATGGAAGCAACTGGCAACGTGCATCGTCCGAAATTGGTTTATGCCAACGAAACGTCAGCTAACCCCACTAGGGCACTAGGGGTTAGGGAAAATGAGTATTTCCCTTAATAGTGCCAGTTCATCTAACCTCTGTAGCCCCCATAGAATCAATCAAAAGAGCCAATATTCTCGTTTCAATAAACAATTATTGAGTTGAATGAATTACAACTATGCACTATATATGACTATAGTAAAATACTTGTAGTAACTGCATCAAGAGGATCTACTGAAGTCAACGGACTTCTTATTATAAATATTTCCAGAAGATGTATGAGAACAAAATGTGTACAATGTGTATAATGGTCAATCTGGCTGCGCCAACGTTCCTAACTATTCAACCGTGGGCCGGACACGTGAACATTACATATGCATATGTGCATACTGGTACTTGCATCTGTGGATCTGAACAGACAGTTTATATACAATGGAATTTAATCAATGAAACAATTCGTTTTGTACATATCATTGTCAATAAGTCAATTCAACAGATGTCTATCGACATGTCTGCCAATTCGTTTATATTTCAATTGGTATTTAGTGGTAGAATAAATTGGGGTGGGTAAACATTAATTTATTGGATTAGAACAGGATACTGTTGTTACGAAATTTTATACATACTAAATTGTATGCAAACTGATTGAATAATTTATTTATTATTTGCTCAATTTTGATATTGATGGGTAGAAAATGCTGAATTTAATTTTGTCATTCAAACAAATTATCTACATTGTGATAAAAAATTTAACGTTAAACTATTTACCATATATAAATTTGAATTTTTATTCATGTCAATATAGGTTATATTAACTTGCGAGCCGCATAAAGTGAAGCAACGTGTCGTATTTGGTAGTTGTATTTTAAAGCTTTGAAACCTTTCTAGTAAAGTCGTCGTCTAGGAAAAAGTCTTTTTTTTTTTCTCGAACAACCCACTTTGGGCGCCGTTGGGCATAATCTTCATAGTCCCTAAAAAGTAGTCATAGTTGTTCAGAATTGGATCTACTCTTTTGAACCTAGGTCACACACTCAGACCTAGGTCTAGTAGGTCCGATTTAAAAAAAAATATCTAGGTTCGGGTAGTTCCGCTGATCCGAATAGTTTCACTGATCCGAGTAAGTCCGCTGATCTGAATAGTCCCACTGATTCACTGATCCGAATAGTTCCAATGATCCGAGTAGGTTCGCTGATCCGAATAGTTGCACTGACCCAGGTAGGTCCGCTGATCCGAATAGTTCCAATGATCCGGGTAGGTCCACTGATCCGAATAGGTCCGCTGATCTGCATAGTTCCGCCGATCCGGATAGTCCGCGGGTCTGAGTAGTTTCGCAGGCTAAATAGGTTTGGTCTGGATAGATCCGAAGATCTGGATAGAAGACTAGGGATAGTTAGATAACAGAAACATATAGGTTTGGAAATAAAAGAACAGATTACCAGGAGTAGGTCTCGGATCAGGGTGTAGGTTTTACAGGATACACAGAGAATAGAAGAATAGAAGGTTGCCCATCAGTGTGGGAAGTTTAATGGAGTAGTTGAGTAGGGTGGTTATGACGGTGGAGTGGCGGGATGGAGAAGATTTAGGAAGGAGAGGAAACGCATTTTAAGTCCTTTGCTCAGGAAAAACGGAACTTCTTGGGCATGAATTGGAACCTAGGCAATATAGGGCTCTCCGGAATCGGGGTGATGAGAACAATGCACTAGAGTACTGTAGATGGTGACAAGGATATTCGAAAAAGTATATTTTTGGCAGTGAAGCGAAATATGTATGGGCAATATGGGTGTCATATGAATCGGGGTAAAGAGGCGAATGTCCAGGAGTAGTGTAGATGAAATTTCGAATCCTTCTATGACGAAAAGAACATTCTTGACAGTTAGGTGAAAAATGGACAATATGGGTGTCTCATTAATCGCGATGATAAGCAATATGCTTTATGGCACTTTTAAAGGCATTTTGAGTTTTGTGGTCGGGCAAATCTAGGCAATATGGTTATCATATCCTTTTTCGAATGTCCTTTTTGTCGCCGAATTACTCGAAATACCATTTACAGTACATTCATCTCTTTGCATTCATTCGCCTCACGTTCATATAAAAATCCAGGATTGCGTAGCCACATCCTGCCCAATATACGTGTACTATTTTCATACAAAAATCCTTAATTCCGCATCCAAACACTTTGCGGCAAAAATATATTTTCCCAAAACAAGATACCAACAACAAATACTGCCACAAAAAGATAGCTTTTGAACACCATTCAGTGCCGTTCTCAATCATCCTCGGGCGACCGGTAGCGCAGTGTGTTGAGGCGTCAGTCTCATGTTAGACTACGGGCGTTTCGGGTTCGAGTCCCGTCCACGACGACGTTCGTGGCCATGGATGTGCAAAAGATGCATGCTGGCAACTGCATTCTCCGAAGCCAACGAAACGTCAACTGCCCCACAAAGGATTAGGGCAATTGAGTAAATACAGAACATTTCACAGCCATAGAGTCGCAATTACCATGGCGCCATTACAAACGCAAACGCAAACGCCAAGCTTATTACATCCCGCCTACCAAAAGGGGTCCACACGATCATCATTGAATAATGAATCTATTGGTCGCGAGTCGCAGCCTAGCAAATCGTACTTTTAACAATAGGCGTGTTTTTTTGGGAATTTATCGCGTGTAGGGTAAAATAATACACGCGTTACACCAACAGCATTAACCGGGTTAGATTATTTGGGTGGCTGCCCTACACGCCTTAACCCCTCAATAAATTCCACATGCATGACACAACAGATGGCTCTGGTGTCGTGTAGAACGTAATATGTCAATGTTGGCAACGCTTGTGTTTCTGTCACTCAGCCAAATTCATTGGTAAACTAATATTACGTCTTGCTCTGATGGGCCCATACCTATTATTAAATAATACATTTTCAATAGGATTACTAAAAATATCAATGGAAAAAAAGGATAAAAAAAGATAAGAGTTTTCTGGGGATCGAACCCGCGACCCATTTGGATAGAGTTGCACTTGTAGCTGTCACTGATAAATAGCTCGTTTGAATGATGTTTGTTAAGTTAGAGCGGTACGCCAAGTTTATAAATGTCCGATGTCGCGATAAATAAACGATCCCACAATCAAACTGATATTTCATTCGAATTTTTAATTTGTTTCCACCACATATGAGGCGCACCACTTGACGTCAGTGTAGACAACTTCACGATTTGGAATTTAACCTGGATGCTGCCCTAGAGCGTTTTTCGGCGCAACCAGGGCACGTTTACGCAAAAAAACACGCCTATTGATTTTCTATTTTTCTTTATAGAGTAAATATCGATCACATTGCATGTGAAAGTGATACCACATGTAAATCAGATCAATTCATTTCAGAACATGGGGTAGGTCCGCCACCTAGGTTTTTGGACCTAGGGCCGATTTAAAATAAGCGGATCATGACTACTAAAAACGGTGTTTATTCCACTGTCCCATATTTGGCGCCACTTTGTTTTCGCGAAAACAACCCCTAGAAAAAATATATCTAGCAGATTGTTGGAACAGATGGATATTGAGAATGTAAATAAAATAAAATTATCCGTTTCTCAGGTCAATTCAATTCATGTTAATGCGTAACAACATCGGTTTAATTGGATCATGATGAAATCACCATCCTAGATACCCAAAAAAAGTTGTTTTTTCTCAATCAATTTAATATCAATTAAGAATTTCTCCGATCACGATTTCACTGCATGGCGTATCGCGCTCGTGACTAGAGATGCTATCATAGAAAATTCGAGACAGTGAATCTTTACCATCTGTGATCCTAATTCGGATTTTTTTGACATGGATATGTCTTATAGCTGGGGGTCATCCTAAAAATCTGTCCGTCACACGAAATGTCTGTTTTTCTACTCGGGGGTCAGAAGAGGAAACAAGCCCATTGAAAATTTTTCTGAGTTCTATGAATGTAGTGGCCGATCTTCAGTCAATCCGAGTCAGTCATCAAAGGGAACTCACGAAAATCGAAAAACTTCGCATCATGAACTGACTAAACAACCAGGCACCCATAAAACAAGTCAACATCATTCAACTGCCATCCCCTCGTGATTCAAATCTGCTCACAACACCAGCCACATCCAGACAACCTGTCTCCCTCACTCGTGCACAGCGCTATGGCTCCTCCTTCACAGCAATGTTTTTGTTTTCATCAATTAGTCACTAACCTGACTCAGTAAGAAAATCGTTGGGGTAGGTCGGGAAATAGCTTCAACTTCACACACACACACACACTCGTATGCAGGCAATGGACAGACGGTTAAGTCGAAGAAGTTCAATGGATGGGCGTTGCTTCGTCATCGGCGACAGTGCGAAAGAGATGCTTGCTCCACGGACTTTGAACTACACTTCCGCGGCGGATCCACCCCTTTCTTGTGATGGCCAATCCCATCCAGCCGACTGAAATCAGTGTCACCAAGGTCACCAACGTGTTTTTCCCGTGGATGTAAGGAACTTACGACCGTACTTGTATCGCGCATACCGCGTACTATCACGATCGATGATATATCAACTAACAGTGCACAATTCTGATTTAGTGAGGAGAATAGTGCAGATGATGCAGTTTGTGCAGCGCGGATAACGTAAACGTTAATGCAATAAAATTGTGTTGTCGCGCTTACCGTCTTTAGACTTAGACGAGTACTATCTAAGTATCTAATAGTAAGTGTGTTTAGCTAGACGGCGGCTTGACGCGATCGATCGCGGATTGACGTACTAACGAAGCACAGGCGCATATAAATATGTAGAGTGTATGATCGCTTGATCCACACACGGGGCAACGGTTGGGTTAATTTGTATTCTCCTGTACACTATGCGGGACGGTATGTCTTGAAAATGATACAAAGTATCTACACTGCATGCAGATACATCGGTACATCTTATGCCTACCGAAAGCGTGGGACGTGTTTTGTCGAATGAATTCATCCAGTATAACTATACTGGGATCTTTATAAAACTTATGTCGATATCTTCAACACAACAGGTTCCACGCAGTCGGTAGCCAAAGACATATCCATGTTCCGATGTATCTGCATGCAGTGTAGATACTTTGTATCATTTTTTTTATTTAGTCTGTCTAAACAAAAACTCAACTTGTTCCGGTGCTACACTGGGTTTCAGGAAAATTGAATTTGAAAATATAATTCGGAACTGAATCGCTGGAGCCCAAGAACACGAATTCGAACAATACTTTTGGTGGGCATAATGGTGAATTTGAGGTATTCAATGTCATAGTGGACACGCATAGCGACAAATTTTGATGCAGCCTTGTAAAATACGATAGGCAGAGGTGCCGTTTGGTATGAATGTTGGTGGGCCCCATACATTCACTTTAAGGGCCGGTTTACATTCTCGCGGTAGTGGATGAGGCGGGCATATTCCGCGAGGATGTCCGAGGCAAGGAGTCTGCGAGGTGCGCGTTCACATTCTCTCTAGAGTACGAGTCACGGCTCGCATCTCTTCGCCTCCGGAGCGAAGTCGGACGAGGTGAAGTAAGGTACCACAAGGACAGGGTGAACAGCATGTTTACACCCTCTTGCCTCGGCCATTCACGAGAGTGTAAATGGGATATAAGGGAAGGAGGCATTTTAGACCCGCGCGATAGAGCGGCTGTACAGGCGAAAAACCGAGAAATTCCAGCCCATTTCATATTTCATTATAACTTCTAAACGGTGTCTCGGATCGAAAATTTTTATAGGATGTAAAGAGGGTCAAATTCTTCGTTCACGACTCATAGGTGAAATTCAGTTCAATCGATAGTCAAAAGACGGTGATTTTTAAGGCTTTGGAGAAAAGTCACACTTTATCACTTTTCAAGGTCGCAGATCTTTGAAACGGATGTTCCGAATGAAAAAAGTTGGTTGAGCTGGTCACCAATGTGGTTTGCTTATACGGCTCATCCCGTTTATCATGTTCATGCGGCAATGTACAATAAATTGGCCCTGACGAGGCTTTTTTCAGTTCGGTCCATTTTTACTTTGGTTTCGAGCAAAATGCCTCTTTAGCGATTTTAGCATTAATAGTGTCGGCTTAATTGCACGATAGTGAAAAATGGCAATCGATTCAGAAAAATGACAGGAAAAAATGTGCCTAAAAAAATCGAGGTATAATCGGCGTCAGGGTGGAAAAATAAAAAAATCGGGAAATCGGTATACGCGCTCGGCACCCGTGAGTTCTCGGTCGCCACTCTACGATTTTATATCTAGCGATTCCAGCCTTGGCACGTCAATAAAATGTACCTGGGGGAACTCCTAGAACTTCACAGAGTTCCGAGCTTGTCGTCGTTTGTTAGAAGTGAGTTGATGAGAGTCTCACGGCGGGCGTAGAAATCGTCTTTTATTGCGTATTCTTTTACTTCAGTGGGGACGTGCACGTTGATGAGCCAGAGATTGAAGAATCGAGTCTTAATGCGTATCGCACGAACACAGCCGTTCATTTATCGGTTTGAAGTCAGTAATGTGCGGCTTGAGGTGATTGTCCACCATAAATGCTACTCCAAACTCCTTGTGGCCCGATGGTTTGCCACTTGTAAAAATTGTGTGGGATTTCTTGTCATTGATCGCATTGCCAAGCCAATTTGTTTCCTGTACTGCAGTAATGTTCAGTTTGTACTTTTCGACCTGTTGAAAGAGGGCCTTCTCGACCGCCGGTTTTTTTCAGGGAGCGTACATTCCAGGATCCGAAAAAAAAAAATCCGTTACTCGTTCGCGTGGTCTTCGTTGTTGATCCGTCCAATCCGAGGGTTTTGTTCCAGGTTTCTTGACGTGGAGTTGTTTTTACAAGGACGAGTTGTCAGTACATCGCTTAACCCCATTCAGGGGATGGCCTCGAAGATAGCTGCTTCAGATGGTTCAATAAACGTACTGGAGTTCACACAACTATTACACAAGTCATTCCATCCCACTTAACCTGAGACGTTTAGGTGTTGGTCAGCCATTCGGGGTACAGTTATCTGCCTTTTTCCAAACTGTCTTATCGCTAAGAGTTGGCCGTCAGCGGGTTATCACACTGCCGTTACCAGGAGGCCCCCACGAGGAGGACTATGGAAAAGGGCGAAATTAAAATCGCATTTTCTCGAACAGGAGAGTAAACTATCGAATCGAAAAACCATGAAGCCAAAAGTTAATGAAGGCACATTTCTGTGATTTACCCAACAACGTCAAAAAGATGTTCCAATATCTGAACCTATACTTCAGAAGAAAGCGAAATTGCTAGCAGAAATGCTAGGTGAACAAATTTGTTTTGCTAGTTCGGGTTGGTTAGATCGGTTTAAAAAAGATACGGCATTCGTCAGGAAAGGATAACCACTTTAGCGTGTAGCAATGCTTCTGGTACACATAGACTTACGCTTATGTGCGTAGAAAAATCCAAAATCCCAGAGCTCTTAAAAATGTCTCCCAAAATGCACTTCCAGTCTATTATTGGGCACAAAAAAGTGCGTGGATGTCATCAGAACTCTTTGAAAAACGGTTCTATGGAAAATTTATACCGAGTGTTGAACAATTCCTGTTGTCCAAAGGATTCTCAAGGAAAGCACTCTTATTTTTAGACAATGCTCCAAGACATACGAGTGATTTGAAGAGTGGTGAAATTGTTGTCCGATTTTTCCCTCCGAATGTGACAAGCCTTATTCAGCCTATGGACCAGGGTGTTTTCGTTGCCTTCAAATGCCACTACCGCGGATTTCTAACAAGGTTTATACTAACTGAAGAAGCAAGTTCCAACAGTCGTCAAACTATAACAGAATCACTTAAATTAATCAACATGAAACATGTTATTTACTGGTGTGCCCAATCCTGGGAAAAATTCAATTCTGGGACTCTACAAAAATCGTGGAAGAAAATATACGATGGTACATTGAGTGGAAATGAGTAACAGTTTGAAAATTTACAACATCCATTGCAACGCGTTCCGGGATGTGAAGATATTATGGAAGATGACGTAAATGCATGGCTACAATCGGATGACGCCAAACTAGAGCTAACTGATCAAGACATAGTGGATACCTGGATGCAAACAAGGGATGAATCAGAAGACTTGGAAGCGGAGGAGAGCAATGAAACTACCACAGATCGAATAACACCAGAAAATGGTTTAAAAGCATTAGAGGTAAAAACTGTTATGTAATGGGTTTTGTAGAAATTACAAAAATTAAGTTTTCAGGGGGCTTCGAGCACTTCGAGCAACCCCCCCACCCTCCCAGCGATGAATCAACCCCAGTAGACATACTGATTTTGAAACGGTCGCGCGATATAGCTGCTCGTAAACGTTACAACACGAAGATTCAATCAAAAATGATACAAAGTATCTACACTGCATGCAGATACATCGGAACATGGATATGTCTTATGCCTACCGAAAGTGTGGGATGTGTTTTGTCGAATGTTTATTCAGTATAAGTATACTGGGAGCTTTATAAAACTTACGTCGATATCTTCAGCACAACAGGTTCCATCCGGTCGGTAGCCAAAGACATATCCATGTTCCGATGTATCTGGATGCAGCGTAGATACTTTGTATCATTTCCCACCAAAAGCCAATAACCTGTCTTCCAAGAACCGATTCACGATAAACCCGCCCCAAAGGAAACTTAACACCCCCTTCATGAGACAGAGAGACATACCCCATTGCTTGCTACTTTTTCTGGGACCCTAGTGATTCCGATAGTACAACGCCCGCTATTTTATTAAATGAATGAATGGAATTGGCGGAAATTGAAGGTCATTGAAAGTCCTTGGACGTCCTTGACCTAAATAATGAGTAAAAATGGAATTTCATTCATTGTGACCTCAGATTGGGTCTATGCATGTGCATGTCGCGAGTGCACGATTTGTTTAATGAAATGGTGAGAATGAGAATGATATGAATGAATGAGAGGAGGAGGTTCGCTGGCCTGAGCGAAATTTCGCATACATTCGGAGACCATAAATTGCGTGTGAGCATGTCGAGCGAGGAGAGCAGACGACTTGTTGCGACGTGTTCTGGGGGCCTAGTCAAGTTAGGGAGTACGGAGCGTACTCTATATTTTTCAGGATTTTGAATGTATGGTATGGTATGTATGTATATTTTTCAGGATTTTGAATGTATGGTATGGTATGTATGCAGGAGTTTTGATTATGGCGTCGCGTCGTCGCGTTGACTGAGAGCGTGGGACAGAGAGCACAAGTCAAAATTCTGAGAGCCTGGTTGGAAATACTCTGTAAACCAATCGGCCACTACATTCATAGAACTTGGAAAAATTTTCAATGGGCTTGTTTCCTCTTCTGACCCCCGAGTAGCACAGCAGACATTTCGTGTTACGGACAGATTTTTAGGATGACCCCCAGCTATAAGACATATCCATGTCAAAATATCAGATTACTTTAAAAAATAATTGACATATTGATCCAAAGAATCATCTTGTATTAAACTGCTTGTCGTACGAAGTATTTTTTGTCCTTTTCATTGCAGTTAGTTGTTACCATGGATTAACCGAAATTTTCGTTACCCGAAATGACGCCAGCCCCCTTTACTTCGGTGAAGCGGGGTTCTACTGTATCAAGAATACAGTTGCATTTGAATAATAAATCATCATCATCATCGTGGCGCGACAGCCCGACGTCGGGCCTTGGCCGCCTGGATCATTGTCCTCCAATTATCTCGGTCACGTGACCGCGTCCTCCAATTTTGGGAGCCCAGCAGCTGCGCGGCGTCCACACCTACTGAGCTCTCCCAACGAGATCTCGGTCGTCCTCGCAGTCTCGCTCCGTCGACTCGTTCTGCATTCATTACTCTCTTAGGCATGCGATCATCGTCCATTCTTTGTACATGCCCTGCCCATTGAAGTCGTTGTAGTTTGACGATTTTCGAGACTTGCAGCTCATCGTACATTTCATACAACTCATGGTTGTACCGGATGCGCCATCCATCTCGATCGCAAACAGCCCCGAAAATTCGCCGTAGAACCTTACGTTCGAAAGTGTCTAGCATGTTTTCGGAGGCTTGAGCTAGGGTCCATGCTTCGCAGCCATAGCATAGCACTGGTCGTATAATGGTTTTGTACACGCGGAGCTTCGTGTTTCTGTGCACATGTTTCGATTTCATTATGGGGAGAACCGAGAAAAAAGTCTTATTAGCTAACTGTATCCGTCGCTTGATTTCGTCAGTTTCGTTGGCGTCCCTTGACAAGTTGCAACCCAGGTAAATGAAGTTGTTCACGAACTCGATGTTGAGGTCCCCCACATTGATGCTTGGTTGTGCAGGTGTCCTTGTCACCGATTGCATCATTATTTTAGTTTTACCCTCGTTAATACGTAATCCAACTTCCTTTGCAGCGGTATCAAGCGTATGCAGAAGTTCTTCTGCGTCAGCCAATCTTCGGGACATGATGTTGATGTCATCGGCGTACGCTGCTAATTGTGTCGACTTGATGAGTAGCGTCTTGCTGTTGTCCAAATTCATGGCCCGAATAACGTATTCCAGTGCTAGGTTGAAGAGCGTCGGAGCCAGTCCATCGCCCTGTTTCAAACCAGTGCGTGTTTCAAATAGATCAGTAAGTCTATTCTGGATCCTGACTTGTGAGACGGAGTTGGTCATCGTCATCTTTGTCAGTCGCACTAATTTTGCTGGTATACCAAATTGCAGCATGATGTTGTACAGTACTCCACGATTGATACTGTCGTATGCCTGCTTGAAGTCGACAAAGATTTGGTATACGTTTACGTTGTATTCCCAGCACCTCTGGAGTATCAGTTTGACTGAGAAGAGCTGATCGGTTGTGGAGCGACCAGGTCTGAAACCGCTTTGATATTCGCCAATGACTCGTTCTGCGTACGGTTTTATTCTATTTTCCAGAATTTTCGTCAAAATTTTATAGGACGTACAAACTAGTGAGATGCCCCTGTAATTCTCACACCGCAGTTTATCTCCCTTTTTATGAATTGGACAGATGATGCTTCTGCGCCAATCGTCTGGGATCTCCTCGTTCTCCCATACTCGCAGGAGTAATTGATGTATGGCATCAACTAGACTCGTTCCACCGAATCTTAGCAGTTCAGCTGGAATCTCGTCAGCGCCCGGCGCTTTATTTCGTTTTAGTGACCGCAACGCGAGATCAACTTCCTCTACTGTCGGGGGTTGAATGGGTGGGCCTAGATCAACAATATCGTCGAGAGCTTCCTGTGTGGGGATGTTAGATGGTCGGTTTAGAAGCTCTTCAAAATAAGAGGCCCATCGTTTGTTAATACCATCGGTGTCGCTGATGATGTTTCCATCCTTGTCCTTACAAAGGCTAGTCCTGGGTTGGTAGCCGTTCTTAATTGTATTTACTAGTTTGTACGCTTGTCTGGTGTTCCTATTAGCTAAGTTTTCGTTTATGTTCAGCAACTGCTCGTCAAGGTATTTACGTTTCTTACGTCTAATTATTCTATTCGATATTCGCCGTAGCTCGTCATATTTTTCTCTTCTGGCTCTGGTTCCTCGTTGAATCCATTGTCTGTAGGCCTCGTTTTTCGCGTCAAGTGAATTTTTGCATTCTTCGTCGAACCAGTCATTTCGCGGTCGCCGGGCTTTATATCCCACGACCTTCTCTGCGACATCCTTGATGGTACCCTTGAGTTCTTCCCAGAACCCATGGACGCCTGTGTTGCTGATGTTGTGTAGCATAGGTGATAGTTTTTCCTCAAGGGCGGTAGTATACGCCACCGCTGTAGCATCTCTCAAGAGCTTATCAACCGCAAAGATTTTGGGAGGGCTGATTCTTGACTGGTGCACTGAGGAAATTCTACATCTGTAGGTCGTCTTCACCAAGTGATGATCTGAGTCGCAGTTTGCTCCTCGATAGGAGCGGACATCCATGACACTAGACGCCCATCTCCTGCAAATGAGGACGTGGTCAATTTGGTTGACGGTATGTGCGTCTGGAGACTTCCAGGTCTGCTTGTGAATGCGTCGATGCGGGAAACACGTAGAGCTTACGACTAGATTCCTGCTGCAGGCGAAGTCTATAAGTCGCTGGCCGTTATCGTTACATTCTTCATGGAGGCTGTGGCCTCCAGTGGTCCCCCGATGCCAGCTGTCATTCCCGACTTTCGCGTTAAAGTCTCCCAGCAGCAATTTGACGTCGTTTGTTGGAAGTGAGTCGAAGAGAGTTTCAAGGCGGGCGTAGAACTCGTCTTTTACTGCGTCTTCTTTAACTTCAGTGGGGGCATGCACATTGATGAGCCAGAGATTGAAGAATCGAGTCTTGATGCGAATCGCACACAGCCGTTCATTTATGGGTTTGAAGTCAGTAATATGCGGTTTGAGGTGATTGTTCACTATAAATGCTACTCCAAACTCCTTGCGGCCCGATGGTTTGCCACTTGTAAAAATTGTGTGCGATTTCTTGTCATTAATCTCGCTGCCAAGCTAATTTGTTTCCTGGACTGCAGTAATGCTCAGTTTGTACTTTTCGACCTGTTGAAGGAGGGCCTTCTCGGCCCCCGGTTTGTTCAGGGAGCGTACATTCCAGGATCCGAAAGAATAATCCTTTATTCGTTTGCGTGGTCGTCGTTGTTGATCCGTCCAATCCGAGGCTTTTGTTCCAGGTTTCTTGACATGGAGTGGTTTTTACAAGGACGAGTTGTCAGCACGTCGCTTAACCCCATTCAGGGGATGGCCTCGGAGATAGCTGCTTCAGATGGTTTAATAAACGTGCTGGAGTTCACACAACTATGTAGCAGGTCCAACTACGCAAGTCAATCCATCCTACTAGACCTGAGACGCTTAGGTGTTCGTCAGCCATTCAGGCTACAGCTATCTGCCTTTTCCAAACTGTCTTATCGCTAAGACATTGGCCGTCAGCGATTTGATACACTGCCGTTACCAGGGGGCGCCCACGCGGAGGACTATGGAAAAGGTCTTTGCTCCTTTGAATAATAAATGGAAAACATAAAAAACTCTTGACACCATAAATATGAATGGCTATTGGCTATTATATCCTCGCTAATGAGAATGAAATCACTTTTTACTTTTGCATATAACTTGAATAATGTAATCATTTCAGTCGTGTGTATCTCTTCTATCAATCAATAAACAACAATTTCTTAACGACAACATCTTTGTCACAACTTGGTAGACAAGAAAACAATCTTTTAGCACACATTCGCCATTCAAATGAGCACGCGGAAGAAGTCTGATACATTGATGTGTAAAGTGAATACTTAATTCCGAGGTCATCAGCAGGTGAAATACTCTGAGGCTATGGCCTCAGAAATTTATTATTTGATTTCGATTCCATCTTTTAGTATTCATCCCACATTCAGTCCATCTATGAGTATATACCATTTCGTACATCATATTCGTATACAATGAGCGTTGTAGACATTCAGTCTACCAGACTCTTGGAAACTTTTCTCTTCATCGATCATAATGTTTCGAAAGGAAAAAAACATGATGGGGAACATCTGTGCCTGATTACTTATGGATATCTCATTTAAATCACGAACAATTCAAGGAGGAATCCAGAATATATCAGGCACCATCTGTCTGGACGTAGGTACTCGTACTTGCAACTAGTGAACAGAATAATGAATCAGTGATCGATAGTCATTACGTGGTCGATCGGTTATTTGCCTTTAACGAAGTTTACGACCCTATCCACACGTAAACAGTATTTTCAATTTAAATTAAAAGCTCCAAAACTAATTTGCATCATCTACGAACGAAAAGTTTTTCCTCCAATTCGCCAGCTTTGTTCGTTTGGTCCAAGCAAGACAAGCATGAGCCAAGACAGCCGGCATATAATAATCGAGCAAAGTATGTAGAAGTCTTCTCATCTTACCAACTCCTTGTATCCTTATCATCGACGACTGGAGTACATTAATAACAAAGTACTCGTACTTTAGAATTTCATCACAGATTCCCTACAGCACAAAGATTATGATAAATTGCCACACTGTCCTCGACCATATCCTTGATATTCTCGACGATATAGAAGAACGGAAGCGATGGGAGGATATAGAGAGCCTGGGATGATAAAAACTATCCCGCACATTGCAAAGGATGTAGCCGCATGTCTAGTTGAAAGTGCTTCATCTGCACTAATCGAGTGTTCATTGAGAAAGAAATGTACGAGATACGTATAGTGAGTACGATGACGATGCTTGTATTAGACGATGACGATGGCTACAAAGACATCGTCTTGGAGATTACTCGTATACGAAAAGGAATGGAATTGAAAGCGACCTTGATGCAACAGAAAGGAAAACATTGCAGATAGTTTCATCGATTTTCATGGAAGAGATTCATATTTGATGATTTGTCTTGTGACTAGTTGTTGCTCGGGGTGGTGAGAAGAATAAAGGATTTAATATTTAAAATCGTACCCAAAGGTAGGAGTCTGGATAGCGTGACGGTTTGCCGTTTCATCACCTAGTTTCAAACCTATCGATGAAAGTAGTTTTTCTTAAAAACTAATTTTTGTCAGTGATGTCATTGTCCGGATACCCATATCAGAGGTACATAATTGCCCTCCGCTGTGAATGGCTGAAACTGAAAGGCATTAACAGTCAAATCTGATTCTCAATCATGACGACGATTAATGCGGTCACAATGGGCAAAACTGTAACTTATGTTGTTATATGTTGTAACGGACGGTTTGGTGGGCATCCGAAGATGCCCGTGGGACGGAGCCTTAGGTATTATAATGACCGTGCAATTTGGCGAAAAAAAGGCCACTCAACGAGTTAAGCAGCGGCCTATGCTTGCGGTAGATCAGTTCGGGAGATGTGAGCGGGGTTTTCGCCGCTCGTTGCCCCTGTTCTTTACATATTAACAAAAATGCATAGGCCTGGGGAAGACAACTCAAACAAGGGAGGTAAAAATGGGGAATAAAAAAAAATGGAGCGATAAGGATGGAATGGTTTGCTGATGGCTCGATTACGCTCGCGATCGCATTGAGGTCCAGGTGTAATGGGACCCTCGGCCTCTGATTTCGTACCACCGACAGATCCTTACTCATCAGGTGCTGCCATAGATCTGACGGTGGAAGCAGCACCACCAGACCAGAATATGGTTCATTACAGGGCAGCTTCTACTTCGAGGCGTGCAAAGAAGTAGAAGCTGAGATCTGAGAACAGAGTGTGCTGCAAAACGAAAAAGAAAAACAAACTGGGATCCTGAGCTAACCGGCAACTATTGTAAAGGAGAAAAATAGCAAAGAGAAGAGAAAAAAAAGAAATACTGCATCTCCCGTCATCCAGATGTTCAACAGGTTACAGAGAATCCTGAGGCGCAATTATTATTATTATTATATTCTGGGGGATAGCCGAAGTAGGCCACTAACGTTTGGGTCCCTTTTCGCCCCTCCCGGTCATCAGTGGCTTCCAGATGTCGACTGATAGTTGTCGACCTTTTTCTTCATCACTGAGTCCCGTGTTATTGCTAGCATTTGTTTAAGGCTGAGTTCACTCATGGCTTCGACACTTATCGTGTGCTTGCCTGTGATCCTCAACCTCGTGCTAGCCAGTGCTGGACATTCGCACACAATGTGTGCTGCCGTCTCGGCCTCCTCCAGGCATAGCCTGCAAACGTCACCTTCCCCGATTTTCATCTTGGCCAGGTGAGCCTTAAAATTACCATGCCCTGTGACCAAGGCAGTTATCGAGCTTAGGGTACTCCGTTTGTAACTGAGTACCTTTCTCGCTTCCCTGCCTAAAAGGCTGGTCATTGCATTCCGAGCTTGTTTGCAAGTGACTAGCTCCTGCCATCTTTGTTGATGCATGGAGTCCATCCACTCCCCAACCTTCGCTCCAATCATACCGTTCCCCAGAGCAACTCTGGGTTCTGGGCCAATGAAAGTTGCCGCAGATCTCCGTTTTTCTAGGCCTTGAATGCAATACTAGGCAATCAAAAATTTTAAACTTACTTGAAAGGACAATCCTGGCAAACAGAAAGGTGCCCAGGGCACCTCCGCGCTTTTTCCGGACACCGAAGATGCTCCAAATGCCGTCAATTCAAAGCTTTTATGGAGGCCTTAAATACGTGGGGCTAAACCACAAAAGACGAACACAAAGCCAGGACTGCCTTGTTAAACTGACTCTAAAAGGGAAAACTATTCTATGGGAAGGATGGGGGTGCTACAGAGGAAAGCACAGCTACTTGAAGAGAAAATACGTGAAGTAAAGTGGCTAAGTCCTAAGACTTAGAGCAAGTAGTCTTAATGTGCTTGTGGGGATGCCAATCGGTGGAAGGACCAAAAAGGAACCCAAGGATGTCCTTTTTACTCCTGTTCTGGACCAGAAATGGGCCCCACGTTGGGCGCCGAATACGTAACAAATGGCTCGGTGGGTATTCGAAGATGCCCGTGGGGACGGAGCCTTAGGTAGCATAATGACCGTGAAGGTCGGGCCGTGCCATCTGGCGAAGAAAAGGCCCCTCAACGAGCTAAGCAGCGGCCTATGCTTGCTGTAGCTCAGTTCGGGAGACGTGGGCGGGGTTTTCGCCGCTCGTTGTCCCTGGTTTGGTGGGCATCCGAAGATGCCCGTGGGGACGGAGCCTTAGGTAGCATAATGACCGTGAAGGTCGAGCCGTGCCATCTGGCGAAGAAAAAGGCCCCTCAACGAGCTAAGCAGCGGCCTATGCTTGATGTAGCTTAGTTCGGGAGACGTGGGCGGGATTTTCGCCGCTCGTTGCCCCTGTCCTTAACGTATTAATAAAAATTCATAGGCCTGGGGAAGACAACACAAACAGGGGAGATAAAAATGGAGAATAAAAAAAATAATCGATACGGATGGAATGGTTGGCGGACGGATCAGACATCCACGCGGTAGCCCCTGGGTCCGGGTGTAATGAGACCCTCGGCCTCTGGTTTCGTACCACCAACAGATCACAACTCATCAGGTGCTGCTTCGATCTGCCGGAGGGAGCAGCACCACCAGACCATAATATGGTTCATTGCAGGTGGTTCATTACAAAATCTCAAAGTACCCCGACACCTTACCTTTAGGCAGAACGCGACTAGGAAAATGGCACAGGAAAAGACACTAGAGCTGACCAATGCCCCCGGTGAAACACACGTTGTTCGCCAATTAAAATTTGTTTCCTGTAGCGTTTGAGCTCAATTCTTAAAAGGGTTCAAGTCCTTCGTTGCCACAACAGATGGCAACGACTCAAATTATTATTGGATCAAAAAGTGTGAAGTGTAAATCAAGGTATTAATCCACATCATCATAGAGCCATTACAGAATTATAATAGTAAAGGCCAGACTATTTTGGTTGCTTTAGAATTATTGGCTTTTCAGAGGTTCAAGGATTTTTTCGCACAATATGCATAGAATTTTAATAATTAATGGCTTAGTTCATGACACACAGCGGTTCGCTTACTGTTTGCGAATTCGTTATATGAATTCTCTCCACTGAGTTTCTGATGGACACAACATGTAGCGCCATGTGTCATTTTCATTTTCTCCATCACAAAAATTTCTCTATTTACTGAGACCAGCATATGGTGACAGTTCAGAAATGCGACCGCGGTAGCTCAGTGTGTAGAGGCGTCAGTCTCATGTTTGAAGTTTGACTATGGTCATTACAGTTCCAAGTCACGTCCACGGCGTTCGTGGCCATGGATGTTTGTGTTGTTTTCCCCCGTGGTGCGGGGCGTAATAATAAGCCACAAAATCGCCCGACATGTCGCAGGTAGGCGGCTAAATGGGAGCAGAAGGTGGATGCTGGCAACGTGCAACGAAACGTCAGCTAAGCCACATCACAAAGTGTCTGTGGCCATACGGAATAGTTAACGCACTATGCCCCACTTGGGGTTGAGGCAAATTAATATATTCATAAGATTTTCTGGCAGTAGTCAATTTGGCACTGTGAAATTTATAACTGATGGATGATTAGATGCGACTGTTGTTCATAATACAACTATCCGCTGCAATGCTTTGATACTGCTGGCACAGCGTGTTGCGATTCCGCTGTGTATTATGAATTTTTCCAATTATTTCGTTTGCTGTTTTATTCAAGCCGACAAATTTATTAATGTGTCGTCCGGCACACGCAATCGATCGATGGTTTTTTTACAACAGTTAAACACGCAATTTGGACTATTAGCACTGTGTACGACAAGACAGTAAATCGGGCTAATAACCTCCCTTCCTTTAGACCAGGGCATGTTTATACAATGGTCTTCCTGAAAGGATTACGGGTAAGGCAGGACTCATTTGAGCTTGTGCTTTTAAGCTGAAATGGAAAACATTGTGATGAAATGGCATATTTAAAACATGTTTTAGCTGGAACGCATATTGCTCCCAACCCCCGTAAAAGCCACATGACATTGTTCTTGTAAAATGTGATTTGGACACTTGGTACAACAACAGTACCATTAGAATGTGCGTGGATTGGGAATGGGAACGGTTGGAAGCAATATGCCCCGGGTACTTTATGGGAACGAACCTACTGCTTTGTAATGTCGGTAGGGAGCCTACTTTTATTACCAAGAATAGGCAGGAAGTCCTCGACATCACACTTGCCTCGGAGGATATTCACCACTTGTTCAGCGGCTGGAGAGTATCCGAGGAACACTCTTTCTCGGATCATCGTTACTCACAATTTAGCCTATCTGATCGACCTGCGCTCACTCCACGCACCTTGAATCGCGGACGTACAGACTGGCCGAAGCATCGTCAGACTCTTTTGGAATTGCTGCCGCCGTTACCAGTTCAACCCTCTAACCAACATGAACTGGATTGCATGGTTAACACGCTGACCGGTGTAATTAAGGCGGCGATATCCTCATCGTGTCCTGTCAGCTCACATATAGGAAAGAAGAAGCCACTATGGTGGAACGGTAAGTTATCCGAGCTAAGGACTACATGTAGGAAGGCCTTTAATAAGGCAAAAGCTTCTAGGCTGGAGTCTGACTGGCAATCCTATAAAAGGCAAAGCCTTTTCAAGAAAGAGTTGAGGGGAGCTAAACGTAACTCGTGGAAGAGCTTCTGCGAACGCGTGGAAGGTTGTAGCGAGGCCTCTAGACTCCGTAAAACGCTGTCGACGAACCCACCTCTGCCTACTTTTCTGTAGAGGCAAGATGGCTCATGGACATCGTCAAGTAAAGAATCCATTGAACTTTTGCTTGACACGCACTTTCCTGACAGCACGGTGGCTAGCTCTGCTGGAGCCTCACATTCTTGCCGTCCGACAGCATGTGATGTTGCGTCCATTCTGTCGAAAGAAAAGATTCTGTGGGCGATCGACAGTTTCGAACCGTTTAAATCCGCCGGACCCGATGGCATTATTCCTGCGGACTTACAGTACTCATTGGATATTGTTCATCCTTGGGTGGAGATCATCGTAACCGCATGTCTCAAAATGGGATGTGTTCCGCGCATCTGGACGAAAGTTCTAGTTGTATTCATCCCAAAAGCTGGGCGCAGCTCACACGCGCGAGCTAATGACCTTCGTCCTATCAGCCTTTCTTCAACCTTGCTGAAACTATTGGAGCGGCTAATCGATACCAATCTTCGAAATACCATTCCGCCTCTGTTACTATCTTCATCGCAACATGCCTACTGGAAAGGTAGATCAGTGGAGACTGCTCTGCACTCTCTAGTTAGTTGTATTGAGAAATCCCTTGAATACAAGGAATACACCATGGTTGCGTTTTTAGACATCGAGGGAGCGTTTCATAATATTAAACCTAGTGCGATCATGGAAGCGCTCTTAAAAATGCAGGTTGAGGAATCGCTCTGCAAACTCGTTAGTCTCCTGTTAACATCTAGGATTATAAGTACCACTATGGGTACTTCATCCGTCAGTAGATATGTATGCAGGGGTACACCTCAAGGGGGCATACTGTCCCCTCTTCTTTGGAACCTGGCGGTCAATGGACTGCTTTTGAGATTGGAAGAGCTTGGTTTCAGTGTGACGGCTTACACTGACGATGTTACCATTACTGTTTCGGGAAGATTCCGGGGAGTCCTTAGTGAGTTGATCCAGAATGCTCTATGCATACTCACCGAATGGGCAGGCCACTGTGGCCTTGGTGTCAACCCTGACAAGACCGAACTTGTTCTCTTTACCAGAAGACAGGAGCTGCCTCCTGTTGAGTCTCCATCATTGGATAGCAAGAAACTGGCCTTCAGTGATAGCCTAGCACCCTTGAGCGGGTTTATAAAGCCACTACTGCGCTCTATTCGTGCAGGAGGGCGGTGGGTAAGAACTGGGGCCTGCAACCGAAGGTGGTATACTGGCTATATACAGCGGTTGTGCGGCCAATTCTACTTCATGGCATTTGTGTTTGGTGGGCGGCACTAAGAGTGGCGTCCTATTGTCGCCTGTTAAGTAAAATGCAAAGACTAGCAGCGATTGCCACGACGGGGGCCTTTAGAACAACTCCGTCAGCCAGCTTGAACACGCTGCTACACTTGCTCCCGCTTGACATATTTGGCGAACAGCTGGCGGGGAACACGGCCCTGCGTCTTCGAGAAACAGGCCAATGGCGTGCTTCGAGTACTGGCCACTCGGCCATCCTGTGCAACCTTGATTTCCCTCCGGAGACTGACTACACGTCTCCTAAACATGTTTTCGGTAGGAATTATACCAGCCTGATTCCGTCGAGAAGCCTATGGGCTGATAATGTACCCCCTACCTCCAATTCCTTGACTATATACACGGATGGCTCTAAGACAGACAATGGGGTTGGGATTGGTATACACTCGGAGGAACTGGGAATTAACTTATCCTACCGTCTTCCCGACTTTTGTAGTGTCCTGCAGGCCGAGGTTTCGGCGATGTCGGCAGCACTGACCTGGTTAAGGAATCATGTCGTGACTGCAAGAGACATTACTATCTATACGGACAGTCAGGCTGCGATTCGCTCGCTTGACTCTGTTCGCACCACATCGAAAACTATTCTGAAGTGCCGCTCGGCCCTTATGGAGGTGAGTTGCTTTTTCAACATTACCCTCTGCTGGATACCGAGTCACAGTGGCTTTGCGGGCAACTGCAGGGCGGACGATCTTGCGCACGAGGGAACAACCCGTGTCGTCGATGGGCACCGCAATGACATTAGAACGCCAATTGCATCATGCAAAGTGGCAATTAAGTCTGTGGCAGTGGATAGGACCAATACCAGATGGCTCAATAGTCGCACTTGCCAAACGACGAGAATGATTTGGCAGAAATTTGACTCTAGCCGCTCTGCCTCTTTGCTGGCACTGAATAGAAAGCACATTAGTAGAGTGGTGGGGACTATCACAGGGCACTGCCCCATTGGTGAGCTCGCATGGAGGCTCCGTCTTCCTCATCATGACTACTGCAGGAGTTGTGGGGATGAGGATGAGGAAGAGAGTGTCTTGCACCTTCTATGCCGCTGCCCGGCACTGGCCATCAGCAGGAAAAAAATCCTGGGTTCCTGGTTATACTTTGATATGGAGGAACTCAAGGATATGAGTGTATATAGGTACAGCTCAATCGCTACATTGCCAGCACAGGCTGGTTCGGAACCTAGGTTTCTTAGAGAGATGTTTTGTTACTGGTGGTATCACAATGGACCCATGAGAGGTCTAAGTGTGCTGTGTTGTATCATGGCAGCCCCTTAACCTAACCTAACCTAATATGCCCCGGGTCTTAGTCCTTAAATATTTTCGAGCGCAATCTATATATTTATAACGAGCTTTAAGTAATAATTAATAAAATAAGAAAAAAATCGGTTATGTTCATATTCTAGACGTCGCTGCTGAAATGGATTATAGACTTATGTATATCGAACAAGAAAAACAAATCAGCAATTTTCTTAATGGATATTAATTGGTGACTAGATGAACATCACTTTTCACGTTTTCTGACAACATTTTATAGTCTACATTATTTGTAGCTCATGTCGTTGTATACAATATTTTTGTACAAATGTGGAAATTCAACACGTTTTTCGGAACGACATTTATGTGCAGACATGATGTTATTCATAAATTCAGAACTCTTTTTTCATCCACTGCACACATAAATTTTCAAACCGAAAATTATGTGATATGTGGAAAGTATTATCCATTTTTTTTTATATTAGACTTATTTGAAACACAGAAAAAGATAAATCTTCTCGAATATAATATCAGACAATGTTTTTCTGCATATCATGATGATATACATTGAGAGAGTCTTTGCTCCCACAAAATATTGTCATTATCTAAATGCTGGAACTTTTTGGTGGGACGAGTGTCAGTTCTATTGTTATGCTCATTTCTCAAATGATTTTATACGAGGGGTTGGGACTCCCAGAATACAATGCGACACTGCTAACAAAATGAAACATAAACCAGGAGTCCGAAGCGTATATACCCTAGACTTGTACAGACCTAGTGGTGACACCAAAAGTAATAATTGGCAACGACCATATGCATTAAAAGTGAGTTTCCTATATAGCCAGTTTATAGGGGAGGTTGACACTTATTCAGGGAGACCTTGACCATTCTCAAAATCAATTAACTAACCCATTCTACAAATATTTGTCGAATTTTTCAAGTCGCTAGCTTCATTCCATCGAAAATTATTGCTTATTTGAAGTCTCACTTGTAGGGGAGGTAGGGGTTCCTTGGGTCGGATCTTGCCCATCATTGCCACCAACCAATTAGATCACCCTAGAAATATATATACAAAATTTTAAGTCTCTAGCTTCACTCTATCGAAAGTTATCGCTTATTTGAAGTTTCATTTGTAGGGGAAGTAGGGGTTTCGTTGGTCGAATTTTACGTATTTTCAATATCAGCCAACTGGATCCTACTACAAACATTTGGCCAAAATTTCAAGTCGCTAGCTTTATTTTGACGTAAGTTATCGCATATATTAAGTGTCATCTCTAGGGGAGGTAGGGGTTCCTTAAATCGGATCTAACCCATCTTTAATGCCAACTAACTCAATCTCATTTCAAACATTTGACCAAAATTTCAAGTTGCTGGCTTCATTCTATCAAAAGTAATCGCTTATTTGAAGTTTCATTTGTAGCGGATGTAGGGGTTCCTTGGGTCGGATCTTGCCCATTTTCAATACCAACTAATAAGACCTTACTACCAACATTCTACCAAATTTTCAATTCGCTAGTGTCATTCTATCGAAAGTTATCGTAATTAAAGGAATATTTAATTTTTTGAATTTTGTAGGGGAGGTAGGCGTTCCTTTGATCTGATTATGCCCAACTTACCAAAACCTAAGCAGCTTCTGACTTCAGGGTTATTTGCCAAAAATCAGATGTCTACGTCAATTGATTCAAGAGTTATGGACAAAAAACCTGAAAAGTAGGGTAGTACGGGGCTCCTTGTAAGAAAATTACCGTTAGTTTTCAACTGATCGATTTTATTTTTCCAGGAGAGTATCAGATTACCATCACGAGCAATCTACCAAAGCTAGAGGTTTTCATGTTTATTTAATCGGGAGTTATAGATACATTTAATTATTTTACATATGTAGGGGAGGTAGGCGTTCTCTTGGCCTGATCACGCCCATTTTCAATACTAACCAACTAGATCACACTGCCAACATTTGACCAAAATTTCAAGGCTCTAGCTTCATTCTGTCGGAAGTTATCGTGCGAACGGACAAACAGACAGACATGGCTTAATCGAATCAGGAGATGATCCTGATAATTTATATACATATATACATTGCCATACCTCCGGAGCCTCCTTTAAAGTGTTACATATTTCCGTCGTGACAAAAACAATATACCCTATACTAAAAGTCTAGGGTATAAATATACGCGAGTACGAGTATGTAGTAAAATTTGAGACAAATATTCTATAAAAAATAATGATAAAGAAAACTACTTTATCAGCTGATTCAGCGAGGAGGTACTGGCCA
Organism: Chloromyia formosa; assembly: GCA_964017055.1. Taxonomy (NCBI): domain Eukaryota; kingdom Metazoa; phylum Arthropoda; class Insecta; order Diptera; family Stratiomyidae; genus Chloromyia; species Chloromyia formosa. The sequence goes on from OZ024817.1 coordinate 12,730,973, forward strand.
CCACTGCTAGCTCTTGAAAGTTGTAAGCACTTTAGATGCTGGGGAGTTTCCATTTTAGGGCTGAACAGGAACACTCACACAAAGTTTGTTCGATGGTGTCCCCTTCCATTTCGCATCTTCTTCTGCATAAATTGCTGTAGGCCAATCCCAACTTTCTCGCGTGAGATGCGGCACGGCAGTGTCCTGTGAGTTGACCTATCGTCGCTCTCAGCCTATTTCTTTTGAATTTGAGTAATATCCTGCTCTTGCTCAAATCAAGTGATGGCTACCCTACAGTCCGTTGTGTTTGTCCAGTCGGGTTTTAGTTCAGTCTATTGCGTTTGTGATGTCCGAAACTGTTCGTGGCATAGCTCCCGAACCTCTCCTTACCAGTTCATCGGCTTTCTCGTTGCCTACGACACCACTGTAGCCGGACACCCACATAATCCTTATGCGACAGCCTCTGTTCTTACGTTTACAGTTCTCGAAGAGCATCTGTATGACGCTAGAGCAAAAATGGTCTCCCTACTGTCGACGAAAATAGTCGTCATCCTCGTTGAAGTTTCTTCCATGGAATACGGTCGCAAAGTTCGCCAGTCCGAACCACTGGCTCAGGCCCAGGTCCGCCAAGTAGACGCCTGAGCCTACTCGAGTGTCAGTCTTTGAACCATTCGTTCAAATCATCTATACTGTTTTTAATGGCTTCTCTGCTCTCTCAATCTCTTCTTGTAGGGAACTTCATTTCGAAGTTCCTTTCGAGGTATGTTGTGATCCGTTTCATCAAGATCGAGGCCGTATTGTATCTGATATGTTGTCAGAATACAAGAGTGACCTTTTTTATATTAAATGGCTCAAAGACTGACAACGGGGTGGTAGTAGGAGTCTACTCCGATCAACTTAACCTAAGCTTATCGTTCCGTCTTCCAGATCACGGTAGTTTCCTCCAGGCGGAGGTTACTGCGATTTTGGAGGCCCTTATCTGGTTGAGGCGGCCATATAAGGATATCACAATCTACACAGATAGCCAAGCCGCAATAAGATCGCTGGAATCTACACTGTTAACATCTAAGATAATAGCTGAATGCCGCTCGACTCTCGTTGAGGCAGGGCTTTTTTTTAATATTGTCTTGTGCTGGATTCCAGGGCATAGTGGCTTTGGTGAAAACTTCCACGTTGATGAGCTCGCTAGGCATGGGACAATGGGCGTGATTCAGCAGCAACATGCTAACATTTGTATGCCTATTAATTCATGTAGGCTATACTTTAAGTCTGAGGTTATTGATAAGGCGAATGCTAGGTGGTTGAGTGGTATTACATGTCATGCAACCAGATCGATGTGGCCTCGTCTAAACCCTGTTCGCTCATCCCAACTCATAGCGTTGAAAAGACAGAATAACAGTTTTGTTGTGGGAGTAATTACTGGCCACTGCGTTATTGGGGAGCATGCTAGGAGGCTTCGCCTTCCTTTTAATGATTTCTGCAGAAGCTGTGGAGACGTCGATGAGGAGGAGAGTTGTTTCCATCTCCTCTGTTCTTGTCCGGCCCTGGCAAGTAAAACGAAATCAGCTCTTGGCTCCTTTTTTTTCTCAGAACTGGAGGATCTGGTGGATGTCAATATAGACCGCCTCCTCCGTTTTATCACCAGCTCAGGTTGGTTCAAAAATTAGTTGGGGTGTTGGGGGTCAATATAGGACCCTGTGGTATCACAATGGACCAGCTTATGGTCTAAGTGTGCTGTGCTTGTCATGGCAGCCAGATTACCTAACCTAACCTATATTAATCTATGCAGCCGTATTGCGAACATTCTTGGGTTATCCATTTAATGAACTTTTCGAATTGTATGCGGAGATATCGAGATACTATTTGTTATAGTCAGAAATTTGATACAAAAATTAGTCAAACATTTGAATGTATAATGGCCGCCTTAGAAAAAAAAATATTTACTTCCCCTAATCACCACCTGAAATTGACAATCGTTTAAAAAGTTGTACATCCTCATTTTCTAATTTCCTGAAATACTTTTGGTACTTTGAGAGACTGTTAAATTCGAAAGCATTGCATTTTCCCCAGATCTTGCTATCTAGGTTAGATATTTGGTTCATTTCCTTTTTCTTTTTTTTTCTTTTGCAATTGATAGTCCAAAATGCTTCTTTAGCCTAATTAAATTTCACGAGACTCATGTATTTATAAAAACAATGACTAATAAAATGTGGATTGGGGAATAATTTTTGGGATTAATGCCATGTTTACAGTTTTTTCTTTACCTAAATAGATTTTTTGAATACGTTTACCTCAGAGCAAAAATATAAATTTAGTCTAAAAATACGCACATTTTCTTAAAATATATTCAACTCCGGAACTCGCAATGATTCAGGAAAATTGTGCGAATGATACACACTCTGGTATAGAATTGACAAATATATCTGTACGGTGAAAATATACTGAAATAATTATCAGAAACCGGAAACAAGAATTATTCACTCGATGTTGAGTGAGTCAAACAAGTATTTTTGCGAGTATTTTTAGGATTTTTCTTCATGAGGCTTTGCAATAATATGTTTATTTACGTTCCTTGCCACGTCCAAAATACGGAGTAGTGATAATAAAATGGTTTTTTTTTATTAAGACTTTGTTTTCTCATTTAAATCAACCAAACCAATGAAAATGAGTTGATGTTTTTCTTTTCACTTTTCAGGTGAGTGCGATTTTTCATACACTAGTTCCTATTAGGTAAGTATGTATTTGAATAACTGTAATGGACGGTTTAGTGGGCATCCGAATGCCCGTGTGACGGAGCCTAAGGTAGCGTAATGACCGTGAAGGTCGGGCAGTGCTATCTTGCGAAAAAAAGACCCCTCAGCGAGCTAAGCAGCGGCCTATGCTTGCTGTAACTCAGGGAGACGTTGGCGGGGTTTTCGCCGCTCGTTGCCCCTGTTTATATGTTAATAAAAATTAATAGGCCTGGGGAAGACAACACAAACGTGGGAGGCAAAAATAGGAAAAAATAAAAAAAATGGGACGATAATAATAGAGTGGTTGGCGGACGGCGTAGATGCCCTCACACTCGCATCGTAGTTCGGGTGTAATGGGACCCTTGGCCACTAGTTTCGAACCACCAGATTACTACTCATCCGGTGCTGCCTTCGATCTGCCGGTGGAAGTAGGACTACCAGGATATGGTTCATTACAGGTGGCTCATTACATTACCCACTGTCCTCTGGAGTTCTTACGTAATTGCTAATATACATAAGTGTCACCATATACTGTCGAACTCGAACACGAAGCTGGTACAAATGTCCTTTGACACACACTCACACTTCGCATAGATGTGAAGAAAACCTGTCCACTTGTACTAGGTTCGTGTTCGACAGTGTTTGGTGACACTTACGTACGTACGTATCATCGTAAATACGAGTTTTAAACTTAAAACTCAAACTCATTTAAAACTAAGACTTAACTAGAAATAAAGTCATCAGTCATCGGTCATCCAGTCTGAGACATGAAAGCTACTTTATTTGATGACATTTTCTTTGTGGCGTGGTTCTTTTGTGCAGCCATTTCTCGATGTTGATAAGGTTTTTTTTTCAATCTAAAGTCAGTGATAATTTACAGTAGAACAAAAAAAAATATGTTCTCGAAGAATGATCGAAAAAGCCTGAAAATATTTGGCAAATAAAGTGAGTACGGTGGAATTTTATTTTGTCGTTGAAATGGGCAATCGAATAGGCGCGTGGTATCCTTAGTCACAAAACACAAAATCATACCGTTTTTAAACCTTACCGTAAAGCTACCCTAATCTGCCTTAAGCTACTTGAGGGTCATGTTAAATGTCAGACTAAATCTCACTAATATACTTTCGTATTATAAAGTGACGATAAATTTTGCCTCCTCCTCCATGACAAAAGTTGGTCAAATCCTGTTCTATTTGACGTTTGAGGGGTGTTAGTTGAAATTTGCCGGTTTTTTCGATAAAGAAAAAACTTAATTTTCAGGGGAAACTCAAAATTTCTTTATTCAAAGTATTTATCATTGGATTCTACACACTTCGCCTATCTTTCAGGCAAATTATGGATACCATCCCAAAAAAAACTTTTTCTCTTTCGAGCCAAACCATTCGACGAGCCATTTTTCGACTTCTTTAAAATTAGCGAAGCGCTGCTCTGAAAGTGAGTGTCCCATCGATGCGAAAAGGTGATAGTCGGACGGGGCGAGGTCTGGAGAGTATGGCGGGTGCGATAATATTTCCCAATTAAGTGCTTTTAATGTGTCCTTCACCAGTTTAGCGGTATGAGACGGCCCGTTGTCATGTTGTAAAATAACTTTGCCATGTCTTCGGGCCCATTCTGGCGGTTTTTCGATCAACGCATGATTCAAATTGATAATTTGTTGTCTGTAGCGATCCGTATTCACCGTTTCACCAGGTTTTAATAACTCGTAGTACACCACACTACACTGGTCCCACCAAACACAGAGCATTGTCTTAAGGCCAAAGCGATTTGGCTTTGCAGTCGATGGGCCGGCTTCACCAGGTGAAAGCCATGATGTTTTTCGCTTCAGGTTCTGAAAATAATTTAGTGTTTGTGCCAATTTTTCTTGCGATTGGGTTGGGTCTTCATCCAATAACGCCTGCAATTCCTCGTCTTCGAACTTTTTCGCTGCACCGGGATGCTCATTGTCTGTCAAATCGAAATCTCCACTTTTAAATTGACGAAACCATGTCTCACATGTTCTAATCACTGGAGCATGTTCACCATAAGTTTCTACCAGCAACCGATGAGCTTCAGCTGCTTTTTTCTTTTGATGAAATAAGAAAAGCAACGAATGCCGCAAATGCGATATGCTTGGAACAAAACTCGACATATTCACTGAGGCAAACAACTATGACGCTATTATTTTGGCGGAATGTGATTTGTGTATTTTTTAAGGTTAATGTCAATAGAAAAAATGACATATATGCCAAATCATAGAAATGTATACGTATTGCTAGCGACATCTAACAGTAAAACCGGCGAACTTCAACTAACACCCCTTATAACTCTAAAACTCATCAAGTCCCACGCCCGTATCCCGAGTCTGAGCTTCAGCAATAAACTCATGCCGCTGCTTAGCTCACTGAGGAGTCAATTTTGACAGCTGCCAACTTTGACAGCTGTCGCGACCGGACCTTCACTGTCATATGAACTCCGTCCCCATTGACACCTTCGCGGGCGTCGTCTCCATCGTCCATTACACAATCAATACAGATTACGAACGTGGGACCGAACTTTACAGTTCAAACGAAACGTGTGCTTTGAAGTTAATGCAGTCTAGCTAAAATAAATTCTGGAATCTGAATTTAATATACATACATATACACACACAGAGCTCTGTAAAATACTTTTGCACCAGGTTTCATCATTTATGAATTAAATTTACCACAATGAACATGTCCTCTCGATATGAATTGCTTGTAATTGATTGCGGAATTTTAGGCAGTCAATTATCCTGAACAACATTTTAATCGAACCGATGATAAAATATTCATCAGCCATGTAAAGGGCGTATTGTTTCGATATAACAAAGGATGTGATCTGATGCATTTGTGGTGTAGATGTATCAATTTTTATCTTGTCAGCACAATAATCAATTAGAGTGTTTCATCCTGATGTCGGGTTTTGGCCGTCTGGACCTGGGGAGTCTAATGCTTGAGACTGGGTAATGGAATGAAATACCACAAAAAGGACTGCTACATTAATCGCGGTTTGTTAAGTATTACGGATGTCCCCAGTCCCCTACAATCAGTTGTAGCACTCGTTTAGGTGATACACTTTTACACCTCTGGTGGGGGAAAAATTTCCCGAACTAATAGCGACTATCATAATGTTCTTTAGCACCCAATAAATTGTATCATCGGATTTCCAGCTATAAATTTTCGATTAATTCCAGCTACAAGTAGTTCTCCAGATTTCCTAAGAGATCTTGAGTCATTCGCATTCCGTGGAAATCATATGCATTCACATCCCATACATTTTCCATTTCATTTCAATTTCCATTTCATTAGAACACTATGGTGTGTCTACGAAAGATTTGCGTCATCCGCTAAGATACTACATACTTTCTGACTTCTTTAGATACTTGAGCGACTTCAGAGTTCAGGCACGTTTAGCATTTGCCATTATTCACTTCCGTATTCGAATTATAAACAATTAGTGTTTTAATTGGATTCAAGTCGAGTGGCTCTATACGCCGTCCTAGCGTCAAAACTGAAGACTTTTGCCATAGTCGATTTGGAAGACGTTGCTAAGTACATGCCTTTAAGATGCTTAAGAAAGCCGATGGATTGGGATTATGGGAACTTCGAAATCCATCGAAAAGGAGTACAAGTGAAACTTGAGTAGTACTCGTACATGTCAAATTATGAGCTGAGCAATATGTGTGAAATGTTTCCTATTCGTACCAAGGGTGTGTGAAGTATGTAATTTCTTTTTTATGTGAATGTATCTCGATTTAAGCCCAAATTGAGCTCCAAGATTTTCTCTCAATGGGTGTACTCATTGAGGAAGGCAATCCTTATAGGTCAGATAAATTGAATTCTTCTATTGCTCTCAACGCTTCTCATTCATTCGCTTAATTGCATTAGCATCATTAAGCAAAATGCTCGGCACGTTTTAGAGTGAAAAAGAAAATTACTCGAAGAATAGAACACCGGAAGATTGCAACAACAAAGACAGGCAAAACATGCTATTAACATTTGTCTTAAAAGGTCATTCAAGAAATCATCCATCCACGTCCGGTCAGACTTCGAATTTTACGACGACGATTGTACATTGCAATCTCTTTCGATTTGCAGAAATACATTTCACAACCAATTAGTTGTAAGAAAATTGTTCAGACCGACTGAATGCAAGTCATTGTCGATTGGTCTTTGTCGAAGTTAAATCCAATGGATTTTTCCTACTTTAATGGAATTTCCTTTCTACATTAAAAAAAAAAAAAAAAAAATAGCTCAGCGCCTACGATTAGCTAGTGATGGGTTAAAATGGATTGGTTCAGTCTTTCTGCAAAAAGAAGGCACTACAGACTCTTATGGACACAATAGCTTCTTGTTCGAATAATGGTCCACATCGCAACTGCATTGTTATCGTTGAATGCGGAATCAAAGCAAATTTCAGTTGCAGAAAATGAGAATAATTGAAATCCTTGCGACCCGCTGCATTAATCTGGATGAGTTTAAAGAATGGCCATGTCTTGGCAGATTCTATGGCCTGATTTTCTTATTTTTCCTGGTATACGGTCATTTCATTCCCCTCAAACTTTTTCGTGGACGACACTTAAGGGACAGCTCTTTCTTCTTCTTCTTCCTTGCCCTTTCATACCACTCTGCGGCTTCGCGTTGCTCTGCCTGTGGTGTTGGGACAGCTCTTTAAGTAAAAATGTGTAATAATTGTCAATGTCTAGGAAATAAGATCGTTTGTTCAAAAATGATCGAATCTACGGTGGTAAGACCAAAAATAAAATATACATAGTTCATTGTCTCTGCCAATCTAATGCCATGGACATAAATAAAAAATAATAAATAAATAACTGTTGCAACAGTTATTTTTTTTCGGATCACGGCCTCGAGATGAGCTAGCATAATCGCATTTACCAGATTGCGACGGTGTGTTTTGTCTACATGCGCGTGATCAGCAACAAGCTCAACCGAGTTATTTACCCTATAAATGGCTACTCATTTAACAGCTGAGTGGGCTGATAGTCCGACACGTTAATCCCCTTTTGTATCGAAAACTACCGCATTCAGTAAGAATCGAACCGAGGCCCAGTGCGTAGAAGGTGAACGTGCTAACCGTTGCGCCATCTGGACTATTACATCTTGGATTTACTATCCTGCTAATATGGCCATCACAGTATTAGGCTACCACCGAATAATACTAACTATACGAAACCCCGACAGAATTTCAGCATAAACTTCAAAATGAATATATTTTACAGCGAGGCTCAGGCTCAGTACAGTTCATTGACAACCTGGTTTCAAAGAAGGAGAGAGAGCACCCCGCCTTGCGGGGTATCTCCCGTCACTCGTCTGCGCTTCGACGATGAGCCCAGACTAGTATGTACAACCCTAGTTGCTAACAGCAGGTTAACAAGTCTGCATATCGAATCGTCCTTATGTAGACCAGAGAGTGTATCAGTGATATCATTAGGCTTGAATGTTGTTGATGGCACCTTCTATGTCTAGAAAAACATCCATGATACACTCTTTGGATCAAGGATTTCTCTATGTAGCTTATTATACAGTGTAGAGCCGTGTCTACTGACCTACCCTTCCAGTATGCATGCTGCGAAGCAGATAGAAGGTTCATTGGAACGGTAGCACGCAAGTGGTTATCAATTAGTCTTTCAAACAGTATTAAAATAATTGACCATAAGCTAATAGGCTTGATATCATTGATCCGCACGTGCGAGCTTTTAGGTTAGGTTAGGTTAAAAGGCTGCCGCGGATGACGCAGCACACATAGGCCACCAAAGGGCCCGTTGTGATACCTACCAGGATAAACACCTATCCCGTTGAAATTACTATCCATTGAACCAGCCAGAGCTGGCAATGAACCGATAAAGCCTGGTCGGGCTCATGCCCCTTAGCTCTTCCTAGTGAAGGAACAAAGAGTCCCCCAGAAAGACCCGCCTCCTCGCAGCCAACGCAGGGCAGGTACATAGAAAATGGAGGGTCGTCTCCTCCTCGTCAGTATCCTCGCAGCTTCTACAGAAAACATTGTTGGGTAAGCGAAGTCTCCTTGCGTGCTCCCCAATGGGACAGTGCCCAGTGATAATATTCACCACCACACCAATGTGCATCCTATTCAGTGATAATATTGCAGCAGAACGGCCGGGGTCCGCTTTGGGCCATAACCTCTTCATGGTTTGACACGCACCGTCCTTAATCCATCTAGCGCTCGCTTTATGTATCGCGTTAGAGTTGATAATTTGCTTGCAGATTGTGAAAGGCACTCCGCTGTCCCAACGACCATCCTCAATTGCCCCAGTCGTCCCAGCCCGAGCAATTACATCGGCCACACAATTACCAGCATAAGCGGTGTGACTTGGAATCCAGCACAATGTGATTTCAAAGTAACGTCCCATCTCATCAAGAAGCGATCGACAGTTTGTAACCGTCTGCGATGTCGACAGAGCCGATTCAAGCGATCGAATTGCAGCCTGACTGTTAGTGTAAATAGTGAGTTTCCTACCAATTGTGACATTACATCCCAGCCAGGCGAGCGCTTCTGAAATCGCCACAATCTCTGCCTACAGCACGCTGCAATGATCGTGTATGCGGAAAGATAAACTAATCTTCAACGTCTCCGAAAAGATACCGGATCCCACTCCAGCATCCGTTTTGGATCCGTCAGTATATAAAACGATGGAGTCTGGGTGAGTGATTACCACAGTTTCCCACATGTCCCTTGAAGGAATCTGGCTCACAAAATTTTTTGCCAAACATGCACATGCAGGAAGGTCAAGATTATTCAAAATAGTAGAGTGGCCGGAGCTTAGCCTGTCTCGCGAAGTCGGAATGCTATGATCGCTGCTTGCTGTTCAGCAAAAATATCGAGCGGTAAAAGATTTAGAAGCATATCCAGGCCAGCTGATGGAGTGGATCTGATAGCCCCGGTTGCAGCAATCGTCGCCAATCTTTGCACCTTACCCAAGAGTCTTGTGGGAACCCATTCTAAGCGCCGTCCACCAGACAAGAATGCCATGCAAAAGAATGGGCCGAAGAACTGATGTATACAGCCACAAAACTACCTTCGGCTGTAGTCCCCAGTTCCGACCTTTCGCCTTCCTGCAAGTGTAGAGTGCCACAGTGGCTTTGTCAACACGTTCCTGAACATTTGGCATCCATCCCAGCTTCCTGTCTAGAATGAGACCAAGGAACTTAGCATTGTCAAGAAACGCCAGTTTATCACTCTCCAGTACCGGAGGTTCGATACCCGATGGTAGGTTGTGTCTCTCTGGAATGCCTAAAGGCGGAATTCCACCGAGGCAACAGTGACCGACAAGAGGCATGCTACATTTGCCTAGTGTCGCCTGTTTTCAGTTTTTTCATACATTTTCAGTGTCGCATGCTACAAGCCGCACCGATCCGCTGGCTATTGGATAGCGGCGACATTGTTCGACATGAAGCATGCGGCAATTGTTGCCTCAGTGGAATTCCGCCTTAAGAGGAAACCTCGGAGTCGTAGCGCCCTTCATCGTTGCCGATGACGGAGTATAGAGGAAAACAAACAAATTCCCGCCCTCTTCTGTGGTCACCCGCAAGAGCGGATCCTTCACCTCACGGCATGGGCCAGGCTTAGCCAGGGCCAAAGCAAAACTCGGAGAGGAGACGTCTTGCCGTCGACTTGGACCAGGCTGAGGCGAATCAGCAGAGCCACCCGTTGGCGGAGCATTGGAATCCGCCGTTTGATTAAATGAGCTCCCGCCACTCCTAGACACAACTTCACGTAGTGTCATAGCTGCGCACTTGTTAGAGCTGTTGCGAAAAGAAATTTATAATTAGAGCACATGAATACTAATCGTTGTGAAAGTCCGTTCATTTAAACTCCTGTGTGCATGTTGGCTCCGTCTCAGCGCAATAGATCCGGTCGGCACGGCCGTCCATCGTCAGCAAACAATACGCAACCCTCGGAATAGTACCACTGAACTGGTTGGACGCGCGAGCCAATAGATTGATGATTGCGATTCACCAAATTAGACAGAATAGGGGCGGACAAGTTAGATCTCACAAAGAGGCTTGTTTTTCCCTCACTTTCCGACCATTTTCCGCGTGAAAATAAAAAAACATATCCCCTAAGGATATAAGCCAAGGATACATAGAAAACATTTTTCTCTCCAGAGATACTCGTATACGTACGTTATGCACTTAACTTATAGATGACCCAAATCATAACTTTCTAATCTGCTGTCCATTTGTCATTATCTTGATAAATGTTCTTTTCAAATATAGTCTATCGCAGAAATATAAATCGTATACACTTATAGGCTCGTATCTAAATTGTACTTGTATACGCATTTATCTGTCAGCATTATCCTTCACTGAAGTCCCTTCCATTGTCGTCCAGGCCAGTATTAGATGGATAGCAAAAAGGTCACACAATTTCATTTGCCATCATATTAAAGACGAAAGCATTGTTAATCCAGTTTCAAATTGAATTTAATTATCATAAATTGAAATCTAGCTGCCTTCGTGTGGTGGACAGCTACCATGGACTAGATGGACCTATACAGTGTTCTTAATGTCAGATGCAAACTAGAGTGACTCAGACAAGATGCTGGGATATTCAAATGCTGATGAATTGAAATTCTATTTTGAAGAGAGACTTTATCCTTCGTCAATTTTGTCCTTGGGACGCAAATAAAAAAGATGTAAATGATTTTTTTTTTATTTTTAAAATTGAATTCTTCCTGATAAGGCGGACGGATATTGATTTGTTTCGCTTATTTCAAGAATTCCTAATTATTTCTACCTCCATCTTTCAATAATGGAAATTAATGCGCCTGTCAATTGAAGGTGCAATAGATATTTATCTAAGTTTTCGGTTGAAAAGTGAGCAAGTACCCATCTAAGGTCACCAAACTGCTGCATCATAAAATACGGCCAATGGTGTCGATGATTACCGAATTGACATGCCTGGTCATTACCTGTCTCAGTGGCGTAGAAAACAGAGGAAGGACATATGTTGTCGGCACTATGTGTTCGAGAGAGGATTTGAGCCCCTCCTCCACTTTAGTGAAAACCAGCACTCTATGCGTAGACCTTCCACAAATTCAGTAAATATCAAACTATACACTACATACATGTCAATATGTATTTGTGTTTTTATAATAAATAAAATAAAATACACCAATACTGACATTTTTGAATATATCTTTGAAGCACTGACGCGCTAGGTAGCTGCGTGTTCTCGTTCACCACTGTACGAAGCTTGAATCTAGAGAGCAATGGCTCATTTCCCCGGCTAATTAGCTATTAGAACTCCCTATGAATGCGGAGGTGTCTGCATCATGTCCTACTAGCGGGTATCAAGGTAAGAAAAAACCAGCCTGGTGGAGCACTAGAATCTCTGAACTCAGAGCTGTGTGTAGGAAGAGTTTCAATAAGACTAAGGCTTCTAGGCTAGAGTCTGATTGGCATTCCTATAAAGTGCATCTGAGATGCTTCAAGAAAGAGTTACGAGAAGCCAAACGGAACTCATGGAGAAATTTCTGCGAACGGATTGAAGGTTCCTGCGAGAGCTCTCGCTTTCGCAAAGTCCTGGCGTCTAATCCATCTGCACCAAGCTTCCTACAAAAGGAAGGCGGGTCGTGGACGTCTATAAGTAAAGAAATTATCGAGTGTCTGCTAGATATGCATTTTCCCGGCAGTTCGACTGCTGCCTCATCTGAAGAGCCCCACACCTGCCGCTCAACGCCTTGTGACGACAGTGCATCAATTCTTTCTCGAGAGAAGATTATGTGGGCGATATCTAGCTTTGAACCTTTTAAATCTGCTGGACCCGACGGTATTATTCCGGCGGATCTGCAACAATGTTCGGATGTTCTACACCCTTGGATAGAAGGTATCTTAAAGGCCTGCCTGGAGTTGGTCTATGTCCCTCATATTTGGCTGGAGGTAAGGGTTGTTTTTATCCCGAAAGTGGGTAGATATTGTCTCCCCTTCTCTGGAATCTGGCGGTTAACAGACTGCTTTTGGATCTGGAGAGCATCGGGTGTATAGTCATTGCTTACGCAGACGATATTGCCATCGCCGTCACGGGCAGGTTTCCTGATACCCTCAGCGGTGTGCTACAGAATGCCCTATCCACTCTAACAGAGTGGGCCAATCGGTGCGGCCTTAGGGTTAACCGGGATAAGACGGAACTTGTGCTTTTCACCAGAAAACACTCGATCCCTTCTATTGAACCTCCTACCCTGGAGGACACTCAACTGGTTTTCACTGATAAGACTAAATTTCTTGGTCTTATCTTTGACATAGGAAGCTAAGGTGGAAGCTTAATATTCAAGAATGAGTCAGAAAGGCTACCATTGCACTCTACTCATGTAGGATGGCAATAGGTAAAAACTGGGGCTTACTGCCGAAAGTGGTATATTGGATATATATAGCCGTTGTACGTCCTATTTTATTCTACGGTATTAGTGTGTGGTGGACAGCACTCAGAGTAGCGGCCTACTGTTGTTTGTTGGGGAAGGTACAAAGGCTGGCTGCGTTAGCCACGACGGGGGCTTTCAGAACTACTCCGTCTGCCGGACTGGACGTGATTCTAGGCTTGCTTCCACTGGATATTCTTGGCGAACAACTGGCAGTAAACACGACTTTGCGCCTTCGCGAGGCGTGCCAGTGGCGTGCGCTGAGTGCGGGACACTCTACTATACTGAACAACCTGGATCTCCCCAGGGAGACGGACTACATTTCTCCAAAATATCATTTTGGCAGAAACTTCTTCAGCCTGATTCCGTCGAGGAGTCTTTGGACAGGGGATGTGCCCTTAACTACCAACATCATGGTCATCTGTACAGGTGGCTCTAGAACCGACGAGGGGGTTGGGGTGAACATTTACTCGGAAGGACTGGGGATTAACCTCTCACTCCGTCTTCCCGACTATTGCAGTACACAGGCGGAGGTTTTGGCGATCGCAGAAGTTCTGTCTTGGCTGGGCTGTCATGTCATTACTGTGAAGGACATCACTATTTACACAGATAGTCAGGCAGCGATTCGCTCTCTCGAATCTGTCCTCACGACATCTAAAACCATTGATAACTGCCGGTCAGCCCTCGCAGAGATGGGCGGCTTCTTCAATATCACTCTTTGTTGGATCCCGAGCCTTAGTGGTTTTGTGGGTAACTGCAAGGCGGATGAACTGACTCGGGAGGGTACAACTGGGGTGGTTGACGAAAGACGCAGAGACATTAAAACGCCACTTAGCGTGTGCAAATTGTCGATTAAAACAGCTGCTGTGAACAGGGCTAATACAAGATGGCTCAGCGGCAACACCTGCCAAATAACGAGGATGATTTGGCCGATATTTGATCCCAGTCGTTCTGCCACACTGCTGTCGCTGAACAGAGAGCACATTGGCAGGGTAGTAGGGGTTATCACGGGGCACTGCCCAATCGGGGAGCTCACCAGGAGGCTCCGGATTCCTCATCACGACTTCTGCAGGAGTTGTGGAGATGTATAGGAGGAGGAGAGTGTTCTCCACCTTCTCTGTCATTGTCCGGCCTTGGCCGGTAAGAGAAGAATAAAATTTTTGGGTTCTTGGGTCTTCTATGATCTGGATGACCTTAGGAATATGACAGCCACAAGGCTCAACAGTTACATTGCTAGCACAGGCTGGTTTGATATGTAGGTTCGTTTGAAGGCGATTTTTTGGTGGTACCACAACGGACCCAATGTTGGTCTAAGTGTGTTGTGATACATCACGGCCGCCCCTGCACCTAACCTAACCTATTAGAACTCCCACAGCGTTCCAAGTTTCCCAGTACACTACTCACTGACAAAAATACATTTAAGGTTGAACATTGGAGATCCTATCTGAAATCTTACTACTTTGCCGTAATGCCCGGTTCACATTATTCCAGTCCAGTAATCCAGTCCAGCAATCCAGTCCAGTGCTGGACTGAATCATATCGTCTACATGATTCCAGTCCAGTAGTCCGGCGAGTGTGTTGTTGATTCGGTAACTATAGTAACAATGATTTCTGGGCGAGCTGGAATCAAAAAGTAGACCGACAATCCAGTCACTGGACTAGATTGCTGGACTGGATTGCTGGATTGGATTGCTGTCCAGTGCCGGTTCACATTATTCCAGTAGCAATCCAGCGCTGGACTGGATTACTGGACTGGGTTGGCTACTGGAATAATGTGAACCGGGCATAACCCCTAGTGGGGCATAGCGCGTCAACTACTCCTGCGCGCCATCGTACTCTGTTCTGGGCAATGGGGCGCAACTCCCCAAAAGACTTACCCAGTGCCTGACAGTCTGACACTCCTTTGCCACAGATCGACGCCATATGATTCTAGAACCTCGTCTTGGTCGGCCTTGGTTGGAAATGGGGTTCCATTTCATGGCATGCAAAGCAAAGTGTGACCTATCCACTGCCATTTTCGCCTGCGTATCAATTTGTCGATTGGCATCTGACCCGTACGCCGAGTTAGACTTAGCTCGTCATTTAATATTATTTCGGGCCAGAATATTCTTAAAATTCGACGAAGACATGAGTTGACGAGAACTTGCAGCCTTCTGGTAACTCATACGGAAAGATCCAACATAATCGCACCCTTACGGAGATGAGTAATTTTTCAATATTCTTTTGTGCTGGATTTCGGGTTATAGCCGCTTTGCGGGTAACGAAAGAGCAGATGAGCTGGCTAGACAGTCGGAATATTGATATGCCTATTTCAGCTTGTCGGCTAGCACTGAAATCTGAAGCGATTCGTAGGACAAATAACACTGCTCCATCTGTTATTTGTCCTACGAATCGCTTCAGATTTCAGTGCCATTCCATACAGCCTTTGTTGCCCATGCTGGACTCGAATCGTCCTGCTAGACTGCTCTCGTCGATAAAAAGACAACACATCAGTGCGATCGTAGGAGTTATCACTGGCCACTGTGTAATGAATGACTTTTCTGATGGTCTATTCGCATTGTTGATTGTCAAATATTTTTCTAAAATATTTGCCACCTAACAATTCGAATTCTCCATCGGGAATTTTTCAAGAACGACAACTCTGTCATTATATCACACTGTGGGTCGTTGACACTTGCAAACGCTATATTTTGATGAACTCTTATGTGTCCTGTAAGAATATGCTGTTTGATCTGGTGTCATCGACCTCGCATTGGGATAGAACAGACAAGCGGGTAGCGATGATCCACATCGAGTTTTATGTAAACGGAGAATTCCGTTGCATAAAACTCGATTGACGAGATTTTTCGGATGATGCCTGTGGTGAATCGGGGGTCGCGACCTGCTGGGAGAGCGATCGCTCGGGAGTCCACTTTCACCCACGATCGAGTGAACATCGGCGCGATCGCCCAGACGTGGTCCACTTCGATCCGTCCTAACCGTCATATCGGCAAAGTCATCGCCGGGACGCGAATTTTTGGTTTGAGGACCAACGGACGAGTGATTTATATCGAGAGGTTGAATTTCATCCGCCGTCGACTAAACGTCGACCCGTGCAAGTGTGGACATCAGCACAAGATCGCGGTGGCGAAAACTAATGATTCACGCTACACAAACCCTCTAAGCGAAGGCCGCCGCGGAAACGGCACGCATTTGGTTTGACAACCCGACGAATTGATGAATTGAGGAGCCAACCGTCAGAAAAGGATGAGCTGACTAAATTTGAAATGAGCAGCAGTCAAGACGCTTAAGCCGGTAACGACTACGCGAACGATAGAGTCAATTAGGAGGCAACGGTTTACCGCCCGATCTACAAAGTTTGTGTCAAATAAGTTGTGCTTTCCCTGCCAGTAGCTCATATAAAGAGTTACCGGTTCTATCAAAGTGATTCAATGTGCAGTGGGTCCCATGCCTATTTTCTGTACCGCAAAAATAACAACAACCATCGTTCATCGTTGTTTTGTATATTAACTTGGAAGAACAGTTCCAGTGCCAGTGCAGTAATTTGGCCAAGGTGCCTCATTGGTAGGGTGGGTTAAGAGGCCAGGGTTCGCTCCAGCTGGACCCGGAGCAGTGTCGAGGTACATGAGCCGGTCGAGGGCCATTGCCTTCATGTAGTTTATGTTTTTCTCTTCTTTGATATTTTTGTAAGGTCGTGGGACCTTTGGTACCCGTGTGTGTGTTGTGCACCTTAAGGCACGAGATATTTTTGAGTGTTAATGGTAGGGGCAGCGCGAGGGCAAAAGCCCCGCCCACATCTCCCGTCACTGAGCTACAGCAAGCTCGTGCCGCCGCCTGCTGAGGAGTCTTCGCCAGATGGCGTTGCCGGACCTTCACGGTCATCGCGGCAAACCTCCACTCCGTTCCCATGGACACTTCTGTGTCCGCCAACACCTGTCCATTACAACTGGTTAGTTGGTGAACATCCCAGGAGGCTTGGACTTCCCTTTAATGACTTCTATAGAAGCTGCCATGATGAGGACGAAATTCTTTGTACCTGTCCTGCGCTATCAAGCAGGCATAAGGAAATGTTTGGTAACGCAACGGACCTTGTCATGGTCTATGTGTGCCGGTGGCAAACACGGCAGCCACTCGAACATAACCTAACCATCTATTGGCTCATTTTGTGGAAGATTGCCAATAAATTCTTAGTGCCTTTGCCGCCACGAAAACCAGAAACCATAAAGGAAGTAGCTACAGTTGACAACAAGGATGAACCCGTCATATTTGAATGTGGGGTGTGAACTCTCTGGGACTGCCTCAAAGCAAGCACTGTTGTTCCTAAATACTGATTTGTACTATTATTCTTTGTAAACTGTGCTATAGCCCTAGTGATAAGACTCGCCGATCATTCACAAGTAATTGATTGTATTGAGCGGAAGTTTTCAAAAGAATGGGGAATTTAACTTTAAATATTTAAGTCTTATATATGTAGATAAAATTGTCATAATGTAAACAACAGTACAGTACAGTATAAAAATTCGTAATTCACCTCCATTCAATTGAAATTGAGAAGTCTTATCAATGTCTCGATAAACAAACAATAAATTATCAAAGTCATTTTGTTCTACCTCAATATTTATGTCTTGTACTTTTGTCGTGTCCATTTTCCTCTAATCCACAAATCATATCCCCCCCCCCCATACGTGTTACCTGAAAATCACGTCGACCTTGCGCCACAAAAGCTGATAAATACGCTCGAAAATATTTATATCAGTGGACAATATTCTAGATTTAGATTTTATTTTTGACAGAAGAATAGTGCCAATATGACAGCTTTATGAACGTCAATGATAACACTTTTTTTTTAATAGAATTCACCTTCTCTGGGCTCTGCGTGACGGCATCAAGCATCAGTATTCCACACTAATTAATTGCATGAAATATATATTGCCAATTTTGTCACTCCTCTAGTAATTACTCGACGATGAAATTACTATTATCAATTTTATAGACTGCCATGAAAATGGGTAGATAAATATTCTCACGACGAGGTTTCTCCAATGCTAAGATCATTAGTCGCAGAACATTTAATAGGCGTTTGTCAGCAAGTGCGTCTATCTTTGTATCTTTCAGCCCCTGTCCTGTATATTTTCAGTTGAAAATTGGAAAATTGTGTGCTGAGTGGAACTCGTTTATTAAAAGTTAGTCACCACAAAGCCGTATGAAATAAATACTAATAAATGTATCTGAGTTGTTGACTAACCTTTATCTCGAAGTCATTTAAAGGCCGCATTTGTTAGATATATGACCGAGAGCTATTCGAGTACTCACTCACTACGAGTACTTCGGTGACTTTCAAGTTAAGTCAATTTATTTTGAATATAAATAATATGAATTTTTAATCAGAGCACCGTTAATGGTGAGAACGTGGAACTGAACTTTTTTTGTAGTATAGCGATGACCTTATTATGATCGAAATTATGGAGAATTAAAATAGAATTGTTGATTTGGATGTTTAGAAATTGTGTCAATGATCAGCTATTATTGTGCCAAGAGGATACGTTACCCAAGATACCGAAATGGTCAGGGAGTGGGGCATAGCGCGTCAACCACTCCTGCGCGCCATCTTACTCTGTTCCTGGGCAATGGGCGCAACTTCCCAAACGACTTACCCAGCACCTTACTTACATTCTTTTGCCAAGATCGACGCAATGTGATTTAAGGACCCTCTCTTGGTCGGTCCTGGTTGGACATGGGGTTCCATTTCATGGCATATAAAGCAATGCAGATATCATCCTTCCGCAATGTGTGACATATCCCCTGCCATTTTCGCCAGCATATCAATTCGTCGATTGCTCTTCATTTGATATTGTTTCGACCCAGACAATTTTTAGAATCCGACGAAGGCACGAGTTGACGAAAACTTGCAGCTTTTTAGTAACTCTTACAGAAACTTTCCATGCACTGTTGCCACAGGTTATGTTGGGTAAATCGGCTGTCGGGCCCTCACCCAGCATACATAGTCCATCATTTGGTCCTTTGTGTTACCACCAACGTAACCTAATTAAACCTAGGCACCAAACCAGCCTGTGCTGGTGATAAAGCCCAAGAGTTGTATCACACTCGTATTCTTGAGGTCGCCCAGATCTTGAAAAAATTCAAGAATCAATAAATTTCTTACGACTTGCAGCTAAGTCCGGACAATAACAGAGAAGATGCAGAACGCTCTCCTCCTTATCCATGTCCTCACAGCTCTTGCAATAGTCGTTATGAGGAATACGGAGCCTCCAGGCGAGCTCACTAATAGGTGTCCTGTAATAACACCCACAATCCGGCTAATGTGCTTCTTTTTTAGTGAAAGCAGTGCGGCAGAGCGGCTAGGGTCAAGTTTCGGCCAAATCAACTTCGTCGTTTGGCACCTGTCGCCATTTAACGATCTTATATTCGCTCTGTCAATCACAATGGTTTTAATTAAATATAATTTTGAACGATGCGATTTGCATTTTGATGTTGAAACGGTCTCCATTAGAGCTCGTAGTCCGGATGGCGCAACGGTTAGCACGTTCGCCTTCAACGCACTGGGCCCCGGTTCGATTCCGGGGATTTACGTGTTGGACTATGAGCCCACTCAGCTGTTAAATGAGTACCCATTATGGGGTAAATAACTCGGTTGAGCGTATTGCTGATCACATACCTCTGCACAAAAACCGTCACGATCTAGAAAATGAGATGATGCTAACTCATCTCGAGGCCGTGGTTCAAATTGGACTGTTGCGCCAGTTATTTATTTATTAGAGCTCGCTCCCACAGCAATCTTTTTAGTTCGCAGAAAAACTAAATAGTTTAGTCAGAAAAATAGAACACACGGCGGTCATAAAACACCGTGTGTTCTATTTTTCTGACTAAACTATTTAGTTTTTCTGCGAACTTAGAAATTTGCCGTGGGCACGAGTGCTTAACAGCACCGGTAGTCCCCACTCTAGCCAGTTCATCCGCGACGCAGTTACCCACGAAAGCACTATGGCTCGGTATCCAACAAAGCGTCTCACCTCTTTGAGGACCGAACGACAAAAGCACAGAAAATACCAGGGAGCGAGATAACTGCCCTGCCAGAATTTTGACAGCATGCGCACTTAGCCTGGTCGATAGGACTAGCGATGTCCTGCTCCGTATCACCATTTTCGGCAATGAAGCTATCCACCTCCTCCACAGGCTGCCCATTAATAATGATGGCAATAAGTATAAGATCTTTTTTTGGCAATGGTGGGCTTAGGACCTTGGTTTTTTTGGTATTAATCTTAAGCCCAACCTTGCTTGCCTCCCTCTTAAGATCTAACGCCATTGCGAACAGATCCATGATTTTATGGGAGAGTAGGCATATGTCGTATTCAGCGCATTGTTCGATGACGATTCGCAAGGTGTTAATGTAATCGACACAGGAGAATCCGGATCGAAAGCCAGCCTGCTCTCCATCAATTGTGCTTTCTAAAAGTAATAAATAACTGTCGCAACAGTCCAATTTGAGCCATGGCCTCGAGATAAGTTAGTCTTGTACAGAGATGTGTGATCAGCAACACGGTCAACCGAGTTATTTACCCCATAAATGGGTGCTCATTTAACAGCTGAGTGGGCTCATAGTCCGACACGTAAATCCCCTTTTTAATTGAAAACTACCGCATTCAGTAGGAATCGAACCAGGGCCCAGTGCGTAGATGGCGAACGTGCTAACCATTGCGCCATCTGGACGCTAAATAAACAAAATAAAAACTCAAAAAACTAAAGAAAGATAAACTCGAAAAACAGAAACGAAAAAAAAAAAACCAAAACAAAAATAAAGAACAAAAGTCAAAACATTCAAAAAACTCGGGAAGTGAAAACCTAAAGATATTAAAAACTAAAAAAAATCGAAACCTTGAAAAGAAAACCCGACCGAAGAGACGCAAAACACTCGAAAAACTCATGGACGAATGGAGAAAAAGTAATATAAATTGATGCTGAGTAAGACAAATCAATCGTATAAGAAAACACAAAATTCAAATCCTTATACATTCATATCACTATGAAAGTGATAGTATCGATTTTTATGAAACTCCATCCGATTTTACTCAGATACTCGAGTCGAATCTTATTCGCTCAAATTCCTTCTTTGTCAATAAAGCGCTTTGTCCTATATCCAGCATCTGTACGTATAAACTGTTGTGCAAAGTCGCAATTACATATGTATACATGTTTATACATATATGAATGCCAATTTGGGAATGTAATTTAGCGCGAAAAGATAACATTCGTGCAATCATCAAGAGAAAATGACCTGAATGATGTTGTACGACTACAAGGACGACTCGGACATCTTGTTGGCCACTATAAAGATAGAAGAGATGGGTGTATTATTGCCAGTTTATCAGTCCATCAAACGAATCATTTCGTCTGTGGATATTTGAGGATTCTCTAATTGGCCCTGCGAGCCTTTTGTTATAGACAATAAATTTGGGGTCTTGTTGAAAATATGCAAAGTGGGTGCTTGTGTTTAATTTTTTTTTAAATCACAAGCCAAATTAGTAGCTCAGCTGAAGAATTCTTGGTAATCGTCTTGACTCCTTCAGGGGCTCTCTTGGCGAAGAAAAAAGGCCCCTCAACGAGCTAAGCAGCGGTCCATGCTTGCTGTAGCTCAGTTCGGGAGATGTGGGCGGGGTTTTCGCCGCTCGTTGCCCCTGTCCTTTACGTATTAAAAAAAAATTCATAGGCCTGGGGAAGGCGACACAAACAAGGGAGGTAAGAATGGGAAATAAAAAAAATGACGCGATAAGGATGGAATGGTTGGCGGATTGCGGGCTTGCCCTCGCGGTCGCATTGGGACAATGGGACCCTCGGCCTCTGGTTTCGTACTACCGACAGATTCTTACTCATCAGGTGCTGCCATAGATCTGCCGGTGGAAGCAGCACAAGCAGACCAGAATATGGTTCATTATTTATTATTATATTCTCTGGGGGATAGCCGAAGCAGACCACTAACGTTTGGATCCCTTTTCGCCCCCTCCCGGTCATCAGTGACTTCCAGATGTCGACTGATAATTGTCGACCTCTTTCTTCATCACTGAGTCCCGTGTTATTGCTAGCATTTGTTTGAAGCTGTGTTCACTCATGGCTTCTACACTTATCGTGTGCTTGCCTGTGATCCTCAACCTCGTGCTAGCCAGTGCTGGACATTCGCACACAATGTGTGCTGCCGTCTCGGCCTCCTCCAGGCATAGCCTGCAAACGTCATCTTCCCCGATTTTCATCTTGGCCAGATGAGCCTTAAAATTACCATGCCCTGTGACCAAGGCAGTTATCCAGCTTAGGGTACTCCGTTTATAACTAAGTACCTTTCTCGCTTCCCTGCCTAAAGGGCTGGTCATTGCATTCCGAGCTTGTTTGCAAGTGACTAGCTCCTGCCATCTTTGTTGATGCATGGAGTCCATCCACTTCCCAACCTTCGCTCCAATCATGCCGTTCCCCAGAGCAACTCTGGGTTCTGGGCCAATGAAAGTTGCCGCAGATCCCTGTTTTGCTAGGGCATCCGCCGCCTCATTTCCTGTTGTACCTATGTGTCCTTTTACCCACATCAGCGTAACCTTATTTTCTGAGGCACACGTGTTGAGCTTCCGGACACACTCTAGTACCAGTTTAGAGTTTATGTTCGTCTGCTGCATGCGTCTAATCACCGATTGGTTGTCCAGTGCAATAAGGATTTTCTTCGCCCGCACCTGACCTTCAAGCAAGTGGTCCAACGCATGCAACAAGCCAAGCATCTCTGCCTGGTATACGGACACATACTCTCCTAGACTAAGCGCACATGCTAGGCTTAGCTCTTCAGAGTAAACCCCCGCCCCCGCTTTACCGTCCATTAAAGTAAAAATGCTGATGTCATTGTACATACACTCATTATGTATGTTTCCACCTGCAATGTGAGTCTTGTGTAGTCTTTCAACTACCCTACGTCTACTCATGCCTTCTACCGGCATTAGGGTCTCCCTGACCTCATCATGAATAATGTCTAGGATGCTCTTATGACCGCTGCTAGTTCCAAAGCGATGCCACATGGCATCCCTTTCCATGCGTATTGCCGAAAGCGCCGCCGTTTTCTTTATAAGTAAGTCCAACGGCGGCAGTCCCAGCAATGCCTCCATTGCTCGCGTTGGTGTGGTGCGCATTGCACCACATATGCTTACGCAAGCTATCCTTTGTACCCCATCTAGCTTCTGCTTTGTGGTATTCTGCATGGCTTTTGGCTACCATACCACTGATGCGTAGGCTAGAATAGGTCTTACCATCATTGTGTAAATCCAGTGTGTCGCTTTAGGTGAAATTCCCCACCTACGAGCACACACTCTCTTACATTGATGCAAAATCCTTTTCGCTTTTTGGATCTTTTCATCAACGTGAACATTCCAAGTTAGTTTCGCATCTAAGGTAACTCCTAGATGCTTCACTTCCTTGGACACCTTGATTTCCGAACCAAAAAGCCGTATGGGAGTTATCTCTATGTCTTTCCTCTTACGAGTAAAAATCATAGTGTTTGATTTACTAGCGTTTATGGTTAGCTCTTGCTCATTACACCATTCTTCGGTTACTTTGAGAGCTTGTCCCATGCAACCTAGAATTGTGTCCATGAACTTTCCACTGACCGTGAGTGCCAAGTCATCGGCGTATCCTACAGTGTGTACGCCCATCGAGTCCAGCTTCCAGAGAAGACTGTCCACGGTGATGTTCCACAGTAGAGGCGAAAGAACACCTCCTTGTGGGCATCCTCGGACTACCTTACCCCGTATTCTGTCACATCCACTGCTAAGATTTACCGCCCTCTGCTTAAGCATAGAGTCGATCCACTTAATTATAATGTAATCAACCCCCCGCTCAATCAGGGCGTTCCTTAGTTTGGTAAAGGAGATTTTATCAAAAGCACCCTCTATATCCATAAAAGTAGACATAGCGATCCCGCCATTGTTAATCTCTCTCTCTGCAACTCTAACAAGTTCATGTAGAGCGGTTTCCGTAGATTTGCCTGCTCTATAAGCATGTTGGCATCTACTCAGAGGACTATACATTAGCGTGGTGTTCTCCAGGTAGTCCACCAACACCTTTTCCATTGTTTTCAACAGGAATGATGTAA
The DNA here is from genome assembly GCA_964017055.1 of Chloromyia formosa. Classification (NCBI taxonomy): domain Eukaryota; kingdom Metazoa; phylum Arthropoda; class Insecta; order Diptera; family Stratiomyidae; genus Chloromyia; species Chloromyia formosa. The sequence goes on from OZ024817.1 coordinate 12,755,214, forward strand.
GGCTAACCGGCCTGAAGGACTTTGCCTCTGTATAGTCTTTCTTTCCCGGTTTAGGCAGGAAGACCACTTTAGCCTCCCTCCATGCCTTCGGGATGTAGCCTGCTGAAAGACAGGCGACGAATATATTCCGGATCCTATCTAGTAGAGCGCTCATGCCCCACTGTAATAGTGCCGGGAATATTCCGTCCATTCCAGCCGTTTTAAATGGAGCAAAAGAGTTTATAGCACTTTTGACTCCATATGGTTCATTACAAAGTGCTCTACTACATTTCGTACCCTATATTCGGAATTTCGCTGTTTACTTTAATATGTTGGAATCACGTGTTTTTCATGAAAACTTCAATTAAATTCACTAAAGTCGTCATGCTTTCCCATGTTAAACTGTTTATATTACCATCCAATCCAAAATATAAATCGATTTATGACCTACTTTACGTATGTCGTTTTTTTTAATCAAAAATATGTAAATATAAAATTCATTCATTAGACAAATATTGTACTACATCTACTGATAATTGTTTTTTTTTTTTAGAAAAATGATAACTTTTCGACCCTAGACAATCGATGCGATTGTTCTTGTTTTTTTTTTGTCGAGAATTTTTCTCAGAAAGTTCTTAAAACAACTTTTTCTTTCTAGAGTGCGCTTATAGCTTATTCCAAACTGCCCAAGACTAGATTTAGATGATTAAAATGCAGACGGGGCAGGTGTTGAAGTTTTCGGGCAGTTTACGGTTTGGGAAGCACATAAAATTAATTTGCTGCCAATAACATGTCGTTTTGTGTAATCATATGGAATAGTAAACATTCAAAATTATTCTGCTGCCTAAAGGAAATTTGTCCGATTGTATCTGTACTAAGGATTTAAGCTTCCTCTTAGAATTTTGAGTTGACGCTTGACTGCTAACTAAACCAAGATACACTCCCAACAAAGGCATGATCCGTTTTCGTCTTCGTACTCGAATCTGTTTTGTAGCGTTTTTTTTTTTTTGCGGCTCGTTCTGCTCTAGTCTGTACTGTACAAAAAGAACGCACCTATTAGGTGCGTTCGACACCTGCGCCGTCTGCATTTCAAAACGTGGAAATACTAATGGAGGAGCATTCTTGCACTAACCCTCTATTCAGAGCAGTTCAGATTAAATTGTTAGTGTAATTGTGTGGTGTTATCCCACTCTGCTCTGCTCGGCTGTTAAAAAAAATGCTTCTATTATGTAAAATAGTACGGCAGATAGCGTATCATTTTTTCTAGCAATTTTATACCGGATAAATCTCATTTTTAGCAGTAGTTTAAAGTTCAATAAGCCACAAAGTAAGCGTCAGCTGCCGCATCCGCGGTAGAGATAAAAGTGATAGCATGTTAAAGTTGACGGACGCGGACAGCGTAATAACTCCCTACGGATGCTAGGACCAAGTGGTATTCTTCCACGTTTGACACTTGGTGACAGAATTATCTTCACCGCCAAGCCAACGTCAAACGCGGACACACCACTTGATAGCATCGCCGTAAAAAGGATCCTCAAAACTGCAAAGTGACAGAATCTGAGTCTAGGCTGTTTTCCAAAACGCGGGAAACTTGCCCCGATGTAAACATATCGGATTAGGTGATTGGACTAGCTTTGAGCTCTACTTGTGATGCGGTACTGAACTAAAAGGATGGGGATTAAGTTTGCGTTTCCGTTGTTGGCGGTTGTTTCCGTCGGTGTTTATGTTTTGTCGGAGTCAGAAGTATAAAAGCGCTTTCACAAGAAGGTACTGGCTCTTTACATTTCTCAAATTCTCTCTAAATCCAAGGATCAGCGAACCTCCGATATTTGGCATATTTAATACCGGTCGAATTAGAGTCCACGGTATAAACGCAGCCAAGTAAAAATGCACTGGACAGCAGTGAAACTTCATTTGAATGTCATTGTTGCCAGCTCATTCCTCCAAGCGACAAGGTTGTCAACCTTGTTTGTTGCGTTCGGTTTTCGGTAGGGGTGTCCAAAAAACAAAAGAAGAGGGGGAAATACTCCAAAAGGAAATTTTATTTCGCCTGAGGGTTTTTTTTAACACTGTCCGCCACGCTGCTTTCTTCGCAACCGCAACGTGGAGTAAGACAGACCGGCCAGGACTAGCGTGCAGGAAAAAAAGAAGCAGAGTAAGTGCAAATAACAAACAAAATTTAGTGAGTAAGAAATACTATAGTAATACTACCCGATAACTACCTAGAGCGCGTGATACTTTTCGGGCAACTTGTATTTGACGCTCCATTGTTCGGAGGCCTTGCGAACGAGTTAATAGCCCAGGCTTCGACAACCTGTGTTTAACGCTCTGCTGTTCAGAGGCCCTGCGAACGAGTTAATAGCTGAGGCCCCGCTAAAGAGTTAGTAGCAGAGACTTCGACAACCTGCGTTTGGCGCTCCGCTATTCGGATGCGCCGCGAACGAGTTAATAACTGAGGCTTTGACAACCTGTGTTTGGGTGCTCCGCTGTTCGGAAGCCCCGAGAACGATTTAATAGCTGAGGCTTCGACAACCTGCGTTTGGCGCTCCGCTGTTCGGAGGCCCCGCGTACGATTTAATAGCTGAGGCTCCGACAACCTGCGTTTGGCGCTCCGCTGTTCGGAGGCCCCGCGTACGATTTAATAGCTGAGACTTCGACAACCTGCGTTTGGCGCTCCGCTATTCGGATGCCCCGCGAACGAGTTAATAATTGAGGCTTCGACAACCTGTGTTTGGGTGCTCCGCTGTTCGGAAGCCCCGAGAACGATTTAATAGCTGAGGCTCCGACAACCTGCGTTTGGCGCTCCGCTGTTCGGAGGCCCCGCGAACGATTTAATAGCAGAGACTTCGACAACCTGCGTTTGGCGCTCTGCTGTTCGGATGCCCCGCGAACGAGTTAATAACTGAGGCTTCGACAACCTGTGTTTGGGTGCTCCGCTGTTCGGAGGCCCCACACAAAAACCCGAGACCAGGTATTCCGCGGGCACCGTCTCATCAGATAAAAAAAGCGAAAGCTGATCGTTGTGGTTGAAATTATTATGTGTTACTAGTGTAATTTATCTGTGTCCATTCCTGTTATTGTTAAATTAATGCGTGCCAGTTTATATTAAAGTACATTACAAAAATTTAAAGTCGATGAGAAGCAATAATATGTTATTGTGGTAAATTTCGTAGACTTGTTATCGTCCCGTATCGCAGCCGCCACCGGAGTTGATAGCCAGTGATTCCTAACCGGTGATTCTTGGTTTATCGAATTAGCTGAAATATATGTACATATATATATCTTAAAATTTGACATTTAAATCGCGTGGTGAAGAAAACAAAAAGATTTAATATATAATAATATAATAGCCAGTATTCTGTATTAATATCTTTAAGTGTAATAAAAAGAATTGTATGGTCTAAGTTAAGTATTCTGAGGGCGTGTATTGGCACGACGGGCATCTAGGGACATGCAACCCGGAGCAGTCTTCGCTACTTTCGACAACACCTGTCGCATTATCTTTAGGTAAGATGCTGGTCTTATCAGTGGCAGAGTTGTCCATTTTTTTCTCTTTTCGGTATCATTCGCAAAGTACGAGATCCTTTATCTCACACGGTGGGTTCGGCTCTCCAGCCAAATGTCTGCCAAATGTCTGTTATTAAGAGTTGGTATAACATAACATTTTCAAGATTCTTATGGGGGCATATGGGGAAAAGTGACTTGTGACGCTTCTCTCTTCCGTCTTTTTTTCCAGATTTTTCTCTTTTTCTTCGATCGGGCTATGAAAGCACCTGATTCCTGATGTTGAGCTGTGCGACCATCCGTCCCGGACCTTTTTTTACCCCGACTCGCATCTCGCCGAACGGAGCTGCTTGCCAGCAGGTGCCAGGTACCGGCGGCGCTCTTGACAGCTACCAGCACACAAGCTCATTCATCATCATCATCGTGGCGCGACAGCCCGACGTCGGGCCTTGGCCGCCTGGATCATTGTCCTCCAATTATCTCGGTCACGTGACCGCGTCCTCCAATTTTGGGAGCCCAGCAGCTGCGCGGCGTCCACACCTACTGAGCTCTCCCAACGAGATCTCGGTCGTCTCGGCAGTCTCGCTCCGTCGACTCGTTCTGCATTCATTACTCTCTTAGGCATGCGATCATCGTCCATTCTTTGTACATGCCCTGCCCATTGAAGTCGTTGTAGTTTGACGATTTTCGAGACTTGCAGTTCATCGTACATTTCATACAACTCATGGTTGTACCGGATGCGCCATCCATCTCGATCGCAAACAGCCCCGAAAATTCGCCGTAGAACCTTACGTTCGAAAGTGTCTAGCATGTTTTCGGAGGCTTGAGTTAGGGTCCATGCTTCGCAGCCATAGCATAGCACTGGTCGTATAATGGTTTTGTACACGCGGAGCTTCGTGTTTCTGTGCACATGTTTCGATTTCATTATGGGGAGAACCGAGAAAAAAGTCTTATTAGCTAACTGTATCCGTCGCTTGATTTCGTCAGTTTCGTTGGCGTCCCTTGACAGGTTGCAACCCAGGTAAATGGAGTTGTTCACGAACTCGATGTTGAGGTCCCCCACATTGATGCTTGGTTGTGCAGGTGTCCTTGTCACCGATTGCATCATTATTTTAGTTTTACCCTCGTTAATACGTAATCCAACTTCCTTTGCAGCGGTATCAAGCGTATGCAGAAGTTCTTCTGCGTCAGCCAATCTTCGGGACATGATGTTGATGTCGTCGGCGTACGCTGCTAATTGTGTCGACTTGATGAGTAGCGTCTTGCTGTTGTCCAAATTCATGGCCCGAATAACGTATTCCAGTGCTAGGTTGAAGAGCGTCGGAGCCAGTCCATCGCCCTGTTTCAAACCAGTGCGTGTTTCAAATAGATCAGTAAGTCTATTCTGGATCCTGACTTGTGAGACGGAGTTGGTCATCGTCATCTTTGTCAGTCGCACTAATTTTGCCGGTATACCAAATTGCAGCATGATGTTGTACAGTACTCCACGATCGATACTGTCGTATGCCTGCTTGAAGTCGACAAAGATTTGGTATACGTTTACGTTGTATTCCCAGCACCTCTGGAGTATCAGTTTGACTGAGAAGAGCTGATCGGTTGTGGAGCGCCCAGGTCTGAAACCGCTTTGATATTCGCCAATGACTCGTTCTGCGTACGGTTTTATTTTATTTTCCAGAATTTTCGTCAAAATTTTATAGGACGTACAAACTAGTGAGATGCCCCTGTAGTTCTCACACCGCAGTTTATCTCCCTTTTTATGAATTGGACAGATGATGCTTCTGCGCCAATCGTCTGGGATCTCCTCGTTCTCCCATACTCGCAGGAGTAATTGATGTATGGCATCAACTAGACTCGTTCCACCGAATCTTAGCAGTTCAGCTGGAATCTCGTCAGCGCCCGGCGCTTTATTTCGTTTTAGTGAACGCAACGCGAGATCAACTTCCTCTACTGTCGGGGGTTGAATGGGTGGGCCTAGATCAACAATATCGTCGAGAGCTTCCTGTGTGGGGATGTTAGATGGTCGGTTTAGAAGCTCTTCAAAATAAGAGGCCCATCGTTTGTTAATACCATCGGTGTCGCTGATGATGTTTCCATCCTTGTCCTTACAAAGGCTAGTCCTGGGTTGGTAGCCGTTCTTAACTGTATTTACTAGTTTGTACGCTTGTCTGGTGTTCCTATTAGCTAAGTTTTCGTTTATGTTCAGCAACTGCTCGTCAAAGTTTTATTCTATTCGATATTCGCCGTAGCTCGTCATATTTTTCTCTTCTGGCTCTGGTTCCTCGTTGAATCCATTGTCTGTAGGCCTCGTTTTTCGCGTCAAGTGAATTTTTGCATTCTTCGTCGAACCAGTCATTTCGCGCTCGCCGGGCTTTATATCCCACGACCTTCTCTGCGACATCCTTGATGGTACCCTTGAGTTCCTCCCAGAACCCATGGACGCCTGTGTTGCTGATGTTGTGTAGCATAGGTGATAGTTTTTCCTCAAGGGCGGTAGTATACGCCACCGCTGTAGCATCACTCAAGAGCTTATCAACCGCAAAGATTTTGGGAGGGCTGATTCTTGACTGGTGCACTGAGGAAATTCTACATCTGTAGGTCGTCTTAACCAAGTGATGATCTGAGTCGCAGTTTGCTCCTCGATAGGAGCGGACATCCATGACACTAGACGCCCATCTCCTGCAAATGAGGACGTGGTCAATTTGGTTGACGGTATGTGCGTCTGGAGACTTCCAGGTCTGCTTGTGAATGCGTCGATGCGGGAAACACGTAGAGCTTACGACTAGATTCCTGCTGCAGGCGAAGTCGATAAGTCGCTGGCCGTTATCGTTACATTCTTCATGGAGGCTGTGGCCTCCAGAGGTCCCCCGATGCCAGCTTTCATTCCCGACTTTCGCGTTAAAGTCTCCCAGCAGCAATTTGACGTCGTTTGTTGGAAGTGAGTCGAAGAGAGTTTCAAGGCGGGCGTAGAACTCGTCTTTTACTGCGTCTTTTTTAACTTCAGTGGGGGCATGCACATTGATGAGCCAGAGATTGAAGAATCGAGTCTTGATGCGAATCGCTTACAGCCGTTCATTTATGGGTTTGAAGTCAGTAATATGCGGGTTGAGGTGATTGTTTACTATAAATGCTACTACACAAGCTCATTAAAACAGCCTAAATTTCGACCTAAGAAATAACTAATGGTTAACTTGAAATGATGCACGCGAACTCCACACTATTTATTATTTTAATTTGTATGAATTAAATTAAACACCATTATATTGAGTACCAAACTCTCGTCCCCTGTAATGAACCGTGAACATTTTTCTCAATTTCACGCCAAATTTCACGTTGCATCGTTACTCTTTTAAACAGGACATTGTAAAAATCGTCGCACTCAAATAGCAATAAATGAAAAACTAAACGAGAAATAAACTATTTTTAAACAGTCAATTAGACGGAAGGTTACTAGAGTGCAGCGCTGCCAATCACATAGATCCATCGACGTGTGGTTGAAGGATTTTATTATTTTTTGATCATACACATTCGTGCTGAATCTTTGCCTGCCTTAAGATGTTCTAAAGTCATTGCAGTTAGGGGTTTAGGCCTGTTGAGTGAGGATAATACAGATTAAGCCAAATGAACATTGCCTTCATTTACAAACTGGTAGCGCTACCAGAGCGCTCCCATTTTGTCCCAATTTTGCACTGAATTACAACAACAAAAATGGGAGCGCTCAGGGAACAAGGCTCGTCTGTGCCATCTCTCAGCGTTTTTTTTGCGGCAGAGTTGGAAGATGAGTGCCGTTTTGCGTTTATCTTTAGGATAAATGTTAACTACACATTGTGAAAACAGGCCATAGCCGTGTTTTTTATGTAATTTTACAATTGGTTTTTAAGTACTTCCAAATAAAGTGGTCCCCACTGTATTTCAACTGGACCAAATCGTTTCGAAAAGGAAGGCCCCTATCAAAACCTTGTGTTTTTTTTATCTTCTTTAATTTCTTCTCGCAAGTTTCATCAATCTGTTGGTCTCTCGCCGCTCTTGTTTATCTATAACAAGTAGCATCATATATTTTCCGCTTGAACTTGATAAGAAAGTGCACCATATCAATCCAAGACGAATAATTTGTGTTTGACGCCAAATATTTGTAATGCTGTCAGGCTGTCACGTCACCCTCCGCAATGTGTTTTCTGTGCCACCAGTTCAAAGCGAACCCACTGCACTGCTCGCGTTAGTCAGATGCAACAAACAGGACAAGAGAAAAATCTTAGTTCACAAGATAATGTTGGCATCTAAAAATACGAGTTCTGTGCATGGAAAAGACAGCAAACAAGTATAAATAATATACAGTACAATGTGTGACACATGCCAAGTGACGGCAGCTGTCCTAATAATCGTTCCGGAGCACTTCGGGGGCTGTTTTCACATACGGCAGGCTTGCCTTTGTGCATACTCGCTATAATTAGCTCCGACTGTATATATTAGTACAATCAAATGCATTTTCAACAAGATACAAGATTCAACCGTAGCCGTGGCGTTGGTGGCGGCTGCACTTTCTTTGTAGCATTTTTTATTTTTCCTCCATTTACTCATAAAATGCTGTTTTTGCCAGGATTTACCAGCTCGGGGAAATGCATGTTTTGCTGTCATAAAGGCAATGACTTGGGTTGGGTACCAACTGGGTGGACTGGGCATAATGCATTTACTGAATGTGTAATGTTGGATGGTACTTTTTCCATAGTGAAATAAGAAGTTAGTTAATTAAATTGGATGATTTTATTTATTAAGTGACTTTATACCTTTACTAATGACTGCAAGATGCAATCTTATTATTACGGCGTAATCGCCAATCTTTCCCTAATAGCTGGTAAGTCTATGAGTCGCCAATTGCAACTGCTTATTACAGACTGCCCTTCCCTTATACAATATCGCCTATTTATACTATCACTTATTACTAACACATGTTTTCTTACAAATTAGTCATTACTATACCTATTCCCTATTCCCATGCTCCAGATTCACCTAAAAATCAAGTGACATCATCACAATAACTTTTGACCTAATTTCCGGTCACTTATTGTGATATGGAGAAAGTAAACGTGATTCACAAGCAATGCAACTAAAGTATGCAAGAATCAAGCAGTGCAATATGACACCAAGAATGCATGCTCAATAATTGCTTTTGCTTACTTCGTTGCTTGTTTGTTTACAAACGAAGAAAATACTATTCTTAAGGTGAGTGTACACCATATGTACACTACACCCATGGGGTTTTTGGTGATTTGTGTTATACAAATCATAATAATAATTATAATACTACTCCACGTGTAGGGTATCTGGAACATGAGGTTTACAATATCCTCTTAATATTTTACATATAATTTTTTTTTTTTTTTTTTTTTTTATATATATATATATTGTTATTGAATGTTAATTACTCAAAATTTTTTTAGTCTATTCTTATGTATTGTTTTAGGAATTCCCTTATAATCTATTGTTACATTTGTATTATCAATACTTATTACATTAAATGGTCCCACATAAGGTGGTTGACCTTTCTTTTTGTTTTCATTCTTTACTAATACCTTATCGTTAACTAATATTATAAGTGGGTTTACATTTTTATCTTTCTTAGTGCGGTTAAGTTTTGTTAATTCAATAAGTTCACGGGCTTTAGATACTGAAAATCTGAGTCTAACTTTAAGTTCATTTGCATAATTATCGAGATTATATACTGTGTCATTAGTTGTAAGAATATCATTGGGCAGAGTAGGTAATTTACCGAAAACTAACTCAAAAGGACTGTAGTTATTATCTACGTGTGGCGTTATATTATACGCGAAAGTGTAATATGGTAACCAAACGTCCCAATTCATATCCTCAGCAAAAGTTAGCATGTACTCATTTAAGACACGATGATTTCGTTCTATAGCACCCAAAGTTTCGTGATGATATGGTGTAGAGAAAATCTGTTTGATTTTTAGCATATCGCAAATTTCTTTTAATAATTTGTTAGTGAATTCAGAACCCATATCCGACTTTAGTACTTTAAATAAACCGTGAGTTAAAATTAGGTTTTCTACTAGAGATTTAGCTACGTTTTTGGCTTCTTTAGTTTCTAAAGGCGCGGCAATAACGAATTTTGATAGCTCGCATTGCATGGTTAATATATATCGGTAACCGTTTGATATTCGAAGTGGTCCTACAATATCTATACAAATGGTTTCAAAACTTGTAGATGGCGTATCTGTTTTTATCATTCGTTCTTTAGTATGACGTATCTGTTTATTAATTTTACATTTTTCACAATTGCTTACGTAATCTTTTATCATCCTATTCATATTTTTCCAACAGTATCGTTGTTTAAGTTTTAAGCATGTTTTTCTGACTCCGAAGTGTCCTCCGTGTGGCGTATCATGATACTCTTTAATTAATTCTTTTTGACGACTAATTTCTTTGATGTTTTCAGGGGCTTTATAAATAATTATATTTACTTTCACGTGAAAATCTTGTTGCAACATATTAATAATATATTTAAATTTTTCAATAGACAATGCTTGGAAAATTTCATCATTTGTTGGTATGGCTAGCGTATGAATTTTCCAATTAAGCGCCGTTTTCAATAGCTTCTTCATGATAGGCACGTATACCATATCAGAATTATCGCTATTGTTGGTATGCTTCGCATTGTAGGATGAAATGTTAGACGCTTTATTAACGGAAACGTATTTCCTGTTAACACTATCGCTGTCATATATACATATTGCATCCTTTGTACGTACAATTTTTGGTTTATTTCCATTTCGGATAATAAACTTCAGTTTAATAATATTTCGGATATCCGTCAATGATGTACACTCCCATACTCGAAGTTGATCAGGCTCCGATTGTAATCTGGGTAGGTCATCCTTATTATTCACATTATTATTTTTATAGTGCACTTTGTTGTCTGACTGTTGTTTAGCCGACATCCCCCTTGTTATCGCCAAAGTTTTCTTTATAGTATTATCGTTGTCGAGCGGAATCATTTTCTTTAAAATGTCTGAATTCAGTTCTATTCGAGACAAAGCGTCTGCATTGGTATTTATTTTACCTTGCTTGTAAACTATTTCAAAATCATAATCTGATAAGTCAAGGCGAATTCTAGTCAATTTGGAAGATGGGTTTTTATGAGTAAAAAGAGAAATAAGTGGCCGATGGTCGGTGACCACAATAAACCTTCTACCGTACAGGTAAGGACGGAAAAAATTTATTCCCCAATGGATTGCTAATAATTCTTTTTCTATGATGGGTTTGTTCAAATCATGTTTTCCTAAGGATTTGCTTGCAAAAGATATCGGTAAATCGCTACCAATTTCTCCTTGTGACAACACTGCACCTAATGCATGACTAGATGCATCTGTTGTGACGATAAATGGTTTAGAAAAATCCGGGTATTGCAATATCGGAGGTTGAATTAATTTGCTCTTAAGGGTTTCAAATGCTATTTGACAATTATCATCCCATTTAAACGTAGCATTCTTTTTTAGAAGTACATTTAAACATCTAGCAATGTCTGCGAAATTTTTTATAAACCTTCTGTAATAATTACAAAAAGCTACAAATCGACGAACTTCATCGGCATTTTTCGGTACAGGATAATTTTTTATTACATCGTTTTTCGATGGGTCCGTTCTTATGCCTTGGCTAGTTATCAAATGCCCTAAGTATACTACTTCCGATTTTAGAAATTGACACTTGCTAACATTCAATTTAAGATTATATTGTCGTAACCGTGTCAGGGTTTTGATAAGATTATCGTTATGATGCTTGACACTACAGCCGAAAACTATAATATCATCAACATATAAGAAAGCCTCAGATTCCAAACCGGTCAGAGCTATTGTAAGCATTCTTTGAAAACTAGGAGATGATATCGTGAGACCGAATGGGAGTCGTTTGAATTGAAAATGACCCTTGTCAGTAGAAAAGGCTGTCAGTGGTCTCGATTCCTTTTCCAACTCGATTTGATGAAAAGAGCTGGTCATATCAAGCGTTGAAAAGTATCTAGCTCTTCCTAGCCTGTCTAAAACATCTTCTAAACGCGTTAAAGGAAATTTGTCATTTATAACCTTATTATTCAAACGTCTGAAATCCACAACAAGTCGCCATTTCATTCTACCATCAGTACTCTTCTTAGGTACTATAAGTAATGGAGAATTGTAAGGGCTAACCGATGGTTCAATGATGTCATTGTCCATTAATTCATTGACTTGAGTATTGATTTCCTCCAACTGTGCATGCGGTAATTTGTAATTTTTCGTATACACAGGAATATCGTCTGATGTAATAATTTTCTGTTTATAAAAATTGTTGACTGTTAGCTTATCACCCTCGATATGGAAAATATCTTGAAATTCTGTAATAATTTTTAGGAGACTATCCTTAGTTTTTTCGTCAGTCGCGCCCGTTTCTATCCCGCTAAGCAGTTTCTGTAGGCGCTCATGACTTTTGTCCTTCCGAGATATACTAAGGATTTCATAATTGCTAAGTGGTTCTATATTGATGTTGAAATTTTCAATAGTCGCTGAAAAGTCGTTGGCATTTAGTATTTTAATGTGACATATGCCTTTTGCTGGGACTATTGTATTTGCCACAAATACACCTGGATAAATCTCTTTACCACAAACTAAACTATCACCTTCCCTTGTTAGATTAATAGGTACAACTGCTTCTGTTCTTGGGGGTATTTTCCATTGAACAAGTTTCAATGCTTTCATGTTCATTGGAATGATAATTTCCTCATTATCAATAATGAAAGTTATTGTATAGGTCTCCCCAATGACGTTCTTACAACATCAGACAATTTTGCATTACAAACAAAATTTATTAATTCTTTTTTTCCTTCATCATTAAATGTTTTATGAAGGAGTTCGATATGCGTTAGAAAAGCATGAAGATTTTTATGGTGTCCTTCAAAAAGTGGAATAACTTTGTGTGCCAAAGCTAAATCAAAATTACTCGCCATGATTGCAAGTTGTTTTAAAAACAAGTTTTTGAGTTCTTCGTAAATACTTTTAAAATAAATTTTTAGATCAAGAACATCCAATTTGGTACTTGAAAAAAAATCTTTTAACTGAGTTCTTGTATTCTCAAGAGCCTCTAGTTTTGATCTAATAGTTTGTTCTTTATAAGGTTTGTTAATTGATTTCTTGGCGTTGTTTAACTCCTTTTTTGATTCTTCAATCAGGGCTTTTACATGCGAAAAAGTGGATTGTTCTGATTTCTCAACATCAGACATTACTCAGTGAAATACCAAAAAAAAAATGAAAGGTGTAAATTTGAATTGTATATGTGGAGTCTATTAATTAAATATTTGTTGTTCTATTAACATATTTTCGTACATAATTATTATGGTATCTATTATAAAAGTAAAATAATACTAATGCTATAGCAAACACTGCTGATGTGGTGATTGCCTGACGATATTCGGTCATCATAGATCCGGTGTTTACTGAAGAGCAGTTCCCCATATTTAATTATTGTATTATTATTAATGTTTTTTTTTTTTTTAAATTTTTAAGTTTCCTGGATATAGCCTCAGCTTCCTTGAATAGAGCTCGCTTTTGAGCGGAGTCCGTCACCAATGGGATGATACCAAAAATTCTAGCCTTCTCCTGACGGAGTCGCACTCGTTTTCCGCCTCTGGTGCGTGTAATAGCCGCTTCCGCAGGTTGTGGTGTCGTCAGCTGTGGTCGTTGAATGTATCTCCGCTTTGGTCCTAGATGGGGTAGATCGTCTTCCGTCGCCTGCAAAATTGCATCCTCGTAAGTTTTCCTCTTCTTTTTAACGACAGGAGCGGCAGGGTCTACTGGTTGCTGAACTGGCGCTTTTTCTTCTGTATCGGGATTAATCTTCGACGGAATATACTGCGGTGCTTGCCTATTTACTTCGACGGAATATTTCTCTGCGGTGCCAAATAATTTGCTGAAATAGTCATCTATCTCACGGTGCTCTTCCAATGAAAAATTAATGTCGAGCAAGTCCTTGTCCATTGTTCGATGATTGGCAGGATCGCCATGTAATGTTGGATGGTACTTTTTCCATAGTGAAATAAGAAGTTAGTTAATTAAATTGGATGATTTTATTTATTAAGTGACTTTATACCTTTACTAATGACTGCAAGATGCAATCTTATTATTACGGCGTAATCGCCAATCTTTCCCTAATAGCTGGTAAGTCTATGAGTCGCCAATTGCAACTGCTTATTACAGACTGCCCTTCCCTTATACAATATCGCCTATTTATACTATCACTTATTACTAACACATGTTTTCTTACAAATTAGTCATTACTATACCTATTCCCTATTCCCATGCTCCAGATTCACCTAAAAATCAAGTGACATCATCACAATAACTTTTGACCTAATTTCCGGTCACTTATTGTGATATGGAGAAAGTAAACGTGATTCACAAGCAATGCAACTAAAGTATGCAAGAATCAAGCAGTGCAATATGACACCAAGAATGCATGCTCAATAATTGCTTTTGCTTACTTCGTTGCTTGTTTGTTTACAAACGAAGAAAATACTATTCTTAAGGTGAGTGTACACCATATGTACACTACAAATGTCCCCACGAGCACGAGTTGAAATGGAGCGTCATCAAAGTAATATGCAGTTGGATAGTATCTTTGAATCTCATATGATGTGAAATATGGTCTGAGCATTCAATGATTCATGCTATGTACTCGAAGGTTTTATGATGATTTTAATTGTTTTAGATATGCTCCGTGCTTAGATGAGATGAAAACTAAAAGACCCTCCGCCGTTTTGATTTGCATATTTTTGCAGTCTGCTATTCATTTAGGAACAAGTTGATCTTATACCGGAAATTCAATATTCCTACACGTCAATCATTTCAAAATTAAATTGAATTCGAAATTCTGTGCAGAACAGGGTGGACAAGTTGGTTTTTAATTAATTTCGTTCCGCCCCGGATTGTAATGAATTGGAAATGTCTTGATAGCTACACGAGAAGCATGCGAAGTCATAGTTTGGGAAATGGGGAGGTGTATTTGTGGGTTAGCCGCTCCAGCTCCACCCCTTTTTCGTATATCAAAGAAAAGCTGTTATGATTTTTAGTTGATTTCTTGAGGGTTTGGTTTGAATTGAGCTAAATTAAAACTGTGAATGGCAACCAAGGTGCACATTATATTAGTGATATTAAGTCCGTATTGCTACTTTCGAGCGACAGAAGGGCTTGAAATGCTTCCCAGTTATAGAAAAACCATTTCCATGGTAAGTACGGATCAAAGTTTAACCGAAAAATAGAGATTGTTAAAAAGAAGTGGGACTCTCTTTTGTCACTTTCGCTCTCAAACAGTGACGGATCTAGAAATCGAGTTTGGAAGGTGTAATGAACCATATTCTGGTCTGGTTGTGCTGCTCCCACTGGCAGATCGAAGCAGCACCTGATGAGTAGTGATCTGTTGGTGGTACGAAACCAGAGGCCCAGGGTCCCATTACACCCGAACCCAGATTCGACCGCGTGGGCGTCTGATCCGTCCGTCAACCATTCCATCCTTATCGACTATTTTTCATTACCCATTTTTACCTCCTCTGTTTGTGTTGTCTTCCCCAGGCCAATGAATTTTTGTTAATACGTAAAGGACAGGGGCGAAGAGCGGCGAAAACCCCGCCCTCATCTCCCGAGCTGAAGCTACAGCAAGCATAGGCCGCTGCTAGCTGAGGGGCCCATTTCTTCGCAGATGGCACAGTCCGACCTTCACGGTCATAATGCAACCATAGGCTCCATCCCCACGGGCATCTCCGGATGCCCACCAGACCGTCCGTTACGAAGGGGCCCAACTTTGTTTGTTACCTGGAGAGGTAAGGGTATGTCCACATTTATTAAACTTTCGGCATTCAAAGAAGCATCGCTTGCTTATATTGAAAGCGCGGATACATTTCTTATTGGAGAGAAATATGCAGTGATACTACTTTGTCTTAACCTCTGGCGGGACATAGCGCGTCAGCATTTCTTATCCGAAGCTTACTTGACATTTCGTTATCATATAAAATATTTCGGATGATGGAAGTTACCGGCATACACATCCTGTCCTGTTTTAGTCGGTATCTACGACATGCCAGCAAAGGGAAAGCCTTGGCATTATTCTTACGCGACACACCACAGGGAGAAATGCTTACCTCAACCAAAGAGGATTGATAATTCTACAAGAGTTATCACTCCATATAACTTCCCCTCTGCCAGGAGATTTGTATCACACTGTCATGACTGGCGGCATGACCTAGTTAACAGTGGTCAACGACCACTGCTGTTCCAGAAGGCGCCCACGAGGAGGACTGTGGAAGAAGTTTTTGCCCCCCCCCCCCAAATGCAATGATGAACTTGCAAAATTATGTTACAACCAGGGACTCATCATTCAATCATTGAACTAGACAGAATATCCTATAAAATGATGGTGTTTCCCACAATCAATATAAGCTTAGTCACCCAATTCCGTGAAGAAGTGGAATTCAAAAAACGTCTTTCACTTTCTTGCCAGAGTACGAGTTGGAAAAGAACAGAGAAGATTAAAAACGCGCCTCCTTTTCCTCGTCACCGCTGCCTCTACAGCAGTCATTGAAGAGAATGCGAAGCCTGATAGCGTGGTCCTTATGGTTGCCTCGTCACCGCTGCCTCTACAGCAGTCATTAAAGAGAATGCGAAGCCTGATTGCGTGGTCCTTATGGTTGCCTATTTTGCCTGATGTGTTGCCTATTTTAGCGACAATAGTTTAACAGTGCGACTAGAATCCAATCGGGGCCACAACGACTAGGTGGAAACATCATCATCATCGTGGTGCCCGACGTCGGCAGCCTGGATCGTTGTACTCCAATCATCTCGGACACGTGACCGCATCCTCCAATCTTGGAAGCCAAGTAGTTGCTCGGCGTCAGCATATACTGAGCTCTCCCAACGAGCTCTCGGTCGTCCTCGCAGTCTCACTTCGTCGACTCGTCGTCCGTTCATGACTTGTTTAGGCATGCGAACATCATTCATTCGTTGTACATGCCCTGCCCATTGAAGTCGTTGTAGTTTGACAATTTTTTCTGTTGATCGGCGCAGAGCACAAAATCAGATCGACCACTTTGGCATTAATAAAAGATTCAAGAGTTGCCTCCTGGACCTGCGAAACAAGAAGGGTGCCGATATTGAGATGCGAAGAGACAACGCCATCTAGATAGACAGGCCTGCGCTCAGCTGATCGTGTACGTCATTGATTCCTTTGCCAAGGCAGTGACTGCATACGATGATGTCCTCAGCACGCCATATGTTTACAATTGGAATTGCGTCGGACGGTATTTTAGTCCTCTAAAAACACACTTTCTGGGCACTTGCAGCAATTTGGTCGAAGCCGCAACCCCCGGGGATCAGTCGCAGAGTATCGTGGAACAGTTCCCACTCGACATTATACATCTTTTGACCGCACGATACATTTTCATCGCGCACGTTTGTTTTCTCGGATCACTAGATGAAATTTTACTAACAAATAAACACTGAACGCGGAAAACGAAAACTAAACACGGAACGCACAAATACTGGGGACTCGCCACTATCAGTAGCCGACCACTGGATTGTGGATACGATGGCGTCATCAAAATCAGCTGAGCGCAGGCCTGTATATCTAGATGGCGCTGGAAGAGACCATTATTTTATGATGGCAAATGTTCGATTGCGCATTGCAGCTGTGCGCCGTCCTAGCGACGAAAGACCCAGCCGCCGCAAATTCAACACCGCTCGCCTAAAAAATCCAGCTGTCTTACAACAATACTCGTATAATGACCATTTTGCGTAAAAAGCCGCTGAGATAACAAGTCACCCAATAGTGACATAAATGAAATGGTATGCCATAAAAAATGCGTACATTGCCTGCGTTCACGTTTTGCAACGTTGTAATTGCGGTAAGGATTTTCCCTCCACTCAACCATAAACTCTTTACCCGAACGACTTGTTTTGTAGTTGTCATGTATTAAACAGCTGACAGCCGATTCGCTATTGAGTTTCAAACAAAACTTCAATTAAATTCGCGACGGTTTCAGGAAAAATGAAAAGCACTGCAAAATCGCCACAAATTTGTGTTGCTTCGGTGTAAATAAGCACATAAGACGCCATGTACAAATCAAGATCCCGAAAACGAAAATCCACACCATCTCACAGTCACATGCAATACGTTAACTAAGAACTGTCAAATACGCTAATACCCCTTCCTTACCCCCCATTGAACGGAAATCAACCAGGAAAAATTTCTGGTTAATTTCCCCGATGTGTGGTAGATTAAACGCAAACTGGAACGGACCGTCCACGAGCAAAATCAGTCGAACTGTTTGCATTTGCGTTTAAAACGTTGCGCGACCTGAACCCACCCATTGATAGCGCAGATACCATCCTTGACACAAACCCGGAATGCCGGAATAAGCTCCGGATGTCCGACGCTTCATGGATTGTTGAAAGAAAAGACGACAATCGAAGCAGCATCGAACTTGTTTACCTTCAGAAAGCTCGAGAAGTTCAGCGTAGTGTGCGACGTGATAAAAGAGTTTTTACGAATTCTGTTTTAGCCTCAGCAGAAGAAGCCGGAAGAAGTAACAGTACCGGAGGCGTCATCCATCTCGGTCGTAAACTGCTCCGAAAATTCGCCGAAGGACTTTGCGTTCGAATGTGTTTATCATGTTTTCGGTAGCTTGGGTTAGCGTCCAGGGTTTCGCAGCCATAGCATAGCACTGGTCGAATGATGGTTTTGTATACGCGGGGCTTCGTGTTTCTGTGCACATGCTTCGATGTCATTATGGGGAGAACCGAGAGGAAAGTATTATTCACTAGCTGTATTTGTCGCTTAATGTCGTAAGTTTCGTTGGCGTCCTGTAACAGGCTGCTACCCAGATATGTGTAGTCGTCTATGAATCCGATGCTGAGGTCCCCTACGTTGGCATTCGATTGTGCTGGCGTCCTGGTTCTTGATAGCATCATTATGTTTGTTTTGTCCTCGTTGATACGTAGTCCAACTTCTTTTGCAGCGGTGTCAAGAGTATGCAGAAGTTTTTGTGCGTTGGTCAGTTTTCGGGACATGATGTTGATGTCGTCTGGGTACGTTGCTAATTGTGTCGACTTATTGAGTAGCGTTCCGCTGGTGTCCATATCCATTACCCGAATGGCCTATTCAAGTGCTAGGTTGAAGAGCGTCGGCGCCAGTCCATCTGCTTCAAACCAGTACCCGTTTCAAAAGGATCAGTCAACCTGTTCTGGATCCATGTAACTATCTCAAAAACGCTCAGCACGGTCAGCATACACGGGCAGAACTGGGCTGACGTGCGTTTTTGTGGTCTTCGTACTATGGTGTAAATTCTAGCCAGTTACAGATGACGAAGGCTTTCTTGAAGTGGACTCCAGTACTAATAGTTTTTCAAACTATCGATAGTTCTTACAAGTAACTAGTTTTTTAAGCTATCGATAGTTTTTACTAGTTACTACAATAGTTTTTTAAACTATCGCGTGTATCTCAAAACTGTCAATAGTGCCCATCACTATTAGCGGGGCTATACCAACTATACAAATTAAAATTTGCAAACTGGTCAAATTACAGAATGAGAACAGGTCATGTCATATTTATTTCGCTATTCTTGTCAACAAGACTACATTGTGTTAAAACTAGGTAATGCCATCTTATTTAGATTCATTCGATCTATTCACATTCCATCTGCAATCTCTATGTTATTGAAAAACGATTACATGCATTCATAAAGTGTCTTACTGAAATGATTTATTCTGTCAGCTAGCAGCAGCTGAGTCCCCGTCGGACTATTATGAACAAAACATAAGTTAAAAATCAGAGTTGGTCGTTATTTGTCTAGCCGCTCGCATAACTCGTTTAACTCTAAACTTGGTAAGATGTTATTAAATCAAAACTATCTGTAGGCTAGTTTTTAACATTGTTTTCGAGTATGCGGCGAACGGAGGTGTGAAAGATACACATGCCCGTAGATATACATAGCTTATTGCAAATTGTCCATTTTAGAAAGTTAACGCGTCGCCCCGTAAATGTCTCCTTCGTATAAGTGTAATAACGTGAGTCGAATATGATGGTCGCATAACTGCCTTAAAGTCGCAAAATTAAATTCAATTGCGAAATTATGTCTATATGGAAATGAAAGATAGGAATATTTTTTTTTTCTTGACCACATAGGCTGCCAATGCATATTAAATTAGAAAATTGGGATATTCAATTGTTGGTTTGATGACCGTCAGAAATTTTAAAGTGATGATGATTCAATTTGGTGTGATTTAGTAGTTAATTTTT
The DNA here is from genome assembly GCA_964017055.1 of Chloromyia formosa. Taxonomy (NCBI): domain Eukaryota; kingdom Metazoa; phylum Arthropoda; class Insecta; order Diptera; family Stratiomyidae; genus Chloromyia; species Chloromyia formosa. The sequence goes on from OZ024817.1 coordinate 12,775,020, forward strand.
AAATTAGTCTTTAATTTTTGAACACTTTTAAATTTGGCTCGAAGTTCTCGATATTCTAATGATTTCCTTATTTTTTTATGAAGCGTAAGAATGCTCTGGAATGTCCATTACTGCAAAATTGAATGTAAATGGCGACATATTAAGCTGGCTTTTCAATAACTTCGGACTATAAAAATACGTATACTGGGTGTCCCGTTTATGATGGTAAATATTTCAATGGTAGATAGTATGGCTCATTTGGGGAAAATTAATGTACGACATGAACGAAATTAACGACATGAATGAAATACAGCATTTTTTTTAACTGTTAAAACCCTTGACTTCTCCAATAAATTCTAAATTTGCCAAGCCTCCAATTATTCGATCTGAGATTTGATCTTACTTTCTGAAACTACATAAAATTTTATATAAACGAATTTTTTTTACCAGTTAAAAAAAAATCGTCGTTATTTGAAAGATACTATAGGTAGACAACAGTTCGAACTTTTAAAAAATTGTAAAATAAATTTCTCATCAAAAATTATTTACAATTTAGGACTAAATCAAACTTCTAGCTGTTATACTTGCCTATTCTTCTTCCTTCTTCCTTCTTCCTTCTTCCATCTTCCTTTTTCCTTCCTTCTTCCTTCTTCCTCCTTCCATCTTCCTTTTTCCTTCTTCCTTCTTCCTTCTTCCTTCTTCCTTCTTCCTTCTTCCTTCTTCCTTCTTCCTTCTTCCTTCTTCCTTCTTCCTTCTTCCTTCTTCCTTCTTCCTTCTTCCTTCTTCCTTCTTTCTTCTTCCTTCTTCCTTCTTCCTTCTTCCTTCTTCCTTCTTCCTTCTTCCTTCTTCCTTCTTCCTTCTTCCTTCTTCCTTCTTCCTTCTTCCTTCTTCCTTCTTCCTTCTTCCTTCTTCCTTCTTCCTTCTTCCTTCTTCCTTCTTCCTTCTGCCTTCTTCCTTCTTCCTTCTTCCTGTTCACACATGTACCATCCGGTCTACTAATTAATTAATACAATTAATTATTGTTAGTTAATGTTTCTCTATTTCTTATAAATGTCTCAATTTTTTAACATTGTGTACTTTCAGATCAAACCAACGCACCGGATTTAGAAGTAATTCTCAGAACTATTCGGCAAGCCTGGAATTCACCATATCCTAGATCAAATTTACAAAGGTAAGTCAGTGTGTAGCCATTAGATTTAAAGTGATGTTGTTGGATGCAATTCGATATTTTGGTAACTAGTGTGACTCTGCGATGGGTCCTCTTAGACGTGTTTATAACACAGATTTTAAGTTTTAATTTGTCACGGAAATAGAGTGGAACTTCAATTATCTGAACTAATAAATGCTAATTCTAATCCAATTGTGTGGAAATCCGGGCAATTGATTGATTGTGCTAAAAATAAAAAAATCTGTAAGATCATACTTTATCTTTTTGAGAATATGAATCCGAATAATTGGAGTCTCTATAACTGGAATTCTATTGCATATCTTGCAAAGATAAGAAAATATGATGGCAAATTCGATTAAGATTAAGAACTCACTATTCTCTCTGAGGATTCTGTTCCTGCTACTGTTACGTCATTGGTGTTTCCCTTTTCATAACGGTAAATTTTCCTGGCTGCAGCGCAGCTCAGTCCGGAGTACCTTTGGATAGGGTCCACAGACTAAAATTAATGCTTCTTTTTTTTTGCATTCTCGTTCGATATCTCGAAAGGAGTCAATCGTACGCACAAAATATCTTAGACTTAGAAAAAAACCCTTAAAAATTAGCCCCTTAACGACACCGATGCGGTGCCGCCTATCGACATAACCAACGGGGTGATAACGCGGTAACACCGACTTCAAACTTTGAGACGCTCTACAAGGCGCAATTTTCAATGAATTTAAACGAAAAAAAGAAGCAATATGTAGGTTTCTTTGTGCTCTATAAATTTAACTTGGGGTATTTAAGCACTTTCCCTTGACAATAATGAGAAAAAAAAACTGATTGCTTATTTATTTTGCTTTATCGTTCGATATCTTGAAAGCAACGATCATACACAAGAAATGACGTATGAGGAGTTTGTAGAGCGCAGAAAAACGTTTAAAATGACGTTGACATTGTAAGGTCAATAGTAAACGAGTTATCGTGACTTACAGCAAAAATTACAATTTTTACCGTTATTTTATTCTAGTAACAAAGTAACATATGACACAGAGGTCGAAAACTTGAGGTTAAGCTTTTCTAGAACCTGTAATGGACAAGTGTTGCGGACATTTAAGTGTCCGAAGATTGACCGAATTGACCGTGAAAGTCCGGGGACGCCATCTGGCGAAAACTCTTCAGCGGGATAGGCGGCGGCACGAGCTTGCTGTAGCTCAGTGACGGGATATGTGGGCGGGGTTTTTGCCATCTCATTGCCCCTACCATTACTATTCCAAAAGTATCTCGTGCCTAGAGAACAATGAACACACCAGTAAGTACAAAGGTCCTATGACCTTAAAAAAAATAGTAAAGAAAAAAAAAGAAACCACCCAAAGGCGCAATGGTCGTCGACCGGCTCATGTACCTGACACTGCTCCGGGTCCAGATGGAGCGGACCCTGGCCTCTATACCCAACCCAACCTTTGAGGTCTCATGGCCTATCAAAGGGGAGACCTCCCTAAGCGAACATAGGAACGAGGCTTTCACCTCATCGAACCAACGACGACCTGAAACGGGGAAGAGGTGATTCCTTTAAAGGAAAAGCCCAGATTTTTCGCTAAACGTTATAATGACATGTAGTCCGGATGGCGCAACGGTTAGAACGTTCGCCTTCAACACACTGGGCCCCGGTTCGATTCCGGGGATTTACGTGTCGGACTATGAGCCCACTCAGCTGTTAAATGAGTACCCATTATGGGGTTAATAACTCGGTTGAGCGTGTTGCTGATCACATACCTCTGCACAAAAACCGTCACGATCTAGAAAATGAGATGATGCTAACTCATCTCGAGGCCGTGGTTCAAATTGGACTGTTGCGCCAGTTATTTATTTTTATTTATTTTATAATGACATATTTATTGGGCAATTAATAAAAAAAAAAACATACCAATGAGGAATAAATTATCCGCTCGAAAAAAAAAACTAAACTAACAAAATTGAATCCAGATAAAAAATTAACAAAGAAAAAAACGAAGAAAACATATGCATATATGTATGTATAATACTACTCACCCGATGTCCGCAGTGGCCACATGGATTCGGAAGCACTGTAATTTATCGTTGAAAGAAGAAGAACCAAAGCAACTAACAAAACAATTCAAGTAAATAATTTCGAGAAGGAAAAAAATTACAGAAAAAAAAGAAGAAAAAAAAAAAACAATGTGGAAACAGATAAATAAAAAAAAAGGTTGGCGGCAACTCGCGTCGTGGTGGCACTGGAATTCTTTCAAGTTGGCAACTAGCATCTGTACCAATCCGCGTTATCCAGCATTGTTGTTGTTATGTTTGGCACTGCACTATTGCGTTTGCACTGGCTCATTTGAGAAACAATGCCACAACTTATACGAGTACATCACAGATGAAATTTGGGCTGATCGGGCGGTAAACCAGTGCCCTTGATCTACACCGTCACGTGCCGTGTAGTATTAAATACGGTGATACCTGTAAAACCTGTTTTGGCTGCCTTAGCCTGCCGGCGTTTCGGGTTCGAATCCCGTCCACGACGACATTCGTGGCCATGGATGTGCAGGAGGTGCATGCTGGCAACTGCATTCTCCGAAACCAGTTTATGCCGACGAAACGTCAACTGGGTCACATGGAACAGTTGACGCGCTATGCTCCACAAGGGGTTAGGGCAATTGAGTATCTTCTATTTTTCCGGCACCCGTTGGCTCGCTATATTGCGGAAACCCCTGATGTTGTTGGCGGGTAGAACTTGTCGTAAAAAAACAACACGGAAATCACCCGTCTCGGCAAAGATGTTTTCGATACAACCACGTCGGCGGATCCAATTTAATTTTTACTTTAAGAATCCAAAAAGAAAAAAATCTATTCCGTTGCGCCGATGTCGGGAACGATTGGATCCCAATTTTTTCCCGGCAACTGTGCCGATGTGGCTCGGACGGCGGGTAAAAGTCGGCCCTCAATAATAACGCCGATGTTGTCCGGGCGGCGGTTCAGAGTGAACTCTCAGTCGGTCCCTCTCTCGACCGGTCGCGACACCCATGCCGCTTGTCTCTCCTATCCCAATGCGTGGTCGATGACACCAGATCAAACAGTATATTCTTACAGGACACAGAAATGTCCATCAGAATATAGCGTTTGCAAGCGTCAACGACCCACAGTGTGATAGAATGACAGAGTTGTCGTTCTTGAAAAATTCCTGATGGAGAATTCGAATTGTTAGGTGGCAAATATTTTAGAAAAATATTTGACAATCAACAATCCGACTAGACCATCAGAAAAGTCATTCATTAAAAACCCCTCGACACCTTTCAAAAGGAATTTCGTTTGGTGGTTCACTTTCTCATTTGAATGTAATACATATAGACTGAAGACAATGCGCTTACATTGTCGTAATTGCGTGTTGTGCTCGCGTGCAGTTTGGTGTAGACCAAACTACACGCGAGTACAAAAGAACGCGCCTGCTATGTATACTGAAGACTTAATTATAAAAATTATAAGCTCCAAACTCGTATTTTATTACCCATACACTATACATGGTGTAATTGTGAAAATTTTTGAAATCTAAGTCATTTTATAGGTACGATCAATGTAATGTAATTTTTATGACAAGGCCAAAATGATTGGAAAAATATGAACCACAAATGAACATACGCGTACGAGTACAACTTAGTTAAACAGTAGATCAGTGACATTTAGTTGTGGTGGAAATAAAAACTTACCTGAAATATATTCGATATAAATGTATCTTATTACGTGGGCGACTTATAATTAAACTACAATATATTAAAAGTCATGTTTTCAGTTCAAATCGATCAGATTTCTATCATTTGTATAAGGCAGGTCGTTTGTGGTTACCTAGTTTCGGTGTAAGTGCCCTTCGCTGTTCTTTTTTATTTTGTTTGTTTTTTTTTTATTTGTAGTGTAGGTTTAGATGAGGCGATCAAGGTTGGGATAAAGGTTATTGCCAACAATGCCAAGATTCTTAACCCGCCATTGCGAAAAAGAAATCCTACTTCTATTGCCATAAATATTAATGGGCAGCCTGTAGAGAAGGTGGACAACTTCGTTTACCTGGGTAGCATTGTTTGCTGAAAATGGTGGTACGGAGCAGAACATCGCTCGTCGTATCAAAATCTGGCAGAGCAGTTATCCCAGCATTAAGACCAAGCTGGAACTGCTTCGCTTCCTTGTACCGTTTGTTTTTTTGTATGAGAGCAGTACATGGAAACTTTCCGTAAGAGTTACCAGAAAGCTGTAAGTTCCCGTCAACTCATGCCTTCGTCAAATTCTAAGAATTTTCTGGCCCAAAACAATATCAAAGGAAGAGCTAAGTCGGCATAGGGGTCAGATGTCTATCGACGAATTGATGCGCAGGCGAAAATGGCAGTTGATAGGTCACACATTGCGGTAGGATGATAACAGCATTGCTTTACATGCCATGGAACCCCATTTCCAACCAAGGCCGACCAAAAGAGGGTCCCGGCGTCGATCTGTGGCAAAGTGTAAGGGTAAGTCGTTTGGGGAGTTGCGCCCCATAGTCCAGAACAGAGTAAGATGGCGCGCAGGACTGGCTGACGCGCTTTACCCCATTAGGGGTTAAGGCAAAGTAGTGTAAGGAGAGAAGTTCACTAAGTGATCGTACGGCAAGTATACCAAGTAAGGCAATGTTGCTTATTTATGATGTAGAGACTAGGTTAGGTTAAAGGGCTGCCATGATTAACCCAGTCCACTAATAGGGAGATGGCATTTCACAGTACTTAACTTAGAGTGGCAGGAAACTTACCAGAGATAGCGGTAGCAACGTCATCCGCGTAAGCAATCACTTTGCATCCAAGCGCCTCCAATTTGAGTAGAAGGCCGTTGACAGCGGTGTTCCATAAGAGGGGAGAGAAGACTCCACTCTATGGAGTACCCGTATACACACGCCTACGTTCAGTTGAAGCGCTTAATTTGGTACAAATAATCCTGGATGTTAATATCTGGTTGATTAGTTTACAGAGCCAATCGTTAACGCCCAAACCTGATAGCGCATCGGTTAATGCCTCAGGTCTAACGTTATCAAAGGCACCTTCTATGTCCAAGAGGGCAACCATAGTATACTTCTTAAAATTCAGAGCCTTCTCAATATTGTGCACTAGAGAGTGCAGGGCTGTATCTACAGACCTATACCTCCAGTAGGCATGCTGTGACTTTGACAGAAGTTCAGCAGGTATACTGCTTCGCAACTGTGTATCTATCAGCCTTTTCAGCATCTTCAACAGAATTGAGGACAAACTGATGGGTTCCAGGCCAGGTCATTTGGACGCGGGTGAGAACTTTTACCCGTTTTGGGAATAAAGACCACTTTTACTTCCGACCACTTATGAGGAATATAGACTAAGTCTAAACAAGCCGTAAGAATAATTTCTATCCAGGAATAAATAACGTCGGATAAGTTCTATAGTATCTGCCGGAATGATGCCGTCAGGCCCCGCATATTTAAAAGGCTCAAAACTAGAGAAAGCCCAGAGAAGTTAATTCCTTGGCAAAATATATGAGGAAGCACATGCAACGGAGACGTCTTCTCGAGCTGCCCGAACTCCGGTGAGCTGTCTGGGAAATGTGTCGCTAGCAGGACGTCAATAGTCTCCTTACTAGAGGACGTCCACATCCCATCGGGCTTCATAAGGTAGCTTGGAGTTGATGGATTAGAGGCTAATACTTTACGAAGTCTGGAGGCAACGCTTGCTTTGTCGATGCGTTCGCAAAACAATCGCCACGAGCATCGTTTCGCGTTCCTGACTTCTTTCTTAAACCTTCTAAGATGTTTTCTATAAATATAATAAATACACCAATCCGATTCGTTCCCTGATGATTTCGCCGTGTTAAAAGCCTTTCTGCATAAGACTCTACATTCAGTTATCAGCGAACTCCACCACTTTGGTTTTACCAGTGTTACCATTGGGTCTGCGAGCGAGGCACGCTTTAGTAATAGCTTTATTTAAACCACCAGTTAGTGTGCTCACCATTTCGTCCAACTCCCGCTTATTACTCGATTGTCCCAGAGGAGGTAGTAATTCTTCCAAAAAGGTTTCATGGTGGGTGACCCACTTAGTTCTTCGTCTATTTAAAATAAGGGCTTCCTATTTTTAGTAATGAATGTGGGCTCACCGCCAACATTGCAAATTAGTAAATTTGTCGAGATGAGGTTGTCGAATAGAAGCTAGATGTAGAGGCTAACAACCACAGAGGCCTTGTCACTAAAAGTACAGACCCAGATAGCAGTTAGGTGTTTTTTTTTAACGAGAATGAGAGTTCGTGAGTTTTCCTGGTTTCTAATGTAAAAACCCCACAGGGGCTTAAGTAGTAGTATTGTTTATGGCATTGATTTGATGTTTTTAATGCCGTAGACACTGTTTTAATACGCCATATTTGTCACATTTTGTACTATTTAAACAAAGAGAATTTTTATTCAAATAATATGTACTATTTCTGGCAATTTAATTTATTATATTTGCAAAATGTTTGTTTCTAGCAAATCATTCTTGCCGCAATGTTTTTAAAGCTGCTTGTAACTTATCTAATTTTATAGTATTTGCAGAAACGAAAATAGGTCTATTGTGAAAAATATCTCCTGAAATTTACAATATGTACCAGGTTTCAATCTATGTAAGCGTGACATGGAAAATCTCGTGCAAAAGACCATACTTTTACCATATAAACTAATTTAAAACCTTTTTTTTATCTACGACTTTTAATTTTATATCCCCATTGTTTTTAGACATTTACTACTGCTTTAAAATACATTTATTCTAATAAAAGATTAAATCCTAGGATGAATGGATATTAAAACAATTGGAATGCATAGTCGAATTGAAGGTAGATTACATTATCGGTACAAATCCCCGTCTATTTGTGAATAATAATAAATCAATGAGTTTAATTAAAGTACGAGATAAATTTTCGTCTCCCCATTTTAAATTTTGCCATGAACTTTTATCCACTTAAGTTATTGGACATTCCGCTGTGTTTAAATACTCATATGAGTGCCTAATCGTATTTAACTTTTTTTTTTTAAAAGACGTCATAACGATATCATGTGCACACATTTATATCTTTTTGGTCAATAGATTTAAAAACATCGTTAAATTAAAATTACATATACACATATTTAAATAAGGATACGGTTTTATGAATTTTATAATATTTTACCAGGAATAATAGAGGAATTATTTTTAAAGACCAAAGACCATACCTGTGGGGGTAGGTAAATATTTTAGTTCAGATGCAACAGTGTTACGCTTAGTGTCCATTTGTCTTTTTGGTTTACGTGCAAAGTCGGCAAAAATGCGCATGATGTGCTCTTTGTCTTATCAAATATTTCTTTTATATTTAATGTAGATAATAATTTAGAGATTTACAGCTCTTCTCATAAAGTCATAATATGTACTGAGCCACTTTTTGGAGTCTCCAGGTTTTTCCAAAAGATAAAATACTCATGGAAAGTTTTTTTTCTCAGAAATCTTAGTTCATACATAGTTTGGAATGTTCTGCTTTTGTTTAGAAAAAAAAAATAAGTGAAATCTGATGTAAGAGTATGTTAAACATAAGAAAATATTAGGGTGTGAATATGAATGCGGAAGCAAATTTAAAAAAAAAATATTTCAAATATTTACGTATACTCAATTGTGATGTGATATTTGTTAATAATATCATGACGTTCTCATGGGAGCGATCATCGCGATGATCGCTTAAAGATGATCACTATGCTTTAAACTTAAAACTTATTATTTAAATGCCACTCTAGTCGTCACAGTTGCTTAGAGAACCACAGCTATATATTATCAGATACATATTAGCAAATAGTGCTCAACGATGGAGTCTGATCAATGGTGACTGTGCGATGATCGCTCCGACGATCAAGCAGGTAAAAGCATTCATGATTCAAAAAAATGTACATTGCTCTGTAATTGATACTTAGATAAAATTTCCATAAATTCTACACAGTACGTACCTACGCTTGACATGCGCAGTAGCCTTGAGGACTTGGTCGACACCCTACGATGTTGTTGTTTTGAATTGCCTTGACCGCTTCAGGGGCATGGTCGCGTCAACATCTCAAGGATTTTTTTGCTTTGTTGACGTTTCGATAGCATATCTACTTTTCGGAAGTCCAGCTGCTAAGATGCACCTCCTATCCGCGCCGTCTTTATACTGACAAGCTCGAAGCACTGTGAGAGTTCTATTAGTACCCACAGGCAGTTTTTGAACGCGCCGAGATTTGAACTTCGAGCACTAGATTAGTATCGTAGAGCGGTGACCGAACGATCACGGCCACGGCCACAGAGCGCGATATACAATTAACTGTCATTGAGAAATACAATGCAAATAATACTTGTGTGAACTGAACTGCGTTCCATGTCGAATTTCGCGACATAATGAGTGGTACTTTTTATATGTATTGGGTTGTGGAAAAAGTTCTGCGGCTTTTTGCACCAAAAATAAGACGAAAATTTTTTATTCTTCAAAATGCATTTAATCAACCAGACATTGTCCGTTTATTTCAACAACCTTCTGCCAACGTTCTGGCAAGGGCATGATGCCACGTTCATACGAGTAAAAGCGCTGCGGCTTATTGCGGAAAAACTCATCAAGGTCATATTTGATGGTTTCCACAAATTCGGTTTTTATCCAAATGATTCTGAAGAGACCGGAAAAGGTGGTAATCCGACGGCACAAGATCCGGTGATTAAGGCTGGTGTTGCAATACTACCCAGCCGAAGCTCTGTAGCTTTTGTTTCGTTTCCACAAAAGTATGGGGTCTGGCGTTGTCGTGATGAAAAGCGACCCCCTTTCTGTTAGCCAATTCCTGACGTTTTTCGGCTATTGCTCGTTGCAGCTTCTCCAGCTGAGTGCAATACTTTCTCGAATCACTAGTTGGACCGCATGGAAGAAGTTCGTAGTAGATTACACCCTTGTAATCCCACCAAATGCAAAGCAACACTTTTTCCGCGTTTTCAACGGTTGTGGATGCTTCTCCGGGCGAGCACAATGATTTTTTCCGCTTGACGTTCTTGTAAATAACCCATTTCTCGTTCCTCCATTACAATCTTCTTCAAAAATGGTTCCGATGAATGCCAGTTCAGTAGAGATTCGCAGATCGAAATTCGGATTAACATGGACAACTCATGGGACACCCACACGTCGAACTTTTATACGACTCCAAGCTGTCGTTTTGCGACGGTTGAATGATCAATGTTGAGGCTTTCTGCGATTTTGCGAGATGTCATGTGCCGATCCGTTTTGAAGATTACATCGTTTTCAACGGTGACAGGGCGACCAGTGCGGGGAGAGTCGTTTAAATCCGTCTTTCCGGAACGGAAGCGAGAAAACCGCCTCTTACAAGTGTCCCCACTAACGACTTCCTCGCCGTACACAGCGCAATCTCTCGTTTGGCGCCCGTCGCCTTTTTCACACCTTTGTTGTACAAGAAAAAAAAAACGTGTCTAATGGACCTTTCTCTCTTACATTTAATCACTTTTTTTACCTATAAAACAAATTAGATTAAACTAAAAGATTTGATGAAGTTTACGTACACTCAATAACCTTTTAACATGCGGTTAACGATTCAAGATTTAAATAGAACATACAGTGTTGCCAGTTATATGAAAATTTTTGTTGAAGAAAAAAACCGCAGAACTTTTTTCACGACCCAATATTTCGGGGGAGTTTTTCCGACCCGATGATATGACGTTTATTGACAGGAAAGTTATTTCCACATCTCTATATATAAACCAAAATACAAAGGCTTGCATGCCACATAATAACGGGAACCATGCGCTTCTGTCCTACTGCGGCGCTTGAGGCTTTGCTTGACCTTCCGCCACTGCATATTCACATTGAAGCAAAGGCAAAAATTGCAATAGCAAGACTAAAAGCCTACAATGTACAAATCAGACTGAATCCGGAACAAAGTAGCTGGCTGCTAAGTCACAATACGCTCAACTTGCCATCTGATCACCAGACTAGGGAGCTATGCTTCGAGCATTCCTTCCGGTCAATTGTCTGGAATAGAGAGCAGTGGGCGGAGTCCTTCAGCTCTCTTCATTCTGACACAATAAAATTGTTCACGGACGGGTCCAAAACGGATAAAGAATCAGGTGCGGGCATTGTCGGCCCAGGAAACAGAATTTTCATCCCCATGGGAAATTTCCCCACTGTCTTCCAGGCGGAAGTGCATGCCATTGAGATCTGTGCACGACTGTAGTCCATCGGTTCACTCAAGGCTGGTTAAGTCTTGTCAAAATATCCTTAACATCGTCGGGGCCTCCAACAACCTCACTATCTACTGGGTTCCTGGGCACTCCAATATTGTAGGTAGGCTTGTTCATGCAGACGAGCTTGCCAGACAGGCATCTGAGGCCCCCTACATTGGTCCAAACCCTTTCTGCGGTATACCTATCTGTCTTGTCAGGCAGCGGATTAGGGAATGGGAGCGAGAGAGAGAGCTGCCCCTCTGTGGGAAGCTCTCCCAGGTATGAGAAAATCAAAATTGTTCATTGCTGGCTACTCTCATAACCGGTCCCTTGATCTACTCAGCCTGAGCAGAAACAGGGTCAGAATTATATGTGGACTTCTCACAGGTCACTCCCGTCTTCGAGGTCACCTCAAAACGAGCTGTCGTTTCTGTGAGGCCGACGACGAAACCCCAGAACACATCCTCTGTGAATGTGAGGCTCTAGCTTGCCGTCGAACTGTTTGCTTCGGCATTGCCTATCCTATGGCCGAGGACGTGGCCTCGATCAAGCTCGGCCATCTCAGTCGATTTATCGAGATGAGCGGATTGGATTCGCAGATTTAGTCCTGCTCTCCAGGATTCGGGTATAGCACAATAGACTTAAAGTCGCAGTGCTTGTGGCTCTTTTATTGGCCACGACCCATCTATAATCTAGTCTAATAGAAAAACTGTCTAGTTTGATTAGTGTACATATATTCAAACTTTTTTTAAAGATGCGTTTATTGTGCATATACTTTTGAAATTTCAAAACCCAAAAAAAGGCGAAACGAAAGTAGGCCTTATGAAGCTATGTCTGTCATTCCAGTTTCCACCAAACATACCATTCAGTCGCTGCATTATTAAACGAACCCACGTGGTGCACTGAACCAAAGAGTCGTAAATCACACCTTACCCAAATTATGTAGATACATTCAACGATTTAGCGATTGGCTTCTACGTAAATCGACGTTTCAACAGAGATTGTCTACTACATATCTATACAACCGACATTCAATCACTGGAACGTGCTAATACGTCAAAACTGTGAAAATGGAAGTATGAATTTTGTAAACTCAATATTTTATTGTAATCGCGCCGACTTAGGTCTGTGCTGATCTCCAAGTAATCCAGTCTATTTATTCGATTTATTATCAATTTGTGATATGAGGTGCCTAAATGGTGACGCGTTGACGAACATTTTATGGGCATTTTGTACTTTTCGATTTTAGCAATATGATAAATTTCGAATTTTATGAACTTTGTGATGGTAAATATTGACTAGGCCAAATATATTATACCTCCGACTAATAATAGTAATGAGTTTTAGCATATTCTATAGTCCAATTACGTGTATTTTGACTTTGGCGGAAGCTGATAATCCCTACCGTATTTTCGTCGAGCCACACCTTGCTAATTGAATTGTGGTAGGTAAGTAGTATTCGACACACCCACGATAACACAATTATCGCTTCTTTATTTGTCTTCCTCTTGCGTTTCAGTTTTAGGACAGAAGACAGACAGAAAATTATTTGGGTCGATGATAATTTTTTACAAATTAACCTACTCTCTCACTCAAAAGCTGCTTTTATACTCCGCTGCGGAAGATGTCATGCTAGTTCAGGAACTCTGGGTCATCCATGAAGTATAGGTAGTTCGTGGCCTGAAGTGTCCCAATTACAAATTTTTACGTCCGTTACGCTAGCACCCCCACCACTAAGTATCGATATCAGGCATAGTGCATAATTAGGGGCTAATTAGTTGCTAATTAGTTGCTCTATTCCCGAATTTATTGCTCCTGCCGATTCGCCAGGACTTCAGCTTATATATGGAAAAGACACCACATTTGCACCCCCCTGTACTATCTCCACTGGCACAAATTAAACAAAAGCTTGATGCAGAATAAAAGCAATAGATATTTGCTAATTTGTTGCTCCATTCCGGAATTTATTGCTCCTGCCGACTTGCCAGGATAACGTTTTTTGTGTGGTAGAGCTAGTATGACGTTACATTAGCACCTCCCTTCTAAATGCGGCATATATTTTCCTCAAATTCAATGGCCAATTAAAGACATGATTAATTGCTAATTTGTTGCTCTATTTCCGAATTCATTGCTGCTGCCGAATCGCCAGGATAATGTTTTTTGTATGGTGGTGCTAGCTTAACGTTACGCTAGCACCCCCACTTTTTAACACGACATTTATCGTCTCTAAATTTAATGCAAAATGAAAGCCATAATTAATTGCTAATTTGTTGCTCTATTCCCGAATTTATCGCTCCTGCCGATTCGCCAGGATAACGTTTTTTGGATGGTAGAGCTAGTGTGACGTCACATTAGCACCTCCCTTCTAAATGCGGCATATATTTTCCTCAAATGCAATGAACAATTAAAGAGATAATTAATTGCTAATTTGTTGCTCTATTCCCGAATTTATTGCTCCTGCCGATTCGCCAGGACTTCAGCTTATATATGGGAAGGACACCACATTTGTACCCCCCTGTACTATCCCCACTGGCACAAATCTAACAAAAACATTATCCTGGCGATTCGGCAGGAGCAATAAATTCCGGAATAGAGCAACAAATTAGGAAATATTAATTGCTTTCGCTTTGCATCAAGTTTTTGTTAGATTTGTGCCAGTGGGGATAGTACAGGGGGGTAAAAATGTGGTGTCTTCTCCGTATATAAGCTAAGGTCCTGGCGAATAGGCAGGAGCAATAAATTCGGGAATAGAGCAACAAATTAGCAATTAATCATGTTTTTAATTGGCCATTGAATTTGAGGAAAATATATGCCGCATTTAGAAGGGAGGTGCTAATGTGACGTCATACTAGCCCTACCACACAAAAAACGTTATCCTGGCAAGTCGGCAGGAGCAATAAATTCCAGAATGGAGCAACAAATTAGCAAATATCTATTGCTTTTATTCTGCATCAAGCTTTTGTTTAATTTGTGCCAGTGGAGATAGTACAGGGGGGTGCAAATGTGGTGTCTTTTCCATATATAAGCTGAAGTCCTGGCGAATCGGCAGGAGCAATAAATTCGGGAAATATCTATTGCTTTCATTCTGCATCAAGCTTTTGTTTAATTTGTGCCAGTGGGGATAGTACAGGGGGGTACAAATGTGGCGTCCTTCCCATATATAAGCTGAAGTCCTGGCGAATCGGCAGGAGCAATAAATTCGGGAATAGAGCAACAAATTAGGAAATATGAATAGCTTTCACTATGCATCAAGTTTTTGTTAGATTTGTGCCAGTGGGGATTGTACAGGGGGTACAAATGTGGTGTCTTTTCCGTATATAAGCTGAGGTCCTGGGGAATCGGCGGAAGCAATAAATTCGCGAATAGAGCAACAAATTAGCAATTAATTATGTCTTTCATTTGCCATTGAATTTGAGGAAAATATATGCCGCATTTAGAAGGGAGGTGCTAATGTGACGTCATACTAGCTCTACCACACAAAAAACGTTATCCTGGCAAGTCGGCAGGAGCAATAAATTCCGGAATGGAGCAACAAATTAGCAAATATCTATTGCTTTTACTCTGCATCAAGCTTTTGTTTAATTTGTGCCAGTGGAGATAGTACAGGGGGTGCAAATGTGGTGTCTTTTCCATATATAAGCTGAAGTCCTGGCGAATCGGCAGGAGCAATAAATTCGGGAATAGAGCAATTAATTATGGCTTTCAATTTGCATTAAATTTAGAGACGACAAATGCCGTATTAAAAAGTGGTGGTGATAGCGTAACGTTACGCTAGCACCACCATACAAAAAACATTATCCTGGCAATTCGGCAGGAGCAATAAATTCCGGAATAGAGCAACAAATTAGCAATTAATTCTGTTTTTCATTTTGCATCAAATTTGCGTGCGATAGATGTTGGATAAAAAAGTGGGGGTGCTAGCGTAACGTTACGCTAGCACCCCCACATAAAATCGTCAATTCTGGCGAATCGGCAGGAGCAATAAATTCAGGAATAGAGCAACTAATTAGCAACTAATTAGCCCCTAATTATGCACTATGCCTGATATCGATACTTAGTGGTGGGGGTGCTAGCGTAACGGACGTCAAATTTTTTTACATCAAAGATCAAGGCAAACCACGTTCGTGTATCATAGGAGAAAACGCCCGAGCAGTTTTTTGGTTCCAGAATAGTTAGTGGTATTGAGCTCGCGCAACCCAACTGTAGGCGGTGCTGAACGACTTACGTCCCGCCCCCTACCGACAATCTAAGGGAGAATATCGCGGCTGCACGCGTAGCGAAAATCGACTACATTCTGTGGTGTGATGCGAATGCACATCATACTACAATACATGGTACAGCACCGACACTAATCACCGTGGAGAGCTGCTTTTGCAATGTTTTATAAGCACGAACCTCTTGATCTATAATAGGCGCGTTCTTTTGCTTTTCTTAACCTGTATAGGTTAGTGAAATAACACGCAATCCAACAACAATGCTACCCTATATAGGTTAACGCTTAACCTGGTAATTTATCGAGAACCGATCCTGACCTGGATAGCGCACAAGTAAAGCTTTTATTCAGGGCGCATCTAGCGGTTGCTACTATAGAAGTTCCACTGTGTTTTCATCTCATTCACCTCAATTAAATTCAATGGGATTCCACATTTTTTCCAATGGGAAAAGTGATTTTTGTTGAAATATTATTAAACTGCTCTTCTATTACAGTTGCATTTGATAGGTTCCATGCTTGCTCTTGATGTAATTGAATGAAGTTTGTTTTTCATATTTTTCAAAGAGTGGAACTATTCTACCACTTCAAATCCAAACTTTATCTGAGACAAAAACCATTTCATGTCAAATACATGCTTTTGCCCTGTATGGGTTAGATAGACGGTTTTTTTTTGCACAAAAGCTCGGGTTAACTACCCTTGACCTGGATAGCTGCAAAAGAACGCGCCTTATTTTATGCTTCGTTTACACGTGAGTATTTCCCTGAACGTGAATGCAATAACAACAACATGATGTTCGCGGTTTGGATCAACCAATGTTCCCATCCATCCATTTCATCATATATGCTGGATCCTGGGTTACAGTGGTTTCATTGGGAACTGCAAGGCTTATGAATTCGCGCGCTAAGGAATTACGGGCGTAGCTCCTCAGAGACTTCGTTGATTGCATCATGATAGATAGATAAACTAAAATCGGCTGCGATTGACAGGGTCAACTTGAGGTGGATTAATTGAAATACGTGTTATGTAACAAGCCAGATATGGTCCAGGCATGATATCGGCCGGTCCACACAACTCTAGTCGCTGAGAAGACAATATATTGGAACAGTTGTAAGTGTCATTACAGGTTATTTTCTAGTCGGAGAGCAGATAAGACGATTCCGGTGACACTTTGTAACAGACGGTCTGGTGGGCATCCGGAGATGCCCCTGTAGGGACGGAGCCTAAGGTAGCTTAATTGACCGTGAAGGTCGGGCTGTTCCATCTGCTGAAGAAAAAGGCTCCTCAACGAGTTAGGCAGCGGCCTATGCTTGCTGTAGCTCAGTTCGGGAGACGTGGGCGGGGTTTTCGTTGCCCCTGTCCTTTACGTATTAACAAAAATTCATAGGCCTGGGGAAGACAACACAAACAAGGGAGGTAAAAATGGGGAATGAAAAAAATTAGGCGATAAGGATGGAATAGTTGGCAGATGGTTCGCTTACCCTCGCGCTCGTATAGGGGTCCAGGTGTAATGGGACCCTCGGCCTCTGGTTTCGTACCACCGACAGATCCTTACTCATCAGGTGCTGCCATAGATCTGCCGGTGGAAGCAGCATTACCATATGGTCCATTGCAGGTGGTTCATAACAACTTTAATGACTTCTGCAGAAGCTGTGATGACGTGGATGAGGAGGAGAGCACTTTTCTTCTGCTCTGCGTCTGTCCAGCGCTCAGAAGAAGTAAAATGTTATACCTAGAGGCCTACGTCTTTTCACCGATCACACAAGCATTGGCAACGATCAACTACCCGTACATACAATTTTAATGCGTTCCGGTTGGTTCGCTGCATAGGACACAGCTTCCTACTGGTAACAAAACGGTCCCAGATGTGCGGTCTGCGAGTGCTGCGTCAGTTACGGCAGCCTCTCTACCCTAACCTAGCCTATTTGGGTAGCCAATAAATTCCGACAATATTGATTTCTTATCTTTTGTGATCAGAATATGAAATTATTTGCGATGTATGGTGCCTTGTACAAATTTTTAGAAATCAGTCGGAATCTTATTGTTCACTGGATGGGCTTAAGAAGGTTTAGAATTGCATAAATTTGTATCAGCTCAATCCAAAAATCGATTCTGGGAGATCGTCTGCTTAACCAAAGCACATATACAGTCTTTCCCATTACATACTGTTGATGGATTACACGCAGAAAAAGTAGTACAGAATTTCCAAGGTACACATGTGCAGGACTATGTCACCGGAGATTTGATTCAATTATTGCTCACGAAAACGGGAAAGACATAAAAAAAAATTAAAGAAAATAAAATCATCAAATCGCTTGCAAGTATCTGCATATCCTGAACATGTTCTCTTATCCTTTCGTACCAGAGTCATTCAACAATATGAGTACGTATATTCCAGTCTGTTGCTATGTGTCATCGCGACTAGACAGCATGTCGCTCCATTTGATGGGCAGACAAATTGGTTGAGAAAACCTTTAATGCAGAATAAAGATCGACCAATGAAAGCAGAAATACCATGTCCTCATAATTTCCTCCTGAAATAGGCAAAAGTTTTTATGTTAATATCTATACGAAGCGAAAGCGACAACATCCAATTGTGTATCCTGTCTCCTAGGAAATTATAAGAGTCAACACAGTGGAAAGTGTGAGATGTTCTGAAAGGATTATCGATGTTGGTTGGTTCTATCTGGAAAATGAAGGAATTTATGATTGTCTTAAGCGTTAAGACGACAAGGACCGAAGGAAGACTTATTGAGAGTTTTTGATGAATACTGTATGTTGGAAAAATAGTGGAAATTTTTTCTCTCTGCAGAAATTTAGTTAAATGGCTCCATTATGTCTGCGCGTTTATCTGGGATTTGTATGGAAGATGTGATTGTGGTCTAGCGGAAAGGGAAGATGTTCCGAACACGACAAAGATGTTATTGACTTTTTGTGACCGGAATTTAGTTTTATTTGTTCAGATGAGCATTTAGCATTTTGTTCGGGACAATAGAAGATATACATATATGTAAATATATATATTTTTTTTAATTTTCGGGTTTGATTATTTGGCAAACAAATATTCTCCAAGAAAATCCTAGGTCTACTCTCATTCCTCTGGAAATGTCCATATTTCAGCACAAAACTACAATTCCCTCGAGTGATTTTGTACAATTTTTATCGTTCGACTTTTGTCATTGAAGAAAAATTGTCAGAGATTTGGGAAATTCTCTTTAAGACTTCGGAGCTTCTCATTTAAATGCTGTTCCTGCACTTTTCAAGTAGAGGTGGAAAAACTCGTAGATACGTTTACGTCTTCGTCACTTGATAGTTTAACCACCTTCTAACTAGCCACTTTACCTACTGATACATATACTTTTGTGTTCAACTATTAAGGAGACTCCCTTCCTTGATCCTGCCTATTTATTTGGCCGTTCCAGGAAATTCACCTTAAGTTGACCATCGTTTCAGTAACTTAACACTTGGTGTTACTAGCAGTTAGAGTTGGCTTAGCGAATTCAAAGTCGTAAGTGCGAGTCTGATTTATGTGCCGATTTAGGAACACCAGCGGACCTAATGATCAAATAAAAATGCATCCAGGGGTGTTCTTTGTCCATCTCTTCATTTCATACCACTCCGTGGCTTCGCGTTTCTCTCTGTGGTGTTGATACTTCGCCCATTCTAGCAGTATAATCTCAGCTTCCTTCTGCAGGCAGCTCGGCCTTGGATCGTATCATCGGCGAGATTAAAGGTTCTGATACACGGGACGCGTATACGCGATCGCGTGATTTTTATTCGAGTCGCGTAAATGCGACTAGTGTTAACACGTAAGTCACGTTTACGTGGACGAAACGTCAGAAACGGATATCGAAACGAATTTTCTTGACGCGGAAATAATGCACACGTCGTTGTGTTTACACGAGGTGCGTTTACGATTCGACAGCATATGTGCGAGTACTGAAATCATCTTTTTTCATGTGTTTGTTGTTGGATTCATCGACTCATCAACGGCAAATGAGTACCCGTCAGGACCGGTCGTCAGCTGGGTGTACAACTTTTTTCCGCCGTTTTTTCCTGGAATTAAAAGCTTAATTGTCAAAAAGTACTTACAGATGTATTATTCAAAGTACTGTCCATCGCTAGCGACAACAGTTTTCGGATTCCGTCTCGGAAAAAGGAGGCGTCTTTCGACGCGATCCATGGTTCGATCCATTTTTCGACTTCCTCGTACGAACAAAAATTCTGAGCAGCTAGGCCGTGTGTTATGGAAGGAAACAGATGGTAGTCGGAAGGAGCGATGTCTGGTGAGTGCGGCGGGTGGGGCAAGATTTCCCATTTCAGGGTTTCCAAGTATGTTTGACCACTTTTGCGACGTGTGGCTGAGCATTGCTGGAGGATGACTTTGTCATGTTTCTCTTCGTACTGTGGTTGTTTTTTCTTTAATGCTCGACTTAAACTCATCAATTGCGTTCGGTATCGAGCTCCTGTGATGGTTTCATTCGGTTTTAGTATTTCGTAGTATATCACACCGAGCTGGTCCCACCAAATGCAAAGCATAACCTTGGCGTCGTGAGTATTCGGTTTTGCCGTCGACGTTGAGGCATGTCCGGGCATTCTCCATGACTTTCTGCGCTTGGGATTATCGTAACGGACCCATTTTTCGTCGCTGGTTATGATGCGATGTAGAAATCCCTTCCGATTCTGCCTTTGAAGCAGTTGTTCGCATGCAAATAATAGCCGTTTAATATCTCTCGGTTTTAACTCGTACGGAACCCAATTTTCTTGTTTCTGAATCATGCCCATGGCCGTGAGGCGTTTCGTGACGTCTTGCTGAGTCACTCCCAGTTTTTCAGCTAATTCTTCTTGCGTGTGGCACGAATCTTCATCGAGCAGTACTTCCAAATCGACGTCTTTGAAAATGTTTCCTCTCCCACCACCATACTTGTCCTCGACATTAAAATTGCCACTTTTATAACGTTGAAACCACCCACGACATGTTCTGTCACTCAGAGCAACCTCACCCTAAGTATCTGAGAGCATTCAATGAGCCTCAGCTGCAGCTTTTTTCAAGTGGAAGCAGAAGATCAAAACTAACAACCTTATGATTCCTGGCATTGTCTTTAGGCTTCTCTTGCAATGACGATCTCTTATCCGCAGTCTGATCTTCCAATTCTTGATAGAACTTCTCAGTTGCCATCGTTTTTGCTTGAGCCACCTTGCGCTTTACCTCCCTCCGGTATTTATCATATGTGTTCGATTTGACCTGCATTGCTTCTTTAGTTTCGTTATTCTACCACCACGTTCCCTTGTTCGTGTGCAGTGGGCCTTTCGAAACTCCCAGTGTCTTTTCAGTCTCCTCTACTAACATTTCATCCAAAGCATTCCACATTTGTGTTGCACTCTGCTCGTAGCATTTGGTGTTGTTTTGAAGGCGCCCTTCATTTTAACAATGATTGGAGTTACAACAGATTCAAAGCTCTTGTTGTTGAGATTATGCCACTTGATTTTCCCGACTGGCTTGGGGATTGCTTTCGATCTTGTTCCTCCTTTTAAAATAAATTCTTTTAGGATCAACCAGTGCTGGGTAATCGCGGATTCACCCAAGATCACTTTGCAGTCTTTCACCCAACGTCTCATGAAATTTAGGCACAGACGATAATTAGTCTGTGTCGCATGAGCTCCACTGCTATATGCGATCAGGTGTCTTTGGTTCTTGATGAACCATGGCTTAAGGATTACGAGACCGTGAGATCTGTACATACCTATATAGTAGTTAGGATAGCTTCACCTTCATCATTTCTGGCTGTAAAGTGGCTACCCTTCTCACTATGGCAATCCTCGTAGTTCGATTCACCCATACCCACATTGAAATTGCCTTCGAAAAACACCAGCTCGGTATCTGGTACACTTTGAAGCAGTGTGTCACCGTCGTTCGAAAATGTTTCTTTTTCACTTAACTGCCGACCTGCTTGGGGAGCGTAGGCACTTATGATATGATGTTTCACACTCTTCCGCAGATAACCAATTTGATACTCATCAAACGGTCGTTTAGGTTCGAGATACTCACATGCTGCTAAGGAAAGCCGATGGCAGAATAACGTCAACCCCGTTTCTATCATTCGAGTTTCAATCATAGTACAATTTATACTTTTTGGAATTCGTCAAAAAACGAGCTCGGTCGGCTTTGTTATTTCGCCACTTGGCCTCCTGCACGCACGTAAGCAAGAGGCCAAGTGGCGTTTCATGACGTCCTCCAGTTCTTCGCTCTTCCCCGTCATGGATCCGACATTCCAAATTGCGACCCTCAGCTTCTCTGTAGTGCACTTGAACTACCACTGCCTCATAGCGCTCGCCCCCGGAAACCGTCGAGCTCTGGCATGAACAATGTTCGCCCGGGGATCACTCAACTACGTATCAGAAGTAGTGCCCAGGGGGTAGTGCTTTTAGCGTGTTCTACCATAAAATTCATTCTTTTACACCTACCTGGAGAAAGGTGGAGTTGGTTTGGCACTAATGTGTGAAAAATAAATTTGTATGGACTTTCCTGACTTCCCTTCTACATCCGACAGTGGTTTTCAGTCCAGACCACACTCACACACATTGACCTGTGGAGGTCCTAAAGATGTTGTTGTTCATCTAGAGGCGTTGTTGTTGTCTGCACATGATCGTTCCTTTTAGTCGCCACCTACTATCAAGGTAGGACTCACCTAGGGGTACATATTCTAAACCCGCTAACCCACGGGGCTTTATCCTCTTTAATTTATTTTTTATAACACAAAAAACATTAGACTTTCCACAAGTTTTTTACAAAGAAAAAAAAAGTATCAAAAATCATAACTCCATCAAATCTTTCCTTTATTTGCCCTTTTTTGAGCACGTAATGCTTACACTAAATAGTATTCCTCTGAACTGAAAATAAGTGGCAGTAAAACTTTAAAGACGTTCTTAAAGAAAACGGTTTTCACCTAACAAGACAAGATTCAAGGTCTTCTTGTCGGATGAAGTGGGTATCCGTGTGGAAGCACGTATCCATTTATCAAAATATCTGTACGTATGTGGCATAAACCTACAGATATACGTTTAGAAATACGGTGTGCATGATAATAATAAGCAAACATATTCCATTCTGTTTCATATTTTATTTTCTTACTTTTTATACTCTAGATGAAATCTGAGAGTATTATAAGTTTGCCACAAAGTTTGTAACGCTAAGAAATAAGGCTCGCAGAAAAAAATGAATGATACAGAAGTTCATATTATCACTCGAATATCTCAAAACCGGATGTCCGTCTGTCCGTCTGTCCGTCTGTCCGTCCGTCCGTCCGTGACCTCTCTAGCTCGAGAACGCGTTGAGCTATGAAGTTCAAATTTTGCACACGTTATTTTTGACAAAAAATGAATGCTAAGTTCGTGAACGGGCTAAATCGCTCCACCCCTTCTACCCCCTCCCATACAAAATGACACATTTTTGAAAATTTACAATAATCAGATTTTCTCAGAAACTATAAAACATATTGCTTTGCAATTTTTAATATATCACTTTTATGATAATTGTAACCTATGTTATAAAACTTATTGTAATCCTCACCCTCCTTCTACCCCCTCCCATACAAACTGCACTATTTCATGAAATACGTTAAGCCAATTTACTCAGTACGTATACAATTTATCGGGCTGAAATTTTGTACTTAACACTTAATTAACAATATCAGTTAGATTCAAAAAAAGTAATCGATTACCCTTACTCCGTCTACCCCCTCCCATACAAAATGACACATTTTTGATAATTTACAATAATCAGATTTTCTCAGAAACTATAAAACATCTTGCTTTGAAATTTTGAATATATCACTTTTATGATAATTGTAACCTACATTATCAAATTTATTGTAATCCTAATCCTATACAATATGACACATTTTACCAACGTTGCTCTCTAGCTTGATATCGCTTTGAGCTAATACAAAATGTTCTCTTTTGACAATAAGCTGATTTTCTCGAAAAGTGTTACAGCTATTAGTCTGAAATTTGGAATGTATATAGGTATATACTCTAGATGAAATCTGAGAGGTGATGGGATCAACAAAGTCTTAACGATGCATCCGAGATTGCAACGAAAATTATTTATTGGCTTTAACCAGGTTCAAATTCATCTAGAGTATTGCATGATTGGGGTTTACCCCAATCGTAGTTCTTTTATGTTTTTTATCATGTCTTTTGATACGTATACAATATTCTCTTTTGGGAGTAAGTACGTATATACGAGTACTCCCAACATCGTCTGTTCCGGCAACAGCAGTCTGCAAACATATGCTTTCTCTTAAAAAGAACATGAAAACTATTGTATAACAAAACTTTTATACAAATAAATAAGAAATGAAATCCTAACACACATATGACCATGGCATACGAGTACTGTTCGTTCAGTGAATACGAGTATGCCGGCAATGTGAGAATATGCAAAAATTCGCCACATAACTCATCTGCGGATTTCCTGAATCCTGAGAGCAGAGATGAATCTTCTTATCCAAGCCATAATTTTCTTCCTTTCTAAAAAAAAATGGGCTGAGTTTGGGTAGATGTGGTGTGTATTAGTGTCACCATACACTGTCGAACTCGAACACCAACCGGGTACAATTGTCCTCTGAATAGCTCAAGACACACACACACGCACACTTCTCATAAACGTGAAGAAAACCGGTCCACTTGTACCATGGTCGAGATCGAGTTCGACAATGTATGGTGACACTAAGCCATATTAGCCTAGCCGACTTCTTTGCTCAAAGAATTGAACGATTTACCCAAATTACACTAGCAACAGTGTCCCTGATCATTTTGGATAACACCTGGTGCAGAAAATCTGTTCTGTAAGCAACTTTTCATAAGTTTGCATATTCGGAATTCCCTGCTGGGAATATATTGTAGTTTACGGAACATAGTTGACCGGGTGACGCATCTCTCTCTCTCTCTCAATTGCCCTAACCCTTGTGGGGCATAGCGCGTCAACTGTTCCATGTGGCCCGGTTGACGTTTCGACGGCATAAACTGGTTTCGGAGAATGCAGTTGCCAGCATGCACCTCCTGCACATCCATGGCCACGAACGTTGTCGTGGACGGGATTCGAACCCGAAACGCCGGTAGTCAAACATGAGACTGATGCTTCTACACACTGCACTACCGGTCGTCGGTGACGCATAGTGGTTCGCGTCTTTGAACAATAGTGGGTTTTAATTTGAGGTTTCACACTCCCCTTGAGTAGGCTTCGGTCGCTTAAGGACTCGCTACCCTCAGTATACTGCCATAAAACGCTCGCTTTTTCCGCTACAGCTCGGTTGACAACAATTCCGGGTCCAGTACCAGTACCTGAGGCCCCTTACATCTATATTTGGCCCAATACATCTTGGAGGGTCCCATATATCTTAGGATTCCATACATTTTGGGGGCCCATATATCTCCCAATTTTCGAAAACGCTTGAATGCCACGTTCATGACATATGTACTATATATTATATTGAAATACATTATGTAAATCATTTTACAAGACCACTTGCATTTAGGAAAACAAGTTCGCCGGTTTTAAGAAGATGTTCGTCAAGGGTGGGGCCCGGTGGTCCAGTCCGCTCCTGGAGCTATCCTACAAAATCAAGCACGAAAGAAGTTTGTGTATGGAAGGGGAAATTGCAAGGTTAGCAGAAACATGGTCCAAATGCCACAAAAAAAAAAATGAAGCCTTAAGTCGACAACAATTTAAAAAATATTAGAGGTGTGCCAAGCCGAGTCCGGAACTTGGGTAATGTATTGTATTGTAGCTTAAGGCCCCGACACTAGCGCCAAAGAGTGAAATCTATTGTAGTTTAGGGCCTCGAAACACTGCACAACTTATAATGTATTCTAGTTTAAAGTACCATAATGAAAAAAAAGTTAGTTTTGAAAATCATGGGACCCCTTTAAAGCCCGAGCCCGGGGGAATCACCTCGTTCTTCCACCCTCTCGTCAGGCCTGGCTACAGCGGTAAGCTGAAATGGCAATATACCTAGTTTTCATATGCAGTTTAGGCCGATTATACAGTCTATAGGTATTCTTGATTTTGTGTAAATATATGGAATAGTAAAACAACAAAATGGTTCTGCTGCCCAAATGAAATTTGTTAGGTTGTTGTACAAGTCAATCCATTCAAGGCATCATTTCATTCTCTACAAAAAGAAACCTTAGATACATCATACGTCCCAAAATGTATAACGCCTTCTACCCATGAGAAGTCAAGTTGATGACCTGGGCGTCACTCTCCACAGTAAACTTCTCTGGCAAGAACATCTCGGGATAGTGGCGGGCCGGGCCACTAAGGATATGTAGGCAATGCGTAGACAAAGCATGGGGAATCAAACCCTCTAAAGTACTCTGTATTTGCAAGACTATCGTCAGAGTTACAAGGTGTGACAATTAAGTAGTGAGACTGGTCTGAAAAATATACTTTATTGAAAACTTATTACAAATAACTATTGATCCCTTTCAACATACTCTCCTTCTCTATCTACACACCGCTGCATACGAATTTTCCACTTCTCAAAGCAGTGCTGCATGTCAAGTGTCAGCCTCTTTAGCAAGTCTGCCGTTTTTCCTTGACGTCTGACGTCCGACTCAAAACGTGTTTCCTTTAATAAACTTTTGGGATAAAAGTTTCGTCACGTGTGATGCCTTTATTCAGCAGCCCTGGATTTGCTGTCAATTACTTCATGAGGTCAAAGAGAACCGAAAAACATCTACTTTTTTCCGGTTCTCTTTTTGTTCGGGAGCGAGGTTTTCTTGACACTATTTTTGCACAAACTTTTGTTATTTCAAATCCTCATGTAAAATGTTCCTCACAGTCTCTCGGCCAATATTTAACATATCTGATATCATCCGAAGACTCTAACGCCGGTCTTTCCGCACAATTTCATTATTTTTATGAATGTTTTCTGTAATTCTTGGTGTCACAGGGCTACCAGTCCGTTCGTCGTCTTTCCGACCTTCAGAAAATCGCTTGTAATAATCAAAAAGTCTAGTACGTGATATGATGTTATCACCAAACACCTCCTTCAACAATAATTGTAAACATTCACTTGAAGGTTTTCCCAATTTCACGAGGAATTTCAAATCAACACGATTTTTGAACTTATAGTTTCTCCGGCACTTCGATAAAATTACACCTTACTCAAACGAAGTTTAAAACTGAACTAGACTAGACAAAAAGGCGGGGTCGAGTGGATTCTGCGCAGTAAGGATCAAGGTCACTCACACTCCATCCCCACTTCCCGCTCGCAGCCCTGACAACTGCGACGCGCAGCGTCTCGTTTCTTAATTGTCACATCTTGTATATTAGAATATGGTGTCTGGTAGAACAGAGCATTTAATGCTGCTGGCAAGATCATCCTAGGCAAGGTTCAGAGGCTTGCATGCTTAATGGTGACAGGGGCTGTTCGCTCTTGTCCAACTAGTACTCTTGAGGTACTACTCGACCTGCAGCCTATACACACACATTCATTAAAAGCAGAAGCTCAAATGGCAATCGCCAGACTTGTAGCATGCGTCACCAATGTAAAGCTAAATCCAGTGAAGCTTAGTTGGATCAATGACAGTATTGTCACAAGAATGCCATCCGATCATCTCATGAAGGAACTATCATGTAAGAAACGGTTCATCGCCGTAATATGGAATGGCATAAAAAATATGACCAATCTGCCCCCCACACACCATCAATTGGTTCACGGATTGCTCCAAAAGCCGATTAAAGTGCCGGAGAAGGCACTGTGGGCCCCAATCATCGGGTGCTGAATTATGACTGAAGACCGGCTACCGCAGCAAAAATTTCTTAATATTCACTGATAGCCTAGCGGTTAACAAAACGCCGTCAAAGAGGACGATAACATCTAAGATCATATGTAGTTGCCAAAAGGTACTACAGAAAGTCGGCTCTCTTAATAGAGAAACACTATTCTGGGTTCCTGGGCATGTTGGCATCAATGGCAATAAGCAGGCTGACGAATTGGCCAAAACAACCTCCGCTACTCCCTTTTGTGGTCCAGAAAACTTTTGCAGGACTCCAACCCGCACAATCAAGAACATTATCAGAAACTGAGAGCGCAGTGAAGCCACCGTTCATTGGGATAATAATCACAGGCAGGAAGGCCGTCAGGCTAAACTCATCTCAGGCTACTCGCGTACAAATCGACTTTGAACCGGAAAAACGTGAGAGTCATCTGTGGTCTTCTGACTGGACACTCATGCCTAGCACAAATGCTACTGTCATATAAAAAGTCATAATAGATTGCCTGATTTATAACCATATGGTTATAATAAACCAGGTAAAACGATAATGTTGCCATTTGCTAAACGTTTAAACAACGCTATTATACCTTTTTATATGAAAACAACAACTGTGCTACTTGGGAAAGAATCACCTAAGAATCATGGGTATTATATCGGAATCGAGCTCTCATTTCTGCGGAAAGGATGACGAGATGTCGAGGTGCATGCTGGCAACTGTATTCTCCAAAAAACAGTTTATGCCAACGAAACGCCAACTGGGTCACATGGAACAGTTGACGCGCTATGCCCCACAAGGGTTTAGGGCAATTGAGTATATTTTATGCGATTGCGATGCCTTGTTTCGGCGCCGTAGAGACAGCTTCGGAGTCGCCTATCCAGAGGCTGATGATATCGCTTCAGTTTCACCGAAAATATCAGCTCGATCAAACTTAATCGACAGTGCCGATTAAAGTCTAACTTAAGGTGCAAGGAAATTTTGGCGCCCTCGCCCTCCTCCCCCTACTTAATTTTTTTCAAAACGTTAGGTGGGAGGAGGCACGGCACTTGGACAAGGGCCGTTGCGAAAGTGACTTTTCAAGCACCACTGTTGTCCGGGCGGTTTTTGTGCTCCGGACTCTACGGGGATCAACGCCCATTGTCAACCTGATCTAATCTATAGGTAGATTGTATTTGCACTGAAGAAATATTAAAAATTTTCCTTGAAATTTAACTTGAGTTTTAAAGGCTAACTAACCCAAGACACACTCTGAACCGAGGAAATACTCTATTTTCCCCTAAAGTCCCCTTTCACTTTTCTGTTCTGTGTCATCTTTTGGCTGCTATTCTGTTCTGGTTACAAAGAAACACGGCCAATATTTACGAATGTAAATACTACGTGTATGTATTTATGTAAATATCCTGATGACTGTTTGAAAGTTTCGATTTCTACACACAACACTATCCCCTCGAGCACTAGGGGTATGAAAAATTCCGCCTTTTCATGAATTATTCACTAAGCAACATTTTAATGGACTCGGAATTGTGATGTAGGCAAATAACTTTTCGTTGACATCGGAACTTTACAAATTTGCAAAGATTTAGGCGTTAGGATGGTTATTGACAGAAAGGGTACTACATTATGTTAGTAGGAGATTGACATTTTTTAAGGATCTTAGTATCTGGGAAAGTACAGGTATGGGCTGATAAGTTATTTTTGTTTAAACATATCCATATATCTATGAAACCAGATAGTCTAAAATATTATTAACTAAGTTATATGAAATGCTTGTTTTCGACGAGGTATCTTATTCTTCTGTCTTCTTCTTCTATATATAGTATAGGTATATAAAAATGGAGTGTATGTTTGTTCGTTTTCTGCGGCCAAAGTGGCTTGATTGATTTCCATAAAAATTGCATAAACATGTTCATTATAATCCAGAATAGGTTCTGACGTTTTAAATTTTGCGATTTGGCCGCATCTACCAATCCTGACCCCCACATGGGGGTGAGTGAGTGTAAAAAAAAATATATTCTCTAAAATAACCGAGATTAGTGTGAAAACATATGTAGATTTTCGGGGTCGATGAGATGAATGGTGACACTCCCAAAACTCCCAAAACTCCCCACTCCCCCCCTCGCTCCACACCCCGAGAATAGTATCGCTGGGTCGCTGTGATAATGGTGGCATTCAAACTACCGAAATTAATGTCAATGATTTGAGCGAAGCGAACTCTTTCAGCTAGTATGTTACTCGTATAATTATGTTCTTTCAAAAGAAACACAAAATAAACTTTCTTACGTCAAAGTCAAGTTGGTTTTTTT
The DNA here is from genome assembly GCA_964017055.1 of Chloromyia formosa. Taxonomy (NCBI): domain Eukaryota; kingdom Metazoa; phylum Arthropoda; class Insecta; order Diptera; family Stratiomyidae; genus Chloromyia; species Chloromyia formosa. The sequence continues at coordinate 12,804,683 of OZ024817.1, forward strand.
TTTCTACCAATATTTAAGTTAGCATCGTGCTTAGCCAATCTTCACTTGTAAAGAAGGTGTAAAACGTTATCACGTTCCGCCGTCAACTTTTGAATTTATTTTTAGTAAAACATATTTAACTAACTGATTCTGAACTCCGAATCTAACTTTCATTGAAATTTGAAGAAATTTGAGTACATAACTATAAATATATAAGTTATCGATACTATACGGGTCGTCATCCACTTTATGCTAAATGCATCCTATTTATGTTAATCAAAATTCTTATTAGCCCGTGACATATTAAATCTATATCTGGATATATTTATTGAGAATCCTAACAAGATCATGCTAATTTTATTAACCGCCTTACCAAGTAAGCATTTATGCAGGTTGACAAGTAAATAGACAGACAGACAGGCAGCTAATAAGTACGCAAGTAGTTCAGACAAATGCGTCGATCTTTTTAATATGCTAACTTCTTTCTTTGCAACGTGCGAAACTGTGTGACTTTAACAATAAAAAGGCTGTAGATAAAAATAGGTGGATAAAAGTCATGGACAAACATGGAGATAATGGTTAGAGTTAACAAAGTGGGAAGGATTTTGTTTGCTAAATCTATCTATCCGGAGTCCAATGGACTTACTCGTAGGTTAAGATATGCAATGGTGGGTGAAGATTTCTTCGAGATGTCAAATGCGGCGTAGTATTGCTGTTTTCGCTAATTGAGCGGTAATTAGCATAGTACTGTTATGAAATTTAGAATGAAAATTGCGAAAAATGATTATGCCTTTTCTTTATTGAATTGACATTCATTTGGCCGTGACTTGGAAAAATTAGTTCTAGATTGAAATGTTTAAGGAAGTAATTAGCATATCTATTTCTATTCCGGATTTATCTTCAAATTATGTGCTATGACTTTTGTTTTATTAAATTAGTGAAATTGTTTAGCATAATCATGAGTATGTAATTATGTATGTATATTTAATTAGGATATTAATTTCCGGTATTGTTTGTTAGTACATAATAGTGACTGATTTGAAAAAAAAAGTTTTAACTCCATCGCAAAACGATTTTTATTTCAACTATCATAGCGAATTTTTTGAATCGGTGGACGTTCTATTTTTATATTTTATTTTATATTTCTTTTTAAAATATATATAAAAATATGCAAAATGATCCTGTTTTACCAGACAACAGAATTTACTCCTTTTTGTGAATTTTCATCCAATGTTAGCATAGCACTCAGGGACGTATTCCGATTTAGGACGGAATAGAAATCTGGCTTGGTCGAGCTGCTTCCCCCATGGATTAAGGCAGCTCCTGATGAGTGGAATCCATGGCCTGGACGAAACCAAGAGACAGGAAGAATTGGCTTAAACCCGATTATTTTTGTGTGGTAGTGGAGAGCGAGGTTGAGCCATTTTTGACTTATACTCGCAATGACCCACTCCACTTTATTTTTAATCGCATGCATTGTATGTTAAGCTTAAAAAGGAGATGAAAGAGGGGAAAAGCGGACAGTGTTGATACTAAAATACTGCACAAGAATTTTGAGCGGTGTGGGGGTCCACTTCAATCAAATTGCAGTATGGGGGTCCACTTCAATCAAATTACAGTATACTCGCGATATTTCGAACTAAAACCAGGCTCGGTAACTTGAATTACCGATTTGTTCACAGTAGCGAACATCATATTTTTATGGTTTAGAACTTGTTTTTAGGACATTATCAAAGAGGTTTATGGTTTTATTTCAAGATTTTGGAGTGCATAGGATGTACGAAACCATATTTTAAATTTATTTGGAAAACGAATGAAGGAGTTTGCTGGAAAAAAGGGGGTAGCTCCATTTCTTTTCATTTTTTGGCAAATAAAAAAGAAAAAAAAAACGCCTGGAAAAACAAAATTTGGATGTTATGCAAAAATATTAATTTTTATAAATTTGCTTACTTGTCCTATGTAATATGATCGCATTTTTACTTCAAAATGCATACACTGCCTAGCATAACTATAGCCGCATCATCCGGTAATTTTAGTATTTTATGAGATATTTTCATGAAATTAATTACAGCCTATTAAAGTGATATAATTTAACTTCTATTTTGCTAAATCGGAGTGATCTATTCTTTAAATTGGTTTAATTACGCCATGTACCTTATTTTGTTAGTCTGGCATAACTTTAGCCTTTTTCGAACAAAAATTGAGTTACCGCGCAATTAGACGCTAATTGGAGCGTTCGGACAGAGTCATCCGAAATTTCTATTTTCTTAATTTTCCTTTTTTCAGGTAATTTTTCTCAGATGAAAAAAAAAATCAATCTTGACGGTGGATTTAACACTTATTGGAGGTATCTGCGCAAGGAACCTCGATATTTGTCTAAGAGAAATTTCGGAGGAGGTTCCTTAATGGTAGTCATGGTTGTTCAAAATCGGATCTACTCTTTTGAAGCTAGGTCGCACGCCCAGACCTAGGTTTAGTAGGTCCGCTTTAAAAAAATATCTAGGTCCGGGTAAGCCTGCTGTTCCAGATAGTTCCACTGATCCGAGTAGGTCCGCTGATCCGAATAGTTCCAATGATCTGAGTAGGTCCACTGATCCGAATAGTTCTACTGATCCGGGTAGGTCCGCTGATCCGAATAGTTTCAATTATCCGAGTAGGTCCGTTGATCCGAATAGGTCCACTGATTCAGATAGGTCCGATGATCCGAATAGTTCCACTGATTCGCCGATACGGGTAGGTCCGCTGATCCGAATAGGTCCGTTTATCCGCGTAGTTCCGCTGATCCGGATAGTTCGCAAGTCTGAGTAGTTCCGCGGGCTGAATAGGTCTGGTCTGGATAGGTCTGAAGATCTAGATAGAAGACTAGGGATAGGTAGATAATGTAAACATAAAGGTTAGCAAAGAAAAGAACAGATTACGAGGAGTAGGTCTGGGATCTTGATGTGGGTTTTACAGGATACACAGGTTTTGGAAGAATAGAAGGTTTCACATCAATGTGGGAAGTTTAATAGAGGAGTTAAGTAGGGATGTTAGGACAGTCGAGTGGTGGGATGGATAAGATGGAGGAAGGAGGGGAAACATATTTTAAGGCCTTTGGTCAGATAAACGGACCTTCTTGGACACGAAGTGAAACCTAGGCAATATGGGGCTCTCCGGAATCGAGGTGATGAGCCCAATGCACTAGACTAGAGTATGTAGATGGTGACAAGGATATTTGAAATAGGATATTTTTGGCAATGAAGCGAAATATGGGTAATATGGGTGTTATATGAATCGGGGTGAAGAGGCGACAGATGACATTTCGAGTCCTTCGGTGGCGAAAAGGAAATGGCGAGTTTCCAGGAGTACTGTAGATGGCATTTGGAGTCCTTCTGTGGCGACAAAAACATTTGAAAAAGGAAATATGGGCAATATGGGTGTCATATGAATCGGGATGAAGAGGCGAATGTTCAGGAGTGGTGTAGGAGGCATTTCGAAGCCCTCGATTACGAAAAGGACATTTTCGGCAGTGGAGCGATATATGGCCAATATGAGTGTCTTATGAATCGGGATGAGCAATATGCTTTCGGATACTATTGTATAAAGATGTGTTGAGTTTTGTACTGTGGCAAATGTCACGTTTATATAAATATTCTTGACTGCGGAACCACATCCTGCGCAACATACGAATAATATTTTCATACAAAAATGCTAAGTTTCGCATCCATTCAAATCGCAATAGCATTGCGAGAAAAATATATTTTCTCAGAACAATATATTTTCCCAAAACTTTCCGGTTCCGTTTTCGCGTTCTGAACTCATCCAGTGATTAATGAAGAATGTTTGCCTATCAACATATCGTCCGAACAACTAAAATCAACAGGTGAAATATGGTGTTTTTTATACTCGTACCTAAGAGAGCTGTGATTATCTTAAAATATGTACGAGTAGATGTATAAAAGATCCTTATTACAAGATACATCTGCTTCTTAATGTTTTTTTTTTTCTTTGGGATTGGAACTGCACCTGCGGTATTCATCTGCATGTATCTAGCAACTAATCTTTTTGTATGTTTTTGTTTATATTAGATAACAAAACCTTTTTTTTTCCTTTTTCCGGTGATGTGGAATTGCTGAATAAATATCAAATGTACCAACACTGCCTCGAATTATGAGACATACAAGTAGTATAGCAGCTACATATTGAAAAGAATATACCTATATAGTATAAAAGAAAATCTTCGCGATTTTCTGGTTCTCTTTCAGTAAACAGCAAGCACAATATGGTTTGAATGACCCCTGTACAATAAAAAAAAACAACGTAAAAATATGTAAAATCTAATAAAATAATAAAATGCATTAAACCTGCCATACTAAATGAATTTCATTTTGAATTCAACTTGAAAAGTTATCAATGGAGTGGAGACGAAAATACAATAAACCAGACCGAAGCTTCGCTTTGGCCTGGAGTCCGAAGCGTATATACCCTAGACTTGTACAGACCTAGTGGTGATACCAAAAGTACCAATTGGCAACAACCATATTCATTAAAAGTGAGTTTCCTATATGCCCAGTTTATAGGGGAGGTTGGCGATCATTCAGTAGGATGTTGACCATTCTCAAAATCTACTAACTAACCCACACCACAAATATTTGTCGAATTTTTCAAGTCGCTAGCTTCATTTTATCGAAAGTTATGCTTATTTGAAGTCTCACATGTAGGGGAGGTAGAGGTTTCCTTTGTCGGATTTTGTGCATTTTCAACAACCACCAACTACATCCTAGTACAAGCATTTGACAAAAATGTTGAGTCACTAGCTTCATTTTATCGAAAGTTATCGCTTATATGAAGCTGCATTTGTAGGGGAAGTAGGGGTTTCGCTGGTCGGATTTTACGTATTTTCTATATTAGCCAACTGGATCCTACTACACACATGTGACCAAAATTCCAGGTCACTAGCTTCATTTTATCGAAAGTTATCTCTTATTTTAAGTTTCATTTGTAGAGCAGGTAGAGGTTCCTTGGGTCGGATCTGGCTCATCTTTTAAACCGACTAACTAAATCTCACTTCAAACATTTGACCAAAATTTCAAGTTGCTGGCTTCATTCTATCAACAGTTATCGCTTATTTGAAGTTTCATTTGTAGGGTAGGTAGGGGTTCCATGAGTCGGATCTTGCCCATTTTCTATACCAACCAATAAGATCTTACTACCAACATTTCGTGAAATTTTCAACTCGGTAGTGTCATTCTATCGAAAGTTATCGTAATTAAATGAGTATTTAATTTTTTGAAATTTGTAGGGGAGGTAGGCGTTCCTTTGATCTGATTATGCCCAACTTACTTAGACTCAAGAAGCTTCTCATCTAAGGGCTACATGCCAAAAATCAAGTGTCTATGTCAATTGGTTCAAGAGTTATAGACAAAAACCTAAAGAATAGGGTAGTACGGGGCTCTTTGTAAGAAAATTACCGTTAGTTTTCAATTGATCGACTTTATTTTTCCAGAAGAGTAGGAGATTATCCTTACGAGCAATCTGCTAAAGCTAGAACTTTTCATGTTTATTTAATCGGAAATTATAGATACATTTAATTATTTTATATATGTAGGGGAGGTAGGCGTTCTCTTGGCCTGATCATGCCCATTACCAATACCAACCAAGTAGATCATACTTGCAATATTTGACCAAAATTTCAAGGCTCTAGCTTAATTCCATCGAAAGTTATCGTGCGAACGGACAGACAGACGGACAGACAGACAGACAGACATGGCTAAATCGAATCAGGAGGTGACCTTGATCATTTATATATATATACATTGCTATACCTCCGGAGCCTTCTTTAAGGTGTTACATATTTCCGTCGTGACAAAAACAATATACCCTATACTAAAAGTCTAGGGTATAAAAATACTATAACTAGGTAATATAGTATACATATGGCGATGGTTTATATACTCGCACATATATAATTAAGATTAATAAAATTCATCCTCGTCGCTGAATGTATAATAAGAAATAAATTGGATAATGTATTTGTATATCTTTCTATCTTTTCCTTTCTTTTAAAATACGCACCAGATAAATCTCAGGTTTCCCGGGGAAGTTTTTTTTGTCTTCTCATGCAATCTAAAGTTCAAAAAACATAAAATGAACTGGTTACACAAATTCGATATAACTTACGTTTTATGGTTTTTGCCAAATTGAAAAAAAAATTAAAAAATAAAACGAAAAAAAAAACCAAAACCAATAATAAAGTCAAATAATCAAGAAATGTACTGTAAATCGCATTGTGTAGTGTATGGGACCCGTAGGCGGGACGGAGCCTAAGGTCGGGCTGCGCCATCGGGTGAACAAACAGACCCCTCAACCGAACTAAGCAGCGGCGACGTGGGCGGGGTTTTCGCCACTCGTAGTCCCTGCTATTATCATATCGAAATTCACAAGCCTTCATAGGTAGAGAGTACATACAGAGGATGAAAACTAGCGTATAAAAATGATGAATATAAAAAATGGGACGGTGTGGAGAAAATGGATGAGGGCCGGCTTATGTACCCTCAAGCGCGTTCGCAGGTCACCTTGTTTAAAACCCTTGGCCCTCACTATGGAAAACTTAGGCTCCGTCCCAATGGGCATTTTCTCACGTTGGGCGCCAATTAAATGTGATGAGGTGGACTGTGTAGGAAAGTTAGCGAAACTGATAGGACGGGACTGGAAAAGTTAGACTGTGCCGGTTTGCCTTTTGTATGTTTTTCGTTTCTTTTGTGTTCGGATTGGTGATCATCGTAATGGAATGTGAATCTCTGAAGGGTAGTGAGCATTCTGAGGGTAACGGGTTGGATCGTGTTCGTGCGAGTAAAATTGTGCACGCACGCATCCTCCTACCGTACACATATGAGCATTCGTGCGCGCACAGCGTTCGTGCCCCCCACCACGAATGCTCATATTTACACGAATCTTTATACTAAAGATAGTAACCCCTTAAGCCGCGGAACTCGCGCAGCGACCACTTTTAGTGAAAAAAGCGAACCCCTATGCGTCGCCCGGTCAACAAGGAATGTTCCGAAGTTTTTACAAGTGATTAATGACATTAAGAGTAGAGTTAACCGGCTGACTGACTTTCCGTGAATTCAAGCAACCTTGCATTCTCAAATACCAAAATATTTTCTATTATTAATTTGCATTCAATGTTTACATATATAGCAAACCAACAGATTTCCGAAATCGAGAAATTAAATTTCATATGATATGGGACAAGGACCAACACTAAAAGAAATTCAAATTTATTCCTAAACTAATATTAGCACTTTTAGTAAAGAAAGAAACTCCATTTCACATACAATAGCCCGAGATCCGGTACCAAAGTGTTAAAATATTTATAGGAGTGCATGCAACAGAAAATAAAATACGTATTAAAATCAAAGAAATAATATAATGCATATTTGACAGATTTTCGGGCAAAAAATGTCAACATGTTGACTTAAAGCGAAAACAAATTTAAAATCAGCAAAGTTTGAAGGAGAACGTGTTCATGTTAAATGTCTAACTTTTTACGTTTCCTTCGACATTTTGTCTGTTTTTTTTCTCCAACAGTTGTCGTGTGTACGAGTATCTCCTTCAAATCAGGAGAATTCTTAATGTTAACATACTACCTATACGTACATACGAACACAATATCTTCTAGCACATTTTTGGCAATGTCATTGATCTGAATGCAAAATATTTAACATTTAATGTCTACTAAATGTATACTAAAATCGTCTTACGCTTAAATTTATGAGTTAGTCGCTTATGGAAATTTAGACAGGAAATCGTTTTAAATAATGTGGGAATCAGATAATGTAAATGTTGATTCATTGGCTGGTTTTCGTAAAAGTGTATCATCAGATGAGCAGAATAATTTTGAATTTCATGAATAGAAATTGAATTCCGCCAAGCGGAATACTGAGAGATAGGTTAGTTGGGAGGTTTAACAACTTCTTCTTCTTTTTATTAAATGTAAATTTTATTTAGTCGCGTGTCAAGTTTATTGCCGTGTTTTTATATACACATACTTGAAAAATCTCTACAGCCTTCTTAAGGCTGCGTTCTCTAACCAATATACGAGTATTTCTTTTCTGTTCGTATTTTTCATTTCTTCTTTCTTTCTTTTATCAACCAGAGGTCTTTGAAACGCTCCATAACTCTCCATTGATGAGTTCTTTTGCCCGTATACCTTATCATCATTATCGTGGCGCAACAGCCCGACGTCGGGCCCTGGCCGTCTGGAACATCATCTTCCAATTATCTCGGTCAAATGACCAATTCGTTCCATTCGTTGTATATGTCCTGCCCATTTTAGACGTTGTAGTTTGACGATTATCATAACTTGCACGGGTTCGAATCCCGTCCACGACGACGTTCGTGGCCATGGATGTGCAGGAGGTGCATGCTGGCAACTGCATTCTCCAAAACCAGTTTATGCCAACGAAACGTCAACTGGGCCACATGCAGCAGTTGATGCGCTATGCCCCACAAGGGGTTAGGGCAAAATGAGTATAACTTGCAGCTCATCGTACAGTTCGTACAGCTCATGGTTATACTGGAAGCGTCATCCATTTCGGTCGGAAACTGCTCCGAAAATTCGTCGAAGACTTTTCGTTCAAATGTGTTTATCATTTTTTCCGAGGCTTTACTAAGGGCCCCAGTCCATAGCACAAGTCGTGTTGTGGTTTTCTATATGCGGAACTTAGTATTTCTGTGCACATCTTTCGATTTCCAAAGTTTTGTTTGCTAGCTGTGTCCGTCGCTTGATTTCTTCAGTTATATGGGCGTCATTTGACAGGTTACTACCCAGGTATATGAAGTTGTCTGGGAATTTGATGGTGAGGTCCCCGGTATTGATGTTCGACTGTTCTGGCCTCCTTGTTCTTGATTGCATCATCACTTTCGTGTTATCCTGGTTAAGGCTGGTACTAACCTCTTCGTGCGAAAATGTTGCACTTATTTCTCCCACGACAGTGTAGACTTGCACACAGCACATTTCCGCGGCGCTCTACACTATACTTGAATTTCCCCTTCTCACTCAAAAGAGAGCGATCACCACTGTAATCACCGATTTCCACACGAAATAAAATCCAGCATAATTGTTTTCGCGTAGAAATTGCCCACAACAGTGTGGAGACTTTTGTCTGTGTATGGGATTTTCGTGCGAAGAACTGAGTACCGAGAAGAGCGAAAATTGTCGTGCGAACCGGATTTTTGACAGTTGTTGTATGAGATTTCGCACTAAAAACGAAGGTTAGTACCTTCCTTTAATGTGTACTCTAACTTCTTTTGCAGCCGTGTCAAGATTATTTAGAAGTTCTTCTCCGAGGGGTAGGTTTTGGCTTGGGACATGATGTTGATGTCGTCGCTACGTACGTACGCTATCAACTGCGTCGCATTGAAGAGCAGTGTACCGAGTTGGTACGCATTCATAGTCCGTGGCGTGTTTAAGTACCAGTTTGAAAAGCGTCGGAGCTAGCCCATCGCCGTGCTTCAGTCCAGCACTCGTTTCTAAGAGATCATTCAGCCTGTTTTGGGTCCTGATCTGTGAGGTGGAGTTGGTCATCCTTGTTAATCGTTCTTTTACTGGTATAAGAAATTGCAGCGTATTGTTGTACAGTACTCCATGATCGATAGTGTCCTATGATTGCTTAAAATCAACAAAGATTTGATACACGTCAACGTTGTTTTCCCAGCATTTTTGCAGGATCTTCTTGACTGTGAAAAGCTGATCGATTGTAAATCGGCCACCTTGATATTTCGCCAATGATTCGTTCAGCGTACGGCTTTATTTTATTTTCCAGAATTGTCGTCAGTATTTTGTTGGACGGACAGCTTAGCCTCTGTAATTCTCACACCGCAATTTATCTTCCTTTTTGTTAATTGGACAGATGATGCTCCTGCGCCTATCTTTTGGGATCACCTCTTCCACCCACATTCGCAAAAGTAGTTGATGTATTATTGTACATTTAATAGACTCGTTCCACTATATTTTAGCAGTTTAGCTGGAATCTGCACCCGGGGCTTTGTTTGGTTTGAATGACTGCAAGGCGAGATCAACCTCTTCTCCTGTCGGGGGTTGTGTATTGGAGCCGTGATCGATCATATCGTCAACGATTGGGGCTTCTTGTAAGGATACGTAGCATGCGGGATCAAGAAGCTCTTCGAAATAAAACGCCCATCGTTTGTTGATGCTGTCGGTGCCGCTGGTAATGTTTCCCTTCTTGTCCTTACATAGGCTAGTCCTGGGTTGGTAGCCATTCTTATACCTATTCCTTGATTTTTAATATTATTTTTACCTTTGATTTGCTCACTAGCTTCCTTTTCCTTTTTGGCTAAGGTACGTTTTACTCGGAACGATCATTACGATCATAGTTCATCGATACCATACCGTTTTTATTTGTGCGAAAATACTTAAGCGAAGATTTCTTGCATTTACCATCTTGAAATTTGGCTCAGTTTCTCGCTCAATTTCGTGGCTTAAGAAAATATTTTCTATAAACCACTATAACTCAGGCGGTACGTCGTGATATAAACATACATAAAGCGGCTTCTGAGTGCATGTCAGGCACTGATAGAGGCTTAGTGTCACCAGACACTGTCGAACTCGAACACGAATCTGGAACAAATGTCCTCTGACACACACACACACACTTCACATAAACGTGAAGAAAACCGGTTCACTTGTATTAGGTTCGTGTTTTGTGTTGCAAACAAACTATTTAGTTTTAACAAATACGTTAAATTTAGCAACGTACCAAAATTGAAAAAAAAAATCGCTTTTGTATAAGTTTTTCGGAAATAAGTCAATAACGGTGCATTTCTGTGTATAATGTCGAAAGAGTAAATTAATAGTGCATTCGATTTCCTACAATTTAAAAAAAATCACTCGATTCGATAATCCAGGACTTATTTATCTTCTTTATGAACATATTGCGCTACAACTGGTTGTCAGGAATTTCATCATTTCATGCCATCTAAACTTTGGCCTTAGATGAAACGAAATCGAATGTCCATATCGTTCAGTGTGCCATATCGCTCAGTGTCGGATATGGATGGATTCAACGAATTCGCAACCATTTTCCTTTCCAATGAAGGAACTTGAATTTGCTTGTCGTAACAAATGGACCAAGTATGAATTATTTACGTCGCCTGGCCTTTCACAACCCTAATCAATTACATAACAAATCAAATGTCGCAAACTTTCGAACACTAGGTATTATCAGCGATGCCAAATAGTACGATTTATCGTATTTTTTCCTATTTTCAACTTCAAAAACGATTTCACGATTTTTCTGGAAGCCTAGAAGAAATTTTACGATTTTGGAAAATGGAGAATACGATTTTTACGATATTTTTGTTCAATTAAAAAAAAATCTATGTATCATACATATTTCAAATATTGTGGATATATTTTTATCTTAGACTACCACTGTCCTATCCACTTTCAAAATTGTCGTTTCCTGCCAAATTTAGTTGGAATCGATAAATGCCAGGATATTCAGGATTTCGGGAAATTGTAAATTGGGATTAAAAAAAAATTTTTTTGGAGAATTCAAGTGTGCAGAAATAGAACAATTTCGGAAGACGAATTCGGATTAGAAACGTGCGAATGGTTTCATTGCATTTCCTTTGATTGGTATTCATTTTTAAAATATAAACTTTACCGAATTCTTCCACAATGTAAAATGGATATTTTATATAAAATATAAAATATAAGACAAAGACTAGAAATCGATTACATGCAGAAACCTTAAAATATATTCTCCGATTCAAAGGATATCTTCGACTTAAAAAAACCTCTTGCTACGATATAGAATTCACAAAAGATTTGGAGAAAAAGTTTCCTAAAGCATATTTGTAATTGTAATGAAGCTCTTGGTTGGTGGTACAGTCGAAGCTCGATTTGTGCACAAGGTAAAATTTGGACGATTTTCGGGAATCGAAAAATTGCACAATTCGAATGTATATAAAAAAGTTATAAAATTATATAGAGATTGCGTGTTTTTAAAATTTGGTGGAACTCAAAACAAACTTATTGATTACAACGTTCATTTATTTCATTGGCTATTAAAATAATCGTCTATTCGCGTTTGTTTAAATTTGGAATTCAAATTTTTTTTAACGGCTGCTTCACGCAAATTTTGTAAAAGATGAATTTCCGTAAAATTCCTGTCATTCTGTTCAGCCCACACTAAGGCTTTGTTAAAAACCACAATAGCATCTTGATGGGATACCAGCTCAGCATTATATTTTTCATCAACGTTATTGGATAAGGTATTGCTTTCATCATCAGATATTGATTCTTCTTCAGTGATGTCGAGATTCCAGTTAGTGAAATCACGAATAGTGTGAACCTTAATGTAAAAAGCAAAGTTTAGGCATATGCTATTTTTCAAATTAAAAGTGGATTCTTACAGTTTTACCGACTTCATTTAAGAGGTTGTTTTCGGTTATTATTTCCCTGATTTCAGTGGGTATTGATTCCTCGACCCTGTTTGGTGATATATTTTGTCGTAGATTTGATGATAACAAGGCCAAAGGTATTTCATCTTCGGATGAAAATTCGTCTTCATTTTCACGCAAATTATTAGAGAAGTCTAAAACTTTCCTCCAGCAAGACAGTATCACTCCTTCTTCTATTTTATTCCAAGCAGCGACTAAGTTTACAATGGCATCTTTAACAGTCATTTTTTTTTTAGAAACTCGCTCAATCCGATGTCTTCATTAGCGACAATACATGTGAGTAGCGCACTGCGATAGTACAATTTCGTTAATTTGATTATGTTTTGATCCATGGGCTGGATTAGTGGAGTGACGTTTGGTGGCATAAACATGACCGAAAATTTACCATCCGTGCTTATCAATTCGGTTTCTGGGTGGCTAGGAGCATTATCCAAGTGCAATAGACCGCCAATTGGCAAGTCATTGCTGCGTTGAAATTTCGTAACCTAGAGAATATGCAGTTAGACATCTTCCCACTTTACATATGTTAGCATAATTACCTCTTGGACAAAACAATTGTGAAACCAGTGTTTGAATATAAAGGCATTCATCCAAGCAGATCTGGAATGACGATAGATAACAGGAACAGCAAAATCTTTATTAAAACATCTAGGATTTTTTGCCTTCCCAATGACTAATAAATCCAGTTTGTGCGTTCCTGACGCATTTGTGCAAACCATAATGGTTAGCCGATCTTTCGCTAACTTTCGTCCTGGTGCAGTTTTTTCATCAGCATGAACGAAAGTTTTCGTCGGAAGTAATTTCCAATAAAGTCCGGACTTATCAGCGTTATACAGTTGATCGTTAGTGATTCTCATTTCTTGAATTCTTTGTTCGAGTCAGCACTTAAAAGGAGCGACATTTTCGGGACAAGACGATAGCTTTTCACCTGCTATTGACAAATGCCTAATTCCATAACGTCGCCGAAAATTGGAAAACCAACCATCACTCGCGTTAAACTGAACATTTTCATTTTCTGCAATTTCTTTAACAAGCGATTTAGCTTTCTCTTTTAAAAGTGGACCACTCATTGGAACATTGCGAGCTCGATTTAACAAAAACCAGTCATACAAGCGCTTTTCCATTTCAGGATTCTCGCATCTTCTAAGATATTTTCGTTTTCCAGTTCCTTTGTACATAGGTCGTTGCTAACTCGTTTGTAATTTTGCCTTCAGCCTTTTTGATTCTCGAAATCGTACTTACGTGAATTCCCATGTTGAAAGCTATTCTTTTGGCTGATATTCCTTTACGTAAATCCTCAAGGACTTTACCTTTATCTTCAAGATTGAGATGATTTGGCTTGGTTTTAGTAGATGACGACATATCTATTACAAATTACACTTTGAAAACACCACGATCGAACAATAAATCACTTTAAATTCAATTCAAATTCAAACTCGTACTAATGCACTGTTATGAAATAAAAACATGTGCGATGAGTGTCTGAAGCATTTTTTTTCTAAGAACTAACGGCACTTCTTTAAGGTATGGACATGCTGCATATTAAACGCACGAAAAATGTCTCACTCAAACTATAAGGCTCTAATTCCGCACAATTTGTGTGCAAATCGAGAAGTTAGAACAAATATTTTTCCATGTGCAGGTTTCGAGCATTTGCATAAATCGCGCATTGCGTAAATCGAAATTTGCCTGTAATTGGTCCACTATTCTAAAAAGTTTGCCGACCCCTGCTGTAATATATTGTATGTCATGTATTTGAACAATGTACGAAAAATTCAACTCAGTCTATTAATCTATATATTTCTGTACGGGGTCGATGGGTCGATTCCCATGAAAATTTCAAAATTTCTCTAAAATATTCGTTAGAATCCAGTGAAAAGTTTCTATCGTTTTAATTTTTCGATATGGCTGCATTCCCCACACCCCTCTCCCACATGGCGGTGAGTAGATGAGAAATTGAGAGTAGAACCCGGGAAAAAGTGTTAAAAATTACCAAGATTATTGTCGAACCAATAGTTTGCGTGGTCGCTAAGTGGTGGTAAGCCCAAAGAGAGGTAGGCGTGGTAAAAATGTTTAATATGACCAAAAAATTGTGTGCGAAGCGAGTTCCCTTACCTAGAAGTAAAAAATAGGAGAAAATAATAATCTTTTTTTTATCCTTACAAAAGGACTCAAATTGTCTTTTGCAGTACTCCAGTTTATTAGCTTGTTCACTCCGATTCAGGCGACACTCATATTTCCTAGATTTCACTTCATGTCAAAGAAGGTCCTTCTGACTGACACAAATTATTAGAAATACCTGCGTAGGGTTAACAATGTCTTCAACTATACTCCAGTGCATTGAGCTTATCGCCCCGAATCGGTAGATACCCATTTTTTTAAGAAGTTTGGTTTCTGTTTCATTTCATGACCATAAAGTCCTTTGTGCTGGTGCACACCCCCAGCAGTGCAAAAATATAGTATAACCGTATGGTACTTATAATTATCTAAGGAAGCTATATACTAAATTTAGTTGAAGCACGGACCACGGAAAATGGCTGGAAGGATTTTTCCATTGAAATCTTTCAAAAGACTCGAGAAACTATATAAAATCTTACATTTCTGCCTATATTTCTACTGTATGGATCAGAGAAAATGATAGCCTGTGCACACC
The DNA here is from genome assembly GCA_964017055.1 of Chloromyia formosa. Lineage (NCBI taxonomy): Eukaryota > Metazoa > Arthropoda > Insecta > Diptera > Stratiomyidae > Chloromyia > Chloromyia formosa. The sequence goes on from OZ024817.1 coordinate 12,819,783, forward strand.
CTATTTAATTCAGTCTTCAGCCATTTTTTCGTCGAATCCTTAGTTTTCAAAATAATCCAGGAAAACTGAAAAAAGGACATTTGATCCCTTCTCCCCTACACTTCCAGACCCTCTATCATCAGGGACTTTGGAGCACATATTCAGGGGATTGTCCTGAACAATTGTGAAAAAATTTAAAAGTAAACGATTTATTTTTCCTATTTATCGTTCCCAGCCTAGACTAGTAGACACGGCTAAAATGTTAATTTTCGGCTCGATGTGTACCCATTCCCTTGAGAATAAATTGGCCCTGGATAATCATATCGAGGTAATTTTTTTGTGGATTGTCAGGAATTAAGTCAACTGCAAAATTAATCTTTTTATATATTATTACACAGAAATGCACCGTTATCAACTTCCGGAAAATTGATTCAATTTTTCAAACTTTGGCGCTTTGTAAAATTTTATGTATTTGTTAAAACCAAACAGTTTGTTGGCAAAAGCTAAAGACAATATTATAAGGAATAATTGTAAATTTACAAAACAAAAAGTCGTATAAGTACCGTTAGAAAAGTTTTTAGTGGGTGCAAATTTGAATTTAAGCTTTCTGACTAAGCAAGTCTCTATCGACTTCTGAAAAAAAAACTCAGACAGTGCCTGGCATGTACTCTGAATCTACCATTCGTTTGGCGTACTATACAAAACTCAATGTCAAAAGCAAGTAGACATTGGCTAAATTAGTACTCTAGCAAAGAACCTTCAAAGATAGCAAATTAATACCAATTAAGTTAACGGTTGACATATGGTGACTGTAAACATTCGTTTAACAACAACAAAAATCATGTAATGAACAATGCAAAATTCAATCTGAATTCGGTTGATAACATTAATTAATGTACAATAGCATGTGGAGCCGTTAAATGAATACGTAAAGTCAATTTTCGGGTCGCTTACAGTATCTAAACAGTCTTATCAATTTGACAAAATTAAGTGTATAATTTACGAAAACAACATAAAACCTCTATGAAAATATTTACCAACATAAATTCGGAAATATCTTTTCCGTTTGTGAAACAAGCTTCCTATGTTCAGTGTATTTACAACACATAGTGATTATTTCTACGATGAAGGATATACCTATACTCGTGCACTTGTACCTATATATTAAGGTAGAGCATGTAGCTAAACTTTTAAAAATATACATATTGTAGTGGTAGCTCATGTAAAAGTATTGACATTGAATAAGTAGAGGTCTACAGATTAAAATAAGAACGATGGAAATAATTACACAAATATTATTTTCGGAGAAATGTATAATTTTGCGTTTGCGGATGCGTATTGAAATTAAGCGTAACGAACCATTAATCCAAAAATAAGTTTCTGGTTTCCTTGGAGGTTACGTGGCAAGTTATCATGTGACTGTGTCGATTTAGCTTCAGAGAGTATAGTAGGCGTGTTTTTTTGTACTGCGGTGCTGGTTAATTGGGGGCTATCCGGGTTAACTTACACACATTACACAAACAACATACCCTAGTTGTTTGTGTAATGTGTGTAAGTTAACCCGGATAACCCCCAATTAACCTGCACCGCAGTACAAAAAAACACGCCTAGTATTATTTGGAATTCTTGAATGTAAATGCACCCTTCATTTATGTGGAAAACATTTAGTGCAACCATGTATGTTAATACTTCAGAGCATGGGCGCGTCAATGTACCTAGCACGACATTACTGTGCTAGATACATTGAAGTTTCGGTGACATAAATTCTTTGATGGTGCAGTTGCTAGCATACACCTCCACCATGTATGGATAGTTATTTTTCTTTAGGATAAGAATGTCTTTCTGTCTTGTCTGTAGGTGATCTATTTTCTATACCAGTGTATAGACTTTACTTTGTACAACACCCAACGACACAAAAAAAAACCCGGATTAGGGTTTTTTTTGCTCTGGATAGAAGGTTAGTGCAAGAATGCTGCTCCGCTAGGATTTTCATATTCTGAAATGCAGGCGGCGCAGGTGTCGAAGTTTTCGCTCAGTTTACAGTTTGGGAAGCACTAAAAATTTATTTCCTTTAAATAAAATGTTCGTTTTGTGTAACTGTGTGGAATAGTAAACACACAAACTGATTCTGCTGCCTAAATAAAATTTGCCCAATTGTATCTGCACTGAGGATTTAAGATTCCTCTTGAAATTTGAGATGACGTTTAAATGCTAAACTAAATCAAGACACTTTAGTAACAAAGACATGCACCGTTTTCATATGCGCTATCTAATCTGCTCTATAGCGTCTTTTTTCACTTATCCTACCCTACTCTGCTCTGTACAAAAACGCAGCATATATTATATATACGAAAGGGACCGGTCTGGCTTACACCCTTAATATATTATATAAAATGATTCCCAGAAAGAATCGTGCTCGGTTTCGCTTAAAGCGTCCTCAGTGTCATCCTAAGCATCCCCTAAGCTTTTCGTCTTCTCAGATCTAGGGCCAAAAAACTTATTCCAAGTACCCGCTCTGCATACTTCTTAAGCATCGAAAACAACAACAAAGAGAGAATTTTCTTTTGGTCTTATGTCAGGAATATGCCGTCTTCTTCCCCTCATTCATCTACCCTTTCGCACGATAATTTGACCGCTAATACTCCTGAAGATATATGTGAGCTTTTCGCTTCTTTCCACCAGCCTTCCACGTTACCACACTTCCAACATGATTCGCTCTCATCACAGCCGCCTCCCCTGCCTCCTCGGGCCGACCGATAGCTCAGTACGTAGAGGCGTCAATCTCAAGACTGACAACGTTACGGGTTCAAGTCAAGTCCACGGCGTTCGCGGCCATGGATGTTTGTGTTGTCTTCTCTTTGTGGTGTGGGGCGTAATAATAAGTCACAACATTTCTCGACTTGTCACAGGCGGGAGGCTAAATGGGAGCAGGAGGTGCATGTTGGCAACGTGTATTGTCCGAAACTGGTTTATGGCAACGAAATTTCAGCTAAGCCGTATGGAATAGATGACGCGCTATGCCCCATTAGGAGTCAGGGCAAATGAGTACAGCCGCCTCCGAGTAAACTTACGCTGACCTTCTTATTTTATCTCTTAATGTCAAGTCTTCCTCTGGACCTGACGGGACCTCTAACCTATTCTTAAAAAAAAAAAACACAGTTAAGGGAACTCCGTTCCCTTGGCCATTTTATTCAATAAAAGTATTGAATAAGGTGTTTTCCCAACTCAATGGAAGTCATTCTATGTTGTTCCTATTCTCAAAAAGGGTGACCCTAACTTAATCGCAAACAACTGTCCTATTTAACTGTTATCTACATGTTCTAAACTTCTTAAGCGGATTGTTTTCAACCAGATTTACGACTTTTTCGGCCATCTTATTTGTCCCAACCAACATGATTTCTGTAGATATAAATCTACAGTCACCAACTTAGTTGAATTCTTGCTATGTTCCCAAATCACTCAATAAACACCTCGAGGATCATGTTATTTATATGTACCGATTTCTCTAATTTCACGATGAAGCACGGAATTTTACTGAATAAATTATTTGGTCTTGGGCTTCCTTCTTGTGTCTTGGCTCTCGTCCTACCTCCTCAACCGTTTCTCTCGAGCAGTCTTCAAAAGTCTATTTTCTTCTCCCTTTTGTCCGTCGTCTGGAGTCACTCAGGGTTCTATTCTCGGACTCCTACTCTTCCTGTTTTTTATCAATGACCTGCCACCACTTTGATGTTGTCTTTCTTTGCTTCATGCCCATGGTTGCAAGTTTTTCACTACCATCTCTGATTTTACCGACTGATTCGCTCTATAAACCGACTTGGGCTGTTTATATTCTTGGGGTATTTCAAATGAACTACATTTGAACATCCTAAATGTTCGGTCACGATTTACTCCTTGAAACCTTCGCCAATTTCGTTCGTGTATATAATTAATTTTCTCCCACTACAATACACTTCCTCGTTTAATGATCTTGGCGTTGTCTTTGATTCGAAATTAAGATTTACTGAACAGTATTCCTTCCATTCTAGAATATACCGCACTAGTTTGGTCCACTTCTACCTCATTTTCATCTGAAGTCTTAAGGAGTAATTCCGATGCTGCATTTTAAAGCGTGTGGCTAGCGCCATGCGGCTGGAGACGTACGGCTAGAGCCGCACGGCTGAAGAAGTTCGGCTAGAGCCGCATGTCAAATTGTATAGAATTTAAAGGATTTCGAGAGTAGCTGTGTAGCGTGGTTTGTTTATGACATAGTAATTTTTAAACTGTAAATCCATAATTTAATTGATACGTGAATGTAATGGGTGATTCGTCGTTGTTAATAGCGTGGTTATTTATTAATTAATTCCATACAATTTTAAATGCGGCTCTAGCCGTACATCTCTGGCTGTGCGGCTCCAGCGGTACGTCTTCAACAGTAGATTCTAGCCGTACGTCTCTAGCCGTGCGTCTTGAGCCGATGCAATGGTCATCTACATGTCGTGCGAGTAAGTGCCACCCCACTGACCCGTACCGATTTAAGTTGTTATTGTAATGCATGAAAATACCCTAACCTGCACCGGATAGATGTTCAAATAAACATACAGGGTGGGCCATCTAGTGGGTTCTTTTTAAATCATAGGTTATTTTGACAGTGAAAGTTGTTTCCCGCTCGAAATCTTAACAGAAAGTCAGTATCATACCTCCGCAGAACGAAATGAGTTGCTTTGTTCAAAAAGTTCGTGAGACTGGCATGCTAGTGGACAACACTCATGGCCCCGTCATCGTACGGTGCGCACAGACGAGAATGTGGCTGCTGTAGCCGAGAGTGTGAGACTCACTCCACGAACATCAACTCGCCACCGATCTCAACAGCTCAACATTTCACGCACTAGCCTGAGGAGAATTCTGCACAAAGATCTCGGATTATTCGCTTACAAGGTCCAATTGACTCAGCAATTGAAGGCGCACGACCATCCGCTTCGTTATCGCTTCGCAGTTTGGGCCTTAGAGCAGCTTGAATTGGACAACGATAATGGGCGAAAAATCATCTTTTCTGACGAGGCGCATTTTCATCTCGGAGGCTACGTTAACAAACAAAATTGCCGCATCTGGGGCTCGGAAAACCCTGGGAACAACGTTTCGGTCAACGGTGAATGTTACAGAGCCATGTTATCCGACTTTTTATACCCTAGACTTTTAGTATAGGGTATATTGTTTTTGTCACGACGGAAATATGTAACACCTTAAAGGAGGCTCCGGAGGTATAGCAATGTATATATAAATGATCAGGGTCACCTCCTGATTCAATTTAGCCATGTCTGTCTGTCTGTCTGTCTGTCTGTCTGTCTGTCCGTTCGCACGATAACTTTCGACAGAATGAAGCTAGAGCCTTGAAATTTTACTCAGATGTTGGAAGTATGATCTAGTTGGTTGGTATTGAAAATGGCTATGATCAGGCCAAGAGAACGCCTACCTCCCCTACATATGTAAAATACATAAATGTATCCATAACTCCCGATTAAATAAACATGAAAAGCTCTAGCTTTGGTAGATTGCTCGTGAGGGTGATCTTATACTCTGTTGGAAAAATAAAATCGATCAGCTGAAAACTAACGGCAATTTTCTTACAAAGAGCCCCGTACTACCCTACTTTTCAGGTTTTTTGTCCATAACTCTTGAACAAATTGACGTAGACATCTGATTTTTGGTATGTAACCCTGAAGTGAGAAGCTGCTTGGGTTTTAGTAAGTTGAGCATAATCAGATCAAAGGAACGCCTACCTCCCCTACAAAATTTAAAAAATTAAATATTACCTTAATTACGATAACTTCCGATAGAATGACACTACCGAGTTGAAAATTTGGCAGAACGTTGTTATTAACATCCTGTTAGTTGGTATTGGAAATGGGCAAGATCCGACCTAAAGAACCCCTACCTCCCCTACAAATGAAACTTCAAATAAGCGATAACTTTTGATAGAATGAAGCCAGCAACTTGAAATTTTGATAGAATGTTTGAAGTGAGATTGAGTTAGTTGGCATTAAGGATGGACTAGATCAGACCTAAGGAACCCCTACCTCCCCTAGAAATGAAATTTTTAATAAGCGATAACTTACGACAAAATAAAGCTAGCGACTTGAAATTTTGGTCAAATATTTGTAGTAGGATCCAGTTGGCTAATACTGAAAATAAGTAAAATCCGACCAATGAAAGCCCTGCTTCCCCTACAAATTAAACTTCAAATACGCGATAACTTTCGATAGAGTAAAGCTAGACACCTGACATCTTTTTATTTAATGTTTGTAAGGTGATCTAATTGGTTGGTGGCTATGATGGGCAAGATCCGATCCAAGGAACTTCTACCACCCCTACAAGTGAGACTTCAAATAAGCAATAACTTTCGATAGAATGAAGCTGGCGACTTGAAAAATTCGACAAGTATTTGTAGAATGGGTTAGCTAATTGATTTTTAGAATGGCCAAGATCCTCATGAATGTATGCCAACCTCCCCTATAAACTGGTCATATAGGAAACTCACTTTAAATGCATATGGTCGTTGCCAATTGGTACTTTTGGTATCACCACTAGGTCTGTACAAGTCTAGGGTATATACGCTTCGGACTCCGAAGCGAAGCTTCGGCCTGGTTTTTTACTGAAATTGAAGAAATTGATTTGGACGACCTCTGGTTCATGCAGGATATGGCGCGCCATGCTACAATCGATCTTTTACGCACCAAGTTCCCAAATCGTGTTATCAGCCGTCTTGGCGATGTCAATTGGCCGCCTCGGAGCTCCCATTTGACCCCTTTGGACTTTTTTTCTGGGGAACCGTGAAGGACCGATGTTATGCCAACAATCCAGAAACGATTCAAGCACTTAAGGCCAATATTATCCAAACAATCCGTGAGCTACAGCCCGAAACCATCGACAAGGTCTTGGAAAATTGGAATGACAGAATGCGCTACTGCGAAGCCAGCCGAGGCAACAACTTGAACGAAGTTGTGTTTCACCATTAATGGGAATGTTTGCTCTTACTAATGAAGCCATAATACATGGAAAAAATTTAATTTTGTTCATTTTATTGCATTTTTAAAAAGAGACTTGTATTTGGCCCACCCTGTATACTGCCTCACAACGCACGCATGGTTATTGCACTTACGCCTACTCCTCGTACTCTTCGTGTGAATGTGGGTTTCGCCAAAAAGCACGCAAAGTCTACGGCAAGAGGGAAGCCAGGGTGAGAATGGTAACGCAAAATTGATTATCATTCCCGTGTCTACAAGCAAAAACATATCCATGTTAAAAACATGTATGTACATATAACCCAATATAGTCCAAAAGATTCCAAGCTCCATATATCTCAATTTATTTGGCAAATACAAGTAAATTGACATGTTAATTATCTTTAATATTTCTCGCTAGTGCCAATGTTTGTTTAGTTAGCAACTATTTCAGAAATACAAAGTTTCTTCACTTATTTTCCTATGAAATTCTGTAGTACGAGTGCACTGAGTTCGCTTAAATTTCAACTACAAATTCAACGAACTCTAATTGTTTGTTTCCACACACAGACAGAGTTATGCCTGCTTGCTTTAAGAAAAAACAAATTGCCATAATTTCATCAAGCTCACACAGAGAATAAACTAACATTAATCAGTCTAAAATAAATGCAAAAAATTTCCACACTTATAAGCTCTAAATTTTCCCGACCATATTTCCAGGACGGAATTTCAAAGTAGGATGACATAGACTCGATAACTGGCTCATGATTGCCGAAGAAATAAACAAGTACTACATACATACGAGTACATTCTACTCGTACATAATGCATTTTAATTATTAATTCAAGAAAATTAATTTGCGGTGAATATTATGTAGATATGTACATACATGTACATGTACATACATATTTAGTATCCGAGAATGTATCGTACTACTTACTTAACAGAATATGTGGAACAAACATGTTGTGGCTTTAAGTTATCTTTCTTACTACACTTTATTTTCGATCCAGGATATTTGCAATAGTAATATTTCACTGTATACAGAGTGTGTCTGTCCGACGATCAAAATGTAATCAGAAGAAGTAAGTCAGTTAAAATGCTCATGTTGCTGTAAATAAAGATACGGAGAATTTAAATTAGCACATGAATATTTTTGAAATTATTCTTAACCATCCAAAAGGGTAAGAGTAATTTTGAAAATATTCATGTGCTAATTTAAGATAAAGCGAATTCATTGCTGAATCGAATCTTTTACAGACGCATTGCGTGTAAACTTGTTTTGACCGCAGCTCACAAGAGTAACGAAAAATCAACACCCTGACTCATTATAGTTAATCATTGGAATTATTGTAGTTTTAAAAGTTATGTTCAAACGCGAACTGATGCGATGCAATCATTTGTGAAAAATGGTTAATATATTTTAGTAAATTGAAAATGAGAAAAATACAATAGGAAATATGAAAAATTTAAATTATAGAAAATTTACTACTATGCGAAAAGGAAAACCATGTACGAATGTAATGTATGGAAAATACGGAAAAAGGTAGATGTTAAATATAGAAAATGCGAAACATGGAAAAATGAAAATGGGAAAATGGTATCTTGTCGAAAATATGGAAAGTGGGAAATGGGAAATACGAAAATGTAAAATTATGGAAAGTGAATATAGGAATAATACATAAGGAGTGTGGCAAAGCGAACTTCCGCATTTTGGAAGGCAATAAAGAATTTATTTATTTATTTATATTTATAATTTATATGTATTGTATAACTTTGCTTCCGCCGTTTTTTCCTGGAATTAAAAGCTTAATTGTCAAGAAGTTCTTACAGATGTATTATTCAAAGTACTGTCCATCGCTAGCGACAACTTCCGCCTATCTCTCCGGCAATTTTCGGACTCCATCTCGGAAAAAGAAGGCGTCCTTCGACGCGATCCATGATCCATGATTGGATCCATTTTTCGACTTCCTCGTACGAACGAAAATTCTGATCACCCAGGCCATGCGCCAAGGAACGAAACAGATGGTAGTCGGAAGGAGCGATGTCTGGGGAGTACGGCGAGTGGGGCAAGATTTCCCATTTCAGGGTTTCCAAGTATGTCTTGGCAACTTTTGCGACGTGTGGCCGAGCATTGTCATGCTAGAGGATGAATTTGTCGTGTCTCTCTTGGTACTGTGGTCGTTTTCCCCTTAATGCTCAACTTGAACGCATCAATTGCGTTTGGTACCGATCTTCTGTGATAGTTTCATTCGGTTTCAGTAGCTCGTAGTATATCACACCGAGCTGGTTCCACCAAATGCAAAGCGCCGTGAAAATTCGGTTTTGCCGTCGACATTGAAGCATGTCCGGGCATTCCCCATGACTTTCTGCGCTTGGGATTATCATAACGGACCCATTTTTCGTCGCCGGTTACGATGCGATGTAGAAATCCCTTCCGATTCTGCGTTTGAAGCAGTGGTTCGCATGAAAATAATCGCCGTTCAATATCTCTCGGTTTTCACTCGTACGGACCCCATTTTCCTTGTTTCTGAATCATGCCCATGGCCTTGAGGCGTTTCGAGATGGCTTGCTGAGTCACTCCCAGTGATTCAGCTAATTCTTCTTGCGTTTGGCACGAATCTTCATCGAGCAGTGCTTCCAATTCGTCGTCTTTGAAAATGTTTTCTCTCCCATCACCATGCTTGTCCTCGACAAAAGAGGCATACGATAGTATCGATTGTGGACTACTGTACAACATCATGCTGCAATTTGGTATACCAAATTAGTGGGACTGACAAAGATGACGATGACCAACTCCGTCTCACAGGTCAGGAAACACGCACTGGTCTGAAACAGGGCGATGGACTGTCGCCGAAGCTCCTCAACCTAGCACTGGAATACGATATCCGGGCTATGAATATCGACAACAGCGATACGAGTACGCTACTCATCAAATCGACACAATTAACAGCGTACACTGACGACATCAACATCATGTCCCAAAGATTGGCCGACGCAGAAGAACTTCCGCATACGCTCGATACCGCTGCAAAAGAATTTTGACTACGTATCATCGAGGGTAAAACTAAAATAATGATGCAATCGACGACAAGGACACCTGCACAACCAAGCATCAATGTGGGGGACCTCAACATCGAGTTCGTGAACGTTCATATAACTGGGTTGCAACTTGTCAAGGGACGCCAACGAAACTGACGAAATCAAGCGACGGATACAGTGAGCTAATAAGACTTTTACCTCGGTTCTCCCCATAATGAAATCGAATCATGTGCACAGAAACACGAAGCTCCGCGTGTACAAAGCCATTATACGACCAGTGCTATGCTACGGCTGCGAAGCATGGACCCTAACTCATGCTAGACACATTGGAACATAAGGTTCTGCGGCGAATTTTCGGGGCTGTTTGCGATCGAGATGGATGGCGCATTCGGTACAACCATGAGTTGCACGAATTGTACGATGAGCTGGAAGTTTCGAAAATTGTCAAACTACCTATACAACGATTTCAATGGGCAGGGCATGTCCAACGAATGGACGATGATCGCATGCCAAAGAAAGTGATGAATGCAAAACGAGTTGACGGAGCGAGACTGCCTAGACGACCGAGATCTCGTTGGGAGAGCTCAGTATATGTGGACGTCGAGCAGCTATTGGGCCTCCAAGATTGGAGGACGCGGTCATGTGAGCGAGAAAATTGGAGGACAACGATCCAGGCGGCCAAGGCCCGACGTCGGGCTGTCGCGCCACGATAATGATATAATATCACTGCAAACTTTCAACCTCTTCGAATCGTCTTCCACCACACACTTGAACGCCATATAGTAGCACTGACTGAAAAACTGCTTGGAAAATGTATTTAGCCGTATGAGATAAATCCGGATTATTGGAGCAGTTCATCGCCCATTTTGCTTCTTTAACATTTTTTTTTTTTTGAGATGTGGTTTCATTGACAGGTTGCTAGTAATTAAAATACCAAGATATTTATACTCCTTCACCACTTAAATTTTTTGTTTGTTGTATGTCCATTTTTCATTCTGAGCTAGTCTGTAACGCTTTTTGAAGATCATTATTTCTGACGTTTCTAAATTTATGGTTAACTTTCATTGCGTGCAGTAAGACTCAATAAAGTTGATAATTTGTTTGCAAATCTTCTGGGAACTTAGCAAAGAATACCATATCATCCGCATATAGTAACCCTTTTAACAAAATACCGATGGCCTCCACTCCACCAAGAATGTCGTCCAAAACATCATTCGGAAATGCCGCAAAAGCGTCTCAACTCAAGGCGTGTTTTTTTTTGTACTGCGGTGTTGGTTAATTGGGGGCTATCCGGGTTAACTTACACACATTACATAAACAACATACCCTAGTTGTTGGTGTAATGTGTGTAAGTTAACCCAGTTAACCTGCACCGCAGTACAAAAAAACACGCCTTCAGTTTGCACCCTTGGCGAACACCAACATTTGTATTAAATGGTGCAGATCATCGCACTTGTATTCTCATAGAATCTTTCCAGTATATTTCCAAATTTAGATGATATGCCATTATCGTAAAGTTTGTAGATTAGTGCAAGGTGGTCCATGGTATCAAATGCAGCTTTGAAATCGACAAAGAAGGCGTATAATTTTCGTCCTGCGTTCATATAAAACCGGGCAAAATTTTGTAATACAAAGATCTTGTCATTTGTGGAATATCCTATTCGAAACCCTGCCTGATTTTCCTTTGTAAGTTTCCCGGTATTTAGCCATTTGGCAAATCTTCTCTGTAGCAGCGTTGTTAAGACTTTCCCTGAAGCATTTTGCAATAAAATAAGCGTGCCTGATCATTGACGTCTCCTTTTTTTGGAAAAATGATTGAGCCTTGAAAGTCATCAGGAATATCTTCACTCCTGAAAATTCGGTTAAACTCCTTAGTTAGTCTATCTTCAAGAATTTCCGTGCCGTATTTGAAGTATTCATCCAGTAATTGTTGCATCTACTATTTGGTTAGTCCAATTAGGTCTTGCTAATTGTACTGCGTTCTCACCGTTGACGCTCTGTAAAATTTTACTGAAGTGAGTTTTCAGCCGACATGTCCAATTGTATAGGTATCTATTAAAATATAAATAAATAATAATAAATAAACGGTATTGCTTTTGCTATTAAACGTGTTTTTTTTTTTAATTTTCGCAAGAAGATTCGGTCGCCACTTGGAGTTATCTTCCCTTTTCTGCCAGACCGCGGCAATTTTTGTACATTTGTTTTGTATTCTAGACCTTATAAGGTATAGGGTATATTGTCTTTGTCATAACAAAATATGTAGCACCTTAAAGGAGCGTACGTAGGTATGTAGGTGATCAGGGTCGCTTCCTTGTTCGATTTAGCCAAATTTCGGTTAATTGTTCGTAGTGTGATCTAGTTGAATGGTGTTGAAAACAGGCGTGATCCGGCTAGGAGAGCGCCTGCCTCCCCTACTAGTCATGGTTGCCAATTCGCGAACCTACTCTTTTTAACCTACTCCGTATACCGAACTAGGTCGAGCTAGGTCCGCAATCGAAAAATGATCCGGTCGAAAAATGATCAGTTTCGGAGCAAGAAAACAAACGTAGATCATTTGATTCTTTTAAGTTCTGGTCGGAATCGGAGCAGTTTGATCATTTGATTCTTTTAAGTTCTGGTCGGAATCGGAGCAGTTTAAAAATGAACAGGAATAGGTTTGATAATAGATCCGTCTGTCGGAATCGGAGTATGATCAGATCGTTTAAATATGGGGAATAGAAAAGTAGATGAAGAACAGATGGTGTGACATATATACGATTGATGTCGCTATTGCTACGCTATATTGTAGTGTAGAATAGAGTTGGAGTGGAATAAATGTTCAATTAGATTTTATTTATGTTAGGTAGAGTGAAGCTTTTCGTCTTTTGTTGTGTTGTGAGTGTTGAGTGACCGTGGCCGATCGGTATGGTGGATAAGAATATGGTACTGGATTGGCATTGGGTGCATGCACATTCGTACTTATACTTACTTATATGTATTGTATTATTTGTCTAACATAAAATAGGTGTTGCGTTGCGTTACGATGCAAATGATACAAGATGATAGGATATAGGATTGGGAGTTAAGGGGCTATACCAGTGTGAACGCTAAAAAGAAACTAGAAACTAACTTCAGACCTAGACCTAGGTCTGCGAACCTAGGTCCGTTGCCGGACTCGGAGTAGGACGACCTGATCCGCAAGATGAGCAGGTCATATCATGACTATCCCCTACATATTCAAAATAATTAAATGTATCTATAACTTCCGACTATAGTCCGGATGGCGCAACGGTTAGCACGTTCGCCTTCAATGCACTGGGCCCCGGTTCGATTCCGGGGATTTACGTGTCGGACTATGAGTCCACTCAGCTGTTTAATGAGTACCCATTATGGGGTAAATAACTCGGTTGAGCATGTTGCTGATCACATACCTCTGCACAAAAAACCGTCACGATCTAGAAAATGAGATGATGCTAACTCATCTCGCGGCCGTGGTTCAAATTGGACTGTTGCGCCAGTTATTTATTTTATTTTATAACTTCCGACTGAATAAATGTAAAAAGCTCTAACTTGGCAGATGACTCGAAAGGGTCATTTTGTACTCTCCTGTTAAAAAGGGATTGATCAGTTGGAAAGTAACGGTACCTTTCTTGCAAAGACCCCCGCATTACCATACTTTTCAGGGTTTTTGTCTATAACTCCTGAACCAGTTGCCTCCAAAACCCCCGAGTACACTCATACTTACTTCCCATCTCCATGTTTTATAGTAAATAAACTCGCTACCTCCCAACAATCTCTGATCGTTTCTTGAAATTATTCGAGTTATGGAGTCTTTTGAAAAATATTCTTCGAGCTACTGAGGCTTTTGCCAGTTTTTTTTATCGCGCTTCGTATTCGCTATGCATCAATTTGTTTATCGAGATCAAAATGTACAGAAATAGATATGAATATCATGGGACCGCAATTTTTCTTCGAATTCTTGAGGTATCCGATTTATTGAGGTGTCAAAGTTATTGAGGCTTGACTGTACCTGGTATATTCCTATTTCACCGGGCGGCACATTGTGGTTCGCGCCTTAGCTACTGGTGGGTTTAGCACTATAGGGTATAAAGCGAGCATAGCGAGTGTTCTAGGGCGGTATACTGAGGGCTGCAACCTCTTAAGCCGTTCCGGTCACGAGCGAGCGCAGTCCATGTAAGATGAATGAGAAACCCACTCAAATTAAAACCCACTATTGGTTAAATATATTAAAGTCAAGTAGGAATGTTCCCGTATCTTTTGTCATCAGATAGGCCCTTGCTGGAACAATACCTAATACAATCTCGTCAATAAAAGTCAAAGCTTATTTGCCATCGTTCCTACATAAATGACAAAACGGCTTATCATCCATTATACCTGATAAGCACTTTAACCTTAAACGATCCAAAAGCGTAGTCAATCAAAATGTCACTAACAATACTCGTTACGTAACATACCGTGAAACAATGAAAAAGCTAAAATGGAGCCTAATAAACATTTCATATATAGACCAGACCAAATTGAGGCTTCTTCTTATCATTTCACGTGGGGTGAAACCGTCAAGAATCGGATCAGCTAAATGAAAACGAAACTGTGTTATCTCTCCTGGGGATGCATGACTGAAATATATTTTTATTGAATTCGATTACCGGAAACAATTTCCAGTTAGTCGTTCTTCTCCTCTTAAAATACGAAGACGACTGGAGACTTTTCAGATTCACCAACCAACAGCACACATTATGTCCTGGAGCGCTTCAATCAAGGACAATTCAGAAAAGTTCGACCTGAAAGCTGTCGGATGTAGTGCTCCCCCGAAACGAAGATGTCAGAACTGAACGCCATGTTCCCATATACCTGAGAACTCATTCCTCAGGTGTGTTTTCAGCATCAGATCCCGAGGGAGGATATACTCGGAATGAGTGTATATCACGTGCGCCGGGGCTCCTCATCGTATCAGTCAAAAAGAGTGAAAGTGGGAGCGACAGGAAGGATGCTATAGACACGCATTGAATATAATGTATTTATATGTATGAAGCTGTAGCACGAACGAACTCCTGGACAGGATTTACGACTGACGAGCCACAAGTTCATATATCATTCTAGCTATCTGTTCACATATGTATCATTGCCAACTTTTCCTCGACCACACTTTTGTGTGGATTACGTGTACGCCTTCACACCGAGTGGCTCTAACCAGGGTTCAATTTACGTTGCTGAAATACTCGTACAATTCAATTTTTCGTTAAAGTTTGAGCTGATGCATGAATCCACTTTGCTGCGTGCAAATTTATTCTTTGCCCATTCCATTTACACACAGAAACTTTGTGTAAGGTGGACACATGACGGATACCCTTCATCCTAAGGGACGTTGAAATACGGAAAGTTTGTGTTCTGAAGAAAATCCTTATAAAGACAAATATTTGCATGGAACTTTAAGCAAGGGCCTTTGAAAGTGTTAAATTTAAACAACAAGCATTCAGGACTTCATCAACACGAAAAACCGCTCGACGTGCGGATGCCTGTAGTGAATATGGGGATTTTCATTAACATGCAATATCGCCATATACATACGTCAAATGCCCTCCAGGCTTAAATGTTTTTATATGAAGCCATCCCTTTTCGAATGCTCGAACGTACAATTTAGCGCTGTTTGATTCAATTACAATTCATTTCAAGGACTAAATTGCTTCTGACTTCTCTCGTGACGGTCGGAAATCGAGCAACTAAAATCAAATGGATCACGCAAGAGGGACGATAGAGAGAGAGAGAGAGAGTGGGACTCTCGTCATCATATCCTGGACCACATCGTGAAAGGATCTGCTGCATAACATCATCGTATGGATATTTACATATGCATGGAAATGGTGTGTTGTGTTGTCATCATCATCGTCGGTGCCATTTCGCTCCTCGTAACCCTGTAACAATTATTCCAAAGTGTTCCTCGAGGATTGCCGGGAATTCATTGCCCCCAGGAGATTTGTCGATTTGCCCATAATGGGAGGACTGAGTGCGGTGACTATCATGGTCCTGAATGTAATGGAGCTTTGTGGCTTGCCACTTGCTTCGGGGCCTATTAGCTTCATTACGGGTTTGATGGTCATCTCGGTGGTGTAATTACATCGATAATAGATGTTTTGAAGATTGCCATATCCGTCTATGGACGCATCTTATCATTTCATTTTGGTTATAAGATAGTGTGGTTTATGGCAGTCGTTGATTTTAGTGGTGTGTTGGAAGATGGGTTTTATCTTTTTATGAATAGTTATATAGTTTGAATGACTGATGTGAGGAAAATGCTTTCATGTGGAATTGAAATGGTCAATTTTGGTGATAAGATAAGATAAAATAGTCAAGCTACTGTCCCAGCAGGAAGGCACTGCGACCATAAAAGATCTATTGTGCCGTAGCCCGTTAATCCAAAAGACCGTCCACCTTTCTAATAAACGGCAGTAAGTCTTTAGCAGGAATCATCCTGAAGCCTGCAGTGTTGATAGTAGCCTGCCCGAGGAGTGATATCCTAAAACGCGCGATGGCGGGACATTCGCACAAGATGTGTTTGATCGTTTCCACGTCCTCCAGACAGAGACGGCATCTTATTCAGGTGATATCTGACCAGGTGATGGCCAGATAAGTAGGCGTCTTAGGTGGGTTCTACTCATTTGAGTAGTACCCTTGTGAATGAAGGGCAATATAAGCTCCTTTGATTGACATAGCCCTGGAAAGTTATTCCAGTACTGATGACGCAATAGTACAAACCAATCTGTGATCCGCAGTTTGGCCGAGGCCAGCCCACAGCCACAGTAAGGCTCAGGTCCATGAAAACGACTGGATGATCCTTGTTTAGCAAGTTCATCCGCAGCCTCGTTCCCTTCAATGCCCTGGTGGCCTGGCACCCAACACAAGAAGACTCGGTTTTAGGTTGCCAACAGTTGAAAGAGTTCGTAACACTCCTTCACCAGTTTTAAAGAAACCGTATATGAGGAGAGCGTGAGCGCCACGAAGTCCAGTTTCCAAGATTATCCCGGCGCAGATCTGAATGGCGTGGATTCCAACTTGAAAAGCTGGGCGAGACTCCCATTGGGATCGAAATCCTGGTGTTGGGTCCAAAGACACCTCCACCAACACCCTGTTCTGTTTTAGACCCATCGGTGAACCGCTTAATGCATCTAGGGTCTGGACAGGGTGTGCCATTTACCCATTCAGAGCGGTCAGGGATGAGGGCTGAAAATTTTCTGCCGTAGCAAACCTCCGTGATCATGTAATCTGATCTCAAGCAGATCTGCACGTCAGGAATTTGATTCAGAATGCTCATGTGACCGCTTTCTTCACTACGCACGTCGGAAGAGCTGCTAGTTCATGAATGTACATATGCAACGGAGTAAGTTCAATAATCGCCGCCAGGGCTAGCGTAGGACAAGTGCGCATAGCTCCAGTGATGCCAAGGCAGGCAAGGCATTGAAGCTTATTGCACTTCAGTAAGACAGAAGACTGCTGAGTTTTCGGCCACCACCCAAGCGCGGCGTAGGTCAACATGGGCCGCACCAGCATGGTGTATATCTTTGGGGTGAGCCCCCCATGTACGTCCGAAGAGACTTCTGCAAGCCCACATTGTGCGTGTGGCTTTGCTAAGTACATAAATTATCTATGTGAGTATTCCAAGTGAGTTTCGAGTCTAGAGTTACCGCGCGACATTTAACTTCAGTGGGATAATCTAAGGTCGTGCCGCCTAACGAAATTGGATCCAATGTTATATTTCATTTTCGTGTGAACCGTGCAACGACAGTTTTCTGTGGGTTTACATGTAAGCCCACAGCAACACACCAGTGTATAACTATATCAAGGGCCGACCTCATCACCTCCGTGATGGTAAATTCGAATTTGCCCCTGGCTATGATAGTGAAATCAAGTATGGAAATCAGCTCGTCTTCGACAAGGGACCAAAAAAGGGGTGACAGAACGCCACCTTGTGGACAACCCTTTACGACATTCACGCAAATGGGTGTACTGCCTAGAGTTGACTGAATATCCCGTCCACGGAGCATATGGCATCTATCCATGCAATGGTAGCGGGCGGGATGTTCCTGAGTTCCAGTGCTCTGGAAATGCACTCGTAGCCGATATTGTCGAAAGCCCCCTCAATGTCAGGAAAAGCACACAATGCGATTTCCTTATCACTGAGGGACTTTTTGGTTGTACTGACAAGGTTATGCAGGGCGGTCACTGTTGACTTGCCCTTCGTGTCCGCGAATTGCATACGCTGTAGGGGGCTCGACAGTTCCATCTTGTGCCTGATATGCAAATCAAGCAACTTTTCCATGGTTTTAAGGTAGAAGGAAGTAAGGCTAACCGATCTATAGGATTTGGCCATATGTTCCGGCTTATTGTCCGCTTTGGGTATGAAGGCCACATTAAATTTCGTCCAAGGTTGTGGTATGTACCCCATTGTGTAACTTGCCCTAAAAAGTTCGATTAACGGAGTTATTATGATCTCCAAGCTGTTTACACCCGGACCCAGGTGCGACCGCGTGGGCGTCTGATCCGTCTGTCAACCATTCTATCCGCCCCGCCCCGCCCACATCTCCCGAACTGATCTACAGCAAGCATATTACCGTCCTATTTCGCTTCTTTCTTCCTGCTCTAAATTACTTGAACGTATTGTCAATGACCACATTTACGATAACTTTGGTCACCTCATTAGTCCAAACCAACATGGATTCTGTAAAAAGAAATCTACGGTCACGAACTTAGTGGAGTTTACAGACTTTGTCGCTAATTCTTTTAACAAGCACCTTGATGTGCATGTTATCTATACAGACTTCAGCAAAGCGTTTGATACTGTCAGCCATAGAATTTTACTTGACAAACTGGTCATGCTTAATTTCCCCTCTTGGCTTATTTCCTGGCTTGTCTCTTACCTTCTTAATCGGTCTTCTAGTGTTGTTTTTCAAAATATAATCTCTTCATCATTTGCTCAATTGTCTGGTGTTCCTCAGGGGTCTATTCTAGGGCCCTTACTCTTCATACTTTTCATAAATGACCTTCCTCCTCTACTTAGTTCTCTCTCCTTACTTTATGCTGACGACTGTAAGCTCTTTGCTGCGGTTTCCAGTCTCGACAATTGTTTGGTCTTGCAGTCCGATATTAATATTTTAGCTTCCTGGTGTACTACCAACGACTTGCTCCTTAACGTCCCTAAATGCGCTGTTATGATATACTCCTTAAAAACTTCTCCCTTATACTTTTCTTATCATATCAACTCCATCCCACTTGTTGTCGTCCACAGGTTCAATGACCTTGGAGTCGTTTTCGACTGCAAACTTCGCTTCAACGATCATTACTCTCTCACTATCAACAAGGCTTCCAAGTTAGCTGGATTCGTCTTGCGATGCTCCCATGAATTTCATTCTACCAATACCGCCGTTAACTTGTTTAACTCACTCGTTCGTAGCATCTTGGAATACGCCTCAGTTGTCTGGTCACCTTCTACTATTGTTTCGCCCGAGGCATTGGAATCCGTCCTAAGAAAATTCACACGAGCTTTAATGTTCAGGTTTAAACTTCCCTATCTCTCCTATCCCGAACGTCTTAATTTCCTTAATTTAGTGTCTTTGCAGAAAAGATGGATTTACCTAGATAAATGCTTTCTATATAAATTATGCTGCGGATTTTTACATTCATCTCTTTCACGCCACATAACTTTCCGGTTTTCGTCCTACAATACTCGCACTAATGCCATCTTTGACCCTCCAACTGCTGAACTATCTGTTTATAAGAACTCGCCACTACTCAGAATAATGCACAATTATGACAGACTTGAGCTTGGCCCTTTACCCACATCTTTTGCTGCCTTTAAGCGTTTACTTTTACATAAGCTATCCATAACTAACATTTAATTTCTTCTTTTTTGTTGTATTTTTTTGAATTTTCTTAATTATTACTTCTAATTTACATTAATTTTCCTTAACCTTATATTTCATGTTTCTTCTGCTTTTATATTAATTCTTTTTTTTCTGTTTACTCCAATTTTCTTGTCATATTACATACTGTATTTTTGGAACCAACTCCTGTTCAGTATTTCTTACTAAATAAATAAATAAATAATAGGCCGCTGCTTAGCTCGTTGAGGGGCCTTTTTCTTCGCCAGATGGCACGGCCCGACCTTCACGGTCATTATGCTACCTAAGGCTCCGTCCCCACAGGCATCGCAGGATGTCCACCAGACCGTCCGTTACACCCATTTTACTTTGACCATGTCAAAGATGACTCCCGATAAACTGCGAGCCCAACTTACGGGAACCCGTTGGGGCCCCGCAGTTGGGCAGGGGTCACCATCAGATAGTACGGACCCTGGGAAATGGGTCTGAAGCCGCAGCTTTAATGTTTCCTCTGGACCTTCAGTATACGAACCGTTTGGTGTCAATAGAAGGCTGGCCCCTAAACGGGGTCTTTGGATAGGGCTTTGTGAAGGCGCGCCGCTTCCGGTAGCGACTGAATGCTCTCACAATGTGTTTTCAGCATTCTCGTTTGGAATGCCTAATGAGTTTGTTGAACTCGGTGAGAGCAGTTCTGTACTCATCCCTTCTATTGGCGCTTGGCTTTGTTAATCATCCTCCTAACTTTTAGCTCGCTTGCAGGACAAATTTTGATGATAACTGCTTCGGAAATGTTTGATTCCGGTTCTATCCATGGATGCAGAATCTATTTTAAGGAGTACTTTATTTACTGCTTGAGTTGGTAACCAATTTCATTCTTACATGATCCCATATCAAGAATACTATGTGTCTGCTAGACTGATTAAACTTGCATCTTTCCAATAACCCAATTCCACTTCAGCTCAATTGAATTTGATTAGCTTTAATTTAGCAGCGACCATGTTCTCATATCAGTCGACACTCATTTTAATTTATCACGTCCGTGACAGTCAGTTCACGCGACCATTAAACAGAACTAAGTTGCACAAAAAAATGACACATTCAATTTTTGTTGGCTGTTCATTCAATTTAAAGAGCAAATCTTGTAGGCATGACAAACATCTTTTTTTTTGCACTTTGGTAGGTCATTGTATGTCAAATAGATCAGAGAATCTGGTACCCATTTATATCTACAATAGACGTAACAATTAATTGCATTTGTGGAAGGCCTTCGGGAAGTGGCGTTTGATCACCTGCTCCGTATAAATAAATATTAGTAAAATTTGAAGATATTCCTTGAAAACGTACAGAAAAACACAAATTGTATTGTGTAAAAGAAATAGGCAAATAAGTCGTGTTGCTGTTGAATCGGTTGGTACTTTTCCAGTGATTGGAAATGTTATTCAATGTAGCTTGTTTTTCTAAAAGTTATTATTGTTTTCATAAGGCTTAAATAAATTATTCACGAAAAGTCAAATATTTTCCATTAACAGGTAAATAATTGCATGCGTGTTAGGGGAGCTTGAATAGAATCTGTGTGTCCGAAGCAAGCCAACTGCCAGTCTTATCTGAATCTTATCGGTTATGGGGACAGTAGCTGAGACTTTTATTCATAAATGAAAATAGCAAGTCGTCAAGCGAAATTTGACCTTTTTTTCGTTATGAATAATTATCCAAAAATTAGGGGAAATGTGTCGCAAAATTTGGAGAGAAAAGTCCATCAATTTTAGGTTATTTATATCAATTAAATTATCGGCCAAAACCTTTATTTTTAAAGAGTAATTACCCAAGAAATAGAGAAATAGAGATAAAATAAGGAGGCTAGCGTACTTAATATGTGTATACTCCACCCCTTGTGCTCCTGCCGCCATCTTGGAAAAACCTCCGAAAATTGCCACTTTTATCAGTTTTCGCCTATAACTCCGTTCCAGTTTTATATCAACCCAAAATATACTCAGTTCGTTTTTGTAGAGAACAAAATTTTCTACAAATTTCATTCCACATTTTTTTTACAATCAATAGCAACGGAGCTATGATACTATCAAAAAAGGCAAAAATAAGGACCTTTTTAGTTTCTTTTTTCGTCTTTACATGAGAATACCATTGCATCGCTTCGTTATAGCGAAGAAGTCCTTAAAATATGTCTTGTAGAGAATTAAATTGCTTATAAAATGCACTATAAATTTTGTTTATACGATAAACAGGAAGGGAGTAAAGTTAAAAAAACCGAAGTTACTTTTTTTTTTAAGTTTTGTGCTACTTATATGTAGCTGTGTACGTGCTGTGCTCCTTCGGTTTTAGACACTTCTCGTTGCGCTCACTGGAACTGAATCCACGGTCGTGAACGAGTACTTTCGAAAGCCGGGATGTGGTAAATTGCCGGAGGTTACGTACAGCGCATCGTCTTTCAAAGTATGGTTCACGGGAGAGCGTTCTGCTTCTTCACGCAGTAAGTGGTGTGGTCCTGACACAACCTCTACTATCTTCAGTTTCGGAGAAGTCAAGTTTTGCCGGTTGTTCCAAAATTAACAACTATTACTTGAAGAAGCCGAGAGGTTTCGCGATCCTAATACCACAACTGTCCAAATTTTCGAAGCAGGAGAACGGATTTTGGCAGCCTCGTAGTGGAGATTCGCTACAATGCATCGCCTCTTTAAGAATGTATAATAAATATATTTCCAGCAGTTTCAAATTCTATCTGGCGATTCTACCACCATCGCCGGATGCCACAAAATTTCACATGTTACGTGTTTATCACCAGTTTATGACGTGGCTAACAGTGCAAAAAGAGCGACTTGAATGGGATTGGAAGAGAGGAACTATAACTACCGAAAGAGATGCTGCTCCTCTAAAACTTCTAAGAACCTTTCCCTGCAAATGCGCCACAGAATGCATTGGAGGTTGCGGCTGCAGGAAGCGGGTCTATACTGTACTATTTTACGCAAGAGGTGTGACAGCCAATCATGTTAGAACCGATCAAAATTGGTTCTCGACGGGGAGAAAGAAGACGTCGGCCCAACTTCTTCTTTGGAAAAAGAATCAATCATTGAATCGAGCCCTTACTCAATAAATTTATATTTGGCGAATATCTGTTCGTCAGCGCTCATTTAAATGATTGATACATCCGAAAGGCGGGTTGGGTTGGGTTAGGTTAGATTAGAAAAGGTGCAGGGGCTGCCAGGGTAAGTCAGAACACACTTACACCGCGATTGGGTCCGTTGTGCTATAATACCTCCAGAAACTCTCTATACCTCACTCTAAAGACTAGATATTAACACCAGCCGTGAGCTTGGTCGTGCTAGCGTTGTTGAGGTCTTCCAAGTCGTAAAAGGACAAGGAACTAAGAAATCTCCTCCTCCTGCCCGCCAAAGCTTTGCAGTGACACAGAAGGTGAATAACGTTCTCCTCCTCGTCCACGTCCTCACTGCTTCTGGAGTAATCATGGTGAGAAAGGCGCAGCCGCCAGGCTAGCTCCCTTATAGGGTAGTCCTCTGTGATGACCCCCACCACCCTGCCGATGTGTAATCTTCTTAACGACAGCAGTACAGTGGAGCGGCTCGGATCAAGTCTACACCAAAATCACCGTGCCATCTTGTGAAGGTCCTATCGATAGCGGCTGACTTAGTTACCATTAAACATTCTACAAAAGGCATTTTAATACTATCCCGAATTCCAGCTACATTGCTGGTTATCCCCTCACGCTCATCCGCTCTGCAGTTGCCTGCAAAGCCACTGTGACCGGATATCCAGCAAAGTTTAATGTTGGAAAAGCCGACCATTACCGTGAGGGCTGTGCGACAGTTCGCAGTCGTTTCGGACGTAGTGAGAACCGGTAATCATCATCCCTGGCAATCATCACGTGACTTCCCAACCAGGTCAGAGTCTCCGAAATCGCCGAAGCCTCCGCCTGGAGAACGACGAGAAGAGTTAACACCAAGCCCCTCCTAGTAAATTCCGGCCCCAACTCCATCGTGTGTCAGTGTAGATGAAAATAGAATTGGGTACATTATTATTATTGTAGTCCGGATGGCGCAACGGTTAGCACATTCGCCTTCTACGCACTGGGCCCCGGTTTGATTCCTACTGAATGCGGTAGCGCTTTTCGATAAAAAAAAGGGGATTTACGTGTCTGACTATGAGCCCAATCAGCTGTTAATTGAGTACCCATTTATGGGGTAAATAACTCGGTTGAGCGTGTTGCTGATCACACACCTCTGCACAAGACCGTCACGATCTAGAAAATGAGATGATGCTACCTCATCTTGAGGCCATGGTCCAAATTGGACTGTTGCGTCAGTTATTTATTTATTTATTAGCGCAGAGATATAATTCCTATCAAAAGCTTATTTCGGAGATGTGTAGTCGGTGTCCGAAGGGAGATCTAGATTGCATAGAATACATGCGTGTCCAGTAGCGAAATCACAAGCGTAGGCATAGTGCCGTAATGGCCACCAGTAGTTCGCCCAAAAAATATCCAGCGGGAGCAAGTTGAACAAAATGTCCAATCCGGCCGGCGAAGTAGGTGCGTTCCCGATCGCTTGTTCTTCCTCTTCTGTTGGTATTCTTTTTGCTGCTCTTCTTCTAGGATAAACTACACTCGGATAAGTTTCCGTACAGTGAATGGATTTCCTAAAAAGTAATATCGTCAGAACGAGTTTATCCCAGTCTTCCGACTCGTTGATCAACATTTCCTGGTGTTAGTAGAGATCGCAAGGTTAAACATGAAAGCATAAACAAAACTTCCCGGGAAATTACAACTTCTAGCCTTTTTCTTTATTTTTTTTTCCTTTAGTCTGGGGAATGGAGTCTGAAAAGGCGGCCTTACCATTTCTACGGAACGGAACATTCTTCTACACCCCCCATTTTGAACCGCTAATATTTTTTTAATGGACGAGCACGAAATTTTCAAATTTCACATAACAAGCACGAAACTCTGCCATGGGTTTGAATAAGATTAGCTCATTACTTCGATTGGTGGGGGGGTGGGGGAGAGGTGGAGTGGAACGTTTTTCTACACCCTTCATTTTGAATCACTAATATTTTTTAAATTGAAGGGCACGAAATTTTTAAATGCGGCACATAATTACCACGTAACTCCAGCACTGGTTTGGATAAGATAATAAGATAAGTTCCGCATTTCTATTTGGGGGGTGCAGCTGAACGTTATTCTACACCCCCCCCCCCCCCCCTTTTGAAGTGTCAATACTTTTTTGAATTGACGATCACAAAACTTTTCAATGCGGCACTTAACT
The DNA here is from genome assembly GCA_964017055.1 of Chloromyia formosa. Classification (NCBI taxonomy): domain Eukaryota; kingdom Metazoa; phylum Arthropoda; class Insecta; order Diptera; family Stratiomyidae; genus Chloromyia; species Chloromyia formosa. The sequence goes on from OZ024817.1 coordinate 12,844,941, forward strand.
AGCACATAACTATGCAATAGTCGGTTGCAATTTGCGTTAGGGGGGGTGCAGCGAACGCACCTCAAATCGCAAACGCGATCGATTGATCGATTAATCGTATTTTTTTCGGTTAATCGAAATAATCGATTAATCGATTATCAGAAATAGTCGATTATTATACGATTAATTGATTATCATACGATTAATCTATTAATCGCACAGGGCTACCAGGCCATAGCAATTTCACTGGTAACTATAGAGCGGGTGAGCTCGCTAGAAGAGGTCCTACTGATGTCAATTTGCAGATATGTCAAGATATCGTCATACTCCTCCAAACTTGTAAGTATGGATGGATTAAATATTGACAAACCCAATTCGAGGTGGATACACGGACATACCTGCCACAAAGCAAAACTTGTATGACCTAACCTGGATGTAAAACGATCACGCTTAACTGCTTTCGATGAAGAAATCCCATATCAGCCTAGTTATGGGAGTCATTACGGGCCATTTTGTCATCAAGGAACATGCCAGAAGGCTCCGACTTCCATACCATGCCTTTTGTTGATGCTGTGAGGATCCTTTGTCCTGTACTCGTCTGGAATTGGCACATCGTAGAAGATCTACTTTGGGGTGATATTTATATGATCTTAACTAGTGCCGATGTTGGCAAACTCCTTCGTCCGTTCAATCACTAGATGATGGCTGCAGGTATGCAGGGCCGTCGAGAGAAAATCCGGGCCCGAGACTCAACTTTTATGGGGCCCCATAACATGACATAATAATGATGGAAGTTATTGCACGCATTTTTTTTGTGTTTAAAAGATTTCGGAGAGTTCATGTAATTTTCAATAAATATTTTTTGCATTAAAAATTCAGCTTAAAAAAATTATAATGTTTATTACGAATTCATTCCATTCAATTAATTCAATTTCCCAATAAAATATTAACTCCCAGGGTATCGCTTTTCCAGCGCGTAGCTGGCGATGAAGTTTAAAAAATGTAACTTATCTTTTATTTGCACTTATTCAGGTATATTATCGATTTTGTGACCTTTTAAAAGGCTTGGAAGACATTTTTTTTAACTTCTATTGAAATTTCCAGGAAAACTATCATCTTTTCGCAAAATATGATACTAGGTGAAGCTTTCTGCGATGTTCGTTTGTCAAGTAACGATTGATTCCCTTCTCGTGTCGGGCCTCCCATCCTTCCTCTCATCTCCCTCCTGAACTTCCCTGAACACTTTTCTGGCCGACACCCACCCAAAACTTACTAAGATTACCAATTGTCCCGCTCCGAGCGATTTCTAGTACGTACGCGTGCATTTCGTCCGCAAAAAAATCGTTGTTTTGTTTCCGATAGACAAGGTAGAATATTTTCGATTAATTTTGGCTTTTACGTAAGTGCGGATTTACGTAAGTCGACCATACGTATGTCGGGGAGTGACTGTATTTGATTTGGATGTTTATTTTCTTTAGATCCTTAAGCTTATTTATTTATTACTGAAATTAATTTATTTAAAAATGACGTTCAGAAGGGCTGTCGCCAGTAACGTACGTTAATATTTAAAAATGATACCGATAAACAACTTTAATCGAAATTATCATTATTATGACCCACTTTATAAGGGCCTATTTCGATATGAAGCTATTATTATTATTATCACATCAAGTGTAACTTTTAAGTGGAATTACAAGATGCGAAATTAAATTATACATATCTATCCGGTACACATTCGATAGCGAGCATTTTCCTACGCAATTGCAAATTGTGTTTTTGTCTACAACAATTTGTAAGAAAGCTCACAACAAAAATAAATGCGCATCACATTTTTTCCCGATATTTTTTGATGGTGCCGATGCCGACAGTAATCATCAACAGGTGAACGAATCAAGCCGAAAAAAATGGCATTAATAAAATCAAATTTAATGAAAGCCTTACCGATAGTAGCTCTTAGACTTATCAACGTAATAGCTTCCATTCACGAGTGAGTATACAATATACGAGTACAATGTGCATTGTTAACTCAATACTGCAGGCGTCAAGCACGCTCCTATTGAATGATAATAACGCTATCATGATCGCTTGATTGATTAGTTCAATAAGTTAACCAATATTAGATGCAGATACGGTGATCGATGCAAAAGATAAATACATACGTATTCATTTATACTCGTACATATTGATTTCTTAGCTGAAGTAGATTGGGAGTTGTATGCAGGTAATTACAATATATTAGGATGTCGGATCGTGCAGTTTTAACACAATAGGAAAGTAAAAAAAACGCACTGAGTAAGGTTTATAGCTGAGCCGAACTCTTCTGGTACGTTTTTCAATTAGGGCATTGTCCAGTGATGGCAACGACAAGGGGCTGTCTTGTCAACGGCAACAATAGTCTAGCTAATATAGAAGAGAGACTACGATCCAGACTGGGTCATAACAGCCTTTTTAGGGTTTTGTATAAAAAAAAACATAAATCATACGAGCCCACCCTCAAGGTATTTTACTTCAACCACCGCTTCTCATCTACAGTTTGGGACACAGAGATCTGAAACCCGAGGCGCTCTTCTTCTAGCCAGTACTGTCAAGTGATACACTGATGGTTCATAAACAGAAAACAGTACAGGTGCCAAATGATTAAGCACCCATCAGTATTTCAGGCGGAGGGTCGTGCAATTGAGGCTCCGAACTTACTACTACTACTTTGCCTTAACCCCTAGCGGGGCATAGCGCGTCAACTACTCCTGCGCGCCATCGTACTCTGTTCTGGGCAATGGGGCGCAACTCCCCAAAAGACTTACCCAGTACCTGACACTCCTTTGCCACAGATCGACGCCATGTGATTCGAGGACCCCCTCTTGGTCGGCCTTGGTTGGAAATGGGGTTCCATTTTATGGCATGCATAGCAATGCAGTTATCACTCTTCCGCAATGTGTGACCTATCCACTGCCATTTTCGCCTGCGTATCAATTCGTCGATTGGCATCTGACCCGTACGCCGACTTATCTCTTCATTTGATATTGTTTCGGGCCAGAAAATTCTTAAAATTCGACGAAGACATGAGTTGACGAAAACTTGCAGCTTTCTGGTAACTCCTACGGAAACTTTCCATGTACTGCTCCCATACAAAAGTACTGATAGTACCAGGGAGCGAAACAGGCCCAGCTTGGTCTTGATGCTGAGATAACTGCCCTGCCAGATTTTGGACAGCATGCCGTATGCACGTTTAGCCTGGTTGATACGACGAGCGATGTCCTGCTCCGTACCACCATTTTCGGCAACAATGCTACCCAGGTAGACGAAGTTGTCCACCTTCTCCACAGGCTGCCCATTAATATTGATGGCAATAGGTGTCGGATTTCTTTTTCGCAACGGCGGGCTAAGAACCTTGGTCTTGTTGGTATTAATCTTTAGCCCAACCTTGCTTGCCTCCCTCTCGAGATCTAACGCCATTGCGGACAGATCCATGATTTTGTGGGAGAGTAGGCATATGTCGTCAGCGTAGTCAAGATGTTGTAGATAAGATGTCAAAGTCCATTGAATTCCTCTGTCGAGTCCGGATAGGGCTGCATGCAACACATCGCCGATCACAATGAGGAATAGGATCGGTGAGAGGATGCACCCCTGCCGAACTCCACTGCGAATCTCAAAGTCCCCCGACACCTTACCTTTATGCAGAACGCGACATTTCGCGCCGTCATAGGTTGCCTTAATAATAGCCACAAGCTTCTCAGGGATGCCTCTCCTGCGCAAGGCCGCCCATATAGAATCCCGGTTCACACTATCGAAAGCCTTTTCGAAATCGATGAAAAGCAAGTGAAGCGGAGAATCGTATTCAGCGCATTGCTCGATGATGATTCGCAAGGTGTTAATGTGATCGACACAGGAGAATCCGGATCGAAAGCCAGCCTGCTCTTCATCAATTGTGCTTTCTAAGTGGGCCTTTAGTCTTTCCAGGACGATTTTAGCTATTATCTTGGCAACGGCAGGAAGCACACAAATGCCTTTCCAATTATTACAGTCTGTGAGGCTACCCTTCTTTGGAAGTTTGATGATCAAACCTTCCTTCCACTCAGTGGGAAAGGTCTCTGTATTCCACGCTTTATCAATAAGTGGGTGCAGCAAATCGGCAGTTACGCTTGGGGCTGCTTGATAAAGTTCGGCAGGGATGCCGTCAAGTCCGGCGGCCTTTCCTCGTTTTAGTGCAATAATTGCAGTGACTATTTCCTCTTTAGTCGGGGCAGTGGACCGTATACGCACATTTTGATGGTTAGCTAAATTATCTATATGAGGGGGAACTTCACCAGAGGTTACACGGTTCAAGACCGCGGCGAAGTGTTCTTTCCACCGCCTCATTTGATCTTCTTCCAAGATAAGTAGCTTTCCATCACTATCTTTCACCGGATGTTGGCAGGAGTTACGACCACCTGTAAACTCCTTGATGACACCGTATACGGCGTTTAAGTTGTTACTTCTAGCGGCTTCTTCTGCTGACGCTAAAAGAGAATTGGCATAAACTCTTTTATCGCGTCGCACACTACGCTGAACTTCTCGAGCTTTCTGACGGTAAAGGAGTTCGATGCTGCTTCGATTGTCGTCTGAGGCTGCAGCCAAACGAACTTTCAGCTCCTTTCTTTCAACAATCCGCTGCCATGAAGCGTCGGACATCCAGGGCTTATTCCGGCAATCCGGGTTTGGGCCAAGGATGGTATTTGCGCTATCAATGTACGCATTTTTTATGGCATCCCAGTTTTCGTTTATGTCACTATCTGGGTGACTAGTTATCTCAGCCGCTTTTTGCGCAAGATGGTCATTATATTGTTGTAAGACAGCTGGATTTTTTAGTCGAGCGGTGTTGAATTTGCGGGGCCTGGATCTTTCGTCGCTGGGGCGGCGCACGGCTGCAATACGCAATCGAACATTAGCGATCATAAGATAATGGTCTCTACCCATCCCAATATCGGCACCCTTCTTGTTTCGCACGTCCAGGAGGCAACTCTTGAATCTTTTACTAATGGCAAAATGGTCGATTTGATTTTGTGTTCTGCGCCAATCAACAGAGGACCAACTGATTTTGTGGTGGTCCTTATGCTCAAACATAGTACCACCGATGAAGAGACTGTGAAAGTTGCAGAACTCCACAAATCTTTCACCGTTGTCATTACGATCACCAAGACCGTGTCTCCCCATCACATGTCTGAGCCCATAGTTATCAGCGCCAACTTTCGCATTCAAATCACCCATAACCATTATAATGTCAGCTTTAGGTGTTCTGCTCTGAACGGCGTTTAGTTCTTCGTAGAAGGAGTCTTTTGCCAAGACATTGTCGGGTTCAGTAGGGGCATAACATTGTATTATTGAGATGTTTCTCATTTTGGTCCGGAACCTGGCGGTCAAGACCCTGTCAGAGACCGGTTCCCAGGATAAGAGACAGTTTCGCGCGGCTCTGGTTAAAAGGAGCCCCACACCTGACTCACGGCGACTACCGGTAGCTTTACCGGAGTACAACATTACAGTGCTGCCCGTTGGAGAGATGAATTCTCCGCTGTTCCACCATCTTATCTCACTAACTCCTAAGATATTTAATTTGTACCTCAGAAATTCACTCTCTAATTGAAGAAATCGTGCGTTCTGGGGACCTTCTGATCCATTGTCCAGGAGAGTACGCACATTCCAGAATCCAATCTTTGTCATTGTACGATAGCTAAAAGTCGTAACCGTTGAGTCAGTCCTTATCCGAGGCATAGTTGACGTTTCGTTAGCATATAAAGATTTCGGATAGTGCAAGTTGCTGGCATACACATCCTGTCCTTTGATTGTCGGTTTTAACGACAGGCCCTCAAAGGGAAAGGCCGTGGTATTTTTTTCACACCCCACACCACAGGGGTACCTCAACCAAATCATCGCACCGCCATCACTGGCGGCTTGACGTTGGTTGGCAATGGTCAGTGACCACTGCCGTTCCAAGGGGCGCCCACGTGGAGGACTATGGAAGAGGAGTTTTTGCCCCCCCCCTGCTGCTTCCACCGACAGATCGAAGGCAGCACTTAATGAGTAGTAATCTGTCGGTGGTACGAAACCAGAGGCCAAGGGTCCCATTACACCCGGACCCCGATGCGAGCGCAAGGGCATCTGACACACCCGCCATCAATTTCAACCTTGTCGCCCCATTTTTGCCTCCCATGTTTGTTTTATCTTCCCCAAGTATATGCATTTTTATTAATACCTAAAGGACAGGGGCAAAGAGCGACAAAAACCCCGCCCATGTCTTCCGAACTGAGTTACAGCTGGCATAGGCCGCTGCTTAGCTTGTTGAGGGGCGTTTTTCTTCGCCAGATGGCACGGCCCGACGTTCACGGCCATTATGCTACCTCAGGCTCCGTCTCTACGGGCATTTTCGTTACATAATTGGGAGAATGTAATGGACAGGTATTGAGTGTCCACGTGGACGGAGCGAAGGTTTGCCAAAGTGACCGCGAAAGTCTGGCAACGCCATTTGGCGAAAACTCTCCAGCTCGATAGGCGGCGGCACGTGCTTGCTGTAGCTCAGTGATGGGTGATGTGGGCGGGGTTTTCGCCTTCTCTCTGCCCCACCATTCGCAATTGGTTCGCCGCTCCGCTTGATCCGACCGGGATCGAGCTCACGAATTTGTTCGGACTCATCGGTGGCTCATCGCCTGTCGAAAAAAGCTCCCTCTTCGTGCTCTACTGCTGTTGGATAATGCACCATCACATCTATCTGAGGAGGATTTATTTTAGTTAAAAGGGACATAAAAGCTATCTTTCTTCCATCAAATGTCACATCACTTATCCAACCAATGGATCAGATCAGGGAGTGACAGAATGGTTAAAGAGGCGGTATCGCAGAAATAACATCAGCTCATTTTTAAAAAAGTCTGAAGAAGGTTGCGACATATTTGAAGCTATGAAATCCTTCAACACCAAAGATGCTATCTACATCTATATGACGTGTATTAAATATTGACCTTTTCGCAAAATTTTGTTCTAGAGCTCTTTTAAAAGCGTAAAACCGTATTAGATGCTGAAAATCGTACAAAATACCTACTATAAAACGTGCTATCAGGCACCGCTGAGGAGCGTTCTATATCAAATGTCGTTTGAATCAACATTGTACAAATGAGTTGACCACAGTCGCGAATTTGATTGACTTCGGCCGGCGCTTTCCATGTTTCCAATTTTCAACTTTTTGTGCATATAGGCAACGGAATTTCGATTTGTATTGAAGTTTCGGTTTACTTTTTCGTGCACTAACACTTGATATCCTGAATAAAATTCCATTCGAATCAAGAATGAGGAAATGTTTTGACTTGAGTCCTTTTTGATGCTGTTTATGCCTGCAGGCAGTTTAGTCACTAAGAATGTATTTCCAATTTTCAAACGTGCTTGTCTGGCAGAAAACAGATCCAAATTCGTTTGCTAACACTAACGAATTTGGATCTGTTTTCTTCCACTGATACTTCATTTTTATTCCTGTACGGCCCACCCAAAGATACTTGTTTTGTAAGTGACCCACTGTCTTAAAATAGTTGCCGACCCCTGGGTTACGCCATCCAAAATGCATTCTCATGAGAAAGTCTATTGAGATCTTTATGCAGAAAGTCTTTGCAGAAAACTGAAATATGTGGCGAGTGTGATCCTTTTTTTTAACGAGTTGATGTACGAATCTTCAAAAGATACTGCTGTGCTAAGGCAAGTATGCCGGCTTTTTACCGACTAAACCGAAAAACACCTCCTCCGCCGTTCCCCCTACGGGACCAGCTTTTAGCATTACTTCGCAGGGATGGCTCTGGCTGATCAGCCATTACGGTTTGTCGACTTACGTCTGGCTTCTTCTTTTTGGAGCTCTTTGTGGATGGTGCATACCGTCCGGCTCACTGTGTCCCAATCTAGTTGTGATCGCAGCATCGAATCAACCAGATTTTGTGGGTTTATGACAATCCCCAGATCCGCTTCCAGTTGTTCACGGTTCCCAGAAAATCTGGGGCAGTCGAACAACACGTGCTTGGTGTCCTCCGCAACTTCCTTGCACCTGGGACCGTCTGGCCAATCGTCCAGCTTGAACCTGTGCAAAAATTGCCTGTGTCCGCCACTGGAAACACGGTGAGGTGAACCACTAACCTCACCGTGTTTCCAGTTCACCCACTTCCCGATATCCGGGATGAGAGTATGCGTCCAGCGACCGGTTGAAGCTTGCTCACATTGCTACTGCCATTCTCTCAGAGATTCGTTACTTTCAATGACTTTCCGATCCGCTGACGCCTCCGATGTTTCCGAGCGTGGACCACGGTACAGTCTGCTTGTTTCGTCAACCAGAATCTCCATTGGGATCACTCTCTCTAATGGCTAGCTTAGAGGTTATGACATTGCTTCCGACTCTGATCTTCAAAGAGGTTTTTTTTCTGCGCTTACTGATAAGAACAGCTTCGGTTTTTTGCCTGGCGAGCTCCAATCCAACTGTTTCCAACCACAACTTAATAGTTGTGATCGCCTCGCTGCCGAGCATTTAGACATAGCCCGGGTTACTGTTACTGTGTACTCCTTAGTTCCCTCACCAGTATCGTATTGCAGAACACGATGTGAAAGGTAGCTCTTGATTATTCCAGCTAGGTAGTCCGGCACTGCACTCCTATCTTTTGCAGAGCGGCATGAATGCATTCCCAGTTTGCGGAATTGAACGCGTTTTTGACATCGAGTGCCCCTTCGTAGTGAATCCCTAGCCAAGTTGGTAAACGTCATAATTGTGTCCACCGTAGACCGCGCGCGTCTGAAACCATACTGCCGGACGGTCCCTTTTTCTTCCACCACCTCGGACAGTCGGTTAAAAATTATTCGCTCGAAAATGTTTCCCGTAGTACCTAGCAGGCAGATTGGGCGGTATGATTTTGGTTCTCCACACGACTTGTTTGGTTTGGGCAGCGGAACCAATTTTTGCCTCTTCCATGGTTTTGGAAAGGTCCGTTCCGACAAGCAAGTTCCGAATGCGTTGACGAACTTCATTGGTATTGTTCGGATTGCCACCTTCAATGCCTTATTGAGGACCTCGTCCTGGCCTGACGCATTACAATCCTCAAGTTTTGTCAGCAAATGTTTGACTCTGTCCCACGCGTTCCAGCTCGTGTTGAGGGAATAGAACCGAGACAATATTTTCCGACATAACAGGACATTTTAGTTGGGGTGCTTTCTGCCCTGTTTTATTCATCACCAACCGTTCCCCACGGGTTTATATTCGCGTCATCGCAAAGTTGTTTGAAGCAATTTTGTTTGCTTTTCTTTATCGCAAGCTTCAGTAGTCTACGAGCGGTTTTATATGACTGCCGCAGGTCATTATATGCCGGTGTTTCTGTCGATAGCTGACTAAGAAGCCGTGCTTTCAGGCACCTACCCCTCAGGCTGGCAATTTCTTCGGTCCACCAGTAATTCTTCCTCCGTAGATTTGGAGACTTTCTTCTTGGCATGTGAATGAGTGTGGTGAGTGTGGTCCTGGGCGTTCTCCCTGCACTCGGCCTGGACTATGCGGTAGCCTTTGAAACCGAACCCATCCTATGTGGACCTATAATCAGCTCCCACTGTTACCGTCCTGAAATCTATTTCTGTAGTCTACTATCTGAATTTAAAGTCCATTAAAATCGCATAAGTATGTCTGATCAAAATGTCCACAACCAAATTCAAGGTTATCGAAGTTCGCATTCCAATTATATAAGAATTAAAAAAAAAACTATCAAAGGGGGCAAACACATTTTTCAAATATCTTACATACTAAAAAAAATCTCAAACTTGTCCATTTCAAATCTGTTAGCTTCATTTTAACATCTTGATGTCTAATTTTATTTCTTTTCTTTTTATTTTAAAAGCAAAAAATATTTTCTGTTATCATCATTAGTCGAAATTCACTTTGTTTTATACAAATCCGTGGCTGTTACTGAAAGCAAAAATCGCATAATACATACTACATACTTGTAAAGGAGACAGCATCCCCCACAGTTGTTGTTAAAAAGAAAATTCACTTCTTAAGAGTGGTACAAGCATTATATGTATGATGGTTGTCGAGGTAAATATATGCGTCGTGTGTTGAAGATTGCGGGGGTGCTATAAATTTCCGAGAGCTAAAGTGACTGACGTATCTGAAGTATGTACGAGTGCGTACGCAAAACGATCAAATATTTATAGACATCCGTGTACGTACATGGAACCAACATGTAAGCAATAAATCCTTGTACTGAGTATGAATAGTGTGTGAAAATTGGAATTTTTACTCCAGTGATCAGCTGGATCAGCCCCTCGAGAATGCCAAAGATAGTCAACAGCTGCTCTAAAGTCGCTCATCATCCCATTAGTGCACTAGCCCATGCGTATACACCATAGAGGTAGCAAGTGAAGTATGTAAGTCTCTTCAATTTTTGGGAGGTCTTTCTCGGTTACTATATCGGTGGGTCATGGTTTCCCACATGATTCGCGTTTTTGATAATTTACATTTTTTCTGATGAATTTTAAGGTCAACTGGGTATCGACAGAAAAAATATTAAAATTATAGCTTTTTAATTAATTTTAATTTTATTTTCCGCTAGCTAAGGTCAATTTTTGGGGAAAAATATTTTAATGGTAATTTCAGCGAATTTTGTAAACTCGAAAAGTATGTGGCTTTTGATCTGATGATTAACATTAGATAGATCTTTTTTCATGGATTATTCTTAGTCCGTATACACAAAGTGATTTCCATCTGTTGGCACGAGTACGGTGGCTGAATGAGAATGACGCCGACGGGGCTTCTCAGGTACATGTTAATGGAAAACCGCTTGAGTTGATATTTTTAGCATATTTAACTGAAAATTCACTGAAGATGCGTACCATATCTATCAACACCGCGCCAAATTAGGATTTTTGTAATAATCTCACACCTCGCTAGTTGCTTCCGCTAATCGTACCGATATTTTTAATTACATACGCGTAGCTCTAGTTAGCACACATGATAGTGATGGACATCGTTTTATATAGTAGATAGTAGGAGTATCACAGCTAACATACGAGTACCTTGAAATTTTTCTTACATCATTAATAGTTTCACCTAATTCATATGCAAGTATCTGAATTACAAATAAACCATTTGTGATTGTTATTTCTCGCTTCATTCAATAATCATGTAATTTTCGAATTAGTCAGCCGCACTAGTCACTACTAGACTATCCGCAAAACGTGCAGAAAGGTTTTTACACGCCAAGTTGCGGTGTTTACACACTCGAAAAGATGGATTAAGTTGGCAGGAAAGTGAGATTGAAGGAATCAGCTAAGCCATTTGCTGTATTTTTATATGTCAAGAAAGATCAGCCGCATGACAAGTTGCTAATTGTTATTATCTCTATCGGCAATATTTGCTTGAAGGATTGGTACGATGTACCCTGTATCTGTTAGATACTCTTAGTTTTTGTGTACACTATATTACGAGTACATACTCTCGTGCTCACCCATTAAGTGCGATGAGCTTATCTACGAGTATCATTCAGACGCTCGATGTTTCCTTATCACATAGTACTGATAGTGATAATGTAAACGCCACACAACATTAGCATGTGCTAATGAACCGATACAGTGGATGGTGGAAATCTCGAGTCAAAGTTGTAGAAGAATTTCACACAAAATTTTGAGTTATTTTAGTTTTAGAATAACCTTTAAGAATAACCTTTATTTTTGTGTTGGTAGATATTGTTCAGAGAGAGGTTTATCGAAAAGTAAAAACCAAAAAGTTCTCTTAGCCTATGCATGGTCTAATGCCTGGTCTACTGGCTCGTCTGATAGGACGTCTAATGCGTGGCCTTACGCACCTAGTTGGTCTAACATGTATTCGTAAACAACCCTTAAGTGATGTCATCCATTCAACTCAATTATTGAAAATTTGAAGTTTTCTAAACTCCTATCTTCTCACATTAGTTTGTCAGCTTATGGCTCATCCAAAATATCTAGCCTACTTACATTCGATTAATGGAGAACGTGATCAATGGAGCATCACAAACACCCCGACCATTGATCTACTGTGCCCTAAATCTGGTCAAAGCTGTACTAGATCTGATGATCCAGCTGGCTACTTTCGGTGAAACGACTGGCAAGCCCAGGTTTGATCGATGCTACATCCGCGACCATAGGGAAAGTCATTCCGTTGTATGGCGGACGTAGAATATATAGGGGAGTCTCAACAAAGCGACAGCTGGCTTTCTTGTACGATGCGCATGAATCGCGCGCGAATCGCTTGTCACAGGCTCTCATTCCCTGATTTGCTCCCTGATATGGTAGATAATTAGCCCACACAAGGGTCCATGGCCAATGAAGTCAATGATTGTTTTTCGCTTCGCTGCCAGATTGGCCAGGGACCTACTGAAATATGTCCTCTATCCTACACTTTGAAGGTCACCGTGACAGGAGGACCGCACCAACTTCGAATTGACAGAGAGGCTAGTCAGTGTCTAAATAGCAGCTTTAAGGTTCTAATACAAGGAACGTGTATCCGTGATCCCGTCATTTTTATCCGAGTCGCGTAAACACGACTAGTGTTTACACTTAAGTCGGGTTTACGCGGACGAAATGTCAGAAACGGATATCGAAGCAAATTTTACTGACGCGGAAATAATGCACACGCCGTTTTATTTATAAGGCAGCATTTGTGCGAGTACTGAAACCATATTTTTTCATGTGTTTGTTGTTGGATCTATCGAGTGATTAACGGCCGATTAGTACCCGTCGAGACCCGTCGTCAGCTAATAAGTTACGCGTTGTCGTAAACCCATTTGCTATTTAAGCTATGTACTAAGATCAGTTTTCCTTGCAGATATAACTGTCAAAAGTTGCGTAGCAGGAAAAACTTTCACTCTCTCAGCACTAACCTATTTTATTCGGAGAAAAAGTCTCCATATCATTATGAGCAATTTTCACGAGAAAACAATTACTTTGCACTTTATTTCGCTTGAAAATCGATCTTTTAAGTATAAGGGAAGTTCACGTGTGAAGTAGGGCGCCGCGGTAATATGCTATGTGCAAGTCTACACTGTCACTTTTTCGTGGGAGAGATAAATCAACATTTTTGCACGAAGAGGTTAGTACCATCCTTTACACGGGACGGCTATCGTGGATTTGACGCATCCGACGGGCTTACGCGTCTCGTATATTAGAACTTTAACTGGTGGTAAAGATTTCTGTTTTGTTATTCAGATAGCCGGCGCGGCGGCATTACACAGCCATCCACAAATTTCGATGGCGTGAACTTTTGTCTGAACTACTCTTTGCGTTTTGCCCATGAAAGGGGGATCCTTGTCCTGTGCCAAAAATATCCGCACCATCTCTGTTCCATGTAAATGCTTGAAAGGAGTAGTTAAATTGTAGGGTGTGATGATTTAGCAACTCCACTCCACGTCAAATACATAGTTGGATGGCATGCAACAATTTATTACACTGTTTTTCCCAAAATTTTCAGTTGTGTCTGCCAGTTTAAGACTGAATTGAAGCAGATGGAGAGGTTTTGCCGTGCAGGTCTGGATGGCGGAAATTCCGAAGATCTCATTGGCATTTACACTATCAAACATCTCCAGCTCCCTCCATTCAGCCGTCTCTAGTCTCTCTCATTACATTAAATCGGACAAATTCTTACATTCTACTAAATTTAAAAGAAACTTTCATTCGATGTTAGTTTTAAGCATGCGGTTATGCTTCTACTTCCCTGGAAGCCTGAGGACAAAGGTGAAGATTGGCCATAAAATCCTGCTAACGCCAGAGCTGACTGGTGTTCGCAGGTCCCTTTTGACTTCACGCTTTTTCTGTTGCCCAGGCAGAACCTATTGGACTGGTGGTCCTTCTAAATCACTTCCCTTTAACGTAGCGTTTACCTTCCCTGACAGGCCCTGATCTGCTTTGTTGTTGTCTCGTGGTATTTTATGCTATACGGTGATAGCTCTCTTCTGGAGTATGGCGTCGAAATGATGACTACGTCAGTCGATATGCGGTAGTGGATCCTTGGAAAATTATTTTATTGTTTTTTGTTTATATGTTATCGTATCTTTTATCATATCTCTACATCTCATAGAATATTAGATAATTCTAAAATCTTTCTATTTCTTTTGAAAATTTTGTAACCTCGTTCCATGTATAGTATATGAACATACCAGTAAGGATGACAAGAAAACATGCTCCACCTCCAGCAGTTCGCAAGGGTTCGGCTCCCATGACACGATCCAAGGCACAGGCACAGCTGAATCCACAGACGCTGGAGCTCAGGCCGATCGATTCGAGCAAACTGAACCGTTCCATATTAAATTTTGACGGACGTCAACCGATGCCCGAAACTGGAGATCGAATAGGGATCTGGTACAGACAGACAGGGTATGCGCCCAGAGTAGCTCACCTTCTGTTGGGTATAGCGCAACCGCAAGTCGTTCCATTCCAATACTGTACTTTTCTGTCTCCAAATTTTGACCCAGCGGCACAGTGTTATGCCCAGCCTTTGCAACAAATGGGCGCAGGGCAGTAACGCGATTTCCCACCCCGATCTTCCATTCAAAATCTGGTATAGAGCTATACTCTCCCTTGGCAATAAATGGGGGCAGGACAGTTATCCATTTCTATCGACTCTAGGGGCTCCCGTTGAGAAGCACAGACCACCATTAATGAAGAGGGATAATTGCCATAATTACGCACAATAGCGGATTGGCGTCTACGACACGATGACAACGATGATCATTCGACAAGTTGAGCTATTCACAGACCGCATCCTAGACTGTAATTATAAACACTTAGGCGTTTAGGCGCACATCATCTATTTGCTGACCGCACAGCTTCTTGGTTCCGCCGCTACACAGCTAGATTTAAGAATATGCTTGGTCTACATTGCGAGTTCCCATTAACTCGGGGATAGTTTCGACGATGAGCACCTGATCGAAGAGATTCGAGGTCGCAAATAGAGCAAAACTTTTACAACTTCATAGATAAAATAGAGAAGATGAGAGTCTTTCTGATAGCGCTCTGGCAAGATAGTCAGAAGGAATCTACACGATGATATCGGTCGCCTGCTTATTTTAACTTTGACATTACCTCTCTTAAGGTCGCCACACATGATCGCGCAGAACCATGATCGAACTTTCATCGAAACATCAAATATCATAGAACAGTGGAAATGATGAAATTATTTTCTATTGAGTTTGACGTAGTTCGATGTATGCTCTTGACCAAAATTGTTGGCATGTGTAGCGACTTTTAGGATGTTTCGCCTGTGTGTATGGAAATCGAGAACTACTAAGAACGGGAGTCTATAAGACGACCCAAGCGCACATATTTAGCTGAAGTTATGAGGAAACTCACAGTAAAAGACATAAAGATCCTGATAAACACAGGAGCGACATAGACGTATCCGAGAACAATGCCGCGGCGTTAGTCTTTTGGAATTGCCGGCATAAGAGACACCGCAACGATAATTGGGTAGCCCGACGTAGAGTATTTTCCTATGTATGTGCGGCGCTGTCAATGTCAAAATGCGTCGTCCCTATTGAAAAACCATTTAGTTTTCCTACGCTCCCTCCGCGGCAAAAATTGGTCAATTCCAGACCTGTTTAGTGTGCTCCAATTTAGGCCCTTGGTATATTTGATCTCTTAAACTCATCGACGTTTTTAAATTTGCAGTCGTCAAGAATATTATCAACCAATCATCTAATGACTTTGTGTCTGTTGCATTGTTTCTTGGTGTGCTTTAATCTACATTAAAATATTGTTGATGACACTAATCGAATATTTCATCAGCTAGTCGATCTCGTTGGGGGTTTCGAAGATATTTTGCAAAATATCATCAGCTAACCCATTAGTGGTTGGTTTGATATTTACTCAGTTTTCATCTAAAACGACAGTTGAGGTAGGTTTTTGCGTTGATTTTCATTTCATTAATGAGGTGAGAGGTTCCACTTCTGACCCTGCACATATTAAATAAGAATTAAGTGCCATCAGCATATCCACTGTCCCCACCGAAAACTATCTACGCCACTGTATCTCAGGTTATATTAGAGCTGTTGAACACCGTATCGACGATCAATGTTACAATGGCGCTTGTGACATTGATCTACCCGAAGGTAATTATAATCCTTTAAACCTAATACACCCTGGATATTATCATTACCACTGTGCCCGTGACTTTCATAATAAAATTTAACGAAAAAACCCATGGCGCTATACTTCATCCCCGCCATCATTAAATTGAGACTGAGTCACCAGACATCCCGTCCCTTGAATTTTAAATGGGTCAAAGGACCTAACGAAGGAAGCGATAATTATCTCCGAGAGTGACGAACATGAATTCTCGTGATATTTGTTGTTAATTACCCCATTTCCATGTCAGACTTCTCTGTCGGCTACTCAAACAAATCACCGCCACCAGACCGAATCGATTCCTTAATATAGTCTTGTCACAGTAGGTCCTCGATGGCTGCATTCAAACTGTACTGCACCAATACCACACTCTATCACTGTTCCAAGCGTAGAGACATCTCTATCGCTTCTGAGTTTATACGAACGCTGTATCTGAGCTGAGCACGCACGTACACAATCTACACACAACACTGATTGCACGAGTCATTTCTCAGTCACCAAAGATAGATAGCTTCACTTTAAGTAGATGGCCAAGCCGCTTGAATGATTCAGTCGGTTAATTCAATTCAAGACGCTTGTATCGAATCGAAATATGTAGTCAGAAAGTTGACTCTTGTTCGGTATCGTACTCGGCAAACTGAAATCAGTTAAAGATCTTGCCATGGTGATCAAGTTTAGCATTAATTAAAAGAAATTAAATAATTATCACCGGATGTCTATTGCACTGCATTTTCAATGCTTTTAACCGTTTTGTCCGATGAAAGTGAGTAGTGAATTGCATAAAACACGCTTCAGGAAGATTTTCTGTTGACTTTCAAAAAGATTTGTGTGTCTTAAGGCGATTTGTATTTGTTACATGTGCACTATCGATAAACCAAACAAAAACAAGAAAATTCAATTTTCATATATGTGAACCTAAAATGTGACAGACGTGAAATGAAAATTATAAAATGAAGCCAGATTAAATGTGTGTGCTATTAAAATCGTTACCAAAATATCGAATTTGTGATCTTGAAATTAAAATTATAAAAAGCCATATTCGTGAAATGCGATAGTAATAAATATACAAAAAAAAAACACGAAAGAAAACAACCAAAAATCATTAAATTAACAAAATGTGAACCAACCAACCAAATTTTATACTGACATACATATAAAATATATCTTAAATAGTGAAAATCAATCGATCATCGATTGTGTGTGATATTTAAAATATAATATCTTTTGGTTGTTGTTTTGTATCTTTTTTCCGGATACTTCCTTTGTGCGGTCATCTCTCGGATGCAATCCATAATCACAATAAAATTGCAGTCGTTCCTACGAAGATACCGATACACCTTCAACTGAGTGGAATATAGCCGCAAATCAGCGAAATTTCGGAATATATTTTCAACACAAACAGAAGAGACAAGGACAAACATATAAAATGGGCTCAGGAAATAATTCAACTCCCGTCATTTCCGGACTCTTAAGGAGACGTTATTCAGTGCCCGAAATTATTATGAGAAAGTAAGTATGGATTTTATGATCTATTGTTTTTTTTTAGAATTGTTATGAACCCACTCCCATATCTGGATAGAACCAAAATTTTCTCAGTGCTTCGTTGGACTGTGCAATTTGAGATCCTTTATTTGGAGAAAATGACATTAAACTCTGATCTTTTTCATACGTACGTCAGTCGTGCGCTCGTCTTGTTAGTCATACACATCTTATGCCATACACCTCTTCCAGCTTAGCCTTATTTGCATGGTTGGAAAAAACCCAAAGAATCAATTTGGAATTGTAACATGCGGTGGGCAGACATATTGGCTCATTTGAGTCGTCAATTTGGAATAGCTACTTTTTCATGGTGAACCTGCATTAAAAAGGGGGCATATACTCGTATAATCAAAAACAGGCTGGAATGGAGATGGTGGATATTTAATCTACCGTTTTTTTCCTCATGTAAAACATGCGACTTCCGCCAAATTTGTCTAAACAGATTATCAAAAATTGGGATTAATGGGTTTTAGATTAGAAAGTTATTTAAAATTTGGAACCCTGAAAGTAGTACTTGTAAATTGTTTTGATTAGGCGTGTGTTTAGTGTTATATATGAGCACCGGATGGAGTTTCTCGCGGAATTTAATTATCCGGTACCGATACTCTCTCTGATTCCCAAGGTTCACTTCGAAACCGACAAAAGCGGTTTGCAAGCGCAATCCATGTAGCCCACATGCATGAATTCCATTTACATTACTTAAGCAGCACCAAGCTTTGTAGTTCTTATATCGTTTTGTGTCATCATATTTCAGTCCCGATCCGATGTAGACAAAGTTGGGTCGGGTACGAAACATCGACTCTTAAAATTTCGATTAGCAAAAGCTCGATTTCGAATATCGACTGCTTTATCTCGCCTGTACCATAATCTCGATAGGTGAAAATCTCGACTTACTTATCAAAATCTCGATTTTAAAGGAAACGACAATGATTCAAAAAACTATATTTTCAAAGTCGGCCGCCGATTTTGAAAATATAAATTTTTTGATTGATTCGCAACCCTCAGCATTACATAAACATGAATGCTCGCTTCGCTCACTTTGAGTACAACCGTCTCTTGTGTGGACTACCCTCTTAACGGACCCTAACTCTCACGAAATAGGCCTAGAACGCTCGTTCTCCAGTAAAATTTTGAATTAGTCCATATTACTAAAGCGGAAATTGACCTCAATGGGACCGCATGGCTAAAGCTGGAACGACATTATGTCAATTGAACTGATTTCTTTTTCAAAAGGGAAATAAAGTCAATTGACATTGTCGCTTTTGAAATGGATTATTACACTTCACCATTGAAATCATTTTAAATTGGTCGAGATTAGTCGAAATAATTGAGATTTTTTTCTGTCGCCATTTTTATCCGTCGAGATATTTTGCAATCGAGATTTTCGCAAGTCGAGATTTTGAAATATCTTTTCCTTGAAAAAATCTCGACTTTGGTAATCGAGATTTTAAAGGTCGACGTTTCGTACCGCTCCCATATAAAGTCTAGGTACCGAATGATCTCTCCATACTTACCATATAGGAAGCCCTGCTAACATAAGAGAAGAATCGTTGCTGCGCAGGGAATAAAAACTTTTCTTATACCGCGAGGCTGCGAGGATAATTACAATAAAAATCAGGGAATTGCGCTTTATTCACTTACCAGGGACGAGCTTCCTGGTTTGCAGTGTACTTAAGATTTGAGTGGCTTCTGACCACACAGTTGGGTTGATGAAGAATACTAAAGTACATACTTCAACCCGTATGTCTACTATCCTTTGAATTGTATATTGTGAACCCATTTTTGTGACCAGAAATAGGATGGGAGGGAAGTCTTTGTTGCTTCTTTGGTCTCTTATAGACCATGTATCATTTGGTGTGGGGTTGGAGGGTATCGACGTGTCACTCTTTCTCAGATCACCTCATCCTTTAAGGCTCAAACACACAGAACGCGTTATAACGCAGCGCTCATGGAACGCCCCTGAACGCGGCGTTCGGCGATATTGGCTACATCACACACGCAGCGTTATCTGGGCAGGTGATCCAGTACTTTGGTTGAGTTTGTACAGCAATCATGAGTAGTTCTGATGAGTAATAATTTCAGAGATGTTAATAACACAGGGTGTTGTGTTGTTCTGCCTGTGGTGTTGGCAGTACAGAACTAAGCGATTTAATTGCCGTTTGACTATCGGTGTAGATTACAATATCCTTAGTAGATATTACATTATGCGCAAGCCAAACAAGCGCCCCGGAAATTGCTACTACCTCGGCCTGAAAAACGCTACTGTATTCCAGGACTCGTTTTCCAGAAGGCGAGTAGCCGTATTTACCGCCATCTGTTCTGCAAAAATGTCCAAGGGAAGTAAATTTAATAATACGATTAAACCAGTAGTCGGTGTCATCCTTAGAGCCCCTGTGATGGCACCACATTTCAGTCTTTAGACCTTCTCCAACAGAGTGCTGTACGACACCACCAGGCAATGATCCTATGCGTCACTATGGGACACAGTACCGATACGTAGACCCAGTAACTCTTGGATGTAAGCCCCTTTCTTGCCTATAACCTTCATGCCTATAACCTTCATGCACGACTATAGTGACGTTAAGCAGCGGCCTGGGCTTGCTGTAGCTCAGTTCGGGAGACGTGGGCGGGGTTTTCGCCGCTCGTTGCCCCGGTCCTTTACGTATTAAGAAAAATTCATAGGTCTGGGGAAAACAACACAAACAGAGGAGGTAAAAATGGGGAATAATAAAATGAGGCGATAAGGATGGAATGGTTGGCGTACGGCTCACCTACCTTCGCACTCACATCGGAATCCAGGTCTAATGGGACTCTCGGCCTCTGGTTTCGTACCATCGACAGATCATTACTGATCAGGTGCTGCCATCGATCTACCGGTGGAAGCAGCACAACCATACCAGAATATGGTTCATTACACCTTACACATTCAAAGGAATCATTGGCCTTAGGGGAAGACAACGCAAACAGGGGAGGAAATACGGGCAATATAAAAAAAACTTGGGCGGTAAGGAGTAAATGAATGTCGGGCGGCTCAGATATCCTCGCACACGCGACGTGGTCCGGATTTTATAGGATCCTCGGCCATCTTTACCCATCCTTCCATGAGCCGACGAAGAAATGTGATGACCCTTAAGCCAAAATCGAAAGATAAACCTGAAAAAAGGGACATTATATACCCTAAAAGGCCAAAACTAAGCAAAGCCATTAATTGTAAGAAACAAAAGTAACTCAAGGCACAATCAAAGGTAAACATTGAAAATTTTTAAAAATAAACAAAAATAAATTTACAGGTAATATCTACCTAGCTACGCGAAATTTATTTAGTTCATGGAGCTTAAGATGAAGCTGAAGATAAATTCATATAGCAAAAACCTAATCTAAAAATGTCGCCACATCACCTCTGGTTCGTTTTAGCTTTGTGTGCTGGCGCTGAGTCTTGCTGAAATGACCAGTCTTGTCCATTAAAAAGAGTCCCTTTCAATAATTTCACTACCTTTACCAAAATATCGCTCTGATAGTTCGCTGCTTTGGTTTTCACTCCTTGTTCAGAAAAATGCAGCTGGGTGACACCGTCGTACGCAACGCCCCACCAAACCATGACTGAAGCAACATGGTGGCCTCTTTGGACCGTTCGAATTTTTTCGGCAGCTTCCCGGGAACTGCGAGCATAAACTCATTTTGGCGGTTGAATTTTTCTTCTACCGTGAACATTTTTTCATCACTAAAGAGGATTCGCCTGTGTCCTCCGTTCGCATACCGCTGAAATTACGCGTTCGCTCTTGTGGCTCGTATTATTTTCGATGCTGGTGTCAGCAGCTGTACTGTGGTTCTTCTGCAAGCCCCAAGGTTCAGGTCCTGTTTGATAATGCGGGACATCGTTCTTTTTGAGATTTTCATCTCCGGGGCCATGATTTTCTGTTTTCGAAGAGGGTTTCGACGAATTCGCGCAGCTACGGCTTTTACAGCTGCTGGCGTCCTCGAGGTGCGCGGGCGGCCACTTCTAGCTCTGTCATCGATTGAAGAGGTCTCTTCGAACCGTTTAACGCACCGGTGAATAAACTTTTGAGAATTTTTCAAAGGTGTTAGCAGATTGAAAATCTCTACTGGCGATTTGTTGCACTTGTGCAGCGTGGTCACAGCGATACGATTTTCATTCACGCTCCATTTCATGTTAACTCCGTGGCGAAAGGACCCAATCTGGGAAATATTTTGCAATACAGGGTTCACTCTATGTTTTGTAAACCAAGCTGCTCCCGAGCGTCAGTCTTATAACACTTGCGTATTCACAGAACTTAGGGACAGAACTTACGGAACGACTATGGCTCTGTAGCTTATACACCTGGTACTAACAACTGATCCTAGTATCCCAACCCTGTATCTTAGTTTTTCATAACCTGGGAAATTATCCCAAATTAGTGCACATAACAAATCAATTCCTCTGGCTTTAGTGCGCCAGGTGTCTTGCATTTTTATCTAACAGCATAGCTGACATTTATTGAGAGACTATTCAAATTAATGACGCATTTTGAAAATTAGAGCCTCACTCTAAATGCGTGAATTGGACACACCTCATCACTAGTTCTAGCTACCAACATCAACATTAACATCATTCAGATATGAATGTACTGGGAAATAATAAGATTTTCCATCTTCTTTGTCACAATCACTATCTGACTCAATCGTTAAAAGATGCCGGAACAAATGTTTGTATAATGATTCATGGAAAGCGTGCTTAGTCGAAAATTTCATCATGACGACTTCGAGTTGAATGTACTACGGATGGAACAATCAGAATTAGATTAAGTTTTGTTTATGATATTTTACATCTTTCCGATAAAAGTAAATTTGTTGCCCCAAATCCATGTTCATTTAACAACCATTCATTATACGTACTTTGGGCTATTTCGTCTAATCCATTTACAATTGCCATCCAAATGGCACTATGTCAACATTTACCAAATCTAATCCAAATACAATATCGGGTTGTATCTAACATACGAGTACTAGTAGAAAGTGATATGATTGTGCCTACTCATTTAGCCTTAATTAGATATTTTGGACTTGACACAATTTCGCTATTAACATCAAGTAGTTTGGATAGTATGCACTCGTATTACGAACATGTCAACGTACTTCAGCCCAAGACTAATAATTGTGCGTACATACGAGTATTTGCAAAAATATACATAAACGTAATGCAATATTTGTTCGCCGCCCCCGTAGTCAAATTTTTGGCACTAGTCATCGATTTAAAGGCGTAACTAGGCAAGATGCTGGTGCCATAAAAGATACTCGAATACGATTACTATAGGCACCATAACTAATAATTCATAAATATTGAACAAGATTTAAATCATCTTTCTTACCAAATTGGAAAAAGTTGCTTAAAATAATTCAAAAACGACATTGTGAAGGTATTAGTCATCACATCATAACTGTTTTTTTTTATTAGTCACTGACAAAATACACACTTAACTCTCTTAAAATGTCTCACGTGTAGGTGAAGAGATTTCTCCTTACTAAAAACTTAGCCATGGTAAATTGAAAAGAAAAAAAAAATTGTAGTAAATTTTCTATTATTTATTGGCAATTAAGACCAAGGTCGTACGGAAAACAAAGAATTTCCATAGAATTATAATGTGTACGTCTATACACGTTAATGTTTATTTCTTTTGTTTACAAATAAATATGTATGTACTCGTATACGAGTATCTGGAACAAGCGATGAGGAAATCAGAAATGTTTATTTGAATGTACTCGTCTACAAACGATTGATATTATCCGGTTCCTTTTTTTTTCTTAAATACATATGTATAAATTAATAGAACATCGACCTGAGATATATCTTCAAATAAACATTAGGTGCGTTCTTTTGCTTTTCTTAGCCTGAATAGATTAGTAAAATAATACGCAATACAACAACAATGCGACCCTATATACATAGGTTACCGCTTAACCCAGTAATTTATCGAGGGCCGATTCTGACCTGGATAGCGCACAAGTAAAGCTTTTATTTAGGGCGCATCTAGCGGTTGGTAGAAGAAGTTCATTCATTCACCTCAGTTCACCTCAATTAGATTCAATGGAAATATAAATTTTGTAAATTCAATATTTTATTGTAATCGCGCCGACTTAGACCTGCACTGATCTCCAAGTAATCCAGGCTATTTATTCGATTTATTTATCAATTTGTGATATGAGGTGCCTAAATGGTGACGCGTTGACGAATATTTTATGGGCATTTTGTACTTTTCGATTTTAGCAATATGATAAAATTCGAATTTTATGAAGTACATGTTGGTAAATATTGACTATGCCAAATATACCTCCGACTAATAATAGTAATGAGTTTTAATGAATTTTAGCATATTCTATAGTACGATTACGTGTATTTTGACTTTGGCGGAAGTTGATAATCCCTACCGTGTTTTCGCCGAGCCACACCTTGCTAATTGAATTGTGGTAGGTAAGTAGTAGTCGACTCACCCACGATAACACAGTTATCGCTTCTTTATTTGTCTTCCTCTTACGTTTCAGTTTTAGGACAGAAGACAGACATAAAATTATTTCGGTCGCTGATAATTTTTTTTTTGCAAATTAACCTACTCTCCCACTCAAAAGCGACCTCAGCTGCTTTTATACTCCGCTTGACACACAGTGCGGAGGATGTCATCCTAGTCCAGGAGCTCTGGGTCATCCATGAAGAAATTCGTGGCCTGAAGTGTCCCAATTACAAATTTTTTTTACATCAAAGATCAAGGCAAACCACGTTCGTGTATCATAGGAGAAAACGCCCTTGCAGTTTTCTGGTTCCAGAATAGTGGTATTGAGCTTGCGCAACCCAACTGTAGGCGGTACTGAACGACTTACGTCCCGCCCCCTGCCGACAATCTAAGGTAGAATATCGCGGCTGGACGCACAGCGAAAATCTACTTTATTCTGTGATGTGATGCGAATGCACATCATACTATATGGGGCAGCACCGACACTAATGAACGTGGAGAGCTGCTTTTGCAGTGTTTTATAACCACAAACCTTTGCTTTTCTTAACCTGTATAGGTTAGTGAAATAACACGCAATACAACAACAATGCTACCCTATGTTAGCGCTTAACCCAGTAATTTATTGAGGGCCGATTCTGACCTGGATAGCGCACAAGTAAAGCTTTTATTTAGGGCGCATCTAGCGGTTGGTAGAAGAAGTTTGTTTATTCACCTCGTTTCACCTCAATTAGATTCAATGGAATTCCACATTTTTACCAATTGGGAAGCGATTTTTGTCGAAATATTACTACTCGGAATCAATTAGTTTCTTCTAACATTCAACATCATTTGATCGGTTCAGTGCTTGCTCTTGATGTAATAGAATGAAGTTTGATTTTAATATTTTTCAAAGAGTGGGATTATCCCACCCCTTAAAATTCAAACTTTATCTGAGACAAAATCCATTTCATGTCATTTTCATGTTTTTGTCCTGTATGGGTCATATACATATGTACATCATTTTTTAAACAAAAACTCGGGTTAACTACCCTTGACCTGGACAGCTGCAAAAGAACGCGCCTATTATTTGAATCCTGTGAAGTTTTTTAGCTTCTATTTTTTTCCGTTTTGTTTGTTTATATTTTTTGGAATAACCGTGTTATTTTTGTGAATTTTCAAATTGGTCTTCACACTTATACGTTGAATTTTCGGTGTTCATTGGAAATATCTTTCTTCCTTTTATTCAAATATGCATGGCTTTAAATATTTTTTTTTCGACGGTTTGTGTAGTGTAGTTTTTTAAGTGATTAAAACGAGTTTACCAAACTATTGTCAACTACCGGAAATATATAAAATACATATTCGTATCTACGACTACAGAGTCCTGAGACAGGAAGTCCTTGAGCTAAGATTATATTAATGTAGTAAATAATTTATGAATTGAGGGTAAACTGAATCCTTCATAACGGATATTTCCACTTATACTCGTATCAGAGTGAACATGAATATAAAACAAACACTCGCACTCAAAGGCGAAAGATCATTTTTAATTCTCACCAATGCGAGACAAGACAATTTGTGAGCATAACCCATTAAGCGGAAAAACAAGGATCTCTGCCTATGTAGCGCTATAAATAGATTTGTCAAATGTGTGCGTCAATGAAGGATGTAAGAAACGATCCTAAGAGAGTGACTAATATTTTTTGTTTGGGGTTCTCATGGGGCATTTGACCTCGATTGTCGTCCAATTAAAATATTAAAACAAAAAATCGGAATAGTAATAATGATTTTTTTTTTTTTTTAGGATTTTGCCGAAAAAAATCAAAAACCTTATAAAATCATCCTTCTGTCCGCCTGAACAGAGAATATCTCGTGAACAGATAAAGCTACAGGCAGTGCTATCTTCATAGCTCATTGTACATAATAGGCCAAAATTATGGGGCATGTGGGATGGCGCGGCAGTTAGCACGTTCGCCTTCTATGCATTGGGCCCCTGTTCGATTCTTACCGAATGCAGTAGTCTCCGATAAAGAAGCTGATTTATGTGTCGGACTATGAGCCTACTCAGCTGTTAAATGAGAACCCATTTGGGGTAAATAACTCGGTTGAGCGCGTGTTGCTGATCGACACATCTACACAAAATACAATACACAAAAAACGTGAAAATACATCCCTAACTAACTAAACTGATCTCAGATGGTTAGCAGCAAGCGTTATTTTGATTCAAACTACTCGTAAACGATTGAGGGAAGGTCGCCTACTTTCCAGATGTCCGGTGAAACTACCGCTATTGACTGCAAGGCATCAAAAACAGTTTACTGGTTAATTGCTTCCCACACATAATAGCTCAACCGTCAAATACTATAATGCTGGTCGAATTGCATAGGGTAGAAAACGTTCGTTTTCTCTTCTTCGTACCAGTGGCGTAGAAAGCTTTTAGAGGAGGGAGGGGATATGCCATCTGCACTAAATTTTTGCTTGAAGAAAGAAGAAAATTGAGTAAATTTCAAATCATACACCAGTGAGTTAGCTGACGACATTTTCTAATACATATACGAGTATCTTCAAAGTACTCATTAAGAACGAGTAGTTGATGAAATACTCGAAATAATCAACAAAATCATTGGGAGGTTTGTGGTAATATTCTTAAAATAAAGTCTAAAGTCGGTGCATATGCCATGATCAATGGTACCACCCGCATATTCGATTGCTTATTGACTAGATAAAGTCACACAGACCCCACGTCGGGCGCCGAATGCTTTCAAGCTTCTTGATTATTTTCTACTGTGAATTTTCACGTTTTTGTTTTTGTGTCTTGCGACTAACCATGCGCCTATTCGATTGCCTTCTTCGGTTTCATTAATTATATGAAATCACACCCAAACCCAACATTCGGCTTCAAATATTTTCAGGTGTTTTAGACCGACATTATACAAATATTCATAACGATTGCACATTTCGCTTTCATTTTTTGATAAAATAACACCGATCACACATTGGGCGAGGAGTGGCTTCCACACTTTAACCCCACACCGGGCGCCAAATATTTTCGGAAATTTTCTACTGTCAATTTTCAATGACGTAGGATCAAAAAAGTCATGACGTACCCATGCTTCAGCCATCTGATTATGTCGTCATGGATCAATGGCTGAAAAAGAAACCACGCCACAGAGAAAATTTCGTGAAAAAAAGTGGCTTCTACAAATCGGGCTGATAACGGAGTCGATGGCTTAACTTAAGTTTTTGTGTTTTAGTTTTAATTGATTTTGATTTTTAAGTTAAAAATCAGCAGTTGCAGGGCCGGACAAAGTCCAACTTAAGGCACAGGCAAGGATATTTTGGCGCCCTGTTGACGCGCATTAATTTAACTGTGAGAATCACTTTTGATAGCATTAATCGCGAAATATTTATAACTAAATAGAATTACAGTATATTACATTCTTCTCTAAATTGACAAAATTCTACATTGTCAAATTGGGCTTTCCTTTTGGCGCCCTTTCAGAGTCGGTACCCCAGGCGACCGGCCGTGAGCAGTTCGTTTCAACTACACAAGGACTAGTAAGTTAATTTCACCGGACGTCTGGAAAGTAACCGATTAATTTGCCAATCTAATCTTCATTTGTTTGGTTTTTTGCAATAAAATTTACCGTTACATTGCAAATTTACTTTTCAAAATATATGTTCCTTTTCAAAGTAACAAAAACTGCAATTTTTCTTCGTTGCTCTCGTCAGTAGGAAGAATAGTGGGTGCGCCAGTGTGTGGAGCAGTGTATGTATACAGAACTGGATGACCAATTATTTGTATTGACATACGTCTTACTATTGTCCAGTCGTTTGTTTTGTAAATCATTTCTTACCCAAGTATCTGTTATAATCTGTTGTAAGGCCTAAAAACCAAACCAAATTGTCGATACGATATTAGCCTAGTATCTGTCAATGGGTGGGTTCCTGCGAGCGGATCAGGATTTGACATTTTTCGAATTTCCCTCCGTATGCTTTCCCCTCCGGTAAAATTTAGACAGACAACTGTCAATTTTCGGATCTGAAAATGTTCCCCTCCGGATCTGAAAAGTATTCTAATGTACAAATTTTACCGGAGGGGAAAGCATATAGAGGAGAATTCGACAAATTTCAAATTCTGATACGCTCTCAGGAATCCACCCAATTTGACACAGTGGCATCGTTGCTTGCAAAGCAAAGAACCAACCCGTTTGGCAGAAAACACGCAAACGCGACATTCGAATGCAATGCAATTTGCAGGCGCTCCAACTGTGGGTTTCGGTAGCCTTTCACCACAACACGCAACGACTGAACAAACAGGTGAAGATATACAAATTTAGTTCACCTTTGTCTTTAGCCCTTCAGCCTTTAGTTCGATTCACTCGGATCAGATTAATCTTCATACAAAACTACTGACCGGCCTTTGATGCAAGTCTCATATGGGATCACATCTGGATCCGAGTTGAAAGTGGTGAATCTTAGTTGCATAAACTGGTTTCGGACGATGCATGTTTCAAGCATATACCTACTGTCCATTTAGCCACATACCTGCGACAAATCGGCAAAGTTTGTAGCTTATTACACGAACCTTTAACTGACCGCCAGCATGAGACATCAGACTAACGCCTGAACGCACTGAGCTACCGGCCGCCTGTCTGCTAAGCTTTGTAGAGAAATCACTAGTCCTAAATTTTCCTTCGTGAAGAATATCAATCACATTGAAATATTTATTACAGTATTACAATATTACAACACGAATATCTAACTTTGACGTGTATGCTATAAACTGCACCAGCCGAAATTTATATACCAGCGAAACGTCAACGAGGCATTGCTAGAGATGTTGAGGCGCCAATTGCCCGCTGAAGGGGTTAAGGCAATTAGTAATATCTAACTTACATCTCCCAGTCATTAAATATCCATAAGAATATAGTACACACAATAATGACTCCAGGGATATACGAGGACATAAACTATCTAAAACCATACCTAGGGCTCCCCTGCAATTCTCTCCCATAGCCTGTCTGAATGTCCCTGTTTCTTCCATTTCTTGTAAAATGTCCCGACATCGTATTGTTCAACAAATTTAACACTCACCAATTTGTCGCACAGTCTATTAAGTTGCAGACACGAAAATGCTATTAAAAGTTGTTAATTCCCAGCGAACGATTATACAGCGTCGTCTCTGGGGGTTGGCTGAGAGCGCCATACATCGTTTTTCGCCTCCGAAGGCAAAGTGATATCCATCCACGGCCAATTCTCGGTAGATTCAATATTTGGTTTCCTACAGTCGCAGGGATAGCTAAAGAAGGACTAAGCACTTAGAAGTTTTGTGTCATGAAACTTCCAATTCGTCAAACAACATATGCTGGGATCGGTGTGTGCTGAACAAAGCGCCTGAAGCATGAAATATGCCTGAGGTGTCAAACAAGTGTTTTGAAACACTAAGTTCCCATACTTTTGTTTTCGGTGGAAGGGTCGGCGATGAAAGTAGAAAGGATTCTAAAAGTCCATTCACCTTTTTGATTAACGTGGATTAGGCTCGTTTGACCATAGGTCTATGACGTACTTACACCTACTATATTTCATGCTAGCAATAAATCCGCTTAGGCTAATAGTGTAGGATGAGGAATGACTTTCAATTCAGCCACCCACTTCATCGAAATTGATTACTCACACACGAGTATAATGTGGCAGTACGGAGCACATGCTGTTTGCCGGAAGATTAAGCGTTGAAAATTGATGATGAACGAGACCAATCAAAAAGCACGTTGTATATCTCACAACAAGGATAAGAGCCTAATACCCTTGACTAATTTTTACAGCACGACGGGATTATTCGGTAAACATTCCCTGCGATGGGATATTCTGTAAATAATATCTCTAGTACAACAGTCCATGAAAACTTAATATTCACTCGTGTATCCTTCTCATCCCACGAGTCAACGCGCCTCCATCTATTCGAGTAGTAGAGAAATTTCACCTGCCGTTCCGTAGTAGCTAGAACCGATAGCCTTTTTAGCGGTCAAAGGCGAATTGAACTTCTTGCATTCTTCAGCAGGGTTGAATAACATTTGCAGTGAAACACGCAAAGTAGCTATTACATGGAAGGACTGAACTGAACTTTTTTTTTCCACGCGATATGGATGAAATGCTCGGGGAAAGTGGTCGGTCGACAAATGCGGTCACTATATTATTACAAGAAATTTTCATATTTCACCGGCTCGGAAAATAGTACAAAGAGTACAGAGAGGGAGAGGAAGAGTGAGCGGAAAGGATGTAGCCACCACCCCTGCTCCTTCTTCTATTGTATTCAAATTTGGTTTGTACCTATTACGTACGAATATAAGTACGTAAAAGAACCTTTCTGTCTTGGATTTTGACCGGGTCAACTCGGCTCGTGACAGGGCTTATTAAGGATTTGAGGACAAAAAGGGATTCCCACGAATCGCAAAAGTTCTGTTTTTTAGCGTTATTAGTTGCTTATGTTTGGTTTCGGAAAGCAGGCAGAGTTTGACCGACTTGAGTGGAGTTTGCTGGAACTTTTTTTTTAAATCTTGTGAATTTTTAAGTGGCAAAAAGAGATTAGTGCAGAAATTGGTGCGTGATGCTGATGAGTGATTTAAAAAAAATTGACGGTAATTTTCTAGTTCAAACCAAAAGAATTGTGAGATAGGATAGTGCCAGTGTTTGTCGATTATCACTTCCGTCCGTAATGTGGTATGATTTTACACTGTAACGTATTATTTACAAAAAAAAAAAAACATTTTGGTTCAAATCTATTAATTCATTCAATTATATCCAAATTTTTGCTCCCAAAAGATAATTTTTTGTTGTAGTCAAAAAACAAGTTTGCTTAAAAAATATTGAGCGGACGTTTTTTAGGCATGTGAAGTGTCACATTAAATGAATACATCCCTTTTCTGGTATTTTTTCTAATTCGAAATAACTACAGCAGAGTAGAGATGAAATAAGTGAAATTTCACGAGTAACGTCTATGATGTTCGAGTCTACTAGGGTAGTACCTCGTGGATCCCCTGATGCTGATTTTTTATGATTTACTCTCTATTGGCCGGAGGGTTAGAAACAGGAGTTTGCATAAAAAAAAATATTTTAGGATAACAAAAATGGTAAAAAAAAGGCCCGACATTTTTTTTTATCGGTAATATAAATGTGGGGTGAGGGTGTTACACAGTTGAGCTTGAGCTGTGCTCAAATGAGGACAAAGGCTGCCTTGGTCGTTCAGACCATGCCGGACACCTAAGTGTCAAAACCTCTTCAGCAAGTGACAGTTTTGACACGCACTTGATAGCTAGCCCGGCTATCGGTAGTGTGGGCGGGGTTGAAGAGTGTCAGTGCTGCCTCTCAATGTTACAATTTAAAAATATTGCACGTCGGCTCTAATTCCGAAACAAAGCGGGATGCTCCTAACAAACGATATACAAAAAAAATTTACAGAAGAAGCCCTAAGTCATCTCTGGAACTAGCACGGGAGCACCCTGATGGCGTTGGGGCTTCGCTATCCCACCCCGACCATGGCCTTGGCTGTACATTTTGTCTAGCCCCCTTAGCGAAAGATAAGTGACTACGCGAAGAGAGGAAAAAAGGAGGAGGGGGGTTGGGTGAATAAAATGGACATGAATTAAAAGAACTGTATATGCTTACTACTACTACTTTGCCTTAACCCCTAGCGGGGCATAGCGCGTCAACTACTCCTGCGCGCCATCGTGTTCTGTTCTGGGCAATGGAGCGCAACTCCCCAAAAGACTTACCCAGTACCTGACACTCCTTTGCCACAGATCGACGCCATGTGATTCGAGGACCCCCTCTTGGTCGGCCTTGGTTGGAAATGGGGTTCCATTTCATGGCATGCATAATGCAGTTATCACTCTTCCGCAATGTGTGACCTATCCACTGCCATTTTCGCCTGCGTATCAATTCGTCGATTGGCATCTGACCCGTACGCCGACTTAGCTCTTCATTTGATATTGTTTCGGGCCAGAAAATTCTTAAAATTCGACGAAGACATGAGTTGACGAAAACTTGCAGCTTTCTGGTAACTCCTACGGAAACTTTCCATGTACTGCTCCCATACAAAAGCACTGATAGTACCAGGGAGCGAAACAGGCCCAGCTTGGTTTTAATGCTGAGATAACTGCCCTGCCAGATTTTGGACAGCATGCCGTATGCGCGTTTAGCCTGGTTGATACGACGAGCGATGTCCTGCTCCGTACCACCATTTTCGGCAACAATGCTACCCAGGTAGACGAAGTTGTCCACCTTCTCCACAGGCTGCCCATTAATATTGATGGCAACAGGTGTCGGATTTCTTTTTCGCAACGGCGGGCTAAGAACCTTTGTCTTGTTGGTATTAATCTTTAGCCCAACCTTGCTTGCCTCCCTCTCGAGATCTAACGCCATTGCGGACAGATCCATGATTTTGTGGGAGAGTAGGCATATGTCGTCAGCGTAGTCAAGATGTTGTAGATAAGATGTCAAAGTCCATTGAATTCCTCTGTCGAGTCCGGATAGGGCTGCATGCAACACATCGCCGATCGCCGATATGACAACAGCACGACTATTAACCTCCATCATGAGTTTTTCATATGTGATGATTAATTGGACGCTTGCGTGAACGGTTTGTCACACACTTGAATTGAAACCGAGCAGTAGACTAGCGTGGATATGGGTCGTGCACTCCGTGTAAAGCTCGACACACACGGCAAACATGCATCGAACCGCGTCAAACTCTGTAGGACAAAAAACCTCCTCATTTCCACCGTTCTATGATATTTGATGTTTCGATGGAAGTTCGGTCGTGGTTGTGCGCGTTCATGTGTGGCGACCTTAAGTTTCCTGGTGCTTTGATTTATTTCCGTGGAACATTCCTGTTTCGCGAATATTAGGAGAATTCTCTCTATTCAATTTATAGAGAATTCTTAAAATTCCTTCATTGTGGCATTCCGCTAGAGGTAGTCCATTTCCGCTTTACGTGGTAGGAACCTAGAACCCACGCGGGGGGATTTGTAGGTCCTAAAGTGGAAATTTTTTGAGTTTTGTGAAAGTTCTCTCTAATCAAATAGGGAGAATTCTCCTAATTTTTCCGAAACAGGAATGTTCCATTTCCGCAAATCCGGGCTAGTTTCGCCAAAGTTTCTGGAACATTCCTGTTTCGCGAATATTACGAGAATTCTCTCTATTGCAATTAGAGAGAATTTTTTTAATTCCTTAATTTCCGGCATTTTCACTTTAGGTAGTCCATTTCCGCTTTAGGTGGTAAGCACCTAGAACCCATCCGGGGGGATTAGTAGGTCCTAAAGCGGAAAATTCCTGAGTTTTGTGAAAATTCTCCCTAATTTAATAGAGAGAATTCTCCCAATTTTTGCGAAACAGGAATGTTCCAAGTTTCTTTTCACACTAACCGCGGCATATGGTCTATGGTTGATCTCGCTGTTCAATTTTCATATCGGGCGCTCTAAATTGATTTTTTCATTCTTGAAAATTTTTCACCGGTTGGAAGAATTTTTTTCTGGCAGGCAAAAAGGCGGTTTGTGTACGCGTGCGTGCTGTGTCGGATACGGCGAATCATGCAGCTAAGTGCTCGCCGACTGCACACAACGTTCAAATATTTGCGGTCAAGTGTTTTATTGCGACAAGTTTATTTAGTGTGTGTATCGACCGCGCAATCTGCATCCGGCTACTTCCGCTCCTGCGTTTTAGTTGAGTGAACCTGTCGTATTATCGTTGCCATTCTTCTGCAACAGGCTCCTGTGCAAGCTGTGGTGGTTTTTTCCGTTGGTGGCTTGACGTTGTGCGCGCGTGTCGGTGAGTAAAAGTGTCATTGCAGAAATCGTTATTGTCATCTATTGATGTCGGATATCATCACAGAGTGTCACTGTCATCGTGTTTCTGCGCCAGAGCAATCCTATTTCAGGGACCCGGGTGAAATCAGTTCTTTCGGGCATTAGAGATCGGGTCGGTTTAAAACTGACTCCATCGGTACTCACGCTGTCATGAAAAACGACTCGGCGTTGCGCCAGTCACCAAAAGCTATTAGGCTCCGTAAATTTCTGGGGAAATTACTGGAGGAAGACTTAACAGAGAAGCAAAATGCGTCGATCCAATGGGCTACCGGCGTTACTGAGGGTCTCACGGAATCAACGCATGTCTCTAAGAGAAATAGATCCGAGGAAGAATCGCCAAAGATCGCCAAAAAACAACGGACTGTCGCCACCAGCGGATCTGCCACCACCTAACCGGATACGCTGAAGGTATGGACGGAGCTGGCTATTTTCGATAAAAATGATCCGCATGGTGGAATCACTATCGATAACTGGAAGGAGGTTGAATGCTGTCTCCCCTCCAACTTCCGGGATCTATCCCTGAATGTTAAGAGGGGGGGGGCTGGTATCAAGGCCTTATAAAGATCATGCAATTTGCGGATATACGCTCGATTGATCTTTTTAAGGTCGCAATCCAGGAGGTGGGCGAACCGTGACCCGGTGTAAAGCTTGTGGTTGTACCGAAGTGCGAAATCCCCATCCGACCCAGAGCTCGCACTTGGCTACCTGCCCGACCTGAGGGAGCGGATGACATCCTGAAACTAATAGGGTCTTGTAACCCTAATCTTCCAACGCATGATTGACGGATTGGTAAGCTAGAGGCGCCTGGGAATACCTATAGATCTCGTTGCGCGGTTGTCGTTGTAAACAGCGAATTCCTTTCTCCTCTGGCTGCAGCAAATGGAGTCATAAAGGTCGGGTTCAGTAACGTAACGCTTAACGTTTATAAGAAAGATGAACGTCAGGGCCTCAAAGTAGATGGCACTTCAACTACGATAGACGTGGGCGAAGTACAAGAAGAGGGATCTTATGCCGACGAGGTTAGCGATCCCCCCATGCAGGGTGATGATGAGGATACAGGATCTCTCTCATTCGTTTGTACAGCTCTGGAGGGTTTTTTCTGCCATCATGATTGTGACGTATGATTCCGACCTAGAACGGGTGATTGTTAAGTTTCGTTCAAGTAAATCTCCATGATTCTAAGGCAGATTCTGCTGCTCTTCTACTCCGCTTGGCGTGTAATGCCGAGCATTTTGCTTATTTATTTTTGACATAAACTAGTTTTTTGGTACTCCGACCAGTACAGATTAAACCATCAAAAATTCAACCTTAGAGGAATTTTTCGTATTTAAAATCCCTGAAGCCTAAGTCCAACATATTCGAATTCACCTCGACCATAAGCAACTTCAAGTATGACTCCAAAGAGTGTTTGTTTTTTTATCTATCTTGGATGGAGCCTTCTGCAACATTCTCGACCAGACACTGGTGTATCCACCCCTGCGCTCTGGTTTCGTTTATCGACAGGCTACTGTTCATGTGCCGCTTTTGGTCTGTTAGTGAAAGCAGGACATTTTTGGTCGGTAGACGAAAAGAGGTCTCAGAGTTGACAGTCGACCGAAAATCCTGGAGCAGACCATATCCTTAATTGGATCCCTAGATGACCACCTGACTCATTCTTATTACACGTATAATTATTTAGGCCGCATGCCGAAGAGAGTAATGAACGCAGGACGAGTCGACGGAGCGAGACTGCCTAGACGACCGAAAGCTCGTTGGGAGAACTCAGTATATGCGGACGCCGAGCAGCTACTGGGATCCCAAAATTGGAGGACGCGGTCACGTGATAATTAGAGGACAACGATCCAGGCGGCCAAGGCCCGACGTCGGGCTATCGCGCCTCGATGATGATGATTTAGCCCAGTCAGATGCAGATTTCAGTATTTTTTGTTTAAGTGTGCTGGGACGTTCTTCTTTGTTAATATCCTGTGACCGTTTTGTCATAATCTTTTAGAGAAGTGAAGCTTATAATCTGGTGTTACTAAAATGGAATTAGATCCCTAAATCCTGTCTATTTTGCCTGTATTTTACGAAATACTTAATTTTCGTCCGCATTTTCATCCTATTTTATGATCTCTGTTGATTAAATACGACTAAACACCTTTTCTTTTAAGGCAGGGTATGCTTGGCGTAAAGTAGATTATAAAGTTTTCCCACTAGCTACCTGTAAGACTATATCACAAGCGACTCAACGTCAAAAGATAATAAAGATTTAAGACCGACAAGAAGCTTATCAAGTCACGGCTTAATCTTATGTTTACCCGCTTGGGATAAACATCTTGATTTACTTAAACTATTATATTTAAATATAGATTTATGACAAATAAGTATAGCATATTTGAAGAATAAATAAACGTGGACACACGATATTCTTAGAATATGACTTAATTCAAAGCATACATCTGACAACAGATATCGCACTGATTTTGTGACAAATTATAATTATTAGTAGAAGTATGACAGAGAACTTTATTTTCAAAACAATTTTCCGGTGTGCAATAAGGTGACATGGTCAGTATAGAATATTTCAGTTACCAGGTTTGAATCGCTCATCTCTCGTTTGACTCTATATCCGTCGATCTACAATGACTTCAGCAAATATAGTCCTTAGGCCTCTCCAAATAACGTCATGGAAACTGCGCCCCCAATTTCACCAACGACTTCGATTAAATATCATTTGGTTCTCATCCTGGAATTTGTTGATGTTGTCAGTTGGAGCTTCCTTTTATATAACTTTGTGTATAGTCCCCAACTCATAATAGGCATTTATTAACATCAAATAGTCCCCACTCCAAGTTAACCCCATTTAAGGCACTTCTTCTCCGTCTTGCGCGTCTTGTGATCCATGGTACCACGAAACGATACAGCTTCTCGCCACAGTACCGCGCTCATGTCCGTGTGTAGGAACACTTATAATTTTAAAAGCCAAAAATACAAAGCAATTGAAATACAAATTGTTGTGCTGTCGCGTCATGAATGTCCTTTCAAAGACGATGTGTCGTCTTTATTTTGTACTTACTCGATTGCCTTACCCCCTTGTGAGGCATAGCGCGCCAAATGTTCCATGTGACCAAGTTGACGTTTCGTTGGCATAAACTAGTTTCAGAGAATGCAGTTGCCAGCATGCACCTCCAAAAAAAATGGGATATTCCGGTTGTTTCCACTCATTTAGCTAGGGATATCTTGCAGAAACTTTTAAGGGTTAACAATTCTAATTTATTTATGTACATATCTATATTTTACTATTTATACTAACTTTAGCCTTTTCTTTCTCTCCCACAGACACAGTCTAGCTCAACAAAAAGTCTACGATGAGAGTTTAGCCGCCACAGCTCCATCTCCATACCGGTCTCCAGCAGCGCCCGTCTACCAAAAGTCCTACTCAACAAACACGCCTGCTCGCTCCTATCCGTCATATTCATCCGGATCCGATTCAAATTTATCATTGCGTCCCGGCGGTGAGATGTCCATGCGAAAATCAAC
The DNA here is from genome assembly GCA_964017055.1 of Chloromyia formosa. Lineage (NCBI taxonomy): Eukaryota > Metazoa > Arthropoda > Insecta > Diptera > Stratiomyidae > Chloromyia > Chloromyia formosa. Next base: position 12,882,451 of record OZ024817.1, read on the forward strand.
ACTGCTTCGTCGTATTTGGAATCGTGATTTAAAACGTTACGACGATACACGTTCGGGCAGTTGGTCGCCACCGATGCGCCGATCACAACGTCGTCTACATCCCGAACCGGTAGAGAGTCATCGTTGCGAAGAATGTCGCAAGTTCGAGGACGAGCATAGCGACGAATCGGAGGAATTGGTCGTTAGCGGATCAAGCAAGCGTCTACGTTTGATATCTATGCATGCCAAGGAAGCTGCAAATCGATTATCATCGTCATCGATCGTTTCCTATCATAGCTCATCAGCCAACTATACAGAATCCACTTCGGAACAGTTGCGACTAGCAGCCATGGACAACAACAGTTTGGAAAGCACACCATCTTCATCGATGGCGACCGAAACAGCGACCACCACCACGACGACGGTCTCGTCATCGAATTCGAAGACTAATAACAATGTTCACATCTACATGACCCCCATTCAGCCGGATCGGACAAGTTCGGAACCTATCGATCAGGGTCAGGACATGCTTCGCGTAGAAATCGATTTGGATAATGGCGAAACGAATGGGAATAACATTGAGACTACCTCAGATGAAAATCAAAACCAGCCTGAAACGGTCACAACATCGGGAAAACTTAGCACCAACGGCAGTGGTGACTCACCTCTGGATAAGTTTATCTCAAAACTGCTCATCGACAACCTGGCCGATCTGGCTGATGAAATCAATGAGCAATACGAGAATAATAATAATCTGATGCGCAATACGTCGACACCAAAATCGAAGAAAATCTCTGTCGTCTACCTGGCTTCCGAGCCACGAAACCTAAGCTTACAACTTACATCGAACAGCGTAGGCTCAGGTCTTCAGGACGCCGAGAGCAATGATCTTAGCGCAAAAGCAGATCCATCTGATAACGAGCATGTCATCTACTTCCCAAGCTACTCCTTGGAATGTAAGGATGACATGTCGAGCTACACCTCGAATTGTTCAGATTTCGATCTGAGCAGCATACCTGCCGAAAGTCTAGTCACAGTGAGTGCCGGAAGCATATATCCACTAAACTTCCACACTACAACATTAGTCGTACCGCGAATGCTACACAAGTTTCCTCGAACTGAATCCTTGGAAGCTCAGCATTCCTTAGCATCGGGCGTGGGAGAGGAGCACGACGATGCCGATGTTAATGGCAACGATACGGACGATAGTATAAGTTTAGTCGATAGTTTAGATGAGCCGCCAAGTTCGATTAATAACAACGGAATCTCGACGAACGAAAAGACTGATGAAGCTGGCGATGAAAATAAGACTGAGCCGCCGAGAGAGTGCGAGCAAGAAGACGTTGAGAATGAAGAAGAGGATGAAGTCTCACCACCAGTATGCCGTGAACCTGAGGCGTTCTTCGTTCCTATAGTCGGAAGCGATGTAATGAAATCTGAAAAGAGGTCGTCGGTTGCCGAAGCTATGCCCGCGAAATTGAAGGAAAAGATCATGCAACGACAACGCGAATTGGACAAAAAGAAATTCGAAGAGCATAGGAAGAAACAGAGAAAGATGGAAGAGTTGATGGATCCCAAGCTGGCGGAAGAGGGTTTCGTGGAAAAATCACCCATGCGCATGAAGAAAGACTCGCCGGTGAAAGAAAAGCCCGCGGTTCCGAAAAAATCCGAAAATCTAGTCAGGAAATTGCAAACAAAAAACAACGCGGTAATCCTTCGCGGTGAAGTGGGACTGCTGGAATCGTACACAATTGATTCCAAAGGCAATATGCAAATGAGGGCACCTCAACCGAAGAATGAGTCCAGCTCAGCCGGAAATCAAAGTAGCAGCGGAGCAATCAAGAAGCTGAATTCTTCCCGGCCATCTATTCAACGCAAGCAGAGCATGATTGCACCTAAGCCACCTGAAATTCACATTCAGGACAAGAAAACATCCACATCCTCCACCTCCAGTCACTCTCGAACTAAGCACCACATCCGGAAGGACGTCCAGAAAATGACCATTTTCCAGGCTCAGTCCGACATTATCACACCGGATTCGGAAAATGGTCCACGCCGTGTCTATCAGAAGACTGAAATTCAGGATGGCGAAAAATGTATTGAAATCTTGGAAATAGTCGAATGTATCGAAACTTCGCCCGAATGTTCGCCCGGTCGTCAGCATACATATCGATGTTCGAAATCCGCACGACGATCGAAAATTCCCATTCCCATCTATAAAATGGGACGTGCGTCCGGCTATCAAAAGGCCATACGTTGTCCCATCCTACGCGAAGCTAGCCCGAACAGTGTCAAATGTCTATCACGAAATCTCCAAACGAATGCTAGCAACAAGGTTGATCGTGTGATTGCCGAACTTTTGATCGATGCATTGAATCGACCCGACGAAATGGGCATTGAAATTGTGAAAATGCCCAAAGATCTGACACGCGATAAAACATCAGCGTCGTCCACGTCATCATCCGCCTCGTCGTCGAAACGTCGCAATACGCCTCGACGTTCGGCCAACAACACCAAATATCAACAAGTTTTCGAAATGATTCCCGAGGAGAAGAGTAGCTTTTCCGTGGACTCGTCAGCCGAGGAGACAACTAAATCGGGATCGGCAAAGGCTCGAACTAGGGATTCATCTTCGGCGCAAGTGAAGATGTCCAGTAGTACGGCCGCGACCAAGGAGCTTCGCGAACTGTCGACGGAGACTAGTTCAACTGTTGCCACAACATTGTCCAGCGCCAGTCAGAAGTCATCCGTATCGAACAATTCAGGACGTCTGGCTGTCGATCATGCTGAACCAAATGCCTGGATTGGATTTTTTAGGCGTCACACCGACAGTTCTATGGACGAAGGTAGACTAATGCAATGTTTATGATACCTACTTGAAAATGTGTCAGGTTTCATGAAGCCACGCCCCTACTTTTATTGTTCCTAAATATGAAGATGAAGTCTCTACCTTATCCTTTTTTTAGATGTAGAAATTCACCAAATATAACCGTAGATGCTTAGTAAGCGAGAGAGAGAGAGAGAGAGATATGCTAATGAACGAATTGTGCTAGCCCGAATGTTTTTGTTGGCCATTAAGATATCCTAGTTTCACTATGTTTTACTTATGCGAAACGATCAAAATATATGAGACACATCGGAACTCGTTAATAAAATCATACTCGTATATATGTATCTAGTGCCATATTAGAAATGCGCTAGCGCATCCAAAGTTGCCCTTCAGGTCTTAATGTACAGCGGCTAATGAGCCTACCAGAGTACCAATTCCGATGTGTCTCTGGTTTTATTTTACTTATGTAAAAGAAAACTCTTAAATTTGTCATGCTGGCGAAGAATGAAATATTTCTATCGAACACGTTATTAGCTTTCTTTTTACTAGTTCATCAATATCACTGAATTTGTTTTAGAATTTTTGTTGATTTGATAGACTGTGTTTTTATAGATAAAAGTTTGTATATTTCCTTTTCTTCTTATAACTATTAATTTTTGTTGTAACTAGTGTAATGTAGTAGTTTTGTGATTTAAATACAAAAAACGAATATGTGATCTTATCTTAGTAAGTCAAGAAGAAAGATAAACATATAGTCGTAAGAATAGATAAAACTTTTCAATATCAGATACTCGTTATATTTAATTTATTTTATTTTCATATTAAAATATACATAATATATAAAAAGAAAAATTATGATTGTTGTATGTTGTTATCTATGCATTTTCGTTCTTCTGATTTACACATGCATACAGTATTATACAAATATACACATGAATATATTACAAAAATAAAAATATTGATTTAATTAATCTGACACATCTTTTGTTTGATATTTTTGTTTGTTTGAAGTTTGTCTTAGTTTTCTTTTGTATTAACAGGATGCACCTTTTTGAAATAGCATGCAGTTTGTCGTTATTTGTAGGATTTTGTTGTTGTAAGCAATGATTACACGCGCATGTATGCCTTTAACAGACTTGCAGTTGCCGCTAATATGGCAAAGATTGTTGTAGGGTGTTTTCCCTCTTTAAACTTGAAAACATTTCGAGTAAAAATCGACAAAAATCACCTTAGTTCCATTTGTTGAAATTTGTATTTTTCAAATTACCTCTTCCTTTAAATTGGCTGCCTTCCTAAAACACAAGCGCTTAGTACAGCGCCAACAATTGCTGATCAGTAAATCGTGATTATGGTACTACTATGTTTAAGGAAGAAGAATAAGTTTCGTCGAATCTATTCCCCCCCCCCCCCCCCCAAATATTTATGTTGTTGTTGTAGCAATGGTCGGAATTCGGTGTGTTGGTTAGTTACATGCCTACGGTTCGTTGTTGTAGTAGCGACGCGTTGATATCCGATGAATGTGTGTGTCATAAAGCTTGGTTGTCCATGTTTTCTTCAACGTCCAGGTGTAGAAACGCAGCTGCTTCAATAGGATTATCCCATAGCGCAGTAGGTGTTAGGCGCGTCGGAGCTGCAGGACAGTTAAATATGTGCTCAACATCATGTGGAGTGAGGCCACAGGCTGGACAGGAGTTCTGTATTTCGTTATCAATGCGGGATAGGTACGAGTTCAGACGTGAGCACCAGCCAGAACGAAGTTGTGCGAGTGTAGTCCTGGTTGCTCTAGGAAGTCGAAGTTCGTCTGAAGATATAGCAGGTGGTTGCGCATTTAGTACCCTGTTTGGTGTCATGCCCGCGATTGAGGATAGCACTTCTTCACTATGCAGTGTTGTGATGGCCGATCTGTAGCTGGTGTTATCGAAGGGGACTCTTTTAAACCTTTGGATCTCCCGCTCGCGATCCCTCATATTACGTCTTACATGACGTGGCGGAGGGCTTCTGTCCATAAGGTTAGAGTTAGGATGGTCACTCCGAAAACAGCCAACCAGATACTGCTTCGTTAGAAGTGTGTTGTGGCTTCTTAGCGGCATCATTTTGGTTTCCTAGTGAAGGTGGTCCTGCGACGACATCAGTAGGCAGCCTGTGACAGTTCTGAGAGCTGCATTTTGGCAGGTCTGGACGTTCCTCCATTGAGTGTCACATAAGTTTTCCGACCAGATGGGAGCCGCATAATTGGCCACAGATCTCCCGATAGACTTGTAGGTCGTTAGTAGGGTCTCCTTGTCTTTCCCCCAGGAACTGCCAGCAAGAGCTTTGAGGACTTTGTTCCTGCCTCTCATCTTGTCACAAATGGTTGACGCATGGGCTGAGAAGGTAACCATGCTGTCAAGGGTGACACCGAGGATTTTAGGGTGGTTAATTGTGGGGATAGTTTGACCGTCTACTACAATATCCAGTTGTTATCTCACTTCTTTGGTCCATGTGGTAAACAGAGTAGCGGTAGACTTCGGCGCAGACAGAGTGAGATTTTTGTTGACGAAGAAGGTGTTAAGTTCGTCAAGATACCCATTTATCTGTTCGCACATTTGAGTGATATCGTTGCCGGTTGCTAGAATCGTGCAGTCATCGGCATAACTGACAATTTCGAGTCCGTCAGGTGGCGTAGGGAGTCCTGACATGTAAAGGTTAAACAGGGTGGGAGATAAGACTCCTCCTTGGGGAACACCCTGTTTAATTCGTCTTAGTTTAGATTTCCCGGCTCTAAATTCTGTGTAGGACTGTCTGCCGGCAAGATAGTTGGCGATCCACTTTACAATATGCGACGGAAGCGATATACCGCATATGTCTGACAGGAGAAACGAGTAGCTGACAGTGTCAAATGCCTTTGACAAGTCTAATGCCACCAGAATCGTTCGTTGACAAGGACGTGCTTGGTTGAGGCCATTGAGTATTTTCGATGTAATGACATCCAAAGCCGTCGTGGTGCTGTGCATCCTTCTAAAGCCATGTTGGTGGTTGGCCATCTGAGTATGAGTCGCAATTATAGGGTGGAGCAGCGCTTCTAAGATCTTGGCTACAGGAGACAAAAGTGTAATGGGACGGTATGATTCGCCCAGTGTTGGTTTTTTCCCGGTTTTAGGATAGGGATCACTCTTCCTTTCTTCCAATATTCGGGGATGATAGACGATGAGATGGAGAGATTGATCGTGGCCGTTATGTATTCAATTGCTCTTGTGTCAAGATGTTTGAGCATGACCATCGATATACCGTCTGGTCTAAGGGCTTTGGAATTCTTCGCTCTTTTTATTGCTGCTTCAATTTCCTGAGATGTAAATTGGAGTTGCTGGTCAGCTGGGCGGTTACGAATGCTCCTAGTAATAATGCGCTTAAGTCTATCAGTGGATGTTCGATAAACTGTTTGTTAAAGTTTTTGGCGCATTTTGTTGGGTCGTTAACCGTAATGTTGCCAAATTGGATAGCAACATGCCCTTTGTGTTTGGTTGGGTTTGTAAGGGCCCTAACCGTTGACCAGAGCTTATTGACACCCGTTGTCAAGTTGCAATTGTCGAGGTGGAAGTTCCATTTCCTTCTCCTGTGATCTGCTACCTGTTTAAAAATTTCAAGGTTTAGTTCCTTGATCCTTGGATCGTCCGGGTTAATGCTGCGTATGCGGTCTCTATCATCTGCCAATCTAGCTGCTGAAGTCGGGAAATTTGGTCGAATTTTGGGTATCCGACCTGCTGGGATGAACTTCATAATCGCTTCCTGAAGTATGTGCCTTACATTTCGTTCAGCCGTGCGCACGTCAGTTGGAGTTGGTAAGGCAGCGAAGGCTGTGTTGGTGTAGGACTTGAAGCCATCCCAATCCGCTATATTGTGGTTGATGAACGTGCGATGATCAGCAACCTGAGTACTTGATGGTTTGTCCAATTTTATTAGGATTGGCAGATGATCCGAGGATAGCGTCAGGACTGGTTCCCATTGAGCATCATTAATAAGTCCAGCGCTAGCAATTTAGATATCGGGTGAGCTGGAACATGTTCCAGCAATACGAGTAGGAGTATCGTCGTTGAGTGGACAAAAGTCTGATGCGTCAAGTTGTTCGGCTATGACAACCCCTCTGGCATCGTTGTCGAGGTTAGAGTGCCATAGTTCGTGATGGGCGTTGAAATCACCAAGTAGGAGACGATATTGGCCAGCTAGCAGTGGTGTGATATTGACATTGTATCCCGAGGGACAACTGGATACAGGTGGGATGTAAACGTTGTAGATTTCAATATCGATGTTACCCGACTGAATGGCAATGGCCTGTACCTCCAAAATGTTGTCGGTGACTGTGACGTCGATTTCGCGATATGGTACTGATTGATGGATCAGAAATGCTATTCCACCTCCAGCATTTGATACTCTATCCTTCCTGATGACGTTGTAATTGCCATAGGACGAATTGGTGTTAAGCTTTGTCTCCTGTATAGCTCCAATCACGGTTCGTCGTCATTTCCAGTGTCGAAGGATAGAAAATTAGCTGCCTCTATTGGATTCTCCCACAGCGATCTGGGAGTCAGGTGCGTGGATGCAGTTGGGCAGTGAAAGATATGGTCCACGTCATGAGGAGCTCCATTACAGGCAGGACACATGTTTTAGACGTCCTGGTCGATGCGGGATAGGTAGGAGTTCAGTCGTGAAAACCAGCCTGACCGATGTCGGGTGATTGTCGTTCTCATTGCTCTCGGAAGTCTTTCCTCTTCCGGAGATATCATGGTGGTATGGACGAGAGAAATGGATTCGAACCTAAACCTGCGATTGACTGATGAACCTCCTCCTGGTGTATCGCTGCAATGGCCATCCTGTGTGCGCCTTTATCAAAGGGTACCCTTTTGTACCTCTGGACATCCCTTTCTAGGTCCCTCAAGTCGCGCCTACCATATCTGGACGGCGGCGTCTTGTCCATGAGGTTGGAGTTCGGGTGCTCACTTCGGTAGCAACCCACCAAGTATTGCTTGGCAAGAAGCTGGTTGTGGTCCCTTAAAGGCATCATCCTGGTTTCCTGATGTAGATGGTCCTGGGGTGACATCAGGAGACAGCCAGTAACAGTAAGGAGAGTGGCGTTTTGGCACGCCTGAATCTTTTTCCATTGTGTGTCACAGAGATTCTGTGACCACACAGGAGCCGCATAGTTGGCCACTGATCTTCCGACTGCTTTATAACTGACCAGTATGCCCCAGGTACTACCGGCCAGGACTTTATGGAACTTATTCCTACTACGCATCCTGTCGCACACGGTTGAGGCATGGGGTGATGATGTGGCCATGCTGTCCAGCGTGACTCCTAGGATTTAAGGATGGTTTATAGTAGGAATAGGATGATTCCCGATCGAGATTTCAAGCTGCATCTTGACCTCCTTCGTCCAGGTGGTAAATAGGGTTGCCGGGGATTTTGACGCCGAGACGGTTAGGTTCATGCTTATGAAAAACGAGTTGAGTCCTTCAAGATAACCGTTGATATGTCCGCACATATCCGCTATGTTGTTCCCTGTTGCCAGAATGGAGCGGTCGTCAGCGTAGGAGATGATGTCGATCCCTTCAGGGGGTGTTGGGAGTCCTGATAGGTATAGATTAAACAAGGTAGGGGATAGAACTCCTCCTTGAGGTATACCGTGTTTAATCTTCCTAAGCTTTAATTTGCTGTTCCTGCATTCTGTATAGGATTGCCTGCCAGCGAGATAATTGGCAATCCATTTCACTACTTGCGTCGGAAGCGATGAACAGTTGATGTCAGACAAAAGTGCTGAATGGCTGACAGTGTCGAAGGCCTTCGACAGGTCATGCGCCACCAATATTGTTCTTTGACATGGACGAGCCTGGTTGAGACTATTATGGATGCGGGATGTAGTGGCATCCAAGGCCGTGGTCGTACTGTGCATGCTTCGGAAGCCATGTTGGTGATCAGCGAGCTGGATGTGAGCCGCAAGAACAGGGTGGATTAGTGCTTCAAGCGTTTTAGCAACTGGTGACAGTAGAGTTATTGGACGATAGGATTCGCCGAGTGTCGCTTTCTTCCCAGGTTTCAATATTGGGATGACTCTTCCTTTTTTCCAGATTTCCGTAACGATCAGCGAGGAGATGGATAGATTAAAAGTAGCCGTGGGATAGTTGATGGCTGGCAGATCGAGGTGTTTGAGCATAGTCATTGCAATGTCATCTGGTCCCAATGCTTTCGAGTTGTTCACCTTCCTTATAGCTGCAACTAACTTCGTCCGTGGTGAAAACAGGTATGCTGTCTGTGGTTCGGTTGTGAATCTTCCGAGGAATTTTTCGCTTAAGTCTGCCTGGTGCGGGATGTTCAATAAATTGTTTATTGAAACGACTTGCGCAGTGGATAGGGTCACTTGCTGAATTTTCACCGAACTGAATGGCGACGTTCCCTCCCTGTTTTGGTGGATAGAAAAGTGCCCGGTCAGTCGACCATAACTTGCTCAACCCTGTGGTTAGATTGCCGTTATTCAGATGGGTGCTCCATTTTGACCTCCTGTGCTGTGGATCTCGCAGATCATCTCGTGAATTCTGGGGTCGTCCGGATTTATGCTCCTGATGCTGTTTCTCTCGTCCGCCAATCTGGCGGCAGTTGTTGGAAAGTTGGGCCGAATTTTCGGAATCCGTCCTGCAGGAATGAACTTCGCAGCCGCTTTGTTCAGGACTTTCCTTATATTGGATTCGGCTGTACGAACGTCGGTTGGCGTTGGCAGATCGAGGAACTTTGCGTTGGTATCGGAGGTGAAACTGTTCCAATCATCCTTATTGTGGTTGACAAACGTGCGGTGTTCGGCAGATATGATGTTTGATGGTTTGTCAAGCCTTATCACGATTGGTAGGTGGTCTGAAGATAGTGTTAAGACCGGCTCCCATTGTGTTTCATTTATGAGACTTGCACTGGCAATCGTGATATCTGGAGAAGTGATACATGTACTGGCGATACGAGTGGGGATGTCGTCATTCAAAGTACAGAAATCGGAGGCGTCAAGCTGTTCAGCTACTGAGATTCCTCTAGCGTTGTTGTTAAGGTTGGAGTGCCAGAGCTTATGTTGAGCATTAAAGTCACTGAGCAGGAGGCGATGTTGACCGGTAGGGAGATGGTTGATATTTACATGGTATCCTGAGGGACAGCTGGATACTGGTGGGATGTAAATGTTGTAAACTTCAATATCAACATTACCCGATTTTATGGCGATGGCCTGCACTTCCATGGTGTTATCATTATTAATGAAATCAATTTCCCGGTATTGCACGGAATGGTGAATAATGAAGGCAAGCCCTCCTCCAGCGTTGGTCAACCTGTCTTTCCTGACAATAGCGTAGTTGCCATGTGTGTTGAGGGACGAGTTGAAGTGTAGTTTCGTCTCCTGTATGGCTCCAACTTGGATGCGATGTCTGTCCATAAATGATGCGAGTTCGGCGATCTTGTTCTGCAACCCATTGCAATTGAGTTGGACGAGTGAGAGCGTATTGAAGATGGCAGTCGGTGGTGCAGGCGTAAGATTGTGTTGAGAAATCCTATGGTAACTGTTAGCAGGAGTCATCGGAGATGGCTGTAAACCTGATGGTGTTGGATGTTGAGGCGTAATAGACGAGGTTGTTGCTTGTAGTCCTCTGTTACCACACTGTCTGGCAGTAAAGGAGGACTTTCAGTGCCTGTGATGGTTGAGTCCAGAGCAGTATCTTAGGTGGCACCACTGATTGCAGCAATTGCATCTCACCGTAGTCGCGTTTGGGTGCAGCACTCTGTCGCATACGCAGCAGTTCCACGGTCTCTCAATGCCGGCGCGGAGAAGTATTGCTCCCAGTGAACATAAAAAAAAAGACGATACGAGGCATGTAACATACAAACACACTTTCCTTCTTGCATTGAAGGGTTTTGGCAGCTCTTGGTCGTTGCCGTAGGAACGCCCAAATATTTATTGATTGCTTCAGTTCAGTTCTTCAGAGCTCTAAATATCTTCTCAACACATCTGACAATGGAGCTTAGATCAACAATGTTCAGAGAGCTTCAGTTGCAATCAGTAAATGAAACCGGAAAAAAGAAGGCTTCGCCCGCAATCCGAGGGTTTTGTAGTGCCCATGCCAATAGGAGATGGACTGTCCTGCTCTTGAAGATTCTTCACCATTCATGTCAAGACGATATTGCAAATTGCAAGCTTGCATAATACCGCGAGTGTGAGAACGGACCCATCTGTGGTCTAAGTGGGCTAAAATGGGAAATAATAAAAAAAATTAAGCGATACGGAGGGAATGGTCGGCGGAAGGACCGCATGTCCCCGCACTCGCATCGGCGTCCGGGTGTAATTGGACCCTCGGCCACCGACAGATCTTTACTCATCAGATGCTGCCATCGATCTGCCGGTGGAAGCAGCACTACCAGCCCAAAATTTGGTTCATTACAGGTGGTTCATTACACTTTTGAAGTCTTCATGGCTCCATATCTGTAGCCCTCTCACATCTTCGTTCAATATGAAAAAAAAAGAAAAAACTGGCGCAAAAGTCCAATTTTGAACCATGGCCTCGAGATGAGTTAGCATCATCTCATTTTCTAGATCATGACGGTATGTCTTGTAGAGAGGTGTGTGATCAACAACACGCTCAATCGAGTTATTTACGCCATAAATGAGTAGGTACTCATTTAACAGCTAAGTCGTCTCATAGTCCGACACGTAAATCCCCTTTTTTATCGAAAACTACTACCGTATTCAGTAGGGATCGAACCGGCCCAGTACGTAGAAGGCGAACGTGCTAACCGTTGCGCCATCCGCACTACTCTTCGTTCAATATGCATTAAATAAACGACGCAATAGAAAATATCAATGTACACTTTTCCAAAATTCGTTTTCTTAAAAATTCTTACTGAAAATACTATCTTTTTCAGACGACTCACCTTCGCAACCATATCCCAATTCGACCACGTCAACATCTCATCAACCTACCATCTCGTCACCAAGTACAAATACAGCTGCAGCAGGATCGACAACGCCCAAGGATTTGTCCTCGGCGAATTGCATAAATTCAGCTGAATCGGACAATGTTCTTCCACTTATCGATGAAACATTCCAGGAAAATAAGACAAAATCTAAAACGAAGCCCACTATTCCGCCAAAACCAACATCAATTTCCGACTATGGTCCCAAATCAACGGCCACTGAAACGCCTGTTACTAATGGTACTCTCTCTACGGCGACATCTGAAACATTTTCAAATACATGCAATTCCTGCAAAAAGATTGAAAATCAAAGGATACTTGCGCGAAACAAGTCAGTTGGGAAAAATAGCACGCCAGAAGATAGCTCTACTGCGTCTCAGGTGAATGCTATTAAGAAAAGTGATACTGTCGTGAAAATAGAACTGAAAGAGTCCCTATCAAGTTCGAGTACAAGTTCGGGATCGTCTTCGGCCGTGACAGCCGAAGCCAGTTCAGGCTCCAACGGCAGTCATAAGCGCGATCGGAAAAAAGCTACGTCGAATGCTACACATCCGGATGTATGGCGTGTTCAATCGCCGGATATTTGTAAAATGGCCATACCCAGACTAAAGCAAAAAGAAAGATCCAAATCTGAAGAAGATCCTGCATCGTTCGAGCTTATGACTGCCATCGACTCGAAATCCTTTATCATTGTCGAGGAAAGTTGCAACATGAGCCCGTCCGGTCTGAATTGTTCCGCAAATATTCCAACTGCCATCTCCACCGCGGCTACCTCTACAAATCCATACGCCCCGTTCGAATCTAATAAATGCACCATATGCTGCTTTTGTAATCCGGATTTGCACAAATCCAACAAATCTACCTCCTCCACACCGTGTCCTTATTGCAATCGTCGACGTACACCCCCTAGGCGCGAGGAAGAAACCAACACGGAATCGGATTATTTCCTAAACCATCCCTTCTATCATTCCATGACCAAATCGGATCACACTCATATACGTACCCGTTCCCGCGACTCGGATATAATCAGCACAAAATGCACACGAGTCAATGAAAAAATCAAAAATTACAATATACCCGAACCGGCCGCGTCGAGCACTAGTCGTCAGGATAACGCTACCAAGTCCAAAACGAGGACCTCCACAAAAAATCTTTCGCGCCCTAAAAATGTTGTCAACCTTCCGCCCGCTAATCGAACGGAGCCGGCAACTGTGCATAGAACTATTATCCAGGATAGCGTCAAGTCGCGAGAGCCCATATCGAAAAATGCTAGTCCCGAAAGGAAAGCATTACGACTACCCAGCCCATACACGAATCTGTCGTCAACCAGCTTTGAGCGTACCACGAGTCCTAGCTCGTCATCCGACTCCACTTGCCCTACAACGCCTAGTCGATGCCCGCCCGTTTTACCATCATCGTCGTCACGAAGACATCAGTTTGGAAATTCGAAGGATAAGGAGCGCCGTCGGGAGAGGAAGGCGGATGGGAAAGTAGTGACGCCAACAGGACCTGCCGCCGGCGCTGCTAATAATAATGACAGTGTTTCGGATAATGCAAACAACAATAGTGGGAGTAGCAACGGAAAAATGAATGGACAGAGCAACGGTAAGTAATGAATGAGTCCTTGTAGTTTTGTAATTTCAATAGATTGAAAGTCGTGTCGGCCTCTATGCAGATTACTGCAGGAGGAAATGGATTTTTGTGTTCATGTGGGATGATGAATAACGAGATGCAGATTTCTTTAACTAGTAGTTGGAGGATATGATTATTTGGCATAGATTTCCTTATCTCGTGGATTAAGGATATTCCGAAAACAATATGCAACCAAATCTAGAAAACAATTCCATGCTTTCTTATAGACGAGTACTTCAAAAACTTAGACTGCAACATCTGGTAGGATAGGTTAGGTTAGGAAGAGGATTGCCACTAGGTTGCCTACCCTACTGTCGACGCAAATCGTTGTCATCCTCGTTGAAGGCTCTTGAATGGACTCTGCTGCCATGCATATAGCATGTAATTCCGACTGGAATACGGTCGCATGGTTTGTCAGTCTGAATTAGGGTCAGGCAAAGATCCGCCGAGTAGACGCCTGAGCCCATTCCAGTGTCAGTCTTTGAACCATCCGTATAAATCAGGACACCACCGTTATTAATAGCTTCTGTTCTCTCCTTCTTATCGAGGTATGTTTGTTTGATCATGTGATCAGTATCAACAAGATCGAAGCCGTATTGTCTCTGATATGTTGTCGGATTAAAAGAGTGACCTGCTCGATTTGAATCGTGCCACACGTCTGTACTTTAAGCGCATATTGCTACCTAGCATACGGTTCTGCAGATGAACCGGTTGAAGGGCATAAGCCCCAGTATCATTTCAGTGTACCCGTTGGGGTATTTCTCAGAGGCCAAGGGTCCCATTAAACCAAAACCCCGATGCGAGCGCGAGGGCATCGGAGTCGTCCGCCAACCATTCCATCCTTTAAATACGTAATGGACGGTTCGGTTGGCATCCGAAGATGCTCGTGTGGATGAAGCCTAAGGTGACGTAATGACCGTGTAGGTCGGGCCGCGCCATCTGGCGAAGAAAAAGGCCCCTCAACGAGCTAAACAGGGGCCTATGCTTACTGTAGCTCAGTTAAAAAAAAACTATAAGGATGGAATGGTTGTGTAATATATGTAGAGCGGTGGTGAGAAGATGATGAGAAAGGGGGTTAATTTTAGATGTGACCAAAATATTTAAACAGCGCTTGGCCACGCTAATAGAGTTAGGCATTGACTGCCGTACTGACCATTTTTGTTCGCTAAGTCTTTAGGACCTTATGCAGGCAGATGGACATCTGCCTCTGATCTGAAAATAGTGATAACTCCTTCATTTCCGTGTATCTATTCTTCTATCGAACACTTTCTTTTTATACAAATTTCTTATTTACTATTTTCATACTAAAAAAACTAAACATATGTATTGCTTAAACTATGAAGACCTATTTCCTTACACAAATCAATCGTCACCGAAAAAATGTGACGATGCATCAATAAATTAAAAAGGATATTCAATACGTACCCATGCGTCTGGCACTTACAGAAATGTGCATAGCAACGTCATAAGCACGTATTCCTGTTGAATTTGATTTGTGTAGGGAATTGATCGTGTGACCACGCAATGTATGGTCACGGTCGCTTGATATGCACTGTTAGTTGGCATAGGTCATGATCAAGACATGTGTTTGTACTTATGTGCTATGAAATATCTTTCAATGAATTTGAGTGTAAGTATGGTATGTGTTGCATACCTTACAGTTGGCGGACAGTTCAAATGGCCACATGCTCGCATCGGGGTCCGGATGTAATAAGACCCTTGGCCTCTGGTTTCGTACCACCGACAGATCACTACTCATCAGGTGCTACCTTCGATCTGCGGGTGGAAGCAGAACTAACAGAATATGGTTTATTACAAATCATTTAGGTTGTGCCTGCTGGAGACAATGGCCATCCATGGCAATTTGAAACGATTTTCCATGTATAGATTGACGGATGGCGTTTAGTGACCAATGTCGGATAAATGACAGAACGATGGGCCATCGGATAGCCGCAAATGGCTTCGATAGCCAAGCTGTGCAAAGTTGCTGTTGCTGCTACATAAGAAGGTTCTCATTATAAGGTTCTCATTATAAGAATCATAAGAGTTAAGCTCATTACAGGGCCGGTCAAAAGCTAAGGCTAAAGAAGTTTGTTTTTTTTCCTTGTGACTAAGGGCAGCGCGTACCTGTCCAATTGCTCATTTCAGATCGCACTGACCCCACATTGGGCGCCCAATATTTTTGAGCTTTTGCGATCATTTTTCGACTATTTTCATTAGTAAATTTTCACTACTTGGTGGGTTAAAAAAACGTAAAGTAGCTTTAAGCTCTTTTTCTCTTTGCGCCTTTTGACTAACGGTACTGAGCGTGGAGTTGACTGCCCGTTTTGACTTTATTTACTAGATAAAGATATTTTGGGCTTTTTTCGGTATCTTTTTTTTCGACATTTTTTTGCTATAAAGTGTCACTCCTCTCCAAAAAAACTTAAGGTCGCCTTAGGGAGCCTATTAAACTAGTTTGTCTTAACACCTTGTTCGGCTTATCGTGTCAACAACTCCATCAGGCATCTATACCGGTTATATGTATATGAATTCGCCTATTTTAATTACTAATACAAGCCTTAGTGAGATCTAAGGCTGAAGATATGGTTGTACTCCTCGTCATGGACACCTACGTGCAAAAAACACCTTAGTAAGTGAGAGGTTTGACGCGCAATGAGTAACTAGCTCGGCTATCCGATCCATTTCAACCAATCCTCGACCCTACAACTGATACGGGAGCCTCCTGATGGCTTCCGGGGCACCGGGCACACCAACCCACCCTGCTAGGGTTAGGGGCGCAATTTGCTTAATTCCGTGAAGCACAAATGTGAACCTTAAAGATGATCAAATTTCGGCAGCGTGAGCTAATATAGGACTTCAAGGAGTAACGACACTAGAGAAAACCTATTCTAAGAGGAAAGGATACATGGAGATAATTGTTCAAAGAATTAAAAGTGGTCAGAGTCTGCAAGGAGTGTGTGTGGACCGCTTAAAAAAGGACAGAAATCAATCTTAATGTAAAGTTACATAATTTGCTGGACACGTAATGAATGACACTTTTTATATGTTGTTCGGGAGAGTTTTCCCGGCACTGTGATATGACTTTCATCGACAGGAAACCAACTCCCCATATAGAGACTCTCTAGTTTGTTTAGTCTATTCGGTAGGGAGGGCTTAGCTAAAAGAACGCGTCACAGGACATTTGAATTAGTTGAACAGGGTGCTAAAATACTTTAGCCTGCAATGCACCGACGATAATTAGTACGAAGCAAGACCGCCCGGACAAAAATGCACTCTCACAACGATTTTCTCTAAGCGACCTCGATATTAGTATCAGGCGAAACCGCTTGGGCAACAGTGGCGCTTGAAAAGCCACTCTCACAAGGGCCTTTTGTCCAAGTAGGCACTATTTTGAAAAAATGTCTGGAGAAGGGGGGGGGGGGGGCGCAGAACATTAACCAGTCCTGCTCTTGCAGGAACATTTTTATAAGAGGAGGAATTAAACTCTCATAAAAAAGGGCTCAATGAGGATACATGGAGATAATTGTTCAAAGAATTAAAAGTGGACAGAGTCTGCAAGGAGTGTGCGTGGACCGCTTAAAAAAGGACAGAAATCAATCTTAATGTAAAGTTACATAATTTGCTGGACACGTAATGAATGACACTTTTTATATGTTGTTCGGGAGAGTTTTCCCTGCACTGTGATATGACTTTCATCGACAGGAAACCAACTCCCCATATAGAGACTCTCTAGTTTGTTTAGTCTATTCGGTAGGGAGGGCTTAGCTAAAAGAACGCGTCACAGGACATTTGAATTAGTTGAACAGGGTGCTAAAATACTTTAGCCTGCAATGCACCGACGATAATTAGTACGAAGCAAGACCGCCCGGACAAAAATGCACTCTCACAACGATTTTCTCTAAGCGACCTCGATATTAGTATCAGGCGAAACCGCTTGGGCAACAGTGGCGCTTGAAAAGCCACTCTCACAAGGGCCTTTTGTCCAAGTAGGCACTATTTTGAAAAAATGTCTGGAGAAGGGGGGGGGGGGGGGCGCAGAACATTAACCAGTCCTGCTCTTGCAGGAACATTTTTATAAGAGGAGGAATTAAACTCTCATAAAAAAGGGCTCAATGAGAATACATGATGACAAGATACTATCTTTCAACAAAAGTAACTCTACTAGAGTAATACTCTCATAATAATGGTGCTATGAGAGCTTATTTAAATCTTGTTGCAAGATTTACGTTATATTATGGCGGAGAATCTTACTAGAGTCTTATAAGAGCTTTTTTCAGTCCACAAGAGAAGAGCTTAACTCTCAAAGGTTTGTTAGCTGGGCCTATAGATGTTATTCCTAAGCAAATTACAAAAATTTTAAGACGTGGTGTTTGTGGAAAACTATTGCACCAAAAAGAGAAGTGTTTATGGCTGACACTTCATTTTTTGTGCAATATTTATGCACACTCAATGCACCAACACGAAATCTTAAAATATTTGTACAAATAATAGTAGCACGGATTTAAGCCAAGATTTTTCTTAAGAAATATCTCTAAAATAAATAAATATACGTTTACTTAAAATACATATTTTGCTCAACCCTGCCGATCACAAGAAAAGTTTAAATGTATATATACATAACCAATATGTCAGATATTAATATTAATATAATTTATTAAATTGACATTTGATTTACTTACTAGTAGTATTTGTGTTGTCCTCACTTAATTCGCATTTGATAAATTTTAATCGTAATGCGTTTTTACTAGGGCTCCTCATTTATGATAATTCAGACTTTCAAAGGACATATTTCTATGCAAGTGGATATTCAACTTGAAGACCATAGGTAAGAATTCATTTATGAATTAATAGTGATTTGAAAGAATTTTATAAGGCTATATGGAATAGTAATCTTCTCAGGTCTGTCCTGAGCTCCAGTGTGAGCATCTACTTTAGGTGCGTTTTTTTTAACAACGGGTTAGGATATGGTAACTCGTGGAGCAAAAAAAAACGATCGAGGGCAGCTACCCAGGTTAAATTTTTAAATGTCATGTTGTCTTGACAGTTGCTTTTAGAACTCTTTCGTTTCTGTTAATGTGACAAGCAATTACCTTTGCGGTCGCCTAAATTACGAATGAACTGTAACGAATTTAATAATGCATCATTGTCGGAACTTGACACCAATTGTCAAACAAACGAAAAGCATACCAATAATCGCATCTTTTTGGTACAATTGTTGTACAATCTATCGAGTACAGTTTAGCCACCCTGACTCGTACAGGGTTCAGTTGTTGTTGTGATGCATGGAGATACACTGATCTGCATTGGATAGATGTTTAAAAAAAAACGCACCTACTTCTTTTTCCTTAACCTTTCATACCACTCTGCAGCTTCGCGTTGCCTGTGGTGTTGGCACGCACGTACTGTTAACTGGCAAAGCGTTATTTTGCTTCAGGTCCTAATGAAGCACTCATACTCTCTCCCCGTGAAATTCATCTCTATAAATACACCAATCTCAACAGGACGACATTTTTCATCCTGGATAAAACAAAGACCAATCAATATGTGTATAAAGAGTACAATATTGTGATTGACCTCCACATTCCGAATGTATAACTACATAATACTTTTGCTTCCCTCTATAAACAAAAGAACCTGCTCCCATGTCCTGCATCAATTCCCCACAATCACAAAAAGGATTCTAGCAACTCGTACAATATACTCGTACTGATGGCTTTAAACGGGAAATATGACGTCTTTCAACAAAATTGACGAATGTTCGATATATACAATATATTTTTTGTATTATTGTTACAAATTTAAAAAAAACTAGGGTATAAAAGCACATACACAGAACTTATGGTACTGTTTGTCCAGACAAGTGGTAAATACGATGAACCTAACAGAAATCGCGAAGGTTGTGCTGCGAAAAGAACAATACAGGCGACAATGGATATCTATAAATGGTGAAATGAAATACCCTTCTTTTCCTGCGCGTCGTCGTCCTTTTAGTTAACGTTTCGTTAGATTACATTTCTATTATTCCACGGTGTGTTTGAAGAGGATGACGACGCAATACCATTTGTTCAGTTTACTTACGTGTATTCTGAACGGAAAAAAGTGTTTCGATAGTGTAAATAGGGATATACGAGTAAATGGACTCGATGTCAATAGGAGGACTTGTCCATAGATTGGGCGGCTTCAGGTGAGTGAGTATGACATTCGTACTCACCCACCTCAAGCCGTCCAATCTATGGATAAGTCGTATATGTCGGCAGAGTACTCTGTATTGCTAATAATACTCTCTGTGAACTGTGGCAAATCTTGCGATATCTTTTCTGTGTCAGCCTAATTCTGATAGCTCATGTGATGGATCCGATAGATATCCCACAAGTAGCCTCAAATCTGGTCTGCCCTTGCAGCTAGTGGTTTTATAGTTGAAGGGCTCCCCGGTTTCATTATACTGGTTTTAGCGGGTTCGTATCCCGCCGTGGCCATGGATGTTTGTGCCCCCTCCTTGCTGCGGGGCGTAATAATAGGCCAAAGTCATTCCCGATTTTTCGCAAATAGTATGAATACAGGAGTTCTAGATCAGTGATGCACTGTGGATTACTGTGGATACCTGGGGACTACTGGGGGACTTGGGGGAATATCGGGGATTGGGATGAGTTATATCGCCCCATCCAAATTGGGGGTTAAATTGCTCATTATGCAATCGAATTGCAATCTGACTTGACGGAATTGACAACTAAGCCCGTTAGGAGTAATTGACGCGCTATGTCCCACTAGGGGTTACTGCAAATATTAATTATCACTTGGATTTTGTATTGCAAACTTCTTCCGAATCCATTCCGCTGTCACTGTCTTGTAACGGAATCCATTCCGTTGCCGCTGACTTGACTGTCAATTCAATAAGAGTCTAAGAAGCGATTTCAGATCAGTGGCTGTGTAATAGCCTGTTAGAAAAACAGAAACTCGAAATCACGGTCCTGATGGTCGGGCCTTTGTCAAAATATTACGGCAGCCAGGAAGCTGATAGATAAGTCTGCTGAGCACCACCAAGTTTTACGAACCCTGCCACTCGGCTACTGTTGGCTTTTGCCTACTCGTTATGAGACTAGGATTTTTTTAACCATATTTACAGATAGAGATTACTCTGCAGAGCGGCCTCTACTCACAGTAGGCCTAAACCATTAATCCAGTAGCGCCTTTCACTGCAGTGATCATGAGATTTGGCTCTTCTGAATTTACACCGCTGGGCCGTGATGTGTTTCACAAAGCCGATATATTTGTTGAGAAAAACACGACTAATTCTATCTCCTGCGTTAGCCGGGATTTTTCCAAAATACTTGTACACTATCACTGTCGGCACATAAGAAGTCTAGGAACGACTCAGATGGATATAGCTGTGTGGCAGGTCCAACGTCAATTTCCATCACAAACCCTCAAAAAGGAAATTCGGAGGCTACAGTGGTTAATACTGTTAGAGCTGAATCGATCTCTTTGCTCTTTTACTCTTTATTATAAAAGAATTACACCTACTATTCATGTGTGAATAAATAAATAAGATCCGTAATAAATTCCTCGTTACCACGAGTGTCCGAGGAAATACAGTCTTCAACAAAATCACCCTGTATGTCAAAAGTCTGATTGAAGTCTGCCGGCATCTAAAGTCCATTGTTTAGGGTCATGCACCTTCTTGGCCACGCATCCTTAATGTACATACGAGTATATGCTTCCTGCTTGATCCAGTTCAGCCAGCGCACAAATGACACCAAAACCCTCAGCCACAGCAAAATAATGTTTACACTTTCTAGGACATCTGGGAGCTTGTCACACCTTCGGCTGACACACAGTGCTGTTCGTACAAAAAAAATTATTTTAAAAAAAAAATACGCAAATAGAGCCCCAGTTAAACATCTCAAGACCTTGAGACGAGCAGCATTAACTCATTTTGTAGATTAGGTGATTGTATTCGTATTGCATAAAATTTAGCACTTGACCGTTTCATTTGATTCGAAGTATTTATCATAAATACGAGTATATTTGTGATTTTGATATCAACACTCCTTTATTTGAATCCAAAATTCATACCCCACGTTGGGCGCCATTCGGGGCTCTGTAGGACGAGTACGGAAGAAAGATTCGCCTTGGGTGCATGAAATGCGTTGAAAGCCTCCACTGTTCACGAGAATTTACGACCAGTAGCGGATCCAGAGGGGGGCCATGGTGGCTTGGAATATTTGAGGAAATACCCAGAAATGATTTTTTTCAAATGACAGCGAATGCAAATGGTGACAAGGGTGGGTTTCTCTAAGTCACGCTTTCGGTGATGTTGCTGGTCTTGACACACTTGTCTGGGATGGACGTTTAAACGATGACCCATGAGAAGCGATACACTTGAAAGGTTTTTCTCTGGAACTTATTTTTGTCAATAGATTGCTTTAAAACTTAAAAGGGTCGCTCGGCAAGGAAAGTGCATTTTTAGTGAGGTATTACAGAATTCTCTCCCACAACAAACAATTTGGGCTGATAACTATATGGTAAAAATTAATCCGAACAAACCGAGCTTGTTCTGTTTGCAAGTATGTATAAGATACTTCCAGTCGAGTCCTAAGTGTTGCATGGGATGAGGCTAGTTTTTTTTTTAGCGCGAAATCTCCTGCTGTTAGCTTCTACTGCCTAATTCAACAGAAATCTTTGCAGTCAGAATTTTTTCTGATGGGCTTGACCTAAATCTCTCTTTCAGTTTTCCCGAATCCTGCTATCTTTTCCAGGCCAAAGTTACGGCGATTACAAAAGCTGGCTGGGGTGTCTCGTGATATGAGCAAGAGATATTCTAATTTTCACTGATTGCCAAGAACGGGGTCGACTACGTCAATGACCATGGCGGAAGATCCCTCATTGTGTACGGTGATAAGTGCATTCGTCTGTCTAGATGTAGCATCGTAGAGTGGTGACCGTCATCACACGGCTACTGAGCAGGTCACGTTATTAACTTTGCAGGCGTCTAAATACATCCGTATTTTCCCAGGTCTGACCACAACAGCCACTGGAGAAGACCAACTGATTTGCGACTCCTCAACAATACCCATTTCCAACATATTGTCCAACTCTATAAACTCCGAAGTCTTCAGAGAAATCCCTGCACCAACTCCGCAAGCCATTTTTGAACATAGCATTTTGTGGTCGTATCTCGACTTCTTCGTCACACGATTACGCTCTAATTGAATAGCCAGTCTCGAAGTCTGGTTCGGTGACGATGTAGTCCGTTGGGATAGTATGTCCTGCACCTCTATCGCTAGGGATGACAGGACACTACTGTGCCCATATATGGTTTTGCTGTCCAAATCACAGATTCTCTGTATTCCTAATTTGTGCGTCAAGGGAAAGGAAGTACGTATATGATAACGTAAAGTGACATTTGATTGTAGATTGTTTTGAAAGCGGCCGGAAAAGGCTTTTTTTTGCGACAGGGTTTTTCACGATCTTCGGAGCCTGGGGTGTTCATCCGGGACTCCGGTCCGGTAGTAGATAGGTTGTTATCACCGGATCGTCAATCTGTACTACTTTCTACACTACTACGGTTCAACATCATCAGAACCAGGTGCCGTGCCAAGGTACATGAGCCGGTCAACGGCCACTGCCTTTTCTGTTTTTTTTTCTCTGTTTTTTTATCAAGTTTTGATTGATTTTTAAGGTTGTGGAACCTTATGTATTCTTTAGACAATAGATTTTTTTTAATTTTGTGGGTGGTGAGATACAACGGCGACCGGTAGTGCAGTGTGTTGAGGCCTCAGCCTCATGTTCGACTACCGGCGTTTCGGGTTCGAATCCCGTCCACGACGACGTTCGTGGCCATGGATGTGCAGGAGTTGCATGCTGGCAACTGCATTCTCCGAAACCAATTTATGCCGTCGTAACGTCAACTAGGCCACATGGAACAGTTGACGCGCTATGCCCCACAAGGGGTTAGGGCAATTGAGAGAGAGAGAGAAGATACAACGGGATAATAAAAACACAGCCCACATCTCCCGTCATTAGATCTCGAGATGGAGGTGAGCACGGTCGTCATCAGCCATCAGTATCAATGGACAGCTTGTAGAAAAGGTGAACCAATTCGTCTACCTTGGTAGCATTGTTGTTGAAAATTGTGGTACGGAGCAGGACATCGCTCATCGTATCAACCAGGCTTAATGCGCATTAGGCGTGCTGTCCAAAATCTGGCAATGCGGTTATCAGCATTAAGACCAAGCTGGGCTTGTTACGCTCCCTCGTATCGTCTGTGGTGTTGTGTGGGAGCCACACATGGAAAGTCTTCGTAAAGAAAGAAGCTGGAAGTTCTCGTTAACTCGCGTCTTCGTCGAAATTTAAGAATTTTCTGGCCAAAAAACAATTTCAAATGAAGAGCAGAGTCGGCGAACGGGTCAGATGCCTATCAACGAACTGATACACGGGCGAAAATGACAGCGGATAAGTCACACATTGCGAAAGGGTGATAACAGCATTACTGGAAATGCCAAGAAATGGGACCCCATTCCCAATGAAGGCCGACCAAGGGGTTGTCCTAGAATGTCATGGCGCCGATCTGTGGCTAATGAGTGTGAGCTTCTGGGCAAGTCGTGGGGCAGATGCGTCCCATCGCCCAGAACCAAGTGCGATGGCGCGCAATTGATGCACTATGCTCCACTAGAGGTTAAGGCAAAATATTGTATTTTAGTATATATCCCGATCCAGTACACACTCCACACAGTCTTCGGTTTTCTTAATACTGATAGATCCTGTTTCTCGTAAATATTTTTACATCAAACAAAGTTATGATCTCAAACTAGACTTTTGAAGATTCTAAAATTTGTTTTTATTCACTTACAGGATGGTCCGTAACAGTTGCCGGCTCCTATAATCAAAATATGGCACCAGATCTGGAGATGCGTTTAAGCTTCCCGAAATCTGGCGGAAATAGTAGTACGAGCATACAACAACATCCCCCAACCTCCCAGCCAATCGCATCAAACAATCCAATTACCCAGATTATGCCTCAACGTCGGGACGGACACTATCAACAACGCAGTATCATCAATGGCAATAGTCTCCAATATCAGGAGAGTCATTACGAGGACGACGACATGACTAATGAAAACTACACGCGAAACAACAATCATCATCAACATCACCAATATCAAGCACTACCTCCAGCCATAAATCCCAAAAGGACACTGACCAGAATCGTATCAGGTTTGTCTAAGGTACAAACAACCCTTAAACTGTTCATTGACATTGACATGGAAATATTTTATTCAATTGTATGTTCCGTACGACGTATCTGCAATGGACTTGTTGGCACAATAATAGAGCGAACTCATAGCCAACGTGATATCAACTTTCCGGAAGTGAGTCCCGTCTCAAGAAATCCAATCGCTTCCCGGGAAATGGCTAAAAAGGCGATCAAGGTATTAAACAGGATTAATTATCTACTTTATTGAAATTAGGTAATTTTTTGCGGATATGTAGTATAGTTGTTAACGAAATTGCAAATTGGTTAATTAAAATATCGCACTAATTGTTAAGGACGTTTGATTTCGGATTTTAACATTAAGATAAATTTTTGTATCAGGTTTTTTTTGTCGTTTTGACTATTACATTTTTCGCAAAGTCCTTTTTGATATAGCACAAAAGCATGCAATCCTCGCCAAGCCCTACACAGGGTGTACCGTTCCTGATGGGAAATACTTTACTGTACTACTAAATTATACTAATCTACCATTCATTAGTGCTCATTTGAGGAAAATCAACTAATGACATGGACACTCTCTCTTTAACCGTTACAGAGTTATAGCATTTTTTTTAAATTGAGTCAAAAACCTGAACTTGTCGAACAGATTCTAAATTTTCCACTCTCCCAATCATTTTATCGGAGATTTGATCACTTTTTCCGGCTGCGAAAATCACCGCTACTTCAAAGGTACAACTGTTCAAACTTTGAAGAAATTTCAAAATGGATTTTCATCGGAAATTCAAATGATTATTTTACAACGGTACTTTGAACTGACAAAACTGCAATGTTGACAAATGTTGCGTCATTGTGTTGTGCTTCGAACGGCATATAAATTTTAAGGACTTAGATTTGAAAATTTGCGAATGTTACTAGTGGCGGATGCAGAGGGGGCTAGTGAAGTCCTGTCAGTATATCTTATCTTTAGTACCGTTGGAGCCTCAAATAATCTTACAATCTACTGGGTCCCTAGACACGCTGACATTGTAGACAATGAACAAGACCGGCATCTACTGCCCCCTACGTTGGCCTAAATCCTTTTTGTGGTCTACCAATCTGAATTGTCAGGAAGCAGATCATTGGGTGGGAGCGGGAGAAACTCTCCCTGGTCTGAGACAATCTAAATTGTTTATCGCGGTTATAATTCCGTACTTTTGATTTGCTCAACTTGAGCAGGAACAGGGTTAGATTCATGTGGAAACTTCTCATAGCTCACTTTCTTCTTCGAGGTCCCACCAAAACAGTGCGTATAAATCCAGACGGAAGCTACCGTTTTTGTAAGACCGACAGCGAATCTCCAGAATACATGCTCCTTGAATTTGAAGCTCTTGTTCGCCGTCGAACAGGCTGTTTAGTATCGAAAGGAGTAGGTTGGATCGAAAGATTTAGTCCTGCTCTCTTGGATCAGGGCATAGCGCAATGAACAGACTAGATGTCGCAGTGCTTGTGGTTCTTTTGCGGTTCTTTTATGGGTTTGAAGTCAATAATGTGCGGCTTGAGGTGGTTTGTTCACTAAAAATGCTACTCCAAACTCCTTGTGGCCCGATGGTTTGCCACTTGTAAAAATTGTGTGCGATTACTTGTCATTGATCTCACTGCCAAGCCAATTGGTTTCCTGGAATGGAGTAATGCACAGTTTGTACTTTTCGACCTGTTGAAGGAGGGCCTCCTGGGCCCCCGGTTTGTTGAGGGAGCGTACATTCCAGGATCCGGTCGTCGTTTTTGATCCGTCCATTCCGAGGCTTTTGTTCCCGGTTTCTTGACGTGGAGTGGTTTTTACAAGGACGAGTTGTCAGCACATCGCTTAACCCCATTCAGGAGGTGGCCTCGGAGATAGCTCCTTCAGATGGTTTAATAAACGTGTTGGAGTTCACACAACTATGTTGCAGGTACAATTACACAAATCATTCCATTCTACTAAACCTGATACGCTTCAGGCTACAGCTATCTACCCTTTTCCAGCGGTTTGACCCACTGTCGTTGCCAGGGGGCGCCCACGACGAGGACTATGAAAAGGTCCCCCCCCCTGACTTTTTATCATTTTTAAGTGTATGTTAATTGCCTTTAACCCATCCAGGGGCATGAGCGAGTCAACATATCTAGCATTTTTATGCCCTGTTGACGTTTCGATAGCTTATCTATTTTTCAGAAGTGCAGTTGCTAGCATGCACCTCCTATCCGCGCCGTCTTTTACACTAACAAGCTCGGAGCACTGTACAGGCAGTTTTTGGTCACGCCGAGATTTGAACAGCGAGCTCTAGATTAGTATCGTAGAGCGGTGACCGAACGACCACGGTCACCGAGTGCGACTTTTAAGTGAAGATTTATTTTAAAAAAATCCCGTTTTCATGCATTCAAAGAGCTAACTGCCAGAAATAAAGTAATTAGGATAAAACAACATAAAACACAATTTGATCATAATATAATAAAGAATTTATTTTTAAAGCCGAACAAGCACATTATGTAACAAAAAAAATTACGTTAAAGACCCGTAATGGCTCATTTACATTTGCCAGTGTACCGGCATGCCAGTAGACTTGTCGACAAGCGCCTTGCCAGTAGCTGCTTGCATGACGTGTGCCAGTAGGTGTTTACACACACAATTCGACTTGCAAGTTGGCGGGGATTTTTTTCTTGACGTGTGGTGTAGGTAAATATTTAATATTGAAAAAAAAATGCCGCGTTTCGCCAAGAGAGAATGTAGGATGAAGTGCATGAAGCTATGTCAAATATAGTCGTATAGTTGTTGGAAAATGGACTAGTTGACATGCTTGACGAAGAAGAGGAGCCTAAGCGTATTAGGGTGCGCAAGTGGATCGATTGGCGGGCAGAGTTAGGAGCGTCATCGCGCTTGGTGAAAGAACTCTCGAACGAAGACTCGAAGGAATTCGAAAGGTGCTTGCGACCAGACTATTTTAATGAACTGCTTTCGATCATCACACCTCGAGTAGTCAAGATGGATGCGGCAATGCGGGATTTAATTAGCCCGAAAATAAAACTGGAGTTGACCCCGAACGTTTTGGCTACTGGAAATAGTTTTAGGTCTTTTAGCCATGTGTTTCGGGTTTCAAAGGCTTCAATTTCCACTGCACTGCATTGTTGGTCTGTTCGCATGTTTCTGAAACCACTTTACCGGCACTTCCAATATTTTAAAATTTCCGTCGTTCAGGTCGCACTAGACGATGGTCATTTGTCGCATGATCACATTTGTTTCTTGGCGTACGAATGACAAGAAACATATGTTCGCAAGTCTCTACTGGAATGCCAGTAGTAAATCAATTGGCCCGGGAGGCCAGCTATATGCAAGGCGCCGTGCGGGTTTACTGGCCTGGCAGTTCACAGGCCCGCGTGCCTGTTTACACATATGCAAGTGACAGCTTACCAGTTACTTGCAAGGCACTTGCAATGCCTGTAGAATGTACGTACTAGCACGGTCTACTGGCATGTGTAAACGCTACTTAACAATTAAACCGTTAGTCCGATTTTAATTAAATAATTTTTGTATTTTAGAACAATGTATTGGCTGCGAGAAACTTTTTATTTGAGTATTCTAGCTAGTGTAGTTTTGGAGATATTGTATTTTTAGTAGTCTGAGGAAGGACATTTTCACAAAAAAATGTAAATGTCTGTAGCATCTAAAGGGTTAAGATTTCGAAAAAAATGTCCCTGAATATTTTTGCTGGAAATCACTTGGGTAATCACCTGGCAGTGCGTTTATCCGACAACCTCCGAACACCCTGTACACCATCAGAAGCGGGACACTGTATAATTTAAGTATGCCATAAAGACTCCAATCAAGCCATTGTTTCGTGTTATGCCAACATTTTATAAACCCCTAATTATTCACTAGCTTTTCTCATTAATTTCAGCATACGGAATGTAGTGTAGCGGTCAGTTCAGCTACACGAACTATTTCCAATTTTGCACGTGGACGCCGGACGTATTCATATCAATCGCTGAACACGACCGAAACAAAAAGGACCAACCCGAGTACCAACCACAACAACAACAACACTCATCATGACCATAACCCACGTGATCGTCACTCAGTACGTGACAATTCATTAGATTTGGGTAATTTGTCGTCCGGTCGTCGAATGTCCCTTGAAAGCCCCGCTCCCTCAGTTGACGGTTGCCTAGCCTTGTCCATAATGGGCAATGCAATTGCACCCGAACAAAAACCACGAGTTCTGACCATGAGCGAAAAGGATTTAACGAGACGTCATCACTCGTGCTTTACGAGAAATCGTGCATTTTTTGCATAGACCAATCAATTATACTAATTAGAAGTATTGTAATATTTAGTACATATTTTATATACACAGAAATGTAAGTTTTACCAGAATGAAAATGTATGTGTGCTAATCAAATTGCGTATAATCATACGAGTACAGGTAGTTGATTATTGATTAGTATTCATTTACGACACACTCAATTATAGATTCGATGGTACAACAGTCTGTAACAAAATACACATTTTTTTTTTCAGAAATAGTTTACGTAAAAGACATTAAATGTTTTGTTGGATTAAGTATGTATCATATATTTAATACGTACGTGTACATGAATAATGTGATATATCATGTAATTTGAATTTAAATCGAAAAATAAAAATATTATACCCTTGAAATGTTGTCTTTTATGGTTTCGGATTAGAAGATTTTCAGCGTTACTTTTCGTCAGTTTTAAAAATTATTTCACAATTCAGGGTTGAGTTTGATAGCGCTCTAAAACAGGGGTGGGCAAACTTTTTCTGGAAAGCATCAGCGGGCCTGGTTAGCAAACTCGAGATGTATCTGTTTCCCAAAGTAGTTAACCCATTGACAATTGGAATCTGACGATAACTATTTAGTTATTTAGTCAAATGGAATTTGAAAAAGAAAAGATACCTCTGCTATATCCGTATTTTTGAAAATGACGTTTTCGTTAATAATTGTATTTTCTTTACATCATGTAAACTGGTCAAACGTATTAAATGTTTTTGTTTCAAATGAAAATAAGATTTCTCCTTTATGTAAAATTTGTAAAGATATCCCACGGAAGTTAGTAGCTCCGATCTCTAGCCGAAATTGATGAAAATAGGATTAAATCGAAGACAACAGCTGGATTTTACATAACAAATTGAAGTGTTTTCCATAAACAGCTTGCTGATGAATACTCGTAAAACAATAAAGGGCCAAAAGTTTTACACAATAAGCTTGGTCATAATTATGAACACAGAGCTGGAAAACACTCTCCCCGGGCACGATGCTAGATGGATACTGAGTTGAGATGCGTTCGTTTAATGGTTTGCTGGGAGGACTATCGTTTTGCTTTCAGTTCGATTTGAGATTAGTACTGAGACCATAGCGATACATGGGGAACTACATCCGCGGAATCTTCGTTTCTGGCCGTGATTCGTTTTTTGATTTGCTGGGATTCCCAATTTTTCTGCCGTCGCAACCCCCTTAGCCTGGCCAAAAAGGATTGATATTCTACAAGAGTGATCACTCCATAGAGCTTTGCTCTCTGCCAGTAGATTTGTATGTATTGGCAAATAGGATCTTATTCCTACTACGCATCCTGTTGCACACGGTAGAGACATGGGGTGATAACGTGGTCATGTCAAGAATTTAAGGATAGTTTATGGTAGGAATTGGATGATTGCCAACCGAGATTCCAAGTTGCATCCTGAAACTTTCTTCGTCCAGGCGGTAAATAGGGTGGCCGAGGATTTGGACGCCGAGACGGTTAGGTTCTTACTTACGAAGAACGAGTTCAGTTCTTCAAGATAACCGTTGATGTGTTCGCACATTTCCGAGATGTTTTTCCATGTTACCAAAATGAAGCAGTCTCCAGCATAAGAGATGATATCGATTCCCTCAGATGATGTTGGGAGCCCTGGTAAATAGAGATTGAACAAGTAGGAGACAGAACTCCTCCTTGAGGCACACCTTGTTTAGCGATGAACTGTTTATGTCAGACAGAAGTACTGAATGGCTGACAGTGGGTGCGTTCCCAAAAGTATCGTAAATCCGCTACTTATCCATTGTCCCTACTCCGATTCGTGATTTCTCCGGGAAACGACACGATTCCCTTGCCGCCATGAATATATTTCACACAAACATACGCCACTTAATAAGGAATATTTCCACTTTCAAACACAATTTTCAAATGAAATTACGAGCGAGGACAGACTTTCCGGTCACTATACGCACTTTGAGGCCAACATTTACAAATGGAGTGACAGAACTTGTCAAGAGCGAACTGTCAAGACTCTAGGAATCGTTGAAGGGGTAATCGGATCGGAAAAAATTCGTGATACTTTTGCCCTTCACAAAGATTCTGGTATCGGTGTCTGAAATCGTACCGTTTTCGCAAAGTATCTATGAAACCGTGTCGACGCGCTTCCGACACGGTCCAAAATAGAAACGCAGCCAATGTCAAAGGCTTTCGACAAGTCGAGCACCAACAGAATTGTTCTGTGACGTGGACAAGCTTGTTTGAGGCCATTGTGGATGCGATGTGGGCCGCAAGAGCAGGGTGGATTAGTACTTCAAGCATTTTGGCAACTGGTGACAAGAGAGTTATAGGACGATAGGATTTTCCGAGTGTCTTTTTTTCCCAGGTTTCAAAATCGGTATCACCTCGGAATTATACTGTGCGCGAATTACGTCCACAAGTCGCAGCCAACAAAAATCAGCTGTTCAGCCAGTTATAGTAAAATCTCGTGTTCGCGTTCTTTTGACACATTCGAGCTGTGAAAAACTGGCTTCCTAACAAACTTGAAACACTTTTTTGAGTTAAGAATAGAAATATACACTTCCAAGCGCATAGCAGTAACTTACAACAAAACAAATGATCACCCACAGTTTTAAACCACATGCCTATTGTGAATTGATATTTCGCGGCTCGTTGATTGCGACAAAGGCCACGTTTAGACCAGTGGCGTGGCGTCCATGGAAGCAAGGGAAGCATTGCTTCCCTTATATTTGGCGATTGGTGGAAAATTTTCTAAATAATTTTTTCTGAATCGCGCAAAAAAGTCGCGAAAAAAACTCTTCGGCACAGTCTATGTAAATAAAAGTTCCAAAGAAACTAATCGCGAATATCTTACACAGCCGAATTGGTAACACCGCGAAAACCACCACACCACACCAAGAAGAAGACACATGGAAGCATATCAAAATTTGCATCTATGAGCGTTTATTTTTTTCCCCAGTAAACCTACTGTGTCGCGATAAAAAAAAATTCACGTACACGGTAGGTTGGAAGCACTCAGGAATTTGCTTCCAAGTTCCCCTCACATGTAGTAGAGGAAATTCTTGCCTGCAGCGGAGCTGCTGGCGCATGGACGCTGGGGAACTTTTCTTCCCATTTCCTCTTTGTTCGTATTTTCTTGTGGACTGAAAATATTTGCTGTGTTGCAATGCGTATGTGATGTGCTATATGAGTTTCACAAGGGTTACCAGAGTAGGATAGGAATTGAATTGTGGAAAAAGTTTCGATTTGAAATATAATGGCTTCATGGTTAAAAATTATTATTGGTAAATTCGAGAAGAAGTGATTTCGCATAGAATTATTAGTGTATACGAGTATTAGTAAGAGACGAACTCAATTATAGGGATATTTATGCATATTTCAATAACTTATATCTAATCGAAAACCATTTAACGGAAAATTCCAAGAAAAAATAAGTGGGAGATGGTAATACTGCCTCAAGTCATTGACGTCACAAGGAATTGAATGAGCCGTTAAATTTAAAACTCATTTGCTCCAGTGTAGTGCTTTAGTGTAGTGCGATTTGTGTGCTTTTTGTTGGTGAAAAGGTGAAGGGGTTTTTTAATCGGTCTAGGTGCTTATAATTGCTTATAGTGTTTTGATTTGTTTTTAAAGTAGCATGGATCAATATTGTGTTGTTGATGATCTTTTTCGATTGTCTTTTGGATCTCGATCTTTCGCAGAAAAAAAAGACATTATCGAAAAGGGTCGACCGAAACCGATTTTGGAAATTGTTTCTAAAACAAAAAGATATACTAGGCATTTTACTGCTAAGATTTATAAAGATACGGAATGGATTACCGGTTGTAAGACCAAGCAAAAATTATTTTGTTGGCCATGCTTGTTATTTTCAAATGATTCAAATGTTTGGCGAACTACCGGGTTTTGTGACTTAAATAATTTACATAAAGCTGTGGACAGGCATGGTACGAAAAGCGTTGATCATTTAAAGTCAGTACTTCTTCTTTCCAAGTTCGGTTCCGGTCCTAGAATTGAAGAATTATTAAGTAGCCAACATAGATCTTCAATAATATTGCACAATGAGAAAGTTTCGAAAAATCGAGATATACTAAAAATGCTAATTGACGTTGTGTGCCATTTAGGATGTCAAGAACAGGCATTTCGTGGTCACAATGAAAATGTGAATTCTTGCAATAGGGGAAATTACGTTGAACTTTTAAATCTTTTAGCTAAATATAATCCGGACTTGCGAGCTCACTTGGAGCAAGCGACTGTTTTTTCCGGAATATCAAATTATATTCAAAACGATCTCATTAGTAGCATTTCTAAAATTTTATTAAAACAGATTTATAATGAAATTCAGCAAACTAAATTTATAGCAATAATATTAGATGAAACAACCGATGTTTCATGTCGTTCTCAACTCTCAACAACCTTTCGTTACATTACTCCTTCCGGTGAGGTTAAAGAAACTTTCATAACTTTTACAGATATTTCTGATGATCAGACTGCGTCACGTTTATTTGACCATGTTTTAGATGTTGTTCAAAAATTCAATTGCGGTAACAAACTTATTTGTCAAAGCTATGACGGGGCTTCGGTAATGTCTGGTAAAATAACTGGATTACAAACACGTGTAAAGGATGTGTATAAAAACGCAATATATATTCATTGCTTCGCTCATCGGTTAAATTTAGTTTTATCTAAATCATGCGATAAAATACGCGAATGTCGAATTTTTTTTCAATCTATTACTTGTTTTTCAACATTTTTTAATCATTCAACAAAGAGAACAGTTGCACTAGATTTATTCCTCAAAAACAGGCTTCCAAAATTAGCTCCAACACGTTGGACTTTTAATGGTCGATTAGTTTTAACCATTTTTGATAATTTAGATCAATTAAAAGAACTCTTTGAATATATCATTGAAAATGAGAGTGGAAAGTGGGATGGCGAGACCGTTAATAGCGCAAGGGGACTTTTTGTTTTACTTACAGATTTTCAGTTTGTTTTCCTGCTCAATGTTTTTTCTAAAATTTTTCCACAAACCGACGTACTTTTCGATATATTTCAAAGTAAACAAACTGATATAATGTACTGCATTCAAAAAATTACAGATTTTGAAAATCAACTTCAATCGTTAAGAAATAGTTTCACGGAAATTTGGACCCAAACCACATCTATTTGCGAAACTCCACAACGCCGGAAAAAAGCCAGGTGCCTTGTTGACAGTAATGAAAATGTTGAACTATTCTTTACACGTATTTATGTCGAAATTATAGATAATATTACCGCAGAAATAAATTCAAGATTTTCATCCTTAGCAAGTTTCACATTTTTAAACCTATTAGATTCTTCTAAATTTAACCAATATTTGAAAACATTTCCGGACAATCTTTTACTAAATTTAACTAAAACTTATGCTGATATATTTGACCATATTTCATTAAAGACTGAACTCATTGTGCTTTATTCTGATTCTGATTTGCAGGGAAAATCTTTTCAAGGTATTTTTAACTATTTCATTAATAACAAATTAAAAGATAGCTTCACACAATTTTATAAATTAATATGTTTAGTTTTAACATTACCAGTAACCAGTGCGTCCGCAGAGCGCAGTTTTTCTTGCTTAAAAAGGATTAAAACGTATCTTAGAAATTGTACAGGCGAACAACGGCTTAGCGACTTGGCAATAATGTCAATTGAAAAGGTTTTCCTTAAATCATGTTTGTGTGAGCAAAGTTTTTATACAGATATTATAGATGGATTCGCAAAAAAAGAAAGACGAATAGAATTAAATTACAAATAATAGTATGTACGGATCTTATTATTTATTTTGACTTGTAATATATTTATTGCCCAATTATTATTATTTTATTTTACTCACTAACTGTGATTTTTTAAATAGTAAATAGTTGAATTATTTTTAATTTTTATTGTATTGTTATTGTTTTTATTATTCAAATTTTGATTCGCTGAACATGATTACTTTCTTTATGAGTGTATGGATATTTATTTTGCAATTTTTTTGCTATTGTTGTTATTGTTATAGTAGTTCTAATAATTCGAATATGCTTTATTTATGTACTTATAGTTACAGCTTTGCTTTTTTGATAAGTCTACCAACATATAATTTTTACAATTATTTATTTAAAAGTAAATTATTATATATTGGTAGCATGGGAATTAAAATGCTGATAAAATACAGTATACCTACTCTCACGTCCCCGTTCGTGATTCCTGGGTGCTTTTATATTAGAAATGTTAAAAGTAGCTAACGAGAGGGGTTCAATTAATACGCAGTAAATTTGTGGAAAGCATAATAATAGTAAATTTTTAATACCAATTGCTTCCCCTAGTTGAATTATCACGCCACGCCACTGGTTTAGACCGTGGAACTAAAAGGCGATTTAACTAAATCATTTTAGTGTTAGTACTTGTTGGTAGAGTGTTTACTGACCATACGGAGAGGTACTTCTTCTTCTTCTTTCTCCGTTGACAGCACAGATAAATTTTACAGATATAAATTTTACGACTGAAAAAGACTTTTTCCTGCCCGTGATCACGCACTGCTTTCCTGAAATTGCAAACAAAGCAAACGCCGAACAAAAAAAAACGACAACAAAGGAAACGTCAACCACCGAGTCAACATTGGCCACGTTTAGACCGTGGAACTAAAAGTCGATTTAACTAAATCATTTTAGTGTTAGTACTTGTTGGTGGAGTGTTTATACCGACCATACGGAGAGGTACTTCTTCTTCTTCATTCTCCGTTGACAGCACAGATAAATTTTACAAATATAAATTTTACGACAGAAAAAGGCTTTTTCTTGCCCGTGATCACGCACTGCTTTCCTGAAATTGCAAACAAAGCAAACGCCGAACAAAAAAAAACGACAACAAAGGAAACGTCAACCACCGAATCAACATTAGCGATGACAGCGACATAGTCCCAATTTTTTTAGTCCAGTTCCGCATCGCAAGTAGAGATAAGCTAAGTCCAAAACTAACTAAATCGATACGTTTATATCGTCGCGAGTTAGATCGATTTAGTTAGATCTCGAAGATAGTCCCGCGGTCTAAACGTAGTGATTAACGATGACAGCGACATAGTCCCAATTTTTTTAGTCCAGTTCCGCATCGCAAGTAGAGATAAGCCAAGTCCAAAACTAACTAAATCGATACGTTTATATCGTCGAGAGTTAGATCGATTTAGTTAGATCTCGAAGATAGTCCCGCGGTCTAAACGTAGTGATTGTTGAACTCGTCTCAACTTTTGCGACGTGAGCGAGGTGTTGTTCGCGCACAGTATACTTATCGCCATCTGAAATACATTGGGTCAACTTTATTTGACAGCAGAAGCCGCGTTGTTCGCGCATACTATAATTCAGCCATCACTCTCCCTTTCTGATGATGAGCGAGGAGATGGATAGATTGAAAGTAGCCTTGGGTTAATCGATAGCTGGCAAATCAAGGTGTTTGAGCATTGCCATTGAGATGCCATCAGCTCCCAAGGCTTTCAAGATATTTGCTTTCCTTCCATCGCGTGTAAAGAAGGCTACCGTTGCTCTTTACGCTTGTATAAAGGCCATTGGCAAGAGTTGGAGTTTTCAACCTAAGATTGTCTACTGGCTCTACGTGTCAATCGTACGCCCAATTGTTTTGTACGGTGTGCTGTTTGGTGGAATGGCCTTAAGACTGCGACTTTGTGCAGCTTGTTAAACAAGGTCCAAAGGCTAGCTTGCTTGCTCGTTAGTGGAGCTCTAGAAGCTACTCCTTCGGCTGCCTTGGACATTTTGCTTAACCTTCTTCCTTTGCTTCTTAAATGCTTAATGAACAACTTTCTAACACTGCCATTCGGCTTCGCGAAACAGGTCATTGGTTCTCCTCGGGTACAGGCCACTCGGCGGTCTTGAACGACCTGAGTATCCCTGATGACCTTTGAAGAGAGAATCAGAGGAAATGAAAAAGAGCGAGAGAAACGAAGTAATTCGGCACAAGTGAGGAAGTAGGAAGGGGGATGGAAATTTGTCATCTCTTTTGCTTCTATATGGACCGGGCGGGTGTTCCGCGGCAGAGAGACAGACTGGAATGTTATTGTTCCAATAGGAGAAGTAGGAGAGGGGATGACATTTCATTTGCTTTATGTGCTTCTATATAGACTGCGCGGGTGTTGCGCAGTGGAAGGCGTGTGTCTCTCTGTTTACTTTTTATTAGTTTGGTGGTGGAATTACGTCCAGAATTTTGTGCACAGTAAATGGGGGTTTCATCTCCTTCTATATGTCTCTGTGCTGATGCCACTAACTGCACCTCCACTAGATTTATTTTCGGGAAGAACTTTACTAGTATCACCCCCACTCCAAATCAATGGAGGGAGGGCGAATGTCCCTTGACGGGTTCTACAGGCATCTTTACGGATAGCTCGAAAACCGACTGCGGGGTGGGAGCGGCTGTTTACTCCGCTCAGCTTAGCCTGCACGCTCATACCGACTCATTTCGTTGAAAAGACAGCGCATCGGCTCTGTCATAGGGGTGATTACTGGCCACTACCTTATTGGAGAGCATGCAAGGAGGCTCTGCCTTCCTTTTAATGATTTATGCAGAAACTGTGGAGATGCGGTTGAGGAGGAAAGTTGTTTTCATTTTCACTGTTCCTGTCCGGCCCTCGCGGAAAAGAGGAGATCGGCTCATATTTTTCCTCGGAACTGGAGGATCTGAAGAATATCAATATCTTCTGCATCCTTCGATTTGTCACCAGCTCCGACTGGCTTAATAAATAGTCAGGTCTATGGGTTGTTAAAACCCAGCGGTATCACAACGGATCAACTTATGGTCTAAGTGTGCTGTGTTTGTCACGGCAGCCGGTTTAACCTAACCTAACCTTGCTTTCCTACTTCGCCCATGGTGAAAGCAAGTATGTTGTCTGCAGTTCGGTTGTGGATCTTCCCATGGATTATGCGTCTGTCAGATGTTGGGTGTTCAATAAATTGTTTATTGAAACGACTTGCCCAGTGAGTAGGGTCACTTTTGAGTTATCACCGAACTGAATGGCGACTTTCCCTTTCTGTTGTGGTGTATAAGAAAGGGCACGGACGGTCGAGCATTACTTGCAATCCATTTCACTACTTGCGCCGGAAGTAATGATCAGTTTATATCAGACAGAAGTGCTGACAGTATCGAAGGTTCCACCAGAACTATTCTGTGACATGAACGAACTTGGTTGAGGCCATCATAGATGCGAGATGTAATGGCATCCAAAGTCGTAGTCGTATTGTGCATACTTCGGAAGCCGCGCTGGTGATCCGCTGGCTGGATGTGTGCCGTAAGAACAGGGTAGATTAGTATGTATGTACCTATGTTGTCTGTAGTTCGGTTGTGGATCTTCCTACGGATTATGCGCTTAAGTCTGTCAGGTGCGGGGTGAATGGCGACGTTCCCTTTCTGTTTTGGTGGATTGGAAAGGGCACGGACAGTCGACCATAAGTTGCTCAAAGCTGTGGTTAGGTTGCAGTTATTCAGTTGGGTGCTCCATTTTCACCTCCTGTGTTTGGCTACATGTCTATGAATGTCGCAGTTCATCTCGTGAATTCTGGGATCGTCCAGATTTAGTGGATGTTCACACTGCGTGCGATGCCGAGCCGAGCCGGGTCGAGCGATGCAATGCGATTACAAGCTTTTAAAGCAAGAAAATGGAAAGTCTGCAATTTTAAATGGAATTACGCTTTGAGTGTAGACACTGCGCGCGATGCAATGATGAGCCGAGCGATGGCCCGATCTTTTCACAAACTTCTTTGCTTTTTCGTGCGAGTACCGGCTGCTGATTTTTTGCGATGGAATTTAATGGGCTTTGCGATGGAGTTTATGGGCTTTGCGATGCTTTGCGATGTGAAGCTTTTTGGAGCCAGTATGGTGCAAGTGCGAGCTGTAAAGTAATATTTGATGTAAGATCACACTGAAAAAAATGCATGTATGTCTGCTTTTATACCCTAGACTTTTAGGCGCGGCGGTGTGGCAGTGTATACATGGAAATTATGAGGGTCATCTCCTGATTCGATTTAGCCATATCTGTCTGTCTGTCTGTTCGTTTGCACGATAACTTTCGATAGAATGAAGTTAGAAACTTGAAATTTTGGTCAAATGTTTGTAGCATGATCTAGTTGATATTGGTTGGTTGGTATTGAAAATGGGCAAGATCCGACCGAAGGAACCCCTACAGTTGAAATTTCAAATGAGCGATAACTTTCGATAGAATTAAGCTAGCGACTTGAAATTTGGTTCAAATATTTGGATTTAGATTTAGTTGGTTGGTATTGGAAATGGCCAAGCTCCATCCCAAGCAACCTCTACGTCCCCTACAAACGAAACTTCAAATGAGCGATAACTTTCGATACAATAATGCTAGCGACTTGCAAAATGCGACAAATATTTATAGTGTAGGTTGTTAGTTGATTTTGAGAATGGGCAAGATCCTATTGAATGAACGGCAACCTTCCCTATAAACGTTAGTTCAAATGTAAATATCCAAAATTCGAATGGATGAACGATGAAACTTTTCATTGGATCCACGCCCACAGCTCAAACTGACCATATAGGAAATTCACTTTTAATGCAATGGCCGTTGTCAGTTGGAAGTTTTGGTATCACAACTAGGTCTGTACAAGTCTAGGGTATATACGCTTTGGACTCCGGTTTTGATTCAGCATGGCTCAAATGAAAGGTTATTACCACTGTAATAAGGTCGCGTGGTTTCACAAGCGGTTTGAGCAGCGGACACCGCTGCGTATAAAGGCATAGAGCAGAAGCGGCGGTTTACATATTTAGTGCCGGTGCACATGGACGTCGAAATGCCGTCTGACGCTGCGTCACTTTCAATCGGATAGGAAGAAATACATTACGGGCAATGAAGCGATGCACATGGCCGCAGATAGCTATCCGAAAACTATCGGCGCATCGGCATCATTTTGCCGCCGCGATAGCTATCTGGGATGACGCTGGTTTCTGTTCCTATCTGCGTCATTTCACGCGTCCGCATATCAATTTTTAATAAGCCGGCCCACATAAATTCGAACCCGAAACACGGACACGGTCACAATGTTTGATTTGTATGATGTTTCTTAAACCATTCGCTTGAGGATCACTTTTAAGTGCCAATTAATTAATTGTTAATTGTTGATCGTGACTACTACAATTAACAATTAATTTTGAGAAAAAAAAAATGGTGGGGAGGGAGCTCTCAGCTCGGACGGGGGTTCGTAAGTTGGGTGAAAATGGTGTTAAAAATGCGATATTCCTTATATTTTAGAAGTTATGGCCAAAAAACAGTTTATTTAAAACTAAAAATAACATAAATTGTAAATTCAGGTTCGCTATTATGTGACCCGGCTTATATAATACAGAGTGACGCTGTGTCCTATCGCATCATGTGAATTGAAATGCAGATAGGTATCAAAGAGGGAGGAGCTTAAGTAACGAGGCGTCCGGCGTCATTTGGACGTCCATGTGTACCAGCTCTTACACTGAATTCAAATGCAATCTCGCCGCTCCACAAACTGCGGCGGTGGCCTCAACGGCGAGTCGAGCGGTTTATACATTCATCGTCCTAAAGCCGCTGCGGCTGCCGATTTTTGCGTTTATACACAGC
The DNA here is from genome assembly GCA_964017055.1 of Chloromyia formosa. Lineage (NCBI taxonomy): Eukaryota > Metazoa > Arthropoda > Insecta > Diptera > Stratiomyidae > Chloromyia > Chloromyia formosa. Next base: position 12,922,975 of record OZ024817.1, read on the forward strand.
GGTGCGCCGCTGCTCAATCCGCTTGTGAAACCTCTCGTCTGAGGTCGCGGAAGAGATGATGAAATTCAGCAACACTGGGCCTTTCTTCATTAATGGGATGCACCCAATGACGACACCCTTCCATTTTTAGAGCACTGTTTTGAAACAGAAATAAATTTACTGGGTGAAGCACAAACGACATGATGTCGAACAGATTCTATTCCTTGAACTAAATTGGTCTCTACACTCCATCATTGCGTGCAGTGAACATCTCGGATCATCTTTGCATCGCAAGCCATCGCTCGGATCATCTTTGCATCGCAAGCCATCGTTCGGCTCGGCATCGCACGGCGTGCAATGTGAACACCCACCACATCGCATCGCTCGACCCGGCTCGGCTCGGCATCGCACGCAGTGTGAACGTCCACTTATACTACTGATACTATCTCTCTCGTCTGCCAATCTGACGGCTACGGTGGGAAAGTTGAGCCGAATTTTCAGAATCCGTTCTGCAGGAATAAACTTCGCGGCCGCTTTATTTAGGACCTCCCTAATGTGGGATTCGGTCTTACGTACGTCGGTAGACGTCGGCAGAGCGAGGAATTTAACGTTGATGTAGGAGGTCTTAGCTACTAGTATCCGTAGCAAAAGTACTGAAGAAGGGAGTAAGTAGCTCTCGAAATATACTTGAAATAAATATTTTGGTAGAAGAAGATACGTATTTTCATATTCCGATTTGTAGAAGAAAGCGAGCAGAAATGAGTTCTGAAACATGGTTTTTTCGCTGTCCTGAAAAATTACAATACTCACATTTGTCCTTTTGAAATCGGACCGATGATACTACACACATGCCGGAGATGGGTAATGTGCGATATAGGCATTTCGAAAAGTTTGAGTTCTGCACAAAAAAAACCGATATCTATCCAAATACAAGCGTTTTCACAATGAAAGCGAATAAACCCGCAACGGAGAAGGATAAAATATATCAGATGGCAAAGAAAAGATATTTCTTCATTTTTAAAAACCATATTTTTCTTTTATTATATTCTTAATGATTACAAAAAACAAATTATCTGGTATTTCTGTTATTTTTCTTGGTTTTTTTCTCTCATTTTTTATTAAGACTTCTAACTTCAATGAAATTGTATTTTTCTTTAAATATACATATATTTATATTTTCATAGGTAATATGTATTCATATTGAAAGTATGTATGCACTGTCTATAAATAGTATGCAGATTTCCACTTTATTTTCATGCTTTTCATTTTCCCCCGTTTCATTTATGAAATCTACGCAATTTAGCCGCTGCAAATCAAAATCGAAAAATTCTCATTTCGTTTCCGAACAAAATTATTTATGTATACACCCCCTAGAAGGTAATCCCGTAAATATTGGATTTCTCACGTGGATCTTTCTTTTAATATGCACATTTTAATATATTCTACTACGTTACATTCGATTAAGTAATTCAAAAATATATATATATGTATGTATGTATATCCCTTTGAATGCAGTAGAACATCTAACATCTAATTTGAATAACAGAAAGAAAAAACGAAAAAAAGAAAATCAGGCAACGCATAAAGTCAAATAAAAAATTGTTTAATGATAATTTATGAATATCGTTGAAAATTGTTCTTCTTAATTGTACATATAATTATAAGGAGCAACGAATCACGATTCTACGCATGAATTCTTACGAAAACTACAATAAAAAATATACTTCTGGTATATAAAGGTTATTTATTTAACTTTTGTTTTCTGATATAATTTTATTTGCATTGTTTCTTTTTGTTATTTTATAATTTTTGTTTTCGAATGTATTCCTTATTGTAAATGTTTTTTTTTTTCTTTCAAATTATTTTTGTCATTTGCCATAGATCAAGGAACGATGTCCTCGAAAATCAGACTATCATTCGTGTTTGTGTGTGTGTGTGTTTCATCATAGAGTTCAGTGGAAAATGCCAAGTGGAAATTATAATCACAAGCACATAATCGTAATATGCATAATGTATTAATTTAGATTCATGGAGATTGAACATGTGTGGAGGAGGACAATTGCATTGGCGGGACGACTTAACGATTTATCAATTTTATACTTTCTACATGTATTTATGTATACACTACATACCTGGATGACGTGCACAATTGTTGAGTACGTTTAAACACAAAAGCGGTTTCTTTCAGAAAGTAATCACAGCGAAAACAGTTCAAATCAATATTGTATTTAAACTGATATGAAAAAAGAGTGAAAAACTAGTGCAGAGACAATCTGCAAATCACCCAGGTGTGCGTTTTGTTTTCATTCAACTGAAAATACGGTTTAACATAGAGGTGGAAAATTAGAGACTATCTACTTATAAAGAAAGGGGAGAAATAAATAAAAACAATTGATTTTTCTATAAAGATTCGAAAACAATTCTTATGTTCTAGTCGTAGTAACCACAACAACGTCATATTACAGTATTATCTATAGATGCAGAAAACTACAATAAAACTAAGAAATCAAGCTAAAACAAGAGATAAAATGAGGATGATAAACATAAAATATAACACAACCGAAAATTTACTATAACTCATCTTTTCCAGTGGCAAATCATCTCGGACAACGTAATAGTTGATGCGAGGAGACAAGCACAAAACAGTCACTTCAATTTTACTCAAAGAAAAAACACTATATTTTTTTTTTTCAAATAATTAATCTTCTTTATAATTACAGTAATTTTAGTATGTAGTAAATTTAAATTTACGCAATGGAATTCAATTAACACAACTCCATTTCTAAAATATTATTTCGTATATACGTAAACAGATTGTTAGAAATAAAAATCAAATCTAAAAACAAATATCTTCATATCTTCTCTTTATATATGTATGTATATGTAATTCGTAAATGTAGAGTTAAAAAAAAACAAATCTCCACTACCGAAATGTTAAGAAAAACAGAAACATGTTTTTCTTTTTCATTCGATGTTGCTTTATGAGAAATAGAATAATTAAATGAAAAAACTAGCGAAAATTCATATCCCATAAATATTCCGTGCTCTTGATTCGTGTGTTGTTGACGAAGTTTATACCCCCACAAATATGTATGTTTTGCTTTTTTTTCGTATATACTCTCCCCTCCCTCTCTCTCTACCTCTCCCGTTTCTATTGTATCTCTAAACGTATTTTTTTTACATATAAATTATTTTCATTTGCCGATTATCTTTTCATCGTGAAAAGAATGTTCTGACGAAATACAGATAGCAAATATGCCGTTTATGCATGCTTTTCTTTTTTCAATCAATTGAAATCCCTTTTTTAAAGAAAGTATTGGAACATAATTTCATAATCCTATTTTTCTCTTTTCATGTGTGTGTATTTTTCGTACTAGCTTATTGAAAGATAGGGTCTACACAAAACCGAAATTCTTTGATTTGATAGCCAATAGAAGCTTATGTCTTAGAACTGCTTTACTGGAATAGAGTGGTATGTAGAGTCGCGAAATACATGTGTTGGCTGTCGGTAGGTGTGTATCGTCAGCTGGACGCATCGTAACCGAGGGCATGGGTTGGAAACCTTCTTCGGAGGCGGGAAGTGCTGGTGAGCCGGTCCAGAAGTAGACCTAGAAGACAAAAACAAAGTTGAAAATTTAACGAAAATTTAAAAACGAAAAAGGTCAAACTTATAGTTACTTATTGTAATTACTGGAATAGCAGAGAAAACTTATGTAAATAAAAACAATGTGTTGACGTGTTTGAAGCAAAAACAATACAAATTAAGGTCTAGACACACAGTGTCCGTACCAGGGCAGCGCCGTAGTCGCCCGTATACTGGCGATCTACGGTAAGCGAATTGTACCATATAAAACAATCTGCTGGTCCACACTACACACACGGACAGCAGACCGTCACCTGCACGTCACGGGGCGGACCGTGCCCGTTTAGTTTGGTTTAATTTTTCTCGCTCACGGTTCGGTACGGAAAGAAATTGGATACACACATAACCGAACACGGAGCAGCCGCCGCCGGGTGGGTTGTTGTGTAGCCATCATACGGCGAAGAAAATGTATAGATAGACACACGTTTGCATTGTATGCAATTTAAGTCGCTAGGAAGAATCGCGGGAATCGGGGACACATGGGAAACACACGATTGGTCTCGATACGGGTACTGTGTGGTTTCGCTTGCAATGTACGGTTATGTGCCCGATATACGGGCGACTACGGCGCTGCCCTGGTACGGGCACTGTGTGTCTAGACCTTTATACTAAGAGAGCCGTTCCTGCGGCAGCCGGTTCTACGCACCGGAGCGACCCATTGCATCAGTAACGGCGTAGAGCTGCCAAACCCCCTAAACGCCAGACGCGTTGCTACTAAAACAACAACATATTAAAAGAGCGATGTCCACATGCACCGAACTATGCAAATACATTTTCATTTTAATCCCTTTAACGAATGTAAGCAGCATAAGACCGGCAACGAAAGAGAAGGAGGATCAAGTGCGGTCGCATCAGCATATAAAACGCGACAGGACCAGATAGTGTGCTATAATTGCTCCGGAATAGGGCACGTTTAATAAATTGCTCAAAACCTCCGCGACGGCCTAGGTGCCAAAAATGATTTAAGACCACACATCGAACGGAGGATTGTGCGCCCAATCGGGTTCAACAGCTTAAGGACAGTGAAAATAATGTAGTAATGTGTTCGCTTAAAGTGTGTGGACGTGAAGTCGAGGCAATTGTGGACTCAGCCAGTGCGAAGTCGCTAATTCGAGAATCGGTGGCAAGGCAACTCAACGTCGACATACAACCGATAAATAAAACGTTTAAAGGATTCGCAGGTGGTGTAGTGCGATGCCATTTTAAAATAAACGCCAACTTAATAATAAGGGATGTAGAAATTCCGTGTGAACTGTTCGTAATTAACGACGATGAACTAGATGAATCCATTTTATTAGGAGTTGACGTTCTCGGGCGAGATAATGTGCAAGTGGTCATAGCGGTGAATGTCAAATAATAGCTAAACAACCACCTTCCAAGTGCGGAAATTTAAGTGACGCAGACAATGCAAAATTAAAAATGGTTCTTGACAGATACAACGGTCGATTCGATGTAGAGCTATCGCAGCTCGGTAAATGCAACATACAGGGTGGCGCAAAACTACCGTTATGGTTCAAATGCTTAATAACTTTTTAATTTTTATTTTTATTTCAGAATTTTGTGAAGAAAACTTCGGGAATTTGAAATGGAACAGTACACAACACAGCAGCGATCAAAAATTGTTGAATTTTATTTTAAAAATCAACGGTCAATTGTTTTGACGCAGCGTGCTTATCGTCGTTTTTTTAATGTGCGTACTGGACCTTCAGCACCAACAATAAACCGCCTGGTTGCAAATTTTCAACAATATGGTACAGTAGGACACATTCAATGTACCGGAAGACCTCGTACGGCCCACACGGAAGAAAATATCCAACGTGTTGTGGATAGTGTGCAGGACAGTGGAGAAACATCGACAAGAAGACGTTCGGCACAACTGGGGCTATCGCGGAGGTCCCTTCAGAGGATTTTGGCTACATTGCACATGTTCCCGTATAAGGTTCAGCTTGTGCAAGAATTGAAGCCGATAGACTACCAACAACGGCTTGATTATGCCATTTCGTTCCGACAAAAAGCAGAAGAAAATCGCTATTTCATTCACAATTTGATAATGAGCGATGAAGCCCATTTCCAATTGAATGGTTTCGTAAACAAGCAAAATTGCAGGATATGGGCTACAGAAAATCCAAGAACATCAGCAACAATTACACCCACTTAAGTGTACTGTTTGGTGCGGCGTATCGTCTGAAAGGATCATTGGTCCATATTTCTTTGAAAATGCACATGGCGCCGCAGTTACGGTTAATGGTGCTGAATATCGAACGATGCTGGACAATTTTTTGAGGCCAGCTGTAGAAAACCATCCACAGTTGTGGTTCCAACAAGATGGAGCCACAGCCCACACTGCAAGGGATACAATGGCTCTGTTACGGGACCTCTTTGGCGAACGCATTATTTCGCGCAGAAGCGATTTCAATTGGCCCCCACGTTCACCGGATTTAACAGCGCCAGACTGTTTTCTTTGGGGTTATTTGAAAGAAAGGGTATACGTAAATAAGCCAGCGACCATACCAGAGCTAAAACAAAACATTCGCAATGAAATTCGAGCCATAACACCCGAAATTTTACAAAAAGTTATGGAAAATGTACTGGAAAGAGCACGAATGTGCGAAGCCGAAAATGGCCACCACTTGCGGGATATAATTTTTCATACTTAAGCCAAAATTATTCCCCATTAATATACCATAACGGTAGTTTTGCGCCACCCTGTAGTTGAAATGAAAATCAAGCTGAACAATGATGTGCCGATCAGTTTACAACCGCATAGAATCCCGTTTGCTAAACGTCCAATCATTTCACTAGAGAACTCTTGGACCACGGTATAATTCGCGAAAGCGAGTCCGAATACGCAGCGCCGATTGTAATGGTTAAAAAGATGGACAGAAGTGAAAGGTTGTGCGTAGACTACCGTGCTCTCAACGCGATTACGATACGTTACCCGATGCCAACAGTCGAGGAGCAATTGTCTCGGTTGTCGGGTCGTAAGTTTTTCACTACGCTTTATTTATTATCGGGGTATTACCAAATCCCTATCAGCGAGTGTTCGCGGAAATACACTGCGTTCATAATCAATAACGGGCATTACGAGTTTAACTGCATGCCGTTTGGCCGTTTGGCCTTTTGAACGCGCCTGCAGTGTTCCAACGAGTCATCACTTCCATTCTTAAGCGAACGAAAAACAATATAAACGCATACGTTTACGAAATTATTATAGTTGATGAATCCCTAACGACACTCTGTGAATTCCTGGGCCTACTCGAAGAGGCGGGAATGATGCCCGGTTCACATTATTTCAGTCTAGTGCTGGACTGGATCATATCGTCTACATGATTCCATTCCAGTAGTCTGGCGTGGCGAGTGTGTTGTTGATTCGGTAACTGTAGTGACAATGACTTCTGGGCGAGCTGGAATGAAAAAGTAGACCGACAATCCAGTCACTGGACTGGATTGCTGGATTGGATTGCTGACCAGTGCCGGTTCACATTATTCCAGTAGCAATCCAGCGCTGGACTGGATTGGTTACTGGAATAATGTGAACCGGGAATGACGCATCGCTTCGATAAATGCACATTTCTCGAATCGGAACTAACGTTTCTGGGACATTCAGTTTCAGAACAAGGAATTGCGCCTGGAAACATCAAAACCGGAGCAATTCGCAATTTTCCGACCCCAACAAATGTGCCAGGGGTCCGAAGATTCTTCAGATTAGCGAGCTATTTCCGCCGATTCATCAGGAATTTCCCAAGAATAACGGCACCGTTGACGAAACTGTTACGAACTAAAGACGGTACGAATTTCGAATGGGGTGAGGCGCAAACCGACGCATTCAACGAACTGAAGGACGCGTTAACGTGTCACCCTGTTCTCGACATCTACAACCCGGAGTTAGAGCATGAGATCCATTCCGATGCCAGCAGCCTGGTCATTGGTGGAGTCTTGCTTCAGAGGTCGGACAACGAGTGGAAGCCGGTGGCATATTACAGTCGACAATGCAACAACTGCGAGCAGAATTATCCGAGTCACAAATTAGAGGTGTTGGCTATCGTAGAGACGGTCGAAAGGTTTAAGCTGTATCTGCTGGGCAAACCTTTCCATATCGTCACCGACTGTGCAGCCGTCGCCACAACAAAAAGTAGGAAACCCTCCCTCGGATCGCAAGATGGTGGTTGCGTCTTCAAGAAAATAGCCAGTGACAACATCGAGAAGGAAAGAGCGAAATGGAAGGAACGGTTCGATAGGAAACATAAGCGCCCAACGGTATACGAGGAAGGAGACTTAGTGGTCCTCCGTAACGCACCAGCAGCAACGGGCGAACCTCGGAAGCTGGAACCAACGTTTAAAGGCTTATATGTCATTTCAAGAGTCCTACGAAACGACAGGTACTTGGTGGAGGACATCGATTCCCAACGACCAGGGGAGCACTACGCAGGAGTGTTTGCCACTGAAAATATGAAACCTTGGTGCGAGTTGAGACCAGAGGTTGATCCATTCACCAGCGGAAGCGACGATGACGATAAGGACCTCGAGACGCGTTCCTCCAGGAGGGCCGAGCTGTCACATACACTAGCATCAAATCCAGAGACACCACTACAACCATACTGAACAGGTATAAAAGGAACGCACAAACCCGCACTCGGGGCAGTCGAACATTGTAATTAGTCGAGTGCAGTAATAAACGTCTTAAAGTGCAAATCGTGTTTACTCATTATTTCCTTCCCTTTTCCTGACAAACTTTCGACACCTGGAACAAAAGCCTCGGATTGGACGGATCAACAACGACGACCACGCAAACGACTAAAGGATATTCTTTCGGATCCTGGAGGTCACAGTCTTTATGAAAAATGTAACGACAACGGCCAGCGACTTATCGACTTCGCCTGCAGTAGGAATCTAGTCGTAAGCTCTACATGTTTCCCGCATCGACGCATTCACAAACAAACCTGGAAATCTCCAGACGCACATACCGTCAACCAAATTGATCACGTCCTTATATGCAGGAGATGGGTGTCTAGTGTGATGGATGTCCGCTCCTATCGAGAAGCAAACTGCGACTCAGATCATCACTTGATGAAGACGACCTACAAATGTAGAATTTCCTCAATGCACAATCGAGAATCAGCCCTCCCAAAATCTTCGCGATGCTACGGTGGATTTTTTTAATCGTCAAAACATCAATTCAGTATAGCAAAAACAAGAAGAAACATATATTTCCTCAATTTGACAATAATATTTGAGTCGGATGAAAAAAAAATTGCAGTAAATTTGTTATTTCGGGTTTTTTTTGTCGCTGGGTGTAATATGATAAGAACGGTTGCCGTATACGATAAAGTACACTTGGACCAAATGAAGGTCCTTTGTATTACTTGGAAGTGATTAATTGAATTTGTCATCCATTTTTGAACCATCCGAAGCTAATAGCGGAACGCAGGAGCTGACCCAAATCCGCAGTAGCTTAATTGCCCTAGACCGTATACGTCTACGCAGCTTCTGCGGAAGTCATGGTGTTCAAATCGGAGCCTTCTAGCGTGTTCACCAATAACACAATGACCAATGACCGGTAATGGCTCCCACTACGAGCCTAATGTGGTGTGTTTTCATCGACAGCAGCTTAGCAGACCGGTTTACATCCAATATGAGTCTGATCTACTTCGCATTGTGGTAGTTAATGAGTCTGATCTACTTCGCATTGTGGTAGTTATCATTAAGCCATCTCGAGTCAGCCTTGTCGATCGCGGCCATAAGTAGTCTACTTTTACAAATGGAGATGGGCATGGCCAAACTCCAACATATCTGATGGATATTAACGATTATTCCCGGACGAGTTCGTCAGCCCTACAGTTACCAGGCGACTATAGCCTGGTATCCAGCATAATATAATGTTAAAAAACCTTCCAACCTCTGTAAGGCATGATCAACAGGCAGGCCGCCACGGTTTTTGATGATATTAGCTTGGGCTGAATTTACAAAAAGCTATTTCACGATCCGAGGGATTTTATTGCAGCCTGGCTGTCAGAACTGTGACATCTCTTACTGCTATAACATTTCAAAACTACATCATTGCCTCTCTAATCGCATGGACTTCCGCCTGGAACATACTACAGTAGTTGGGGAGGCAGAGCGCCAGGTTAAGGTTGTATATGTATTTCTTTTATTATTATTTACTTACGGGACAAGGAAAATAATAAACTAAACACCTTTCTGTTTATTTCTTCGTCAATGGGATGTAGTAATAGCCCTACTACTTTGCCTTAACCCCTAGTGGAGCATAGCGCGTCAACTACTCCTGCGCGCCATCGTACTCTGTTCTGGGCAATGGGGCGCAACTCCCCAAAAAACACTTACCCAGCGCCCTACACTCCTTTGCCACAGATCAACGCCATGTAATTTTAGGACCCCCTCTTGGACGGCCTTGGTTGGAAATGGGGTTCCATTTCATGGCATGCAAAGCAATGCATTTATCACTCTTCCGCAGTGTGTGACCTACCTATCCACTGCTATTTCCGCCTGCGTATAAATTCGTCGATAGGCATCTGCCCCGTACGCCGACTTAGCTCTCCATTTGATTTGTTTCGGGAAAAATTCGACGAAGACATGAGCCACAATTGTTTTTCAAATGAAAGAACGTTGGCTTGTTGCCATAGTATGGACAAAGTAACAAACGCGCTCTGCTGACTTTATGGTTGAACCTTAATTTACAGTGAAATATTTGTTTCAATTACTTACCAAATCTTGCCGTTCCGTATTGCTCATTTTCTCCACAATACTCCATAGCCATCGTTTGAATTTCACTAATTTATCGGATTGTTCATTTGATTCATCATTAAATGTTGTATATGAAATAAGTGTTGCCACATTGATATCGCCCACACCATTTAATAGTAACCGTAAATCTTCGGCTGTCAACGAATCCAATGCACCGTCAGGCAAAACATCGAACACACCGTCTCTTAATGCCTGTGAGAGAATAAAGTTGAAATGTATAGTGAAATACGTCATATCACGAATGCTTTCAGAAGAAGGGCGGAGAGAGTAAGAGCCCAAGGTGAGTGACAAACAAACAGAACACTTACCTCTAAAGCTTTTTCCTGAGTCTTAATCATACGATATTCGGCATATTTGCGAACATAGTCATAAATATTATTCTCATTAACTTGTATATCACGACCGCCAGGTATTAGCTCAACAGTACCGCCGCCCTCTTCACGACAGAGATCAATTCTGCGAAAGAAAGAAAGAAAGAAATGAAAATGGTCGTCTAAGTATTAATAGGCTAACAATTTTTGTATGGGAATTTTCTGATGGGAACTCCTTCGAAACTACTGAACCAATTTTAACGATTTTTAAACCATTGGAAAGGTATTCTTTCAAAGGTGTGCACATTTTATCCGCGAAAAATACTGCGAGCTTTCGTAGATTCCAAGCTTGATCCTGTGGTGGGAAGATCAAAGTGAGTAGAAGAATTGTGATTCGGTTCATGTATCCACTGTGGAAATGTGGTTCACTGGAGTCGAGGGGGAGGACTGGAGGCACTAACAGGTGGTGGTACGTTAGGTGTTTGCGATGACGTTCATGCAGTGAAGGGGGAGTTCGATTGTCGGTGGTTAAGGTGATACCAGTTGTTGCAGCATGTACATCTTAAGGCGGAATTCCACCGAGGCAACACTAGGCAACATGTAGCATGCCTCTTGTCGGTCACTGTTGCCTCGGTGGAATTCCGCCTTAAGATGTACATGCTGCAACAACTGGTATCACTTTAACCACCGACAATCGAGTTCCTCCTTCACTGCATGAACGTCATCGCAAACACCTAACGTACCACCACCTGTTAGTGCGAAAACAAGTTCCCAGTCCTCCCCCTCGACTCCAGTGACGGACAAGATGCATGCTACATGTTGCCCAGTGTCGCCTGTTTTCATTTTTTTTTTTACACATTTTCAGTGTCGCATGCTACAAGCCGCACCGATTCGCTGGCTATTGGATAGCGGCGACATTGTTCGACATGTAGCATACGGCAATTGTTGCCTCAGTGGAATTCCGCCTTTACTGTGGTAGCGTTGGGATGTAGTGTTCTGTTACAGACGCAGCAGATCCAAGGACCTGTATTTGGAACTGGGTTGAACTGGATTCCGGCGCGTTGAAGAAGTATTGAAAGCAATAGCGCCGACATATGTTACTCCCAATTTCCAGAAAAAAATGAACAGTCAAATTGTGTGACACACACAAAGATCTTCCTTCTTGCATCTAAGGGGTTGTGGCAGCTCTTGGCCGTGTGACGGGGTTCTTCCAAATAACACGGGTCGTAGAAACGGCTGCCCCAGGAACGACTGCTCGCTGCTCGACGGTGCCTTCAGGCCCGTTGTTGAGACTGTCGATGGACTGGCCGTTAAGCGATACAGTCCCTCTGAGTCGTCCTTGGACGTCTTTAGTCCTGATTACTCGGAGCCCTTACGTTCTGACATGGATTCTGATCCCGATGAATCGGTTTCGGAGAAATCCGGACTGACGGTCGTAGATGTCAGCCGCATGGGTTTGAACCCAAGTAGCGACTACACCAAATTAACGAAGGTGCAAATAAAGAAGAACTATGGCTGAGATGAAGCGAGTACGCTCTGAGGAGCAATCACCACAGGCTAACTTGGCGAAAATCCAGGACTCGCGAAGAGTCCGGTAAGCCATGCCATGTAACAGCAGGTGTTAAGCTGCGGTTCTGCTCAGCTGATGTACTAACGCCGTAACAGGGGAATGGATGCGAAGGAGCTCTGGATTTATCAAATCTAAATGCGCGTCTCCCATTTCATTTGTGGAGGAAGAGTCCTTCCCTCGTCCACACGTTATACGTGGCTATTTTGTCCGCAGCTCGACGCTCTCCAATGAAAGTCATTGGATCAATTGAAGCCCAAAATCGCCTTCCAACCGAAAATAGGAGGGTCATAAATAGGGGGGTAAATAAGGACTCCCTTCACCTCGTCCTGCCAGTGGACGACGCCTCGATGGAGCGGTTGCTGGAGCGCAACGGTAAAATTGCCTATCGCTTCCCGCACGTCACGCTCAATCTGGACAAGTGAATGTAGACAATGCGCCTTCTCCGATAAACAGGATGCGCGCAAATTCGCCCCACCCGCCGCAGGCGAACCTGGTCGTAAGGTTGCGGTGGACCCAATTCCAACCAATGTGGGGCCTGGCGACAACGACGGCAACTCCACATTCATCATAGTTGCGAATACACCATCTACCAGCAGCGCATCTAGGACTCATCGCGCCACGTTAAGTGCCGCAAAACCTGTGCCGCCAGTGGTCAATGTCCGTCAAAGCGCACCGTTGAGAAGATGCAGTAATCCGTTTGGTCCTCGTGCTGCTAATAGCTCGATGAACCTCAGCGGCTCTCACTGAAGGAAGCGTCAACAAAAGGGGGACAGAGGCAATAGTTCCCGACAGGGCAAGCAAAAATGCCTTGTCCAACGCTAACTATCTTCGCAGGAACCTTGAACGCCATTAAGGTGCTTCAAGCGAACCTGCACCACGCAATAGGAGCATCGGCCTCTCTGTGCAGATTATTCACCGATAAACAGGCCACCATTGCGCTTATTCAAGAGCCATGGGTGGGCGGTGCCGAATTTGCTGTTTAAACACAACAACTGGTAAGTTGATATATGACAGGTTAGCGGGTTGTTCGCGTGCGGCGCTTCTGATCTCTAGCATAACAATGCGTTGTTGACGTTTCGATAGCAGTTGCTAGCACCTCCTAACCGTATAGCCCTCTTTTACTCAGAAGCTTGGAACGCTGTGGGAGTTGTAATAGTACCCACAGATCGTTTTTTATTTTATTAACGCGCCGGGGAAATAAACCGCTGATCTCTAGATGCAAGACCTCACCTCTACCAAATGCATCCAAAAGATTGCTTTGCAGACTTTTAATAAAAATCTTTAGTTGAAAAAAAAAGTTCAGATCTACTTACACAAACGATATTTCTAATTTTGATAACATTTCAGCTCCTTTCTCCGATTGTGAGTCATGCACCAATCGTCTTAACGATTCATAAACTGTCGGATCAAAGAATGCTAAATCGTGGAAACGTGTCTGTCGTCCCAAAACGTATTTGAGGACGTGTCGTTGCAAGAATAGCGGGAATAATTCATTTTGTAGGAGACAAAGACCGATTAACCTGAAACAAAAGATCAACAATAAAATCGAATCCGTCGTGTAGGTGTCCAACGCTGATATTTCATATCATGTAAACACATACCTTCCAATATTCCTAAATGCATTAATACGCTCAAACGAGCCGTATCCTTGACGCGGACTATAGAATCCTTGTTTGCCGGGCGTATAGAATAGCGGTCCATTGTCTTCCAGTTGACAGTGTTCGAGCAGTACGATGGGATTCATTTTCTTTGAACCGTTTGAGCCTGACGCTGAATTTTCTGTAAATGCACAATGTTTGAAAAAAATGTCCTCCATATGATATTGTGAGCGCGTGCAGAACGCTTACCTAATTCTAATTTTTGTTTATAGACGATTATATCTAGAGCTTCGTAAACTTTTTGTCGCAAAGTTTCCTCCGACGCTAAGATGATTAGTAGTTGTGCTGGTGCTAATTCCAATAGCATGCCCGTTATTTTTGACGCATGCGTTGAGTTTAATGCATTCACCTGGAAAGAAAATACGAACAGGAAGAAATTGAATTATCATTATCATCATTGTGGCGCTACAGCTCAACGTCAGCCCTCTGAAATTAGCTTCGTGACCCACCTTTGCATATAAACGTTCTCCTAATTGTTGTAAATGTATTGACAAATGATCATTAATACTTGGATTCACCGGACCGCCATCGGGCGTGGGCATAAACGGTCGCGCATCATAATTAAGCGGTCGTCTACTCTCACGTCGCCATATTATCTTACTGCCACCCGTGCCACGTCTCGATGACAACGAACCGCCGCCGGACGACTCTCGTCCACCAGCCGATCCACGATTTCGCAATATGCTCGAGAACGAGCCACCGTACTTACTCGAGCCCACCTGAGCCGCTTCCAAATTGGGCAATTTTTCATTGGCCAACAGCGCTTCGGCTATTGACGTATAAAAACTACGCGCCACACCCGATCCTTCGCCCGGCTCATCCTTAAATGTAACTTTCACCCGGTTAAATGTAAGCGGCGGTTGTACTCGTCGATTTTGATTACCGAATTGCGTATTCAACTCTTTGAATGTTTGAATCAAAAGACTTGTGCGATTCCGTTCGATTTTCGAAAGATTCAGATCACGTTGCTGACCGTTACGGAGTTTTTCCATGTGACGCCGGAAACGGGATTCTTTGACGGGGAATCCACGCAACTCGGATATGATTGAGCCGGGCTCGAGACCCACGTCTTCCATAAACACGCGTCCGAATAAGTCGAGCGATAGCTTCCAGCGACCCAAAAGCAGATCCCACGATGGAAATTGGGCGATAGCGGAATGCGGTCGGAACAAATTGCCACGGGACGGGAGTATTGGAGGCGGGGCGGAGGGTGTTGTTTCGACGGTGACATTTGCCGAGATTTCTTGGGTTTCCATCATTTCGGGCGGCTGAAGGGTCTCCACTGTAATGGAGCATGGCTGTAAAGAAAAAGGGTGCAAGAGAAATATTTTTAGTATAATCGTTTGCCAGGCGGGGAGAATAGAAGGGTTTCTCGCGAACGCTTCCATGACATATTTGCCCCGTATCTGTCCTCGGACACAACTCAAGCGTACGAAGTCATCAGAAGGCATTTTACTAATTTTGTTCTACGGACATATGGTGTAGACATAGCAAAACTTCAGATTAAAAATATCCAGTATCAAATGTCCGATGATCTCTACTACATACACACTCGTGACCGATGATGTAAACTTACCGATGGTCCAGCTCGTACAATAACACTTTTCGACGGCGAACCGGAACTATTCGATTCCGACGTCATATTTCCAGTATTTCCGGCAACATTTGCATTGTCATTGATGCCGGACGACGATGAGGAAGATGATGAACCTCCGGCCGTCGCCTGGACATCGCCAACACCTTGACTATTACTACTATTACTAGTGGAGGCATCGAAAACAGAGAATGACTGTGGTAACAGAGAAATGGGCATGTCAGTCGTGATACATTCAGTTAGGGAATTTTTATTTTTCTTTGCTAGAACGGCAGCCGTTACCGATTCGATAGCTGCTGCCACCTTGCGCGGTGTCACAATAATTTGCGGACGAACAGTCTTATCGTTGGACGATGTGGATGCATCTTGATTTGTCGTCGTCGATTTGCCGAGACTGCGTCCATTATTCAATATCACTTGTCCCCTCACCATTCGATCAAGATCATCCTCCTCACTCTCATCCGAGTCAACTTCCATCTCAATTGGTTGCGACGATTGTAGCTGTTGTTTGTTCATGTCCGCACCACCAGCCGCCGATCGCGACAGATTTTGCGTTGTAATGGACAAATCTTGTGGACCTGGGGGGGGGGGGAAAGAATTTATGGAGAGATTATTAGATGAAAGCTCTTTCGTAGAGAACTCACCTTCTGGCTTTGTTCTCGCCTCGTCGTCGTACTGATCAAAATAGTTTTTCTTTTTCAGTTGCACGTAAAGATTACCTAAATTACTTTCACTGGGCGGCGGCCCTTTCGTAGACGGGCCGGCTGCTATAAGATCTTCTTTCTTTATATCACCACCACTACCACCAATATCCATTTTTTCATCATCCATCGATTTCATTGTGTCCTCCATCACTTGTGGATCCAACGAATCATCGGCTTGGCTATTTGCACTCTCGGCCGCGGTCACCTGATATTGATTGCTTGCCGACGTCGCCTGATCATAGGCTCGACTATGAGCCGACAGATATTCATAGCTTGACGATAGATCGAGTCGAGTGGGTGGAATTTCTAGCGGTGAATTCACACCGGGCGGATCTGATCCGTTTGTCGGTATTGTCACGGGCAACTGAAGATTCGAGAATAGTTCCTCGCGTTTGGCATTGGGCTGCAAAAGGTGCGGTTTGTCGGCAAGCGGCAATGCCGCTTCGAGCGAAACGGCAAATGGATCGGGTGCCGGACATCCCAAACACAATGTTGATTCCGATCGTTGGAAGAAGCCGTGCCGTTTTCCCAATGACGAACCGTTCAGAACGTCATCGTCCAAAAGTTCCGGTATAATGGCCAGCGAATTGTTCGAGTCGTCTTCAATGTCTTCGTTCTCGTTCTCATCGGGATCGGCCCACAACGCGGCATCGGCCTTATCACCGTCCGACGTATCGTTTCGCATGTAGTAAATCATTCCGTCCAGAACGTAGGCAATGTGTCGGAGGGCGGTAACGTCCAACATTGGCAGTGAATCGCGATGCTCGGATGTGTGGGCACGCATTAGTGACAGGCAGTAGGTGAAGAATTCACGACGCGACGCCTGAGTGTATGCTGAACCTGAAATGAGGCAAAATTAGACAATTTACTCCGATGAAAAGACTACACTCTGGAGAGATAGAAAAAATAATCCTTTTGTGACCTTCTTTTTGTTTTGACTTTTGCGCATCACCCACGCACTTTTCTAAATTCACACAAATCACGTTTTTGTAGGAAAAGTATATTTCTTTTTGGTTTTTCTTTTTTTGGTTTTGTAGGATCATGTCGTGATTCATTTCGCAGGCTATGTTTTATTTTTCCTATGGCTTGCTTAAAATTTGTTAAAGAAAATTTTTTTTTGGATCAAGACCTACCATCGCGATCATAAGTTCTTGGATTATCTGAGCTTGAAAATCCAACAATACGTGTTGTTGTTGTATTGGAACCCGAAGCACTTAGGCTGTTATCAACTTGGCTTCGGTTTCGGGGTTGTCCTGCTCCGGACCCTATAATGGGATGATATATACATTGGTGTCGATTATCATAAATATTTTGTAATAGAGTTCACACTGGTTTTTCATTCGCCCTACTGATTTTAGGAAATTTAAATTTTTTTAGACGTTTGAATCTGCAATATTGCAACGACTTAATTATTTAATTTTTCTCGGGGAATTGTTGATACTAAGCCGATACTATGTCTCGGGATAAATTTCACGAAAACAGAAAAACACATCGATGAAAATGGACGGGCTGATGATCGCTCGGAAAGTGGGAAAAAAATGTTTCCTTTAACACACGCGATTTGTTCATCGATCGAACCAATATTTGTACAAGGGCTAAATATTCCAAGAATTAGAAATGATATGCTTGGCACACGTAAATGAAAGAATCAAGTTTTTCTTTTAAATTTTTCGTCACATATTTTAAAAGCTCTAATGTTCAATTAGAAATTTCTTGAAGGGCAACTCCGTTCATTTGATGCACTTTGCTGGTCCTTGACTTGGGACTCGCATTCTAAATAGACATTGATATCTTAGACCATTTAGAAATGGACCGTGCTTTGGCCATTTAAAAGTGCTCCATCATTTGGGGAATTAATCGAAAGTGAGCCTTATCCGTTTGCGTTTGATATTGGTTAAGTTCATAACACACAACGGTTGGCATACTGTAATCAATTTGTTTTATGAATTCTCTCCACTGAGTTTTTCATGGACACAACATTCTGTGAAAAATGTAATTTTCTCCATCACAAAAAATTTCTCCGCTGGCTAGAACCAGCATATGATAACAATCCTGAAAAAAAAACTGCAGTTTCGAAGTATCGCTACCACAACAACATCCTGAAATGACACTCGCGCTGTCGTATTCATACGATTTTTCGTCAGTAGTCAGTTTGAACTGGAAATGTGACAACTGATGAATGAGTAGATGCAAGTGCAGTTCAGAACACAACAACGTGTTGCAAAGCTGCTTCGATACTGTTGCCACAGCATGTTGCGATTCCGCTTTGTGCTATGAACTTAGCCAAAGACTTATGTTGACTGTTCTGTCGAATTCTGTATAAACAAACGTCAATTCTTGTCAATATTTAAATTTCATAATTACTAAGAGTCTACTGAGTCAGCCGACTGTCGACCACCTGCCGACTTAGTACTACTTACTGGTTTCTACGGAGACATACAGGTCAAGCGCATTCCATGTACTATATGTACTCGTATGTTCAAAGCTCAAAATGGCTTTCAAAATCATTTTCTATCAAACCCATCGCCACTAACTGCTATACGCGTAGATACACAATGGCAATGGCTTGCAATTGTCAATCATGGCCCATTGTCAGTAGCAGACATAAACAAAATATCAATCCTAGAGCGATCCGTTCTCGTCGCGTTCGTATTATCATCGTTTTCGGAAGGGGGTTGAGCAAGATCGCGCGCTCAACCCAAGGTCGAAGAAGAAGCGCGGAGCCTCATCAGGGGGCTTCCGTGCTACTGGCAGGGACGATTAGGGGAATTTCGTCGATCTTTAGTTTTCTGTATATCCTGGTCAGGGACTTCCCCCGTTTATGTTGTAAAAGAATAAATAAATTAAACCTAGCAACACTGAACACGTGTATGTGAAACTTTGAATATATAGCCATGGAATGAGCTTGTCCTATATGTCTCCATAGAAACAGTGGCTCCAAAATCTGGGTACTAAGTCGACATGTGGTCGACAGTCAGCTAACTCAGTAGACCGTTTAGAAATTATGAAATTCAAATATTGACAAAAATTGACGTTTGTTTATGCACGATTCGACAGCCCGGTCAACATTATGTCAATACCGAAACGCCAACTGAGTAGGCTGACTGTCGATAATCTGACAAGAACTGACTTTTATTCATGCGCAATTCGACAGAACAGTCAACATATGTCAATATCAAACAACAACCGAGTAGGCTGACTGTCGACTTATTCGCCAAATGTTGGAGCCAGAAACATACAGGACAAGCTCATTCCATGGCTCTATGTTCTAAGATGTGAAACGAACTCAGTACAAAATACAGTCACTTTGTTATCCGACTTCAAACAGGTTGTATCACTTTGTCTCGGTCAAAACAACAATTTATCTTCGGCCTTCGGGCAGACGTAGTCCGGATGGCGCAACGGTTAGCACGTTCGCCTTCTACGCACTGGGCCCCGGTTCGATTCCTACTGAATCCGGTAGTTTTCGATAAAAAAGGAGATTTACGTGTCGGACTATGAGCCCACTCAGCTGGTAAATAACTCGGTTGAGCGTGTTGCTGATCACATACCTCTGCACAAGACCGTCACGATCTAGAAAATGGGATGGTGCTAACTCATCTCGAGGCCATGGTTCAAATTGGACTGTTGCGCCAGTTATTTATTCGGGCAGACGCGTGAAATTCTTTTTTTTTTATAGCGATGACGAACCAGTTCAACCTTTTACAATCCTGCCCACACTACCGATAGCTGAGCTAGTATCGAGCACGCGTTATCTCAGGTCATTACTGAGGAGATTTTGATACTTAGGTGTCACGGCTGGTCTGAACTCTGAACAACCATGTCTCGATCTCCGTCCTCAATAGTGAGCACACTCACGCACTCAATTCGTTATAGCCAGTAAAACCGCTAGTTTATCGCCGGCTTTACTCGCCAATGTATCACCACCGCCCTAAAAGTGAGTTCGCCCGTCGCAAATATTTGTCCAAATTTTTGAGGAAATATTTGTAGAGATTAATTTGGCATAGCAGTTTTGTCGCTTGTTCACAAAGAAAATACGAGTATTTTTGATTCACACGTACAACAAATATTTGCATTTTAAAGGCCTCTATACACTTCACCGTGAACGTGAAAAGAAAAAAACGTTTTCTTGGAAAATATCCATGAAAATTGCTTTCTATGTGCGGGAATTATATTCGAATAAATGGAGAATTCGATAAACTCCATTTTAGGTATATTTTCACAATTTCACATTGAGATTTCATATACTTTTTTTCAAATTCCCCGGACATTTCACCGTAGCATCCATCCCCACCATTTGGATGCTCCTCAGCCCGCATGGGGGTCCTTAAGGGGGGTCAAAATGGTGTCAAAAATGCGAAATTCCTTATATTTTAGAAGTTATGGCCACAAAACATGGAGCATTCATCCCCACTATTTGGATGCTCCTCAGCCCTCTCAATCCCTATCCACTCCTCCCTCTCTATCTAAGATTCGTTCAAAAAGAGCGATACAAAATCGTATCGCACAAAAAGATTCGTTCAAAAAGAGCGACACAAAATCGACTCGCACAAAAAGATTCGTTCAAAAAGAGTCAAAAGAACCCCAGCCCCAGATTGGCAGCCCCGTTTTCATGGGAAATAGCGGTCCGATCGGGCTGGCTGGAACTAAAGGGTATTGGGGGGTCGCTAACTCCGAATCTGGGGTCAAAAAAGAGAAAAAAGAACTGGGGTCGCCCATCCCAGGCTGGCAGCCCCGTTTTCATGGGAAATAGCGGTCCGATCGGGCTGGCTCGAACTAAAGGGTATTGGGGGGTCGCTAACTCCGAATCTGGGGTCAAAAAAGAGAAAAAAAATTGGGGTCGCCCATCCCAGGCTGGCAGCCCCGCTTTCCTGGGAAATAGTGGTCCGATCGGGCTGGCTCGAACTAAAGGGCGTTGGGGGGTCGCCAACTCCGAATCTGGGGTCAAAAAAGAGAAAAAAAAAGAGTTGGGGTCGCCCATCTATGACTTTTATTGAATATGTTATTAACCAAGATTCAGACTCTTTGCATGACTCTTTTTGAACGACTCATTGGAAAGAGTCAGAGCTTATGTGCTGGCACAGTGAAAAGAGTCATTATGCCCATCACTAGTACAGAGCCGTTAACATGGAAATGTTTATTAGGAGGCTAGGCTATTCATATAAAAAGCGACTAAAAAAAGCAACCGACACGACATGGTTCTAAAGGAGATTCGCTAGCATGTACGCGAATGAGACATTGGATTTATATGTAGGGTAGAATAGTGTGGGTGTGTTTGGGGTATGTAATTGATGTCGTATAGTGTGTTTGAGGGATATAAATATGTATACAGTTAAGTATGTGATATGCATTCTGTGTAAGATTTATTGTGTGTGGTAATTGCTATAATGGTTGAATAATTATGGCTAAGTGATGGTGGCTGGATGTTAGTGACCAAGTGTCATGAGGTGAATGCACTAGACTACTGTTGATGACATTTTGAGTCCTTTGGTAAGGACGAAAGGAGGTTGTCTAGGCAAGATGGGTATCACATAA
The DNA here is from genome assembly GCA_964017055.1 of Chloromyia formosa. Taxonomy (NCBI): domain Eukaryota; kingdom Metazoa; phylum Arthropoda; class Insecta; order Diptera; family Stratiomyidae; genus Chloromyia; species Chloromyia formosa. Next base: position 12,944,731 of record OZ024817.1, read on the forward strand.
CTGGGGGTGTTGGGGCGAATGCATTAGACAATTGTTGGTGGTATTTCAAGTTCTTTGGTCAAGAGAAAAGGACCTTCTTGGGCATGAAATGAAACCACGCCAATATGAGTATGATCGGGGGTGATGAGACCAATGCACTGGATTACTGTTGAAGACATTTTAATTCCTTTGGTTAGGATAGACGGACCTTTTTGGACATGAAGTGAAACCTAGCCAAGTATGTTAGCAGTAAATTAACATTGCCTTAACAGTATGTTAATAGTGCATTAACAGTTCATTAACACAATGTCAACAGTGCATTAACAGTATGTTAACATTAAATTAACAGTACATCAACAGTGCATTCAGATTATGTTAAGAGTACAATAACATTACCAGTATGTTAACACTACATTAACAGTACATTAACCGTTTTTCAGCAACATATTAATAGTGCATTAATAGCATGTTAGGAGTCCATTAACAGAATGTTAACAGTGCATTAGCAACAGTCCGTTAACAATTAATTCACAGTACGTTGACGTTTAGAGTGCATTAGCAATAAGTCAACAACTCATTGACAGTGTATTGATAGTACAGAAGTAGTGCATTAATCGTACATTAAGCGTTACCCACGTATCTATACTCGGGGCGATCGGTAGCGCAGTGTGTTGAGGCATCAGTCTCATGTTTGACTACTGGCGTTTCGGGTTCGAATCCCGTCCACGACGACGTTCGTGGCCATGGATGTGCAGTAGGTGCATGCTGGCAACCGCATTCTCCGAAACCAGTTTATGCCAACGAAACGTCAACTGGTCCACATGGAACAGTTGACACGCTATGCCCCACAAGGGGTTAGGGCAATTGAGTACGTATCTGTACTCGATTAACAGTGAATTTACAATGTGCTAAGCGGCATGTGATGTGCCACTTGCATCACCCCGAGTCGCCATCTACACATTAAGTTTAAGCAAAGCCTTAAACATTTCTCCAATATTTTAGACTGTGCTTGGAAGTTCTTAAACTATTGTAACATAATAAACTCCGGAGGTATAAAGATGTTTATTTAAATACGTTGAACAATAATGTTTGACATAAAACTTGAGCATAATAATAATCAAATTGCGTGTCGACAGGGCAGTTAAAACACATTGTCGGTAAGAATTACGGACGCACATAACGTAAACTTCTGCATCAAATACAACGGAAGTTTCGACCGGGACCATTTGTAGTGAAAATGTGTCAACCAATGTGTAAAAAAAATATGGCAAATGAATAATGAACATTTTCATGGTTAGCGTTACGGGCCCCGCTCGAAGCCCCGGAATTTTTTTTTGCCTAATATGTCACGTTTGAACCCACTCAGTGTTATTTTTTTCGCCTAATTTGTAATATTTGTCACGTGTGAACTCACTCTAAGGCCTGACGCATTTGCGTGGGCGTGGGGCCGTGGGTTGCCCCACGCAAACGAGTGGTTCTGTCGCCGCATATTGAAGCCAACACAACCCAGTCGTTATAGCGTGTCTGTCAACGCAGCCAGCAACAACTTTGAAAAGCTGATTTCATCTCCTAAATTTTTTCTAAATTTCTCGTTTCTGAATTTTGTGCACATGTAATCCGGATGGTCCCCGTCCAGGACAAAACTGATTATTTTTTTCAACTAAAGAAATTAATTTTTCACTATTCGAATTCCATCTTGCACGAAACATAAACAAAATGCCAGTGCGAAACGAATTGACAATGTTCAAAACAAAACAAGCGACTGACCTACGCACACGAAACTGTCCCAAGAAGACAGGACAAACAATCCCACGCATGGGGGACGGCTGCGTTGGCTGGGCTTAGGTCTGGGGCCCTATCATGTAATTCGATTCGAATCGAATTGCTTTCGAAATGATGAAAATGGTACCATGTATCTCGAAAACGAGTCTCTTAATTTCAGTAATCATCGAGTATTCGGTACGGAGTTTTTCACTCGGAGCGAATATATACTCAATGATTTTTTAAAATTGTGAAATTCGTTTTCGAGTCACATGGTATCATTTTCATCTATTCGAAAGCAATTCGATTCGAATAGAATTGCCCACGTCCACCAGGGGTCCTGGTGTGCGTGGGCTGGGACCAATATGTGCCACGGCTAAGAGTAAGTTTTTTTTGCCTGATATTTATCGTTTTTTGCCAAAAATTCGCCATGTGTGAACTCACGGGCCCCCTATCAATCGATACGTTGGAATTATTGCAAGAAATATTCCCAACAGGCGTTTGTCTTTTTCTTCAGGGTGACATTAAGTCACGGGTTTACGACAACAGACCGTTGGTGAGGTCCAGCCCAACTTACGCAAGAAGATCGTATAAAATTCAACCTTTCAAATCAAGTCCTATAAACGAAACCGCCGACGCAATTCGACCCCTTTTTTCCATTGCATATTTCAGACAAGCTAAATGCAAAATCTGATTTTTTATAACCCTCGTGAAACGATACTTTTTGTTTTGAAACGATACTTCTTTTCTTCTTTAATGCACAACCTCCGCAGCCAACAAAAACGGCTACTGGTAGGCGCTCATGCGGCAGCCGATTCATTGGACGACCCGTTTTTCAACGGCCAAGAGCTGCCAAACCCCCTCGATGCAAGAAGAACTGCAGTATTTGAAGCATCGCTATCACAACAACAACAACAGCTACTGGTAGGCACGAGGGCGGTTGGATATTGGGATAATTAGGAAGTCAAGACTTTATTTGGATATCTTTTCCCTAATGATAGGTTTACACGTGGACGTTGAGCAAAACACGGAACATTGTAAAATTGCATTGAAAAGCACCCATATGAGATGGGAACGACTCAAATGCTCGTGAATTCATGTTGGCCATGTAAGAGCAGGGCAGCAGTTGTTGGTGATTTTCAATGCAATTTTTCAATGTTCCGTGTTTCGCTCAACGTTCAAGTGTAAACGAAGCATAAGATAGAAAAGTGTTCTCTGCCAACTAAAGGGCGATGTATATAGAGGCGGGCGTAGCGAATATGCCATTGTCCCAAAGAAATACGAATTCTCTTCTGGGGCGTTCAGTCACATGTTTGACCACGGTCGTTACGGGTTCAAGTCCCGTCCAAGACTTTCGTGGCCATGGATGTTTGTGTTGTCTTCTCCCTGTGGTGCGGGGCGTAATAATAAGCCACAACATCTCCCGAATTATCGCAGGTAGGCTGCTAAATGGGAACAGGAGCTGCATGCTGGCAACATCCATCTTCCGAAACTGGTTTTTGCCAACGAAACGTCAGCTTAGCCACATGGAATAGTTGACGCGCTATGCCCCACTAGGGGGTAGGGCAAATTAATAGTATATGGCTTTGGTCTCGATATACTGATAGACGGGCGACAGACGCCCGGCTAGTTTAGTCTCAATGGATGCTGCAGGACACGGGGCCAGTAGTACAGACCCGTTTTTCCAGAAGTCATAAAAAAAAACTCTGTTCGATGAGAACCGTGTTCAATTTACGTTAACTCACCCTCGAAGAGTGTTTTTCCTTTACCTCTCGTCTCTACGATCTATGGCTGATGATACGCTATAAGCCACTTTTAATAGCGTGAACCAACCGATTTACTTATTTTCTTATCAACTAAAACCAGACAAAATTACATACCGAGACCACTAATTCCACCGGTCGATGAGGTTGTCGTATTCTGTGCCGCCGTATTCAATGGATGAAGTGGATGCGATGGGTCCGTTGTATTAGTCAACGACGCTCCGAATTTCAGTTGGGCCTCTGTCGCGTCCATCACCGTAAGCATCCAATCCCACGTGGGTTTCAATCTAGTCTCCAAATATTTCTGTAAAACAAAACCAAAAGAAAAGCACAAGCCGTAATCAAAACCACCATATGAAAATGAATCCATCTCCATTCTCACTCACCTGTAAATCCAAAAATTCATCGTACGTCACACGCAATTGTTGTGGCTGTGCATGCAAAACAATCTCCACAATTCCGTCCAACAACTCCGATATCTGACGAATGACAATGCCAAAGGCTCGTGCCAAATTGCAAGCGGTCGTTGCCATTGTATGGGGTTCTTGCGAAGCTGCCGCTACCGCTGAACTGGGCACGGCCGATCGTCGCAGTGCCATCGGATCGATAAATACCAGATTCGAGCCGCTCGTCAATCGTACCGAGGAACGATTCGAGTCACGACTACGTATGGCCCATTGCATGGATTGCGGCGCGGCATTATTGCGCTGATTGCCTGACGTACTGCGACGTTCCAATTCGTTCAATCCGTAGCCACCCTCCTCGGAATGTTCGTCGGTTTCGCCGTCTTCCGAGCCGTCATCGTCCGGTGGTGAAGAGTCACCCGATTCGTCTTCCGGAAAGATTAGAATTGATGCAACACCTAAATGTTGTAGAAACTTTATTCTTCGATTTACTGTTAGGGGGTGTTTTTGTGGTGTGGAGGACATGTGAGGCTGTTTGGGAGGGTATTGCGATAACCTTTTCCCTAATGCCCGAACCAGATTGAACGCAGAACGCAACAGCAGCAACAACCGGCGGATCTACTTTCGCCGCTGTCGCTGCCGCTGAATCTAGATCGCTTAGGGGAAATGCATGCTTTCTAACTTGACATTTCGCTGCCGCTGCTGCTGTATACTGCGTTCAATCTGGTTCGGACATAAGATGGAAAAGTAAAGTGCCGTCTGCCAACTAAAGGACGGCGCACATAGAGGCGGACGTTGCGTTGTAGCAATATTGCATTGGGCATTAATCGCGGGATGAAATACAGCAATACGTGAATTCATTTGCATTCAATAAGAATTAGGGGCGACCGGTAGCGCAGTGTGTTGAGGCATCAGTCTCGTGTTTCACTACCGGCGTTTCGGTTTCGAATCCCGTCCACGACGACGTTCGTGGCCATGGATGTGCAGGAGGTGCATGCTGGCAACTGCATTCTCCGAAACCAGTTTATGCCAACGAAACGTCAACTGGGCCCCATGGAACAGTTGACGCACTATGCCCCACAAGGGGTTAGGGCAATTGAGTAATAAGAATCAATTTTCCCCGCATCCGATCGCTCAACCAGCGATCTTCGCAAACATGTGCATCGATGCAAGCTTCGTTACGAATTAACTTTAATCGATATTGCTTCGAAGCTGAAGTGAATACGATCGGAAATACGATCGAAAATTCAACCTCCGAGCTCGACTAGCTGGCAGAATCAAAACTTTTCCCTACGATATTTATGTTCAATCATCACCTGTGTCAGATCCGGCCGTTGCTCCCGTTTGGACACTACGTTGTGCATCTTGTGTACTCTGATTATCGTCCGAGTCCGATTCCGTTTCGGCCTCATGGAAATTATACTCAGTATCACTTTCGCCCTCCTGAGCGACATCTTCATTGCGTAGCGGATCTTGTCCGTTTTCATCGGCATTGTTTCCGACACGATTGTTCGGTCGCGTTTCACGTTCAATAATGTCGTCCTGTTCAGAGGCTTCGCCAAGACCAAGCTCTAGAAATTCAGAAACGAAAATCGTCACTCCTTTTCTTCCTATCTTAAAGAGGACTCACCATCATCCATTTGTAGAAGGCTATAGCTGATTCGACTCATAATATTTGAACTGTCTTCTGTCGACGGGGGTGCAGCCACGTTCCGAGCGTCCGCCTGTCGTGATGTGGGCGGGGCTAGCGGTTCAACGCTGAATAAGTCATCGGAATTCTGAAACGAGAATCAGAGAGACGTTTGTCGCCAAGACCAGACACGTGAATAAACAATCAAACTTACATCAGCACTGGCTTGTGACATGGCAAATGGAGCTGTCGGTCGAACAACGCCTAAACGCACGGGGGCGATCAGTGCATCGCCAATTTCCGACAATTCTTCGATGGCCAGTTTGTGCAACACTTGAAACACCCGCCGGCAGCTTTGAATGTGTCGCGTCTGTGACGAATTGCATTTTTGCTTGTCCGGTTTCGGGACAGCCTCCAAGCTGAATACGACGAAAATACGTCCAACCGACCGTACGAATCGTCGCGCGACCTTCTGCGCTTCCTCCATACGACCCGGCACCGTATCGTTCTGCAACTCATTCACCAGTGTGGTGAGCAGTGTCTCCAAATGTTCAACATTGCACTTGACCACCAGGCTATGCGTGAATTTATCCAGCAGCGTGGTTCCTTGTTGCGATTGTATAATTGTCTGATTATCACTATCGTCGTAGCTCATAGAGTTGACGTTTCGCGCTGCGTCAACTTGTTCCGTTCCCGTCATAATCATCGCCTTGATGGCCGACCAATCGACCAACAATCGTTCAAGTGCCTTCCGGGCAAAGCGTGGCGGCTCCAAATCATGCTCGGGCCTGTCGGGGTCCGTATCGAGGGCCGGAGTTTTTCGCGAAGCGCCCGAGGCATTTCGAACACGTGACGTGGCGCGATATTGACGTTGCTCCACCATTTGACGACCGACCGTTTGGATGAGGAACAGTAAAATTGATTCGCCACGTGAATTGAATTTTTTCACGAGATCTGTATCGGTGGCCAACTTGCAGAGCAGGGCCAGGCGTTTTGTTTGATTGCCGGCGATCAGAGCTTTGCACTTGCACTTCTCCCAGCAGTCGCAATAGGCGGTCGGTGAAGTTCGTTTCAATTTGCAGTCGTGCCCTTTGTGGCATACCTTGGCACATTCGGTGCAACAGCACAGGGATCCTGAAAATTATGAAGAAATTGCAGTTACGTCGGGAAACGGTCTCTCCCGTTACGGGCACTTACCAGTCAGTCCACAAGTTTTGCATTCAAAGATATTCTGATTGATATGATCCGCTCCGGTCCACGTGAACGAGCACGTGTCATTGCAGCAGATAACGTAGAGCGGCGATTGATCCGGTGCCGAGCCCGGTGGGAAAATCATGGAGTCACGTACAGTCGGATCGCCATTGGCCAGTGAAATGATCGTATTGAAGAGAATTTTGCCGGCTTCGTAGGCACGGCTTGAAACGGCCAACATGAATGGCGTCTGGCCCTGCGCGTCCTTGGCGCTCAACAACTGCTGCAAGTGTGGCTTCAGCACTGAACTGACACACATTTGTTGCAAGATCAGAGCGGCATTCTCGCGACGTTGCACCGGGTCCGATATGTAGGTTGTGGCCGGCGTTGAATGTTTAGACAAATTTGTCGATTGTCCCGTCAGACTGTCTTCGTCTCCCGAATTCGGGTCATATTCAGGCGGCCAATAAGACAGCGGCATAAATCCCGAATCTTCCACCGAAGCCGATTGTTGATTATTCGATACAGCACCGCTCCCGCCATCGATATGAACAACGCGATTCATTACATCGCGAAGACACACCTGTCGCGACGATTCCCGTCCATGTCCGTACGCGTTCATTGGATTAATGCAATCCAGGCCGGACGACGATTGCCCAGCATTTCGACTTGGCGCCGATGGCTTTTCGTCTGTGTCCTTATTCGATGTCGGCGAGCACATAGACACGCATGCGTGGAATATATTTCGATTGCCATCGCAACGTTCGTTCAGCACAGATGAAATCTGCGCGCGCATATCACCTTCCAATTGAGAAAGGAGCGCAACCGCTCCTTTGAGATCACAACGTAGAATTCGTGGCATTAAATGTTGAGAGTCAGTCATGAGGGCTAGAACGGCGACTTGCGATTTTAAATTGGCGCCGATCGAAGTGAGCGACAACGTGGTCATGGCCACGGCTTTCACGGGCGGCAAGTCCAACCATTGCGGATCCTTGATGGCCTCGACACAATCTTTGGCCAGCGGATAAATCGTACTGTTTCCATCGCGCAGCAAAAGAACGCTATTCTCCGTGCAATCGCTGGCGCAATTCAGCGCCACGTTGTTTGCCGAGTGTCCGATAAAAGCATTGATATCCGTTGGGAAGATGCTGTCCTGCTCCTGACGTCCATTGTTCAAATTGAACAGACTATAGTGCAGTTTCGTGCCAACTTTCATTATGGCGTGGATGCCTTTTGAGTCGACGGCAAGCGTTAAAAGTTGAGCGTTTGAATTGTCGCCCCCGCTGCTGGCCGGGAACAGAACAATGCGTCGTGGTGTTTTCTGAAAACAGTCCGGTCCACGCGATGTTGTTCCCGATTTGATCACCTACAACAATATTGGTTTTAGTTAAGTGGCCCAGAGAAGCCGCGAAGCGAATTGCAACTTACTTGTATATCGTCACGTTTCAACAGACGACAATCTTGCCAATCGTCGTCCTTGCTCTCCGCACCGCTTGCCGACGGGAAGCGAACCGCCACAAAATCGCCATCGACTTTCAACACTTTACCGATCGGACCGTAACGATCCTCAACGAAAACCACATCTTTCAGCATCCACGATTCTTCGTCTTTCTTCCCATCGCTATCCTCCTTCGGTGCCATTCGTTTTGCTCGCTTATGCGACGTTACGCTGCCCGTATCGCTACACGTGCTCGATGCCGGTGATGGCGGTGGCGGCATATCAAGACGATCGGCATTCTCTTTATTGCTGCTGCTCGACGACTGTTTGGAGGAGGACGATTGAGCGGATGACGCGCTTAACTTGAGCATGTCCTTCAAGTCGCCCGACGTCAGACTGTTGACCGATTTCTCGCCACCGGCCGACGACGGTGGATAGACGCTCAGCAATTTAAAACGACACACATCCGACAAATCCCATGCCGAATTCAGCAGTTGACCGACTTTCGGAACACCATTAGAAATTGTAAATCCTATCGAGCCCATCTGATAGATGGGACACTTTTTCATTATCACTTGACTGCCAACAATCACGTCCGAGTTGCTGGACGACGAAGCTCGCACCGGTTTTCGAGCCTTGGCCTTATACTTCTCCCACAGGCGTTTTCGCTGTCCGAACGGCAATACACCCCAGAAGCAGAGATTATTGTTTTCGGTTCGCGCGACCGTGTACAATGTGCACGTGTACAGGGCCTGAATGTTTTCGTGCGCGAATTCGGTCAGGCTCATGGCACCATGTTCCAATTTGGCTCCCGCATAGCCCAGCTGTTCGTCCATCCAGGTTGCAACACGATTGGATTCGGTCGCCACCGAACATCGAATCGATGTTGCCGAAATGTGAGTGATTTTCTCGAAGAGATTGAGTGCGGATGTTTTCGGGTGATGGATGTTTGGTGACTGGAAAGGAGAGGAAATAATGTGAAAAGGGAATGTTGATGACTTTACGGTAACGGCTTACCTCTCCTTTGTATGGTTCGGGATCGACCCAACGCCATTGATGCAATTCACCTTTCGTCGAGACTCCAATCAGTTCCGAGTAGAGACTTGCGATCTGTGTGAAACGTATGGGAGCGTCTTTTTCAGGCCACGCCTCTAATTCGTCCGAGATCCATAGTGGTGGACCGGAAGTTGTATCTTTCTTTTTTGTGTCTGGTAAAATATATTTGGAATTGATTTAATTGAGTGTCAAACAGGGGTGGATAAGGAGGTATCCTCAGATTCTCGTTTTGCGGCTAAATGGGTGGAGAAAATTACAAACACTACGCGACAGTTTGAGAAGTTCGAGTCGTTGAAATACCTAGTGCTTCGTAGCCAATGCAGGACTTGTTACGTCAACTAAGTCGCATGGGAGTAGTTGACGCGTTTATACCCCACAAGGAGTAATGGCAAATAGTAAAGAATGAAGAAACACGATAGACTTTTCGGTTCTATGGATAACGACGCCCTTACCAAATCCAACAATCAAAAACACCCGACGAGTTTGGTCCATCATAAGACGACTATGTAACCTCCGTACGTGTTTTTTTTTTCTTTGTTTAGTAAAGCTATGGTCCACAAAACCGGGACCGAAAGTTGGGCGACGCTGTCTTTGCCTGCACCCCAAAATCCGGAGCGCAAAAGAGCAATGATCAAACCTCAGAACATTAGAAGAGATCACGGCACCAACTGAGCGACGGCTGAAATGACCAAAAAACTGCAAAATTTCACCCAGACTCTCCCAGAAGTCTCAGAGACACTCTCCTATGTAGTTTTAATGGTCCGGTTTGTAAGCAGTAATATCCGACTTCTATCTCGAGACGTGAGTAAAGCGTGCGACGAGATAATCGCCAATAACACCTAAAACACCCAAAATCGTGAAGCGTTCCATATTTTCCGCCGGATCTGGATGGTAAGTGGCTGTCAGAAGCATACCCGAACAGTTTGCTGGTACTTTCGAACCCTGTTTGACAGAACGTGTCTTTCCTACGACTTCCAAGAGACAGAAAGTAGTTTTACTACTTACATCAGGTAAACCTCTGGAGAACCAAGTTTATACTGCCCAATCTGTCTATTAGATATGGGAAAAAATGTCACGAGGGCGTAATCTATAACAGGATGCTAGCAGTAATAGAGGAAAAGGCCTGTCGAGCTGACAGTTCGGTTTTTACAGGGCGCACTCCACAGTCGATGCAATCTCAAACATGAAAGACTTAGTTTGTGACGCATTAGGTTAGGTAAAGGGGCTGCCGTGATATCTCACAGCACATATAGATCAGAATTGGGTCCGTTGTAATACCACCAAGAAATCACTTCATTAACCGAAATTTCAAAAACAACCTTTACCGGCGATATAGCTGTTGAGCTGTATTACGCTCATATCCTTCAGGTCCTCCAGATCCTAAAAAAGCAAGAACCCAGAAATTTCCTCCGCCTCTCAGCCAAAACCAGGCAGTGACAAAAAAAAGTGAAGAACGCTCTCCTCCTCATCCACGTCCTCACAACTCCTGCAATAGTCATTGTGAGCGATACAGAGCCTCCAGGCGAGTTCAACGATAGGACAGTGCCCTGTAACCCCCTCACCACAACCCTGCCAAAGTGTTTCCTGTTTAGTGAAAGTAGTGTGGCAGAGCGGATAGGGTCAAGCTTCGACCAAATCATCCTTGACGTTTGACACATGATGCCGTTTAGCCATTTTATGTTTGCCCTATCCAGCGCAGCGGCTTCAATTGCCAATTAACACGATCCGATTGGCATTTTAACGTTTTCGCGGCCCCCTCAACAACACCCATTGTTTCTTCACGAGACAGCTCATCCGCCCTGCAGTTGCCCACAAAGCCACTATGCCACGATATCCAACAGAGGACAATATTAAAAAAAGCCACCCATCTCCTTGAGACTTAGCGCGAGAATCCTCAATAGTTTTCGATGTAGTCAGGGCGGATTCAATTGATTGAATTGCAACGTGACTGTCTGTGTAAATATTGTAGTAATGTCTTTCGCAGTCACGACATGACTCCCCAGCCAGGTCACAGCTTCCAAAATCGCCGAAACCGTCGCTTGTATTGCACTACAGAATTCGGTCAGTCTGAATGACAAGTTAATTTCCAGTCTCTCCGAGTAAACACCAACCCCGACCCCGCTTTCGGTCTGAGAGCCATCTGTGTGGATGACCATGGATTCAGTGGTCGGGGGCGTATTGCCATCCGATAGACTCCTTGATGGAATAAAGTTGGTATGGTTCCGACCAAAAGTGTATTTTGGAGAAGTGTAATCAGTCTCTATGGGGAGATCCAAATTGCCCAGTAAAGCTTACTGTTCACCTCTCATCGAGCTCGGATTTGAAATCTCGGCGCGATTAAAAAACTGCCTGTGAGTACTAATAGAAGTCTCACAGTGCTCCGAGCTTGTCAGTATAAAGACGGCGCGGATAGGAGGTGCATTCTAGCAACTGCACTTCCAAAAAGTAGATATGCTATTGAAACGTCAACAAGAAATGCTAGAGATGTTGACGCGCCCATGCCCCTGGAGGGGTCAAGGCAATTAACAACATACCCTAACGAACTCTGGTCGTCGGCGACTGTCCTTCCCGGATACTCATGGGATTCTATGGTTAACGCAAAACAAAATAAACCTGAGTGTGATGCAGCTCCAAATGCATCAAACACAGTTTCCTCTGAGCTGCCTACTAGCTCACTGCTCGGCAGAGCCTCCAGGCCCTTTGTTGAGACTGCGATGAACTGGTCGTTAAGCGATACAATCCCTCTGAGTCGTCCTTGGACTCCTTTAGTCCTGATGACTCAAAGCCCTTACGTTCTGACATGGATTCTGATCCCGACGACTCGTATTCGGAGCAGCCGTATGGATTTGAACCGAAGTAGCGACTATAGCAAATTAACGACGGCATAGCGGCGCAAATATAGCTATGGCTGAGGGCCACTCTAGGAAAAAGGCCCGGGAGATAGCCCTCATACATTCAGGGCCTAAGATGTCGGTGAAGCGTGCGTGTACGCAATCACGACGCTTCGATGGAGCGGTTGCTGGAGCGCGTGAAATCGCCTACCGCTTCACGCACGTCACAATCAATCTGGGCAAGCGTCCAAATGTAGACAATGCACCTTCCTCCGATAAGCAGGATGCCCGCAAACTTGCTCCACCCGCCGCAGGCAAACCTAGTACTAAGGTTGTGGTGGACCCAATTCCAACCAATGTGGGGCCTGTCGATACTGATGGCAACTCCACATTCATCATAGATGCTAATATACCATCGACCAGCAGCGCATCTAGCACTTAACGCGCAACGTTAAGTGCCGTAAGATTTGTGCCGCCCGTGGTCAATGTCCGTCAAGACGCACCGCCGGGGACGGGGCATTAACCCCTTTGATTCTCGCGCTGGTAATAGAGATTCCATCGCTCAAAGTCCAGCAGCTCGTTGACTTCTGTCGACGTATTGTACTAACCGGCATTATGTGATCAGTTGCGACGCGAATGCACACCACACGGTGCGGGGTAGCAGCGATATCAACGATAGAGATAAGCGCCTTCTTGACAATCTCATGTGTAAACATGTGAATGTCCTCAACAGGAGTGCAAACCTACCCTTTGTTACGGCCGCAAAGGTACTTAACATTACGCCTGCTAGCGGTTTTTTCTCCAGGTTAATTGGGAGCTGGCACGTGTCGGACGAGGTATCTATCAGATCATAGACATATCAGATTCGACATTCTGGGATAATCTGACATTCGCTCTGATACTTTTTGTCCAAGGGAAATTAACTGGATTCAATTCCGTGAGCAAGTCAGCTCCGGCGGAACTACTGGTCAGTCCCATCAGCACAAGAGGGAAAATTAAGTTGACAGCTGATGAGCTCAATGAAATTTTAACTTCCTCCCACAGAGATTTTTCTGTTTCACGTACGGTGGAGTGAGTGGAGGCGTAAAATACCCTGAAGGAACGAGGATTTGGCCTGCAAGCGAGCCAAGGTTAGGAGGTTGGTCAACAAAGCCTAGCGCTCCAATAGGTGGGAAGAGTACAGAACTGCTCTCACCAAGTATAACAAACTCATTAGGCATTCCAAACGAGAATGCTGAACAAGACATTGTGAGAGCATTCAGTCGCTACCGGAGGCGGCGCGCCTTCACAAAGTATCAGCAAACGGAGTCGGCCTTCTATTGAGAACAGACGGTTCGCATTTCGGCAGCTACTTGCTGCCTTTTTCAGCAGACCCCAGACATATACGGAAAAATAAAAACCAATCGTTAGCTTAAACTGAAGCATTTTAATTATGGATATTGATGTAGTCGATGCAAACGGACCGAATCCAACACAAAAGAGGCATGATGGCTCGTGGACTTCACCTAGTTCGGAAACTATTAGTCTCTTGCTTGATACCCATTTTCCTGGCAGTTCTTCGGACATTTCATCCGCTCCCGTTTCTTCGGCAGGGGCTACTTCTTTGGACTCTGCTGTAAAGCAGCTTCGAACCGTTCAAATCAGCTGGTTCGGACGGTTTTAAAGTAGCTCACTGGATACAGTCTTGTACTCCTTGGTAAGCTATATTGAGATATTTCTTAGTAACACGGAATTCATTATGGTCGTCTTTCTAGGCATCGAGGGCGCTTTCAACAACCTTTTGCCTGAGGCTATTACTGACGCACTCGCGCATTTGAATGTGACAGCGTCTCTGGCAAGCTTATCAACCTGCTGCTCTCATCGAGGGTTGTTCGCACTAGGCTGGGTTCATCTTTGGAGCGTATGGGTCAAGAGGAGCACTCCGTAAGGTGGTGTTCTATCTCCACTCCTTTGGAGTCTTGTGGTCAATAGACTGCATTTAAACCTAGAAGGACTAGGATATAGAATCATTGCTTATGCGGCTGATGTCACTATTGCCATCTCGTGTTAAGTTCCCTAGTGTTCTCAGTGAGGTGCTACAGAATGCTCTCTCTCTCTACTAACTCCCTGGGCTAATTACTGTGGTTTGACGGTTAACCCGAACAAAACGGAACTCGTTTTATTTACTAAAAGGTATAAGATGCCTCCCATCTCACCCTCAGTGCTGGAAGGAACCAGATCGATTTTTGCTGATAAATCGAAATTCCTAGGAATTATCTTTGATGAAAGGAGGTTGGAGACCTAATATACAAGAGCGTCTGAAGAAGGCCACCGTTGCTCTTTACAGTTGTAAAAAAAAGCGGCTGACTGGCCTGTTTGCTCGTTAGTGGAGCCCTGAGAACTACACCTTCTGCTACCTTGGATGTTATGCTTAACTTGCTTCCTTTGGACATTCTTGGTGAGGAGCTTGCTGCTTGCACTGCCATCAGCGTTAGAGAAACAGGGCGCTGGTTTTCATCGAGTACTGGCCACTCGGTGGTCTTGAATCACATGAGAATTTGTAATGAACCATATTCTGGTCTAATCGTGCTGCTTCCACCTGATAAGTAGTGATCTGTCGGTGGTACGAAACCAGAGGCCGAGGGTCCCATTACACCCGGACCCCGATGCGAGCGCGATGAAATCTGAGCCGTCACACAACCATTCCATCCTTATCGTGCAATTTTTTTTACTCCCCATTTTTTCTCTGTTTGTGTTGTCTAACCCCGAAAATGAAAATATTTGAATGTGTAAGAACTGGGGCAACGAGCAGTGAAAACTCCGCTCACATCTCCTGAACTGAGATACACAAGCTCAGGCTACTGTTTAGCTCGTTGAGGGGCCTTTTTCTTCGCCAGATGGCACTGTGCGACCTTCACGGTCATTATAGCAACCTTAGGCTCCATCCCCACTGACTGGTCCGTTACTTATTTGGCGTCCAACGTGGGGCCCATTTCTGATAAACAGGACTAAAAATGACCCTATCGGATTCTTTTGAGTCCTGTCCCCACGTTGGGCGCCAAATAATTAACAGACCAGTCAGTGGGCATCCGAAGATGCCCGTGGGGACGAAGCCTAAGGTAGCATAGCGACCGTGAAGGTTGGGTAGTGCTAAGCAGCGACCTATGCTTGCTGTAGCTCAGTTCGGGAGACGGGGGTGGTATTTTCGTCGCTCGTGGCCCCTGTCCTTTACGTATTAACAAAAATAAGCCTGGGGAAGACACAACACAGACAGGGGAAGAAAAAAAAAGGGGCGATAAGGATGGAATGGTTGGCGGACGGCACAGATGCCCCCACGCTCGCATCGGGGTGCGGTTGTACTGGGGCCTTTGGTTTCGTACCACCGACAAATCGCTACTTGTCAGGCGCTGCCTTCAATCTGTCGGTGTAAGCAGCACGGACAGACCAGAATATGGTTCATTACAATTGGTCAAAAGGCGCTTTTTAGATGCAGACTCGATTGGCATTCGGCTTCTGGGAGCCGACCTACAACACCATCGACGAGAGGATAGAATACGCATCCTTGACCGTCACTTCATTCACCTTCCGAGCGTATAAGCGTAGTCTGACCTCTCCAGGTTTAATCGCAAGGGTGACTGGGGACCTATACATAGCGCAAGCATTCAACCAAATTCGGTACACAGGAGCTTCTCGATGGCGGGAAAGACTGCAACGTGTCCCTGCTTAATAGGCTTGCCGCCTCCGACATCGATGACGTGTTTTGCGAGAGTCGTATGTTCTAAACCCTCAGTCGAAAAAGATGGAAACATTGCGATAACTGCCTTGAGTCGGCTTTCTTCTGAAAAGATAAGAGAATGCTTGCTGCGGACGATGCACGTTGCCAGCATGCATCTCCTGCTCCCACTTAGCCGCCACAAACGACGAATCGGGAGATGTTGTGGCTTATTATTACGCCCGCACAACAGGAGGAAAACAACACAAACATCCATGGCCACGAACGCCGTGGACGGGACTCGAACCCGCAACAACCGTAGTCAGACATGAGACTGATGCCTCTACGCACTGAACTATCAGTCGCTCGGAATATCTAGACTACAATTAGGCAATTCCGGTGTTGGTACCAGAGGATCTTGCGATTGGGATGATTGCGAGAAAAGACCTAAAAAAGCAACAAGTTACAAATCTCTGATATATTAAACCGAAGGGCCGTAATCGAACATGAGGCATTCCCATGCGAGGAAAACATCAACGATCAAAGTATCTTCCACGGGTGAGCGATTTGGGCTCAAATAGAAAAAATTTGTTTCCTATTCATTCTTTCCATTTTTTTTCGAGAACCAATCAAGAAATGTGAGGATAAAAGCACCAGTCAAAATTTCTAAAACAAAAATAAAATAAAACAACGAAAAATAAAATAACAAACCAGTTTCTTTCTCCCATCCGGGTTCGTCGCGACTGGCAAACCATCGTCGCGGACCATAATACTGACGATCACGCCATCGACTGAACGCATCACGATCACTAGCCGGCACGGACGAGCCCGATGTTCCACTGCCACCGCCGCCGCCCGATACACCACTTGTTGATGACGTGCCACCGGTACGTACACCACTGCTACCATCGGTTACACCACTATTGCTGCCAGCGCCGCCACCAGCAGCGCCACCACCACCACCTGATGTACCGGCTCCGCCGCCGCCGCTGCTGCTTCCGCTGCCGACTCCAGCACCGCCGCCGCCGCTGCTACTGTTGTTCTGTTGATTTCGTTCGCTGCGTATACGGCTAAACAACAAGCTTGTTTCAGGAAATTGAAACAATTTACAAAAGGTTAGTTTGGATATGATGCAAGCAAAAACAATAGGAAACTCGAGCGCGCGCACAAGGGAACATGACGAACAATGCAGAGCACACACACAAACAGCGCACCAAATGCATATTGCATTGCAAGGCGACGTTTAGGGATTTGCGCCTTGTTTTTCTGTTCTTTGCTTGAAAAAAAATCATTTGCTTTGTTCGAAGGAAAGTCGTTCTTGAAAAGCGGTAGGGAAGAGGAAATATACGCCACAGCAGGACTGGCAGAAGCTTCTATGCACGATTCGAATGATTTGGCTAACTTTCTAGCCGAAAGTCCACTACCGAAACTCGGCGAAACGGGCTGGCAAAGAACAAGTCAACTGCCGAAAAGAACAAAACTTACGTTTCCCAAAATTGGTATGCATACTTGCAGTTTTAAATTGACAGATTAATCTGCAATCGTCTGTAGATAGTCAGCGCAAATGGTTAAAGATTCACAACTCGTACTTCAAGAACAAACTATGCTTGCGTAAATTTCCATTTAAACTGTTTGAACACGGGGGGCGCCAAATTTCAACGATAGTTAGTAATCAAATTTTCCATTTCCCCTCTTTCACTCATCATCCTTTTACTTTATACAACAAAAAATCGCGGGCAAGGTTTCAACACGACACCAAAACGAAAAGTAAAAGTATTTACAGAAAATGAAGAGGACACGTAAAAAAAAAAATACAAAAGATAAATAGTAGCGAAAAAGAAAAATCTACGAGTTAAAAAAAAATCAAGATGCATTGAATGTGTGTGCTGGGAACTATAGAGATAAAAATTATCAACAGCTCGACATATTCGATTATAGGCGACACAAAGCAAGGGCGGAACCTCATTTACCACAAAAGAAAGAGGAACTTAAAAAAGGAAGAAAAAAAGAAATTAACAACTAAAATCCATAAAAACAAAGCCTCTCTAACTAATATATGTCCGTAAAACAACAGTGTGGAGCCGAATTCAATGGAATTGATTCAAAGCAACCGACGACTCACTTGCGAATGCTTGAATAATTGCTAAACATCTCCTCGGAGAACAGTCCGTCCGCCGGATCAATTATGACACTGTTACTATTCTCGCCGTGAAAGCCGCTATCCAAAAGCGAGATAAGATCTTCGGGAACGTAATTGTCGCCACCCTCTTCGGCATCCTCGCCCTCTTCATCGTCCCGCGACAGGAGATTGTTCACGGCCAGGTTGACGTCTAGATTGGTTCTCTGCAAAATAGCAAGAAATATGTATATTTAGCCACCCCTGTCCACAACTGCAATAAAATGCGTGCATACCTGTAACTCGCGAATTATCAAATTACGACTTTTGCCCTGAAGAACCATTTGTGCTTGTGAGACGAGTTCTTCGGGTACGTACGGAGCCGGCACGGTTACAATTGAACGTCCCGATGAGCCTCCGCCAATTATAACGCCCGTACTACGCGATCCCGAGCTGCCACTTCCACTGCCTCCGCGTACGGTGGTACGCATAACGCGGGCACGCGACCGAGCCAATTGGCGCGATGATGTGCCCGGTGAATTCTTGGATCCGCCCGAAGCATTGTTGGTGGATCCACCGCCGCCGCCGCCACTACGATAAAGTGAACATTAAATTTCAGAAAAAAAAAAATACTCATCACCGTGGACTTACTTCTTTGATGGTTCCTGCTTGCTTAGGTCCAATCGTTCCGGTATCACGGAGAAGGCCACGCGAAATGCACGACCATCCTCTAGTAGTAGGGCCAAGTGGCCGGGTCCAATGACGACTTGTTTGACGGGCACGCGAAGTGACTGCAACGCCAGCGGTGATGCTGAGCCATATTTGTTAAGTTTGTCGGCGACTTCTCGTAATCTGGGAAACGATAATTAGGAAAAAAAATGTTTATTTCAGGAATATTTTCAGTTTCGTCAAAACTAAGGACGATTCCGTTGAAGCCAGACGCCACAAAATACATGTACTGGGTTTGCAACAAAAAATACAAACTCCACTGGTAGCGATTTTAATAGCTTCATGTAATTTTAGCTGCGAATCCATATTGGTGATTTTAGATCGGAGGAAAACATGGCAGTTTAAAAGCTCTGGCGAGGCTTGTGAGTGCATCATGCTGACGGTTGTTCAACGTCATTTATTGCAAATAGAGGTCCTCTTATTCAATTTGAATACTCGGTTACCATTTCCATCGATGTTAAGGTCCGATTACTATGAGACGACGGAAACGAATAGAGCGGCGCAGCTATTGTCGATTATCTACAACGGATGCAAGCATACGACCATTAGGCCCGGGTTATATTGTTCCCAACCGTTCTCAATCCACGCACAAGCCACATAGTATTGTTGTCACGAGTGTGAGTTGGGTTGGGAGCAATATGCGTTCCGGCTTAGATAAAATTGACTGAAGCCGCTTTTTCATTTCCAATTTCCCATTTTCAATTTTCCATTTCCCTCTTCTGACTTTAATCCATTTTCTAGTTCCCATTTCATTGTATTGTTTGACGTGGCTCCTAGAGCGTTATAAAACACAAAATTTCTCCAATTCATCGCATCCCCTGAAAATTCTATATGCCAAATTCAATTCAATTCTATATGAAACAATTGGGGTCGTTCATCCCAGATTGGCAACCCCGTTTTCATGGGAAATAGTTGTTCGATCTGGCTGGCTCGAACTAAAGGGCATTGGGGGTCACCGACTTCGAATCGGGGGTAAAAGTAAAGGAAAAAAACTGAATTTTTAAAAGTACGAGCGCGGTCCGATAAGTACTTATCCTAGAAAAGAAAAACGAAAATTTTAAGAGAGTGGCGATTTATTTCTCAACATAGTCTCCTTCTAGCTCGATACACTTGACCCAGCGATGCGCCAACTTCTTTAACCCGTCTGTAAAATACGTTTTTCGAGGTCTGCAAAGTAGGCCTCCGTGGCGGCAATGACCTCCTCATTCGACTCAAATTTCTGCCTGGTGAGTGACTTTTTTTCGAGGTCTGCAAAGTAGGCCTCCGTGGCGGCAATGACCTCCTCATTCGACTCAAATTTCTGCCTGGCGAGTGACTTTTTCAAGTTTGGAAAAAAAAAAAGAAGTCGCAGGGGCCAAATCTGGAGAATACGGTGGATGGGGCAGCAGTTCGTAGCCCAATTCGACCAATTTGGCCGTGGCGAAAGCGGAGGTTTGAGCGGGTGCGTTGTCATGGTGGAAGAGCACTTTTTTCTTCGCCAAATGGGGCCGTTTTTTCTGCAATTCGGCGTCGAATCGGCCCATTAATTCGGCATAGTAGAGCCCTGTGACCGTTTTGCCCTTCTCCAGGTAGTCGATGTAGATCACACCTTGTGAATCCCAGAAAACGGTGGCCATCACCTTTCCGGCCGATAGGACAGTCTTCGCCTTCTTCGGAGCACGTTCGCTAGGTGAAGTCCACAGTTTCGACTGTTCCTTGGTCTCTGGTGTGTACCAGTGGATCCATGTTTCGTCGACGGTCACGAAACGACGCAGAAACTCTTTCGGATTGCGCTTAAACAGCGTCAAACACTGCTCTGAAATGGTCTCACGGTTGCGCTTGTTGTCCGGAGTGAGCAAACGAGGCACTCATCGCGCCGACAGCTTTCTCATGCCCAAAATTTCATGCAGGATATGATCCACGCGGTCTTTTGAGATGCCTACTGTCTCAGCTATCTCGCGCACCTTCAATCGGAGGTCCGCCAATACGAGATCGTGGATTTTTGTCACGTTATCCTCCGTGGTAGCCGTTTTCGGGGCACCTGGGCGTGGCTCATCAAAAACCGACGTGCAACAACGTTGAAACTCGTTAAACCAATTTTTGATGGTTGCCATCGAAGGCGAAGAGTCACCGTACACAGCATCCAAGCGCTCTTTGATTTCGCTGCGCGATTTCCCTTCCAAAAACAAAAATCGAATCACCGATTGCTTTTTCCATTTTTCTAAAATTCGCGGACACTCCCGCTTCCACATGCGGTCAGAACAAAACTACGAGTCCGATTCGGCTAATTTTTGATAGTGGCCGTCTACGAGAATGTACTACACGATAGTAAATTTCTCTTGCGATAGTGACGCCATCGGGCGGTGAGGCTAAGTACTTATCGGACTGCCCTCGTACTTTTATGCTATTAACCAATTTTAAGATTATTTGCATGACTCTTTTTGAACGACTCATTGGAAAGGGTCAGAGCTTATGTGCTGGCATAGTGGAAAGAGTCATTATGCCCATCACTAGTGTACACTGAATTTCCTATTTATATGGTAAGAGTCTGCGGAGGAAGAGCGGGTTTCGCTGTAATTTGGTGGTTTGTTGCAAGGATTAAAACATTAGTTTAGCAACTTTTCCGAAAAATGGCGTTATTTTGCGTATCTATCAAGTGTAGTTTAGTTGTAGTGTAACGAACACGCATTACACAAACAACAAGCGACTCGTTTGTGTTATGCGTGTTTGTTATCCAACACTACACTCGATAGATACGCAAAAGAACGCGCCTAATGTGGATATAAAGTCATGGCTCCTCTTGTTATTTGTAAGTTTTAAGCCCCAATAACCCCTTTTTTACGACTTTGTTTTTTTTTTGCCATTTTCCGGAAAAGCCGTTAAATTAAAGTGTTAAAGATAACGGCTTTACTCCGCTCAATAGGAAGGATCAAACGTTATTGAACACAAGTGCAATCTAATCAACCAGTATCATGAATAGCTCAACACCTTCTTCGTTAATAAGAACTTGCACATATCTGCTCCGAGGCCTACAGCCACGCTTTTCACCTCCTGGACCAAAGAAGTCAGAATCCAACGTATCAGTAGGGGATTAACTTATCCCAACGATAAACCAAAAATCCTCGGCGTCACCTTTGATAGCATGGCCAATCTCCTGCCCATGCATCAACAATCTGTGACAAAATGATAAGCAGGAACAAAATTTTCTCTTGCTAGCAGTTCCTGAGGTAAGGATAAGGAGACCCTACTGGTATCTTATCAACCTATCGGTAGATCTGTGGCAAACTATGCTGCACCTGTATGGTCTTAAAATCTGAGCGACACACAATGGCATAACATCCAGTCCTGTCAAAATGCTGCACTACGTACTGTGACAGGCTGCCTTCTGATGTCTCCTCAGGATCATCTACACCAAGAGACCCACATGATGCCACAAAGAGCCCATAGCAACCTCTTATCGAAGAAATTATCTAGTAGGATGTTATCGTCGTAACCACCCGAGCTACAGTCTTATGAACAAAATACCCCCCCCCCCCCCCAATCTAGTCAGTAGTTAAGTTCTCCATTCTTTTATTTACAATTACGACTCAGACTTCGACGAACCTAGTTCACCCACTCTTCTGTTCTTTCACTCCATTTTCATGACGGACGGCAGATTCGTTTCATATACGGAGTAGGTCTGGGAACGTTGTTTCTCAAACCTACTACTGTTTTAGGACCCCCTCTTGCTCGGTCTTGGTTGGAAATGGGGTTCCATTCCATGGCAGTTATCACTCTTCCGCAATGTGTGACCTATCCATTGCCATTTTAGCCTGCGTATCAATTTGTCGATTGGCATCTGCACCGTACGCCGACTTAGCTCTCCATTTGATATTGTTTCGGGCCAGAATATTCTTACAATTCGACAAAGACATGAGTTGATGAAAACTTGCAACTTTCTGATAACTCTTACGGAAACTTTCCATGTATTGCTCCCATACAAAACCACACACCGTACCAAGGCGCCAAACGGGCCCAGCTTGGTCTTGATGCTGAGATAACTGATCTGTCAGATTTTGGACAGCATGCCGTATGCGCGTTTAGCCTGGTTGATACGACGAGCGATGTCCTGCTTCGTACCACCATTTTCGGCAACAATGCTACCCAGGTAGACGAAGTTGTCCACCTTCTCCACAGGCTGCCCATTAATATTGATGGCAATAGGTGTCGGATTTCTTTTGCGGGCTAAGAACCTTGGTCTTGTTGGTATTAATCTTTAGCCCAACCTTGCTTGCCTCCCTCTCGCGATCTAACGCCATTGCGGACAGATCCATGATTTTGTGGGAGAGTAGGCATATGTTGTCAGCGTAGTCAAGATGTTGTAGATAAGATGTCAAAGTCCATTGAATTCCTCTGTCGAGTCTGGATAGGGCTACATGCAACACATCGCCGCCGATCACTATGAGGAATAGGATCGGTGAGAGGATGCACCCCTGCCGAACTTCACTGCGAATCTCAAAGTCCCCCGACACCTTATCTTTGTGCGACATTTCGCGCCGTCATAGGTTGCCTTAATAATAGCCGCAAGCTTCTCAGGGATGCCTCTCCTGCGCAAGGACGCCCAAATAGAATCCCGGTTCACACTACCGAAAGCCCTCTCGAAATCGATGAAAAGCAAATGAAGCGGAGAATCATACTCAGCGCATTGCTCGATGATGATTCGCAAGGTGCTAATGTGATCGACACAGGAGAATCCGGATCGAAAGCCAGCCTGCTCTTCATCAATTGTGCTTTCTAAGTGGGCCTTCAGTCTATCCAGGACGATTTTAGCTATTATCTTGGCAAGGGCAGGAAGCACACAAATGCCTCTCCAATTATTACAGTCTGTGAGGCTACCCTTCTTGTTTGATGAAGTTTGCATTCCGGAGCTCTCAACTTGAACCCCACACACTACGAATTTTGGATTGGACGCGGGACAAACTGGATTTTGGACGCTAATGTGTGGCGACCTTTAAGATAGATAGAAACACTAGCGTCCAAAATCCAGTTAGTCCCACGTCCAATCCAAAATTCGTAGTGTGTGGGGTTCAAGTTGAGAGCTCCGAAATCCACCGCAGTCCAAGTTGGGTATTCAACTTGTCCAAAATCCACCCGATTGCCGCGGTTTGTGCGCGGAGTGCGTTAAATAGCAACAAAGAAAACGTTTTTACGTGTTGGCGACCATCTGGGTGTTTATGCTAGGCTTTTGCAATACAATTGACGGTGCATGAAACTAAATCGGATAAGTGAAAACAGCGAACTCGACTTTTAAGGTCAGCACACATTAGCGTCCATTTGGACGCGGGGCAACATGAGCGCACTGCGAATGCCCCCGGTCCAAATTTCAGGGACACACTGCAATCCAATCCATCGCGAGTCAGACGTAAAATGACGTCAAAGCCAAGTTTTTTTTTTACAAAGGATGAGAGATCAGAATTTCCTTTGGCGCTATCTTTCATATGAATCAGTCTTAATTAGAAAGCTTTTATCATCATTTCCCAGGGAGGGGAAGGAGGAGAGACACATATGTTATTTAGGATGGGAGTTAGTACAGACGAAGTGACTAACACAAAAACATTGAAACACAAACATTTAAGAAATTATAAATTAAAACTCGTTTTGCATCCCAGGCAGTGTAGAAACACTGGTATTAAGGGATGCAAAAAAAAAATATTTAAATTCATGATAAATATAATTAATTTATTAATTAACGCGTCAACGCGGTAACTAAAACATGTTGGTAAATGCAATTTTCGTGGTGTTTTTAAATTACGTTAAAGGATTGTCATTGATTTGTGTTTTTTTTTTGTTTTCGTTTTAGTGATTCGTAAGATGTTGTAGTCCGGATGGCGCAACGGTTAGCACGTTTACCTTCAACGCACTGGGCCCCGGTTCGATTCCGGGGATTTACGTGTCGGACTATGAGCCCACTCAGCTGTTAAATGAGTACCCATTATGGATGGGGTAAATAACTCGGTTGAGCGTATTGCTGATCACATACCTCTGCACAAAAACCGTCACGATCTAGAAAATGAGATGATGCTAACTCATCTCGAGGCCGTGGTTCAAATTGGACTGTTGCGCCAGTTATTTATTTATTTTAAGATGTTAGAGAACGAATTTCCTGGGGCAAAGCATTAAAAATCGTTATTGACGATCTAATCGGATCTCTCAATATTTTGTTCGTATACGCAGATGGTGTTCTGTAGTTCCCAGCATTTCTAGTACTGTAGCTATGAACGAATCAGGTTTTTGATATTTCTCGAATTCTCCTCCATATGCTTTCCCCTCCGGTAAGATTTGTACGCACAGCTGTAATGAAAATGTTCGCCTCCGGACCAGAATACTTCTCAGAAAGCACACGGAGCAGAATTCGAGAAATGTTAAAACCTGATTCGTTCGCAGGAACGCAGCCATTGTGATGTTGATAAGTAATAATTGATCCTGCTAGCTGCAACATTCAGCGCAAATGCGTATTCAGGGCAGTCTTTACTATCAGGGCTATGTCGGCAATCAGTCTTGCCTTTATTTGTGCATTTGACACAATTTTTTGCCGATGCTTGGTAATCAGACGATCGATGGTTGCCTGCACACTTGGGACATACAGCCATGGCCAAAAGTATTAGGCACCCCTTCAAAACACATGTAATTTGAAACGTGTGTTAAAATTGATAATTTCTTTTAATATTTACGATACTGGTTTGTCCAAACAATAATAACAGCAATAAATGATCTTCTTTGAAGAGCCATGAAACATCTGGCGTGCAAATTCCAGGAAATGGGGTATTTGAGAAATTTTTGATAACATTTTGTCAGTCTCCATTTGTTACTTATAGGGTGAGGTTGCTTGTTTTTGTAATTTATTTGCAAACTAGACACTCTGTGCAATACAATATGCCTAAAACGAGTGAGCTTGGTATTGAAAAACGCTGTAGAATTCAGTTATTACATGAACAGGGCAAATCTCAAGTTGAGATTGCCAACATAGTGAAATGTTCTCGGTGCGCAGTGCAATCTGCTATCATGCGGTTTGCGGAGACCAGTTCTCATGAAAATAAGCCAGGAACAGGCAGAAAACGCGTAACTTCAAAACGCCAGGACAGAAAACTTGTCCGCGACTCTTTGAAGAAGCGTAAAAAAACATCTTCTGCGCTTGCTGCTAACCTGTCGGAAAACTTGGGGAAAGTAATAAGTGCTCGAACGATAAGAAGGCGTCTCGCAGAAGCAGGCTTGAAAGGTTGTAAAGCTAGAAAGAAGCCGTGGCTTCAGCAGCCAACAAAAAAAATCGCTTGGAATGGGCTCTTCGGTACCAGCATTTCACAGCAGAGGATTGGGCAAATGTTCTGTGGTCCGATGAATCTAGTTTCCAGGTAAGCTTAATTATAACCTTTTCAAACAACAATAACCGTAATTTTTTACGGAGGCTTCGATTTCAGAAAATTTTTCCAAAAAATTGAAACAGGTTTTTTGTATTTTCTAACAGGTATTTGGAACACCTGGTGTGACTTTTGTTAGGCGGTTGGTGAGGAATATCATCCAGATTGCGTGGTGCCTACAGTTAAACATGGAGGAGGCAGTATCATGGTTTGGGGTAGCATGGCTGCTGGTGGAGTCGGCGAGATGTTCGTTTGTGAAGACCGTTTGAACAGTGAAAAGTACATAAATGTGCTGGAAACTGTACTAATGACTTCGTTAACGCGCATTTTTGGTGACACGAATCTACGTGGAGTCAAATTCCAACAAGATAATGCTCCTTGTCACAAATCGGCGATTACGATGCGCTGGTTTAGAGACAACAATATTGAATTATTAAATTGGCCAGCGCAGTCCCCAGACCTGAACCCTATCGAACACCTTTGGGGTATTCTGAAGCGAAACATACAGAAATACACCATCACATCAAAAGTGGCGTTAAAAACAGCTTTGGTACACGAGTGGAACTCCATAAGTACCGTTGACTGTACAAGAGGATTGCTGCTGTAATAAAAGCAAAGGGTGGACCCACAAGATATTAATGTATTTAGTTTAATTTCATCGATACATAATAATTTCGAAAAAAACACTTTGTTTTTTCATTTAAACAAAAAAATATTCAGTTATTTACAGGGTGCCTAATACTTTTGGTCAAGGCTGTACATATATCACTGGAACACTTGCAGTATTTTACTATATGCCCAAATTTTTGACACTTGAAGCATCTTTTTACGTCAATAATTTCTGCACAATACTAGCTAGCATATTCAATATTTACGTATCTATCAACTAGCCGTGAAAATAGTTCACCTGAGACCTCGAAAACGGCTGTGTATTTGTTTTCCTGTTTCTTGTAGTTTTTATATTGAAGAGTCCTGATTTCTATATCTGCCCTAATGCCGTAATTCAGGGATATAATTTCCAGCTTTAGTTGCCAATTTCGGCAGACGACCATTTATGGAATCTACTATATGTGGTAGTTGTTGCCCATTTTCGACTTCAGTCCATCCAACAGTTTAGTGCAATTCGCTTCATTATCCGATTTCAGCAACACACCTCCATCCCTCAGATTTCGAGTATACCTTAGTCTAGCCATAAATACTGTTACAAACTTTTTGAAGCACTGTTCAATAAAAGAGGTGTTATATGTTAAGAAATCATTGTTTATTTATTAAATGCATTGTCAACAACGGAAATTGCAACAAGTTATTCGAAGTGATTGGCTTTTGCCTTTACACAAGCCTTTAATCGAGCTGGCCACTTATCTATGGAAGCACGCACGACTTCAATCGGAAAGTTGGCGACTGCATGTGTAAGAGACTTCTTTAAGGATTCGATATTAGAATGTCTTTTAGAGCACGTCATTTGCTCTAAGACAGACCATAATTCGTAATCCAGCGGATTCAGGTCTGGGCTAGAGGAAGGCCAATCTTCAGCTTTAATAAAATCTGGAACATTTTCTTCAAGCCATTTTTGGGTTGACTTCGCCTTATGACCTGGTGCAGAATCTTGCTGGAAACTCCAAGGCTGATTTTTGAATAATGACGTGTTGAGAGGTTTCACTACACTTTCAAGGACACTTTCTTGATAAATTTTGGCAGACGTTTTGACGCCCTTCTCACAAAAATGCAACTTTGTCACCCCGTTGTAGCCAACACCCCACCAAACCATTACTGAGGCTGGATGATGACCTCTTTGAACCTTTTGGGCAACTTGAGAAGCTTCTCTGGCACTGCGAGCAGAAACCCTATCGTTTTGTTTATTAAATGTTTCTTCGACAGTAAAAATTTTTGCGTCCGTAAACAAAATTTTACGGTGTTCTTGGTTTGCGTACCGGCAAAGTAATCGTTTTGATTTTTCCACTCTATTTTTTTTAACGATTCTGTTAGTAAATGCCCGGTAGATCTACGATAAGCACCCAACCCCAAGTCACTTTTGATGATACGTGAAATTGTTCTTTGGGGTATTTTCATCTCACGCGATAAAATTGTTTGTTTCAGAAGAGGATTACGGCGAATTCTCTCGCGCACGGCTTTAACCGCTTGAGGTGTTCGAGTAGTTCGCGGACGGCCACTTCTTTCACGGTCACTTACTCCAGACGTATCATTAAATCTTTCAATAGCCCGATATACAAACATTCGGCTTATACCAAGGGTATTCAGAGTCTTAAAAATATCACTTGGTTGCATTCCTACTTTATGAAGTGCAATCACAGCAATTCTATTTTCTTTGTCACCCCAATCCATGTTCACTACACTAAAAATTGAACTCAAATGATGACAAATGCATCAAGCACAAGCGTACTATAGCGATTAGCTCAATTTTTAAGAAATGCAATATAACGGTTCCTTTCTCCAGGGTTGCCAAACCTTGTAACAATATTTATGGCTAGACTAGGTATGTTGCTGGAGTGTTGTTTTCACGGAGAACGAAGTTTTACTTGACAGAGGACAATGTTGTTTCACTGCTTTGGGTTGATATCGGTTTATCACACCCCCGTTGTATGCTTTGGACTTGTCAACTGCCTTTTTGTCGATTTTCGGCACCTCCGCAAACGACTTTTGTCCAAAACATGGTTTGGGAGAAGTAGATAATTTAACGTCATCTATCTTCTTAATGGCAAATGAAATTTTGTCGTCGATAGTTTTTAGCTGTCTTTGAATCACTGAGTCAATTCTGTCTTCAACTTTGCTTTGGAGTTCGATGACGAACTCAATTCGCACTTATCCAATTTAGTTTCACGCACCGTCAATTGTATTGCAAAAGCCTTGCATAAATACCTTGGCGGCCACCATCAGTAAAAACGTTTTCCTCGTTGCTATTTAAAGACACACACTTGCGTCCAAAATCCAAATTTTCCCCTTGGCGAATCCAAAATTTCCCTGTCAAATCCAGACATCGATCGGAGAAATTTTAGATTGGACGCGGGGAAATTTTGGATTGGACGCGAGAAAAATTGGATTTTGACAATCCATCGGTTAGGATTCGACAGGGATTGGATTCACCTGGGGAAAATTTGGATTTTGAACGCAAGTATGTGTCGTACTTTATATTTTACCGGAGGAGAAAGCATATGGAGAAATCGAAAAAGTCTGTTGCAGATCCGCTTTCAGGGGGTATTTTTAGTTTCCGGGGCCCGGGGTGAAAAAATCGTTTTTCACTCGGATTTTTTGTCACTTATCACTCGCGTCACCCTAAGACTCTCAAATTTGCAGAGCGAGCGAGCGAAGCGAGCGTTCATGTTTGTGCGATATTGAGGCCATGCCTCCAATATTCCAAACACTCAGTATAAATTATGAAAAAAAAAAATTAAAAATAAAAAATTAAAACTTAAAACAAAAATTAAAAATAAAAATTTAAAAAAAAAATTATTTTTTTGCAAATTCTCGACTTTTAGAGTGACGCGAGTGAAAAGTGACAAAAATCCGAGTGAAAAGTGATTCCCCCAGCCGGGGCTACGGAAACTAAAAGGTTGCCAGGTCTGGGGTATAAAAACGTGATTCAGACTCCCAGCCACAAAAGACATATCCATGTCAAAATCCACGACTTGATTAAGACACGTACAGTCCGGTTCGTCAGATTTGAAAGATTGATAATTAATTCAGCGAAACGTTTGTCGTGAGTCACGATTTCGTGACGAATTATCTCCATTTGTTGAAATTATAGAAAAAGGACCACTAATCCCCAACGAACCCCGAACCTGGTCATTGACGATGTCGAATTCTCGCGACTTCTTCCCCACCCACCACGAAAACTAGTCGCGGCCATGTCGGAACGCCTCTCATGAAAATTTTCCACATGGCTCCCAATCAGCTGTTGGACGAAACCGTTTCTTGTTTACATCACCACACACAGCCACCAGCGGCCGCAAACGAACCCGGAACAAATGAAATGCACAGCGCTCTGTGGAATTTTCCATTCTTTTCCTTCGGCGAATTTCAGTTGGGAGCCAGAATCCGGTTGACCGCTTGAGGTCGGCTCGGGAGCTGTCACTCACACGTTGCAAGTGCCTCGTGTTGTGACGAAAAAAAAGCTAACAACCACCGGTATACGCAAAAAACCCAGAACCAACATTCAAATTGGAAGAAATAAAGTCATTTTCCCGGCCGTCGGAATTTCCACAACTCATTGCCCCATCCCAGGCCGAGTGTTCGCAAATGTCAAATGAAAATTTGCCAACAGCGCAATAGTTGCACGGACATGGAATCGCCACGGGTGGATGCAGCACGGCAGCCCGAAATGGGACCCCAGCAGCGGCCACCGAGCACGATGTGCTCGAGAACAAAACGTTCAGCCATTTTGAGGCGCCGCCACACTGTCGGTGTCGTTGTGTTAATGGGGCTCGGCTGTTTTTGTCAGAGTCGCAGAGTTCCTTCCCGAATTTCCAACGTCCGACCGTTGTCCTTTATTTACGGCCGCGGCCCGACAGCACGCCAACATAAAATGCGCCCATTTTTTAGTTTGGGGACAGCAGCCATTACGCCATTCCTCGCTCTCCGTTATCCATATTGAAATCGAACCGCAACGACTTCGTCGCCGTCCACCATGTTTTCCACACTACACACCACGGACACGGAATTTTCGCGACGTTTCAACTCGCGTACAACACTCACCTATCGTTCAATTGTTCATCGGTGCCTGGAATTGGATGCACGACAAACTGAAGCGAAGACATTGCTCGCCTCGAGCGTTAAAATCGCGCTACTTGCAGCTGCAGCACACACACGACACGATGCGTGCGTGAATAAAAAAAAGATTTCGTACGACGATTTTTGCGATCGTCGTCCGTACTTCCTCCTTTCTTCTCGCCAACACCAGCACCACACACCACCACCAGCTTCTTCCTCCGAAAAAAATGTATTCCACACGGAGCACTAAAGCGTGAGGCACACACACGCTACTCAATTGGCCGATTTTTCAGTTGCTCGTTCGTTCACAAACTCGGAAATGTGTCCACGGGCTTGCTAAACATCACTGAAATTGTTGAAGATGATTTTATGCGGTGATTTTTGTGTTTTTCGCCGAGCCAAATGAAAATTCCTCGCACGCACATTCGTCGACGAGTTGATAGTTCGCGATATGTTCACACAACTGAACGTACTAGAGTCGTCGGATGGAAATTTCGAGTAGGCATAGAAATGGAGTAGATGAGGACGAGTGGGGCAGAGACATCTGGTGTGTGAGAAGAGGAAATTTTAAAAAAAATTAAGAAATCCTTATAGCCCCCATATACGATCCAATCCATCGTCAGATCGATCTGACGATATTTTGATCGTCAGATCGATTGCATCGTGTATGTGACTATCGTTGACGATTTCACCGATCTGACGATCAAATTTTATCTGCCGATTTTTTGGTGCGATTTTTACTGCAATCCGTCGGTCTGACGATCGATTGGACCTCAGAGGAACTTCTGGAGTGGCCCATAGGCTTAATTTATGGGACGAGAGAAGAGCGCGTTTAATTTTTCATGGGAGAGAGAAAGAACGGGACTATTAATGCCAACCACCAATCACTACGTTTAGACCGCGGGACTATCTTCGAGATCTAACTAAATCGATCTAACTCTCGACGATATAAACGTATCGATTTAGTTAGTTTTGGATTTGACTTATCTCTACTTGCGATGCGGAACTGGACTAAAAAAATTGGGACTATGTCGCTGTCATCGCTAATGTTCACTCGGTGGTTGACGTTTTCTTTGTTGTCGTTTTTTTTTTGTTCGGCGTTTGCTTTGTTTGCAATTTCAGGGAAGAAGTGCGTGATCACGGGCTGGAAAAAGTCTTTTTCTGTCATAAAATTTATATCTGTGAAATTTATCTGTGCTGTCAACGGAGAAAGAAGAAGAAGAAGTACCTCTCCGTATGGTCGGTATAAACACTCCACCAACAAGTACTAACACTAAAATGATTTAGTTAAATCGCCTTTTAGTTCCACGGTCTAAACGTGGCCAATAGGACGCGGGTATTTGACAGCTATATATACAGCGGGGAGTCAGAAACGAAAACTCACAAAAACAAGTAACGCGCACATCACATCTAAATATTTAATGCTTTACCTATAAACAGACACCCCCGTCTTAGAGCGCGTTGACATGATCAAACTACGATTTGACAAACTAGCATTTGATGAAAAGTTGAGCACCGTCCAACTACGGTTTGACAGAAGCACAAGACATCAAACCAGTTTGACAAGGGGTTGACACGTTCAAGTAGGTGGTTTGTCAAACCGTAGTTTGATCGTGTCAACGCGCTTTTAGGGATACGCTGGCTATTTTTGCAGTCACCGACGAGGCATTTCAATTTACCACAACTCACTACCGCACCAATTTGTCCTACCGGAAATTTCACTTGTGTCTTCTCTACATAATCGCGGCTCTTTGCACACAAAAACCGGCTCCAAACTTTCGCGAATTCAACCGTATTTACTTTTTACCACTTTGTGCACAAAGCGTTTGACAGCCATATGCACAACGTGAAAATGACAATCTTAAAACCGTTAACTTTACTCTCCCAGCTCTGGTATTTTTCAAGAAGAAGATCGTCCCATTTTCAAGCTGTCAATTTGTATGGTTTGACAGGCATATACCCACTCCTTTGTTAGTTATATATTCAAATGATTGGACGGTGTATGTGATTATCGCAAGTAAATGTCAAATTATTCAATTGTGAAATTTGACCGATTCTGGTGATTTTAATGGATCTGTAATACAAATATCAAACATGTAGTATACGAAAATGCCTCACAAATCCAAATAGTTAACGAAAATCAATTTTGGTTATATTGGGAGTGAAACATAACCTATATTTTTTGAATTGTCATCCGTTATCGCATCGCACGAAAATCGTACCGTGTATGTGCAGCGGAGATCGTCAGATATTTTGTGGCGATCCATCGTCAGATCGATCTAACGACGGATTGCATCGTATATGGGGGCTATAAAGCAGAATAATGAACCCAATTTGTTGATGCGACAACAGCCGAGCATTTGTCCATTTGACAGATTCGCATCTTTGGTTGCAAACCATAGACTCAAACCGTTTGACATGAAACACGTGAACGCGACACGCGAACGGGTGCCAACGTGCGCGCAGCCTAATGGTAGCGCTACCGGAGCGCTCCTATTTTTGTTGTTGCGATACAGTTGTAACGGACCGATTCTGACACATGAGTGTCTATTTTTGAAGTTTGTATATTTTTCACAAATGTATTCGATTTGACTTTATTTCAAATCGTTTATATTTGTGAAAAGTCGTTACAATTTTTAAAAATGGGCATTTATGAGTTTGAATCGTACCCGTGTAAACGTACGCGGCGGCCATCTTTTCTTGAGGAGGAGTGTAACCACTCCGGATAGTTAGCGTCTCGAAGAGATGGGATCGCGCCAAAACGTCTGTCAAAGGGAGTTGGAATTGGCCGAGCGAGAACGTCGGACGGGTACTGCGTGTTGTTGAAGTTGTAGTCACCCGCCATCAAGACCGGCATCGGTTTTTTTTTGAGGAGTTGCTTGTCATCGGCCACGACGATCGGACGGATTTCTTTTTGGGAGTTTTTTTGTCACCTACCGTCACCATCAGGTGCATTTTAGACGTGTGATTCAAAAAGAAACGAAGCATCGCTTTGCATGTCCACTATTAACCCTGTCGGAGAAATTTGTTTTTCGGGCTTCAACAACGCTGTGGAGGCTTCGCAAGCTGCCGCTATAGCCGTATCGTCAAGAGGGGTACAGATTGCATGTATCGACCCGCCATCATCATCGAATGGAATCGGACTTCGACAAAAATGAGCCCACGACTACCTTGCAGCCGAGATCAAGTCTTTGATGGTCATCGAGGTTTATTTCCTAGTTTTTATACTGGCCAGTGTGGAGTTGGTGTTGTTTCTGGCTCTTGGAAGCAACATGTTCAACCATAACCTAAACTAGACTGCCCGTACAGTGGAACGTCACAACACGGTGATGCCAACGCCTTTCTTTTGTTTTGTGTTGCGAATATTGGAATAGACCTGTCAGTTCAATTGGAGGTTAAAGGATCTTCGTGTCTTCCAAGAAGGGAAAAAAAAGAACAATTCAGTGTGTCAAAACAAAGCTATAGAATAACCAGACTATTAGAACGGAAATGGCAACGTGACATGAGTTAGATTATATCGCACGATATATTCCGTTTGATCATATTTGATAACGAAATGATAATTTGACAAGAATATTTTCGCACTTTTTTTTGTTTATTTTTGTTCTGTTTCTTGCTTTACTTTGGTTTGCCTTTTTTTTCGTTTAATTAACCTTTGTTCTTGTGATGGAATACATGTGTCATACAAATTTCTGATCCAATTTAAAATTATCGTGACTCCAGTTCGAGATGGCCATCGTCGATTCTGCGGGTAAGTGTTGTCATATTCTATATTGTCTAGAGAAAATTTTTTTAAATATTTCTTTTTTCCTTGTCTTTAAATTAGTTTTTCCTATATATTTCATTTTTCTTATATATTTTTTTTTGTATTTCCTAAATTTTCTTGCTATTTTTGCTTCATTTCTGGAATTTTTTTTTTGCATCGATCATTTACAATAATTTGAGTTACGTCTTTTTTTTTTCTTGTGTCACTTCATTTTTGCCTAATGAATCGTCAGAAAAATAAAAAATGTATTGAATTGTAGAATCCTGGCTTTACCTTTGAGGAACTTCCCGAACCCTCTTTTTAGGTTGATGGTGAGATGAGGTAAAGGCCTCATCTCTTCACGTTTCGCCATGGGAGGCCCCCACAAAATTTTTCTGTTTTCGGCCAGGGGGCCTCACGGTCGGGTTTTTTTTTCTTTTATTTCAGCGGGTATAGAAGGCCGAGGTCCACCGCCATCTGGGCCTCGGAGCATCAATGATGGCCTTTGAGCAGGCTGGCTTCATACTTATCTTCCTTTGTCCAAATTTTGTCCCTCTTGTTTGTGAAGTCTACCCTAGGCCTGTGATTCCCTTTTTTTATATGTGTGGACAGGGGCAGCGAGCGGCAAAAACCCAGCCCATATCTCCCGAACTGAGCTACAGCAAGCACAGGCCGCCGCTTAGCTCGTTGAGGAGCCAATTATGGCAGCTGTCAATTTTGGCAGCTGTCACTACCGGACCTTAACGGTCACAATGGCTCCGTCCCCGTTGACACCTTCGGGTGTCTCCAAAGTCCTTTACACAGTACAGCGCTCTGGTAGCGCTACCAATTTATGAATGCCGCCATTTTTCTCACTTTTCAGGGGGAATAAACACACATGGAATTTTCGGTTTTCCCCATTTTTTCACATAATCAGGGGAGTCCCCTATGTACAGAGCAGTCAAGAGAAAACCCGGGCCCGGTAGCTCATTGCGTCAGAGTGGTATGAAAGGGCAAGGAGCGAAAAAAAGCTCAGTGCGTAGATACGTTTTTTTTTTTCATTTTTCAAATTCTCGGGCCCCCGAGAAAAACACGGGCCCGGTGTGTTTCGCCCCCCCCCCCCGTTTCTTATTTCATTTGCAACTAGCCTACCCGCTAAGAACAGAATTTGTAACATTAAAAGATTATGAACAATTTACGAAAGCTTTATTAATTCTTGCATTTTCCGACAATACAAAGTGAAAACATTTACAAACAGCAGATGAGATTTAGGTTCTGATTCGTGTACGTTGCATGCAATTGGGACAGGTGTCCTCCTCTTCCAACCACTTACGGACACAATCCCCGTGAAAACCATGCCCACAGTCTAAATACGCCAGATCATCTGATGGAATGTCGTCAATGCAAATTGTGCACCTTTTCGACTTGTCTCTAAAAATAAAAATATCCAAAAATGTCTTGTGAATGTTACACGAAAACGGGACTGTCTAGAGGACATCAAACATTCTTTGCTTACATAAAATCACCGTGGCTTGAAGAACTCCTCCTTTTTGGATGAGGCGGTTGACGAGGCGGTCGAGGATCATGATCATCGGAGCGTTGATTTCCCTTTTCTAGATACAATACCGAAAGTATAATAGCTATATTCATACCAAGAACCATCGCTCCAATGGTAACCGCCATCCAACAAAGTGACATGTTGTATTGTGAAATTGTTGGTCTTCAACTTGTGTAAACTTCAGAGATTTACTTATAGATTGTTTTCGTTATTGCTTTTCGCGATCTTCGATTGTCACTGAATGATGAGATAAGTAAGACTGGATGAATGAGACTGGCGCCATCACAGCGCAATTTAGCTGAAACCGCGGGAAGCGAGTGGGTTGGTATGTGTTAGTGAGTTTGTTGAAATTGAGTCATAGTCGCCCCTGGTTTTGACTAATAATTTGGGGAGCCCCCAATGCGATTAATAGGTATCGATTTTTAAACAAATTCGTATTATTGCATTAGTCGGCCACACACACACACACACACGTTCTATCATTTGCAAACGTGTGGCACTTGGAAAGGAAGTAATACGCAAAATGATACGCCGCGTTTCTTTCCCCTGGAAAATCGCGGCGCCTGGAAACGGGAGATGATACCAAAGAGACATTATAAAGATACTGCACTTCATACAAATTAATGCGAACAATTTTTCAATCAATTTCACCACGTTTCACAGAGAAGTGTAGACGCGTGAATGATCGTGACGTGAAACGTGAAATTCACCACGGTATGTTTTTCCACGATGCTCTTCGCGTTCGAATTGCATTTTCATTCTGAAAAGTTGTTCATCGCGAAAAAAAATACTTTTTAGGGTTCGGTATAGTAAAAACGGTCAAATGTCTGTTTGTCCATCTTTCCAGAGAATATCTCACGAACGGCTAAAGCTATATACATAAAATTTGGTGAGAATGTGTAGAAATATTATAATTCGCCGAAGAAAGCAGCGTGTCGTAATAGGCCAACTTTAAGGGGTGTCCCCATAGAGGGGAAGTGATGGTCAACATTTTTTTATATGGCCAGTTTATAGGGGAGATTGGCACTCATTCAGGAGGATCTTGACCATTCTCAAAATCAATTAACTAACTAATCCATTCTACAAATATTTGTCGAATTTCTCGAGTCGCTAGCTTTATTCTATTGTAAGTTATCGCTTATTTGAAGTTTCATTTGTAGGGGAAGCAGGGGTTCCTTGGGTCAGATCTTGCCCATTTTCAATACCAACCAACTAGATCATACTGCCAACATTTGACCAAAATTTCAAGGCTCTAGCTTCATTCTATCGAAAGTTGTCGTGCGAACGGACAGACAGACAGACAGACAGGCGGACAGACAGATAGGCAGACATGGCTAAATCGAATCAGGAGGTGACCCTGATAATTTTTATGTACACATTGCTATACCTCCGGAGCCTCCTTTAAGGTGTTACATATTTTCGTTGTGACAAAAACAATATACCCTATACTATAAGTCTAGGGTATAAAAATTGGGTTTGTCCATCCCAGATTGGCAACCCCGTTTTCATGGGAAATAGTGGTCCGATCTGGCTGGCTCGAACATTGGGGGTCGCTTAGTCAGAATCTGGCGTCAAAAAAGGCAACAAAAAATTGAGGTCGCCCATCCCCATTTCCGTGGGAAATAGTGGTCCGATCTGGCTGGCTCGAACTGAATGGCACTGGGGGTCACCGACTTCGAATCGGGGGTAAAAAAATAAAGGAAAAAACTGAATTTTTAAAAACTACGACTTTTAGAGCCGGTTGCTCAATGTCCGATTAAAATTTATTTTAAGGATAAACTGCCATTTAGCACAATTTGATTTGCTCAACATCTGTTTAGCGTTATTAATCGGGTAAACGCTAACCGTCCCCTAGCCTTCGATTAATCTCTTATCCAAAACAAAATCCAACCACTGGCTTCCGGTTGAAAGTTTATCCGAAACAAAAACCCAACACGTGATACCGGATGCTAAGATTTTGACAGCTAGAACGGTTCACTTTTGCAAATTCAAATGAAAACAATGAAAGTGGCCATAAAGAACAGAGTTCCTGGAAATTCATTCGATAGAAGAGAATTTGCAGCAAACTCAGCTGCAAATTAATATGCTGAGAGACCGTAGTAATACAAAATAGATTCGTGGACGGCTGAATTCCGCCAAGAAAATTGCTATAATGGTGGTCTGAGATAAGTTCCACACTTTATGGCTTAGTAATTTTCTTGAGACGTTTGAGAAAACGAAAATGCTTATCGGGCTGTTTATAGCTTCAAATAACTTGTGTCCCTGTTAGTTAACAAAGAGTTTATTCGAGCATTGAGAAAACGGGCCTTATTGAATATGTTATTAACCAAGTTTCAGACTCTTTGCATGACTCTTTTTGAACGACTGCTGGCACAGTGAAAAAAGTCATTATGTCCATCACTAATATGCACACAAATACTTAGTTTCCTTATGAAACCTATGCAGTATTCATAACAAGATTAAGGCCCGTTTTCTCAATGTCTGATTAAACTCTTTGTTAACTAACAGGGACACAAATTAAACGAAACTATAAACAGCCCGATAAGCATTTTCGTTTTCTCATACGTCTCATACAAATTACCACGCCATAAATTGTGGAACCTATCTCAGACCACAATTATGGCAAAATCAGCTGATTTTCTTGGCGGAATTCTACCGTCCACAAATCTATTTTGTATTAGTACGGTCTCTAAGCATATTCATTTGCAGCTTAGTTTGTTGCAAATTCTCTTCTATCGAATGAATTTCCAGGAACTCTGTTCTTTATGGCCACTTTCATTGTTTTCATTTGAATTATTATGCCAAATTGAAAAATGAATTTCCAGGAACTCTGTTCTTTATGGCCACTTTCATTGTTTTCATTTGAATTTGCAAAAGTGAACCGTTTTAGCTGTCAAAATCTCAGCATCCGGTATCAGGTGTTGGGTTTTTGTTTCGGATAAACTTTCAACCGGAAGCCAGTGGTTGGATTTTGTTTTGGATAAGAGATTAATCGAAGGCTAGGGGACGGTTAGCGTTTATCCAATTAATAGCGCTAAACAGATATTGAGCAAATCAAATTGTGCTAAGTGTCAGTTTATTCTTAAAATAAATTTTAATCGGACATTGAACAACCGGCCCTAAGTGTGTCATTTAAGGCTTGTAAAGCTCTCACAAAGTCTTTGTAGTACTCTACAAGAGTGAAACTACGAAAATATAATTTTCCACGTAAAGCTTGATACACACGGCAAGGACTTTGGTCGCGAGCATGCATCGAACCACGTCAAACTCAATATCAAAAAGAAAAAAATAATAATATCCTCGTTTCCACCGTTCTATGATATTTGATGGTTCGGTGCATAGATATATATTAAACAGATATGAAATAGGCACAGAGTGGAGGTAAAAAATTTGAATATCGAGTTATGGCTGACATATTCGCGTCTGCGCAGTGAAACGCGCACAACATGTATTCATATTTGGCCCAGGGGCCCGAGGAGCGAGGGGCCAAATGCTTCGTAAATGTCAAAATTGTGGCTGTGTGGCCGCGACGGCGTAACGACATTTACCGAACGTATAGCGACCGCGTGCAAAGGGTAGCAGTGCGCATGCGCGACTTGGTTCGAAAATTACCTGAAGCACAGAGTGGGGATAGTACTATTACAGATCTGTTCAATTTATATCTATGGTTCGGTGGAAGTTCGGTCGTGGTTGTGTGCGTTCATGTGTGGCGACTTTAGCTCTTATAAGACTCTTGTAGTATCTCATAAGAACAAAATTGTTAGTTGGGATGATTTCCCATAGATATTATTTATTACTGTATACAACGAATCGGCCCAAAAGTAACTAGCAAGCTGTCACTTGCATATGTATGTATGTGTAAACACCCGTGCCTTTGAATTGCCAGGCCAGTAGACCCGCACGGCGCCCTGCAAGTAGCTGGCCTCCCGGGCCAATTGATTTCCTACTGGCATTCCAGTAGAGACTTGCGAACATATGTTTCTTGTCATTCGTAGATTTGCCGACAAGTCTACTGGAATGCCGGTGCACTGGCAAATGTAAACGAGCCATTATTATGTTCGTGTGGTAGCCACGACCGAACTTCTATCGAACCATCAAATATCATAGAACGGTGGAAACGAGGAGTTTTTTTTCATTGAATTTGACGTGGTTCGATGCTTGCTCGCGACCAAAATGCTTGCCGTGTGTGTCAACCTTAATTATTAATATTTAATTATTTAATATTAATTGTGACTGTCAAAATACCAGCTACCTTGTATTTTGTAAATTCATGTTGTTGTTACTAAAAAGCTCCAAAAATGAATTGAATTTTCTAAAAAAAATCCGACTAATTTCACATTTCCGTTTCGACTGCCCCACAAACGGTTACATCGCCATCTATTTCCCCGTGTACATCCCTTCATCTAATTTGCCCCCATCTACTACAAAACATCCGAAAATTTCAACTGAAGTTTGTCACAACACAAACAGCTGATTGGACAGGGCTCTCTTGTGTGTTGATTTTCGCTTCACGCTGCGTTTCGCACTCAAATGTTCTGTCATGGTGAGAAAATTTTCGATACGGTGCGGTCGACGACGATTTTTGTGACTTTTCCAGCGTGATTGTGAGTCGCGCGATAAAGACGCGTTAATTGTGCTCCGCATAAGTGTCGTCTATACGATTATCGTACATTTAAGGACCCACATTCGTTGGAATCCGGGAAAATCGAGTGCTACGCTAAATGTAGTAGCCGCCTGGGCGCCAGGCCGTGTATAGAGTAAGTATTCGTATGCCGTCCGCGACAGTCTTCAATTGAATTATTAATTACATTCCTGCCACGTTTTCGCTAGCGCTCATAAGGAAGCGATCATTGTTCTTAATGCGATGTTTACGAATCGATAAGTTGTCACGTCGTCCGGTTGTTGGGGTCGGCGAGCAACGTATCGAAATTTTGTGTCTGCTGCGTGGACAGGTAGCTGCTCTAAGGAGCGGGGACGGTGGCGTGGACCAGTGTAGACGCCGTCGTCGTTAGCGTTTTGTTGTCTCGTTGCGTGCTGACGATGAAGATCGTCGTCCGTCTTTTGGTGGCATCACGTCACTTGCTTTGTTTACATTTTTGTTTGGCGCGCGACGACGGCAGTTAATTTCTCTGATCGTGATTTTTGCACGAGCACCGTCACGGTGGGGGTGAGATAGTGTGGGCATGTTGACGGGTAGAAGCTGA
The DNA here is from genome assembly GCA_964017055.1 of Chloromyia formosa. Taxonomy (NCBI): domain Eukaryota; kingdom Metazoa; phylum Arthropoda; class Insecta; order Diptera; family Stratiomyidae; genus Chloromyia; species Chloromyia formosa. The sequence goes on from OZ024817.1 coordinate 12,985,904, forward strand.
TGCTGCACGGGGAAGGAAATTACTTCGGTGGCATTGGTGGTATTTTTAGAATGTGATGGTTATTATGCAATTTCGAAAATTGCATTCGAATCCGGTCACTAAGCATGTCTAGCCATCCTGAAGAAAGCTCGAGTGGCGACCAATTGATTAAGGATTGAGAACTGGCCGACTTATGATATTGCTAGCCCTGTTCTCGATCGGTGGCGCGGTCTGCTCCTGGACTTGCCTTTTAGATTGGATTAATGGTAAGGTACTGCTCTCACGGGAATACTGAAGTCTCCAATACTCGGCGACTGAGAGACGGAGATTGGAGTCTCGAGACTAGTCTCCCGTCATCTTCACACGGCCGCTACTAAAATCGCGAGTTGTACATGTCGGCTGACTGAAGTGGTCATTGTACACGGCTATTGCTTGTGGATCCGCGGGGCGGCTTGCTTGCGGGGATCTTGCGTGTCCATGACGAGATGTTGATAGCGATAAAGTTTGACGTTGTGAACGGCAAGAAAAATATGGTTTTCGGATTGCTTATGGATGTGGGGGGGGGGGGGGGGGGTCGACTTGCTTGGGGTACTACCGTTGCACATGTTGCTGTCGTATATTAGTCCAGGCTATGAACGGAAAATATGAAAAATAAATAAAGAACTACCAGTTCAGTGCTCACCTCACAATAAAGGAGTTCGCTTCGCAGTTAATTTCGCACCCGTTTACTTTCGCACCCGTTTACTTTCAACTCCAAAACTAAACTATGAGTGATCAGGAGTTTAATATAAAATTATATAAAACCAATGATCGTAACGAGCTGAGCTTAGTCTCATTCGATTCACAAGGACCCATCCAATATTCAATACAATAGTCGCCGATCAGTTCAATTTTCTTCAAGTGTTTGGGCATTGAAACGGACAACGAAAGAACATTGGCAACAGCTTCATGGAAACCTGGATTTGCACCTGTACGGTAGATCTTGTTGGTTGGTATTGAAAATAGACGTGATCCAGCTAAGGGAGCGCCTACCTCCCCTACATATGTATGTACCACTATGCTTCGCCCGGTCAAGTATGAATGTTCCGTTTTTATACCCTTCACGGATTTGATAGGGTATATTAACTTTGTCATGAAGTTTGCAACGCACAGAAGGAAGCATCTCCGACCATATAAACTCTACCTACCTAGGTATATATTCTTGATCAGTATGATTAGGCGAGATATTTACAACCAGATGACTGGGCGACTACGCGGCTCGGAGACTAGCATGTCGAATCTCCTAGCCTCCGGTCGCGCAGTTGGCGAGTATCCGCAACTGGAATATCTTCGTATCAGTGCCACCGTCTGATTATGATAAAACATGCCAGATCTCTTAGTCGCCAGTTAGGCCAGTCGCTCGTGCGAGTAGTGCCTAACTCTTTTGTGAAGACTGTCATCAGCAGATAACTTAGCTGACTTCCTCCTCGACTATAGCTCTATTATATGTAAGAGGCTCGATTTGTAAATGTATTAGGTGTACAACTTGCTTCCGCCGTTTTCCGACAGACGGCTGCATCGGTGAGGGCTGGTCAAAATACGTAGTTGAAAAGTGTCACGAAAAGAGTTTGGACATCTGTGAACGTATCGACATCCCCGTATTAGTAAAAGTTGTTCGCATTTTTAATAAGATTCGCGATTCAAAATGTCTGTTTTCGAGCCAAGTTCTTGTCATTTGCGGGAAGTTTTGATCTTCTGCTTCCATTTGAAAAAACTGCAGCTGAGGCTCATCGAATGCACTCAGATACTTACGGTGAGGTTGCTCTGACTGACAGAACATGCCGTGAGTGGTTTCAACGTTTTAAAAGTGGCGATTTCAATGTCGGGGACAAGCATGGTGGTGGGAGAGAAAAAATTTTCAAAGACCACGAATTGGAAGCACTGCTCGATGAAGATTCGTGCCAAACGCAAGAAGAATTAGCTGGATCACTGGGAGTGACTCAGCAAGCTATCCCGAAACGCCTCAAAGCCATGGGCATGATTCAGAAACAAGGAAATTGGGTTCCGTACGAGTTAAAACCGAGAGATATTGAACGGCGATTATTTGCATACGAACAACTGCTTCAAAGGCAGAATCGGAAGGGATTTCTACATCGCATCGTAACCGGCGACGATAATCCCAAGCGAAGAAAGTCATGGGGAATGCCCGGACATGCCTCAACGTCGATGGCAAAACCGAATATTCACGGCGCTAAGGTTATGCTTTGCATTTGGTGGGAGCAGCTCGGTGTGATATACTACGAGCTACTGAAATCGAATGAAACTATCACAGGAGATCGGTACCGAACGCAATTGATGCGTTGAAGTCGAGCATTAAAGAAAAAACGACCACAGTACCAAGAGAGACACGACAAAGTCATCCGCCAGCATGACAATGCTCGGCCACACGTCGCAAAAGTGGTCAAGACATACTTGGAAACCCTGAAATGGGAAATCTTGCCCCACTCGCCGTACTCACCAGACATCGCTCCTTCCGATTACCATCTGTTTCGTTCCATGGCGCACGGCCTGGCTGATCAGAATTTTCGTTCGAACGAGGAAGTCGAAAAATGGATCCAATCATGGATCGCGTCGAAAGACGCCTCCTTTTTCCGGGATGGAATCCGGAAATTGCCGGAGAGATGGGCGAAAGTTGTCGCTAGCGATGGACAGTTTAGTGGTACACTCAATATATGTGGTCATTTCCCGTTCGACTTCAGTTAGCCTCGCACTACTGCACTCGCCCCACATCGAACGTTCCAAAAACCGATCGTGGCCCGTTGTTTGTGGCCAAAAGTCGTTGCCGGTGAATCAGTCCGTGGTATCCGAGGCTCGTTTAATGTTTCGAGTGTAAATTACAAGCCCACATACCCAATCTTAGGGGAAGGGTTGCTTCCTTAGGTGTCCTAAGAGTCGCCGGGAGCTACTTTTTATATAGCGCAGAGGTAGCTCTCCAATGGTGCTTTTGATCGCGCATTCTTTTGATTATCTTTTAGCTGGGTGTGACGTATTGGTGTTCTCACAACTATGTTGCAGCTCCACCGTGCACCTACTTCCTGAGACGCACAGGTGTTATTGGTAGGGATGTTAACATTTTTAAAAGTACCGGTTTTCGGTTGCACCGGTTATTTTTTATTCAAAAAAACCATCCGGTTTTTTCAGACGGAAAGTATCGGATAGTCCGAAAAGCGGATTATTAAAAAAATGAAACCGGAATATAGAGGGCTACGCCCGCAATCCGAGGGTTTTGTAGCAAGTACTTATTTTGGTATGTAAGTATCGGCTCCTTGCTCTTCTTGGTACCACTTAGATGGATAAAAAAAATAAAATGTCTGACCCATAATATAGTATCTTATATGCCCAATCATATTACGTGATTGTAACGAAACTTAGAACATACGGATATTATTGCCTATGGTGTTGGTTATCCTTGGCCATCGGTACTTTTGATCTCGGACGTGTTTAAGGGATGCAGGGATGCGCTAACTGTAACTATGGAAACAAACTATTATTAACCTATTTTGAGGAGATATACAAATTCCATTATTTCCCATTTTACAATATATACTGTTCGGAACCCACCTTCCTGGAAGTTTTCATTTTTCTAAGTGTAACGGTCTGGAAATGGAAGGGGTGGGGGGGCAAATTACGATCTAATAATTTATCCTCCCTCATTGTTCCCCTTTTTTCAAATATAAGTAAAGTAAACTCAACATTACCTTTTTCACAACACCCCACTTGCCTATACCAGTCGATAAACAAAATTTGACCTTAATTTTAACCCTCACCCTCGCCTCCACCGCCCGTTACAGTTGGCCAATTATCACACATCGCCCCCTACCAATCTTTACCCTTTCATAAATGTGATTAACCATAATATGTAACAATAAGTGCAATTCGCACTACGAAAAACAACATGCAAGTAGTACTCGCACCTTTGAAGCCGGTAGGTGTATTTTTTGCATGAATAGTGTAAAAATGCCTAACTTTAAGTGAATGTACTATTGTTAAATATTACATGGTTGTAATGAAACGTAGAGGCATTATTGCCCATGGTGTTGGTTATCATTGGCCATCAATATTTTTGACCTCGGGTGTACTTAAGGGGTGCAGGGGTGTGCTAACTGAAAAAATAGAAATGTACTATTATTAACCTTTTTTGATGAGATTTTGGAATTCTATTATTTATAGTTTTCTATGTTAGTAAAATGCCGCTTTTCTGTAAATTTTCACATCTCTAAGTATAACGGTTTCGAAATGCAAGGGGGGGGGGGGGGGGGGGGGCAAACTCGGATCACATATTTTCCCCTCTCCCTCTTTTCCCCTTTGTTCAAATTTGAAGAAAATTCCAGAAATGAAATGTACTCGACGGTACCTTTCTTACGATACCCCACTTGCCTATACCAAATGAAAAAAAAATTTCGTCCTTCATTTCCCCTCTATGGGGACCCCCCCTCAAAGTTGACCTATAACGATGCATCACTTTCTCCAGAGAATTATAGTACTTCTACATATTTTCACTAAATTTCATACATATAGCCTCAGCGGTTCGTGAGATATTCCATGGACAGACAGACAGACAGACAGACAGACAGACAGACGGACGCATGACCGATTTCATAAGGGTTTTGTTTTACTACAAAACCCTAAAAAGAAACAGGGTACAGGGAAGTAAAATAAAACCTTAAAATAGATTGTTCATTTTTAAGTATTAAAGTAAATGAAAATATATTACTCGTATTTGAATTATGTATGTACATAGGTACTGGAAAATTCGAAAATTTAATCACTTCGCAGAAATTTGTAGTTTATTCGAGATCGAGCCTGCATTTTTCGTTGACTTTAGCCATAAATACTCTCTCTATAATGGGCTGGTTCGTTAACAGATACAATTTTCTTTATTGTTGCCACCAACCTCCGAGAGACAACCGAGCTTCCAACTACTCAATTGCCCTAACCCCTTTTGGGGCATAGCGCGTCAACTGTTCCATGTGGTCCAGTTGACGTGTCGTTGGCATAATGTGGTTTCGGAGAATGCAGTTGCCAGCATACACCTCCTGCACATCCATGGCCACGAACGTCGTCGTGGACGGGATTCGAACCCGAAACGCCGGTAACATGAGACTGATGCCTCAACACACTGCGCTACCGGTCGCCCCAACTGCTGCAAAATGTTTTATTGCAACATCCGGGAGAGTTGGGAAACAACTTCGGCTTGGAACCCAGTATGTTATTGGGTTTTCTGCCCTTGACACTAGGTAGGGTAGGTTTAGGGGTTGCCGTGAATTAACCACAGCACGCATAGATCACTCATGGTGGTCCGTTGTGATGCCACCAAGACTCTGTAGGTCCTGGGAAAAGGGGAGTTTGAGAGTCTCAAAAACCTCCTCCTCCTATTAGCCAAGGCTGGGCAGTGACAAAGGAGGTGAGGAACAGCCTCCTCCTCGTCCTCTTCCTAACAACTTCTACAGTAGTCGTGATGAGGAAGGTGAAGCCTCCTCTCGCATGCTCGTCGATAGGATAGCGCCCTGTAATAACCCCCACCATTCTGCCAATATGCTTACTGTTCAATGATAGCAATGAGGTTGAGCGACTAGGATCTATCCTGGGACATATCATCCTCGTTGTTTGCCAAGTACTACTGCTGAGCATTGGCCCTGCCGATCGCAGCGGATTCGATTGCCCGTTTACACACAGCTATATAGGCGACCTAATATGGCTAAGATACGCATCCGTGGTACCGATTGTCCCTTGACGGGCCAGCTTATTAGCCTTGCAATTGCCCGTGGAATTAAAAAAAAAAACACTAATTTTAAAAAAGCTGTTCATTTCCATGAGTGTCGAGCGACAATTCTCAACCGTTTCAGATGTAAAAATAGCTAATTCAAGCGACGGTATCGCCGCTTGACTATCTGCGTAGATAGTAATGTCCTTAAAAGTGACGACATGCTTCCCAGCTAGGACAGAGCTTCCAGGATGCCGAAATCACCGCCTGGTAGACGCTGCAGTAGTCAGGAGGATGGATGGATACTTTAATACTTAGTCTCTCAGAATAAATGCCCACACTCACTCCTTCATCGGTCTAAAAGCCATCTGTGTGGGTGGCCGAGAAGTCGGTTGTAAAAGGAGTGCTGCCCGCCCATTGATTTCTAGAGGGAATCAGGCTGATGTGGTTGCTGCCTAATGCAAATTTTGGAACAGTGTAGTTGGATGCTGCTGCAAGATCCAGACTACCCAGGATAGTGGAGTGCCCAGCCATCAGCGCGCACCACTGTCCAGTGTTGCGAAGACGCAGGACAGTGTTGACCACCAATTGTTCGCCTGGACACTAACGGTTGATGTAAATAGAAAGTTAATTAAGCGGGGAAGGTTGAAGATGTCGGAAAATTTTTCCAATTTTTTTTGTCGTGGTTTAACCATATATCGTTTTGGTGCTTTCATTCGAACTATCTATTAAAGTTGTTGATTTCCGTTGTTTTGCAGATATGTTTCCTGATCCGTAATTTCTTTTCATTTCCGTGCTGAAATACGCAACTGCCTGACTTGCAGCTATGGTGTCCATACAAACATTTTTGATTCCGCTTTTTAAAAACCGACCGGGTAAAAACCGCAAGAAACAAAAACCGAAAAAACGGGTTTTTTTCCAAGTACCGGTTGTTCGGTTTAACCGACCGGTTTTTGACATCTCTAGTTATTGACCATCCAGGATGATCACCATTATGTGATTCTACCAAATGTTCTGAACTGCAAAACTTGGTTGGCCGTTCCAGAGGGCGCCCACGGGGAGGACTATGGAAGAGATCTTTTGCCCTCCAAATATAATGGCTATAAAATAAACAGGAATTTAAACAAAAATCGTCCGATCATGAAGAGTACATTTTTCGCAACATTCCCAGTATTGAAAATTGTCGTTTTATCAATTTGGGGATTATGGAAAAAAATACAAACCTTAAATATTAATTCCCCGAAAATACGATTTTTGCACATAGCCCAGTGACACAGATATAATCTGTTTGCCTACGGCCGTGTTACAGACTTTATCTGTATTTGACCTTCGGTGTTATCCTCTCAAGTGTCACACACTGGGTCGGGGTCGGAATGGGTCTCTGGTAGGATCCGGGCCAATAAATGAGTTTTTGCATGCATCATCAATGGTGTCTGTGCAATTTTCGATTCGGAAATATCTCTTTACTTATCGACCATCAGCATGCACACACTTAAGATCAGTGCATATGTTCAACTAAGTATGTATTCTGGCTGGCATGCACCGCAAACTACTTGACATCTAAGTATTAATAAGCTTTTTAACAGTCTCACCACTATTTTGTGATCTTTTTTTTTATGGGCGCCTGATATTTGCTGTTATATTTTCTCTGTGATTAGTTGCGACGCTAATGCGCACCATATGGTGTGGGTCAGTAGCGATGACAATGACAGAGGTAAGCGCCTTCTAGATTATCTAATGTGTAAAAACGTGTTTGTCCTTAATAGAGGGTGCAAACCTACCTTCGTCACTGCTGCGAGGGAGTAGGTGCTAGACATTACCCTTGCTGGCAATTATTTATCAGAGTTCATTTATAACTGGCACGTATCTGGTGAAGAGTCCCTGTCGGACCATAGACACATCAGATTCGATATTCCTGGACAAATCGAACTCCGCTCAACATCTCATTGTCCCAAAAAGACAAATTGGAATTAGTTTCGTAAATTAGTTAGCTCGTAAGCTGACTCGCTGGTTCATGTTATTGATTCTATAGAAGAACTTGAATTGGCGGCTGATCAACTCAATCAAGTGTTGTCCTCTTCCTATAGGGATAGTACCGTAGCTCGCAATACAAGGGCAGGTCGTTGGTTGTCCTGGTGGAACGAAGAACTCGCTCACAAACGTGTACAAGTTAGGTAGTCGAGACAAGGAGTTGGTGCTGGGGTCTTTGGAACACCAGGATCTCAATCACTATGGGCACTTGGCCCAGCGTTTTCCAAGCTGAGATCCATGCAATTGAGGTTTGCGCCAAGGAAATTGTGTTTAAGAAGCTCACTGGCGCTAACATCATTATCTGCTCTGACAGTCAAGCAGCTATTAAGGCTCTTTCTTCACATAAGTTCTCATCGAAACTAGTGAAAGAGTGTTTTGATACCCTTCAATGTCTGGCAAACTCTAACCGGGTCACTCTTTGTTGGGTACCTGGGCATCGGGGCATTCATGGCAACGAAGCTGCGGATGAACTTGCTAGGCAGGGCTCATCGGACAAATTTTTCGGATCTGATCCCTATTGCGGTCTAAGCTGGGCCACAGCCACTGGTGAGGGATTGGTCTGCGGGCGAAAGGCTGCAGCACTGGAATAATCTCCCGGGATTACGACAGTCCAAAGATCTTATCAACCCATACGGTCTCACAGAAGCTAGCCGATTGGGCAGAGCTGACCTGAGACTGGTCGTTGGTTTCCTCACGGGACACCACTGGGTGAGATATCACTTAAACAAAATGGGCCTGTCCACTGAGACGGAATGCCGACTTTGCCGGAGGATATTGAGTCCACCAAACACCTTCTTTGTGAATGCCCCGTGGTTGCTCGCGCCAGGTTCATGTTTCTTGGAGATTTCATCGTGAGCTCCGGTGTCATTAAGAGTACTGCTACAAAGGACCTACTGGCCTTTATCAGGTTGGTTGAGGGTCTTTTGGATTAGTTAAGGCTATGGTACAATAGATCTTATGGTCGCAGTGCCTACCAGCTGGGTACCTTAGCCTGCCTTTATTTAATAATAATAATAAATAGGAAGTCGTTTAATAAAGCGAAACGTCTAAATTTTCTGGACGATTACAGTACCGTTCCCACGGAGTATAACAAACTTATTTGGCAGTTGAAACGCGAATGCTGGAAGAGACAATGTGAAAGTATCCAATCCCTGCCGGAAGCGGTACGCCTTCACAAAGCTCTGTCCAAAGACTGCAAATGGAGTCGACCTGCTAAAAAGACCATATGCATCTTGAACTGAAGGCCCAGATAAAACTCTTGAGCTTCTACTTTGCACTCAATTTCCAAAGTCTGTCCTTTCAGGAGGCAATCCGACACATACACCTGAAAGTGGAGTGGGATGATCGGATATATAGCCAATCAGGGGTTATCTTCGACAAGGACAAAGTTAAAGGCAGTGGAGTTCTTTGAGCTGTTCACGACTCTTGGATGGTATCTTTCCTGCTCTTTTGCAGAATTTCCTTGATACTATTACCACTTTGTTAATTTGTCTTCTTAGGGCAAGTTACACTTTAGAGTACATACCGCGACTATGGGGGAAAGTTAACGTTGTGTTTATTATTAACATGGTAACAAGCCGGAGGATTTACCTAAATCCTACAGACCGACTATCTTAACTTCATTCCTCCTTAAAATTACCGAGACGCTGCTCGACGTTGATATCAGACACATGATGGAGAATGTTCGACTCCTTTGCATCGAACACAATTCGCCTATTCAAAGGGCAAATCCACAGTGACCGGCCTACACAATCTTATCAAGGACTATCGAGAAATCTTTTAATGACAAGGAAATCGCATTATGTGCTTTCCTTGACATTGAGGGTGCTTTTGATAATACGGGCTATCACTTAATATCTCGAGGCCTAGAGCTCAGGGTATACCATCTGCCACGATCACATGGATAGATGCTATGCTACGCGGGAGAAAGATCTACTCAACGCTTGGCAGCACCACGATTAGCGTCAGTGCTATTAAAGGCTGACCACAAGGACGGGTCCTCTCACCGCTATTGTGGTCACTGGTTGTCGACGAACTGCTGTCCAGCCTAGATTTGTGTGGAAACTATGCAATCGGATACGCAGCTGACATAACCATTGTGGGCAAATTTGAATCCAGCGTCTCTGAAGTGATGGGGGCCGCCCTTGATGTGGTCTTGAATTGGTGCGATGAAGTGGGGTTAAATGTTAACCCACAAGAAACAGTCATCGTACTTTTTACTCGTTAACGTAACCTAACTTTCGGTTCGGTTTCATTAGGAAGGACGGTTTTAGGGTATTCCAAAGAAGTTAAATGTCTTGGCGTCACTGACTGGCGACTTCATTCGAGTACTTACATTGACAATGTAATCACTGAAGCCTCACGTACAATGTGGGCCTCTAAAAATGTCTTTGGACGGACATGGGGGCTGACACCAAAGATGGTGTAGTGACTGTACTGTATGTTGGTGCGGCCTGTAGTCACATATGCTGCGTTAGTGTGGTGGACTAAGGCTCAACAGAGCTCAGCCATACTGAAACTTCACAAGCTTCAACGCCTGGCTTGACTTGGGATAACTGGGGCTATGAGTACATGCCCCACGCCTGCTTTGGAGGCGATTATTGGATTGACCCCGTTGCACATCTTCATTAAAGAAACAGCTGCTCTAAATGCTCTTAGGATACAGCTATCTTCTGAAGTTTGTATTAGTGACAATGGTCACATGAGCATTCTGAATCAAATTCCTGGCATGTACTCGTAGATCTGCCTAAAATCAGATTATATGACCACGTTTCAGGATTTCAATCGCTATGGGTGCCTGGCCCAGCGTTTTTCAAGCTGAGATCCATGCCATAGAGGTCTGCGCCAGGATTATTCTGGAGAAAAAACTTGGAAGCGCCTACACTGCTATCTGCACAGATAGCCAGGCAGCCATAAAGGCTCTCTCTTCACACAAGCTCTTTTCAAGGCTGATTAAAGATTGTCGTGAACTTTTTCAATGTCTGGCGACTGACAATCAAGTCCTTTTATATTGGGTGCCAGGTCATGAAGCCCTTGAAGGCAATGAATCGGCGGATGAACTTGCCAGGCAAGGCTCAACGTCTAATTTTATCGGACCGGAACCATATTGTGGCCTAGGCCTGACTTCAGCAAGGACTATCATAAAGAAATGGTCTGACAGGCTACGACAGCGCTATTGGGATGACCTTCCAGGGCTGCGGTAATCACAGGAGTTAATGAGACCCTTCGACTATGGGGATACTACCCACATGAGTAGAGCTGACCTGAGGTTATTTGTTGGCTACCTATCGGGCCATCACTGGGTTAGATCTCATTTAAATAAGATGGGCTTATCCAGAGAGACTGAGTGTCGTCTTTGTTTGGAGGACATTGGCACCACATATCACCTTTTAAGGGAATGCCCAGCGATTGCGCGGGCTAGGCTAGCGCTACTCGGGCGGATCGACAGAAACTCTGCTGATATCAGGAAATCTCCTGCAAAAGACCTACTAGCCTTCGTAAGAGTGGTGGAAGGGGTCTTGCTATAATATTAAGGGCTATGGCACAATAGACCTTCCTATGGTCGTAGTGCCCACCATGAGGGCCAGTAGCCGCACCTCTTTTTCTATTCTATTCTCGTGGAAGGCGAAACATTAAACTGCAATGCAATCGTTAATCTGTCAGTGACATTTGACAGTAGTCCTCCGTCCATAATACGCTACTGTGTAATCAATGCAAGACGATAATTTATTCTACGAGTACAGCGGCCTCACCATTTTATCTTATCAAAGCCGTATCTGTAACCGTCCTTATATATCGCATTTCTCTAATCTTTTCTTTTGCATTCAACAAAAAAAGTCAAGATATAAAATATATACTACATCTAGATTAATTTAAAATCTCATACAATGTTTGCTTATTGTCCTATTTCTCATTTTAGGTATTAGCGAGACGAGCGGAACGTTGACGTCAATTGATAAAGAAGAAAAAGAAAAAAACATCCATCAGACTAGCGGGCGAGAAGACAACCAGAACTCGGTACCATACGATACACAATCGCATAAATCGTTTGACTTAGGTAAAAATAATATTTTTCTACGTCATAGCTGAACAAAGATTACAGTATTACGTATTTTGAACAGTTTTTTTTTGTTATCTATTTCTTAGATATATGTATGTAAAATTGAAAACATAAATTTCATTTGCCGATGTTTCTCATTAGTACAAACATGTGTGTGACTTTTGTATAATTTTCTTCACCTTCGTCTATGCACGTCACACACTAAAGTGCTAAAGTGATTTTTTTTCGACGACGTCGTCGTTGTTGTTCTTGGGATTCCCTACGAAAGTGATCGTAATCAGCTGAAACAACGACTTTCAGGGGATCACGTTAATCACGGTGTGTAGTGAGCGAAAAGAGCACATGTGATTGATTGTGTGTGTCTCTCTGTTGATTTTGCTTGCAAATGCTAATTATGCGAAACACGTTAAATAATCGGCTGTGATTAAATAAGAGGAGAAATTCCAAGACGAAAGAGAAAATACTGTGAGTCCTCTGCGGGACTTCACTTTCGATAGTTGCCGCCTCCAGTCTTCTCGGTCGCGGCATCGTGTGTCGTCCGTTTTCGGAAAGTGCAAATTATTAACAATAAAAAATAAATAATTTTAAAATTGAAACAAATATAAACACAAACTACGAGTACTGAAAATTTGAACGAGTGCGCGAATAAAGACACAAAAATAAAATGTCTACGAAAACCAGCGGTCATGTTCGAAAATATTTGCGAAAACATAAAATTCAAAGAGCAGCAGGTATGAAACGAATTATTTTATCTACATTTCTTTTTAATCCCTTGCGAACGCATTAGGCCGAGTTACCTTTTTTTAATTGGACTAAATAACATAAATGCATACACTTAAAAGTAGAAGGTGCTGAGTGTGGTGAACTGTTGTAAATGGTGATAAACTGATAACAAACCATTAAATAATTAGATGTTTAATTTTCGCGTGTGTGAATTTAGTTTAGAGTACTAACGCTGTGCACACTTATCACATCGGTACAAATTAATGCTAATCAATTTTAACCGTCCTTTTGTATATACATTCTTCGGATGCTCAGCGGAGATGCATATTAGTTGTAGTATTTTCGATTTTCCAGTTGTGCGTGGTATCTTTGCACATATTTGCATATTGACATTTTTAATTTCATTTTACGCATTAGAGTTAAGAAAAGAAAAAACATTTTTTGGACAGTTTGGTGTGTGTATGTAGATAGTAAAAGGCTTGGTATGGGTTAGGGCTTCATCAACTTTTTTCACTCATTAGCCCTTTTTATCATCGGGTTTAGAATATGCACCCCTAGGTGAGTCCTACCTTGATCGTACGAGGTGACTTATAGGACAGATCACGTGCAGGCAACAACAACACCTTTAGATAAGCCTGCGGCACTGTTCAACATCTTTAGGATCTCCCACAGGTCAGTGTGTGTGAGTGGGTTGCCGAGCCTGGAGACCACCGCCGGATGTAAAAGGAAAGTCCATACAAATTTATTTTCCACACACTAGTGCCATCCAACCCCACCTTTCTCCACTCCAGGTGTAAAAGAATGGATGTAAGGCCTTATGGTAGAACACGCTAGAAGCACTATCCCGCTGGGGACTACTTCTGATGCGTAGTTGAGTGATCCCGGGGCGAACATTGTTCGTGCCAGAACTCGACGGTTTCCGGCGGCGAACGCTATGAGGCAGTCCATGTACACTGTAGAGAAGCTGAGGGTTGCAAGTTGGAATGTCGGATCCATGACGGGAAAGAGCGGAGAATTGGAGGACGTCATGAAACGGAGAAGAATAGACATTATGTGCGTGCAGGAGATCAAGTGGCGAAATGACCAGGTCGATCGAGCTCGTTTTTCGACGAATTCCAAAAAGTACAAATTGTACTATTATGGAAACTCGAATGATGGGAACGGCGTTGGCGTTATTCTGTCACCGGCTTTACTTGGCAGCATCGTGAGTATCTCGAAGATAAGCGACCGCTTGATGAGTATCAAATTGGTTATCTGCGAAAGAGTGTGGAACGTTATAAGTGCCTACGCTCCCCAAGTGGGTTTGCAACAAATCGAAAAAGAGGTATTTTGGAGGGACGTTGACACACTGCTTCAAAGTATACCAGATACCGAGTTGGTTTTTTTCAGAGGGGATTTCAATGGCCATGTAGAAGAATCGAACTATGATTACAAGGATTTCCATGGTGGCAAGGGTAGCCAATCTACAGCCAGAAATGATGAAGGTGAGGCTATCCTGACTATGTGCGACCGGTAGCGCAGTGTGTTGAGGCATCAGTCTCATGTTTGACTACCAGCGTTTCGGGTTAGAATCCCGTCCACGACGACGTTCGTGGCCATGGATGTGCAGGAGATGCATGCTCCTCGTCCATTCAATATTTTCTTAGGCATGCAGTCATCGTCCATTTGTTGTATATGTCCTGCCCAGTGTAAACGTAATTTGACGATTCTCGAAACTTCCAGCTCATCGTACAGTTACAGTTACAGCTCATGGTTGTACCGGATGTGCCATCCATATCGGTCGCAAACTGCTCCGAAAATTCGCCGAAAGACTTTTCGTTCAAATGTGTTTATCATGTTTTCGGATGCTCGAGTAAGAGTTCAGGTTTCGCAGCCTTAGCATATAGGTCATATGATGGTATATGCGGAGCCTAGTATTTCTGTGCTCATGCTTCGATTTCATTATTGGGAGGACCGAGAAAAAAGTCTTATTTGCTAGCTGAATCCGTCGCTTGATTTCGTCAGATTTGTTGGTATGTAAAGTCGTCTACAAATTCGATGCTGAGGTCCCCGACGTTGATGTTCGGTTGTTCTGGCGTAAGGAATACCGTCAAGGCTTTCCTGTTGTCAAATTATAGTGACAAGGACACTGTACTAGTTTGCCTTGAGCTTAGAGGTAGGGTTTACTGGATTGTGTCGGCATACGAGTATATGCCGCCTGACAATGAGGGCGCTTTCTCTTCGGTCTTTCTGAGGGAGGGCGTTGCAGCGGTAAAAGCTGCAAATATTAGCATGATTATTGGCTGCGACTCTAATGCACATTATGATGTCTGGGGTAGCTCGGACACAAATGAACGAGGCGAATTGCTTCTAGAAAACATCATGGGCACTAATCTGCTACTATGCAATGTAGGCTGCGAGCCTACTTTTATTACTAAAAACGAGCAAGAGGTGTTAGACATGTCTCTTGCGTCGGAGGATATCATACACCTGATTAGAGACTGGAGAGTTTTGTCGGAACACTCCTTCTCTGACCATCGATACCTTCAGTTTAGCCTGGCCGAACGTCGTGTAGCGAGTCAGATGACCATTAATCGTAGAAGGACTAATTGTCCTTTGTATCGGGATGCTTTTGTTGAGGGGCTACCTTTACTGCCCAGTCAGCCCTGCAGCAGACATGGTTGGATGACATGGCTATACACTTTGATAGGTGCCATGAACGCAGCGGTATCTGCATCATGTCCCACTACCGCATTTGCAGGTAAAAAAAAACAGCCTGGTGGAGCACTAAAATCTCCGAACTCAGAGCTGCGTTCCTGCGGCAGCCGGTTCTTCGTACCGGAACGACCCGTTTTTCAACGGCCAAGAGCTGCCAAACCCCCTCGATGCAAGAAGAACTGCAGTATTCGAAGCATCGCTACCACAACAACAACTCAGAGCTGCTTGTAGAAAGAGTTTCAATAAGGCTAAGGCCTCCAGGTTAGAGTCAGATTAGAACTCCTATAAAAAACATATGAGTTGTTTCAAGAAAGAGTTAAGGGGAGCTAAACGCAACTCATGCCGGAGCTTTTGCGAAAGGATAGAAGGATCCTGCGACACCTCACGATTTCGTAAAATGCTGGCGTCAAATTCGTCTACGCCTAGCTTCTTACAAAAGCCAGATGGATCCTGGACGTCTTCGAGTAAGGAAACTATCGAGTGTCTGCTTGACACATATTTTCCCGGCAGCTCGATTGATGCCTCATTTGAGGAATCCTTCATCTGTTGAAGAGAAGATTATGTGGGCGATCTCTAGCTTCGAATCTTTTAAATCTGCTGGACCCGACGGCATCATTCCAGCGGACTTGCAGCAATGTTCGGATATTTTATATCCTTGGATAGATAGATAGAAACGCCCTGATTTAAAAAAAATTAAAACATATTTGAATTAATAAAATAAATGAATAGCTCGGGTTCCAACTACAAAGATATTTATTTGGTGTAGATACTAGTATTCCGAGAGCTATATATTGTATATATATACCTTTAGCTTTGTACTGAAGAAGGGAGCAAGTTGCTCTCGAAATACTAGTATCTACACCAAATAAATATCTTTGTAGTTGGAACCCGAGCTATTCATTTCTTTTATGATAGCAAAACTACAAACCACGGAAATAAAGTAAACGTTGAATATTAGAATTATTTATTGAATGAGAAAAAAAAGAAACAAAAATGATAAGCCAATAAAAATTGTGATAAAGTGAATCAAAAATCAATACCAAAAAAAAAAACTTATATATAAAAAAAGAAAGTCGTAAGGAAGGGAACTAAATTGCAAAACGAAGAAACTAAATTTTTAAGTAAAACAAAAGAAAACGAATATGCAATAATAAGTAGCCTCGAAATCCTGGATGCCATCCCGAACCCGAGTAGCTGCAACATGCACAGAAATTTAAAAGCAACAAATGGTTTATCGCCAGAACACTATCGTCCAATCGCACATGACACTGTTGTTGTTGTTGCATTTAGCCTCCCTGAACACACCAAGAACTTCATTAGGCGCTCTAACTGCATCATCCGATGTCATGTTCCGATATAATAAACGACTTCGGGATCACTGCAGGCCGCGGCTTTATTATTTAGCACTGCTTTGATATATATTTCTATATTCCCATATCAGTAACCGATGATTCCGCGGGTTGAATCTAATGGGATCCCGTCACCGCGTTCAAATTTTAAGTTTTTCAGGCGCGACGACGTTCTTTTGATATAACGCTGTGGCGGACTCTTCCAACCCGAACATGCCAGGTCTGATTCACAGACGTCGTTGTTATTCTCAGTGACAACAGAAAATTCCCAGAGAATTTCAAGCAAACCAGTTGGTTGCTTTGGCGGGTGACCTGCGTATGAATCGTATTCAGCACATTGCCCGATGATGATTCGCAGGGTGTTAATGTGATCGACACAGGAGAACACGGATCGAAAATCAGCCTGCCTGACTTCATAAATTGTGCTTTCTAAGTGAGCCATTAGTCTTTCTAGGACTATTTTAGCTATTATCTTGGTAACTACAGGAAGCACACAAATGCCTCTCCAATTATTGCAGTCTTTGAGGTTACTCTTCTTTGGAAGTTTGATGATCAAACCTTCCTTCCACTCAGTGGGAAAGGTCTCTGTATTCCACACTTTATCAACAAGTGGGTGCAGCAAATCCGCAGTTACGCTTGGCGCTGCTTGATAAAGTTTGGCAGGGATACCGTCGAGTCCGGCGGCCTTTCCTGGTTTTAGTGCAATAATTGCAGTGACTATTTCCTCTTTAGTCGGGGCAGTGGACCGTATACGCACATTTTGATGGTTAGCTAAATTATCTATATGAGGGGGAACTTCACCAGAGGTTACACGGTTCAAGACCGCGGCGAAGTGTTCTTTCCAGCGCCTCATTTGATCTTCTTCCAAGATAAGTAGCTTTCCATCACTATCCTTCATCGGATGTTGGCAGGAGTTACGACCACCTGTAAACTCCTTGATGACACTGTATACGGCATTTAAGTTGTTATTTCTTGCGGCTTCTTCTGCTGAGGCTAAAAGAGAATACGCATAAACTTATTTATCGCATCGCACACTACGCTGAACTTCTCGAGTTTTCTGACGGTAAAGCCAAACGAACCTCCAGTTCTTTTCTTTCATCAATCCGCTGCCATGAAGCGTCGGACATCCAGGGCTTATTCCGGCAATCCGTGTTTGTGCCAAGGATGGTATCTGCGCTGTCAATGTACGCATTTTTTATAGCATCCTAGTTTTCATTTATGTCACTATCTGGGTGACTAGTTATCTCAGCTGCTTTTTGCGCAAGATGGTCGTTATATTGTTGCAAGACAGCTGAATTTTTTAGTCGAGCGGTGTTGAATTTGCGGTGCCTGGGTCTTTCGTCAGTAGGACGGCGCACGGCTGCAATACGCAATCGAACATTAGCGATCATAAGATAATGGTCTCTTCCCATCTCAATATCGGCATCCTTCTTGTTTCGCACGTCCAGGAGGCAACTCTTGAATCTTTTACTAATGGCAAAGTGGTCGATCTGATTTTGTGTTCTGCGCCGATCAACAGAGGACCAACTGATTTTGTGGTGCTCCTTATGTAACATAGTACGAGTACCACCGATGAAGAGACTGTGAAGGTTGCAGAACTCTACAAATCTTTCAGTTGTCGTTACGATCACCAAGACCGTGTCTCCACATCACATGTCTGAGCCCATAGTTATCAGCGCCAACTTTCGCATTCAAATCGCCCATTACCATTATAATGTCACCTTTAGGTATTCTGCTCTGAACGGCGTTTAGTTCTTCGTAGAAGGAGTCTTTCGCCAAGACACTGTCGGGTTTAGTTGGAGTATAGCATTGTATTATTGAGATGTTTGTCATTTTGGTTTGGAACCTGGCGGTTATGATTCGGTCGGAGACCGGATCCCAGGATAAGAGACAGTTTCGAGCGGCTCTGGTTAAAAGGAGCCCCACACCTGACTCATGACCACTACCGGTAGCTCTACCGGAGTACAACATTACAGTACTGCCCGTTGGAGAGATAAATTCTCCGCTGTTCCACCATCTTATCTCACTAACTCCTAAGACGTTTAAGTTATACCTCAGAAATTCACTCTCTAATTGAAGAAATCGTGCGTTCTGGGGACCTTCTGATCCATTGTCCAGGAGAGTACGCACATTCCAGAATCCAATCTTCGTCATTGTACGATAGCCAAAAGTCATAACCGTTGAGTCAGTCCTTATCCGAGGCATAGTTGACGTTTCGTTAGCATATAAAGATTTCGGATAATGCAAGTTGCTAGCATACACATCCTGTCATTTGTTTGTCGGTTTTAACGACAGGCCTTCAAAGGGAAAAATCGCAGTATTAATTTACGCCCCACACCACAGGGGGAAGGTTTACCTCAACCAAATCATCGCACTGCCGTCACTGGCGGTTTGACATTGGTTAGCAATGGTCAGTGACCACTGCCGTTCCAGGGGGCGCCCACGCGGAGGTATATGGAAGAGGAGTTTTGAACGCTCCCTCGATGTCTAAGAACGCAACCATGGTGTATTCCTTGTATTCAAGGGATTTTTCAATACAACTAACTAGAGAGTGAAGAGCAGTGTCCACTGAGCTTCCTTTCCAGGCATGTTACGATAAATATAGAAACTGCGCGTGGGAGCTACGCCCAGCTTTCGGGATGAAAACAACTAGAACTTTCGTCCAGATACGCGGAACACAGCCCAGTGTGAGACATACGATTAGGATGGTCTCCACCCAAGGATAAACAATATCTAATAAGTTCTGATTCGACAGAATGGACGCAACATCACATGCTGTCGAATGGCAAGTGCTGCCAGGAAAGTGCGTGTCAAGCAAAAGTTCAATGGATTCTTTGCTTGACAATGTCCATGAGCCATCCTGCCTTTGCAGAAAAGTGGGCAGAGGAGGGTTCGATGAATTTACGAAGTCTAGAGGCCTCGCTACATCCTTCCACGCGTTCGCAGAAACTCTTCCACGAGTTACGTTTAGCGCCTCTCAACTCTTTCTTGAAAAGGCTCAGTTGCCTTTTATAGGATTGCCAGTCAGACTCCAGCCTAGAAGCTTTTGTCTTATTAAAGGCCTTCCTGCATATAGCCCTAAGCTGGGATAACAGTGGTTTCTTCTTTCCTGTATGTGAGCTAACAGGACACGATAAGCATACAGTTGCCTTGATTACACCGGTCAAGCTACTTATAGCTTGCTTTGGCGAGAAATATTATTGCGAGCAGGCGCGACTATTCCGACCCGACGGACCGCGAATTCCTGTACGTTTAAAATTTATTCTTGTTCATATTTCAAAATTTCTTTCGTATTTCGAAACTTTAATTTGTAATTATCAAATTAATGGTTAAAAACGGAGTGGGGGACTCTTGCCCCCGGTTCCGGCGTCCGTTCATCGTTTAAATCTGTGATAAAATCATGTAAATGTTAGCATTATTCGATGTACATATGTGTATATGCAACATCCATTGCATCCATCCATTACTAGTAAAAAAAATCCCTCCAAATTAGGACTGGCTTTATACGCGTTATAACCAGTTCTACAATAGTATCACAACTTCAGGCTCATTTCATTTAAAAAATTATTGAGAATATAAAATTTGCTCTAAATCAGCTCGTCAATTATTTGGTATAAAACAACACCTTAACTTGAACATTCCCAGCTTACAACAAGATTTAACCAGCATGTCGCAGCCTTCATCGTCAAAATTACAATTGTCACTAGAGACTAACCAACTTCATTTCTCATCTCCATTTCAGTTCTTCGTGTCTTTGCTGCGATCATGGAAAATCAAGCAGCAGCCGCCGCCGCTGCTGCTGCTGCCGCAAATACAAACGCTTCCGGAAACAACAACGATCCCAACTCGGACTATCACAATGAATTTTTCAGTACGGGTCGTATTGGACGACGCAATGCATTACCCGATATTTTAGGCTATAATTGTACAACAACAACCGCCGATTTACCCTTACGATTAAGTGCTCTCACCACAAACGACACGCCATCCACATCGGGTGTTTCGCACTCCACGTCGTCATCGATGACGGCGGCCGGTGCGGATGGAACTATTGCATCGACATCAGCGGCCGCATCATGCTCAAGTAGTACACAACCTGTAAGTGGTGAATCGATGAATACAACTTAAACGACTCGTATTACATCAAAAAACATATTTATGGTACTATGTATTTATTGCGTATTGAATGTAGACAGGTAATAGTAAGGTTTTAAATTACGTACGGCCTGAAACACACACAACGTTAAACGTACTCTGTTTATTTTAGGGTAAAAACAGAAGCAACTAAAAGTCAATCTGTGTTTTTAACATTTAACATTTTATTTATTTTAACAAAATAGGATTATGACAATATCGACTAAGGTCGTTGTAAGATAGCATGTAAATTACATATTGATATTCTTTTTTTTATTTATTTATTTTTCATACATGACTCTTATGATAAATCATAGGGTTTAAGGAAATTCGAAGGGGGGAAAGGCTTTTGTACGAACATTGTGTACAGAAGAAAACATTTTAAATACATAAGTGATTATGTTTTCGAACAAAATATCTTTTCACTATTTTTTGTGATCTGCTAAACGAATTTGGTTTTTGTGTTGTGATTTATTTGTAAGGGACTTTTTGTGAGACAAAGAAATTATTATTGTTAAATATATTTTTATTTATTTTTATGTATTTAATTATTTGCACATACGTGAAAGAAAATCAATATTTTGTCGACTGTAGGTTTTATTCGATAACTCTTATAAGAGAGAAATCCCACGAAACATTAGAGCACAGAACGGCAAAATGACCCAAAACAGAAAAAAAAGGAGAATAAATCAAATAACGCCTACAGGACTATGAATTAGTTTTAAGTTGCACCACAAATGTTTAATATTTTGTTTTTAATTAAATGACATGAATCACTATTAAATCGTTTTTTTTTTTTTTTAACTAGTCGAGTTTAAATCGCTCATTTATTTATCCGTTTCACATGGTGAATACTCTAAGGGCCACCACAGAGTGAAAGCTGATGCCGAGCTGGATTCTGCGAAGAGAAACGTTCACTTGAAACGTGCTCATGGAGCTTTCTTTCCCCCATGCTATTTCTAAAGCTTAAAATCGCATTCGCAATTATCCGGTGATTTTCTATATTATATAAAATCCATTCATGCCACATGGAAAAATGAAACGAATTCACCGGACAATTACGAATGTGACCTTGGGCTTTAGCAATAGCATGGGAAGGGAAAGCTCCATGAGGACGTTTCAAGTGAACGTTTCTCTTCGCTGAGTGTTGACAATCAAAACGCCAGCATCCAGCTCGGTAGCAGCTTTCACTCTGTGGTCGCCCTAACGGTAGATAGTACCGTCGGTTTGTGGTTAATTGACATCAAAATGGACGCTCTGGCTTTAACCGATACAGTAAGCGCATTCTTTTGCGTATCTATCGAGTGTAGTGGAGGGTAACAAACATGCATTACACTGATAACAATTCGCTTGTTGTTTGTGAAATGCGTGTTTGTTACCCTACGCTACACTCGACAGATACGCAGAAGAACGCGCCTAGTGTCATGTTTTTTTTTTGTAAATTGTGTCAAAAAGCTTGATTTGCTGAACAAAATCCAAATTTGTCACTCTCCCAATCATTTAATCCGAGATTTTACCTCACTTTCTGAAACTACATAAAATTTAATATAAAATAACTTTTCCCCGGTTGCAAAATTTACCGTTACTTCAAAGATACAACTGTTCAATTTCAAAACCGATTTTTTATCTATAATTCAAATGGTAATTTTACAACGGTACTTTGAACTGACAAATCTGTAAATTTAATAAAAGTTGGCACAATGTGTTGGCTTTCTAACGGTACATCTTTATTTAAACATTTGAATTTAAAAACTTTCATGCATTCAAAAAATAAAAACATGGTCTGTATGCAACATATTGATTAGCGTGAGCTGGGCTCACAGTGAGGATAGAGGCCGAGCGAGGCTTGGTCGTTCAGACCGTGCCAGACACCTAAGGCCGAGCTTAGAAGCTGCGGGAGCACCTGCGGTTTGTTGAGCGGCGAGATTGCATTTAAATTCAATGTAAATTAGTAAACCGCGGCGGCTCCCTCAGATTAGATAAACGCGGCGTATGTGTCAAAACCTCCTCAGCTGTGATCGAAGGTGACTCGAGCAGGATAGCTAGCTCGACTATCGGTAGTGTGGGCGGGGTATTGGGTGGTCACGACTGCCTCTTCAACGTAACAAAAAAAAAAAAAAAAAATTTGGCGACCATGAGACCTATTGTGCCATAGCCTTAATCTAAAAGACCCTCAACCAGCCTGATGAAGGCTAGTAGATCCTTTGTAGGGGTGCTCCTTACGACCGCTGAGATTACGATGGAGTCTCCAAGAAACAAGAACGTGGAGCGGGCTGCCGCCGGACATTCGCAGAGAAGATGTTTAGTGGACTTTGTGTCCTCCAGGCAAAGCCTGTACTCCGTATGAGTGGATAGACCCATTTTGTTGAGGTGGTATCTCACCGAGTAATGCACCGTGAGGTAACCCACTGTTGATCTCAGGTCCGCTCTACCCAGGCGGCTGGTTTCTTTGAGACGGTAGGGTTTTATAAGATTTTTGGACTGCTGCAGTCCTGGAAGACAATCCCAGTGACGCAGTCTTTCATTGGCAGACCACTCCCTCACTAGTGATCTTGTTTTAGCCCAACTCAGACCACAATAAGGATCAGGCTCGAAAAATTTATCCGAAAAGCCTTGTATAGCCAGTTCATCGGCAGCTTTGTTACCAGGGACTCCCTGATTGTCAGGTACCCAACATAGAGTAACCCGATTGGTGTTTGTGAGACACTGAAGGATATAAAAACACTCTTTCACTAATTTCGATGAGACCCTATGTGAATAAAGAGCCTTAATGGCTGCCTGACTATCAGTGCAGCTAGCGATGTTAGCGCCTTTGAGTTTTTTGTCCAGAATGTCCCTGGTGCAGGCCTCAATGCATGGATTTCAGCTTGAAAAACGCTAGGCCAGACGCCCACAGCAATGGAGATCCTGGTGTCCGGTCCATAAATTCCAGCACCAACTCCCAGCTCAGTTTTAGATCCGTCGGTAAACCACATGGTATACCGGGAGACAGAGCCAATAATGCCACTGTCCCATTCCCTGCGAGTGGGGATGGAAACCGAGAATTTTCTACCAAAACAGAATGCTCATGTGTCTCTGATTGAACACATAGCCATCGTATGTATGTCAGACGCATTCGAAGAGCGCTCAGAGTCGCAGACTCTTGTATGAAAATATGCAGCGGAGTAAGTCCAACAATAGGCGATGTCGGACAAGTACGGATTGATCCTGCCATACCAAGGCATGCAAGGCGCTGTAACTTACTACAAAGCTGTATGGTGTAATGCTGATTCGTTTCGGGCCACCAAAATAGCGCCAGGTTAAATACTTGCCACCTTACTGGCCTTTTTTAACTACTGTAAGTGCACTTTCACACGAAGAGCCGCACGGCTCTCGCTCGCGAGTGAGAGCCTTTTCCGCTCCCACCTTCCATTCATTCACACGAAGAGCCGTACGGCTCTCGCTCGCGAACGGGAGCGAGGCGCGTACGACTGAAATGCAAAGAATACACTTCAGCTTTACGTCGCGCGGGTGAGAGCCGTGCATCTCGAGCCGTCGCGTCGCGCCACTTGGTCGAAATGCACAGCGAGAAGTGCTGGCATTCACACGGGAAGAGCGACAACGGCTCTCGCTCCTCAGTCCCTCGCTACGCCCTAGGATGGACACAATACGCTTTGGAACGTTGGCGTTTTTGTCGTCGAAGACGGCGTCGACGGTAAAGAAGATACATAGGCACAACACGTCTGCAAGGCGTATTTTGCAGCTGAAAGCATAGCGAGAGCCATTGTCGCTCTTCCCGTGTGAATGCCGGCACTCGTCGCTTTGCATTTCTATCAAGAGCCGCGACGCACGGCTCGAGATGCACGAGCCGTTACCGGCTCTCATTCGCGCGACGTAAAGGCTCGCGCTCTCCGTGTGAAAGCTGCAGTGTATTCCTTGCATTTCAGTCTTACGCGCTTCGCTCTCACTCGCGAGCGAGAGCCGTGTGGCTCTTCGTGTGAAAGTGCACTAACGGACGGTTTGGTGGGCATCAGAAGATGCCCGTGGGGACGGAGCCTAGGGTAGCATATGACCGTGGAGGTCGGAGCGTGTCATCTGGCGAAGAAAAGGACCCATCAACGAGCTAAGCAGCGGCCTATGCTTGCTGTAGCTCAGTTCGGGAGACGTGGGCGGGGTTTTCGCCGCTCGTTACCAATGTCCTTTACGTATTAGCAAAAATTCATAGGCCTGGGGAAGACAACACAAACAAGCGAGGTAAAAATGGGGAATAAAAAAATAAGGCGGAAAGAATAGAATGGTTGATGTCACGATATGTTTAATAAAACGCGTTTAGAGTTTGTTAGTAGCCATGGCGGCACATGTATTTCAACTCACCCACTTACAAGTTTGACAACTAGTAGTGTGTAGGTTAGTTTATGTTACATCCCCCCTTTTTTATAAAAGTTAATTCGAAATACTAGGGTAGGGATTCAATTCAAAATATCAGAAGTATTCAAAATATCAAAAGTTTTACATTATATTCAAATGTGATTATGACTTTATATAAATGATATGAAAATATATATTAACTAAAAATGTGAAATTACGTTACATAAGTTTGCTGAAATCAATTCAAAGTTTACAGGTTCAATCGTTTTACTTGCTTTACTTCCCTTCCTGACCGAGTGAATCGGGAACTGCTGGTCGTCGTTTCGCTTTCTGAATTGCCGCTCGCTGGTGTTGATGTTGTTTCTGAATTCGGAATATCTGCTGTTTCCATCGATGGTCTTCCGTTTGCGTTGCTGTTGTCTATAGCTGAGTTTTCTGCTACTGGTGATGGTAACGTCGAATGTTCCAGCGTTGCTTTTGTATGGTGGAGACGACTTGTGTTCCGGCGCAATATATTCCCGTTGTCCGTTTGAACCATAAAAGATCTGGGCTTATTGGTTGAGTCGAGGACCGTGGCTCCAACCCAATCGTGTGCATTCCTTTGTACGCGGACCTTATCGCCAATAAATATATGCTTCGCCGGCTTCGTGCCCCGATCATGGTAGAGTTTTTGTTTTTCACGAAGTTCGCGCAGTTTTTCAGGAACTTTTTCGACCACCTTTGGCTTTAAATTGTTGATATGCGTTGGAATGAGCGATCGTGTTGTGCGACTCATCAGCCTTTGACTCGGTGATCCAAGATGTTCGTTCCTTGGCGTATTGCGATATGCCAGCAGGGCGAGTTTGATGTCCGATTTGTCAGCTTCGCATTTACGAAGCAAATTTTTCGCTGTTTGGACGAAACGTTCAGCGAGTCCGTTTGATTTTGGATGGTAAGGGCTTGACGTAGAGTGTTCAAAGCGCCAAGCTGCTGCGAAACGTCGAAACTCTTGCGATGCGTATTGTGGACCGTTGTCTGACTCAATTTTTTCTGGAATTCCATGGGTCGCGAACCAGGATTTAAGATTTTCGATGACCTCGTTCGATGTTGCTTGTCGCAGTTGACGAAAATCAAAGAAGCCGCTATATGAATCTACCAAGATGAGATATTCTCGACCACCATACGAGAACAGATCTGTCCCGACAATTTGGAATGGGTAGATTGGAATGTCCTTGAGTATTAACGGTTCTTTTGTGTTTGACCGCTGGTTTTCTTCGCAAACTCTGCACTTTTCGATGTGTGCGATGATGTCCTTTGTCATTCCTAACCAAAAAATGTTGTTCCTTGCTGCTGACAACGTACGTTGTATACCCTGATGTCCGGTGTGTAGTTGTTCAAGAGTATTTTGTACCTCTGATTTTGGAATAACTACTTTTTGTCCTTTATAAATGAGACCGTCATATTCGGAAATCTCATCACGGAAATTCCAATACTTCTTTAATACGCCCAACGTCTCGTTCCTAAGGTTGGGCCATCCATTTAGAATGTATTTTCGTAAATTCGTCAGCTCTGTATCATTTTTTGTCGCTGTCTTCAACCGATTGACTGCATGGTCTGATATCGAAAGAAGAGTTAGGACTTCAAACTCCTCTCCATTCGGAGTTACTTCCTCGTTGATGCAGTCACGGCTTAGTGTGTCTGCTAAGCACATTGCAAGTTATGTGACCATTCCTAAAAGTCGCTGAAGTTCTTGTTTGTTATTTGGTTCTCGCAACTGGTTTATCGCCTTTACTTTATCAGGGTCTATTTTTATACCGTTTGCGCTGATGATGTGTCCCAAGAATTTGATTTCCGCCGCTTCGAAGACGCATTTTTCTTTGTTTAGTGTCAAGCCTGCGTTGTGTATACGTTGAATAACTTCATCTGTTATTGTTTTGATCTCGGTATTGTCCTTCGCGAAAATGAGGATATCATCCATCGATACCTCAACATTATCGATTCCGTTAAATAGCAGTGTCATTCTTTGCTGAAATACTTCGGGTGCAAAGTCCGAATGGTAATTTCGTGCACTTGTATCTGCCCCATGGTGTCGCAAATGTAAGGATCTTCTGGGTGCGTTCTGATAACTTTATTTGCCAGAAGCCTTTCCGACAATCTAGTTTTGTGAATCGAGTTGCACCGGAGATTTTTGCTGCAATCTCTTCAAGTGTCCGCAGTGGGTAGTGCCTACGAAGAACGTTTTTATTAACATCAGTCGGGTCGATACAAATTCTAATTTTTCCATGTTGTTTCACCACAACCATCGGAGACACCGCTGGAGTAGCTTCGGTTGTCTCTTGAATAACATTATCTTTCACCATCTGGTCTAACTCCTTTTTTACAGCTTGTCTACCTATATACGCGTACGGAATTTTTCTTGCGGCATGAATTTCGAACCGCGGATTATCAATCAGATCAATATCATACTCAAAATCTTTCAAGCAGCCTAGTCCATCAAACACTTTCTGTTTGGTCGAAACTGTGTCCACGCGACGTATCAGCCCTGTTAACTGACAGCTCCTGAGCCCCAGGACTGGCTCCGCATTCTCATCCACTACAATATAATTTATATTATAAAAGATTTCTCGTACCTTGGTTTTCGCTTGTATTTGTCCATACGCTGTGATTTTGTGGCCAGAGTATGAGATCAGCTTTTTCGTACATGCCACCATTGTTGCACCAATTTTTTCAGCTATTTTGCGGGGTAGAACGTTGCACTCGGCACCGCTGTCCAATTTCGCTCGCACTGTTTCTCCTAGGATTTCGATTTCTTCGTACCAGTGATTTCCATCGTCTTGATTAGGTGCTCGCTTACGGCTAATGCTGTTTATGAAGAATTCCGCGTCGTTGTCATCATCGCTCGATTCTTCTATGGCATTGACTTTTTTTGAGTGTTTTTCGTTTTTCAGCTTTCTTTTCGATCCGCTGCTACTATTACCGCTTCGGTGACTGCCATTTTTGTTACTGCTCTGATTACCGCTACCTTTGCACATGTCCGCGAAATGACCTTCTCGGTCGCATTTTCGACAACGCTTTTTATATGCCGGACATGCCTTGGGACCGTGCGTTCGACCACAGCGCCCGCAACTAAATGTCTCGTTTTGTTTGCTTACAGCATGAACGGCTGTCACCTGCTGCTGGTTCTTCAGGCCTTGTAGCTGTTTGGATGCCTGTTCACTCGCTCGGCATTTTTGAATTACGCGTTCGAGATCTATTTCATCGTCCGCTAGGAGATATTCGCGAATGCTTTCATTTCGTATGCCGATTATGATTTTGTCTTTAAGCAAACTATCATGCAAATCTGCAAATCCACATTTCGCACTTTGTGACTTGATCTTCGTTAAGAACTCGTCAAATGTTTCGCCTTCCTCCTGAATCATCCTGTTGAACATGTATCTTTCATAGGTGATATTTGCTTTCGGAGCGAAATATTTCTCAAAGCGGGTTTTAATTACGTGGATGTTGCCAAGTTCTTCTTCCGAGCAACCAAATGTATTAAAAATGATGACGGCGTCTGTTCCAATTGACGACATGAATGTGGCGACTTGCACATCTTGTGGCTTACGACTCATTCCGGTGGCCGTTTCAAACCATTTATATTGCTGGATCCATAACCGCCAACTGTTCGCGTTATTTCCACTTTGGACAATAAGAGGCTTTGGTGGGCGAATGAAATTCGTGGCGACGGCTCCTCCGTCATTTTCACCGCCATTTGCTAGGTTATGTGCAGCACCATTTCGATTACTTGTTGCCTCACTATCCGACGGCTGATTTTCACCCGGCATTTTAATTTTTTGTGATTTGCAACTTTATTATTTTTTACTTTAAAAGACCACTTCTGACACCATGTCACGATATGTTTAATAAAACGCGTTTAGAGTTTGTTAGTAGCCATGGCGGCACATGTATTTCAACTCACCCACTTACAAGTTTGACAACTAGTAGTGTGTAGGTTAGTTTATGTTACAGTTGACGGATGGCTCGCTTACCCACGCGCTCACAGGGGAACAGTGGGGGAGGAGAAAATATTAATAATTTGTAATTTGTCCCACCCTCCTTGCATTTCGAGACCATTATACTTAGAATTATGAAAACTTACAGGAAGGTGGGTTCCGAATAGCAAATAAAATGGAAAATAATGGAATTTGTATATCTTCTCAGAATAGGTTAATAATAGTTTATTTCTATAGTTACAGTTAGCACACACGTTCGAGGTAAAAAGTACTGATGGCCAACGATAACCAACACCTTAGGCAATAATATGTTCTAAGTTTCGTTACAATTACGTAATATGAATTGGCATGGAGCCGACATTTATATTCCAAAATAAGCGCTTCCTACAAAACCCTCGGATTGCGCGCGTAGCTCTCTATATTCCGGTTTCATTTTCAGTTTTTCTTGCATATTTCGGTTTTTTTATGTAGACATCAATATAATAACAGGAAAATTTTTCAAAATTTATAAAAGCAGTCCTCGGAATATGTGCTCCAAGGTCCCCGTTGATAGGGCGTCCTGAAGTGTAGGGAAGAGTGGGTCTTTAGTCTGTTTTTTTTTCTTCAGTTTTCCTTTGTTTATGGTCTAGGGTATAATATACCATTTTATGGTGTATTTATGCGCTTTAATTCGGCTCTAGAAATTTATTTTGAACTCATAGTTTCCGGAATATTCAAGGAAAACTGGAGAAAGGACCTTCGACCCCCCTCTCCTACACTTGCAGACTCCCTATCAAGGAAGACTTTTGACTCTCCACATCAATTGTGCCAGATTTTAAAACTATACGATTTTTTTTCCTATTTTTCATTCGTAGCGTGAACTACCTGTAAGTCAAGGTTTGAAGTGAACTCGTCTCATCTCTAGACCATGTTTTTTTTTCTTTTAATGTGTATTATTCAAAATTTCTCAAATCCAAATACATCAAAGAAATATACCGTTGGAAAGCCAACATATTGGGGCAATTTTTGTCAAATTTGCAGATTTTTCACTTCAAAGTACCGTTGTAAAATTATCATATTTGAATTTTCAATGAAAAATCGATTTTGAAATTTCTTCAAAGTTTGAACAGTTGGTTCTTTGAAGTAATATTACGTTTACACTATACCCACATTACTTCATCTGCGCCAGATGATTTAACTTGCAACTGTTAAATACATACAATTTTAAACTCACCACACCCAGATTAGGCCGCAGATGAAGTAATCTGGCTATAGTGTAAACGTAATATAACGGCGAATTTCGCAACCGGGAAAATGTCATTTTATATGAAATTTTATGCAGTTTCCGAAAGTGAGGTCAAATCTCGGATTAAATTATTGGAAGAGTGGCGAATTTTGATTTTGTTCGGCAAGTCAAGCTTTTTGACACAATTTACAAAAAAATGCCATAACACTGTAACGGTTAAAGGGAGGTTAAAGTTAGTGTCAATTTTCCACAAACCAACGGTACTATCTACCATTAAAGTATTTACCATCTGGAGCGGTACACCCTGTATATGTATTATGAAAATCGATTCGAATCGATGACTCTGGCTTTGGGCTTCTGTTCTGAGAGTCGATATCGACACGAATCGAAAATCATATTACGCGTGATTGTCAGAATGCCTCAAATTGTATGCACATGAAAAAAAAAATCCGACAGAATTCGTGGTACATGGAAAATATAGAAATTCAAAAACATTTAGTGATAAATTAAAGAAAATTAACAACAATTGACGATTATAAATTATATGATAAACAATGTAGTATACACTTTACACAAAAACAATGTAGAAAATATGCTAACATGTTTTATAGCTCGCGGATCAACGGTCTGAATGAAGGGATTGTTGAAGCAATATGTGCTTTTTAATTCAACAATGTACATACATTTTCAATGGGGAATTGTTACAAGTTTCGCGGAGAGGTGGTGTAAAGTTAAGCACGCAGTACAGAATAAAAATTTAGTGTTGTTCCCATTTGCGGTTTTTCTAGCTATCAGTTGACAGTTTTCCTATTTATTTATTTATTATTATACAACAAAACATGTAGGAAAACTGCCAACCAAACTACCAAAGATCCATGTTTTGTGATGTTAACAAATATTTGCAATGCACGAAAAGAAAGGACGATGATGATCTAAAGAATGGAAAAGGAGAGAAACGGTCCAACAAAATATACCCAAAATGTGATTTAATTTTAATATTATATATTTTTTATTTTTAGAACTCTAACAACAAAAAATAGATATATTTTGACATTATCATAATTAGACAGAGTTTTAGAAATCTCACAGCGTTCCAAGTTTGTCAGTAAGACGGCTATACGGAGAGGAGGTGTACACCATCCGAAATTTATATGTTAACGAAGCGTCAACAAGGCATTGCTAGAGATGTTGACGTGCCCATGCCCCACTGGTGGGTTAAAGGCAAACAATTGTAATAATTATACAACAAATGTATATTAAATATGAACGACTTCAAGTCGATTAGAAACGTATCTTTCAATTTAAACAATTTAGGAAAACACATCCACTTAAAAAAATGTTCTTAAAGTCAAAACACTCTACTCACTGACAACTATGTAAAATTATTTTATTGTAAATGCAAATTTTAATCGAAACTACCGATAAGTTATTTAAAACAAAAAAAAAACAATATACAGATAATAATCATAATATATAAAAAGAACACATACAAGAGGATCGAATGATTTTAATTAAATATTTTATGATGATTACCTCTAACCAGGCAGTGGTAAATACATATAAGAACAACAATAATAGAAACAAAACAACAACAAAATATTTGCAACAACAACAACAAGAACCCAGACATTGTCAATTTGACCATTATTATACAATGATAGTATTGAAAATAAATGATACATAATTTTTTTAAATCCAAATTTGTTATCTATATCATCCCCCGTGACTCCAAGCCAAGCCGCTCTATAGTGAAAACTATTTTGAATGAAAAGGAAAGGTTTGTAAGTAACATATAACTTCAATGGCCGACGTTCAACATTCTGCTGCTACTCGCACACGCTACTTAATTGCCTAGACTCCTCCAGGGGCATGGGCGCCTCAATATCTCTATCATTTCTATACCTTGTTGACTTTTCGGACGTACAGTTGTTAGCATCAGCTCCTATTCGCGCCGTCTTTATACTGACAAGCTCGGAGCGCAGTGGGAGTTCTATTAGTCCCCGCAGGCAGTTTTTGTTCGCGCCGAAGATCGAACTTCCATTCTCTAGATCGTAGAGCAGTGGCCGAATGAATACGGCCACCGAGCGCTATTCGCACATGGCCGAAGATAAATATAGAAATGGAGAGACTGCTAAATATTGTATTTGATTGGAGAAGCAAAAACAAAAGCATATACCTATACATACCCTATCAGCCAAAACTCTCTCAAATTTCTCGGGTCTTATGTACTAAACTTGTTTTTAAGATGCTTGGTTGTGTAGCAGTGCTAAAAACCTAATTTCCCCACTACGAAGCAATTTTCGTTATATTGACTAGCCAACTCGTCACTTCTATATTAGCAGGCAACGCGACAACCTCATTTTAAGTCGCCGTGT
Organism: Chloromyia formosa; assembly: GCA_964017055.1. Taxonomy (NCBI): domain Eukaryota; kingdom Metazoa; phylum Arthropoda; class Insecta; order Diptera; family Stratiomyidae; genus Chloromyia; species Chloromyia formosa. Next base: position 13,018,538 of record OZ024817.1, read on the forward strand.
CGTATTTCACGCCATGTCATGACCCATAAAAAAATCATGATAGTTGCGTTATTCCGGATATCTTTTTCTTCGGACACTAAAGCCATGGAAATGCCGAAATCATTAAGTCTCCATGGCTTTAGTGAGCGAAGAAAAAGATATCCGGAATAACGCAACAATCTTAAAATCATCATCATCACATATGTATATGTAGTACAACGTTGAACTACCGTCCGTGCGATGCAAAAACGTATCCCATTCGCCTGGATTTCGCCTTTAATTCTCCATAGGAATTATTGCATCGCAACGACGAATTGATTCGCAGGCGAAAATGGCAGTGAATAGGTCACACATTGCGGATGAGTGATAACTGCATTGCTTTGCATGCCATGAAATGGAACCCCATTTCCAACCAAGGTAGACCATGAGGGGGTCCTAAAATTATTGTAGATGGCGTCGATCTGTGGCGAGGGAGTGTAAGGCGCTGGGTAAGTCAGAGAACAGAACAGAGTACGATGGCCCGCGTTAAGGCAAAGTAGTATTAATCCATCAGACTTTAAAGTCTGTTTACATGCCGAAATGGGCGAGTTAAATTACGTTTACATTATCCCCAGATTACTTCATCTGCTGCTTAATCTGGGTGTGGTAAATTTATATTTTAATTGTATGTATTTGACAGTTCCAGATTAAATCAGCCGGCGCAGATGAAGTAATCTGCGGATAGTGTAAACGTAATATTAATACTACCATGTCGCTGCAGTACTTCACCCATAATTTCCTGTCTAGCAAGCTCAACTGCCTGGACGTTACCGCCAACGTCACACTGGCCTGGAATCTAGCACAGTGAGAGGTTAAAATAATTCCTCATCATGATTAGAGACGAGCAGCATTCTGCTACTGTCTTGGATAAATGTTGGCAGTACAAATAGAAAACCGCCGTTTTCCGGTAGGTGGCGTCAACAAGAATGGTCGGTAAAAACGTAGCATCAAATAGTTGGATAGTAATATTACGTTTACACTATCCCCAGATTACTTCATCTGCGCCGGCTGAGTTAATCTGGAACTGTCAAATCCATACAATTTTAAACTCACCACACCCAGATTAAGCAGCAGATGAAGTAATCTGGGGATAGTGTAAACGTAATATAAGCTTAAAGCATTAGTAAACGACTCCACATCATCCCACGCGTCAATTTTTATTGGTATTTTTTTTTCTTTGTGCGTGAAAATGTCGAAATTCGAACAGAATAAGCGTAATTTGCGGGAAGTGTTGCTTTTTGCGTTCAACTCGAAAAAATCTGCAGCTGAGGCGCGTCGAATGATTGTAGAAACTTATGGTGAGGCTTGTATTAGTGAAAGAACGTGTCGCGAGTGGTTTCAAAAGTTCAAAAATGGAGATTTCGACGTGAAAGACAAGGAGCGTCCTGGACCCGTTAAAACGTTCGAAGACGCAGAATTGGAGGCTCTACTGGATTGTTGTTGTGGCCAGCGGTGGAAAATACATCGATTGATGTGTATGTAACTATCTGTTTATAATTAAACCCGAAATTATCGAAAAAACGGCGGTTTTCTATTTGTACTCCCAATATACAATACACTGCGTAGCATAACTATAGCCGCATCATATATTCCGGTAATTTTAGTATTTTATGAGATATTTTGATCAAACTAATTACAGCATATTAAAGCGATATAATTTAACTTCTATTTTGCCAAATCGGAGCTTTATATTCTTTAAATTGGTTTAATTAGGGCATGTTCCTTATTTTGTTAGTGTGTCATAACTATAGCCGCACTACATTTGCACACTGCAATATAGCCATATTTTTTGTTTTCTTTGAAGAAAATGCAAACGCATTGAACTTCATTCACAGTACCGTTATATTTTCTTGTTTTGTCATTCATTCTCGAACAAAATGCCACATGGCGCGTATCTGATCGAAGTCGATAAAGGCAAAATTTTAGCCTTTTTGGATAATTTTTGATCCGAAAAGGCTAAAATTTACCGGAAAATAGACGAAAATTGGGGCGTTGGGACAGAGTTATCCGAAATTTCGTCAATAACCAAAAATAATGCGAGAAAAAGAAAACTGGAGGCCCAAAATCTAAGCTATCTAAAGGGACAAGCGCCGCATTTTGAATACCGCAAGTAACTCTATGAAAAGTCTATCGACGATAGCTAACAAGAGTAGGGTGGAAGTATCCAAATATATAATAAGTAGAGTTTTAAAACAGTCAAAACGCATTAAACGACAGAAACTCCTTATGATGCCGAAATTACGGCTTCGGCTCAAACATGCCTGTACGGCGTTTGCAAGGAAAAATTTTGCAGACAAACTGGAAAAAGGTGATTTATTACTGCGGTACTTCTGTTTTGATCTATTTTCTCAATTTCATTTTTCATGTGATTTCTTAAGATGAAAAAACTTCAATCTTGACGGTCCAGACGAATTTAACAACTATTGGAGGGATCTGCTGAAGGAACCTCGATATTTCTCTAAGAGAAATTTCGGAGTAGGTTCTTTAATTGTGTGGGGAGCATTTTGCTATGATGGAATATTTATTTATTTATTGATTTAGCATTTCCCAGTACACGAATGACTTCGCAAGATTATGTTGACGTCCTGAAAGATAAATTTATTCCTTTTTTGAAAAGGAGAGACGACACAGAACTGATTTTCCAAAAGGACAACGCGCCTGTTCATACCAGTCGTCTTACTAAAAGTTTGTTACAATGAAATGGTATCAATGTTACGGAATTGCCCACTTGTTCCCCTGATTAAAACCCTATGGAAAACCTTTTGGGAACATAAGTGCGTCAAGTTTACTGGGAAAATCGACAATATCAAAATGTGTTTCATCTGAAGGAAGCGGTTATCGATGCGGGGAGGTCGGTAGCCGAAGAATTGAGAGTTAAAATAATTTTGGTGGACAGTATGCCAGATAGGCTCTTTGAGCTTATTCAAAATGGGGGAGGTTCTACCCATTATTGATTTTCTTTATTTTCCTTATTTGTCGATTTTGTCATATTTTTCTCAAGTGCGGTTATAGTTATGCAACTTAGGGAAGACTTTTTTGCTCTATAAAAAAATAACGGTTTGAAATAAATGAATTATGTTTGTTAAGTTATTTGTTTTCTTGATTTTTCTAAAGTCTGGCATATTAGTAATAGCTTTAGGTTTTCTTAAACTTCACATATCAGCTGTTTCATAGTGCGGTTATAGTTATGACAAGCAGTGTATATCAATAAAATCGCAACAACTCCCGCCTTGAAGACGCTGCAGTGGCCAAGTAGACGGAACAGGAACAGGACTGGTTTATGCCCAGTATATCAGAGTATAACCCCGCTCCCACTCCCTTTTCCATCTTCAAACCATCCGTATAGATGCCTACGGAGAGTGGCAGGGGAAATTCCCCATCCACCCACTGCTTCCGAGAAGGTATCAAGCACGTGAAGTTCCTTTCGGGCATAATTCTAGGAAACAAATAGTCCGTTGCCCCTGGGATATTTACAATAGATTATTTAGAATTGTAGAGTGGCCAGTGGCTAACGAGAACCAGTGACCTGATTCTCGAAGGCGGATGGCAGTACTTGCAGTACATTGCTCCCCAAAAATATCGATAGGAAGCAGGTTGAGCAACATGTCCAAGGCAGCGGATGGAGTAGTTCTCAGAGCCCCGGTAATGAGAACACAGGCCAGTCTTTGGACTTTATTCAATAAAGTGTTATAAGGGCGACCGGTAGCGCAGTGTGTTGAGGCATCAGTCTCAGGTTTGACTACCGGCGTTTCGGGTTCGAATCCCGTCCACGATAACGTTCGTGGCCATGGATGTGCAGGAGGTGTATGGTGGCAACTGCACTCTCCGAAACCAGTTTATGCCAACGAAACGTCAACTGGGCCACATGGAACAGTTGACGCGCTATGCCCCACAAGGGGTTAGGGCAATTGAGTAGTAGTAGTAGTATAAGTCGCTACCTCAAGGGCCCTTCACCAGACAATAATTCCGTACGTCAGTATAGGTTGCACAAATGGCGATATCGTCAGTATAAGTAATAACTCTGCAACCAAACCTTCCAGTTCCAAAAGCAGTCTGTTAACGACAAGGTTCCAAAGAAGGGGGAGAGAACTCCACCTAGCGGGTGCCTCTCTTATCTTAACAAATCTACGCTCAGACGAAGAGCCTAGGCTAGTACAAACAACCCTCGATGTAAGCAACGAGTTTATGAGAGCGCAAAGTGAAGTGTTTCATTGAAAATCTAAGTACAGAGGGATAGGAGGCTAGAAATTTGGAAAGTCTAGAGGCCTCACCAGTCGATCCTTTCACGAAAGAGCCTCCAGGAACTTCGTTTGGCTCTTCTCAACCCTTTTTTATATATGTAAAGGTCCTTTTTATAGCAATCACAATCCAATCTTGAGAGTTTAGCTCTGTTAAAAGACTTTCTACATATCAGTCTGATAGCAGAAATATGCGTGTTCCACCATGTAGGTTTGCTTTTGCATTTACAGATCCGTTAAGTTGTGAACTACATCATCCAGCTCTTTCTTATTACCTGGCTTAGATGGTAAAGGAGGTAGTATTTTCAATAAAGTTTCTCTATGTTTACCCAGTTGGTCCTTCTGCGGTTCAGAAAGACAGGTTTGGGAATAGGTTGCTCGTCCAAACTAAACTGAAGGTAGCGGTGATCAGAGAGAGAGTGATCGTTCGACACTCTTCCCTCACCAAGTGGTGAATATCCTCTGATACCAGAGAAATGTCCAAGACTTCCTGCCTATTCCTGGTTACAAAAGTATCCGACGTTATACAATTATTACGCTATGAATGCTCCGAATCGAATTGAAAAAGTACCAGAAATGGAATGTGCTCATTTGTAGTTTTTGGCTTTGACTGCATTATGCAGGAAAAAAAATGTTGGGAGGTCATTGCAATTGAGTGAGATGAAACACATAAGCAGCGCTCCCACGGCAGGCAGTTCAACGCACCGGAGCGACCTGACCCCTTCAACGCCAGTCGGCGTTGCTACAGCAACAACAAACACATAAACGGTCTTTTTTTGTGCGACGGAGTGAGACAAGTGCAAACGTTACCCTGACAACTTATCCCCGATACTTTTGGGTAGAGAATTGGAATAGAAATCCTGTTCTCATATTTCCTTGATTTAAAAGTTAGATAGGTGGAACAGCCCACAAATGCACGGATTCTACTGCCTTATGCCCGAACCAGAATGAACGTAGAATGCAGCAGCGGCAGCGAAATGTTAAATTTGAAAGCACGCATTTCCCACACGCGACCTAGATTGAACGCAGAACACGAGTGAAAAGAACGACACGGATCAACACCAAGCGAACTATACCATACAGATACTTCGCCGACGTGGGGCGAGATTGCAGATAAAACGTTATACAACATCCGTGCTTTCTAGCTCTTCCAACTCAGTGAAGAAATAGGATCCAAGCATCGACCTTCTCCTACCTGCCAAAGCAGGACAGGAGCAGAGGAGGTGGAAACTACACTCCCCCTCGTTCACATCTCCACAACTTCTACAAAAATCGTTGTAAGGAAGCCGAAGGTTCCTGGCATTCTCTCCAATGAGACAGTGTCTAGCATTGACCCTGGTAAACGCCTCAGGTTTGACAATCAGTTAACACGAATAGATGGGCTGGTAGATATTCCCATACTGCCGTAGCTCCTCCTTCCTAATCTGACAAGCACATCAGCCTGACAGTTACCTTCTAAGACACTTTGCCCAGCACAGGACAATGTTAAAATATCTCCACATTTCTAAGAGGGACGATCGACAATTTGCCACTGTCTTAGACGTTATCAAAACTGATTCCAGCGACCTGATTGCAGCTTGACTATCTGCGTAAATAATAATGTCTAATGCAGTTATAGCATGCCGTCCTAGAAAGATCAGAGCTTCTGAGATTGCCGCGACCTCCGCCTGTAGAACACTACAGTGATCAGGTAGGCGAAAACTAAGGCTTGTTTAACCGCTCGCAATAGACGCCAGCTCCGACCCTCCGTCTGTCCTGGATCCGTCTGTATAGATTTAGAAAGAGGCAAAATGGGTTGGCGTCCAACCAATTGACTTTGAACTTTGATCCGATTGCGATCCCATACGAGACCTGGATTGAAACCGGTCTGTCGTTTTGTATAAAAATGGTATGAGATCCGGTGAATCGAAAGGCGGCTAATATGAACAACGCATCAACCTTAAAAACTGAAATAAAACATCCTTTTCAGAAAATCGAAAAATACTTTTACATTTTAATACTCTTTCTCTGCTGATAAACAAAATAAAACAGTCTGGTCCAAATCATTGTGTAGCGATAGCGAATCCATTGTCACATATCCTTCGTCACGACGACCACCTCCACCTCGCCGTGCTTCGACATCTTCCACGAGAAATACGTATTCCAGAGCAGCGCCACCGTTTGCGCGTACAGCACTTGAAAGTTGAGCGGAATAAATGAAAAATTGATAATCTGCGCCGCCGGCCACAAACAATAATTCGTCATCATGATGTCCACATAGTTCTCGCGCACTCGATCGACAATAGCCTGGCCACGATATCCTTGAATTATTGTTATTGCTGACGTCACGATCAGATTGAAAATCGGCGCGAAAAGCAATTGGTCGCAGGCGACCTTTTGCAGGGCACGTTTCAGCTGATGTTGAGTTTTGATCTTGCGATCCAGCACGCCGTAGAAGAGTCGCAGCGTTGGTCCAATGAGGAAGGTGCCCAGCATTGTGAATTGTCCGGTTCGCAAGATGTTGATGTTGTCCAGCGAACGATCTTCAATGACGACTTGGGCCATTATGTCGCCGGCTCCCATTATCATGCCCGCTTGCACTCCCTGCGTGGCGTACGGATGATTGTTGAGCACGTACTTGTAGCCATTCTGCAGTTTGGACAGGAAACGTTTGAAAATCATTCTCACGCGAAAAATGCGTACACGTTTCGAGTGTTGTAAATCTTAGGCGACTGTCGTTTTTATCAGCATGGCTTATGTTTATTTACGGACTGCAGATGTCAAACGAGTGTCGTTGCCCTTTGATTTGGACCGTTAAATGTCAATAACAGCTGATTTTTGTGATTTAGTCGGGACTACAACCGTGTGGATGGTGGAATGCTAATGATGTTTCTGATGATTGAGAACAGTGCAAGAAGAAAATGTGTGGAAATCGAATTAATACGTACATACAAGGCGTCCGGTAAATACTTTAATGGTAGATAATAAAAGTAGATAGAAAATAACATATGATATCGATAAAAATACAGTTCTGGAAAAATGAAATCTGCACTGGAAGATTGTTAATAACAGACCTAAAACATCAATTTCATTGACTAGCATAGTAAAATTAAATTGTATTACTGAACATTAGGGAAAGATCTGGAAATAATTTTAATCTGTTCTCTAGATACTGAATATATGGAAACTGAGCTTGCACGGTCGCGAGATCAACTTCCTCTACTGTCGGGCGGGGGTTGTATGGGTGTGCTTAGATCAACATCGTTGAGAGCTTCTTGTGTGGTGTAATGGACGGTTTGGTGGGCATCCGAAGATGCCCGTGGGGACGGAGCCTTAAGGAGCATAATGACCGTGAAGGTCGGGCTGTGCCATTTAGCGAAGAAAAAGGCCCCTCAACGAGCTAAGCAGCGGCCTATTCTTGCTGTAGCTAAGTTCGGGAGATGTGGACGGGGTTTTCGCCGCTCGTTGCCCCTGTCTTTTACGTATTAGCAAAAATTCATAGGCCTGGGGAAGACAACACAAACAGGGGAGGTAAAATTGGGGAATTAAAAAAAAATAGTCGATAATGAAGAGATGGTAGCAATATAAGTGGATTAAATGGATAGTGAATAAAACAATATGACTGATGTTAAGCACGTCTTACTTGACCGACGGCAAAGTGAGAAAGGCCGTTGACAATCGGCCATATTTATTCAAGTGTCAAAGTGTACATATAGAACATGGATGGGTTTACACTTCAACACCCCAACTCATCATTCCAAAGCAACCAAAGAAACGCGGAGGTCGGCAATCAAATAAACAAACAAGAGATTACATTACATTAAACTCGACCATCCACCGAGAAATTTACTCTACGTTACTTCCAATACTTCTTTTGAATGATGCCCATTTGATGGACATTTGAATTCATTGCTGGTCCTACCAGCGCCTTTGTTAGACAATCAGCAGCATTTTCCTTCGATGCCACGTATTCCAGTGTGATTGTCTCAGATTTAATCACATCGCGCACATGATGGTACTTCGTGTCGATGTGTTTACTGCAAGCCCAAAACATCTCACGTTTGCAATCGCCATTGCACTCTGGTTGTCGCAAAATATCTTCGTTGGCCCGCCGAACTCCTTCAATGGTTGGCCAAGCATCCTTAACCAGATTGCCTCGCATGTCGCCGCAGAGATTGCCATGTACTCCGCTTCTGTCGAAGACAAGGCTACTTTTGGTTGACGCCTGCTTCCCCAAGCGTGGCACCATCGCTCATTTTGAACACACAGCCAGTGCATGAGCGCCGTTTGTCGATATCAGACGCCCAGTCCGAATCGGAGTATCCAACCAAATCACCACCGCCGTATCGATACAAGATCTTGTAATCGAGCGTCCCGCTGAGATAGCGCATGATGCGCTTGACCGCCGTCCAATGTGGCTGTGCGTGGCTGGAATTGAATCGACTCACATCATTTACAGCGAATGCAATGTCCGGACGCGTCCCTTGCACTAGATACAGTAAACATCCGACCACCTGCTGATACGGGATGTTCTCCAAAACGCCAGATCCCTCCTTGACCATTTTGATCGACAGCTTCTGACTAGCGTCGCTCGGTGTCACTGCATGTTTCGCGTTCTCCATGCCAAATCGCTTTAATACCATCTCGATATATCGCCTCTGATGAATTGCGATTCCCTCCTTAGTGTACTCAATGCTGATTCCAACGATGTTTTCTGCCCGTCCAAGATCCTTCATCTTAAACTTCGTGCTCAACGCTGATTTGAGAGCACGCATCTGATTCTTGTCCTTCCAGAGAATCATTACATCGTCGACGTAAACAGCCAGAATCACGCCCATTTCAATCGAATGATACACGCATGGATCCTCTTTTGACCTGATCAGTCCGATGTCCACTAGTGCGGCATCCAGTTTCAGGTTCCACTGACGGCCTGGCTGTTTGAGTCCATACATTGCACGATTGAGTCGACATACTCTTCCCGTGTTGTCTTCAAACCCCTCGGGCTGATCAGCGTAAATCTCCTCGTCGAGATCTCCTTGTAAAAACGCCGTGACGGCGTCCATCTGGTCCACTTTGAACCCATTCTTCGCCGCAAATGCTAGCAGAAAACGAATCGACTCGTATCTCACGACAGGTGAGAACGTTTCTTCGTAATCCAGTCCAAACCGCTGCGAGCACCCTTTTGCGACGAGTCTTGCCTTGTAGCGAACTACCTCTCCTGAAGCTCCTCGTTTTAGCTTGTAGACCCATTTAGTTTTAATGGTCTTTCGTCCGGTTGGCAAGTTAACCAGACTTCATGTACCATTTTCTTCATGTGACCGTAATTCTTCCTTCATGGCAGCGATCCAATGCTGTTTGTCGCCCGCCTCAGTTGCTTCACGAAACGTAACTGGTTCCTCGCCATCCGCCAATTCAGCTGATAGTGTGAATGGCTGCTTAGCTTTCCGTGGGCGACTCGAACGTCGAATTTCCCCAACTGGCAGTGATAACTTTCTATCTGGCACATAATCGTCATCCGAATTATCGGCGTCAAAGAAAATGGACTCGTTCAGCTCACTTTCGCTGACCTCTTCTGATACCACCTCTGGTTGCGTGACCGTTACTGTGATCGGTGTGTCAGGTATCTCTGTCTTCTCATCTGCAATGTCAACAACAGAGAGATCAATTAACAAGCTGTCATTTACCTTAGCATCTGGTATGTTCAGGAATGTGACATCACGGCTGACTGTCACCGTACGACTTTCCGGGTCAAAACAACGCAAGCCCTTTTGCGTCTCTGAGTACCCGATAAAAACCATTCGCTTGGACTTCGCGTCGAACTTTTTCCGCTTCTCCTTCGGGATGTGAACCATCACCGGCGTCCCAAACATCCAAATCGTTGATAGATTAATTGGAACATCCGACCAAAAACTCTCTGGAACTTTATCTTTCAAAGATCGATTCGGCGACCGGTTGACCACATAAGCTCCTTGGTAAATCGCTTCAGCCCAAAGCTGTTTGTCCATTCCAGCATCGAACAGCATGCATCTAGCTCGTTCCACTAGCGTCCGATTCATCCTCTCCGCAACTCCGTTTTGTTGTGGAGTGTAAGCACAACTAGTTTGTTGGATGATTCCGCTTCGCTTGCATTCCTCTGCCAAATCACCCATGTACTCACGGCCGTTGTCCGATCGCAACATGTTCACCTTGAGTCCAGTTTGATTTTCCACCATCGACTTGAATTCGGCGAAAACACGCTGCACTTCGCTCTTAAGTTTGATGAAATAAACGAACACCTTCCGTGAATAATCATCAACAAATGTACAAAAGTATTAGTATTTGGCGCCCCCAACTGAATTCGTCTCCATTGGCCCGCAGACATCCGAGTGAATCAGCTCCAGGATTTGTTTCGATTTGATTTCGACTTCTGCTCGTCGAAACTGTTGCCGACTCTGCTTGCCGAGCAAGCATGGCACACACTTCGCCAAAACACTGCGATCGCCTTTGATCGCGACTCCATCTACCTGTATATTTAACTTCATCAAGCCATTGTAGCCGAGATGGCCCATGCGGCGGTGCCACGTCATCAAATCATTTCCGTTGTCTGTATAAGCCATCATACCGCACACGTTTGTATTCTCAATCGTCCATGAGTTATTGCACGCTGTCACGTCGACGATGACGTCACCTTCTTTGTTGCGCACCATACAATGATCATTCTCGAACAATACGCTGTTGCCAGCCTTCTGAATGTTGTACACGGACAACAAATTTGATGAAGCACCTTCCACCAAAAGCACGTTCTTTACTGGAATTCTCCTTCCATTCGTGTTCAAGTCAACTGAACCGGTGCCCGTGACCTTTAATTTATGGTTTCCAGCTGTCACGATGTCTGGATACTTCGAATTTTCTTGAAAACTCTCGAAATGATGCCGACTACCTGTCAGATGATGCGTAGCGCCAGAATCGATGACCCATGAGTTTGATGACGAATCGCAACTCGTCATGGTATGCGCGAACGCCTTCGCTTGCCAGGCAGTTCCATTTGGCTTCTTTTTGTCGATGGCGAGCTTGAGCTTCCCTTTTGGGCATTGAAAGCTCTTGTGTCCCTTTTCATGGCACGTGAAACATTCGACATCGGCAGCCTTGATCTTCTTGTTCTTCGTCTTTCTATTAACATTCGGCTTCGATGTCGCTTGCTGCTGTGGCGACATTTTGAACGCTACGCTCACGTTACTTTCTGCATTCAGCGTCGACTTCACTTCAGCCGAATCAATCAACCGTCGTTTGAGAACCTCCGACGTCAAACGCTGCCCTGCGCCGTTCACCACAATGCTGCCATCGAGTCCACCTACAAAAGATTCATATTCTGGTGTTAATCCATAAATAATTAATCCGCAGATCACATCGTCACTAATGACAAAACCAGTTTCTTGAACTCTGCACATAGTTGCCGTGTGTTCCCGAATAAAATCTTCCATCGAAGCGCAATTTGCCAACTTCAGTGTGGCTAGATTTCCGATAATACGAGCTTTGTGCATCCAGCTGTCGTTTTGGTACAGCGACGCACATCTCGTCCAAAGCGACTCCGCCGTTGAATGGTCCCCAATTTCGTCATATAATCTCGGCTCAATCGTCATCATCAACCGAGCCTTGGCTTGCTTGGATTTCGCCAACGCCTTTAGATTGTTGTCGTCTGGATTATTTGATGCCGCCGCAGTAACTACCGCTGCTTTCTGTGCTGCTGCTGTGTTTCCGGAAGGATTCGCCGCACTCAAATACTCGTCCAGATCGTGCCATTCGAGCATCGTCCGCGCACTTCTGCGCCATGAGACATAATTTTCGGTGCCGTTCAATTTAGTCACTTTCACGAAATCATTGCCTTTATCGTTTTGATCCATTTTTGTCTTTTACGTGTCTTTCACACTTGGATCGAGAATCTTAACACGATGCAACACGATGCACTTAACCTCACAAGCAGAAGTTTATAAAAAATTGCTTCTACTGATTATTTTAATCACTTTTTGACCACTCTGGGCCCATAACCTGAAGAGATGGTAGCAATATAAGTGGATTAAATGGATAGTGAATAAAACAATATGACTGATGTTAAGCACGTCTTACTTGACCGACGGCAAAGTGAGAAAGGCCGTTGACATTCGGCCATGTTTATTCAAGTGTCAAAGTGTACATATAGAACATGAATGGGTTTACACTTCAACAGATAAGGATGGAATGGTTGGCCGACGGATCAGACGCCCAAGCTGTCAAATCTGGGTCCGGATGTAATGGGACCCTCGGCCTCTGGTTTCGTACCACCAACAGATCACTACTCATCAGATGCTGCTTCGATTTGCCGGTGGGAGCAGCACTACCAGACCATAATATGGTTCATTACAGGTGGTTCATTACACCACCGCAAAGCTTTTGGGAGGGCTGATTCTCGATTGGTGCACTGAGGCAATTCTACATTTGTATTGTAGATCGTCTTCACCAAGTGATGATCTGGGTCGCAGTTTGCTCCTCGATGGGAGCGGACATCTAGCCAGACGCTTTCAGGAAGAGGCAACAACAACAACAACGCATAAATCTCGGCGATGAAACGATCCAAGACCGAGCTGCCTGCAGAAGGAAGCTGAGATTATACCGCCAGAACGGGCGAAGTGCCAACACCACGGGCAGAGCAACGTGAAGCCGCAGAGTGGTATGAAATGGCTAGGAAGAAGAAGGGAGTGGACATCTATCACACTATCACACTAGACATCCATCTCTTGCAAATAAGAACATGATCAATTTGGTTGACGGTATTTGTGTCTGAAGATTTGCAGGTCTGCTAGTGAATGCGTCGTTTCATACAACGGATTTGTGTTCAGCACCCCACAAAACATAAAGTGTTGCTAAACTTTCCACCTCGGTCGTTTGTATGAACCACGAATCTTGGGCTATATGATGAAATCCCCTCAATTTATCTAAATCTTTCACTCTTTGATAATCCATTTCGCCGAAATGAGATCTGATGCAAATGCTGACGCAGAAGAAATCTTAGAATTCAAAAATCGTAAACATTCTGTACATTGTGGTTAAACACTTGGTTCATCTGTTCCATAATAATATTCTGAAGCATTAATCCACTTTATAGAATTTCCTCAATCCTTCATCCCACAGTGCTATTCAAAATAAGTGAATTTAATCTAAACTATAGAACTTCTAAAAATAGACACATTCCTTATTCTTCTCAAGCGGGGGAAGTCATTTGCATCTATCGGATTCTTGCATTGTTGTTGAGAATCAATGATATGCCCTACTTTAGAACGAATTCCATAATATTCTGTAGTAATTGTATCTACATATATAATTCGGTAAATTTTGTTTTTAACCGCATTGTCTGAAGTACTACACAGTTTATCTGCATACAGTCGATTATCTTTTGGGGTATTTTTAGATGGAGCCGCTCTCTTTGTAATTTCGATAGTCTATAGGTAATAAACTACTTTGAATTATGAATCATAGCCATAGGTAAGTACTATACTCGTAGTACTCGGTCAAGAAATTTTCGGAATCTTTTTGGCGCTTTTTGGTTGAGCAATTACTTTTGCAATTCTGAATAAACTGCAATTTCCTGTAATATACGAGTATTTCACTGTTTTATGAACTGAAGACTTGCTTGAAATATGCTAGCATCATTTGGTAATTTTTTTTTATACCTATATTTACGGAATAATCGACAATTAATTGATTTTTAAAAGATTTTTGAAATCTATTAGGTGTACAACTTTGCTTCCGCCGTTTTCTGACAGACGGCTGCATCGGTGAGGGCTGGTCAAAATACGTAGTTAAAAAGTGTCACAGAGTTTGAACGTCTGCGAACGTATCGACATCCCCGCATTAGTAAAACTTGTTCGCATTTTTAATAAGATTCGCAATTCAAAATGTCTGTTTTCGAGCCAAGTTCTCGCCATTTGCGGGAAGTTTTAATCTTCTGCTTTCGTTTGAAAAAACTGCAGCTGAGGCTCATCGAAAGCTCTCAGATACTTACGGTGAGGTTGCTCTGAGTGTCGTGTCGTGAGTGGTTTCAACGTTTTAAAAGTGGCGATTTCAATGTCGGGGACAGACATGATGGTGGGAGAGAAACAATTTTCAAAGACGACGAATTGGAAGCACTGCTCGATGAAGATTCGTGCCAAACGCAAGAAGAATTAGCTGAATCACTGGGAGTGACTCAGCAAGCCATCTCGAAACGCCTCAAGGCCATGGGCATGATACAGAAACAAGGAAATTGGGTTCCGTACGAGTTAAAACCGAGAGATATTGAACGGCGATTAGTTGCATGCGAACAACTGCTTCAAAGGTAGAATCGGAAGGGATTTCTACATCGCATCGTAACCGGCGACGAAAAATGGGTCTGTTACGATAATCCCAGGCGCAGAAAGTCATGGGGAATGCCCGGACATGTCTCAACGTCGACGGAAAAACCGAATATTCACGGCGTCAAGGTTATGCTTTGCATTTGGTGGGACCAGCTTGGTGTGATATACTACGAGCTACTGAAACCGAATGAAACTATCACAGGAGATCGGTACCGAACGCAATTGATGCGTTTAAGTCGAGCATTAAAGGAAAAATGACCAGACTACCAAGAAGAGACACGACAAAGTCATCCTCCAGCATGACAATGCTCGGCCACACGTCGCAAAAGTGGTCAAGACATACTTGGAAACCCTGAAATGGAAAATCTTGCCCCACCCGCCGTATTCCCCAGACATGGCTCCTGTTTCTTTCCATGGCGCACGGCCTGGCTGATCAGAATTTTCGTTCGTACGAGGAGGTCGAAAAATGGATCCAATCATGGATCGCATCGAAAGACGCCTCCTTTTTCCGAACTGGAATCCGAAAATTGCCAGAGAGATGTGCGAAAGTCGTCACTAGCGATGGACAGTACTTTGAATAATGCATCTGTAAGTACTTTTTGACAATTAAGCTTTTAATTCCCCCAGGAAAGGAAGCAAAGTAGTACGCCCAATATATGTATTTGTGAAAAGTCGTTACAATTTTTAAAAATGGGCATTTATGAGTTAGAATCGGGCCCCTGTAAACGGACGCGGTGGCCATGTTTCTCAGGAGGATGGCAACCACTCCGGATGGTTGGCGTCTCGAGGGAGGGATGGCGCCAAAAAGGCTTCAAGGGGGTTGTTCGTCACCGGTGAGAGCGATTGGATGTTTTTTGTGGGATTATTGGCGAGAATAAGTGACCGTAGCCGGAGCTCGCGATAATTTGCTCGACGCGCGATTTTCGTCTTTAAAAGTGGTTGCTCGCCTCCCGCAAAATTTTCCGGCTGCGGGTTTTTGTTTGGAAACTCAAAAGATGAAGTTCCGAGGCTGATTTGGCCCAACATCTACGTGACAAAAAACCTTTCGTGTCATAGCGGTATTTGAGTTCATCCCGTATTGATTGATTGTGGTGAATCCAACTCACACAAGGAAGAACGTCGGCGCATAGCAGCTAGATTAGAGGACATTGTATCGTCTGGAGTGTGTCCATCATCCCCCGATTTTCCGGCATGCATGACGGAGTTCCATTTTTGTGTAGGTGCGAAATCGTCAGCTACCCATATCGTATTTATACCCAAAAAAGCACGGCAATGCTGGCTACAAAGAAAGACGTGTAACAGACGGTTTGGTGGGCATCCGAAGATGCCCGTGGGGACGGAGCCTAAGGTAGCTTAACTGATCGTGAAGGTCGAGCTGTGCCATCTGGCGAAGAGGAAGGCTCCTCAACGAGCTAAGCAGCGGCCAATGCTTGTTGTAGCTCAGTTCGGGAGACGTGGGCGGGGTTTTCGCCGGTCGTTGCCCCTGTCATTTACGTATTAACAAAAATTCATAGGCCTGGGGAAAACAACACAAACAGGGGAAGTAAAAATGGGAAATGATAAAAAAATGAGGCGATAAGGATGGAGTGGTTGGCGGACGGCGCAGATTTCCCTGTGTTCGCATCAGGGTCCAGGCGTAATGGGACCCTCGGCCTCTGGTTTCGTACCACCGACAGATCCTTACTCATCAGGTGCTGCCATAGATCTGCCGGTGGAAGCAGCACTACCAGACCATAATACGGTTCATTACAGACGCGGATGGATATTGCTATTCTCATTTCCTGGTTTGTACGAGTGCCAAGGCCTAGGCAACAACAATTACCAGTGCGAGTGTAATTTATACGAATTGGAGCTTTATTTATGTTATATGCTACCCTACACGGTAAATATTCCGAGGCACTTGATTTCCCTACACCGCGTGATAATTATTTTAATGCACTTAGTAAAAGGAAAAAAATAATTTTTGACGGCAGTTTTCATCTCTGTGGAACGACTTCATGTTCAATATGACATAACGCGATTTTATTTGTACATTTACGGGAATTGTTCCTTTAAATGATTCGGTTTATTTTTTTGTATTATTAATTTTTGTTTTGGTATCAGTGGTAGCGGTGTTTTTTTTAAATTTGATTTGGATTCCCGTTCTCCGCACAGCAGTCTTGAGCATTGGAGTTTCAGCTTTTCCCTCTCCATATGGCCATCTGGATACAGGGGTAAGTCAACTAAATTGTCATAGTTGTTGCCACTTGTGTCTTATTGCATTTATGGTTCCTAAAATTTCGCCACCCACTGATTTTGGTTTAATTTCCCTCCTAATTTGATTCCGTATAAATTATCTTTATACCCTAGACTTTTAGTATAGGGTATATTGTTTTTGTCACGACGGAAATATGTAACACCTTAAAGGAGGCTCCGGAGGTATAGCAATGTATATATATAAATGATCAGGGTCACCTCCTGATTCGATTTAGCCATGTCTGTCTGTCTGTCTGTCTGTCCGTCTGTCTGTCTGTCTGTCTGTCTGTCTGTCTGTCTGTCTGTCCGTCTGTCTGTCCGTTCGCACGATAGCTTTCGATAGAATGAAGCTAGAGCCTTGAAATTTTGGTCAAATATTGGTAGTGTAATCTAGTTGGATGGTATTGAAAATGGGCATGATCAGGCCAAGAGAACGCCTACCTCCCCTACATATGTAAAATACATAAATGTATCTATAACTCCCGATTAAATAAACGTGAAAAGCTCTAGCTTAGGTAGATTACTCATGAGGGTAATCTTATACTCTCCTGGGAAAATAAAATCGATCAGTTGGAAACTAACGGTAATTTTCTTACAAAGAACCCCGTACTACCCTAATTTTCAGGTTTTTTGTATATAACTCCTGAACCAATTGACGAAGGCACCTGATTTTTGGCATGTAACCTTGAAGTGAGAAGCTGCTTAAGGTTTTGTAAGTTGGGCATAATCAGATCAAAGGAACGCCTACCTCCCCTACAAATTTCAAATAATTAAATATTCCCTTAATTACGATAACTTTCGAAAAAATTATACTAGCAAGTTGAAAATTTGACAAAATGTTGCTAGTAAGACCTACTTTGTTGGTATTGAAAATGGGCAAGATCCGACCCAAGGAACCCCCACCTCCCCTACAAATGAAACTTCAAATAAGCGATAACTTTTGATAGAATGAAGCCAGCAACTTGAAATTTTGGTCAAATGTTTAAAGTGAGATTGAGTTAGTTGACATTAAAGATGGGTAAGATCCGACTTAAGGAACCCCTACCTCCTCTAGAAATGAAACTTAAAATAAGCGATAACTTAACGACAAAATAAAGCTATCGACTTTAAATTTTGGTCAAATGTTTGTAGTATGATCCAGTTGGCTAATATTGAAAATACGTTAAATCCAACCAACGAAACCCCTACTTCTCCTACAAATGAAACTTCAAATAAGCGATAACTTTCGATAGAGTGAAGCTTGAGACTTGAAATTTTTTTTAAATGTTTGTAGGGGGATCTAATTGGTTGGTGGCAATGATGGGCAAGATCCGACCCAAGGAAACCCTACCTCCCCTTCAAGTGAAACTTCAAATAAGCGTTAACTTTCGATAGAATGAAGCTAGCAACTTGAAAACTGCGACAAATATTTGTAGAATGGGTCAGTTAATTGATTTTGAGAATGGTCAAGATCCCACTGAATGAGTGCCAAACTCCCCTATGAACTGGCCATATAGGAGACCCACTTCTAGTACATATGGTCGTTGCCAATTGGGACTTTTGGTATCACCACTAGGTCTGTACAAGTCTAGGGTATACACGCTTCGGACTCCTGGTCCTGTTTTTTTTTGTTATTAGATTCTAGCCACTTATGACGAAATAAACAAAAGATGCTTATAATGATTTAAAAAGAGATGGCTTTCATTTAAAGAACTCTCCCCTCAACCCTTTCAGGTTGTTGCTGACTTGAGGTGAATACCTCGTCCTAAGTTTAGCTATGGCCCCACAACTTTTTTTTCATCTTTCCGGACATGGGGGCCTCACGGTGGGGTTTCACTTTTTCTTTTCAGCGGGTGTAGAAGGCCGAGGTCCACCGCCATCTGGGCCTCGGAGCATCAGAGGATGACATGTGAGATGGCTGGCGTCACACTTCCATTCTTTTTTTTCCCTCAAATTTAACATCCCTTCTTTGTGTCGTCCATCCCAGGCCTGTAAATCCCTTTCAATATGTTTGGACAGGGGCAACGAGCGGCGAAAACCCCGCCCACATCTCCCGAACTGAGCTGCAGCAAGTACAGGCCGCCGCTTAGCACGTTGAGGAGCCAATTTTGACAGCTGTCAATTTTTGACAACTGTCACTTCCAGATCTCAACGGTCACCATGGCTCCGTCCCATTGACATCTTCGGGTGTCTCCATCGTCCTTTACATTTGTTACTCCTTTTCCTAAGTAACTATTATACGTACGGGCATTTGACTTATACAAGTATCAAATTGAAGCTTATTTAGTTGTGAAAAAATCGATTCCTTTCATTTTACTCGTGGGACTAGTATTTTATATGCTATTTAATGAAGTGCATTGCAAAAAGGGGCGACCGGTAGCGCAGTGTGTTGGGGCATCAGTTTCATGTTTGACTACCGGCGTTTCGGGTTCGCATGCCGTCCACGACGACGTTCGTGGCCATGGATGTGCAGGAGATGCATACTGGCAACTGCATTCTCCGAAACCAGCTTATGCCGAGAAACGTCAACTGGGCCACATAGAACAGTTGACTATGCCCCACAAGGGGTTAGGGCAATTGAGAGAGAGAGCATTGCAAAAAGCATGATTTTTACTCTTAGTGGGAACAAACGAGCATTTGACAAAAAGTGATTTTCAAATGAGATTATCTCGAAAACTGTTTAAGATATGGAAAAAATGGTTATAACTTTTTTTTATGTATTTCTTTAATGTTCTTTAACTGTCTCTCAAACTATTTTTTTCTAGGGCTAATAGTTACGGAGATAAAAGCAAAAAATAAAAAAAAAGTCCGCTTTAACTCCCTCCCCTCGCTGAAGCTCTCACCCCGGCGGGGACTCTTAGTTTAATATATTCCTAACCAACCAGCAAATTGCGCCAAGTTACAAAGTTCCTTTATTTTTTCCCTCGATTTTCACTAAGACCTGCCATAGACGGTGCGATTCATTGTCAGATCGATCTGACGATGGATCGCCACCAAATATCTGACGATCGAAATTATATGGAACTGTTAAAAAAATCGTCAACGATAGTCACATACACTGTGCGATCGATCTGACGATCACAATATCGTCAGATCGATCTGACGACGGATTGCATCGTATATGAGGGCTATAAGCTAAAATGATTGCATTAATAATCGATGTAGAATTCTAAAAACTGATCAATTTGCAATCATAACTGAATTTAATGGTGTTAATCAAAAAGTGTTACGAAAAAAAAAATACAATACATTTCCGAGAAACGGACACATACTATACGAGTACATAAAATTCCAATTGAAAAATTAGCTCTGAATTGAAATGTGTCTTGTCTATGTGAAGATACATTTCAAGCATTTGGTATTGGCTTAAGTAGAACTTGTGAACGCTAAATAGAAAGGGTGACAGTTTATGAATGAAATAAATGGGCACCGCGTGCGCCACTCTTCACGAGCATGCGGCACGTGCACAAATTTACGAATGGAAATGATACTTGCATGGAAGTGCATTTAGTAACAATACTATAAATTATTTAACGTAATCGTATGGTAATCAGTTAGATTGAATTGGAAACATCTGCCTTCTCTATACATGCCTAGAAATTTGAAATCATTTGTTAGGGGAGTTATAAATGTATATACTTATATATATACGCAACTTCCAATATGACGAGCTCGGTAGCCGTGAGGTCTCGATCACCGCTCTACGACTCTACATCTAGAGAAACTGAGACTGAGTCCTCAGCGAGTTAATAAAAGAAGCTGCCTGTGGGTACAACTAGAACTACCACATCACTCCCAGCTTGTCAGTAAAAAGACGGCTCGGATGCATGCTAACAACTGCACCATCCGGAATTTATATGCTATTGAAACGTCAAAAAGACAAGTAATGCAGGAGATGTTGAAGCGCCCATGCCCCTGCTGGAGGGGTCAAGGCAATTAACAACTTCCAATATGAGGGGGAATCCAGCTTTTTAAGCCCACATTTAAGTGGTCTTTCTCGAGAGTAGTGACAGACGGCCTGGCAGATCAGATTAACCTTACCATCAGGTTTAGCTATTTTTCAAATGGATATTTGAGGAGAAAGAATAAACCATGCCACATTAAATTATGTGCCCATTAAATCGTTTTTAGACACAAGACTAATCAGCCACGAGACCTGCTGCGAGACCGGCTATGAAAGCAGCTGCGAGATTAGCCACGAGACCTACTTCCAGACAAGTCACGAGACCTGCAGCAAGACCAGCCACGAAACCTCCTGCGAAACTAGCTACGAAACCTGCTATAAAACCAGGTATTTATTTCCCTTTCGACAGGGCTCACAACATGTCTTGTGGTTGGTCGCAGCAGGTCTTTTAGCTGGTCTCGCAGCAGTTCTCGGAACTAGTCTCGTGACAGATTGGTTTTGTGACCATACGTGACGAAATCAAATATTGCCGATAGGTCATGCCTTTTGTCTCTGAACGATCTGTCGGTCATCATAAAGAAAGGTTGTGAGACAGTATCCCTTCATAAAATTGGAAAATAATAAATAAATAAATGGCGCAACAGTCCAAATTGAACCATGGCGTCGAGATGAGTTAGCATCATCTTATTTTCTAGATCGTGAGGGTCTTGTGCAGAGGTGTGTGATCAGCAACACGCTCAACCGAGATATTTACCCCGTAAATGGGTACTTGGGCTCATATTCCGACACGTAAATCCCCTTTTTTTTATCGAAAACAACCGCATTCAGTAGGAATCGAACGGGGCCCAGTGCGAATGTGCTAACCGTTGCGCCATCCGGACTACATAAAATTGGAAGAACACCGCAATAATAACAACAAGAAAAACTCTCTATAAATTACATCTGAACAATGAAGGCTATTCAGATGACAATCTTATTTTACGAATTTTATTTAATTTTGTATACAAACTCTTAAAATACCGAAGCGCAAAATACAAACGATAAGATTAAACACGACTTCTGATAACATTAGCCCAGCACCGAATAAGGGTGAAAGTTGCACTTGAAACATGCACTGAAAAATATATTTGCAGAAAGATTTTTAACACTGTTATAAATCTTATCGTTCAATGAACTGCAGAAAACAACGAAATATAAACAAAAATCCAACATACATTTTATATGACACCATTTTTATTAAAAAAATAAGATCATATTTCACTTCAGAGTAGGTCATTCGTCTATAGTAAATATGCGTACAAAAAGGAAGTTAACAGAGAGTCAAGGGCATAAAATAACACAACGGTTGCAAAAAAAACGGTTCAGGTTAGGAACGGAAAATAGGGGGAAAAAACATGTAGTTTTGAAATATTGTGGAATTGGTGGGAACAATCCCCTGAGTATGTGCTCAAAACTCCCCGATGATAGAGGGTTCCGAAGTGTAGAGGAGAGGAGGTCAAAGGCTCTTTTCAGTTTTCCTTGATTTTTTTGACTCCGCTGACTCCGAATCTAGGGTCAAAAAAGAGAACAAACATTGGAGTTGCCTATCCCAGATTGGCAACCCCGTTTTCATGGGAAATAGTGGCCCGATCTGGTTGGCTGGAACTAAAGTTAATTGGGGGGTCGTCGCCGACTCCGAATCTGGGGTGAAGAAAAAAGGAAAACAAATTTGGGTTGCCTATCCAAGATTTGCAGCCCCGTTTTCATGGCAAATAGAAGTCCGATCTGACTGGCTCAACCTAAGGGCATTGGGAGGTCACCGACTTCGAATTGGAGGTCAAAAACAAAGGAAAAAAATTAAATTCTTTGAAACTACGACTTGAATTATTATATTATAGTACATACAAAATATTTACCTACTTGATGAATTGTCACATAATTGTCACTTTGACATTTCGCGCAGTTTCATTGGCTAAGTTCATATCACACAGCAGTTGGCATACTGTTGCCAATTTGCTTTATGAATTCTCTCCACTGAATTTTTTATGGACACAACATGCTGCGAAAAATGTCATCTTCTCCATCACAAACATTTCTCCGCTGGCTAGGACCAGCATATGATGACAATCTTGAAATAACACGCGCGCTGTCGTATTCATACGATTTTTCGTCAGTAGTCACTTTTGAACTGGAAATTTGACAATTGATGGATGACTAGATGCGAGTGAAGTTCAGACCCAAGTAACAATTTTCCTCTTATAAAACTCTTCGAGAGTCTTACAAGAGCCTGAATGAAGAGCTAAACTCTTGTAAATGAACTCTGGTAGAACACTATAAGAGCCTTCTGAGAGCTTTATGAGAATTAAATGGCGCACTTTCTGAGAGTCTTGTTATCTTATAGCAAGAGTTCAACTCTCTTAATGAGAGTTAACACGTTTCATAAGGAGACTTTTAGGCTTATTATGAGAGTTTCTCATAAGTGTAGCTAGAAAGAGTGAATATGATACAAACATTACACGGTCTCTGTTTGACAAATACAAGTAGATATATGTCAGCGTAAGCGAACTTCTATTTATCGTCATTCTATGTCATTTTCGATGACAAATGAAAATAAGTTTTCGGACACATAATTATATATTGACTTTGTAAAACGTTATTTTTCCACAAATATGAGTCAAAATGTTTATGCTATTAAAATTTTATCGGTGATAATAGGCATTTTGCTTCGAAAAATTGCAAATCCCACAAAAAATAATAAACTTTTCGATTTACTGGTAAAATGTGGAGGAAATATAATAAATGTTCAATAGCTTGCTCAAAATTTTATCGAAACAAAATTGATGAACTTTATAAACCAAAATCACTTCCATTTCGCATATGTAATGGCACTAATCACGCATAAACTCAAATTTTTATTTTCCTACAAAACCCAAACTTGTCGGAAAAGATGGCAGCCATTTAATAAGTCTTATTTTTAAGCGTTGTTGTATTAAGCGTTGCGCACAGAAGCGTTTCAAATTAACATTCGTATTTTTCTTGTACATAACAGTCCTGGGTCCTTTTCAAATTAATGTAAATTTTATTTACTTTTCTGCGGAAACTTGCAGATCGTTTGAACTTTTTCCAATCAAACTAGTCCATATTGTATTACCGCCAACTACATGTTTGACAGATTGCTAACTTCAAAGTGAAATCTTAATTTTGCACTCATAACAATCTTCTTATCAGTATTTAAGTGTATCAACTCCCATAAAAGTATTATTACAAGATATTTTAGACTTAAAATTTTATAAGGCTCTCATTATAAGAATCATAAGAGCTAATGTCTTGTAAGAATCTTTTTAAAAAAGTTTAACTCTCTAAGAGTAGAACTCTCATAAAAAAGGCTTTATGAGCGTACATTATGACAAGATATGATCTCATAGCAAGAGTAAAACTCTACTAGAGCTATGCTCTCATAATAATGGTGCTATGAGAGATAATTTAAATCTTGTTACAAGAGTCACCTTATAAGAGTGGGGAGAGTCTTACTAGAGTCTTATGAGAGCTTTGTTGAGTACACAAGAGTTAAATCTCAAGAGTTTGTTAGTTGGGGAGCACAACAGCCTGTTGCAAAGCTGCTTCGATACTGTTGCCACAGCATGTTGCGCTTCCGCTGTGTGTTATGAACTTAGCCATTTTTACATGTACCGCGTATAGTGAGATAGAAATTTCTCGATTTGAGGGGAAATTTGCAAAGTAACGGATAACCGCTATTTCAGTAATTTTTGCTCTATAAAAATGGAGAATCAGCTGCTGAAGACACAGTCTTTGTTCACAGTCTTGGTTCGCTACTTTGCTATCGGAATTTTCGAAATTATTATTACACAATTTGTACCTAAGTTTTTTTTTAATATTTGAATTCCCAGTTTTTGATTGCTAATAAAGTGAATTATTATAACGTTTTAAAAGACTAGAGCGAATTAAGAGGCTCGCAGCATTTAAAACAAAAATGGTACGTTGAGTAGTAGACATTTGGTCTGCCGATACGCATAATTTTGGTCCGTCTATACGCAACATACTCCATAAATGGGTACTCATACTCATTTAACAACTGAGTGGACTCATAGTCCGACATGTAAATTTCCTTTTTTATCAAAAACTACCGCATTCAGTAGGAATCGAACCGGGGCCCAGTGCGTAGAAGGCGAACGTGCTAACGGTTGCGCCATCTGGACTAAGAACTCTTTGAATGAGTCTTTTTGAACGACTCAGTGGAAAGAGCCAGAGCCTATGTGCCGGCACAGTGAAAAGAGTCATTGTGCTTATCACTCCCGATCCTATCAAGTTTGTCAAAACGCAGCCACCAGCATATGATTCTGGTTACAAAGAAATGCGGCTAGAAAGACCTTCTTGACCAACTAATTAGGGACGATACCTAGTTAACCAAGAAAAGGGCAGAGATCATGATGAAGCCTATTGCCTCTTTCCTCTGAAATCGAAGCCGCTGGTTTTGGACCTGCTACATATTTAGAAAGTTTTATTCATTCATACCGAAATCTCTCGTATGCAGCAGTAAAATGTGTAGTAGAAGATACGACTATATTTTAAATTTATCCACAGCTACACTTTTTTTCAAGTATCCATTATAAATAACTTAGTCAAATTCAAACATAGTCTTGCATTTGCTAATCACACCACGAGTGGTCTTAATCGTTGTATCTTGTAAAACGTCTTGTCCATATAGATAAAGTACCCCAGTTCCATTACAATTAGGAAAAACGCATATCTAGACTATACCTTCTGCTGCGTATAAGATAAGTGTGTTGCATTTATTTCTTGAAAAACCTCGTTCCAATATCTAGAGCTACATATATCTTAAATTTCCCGATATCGACTTAGGTGAATTTAATCTGAACAAACATAAATTGTATTTCTTGTCATGATTTTGCACATACGCTCCACTGAACTTGCTCAAATGAATTATGTTAAATCCTTTTTTTTTATTTATACTTTGTACAACATTTATTAAGCAATTGAAAACAAGTGGAGATTAATAAATGTGTGAAATCTAAACAAGTGTTGGTAATTAATACCTTCGGTGTTGAATACATATCTGCAAAATTAGACTGGTAATCAATGCTTAGTGCAGCGCAGGAACCTTTACAGGCAATGGTCAGATGGATCAGTAACATCTATTTAATGTTATTTTTTTTTTAATTAACAGAATAAGTATGCATTTATACTCATGTTTCCTACAGGTGCAGGTGCGAATTAAGTTTCAGTGAAAATTGGAAGTTTTTTGGTGGACTTGGGTTGATTCTGCATAGTGAACAACATCTATGGAATAACAGATCATCGAGAATGATTGAAACTGTACCATATACAAGCTGATCCAAGACATATAGCAAGAAAGTCAATCATGTCCCAAACGACAAAGACAAACATGTAATCAGTGAATATCCCCATTAAGTCCGAAACACATGCAGACGTGGACGGACGGACGTATTTTCTTTTGGATATTATCACGGGGTCAGGGGCAGACATGCATGATTTCAATTGAACTCGTTTTTTTTTTCAATTTCATTCAACGGCAATCAATACTTTCCCCTTGGATTGCTAATGAAATTTTTTGTTCAAAAGTTTATTATGTTTAAAGATGCAGGACGTTGCGAAGTATGTAACTTCCTCACGAGGCGAACATTTAAGAGCTTTGTCCTTACATTTACCACCAACTGATGAGAAACTCACTGTTGCTCATGGAAAAATAGATATTCGGAGATCATCGTCGCACATATCCAGTATAAATTTTGCACACATCGTATTCGTCGACTTTTCGCGGAGAGCAATGAAATTTGTAGGCTTTTGTTCGCAAGCACTAGCTGCTATTGAATTTGCATAATTTGAGAAAAAGTTTATATGTTGTGTGTGCAAAATTGACTTCGAATGAGGATAATTGATCAAAAAGATAATCAATCGGAAATTGCCGTCCGTCTACATGCATTTCGGCCCCTCAGATTCGAGGAAGCAGACAAAGATGAAAGAGACCATTATTCAAGAATAGAAGGTTATGCAATGCAATGCGCTGGTCTGTTATTCAGCTATTGAACAAAAGAGAAAGCTCGTGTCGCCACAGTTTTAATTTTCAAATGCGTGCGTTGCATTTTGTAAGCAATTGCACAGTGCACGATGGAAGAAAAATTGCATTCAAATCTATAGTTTTACTTAGATTTCGATTTAAACATTGGACCTCCAGAGTACGGGGAATGTTGCTATCTACATGAGATTCTCAAAAACCATCCCATACACCTTTCCTACACCCGTAAAAGAAATCTTTAGTTATATTGGTTCTATTTCGATTTTGATGAATTCTGAGGATTGGATCTTCATAACAGTCACTACATGAGATATGAACAAAAAAAAAACAACCCCATCCCCTATACTAACCCTAAAATGAAATTTGGAATATTAAATGCAGTTTTACTCAAATTTTGATTAAATTTCCGTTAGAATAAGGGGAAGTCTACTTGATATTTGCACAACCATCGGCTTTACAACCTTCAAAGGAAATTGTTAAATTTTGATGAATATTGAAAATTTGACAAGAAGAAGAAGATAATTCCCTGCATCCCCATCCCACTTTCGCTTAATCACGATCGGAGTAAAACTATAGGTAAATCTGGATATCTTTTTTAATGGGGTTTAATAGGCGGATGGGAGTGGTTTTTACAAATCTCATGTAGACTGCAACCTTCCCTTTTTTCTGAAGGTCGGAGGTTTCAGCTGGTGTGAAAGGGGACGGGGGTTGATTTACGAATCTCATAGATAACTATCGTATAGCTATCGGCGTCTCTTGTGCACCGCTCCATTACCCGCAATGTATTTCTTCTTGGTTTGAAAATGTAGTTTTTCTTGCAATTTGTCCCTAAACACATTTTACCAATAAATGACTATGGTCTTTGCCAATTGCAGCGATGACGAATATTTAAACTTAAAAATGAAAGATAAAATCCATTTCACAAGTCATTCTGACGTTCGTTATCAATGTCATATCAACTTCTGATAAAATGGTTTGCATCATTTGAATTTTAAAGACACCCAGTTATGTATATACATTTATTGCCTAAAGTGCCTAACAAGCCCATTTAAAATGTATGTTAGCCGCGTTTCTATGCAACCAGAACAGAACAGCATACACGCATTACACTACACAAACCACTAAAAGAGTTGGATTTTTTGTGAAACTTGGTTTCATTCTGCACACGCTAAGTTGGTGTGCAGAATGCGTCTGTAGCTTAGCTCGGTAACACACCGGACACTTTTTGATACTCGAAACACGGTCGTCTGCGGTTCAAGCCCCGCAACGGGACCAAATACTTTTTGTTCTCAAATTCCCTCTGTTTTAATTTCTCCAAGCTTAGTGGTTTCGTAAGGATAGAAGCACGAAAAGTCTTGATTAGTTTTTAAATTTGGCACAATTGTTGGAGACAGTCCTCTAAATATGTATGTACTTAAAAGTCCCGGATGATAGGGGGTCTGGAAGTGCAGGGGAGAGGGGGTCCAAGAATTTTTTTTTTCAGTTTTCCTTGGTTATTTTCGAAACTATGGATTCTACAAAAAATGCCTCAAGGCCGAATCAAAACACATCAAATTCCCTATAAAATGACCTAGACCATAAAATGGTTTATTGTACTCCAGACCATGAAACGGTGGATGGTATATCGAATTATTCACAGAGGAAAACCGCACGATAACTTCCGATATAATACAGTTAGCGACATCAAAATTTAGTAAAGTATTTCTACTAATATCTAGTTAGTTTGTGTTGGAAATGGAGACGATCCAACCAAAGGTACGCCTACATCTCCTACAAATATTATTTTTACAAACATGAAAATAACGCAACACCGAATAAAGTGGCGGCAGATGCATCCCATCGCCCATAGAACCGAGTACGATGCTTCGCAGGAGCAGTTAATGTGCTTTGCCCCACTAGGGGTTAAGGTCAAATTTATCCAAATTACATTAATTAAGTATACAAATTTACATGGAATTTAAATGGGGCTGCCGCCGTGGTTAGTTGAGCGGTTTGTTCCATCTAAATTCAGTGTGAATGCTTCTAAATACGGCTTAAGGCAAAGTAGTAACTTCATGTATTCAATGTTCTTGCAATGTGCAAGTGCGAATTATTTCAGTGAAAATTGGAATTTCTGTGACACCAAAATTTCAATTTTCGCAAAGTAAGAGGGCTATTTTTTTAAGTTTTGCATACAGGAACAGCGAGGTTACTACTACTACTTTGCCTTAACCCCTAGCGGGGCATAGCGCGTCAACTACTCCTGCGCGCCATCGTACTCTGTTCTGGGCAATGGGGCGCAACTCCCCAAAAGACTTACCCAGTACCTGACACTCTTTTGCCACAGATCGACGCCCTGTGATTCGAGGACCCCCTCTTGGTCGGCCTTGGTTGGAAATGGGGTTCCATTTCATGGCATGCAAAGCAATGCAGTTATCACTCTTCCGCAATGTGTGACCTATCCACTGCCATTTTCGCCTGCGTATCAATTCGTCGATTGGCATCTGACCCGTACGCCGACTTAGCTCTTCATTTGATATTGTTTCGGGCCAGAAAATTTTCAAAATTCGACGAAGACATGAGTTGATGAAAACTTGCAGCTTTCTGGTAACTCCTACGGAAACTTTCCATGCACTGCTCCCATACAAAACCACTGATAGTACCAGGGAGCGAAACAGGCCCAGCTTGGTCTTGATGCTGAGATAACTGCCCTGCCAGATTTTGGACAGCATGCCGTATGCGCGTTTAGCCTGGTTGATACGACGAGCGATGTCCTGCTCCGTACCACCATTTTCGGCAACAATGCTACCCAGGTAAACGAAGTTGTCCACCTTCTCCACAGGCTGCCCATTAATATTGATGGCAATAGGTGTCCGATTTCTTTTTCGCAACGGCGGGCTAAGAACCTTGGTCTTGTTGGTATTAATCTTTAGCCCAACCTTGCTTGCCTCCCTCTCGAGATCTAACGCCATTGCGGACAGATCCATGATTTTGTGGGAGAGTAGGCATATGTCGTCAGCGCAGTCAAGATGTTGTAGATAAGATGTCAAAGTCCATTGAATTCCTCTGTCGAGTACGGATAGGGCTGCATGCAACACATCGCCGATCACTATGAGGTATAGGATCGGTGAGAGGATGCACCCCTGCCTAACTCCACTGCGAATCTCAAAGTCCCCCGACACCTTACCTTTATGCAAAACGCGACATTTCGCGCCGTCAAAGGTTGCCTTAATAATAGCCACAAGCTCCTCAGGGATGCCTCTCCTGCGCAAGGCCGCCCATATAGGATCTCGGTTCACACTATCGAAAACCTTTTCGAAATCGTTGAAAAGCAAGTGAAGCGAAGAATCGTATTCAGCGCATTGCTGATGATGATTCACAGGGTGTTAATGTGATCGACACAGGAGAATCCGGATCGAATACCAGCCTGCTCTTCATCAATTGTGCTTTCTAAGTGGGCCATTTTATGGTCTAGGGTATAATATATCATTTTATAGGGAATTTGATGTGTTTTGATTCGGCGTTGTGACGTTTTTTCGTATAATAGAATCCATAGTTTCCAAAATAATCAAGAAAAACTGAAAAAAGGACTTCTGACCCCCTCTGCACTACATTTCCGGACCACCTATCATCGGGGACTTTTGATCACATATTCAGAGGACTATTCAGGCATATTCAGAGGCTAGCTCATCTGTAAACTGTGCATAAATCTCCAGTAAAATATTGCGGAAATGCTTTTGCAATCATGATGAAGCTCCTAGTCCTAGCTATCATCCCTGACGATTATACTCTTCACTTTGGGAAACGATTTATTGCATTTCGGAGGTTAAATCCCCCCTCCTCCTCCCTTTATTTCTGATTCCATCTAACAGAATACTTACACGTGTTCCCTACAAACACCGATTCGTAGCACATATTCCTTTCAAGTTCAAGTTCAACGCGCTTCACTTCAATAAATTTAATATTCTCTGCCGTTGCCATATCCTTGCAGTAATGAATTTATCGCTAAAATAGTGAAATATCTCTCATCTTCCTATGAACTGCCTGAATTGAGATGCGTGGCACGTTCGGCACATTATTATGGTATTATCGGTTCTGTGTATGTTTCCATTATACGGATACGATCCGTGTGAGGTGAGTTTAGGACACAAATCAAGTCTTTATGTGGATGCAATAGGGTCGCGACTTCGACTTTATAAAATTAGAAACTTTAATTTCCAAGATTTTATGATTTTAGCAATATTGTCTTTACCTAGAGATATAAATGCGGAGAATTATCGTTCGGAATTCAGCGAAAAGTGATAAGTTTTTATTTTTATATTTTTCTTCCAAGAGGTGATAAAATCAAAAGATGCATCGGAATTTTCTTGTCTAGAATGAGTATGGGTTTTAAAATCTGTTGTCCACGGATAACATTGACAAGTGAATACGACTTAAAAAAAAGTTTTATTTATTTTAATGCTATTTAGTAAAGAGAATGATAAAATCGTGAGTTGTCGTGCAGAATTTTGTTTGAAGAAATAGGTTGTAATTTTAAATTGATACTTTGAAATAAACTCGATTGACGATATTTGTACTTTGTGATAGTCCATATTAAATTTGAAATCAAAAACGGATACTTTGTCTAATCACTTTTTAAAAAGTGATTAGACAAAGTATCCGTTTTTGATTTCAAATTTGATACTTTGAAAGTTTAAGTTTTCACGATATGGTTTTTAATTTGTCTCTGAAGAAAACACAATATTCAGTAAGGGAGGGTGGAGCAATACGGGCCATGGGGGCAAGACGATTTTAGCAAAAGGGCGGGAGTGCTTCATTCCATGTTGATTTTTTGTCCGTCCCATATGCATGCTGCATGTTCGTTCGATTGTCTGGTCAGGGCACTTTTCCTCGTCCAATATCATTCTAGTTTGGTAACTTCCTTGGGTGATCCTTAGCATAACTCATTGGCTGGTTTTTAAAATCCGGCTGTTTTGGTGCTGCTGAAATTGCTCGTCGGGACAACAGGACCTTCTTGCATATGGAGCGGCAATGGAGTCCAAACTTAAAAAATATGGGCACTTTCGTAATCGGGGTGGTGATTGATGGGACATGAAACCAATGTTCTGCACAGAACAGGGGTTAAGGGACACAATGGACCGTAAGCACCATACGGTGGTATAGATGAAGGTTTAAGGTACCGATTTAGAAGGGGTTTCGTCATAGAACATATTTTATAAATCGTTTGATTATGATGTTTGTATCATCATCATCGTAGCACGATAGCCCGACGTCGGGCCTTGGCCGTCCGAATCGTTGTCCTTCAATTACATCGGTCACGTGACCGCGTCTTCCAATTTTAGAAGCCCAGTAGCTGCTCGGCGTCCGCAGGTACTTAGCTCTTCCAACGAGATCTCTGTCGTCTAGGCAGTCTCGCTCCGTCGACTCGTTCTGCGTTCAGTACTCTCTTTCGCATGCGATCATCGTCCATTCGTTGTACATACCCTGCCCATTGAAGTCGTTGTAGTTTGACTATTTTCGAGACTTCCAGCTCATCGTACAGTTCATACAACTCATGGTTGCACCGGGTGCGCCATCCATCTTGATCGCAAACAGCCCCGCAAATTCGCCATAGAACCTTACGTTCAAATGTGTCTAGCATGTTTCCGGAGGCTTGAGTTAGGGTCCATGCTTCGCAGCCATAGCATAGCACTGGTCGTATAATGGTTTTGTACACGCGGAGCTTCGTGTTTCTGTGCACATGTTTCGATTTCATGATGAGGAGAACCGAGAAAAAAGTCTTATAAGCTAACTGCATCCGTTGCTTGATGTCGTCAGTTTCGTTGGCGTCCCTTGACAAGTTACAACCCAGGTATATGAAGTCGTAACGAATTCGATGTTGAGGTCCCCCACATTGATGAGCTTCTTGTGGGATCTTAGATGGTAGGTTCAGAAGCTCTTCAAAATAAGAGGCCCATCGTTTGATAATGCCATCGGTGTCGTTGATGATAATGTTTTCATCCTTGTTCTTATAGAGACTAGTCCTGGGTGGGTAGCCGTTCTTAATTGTATTTACTAGTTTGTACGCTTGTCTGGTGTTTCTATTAGCTGAGGTTTCGTTTATATTTAGCAACTGCTCGTCAAAAATTTTACGTTTTTTACGTCTAATTATTCTATTCGATATTCGCCGTAGCTCGTCATAATTTTCTCTTCTAGCTCTGGTTCTACGTTGAATCCATTGTCTGTAGGCCTCGTAGGCGTCAAGTGAATTTTTGCATTCTTCCTCGAACCAGTCATTTCGCGTTCGCCGGGCTTTATATCCCACGGCCTTCACTGCGACATCCCTGGTACCCTTGAGTTCTTCCCAGAACGCCTGGACGGCTGTGTTGTTGATGTTGTGTAGCATAGGCGATAGACTTTCCTCAAGGGCGGTAGTATACGTCACCGCCGTAGCATCGCTCAGAAGCTTATCAACCGCAAAGATTTTGGAAGGGCTAATTCTCGATTGGTGCACTGAGGAAATTCTACAATACATCGCTAGGTCGGCTTCACCAAGTGATGATCTGAGCCGCAGTTTGCCCCTCGATAGGAGCGGACATCCATGACACTAGACCCCCATCTCCTGAAAATGACGACGTGACCAATTTGGTTGACGGTATGTGCGTCTGGAGATTTCCAGGTCTGCTTGTGAATGCGTTGATGCAGGAAACATGAAATATGTTATGATAAAAATCATTATTTTATTTGAAATTTTTCTAATATCCGGGCCCCCCAGAAAAACATATGCCCGTTACGATTCGCCCCTTCCGCACCCCCTCTCGACGGCCCTGAGCATAGGTGGTGTAACTTTTCGTGGAATTATGTCGCACAATTTAATCCTTTAAAATACATTTCAGAATTTAAAAGAAAAATTCTGTCAAAATCTACATCAAATCTAAATTTTAAATTTATGGATAACTAATGTCCAGAGTCCAGTGTAATGGGCGGGTTGGTGGGCATTCGAAGATGCCTGTGGAAATTTAATCTAAGGTAGCTTAGTGATCGTGAAGGTCGGGTGGGCTGTGCCATCCTGCGAAGAAAAAGGCCCCTCAATGTAACAAAAAAAATGGGGCGATACAAATGGAATGGTTGGCGGACGGCTCAGACGCCCTCGCGCTCGCATCCGGGTCCGGGTGTAATGAGACCCTCGGCCTCTGGTTACGTACCACCGGCAGATCACTACTCATCAGATGCTGCCCTCGATCATCCGGTGGAAGCAGCACTACCAAAATATAATGGGTGGTTTATTACAGAGGTGTTGTCGAAATCACTTTCAATATCAAGAAAACCTCATAGCGCCGTTTTGTTTGCCGACAAAGCCGCTTCAATGTCACCAACAAGGTTGTGCCACAGCATTATCACCGAATTTGTCGGATTGATAGGCAAAGTGTGTGCGATGATGTGAGCATCAAGGATCTTTTCCATTGCTTTTAGCTTAAAAGAAGTTAGGCTGATTGGCCGTTAGAACTTGGGGTCGGTCATCATTCATATACAATAGTTCTGCGCAAACTAAGTACTTTGAGTAATAATAAAGTTCACAAATGTTATATAGGTGCTACTTTGTATTTTTTTTTACTTTCAACTAAATCTAGAATCCGTCCGGAATTCTTTATTTTTCAGAAATCTTATTTTAAGTACCCAAAGAACACACTACTTCAGATTTTTGAATGTGTACGTATGTATAAACAAACGATAAAGATGTTTTACTTTTCATTTAACCAATTCAAGGGCCTATTACATACAAGCATACGAGTACGCACTCGTAAGTCTCAATCTTTAATTATCTCTAGATCCAATTAAAATTTCCTATTTTGAGCATCCCTAAGTCTTCAATCAATCTGTACTCTGTATACTGCGACTTTACTTACATCTTACATAATTAAACAATTAATATTACGTTCAAGTTTATTTCCCCATGTCCTTAAACGTCGTGTCGTGAGCTCGTGCATAACTGTAAAATGATTTATGACTAAAAGTTATGACAAATTACCAGCGGAATTGCAAAGGGTTCTTTAACTGCATCTACTTGACTTTTATGTCTTCATTTCCAAGTGGTTTGGAGCGCTGGATATATGGTGCGCGTTTATAAAAATATAACAAAGACAACAAAAAACTAATTAATGGCTACTTTTCATGTTGGATGGTGGAAGAATAAATAGATATGTACTTGCAGAAAATGAATCTGTGTAGAACAACACGAAAATTTGAAACGCCATTATCACGGAGCGATTTTTGTTGAATGAAAAAAATCGAAATACATAGATTCCTCGTCAAAACTGTGGTTTCAACGAGGTTGTTTGACAGTTTGTTAAAGTTTTGCAAGGTGGGCGGTGTGGTACATCTACACTCTAAACTCCAATTTCAACAACAATTTATTGTGTTTGGTTGACGATATACATAAATACTCGTGTGCATGCCAAGGATACGTAAAAATAGATTTTATCAATTTTAAAAATGTAAAAATATATTAGTATTCAAAATGATGCACAAGTATTTAATTGAACATTTATCAAACCTACGTCGGATAACAGTCTTAATCTTTATATTTTAGCGTATCTTTCGCCATTGTTTTATTTATTACAATCTTTACCTTTAAGGGGTTTTTAGATGTAATGTCAGTTCAACTATAAAAGCTACCCTGAGGCCAACTATTAAATCAGCCGTCAAGCTGTCACCAATACTGCCGAGAGCAAAGGCGCCTACTGTTACAAAATATCAGCGTTGTATGGAAATGGTGTTTGTTGTTTGTTTTTAAGAATGAAGCCAATCTTTCAAGCAGCTGTAATAGTGATGGGCATTATCGATAGTTTTCAGATATTCGATAGTTTAAAAAACTAGTAACGAGTTAAAACTATCGATAGATAGTTACTGCTAGGCACACGATCGTCGCGCATTATTCGCTATTAGCAATCAAACCATAGAGCACGGAACACTATGAGTGAGCATCGCTTTTCTTGCAAAACGATTTTTGTGCCTGAAATATTAGAGGGGCGTTGCCCCCCCCCCCCCCTCTCCCTCTATATGGATTGAGGGGGCTAAAAGTGCCTTGCCTCTCCCCTAGTCGGCGCCTATGGACGTTGGCACACGTTCACGTGTCGCGTTCCCGTGTTTTATGTCAAACGGTTTGAGTCTATGGTTTCCAACCAAAGACGCGAATCTGTCAATATGACAAATACTCGGCTATTGTCGTATCAAGAAATTGAGTTCATTATTGTGCTTTAAAATGGATAATTAGGTAAGCATTTAGTGGCAAAACAAACGACGGGGAAGTAGTAGGATGTGCATAAACACACCTTTCATACTAAATTATTGGCTGTAACACACAATAATGAACTTAATTTGGTGATACGACAACAGCCGAGCATTTGTTCCTTTGACAGATTCGCATCTTTGGTTGCAAACCATAGACTCAAACCGTTTGACATAAAACACGTGAACGGGACACGCGAACGTGTGCCAACGTGCGCGCAGTCTTAGATTAGCAATGATCCACTCCAGTGGCGGATCTGGAAATCGTGTTTGGAGGGGGCCCGACTTTTTTTTTACCGATAGAGCTAGGGGTATGACCACGTTTATTGAACTTTCGGTGTTCAAGAGGCATGCATCTATGGAAAGCGTGGACGCATATCTTATTGGAGAGAAGTATGAAATGACGAACGTATAAAACCACCAAGGGCTACTGTGCTTACCACTGCACAGATGGACTGCAATAGGGTTCTCCCGGCTTCCACAAGGAACTCATTACTCGACAGTCTTAATCATTGAACTAGACAGAACTTCCAATAAAGGATGGAGTTTCTCACCACCAACATAAGCTTACTCATCCACGTCTGCGAAAAAGTGGGATCTTAGAACTTTCATCTTCTTGTCAGAGTAGGACAGACGTAGAGAAGACAAAAAATGCGCCTTCTTGCCCTCGGCCCCACAGCTTCCGCAGCAGTCATTACAGGGGTTACAAAGCCTTATGGGGCGCTCCTCAACTATGCAGTGCCCAGTGATGACTCCCAGCTTCGATGTGTTGCTTTTTAGCGGCAAAAGTTTACAGATGCGGCTAGAATTCAACCAGGGCTACAAGGGTTTTGTTGAAACGTATATTTTACTATTTACCCATCTATCATACCCATCTATTTCCGGGTATAATTGGAGGATCAAACTCTATCTACTAAACATTTTGGAGGGGGCCCGGGCCCCCATGGCTCCTCTCTGGATCCGCCACTGATCCACTTCACTTTATTCTTAAAAAAAGGAACTTGAATAACGTCTAAAAACCCTTTAAGATAAATGTAAGCAATGCCAAATGGGTTCGTGTTAAAGGGCGATACATTATTTGGTAGACCTTCAGAAATTACAGGTATGTACATAGTAATTTTATCTGCCCTATGAACAGTTCTAATGATAACCAAGTCTGATACAGTGGTAACATAAAACATAAAAAAAAAAAACAACATAAAAAAACATACACTATGCTTTGAAGTGTATGTTTTTTTATTTTATGTATTTTACATACGAGTATTGTGA
Source organism: Chloromyia formosa (assembly GCA_964017055.1). Taxonomy (NCBI): domain Eukaryota; kingdom Metazoa; phylum Arthropoda; class Insecta; order Diptera; family Stratiomyidae; genus Chloromyia; species Chloromyia formosa. The sequence continues at coordinate 13,055,807 of OZ024817.1, forward strand.
TCCAAGTTAGTATAATATAAAAATTTAGAATAAAAACCCCGCAACATGCGTATCATCACAATTTCACAATAGGGTCTACATTTAAATAACACTAGACTAGACTCTTGGCATTTGACAAAAATTTAATAAATTGGCAAGGTCGCAGATAGAATTATCTCAGCACGCACTAGTGCCAGATAATGCAGTAAAAAAGAATATTGTTTCAAAACGAGATAAAAAATACACGGGCATACTCACATTTTATGGTCGTCGTTGAGTCCCGTCATGAATGAGTGATAAGACCATTTCAATTGTCGAATGACATTGCAATTTTAGTAAACCTGGAAAAATGCGAATAATTGGATGATAAAATTAATATAGTTAATCTGGTGTTAAATTCACCTGCCTATTGGTCATAAAAAGCAAATGATAATACTGCTCATAAACAAAATGGCTAGGTGATTCTCTATAAACAAATCGCGTAGAGCGTTTTTTACGCGAATCGCTACGAACTTTTGCGAAAACAATTTTACAACGCATCGCGAAAATTCCCCTCAAGTGGGGGTTACTTATGTAGGTCGTATCTAGACCATTTTCAATACCAACTAAAGGCGTGTTTTTTTGTACTGCGGTGTAGATTAATTGGGGGCTATCCGGGTTAATGTACACACATTACACAAACAACATACCCTAGTTGTTTGTGTAATGTGTGTAAGTTAACCCGGATAACCCCCAATTAACCTACACCGCAGTACAAAAAAACACGCCTTATCTAGATCTTGCTACCAATATTCAACTTTCAACAATTTTCAACTTGCTAGTGTCATTCTTTCGAAAGTTGTCGTAATTAAAGGAATATTTAATTTTTTGAAATTTATAGGGGAGGTAGGCGTTCCTTTGATCTGATTATGCCCAACTTACTAAAACTCAAGCAGCTTCTCACCTCAGGGTTATATGCCAAAAATCAGGTCTCTATGTCAACTGGTTCAAGAGTTATAGACGAAAAACCTGAGAAGTAGGGTAGTACGGGGCTCTTTGTAAGAAAATTACCGTTAGTTTTCAACTGATCGATTTTATTTTGCCGAGAGAGTATAAGATTACCCTCACGAGCATTCTACCAAAGCTAGAGCTTTTCATGTTCATTTAATCGGGAGTTACAGATGCATTTAATTATTTTACATATGTAGGGGAGGTAGGCGCGTTCTCTTGGCCTGATCAGGCCCATTTTCAATACTAACCAACAAGATTATACTGCCAATATTTGATCAAAATTTTAAGGCTCTAGTTTCATTCTATCGAAAGTTATCGTGCGAACGGACAGACTATAAGTCTAGGGTATAAAAATTAAAACTATACCACAATTTGCTTTAGATCAGTTCCTATAAGCACGTAATGATTAGGCTACCTGCCCACGAATGATGTAAAACACTAATGGGAGTCTCTAATACCAAGGTCGGGAACAAGAAGATCCACCGAGGATCAACAGGAGGACACAGTTTCAGTGAAGAAACCAACGTTAACGGCCAACGTCTTGTAGATGTTGCATCCCCTCGACCACTTTCCCACACCAGGCATAAACGAGCATTCATTACATCGTGTTCAACTGCAACTGCCTTACGTCTACTTAACTCCTATGCAATCTGATTTTTATTTTAATCCATGAAATGTTAATGACATCAATGATCATGATATCGGAAATGATTGGAAATAAAAATGCCTTGAACATCTCAATTAAAATATCTTTTAACTAAAATTTTCCACACCGAATGGTAAAAAAGATGCCTGAATTATGTAAAATGTGAAAAAAAAAACATTCCACAGATAAACATAAAAGAGTCAGCCTGGTTACAAGATCAACATTCTAAATTGGTATTAAAGCAATCGGTTTCTTGTGTGGTCACCGTGATTATTGCAATTTATAGACCGTGGTGGCACAATGCGTGCTTTTATCAGAATCTGGATATAATGTACAGCGTATGGATATTTACATTCAACACCACAATAATAATCTTTCATTGATTTGGTCCAAAGGTTACATATACGTTTTTATCTTTTAGACGTCACCATTGCATTCAGTCATGTTTACATAATGTACCTTATGTATATGTACAGGTTAGATACAAGACCGTTCAATTAGGTATTTGAGTATTCAGACTACTGTATAACATCGAATTATACATACAGATATATACGAGTATACATTATAGAGAAAAACGACGCGACCTCGATAAAAAAAATAGGTAAATAAAAAAAAATATTGCCCGATTCCGTTAATTAGATAGGTGATAATCAGTGAACAGAATATCCGTATAAATACATCCCTAGATGGCTCAACGGGTAGAACATCGGACTCTCAACCACGAGGTCCGAGGTTCGAATCTCACCTACGACTTTTTCAACAATAAAAAGTTCGTAGAAACTGGTAGGGTGGATTGTCCACCGGGAAACTGACAAAACCCCACTGGATTGGATACTTCTATCTGTTCTTTCTCCGATATCTTCTATTATTCGACGTGCTTCAATTTATATGCAACCACACCGCACTCGGTAATAATAAAATGTGAGTTGCTAAGTCAGTGAGCCTTAAAGCTCAATTTGAGCCTGCATCAAAAACTATTGGTCGATGAACGATTCGCAAACTCACCGTCTGAAAACGCTGATATTACTTTGTCCTGATGATGAGCTCGGATCCATATTAAATGCATTTCGGACACTTCGACTCATGAGTCGCATGAACACACCATGTGAAACCATGCTTAGATGTCTCTTTCAGGAGTTTCTTTTTACCTGGAAAAGTGTATGTCTATTCTTGCGATTTCGGTCAACAATTTCGTAACCAGAATCGCTATAATCGAGCGGTTTTTCATTATCATCATTTCATGCGCTTGCTGCTCATCTGCGGGTTGATTATAAACCTGCTTTGTATGCTATAGTATGTATGCGATAGCACGAGGGACGTCACTATTTACACGGATATTCAGGCTGCAATTCGATCACTTGAATCCGTCCTGACTACATCGAAAACCATCGCGAACTGTCGTTTAAACCTCAGAGTGATGGGTGGTTATTTCAACATAACGCTCTGTTGGATACCGAGCCATTGTGGCCTCGCAGGTAACTGCGTGGCGGATGAGCTGGCTCGGGTGGGGACAACCGAAGCTATTGACGGGGACCGCGCTAACCTCAAAATGCCAGCCTCATCGTGCAAACTTGCTATCAAAGCCACCGCGGTTGACAGGGCGAACATGAGATGGTCAAACGGCGTTACGTGCCAAACAACGAAGTCGATTTGGCCGAAACTCGACCCTAGCCGCTCCGCCACACTGCTTTCACTGAACAGAAATCACATTGGCAGAGTTGTGGGGGTTATTACGGGGCACTGTAATATAGGAGAGCTTGCCTGGAGGCTTCGCATTCCTCACAATGACTACTGCAGGAGCTGTGATGACGTGGATGAGGAGGAGAGCGTTCTCCATCTCCTATGTCACTGTCCGGCCCTGGCTGAGAGGCGGAGGAGGTTCCTGGGTTCCCACTTTTTTTGGGAACTGGAGGTCCTTAAGGAAACGAGTGCAATACAGCTCAATCGTTACATTGCCAGCACAGGCTGGTTTTAATGCCTAGGTTTTTCATTAGGTGGATCTAGTGGTATCACAACGGACCCAGTGGCGGTCTATGTGTGCTGTGCGTTACCATGGCAGCCCCTTCACCTAACCTAACCTAACCTACAGGCAATTAATTCAAAAATAACATTTTTTTTTTCTTCTGTTCCAAATGGTATTTAGAGTTTGAACAGGATCAGAATTACTAGTCAATACTACAAAACATCTCATATAAAATCGCTTCAATTGAATGCAGTTAATTACAATAGTTCATTATGCAGCACTATAGCTTCTTAACTCGACGTGCTCGGTGGCCGTGTTCGTTCAGCCACCGCTCTACGATCTCGAGAATGGAGACTCGATCCTCGGTTCGAACAAAAATTGCCTCAGAGTACTAATTGAACTCCCACCACGCTCCGAGCTTGTCAGTATAAAGACGGTGCAGACAGGAGATGCATGCTAGCAACAGCACGTTCGAAAAGTACAGATCCACGCCTCTGGAGGGATCAAGGAAATTATCATGATCTACTGGCATTCTGTAGCTTTCTAGTTTATCTGCGACGCTGCTGAATCATAAACGAGTGAAAAAAATCACTAAAGATTTTCGTATGTTCTGGACTGACTCAAGTTGGATCTAAAAAGATCTTTTTTTCCAAGCCAAAAATAAATAATAAATATATAAAATATAAAAAAAATTCAGTGGGTTCGAGGAGAAGCCATGGATCCCATCCAACTTACAATCACCAGTTCCGTCCACTGACAAGAGGGATCAACTCTTCAGGCACAGCTACCTGTTACCTCTTGCCAGCTAGAGCGACGCTACGCATGATATAAGGAAGACAAGATATCGCCTTGCGCATGTCGGCTCTCTGAATACCTACGTCACAGGCTCATATTATTGTTTGAATATTTCGTTTTTGGCTTTTATCTCTGTAACTATTAATCCTAGCAAAAAACTTTCTCAGGCGAAATTGAAGATCACGAACATAACTATTATAGTACATACAAAACGCGCGAACAACTTTATAGATTTTATAGATAATACATAGAAGGTAAGCTTAACTTTTTGGCAGGTCAAAATCCGAGAAATTTGAACCCTTTTTTTTTTTAAATTTTCCTTATAACTTCAAAACGGTACCTCAGATCGACAAATTTAATAGGATGTAGGCGAAAGTGGCAATGCATTGATTGTAAGCCCCAATCAATGCTGCCAAAACTAAGTACTTGAGCTTGGATCCAGGAAGACAGAGCGAAATTTGTGTTTCGGGGCAGACGGTGGAAAAAGTGGACAATTTTTGCTACCTCGGAAGCGTAGTTACAGCAGGTGGTGGAGCGGATGCTGATGTACAGTCTCGCATCAATAAGGCTCGGGCAGCTTTTTTCGTTTTAACTCCTTTCTGGTAAAACAACAACATTTCCAGACGTACCAAACTCAGGATCTTCGAAACCAATATAAAATCTGTGCTTCTTTATGGCTGCTCAACTTGGAAGGTGACCAGGGAGATAACAACTAGATTGCAAACTTTCGTGAACCAGTGTCTACGGCGCATCCTGCACATACGCTGGCCGGAGGTCATTTCTAACGACGACCTCCTGTTCATTACTGGCCAGGACAGGATAGGCACCTCTATAAAAAGGCGAAAGTGGCAATGGATAGGTCACACACTCCGAAAGGGACCGGGAAACATTGCTAAACAGGCCCTCGATTGGAACCCACAGGGAACCGATGCAAGTCGCCGCGTTGGACGACCTAGAAACACCTGTAGAAGATCAGTTGAGGTCGAGGGTAAGTCATTAGGCAAATCGTGGAGACAGTTGAAGGCGATGGCGGCGAACAGGACGAGGTGGAAAGTCGGCGTGGTTAATGCCCTATGCCCCACAAGGGGTTGACAGGATCCAGAGAGAGAAATTAAATAGCGTTGATTTCTGCATCCAACGGACGAATCAAAGTCGAATTTCAGGTTGGTAGTATGGTCGATTGTCGTCAAGTAAAAAATTGTTAAGGCTTAGGAGAAAAATCACATTCTATTCTAATTTTTGGAGTTCACAGATCTTTGAGACGGATGCTCCAGATTAAAAACTGATAAAATAAAAGATTAACATAATTTGATTTCAAGTCTAATACCTTAGACAGACGATGCACCCGAGTGATTACCATTCGAATTGTAATTCAATTTCGTGTATGTCCTCGAATATTCAAACATCATCATTCCCATTAATTAATGCCTGCATTCATAAATAATAGCGCTACCGGAGCGCTTCAATTTTTGTTGTTGCGATACAGTATAGAAATGGGACAGAAATGAGAGCGCTCTGGTAGCGATACCAATTTATGAATGCAGACAATAATTAGTTGAATTGTCATTCAGGTGCATCGTCTGTCCGAGGTATAAGGTGATCGTATTTTCAATTAGGCCCATTTTTTAAAATACATATCTGTTTAGCGATTTCAGCCTCATTAGCCCTAGATAGATAGATAGCTATAAAAATACGAGCTACTTTCCCAGCAGGAAGGCACTGCGACCATAAAGATCTATTGTGCCGTAGCTCATTAATCCAAAAGACCGTCCACCCTTCTAATAAAGGGCAGTAAGTCTTTAGCAGGAATCAACCTGAATTCTGCAGTGCTGATAGTAGCCTGCCCGAGGAGTGACATCCTAAAACGCGCGATGGCGGGACATTCGCACAAGATGTGCTTGGTCGTTTCCACGTCTTCCAGACAAAGACGGCATTCAGTCTCGCTTGACAGACCCATCTTGTTCAGGTGATATCTGACCAGGTGATGGCCAGATAAGTACCCCACTAGGAGTCTTAGGTGGGTTCTACTCGTTTGAGTAGTACCCTTGTGACTGAAGGGCATTATCAGCTCCTTTGATTGACGAAGCCCTGGAAGGTTATTCCAGTACTGTTGACGCAATCGTGCAAACCAATGCTCAAGTCCATGAAAACGACTGGATGATCCTTGTCTAGCAAGCTCATCCGCAGCCTCGTTCCCCTCAATGCCCTGGTGGCCTGGCACCCAACACAAGAAGACTTGGTTTTTGGTTGCCAACAGTTGAAGGAGATTGTAACACTCCTTCACCACTTTTGAAGAGACCTTAAATGAGGAGAGCGCTTTTATAGCTGCTTGGCTGTCTGAGTAGATAGATAGCAATGTGAGCGCCGCGAAGTCCAGTTTCCAAGATTACCATGGCGCAGACCTCAATGGCGTGGATCTCAGCTTGAAAAACGCTGGGCGAGACTCCCATTGCGATCAAAATCCTGGTGTTGGGTCCAAAGACACCTGCACCAACACCCTGTTCCGTTTTAGACCCATCGGTGAACCACTTGATACATCTAGGGTCTGGACAGGGTGTGCCATTTACCCATTCAGAGCGGTTAGGGATGAGGGCTGAATATTTTCTGCCGAAGCAAACCTCCGTGATCATGTAATCTGATCTCAAGCAGATCTGCACATCAGGAATTTGATTCAGAATGCTCATGTGACCGCTTTCTTCACTACGCACGTCGGAAGTTAAACGAATTAGCCCTATCTCAGTAAGTATAACAGCTAGAATCTTCGTTTTAGTCTGAAATTATAAATAATTGACTCTAGTAAAAAAGTTTTGCTAAATTTTTGAACAGACTAATTTAAGAGATATTTTGGAAAAAAAAAACTTGCAAAAGAGTGTCGTAAATTTCTGCAATGTCTGGCAACCGCCAAACAAATATTTTTGAATTGAGTGCCAGGTCACCGTGGCATTGAGGGAAATGAAGCAGCAGATGAACTTCCATGGCAGGGGTCATCATCCAATTTTCTCGGGCTGGAACCCTTTTGTGGTCTGGGCTTAGCTTTAGCTGAGGCAATCATAACGAATTGGTCTAAAAGGATGCGACAACACCACTGGGACAACCTTACAGGACTGCGACGAGACCCTTCAACTACTTAGAAACCACTCGCATTAATTGAGCCGACCTTAGACCATTGTGGGCTACATATCGGGCCACCACTGGGTGAGATTTCATCTAAACAAGATGGGTTTGTCTAACGAGACGGAGTGTCGTCTTTTTTTGGAAGACGTTGAAACCACATGTTACATTTTATGTGTATGCCCCATGACTGCACGGGTGAGGTATACGCGTACATTCCTCGAGCAGTTCACCACGTGCCCTGCCGTTAGCAGGAAAACTCCCGCATAAGATATACTAGCCTTCGTTCGAGTGGTGGAAGGTATTGTATTTTGCTTGAAAAAAAAAGGACAATGACAAAACAAACTTTCTTGCAGTGCGCTGAGGTTTTGCTTCCAATCACACTAAAAGTGGGCCGAATTGAAATACTTGTATATTGGCCACGATAGACTTGAAGTCTTCAACTTTCATTTTATCAGTTTTTCATTTGGACCATGAAACGGTTCAAAGATCTGTGAGCTCGAATACTGATAAAATGTGAATTTTCTGAGCCTCAAAAATCGTCGAGGTGGAGCCGACCCAACGACGACATCCAAGTTTCATTGTTTCCAACAAAAGAAGATCTACTAGACCACCCATTCCATATTCCAATGCTCATATTCCTAAACAGAAAGCAATACAATAACTCACTGAAATGATCAAGACATATTCAAGCGACTTTATTGTTCAAATAAAAACCATTCTAGAAACTCTGACATCTTCTGGAAATATCTAAGATGCCCGATCAAAAATCATACAACGAGAATTGATTTATTCAATTCGTTGACGGAACGGATAATAACGACATGTTTTACAATGTTCGCGGGCATCCCAACTATGCTTGCTATGCTTATTATCCATGGACAATTTGCAAGATACGCCGCTTCTTCGGGGCACAGTGAACGCTACTCTCTGTAATTCCACGTTTACCTTAATCAAAAAGGCGGTTCTTCGATTCATTACTCACAGTGTTAACATCATCGACGGCAATGTTATGAAAGGCTTATCAATAAATAGCCTCCGGATAGGAAGGGACCAACACGACCTCATCTTACCATGTTTCCCTAACCTGTTTACCTGGTTGGACGTGAGGTTCTTGGTAAATCTGTTTTTGAACGACTTTAGTTAGTTGGTTTATTGCTACTACTTATCTGATGCAGGAGCGCTGCAGAAGTGACCAGGTGAATGGTTTGGTTTGGAGGATGATACATATTTGCATTGCTTTTTTTTCTGGTATGGTGGATGCAGTGTCTTTTCTGTATACAGGGTGAAGGAAAAAAGATACGAGTAGTTCTTTTCGTGGCTAATATTGTATAAATACATATATAATAAAATAATACATGTTATGAAAAGTACATCTTTATATTACATTTAATGAATAGGCGCAAACATTGCGCAGCGATTACGATTGGATATGATAACTTTCATCGGAACGCTCATTAATATAAGGTAGGCTTTTGCGGCTAAAACACTTGATTTGCCCGGATCATTTGATCCGAAACGTGATATGTATATCTGTCAGTTTCAGAATAAGTAGTAGAACGGATAGCGCAACGGCTAGCACTGGATCTTTGGTTCGAGTCCTGTTGAAGGCATCGTTAAAAGGGGAGTTATGTGTCGGACTATAAGCTGTTAAATAAGAACCCATTTGGAGTAAATAACTCTGTTGAGTGCGTTGCCGATCACACGCCTCTAAGTACACCGTCATGATCTAGTATACATGAGATAATGCTAACTCATCCTGAGCCCATGGTCCATTAATTGATCTATTGCGCCAGTTATTTATTATTATTTTTTTTTTATTCAATTAGTTCATAATGATAGAAGAAATTGTAAACAAAAGGATAAGACGCCTTCTATAAGTGGGTATCAACTGACTAGTGTATCTATGATATCCCATCTCAATGATGTGCCATCCTGTAGGAGGACCCAAGTCAAGACAACGAACGATGAGTGTGCAAATGCGCGAAGCAAATATTTGCGGTTAAATTTTTTATTAAGTAAACAAGTTAGCATATTTTACCATATCGGTATCTTTTTCATATTCGAGTAGGTATCAGATGTTTCGTGTATGTAGCATTACGTTTGTATGATGCACGGTCATGGACACCTTGAACTGTGAGATTGGGCTGGACTGGTACTGGTATGTACTTGCATTTCCATGTAAAGTAAAAAGTGTGCCGACACGAATATGGTAGAACCGTGCTTATATCCGTATACTCGTATTTATTCATATGCGAGAATACCCATAAAATGACGTTCAATAAACTTCGTATGAAAATTAAGAGGAGTAAACCTCTAAGTAAACTCAAAGTACGCCCATTATTACCATTATCCCTACATGCATTTCGCATTCCAAAAGATACGGAATAAATTACGTACGAATTAAATTCACACCTCACCACTTCATTTTGATGAAACTTTAATGTTGACTTGCAACAGAGCACAATATCTGCTCGGGGCTGGATTTGAACCCTTACTTTTTTTTTTGAATTTGAAATGAAACTATCATTCAAGCATTTATAGCAAATGGAATTCGCTAAAAAAATTGAGATGATTCCCGTTTGTATATTTATACCCTAGGCTTATAGAATAGGGTACATATATTGTTTTTGTCACGACGAAAATATGTTACACCTTAAAGGAGGCTCCAGAGGTCTGGCAATATATATATATACATAAATAATCAGGGTCACCTCCTGATTCGATTTGTCTGTCGGTCTGTCTGTCCGTCTGTCCGTTCGCACGATAACTTTCGATAGAATGAAGCTAGAGCCTTTGGTTACATATTGGCCTTATGATCTAGTTGGTTGGTATTGAAAATGGGCATGATCAGGCCAAGAGAACGCCCACCTCCCCTACATACATATGTAAAATAATTAAATGTATCTATAACTCCCGATTGTCGTGCTCGGTGGCCGTGATCATTCGGTCACCGCTCTACGATATTAATCGAGAGCTCGGAGATCAAATCTCGGCGCGATCAAAAACTGCCTGTGAGTACTAATAGAACTCTCACAGTGCTCCGAGCTTGTCAGTATAAAGACGACGCGAATAGGGGGTGCATGCTAGCAACTGCATTTCCGAAAAGTAGATATGTTATTGAAACGTCAACAAGGCATAGAAATGCTAGAGATGTTGACGCGTCCATGCCCCTGGAGGGGTCAAGGCAATTAGAGAGATAACTCCCAATTAAATAAACATGAAAAGCTCTAGCTTTGGTAGGCTGCTCGTTGCTCGTAATCTTATACTCTTCTGGAAAAATAAAATCGATCAGTTAAAAACTAACGGTAATTTTCTTACAAAGAGCCCCGTACTCCCCTACTTTTTTAAGTTTTTTGTCTATAACTCTTGAACCAATTGACGTAGATGTCTGATTTTTGGCATGTAACACTGAGGTGAGAAGCTGCTTGAGTTTTAGTAAGTTGGGCAAAATCAGATCAAAGGAACGGCTACCCTACAAATTAAAAAAAAAATATTCCTTTAATTATGATACCTTTCGATAGAATGACACCAGCGAGTTGACAAATTCGGTAGAATGTTGTTAGTAAGATCTAGTTAGTTGGTATTGAAAATGGGCAAGATTGGACCCAAGCTACCCCTAACTCCCCTACAAATGAAACATCATATAAGCGGAAACTTTTGATAGAATGAAGCCAGCAGCTTGGAATTTTGGCCAAATGTTTGAAGTCAGCCCCGGGATCTAGTTGGTTTTTATTAAAAATGCGCGAAATTTGACAAAAGAAAGCTCTACCTCCGATACAAGTGAGACTTCAAGTAAGCAATAACTTTCGATAGAATGAAGCTAGTGACTTGAAAAATTCGACAAATATTTGTAGAATGGTTTAGTTAATAGATTTTGAGAATGGTCAAGATCATCCTGAATGAGTGCCAACCTCCCCTAGAAACTCACTTTTAATGCGTATGGTCTTTGCCGATTGGTACTATGGTATCACCACTAGGCCTGTACAAGTCTAGGGTATATACGCGTTTTCATTCTGGACTGTTTCAAAGACACATACTTTGCGAAACGCTACGTTATTAGATACCGATATCAGAATCTTTGAGAAGAGGAAAAGTATCACGAATTTTAACCGAAAAAATTTCCCCTTTCATGATTCCTAGGGATTTTGACAGTTCGCCCTTGACAAGTTCTGTCACTCCATACGTAAACAACTAATGTAATGTAATGTTCTTTCCTCAGCCTTCTGCCCATCCTCTGGTGTAACTCAGGGATCCATTCTCGGGCCACTACTTTTCTTATTCTTCATTAATGATCTTCCTCAGCTTCTTCAATGTTCCTCTTTACTTTATGCTGACGATTGGAAGTTATTTACATCCGTCTCTTGTCTTTCCGATTGCGTAGTACTTCAATCTGACTTAAATCTCATATCCTCTAGGTGCAGGTTGAACGAATTAAATAAATAAATAACTGGCGCAACAGTCCAATTTGAACCACGGCCTCGAGATGAGTTAGCATCATCTCATTTTCTAGATCGTGACGGTTTTTTGTGCAGAGGTATGGGATCAGCAATACGCTCAACCGAGTTATTTACCCCATAATGGGTACTCATTTAACAGCTGAGTGGGCTCATAGTCCGACACGTAAATCCCCGGAATCGAACCGGGGCCCAGTGCGTTGAAGGCGAACGTGCTAACCGTTGTGCCATCCGGACTACTAAGGTTGAACGAATTACCTCTTAATATATCCAAATGTTTCGTCATGGTCTAGTCTCTTAAGCCTTCTCCTCTGTCTTTCACATATCATATTAACTTACTGCCGCTTGTTACTGTCCCCACGATCAATGATCTTGGTGTCGTTTTCGACCCCAAACTTCGCTTTTCTGACCATTTTCCTTTCATAATTAACAAAGCTTCAAAGTTATCAGGCTTTGTACTGCGTTGTTGCAGTGACTTTCAGTCTTTTGCTACTTCCTTGAACCTCTTTGCATCCCTTGTAAGAGGCACCCTTGAATACGCCTCAGTTGTTTGGTCCCCTTCTACTTCCTCTGCCTCTGATGCTTCAGAATCCGTGCAACGTAAATTCACCCGAGCCATGTTTTTCAAGTTCAAAATCGCTTACCTACTTTACCCTGAACGTCTCAACTTTCTTAACATGATGTCCTTGCGAAAGAGAAGGATTTTTCTTGACGAATGCTTCTTATATAAGTTGTGTTGTCAATTATTATGTTCTTCCCTTTCTAATGCCATTGTTTTAAGAAACCCCCATTACTATACACGCACAGGTGCAGTATTCTATCCTCCTGCGCTGATCTTTCTATATACATATATGAATTCGCCATTTCCCCGAATTATGCACAACTACGATAGACTGGACCTTGGTCCTTTACCTACCTCATTTTATCGCTTTAAAAAGATCCTTCTTTAATGGATCATGTTTTCCTTTTCTTATGTCACATCATTTATATCCTTTATTTTGATTTCTTTCTCTAAAATCTTTGTTGCTTTTATTTTATTTTTAGTTTAGTGCTTAATTTTCTACCTACTTGACAATCTTATTTTACTTTTAAATTTTGTGCTATGATTTGTATTTTAATTTTCTGAATACTTTTCATTTCTTATATATATCTTTATATTATTGTATTCATGGGATTTATTCCGGTTCAATAATTCTTAGAATAAATAAATAAATAAACTCTTGTTGTATAACTACTAGAGAGCTCCGTGGCATTTTTTAAAAGCTAACGAAGTTGACGTAGCCGAACGAAGGGATGTAAACTAAGTAACCCAATACTTTGGTCAAACAGCGAGCTAATGATTTCTACCTCTAGATAACGTGCTATTTCGGTGAACACCTCCAAGCTGCCATTCTCTCGCAAAAGTAAACCGAAAAAGTCCGCCCCATGGGTGCCCACAATGCCAAATTGAAGTAATTTTAATAATACGCCATGCCGCAAGCGACGCCCACCAATCGAAATCGCGTGCACAATAAAAAGATGCCAACATTCCCGATGTACTTCGATGAGACCGATCCCACTACAAGTTTGGACAATGCCGCTCATCCCGAAGTGCTGGTCTGGTACCCATTTGTGTTGACATGGAGCTCGAAGGACAAAAATTCCGCGGCATATTCACATTGGAATAAACACGGTAAGCTGCGCTTCATCTAGCCTAATTGTATTTTCCTCGCCAACAGAGACCATTATCAGTCCCGAACAATTCCCCGAAGTACTGTGCGACGATTTCCACTTGAATCCCATTGCATTTGCTCCGGCTATTTCGCGAACCGCCAATACTCGAAGTGAGTTCTAATAACGAGTCGTCAATTTTGTTTAAATACACTTTGAATTTTATGCTACAATATGAATAATGCATTTAAATTTCTTTCGATTTTCTTATTGATAATTTAATTAATACTTTATTAAAACATTTTATAATAAAAATGTTGACAAAAAAAGGGGGCCATTTTCATCTCTCGCCCCGGGCGTCAATCATCATACGGTCGGCACTGCCTCCACTTTGATTCGCGAATGAAAATCGTATTTTTTTGTTATTTCCTCCAACCTATATTTATTCCGGACCAAGCCCACCTTCAGGGTTTACTTAAATTTAGATTTTCCAAAAAATCCAAATTTAATTAAACCCTGAAGATGGCCTTGGCCCGATACATATTGGTTGGATGAAATAACAAAACCTTATGATTTTCATTCGCGAATCAAACTGGAGGCCATACAACAACCAGCGCTAAAATTGATTGATTCCGGCAATACAACAAATTGAGTTGTCTTTTCAACTCAAAAACTTAAAATGTTTCTTGGTTTTTTACGTTAATTATTGCACGCTGCCCTCCAATAAGGAATGCGTCCACACAATAGACGCATGCCTCTTGAGAACCGAAAGCTGAATAAGTCTGGATAGAGCCTCTCTCTAGGTAACAAACAAAGTCGGGCCCCCTATAAACCCAGTTTCGAGATTCGCCACTGTGTATTAAGGATTTAAGTTTTATCTTGAAATTTGAGTTGACATTTGAATTCTAAGACACACTCCCATCAAAGACACACCCCGATTTGGTGTTCGCTATCCTAATTTGTTCTCGATCTTTTGTTTGCCGCTTGACCTGCTCTACTTTGCTCTGTACGAAAAATAACGCAGCAATTATATGTACATATGTATAGGTATATAAGCCAGTATATAACTATAAACCTTGCGTATTTTTATTTATTATCATTCGATAAAATTATACGAGTATAAATGCAATTACATGTACTACTACGAATATTTGCAAATATTAGTAATATTTTTTATCTCTTTGCTCTTTTAACTACGATTAAGTACAAGTCATTGACTCAGATAACGACCTTTTTGCCTCTCATACTTGTATTCAAACCATTTAAATACGAGGTCTATATCCACTGTGCGATTTAATTAGCACGCGATCTCATCGGTACAAAAGCCGCGTTCTCAACTATTCGTGCATTTTTTTTTTGTACAGAGCAGAGTAGAGCAGAATAAGCAGATACGTATATGAGGATCGTGGATAAGGATATTTGATAATGAAAAGATTGGGATGGGGATACGGGTGAGCATGCCTATTTTGATGAGGATAATCCGCAATCCGCTTTGAACATGATCACCATGATCACACAGTGATGTCAAGTTGCCCCCCCCCCCCCCCGCAAACCATCCAATTCAACAAAAATTTAATCTAACTATTCGTATCGTTTGTTGGTCGTTGGTGATTGTTGGTCATTTAAAAACATTGGTTAGTCGCTAATTAGTAAATTATAAGAAAATTAAACATTTTGGTGTGATGTTAGCTCCTCCTCACAAAAAATCCCTAAAAAATAATATTACTAACCTGAACTTGCAAAATTTTTTAATGAAAATGGTTTGCTGGTCGTTTGTTATGGTGGTTGTTGGTCGGTTAAGAACAAATTCAAAATTTAGCAAGTCTATGTTAGTAATATAATTTTTTAAGGATTTTCTTACGAGGGGGGGGGCTAACTTGACACCTAAATTTTTATTGTAATTTGCTTATAATTTACTAATTAGCGACCAACAAATGTTTTAAAATGATCAACAATCACCAACAAACGATACGAATAGTTAAATTAAATTTTTGTTGAATTGGGGGCGGGCAACTTGACATCACTTCAACACACACCAAATGAAACAAACTCGTTTCAGACAAACGTCGTTATCCATAATAGCACACAGTACAATAGGCGCTACACGCACCGCATGAAACGAAACAAAAAGACAAGGCAAAACAGAAAGACATGTTTCGTTGCCCCTAGACGGCCAGTTGTTTTTCGAAAACAAAAATTCGTTTCCGCTTAATAGCTGCTCATTTTATGTGAAATTTTGCTGATCATGGACGTCGACGCCGAAACGTTGTTGTTTTTAATTGAGGCAGGAAGCCCAATTTATATTTTGTTTAGCAATTGCAACTTCGTTTAGTGCAAGTTTCAATCTGCATTCTTGTAAACATTTTAAATTTCTCAGGGTACCTCCTGAGTTCTGCAATTAGGTTTCTAGCGACATCCCCTGCATCTCGTTTTTGATTGTATGGATGCACCCACGACTCTCTGTTATTTGCTTCATTTTGCTCACAAACTTCAATAATGGAAAATAAAAGCCAGTTCAACTTCATCATCTGAATCCGACCACATGGTAAACACCACTAAAGCAAGTTGCAAATTCAATTTTGTCTTATCTCAACACACACCAAACGAAACAAGACAAAAGACGTTTTGTTTTGTTTCACTGTGTTTCGCTTGGTGTGTGCTGTAATGAAAAACGTTTTCTTGTCTTATGAGACAAAAACGTTTTGTGTGATGCGGTGTGTTTTCACACTAGCTATTTTCATATCAATCGCTTAATATTTAACGATATTACATTCATTGTAATGAAATGCAATTTCTAGAATCGTTTCGCCTATTTCGTCCCTCACTCGTCGTCGCTATTTCTGATTAAGAAAAAATACCACATGGAAAGTACTCATTATTCCCTTTGATATGAGACCCAAACCTCTTTTTTCATCCTTTTCGGACTCTCTCAATATTTTTTGTAGGAAAATGAGTTTTGAACTCTTCGACAACTTGAAATTACAAAAACCAGAAAAAGGCCTTACGTTAAATGTTTCTAGCTCGAACGTTTTATTGGATATTTTTTATCGTACTAGTAGAAGATTTGTATGCTGATGTGCTTCTCGTGTTTACAACTAATATTTCACATATAGAAACAAATCAACAAATATATCCGTATCCTCATCTTTTCATTATCAAATATCCTTATCCTCATTCGCATCCTCGAGCTAGAACAATTTTTATCCACATCCTCATCCGCTAAACAATATCCCTTACATCCCTAAACTAAACCAAGACACACTCCCAGCAAAGATATGCCCCGTTTTCGTCTTCGCTACTCTGATCTGCTCTGTGGCGTTTTTTGTCGCTTGTGCTACTCTACTCTGCTCTGTACAAAAGAAAAACGCACCTATTCTCGCCACACACAACTCGTGTATGTGATCAGCGAATCGCGGTAGAAACATCGCGATTGGCGGTTGGCGTTTTGTGCGTTTCGAGATACCATATCTTGAAACAATGAACAGATGGAAAGACCCGAAATAAAAATGTACTCATATTTTCGGCCAAGTCATTATAAATTGCACATTTCAAGAAGTCAAGAGTATTTCGCTAATTGTTAGTGATATTGAGTGAGCGAATATCACCTACCCATGTGATCCCTACACCCTACATCTTACGCGCGTACCTGTTTCCTATCGGCAGGTGCTAAAGAATTTAGGAATTTTAGCCTATTCGGTTTAGATGAATTAACTGAGAACATCGTGTCAATCTGTATCTTTTTCTTCCGATCATTGTACTCGTACCATCTACATATACCTATACATATACCTGGCGTGTTGTGTTCTCTTCGATTTTCGGGCAATTCGTTCGTGCCGCAGTGCCAAGTGAAAGTACGAAGTATCTGTTCTATCCAGATACTTGAGAATTTACAATTTTGATATTGCAAAGTGAAGAGACTTCCGAAAATACTCTCGCTTGTCCATTCGACGAGTACACGTGCATACATAACTCAAGTACTGACATAAGTACGTCTAGTGCTGTAGATACTCTCTATCAGTTGGGTTGCTTTTTCAGATAAGCCTAATCTAAAAAAAAAATTATTTGAAGAGGCACCATCTAGTATTAGAAGGCATGTTCAGATCGCTCAAAATTTAGTCAGTGTACGCTAGCGGCTTTAGATTGATCGTGCTGGATGGAGCCGCGGCGTTTCTCTTCAATTTCATTATATTATAAATTTCCCAAAGTGGGAGCTTTAACTTTTTTTTAAAAAAAAAAAGGTTTCATTTATTTTGTGAATATATATGTATATTTGTTCGGTACAAGATGTGTAAAAGGTGTAGTATTTGATTGATTGCTATTTAGTGGTGACCAACGCTTAAATCAAATAATCCAGCTGTCGCCGTAGTGTCGATTAAACATTAAAGTACAAAGTGTAAAGATTAGTGTAAGATCACGGTTTAAATAATTATGTGAAAAAAAGAAGAAGAACGATTTAATAATTTCGCGAATACGTATGTGGTAGAATACGTCAGAGTACGCATTTCATAGATAAATCCACTTGGCAATCCATGGTTGATAAGAAAAGCCCGGCTCAGATTATGATTCAGCGAATTCATTATATTACTTGAGGATTACGTTCGTTTTTTTTAGTCAGTGGCAGTGATGTACGAGTAAAGTACGAAAAAAATTGCATTCATCCCCATGTGATTGATTTTAGTTTTTATTTTTCTGGGCCAAACGAACTGTTGCATATTCGTGAAGTAATATTTATAATAAAATATTGTGAATATATAGTAATAACTGTGATAAGAAGAAAAAGTGAAAGTGTAAAAAATCAGCATGGAAGCTATACAGCGGACACTCCCGCCAAACCCTCGGGAGAAGGCAAATCCCCTTTCCGTCATATTTTTGATATGGACCGCGAAAGTATTCAAACTTGGAATTCAAAAGGTTCTAGATGTAACCGATCTGTTTCGACCGTTAAAAAAGGACCAATCGGATGTACTGGGTGATCGGTTGGAAAGGTATGTTAAAGAAAATGTCGATCGGTAGTGTATCTTTAGATACATCTTTGTGTGTAACGCCTAATATGCACTGGGATTCTTTGAATAGATTCTTTTGCATCTCTCCAGCCTCGACTCATTGTTGCCGTGAATTTTCTATGTATTTTCTGCATCTTGCAATGAATCGAGGCAGGCGAGATTCTGTCCAGTCGCAAAAGAATCCATTCAAGAGTCCCAGTGCGCATTAGGCATAAGAGAAATATTTACAAACATGCCGCATGAAAGATGTCCATACGCGTAAATTGTAATTATTATAAACGAGTACTCGTGCACATACACATAAGAAGCTCAGCTTTGTAGAAAAAAAATATTTGGGATAGGTTGATCACGAAATTTGATGTCAAACAACATGCCTGGATTATAAATTTAAACTTAAAAAAAAATGACAAAAAGAGCGATAATGTTCATCGGCACTTTATGCCCCTCCCATGCAAGTACATTTTAATTTTAATCCATTTGCTTTCAAGTTGTCTATGATTGGTTTTTGAAATATTTTGCCCTTGTCGCCCCGATTCGAGAGATACCCATATCTACAAGATGAATGCAAGATCGTCCTTTTTTCTAACCCAAGGACTCAGAATACCATCAACAGTAGTCAAGTGCATTCGCATCAACACCCCTAGTGACAGCATACTCATCTTGAATAGATATCACTTTACTGCCGCAAATATCCTTTTTCCTGACCAAAGGAATCAAAATAAATGCATCAGGAGTCAAGTGCATTCGCCTCAACACCCCGATTTATATGATGCCCATCTACCCTAAATATCACTTCATTGCCAAGAATGTCCCTTTTTTGACACCAAAGGATTCAAAATGCCTTCAGAAGTAGTTTAGTAGATTCGCCTCCACATCCCGTTATATGAGACCCATGTTGATATCACTTCGTCGCAATGAATGTCCTTTTCTCCACACCAAAGGACTCAAAATGCCTTCAACAGTAGTTTAGTGCATTCGCCTCATAACCCTCAGACATATGATACCCAACTTGCCTAGTCATCACTGCATTGCCAATAACGTCCACACCGAAGGACTGAAAAGGTATCAGTCCTGACCAAAGGACTCAAAATGCCTTGAAGAATACTCGAGTGCATTGGTCTGATCACCGGAAACAGGAGATACCCATTTCTACCAGGTTTCGTTTCCGTTTAATTCTATGATAAAGAGAGTCCATTTTTTTTCTGATGCACACATGCAGGAGGACCAAAATATCCCCGCATGGTAGTTATAATAACTCAAGGAAGCTACGACAAAATTTGGTTGAAATCTGGCCACGGGAAATGCCTGTAGGAAATTTTTTATAAAAGACTTAGGCGAGTAACTCTATCTCAAACAAAACTGAATCCTAGACCAGTCGATTATCAAAATTGCGGTCCCCGATTCGTGTTCAGGGTGACACAAGGAACCTACACACAAAATTTGCTCAAGATCAGGATACGAGAAGCGCCCAGATAAACGCACAAACGAACAAACGCACAGCATGCATCGGACTATATGCCCGTCCATTGCATTTTTATATGGGACGGGCCATAAATCCGGAAGTAAAACTATCTTTTCGGTGAGTAAAATTTCTGCTCAAGGGAAAACAATTCTATTTGCTCTTTACATCAAAAATGACTTTCCTACTAGCCTTGTAATGGGCACAGTTAACCTTGGTTTAGTGTGCCCAAACCTTTCCCAGAATATATTTGTATATACTGCGTGACAAATTGTCTGACCTGGAGAAGACGAGAATAATGCCGAGGAATCTTCGCGAAGATATAAGCCGCCAACTGATTCTAGCCTATATCGTTATTTTGAGGGAATTGCGGGTTGGTGTCTGCAATATAGAAAATATAGAAAATTTAGAGGAGAAAGTAGCGTATAAACGTCCTGCTCAGTATCTTCGTCAGCTCTCGAGGCAATGTGTCTCAAAAATCGCGGTTGATGAATCGCACTTCATCACCGAAATGCAGTCAGACCATTGCCTTCTTAATATACGGGCCGGACTGTAGGAAACAACTCCCCCGTCATTGAGAATATTTTTATAAAGAATAGACAGTGGTAGTACCACTGCAAACATTTTGCGTACAATCGCACACAGCACATTTTTTGCGAGCACATATTGTTCTCTCGGATAAGTAAATGCAATTTAACTGGTAGATAAACACCGAAATAATAGTAAACGCGGAAAACGAAAACTAAACACGAAATCCGGGCTCGCCGCCATCAGTCGCCCACAACTGGCTACTTTGGCAGAGACACACACAAAGGCATTTATGACGTCAAGAACAAGGCTGACTTAACCTCGTTCAGCTGAGCGCTGGGTTGTCTGTCTAGATGGCAGTGGTCAGACCCATCATACCCGAGTTGAACCCAGCTTCACTCTGCTGAAACTGGCGAAAACCAGGACATTCCTATGTGGGTTTCTTTGACATGTGGGGATTGCTAACAAGAAAGTCAACTCACCTCAACGTCTCGATGCTAATTAACTTTGTATACGGCCGGTCTCCCCACACACGCAAGGTGTTCTGCTATGGTTGTGCAGCTCCTGGGGTGTTAAAGCCTCAATGCGAATAATGAGCTAATTCAAAAAATTATTAGCACCGGAGATCTTACCTCCAAATAGATTCAGACGGATCACACCTTAGTCGGAAACTAGCACTAAACTCGTATGACCATCCCGAGATTTCTGGATCAAAGCAGAGCATGCTCGCGCCGTCTTCCAAGCCAGATCTTTGATCCCCTGGTTTTCCCAATTCTAGTGACTCATCTCGTTTACTGTCTCGTCCTTTAAATAAATAACTGGCGCAGCAGTCCGACCTGAATCATGGCCTCGAGATGAGTTAGCATCATCTCATTTTCTAGGTCGTGACGGTATGTCTTGTGCAGAGGTGTGTGATC
Source organism: Chloromyia formosa (assembly GCA_964017055.1). Classification (NCBI taxonomy): domain Eukaryota; kingdom Metazoa; phylum Arthropoda; class Insecta; order Diptera; family Stratiomyidae; genus Chloromyia; species Chloromyia formosa. The sequence goes on from OZ024817.1 coordinate 13,077,308, forward strand.
AGCAACACACTCAACGAAGTTGAGGGTACTCATTTAACAGCTGAGTTGGCTCATAGTCCGATACGTAAATCTTCATTTTTATCGAAAACTACCGCATTCAGTAGGAATTGAATCGGCGAACGTGCTAACCGTTGTGCCATTAGGACTACTCTCGTCTCGCCTTTGCACTGGCCTTATCTTCAACACCTGATTTGTCTTCTTTAGCGGATATTCCATCATCCTTGAATGTAGAAACTGCAACCCAGACAAGTTTAATTCAAGTCTCTGGGTTCATCGGTCTCTCATACAGCTCCGGTCAAGAACTTGTCCATCCACAAATATATCAACGTCTACGAACCTACCTAAGTCGGACCCCACACAGCACATACTGAGACTACTGGATGAGGGGCAGAAGGATTATTTGGCTTTGGCTCCAGTTATGTACGTTACCCACTGATTCGGAGCGGTTCAACCGCTCTATTGTGGCTTATGTTAATCCAACGCAGAAGAATTGGGACTCGCGCTTATCCCAAATCAATTGCGTGCTCTTTAATCTTTTTACCATGCGCCCATTAAGACGTCGAAAAGTAGTAAAAGCCAGTGCATTGCTGCTCAGACCAGGGCCCATGTCTGCAAGTTTTGCATACGAAAAGTAATCACACTTCCGAATCGAATTAATCTCATTCGGTCCAGCTAGCCAGCCAATCCTGCATTAAGGTCTGCTATCGTTACTGCAGACCTGCTTTCAAACGTTGATAGCTTTCCGTTTTTTGATAGCTGGCCTGCGGCAGGTTTCATACCAACCAGGTCCTATAGTAGGCTTGACGGCTTCGTTGGAATAAACCAGTTTCAAACGATGCATGTTGCCAGCATGCACTTCCTGCGACAAGTCGGGAGATGCTAATTATTAGGCCTTGCATCTCAGGGGGAAGACAACACAAACATCCATGGCCACGAGCGCCGTGGACGAGACTTGAACCCGTAACGACCGTAGTCAGATATGGAACTGACGCTTCTATGCACTGAGGTACCGGCCGCCTCACGGTATGCGGAAATTCACTTGTGGCTGGGCCCAGAGTTGCTATCCGCTTTAGTCAGTACAAACCTGCCATATATAACAATAGCTTCATATCGAAGTCCGGATGGCGCAATGGTTAGCACGTTCGCCTTCTACGCACTGGGCCCCGGTTCGATTCCTACTGAATGCGGTAGTTTTCGATAAAAAAAAGGGGATTTACGTGTCGGGCTATGAGCCCACTCAGCTGTTAAATGAGTACCCATTTATGGGGTAAATAACTCGGTTGAGTGTGTTGCTGATCACACACCTCTGTACAAAACCGTCACGATCTAGAAAATGAAATGATGCTAACTCATCTCGAGGCCATGGCTCAAATTGGACTGTTGCGCCAGTTATTTATTTTATTTATTCATATTGAAGAATATAGGCTCGTACTGCCTAAAGTAGAAATTGGCCCAAAGCGCATATTCCCTTTAGATACTACAAACATCATCACAATAACTTCATACTGAAACGTTACGTTACGAAATATCTTACCTTAAATTTGGGGATATTTTACATTGAAAAAATCACCCCAATCGCATACAAATTTTTTGGGGGGATTATTCATTTGTTTTTGGGGGAAAGTTCGTTGGGGTAACTTTGCAGAGCTCTATTTATACATGCAAACTGAACTGGCTCAAGTAGTCTATACGATTGCCCCCAAGCCCATGACTTAAGCCTCCCCTCACACTAATTATATATCCACCAACTAATTTTTATGATATTGCGGGGATATTTCATATGACATTCCCACCAAAATTTTAGGAGATAAGACGCAGGAAGTAGTCAGGATGGCGCAACGGTTAGCACGTTCGGCTTCAACGCACTGGGCCCCGGTTCGATTCCGGGGATTTACGTGTCGGACTATGAGCCCACTCAGCTGTTAAATGAGTACCCATTATGGGGTAAATAACTCGGTTGAGCGTGTTGCTGATCACATACCTCTGCACAAAAACCGTCACGATCTAGAAAATGAGATGATGCTAACTCATCTCGAGGCCGTGGTTCAAATTGGACTGTTGCGCCAGTTATTTATTTATTTATTTAAGACGCAAGAATTCACTCAAAAATCGACTTTGGTTTTGGGAGAAAAAGTCAACATTACACAAGCCCCAAAATGCATAAATTTGACTGACGTATTATCCTCCCGAAAAAAATATATTTCCCTAAAAAATTGTTTGTATGGGGGGGGGGGGGGGGTATATGAGATATTTCCCGAATTTGTAGGATAATTCGGAAGATGCCCCCACCCTCAAATTTGATTTTATTTTGGGGGGAAAGTCATCATGATACAAGACCTAAAAATGCATAAGTTTGGCTGATAAAAATTCAGAAGCCTGGGTAAACCAACACAAACAGGGGAGGCAAAAATGGGGAATAATAAAGAAAGGGGCGATAAAGATGGAATGGTGGGCGGACGGGCTAGATGCCCTCGTGCTCGCATCAGGGTCTGGGTGTAAACGGACCCTCGGAATCTGGTTTCGTGCCATCGACAGATCATTGCTCATCAGGTGCTGCCTCCGATCTGCCGGTGGAAGCAGGACTATCAGGATATGGTTCATTACAGGTGATTCATTACAAATTTTCGTTGAAAAGACATCATCACTGGATATCGTTTATTTGGCGAACAATAGAGCCAAGGGTATTCTATATATTCTGTTACAATCAGCCCTTCTCTTCGACCCTATCGACATCTATTTTAAGCATACTTTAATTGGGACTGTTTACATATTTTTATGGCTATTATGACAATAAAATATATATAATATAGCACCATAATAAGCATCTGTTGACTTTTAATTTATATTCCAGAAATTGGCTTAAACAACAAAAACAACCTAAACCATCTCTCCTCAAGGCAGTGTTCAAAACATTTTGGAGAGATTTGGGGTTGATGGCAATCCTGGCTGTCATAGCTGATTTTGGAGTTCGTCTATTTCAACCTCTTGTCCTGGGACAACTGTTGCAATACTTCAAGTAAGCCTCACGATTTGTAGTCAACGCATATTAAATTGAAATTATCGGCATTTTACCTTCCTTACAGATTGGACGCTACTGATAAAAACCCAGATGAGCGCTTCTACTGGGGTGCAGCCTTGGTCATCCTCTCGGCAATAGGTTCCTTGACATTCAATCACTATACGTTGAAAGCCTTCCACACTGGCATGAATATTCGTGTGGCCGTTTGCAGTTTAATCTATCGAAAAGCCCTGCGTCTTTCACGAACTGCTCTGGGTGAAACAGCTCCTGGAAAAGTTGTCAACTTGTTGTCGAACGATGTCAGCCGTTTCGATATTGTGTCCATTTTCGTCAACTCTATGTGGTCAGCACCCTTACTGACTATTGTTATTGCTGTGATGTTGTACGTGGAAATAGGATATTCTGGACTAATTGGAATAGTGGTTATCTTCATTGTTGTGGCATTGCAAAGTAAGTTTGCTTTTTAAAATAAGGCTAGGACCAAAATCTATTCCCTTGTATTTTGCAGCCTACACCGGCAAGCTATCGTCCAAATTCCGATTCCAAACTGCCATTCGAACGGACGAGAGAGTTCGATTCATGGATGAAATCATCTCGGGAATTCAGGTAAGACGATGAATGAACTAGGCCCGGAGCAATTCTGATCCTTTCTTTTTTTCGCAGGTTATTAAAATGTACGCATGGGAAATTCCTTTCGCTAAAGTGATCTCATTTGCACGTAAAATGGAATTGAAAATTGTCCGGAAAAATACACATGTTCGAGCTCTCTACATGACATTCAGCTTGTTCACCACACGTTGTGCCATCTTTATTACAATCATGACCCTGGCCTTTACCGGGGGCGATGTATCGGCTACAAAAGTGTTCGTCGTTACATCCTATTACAATATCCTGGCCGGTCTCATGTCACAAATGTTTGTTCGTGGTGTAGCCGAAATGGCCGAAGCATTCGTGTCCTTCCGCCGTCTTCAGGCCTTCCTCGAATTCGAAGAGAAAGAGGTGAAAGGAGAACGTGAATTCTTGAAAAAGTTCGATATTAACGGCGACACCAAGAAGGACGTTAAAATGAATGGCACCGACAACAATCTGCCCAGCCGATGTGTACTGCAAATTCAAAATGCCACGGCCAAGTGGTCAGCACCCGATCCTAATAGTAGCGCATCCTATCAAGCGGACAAGAAGAAACTTAAGAAATTGAAAAAACTGCAGAAATTGAAGAAATTGAATGCGAATGGTACGAAACCGGAGGAAGAGGAGACGCAGGATGCTAGGAATCGTCCAACCCTATCGGATATTAACATTGATTTCCAAAAGGGTAAATTGATTGGCGTTATTGGTGCCGTTGGTGCTGGCAAATCGTCACTTTTGCAAGCCATCCTCGAGGAATTGCCACTGGAAAAGGGTTCCATAACGGTCAACGGAAAACTATCGTATGCTTGCCAAGAGCCATGGGTATTTTCCGCAACAGTACGTCAGAATATCTTGTTCGGTCAGGAAATGGAAAAGATACGTTACGATAGTGTGGTGAAGGCGTGTGCACTATTGCCGGACTTTGAGCAATTTGCGAATGGCGATATGACGATTATTGGAGAGAAAGGTGCTTCGCTATCCGGCGGACAGAAGGCACGTATTAGGTAAGTAAAGTGCATTGGCCTTTTTCATCTTTAGAAATATAATTTTTTTCAAGATGGGTAGTTGAGAGTCTTAGCCCGGCGACTTGGCTGATTTAAGGAGATTTTATTAGCTTCTGTCGGTTGGTCGGTACAGTTGGATTTTGGCCGCTAATTAGGTTCACCAAAGAATGAATCTTTTATATCTTATGGGCTGATGACACTTTATTGGAATATGTTATAAATTAAAGTTCAATTAACTTCGACCCGTTCAAAATCCTCCATAAATTAATCTTCAAATTTTGTTCCGTTTTGTGATTACATCCAAATAGGTATCCTCTATCAGGGTCTTTGTTTAATATGTATACCATTTCCCCTTCAAATTACCGACGTTTCAGAACAAATTAATGACTTTCCGATGACATAACATTTTTCTATTTTAAATCAAAACAAGATTTTTAGAACCAAATTTACGACTTTCCGAATTTAATTGACGATTCTTCAAGTGAAATTGACGATTTTCTGCTAGCAAAGTATAGAATTTTCGCCCCAAAAACAGACAAACGAGTGCATCAAAATTTGGGAACTTTCGCTTCAAACTTTTTTTTTTGAAAGACAAAAAATCGCCCAAAATTTAGGTACTCACTAAAGTGAAAATTTTCTTTACTATTTCCAAGAGTGGAATTTCTTGAAGTGGATTTGCGATTTAGGCAGTGCTAGGCCTCGATTTGAAAATTTACATTTTAACTTTTAGGAACTTTTTTTCCAAAAAATTTGCATGCTAGTTGATTTCTGATTCAAGCTTCTCATATGGTACACGAGACGTGTAAGCGTGTAGTTCGCATCGAATCTACGATACTTATCCCGTGTTAGACAGTAAAACGGTTAGACATTTATGAACGACAGGGCGTAATTCTTGAGACGACGCGGCGTATCCGGGCGCAAATCGCTCAAAATCCGACCTACCCTTTTGAAACCAAGTCACTAACCCAGACTAGGTATCATTTGAAAAATATCTAGATCTGCAGGTCTAGGTAGGTCTGCAGGTCTGAGTAGGTCTGCAGACCTGGGTAGATACGGAGGTTTAGAAAGAACAGAAGATCAGTGTTGGGTAAATTTGCAGGTCTCAGTAGGTGTACTCAATTGCCCTAACCTCTTGTGGGGCATAGCGAGTCGACTGTTCCATGTGGTCCAGTTGACGTTTCGTTGGCATAAACTGGTTTCGGAGAATGCAGTTGCCTGCACATCCATGGCCACGAACGTCGTCGTCGACGGGACTCGAACCCAAAACGCCGGTAGTCAAACATGAGACCGATGCCTCAGCGCACTGAGGTACTGGTCGCTCCAGAGAGGCAGGGTTTAAAAGAACAAAAGATCAGAGGTAGGTCTTCCGGCTTTGAAAGAATAGAACCTCAGAGGTAGGTCTGCGTAGATTATAAATTTTATTTAATAGTCATGAAATTATTGATTGGTTTTTTTCTTGTGGGAAATTTACGTTAAAATCTTGCTGGAGGATACTGGCACATGGTCTTTTGAATTGCTGATAGCTAATCTGTAGTCAAAGTTGCAAAAAAATGGATCGAAAATGGCAACACTTTTTTTTAAACCACGGGTGTTTGAGTCGCTGATAGCGCATCTAAAATCAACATTGCAGTAAATCAAAAACAAGATGGAGATCCTGAACGGCGACCCTTTTTTCAAACACACATCTAATCTTGCTGAAAAAAACTATTAGGAGGTTTTTGGGTCGCTGGTTGCGAATCTAAAGTTAAAATTGCAAAAAATTAAAACCAAAATAAGGATCCTGAACGGCAACATTTTTTTTTTAAACACATCCAATCTTGCTGGAAAAAAACTAGCAGGGCTATTTTGGGTCGCTAACTGCGAATCTAGAGTCAAAACTAAAAAAGAAAAAACAAAGTGGCGGATCCAGAACGGCAACACTTTCTTTTCGTAAACGCGAACGATCTTGCTGAATTTAGGGATCTTTTCGGTCGCTTGTAAAATAATATGGGATCCAGATTACTCACGTACAATCCTGACGAAAATAACAAAAGAAAGTATCAAAAATTGGCAGGGTGCAAATAACGGCATGTCTTGGCACTACAGGTGCTATGCGAACATGCCTGAGAAGCCTGAACTGCCGAGCCGTAGGGCCATAGCAACATTCTTAGCCGGTTGCCACGAGATGTGGTCAAGGTAAAAACAGACTTCACTGTGCCCAAACTGAGATTTGACAGAAGCATCTCTGCCAACTTTCCCACCAGAGCTGAATGGAGGGAGGGCGGCGTCGGTGAAGGGATATTTTTTGAAGCATTGAATAGCTCGGAGAATTATCACCTCCCGAAGTATGCCAGAATTTTCCAGGCGGAGACGCTCGCAATTATGAAGAGGTGTCACACTCTCAGAGATAGACCAGATAACCAGAACATCGCCATTTGCTCAGACAACCAAGCACTTAACTCGGAGAGTACTTCCTCTAAACTGGTCGAACGGTGTGGGTAAGAGTTAGCTTGCCTTGGCAGACAGCTTAATATCATACACCTCTGGGTGTTTGGTGATAGAGACATTGAGGGAAACGAAAAAGTTGACGAGCTGGCCAGGAGGGGGGCCAGCCTAGAAAGCTCTCATGCGGAACCTGTTTGCATTTCGCTGAGGCCTGTTAAGTGCAAGATCTCCTCTCACTACCTCAGTGTTTTGCCGATTTCAAATGGCGGAATATACCCACCTGCGCCGCATCAAGGAAGATATGGGCTTCCTATGGCAGAAAGGAAACATGTGAGCTGTAGAACAAATTCCGTATAGATGTCGCCAGGCTCACGGCAGTCATTACTGGACATTGGCCTATCGGAGAACATGCAACAAGCCTTGGCATCGCTTTTAATCCGCAGGATGAGAAAGAAACCCTCACTTGAACATTGGGTAAGGTCTTTCTTGTTAACCTGGGGGATATGTCGAGGGTGAAGATCGGGGAGCTGCTGTACTTCCTGAACTCTTTCGGTTGGATCTAGGCATCCTTGCATCCCCTGTTAGTCCAACCATCTTACTATAACCGATTTTGCCGAGGTTTATGGTTACAAAACTGCGCATTTGCGCTAACTGGGGTCTGGGAAGTTCTGCTTCAGCCACCATTTTTATCACCAAAAGTCATCTGGAAACGTGTGGCACCTGCAATGGAAGATGATGCGCGGAATAACTGAACGGTCAGTGAAATTGTGTCGCTAAAATTAACATTTCTTTCCCCTGGGAAATTGTGGTATCTGGAAACGGGGGATGATAGAACGGGAAGCGGTTCTAGGTAACTTTCTGTGCCCAGATGATTTCTACTGTTATACGTGACGTGTTCGGTTTTCAGAGGGAAGACCAACAACAATTTGTATTAAAACCGTGTCTAGTAAGAAAAACAATTCGTCAGAATTAGTAGGCAATTTTGGGTCACTGATTCTGAATCGGAAGTAAAAAACGAAACAAGCTAGCCGAAGTCTTCCATGGTGGTCGTCGGAGAGTGTTCTCAGAATCATCCCGCCGGGTTAAGAAAGCGTAATATTTCCCCGCGAGGATGCGGTCACGTGACCGAAATAATTGTAGGACAATGATCCAGGCGGCCAAGGCCCGACGTCGGGCTGTGGCGCTACGATGATGATTGTGATGAATATTTTCCCCCATCGTCTTCGCGTAGATAGCGGATATGCTGCCGATGATTATCTCGGCAGCTCTCCATGCCTGGCCCTAGTCACAGCCGGAAATGCACATAGGATGCAAGTAAGATTCATTGTTGCTGTTTTATTAAGGGTAAGGGCTGTCTTTAGTTTAAGTAAACTCATCCGCACACGTCTCCACGTGTGCGCCCTTGTGGTGGTCGTGGTCGAACTATGTTGTTATTTAAATATTGAACCTCTTTTCCCTTTCAGCTTGGCACGTGCTGTCTACCGAGAGGCCGACATCTATCTTTTGGACGACCCACTGAGTGCAGTTGATGCCCACGTTGGGCGCCATCTTTTCGACGAAGTTATCGGCCCGAATGGTCGTCTAGCCAGACGACATGTCACCCGGATTCTGGTTACTCATCAAATTCACTTTTTAAAAGAAGCCGATTGGATTGTAGTGCTCAGTGAGGTAAGTTTTTCTCGTAGTTATTTCATCAGCTCTCCGTAACTAACCTTTTGACACCATCAGGGTGGCGTCGAAATGCAAGGCACACCATCGGAGCTTTCCAGAAGCGATAATGATTTCGCCGATTTATTCGAACAAGATGATGATGACGAAGACGAAGAAGAAGAGGATGATGAACAAACAATTGATAGCAAGAGTCACAGGTCCTCGACCAAATCCCTGGCAGCATCACGTCGATCACTGACCGGCAAAGGTGGTGATGATGAGAAAAAGGATGCAGAGAAAGTGGAGGTTGCACATCAAATGGAGGCCTCTTCCAAAGGCGTGGTTAAAGGATCAATTTCATGGAATTATATTAAAGCTGGTGGCTCACTTATACTGCCTCTTATCGTTGTCGCTTTGTATCTTATCACGCAAGCGTTTGCCAGTTTCACGGATTGGTGGGTCTCATTCTTCACGCAGCAGGAAGAAATGCGAAGTTACTACGAAGCGAACAACATCACAGTGGAAATTACGAGTCCGTTTAGTGGAGATCTGGATCAAGTTCATCGGGTTTTGACGTCACAGGATATTTTCAATAGTACTGTGAATGACACTGTATCGGGTCGTGCGGAAGAAACGGTTGGATACTTGGTCAGCACAGATTTCTTGATCGCCGTTCATGGTGTTATTGTTGCGGCAGTTTTCATTATTGGTATCTTGCGTTCGATTGGATTCTTCACGATGGCTATTAAGGCATCGCAAAAGATGCACGATGGAATGTTCCATAGCTTGATTAGGGTAAGAACACCGGCTTTAAAGTACGACTGGGTATCGGGCCTAATTCAGTTCTCTGCTTCTCCGTGTAGGCTCCAATGAGATTCTTCGATACGAATCCGTCGGGACGTATTATGAATCGTTTCTCCAAGGATATGGGAGCAGTTGATGAAATTCTACCTAAGGCAATCCTGGATGCTGGTCAAATTATTTTGAACATGATTGGAGCGATTATTGTAACAACCACTGTACAGCCGCTCTTCTTGGTTTTGGTCGCGGTTTTGGGTGTAATTTTCTACTTTATCCGTAAGATTTACTTGAAGACGTCAAAGAACTTGAAACGTTTGGATGGAATAAGTGAGTTAGTGGTGAAACGATAAGTTGGTCAGCATACTAAAGTAGTCTTTTATTATTTAATACAGCCCGATCTCCGGTATTCACCCACTTGGGAGCATCCTTGAACGGTCTTTCGACAATCCGTGCCTTCGGCGCTCAGACTGAGCTGATCAAAGAATTCGATGCCCACCAGGATATTCATACGGCCTCCTTCTATTTGTACATCAGTACTTCAACAGCGTTCGGTCTCTCCTTGGATATAGTTTGTCTGATTTTTATGGCCTGCGTTACATTTTACTTTTTGCTTGCTGACGATGGTAAGTATTTTGTAGCTTTAACAATTTCTAAGATGATCTAAATCTTTTCTGATTTCGAATCGTAAAGGCGCTATGGGCGGTCAAGTGGGTCTGGCCATTACTCAGACTATGTCTATCACGGGTCTACTTCAGTGGGGCATTCGTCAAAGTGCTGAAGTGGAAAATCAACTGATGGCTGTTGAGCGTGTTTTGGAATATCAAGGTTTGGAACAAGAAAAACAACCCGCCAAATTGGTACCTGTTCCCAAAGATTGGCCAGCTGCCGGTCGAATTGAATTCAAACAAGTCGTCTACAGATATTATGAAGGTGCTGAAGCTGTTCTTAAAGGATTGAATTTTACCATTCTTCCCAAAGAAAAGGTAAGTCAGTCAAGCTCGAAAACTTTGCCACCCGGAGAGTCAAAATTAATTCCAACTTTCCATCTTTCAGATTGGTATTGTCGGTCGTACTGGTGCTGGTAAATCTTCGATGATTGGTGCCATATTCCGTTTGGCTAAGATTGAGGGTGATATTCTTATTGATAATATCAACACTGCATCAATTGCCTTGCATGAACTGCGGTCTCACGTTTCGATCATTCCCCAAGATCCTGTTCTGTTCTCGGGAACAATTCGAAGGTAGGTTTGAAGTCATAGAATCGGCTTACATAATGGAAACTAAAACTTTTTCATTCATCAGGAATCTTGATCCCTTCGAGGAATACCCCGATTCAGATTTATGGCAAGCTCTGGAAGCTGTCGAACTTAAGGACATTGCAACGGGCCCGTTGGGCTTGCAAGGAGCCGTAGCTGCCGGTGGAGGTAATTTCAGCGTTGGTCAACGTCAATTAGTCTGTTTGGCACGTGCCGTTCTCAGAAATAATAAGATTCTGGTGTTGGATGAAGCCACTGCCAATGTCGATCCACAGTAAGTTGAAAGATTGAAATCAGCCTTAAGTAAGGAGACATATTTAAACAATTTCCTTGTTCTTTTATTCATCACAGCACTGACAGTCTCATTCAGACAACTATTCGTGAAAAATTCGCTGATTGTACCGTGCTCACAATTGCCCATCGTCTTCACACTATTATGGATTCAGATCGTATCCTTGTCATGAATTTCGGTCTAGTTGAGGAGTTTGACAGTGCACATGTTTTGTTGCAACGAGAGAATGGTTTGTTCCGGGACATGGTCATGGCAACAGGACCTCAGGAGTCGGAACGATTGCTGGAATTGGCCAGAGAAAGGCATGAGTCGGATGCAAAAATCATGTAGGATCCGACTCGTTAGACACACAGAATAGTTCAAATACCTCAGTGTAGCTTTAATCCTTCGAGGAAAGGCAAGAGATACTTGTAAAATATTTTTGTTAAGTATTTATATATAGGATTGAATGATTACAGTAGCCGTATCGTATACCGAAATCGGGGTATAGTATTTTTAATAATATTTATTTTTTACGAAATGGATTTAATTTAAGGTTTCTAGCCATTGTGCCAGGTTGTTTCTTATGTAGAAATCGATACGTGGTATTAATTAAACAGAAATTATATTAATGGCTGTATACAGAAGATTGCTTGCGAATAATAATGAATTTTTTTTACTTAAAAAGTGCAATCAATTCCATTGCAAATATACGAGTATGTATAGTACATTATGTACAATAAGTAGCTGAACAAATACAATATGTAAAAAAAATTTCTAGAATTGATATAGGTACTTACAGTGAACTGAATAAAATGTTAAATATTTTTTAATATTGCTGTTTTTGAGTCCTTTCATCATCATCATCGTGGCGCGACATTCCGTCATCTGGTCTTGCATGCCTGGATCATTACCCTCTAATTATTTTGGTCACGTGACTGCGTCCTCCAATTTTGGAAGCCCAGTAGCTGCTCGGCGTCCGCGTACACTGAGCTATCCCAACGAGCTCTCGGTCGTCTAGGCAGTCTCGCTCCGCCGACTCGTTCTGCGTTCATTACTCTCTTTGGCATGCGGTCATCGTCCGTTCGTTGTACATGCCCTGCCCATTAAAATCGTTGCAGTTTGACGATTTTATAAACTTCCAGCTCATTGTACAGTTCATACAACTCATGGTTGTATCGGATGCGCCATCCATATCGATCGCAAAACAGCTCTTAAAATTCGCCGCAGAACCTTATGTTCAAATGTGTCTAGCATGTTTCCGGAGGTTTGAGTTAGAGTCCATGCTTCGCAGCTATAGCATAGCACTGGTCGTATAATGGTTTTGTATACACGGAGCTTTGTGTTTCTGTTCACATGCTTCGATTTCATTATGGGAAGAACCGAAAAAAGTCTTATTAGCTAACTGTATCCGTCGCTTGATTTCGTCAGTTTCGTTGGCATCCCTTTACAAGTTGCAACCCAGGTATATGAAGTCGTTCACGAGCTCGATGTTGAGGTCCCCCACAATGATGCTCGGTTGTGGAGGTGTCCTTGTTGTCGATTTCATCATTGCTTTAGTTTTACCCTAGTTGATACGTAATCCAACTTCCTTTGCAGCGGTATCGAGCGTATGCAAAAGTTCTTCTGCGTTCGCCAATCTTCGGGACATGATGTTGATGTCGTCGGCGTACGCTGCTAATTGTGTCAACTTGATGAGTAGCGTCTTGCTGTTGTCCATATTCATAGCCCGAATAGCGTATTCCAGTGCTAGGTTGAAGAGCGTCGGTGCTAGTCCATAGTCCTGTTTCAGACTAGTGCGTGTTTCAAATATGTAGATTAGTAAGTCTATTATGGATACTGACCAGTGAGATGGAGTTGATCATCGTCATCCTTGTCAGCCGCACTAATTTTGCCGGTATACCAAATTCCAACATGATCTTGTACAGTACTCCACGATCGATACTGTCGTAGCCTGCTTGAAGTCGACAAAGACTTGGTATACGTCTACGTTGTATTCCCAGCACTTCTGGAGTATCATTTTGACCGTAAGGAGCTGATCGGTTGTGGAGCGACCAGGTCTGAAACCGCTTTGATATTCGCCAATGATTTGTTCTGTGTACGGTTTTATTTTATTTTCCAGATTTTTCGTCAAAATTTTATAGGACGTACAAACTAGTGATATGCCCCTGTAATTCTCACACCACAGTTTATCTACCTTTTCGTGAATTGGACAGATGCTTCTGCGCCAATCGTCTCCCATACTCGCAGGAGTAATTGATGTATGGCATTAACTAGACCCGTTCCACCGGATTTTAGCAATTCGGCTAGAATCTCGTCAGTGCCCGGCGCTTTATTTCGTTTTAGTGACCGCAACGCGAGATCAGCTTCCTATACTGTCTGGGGTTGTGTGGGTGGGTCTAGATCAACAAAATCGTCAAGAGTTTCTTGTGTGGGGATGTTAGATGGTCGGTTTAGAAGCTCTTCAAAATAAGAGGCCCATCGTTTGTTAATGCTATCGGTGTCGCTGATGATGTTTCCATCCTAGTCCTGAGTTGATGGTCATGGTGCAAGCTCACAGACCTTAAATTAAACTATACTCTAACTTACGAGAAGCCACTAGTTCTATCTTTTAAGATCCGAATTGAAAATTCGAAACAAATTTCAACAAAACCTTAGATTAAAAATTGCAACCAAACTCCAAAGATAGTGAGCCAAGAGTGTCTTCTTCGTACCGTATTCGACTTGAGTTCGAGATTTATCGAGATTTTGTCCATTGACTAGTTACTAACATTAAGCACTGTTACAAGATGCCATAAAATAAAAATTCATATGTGAAAAAGACACGCTGCCGAGGGAGCGTATCACTGCATAGTTCGTGTTTGCTGTCATCACGGAAAGCGTTGTTAACAGATTAACAACATTTCTTCTAAAAGAGATCAAAATCGCCGTCTCCGCGTACCTGCAATACATATCCATATCCAGATTATATATTTTACATTTTTATGATATTGATACAACGCATATCCGTACTCTTCGACGTCCCAAGACCGTGTGGAAAATTAATTATGGTATGTTAGGCTTGAATGCGGCCGCATGTCTAGAATAGCGTCTACTTTGAAGTGTCCCCATACATACTTTCTTTTCCCAACTACATATTTTTGCTAGTTCATTCAGTGATCGGGTTTTTAATATTTACTTGTTGTGTCAAAGTGATTAGCATGTAGAGTTTGTGGCGGACTGATATGTTGTATACATTTTTAAGCACCAGACCAGAAAAATGGTATAGGACTGGTTTCACACGATGAATCCATGAGTCCTCCATGTTTTAGCATTGACCCGAGTCCATGATCAGTACAGATATACTACGCATCAGCATTTTTAGACTATGAGTTGACTAATTGACTCACCGGTCGATGACCTAATGATAACTTGAGATGAGCCGATGAGTGCATTGGAGCCCGTCTTAAAGTCCATCAGCGGATTTGTCGGTAAGTCGCTGACCGTCAGGGTCACATTGACCGAGCTCCTAAATCCCAGACTGATTCCTCTTATACTTACGGATGTACAACATTTAACATCTGGGTCACACACGGGATCGGGATCAGTCTTCTTTGCGCGACAAAAAAAATTTAAACTTTTCGTGAAATTTGTGATTTTCCTCTACAACTGCAAATAATAGGCGCATTCTTTTGCATTCTTTCTTAACCTGTGTAGGTTAGTGAAATAACACGCAACACAACAAAAATGTTACCCTATCTAGGTCAACGCTTAACCTGATATGTAATTTATCAAGGGCCAATCGTGACCTGGATAGCACACAAGTAAAGCTTTTATTTAGGGCGCATCCACCGGTTGGCAGAAGAAGTTCGTTCACTCGACAATGTTCCACTGTGTTTTCACCTAATTCACCTCAATTAAATTCAATGCGATTCCACATTTTTTCTAATTGGAAAAGTGATTTTTGTCGAAATATTAGAAAACTACTCGGAATCATTTTTTCATTTGCTCTTGATGGAATAGAATGAAGTTTGTTTTTAATATTTTTCAAAGAGTGAAATTATCCCACCACTTAAAATCTAATCTTTATTTGAGACAAAATCCATTTCATGTCAAATACAGTTGTATATATTTTATAAAACAATAGGCACGTTCTTTTGCAGCTATCCAGGTCGAGGGTAGTTAACCCACGCTTTTGTGCAAAAAAACGATACATCTGACCCGTACGGGGTAAAAGCTGTATTTGACAAGAAATAGATTTTGTCTAGATGCGCCCTAAATAAAAGGTTTACTTGTGTGCTATCGAGGTCAGGATTGGCCCTCGATAAATTATCAGGTTAAGCGTTAACCTATACAGGGTAGCATTGTTGTTGTATTGCGTGTTATTTCACTAACCTATACAGGTTAAGAATTGCAAAAGAACGCGCCTATTCTAACTTAATTACCTCACAATCTAATCTTAAACGTGCCATACACACACCGATCGATCGGCCGATCCGTCGCCCGAAATCGATATCGGCCGATGGATCGGCCTGTGTATGTGGAAATCGCACCGATCGGCCGATCAATTTTGATCTGCCGATATTTTTGTGCGATTTTCGTGCGATCGATCGGTGACGATCGATTGGACAGTGTATGTGATTATCGCAAGTGAATGTCAAATTACCAAATTATTAAATTATAAAATTTCAAGGATTCTTATGATTTATTTTAAATGGCACTGCAATTGAAATATCAAATATGTGGTATACGAAAATACCACACACATCCAAATAGTTAACAAAAATGAATCTAGGTTGGATTGGGAGTGAATCATAACCTATTTTTTGAATTGTCATTCGTTATCGCATCGCACGAAAATCGCTCAGTGTGTGTGCAGTGGAGATCGGCAGATATTTTGTGGCGATCCATCGGCCGATCGATCGGGCGACGGATCGGATAATGTATGGCGGCTATTACCTCTACTGATGTAAACCCACATATAGTAAGAGTTTCATACAATCTACCTGCGGTTGGTTTTCCTGAAATCGCATGCCATTTTTATAAGTTTCGATTGGCAATTTTTATTAATACGTAAGTGTACGTAAGTAAGTAAAGTATTTCCAACCAGGTCCCAGGCTCGCAGAATTGTCAGCCGATGAAGTTTAACTGAAATGAACGAGTGAACGACGTTTGAACTTTCTCTCAAATTGTGCAAATAAATCCCATATAGATATCAAAGATTAGACATTAGGAAGATACCGCACTTCATACGAATTAATGCAGTGCCTAGTAATTGCATATGTATTGGTTCCCACAGTGCATACAGAAAAGGCTAATGCCAAACTAGCAGCCAGCTCATACAATGAAACGTTATAGGATGTTGACATTAGTGAAGTGCTGCCGTCGATTTCCCTTTGAATTATTTATCAGCACCGCGAAGTTTATTGTAGGTTAATTTGTATGAAGTGCAGTATCTTTGTAATGTCTAATATTTGTACATATCTCCCTCCCCGCTAGTGCGTGCAAGCAAAAGCTTTCAAATTTCATTACTTTCGGCGTAGGAGTTACGCACACGATGTATGCATAGATGTTCGACGACAATCTCCGAAGATCTATTTCCCCATAGGCAACAGTGAATTTTTACAGTTATCTATCATCGCAACGTCCCGCATCTATAAACGTAATGGACTTTTGGAAAATGTTGTTTGGCGAATGATCAAAGGGAAAACAATTGATTGATATTGAATGAAATTGAAAAGTGCAGCTTTAGGATGAAAGTATTGTAACGTATGTGATAGTTGAGGTGACCCTCAACCGAGGACGAAGATTGAGGCTGGTCGTTCAGACCTGCCGTGACACCTAAGTGCCAATACCTTCTCAGACTACACTCAGTTTGACGCGTGCTCGACGTTAGCTCAGCTGTCGGTAGTGTGGGCGGGGTTGTGTGAATGAGTCTGCCTCGCATCGCTACAAAAAAAAATCACGCGTCTACCCGATTGCCTAACCAATACGGAGTCCCTCAAAGGATATTAGAAACAAAAAAATTGGCCGCGAAACATCCCTAAGTCCCTGCCTCTAGCACGGGAGCCCCCTGATGGCGATGGGGCTCCGCGCTCCCTCCCCTAACCTTGGGTTGAGCTGCGCCTATTGCCCAACCCCCTTAGCGAAAACGATGATGAATGGAATACCCGAGAAGAGCGGAAGAGTGGCGGGCCCTTAGGTGTTCAGGAAGCAAACTCTATTTTTTTTAGTGATAATTCATTCTGTTTTTACTTTTCTTATACGGCATACCACAAATAAATGGTAATAAATGACAAAATTTAAACTAGACTATCTGAAGTATGTATATAATGTTGGAGGAGGTTCCTGCATGTACGAGTATCCTCATTGTAGCACCACTCAATAAGAATATAAGATGAAAAAGGTAGCTCTTATTTTAACACTACTCAATAATAATATTTTATGCGAACGATATCTCTCATTTAAAAAAAAAATAGAAAATGGTAGTTCTTAAACATACAAAGACGAAGGTTCACTATCCCGGACTTATAAATTTTAGCGAACAGAATCATCACTCCAAGCATTCCATAATATACTCGCATGTAATGCATGGGGTTCTACAAACAAACTCCACAGCTTAGCCAGGGGGGTGGCACTTCATACGATTTAAGCAAAAGCGCATTGCCAATTGATACGCAAATAATCAAATGAAAGTTGCCTTTAGAGGGATAGGGACGGCAACATTTTAAAAAGCTCTTCAAATTCCAATTGCCTAGTACGTTTCATCGTATGAGTAACATACTTGCTATTCCGCATTACCCCTTCGTGTACTGATGGAATCCAACACATATGGAACTACTAGGCAGGCACTCTTAATTCGTATAGAGTCCCATTTCTTGTTAGCTTAGCCCTCGTATCCTCTTAACTAGTAGTTCATGATCAGTAAACTGATGACGAGTATCTATCTTCTTTCATTCTAAAACCCCCAATTTTAGTGCACACTGCACACATTTGGTTAAATTTTAGCAATTCCGCTGCTCGTGGCCCCTGTCCTTTACGTGTTAATAAAAATTCATAGACATGGGGAATACAACACAAACAGGGCATCCGAGCCGTCCGCCAACCATTCCATTATAATCGCCCCATTTTTTTATTATTCCCCATTTTTGCCTCCCCTGTTTGTGTTGTCTTCACAAGACCTACGCATTTTTTTAATACGTAAAAGACAGGGGCAACGAGTGGCGAAAACCCCGCCCACGTCTCCTGAACTGAGCTACAGCAAGCATAAGTTGCTGCTTAGCTCGTTGAGGGGCCGTTTTCTTCGCAAGATGGCACGCCCGATCTTCACAGAACTTAGACTCTGTCCTCACGGGCATATTCGGATGCACACCAACCCGTCCGTTGCACTGGTCACAAAGAACAGTTCTGTAAATTACAATACATTAGCTGATTTTTCAAAAAATGAGTTTAGTATCCACCTTATAAGAATATCTAGATTGTCCTGGTTGTCAGAGTGACATTTTATCGTGGGCCTGCATGAGAATATGACGAAACCTAGTTATAGTATTTCCCAGTTGAGTTAATCCGTATTCCAAATGAAAAAACTCCTTCCCAAATGAATTAAACTTTTTCCCAATATAATTAAACTATTTCCCGATTGAATTCAAACAGAGTGAATTTATTTGTAGTTTCCGATATAATTATATAAAACCAAATTAATGATGAAATAACTT
Source organism: Chloromyia formosa (assembly GCA_964017055.1). NCBI lineage: Eukaryota > Metazoa > Arthropoda > Insecta > Diptera > Stratiomyidae > Chloromyia > Chloromyia formosa. The sequence goes on from OZ024817.1 coordinate 13,096,057, forward strand.
GAAGGATCACTGCAAATCTATAAAACAAACATTCGTCGATTCCAGTGATTTCGGATGACATTTTGGGGTTTGAAAAAAATCTGGGGGCAGAATTTTCATCATTTGATGTAACCTTGCTCTGTTTTACTGGATCTAGTATCAATCCTAATTCCGTGCAAAATTTATTTTGGATTGCCAATTTTGACGCAGATTGCAACAACAACAAAAGGAAGATCTGCTTTCGCGCGCTGTCGCTGCCGTTGCGTCTAATCTAGGTGGCATAAGGGAAACGCATGCTTTCTACAATATATACCTATAACTTGACATTTGGTCGCCGTTGCCGCTGCTGCTGCTTTTCTGCTGCTTTCTGCGTTCAATCTGGTTAGGCCTTTGAATTATAGATTTGCAGTGATCCTGCAAGTTATTTCATCGGTAAGTTAGTTTTATATAATTATATCGAAAGCTACAAATAAATTCACTCTGTTTGAATTCAATCGGGAAATAGTTTAATTATATTGGGAAAAAGTTTAATTCATTTGGGAAGAAGTTTTTTCATTTGGGATACGTATTAACTCAACTGGGAAATACTATATGTGCGTCCATCTACGATTTTCGAGGATAGCCCTGCTGTACCTCCGGACTAAAACTCAATCTGTGAGCGTTTTTAAATAATCAATGAGATTCAACTTTGCAATTCAATTTACTAAATTTTAATGGACACTGTGGAACGAGTAGTACCTACACTCACGGCCACTTGAATAGGGACAGCCGCTTCAAGAATTGTTTTATTCAAAATCTCCAGTAGCAAAGTTCAGAGAGCAAAATTTGGTATCCGTTATGAAAGGTTATTTTCTTGCTCATACTTTATGAGAAAAATTTTATAGCTTTGATTAACAACAGTTACATTTCGTTAACATTGTGTTGATGCACTAATAAATTTTCAAAATTGGGCCTCTTGAATAGGGACACTGGCAAAATTCTGCTTTTGCACCAAGAAAAAAAAACGGACGTTTATAGTATGGACTTTTTTTTCTTGATAATGAATACTTGCTCCTGTATTGAAAACTGCGTAACAAATTTCATTCCACTTAGATACACATAAGGATTTGCGTAATTTAGCAAAAGGTCACCTAGAGTGACATGGATGGCCTCGATTTGCGGTCTTTTTCCTTGAACTGCATGCTTCCTTCGTTCTTTTTTGAGTAAGTCATTCCCAAACATTTTGCATAATATTTAAGTGTGCAGGCACGGAGTCGTGTCATACATAAAATTTTCTCAAAAAGTATCAGGAAGAAAGTAACCTTTCATAACGGATACTAAGTTTTGCTCTCTAACTTAAGTGCTGGAGATTTTGAATTTGAATAAAACAATTTTTGAAGCGGATGTCCCTATTCAAGTGGCCGGTAGTCTGTATATGCAGATTCAGATCAATCTCATTTATAGATTGGTGATCTGAATTAAACTTAACTTTGATACTGATTAGCAAACGCTTCCAATCTTCACAAATTTCGATTATTATTGTGTGTGCTATTTTATTTAATGAGAAACATTGGCCATTTGTTTCATACCAAAACAGCATTGCATCCACTGTACATTACATTCCTATCGAACATTATTTGATCGACCGGGCAATCATATTTTCAGTTGAATAGATACTTTGCTAGTGTGTGCTTCGACCGGGAATATTATTCAGTCGGCCGGCAACGGCGACATCCGTAATTCGTAACGTATCTGGCTTCGGATTTGCCAGTGTTCGGCACTTTAGTTCAACCCTCATAAAAAACTTGTTTCGGGTCAAGTTCGCAGGTAATTTTGCAACTCAAATTCAACTGATCGACGACTATCGTCTACCCTTCGCCTTCATGTGTCCGCTTATGTTTTCTATTGGCATCTTTGCCCGAGCATCTTTCAATGAAAACACGTGGATAAAATCGAAATTCGTTAGTCGGTAAATTTACTTCGTGTGTTTCGGTTGTCAATTATATGAACAGGCGATGTTTTACGCATGTGCTTCAATGAGCGCGTTTTTGTGACGTTACAGATATAGATAATTGTACTAAGAATATTCAGATACGAAAAATCAACTCAAAGTGTTATTTGATGATTTTTTTTTATTTTTATTCGTTGAGCTTGAAAGTGAGAAAAAATACCGAGTGGGCATCAAACGAAAGAAGCTTTCATCGAATTCTGACTTGAGTAATGGGAAGAAGAGCGCACTGGGACGGAAGTTTTTCAGTCGGCAAATGTCGAAGTGAATTGTTGGTAAGTTGATTAGATGTTACTTTTGTATAAGTCTATAATTGTCATTAAGTAAGAACAGATAATGTGTTGTCATTATACTGTTTCAAGGTAGTTATCGTATTTTTTTGCAGAACAATGAAATTACATATGTATATCTGAATATCTTACCTAGAACACATTAGGGGGATTCACGCTCCATATCGTAAATTTCGGAGATTCTCTCATCCCCACAGTAAAACGACATAAGTTTACAACTTTACGACAAACACGACGTTTACGACGTGAGCGTGACTCCCACTATTGTATGATAAACAGGTGGACATTCGAGTGTGCACATCTGATTTTATGTCCTAGTTCGTGCGGATTTCGGATATGTTCGAGTTTTTAAGGGAGCTTCAGAGAAAATATAAAATACAACTTGTTGCATTTCAAAGCTCTCCCAGCAGTGTCATTAAATAGAAAATACGTACCTATGTATAACTATTGTATTTTAATCGCATTATCATAAAATTATAAATAGTGCAAATATTTGATAAGAGTAATTCACTAAGTTATAGAGGGCAACATGTTAATTCTTCCACTGTAAAGATTCGTTTATCATAGCAACAAGTTGGCTGCCAGCATGCCGGCCAACATGTTTCCGCCCGACATGTTTGTTGGCAAATATGCACAAAAACAGCTGCTATCCAACTTGCGGCATGATTCAGTACGAATTTCATTGTGGCTGGAAATGGAGGAGTCGGTTTTGTGTCGTGCATTTTTTGGCCGGCCCAATATAAAAATATAATGGATGGGCGTATTAACCCAAGAGACAGGGCGTTTTAACCTTGCCAAAGGTGCGGTAGTTCCGAATTTTTAATATGTTGTATAGATCGGTGCGGAAGTCGTAGTAAAAAATTCAAGTTTGTGTCACTCCCCCTGTCATCCCGGAAAAACTGACACTTTTATCAGTTTTTCATCTATAACTTCGTTCCAGTCCACTTTAAGGCAACATATGTTCAGTCCATTTTTGTAGAGCACAAATTTTCCTACAAATTTCAGCTTACAAGTGCCTTGGCATCACTGGAGTTATGCGCACTTATCCTACGCCAGCCCTGGAGGCGATTATTGGACTTGCTCTGCTGCATATATGCATTCAAGAATCAGCAGCTCTAAATGTTCTTAGACTTCGTTTAACTTCTGACGTGCGCAGTGAAGAAAGCGGTCACATGAGCATTCTGAATCAAATTCCTAACGTGCAGATCTGCTTGAGATCAGATTTCATGATCACGGAGGTTTGCTTCGGCAGAAAATTTTCAGCCCTCATCCCTGACCGCTCTGAATGGTTAAATGGCACACCCTGTCCAGACCCTAGATATATCAAGTGGTTCACCGATGGGTCTTAAACAGAACAGGGTGTTGGTGCAGGTGTCTTTGGACCCAACACCAAGATTTCGATCGCAATGGGAGTCTCGCCCAGCTTTTTTCAAGCTGAAATTCACGCCATTGAGGTCTGCGCCAGAGTAATCTCGGAAACTGGACTTCGCGGCGCTTACATTGCTATCTACTCAGACAGCCAAGCAGCTATAAAAGCGCTCTCCTCATATAAGGTCTCTTCGAAACTGGAGAAGGAGTGTTACGAACTCTTTCAACTGTTGGCAACCGAAAACCGTGTCTTTTTATGTTGGGTGCCAGGCCACCAGGGCATTGAGGGGAACGAGGCTGCGGATGAACTTGCTAGACAAGGATCATCCAGTCGTTTTCATGGACCTGAACCTTACTGTGGCTTTGGACTGGCCTCGGCCAAACGGCGGATCACAGATTGGTCTGCACTATTGCGTCAACAGTACTGGAATAACCTTCCAGGGCTTCGTCAATCAAATGAGCTGATAATGCCCTTCAGTCACAAGGGTACTACTCAAATGAGTAGAACCCACCTAAGACTCCTAGTGGGGTATTTATCTGGCCATCACCTGGTTAGATATCACCTGAACAAGATGGGTTTGTCAAGCGAGATTGAATGCCGTCTTTGTCTGGAGGACGTGGAAACGACCAAGCACATCTTGTGCAAATGTCCCGCCATCGCGCGTTTTAAATAGGATGTCACTCCTCGGGCAGGCTACTATCAGCACTGCAGAATTTAGGCTAATTCCTGCTAAAGACTTACTGCCCTTTATTAGGAGGGTGGACGGTCGTCTGGATTAATGAGCTACGGCACAATAGATCTTTTATGGTCGCAGTGCCTTCCTGTTGGGACAGTAGCTCGACTATTTTATCTTATCTTATCGTTCAGGTGTTGAAGGTATTGGAACAACTTCCATCTTATACCTTTGCTCTGGTGTTCTTGAAACGCGCCGCTTAGTATCATACATCATTAATGGCAATTAAAAACAGAAAAGGTGACAAAATGCAGTCTTGTCTCACTCCGCTATGCACCTCGAAAGGATCTGATAGCTTACCCTTGTGTAATAGGTGACATTGGGCTCCCTGGTTGGACTCCTTGATGATGGAAATTACTTTATCTGGTATGACTCTCCTACTTAAAGCCCTCCAGATGTATTCCCGGTTAACGATGACAAACGCCTTCTCGAAATCGATGAAAATGAGATGTAATCGGGATCTTCACTGTGCGGATTGTTCAATAATATAATAATTCGGAGGGTGTTGATTTGGCCGCTACATGAAAAGCCCTCGGCTTGCTCATCATTCAATGTGCGGTCAACTATCTGTTCGATCCGGTTCAAGATTATTTTTGCAATCAGTTTGGGGACTGCTGGGAGAAGACAGATCCCACGCCAATTATTGCAATCAGGTTGCCTTTCTTCGGGATCTTAATAATGACGCCCTTCTTCCACTCTTTAGGGAGAGTTTCGGTTTCCGAACACTCTTGGATAAGGGAAAGAAAAATATCCGCAGTAGCATTGGCACCCGTTTTAAAAATTTCCACCGGAATTCCATCTATCCTCGGGGCTTTACCCGCATCCATCGATTTAATAGCCGCAGTTACTTCCAGCTTAGATGGTGGGCTGTTATCAACTCTGGCTATTTGCGGAATATCTTCTCCTACTAATGAAGATGCATTCTAAGGTCCAATGGTATTGTTGAGGACCTCTCCATTTCCGCAGTTGGTGTTTTTCGGTTACTAGTAGGGACCCATCTTTATCTTTCACAGGATGTTCTGTTATAAAAGATTTGCGAGTTAATGGCTTGATAAGCTTAAAAATGGTTCCACTGTCACCGCGGTAAGCCGCTTCCTCTGCCTTCTCCGCTAATGCGTTAATGTAATTTCGCTTGTCCCGGCTTATGCTTTTTTTGCACGCCTTTCTGTAGTGCACGGTATTCAGCTCTGAGTTGATATGCCTAAACCTAATATAGCCAACAGCGGCGTGGCTAGGAGTGATGTGATCAATGCACTGGAGTACTATTGAAGGTATTTTGAGTCCTTTGGTTGAGACGAAAGGACCTTCTTGGGCATGAAGTGAAACCAAGCCGATATGAGTATTTTCTTAATGGGGATGATGAGACCAATGACCTGAAATGTTGTTGAAATTATTTTGAGCCGTATGAACAGGACAAAAGGAAGGAAGTAAAATTTTTGCGATATGATAGGTGTATTTTGAATTGGTTTGATGAAGTCGACGCACTGTTGTGCATTTCAATGACTAATTTTGAATTATATTTTTTATTATTTTTTTTTATTATTTTTTATTTATTTTATAAATTTTGTAATGGACGGTCTGGTGGGCATCCGAAGATGCCCGTGGGGATGGAGCCTAAGGTGGCATGTTGACCGTGTAGGTCGGGCCTTGCCATCTGGCGAAGAAATAGGCCCCTCAACGAGCTTAGCAGCGGTCTATGCTTGCTGTAGCTCAGTTCGGGAGACGTGGGCGGGGTTTTCGCCGCTCGTTGCCCCTGTCCTTACGTATTAATAGAATTCATAGGCCTGCGGAAGACAACTCAAATAGGGGAGGTAAAAATGGGGAATACAAACAAAATTGTCGATAAGGATGGAATGATTGGCGGACGGATCAGACGCACACGCGATCGCACCTGGGTCCGGGTGTAATGGGACCCTCGGCCTCTGGTTTCGTACCACCAACAGATCACTACTCATCAGGTGTTGCTTCGATCTGCAGGTGGGAGCAGAACTACCAGACCATCATATGGTTCATTACAATTTTTAATAATAATACATTCTGAAAATACCTCGAATTCCTTATTTTTATGTATTTCCACGTGATAAATTGCATTTAATAATTTTGGCCAGGTTTTTGGTACAAATACTCCACTGTGCGTCGTTGAAGATCCTTAAAGATTGATACAACAAACGCATAACTAGAGATAACAGAGTAATTTGAAATATTTTTATTTTATCCTTTTTTACAGACATCTATTGCATGCGAGAAATTAATATGCATTTTCGCCATCCGCCGATTATTGTTCATGGGCGTACATTACCAGCAGATTTCATCATATTCAAAAATCTAATTCAACCACTGTCAGGGTTGTCGTGATAACTGCCCGTCACCGCATTACCTTACATAATTCATTATACAATATGTAGCAAATTAAACAGTGTGTCTAAGTTGTAAACCTTTACCATCGTATTTTGCGCTAGTCAAGAAAAGACGATCGGTTCAAGATTATACAAAGTATATGGGTAAGAAGCCCATCTTATCTTTGCCCCACAGTGAAACCGAAAAAAAAAGACCAATTCTAGGTGATAACGAAAATATCACAATGTCTTGAAATGAACGTTTCTGAATCATTTTCTTGGCAAATCTCGTCGTGTTCACTGCTATATATATTGTGGAGTGTAGTCGGATAGTGCGAGTAAAATTTATCAAAAATGTACTGTGATTGATAGTGGATCAACTTGAGATTTAATGTGAAAATAGTGTTTAGTGTATAAAAAGCGTAATATAATCGATTATAAGTTAAAAGGATCTGTACCTATGTACAGTATAAAATGGAAGCGATACAACGGACCTTACCTCCCAATCCAAAAGACAAAGCCGGTCTTCTATCCAGAATACTCTTTGCCTGGACTGGACCAATTTTCCGGAAAGGATATGCAAAAGAGTTGGACGTCAGTGATCTTTTTCAGCCGTTAAGTGTCGATAAATCCGAAGCACTGGGCGATCGATTGGAAAGGTGAGTATATAATAGGAAAAATTTCATTGTGTAGTGTAGACTATATTTAAACTATCTGCAAAGTGCAATTGAAATTGAAGTACATTAGGTGCATTGTATTGATGCTATACATACTTTGTTTGTATAGGGAGAGAGATAATAATTCTATGAATATCGTACAAATATCATACCATACAAATAATTAAATTCAATCAAGTGTTGTTGCATCAGCTGAATTGGCCAATTAATTTATCGAGAACTAGTTTCAAACTGATAGGGACTCAAGTCGATTAAGAAAGAACCAACCACGAGAAAATTAACTGATGCTAAATATCATCTCAGCGGAGGAGAAAGTGGGGTTGGAGGAGGCAGTGAAGGAACACATTAGAAGGCGTCTATGAATTATCGTCATAGAACAATCGCCTTAAAATGAAAATGGAAAATCACCTCACACCATTTTTTATGAGGTTTGGGGCAAACCATCTAAATGACAATGTCCGGAACCAGGCGAAGTAGATATGTAAGTAGGCCTATATATTTTGTTCCTGTCCCTTTCTAATTGTATTACTTAGAAAAGGACAGCAAGTACGAGTACAAGACAGCCAAGTTGCAGGCTTTGTATTATAAATATAAAAAAAAGGTTTTGGTTTGGGGCAATAATCAGGGCTCTTTCTAAAACCGGTACACCGGTTCTCTCTTTCTCAATTGCCCTAACCCCATATGGGGCATAACACGTCAACTGTTCCATGTGACCGAGTTGACGTTTCGACGGCATAAACCGTACCGGTACCGGCTTTTTTTACCCATAAGCCGGTTTTCTGAGTGCCGGTTTTTTTTCATCATTAGTCATTTTTTCAGTATTGTTTTTTCTATTGATTTTAGTCCGTTGTTTTTTCAAACAATGAGTTGAATTTTTTTCAAGCAACCTTTTTTTTATTACCTGTTTTCCCCGTTGTTTCAATACCATTTATTTCACGGTTTCTTCGAGAATTGGCTTTTAAACTTGAGCCAGCTTTTTTGAGCACCCGCCTTTTCCCCCTGTTTTTGGGTACCGGTTTTTTTACCCATTTTTGCCGTTTTTTGAGTGCCGGCTTTTTCTCACTTTTTTTGACATTAGTCGGTTAGTCGGTTTTTTTCGTACTGTTTTTTTTTGTATGTTTTTCGGATTTTTTCGTAATGTTTTTTTTTGTATGTTTTTCGGATTTTTTTTCGAGCACTGTTTTTTAGTACCCCGTTTTGCAACCCTCGCTGCACTCGATCTACATCCCACAGCAGTGAGCCCACTATTAGCCAAGGTGCGAACCACGATGCGTCGTCCGGTGAAATAGGAACATACCTCCAGTTTTTTTAACCATGAGTCGGTTTTTTGAATACTGTTTTTTTTCGGTTTCTTGAGTACCGTTTTTTTTTTGAATATGAGCCGTTGTATATATACCACTTTTTTATCATATATATATATATTCCCAAAGTACATTTTTGTATGTTTGGTACAACACAAAGCGGAATTCCTCTTTGGGAAATCTCAGAGTCTTAAGCGGTAATAAACTTTGGTAGATCTATATTTTCATTCCATCCTGTAAACTGACTGTCAAGTCTCTGGCTTGGCAATTAATAGAGCAATTGCCATATGGATTGATGGCAATACATGCTATATAACCAGGCCGCTGTGGCCTAGACTTGACCCCATCCGATGCGCAAATTTACAGTCGCTCAAAAGAAAGCATATTATCTTAGTAGTGGGTGTTGTCACTGGCTGCTTCCTCTTGGGGAACATGCCAGGAGAGTTCGACCTCCTTATAATGATTTTTATAGGAGCTGCGGAGACATGAACGAGAAGAAGAGTAGATTCCATGTTCGCGGTTCCTGTCCTGCTTTGGCAGATAAGAGAAGATCAATTCTCGGGTCCTATTTCCTTAGGCGATATTCAGATTAGCTACATTTTCAGCTCCGACGCAGCCACGCACAATAGCCAAGCATAGTCGATCATAGTATCGCATGCTGAGCGATGAGTGTGAATCCGCCCATTTGATACTGTGTATCTCGACTGAAAATTCGAGCAGTCGTGCAGCGCGGTGTCGTGTGTGTGAATTTCGCCTTACTGATTCAGAGGAGCTGATAACCCGTCAGGGCAGCTAACGTAAACTTGGGAAATCTTAAGGAGCCCCTAGACGATCAAGTGGCTTCATCAAACGGTTGCAGTCCCGTCAATCACGGACGCTTCAATCCATCTTCTACACCGTTAATCAACTCTTCAATCTTTTCATCAAAACTCATTGTCAGTTGAGTTTTCAAATCGGAAAGAGTGTCGGTGAGTAATCATCCATGGCTGACTGCTCCAATGCTTGATCCAAATTGGCCAGGACAGTCAAGCGTGACGAGGGTGCTTGACCTTCCAGGCCAATTTTGATCAAGCAAACTGAGCCAATCAAACTTCCTATTAACCACCGTCAACGCTTGGCTCAAGCGTCAAACCGGTCCCTAGACGGTCAATCACGCTTAATTCAATCGATTGACACTAGATATTGATCAAGCGGCTTGATCGTTTAGGGGCTCCTTTAGTGTGGATTCCCGCTTCGTTTCCGGAAATCCCCAATCCCAGATTCAATTTCGGTGCCATTTTTAATAGGCGTTTCGGACCATTTTCCTATGGAAAATCACTTCGATGAAGTGAAAAACGCAGCTTCATATATTAATTGTAAGTCTTAGTGTCACCATACACTGTCGAACTCGAACTCGAGCACGAACCTGGTACAAATGTCCTCTGACACACACATACACTTCACATAGGTGTGAAGAAAACCGGTCAACTTGTACTAGGTTCGTGCTCGAGTTCGAGTTCGACAGTGTATGGTGACACTAATATAGCATTATTTTCTAAGAATCTGACATATTTCCACCCACTTACCTGACAAGTAAAGTTCTGAAATTGTCGTTTTAAACGTTTATTAGTTGTTAAGTGAAGTGAAGTGGATTATTGTTCTATTGCTATTTTCTAGAATTGTTCATTGTAAGTATGTGTCAATCTCATACTTGTTGAAACTAAATGAGCCGTTGGTTGTAAAAGATGTCAGTGGTGGGTAAGTACAATAAAAAACAAAATTTTGGGATTTATTTGTTATTTTTCTTTTTCAAGCTATATTACCGTGGGCACTGCGACCAAAAATGGTCTATTGTACCATAGCCTTTTAATTAGGACAAAATACCTTCCTAATATTTTAAATGCCAGTAAGTCCTTTGCGGGGGTACCAAGAATGAGTCTCCTATACCGAGGAATCCCTGAGCATTTACAGTGAAGGTGTATCGTGGACTCGATGTCCTCTAGGCATAGCCGACACTCCGTCTCGCTGGACAGACTCAATGATGCCCCGAAAGATAACCCACAATTAGTCACAAATCCGCCCTACTCAAACGGGTGGCGTCGTTAAAATTAAATGGATTTATTAATTCTTTAGGCTGCCGCAGTTCTGGAAGGTTGTTCCAGTGTGAAATGTGTCCTGGCTGAGCCCCAGCCTAGACCATAGTACGCATCCCGTCCACTGAATTTCAAGGACGAGCCCTTCCTAGCAAGCTCATCTGCAGCTTCGTTACCATCAATGCCCAGATGGCCCGAAACCCAATATAAAGTTACTCGATTGGTGGCTGCGAGACGTTGAAGGATATCAAAAGACTCTTTTACCAGCCCCTAAGAGATTTTATTAGATGAAAGGGCTCTAATAGCCACCTGACTATCGGTGCACGTTCTGAGCTAGAATGTTCCTGGCGAAGGCCCCAATGACATGAATCTCAGCTTGGAAGACGCTGGTTTAAACACCCATAGCAATTGAGATCCTGGCGTTTGGTCCAAATATACCAGCATCATCTCCCTCATCCATTTTTGACCCATCTGTAAACCATATTAAACAACTGGGATCTGGCCAGGGGTTGCCATTTTCCCTTTCTGTACGCACTGGGATGAGGGGCCGAACATTTTCTACCAAAACAAAGTGGTCAAATAGGCATGCCAAACATTTGTTTTAGAATGCTCATTATGACCGTCTAAATTATTCTTATGTGCGTCGGATGTTAGGTGAACTCTGAGAGCATTAAGAGCTGCAGTTTTTTGTGTGTGAATATGCAACGGAGTAAGTCCGATAAGAGCTTCTCGGGCCGATGTCAGGAAAGTTCGCATGGATCCTGTGTTAAACCCAATCAAGCTTGACTTTGAAGTTTGCTACACAACTGTATGATACTTCGTTGTTGGCTTTTGGGCCACCATGCCAGCGAAGGATATGTTACTACTGGCCGCACAACATCAAATATAACCATTCTGTCATTTCGGACTGAGCCCCCATATTCTTTCTAAGAGATTACTGCAGACCTACATGATTCGTGTTGTTTTGCTGATCACATGGAAACTGGACCCAAGTTCAGGTTTCTTCTTCGTGTGAATGGGACCAGGACAGTTTTATGGGGGTGGACGCTCTGACCTACTTCCGCATACCATTGTAGCATTATGTCAAGAGTAGCATCCATCACCTCGGTGACCGCCGCCGCGTCGTGAATCAAAATTGTATAATTTTTTTTACAGTCCACTCAGTGTTGGACGTATCCAACTAATGGGGCACTGTTAGTGATAATTTGCTGACGGTACTTCGAAATGAGCATCACCTAGCCCTAGCGGATCAAATCAATAATTGACGCAGGCGGTTTGCAAGTATCTCCGTGAGAATATAGGTCGTCCACTATCGTGGTCTTAGTTGAGACCTTGGCTTTGTCTCTCCATCCGAAAATACAGAATTTCGCAAAACACAGATTGCACAAGTGTAAAGGCTTTTAGCGTTTCAAGCGAGTGTACTGACGATAAGAGCCCATGGAAATCGAAACGAGGCTGAAGGCTGTAGAATTTGTACTGAGCAGACGCATTTGTTTTCCAGGGCACTAGTAATTTAGTGCCGAATCACATTTTTCTATTCCTCCTTTAACTGAGTTTTTTTTTCATTTTGCCGTTTACGAGTTCGTGGCCTTTCATATTTTTAATGCCTTTTGAGTGAATTCATTTTTAAACTTCTGGACCGATATACGAGAATGATGTACCGTTTCTGCTGCTGCTGGTAACGCAAGAAATAACGTATACAGATCAGTAGTTGTAGCAGCACACTCAAAACTCTGATGTGTTGCAGGTTAACAGCTTGTTAATTTAGCAGCTTTCCAAATCAGTAGATGTAGCAGCTCTATAGGTGCGTTTTTTATTACAACGGTTTAAGGTAAGGCAACGTGTGGAGCAAAAAAAAAAACGATCGAGTGCAGCTTTCCAGATTGACTGGCTTTCAAAATTCACAGTTACTTCCAGAATTCGTTCGTTTCTGTTCATGTGATAAGCAATTATGAATACTGCCACCTAAATTACGAATGAATTGTATACGAACTGATTAATGCATATCATCGTCGGAAATTGAAAACAATTGTCAAATTAACGACAAGCATACCTATAGGCGCGTTTTCTTTTGGCATAATTTCACAATCTATCGAGTGCAAGTTAGCTATCCCACTGACCCGTGCAGGTTTAAGTTGTTATTGTAATACATGGAGACACCCTAACCTGTACCGGATAGATGTTCTCGTTTGCTGATTTCCAAATTAGCAGTTTTGCATTAATTGCAGGTGTAGTAGCGAACTCGACATTCTGATTTGTTGCAGTTTGACAGTCTGCTCGTTAGCAGTTAGCAAAATTAGCAGTTTAAGTAACACACTCAACACTGCTGTGTTAGGTTAGGTTGGGTGGCAGCTTTGGTTTATAGCGATACAACGTACGTACTTCCGATATTCATTATTTTTCAGTGTTAGTTCTTACCAAAAGATCATTGCTGAGCTCGAAGGATCCTCATCCGTTCTATTATTGAAGTTCCAAAGGCTTCTCAAGCTTTGACCTGCAACTCCTTTCAGGTCGTTGAAGAAGTAAGCTCCCAGGCATTTTAATCTTTTCCTGGCTTGCGATGGACACAGAAGGTGCCTTAGAGGTTTCTCCGTATTTACTACTCGTAATTGCCTTAACCCCTAGTGGGGCCTAGCTCGTCAACTATTCCATGGTGGAAAGTTCGAATTCATTATAAGTTCGTTCTTCTAAACTAGACTCGATGGCGATCACACATATAAGTTGTTATATCTTGAATACGAATTTGTTATTTCTAACGGCTAACGAATATTAGCGCTAGCATTGTTAGCAGTTAATCGTTAGTTTCGTCTACTGAATAATTAACAATGCAAGGAGTAAGGTGATCTACTATATCTCATTCCAACTAGCACAGATCAAACTCGGAAAAAATACGGATAAGGTCTAGTTTTTTTTTTAAATTAAATTATTAGCGGCAATCCATTGAATTGGTTGCGTTCGTATTGAAGATTCTTTCGGAATTTACTCATTTGCCCTAACCCCTAGTGGGGCATATCGCTTCAACTACATATTCTAAGTGGCTTAGCTGACGTCTCGTAAAAATAATAAACATAAACCGGTTTCAGACAATGCAGGTTGCTATTATGCACTTCCTGCTCCTATTTCGCCGCCTACCTGCGAACAGGCCGGGAGATGTTGGGGCGCCCCGCCCCGCACCATAGGAGAAAGACCACACAAACATCCATAGCCACGAACGCCGTGGACGGGGACTTGAACCCATACCGACCGTAGTCAGACATGAGGCTGACGCCTCTACGCATTGAGCTACCGGGCGCCCCTTCGTTCCGTCGGACTGTGTTGATTGATTTGATTTTTGATTGATTGATTGTTGTGTTGATATTCGTTTCGAAAATACTGCAGAAATCGGGAAACTGAAAGTAACAAGTTCATCCCCAGAAATTCGATATTTACAATATTTATAGTTTCAGGTCAAGTGATCTGGCCAGATCAAGTGGTTTGGCCGCTAGTATGAAACTAATATTATTCGGAAAAGGCCACATATATGAATTTTCTGCCAGCACCATACTGATATCGCGCAGTGTGTTGAGGCATCAGTCTCATGTTTGACTACCGGCGTTTCGGGTTCGAATCCCGTCCACGACGACGTTCGTGGCCATGGATGTGCAGGAGGTGCATGCTGGCAACTGCATTCTCTGAAACCAATTTATGCCAACGAAACGTCAACTGGGCCACATGGAACAGTTGACGCGCTATGCCCCACAAGGGGTTAGGGCAATTGAGTATACTGATATCGCACCTTGCAGATTGTTACTTTTTGCTTAGAAGTTTGTTGCCTTGCGATTTCTACTTCAAAACAATCTGAGACTTTTGTTTTCTTTTTCCGAAATATTGAAAGGTTTCTGTTATCGTAGAAATAAAATTATCAGTAGCGTAGGTGTTCGTGTACTGATTCACTTATATTGATATTGCTTTGTTTACATATACAAATATTTAGATTTTAATATCTTTAGATATCTCTGTTGATAGCTTATCAATTTTACTTACTTTTTACTTTTTGGATAATTTTTGGCCAGTATACATATATATCTATAAGCTATATATCTATAAGCTATTAACATGGATACCCACTGATTGTAATTTATGGTCTGTCCTCTCATAAATCTTATCTACAATTTCTTTTTTTTTCGTTTTCGGCGATCGACTTTAAGTCTGCAATAGTCTAAAGCCTTTGTCATTCATATCACCTAGGCTTATCTTTCAGTTTCGGAACGTAGAATTGAAGGGTCACACAAAATTCTAGCGATAACTGTAGGAAAAATTGTCAGCTGGCTGATGCAGATCAACTGATCCTAACTGACTGATGTAGTCAGTTGTAGTTGCTAAACACCAGTGGTAGGTTTGCTTGGCAGTCATCCTCGCTCCACCCGCTCCAGTGTTCGTCTCACCGTTCAACCAGAAAGAGTGGGGTAATATCCCTATAATTAAAGCGTCTTACTACTTCATCCCTGGGTGATAGCCAGTTTCACCTCTTTCACGGCGAACTATTTGAACAAAGTGACCGATGCTCCTTTTGCACGGTACAGCTTCGCCTCGAACATTCTAAAGCTTTCATTTTAAATATTGAAATAGATGAAGTGCGGGGCACAACACCTTTGCGAACTATCCCCAATAGTAAAACAATTTGTACGTTGTGTTCACGGTTCACGTTTGTACTGCCTAGAGCAGTAGTTCACTCTGGGCCCATTCTCAAACTGTTTTTGTAATTAAGTTGTGTGAAACTATCAATACATTAAATCCATATTAGGGGATAGTTCGCTTAGCCGTAAAAAACGTGTCCCTTTTCTATGCCTATGACTGTTGCTGCTCTAGTGAGAACATGCTTTCGGAAAATATCAATTTATGACATTTGGCCAGGCTGAAACTGCTTATTTGCTGACGGATCACTAACCCCATATGTTGCCCTTGGGAACGTGACAGCCTTCACATCGCATCCGGAAACATGTTCCCCAGCGACAATTTCATTGACAGTCACCCGACCCATCGTGGAATGCCTAAAAGTCCCAGTATGTACTAGATAAATTCCACGTCTCTTCAACGGCGACACAACGCCGAATCAGATGACGAGCTGGCTCGAATGTACATAAGTCCCGCCACGATCCCGCATGCGGCGATTAATGGTTCGAAATACTATGCACTGCATATCGGTACCACTCAACGGGACCTTCAGTTCGTAACTGAGTGCTTCAATTCAAGCACGGATGGATTCGCCAGGCAGTTGGACGCAGGCGTCAATGTGTGCGTTCAGAAGGAACTGAGCAACTTCCGCTCAGCGAACATGTTCAGAACGAGCGGGTTCAGAAGTGACCGAGCAACTTCTGCTCGGGTGAGCATGATCAAATTTCACCGAGCAAGAAATATTTCTGCTCACTGATCAGTGCTCAGTGCTCAGGTTCTTCTTCTTCTTTTCAATCTCACGTTCATGTTGCGAGTTTCGACTTTTGACAGTTGCCAAATTGGGTTTGTTGTGTTTAGGTTGTGTTTTCTTGGTGTTTTCGCCGTTTCTGTTTTGTTTTCTCGTTTCTTTTGGGATTTTCATCATGGACAGCGTGGGATTCATGTATTTTCCACTTTTCGGCACTTGACGTCTAAAATTGTCATCGTCAGCTTTCAGCTGGTCGATTTGTCAGCTGGTGAAGTAGCGTTCAGCAGGTGCAGACTGCAAACCGAGCAGCTCCGGAGGTTCTCGCGAGCAGCTCGGCAACTGCTGCCTGCGGTTTCTGCTCTTTTGCCACCTTCTGAACGCACTCAATGGCACGACGAATGTCAGCATCTGTCCTGGAACGTCCAAACTTTTCCAAAAGTTTATTTTTTAGATAATAGCCATGGAGCTCACACGGAATAAAAAAGATTCCGCAGTTAAACCATTGGCGGACGGGTTAAAAAAGAATCCCCATTTGGGCATACCGACCACCTCTCGTTGAGGTACACCCCTCAAAGTACTGCACAGAGGAGACACAGACGGAGTGTTTAAGTGCAGATTTGTTATGGACACTTCATCAGGTGGTGGTATTTTATGATATTGAAGTCAGAGGAAAGGAAAATCAAATAGATAAGCACAAATAGGATGAGGAGGTATGTGTTGAAATTTGTCAATGGGAAAAGGGAGGAAGGAGGTAGAGTTCTTGTCGCATCGCAGAGCTGCAATCTCTCTATTAAGCTAACTCGAGAAATGTAAAATATAACACATCAAACGGAATTATCCGAATATAGTTCTTCGAGAGACTATAGTATAAAACTGCTACGAACGCAGATGGCGAACTATCGAGTTGCTTTCTAATTCGTTAAGGCGAACATACACCATCCGGAATTCCGGACAGGCCGCCGGAGAGGCCGTTTATTTCAATAGACGAATGTATTAGGTATACAACTTTGCTTCCGTCGTTTTCCGACACAGCCGTCTGTCAGAAAACGGTGGGAGCAAAGTTGTACACCTGATACACTCGTCTATTGAAATAAACGGCCTGTCCGGAATTCCGGATGGTGTATGCTCGCCATTATGGCCAACTATGGGCCTTATCCTCTCCGGAGATAATAGGAGCAGTCTCGAAGTCGAGATCCTCCTGTTAAAGACAAAGTGTTGGACGCCATTGTTGCAATGACGACTTCCCGACGCGTAGCTCGCACATGCGGACCACTTGCTTCCATTCGAAGTTGACCACTTAGCTACAGTCAAACGATAGCAAAGCTATCTAAAATAAAAAGCCTTAAATAATTTGGGCGCCATATGTTGCCCACTACTGAAGTATTTTGACATTGATTGTCACCCATGCAGTTTCACTCCTGTCCATACGCACAATATTTATTTTATTATTCATCGCCGATTTTTCTCCCCCGTATTTTTTCAGACAATGGAAACGCGAATTAGAATCCTCAAGAAAACCGTCCCTGGTTCGGGCTGTGATGAAAACTCTTTGGAAGGAAATCACGATCATGGGTTTCCTGTCAGTTGTCAGTGATTTTGGGATAAGATTGATGCAACCCATTCTGTTAGGTCAGCTTCTACTTTATTTTGGGTAAGTGCGAGCCCGCCTCAAATTCATTTCGTAAACTCCAACGATTTTTTTCAGATCGGGTGCCAATCAGGATGAAAATAGTACAAAAAACGCTCTTATGTACGGAGCGGGCCTAGTCGTACTGAATGCAGTGGCTTCTGTGGTTTACAACCATTTCCTGATGGACGCCTTTCATAATGGTATGAGAGCTCGAGTGGCTGTGTGCAGTATAATCTACCGGAAAGCTTTGCGTTTATCGAGAACGGCTCTAGGCGATACAGCTCCTGGAAAGGTTGTGAATCTTCTATCGAATGATGTCAGTCGGTTTGACATTGTTCCGGTTGTATTGCACTCAATGTGGTCGGCACCATTACTTGCTCTTGTTGTGGGCGTTCTTCTCTGGTATGAAATTCAATGGGCCGGTGTAGTTGGAATCCTAGTTGTACTACTCGTTGTTCCGATCCAATGTAGGTCCTCTTTTTATGAGACTTGTGAACATTCCTAGTTGACCGGGCGACCCATACTGGTTTGCGTCTTTGACTAGTAGTGGGGGGATACTCCCCTTGCGTGAACTTCGATCGCTACGCGAGCTCCGCGGCTTAAGGGGTTGCAACCCACAACATAACGCTCGCTTCGCTCACTCTAAACACTACAGCGGTAAAGCCACTACTAGGCAAGGCGCAAACCACCACGCATCGCCCGATGAAATAGGATTATACCGAGATTTACAAGCGTATATTAATGAGTTATCCTTTCTTAGCATATACTGGCAAGTTATCATCAAAATTCCGATATCAGACGGCCGTGCGAACTGACGAAAGGGTTCGATTTATGGATGAAATTATCTCGGGAGTGCAGGTAAGATATTGGTTCATAGTTGAATCTTTAGGATTACAATCCTTCCATTTAATATAGGTAATCAAAATGTACGCTTGGGAGAAACCATTTTCCAAGCTAATTTCACTGGCTCGTCGTTCGGAATTACAAATCGTTTGGAAGAACTCGCATGTCCGTGCTCTCTACATGACTTTTAACATGTTCACAACACGCGCGGCTATCTTTTGTGCTATGTTAACTATGGCTTTAACCGGCGAAGCGATAACAGCCTCGAAAGTATTCGTCCTTGCATCCTATTTCAACGTGATCGCCTGGACAATGTCACAAATGTTCGTTCGTGGTGTGGCTGAAATTGCTGAAGCTTGGGTTTCGTTCAAGCGCTTACAAAAGTTCCTTGAATACGAAGAGAAAGATGAAGCTACGCAAAAAACATCAATCCAAACGATTCTCAAGGAAGCAGTCTCGAATGGAAACATCAAGGAGAAAGCCAATCTAAACGGCAATATTGGGGACTTGCAGCCCAATACGCGGGTCCTTCTCAACAATGTCACGGCCAAATGGTCTGCACCCATTCAGAATGCCATAAATCCTAAAACTGGTCGTCCCATTAAGAAATCGAAATTGCAAGAAAGGCACAGCGATAGTCTCGATCCACCCACGCTGGCCAATGTCAGCATTGATTTCAAAAAGGGCAAACTTATTGGCATTATAGGATCCGTGGGAGCGGGTAAATCGTCTCTTCTTCAAGTCATCCTGGAAGAGCTTCCAGTTGAAAGCGGTTCGATGGTCGTACTAGGGAAAATTTCATATGCATGTCAAGAGCCTTGGGTATTTGCCGCGACCGTACGTCAAAATATCCTTTTCGGACAAGAAATGGAGAAGGCACGATACGATGCAGTGATTAAGTGTTGTGCCCTGTTGAAGGATTTTGAACAATTCGAGCATGGTGATAACACGATCATTGGCGAGAAGGGTGCATCATTGTCGGGTGGTCAGAAGGCGAGGATCAGGTAAGGATTCAGGATTTAGTGATATGCCGATTCAATTATGGGTACTGTTCAACAGTTTGGCCCGAGCTGTATACCGCGAGGCCGATGTCTATCTCTTGGACGATCCTTTGAGTGCGGTCGATGCACATGTGGGCCGACATTTATTCGATGAAGCCATTGGACCTGGAGGCCGGTTGGCCCGAAAGCGAGCTACAAGGATTTTAGTTACACATCAAGTTCATTTTCTGAAAGATGCCGATTGGGTGGTCGTACTGGATGATGTAAGTTTTATATGTTTGCATAATTCGGTTTAAGTTTTAACCCTCCTCCCGACTCCGACATACATCAGGGAAAAGTTCAGATGCAAGGAAAACCAAGTGATCTGGCGAAGAGCGGTATAAGTTTTGCAGAACTTCTCGAACAGGATGGTGCGGACGATGATGATAAAGTTGAAGAAGAAGGGAGTCGGGTTCGTAAAAATAGCGGAACGTCTTCATCTCGATCGCTGACATCCTCAAGGCGGACATTAAATGAAGGCTCTGAAAAAGACAAGGCCGAAGAACGCCAAGTTCTCGAGGAAGCCCATCGAATGGAAGCATCTACCAAAGGAGCTGTCAAAGGCTCCGTAATAGTCAACTATGTGAAAGCTAGCGGATCATGGATAGCTCCAGCAATTATTGTGGTACTGTTCTTGCTTACCCAATTTGCGGGCAGCTTTTCTGATTTCTGGGTCTCGTACTGGACGAAACAGGAAGAATTGCAAGCTTACTATACCGAGAAAAATTACACGATCGAATATAAACCACCGTTCTATGTGGAGGTGGATTTCGGGCAACCGAACAAATCAATAGTTAATCAATCCGTCGATCATGTGGCCTATTTGCTGAGTACCGATTTTTGTATGACTGTTCACGGCGTCCTGATTATCTCCATCTTCACCATTGGCATAGTCCGAGCAACAGGCTTCTATGGATTGGCGATGCGTGCCTCACAGAATTTGCACGATGGAATGTTCAAAGGACTCATCAAGGTTCGCTCATCGGTACACATAGTAAACAAAATTTCCAAACTAATACAATCTTCTCACGTAGGCTCCAATGCGGTTCTTCGATACGAATCCATCAGGACGAATAATGAATCGCTTCTCAAAGGATATGGGTGCTACAGATGAGCTTCTGCCAAAGGCCATCCTTGATGCCGGCCAGATTATTCTCAATATGGGCGGTGCAATTGTTGTGACGTCAAGTGTTCAGCCGTTCTTTCTCATCCCGATCGTCTGTCTGTTTGTCATGTTTATGATTATTCGTAAGATATATCTGAAAACGTCGAAAAATATCAAACGCCTCGAAGGGATATGTACGTATGATGGTGGAGAATTATTACAGCTGTTAATCAAAACCCATTTCGCTTACAGCAAAATCTCCAGTGTTCACCCATTTGGCTGCATCCTTGAGTGGTCTGTCTACTATTCGAGCATTTAGAGCGCAGGACGTGCTTACCCGCGAGTTTGATGCTCATCAGGATATACATTCGGGAGCCTGGTACATGTTCATTAGCACCGCATCGGCATTTGGATTTTCATTGGACGTGATATGTTTGGTGTTCACCGCGTGCGTTGTTTTCTACTTTGTTCTCCTCGATACAGGTATGTCCACTCCAGGACTTCTTTTTTTTTCGCTGGAACTGTATTTGGCTTTTCAATTGCAGGTGCCATGGGCGGTGAAGTTGGCTTGGCTATCACCCAAGCTATGGCACTGACAGGCGTTATTCAATGGGGTATTCGACAAAGTGCCGAGGTCGCAAATCAACTTATGGCCGTGGAAAGAATTCTGGAATATCGCGACTTGGAATCGGAAAAGGAGCCGGAGAAAGAGGAACAACTCGATCCGGATTGGCCCAAGTCCGGACGACTCGAATTCCGACAAGTATTCTATCGTTATTTCGAAGGAGCCGAACCGGTGCTGAAGGGACTGAATTTTGTGATAAACCCAACGGAAAAGGTGGATGTTTATTCACCGGCGGTGATGCATGAAAATTTTATCTGATTTCACCATGATTTTCAGATTGGCATTGTCGGGCGTACGGGTGCTGGAAAATCCTCTCTAATTGGTGCCATTTTCCGGCTAGCGAAAATCGACGGTGAAATTTTAATTGATGATGTTAACACTGCCCAAGTATCTTTGGAAAAGCTTCGATCGTCCGTATCTATTATTCCGCAGGATCCTGTTCTATTCTCCGGAACATTGCGAAGGTTCGACATTTATTTCTCATCCAGCCATCGATTATGTGTAAACTAACTATTCTTATAATTTCCAGAAACTTGGATCCTTTCGAAGAGTATCCGGATTCGGACCTATGGCGTGCTCTAGAAGCGGTCGAACTGAAAGATATTGCCACCGGGCCACTAGGCTTACAAAGTATTGTAACTGCTGGAGGCGGAAACTTTAGTGTAGGTCAACGACAATTGGTTTGTTTGGCACGTGCCATTCTACGTAACAACAAGATTCTGGTATTAGATGAAGCGACTGCAAATGTTGATCCACAGTAAGTATCAGTTTGTTGAAACGAGTCTAGAGATAAATGACTATCCCAACCATTTTCGTGCAGCACGGATAGCCTTATCCAGACAACGATTCGTGAACGTTTCAGCGATTGTACAGTACTGACAATAGCCCATCGTCTGCATACCATAATGGACTCGGATAGGATTCTGGTCATGAACTTTGGTAATGCAGAAGAGTTTGATACACCATATCAACTACTTCAACGCGCGGATGGTATCTTTAAGGGTATGATAGCGGCCACAGGACAACAAGAATCGGAGAGGTTGTATCAAATAGCCACGGAGAAGCATGAATCCCACCTTAAGAAATCATAAGGTCTCAACAATGGTGCTTTGTTTTAATGTGATTGATAAATTACTTATTTATTCATTAAATTATAATTAATTAATTATAATGTACTTATATATCGAATCTATTGGATATTCTCTTATTTTTATAGTAATGAACAAAAGCCGTTGTACAAATTTATTGCTAATGAAAAATGTCAACTGTGTATTATGGAACGGATACGTATTTGTACCTATAAATGAAAAATAAATTAAACATATTTTTGATATTTGAATTGCTGTCTTTGTAATCATAGCATCGCCATTATGACTCCTTACCCCGAACTAGTTGAATATGGGACCACCCGTAAAATATTATTTAAGTTGGATAAGCCGCTTGAAAGTGATTCTCAGAGTTCAAATTGACAGGCGCAAACAATTCAATTTCGAATTTTGGGACTTCATTCTCGAGTGAGGTAGTGACTTACCGACAGGCCCGGCTCTGCCATATGAGCAGACTGCATTGGAACAGGGCGTCATTATGTAGGGCCATGATATCTCCAATTTAATTAATTAAATGTTTTAAAAATCAAAAGGTACCCTTAAGGCAGGTCCAAAATTGTGTTGGCGTGACAACGTCTATGGGGAGTGTGCCGAGAAAATGTGGGACGGAAGCACAATTTTGTTGACACAAGCACACTTTTGAACATGAACTGAAATCTAAGAAATACGGGTTTCGTCTGAGTCGGGGTGGTGGGGCTAATGCTCTGGAGTATCATTGTAGGCACTTTTAACCCTATGGTGTTGGGATGAACACATTCTTGGAGGTGCATGCCGGCAACTGCATTCTCCGAAACCAGTTTATGCCAACGAAACGTTAACTGGGCCACATGAAACGGTTGACGCGCTATTCCCCACAAGGGGTTAGGGCAATAGAGTATAATGTGAAATCTTGACGTTGCCACGCAAAAACTTAGGTAGTGCCAAAGGCACTGCCCGTGGATTTTTTTTTGTACCTAACGGCAACGCGTACCTGTCCGATCGACCATTTCAGATTCCGTGATTAGATAAAATGAATCACTGACCCTGCATTGGGCGCCCAATATTTGCGAGGACGACCGAGATCTCGTTGGGAGAGCCGGTATATGCAGAAGTGGCGCAACTACTGAGCGTCTAAGATTGAAGGATGCGGTCACGTGACCGAGATAATTGGAGGACAATGATCCAGGTGGCCAGAGCCCCACGTCGGGCTGTCGCGCCACGATGATGATGATAGTGAGGTCTGAGGCTGAAGATATGGTCGTGCGCACCGTCCACGACACCGAAACAGCCTTAGTAAAGTGACAGGTTTGACGCGTGATGATTAGTTAGCTCTGTTATCTAATCCCTTCCAACCAGTCCTTCCCCTACAACTGATGGCGTTTGAGGTAGTAGTAGTAGTATTCTCGAGCCCCGGTCGGAAGTTGATCGTGATAAAGCATCCGCTCGGAAGCGGAAAAGAGTATAATCGTTATCCGCCGTCAGCAAATAGTTTGAACTGATTTGACGTTGTTTGTTAGTTACGCGTGTGTAGTTCGGACACCAATTGTAATGTTTCCTCTGACCGAAGCCAGGTTCGTTAGATATTCTTGTGCTGAATAATGAAAACACTTCGATTGAAAAAACACACACACTTTATTAACAAAACAAACTACACACGCGTAACTAACAACCAACGTCAAACTAGCTCAAACTATTTGTAACGGCGGATAACGACTACCCTCCTTTCCGCTTCCGAGCGGATACTTTATAGCGATTCGACTGCGATTGAGTGTCGTTTTACTTCTTCTTTTCTTGATGACATCTGTCTTTATATAGCTGCTAGACCCACGTATCCACCAGTTAGCGAAGATTCTAGATGGTTTGAGAATCGGCTAGTGCTCATTATCGATAGTTCTGTTTCGAGAAGGTTCTAGAGTCCAGATGGCTTGAGAATCAGTTGGTACTTGTCATGAATGTTTCGAGACTATGATGGAGCTTAGTACAGTGTGTGTCGTAAGAGAGACCGTACTTCGTACATACAACAATACAATGTATGGCCCAAGATATTTTAGAACCCTGGGGGGACTCCTGAATTGAGCAACATTTTGTCACTAATCTCATTTTGGAACTCAGTGACAATTGGACTGTCTTTCAAGTAGTTCTTAATAAGGTTGCCGGCGAGTCCTCTGATGCCAAGTTCATATAGTACTTCTGACATAACTGAATGGTTTACCGTGTCAAAACCTTTGCTCAAGTCTATAAAGATGGCAGTAGCATATTTTGATTTATCGAGCTCAGAGTTTATGAAATGAAGGGCATCAGTAAGTGCTGACGTGGTGTTGCTTTAAGCTAGGAAGCCATATTGTTGTTTATCAAATCCCCAGTTTCGTTAATGAATCTAACAATTCTTGAATTTACCACCTTTTCGAACATTTTGTTGAAAACGCTGATAAGCGCGATGGGCCTACAGTTGGATGGATTGTTGGAATTGCCATTTTTGTACATCGACTTAATTTTAGCGATTTTCAGCGCATCCGCCTTCAAAAAGGTGTTTATTGATAATTTGACACAGAAATGGTGAGAAGATATTACACACTAATTGAAGATCACTGGATTCGATGCCGTCAAAGCCTGCAGATACGTTACGTAGGGATTTAATGATACTTGATACTTCCTCTTCACTAGCTGGTTCGAAAAATATAGTGTGTTCATTTGAAATGTTAGGAACCCTTCTGTAATTCTGTGGTGAGCTGTTTTGCTGAGATCGTTCTTCGACTTTTGCGAAAAATGTATTTATGTCACTGGCTAAAAGATTGTTCTCACTTTCCTTACTACGACCTCGGTCGGCTGATAATTCTTTGTTGGTGATTTGCCATAGTTTTCTGCTGTTCTCAGAGGCATTCTCATATTGTTTGTTTATAGAGTTTGACTTACCAGTGTATCAGTCTAGAAGCTTTGTTTTTGAGGAACTTACAGGCAGCTTGTTTGCTTTCACTAGCTGGGTCTTGTTTGTGTTTTTTGTAGGCAATATTCTTCATTTTGATTGTGTCAAAAGACTTTTTCCATAGTCCTCCACGTGGGCGCCCCCTGGTAACGGCAGTGATAAGACAGTTTGGAAAAAAGCAGATAGCTGTAGCCTGAATGGCTGACCAACACCTAAGCGTCTCAGGTTTAGTAGGATGGAATGATTTGTGTAGCTGGATCAGGAACATAGTTGTCTGAACTCCACCACGTTTATTAAACCATCTGAAGCAGCTATCTTCCGGGGCCATCCCCCGAATGGGGTTAAGCGATGTGATGACAACTCGTTCTTGTAAAAACCACTCCACCTCAAGAAACCTGGAACAAAAGCCTCGGATTGGATGGATCAACAACGACGACCACGCAAACGACTAAAGAATTATTCTTTCCGATCCTGGAATGTACGCTCCCTGAACAAACCGGGGGCCGAGAAGGCCCTCCTTCAACAGATCGAAAAGTACAAACTGGAAACAAATCGGCTTGGTAGTGAGATCAATGACAAGAAATCGCATACAATTTTTACAAGTGACAAACCATCGGACCACAAGGAGTTTGGAGTAGCATTTATAGTGAACAATCACCTCAAGCCGCACATTAATGACTTCAAACACATAAATGAACGGCTGTGTGCGATTCCCATTAAGACTCGATTCTTCAATCGCTGGCTCATTAATGTGCACGCCCCCACTAAAGTTAAAGAAGGCGCAGTAAAAGACGAGTTCTACGTCCGCCTTGAGACCCACTTCGACTCACTTCCAGCAAACGACGCCAAATTGCTGCTGGGAGACTTCAACGCGAAAGTCGGAAATGAAAGTTGGTACCGGGGAACCACTGGAGGCCACAGTCTCCATGAAAAATGTAACGACAACGGCCAGCGACTTATCGACTTCGCCTGCAGTAGGAATCTAGTCGTAGGCTGTACGTGTTTCCCGAATAGACGCATTCACAAGTAGACCTGGAAATCTCCAGGCGCACATACCGTCAACTAAATTTATCACGTCCTCATTTGCAATAGATGGGCGTCTAGTGTGATGGATGTCCGCTCCTATCGAGGAGCAAACTCCGACCCAGATCATCACTTGGTGAAGACCATGATTAAAGAATAGAAGGTTACGCAATGCGCAGGTCCGTTATTCAACCACCGAACGAGAGAAAAAGCTCGTGACGTCACAGTTTAAATTTTTCATATGAGCGCGTGTATTTTGTACGAAGTTTCATGTTTTTTGAAAGAAAAATTGCTTTCAAATCTGCAGTTTTATTTTAATTTTGATGAATTTTTTTATTTTGGGCCTCCACAACAAGGGGAAGGTTACTGTCTGTAGGGCATTTTGAAAATCCACCCCATCCCCCTTTATAGTCCCTCCCGCTTAAAGTTAATTTATATATTCTTACATACGATTTTATTCGTATCTTGACGAAATTTTGTATAATGCACCCCCAAGATTAGTGGAAGGTTAATGTTCACATAAGATTTCAAAAAACCACCCTCATCCCCTTTCCCAACCCTTAAAACGAAATCTGCGAATTTATCTGCAGTTTTATTCCGATCTGAATGAAATTTAGTAAATGAGACCTTACAGGCAATGAGAAGGTGACTGTCTACATAAGATTTCGGAAAACCATCCCCCCCTCTCACCTCTAAAAGTAAATCGGCAAATATATCTACAGTTTTATTCCGATTTTGATGAAACTTTGCACATTTGATCTTCATGGGTAGATGAAGGTGACTGTCTACATAGGATTTCGGAATCCCCCCATCCCTCTTCTAATCCCTAAAAGGAAATCTGTGAATTTATCTACAGTTTTATTCCGATTTTAATGAAATTTTGTATAATAGACCTTCAAGGCTGGGAGAAAGAACGAAATAAAACTGTAGATAATTTGCAGATTTCCTTTTAGGGGTGGGAAGGCAGATGGGGTTGGTTTTTGAAAATCTATGTAGACACCCACCTTCCTCTAGCTTTGAAGCTTTAATATTCAAAGTTTCATCAAGATCGGAATAAAACGGTAGGCGCATTTGGAGATTTAGCGGTGAAGGGGGAAGGGGGAAGGGGGTGGTTTTTCTAAATTCGATGTAGGCTTCCCTAGCGTTGAAGGTCTAATATGCGATATTTCATTAAGATCAAAATAAAACTGTAGAAACATTTGCAGATAGCTTTTTGGTGGTGAGAAGGTTGATGGGGGTGGTTCTTTGAAAACCTGTGTAGACATTCACCTCCCCCTAGCCTTGAAGGTCTAATATGAAAAGTTTCACCAAGATCGGACTATAACTGCAGGAAAATTCGCAGATTTCCTTTTAGGGGTAAAAAGGGGGATTGGGGTGGTTTTCCAACATCCTACTTAGACAGCAACTTTCCCCCAGCTTTGAAGATCTAATATAAAGAATTTCATCAAAATCGGAATAACACTGTGGATAAATTTGCAGATTTCCTTTTAGGGGTAAGAAGGTGGATGAGGGAGGTTTTTCAAAACCTATGTAGAAACTCTCCTTCCTCTAGTGTTTAAAGTCTAATATACAAAGTTTCATCACAATCGGAATAAAATTGCAGATACATTTGCAAATTTTCTTTTAAGGGTGAGAAGGGAGTTGGGGGTAGTTTTCCTAAGGCTGATGTAGACAGTCAACTTTCCCTTGTCTGGAAGATCTCAAATACAAAATTTCATAAGATCGGAATAAACTGTAGCTAAATTCGCAGATTTCCTTTTAGGGGTGGGAAGGGAGATGAGAGTAGTTTTTTGAAATCTCATGTAAACATTTACTTTCCCCTAGTTGTGGAGACCAAATTCTCAAAATTTCACGAAAATCGGATTAAAACTGTAGATTTGTAAGCGAATTCTCTATAAAAAGTATCTGATTTCCTAACAAATGCACGGAAAGCTTTTGAAAAGTAAAATTGTGACGTCATGCGCAGGGAGAACGAAAAAGTTGCACACTTCTTTGCGCAACCTTCTATTCTTGAACCATGGGTGAAGACGACCTACGGATGTAAAATTTCCTGGTGCACCAATCGAGAATCAGCCCTCCCAAGATCTTTGCGGTTGATAAGCTTCTGAGCGATGCTACAGCGGTGGCGTATGCTACCGCCCTTGCGGAAAGCCTATCATCTATGCTACACAACATCAGCAACACAGGCGTCCATGGGTTCTGGGAAGAACTCAAGGGTACCTACCATTAAAGAGGTCGCAAAGAAATTCGTGGGATATAAAGCCCGGCAAGCGCAAAATGACTGGTTCGACGAAGAATGCAAAAATTCACTTGACGCGAAAAACGAGGTCTACAGACAATGGATTCAATGGAACCAGAGCCAGAAGAGAAAAAAACAATTTACCCTATACTTAAAGTCTAGGGTATGAAAATATGACGAGCTACGGCGAATATCGAATGGAATAATTAGACGTAAGAAACGTAAATACTTTGACGAGCAGTTGCTGAATATTAACGAAAACTTAGCTAATAGGAACACCAGACAAGCGTACAAACTAGTATGAGGGTAAGGTAAAAAAATTTCGTCCTGACACAGAAATACCGTTACAATCAGCAAAAATTTATGTTTCCTGTCTGGTTGCAACTGTCATTAGTTCGTATGAAAAGTTTCAACTTGTTCTCTCAAGTAGTTTGTTTACACGAATTTTTGCAGTAAACGTCTTACGTGTTTTTCGTTAAAATGGAGAAACTTGAATATCGTGCGGTCATAAAATTCTTCGTTTTGGATGGATTCCCTAAGCAATTTCATCCGAAGTTAACAAAAGTTTACCGGGACTCTGTTCCTTCGACGTCAACCGTTATACAATCGGCAGCTGAACTAAAACGTGGTCGCACGTCCCTCGAAGTCTACCCACGTGAAGGCCGGCCAAAAACCGCAACCACCCCGGAAACCATCGAAAAAGTGCATAATATCGTGTTGAACTATAGGCGAATGAAAGTAAGTGATATTGCTGAGGCTGTGGGGAATATCGGAAGAAAGGGTGCGAAACATCTTGCACAAAGAATTAGAGATGCGAAAGCTCTGCGCAAGATGGGTGCCGCATTTGCTGAATTTCAATCAAAAGCAAGTGCGTAAACGATTTTCGCAGCCATCTTTGCACCGATTCAATCGGGATCCTACCGATTTTGTGCGGTAATTTGTCACAATGGATGAGACTTGCGTCCACCACTACACGCCAGAAACGAAACAACAGTCGAAGCAGTGGGTGGAAGCCGGTGGTTCAGCGCCAAAGAAAGCGAAGTCGATCACATCTGCCGGAAAGGTCATGGCCAGCGAGTTTTGGGGTGCGAAAGGGATCCTGTTAATTGATTACCTTGAAAAAGGCAGAACAATAACAGGCGAATATTACTCCAAAATTCTTGACCAGCTGGATGCCAAAATTGGCGAGAAGAAGCCTGGCTTGAAGAAGAAAAAAATCTTCTTTCACCAGGACAACGCACCTGTACACAAGTGTGCGTTGGCAATGGGAAAACTGCGTAATTTGGGGTACGATTTGCTCGGCCATCAATCCTATTCTTCTGATTTGGCACCCTCCATCTGTTCCCAAACTTGAAGAAATTTGTTTCTGGGAAGCGCTTCGCATCCAATGAAGAAGTTGAGAGGGCCGCAGATGCATATTTTCACAGCTTTCCAGTCTCTCACTTCCGGGAACAGTGGCGTATTTACAGGGGGCACGGAGGGCACGTGCCCCCCCCCCCTTTGAGCTCTTAAATTAAGTCTCATCAATCTAATGAATTTAAGTTGCATACATGTTTTTATTTAGAGATTTTTAAAGGTTGATTTTTTTAATTTCTAATGATCATATGTATATTGTATTGAAACGCTAAAACACTAAGGCGCGGTGCACACTCAGGAAACTAGTTTCATGAAACTGGTTTTAGGAAACTAGTTTCATGAAACTGGTTTCATGTTTTAATGCACATACAGGATACCATTTCTCTACAGTACTGTAGTGGTGGTCGATTCAGTGGTCGCACATGAATTCCACCTTTAGGTATTATGTAAAACTAGCTGCGATGGCTCGCTTCACTCGCCCTCGTATCTTGTGCTCGCTACACTCGCAACTTTCGCCTACCCTAACTTATTTTTTTCATACATGGAGCTGACCCCGCGAACTCCATCCCGCGCCCAATCTTTCAGTTAGTCAACAGGTGGCGAGGTGTATGGTTCTAGAAAAGGATTACACTCTGAGCCACGTTTGTTGTGAATGAATAAAAGTCAATTTGTTTCCATTTGAATAGTTAATTTAATTCAAGGCTTTGTGATATACAGCATTTTTAGTTTTGTTTTGCGGTGCGTAAACAAATAGAGAATCTGGTTTTCCTACTCACGAACAGGCGACGTACAATTGGCCGTGCGAGAAACAAGGATTTTCTAAATTAATGCCACACACATTCATCGACTTGTGCTTTGTTGACTGTCATCGCAAACGCAAGACGCACCGGGAATTGCAATCGTTTGAATTCGAATGGCAGATCAATGAGAATCATTGGAATTCGTGGAATCAACACGTGCTCGCCTTTGAATTTTCCTTTGGGAATTGTGGCTTCTATGACGTTGGGTAACAACTATTTGACAGCAAGTCTGGTTCCATTGCATAGCTTCGGCTGGTTCAGATTTAGAAGCATTATGATGACTGAGCCTATTTTCAGTTGCAGTTGATGTGGCGGGAGTCCTGGCACATCCAATGAATTAAAAAATTCTGTTAGATAGTTGACGACACCTTCTTCGTTGGTAATGGTGTCCAAAGATTTGTATATCATCACTTCGTCAGGGATTTTCATTTGAACATCAAAATTCAATTGGTGGACATCGACATTCTTTGCTGCTAAAATAGCTCGTTCAGCCAACCATTCATGATTGGTGTAATTGCGTACGATGTTCGGGAAAACTTTTTCGATGCGTTGCTCCTTGGAATCGGTGAATTTACAAAAGTGAATGGGAAATTCACTGATTTTAAGGACGCAATGTTGATCTCGGAATGATGGGCAGCGGTTGACGGAAATCGCCGGAAAGGAGAATCATTGCGCCTCCAAAACGATTGTGATTATTGCGCAAGGCTTTCAGAGTGGGATCGAGAGCCTCCAATGCACGTTCATGAGCCATCGTGCATTCATCCCAAATAATTATTTTGCAAATTTGCAAGACTTTAGCCATAGCAGAATTTTTCGACATGTTGTAAGTTGGTTCGCCCGTCACTTGCAAGTTCAATGGCATTTTAAAGGCATAATGAGCCGCCCGTCCTCCTTCGAGCAACGTTGCCGCAATGCCAGATGATGCAACTGTCAACGATATGTCACTTCGTGAACGAATCGTTGCCAATATCAAGGAAATGAGGAACGTTTTGCCAGTTCCCCCAGGCGCATCAAGAAATAAAATGGCACCTTGTCCATCATCGATCGCTTTCATCTGTGTATCGTATGCACTTTTCTGTTGTGGATTCAACAATGGAACATTTTTTAGCCCTGCTTGACCCAATGCATCTCGATTGTAATCACGTTCTTGTTTCAATTCCCGGTTGAATGTGTAGTGCATTGGACGATTGGGGCCGGCATTCCTAATTTGCTCAACAAATTTCCGCAGAGCAGTAAGCACATATACTCTATCAAAATGAGCGCCTCGTTATGTATGACGTCGCTCATTTGAAGTTCAATATCGGCTCTTGAAATGCGAACTCTATGCAAAATATCGTCTGAGTGTTTTCATGTGCGACAAAATATCGTCTTTTTTTTGGTTTATTGTCCGTTGGGATCTAAGCTGGACTTAAACGAACAGATCAAAAAACATAGAGACAAATGGGAAGAATGGGTGTTTTCATGTCCGACAACAAGTCGTCCTTGATTTTTTTAATGTACATATATACAAATAGGAGGGAGCATTGCAAACACAAACAAAAAATTTTTAGCCAAATCGGAATGAAAAAATTTCTCCGTACAAAATGTATGGGAAACGGAATTTCCCAATTTTTTTAATTTCCCGGGAAATTTTCCAATTTTGGGCTCCGTTAGTATCTAAGTTGGGCATAAAGGAGCACAAAAAAAAAATTGAGCCAAATCGGAGAAAGGGTTACTGAGTTATGCCTGCACATACGTAGACAACTTATTTTTATATATGTATAAGAAGTAAGGGGTGTTTTATTCATTGCATAATTCGATAAAAATCCGTGCCCCTCCTGTGCTATTTTCCTAAATACGCCACTGTCCGGGAAGGAATACTGATGTTGCAGAAACGCTAAAAGTTATTCGATAGCAAACTATCGGCCTATCGAAACTATCGACCTTATTGAAACTATCGGGACTACCGGAATGTTCGTCGGATAGTTATTCGATAGTTTCCTGCTAGTTACTAGTTTTTAAAACTATCGATAGTTTTTACTAGTTTTTTAAACTATTGAGTAACTAAAAACTATCGATAATGCCCGTCACTAGTTGATATAATTTCCGTAGCTTAGCTATTGACAAGAGCTCTCTGGGCCCACATAACAAATCTTAATTATTGCTGAATTATCTTTATATGTATGTGTAGCATATTTGAAAATATGCAGTCAGCATCCAAAGTGATTTCAGACTAACTTACAGCACAGCCTAGGGCAGCTGATGATCTCAAGTGCATTTTAACCTAAGTACCGAAAACTGATAAACAGAACTTTGACTGACAGATTCGACTTCACGTTCAACATTTTCAGTGCGCGCTTGGAGGTCAGGACCCTAGACGACGGGGTAGATATAATATAATTTCCGTAATAGTCCACTTATGATGATATAATGATCCCTCAAAATACTATAATGTATAATACTTTAAATACAACACTTGCTGCTACTGCCCGTGGGTTGATGATGCAGTACAAGTTTGTCGGCATATCGAAGATCTGGAAATCAATTTAGATCGATCAGAACCATCACCATTCGCGCTAGAGTGCAGAAAGTGTATCGCAGAGCTTTGGGCTGTTTTTGCTGCTACTTTGGTCAATCTTACAGAATCACTTGAAAAAACGGCATTTGCCACAAAATAAATAAGAAGAAAAATAATAATAAAAAAAAAATATTAAACCACACTCTCTACGCTACAAGACTGTCCGACCGGGCCGGTTCGTGTTCAGTTCAGTTCACCAGACACTCTGCTGGTGTGTGGATCGATAGCAAATTATAATTTAGAACCAATCGAAAAGTCACTAATAGTAGAAGTTGGCACGATTCTGCGATGCAACTATAGTATCTTTAGTTTCATTCATTTGCTATACGAGAGTACCTGCATCTAAACGGATAGATTAGTTCGGAGTCACGTTTCACAGCTCACGGACCTCATACACATGTTTTTATCGTTCCGAGCGAACATCACACATTTCACACAGTGCTCAGTCTTTTGCTGCATCGACGTCCGTTCTAATCTCCGCGGCTCTGTTTCAGATATTCGTGTGAAGTTTCAACATCTCATTCTTTTCTATGATTCTTTCGTGCGTTTCGTGTGTATCTTTTATTGTCAAAGCGTGTTAATTTGTATGATGAATCTCCTCTCGTAATGTGGTTGCTTCAGTGACGAAATAAAATATCAAAGTATAAAAACAAATCGAGATAAATTAAAACAAAACTAGGGTATAAAACGTGCCATGCTGCAGTGAGTTTCTAAGCGATTACATAAAAAGTGTACTATCAACGGATGAGCTTTCTGCGCTAGATAGAAAAAAATGTTGCAATTGTGTCATCCATAATATTAATATTGTGAATCTCAAAAAAATGTTTTTAGAATGAAAGCAATATGTACTAGAAGTGTGCGAATGGGGGAGGAGCTTGCCCTGAAATTGCTGTGCCACCTTTAACGGTTACCTTGATCCGGACCGGCTTTTGATAACTTTATTTGGTATGTTTATCAGTTGTTGTCTTTTTTTCTGTTATTGGTGTCTTGAATAACTTAATTACGAAATCCAGTCTTGGGTGTGTGTACCTCACCATTCAATTCTGAGTCGTCCCTTGCTGTTGGCTACTGAACTGATCGTGCCCCAGACCTTTAACTTGAAATTGTCGAGCCGGTTGCATTTGCAATTGCAGCAAAGCCGCAAACAGTTTAACGGCGTCACCGATTCACGGTGTGTGAATTATATTGAAGCAGCAACGAGGTGTTCTAAATTGTTCATGATTTCCGTGCTAAATCTCGATCATTGGTGTGTGACTATCATACACCGACACTTTTATATGTTTAATCGCGTCATAGATCGCTGGATCAATTTTGCGATTTGCTTGGAGAGTGCGAGGTAATCATTACACAGCAAAACTGAGATCAATCTATTTTCTGATTTTGTATCTTTTCTCTCCGGGCCATTAAAAAAGCTTCTTTTGTAAGATTTTTCAATTTCCGTTTCGTTCACACATGAAGCATGATAAATATTTGAGAGTATTTGAAATTTATGTGTGATCGCGCGTAGACTAATTCAAGCTTTGCAAGTCATACTGATAGTCATTGGGAATCATGCATACTCGAACGTTTTCTTCTTATTTTTCTTTTAAAATATGATAGAAAGATTTTTTCTTTTGCACCACACTTAATTGTTTTGTTGTTTCATTTTAATACGAAAATAAAAAAAAAAACAAGCTAGGCTTCGGCTAGCTTGCCGACGGTATGATACCCTTCGTTGTGTCCTATGGTGCATTTTCCATTTTGAAATTAGTAGTAAAACTTGTTCCAATTTCACTGTTCCTATGAGAGGTATATGAAATAGTAGGCCGATTTCAACCAGATTTTGGAACGTAGTTTGCCAGTCAATATGATTGAATAATATGAACTTTGGTAAAGATATTTTCAGAAATAAAAAAGTTTTTCTAATAAATACTTGCTTTTGGAACGGTCGTTCCTATGACAGCTATGTGACGTAGTGGTCCGATTCCGTTGGTTCCGACATATATACAGCATACAATAGAAAGAAGACTTTATACAAAATTTCAGCTCGATAGCTTTAAAACTGAGGGACTAGTTTACATAGAAACAGACAGACGGACGGACAAAGCTTAATCGACTCGTCTCATCATACTGACCAAAAATATGTATGCAGTAATCCCTTAACATTCGCGAGGGATACGTTCCAGAAAAAAAAGTATCTACACTGCATGCAGATACATCGGAACATGGATATGTCTATGACTACCGACTGCGTGGAACCTGTTGTGTTGAAGATATCGACGTAAGTTTTATAAAGATCCCAGTATAGTTATACTGGATGAAATCATTCGAAAAAACACGTCCCACGCTTTCGGTAGGC
The DNA here is from genome assembly GCA_964017055.1 of Chloromyia formosa. NCBI lineage: Eukaryota > Metazoa > Arthropoda > Insecta > Diptera > Stratiomyidae > Chloromyia > Chloromyia formosa. Next base: position 13,131,766 of record OZ024817.1, read on the forward strand.
ATAATACATATCCATGTACCGATGTATCTGGTGGCAGTGTAGATACTCGTCATAAATTCTGCTTTGCTTTGTCCTATCCGCTCGGGCTCCTTTCTCTCGCGGGATCGTTTCGTTTTCGTTTGCATCGCGTGTGTGCAATATTCACCTCCTCTCGTGCACCCTGTTCCATCAACCCGTTCGGTACAGTTTGCAGACTGCAGCCTATCGACATTTCTCTGAGTAAGTATCTGCTAATCGCAATCACGCTTCCCACCATCTTTTCCCAATCGGACGTGTATTGTGTTTGTGTATCTATTCCAAAATCACTCACACACTATCCGCCTCATCCCGCCCCTTTAATCAACAGTCCGGGTCCGGCATACACAATCCGTTTCTCAAGTAACGCGTGCGACTCTATGCGATTGTGTCCGGCAAACAAAAGTAAACAAAACATTCCAACACACGCACAAAGAGAATGCACAAGACAAATTTAGGAATTTTTGCGGAAGGGGGGCATTTGATCTTCTGCAGACCTCTGAATGTACATCATAACATATAACATCCTGCGACGAATATTTCTTTATTTCGGGGCTTGAGATATTCTAACTCGCCTAGTATAAATCTGCCATTTTGTTCTATATGTTGCACGTGGGGTGGGGGCCCACATTGTGGACCAGTCAGACCTCAAATCGCCGCCATTGCAAATGCACAAACACAGTCGCTGGATCACCCGATTTGGCTCGAATGAGCTTCATCCGCTCTCACTCATCTTCGGGGGGCGGGAACTATGTACACTCTCTCAAATTGCGTCTGCGCATGTCCAAATGTTAGTCGAACTGACTACTTGCTACTTTTTCTGGGACCCTAGTAATTCAGATAGTACATCACGGGCTATTTTATTAAATGATGAATGGGAATTGGCGGAAATTGAAGGTCATTGAAAGTCCTTGGACGTCCTTGACCTAAATAATGAGTAAAAATGGAATTTCATTCATTGTGACCTCAGATTGGGTCTATGCATGTGCATGTCGGGAGTGCACAATTTGTTTAATGAAATGGTGAGAATGAGAATGATATGAATGAATGAGAGGAGGAGGTCCACTGCCCCGAGCGAAATTTCGCATACATTCTGAGACCATAAATTGCGTGTGAGCATTTCGAGCGAGGAGAGCAGATGACTTCTTGCGACGTGTTCTGGGGGCCTAGTCAAGTTAGGTAGTACGGAGCGTACTCTATATTTTTGAGGATTTTGAATGTATGGTATGTTGTGTATGCAGGAGTTTTGATTATGGCGTCGCGTTCACTGAGAGCGTGGGACAGAGAGCACAGAGAGCGCCTGTTCACCCGTACATTATGTTATTTCTTGCCGTCCACAACGTCAACCTTTATCGCTATCAAATCAAAATCCCAACATGTACACACAGGATCCCCGCAAGCGCGCCGCCCGCGCGGATCCACAAGCAACAGCCATGCACAATGACCACTTCACTCAAACGATATGCACAACCAGAAAAGAAAAATTTTCAATGGGCTTGTTTCCTCTTCTGACCCCCGAGTAGAAAAACAGACATTTCGTGTGACGGACCAATTTTTAGGATGACCCCCAGCTATAAGACATATCCATGTCAAAACTACGCGAATGTCGAGACTAGGGTCCCTTGTAAATATGGGGGTTGCGGTCCATGGTGATAAAAAATTAAGAAAAGCGATGTTACTCAATACATAATGCTTGCAAATACATATGCACTGGACAGCAAATAAACCGGGCCACCCGCCACCTTGGAACTCTAATCCAATTTTCTCAAAAAGTATAAAACTTACAGCTATCAAAGTTGTATCTACAGAAAGTGCGTTTCATGACGATTAAAATGAATGGTATGGAATGGAAACGCATTGGGATTTATCAATTTATTAAGCGTTTATTAAGGATTTTACTAAGAAGAGTCGTTTCCAGTCGTGGAATCACCAAGTGAAAAAGAAAATTAATTTAATTTAAGCCGAACACAAAGAAAAAATTGAAAAAAAAAAGTTTTTGGTCAGTATTTGTTCCCTTCCCTTGCTCGAATAACTGCTACCATCGTCGTACTCATAGACCTCACGACGCTGTCGATGAAATCTTGGGGAATTGCATTCCACTGCTCTTCAATTGCGATTCGCAGCTCTGGAAGCCTTGTTGGAGCAGGTACCCGGGCTCGGATCCGACGTTTCAGCTCATCCCATAAGTGTTGTATCGGATTCAAGTCCGGGCTTCGAGCTGGCCAGTCCATCGTACGAATGCCGACGTCGTGTAGATACTGGGTCACCACATGAGCAACATGAGGCCGTGTATTATCATGCATCAACTGGATATCCTGCCCGAAACCTGCATAAGAAACCACATGGTCTGCGAGCATTTCAATGATGTAGTGGTGAGAAATCAATCCACGTGTACGGCCCGTCGGTTCGATGAAAACTAACGCTGTACGTGCGGCTAGCGAGATGCCGGCCGCCTCAGACCATTACAGTTCCTTCTCCATAAGCAACAGATTCCTCGATGCTACACTGAGAATAACGTTCTCCAGGGCGACGATATACTCTCTGACGTCGATCACTTCCATGTAGACTCACCCTGGTCTCATCACTGTGCTAACGTCCGATCCCTATGCTCTCGACGAAATTCAAGTCGTGCTCGACGGTGGGCTACAGTTAATGCTGGTATTGTTGCAGCTCTCTTTGGAGTCAGGTTGCGTTCAGCAAGTCTACTTCTGACGGTATTTGAACTTATGACCACTTGGCATTCGTCACGCAGATCGCAGACTTTGTTGGACTTGGAACTGCGTTGAGGCGACAATTTCGCAGAACAGTAAGTTGGATATAACGATCATCTGCTGCTGATGTAGCCCTAGGTCTGTCCGTTCCTGGACGGCGATCGAATGCTCCAGTCTCTAAGTATCGTCTGTAAACTCGTTGCACCGAAGATCTGCTGATTCGAAGTCTTCGAGCGTTGCCCAAGGCCTGCTTGAAGTAGTGCTATAGCTTGAGCTGCTTCCTCAGGTGTCGTATCCATTATTTGCTGAAAAAGTAGCAAAAATGCACGCGTCTAAGCAAACAATGGACAAAAACTAAAGAAATGATAAGAAATATCCGACTACCCTCACTGTAGAAGAAAAGAACGGTAAGCGTGAATGGTATAAAAACTATACATAGATATGTACATGTATTTGGTGCAGTCACGAGTGGTAACAAGTTCAAAACTTGGATGTCAATAAATTTAATGGAACACGAGATTTAATGAAGGAATGAATATATTACTTGTTTGCTCAATCAAAGTATGTAATAATAAACCTAATGCTTCGTTTACACGTGAGCATCTCCCTGAATTTGAACGTGAATATACTAACAACCACATGATGTTCGCTGCTCTGATCAGGCAATGTTCCCATCCATCAATTTCTCGAGAATTTTTCCACAAAAATGTTCCCGCACGTCTTATGGAAAACGCATTAACACGAAAAAAGGTGCGTTCATACTTTTGCTCGGCCAAGATGTTCAGAGCTGTTCAGACCCGTTCCCATGATGAGTGGGAACAGGTGCGAATGCTCACGGCACAAAATGGAAATGTACCTTTTCATATGGATGAATGTTTTCAAATGAGGGTCAACCATTGAGAGAAAATGTATGCGTTTCATACAAATTGCCATCAGGTATAGTTCAGCCATTGGGTAACTTGGGGAAATAAATTGTGGTGGAGAATTTTTTCCTTTAATTTTTTATGTTTTTTTTTTGGGGTGCTGAACACGATTTCGGAGCTTCCCACCAAAATTTGTTTGCGGAACATGGTCAAAATCTCAAAAAATCTCAAAAAGTTGAAGAGCATAAACTTCTGCGTCTAATGAGCCTAAACGTCAAATTCGGTCCAGTCATGTAGCCGCAATCGACAGTCAAAAAATGTCGAATTCCGATCCGACGCCTGCCATTCGAGGTGACGTATCGGCTTCATTTCCAGAGTAGAGCAGTACTGTTTGGGAGCTTGGTGATAAAGTCGTTCCCTATCCAGGTCATCCTGTTTCGCTCAGTCCTAGTATACCGATATTATATCCGGTCATTTCCCGTTCGACTTCAATGAGCCTCGCACTGTTGAACACCACGGGTAATACTTGGAAGATTTTTTTCTTTGAAATCATTGAAAAGACTTAAGTAAGAAACTCTATAAAATTTCACATTTTTGAATGTACTATATCTTTTTATCTACTGCACGAATCAGAGTAAATGATATCTTGTGAACAGCTTTGGGACACAATGAGCCCGTGAGAAAAGAAAGCAGATCTCGATACGCCCCCTACGAGGTTGTAGCCTTGTCAAAGCATAACGAGACCAAGAAAATTTTTTTTAAAAAATTACGGTCTTCAAACTTGCATACGAGTATCTGAAGTGTTTTTCGTCGTATTGACTTCGAATTTGCAACACTTCGTAAGACGACCCCCTCGATCACCAGAGGCCGGAGCTACAGAGGTCCGAAAATCCGTACTTGTTGTGTAGCGTAAACGTAGTGCCAATGGTCAGAAGTTCGTTGTGTGAGTGTGTTACATACTATTCTTTGTCGTCTTCTTCAGTGTTAAGGGACAGGAAAATAGCTGCTTCTACGGGGTTCTCCCACAACGACCTGGGGGTGAGGTGTGTGGGAGCCAGCTGGGCAGTTGAAAATGTGGTCTTCCATTGCAGGCGGGGCATGTGTTTGTGACATTCCGGTCGATGCGAGATAGGAGTTAAGACGAGAACACCAGCCTGGCCGGAGTTGGGCAAGTGTCGCTCTCGCTGCTCTCGGAAGTAATCGCTCCTCAGGAGAAATGGCTGGTGGTTGTGCAGAGAGAACTACGTTTGCTACTACGAATATGCCGCCAAGGAAGTGCCGGAAGTGACAGCCACAGCTCCAGCCCCTGTCCAGGAATCGGACAACACTGCAGATGTGCAGGAAAATAACGAGCCACCAACAGTAGTGGAAGCTAATCCGACAGTAGCGGCTGTAGCAGTTGAACCTGCTACCGATAGTAACGAGCAGCACCCGCAACCGCCGCCACCAAATGAACCTCAACCTGATGAGAACAATGCTGGGGCAGACGCTAAAGTGAACGAGGAAGGTGGCGATGAGGAGGTTGGTACCACCGGGGACAGTCAACCAGGTGACGATTCTCTCAGAACGAAGAAAGAGACGGCGACGAATAGCGCCGAATAAATTTGATTTGTTTTTGATTTTTTGAGTAATTTGATGATCACAATCATCACACCCCTGGGGTGGAGTTAGAATAAGCCACAGCGTTCCCGGCTTGTCGTAAAAGGCAAATAAAGGGATAGGATGTGTGTGCCAGCAACTTGCACTTGCACATCTATATATTAATAGGTCCAATTCTAATATGCTAACGAAACGTCTACTAGGCCTCGGATAAGGACTGACTCAACGGTTACAACTTTTGGCTATCGTACAATGACTAAGATTGGTTTCTGGAATATGCGTACTCTCCTGGATAATGGATCAGAGGGTACCCAGAACGCGCGATTTCTACAACTTAGAGCGAATTCCAACGGTACAAACTGAACATCCTGGGACTTAGCGAAATTAGATGGTGGAATAGTGGAGAGTACATTTCTCCATACGTAACACTGTGATGTTGTACTGTATTTCAGAAAAGTTGCTGGTAGTGTCCGTGAATCGGGGGTAGCGCTCCTTTTAACAAGAGCTGCACGTAGTTGCCTCATAAGCTGGGAACCGGTCTCAGATAGAATTATGACCGCCAGGTTTTGGACCAAAATGAGAAACATTACAATAATACATTGCTACGCTCCAACTGAACAAGACAGCGTCGAGGCGAAGGACTCCTTCTACGAACAACTTAACGCCGTCCAGAGTAAAACACCTAAGGTCAACATTGTAATGGCAATGGGAGATTTGAATGCTAAGGTTGGTGCCGACGACGATGGACTGAGGCACGTGATGGGGAGACACGGTCTAGGCGACCGCAACGACAATGGTGACAGGTTTGTAGAGTTTTGCAGCTTCCACCGTCTCTTCATCGAAGGCACTAGGTTTGAGCACAAGAAGTGCCATAAGATCAGCTGGACCTCTGTTGATCGGCATAGAACTGAAAATAAATCGGCCATTTTTCCATTAGCAATAGATTTCGCAGTTGCCTTCTGGACGTTCGTAATAAGAGGGACGCCGACGTTGGAATGGGAAGAGATCATCATCTCATGATCGCTAATGTTCGATTGCGGATTGCAGCCGTGCACCTTCGTAGTGACGGCGGATCTAGACGCCGTATATTTGACACTACCAGACTAAAGTATCCTGCTGTAGCACAACAGTTTAACAACCATCTTGCGCTGAAGGCAGCTGAGATAAGTCACCCGGCTAGTGACCTAAATAGGCACTGGGACACCATAAAAAATGCGTACATAGAAAGCGTAGACACCATACTTGGCCCGAACCCGGCTTGCCGGAACAAGCTTTGGGTGTCCGAGTGATAGCCAGAATAATCTTGGATAGGCTGAGGTTCCAGCAGGCTGGGTTTCGATCCGGTTACTCCTGTGTCGACCACATAAACACCCTGCGGATTGTAATCGAACAATGCGTCGAGTACAGATCTCCGCTGCACTTACTATTCATTGATTTCGAGAAGGCTTTCGATAGTGTGAACCGAGGATGGTACCTGGGCTGCTTTGCGCGACCAGTAGCGCAGTGTGTTGAGGCATCAGTCTCATGTTTGACTACCGGCGTTTCGGGTTCGAGTCCCGTCCACGACGACGTTCGTGGCCATGGATGTGCAGGAGGTGCATGCTGGCACCTGTATTCTCTGAAACCAATTTATGCCAACGAAACGTCAACTGGGCCACATGGAACAGTTGACGCGCTGTGCCCCACAAGGGGTTAGAGCAATTGAGTAAGGTGTCGGGGGACTTTGAAGTTGAAAGCGGAGTTTGACAGGTTTGCATCCTCTCACCGATCCTATTCCTCTTAGTGATTGGTGATGTGTTGCATGTAGCTTTACCCGTGGGATGCTGTGGAATTCAATTGACCTTGATGTCTCACTTACAAGACCTGGATTACGCTGACGATATATGCCTACTCTCTCACAAAATAATGGATCTGAGCGAAATGGCTTTGGATCTGGAGAGGGAGGTAAGCAAGGTTGGGATAAAGATCAACACTTAACAAGACCAAAGTTCTTAGCCTGGCTGGAAATCCAACTCACCCCATTAATGTTAATGGACAGCCTGTGAAACAGGTGGACGAATTGAAGGTGGCACTGAGCAGGATATCGTTCGTCGCATTAACCAGGCTAAATGCGCTTTCGGCATGTTGTCCAAAATCTGCCAAAGCAGTTATCTGTGTTTAGACCAAACTGGGCCTGTTCCGCTCCTTGGTTCTGTCTGTGCTGCTGTATGGGAGCAGTACATGGAAAGTAACCGAAACAGTTACCAGAAAATGGCAGGCTTTCATCAATTTCCGTCTTCGTCGAATCTTAAGAATTTTCTGCCCCGAAGCAATTTCAAATGAAGAACTTAATCGGTGCACGGGTCGGATGCCTATCGACGAATTGATTCGCAGGCGAAAGTGGCAGTGGATTGGTCACACGTTGCGTAAGGGCGATAGTTTCATTGCTGGACGCACTATGCGATGGAACCTCTTTTCCCAAAGAGGCCAACGAAGGGGTCGTCCTCTTTCCTGCGGCAGACGGTTCTTCGTACCGGAATGACCCGTTTTCCAACGGCCCAAGAGCTGTCAAACCCTCTCGATGCTAAAAGAACTGCAGTATTTGAAGCATCGCTACCACAACACAACAACCAGGGGTCGTCCTCTCGTGGCGCAGATCAGTGGACGATGAGTGTTATATCACTGGGAAATCTTGGGGTTAGATACGTAATATGGCCGGAAGCCGAACGTAGGTGTATTAGACGCGCTATGCCCCACAAGGAGTTAAGGCAATTTAGTAGTAGTATACAGATTTTGGATTTCATTTATGGGAAATATACTATAACTTGTTCATTGAAACAAGTAAAACTTTGAAATCAAAAACGGATTCTTTGTCCAATCACTTTTTATTACTGTTCCCTGACGCGTTTCGCTCTTTCAAGCATCTTCCCTCTGAATCGTTTTTGATTTCAAATTTAATATGAACTATCACAAAGTGCAAATAGTAGGGAGGGGGCACGAACGATTTTTTCTTTGAGGATTTCACTATAAACACTTTATTCAGCCTCGCATACATTTCCCCTAGTGTCTACAATGACTGGCGCGCTAATGATCTAATAAAATAAAACGATTAACAGTTTTTTACAACTTCATCAACGACTAATTATTACACCATTTTTTTATTCCCGTCATTAAATACTAATTCCCAATAATTGCTCACGTCTGCTCGTAGTATCGGATTGCAATGTGTTTTCCTTTTTAAAATAACAGCTCTTTCAACATTTTATTAACAGCTCTTTGTTCGTCCCATGCACCACTCAAAATATCAAAATGAATGATCCCGGTGACAGAGAAAGGCTGTCGCATCCTTAAATCAAAAACGAATCTGTGACCAAATATGTTATATGGAAATTCGAGGCATTCCATTAGATGACTCTAGCATACCCGCCAACAAACATGTGTCGTGCCCATAGATTGTTCATTGCATTTTCACGAAAATAGACTTTTCCATTGAGACTTCATAAATAATTCCCGGAGAAAATAAAGACATTGTACAGGGATATCAAATATACGAGAACTGCCTCATATGGAAATCTGATGCATTCGTTTAAAGTCTGAGTGGAATGCACGCGACGGTTCATGCTATGATGATGAGATGTGTCCCTGCAATCTCAATCTGTAGAGGATTCTGAAAATTCTAGACGCGCCGTTTTCAATTTTTCATTTGATACACGATCAAAAAGAAAAACAACCCAGGGTGCTCGACACACAGCCATCAGATGGGCTGGCACTCGTATGTGTAGTACATATGGGTGGCAAGTCATCATTACTCATACTTCGACCAACATCCGATTTCTCTCAGGACAAGGAACTGGTTGCATGTGGCATCTCAGCAAGCCCCGATCCTATTCATTGTTCATAAATTATGATTGCCACATTTTGCAACATTTTCTTTGCAACTACTCTACGTGTTCATACTTTTCCTGTCTTCCAAGCCCATGTCAAAAGGAATCCAATTGACTTCAAACGATTCGTGGACATTTCTTAAGCCTCTTTCTTGACCGTTCATCTTGTTACAGACTCTGGCCATATGGTGCATCATATCCTCGACTAATTTTAATTTATGAGTACCTGGACTCAGACGGGGAGTGAAAAGTCATCTAGGGACGTGAAACAGATTAGTCGTTGACTAGTACAAGATGTGCTTCCACAGGCTTGAGATGCGAAAGTCATTATCCTATGGACAATTTTGAAAAAGTGTTGCAAAAAAAGGAAGAAGAAGCTGTTTCCAATTGAAGTGAGACATTTCAACAGCACCGACTCTGGGCAGGATTTGTTCCGCGCTTGAACGTTAACAATTTGATGTTCATGGACGTTTTTTGACATTAGCCACATTTGAGATTTTAAAGTGCCAAGGATAAGTCATTATCTTCAATGGGTGCGAAATAGGTTCGCCTAGGATTGTTTCATCTGTTGGCATTGATTATTGTTGATGGCTTGTTTAGAAGTCATTCATAGAGTTTATGGAATAGCATTTTGTAGTCGTTTAGAGTGACTATGCCTGGTTCTGGTGGGCAACGGAGAAAGTCCTGTTCTAGTGAAGACGTTTCAAAGTTTTATTATTTTTCAGATGGTAAATACTTTAATAGCCGTCAGAGAGTTCCATAAAGCCCTATTGCGAAGATCAGTTATCAATCGATTGACAAATTTATCAATCAAAATTGATAATGGTATCAGGAAAAATATTTGAAAACATTTCAGACCATTTTCATACAAAACAAAGGACCGGTTTTAATCCAGGTCCCATATGTGATCTCATCGGATCAAAGTTGAAAGCAAATTGGTTGAACGTCAACTTATTTCGCCTCCATCTAAATGTACAATACAATATTATGAGTCCGCAATTCGCCCCCACGACGGCGAAGTATCTACAATATATCATCATCATCGTGGCGCAACACCCCGACGTCGAGCCCTGGCCGCGTGGTTCATCGTCCTCCAATTATCTTGGTCAACTGACCGCGTCTTCCAATTTCGGACGCCCGGAATTTCCAACAAGCTCTCGGTCTTCGCAGCCTTGCTCCGTCGACGCGTCTTGTATTGAATATTTTCATCGTCCATTTGTTGTATGTGTCCTGCCCCTTGTATACGTTGTAGTTTGGCGATTCTTGAAACTTCCAGCTCATCATACAGTTCGTACAGCCCATGGTTATATCGGATGCGCGATCCATTTCGGTCGCAAATTGCTCCGAAAACTCGCCGAACGACCTTACGTTCAAATGTGCTTATCATGTTTTCGGAGGCTTGAGTAAGGGTATATGCGGAGCTTAGTATTTCTGTGTACATGCTTCGATTGCATTATTGGGAGGACCGAGAAGAAAGTCTTATTTGCTAGCTGTATTCGTTGTTGTTGTTGTTGTGGCTTCTTAGGGGCATCATTCTGGTTTCTTGGTGAAGGTGGTTCTACGACGACATCAGTAGGCAGCCTGTGACACAGGCCACAGATCTCCCGATAGACTTGTAAGTCGTTAGTATGGTCTCCTTCTCTTTCCCCAGGAACTGCCAGTTATAGCTTTAAGGACTTTGTTCTTGCTTCTCATCTTGTCACAAATGGTCGACTCATGGGCCAATAAGGTAGACATGCTGTCAAGGGTGACACCGAGAATTTTAGGGTGGTTTATGGTGGGGATAGTTTGACCGTCTACTGCAATATTCAGTTGTTGCCTCACTTCTTTCGTCCATGTGGTAAACAGTGTAGCAGACTTCGGCGCAGAGAGAGTGAGATTTTTGCTGGCGAAGAAGGTGTTCAGTTCGTCGAGATACCTATTTATCTGTTCGCACATTTGAGTGATGTCGCTACCGGTTGCTAAAATCGTGCAGTCATCAGCATAACTGACGATTTCGAGTCCGTCAGGTGGCGTAGGGAGTCTTGACATATAAAGGTTAAACAGGGTGGGGGATATGACTCCTCTTTGGGGAACACTCTGTTTAATTCGTCTTAGTTTAGATTTCCCGGGTCTAAATTCTGTGTAGGACTGTCTGCCGGCAAGATATTTGGCGATCCACTTTACAATATACGACGGAAGCGGTGTACCGCAGATGTCAGACAGGAGAAACGAGTGGCTGACAGTGTCAAAAGTCTTTGATAAGTCTAATGCCACCAGAATCGTTCGTTGACAAGGACGTGCTTGGTTGAGACCATTAAGTGTTTTTGATGTAATGACATCCAAATCCGTCGTGGTGCTGTGCATACTTCTAAAGCCATGTTGGTGGTCGGCCATCTGAATGTGAGTCGCAATTATAGGGTGGAGCAGCGCTTCTAGGGTCTTGGCTACAGGATACAAAAGTGGCATAGGACGATATGATTCGCCTAGTGTTGGGTTTTTTCCCGGTTTTAGAATAGGGATCAATCTTCCTTTCTTCCAATATTCGGGAATGATAGACGATGAGATGGAGAGGTTAATCGTGGCTGTTATGTATTCAATTGCTCGTGTGTCAAGATATTTGAGCAACGACCATCGATATACCACCTGGTACCAAGGGCTTTGGAACTCTTCGCTCTTTCCTTCAATTTTTGTTGTTGTTGTTGTAGCAATGGTCGGAATTCGGTGTGTTTGTTGGTTACATGCCTACGGATTCGTCTTCATTCCTGGTGTTGAGGGATAGAAAGTTAGCTGCCTCTATTGGGTTCTCCTACAGCGATCTAGGAGTCAGGTGCGTGGGTGCAGCTGGGCAGTGAAATATGTGGTCAACGTCCCTGCGACAGCCGGTTCTACGTACCGGAGCGACCCGTTTTACAACGGCCAAGAGCTGCCAAAACTTTTCAATGCAAGAAGGAAAGTGTGTTTGTATGTTACATGCCTCGTATCGTCTTCAATTTTTGTCATCATATTTGGTGTGCAGATGGTTTGATTACAGATTAAAAATCTTTTTATGGTTTGCGCAAATTCTAATACCTGCGGTAACGGAGGTGTGTCATCTCGGATCTCATCATATTCCTCTTCGTCGTTGTCTATTTCCGTATTTGTCACTTGATTGCGAAGATCCTGATTGGTAATGTCGCCTGCGGTTATCATGTCCCGATCGATTTCGGCATAGTCTTCCAATGTGTTTTCAGAAATAGGAGTTGGAAATTGCAGAGATTGAGCCCAATGCGCAAACCTTGGTTCGGTATCTTCTTCAATGATGTTATTTTGGCCGAGCCCTGAATGTCGGAAACAGTTTGAAATTGTTGTTGCCGAAACATCACTCCATGCCTTTTCCACCATCAACATTGCATCTTAAACATTGAATTTTGTTTCCTGTTTCAGCTCGATATATTGAAGGAATTTCAGTACCAGTTGTTTGCTGTAGTTGTATTTTATATTTTGAATCACTCCCTGGTCCATAGGCTGTAGGACGGAAGTTGTGTAAGCTGACAAAAATGCGTCTTTGATAAATCTGAAATTTTTCAGATTTATATGTGCAGGGCAGTTGCCTATCAGCAACAAGATTTTTCGCGATTTTGTAATGAGTTCTTGGTCCCAGCTTAAATAAAATTCGTTGAAGAGCTCGGTTGTCAGCCATGCCTTACTGTTGTTTTGATACTCAACCGGCAACTTTTGCATGTAAGAAGCATTTGTGGCTTTCTAACTGGACATTCTTGCCTAAGAGGTCACTTAAAAATTATGGGACGCTAGCTGTCATTTCTGCGAGGACGATGATGAAACGTCATTGCACGTTCTTTACGAATGTGAGGCATTGGCCCAACGTCGCCAAATACACCTTGGCATTGCCTTCCCTGAAGCAGATGACATTGCTTCGAACCCGATCACCTTTTTAAGCAAATTCATTGATCGACAGGCCTAGGTCTGTTGCCACACCTCGGGCTATAGCACAATAGACCGTTTGGCCTCGGTGTTAGTGGGCCTTTTGGCGCCCGCAGCCCCTTTCTTAATCTTCCTAGAACCCGTGTACACCTTTGTTGCCGATGTCAAGGTCGTGGTCAATCTGGTTGGCGGTGCGTGTATCCGGAGTTTTCCAGGTTTTTTTATGAATGCATCGGTGCGGAAAGCATGTTGAGCAAGGCAAGGTTGTGCTGCATGCGAAGTCGATTAATCGTTGACCGTTGTGATTGCATTCCTTGTGGAGTATGTGTCCTCCTGTGGTTCCCCGATGCCAACTATCGCTTCCAACTTTCGTATTGAAATCTCCCAGCAATATTTTGACGTAAAATATATTGTGGCGTCAAATATTAATATCCCAAATTTCCTTTGAGCCATTTTTTTTATTGAATACATAAACAGCAGTGTAGACTTCGTAACACCTTCCCTAAATTAGATAATTATTTGAATGTCATTTAGGACAAGGAAATAGCTGAGATAACATAATTGTTCAGTAAGTGTTCAATATTTCACCATACTTCAATCCACAAAAATGATAATATCATTTTTATCTCGTTAAAGGTTAACATTTTAAGCCTACACTTAAGTTAATCCTGTGCTAATTACAAGTAAGATAAGATATTAAAACTAGCGCAAAAATGAAATGAATTTGTTGTAAAACACAAACTGATACTTCAACAAAAAAAAACCCACGAACGTTGTCGTGGACGGGATTCGAACCCGAAATGCCGGTAGTCTCATGTTTGACTACCGGCGTTTCGGGTTCGAATCCCGTCCACGACAACGTTCGTGGCCATGGATGTGCAGGAGGTGCATGCTGGCAACTGCATTCTCTGAAACCAAGTTATGCCAACGAAACGTCAACTGGGCCACAAACGTCAACTGGGCCAACAGTTGACGCGCTATGCCCCCCAAGGGGTTAGGGCAATTGAGTATACTTAGATACCGAGACGACGCGTTCGGTTTCGGTAGTGAGTTCTCGGTCGCCCCTCCCCTCCACGATACTACATCTAGAGAAACAAAGGTTCAATCCTCGACGCGTTGAATAAAAACTTCCTATGGGTACTTCTAGAGCTACTACAGCACTGCGACCTTGTCAGTGACCCTGCTCACAGACTGTCGAACACGAGCATGATACAAGTGAACTCGTTTTCTTCATAATTGTGTGAAGTGTGTGTATTGAGCCACTCGGAGGACACTTGTGCCGTGTCCGACAGTGTGTGGCCGGCCTTAAAGACGACTCGGATATGAGGTGCGTGCTGCCACTGCACCATCCGTAAAATATTCTATAGAAACGTCAACAAGGCATGGTAATGTAGGAGATGTTGACGCCCCCATGCCCCTAGAGGCGTCAAGGCAATTACAAAAAAAAAACTAGGGTATAAAAAAAATACTTAATGATGGCCATCAATTGTAGCGCTACTTTTGAATTCAAATCACGTATACATACTTCTTAACTAATTAATTGACTAATTAATACACAATTCTAATTTTGGGTATGTGCCAGACGCCCACTTTGCATACAATATTTACTCAAAATATTTACGTGCAAGACGAGCCGAAAATAGTTGCCATTTCCTAGTAAAAATCCAGCAGATTTAGCGATTTATGGAGCGTTTCGATATTTATAATTCCCAGAAACACAGGTTTGAATCATATTCTTGTTCTTTCATCAGTGCTCCATCAGATTTGCTATCAGTTGAGCAAGCTATCCGTTCGGCTATCTATTCTCCATCAGTTTTGCTATAATTTTATGGAGAACGGATAGCTCAACTGATAGCAAAACGGATTTAGAACGGATGGAAGAATTGGAACTGAAACCAATATGAAAGAACAAAATTAAGCATTTCTCAATAAATTTTGAGTCCAGTCACGGATACAAGATGCAACCAGAAGTACGGAGCAAAGCTGAATTTAGGAAAAAGGAAACTTACTCGTAGGTTAAAATTTTAACTAGTCGAAGCAAAATTCCACCGGCGACAAATACTTTTAAAACAAAGAAGAGGTTTGACAGCTGCGTGGAAATTGTGTAAATTGTCTTAAAAATTCGTATGTTCAAAGATATCTTGACTTTGAACTTGACCATTAGCTAGTAAAAGGCATTGGATTGAATTGCTGCATTGAATATTTCTCAAAGTGTTCCAAACGAATTGAATTTTACATAAACGTGACATTCCTAGGATCGTCTACATTCGGTGCCTTAAGGAGTACCTAAGCTCGAAGCTCTTACCTCCCCCCCTTGCGGGAATGGCGTTTTCTCTGACCGAAGTCAGAAGGATGACTACTTTGGAACATGCACTTTCCTCAGAACCTTACCATTATAGGCTGCGACCTAGCTTAGCCGACTTAACAATAACTCACAGCCACCACGAGTCCAACACCTTGATGGGCCAGTACCTTGGTACTGTGGGCACACCCATCCCCGTGGTTCATTATTTGCTACTGACTTCTCAAAAGCCGGAATGATCTCACCGTTCGATATCCTTACGGAATATCTTACTGATTAAGTTGTGCATCACGGGCTCAGTTAAACCCACTATCCCCAAGAGAGTTGAATGTGCTTCCGTTCCTCACGTACTAGTAAGCATTCCCCTCAGTCGGGGATAGTGCTTCCTTTCGCATCACAGGTCGGCACCATGTTCAGGTACTAGGAAGCCAATTGACTAGGTACGTGGGATTGTCAAGCCCCAAAGCAGTATAGGAATCAGTATCTCTTACTTTCCACCAATCCACACCTATGTTAGAATCAGAGCATGGGAAAACCCCAAGCCGTGTCGTCATCAAGTCTAGGAATCGGAATACTGGGAGGACCCCAGCAACCTTTCCGCTTCATGGCACCTATAGGATTGCTCCAATAGGAATCATAAAAGATACTTTTCAGCCTATATAGCCCCTTTTCGTAGTTCGTTATGCGGGGGCACCACTCCCCAGGTGTCGTATAACGACGGACTCAAAAGACCATCACACAACACCGGTGGCATCATAACGACGGACACCACTAGCGAGACCGTCAATCAGCCACCTTAACTTCATAACTAAGGTACATGGGGTCGTCAGTCCCCAAAGGCATGCATAGGGATCAGCGCCAAGGCCCCTTTACCCTATACACCACCTCCTTGCGTAGCTCAGGTCCGTGGGTTCGCTAAACCCAAAACACCATAAGTCTTTCGACCCAGTGGGTGTCCCCTGCGGGGACATAAACGTGACAGGAGAAAACTTCCTTCACAACGCCACAGTTACCATAAATTGAGGTTCACTTAAAAGCAGATACCCACCCATAATCGTCGCCTTTAGCCATCTCTCTCTCTACTTGTATTTAAAAATCTATGATAAAAAAGATAAATATTATTGCGGTCGTATTACAGTCCGATATAATTTTATGACATTTTACAATGTTTGAAAGGTACCGAAAACCAATACACGTCAATTTTCAAACAACGCTTGTCTAAACAAACCCCACCCCTAAATCTTAATGATTTGCTCATAGATACAAGATCAAGTGACTATGACATTGACTTTCTTTCATAAATAGTCATAAAAATTTGTGCGCTTCCTTTTCATGGTGGTAATAAAATTTTAAGGAATCAATGCCTATTAAAATGAATTTGTAGAGTATATTTTAATGGCCTTGGAACCACATTTAATAGGCTGACCTCAGTGGCCCGAGCGTTAGGTCGTATTCACCATACTATTTGTATTTTTTATTAGGGTATTTCCCTTCAATGTTATTAGGGAAGTTAGGAATTAGTATTCCATATAATATAAGATGACGATGGGAAGGGTAAAATATTAAAGGCCAAATTTCCGGGCCACTTGAGATCCGGAGAAATTCTAATACCCATATTTTAAAATTTGTAGACTATAAATTATATCATAATTTTATTGGTTTGTGGCAAAAGTAAATAAATCATAAATTACGAGAACTTAAACTTGATGAATACTATTTATGGGGTTGGACGCAGTTTAATGGGAGGAGGATATCGTTTAAGGAAAATTATGAGGAAATTCGTTTTGATTTTCATCTGATAGAAACAATAAAAAAGTGCTGGTTGGATTTAAATTAAATTTTAAAAGAAAAATATTGAAATTTCGGAATTATGATATCATTGGCTTCTGAATTTACTCATAAGTTTTGCATTTTTTTGATGTCCTATGTCATTACGTTTAGGTAATCTTATATTTTATTTTACGGTGTAACTGGAACCATACACTGCGGTAGACTAGCCAGGAAAGGGGAGAGAATAAGCTTTTCTACTGCTACAGTTTAAACCTCGAGTGTAGACGACACCATTTTCACTCGGATTCCTCAAATGGGTTTTGATTCGCATTCAAATCTAATGTCTTGTTTACATCGGCGCAAATTAGGTGATTTCGTGGAGAGATTTCGAAATTCACAGAAGAACGTTCTCACTGCACTGTACTGTGATTTGATTAAAACAACCTCCACTAACCTCAAACTTTGTGTCTGTTTTTGCTGAAGAACTCAGCCAAATTAGCTTCCTCCCCGATGGTGTCTGTCCGACCAGACTTTTTTTTTATAATTTTACACAATTGAAAAAAAATGCTTCTCAAGCGTAAACTGTTGTGGCCGCGACTGACATTTCTTGTCAAAAAAGACCATTCCCATAGTTCTCCTCGTGGGCGCCCCCTGGTAACGGCAGTTTGTCAAACCGCTGACGGCCAATTCTTAGCGATTAGACAGTTTGGAAAAAGGCAGATCGCTATAGCCTGAATGGCGGAACAACACCTAAGCGTCTCAGGTTTAGTAGGATGGAACGATTTGTGTAGTTGGACTTGCAACATAGTTGTGTGAACTCTAGCACGTTGATTAAACCATCTGATGCAGCTATCTCCGAAGCCATCCCCTGAATGGGGTTAAGCGATGTGCTGACAACTCGTCCTTGTAAAAACCACTCCACGTCAAGAAACCTGAACCAAAAGCCTCGGATTGAACCGATCCAAATTCTGGCAAATAGAATAAAACCGTATGCAGATCAAATCATTGGCGAATACCAAGGCGGTTTCAGACCTGCTCACTCCACAACCAAGAAGAACGGCTTCTTCGTGGTTGTGGTTCTTACGGTTAAACTGATACTTCAGAAGTGCTGGGAATACAACGTAAACGTATAGCAAATCTTTGTCGACTTCTAGCAGCCATACGACAGTATCGATCGTGGAGTACTGTACAACATCATGCTGCAATTTGGTATATCGGCCAAATAAGTGCGTCTGACAAAGATGACGCTGACCAACTCCGTCTCACAAGTCAGGATCCAGAATAGACTTACTGATCTATTTGAAACACGCACTGGTCTGAAACAGGGCGATGGACTGGCACCGACGCTCTTCAACCTAGCACTGGAATACGCTATTCGGGGTATGAATAGGGACAGCAGCGAGACGCTACTCATCAAGTCGACACAACTAGCAGCGTACGCCGACAACATCAACATCATGTCCCGAAGATTGGCCGACGCAGAAGAACTTCAGCATACGCTCGACACCACTGCAAAAGAAGTTGGACTACGTATCAACGAGGGCAAGACCAAAATAGTGATACAATCGAGGACAAAGGACGCCAGCACAATCGAGCATCAATGTGGGGGACTTTAACATCGAGTTCGTGAACGACTTCATACACCTGGATTGCAACTTGTCAAGGGACGCCAACGAAACTGACGAAATCAAGCGACGGACACAGTTAACTAATAAGACTTTTTTCTTGGTTCTCCCCATAATGAAATCGAATCATGTGCACAGAAAGACGAAGATCCGCGTGTACAAGACCATTATACCCCCAGTGTTATGCTGTGGCTGCGAAACGTGGACCCTAGCTCAAGGCTCCGGAAACATGCTCGACACATTCGAACGCAAGGTTCTGCGGCGAATTTTCGGGGCTGTTTGCGATCGAGATGGATGGCGCATCCGGTACAACCGTGAGTTGTATGAAATGTACGATGAGCTGGAAGTTTCGGAAATCGTCAAACTACAACGACTTCAATGGGCAGGGCATGTACAAAGAATGGACGATGATCGCATGCCAAAGAGAGTAATGAACGAACGACAAGTCGACGGAGCGAGCGAGACTGCAAGGACGATCGAGAGTTGGGAGAGCTCGGTATATGCGGAAGCCGCGCAACTACTGGGCTTTCAAGATTGGAGGACGCGGTCACGTGACCGAGATAATTAGTGGACGACGATCCAGGCGGCCAAGGCCCGACATTGGGCTATCGCGCCACGATGATGATGATAAACTGAAAAGGACTCGTGCCAAGCGTACACAGAACAGAGCGAACTTAATAGTTTAGTCAAACGAAAGCTTTGCGCATACGCATAAAATAAAAATGAGCTTTTTGCTGCGTGTCCGCCACGCTAGTTTGTAATGTAGTGTGAGACATGATTCGCACGCGCTCACGATGCAAACTAAACTATTTAGTTGGCCGTGTTCGGAGTTACATCTGAATACATGCGTTCTATTTCTACCATAAACAGTTTAGTTCAGTTCAGTTCAAAGTGGAATCGGACAAGTTTGATGCATTTGGCCAACCAAACAATTTAGTCTGCTGTGTGCGCGGTCTCATACACCGCAGTATATTCTGTTTTGCGGCCTAAACTATTTAGTTTGATTATGAACTAAAAAGTTTGCCGTGTGCGCGAGCTCTTACTCAAAATCATCATACGGCGCACGTAAAACTAATGCTTTTCTGAAGAGAACCCGTTCGGATGTCGCAAGAGTTACAGCTGTTATGACGGGACATTGTCCAATGGGAGCGCAGGCGGCCGGATTGGGTATAGGTACCTTACAACATATACTGCCGGAGCTGCGGGAATGAAGAAGAGAAGGAGACTGGTCCATTTCTGCTGCAAATGCCTGTAGGCTCTAGCTAGAATCAGGCATCAAGAATTGGACAGCGCTTCCTAGATATGTATATTAGACATCTCCTCGAAAGATATCGGGGAGATAATACCTTTCCTCAACTCCACGGGATGGATCTGAGGACGAATACTTCATAAGGGCTCTGATAACAACGGTTTAATTCCTCTTATGAGGCGTGTGGCATCAAGCGCTACTTGTGTTTACTACCGGGTAGTTAACAACCACTCGAACCAATCAACCAAAGGTTCGACTATCTTAATTTTACATTAATTTCGGTATTGATTTCGACTAAACGTACGTCAAAATAAAAATTTAATACATATGTACGATTGTGCAATATCGCCAAACATAAGGCAGAGTTAATTTAAACATCGATGTCCGTGTTGACAAGAATAACTTGTTGTATATGTTCGATTGTGGTCTTGCACAAAATCGAATAAATTGTCTCATTAATCTCCAGTTGTAAACCAAATTTATACAAATTGCATTTCCAAATTGAGACTTATGGTTATGCTAAAACTTTATGTATTACCAGTTTTCTGGTATGTACCCTAAATGGATATTCGAGTAAGACTCCGAAATAATTGCCAATCAAGCAACATTTTCAAATTCACAACATTTATGCACTGCAACAAATTATTGAATTATAGTAGATCTTACTGCAACCATTAGTGAATGTAAATGACAAAACTCAGGCCGGTGCGGTGGCAAGTCTTGATTGGGTTATGCAATACAAAACACTGTGATCTTATGCCAGCGTGGCAGTACATTATCTAAAAAATTAAGGGCCAATTATACCACAATCTGATTAAAGAATATTTTCCTGCTTATCAAATACGCTAAGAGCAACATTAGCGAATTCCGCCCCCATCAGCATACTCGAAAGGCTATTTCTCGCATGCAATTTATCAACGTGATAATAACAATGTGGTCCGAACATGCAACATGTACTCGAATAGATCATACACGGAGCCTGCTTCGTCTCCGGGCTAGAGCATTGTTTGTTTGCTGTCTTGTTGAACATTTTGCGTTGATGTCATGCATCCGATTTATCAGTGCCGCCGAACAAATAAATACATAATTCAAAGAAGTGGAGTACTTACGATACCGAGTGAGTACCTAGACGCTAGAGTGCACTGCACAGCAGAACATCGCGCTGTAAGGCGATGTTGTAGCACAATTGCGGAAGACAAGACCGTGTACTATTTCATGTTTTTTTATGATCCTGTGTGTTGAATCAACTGAATCAGACACTATTGTAAACAATGTTTTAACACGTAATCATCATCCGGATGACTTTTGAAGAAGTCAAGGAAGTGGTCTTCGGTGTGTTTGTTCTAAGGTGT
Source organism: Chloromyia formosa (assembly GCA_964017055.1). Taxonomy (NCBI): domain Eukaryota; kingdom Metazoa; phylum Arthropoda; class Insecta; order Diptera; family Stratiomyidae; genus Chloromyia; species Chloromyia formosa. The sequence continues at coordinate 13,153,018 of OZ024817.1, forward strand.
CAGAACAATCTCTTTGTATACGCAACTATACGACTATGTTTGTTTGGTTTTATATTGGGTGAAAAGGGTAAATACTCGTATCTCTAATCATCTTGTTTTACCACCTTTACTCTGTTTGGCACTGAAAAGGAACCGTTGAATGAATAGGAAAAGCATGAAAGAAAGAAGAAAAAAACCCTTAAACCAGAGATGGTTTGTACTATCAATTGGGACGCCCGTCGTCGTGTCGTCGGTTACATCCCATTTCTAGTGGTAGCGGTTTTCGAATTTGAAATACCACAAGAGAGAAGTGAAGAGCTCATAGAGAATAACTATGGAGGAGCAATCCGCATATACTCAACACTAAACTATTTGAAGCAATTCCAGTCGTAAAAAGTAAACAGAGAGACACACGCCCTCCACTGCACCACACCCGCACAGTCTATATAAAAGCATAGGAAGCACGTAAGATGTCATCCCCTCTCCTACTTCTTCTATAACATTCCAGTCTGTCTCTCTGCCGCGGAACATCCGCCCGGTCCATATAGAAACAAAAGAGATGTCAAATTTCCATCCCCCTTCCTACTTCCTCACTTGTGCCGAATTGCTTCGTTTCTCTCGCTCTTTTTCATTTCCTCTGATACTCTCTCTTCAAAGGAAGAGCTTAATAAGGGTAGAAAAAATGCCAAACTTTAAATGCACGTAGTATCGTTAAAATATTGTTAGGGGAAAACGGTCGTATAGTGTGTTGAGGCGCCAGTCTGATGTCTCAAATCTCATTATATCGGTACGAATCCCACCGCGGCCATGGATGATGGTGTTGTATTCCCCCCTGTGGTGTGGAGCGTAAAAACAAACCACTGCCTTTCTCGTGTTATGATCTTAACCAAATTTGGTGTGTAGGTTCCAGCGTATGGTAAAATTACCTTCCGAAAAGTAATTATTTAAAATGTAATTACTGTCGTAAATCGAATTTAATAAATACTAATTAATTACTTTGCGCTGTTTTGTAAAAAGTTATTAAATATTTTGGATTTATTTACTCCAAAATTTTATTCAATAAATACTTATTAAATACATTAACTTATGAACAGTAATTAAACAGTAATTATTCCTTTTGAATTACAATTATTTTTCCTGAAAATGTAATTATTACTTTTGAATAACAATTAATGTTATTGAAAACCAGGCCGAAGCTTCGCTTCCGAAGCGTATATACCCTAGACTTGTACAGACCTAGTGGTGACACCAAACGTAATAATTGGCAACATATGGTCGTTGCATTAAAAGTGAGTTTCCTATATGGCCAGTTTATAGGAGAGGTTGTCACTCATTCAGGGAGATCTTGACCATTCTCAAAATCAATTAACTAACCCATTCTACAAATATTTGTTGAATTTTTCAAGTCGCTAGCTTCATTCCATCGCAAATTATTGCTCATTTGAAGTCTCACTTGTAGGGGAGGTAGGGGTTCCTTGGGTCGGATCTTGCCCATCATTGCCACCAACCAATTAGATCACCCTACAAACATACAAACAAAATTTTAAGTCACTAGCTCCACTCTATCGTTATCTATAGTTATCGCTTATTTGAAGTTTCATTTGTAGGGGAAGTAGTGGTTTCGTTGCTCGAATTTTACGTATTTTCAATATTAGTCAACTGGACCCTACTACAAACATTTGACCAAAATTTTAAGTCGCTAGCTTTATTTTGACGTAAGTTATCGCTTATTTTAAGTGTAATCTCTAGGGGAGGTAGGGGTTCCTTAGGTCGGATCTTACCCATCTTTAATGCCAACTAACTCAATCTCACTTCAAACATTTGTCCAAAATTTCAAGTTGCTGGCTTCATTCTATCAGAAGTTATCGCTTATTTGAAGTTTCATTTATAGGGAAGGTAGGGGTTCCTTGGGTCGGATCTTGCCCATTTTCAGTACCAACTAATAAGACCTTACTACCAACATTCTACCAAATTTTCAATTCGCTAGTATCATTCTATCGAAAGTTATCGTAATTAGTATAATATTTAATTTTTTGAACTTTGTAGGGGAGGTAGGCGTTCCTTTGATCTGATTATGAACTTACTAAAACCTAAGCAGCTTCTCACTTCAGGGTTACATGCCAAAAATCAGATGTCTACGTCAATGGGTTCAAGAGTTATGGACAAAAAACCTGAAAAGTAGGGTAGTACGGGGCTCTTTGTAAGAAAATTACCGTTAGTTTTCAACTGATCGATTTTATTTTTCCAGGGGAGTATAAGATTACCCTCAGGAGTAATCTACCAAAGCTAGAGCTTTTCGTGTTTATTTAATCGGGAGTTATAGATACATTTAATTATTTTACATATGTAGAGGAGGTAGGCGTTCTCTTGGCTTAATCATACCCATTTTCAATACCAACCAACTAGATCATACTTCCAACATTTCACCTAAATTTCAAGGCTCTATCTTTATTTTATCGAAAGTTATCGTGCGAACGGACAGACAGACATGGCTAAATCGAATCAGGAGGTGACCCTGGTCACATTGTATACATTGCTATACCTCGGGAGCCTCCTTTAAGGTGTTACATATTTCCGTCGTGACAAAAACAATATACCCTATACTAAAAGTCTAGGGTATAAAGTAATAAATATTGTTTCATTTTTTTTAGAAAGAATTTAATTAGTAATAAATAATTTGAATACTCTGGTAGGTTGTTTGTATAACGCTTAGCACGGCCCGCGGGCCCTTCACATTTAGTTTTCTGACGGCAAACTGAAGAGTGTCAGCTCGGCCGTCGAGAAGCAGGAGGGCGGAAGGGGTGAAACGCTCCGGCCCGTGATTTTAAAGGGACCCGGAAATTTGAAACACAAAAAGAAACCGGAGTCCGAAGCGTATATACCCTAGACTTGTACAGACCTAGTGGTGATACCAAAAGTACCAATTGGTAACGACCATATGCATTAAAAGTGAGTTTCCTATACGGCCAGTTTATAGGGGAGGTTGGCAATGATTCAGTAGGATCTTGACCATTATCAAAATCAATTAACTAACCCATTCTATACGTACAAATATTTGTCGAATTTTTCAAGTCGCTAGCTTCATTCTATCGAAAGTTATTGCTTATTTGAAGTCTCACTTGTAGAGGAGGTAGGGGTTCCTTGGGTCGGATCTTGCTCATTATTGCCACCAACAAATAAGATCATGTTTCAAACATTTAAACAAAATTTCAGAGCTTCACTCTATCGGAAGTTATCGCTTATTTGAAGTTTCACTTGTAGGGAAGGTAGGGGTTCCTTGGGTCGGATCTTGCTCATCATTGCTACAAACAAATAAAATCATGCTACAAACATTTATACAAAATTGCAAGTCTCTAGCTTCACTCCATCGAAAGTTATCGCTTATTTGATGTTTCATTTGTAGGGGAGGTAGGGGTTCCTTAGGTTTGATCTAACCCATCTTAAATACCAACTAACCCGATCTCACTTCAAACATTTGACCAAAACTTCAAGTCGCTGGCTTGATTCTGTCAAAAGTTATCGCTTATTGAAGTTGCATTTGTAGGGGAGGTAGGGGTTGCTTGGGTCGGATCTTACCCATTTTCAATACCAACCAAGTAGATCCTACTAACAACATTTTGTCAAATTTTCAACTCGCTAGTGTAATTTTATCGAAAGTTATCGTAATTAAAAGAATATTTAATTTTTTGAAATTTGTAGGGGAGGTAGGCGTTCCCTTAATCTGATTATGCCCAACTTACTAGAACTTAAGCATCTTCTTACTCCAGGGTTACTTGCCAAAAATCAGGTGTCTACGTCAATTGGTTCAAGAGTTATAGACAAAAAACCCGAAAAGTAGGGTAGTATGGGGCTCTTTGCAAGAAAATTACTGTTAGTTTTCAGCTGATCGATTTAATTTTTTTATGGGAGTAGAAGATTATCCTCACGAGCAATCTGCCAAAGCTAGAGCTTTTCATGTTTATTTAATCGGGAGTTATAGATAAATTTAATTATTTTACATATGTAGGGGAGGTAGGCGTTCTCTTGGCCTGATCATGCCCATTTTCAATACCAACCAAGTAGATTATAGTTCCAACATTTGACCAAAATTTCAAGTCTCTAGCTTCATTCTATCGAAAGTTATCGTGCGAACGGACAGACAGACAGACATACGGACAGACGGACAGACAGACAGACAGACAGACAGACAGACATGGCTAAATCGAATCAGGAGGTGATCCTGATCATTTAAATATATACATTGCTATACCTCCGGAGCCTCCTTTAAGGTGTTACATATTTTCGTCGTGACAAAAAAAATATACCCTATACTAAAAGTCTAGGGTATAACTATACTAAAAGTCTAGGGTATAAAAAAAAATCCGAGTCACACGTTTCACAAGAATGGAAGAAAAATAATTCTTCCGTACTGATGTACAGCTTTGCTTCCGCCGTTTTCCGACAGACGGCTGCATCGGTGAGGGCTGGTCAAAATATGTAGTTCAAAAATGTCACAAAGTGAGTTTATACGTCTGTGAACGTATCGACATCCTCGCATTAGTAAAAGTTGTTCGCATTTTTAATAAGATTCGCGATTCAAAATGTCTGTTTTCGAGTCAAGTTCTCGTCATTTGCGGGAAGTTTTGATCTTCTGCTTCTATTTGAAAAAAAAACTGGAGCTGAGGCTCATCGAATGCTCTCAGATACTTACGGTGAGGTTGCTCTGATAACAGAACATGTCCTGAGTGATTTCAACGTTTTAAATGTGGCGATTTCAATGTCGAGGACAAGGATGGTGGTGGGACAGACAAAATTTTCAAAGACGACGACTTGGAAGCACTGCTCGATGAAGATTCGTGCCAAACGCAAGAAGAATTAGCTGATTCAGATTCAGATTCAAATAATTTATTTCGATATAAATTTGAATGACATTCCATCTTACATATATATTTATCTAATGCTACATAAATTTAACAATGTTAATTTGTTGGAGGCGGCTATATATATTTGGCCTGCCTATTTACAGAACCTACGCGCTATGTTATGGCTACTCCTTATAATAGAGGATCAGATCATATTTAATTATATATATATATATATAAATCTTACATCTGTGCTTGATTTCCAAGCTCTATATACGGCTTGCATCCGGCCGTTTCTCAGCTATAATTTTTTATTTTACAAACTAACTTAATCTACTTGACTAACTTAATTTAACCTTATCTTAATCTTAAAATACATTAAATTCAATATATACATATTTACAATTAAAAGTAATCGAAACTAAATAAACTGAAAAGAGTATCAAAGAAAACTGAAATGAAAAGGATAAAACAGAACTGAAAAGAAAGAAGGAAAAAAGAAAGAAAAAAGAAAGAAAGAAAGAGAAAAAAAAAGACCAAGGAAGGCTCCTATCTCCGCTGATTCTTAGCTCCTCATTTGAGTTGCTCGACCGCTATATGCATACAGCCCTTCAAAGAACTCATCGTGAGCTTCATTCGAAATTGCTGCAGGCTGAATGTATCTATCTATTCGATGGGTATCCACCTCACACATATTACTGATCCTAGGATTACTATGATCTTTAGCTTTCAAAAAGAACCGCTTAGTAAGTTCTATAATATGTTTACTTAGAGTCATTTTGGTATTACAGTACAGCACGCTGTTTCTGACATACATACCTTTTCCTTCTCCAGTCATAGTAATTCCCCATACAATATCGAAGAATTCTTCGTTCAAGCTTCTCAGCCTGTTTTATGGCAGTCTTAGAGCAAGCTAGCCACGTTGGCGCTGCATATGTGATGATGGGTCTGATTAAAGTCTTATACAGGATAACTTTAACCCTACTGGAAAGACCCACCGATCGCCTTAAGAGGCCGTGAATGCATCTAAGAGCAATCATGGTTTTTTTAATTGTACGTTTAACATGTGGGTTAAACTTGACATGCTCGTGAAAGAGAACACTCGGGTACTCCAGTGTAGGTGACGGCGCTATCTCCGAACAGCCAATTTTGATTCTGACCTTCTTTGATCCTGCTCGAATGGACTGGGAAAAAGCGTATTTAGAGGGGTTTCTAAATACCGTCACTTGTGTCTTTGAACCGTTTATCTTGATACCCCATTTCTTATAGTAAGAAGATAACGTGGAAAGGTAATCGTTAATTTCTCTACCTGCTCTTATAGGATCCAACCTTGACGCATGAACGAGAGTGTCATCAGCATACTGAATTATCTTCACTGGAGATGGATCCTGCGGTACCGGAATATCTGCAGTGAAAATATTATAAAGAACTGGGCCCGAAACAGAACCCTGTGGAACACCTGAGGAAATCTCATATAATTCGGAGTAAGAGTTGTTAATACTAACGAAGTACTTCCTGTTCTGGAAGAAGCTAATGGCTATTTTCACCATATTGGGCGGAAAGTTATTATTGATGAGCTTGTAAATAAGCCCATTCATCCAAACAGAGTCGAATGCTTTTTCTAGATCTAGAGCGCATACAACTGTTGGATAATTCCTCTCATTAAGTGATTTCACAATAGAGTGAAGTAAATAGGACGTAGCATGTTGTGTGCTATGATGTGCTCTGAAGCCGAATTGATGACACGGCAGGATCTCGTTATTGTCCGAGAAGCTCCGGATCTTTGAGATCCAGAACTTTTCAAACAATTTACCAAGATTCGGCAGTAGGGAAACTGGTCGGAAATTGGCCGGATCATGCGAGTCGCCCTTTTTGTGTATTGGTATGATTTTTGCAACCTTCCAACATTCCGGGAAATAACCAATGTTAACGGCGTTGTTGAATATTATTAGAATAACATTCAACACGCTGACTGGAAACTTTCGGCTCATGAAGTTTGAAATTCCATCAACTCCACAAGACTTCTTATTATTTAACGTCGAAATGATGTTCTTCAGTTGAGACATTCTAAGAAAGTTAGATAGATCTACCGGTTTATTGGCAGGATTTTCTTCCGAGAAGGAAGTAATTGGAGAGGAATTCTCAATTGCAAATCTCCTGATCTTGTCATCAACCAATTCCAAAAGTGACGCTGGTGTTTCAGTGTTTCTACAATTCAATTGCTTTCTGAAGCCCTCCTCAAACAGTTTTGCCTTTTCTTTATTATCGTGGATAACGATCCCATTTGCTTTAAGCGGAGTGTCCTTCCTGGTTAATTGACCGGAAATGACTTTACCCTCTCGAAAAGAATTAGCTGAATCACTGGGAGTGACTCAGCAAGCCATCTCGAAATGCCCCAAGGCCATGGGCATGATTCAGAAACAAGGAAATTGGGTTCCGTACGAGTTAAAACCGAGAAATATTAACGGCGATTATTTGCATGCAAACAACTGCTTCAAAGGCAGAATCGAAAGGGATTCCTACATCGCATCGTAACCGGCGACGAAAAATGGGTCTGTTACGATAATCCCAAGCGCAGAAAGTCATGGTGAATGCCCGGACGTGCCTAGACGTCGACGGCAAAACCGAATATTCACGGCGCAAAGGTTATGCTTTGCATTTGGTGGGACCAACTTGGTGTGATATACTACGAGCTTCTGAAACCGAATGAAACTATGACAGGAGATCGCTACAGAACGCAATTGATGCGTTTAAGTCGAGCAGTAAAGGAAAAACGACCACAGTACCAAGAGAGACACGACAAAGTCATCCTCCAGCATGACAATGCTCGGCCACACGTCGCAAAAGTGGTCAAGACATACCTGGAAACCCTGAAATTGAAAATCTTGCCCCACTCGCCGTACTCCCCAGACATCGCTCCTTCCGACTACCATCTGGTTCGTTCCATGACGCACGGCCTGGCTGATCAGAATTTTCGTTCGTACGTGATCGCGTCGAGATGGAATCCAAAAATTGCCGGAGAGATGGCCGAAAGTTGTCGCTAGCGATGCACAGTATTTCGAATAATACATCAGTAAGTACTTTTTGACAATTAAGCTTTTAATTCCAAGAAAAAACGGCGGAAGCAAAGTTGTACACCCAATACAAAAACCGGCAGTTTCGAGAGGGGCGCATAAATACATAAAAATTTTGATATTATGATACATGTTTTCTACAACAATTTTCCATTTCCTACTTTCCGTTCCCAAGTTTCCATTTGTGCAAGGCGCGGTCCCTTGTCGGTCCGGGATCTGCTTGGTGCGATTACTGAAAAAATAACACTGATCTGGGTCGGTGCACACCTCTGTTGTGGCGTTGGCCGTTGAGTGAACTGGCACATAGTAACATACTGTGCAAATCGCTCACCCTATGACAGTTAAAGTTGTAGTCCGGATGGCGCAACGGTTAGCACGTTCGCCTTCAGCGCACTGGCCCCGGTTCGATTCCGGGGATTTACGTGTCGGACTATGAGCCCACTCAGCTGTTAAATGAGTACCCATTATGGGGTAAATAACTCGGTTGAGCGTGTTGCTGATCACATACCTCTGCACAAAAACCGTCACGATCTAGAAAATGAGATGATGCTAACTCATCTCGATGCCGTGGTTCAAATTGGACTGTTGCGCCAGTTATTTATTATTTTTTTTATGACAGTTAGAAAAAACATTTTGCTTGTGGCAGAACTTGATCCTGCCACCACTCAAACATGAGACGAACTCTCTACTCACCGAACTACAGCTGCCTTCTTTAGCAGATAAGTGAGCAAATATCAAAGCCCTCGTTGACTACTTCGGTGAGAAATGTAAAAAAAAAAATATTTTCGGCTATTTTAGCGTCGACGTATCGGACTGATGACGCAAGACTGTTGGCTTTACTTCTAGTGAAGTTTTTGTGTCGGTACTGGTTATGTGAAGATAAATCGACGATTTTGGTGTTGTTTTTCCACAAATTAAGAGCACGGTCAACTAAGGGTCGATTTGAAGAAGCAGGGGCATTTCGGAGGAGAATATCCTGTATATGTCCAATATGGATTTTTCCTATCAGTTGAAATAGGACGCTAGAATAGTTAAAGCCGGCACTGTTGCCACTAGCACATTCGACCTGACGAAACTGGTGCGCACTTATACTTTTGCTTATCACTTCAATTTCTGCGTGTCTTTTGTATTGCAATCGTCGTTTTTCTCAAACTCGAGGTAAGGACAACGTGGGGAGGGGGGTTGATCCCCTTACTCCCCCCGTTATCTACGCCACTGGCCACATGGGAATAGTTGACGCGCTATGCCCCACTAGGGGTTAGGGCAATATTGAAGCAGTATATTAGAAACTTGCATCGTTCTAGAAAGAATAGTAAAGACGACATACTGCAGCTGCATTTACATGTTCCCAAATAGAAAATTAAATCCCACGAGAAACGTTTGTAGAGAAGAAGATACATTGTCGAAGATATCTTTGTTAATCACATGAGAGCGTGTAAACGCAAATCGCTACGATGTGATTGACAACGATATCGTTGCATGGAAAATGATGGATAAGTCGTTGCGCGTAGATTACGTTTTAAACCTGTCTGCGTAGAAGCATATAAAAGGTAACATTTCTCCGAATTAGGAATCGAACTCTTACTTCCGCTACAAAAAGCAAATATCACATTGGCACCCAATGGGGGACATATTTGTAGGCAGTCAGTCAGTCAGTCAGCTTTTGCGCCATTTCCGACGCTATCACTTGGCTCGTGGCTCGTCCTGATTCCTTATCATATGAAAAAGGGTCCTGAATTTAAGCTGGAGAAGGTCCAGACAAACTTCTTCATTAATGGAATAAATTAAAAGTCATAGGGTCTCGCTCGGTAGTCGTTTTCGTTCGGTCACCGCTCTACGATACTAATCTAGAGCTCGAAGTTCAAATTTCGGCGCGATCAAAAATTGCCTGTGGGTACTAATAGAACTCTCACAGTGCTCCGAGCTTGTCAGTATAAAGACGGCGCGGATAGGAGGCCCATGCTAGCATCTGCACTTCCGAAAAGCAGATATGCTATCGAAACATCAACAAGGCATAGAAATGCTAGAGATGTTGACGCGCCCATGTCCCTGGAGGGGTCAAGGCAACTAACAATAGGAGCGCATGAGAGACATGTGACGTCTTCCTGTAAATTCCCGAACGCGTTCTTCGGCTATTGTCGGAGAAGTGCATTTAAAATAGGATGTCAATTGTTGCCTTGCTTAGAAACTTCTACGAACCATCAGGCTTCATTCATTGCAAAACTTGGAGACTTCGCTCGACTTTACGATATCATCCCAGAGAGAATTCTCCAAGAATAACGCTTTGCCTTTCTCACTTCCTCCTTAAAGCTACTGGGATGCTCTTTGTAGGTGCCCAACTCGATTCATTCCTTGATTATTTTGCTCTATTGAAAGCATCTGCGACTGAATCTACTATATTCGTCCGTCACCGCATTCCATCACTCAGGATTAGCCCTATATGCTATACGGATGGGGCAGAATTTGATAGTAGGCCTATTAAAACCGGCTGTCTGAGTACGATCTAACTTCTGCTTATAAGTCGGTTGGCGGTGTCACGAAACTAAAGAAAACGCAGCTCATAGTTCTAGGGAAGACAAACATAAGGTTTGTCGGCTGGCCAGGGTACGTCAACGCGATCTGACCATGTCCCAAATTCTGACGAACCTATATCTACGAAGCCGGACAAATCAGCAAGCAGGTCAATAATCGAGCGACGAATTTGCGCTAGGAACGTCGTCCATGGAACAAGACGGGCGCAATTCTCTTGTACAATATTTATTATAAAATGTGTACCCCTACGAAGCATGAGAATTCCGCAAGCAAGTTAATGGCCAATCGATGAACTTGAACTTGGAAGCAATTCAAGGAAATCTGATTGAGAAATGGAATTATAATAAAGTACCCCAAAAAAGAAAAGAGACGACACTTCTATCTAAATGATAGTATCTCATGATCTATTCCACGTTGGACTGATTGTGATTGATGGCTTGATTGTTTTGAGCCGATAATGTCATCGCCTCAAACTAACGCGAGTCTTTTCTACCTTTCCAAAGTTTTGTATCCTCCTCTCTGAATTCCATGATTCCATTTTGGCGTCACTACGGAGTTCTCATAATAATTGCAAACAAAATACATATAGTATGTAATTGCATCCAACAATAAACGATTGCTTTGCGCAATCAATGTTGAAATTGCATGACAATAAAACTGACTATCTGTGCATGTTGCTGGATGCATTTTTAATCCGCCTACCCGGGACAATACCTACCTTCAATATGAAAACACAATGTCAATAGAATTGTTATTTCAGGCCATAGTTACGACTCTCATAAAGCCGTAGATTATACATGCAGCGAGATTGAGCGGTATATCTTTTTCTTGACTTGAATATTTTTGAATATCGATGTGATGGATACTATTAATGTCGACGAAGAGCATACAACATGGAACGCTGGCATCTTTGGCACCACCTCCTTCGCAAATTGGCTGGTGCGTTTGCGATGCCAGGCGCATCAGGACACGAATTTATATTGCATTGCATTTTAAAATTCTCAGCATGTGTCCGTTACAGTGCGTGCAAATGTACAAAACGCGTGCTAGTTGAATGCAGTAATAAGCAGGTATGAGTTTATGGCTGTTTCAAAAGATATTTGCAGTCAACATACTACGTATGGAAACTATGCCTATGGCTGCTTTCACACCGAACAGACCGATCTAACAGATTCCACGGCGGCCGATTCTAGGCAGTGGAGCGGCTGTTCATCAGCAACGGCCATGGGCTGCCAAACCTCTTCCACACCAGCGCTGGCGTTGCTACAAAAACAATGGGCTCATTCACAAAACATTGAGCGGCTACGGAGCGACATCTCCCCTCCATGTCACACGGAGCGACTGCTCCCTGTCACAACCGTCACACACCTGTTTTGTGAATACACCGGCTACATATCGAATTTGAGACAATCAGCTGACATGGCAAATGTTTAACAAACGGCTAACGGCTGTCTGTTTAAATTGTTTGGTTTGGCCGGGTTTCAAATCACTCACAATAAGGACGTGGTAATAAAAGGAATTGTTGTGTAGTTTTGTGCTATAAATTCGTCACAACTGCAATACACGGTTCCTGCGAAAGCCGGTTAAATTGCCAATTAGCCAAACATGGGAACTCATAATTGAAGTCGTGCCGTTCCCATTGCTAATTGTGACGTGACGAGCATCATTAGTTGTCGCGCTATGCCCCACGCCCCATTAGGAGCATAAGCGCGCACACACAACAAATATACAATTAATGAAAACACCACTCACCTTTTAATTGTAATTTTGCTGCAAAATTCCCGTAAAATAACACGCAGGACTTGTGTTGTCAAACACTCAACACTCAATCAAATGACATATGACGCGCGCACCATCTGTGATGCGAATTGTGAAAACAAAAATGTATCACGCTCCAAGCCAAGGGAGCGTGGAAAATTTTCGCTCAGAAGGAGAACTAGCCGCTCAGCAACGGCTCCATGGAGCGATTGCATTCACCAGACATTGGGACAGTAGCACTCCACAGCGCTCAAGAGGGGAAGGACCGCTCAGGGAGCGATGATGATTCCTGAATGCAGGCAACATCTAATCGACAGGTCTGAAGCAAACTTTGTGGCTTTCACATCTGACAGACAGCAGTCGATTAGACAGAAATTCAGCCTAATCTGTCTGAACGAGTCTGTTAGGCTTTAAGATCACCATCTGTGAACACAACCCTATACCAGAATTAAGTAAGTTTAGTCTACTTTAAGCCGATGGACTAGATCGATCTGTTCGGTGTGAAAGCAGCCTAAATGTGGTGTACCAAAGTCATGGGAAACATATCGGCAATTTGTGTGGGGTGGGAATTGTACTAACTTGGGCTGATTGGGTTTTCAATGTATACTTATTGTTTTGTTTACGATGAGCCAGGTACGGTATGATATATGAGCCCATAACATGTCCCGTATTTAAATTGTTCGGCACATGAAGAGTCGGTGATTGGTGCTCATTTTAAATATTCAGACACTTTACTTTTTTAAATATCAATCATACCCATTATTTATGGAGCTTCAAATCAATCCGAACTGTGCTCATTTTGTGCTCTGCAATCAACTCTTGATTTCACCTACATGTACCTACGTGAACCTAATTAATGCCATGCTATCTGTTTCGGAAAATAATGATATGCATTAAGCTTGTGCTGATAGTAAAGAACAATAATGAGTGAACATCACTAAGATATTTTATGTGATAAAGTAATTAATTATTACTTGTACCTATCTATTTTACCTTTAGTATTCATCTGCTAATTCATTGCCAAACGTGCGAATCATGATGCAATCAGATAGTAATCGATACAATGACCTCTGATATGGCACTGAATTAATAAAAAACTGATGGTGACACAACAAAAAACCGATTAGGGTTGTGAAGGTTCTCAGTAGCGTTTTTTTCTTTAGTGCCATCCCGTATACCAGGAGTCGGCAAACTTTTCTGGAAGGACCGGATCGTTAAAATATTTGGACTCAGTGAGCGAGACAAACTCGAAATGTAACCGATGGGTACATTATCAAAGCCAAACATCTCCTTTTTTTTTAAATTTCGAGTTGATAATGCCAATCGATTTATCTATAGAACTACGAAATCAAATTTCTACAAATCCACTTAAAACCATTCAAAATATTGTCAAGAAAACTTTGCTTATTTTCAAAATCCACCATCTCCAACCATGCTACTGATTCACAGACAGAAATTGCCATCTTTTTTGCACTCAATTCGTTGTGTCCTGGCGCAGCATTTTCACTTCAACTGCATTTCCCAGGACTTCAGCCACGCTGTGGTACATTTCTGCTGAGATATCGCTGTTGGCCTTAATCTTGAAGAGAAGTTCGCCCTTTAGAGTCCGTCTTATTTGACTTTTTTATTTTTGACTTTCGGTCATGTGTTTGGATCCTCTCCAGTTGTAGAGTCTCTGTTCGGGGACTTGTTCTCAGAGGGCTCGGCTGGTTTCTTTTTTCGGCTAGTGCCGTTGTGCTTTTTTTTCTCTTTGGGGTTTGCAGTACAGTTTGCTCCTCCATTTCTTTGCTACGTTTTAGTTTGTCCACCTGTATGACCTTTGGTGACGTTTGCGTAACAGTATCAGGGAGCGAAACAGGTGCAGCTTGGTCTTGATGCTGAAATAACTGCTCTACCAAATTGTTCATCTTATTACTTGGAGAGAGGTCAGGGTTGTCTTCATCCCGAAAGTGGGAAAGGCCTCGCACGCGCGACCGAAGGATCTCAGGCATATTAGCCTTTCGTCTTGCCTGTTGAAAGTATTGGAGAGACTGATCGACACCTACGTGACAACATTCGCAGTCGGTTATTGTCTGCCTCCCGCATGTCTTAGTAGGCCATATTGAAAATTCCCTTGTATACAAGGAGTTCACGGTGGTTGCTTTCCTTGATATTGAGGGTGCCTTTAACAACATAAAACCGGTGACTATCACTGACGCACTTGTCAATCTGGGTGTACATGGATCTATGTGCAAGCTTATCAATTCGTTGCTCACTTTGAGGGTAATCTGCACAAGGCACTTCATCCGCGCGTAGGCATGTCTGCAGGGGCACTCCTCAAAATGGAGTCCTCTCTCCTCTTTTGTGGAATCTGGCGGTATCGCAAGTGTTATCTTGGGTAAATTTCCAGATGTCCTAAGTGAGCTAATGCAGAGGGCCCTGAGTATTTTTGTGAGATGGGCGAGTGAAGTTGGGGTTAAAGTAAATCCGACCAAAACTGAGCTTGTTCTTTTCACCAGGAGGAGGATTGTGCATTCGTTCAAACAGCCGTTGCTGGATGGCATTATGCTTGTCCTCGCTGATAATTTCTTGGGCTTATCCTGGATAGGAAATTGTGCTGGAAGCCTAATATTCAGGAACCAGTTAAAAAGACTTCTGTCGCCTTATACTCGCGTAGAAGGGCTATAGGTAGGAAATTGGGCCTGCAACCGAGAATGGTTTACTGGCTGTATGTGTCGGCTTTGCGCCCCATTCTTATGAATGGGATAGTGGCGTGGTGGAGGACAGTTAGAATCGCACCCTACAGAAGCCTGTTGGAGAAAATTCAAAGGCGTGTGTCGCCATTTCGGATGCTCTAAGCTCTAGGCCCGGCTACTGCAGCCCTTGAAGCCATGCTCAACCTGACTCCTCTGAACATCCTGGCCGAGCAGCTTGCAGCCAATGTTCGTCTCCGTGAAACGAGTCAATGGACCCCGTCCATCAATGGACATTCGGATATTTTGAATAGTTTGGATGTTCCTGAAACCACGGACTATTCCACACCCAAACTAGAGTTTGATAATAACTTCTGTTGCCTAATCCCTACTCGTGAGGAGTGGGCGGACGGGATAGCTTTAGGTACTAACGCTGTAACCACTTTTACGGACGGCTCCAAAAGCGTTAATGGGGTTGGGGCGGGGGTTTACTCGGAGACGCTGAATATCAGTCTGTCCTTCCGTCTCCCTGACTACTGCAGTGTCTTCCAGGCGGAGGTGACTGCTATTCACGAAGCAATTTCTTGGCTGGGTCGTAATGTTATTTCGTTCAGGAATGTCATCATATACAGTGATAGTCAATCGGTAATAAAATACTTGATTCTGCTGTGACTAACTCGAAGGCACTGGATTCTGGTTCACAGTGGCTATGTCGGTTACTTTAGGCGGATGAACTTGCCCGTGGGAGAACCAATTATGGGGTAGGTGACAGTTTTCGGAATGTTGGTATGCCTATGAGCACCGGCAACTTGGTCCCAAGGGGAAAATGCGACTGCGCGGGCGAAGATGAGGAGAAGTGTTCTTTTCAGTTGCTCTACTCCTGCTCTGCTCTTGCTAGTAGTAGGAAGTCCATCCTGGGGTCCTACCACTTCACTGATCTCGATGATTTGAAGGATGTGAGCGTCGGACAGATTAATCGATTCATCATTCGCTCCGAATGGTTCACGGAGTATAGGTACTGATCGAAAGGTCTTTCTTAGATAGAATGTGTTTAGCGGTATCACAACGGACCAAGTGTGGTCTATGTGTGCTCCGTATGCAGGAGTAGCCCATAAACCTAACCTAATCCATTACTTGCAAAAAGCAGAGGTTCACGTTTTTTTTCGCATGAATTTGTTCTTTCTCTCCGCTGCACATAATCCTTATCTTTTTAATTTTTTTTTCGACGCCGCTGTGGATGATGGACTTGGTTTCAATGGAATCCATCACGGTTAGTTCTCCAAGCTTCCCGAACATGTCAGCTTCCTCCATTGGCTTTCTGCCCTCATTAGAAGGCGCCTTTGTTACCAGGGGTAAAGGTCGTTGTTGGGGAGACCTCTGAAGCATGAACCTCTTCTTGAAAGGATCCGATCACTCTGCTGTCGGCTCCGAACGTCCTTCCTCCTGATTCGGTTTGGTCGACCGACTTCGGCATGATGTGGCCGTTGACAACAGTTGGCTCAGACGGAACGCCCAAGTCATTCATTTCAGCGCCGCGCCAGCCACACAGCTGGGCATTGGCCGTGACCCGCCCTTGTCCTGGTCACACAAAGTTCACGCGGCGTATTAAGATTGGTGAGATTATTACACAACCGCTCAGTCTTTAACCCACTCACGGACGGGTACGTCTCCAGGCATCCACCGCATCGTGTTGCCGTGGCAAGTAAATAGCAAGCAGGCGTTGATGAACAAAGATTGACGCGATAATTTATATTTTTGCGAGCGGACACATCCAACAAAAACAGAGCGGGCAGCGAAAATATTGACTGGTCGTTTCACGCGGAAGTAAAAAAAAGCGCTCGGGCCTGAACGGGCAGAAGCGAGCCGCCAGTCAGTTTTTTGGTCACCCAGGAATAGGAGAACGAAAAACGAAGTTTTTCACCTACCCCACTGGTTGCAGCAATAGAGCTGTCCAGTTGGTCAGAACATCGTTTCACAGGTTGTACCAATTTCACGTACGTTAACACAATTTCCTTTTTGAAAATCACCCAATTACACGGATTTTGCTTGCATTAAAACTGATGATGATGTTTGGGAACGATTTCTGTGTGATGATGGTGTAACGATTCTTCTTGGTAGGCCGAAGCCTATAAGAGGACGGAGTCGTGCTCTGGTCGTGCAGACCTCGCGTGACACATAAGTGCCAAGACTTCCTCAGATGTGGCCAGCCGCGCGTGCTGGATAGCTAGCTCAGCTATCGGTAGTCGGGGTGGGGTTGAATGGGCCACATCTGCCTCGCGTGTTACAAAAAAAAAATCACGCGCGTGCCCGGGTGCTTACGCAGACGAGCTATACCTGTAAAAGAAAACCTGAAAACGCGTACGACTAACGGAGGCCTCTCTCGTCCCGTAACGAACGCGGGAACCCCTTGATGTTTTAGGGGCTCCGCGCTCCCTCCCCTCCATCAGGCTAGGCCGCGCTCATGTTCCTAGCCCCCTTAGCGAAGTAGCGAGTTTAAGAGTGAACGAGCGAAGAAAAGACGAGGGCCCTAGGAAGGGGTGTCAGGAAGCAATGATGAAGTCTATTTCCTAGAGGAATACATATTCATTTTATTTTTAACAGATATTTTTACACTTCAATTGCATGGTCACAAGTTGCACTCATTGTAGTAGGTTGAAGTTTCACCATACTCTGTTATCATATTTCTTATTAAAATTTAATTTTCAATAATTTTAAGGCATTCTTATACTTGGAAAGTTTAAAGATCTCAAAATGTTCAGTTATAAGTGCACTTACACCGTTCTATGATTTAATATTTTATAAAAAAAAGGAAATTTTGCCAAAAATTCGAATATAATATAAAATGGAATTGTTCTCAGCTAGTTTAAATGCATAATCCTCATCTTTTAGCATCATTTCAGATAATGACCTTATACTAATACTGAATTAAAGTTACCACACTCATCAAGTAGTTATGTTTACTCCAATTTGTGCATGGGAGACATCTTCGACTTTCATTATGTTTAAATCTACCTTTCTATAAAAATATACTCTTAAGTATGCATCAAATATGGAGAGCGTGTTCTTATTGTATTATCTTCTTTTTTTGTTAAAGCATGTTCGCGTGAATAGTACATACATAGATATATAGTGCATTCGTATGATTTGTAGTCTACCTATATTCTATGCGTTAAAATATTTTTATTAAACTTATTCTATATATTTTACATGCACGATTTATATAATTTTCTGGGATATTTTTTTTATTTGGAAAGTCACCCTCTTTACTAGTAAAGGTCGTAGTGTCAGACGCAGAATCGTAGCACGAAACAAAAAGGAAACTAAACTGTAAAAATTAGCGACTTATTTTATAGTTCACCATTTTTAAATGCACTTGCATTTGGATTGTTCGTTTCAAAATTCATTTAATTTTACGCGCTTCCTAATCTAAATAATGTACACTATTGATGAATGTTCAATTGAAGGTTAAATGAAATATGAATTTGACTATAAAATACACAATATACGGTTCCTGTGGAAAGCCGATAAACTCTTGTCCCAGTGAATACATGCACTCTTATTCTTTCCTTGTATTATCCTTACGATGTCCCCGGTACAAAGTAATCCATCCGACCAAAATTCCCAGTTCTATGCCACTTTGAAATCATTAACTTGTTTCATAAAATAATTAAAAATCATGGGATTCAATAGATAAGACCTTCGCTAAGTTTGAACTAATCTTTCATGCGACTCTTTTCCACGTCCTCTTTGACCCGTTTAAATGCCTCGGTTTTTTAAGAAATCCACACTCTTGAAAAAAGAAAATCGCAAATACCTGGTTGGCGCCGGCGACTTTGGCGCTCGCTGACTGACAAGCTGGAACCTCTTGTGGCGTCTTCGACTAAGCCGACCAAAGGTGCCTCCTAGTCTCCGGAAGATCGCCAACGACCTGTCTGCTTGGTGGCGACATCCAGATTTTGGTGGCGCTCGCCGTTTGCAATGAAACAAAACTGCACGTGACAGCTGCTCGGTGGCGGCTGATTGTGTCGCTTGTGTGGCGGCTGATTGTGTCGCTACTAATTGGGTGGCTGCGTGGCGCTAATTGTGTCGCTTGTGTGGCGGCTAATTGTGTCGCTGCGTGGCGGCTAATTGTGTCGCTACTAATTGGGTCGCTACTAATTGGGTGCGGCGTGGCGCTAATTGTGTCGCTTGTGTGGCGGCTAATTGTGTCGCTGCGTGGCGCTAATTGGGTCGCTTGTGTGGCGGCTAATTGTGTCGCTGCGTGGCGCTAATTGGGTGGCTGCGTGGCTGCGTGGCGGCTAGTTGTGTCAAAAGAGTCGCGCGAAGTCGACGAAATTTTGCAATGCACTGGAATAAACGATAAAACGGAGAATTGCAAATGTTTATCGTAATTCACACACTCGCTACACTATACCTACCCCGGGGGTCTTCCTCGTCACACTTAAGCTGTCGTCCGATTATTTTACTTCGGTGGACCGAGCAGTCGGCCGCCACGTTGAAATGCACGCTCTGTCTACGGTCAGATCTACTCCCGGAAGTCCAATTGCAATTCCGAGAGCAGAGCTGCCAATTGCTGAGTGCGAATTTCAACCTGACAGCTGCGACTGGTATAATGGGTGCGTTCACCAAAGCATCGCGCTAAGTCGCCCTGAGCGATATTTTGGTGAGCGCCGCCATTATGGAATGATGTTGGTGCAAACAATTGCAGGCGGGTCGGACGAATAATTTCGCTCGGCTCGCCTGCATTTGAGTGCACCGCCAGAGAACAGTCGAACATGGGCGTTCTGCACTCGTTACAATGGCTCGGTGTGTATGTAGCATGTACATATGTATACATTAACGGGTCTCTTGCGCAAGATCGATATCGAGTTGCAGTCGCACCGATTTCGAATTGATCTGTGTGTGGAGAAGAGAATATCGTGTCGATGTCAAACAGAGCTCGAACTGAACCCGTGTTGATGTCGAGCCGATCGGTTGATGAGTGGAAGCCGTTCATCATTTCGGAGATGGTGTCTGCGGGGGAGTCAAACTGTTTGAATCACCATCGTTCATACTTCGTATCATGTCATATCACCATTTGTTTAATCATTGCTAAACAAAATTATGTGCATCAACATGAATAACAACAAATCAATACTAAGTTTGCAAATGACGCTCATAGTCTTTGTCTTATCAACCCCACACAGCGCAGGATCAATTACTTCCAAGGCGAACTGAAATGATCCAATTCACACAATAATTACCAATCATCTCAATAGCCAGCAATATCCGACAACTTTATTGTTCATGTCATATTCATCATTTTCTACAACACTGCGTGCAAATAATGCATTTGAAATTCCCGGGATTGCAAACTGTCAATGGAAACATCGAACATGGAATTTTTAATGCATGACGTTCAGGGGATCATATCAGTATCAGTTGCCGCCCCATCAATCAATTGACTGGACACAGTATGGGTTTCTTGTTTGCAGTTTCATGGTCCATTTAAAATAGAACTGATTGATTATTGTTTTTTTTTTTCAAGCACTGTAGGCGCCGATCCATGCTGAACCAGACCATGCAAAGTGGATGTATGTATACACTTTGTTACTTTTTGGTGGGGTCAACCTACGGTGTATATGCCAGCTTGAATATCAATTGGTCGCCTGTCGTTCAATCGTTTTGTTTAGGAACGCTAGCCAATTGTTATTATTAACGGTGCGGAATGAATAGTGCAAGTTTGTAACCTGCAATTATTCTAGCGTAACTAACGTGCTGGGAGATTGATGGAGGATGGTCGGAGTCACAGGTATTGGTATACAGTTACACCCGGATAATATAATTTCGACGGATGTAACGCCAAAAAACCAACGCTGATTTCAGACGATCTGCGTCTGAAGGACTCATCAACTCATCGATTCACCAGCAAGCGACTCATTTTCAAATGGATGCATTCACACGATCTGCTCGTGAGTCGGACTCATCGACTCACTAACTCGCCGGGTGGAAACCGCCATTTAAGCCCATGTTAAATTCATTAGTTGATGAGTTGTATTGAACAGTTTGGTGGGCATCCGAAGATGCCCGTGGGGACGGAGCCTAAGGTAGCATAATGACCGTGAAGTTCGGGCCATGGCATCTGGCTAAGAAAAAAGGCCGCTCAACGAGCTAATCAGCGACCTAGGCCTATGCTTGCTGTAGCTCAGTTCGGGAGACGTGGGCAGGGTCTTCGCCGCTCGTTTCCCCTGTCCTTTACGTATTAACAAAGGTTTACAGGCCTGGGGAAGACAACACAAATAGGGGAGGGGAGGGGGAGGATGGAATGGTTGGCAGACGGCTCACTTGCCCTCGCACTCACATCGCGGTTCAGGTGTAATGGGACCCTCGGCCTCTGGTCTCGTACCACCAACAGATCAGTACTCATCAGGTGCTGCCATCGATCTGCCGGCGGAAGCAGCACTATCAGACCAGAATACGGTTCATTACAGAGTCCAACGACACAAATACTCAATATTGTCTTTTTTGGGCTCACCGTCATACCGACTCACGAGTTCAGCCCCAACCTCCATTTGATCGCATGTTAAATCCATTTGATTATGAACCGATGAGTTGATGGAAGATGAATGATTTGGTGAGTCCCTGAGCTGTTCATCATGTGAAAGTCATCGACAACAAAAATAGTAAAATCTTCTTTCCTGAAAGTTGTTCATTCACGCTAGTAATTTCGATGCAAGATATCAGTTTCGACTGGCAACCGGGAGTGGCCAAATATTACGCTACTTCAGATATAAAATATGTTGGACGATGGCGGTGAACAGAACGAGGTGGAATGTAGGCTTGGTTAATGCCCTATGCCCCACAAGGGGTTAACAGGAACCAGAGAGAGAGAGAGAACCACCTTTAATAAAAAGTTACCCCCATTTTTCCAGTTCTGATGTTCCCTAGTCTAAGCTCCCTACTCCTTCTAAAGCCCATGGTTAGCCAGCCTGTTTCCAAACGTATGAGCTCTGTATAGTAGAGTTGCGACCTAGACCGCTCGGCACACAGTATGACATTTTGAGCTCACAGCGAATAGTTATACTGAGGATTGAGACAAAAAAGTGAACATTGTAAGGGTTACATTTTAATTTCACTTTGATTACAAATTAATGCGTGAAATTTGTTTTTAATACGGTCAGGACTAAGTTTTAATAAAAATATCTTAAATTCAGAGATTAAGTATTTTATAATAGATTACATTTTACGTCCTTCTCGCGGGCAGCCCTATAATTTGGTTGAGGTAAATATTCCCCTTTGATGGCGGGTGTAAGAAAAATGCCACGGCCTGTCCCGGCATGTCAGCTTCTACTTGTGCCTGATATGCAAATCAGGCAACTTTTCCATGATTTAAGGAAGAAGGAAGTAAGGCTAATAGGTATTTAGGACTTGGACATATGTCCCTTCTAATTACCCCCCTTCGGCATGAAGACCACATTCATTTTCCTCCAAGGTGTGGTATATACCCAAGGATGTAACTTGTCCTAAAAAGCTTAATTAGTGGAGTTATTATGATCTCCAAGCTGTTTTACAGCAGACCGGGGAATATGCCATCCACTCCGGGAGCTTTAAACGGCTCAAAAGACTCTATTGCCCAATTTATTTTGTCTATGTCAAAGACGACCCCCCATAAACTGCGTGCCCGGCCTTCGGGAACCCGTTGGGGCCTCGCAGTTGGGAAGGGGTCGCCTTCTGACAGTACGGACCTAGGGAAATGGGTCTGAAGCGGCAGCTTTAGTGTTTCTTCCGGACCTTTAGTTTGCGAACCGTCTGGTCTCAATAGATGGCCGAGTCTATTTGCTAAGTCTCTGGATACCTAGAGTTTTGTGAAGGCGCGACTGAATGCTCTCACAAAGTCTTTTTCAGCATTCTATCTTACCTGTGATACCAAATTCTTCAATCATTATCACGTCTTACTCAACTACAAATAAAAAGAAAACGGATATTGGGGCATGACTTTTCAAAAACCAAAATTGAATAGTTGCGGAACAAAACATTCGACTGAATATTTCACTGACTGGCGACCACATCGATTGAGGCTGAAAGGTCAGAATTGACAGTTGACAAATTCGACTACTTATTTATTTTGGTCTAAAGATCGCCACACATGAACGAGCACAACCATGACCGAACTTCCATCTGTCTTCCGAACCATCAATTTTATAGAACGTGCGGAAAAAAAGTTCCCTCATTTCCACCGTTCTATCAAAAATTGATGGTTCGGTGGAAGTTCGGTCGTGTGCTGGTTCATGTGTGACGACCTTAAAACTTAAAGAAAATTCAGCCACACGTTCCGACTGCTTTTCCAATGAATTGATATATGTACGACAAGCGCAGTCCAAATTTTCCAAAAAGGGTGTGATGAAAGCACACGTGCAGAATTTCAAAAAAGTTTAAATATCATTTTGCTAATTATTTTATTATGTATCTAACAATGATACTATCTCCATGTACTCGTATATGTATTAAATAAATAAACTGCGAAATTAATCTTTTCTTCCTAGAAAACATATTAAAAGATAACACTTTAATGCAAAGTCTCCTCAGAGCAAATTATGCACGCATATACAATATTTAAAAAAAAAATTCCTACTATTATGTTTATGTTCACCAAAACTAAATATTAAACACCATAAATCTCTGAACTAATTGTTGTATGTTATGTGTACGAGAGAGTATCTAAAAAAGCGTGCAACAAATTATCCACGCAATATAAACTGACTACTGATTTGCATTTCTCATTTTTGGATACGGCCATGCGCCATGCCATGCGCCACTTAGTCTAGTCATCAGGTAGTTTTAGTAAAACAAATTGTAGTGTAGTTTTAATTAATTTTTTCTATTTATGTTTTGTGGGGTGACGATCTGAGGTTTGCCCCAACATTTTTATGCGGAACTTGAGTTCAGCGATATTCTCACTTGAAAAAGAACATTTTTTTTTGGCTTTCATCTTTTGTTCCCACGATGACGGAAGAAAATATGTACATATCCTACGAGGAAAATGATAAGAGATGAATTTGTTGAAAGCTTTCATTTGAAAAAAGTGAGATGCGCGTAGAAAATACAGTTAGATAAGAATAGATAATGTCAAAAACAAATTTCTCTAAAACCCGACTAGGCAAGGGGGGAATCTAAACATCATTTAATAAAATTTAAAGTATGTGTCCCCGAGATAAATAACTCATATTTTTCTGAAACAACAATAAATTTCCGAAAATGTTCATTTAGGCTTTTCTGAGGAGTAGCGCCTCAAAACGTGTTTTTTTTTTCGAAAAATGGAAAATTTTTGTTTTAGGTTTTTGTAGTAAAAACAAAACCCTTATGAAATCTGTCAAATGTCTGTCTGTCCGTCTGTCTCTAGAATATCTCGCGAACGGTTGAAGCTACATACATGAAATTTGGTGGGAATGTGTAGAAATATTATAATTCGCAGGAGAATAGGATGCGTTGTAATATGCCAACTTTTGGTGGGGGGGGGGGGGGGGGGGGTTGTCCCCATAGAGGGAAATGAAGGTCAACATTTTTTTTTTCGTGTGGTATACGCAAGTGCGGGGTATCATGGACTATATTCCATATAAATAACTGGCGCAACAGTCCAATTTGAACCATGGCCTCGAGATGAGTTAGCATCATCTCATTTTCTAGATCGTGACGGTCTTGTGCAGAGGTGTGTGGTCAGCTACACGCTCAACCGAGCTATTTACCCCATAAACGGGTACTCATTTAACAGCTGAGTGGGCCCATAGTCCGACACGTAAATCCCATTTTTATCGAAAACTACCGTATTTATGTAGTAGGAATCGAATCGGGGCCCAGTGCGTAGAAGGCCAACGTGCTAACAACTGCGCCATCCGGACTACGACACTCCAGTTTTTGCATTTTCTTAAAATTTAAGGAAAGGAGTAAAGAGGGAGAATGGCAAATATGAGATCATAATTTGTCCCACCCCCCTTGCATTCCCACACCGTTACACTTAGAAATATGAAAACTTACAGGAAGGCGGCATTTCACTAGCATAGAAAACTAAAAATTATAGAATTTTTAAATCTCATCAAAAAAGGTTAATAATATTGTTGTCCGGAAAGTCATTTCGCTACCTTTCAAGGGATGGCGCTGTTACGGAAAACAAATTATGGTGGCGTTAGCCAAGATTTTTTTTTGCCATTTGACAGCTGACATTTGGAGCTGTAATCAGCCACAAATTGGTGGTCCTCTGTTTACAAACCTTTATTTGGCATCGACTTGAAAATGGAAAATAAAAGTGAACATTTACGACATATTTTGCTTTTTTACTACCGAAAAGGCAAAAACGCAGTGCAAGCGCGGAAAAAGTTGTGTTATGTTTATGGTGAAGGCTCATTAACAGAACGCCAGTGATAGAATTGGTTCGTCCATTTTCGTTCCGGAAATTTTGATGTCAGTGATGTACCACGCTCTGGTCGTCCAACAGCTGTCGATGACGACAAAATAAAGGCAATGATCGAAGCTAACTGGCGCAGTACGACACGGGAGATAGCGGAGAAACTCAACTTATCCAAACAACCGTTCACGAACATTTACAGAAGCTGGGATACGTTAGCAAGCTCGACATTTGGGTTCCACACGAATTGAAGAATATTCATCTCACCAAACGGATTAACGTTTGCGTTGCTGAAACGTAACGAAATCGACCCATTTTTGAAGCGATTCATAACGGGCGATGAAAAATGAGTTGTTTACGATAACGTCGTCGTGCGAAAACGATCTTGGAGCAAGCGAGATGAACCTGCACAATCGACATCAAAAGCAGATATCCATCAAAAGAAGGTTGTGCTGTCTGTGTACTGTCGCCAGCTAGTGAAGTTGGACAAAGAAATCAAGGAGAAACGACCACAACTGGCAAATCGTAAGGGTGTCGTCTTCCATCAAGACAACGCCAGACCTCATACATCTTTGGTCACTCGTAATAAAATATTGGCCTTAGGCTGAGAAGTGATGCCTCATCCACCGTATAGCCCTGACCTCGCCCCATCAGATTACAACTTATTCCGTTTACTTCCGTTTTGACGACATCCAAAACTATCGAGAACTCTCGTCTAGCAGTCGCAGAGATGGCTGGCTTCTTCAATATTACCCTCTGTTTGATTCCGAGCCACAGTGGCTTTGCGGGTAATTGCAAGGCAGATGTGTTGGCCCGAGAGGGGACAACTGGAGTGGTTCATGAAAGCCGCAAAGACATAAGGGTGCATTTACCCCGTGCAAATTGGCGATTAAGACCACTGCCGTAGATAGGGCTAATGTTAGATGGCTCTGCGGCAATACGTGCCAAACGACAAGGATGATTTGGCCGAAAATTGATCCCCGCCCTTCTGTCACACTGTTGTCGTTGAACAGGAAGCACATTGGCAGGGTAGTAGGAGTTATCACAGGGCACTGCCCAATAGGGGAGCATACCAGGAGACTACATCTTCCTCACCACGACTTCTGTAGGAGTTGTGGCGATGTGGAGGAGGGGGAGACCGTTCTACATTTTCTCTGTCATTGCCCGTCCTTGGCTGGTAGGAGAAGAATGTTTCTGGGCTCACGGGTTTTCTACGATCTGGATGACCTTAAGGATATAACCGCCACCCGGCTCAATCGCTACATCGCCAGCACAGGCTGTTTTGATACGTAGGTTTAAGTGAAGGTGATGGCGGTGGTACCACAATGGACCCAATGTTGATCTAAGTGTGCTGTGACACATCACGGCAGCCCCTGTAGCTAACCTAACCTATAATATCTCCAAGTCTCATTTCAATCACATAGTATTTAATAATAATACATTAATTTAAAATGATGTATTTTGACACTATCCATACAAAAAATACACCTACCGGCCTCATGCATAGATGTGAGTACTACTTGCATGTTGTTAGTTAACCATTTTTGAAAAGGTTAAGATTGGTTGGGGGCGGTGATTCTAGCAATTATTATTCATAAAATTCCTTTTTTTGGGCTTTGTATAATATCTTAAATCTTTTAAAATTGGTCAAATGCCTGTATATCCGTCTGTCCATAGAATAACTCAGGGGTGGCTGAAGCTACATACATGAAATCCGGTGAGAATGTGTAGAAATGCTATAATTCGCTGAAGAAAACGATGTGTCCTAATTGGTCAATTGTAAGGGGGGTCACATACAGGCGAAATTAAGGTAAATTTTTTTTCAGCGACTGGCATAGGTAAGTGGGGTGCCGTGAAAAACCTAGTGTTGAGTACATTAATTTTTAATATTTTCCTTAAATTTGAAGAAAGGGGAACAGTGGGGGAGGGAAAAATATTAGATCGTAATTTGTCCCACCCCCCTTGCATTTCCAGACCTTTACACTTAGAAATATGAAAACTTACAGGAAGGTGGGTTCTGAATAGCACATAAATGGAAAATAATGGAATTTGTATATCTTCTCAGAATAAGTTAATAATAGTTTATTACTACAGTGATAGTTAGCACACGCCTGCATCCATTAAACACGCCCGAGGTCAAACGTACTGATCGCGCTCGGTAGCTGGGGTCGTTGGGTCACCGCTCTACGATACTAATCTAGAGCCCGCAGTTCAAATCTCGGCTCGATCAAAAACCGCCTGTGAGTACTAATAGAACTCTCACAGTGCTCCTAGCTTGTCAGCACAGTATAAAGACGGCGCGGATAGGAGGTTAATGCTAGCAACTGTACTTCTGAGAAAGCAGACATGCTATCGAAACGTCAACAAGGCATAGAATTGCTAGAGATGTTGACGCGCCCATACTCCTGGAGGGGTCAAGGCAATTAACACAAACGTACTGATGGCCAACGAACGGTAACTAACACCAAAATAAGCCCTTGTTACAAAACCCTCGGATCGCGGGCATAGCCCTCTATTTTCCAGTTTCATTTGTGTTTAGTTTACCTAAAACAAATTGTGGTGTAGTTCTGACTTTTTTTTCATTCACGGTTTTTCTGGTGCTGATTACAAATCTGAGGCTTATCCCCAAAATTTTCTTGTGGAATTTGAGTTATAGCCAAAAAGTCACGTTTTTTGTGACTGCTCTTTTTTGAATTTTTGAAAATATGTATGAATATTTGAAATTTAGCGAAAAAAAGTGTCAGAGACAAAATGAAAGATCTTGAACAGTTCAATAAAACAACTTTTTTCGTATCTTTAATACAATAGTTTTCAAAATATTCGCACTTAATAATCAACTAAAAAGGAGCAAATCATCGTTTTTCTGATGTCAGAGTATCTCGAAAACTCTTGAAGATACGGAAAAAGTGTCTTTCTTTTTCTTTCAGAATTTTTTTTTGCTAGGGTTAACCGTTTTGAAAATGTTTAAAAACAACAGTTGTTTTTCTTTGTGGTTATTTGGCTAAAACTCAAATTCCACGAAAATTGTTTGTGAACAAACCTCAGATTTGTAATCAGCATCCCAAAAACTATATTTAGAAAAAAAATAAAACTTCTCCACAATTTGTTTTGGAACTGTTCCCATAAGCACATAATGACCAGTCTAACTCTTCTGTGAAGGAACGACCTGATGCCATTTGATAAATGGATTTTGAATTGATTTTTGTGGACGTATCTGAAGTTAATTATAGTGCAGTCAAGCGGATTTACGAGCGCCCTTTGTAGTGCAACGATCTCAAAATGAACACACGCTGTACAATTTGTCATCAGATATTATTTATGTATACCTATATCAAATACAGCAGGTATAGTAGAGTATAGTATAGTAGAGTACATCCCATGAAAAAGCGACTAGAACATCCAAGTGTATCCTATAAGAGCATCTTTATTTTGTTTTCTTTTGTGGATTGAAAAAAGATACTAGAGCAAGTTCACTTGAATGTTTATCAAATGCACTGTGTATACTCTCGCATATCGTCGTGACATACAGATTACAGAATACGAATACCCGTAGCTCGCTCCCACTCTATTTCAATGAATCACAAAAACAGTCAGTGGGTGTTTTATTTATAGTTTTATCCAAGACGCATTTGAAGATAGTCCAAATAGATTTACTGGCTCTCTTTCTTTCAATGTTTGTCGGTGCATTATGATAAATTTATCTACTAAAGTGAAATGTAAACATAAAAAAAAAGAAAAATGCGTTCTTATGGAGGAGTTAATGTCGAGACAGGAGAATTGAAAACATCCGAAAATCAGAGACGGAAAACTTTATTCAAATGAAAATTATATGAGTACACAAACTACGGTTTTTTTGTTCGGAAATTAACAATTGATTTATACATATTTGAAATTCATCGTTCAGGAACCATCAATGGTCGGACAGGTGGCAATGTACCAAATACTGGAAGCTACCTTGTACCAGTCAAGACATCCTCAGTCGCATTGGGTTTCATAGTTGCCAATTGGCGAGCGCAGTAATTCCTCGCCTAAATCATAATAAATTAAAAATTATGGATTCACATGAAATGCTCCTCCTAAATAACATAAAAATCTCAAAATTTTGCTCCAGCATTTTTCAGCCTAATTCGATAAAAATTATATAAACACAATCCATTGCCTTCCTCTATAATTAGACCACCAAATTGATATCCCACCGAGACTAGTTTCCTCGATAATTTATTGAATCGTCTTATATCGACTCGACTGGGTGTCAGTGATAAATTGTGCGAGACACAATGCCAGGGGCCTCCTGTAGACTTGAAGACAGTCCACAGGGAGGACGCCTTTCCTATCTTATCGACTTAAGTAGATACGTACATTCTTTCGATTCCTCGCAACACATGTGAGCCCGATATCTTCTGTCTAGGCTAGGCGAAGGAGCATCTTCGTTGCACTCAACTCTAGTCCGTATAGGGCAGGAGGAAAAATTCACTCTCACGCCAATTTTGGCTCGTAATGAAGTTCATTTATCAGATGCACAGCATCCCAGAAGTGTACTCGTGGTATCACCACAACCATGTCATACATCATTGAGCTATCATCGTATGGGCTATCAGTGGCTAGGAAGAATAAACAAATGGCTCGAACGACGACGACGCTCGACACATCACATGGGGACTTCTTACTTACTAATACGTAGCAATTAGTCATTACAGCCGAGATGATGAGTGAAAACTGATCTCGATGTAATTTAATTGGCTCTAATTGAGACGAGTGCCTTTCTATTCATTAGACTCCAATTAAGTGAGTGGAATTGTTGTCAATTTAGTTAGTTGTTACGAAGGCAAATTCAAGTGCGACCATTTTTCTTTTTTGCTTCTTATGCTGCTATTCGATAGGGAATGATCTTCAAGCTCAAGGAAGCTAGTTAAGGGGGGTCTCAGTCGAAAAATCGGAAGATATTTTTTTTTTATTTTTTTTTTACATCATAACTCCGGAAATATTGCAGCTTGTAACGGACGGTTTGGTGGGCATCCGAAGATGCCCGTGGGGACGGAGCCTAAGGTAGCATAATTGACCGTGAAGGTCGGGCTGTGCCATCTGGCGAAGAAAAAGGACCCTCAACGAGCTAAGCAGCGGCCTATGCTTGCTGTAGCTCAGTTCGGGAGATGTGGACGTGGTTTTCGCCGCTCGTTGCCCCTGTCCTTTACGTATTAACAAAAATTCATAAGCCTGGGGAAGACAACACAATCAGGGGAGATAAAAATGGGGAATAAAAAAAAATAGTCGATAAGGATGGAATGGTTGGCAAACGGATCAGACGTCCAAGCGGTCGAATCTGGGTCCGGGTGTAATGGGATCCTCGGCCTCTGGTTTCGTACCACCGACAGATCACTAGTCATCAGGTGCTGCTTCGACCTGTCGAGCAGCACTACCAGACCATAATATGGTTCATTACAGGTGATTCATTACAAGCTAGCTCAATGAACTTTTTTTTTGTTTGATTTGTATAAGTTTTTTCTTGTAAACAATCTGTGAATTTATTATTGTAAATTCGAGGAAGCATTAACGAAATTTTTTTCCCTAGCCAAGATTCATCTAGTTAATGTACCTTTATATAAAAACTACTAAAGCTTTTTTCAATTTTTCTTTTTTTCTATGTATTGTATAAAGGAAAGACTACCCAACATTTTGTCGTTTTATTTATTCAGATCTACTTTTTTTTACTGTTTGACGTGAAATTATTGGTGCGGGAAAATTCAGCCCGTCTTCACAACCCTTTGATATTTTTTTTTTCTCGATTTTTTAATAGGAATTTTTTAAATATAAAACGTTAAAACCTTCAGATACTATTCAATTCAAGAACGGTTCATAAAAGTTTGAGCCCTGTAGGGTTGATAGATGCCAGGAAAAGAAAGGTACATTGAAGAGGAAAAAACGTGGTTTTTCAGGAGAGCATTTTTTCTGACGGATGACGTTTCATGACGTATTTCAGTCTAAAATCGATACTTGAGTTATCGTTGAGACCGGGAATGATATCTAGTCGATCACTGTGATATTTTAAAACCTTCTTACCAGTGTTGTGTCGAATACGAACCTACTGTGTTGTGTGAATTTGTTGCTGCTTTTGCCCACACCACGATGCCTTTGTTATAGCCAAGACAGACCAAAGATAACCTCCTTCCATAAACTCCAAAAAGCTTTGAGCTTTTCGTAACCTCGGACCCTGACACACTGCAGTTGAATGTTATAAATGTCAGCTCTGTTGAGAAAATTTTCTTTAGAAAACATCAAATTTCCTTGTTGAATTTGAATCTTGGGGATGGTGATGCTGTCCATGGTTCTCCCAAAAGATTTTCGGTAAACAATGCCCGATAAGGATGACTTGGAAATGTGAAAATGCAAAGCCACCCTGTGGGTGGGAGCGTCTCAGACTTGTCGTAAAAGGCGACTGGATGGATAGGATATCTACGTCAGGAACTTGCATCAGCTGAAATTGTATACTATCGAATATTCAATGTAGCGTGACGTTCTATACCCCAGGAGTTAATTAAAAGGATCAATATCCACAAAATCTGAACCAAATAAACTTAACTGGTCTGATTTTTCAGACAAATAATTTCATGGATTTAGCCCTACAATTAGGAGTCATATGTTGGCTGTCTAGCTCCCATGTGTCCTTATTCCGGATTAATTCTCCCGCACGTCATCATTGACAAATGTTGCAGACGAACATCTTCCCATCGTATGCTCGCCTCTACAAGAATAACAAAAACGACCATGAAAGAAGAAAGTCAAAGTGACAATTCTTTTGACGTATAGTCTGCAAGTCTGCACAAAATTCTACAAAAAAGCTCGTTTTAGTGTTGCCAGAGATGTGAAATTTGTCTCTGGAAGAAGGTTATGAATCGTAAACTCCTTCGAGTGAGCGGGTTACGAAACCTTCAATGGGCAGATAACCTCCTCATAACCCGCTACTTTTGTATGGGAAGAGCTTATAAACTCCAAAGAGCTTATAAACTCCTAAAATTTTCCCGGTCTGCCTCGACTATTAGAAGGCCATTCGCTGTTTGTAGTTACTGAGTTGTTCAAGAAAATATTTTTTTATCCATTTATAATTGAGATATTTTCACCATTTCTTACCAACATGACTAGAATGACATGGAGAAAATTTTAAAGCTAAAAGAAAATTTTATAATTTTTTTACTGAGACCCCCCTTAAGTTGCTAACTAAGATGGACACATGCTGCAATGCTAAGTGTTGCAATCGCATGGGTGTTCATTTGGATATTGGAAATATGTAGGAATATGTAATAAATTAGTTGTATGATATTGAACATGGTTGCACGTTGTACTGCTGTTCGCTTTAATCGAGAAATTCCGTAATGTTATGTAGTTACTGGTTGAAAATGTAGATCGAGTAGATAAATAGACAGATACCTTTGATATGAAATAGAGCAGCATATTGCCACCAGACTTAAAGAAAAGGAAGATAAGTCATATAGCTGAAATCATTCTGACGGAATTTCAAATAGTCGTGGTATGATCCACGAATTTTGCGGGTCGAATTGGATCTGATCCGGTACGGCACATGACCTAGGTCCGAAAACCTAGGTCGGGGCGGAGTTACCCCATGTTTGCAAAATGGAATGGATAATTCTGATTCACATTTGCATTTGCATTGCGACCAATCCTTATTTTAGAAAAGCATTTTGTATTGTTTATGCTCGTTTGGTTTCTTTCAGGATAAAATAAAGATTAATGTATAATTATGACAGAAGTTGAAAGCACATTATGCATGCAGTTGCAGAGTGCTGTCTGACATTTCTTGGAATGAATATTTTCTTGGTTTTACGTAAGTAATCTGGATCCTATATTTTGACTTTATCGGCGACCGAAAACCCTTTCTTCCAGCTAGATCAGTCGTGTTTACGAAAAGAAATTGTTACCGTTCTAGATCCGCCATTTTTTTTTGGAAATTTTGACTTCAAACTCGCAATTAGCAACCCAAAAAACCCTACTATTTTTTTTCTCAGCAAGATTGGCCGTGTTTAGAAAAAAAGTGTTGAAATTCTGGATCGCTGATTTGGTTTTCTTTTTTTTTTGAATTTTGACTTCGGATTCGCGATGAGCGACCCAAAAAAAACCCCAACAGTTTTTTCCAGCAATATTGGCCGTGCTTTTGAAAAAAAAAGAGTTGCCGTTCTGGATCCCCTTTGATTTTGAGTCTTGTCAATTTTGACTTAAGATTCGCAATCAGCGCCCTAAACGACCTCCTACCAGTTTTTCCAGCAAGATTGGCCGCGTTTATAAAAAAAAAAGTGTCGCCATCCCCCAATTTGTTTTTGTTTTTTACATTTTGACTTCAGACTCGTGATCAGCGGCCCAAAAAAACCCATCCATCAAAATTTAACGTAAATTTAAAAATAAAATTCAATAATTTCTTGACTTATTAAATCAAAGAAAGACCTATCTAATCTACCCATACCCAGACCTACTCCTAATGTTCTGTATTTTGGCGTGACAACGTCTATGATGGGGAGCGTGTCAAGAAAATGTGGGACGGAAGTGGAGTTGAAAACCAATTGAATTGAACGCTTTGGTGTTGCCACAAGCACAAGTTTGGTGGACATGAAATCTAGGAAATACGGGTGTTTATGATTTGGGATGATCAGGCCAACGCTCTGGAGTGTCGTTTAAGGCGCTTTTAGCTCTATGGTGTTGAGATGAACACAACATTCTTGGCCATGAAATTAAATCTTGGAAATACGAGTGTCTCTGAATAGGGGCGATAAGGGCAACGCTCTGGAGTGATGATGAAGGAGTTTTTAACCCTATGGTGTTGGAATGAATACATTCTTGGGCATGAAGTGAAATCTAGGAAATACTGCTATCGTCTGAAGTGGGATGATGAAATTAATACAATGGAATGTTGTTGATGGTTTTCTGAACACTTTCGTGTTGATATCAGATATCAAAGCGATATCGAGGCAATACCAAAGCGATATAAAATAAAATCGATTTCGGAGCGATATCAAAGCGGTATCACAGCGATATTGAAGCCATCTCGAAAAAAGAGAAAACGACAACCTTATATAGGGGAAAAGAATTATCAATTTTCCCGGTAAATTTCCGCTGTTCTTGGTTTGTGTGAGTGAATTTGAATTTTTAAAGTACCTACACAACGATTCTGTAATTCAGAAATTCTTATATTCATTATGTGAATCTTCCTTGTGACACAGACATATAAACGAACCATTGAGATCCAGAAGTGCTAAGAACCTCGTGGTATTTTGTACTTATAGCCCCAACTTGATAGCGCTGGTGAAGCGCTCAAAAGTTTAAACGGAATTGGAGCTATATTTTATCTGGCTCGGGAAAGCGCCAAGGCACTCCTTGCGATGATAGGTCAACGCCGAACATTTACTGAAAATATGCAATGACGTCTGATTATCACCTATTCCCATGGCTTCATGATGACCTCTTTGGCGCGAGAATTCGGTCAGAAGACCACAAATGAATCAATGAATCTTATTCCAGTTTAGCTGTAGTAAGTCATAAGTTCTAATACGAATAGTCCGAAATTAATATTTTGGCCTGTCTCAGGGTCAGAACCATTGAACTTTCCCAGTTGAAGACGGCCACAGTTCGATCCTAACCTCTGAAGCGTTTTTTAGCGTTACATAGTTATAGTAGAACCCGCAGAAGGATTACGGATCAGCATACTAACGCTTACGTCATACGTGAGTTGCTATGGTACATTATCTCATATATGTAGACCTCTTTTTTTAATTTTTGGCTTTCATGTCTGTATTCCTAACAAAAAAATTTTCTGAGACGAAATTGAAGATCACGAAAAGTTCGAAGCGTATATACCCTAGACTTGTACGGATCTAGTGGCGATACTAAAAGTACCAATTGGCAACGACCACATGCATTAAAAGTGAGTTTCCTATATGGTCAGTTTGAACTGTGTGTGTTTGGATCCAATGGAAGTGTCATCGTTCATCCGTTCGGATTTTGTATATGTATATTTGAACTAATGTTTATAGGGGAGGTTGGCATGCATTCAGTAGGATCTTGCCCATTCTCAAAATCAACTAACCCACACTGCACTGTCGAATTTTTCAAGTCGCTAGCATCATTGTATTGGAAGTTATCGCCCATTTGAAGTTTTTTTTTGTAGGGGAGGTAGGGGTTCCTTGGGTCGGGTCTTGTTCAATACCAACCAAATAGATCCAACCTCAAACATTTGATCAAAAATTCAAGTCGCTAGGTTCATTCTATTGTGATTGGTATCATTATCGAAGAAGTGTTCTGGAATTAATTAATTTTATTCTGAGTCGATTTTTTTCTTCCTCACTTCCCCTTTCCACTTGTTAAATGCACTATGCATAGTCTATTCATTTTATTCAATGCGATGGTTGTGAGCATGCGAGATTAAAAAGAAACCTCACCAAATATAAAGAAACTCGTATCGACACGTTATGCTTCAATAGCTTTATTAGCTCTCACTTTCAATTCTATTTTATTGAAAAAAAAAAAAGATAATAATAGGTTTCATATAAAAAATAAATAACTCGCACAACAGTCCAATTAGAACCAAGGCCTCGAGATAAGTTAGCAGCATCTCATTTACTTGATCGTGACGGTGTGTTTTCAAACGAAAGCGAGCGTGGCAGCTGTGGCGTCATCCGGGCTGCAAACATTTGAAATTAATATTTCAAGAAGTTCTTGCCGTTTCATGACAATCAGCTGATAGCTCAATTTTATTTATTCTGGGCCTGAATAAAATGTATTGCATAGGGCCAAACCGCTGCCGATAGATTTTGTGGGACGAGGTTTGAACCTACGATATTTCATTTGATATTTGTTTATTTCAGAATAAATTTAAATTGATTGTCAAAAAATGGCAAGGAATTTCATCAAATGTTGAAAGAGCTTAGCACAATGGGCCACTCGGCCTCTGTGCTCTGAACCCTTAAGGGTTCAATTCAATCTAATCTAGATGGATTTTTAGAGCTTGGCGATGGCAAAAAAAAATAATAGAGCCAGCAAAAAAACTTGAAGTGCTCGGTAGGCGTGTGGTCTCGGTCACCACTTTACGATGCTACATCTAGAGAGACGAAGGCTCAATCCTCGTCGCATTAATCAAAATTGCCTGTGGGTACTACTAGAACTCCCACAGCGCTTCGAGATTGTCAGTATTAAGACGGTGCGGACGCATGCTAGCAACTGCACCATTCAAAAAATATATGCTGTCAACAAGGCATAATGCAAGAGTTGTTGACACGCCCATACCCCTGGAGGGGTTAAGGCAATTAACAACAACAAAAGAAAATTTTCCACCTAGTCCTATTTTTTCAGCTCGATTTTCTAGTCCTGGTTTACTGAGCGCAACAGGGCAGATTTTAGGAAACCAGTGCTCAATTCGTACATAACTTACTTACTCGTCTTTTCTCCCCACTTATCACTGTTTGAATGAAGTACAAGTGCATACACTAAAGACTAATGATAGCTTAAAATAGCTTCTAAAAATTGTTCACTTCAATGAAGATTCAATAAAATGGGTCAATAAAGTAATGCTCCATTATTTATAGTTTCTATGAACATTAAAGCGTTCCTTTTCTATACCAATTGATAATGTTGGTAAATATTATGGACATCAATTGCTTCCTATTAGAATTCAACTAAAGATACAATGACGATTTATCAGAAGGGGTTAAATACTTTAATATCTTACATAACATACAATTTACAAGTGGAAGATACTTACATTGATTAATGATCATGCAGTTCTGCTGCATATATGCTATGTATGTTGTAATATGTACATATGTTGATCCCTACCAGAAGTCAATCTCCTTTCGACGAAATGGACATACTCATATAACAATATGCATTTAACTGGGAATATCATTAGTTAAACGATTTGATAGAATAGTAGCCCTTGAGATTCATTTATAATGTGGGAGGCATTGAATATATTAGCCACACAGATTCTTTTTCGTCCGCAAATACAATGGAAGTGCTTATACAATGTACATATGTATGTATTTATGACCATTTTTTAAACCATCATAATCGTAATATGGTGGCAACAATTCTTAGAACTTTAGGAATTAATTACGTATGCTGATTAATGTGTACCTACTCGTATAATGTTGATTTAAGAATAAGAATGTTAAATATGTAAGCATATGCTTGATATGAGCGCATTATGGAAATCCATTCTTCGGTGGTGCGGTATTACTCAAGTCTTGTAAGTGGCTTTTAACGGTGATAATTGGAACATCATTTTGGACCTTATTCTTTTCATATTCATATCAAGATATGTGATTCATGAATGAGATTTATTCAGGTGAGATTTAAACCTGGATTTTCCATGAGGATTATGATTCTAAGAATGCATGGCATGTCGCCTTTGTGAGCTTATTATGAAGTTCCCATGTCTATTTTAGAGTTTGATATAGAGTTTGGGTTTATTTTACCATCTACCATGGGCTGCCAAGTTATAGGGACACTGCTCATATTTGTGTACTTCCTATTGAATTTTTTGAAAAGATAATTGACTTCTTCGGGCGGTAGTTTTCTGGTTGAGATTAATTAAGTTTGAAACAGCGCGTTTCCATAACGAAATTTTCATTTTTCAATGAAAACAATATTATTTCGAGAGCTACTTGTTCTCTTCTTCAATTTTTATTGGCGCTGCTTTTTGGCCTACTGCCTCATCAAAATTTGCCACAACACCCTTAAGGAGAGCGCAAAGGTACCCTCGTCGCATTTATTCCTAAATACTATTTTAAATCAAATGGATCGGAAGTTACCTTCACGACCGTTCGCTTCAGGTCGTCCTTGATGGAGTTAAATCAAATAGCCATACCACCAACACAGGGGTCCCCAAGGGACCGTCTTTTCACCAACGCTCTTCCTTTTCTTCATCAACGATCTTCTAAGCGTGACTTCCAACCGAATCCATAGTTTTGCAGACGATATCACCCTTGACTACACTTACTCTTTCAACTCTGTAGCTAACTCTCGCTGAAATTCAACATCTATCAACAGAGGTCGCTTGTTTGACTCACTAAATGAAGACATTTCGAAAATTATAGCATGGAGGAAAGCGAATCGAGTAGAGTTTAATGCCTCAAGAACTTAATGTTGTCTACTTTCCAGTAAGCGATGTGCTTCATCTGCCGCCCTACCCATTCTTGTCGATGGGGTCAGCATACTAGGTATTAACACCTCTAGTAAACTATTTTAAATTGGTCCCACCACATCTTCTGCGTTGCAAAAAATGCAATGAAGTGTCTGGGCTTTCTGAATCGCTGTAAAAGATAATTTACACCATCTGATCTGGCTCAGATTTACAAGGCTCATATAAGACCGAGACTTGAATTTAATTCCCACATATGGGCAGGCGCAAGTAGAACCGCATTATCCGTGTTAGACAAAGTCCAACGGAAAGCCTTCAAGCTTATTTGCGGTGAATCCATAACATCTCAAATCGAACCGCTTGAACATCGGCGAAGTGTCGGCTCTCTCTAACTCTTCTATTGCTACTACAACCGCCGTTGCTCTGAAGAAATATCCAACCTCATTCCTGAGCGTGCTTTTTCACACCCGACTAGGCAGTCGTGCCCATCCTCATCTTCTAGAACTTAGCACCGCCAAATTCTATGACTCGTTTGTATCCAGGACAACACGAATGTGGAACAATCTACCATCTTCTTTTCCGTGCAGCTATGACCTGCGAAAATTTAAACGGAATGTACACCGTCACCATATACAAACTCAACCCATCTCCTCACTACCTTAATCCCTTACCGCCAACGCTGTGCTCTCGCATCAAACGGTTCCCCCCTAAGCTTTGGTATCAACATAAACAAAAAATGTTGACGTCTTCTTTTCGAAAAACGGACTTTGCCCCGTCCATATTTGCCGGAAGTGAGAAGTTATGGCCCAAAACGAACCCCGGCCGCTCTGCTGCAATATTATCATTGAGCATGAAGCACATTGGTGTGGTGGTGAATGTTATCACTGGTGAAGAGCTGCGAGCATGCTGACGAGGCGGAGAGTACCCTTCATTTTCTATGGATCTGTCCTGCCTTGGCTGCGAGGATTCGGGTCTTTCTGGGGGACTCTTTCCTCCTTCATTTGGAAGACCTAGTGGGCATGATCCCGGTCAGGCTTTATCGGCTCATTGCCAGCTCTGGCTGGTTCAATGAGTAGTCATTTCAATGGGATAGGTTTTATCCTGGTAGGTATCTCAAAGGATGGTGGCCTGTGTGTGCTGTGTCATATGCAGCAGCCTTTTAACCTAACCTAGGTTACAATGGAGGTGATATTTTGTGGTACAAAAACGGACCCAATGGTGGTCCAAGTGTACTGTGATGCATCAATGCACCTAACTTAACCTAACTGTAAGTTTTTGTGAACATTTTCGTTGGAAAATAAAAAGAATAATTGGAAGACCCTAAAACTACGTTTCTAACGTATCCATATCGGTTTCAAATCGAAATAAAGCATGCGATAAAAATGAAAATAGCCATGCAGTGTCTAGAGCGAGCCAAGGCGGGCGTTCATGTTTGTGCGATACTGAGGGTTGTGATCCGTTAAGCGCGGAGCGAGCGTAGCCAGCCGAGCCCACAGAAGGGACTGTTATACCGAAAGTGAGCGAAGGAACCGTTTATGTTTGTGCGATACTGAGGGTTGTGATCCCTTAAGCGCGGAGCGAGCGTAGGTAGGGGAGCCCACACAAGGGATTCTTGTACCCAAAGCGAGCGAAACGAGCGTTTATGTTTGTGCGATACTGAGGGTTGTGATTCCTTAAGCGCGAAGCCCACACGAGGGACTGCTGACTCACAACCCGCAGTATCGCACAAAATGTGCATATAAACTTTCGGTTTGGAACGAGCGGGCTAAGGGGGGCTGCGGACCCCCCCCCCCCGTATATAGCTCCGTTTCACTCCTTCTATATGTACCATCATCCGTTTTGTCCTAGCATATCTGCCTCAAGCATTTTTTAGGGTGGAGACGAAATTAAGGTCAAATTTTGTTTATCGACTGGTATGGGCAAATGGGGTGTCGTGAGATACATAGGTAGTGTTGAGTAAATTTCATTTTTGGCATTTTCTTTAAATTTGAAGAAAGGGGAATAGTGAGGGGGAGGAAAATATTAGACCGTAATTTGTAGCCATGCATGGCCACTTTCGGATTCAGTCGAAATTGTCCATCAATGACATATTCGTGCCGATAATTTCAATCGACATACTGTACCAATATTCAATAGTATCGCATCAATCGATATCTACACTATCGCGAGAATCTTATCTGAGCATAGCATTCTAGCATGAAATCATGTCCGTGACTTCCAACCAACAATTGAATTGCTTCGAAAACGTGTCAGTTGTACAAACTTATCTCTTCGGAAAACGCCGGTATCTTTAAACATTTTGATGAGCACTCCGCTCAATAAATATGTACATATCTGATAGTCTGATAACTAACTGCTAGCCGTAATATGCTCTTTAAAAAATCGTCCATTCATTACACGCGGGCGGGCCATTCAAGGTGAACTTGCTCAACATTGCATGGCAATCTCTGCTACTAAGTATCTATACCGATCTTGGGAGAACTTAACCGTTCAGTGACTTGGTTGTTACAGGTACATACATACTATTTTATAACTTTTTCAAATTAAGCTTTTTCTCGTAATTCCATGTGAACCTATTTACCTTAATTTTTACTTTGTAAAACTTTACTTTATTCAAGGTTTTATTTTACTCATTTTCTTATGAACATGCATATAAAAAGAACTTTGTTAATAATTGTTTACATTTCTTACAGGGCTATCTCCCAGTCATCCACCGTTAAGCATCATCATCTTGGCTGTCGTCATCGTCGAGGTTTCGGAGCATTCACACATGGTACTCAATCCACATGTTAAGATCTTTTTTCCGAGAAAATTAGCTTCCAAGATTAACCCGTGCAGGATAGTTACTGTCGTCTGTCGCTACGATTACCGGAGCGTGTATGATGCCACCGTGAAAGATACAGATACACGAGTAAATATGTAATTGTTTGTTTACAAGTTTTCTTTTTTGGCTCAGCTTATTCCGTTCCGTCGGAGAAAAGTGCAGTGTAATTTGATAACTTTACGATTATACGAGTAGAAGCCGCGAATAATTGGCTTATCTTTTTATAATATCTGAAAAATAGTGATAACGACAACCACTTAAAACTGTGATAATGCCTGGCATTGAAGATTTTCGAGTCATTTACAAGGCAAATTTCGGTGTGGTAATAGGTGTGTTAATGTCAAAGTGAAACAAAACGAGTACATACAATATTTAAGGGATGAAAAGTGAATTTCGTGTTCTGCATAATTATCCGTGTGATTTAATCGCCCTTACTTTCTACACTAAATGCTGAATAGTGGTCAGTGGTCATTGTGGTGGTCCTTGATTTAAAATTCAATATATCCGTGTAGTATCCGAGATCCTTGAAATAGTTGGTGTAGTGAGAAAATGGAATCAAT
Organism: Chloromyia formosa; assembly: GCA_964017055.1. Classification (NCBI taxonomy): domain Eukaryota; kingdom Metazoa; phylum Arthropoda; class Insecta; order Diptera; family Stratiomyidae; genus Chloromyia; species Chloromyia formosa. Next base: position 13,194,774 of record OZ024817.1, read on the forward strand.
ACAACGGACGCTACCCTCAAATCCCAAGGATGAGGCGAATTTTCTCTCGAAATTGATGTTCGCATGGACCGTGCCGATTTTCAAAAGAGGTTACACGAAAGCCTTGGATGTTGGTGATCTTTTTCAGCCGCTAAGGGTTGATAAGTCGGAATTGTTGGGCGATCGTTTGGATAAGTGAGTATGAGTAGAAGAATATTTATTAGATTAGATTGTAAAGTGGGCATTGAACTGCGTAGGGTAGCACTGGGGCCAGGTGGTCCATTGTGTTGTAGCCCATAGTCTGTTAGCAGGCCTAAACCTATCGTTCGAGTTCGATCGAGCTAATAAATTGCTCAGGGGGTTCGATGACACTGAAGCGATATCCTCAGCCTCTGGATAGGCGACTCGGAAGCAGTCTCTGCTGAATATTTATACACTATACCTTATATGGTATGAGGGTATATTGTTTTTGTTACGATGAAAATATGTAACACATTATAGGAGGCTCCGTAGGTATAGCAGTATATAAATATGTACGTAAATTATCAGGGTCACCGCATAATTCGATTTAGCCATGTCTGTCTATTTGTCCGTCTGTCTGCCGGTTCGCAAGATAACTTTCGATTGATTGAGGCTAGACGTTCAAAATGTTGGTCAAATTTTCATAGTGTGATCTAGTTGGTTGGTATTGGGCATGATCCGGCCAAGGTAACACCACAACCACAACGATACCTTTATACCACCTTAATTTATCTTAAGACTAACTCAAGATTACCTGGAGGCTTTTGAATCCTACAGCAGAGTAGGATATAATATGGTATACGAATATATCGATGGTAAAGGTAGCCAACCTCCTATGTCAAAAATGGAAATTTTGGAGTCAGTTTACAATAAGAGTTTGTAGACGTTATAAAACACAACATTCACATAGACAGTTTGGATGTTGCTGCTTCTAAGGGTTTTTCACTGAAAATAACCATATATGCGCTTGAGCAATTGATGCATAAATACTTTAAAAACACGTTAGAAAAAGAGAAAGAAAAATTTTCAAAAATTGACATAGGAGGTTGTGAATCTTCACAGTACTCACAGGCAGTATTTGATCGCGCCGAGATTTGATCTCCAAGCTCTAGATTAGTATTGTAGAGCGGTGATCGAACGATCACGGCCACCGAGCGCGACACAGTGACAATGGTCACCAATCAATTAAAATAAATGACAAAAAAAAACATGGAAATCAATATTTCATTAAAAAAAATTGTGAAAAAGAACTCTGTGAAGTTGGCACCGTAACATTCGATTTTTTAAATTTAAATTGTGCAGTTCATTTGCCCATCGTAGGCCGACGTTCGCCCAGGAAAAATGTTCGTTTGCCCACCCTTGCAAAACCAAATTATTAACAAAATAATTCAAACTGACAAAAACCACGATTTTTTTTAATTGGGAATTTCTTACGCTATTTCGTTTGCCCAACGTTCGCCCAGGATTGCCCACTCAAAATTTTCGTTTGCCCACCTCTCCATTTTTTTTATTCAAAAAATAAAAATTTTGACCCCACTTGGACGCCGCACTATACAACGTCACAACAAAATTTGTTAATTTAAATTACATAGTCCATTTGCACATCGTAAGCCCTCGATTTTCCAGGAAAAATTTTCATTTGCCTACCCTTGCAAAAAAAGTTATTAACAATACCATTTTTTTACAAACTGACAAACACCACGATGCTTTACAAATTGGGATTTTTTTACGCTATTTAGTTTGCTCAACGTTAGCCCAGGATTGCCCACCCAAAATTTTTTTTCGCCCTCCTCTATATTTTTTAATTCGAAAAATAAAAGTCTTGATCCCACATTGGGCGCCACATTTTACATCTCCATCCTTTGGCTACTTAAGGGACACTTTGAAAACGTAACCTGGGCAGTTCGTTTGGACTATCGTTTGCCCAGCAAAAAGTTTGGAAAATTTTGCCTTTGAGCTAACGTTGGGGAAAGGAAATAGCGTGAAAAATTCCCAATTTTGACAAAAAAAAAATTTTGTGGGTTCTGTCAGTTTCATGAAAAATTGTTTTGTTAATATTTTTTTCTTTTTTCAAGGGTGATTTAACGAAAAATTTTTCCTGGGAAAACGAGGGCTTACGATGGGTAAACGGACTGCACAATTTAAATTAAAAAATTTTGTTGTGAGAGTATATAATGTGGCGCCCATTGTGGGAAAAATTTTCATTTTTTGAATAAATAGAAATGGAGGGCTAGCGACAATTTTGGGTAAGCAATCCTGGGCTAACGTTGGGCAACTGAAATAGTGTAAAAAATTCTTAATTTTGAAAAAAAAATCGCGGTTTTTATCGGTTTGAAATATTTTGGTAATAATTTTTTTTTATAAATGGTGGGCAAACGTAGGCCTTCGATGGGCAAACGAACTGCACATTTAAATTAAAAAAATCTTATGTGACGGTGCCAACTTCACAGAGCTGTGAAACAGCCTTGACATTCAATCCTAAATGTCAACAGTCAGCAAATTGTGTTTGTCTTGGATTTACCTCAATACGAGTCGTCGGTAGTAGATTTTGGGCGACCTTCACGAGACTCGTCTTCGATAGAAAAATGTCCTGTTTGGAATGGCTCAAGAAAACAGTCCCTAGATATAGTGCATTCAGTCCACAGGCAATTTGGATCAGTCCACAGGCAATTTGAAATTCTTCAAATATTTTTATTGGCTTCAAATGCCGTTTAAATTCGTAGAGAATGACAAATTTGACGAATTTCCTTGCTATTGGCTGTGGTGGGTTTACTGACCTTCCTTCTCGAATTTTACGTTTTCTTCTCTCCATTTTTAACAAGAATGAAGAGTTTAGTTTCTGATATACAAATAAAAATGCACCACTTCCCCAACTTTTGTTAGTCCTTCCGTATATTGAAATCGAATTTTATGGCGTTTGAAGCTGAAAATATTTGAACGTCCCCTAAAGTGCAAATACATAATTCAATAAGATTACAATATGTACTTAATGTTTTATGGCGCTTAAAAGCAGATTACACACGCAGTACGCAACAATTGAATTGGATATGTTTCATTTTTTATTTGTTCTTTTCGAATGTCTTTTGTAAGGTTTTGTGTGGACCAGGAGCTGAACCTCGCAGTGTCGCAGAAGAAAGTCGGCTAGGCTAGCTGACTATCCAGAGTGCATCGTTACGATCATAGAATGGCTCAACGCAACATGACTCCAGAAAAAATAACTATTGTATAATGGGAGTTTAGTCATCTAATCGTTAATCAAATAGAGCTCAATCGATGTCAAGACTTACCGAATCTATTATCTATATTGAAAGTAACGAATAAGCTAGTGACAGAAGCAAGGTGTACTGACGTAGGATTTTCATTAATTCGATTGATGCATCGACAGGCGAAAAATAAGAAAATATATGCTTCCAGGGAGACAGTAAGCGAGGTGGAAAGCCAAAAACTCTAGAAACGTTTAATTAATTGAAAAGTTGATTCGGTGCAATAAATAAAAAAACTACTTCATTACAAAACCCTCGAATTGAGTGCAAAGCTCTATACATTTGTCTTGTTTTTCTTATTTTGCAATATCTTCGAATAAATAGAGATACGACTTCTTATCGCACAAATGAGAATTGGCGCATGCCTGGCGCACAATATTCTAGCAGTGCGACGGCTCTTCGATATCACGTTCCCTATACCTGCTACAGACAATAACTCATACTGGGCCATTTAAAGCCATCGGCATTGTGTGGACGGGAGGATGGTTGTCAGTGGCCAATTGCACGTATAACCGTCGCAGCGATGGGCCATCGGATGACCACAAATAGCTTCGAGTGCGAGTGCGTGTCTCTCAATTTAAATCAGCTGTTCAAAGTGGTTATTGGCTGCTGTCTGGAACAGGCATTATATTTTAAGCAAATGCCTAGTGAAAATACCGCAGCTAGACTTCATCGTGTTCTGGCCAAAAAAGGTACAAATCAAGTCAACACTCTGCGTAATCAGGATGGCAGTATTACAGAGGATGCCGCGAGCACAGGCCAATTGCTCCTGGATACTCATTTCCCTGGGTGCAAGAGTGTTGGGGAGGATAGCAGCTACACAGTTGAGTCGGGAATGCGGTACAAAGCCAACCGCGTAGACTGGAGCACTGCAAAAGACATCTTCACTTACAGTAAAGTCAGATGGGCCATTGATTCATTTGAGCCCTTTAAATCGGCTGGCACAGATGGAATCTTCCCTGCTCTGTTACAGAAAGGGAAGGATATATTAATTCCCTACCTCCTGAATATCTTCAGAGGAAGTTTTGCTCTTGGTTATATCCCAGATTCCTGGAGATCAGTTAAAGTAGTCTTCATCCCAAAAATGGGAAATCGTTCCAAGGACGACCCTAAATCCTATAGGCCAATTAGCTTGACCTCCTTCATGCTTAAGCCCATGGAGAAAATCCTCGATGTGCACATCAGAAGCACACTCCTTATGAAATTTCCGCTTCACTCTAAGCAGTTTGCTTACCAATCAGGAAAGTCAACTGAAACTGCTCTACACTGTCTAGTGAGAGAAATTGAGTCTGCAATAGCAGCTAAGGGGATGGCGGTATGTGCCTTTCTTGACATTGAAGGAGCTTTCGATAATACATCTTTCTCTGCCATTGACTCTGCACTCAGAACAAAGGGAGCAGATAGCACAACTGCATTATGGGTGAAAAGGATGTTATCATCTAGAAGGGTCATCACGGATATGGGAGACTGCACTTTAACAGCATATGTCACAAGAGGATGTCCGCAAGGAGGGGTACTATCACCCCTTCTTTGGTGCATCGTAGTAGATAGCCTGCTGTGGAAGCTCTCCACTATGGGATTTTCTACACAAGGTTATGCTGACGACTTGGTAATAATTGTCAGAGGAAAATTCGAAGAAGTGCTAACGGAAATCCTCCAGTCAGCGCTGAATGCAGTGCAAAATTGGTGCAATGATAACGGCCTACGTGTTAACCCGGCTAAGGCAGTTATCGTCCCTTTTTCAAGGAAAAGAAACATCAAACCAATGAGGCATCCCACTATGTACAACACCTCAGTGCTCCTGGCAGACACCGTCAAACACTTAGGTGTTACTCTAGATAAGAAGCTACTTTGGTCGGCACACCTCAGGACAATCTCGGACAAAGCCACCAAAGCTCTATGGATCTGTAGACAGTTTGTAGGTAAAACTTGGGGGACAAGCCCTCGAATAGTACTATGGATCTATAAGGCAATTGTGAGACCCATAATTGAATATGGGGCTATCATCTGGTGGAAAAAAGCTACCACCAAAGAAGGAATGGCTATATTAGGAAAGATTCAAAGACTGGCATGTCTCACAATTACTGGGGCTATTCGCAGCTGCCCCACGGCTGCCCTTGAGGCGTTGTTAGATCTTCCGCCGCTCCACATTCACCTAAAGGCAGAGGCAAAATCAGCAGTAGCTAGGCTTAAAGCTAACCAAACTAACATCAAGTTTAATTTGGAGCAGGAGCACTGGCTCCACGAGGATAATGAATTAGGCTTGCCATCAGACCACATAACAAGGGAACTCCGCTTCAATCACCTCTTCTCTACAACCATATGGAGCAGAGAAGAATGGGAAATGAAGCACTCAACCCTTCCTTCCAGTACTGTTAAATGGTTTACGGATGGCTCCAAAACTGAAGAAGGCTCAGGGGCGGGTATCGCAGGCCCTTCAATTAGAGTGTCTATTCCTATGGGGAAGTACACCACGGTTTTCCAGGCTGAAGTTCACGCGATTGAGGTATGTGCGAACTTTTGTCTGGAAGCTGGCTACCGTAACAGTAGGATTGCAATCTTCACTGATAGTCAAGCTGCAGTCAAGGCGCTTAGCAAATTCTCCTTTTCATAGAAACTGGTTCTGAACTGCTTTGAAGCTCTGCAAAGAATTGGCATTGCTAATATTGTTACCATCTATTGGGTCCCTGGACATGTTGGTATTGCGGGTAACGAAACCGCTGATGAGCTAGCCAGGACGGCTTCTGCAAGTCCGTTTACAGGGCCTGAACCCTTCTGTGGTATCCCTCTATGTAGGGTAAAATCACACATAAGAGAGCAGGAACAGTTAGAAACCACTGTACATTGGGAAAACCTCCCTGGCCTGAGACAATCGAAATTGTTTATTTCAGCTCACTCACCCAAGCGCTCCCTGGAATTGGTGTGCCTTGGCAGAAGCAGAGTGAGAATCATTTGCGGTCTCCTTTCAGGGCATTCCACTCTCAGGGGTCACTTATACAGAATGGGGATTGTCTCTAACCCCAACTGTCGTTTTTGCGAAAGCGATGATGAGACTTCTCAGCACATCCTCGGTGAGTGTGAGGCACTCGCCCGTCGCCGCTTAGAGAGTCTCGGTGAGGCATTCCCTGAAGCGGAAACGATCGCCTCTTTCAAACTTGGGCAGCTGAGCAGATTTGTGGGATCGATCAAACTCGATCGCCCACTCTAGATTTACAGGGCTATAGCACAATAGACCCTATGGTCGCAGTGCTCGTGGGCCCTTCGGGCCCACTGCCCACAAACTAATCTTAATCTTAATCTTAAATGCCTAGTGGGTCTGACTTAGACACTGGTTGGTTACAAGCAGTATGACAATAATGATGACTTCTATTTATTTTGACAAGTTTTTTTTATTTACATATCTTTTTTCTTTACAATATATTGTAGTAGTAGTAAAGATAAACTATACCCATACGCAATGTGATTAGAGCGAAAAATGAATATGAATATGTGTATACAATTGAATTATCTAAACAGAATTTGTTTGCATAACAATAATTTTCATTCACCAGTATTGCATTGAAAGTAAACAGCAACTCATAGTGAGTTGCAGTTTCCTTTCAATGCAATACTGGTTAATGAAAATTATTGTTTGGGCAAACAAAAAAAAAACGCAATTTAGATTTTTTGTCCCATACAGTATTTTCTGCCTCCACTGATAATGATAGTGGAGGCAGAAAATACTGATATCAACGTAATAGGAATAATTCATTAGCTACGATTGTCGCTATCAAGTAAAATGTAAATAGAAAGAGCTGAGATGTAAATGTCAGCATTAGCGAAATACATTCGGACAATTGTAAAACAATCTTTAGAATGTCAGAGCTGTCCCTTACTAAAAGAAAGAGACAGAAAGGTCGGCTCCTCCTGATTCTCTCTGTCTCTTTTTGTGTACAAATTTATGTATTTGTTTAGAAATCATGATCTGGGAATCAAATTAGACATTTTTCCCATCAATTTTCTATCTAAAGATGCATATGAGTCGGGATCAGATACACCCACACTTTCCCTTCCACAGGAAAAAGAATACGTACTTTATATGTCTGTTACTACTTTGCCCTATAGAGGCGTCGGAAGTGCTTTTTGGTGGGGGGTGCGAAGTCAGGGAAATGGAAGAAAAAATGAAATTCTATTAATATATTGTTCAGCAGCTTCTTTTGTATGGGGAGGTAAGAAAAAATGCAATGTTTTTAATATAGTTTTCTATATTTCCACAGGGTATTCATAAGACTTAAATTTTCCATTTAAAATTCAGTATTTCTTTCTTAGTGTATAAATTATAATTTTAGCAGTTCCCAAATACGTGACGTCTTTCGGGTGTACGGTTCACAAACTCTATTAGAATTTCGTCTATGTCTATTGAAATTGCCTTGGATTTATACGCATTAAGGAGCATCACGTGCGTGAGCCTCCTTTACGTCATCGTGAGACGCAACCAGTTCTTAATACGCCTCAGTATACTGAAAGACCTTTCGCAAGATGCAGATGTCGCAGGAACTGTCGTAATTAAAATTATTAGGCGTTCCACTTCACTAAGCATTTCTCTGGTAATGTACGGCAGGTCTTTAAAAAAATCAGCAAAATCTCGCACTGTCTTTACATGCGATGGCACTACTGTTTTGGAAATTAGTAGTTGGGCCGCCAATAGAGATGCGTTAAAATCTTTTTCATGCAATCCAAGTATTGCTTTTAGTTCCTCAGACGATGGAGGTGGATTGGCTAGAAGAACGGCCTCTAGTTTTACAAGCTGTTGCATTCCGGGTTGATTAAAGCGCCCATCTAACTCGTTCTTAGCCCAGGCCAAAACTGTTATATATTTCTGACGTAGGCGGTCTTTTGAATTTAAGACTGCAGCAGGAGCACGCCCACCAATTTCCCCTAAACGCCTTGGAGTAGCTCGTTGCCTTGGGAGTTCTGGCATAGTCAGGTTAAGGCCATGGGATTCATTCAGCGATTCTACTTCCGACCAAAGGCGGATGAAATCGTTTTCACCCATGCCGTTGTAGACATCCCACAACGCTTGAGCTGACTGTTTAGCACCTGTGGCGGTATCTTGTTTGCTTTGTAAGGATTTGGAAAATTGTTCGGCTGGTTCACAAATACTTAGTGCTAATTTTAGAGTTAAAAGTGTTAAAAATTGGTGCATCTTTATCTCATATCCATACAATATAGCCCGCCGTTCGTCCGAAATCTTGTACGATTTGTCGACAAGAATTTCACGAACAGTGTCTCGCACTCGCTTGTAATTATCTAAAAATCGACGCATTGCCTTAGAGCGAATGCACCAGCGGATAGCACACAAACTTAAAAGACGCTGTGGCGTGGAATGTTGATGAGACTCAGCATGACTCTCCCCTGCGCACGGATGAATAACAATATTTTCAAAGATGTTCTTTCTTTTGGCAGACTCAAGGATCACTTTGGAAACATCTTTCACAAGCGCCAAAGATTCCGAAAGCAACGAACATTGTCTGGCAAGCTCCTGGATGACAAGATCCAAAGAATGGTTGGAACAGTGTACGAAAATAGACTTCGGTTGGTCATCACTTAGAAGCTTTTGTACACCATTTAGACGTCCTGCCATAGCGGCTTCACCATCGAAACAGTGTCCCCTCATTTTTTCTTTGGAAATTCCTAAGCGGAGAAGTACATCATTTAAAACCGCATGGGTGGACTGAGCCGTCTTACTGGTAACATTATACAACCCTACAAAAACCTCCATATAATCAAGGGACTTTTTGTCCACATATCGGAAACAAACCGACAATTGCTCATCCCCTGACCCATCTGTTGTACCATCTGCCATGAGTGAGAAAAATTCGGCCTCATTGACGTCTTTCACTATTTTACGAAGCAGAGAGTGAGCCAGAATTTCCAGAATTTCATTCTGAATGTCTCCACTGAGCCACTTATCGCGTTTTTTTAGCCACTCCTTGAGCTCCATGCTTTCCAAAGCACGCTCCTCCAGTAACTCAATCAGGTTCCCACTGTCATGAGCCACGAAAATCTTGACCGCTGCGGGCAAGGTACGCATACTGCGTACAGATACCGTACCGCTTGGGTTTTAGAGAAGCTGTTAGAGAGTTTTTTTTACATACATACTGGGAGCTCCCAGTATGTATGTATTTTATTATGTTATTATTATGTATGTTTATTTTGGGAGGTGCGAGTCGCACCCCCTGACCACCACTTCCGACGCCCCTGTTGCCCTAACCCCTAGTTGGGCATAGCGCATCAACTACTACGCGCCATCGTACTCGGTTCTGGGCAATGGGACACAACTGCCCCCCACGACTTACCCAGCACCTCACACTCTTTCACCACAGATCGCCGCCATAACTTTCTAGGACGACCCCTTCGTCGGCCTTCATCGGGAATATTCAAATGGAATTTCATGGCATGTCCAGCTATGCATTTATCCGACTTCCGCAATATGTGACCTGACCACTGTCATTTTCGCCTTCGTATCAACTCGTCGATTGGCATCTCACCTCTTCATTTGATATAATTTCGGGCCAGAAAATTCTTAAAATTTGACGATGATACGAGTTAACGAAAACTTTCTTTTAACCGTTACGGAAACTTTCCATGTCCTGCTTCCATACAACAGCACAGACAGTACCGGAGAGAGAGCTCTGCTTGATCTTAATACTGAGATAACTGCACTACCAGTTTTTCGACAATATGCCGAATGAGCGGCAGCCTTTTCGTTTCCGGGTACGGTTGTAATGGGACAAGACGATCCCTTGAACTTCATCGAGCGATAGTAAATGTATAAACAATGTATTATTATTAGCAGTCACCAGTTTATTTCAACTTTTACTTAACTTTACAATTTTCACTTTTATAAACTTTACAATTAAAATTAAACAGTCTTTTGAACTCAGTACGTGTGCAAACTTTACTTGAACAAACTTTACTTGAGCAACCTTCTGAACTAATGTTGTTTAACTGAACTGAACTGTTGTTTCAACTGAACTCCTTCTTCTGGGGATTGCTTTTTATACTCTACCTATTGTTTACGTCAACCTTCTGTTTATAAAATACAGTTTCTTCTGTTTTCAAAATGCTGGATGACAATATGCTTGTCAACAACCAACTTTTGAGCTATCTTGATTCACACCATCTCATCAGCGATCGACAATACGGTTTCCGTTCTTCGCGCTCCACCGGAGATTTAATGACATATCTCACCGAAAGATGGAATCGATGTATTCATCAATTTGGTGAAGCTAAAATCATTGCCCTCGACATTTCGAAAGCTTTTGACAGAGTTTGGCATCCGGCTCTTTTAGCTAAATTCCAGGCTTTTGGTCTGGACCCAAAATTAGTTATATGGATTCAAAGTTTCCTCCACGGCCGTTCGCTTCAAGTCGTCCTTGATGGAGTAAAATCGAATTGCCATACCACCAACGCAGGGGTCCCTCAAGGTACCGTCCTATCACCAACGCTTTTTCTTCTGTTCATCAACGATCTTTTAAGTGTGACATCAAACCCAATTCACAGTTTTGCAGATGACAGCACTCTTGATTCTATTTATACTTTTAACTCTGCAGCTGACTCCTGCCAAAATGCTACATCTCTCAATCGAGACCACATGTCTGACTCACTAAATAGAGATATCTCAAAAATTATTGCATGGGGGAAAGCGAATCGAGTAGAGTTTAATGCCAACAAAACTCAATGTTGTGTTATCTCCAATAAACGACGTGCCCGATCTACCGCCCAACCCATTCTTGTCGATGGTGTCGGCATTACTGATTCACCCACATTGAACGTACTAGGTATAAACATCTCTAGTAAACTAAATTGGTCTGACCACATCTTTAACATTGCAAAAAATGCAATGAAGTGTCTGGGTTTCATGAATCGCTGTAAAAGATACTTTACTCCATCTGATTTGGCCGCCGTTGTTCTGCCGAAATATCCAGTCTTATTCCTGAGCTTGCTCTTCCTTCGCGTAACACCCGGCTAGCCTGCCGTGCCCATCCTCATTTTCTTGAACTCAGTAGTAGTCGCACCGTTAAATTCTATGATTCATTTGTATCCAGAACAACACGAATGTGGAACAACCTACCATCTTTTGTTTTCCCCTGCAGTTATGATCTGCAAAAATTTAAACGAAACGTACATCGGTACCTCATTCAAACTCAACCCATCCCAGCCCCACTACCCTAATTTCCTTCCCGCCAAGGCTGTGCTCTCGCATCAAAGGGTATCCCCTAAGCCTTAGCATAAACATAAAAAAAAAGCTAATATTAACTGGCTTAACACAAACGACTCCAGAGTAACGAAAATATTCTGGAGTTCCTACGACAAAAGAAAAACCAAAAGCCTCTTAGGACTACCCAGAAATCAGTATACACTACTAGTGGGCATACTAACAGGCCACTGCCTGATACGGGAACACGCGTGCAGACTAAAGCTGATAAGTGATAACTAACGATGGCTGCCGGAATTGCCAGATACCAAACACGAAAGAAACCCTAAAGCACCTTCTGTGCGAATGTCCTGCACTCGCTAGAAGAAGATTAAAGTGCCTAGGAGATTACTTCTTCAGCGACCTTGAAGGAGTCGCAGGACTCAGTTGGAGAAGTCTATTGAGCTTCGCTAATGAGTCAGGTTCCTTCCAGCTCAACGACAATAATTTGGTAAGGGCTAGCAACGACACGGGATGAGTACCTGAAATATGTTGTATCGCTAAGGACCTCAGCGGTCTATGCGGAGCCGTTAGGTTGCCGCCCTACCTAACCTACACCTAGCTCGCACCTGACAAATTTTCTGAACGGAAAGGAAAATTCCCGCTCCTGCCACCCACTTCCGGCAAGTTTTCGCGAGGCAGATTTGATTTTTCGGAGAGAGGACATCAAGATCTTTGATTTGACAGCATATTTAGCGGAATACGCGATGTGGGTTGTTCGTCGATCGGAAACATCACCTTTGAGCCATCCTGCCACCCACTTGCGGAAAGTTTGGACGAGGCAGATTGACATATTCGGTCGCCCTGTCCACGCCTCTACACTTTTATGTATATTTTATTAGAAACCGCCATGAGGGTTGTGCGACCTATTTTTTTTCACATTTCTTTAACTCATTAAAATTCACTTCCGGCGTGATTTGCTTAGGCAGATTTTATATTTCATGATGGTACACATCAAACCTATTTACTAATTAGGTACAGTCCGGAATGAAAAGAGAGAGTGGGAAAACAGCACCCGCAGTGTTCGCAAGTCCCCTTGCGTGGGCTCCGCTCGCAAGGCTCGCTCCGCGGTAAATGGATCGCAACACTCAATATACGCACAAATATGAACAATCGCTTCGCTCCGTCTGGGTCCACAGCACGCAAGCACCGCTCGCTACGCGCCAGGAGCCATATTTTCATAGGGGACTAGCGTGTATAGCGGGTGCTGTTTTCCTAGTCTGACTTCAACTTTCGCTGTTTTCTTCATTTCACACACTGCTCACAACAGATGTCTTCACTGCGGCAAGTGTAATTAAAAAAAAAATAAATAACTGGCGCAACGGTCCAATTTGAACCATGGCCTCGAGATGAGTTAGCATCATCTCATTTCCTAGATCGTCACGGTCTTGTGCAGAGGTGTGTGATCAGCAACACGCTCCACCGAGTTATTTGCCCCATAAATGGGTACTCATTTAACAGCTGAGTGGGCTCATAGTCCGACTCGTAAATCCCCTTTTTTTATCGAAAACTACCGCATTCAGTAGGAATCGAACCGGGGCCCAGTGCGTAGAAGGCGAACGTGCTAACCGTTGCGCCATCCGGACTACAAGTGTATATGCACTGCGTATATGTTCACTGTGGTCACCCAGCATACCACGTAGCGAAGGTTCACCAAGAAGAGAATGATAGCGAACCTTTATAATTCACTTAAAGTGAAGAAAAGCGCACCAACATAGGGTCTTTATTTTAGCGAGGGTATCCGACTCGGTAAGAGGCACTAAAGCGAATGTAAGCGAAGGTTTTTATTATAATATTGTTTTGTGTTCTTTTGAAATCACTTTTCTTCGCTAAACCCTCGCTAAGAGCGATGATATGCGAGGAGAACCTTCGCTAAAACTTTCATCAATGACTCGTCAGTGATGTGGAACGACAGAGTTATTACCAGCGAGTCGTTAGTTAATTCAATTGCGAAGGTTTTGCTTGCCAAAGTGACTCGCTGGTGCCTCCTTTGCGGCTCGCTTGATTTGCTGGAAAGTGTATTCACTATTGTCTGCATTCAGATACCTTTTCATAGCTGGTATGATTTTGCTGAGTAATGTGACGTTATTGGCCGTTCTTTTCGAATATCCTTGGAAGCGTCTATATCCTAAACCGGAGGTCGACAACCTTTTAAGGAGAGTGGGCCACTTTCAAAAGAAATATCTTTAGGCGGGCCGCAAAGTTTAAAAAAAAATGAAGTATCAGTGCAAGAAAACAGACCGAATTTCTGTTGCTAACATCACGTCAGACTATCAATTTTTGAAAATTGGAATGCCCAAGCATTGATTTTTCTCTAGCATCACTGATGCTTCCACACGTCGGCGATTCGCCGGCAGTGGAACCAACTCGAGTCAACAAGTCGATTCGAGCATCGGAATTTCCGATTCTTGTTTTGATGGCAAAGTTAGCAAGGGAATTTAAGTTTTCATTTTAGCACACACACTTGTGGCAGTATTCTGAATCGAATACCATTCAAATCAAGACTGTGCACTTGAGTAGGGTCGGTTTAGGATTTTGATAATGTCTGCCAACGTGTTTCGAATAACATTAAAATATCCCCATTTGCTGCTCTTTTACATTTACACTTTTAGTAGTATCCTGAATCGAATGGCGTTCGAATTAAGTTCGGGCAGCTTAGCATCGCTCGAATGATCTGTTTTCCTTTCTTTCTTAGTTGACTATTGCCTACTATCATACAAAGACCAAACACTGAGCATGACCATGTGAGTTGACTTCATCATCATCGTGGCGCGACAGCCCGACGTCGGGCCTTGGCCGCCTGGATCATTGTCCTCCAATTATCTCGGTCACGTGACCGCGTTCTCCAATTTTGGGAGCCCAGCAGCTGCGCGGCGTCCACACCTACTGAGCTCTCCCAACGAGATCTCGGTCGTCCTCGCAGTCTCGCTCCGTCGACTCGTTCTGCATTCATTACTCTCTTAGGCATGCGATCATCGTCCATTCTTTGTACATGCCCTGCCCATTGAAGTCGTTGTAGTTTGACGATTTTCGAGACTTGCAGCTCATCGTATTTTACATTTCATACAACTCATGGTTGTACCGGATGCGCCATCCATCTCGATCGCAAACAGCCCCGAAAATTCGCCGTAGAACCTTACGTTCGAAAGTGTCTAGCATGTTTTCGGAGGCTTGAGTTAGGGTCCATGCTTCGCAGCCATAGCATAGCACTGGTCGTATAATGGTTTTGTACACGCGGAGCTTCGTGTTTCTGTGCACATGTTTCGATTTCATTATGGGGAGAACCGAGAAAAAAGTCTTATTAGCTAACTGTATCCGTCGCTTGATTTCGTCAGTTTCGTTGGCGTCCCTTGACAGGCTGCAACCCAGGTAAATGAAGTTGTTCACGCACTCGATGTTGAGGTCCCCCACATTGATGCTTGGTTGTGCAGGTGTCCTTGTCACCGATTGCATCATTATTTTAGTTTTACCCTCGTTAATACGTAATCCAACTTCCTTTGCAGCGGTATCAAGCGTATGCAGAAGTTCTTCTGCGTCAGCCAATCTTCGGGACATGATGTTGATGTCGTCGGCGTACGCTGCTAATTGTGTCGACTTGATGAGTAGCGTCTTGCTGTTGTCCATATTCATGGCCCGAATAACGTATTCCAGTGCTAGGTTGAAGAGCGTCGGTGCCAGTCCATCGCCCTGTTTCAAACCAGTGCGTGTTTCAAATAGATCAGTAAGTTTATTCTGGATCCTGACTTGTGAGACGGAGTTGGTCATCGTCATCTTTGTCAGTCGCACTAATTTTGCTGGTATACCAAATTGCAGCATGATGTTGTACAGTACTCCACGATCGATACTGTCGTATGCCTGCTTGAAGTCGACAAAGATTTGGTATACGTTTACGTTGTATTCCCAGCACCTCTGGAGTATCAGTTTGACTGAGAAGAGCTGATCGGTTGTGGAGCGACCAGGTCTGAAACCGCTTTGATATTCGCCAATGACTCGTTCTGCGTACGGTTTTATTCTATTTTCCAGAATTTTCGTCAAAATTTTATAGGACGTACAAACTAGTGAGATGCCCCTGTAATTCTCACACCGCAGTTTATCTCCCTTTTTATGAATTGGACAGATGATGCTTCTGCGCCAATCGTCTGGGATCTCCTCGTTCTCCCATACTCGCAGGAGTAATTGATGTATGGCATCAACTAGACTCGTTCCACCGAATCTTAGCAGTTCAGCGCCCGGCGCTTTATTTCGTTTTAGTGATCGCAACGCGAGATCAACTTCCTCTACTGTCGGGGGTTGAATGGGTGGGCCTAGATCAACAATATCGTCGAGAGCTTCCTGTGTGGGGATGTTAGATGGTCGGTTTAGAAGCTCTTCAAAATAAGAGGCCCATCGCTTGTTAATACCATCGGTGTCGCTGATGATGTTTCCATCCTTGTCCTTACAAAGGCTAGTCCTGGGTTGGTAGCCGTTCTTAATTGTATTTACTAGTTTGTACGCTTGTCTGGTGTTCCTATTAGCTAAGTTTTCGTTTATGTTCAGCAACTGCTCGTCAAAGTATTTACGTTTCTTACGTCTAATTATTCTATTCGATATTCGCCGTAGCTCGTCATATTTTTCTCTTCTGGCTCTGGTTCCTCGTTGAATCCATTGTCTGTAGGCCTCGTTTTTCGCGTCAAGTGAATTTTTGCATTCTTCGTCGAACCAGTCATTTCGCGCTCGCCGGGCTTTATATCCCACGACCTTCTCTGCGACATCCTTGATGGTACCCTTGAGTTCTTCCCAGAACCCATGGACGCCTGTGTTGCTGATGTTATGTAGCATAGGTGATAGTTTTTCCTCAAGGGCGGTAGTATACGCCACCGCTGTAGCATCACTCAAGAGCTTATCAACCGCAAAGATTTTGGGAGGGCTGATTCTTGACTGGTGCACTGAGGAGATTCTACATCTGTAGGTCGTCTTCACCAAGTGATGATCTGAGTCGCAGTTTGCTCCTCGATAGGAGCGGACATCCATGACACTAGACGCCCATCTCCTGCAAATGAGGACGTGGTCAATTTGGTTGACGGTATGTGCGTCTGGAGACTTCCAGGTCTGCTTGTGAATGCGTCGATGCGGGAAACACGTAGAGCTTACGACTAGATTCCTGCTGCAGGCAAAGTCGATAAGTCGCTGGCCGTTATCATTACATTCTTCATGGAGGCTGTGGCCTCCAGAGGTCCCCCGATGCCAACTTTCATTCCCGACTTTCGCGTTAAAGTCTCCCAGCAGCAATTTGACGTCGTTTGTTGGAAGTGAGTCGAAGAGAGTTTCAAGGCGGGCGTAGAACTCGTCTTTTACTGCGTCTTCTTTAACTTCAGTGGGGGCATGCACATTGATGAGCCAGAGATTGAAGAATCGAGTCTTGATGCGAATCGCACACAGCCGTTCATTTATGGGTTTGAAGTCAGTAATATGCGGTTTGAGGTGATTGTCCACTATAAATGCTACTCCAAACTCCTTGCGGCCCGATGGTTTGCCACTTGTAAAAATTGTGTGCGATTTCTTGTCATTAATCTCGCTGCCAAGCCAATTTGTTTCCTGGACTGCAGTAATGCTCAGTTTGTACTTTTCGACCTGTTGAAGGAGGGCCTTCTCGGCCCCCGGTTTGTTCAGGGAGCGTACATTCCAGGATCCGAAAGAATAATCCTTTATTCGTTTGCGTGGTCGTCGTTGTTGATCCGTCCAATCCGAGGCTTTTGTTCCAGGTTTCTTGACATGGAGTGGTTTTTACAAGGACGAGTTGTCAGCACGTCGCTTAACCCCATTCAGGGGATGGCCTCGGAGATAGCTGCTTCAGATGGTTTAATAAACGTGCTGGAGCCCACACAACTATGTAGCAGGTCCAACTACGCAAGTCATTCCATCCTACTAGACCTGAGACGCTTAGGTGTTTGTCAGCCATTCAGGCTACAGCTATCTGCCTTTTCCAAACTGTCTTATCGCTAAGACATTGGCCGTCAGCGAATTGATACACTGCCGTTACCAGGGGGCGCCCACGCGGAGGACTATGGAAAAGGTCTTTTGCCCCCCTGTGAGTTGACTTGCTTCCTTTTTTATGATATTTACATAAATTTACATACTTTAGCAAAAGCCACCGCTATACAGATCAGTCTTTCCTTGTATAACCAATGTAGTGCTGTTTGAGGGTATATATTATAACTGTGAGTAAATGCATCATCTCTTTTTTCGGGGACTTTACATATTTCTAGAAGCTACAAGAGCGCAGTTGTGCGAGTCCACAGCATGCTCCCATTTTGCAGATCCTAACTTAAATTGCATATTTCGTTGTTGTCTCGCGGGCCGCACAAAACAATATGAATGGCCGCATGTGGCCCGCGGGCCGCTAGTTGCCAACCCCTGTCCTAATTGCGAATTGGCAAACAAAATTTGCACATTCGTTTTTCTCAGGTTAATATTACCCTAAAACCGTATTTTGACATGGATATGTCTTATAGCTGGGGGTCATCCTAAAAATCTGTCCGTCACACGAAATGTCTGTTTTTCTACTCGGGGGTCAGAAGAGGAAACAAACCCATTGAAAATTTTTCCGAGTTCTATGAATGTAGTGGCCGATCCTCAGTCAATCCTAGTCAGTCATCAAAGGGAACCCACGAAAATCGAAAAACTTCGCATCATGAACTGACTAAACAACCAGGCACCCATAAAACAAGTCAACATCATTCAACTGCCATCCCCTCGTGATTCAAATCTGCTCACAACACCAGCCACATCCAGACAACCTGTCTCCCTCACTCGTGCACAGCGCTATGGCTCCTCCTTCACAGCAATCTTTTTGTTTTCATCAATTAGTCACTAACCTGACTCAGTAAGAAAATCGTTGGGGTAGGTCGGGAAATAGCTTCAACTTCACACACACACTCGTATGCAGGCAATGGAGAGACGGTTGAGTCGAAGAAGTTCAATGGATGGGCGTTGCTTCGTCATCGGCGACAGTGCGAAAGAAATGCTTGCTCCACGGACCTTGGACTACACTTCCGCGGCGGATCCACCCCTTTCTTGTGATGGCCAATCCCATCCAGCCGACTGAAATCAGTGTCACCAAGGTCACCAACGTGTTTTTCCCGTGGATGTAAGGAACTTACGACCGTACTTGTATCGCGCATACCGCGTACTATCACGATCGATGAGATATCAACTAACAGTGCACAATTCTGATTTAGTGAAGAGAATAGTGCAGATGATGCAGTTTGTGCAGCGCGGATAACGTAAACGTTAATGCAATAAAATTGTGTTGTCGCGCTTACCGTCTTTAGACTTAGACGAGTACAATCTAAGTATCTAATAGTAAGTGTGTTTAGCTGGACCGCGGCTTGACGCGATCGATCGCGGATTGACGTACTAACGAAGCACAGGCGCATATAAATATGTAGAGTGTATGATCGCTTGATCCACACACGGGGCAACGGTTGGGTTAATTTGTATTCTCCTGTACACTATGCGGGACGGTATGTCTTGAAAATGATACAAAGTATCTGCACTGCATGCATATACATCGGTACATCTTATGCCTACCGAAAGCGTGGGACGTGTTTTGTCGAATGAATTCATCCAGTATAACTATACTGGGATCTTTATAAAACTTACGTCGATATCTTCAACACAACAGGTTCCACGTAGTCGGTAGCCAAAGACATATCCATGTTCCGATGTATCTGCATGCAGTGTAGATACTTTGTATCATTTTTTCATCAAGGTTGGTCGTTTTCAAAATAAAAAAAAAAAAACTATAGTAAAAGTTTTGAACTCCATGTTCACAATTTTGTCATTCTAATGCTGGACATTTATGGACGCCCAAAATACCAATTTTCCTTGTTCTACTATAAGCTAAAATTTCCCAAGTCAATAATATGAATTTGACAGGAAAATTTTGGCTTCGACCAGGGAAAATTTGGATTTGGACGGTCCGTGACTGACCATCATATCATTTGTATCTTCCAAAATAACACGTAAACACGTATTTACGTAAATAATTAGCACGAATCAATGAATCAGAATTCCAAAACGCTGGGACGTCTTCAATTCACATCACGTTTTTGTGCACCTTATTGTTACCATACACACACACGAGTTACATGGATTTGCGGATATTTGCAATTCAATAAACATTGCCGACCTATTGTTAGTAAATTTCATCTTCTTACGTGATATTTATACCTCATTCTAATTATCCTCACTAAATCATCCATAGACATTTTATGCAGGCATATTGCGGTCAAACGGCGTCAAATTCCATGAAAGCAGTTCAAATCAGTTCTAAAATAGGAACCGTTGGTACGCACAGGTTGTTTTCTCCGACTAGTCGGTGACAGGGAAAACCCCAGAGGAATTGAACAAATCTTAGACAATCTGTCTGATGATCACGATTTGACTCATGACGGGAGATAATCCCACTTGACAATTTATTGTATCTGACACATGTACTCGTATGTATTGGATACCAAACAGAAATGACGTAATGAGACTTCCTCTCCAAGAAAAAAAGAAGAACCGAAGTTTCTTGGGAAAGTGGATGGGATCCACCGCATCTCAGTCTGCATAAATAAATAGATTGAATTGTATCAGAATGAATTAAGGGCATTGTCTTATTGTTCCAAATCAAATAAAATGACACTTTTGAGAACTATGAGATTTCTTTTGAATAGATAGCGATTTGCAGATATAATATATAAGTGGTCCTCACAGATTGTCCTAGGACATGACAGTTACGGCAAATGTAGCATAATGGTCCAAATGTTAGTCCCCCTGTCACTCCTTCGGCTGATGGGTTAACAAAACCGCGGTATTACTCGCTAACGTATCACCGCCTGTATAAAGGTTTTGCCCAGCAAGCGTTTACCATCCTACGATTTAGACACGTTTGGATTGCCTGATCTTTTCGGCTCTCTTCTATAACACTCGTTTTATGCAAATTAAAGTTCATAACGATTAAAAAACATCCGAAAGCTTCCACTGAAAAAATGGAAGGAAACTAATTTCGGTTTTCGTATTCATATGCCTGCCCTTAAACTGCATCTTTGCAATCTGTACCTATTCTAAAGGATCACACAATGCTCGGAAACTATAGACAGACATTTCTCAGTAGGACTTTGTTCGTTGTTCTTTCATCGGCAGTCAATGGCAGTAGGCACTTAGCATTTTCTCTGTGCCAGGTAACAATACTGTCTACCTTGAAGGCCGCTTACTTTATATCTTTATCTCCTATTAGTGTGCACTATGACTGTTTATTCTCGGTTCACTAGACCGCACCTACTCGTTGACTCCTGGGACTTATCCTTCGTCATTATTAAGCCCATTATTGTGTCCGTTCTATAAATACACTGTACTGATTGTTCTCCTTTTTTTCACGGAATAACATTTTCGTTGTTATAATTTAATCGGATTATACGATTCACGTGCATACATAAATTGTATCGATACTTGTTGAGCTGGTCCTTAAGATGCCTAATGAAGGCAGCTATAGTCAAGACCTGATGACGGAGAAAAAAAAACAGATTAGGAAAACGGACATGGCAAGAGATCTGATTGAGGTTGATTTGGTAGGCGTAAATCGAAAGAAATTGAAGATGATATTGAGTGAATCGATAAATAAAAGATATTGTTCTTGGACAAGATAATGTGCTGTGTGACTTTTTATTGAACAAAACCCTAATTTATCAATCAACGATACTTATGGGAAAGGTTTGAAAGAAAATGTTGAAGCTGATACGACGATGACTTTGGTTCGTTGTTGTTGTCAATTGCAATTTGAGTGATCTCCTCCTGAAAAACGCTACAGGAAGCTGGAAGTCGGAGTGACAACCAAACACCTAATTCCCCCGAATACACTCCAGTACCTACACCCTCTTCTGTTTTTCAGCCATCAATAAAAAAGTGGTAAAAATGGTTTACTACCCCAATCTTGCCCTGAAGGTATTAGGCTAGTATAGCCTTTGTCGAGAGAGTACACCGGAGATGTATGTATAATCTGTTTCTTTTGGAATAGTTAAATTTTTCAGTATAGCAGCGTGGCCATTAGTAGACTTAGTCCACTGTCCTATTTCTCGAAGGCAATTCGCCGTGATCGTAGCCACCTGCTCAGCCAAAATGTCCAAAAGGAGCAAATTAAGTAGAACAGCAAGGTAGCAGGTGGCATCGTCTTGAAAGCACCAGTGATAGTTACGAGTATACAAGAAAGTTGTTTAACTTTATTCAATAGATTCCTGTAGCACTCTTTGATGAGCACCATCCAACAAACTAAATCAATGGCATGTACTACTCCATACATTAATATGGGGCGTCTGACCGATACGTATATCCAGGAGACCACCTTAGGTCGTAGGCCTCATTTCAGCCCAATAGCCTTTCTACAGGAGTACTTAATACTTGCCTTCTATGATAGCTTCCTATCGAAAATAAGCCCAGGATCTGGCTTTTACACAAAGCACCAGTCTGATCCCCTCCAGTATTGGTGGTATCACTGAAGGTAGGGTATTCGTCATAGTGAAGAGAACGAGTTCTGTTTTGTTCGGATTGACCCCAACACCAGCCTGCCTAGCCCACTGACACAGACTATCTGGCGTATTGTGCATGACCTCACTAAGGATAAGTAATGAACCACCTGTAATGGACCATATCATGGTAGTTCTGCTTCCACCGGCAGATCGATGGCAGCACCTGATGGTCGGTGGTACGAAACTAGAGGCCGAGGGTCATATTACACCTGGACCCCGATGCGAGCGCGAGGGCAAGTGAGCCGTCCGCCAACCATTCCATCCTTATCGATGAATTGATGATAAACTTATGGGACGGAGGTCTTTCAGACTCGAGTACGAACTCCTTCCCGCATTGGGGATAAAACCACCTTGACCTCCGACCACGTGCGAGGAATGTGTACCAGCTCCAGGCGGGTGCTGAACATACGCTCAATCCAGGGAAATGCTACTGTACGTCTGCTGGAATAACACCGTCCGTTCCTGCTGACTTCTACATGCCAAAACAGTCAATAGCCCATGCTTTTGTGCTATTCGAGAGAAGAGAGTCAGAGTTACATAAGGCCATTATTGTTCGGGAGTTATCTGGGGCGCCACCAGATGAGCTACCAGGGAAGTGAGTATAAAAGAGAACCTCGGTAGTTTCCTCACGTCCACTTCCCATCTCGTTTCAGCGACTAGGTTAGTATGTTTGAAGCTCTTGAAACCTCGCTGGATTCCTTCTAATTTCGTTTTCAAATAACGCTAGATGTAGAGAGAGAGTAGAGTCCTGACGACTTCGCCACATCGAAGCTTCTTCTGCTCACGGCCCATTGCTCGCCAATCCTAGCGCCCCACCAGGGCGGTTTCCCCTTTCCTCTATGCCTGCTAACTGAACACGATTTGGAGGCAAAGTTACCGGGCGCTCCCATCAGGGTCTGCGCCCTATCATCCGCCTACTGTTTACTACACGGCTGATGTGAAAAGGGGCCTCTTTGAAAGAATTCCTACACCAGCCGGTTCTTTTACGATTTCTGAAGATCGGATTTTCACAAGTGCACTCGTCCAGCCCAACCTAAAGGTATCGGTGATCAGAGAATAAGTTTTCTGTCGACGCCCTCCAATCTGGCAGTAGATGCTTTATATCTTCTGAAGCAAGGGTGAGGTCCAGGACGCCTTGTCTGCCTTTAGTGACGAACGTATGTAGGTACACACCCTATATTTCAGAAAAGTAGTTTTGTGCCTAACAAGATCTCGTGCAAAGTGACTTGCGATGTGTTTCAAGTCAAAAAGAGTTTAAGCTGTGTTTTGCTAGGCACATGATCCTCGTACATTGCTCTCGATTAGCGATTAATCCAAAGAGCACGGAGCACTTTTTGTGTGTATCTTTTTCATCATCGCCCACGATCGACGCAGAGTGGTGCCTAGCGAAGCGCACCTTTAGATAATTTTAGCAATAGAGTTTTAGCGTTAGCGATTGCTGCAATGGGGCCCCTGGTATCGAAAACTCATAGTGGTTGATATCCAGGACAGACATTCAACTAAGCTAGCGCGTCCTTGCCGACTGCTGCATATTTGCTCTAAGGGTACAGTATCTGTTTGTCATAGCCGATTCGTTTCGTGCAACCAGTTTATTTTACTCACGGGGTTTCGAGTAGCGCCCACTCGGGTTTCGGGTAACGCAAGGTGATGCTTTGTGGTATCATTTATTTTCATGACCGATATACACAGCCCAAACGCCTCGTGTGGCACAGCGTGTCAACTACTCCTAAGAAGTTTAGTTGACGTTAGCATAGTTTCGGACGATGCATGTTGCATGGCCATGGCAGGACTCGAACCCGCGGAACCCGAATGATGAACCATCAGACTAACGCCTCAACGCACTGAGCTACCGGCTGACCCATCGTAGGTATCGTGATATCCGATCACAATTGCGTAAATATTTTGGTCGACATTTCCCCCTCCTAAAAATATTCAGTAGATGCGTCTGCAGATATCGCATTCGAATGTATTCGTTTAAGCATAAAACACATAACTGCGGATACGCTTCAGTATTCTAGCTACTGAGTGGATAATAGTATACGACAGTAAAGATAATCGCTTCCATAGCAATGGGGTCCAGGGAGCGAAACGCGTTAGGAATAATAAAAATCTTCCTGAATACAAAAATAATTGGTCGCGGTTCTGAAAGTCGAATCAGGATCTGACTTTTTATTAATTTAGCCAATCTAAAGGCTTCTTGTTAC
Source organism: Chloromyia formosa (assembly GCA_964017055.1). Classification (NCBI taxonomy): domain Eukaryota; kingdom Metazoa; phylum Arthropoda; class Insecta; order Diptera; family Stratiomyidae; genus Chloromyia; species Chloromyia formosa. The sequence continues at coordinate 13,219,027 of OZ024817.1, forward strand.
CTTACCGCACTCGTACTTAGATATCTTGCTTTGAAGCGAATACTCGTCAGAACTTGCCGTATCTGTCGAAGTGGTTTCTCACATCGGCATAGTGGCCAGTACCTGCCAGTACCTCTGTGGTCGTAAAGGCGGCTTTCAGTCGGTGCCTCGATCATAGTTGCATATTACCGAACTCTGTAACGGACGGTTTGGTGGGCATCCGAAGATGCTCGTGGGGACGAAGCCTAAGGTAGCATAATGACCGTGAAGGCAGGACCGTGCCATCTGGCCAAGAAAAAGGCCCCTCAACGAGCTAAGCATCGGCCTATGCTTGCTGTAGGTCAGTTCGGGAGACGTGGGCGGGGTTTTCGCCGCTCGTTGTCCCTATCCCTTACGTATTAATAAAAATTCATTGGCCTAGGGATGACAGCACAAACATGGGATGCAAAAATGGGGCGATAAGCGGACGTCTCAGATGCCGTCGCGCTCGCCTCTGGTTTTGGATCACCGACAGATCACTACTCATCTGGTGCTGCCTTCGATCTCTCGGTGGAAGTAGCACTACCAGAATATGGTTCATTACCACTCTCTGAATTATGAATTTTTGAATTTTTTTGTTGGTGATCTGTGAGAGCCTGGTCATTGCCTTCTTCTTCTGTCGTTGTCGTCCTTCGAACCTATTGGGCGGGTCCGGTATCGAATGTTTGAAAAGATTTGGTCTGTTTTGCGCTTACGAAATGAATTTGAGGTAGCATCTGTCAGCGTTTTTGAGTATTCTTCTAACTCAATACGTAAGCTCCCGTAGGAAGTCTGCATGAAGAAGTTTTTCTTCCTTTTATGTTTCTTGCTAGAGGTCAAAGTCCCCGTTATTTTGCCTAAAAAGGGTATATACAGTTCGATGAATCAGAATGGGTGAAAATGCTGTTTCATCTCCTGAAGTGACGTCATTTACGCCACCGTTACATGACGGCACCGTTTCTGGGAAACTCCGGTTTAAAAGACCATTTCAAACTGATCAGAATATTATCGGATGCGAGCTGCCGTTTCTGTAAGGGGATGATGAAACGGCTATTACATATTCATTGTTCGTTTGTGGCGTTAGCCCGGCGTCGTGAAGGCCTTTCCTGAAGCAGAAGGCATCAGCTCGATTCCGCCCGTCCTTTTTAGCAAATTGTCAGCACGATCAAGCTTGATCGATAGGGCTAAAGTATATTTTGCTAGACACATGATCGTCGAACACTGTTCGCGATTAGCGAACAACCCATAGAGCATGAATCACAGATCACTATTTGTGTGTATGTTTTTCATTGTCGCCTACGATCGACCCAGAGTGGTGCCTAGCAAAACACACCGGAACCCTGTTACTAGACTTTGGGATATAGCACAATAAACCGTTTGGCTTCGGCGCTGGTTGTGTATAGGTAAAAAGGCCACCCACAGCCCTTCTCACAATCTAATCTAATCTAATCTATGTATCTAGCCTGAGTCGCTGAATAAATCTGTTACAAGGGGGCAACCGGTAGCGCAGTGTGTTGAGGGATCAGTCTCATGTTTGATTATCGGCGTTTTGAGTTCGAATCCCGTCCACGATGATGTTCGTGGCCATGCATGTGCAGGAGGTGCATGCTGGCAACTGCATTCTCCGAAACCAGTTTATGTCAACGAAACGTCAACTGGGTCAGATGAAACAGTTGACGCGCTATGCCCCATAAGGGGTTAGGGCAATTGAGTAGTAAGGATGAAACTGTAAAGCCCCATTCAATGTAGTAACCGACATTGGGTGGAAGTGGAGGATCCCTCAGACAAAATTGTTTGAGCAAGAAAGACCTTTTCGTTTCTCTATTTCTGTTTAACTTTATTCTGCCTTATGTAGAATTTTACTGATCATCATATCCTCTCAATTTTTCTTTCAGACAATGGAAACGCGAAGTCGAGACCTCCAAGAAACCATCACTGATAAAAGCCATGCTGCGAACCTTTTGGAAAGAGATCACCTACATGGGTATTTTGGCTGTGTTCAACGAAATTGGTGTACGATTGCTTCAGCCCATTTTGCTGGGCCAGTTACTGCTATTTTTTCGGTAAGATACACCCTTAAAGAAATCTATACAAACCATCTTACTATACCTCACCTTACACCTCTTCTTCTAGATTAGGCATTGACAAAGACGAGCAAAACAGGGAACAGGCTCTCTACTATGCCGGAGGACTAGTCCTTCTCACGGCTATCGGGTCGTTGACAATCAATCACTTTACGATGTCTGCTTTTCACAATGGTATGAAACTACGAGTGGCCGTTTGCAGTGTGATATACAGAAAAGCCTTGCGACTATCGAGAACGGCTCTGGGCGACACGGCTCCGGGAAAAGTGGTGAATTTGCTATCGAACGATGTTAGCCGGTTTGATATTGTCTCGATCTTCCTGCATTCAATGTGGACTGCGCCCTTACTGACGATTGTGGTTGGAGTTCTGCTGTGGAATGAGATTCAATGGGCTGGGGCAGTTGGTATCCTCGTGGTTTTCTTCGTTGTGCCGATTCAATGTAAGAGGTGGATTGCCGCGGCTCTGTAGGCTTTCTACTAATTGTCTTTTAATTCTAGCCTATACCGGCAAGTTGTCTTCAAAATTCCGATATCAAACTGCAGTGCGGACTGATGAGCGGGTACGATTTATGGATGAAATTATTTCTGGAGTACAGGTACGGTTCTCTTTATACTCGCAGCCCATTGCCAGGTTTCACTATTAAACTACTCCAATAGGTCATCAAAATGTACGCATGGGAAAAACCATTCTCGAAGCTCATATCAATGGCTCGTCGAATGGAATTGAAAATCGTACGAAAGAACTCTCACGTTCGTGCCCTCTACATGACTTTCAACTTGTTCACAACACGAGCCGCGATCTTCTGCACTATGCTGACTATGGCTCTTACCGGTCGCGAGATAACAGCTGCAAAGATTTTCGTTCTCTCCGCCTATTTCAATGTAATCGCCTGGACGATGTCACAAATGTTTGTGCGTGGTGTTGCTGAAATTGCTGAGGCCTGGGTCTCATTCAAGCGTCTGCAGAAATTCCTCGATTACGAAGAAAAGGACGAGGCTCGCAACAAATCCGCCAAAGATGCCTTCCTCAAGGAGTTCGGACTGAATGGTAACACCACGGATAAGCCCAATTTAAATGGCGATGTGGGCGTGGCCCCACCAAATGTCCTCGTTCAACTGAGAAATGTCACGGCTAAATGGTCGGAACCTATACAACAAGCGACGAATCCTAAAACAGGAACACCCGTTAAAAAATCGAAATATGCGGAGGAGGGGGAGAAATATAGCGACAGCTATGATGCGCCAACTTTGAGCAATGTCTCCATTGATTTTAAGAAAGGCAAATTGATTGGTATCATTGGTTCCGTGGGAGCGGGTAAATCGTCGCTTCTCCAGGTAATTCTAGAAGAGCTTCCAATTGAGTCTGGTTCAGTTGTTGTACACGGGAAACTTTCTTATGCATGCCAAGAACCGTGGGTGTTTGCCGCCACCGTACGGCAAAATATCCTTTTCGGACAGGAAATGGAAAAGTCGCGATATGATTCGGTGGTGAAGTCATGTGCGTTGCTTAAAGATTTCGAGCAATTTGAGTATGGCGATAAGACGATAATTGGTGAGAAGGGTGCATCGTTGTCGGGCGGTCAGAAGGCTCGTATCAGGTAAGACTGTTATTGTCCTGCAAATAGGATGAAGTTAATCTGCTCTGCTTGTGTTTGATAGTTTGGCTAGAGCTGTGTATCGAGAGGCCGATGTCTATCTTCTGGATGATCCCTTGAGCGCAGTCGATGCCCACGTCGGGCGGCATTTATTCGATGAGGTTATCGGGCCCACTGGACGTTTGGCCCGAAGAAGGACTACACGGATTTTGGTCACACATCAAGTTCATTTCCTGAAAGAGGCCGACTGGGTCGTTGTACTGAATGATGTAAGTCGAGGATTTAGTGACAGCCTCAATTCATACATGCTCATACTTTCCCATCAAATTTCAGGGCAGAGTGGAAATGCAAGGAAAACCTGCTGATCTGGTCAAGAGTGGTGTTGATTTCGCCGAACTGCTTGAAAGGGACGAAGAGGAGAATGAAGACGACGACGGTATGCTGGACAGACGAAGTGGTCGATCCTCTTCACGATCATTGGCATCGTCAAGGAATACAATTGATGGCGGCGAGGCGGAGACCGATAATGACGATGAACGTAAAGCACTGGAAGAAGCTCACCGAATGGAAGCCACATCGAAGGGCACCGTAAAAGGATCAGTGGCCGGAAATTATCTTAAAGCAAGCGGTTCCTATTTTGTTCCCGTGATTATTATTATTCTCTTCTTGCTGACACAATTTGCTGCCAGTATTGCCGACTTCTGGGTGTCATTTTGGACGAAGCAGGAAGAGCTGCGATCGTTCTATGAAAACCACAATTTTACTGTGGAAGATGTTGGACCGTTTAGCGGTGAAGTAGATACGGTGAAATTTAATGGAACAATTTCTGTAGCGAAATTGTCGAACGACACGGCAGTTTCGCAGGAAGAAGTCGGTCCAGTTGCTTATTTATTAAGCACTGATTTCTGCATGAGCGTTCATGGTATATTGATTATTTCAATATTTGTAATTGGTATAGTGCGATCTGTTGGCTTCTTTGGAATGGCTATCCGGGCCTCACAAAATATGCATGATGGCATGTTCAGCGGTCTGATTAAGGTGAGTGACGATGACTTTTTGTTCACTCTTCGTTTACTGAACTCGGTTCCTTGCAGGCTCCTATGCGATTCTTTGACACAAATCCGTCGGGTCGTATTCTGAATCGTTTCTCGAAGGATATGGGCGCGGCCGATGAACTTCTCCCCAAGGCCCTGTTGGATGCTGGCCAGATTATCCTGAATATGTTGGGTGCAATTATTGTCACGTCAAGCGTTCAACCGCTATTTCTCATCCCTGTCTTTGGACTGGGTATTTTGTTCCTGATTATTCGTAAAATTTATCTCAGGACATCAAAGAACATCAAACGTCTTGAGGGAATAAGTACGTGGACTGAAGATTGACCAATTGGAGAACGGATATACTGATGGAAATTTCTATTTCAGCAAGATCTCCTGTATTCACCCATTTGGCTGCAACCTTGGGCGGTTTGTCTACCATTCGAGCGTACGGAGCGCAGGCCGAGCTCATAAAAGAGTTCGATGCCCATCAGGATATTCATACAGCGTCTTGGTATATGTTCATCAGTACTTCGACGGCCTTTGGACTTTCGTTGGATATAATTTGTCTGGTATTCATGGGCTGTGTTACATTCTATTTTGTTCTAATGGATGCAGGTAAGTACGCTATACTACGTTAATCTATAAGCAGGAATAAGTGACAATTTTTCCTTTAATTTTCTGTCAAGGTGCCATGGGCGGTGAAGTTGGCTTGGCCATCACTCAAACCATGGCTCTGACCGGCCTGCTTCAGTGGGGCATTCGACAGAGTGCCGAAGCTGCAAATCAACTGATGTCCGTTGAACGTATCTTGGAGTATCGTGACCTGGAAACAGAAATGGAACCTACAAAACTTACGCAAGTCAGCGATGATTGGCCTAAGACTGGTCGCCTGGAATTCCGACGAGTTTTCTATCGTTATTTCGCTGGAGCCGAGCCCGTTCTTAAGGGACTCAACTTCATTATTCATCCCAACGAGAAGGTATAGTCCCAATTCCTAATCATCAATTAAAATTCGAAATGGATCCTTTTTGATTATTAATTGCCTATTGATTTTTTTCTTTAATTCAATCTCGATAATCCGATTTACAGATTGGCATTGTTGGACGCACGGGTGCCGGGAAATCATCTCTAATTGGTGCCTTATTTCGATTAGCGAAAATCGATGGAGACATTCTTGTCGATGGTGTGAATGCGGCCACGGTGCCATTGCAAACACTTCGCTCGAAAATTTCCATTATTCCACAGGATCCGGTCTTATTCTCGGGAACGTTGCGAAGGTATGAGTGTCTATCCCCTGAATTTCTTTCTATCTCTCTTTTGGGTCCTATGATAGATTCGATTTTATTAAGGCAAAAATGCAAATCAATTTCAGAAATTTGGATCCATTTGAAGAGTATCCCGATTCGGATTTATGGCGTGCCTTGGAAGCTGTCGAACTCAAAGACATTGCTACTGGGCCGCATGGCCTTCAGTCAGCTGTTGCAGCGGGTGGGGGTAATTTTAGTGTGGGCCAGAGACAATTGGTCTGCTTGGCTCGTGCCATACTTCGTAATAATCGTATTTTAGTGCTAGATGAAGCGACCGCCAATGTTGATCCACAGTAAGTACAAGTATAAATGATTGAAATATGTAGATTTATTAAGTGTAAGAGCTTATGCACACTACAGGAGATTTAGATAAATCTCGAGATTTAAGCAAATTTACCTCCAAATCTCCTACTATAGATTTACGATACATTTTGTAATGTGCAAGTTGGTCACCTGATGGTGTTTTGGGGACGGAGCCGAAAGTTTGCCGAGGGTGACCGTGAAGGTCCGGCGACGCTAGAAGTGAATGCTCCTCAACGAGCTTAGCGGTGGCACATGCTTGTTCCAGCTCAGCAGTTCGGGAGATGTGGGCGGGGTTTTTGCCCGCTCGTTGCCCCAGCAATTACACAGATAACATATATCATGTGCCTTGGGGGTAGACGAAACAACAAAGGATAAAATTGGGTCCCACTGATCCAAAAAAACTAGTGAAATAAAATGGTGGCAATGGCCGACGACCGGCTCATGCTACACGCTCCTTGACCTCTTTACCCATGAAATACAAAAAACCCAACCAATGAGGTCCCATGGCCGGCAAAAATGCTGGGCCCTCCCTAGTGAAATAAAATGGTGGCAATTGGCCAAGGGTCCGCAACACTTGGCCCCGGAGCGTGTAGCATGAGCCGGTCGTCGGCCATTGCCGCCATTTTATTTCTCTAGTTTTTCTGGGTCAGTGGGACCCAGTTTTATCCTTTGTTGCGGCTCCGTCCCCCAAAACACATCAGGTGACCAACTTGCACATTACATACGTAGATTTTTGCTCCTGTCCTTTACGTATTAATAAAAATTCATAGGCCTGGGGAAGACAACACAAATAGGGGAAGTAAAAATTGGGAATGGAAAAAAAATGAGGCGATAAGAATGGAATGGCTGGCGGATGGCGCAGATTCCCTCGCGTTGGCATCAGGGTCCAGGCGTAATGGCCTCTGGTTTCGTACTACCGACAGATCCTCACTCATCAGGTGCTGCCATAGATCTGTCGGTGGAAGCGCACAACCAGACTAGAATATGGTTCATTACAATTTATTAAGATTTCCTTATTTAGATTCGGAACAAGACTTAAAACAAATCTTGCATTTTCCCCTGAATTCACATTTCGCCACAATGTGTGCAATATTTTCAGTGAATTATCCATGCACTACGGCGACCGGTAGCGCCGTGTGTTGAGGCATCAGTCTCATGTCTGACTACCGGCGTTTCGGGTTCGAATCCCGTCTACGACGACGTTCGTGGCCATGGATGTGCAGGAGGTGCATGCTGGCAACTGAATTCTCCGAAACCAGCTTATACCAACGAAACATCAACTGGGCCACATGGAACAGTTGACGCGCTATGCCCCACAAGGGGTTAGTGCAATTGAGTATCCATGAAAAAGAAGAAGAAGGGGTCATATGATAGTTGTTTCTTATGAAATTCGGGGACGCACACGTGCGTGCATGTATATGGAGACCACCAGACCATAGGCTACCTGGTCCCATGTCAGAGAACGACAGCACCATTGCCACCTAAATCTTCGTGGTTGAAGGAGAAGAAGAAAACGGATGGTGTGCATGGTTTCGGGATTTGCAAATCTATCCAGGTTATCTGGTGTGCATATGCCATAAGTATGATGAGTACTAGTGGGCAATGTCTTGTGGGTAGAATTTATTAGTGCGTTTTGTGGGAAAAATATTTTGAATGATGTTTTGGAAGTGACTTGATAAGGCACATAAATAAGTTTTAAAATATTCTTTACGTAATTTGATTTATGACATGCATTCCTGAACAGGAGCGTAAATATTGGCTTTTTGTAGACTCATATTAAAATAGATGAACGCTCTTTATGGTTGTGTTCCATGACTTGATTTTGGGCGGGTACACCAGGGAAGAATTTGTTTAACTTAAGTCAGCGCCCTTCAGAAATTTAACTTCCAACAATTGCAAATACTGCTTAGCATAGGTGATTGTGTAGAAAAGATGAAATTTCCTGTCTACTTTCGGAAAATAATACCAAAGCATTCTCTGCGAAAGTTACCGGTAGATTTAAACACGTAGATTATGTGATGGGAAGCATTTTTTTCACACTGGTAGTATCGACAGGCCAATTGCCTAAATCAGTGGGACGATTATAGAACCGCTCTCACGGAGTATAATAAACTTATAAGGCATTCAAAACGTGAATGCTAGAAAGGCATTTCGAATACATTCAATCCTTTCCGGAAGCGTCACGCCTTCCCAGATCTCTGTCCAAAGACTCCGCTAATAGTGTTGGCCTTCTAAAAAGATCGGATCGATTTTACACTGAAGGCCCTGAGGAAACTCTTGAGCTACTACCTCCGGGGTCTGTCGCCTTAGGGCAATCTCCGGATCTCACACCTGATAACCACCAGATCTTGGATGATCAGCTATTAAGGCTATCTGAGATGATCTTCAAAAAAGACAAAGTGAAATGGGCTGTAGAGTCCTTTGAACCATTTAAGGCTCCTGGAGCGGATGGTATCTTCCCGGCGCTTTTCCAGAACTGTCGTAATACTCTCATCACTCCGCTGATCAGTCTTTTTAAGGTAAGTTATAAAGGGTACATATCACAGTTATGGAGGAAAGTCAATGTGGTTTTCAGACCCAAACCGAAGGATTTACCCAAATCCGACAGACCGATTAGTTTAACCTCATTCCTCTTTAAAATTATCGAGAGGCTGTTCCACTTTCATATCAGGCACGTAATTGAATGTTCGACTCCTCTACATCGGACGCAATTCACCTATAAGTCTAAGGTGACTGCAATCTTAGAGGGACTATCAAAAGAAATTTAATGATAAGGAAATAGCATTATGTGCCTTCCTTGACATTGAGGGTGCTTTTGATAACACCGGCTGTGCATGCACATTCCGAACCCTTGAGCTCGGGAGTATACCTTCTGTCACGATCACATGGATAGATGCTAAGCTACGTGGAAGGGACATATTTTCAACGCTAGGCAGCACCTCAATTAGCAACAGAGCTATTATAGGCTGTCCAAAAGGAGGAGTCCTCTCACGGCTACTGTGGTCACTGATTGTAGACGAACTGCTGTTCAGGCTACATTTCCTTGGATATTATGCAATCGTATACGCGGATGACATAACCATTTTTGTCAAGGGAAAATTCGAATCCAGCCCTTGATGTGGTCTTGAACTGGTGCTATGAAGTGGGGTTAAACGTAAAACCACAAACCACCATCATAGTGTCTTTCACTCGTAAACGAAACCTAATCTTCGGGTTAGTTCGTCTAGGTATGACGGTTTTAGAGTATTCCAAGGAAGCTAAATGCCTTGGCGTCACCTTGGATTGGCGGTTGAAGTGGAATACTCACATCAAAAATGTAATAAACAAAGCCGCACGCATTATGTGGGTTTGCAAAAATTTCTTTGGACCGACATGGGTTCTGATTCCAAGGATGCTCGAGTGGATATATTGCATGTTAATGCGGCCCGCGGTCACATATGCTTGCATTGGTATAGTGGCCTAAGGCACAACAAGGCTCATCCATACTCAAATTCATCAAATTTCATCGCCTTACCTGACTCAGGATAACTGGGGCTAAGCGTACATGCACAATGCCTGCGCTCGAGGCGCTCATTGGTTTAACCCCGCTGCATATCTTCATCAATGAAAAAGCAGCGCTCAAAACTCTTAGGGTACATCTAATTTCTGAAATATGCGGTAGTGACATTAGTGACATGGGCATTCTGAAACAAATTTCTAGCTTACAGATCTGCCTTAGATCATATTGTATGACCACGGAGTTATGCTTCGGCAATAAGTTCCGCACGGAATGGGAGAATGGCAATCCCTGCCCAGACCCCAGGTTTATAACGGCCAATCGTGCTGGAAGAAACTAGTTGTGAGTTGCCGGGGTCGCCGATTCCGAATCTGAAGTCAAATTTGCAAAAAAAAGACAAAGCGGAGATCCAGAATAGCAACACTGTTTTCATAAATACTGTAATGTTTCCTCTGTTGAGCGAAACCACGAAACCAAAACAGGTTCGTTAGATATTCTTGTGCTGAACAATGAAAACACTTCGATTGAAAAACACACACTTTATTTAATAAACGAACTAACTATATACACGCGTAACCGACAATTTACGGATAACTATTCGCTTCCGGCGGATGTCTGACACCAATGAGCTTTCGCTGAGAACTACTACTTCACGACTGCTCCTTCGTTCGGTGACATCTGCCTTTTATAGGTGGAGATCCATGCATTCGTCAATTTAGATTTTTCGAGATGTTCCAGTCTCGGGTGCTTACTCAACGAAGGTTCGAGAATCCGCTTCTATGTTTCTGTTTGGAGATGGTTCTAGATTATAGATGGCTCGAGAATAGCCTAGTGCCCATTCAATTTGTACTGGTCATCGATCATTCGAGATTAGTACAGTGTGGGTCGTAAAAGATACCCACCCCGTACACGCAACAATACGTTCATTCTTGCGTGGACAACACGAAAACACCGACTCACAACAATTCCAAAAATAACAATAACTCCTGTTCAACTATGATTTATTCGTATCCAGAACAACACGAATTTGAAACCACCTACCATTTTTCTCCCCCTGCAGTTATGATCTGCAAAAATTTAAACGAAACGTATACCGGTACCTCATTCAAACTCAACCCATCCCAGCCTCACTACCCTAATTTCCTTCCCGCCAAGGCTGTGCTCTCGCATCAAAGGGTATCCCCTAAGCTTTAGCATAAACATAAAAAAACTATACACTTGGATGTCTAACAAACCACAACGAACCTCTCTTAAACCAAACGACTTACGATGATATCCCTTTTGCTATTCTTTCGTTCAACATTTTTATTTCATTTTCTAACTCTCCGACCACTACCAATTTTGATATGACACACTCTACATGTGTGTATGTATAGGTACATCTGACAAAAAAATTAGTCACTTTTTTTTCTCCTTCAACCGAATTTTCTTAAAATTTGTTTGAAAAAGTTATTCGATAGCAAACTATCGGCATATTGAAACTATCGACCTATTACTAGTTGCTAGTTTTTTAAATTATCGAATAACTAAAAATTACCGTTAGTGCCCATTACTAGCACAGATCTGTAACATTTTCTGTTGTTATCATGAGAAAGATAGACTTTGAGCCAAAGGTTACCTTAAGGCCACCACAAAATTACCTTAAGACATTTTTCCTACGTCAGTAAAAGTCGATAATGCCCGAAAATATTTGGCACCCAATGTGGGATCAGGGTGATTTTTTTTTCTAGTCAATGAAACCGAAATGGATAACCAAAAAGGGACACAAAAACCGGGCTTTTCTAGGCCTAACTTCAAGTTCACCTTAAGCGACCTTAAGATTGCCTTAGTTCTTACTCCCTAACGCGGAAATGCACTCTGAAGCTGCAGTCATGGAATTTTTACTTTAAGGCTGGTACTAACCTTTTCATGCGAAAATGGTACACTTATCTCTCCAACGAAAACTTGACAGTGCAAACTTGCACACAGTATATATCCGCTGCGCTCTACACAATACTTGAACGTCCCTTCTCGCTCAAAAGACCGGCTTTCTAGAGAAATAAAGTGTAAAGTAATTATTTCCGCGTGGAAACTGCTCATAATGATATGGAGACTTTTTTCTTCGAATGAAAGAAGAAGAACCTAAAGCTAAATCTTGTTTGAGATCTCCCAGAGTGGATTTCCGTGGGTTTTTACTACCCAAAGCGAAAATCTTACCTGCGGTGTATGCTCGTACTGCCTGAAGCGAAACGCTCTTTGGGTAATTCCAGATTGGATTTCCGTGGTTTACTGTCTACCAATGTAAAAATCAACTCTGGAATTTTCCGAAATGAATATCCGCTTAAGGTAGTGCGATCTTCATTCACTCTGCGGTATATCCCAAAGACAATTTCCGCTTGGGGCAGTAATAAGCCACGGAAATCAACTGTGCGAAATCCCAAAAGAGCATTTGCGCTTTAGGCAGTACGAATGTACATTCCAAAGTGAATTTCTACTTTCGGTAGTACGAACCCACGGCAATCCACTCGAAATTTCAGACAGAATTGTCGCTTTATGCAGTACCAAACTTTTTGTCGAGAAAAAAGGGGTTTAAGGTGCGCCCAAATGAACTTTTTGAGCTTTTCACCCAACAATTTTGGGAACTATTGTCCCAAGTTTGGCGTAATAGTGCGTAATGAACAATCGCCCTAACCCATACAAAATGTTTGCGCTGCTTGCTCATTTTCGTTTTGCGGCAATAGTTCCTAAGGCCTAATTCATTGAGCCTATTTTTGTTCGATACTAGGATGAGGGGGTCCTCTATTCTTTCGCGAGAGTGGTGAAGGGGTGCTTCCTGTTTTCGATCTTTTGTAATCATTCGCCTAAACTCTTTGTGAAATTCTGCGTTAAACGCATTTGAATGACCTGCTTCCACTAAGCAGAAAAGAGACGATTCGGAACACGAATTAGTGTTTTATATCTCTTTCGACCTTTGCATGCACCGTGACGATATTTCGATACTAAAGTCGTGATCTACGTGTGCTGTGTGTCAGTTCAACTCAACCTCTCTACCTGACCAAACTGATGATGAATAAGTCCACTTTAAAGAAAATGTATGAATTTGATATAAAAAAATGTGAATTCGGCTTTAAAAAATTACGACTTTGACTCAAAAAATAATGAATTTGATCTGAAAAATTATAAATTTGACTTAAAAAAGAAATCATTAAATTGTATCGAAAATGTATGAATTTGCTTCGAAAATGAAATATTTATCTCAACATTAAAATAATCTTTATATTTCTTCATTTCACAGCACCGACAGTCTCATACAGAAGACGATACGTGAACGTTTCATCGACTGTACAGTACTTACAATAGCTCATCGTCTTCATACGATCATGGATTCGGATCGAATCCTAGTAATGAATTTCGGTCATGCCGAGGAGTTTGATACGCCCTACGAGCTGCTTCAATTGCCAAATGGCATCTTCAAGAGTATGATCCTGGCAACGGGGCAACAAGAATCCGATAGATTATATCAAGTAGCCAGAGAAACGCATGAATCCTTACTGAAGAGATCATGAGTGTGATAAGAGAAACGTACTTCCCTAGATGTTAAGTAATACAATGCAAAATACAAAAAAAAAAGTAGGAAAGAAAAACAATTAAATTAATTCATGGCCTGTATTATACTACGTATTTGTAAATTAATTGCAAATATTAGCACTTGCAAATAAGTTGCATTTAATTTACGAATTTAAATAGATAAAACGTCATTTTTTAACGCAAAGAAAAGTATGTACTCGTATATGTTGCAGGAGGCTTACACTTGCGGCCAAAACACTTGATTTGAAACTCACATTTCTACATATCTGATAGTTTCAGATCAGGTGTTTTGGCCGCAAGTGTGAACCTTCAATTAATGTTATTTTTTTGTGTGCCTGTATCTCATCTCATTTTTATCTCCATTGTATGTAATGGATAGTCTTCCTATTGTCTTCTTTTCCGTGTCGCATAAACAACACATACGTTCCATGCAATATTCATAATCTCTGAAAAGAGAACATTGTACCGTTTTCTCCTTGCTTTTACAAATGAATACGTATTCCTAAAAAAGGAAAAGGTGGAAGTGTTGAAAATGTTATATGTACCTAGGCAATACTAGTAGGCCTAATATACTTAAAAAGGTAAAAAAAAACTGAATAATGTAAGTCGGAAATCATTGTTTTGAAAATGTATACACATGTAAGCTGTAATATTGTAAATTTTCTACATAAGAGTTTATATTATATGAAAATATATAAGAAAAAGATTTACTATTAATAGTGTTTTCTTAAATATTTTTAGATTTCCCTACGAAAACTTGACAAACTGACGCTGATGTGGTGTTGTTAGTCAACATAATCAGGTGTTGGGTTGGATCCTATGAATAATTTGTATTTTATCTCCTCGTACTGGGTAAATAGTATCTTTCGTCCTCCCACTACTTCTTCAGCCATTCTTATTCCATTGTTTTCATATGCTTTGCTATCGCGCAGACATGTCGCTTAATTTTTGTCAGATACTGGAAAGCGATCCACGTTGTTCCTGTTCCTATATATAAATATATTTTTAAAATTTTTCCTTCGCGTGTGATCGAAATGGTCCTGCACTACATACACAAATACATACAATGAACTCGTGATATATTTGAAGGTGTTTTAGTGTGATACAGATATTGATTTTTATTATTTTAGATACAAGTGATTCAAGATATGTCATCATCATCATCGGCGCTCTAGCCCGTGTCGGGTCTTGGCCTCTTGGATACAGCTCCTCTAACTATCTCGATCAAACGATCGCGTCCTCCAGTTCGAAAATCGCAGAAGCTTCATACAATCTGTGTCAATTGAGTCATCCCATCGTATACGAGACCTTCCTTGCGTTCGGTGTTTCCTTCGGTTTTAGCCCACATTTCGGGAATCTGTCATCGTGCATTCATTCGAGATGGCCAGCCCATTTCAGTTTCCGGAATTCGACAAATTTCGAGGCGCATGGTTGGTTTAGGTGGTGGTAGAGCCCCCAAAAGGGGAATACTCAATTAGCGCTGGTGCGCGCCGTTTTGATGCCAGAAACCTCGTAAGAGGAAAACTGATGCTATTAAGTATATCAGAGGGGTCGGGCGGGGTATTTCCTTAAATCCACACTGTGGAATTTAGGGAATGAAGTATCTTGCCAGTTCCAAAAGAAGAGATCTCGGTTATGTCTGTAAGAAAGGCACTGCCCAAAGAATAGTGCCGCGCCCTAGCCAGTGCCGGACATCTAAAAAGAAAGTGTAAAAGAGTCTCCTTCTCCCCATTGTCCTTGCAACTACGACAGCACTCGTTTTAGGGAATACCAAGTCTGGCTGCGTGCTCTCCCACAGGCCAATGACCCGTTGTAATGGCGACAATCCTTCCCACCTCTGGACGGGTCCTTATCAGAAGGCCATTTGTTCTTTGTGTATTATAGGATGGCCATATTTTCCTAGAGGTGATGCACGTCCTTAATGCGCCCCATCTATTGTTTGCTAAGTTAATGTAGGATTTATGTACTTCCCTCTTAGTGGCACTAAGTGGCGCACTGACAACCACTGCATATGATCTGTCAAGGGCGGAGCCCAACCGCGCCTGCTCATTTCCCGCTATACTCCTATGACCCGGAACCCAGAGAAGGGTGACTCTGTTAAGGGTGGCCAGAGAGTTCAGCTTTTGACGGCATTGTTTTACTATTTTAGATGACACTGTCGCCGCCTCGAGGGCCATAATGGCAGCCTGGCTATCCGTGAAAATTGCGATATCCTTTGTGGTAACCATGATGCGCCTCAACATCCGGCAGGCCTCCCTAATTGCTAGCACTTCCGCCTGGAATACACTTGCAAAATCAGGGCAGCGGAACGACTTAGAGACTGCGAGGTCTTCAGCAAAGAACCCTACACCGACTCCACAAGGCATTTTCGAGCCATCGGTAAAAATCCTCAGGTCATATCCCGACGTCACATCATCGTCACACCATTCCGCTCTAGTTGGATATCCAGTAGCGAAGTGTTTCTCGAAGTCTGTTTCGGGTACGCATATTGTGCACCGCACCCTCCAGGGAGGACAGAATGTTGCTATGCCCATATGGTTTCGCTGTCCAGTACGCAGACTCCTTAAGTCTAACCGCGCTACACGCGGCGTTGAACCTTATCTGTAGGTCGAGGGAGAGTAAGTGTAAAATAATGTTAAGTGCATTACCTGGGCAAGACCTTCGAGCTCCCGTGACTCCTACGGATGCACTCCTCTGCACCTTGCACAGTAGATCAATATTATATTTCCAACGCACCGCTGGCCACCAGACCAGCGACCCGTATGTGAGTATCGGTCTCGCTACAGCTACAAGAATATCTTTGATTGGAGTCCCCAGTTTTTACCACAAGTTCTCCTGCAAGCATAGAGAGCAATAGTAGCCTTCTTGATGTGATGTTCGACGTTTAGTTTCCATGAGAGCTTCGAGTCGAGAATCACTCCCAGGCACTTTACGTTGCTCGAAAGAGTCAATAAGTGTCCGTTTAATTTAGGGAGCGCAAACTCCTCAATCTTTGTTTTTGTAGTGAAAAGCACCAGTTCGGTTTTCTGTGAGTTCACAATAAGACCGCATTCTAGCGCCCAAGTGGTTACTATCTTCAGGGTGTTGTTCATGATGTCGCTCATCACGGGTAGAACTTTGCCTGAGATTAAGATGACTATATCGTCCGCATAGGCGACTATTTTACCTCCAGACTTCTCAAGTCTTCTGAGGAGGCCGTCCATTACTAAAATCTATAGCAGAGGGTAGATCACACCACCCTGTTGCGTCTCTCTGCGCAAGTATTTAGTCATCGGACTTTCGCCAAGGTCCGACTGGATTACCCTGGTACTCAGCATGGCCAGAATCCATCTACTGAAAGAGGACTCCACTCCTAACTCGATGAGAGCATCCATTATAGTCTCAGTTTTGACATTATTGAAAGCGCCTTCAATGTCTATGAAAGCTTCCAACGTGTGTTCTTTGTAGTTTAAGGCGAAATTCACACACACGACACCGCGCTACACGACTGCTTGAAATTTCAGTCGAGATTCACAGCATCAAATGGGGGGCGGATTCACACTCATCGCTCAGCATGCGATACGATCGACTATGCTTGGCTATTGTGCGTGGCTGCGTCGGAGCTGAAAATGTAGCTAATCTGAATATCGCCTAAGTCATATTCAATTGTGCGTACTACCTCGTGGAGAGCTGTTTCGTTTTTGTGATTTCAGCAGTAGTTGTCGTGGTTGTGGTTATCCAAGATTCGCTCCAACACCTTCAAGACACAAGAGGGAAGGCTGATGGGTCGAAAGTCTTTTGCGGAATCATGACCGCGTTTTCCCGCCTTTGGGATAAAGGTCACGCGAACTCGCCTCCATGGCATGGGGGCGTAGTTCAGCCCCTAAAAATGGCTACTAGCCATGGTATCACTATGTCCTGTGCCTGCTGGAGCGTAACTGGAAATATACCATCAAGGCCCGGTGATTTATAAGGAGGAAAGCTGTTGATGGCCCACGCCAACTTTTGGGCCGTGATAACCGACGCAATTTCGTCCCCCGACACTGGCTGCTCACTTGGCATGCTAGTATCGTAGCAATGAACCTCACTGCTTGTGAAGAGTGTCGTCATAAGGTGTTCAAGTGTTTCACTGGTGGATTTAGTCCAACTACCGTCCGGCTTTTTGATAAAAGTCGGACAGTTGTGGCTATTGGATAGAATTTTGTACAATCTTGATGAGACGTTCGTATCCTCAATCGACTTGCAATAATCTCTCCAAGAGTCCCTTTTGGCTGATTTGATGGCTTTTTTATATATATTTAGACAGTCTTTATAGGGTTGCCAATACTTGTCCTTATTGCAATTACTAAAGATATCTCTTGTCAATCTCCTAAGACAAGTCAGGTCTTCGTTCCACCATGAGGGCAGGGTTCTCTTAGTATACTTAGCAGCGCAAGATATTTTAAATGCTGAGTCCAAGGCCTTCTCGAAGGTCAGAATCTTGGCCTCAAGTTCCTTTGCTACTACTTAAGTTTTTTGTTCTAGATAATTTAGTGGAAGTAATCTGCCTGAATTTCTTCCAGGCACTTCTTCTGGGATTCCTAAACGGCTTCGGCTGCCTCACATTGAGATCCAGCGCAAAGAGAATCCAGCTGTGATCCGAGAATGACTTCAGACTGGAGACTTTCCAGTCCTGAACTCTAAAGTTTACACTGGTGGTGATCAAAGTGACATCCAGAACTTCCTCCCAACCCCGGAAATTGTCCGTACTTGGGAACGTGAAGGTTGGTGTACTTCCCCTGTTACACACTATAAGGTTGTTATCAAGGATATATTCAAAAAGTGACTCACCTCTTTCGTTTGTCGTAGTACTTCCCCACAAGGTGTGTCTGGCATTGGCATCAACTCCTACGAGCAGGCTTGATTTCATTGACGCCACTTCCTTGGTTAGTAGGAGTAGTTCTTCGGTGGGTGCTGTTCTATCGTGGGCCATATATATGGAGGAAATGCAGATCAGCTGTTTCCGGTTGCATCGGATTCGCCATACGTCTCCTTTCTTGACTGGTCCGATAGGCTTTTCTGACGCTTCTGTTAGGATCGACGTTTCGGATCCATAGAGCAGCAAAGGTCATATTAATATTTTATAGATACGCAGGTAATTTTTGTGGAGTAGTTTAGTTTCGACTTCAATATGGGCAGGACTGCGTAAAAAGTTTTGTTAGCTGCTGTGATTTGTCCCTGGATCGCATGTTTTTCGGCATCGTCCTTTGATAGTAGAGCCCCCAAGTAAACAAATTCGTTCACTTGCTCGAAGTTCCACTCACCCATTGTAATATTTTGCCTGTAAGTGTCACCATACACTGTCGAGCTTCAACTCGAACACGAACCTGGTACAAATGTCCTCTGAATAGTCTCAAGACACACACACTTCACATAAACCTGAAGAAAACCGGTCCACTTGTACCATGTTCGAGTTCGAGTTGGAGTTCGATAGTCACCATACACTTAGGCGCCGTTCTTAGAGATTGGTTCCTATATTTTGTTTTCGATTCATTGACTTTTAATCCGACTTCTAAAGCTGTTGACTTCAGTTCTTGAAATACCTCCTTAGCACGTGTCACCATACATTGTCGAACTCGAACACGAACCTAGTGCAAGTGGACCGGTTTTCTTCACATCTACGTGAAGCGTGTTTGTGTGTCAGAGGCCATTTGTACCAGGTTCGAGTTCGAGTAGAGATCTGACACGGACATCGTCTGAGTATGGTACTAACTGCGCTGATTTTGTCAGCAGCGAGCTGCTCATGTCTACCTCGTTCACCTTTCTGACGATAGACTCTACAGCCAGATTGAAGAGCATGAGCGCGAGACCATCTCCCTGTTTCAGGCTTGATTCCGTTCGGAAGCTGTGTGTCAGCTCGTTTTGTATCCGTACCTGACATTCGGTACTCTGCATAGTGCCTCCTATTAACCGGATCAGTTTCGGCGGGACTTCAAACTCGAGTAGTATCTTATACAAGACGTTACGATCTATCGTAGGCTTGGCGGAAGTTCACAAACGGGATATTCCCCTGTAATTCTCGCATTACGGTCTCTTTTGTTTAATTCCACCACATGCGATCTGGTTACCCCGGAACATCCGCCCGGTCCATAGAGTCGACAATTGAAATGTCAAACCATTTTGTCCCTTTACCCCGGGGCCCCTGCCCGGTTCGTTCGTTTCTCTCGCCAAATTTGCTTTTGGTTAATTTATTACTCCTAAAATTGAATCATTCCGTGACGAAATTTTCAAAATCTTTTACATTTAATTTAATTATCTACTGCTCGCTGTCTTTTAGATACTTTGACCTTACATAACATTTGATCGTTTTGCAATGTTGGTCACATTTTAGCTAACTTAATTCATAAAAGCTTGCCAAACGCCAACAAATAAAAATGTTCGTGATTTGAATGAAATCGCGCGGCCACTTGCCGATCAAACTTTATGCTCTCACATTACCAGCTTTGGTAAAAGATGGCCTTAATACCTTTCTTGTATTTATACTTTTTTTTCTCAATTTTCTCCGTGATTTTTATTGAAAACATCCTTACCCGAAATATCAAATTTTTCGCTTCATATTCAAAATAGAATTTATGCGGTTATATAGTATACGAGTACTTGTATATTGTGAAAAATGATGCTCGAAGAAGCGGCAGCCGTCGAAGGCGACTCCTTCAGAAATATCCTGTTTAGGCGCAGTTTTACGACTTGTCCTACTAGGCTAACGCTGCACGTGCCCAGCCATTTCTACAGATAATAATTTGCAGCAATGGTGGCGACGATGGCGAACTTGAAACATAAATTAGGCGTCTGCGAGATGTAGTATGTATAGTATGAGCGGCTAGAGGAAGAGCAAAAGAATACCAAACAATATTTTGTAGGGACAATGGAGCCGGAAGCACCGATGAGCGTAAAAACAACAATTGCTTCCGTGGATTATGTGAGACGTTGAGTCGTTGAGCTGGGGTTGTTGGCCTGGCAATAGATTATTGATGAAATATTTTCAAATGATTTTATATCGACAGAAATGGTTTTTCGATACATTGAGAGTTCATTATGGGAGGTCCTTTGATGTTGGCCTTTTCTTTTATATATTCGATACAAAGACAGATGGCTTAGAATTATTGGCACATTTTCATTAAATCCGGACTATCTCCCACGAATATGCATACAGAAACAAAACCATAAGGTTCGGATTTTTTGGGTTAGGTACAAAATTCATCAAAATCCACCGATTCAAAATTCACCAAAAAAAAACAAACAATTTAAAATCCGTAAAGTTAAAATCCACCAAGTCAGTATGGGTTCAGTGTCCGATTCTGCTTTAAGTAGTAAGCAAACCTAGAAACACCACATTTGTGAATTTTTAGTTGCGAAAGCGGAAATTCCTTGAATGCGTACTCAGAGCCAATTTCCGCTTTGGGGGCTAAAAACTCATCGTATTTGCATCATGAATGGCTTCACATATAGTAAACTAGGTGGATTTTGATTTGTGGATTTTGAACATGTGGATTTTATACCTAGCCCGATTTTCTAGAGCAGAGTTATTAACCAAGATCTAGAGCGTTTCAGGAGCCTAATACTGATTACGATCGTGGTTTTCATTTCGTTGATTCCCGTATTTATCCTTATCAGATATTCCTATAATTGGGATAACGAGCGGTGAAAACCGGTAACTCATAAAGACATAAACCTTGAACACCTTACTTCCATTTTCGCCTGTTTCACAATGCAGAACCTTGCGTGAATGATGCCTTTTCCAGTTTGAAGGCCTCAAGGGTCTCACGAATCTGAAGCCTTTAGCTTATGTCAGCAATATTTTATTGTTTCACATTAGCCGTTTTCGTTTCACCCGGTCTCAGATCCATATTCATACAAAAAGACAGATCCAGGTCTCATATGGGATCTCATCGGATCTAAGTTGAAAGTGAATTAATTGAACGTCAACTTGTTTCGCTCCTATCTGAATGTATCTGAGTCCTCTACGCGGCGAAGTATTTGTATGGTGGCGATTTATTTTATATTCGCTCGTCACAGATCCGTGGAGTTCGATTCAGTCTGAATATGAGACCGAGTGAATCGAAAACGGCTATTATTGCTAATCAGTTTTAAAAAATCCACGGGCAGTGATGATGGTATTTGCGTGACAACGTCAATGGGTTGTGAGAGAAAATTAAAAATTGATTCGATTGACGACCTTTCGACTTTGTAGTAATTCATTATATTTTTTTGATATACCGGAGCCGTGGTGTACGGGGCTATTGGGCGGCACGGGTTTCCTTCCTTGTGAACCTTAACTAAGCCATAGATCTTCGGGCTTCTGCATTCATGGGGATCACTTTTCTTTTCTTATAATCCTTAGGGAAAAAAGCGGCCATATCGAACGTAACGCAAATCAATTTAACAGAGACCCAACGCAGAAGTTTATGAAAGATTTGAAACGAGCGATTTCGGACGCTTCCATTATTTTCATTGAACTCAACACGTTCAAAGAGAAAAAAAGCTCTATCATCTAGAAGCCCTTGAAATGAAGCCAATCGATGAAATGGTAAACCCCTTTTGAACGACTGACCTAGACGGTTCTCAACTGCGCAACCTTAATTATTATTCGCAGGTACCGAAACGTTTTTCATTTAATCCCCTAATTACCCATTTTATATTAAATTTATATCTCATTTAAATATAATTTATTGGGGCCAAAAGAGCTTTGCCATAGTAATCCTTGTGGGCACCCCCTGGTAACGGCAGTGTGTCAAACCGCTGACGGCCAAGTCTTAGCGATAAGACAGTTTGAAAAAAGGCAAATAGCTGTAGCCTGAATGACTGACGAACACCTAAGCGTCTCAGGTTTAGTAGGATGGAATGATTTGTGCAGTTGGACCTGCAGCATAGTTGTGTGAACTCCAGCACGTTTTTTAAACCATATGAAGCAGCTACCTCCGAGGCCATCCCCTGAATGGAGTTAAGCAATGTGTTGACAACTCGTCCTTGTCAAAACCACTCCACGTCAAGAAACCTGGAACAAAAGCCTCGGATTGGACGGATGATCAACAACGACGACCACGCAAACGACTAACGGATTATTCTTCCGGATCCTGGAATATGCGGTCCCTGAACCAAAAGAGGGTCGAGAAGGCGGTCCTTCAACAAGTCAAAAAGCACGAACTGAACATTACTGCAGTCTAGGAAACAAATTAGCTTGGCAGCGAGATCAATGACAAGAAATCGCACATAATTTTTACAAGCGGCGAACCATCGGGCCGCAAGGAGTTTGGAGTAGGATTTATAGTAAACAATCACCTTAAGACGCACATTACTGACTTGAAACCCATAAATGAACGGCTGTGTGCGATTTGCAAATTGATCACGTCCTTATTTGCAAGATATGGGTTCTCCCCAGTCCAGTCCTCCAGACGCTCCTATCGAGGAGCAAACTGCGACTCAGATCATCACTTGGGGAAGACGACCTACAGATGTAGAATTTCCTCAGAGCACCAATCGAGAATCAGCCCCCCCCCCCCCAAATCTTTGCGGTTGATAAGCTTCTGAGCGATGCTACGGCGCTGATGAATACTACCGCCCTTGAGGAATGACTATGCTATAGGAGTCTGTTTGTTTAGCCTTTCCTTCGACAGCCTCTGCAAACGTTTACAGTTCTTGAAGAGCATCTGATGACGCTAGAGTCAGAATGGCCGCCCTGCTGTCGATGCAAGTCGCCATAATCCTCGTTGAGGTTCCTCAAATGGACTCTACCACCAAGCGTGTAGCATGTAACTCTGACTGGAATACGGTCGCGTGGTTCAACAGTTTGAACCACTGGCTGAAGTCTAGACCCGCCGAGTAGATGCCTGAACCTACTCCCGTGCCCGTCTTTGAACTATTCCTATAAATCAGGGCGCCACCGTTATTGATGGCTTCCCTGTTCTCCCAGTCTTCTCTTCTTGGGAACTTCGCTTCGAAGTTACGTTCCTCAAAATATTGGGCTCTGTGTCTCTGATATGTTGTCAGAATGCAAGAATAGCCTTCTTGATTTGAATTGGGCTACCTACCTGAACTTTTAGCGCGTGTTGCTGGTAGGCATGTGCTTCTTTGGATGAACCGATCGAGCTGCATAAGCTCTAGGATAATTTCCAATCAGTAGGTCGTCTGTGGTATGCAACCCCATGTACTAGAGTAGGCCAGTCGACACGCAAAGAGTGTTTTGCGGGCCTTACCTTACCCCCCCCCCCCCCCCCCCCCCCAAAAAAAAAACAGTTTCCTGTGCAGCATAAGGCCCAAACATTTAATACTGTCAACAAGGTGTAGTGTTATTCCGGTGTGGGTGGGTGTGGTAATTTCCGGCACTTTATGTTTCCTTGTGAGAAGTATTAGTCCTGCTTTTGTCGGGTTTGCCTTAAGGCTCTCTGGCCCAGATTTGGATTTGGTCCAGCGCCAATTGCATAAGGCGCGACTGGGCTTGGGGGAACTTGCCTCTCACATACACCACAATGTCATCGGCATATGCCACAACCTCAAAGCCGCTGGCTCTTGACCTCTCTAGTATTTCTTTGACAATCAGGATCGCGAAGAAAGGCGATAATATCCCTCCTTTGGGGTTTTCATGCACTATCTTCTCTTTATTCATTCCTAGATTACATTAGATTGAGAGAGGGGCGCCATAAGGCTCACCAGCACCGAGGCGAAATGGTCTATTGTTCTATAGCCCCAGGTCGGGCAACAGGCCTAGGCCTGTCGATCAAGTTTGATCGCGCTAATGAATTTGCTTAAAAGGGTGAGCGAGATCGAAGCAATGTCATTTGCTTCAGAGAAGGTGATGCCAAGGTGTACTTGGCGACGTTGGGCGAATGCCTCACTTTCACCAAGAACATACAGTGACGTTTCATCTTCGCCCTCGCAGAAATGACAGCTAGCGTCCGATACTATACCCATGATTTTCAAGTGTCCCCGTAAGCAAAAATGCCCAGTTAGAAGGTCACAAATGCTTCTCACCCTGTTATAGTTCCTTTGCTCAGCCTTAAGCTGAGCGCACGTTGATCGCGCTCGCGTGTTTTATGTCAAACGGCTTGAATCTTTGCTAGAATGACACTCTAAGTTTAACCAATTCTCGGGCGTCATAATATCAAAAAATTGAGTTGATTGCTGTCCTTTACAACAGATAATTAGGCAAGAAATGAGCGACGAAACAAACGAGCGGACAGTATAAGACATATATCAGCACACATTTCTTACCTAATTGCTCGTTTAAATACGCAAGAGTTAACACAATTGGTAAAATGAAAACCGCCGAATCTCTGTCAAACTGACAGAGTGTCATTCTTGCAAAGATTCAACCCGTTTGACCGAAAATACGCAAACGCGAACAACGTGCGCTCAGCCTAAAGGTTTATATGTTGTGCTGTGCGAGTAACCAGATATGAACATCTTGGCTTGCCTTAGGCCTGGGAGATAGTCCCATTGAACGGTGGCCTCAGTGCACTCCCAGTCTCTGATGCATTTACTGATGGAACTTAGTGGAATCCCGCAAAAGGTTTCAGGTCGACAAAAGGGCGTGTCCGTGGCCATCCTGGCCAGCTCATCAGCTTGTTCATTCCCAGAAATGTCGACGTGGCCAGGAATCCAGTATAACGTTACCATGTTTGAGAAGCCAACTTTTTGTAATGTATTCTGGCAGTTACGCACTAGCTTCGACGAGACAGACCAGTTGGTTAGCGCCAGTACGGCTGCCTGGCTGTCTGTAAATATATGTTAGCTTTATTTTTGCGACGAAATTCAGCTTTCAGGCAGAGCTCCGCTCACGACTCGATCGCATGTACTTCCATAGGCGCCGACTATGGGGGGCAAGGCACTTTTTGCCCCCTCAATCCAAATATTGGGGGGGGGGGGGGGGGGGGGGCACAAATATTGTTTCACAAGAAAAGCGATCCTTACTCGACTCCTTCGTTGAAACAATTAGACACGTAGTTAGCTATGACAAATAGGGAAGTAAGGAATGAGCTTCTACAGACATACTATATATATGGCCCATGAGGATTGTACCATTGAATCCTGTGCTTTAAGGTGCGTTTTGCTAGGCACCACTCTGCGTCGATTGCAGGCGAAGACCAAAAAGATACATGCAAATAATGTTCCGTGCTCAATGGTTTGATCGCTTATCGCGAATAATGTGCGACGAACGTGTGCCTAACAGTAACGCACCTTTAACAATGCTTGACGGCCGTCAGTGTCCCGGGCCCCAGGGTATGAGAACCCGTGTGATATTAGCCGAACCATAATGGTCATATGAGGTAATCAAACTCGTCGTTCAATTTGGTTATGATTCTAGGACGTGAACGGTAAATATATCTGAGTTTGAATTTAATTAAGATTTAATTAATTATTTTGTGTTAAATGCTTGAAAAATTGGCTTCATTCTTAAAAATAAACAACAAACGCCATTTCCATATAACGCTGATGATTTGCACGGTCGGGATGTTACAATTTGAGACTTGATGAAGAAATTGATTTCTTCAATCGTGAGACCATTTTGATTGAGTTTATACATTGGTACCGATATTAAACCGCTTTAAGACGTCGACTTTCTAAGCTAGGGCTATTGGGCCGTTCTGTTCGTGGACTCATCATCAGCAAATTTTTTTAAAGTGCAAGAGATACGGTAATTGGTATTTCAAGAATGGGTCAGTTTCTTATGAAGATACCATCACAGAAAAATCACAAAAGGGTATCCGATAGACCTTCAAAAATGTATGAAAAGTTGTTGTGACCCCCCCCCCCCCCCCAATATTTTCTAACAGTCGGCGCCTCTGTGTACTTCTGCCTTCAGTGGCGAACCTACCCACAAGTTTAGAAATACCCTGGTTAGAGCCCACTATTCCGACTCCTGTGCCATTAGCCCTCTTTGATCCATCCGTGAACCACTTGATGGTATTTGGAAGGAGAGTGTGGAATATTCCTCTAACCAGTTTTCTCTTCTCCAGATTGTAGTGTTGAAAAGCTTGTTGCTGGATGGTTCTTTCACCAGATGGTCCGATGGCATACAGCATACTGGTTATACGGGTCTCACTGAGCCAATTTTCTCGTTCTGAATTCAGCATAGTGAGAGCATCACAAGCCTTCAATCTGAGGATAGTCAGCTTTGCTTGTACTATCATATGTACATGTATTGGAAGGTTTAGCTGTACCTATAGCGCCGCAGAAGGGCAGGAGTGAATGACTCCGGTAGAGATGAGACAAGCAAGTCTCTGAATTTTACCTAGGGTAAATCTCTCAGTTACTATATAGGCTCTCTTCCACCATACAACTGCACCATATTCTAGAATGGGTCTAACGATCGCCTTGTAAATCCAGAGGATGACAGAGGGATTGATTGATTGCCCACGTCTTGCCTACATAAAATATTATCCACAGAGCTTTAGTGGATTTGTCTGATACTACTTTCAAATCCTCTGACCAGAGCAGTTTTTTACACCCTAGACTTATAGTATAGGGTATATTGTTTTTGTCACGACGGAAATATGTAACACCTTAAAGGAGGCTCCGGAGGTATATCAATGTATATACTATATAAATGATCAGGGTCACCTCCTGATTCGATTTAGCCATGTCTGTCTGTCTGTCTGTCCGTCTGTCTGTCTGTCTGTCTGTCCGTCTGTCTGTCCGTTCGCACGATAACTTTCGATAAAATGAAGCTAGAGCCTTGAAATTTTGGTCAAAGGTTGGAAGTGTGATCTAGTTGGATGGTATTGAAAATGGGCATGATCAGGCCAAGAGAACGCCTACCTCCCGTACATATGTAAAATACATAAATGTATCTATAACTCCCGATTAAAGAAACATGAAAAGCTCTAGCTTTGGTAGATTACTCATGAGGGTAATCTCATACTCTCCTGGGAAAATAAAACTGATAAGTTGAAAACTAACGGTAATTTTCTTACAAAGAACCCCGTACTACCCTACTTTTCAGGTTTTTTGTCAATAACTCCTGAACCAATTGACGTAGACACCTGATTTTTGGCGTGTAACCTTGAAGTGAGAAGCTACTTAAGATTATGTAAGTTGGGCATAATCAGATCAAAGGAACGCCTACCTCCCCTACAAATTTTCAAAAATTAAATATTCATTTAATTACGATAACTTTCGAAAAAATGTTACTAGCAAGTTGAAAATTTGAAAGAATGTTGCTAATAAGACCTACTTTGTTGGTATTGAAAATGGGCAAGATCCGACTGAAGGAACCCCCACCTCCCCTACAAATGAAACTTCAAATAAGCGATAACTTTTGATAGAATGAAGCCAGCAACTTGAAATTTTGGTCAAATGTTGAAAGTGAGATTGAGTTAGTTGGCATTAAAGATGGGTAAGATCCGACCTAAGGAACCCCTACCTCCCCTAGAAATGAAACTTAAAATAAGCGATAACTTACGACAAAATAAAGCTAGCGACTTGAAATTTTGTTTGTAGTATGATCCAGTCGACTAATATTGAAAATACGTAAAATCCGACCATCGAAACTCCTACTTCCCCTACAAAAGTAACTTCAAATAAGCGATAACTTTCGATAGAATTTAGCTAGAGACTTGAAATTTTGTTTAAATGTTTGTAGGGGGATCTAATTGGTTGATGGAAATGCTGGGCAAGATGCGACCTACCTACCTACCCTACAAGTGAAACTTCAAATAAGCGTTAATTTTCGATAGAATGAAGCTAGCGACTTGAAAAATTGGATAAATATTTGTAGAATGGGTTAGTTAATTGATTTTGAGAATGGTCAAGATCCCACTGAATGAGTGTCAACCTCCCCTATGAACTGGCCATATAAGAGACCCACTTTTAATGCATATGGTCGTTGCCAATTGGGACTTTTGGTATCACCACTAGGTCTGTACAAGTCTAGGGTATATACGGTTCGGCCTGGTTTTTATTACGAATGACCCCCAGGTACTTTTTGTTGTCTGCCAAGATTATGGGTAGATTGTACATCTGATTTGTCTGAGGTATCTTTTCTTAGTAAAGGGGACGGCAACTGCCTTGGAAGGGTTAACTCGAAGGCCATTTGCGTTGCACCATCCCTTTAGATTGAAGTATGTCTGATAAGACCTCCTCGAACTCGCCCCTAACCAAAGTCCCCAGATCATCAGCGTATTCTTGCGTGGAGAAGCCGCGTGATGTAAGTCCCCAAAAAAACTGTCCACCGCTATACACCACAGGAGTGGCGATAGGATACCTCCTTGTTGACACCTACGAATGACACTAGCCGCTAGCGAGCAGTTTGCAATTTTAGTTCCTACCTTCTCGAAGAGAGCAGTTGTCCTACCCATTTCAAGGGAGTGACGTCCGCTACCTTGGCCCTTAAAGCGCTGTGGATGGCAGTGAACGAACTATTGTTAAAGGCACCCTCAATTTCGAGGAAGGCACTTAAGGCAGTTTCTTTCGTCTCCATTGCTGATTTAATCTCACTCACCAGGTGATGTAGAGCCGTTTCGGTGGACTGTCTATCTACATATATCTATTTTTTACCCCTAAAAACGTGGCCTTGATTTTCCTGTTCCCTGGCAAGTAGACGTAGACGCCCAAGTTGTCAGTATTGAGTCAACCCCGTGTCGGATTATAGCGTTAATAATGTTTTGTTTTACTATAATCATTTCAGCCGCGTTGTGAGCTTTCCGACTGTGCGTGGGTTATTGCCGAAAAGATAGTTCATAAAAACAAGGCTCGAATGGCAACCCAACGAACCGACTTTTGCACAAGGCATAAACTCACCTCCAAAGCACTACACCGTCTGAAGGACATGGATGCCGACTCTAGTCCGCAAGGACTGTCTTCAACTCCGGGTGGAAGCTATTCCACCCACGTGCTTTTCGCTCTATGACTGCAACAAGGCTTCAGCGAATGATTTCCCGGCTTCCAGGACATGTTGAATATTTCGCCCACGACCTCACCAATAACATGAGCCTTGTAGCAAGTCCCCGAAGAACATTGGGCAAGGCGCCCGGCAGATGGATGGAATGGACTACAAGAAGTTGCCGGCTCAGAGTCAACGCAGCTTGCGAACGAGCAAGTTGTCATCCGGAATCTCGAAAAGGATTCATTTAGTCGTCGCTAGCAGAGTCCCAGTCATCAAACGCGCTCCCAATGGCATGAATGTAACTCCCGAACGTGGTGTCTTTTGATTCGGTTCGACCAGTGAAAGTCACTCGTCGGTGAAAGTTACAAGCTAGCGGGATAGTGTACTGTACTGGAATACGAGCCTATAAGTGAATGTGACAGCGTTGGGAGGAATTTAATCGAAAGTGTCGTGACCAATTGCCGTTGAGTGCGTCTAACTGTTGTAATCGCTAAGTGCTTGACAGAGTGCGTCCATGTCTTCTGTTTGAATTGCTCCTTTTAAGTAATGTGTCATCGTCAAATCTTCATTAATCCCAGTAAATTGAAATTTTCGATTTTTAATTCAAAAGGGGTTCAATAAGCTCTAGTTCGTGCATTTGAATTTATTTGTACAACGGATCGAAACGGTTCAAAATTCATTTGGGTATTAACGATTCGCAATAAAAGTTGTTATTTGTGTGTTGTGTTTGGTTGTGTCAATTCGTAAAGTCCAGTTAAATTGGAAATTGTCTAAATGGCGTGGGTTTACTAGTGCACTATAAAGTGAAGGTTACGGTGCGGTACGGCAAAACGCAAACATGAATGTGACAAGTGAAAGCAGTTTAACGGCATTTACGATGACATCGCCTGGTTGGATTTTTACCAATGAATCGTCAAATTTTTATTTAAATTTTACGGAGGACGAGCATTTTCAAGACCCGGGATATATTTTAAGATATGGAATTCTTACGACTATTTTGCTTAGGTGAGCTGTTATTATATGACAAATTTAAAAGTGTATGTTTTTAGTGGAATCTTTTAAAGGATAAAATATGATGGTAGTGGTGGCCAATGAATTGAACAATTGAACATATTTTAATACGAGTATTCCCACAATTTATAAACAGTGCTTTAAAATTTTTCTGGATTTTATTTTTCTGGATTTTATTATTCTGGATTCAAAGTTTCACCCAACAATGAACCAGTAACACTTTGACAGTAAAACGTTTCAGTGGAATCGCCCAGGATATATTATTCTTTAAACTCATAAAATCTTTCGAAACCGACTACAGTTGATGCGATGCTTAATGAAAACTGCGGAGATCCTCTACAAAAATCTGTACCTCCTCAGCGTACTTACGGATGATGATCCCGAGTCATAATCCCCGTACAAAATCGATAAAATAAGATCCCTGAACACTAAATTCTCAATCCTCAATCCTCAAAATGAAAAACCCGGGATACATAATTCCGAAATACCAAGTTTAAATCACATCATTTCTAAGCTTCCGTTTGAATCGGGATTTGGGGATTTTTGGAGATGATTTTATAATTTGACACTTTAGTGCCACCGAAAGTCAAATGTTGACCTATGTTGAATTTGGGAAAAATTTAGATGGACATTTTTTTTAGGGTTTTTGGAAATTTTTGTACATATTGGCGATTCTGAACTTGAGGATTTTGTGCTTGGGGATTTGGCATTTTTGGATTTTATTTTTGCGGTTTTTGCTTTAGGGATTTTGTAATTGGAGATATACGAGTTTTAGCTTGATACACTTGACCCACCGTCTCAGCGATGCTCCAACTTCTTTAACCCGTCTGAAAAATACGTTTTCTCGAGGTCTTCAAAGTAGGCCTCCGTGGCGGGGATGACCTTCTCATTCGACTCAAATTTCTGCCCCGCTAGTGACTTTTTCAAGTTTGGAAACGAAAAGAAGTCGCACGGGGCCAAATCTGGAAAATACGGTGGGTGGGGCAGCAGTTCGTATCCCAATTCGGCTAATTTGGCGGAGGTGTGAGCCGGTGCGTTGTCTTGGTGGAAGAGCACTTTTTTCTTCCCCAAATGGAGCCGGTTTTTCTGCAATTCGGCATCGAATCGGCCCGATAATTCGGCATAGTAGAGCCCTGTGACCGTTTTGCCCATTTTGACGGTGGCCATCACCTTTCCCGCCGATAGGACAGTCTTCGCCTTCTTCGGAGCACGTTCGCTAGGTGTAGTCCACTGTTTCGACTGTTCCTTGATCTCTGGTGTGTACCAGTGGATCCATGTTTCGTCGACGGTCACGAAACAACGCAGAAACTCCTTCGGATTGCGCTTTAACAGCGTCAAACACTGCTCCGAAGTGGTCTCACGGTTGCGCTTGTTGTCCGGAATGAGCAAACGCGGCATCCATCGCGCCGACAGCTTTCTCATGCCCAAAATTTCATGCAGGATATAACCCACGCGGTCTTTTGAGATGCCTACTGTCTCAGCTGTCTCGCGCACCTTCAATCGGCGGTCTGCCAATACGAAATCGTGGATTTTTGTCACGTTATCCTCCGTGGTAGCCGTTTTCGGGGCACCTGGGCGTGGCTCATCAAAAACCGACGTGCGACCACGTTGAAACCACGTTAAACCAATTTTTGACGGTCGCCATCGAAGGAGAAGAGTCACCGTACACAGCTTCCAAGCGCTCTTGGATTTCGCTGCGCGATTTCCCTTCCAAAAATAAAAATCGAATCACCGACCGATATTGCTCTTTTTCCATTTCTCTAAAATCCGCGAACACGCCCGCTTCCACGGGCGGTCAATACAGAACTACGAGTCCGATTCGGCTGAAATTTTGGCAGTAGCCATCTACGAGAATATACTACACGATAGTAGTTCTCTTGCGATAGTGACGCCATCGGGCGGTGAGGCCAAGTACTTATCGAACCGCCCTCGTACTTGTTGAGTTTGCGTGCGTGACTCTTGTTTTTGTAGAACGGGAAAAGGAAACTTTTCCTGAAATCGTCAGACATCGGTTGCCGTCTTTTAATTTTGTTCAAAAGAACTAACTCTAATCCCGACAATATTCATGTTGAGCCAAAATTCTACGCGTATTTTGTCCGATCCGACTGCCTTTCGGCGATCCATCTGCATCATTGATTTCATCACCTCCTCCACTGAAAAATCAGCGATATCACTGCTCCTCAGCTTGAAAAGCTTCCTGATGAAATTCTTCGGTCAAAAGTTCGTCAAAATACTCACGCGTCCTGCTACAGATTGCTACTTTTCAACGTACTTTGGGGCGACCGGTAGCGCAGTGTATTGGGGCATCAGTCTCATGTTTGACTACCGGCGTTTCGGGTTCGAATCCCGTCCACGACGACTTTCGTGGCCATGGATGTGCAGGAGGTGTGCATGCTGGCGGCTGCATTCTCCGAAACTAGTTTGTGCCAACGAAACGTCAACTGGGCCACATGGAACAGTTCACGCGCTATGCCCCACAAGGGGTTAGGGCAATTGAGTAGTATTATCTTTAGGTTTCTCTTGCAGTCTGGTCTTCCAATTCTCGATAGAACTTCTCACCTGCCTTTGCTTGAGCCACCTTGCACTTTACTTCCCTCCGGCATTTATCATATTCCTCCCGACGTTCAATTTTCTAGGCTTCACTGCTTGATTTGCATGTTATCTAAGAATTGAATGCGTTCAATTTTACTTGCACTGCTTCTTCAGTTTCATTATTCCACTACAACGTTTCCTTGTTCGTGGGAAATCGGCCTTTCAGAACTTCCAGCGTCTTTTTAGTTTCACCTACTCAGCATTCAATATTTGTGTTAGACTCTACTACTATGCCTTAACCTCTAGTGGGGCATAGCGCGTCAACTATCCCTACACGACATCGTACTCTATCCTGGGCAATGGGGCGCAACTTTCCAAACGACTTACCCAGCAGCGCCTTACACTCTTTGTTGTTCAGATTATGCCACATCATTTTCTCGACTGGCTTGAAGATTGTTTTAGGTCTTGTTCCTCCCTTCAAAATAAATTCTGTTAGGAGCAACCGGTGGTGGGTAACCTCGGATTCACCCAAGACAACTTTGCAGTCTTTCACCCAACATCTCATTAAATGTAGGCATAGATGATAATCAGTCTGTGTCGCCTGACCTCTACTACGGTATGAACTACTCAAGTTCTTAATGAACCATGTATTAAGGGCGACCAGACCGCTAGACGCGCTCGGTCGGTTTGGTCATTTCGCCACTTGGTCTCCGACTATTACTACGACTCAATTGGCCTAACTCCTTGTGGTGCATAGCGCGTTAACTGTTTCATGTGGCCCAGTTGACGTTTCGTTGGCATTAACTAGTTTCGGAGTATGCAGTCGCCAGCACGCAAATAATATCTATCCTTCTCCGTTTCATAACGGGCTCCAGTTCTTCGCTCTTCCCCGTCATGGATCCAACAATCCAACTTGCGACCCTCAGCTTCTCTATAGTGTACTTGGACTGCCCCATACCGCTCGCCCCCGGAAGCCGTCGAGCTCTCAGCTCTCTCTGGCATGAACAATGTTCGCCCTGGGATTACACAACTGCATATTAGAAATAATGTCCAGCGGAGTAGTGCTTCTAGCGTGTTCTGCCATATACATTCATTTTGCACCATTTTAGAGAAAGGTGGAGTTGGTTAGCACTAGTGTGTGGAAAATAAAGCTGTATGGACTTTCGTTTTACATCCGGCAGTGGCCTACAGACCCGTCAACCCACTCATACACACTGACTTGTGGGACGTACTAAAGATGTTGAACAGTGCCGCAGGCTCATCTGGGGGTGTTGTTGTTGCCTGCACGTGATCGGTCGGTTTTAGTCGCCTCCAACAAACAATTATAGAGAGAGTGAGCTTTTTTTTTGGGAGTTCAACTCTAGTAGAGTTACACTCAC
Organism: Chloromyia formosa; assembly: GCA_964017055.1. NCBI lineage: Eukaryota > Metazoa > Arthropoda > Insecta > Diptera > Stratiomyidae > Chloromyia > Chloromyia formosa. The sequence goes on from OZ024817.1 coordinate 13,253,174, forward strand.
ATAAAAATTTACAAAAGATTAACTCTTATGATTCTTATAAGGAGAGCCTTATAAGTTAAAGTCGAAAATGTCTTGTTAATACTGTTATGAGAGTTAAGGTACTAAACTATACTCATTCTCTCTTTAATTGCCTTGACCCCTCCAGGGGCATGGGCGCGTCAACATCTCTGCATGTCTATGCCTTGTTGACGTTTCAATAGCATATCTACTTTTCGGAAGTGCAGTTGCTAGCATGCACCTCGTATCTGCGTCGTCTTTATACTGACAAGCTCGGAGCACTGTGCGAGTTTTATTAGTACTCACAGGCAGTTTTTGATCGCGTCGAGATTTGTCTCCGAGCTCTAGATCTAGATTACTATCGTGGAGCGGTAACCGAACGATCACGGCCACCGAGCGCGACCAAGATTTCACTTTCAAGTTAGCAATCTGTGAAAGACGCAAGTCGATTTGGGATATTTTTAGTTTCCGGGGCCCGGGGTGAAAAAATCACTTTTCACTTGGATTTTTTGTCATTTATCGCTCCTCTCAAATTTGAAAAAAAAAAAATATATATATATATTTTTTTTTTAATTTTTTTTTAAATTAATAATTTTAAATTAATTTTTTATTTATTTTTTTCTCCTTATTTTCCTGTTTTAATGATCAAAACGCTTTTGCACGCAGAGCGAGCGAAGCGCGCGTTCATGTTTGTGCAAAACTGAGGGTTGCGATCTCTTAAGCGCGGAGCAAGCGTAGCGAGCGAATCCCATGCAAGGGGATTCGCGAATATTTCAGTTTCCATGCCTCCAATATACCAAACATTCGGTATAAATCACAAAAAAAAAATTTAAATTAAAAAAAAAGAAAAACTTAAAAAAAAAATATTTTTTTTTTGCAAATTCTACACTTTTAGAGTGACGTGAACGTGAGTGAAAAGTGACAAAAATCCAAGTGGAAAGTTTCCCCAGACCGGGCCCCGGAAACTAAATTGTTGCCAGAAAAGTAAAAAAAAATTTGGGTCGTCCATCTCCAATTTTTTTTTTTTTTGCTTTTTTTCACCCCAAATTCGGAGTCAGCGACCCCCAATGCGCTTTAGTTCGAGCCAGCCAGATCGGACCACTATTTCCCATGATAACGGGGTTGCCAATCTGCGGTGGGCGACCCCAATTTTTTTTTTTTTTTGTTTTTTTTTTTTTTGGCCCCAGATTCTAAGTCAGCGACCCCTTAATGCCCTTTAGTTTGAGCTGGCCAGGTTGGACCACTATTTCCCATGAAAACGTAGCTGCCAGCCTGGGGTGGGCGACCCCATTTTTTTTTCTCTTTTTTGACCCTATATTCGGAGTCAGTCAAATCATTCCACTCTGTTCTAAAAGCTCCATGCCATGAATTCCTTATTTGGCATAGAATTTGAGTAATTGGAGTATGTGTTTCGTGAGTGAAACATCTGAATTTGAGTCTACACTGAATTACACAAATAATCAATGTTTGTGCTATCGCCACAGCCCAGTAGGTTTTACAGCACAGAGTGACTGAAATATACATAGAAGTGTGCTGTTTGTGTTGAAAACTCAAAACTCACATTGCGAATAGCTCATTTCGTGCCACAGTATACAGTGGAAATTGCCTGGTTGTTGGTCTGGTATCGTTTTCATCTGAAGTTGAACTTGAGATGAGATGATGATACAAGATGATTACTTTTGTTTTAGTATGTTGGGATTGTTTTATGTATTTGCGGAAACTTGGATGTGCGATGCGACGTAAGCAAATGATTTTTGATTTGCTTGCAGTCGGCATCAGCATGGGTTGTTTTGTTGTGTGTGTATATTTAGAAGTTTACACAATGCGTGCATTGCATACTGCATAGAGATGATTATGAATGGATTAAGATGGGATTGGTTTGATAGATAGATAATGGCGGTTTTGGTTTCAGATAGATATTAGGATGGGATGTGAATGAATGTAATATATGTATATATGTAATCCGAAATTTTGAATGAGCGTGTATTTTCTATGCGTTGCGTGCATTTATGCGGGGTTTAATTTGAGTATTCATTTTACAGTGTGCCATTCTTAAAGTGAACGACTCGAAGGCTATGTCGCTGTGCCGAATCTTTCGCTCATTCTGCTAAGTCATTAGAAAAAACGACTCTTTACTGTGTTACACATCACTAGTACACAAACAACGAAACTTCTGCATCACTTTTCACCTCAGCCGCTCATATGGCCCACCATTCTTGAGCTTTGATTCCTCTTCAGAATTGTTTTGTTAGCAATTTCTTATGATATTCATATTTATACATTTTGATTTCCAGGGTCATGAGTCATGACCGATTTCGAAATATTGTCATCGAAATAAAGATCGTTGATGAATATTAAATATTAATAAAATAAATAAATACTAATTTATTAATTCGTAATTTTATTCGGAGTTTCTAAAAACAAAACATGTGTATAAAAACCTCAAACTCTACGCTGAGTTGACTTTCTGACAGTAAAATGTCCTTGATTTAATGCCATCAGATATTGACTTTATGTCTCCACTAGGTTCCCTCCATCGCGATATCGGACACATTAAAAACATATAAGGATGCCATTCAGAAAGTTTTCAAAGTGCCACTAAGTGCTTATTCAGTAAGCCATTCATCATTCATCAACATCATCATAAATCCCTCTTCCATCACAGACGCGCTTTCATCGTTCATACGCTTATGTGATTGATGCTGAGTAAATCTGACTATAATTGATAACTCGTAGACATTTTAAAGTGTAAATTACCCTGCCCAATCCTAACTTATCATCACCCAAGACGAGTGGGCGAAAAACATCTATTACGAGGACTCCCCCAACAACCCTTTCATGCCGTTCGGGTACGCTTCATTCTTGGCAAATGCAAACGATTTGTTGTGATGCCTTTACATTGTCGAAAGTAAGTACACACTAGTAGACAAAGTTGGTCCGAAAAGTGGTGGAATTTCAACATTTTCGAAATACGCCATGAGGTAGTAAGTTAAGTAAATTATAGATCCATCGTACTTAAGGCGGACTTTAAGTATACTTTGTCTATTAAGCTGCTATGAATGCTTACTTTTACGAAAATCTATAGAGTTGTATAACAAATACACAGAGGAAAACGTCGTTTATTTCAGTTGTTAAGCTGTGTTGGCTACGAATTTAAAACGTCTTTCTGTACCTACCTAAGGCTAAGCACGTTCTTTTTTTATTTCATTTCCGCCCGACAAACTTTTCCTATTTCCTTGGAATTATTATTATGAAAAAGTTTAGTTTTCTGTTATAGATACAGACAGCATTGATGGATTGCGTTGAATGCTGAGGAGGAGAATTCACCGAAAGATGTAGTGGTACAAGAAGAAGATGGGGAAGTTGTATTGTTGTTACCTGGGAATTTGCAAATTAAGTTTAAAATTTGAAAACTTTATAGATCATCTTACAAGTTCTACGTAGACATGATTACGAGATTCATATCCATCTTAGTGGGACTACACACCTTCAGTTTATCGCTCAGTTTATCGCGTGTGACATCATGTCTGAACGATAATCTGTGTGAACTGCACAGTTTTGGCAGATTTTTACGCAGATCTGAGATCTGTGCATTCGGACCCTGTTTTGCAACGATAATCTGCGCAGATTACACAGTTTATCGTTCAGTTTTATCAGTTTTGTACTAAATTTCACAATGACCATGAAACCACTAGTTTGTACAGAGATTTCGCTCTCGTACTGATATGTGAATGTTTCGTTTTGGGTGAGAGGATGATTGAGGACGGCCAATTGTGTAGAAATGTATTTTATCTTTGGCAATGTATCTTTTTTTTTTGCAATGTATCTTTTTTTTCGTGTTTGCGATTTGTGTGGCTGTGAAATGCAGAATTTTTGTAGGCGAATGTATGAAAGAGGGAATGTACTAGAGAACAGGGTGGTCATTCTGGGTTGGGCAACCCTAAATTTTTTTTTTCTTTTTTACTTCAGATTCGGAATCAGCGACTGAAAATTACCTTGTAGTTCGAACCATGGCGATCGGCCATTGTCTGTAGCAGACTTGATACGTGCTTTTACGCGAGTGGCACTCGCAGTCATGTTCGTATATGTGTAGTTTCACTATAATGTGAACGTTGTGCGAGTATGTTTCAAGTGAAGATAATTTTGATTCCGAATCCGAAGTCAAAAAAGAAGAAAAAAATTTGAGGTTGCCTACCCCAAAATGGACACCCTGTTTTCATCGGGAAATACTTGTCCGATCGGGCTGGTTCGAACTATAAGGTAATTTTGGGTCGTTGATTCCGAATCTGAAGTCAAAAAAGAAAAAAAATTCGTTTGGGTTGCCCACCTCAGAATGATCACCCTGTTTTCATGGAGAAATACTCGTCCGATCGGGCTGGCTCGAACTACAAAGTAATTTTGGGTCGCTGATTCCGAATCTGATGTGAAAAAATAAAAATAAAATTTCGGGTTGCCCACCCTAGAATGACCACCCTGTTTTCATGGGGAAATAGGGCGTTGCGAGCCCCCGCATGTAGCCCCCGCATGTAGCCCTAGGTTGCCCGTTTCACTTTTTGTACATGTACCTGCAGCCGTTTCGTGCTAGCATATCTGCATCCAGCATTTTTTTTCTGGCTATGCACCCTGACCACCCTGTTTTCATGGAGAAATACTCGTCCGATCGGGCTGGTTCGAACTACAAGGTGATTTTGGGTCGCTGATTCCGAATCTGAAGTCAAAAAAGAAAATTTTTTGTTTTGGGTTGCCCACTTCAGAATGACCACCCTGTTTTCATCGGGAAATACTTGTCCGATCGGGCTGGTTCGAACTATAAGGTAATTTTGGGTCGCTGATTCCGATTCTGAAGTCAAAAAAGAAAAAAAAATTGGGGTTGCCAATCTCAGAATGGCCACCCTGTTCTCTAGTACATACCCCTCTTTCATACATTCATCCACATCCACCAAAACCCAGCGCATCGTTCATCAGTAAGTCCAGCACAGAAAGATACCATAAAAGATACGATAGATCGCAGTAAAACACCAACAACACAGGAAATATAGAATAGTCGGGAACACTAAAAAGATACTTGCTCAGCCACGTATGATGTGAACACTTCGACAAAACTGATAGAACTGTACAAAATATCGGAACTAATTTAGCGAAAATCGAATGTAGTCTACATACCTTCAGTTCAGATAACTGCGCAGATTTTTCCACAGATATTAGCACAGATATCTGCGCAGTTAAACTGAAGGTCTGTAGTCCCCTTTACAATCGTGGGCGCGATGGGTGGTCTGGCGACCTGTCTCTTAAAGAATTGGAAGTTAACAAAAAAGTGAAAATTAATCCAATCGAATTTATTAACATATCCCCATATGTCGTGACTCTTCAGTGTCAAGTTCATTGCTTTTCTGGATAATATCACTGTACATAAAACATACAATAAAGGCGGACATATCACCAACGAACACATCCTTCCACTTTCTTCTCCCAAGTGGATGCTTTCAATATATGTATCATTTCGATAACCTATTGTATATCCCTCCAGCCGTAGCCAGATACATGATGTAATGTATATTCCCTCTTTACGGATCTAATACCCCATAAAATATCATTTTGCATTAAGCATACACCGTCAAAGGATAAGAGCGCCAAAAAACGTGTACACCGTATTTGATGAATCCCTTTGACAGATGATAGCTTTTTCGCTGGAGCCTTTTTCCACGATTTAGACACAATGTAATCAGGATCGCTATGAAAATCTGAAAGTCATTTTATATCTATGGAAACTCAATTAACTTGTAGAATAGCTTTAGGGAGCATTTCAGACTCACACCCTCCTTTGGACGTTTTCCTAGGAAGCGTATTAAAAAGAGACGTGTATATCATTTTTTTCGCCTGCTTATTTCATTGTATTGGTATAGGAAGTGGGAAATGTAGTCATAAAAATACTTTAAACGATGATCCCCAATTTATGAATTGCCAAAAGATTTTGCGCTTCAATTCTCTAATTTAAATTCTTTCTTCCCGGCTAGCGTTTTAATAATTGATGGTTTAAGGATTTGGAAGAAGGAGGGAGAAGTTGTTTGTCGTAGGTACGGGTTACGGTTTATGTAATAACGGTATATTCTGTTCTGATTACAGACAAATCTCATTATTGTTATAAATTCAAGGTTGTTGTTCTATTTCAGGTAAGGCGATGGTGAGAAGATTTAAGTGGTCCACACAACGGCGCGAAAAAAAAACACATCGCAAATCCGCTGCGGAAATTTTCGTGGAGTTAAAAATCTGATAATGGCGTCTTATGAGGATGCCCCGACTGACGCGAATTTTCGCCATTTTGCGCATCAAATTTTTCCGAAGCGTTAAATTTTGCTGCAGACCGCATTTGTTTCTCTTTGTTCGCAAGTAAGTTTGTTGTTGATTCCGAGACTGATGTATCGGGACTAACCGTTTGTAATGGACGGTTTGATGAGCATCTGAAGATGCCCGTGGGGACGGAGCCTAAGGTATATGACCGTGAAGGTCGGACCGTGCCATCTGGAGAAGAAAAGGGCTCCTTAACGAGCTAAGCAGCGGCCTATGCTTGCTGTAGCTCAGTTCGGGAGACTTGGGCGGGGTTTTTGCCGATCGTTGCCCCTGTCCTTTACGTATTAACAAAAACTCATAAGCCTGGGGAAGACAACACAAACAAGGGAGGTAAAAAATGGGGAATGAAAAAAATAGTCGATAAGGATGGAATGGTTGGCGGACGGATCAGACGCCCAAGCGATCGAATGTGGGTCCGGGTGTAATGGGACCCTCGGCCCCTGGTTTCGTACCACCAACAGATCACTACACATCAGGTGCTGCTTCGATCTGCCGGTGGGAGTAGCTCTACCAGACCATAATATGGTTCATTACAGGTGGTTCATTACACGTTACTTAGACCCTCATAGATAGTTATTGACACGCTCGGCAGTCGTGCAGTCTTGTTCACCACTCTACGACGCTTTATGTAGAGAATATGGGTTCGATCCGCGGGCCGTCAATAAAAACTGCCTGTGAGTATTATTAGAACTCCCACAGCGCTCCAAGCTCGTCAGTAAAAGACGGCTCGGATAGGAGGTGCATGCTACCAACTTCATGGACCCTAACTCAAGCCTCCGGAAACATGCTAGACACATTTGAATGTAAGGTTCTGCGGTGAATTTTCGGGGCCGTTTGCGGTCGAGATGGATGGCGCATCCGGTACAACCATGAGTTGTATGAACTGTACGATGAGCTGGAAGTTTCGAAAATCGTCAAACTACAACGACTTCAATGGGCAGGGCATGTACAACGAATGGACGGTTATCGCATACCAAAGACAGTAATGAACCCAAAACGAGTCTACGCAGCGAGACTGCCAGGACGACCAAGATCTCGTTGAGAGAGTTCAGTATATGTGGACGCCGCGCAACTACTGGGCTTCCAAGATTGGAGGACGCGGTCACGTGACCGAGACAATTGGAGGACAACGATCCAGGTGGCCAAGGCGCGACGTCGGCTTGTCGTGCCACGATGGTGAAATGCAGAATGGTTGATCCATTGAGTTGAATCTTTAAACTAACGGTGAATTTCGTAACAGAGAAATTTATATGAAATTTTATGTAGTTTCCAAAAGTGAGGTCAAGTCTCGGATTAAATGATTGGAAGAGTGGAAAGTTTTAATTTAATCGGCAAGACAAACTTTTTGACACAAGTTATAAAAAATGCCATCTGTAACGATTAAAGGCAGATTGCCAAGTTTCCACAAATGAATAGTACTATCTACCCTTAACCCTTTCCGGGGCAAAATATAAACAGCTTGATTATTGAAAAACTGTGTTTATTTTCACATAGATAACTTCAAGCTAAATAAAAAAAAAAACTAAAAAATTTTATTTTTTCATTGAAGGATTCTCTGCAAGGACGTGGTATATTTTTTATACCACTGCCCATTTTACTGAGAGTGGTACCTTTGAAAACATGTTTTATTGCGACTCATACAGAGTGGAACATTGCCTAAGGAACACTTCCACTTCGTTCTACGCTGATAATTCGAAACACTGCACAGAGCGCATCGACGTGATGATGTCCTTTCTGGTAAATGCTGGCCAGTTTTACGGAACGATACCTCTCGGAACGGCTTATTTTTGCGTTTCTCAACTGGCGTTGATGTGGTTTTCGGTCCTCTCTTTCGTGTTGGCAAAGAAATGCTGGTCAAGTAAGATATAATTATATAACTTGAAGTCCTTTAGAGTTCCTTCGTAGTTTTCGAACTTCGCAATTATGTAGACGTTTACCAGAGTCACATCAAGGAAGTGATATAAAATTCGGGGCCACCATTTTCGACTTCTACGGTCCAGAACATAGTACTTTTTCATCTGATCAAATTTATCTACATTGTTCATGTGTATGTTATAGTCATAAATGATACCAGGACAATTAACTGTCTGAAGGCTACCGTCAAATCCTCGTCTTTGAACCTCGGAAACATCGTGAGGAAAAATTGTTTCTGGAAGCCTGGTCACAAAAATATGACAAAGGCTGAAATTTATCTGTATTATTATTTTGTACTGAAAATAACTCACATATAACTGCGTTCTATCTTCCGTATGCGTGGACTGAGGCGAACCGCCTTCTTCCGAGTCACTTTCGTAATTGTCGATATCAAGAGATTCACCATCAGAAGGTAATCAACATAAAGCTCATCATCTTCTAACAAAAATTGAAGTATTTCGTCATCAGTGAGATTTCCTCCGTTCATTTTCCCTTTTTCCTGAAATATATTTCTTCACATGAATTTCCATTGTAATGGGCACTGGTATACATTTTATACCGCATCCTTGTAATGCTAATACCAACTTTGTACTGCACCTGTTACTGAAAATAATGATAGTAAATATGTAAATTTTCACTCTATTGAACACAGATTCTTTCACTTTGCACGCTATTGCGAATACAATCTTCACTAGAACAAACGAATCAAATAAACGCTCGAAACAAGTGACCGTCTCTCCGATATAACGGTTCTACAAAACCTGAAAGTCGAATTAAAAAAAAAAAAATGCACTGCACTGATAAAGGCCCATAGCATAGAACAATATGGTATTAAAGGTATACCAGTGCCCCTATTACCCAGGAAAAAAATTGAAAATGTGGTATAAAAAGTATACCACTGCCCCGGAAAGAGTTAAAGTACTTATCATAACCCTGTATAATCTCGTAAATGCTTTTAATTTTGCCCATTATTTCAAATTTCTGCATAAGCGATAGATTAAATTTTCCGGACAAACTTTCAAAGCCAATATACCGGAATGAATAATAATGAAGAAAACTTTTATAATAAAATCCAACAATGACAATAGCGTCCGTCATAAACTTACAATTCCCTGCTATCCCTTCTGTATACATGATACAAATACTGTCAATGCTTCGACTCAAATGCTGCTTGGTAAAACTCCCAATTAGTTTAATTGTGTCCGCGGGACTAAACTGTTGAGTTTGCACTAGTGCATTTCGTAGTTTCATTCGTTGCAGGAAACCACTGGAAATTATCCTGAATAGTGAACGAAAGTTTATCAATTTAGCGGAAAAGATTATTTCTTCCTGTTGCACTATTTCCACGAAAAAAAAACTATTTACGTAGTCGTATTATATACAAATATATGTAGAATGTTAATCTTGAGTTCAATTGATTTCATCAGTGATATATTCCTGAACGATAGATTTTCCAAGTTCGATGCGAATCGACTATGTATATTTCAAGAAGAATGTGTTATCGTATCGATTGATTTTATACTAGAGAGTGAGAAACGGATTTTCCGATTAAGGAATTCTGATTACTTTTGCAAAGTTTTCTTAATCCACTAATTGACTGACGGTGAATAGGACAAATTTCTCTTAGACATTTCAATTATTTATTTGGTTATTTTCCAAAATGGGCCCCGGTTCGATTCCGGGGATTTACGTGTCGGACTATGAGCCCACTCAGCTGTTAAATGAGTACCCATTATGGAGTAAATAACTCGGTTGAGCGTGTTGCTGATCACATACCTCTGCACAAAAACCGTCACGATCTACAAGTAGAAAATGAGATGATGCTAACTCATCTCGAGGCCATGGTTCAAATTGGACTGTTGCGCCAGTTATTTATTTATTTTCCAAAATAATGTATTTGTCCGGATTACTTTCATTTCAGTGCTTATACATTGCCCCATAAAAAAAAGTGATGCACTCACTATTCTTCCTGGTGAAGAAAATAAGAAAGGCAAGATTGCAGTTTTTTGTTGCTAGTATAAGAAGAGTCTTAACTTCTTGACAACACCGTATACGACGTTTAAGTTGCTGCTTCTTGTGTCTTCTTCCTTCTTAGTTTAAAAATTGCCCCATTGTGGTAGCTTTCGAGCAGCATATAAATTACAAGGACTTAGATTTAGACATCAAACGATGCATCAAATCAGCTATTTTGCTTTTTTAATATCTTCTTTATGATGCAAAGGGAATGTTAGATCCAAGTTCTCGACCTCACCGCAAATCAAGAAAACCTCGAAATTTTTGACCTTTTTTCAGTTTTTGTCGAAATTAACCCAGAAGGACTAGTTTTTCGGCAAAACGTTCTATTTACTTGAAGTAGAACAAATTTTCAACAATTTGAGACCAGAACCGTTATTGTAGGACCAGTATTTTAGAAGACACACCTTTTCAAAGTTCACCAATTTTTCAAATTACAAAATTGTTAGCAAACTTTCATCAGTTTCAGTACTATTTATGTTATGTTTCTGAAGGGCTAGTCTATTGTTCGAAACTCTCAGTAGACTCTACTAGGGTCTCAGCGGACCCCAAAGTGATCCCCTCCTAAACACTCGAGCAAAAAATGAGATAAATATTCAGGGCTGGATTTACTAAAAATGCCGCCCTGTGCACAGTAGAAAATGCCGCCCTTTTTTTCTGAACCTATGTACATGAAAAAATCGTTAACTATACAATTCGCAGTTGAAATTAAAGTAAAACATGTGGTTTGAAATTCATTGTTTATTTATAAGAAAATAATCAAATAACGTACATTTTTATATGTAAGTAAAACTTGAAGTTCACAAATAAGATAATTGTTTGAGAAGGGCAGAATGTGGTAAATTCTTTCGTATTATTTCATCATAAACAAAATCCAATAATCAAATTGTGATTTCAAAAACATCTTTTCAAATGCAAACACGTCTGACTTTTTTCTCGACAAACTGATTAATTAAATCTTCACAATCCAAGCGTTCAAGCAAATCCGATTCAATGCAGAAAATAGCTAGGCTATTCAACCGATTTCCACTTATAGTTGAACGTAAATAGTTTTTGACCCTTTTCAAACATGAAAATGAACGTTCTGCGCTACAATTCGTCACTGCTAATGTGATGAATATTCGATATGCTATATCTACGTTTGGGAACTCGGTGTATAATTCATTTGTCCGCAAGAGTTTCAAAAGGTCCGATGGGGAATTACGTTCCAACTTTTTCTCAGAGCAACACGAGTGGAAGTGCACCAATTCGTCCTGCAATGAAAACTCCAGGTCCGATGTATAACTTTTCCTTAAATCTTCTGACTTTTTACGAATTTCACTGGATCACTCAGATTGCCGAATTCAGTGATTACTGAAAATTTTTCCTGAATCCGTTCATATGCTTGGCATCTTCTCCGCAATTCAGAATCGAGGTTGTCAAGAATGACGTTGAAGTTGTTTACTCGAAAATTATCTTTTCCTGACAATTGGACTTCTCTATCTCGTGATTCGTCAGTCAGCCTGTAACTTTCTCCTTCTTCTCCTGGAAACAGTCGTCTGATATTCTTGGCTCACTGAGATTTCCAACGCTTTATTTTCGTAAACTTCAAATTCCATTCGTGTATCAGCTACCTGGGTTGCAACTTGTCAAGGGACGCCAACGAAACTGACGAAATCAAGCGACGGATACAGTTAGCTAATAAGACTTTTTTCTCGGTTCTCCCCATAATGAAATCGAAGCATGTGCACAGAAACACGAAGCTCCGCGTGTACAAAACCATTATACGACCAGTGCTATGCTATGGCTGCGAAGCATGGACCTTGACTCAAGCCTCCGAAAACATGCTAGACACTTTTGAACGTAAGGTTCTACGGCGAATTTTCGGGGCTGTTTGCGATCGAGATGGATGGCGCATCCGGTACAACCATGAGTTGTATGAAATGTACGATGAGCTGCAAGTCTCGAAAATCGTCAAACTACAACGACGTCAATGGGCAGGGCATGTACAAAGAATGGACGATGATCGCATGCCTAAGAGAGTAATGAATGCAGAACGAGTCGACGGAGCGAGACTGCGAGGACGGCCGAGATCTCGTTGGGAGAGCTCAGTAGGTGTGGACGCCGCGCAGCTGTTGGGCCCCCAAAATTGGAGGACGCGGTCACGTGACCGAGATAATTGGAGGACAATGATCCAGGCGGCCCGACGTTGGGCTGTCGCGCCACGATGATGATGATCAGCTACCACTTTGATTAGCCCACGATAGATAGATCAACTTTCTGCAATCTTTGCTTGACAGCATTGAATCGCGAAAGTATAAAATGCCAAAGAATCTGCATGGAGGTTGTTTCAAGTCGCTCGAGTTGAATTCGAAGACCCTTCGCTTGTTGCCTTGTGATGGCATTCTCAGTGATATCTTCTTCGATGACGATTAATGTTTCAATAATTTCGCCGTAGTGTTCATTAAGTACTTTAACTGCTTCCTAACGAGCTGACCACCTTGTTGCAGACAACGATTTCAAAGCAATTTTTTTTCAGTATGAGTTTGTAAAATTTCCCAGCGGTGTGTAGATGCAGTGAAAAAATTGTGCAATGCTTGAACTGTATTGAAAAAAGAAGCTGCTTCAGGAGTACTTTCTACTGCGTGAACCCCAACCAAATTGGTCGAATGACCTGCACAAGGAACGTATTCTGCTAGATCGTTGATTTCTGTGATTCTTGCTTGTAAGCCTGAATAAATTCCTGATACACTGTTCGCGTTATCGTACTACTGACTTCGACAATCTGCGATATCAAGATCGAAGCATTTGAGAGCAGATATTACAGCAATGAACAAATCTTCAGCTTTGTGTCCTGTGTTTTCAATAAACATAAGAAACCTTTCAACAGGTGTTCCATCTTTCTGCACATATCTCAGAACGAATGAAAGCTGATCGACATGCGATATATCAGGTGTTGAATCCACTATTATTGCAAAATACTTCGCTGCTTTGACTTATTCAACAATGATGGATGATACTTTATCTGCCAAAAGTTGTATAAATTCTTCGTAGATAGTTTTTGATAGGTAGCTCGTACTGCCAGATCCTTTGTTATCAAATCTTCTGATATGTTCTTCTATGAATGGATCAAATAATGCAAGAAATTCTCATCGAAAAATTACCATTATTTGGAGAGCCGAATTTTTCGTTACTTCCTCGAAACGGAAGTCCACTTGAGGCTAAAGCTTTCGTAGCAGCAACTACTCTTCTCAAAACGTTCTTCCAATAAGAAATTTCCTTTTCGAATTGAATAATCAAATCGTTGTCTATCCTTATCTTGATGTTTGATCTCTCCTTGAGGGCTACCATACTTTTTCTGTGATTTTTCGAGTTTTCATGATTTCACTAAAACCTGTCTTCCCATTGAATGTACAGTCTGCATCAAATAAAAGACATGCAACGCAGAATACAGACTTTTTACTAGCTGAGTAAATGAGCCACGGTCGTGGAACTTTTTCACCATTAAGAAGTTTGCTTTCAAATAACGCATCCGTTAACCATCGCGATTTTCCATCGCTATAAACTCGTTATGTACCAATGAAATCAAGGCTTCTGTTTTGTTTACAGCCATGTATTCGTACGTAATCTCTAGTGGAGTCGCTTATGATCCATTTTCCTGGGTCATCATTTATAACACTCTCTTCAGCCTTGACTTCTTTTGTTTCTTCAACTGGAATTGAACGTTCGAGTTTGAGATAATAATGATTTTCGTATGGATCACGCTTTTCTCACGCCTTTCGAACAATTCATTGTAGCGTTAAAAAAAAATTTCTATTTTATGATTCCAATTTTGCCGCCCCCCTAAAATCTGCCGCCCTGTGCCTGAGCACCGAGGGCCCTAGTGTAAATCCAGCGCTGTAAATATTTGTGTTTTTATTTACAGGCGTGGGAATGTGCAAAAAATTAGAATTACTGGCAACTCTGTAAGTCTTTCACCTGACACACGACCACTGCCGGCAGCTCTATCGGAGTTCAACATTACTGTGTTGAGTAAATCCTTATCGGATGCTTGGTTTCGTTAGGATATAGAAAATTTCGGACAGTGCAAGTTACTGGCATACACATCCTGTCCTTTGTTTGTCTGTTTCTACGACAGGCCGGCAAAGGGAAAAGCCACTTATGCCCCGCACCGCAAGGGGAATGTTTACTTTAAAATTTGATATTTTGACATTAGCATAGTGTCAAAATCTTACTATGGTATTAGTTAATGATTATTTTAATAAATACAGATTTTCTCAGGAATGCGAACTCATTATTAAAAGAGCACAACGACTCTTTGAAGGTTTTAAAATGTATTTTAATTCAGATGGCGACATATATAATTTAAAAAAAAATATTGTATTTAATTGAAAAAAAAAACATTAAAAACAAAAAAAACAATAAAAAATCTTCAACACAAACATCTAAACCACAAATTTGTAAAACTTGCGATGATAAAAGCCATTTCAGTTTGCCGGGACATTTTATTATGGACACCCTTTTCTTGTAGCTTAGGCCTAGCTTTTAACTTCATTATGATTTTACATACGCCCTTGAATTTATTCACAAAAACGTGCTGAAATTTCAACATACATATGTCCGGGGCATCCTACGTACTAGTATGTTTGTATGAGTACATTCATATGTATTTTAAACTGAAAAGACACTGGTCGGAGTTTACCGCAACATATCCTTCTGAAAATGAAAAGCCATTAAAAAAAGCGAGGAATTCTGACAGATATAAAAGTACATTATTTTCATTGTCAAAGTGCTTTTTTTTCATGTCGACACGTTTAGCATGAAAGTATCATTACAAAGAAAAAAACTGAAACGTATCGTTGTCGTACATATACATTGCAGAAAGTGGCTTTTGCCCACGACTAGGTCGGGATAATTTAATTTTTATGTTTCATCTTTTTGCTGAATAAGCATGAGTTGACGATGTCAGTTTGTCTAAGAACTGAGACTGGTTTTTTTTTGGAAATGGGTACTATTTAATAATTTAATATAAAGTATGTTTTGCAGAAAATTTTAATGTATGTAAAATACATACCAACCAGGTTACTCTGTACTGGTCGCAGGGTGATGCATTTAAAACCGTATTCGCTATCCCAGATCCCTTGACGAAATCGCTGCGTGTGTATAGTCATTAAAGGGGAGAGCATATATACGCGATCGCGACGGCGATCACGATTGCGTTCGCGATCATTGGAGGAAGCAAACACATTATGTTGCAATCGCGATCGCAATCGCAAGGAAACATTTTATTTTTTTAATTTTTTTTTTATTTTGATGTGCACATTTTTGTAGTCAGCATGTGACATATCAAACAACACATTATGTTTTTTTACATGTTCAATTAACTTTTCCGTGAGATTAGCATTTTTAATACTTGCGATTTGCGATAAATTCAACAAGTTGCGCTTGATCGCAGATCGCCAACTACCCCGTGATCGAGCACTGCAGATGTCCACTCTATCGCTAACAGATCGCAATAAGTATGTTCTGTTGCCAAAAAACCACCATTAACTATCTACCAAACTAGTCATGACATGATTCGCTAATTTTACGGATCAGGTGCACTTGATCCGGTACAAAATCGGACCTAGGTCCAAAACCCTAGGTCGGTGAACCTACCCCATGTTCTGAAATGAACTGATCTAATAGCCGCCATACATTATCCGATCCGTCGCCCAATCGATCGGCCGATGGATCGCCACAAAATATCTGCCGATCTCCACTGCACACACACGGAGCGATTTTCGTGCGATGCGATAACGAATGACAATTCAAAAAATAGGTTATGATTCACTCCCAATCCAACCTAGATTAATTTTTGTTAACTATTTGGATGTGTGTGGTATTTTCGTATACCACATATTTGATATTTCAATTGCAGTGCCATTTAAATCATAAGAATCCTTGAAATTTCATAATTTAATAATTTGGTAATTTGACATTCACTTGCGATAATCACATACACTATCCAATCGATCGTCACTGATCGATCGCACGAAAATCGCACAAAAATATCGGCAGATCAAAATTGATCGGCCGATCGGTGCGATTTCCACATATACAGGCCGATCCATCGGCCGATATCGATTTCGGGCGACGGATCGGCCGATCGATCGGTGTGTGTATGGCACGTTTAATTTACATGTGTTATCACTTTCACATGCAATATGATCGATATTTACTCTTCAAAAAAAAAATTGAAAATCATTACGATTGCTAGGCTGCGATTTGCGATTGCGACTCGCGACCAATCGATTCCATTATTCAATGATGATCGCGTGGACCCGTTTTGGTAGGCGGGATGTAATAAGCTTGGCGTTTGCAATTGTGATTGGGCAATGTAGTATGATGGCGTCATGGTGATTGCGACTCTATGGCTGTGAAATGTTCTGTACTTGCACGAGGATGATTGAGGATGGCACCCAATGGCAAAGTATCTTTTGTTGGAAAGTATTTTGTTTTGGAAAAATATTTTTTTTTCTCGCAATGCGTTTGCCATTTGTATGGATGTGAAGTGAAGGATTTTTGTATGAAAATAGTACTTGTATGTTGCGCAGGATGTGGCTACGAAATCAAGGATTTTTATATGAATGAAAGAGACGAATGTACTGTAGGTGGCATTGCGAGTCCTCCGGCGGCAAAAAGCACATTCGAAAAAGGATATGATAACCATATCGCCTAGATTTGTCAAAACGCCTTTAAAAGTACCCCAAAGCATGTTGCTCATCATCCCGATTCATACGACGCCGATATTGCCCATATTTCGCTTCACTGCCAAAAATATCCTTTTACGAATATCCTTGTCGCTATCTGCAGAATTCTAGTGCATTGGTCTCATCAACCCGATTTCGGAGAGCCCCATATTGCCTAGGTTCATGTTCAACAAGATAGGTTTTTTCTGAACAAAGTACTTAAAATGCGTTTCCCCTCCTTCCTCCTTCCTCCATCTTATCCATCCCACAATTCCACTGTCCTAACCTCCATACTCAACTCCTCCATTAAACTTCCCACAATATAGGTATTGTGAAATCTTCTATTCTTCTATTCTTTCAAAACCTGTGTATTCTGTAAAACCCACACTCAGATCCCAGACCTACTCCTGGTAATCCATTCTTTTCATTCCAAACCTTTATATAATTCTATTATCAACCTATCCCTAGTTTTCTATCTAGATCTTCAGACCTATCCAGACCTATTCAGCCTGCGGAGCTACTCAGACCTGCGGACTATCCGGATCAGCGGAACTATGCGGATCGGCGGATCTATCCGGAACATCGAATCATTGGAACTATTCGGATGAGGGGACCTACTCGGATCATTGGAACTATTCGGATCAGTGGACCTACTCGGATCAGTGAAACTATTCGGATCAGCGGACCTACTCGGATCATTAGAACTATGCGGATCAGGGGACCTACCCGAATCAGCGGAACTATTCGGATGAGGGGACCTACTCGGATCATTGGAACTGTTCGGATCAGCGGACCTGCTCGGATCATTGGAACTATTCGGATCACCGAACCTTTCTGGAACAGTGGAACTATTCGGATCAGCGGGCCTACTCGGATCAATGGGACTATTCGAATCAACGGAACTACCCGGACCTGGATATTTTTTAAATCGGACCTACTAGACCTAGGTCTCTGTGCGCGACCTAGGTTCAAAGAGTAGATTCGATTTTGAACAACCATGACTATACCAAACCAATCCCATCTAAATCCATTCATAATCACCTCTATGCAGTATCCACGCATTGTGTATACTCCTGCATATAACAAAACACGTTGGTTTCTCTAAAAAAATTATATCTTTATTTTTCTTCTTCAACCTATTGGCTAACTTATATCTAGGTAAAGATACATCATCTTCTTATACTTAATTTGTTTCCTTATCCTAGAAGTGGAAGAATCGCATTACAAAGATATTTCCGTGCCTGCCCTGCACATGTGCACGTTAGGTGTGTGGTCGAACTCGCCTATCCATGTGGATACGTAACCAATATACACAACAACCAATGCTGACTGCATGCAAATCAATAATTTTTTACTTACGTCGCAACGCGCATCATAGTTCCCAAATAAGGAAAACAATTCCAACATTCTAAAACAAGTATTTGTCTTATCATCATCTCAAGCTCAACTTTAGATGAAACCAAACAAAAACCCATAGCTTCCACTTCCACTACAGCTACAGTAAGAGCAAATTCAAATTTCCATCTGCTATAATACATATAGTCCAACATCATAGAAGAACGATACAAAATCATTTATATCGTTCAAAAAGAGTCGTTCAAAAAGAACGATACAAAATCAAATCGTTCATATCGTTCAAAAAGAGTCAAAATCGAATCGTATCATATCGTTCAAAAAGAGTCAAACGAGTCAAAAGAGCCCAGATAACCCCGTTTTCATGGGAAATGGTGTTCCGATCTGGCTGGCTCAAACTAAAGGACATTGGGGGGTCGCTGACTTAGAATATAGGGTAAAAAATTAGAAAAAAAAATTGGGGTCACCCATTCCAGATTGGCGACCCCGTTTTCATGGGAAATAGTGGTCCGATCTATAGAATGCAGTTAGCGACATTAAAATTTGGTCAAATCTTTTTATTGAGATCTAATTGCCTATATTGGTTTTGCAGTAATCTGTTTCGATTTGACGAGCTCTCCGTTAAATTATTAAGCTCTAGTGACCAAACATTTATAATACTAGTGTAATCAGTTTAGAATTTTGCTAGGAAATTTTGTGGAAACCGATGAGAGATTTGCCAAACGACAGATAATGGTTTCGTTATTAACATATCAACTTGTTTAAGTACAGCTCTGACCGCAAAATCGACAATTAACATAAAATCGCCAAAAAATTGGGCCTTAGCATATGGCATATCTCTCATCACTTTAGTGTATTCAGTATCCAAAATGACTGTTCTATACGATCTAGTTCAAACAACATTCCTTCTGTTGACTTTTTAATTTTGAGATTGAATCTCTCTAACTATGTGGAGACTTTGCGATTTTTCATGTTTCATAGTTAATTAAATTCTGAAATTCCAATTTCAGTTGATTTTTTCAGATAAATTCCTTAAAATAAAATTAAAGAGACTCTCTCCTTTTCACTAAACAGGAAAAACCTACATAATCCTACCCAAAAGATACAATCAGAACGAAAAATTATGTTGCCCATATGAAAGATCAATTTTGTCCCCGCTTGAGTACCACCAACCCAGCTTTACTCTTGGCTTATTTCTATTAATATTATATGACAACGGCAAAGAAAAGAAAAAAGTCTAGACCTTTAATACAAAATTACATGTGAATTGTAACAAGTCCTTACATCCGTCGTGTACGTCTAGTACGGCCATTCAGCGTATAACACGAAAGGAATTTTTTCATATTTGTATGCAAAACATGATGGAAATTTCTTTGTTGAAGGGAACAAACTTTCAGTTTTCAGGAGGAAGGAGGGATAACAAAAGGAAGACTACGATCAGAATGAATGGATGGGGCCGCCTTTTATACATACTAGTCGACCCCCGTCCGGTCAATAACAAAAATCTTTACTTACAGATACTCGTAAGTTTGAAATTAGAACAGCAGCTGTAAAGGCAAGATAAATGAGATGTTGATTCATTCAAGTACATTATATATTTTATGTACATACATAGTACTTCTGAGAACTTCAAAAACGCATTGTTGCTGTCTGCAGTGACTTCAAGAAGTAAGCGTTGAAGTAATAGACCTAATGTCAACGACCAAAAAAGCCAAGCCATTTGCTAAAAGTTCTAATACACTTCATTGAAAAGTACTTGATCAAATGCATAAGAAAAAGTACTATTTAGTTAGGGACCCTAACACAAGTGTGTGATGGACTATCACCTGATACCATGCAAAAGACGAACAGTTAGCAAATGACTTGACTCGCCCCCAATTTTTACCACTTAAGGAACAAATTTTCTACCTGCTGATAGCAACACGCTCCGTTAGGCAGATTAACTTTTTCTTGTACATCAAGTGATTTTCGATGATATGTATTAGAACTGTTAGCAAATGACTTGGCTTTTGGAGTCGTTGGCTCTTAGACTATAAACAAAACTTTTGTCGTCTTTCTACTTCACCGACAGAATGTGATAAAATGAAAATAATCCCAAGAAATTGTCTGGGAGAATCATAAATTTGTAACAATAAGCCCTGGCTCCATTTAAACGCATGTTGTGGTGATAAAAGGACATGCACATGTCTTCAGCATCATGAACATTTACCACCATTTATTCGCTGTCAATTGTCTTCGGGGCTATGGAAGATGTTTTAGGAATCTGTCACTGAATAAAAGTGGTTCAAAATTGATACTGTCAGTGTGAATTAAATGGTCCATTAGGTCAAATATGAGCGAGCTAACTATAGGCATTGCGTACATCTATCCGCATATACATATGACAGACCTGAAGTGTGCTTCTATCTATCTGTACGAAACCACCAACTTCGGAAAAATTAAAAAACCTACCTACGCATACTAAGTTGATATGCAGAATGAAGTTTCAGTTTTCACTGAATCATAATTCGAGCTTGCACTTTGCAGAAAACATGTCTACAGATAATGCGATATGCATTCTTTGTATGATATGGTGGATTGATTTTCGATGCAAAAATGATGTGTTCCTCCGGACGATTACTGCGGTGATAATTACTGAATATTGGTGATGATTGGATGATGATGTTTGGGTGATGATGTCTGGGTGATGATGTCTGGATCCCTAGGTGTCTATGTGTATACATGTAGGATGTCCCGCGTTAGGTGGGCACCACTAATAGGGCTTATATCCTACTTATTGGGTTGGCAACTAAGTACTTTCGGTTTTCATTGATAGATAGCGTTGCGTTAATTTTTTGTATAACATATGTTAGTGCTGTACTTTGCCGTTTGTCACGTGATACTTGTCACATTGACGTAACTTTAGAAGCAAGTAGTGCGTGATTTTTATTAAAGCTATTAGTTGCGGGTTAATTTTAAATGGAGTGCAGAAGCGAACATTTTCGGCATATTTTACTTTTTTATTTCCGTAAAGGAAAGAAAGCTGCTGCGGCTCACAAAGAGATATGTGAAGTTTATGGTGCTGATTGCTTAACAGAGCGCACGTGTCAGAATTGGTATAAGAAATTCCGTTCTGGAGATTTTTCCCTCAAAGATGAGCAACGTTCTGGTCGGCCTACTGAAGTTGATGATGACCAAATCAAAGTCATAATTGAAGAGGATCGTCATATAACTGTTCGAGAGGTTGCGAGGAGGCTACATGTATCGCACACAACAATTGAAAAACATTTAAAATGTCTTGGGCTAGTTAAGAAGCTTGATATTTGGGTACCTCACGAATTGAAAGAAATTCATTTAACACAAAGAATCAACTGTTGCGATATGCACCTTAAACGAAATGAAACCGACCCTTTCTTAAAAAGAATCATCACTGGTGATGAAAAATGGGTCCTGTACAGTAACAAAGTTCGAAAACGATCATGGAGCAAACACGATGAACCAGCACAAACCACATCGAAAGCTGAATTGCAACCAAAAAAGATCATGCTGTCAGTTTGGTGGGATTACAAAGGTGTTGTGTTTTTTGAGCTGCTTTCAAGGAACCGAACGATCAATTCTGATGTTAACTGTCAACAACTAATGAAACTGGATGAAGCAATCAAAGAAAAACGGCCAGAATTGTCAAATCGGAAAGGTGTAGTGTTCCACCATGATAATGCAAGGCCTCACACATCTTTGGCAACTCGTGGGAAACTATTGGAGCTTGGCTGGGAAGTGATGCCACATCCCCCATACAGCCCTGATCTGGCACCATCTGATTACCATTTATTTCGAAGTTTGCAGAATTTTTTGAATGGTACAGCTTTCACAAATGAAGATGACCTCCACTCGCACCTGGTTCAGTTTTTTGCTGATAAGGACCAGAAATTTTATGAGCGCGGAATCATGCAGCTGAAAGAAAGATGGCAAAAGGTCATTGAGCAAAATGGAAAATATATAATTGATTAAAAACTATTCTTTGTTAAAAAAAAAAAGTGTTTTATTTTATACTACAAAACCGAAAATACTTAGTTGCCAACCGTTTGAGAAATAATGGGCCCAATTAAATTCGCATATCTTTAATCGTTACCAAGATATAACTGTTTTTGTGATTGTCGTCAAAAATCGTGACATGCCACACAAAATCCAAATTGCCACTTGTCCAATCAGCGAATCCAAACGTATCAGAAAAATAATAAAGTACCCTTACACAATTTTCATTTGAATTTGCGATGAAAAACTGATTTTGAAATTACTTCAAAGTTTGGATAGTTGTATCTTTGTAACGGTGATTTTCGCAATCGGAAAAAAAGCTATTTTATATCAAATTTTATGTACTTTTAGAAAGTGATTGTCAGGGACGGTTCGGTGGGCATCCGAAGAAGCCCATGGGGATGGAGCCTAGGGTTGCATGGTGACGGTGAAGGTCGGGCAGTACCATCTGGCAAAGAAAAAGGCTCCTCAACGAGCTAAACAGTAGCCTATGCTTGCCGTAGCTCAGTTCGGGAGACGTGGGCGGGGTTTTCGCCGCTCGTTGCCCCTGTCCTTTACGTATTAACAAAAATTCATAAGCCTTGGGAAGACAACACAAACAGGGTAGGTAAAAATGGGGAATAAAAAAAACGTCGAAAAGGATGGAATGGTTGGCAGACGGATTAGACGCCCACGCAGTCGAATCTGGGTCCGGGTATAGTGGGACCCTCGGCCTCTGGTTTCGTACCACCAACAGATCACTACTCATCAGGTGCTGCTTCACAGGTTCGGTGATTGGGGAAATAACAAATTTTGATTTATGTGACAGGTCACGATTTTTGACGACAATCACAAAAATAGTTATATCTTAGCAACGGATAAAGATTAGGAAATTTAATTGGTGCTTTTATTCCTCAAACTAAGTGTGGTATAAACCTCTATCAGTGTTGCCCACCTAAGGCGGGAAACCCTGTATAGGGGCACATATACACTTGCGATTAATGGGTATTTCTCGGGAAGGACTAACGGCATATTTTTGAAACGCCATGTCATTATGCACAGTAGCCTACTTGTTTGTTTTATTCCACTTAATCCTTAAACAAAAGTCCCGTTAGAATTTTATTACGATTATTTTTAAAATAATAATAATAATAAATAACTGGCGCAACAGTCCAATTTGAACCATGGCCTCGAGATGAGTTAGCATCATCTCATTTTCTAGATCGTGACGGTTTTTTTTTGTGCAGAGGTATGTGATCAGCAACACGCTCAACCGAGTTATTTACCCCATAATGGGTACTCATTTAACAGCTGAGTGGGCTCATAGTCCGACACGTAAATCCCCGGAATCGAACCGGGGCCCAGTGCGTTGAAGGCGAACGTGCTAACCGTTGCGCCATCCGGACTACTTAAAAGCAGTGTGAAAAAGACGATTATTGATAGGTCCACTTGAAATTATATATAATTAGCGGAAAAAAGACACTTTAAAAATAGTAGGTAATTATATTTAAAATTAAAGTGGTTTTAAGTTGTTTTTGATCTAGCACATTTTTTCCAAACAGTCATGGGCAGAGGAAAGTGCCTTTCAATAGAGAAAATTTAAATTTTGAAGGAAGAAGCCTACTAAACTGTAATATAGCCGCGAGGATTGGTCGAAGCCATAGTGTTGTCAACGCCTTAATTGCCGATCCTCAAAATTATTGGAAAAATCAAAAGAGACGCACTTGGCGGGCTTCGACCGCTGCTGAGAGGCGAAGAATAATTCTGCACTGACAGCATCAAAGATTGCGGCTTAATGTGGGACCTCTGCCAGTATTACGACTGTTTGGAGGATTTTGAGGGCTGATCCTTATCTCCAACGGGAAAAACTTAAGCGGAAACCACTTCTTACAACTAATCATAAAGAAATGCGAATGGATTTCAGTAGACATCATATGGGTTGGACAAATGAGTGGAAGCGTGTGATATTTACTGACGAAAACAGATTGAATCTTGACGGTCCAGATGGATGTAATTATTGTTTCCATGATTTGAGAAAGGAAAAAAATGGATTTTGTTAAGGCATCAAGTATAGCAAGAGTAGGAAGTGTTATGGTATCAATGGTATCAATATCTTATTATGGGTTTGTTGATCTTGTAGAAAATGAGGAGCATCCTACGTCCAGGCTTACAAAAACATTCTTTGTAGTGTAATGCCTAAAAGCAATATTTTCCACCAATTATTTTACAATAGTATTCCAGTAAGATAATGCCCCCATTCATAATGCTCGACTAGTAGAAGAATGGTTTCGAGACCAATCCATCAATGTTATGCAATGGCCACCATTCTCCCTCGATCTAAGTATCATAGACAATGTTTGGGGATGGGTAACGAGGAAGATTTATTGCAATGGACGACAATTCAAAAACACTAGAGCTAAGTCTTGAGCTAATATCCTTTAACGGATCAAATACTTATTACTAACTATATTTTTTGAAATAAAATTATCTTATTATACCGTTGCTTTCTGTTTTATTTCCGCTGGACCTATCCTATCCTATCTTTTTTATACTGCTTTTAAGAATAATCGTAATAAAATTCTAACGGGACTTAAGTTTTGAGACTACGTGTTATTTAAGGGACAAGTAGGCTACTGTGAATAAGGTCATTAACTTTAAAGAATGTGCCGTTACTCGTTTCCGAGATACAGCCAAATTTCAAGTGAACCTATCCTAATGATCAGTAGTGTATGACTATTTACGCGTATATACACCGAGTTACAGTCTCACCGATTCCGAATCGACCTATTTGCTGAGAACGAATCTCGAAAAAGACGTCGCGCCAGTCTGTGTGCGAAAAACCTTCGGATTTTTACACTCGCTAATGCAAGGTAATATCTCGCGTAATATGGTTGTAAAACAAAAAATCACATTCAAGTCCTTAATCATACCAATATCCCGGCCGATAAAATCGTTCAGTGTTTCTCATTCTAGTTCAGATTCATCCAAGTTTAGCCTTTTCGAATTTCATCTCCACAAATCTGCAATGTTCGGTACATTTTGCGCAAATAGCGATGATGGATTGACCAAAGTCATCAAAAATATCCATTAAGTCTGCGTATTTTCTCCATCCATTGAAGAACATGACTGAAATACTACATTTTCTCAATCCATACGTCAAAATTGACGACAAACTGTGTGATGTAGGACTCCAGCTAGGACTCATCCATGAGAATGGCAGCACGTCGTGTCTGTTCACCTACATACTCGTACTCGTATATAGCCTACATCGTCGTCGTTCTCAATAAAAATGAATCCACTTTTATTGTAGCAACCACGATGAACATAATCATAAATCGACTAGACCACTCATCCTTGCAACGAAAATGGAGTCGGACGACTTCTTCTTCTCCATCTTAATATGAAATGATAGATAAAGAATTAATGCCCCAACATTTTGCCGGAATTCTCGGCGACTGGGTTGAACTTCCTACTACTACGTACTTTGTTTAATTCCTGCCCATACTAATATAATTAAAATGGGTCGTTTTTATGGAAATCCCTCAAATTGGGAAAGCTATTCGGAAAGCTATAACATGCCCAAGCCTGGCTTCTTGAAGTAAATAGTATAATAATATCCTGCCAGCACGCTACAGAGTATATGTGTCCTGTGGACACCGTAAAATCCACTCATTTGCGACTAATTAGGTTTCAAAGATGCCAAGACCCTAACAGAGTAGAGAAAAGTTACCATTTCTTCCTTTTTCCGGGGTCAGAATCATTGATTCGTGTAATAGAGTTTCGGGCAAGTGTCTAAAATGAAAATCGAATTGCCCTTGGACTTGGAAAATTTAATCTACGAAAAAGGTCTCGATTAATTGTTTTGGAGATTTGTTAATTGATTTGGCGAAATGTTGTAGAAGTGAAATTTTTTTTAAAGAATAATCCAGATAATTATCTATTTGTGGTATAATCAGATTAAGTATTTTTGGAAATGGGTGAGATTGCCGATTGTCTTAAGTCACAATTATTTTAAACTGAATGGATACGTTAATTCCCTGGTTTAATACAGTATCTTCTATACTAAATATAAATAGTTTTAATCAACAGTTTTTTGTTACCTACTATTGTACATATCAGAGTATTAAAGATGCCGCTATACCATAGCTAATTTAAAAAGCACCTAATTCGGGAAACAGCTAGTTTGGATCACTCACTTGTTTTCTGAAGTTAGTGGCTGGAGGACTGCGATGCGGACGGACAAGGCCCAACTTCGTCGGGCTTTTGGGCCAAAACGGGGATGAAATTAGAAAGGTGCTAAATCTGCAAGCTAGATAAGCGGCAATTTCGCATACATCAGAGCCAGGAATAGGAACAGCACCAGAATTCAGTACATTTACGGCATAATCCTGTTCCTGTCGCTATAGAGACAAAAATAACAACAGAATCATCGACGGAAAATGTTTGTTTTGACGATAGCACCAGAAACAATACATGGAATGAGTAATATTCCATTATTTTTAGGTATCATATGACACATTTTTTCCCTTCCGTAGTACTATGGAGTCCAAACATATCGGATCAAGACTAAAGAAAACGCAAGCGGAACTCAATGAAAGCCCCTATAGCAATTGACGGCTAATTGTCCCTGAAAGAAGGTAAATCGCTCCCGCTAGTCCTGGACGAAGCTCTCCTGGGGACTCAGGTGGGGTCGTTGCATGTCATTTCTGACTATAGTAAATGAAGCAGCGGCGGCAAAACCTCGATTTCGGCGATTTCTTGAAATTGCCCCTGGTGGGTAGTCAAACCGCTGTACAATGACTTCTGTGTAGTGTCACAACGGTCCCAGACGTCATCGAAGTGTGCCGTATGGTTATCATTGTCCCTTAATCGAACCTATCAGCCGAGCAAATCAGTGAGGATGTGTAAAAGACGAGTTGGTAGGCATCCTTTGGGACGGAGCCTAGAACTACTATAATGACCGTGAAAGTCCGGCAGTGCCATCTGGCGATGAAATATGCCCCTCAATAAGCTAATCAATAGCTTGTGCTTGCTGTAGCTCAGTTCGGGAGACGTGGCGAAGTTATCGCCGCTCGTTCCTCCTGTCCTGTAATTATTAAAAGGAATTCACTGGCATGAGATAGACAACACAAACAGGGGGCCAAAAAATGAGGAATAAAAAAAAGTGGGGCGATAAGGATGAAATTTTTGGTGAACGGCTCAGATGCCCTCGCGCTCACATCGAGGTCCGGGTGTAATGGGACCCTCGGCCTCTGGTCTCGTACCACAAGCAGATCACTATTCATCAGGTGCCGCTTTCGATCTATCGGTGGAAGTTTCATATGGTTCATTACAGAAGAGCTTCTACTAGGAGGCCTGCCAAGAAGGTCAGAGTGTGCTGCTATTAAAAAAAAACTGAGCGGCACCTGAGCTAGCCGGAAACTATTATAGAGGAGAAAAATAGCAAAGAAAAAAAAAATGTACATCTACCATTATTCAAATGATCAACGGAGTTCAGAAAAACACGACGATAGCGACGGAACGCTGCATTCTTTGCACGGATGACGTTAAAGGACAATCCTGGCAAACAGAAAGGCACCCAGGGCTCCTCCGTGCTCTGACCGGACGCCGAAGATACTCCAAATGCCGGTGATTCAAAGCATTTATGGAGATACGTGGCTAAACAACAAAAGACAAACACAGCACCAGGATTGCTTTGTTGAACTGACTCTAAAAGGATAATCTACTCTATAGGAAGGATGGGGAAGGCACAGCTACTTGAAGGGAAAATACGTGAAGTAAAGTGGGTAAGTCCTAAGAGAGCAAATAGCCTTAATAGCCACAAATCGGTGGAAGGACCAAAAGGGAACCCGATGAGGTACTATTTATAGTCTAGTACTGGAGGTGTCGACAACCAGCGGCCCGCGGGCCGCATGCTGCCCTCCATAAGTTTTTATGCTGCTCGCTAGGCAATATCGAATTGTGTAATTTAAGTTCGGATCTGCAAAACGTGAGCATACTGTGAACGCATCCAAGTGCACTCTTATAGGTTTTAGAAACATGTGAAGTCCGTAATGGAGCTGGAGGAAAAAGCCGAAGGATTTTCTCACAGTTATAATACATAACCCCAAACAGCCCTTGATTGGTTACACAAGGAATCGCTAGTCTGTTTACCGATGTCTGTTGCTAACATAGTCATCATTTGCTCAATGTTCGGTTTTTGCATGGTAGTAGGCAATAGTCCATTCATAAGGAACAATTAAAATAGATGGCAGACCATTTGACTATTGCTAAAGCGGTGGAAGACATCATCAAAAGCACCAAACAATGGACGCACTTGATTCAAACACCATTTGGTTCAGGACACTCCCACAATTGTAAACATAAAAATGCAGAAAAGTAGGTATTTGAATGTTACGAAAATTGGAATGGTGTTTGTTTTAGGCAACTGTCGTAAGTGGAAAAAGACAGACCGAAATGTCATTGTGTTCCACCGACACGATGACACGGCGTGTTTTTTGTTGTGTTCTTCAATAGAATCAGACAGTCCTTTTGGAATGAAACTTGTGGGACCATCAATGATGCTAATAAAAAGAAAAGCGGAAATTATATAAATTTGTTATAGGGAAAATCTGATAAAATGCATACTAAGGGTCGATTACATTCAGCGAGTTCACATTCCTCGTGGCGAAAAGTGAGAAAGTCTGGCTTTTTACTAATTTTGTTCACTTGCTTCTCATCTTCTTAAGACCATCGCAGTCTCGCGTTATTAGTGTTGAGGTTTTAAGAGCTCCCACTTTATTTTTGCATTTATGCAGCATACGAGTACCATTTGTTTCGAGCCCTTTTTCTTGGGGTTTTAGCACACACTTTGCCAACTTCAATCGAATTTTCTGGGAAAGCAATTATTATTTTCGTGAAAATGTCTTAAGGATTTACTATCAGTAAATTATATAATATCCTTAAAGAAAATTTGACCAGAATCTTGTAGGAACAACTGCCGATAATTTGATGCGCCGATGAGAGCCTGTATAGCAAACTAAAGATAATCGTCAGTACCTCAGATTACCGTCAGGTTCTCCTACAGTTTCTCGACAGCGATTATTCATCCTTTTTTCCTACAAGATTTTCGTCAGTGTATCCGACGAAATTTCCGTCTGTTTTCCTGTAGGAATATTGTCAGTGAAACTAATTGTTGATGGGCTGTAAACTTGTCATCCGTTTTTTCCAGTAGGAATCTCGTCAGTTAAACTGATTGTGAATAGGCGCCTTTATAAGTAAAATCATAAAGGACTACAAATGGGACAAATTGAGACCAAGCAGAATTGTCTACAATGAGAAGTTGCCGAATTACGATCGATTTCTGAACCGCGTATTCCTTACACAACCCGGACGTGCGACTGGCACCCTGCCATTCCCTATACTATCCGACTCTCCTGCACTGAAGCCAAATGTTTTTTTCTATACTGTGCGGCCCCCCTAAATATCTTTCTTTTGAAAGTGGCCCACTGTCCTGAAAAGGTTGCAGACCCCTGCTGTACTGTAACAGAAATGGACCCCACATTGGGCGCGAAATATATAAAGGACGAGTAGGTTGCCCGTGGGGACAGAGCCTAGATTTGCCATAAATGGATTTGCCTGCTGCAGCTCACGTCGGGAGACGTGGGCGGGGTTGTCGCCCTATCTGTACATATTAAAAGGATTTCACAGGCCTGGGTCAAACAGGAAAGGCAAAAATGGGTAATTTTAAAAAAAGTGTGGCGACAAGGATGAAATGGTTGGCGGACGACTCCGATGCCAAAGCACTTGCATCGGAGTTCAAGTGTAATGGGATCCTCAGCCTCTGGTTTCGTACCACTAACAGATCACTAGTCATCAAATGCTGCTGCTGACGAGAATATGGTTGATTACAGAAGACCGAGAGCTCGTTGGGAAGACTTAGTAGATGCTAACGCCGAACAAATGCTCGGCTTCCGAAATTGCAGGGCGCGCCACAATGATGATAATTAATCTTCTTCCGGGCGAAAGTTTACCGCCTCTGCGAAAAAACTAAAGTAACTTTTCCTAGCGGGCGTGCAGAAGGGCGGGGTGGGCGTGTATTCTACAGATACGTAATTCTCAAATTGAACAATATGATACTTTGTGCTAGAGTAGGCCTTTGCTAGTTCCTGACACAAAAAACTAAAAACCATCGCTTACTCTGTATGAGTAATCACCCCTACCCTACCCATTCTCTCATACATTTCGTCGGCCCCGATGAAAACTAACAACAGGATAACAAATTAGCACTAGTAAAAGCTAGCGAAGTGAATAATGATGACTGCATATTGTACAAACTTTCGACTAATTTATCTCCGGCCTTGGCTCAAGGCCACCTATCCAAGAGCAAAGACAAACAAGCATATTATGTTATTTCTTCAACCGTAATCTCAGCCCTGGCAGCCACACTAACGCTTCGTCTGGATTTTTTCCGTTTCTATAAATATATTACGCAAAGAACATCCTCATAAACTTCCATTAAATATTATCGGGAATCCCGCAGTGTCTTCGGGGTGTCATCAACATTTCTTTCATCGAACGAGATGAATACATACGAACTGCGCTTAAAGACAGGGTGACTGACAGCCACAGACAAGACAACCAGACAGTTCAAACAGACATTAGTGAAAATTACCTTGTGGCTCGTATATTCGCCATAATTTAAGGACCATGAAAAGAATGGGATGAACAAATACGATCCTTGACAGGAGCTGCAAAAATAAAAACAAAAACTTTCGGCGGCTTAGCATGGCTCATTAGGTACGATTATGTTTTTGGTAGACAGGGCTTGTCAGCGTTAATATAGTATGTTGGCTTTTTCGCTGCGGAGACTTAAGATGCTTGTCATGTAAATTATGGGACTTTATTCTCTATAGATTTAGATCGGTTTTGGAAAATTAAGAATGTTTAGTCCTGCGAAGTCTGGTAGGACAAAATAATTAAAGATTTTTTTTTTTTTGCTTGAATGAAATTGCAAGGAATTCGTGCGTATACCTTATAGAAAATCGATGGTTTTGGATTATGTATTTTCATCGCAGAGTCAGCAATTTTTTTTTTCGAGATTTACTAATCAAAATAAAAGTATCAGTTATGAGGTATGAAAGAAGGAAGGAGATTGTTCTCGCTGAATGACTCATTAGGCCTATTGAGGCACTCTCTCTCTTAACTGATCTTCTCCAGGTGTTACTAGGTCGTCCAACACGGCGAATCGCGTTGGTTCCCTGCGGGTTCCAATCGAGGACCTGTTGAGCAATGTTGTTCCGCCCTTTTCTGAGAGTGTGACCTTCGTCGTTTAATGGAAGTGCCTATCCTGTCCTGACCAGTAATAGTAAAGAGGTCGTCGTGAGAAATGACCTGCGGCCACCGTATGTGTAGGATGCGCCGTAAAGACTGGTTCAAAAAAGTTTGCAATCTAGTTGTTATCTTATTGGTCACCTTCCAAGTTGAAAAGCTATATAGAAACACTGATTTTACGTTGGTTTCGAAGATCCGGAGTTTGGTGCTTCTGGAAATGTTGTTGTTTTGCCAGAAAGAGGTCAAACTGAAAAAAGCTGCTCGAGCCTTGTTGATGCGAGACTGCACATCAGCATCCGCTCCACCATCTGATGTAACTACGCTTCCGAGGTAGCACAAATTGTCAACTTTCTCGACTGCCTGCTCTGAAACACAAATTTCGCTTTGCCTTCCTGGATCCAAGCTCAAGTAATTAGTCTTGCCAGCATTGATTTTAAGCCCCACATTACAACTTTCGCAATGCAGAGCATCAGACATTCAAGCTACTTAATCCGATTTATTTGATAGAAGACAATTATCGTCAGCATAGTCTGAAGGTATTTAAACAACTTCCATCTTATACCTTTGTTCTGGTGTCCTTGAAGCGCGCCGCGTAATACATTATTAATGGCAATTAAAAACAGTATAGGTGATGCAAAATGCAGCCTTGTTTCACTCCGCTCTGCACCTCGAAAGGATCTGATAGCTTACCTTTGTGTAAGACGTGACATTGGGCTCCCTGGTGGGACTCCTTGATGATGGAAATTATTTTATCTGGTATGCCTCTCCTACGTAAAGCCCTCCAGATGTATTCCCGGTCAACGCTGTCAAACGCCTTCTCGTAATCGATGAGCATGAGATGTAATGGGGATCTTCACTCTGCGGATTGTTCAATAATAATTCGGAGGGTGTTGATGTGGTCGCTACATGAGAAGCCTTCGCGAAAGCCGGCTTGTTCGTCAGTCAATGTGCGGACAACTGTTTGTTTGATCCCGTTAAAGATTATTTTTGCCATCAGTTTGGAGACTGCTTGGAGAAGACAGATCCCATACTAATTATTGCAATCCTTGAATTAATCACCTGCAATGGACCATATCCAGGTAGTGCTACCTCCACCGGCAGATCTATGGCAGCACTTGATGAGTAAGGATCTATCGGTGGTACGAAACCAGAGGCCGAGGGTTCCATTACGCCTGGACCCTGATGCGAACGCAAGGGAATATGCGCCGTCCGCCAACCATTCCATCCTTATCGCCTCATTTTTTATCATTCCCCATTTTTACCTCCTCTGTTTGTGTTGTCTTCCCCAGGCCTATGAATTTTTTGTTAATACATAAAGGACAGGGGCAACGAGCGGCGAAAACCCCGCCCAAGTCTCCCGAACTGAGCTACAGCAAGCATAGGCCGCTGCTAAGCTCGTTGAGGAGCCTTTTTCTTCTCCAGATGGCACTGTGCGACCTTCACGGTCATTATGCTTCCTAAAGCTCCGTCCGCATGGGCATCTTCGGATGCCCACCAGACCTTTCATTACATCCTTCAGGTCGCATTTTTTCGGGATCTTAATAATGACACGCTTCTTCCACTTTTTAAGGAGAGTTTCGGTTTCCCAACACACTCGGGTAAGGGGGAGAAGAATATCCGCAGTAGCACTGGCATCCGCTTTAAAAAGTTGCACCGGAATTCCATCTATCCCCGATTTAATAGCCGCAGTTACAGTCTGTTCCATAAGAAAGGAGGCGCGAGTATTTCGGTAGTTATCAAAATTTTTATTCCATTTTTTTTACAGTGTAATACAAGTAAAAAGCTTCGGCGCAATCAATTAGTAAACAGTGTAGTCACCTTCAGCATTGCGAATGGCCTGGCACCTTCGAGGCATGCTTTCGACGAGGTTTTTAGCGTAGCTTGTTGGAAGAGAACGCCAATTCTTTCCAATCTCCCAAAAAAGCTGCTCCAAGCTGTTAACAGGCTTTCCCGCAAGTCTGCTCTTCATAATGGCCCACACATTTTCGATGGGGTTTGCGTCAGGAGATTGGGAGGGGCAGTCCAAGGTGTTGATGCCATTTTCCTCCTTCCAGGCGCGGCAGAGGCGGCTTCGGGTCGTTGTCTTCTTGAAGGACCCAATTTCCGTCATCAGGTCCAAACATTTTCTCGGCCGACTTCATAAGGCTTCGTTTGTAAATTGCAAGCATTTTCACTGCATTCAAATTCTACGTGAAAAGTCGCAAGCCACCAAATCCCCGCTCTGAGAGTCACCCCCAAACATTTAATTTTGCCGGATGTTTGACAGTGCGCTGAACGAAATCGGTATTGCTTCCCAACCAGGCACACTTCACTGGAATCCACGCACAAAAAATAGTTTTCGACCAATCGCGATCCTTGTTTTCCTCCGCCCAGTTCAGGCGCTTGTCCATATGGGTTGTGCTGAGAAGAGGTTTCGAGCTCGTAGAACGGTATAGTAGCTTGGCTTGATGTTGTGATGTGCGACCGGTAGCGCAGTATGTTGAGGCATCAGTCTCATGTTTGACTACCGGCGTTTCGGGTTCGAATTCCGTCCACGACGACGTTCGTGGCCATGGATGTGCAGGAGGTGCATGCTGGCAACTGCATTCTTTGAAACCAGTTTATGTCGTGAAACGTCAACTGGGCCACATGGAACAGTTGACGCGCTATGCCCCACAAGGGGTTAGGGCAATTGAGAGAGAGAGAGAGAGAGTTGATGTTAACGTGGTCGTATCGTGTTGAGGCTGACATGAATTCCCTTCCTGGCGGGTTTGACCTTGGCTTCGCGCAGGTGCAGAGTGGGATGACTCCTGAACATCTGCACTATCACTTTGTCGTGTTTGCTGGACGGCGCTCTTGTTTTCCCGCGTTCAGGAAGTTCATCAACATTTTTTGTCTCTTTGTACTTTGACTTTTTAATAACGATAGCTGCCGCGGAATATGATAATTTTGGTTCTTTTGCATGCGTGCAAAAAAAGACAGCCTCAAAGCTCTTCGCGTACGTGGAACTCATTTCGATAAACGACTGCTCACTTCGACGAGCAACACTGAGGTATGTAAATCAGTAAATGCGTCGCAGCCAACCGATGATACGATCCTGCAAAACAAAAATTTGAATATTTTCTATTCTACTATTAAAAACCCTGCCTCCTTTTCTAAAGAACAGACTATATATAGCTTCAGCCGTTCGCGAAATATTCTCGGACAGACAGGCACACTTATAGCGGATTTCATAAGTTTTTTGTCTTTTCTACAAAACGGTAAAAATTGACGACAAGTGTTCGCCAAATCCGTTGAAAGGATCCCCCGACAAAAATTGCGGTAATAATAGTAACCATGAACGGATGTTAATTGCCTTGACCCCTTCTGAGGCACGGGCGCGTCAACATCGCTAGCATTTCTATGCCTTGTTGACATTTCGACAGCATGTCTACTTTTAGGATATGCAGAGTGCAGTTGCTAACATGCACCTCCTATCCGCGTCGTCGTTATACTGACAAGCTTGGAGCACAGTAGAAATTCTATTGGTAACCACCCACATGCAGGTTTGTTGTTCGTGCCGAGGATCGAACCTCCATTCTCTGGAGCATAGAACGGTGGTCGAACCACGGCAACCGAGCGCGTGAATGCATACTGAGAAAGAAATAATAAATTGAAAAAAAAAATAACTAGGAAGAAATGAGTAGCTTCTCAGAAGAAGAAAAAATAATTCATCAAAGGTAAATAAACCTTAACCGTTAAATAACTAAAGTAATTGTCGACAATATTAAGATAAAACCCCCATTATCCATGGACAATATTCAAAACCCATTTGATTTCCATCGCCACAATATTATGAACGTTTGCACCTCTACTTCTCCCAAGATATAAAATTCGCATTCTCGAAAAAGGACGACAATTTTCAAAAACTTCTCCCGCATTCACCATCAAAAATGCAGCATCGTCCATTAATTTTATGAGAATTTAAATCCTTGGCCATATGCGAGATAAATGATTTTTCATTCACTGCTGGGTTACGGAGCACGGACCATTCTCTCCTCTTAGAGGTTGGTCATTGATGACTGTAATTTGGTGAAGGATTTCGAACCCATTACAATGAATTTAGACCATTCCACTCGGTCTCATTAGATCGGGATCCTTTAATGTAATGACGGTTGTTCGTTGTATCCCAGAGTATGTATTGTAGTATTTAAAAATACATGATTGTGAGGTTAATGTCATTTTCGCCCATGATGAAGTGACCGATTGTTGGGTTGGAATGATTTAGGACAACGGATACATGCTTTGGAGAAGATTAAATTAAAGATTAAGGGCGGGGGACGAACCGAAGGGTTACAACCATACTTGGTCATTGTCCTGAATGTTTCCGGTCTCCGCTGAGAAAATTGATGACCATTTGTAATCATATTAAATCGGTTTTGAAACGCTTACATAAACAAATAACTGGCGCAACAGTTCAGTTTGGAGCAAGGTCTCGAAGTGAGTTAGCATCAAATCATTTACTAGATTGCGATAGTGCGTTTGTGTGTAATCAGCAACATGCTCAAGCGAGTTATTTACCCCAAATGGGTAATCATTTAACAGCTGAGCCGAATACCATATCTTAAAGTTGAAGACTGGAAAGTCTCGAGTCAGAAGTCTTTCTCGAATCACATCTGGATTCTCCACAGTGGACCTCAGGATTGGCCAACCAAAGCCGTTCAGGAATCCTAAAAGGGCCGACTGGAAGAAATCCAGAAGGATGATCTCCTCCAAATTATCTGCTTATATGAACTTTAGTATAGGGACCGGATTTCAGGATTTCGAATCCCTGGTTACGACCTTTGAGAAGACCATGGACTAAGGTACAAAATCTCGGGTCCTCTAAAGTATAGTAAGAAAATCCTGCCTTCGTGGTGAAATGAAGACCTGACTTGCCTAAGGAAATTAACAAGGGACGTCTTCAACACCTGTTAAAAACACAAGTACTCGCAACCATATAAGGATTGCTTTAACATCTATAATAAAGCCATCAAAACAGCTAAGAGAGATTCTTGGAGAGACTACTGCAAATCGATTGTGGACATCTAGACTGTATAAGATTTTATCCAAGGAACACAGTTGTCCGTCTTGCATTAAGAGACCACTGAAACACTCGAACTTCTTATGACGACACTGCTCCCAAGCAGTGAGGGCCACTGCAATAATACTGGCGTTCCAAGCACTCAGGCAGTATCCAGGGACGAAATTGCGTCGTTAATCACATCTCAGAGGACTGTGTGGGCTTTCTTCCATACAAGTCACCAAGCTTAAATGGCATACTACCGATTGTACTCTAGCAGACTGAGGATATTGTGACACCATGGCTGGTGGTAGTCCAGATGGCGCAACGGTTAGCACGTTCGCTTTCTACGCACTGGGCCCCGGTTCGATTCCTACTGAATCCGATAAAAAAGGGGATTTACGTGTCGGACTATGAGCCCACTCAGCTCTTAAATGAGTACCCATTTATGGGGTAAATAACTCGGTTGAGCGTGTTGCTTATCACACACCTCTGCACAAGACCATCACGATCTAGAAAATGAGATGATGCTAACTCATCTCGAGGCTATGGTTCAAATTGGACTGTTGCGCCAGTTATTTATTTTATGGCTGGTGGTTATTCTCAGAAGCTGCATAGCAAGCGAATCCTAGACAGTCGCATTCAGTAAATTCGGCAGATCTCTCCATTATCAGCATGCTTACCTGAAGGGAAAGTCGACGGAAACGTCTCTTCACAAGTTAGTTCGCACAACTGAGCATGACTTGCGCGACAAACAGCATATCCTGACGGCTTTCATAGGCATTGAGGGTGCCTTCAATAATGTCATAATATAATCATAACCGATACCATGTTAGGTTAGGTTAAGTAACGGGGCTGTCGTGCAAGAGCAAATACTCTCAAAACGACTCACTTAGACCAGACGAATAGATCCGTTGTGATACCCAGAGTTCACTTTAAAAGAAACCGACCCAAAGAAAAACTACTCTGCGAACTATTGACATTAGATTCAGCCAGATCTCCCAGGTTATCAAAGAAGAAGGACCCCAAGGATGACTTTCTAATAGTCGCCAAGGCAGGGCAGCCACAGAGGAAGTGCGATACACTTTCCTGCTCCTCCTCATCCCCACAACTTCTGCAGATTTCATTAAAAGGGGCTCGGAGCCTCCTAGCATGCTGGCCGATGAGGCAGTGCCCCGTCAGAACCCCTACTAATCCTAATATGATGTTTTTTAAGGACAAAAGATAAGTCCAGCGTTTCGCATTGATTTGACAACCGATACCATACTGGAAGCCCTTAACGAGTTGGATGTTGAAACATATTATACATTATTATATATGTACGTATTTCCCCTCTGTTGTGGACTTTAGCAATGGATGGCCTCCTCTGAAGATTGGAGAAATCTAGAGCTAAGATTGTTGTGTTCGCAAATGACATTGTAATCCTGATTTCAGGAAAGTTTCTACCCGTGATGAGTGACATCATGAGTGGCGCCCTGAAGATGGTCAGCACTTGGGCAGCAGAGTGCGGCCTGAGTGTGAAACCAGAGAAACTCTAGCTGGTCCTTTTTCCCACAAAAACAAAAGTGGAGGAGTTTGTGCTCCCAGTACTAAATGGACTCTCACTGACTCTATCAACTAATGTGAAGTGCCTGGAAGTCATTCTCGACTCGAAGCTCTCTCTGGAAACTAAGAGCTCGCGCAGACGGCAAACTTTTTAGTTCGCAGAACAATTAAATAGTTTAGTTAGAAAAATAGAACACACGGTAGTTTATGAGACCGCGCATACAGCAGACTGTTTAGTTATCGCTGTGTGCGCGGTTTCATAAACCACCGTGTGTTCTGTTTTCTGACTAAACTATTTAATTTTTTTGCGAACTAAAAAATTTGCCGTCTGCGCTAGCTCTAAACGTCGAACACCGCATCAAGAAAGCTCTATATGCTTGCAGGAGAACCTGCGGCAAGAATTGCGGACTTCAACCGTGGGTATACACAGCGGTGGAACGACCACTAAATGCTTACTCTCCCTTGACCTACAAATTAGCTTCAACACAGTTTGAAGCGCGGTCAGACTCAGGGAGTCTGATAGCTGGACACAGCAGACACAGCAACATACTGTCATCCCTTCCGAGTGAGGTGCAATACATGCTCCCAACGGACTACATCGTCGCCGAAACAGAATATCAGAAACACTTCGCCACTGCCTGTCCAACTAGAACGGAATGGTGTGAGGAAGATGTGACGTCGAGATATGACCTAAGGATTTTCACTGATGGCTTGCCGCGTCGGTGCAGGGATTTTCTCTGAAATCTTCGGAGGTTCGAAGTCACTCCGCCTCCTAGATTATGCAAGTGTATTTCAGGCGGGAATGCTGGCAATAAGGGAGGCTTGCCGGATGCTGAAACGTAACACAGTAGCCTCAAGGGACATCGCCATTGCCAAGCTGCGACAACGTCATCTAAAATAAGTAGTAAAGCAATGCCGTCGGGAGTTGATCGATATGGCCAGTATGCAAAGAATCACCCTCTTTTGGATTCCGGGTCACAGAAATATAGCAAGAAATGAGCAGGCCGACCAACTTGGGAGCAAGGACGTATCTTACGCGGTGGAAGTCCACGCGCCACTTGGGGCTAGTAAGAGGAGTTTATACAACTATTATATAAAATTAGCAAACGACGGATGGAGCGCGCTGATTACGTGCACAACATCTAGGAGCATATGGCCATTTTACAATACACCAAAGACCAATGCCCTCCTAAATAGGACCCGTACAAATGTGGCCTGAATTGTCACGATCACGACGGAGCTCTAGCCAGTGAAGGAGCATGCGGCCAGACTTGACATAACCTACAATGAATTCTGCCGTAGCCGTAGGATAGGGCGAAGAAGAAGACCCGGACTCACTTCCTTTGCGAATGGCCAGCTCTATCCTGGGTGCGTCATTGAGCTTTTAGCAGAGCGTTCCTCACAGATACATCGAAAATCGCCGGCAATGGAATAGGAGAGATACTTCGTTTTCTCAATTTTACAGGTTGGACTTAAGGTAACGCCCAGGTTAATCCACCTAGCAGACTTCAATTTCAATGGTCCCTCTCTTGCGAGAACTTTTGTGGCATCAAAACGGCGCACACCCGCGCTAATTGTGTTTCATTTTTGTTTTGTTTTTTTTTTTTTTCTAAGATAACAGCCACCCTAACCAACCAATCATTTAACTTTTATTCAAATAAAAAAAAGCTCGTCTTTTACACCACCTGTGAAATAAATACACCAACTGGTGTTAAAAGGAACTACAATTTTTCCACAATGCAATATAGGTTTATTTTTTATAAAGAATTCTTGGAAAAGGATTTTATCCAAAACTAAATTTAAGTAATTTTATAACAAAAATCCTTCTGAAAATAAATTGTTTTTCTCTGCAATGTCGCATACCTAATTCAATCAGGTAATTTCTGTTTGAAGTCTAGTAAAAAGGAAGATATGATACTTAGGACGTGACCTGGTCTCTCTAACTTGTAAGAATTGTATGCACGTACCTTGTCTGGCAAATCAATTTATGCATGCAAAGTCAAAAAGGATATTTCAAGGAAACATAAATCATATTTGATACGCTTAATACTCGTACGCCCAACCCATCATTTAAATTTCCAATTTAATTTTCGTTTTTTTTTCCACCAGGACTTAATTCAATTTTCCTATCAGCACACACACGCATATCGAATACTTAATAATAAGGACTTAATACAATTTTCTCATTTCTCTTCATTTCAGTTTGGCGTACGGCACGGTTTTCATCATTGGAGTTCTTGGAAACATTTCCGTTGTTATCGTCATAACGAGAACATCAAAAATGCGGTCGCTTACCAACCAATTTATCGCAAATTTAGCTGTTGCCGATCTCCTGGTAAACATCCTTTGCCTACCTTTCACGCTTGTTGCCAACCTGTACCCAGGTAAGTGTTCCGGGGGTTGGGGAATAATGTTATTAACGCTATAGCAGGACGAAGAACGATGCATGAATAAAATAACCCAAAATTATTGTATCCACTAGCTGTGAAGAATTATGATTTATACTCGTGCGGATAGTCGGTGTGGTTAAAGAGTAATTGAATATTTATTAGACATAAAGATGTTGAGCAGGCAGAAGTTTGGATAGGAATGAATGGAGTCTGGTCAACTTCTGTCAGGACTACTTGAGGATGCTAGTTGGAAGCTTGTATGTAAATTCCATGATTTGTAATCTGACTCTAAGTGAAAAAAAAAACGCAATTGAGGTGTTCGGATGAACCCCAACCCGGGAGTGCTTCGACTTTGTTTTTCTATTACGCCGGCGACTTACATACTGTAAATTTATGACAATAAACGGTGTGTGTGCGTGTGGGGGGCAATTGGCAATCAACAAGAGAAAGGTTCAGCTGTTAGGTTAGGTAAGAGGGTTGCCGCTAGCGCAGCTCGCATTAGGCCTCCGATTTGGGCCTATTTGCTGCTAGCTAATTAGAGCTGCCCAGTGACCACTCCGCTAAATTGAATTAGCTGACTGAACGAGGCGACAGTGGCCCCCTCTTCTAGCTCTCGAAAGCTGTAAGCACCTAAGATGTTGAGGCGTTTCCAATTTAGGGCTGGACACACACACAAAGTATGTTCGATGGTGTCCTCTTACATCTAGCATATTCTGCATAAATAGCTGGAGTTCAGTCCCAATCTTCTCGCGTGATATGCGGTAAGGCCTGTGTCCTGTGAGTAGACCTACAGTCACTCTCAGCCAATTTCTTTTCAGTTTGAGTAATATCCTGCTCTTGCTCAGATCAAGTGATGGCCACAAGGTCATGGCTACCCTACAATCCGTCCCGTTTGTCCAGTCGAGTTGAAGTTTAGTTCGTATGGCCTCCATCTATTTCGTTTGTGAAATTCGCAAGTGACCGTGGCATAGGTGTCGGTGGGCTGTTCACGGCTCCCGAACCTCTCCTTGCCAGTTCATCGGCTTTCTCGTTACCTGCAACACCACTGTGGTCGGGCACCCACATAATCCTTATGGGAGTATGTT
This sequence comes from Chloromyia formosa, assembly GCA_964017055.1. Taxonomy (NCBI): domain Eukaryota; kingdom Metazoa; phylum Arthropoda; class Insecta; order Diptera; family Stratiomyidae; genus Chloromyia; species Chloromyia formosa. Next base: position 13,294,851 of record OZ024817.1, read on the forward strand.
CAGTATTTCTGTCGACAGCCTCTCTGCATACATTCTACGTTCTCGAAGAGCATCTGTATGACACTGGAGCCAAAATGGCCGCCCTACTGTCGACGCAAATCGTTGTCATCCTCGTCGAAGTTCCTTGAATGGACTCTACCACCATGCGTATAGCATGTAATTCCACCTGGAATACGGTCGCCTGGTTCGCTAGTCTGAACCACTGCCTCAGGCCCAAATCCACCGAGTAGACGCCTGAACCTAATCCAGTGTCAGTCATTGAACAATCCGTATAAGGACGCCACCGTTATTGATGGTTTCTCTGCTCTCCCAACCTCTCCTTGTAGGGGTATGCTTGTTTGGTCATGTGATCCATATCCTCAAGATCGAGGCGGTATTACCTCTGATATGTTGTCAGAATACAAGAGTAACCATTTCGGTTTGAATCGTGAAAGCCTGCGCTTCTGCAGATAAAACGGTCCAGAGGCATAAGCCCTAGGATCACCACACATGTAATATGTAATACGCTGTCTGACGTCTGAGACCCCATGTATTGGAGTAAACCTACAGACACGCAAATAGGTCGCGGGCCTTACTAATTCAGCTTCCTGGCTAGTATTAAGCCCAAATATTTAACACTGTCCACAAAGTGAAGTGGTACTCCGTTGAGGGTGAATGTCGTAATTTGCGGTACGTTATGTTCTCTTGTAAAAAGTATTAGTTCCGTTTTTATCGGGTTGGTTTAAAACAGTTTCCCCGGCCCAGATTTGATCTGATCCAGCGCCGATTGCATAAGGTCCGACACGGTTTGAGGGAACTTACCTCTCACAAGCACCACAATGTAATCGACATATGCCAACACCTCAAAGCCACTGGCTTTTAACCTCTCTAGCATTTCGTTGACCGTCAGGATTTAGAAGAGAGGGGATAATAATAAAATAATAAACTTTCTTATCTTTTTTAACCCGAAAAAGGTAGCCTCGATTTTCCTGTTCCTGAGCAAATCCGACGCCCAAGTTGTTAGGGTTGGGTCAACCCCGTAACGGGTCGTAGCATTAATAATGCTCGTCACGCTGACATTGTTGAAAACCCCCTCGATATTCAGGAAGGCTGCTAGCGGAAAATTTTGTTGTTGTAAGGATTTTTCTATCGTCCAGACTACTCTGTGTAGCGCCGTTTATAGTGATTCGACCTGCCTGGTTTGAGAATAAAGACCACTCGTGTTCTAGTCCATTGTTCGGTTATTGTCCCTAAACGTAAGCAAGTGCTACACATGCACTGCAATATTGGAATGATGGACCTTAACGCTCTTTGGAGCATAACTGGCGAAATGTCATTGATCCCTGTGGCTTTAAAGGGTTTGAATGTGCATATTACGCATTAAATTGCTCCCACATGAGGCGCCCAACGTGGGGCGCCAAATATGTAACGGACGGTTTGGCGTGTGGGAACGGAGCCTTAGGTAGCATAATGACCGTGAAGGTCGGGCCGTGCCTTCTGGCGAAGAAAAAGGCTCATCAACGAGCTAAGCAGCGGCCTATGCTTGCTGTAGCTCAGTTCGGGAGACGTGGGCGGGGTTTTCGCCGCTCGTTGCCCCTGTCCTTTACATATTAACAAAAATTCATAGGCCTGGGGAAGACAACACAAACAAGGGAGGTAAAAATGGGGAATAAAAAAAAATGAGGCGATAAGAATGGAATGGTTGGCAGATGGCTCGCTTGACCTCGCGCTCGTATTGGGGTCCAGGTGTAATGGGACCCTCGGCCTCTGGTTTCGTACCACCGACAGATCCTTACTCATCAAGTGCTGCCATAGATCTGCCGGTGGAAGCAGCACGACCAGACCAGAATATGGTTCATTACAAATCCCGTGGTAGGGAAGGGTCAAGCGGGCCGGGTCCATTATACCTGGACCCATAAGGTGGACCGAATTACACCATAGGTCCTAGAAAACGAGAAGGGGGAAGGATCTTTCCTGATTGGACGGCATTCCCCTGTTTATACTGACTTTGTTGTAGATTGGCTGGTGCAGCCCCGTGTTCTATCACGGGACTTTTAGTATTTTTGTTTTATAGGAGTTTGATGTATAGGCATTACCCCTAGTTATCTGAGTATCGCTTTCCCTTTGGGTGTATTTGGGGATGCCCCCCTTTAGTTTATTTGAATATAAATTCGGTCGGACGTGCGAAATATTTTGTAAGTTAATGGAGGGGGCCAGTGACTGCCGTAATCATTCCCACTCCACTACTTCCAATCACAAAGCTGGTCTGCCAGAGCACGTCATCTGGTGGTCTCTGGAGAGGGGTTTTCTACACCTTTGGTGTTCCATTACAAGGCCGGTCAGTGACAGAGAAGGTGGAGAGCCTTCTCCTCATCTATAACTCCACAAGTCCTGTCGAAGTCGTGATGAGGAATACGGTGCCTCTAGGCAAGCTTAACGATTGAGCAGTGCGCCGTGATAACCCCTACTACTCTGCCAATGTGCGTTCTGTTCAGCGACAACAGTGTGGCAGAGCGGCTGGGATCAAATATCAGCCGGATCATTCTCGTTGTTTGGATTGTGTTGCCGCTGAGCCATCTTTTATTAACTCTGTCCACAGCAGCGGTCCTAATCGCCAATTTGCACATTTGCAAATTGCATCTTAATGCCCTTGCGTCTTTCGTCAGCCGCCCCAGTTGTCCGCCTTGCAGTTACCTCAAAACCACTACGGCTCGGGATTCAATAGATGCTATTGAAGAAGCCACCCATCTCTGCGAGGGCTGAGCGGCAGTTATCAATGGTTTTAGATGTCGAGTGAACGAATCGCCGCCTGACTATCTGTGTAAATAGCGATGCCCCTCACAGTAATGTCATGACTGCCCAGCCAAAACAGGACTTCCGAGATCACCAAAAGCTGCGCCTGTAGAACACGGCAATAGTCGGTAAGATGGAGTGAAAAATTAATTCCCAGTCCTTCTGAGTAAAGGCCTACTCCGATCCCCCTCGTTGGCCCTAGAGCTATTTGTATAGATGACCATGGAATCGACGGTTAAGGGCATATCCTCCGTTCATAGACTCCTCAACGGAATCAGACTAGGGGAGTTTCTGCCAAAAATTATATTTTGGAAGAATGTAGTCCGTCTCCCTGGGGAGATGCAGGTTGTTTAGTATAGTAGAGTGTCCCCGCACTTATCGCACGCCACTGGCCCGTCTCGCGAAGGCACAAAGTCGTGTTTCCGCTAGTTGTTCAACAAAAATGTCCAACGGGAGCAAGCCTTTCATGACAAAAAAAGAACATTCTTGGGGTATTATGTAAGTCTGACATACTGTTGAAGGCATTTTGAGTCCTTTGGTGAGGAAATGGCAATGAAGTGACATCTAGACAAGATGGGTGTCATATGACTGGTGGTCATGAGTCGAATGCACTGGCCTACTGTTGATAATATTTTGAGTCCTTTTATGAGGAAAAAAGGTTATTCTTGGCAATGATGACTGGGGGTGATGCGGCGAATGCAGCAAACTACTTATTATGGCATTTTTTGAGTCAGCAACTTTTTGGGCAGGAATTGAAACGGAAATCAAACCGAGCAAACAATTTTTAAATGGATGGTGATACCAATCATCTTGACGCAAGGGACATATACGATATAAAAGACATAACGGACATAAAAGACCGGAAGACCTGATATCCTCGAAAACAACTCAAAGTTATAGTATGTCAAAGGCACATTTACTTAAGGATGTGCACCTTAGCTCTTTGTGGACAACATTTTTGAAAGCAAGTCACAGACAACTTGAAAGCAAGTGGATCCCATTTGCGTGGGACGGGCCTGAAGTGCCAATAAGCATCGTTCTTTTTGAGGATTTTTTATGAATGCGAAACCATTTTTCAGTTCAAATTTACGAGTATATAAAATAAAATTTCATTTGATGAACTTCAATTTCTATAAGCCTCTCCGGAACAACTTACTCAACAACATTATTCTGAAACTGAATTACTCGATCCATTACACGAAGTACAGAATTGAAGAACTTGCCATTCAGCAAACAAATTACCTAATATACCACTCTGTGGAGAGGTGTTGGTTCACATCTAACGCACAATTTGAATCCTTCCTACGAGTAGTGCTAGTGAACTCCAATTTGCCCCAAAATCCTTGTTTGCATAAGAGCTCCACTCCGAAAATTGAGATATGCCAATGGAAATGGCTAATCTCGGTGTCAATAAAATCCAACTCGGCATAATGTAAGGAAGGGTTTAACGTATGCGAATGCCATTTGCCGGCAAGAATGTAATATTTCTTCGCATGTACACGCTAACATCGTCCTTTCTGATGTTTGACAAAGCACAAAGCGAATATGTATCGTATGAATACGAGTATGTGTCTACTAAACATTCCAAGACGACATTCATTCTTGGTGAGAATAGAAAGGAGTCGATTAGATGTTTTGTTGGTCCCGAAAAGGACCTAAATTTGTACAAGTAGGAGGTATTGGGGAAATGTTATTTGTATAAAATTTTCATTAGAAATTCGGAGAAAACTCGGCCCGAGTTCTTCGAATAGTCACATCACTACTATGGCATGCAATAAAATGAATTTGTTTCGACAGTTTCAAACTAAGAGTACGACATTGTGTAACTTTATTTGAACTATGTATCCTCTTTCTATAGTTGACTCCACTGGAATTCGCCTTTGCTAACAACAATGTCCTTTTCTATTTTCTGTTTGCAATTCTCGGCCTTTCGTCCCTTCGTGTACAGCCTGGATCCTTGGCGTTTTCTTCTGCAAAACGGTGAGCTACCTACAAGGAGTGTCCGTCTCGGCCTCGGTAAACACATTGATGGCTATTTCAATCGAACGATGTGCTGCAATTTCATTTCCGTTGTCGGGCACAATGTCCAACAAACAATATCGAATTTCGGTCGTCGTCATTTGGTTTGTGGCTTTAACGATTAATTTGCCGTGGCTGTTTGTATTTACGCTGGAACCAATTGGTATTACGGGTAGTAAAGCGATGGTAAGTATAATTGCATTCGTTCTTCTTCTTTCCACGTCGTTTACTGGTGGATAATCACACTCCTCCAATTGTCTGAAGTGTCCTTAAATTGACGATTAACAGGATTTTGATTCCTTCGACAGGTCTGTATCGAATTGTGGCCTTCACAACAGTCCGAGAATATTTTCTTTATTATAGCGAATCTAATAATTTGCTATTTGGGACCGTTGGTCGTTATAAGCATATGCTACATCATCATTTGGCGAAATGTGGCGAATCGGAGTATCCCGGGCGAGAGACTATTCGGACGACGTAAAAACGATGCCATCCATAAAAGTCGTGTGAAGGTAAGGTGGTAGCAGATGATCTGGTAAATTGTTTTATATTTTTACAGAGTTATGAGTCATAAGGGGTGATGGAGTCAGGTGGCATTGGATTGTTGTTACCATTAAGCCTCCAAAAAAGCTGGGGTTATGGGCCATTTTCACAATGTCTAGTTAAAGTTTTTCCTGTAGATAAACGCTAAACGGCACCCATCCTCCAGTTAAGAATTTATTGGACGATAACTCCTAACAGCTGATACGGGCTGCTGAGATTTTAACAGCTAGAACTGTTTACGTTTGCAAATTCAAATGAAACAATTAAACTGGTCACAAAGTACAGAGTTCTGGAAATTCATTCAAAGGAATAGGATTTGAAACCAACTCAACCGCAAAATAATGCTGAGAGATGACACAGACGTAGAATAGAGTTGAACAGACGGCGGAATTCCACCATCAGCTGATTTTATACTGCATTAGCTGAGCTTTCGACTGCATTATCATATTTTGAGCGTTACATACGCAGGTTAAATTTAGTGTCCCGGATAGCTAACTGGCAGTTTAACCAGACATTGAGAAAACGGGCCTGTATCGTTTTGTTGAATTAAACCCTTACGCCGAAAGCCCAATATACGCGGAATTTGCAGAAAAATAGGGGAATTTTCCCTAAAGCTCCTACGCCGCAAGCTTTTTAACGCGTGTATTGGACTTTCAGTATTAAAGCTTCGAAGCACAGCTCTAACTCTACTCTAAGTGCAAATCAAGAATATCTTAGTGTATTGAACAACCAACAACTTCAAATTCAAGAGAGGTCTCTTAAGCTGGAATTACCATGATGGCTTCATGATTTTAGCCGTCGCACGAAACGAGTTTAAACACATATGTACAAAATGTGTTGGATAGAGCTAATGAGCGCGCGCGTTTTTGTCGCTTTAGGGAAGCCGCAAAGTTTTATGAAACTCAAAATTTTGCCGCTTTTCTAGCGATGACAGATTCCGTTTCCATTTGCTCTATGGGCAATCATGAATTTGACAATACAAAATGCACATCGTAGTAAAGGATTTTTTTTTAGAAGTACGAACGCCAAAAGACCTTTTCCATAGTCCTCCTCGTGGGCGCCCCCTGGTAACGACAGTGAGTCAAACCGCTGACGGCCAATAAGACAGTTTGAAAAAAGGCAGATAGCTGTAGCCTGAATGGCTGACCAACACCTAAGCGTCTCAAGTTTACTACGATGGAATGATTTGTTCGACCTGCAACATAGTTGTGTGAACTCCAGCACGTTTATTAAACCATCTGAAGCAGCTATCTCCGAGGCCATCCCCTGAATGGGGTTAAGCAATGTGGTGACAACTCGTCCTTGCAAAAACCACTCCATGTCAAGAAATCTGGAACAAAAGCCTCGGATTGGACGGATCAACAACGACGACCACGCAAACGACTAAAGGATAATTCTTTCGGATCCTGGAATTTACGCTCACTGAACAAACCGGGGGCCGAGAAGACCCTCCTTCAACAGGTCGAAAAGTACAAACTGAGCATTACTGCAGTCAAGGAAACAAATTGGCTTAGCAGCGAGATCAATGACAAGAAATCGCACACAATTTTCACAAGTGGCAAACCATCGGGCTACAAGGAGTTTGGAGTAGCATTTATAGTGAACAATCACCTCAAGCCGCACATTACTAGCCGCATTAAGGTTCGATTCTTCAATCTCTGGCTCATCAATGTGCACGCACCCCCACTGAAGTTAAAAAAGACGCAGTAAAAGATTAGTTTTACGCCCGCCTTGAAACTCTCTTCGACTCACTTCCAACAAACGACGTCAAACTGCTGCTGGGAGACTTTAACGCGAAAGTCAGAAATGAAAGTTGGCACCGGGGGACCACTGGAGGCCACAGTCTCCATGAAGAATGCAACGACAACGGCCAGCGACTTATCGACTTCGCCTGCAGCAGGAATCTAGTCGTAAGCTCTACGTGTTTCCCGCATCGACGCATTCACAAGCAGACCTGGAAATCTCTAGACGCACATAATGTCAACCAAATTGATCACGTCCTCATTTGCAAGCGATGGGCGATGGTTTGGGGAAGACAACACAAACAGGGGAGGTAAAAATGGGGAATAAAAAAAATGAGGCGATAAGGATGGAATGGTTGGCGGATGGATCAGATGCCCACGCGGGCGGTGTAATAGGACCCTCGACCTCTGGTTTCGTACCACCAACAGATCACTACTCATAAGGTGCTACTTCGATCTGCCAGTGGTAGCAGCACAACCAGACCAGAATATAGTTCATTACAGGGCAGCTCTTACTTCGAGGCCTGCAAAGAAGTAGAAGCTGAGTATAGAGTGTGCTGTAAAAAGAAAAACCTAGGCGGAAACCATTGTAGATGAGAAAAAAAGCAAAGAGAAAAAAAAAAAACATTTCCCCATCATTCAGACGCTCGACAGAATTCAGAGAATCACGAGGATAGCAGAGGCGTAACACTGCATTCCTTGCAATAATTCACTCATGATCTCTGAAAACTGTTGAGCATTTTAGTAATAGAGACAAATGCAGATATCTTCACAAAAGTATTAATGCCTGGCAACAGAAAGGTACCCAGGGCTCCTCCGCGCTTTGTCCGGACACCGAATATGCTCCAAATACCGGCAATTCAAAGCATTTATGGAGGCCTTAAGTACGTGGTTAAACCACAAAAGACGAACACAAAGCCAGGACTGCCTTGTTAAACTGAATCTAAAAGGAAAAACTACTCTATATGAAGGATGGGGGCGCTACAGAGGAAAGCACAGCTACTTGAAGGCAAAATACGTGAAGTAAAATGGCTAAGTCCTAAGACTTAGAGCAAGTAGCCTTAATGCGCTTGTGGGGATACAAATCGGAGGAAGGACTAAAAAGAACCCGATCAGGCCCTTTTTAGTTCGGTTCTTTACCAGAATTGGGCCGCACGCTTGGCGCCAAATATGTAATCGAACGGTTTGACGGGCAACCGGAGATCCCCGTGGGGACAGAGCCTAAGGTTGTATAGTGACCGTGAAGGTTGGGCCGTGCCATCTGGAGAAGAAAAAGGTTCTTCAACGAGCGAAGCAGCGGCCTGTGCTTGCCCGGCTAGCTCAGTCGGTAGATCATCAGACTCTTAATATCAGAGTCGTGGGTCCGAGCCCCACGTTGGGCCATGAATGTAATGGACACTTGTTGGCGGACACATAAGTGTCCATAAAGACGGAGTAAAGAGTTGCCGAACTGACCGTGAAGTTCCGGTGACGCCATCTGACGAAAACTCCTCAGCCGGATGATGCTGTAGCTCTGTGTCGGGAGATGTGGGCGGGGTTTTTGCCCTCTCGCTGCCCCGTATCATTATCATTCTAAAGATCTCGTTCCTAAGGAAAAACAGCACACACAAGGGTACTAAGGTCCCATGACCAAAAAAAACAGCAAAGAAAAGAAAACTACTTGAAAACAATGGCCGTCAATCGGCTCATGTACCTTGACACGCTCTGGGTCCAGATGTAACGGACCCTGGCCTCTAAATCCACCCTGCCAATGAGATATCTCCCTAAACAAACAAAAATATGATATCTTCACCTCATATCACCAGCGCTGACCTGTAAAGGAGGCGGGGTTATTCCGTGAAGGAAACGCACGGGGTCTTACTACGTCTGGTTACAAAGCAAAAACCAAAACTAAATAGAATTCCCGAAAATACAATAGAACAAAAGTGGGTTAACAATAAAATAAAATCAATTCATAAGTAAAGCAATAAAAATATCAAGAATAAAAAATTACAGCGGATATAAAAAAATACTATTATCTAAGACAAATGATTGCGCTTACCTTCAGAATTCCTCGATGGCCACCGTGGCGTGAACCCTGAAGCAGCTGGAACTGAAGCATTAAATTTACTATGAAACTAAGAAAAAAAGCTACTCTGATCATCACTTTGCATAAAAAAAATCAAGCATTAAATATTTAAAAGAATCAGAAAAAAAAACAAACAATCATGCACTGCACGGCACTGGCAATTGATGGTTGTCAAAAAAAATTCACACGTTGTTGTTGGTGTCGGTGCTCTCCCAACTCTCCCGACCCCCGATTCAGCACAAGCATCGGCCGAAATTTCTCGTCAATCGACAAGGATGTTGGAGCGAAGAATTAAATATCGCTACCCACTTGTCTCTCCTATCCCAATGCGAGGTCGATGACACCAGATCAAACAGTATATTCTTACAGGACACATACTTAAGTGTTCATCAAAATATAGCGTTTGCAAATGTCAACGACCCGCAGTGCGATAAAATGACAGAGCTGTCGCTCTTGGAAAATTCCTTATGGAGAATTCGAATTGTTAGGTGGCAAATATTTTTAGAAAAAAAATTTGATTTTAAGAAAAATAATTGACCTTCAACAATCCGAATAGACAATTAAAAAAGTCATTCATTACACATGGTTTACCTTTAGTCCTCTGATAATTCCTTTTATTTGACTGGCCTCTTGTATAAGAACAATACCAAGATTTTCCTTGGCGAACCTGGCTACCATAACATCCGGGGCTGTTTTGGCGTGGTGCAGGTTTGCTTGGACTACGCCAATACAGGGACTAGATGTTTGTTTTGTCATTGTTGTCCTTTGGCGTTGGATTACCCAAATCAGAGACCTTCGATTTAGGTGCAGTCTCCGTTGGGGTAACAGTTCTGATTCTTTCTCTTCAGGGCAACTGAGGCGCTTCGACCCATCCACTCTAGGTTTGCATGGAGCACTATGCTCCACTTGCTTCGGAGTCGTGACGACCGGATGGGATGCAATAGTTGATAGTCCCTTATCCGCGGTTGCGTGGGTGCTTGCTGTATTCAACAGGGCCTTCGTGAGGGTCTTCCGCCCTGATTATCCTGATTATGAAAAATGATCGTTTAGAGCACACGACTTAATAAGGATTATTATTATTTTTTTTTTTTTTTTTAATTCGTCACATATAGATGGTGATTATTGCAATGATTCCATCATTATTAATATATGTTACTATCTATCTTCCAGGTCGTCAAAATGGTATTTGTCGTAATTATAACATTTGCCTTATCCTGGTTACCACTCTACACAATTTTCTTTATTGTGAAATTCTACGAAGACGTTTTATACTACGAATATTTCCAATCCGCCATTTATCTTCTACTGCCAATTGCCCAATGGTTGGGTGCAGCCAATTCGTGTATCAATCCCATCCTCTATGCATTTATGAATCGAAAATTTCGAATTGGATTCAAGGTACATTTACACAGCTTGCCTCCTTCGATATACATATTATTCGAAAAATTTATTATCCTTTAATCTCTCTCTCTTTTCCATAGAACGTTTTGAAAAAGCCCTTTTTCTCGCGAACATCACTCGAAAATGAAATACGTGATGTAAATTTGAAACAATATCGTGCCGAGAGCCTGTATAATCGTCGACCGATACTACGAACCGAATCGTCAAGGATGTCGTCGCATTACAATAATAATGTTTCGCTAACAATAAGACCTGCCACCGAGAGAATTAAGCTTTAATGTTAGGCGGATGAAGGAAACAAAGTGCAGGAATATACGAGTACAAGGATATGCGACTCGGCGATGTAAAAGCGAGAAACGACCTCAAGGAGAATACTGCTCAGGAGCTTACTGCTAATGTACTAGCATTTTTTCTACGTAAAGGAACAGAGTAATGGAAATATCGGGTCTTTTATATATTGTTATAAAAAAGTACAAATTTTATGTAAGATAATAAAAGATTTAAAAGAATGGTGTTGTATAATGTTTGGAACGTAACTTGCTTTCAGTTGGTCATAAACAATGAAATGTTTAAAATCTTGCGAGGTAAATAAGCCGAGGCGGTCGACTTTAATTTTCTTACGAGCAAACATTCCGAGGTGACCCCGTCTGATTTAGCACCGGTTGTAATAATGTTAATCTACATCAAAAAGTATGAGATACGTATTTTTTCCTTTTTTGCGGAAAAGCATTTTGAAAGGGTAATACTCACCACCGAAATTGACCCCTCATGGACAATGGAACACAGCCTCAAATAATTCACTCTCGGTTACGGTGAATGCACAACCAAGCTCCCAGCTGTCTCCGGTTACACCTGCCAACAATCCCGCACGACCTATTCCGAGTCAACACAATCTGACTCCTGCTCCACCCGTCCCTAATTCCAACAGCCTATCGATCGCCCAGCTAAATATCAATGGGCTGAAGCGTAAAATTGCAGAACTCACCGCGTTCATGGACAGACATCGCATCTTAATTGGCGCTATCCAGGAGACAAAATTGAATTCGTTCCGCAACTCCCATGTCAACTTTAACATCATAAGGAAGGACAGGCTAACCAACGCTGGAGGGGCGCTTGCCATCCTTGTTCATCGATCCATGCCATATCATGAGATTACTGTCCCAGCAGTCGGCAATATAATGGAAGTACAGTTAAATCAAGAATGTGGACATAGAAATTTTGAATTTCTGCATCCCACCAGTATCAAGCTGTCCCTCGGGATTCAGCGTAAATCTAAATCCCTTCCTGTCTAGCCAATACCGCTTCTTGCTAGAAGACTTCAACGCTCATCACGAGTTATGGCATTCCAACCTCGAAAACGACACCAGAGGAGTTGTCATAGCGCAACAAGTGCATGCATCAGATTTCTGTCCCCACTCGTTTGAAAGGAACCTTTTCCAGTTCCCCTGATATATCGACTGCAAGTGTGGGCCTCATCAACATTGCCCAATGGGAACCGACTCTTACGCTGTCATCTGACCACTTGCCACCCAATAGTGATCAAGCTCGATAAACCATCCTATGTAAACCATGCCGACCACCGCACCTTCATAAATCACAACAAAGCCGACTGGGTTGGCTACAAAGAGTATACGAGCGCGGCTTTTGTAGCCTTACCTACACAGCCTAATGTTCGAGTAGCTGAAGCCAACCTAAGACGTCTCATTGTGAAGGCAGCAGCTAGATTCATCCCGGCTGGTCGTAATCCAACAGTACGGCCTAATTTTCCCTCCTCAGCAGCAAGATTGGTGGATGAACGCGATAGAATTCGCGGCACAAACCCTGATAATCCCAGGATCGAAGATCTAAACCAACAAATTCAACATCATGTTGCGGAACATAGGAGGCAAAACTGGAATGAAGAATTGCCACCTAACAACCGGAGTTGGCAAGCTATGGTCCACGGTAAGAGCCCTCACTAACCCAACAAAGCAGAGAGGACTGGTTGTAATTCATTTTGGTGGCACTACTACTAATAATTCTGCACAGTGCGCCCTATTTAACAGGCAACTTGTTGAACATCCGCCACTCGACAGGCTAAAACGTAAAATATGCAGAACTATTCGCGACCATACCAACGACCATGCACTGCAAATCTCGTCGAACGAAGTCGCTTCAGCCATAAAAAGCCAAAAACTCCAAACCCTAGGACCGGATGGCATATTGATGATCAGCACCTTGACATACCTGCGATTGACTACATTGCGGAAGCCTTCAACCTCTCCATTTCACCGTCAATCATTCCCGAAATATGGACGAAAGGTAGGGTGATTCCAATATTAAAACCCGGGAAAAAGCACACGCAAGGCGGCTCCTACTGTCATCAGCTACGCCCTGATCCATTAATCAGTGCCACTCATGTAGCAGGTCGTAGGTGGTCAGGTACTCTGCAAACCATCGTTAACCAGTCGACTTTTTTTTCGCGGAGAAGCTGGGGGGGGGGGGGGAATCATGCAAAGATGTGCGTGTAGACATACACATTCCCACCTCGATCGCTTATGTATCCTGCTAATCAAGTCAGTCATCAATGCGCCCATTATCCATAAATTGCTCACTCGCACGACTTATTTCGTTTCCCCCTCGATGATGCAATACTTGACAAAAGTTTTCATCGAGGGCTTTACTCTACTACTACTAATGGTCGCTCAATGGGTAGAGATTTGGTCTCATAATTCGTGCGGTCTGGGATCGAGCGCTGCCACGAGCAAATGTTTTTTTTCTCACCTTGATAGCCCTCGGTGAAACCATACATGACCACTTACGAATCCATACATGAGTATCACTGACGAATTCATCAAGTCAGCTTCAATGAATTCGTCAGTGCTACTCATGTATGGACTCGTATGTGGTCATGTATGGTTTCGTCATATGCTTGAAAAATACACAATTGACTTTAGTCCCGCGGCTAGAACAATGGTCATGATCCTTTCATCCACGTAGTTGGGACGGCAAGCGACATAAATGGACTCAACCTTGCAAAATATGATAGAAATATGCCGTTTGGTACGAATGTTGGTGGGGCCCATACTTTCAATTTAAGAGATGGAGCCACCTTGGACCCTGCGGCAGAGCGGTTGTGCAGGCGAAAACCCGGAAAATTTGAGCCTTTTTTTAACATTCTACTCATAACTTCTAAACGGTGCCTCGTATCGAAAAACTTTGTAGAATATAAATTAAAGAGCGTCGAATTCTGCATCCAATGCATTGCTAAAAGTTCAATTCCGGTTAGTTGTATAGTCAATATTGATAGTTAAAAAACGTCAATTTTCGAGGCTTGGAAGAAAAATTACACTTATCACTTTACAAGCTCATAGATCGCTGAAACGGATGCTCCAAATGAAGAAACTCATTAAAGGAAAGTTGGAGATAATTCAATTTCCAAATATGTAATGGACGGTTTGGTGGGCATCCGAAGATGCCCGTGGGGACGGAGCCTAAGGTGGCGTAGTGACCGTGAAGGTCAGGCCGTGCCATCTGTCCTTTACGTATTAATAAAAATTCATAGGCCTGGGGAAGACAACACAAACAGGGGAGGTAAAAATGGGGAATGATAAAAAAATGAGGCGATAAGGATGGAACGGTTGGCGGACGGCGCAGATTCCCTCGCGTTCGCACCAGGGTCCAGGCGTAATAGGACCCTCGGCCTCTGGTTTCGTACCGCCGACAGATCCTTACTCATCAGGTGCTGCCATAGATCTGCCGGTGGAAGCAGCACTACCAGGATATGGTCCACTGCAGGTGGTTCATTACAGGGTCTTTCAAGCTTTTGCGCATTAAAACGTGGCAAGATTCGTGCATTTGAGGGCGCTGGATCGCTGCCGTTCGTTAGCGTATTTTTGCGATAACAAGTTGGAGGTCGCTGCCAACATCAGCATCTCGCTTCGACCTGACGTCCAAGAGACAATTCCTCTATGTCTCCACCGCTATATGGTCAATCTGGTTTTCTGTTCTGCTATCCAGGTCCAGATTATTACGTGGCAGCGTTTGTGCTTGAACAGAGTACCGCCAATGACGAGAGTTGCAAGACTCCACGAACATCTCACCATTTTTGTTCCTGTTTCCTAGTCCATGATTGCCCATTAAATGTTTTGGCAGACCCAACTTTAGCGTTGAGATCCACTGTCATATTTTTTATGTCACCTTTGGAAGCCTTGTCGAAGGTGTCGCCGAGCCGATGGTATAAGGCGTCCTTAACTGATTCATCCGCTTGTGCAGTCGGGGCATAGCACTGAATTATTGTGTTGTTTGTAATCCTGGATTTGAATCTGGCTGTGATGATATTATAGACAGGCGTGCCTCTCTAGTAAACAGGACTCCGCCGCCTGCCATTCGAGGTGACGTATTGTCTTCATTCTCGATCCAGGCCATCTTGTTTCGTTCAGTCCTAGTATAGCGATGTTATATGCGGTCATTTCCCGTTCGACTTCAGTAAGCCTCGAACTATTGCACCCGCCCCTTATCGTTCGAACGTTCCAAAAACCGATCGTGGTCCGTTGTTTGTAGTCAAAAGTCGTGGTAATCAGTCCGTGATATCCGCGGCTCGTTTAATGTTTTGAGTATAAATTTATTTCAAGTACGCAGGTTACAAGCCTACATACCCAATCTTCGGGGAAGGGTTACTTCCTTAGGTGTCCTAAGAGTCGCCGCGAGCTCTCCAACGGTGTTTTTAATCACGCGTTCTTTTGATGATCTTCTCACAACTACTTCCTGAGCCGCACTGGTGTTATTGGCCATTCAGGATGATCATCGTTATATGCCTCTACGAAATGTTTTGAACTGCAAAACTTGGTTGGCTTGGTTAGCCGTTCCAGAGGGCGCTCACGGGGAGGACTATGAAAGAGGTCTTTTGCCCCCAATGTCCAGCAACTGCTCCTCTAAATATTTCTAATTATTCTGTTCGATATTCGCCGTGGCTCGTCAATTTTTTTTCTTCTTTTGGCTCTAGTTAGACGTTGGATATGTTGCCCGTAGGCTTCGTTCTTTGCGTCGAATGATTTTCCGCATTCTTCGTTAAATCAGACATTTTGCGCTCGACGGGCTTTGTATCCCACGACCTTCTCTGGGACTTCCTTGATGGTACCTTTAAGTTGTTCCCAGAACCCGTGTGATAGTGATAGTTTTTCCTCAAGGGCGACTGTATAAGCCTGCGCCATAGCATCGCTCAAGAGTTTGTCAACCGCGAACATTTTGGGAGGGCTGATTCTCGATTGGTGCCACTGAAGAAATTCTACGCCGATAGGTTGTCTCACACCTGTAGTTAGGTTGCAGTTATTCAGGGGGGGGTGCTTCATTTTGACCTCCTGTTCGGAAACTTGTCTATACTACTTTGTTGTTGTAGCGATGCTTCGAATACTGCAGTTCTTCTTGCATCGAGGGGGGTTTGGCAGCTCTTGGCCGTTGAAAAACAGGTCGTTCCGGTACGAAGAACCGGCTGCCGCAGGAACGAATACTTTGTCTTAACCTCTAGTGGGGCATCGTCAACCAATCCTGCGCACGATCGTTCTGGGCAATGGAGCGCGACTCTCCAAAACGACTTACCCAGCGCGTTACTCTTTTGCCATAGATCGACGCCATGTGAATTTCGGACGCCCTCTCGGTTGACCTCGGTTAAAAAGGGGATTCCATTTCATGGCATATAAAACAATGCAGTTATCATCCTTCCGCAATGTGTGACCGTCGATTGGAACCTAACCCATGCAACGACGACTTAGCTGTTCATTTGATATTGTTTCGGGGCAGAAAATCTTGCAACCAAGCACCTGTTAATGAGTTTAGGGCACACGTTGCTAAACAAAAGACAAATATATATTTTCCGCCATATCAGCTGGCCTGTAGCCATATATTCCCTAGTAAATTTCAATTAAAAATAAATCAAAAATCACTTATGCACGATAAAAATGAATGTGGAGTCCCCGAAAGCTGTGAGTACGTACTTTCCCGAAAAATCTTAATCCTACGACATTCTGAAAAGAGAAATGAAACGACTAAGTACCAGGTCCGTGTACAGGACATTCACCAACTTACGATTCAATGAGAGATGCCCTCAATTTCGTTACAACACTCGTTGGTTGCGCCTGGTTCAATTTGAAGACACTTTCGATGACGGAGAGCTCTGTCGAGGTGGTGTTCATGCCACAGAACGAGCACCAATCGTTCACGACCATGCCAGCGGCAATGACTTCACTGCCACGATTCACGGTACCCGCCACAAGTGGAACTTGCAGCAGTGACGACAGCTCGTCCTGGTCCTGTGTCGATGTTTTCGGGTGCACCAAGCCACCCTGATTGCTCAGCACTGTGTACGATCCGACCAATGTATTACTGGCGATCGTTTGTCGGAACACTTCAACGTTCAGCACGTCGCCGATGATTTCTTCTGTTTCCTATCAGAGAAAGATGATAAGAATGAGTCAGACTCATGCAATTTCACAATGACGATAACTTACTTTGTCCAAGTCGGGATGCACCAAGGCGACATAATCATTGCAGGCGATTACATTCCCCAGGGCGGAGAGACGCTCTTCCACCCTCTGGATTTTGACAGTGTCGGGCAGGCTGTTGCGGAGGTGCTGAAGTTCGACGTCTGACGTTGAGTTGGGAACAAGGAGACCGTTTTTGTTGCCCACGCTGAGGCGACCAATGATGCGACATCCCGCGATACTGGCGTGCACCACGGGAATTGTTTCGGCCAATTCCGATTCGAACACACTGAAAAGGATAATTTTATCGTAAAAACCAATTCGACGCAATTTCACAATCGCTTATAACACGTGCCAATGTAAACATAACCTTGGCGTCCACTTACCTGTAAAATGTCTCGGAGCCGCCGATCGCCACCAGACAGTAAGCATTTGTCAATTTGCTGAAGACGCCAATGTCGTCGTTGTTCTCGAATTGCACACGAAGAGCCATTTTTTCAACTAGTTTAAGTTTTTCAAGGAAATTTACACAACTGGAATCCAATTTACCGGTAGCACCACCACGCACAGCACAACTGTAACTGACAGCAATCAAACGTCAACTGATGACAATGCGAGAGAGCAATGTCATTTTATTTGTTTAAAATCGCATACGGCGAAGAGAAGAGATAACGACAATACGACAAATTCGCCTAAATACAGTCAAGCCCGTAATAAATAGGCATTGGCCACATTTATGCCGTGGAACTAAAAGGCGATTTAACTAAATCGTTTTAGTGCTAGTACTTGTTCGTGGTGTGTTTATACCGACCATACGAAGAGATACTAAACATGAAATATGTCAGCTGTTGGTTTGTGACTGCGGTGACATAGGTTAAGAAAATGTCAAGGGGCAGTAGCCTCCTAATAAAAACGCGTTTCTACCGCTACAATCAAAGGATGAAACGAATGCAGAGTTTCAGGAAAGGATGAGGTATTTATATAACAAATAAAATATAATTTTCAACAACAACACCATTAGCGAAGACAGCAACACCACCTAGTCCCAATTTTTCAGTCCAGTTCTGCATAGCAAGTGGAGCTAAAATTGGTACCAAAACTAGCTAGTACGACATGTTTATGTCGTCGTGAGTTAGCTCGAATTAGTTAATCCTCGAAGATAGTTCCACGGCATAAACAAGGCCATTGAAGATTGCGGATAGTTGTGAAATTATGAGCTGCAACGGCTATCAAAACAAAATTTGTAGCAGTTGTGCTTTTGGAATATAAATTTCAGTTGAGTTGGCAATTATGATTGATCTATCTAAATTTATAAAAAAGGAAAGTTTGGATGTTTGTATGATGCCCGAACTATAATAAGGGGCCCCTTTGAAGAGAGAGTATCAGAGGAAATGAAAAAGAGCGAGAGAAATGAAGCAATTCCGCACAAGTGAGGAAGTAGGAAGGGGGATGGAAATTTGACATCTCTTTTGCTTCTAAGTATATGGACCGGGCGGGTGTTCCAGAGAGACAGACTGGAATGTTATTGTTCCGATTGGAAAAGTAGGAGAGGGGATGACATCTTACGTGCTTCCTGTGCTTTTATATAGACTGCGCGGGTGTTGCGCAGTGGAGGGCGTGTGTCTCTCTCTCTACTTTTTACGACTGGAATTGCTTCAAATAGTTTAGTGTTGAGTATATGCGGATCGCTCCTCCATAGTTATTCTCTACGATGGGCCCAAACTAGGCGCTGAGATCAGCTCGTTCACCAAGCCCCCTCTGGATCCACCAATGTTCCAAGCCCTAGTGGTTTTAGGGTAACTGCAAGGCAGATGAGCTGGGTCAGGAGGGTACAAATTATAAAACCCAAAATTTGCCATGTGTTAATTGGCGATTATGACCGCTGCCTTTGACAGAGGGCTAATGGTAACAAATGCCAAACAACAAGGATGATTTGGCTGAAAGTTCATCCCAGGTCTACCACACTGTTGTCGCTGAACAGGAAGCACGTTGGCCGGGTATTACGGGTTATCACGGAGCACTGCCCAATCAGGGAGGTCGCTTGGAGGCTCCGTCTTCCTCATTACGACTTCTGCAGAAGTTGTGGGGCTTGTGTGCTGGTTTGATACGTTGGTTTCAGTGGAGAAGATCTTGGTGGTACCACAACGGACCCAAATGGTGTTTTAAGTGTGCTGTGATGTATCACTGCAGCCCCTGTACCTAACCTAACCATGAACGGTATATAGTCCGATACATAATGTGCGTTTGTCCGGCCACTTTCTGTGACCCGATCTTAACAGAAATTGGTACGAATTTTCCATGGGGTACTCTATGGACAGCCCAGTGGCAGAAATTTCGGTTATCGACTGGAATAACGGTATATTTTGTGTCTTGAAATCAGTGCTACTCGCTTAAATTTTTCAAAGATCGAACTTCCAGGCATTTCCCGTGGTCCGGTTTCAACCAAAATTGATACATAGCTTTCTTCAGTTATGATAAGTGCCAGACGATGATATTTTGGTCCTACTCCAGGTGTACATCAGGACAAAAGGACCCTCTTAATCAAGAGAAGATACAGAAACCAAACCTGGAATCAGGTATCTCCTGAATTCTGGCGATGCAGTATAATGGACGGGTTTGTGGGCATCCGGAGATGCCCGGCGGAACGGAGCCTATGATGGTATAATGACCGTTAAGGTCGGGCCGTGCCACCTGGCGAAGAAAAGGCCCCTCAACGAGCTAAGCAGCAGCCTGTGCTTGCAGTAACTCAGCTCGGGAGACGTGGGCGGGGTTCTCGCCGCTCGTTGCCCCTGTCCTTTATGTATTAATAAAAATTCATGAGACTGGGGAAGACAACACAAACAGGGGAGGTAAAAATGGGGAATAATAAAAAAATGAGGCAATGCCTGCGTTCACATTTTGGAGCGCTTCGGTTATTCAGCAATTGAAATGCATGTAAACGGATTTTTCCAGTGATTTTTTCCGTTTGCATGCATTTCAATTGCTGAATAACCGAAGCGCTCCAAAATGTGAACGCAGGCAATAAGGATGGAATGGTTGACGAACGGCGCAGATTCCCTCTCGTTCGCATCAGGGTCCAGGCGTAATGGAACACTCGGCCTCTAGTTTCGTACCACCGACAGATCCTTACTGATCAGGTGCTGCCATAGATCTGCCGTTGGAAGCAGCACTACCAGGATATGGTCCATTGCAAGTGGTTCATTACATCATCAAGGCTTTCATGTGCCCCGACCTGAGCACGGCGGATCTGACAGTGATAAAAGTGGAAACCCCTAACGGGAAGGCGCGCTACATCTCCGCCGGCTACCTGGCCTATGGCCAACCCACACCAACTGAGGAACTACTCCACCTAACCCAAGAAATGGCGGCCAGGAAAGCCAGCCTGCTTGTGGGAGCCGACGTCAATGCCAGGCACGCTTTGTGGGAAGCTTGTAACGCACGGTTTGGTGGGCATCCGAATATGCCCGTGGGGACGGAGCCTAAGGTAGCTTAATTGACTGTGCCATCTGGCGAAGAAAAAGGGTCCTTAACGAGCTAAGCAGTAGCCTATGCTTGCTGTAGCTCAGCTCGGGAGACGTGGGCGGGGTTTTCGCCGCTCATTGCCCCTGTCCTTTACGTATTAATAAAAATTCATAGGCCTGGGGAAGACAACACAAACAGAGGAGGTGAAAATTTGGAATAAAAAAATTAGATGATTAGGCTGCGCGCAAGTTGGCACACGTTCGCGTGTCGCGTTCACGTGTTTTATGTCAAACGGTTTGAGTCTATGGTTTGCAACCAAAGATGCGAATCTGTCTATTTGATAGATGTTTGGCTGTTGTCGTATCAACAAATTGAGTTCATTATTGTGAATTACAGCCAATAATTTAGTATGAAATGTGTGTTTATGCACATCCTACTACTCCCCAGCCGTTTGTTTTGCCACTCAATTCTTACCTAATTGTCAATTTTAAAGCACAATAATGAACTCAATTTGTTGATACGACAACAGCCGAGTATCTATCAAATTGACAGATTCGCATCTTTGGTGTAAACCATAGACTCAAACCGTTTGACATAAAACACGTGAACGCGACACGAGAACGTGTGCCAACTTCCGCGCAGCCTTAAGGATGGAATGGTTGGCGGACGGCCTAGTTGCCCTCGCGCTCACATCGGAGTCCAGGTGTAATGGCTCCCTCGGCCCCGGGTTTCGTAAAGATTGGAAGGTCTTCAATCTGATGTCGTTCTCGGACCACAGATGGATCTTTTTTACGTTAGGTCTCAGAGTGAACGAAGCGAAACCGTACAGAAATCCGAAGAGAATAGAGTGGAAGAAATTCAGAGAGTCTATAAGCTGACCATATGGCAGCATCCTGGAGTCTGCCTGCTCCCAAAAGACTATATTCTCACCGTAGACGACTTCGAGCGACACTTCACAGCTAGCTTCGCAACAAGAGTGATGTGGAACAGATGAGAAGTGATCAGAAAGTACGAATTCAAAATCTTCACTGATGGCTCAAAGATGGCATGTGACGTCGCGGGAATCTTTTCCGAAGATCTCGGCCTATTAAATCCTTTCGCCTCCCAAACCACGCAAGTGTGTTTGAAGCTGAAATACTAGCGATAAGGGAAGCGTGTCGATCACTAAAGAGCACTGCTGTCATCACAGATAACGTCGCTATTTTCACCGGCAGACAAGCCGCGTTCAAGGCTCTATCGTCAATCTCATCCAAATTAGTAAGGCAATGCCGCATGGAGCTGGCTGGACTGGTCGAGCTCTACAACATCTCTCTTCTATGGGTTTTGGGACTCAGTAATATAGCGGGGAACGAGAAAGCGGATCAACTTGCAAGACAAGGCTCCGCTCTTCACGAGTTCTATGCGATAGTGATCCACGCATCGTTCAATGTTGTAAAGAGAGAGATCCATACACTTTACCTGAAGCGGGCTAGCGACAGATGGAGCACGCTGTCGACGTGCGCCACATCTAGAGCGACATGGCCATCATACAACTTACGGAGGACAGACGCTCTCCTGAGGAGAACCCGACCGGACGCAGCCCGGGTCACAGCCATTATAACAGGGCACTGCCCTGCGGAAGAGCATGCGACCAGACTGGGTATACCATGTGCAAGTCCGGCTCTAGCTAAAGCTAGGCATCAAGAACTGGACGAAACATTATTCGCTAGCATATCCGCCATCTCCTCGAAGACGATTGGGGAGATATTACGTTTTCTTAATTCGGTGAGACTGTTCTGAGAACATTTTCTGATAACTGCCACTTTTATTAACCGAAATTTTGCCCCCTCGTTCGAGGCGTGTGGTATCAAAACGGGGCACAAAGCTAGCGCTTTGTGTTTTCTCGCAGCAGCGAAACGATAGCCAGTTGAACCAACCAACCCAAGCTATCGAATTTAATTACCTTTATAAAACCTCTACAAGGATACTACTACTACTCACATGCCCTAACCCCTCGTGGTGCATAGCGCGCCAACTGTTCCATGTGGTCCAGTTGACGTTTCGTTGGCATAAACTGGTTTCGGAGAATGCAGTTGCCAGCATGCACCTCCTGCACATCCATGGCCACGAACGTCGTCGTGGACGGGATTCGAACCCGAAACGCCGGTTGTCAAAAATGAGATTGATGCCTAAACACACTGCGCTACCGGTCGCTCAAGGATGAATTGAATTGTAATTGAAAATAAATAAAAAAGCAATAATTTGGCAACTGATAACAACTTTTATTTATACTAAACAAATACAAAAAACTATGCATTCCGCATTATCCATGTATCTTCACCGGTTCGTTTAAAAACAAACTTTAATTTGCGCTCATCTTTCTTTTTCGTATATACCTGATGCCGGTGCTTCTTCAAAGTTTTCCGCTTGTCGCACAGCTTGGCCGCTGGATTAAGGATCGGTGTGCTAGGCAATACCTTGAAATCATTTTCTTCGCAGATAGATTCATTTAAATCTTCCAACAATTGATCCACTGAGTACTCCTGATTTGTGGATTCGCAATTTTCTACTTCCTGATTAGCTGCCGTATCCATGAACGCTGGATATTCCGGTGGACCTATGAACTCCGCCAAACACGAATCCAAAATATCCGCCGTTGGTACAACATGATCCTCCCATTTGTCAGTAATGAGAGTAGGTGGCTGAGTTGCTGTTTGAGCTAATGATCGTTGCGCTGCAATCAGAGCTTCCAGCTCTGGAATTTCGATAGGGTCAACTCTTGGCGTTGAATCCAATTCTGTCAAAGTGCTTTCCGGAGATGTTTTGAACGACATGTTTCTTTTAATTTCAGACTTGGTGATTTTTCGATATCCT
Source organism: Chloromyia formosa (assembly GCA_964017055.1). Lineage (NCBI taxonomy): Eukaryota > Metazoa > Arthropoda > Insecta > Diptera > Stratiomyidae > Chloromyia > Chloromyia formosa. Next base: position 13,318,169 of record OZ024817.1, read on the forward strand.
TGAGGAGTTACTGCACAATCTAGACTGATCTACCCATTCCAATGTTAGGTCACTTTATATGCTTTGAAATTGTAGAAGTAAAATTATTTATTGAACCGAATTTTTTAAGGCACCAACTGAGTACTAATCTCGAAATTCAGAGACACTGCATTTATAGGGTCATAAAAATGCAAAATGGAATCCTTTAATTATCCTGTATTTCCTCGGGTCATCTTACACGTAAACATGTCCTGAAAATCAGTTGGCAGGTAGTTTTTTGGTTTAAGTTTGAGGGTTTTTCTGATCGCCGGTTATGTGAACCGCGTTTTGTAGGAATATTTGCTGCCAAAATGTAGAATACGAGTATATATGTACCTGATAATTCATGGGTAAAAAGAGGTCTCCTCATTGTTTTTGAAGTTTATGGCACCTGGGTAATTAATTATTTTGTATGGATGTTGTAAGGAACTAACACAAAGGTTTTTGAGTGGAGGCTAGATCAGGACACGTACAGAGAAAATGGAAAATACACTTCTCATCGTCCTTATCACCGCAGATTCGGCAGAAGTCATTTTATATAAGGCGGAATATTTTTGCATGCTCCCTTGGTATGCAATGCCCAATGATGACTCCCACGCCACCACAGCTCTGTTGAGTTGCCTATTCAGCAGCTACAGTTTAGCGGACCGTCTAGAACACAGTAAATTTCAATTGAAATGGGCAGTTAACGTGCTCAGTAACCGTGAAGTTTTGATCACCACTCTACGACGCTGTATCTAAAGTACATATGGGTTCAATCCCCGCCGCGTTAATATAAAAACTACCTGTGGGCAGTGGACATTCACGGGGAGGCCATTTGGCCTGCGGCTATTTGATCCTCGCCCAATGGATTGAAGTCCAAAATTTGGGGTCATTCACGAAAGAGCCGAGTCCATCGAGCCAAGGCAATAACCTGACAATTAACAGTCGTCAATCCGTTCTTTGATAATTGACATATAATAATAACATTTGTCATCCACAGACAAATGAATGATTTCGATTATTATTATTCGTATGCCGCACTTCAAGCACTTCGGTGTTTTATTCAATTGGTCGGGTTATGACTCATGCCCAAACCAGATTGAACGCAGAAAGCAGCAGCAGCGACAGCAACAAAAAGAACAACAACAACAGTCAGATCTGCGGTCGCTGCCACTACGTTCAATATAGGTTAAGGGAAATGCATCAAGATTAAGATTAAGTTGTGGGCGATGGACCCGAAGGGCCCACGAGTACTGATATCATAAGGTTTATTGTGCTATACCCCTCTAAATCTAGAGTGGGCGATCGAGTTTGATCGATCCCACAAATCTGCTCAGCTGCCCAAGTTTGAAAGAGGCGATCGCTTCCGCTTCAGGGAATGCCTCACCAAGACTCTCCAAGCAGCGACGGGCGAGTGCTTCACACTTACACAGGATGTGCTGAGAAGTCTCATCATTCCTTTCGCAAAAACGACAGTTGGGGCTAGAGACAATCCCCAATCTGTATAAGTAACTCCTGAGGGTTGAGTGCCCTGAGAGGAGACCGTAAATGATTCTCACCCTGCTTCTGCCAAGGCACACCAATTCCAGGGAGGTTTCTAACTGTTCCTGCTCTCTTATGTGTAATTTTACCCTACATAGAGGGATACATAATTGCCCTAACCCCTTGTGGGGCATAGCGCGTCAATTGTTCCATGTGGCCCAGTTAACGTTTCGTTGGCATAAATTGGTTTCAGAGAATGCAGTTGCCAGCATGCACCTCATGCACATCCATGGCCACGAACGTCGTCGTGGACGGGATTCGAACCCGAAACGCCGGTAGTCAAACATGAGACTGATGCCTCAACACACTGCGCTACCGGTCGCCCCCAAGTTAGAGAGGGATACCACAGAAGGATTCGGGCCCTGTAAACGGACTTGCAGAAGCCTTTCTGGCTAGCTCATCAGTGGCTTCGTTACCCGAAATACCAACGTGTCCAGGGACCTAATAGATGGTAACTATATTAGCAGTGCCAATTCTTTGCAAAGCTTCAAAGCAGTTCAGAGCCAGTTTCGATGAAAATGAAAATTTACTAAGCGCCTTAACGGCAGCTTAGCTATCAGTAAAGATTGCAAGCCTTCTGTCACGGTAGCCAGCTTCTAGACATAAGTTCGCACATACCTCAATCGCGTGAAATTCAGCTTGGCAAACCAAAAACAAGGCATAACTACGTAAAAGATGTTGACGAAGTTGCCCATGTCCCTGGATGGGTCAAGGCAATCGCCAAAGTGCAACATGATGTTATATAGCGCACTTCGGTCGATGCTGTTGTATGCCTTTTTGAAGAACTTCCCTATTAAACTCGAAATTTTCCAGCACTTGTTTCACAGTGAATAGCTGCTCAATCGTGGATCTTCCGGGTCGTAAGCCTCCATGGTAATCGCCGACTGTCTCTTTGGCGTATGACCTAACACTTTTCTCACTAAGATTTTCGTGAGAATTTTTTAGGCTGTGCAGAGAGTGAAATGCTGCGGTAGTTGTTGCTGTCCGATAGCTGACTAAGGCCCGTTTTCTCAATGTCTGGTTAACGCTAACCGGGAGTTTAATTTATCGAATCGATAAACTAAAACGGCTAATTCGAATTAGTGAGCTGGAGTTTTTTTACGTTTATAAATTCAAATGGGTTAATTAATCAATTATTAACTCATTTCAATGTACAAACGTTAAAATTTCTACCTAACGAATTCGTATCAGCCGTTTTAATGTATCGATTCGATAAAAATAAACTCCCGGTTAGCGTTAACCAGACATTGGGAAAACAGGCCATGGATTCAACAGCTGAAAATGAAACAACTGCAATTTGCAGGATTGTTCCTACAGCCAACGGAACGAATTAGCTGAGTTGTGACTGTATGAAATAAAACAGCGGACGAGCGCGTCAGGGATTCCCAACACAGTAGTCTAGTGCATTTGCCTCATGACTCCCTGTCATATGAAACCCATTTTGCCTAGATATTACTTCATTCCGAAGAATGTCCTTTTCGCCTCATAAAAGGATTCAAAATGACACCAACTAGTCTAGTGCATTAATCTCTTAATCACCAGCCACCTGATTCCCATCCTTCCTATCCTAGGTATCATCACTTCTTTTTTCCTCACCAAAGGGCTGAAATGCAACCAAAAGTAGTTTAGTGCATTCGCCTCAATACCACCATTCATATGTTAACCATTTTGACTATTCATCGCTTCATTGCCAAGAATGGCCTTTTTTCTGCACCAAAAGACTAAAAATGCCTTCAATAATAGTCTAGTTTATTCGTCTCAACATCCTCAGTCATATGATATCCGTCTTGCCTCACTTCATTGCCAAGAATATCCTTTTGCCTCACCAAAGCACTCAAAATGGTATCAGTCCTGACCAAAGGACTCAAAATGCCGTCAACAGTACTCGAGTGTATTGGTCTCATCACCACGATGCAGGAGGTTCCCTTATCTACAAGGTTTGGGTTCCGTTTCATATCATGATAAGTCCTTTTTCTGATGCACACTTGCAAGTGGACCAAAATATCACGGCATGGTACTTATAATAACCCAAGGAAGCGACGTACAAAATTCGGTTGAAGTCTGACCACGGGAAATGTCTGGAGAAGCAGAGAGAAAAGGACTTAGACGAGTAACTCTGGTTTAAACACATGTGAATATACCGTTAGGCGGCTATTACACTATAAAAGTTCTTTGAAAATAGCTTTCATAAAAGATATTTGTAAAAGAACTTTTATAGTGTAATAGCCGCCTTAATCAAATCGAAGATCAAAATTGCGGTCCCCGATTTGTACTCAGGGTGATATAAGGCACCTACATACCAAATTTGGTCAAGCTCAGAATACGGGAAGTGCCCAACAAACAAACGGACAAACGAACAAATGAAGCCAAATTTTCTTGTCATTCCAGTTGGTCTAGGAATGAGTCGATATAACAACTTCTGACAGTCACATTTTGACCGTCGATTTGAACTTACGAGGACTCTCGTCTCCTCCTAAAATGTCTAAATAAATTATTCGAAGGCGCGCGACAGGTAGTAGTATTGACCATTAGAAAACTAGAAACGAGTTTACATAATTCATAGAACTGATGAACAATTAAGGAGTTTCCAAAAGAAAAGTTGCCAGAAAGTCATTGAATGGCTAGACAAGTAAGCCGAGTTGTCGATGGTATGTTCACCTCTTATATGGAAATTACAATATGTATGCACTCGCATCTAATATCTGACGCCTCGGTAGGTTACTTTTGAAAACAGGAAATTTTCTGAAATGTGTAGACTAGAATAATCTTTGAAGAGAGAGTATATGAGGAAATGAAAAAGAGCGAGAGAAACGAAGCAGTTCGGCACAAGTGAGGAAGTAGGAAGGGGGATGGAAATTTGACATCTCTTTTGCTCTATATGGACCGGGCGGGTGTTCCGCGGCAGAGAGACAGACTGGAATGTTATTGTTCCAATTGGAAAAGTGGGAGAGGGGATGACATCTTAAAATACGTGCTTCCTGTGCTTTTATATAGACTGCGCGGGTGTTGCGCAGTGGAGGGCGTGTGTCTCTCTGTTTACTTTTTACGACTGGAATTGCTTCAAATAGTTTAGTGTTGAGTATATGCGGATTGCTCCTCCATAGGTATTCTCTATGAGAATAATAGCCTGGTGCACAACCAGCAAAAAATAAAAGACATTACAGATCATTGATATTTTTGTCACCATATGTATGTTTGGTGACATGTGATTATGCTCGTTGATAACAGCTACTATCGTATGCGTTATATCTTCATATCTCCTGGATCTGAAGAATAAATATCTTCCAATGTGTGATCCTTGTTCAGTTAGCAGTCATAAACCTTCATACGAATATGGCAATAAAATCATCACCAGATCTTCGGATTTCAATCGCAAAGAATCTTTACTGGTCCATGGTGTGTTCGGCTTGTTTAAGTCCTTATTTCAAAGTATGAAAGCATTTGTGTAGTTTTACTTGTTTTATCATTTCTTATCGCCATTGCTGTTGCTTGTTGATTTTAAGAGAATCCAGATTAGGCCTAATTATCTGAGAAACGAAATGAGTCAGCTGATGGGCTCAAACAAATGTTTTCAGACGTTGAGTCTCATCCGTCCGAAAACGTTCGTTCGCACGTCGTTTAACCATCGTAGCCTAGTCATTAGGTGCTTTTTGGAACTGTTCTAAAGAAAGTTGTGGTGTAGTTTTGATTTCTATTTACATTTATGTTTTTTTTTTTTGAGGTGCCAATTACAAATCTGAGTTTTCTACCAAATTTTTATACCCTAGACTTTTAGTGTAGGGTATATTGTTTTTGACACGACGGAAATATGTAACACCTTAAAGGAGGCTCCGGAGGTATAGCAATGTATATATATAAATGATCAGGGTCACCTCCTGATTCGATTTATCCATGTCTGTCTGTCTGTCTGTCCGTCTGTCTGTCTGTCCGTCTGTCTGTCCGTTCGCACGATAACTTTCGATAGAATGAAGCTAAAGTCTTGAAATTTTGGTCAGATGTTGGTAGTATGATCTAGTTGGTTGGTATTGAAAATGGGCATGATCGGGCCAAGAGAACGCCTAACTCCCCTACATATGTAAAATAATTAAATGTATTTATAACTCCCGATTAAATAAACATGAAAAGCTCTAGCTTTGGTAGATTGCTCGTGGGGGTAATCTTACACTTCCCTGACAAAATAAAATCGATTAGGTGAAAACTAACGGTAATTTTCTCACAAAGAACCCCGTACTACCCTACTTTTCAGGTTTTTTGTCTATAATTCTTGAACCAATTGACGTAGACATCTGATTTTTGGCATGTAACCCTGAAGTAAGAAGTTGCCTGGGTTTTGGTAAGTTGGGCATAATCAGATCAAAGGAACGCCTACCTCCCCTACAAAATTGAAAAAATTAAATATTACTTTAATTACGATAACTTTCGATAGAACGAAACTAGCGAGTTAAAAATTTGGCAGAACGTTGGTAGTAAAATCTAGTTATTTGGCATTGAAAATGGGCAAGATCCGACCCAAGGAACCCCTACCTCCCCTACAAATGAAACTTCAAATAAGAGATAACTTTTGATAGAATGAAGCCAGCGACTTGGAATTTTGGTCAAATGTTTAAAGTGAGATTGAGTTAGTTGGTATTAAAGATGGGTTACATCCAACCTAAGGAACCCTTACCTCCCCTAGAATTGAAATTTAAAATAAGCAATAATTTACGACAAAATAAAGGTAGCGACTTGAAATTTTGGTCAAATGTTTGAAGTAGGATCCAGTTGGCTAATATTGAAAATACGTAAAATCCGACTAACGAAACCCCTACTTCCCCTATCAATGAAACTTCAGATAAGCGATAACTTTCGATAGAGTGAAGCTAGAGACCCGAAATTTTTTTTTAAATGTTTGTAGGGTGAACTAATTGGTTGGTGGTAATGATGGGTAAGATCCAGTCCAAGGAGCCTCTACCTCCCCTACAAGTGAGACTTCGAACAAGCAATGGCTTTCGATAGAATGAAGTTAGCGACTTGAAAAATTCGACAAATATTTGCAGAATGGCCAAGATCCTCATGAATGAGTGCCAACCTCCCCTATAAACTGGCCATATAGGAAACTCACTTTTAATGCATATGGTCGTTGCCAATTGGTACTTTTGGTATCACCACTAGGTATGTACAAGTCTAGGGTATATACGCTTCGGACTCTGGTTTTTTGTAAAATTTGAGTTATAGTAAAACAAGAACATTCACTTCTTGGTTAACATACCTTATCATACCCTATGACGCAGTATGCCCTATTAGGTGTTAAGAGTAAACTAAAAAAGTCCATTTGACTGCATAATTGTGGTGCTTCGGTCAAACCAATTAGTAGTAGTAGTAGGTTCAACATACCGGCAAACAGTAACACTTTGCGTTTACTATTCGGCCCGCTGAGTACAAAATTCCAACGATCTGGTCCTTTTCAGAAAAGTTTGCCGATCCCTGATTTAGATAATGGGGGTTCGATGCTCGGCACGAACAAAAACTGCCTGTGGGTACACGAGTATTAATAGAACTCTCACTACGCTTGTCATTGTGTGCGTTCAGAAGAAACTGAGCAACTTCCGCTCAGCGAACATGTTCAGAACGAGCGGGTTCAGAAGTGACTGAGCAACTTCTGCTCGGGTGAGCATGATCAAATTTCACCGAGCAAGAAATATTTCTGCTCACTGATCAGTGCTAAGTGCTCAGGTTCTTCTTCTTCTTTTTCAACCTCCCGCTCATGTTGCGAGTTTCGAGTTTTGACAGTTATCAAATTGGTTGTTGTGTTTTCGCCGTTTTCGGCTTCTAGTTCTTTGGTTTTCGGGTGCTTTTGAATTTGTTTTCTCGTTGTTCGTGATTTTTGTAATGGACAGCGTGGGATTCATGTATTTTCCACTTTTCGGCACTTGACGTCTAAAATTGTCATCGTCAGCTTTCAGCTGGTCGATTTGTCAGCTGGTGAAGTAGCGTTCAGCAGGTGCAGACTCCAAACCGAGTAGCTCCGGAGCTACTCGCGAGCGGTTTCTGCTCTTTTGCCACCTTCTGAACGCACTCATTATAAAGACACCACGGATAGGGGGCGCATGCTAGCAACTGTACATCCGAAAAGTCGAGCCGAGACGTCAACAAGGCGTAGAAGTGCTACAGATGTTGACGCGCCCATGCTCCTGGAGGGGACAAGGCAATTAAAATCACTAGCCTCGAATGAAAACTGATTAAGTTATCAATAAATTTATTCCTGGAAAATGGTATGCTCCTAGAATATGTATTTTTTCGTTATTTGGGAAAATACATCAGAAAATCGCCACAAAATATCAGCTGATCGAAATTATATGAAACTGTCAAAAAAATCGCCAACGATGGACGCACGAACAGGCCGATCCACCGGCCGATATCGTTATCGATATCGGGCGACGGATCGGCCAATCGATCGATGCGTCTATGGTGGGTCTTAAACGTGCCATACACACAGCGATCGATCGGCCGATCCGTCGCTCGATATCGATATCGGCCGATGAATCGGCGTGTATATGCGCTTATCGTTGACGATTTTTTTAACAGTTTCATATAATTTTGACCAGCTGATATTTTGTGGCGATCCATCGGCCGATCGATCGGGCGACGGATCGCTCCATGTTTGACTGCTATTACACTGAGAAGATACGCAAAAGGATGCGCCTAAAGAAACCTTTCAACTCTGTACCAAGTGTTGTATATCTTCGAAACCAGACAAGGACTACTGTCTCTTTTAAAATTAATTTGGAACATGGATTTATGACGGTGTCACTGTGACTTTTCGTTCTTCTTGTATTTGTTTTTCCCGTGAAAAGAATAAAGCGTGCCTGTAACCGACGTGCTGGTAGGCATTCGAAGATGCCCGTGGGGGTCGGAGCCTATTAATAAAAAATTCAAAGGCCCGGGGAAGACAACACAAACAGGGGAAGCAAAAATGGGGCGATTAGGATGTAATGGTTGGCGGACGGGTCAGATGCCCTCGCTCTCGCATTGGAGATCGGGTGTAATGGGACCCTCAGCCTCTGGTTTCGCAACCCCCACAGATCGCTACTCATCGGGCCGCCCCATTTTTTTTTTATTCTACAGTTTTGCTTCCTATGTTGCTGTTTGTTTTGTCTCTTCCCCACGCCTATGAATTTTTGTTAATACGTAAAGGACGGGGGCAACGGTTGGCCAAAACGCCGCCCTCGTCTCCCTAACTGCAGCAGTTCTTGATCCGAGACGATTGGAGGCGGCGACTTGAAGATTTATGGTGCCTACTCTTTATGTTTTCCTAAATACACCATAGCTCACATCCCACCCAAAATTCGAGGAGCATTCGCCTGAAACTTGAATTCTATGAAAATTAAATTTCCTAAAATTTAATATAAAAAGCAGGTTTTGGTGAAAAAAAAGGCCTTCGGCGACCATTGGAAATTTTCCCGGAAGCTGAAAATTCTCCGTTTTAGAAGTGTATATGTACATTGCTAAATATATATTTTTTCGAGCATCTCACTTATCTTAAAATAAAGATTATTTAGTCATAAGTGAACGTTCTAAAACGAGGGGGTAAGTATACCTCCTTTTTTCACTGCAGCAAGGAATGAGGCAATTGATATCACACTATGGCTAATGGTGTGTTATCTAGGATCATTATGAACAGCTACGTATCGGATGAAGTTTCTCTATCGGACTACAGACGTATCAGGTTCCACATCCTTGGGAAATCGGACATCCGTTCGACCTTCTTTTGTCCTAGAAAGACTAACCGGAATCAATTTCTCAAACTGGTAAACTCGAAAGCTGAAATGTTGGTCAACTGGAGCTGGCGGCTGATCAGTTTAATGATGTTCTAACTTTTTCCTACCAAGTTGTAGTACCACCAAACGGGTCATTCAGTCAGAGTGTAAAGTGTCCTGGTGGAACGAAGAGCTGGCACCCAAGCAGGAACAGGTGAGGAGGAAGTTTAACGAAGCCAGGCGCTATCAAATTTCATTGAGCACAAAAACTCATTTGGCACTCCATATGTGGAAGAAACCCTTGAGCTTCTGTTACAGACAGACCCACTTTCCGGGGTCCGTCTTGCCAGGATACACTCTTCCGTAAACTCATTAGCTACTGGATCTCTGGCGGCCGAATTAAAAACTAATCAGGAATTATCTTTGACAAGGATAAGATTAAATCGGCTGTTGAGTCATTTGAGCCGTGCCCTGTTGCAGAACCGTTTGGAGTATATCATCTCTTCGCTAATCGTAATGTTCAGGACAATTTAGATGCTGGGCTAGATATCACAACTATGTAGAAGCTTGAAGGTGGTGTTCATACCCAAAGGTAGTTACAACCCGTAGAAACTGATAAAATCTTTTAGACCGGTAAGTTTTACCTCCTTCTTTCTTAAAACTATAGAAAGACTGCTTGAGGTCCATATCAGACACTCAATAAAATGATCGAATCCTCTACATCGAATCCAATTTGACTAGACAAAAGGCAAGCCAACGGTAACCGCCTTACATAGCCTCATAGGGACGATCGAGGAATCCCTTAACGACAAGGAAATCGCGTTGTGTATTTTCCTTGACATTGAAGGGTCCTTTTATAACACCGGTTATGACTCCATATCCAGCGCTCTGGAACTTATGGGTTTACCGGCTGCTACTATTGCCTGAATAGACGCCATACTATACAAGGACGGGATCATATGAGCCTTTTGAAACAAATTGCTGTATGCAGATCTGCTTATAAGAAGTAATTATATTACGACGGAAGTTTGATTCGACAGGATATTCTTAGCCCTCAACCCAGACCATACGCAATAGGAAAATGGCAATCCCTGCCCACATCCTAGGTATATGAGGTACTTTACAGTTGGGTCTAAAACCAAACAGGGAGTTGGTGGTGGAGTCTATGGACCAAACACCAGGGTTTCGATCGCAATGAGTGCCTATCTCACCACTTTTCAAGCCGAGATCCATGCTATTGAGGGCTGTGTAGACAAGAAACTCCGTGGTGTTCACATCACTATCTATGCACTCAGATGATAAAGGCACTCTCTTCGCAAAGCTTTCTTCGAAGCAGTTCAGAGAGTGACATGTACTTCTACAAACTCTGGCTTCAAATAACCGAGTCTTCCTGTGTTGGCTGCCAGGTTCTTGCTCTCATTTCCTCGGGTCGAAACCTTACTGTGATCTAAGTCTCATTTCAGCCAAAATGTTTATTAGAGGATGGTCTGAATAGAGGGGGGGGGGGATAAGGCAGCAATACTGGAATAATCATCCAGGGATGCGATATTCGAATGAACTTGAACCTTGCAAATTTCAAAGCATCGTATGAGTAGAGCCGACCTTAGACTTTTGTGGGCTTCTGATCGGTATATCACTGGGTGGGTGGGGTATCACCTCAATAAAATGGGTCTGTCCCGTCTAGCGAGACTGAATATCGTCTTTGTATGGTGGACGATGAAACTACTATGCATATTCTGCGCTCGTCTAAGCTGGAGAGTCACCGAAATACGTCTCATTTCAAGCCACACCTTTGAAGAGAGAGTATCAGAGGAAGTGAAAAAGGGCGAGAGAAACGACGCAATTCGGCACAAGTGAGGAAGTAGGAAGGGGGATGAAAATTTTACATCTCTTTTGCTCTATATAGACCGGGCGGGTGTTCCGCGGCAGAGAGACAGACTGGAATGTTATTGTTCCGATTGGAAAAGTAGGAGAGGGGATGACATCTTCCGTGCTTCCTGTGCTTTTATATAGACTGCGCGGGTGTTGCGCAGTGGAGGGCGTGTGTCTCTCTCTCTACTTTTTACGACTGGAATTGCTTCAAGTAGTTTAGTGTTGAGTATATGCGGATTGCTCCTCCATAGTTATTCTCTGTGAGCCACACGTATTTCAGATCATAAAAGTGCTGATTAAAGAATTCAAATCAGGAACAGGTCTCTACTGCCAAAACTGCCAACAAAAAAAAATGCAAACCGAAAATAGAGTTCGGTCAAGGCACCGATACCTTCAAGGCGTTGAAAATGTTCCAAAGTCTGATAAAGAATTTCATCACTATCGACCAAATTCAGAGCCACTGAGAGAATTGAGTGGAAAATGGAGTTTAGATCATCGTGCACTGAACGACCTTAATTCCGATCACAGTTGTCTTAAGGTCGCCACCCATTGACGAGCACAACCACGACCAAACTTCCATCGAACCATCAAATAACATAGAACGGTGGAAATAGGGGGAATTTTTTTTCCACACGTCCTATGATATTTGATGGTTCGATGGCAGTTTGGTTGTGGTTGTGCTTGTCAATGGGTGGCGACCTTTACAGGCTGTAAACATTTCAAAGATAAAGAATTAAAGCAGCCTTCTTCAGCCACCTATTTCAGGCTTTCTGAAGGACTTAGGGCTTAGGACCAAACATGATAATTAGGTGAAGGCAGGAGACCACAGAGACATGTACATATAGTCTTCTCATGGCCGAGGAACCTCTACTTCGTCGTTGAGTTTGTTAAGATTTTGTAAAGGGTTTTAAATCAACCCAGTGTGCCTCCCTCATCAGATTCAGTGCTACTAAAAACAGAGGTGTTCCTGAAAAATGTAGGAGCCTGGAGATTGGATCATAAAAACAGCTTTAATGTCCACGCACAGTTTTTGAAGCCCATGTAAGCTGAACAGAAATCCTTTGGGACTAGGAATTAGTCTCAGGGCTCATAAAAAAGTCGGATCAGGATGCAGTTTTGATGAAGCTAGAAAATATCACCCAAGTTTAAGCTCAACTGTCTCGGAGTCACGAATGTTGTAGAAGAGGGTACGTTCACATGGTCACCAATCGGATGTGATCTGATTCTTTAGACTCAAGGATTCCTATAGTAGACGAGAAATGACAATTTTCAGTGAGTAGTCCTCAACTGAGACATACTAAACTAAACAGCAATGCTCTGACCATTCGGACTATTTTCTTGATTCAGTCAAATGCCGCTTATCTGAAAAATTATGTCAAATAATCCAGAAATATAAAATGATAGAATCTACAAGAATATAAATCTTTATTAGCCTCTAGAACATATACAGTACACCATTTCAAAAATGTCAATATCACAATTACTAAGTCCATGATCTACAGTGACTTTCTTCCCAGCGGAATCTTTCGTCTAAAGATCAAGCTTATGGCCATCTTCTTACTGGGATCGCCACTATCCAATGGTGTTTTGAGCGTAACCTCGTACTCATCATCAGCTTTCTTGGATGTAGATCTTCTCTTCGAATGCTTCGAATCGTGGCCGGAGCGCGGGGACTTCGAATCAGACCTTTTGGAAGGAGTCGGTTTCTTGCTATGGGTCTTGGAAACTCCATGACGATCAGACGGCTTCTTGAATTTGCTAACAGAAGTGGCCGGCTCAATCAATGATGGCTCGTCGCTCTTGTGAAATTGTTCGGATTTTCGTTGTGTCTTATGCAAACCACTGGAACGACTAATCTTATCGATCTTGTCGAAAACTTCCTCGAACTTAACGTCCAAATCGCTTTTCTGGTGAAACGATTCGTCGGAGAGACTGGAAGGACTTCCCGTACTCGGTGGCGTCAAAACCGAGCATGACTCGTGAAATTGGTTGGCAATCGTAGTTGAGCTGAGGAAGGACGAAAATGTGGTCAGCTGATCGGGAATGTGGGCTTTACGATTGTCGACTTTCGAAGTTTTATATTTAGTGGGGGATTTTTTGTGCTCCTTTTTGTGGATCTTTGTAGCCGGCTTCTTGGAGATCAGGTTTAGAGGCTTGTCTTGGAAAATTTCATCGGGAAGCTGATCACTTTGCGGCACTGCAAAAATGGGATTTGTATGATACGAAAATGAGTTCGTTGATATTGTGGATCCAAGTAGATCGTCCTCAGTCCATCCCATCACTGGACCGTATTCGAACACACTTTTAGGTTCGTCACATAGCATGGGTCGGACATAGTCCTCGGCGTGAGATTTTCGAGGCTTCTTCGAGTTTTCAGTTGAGGCTTTGGTGTCGTGTCGGGATTCAATTTTTTTCGTGCTCTTGAGGTGCTGCTTTAAGACTTGTTCATGCTGGGATTGGATATTCGTGGTAGGTTTGATTTCGCTAGTGAGTTTGTCATTTGGGACGATCTGATCAGTTAGTCCAACAGCTATGGGCGGAGCGGTAGGAATATCCGGTGGTGGATCGTATCGATCACTTTGCATTTTAACAATTGGCTGAGAATCAATGTGGACATGTTGATTGAAATCGGGAATTAGTTTTGACGGCAGAGAAGCTCTGGGCAGGTCCCCAATTTTCGACGATTTGGCCAGCTCAACTTTGGGCTCATTGCGAGCGACTTTTGCACTAAATTGTGTAGCTGATTTAGCCGGGTACACGGGCGGTTGGTTGAACATATCGTTCGGAATTCGGAATTTTTCGGATGCACCCTTGTTGCTGTGAGCTTCATACTTATCGTTCAATCCGTGCCTGAGTATATCATAGCCGATGCATTCAGATTTCTGAACTTTTGAAGGACCCTTTGAAAATTCACTGAGCTCATTTGCACTGGCTTGAGTTACTTCGCCAACTGCTTTCAATGGCTCGCCTTCGTCCGAGGAATCATCACTCAAATCCGGTACAATGACATCGGCGACTTTCATTTCAACCGGTTTCCCTATCGCCGTAACTGATTCTTCGTCTTCCGACTCGGACTCGTCACTGAGATTTGGCGCACTAACCGTTTCTGGGCTTGCTGTAAAGGATGAAAGCACCGGGACGAATTTGGCAATCGGTGAAGTTATCGCTGAGGTGCCTAGGCTGGGCAATGAACGATTCAATGGTGAAACTGGTTTTGGCGAAATCGTAGTCTCAACGGACTTTATGGGAGATTTCGGCCGTTTAACTTTATCGTCATCCGATTCATCATCAGACGTATATAAAACGGAGTCGTCACTGGAGCTGGATGAATCGCTCGAACTGCTACTACTTGAGCCACTACTGGAGCTTGAGCTGGATTCGTCGCCAGACTCATCATCGCTAGAAGAAGAACTTGAGCCGTCGTCGTCGAGGGGTTTTGGTGTAGGTAAATCTCTTTTGGGCTCGATTGGAGATTTACCGATTTTAGCCTCAGTTGGGGATTCCTTAGGTTTAGGCTCAGTTGGAGATTTATCTATTTTAGGCTCCTTTTTCATAGGGGGTGTCTTTTCCTTGAGTTCGTTGGGCTTTGCTGATTTAGGCTCCTTTTTCATAGGGGGTGTCTTCTCCTTGAGTTCGCTGGGCTTTGCTGATGGCATTAGGTCGAGTTTCTTGTCAGTGTGGACCTTCTTGTTATGTGAAGGTGTTGCGGATTTTAACTTAGACTCCGCTGGTGTGGATCGAGCTGTCTTAGAACCTTTCTGTGACGGTGGCACCATTTTTAGAGATGTCGCAACACTGACTTTTGACGACAGCTGATTGGTTGGTTTATCAATCTGTAGAAAAACACAAACAATATACAATAAATATTGTTGAAGGAATACTGTTATTCAAAACAAAAATGTTTTCCTTACCATTTGCTTGATGGCACCTGCACTGGTGTAACCGCTCTTTGAGTCCAACGGCGCAATATTTCTTTTATAACCACTTGGCGCATTAACACTCTGCACTGGAATAGTTTTTGACAGTTTGTTTTTCAATTCCGTTACTGATTTGGATTGCGGCGTACTAGCTCCAACTTTAGCATCTTTCGAATCTTGTTTTTCTGTTTTGCTTTTCGACGCACTCGGATATTGTTTACTCGATTTCTTGTCTTGATCGAGTGTTTTAGTTTTAGTCATATCTGCACACGACTCTACCTTCTCGGGAGCTTTTAGAATTTTATCAAGTTTGCTGTGCTTAATACCGTTAGGATAATTTATAGAGATCGCACCTTTGCGCTTTGTCGAATTGTTGTCGTTCAGTTTGGCTCGCTTGGCCGCGACGTATTTCTGAAGTTGCGCATCCAAATCCTGAAAGGCTCCATCGAACGGACGCTTGATCGGAACATTAGTTCTGGGTGCGGAGTGATTGTTGGTGGTGGCCGCTTTTTGTGGCGGATTAAATACTTTGTTGCGTTGATTGACGCGAACGGGAACACAATTCATATCGGCGGCTGTCTTTTACTGTACAATGAAACAAGAACTTCGAAGGTTCCGATAGAGGATTTTTACAATTTTTTATTTCACAGATTCATCACTTGTGGGTAAGTACAAATGTTCGATATCGGATTAAAAACTTTTAATTAAAATAATCACAGATAATTTGTACAATAAACGTTTCGGGACATTTCTTTAAAACACTTTTTTCTTCATGCTCCGATCAACTGAACGGTATCGGCACTTTTGACACATGTAAACAATTAATCACGTCATTTTGGCTATAATACTTTTTGATTATTTTCAATACAAATGGCGAGTCCAATACGCGGACAACAGACAACGTTCCTTTGTGACTATTCAAATCGGATTGTGCCATGGTCGAAAATTCGAACGGTTTATAACCATACAATATTATGAATTTTCAACTCACAAACAGAGTCATAAACATTTTCTTTTTGCCAAAACCACTGTTTTTCCAGTCGACATGCGTACGCGCTTATCAAATTCTCATTAGCCTAATTACCCTGAGTCATTTTTCGAACATCAAGTGGCGGACGACTGTCCTTTTCAGACAGAATACGAAAAATACGTACTCGTATCTACGTTTCAAAATTATGCATCTGCGATGCATCGGGAAAAAGATGATCTGCCCATTTCTAAAATACTTTTTTTCAGGTACTCAGGTGTCTTGATTTAATTAACACTTCTCTGTTCGCGTGAACACACAGCACCCAGATGCTACGTAAATTCCCGGAATGCCCACGCGACATAATCCTTACTGGTCGTCATAAATGTCCTGAATTTATTGCAGGGAAAAAATAGTGAACAGTGTCGTTGACCACTCCTTCATAAGGTACTTTTAACGAACGGGAGTATTTCTGTTCGAACAGGTAAACGATTGAGTAAGCGATCGCCTAGCGTAATAAAAGTAGATCACTGGTTAATCCTAGTAGCTTCTACGTTTTGAAAAAAAAATGATAGGCTAAATTTCCAAAGGATACACGGGGATCTTTTTACATGCCTTTGGTGGACATTCACGGACGCTCAAAAGCCAAATTCTCCCTGGTCGAAATCAAAATTTCCCTGTCAAATCCATACGTTGGCTTTGGGCCGTCCGCGAATGTCTAGCATTAAGGTCGCCATACACGACAAGCATTTTGGTCGCGAGCATGCATCGAATCACGTCCAAGTCAATAGAAAAAAATCTCCTGATTTCCACCGTTCTGTGATATTTTATGGTTCAATGAAAGTTCGGTCGTGGTTGTGTGCGTTCATGTGTGGCGACCCTTAGACAGGCAGCGATCAAAATCACACAATATTCTAGACTTAAGTAGCGTTTACACATGCCAGTAGACCGTGCAAGTACGTACATTTTACAAGCATTGCAAGTGCCTTGCAAGTAACTTACAAGCTGTCACTTCCATATGTGTAAACACCCGTGGCTGTAAACTGCCAGGCCAAGAAACCCGCACGGTGTCTTGCAAGTAGCTGGCCTCCCGGGCCAATTGATTTCCTACTGGCATTCCAGTAGAGACTTGCGAACATATGTTTCTTGTCATTCGTAAATTTGCTGACAAGTCTACTGGCATGCCTGTGCACTGGCAAATGTAAACGAGTCATTAGGTTAGGTGGGGGCCTCACGGCTCCACATAGACCATACTCGGGTCCATATCGACGATACCACAGAGAAAACAACAGACATCGTTAGGTGTTGGTCGCGCTTACGAATCTTAGAAGATTCATTAAATTAAGGTTTGGAATCGCTTTAAGGTTCCGGGGGAAGTAGGCTCCAAGACATATATGTTTTGTCCTTGCGAGTGCTGGGCATTCGCACAAAAGGTGCTCCAAAGTTTCTTTGGTATTTGGTAGCTTACAATCAGTCCCAGTCTGTGTGCGTGCTCTCCTATTAGGCAGTGACCCGCTAATAAGCCCACTAGCATTGCACATTTACTAGCATTGCACATTTACCCTTAAGGTAACGGTGGAAATAGGGGAAATTTTTTTTCCACACGGTGATGGTTCGATGGAAGTTTCGTCGTGGTTGTGCTCGTTCATGGGTGGCGACCTTTAGAGTCCATTTTTGTTCTTAGTGTTTGTATTTTAATAGGAGTTGTTACTGCCAGTGTGTCATTCAGTGCAGCTCCCTGTTTTGCGAGTCCATCCGCAATATCGTTGCCAGGGCAACCGCTGTGGTATCCATCGGAGTTCCAGTTTCCTTAAGGTGCCCCATCTCTGAAGAATTGAGAGGCAGTTAAGTACCGTCCCTGATCTAATAGTGTCTCACTGCAGCGCTTTCAATGCAGCCTGACTGTCTGAGTGAATGTATGTATGTATATGTTGCTCATCCTGCGTGTTGTTGAGACTCTCTCTGCAGCTTTTTGTATCGCTAGCGCCTTCGCCTGGAAGATGCTGCACTCGTTCGGCAGTTGGAGCGATCGATTGTGTAGGAGCTCCGGCGAATGAACCGCGGCTCAAACACTTGTTTCCGTCTAAGAGCCATGCCATGCCATGCGTATAGAGGTTTAGGGAGTTCTTAGGTCTATTCTTGGCTGTAGAGTAGAAGTCTCTTTCTGGTAAATTACCCGGAAGTTTCTCTTTGAGTCGATTACCGGTTTGATGAGGTCTGTATTCTCGAATGGCAGTTTAATGTTTCGATGGCCATAAGGTCTCGTGCTAAATTACCCCGTTTCCCTAAGTCTTAATGCACATTTGGACGCTGCGTTCATTAGAAACAGGTCCAGTGGGGGTAAGTTCGTAAGAGTGTTTAGGGAATTTGAGGACGTGGTTCCCATCGCTCCTGTGATTCCCAAACATCCCAGTCTTTGGATTCTTACCATTTCCAGTTTATTGCAGCTGGTTTTGAGTGCTGTCCACCAGACCAGAATTCTGTATAATAGAATTGGCCTACCAACTGCTGTATATATCCAGTGCATAATTCGAAGATTGAGCCCCATGTCTTCCCAAGCAAACTTTTGCAGGTGTACAGAGCAATTGTTGCTTTCTTGGTACGTTCTTCGATGTTACGTTTCCAAGTAAGCTTGCTGTCTAATTCTCTTTTAGCGTCAGCAGAAGAAGCCGCTAGAAGTAACAACTTAAACGCCGTATACGGTGTCATCAAGGAGTTTACAGGTTGTCGTAACTCCTGCCAACATCCGGTGAAAGATAGTGATTGAAAGCTACTTATCTTGGAAGAAGATCAAATGAGGCGGTGGAAAGAACACTTCGCCGCGGTCTTGAACCGTGTAACCTCTGGTGAAGTTCCCCCTCATATAGACAATTTAGCTAACCATCAAAATGTTCGTATACGGTACGGTCCACTGCCCCGACTAAAGAGGAAATAGTCACTGCAATTATTGCACTAAAACGAGGAAAGGCCGCCGGACTTGACGGCATCCCTGCCGAACTTTATCAAGCAGCGCCAAGCGTAACTGCCGATTTGCTGCATCCACTTGTTGATAAAGCGTGGAATACAGAAACCTTTCCCACTGAGTGGAAGGAAGGTTTGATCATCAAACTTCCAAAGAAGGGTAGCCTCACAGACTGTAATAATTGGAGAGGCATTTGTGTGCTTCCTGCCGTTGCCAAGATAATAGCCAAAATCGTCCTGGAAAGACTAAAGTCCCACTTAGAAAGCACAATTGATGAAGAGCAGGCTGGCTTTCGATCCGGATTCTCCTGTGTCGATCACATTAACACCTTGCGAATCATCATCGAGCAATGCGCTGAATACGATTCTTCGCTTCACTTGCTTTTCATCGATTTCGAAAAGGCTTTCGATAGTGTGAACCGGGATTCTATCTGGGCGGCCTTGCGCAGGAGAGGCATCCCTGAGAAGCTTGTGGCTATTATTAAGGCCACCTATGACGGCGCGAAATGTCGCGTTCTGCATAAAGGTAAGGTGTCGGGGGACTTTGAGATTCGCAGTGGAGTTCGGCAGGGGTGCATCCTCTCACCGATCCTATTCCTCATTGTGATCGGCGATGTGTTGCATGCAGCCCTATCCGGACTCGACAGAGGAATTCAATGGACTTTGACATCTTATCTACAACATCTTGACTACGCTGACGACATATGCCTACTCTCCCACAAAATCATGGATCTGTCCGCAATGGCGTTAGATCTCGAGAGGGAGGCAAGCAAGCTTGGGCTAAAGATTAATACCAACAAGACCAAGGTTCTTAGCCCGCCGTTGCGAAAAAGAAATCCGACACCTATTGCCATCAATATTAATGGGCAGCCTGTGGAGAAGGTGGACAACTTCGTCTACCTGGGTAGCATTGTTGCCGAAAATGGTGGTACGGAGCAGGACATCGCTCGTCGTATCAACCAGGCTAAACGCGCATACGGCATGCTGTCCAAAATCTGGCAGGGCAGTTATCTCAGCATCAAGACCAAGCAGGACCTGTTTCGCTCCCTGGTACTATCAGTGCTTTTGTATGGGAGCAGTACATGGAAAGTTTCCGTAGGAGTTACCAGAAAGCTGCAAGTTTTCGTCAACTCATGTCTTCGTCGAATTTTAAGAATTTTCTGGCCCGAAACAATATCAAATGAAGAGCTAAGTCGGCGTACGGGTCAGATGGCAATCGACGAATTGATACGCAGGCGAAAATGGCAGTGGATAGGTCACACATTGCGGAAGAGTGATAACTGCATTGCTATGCATGCCATGAAATGGAACCCCATTTCCAACCAAAGCCGACCAAGAGGGGGTCCTCGAATCACATAGCGTCGATCTGTGGCAAAGGAGTGTCAGGTACTGGGTAAGTCTTTTGGGGAGTTGCGCCCCATTGCCCAGAACAGAGTACGATGGCGCGCAGGAGTAGTTGACGCGCTATGCCCCGCTAGGGGTTAAGGCAAAGTAGTAGTAGGATCAACCCTAAGCACTTCGCGTGAGTCATCAAAGTTAACTCGGTGATGCCCATCCTTGGGAGGTGGAAGTCCTGAATTTTGGTTCTTCTTGTGTAGAGAACCAGCTCAGTCTTTTGCAGGTTCACAATTAGCCCCACTTTACCTGCCCAATTTAGTAGCCTACTTAGAGCCATTTTTGTGAGATCTGATAGAACGCCAGTGTCCTTTCCAGATACAAGTATTACAACATCATCTGCATAAGCCACCGCGCGTATGCCTATCGTTTCGAAAGTTTTTAGTAGAGCGTTCAACACTAGTATCCATAGAAGTCGCGTTCCTCTTCTGGCCGCTTTAGTGGCCGTGACATTGCCCCATGCGGACGATATAAGTCTGTTAGATAGCAATGCTGCGATCCAGTTTCTTATGCTTACGTTGACCCCTGCATTGTCGAGGGCATCCATTATCGCTTGTGTTGTAACATTATTAAATGCTCTTGCTATGTCTAGGAACGTGGCGAGCGTGTATTCTTTGTACTTTAGAGAGTTTTCGATGGTCGAGACCACCTCTTCGGGTTGTTATGACTGCTTTTGCCAGTTTTGGGTATAAACATAACACTGGCCTTTCGCCAAGAATGCGATACATAGCCCATTCTGATGCAGCCTTTGAAGATAGCAACAATCCAGATTGCAATGGAGTCGGCAGCTTTTTGTAGCATAGCAGGTATGATCTCATCCGGTCCTGCTGATTTCTACGGGTCAAAGGAATTAATGGCCCGTTTTACTCGTCTGACCGTGAGGAGTCCTGGTATGTTGCTGCCGCGCGAGTTAGTTTCTGAAGTTGTTGTATGTGGTTGGGTTGGCGGAGTCTGGCAGTTCGGAAAGTGCGTTGCAAGGAGTAGTTCCAGCGTGTCATCACTTCATTCCGTCCATTGTCCATCCCCCTTACTGAGTGTAGATGGCGGTGTCGGCTTTTTGGAGATGATTCAATTTGGCTGTAGAAGTCTCGCCAGTTTTTTCGTTTCGCTGCTCTGAGCTGCTTTTTGAAGGGTTTGAGTGAATTCTTATATTCACCCCAATCTTCGTCTTTGCGCTTAGCAGTGCTAAAGAACGACCGTACCCTACGGCGACAGGCGCCGATATCTTTACTCCACCATTTCGGCTGAGCCTTTTTTGAAGGATTACTACAAGAGCCTGATGCTCTGAAAGCACTGATGAGCATATCGGTAAGAGACTTATTCATGCGTTCGATGCTTTTAACGTTACGTAAATATTCCGGATGTTTGTTGGTGAGCTTGTCGCATGTGATTTTTGCATATAGCTCCCAATCGGTATTCCTTAGATTTCTATATGCTTTGACCTGATTATGGGTTTGAAGTACAATGTTAAAGCTAATGTACCTAAGATCTGAGAAGGAGGGTCTTTCCAGGACCTTCGAGTCACGGATTTCATAGTTATTAAAATTCGTGCAGAGAGTTAAATCTAGAAAATTCTCGCTGGTGGGCCCTTTATATGTACATAGGTTCATTACCGCTATTAGCGATCCTTAGGTTAGTATGTATTGAGAATAAAGTTTAATAGTGACTCACCTCGTGCGTTGTCGTCTTTGCTACCCCAAAGAGTATGATGTGCATTTGCGTCGCTGCCGATCACTAGTTTCGCTTTCTTCATCATTGAGTGCTCCACTAGCATCTGTAGCTCCTACCTTTAGGCCCTTTTTGGTCACTACGGCCGTTCTCTTTCTGCCTTCTTTCTGCGTAGAAATTATGTTGTAGCTGCTAGTAGAGAGTTCTTTGATGTGTCCCTCTCCAGAAATCCACGGTTCCTGGATGAGCACAACCTCGTAGGGGTCATCCAGCAGCGTCGCTAACGCGGAACTACTGTGGTGCAGGTTTATTTGCAGCACCCTTAGCATGCTGCAAGGGATGCACTCTATCCGTCGCTGAGATTATTGTAGCGTCTGGGTCCTCATTCCCAGATTCGCTGTCCTCCTCGCTCAGCGTTATGTTGTCAGCCGCCAGGGTTAAGGTTTCTATCCCTAGATCCTTCTCCACTTCATTGGCCTCAAGCGTGTTTTTATTGTCGTCCATGGGGTTTCGCTTCTTCAACTTAAGAAAAACAATATCCACTTCATCTTACCGAATCTCGGATACAATACGTCTTCTGCCTCCTTGTTAATTTGCAGAATCAGCGTCTGCCTTTTCTCTTCAAGGTGCTCGTTTACTCGTAGGACCTCCCAGTCTGCAGTGGGAATGTCCGGATTTTTCCGCTGGAGTGGTTTTAGCACCATCTCCTCGCTGCAGATCCTCGGTAGTAGGACTTCCGCCTTGGGAACAGTTGGAATTTCGTCTCTTGCGATTATTTCAAATTGTGCTCCTTCCCAAATACCGTCAAGCGTTGCAATGGTGCTTTTGCCCCATTCGATCGTTACTTCATTGTCGCAGTTTATGATTTTGGAGTCGTTGAACCAACCTGCGCCGTCGAATGGTGGCATGTGCGTTTTCACATACAGCTCTTTCGGTCACTTTTTCGAAGAGCAACGTATCGACCAGCTCCCATTTCTCCCGGCTTAACTTGCCTAGAGCCTGGCTACGGTCGATCAGTGCCACTATGAGCTGCTGTCTGGACGCGTCCGCCATGCTGCCTCTATTCTTCCTGTTCCTCTTCATATTTTTGGCACGAGTGGGCTCTTGCACTTTAGTTGTTCTCCCTTCCGCCGGTTACCTGTGTGGGGGACATTACCGTTTACTGGTTGAGGGTTGTGGATCCTCTTCCGAACGTTGTCTTTTGACAGCCAGTTTTGTAATTTCGTTTTCTTCAACAATGTTGAAGAATTTCGGATCACTGCGGGAAAATCCGCTTCTTGTCGAGAAGTGCTTCCTGCTACTCTTAATGGTTTCTCCTGACCATGCTAGCCTTTCCAATTCCTTCGGAGTAAGGTCTATTCTGGTGCCAAGGTTCTGTTTTGAGGGGCCTGAGTTCCTCCTTGATCTGGTGGGGCCTTACGGTCGTGCGCCGTGCAGCACCCTCGCTTGACTGAGGAGAATTAAGTAGGAGTTCCTCTTCTGCTGGTGTGATGTTGAGCCCCTGTTCCGAGCGAACCAGGTCAAGCTCAGCAATGAGGGGTTTACTGCAATAGTAGTTTGCAGTTTGGTTTTAGGTAGCATGACCGTCCGAGCCGCCTGGTTTCGACGCTGACTCGACTGTTTTCGAAAGGCCGCTGGCAGCTAAGGAGGTGCGAACACCTCCCGAGTCCTCGCCGGTAGTCGCAGCCTTGCCTCCTACCGACACTTGGGTAGATATCCCTACCCGTTTTGTTTCCTTTTTCTCCATGGTTCATAAAGTTTGGGCCTTCTTTACCGTCTACCGGCCCTGAAAAGGCTTGGAAACTCTAACACCACACCACGTTTTCCACCACTTTAAGAGAGCATGTCAAGAAGTTCGAGGTGGGGTGTACGGTGCCTGCAAGAATTAGCCTACCACCTCTGGCCGGCAAGCCTTAAGGAGGTACTCACTACTCAATTGCCCTAACCCCTTGTGGGGCATAGCGCGTCAACTGTTCCATGTGGCCCAGTTGACGTTTTGTTGGCATAAATTGGTTTCAGAGAATGCAGTTGCCAGCATGCACCTCCTGCACATCCATGGCCACGAAAGTCGTCGTGGACGGGATTCGAACCCGAAACGCCGGTAGTCAAACATGAGACTGATGCCTCAACACACTGCGCTACCGGGCGCCCCAATTGTCACCACGGGGAGGTTCCTTGACTCGGCCACTTGAGGATTTTGCTTTAGATCAAGATTGTCGTCTCGAACTACGACAAAGAATCCTCTTTCTACAACCCAGGTCTAAATCCGCTTTGATATTCGCCAATGATTCGTTCTGCGTACGGTTTTATTCTATTTTCCAGAATTTTCGTCAAAATTTTATAGGACGTACAAACTAGTGATATGCCCCTGTAATTCTCACACCGCAGTTTATCTCCCTTTTTGTGAATTGGACAGATGATGCTTCTGCGCCAATCGTCTGGGATCTCCTCGTCCTCCCATACTCGCAGGAGTAATTGATGTATGGCATCAACTAGACTTGTTCCACCGAATTTTACCAGTTCAGCCGGAATCTCGTCAGCGCCCGGCGCTTTATTTCGTTTCAGTGACCGCAACGCTAGATCAACTTTCTCTACTGTCGGGGGCTGTATGGGTGGGCCTAGATCAACAATATCGTCGAGAGCTTCTTGTGTGGGGATGTTAGATGGTAGGTTCAGAAGCTCTTCAAAATAAGAGGCCCACCGTTTGTTACTGCCATCGGTGTCGCTGATGATGTTTCCATCCTTGTCCTTACAAAGGCTAGTCCTGGGTTGGTAGCCGTTCTTAATTGTATTTACTAGTTTGTACGCTTGTCTGGGGTTTCTATTAGCTAAGTTTTCGTTTATATTCAGCAACTGCTCGTCAAAGTATTTAATTATATGTTTCTTACATACGCCTAATTATTCTATTCGATATTCGCCGTAGTTCGTCATATTTTTCTCTTCTGGCTCTGGTTCCTCGTTGAATCCATTGTCTGTAGGCTTCGTTTTTCGCGTCAAGTGAATTTTTGCATTCTTCGTCAAACCAGTTATTTCGCGCTCGACGGGTTTTATATCCCACGACCTTCTCTGCGACTATCCCTGATGGTACCCTTGAGTTCTTCTTAGAACCCATGAACGCCTGTGTTACTGATGTTGTGTAGCATAGGCGATAGTCATTCCTCAAGGGCGGTAGTATACGCCACCGCCATAGCATCGCTCAGAAGCTTATCAACCGCAAAGATTTTGGGAGGGCTGATTCTCGATTGGTGCTCTGAGGAAATTCTACATCTGTAGGTCGTCTTCTTGAGAAACCAATTTCATGAAACTGTAGGAAAATGGTTTCCTGTTTGTGCATCAATTCATGAAACCAGTTTCATGAAGTTAGTTTTATGAAACTGGTTTCTCAAGTGTGCACCGTGCCTTAGTGTGCATAGGGGTTAAATGGTAATATCCTTTTATTACTATACTGACAATAAATACTCCGCTATCACGAAAGCACCCCACCTGCAGTTGGAGGTGGAAATCAAAAGCAAATACATAATTCACAATAGATCATTTATTTAACTAAAAAATAAATACGAGACTATGAGCATATAATAATCAAATAATAAATCAAGTTTTCCTACTTCAGACCAAATCGTCCTCGCATGTCTTGTCAATTTGTTGATCCGGCAACTTATTCAAAGACGTTTCCGAATTTCTTTGCTGGTAGTAGCGTGGGCTGAAGATCAGGCATCGTCCTCTTAGCAAATTTGATCGTTTGAGTGTAGATGAAGGACTCTCGTCGCTGGTATGCGTTGTACTACCTACAGGACTTTCACTTTGACGCCGTGTTGAAATTTCTGCAGTCGTCTCATGAATATTAAGAGACTGTAGCCTGCCAAGTATCTTTTTCTTATTCTGCTTACGTCTCTGAAGGCGAGGTATTGCTTCAATGGCATCGGCGAAAATTTGCAAATCTTCAAAACTGAAATGACGAACATCAATCAGTTTTGGAAGAGTGGCGAAGTGTGTTCGAGCCTCCATAATTTTCGCTTCGTGGGCAGTGGGCAACTAGTCCTCTTTTCCTGAACACATTAAATTTATACCGTTGTCCAGGCATCTTTTCGCATTTAAATACGGAGTGTATATCATAAAGATTTATCACTCTAACAATATCATTACAATGTAATTAGCAGCAGGTACCCAGGTATATGACCCACCTCCTTTCAAGTGGACCATCTCTCTCAAATTTTTTACGGTTTTTCAGAATCCCATGACAAATCCTTCAAATAACTGCTCATTTCCCTATTTTTTAGGTTTTTTTTTAGCAAAAATTTCGCCTGGGAAGCCTCTCTCACTATGAATGCGCCACCGAACTATCCGCCCGCTCCAAAAAAGACCGTCATGCGATGGGGAAAACGTCAAGTTGAACTATTGGTACGACTTTTTGCACCCCATCCCTATCTCTATGAGACGATGGCTGCCCAACAGTATCCTGACGAACGTGAGAGTAAACTTTACGAGATTTTCGAACTAATTCGACCAATCAAGCACGATGTGACAATCGACGGCCTTAAGGTGAAAATCAATTCGCTGTACAAGCAATATCAAAGTGAGATGCAGAAAATTGAACAAGCTCAACGGAATGGAACCCTCTACTCGCCCTCTATGTGGTGGTTTGATAAGATGAAAATGCAGATAAACACAGGCCCACCGACCACCTTTCTGCCGCCCTACATTAATCATCATACTATCGCGCCACCGGTTGCAGTGATCAATCCAATTCTGGTGCAGCCAAGCCGATTCATTTGTCCTGTCGTGGTGGATGATAAAATCTTCAATGAAGCACGAGCCATTGAGCCGAGCTATGCTCCCATGCAGGCTAGTCAAAATGCGAAAGCCCTGTCCGATGTGGGAACGATAACGTTGCGACCTATGGGGTATACTTTGCCGACAAGCCGCGGTATGCCGTCGAATGAAGAAATCGCGCAACATTTGGAAGAGAAAGAATCTGAGTACGTGAAAGGACATAACTCGGTGCATCATTTGCGAATTGTCAATTATCTGAAAGGATATAGCAAGTATGTGGATCTAACCGTTGTCACTACAAATCCCGACTACTTGAAGGAGTATTTCTATATAAATCCATCTGCATCTGATTAGTTCAGGTGTTGTGCAGTCAAATGGAATAAGGCATATCGGTAGTGGGAGGGATTTACCTTGGATAATTTAAGGTATGTTTAAAGATCAAAGGATGTATGTTTTGTTTACCATTATAACTATATTCTGTCCAACACTTTTGATATGTTTTAATAAATGTATTTGTTAAATGTAAAAAATCTTGTTGTGTTTTCATCATCATCAACAGCGAGCTGTGTGCTAACGACTTGCCTTTGGAAGAACAGACACGGACAGGGCTGGTCAAAGTCTAAAGGTCGCCACCCATGAACGAGCACAACCACGACCAAACTTCCATCGAACCATCAAATATCATAGGACGTGTGGAAAAATAATTCCCCCTATTTCCACCGTTCTATGCTATTTAATGGTTCGATGGAAGTTTGGTCGTGGTTGTGCTCGTCAATGGGTGGCGACCTTAACTTAAGGCACAGACATAGCAAATTGTGGTGTATTTTTGATTTTTTTTTTCGTTTATGTTTTTTGGGGTGCTGATTACGAATCTGAGTTTTGCGACCAATTTTTTTTTGTAGAATTTGAGTTATTTATAACCAAAAAACAACAAAAAATCTTTTTCGAAATGAAAGATCTTGCACAGTTTAATCAAAAAGATTAGAGATTTAGATTAGATTAGATTGTGAGAGGGGCTGCGGGCGCCCAAAGGCCGACTAGCACCGAGGCCAAATGGTGTATTGTGCTATAGCCCCAGGTCTGGCGACAGGCCTAGGCCTTAAAAGGGTGAGCGGCATCGAAGCAATGTCGTCTGCTTCAGGGAAGGCGATACCGAGGTGTACTAGGCGACGTTGGGCCAGTGCCTCACATTCGCAAAGTCAAAGAACGTGACGTTTCATCATCGGCCTCACAGAAACGACAGCTAGCGTCCGATACTATACCCATGATCTTTAAGTGGCCCCTTAGGCAAGAATGTCCAGTTAGAAGGCCACACATGCTTCTAACCCTACAACGGCTCATTTTTAAAAGTTCAAATGTCCTGTTGCGCGAGTAACCAGACATGAACATCTTGGCTTGCCTCAGGCCTGGAAGATAGTCCCATTGGACGGTGGCCTCAGTACGCTCCCAGTCTCTGATGCATTTACTGACGGAACTTAGAAGAATCCCGCAAAAGGGCTCAGGTCCACAAAAGGGCGTGTCAAACTAGTCAACTCATCAGCCTGTTCATTCCCAGAAATCCCGACGTGGCGAGGAACCCAGTATACCGTTACCATGTTTGAGGAGCCAACTTTTTGTATTGTATTCTGGCAGCTGCGCAATAACTTGAACGAGACAGACCAGTTGCTTAAGTAGCGTTTACACTTGCCAGTAGACCGTGCAAGTACGTACATTTTAAAGGCATTGCAAGTGCCCTGCAAGTAACTTGCAAGCTGTCACTTGCATATGTGTAAACACCCTTGCCTGTGAACTGCCAGGCCAGTAAACCCGCACGGCGCCTTGCAAGTAGCTGGCCTCCCCGGCCAATTGATTTCCTACAGGCATTCCAGTAGACTTGCGAACATATGTTTGCTGTCATTGGTACGCCAAAAAACGATCAAAGATCAATGTCGCCTGCAACTGAATGTCGCAATGGTAAATACGTGATAATTAAATTGACACTCAAGAAAAAATCCCAGCCAACTTGCAACTCGAATTGTGTGTGTAAACACCTACTGGCACACGTCATGCAAGCAGCTACACGCAAGGCACTTGTCGACAAGTCTACAGGCATGCCGGTGCACTGGCAAATGTAAACGAGCCATTAGCGCCAGTATGGCTGCCTGGCTGTCAGTAAATATAGCTATATTCTTGCTATGGAATTCGGCTTTCAGGCAGAGCTCCGCACACGACTCGATGGCATGTACTTCTGCCTAGAATACTGTTGCGAACCTTCCCATAGGTATAGAAATACCCTGGTTAGGGCCCACTATTCCGGCACCCGTTCCATTAACCGTCTTTGATCCATCCGTGAACCACTTGATGGTATCTGGAAGAAGAGTGGAATGTTCCTCCAACCAGTTTCCTCTGCTCCAGATTATAGTGTTGAAGAGCTTGTTGCTGGATGATTCTTTCACCAGATGGTCCGATGGCATACAAGTTATGCAGCTCTCACTGAGCCAACTTTCCTGTTCGGGATTCAGCTTAGTGAGGACATCGCAAGCCTTCAATTTGAGGATCGTCAGCTTTGCTTGTGGTATTACATGAACTTGCAATGGTGGAAGGTCTAGCAGTACCTCAAGCGCCGCAGAAGGGCAGGAGTGAATAACAAACATGTCTCTGAATTTTACCTAGGGTAGATCTGCCAGTTACTGTATAGGCTCTCTTCCACCATATAACTGCACCATATTCTAGCATGGGTCCAACGATCGCCTAGTAAATCCATAGGATGATAGAGGATTTGATTCCCCACGTCTTGCCTACATATTGTCTGCATATCCACAGAGTTTTAGTGGCTTTGTCTGATACAATGATACCTTCAAATGCTCTCACCAGAGCAGTTTTTTGTTAAGATTGACCCCCAAGTACTTGGCGTTGTCTGCCAAGGGTATGGGTAGATTGTACATTAGGGGGCATCTGATTTGTCTGAGGTGTCTTTTCTTAGTAACGGGGACTGCAACTGCCTCGGACGGGTTCACTCGAAGGCCATTTGCGTTGAACCATTCCTGTACAATGCATAGTGCTGATTGAAGATTGTCTGATAAGACCTCCTCGAACTTGCCCCTAACTAAGATCACTAGATCATCGGCGTATCCTTGCGTAGAGAAGCCCTGTGATGTAAGTTCCCAAAGCAAACTGTCCACCACTATACACCACAGGACTGGTGATAGGACACCTCTTTGTGGACACCCAGTCCGGCTGGCGCAACGGTTAGCACGTTCGCCTTCAACGCACTGGGCCCTGGTTCGATTCCGGGGATTTACGTGTCGGACTATGAGCCCACTCAGCTGTTAAATGAGTACCCATTATGGGGTAAATAACTCGGTTGAGCGTGTTGCTGATCAGATACCTCTGCACAAAAACCGTCACGATCTAGAAAATGAGATGATGCTAACTCATCTCGAGGCCGTGGTTCAAATTGGACTGTTGCGCCAGATATTTATTTATTTGTGGACACCCACGAGAGCATTTGTCCCACCCATTTCGCGGTGGTCACGTCCGCTCCTTTGGCCCTTAAAGCGCTGTCGATAGCAGTGAACGATGTACTATACATATTGTCAATGTCGAGCAAGGCGCATAAGGCAGTTTCTTTCGCCTCCATTGCCGATTCAATCTCACTCACCAGGTGATGTAGAGCTGTCTCGGTGGACTTTCCTGATTGGTAGGAAAACTGTCTATCGTGTATAGTGGATTCCCCTTGAGGAGAGTTTGACATATATGTTCGTCAAGGATTTTTTCCATCGCTTTCAGTATGAACTATGTTAAGCTGATTGGCCTATAGGATTTAGGGTCCTCCCAACTTAGCGATGAAGACTACCTTCGCTGGTCTCCAAGCGACAGGAATGGATCCCAGTGCGAAGCTCATCATCATCATCATCGTGGCGCGACAGCCCGACGTCGGGCCTTGGCCGCCTGGATCATTGTCCTCCAATTATCTCGGTCACGTGACCGCGTCCTCCAATTTTGGGAGCCCAGCAGCTGCGCGGCGTCCACACCTACTGAGCTCTCCCAACGAGATCTCGGTCGTCCTCGCAGTCTCGCTCCGTCGACTCGTTCTGCATTCATTACTCTCTTAGGCATGCGATCATCGTCCATTCTTTGTTCATGCCCTGCCCATTAAAGTCGTTGTAGTTTGACGATTTTCGAGACTTGCAGCTCATCGTACATTTCATACAACTCATGGTTGTGCGAAGCTACCCTTGAAAATATTCATGAGGTATGGAGTCTGTAATGAACCACCTGTAATGAACCATATTATGGTCTGGAAGTGCTGCTCCCATCAGCAGATTGAAGCAGCACCTGATGAGTAGTGATCTGTTGGTGGTACGAAACCAGAGGCCGAGGGTCCCATTACACCCGGACCCAGATTCGACTGTGTGGGCGTCTAAGCCGTCCGCAACCATTCCATCCTTATCGACTATTTTTTTTAATTCCCCATTTTTACCTCCCTTGTTTGTGTTGTCTTTCCCAGGCCTATGAATTTTTGTTAATACGTAAAGGACAGGGGCAACGAGCGACGAAAACCCCGTCCACATCTCCCGAACTGAGCAACAGCAAGCATAGGCCGCTGCTTAGCTCCCTGAGGGGCCTTTTTCTTCGCGAGATGGCACGGCCCGACTTTCACGGTTAGTATGCCACCTAAGGCTCCGTCCCCACAGGCATCTTTGGATGTCCACCAAACCGTCCGTTACAAGTCAATGCTTCATGCCCCTTTTGGAGAAGGGCGGGGAATATTCCGTCAGTACTAGGGGATTTGATGGACTAAATGAGTCGGGAGTGAAGATGGTTCTTGCAGCTCTTCAATCAGACGGACGTGCCCTGTGTAGACGACCCGACATAGGAGGGGCGATATTCGCTCCTAGGATCGTACATCCAGGGAAATGCGTACTCAGCAAAAGTTTACCAGTATCAGTTGTAATTCCACCGTCTATTCTTTTAAGAGAACTTATCTGATCAGTGCCCTTTTTAGCCAAAATCCGATGTAGTGTTGCAGCCTTGTTAGTGCTATCAACATCCTCACAAAATTTGGACCACGAGTGTCTTTTGGCAGACCTGATCTTGTTGTTATATTCCGAAAATGAGGTTCGATATGCCTTCCACACACCGGATCTTTTTGCTATGTTAAAGAGCCTTCTGGTGGTTTTTCCTAAGCGAGAGAGTTCAGAATTCCACCAGGTTACTTCTCTATTGTCCTTGATGGTTTCCAGGGGACAGTTTGCTTCGTAGGAGGCGACTATTGCACTGGTCACGTTGTTCACAAGGCTGTCCAGGCTTTGCCATCCCGAAACTGTCCTATCAATCATCGTTAATCTTTCCTGCAAAAACGAGTCATAGTTAGGCCAATTCGTTTGCTGTGGAATTCGTCTGACAAAAGGTTCTGGTGCGTGCGCATCAAGATCAAATCGAATGTGGTTATGATCGGATAATGAAGGTTCATCCGACACATGCCACTTCTGTACCCAGCTGGCCGCCAGATGGCTACCAAAATTAATGTCTGGCACCTCACTCCTAGATCTCGTAACAAAGGTGGGACTGTTGCCTCTGTTGAAAATACAGTCGAACTTCCATTTAACGAACTTCCATTTAACGAAATTTTCCAAATAACGAACTATTTTCCAGCACCGTGAAATTTTCATACACAAAACCTTTCTGTTTAACGAAAAAAAATTCTATTTAACGAACTAATATTCGGGGATATTGAATTTCATTGTGACAAAAAAACAACCGAGCATAAACCGGTTGTTCGCCTAGTTGCTGTCTGGCATAAACCATTATCCCAATCAACCAGATTTCTCAGATATTAGCGACGTTCTTCATACGACATGCGTTGCCAATAAGCTTTGCTAATGCCTTCCATCGTTCGAAAAAGTAGAAAATTCGTTGACTGATCAAAATGAAACTCAGCCAATATAGAAAATCCTTCCTAAATTGCAATAAAAATGAATTTTACACTTTGGCTTTATTAAAAGACTTGGATAGCGGAGTGCGAAAGAAAAATGTTGCGGAAAAGTACGGTATTCCACCCAGTTCCGTTTCGACGATTATAAAAAACCGAGATTCGATTTTTAAAAGTGCAAAAGTTTTAGAGAGCAACAGAAAACGGGCGAAAACATTGAAATTCTAAGACGTCTTAAAGTAGTTCAAAATTGTACGCGATAAAAACATGCCGTTATCGGGGCCAATTATCAAGGAAAAAACAGCGGAGTATGCGAGGCACTTAGGACATCAAGGATTTATGGCAAGTTCAGGTTGGTTGGGCAAATTTAAAAGGCGTCACGGTATCACCGAGAAAATCCTTAGTGGAGAAGGCAGCAGCATTTCTGAAGAACATTCAACTGCGTGGAAAACTACTACTCTGAAAACAATTTTAGGAGAATATGATGAATATGAGAAAGGATAACTGTTGTCCTGTGCTCCAATATGTCAGAGAAAGACAAGCTGAAAATGCTTGTAATCGGAAAAAGTAAACAGCCAAGATGTTTCAAAGGTGTAAAATCCTTAGAAGTGGATTACAAATTTAATTTCCTTCAGTTGAAAGAAAGTTAAAGAATATCAAATTAGTATTCTTCCACACAACCGCAAAATTACAACCAATGGACCAAGGGGTCATCACAAATCTGAAAATTCACTATCGTAACCAAATTCTGAAAAAACTTTTTATTGGAGCTGGAAAATGGTCAATCAATTGATAACGTTATTAACCTAAGAGCAGCAGCCTGCAAACTGGTCAATAAGGTGTTGGCATACGATAAGGCTAACACCAGATGCTGTAATGGCAGTACGTGTCATGCAACTAGGCAAATATGGCCGAAAATGGACCCCGGCCGCTATCGCAGGCTATTGCTGTTGAGCAAAAACCATTTGAGAAACGTGGTGGGGCTTATCACTGGGCAGGTCAATTCTTCACAGGGTTGTCCACAAAGTGGCGTTCTGTCACCCCTTTTGTGGTCCCTTGTCGTGGACGAGCTGATTTCCATGCTTAATGAGCGCGGTTATCTTACTATCGGATACGCGGATGATTTAACTATCATAGTCAGGGGCAAATTCGAATCTACCATCACTGAGGTGATGAGGTCGGCCCTTGACATAGTTCTACACTGGTGTGTGGATGTGGGCTTACATGTAAACCCACAGAAAACTGTCGTTGTGCCGTTCACACGAAAACGAAACTTAACATTGGATCCAATTTCGTTAGGCGGCACGACCTTAGATTATTCCACTGAAGTTAAATGTCTCGGGGTAACTCTAGACTCGAAACTCACCTGGAATACCCACATAGATAATGTACTTGGCAAAGCCACACGCACAATGTGGGCTTGCAGAAGTTTCTTTGGACGGACATGGGGGCTCACCCCAAAGATAATTGAGTGGTTATACACCATGCTGGTGCGGCCTATGGTGACCTACGCAGCGCTTGTGTGGTGGCCGAAAACTCAGCAATCTTCTGTCTTACTGAAGTGCAATAAGCTTCAACGCCTTGCCTGCCTTGGCATCACTGGAGCTATGCGCACTTGTCCTACGCCAGCCCTGGAGGCGATTATTGGACTTACTCCGTTGCATATATTCATTCAAGAATCAGCAGCTCTAAATGCTCTCAGACTTCGTTTAACTTCCGATGTGCGTAGTGAAGAAAGCGGTCACATGAGCATTCTGAATCAAATTCCTGACGTGCAGATCTGCTTGAGATCAGATTACATGATCACGGAGGTTTGCTTCGGCAGAAAATATTCAGCCCTCATCCCTAACCGCTCTGAATGGGT
The DNA here is from genome assembly GCA_964017055.1 of Chloromyia formosa. NCBI lineage: Eukaryota > Metazoa > Arthropoda > Insecta > Diptera > Stratiomyidae > Chloromyia > Chloromyia formosa. The sequence goes on from OZ024817.1 coordinate 13,352,775, forward strand.
AAATGGCACACCCTGTCCAGACCCTAGATGTATCAAGTAGTTCACCGATGGGTCTAAAACAGAACAGGGTGTTGGTGCAGGTGTCTTTGGACCCAACACCAGGATTTCGATCGCAATGGGAGTCTCGCCCAGCGTTTTTCAAGCTGAGATCCACGCCATTGAGGTCTGCGCCAGGGTAATCTTGTAAACTGGACTTCGCGGCGCTCACATTGCTATCTACTCAGACAGCCAAGCAGCTATAAAAGCGCTCTCCTCATTTAAGGTCTCTTCAAAACTGGTGAAGGAGTGTTACAATCTCCTTCAACTGTTGGCAACCAAAAACCGAGTCTTCTTGTGTTGGGTGCCAGGCCACCAGGGCATTGAGGGGAACGAGGCTGCGGATGAACTTGCTAGACAAGGATCATCCAGTCGTTTTCATGGACCTGAGCCTTACTGTGGCTTTGGACTGGCCTCGGCCAAACTGCGGATCACAGATTGGTTTGCACGATTGCGTCAACAGTACTGGGATAACCTTCCAGGGCTTCGTCAATCAAAGGAGCTGATAATGCCCTTCAGTCACAAGGGTACTACTCATATGAGTAGAACCCACCTAAGACTCCTAGTGGGGTACTTATCTGGCCATCACCTGGTCAGATATCACCTGAACAAGATGGGTCTGTCAAGCGAGACTGAATGCCGTCTTTCCCTGGAAGACGTGGAAACGACCAAGCACATCTTGTGCGAATGTCCCGCCATCGCGCGTTTTAGGATGTCACTCCTCGGGCAGGCTACTATCAGCACTGCAGAATTCAGGTTGATTCCTGCTAAAGACTTACTGCCCTTTATTAGAAGGGTGGACGGTCTTTTGGATTAATGAGCTACGGCACAATAGATCTTTATGGTCGCAGTGCCTTCCTGCTAGGAAAGTAGCTCGAATTTTTATATCTATCTATCTATCACTGGGCACTGCCTTATTGGGGAGCATGCTAGGAGACATTGGGGTCCCACACAGTGATTACTGCAGGAGCTGTGGGGACGAGGAGGAGGAGGAGAGTCCTTTCCACCTTATGTGTGCTTGTCCTGCCCTGGCGAGACGCATGAAGGATATCCTTGGGTCCTACTTCTTTACTGAGTTGGATGAATTAAAGGATGTTAAGGTCGATCGGCTTCATCGCTTCATTGTCAGCTCTGGCTGGTGTAATGACTGAGGTAGGCTCGGGTTGCTGTACTAAGGGGTATCACAACGGGCCCAGTGGGGTCTAAGTGTGCTTTGATCATTGTTTGGTTGAAGCAGCCCATCTAACCTAACCTAACCTAAGAATCTGCATTTCAGAGCTATCAACGGTTTGGCAGAACGAGGTTACAGAAACAATTATGAATTGCTTCAATAAAGCGGGATTTTCCCAAAATCCAATTGTAGCAGAAGAAGATGATTTACCGTTTATTGAAGAATGCTGGAGCCAGTTGCAGTCAGAAAATGTGGTTAACGAGGACATCTAGCTGTGATTATGAAAATCGTTGTAACAATACAGTCCAGCAAGTCATAAGTCATAAATTACGATTTACACATATATGTAATACAATATTTCTATAAATAAAGATAATTTCTACATAGCGAAGTTTCTATTTAACGAATTTTTTCAAGGAACCTTGAATTTCGTTATACAGAGGTCTGACTGTATTTAAGTCCAGGCTTGTAATTAAATCAAGAAGGTGCTCACCTCTAAAGTTAGTATCTGTGCTGCCCCACGCTGTATGATGTGCGTTGGCGTCGCAGCCGACCAAGAGAAGCGACCTGTGCTTCTTACAGTAGTCGATTAGTTTGAGGAACTCATCGGAGGGGATGCCTGAGTCTCCTGGCAAAAAAAAAATTTTCCATAGTCCTCCTCGTGGGCGCCCCCAGGTAACGGCAGTGTGTTAAACCGCTGACAGCAGAGGCTTAGCAATAACACAGTTTGGAAAAAGGTAGATAGCTGTAGCCTGTCACGCCACGATGATGATGATTCAGCTTCGTACCACGCTTAAATTATAACACAAAAAAATCACGTGTATGTAAGTTTTTATTTTTGCTACAAATGCGTGTATTTTACAGAGTAGATAAATCTATTTCTACGATTTAGTTCTGAAATGCATAATGTTAGGTCAATAAGCGGAGAAGTTTTTGTTCCATTAATTAACTCTTCACAACTAAAAACTATTGTATTGCAAATGAATGAGATATTTTAGGCAGACATTTAAAAAAAAAATTTCGTGACACTTTCACAAGACTATGACACCGACTTTTGTGCTTAAAGACAAGAATACAATGTTGGCTCTTTAAGTACAACGAATTATTGGGCACAGTAACAACTTTATGGCAAAACAGGTGAGTGTTATGATTTAATGCTTATTTCTTCTTGGCTTCTTTTATGGCAGTGAATTATGCGTGAAAACCATTAAATCTTAATTTTGGAATTTGGTTTAAAAAGAAGCGGAAACGGCAAAACGCTTCCTTTTCTGTGTAATTCAATAAAAGCGTAAAAAACATTTCTTGATAAAATTTGAGTATTGATTGTGTAAACCATTATTATTATTTTATTTCATAGTTTTTTCATTCAATTAACTTGGCACGATTCATTTCTGGAAATTTGATTTCCTTGAAAATATTCTGAATAATTGCGTTTATTTCTATAGTATTTATGTGCGCGAATGAAATGCAAGTATGGGCGTCGTTTCCTTTTGTGTGGAATATCATTTTTAACAGCGACATATTATTTTCTGTATGTTTCACTTAAGCGAAATTTCTTTTTAGATTTACAAGCTAAGTACACTTATTAGGAGAGGCAAACACGATATCTTTCGGCATGGGCCGAAATAAACTCGAGATACGTCTCCATTTGTCCGCTAAGAACATCAACGGTGTTTTGAAGTTCATCCAGACGTTTCAATTTTCCTTCATAGACGCTGACCATGCCTGCAATGAGAATAAACAAATTATTTATATTAATTACATGAGTGAATCGAAAGTCGTAGATTTCAAATGTCAAGCGCGAAGCATTTCAATAGGGGGACAAAAATTTCTCTTCCATAGTCCTCCGCGTTGGCGCCCCTTGGAACGGCAGTGGTCAGTGATCATTGCTTACCAATGTCAAGCTGCCAGCGGTGGCCGTGCGACGATTTGGTTGAGGTAAACCCAAAGATTAACCATAAGGGAGATACCTCAGTTAGTACGATTTAATTTTCAGAACGGGATGCACTCATGTTTAATCTTTGTCAATAATTCAAAGGTAAATTCCCTTAAGAGAGATAGAGACGGCAACACTTCAGTAATGCCAACTGCCTATAAAGTTTCAATGTGTGAGTAACATGCTTGTTAGTGGCATTACCCCTTCGTGTACGCATATGAGAACCAACACGTATGCAACTACTAGTCAGTCGCGTTAATTTGTATGAAGTAGGGTATCTTTCTTATGGTTAATCTTTGGTAAACCTTCCCCCTGTAATGTGGGGCGTAAAAATAATACCACGGCCTTTCCCTTTGGCCGGATGTGTATGTCAGCAATTTGCACTATCCGAAATCTTCTATATGCTAACGAAACGTCAACTATGCCTCGGATAAGGACTGACTCAACGGTTATGACTTTTGGCTATCGTATCTGGAATGTGCTACTCTCCTGGAGAATGGATCAGAAGGTCCCCAGAACGCACGATTTCTTCAATTAGAGAATGAATTTCTGAGGTATAAATTAAACAGGAGGAGTAGTTAGGAGTTAGTGAGATAAGATGGTGGAACAGCGGAGAATTTATCTCTTCAATGGGTAGCATTGTAATGTTGTACTCCGATAGAGCTGGCGGTAGTGAATGTGAGTCAGGTGTGGGGCTCTTTTTAACCAGAGCCGCATGAAACTATCTCCTATCCTGTATCCGGTCTCCAACAGAATCATGACCGCCAGGTTCTGGACCAAAATGAGGATCTCAATAATACAATGCTATGCTCCAACTAAACCCGACAATGTCTTGACAAAAGACTCCTTCTACGAACAACTAAACGCCGTTCAGAGCAGAACACCTAAAGGTGACATTGTAATGGTTATGGGTGATTTGAATGCTAAAGTTGGCGCTGATAACTATGGGCTCAGACATGTGATGGGGAGACACAGTCTCGGTGATCGTAACGACAACGGTGAAAGATTTGTAGAGTTCTGCAACTTTTACAGTCTCTTCATCCGTGGTACTGATGTTTGAGCATAAGGACCACCACAAAATCAGTTGGTCCTCTGTTGATCGCAGAACACAAAGTCAGATCGACCACTTTCCCATTAGTAAAAGATTCAAAAGTTGCCTCCTGGACGTGCGAAACAAGAAGGGTGCAGATATTGGGATGGGAAGAGACCATTATCTTATGATCGCTAATGTTCGAGTGCGTATTGCAGCCGTGCGCCAGCCGTCCTAGCGACAAAAGATCCAGGCGCCGCAAATTCAACACCGCTCGACAAAAAATCCAGCTGTCTTACAACAATATAATGACCATCTTGCGCAAAAAGCAGCTGAGATAACTAGTCACCCAGATAGTGACATAAACGACAACTGGGATGCCATAAAATTCGTACATTGATAGCGCAGATACCATTCTTGACAAAAACACGGATTGCCGGAATAAGCCCTGGATGTCCGACGCTTCATGGCAGCGGATTGTTGAAAGAAAGGTGCTGAAAGTTCGTTTGGCTGCAGCATCAGACAACAATCGAACCAGCATCGAACTCCTTTACCGTCAGAAAGCTCGAGAAGTTCAGCGTAGTGTGCGATACGATAAAAGAACTTATGCAAATTCTCTTTTAGCCTCAGCAGAAGAAGCCGCAAGAAGTAACAACTTAAACGCCGTATACGGTGTCATCAAGGAGTTTACAGGTGGTCGTAACTCCTGCCAACATCCGGTGAAGGATAGTGATAAAAAGCTACTTATCTTGGAAAAAGATGTTGTTATTGTTGTAGCAATGGTCAGGAGTACGTCGTGTGAGTGTGTTACAAGTTGTGTTGTTCTTCCTCGGTGTTAAGTGACAGGAAGATAGCTGCCTCTACGTGGTTCTCCCGCAGCGACCTGGGGGTCAGGTGTGTGGGTGCAGTTGGGCAGTTAAAAATGTGGTCCACATTGTGAGGCGTACTCGTACCATTGCAGGCGGGGCATGTATTCGTGACATACCGGTCAATGCGAGATAGGTAGGAGTTAAGTCGCGAACACCAGCCCGGCCGAAGTTGGGCAAGTGTCGTTCTCGTTGCTCTCGGAAGTATTCTTTCATCGGGAGAAATGGCTGGTGGTTGTGTCGAGAGAACTCTATTTGGACCTAGTCCTGCGATTGATGTTTGTACCTCCTCATGATGTATTGCTGCGATGGCTGATCTGTATGCGTTGTTGTCAAAGGGACCCTAATTCCCATGAGCGTTAAGGGACGAATTGGGATGTAGTTTCGCCTTCTGGATGGCTCCAACTTGAATGCGGTGTCTGTCCATGAATGAAGCGAGTTCGGCAATTTTGTTTTGTAGCCCGTTGCAATTTAGTTGGACGAGTGGGAGCGTATCGAAAATGGCGATCGGTGGTGCAGGCGTAAGGTTGTTTTGTTGGGGAATCCTACTGGGTCTATTCGCAGGAGTTGTTGGGGTTGACGGAAAGCTCGTGTGGGTGCTCACTGGTGTAGGAAGGTGAGGCGTGTTTGACGAGCTCGCTGCTTGTGAACCTCGATTTCTGCACTGACTGGCGGTAAATGAAGGATTCCAATAACTGTGATGGTTTAGACCAGAGCAGTTCCTCAGGTGACACCATTCGTCGCAGCAGTTTTATCTCACTGACGTCGCATTCGGATGCAGATCTTTATTGCATACGCAACAGATCCAAGGACCTGGGTTGTTTTCAATGCCGACGCGGAGAAGTAGTATTGAGAGCAGTTGCGCCGAGATGTGTTGCTCCCAATAAACATAAAAAAACAAATACAGCATGTAACACACATACACACATCCTTCGTGCATTGAAGGGGTTTGGCAGCTCTTGGCCGTTGTAAAAACGGGTCGCTCCGGTGCGTAGAACCGGCTACCGCAGGAACGAGAGTTCTGTAGTCATGTAGTCTGATCTCGAGCAGATCAGTATGCCAGGAACCCGCTTCAGAATGCTCATGTGGCCCTGATTGTACACATGAGCGTCATAAGTTAGATACACTCGAAGTGCGCTTAGAGCCGCAGATTCCCGAATAAAATTATGCAGCGGAGTAAGTCCGATGACCGCCTCTATGGCCAATGTCGGGCATGAGCGAAATGATCCTGCCATACCAAGGCATGCAAGACGTTGTAATTTGGTACACAACTGTATGGTGCAATGCTACTGCGTTCTGGGCCACCATACTAACGCAGCATGTCACAACTGGTCGTACCAGCTTCAAGTACAACTACTCAGTCATTTTAGGGGTGAGACCTCAGGTTTTTCCAAAGAGAGACCTGCAAGCCCACATGATCCCAGTGGCCTTACTAATAACTGTCTTGACATGTTTGCTCCAGTTGAGCCTCCAGGCCAACGTGAGGCCTAGACACTGGACTTCCGTGGAGAACTCAAGTGCCGTCCTGCCTAGGCTGACCGAGCTTAAACTAAGATTTCTCTTCCGAGTGAATGGAACTCAGACGGTTTTATGAGGACTAACGCTCAGGCCAACTTCAGTGCACTAGCGAAGGACTAGTGCCGCACCCATTACCTCCGTGACGGTCTTTTCAAACTTGCCCCTTATTATAATGGCTACATAATCAGCGTATCCGATAGCACAATAACCAAAATCGTAAAGCCTAGCGAGTAACTCATCAACCACAAGGGACAGCGTGAACACAAATTGAGATACCACCCAGCGATGAGTAGATTTCAGGCCCCGAAGCATTGCGTCGATCCACATGATCGTGACCGTAGGTGTATTCCTGAGCCTGGGTGCTCTGGATATACTGCTGCACCCAGTATTGTCGAAAGCACCCTCAATGTCAAGGAACGCGCATAGAGCGATTTCCTTGTCGTTAAGGGTTTTTTCAATCGTTCCCACGAGATTGCGTAAGTCAACCACAGTCAACTTACCTTTTACATAGGCGAACTGAGTACGATGCAAGGATGACGTGCATTCCATTTTTTTTCCTGATATGCATATCCAATAACCTGTCAATAGTTTTTAGGAGAAACGATGAGAGGCTGATCGGCCTGTAAGATTTCGGTAGCACCTCTGGTTTGTTCCCGTTTTTAGGAATGAATACCACGTTCACCGCCCTCCATCAACTTGGCATTTAGCTCAAGGAGTAGATGGCTCTAAAGAGGACAATCAAGAGGGCTATAATGCAATCAAGGGTGTGTTGCAATAGAGCAGGAAAAATATCATCGGCACCAGGTGCCTTAAAGGGTTCAAAGGGCTCCACGGCCCATTTGATTTTTTCTCTATCGAAGATGACCCCCGAGAGGTTAGTTAACCGGTTAAACGAAACCCGATGGTCAGCCGATGAAGTAGACACATAGGGTTCAGCTTGAACTGAACCCGAAAAGTATGTGTGTGTAGGAGAAGCTCCAGAGTTACCTCTGGACCCTCACTGAAGGATCCGTCCTGCTTCTTAAGCTGACCGATGCTATTAGAATGCTCCTTAGATAGAGCTTTGTGGATGCGAGCCGCTTCAGGTAGCGACTGGATGCTCTCACAGTGTCTCCTCTAGCTCTCCCGTTTGGAGCGTCTGATAAGGAGGTTATATTCGGTGAGCAAATTTCTATATTCGCCCCCATTCATTATTTCTCTTGGCCCTATTGAACTTCCTCCTAACCTGAGCCCTCTTGTGCGCCAGTCCTTCATTCCACCACGGAACCCTACGTGCAGTACTAAAGCCACGTGCTATAGCACTATCTTGGTAGGAGGTTAATAAGACATCATTTAGATGTTCAGCAGCTAATTCCAACTCACCAGTCGCGCTGATGGAATTTACAAGTTTATCAGCTTTGGAGCCCACTAATTTCTGAAAACATTTCCAATTTGTCTTCCTAGGACAGAGGAGTGCAAGGCGCAGCTCAGAGCTACCTGGAGTATCAAAACGGATGTGCATGTGGTCAGAATTGGACACTTCATCCGATACTCTCCCAGTCCGTAACTACCTCCGATACAAATCTGCTGGCCACAGTCAGATTAAGCACCTCTTCCAGCTTAGTTCAGTTCAGATGTATTGATTACAAATAACAGGAAATCACAGGGCCAAACTTACCTTGAAGTTCCCTGAATTTCTCGTCACTGTCGACGGTTAGCTTAGATGCACGATTCAGCAATTTCTGGGCCCGTTCACGTGCCAGAGTTGATGTTGCACCCCTCGTGTTCAATGTTTCGTTGGCATGCTTAAAGTCCTTTTGCAACTGGAATGAGGAAATCACAAAGTCGTTGAGAATGTGAAGACAAGTCTCGGGTTCTAGGATATTTCAATTACCTGAAGTGCTAGTTCATGAGCACTGGCTGCTGATTTTTCAACAACAGCAACTTGCTGCTGAATATCACGAACATCAATGTCGTTGCTGACAGCATTCTTCTGCAACTTAGTCAGCTTCTTCATTAGCTGTTCCACCTTGGTAGCTGTTTCGTTAGCTGGTGCAGCAGCTTGTTTTGTTTCAGCATCGATCTACACGGATAATGAAAATAATTGCAATACACTTACGTAAGTCATATAAACCTCGACAAACCTTCGACAAATCTTCCTGTGCTAAAATGATATCATTGTCCGCTTTCTGGATTGATTCTTGTGCCTTATCCTGGGCGACTTCCGCCTCATCGAGTGCCTTGACCACATCGTTTGCAATGCCCAGTACTTTGTCAGCATGTTTCCTGCGAGAAAAAAAAACATGACCACATAAAATTAAACTTTCAAAGAGTCTTCTTGACTACATACTTGGTTTCATTCGCTTTCAACTTCAACTTATCGACGCGCTCCAAATCGTTCTTTGTATTCGAAATAATCGACTCAACATCATCCAACGATGCCACTACTTTGCTAATCTTATCGCCAAGAACTTTAATCTCATGCGGATCGAGCTGTAGATCGGCCATGGCCGTTTTCTCAGCGATCGCTTTGATCTCTTCAGGCGATGCGGTATTATTGTTCATGATATCGGAAAGTTTAGTGACCAGATCGCTGCCAGCCTTGATAAATTCACTGGTTCGATTTAAATAGCGTTCGGCATCATCGTGTGATGATTTGGCCGTGTTGTAGGCTTCCGATGCATTGGCCTTCGCCTGAGCCAACGATCGGATCAGATTGTCAGCCACCTCTTTCTTCTCCTTGATATTTTTTTCGGTGTCCTTAACAATGCCCAAAGCCTTTTCGGCACGGGTCAAGGCACCCCGTTCACAGGGTACACCTCCACACGAACCACATCCGGCCCCACCACACAAACTATCGCAAGGATCACCTCGCTTGTCGCACACATCATTGTTAAGATCAGGAATGGCAGCATTCAGATCGTTCAATTGTTCACGATACTTATCAATGGCATTGTCATTGTCCTTCAGGAGCTGATCGAATTCGTCTTGGGTCCTTTGCAGAAGCACCTCAGTTCGTCTACACTGACGTTCAGCATTGTTATTAAGCTCATCCGTTTCATCTTTAATCGACGACAAGGCTCGGAATCTCTCCAGTGCCGTACGGGTCAAATTCAGGGCACCATCAATGATACCCTCTTGCAATTCAGTCTTATTCTCCTTGAGTGTGTTGGCCAGGTTCTTGATAAGCGCGCTCTGATTTCGCAACGATGCCAATTTCACTTCGGCCAAATTAATGTCCGAATGGAGCTCCTGCGTCGAATTGTCCATAATCTTCCAAGTATCGAAGGTCTTGTCATAGTCATCTCTCAAGGCGGACACTCGATTGTTCAACGTTTCGATGTCCTGCATGCTGACCGTAGTATTGTCCAGAAGCTGTTGAATATTTTTCAGTTTAGCGTCCATGGCATTGAATTCGGTCGAGTAGGCTCCCGTAGCTCCAATGGTTTGAATTTGCTTCGCCCGTTGAATTGCTGCTAAGGTCTCCGCTTCCAAATTGTCGAGGATAAGATCCCAATTGTCAAAGCATTCACCACATGGCGAACAGTAGGGTGATTCACCCAAGAATCCACGAGCACATTGGTCACATTTGTAGCCGCCGATACCTTCTCGACAGACACACTGTCCAGTCTCGCGATTGCATTGGTGATGAGCCGATCCATGCATGTTGCATTCGCAAGCTGCGAAGGGAAGAAGATTGATGTTGAGATTTGATCTGGAGGAGAAGGGGTTCAGTCCTCCTGATACTTACCATGACATTGAACATTTGGATCGCCCCAGAAGTTGGCTTCACACTGATTACATTGTCGTCCACCAAATCCTGGTTTACATTTGCATTGACCGTCGTACTGTGAAAAAACAGTTAGAAGTGATACAGCGTTATTATTTTTATGGATGAATCTCCGAAGGACGCAAAAATTGCCGTTGGGTTTCGTTAAAATTACAAAAGGATTGACGAAAGAAAAAAAAGAATTTTAGTCTTATACTGGTGGGGTGTCAGATAATTCCCGAATAGTACGTATAATGGCCCCTTGTGACTCTTACTCTATTCTCTCGAATGGCAAAATAGCTTGGGCTACGAACAGTTTTGAACCGTATAAGTCAGCAGGACAGGACGATGTTATTCCAGCAGACGTTCAGCAAATGATGGACATATGTATATGTTCAGGGCCTGCCTGGAACTGTTACACATTCCTCGCACGTGGTCGGAGGTGAAGGTGGTCATTATCTCCAAAGCAAGAAGTAGCTCCACTCAAGTTCCAAGGATCTTCGTCCTATAAGTTTACGTTGTTGTTGTTGTCGTTGTAGCAAGTAGAATTCGAGTATGTGTGTGTGTCATAAAATTTACCAGTTTCGATTCTGTTTTCTCTGAAACAAGTTGAAGGAACGCAGCCGCTTCGAGGGGGCTATCCCATAACGGTGTGAGATGCATCGGTGCTGCTGGGCAGTTGAAGAAGTGCTCAACGTCGCGAGGAGTATTGTTTCATGCAGGGCAGGTGTTCTAGATGCTGTGGTCGATTCGGGACCAGTACGCATTGAGGCGTGAACACCAGCCTGAACTAAGTTGAGCGAGTGTAGTCCCCGTCGTTCCTATGGCAGCCGGTTCTCCGTACCGGAACGACCCGCTCATTACGAGCGGCCAATAGCTGCATTACCCCCCTCCAGACGAAGGATTCATCAGGGGAGTCTTGACAGACCCCTCTCGTCGCAAATTTTTACTGGCCGGTTGCAACACACACAGGCACAGTTACATCCGGCTACTCCTCATTCGCGCCGGCATCGAGCAGAACCCCGGCCCATGGATCTGCTGCGTTTGCGGTAGAGTGGTGCACCCGAATGCTACATCAGTGAGATGCAATTACTGCAACGACTGGTGCAACCTGAGAAGTTGCTCAGGGCTATCCCATCACAGGCTATGGGATACTTCCTTCACCGCTGCCGAATTCTCTAATAGGCTACCAACAGCACAATCTAGCCCAGTGAATACAAGCCCTACAACGTTAGCTGGCTCAGGTGGTCTCTACTCAACAACCACGCCGACGATAACAACAACTCCCGCCGGTTGGCACAGTCTCACCCTGGCAGAACCAACATGAAATTTTGATATGCTCTTACTCATGCAGTTTATTCTTGACGAACTGACAGAGTTCATGGACAAAAATATCATTATGATTGGAGCCATCCAAGAGACTAAACTCCATGCTAATTTGTCTCTCACTTCTCATGGAAACTACACCATCTTACGCAAAAACAGACCGACCGGTTCAGGAGGAGGACTCGCTTTCTTGATCAACCTGGAGGTACCATACCGAGAACTGACTTTACCTGATGACAACGACAGCGTCCTCGAATGCCAGGCAATAGTAGTTAAGTCGGGGAACGCAGAGATTGAAATATTCAATATCTACATCCCGCCGGTATCCAGCTGTCACTCAGGTTATCGAGTCTCCCTGGGCCTCCTAATCTCCGATTACCATCGTCTATTACTAGGAGATTTTAACGCGCACCATGAGCTATGGAACTTCAATCTTGGCAACGATGCTAGAGGAGTCGCCATCGCTGAATAACTCGACTCCTCCGATTTCTGTCGCTTGAATGACGACGCTCTAACAAGGATTACAGGCTCATTGCGTTTGGCTACTGTTGAGTGCAGGAACTGGACACAAGTGTATAGTGGGTGTGCTCCTTGTTGACAGAATTTGCACATCCCTGGCGTTGGCTTGGTCGGTTGATTTGTTGCTGCAACCGAAGCCGCTGATGCGAGTGTTGTCGGTGATGACACTGATGCCGACGTCGTGGTTGTAGCGGCAGTACATACAGGCCTTGACGTTATTCTTTCTTCTGAGAAACTGCCTTCGGTGAATGAAACCTCAGCTCCAAGAACTTTACGAAGCCGTCCATTGATTGCAACTCCTTGGGATTGCTTAATGACTGCCCGTATAAAACTCTTGTTAGCCTATCTAATTTTTAAAATAGGATGTGTAGTAGTAACGGCCCCCAGCTCTCGGTGGGGATCTGCTTCTAACGCCAGCAAACTCTCCCTGGTGGTGTCATGTAGCACCTTGATGTTATTTGTAGACGCTGAGTCTGAATTGTTTGATGGTTGTTCGAGAAGCCGTTGGAGAATGGTAGAGACTAGTATCCGTTTGTTGTGGTACCGGTCCTTTAGGATTTCCCAGGCCGTCATGTAGTTTTCTTTTGTGAGTGGCAAATCCTTGATCAGCCGTTCTGCCTCGCTGACCAGATTGGTCTTCAGATACCACATTTTTTTGATGCTATCCAGTGGTTTTGATTTTGGGTAGCTGCATGTCCGAACCACTTCTGTAACGATGGTTTGGTGTGTCGGCTGGAATTTCTTCAGACTTCACTGCTAATGTTGCTACTGCAGTCTGAACTCGGGTTTCCATGTGCAGGCATCCGTCCATGTCGTATCCTGCTGCTGCCAAAGTGTTTAGTTTATGGCTTCTATCTGGCTCCATAAACGTACTTGTAGTACATCTCTCGTTGGTTGTCCTCAACGTCCATCTCGAGAAGTCGACTTAACGAGGGTTTCAGCGCCTTCTGCTTTCTCATTAGGCCTAGCATCCATAGCGTTATTCGGTAAAATGTGTTTCGTTGCGTTTTCATCAGAGAACTTCCTAGTTGCTGCATCCTTAGTATCCGTGTCTGCCGATGTTGACGCGTCCATTGCGTCAATGGCCGACTGGAACATCTATCAATTGCCCTAACCCCTTGTGGGGCATAGCGCGTCAACTGTTCCATGTGGCCCAGTTGACGTTTCGACGGCATAAACTGGTTTCGGAGCATGCCGTTGCCAACATGCACCTCCTGCACATTCATGGCCACGAACGTCGTGGTAGACGGGATTCGAACCCGAAACGCCGGTAGTCAAACATGAGACTGATGCATCAACACACTGCGCTACCGGTCGCCCGGTCGACTGGAACATCGAGCAGTAGTGTTTGGCCAGGGTGATTACTTCCATATAGTAATCATTAGTGAAATAGTCGTGCTGTATGTCAAGGTTTTTGAGGTCTAGGATCCTGTTGTGGTCGTCCTCAAACTCCTGTCGCATAGCCTGCAGCTGCTGCAATCTCCCCACGTAGTATTTGCGCGTCCTCTTAGATTCCGCCTGTTTTTTGAAGTTGGTAACCAGTCGTTGGATTGCCTCTCCGCTGGTTAGCTGCTCCTGTACCGCCTCAGGGAATGTCGACATCCTGTTGCAGGTTCGTGTCCTGTCACGGTCGCCAATGTTGGGTCTTGTGTTTGGTGCTCACTCTGGCACACTAAACCAAAGTTCGCTTACAAGATGAAGAGTGTGTATGTGTGCTGTGCGTATCCTAGCACTTTAGCTAGAACACGTCGCTATTTAATGAGATGCCGAGAATATGGAGAAGCACTGGCGCTTGGACCACTACTCGCTTGATCGACGTAGATTTAAAAATACGAATTCAAAGACGGAGTATTCGCATTTAACTGAACTTGTTACTTGCAAGCACAAGTAATTTATTCGATGAAATTGACTTACTCATTGAAACGTTATAATGATAAACAATTCACGTGTGTGCCCAGTGCAGAAATGCACTTCACGTTGCAATGCATCCGTAGATAACACATGCATCTCGTGTTACATTACATTTTATGCACACAGTGAATTTATGGTGATTCTTAAATCTAGACATGATTACATTATGAAATTCTCATATTTATTCTACGCACCCGGACCCGAAACTTTTCATTTCCCAATTTCCGTTTCCATTTCCAATTTTGTATTTACCTCCCAAATTCCAGCAGGACCAACTCCCTGCTTCCTATTTTCAATTTTCAATTACCACCCAGACTACTTTACCACTTTCTACTTTTCGTTTCCAATTTTAAATTTACCGACTTCGACTATTCATTTTCGATTCCACTGTACTGTTTTATCTAACGACGTGACGATCGCGACGTGACGCAAAAATTAGTTTGTTCCCCAGCCAAACCTAAAGCGTGACAATCTACATTTGACGACTGTGACGTGACGCCAAATTTAGTCCGACGCCCAGCCAAATTACATATCCATGTCAAAAAGTTCATAAAAATTTTTTCTTCAAATAATTTCAATTCAAAATGCCATTCCATCAACAATCACTTACCGGATTACATTGTTCTGCTTCCGATCCAACCGGATCACAATCACATGCTTCGCAACCTTCACCGCTTGCAATCTTCCAGTGATTTTCGATACAATGATCACACCGGAGCCCATCAACGTTCTTCAAACATGGACATTGACCATTGACTCTACTACAGAATTTAATAGTTTGGTTCGTTCCCAGCATATCGCAATTGCAAGCTATAAAATGGACAAGCCCAAATGAAAACCTGTATGCCAGCCAAAACAGGTCCAACTACTCACCCCTACAATCCTGATGCAATGCATCCCCGAAGAATCCATCCCGACAAAATTCGCAATGATCGCCAGACGTCTCGTGCAAACACTTCCGACACTGACCCGTCTTTCCGTCACAATTGCCCGTATCTCTCAAATCAATGTTCCCGTTACATTCGCATTTTTCGCACACACCACCCGGCTTCTCCGGATTGCCATAATAATTGTCCGCGCAAATATCGCAACGTGGTCCCGAAAATCCTTCCTGACAATAGCACACCATATCGTTGGTGCGCCTGTCCAGCTCGCAACCATTGGCATGCGTATGACCCGAAGCGATAGTGTCCGGACAGCGACAAGGTCTACAGCCGATCTCACTTCCCAACTGTGGATCGCCGTAGTACCCTTCAATGCACTTCTCGCAATAGTATCCGCTAGTGAAGTCCGCACAGGACAAACACTCTCCGGTTCGAGGATCACAATGTTGAGCATGACCGTTACAGTGGCACATCTGGCAGTTGGGGAAGTTCCAGAAGCCCGGCTGACATTGGTCGCATTCGCGTCCATAGTTGTTCGGATGGCACTGGCACTGGCCGGTGATCAGATCGCAGTCGTTATCTCGCGCTCCAATGCTGTTGCAATCGCAAGCTGGGGAAAAATTATGAAGAAATTGTCATTTCTGCCCAATTGGTCTCAATGGGCATAGTTCTTACCTCTGCATCCTTCAGGGCCAAATCCATAGGTTCCCGGGGCACACCGGTCACATTTTCGTCCCACCACGTTGGACTTACATTGACACCTCCCCCCAAATTGTTCGCACTGCTTACTGATGGATCCAGTGGCATCACATTCGCAAACTTCACCGGAAAATAAAGAAAACACATCAATTCCGAAACTATTGACCAGTAAGACATACTACTTACAGCTTGCTCCATCAAACACATAAATACTGACAGTATTGAAAAAGTCTTTACATTGCGGATTCGAGGCTTTGTCATAGTTGACATCGTAATATGTCTGATTGCATCCCAGCTGCACGTAGTCTCTTCGTCGATTTTCGGATGGGGCCGATCCAGAGAAAATGGGCGTGGCTTCTATGTGCGGCACCAACGAAAGCTATAAAAGAGAAAGACCCTAAACATTCAAGACTTGAGCAGGGACATCTCAAACAGTACCCACCGAATCAATAAGGATCTGAGCGGCCGGATTGTCCTCGTAATGGCGATGTCGTTCAAAGTAGATCTTGAACTTATACACCTTATTTTCCTCGAGGCAAATGTCATGCAAGGCGACGACTCGGTTATTATTCTCGGGAAGTACGAAGGGTATTTGCTGTTCATAAGCCGGGTGTGAGTTGGCACACGGTCCCTCCGGATCGTAATCGTCGGGCCGTACCAAGGTAATTCGAGCGTCCTCCCAATCGCCTCGTGTCTGTGTCAGATAGCGTAAAACAACGTCGTAGGTCATAGTGCGTGGTACGCCGTCAACGGTGATCTGAAGCTCGGTGTTTTCAGGTACTCTCTCAAAACCGGGTCCTGTCCATTGTGGCGGTCGATCCAGTGGGATCTCTTGAAGAACGGTCGTACAGTTCTGTAAGTAAAAAAAATTAGATCCGCTGGGTAAAGGGTCAGGCATGTCTCAGAAAACCTACACCATAGGCGTGAGTAATACACTCTGTGATATTCGGAATTTCAGCCTCGTAGACATTGTGCAGTAACGGAATAAAGAAGTTTTGCAGTGGAATGTTACAAGTCCGGCCGGACATGTGCGAACGACATCTACATTGTCCCGTTTGTACGTCGCAGAAGTTGTCCAAAGAACCTCCCGGATCACAGTTACACGGCGAACAGCCATCCTGACTGTCCGACAGACCATAGGTCTCCATCATACATTCGTCGCAATCCTTGCCCGTTACAAGCCGCTTACAAGTACACTCGCCCGTGTACATATTGCATCCCGAGTTAAAGATCGTACCGAGCGTGTTACAGGTGCAGTTCTGACAACCTTCAGGATTCTCTTCGTTCAGATCCCAATAGCCATCCTTGCACGTGTCACAACGACGTCCCTTGACGTTGGCCTTACAGTGGCAAGCTCCAGCTTCGATGCCATTTTCCGGATCGCTTACAGAGTCGCAAATGCCCTCGTCCAGAGAGCCACTCGGATCGCAATCGCAAGGTTTGCACACATGCGGACTCTGGATATCTTCGTTGGGATCACGATAGAAGAACTGAATACATTCCTCGCAATGCTGACCCATTGTGTTATGTTGACAGTTGTCGCATACGCCTCCACTCACTTGTCCGGAATGCTCATAGACAGCCTCGTCGAAGTGGCAGCTGCCGGCATGGTTGTTGCAGTTGCATCTTTTACAAGCATTGGACTGCGTTCCCAATGCAGGCTTCCACGGCAGATCGTTGTAGAAGTCCTCGCATTCCTCACAATTCAAACCCTTCGTATTATGCGTACACTCGCATCGTCCATGAACCATATCGACAACATTGGCCACCCCATCCAACGGCAAACATCTCGACGCGTGACCATAGCACGAACACGATCCTCGAACGATCATCTGGCTAATACCGTAGTAGTACTTCTCCTGAATTTCCTCACGATCGTCCAGCAGGGTGTCACCCAAATTATGCAATTTGGTGAAGTTGATTCTCAAATTGGTCATTTTCAGCATGTTCTGGACGTGAGGTGCATAGGGATTGTCGATCTTGATATTGGGCGGTAACACTCGGAAGATCACTTCGCCATTCTTCGATGGCTCGACATTGGAGTAGCGATGATCGCATACTACATCGGTGATATTGTAGGTTACGGTTGGTGCGTGGGGGAATGATTCCGCACAGTTGTGGGCGAAGTATTTGTAAGTGTGCCAGGTTTTTCCAAAATCGTAAGATCGTTCGATGAGCATAGCGGCCGGACGGAAAGTGGCAAAAACAATGATTAAATGTGTGAAATGGAATTCGGCCTCCAAGTCCAATTGGATAGTTACATTCTGCTTGCCATTCTGCGATTGCCACCAGGATATATATTTAGTTCTGCAACGAAGAGAAATGTGTGGTAAGCAACTAAGCATGTTGTAAAATGGTCAGAAAAAAAAACTAGCCAAAAAATATCCCTTCAAATATGACCGTCCAATGACAGGGTTTTAAATTGAGACGATTTCTCGCTCCCTTAGCGTGGAGCTTCCGATAGTTCTGCATTAAGATTAAGATTAGTTTGTGGGCAGTGGGCCTGAAGGGCCCACGAGCACTGCGACCATAGTGTCTATTGTGCTATAGCCCTGTAAATCTAGAGTGGGCGATCGAGTTTGATCGATCCCACAAATCTGCTCAGCTGCCCAAGTTTGAAAGAGGCGATCGTTTCCACTTCAGGGAATGCCTCACCGAGACTCTCTAAGCGGCGACGGGCGAGTGCCTCACACTCACAGAGGATGTGCTGAGAAGTCTCATCATCGCTTTCGCAAAAACGACAGTTGGGGTTAGAGACAATCCCCATTCTGTATAGGTGACCCCTGAGAGTGGAATGCCCTGAAAGGAGACCGCAAATGATTCTCACTCTGCTTCTGCCAAGGCACACCAATTCCAGGGAGCGCTTGGGTGAGTGAGCTGAAATAAACAATTTCGATTGTCTCAGGCCAGGGAGGTTTTCCCAATGTGCAGTGGTTTCTAACTGTTCCTGCTCCCCTATGTTCTGCATTTCAACACCAGAGTTTTTTCCAATATTTGGGTGACCGGTAGTGCAGTGTGTTGAGGCATCAGTCTCATGTACCGACGTTTCGGGTTCGAATCCCGTCCACGACGACGTTCGTGGCCATGGATGTCCAGGAGATGCATGCTGGCGACTACATTCTCCGAAACCAGTTTAAGCCAACGTCAAACGTCAACTGGGCCACATGGAACACATGACGCGCTATGCTCCACAAGGGGTTACGACAATTGAGTAATAACTGAAATCACTTTATGAATTTACTCGCTTGTATATCATCGTCGAATGTAGACGTGTTTGAGGTCAATAAAATTTTTCATTATTTTTACTGGGTTTTATTTAGAAGCAAGTTTATCCGCTACACGCTCGCTACGCGAACTCCGCAGCTTAAGAGGTTCCCATTTGCCCTAATCTATAGTGGGGCAAAGAGCGCCAACTATTCCAAGTGGCTTAGCTGACGTTTCGTTGACATAAACTAGTTTCAGACGATGCCCGTTGTTAGCACGTACTGCCTGCTCTCATTTAGCCGACTATATGCGTAAAGTCGGGAGATGTTGTGGCTTATAATTACACTTCGTACAACAGGAGGAAGACAGCACAAACATCTATGGCCACGAATGCCGTGAACAGGACTTGAACCCGTAACGACCGTAGTCAGACATGAGACTGACGCATCTACGCACTGAGCTACCGGTCGCCCCACTTCGCGCGCTCTATACGATATAGCAATAAGGCCACAATTAGCCAAGACGCGAGCCACTAACCGCTCAGGTTATTCGAGCGACCTCCTCAGAGCTCGGAGTGGAATCTCATTTCAGCAACTGTATTTACGCTTAGTCCGCATTCAATCTATACAAACGTTGACTTTGTCCAGGGCTTCACTCATGATGTTGCTCATTACCGTTAGGTTCCTCCCCGAAACCAGTATTACCACATTAATTAATCGCAAGAAGCAGAGTGATTATAACTGAGCTTGAAGACAGCCAGGTGACCAAATACGTACGCAGGGGAACAGGGGTGATTTCCCCTCTGCTTTAGATAGTAGCGATAGGCTGATTGACAGACGACGTGGTAATCCTGGCTTCGAAGAAGTTTGTAACGATGATTAGCGACATCATGGGTGGAGCCGTACCACAGGCAACGTATGGACTGCAGAATGCGGACTAGGTAGGTTCAGGGGTTGCCGTGAGTTATCCACAGCACACATAGATCACTCATGGTCCGTTGTGATACCACCAAGATTCTATTACATAAAACTCTTAAACCGAAGTATCCAGCCAGCCGACGCTAGCAATAAACGGATTAACTTTTACGAGACCCTCTAGGTCCTGGAAAAAGGAGAGTCCCAAAAACCTTCTCCTCCTATAAGCCAAGGCTGGACAGTAACAAAGAAGGTGAGCAACACTCTCCTCCTCATTCAGATCATGACAACTTCTGCAGTAGTCGTGATGAGGTGGTCGAAACCTCCTCGCATGCTCGCCGATAGGACAGTGCCCTGTAATGACCCCCACCACCCTGCCAATATGTTTCCTACTTAATGAGAGCAGTGAGGCAGAGCGATTAGGATCTATCCAAGGCCATTTCTCCCTCGTTGTTTGGCAAGTACTATCGTCGAGCCATCTAGCATTGGCCCTGCAGATCGCAGCGGACCATTCTGCCATTTTACACCCTGCTATGGGTGTCCTAACGTGGTTAAGATACGTATCAGTGGAGATTGCCCCTTGACGGGCCAGCTCATCAGCCTTGGAATTGGCCGTGAAACCCGGAATCCAACAAACAGTAATATCGAAGAAGCTGATCATTGCCATGAGTGTCGAGCGACAATATACAACCGTTTTTGATGTAGAAATAACCGATTCAAGCGGCCGTATTGCCGCTTGATTGTCTGTGTAGATAGTAATGTCCTTAAAAGTAACGACATGCCTCCCCAGCATGACGATTGCTGGAGATTTTAGCAATCGTCAAGCTAGAAGACGCTGCAGTAAAAAATAAATGCCCGCACCCACTCCTTCATCGGTCTTGGAGCCATATGTGTAGATGGCCAAGGAGTTAGGTGTAATAGTTCGGTAGAATGCGGACTAAGTAAAACCGAGCTGGTACTGTTTACCACAATGACCGAAATATCCGGAGTGTCGACTTCCACAGTTCAACGGCCACTTTCTGAAGCTATCTCCCAACGACAAATGCCCCGGGGTCATCCTCGACTCGAAACTTAGTTGGAAGCGGAACATCGAATATCGCATCAAGAGGGCACTCTACACCTGCAGGAGAACCTATGGCAAAAACTGCGGACTCCAGCCAATGATGATGCTATGGCTGCACACTGTTGTGAGACAACCTAACATCGCCTACAGAGCGCTGGTATGGTGGCCATCTCTTCATGAGAAATACAACCTTAATCGGCTGAACAAAGTCCAAAGAACCGTGTGCATGTGCCAAATTACCAGATGCGGTTCTTTCTGCCAGAGAAATGCGATTTTTGACCGGATTTCTCTTGCGCAACAGACGGTATGTGTAGTGTAATTTCACCCCCAATACGGTTTTACACATGAGTTACAGATAGATCGAATTTACTCATTTGAAATTCCCATTTTCAATACTTAGAGAGAAAAAAAAAATCATTGCCCAATTG
The DNA here is from genome assembly GCA_964017055.1 of Chloromyia formosa. Classification (NCBI taxonomy): domain Eukaryota; kingdom Metazoa; phylum Arthropoda; class Insecta; order Diptera; family Stratiomyidae; genus Chloromyia; species Chloromyia formosa. The sequence continues at coordinate 13,374,028 of OZ024817.1, forward strand.
CCACAGTCTTACCCCGGATGATATTTATAGATTATATGTCCAACTCGGTGGTTCATCTCTGGATCATGTTCCGTGCCGGGTCGTGAATCGCACAAAAAGCATTTCTTCTCCTCCAGATGTGAGACGATACAAAATCTTTCGGGTCGTTGTAAGCCACATGTCGATGATGCTATCAAACGATTTTCTCGGCCAATCATTAAATTTCCGGTAGCCGGATAGCATGAGCCTTTCTCGCATGGATGGACTTTCTGTTGCGGACGTCGAACTGTAAAAATAAACAAACATTTATGAAAAAAATTTAAATTTTCTGGTAATTTTGTTTAATTTTGTTTAGATGACCAATTTCCAGTGAGAATATATGTATGTAAGCATGCAGGGAGTATAGGATAGTCTATGTCAAATAAATGATGGAAATTCTAAAATGAAGGCGTCCAAAAATTTCTAATTTTTTTTCTAAATAAGCACGCAATAAAATCAAAAATACATCTGTTTAACAAAAACCGAATTTTGGGAACGTTGAAGCATGAATATATGCGGGATTTTACCAAATTACTTAATCCCCCCCTTCCCCTTTTAGGCCGGCTTGTCATGTGGCCAGAATGGTCAATGGCATTTGTGTGCGTCCTAGTTTGTTAGCGCGTTCCTTTGTACTCCAGTCTCCAGTATAGTTTAATTCGGGTTAACAACACCCAATTATAACAATGCGTTTACCTTGAAAGCTCTACGGGTAAATAGACCTACACTGCATAGATATGTCAAACCATGTCGCCTACACCGCTAAATGGCGAATTTATTATGGAAAATTATAAATTTTCGTAGTTTGATTTGATTTTTGGGTATATTCCGCATCGTGGTTTGCGCCTTGACAAATATTGACTTTACTGCTGTAGCTTTTTGGGACGGTATACTAATGCGGGAATTTCATTGCCGGCAGAAGCATAGCACCGGCATCAGCAGCATCGCCTGAGTCTTGGGTAAGTGTGCTCTCTTACACCAAATTCGCACCTAGGAGACTTTCGTAACAAGAAGCTTAAGCTTGGTACGAAAATTGGCAAAATTATTTTTGACATAGACTATCCAGGATTTCAATGTTAGCCAGAAAGAAGAAATTGAGAAAATTTACAGCAGACTCGTGGTCTGCTATTGAAATCTGAAAATATATTGTACATAAATAATATATATAAACTGGAAGCAAGCAAAACGGCAAGGCACAAAGCATGCAATCATTTGTAATTTTAGAAGCATGGGTGGTGAGTGAAGTGACTAGTTACAAGTGCTAAGATTTTCTCATGTTCCCCTTGTTCCCAGTAATGCAAATTAATATCCATGATTGGTTAAAGTTCTGGAAAACCTTGGTATATGGAGAGTTCACGGATAAAAATATTTTTTTTTTTCTAGTAAAAACACACCGCAAAACAATTAAAGGACCACTTTGAAGAACTCCGAAATCTTCTGAATTATACGAATAAGAAAGTCAAAACTGTAAATGTTAGTATTATTGTAGAAAGAGCGAGACGTAACACACATTTTAAAACGTTAGTTTCCAACATAACGGTAAATTTGACTACATAATAAAGACACTTCTCTTTTTATACCCTAGACTTTATAAGTATAGGGTACTAGGGTTCGCTTCACTCACAACATTGACACTGATATCACTTTGGACATTCTTCCACGGTCATTCACTTCGAAGGAGGGGACTTCGGGGTCACCATTTATCCCACTTTTTGCAGTCTTATTCACGTCCAGGTTCATTTCGTATCATATACATGTCCTCCGTTCCCACTCGATCCAAAGCGGCTCGGAATAGACGTAGCAATGCATTTTCCGGTTGTAAATGTCTTTGGAGATCAGTCACAGTTCATGATTTGCTCCAGGAATCTGTTGCCAACGTCGATCCACTTACTGTGTTCTTCGTTGCATATGAAATAAATTTGCAAGGAATTGTTGTCTTGGTCGGCGAGTGGAAGAAGTGAGCCCACTTGATGGTATATCAAACCCCGTACTTTAAACGCTGTCATGAATCTACTCTCGTTAACAACTCCTTCTGCCCCGAACGATTTGAAGCAAGCTTTTTACTTCCAGAAATTTTAAGAAAATATTTTGATAGGGGATTACGTCCAAAATATTTTGAAAACGCTAAATTGGAGACAGTTGAATTTTCCCGTTTGGACAGCACATTCTGGGCGTTCCTTTTCCAAATTTGAAAGCGTGGCAGTGTACATACACACAAGTTTTTCATCTTCCAAATTGAAACGCTTGGATGGTCAATGTAATCTAAATTTTTGTCATATTGGAATGCAGTCATCACCAAATCTACATACATAAATGATCAGTGTCACCTCCTGATTCGATTTAGCCATGTCTGTCTGTCCGTCTGTCTGTCGAATGAAGCTAGAGACTTGAAATTTTGGAGTGAGTCATTCTGTCATCAAAAGAGTCTGGGGAAGTTTCCAGGAGACAGGACAACTCACAACAAGAGGAGGACAGAGCCGACCAAGAGCAACATCTTACAGCGTGGACAGATTTATACGTTTAAGCGCACTCTGAAATCGTCAAAACACGCCATCTTCCATACAAAATGACCTCAGATACGCCACAGGAACCGTAATTTCAACAAAGACCGTGCGTAATCGTTTGGGAAAAAGTGGCCTGCTTTCCCGATATCCAGTAAAAGCTTCGCGAAAGAAAGCATAAAATCGCCCGATATCGGTTTGCCAGAAACCACCGCATTTGGAGCATGCGGCATTAGGGGAGAATTTTCTTCTCTCATGAATGGAAATTTGCCTGTGTGGAAATAATGGTCAGCTAGCGTCTGGAGACGAGGAAACGAACGTTTTCTACTCTGTGTCCTTCAACCCACATCACCTTTTGGCAACGGATCAATAATGGTGTGGTGCGCTATTTCCTTAAACGACAAAAGCGATTTAGTTGTCATCGCTAACGGCAGTTTGACAGCTCAGTGACACATTGACGAAGTGCTAAGACTTCACGTTACTGGTAGTGCACGTGCTGGTGAACAGGATTTCATTTTGATGCAAGATGGAGCCTTACCGCAAACGTAGTGTCTGAGTTTCTCACGGCCAATAATGTCGACCTTCTTGAAGTGCAAGCGTACAGCCCAGACTTAAAAGCCATTGAATATTTATGGGACCATGTTGGTTTTTTTTTTTTAAGAGTTTGTAAAATTTATATGAAAGATACCGTTATTTTAGAAACTAATTGTCAAAAATGTTTTATACTGTTTCCCCTCCCTACACTTACATCAAAAGTAGTCGCCCTGGCCTCCTTATTCTATTCAGCAGGAAGAATTTTGAACCTTTGCAAGTGGTCCTTTAATTGTTTTGCAGTGTGTATTTTAAACATTATTCGCAAGTAAGAACGATGATGTCGCTGCAATATAACTATTTCCGAAAAATAATGAGATAATCTATAACGCCGAAAAAGGTTTTTTTTCTTTCGTATCGAAAAAATAAATTTCGGAACATTCCTGCTTGACCGGGCGAAGCAGACGTCTTTGAGCAATAGAGGGTTTTATTTTGAGAGACTTTCTCGCTTCGCGACGGAGTGGCTTAAGAGGTTGCAACCCTTAGTACCCTTAGTATACCGCCCTAGAACGCTCGCTCACAGCGGCAAACGGTGAAATAGGAATATACCAAATTTTTTTCTCCGAACCAATATTCATAGTCGAAAAAAGTGAACTGCACCGGCTCTGAACGTAAGAAGACGTATCGTTGTCTGCCCATCAAATTTGTGATAGTATATGCTACAATTGATGCGAATCTCGATCCCGAATAAATTTTTAATTAGCTACTTCAGTTAACTGATATGTTAAGCGCCGGAAAGTAGAGGGTTTCACCCGCAATACGAGGGTTTTGCATTGTCCGATGCTAATAGGAAATGTACTGTCCTACTCCTGGAGATGCTTAACCATTTATGTTAAGACAAATTTGCAAGCTTGCATTTGAAAAAAGAAAGTGTATGAATAACCTATACGAGTAGTTAGAATCACTGACTCCCCCCCAAACGAATCTTTAGCCCTTCACAAATGATTAATTTAATAACTACAAGCCTGATTCGATCGAATTAAACTTTAATCGATATTGAGTGAGTAAAAATAACGATACTAAATAAAATGACACAAAAAGAGCGATGATGTTCATCAGAACTTTAAGCCCGTCGCGCTCGGTGGCCGTGATCGTTCGGTCACCGCTCTACGATACTAATCTAGAGCTCGGAGATCAAATCTCGGCGCGATAAAAAACTGCCTGTGAGTACTAATAGAACTCTCACAGTGCTCCGAGCTTGTCAGTATAAAGACGGCACGGATAGGAGGTGCATGCTAGCAACTACACTTCCGAAAAGTAGATATGCTATTGAAACGTCAACAAGGCATATAAATGCTAGAGATGTTAACGCGCCCATGCCCCTGGAGGAGTCAAGGCAATTAGAGAGAGATGCAAGTACATTTTAATTTTGATCCATTTGCTTTCAAGTTGTCTATGATTTGTTTTCAAAGATGTTGTCCATATCGCCCCATTCAAGGGATATCCATATGTGCCACGCGAATGAAAGAATGCCCCTTTTCCAGACCAAAGAACTCGAAACACCATCAGCAATATAGTCTAGTGCATTCACCTCATGAACCGTAATCATATGATGCCCATCTTGTCTAAATATCACTCCATTGTCAAGAATGTCCTTCTTCCCACACCAAAGGACTCCAAATGCCATTGTTCTTACCAAAGGACTCCAAATGTCTTCAACAGTGACTCATATTATACCAATCTTGCGCAGATACCACTTCATTACCTGGACACCTGCAGCAGGACTGAAAAGTTGCCGTGAAGTACAAATAATAACCCAAAGAAGCTTCGTAGCAAATTTGGTTGAAATCAGACCACGGAAAATGCCTGAAGGGGCGATCTGTGAAAAGACTACAAAACCCTAAAATGGCCAAAAAAAAATTTGGAATGGTAATTGCAAATTAGCCATGCATTTGCTCATATACAGGCTGGCCCGCGACGAAATCGCCATAGGGTTAGGGTTTATTATACACTCTGTTAGAGGAACAACGCCGCCGCTTCGCATTTCTTATAAACGTTCGTCTAAAATTGTTGGGCTTTTCATAACAAATTGTGTGTAATTAACTCATTAATTCGATTCTGTATGAAGAAAAGCACAGAAAATGATACCTCACTCAACTTTTTTTCGTTAATCTTAGATCTATTTTAATATTCTCCTCTACCTACCCCTCTGAAACCAATGTTCCCCAACCCCACGGATACTGTAACGGACGGTTTGGTGGGCATCCGAAGATGCCCGTGGGGACGGAGCCTAAGGTAGCATAATTGATCGTGAAGGTCGGTCCGTGCCATCTGGCGAAGAAAAAGGCCCCTCAACGAGCTAAGCAGCGGCCTATGCTTGCTGTAGCTCAGTTCGGGAGATGTGGGCGGGGTTTTCGCCGCTCGTTGCCCCTGTCCTTTACATATTAACAAAAATGCATAGGCCTGGGGAAAACAACACAAACAGGGGAGGTAAAAATGGGGAATGAAAAAAAAAAAATAGTCGATAAGGATGGAATGGTTGGCGGACGGATCCGACGCCCACGCGGTCGCACCTGGGTCCGAGTGTAATGGGACCCTCGGCCTCTGTTTTCGTACCACCAACAGATCACTACTCATCAGGTGCTGCGTCGATCTGCCGGTGGGAGCAGCACTACCAGACCATAATATGATTTATTACAGGTGGTTCATTACAGGAAGGATTCTCCAAGCCTTATTGTTGCTTGAGGTACTTCTAAGCAGACATTTAATTACATTTATTTTTCAGGAACACGGAAATTTTTGTAAAATTTTTAGAATGAAAAGGGGAAACAGGGGTTCTTAAATCTAAAATCCCTACGCTCTGTATATGTTGTATAAATAGGACCAGGCGATGATGTTGCTAAGCGCGGTGCAATTGTCTGAGGACGTAAAGGATGAAAATCTAGCGTATCACCATAGTCTCGATCATCCCCAATAGGCGGCGGCTGATCACCACGTTGTAAGGTTGATGATGATAGTGATGACGATGAAATGAACGATTCTGATGATTTTGTTGTTCTTGAAGTTGTCACGACGACGCTTTGAATTCGTGCAAATGCCACGTTTTTGTACACTAAATTAATTAACGATGACGATGATGTTATTTTTAATGAAACGTTACGAATGTTAGAAGCTAAATGATTACTATAAGTATATGAATGCAAATCAATGAGACGTCCATAATTTATTTTTCATATTGTTATCTTTTTTCATTTAGTATTCTTCAAGTTGTTTTTTTTTTAATTTCATTTTTTTTTTTTAATACATACGTGGTTGTCTCGCTCGGGCACGAGCATGATGTGTGGGGCGTTGCTGGGCATTGCTTAATGATAATTCTGCAAAAAAAAATCCATTTTAAAAATAAAATAAAATCTAAATTCCGTAAAAGGTAAACGAAAGCAAGTAATAGAAAGTTTAAACTCACCTTGAGCTAATATACAAATTAAAATAAATAAAGTTGATATTGATATTCGAAACTTAAACATTGCATTGATCTGAAAGTAAAAAATCAAATAAAATCGATTAGATATTATTTTACAATGAAAAATGAAATCAATTTTAGAACGTTTGGGAGCGATGTTTTTTTTTAATGAAAAGTAAGTACGTATGTATGTATATTATGTACTACTTTGCCTTAACCCACCTTAGTGGGACATAGCGCGTCAACTACTCCTGCGCGCCATCATTGTTCTGGGCGATGGGGCGCAACTCCCCAAAAGACTTACCCAGCGCCCTATACTCCTTTGCCACAGATCGACGCCCTGTGATTTTAGGACCCCCTCTTGGTCGGCCTTAGTTGGAAATGGGGTTCCATTCACCACCTATCCACTGCCATTTTCGCTTGCGTATCAATTCGTCGATTGGCATTTGCCCCGTACGCCGACTTAGCTCTTCATTTGATATTGTTTCGGGCCAGAAAATTCTTATAATTCGACGAAGATATGAGTTGACGAAAACTTGCAGCTTTCTGGTAACTCTAACGGAAACTTTCCATGTACTACTCCCATACAAAAGCACAGACAGCACCAGGGAGCGAAACAGGCCCAGCTTGGTCTTGATGCTGAGATAACTGCTTTGTCGGACTATAGAGCGTCGCGGACATGGGCTGGGGGAATCGCTTAGGATTCCAGTTTTATTCGAAAAATTAGATCTCCGTTTCATGGGTATGTGGACTTGTAACCTGCGTACCTGAAATCAATTTACACTCGAAACATTAAACGAGCCTCGGATACCACGGACTGATTCACCGGCAACGACTTTTGGCTACAAACGAACGATGTGGGACGAGTGCAGTAGTGCGAGGCTCACTGAAGTCCAACGGGAAATGACCGCATACAACATCGATATACTAGGACTGAGCGAAACAAAATGGCTTGGATCGGGAACGACTTTATCACCAAGCTTCCAAACAGTGGCGCTCTACTCTGGAAATGAAGACGATACGTCACCTCGAATGGCAAGCGTCGGAATCCTGTTGACTAGGGATGCACGCCTATCTCTAATTGACTGGAAGGCCATCTCCGACCGTATTATCACAGCCAGATTCAAATCCAGGGTAACAAACATCACAATAATTCAGTGCTACGTCCCGACTGAACTAGGGGATCAATCAGCTAAGGACGCCTTTTACCAATGGCTTGGCGACACCTTCGACAAGGCTCCCAAAGGTGACATAAAAATTATCACGGGGATCTCAATGCCAAAGTTGGGTCTGACAATGTAGGCTTAAGGCACCTAATGGGCAATCATGGACTAGGCAACAGGAACCAAAATGGCGAGATGTTCGCTGAGTTTTGCAACTCTCGTCTTTGGCGGTACCCTGTTCAAAAAAACGAGAAAAACCGGCACCCAAAAAACCGGGTACCGGCTCACGGTTTAAAAAAATAACCGGTACTAGACCGCACTGAGACGAATACCGAAAATACCGGGAAACCACTTGCAATACCAGTACTCACAAAAACCGGAAACTGGTACTGAAATCTGAGTACCGAAAAGTAATATGTCCATTCTTCCTCTGCAAACACGGATATCAGTTGTTCTGTGAACTGTAAAAATCATTACGGATAATGGTTCAAAAAATGTACCGGATTTTGAATCTAAAAATGATATTTGAGGAAACAAGTTTTAGAACCTGATCAGAAGGCGTTGCTTGGGAACTTAAGCCGGCCATATACGTTCAAGGTATACCTCAAGGTAAACCGACTTATCTGGGAAGGTTTTACAGAAGAAATATCCTCGGCCAAGGAAAAAATTACACCGAAGCATTCGGTACGCCTTTGAGCAAGACCTTCATACTCGCAAAGGATGTGCTGTGAGGTCTCATCATTGGCCTCGCAAAAGCGGCAGCTAGCCTCTGATACAATACGCGAATCGCAAGTGCCCCGTTAAAAATCCACAAGTTATTCTGATCCTGTTCTTACTCAACCGCACCAATTCCAAAGTACGAACGCGTGAGTGGCCTGAAATAAACAGCTTGGACTGCCTCACGCCTGGGAGGGCCACCCATTGGGATGAAGCACGTGCGATTTCCCAGTCTCTTTTCTGCAGTAGAAGAGTGGTATCCCGAAAAACAGTTTTGGGCCGTAGATGGGGACGGCGGAGGACGAGCCAGTACCAGCTTAAAATTCATAGTGAAATAAGTTAGCAATTTGATAGCTGCCTGACTGTCGGTGAATATTGCTATATCCCGGTTCAAATAGCCGGCAGTTTGGCACAGTCTAGCACAAACTTCAATGGCGTATACATATTTCCGCTTAGAACACCGATGACGTTTTACCCATTGTAATGGAAGCTCTGTGCTCAAGACCGACAAAGCCTACGCCACCGACCCTCTTCCGTTTTGGACGCGTCTGTAAACCATTTGATTGTGCTGGGTAGGAGAGAGTTGTAGCCATCCGCCCACCTTTCTCTGTTCCAAATGACTGATGTAAAGGAATGGTTGAAACGAAGAGTTTTCACAAGGTGATCAGTTGGCATGGTAAAGCACCTTCTCACTTTTCAATCAGCTTAGTTGGTTTGGAGTCAACTTGATCCCTATATCGCAGGCCTTGAGTCTGACGGTTGCCATTGTAGCTTTCAATGTGTACATATATCCAATGGCGGGAGGTCGAGTAGAACTTCTTAAGCCGCTGTTGGGCAAGAGAACATGGGCTCAGTGATGGCATTGTAGGTAAATCTCTGAATTTTATTCAGAGCCGTTCTGCCGGGTTAGGTAGTGGCCCTTTTCCACCAGACAACCGCACCGTATTCTACTATAGGACTGACGATCGCTCTGTAGATCCATGAAACTATGTGGGGCTTAGTCCCCCATGTTCTGCCGACATATTATCTGCAGATCTACAAAGCTTTAATTGCCTTATCGGAAGTCACTTTAAGGTGTTCTGCCCAGGATAACTTAGTGTCAAGGATAACATCCAAGTATTTGAAGTTTGACATCAGTTTTATAGGAGAGCTGTATATGAGCGGACACCTGAGTGTGCTGAGTTTCCTTTTCCTAGTGAATGGCAGGGATCCACGTATAACGTTCACTGAGAGGGTACAGTTTCCTATCGTAGTGATGACCTTTCTAGGGGATAGCATGCATTTCACTCAGATTGTATTGGTCAGATCCGCTCCTTTCGCTCGAAGGGAACTTTCGATGGATTCGAAGCATATATTGTGAAATGCTCCTTCGATATCAAGAAACGCACACAATGCCGTTTCGTTGGTTGACATAACCGCATCAGTTTCGACGGGTTGATAGGCAAACTGTGTGGGGTGAAGTGGGTTTCTCACAAGGAGCGATGTCCTGATGTGACCAGGGCCGCCGAGAAGAAATCCGGGCCCCAGTACTAAAATATTAGAATAAAACCAGACCGAAGCTAGGCTTCAACCTGGAGTTCGAACCGTATATACCCTAGACCTGTACAGACCAATTGTACCAATTTGTAACGACCGTATTCATTAAAAGTGAGTTGCCTACATGGTCCGTTTGTGTGTCTGGATCCAATGAGAAGTTTCATCGTTAATGTATATTTGAAGTAACATTTATAGGGGAGGTTGGCGTTCATTCAGTAGGATCTTGCTAAGATTGGGCAAGATCCTACTGAATGAACGCCAAATCAACCAACGAGATCCTACTACAAAGATTTCATCAAAATTTCAAGTCATCAGCTTCATTTTATTGAAACTTATCGCTTATTTTAAGTTTTATTTGTAGGGGAGGTGGGGTTACTTTGGTCGGATATTGCGCTTTCTCAACAGTAGCTAACTAGATCCAAGTTCGAGCATTTGCCCGGTGGTCCAGTCCGCCCCTGGTGCTATCCAACAAAATGAAGGAAGGTGAAATTGCAACGTCAGAAAAAACATGGTCCAAATACCACAAAAAAATAGAGGCCCTAAGTCGACAGCAATCTGAAAAATATTAGGTGCCTCAAGCCGAGTCCGGAACGTGTGTAATGTATTGTAGCTTGGGGCCTCGACACTAGCGCCAAAGCGTGATAACAATAGAATTCATTCAATCACGGGTCCCCTTTGAAAGCCCGGGCCCGGGGGAATCACCCTGTTCCCCCTCCCCTCTCGTCAGGCAGGTCGAGGATCTTCTCCGTGATCTTTAGCATTAACGATGTCAGGCTGATAGGTTGATAGGGATTTAGGATCATCCATAGGTCCACTACCCAATTTGGGAATGAAGATCAACCTCACTAACCTCCCGGCATTGGGAATGTGACCCAGCGCGAAGCTGCTAAAACATATGGTGTGCCACCATTTTTTTTCGCAGACTGTATCTATCCTTTTCAACTGTGTATGTACGAGTATGTCCGTGTACGTACGCTTCTTTTCATATTAAAAACGAAAATGAAAGAACATTATCGACCACTTTATTCACGTGGTACTGTATGACTTAACCAAAACTAAATATTTACACAAACAGCCGAAAATAATTTGAGTAAATATAATTGTCCAGATTGGATATAGCGTGTAGAAGAAGAAAAGACTATGCACAGACCCAGACCCACCAAGAAGGCCCCACAATCGAATAAGCTTCAGCTTCCAGACCAAATATCTATTACGAAATCATGAGATCATATAAAGAAGCGATAATAATTGTATACAAATACATTCGCTAATATAAATGGATGACCTAATACCCGGTATGTGATAATAAATTCAATACGAACGAGTACCTAATTGCAATTAATCCGAAATTTATTTTTAGCAGTCAAAATAATTTGTTTGATAAGTCATTCCAGTATTTTACTTGACTGTAACTTGATGAGTTCAAATTCAAATACGGGCAGTATGCACACGTTCCAAGAGGAAAATCACATCCGGATCATGCATACACATTCAAAGACTTCCCCCGCCCAGAATTTAGTTAGCAAGCACCAGACATTTTGTATCTTTCACATACGAAACCGCTCCGCCTAAGAACATTTTGGATTTTCCAGATGCTTACAACAATTTCTTCGCTCAATTTGTTGTGATGTTGCTAATTGAATTTGATTGTCCACAATAAGTATGGAGCTATTTGTGTAGATAGCAAATTTATTTAGTAAATTTATTCTGGTCGTTCTTTTCGAGCTATGGGGGTAGCATTTCATGTCAGCAGATTATTCTGTAGGATACCAGTGCAATTTGACAAAAATATTTAAAAGCATGGAGTCATATTTACAGAAATAAAATTTGCTGATTTTGCAGTAAAGACGAACTCCTAATAAACATAGAAAACTTGCAGATATATTTTAGTTATTTTTTTCAAATGAACGAATAGTCCGAGAGACGACCGCGTATTTACCACCCTCACCGCGTTTTTTTTTTCGGACAGTAATTAGTATGTACATAGATTTGATATGTTCAATCACGGAATATCAATCCTGCCTAAGCAGGTCCTGTCGGAAATGTTTTTTAATGAATTAAAAAAAAATGGGTCGCACTACCCTCCTGTTGGTTTGTAATAAAATATGTATAAAAGTGTAGAGGCCTAGGCAGGGCGTTCGAATATGCAATCCTGTCTCGTCCAAACTTGCCGCAACACACTGGCAGGCTAGCCGAAAGGTGATGTTTCAGGTCGTCTTGATTTGGTTAGCAATGGTCAGCGAACACTGCCGTTCCAAGGGGCGCCCAAGTGGAGGACTATGGAAGATAATTTTTGTTATAAAAAAAAGAGGAGGGCATCAAGACTCTTGGTTTGACACCTTATTTAACGTTTGACACCTTTATCGCCTTTTCCGTTAAATAAGGTGTCAAACCAAGAGTGTTGATGCCCTCCTCTTTGCGGAAAAGTTATAACAAAAATTATCTTCCATAGTCCTCCACTTGGGCGCGCCTTGGAACGGCAGTGTTCGCTGACCATTGCTAACCAAGTCAAGCCACCAGTAATGGCGGTGCGATGATTTGGTTGAGGTAAACATTCCCTCTGTGGAGTGGAGGGTAAAAATAAGACCATGACCTTTCCTTTTAACGGCCTGTCGTAGAAACTAACAAACGAAGGACAGGGTGTGTATGCCAGCAACTTGCACTATCCAAAATCTTCTATTTGCTAACGAAACGTCAACTATGCCTCGTATAAAGACTGACTCAACGATTACGACTTTTGACTATCATACAATGACAAAGATTGGATTCTGAAATCTGCGTACTCTCCTGGACGATGGATCAGAACGTCCCCAGAACGCACGAGTGAATCTCTGCGGTATAAATTAAATATTCTAGAAGTGAGATAAAATGCTGGAATAGGGGAGAATTAATCTCTCCAACGGGTAGCACTATAATGTTGTACTACGGTAGTGGTCCTGAGTAAGATGCGGGGCTCCTCTTAACCAGGGCCGCACGAAACTGTCTCTTATCCTGGGATCCCGTCTCTGACCGAATCATGACCGGCAGATTCCGGATTAAAATGATGAACATCACAATAATACAATGTTATGTTCCCAACTGAATCCGACGACTTGCCGAAAGACTCCTTCTACGAACAACTAAACGCCGTTCAGACCAGAACACCTAAAGGTGACATTGTAATGGTTATGGGTGATTTGAATGCTAAAGTTGGCGCTGATAACTATGGTCTCAGAGATGTGGTGGGGAAACACGATCTTGGGCATCATAACAACAACGGTGAAAGATTTATAGAGTTCTGCAGCTTCCACAGTCTCTTCATTGGTGGTACTATGTTTGAGCATAAGGAGGGAATAAGAAGGGCGCCGGTATTGGGATTGGAAGAGACAATATTACGATCGCTAATGTTCGATTGCGTATTACAGTCGTGCGCCGCGCCGTTATAGCGACGAAAGATTAATGCGCCGAAAATTCAACACCACTCGACTAAAAAATCCAGCTGTCTTACAACAATATAACGACTATCTTGTGCAAAAAGCAACTGAGATATCTAGTCGCCCAGATAGTGACATAAATGAAAACTGGGATGCCATAAAAAATTCGTACATTGACAGCGCAGATACCATTCTTGACACAAATCCGGATTCCCGGAACAAGCCCTGGATGTCCGCCGCTTTATGGCAGCGGATTATTGAAAGAAAAGAGATGAAGGTTCGTTTGGCTGCAGCATCAGACGACAATCGAAGCAGCATCGAACTCCTTTGCCGTCAGAAAGCTCCAGAAGTTGAGCGTAGTGTGCGATGCGATAAAAGAGTTAACGCGAATTCTCTTCTAGCCTCAGCACAAGAAGCTGCAAGACGTAACAACTTAAACGTCGTATACGGTGTCATCAAGGAGTTTACAGGTGGTCGTAACTCCTGCCAACATCCGGTGAAGGATAGTGGTGGAAAGCTACTTGGAGGAAGATCAAATGAGGCGGTAGAAAGAACACTTCGCCGCGGTCTTGAACCGTGTAACCGTGAAGTTCTCCCTTATATAGACAATTTAGCTAACCATCTTATACGGTCCACTGCCCCAACTAAAGAGGAAATAGTCGCTGCAATGATTGCACTAAAATGAGGAAAGGCCGCCGGACTCGACGGTATCCCTGCCGAACTTTATCAAGCAGCGCCAAGCGTAACTGCCGATTTGCTGCACCCACTTGTTGATAAGGCGTGGAATACAGAGACCTTTCCTATTAAGTGTAATAATTGGAGACTCACAGACTGTAATAATTGGAGAGGCATTTGTGTACTTCCTGCCGTTGGCAAGATAATAGCTAAAATCGTCCTGGAAAGACTAAAGGCCCACTTAGAAAGCACAATTGACGAAGAGCAAGCTGATTTTCGATCTGGATTCTCCTGTGTCGATCACATTAACAACTTTGCGAATCATTATCGAGCAATGCACTGAGTACGATTCTACGCTTCACTTGCTTTTCATTGATTTTGCGAAGGCTTTCGATAGTGTGAATCGGGATTCTATATGGGTGGCATTGCGCAGGAGAGGCATCCCTGAGAAGCTTGTAGCTATTATTAAGGCAACCTATGACGGCGCGGAAATGTTGCGTTCTGCATAAAGGTAAGGTGTCGGGGGATTTTGAGATTCGCAGTGGAGTTCGGCAGGGGTGCATCTTCTCATCGATCCTATTCCTCATAGTGATCGGCGACGCGTTGCATGCAACCCTATCCAGACTAGACAGAGGAATTCAATGGACTTTGACATCTTATCTTGGAAATCCTACGATTGGGAAAGAATGGGACTCTCACCACCGACGAAGGCAATTGTCATTCGCGACTAATTCGAACCGAAAGTAAAATAGAAAAAACTGAAAGGGTGCAATTGCTGATCAAAAGGAGTGACGATATGCAAAACCTAAGCCAAACTGAGTACTTTCAAAAAAACACATTATATTCTTGTGTTTTCTATATCGGAGCCCTGGGACCTCTGATTCCGATACGGAACACTACTTCGATATACTTTACAGCAATATCGAGTGGTTAGAGAAGTTCGCATCAGAAATCACCTTGGCAGGCGATTTCAATGTACACAATACTGAATGGCTTAAGTACTCTTCGTCCACAAGCCCAGCAGGAAGACTGGTTGAGTTATTTTGTGAATCATACAACCTACACCAATTATTAGATTTCGCAACCAGAATACCTGATATAGAAGAGGAAACACCAACCTATTGAACTTGTTTATCACCTCACAGCCCGATAAATACCCCGCATTAGTTTCATCTCCTTTAGGAAGTTCCGATCACAAATTGATATCGACCCGTTTCACTACTTGCTCCCTGAATGTCAAAGGCCTATCTTCCACCAAAAAGACTATTATGGCATTATAATAAGGGGGATTGGGTGGCTTTCAATCAATACATCAGTGAATTGAACTGGGCCGACTGCTTCTCCACGAAGAACGTCGAGTATATAAGCGAATCAATTATAAATATCATCTGGTACGGAATGTACTGCTTCGTCCCGCATAGCTTTAAGAACATCAAACCAACTACCATCTCTTGGTTCAACAGAGATTGCAAAGAGGCTATTAGGAGAAGAGAAGCGGCATACCGTACATACAAACAACGCCCCTGTGTCGAACTGAGACAGGGCTACAACTCTGCGCGGAACACACGGAAATTTGTTAATAAAGCTAATTTTCAGTTCGATAGTGAAAAAGTTTTCGTTGAGCGAAAAGGTAGCATAGGCTTATGTCACTTGTTAAAGCTGTGAAGTATAACTTTAGCTCTTCTTCCATTCCACCACTTGTACATAATGGGAAAATACAATATATAGTGAATTAAAGGCCAATTTGTTTGCTGAAATTTTCGGTGGAAACTCTTGGGCGTGTCAACAAGGCAACCGCAGCGCTGTACTGTTGCAGGATATAGGTAAAAAAGGGGGTCTGCAACCGAAAGTACTCCATTGTTTGTATATATCGGTCTTACGCCCGATACAGCTGCATGGGCTGATTGATTGGTGGAATGCCCTACGTACAGGGTCGAATCTTACTTTATTGACAAAGGTACAAAGAGCAGCTTGTTTGGCTATTAGTGGGGCCCTCCGCTCGACGCCGTCTGCAGCA
Source organism: Chloromyia formosa (assembly GCA_964017055.1). NCBI lineage: Eukaryota > Metazoa > Arthropoda > Insecta > Diptera > Stratiomyidae > Chloromyia > Chloromyia formosa. The sequence continues at coordinate 13,390,056 of OZ024817.1, forward strand.
CTAGAGATTATACTCAATTTTCTTCCCTTGGGCATTATAGGTGAACAAGTTGCCGCAAACTCGGCGATCCGCATACGGGAGACAGGTCGCTAGGCAGACTCATACAACTGTCAGGCATCAGTCCTGAGCAACATGGACATCCCATCATCAACGGACTATTGTACATCAAAAATCACGTTCGACAGAAACTTTACATGCTGAATTCCCTCCCGTAGCCATTGGGAAGTGATGAACCCGACATGCACTGAATCCTTGAGCATCCATACAGATGGTTACAAGACCGATAAGGGAGTGGGGGCTGGAATCTTTTCCGATGGGCCTAGCCTCAACCTGACGATTCGTCTCCTAGACTACTGTAGTGTGCTCCAGGCGATTAAAGAGGCAGTGATGTGGATTGGCCGAAACGCTATAGCAGCAACAGATGTCATAATTTATACTGACAGCCAAGATACAATAAAATCCCTTCAATCTTGTCTAGTCTCGTCATAGACCGTTGCGGACTGTCACTCTTGCCTTGCCGAGATGGGAAGTATCTATAACATTACACTATGCTGGGTACCAGTTCACAGTGCTTCTGCTGGTATTGTAATTGTAGGGCAGACGAACTCGCTCGGAACGGTGCAAACGATACAACTCTTCAGATGGGTCGGGGTTTCGCCATGCCCATCTTCAGTTGTACACATAAGCTAATTATGACAGCGATAGACAGGACCAACTCGACATGGTTAAGTGGTATAGTAACTGCCAAAATGCGAAGTTATTATGGCCCTTATTAAACAAAAACCGTACTTCTAAACTGCTGTCGATGAGCAAGCACCACGTCAGGATAGTGGTGGGAATTATTACTGGTCATCGGTGTTATCGGTGAAGGAGGCGAGGCGAGGAGGCTCCGACTTCCAAATCATGACTTCTGCAGAAGTTGCGAAGAGGTAGATGAGGAGGAGAGCATCTTTGATCTATACTCTGCACCTGCCCGGCATTGGCCTACAGGAGAATATCGACTCTAGGCGAATTTGCCTATGCGGATCTAGGTGACTTAGCTAATGCGGATGTGGGTCGACTCCTGTGACTCGCTATTAGCTCCGGATGGTTCAACAATGGATGACGGATGGAATTAAGCAATTCCAGGGTAACACAAGGGACCTTCTTCTGGTCTAAGTGTGTTGTAAATAGGTTACGGCAGCCCCTCTTACCATGCCATACCATATATTCAGTAAAAATAAATATGACTACTTTCCAAGGATCCTTCAGCCCGAGTTTTAACGCAAACTCGTTTTCTGACTCCCTGACGACTACAGATTATTTCATGAAAAATCAGCCGTAGGATAATTATTTCACTGTCGAGGCTTTTTTTGCATATTCTGACTGAACTAAGGACCATATCGTTTTACTCCACCGTATATTGCAAAAAAATCGGTATACAAGCATTTCAGTTGGCCGGAAGTGTACTATTTTGAGAACAAAACTTGCTTATCACTTCACAAATGTATAAGAAACTAACAATTTCACAGATTAATGTATAAAAACATGTGCACGTTTCCATGTTATCTTTTCTAATTTTCAGATACTAAAATCTAAAGAGTAGGTTCGGTTTGCAACAGATATTGCTACATAGTAACTTACGACAAGGTCTTAATAAGTCAAATCAAAACGCCGACTGCCCAGCAAAAAAATCGTACCCCTCAGTATATTAGTTTACACATTTGAATAGGCAGGGTATTTCGAATTTAGTTCACCATCCACCCTTCCAATGAAATTTTCTAAAAATTCTTCAATTTTATATGAAAGCGAATCTGTCAGTCAAATTCCCACAGTAGTCTTATCATTGTCGTACTATCGATCGTGTATGAAATAATGAAAGTGTATTTTATTTTATTGTATTCCCCATGCGAAGGCTACAATTTTCATGTTTGGGCCACCCAGGTACCTACCCTACGTGGTTAGCCACACTTTTTGCTGGCTGCTGCTGATCTTTTTCTCTCTTCATACAATGCCGTATCGCTCATGTGGGGTTTAATTTTCAATTTTCGCCTACCGATGTACCCACCCAAAGTAGGCATCCGGTCTTTTTTTCTGGGTTCGCATCATGACCCAAGATCGAATCTCGGTTGGACAAGCAAACACAAAAATTTAATGGAAATGTTGAAATCAAATTGGAAAATTATTATTTCTTAGGAAAATGATCCAACCGTAAAATCAAATAGGTATACTAACGGTGGATATGTAGGGGACCAACTAAGCATATGTAAACACGGGGTTAGTAACATTGGGGACGACTGCTGGTAGGTGAAATACTTGCCACCTTTATGACCTTTTTTTTAACTACCTTTTTCATAAAATTCCGTACCACTAATGCGGGGGCTATACTTTTCAATTTTCGCCTATCGATATACCCACCCAATGTAGGGTTCGGTCTTGTTGCTGGGTACTAAAACAAATAAGAACATCTACTCACCTTTTATGCGAACATTTAACACTGGAAACAAAAATTTATAATCCTTGAATTGTAGCAGTATCCAATTGTGACAAGTAATCCTTCATTCAATGTTTTTTCCCAAAAACATAAAACGATCCAAAGCCGATCTTTCCACTGTAGTCACCACACTACACTGGTCAGATGAACATTTCCGTGAAAACTCTTTGTATATTTTCCACCTCCTTAGATGTGGCAACAGCGCCCGCACTGAAAACTATAGTCGACCGATATCTAACAAATGAGACAAAAAAAAAGTGTAAACACTGCACTACACACCATATGTGCTCTGTACTAATAAAACTTCTTCAGGGTGTTGCCGAAAGAAACGAAAAAAAAAATCCGCCATCTGAACGGAAGAATGCACGTACCGCTGAAGATGCAACTGAGGTCAACTAGCTGCAATCCGATCCGTTCGGGTTCACTTTGATCATGCACTGTTTCTTTTTGCTGTCACACTCACTCACGAATCCTCATTACCAAATAACCATAGAGAACCTTATGCTAATTAAGAAAAACACTGCGCGGGGTCTTGTCACCAAATCACCGCAATCATTCAAGATTCAGTAAGTACTATCGACCGAAGTTTGCTGCGCGATCGCGTCTGAAGATTTTCCCTTTCAGTTCAGCCCAAAAGGGAAAAACTCAGTGAAGATCAGGAAAATTCCAAGGAATCAATGACCGGATTCGAATGGGAAAAGTCTCGTGATCCTCATAAACAATGCAACCCACCCGCTCAGGGCACACCACTCAACTGCTGAGTGCGCTGAGTGAGATGTTCTCAAGGCGGCCAATATGCCTGCCGTTGCCTTCGTTTCTTAAGAAAATTATCTTTTGTGAGCGCGAGATGGTGGTATTCAGAAAAAAAGATTGTGCATTGTATAGTCGTTTCATTCACGCCCCTTTGAACCGGTCTGGGAAATCTGTCTTTACATCCCACTCGCCGTCTATTCCAGAGGAAGTACGAGTATGTGGGAAAAGATGATAAGATACTTCTCACACAAGTACACTATGTACGCAAGATTAATGCTCAAGTACTCACGAGAATGTGATCGATGCCACGCGAGCCAAGAGCCAAAGTACTTCGCACTCAGCAGATATGTCTAGCGTTCGATGTCTGTCACTAGCCACTGTTGCGTCTTATCATTTTTCATCCACTTTCAGATACAATACTTGCGGTTTGAGTGATTCATTTCTCAGCTTCTCAATTCATATCCATGCACATTGGTAAGAAGCCTTTCTTATTCAGCTGTTGTAAAAGATAGAGTCAGAGCAACTCGTCGGCTTTCGTTTCTTTTCAGCTACTTCCGGCAGAATGTCTTAAGATACAGATTAAAATTGCGTTTGCTTTAGTTAATACATATTACAGTAATAAAGACGCAAAAATTTCATTTACTTAAGAAAAATACTTAATAGCCGAAATTTTCAGGGGGTGTTTGGGGGCATGTCCTGAGTCTAAAGCCGTGTTTTCGTATTCGAGGGGGTGGGGGAAGATGCAACACCCTGTCAAAAAGGGGCGAGTTTGTGTTTATTCGTTATCTTTGTTGCTATCGCCCCTACAGTCAAGTCCAGCAAATCGAAATTAAATTATCTATCCAATGATCATCAAATCAAGGTCATGAGTCAATTAGGTCAATCTCAACGGTCGGTCAAAGGTAAGAAGTGAGGCGTGGTTTTTATACCCTAGACTTATAGTATAGGGTAGGTATATTGTTTTTGTCACGACGAAAATATGTAACAAAGGAGGCTCCGGAGGTATAGCAATGTGTATATATAAATGACCAGGGTCACTTCCTGATTCGATTTAGCCATGTCTGTCTGTCCGTCTGTCTGTCCGTTCGCACGATAACTTTCAATAGGAAGAAGCTAGAGGCTTGAAATTTTGGTCAAATGTTGGTAGTATGTTGGTTGGTATGGGCAAGGACATGATCCGGCCAAGAGAACGCCTATCTCCCCTACATATATGTAGAATAATTAATGTATCTGTAACTCGCGATTTAATAAACGTGAAAAGCTCTAGCTTTGGTAGATGGCTCCTAAGGCGGCTATTACACTATAAAAGTTCTTTTACAAATATATTTGACGAACGATATTTCAAAAGAACTTTTATGAATTATATTAGCCGCTAAAGGGGGGAGGTGTGCAAGCATATTAGAAAAGTAGTTGAAACAAGCAACGTCCATGTCGCAAATCTTTTCTTAGGCGGCTATCACTCTATAAAAGTTCTTTGAAAATAGCTTTCATAAAAGATATTTGTAAAAGAACTTTTATAGTGTAATAGCCGCCTAAAGGTCAGCTTATGTTCTCCTGGGAAAACAAAACCGATCAGTTGGAAACTAATGGTACTTTTCTTACAAATAGCCCCTGCTACCCTACTTTTCAGGTTTTCAGGAACCAATTGACGTAGACACCTGATTTTTGGCATGTGGCCTTCAGATGGGAATTTGTTTTAATTTTGGTAAGATAGACGTAATTAGACCAAAGGAACACCTACCTCCCCTACAAATTTCAAAAAATTAAATATTCCTTGAACTACGATAACTTTCGATGAAATAAAGCTAGAGACTTGAAATGTTGGTCCAATGTTTGTAATAGAATTTAATTGGTTTGTGTTAAAAATGGGCAAGATCCGACTCAAGAAACCCCTACCTCCCCTACAAATGAAACTTCAAATAAGCGATAACTTTTGGTATAATGAAGCCAGTGACTTGAAATGTTGGTGAAATGTTTGAAGTAGGATTGAGTTAGTTGGTATTAAAGATAGGCCAGATCTGACCCAAGGAACCCCTACGTCCCTTACAAATGAAAGTTAAAATAAGCGATAACTTGCGATAAAATAAAGCTAGCGACTTGAAATTTTGGTCAAATGTTTGTAGTAGGATTCAACTGACTGATATTAAAAATACGTAAAATCGGACAAACGAAACCCCTACTTCCCCTACAAATGAAACTTAAAACCAGGCCGAAGCGTATATACCCTAGACTTGTACAGACCTAGTGGTGATACCAAAAGTACCAATTGGCAACGACCATATGCATTAAAAGTAAGTTTCCTATATGGCCAGTTTATAGGGGAGGTTGGCATACATTCATGAGGATCTTTGCCATTCTAAAAATCAATTAACTAACCCATTCTACAAATATTTGTCGAATTTTTCAAGTCACTAGCTTCATTCTATCGAGAGTTATTGCTTATTTGAAGTCTCACTTGTAGGGGTGGTAGAAGTTCCTTGGATCGGATCTTGCCCATCATAGCCACCAACCAATTAGATCACCCTACAAACATAAAAAAAAAAAGATGTCAGGTGTCTAGCTTTACTCTATCGGAAGTTATCGCTTATTCGAAGTTTCATTTGTAGGGGAAGCAGGGGTTTCATTGGTCGGATTTTACGTATTTTCAGTATTAGCCAACTGGATCCTACTACAAATATTTGACCAAAATTTCAAGTCGCTAGCTTTATTTTGTCGTAAGTTATCGCATATTTAAAATTTCATTTCTAGGGGAGGTAAGGGTTCCTTAGGTCGGATCTAACCTATCCTTAATGCCAACTAACCCAATCTCACTTCAAACATTCGGCCAAAATTTCAAGTCGCTGGCTTCAGTCTATCAAAAGTTATCGCTTATTTGAAGTTTCATTTGTAGGGGAGGTAGGGGTTCCTTAGGTCGGATCTTGCCCATACTAACTAACAGGATGTTACTACCAACGTTCTGCCAAATTTTCAACTCGCTAGTGTCATTCTATCGAAAGTTATCGTAATTAAGGAAATATTTAATTTTTTGAATTTTGTAGGGGAGGTAGGCGTTCCTTTAATCTGATTATGCCCAACTTACTAAAACCCAAGCAGCTTATCACCTCAGGGTTACATACCAAAAATCAGATGTCTCCGTCAATTTGTTCAAGAGTTATGGACAAAAAACCTGAAAAGTAGGGTAGTACGGGGCTCTTTGTAAGAAAATTGCCGTTAGTTTTCAACTGATCGATTTTATTTTTCCAAGAGAGTATTAGATTACCCTCACGAGCAATCTACCAAAGCTAGAGCTTTTCATGTTTATTTAATCGGGAGTTATGGATACATTTAAGTATTTTACATATATAGGGGAGGTAGGCGTTCTCTTGGCCTGATCATACCCGTTTTCAATACCAACCAACTAGATCATACTTCCAACATCTGACCAAAATTTCAAGGCTCTAGCTTCATTCTATCGAAAGTTATCGTGCGAACGGACAGACAGACAGACATGGCTAAATCGAATCAGGAGGTGACCCTGATCATTTATATATAAATAAATAAATAAATAACTGGCGCGACAGTCCAATTTGAACCACGGCCTCGAGATGAGTTGGCATCATCTCATTTTCTAGATCGTGACGGTTTTTTTTTGTGCAGAGGTATGTGATCAGCAATACGCTCAACCGAGTTATTTACCCCATAATGGGTACTCATTTAACAGCTGAGTGGGCTCATAGTCCGACACGTAAATCCCCGGAATCGAACCGGGGCCCAGTGCGTTGAAGGCGAACGTGCTAACCGTTGCGCCATCCGGCCTACAATTTATATATATACATTGCTATACATCCGGAGGCTCCTTTAAGGTGTTACATATTTCCGTCGTGACAAAAACAATATACCCTATACTAAAAGTCTAGGGTATAAAAAGGACCGAACCACCCTGGCCCGGATAAGACCAGCCTCTTACCCCCAAATCGGATGGGACAGGGGTGGTCGGAAATATGTACGACGGCTCCATGTCCCTAGAGGCCCCATTGAGCCCAGACACCCCCTTCAGAACTTCCTAATCACAACACATAATAGACATTGATACAATTATTTTTATTACAACAAAAAAAAAAAAATACATGGATCTATTAAATATTTTGTTAAATTGAATTTGAATAAAAAGAATATTACATTGTATTATCTATTTTTTTTTTCTCTTTGTTTTTTTTCTTTTTCAGCTAACTTTACGGATACGAATTAACGATTGCTACTTCCGGTGGCGGCCACTACAGGACAAGCACAATGCACAGCACAATTCCCAATAACGTACGCGGTCAAATAAATATTATTTTTTTTTTTCTTACAATTATTACTTTGATCTTTTTGTTCGTTTTCTATGACATCACTCTATTATGGATATAAATTATATTTTTTTTTCTACACTAATAAACATACACAAATTACTACCGTTCTACGGACATTCACACAATACCTCGGTCTATTTTGTTTTTTTTTCTTTTCTTTCCTTTTGGACGGGTCTCCAATCCGGACGGCAAGCCTCGTGTTGACGTTTGGTGGCGAAGCCCCGGCACGGGAGGTTTCCTGCCGCACGCACTGTTGCCTCGTGTTGACGTTTGGTGGCGAAGCCCCGGCACGGGAGGTTTCCTGCCACACGCACTGTTGCCTCGTGTTGACGTTTGGTGGCGAAGCCCCGGCACGGGAGGTTTCCTGCCGCACGCACTGTTGCCTCGTGTCGGCGTTTGGTGGCGAAGCCCCGGCACAGACTTTTCGTCAAATGCGCACTCTGACACTCGTGGCGGCGCACAACAGAAAAACTTGCCGATTCCGAGAAGCGTTGCTCTAATTTCGTCCTCGAGTAGAGAGTATAGAGACGTCCGTCTCGTTAGAAATCTGTCAGCAGAAGCTCCGGCACAGAATTTTCGTCAAATGCGCACTCTGCCACTCGTGGCGGCGCACAACAGAAAAACCTAAAAACAGTAAAAGATTAGCAGCATCATCCCGAAACTACCCCGTATCTACTTATTTTTACTGTTTGCAACTTACTTGCTGATTCCGAGAAGCGTTGCTCTAATTTCGTCCTCGAGTAGAGAGTATAGAGACGTCCGTCTCGTTAGAAATCTGTCAGCAGAAGAGCCCATGTGGACGAAAGAGTTTCCCTCTGAGACCCTCTACCGGGAAAATCCCAAAGCTCAGTCGCGAGGGAAATTGTTGGGAATTTCCCTTGTAACTTGGCCACCGCCACCTGGCGGATATTACTTTTCTACCGCTGTCGACGTTTTGACAGTTAATATTTTGTATTTCGTTTTCGTAAATTTTTAAGCCTGTGGGTGTATCCGTTTTCAAATTTGGAGAACTGTCACAACCCAATGAATCCAGTTCTTCAATTTGAAAACAGACAAGATACCTACAGGCCGTATCATCATTTGCCAAGAAATATGTCAACCTGACACGAGTTATTACACATTTTGTTTGATTGCGGCCATCAAAGTCATCATCGCGATGGGCCATTGTTTGTAGCAGGCATTACATACGTGTCGCACTATTTCAACTCCATTTTCAAATACATACTTAAAAGTCATATCCCTCTATCATTTCCTCTACTTTTGACTCAATTTTATTGTGCATGTGACTTATTACGCTAATACTTCGTTTCGAGTCCAACATGCGAATATAATAATCAGTTGGTCTCAGGAAGTGCTGATAATGAATGAAACGCCTGCGGGATCGCCATAGCCGCATCTGAGCGCCCCAGTATGAAAAATCCGAGAAACTTATTAAGCGTCCAATTTGCTAGTTCCTTTTTTGAAACCAAAGGAATTATTTAACCAATATTTATTTTACAATAAATAAAAAAATAAAAAACAGCTTCCCAACATACTCATCATTGTAGAGTTTTTATTCGTTATTCGAATTCGATTCAAAATCTCAGTCCGTAGCGTGGATGGCGAGTATGGCTTATCTTTGCTCGAAGCGGAAATACATGTTGGAAAAGGGTCATTCGAGGGTATCATATGAACAGAGAAAGAATTTCAAGATAAACGAACGTTCTGTACCATCGTTGAGTTGTGGTCATAAAAAGTTACAATTCAAGTAATTATGTCGGCGTTGCTGGTGACATCGATTCCTCTCACTATAATCGTACATACTTCGTAGCGCTTCTTCGCTTGGGAACTTTTAAAAGTTTCAACAGTTTTTTATGTCTTGACGTATTATCAAGAGTCTGGCTATCAGAGTACAGTGACCGGTACACACAATTTACTGATAATGTAGCCTAATTTCCAGACTAGCAGTGTTACAGAAATAGAACCCGAATTAGAAAAGGTTATATTTTCGGCAGGAATCAGTGATAAGATGATCTATACTCGTATGTTTTAGTAGAGTATGAATAGAATACGATCGGTATTACATAGTGTCTGAAAATTGGACAGAATTTTTCATTAGGAATACGAAGAAGAGTCGAAATTAAATGAGATCAGTGCTAGTATAGGCACACTAGACACCTAAATCTTGATAGATTTGCAAATCCCGAAACCCATATGCACATCATCAACGCCATCTAGATATACAGGCCTGCGCTCAGCTGATCGTGTACGTCATTAATTCCTTCGGAAAGGCAGTGACTGCACACGACGCCGTCCTCGACACGACATGTGTTTACAATTGGAATTGCGTCAGACGGCATTTTAGTCCTCTAAAACACACTTTCTGGGCACTTGCAGCAATTTGGTCGAAGCCGCAGCCCCGGGGATCAGTCGCAGAGTACCGTGGAACAGTTCACACTTGACAAAATACATCTTTTGACCGCATGACACACTTTCATCGCGCACGTGTGTAATGAACCACCTGTAATGAACCATATTATGGTCTGGTAGTGCTGCTCTCACCGGCAGATCGAAGCAGCACCTGATGAGTAGTGATCTGTTGGTGGTACGAAACCAGAGGCCGAGGGTCCCATTATACCCGGACTCAGGTGCGACTGCGTGGGCGTCTGATCCGTCTGCCGACCATTCCATCCTTATCCACTATTTTTTTTATTCCCTTTTTTGTGCCTCCCCTGTTTGTGTTGTCTTCCCCAGGCCTATGCATTTTTGTTAATACGTAAAGGACAGGGGCGACGAGCGGCAAAAACCCCACCCACATCTCTCGAACTGAGCTACAGCAAGCATAGGCCGCTGCTTAGCTCGTTGAGGAACCTTTTTCTCTGCCAGATGGCACGGCCCGACCTTCACGGTCAATATGCTACGTAAGGCTCCGTCCCCACAGGCATCTCCGGATGTCCACCAGACCGTCTGTTATACGTGTTTGTTTTCTCGGATCACTAGATGGAATTTTACTAACAAATAAACACTGAACGCGGAAAACGAAAACTAAACACAGAACGCACAAATACCGGGGACTCACCGCCATCAGTCGCCGACCACTGGATTGTGTATACGATGACGTCATCGAAGGAAATAATTGCGTAGTTTAGCCGTCAAAATCAGCTGAGCGGAGGCCTGTATTTCTAGATGGCGTTGATTCAATTAAACTAAAACGTTGAAGTATACAAAATCGTTTATTGGTACTTTTTCTCCATTCACAAAGGAACAAAAAAACTACATGTTACTCGAAATGACCACCCTTGGCTTTTACACACTTCTTCAATCGTTCAGGCCACTCATCAATCACTCCACGCACCACTTTTTGTGGAATAGAAGCGGCTGTTTTCAACAAATCGACCTTAAGCGAATCGATATTTCTATGAGGTTTGCTAAAGGTTCTCTCCTTTAAGTAGTTCCACATGCACTAGTCCAGGGGATTGAGATCGTGACTTCCAGAAGGCGAATCCTGAGCGGCTATAAAGTCAGGAAGATTGTCGGCACACCATCTCTAGTTCGTTTTAGCTTTGTGTGCTAGCGTTGAGTCTTGCTGAAACGACCAGTCTTGTCCATTAAACAGAGTGTCGTTCAATGATTTCACGACCTTTACCAAAATATCGCTCTGATAGTTCGCTACTTTCGTTTTCACCCCTTGTTAACAAAAATGCAGCTGGGTGACACCGTCGTACGCAACGCCCCACCAAACCATGACTGAAGCAGGATATGGTGGCCTCTTTGGACCCTTCGAATTTTTTCGGCAGCTTCCCGAGAACCGTGAGAGTAAACTCAAAATATCGGCAGATTAAAATTGATCGGTCGATCGGTGCGATTTCCACATACACAGGCCGATCCATCGGCCGATATCGATCTCGGGCGACGGATCGGCCGATCGATCGGTGTGTGTGTATGGCACGTTTAACGCTGAAGTAACGACTTCGCTCTTGTGGCTCGTATCTTTTTCAAAGCTGGTGTGAGCAGCTGTGGTTCTTCCGAAAGTCTTAAACGTGCCATACACACACCGATCGATCGGCCGATCCGTCGCCCGATATTGATATCGGCCGATGCGCTTATCGTTGACGATTTTTTTGACAGTTCCGTATAATGAACCGATAAACAAACTTTTGAGATATTCTCAAAGGTTTTAGCAGATTGAAACTGGCGATTTTGTAATGAAACACCTGTAATGAACCATATTTTGGTCTGGTGGTGGTGCTCCCACCGGCAGATCGAAGCAGCACCTGATGAGTATTGATCTGCTGGTGGTACGAAACCAGAGGCCGAGGGTCCCATTACACCCGGACCTAGATTCGACCGCGTGGGCGTCTGATCCGTACGCCAACCATTCCATCCTTATCGACTATTTTTTTTTCATTCCACATTTTTACCTCCCCTGTTTGTGTTGTCTTCCCCAGGCCTATGAATTGTTGTTAATACGTTAAGGACAGGGGCAACGAGCGGCGAAAACCCTGCCCACATCTTTCGAACTGAGCTACAGCAAGCATAGGCCGCTGCTTAGCTCGTTGAGGGGCCTTTTTCTTCGCAGATGGTACGGCCCGACCTTCACGGTCGTTATGCTACCTAAGGCTCCGTCCCCACGGGCATCTTCAGATGCCCATCAAACCGTCCATTACAAGGTCTCGTCGAACCGTTTGATGAACCGGTAAACAAACTTTTGAGATATTCTCAAAGGTTTTAGCAGATTGAAAATTTCAACGGGCGATTTGTTGCACTTATGCAGGGCGATCACAGCGATACGATTTTCATTCACGCTCCAATTCATGTTAACTCCGCGACGAAACGACCCAAACTGGAAAATATTTTGCAATACAGGGTTCACTTTATGTTTTGTAAACAAAGCCGCTCGCGAGCGTCAGTCCTATAACACTAGCGGATTCACAGAATTTAGGGACAGAGCTTATGTCACGACTACGTATATGTGCCAACTTTTTGGACTTTTGTGTATTGACTGGGCATCGTTTAAAGGGTAAATGACATTTTACAGAAATATGGGAAATTCTTACTTTAAGCTGGACAAACGCCGCATATGAAAAGACCTACTGTAGGGGTGGATTTCTATAGAGAGGAAATCGAGGTCATAGGATTTTTTAAGCAATCAAATCGAGTTCGAATTCGACAGTGTGTGGTGACACTAATACATATTGTTGCGTGTACGGAGTGGGCATCTCTTACGACACGCACTGTACTAAGCATCATCATAATCTCGAATGATCGATGGGTGCATTCGGGCGTCACGGAAAACAGCGTAATGCGCTGCATAGAAATAGCGAATTCCTAAGCAGCACATAACAATTTTTTTTGTGACGCCCGAATGGTAAGCTAACTCACTTGTCAAATGACAAGTTCAGTTTGGCATTTTCTCCCTTTCGTAATTATGTGTTGTTCTTTTCTGCATTGTAAAAAACTATAAAACTATGGAGAACGCACAATTCAGTCGATTAGGAAATGCCATGTTTGTAAATTGACATGCCTGCATTCACAAATCGGTAGCACCACTTGAGCGCTCCTATTTTTGTCCCAATTTTGCACTGAATGACAACAACAAAAATTGGAGCGCTCAGGTAGCGCTATGATTTGCGAATGCAGGCCGATCGTTCGAACTGTCAAATCTCCGCTAAGCCAAGACAGCGAACAAATTTTGTGCTGCCTAAAAGTGTTAGCGCCTAGCTATTTGCGCTAAGTTTAGCAGTGGTTTAGCGCAACATTCGGAGTACAAATCACGAGGCAGCACTTAAAGCTAGCTAGCAACCGTGACTCCCGAATGCACCCGATGACAAGTACAAATTGAATGGACACTAGGCGATTCTCGAGCCATCTATAGTCTAGAACCTTCTCCAAACAGAACCATTGACAATAAAGCGGATTCTCGAACCTTCGTTAAAACCCGAGACTAGAACATCTCGAAAAATCAAGAGTCTTTGCTAATTGACGAATGCATGGATTTGCGACTATAAAAGGCAGATGCCACCGACGGAGGAGAGAAGTAGTCAGACTCGACACTCAGTGGCGGTTGGATCGCTATAAAGCGGGATCGGAAAGTGGCGCCGTCGTTGTTGTTATTGCTAGTTTTAACGTTTGTTGTTAGTACGCGTGTGTAGTTCGTTTTGTAAATAAAGTGTGTATGTTTTTCAATCGAAGAGTTTCATTATTCAGCACAAGAATATCTAACGAACCTGGTTTCGTTCTTGTTTCGCTCAACAGAGGAAACATTACAATATGTATTATGTTTTAATTAGCGAGATGGTCGCTTTCAGCGAAATTTTAAAAGCGTTGTAGGATTCGATTAAGTTAAGATAATACGGTAAAATTGTATGCCATTTCGAAGAAAATTTAATTCTCTAACGTCTCCACACTTTTTTGTTTGTAATGCCCAAACCAGAATGAACGCAGCATCCAGCGGCAGCAGCAACAACAACAGGTAGATCTGTCAGCGGCGATGACAGATCTACCTGTTGTTGTTGTTGTTGGTGCTGCCGCTGCTGCATTCTGCGTTCATTCTGGTTTGGGCATAAGATGTAAGGCTGAGGCGCCAGAGATAAAAGTTTGGCAAAAAACGTAGTGCGAAAAATGTTTTTTTTTTTTGAAAAAAATAACCGTTTTCAGAAGAGTGTAACTCGTCAACGGTTGAAGATAGAAGAAAACTTTTTATGAAGAAAATATAGGGAACTTTTTATATTTTTATAATTTTTGTGAATAACCTTTTTTTTCGCGGGATCAACCGTTTTCGAGGTATTTGCAAAAAACCAAAAAAAGGGTCCTTTTAAGGGCTCTGCACCCTTTTACGCCCACCCAAGGATCAAGGACTTTTAGTATGTTGTTGTACTAACCAGTCCAAACAAAGTCACGACATCGGTTTTTGGTGTTATCGATTTTCCGGCTTGAATCAGTCGTTGACCAAATTAAGATGGTTTCTGCTGGCCCATAGACATTACAATGCGACTATGCACTACCCAGCTAAATACCTCTCTCTAGCTTCATTGGAAGACTCAGAGTAACCACTACGGCAGAACTCCTACGTGTGCAGGCGAATTGTTTTCTACATTTTGGCCTGTAAATTAAGATGGCAGTGCTTTTAAAGTAACGAACAAAATTCAAAATGTATGACGTCATGAAACAATTTTTTCCCGCCTGAAAGTTTGAGAAACTGTACGATCATTCGCATTGAACGGTTTACCCAGGCAGCTGATTGTCAACATGCCAGCTGTTTATGAATGATAGGGCGGGGAAGGCACGGTTGAGTGGGTAAATTGCAACATTGCAGTGCACAAGCAATTGAGTTCGTCGTCGTCGCCACTCAGTCATTGAGCAATTTGTTTTTGCGCTGTGCGGGTGGTCAGTTGGTCGCGAGAAGCGCTTCTGTTGATAGTGTTACTACAGTGATGCGATAAGAAAAGTTGATAAAGTGCCTTTGTGCATTGAATAAAGTCGAATGAGGTGACCCATCAGTCCACACCGGGTAGTTGTCGTGTCCTTGGCCCATATTAAGTGCGGTCGACGTGTTGCTCTTAAAAATTAAAGTGGCTCGTGTGAATAGCATCACCCTTGCTTCCAATATTATTTCGATAATTTGCCTTCCGCATTAAAACACGCTATCACAATCGATACTCCCCAGAGTAATTGTCACGCGACCATAGTGTAAAGTGGTCCCCCTAGTGTCGCCAGATAATTTGAATATCTCAATTGAATTCTCGAATCCAATTACTCACCCCAACGGTCGTTTTATATATCTGGCACGCACCACTATCAATTTATTTCCCGGTGTTCCCTGCATTTGGCGCCGACCGATTATTGTACTAACTGGTATAAGTATCGCGATTGAAACCAAAAAGATCATTCAATTATTCAGTGTGTCCGGAGTCCGGTGACCGTTTCGTTTCGAGGCGTGATTAGCTAATTTACATGTGTCGTCAGAATGGCCGATGAGACGCATACCCAGCGGAGGACGAAGCGACGCAAAGTGGGCTGCGGCCAGAGGTTGTCGACTCGAGTCTCGGAAGCAATTGCCGACCGTTTCTACAAGTAAGTATCCTCATCTCCCATAACTCTTCAGCTAACAGGTTTCATAAATTCCTTTAAACGACAGTCGCCCCACTTAATTGACGACGCCAATTTGTCGTAATACGGAGAATCCCATTGAATGGAAGATCAAGTGGGTCATTATATGAGTACTCGCCGCAACCCGCGTATTACTCGTATCTTCCATTGGGACATTTGTCGTTGAATAGATTGGAATCGTGTGGCGATCTTTATGTAGAATTTGAAGCGAATGATTTGTTTTGATATGCAAATTAAGTTAAAATTAAACGCACAATAGATCACAAGCCTGACCCGTAGAGATTAGAATGCTTTATAGTCCGGGAGGTGTATTTTGAAAACCGTGTTCAGTACGTCCCCAACCCATAGTAACCAAATCTGCGTCTCTTCTCTGTCTATTTTGTTGTCGGTTGCTTCATTTATGGAATTATACAACCAACTGCAATTTAACTGTGTACAAACTTTGCGCGACAGCCCGACGTCGGGCCTTGCTCGCCTTGGCCGTTGTCATCCAATTATTTCGGTCACGTGACCGCGTCCTCCAATCTTGGAAGCCCAGTAATTGCCCGGCGTCTTCATATACTGAGCTCTCCCAACGAGCTTTCAGTCGTCCTCGCAGTCTCGCTCCGTCGACTCGTCTTCCGTTCATTACTCTCTTTGGCATGCGATCATCGTCCATTCGTTTGTACATGCCCTGCTCATTGAAGTCATTGTAGTTTGACGATTTTCGAAACTTCCAGCTCATCATACAGTTCATGCAACTCATGGTTGTACCGGATGCGCCATCAATCTCGATCGAATAAATAAATAAATAAATAAACAGCCCAGAAAATTCGTATCACATGCTGGCCTCCCGCGTTTCGCGGTGGTAGGTTAGGTTAGATAGGGTGCCAGCCTAGACGACTCCGCATAGACCGCTGAGGTCCATAGCGATACCACATATAACAGGTACTCATCCCGTGTCGTTGCTGGCCCCTACTAGAAGATCGTCGTTGTGCTTGAAGGAACCTGACTCGCTGGCGAAGCTGAAGAGGCTTCTCCAGCTGAGTCCTGCGACTCCTTCAGGATCGTTGAAGAAGTGAGCTGCTAGGCACTTTAATCTCCTTCTAGCGAGTGCAGGGCAATCGCATAGGAGGTGCTTTAGAGTTTCTTTCGTGTTTGGTAATTGGCAGTTCCTGCAGCCATCGCTAGTTATTAGCTTTAGTCTGTGGGCATGTTCCCCTATCAGGCAGTGGCCCGTTAGTATGCCCACTAATAGTGAACACTGACTTCTAGGCAGTCCCAAGAGGCTTTCAGTTTTCTTTTTGTCGTAAGAATTCCAGAATATTTTCGTTACTCTGGAGTCGTTTGTGTTGAGCCAATTAGATGTGGCCTTTTGACGCATACTGTCGTCCATTATTTTCTTGCATGTTTGTATTGGCGTCGGCAGCTCTAGAGCTGCCTCGCGTTCGAGGATAGCTCCCTGTTTGGCTAGTCCATCCGCTATTTCGTTTCCTAGAACTCCGCTATGGCCCGGAACCCACCAGAGTTCCAGGGTCCTAGCTGATCCCAGAGCCTGTAAAGCTGTTAGGCAGCTATGCACTGTCTTTGACTTGATTGTGGCGGACTGTAGCGCCTTTAGTGCTGCTTGACTGTCGGAGTGTATGACGATTCCTCCCTTTTTCCGGGATGAAATCATCACCTCAGCTGCCTTTTGGATCGCAAGCACCTCCGCCTGGAAAATACTGTACTCATTCGGCAGTCTGTAGGAAAGGTTGCATGGAATTTCCGACGAGTAGACTGCTGCTCCGACTCCGGCTTCCATCTTGGAGCCATCCGTGTAGAAGTTCAGCGCCTTCCTGCATCCATGATCAAATACCGGGATCTGCTCCCTATCGGGTATATTGACCACGAAGTTTGTGTTGAAACCTACTTGTGATTTCATATAGTCAGTATTAATAGATGGCAGCCTAATGCTGCGGTGGCCATATGGCCTCTCTTTGAAGTGCCCTGCCTCCCTAAGCCTTAGGGCACATTTAGCTGCCTCATTCTTCAGATATAGGCCGATCGGAGGCAGGTTTAGAAGGGTGTTCAGAGAGAGCGAAGATACTGTTCTTAAGGCACCAGTGATCCCTAAGCAACATAGTCTCTGTACCCTCTCTTCGCGGTGGTAGTTCCAGAGGTGATGATTGACCCTTGGTGTAGTCGTTTTTGAGTTTTTCTGCTGCGACACTTCGTCCAACATGTTATTTTCTTTTGTTTAATTTTTCTTGGTTCATGTGTTGTGTTGTCTCAGGCAGACTGTAACGGACGGTTTGGTGGGCATCCGAAGTTGCCCGTGCGGACGGAGCCTAAGATAGCTTAATTGACCGTGAAGGTCGGGCTGTGCCATCTGGCGAAGAAAAAGGCTCCTCAACGAGCTAAGTAGCGGCCTATGCTTGCTGTAGCTCAGTTCGGGAGACGTGGGCGGGGCTTTCGCCGCTCGTTGCTCCTGTCCTTTACGTATTAACAACAATTCATAGGCCTGGGGCATACAACACAAACAGGAAAGGTAAAAATGGGGGAAAAAATGATGCGATAAGGATACAATGGTTGGCGGACGGCTCGCTTGCCTTCACGCTCGCATCGGGGTCCAGGTGTAATGGGACCCTCGGCCTCTGGTTTCGTACCACCGACAGATCATTACTCATTAGGTGCTGCCATCGATCTCCCGTTGGAGCAGCACTACCAGACCAGAATATGGTTCATTATAACTATTCCATGCACGTTGCCAGCATGCACATACTGCTCCCATTTATACGCCTACCTGCGACAAGTTGGGAGATGTTGTGGCTTATTATTGCGCCCTACAGGGGGAAGACAACACAAACATCCATAGCCTATGGGGGTGGGCCAAAAGTACCTTTCAAAGAGCAACAGGAAAAATTAACTATTTTTTGTTAATTTCAGTTTTCTGACGAATTATCATGTTTTTTATTTTTGTGTGGGAACATATCCTTAGCCACATCTACTGATAATAACATCGCCAATTCATTTATTGAATTTCCTAAACCAGCTGTTCCAATTATACTCGTTAATGCAATGAAAATATGGTATGACGAGTAACACAATCAGAGCTATTATAATCGGTTTTTCCATTTACAAAAATTTCAAAAACGTTAATCGGATCAATTTATTCAACAATGCGTTTCAATTATTGACAACACGCCTTCAAGCAATCGCTGTTTAATGTTTAACAACATTATCAGTCAAGTAGAAAATTTACCGTTTTGTACTGCTGCTATTAAATTAACATATGCAATGAACATTAGACGTTTGTAAGGTTTCCAACAGAGAATAGCCTCGGTTCAATCAGAGACTTGCGATTGTAGAATGTCGGTAGGTTATCTAAATTTTAATAAATTTATGACGTCCGTTCCGTTAGCACCCCCACAATGAAAAATCGAGATGAGCCATATCCTGCTGGGTAGATGTGGCTCAAAGTGGAACGATCCTCTGGGTTGCTAATGCTAAACAGAAATCATCTAAGAACTGTCGTAGGAGTGTTAACTGGACACTGCCTAATTGGGGAACATGCCATAGGAGACTTCGTCTTCCACATAATGATTTTTGCAGGAGGTGTGAGAACGAGGAGAAGGGGGACAGTATGTCTTATCTTCTGTGCACCTGCCCGGCCTTGGCGAGTTTTAGGATGACCTGTAAGAGGTAAATGTTGGTCGGCTTCATCGCTATATTATGAACCCTGGGCGGTTTAACGATTGAGTTGGTCGCAGGTTGCTGAGTAAGGGTATCACAACTGACCCAGTGGTGGCCTAAGTGTTCTTAAGCAACCCTTTTAACCTAACGTACCGCCATAAGTATATCAATTCACAACTTTTCAAAAAATTGTCTAGAGTGGATCACTATTACTAATTGATCAAAATATTTCGAAATTATATTTGTTAGTTGAGTTATTTAAAGGTACTCGAATGCCAACAGATTGATAGTGTCTACTATCTCTGTGTTACTATCTTTTCATAAATTGGGTAGTATCAAGATTAAATGTTTTTAACGCGATTTTAGTTAACAGTCGCTCGGGTAATTTATCGCTTGTTGATAACAATCCTGTGACGTACGAGCATCGAAATGCACTATGAATCAATACTTCTGACGACTGACATCTATTTTACTTGTGCCTGATATAAATTACTTTCATAATTGTATTCACCTTTGAAAGCTTTATCTAAGAAATGACATTGGAATTTGCCATTTGTTTTAGTAAAAATATCTAGTTGTTGATTTGAACCTTTGAACCTTTTTTTTCTTTGTGTTTACCACTAATTTTATTTTTATTCTTGATGTTTTCCTCCTCAGAAGATGCTCGACAGAACGAGTCGGAAATAAAAATAAAATTAGTAGTTAAGACGGCCAAGGCCCGACGTCGGGCTGTCGCGCCACGATGATGAGTAAAGACGATGAAAAAATGGTACTGGTAAAATTCTAAAAACCTTCTGCGGAAAATCTGTACCGTCCCAAAATGCACTCCGGAAATACTATACAGCGATGCGAGCGCGAGAGCATCTGAGCCGTCCGCCAATCATTCCATTCTTATTGCCCCATTTTTTATATTATTCCCCATTTTTGCCTCCCCTGTTTGTGTGATTTTTCCGATCGTCTGTGGTGGTCTTCTTAACATATGTATTGTACATGTGCATTTGGAAAATGAGTCTTTTTTTTATCAATACTAGAATAGTCTTTGTTATATTCATATAGATTACATGTGGCAATCAGCAGGAATATGCAATCATATGTATTTGCAATAAAAAAAGCCAGACCGAAGCGTATATACCTTAGACCTGTGCAGACCTAGTGGTGATACCAAAAGTACCAATTGGCAGCGACCATTTACATTAAAAGTGAGTGTCCTATATGGTCAGTTTGAACTGTGTGTGTGGATCCAATGAGAAGTTTCATCATTCATCCATTCGGATGTTATACAGGGTGTTACTAGTACTGAGGCTCAAATGAAAATGGGAGATAGAGGAACTTGTCTTGAGTGGAAAATCGTTCCACACGACTTTTGTATTTTTTTTTTCTATTTTTTAATATTTTTGTGTCATTTAAATTAATTTTTCTCAAAAAGTATAACACTGATTGACACAGTTGATAGCAATTAGAAAGAACAATTTGTGTCCTTTCCAACGAGCCCAGAATTATTACGTTACGCTAAGTACAGCAGAAGTTAGAGATCAAACAGTGATCACAGGTACGATGAAAATCCTTCGTCCTTAAAATCGCGCTATCTCCTTAACGGTGCAAAAACGGAAGTATGTGTGGAACGATTTTCCACTCAAGACAAGTTCCTCTATCTCCCATTTTCGTTTGAGCCTCAGTACTAGTAACACCCTGTATACGAGTATGTACAAGGCGGTTCAAATATGATCGAGACAAACGCTGTAGATGCCTGTATGTTTTGAAGGTCGCGGCTTGAGTATGTGATAGCTGGGTACCTTACGAATAGTGTGGCATAGTTTTGGTCGCGATCGCACGTTTCACGCGCGTGCTACGACCATGAGTGAACATCAAGTGCCGACCGCCGTTGCGCAACGTATTGTCATTCGTTTTTTGGTGTGGGAAGGCGTTAAAAACACGGAAATTCTTCGGCGTTTGCGAAATCATTTCAGTAGTGAGTGCCTGAGTAGGTCTGCTGTGTTTAAATGGGCCAAAGCGTTCAAAGATGGCCGCGAAACCATCGAGAATGAGCCGCATGATCGTCGACCGCGAACCAGCATCACACCAGACAACAATCGCCGCGTAGAACAACTCATTTTGGAGGACCGTAGGATGAATGTTGGAAACATTTCGGCTGAAGTTGGCATTAGTATTGGTAGTGTAGAGTCTCTCATCCACGAACACCTTCAATATCGCAAAATAACGGCGCGATGGGTTCCCAAACTGTTGAACTTCGAGCAAAAATTCATGCGGTTGGAAGTTTGTCGCCGCTTGCTGACGCGATACGAGGCGGAGGGGGACGGTTTTTTGACGCGAATCTTCACTACAGACGAGACATGGGTACACTATTACACTCCCGAAAACAAGGTGTCGTCTAAAGAGTGGAGGAAGAAGGAGGAAGGGGCGCCAGTCAAAGCGAAGACAACCAGGTCCGCGGGTAAGGTTATGTGTACTGTATTCTGGGACCGGCGGGGAGTGGTGTACGTTGACTAGCATTCCAGCGCGAAGTGCTATTCTTCTCCAGGATAACGCGCGCCCTCATACCGCGCGTCTCACGCTCGAAACAATATCAGAATTGGGGTGCGAGGTACTAGAACACCCCCCCTACAGTCCGGATTTATCACCCTGCGACTACCACATGTTTGGACTACTGAAAGAAGCCCTCGGAGGTCAAAGAGTCAACACCGACGACGAGGTAGAGGAGTTCGTGCGCACATGGCTGTCCAAGTTGCCCAAGGAATTCTTCGATACCGGCATCAAAAAACTTCCGGAGAGTTGGAAAAAATGTGTAACTAGTGAGGGGAATTACCTAGAAAAACTGTAAATTTTTGCAAATATTTTCGATAATAAAAAAATTGTGTCAGAGCGTTTGTCTCGATCATATTTCTCTGGTTGGTCAAACGCAAACTGAAACGGAGCGTTCGCGAGCAAAATCAGTCGAACGGTTTGCAAACGCAATTACAACATTGCGGGACCTGAACGGAGGCATTTGTCGGCCGGCATCCCAGTAAAATATCGGCAAGTGGGAAAACGGTGTTAAGGTGTTACATAGTTTCGTTGTGACAAAAACAATATACCCTATACCTTATAAAGTCTAGGGTATAACTACAATTGGAGCACCTGCTTTTACTTTTTGCGTTTACCACTCATCTTACGATATGTCGCCCACCAATCAGCTTAGATAAAAATAAAACATACGAGTACGCATATATAAAATATATATTTTTTTCGATAACCATTCATTGTTAACTGACTATGAAACACCTGTTGACAGAAATATTTTACTGTTTAATGGTACTAAACCGATTTTTATGACGAATTAACGTTATCAACAAAGATCGTTGCTACTTCAGTAAATTAATGCTCACAAAGAGACTTTTGCGTGGTATAGGCAAGTGGGGTATCATGAGAAAGGTACCACCGAGTACATTCCAGTTTTTGCATTTTCTTCAAATTGAAGGAAAGGTTTAAAGAGGGAGAGGGGAAAATATGAGATCGCAATTTATCCCACCGCCGGTTCATTTGATTCTACTTTCTATAATTCATTTCTTTTATACAAGCTTGTTATTGGCGACATTGATGGGTTAAGCATCTCCAAAAATTTCTCTTCCATTGTCCTCCGCGTGGTCGCCCCCTGGAACGGCAGTGGTTATTGACCATTGCTAACCAATGTCAAGTCGTCAGTGATGGCGGTGCGGTGGTTTGGTTGAGGGAAACCTTCCCCCTGTGATGTGGGGCGTCAAAATCATACCGCGGCCTTTCCCTTTGACGGCCTGTCGTTGAAACCGACAAACAAAGGACAGGATGTGTATGCCAGCAACTTGCACTATCCGAAATCTTCTATATGCTAACGAAACGTCAACTATGCCTCGGATAAGGACTGACTCAACGGTTAGGACTTTTGGCTATCGTGCAATGACAAAGATTGGATTCTGGAATGTGCATACTCTTCTGGACAATGGGTCAGAAGGTCTCCGGAACGCACGATTTCTTCAATTAGAGAGTGAATTTCTGAGGTGTAAATTAAACATCTTAGGAGTTAGTGAGATAAGATGGTGGAACAATGGAGGATTTATATCTTCAACGGATAGCACTGCAATGCTCTACTCCGGCAGAGCTACCGGTAATGGTCGTGAGTCAGGTGTGGGGCTCCTTTTAACCAGAGCCGCACGTAACTGTCTCTTATCCTGGGTTCCGGTCTCTGACCGAATCATGACCGCCAGGTTCCGGACCAAAATGAGAAACATCTCAATAATTATCCTCCAACTAAATCCGCAAATGTCTTGGCGAAAGACTCCTTCTACGAGCAACTAAACGCCGTTCAGAGTAGTACACCTAAAGGTGACATTATAATGGTTATGGGTGATTTGAATGCAAAAGTTGGCGCTGATAACTATTGGCTCAGACATGTGGTGGGGAGACACGGTTTAGCTGATCGTAACGACAACGGTGAAAGATTTGTTCTGCAACTTTCACAGTCTCTTCATCAACAGTTGGTCCTCTGTTGATCGGCGCAGAACACAAAATCAGATCGACCACTTTGCCATTAGTAAAAGATTCAAGAGTTGCCTCCTGGACGTGCGAAACAAGAAGGGTGCCGATATTGGGATGGGAAGAGACCATTAT
Source organism: Chloromyia formosa (assembly GCA_964017055.1). Taxonomy (NCBI): domain Eukaryota; kingdom Metazoa; phylum Arthropoda; class Insecta; order Diptera; family Stratiomyidae; genus Chloromyia; species Chloromyia formosa. Next base: position 13,413,996 of record OZ024817.1, read on the forward strand.
CTTATGATCGCTAATAATCGATTGCGTATTGCAGCCTTGCGCCGTCCTAGCGACGAAAGACCCAGGCGTCGCAAATTCAACACCACTCGACTAAAAAATCCAGGTGTCTTACAACAATATAATGACCATCTTGCGCAAAAAGCAGCTCAGATAAGTAGTCACCCAGATAGTGAATAAATGAAAACTGGGATGCCATAAAAAATGCGTACATTGATAGCGCAGATACCATCCTTGGCACAAACCGGGATTGCCGGAATAAGCCCTGGATGTCCGACGCTTCATGGCAGGGGATTGTTGAAAGAAAAGAACTGAAAGTTTGTTTGGCTGCAGCATCAGACGACAATCGAAGCAGCATCGAACTCCTTCACCGTCAGAAAGCTCGGGAAGTTCGGCGTAGTGTGTGACGCGATAAAAGAGTTTATGCGAATTCTCTTTTAGCCTCAGCAGAAGAAGCCGCAAGAGGTAACAACTTAAACGCCGTATACGGTGTCATCAAGGAGTTTACAGGTGGTCGTAACTCCTGCCAACATCCGGTGAAAAATAGTGATGGAAAGCTACTTATCTTGGAAGAAAATCAAATGAGACGTTGGAAAGAACACTTCTCCGCGATCTTAAACCCTGTAACCTCTGATGCGTATACGGTCCACTGTCCCGATTCAAGAGAAAATAGTCACTGCAATTATTGCACTAAAATGAGGAAAGGCCGCCGGACTTCACGGTATCCCCGCATAACTTTATCAAATAGCGCCAGGCGTAACTGCACCCACTTGTTGATAAAGCGTGGAATTCATAGACCTTTCCTACTGAGTGGAAGGAAGGTTTGATCATCAAACTTCCGAAGAAGGGTAGCCTCACAGACTCTAATAATTGGAGAGGCATTTGTGTCCTTCCTGCCATTGCCAAGATAATAGTTAAAATCGTCCTGGAAAGACTGAAGGCCCACTTAAAAAGCACAATTGTTGAAGAGCAGGCTGGCGTTCCTGCGGCAGCCGGTTCTTCGTACCGGAACAACCCGTTTTTCAACGGCCAAGAGCTGCCAAACCCCCTCGATGCAAGAAGAACTGCAGTGTTCGAAGCATCGCTACCACAACAACAAGAGCAGGCTGGCTTTCGATATGGATTCTCCTGTGTCGATCACATTAACACCTTGCGAATCATTATCGAGCAATTCGCTGAGTACGACTCTCCGCTTCACTTGCTTTTCATCGATTTCGAGAAGGCTTTCGATAGTGTGAACGGGGATTCTGTATAGACGGCCTTGCACTGGAGAAGCATCCATGAGGGCTAATATCATATTAAGGCAACCTATGACGGCGCGAAATGTCGCGTTCTGCATAAAGGTAAGGTGTCGGGGGACTTTGAGATTCGCAGTGGAGTTCGGCAGGGTTGCATCCTCTTACCGATCCTATTCCTCATAGTGATCGGCGATGTGTTGCACGCAGCCCTATCTGGACTCGCCAGAGGAATTCAATGGACTTTGACATCTTATCTACGCTGACGACATATGCCTACTCTCCCACAAAATCATGGATCTGTCCGCAATAGCGTTAGATCTCTAGAGGGAGGCAAGCAAGGTTGGGCTAAAGATTAATACCAACAAGATCAAGAAATCCGACACCTATTGCCATCAATATTAATGGGCAGCCTGTTAAGAAGGTGGACAACTTCGTCTACCTGGGTAGCATTGTTGCCGAAAATGGTGGTACAGAGCAGGACAACGCTCGTCGTATCAACCAGGCTAAATGCACATACGGCATGCTGTCGAAAATCTGGCAAAGCAGTTATCTCAGCATCAAGACCAAGCTGGGCCTGTTTCGCTCCCTGGTACTGTCTGTGCTTTTGTATCCTATACAAAAGCACAGACAGTATGTATCCTATACAAAAGCACAGACAGTACCAGGAAAGTAGTACATGGAAAGTTTCCGTAAGAGTTACCAGAAAGCTGCAAGTTTTCGTCAACCCATGTCTTCGTCGAATTTTAAGAATTTTCTGCCCGAAATGCCAATCGACAAATTGATTCGCAGGCGAAAATGGCAGTGGATAGGTCACACTTTGCGGTAGAGTGATAACTGCATTGCTTTGCACATGCCATGAAATGGAACCTCATTTCCAACCAAGGCCGACCAAGAGGGGTTCTAAATTCACATGGCGTCGATCTGTGGCCAAGGAGTGTACGGCGCTGAGTAAGTCTTTTGGGGAGTAGCGCCTCATTGCCCAGAACAGAGTACGATGGCGCGCAGGAGTAGTTGACGCGGTATGCCCCACTGGGGGTTAAGGCAAAGTATTATAGTATAGACACAACGACTTGTATTCTGTTTATTCGTAATTAAAATTTATGTAAGACAAATGGTTTGGTGCATACCTAATCCTATATAATTATTGGCTCCACGGAATCACGTTATTATATCTCGTTATCATATTAATAACATACTATAAACATATAAAATGGAATTATAGGTTTATGTAATTCTATTACGTGTGTACGTATAATATTCATTCTCATGACTGTAAAAGGTAGAGGTAACAAAAAAACTTAATGCCTCGTTGTGATGCATTTGATGCAAACTTCTAAATTGGCACCCTGTACTTAACAATCTATAGTTGAAATGATGCATAGTCACAAATGAATTGATAGCCAATTAAAAACCATTAGGGATGTTGTTAATCTGTTCCATATTTTTTAATTACTTTAATTGACATTTGATCGTTTCATGTTTTGCATTTGGTTGTTGCATTTTTGCAGTCTAGTATGTACATACGAGTATTTTCTTATCTTTTTGTTTTCATTTAATTGCAGGATAGGCCTCACCATTGCATTACATCCGTGGAATTCTATAATTGTTGTACTATGTTTGGTTAGCGCATGTTGCATTGGATTGATACGATTTCAAGTTGAAAAGGATCCGCTGAAATTGTGGGTGCCACAAGGTACGTATCGGATAATTCACTTAATTTTTCAATGTTGCGGAAATATATCAAATTTAAAGCCTTACGTTTTGACATGGATATGTTTTTGTACCGGGCGCGAGAATAAATTGTATGTCATGTAACGTTCAGGTCGTAACGCTCTTGTTTTAACAATTCAATAGTAGGTGTAGGTAAACTGCAAATGGGAAAAGGTTATAAAGGAAATAAAGAATAAAGATTCAAAGGCGAAGATCTGAATATAAAACTTTCAACCTAAGCCAAATCATCGTCTTCAAAACATTGAGTTGAAAAAGAATCGAATGCGCATAGCTGGACATGAAATTGAAACAGATAAATCTGCTGGTTCAATGAGGTTTGTTGTTGGTTCATAGATATGTAAGTGAATTGAGTACTGTAAACAATCCTTCGAGTTTGCTTGATACTTTTGGGGCTTAATACATTGATCGACTCGACCTCGACTCTTTTCGAAGCTTGTGACCCACTTTAACTTGGACAACCACCAACACAGCTTTAGGCGGATGCACAGTACAACGACGGCTTTGGATGCCATTACATCCCAAATCTGTAATGGGCTCAATCAATCCCGTCGATGGCAAAGGTCGATTCTGGAGGCTCTTGACTTTTCAAAAGCCCTTGATACCGTCAACCATTCGTCACTCTTATCGGGCAGTAGCTGTACTTCGCTTCCTGTTCAACCTACCAAGTGGATCACGCGAACTACCGACTGTCGTTTAGGGAATTCAGGAATAAGAAGTCTAAACTGGGTAGATGCTGTCCCCGCAGGACGGGATTCTGTTGACTTCTATATAAATGGCTCTAGGAGTGACGAACGAGTGGGTGCCGGTGTATACTCCGAAAGCCTGAAAATCTATATTTCACTTCGTTTACCGGATCACTGAAGTGTTTTCCAGGCGGCGGTTTCGGCGATATCAGAGGTTTTGACATAGTTGGAAAGTAATATCGTAACCTCTAAGGACATCGTTATATACACAGATAGTCCGACAGCATCTATCGATTCCGTTTCCACCTCATCCAAGCTGGTGGAGGAATGCCGCTTGTCTCTCGTTGAGCTGGCGAAATTCTTTAACATTGTGTTGTGCTGGATTCCACAGCAGCGGTTTCGCTGGCAACTTCATGGCTGACGAGCTTGCTCGAGCATGGGCTAGGAAGAAAGTTTTGGCGCCTCACGAAACTAGAATGCCCATGGCAGCCTGTAAAATGTTAATAATGGCTGATGCGGTTAGCAGGGCTAACAGTAGATGGAGTACTAGCAGCACATGCCAAATAACAAAACTGATGTGGCCTAATGTCGATCCTGGGCGCTCTTCCAAACTTCGGTCAGTGGTAAGAAAGCACATTAGCGTGTTGGTGGGAGTTATCGGTGGACACTGTCTGATAAGCGAACAAGCCCGAAGACTCTAACTTCCTAACAGGGATTTTTTTAGGAGTTCTGATGACGAGGATAAGGAGGAGGATACTTTCGACCTTCTTTGTGCCTGCGCTGCCTTAGCCGTAAGGAGGTATGAGATTCATGGGTCCTTATTGTTTGGAGATTTGAATGACCTTAAAGACATGGATGTCAATAAGCTCCTTAGTTTCACTCCGGCTAGTTCGATGATTAAACTCTATTATGCAGGTTGGTTGGGGTATTACAACGGACCCATATGTGGTCTAAAGCCGACCATACACCATCCGGAATTCCTGTCCGGAAAAACTGATCAGGCCTGGCCTTGAGGAATTCCGGGTTGTGAATGGCCGGTTCAGGTAGATTTGAAGCGGCTGGACTGGCCTATCAGACGGCCGGATGCACCATTGAAAATCGATCTTATCGGGATTACCAGGGATTCAAAGTATAGTATCTTTCTATCTATTGGATTTAATTGTACGGTGTTTTAGTTTCCATGGTCAAGTTTCAGATACACCTGTCCGGCTGCGTGACCAGAATAAATTTTTGCAGGAGTTTATTTCAATGTACCAATGTATCTGAAACTTGGCCATGGAAAGTAAAACGCCGTACAATTCAAATGGAATGGACAGAATTCCACCTCCTCGTCGCATACCAGGTAGGTAGGTAGGTAGGTAGGTAGGTAGGTAGTAAAGGGCTGCCGTATTTATGTACTACAGCACACTTAGACCAGGTGAAGGTTTCTTGTGTTACCCTGGATTTAAATAATTCCTTCTGTCAACTAAAGTTGAAGCATCCAGAGCTAATAGCAAGACGCAGGAGCTGACTCACATCCGCATTAGCTAAGTCTTCTAGATCAGCATAGGTATATTCCCCGAGAGTTGACCTTCTTCTTCGGACAGGAGCAGAGCAGATGAAAGATATTTTCCTCTAAAAACTGCTATTGCTTCACTACATAGAGATGAGATACAAGCATCGATTGAGAGATTTGAACTAAATCCATTAATTTCGGCACGCCGAAATGCCGGTAGTCAAACATGAGACTGATGCCTCAACACACTGCGCTCCCTGTCGTCGGTTGTGTATGATACCGTGTGATAGGTCTCTTAAGTGAGTTCGATTTCGAGTTTCAGTCGTACCGATTCCGAGTCAATCTGTGTGTAGAGTAAAGAATATCGTGTCGATAACGAGTCGCAGTAGAATCGATGTCGAGCCGACCTGTGTATTGAAACCCTTATATCTACGGGGTAAAATTCAGGGTTCTTTTCCGTCAATGCATTTTAGCTCGAGGAGTAAGAACGATTCAAATGAAAGGTAATTGACAACACCGGAAACTATTTTATAGAGTTTTGGACAATAGGTCCTCACAGGAACAAGATTATTTCATTTCTACTTTTTTTTCGAATATTCCAAATTCTCCCAATTCCTTATCATCATTACAGACTCAAAATATCTCCAAACTACACACTACATTCTCAAGCATGTCGGCGAAGGACTTCGTATGCAAAATGTTCTAATTGTCAGCCCCAACGTCCTAGAACCCCACGTACTCCAACGTCTGGTACGAATACGCAATGAAATCATCGCAACAACAGCAATCAGCAGCACAGGCTCAATAATACGATGGGATGATGTCTGCATGAAGTAGTAATAAAACATTATTCTAATTTACGATTAAATTTCCTTAGACGACTATTTACAGGATTCCGTACGTGGCCAACGTCGGTGTGCCGCCCATCGCTCGTCGTCGGCGGCGACGTGAATCCGCCAACGCGACATTTAGCGATGACATCTTCAGCAATATGTTCGAGGAGGCGGAAAAGGAGGAAAAAGTGGCTGGATCCAGTGGCAATTTTGATCCAAGTGTGGACTTGAATCCAGCCGTTTATTGTAAATTTTTGGGTAGTCTGAAGAGGGGTTGTTACGAGAGTAGTCTTTTGGATATTTGGAATTACGATGAAGCGATGATTGCTCAACTGACTTTGGACGATGTTATAAATTACCTGAAGAACACCACTCACAGTCCGATTAGTGGACATGAAATGGACTATCGGGCAATGTTAGGCGGAACAACGCGAGATATTTTTGGTCATGTAACGGCTGCAAGGGCCATGCTTATGCAATGGCCCACCAGAGTGAATTATTCCGAGACGGATTCAAGGGAGACGGGAAATTTGGCCGGTACGGAGACATGGGTGAGTGGTAGATTAACTCAGTTCTAGATAAATAGAAAGATTTTCCGAGGATTTGAATAGAGTTTGAATTATGCAAGGATTCAAAAACTACCTCCCTTAATTTATTTGAGTCATTATAAAATTAATTACGGAGCATTTCTATGACCAGGTAAACTAATATTGGTTTTGTGTCTATGCTCGGTTAGAGATTCACCTCTGTTGATGTGATTCCACAGCAGATTAAATTGTCGAGTTTTTATATCGTCCAAGGGCCGTTTTCTCAATGTTTAGTTAAACTGCCAGTTAGCTATCTGGGACACTAAACTAAAACTAATGCCTGCTACAGACAATTGGCCATGATTGGCAATTGGAACCCATTGCCATCGTGTATCTACGCATATAGCAGTTAGTGGCGATGGTATTTGGCAGAAAATGGCTTTGAAAGCCATTATGAGTCAATTGCTGGTAGCCATCATCGCCACAAACCGCTATCTGCCCAGATTGACGATAGCAACTGATAGCGATGGGCCGTTGTCTGTAGCAGGCATAAGCGTATGCAACGCTTAAAATAGTCGCGATCCCGAAGCACAAAAATCAGAAACATGGACCAATTCCGATCCAGTCCCAAGTCCGTGGACCATCACTTGTCTCAGAGACGGCTATGATCAATCCAGACCCATCAGCTGTCAGACATTCGAATTGAATTTGTTCTCTGCAAATACTGAAACTTCCTCCAATTGACAAATAAAGATGTCTACCACATAATTGACACACGACACCAACTGAAAGCTGGGCCACATAGCGAAAGAACACAGTAACAACTGAATCTGAAACCACGTCCACAGACTGAACATAACATAACATAACTGAACGATAGGTGGCGTTTAGCGTTTATATATAGGATAAACTTTAACCAGATATTGAGAAAAGGCCCTATATATTCTTGAAAAAGCTGACCCTCAGTATGCTGCTCTAAAGCGCTCGCGCAAAAGCGGTTAGTCGTCCTAAAGCATAGATATATGTACATTGAACAGATTGATAATAGTACTATCCCCTTGTCCCTCTGTACTTCGGGTTATTTTCGAACCAATTCGCGCATGCGCACTGCAACCCATTAGCACGCGGTCACTATACGTTCGGTAAATGTCGTGGCGCCATAGGCCACTCAGCCACAATTTTGACATTTACAAAGCATTTGGCCCCTCGCTCCTCGGGCCCGTGGTTAAAATGTTAATGCATATTGTGCGTGTTTCACCGCGCAGACGCGAATATGTCAACCATAACTCGATATTCAAATTTTTACCCCCACTCTGTGCCTTTTTTGCTATCTGTTCAATGTATATCTATGTCCTAGAGAGTCTACTCAAATAAAAACTCACCACTCCAATCGGAGATGAAATCGCATCTACCGAAGCAAAACTCCGTTCTAGCATAGACACAAACCCACAGTACGGAGTATTCCAGTTTACCAGGTCAAACAGGAATACAGCAAATTTACTATGAACCTTGAATCACTTTTTAGTATCCTCATTATGTTTGCTTAAGGTGACATTAGATGGCCTAGCGTGGGAAGATGCTTTCTTGAAAACAATGAATCAAATGCGATCTGAAATTGAAAATAATGAAACCAGTGTTTACTTTGAGGCAGCCAAAAGGTATCAACAACGAAAAGCCAAATTCGAGTACATCTAATCAACAAATTCTTTAATTGCAGCTTTGGTGACATCAGCCAGGCGACAATGTTCCAGGAAACCGACAAACTGGCCATGGGAATCACTCTGATGTTCCTTTACATCCAAGTAGTGTTATCGAAATTCAGTTGGGTTGAATTAAGGGTAAGACTAATTTATTGCTCGATTTTATCCGTCTGACGTGCTTGTTTTTAATGGTCAGATTACATTGGGAAGTATGGCTCTCCTTTCCGTGGGCTTGGCCTTCATTTCAGCCTGTGGTATATGCGCGATTCTAGGCATTCCTTATGGACCCGTACACACATCGTTGCCATTCCTATTGATGGGTCTCGGCGTGGACGATTTATTTGTAATGATGGCGTGTTGGCGTGAGGTAAAGAATAAGAATTTGTCAATAGAACAACGAATTGCGCTGATGCTGCGACATGCTGGAGCCTCGATAACGGTGACATCGTTCACGGATGTTGTAGCGTTTTTGGTGGGAGCTTTTACGGTAAGTAAATTTTTCACTTGGAGTTCAATGACGAACTCAATTTTCACTTATCCGATTTAATTTAACGCACCGTAAATTGAACCAGAAAAGTTTTGCATAAATTTCCGATTTCATTCTTGCCATTTTACAGTGAAAACACGAAACAGAATTTGACTCCGTTTAGTTCGGATTTCGCGCATAAGTGTCGTGGCAGTCGGGTTCTTGCTCGTGGATTTTGGGCGAGTTGAATATCCAAATTGGATCGCGGTGGATCGCAGAGCCATCAACCTCAACCTCTCACACTACGGATTTTGGCTCGGACAGGGAACAATTCGGCTTTTGGACACAAGTGTGTGTCGACTTAAGACGTCGATTTTTTCTAGCTAGGCTTATTGGGCCGTTGTGTTCATAGACCCATCATCAGTCAATTTTTGTAAGTGCAAGTACCCAGCGGGGTATAGCGCGTCAACTATTCCCATGTGGCTTAGTTGCCGCTTCGTTAGCATCAACTGGTTTCGGGCGGTGTATGTTTCTGGCATGTACCCCCTGCCATTTCGCCGCATACTTGCCACAAGTCGGGAAAGTTTGTGGCTGATTGTTAGGACCCACACCATAGGTGGAAGACAACACAAAAATCCATACCCACGACGTAGACTGAAATCGAACCCGTAACTGACTGGTAGCATGAGATACCAGACTAACGCCTGAACATACTGAGCTTCTGGTCGCCCCAATTCACAATGAGTTAACAAACAAGTCAATCCGACAGTCAATCAAAAACATTTGAAGAGTTTTTGTGCCCCCCCCCCCCCCCCCCCCCCCCTCAAGATTTTTTAACAGTCGGCGACTCTGGTTAATACTGCCTTACACTCTCTGGTTAGCTGCATTGTGAGGTCTCTTGGTTTTAAAGAGTGCACCTTACTCAGTTGATCTAACCCCTTGTGGGGCATAGCGCGTCAACTGTTCCATGTGGCCCAGTTGACGTTTCGTTGGCATGAATTGGTTTCAAAGAATGCAGTTGCCAGCATGCACCTCCTGCACATCCACGGCCACGAAAGTCGTCGTGGACGGGATTCGAACCCGAAACGCCGGTAGTCAAACATGAGACTGATGCCTCAACACACTGCGCCCTCTGGTATCTGGTCTCAGTTTCGAGAGATCGCTCTGTAAGCTTATTATAATTATTATAATTATAATTACTAATATCTAGGGTTATCAGTATTCGCTTGGGTGTAGCAACTCAACGCAGGCGTGTCAGCAGGGGTACTCCTTTTCTTTGGAATCTGCAGGCGTGTCAGCAGGGGTACTCCTTTTCTTTGGAATCTGCAGGCGTGTCAGCAGGGGTACTCCTTTTCTTTGGAATCTGGCGGTCAACAAACTGCTTTTGGACCTGGAGGGTGTGGGATGCACGATCATCGCGTATGTGAACTATATCGCTATCGCCATCTCTGGGAAGTTCCCCTGTGTGCTTAGGGATATTTTGCAGAATGCCGTCGCAATCCTTGTGGATTGGTTAGTGTCAATCCGGATAAAACAGAACTTGTTCTTTTTACTGGGAAACACTGGCTACCATTATTTGAGCCATCAACACTGAACGGGGTAAGACTTGTTCTCTCTGACAAGGCCTAATTTCTGGGGGTCATCCTGGACAGGAAGCTGACTTGGAGACCCAATATTCAGCAATGAGTAGATAGGGCGACTGTTGCGTTGTACTCGTGTAGGAAGGCCACTGGTGGGTAGTGGGGTCTACAGCCGAAGGTTGTACTCTGGCTCCACGTCTCAGTCCTATACTTCTGTATGGAATTATCGTCTGGTGGACTGCTCTAAACTTTGCGGTTTACCGAAACATGGTAAAGAAAATCCAGAGAGTAGTGTGCGTTACCATAAGTGTCATCATACACCGTCGAACTCGAACACGAACCTAGTACAAGTGGACCGGTTTTCTTCACACCTATGTGAAGTGTATGTGTGTGTCAGAGGACATTTGTACCAGGTTCGTGCTCGAGTTCGAGTTCGACAGTATATGGTGACACTTACAGGGGCTTTTAGAATTACACCGGTGGATGCTCTTGATGTGCTGCTGAATTTGCTCCGCCTAGGTATTTTCGCTAAGCAAGTGGCCGCGGAAGTAGCCATCCGTTTTCGGGAAACTGGTCAGTTCACTGTATCCCTCACGGGTCGTCTGTTCTTGGCAACTTGAATTTTCCTGCGGGGACGGATTACACTCAACCGAAATTTTGTAAGCTTAATTTCTTCACGGGAAGAGTGAACGGTAAGCTGTCTCCACGAGTCAAATGGTATAAGTCTATACACCGCAGGCTTTAAGACGGATCAAGGAGTGGGTGTGTTTTATTCTCTGACTGAACTGAAGCGTATCGGTGCGTCTCCCTGACTTTTGCAACGTTCTTCAGGCGGCGATCGTGGCTATTTGGGAGGCTCTTGGTTGGGGCGTAATGCCATACCTGCTTGGGCTATTACTATCTTCACTGATAGCCAATCGGCGATCAAATCCTCTGAGTCTGTTGTCACATACTCGAAAACAGCCGCCGATTGTCGTATCTCCCTTTTGGAGATGAGGAAATTCTTCAATATCTCCTCATGCTGGATCCCGGCCCATAGTGGCTTTGATGGTAACTGCAGGGCGGATGAGCTAGCTAGAGAAGGTGCAAGTGTGTGTGTGTGTGGGGGGAGGGGGTTGTCCTTAGCAGCCTGTAAAACGCTTGTAAATGCTGTCGCGTTGACTACTGCTAACGCCAGATGGAGTAATGGGAGCACTTGTAATGTTACCAGACAACGTTTTCCTAGGTTCGATCCTGAAAGGTCTGCGGAGTTGCTGGCGTAAGTAAGAAGTAACGTGAGAATTCTTGTTGGTGTGATAACAGGACATTGCCTAATCGGTAAACATGCTAGGAAACTGGAGCTTCCACACAATGATTTCTGTAGAAGCTGTGGAAATGAGGATAAGTCTATCTTTCATCTGCTATGTGAATGTCATGCTCTGGCTCGGGTTGTGGAGTCAATGGTGGTATGTTGTTGTTGTGGTAGCGATGCTTGGAATACTTCGGTTCTTCTTACATCGAAGTGGTTTGGCAGCTCTTGGCCGTCGAAAAACGGGTCGTTCCGGTACGAAGAACCGGCTGCCGTAGGAACGTCAATGGTGGTATCACAACGTGTGATGGCCTGTGTGTGTGCTGTGTGTACCTAGTCTAGCCATAAATACTGTTACAAACTTTTTGAAGCACTGTTCAATAAAAGAGGTGTTATATGTTAAGAAATCATTGTTTATTTATTAAATGCATTGTCAACAACGGAAATTGCAACAAGTTATTCGAAGTGATTGCCTTTTGCCTTTACACAAGCCTTTAATCGAGCTGGCCACTTATCTATGGAAGCACGCACGACTTCAATCGGAAAGTTGGCGACTGCATGTGTAAGAGACTTCTTTAAGGATTCGATATTAGAATGTCTTTTAGAGCACGTCATTTGCTCTAAGACAGACCATAATTCGTAATCCAGCGGATTCAGGTCTGGACTAGAGGAAGGCCAATCTTCAGCTTTAATAAAATCTGGAACATTTTCTTCAAGCCATTTTTTGGTTGACTTCGCCTTATGACCTGGTGCAGAATCTTGCTGGAAACTCCAAGGCTGATTTTTGAATAATGACGTGTTGAGAGGTTTCACTACACTTTCAAGGACACTTTCTTGGTAAATTTTGGCAGACGTTTTGACGCCCTTCTCACAAAAATGCAACTTTGTCACCCCGTTGTGGCTAACACCCCACCAAACCATTACTGAGGCTGGATGATGACCTCTTTCAACCTTTTGGGCAACTTGAGAAGCTTCTCTGGCACTGAGAGCATAAACCCTATCGTTTTGTTTATTAAATGTTTCTTCGACAGTAAAAATTTTTTCGTCCGTAAACAAAATTTTACGGTGTTCTTGGTTTGCGTACCGGCAAAGTAATCGTTTTGATTTTTCCACTCTATTTTTTTTTTAACGAATCTGTTAGTAAATGCCCGGTAGATCTACGATAAGCACCCAACCCCAAGTCACTTTTGATGATACGTGAAATTGTTCTTTGGGGTATTTTCATCTCACGCGATACAATTTTTTGTTTCAGAAGAGGATTACGGCGAATTCTCTCGCACACGGCTTTAACCGCTTGAGGTGTTCGAGTAGTTCGCGGACGGCCACTTCTTTCACGGTCACTTACTCCAGACGTATCATTAAATCTTTCAATAGCCCGATATACAAACATTCGGCTTATACCAAGGGTATGCAGAGTCTTAAAAATATCACTTGGTTGCATTCCTACTTTATGAAGTGCAATCACAGCAATTCTATTTTCGTTGTCACCCCAATCCATGTTCACTACACTAAAAATTAAACTCAAATGATGACAAATGCATCAAGCACAAGCGTACTATAGCGATTAGCTTATTTTAATTTTTAAGAAATGCAATATAACGGTTCCTTTCTGCAGGGTTGCCAAACCTTGTAACAATATTTATGGCTAGACTAGGTATTATGGCAGCCCATTAAACCTAACCTTAACCGCCAAACTGCTGTCGCCAACAGCTAGCTATAAAAATCGTCCAAGGAAAATGATACTTATTATTGGATGATGTGGTAGATATTCAGAATCCTCGAGCTGCATTTTAGGCTCTTCGGCCTAACCGCTTTGTAGTATAGCTGATGGTACCACATCATCGGTCCATCATGGGACCTTGCATTTTTTTAATTGTCAATTTAAGGGAGTTTCGGGCACTAACGTAGTACACGTTTTAAGATTACAAATTCCTAGTCTAGCCCAATCGAAATCCCTACTAAGAATTTAATCTCTTTCACAGATCTTGCCGTCACTGCAGTCGTTCTGTATCTATGCTGCCGTTGGTGTTTTAATGACCTACATTTATGCTCTGACCTTCCTCATTGCTTGCTTTACATTCGACGAATATCGAATTATCGGCAAACGTAACTCAGTCTTACCATGCATAGTGCATGAAGAGGAAAAGACTGAAATATGCTGTGAATTGAATCTGACGCACAAATGTTTAGATGTTTTCTATAGAAAATTTGCATTGACGAAGCCGGGAAAGGTAGGTACCTGTTAGTGACTTACGATTTAGGTAGGGTTTAAAATTTCACTTGACAAAATTTTCCAGGCGATTATTATATTGACTACTATTGGACTAGCGGCATATAGCTTTGAAGGACTCCTGAAACTAGAGCAGAAATTTGATAAGGACTGGTTTATTCCTCAAGGAACGTATTTGCAAGATTATCTTCAAAATTTGAAGAGATATTACCCAGATGCAGGTGAGTTTGTGGATGATTATCTCATTTGCGAGAAAAAAAAAGATGGGCATTGTAGGAATGATAATTTCCAATGACTCCGACGATTTATTCGGTTGGCATCCTGTCACTAAATTTTTTTTACTGTGCGGTCCGCCAAAAACATTTTTTTTAAAGTGGCCCACTGTCCTGAAAAGGTTGCCGAACCCTGATCTAGAAAATGGAGGTTCAGTCCTCGGCGCGAACAAAAACTGCCTGTGGGTACTAATAGAAATCCCACTGCGCTACGAGCTTGTCAGTATAAAGACGGCGCGAATGGGATCTGCTTGCTGGCAACTGCACGCTCGAAAAGTAGATATGCTATCGAAACTGCAACAAGGTATAGAAATGCTAGAGATGTTGACGCGACCATAATAATAAAATAATTATTATTAGAATAATATTAAAATAAATTACTTGAAACTTTGTAGTGTCTTGCTTGAATCCATTGTGGATAGGTTTCTGTTCACAGAGTTAAATATTTTCGGGAGTAATTGGTTTCTCTCTTCAGTACTTATAAGCACTGAATAAGGTGTTTTGAGTCAGAAGAAGAAATTGTTACAAGCCGCCTATATGATTTTTTTTTATATTTTCTATAATTTAAGCACGTGCTCATTTGTGGAAAAATTTATTAAAAAAAAAACTCACTCCATTGCCTTGTCTATAAATACTTACTTTTCTACATTTCATCTATTGTTCTCAGGCTACGAAGGATTCGTTTTTATGGGCGAGTTAAATTACACCGATAGCTTTACAAAAATCTATTCATTGGTTGATGAAATGGAGGAGCGAGAATATGTTTTTCACGACATTAAATCGTGGATTAAACCATTCCATCAGTTTGTGAAGAAATACTATCATAAAGGTATGTCAACTTTATTCGAAAACCCATAGTACTCGTATGTATCATAGTTTAGATATAAATTTTCGTCATTAGATATACTCACGGAACAAATTACCGACTACGAGTGGCGACATTTTCTATCGAAATTCCTGCATGGTCCCAGTGGTGGGAAGTATCAGGCAAATTTCCGTTTCGAGAGCGAGCTAAAATGTGGCGAACCTGCGCCAAATGTGACGGTAAGAATGCGAACTCGGGGGGCTAATCCCCGAAGATATTAATTTATTATAGGCGTGCTTTATCCAACATTCCAGATCAAGAGCAGGGCAACAATCGCACACATTACACTAACAATCTGCTCTGTACAGAACAATTTTATTAGTTTAACGCGTGCAATTTTTGTCCTGCTCTGATCTGAACTGTTGAAAAAATCGCGCCTTATGTGTCGCTTATTTTTTTGATTTCATTAGATGTCCTGGATTGACTTTCAATTCGTTAAATTCGAACATCGGGATGTGTATGTTCCGGCCATGCATCAAACGGAAGAGATGATTGCAGCGAAAAATTTAACATCTGGCGATGGATTTTCGGGCGTTTGGGGTAAAATTTTCGCCAATTGGATTACAGATGAGGTAAGTAGTGAATATGTTTTTTATTCTTACCAATTTCGTTCATAACTTGAAAATGCTATATGGGAGTCGGACTTTGTTCCTGCTTCTCATTTTGTTACAAATTGTTAACCCGTGGGCTGAGGGGGTAGCCATGCTGTCAAGAGTAACACCGAGGATTTATGCGTTTTGTAGTGGAAATTGGTTAACAGACGGTCAATAAACATAGATGTCTAGCTAGCGTCTAAGCTAGCTAGCGTCTTAACTTCTTTTGTCCATATGGTAAACAGGGTTGCGGTAGATGTAGCGTTTGGCTGTAACGCTTGTGGTGCATTCCAAATCGACGTTTTTACGATGTTTTATCGCGTGTTGGCTACTAGTGGGTTCGCCCCTGTAGGATACAGAGCGAGTGAAGCGAGCGTTCTGGTGGTATACTGAGGGTAGCAACCCCTTAAGCCTTCGGGGAGCGAGAAATCTACTCAAGTAAAAGCCCCACTATTAGCAAAGACGCAAACCAAAACGTTCGATTAGGAATGTACCACGGGGGGGGGGGGGGCTCTCTCTTCCTAGAGGGGCGGTTAGGGCTTAAAGAAATAAAAATAAAAAAGCGGAATGAACAAGAGAAAGTTGTAATGAACCATATTCTGGTCTGGTTGTGCTGCTCCCACCGGCTCGAAGCAGCACCTGATGAGTAAGGATCTGTCGGTGGTACGAAACCAGAGGCCGACGGTCCCATTACACCTGGACCCCAATACGAGCGCGAGGGCAATCGAGCCATCTGCCAACCACTCCATCCTTATCGCCTCATTTTTTTTATTCCCCATTTTTACCTCCACTATTTGTGTTGTCTTCCCAAGGCCTATGAATTTTTGTTAATACGTAATGGACAGGGACAACGAGTGGCGAAAACCCCGCCCACATCTCCCGAACTGAGCTACAGCAAGCATAGGCCGTTGCCTAGCTCGTTGAGAACCTTTTTCTTCGCCAGATGGCACGGCCCGACCTTCACAGTAATATGCTACCTTAGGCTCCGTCCCCACGGGCATCTTCGGATGTCCACCAAACCGTCCGGTACAAAGTCTAGTGCATTCGTATCAACACCCCCCGCCATGTGATACCTATCTTGTCTAGATATCAATTCACTGTCAAGAAGATAATTTTTTTCCACACCAAAGGACTCAAAATGGTATCAGTCCTGACTAAAGGACTCAAAATATCTTCAATAGTACTCGAGTGCATTAGTGTCTTCATCCCGAATCAGGAGATACGGCGACCGGTAGCGCTGTGTGTTGAGGCTTCAGTCTCATGTTTGACTACCGGCGTTTCGGGTTTGAATCCCGTCCATGACGACGTTCGTGGCCATGGATGTGCAGGAGGTGCATGCTGGTAACTGCATTCTCCGAAACCAGAAACTGGGCCACATGGAACAGTTGACGCGCTATGCCCCACAAGGGGTTAGGGCAATTGAGAGAGAGAGAGAGAAGATACCCAATCCATATCTACATCATTTTCGTTTCATGATAGGATTAGGTTAGGTAAAGGAGATGCCATGACACCGCACAGCACACATAGACTACCTCTGGGTCCGTTGTGATACCACCAAAGTCACCTACATACTTGAACCTAGGTTCCCAACCATTTATTGAGCTATATTACACTCGTATTCTTAAAATCTTGCAGATCCCGAAAAAATCAGGAACCCATAAATGTCTTCTGCTTTGCAGCCAAGCCCGGACACTGACAAAGAAGATGGAGAACACTTTCCTCTTCATCCACGTTCGCACAACTTCTGCAAAAATCGTTGTTTGGAATAAACAGTCGCCAGGCGAGGTCACCGATAGGACAATATCCTGTGATAACCCCCATGCTAATGTGCCTCCTATTCAGCGAGAGCAAAGTGGCAGAGCGGCAATGGTCCATTTTCGGCCAAATCATATTCGTCGTTTGCCACATATCGCCGTTTAACCATCTTGTATTCGCTCTGTCAACTGCAGCGGCTTTAATTATAAACTTATACGATCCGATTGTCATTGTGATGTTTACTCGGTCCCCGTCAACAACATCGATTGTCCCCTCTCGAGCCAGCTCATCCGCCACACAGTTGCCCGCGAAGTCATTATGGCTCGGTATCCAGCGTAGTGTGATATTGAAAAGCAGAGTGTGATACTGAAAAAACTACCTAGCTCCTGGAGGGCTAAGACACAGTTCATGATGGTTTTCGATTTAGGACAGATTCGAGTGATCGAATTGCAGCGTGACTATCCGTGTAAATTGTAACGCCTCTCGCGGTCACGACATGATTTCCCAGCCAGATCAGAGCTTCCGAAATAGCCGAAACCTCCGGCTGCAGAACACTACAAATGTCGGGAACAAGGAGTGACAGGTTAATCCCCAGCTTCTCCGAATAGATACCAATCCCAACTCCGCCAACGGTCCTAGAGCCATCCGTGTAGATGATCATGTAGTCGGTGGTCGGGAGCATGTTATGAGCCCATAGACTCCTCAACGGAAAAAGGCTGGTATGATTCCGGTCAAAAACGTATTTTGTAGAAGTATAATCAGTCTCCACGGGGAGAATCAAGTTGCCCAGTATAGTCGAGTGTCCACAACTCAGCGTGGGGGCGACCGGTAGCGCAGTGTGTTGAGGCATCAGTCTCATGTTAGACTACCGGCGTTTCGGGTTCGAATCCCGTCCACGACGACGTTCGTGGCCATGGATGTGCAGGAGGTGCATGCTAGCAACTGCATTCTCTGAAACCAATTTATGCCAACGAAACGTCAACTGGGCCACATGGAACAGTTGACGCGCTATGTCCCACAAGGGGTTAGGGCAATTGAGTAAAGCCGTGTTTGCCGCCAATTGTTCGCCGCATATATCGAACGGGAGCAAGCTAAGCATCTTGTCTAGCCCGGTTGACGGGGTAGTTCTAAAAGTCCCCATCATGGTCAGCACAGCTAGCCTTTATATCTAGATTAGTAATGTAGAGTAACGTAGAGCGGTGGCCGAACGACCACGGCCACCGAGCGTAACAAAAGTGTAACATAATTGTATATCATCATCATCAATGCTACGAGTATGGTTTGCCTGCTTGAAAACCACGAATATTTGATATACGTCGATATTGAACTCATAACATTATCCAAGCTGTCGCTCTACCGTGAATACTTGTGGTCAGTTGTGGAGCGCCCCGCCCTTTTTCAGCGAATGGTCTGATCATTGATTCTAAGATTTTGGAGAAGATGTTGCAGGCAGTGGGATACCTCGGTAGTTTTTCCATTCATGAAATTCGTGCTCTATTTGACCATTAATCGCCCGCCGTCGAAATGAATGCCTCGGCATTGTTTCGTGTATAGTTGAGGATATAGCCTGGATGAAACCCTGCCATTTCATTCGCGGAATTGGAAAAAAATCGATTGAATTAACAGATCTAGACTGGCTACACACACACACAACACACATCTCCTAATCTAACATATCCACTCCTAATATTTGTTAATGATTTATTAATTGATCATTGAACTGGCAAGCGCAATCTAAATTCATAATACAATTTAATTCCAGGTCATTGATGTCGAAGTTATGCGAAACATCCTGCTGGCATTAATTTGCGTCATGTTTTGCACATTTATCGTTATTATCGATCTTCAAACATGTTTCTGGATTTTTATGTGCGTTCTCTTAACTCTGGTAGGCAATCAAATGTTGTAGTAGTACATATAACCATAACCATATTCACAAAAATCCTAAAAATTTCATTCACAGATCAACGTGTGCGGCTTCATGCAAAGATGGGGTCTAACAGTTGACTTGGTTTTCTGTATTGGCCTGGAACTGGCAGCCGGTCTATGTGTCGACTATGCGGCCCACATAGGTCATACGTTTCTAACATACTCGGACGGTGATCGCAATAAACGTGCATTGGACACGGTCCTGCATATTGGAGCTGCCGTCATGTACGGCGGTGGATCAACAATTCTGTCGTTGGGAATGATGGCCGGCTCGGAGGCCTATACTTTCCAAGCCTTTTTTAAGGTACGGTTCAGCTGCTTGTGAGATATTCTATGAACTGACGGACAAACCGACGGACATTTGATTACTATAAAACCCTAAAATGGCTGATTTTTCTAAAGCCCGGTTCCCATTAGGCGATTTCTGTGGGAAGAGACTAGCGGAGACTCAAAAAAAATAGCTGAAAATGGCACTTTTAGCAGTGTTAAAAACCATTTCAGTCGAGAGACAAAGTATTGTCCCGGTCAATACTTTGTCTCTCGATTGGTAGGTCGTGTGCTTCCGTGTGGTGTTCGGTCATTCGTTTTCACTTTGCATATGGCGGCGCCCATGTTCCGTGATCTGTCAACAAAAGTTAATTCAATAAAGTATATGAAAATTGTGTCGCGGGTAGTTTTATCTGAAGTGATCTGTGTTGTGAGTGTTTTTTCATTGAATTTTTGTGGCGCCGCGTCGCGCGGTGTATTTAATATCGTTTCGAGGAAGTGTCGTCTGCCTCAAACGTGTGTTGTGTGTTCGTAGTGATGTTTATGTTGTGCGGGCTCGCGAATTCGATGAAAGACTTTTGTTGACACGTGTGAACAACAAGCAATTTATCTCCCATGGGATTTTTGTGTCGCGGTTAATCTCTTTCCACAAAAATCGTCTAATGGGAACGCGGCTTAAGATTTAATAGTATTCGTTTTTTTTTCTATAAATTGCGCATTTCGGACACCAGTTGTGGCCCTTCTTCTATACAACTGATTCTGTTTGGTTTTCTTGTTGTGTTAAAAACTGTACTTTTGAATAGGTATCCATACTACAATACATACTAACGAAGGGAACAATTGGTGCCCGAAATGTGCATTAACCGACGAAATAAATGATGTAATGTCTCTTTGATTTTTGTATGTTTCAGATTTTTCTTTTGGTCATCGTATTTGGCCTGTTCCACGGTATTGTGTTCCTACCGGTAATTTTAAGTTTAATCGGTCCACAGTCCTACAAGGTACAGTCATGGGATGACGACAACTACGGCGAAGAAATGCAGCCGATGAGTGTCAATGGCAAGGACAGTATGGGTGAGAATTGCGCAACGAAAAAGGATGCACAAAGCGACGACAACGACTGTGAAATTAGTAAGCTAAGCTCATAGAATTGTTTATTTATTAATGTATGTAATTCTTGTGACTTTTTGTGCGCCTTAAAAGTACGTATGGTTGAGTGAAACTATTTTTTATATACATATACATAACATTTTTTTTTATTAGTCCAATGCACTGTCCATAATGAGTGATAAAATGTTGATGGAAAAGAATAACAACTCTCTAAATTAAAAAAAATGTGTTTTTTTTTTGCAATGATAGGAACAAACTGATGAATAAGAGTAGATGCACCTCCGATGATCGATGAATGGTGTTGGGATTCAATGATTTTTTGTGCCAAACGTTGAGGCGGCGCCGATGTTGAAGTTTTCGGACAGTTTGCAGTTTGGGCACCACATAACATTCGTTTCTTGTCAATAAAATGTTCGTTTTGGGTAATTAAATGGAATAGCTAACATACAAAATGATTCTGTTGCCTAAAGGAAATTTATCAGATTGTACTAAGGATTTAAGTTTCCTCTTAAAATTTGAGTTAACATTTGAATGCTAACCAAACCAAGACACACTCTGTAATGAGGGAGATGGTGTTTATCGGGTCAGCGGAGCTGAAGGGAGAAAACTGGAGTTTGCGACCGTGAAGGTCTGAAGGGCGTGGAACCCGATGTCTCCATGTTCGGGAGAAGTCGGGTGGGTTCTTGCTACGAGTCGTCCTCGACATCCTCATCATATATAAGAATAATCACATGCCTTCATAGGGCCACCAATCCAAAACGAAGGGAAAGGAAAAAACATCGAAAAAAATGGTGGAGAAAGCAAAAGACAAATTATAGTGAAGTGAAGAGGGGGGAAACGTCAACTATCCTGACCAATCCATGCCTTATATGAGGATTCGGTGATGTTAATAATCCTCGGCCTCATCACCCATCTACAACCAAATTTGGTCCCCTGGCCGCGCGTTCTATGGGACCACCCTAAGCATACGCCGAAGTAAGAGAACTAATTTCCATGGCTTCTGAAAGAAAAAGACAGGGATAAATCACTCCATAATTCTTTTATTAGGGTCTTTTTTTGTTTTGTTTTTTTTTCTCAAAAGGTATGCGAACAAAAAAAAAACTAAATAAGAACGAACAAAAATAGGATGGAGCAAATGGATATGTATTTTACAACAAAATTCTAATATTCAACTAAAGGCGAACCAAGTAAAAGTTACAGGACTCACCCATTAGAATCTGCAACGGCCGTTGAGGTGCTAGCGCTAAAACAAATGTTTTATTTATCACAATAACACAAAAAAAGAGGAAATTACTCGATGCAGTAGCTTTGCCGATAAAATGCAAAAGAAAAATGAGAAAATCAGTTAACCTGAGCAATTTTAATTCTAATTTTAAATCTAAGTTTACTGAGTCGGTTTTTCTTTCTTTTTTTATCTTTTTTTTAACGTTGAATGGCTTATAAGTAGGCAAGACGAGCGTTAACACCGATATATAGCAACAATTATCCTTAGTTTAAGCCCGGTTAGCCTAGGCAACACGGCACTCGTGTTCTCCACCGAAGTGAATTGTCTAGGCATCACGTTGGACTCGAGGCTCAACTGGAGCAAACACGTGGAGACTGTTATTAGCAAGGCCACTCGGATCATGTACTACTTTGCCTTAACCCCTAGCGGGGCATAGCGCGTCAACTACTCCTGCGCGCCATCGTACTCTGTTCTGGGCAATGGGGCGCAACTCCCCAAAAGACTTACCCAGTACCTGACACTCCTTTGCCACAGATCGACGCCATGTGATTCGAGGACCCCCTCTTGGTCGGCCTTGGTTGGAAATGGGGTTCCATTTCATGGCATGCATAGCAATGCAGTTATCACTCTTCCGCAATGTGTGACCTATCCACTACCATTTTCGCCTGCGTATCAATTCGTCGATTGGCATCTGACCCGTACGCCGACTTAGCTCTTCATTTGATATTGTTTCGGGCCAGAAAATTCTTAAAATTCGACGAAGACATGAGTTGACGAAAACTTGCAACTTTCTGGTAACTCCTACGGAAACTTTCCATGTACTGCTCCCATACAAAAGCACTGATAGTACCAGGGAGCGAAACAGGCCCAGCTTGGTCTTGATGCTGAGATAACTGCTCTGCCAGATTTTGGACAGCATGCCGTATGCGCGTTTAGCCTGGTTGATACGACGAGCGATGTCCTGCTCCGTACCATCATTTTCGGCAACAATGCTACCCAGGAAGACGAAGTTGTCCACCTTCTCCACAGGCTGCCCATTAATATTGATGGCAACAGGTGTCGGATTTCTTTTTCGCAACGGCGGGCTAAGAACCTTGGTCTTGTTGGTATTAATCTTTAGCCCAACCTTGCTTGCCTCCCTCTCGAGATCTAACGCCATTGCGGACAGATCCATGATTTTGTGGGAGAGTAGGCATATGTCGTCAGCGTAGTCAAGATGTTGTAGATAAGATGTCAAAGTCCATTGAATTCCTCTGTCGAGTCCGGATAGGGCTGCATGCAACACATCGCCGATCACAATGAGGAATAGGATCGGTGAGAGGATGCACCCCTGCCGAACTCCACTGCGAATCTCAAAGTCCCCCGACACCTTACCTTTATGCAGAACGCGACATTTCGCGCCGTCATAGGTTGCCTTAATAATAGCCACAAGCTTCTCAGGGATGCCTCTCCTGCGCAAGGCCGCCCATATAGAATCCCGGTTCACACTATCGAAAGCCTTTTCGAAATCGATGAAAAGCAAGTGAAGCGGAGAATCGTATTCAGCGCATTGCTCGATGATGATTCGCAAGGTGTTAATGTGATCGACACAGGAGAATCCGGATCGAAAGCCAGCCT
The DNA here is from genome assembly GCA_964017055.1 of Chloromyia formosa. Lineage (NCBI taxonomy): Eukaryota > Metazoa > Arthropoda > Insecta > Diptera > Stratiomyidae > Chloromyia > Chloromyia formosa. The sequence goes on from OZ024817.1 coordinate 13,437,397, forward strand.
GCTCTTCATCAATTGTGCTTTCTAAGTGGGCCTTTAGTCTTTCCAGGACGATTTTAGCTATTATCTTGGCAACGGCAGGAAGCACACAAATGCCTCTCCAATTATTACAGTCTGTGAGGCTACCCTTCTTTGGAAGTTTGACGATCAAACCTTCCTTCCACTCAGTGGGAAAGGTCTCTGTATTCCACGCTTTATCAACAAGTGGGTGCAGCAAATCGGCAGTTACGCTTGGCGCTGCTTGATAAAGTTCGGCAGGGATACCGTCAAGTCCGGCGGCCTTTCCTCGTTTTAGTGCAATAATTGCAGTGACTATTTCCTCTTTAGTCGGGGCAGTGGACCGTATACGCACATTTTGATGGTTAGCTAAATTATCTATTTTATATGAGGGGGAACTTCACCAGAGGTTACACGGTTCAAGACCGCGGCGAAGTGTTCTTTCCACCGCCTCATTTGATCTTCTTCCAAGATAAGTAGCTTTCCATCACTATCTTTCAGCGGATGTTGGCAGGAGTTACGACCACCTGTAAACTCCTTGATGACACCGTATACGGCGTTTAAGTTGTTACTTCTAGCGGCTTCTTCCGCTGACGCTAAAAGAGAATTGGCATAAACTCTTTTATCGCGTCGCACACTTCTCGAGCTTTCTGACGGTAAAGGAGTTCGATGCTGCTTCGATTGTCGTCTGATGCTGCAGCCAAACGAACTTTCAGCTCCTTTCTTTCAACAATCCGCTGCCATGAAGCGTCGGACATCCAGGGCTTATTCCGGCAATCCGGGTTTGGGCCAAGGATGGTATTTGCGCTATCAATGTACGCATTTTTTATGGCATCCCAGTTTTCGTTTATGTCACTATCTGGGTGATTAGTTATCTCAGCCGCTTTTTGCGCAAGATGGTCATTATATTGTTGTAAGACAGCTGGATTTTTTAGTCGAGCGGTGTTGAATTTGCGGGGCCTGGATATTTCGTCGCTGGGGCGGCGCACGGCTGCAATACGCAATCGAACATTAGCGATCATAAGATAATGGTCTCTTCTCATCCCAATATCGGCACCCTTCTTGTTTCGCACGTCCAGGAGGCAACTCTTGAATCTTTTACTAATGGCAAAATGGTCGATCTGATTTTGTGTTCTGCGCCGATCAACAGAGGACCAACTGATTTTGTGGTGGTCCTTATGCTCAAACATAGTACCACCGATGAAGAGACTGTGAAAGTTGCAGAACTCTACAAATCTTTCACCGTTGTCATTACGATCACCAAGACCGTGTCTCCCCATCACATGTCTGAGCCCATAGTTATCAGCGCCAACTTTCGCATTCAAATCACCCATAACCACTATAATGTCACCTTTAGGTGTTCTGCTCTGAACGGCGTTTAGTTCTTCGTAGAAGGAGTCTTTTGCCAAGACATTGTCGGGTTCAGTAGGGGCATAACATTGTATTATTGAGATGTTCCTCATTTTAGTCCGGAACCTGGCGGTCAAGACCCTGTCAGAGACCGGTTCCCAGGATAAGAGACAGTTTCGCGCGGCTCTGGTTAAAAGGAGCCCCACACCTGACTCACGACGACTACCGGTAGCTTTACCGGAGTACAACATTACAGTGCTGCCCGTTGGAGAGATGAATTCTCCGCTGTTCCACCATCTTATCTGACTAACTCCTAAGATATTTAATTTGTACCTCAGAAATTCACTCTCTAATTGAAGAAATCGTGCGTTCTGGGGACCTTCTGATCCATTGTCCAGGAGAGTACGCACATTCCAGAATCCAATCTTTGTCATTGTACGATAGCTAAAAGTCGTAACCGTTGAGTCAGTCCTTATCCGAGACATAGTTGACGTTTCGTTAGCAAATAAAGATCTCGGATAGTGCAAGTTGCTGGCATACACATCCTGTCCTTTGATTGTCGGTTTTAACGACAGGCCCTCAAAGGGAAAGGCCGTGGTATTTTTTTCACACCCCACACCACAGGGGTACCTCAACTAAATCATCGCACCGCCATCACTGGCGGCTTGACGTTGGTTGGCAATGGTCAGTGACCACTGCCGTTCCAGGGGGCGCCCACGCGGAGGACTATGGAAGAGGAGTTTTTGCCCCCCTAAAATGGGCACTGAGTGGTTATATTCTATGCTGGTGCGATCAGCTGACATATGCTGCGCTCGTATGGTGGCCCAAAACGCAGCAGCGTTGCACCATACAGTTGTCTGTACGTCTTGCATGCCTTGGTATGACAGAATCCATTCGTACATGTCCCACCTCGGCCATTGAGGCGATTGTTGGACTGACACCACTGCACATTTTCATTCAGGAATCTGCGGCTCTAAGTGCACTCCGAGTGCATCTAACATATGATACTCATGTGTTCAAACAGGGCCACATGAGTATTTTGGAGCGGATTCCTGACTTGGCGATCTGCTCGAGATTAGATTACATGACTACGGAATTCTCGGTCTCTATCCCTAGTCAATCGGAATGGGATATTGGCAATATCTGTACTGACCCCGGGTGTATCATGTGGTATACTGATGGGTCGAAAACGGGACAAGGTGTTGGCGTTGGGGTCTTTGGACCGAACACCATGATCTCAATCGCTATGGGCACTTGGCTCAGCGTTTTCCAAGCTGAGATCCATGCAATTGAGGTTTGCGCCAAGGAAATTGTTTTCAAGAAGCTCACTGGCGCTAACATCATTATCTGCTCTGACAGTCAGGCAGCTATTAAGGCTCTTTCTTCACATAAGTTCTCATCGAAACTAGTGAAAGAGTGTTTTGATACCCTTCAATGTCTGGCAAACTCTAACCGGGTCACTCTTTGTTGGGTACCTGGGCATCGGGGCATTCATGGCAACGAAGCTGCAGATGAACTTGCTAGGCAGGGCTCATCGGGGAAATTTTTCGGACCTGATCCCTACTGCGGTCTAAGCTGGGCCACAGCCAGGGCGCTGGTAAGGGATTGGTATGCGGGCGAAAGGCTGCGACACTGGAATAATCTCCCGGGATACGACAGTCCAAAGATCTTATCAACCCCTACGGTCTCACAGAAGCCAGCCGATTGGGCAGAGCTGACCTGAGACTGGTCGTTGGTTCCCTCACGGGTCACCACTGGGTGAGATATCACTTAAACAGAATGGGCCTGTCCACTGAGACGGAATGCCGACTTTGCCTGGAGGGTATTGAGTCCACCAAACACCTTCTCTGTGAATGCCCCGCGGTTGCTCGCGCCAGATTCTTATTTCTTGGAGATTCCATCGTGAGCTCCGTTGTCATTAAGAGTACTGCTACAAAGGACCTACTGGCCTTTATCAGGTTGGTTGAGGGTCTTTTGGATTAGTTAAGGCTATTATGGCACAATAGATCTTATGGTCGCAGTGCCTACCAGCTGGGTACCTTAGCCTGCCTTTATTTATTATTATTATTATTATAGCAACAATTTGAAAAGCTCCCGTGAAGTTAAGATGATGATTTTAAAATAAAACCAACCATTCGCAAAGTTCTTATTGCTTTGTACCGTATGACCGTTTCATAAGAAACTGTGGTGCATGCAGCCACTGATGAGTTGAGCGGATAAGAAGATGCCGACGTCACAGATTACATAAGGCGATCACTTGGATCTGGGTGTCCATTTTGCCGTTAGGAGGAATGCAACTGCATTGTCTATGTCAAACAAAGCACGGATTACGATCATCAAGGGACGGACTACCATACATTTATTATGATTTGTCGTTTAATTTTATATGTCTTTATATGTATATTTCAGGGGCCACCAGGAATCGCGATTTTGAACACTTTTAATATGGGTATGCCTAGCATGGAACCGCCATTCTCGATTGATACGGCCATTTATAATGAAATTATTTGAATAATTGAATTATTTGAATAATTTGAAACATAAAAAAACAACAAATGTTGCACATTTGTAGGGGAGGTAGGCGTTCCTTTGTTCTTATTATGCCGGAAGCAGCTTCTTATCTTAAGGTTACATGGCAAAAATCAGGTGTTTACGTCAATTGTAAAAGTAAAATGTAAAATTGATTACACCAATTTGCGTAAAACCGATTGCCGCCATACATGCCCTCGAGGGCATGTGTTACCGTTAACGTGTCAAGGCTGAAACCTACCCTTGTTGTTGTAGCAAATTGAGAAGTTCAATTGTGTGTGTGTCAAATATGTATTTAGCTTATAGCACACATACATCTTCCTTCTCGCATTGAAGGGGTTTGGCAGCTCTTGGCCGTAAAACGTGTCGTAGTACGGGTTGTTACGGTACGTAAAACCGGCTGCCTCAGGAACGAAACCTACCCTTCGTGTCGGTTGCTTCTCTTATTACAGATGTTGCCGAAAATTAAACACTTTTTGCAAACTTCAGTTGATTTTTATTTATAATTTCATTTATTTTGTTATTATTATAAATTACATAATATTCTTGTATTTAAATACATACATACATACACGGGGGATATATCACGAGATTGAAGCCACAGTACACTTTCACCATCTTTCTCTTCTCTTCCACTGTCTTTACAGAACGTTTTCAATTTTTCTATCTTTCTCTCTCACTCTTATCTCTTTTGATCGTATAGAAAAACATTTTCAATTCTTTTCCTACTACTGAGTATAAAAAGTTTATAATACGAGTAAACGGCGAGAAAAAAAAATCTCCCACTGAAAGAATAAATTAACAAAACAAAAATCATCCTCGGGACAATAAAAATTAAATACAAAAAAAAAAAGTACAGCCAACATGAACGGAGAATATTTTACTCCATCGTTCTAAGAGCTCGGGTAAGTTCAACGGTTGGGAATTTCGAAAAGTCGCCCTGAGTTGCACGATGTGGTTTACGTTCCAAATATTCGTTTAGGACTTCGGCTGCCAGTTGATTGGCTTTGATCTGAAAAGATAAGTTGAATACAATATTAAGAAAGAAGAACATTCTGATAGCGGAGAGTGTTGTTTTCGGTTTGTATCTTCCACGTTTCCTTTTTCTAAAGGAACGTCCGTAAGGATCTTGGCCTTGTCTCCCCAACGTTTTCTTTTTCTTACGATAAGGAGCTCTACACATTCGATAGTAGGTGCGTTTGATTGTGCTATTTGTACAACTTGGTTCTTGTTGTTGTAGCCACGCTATTTGGCGTTGAAGAGGTTTGGCAGCTCTTGGCCGTTGCTGATGAACGGGTCACTCCGGTGCGTCCAGCCGGCTACCTTAGGAGCGTGTACAATTTAATAATGATCACAGATAGCACAAATAAGAAGTTGCTTGCTGTTTTTGTAATGTAAAATACGTGCTTGCTAACCTTACATGCACTGGATAGATACAATAAACACAAATGCGTTCAAGAGCGAACGCAGCAGAAGGGAAACTTTAAACATAGAGTTTCTGTAATATTCTTTTTTCATCCCTCTTCCAAGAAATTACTATTCTATATTATGTGAGTGGGATGTGTATCTAAAATACAAGTTGTTGAAGTGTTGAAAGACTTTGCAGTCGAACGACAGAGTTTTGTGCCGATCAATACTTTGTCGCTCGACTATGAACAGTCCTATATGATCTGATTTTCATCGAATGAAATTCGGCTAATGACGTGCTTTTAAACCAATGAAATGACATGATGTGGTAATGACTGATAGCCGTAATAGTGTGTGGGCGTATTTTGTGAAATTATATGTGAAATACGTGAATGTTTAAATGCACTGAATTCAAAAATAAAAAAAAAACGTTGAAGACTTTTGTTGATACGTGCGAACAAACACGCATTTATGTCCCATTCAATTTTTTTCAACGGACTTTTGTCGTCCGACTTTTGTCGCTCAATGGGAACGCGGCTTTAGGCATATTTCACAAGAAAATGCTGTTAACACAGTTGAAAGTACTACTTCAATTTGCCCTAACTCCTAGTGGGGCATAGCGCGTCAACTATTTATATGTGGGTTAGTTGACGTTTCGTTAGCATAACCTGTTTTCGGACGATACATGTTGCTAGTATGTATGTCTTGCCCATTTAGCCGCATACCTGTGACAGGTCAGGAAATGTTTTGGCATATTGTAGCGCGCCACACCACAGGGGGAAGACAACACAAACATCCATCGCCATGACATGACGTGGACGTGACTCGAACGCGTGACGAACCGATACGCGGAAACATCGGACTGCCGCGTCAACGCACTGAGCTACCTAGCTAAACTAAACGAATACACACTTCCGACTAAGACATGCCCATTTTCGTCTTCGCTACTCTTATCTGCTCTCGATCATTTGTAGGGAACCATATTCTGGTATGGTTGTGCTGCTTCCACCGGCAGATCTATGGCAGCACCTGATGAGTAAGGATCTGTCGGTGGTACGAAACCAGAGGCCGAGGGTCCCATTACACCTGGACCCCAATGCGAGCGCGAGGGCAAGCGAGCCATCTGCCAACCATTCCATTCTTATCGCCCATTGTTGCCTCCCCTGTTTGTGTTATCTTCCCAGGCCTATGAAGTTTTATTAATACGTAAAGGACACGGGGCAACTACCAGCGAAAATCAATCCAAATGTTGGAAATGGGTTATTGTCACCCATCCAACAGTTCTTGGGCCAGTCCCCTACACTTAGCACCGAAAAAGGACGGAAAGTAGAGACCGTGCGTGATTTAGTGCTCTGTTGGTGGTACGAAACCAGAGGCCGAGGGTCCCATTACACCAAGACCTAGGTGCGACCGCGTGGGCGTCTGATCCATCCGCCAACCATCCATCCTTATCGACTATTTTTTTTTATTCCCCATTTTTACCTCCCTTGTTTGTGTTGTCTTCCCCAGGCCCATGAATTTTTGTTAATACGTAAAGGACAGGGGCAACGAGCGGCGAATGTAGTAGTAGGCGCGATCCTGCAACAACAACAAGGCGACCGTTAGTTACTGATAGCGTTCTTTCAACGGAAACTCTCGAATGTATAATGGACAGTTTGGTGGGCATCCGAAGATGATTTTAATTTAGGCTGGATTGTTTCAAAGCTTAATTCGAGACTCATCTTTTCGTTAGTTGTTGACTTTGGTTATTTCCATTGAAATGCACCCATTTCCGTCACATTTGACGAAAGACGAAACAGCACGCGTTTACTCCCATAATGCCCGTACCACATTATGCGGGACTCGCCGAGCCACGAGCCAAGTGGATAACACATTGTGTACACCCAAGCACCGTGCGTCTCATCTGGTGAACAAAATGCTCCACGAGTGCTTACTTGGCATTGGTTGCATTGGATGAAATTCGTTCATTTGTAGGTGCTTGGATGCGCGCAACATGTTATCCACTTGGCTCGTGATTCAGCGAGTCCCGCATAATGTGGTGCGGGCATTAGATTCACTTGAAAAATGCAGCTTATGCGACTGGGACAGACCTGGAAGATTTTTTTCCAAATATCCTGAAGGAAGCGCTACCCCCAGAAAGGTTTCGATCCGAGTAGGTGTTGGGGTAAATCACACCCGACAAGTTCATCCGTATCATCATAATTTCCAACCCATTAAAGAACAAAGAAAAACGCAGTCTTTGGTTGTTGAGCTTACCTTAATCTCCTCGCGTAACATCCTCTGTTGATTTTTATGGTCCTGGATCAATTTGATTGTGTTGCCATGTGGGGATTTAGGCGATGGGAAGCTCGAGCCGCGTGCCAGTGACATTACCCAGTCCTATTCACAAAAAAGATAACGATAAAAACAACAATTCACGATCCTCCGTTCGTCTTAAATCACTTACATATTTCAATTTAGTCAGCTCGCTTTCCAACTCGACTATGCGATTGTCTTTCGGCTGAGGCACGTAGATTGGTTCCAATTTGTCCAGAGTCTTTTGCATTTCGTTGGCCTGCAATCGTAATCGTTCGGCACGTTCTTCATTGAACGCCTTCTTCAGAAGACTAAGCTCTTGTGCTATATATGGCGATCCGGCGGTGATGTCTGTCAACGAAAATCCAAATCAAATGTAAATTCTCACATTCAGTGAAACGTTGCCTCCTTTTTACTTACCAAACGCCGTCGAGCTCTTCAAATCGCCCTTCTTGCTGCCAATTGTCTTCAATTTCTCGCGCAGCGCTCCGCGCTCATTCTCCAACGAATCAATGTCATTCTGCAAATGATCCATCGTCTCTTCGTATTCCTTCTCTTTCTTCTTAAGCAGCGCCAACGTTTCTTCGTATTTGCGTTGTAGCTTCTCCGTGTTCAGTTCGTGATCGTGTTGCAAAACCGACAACTTCTTCTCGGCCAGATCCTTGCGAATTTGCATCTCGGACAACTCGTTCTGTTTCATCTTCGCCGCCATTTTCAACTGGCGAATTTCCGCCTCGCGATTCTCCAGCGTAGCCGTTAGGGTCTTTGTCTCCTCCAGTTGTTTCTTGATGAATTGAGCGCGCAATACAATCGGAGCTATGGGTTTCTCCTGATTGGCTGATGCGGCCGACATAATTTCGTATTCGTGATCGATCAGATATTGTGCCAGCTGTGCCATATCTGTGTTGGCATTGGTGAGAACTGTACGGAGATTTTGTGATGGACCGCGATCGTCTTGCTCGTAGACACGCTCGCATACGCCGGAGAGAATCTCCCAGAGTTGTGTGTGACTGATGGATACTTCGCTTTCTGCAGAGAGAGAGAGAGAGAGAAGGAAAAAAGATTCGTTACAAATAAATGGTAGGTTAAGCGTAGCATTCACAACGGCTGCGTTTAAGCGAGCAGATCAGGAACATATGGAGGGGAAAGCAGCCATTGAGATAGTCGGACGGACTCTTGATCGAACCGGTCATCGAAATGTCTGATAATTTTTGAATGGACTTCCGACTGCGGACTGTAGTCCATGAGACGGCCCACAGGCTGTCGCAACGTGAATGACCCGCTTTAATATCGCAGTGAAACTCACCCGCATCCGCTGTAGTTGTCTGGATGACCTGCTTAGCGGTTTGATGTAAGACTTGCATTGCCTTGCCCAATTGTTCGCACGTTTGCTTCAGATTTTGTAGCGTTTTCATCGACAGGCCACATTTCATGACGTGGGCGTCCTATTAAAGAAATTTAAATCAATGCTGGAACATGTTTAGCGGATATTTCGCCAGCCTTACCTGAGGTAGTCGTCTCTTGATCATCTTCAAATGCTGTCGAATGCTCTCTGTGTTTTGCACGATGTATTGCATCAAAAGTCCCGAGTCGCTAGTTTCATCGCCACCCTGTATCAATGCCTGAATGGCCGAAGCATTCGTCGTTATGGAATCACAGGCGGTAGTCATGCATGCAGTGTTATCCCTAATCATTTGTGTTTCGTTCAGCAAGTCCTCGCCGCCGAACACGACCGAATGCATTGCATTGAAGAAGGCCACGCATTTTTCAAGATCTGTAAATAAAGTTTTCATAAAACCACAGAACAGAATAAATACCCTGAACAGTCTTACTATCGGTCGACGAATTCTCATCCAGTTGATTGGCCTTCAGCAACTCAATGACAGCATCAACAGTCTTCTCCTGGGCCATCATTTCCGGTAGCGATCCTCCAGCCTTAAGTAGCACGTCCGGTTTACACGTATTCAGACCGTACAAGAACTGATGCATGACCGCCTGCAGATAGTGAATGCTATGCAGAAGACGTGATTTGAACTCAAACTGTTGCACTGAATGTCCTTGTGTGATAGCCGCCCGATCAATTGACGTGACGGCCGGGAATCGTTCACGTGCCTGATTCACAATAATTCCCGCCTTGAATACGATCCGCGAGATCAATAGTATCACAAGAACCGCATCATTATCGCCACCCCGTTGCATGAATGTGTCCGGCATGTATGCCGTCAGCATACGAACATGCTCGTTCACTTGACTCAACTCGATTTGACGCAATTGCAAATCAATTGCCCGCGTGTATGCCTTGGATTCGGCAAACATTTGCTTGAAATCAATCGTATCCGCTATTGTATCCTTGGCCGGCTTGCTCAACTCATCCTTTTGCGTGACTTTGTCGCGCAAATTCAACATTTGCTCGTTCAATTTCTGCACGAGTTCGCGGAACTTTAAAATCGTCTGATCGCGATCGACAATCGTCTCGAGGGCGGCATCCTTTTCGCGAATCATTTCACGTTTGGCGGCCTGCGCCATATCCAATTCTTCGCGCAAATCCATCTCCAAATCGTGATTGCTCTCGATCAATTGCTCGTGCACCTCCTCGAGTGCTTCAAGTTCGGCCACTTCCTCTTCGAGAAGTTTGACTTTGTCCTCGAGTTCCAATTTCTTTTCGGCCAGCTGTTCCACCATCTCCTCGGCACCGAGAGCCGCGTCAACTTGTTCATGCAGATCGACCAATTGCGCTTCCAATTCATCGACTTTTGTCGAGAGTTTTTCTTTAGTTTTTTGCAATTCGGCTACTTCGGACTTTTTCGTGTCGAGTTCCTTGGAGAGTTTTTGAATTTCGTGTTTCTCGTGTGCGCTTAGATCGCGCAAGCGAACCAATGTCTCGCGAAGACGAGCATTTTGCTGTTCCAACTGTTTGAATTCGTAGACGGACGGTCCTTCGACAACTTCGATGGCTTCGCCGCCGCTGCCGATGACCGTACCACCTCCACCCCCTCCGCCACTGGTCTTATTCTGCATTTCGGTTCGAAGAATTTCCAAGTCCAATGTAAGCTCTTCGATTCGCTCCTTGTAACTCTCCAGCTCTAATTGTAGAGTGTCCGCTTTTTCTTCGGCCATTTCCTTGTCGAGTGTGATCATTTCAACGTTTTCGGACAGTTCGGACATTTCCTCGGCATGACGGTCTCTGGCCTCGATTGCATCCTTGGTTTCTTGACGAGCCCGTTGCAGTTCGCGTTGCAGCTGAGTCTGGGCCTCCATGATTTTGCTCTTGAATTCTTGAAGCTGCTCGAATTGGGTCTTCATTTTGTCGAATATGCGAAGACGTTCCTTGTCCTCGGAACGACGTTGTTTCAGAGTTTCCAATTTTTCGGTAAGATCTCGAACCTGATTCCGAAGATCGTCCATTTCTTGTTGCTGTTGCAAGGCATTCAGCTTATCTTCGGTGGCGATCGTCTGAGAGGGTGTTGTCAGCGATTGGCCGGGCGTGAATTGAGGATTGAGAGTTTCCAGGAAGCCAGTCTGGGAAGACGAATATTTGAAAAAATGAGAAAGGACTCACTCTAGCGTATTGTTGTTGTTGTAGTAGAAACGCCTACATGCGTCAATGGGGTTTGGCAGCCCTTGGCCGTTGTTGGTGAACGGGTCGCTCTGGTGCGTATAATTGGCTGACGTGTGAGCGATCATTCGCATATGTGACGCTCATATGCGTTTTTTTGCCAGTCTGGCACCCCAATTTCGGTTTAAATACAACCAAAATCCACCGTTACTGCACCGTGACGGCGTATGCACCACCCAATCTGTTTCTTCGTACTTCAAGTGTCACAGTGATCGAAAATCAGAAGTCTGCAGCGGCCCTAAAGGTTAGCGCTCATAGAAGCGGACGTTGCAGCAGCAGGACTGAATTTACCTTGTCAATTCAAGATTTTAGCAAATTTAACGAGAGCGAATTATCTAGTTCTGATCACGGATTTTCGCTCGCAGTCATGCGGCTTTACGCGACTTTATTCTTATTTACAAGTTGGGGCCTTTTTACCCATCTGGTGGGCACTGCAGCCATGAAGAAGTCTATTGTGCCATAGCTTATGGAATTATGTCTTTTACGGGAGCTTTTCTGATAATTACCGGGCTCACCGTGGCTTGTCCCAGAAACTTAAACCTAGTCCGCGCAATTGCCGGGCATTCGCGCGAGATGTGCGTAATAGTTTTATCTTCCTCATTTTATTTAGGTGGCAACTCATCCAGTGATGGCCCGATTAGTACACCAAATGAACCCTAAGATCGGCTCTACTCATACGAGTAGCATAATTGTACTTGAAGGGCATTATAAGTTCCTTCCATTGACGCAGCCCCGGAAGATCATACCAGTATTGCTGCCTTATCTATTCATCTATTCTATTCACCATTCTCTGATAACCATTTTGGCTGAGGTGATGCTCAGACCACAGAATAGTTCCGGTCCAAGAAAAAGGAAAGACGAAACCTGCATAGCAAGTTCGTCCGCGATCTCGTTTCCTCCGACGTCATGATGGCCTGGAACGCGGAGAATTTGTAGAAGTTCATAACACTCTTTCACCAGCTTCGAATAGAGCTTATGTGAAGAGAGCGCCTTAATGGCCGCCTGGCTATCTGACAAAATAGCGAGTTTCTTGTCTAGAACTTGAGCGGACGGTTTGGTGGGCATCCGAAGATGCCCGTAGGGAAGGAGCCACAGGTAGTAGATTGACGGTGAAGGTCGGGCCGTGTCATCTGGCGAAGCAAAAGGCCCCTCAACGAGCTAAGCAGAGGCCTATGCTTGCTGTAGCTCAGTTCGAGAGACGTGGGCGGGGTTTTCGCCGCTAGTTGCCCCTGTCTTTTACGTATTAATAAAAATTCATAGGCCTGGGGAAACAACACAAACAGGGGAGGCAACAATAATAATTAAAAAATGGGGCGATATGGATCGAATGGTTGGCGGACGGCTCAGATGCCCTCGCGCTCGCATTGTGGTCCGGGTGTAATGGGACCTTCGGCCTCTGGTTTTGTACCACCGACAATCAGTACTCATCAGGTGCGGCTTTCGATCTGCCGATGGAAGCAGCACTACCAGAATATGGTTCGTTAAGTAAAGAAGGCCACTGTTGCGCTGTACTCGTGCAGGAGAGCCATAGGTAAGAACTGGGGCCTTCAGCCGAAAGCGGTACACTGGATATACACAGCTGTCGTACGTCCCATATTGTTGTACGGTATCTGTGTATGGTGAACAGCACTTAGAACGGCGGCCTACTGTGGTCTGTTAGAGAAGGTGCAAAGGCTGGCCACGATGGCCATCACGGGGGCCTTTAAGACCACCCCGTCAGCCGGACTCGATATGATACTCGGCTTGCTTCCGCTGGATATTCAGGGAGAACAACTGGCGGCTAACACGGCTCTGCGCCTTCGCGAGGCGGGCGCTAAGTAAGGGGCACTCCACTATACTGAGCGACCTGAGTCTCCCTACGGAGACGGACTATACACCCCCTGGTTACCATTTCGGCAGAAACTTCACTAGTGTGATTCCGACGAGGGGCCAGTGGATGGGAGATATGCCCTCGACCTCGGATCTTATGGCAATCTATACGGATGGCTCCAAGACCGACGAAGGGGTCGGGGTTGGTATATTTTCCGAAGAGCTGGGACTCACCCTGTCAGCTCGTCTTCCTGATTTCTGCAGTATCCTACAGGCGGAAATCTCGGCGATTTCGTTAGCTTTGTCCTGTCTAAGCAGTTTTGCCATCACTGCGAGGGACATCGTTATTTATACGGATAGTCAAGCGGCTATTCGCTCACTCGAGTCCGTCTCGATGACTTCTAAAACCGTTAAGAACTGCCGCGCAGCTCTGGAAGAGGTGGGTGGCTTCTTTAACATCACCCTGTGTTGGATACCGAGCCATAGTGGTTTCGAGGGGAACTGCGCGGCGGATGATCTGGCTCGGGAGGGCAGAACTGGGGAGTTTGACGTAAGATTGGAGGACATAGCAATGCCTTTTGCTATGTGTAAATCGGCGATTAAGGCCACTGCTGTCAACAGGACCAATACAAGATGGCTCAACGGGGCAACATGCAATACGGCAAGGTCGATTTGGCCGATATTGGATTCCGGCCGCTCTGCCACCCCGATTTCGATGAATAGGAGGCACATTGGCAGAGTTGTTGGAGTTATTACCGGACACTGCGCAATCGGGGAGCATGCCAGGAGGCTCAACATCCCCCATCATGATTTTTGCAGGAGTTGTGAAGACGAGGAGGAGACCATCCTCCACTTTCTCTGTCATTGTCCGGCTCTGGCTGGTAGGAGGGGCTACTTTCTGGGTTCGCGGATCTTCCATGATTTGGATGACCTTAAGAATACATGCGCCTTCCGGTTAAATGGCTATATCAGTAGCACGGGCTGGTTTGATACGCAGCCCTCTTAAGGAGACGGTTTTTCTTTTCCGGGTGGTATCACAACGGGCCTTTGGAGGTCTAAGTGTGCTGTGTGTAACGCGGCAGCCCCTTAACCTAACCTATGGTTCGTTACAGGTGGTTCATTACAAACTTCCCTGGCACAGACCTCAATGGCATCAATCCTGCTTGAAAAAAGGTGGGATGGGAACTCATTGCGATTGAAATCCTGGTGTTCGGTCCATAGACCCCAGCAACAACTTCCTGTTCGGTTTCGGACCCACCGGTAAACCACATAATATACCTAGGATCAGCTCTATAAACTAATTTACGTGATGTTGATATCGAGGACTGTATGTACCGAGCTAGGCACCTAGTCCGTGAGGAGAGCCGTGAGTAGAAGCACTCCGCAGGGGGACGTCCTTTCCCCACTTCTTTGGATCGTCACTATAAATCGCCTGCTTTTAGACCTGGAGCAGCAGGGCTGCAGGGTGATTGCCTATGCGCATGACGTTGCCATTGCTGTTTCGGGAAGTTCCCCAGTACGCTTATTGAGGTTCTACAGAATGCACCCTCTTTACTAACCAAATGGGCCGCAAATTGCGGGGTTCAAGTCAACCCCAACAAGACGGAACTTGTGCTTTTTTCCAAGAAGCATACAATGCCATCAGTAGAAACTCCCATACTGAAATGTGTCAGACTGATCCTTACTGATAAGGCCAAATTCCTGGATGTAATCTTCAATAGAAAGCTTAACTGGAAGGCTAATATCCAGGAGTGCGTGAACCAAGCCAGTATCGTGCTATACTGCTGTAGGAAGTCTATTGGGGGAAACTGGAGCCTACAGCCGAAAGTTGTGCGATGGCCCTATGTGGCTATCGACCCCCCTGCTATTGTACGGCATTGTGGTCTGGTGGACTGCACTTAATACTGAAATAAATCGGAGTCTGCTGGGAAAGGTACAAAGAACAGCAAACGTCGCTATGAGTGGAGCTCTTAGGACGACTCCTAGTGACGCTCTTGATATATTGTTTTAGCTGCTCCCTCTTGATATTTTGGCCGAGCAGCTGGCTGCATGCACGGCCATCCGGCTTCGTGAAACGGGTAACTGGATAACGCTCAATACCGGGCATTCCACAATACTGATCAACCGGGATATCTCCGTCACAACGGACTATATCATACCACACTGTCTTTGACAGGAATTTGGTAAGTCCTTTGCTGTCCATCTACACGGACGGAACTTAGAACGAGGCGGGCGTTGGAGCCGGGGTCTACTCCGAACGACTGAATATAGACTTATCAATTCGTCTCCCCGATCACTGTAGCGTTCTCCAGGCGGAAGTATCGGCAATTAGGGAGGCTATGTTCTGGCTGGGACGTAACGTCATCACGGTTATGGAAGTCATCATTTATACTAATCTAATCTTGGCATAAAATTTAACAGCCCCCGATTAATAAATAATCTTCGTTTCCCTAACCGTTCATAAGACATATTAAATAAATAACTGGCGCAACAGTCCAATTTGAACCACGGCCTCGAGATGAGTTAGCATCATCTCATTTTCTAGATCGTGACGGTTTTTGTGCAGAGGTATGTGATCAGCAACACGCTCAACCCAGTTATTTACCCCATAATGGGTACTCATTTAACAGCTGAGTGGGCTCATAGTCCGACACGTAAATCCCCGGAATCGAACCGGGGCCCAGTGCGTTGAAGGCGAACGTGCTAACCGTTGCGCCATCCGGACTACATAAGACATATTAGCTAGTCTAAATAATCCAGAAGAACACAAACCATGTGCAATTATTAGTGTATAAGAGCCACATAAATCTCAAACCATTCTCACCACAGCAAGGACGGTAGCGGATTGCCGCGCCTCTCACAGAAATGGAGAATTTATTTAAAATCGAACTATGCTGGATACCTGGTCACAGTGATTTTTACGGTAATATCAGAGCTGACGAGCTCGCTCGAAGGGGGACAACGGAGGCGCTTTCTCAAAATCAGCGAAACATCGGCATCCCCTTGATTCTTGCAGGCACGGTATCAGCTCGTCCGCGATTAGCAAGGCTAACTCTAGATGGGCAATTAACACCACGTGTCGGATAACGAGGATGATGTGGCCTAGGTTCGATTTATGCCGATCCATGAGGTTGTGGTCGCTGAGTAGGAAGCACTTAAGTGCGGTCATAGGAGTCATAACTGAATTTTGCGTAATCGGGCAGCACGCAAGGAGACTCGGGGTTCGTTTTAATGACTTTTGTAGGAGCTGCGGCGATGAGAAGGGGGAGGATAGTACCGCTCATCTACTTTGTGAGTGTCCAGCTCTGGCACACTTGCGGAGGAGATTGCTTAGGGCACATTTCTGATGCTGGTAGACAGAATCGGTTTATTATTGGCTCGTGCTGGTTTTAACCGACAGGCTGGAGGGGAGTATTTCACTCCTATGTGGTATCACAACGGACCCACTCGTGGTCTAAGTGTGTCGTGGGGTATCACGACAGCCCGTAAACCTAACCTATGGTCGGGATTGTGTATCCCGTGTGGTAACACAACGAGCCCAGACGTGGTATATGTGCGCTGTGGATAATTCATGGCAGCCCTTTAACCTAACCTAACCTAGGCTGCCTTCTTTAAACTAAAATATATTATCGAATAAGCCTATTGAAAATCAAACAATTCCTTACCTCAATGAAGGACGCCCTCTTCGAAGCGGACATCGAGTCCGGCGGACTTATATTATTTCGCTTATCAGATGGTCCCGCCTGTCCGGGTGCCCGTTCAACTCCGGGCGATGCCAGTTGACTTTTCGAACCTAAGAGACTCTGACGACTTCCAGCTAGTGAAATACGCGAGCTTTAAAAAACAAAATCAAAAATATAAAATCACGATATTAGTTTGATACAAATAATTAAGTAATGGCAATAAAATACAGCGCTACTCGTATACTTGTAACTAAGAAAAACCATGAAAGGGATTAAGAGTTGTACAAATTAAATACAAATTTTATACAGGAGTAGTAGTTCCTAAATTTGTTAATAAGATTCAATTAAAGTCAAAGAAATAGTGAAGAGTATTCGAAAGAAAAGAGTGAAAAGTAAAATGAAAACCAAAATCACGATCACGTTATTGAGTTGTTTCAAACCTGGAAGCCGAAGAAGACATGATAGTTGTTGTTGACGGCGTTTTTTTCACTTGCTTAACCGGTGACTTACGCCTTACACTACACATCAAAGTATAATTTGATTTTTTTTTACCATTTACGCAGATAATAATTTAGGATCGATCCAAACAATCAGTGAGCAGCGTGCAATCAGAGAATGTTCAAAGAGAAAAAACGACGGGTTATTTGTATAATACATCATGTATTTAGCAGCTTGAGCTTAGCAACTTAGAACTGGGCTAACTAAAGCACACGATTGAATTCGTCTGAATGAACATCGAACATCGGAATGCATTCGAAATACAGACATAATTCTTCGCAAGACAAAAAGATAAAATGTCCTTTTAACATACAAAAGCATTAAAACAGATCAAAGGACATGACTGAATCGCTAAAAAATTAGAAGGGGCACTTACGTTGTTGGTTTCGTGATACCTGGCAGGGAGCGCACTGATTCCGCACTAAAACGATCGATGCAACCAACACACAGAGAGATGATGATGAATGATATGATGGGTAGGCACATGAATGGCATGATTGGAAGGCAGAATACATAGAAAATAATTGAAACGTAAGATAATAACATAAATTAAGTTTTTGGATACATTTCAGGTGGTGGTTACACAGCTCTATTGGTTTCACACGTAAACTCATTGAGATATCATGGGGGGTGCCGCTGAACTGTGCAATTTTAACTAATTTTAAAAGACAACAAAAAGGATAAAATGAAATGATTGCGAAAAATAAGAAGAACAAAATCCACGCAATATGAAATATTGGAAAAATAAATTGTGAGTACGGCCAAATTGCTGTTTTTCACCAGCAGTCACCAAAATTGTACTTCATGATATACAGCGCTGTACTCGTACTGCCTAAAGCGGAAATAAATTTGATGATGGATTTCTGCTTTAGGCAGTGGCACTTTATATTTTATACTTTATTTTATTCACTTCAAAAAGCATTTCCGTTTCCGGAATCTGAATATTCCATAGGCATCCAGGTGGCGTGGTGAGCGACATGAAGAATCGAATGGCTACAACC
Source organism: Chloromyia formosa (assembly GCA_964017055.1). NCBI lineage: Eukaryota > Metazoa > Arthropoda > Insecta > Diptera > Stratiomyidae > Chloromyia > Chloromyia formosa. The sequence continues at coordinate 13,455,579 of OZ024817.1, forward strand.
CGACTGAGAGTATCTTCCGAGGTCCAAACGCCATTGTAACAATGTATTGTATACTTTTGCCATCTTCATAAATGTTAAATGTACAATAGTTTGTAGTAAAGGGTCTACCAATAGGGATGGCCGAACTTTTATATCACCCTGTGGCCATATTTGTTTCTCAATATTTGACATTTCACGTCATTTGTTTTCAGTAAGGTCTGCCATTTAACCATGAATAGGTTCACGCTCCCACAACGTTTGGAAATTGTTCAAACTTATTATCGAAATTCGTGTTCGATTGTCAAAACTCAAAGAGCTTATCGCATCAAGCATGGTCGCCATTCCGCGCCTAACGACCGAGGTAAACACCGTTTAGTGGATAAGTTTGAATCGGAATTTACTCTTCACGACCAGAGGCCTCGAACCCGTGTACGAAATGCGCACAGTGAAGAAAATATCGCAGCCGTTAAGGCAAGTGTTGAAGTGAACGACAATTTATCCGTTTCTCGCCGTTCTTCCGAACTCGGACTGTCTCCCATGACAACCTGGCGTATTTTACGTAATGATTTGCGTCTACACCCATATAAGATGGTATTGGCGCAAGAACTCAAGCCCAATGACCATCGCTTGCGTCGGGAGTTTGCGGATTGGGCCTTGGAAGAGATGGAAGCCGATCCTGACTTTCATCGAAAAATAATCTTCTCAGATGAGGCTCATTTCTGGCTTAATGGCTTTGTGAATACGCAAAATTGCCGGTATTGGAGTGCTGAAAATCCACGTGTCGTTCATGAGTCGCCTTTGCATGACCTGGAAGCCAATATCCGCGATGTCATCGCGGGCATATCAGCCGAAATGTGTCACAGGGTGATCGAAAGTTGGAAGGAGAGGGTGGCACAGTGCAAGATTAGTCGAGGCGGACATTTGAACGATATTTTGTTTAAATCTTAAATGGCATAAGGTTATCCATCGAATAAAGGTTTCCGATTGAAATTTTGCCTAATACTTTTTGTTTTATTCAATTTCAAAGTTCGGACGTTCTTAATGGTAGACCCCATATAATCTCAAATGTGTAATGATTTAAATTTGAAAAATAAGGATTGTAAACGGACCCTGTGGAGCGACGATTGTAAACGGACCCCGGAGAACGGACCTTGTGAATAAAGAAGAAGAGACTTGGCACTTGTTGACAGCGACTCGAAAAGGCCACATGTTGTTTTTCATTGACTTCACCTTTTCAACGGCCGCAAATCAAAATCCGGAGCCATCGGACGTTACAAGTCGGCGCAAATAAGGATACTACAAGTTGATAAAAAAAATTATCATGTTGTTACAATGGCGTTCGAACTTCGACTGAAACTGTTAATCGGGTTGTAGCAGTTCGATTCTTTGTGCCGCTCCGGCTAGATGCCGGTCTCTCGGTCTCAATAAGCTTTATCCGAAACCCCATCCAATAAATCTTGCTAAATGAAAAACTGGGTTGCCGCTGTTGTACCCACAGCGAGCGGAGCGAGCGTTCTTTGGTTTTCTTCTGAGAGTGGCAACTATTTAAGTGCGGGGCTCGTTTTTCAACTAGCTTTGATTTCGTTCAAGTGGCTCGGACGAAATAGCCTGAGCCGTTTTTTGACTGTGCCTGCGAAGTTGTAATGAATGGTGGAAATCAGCTTGGCCAGATTCTATAGTGATAAATTTGCAATACAACAATTTTTATTGCGTCGGAAAAGTTGCCTAAATAGTTGCTTATCGTCTCTAAATAATTATTTTCAAAATTAATTTTTTTTAAATATTTGGAGAAGATAAGTAATTGTTGTAATTGTTTCGTTCGCATTCCGAACCGATTCACATTGGTTATTGTAAATTTATTACTATAGAATCCGCCTACGAGTCTCGAAATTCGCTAGTTAGGCGAGCAAAATGCAAATATCTGCCTATTTGCTTCCTAGACTGCGCTGTGGACGGTCGTCATTTGTGACGCAACGACGTCTCAAGGTAAACCTCGTGTTTTTTTTAAAAAAAAAAAAAACATCTCTGATAGTTTTGTTCATTTAAAATTCATTTTAGCGATAACTTTATTTATTACTTAAATGAAGTAATGAAAAATTAAATCAACGAAAATTAGAAAATACACAGCAGAGCAGGCTCAGCGCATGAGCGGTGAAAGGAATCACCCAGCTGTCGCCATTCGCAAGGAACCGCTTTCGGCCGGACTAACGACTGCGTTACCAATCTACCTGAGTAAGTCCATACAAAAAAAAAAAAAAAAAAAAAAAAAAAAACAAAAAAAAAAACAAAATCAAACAAAATGTAAAGATTTTTGTGCCTGTCATGTAATACTCGTACATTTAACATTACGGGTAGTGCAAAAGTTCAAGTGCCGTGTATACAGTAGACGTCATTGCCATTGAAATTTGCATTGTGCGAATTGCGTGCAGAAATTCTCCGCCTTCTGTGGATAAATCCACGGACGTCCGGTCCTGTCAAACGTCGCACTATCGCTGGAAAAGGTTGTGGTAAAATTACGGCGCCGGTATTCGGAGCATGTTTCAAGGGACTTTGATCGGTCCGTGTTGTGTACTTTGTGGGTGAAAACGACGACGAGACGTGTGGGAGTCCTCTCGCGAACCTCTGAGCGCCCCTCCCGAAGACGGAAAGTGTTTAAAGTGTGCTTATTGGCGATTCCGGCGTAGGGATACGGCTGGTCGGGAGCGCTATCGTGCAGTAACATCATCCTACTAACGTGGTACTGTTGTCACACTATTGGTCTAGGATATTGCTAAGCATTTCACGTATGAGAATATTGAGCGAGGGCTGAGGGAATTACGTGATCATGCTCATCAGAATACTAGCGTTTTCGTTTCACCCGGTCTCAGATCAGCGAATTGGGTGTACGTCAACTTGTTTCGCCCCCTATCTAAAGGTATATCGAATCTTTCACGCGGCGAAGTATATGTATGGTGGCTGTTTAAGTTCGCTCGTCGTAGATCGGTGGCGTTCGATTCAGTCTGAATCTGAGACCGAGTGGATCGAAGACGGCTATTAAAACAACAATGAGCACGACAACAAGTGCGCGTAGTGTTTGAAGATTATTTGCACGAGGAGCCGGAACGTGGGCCGAATGGATGCAAGGCGTAGGAGGAACCGTACTGTTTCCCAAAGATTACATCTAAAAGGTGGCGGATTTGATGCAATTAGGGTGCATTAATTATAAGTGACGAAGTCCAGACCGGACTCGGTCGAACTGGTGAACATTTCTGGGGGTTCAGGATCATGACATTATTTCGGATATTGTTACCATGGCTAAAAGAATTGGCAATAGTTTTCAAGGGCTGCCGTCGTCACAACGCCGAAAATTGCCGAATGTTTGGGACAAGCTCGGTATTTAATACGTCCGGTGGTAATTGTTATTGCTGCTTTGGAAGTTATCGAGGAGGAGGAATTGCAGAACCGTGTACTTATTTCCTGAAAGGACTAGCAGAGATGATTGATGTGTATCCAATAATTGGAAATTTACGAGGCAAAGGACTTAGGATTGGAGATGAATTCATGCAGAATAAAACGACAAGAGAGCTATTGAGCTCACTTTTTGGTAGCTAATATTTGGGAGACGTAGTAAGTCGTTCAAGTGCATAAGCTCGAGAAACGCCAATATGTGTCAATAACAAGTAGTAATCGGGGTCTGCACACGATGTCGTGTTAAGTTTACTACGTGTTATACATTATTAATCCTACTTGACAAGGTCGTGGATTTACGGATCTCCGTAAACCCATTGACTGCTGCGCGTCCGTGATTAAGGCTGATCTGCTACTGATCATCACTTAACACGAACTATTCCCTTTTTTTTAGGTACAATCTTACAAAAGATCGTTGCTCATGGTGCACATGGACGGACTGGTGCGCAGGCTAGGGAGCAGACACTATTAATTATAAGCCATAAGGTCTGGGATAACTTTACAAGCTAAGAAACATTGAACGCATATTATCGAATTGAAGGATTATACAATTAAACTGAAGTTTTGGAATAATTTCACAAGTTAATCCTAACTACTGAAACGTAAAACATTGAACGCATATTATCGAATTGAAGGATTATACAATTAAACTGAAGTTTTGGAATAATTTCACAAGTTAATCCTAACTACTGAAACGTAAAACATTGAACGCATATTATCGAATTGAAGGATTATACAATTAAGCTGAAGTTTTGGAATAACCTTACGGATGAATTCTAGTTACTGTAATCCTAAACATTGAAGGCATATTATCGAATTGTACCCTGACGGATTATACCTTTAAGAATATTATTTTTTTAGTATATTTTGTTTCTTTAAATTTTAATATTAAGTTCAAACTAAATACCGTAGTGGAGTATTGAGAATTGACTAATGCATAGCACCTACATAAATATATAGGAAGGTACTATAATCATATTCCATGACAATAAATTATGTATATACTCGCCAACAACTACATATGTGCGCACATACAGGGTAGGCAGAGCTATTCTTAAACTGATAAACGATCGAAATTTACCTTCTTTTTACTGGATATGATTAGAATCATTCCTTGTATTGTTGTATTACGCTTCCATATAACAACCTATAAAAATTTAGTACTTTCATGAAACCTTATATCTATTGAATTTAGACAAAAATAAAATGATGTGTTATTAGAGAACCTGAGTTTTCAGCTATCCTCTCTCTCCCCAGTTTTAGCGGACACGTAGTTATACCTAACTTTTAATTTTGGCTTGGGGGTTAAATAACAAACCTGTTTATATCGCGCTTTAACCAAGGATGGGTGGGAATTATCGCGATTGAGTCACCATCCACCTGTGACTCGAAAGAAAGCAACGGATTTGTGGATTGAAGCAATGATCCCGTTTCATTCGTAGGTAAATTTTTTTTTGTTGTTCTTTTTCCGGGCTATGACGTGTGATATAATGTAACGTCCTGGATTAATAGTGCCAGCACCATCATCGTACCCTCCCTTAATCTCACCGTCGCTGAGCAAGCGCACTAGCACACGTCCTCCTCTGGCAGTACTATTATTAGGGTTTGGCATTTAACTGTCTGGTAGACTTTTACGGTCATCATGCCACCCATTCCAAAAAAACTATCGTTACAAAATGGCGCCCAACGTGGGGCCCGAAAGTTGCTTTAAATATAACTTTTATTTTCTTTTTACGGTGGCTAAGAATCAACTTCTGTTGATTCCGACTCAAATTGGTTCTGGTCAGGTCCCACAGCCGATTCTCAAATTCTTCGTAAATGCACAGCATTTGCTTCCACTGCTACACGCACCAAACGCCCACTGAGAATGCGGCTATCTTTTCCGGTTTATTCTTTTAACTATAAATTTGTAGATTGATTTTGATTATCTTTTCAGGCGATGATTAAGTTGTTATGTCTAATGGCGCTTTTGCGTCGTGAGTAATAATATTTACAACTATCTGGACTTAACAGATCTGAAGGTTTACCTTCAGTTCCTGTACCATATGAGTTAAAGTATCTTTTCTCACCTTCTTGTTTTAATCATCGACCTTCTTATAAATTGCCCACATACAAGTTCTGGCTTTAAATTAAATCATCAGTCTCACTGTGAATATTTTTTTTAGTTACTGAAAGTTTTTCGGGAATTGCGTGACTCGGTGTTTACACCTTTTTCACGACTCGCCTTTCTACTATCTAAAAGCTTCATAAGCGTTTCTGTTATATTTAAATCACCAGACATTGTATTTAATTATACTTTGCTTCCATTTTTGTTATGTAAAAGTCCCTTCATTGCTCTAGAAACAATTTCGTTGCTTATCGATCTTTAACTACTGTCAGAATAACACCTAATAACAGCTAACTTAAGGAGAGTAGGATACGCTGAAAACTTTTCTGATAAATTATTTTTTTTATAAGTACTACAGAATAACATACTTTATTATAATTTTTTTTCATTACGCATTTTCGGAAATCTTTTGTTTTTCTTCGGCTGCGTATCGACAGAAAAATTCACTTTTCATATATTTACTAACATTTACGCTTCATACTTGTACACTTACTATTTTACGCATTCAATCCCTTGTCGATATTCTTGATGGCGACGTCACAAGAAATAAATACCAACTTGGTGGGAAGCGAGCCCATAAAGTGCACCATTTGCCAGGATGTTCTTTACGGGAAGGACGAAGTTTGCTTCACTCCTTGTGATCATTCATTTCACCAGAAATGCATAAAAGCATGGCTAACAAAACAGAAATCTTGTCCTGTTTGTCGACAGTCGTGCACTTCAAAAATGCTACGGTCCGATCCTCGAGTAAACCCTATAATAACGCGTTCACGAACTCGTGATATGACTCCGACAGGTAGGGACGTAACTGCTACAGGCCCTGCTATCACTGGAGATGACCCAAGTTTCGATTCTCCAGCTATTCGGGTAGCTCAAATTGAGCAACAGCTCGCGAGGTTGTCTCTAGAAAGAGACCAACTTCGGGCACGGCTTACTCCGTTAAGAGTACCACAAACTGAGGCTGGGGTAACGCTTGAGCGGCGGTCTCAAACTCCTTCAACGATGGAGCAAGAAGGATCACAAGCTGACGTCGACAACTTGATAACTGAAACATTGCGTATACCGTCTACAAGACAACCATTACTCCCGGCAGCATCATATCGAGAAGGTGCCTCGTTGCACTTGACCCCGTCAATAACCCAGCAGGCGAGAGCACAATCCGCCTTCGAAGCATTGGTGAACGAACCGACCCCACCATTCAACTATTTACCTTTCACCCCGGAACAGCGGCAGACAGAGTATCGGCCAACCCAACGGCCTTCTAACCGCCCTCCCACTATCTCGTCGGAGAAAGTGGGGAGCATAATGTCGGGGTGGAACGCAAAATTTAACGGAGAGGCCCACCAAGTCCCTATTGACATGTTCATCTACAAAATTGAAGCGCTGACTTATCAAACCTTACTTGGTGATTTCGCGCTTATGTGTCAACATTTCCATGTTCTGCTCCAAGGACATGCCAGTGATTGGTTTTGGCGCTATCATAGAGGCGTCAGACAGCTCACTTGGCCCGAACTCCGCGATGCCTTGCGCGATAAGTTTAGTGAACGACGTTCCGCTTCGGATATTCGGGAACTTATTCGAAACAGATGGCAAAAGCCGGGGGAATCGTTTGACGCATTCTATGATAGTGTCATGCAACTGGCTGATAGACTATCTCCGCAAATGGATGATGTTGAGTTGTTGGAGATACTCCAAAGAAATGTGCTTCCCGAACTAAGAAGAAGCCTTGCTCAGGTGGACATCGTTAATATAGCGCAGCTAAGACAGCGAGCCATTCGCGCTGAGAACGTGGAAGCGTCCATTCGAAGAATGCGCGGCATGGTTCGTCCTTCTTCGCGTGACCACGTCAATGAACTAAATCCATATCAGGATAGTAATCCGGAATGGGAGGAGGTCACCTCACCGCTTGAAGTTTCGGAACTTCGCCCACAGTTTCAATGTTGGAACTGTAAGAAGTCCGGTCATTCGTATGCCGAGTGTATGGACCCTCTTAAACGTTTTTGCTTCGGTTGTGGAGCTCCGGGTATTTTTAAGCCACAATGTACAACTTGCTCGATTCCAAAAAACCCAATTCGACAGAGGCCTCAACCACAGCTGAGGACCTCTATGGAATCCAAGGGAGTACAATGCCAGGCAAGTCCACCCAAGGACGTTTAACGAATACGCATACACAACATGACTTTGACCCAGACAAGACTTTGCTAGCCAATTTCGGAATTAATTCAAGCCAGTCACTGACTGAGAATAACCCGTGTAAGGCCACTATCTCGAACATGTCTTCGCAAACACTTTTATCGTATGATTCGACCTGTACTGATTCTGATGCTTTTCATGTCTCTAACTCGTCCAGCAATTCCAACGGCAATTACAGCGTTCCCTCAAAATTGAATATACCGCTTGTGCATCATAGCTTTCGTCCGCTACATGAACGACAGCGTGATTATATTGCAGCACGAACACGCATATTTCAGTCATGCGAACTACAGTCCTGCCGTAAGAAACGGTCTACTCTCCGCCTTCGAGCATTTTGGAAGAAGGTTGTAGCTTCCAGAAGACAATTCTGTGGGGCATTGCTATCGGATCGTCCCAGAGGCGATGTGCGACCCTATGCTTCGGTTACTCTTTTGAACGCTGAAGTCAGTGGCTTACTGGACACGGGGGCTTCCCGCAGTGTTATAGCTTCTGACTTGGCACATTGTTTTTTGAAAGAAAAGAACTATCCCTACAATAAATTCAACATAGGCGTAAGAACTGCCGATGGAACTCGCCATTTCGCGGTGGGAAAGGCATCTATGGCCATTACGTTTAAAGGGCAGACGAAAACGATGGAGTTTCTTATTATGCCATCATTAAGTCAAAACCTCTATCTTGGAGTCGATTTCATTCGGAAGTTCCAACTTGCCTCTGACTTATTTGTGAACTCTTTATATTCGGCAGCACTGCCTGCTGACATGCCAAGTGACAACCCCTTAAATCAACACCACTTATCCGATGACGAAAGGAACCGTCTCAACACGGTCATAGCCACTTTTCCGTCTTTTGCGGACAGGGGCTTAGGACGTACCACTTTAACCAAACACGTCATTGACGTCGGGAGCTGCAAGCCCATCAAGCAAAGACACTATGCTGTCTCTCCCGCCGTCGAAAAGCTCATGTACGCAGAGGTAGACCGAATGTTGGCTATGGGCGTGATTGAAGAATCCCAAAGTTCCTGGTCTTCACCGGTCACCCTAGTAGTAAAACCAGGAAAAGTTCGTCTATGTCTGGATGCACGCAGGGTCAACGAGGTAACCTTGAAGGACGCTTATCCTTTGCCGCTCATCGAAGGGATTCTGAGCCGCCTCCCCAAAGCTGAGTTCATTTCGAGCTTGGATTTGAAGGATGCATTTTGGCAGATTCCCTTGGATGAAGCGTCAAAGGATAAAACGGCTTTCACGGTTCCTGGAAGACCTCTGTATCAGTTTGTGACAATGCCTTTTGGGCTGTGCAATGCACCTCAAACGATGCAGCGCCTCATGGATCGCGTAATTCCCGCACATCTTCGAACTTGTGTGTTTGTTTATCTGGATGACCTGCTGTTGATTTCATCGACCTTCGAAGAGCATCTGATGCTTCTTCAAGAAGTCGCTTTGTGCATGCAGAAGGCAGGGTTGACACTGAATGTTCAGAAAAGCAAGTTTGTCATGAGGGAAGTTGGTTATCTGGGCCACATTATCGGTAACGGCACAATTCGAACCGATCCCGGCAAGGTACAGACGATTGAGGACTTCCCGCAGCCTAAAACTGTTAAGCAGCTCCGCCGCTTTATAGGGATGTGCGGCTGGTACCAGAGATTTGTGGCAAACTATGCGGCCATTGCAGCACCTTTAACGGACATGCTCCGCAAGTCGCGCAGCTTTTCTTGGACGGAAGAAGGCCTAGCTGCGTTTCAAACCTTGAAGGATAGTCTGACCAAATCGCCGGTACTACACAGCCCAAACTTTTCACGACCTTTTATAATACAGTGTGATGCTAGTCATTCTGGTGTAGGAGCTGTTCTGACCCAAAAAACCGACGAAGGGATTGAGGCCCCCATAGCCTATATGTCAAAAAAATTAAATTCGGCCCAACAAAATTACTGCGTGACCGAGCAGGAGTGCTTAGCGGCAGTCTTGGCAGTGAAAAAATTCCGCGCCTATATTGAAGGCCAGGAATTTTCGATCATTACAGACCACGCATCTTTAAAGTGGCTGATGCAGCAGCCAGATCTGAATGGCCGTTTAGCCCGGTGGGCCCTAAAACTCCAGGGATTCCGGTTCACAATTAGTCACAGAAAAGGTTCTCAACACGTAGTCCCAGACGCGTTGTCGCGAATTCATTGTGTCGATTCAATTGCTGAGTTAGATCCTTTTAAAACCTCGATAGAGATCGACTTGGAGTCTTCGTATTTTCAGTCGCCTAAGTACCTTGAACTCAAGGACAACATTGTTAACAATCAGCAGAACCTGCTGGACCTGAAAGTCTCCGATAAATTCATATACAAGCGTAACGAATACTCGACCGGAAACGAAATACAAGAACAAGAAGCCTGGAAACTCTGGGTTCCAGAGGAGATGACTGCAGATTTAATCAACCGTGCACATAACCATCCCTTAAGTGCACATGGAGGCGTGGCTAAAACACTCCAAAGATTAAGAGTTTTATTCTTCTGGCCTAATATGGCGAAGCAAGTTCACGATTTCGTAACCTCATGCGATATCTGCAAGCAAACCAAAGCTTCTAATCAATGTCTTCGACCACCCATGAAGAGCCATTTCGTTTCCGAGCGAATATTCCAGCGCTTGTATATGGATCTGGTAGGGCCTTTCCCACGATCAAAAGACGGAAATATTGGTACTATCGTTCTTTTGGACCACCTGTCGAAGTTTACGTTTATAGAACCAGTGAAGAAATTTACGGCAGAAGTTATTTCCCGGTGGTTGGAAACAAGAATATTCCATATTTTTGGATGCCCAGAATCGATTGTCACTGACAACGGTGCCCAATTTACTTCCAAAATATTTAATTCACTGTTGGAAAAATATGGTGTCAACCATATTTACACTGCCATCTATTCCCCTCAGGCTAATGCCTCCGAACGAGTTAATCGGTCGTTTATCGCAGCAATCAGGGCATATATTCACCCCGACCAAAAGGATTGGGACGCTAAGTTGTCAGACATCAATAGCGCTTTGCGATCCGCGTATCACACCTCCATTAAGAGTTCGCCATACTTTGTGGTGTTTGGACAACATATGATAACCCATGGGCAAACTTATTCGTTATTACGAAATCTTCACCTTTTAGAAGACGCATCTGATGTACTGACTCCGTCTGACAAATTATCGGTATTACGGCAACAAGTACAAGATAGTCTTCACGAAGTATTTACCAAACAAGCACAACGATATAACCTCAGGACCAGAAATGTTGAATTTCAACCGGGAGAGGTGATCCTTCGAAGGAACTTCTTAAAAAGTGACGCTGCGGCTCACTACAATGCAAAACTAGACTTTAAATTCGTAAAGAGCCGAATTGTGAAGAAAGTGGGACATAATCGCTACCTCCTATCTGATTTACTAGGAAAACCACTAGGAATCTACCACCTTAAAGATTTGAAACGCTGATGTAATGATCACAATGCACGCAGTTGTGTTCCTCGTGTAATTCCTAAAACCATATGCCTCAGGTCCTTCCTTGCCATGCAGATGTAATGAAGTACCTGTGTGTAATGAATGGTGGAAATCAGCTTGGCCAGATTCTATAGTGATAAATTTGCAATACAACAATTTTTATTGCGTCGGAAAAGTTGCCTAAATAGTTGCTTATCGTCTCTAAATAATTATTTTCAAAATTAATTTTTTTTAAATATTTGGAGAAGATAAGTAATTGTTGTAATTGTTTCGTTCGCATTCCGAACCGATTCACATTGGTTATTGTAAATTTATTACTATAGAATCCGCCTACGAGTCTCGAAATTCGCTAGTTAGGCGAGCAAAATGCAAATATCTGCCTATTTGCTTCCTAGACTGCGCTGTGGACGGTCGTCATTTGTGACGCAACGACGTCTCAAGGTAAACCTCGTGTTTTTTTTAAAAAAAAAAAAAACATCTCTGATAGTTTTGTTCATTTAAAATTCATTTTAGCGATAACTTTATTTATTACTTAAATGAAGTAATGAAAAATTAAATCAACGAAAATTAGAAAATACACAGCAGAGCAGGCTCAGCGCATGAGCGGTGAAAGGAATCACCCAGCTGTCGCCATTCGCAAGGAACCGCTTTCGGCCGGACTAACGACTGCGTTACCAATCTACCTGAGTAAGTCCATACAAAAAAAAAAAAAAAAAAAAAAAAAAAAACAAAAAAAAAAACAAAATCAAACAAAATGTAAAGATTTTTGTGCCTGTCATGTAATACTCGTACATTTAACATTACGGGTAGTGCAAAAGTTCAAGTGCCGTGTATACAGTAGACGTCATTGCCATTGAAATTTGCATTGTGCGAATTGCGTGCAGAAATTCTCCGCCTTCTGTGGATAAATCCACGGACGTCCGGTCCTGTCAAACGTCGCACTATCGCTGGAAAAGGTTGTGGTAAAATTACGGCGCCGGTATTCGGAGCATGTTTCAAGGGACTTTGATCGGTCCGTGTTGTGTACTTTGTGGGTGAAAACGACGACGAGACGTGTGGGAGTCCTCTCGCGAACCTCTGAGCGCCCCTCCCGAAGACGGAAAGTGTTTAAAGTGTGCTTATTGGCGATTCCGGCGTAGGGATACGGCTGGTCGGGAGCGCTATCGTGCAGTAACATCATCCTACTAACGTGGTACTGTTGTCACACTATTGGTCTAGGATATTGCTAAGCATTTCACGTATGAGAATATTGAGCGAGGGCTGAGGGAATTACGTGATCATGCTCATCAGAATACTAGCGTTTTCGTTTCACCCGGTCTCAGATCAGCGAATTGGGTGTACGTCAACTTGTTTCGCCCCCTATCTAAAGGTATATCGAATCTTTCACGCGGCGAAGTATATGTATGGTGGCTGTTTAAGTTCGCTCGTCGTAGATCGGTGGCGTTCGATTCAGTCTGAATCTGAGACCGAGTGGATCGAAGACGGCTATTAAAACAACAATGAGCACGACAACAAGTGCGCGTAGTGTTTGAAGATTATTTGCACGAGGAGCCGGAACGTGGGCCGAATGGATGCAAGGCGTAGGAGGAACCGTACTGTTTCCCAAAGATTACATCTAAAAGGTGGCGGATTTGATGCAATTAGGGTGCATTAATTATAAGTGACGAAGTCCAGACCGGACTCGGTCGAACTGGTGAACATTTCTGGGGGTTCAGGATCATGACATTATTTCGGATATTGTTACCATGGCTAAAAGAATTGGCAATAGTTTTCAAGGGCTGCCGTCGTCACAACGCCGAAAATTGCCGAATGTTTGGGACAAGCTCGGTATTTAATACGTCCGGTGGTAATTGTTATTGCTGCTTTGGAAGTTATCGAGGAGGAGGAATTGCAGAACCGTGTACTTATTTCCTGAAAGGACTAGCAGAGATGATTGATGTGTATCCAATAATTGGAAATTTACGAGGCAAAGGACTTAGGATTGGAGATGAATTCATGCAGAATAAAACGACAAGAGAGCTATTGAGCTCACTTTTTGGTAGCTAATATTTGGGAGACGTAGTAAGTCGTTCAAGTGCATAAGCTCGAGAAACGCCAATATGTGTCAATAACAAGTAGTAATCGGGGTCTGCACACGATGTCGTGTTAAGTTTACTACGTGTTATACATTATTAATCCTACTTGACAAGGTCGTGGATTTACGGATCTCCGTAAACCCATTGACTGCTGCGCGTCCGTGATTAAGGCTGATCTGCTACTGATCATCACTTAACACGAACTATTCCCTTTTTTTTAGGTACAATCTTACAAAAGATCGTTGCTCATGGTGCACATGGACGGACTGGTGCGCAGGCTAGGGAGCAGACACTATTAATTATAAGCCATAAGGTCTGGGATAACTTTACAAGCTAAGAAACATTGAACGCATATTATCGAATTGAAGGATTATACAATTAAACTGAAGTTTTGGAATAATTTCACAAGTTAATCCTAACTACTGAAACGTAAAACATTGAACGCATATTATCGAATTGAAGGATTATACAATTAAACTGAAGTTTTGGAATAATTTCACAAGTTAATCCTAACTACTGAAACGTAAAACATTGAACGCATATTATCGAATTGAAGGATTATACAATTAAGCTGAAGTTTTGGAATAACCTTACGGATGAATTCTAGTTACTGTAATCCTAAACATTGAAGGCATATTATCGAATTGTACCCTGACGGATTATACCTTTAAGAATATTATTTTTTTAGTATATTTTGTTTCTTTAAATTTTAATATTAAGTTCAAACTAAATACCGTAGTGGAGTATTGAGAATTGACTAATGCATAGCACCTACATAAATATATAGGAAGGTACTATAATCATATTCCATGACAATAAATTATGTATATACTCGCCAACAACTACATATGTGCGCACATACAGGGTAGGCAGAGCTATTCTTAAACTGATAAACGATCGAAATTTACCTTCTTTTTACTGGATATGATTAGAATCATTCCTTGTATTGTTGTATTACGCTTCCATATAACAACCTATAAAAATTTAGTACTTTCATGAAACCTTATATCTATTGAATTTAGACAAAAATAAAATGATGTGTTATTAGAGAACCTGAGTTTTCAGCTATCCTCTCTCTCCCCAGTTTTAGCGGACACGTAGTTATACCTAACTTTTAATTTTGGCTTGGGGGTTAAATAACAAACCTGTTTATATCGCGCTTTAACCAAGGATGGGTGGGAATTATCGCGATTGAGTCACCATCCACCTGTGACTCGAAAGAAAGCAACGGATTTGTGGATTGAAGCAATGATCCCGTTTCATTCGTAGGTAAATTTTTTTTTGTTGTTCTTTTTCCGGGCTATGACGTGTGATATAATGTAACGTCCTGGATTAATAGTGCCAGCACCATCATCGTACCCTCCCTTAATCTCACCGTCGCTGAGCAAGCGCACTAGCACACGTCCTCCTCTGGCAGTACTATTATTAGGGTTTGGCATTTAACTGTCTGGTAGACTTTTACGGTCATCATGCCACCCATTCCAAAAAAACTATCGTTACAAAATATAAAAATATCCGTGAAGTGATATCTCTTTGAACTGAAGTACTGGTAATTTTACATCATTCGGTCCAAAATAAAATCATTCGTGGACAGCAAAAAAAACTCTATTCAACTTCTTGGCGCGATTAGAGTCGGAAAAGTTTACTTTATTTTAACGATGAATCGTTGATTCAACAAATCTACAATCTTGTCACAACTCCAGTAAGTATCTGAGCTGCTACCAAAGAATACGTTTCGAACAGCCGATCTCTTCAGAGGAGACTCAACTTCTAGGCTCCAGCAAACTATCGTTGGACCTCGCTCCTCGTGAGAAAACTGCTGCACCCCAGCCAGTTCGCCTATCATCCCGGCAAATCTACGGGAACTGCTCTCCACAACCTCATTGAAGAAATTCAAGTGACTATGCCAGCTAACAAAACAGCACTATGTGCTTTTCTTGACATTGAAGGAGCCTTCGACAGCACCTTCAAATCCATTGAAAGGGCCCTTAGAGGCAAAGAAGCCGATCTCACCATCACAGTCTGGGTGAAACGTATACTCTACGTTGCAAAGTGACATAATACCTAGTATACCAACAACCTTGTTAAAACCCTTTGATTCAATTATTCCTTTCAATCAGACATATAGAATAAAGAAAGGTGGGCAGACGGCTACAACTCTCTCCTAACCAGCACAATTAAATGGTTCACAGACGGCTCCAAAACGGAAGAGGGTTTCAGCGCAGGCATTGAACCATCATCCCAGGGGTAAAACGTCGCCAGAGTTCCTAGCGGAAGTACACGCCATCGAGGTTTGTGGTAGGCTGTGCCTAACTGCTTTCTGGTAAAACAGGGACATAGCAATATTTACAGACAGTCAAGCAGCTATCAAAGCACTAACAAGCTTCACTATTAATTATAAGCTAGTGGTGTCCTGTCAAGAAGTCCTCAATAATGTGGCACAAACTCCCACTTCACTGGGTCGTTGGTCTTTTCGGAATCGAAGGCAATAAGCTAGCAGATAGGCTAGCAAAGCCTAGAAACTTTTTGTGGAATATCACTACTTAGGAGGTGCATGCTAGCAACTGCACGTCGGAAAAGTAGATATGCTATCGAAACGTCAATAAGGCATAGAAATGCAAGAGATATTGACGCGAAGCGTCAAGGCAATTAACACACACCACACTCTACTACTGCAGAAGCCAAATAAGATACTGGGAAATTCATCTCGGGCTACTCACGCACATGCGCCTCCCTGGAATTGCTTCGGTTGAGCAAGAACAGGGTCAGAATAATTTGCGGAATTTTAATGGGACACTTGCGGGATAAAACCATGAGTATTGTATCAGATGTAAGCTGTCGTCGCTTTTGAGAGGCCGATGATGAGACCTCACAACATTCTTTGCGAGTGCGAAGATTTTGCCCAACGACGCACCGAATGCTTCGACCTAACATTATTCTTGGCCCAGGTAATCCTGGCCAGATCAGTCAATTTATAGAGAAGAGTCGGCTGAATCATGTGATCTAGTCCAGCCTCCCGGTGCAAAGGGCAATAACACAATAGATAAAAGGTCACAGTGCTTGAGGTTCCAACACGACCTACGGCCCAGCCCCTTTATCATCAATTGCGTTCGGTACCGAAATTTCAAACCAGCAGCATCTGACCCCTAAAGAGGCGAAGAGCTTGTCATGGACCAATGAGCCTATTGACAGTAGCAGAAAGCATTTCGTGACACGCAAAGACTTTGCGCGCAGCGACCCACAGTTCCAGCCAGGAAAGGTGGTTAGCAGTGGAGCTGAGACTTGTAGACAAACTGGTGCAGCGAATGGAATGGGACGCCGAAAAACCTATGCCATCATTTGATGGAGCTGGATGGTTCAAACTTTTCAAGATGATAAGCTTCGGAGACGCAGCAACACTGAAGGGATGCGGAGACACAGTGCCGACACTGGACGGTTTATGAGAGGTTGCAAAGCTCAACATAGTCGATCAGGACAACATTCCAGCAATATCCAAAGCGAAGGTGCTAGTGCCGAGGGATTTTACCGGCAGAGACCTCACTCAAACTGCTCCGACGGATGATTGGTTAGTCTTGCATACCGGTGAACCGACACCGGAAGGCGGACAAACTATCATGCTTCAAATTAACAAAGCAGCGGAGGACATCCTGTACTCTCTGAATGGGAAGATGGGATGGGGCTTAGGAAGTGTATTCTTAGAGCTCAAAAAAACGCCATCCCATGGACGGGAACGAGAATAGGCTGAAAACCAACGGGGTGGAAAAGGTGTTGGAAATCCTCACTGTCGCGGCCGACAACAACAGAATGAGAGAGAATCTGAGATGGATGATCCAGACGCTACTCTAATATAACGACCACATCACTGTTGAAGGAACCCTAGCGATATGCTAAAGGTGCTTTAAATCAACCTGCATCACAGTAGTTCCGCATCAGAATAATAAAAACATTCTGAAACTCCTATGACAGGAAGAAGAGTAAAATCCTCTTGGAACTACCTAGACGACAGTGTGCAATAGTAGTTACTAGTACTACGGAAACACGCATACAGACTAAAATGGATAATGATAATACTAATGGGTAGTGGATGCAGGAATTGCAAGCTACCAAATACCGAGGAAATGACACCTATGGCACCTTCTGTGCAATTGTCCAGCGCTCGCTAGGAGAGGTTAAAAATGCCTGGAGGACTCAGCTTGAGAAATCTTTGGAGCTTCGCTAATGAGTCAGGATCCTTCGAGCTTAACAAAGATCTTTTGGTAACGACTAACACCAACACCGAAACCTAATGGCGGTTACCGGAATCATGTGGTATCGCTATGGACACAAGTGGTATATATGGAACCGTTTAGGCTTTGACACAACCTAACCTAAAAACCCGGCATACTTGCTCAAGCACAGCAGTATCTTTTGAAGATTCCTACATCACCTCGTTAAAAAAAAGGAGGCAGAAAATTCGATGCGTATCTTCACATTTTACACATTTGACATGTTTCAGTTTTCAGCAAAAGCAAAGCTATTGTAGAACAATGTTGCGTGGATTAAAAACGACAATTGGCGAAATTGTTGCGATTGGACGGTAGGTGGTCGTGGAGATATACTGCTCCACTTTGACTTTAAGAGAAAATATGTTCCCGGAATTGCGATTCGAATCAGGGGAATTGCGATACCGGATCGGAACGAAACATCTTTAAGGAACGCGGTCAATAAGTGCAATATATATGCGGATCAAAAGTTGCAAATATCATAGTAATATGATACATTTTCGAGCACGGTAGCCGTGTTCGCTCGGTCACTGCTCTACGATCTAGAGAATGGAGGTTTGGTCCTCGGCGCCTGTGGGTACTAATAGAACTCCCACTGCGCTCCAAGCTTGTCAGCATAAAGACTGCGCGGATAGGAGGTGCATACTAGCAACTGCACGTCCGAAAAGTAGATATACTATCGAAACGTCAACAACGCATAGAGATGCTAGAGATGTTGACGCGCCCATGCCCCTGGAGGAGCCAAGGGGATTAACAGATATTTGCGAAAAGTTTCACTTTAATTCTCTCGAGAAATCATATCTCAATAACATGAATTAGTCTGTTAGGTAATAGTTGAGAAAAGAGATAAGAATTGAGAGACGGAATCAGTTTTTTCTACTTACCATTTTTTTTTAAATTAAATATTATTGTAAATATAGGAGTATTTTTTCAAAAGGGATTAATACCGACACTACTAAATATTTTGGTATATTTACAGAATTTCATTCAACAGGAAACTCTCTCAATATTTATGTATTAGTATTCGGATATTGGAATACCTGATACCGTATTAGATAGTATTTAGAACCTCCACCAATATTCTTTCTAACAAAACTTTCAAGGCATATGCATGGCAACGATAAAATAGCATTCTCATAAGGTGCACGTCAAAATGGATAATATTGGATTTTACAAAACACTTTCCCTGCAGCCCTCAAAAAAGTAAGATCTTAACTGAAAAAAAAACAAACGCAAAGATACAGAGAAATCAAATTGATTACATGACATAAATTAGCATTCAGCGGTAAGTGATATATAATATGCATTTACTAAATATGTAAAAGAAATTTTTTTAATTTTGAATGAATTTCTTCCAAATTTTCAGCCAAATAGGTGTGTGTTTTTGTTCTGGTCAGGAAGACAACTAAATGGTTCATTATAACATTCTTAAAAGGGAAACCACAAAAATAGTATGCAATTAAGCAGAAAATGTGACGGTGTACGTATACGAAAAAGAGTATAACAAATAGCCGTGTTCGATACCATCGAACAAAGATCTAGAGTAAATCGAACGGCCTGGATCTGTGCCAAGCGAATTTAAACAGCCACCATACAGATAATTCGCCGCGAGGAGACGAATTGCGGACTTAGTATACAAATATTAGGGGTGAATGGCCAGAAACAAGTTGACGTTTAACCAATTCACTTTCAACTCTGATCCAGATGTGATCCAATACGAGACCTGCACCGTAGATCGGTCAGTCGTTTCGTATGGGAATGGACCTTTGTCCGGGTGAAATGAACACGGCTAATGCGCATACAGAATAATAATAATAGATAGATCAAAGATAATAAATGTTCCATAAAATACTTAGGACAGAAAACACAAAAAATTGCAAGACAATACGCAAACGAATCAGCTGTGAACAGTTTTCCTCTTTTCTCTGCAGGGTGTACCGCTCCTGATGGTAAATAATTTAATGGTAGATAGTAGAGTTCATTTGAGGAAAATTACGAGTAACTTGTGACATGGACACTCTCCCTTTAACCGTTACAGAATTAAAGCATTCTTTGTAAATTGTGTCAAAAAATTTGACTTGTCGAGTGAAATCATCTCTGGAAGGAACACTTATAGAGGAAGCCCTTGACGGTACTTCCTGAGTGAGATACTAGATTTTCCCCTACTAGCGCCAATCCTACTAAAAATTCGAGCGCTGTAACACTGGTTGCAGTGCTGTGTGAGGGAGCTCCCAACGAATTATCCCGACGGCTAGTCCACGGTGTAGGACTTGCCCTAGCACCCAGTATGGCAACAATATGAAGGCGCTCTTAACGAGCCCTCCTGAGGGATGCAGCCCGAAGTGAGACTGCATCTACAATAGCTACGAATTTAGTACTAGACGAGGGTGCTTTTGTCGAGTCTCCCTGACGACGGCCCGTCCCCGGTCTAGGGCAACTGAGCCTAGCCGGATCGAAGTTTCAACAGTTGTATCTTTGAAGTAACGGTGATCTTTGCAACCGGGAACAAGTCCATTTATATCAAATTTTATGTAGTTTCAGAAAATAAGGTTAAATCTCGGATTAAATGATTGCGGGAGTGGAAAATTTTGATTTTGATCGACAGGTCAAGCTTTTTGACACAATTTACAAAAAATGCTATAACTCTGTAACGATTTTAGAAAGAGACAGAGAAAGCGTTCATGTCATAAGTTAATTTTCCTCAAAGGAAGAGTACTGTCTACAATTAAATTATTTACCATCAGGAACGGTACATCCTGTATATGTATAAAGTGTATGAATATTTTATTGTATAGTGGCCCAACACAACATAATTTCTGTTTCAGATCAAAACGAAATGCTAGTGCAATGACTTCAGACGATTAAAGAACGGAACAAAACTCGCTACTTTTGAAAGATTCACTCAAAAACAAGGAAAACGCTAACAAATATTGCGAAAATGAGGTCAGGAATGAATTGCACAAGCACTTCGTTGTAGTTAGACTCGAGCGGTTAAAATTTATTCGTGTTTAGATACTCATTACAAGTTTAAAGTACTTTTAATATTCATTCAGTAGTATGAACTGTACAGAAGAGGAGATTTCTCTTCTCTCGTTTGTTCTGAAACGAAATAGCGTTTCGCATCCTCTCTTGGGCCCACGGCTTACCTTTTATTTGGCCTATTAATTTGTATCTTCCGAATATTCCTATGGATAAGATATAGTATTACACGAAAAAGTACAATAGAGTAACTAGTAGATCTACGAGTATTTCGAATTGTTTTTTTGTTATACTCAGTTTATTAAGAAAATTTCAATATAACTGCTAAATTCTAGACGCATTTAATTCTCCTAGATATATTGATTAAAAAAACAACAAAAAACTACCTAACTAATGGCTTTTTCGTTATGCATTTAGTGATGTCGGAGTTAAAGTGAAAATTACGGAATTTTGTCGATGAAATAATAGGTGCGTTCGCTTCACCCGGATTTAGATCGTGCGTGAATCGAACGCTATGTTTTTAAAATGTCAAACTTGAAACAATTGAAAAGTGATACGATCACCAAAGTATTCCTATCACTTCATCAAGGATCCCACTTGATACGATGAGATTCCATATCTGACCTGAATCTGTCTGGATCAAAGACCGGTCGGTCGTTTTGTATGGAAATTGATGTAAATCCGGGCAAATTGAACGCATCTAATAATACCTACAATATACGTTCGTATCTACCTGGAAAGCTATTGCGATTATTTGCTGTCGTTAAATTAAGGCGCCTTTTTTTGGATCGGTTAATTTATGAATAAATTCTATATGCACTTTATACTCATTTGCCTTAACCCCTAGTGGGGCATAATGCGCAAGTTTCGGACGATGCACGTTGCCAGCATACACCTTCTGCTCCCATCTAGCCGCCAACCTGCGACAAGTCGAGAGATGTTGTGGCTTATTATTACGCCCCGCTCCACAGGGGAGACAATACAAACATCCATGGCCACGAATGCCGTGGACGAGACTTGAATCCGTGACGACCGTAGTCACACATAAGACTGGCGCCTCTACGCACACCGGTTGCCCAAGAGCTGCCACAACCCTTTTCACTGCAAGAAGAAAAGTATATATGGATGTGTACGTGTTATACATTTTGCAAGTCCATTTTGACATGGATATGTCTTATAGCTGGGGGTCATCCTAAAAATCTGTCCGTCACACGAAATGTCTGTTTTTCTACTCGGGGGTCAGAAGAGGAAACAAGCCCATTGAAAATTTTTCTATTCTGGTTGTGCATGTCGTTTGAGTGAAGTGGTCATTGTGCATGGCTGTTGCTTGTGGATCCGCGCGGGCGGCGCGCTTGCGGGGATCTTGTGTGTACATGTTGAGATGTTGGTTGACGTTGGGGACGGCAAGAGTGAATGTAGTGGCCGATTTAAAATAGCACCCATTGTACTATCTGAATCACTAGGATCCCAGAAAAAGTAGCAAGTAGTCAGTTCGACTAACACTTGGACATGCGCAGACGCAATTTGAGAGAGTGTACATAGTTCCCGCCCCCCGAAGATGAGCGAGAGCGGATGAAGTTAATTCGAGCCAAATCGGGTGATCCAGCGACTGTGGTTGTGCATTTGCAATGGCGGCGATTTGAGGTCTGACTGGTTCACAATGTGGGCCCCCACCACACGTGCAATAAAGATATAGAACAAAATGGCGGATTTATACTACGTGCTATAAATATAGAACAAAAGCTCCACATACGGTACGATGTATTAGCAGCATAAATGTTGACTTTCAATAGGGCGTGTCTATCTGTCTCATGTGATTGGGTGCTCAATCTCATTAGAACGGGTGTATCCGGTTCATATGGGGACGTTAGTTTTCAATGGGGTATGTCTCTCTGTCTCTTAAAGGGGGTGTTAACTTTGATTTGGGGCGGGTTTATCGGGAATTGGTTCTTGGAAGACAGGTTATTGGCTTTTGGTGGGAAATGATACAAAGTATCTACACTGCATGCAGATACATCGAAACATGGATATGTGTTTGGCTACCGACTGCGTGTAACCTGTTGTGTTGAAGATATCGACGTAAGTTTTATAAAGATCCCAGTATAGTTATACTGGATGAAATCATTCGACAAAACACATCCCACGCTTTCGGTAGGGATAAGACATATTCATGTTTCGATGTATCTGCATGCAGTGTAGATACTTTGTATAATTTTTTTTATTGGAATTCGGGAGCAACACATCTCGGCGCAACTGGTCTCAATACACCTCTCCCGCTTCGGCATTGAGCTCAACTCAGGTCCTTGGATCTGCTGCGTTTGCAACAAAACACTGCACCCTAACGCCACCTCAACAAGATGTAATTGCTGCGATGGATGGTGCCATTTAAGAAATTGCTCTGGGCTGAATCACAACAAGCAATGGAATCCCTTCAATGTCATCTCAAACACCTAACACATAACCACCAGTTACTGTCCAGGTTGCAGGCTGCAACCTATGATTCCGTTTCTGCGGCAGCTGGTTCTTCGTACCGGAACGATCCGTTTTTCAACGACCAAGAGCTGCCAAACCCCCACGATGCAAGAACAACTGCAGTATTCGAAGCATCGCTACCACAACAACAACAACTCCAGTGAACAAAATGACCACCTACTGGATCGTTCCTGCGGCAGCCGGTTCTTCGTACCGGAACGATCCGTTTTTCAACGGCCAAGAGCTGCCAAACCCCCTCGATGCAAGAAGAACTGCAGTATAGGAGCATCGCTACCACAACAACAACAACAACCACCTACTGGATAGCTACGCAGCACCCCCTTACACCAGC
Organism: Chloromyia formosa; assembly: GCA_964017055.1. Classification (NCBI taxonomy): domain Eukaryota; kingdom Metazoa; phylum Arthropoda; class Insecta; order Diptera; family Stratiomyidae; genus Chloromyia; species Chloromyia formosa. The sequence continues at coordinate 13,478,903 of OZ024817.1, forward strand.
ACCACCCGTCGCTAATTATAATACCGTTTCGCTCGTACAATGTAACTTTTGTTGTTGTAGTAGCAACGCCTTATAGTAAGATGTGTGTGTGTGTGTGTAAGTTATATGTCCGCGGTGTCCAACGGTGTCGAGGCCAAAAAGATAGTGGCATTGGCTGTGTTTCTGCGAACGAATCAGGTTTTGACATTTCTCGAATTCTCCTCCATATGCTTTCCCCTCCGGTAAAATTTGTACGGACAACTGTCATGAAAATGTTCCTCTCCGGATCAGAATACTTCTCAGATCCGGAGGGGAATATTTTCAACGTCTCCTGAACTGAGCTACAGCAAGCATAGGCCTCCGCTTAGCTCGTTGAGGGGCCTTTTTCTTCGCCAGATGGCACAGCCCGACCTTTACGGTTATTTGCTACCTTAGGCTCCGTCCCCACGGGCATCTTCGGATGCCCCCAAACCGTCCATTACATATTTGGCGCCCAACGTGGTCAAGTTTGGGGGTTTCCAACAATATTGGCGCAAGATACCCATGGTTGGGAGGGCAACGCCGCGCCGGGCCCATAACATCTGGAGCCCATATAGAGCCGTTCAAGATCAAAGGCTCATCTGGCTTGTAGAGTTGAAGGATCTGTCCTGATTGGACGGTATTCCCATCTTCGTCATATCTTTGGCCCTGTGCCTGTTTGTAGTTTGGCTGATGCAGTCCTGTGTCCCTGCACGGGACTTTGTATTTTTTTTCGTATTTTGGGAGTTTAACGTTCGTCGTCACAGTTAGGTTTCTCTTTGTGTATCTTGTTCTTTTGGTAGGTTATTTCACATGCTTTTCTTTGAGTAACAGACAGACCTGCGATATCTTTCTTTGTTGATAATGGAGGAGGCCGGTGACTGCCGTGTTTTGCGCACCGCACTACTCCCGACAGCTGAGCTGGTCTGCCAGCGCACGTCACAGGTGGTCCTCGGAGAGTGGTTCTTTGACACTTGGTGTCCGACAGGCCTTCATGGCCATACCAACCCTCGTCCTCCGGTATCCATTATTACAGGAGGTTGGTCAATAGACTCTTCCATGAGAGAAGCCGCATCGGTAGAGAATGACGGCTCGGAGCGCCCCTCTTCGCATTACTCTTGTAAACCTTCAGAATGACCGGAGTGAAGCTGTAGTCAATAACACCAGAGCCAGAAATGCAGTGTTGATCGTTCCTGCGGCAGCCGGTTCTTCGTACTGGAACCACCCGTTTTTCAACGGCCAAGAGCTGCCAAACCCCCACGATGCAAGAGAGCCGCAGTATTCAAAGCATCGCTACCACAACAACATGCAGTGTTGATGACAAGAATAGCGCAACACATATCGTTCACTCGCTCTTCAACCTTCACCACCCCACAATCGTGAGAAGGGAGATCGTCATTACTCATTTGAATGTGGTGCAGGATCCCTAGCGGTTCGGAGGGTTTTGAAGGCAACCAGACCCGAGCTCTAGGTCGACAGGGTATCCTATCATTAGGAATTGCCTCCAGTTTAGCCCCTTACCACAATCCCCCGACGGTGCTTATGGCTGTTTTGAATAAGTCGATCGAACGCTGGTTAGCAAACTGCATGAGTTTTATTCGCCCTTGATACCAGCCGGTATCCTTGCACTTGGGAGCAGGTCTAGGAAATTTTTCCATTATTTGAAGGAAATTAGAGGCCAGTTCACCTGCCACCTTCTTCCATTTAGCGATCGAGATGCTACCATCCGCATCACTATGGTCAATGACCGCCAACTCAATCTACTCCTTCACAGCATCCGCGTATGAAGGACTCGAGCCAGTATCATCGGCAGTCTTTAGTTTCTTTAGTTCCCTAGAAGACTCGCCATCCGGCCGATTTCTTTTGGAGGTGGTTGGCTCAAATAGATCTGCAGAAATCACGCTGATAGCCCATTCCAATGACGCTTTTTGTTCTGCTGTCCTCCGCTCCTCAGGAATTGTCTCCAAAGAATCGCGCGTCCGAAGCGCACTTCGGCGCATCCTGAAACGGGCCTTAGAAGAAGGGAGGTTCGAGATTTACAATCTCCTCTAGCAATATTATCCGCACACTCCTGGCTGGCCGTTTTTGCACCACTAGAGCCAGGCGTGGCCAGATTCGAAGCGGCGTGTAGTTTTCCCAGAGAGGATCCTCACAGCGAAGCATCTCTCACGATACCACTCGGTTCAGGCTTTGCTAGATTTAGAGGGGTACATGAAGGTTGGATCCTTGCACCAAGGTATCCCGATGTCGTGTAACTGACTGGGTAACATGATCGTGATCGACCTTCATCGCACCACTCGGACCAGTCCTTAAAATAGGCGAGCCGTCCTTTCCTCTGTTTAAGGTTTAGAGCTCGGACCAGCACACCACCCACACATCTGAGCACGCGTCGCGCACAAACAGATCTCCTGGCGATTGAGCCCCACGAAACGGACCGCCCGATAAAGGGCCCGATGATGACCCCCATGGAGAAACCGCTATGCGATGAACTAGTACTAAGCCATATTAGCCTCAGGGACAGCTGGACACCGGTCATATGTGCTGCTTTGTTTCCAATGTACGTCAAAATCGACACTGTTCATTCCTAGTAATTATTTTCCCTATTCGCCACAACACGTACAACTCATTTCCAATTTTTTTTTCACTGACGCATATCGAGCACAGCCAAACTGCTTCTTAAATCAGGCCGAGTGTAAGGATCGTAAATGTATTAGCATACAAAATCCTCGCATTCACCATATTTTACTTTCACTCTGCATGTTGCTCTAGGCCCCTCTAGGCTCTATGCTAGACTGAACGGTGTGACGCTGTGCGAGAAGCTGGTCTTATTCCGGCGCCACATTATGGGTGACTCGCCGAGTCCCGAGTCAAGTGGAAAACACGTTGTGCACACCCAACGTCCAAAGATTCTACGAGTGAACAAATTTCATCTAATGGAACGAATGCCGAGCAAGCACTCGTGGTATCTATGGTTAGGTTAGGTAAAGGGGCTGCCATGCTACCGCACAGCACACTTAGACCACCTCTGGGTCTGTTGTAATACCGCCAGTCACTGAATTAAACCTAGGCGACAAACCAGCCTGTGCTAGCAATATATCGATTGAGCTGTATTACACTCGTATCCTTAAGGTTCTCCAGCACCCGGAAAAATACAAGAACCCAGAAATTTCCTCCGCCTCTCAGCCAGGGCCGAACAGTGACAAGGAAGATGGAGGACGCTCTCCTCCTCATCCACGTTATCACAGCTCCTGCAAAAGTCATTGTGAGGAATACGAAGCCTCCAGGAAAGCTTTCCTATAGGACAGTGTCCCGTAATAACCCCCACAACTCTGCCAATGTGTTTCCTGTTCAGTGAAAGCAGTATGGCGGAGCGACTAGGATCAAGTTTTGGCCAAATCGACTTCGTTGTTCGGCACGTCCCGCTGTTTAACCATCTCATGTTCGCCCTGTCAACCGCGGCGGCCATGATGACAAGTTTGCACGATGAGGCTGGCATTTTGATGTTTACACGGTCCCCGTCAATAACTCCCGGTTGTCCCCTCTCGAGCCAGCTCATCCGCCTCGCGGTTGCCTGCGAAGCCACAATGGCTCGGTATCCAACAGAGCGTAATGTTGAAAAAACCACCCATCTCCCTGAAGGCTAAACGACAGTTCGCGATGGTTTTCGATGTAGTCAGGACGGATTCAAGTGATCGAATTGCAGCTTGACTGTCCGTATAAATAGTAAAGTCCCTCGTGGTCACAACATGATTTCCCAGCCAGGTCAGAGCTTCCAGGATTGCCGAAACCTCCGCTTGCAGGACACTACAGAAGTCGGGAAGACGAAATGACAAGTTAATTCCCAATCCTTCCGAATAGATATTAACCCCAATTCCGCCGTCGGTCCTAGAGCCATCCGTGTAGATGACCATGGAGTCGGTGATCATGAGCGTGTTAACACCCCAAAGATCCCTCGACGGAATCAAGCTGGTGTGGTTCCGCCCAAAAACCTATTTTGCACAAGTATAATCAGTCTCCGCAGGGAGATCTAAGTTGCCCTGTATAGTCGAGTGTCCACAACTCAACGTGCGCCACTGGCCAGTTGCGCGAAGGCGTAAAGCCGTGTTGGCCGCCAGATGTTCGCCGCAAATATCCAGAGGAAGCAAGCCGAGCACCATGTCCAATCCGACTGACGGAGTTGTTCTAAAAGCCCTCGTTATAGCCAGCGCCGCTAGCCTTTGTACCTTACTTAGTAGGTTGCAATAGGCCGTTACTCGAAGTGCCGTCCACCATACACTTATTCCGTACAGTAGTATAGGACGTACTACAGCTGTGTATAACCAATATACAGCTTTAGGCTGCAGGCCCCAGTTCTTACCTATGGCCTTCCTGCACGAGTAGAGGGCAACAGTAGCTTTCTTGACCCGTTCTTCAATGTTGGGTTTCCACCCAAGTTTCCTGTCAAAGATGAGACCGAGGAACTTAGCTTTGTCGGTGAAAATCAGTTGAATGCCCTCCAGTGAGGGAGGTTCAATAGGGGGAATCACGCGTCTTCTGGTAAAGAGCACAAGCTCCGTCTTAAGCGGGTTAATTCCGACGCCGCAGAGGTTTGCCCACTCAGTTAGAAAAGAAAGGGCGTTTTGCAATAGCTCGCAGAGGACACCAGGAAACTTACCTGTGACTGCGATGGCAACGTCATCCGCATACGCAATAACTTTGCACCCGACCTCTTCCAGTTTTAGAAGCAGTCTGTTGATCGCTACATTCCAAAGAAGGGGAGACAGCACTCCCCCTTGCGGGGTTCCTCTACAGACATCCCTACATACCGACGATGTACCAAGGGTAGTGTGTATGCGCCGAGATGTTAGTAGTATGTTAACGAGTTTACAAAGCGACTCGTCGACCTTGAGGCCCAGGAGTGCCTCAATTATCGCACTAGGTCTAATATTATTGAAAGCACCCTCGATGTCCAGGAATACAACCATCGTGTATTCCTTTTGATCAAGGGATTTCTCAATCTGACTGACCAAAGAGTGCAGAGCCGTGTCCACCGACTTACCTTTCCAATAGGCATGTTGCGACGTGGATAAAAGCCGTGACGGGATAGTGTCCCGCAAATGGATGTCAACCAGTCTCTCTAATAGTTTCAGTAAAGTAGAAGAGAGGCTTATTGGTCGGAGATCGTTTGGGCGCGCATGTGAACTTCTACCCATTTTCGGGATAAAAATCACCCGCACTTCCCTCCAACTGCGAGGAACGTACACCAGCTCCAGGCAGGCCATTAGGATACACTCTATCCAAGGATATATAATATCTACACAATGCTGCAAGTCCGCAGGAATGATGCCATCGGGTCCAGCCGATTTATAAGGTTCAAAGCTGGAAATTGCCCACAGAATCTTCTCACGAGATAAGATAGATGCACTATCACATGGCGCTATGCGACGCATGGAGGGGTCCCTCAGCGGGACTGCCGCCGAACTACCAGGGAAGTGTGTGTCAAGTAGACACATAATGGTTTCCCTGCTCGAGGACGTCCAGGACCCGTCTTCCTTTTGTAGGAAACTTGGCATAGATGGACTTGACGCCAGGACTTTCCGAAATCTAGAGGTCTCACAAGATCCTTCGATACGTTCGCAAAAGCTCCTCCAAGCATTGCGCTTCGCTCCTCTTAATTCTTTCTTGAAAGAGTTCAGATGTTTTTTATATAAGTGCCAATCCGACTCCAGCCTTGAAGCCTTAGCCTTATTGAAACTTCTCCTACACTCAGCCCTAAGTTCGGAGATCCTAGTACTCCACCAGGCTGGTTTTTTCTTTCCTGCACGTGAGATAGCCGGACATGATGAAGACACCGCTGCCTTCATAACATCCGTGAGAGTGTTCACCATGTTGTCCAGCTCCAGTTCGTTGCAGGGCTGTCTTGGTAGAGGAGGTAGCCCTCCACAGAAAGCATCGCGATACTTAGGCCAGTTGGTCTTTCTGCGATTTATAATGGGTTGAACTGCTTCAGGACGCACGGTGAGGCTGAACTGAAGGTATCGATGATCAGAGAAGGAGTGCTCCGGCGACACTCTCCAGTCTCTGAAAAGGTGGATGATGTCATCCGACGCCAGAGAGATGTCAAGGACCTCCTGTCTGGCTTTTGTTATAAAAGTAGGCTCGCGACCCACATTACAAATTGAGAGATTAGTACTCATAATGTACTCGAGGAGAGATTCTCCGCGCTCATTGGTGTCCGAGCTGCCACAGACATCGTGATGCGCATTAGAGTCACAGCCAAGAATCATACTAATTTTCGATGTCCTTGCTGCTGCAATGGCAGCTCTAAGATTGGGTGAAGGGAACGTGCCCACACTGTCATACGGCATGTAAGCCGATGCGAGTCTTTATCGCTGTAAGTTGAGAGAAGGAAGGCCTTGACGGTCTTCCTAACGAGAATGCAAGACCGAGGTCTACCCTGGCCTTTGGTATAGAAGATGGTATAATCAGGAGACCCCAGACCTCTGACGAGATCGTCCACAACCCAAGGTTCCTGAATTATTGCGATATCTTCTTCACTGCGTGCCAGCCGAAGAAGAATGGCAGCTGAGGCTGCTTTCGAATGGTGAAGGTTTACTTGTAGAAACCTTACCATTACGAATGCCTTTCAACTATCGTAACGTCTGCCTCCCCCTCCGTGTCGGATTCCAGGGAGTCGTGCACGAGAGATGGCTGGGAGGTGTCATCCAACACAGCCAGATCGGAGCCGAGAGACACACAATCGTCGTCCGTGACCTCCTCGGCGGGAATCGACACTACGAAGGGAGTGGATACGGCTGGGCTCACATCCTCCTCCATGGGAGATGGTTCCGGTTTACGCGCCTTTTTCAGATCGCTCTTATATATGCGGAGCTTTATCTTTACGAAACCGAGCCTAATAAGTCCGCCCGCTTTTGTTAGAGGAGCCAATGACTCTCTAAGTCATAAGTAAAACTGCACATCTGCAGTCTTTAACCGGGTCGTCCAACTTGACGATACGCCAGTCCTCCGTTGGAATACCCGGATTGCAAGTGCGGATGTGGCGCAATATTTGCTCCTTATCGGAGACAAAGGGCGGTAACCACGCACGGGCCCTGGGACGCGATGGTATTTCGTCCTTCGCCACTACTTCTACTCTAGCTCCTGGCCAGACCTCCCCCACCCGGCTGATGCCGAATTTAAACATTGTTGCAGACCGCTCGTCTGCAAACTTCATAATTTTCACCCGGCCCTGAAACCAGCCCCCGTCCTCACAGTCTGGGGGTGGTCCCGGGTAGGCTTCCATTACACTACCGAAGTTGACGGTCAAAAAGCCTTCGACCTTTCTCCAGTTGTCCACCGAAATGCCCCCGTCGGCATCATTTCGGTCGACAACCGCCAAAGTGATCCAGCCCCGTACCGCATCCGCGTAGGAGGGGGCTGTATCGTTGGCTCCAAACGTCTTTCGACGTTTCGGGGCCTCCGCCTGCTCTTCGGCAGATCTTTGCCGCTTAACGATCGCGTTAGCTTCCGGGGTCTCGGCGATAATCCTAAGAGCCAAACCAAAACCGGGGAAGAAACCAACGCAAGGCGAATCATACCGTCCCATTACACTCTTGTCTCCTGCGGCCAAGATTCTTGAAGCGCTACTCCACCCTATAATTACGACCCACATACAATTAGCCGATCATCAACATGGCTTTAGAAGAATGCACAGCACAACTACGGCATTGGATGCCATCACATCAAGAATACACAATGGCCTTAACAAAAGCACGTCCATGTCAACGAACCATTCTAGTGGCTTTAGATCTGTCAAAGGCATTCGACAATGTTAGCCACTCGTTTCTTCAGTCTGACATCTGCGGTACATCTCTTCCGTCGGGAATAATTAAGTGGATCGCGAATTACCTTGCCGGAAGACAGTCCTACACGGAGTTTAGAAATGGGAAATCTAAACTAAAGAAAATTAAACAGGGTGTCAACCAAAGAGGAGTCTTATCTCACACTCTGTTTAATCTATATATTTCCGGACTTCCGACGCCACCTGACGGACTTGAAATCGTCAGTTACGCTGATGACTGTTCGATTTTGGCAACCGGCAATGACAACACCCAAATGAGCGAGCCGATAAATGAATATCTTGAAGAGCTCAACAACCTCTTCGCTCTTCATCAGCAAAAATTTTACTCTGTCAGCGACAAAGTCTTCTGCTACTCTTTTTACCACCTGGACCAAGGAAGTGAGGCTACAACTGGATATTGCGGTAAATGGTCAAACTATTCCGACAATAAACCACCCAAAAATTCTCGGTGTCACCCTTGACAGCATGACCACCTCCTCGGCTCATGCGTCAACCATTTGTGACAGGATGCGAAGCAGGAACAAAGTCCTCAAAGCTTTAGCTGGCAGTTCCTGGGGGAAAGATAAGGAGACACTACTCGCAACTTACAAATTCATTGGGAGATCTGTGGCCAATTATGCGGCTCCCATATGGTCAGACAATTTATGCGATACTCAATGGAGAAACATACAGACCGGTCAGAACACTGCTCTTACAACTTTCAAAGGCAGCCCCTTGATATCGTCACAGGACCATCAGATATTTTAAAAGAACTTTTACAGTGTAATAGCCGCCTAAGAAAAGATTTGCGACATGAACGTTGCTTGTTTCAAGCACTTTTCTTACAAGCTTCCGCACCTTCTCCTTTAGGCGGCTAATATCATTCATAAAAGTTCTTTTAAAATATCGTTCATAAAAAATATTTGTAAAAGATCTTCTATAGTGTAATAGCCGCCTAATTAAGGTGGACGGTCTTATGACTTAATGGGCTACGGTACAATAGACCTCGTATGGTCACACAACGTTCCTGCTGGGTCAGTAGCTCGACTATCTTAAAGATTGCAAATATATTTTCATACAAAATCCTCGCGTCCACCACATTTTGCTTTTAGTCTGCATGTAGCCTTAGGCCCCAGATATATTAAACGGCGTAAAACTGTGCGAGAAACTGCTAACAGATGAAATATGGTAAAATCGAGAAAGTCCCTCTTATACATTTTCATACAAAAAACGAGCGTACGTACCAAAATAAAAGCAGAGCCGAGCCGGCGGGTATGTGACGCTCGCTCGCATTAACCATCTTCAGTTTCAGCTTTTCCTCGGGCTTTGAAACTTATTTATACGTATTTATGATATTAGTGATTACACTTTGATTTCAAAATTCCATTTCACTTTGACCACGACACCATCTAATATTCTAATACATAACACTGGGTAATCTAAGCTGATCCACTGTTGCTTTTTGTTCTTTAATTTCACTTGAGGGTCCAAAAAATAAAAAAACGGTGTTATCAATTTCGGAAAAAAAGTTCTAAGCGTTTAAAAATCGTAAAACGTAAATAGCTCGAGTACATAGTGTTGGCATCAAACCAAAAATTCAAATGCTGAATGCTAGCACACTTATAGGGAGAAAATAAACTTAAGCCATGCCTTGCTCTCTTTTTCGATTACTGGCTAAACAAAACATCTATTCGACGGGGTTCATGGAGCTCCAACGACCGAATGCGAACTGACGAAAACACATACCTGCTTAGCCTGCTATTGCGGGGCTTGGTATCCTCAGGACTGTCTTGGATGGGATTATCGGAATCGTCAAGTAGCGTCAGCTGCGCCGGACGAACAAAGATCCCGTAGTTGTCGGGACACTAGAAGAGCAAAGCAAATCATCCATAAATTTTCGATATAAGATTACAAATACAAATGGGTTACCGTGAAGTACGAGGTTCCCTTAATGGATCCATTGTTCTTTCCCTTGGGCTCGTCCAGGATCACACCCACCCATTTGCCCACCGAAAACGTAGTCATCCCGACATAGGCGACTTTACCGCGCACTCCTTTGCCAGCCACTTCAACACGCTGGCCAATTTTCATATTCTTCTCGGACATGATGAGACTATGATGGTGTTCTTTTGTGCAATAGGTGAAGACTGCAATGGAGTATGGTTACAAGTGTTCGATAGTAGACTAGTCAGGTGTGTGTAGCACGACTGAACCGAATAATTGAACGGGAAATATCAATACGTGATAATATCTTTAAGAGCACCAAAATTCTGACCAGAACCATCATCTAAGTGCATTTATTTACATCAGACAACGATATGAAAAAATTCAATTGGTAGCCAGGCCCACTTCACTTTGACGTGTCCATCTGCACCCTGCGATTTCAGCGTAGAACTGCAACACTCCAACAGTGTGGATATGCAGAAGTACTACTACTTGCGGTGATAGTGCCTTGCTCACCTTAAATCTATAAAATCTGCACTAAATTCTTGGAAATTCTTTTATTTTGTTTCAGAATTTTGCGGCCGACGGCTGTGAAACTCTTCTGCACAAATGACAGATAGTTCAACACAAATGGTAAAGTGTCAAAACGATGAAGTCAGCGGTTTGATGAAAGAGATGACTATCTGTGTTCAAACATATGATTCATTGGCCGCCTAGTGGGCACTAGAAGAATGTTTGTAAAGGAAGTTGAGAAACCGTTTCTTTGTCTCCAGAAAAAAACTGACAATTTTACTGCAAATTGAAAGTCAAACTAAATGAGATTAAGGCGGCTACACTTTAAAAGTTCTTTTACCTTTTTTTTTATAAAAGATATTTGTAAAATAACTTTTATAGTGTAATGGGGCAACTTTTATAAAAGTTGTAACGGACGGTTTGGTGGATATCCCAAGATGCCCGTGGGGACGGAGTCTATAACGTGCCATACACACACCGATCGATCGGCCGATCCGTCGCCCGATATTGATATCGGCCGATGGATCGGATATGTGGAAATCGCACCGATCGGCCGATGTGATTATCGCAAGTGAATGTCAAATTACCTAATTATTAAATTATGAAATTTCAAGGATTCTATTGATTTAAACGTGCCATACACACACCGATCGTACGGCCGATCCGTCGCCCGAAATCGATATCGGCCGATGGATCGGCCTGTGTATGTGGAAATCGCACCGATCTGCCGATATTTTTGTGCGATCTTCGTGCGATCGATCGGTGACGATCAATTGGATAGTGTATGTGATTATCGCAAGTGAATGAGTGCGTTCAGAAGGTGACAAAAGAGCAGAAACCGCTCGCGATCAGCTCCGGAGCTGCTCGGTTTGGAGTCTGCACCTGCTGAACGCTACTTCACCAGCTGACAAATCGACCAGCTGAAAGCTGACGATGACAATTTTAGACGTCAAGTACCGAAAAGTGCAAAATACATGAATCCCACGCTGTCCATTACAAAAATCACGAACAACGTGAAAACAAATTCAGAAGCACCCGAAAACCAAAGAACTAGAAGCCGAAAACGACGAAAACACAACAACCAATTTGATAACTGTCAAAACTCGGAAACTCGCAGCATGAGCGTGAGGTTGAAAAAGAAGAAGAAGAACCTGAGCACTGAGCACTGATCAGTGAGCAGAAATATTTCTTGCTCGGTGAAATTTGATCATGCTCACCCGAGCGGAAGTTGCTCAGTCACTTCTGAACCCGCTCGTTCTGAACATGTTCGCTGAGCGGAAGTTGCTCAGTTCCTTCTGAACGCACACAAATGTCAAATTATTAAATTATGAAATTTCAAGGATTCTTATGATTTAAATGGCACTGCAATTGAAATATCAAATATGTGTTATACGAAAATACCACACACATCCAAATAGTTAACAAAAATGAATCTAGGTTGGATTGGGAGTGAATCATAACCTGTTTTTTGAATTGTCATTCGTTATCGCATCGCACGAAAATCGTACAGTGTGTGTGCAGTGGAGATCGGCAGATATTTTGTGGCGATCCATCGGCCGATCGATCGGACGACGGATCGGATAATGTATGGCCACTTGGTAGCTTAATTGACCGTGAAGGTCGGGCCGTGCCATTTGGCGAGAAAAAGGCCCCTCAACGAGCTAAGCAGCGGCCTATGCTTGTTGTAGCTCAGTTCGGGAGATGTGGGCGGGGTTTCCGCCGCTCGTTGCCCCTGTCCTTTACGTATTAACAAAAATTCATAGGCCTGGGGAAGACAACACAAACAGGGGAGGTGAAAATAGGGAATAAAAAAAAATAGTCAATAAGGATGGAATGGTTGGCGGACGGATCAGATACCACGCGGTCGCACCTGGGTTCGGGTGTAATGGGACCCTCGGACTCTGGTTTCGTACCACCAACAGATCACTACTCATCAGGTGCTGCTACGATCTGCCGGTGGGAGCAGCACTACCAGACCATAATATGGTTCATTACAGGTGGTTCATTACAAAGTTATCTTTTACAAAAGTTCTTTTATGATATTTAGCCTTTGCACGCTATATTTGATAAAAGACTTTTGACAGGCGAAGAAGAGGAAGACTTTTGTACCAACTGTGAAAGTTTGCACACATGCAATCCATCCATGTTGGTTCTGGACGCAGGCGACGAAATGTTGAACAAAGGGATTCAAAGAGCAGATCTACAATGCCACACGAGTCGTTGTAATCTCCCCCACTCTACCGCATGAGAGTCTCGAGATAACGACTAAATTTATGACAGACTCAATTCGAATATCCGTGAAACGTTAGGTGCAAATCATAATTCCGTAAATGCACTCCTCTAATCTTTCCCGAATATCTTTTTTTATTTCAGTGAGAATTACCGCTGGAACGCATTAAATAATTTTTCGTGGCCGTCGAAAAGAAGATAATGAGAGAGACGAATTTCACAGTGAGCTCGATGCATGGCGATATGCCGCAGAAGGAGCGTGACAAGGTCACGAAGGAGTTCCGATCAGGCCAGAGTCGAGTCCTGTCCAAGACCGATGAGTGCACCCGTGTCTTCTATATGCAGTTAGTCTCGTTTCTCATCAACTGCGAGTTGCCGAGCAATCGTGAATGTACATTCACATAATTGGCCGGTCGAGTCGATTCGGACGCGAGGGTATATTCGTATCTTATGCGATATTGAATAGTACCATTCGGCGCAGATTGATGACATACCGATGAACGTGGTAGATTTAATTTAAATTTTATTCCTATCATAACGAGCGTAGGATTCTTCTACTAGTACAAATAAATGTACTGTATTCACCAGCAATATTCAACTGCGAATTACAGAACAATTTTCTTAGAACCAGAAAGTCGTTTATTTTAGTAAAATGGAGACGGATATCATTTCTACAGCCAAATCCGCATAGGGAAGCAGAGAAGAGAGATAGATGGAAATGAAATTACCCGAGAGAAACGAAGCAATTGTTTGGCAGCTTGGTTGTTTTACTATATCGGCCGGGCGGGTGTTCCGGGGTAGAGGGTGCATGTCTCTCTGTTTACTTTTCACCAGACGGAATTTTCAATAATTTTTGGGCGACCGCTAGCTCAGTGCGTAGGGGCATCAGTCTCATGTCTGACTACCGGCGTTTCGGGTTCGAATTCCGTCCACGACGCCGTTCGTGGCCATGGATGTTTCTGTTATCTTCCCTCTGTGGTGTGGGGCGTAATAATAAGCAACAGCATCTCCCGACACGGTGCAGATAGGCGGCTAAATGGGGGAGCAGGAGGTGTATGCTGGCAACTGCATTCTCCGAAACTAGTTTATAACAACGAAACGTCAACTGGACCACATTGAACAGTTTTGCTAGCCTAATGAAAATCGTGACATCTGGCGTGACGAATGACCCCCAGTCATAAGACACATATCCATGTCAATATGCGATATTATTATTTTCAACCTCATCATCAACGTGGCGCGACAGCCCCACGTCGGGCCTTGGCAACCTAAATAGTATAATAGTATAGCCACCGGTAGGTTTGTAGCTAATAAGATCAATGTCGAGGAGGCGGAGACACCTTCCACTTCTGCGGATCCTCTGAAAAACAATTGGAGTACGCCTATTAAAAAAAAAAATGGTGACGAGTATCTTCACTTCTACACTTGGGGGCAAAAGATCTGTTGTATGTACGGAGTGCGTCACTCTTGTGGCACGGACTGTGCTAGGCTCTATCATGGTCTCGAACCATCGATGATAAGTAGATCAGTACCAACTGAACGACACTAGCGGACTCCCGAACCTTCTTCTGTAATCTTCGTTTGCTAGTGGAGGCACGAGTCTAGCAGTTGAGTCTCGAACCATCCTGACTATTTTGGAAACAAAAGAACAGCTATAAAAGGCAGATGTCACCAGGAACGGCAAGTAGTAGTAGTCGAGACTCAGTCGAAAGTAGTAATAGTCGAGGCACAGTCACAGTCGGAAGTCGATCGTGGCAGAGTATCCGCTCGGAAGCGGAACCGGAAAGTTGTAGGGTCGTTAAGGTCGCCACACATGAATTTGGTCAGAAGTGGGATATTTGCGTGCGTGTAGTAAACAGTTTCGTTGAAAAGTGAAAGTCGTGCGGGATATTTACGGTGGTGTAAATAAGCACGGGAAGTTTCAAGGAACTTTGAAGTGAAGCGCCGGGAAATTCTGCGCGATCGTGTATTTCGAGAAAGTCATGAAAGTCGTGCGGGATATTTACGGTGGTGTAAATATGCACGAGAAGTTTCGAGAAACTTTGTTGTGAATTGCTGGAACATTCTATGCGGATAGAATTTGCACGATTGACTGTTGCGAATTTGTGAAGCGAATAACGAACTAAAATGCTGCGTACTATTTGGGAATTGGCAGCCGCGGAGTTAAAATACGAGCTAGCAAAACGGAATTCGTTAACGAAGGGAAATATGCGCTGTGTGCACGTTTAGAGGAAGTAATAAGAGCCGGCGGATAGGATACGTACACGGTCGAATTTCCGGATAAGGACAAGGTGATGAAAAATTTAAACGTGTCGGGAGCGAAATCGGTTAGAGACTGGGGCCCTGTCATGCGGCTGCTACTGTCAATGTTCAAGCAACTTGACAAGTTTGGCAAGCAACTTGACGAACAAGCCAAGCAATTCGAACGGTTTGACAAGCAGTTAGACGAGCTGTTACAGAATTAGTCGGCGGAAATATCGAGATCGCTCGACGAGAGGGAACGAGAAACTTCCAAGAAGTTCGAAAACGACCTCATGCAGGACAACGCCATGGGCGGGTTCGATACGGTTGCTGAGGAGGTCGAAGGACTGAACGACGAAACATCAGGAGTCGTGAAGGCCGAATCAGCCGGGGAAAATCTGATGGCGCCAGCTTTCGACGAACAAATGTCCTGGGGCAAATGCAGGACACAGCTCGAGGCCGCTGCGGTAGTGAACAGCCGGACCGATAGCGAACAGTCAGCGAGGGCGGAGAAGTTTCCGAGTGAAATGATAAAGCGGATGAACGAGCGGTCAGCGAATTTCGAGGAGTCGACAACACCGTTGAATGGACCGACAACGAAGATGATCGAACAATCGGCAAAGTTGAACGAGCGGTCGGTGAGGTTGGAGGAGTCACCGCGGAGAGTGACAACACAGTTGCAACCGCAGAAGCACAGCTTGAAGCCACAATTGGAGGAGCGGTCTGCGGGAGTCTGGAAGCTAAACGGCGAGAATCTTCGGAGGGACTCCATGAAGCTCGAGTGGATGCGGGTGGGTGCCCAGATCGGAAACATGTGTGATGGATTCGAGAAGGTTGGAAACTCGAGGAACGATCTGAAACGTGTGGAAACGTCGAGATTCGCCAGGGCTGAACTGTCCGCGAAGGTTTCAAGGGAAACAGTTCTCGACGACGTGGAAGCGTCCTCCAGGCAGTTTGGGGCCGCTGTGGTGATGGGCGACCGACAGAAATATTAAATTAACCTTTTGTGCACCAGGTGAGGTATGCAGCAGCGCGACACTATGTACTAATAATATGTACATGCAATAGGTATGACACAGTCCATGCAAATTGAACAAAAACGTCGGGTCTTTCATGATATTGTTGTATGTACGAAGTACATCTCTCTTACGACACACACTGTGCTAAGCTCTACCATAGTCTCGATCTATCCATGACAAGTACCAGCTGATTCTGCAACTATCTGGAGTCTGGAACCTTCTAGAAGTAGTTCCAACTGAATGGACACTAGCGGATTCTCGAACCTTCGTTGTGTAGTGGAAACCCGAGTCTAGAACATCTCGAACCATCTCGAATCTTCGCTTACTGGTGGACACATGGGTTAACAGCTACTCGTATATAAAGGCAGATGTCACCTAGAACAAGAGGAAGTAAGAAGAAGTAATAATAATCAACACTCAGTGGAAGTCGGATCGCTATAAAGTATCCGCTCGGAACCGGAAAATAGTACAAACGTTATCGTTATCTGCCGTTAACAAATAGTTCGAGTTAGTTTGACGTTGGTATTTAGTTACGCGTGTGTAGTTCGTTTTGTAAATAAAGTGTGTGTGTTTTTAATCGAAGTGTTTTCATTATTCAGCACAAGAATATCTAATGAACCTGGTTTCGCTCATCAGAGAAAACATTACAATATATTTTAACTCTTTGTTAATAAAAAATGGAATGATAGTTCCATTCCACCCCACCTGGCACACAGAGGTCTAGTTTTAAATTCTCTGTCGGTCAGGTTGAAATCATCGCTCAAATTTATTAGTGAAATCGCAAAACTGGCGCGAAAAGCCATTTGTGTTTGTTGTTGGACTCATCGATTCACCGCCGAAGGGACTTATGACAAAATGACAGCACTAATAGCAACAATGTCGTTGCGATAAAATGATGGATAGCTCGATGCGTGTGGATCGTGTTTTAGGCTCCGAAGCTCCCCGCCAATTAGCGTTGAAAGAAATTAACTAATTCAATCAGGGTTCATTATGCATATCCTAGAGCGAGGCGCGAAGCTACGAGTACTTTGGCGGTATTGTGTCCATATCAATCCTTTTTGCTCATGAGGAGTTTTTCTTGGCGGGGAATTTTTTACAACAGGGTTGTTTTTTGAGAGATCTGTACTCACATTCCATCGGCCCTGAACAAAGTTCTTAAAACCAGCCAGGATGAAAACTCTTGTATTACTGTACATTAGATAAGTGTTTATTTGTATAATTTAGAACAATAATAACGTTAACACTGTTTTCTTAAAATGGAAGACATCATCGATACTCTGTATACTCTCTGTGATATTTGAGTGCACTTTATACTAAGAGCATACATTCATACTTAAAAGTTAACTTACATATTCCGCTAAATAAGCTATTAAGTATTGTGGTTCTTAGCAGTTTGTGTTATTGTCTTTCGTTTCAAATCTACCATTATTTTTTGTACTATCACAATTTAATTCACTGCTTCTCCGTATCTTTGTGCTCGATAATTGCAATCTGCATTTCCTTATTTTTCCGCGCCAATCGTCCGGCCAATTGTGGCACGAAGAGATCACAATTGATTTGTGTTCGACTTGAGTCTGTGTAGATTTTATGATTTGAGTCCCATCGAAGACGTTCAAACAGATGACTTGCCAAGTATCCCACAAGGAATGTTACGATAAATCCAATAAAGGAATACCATTGATAGGACACTCGATAAAGCCAGAAGTAGCTGAAAAATTGAAAAAAAAAGATAGATGTTATTAAAGATTGTTTTCTAAGTGCTAACAATCTTAATAGTTACTCGGAATCATCTCTGCTAACGGCTCTTGCTGACTTTAATAAAGTAGCATTATAAACATCGATAGGACAACCTTCTGTGGATAATTCTAAAAGTGGTGGTGGAGGTTTGGGTCCGCCAAATCCTATCCAAAATGCCATTGCTAGACCGACTAGGAGACCGGTGATTGCACCCTGTAAATTTTTGTTTGAGATAAAGCCACGCATTAATACAAGCTCATATGTAATCGAAAAGCAGGTGTATTGTATACTCACCTTTTCATTGGGCCTGGTGTTAAACATTCCTAGAGAGAAAAATCCCAATAATGGTCCTCCAACGACACCAAAAATCGTTAAAGCCGCTTGCAGAATTCCACCAAGCAGTTGGGCTATGTAGTTAATTTATAGTTTTTAAAAATGATAATTTTATCGCATGACAACACTACATTACCTAAAAATGCCATTCCAATACAGATGAATCCATAAATGCATGCCATTGATTTCGTTGCAAGGGCATCTTGTTCTTCGGTCAGTGGAGTGTTTTTAATTCTTCGATAGATGGGCTGCACGAAATAATATTTATCTCAATTAAAAATAATATAAGAAATTTGGAATATAATGAACTCAATACCCTAAGATAGTCTCTTAATGTGACTGCGGCCAGAGAGTTGAGTGAAGCGGCGATTGTCGAAAGACTTGCTGCAAAGATACCGGATACTACTAGACCAGCTAGACCGGGCAAATGCCCCATAAAGTCCATCACGAAGAGAGGCAGCATCTGAAAGTACAACCACTGTACTAAGGAATACGATCATTATTTTTAAAATAGGGTATTAACCTGGTCTCGCAAAGAGAGCCGTCCTTCCAGTACAGGATCACAGTTTCTGTACATATAGTAGATCGCAAGGCCACTCAGCGATGTGCTCAAACTCAACAGACAAAGAACTGGCAAATTGAGCCAAATTGTCTTTTGTGCTTCCTGGAGATTTCTTGTTGTTTGCATTCGTTGAATCTGAACCTGGTTAACGCCGTACAAGGACAAAAAGGTTACGGATCCACCAATAATCAGCGGCCACCATGTGTGACGTATTGTTGGATCGGGATTAAAGCTGTTCAAAGAGAAGCGTTTTCGGCACTGTTACTTTAAACGTACATAATTCATATATGGTGCAATGAGTGAACTTATTGTACCTGAGAAATTCAATACGTCCGCCATCGTATGCTGCGTTCCAGATATTTTCCAAACCTCCAGCTTCAATTCCGGCTACAATTATTACACTATAGATTGCAAGAAACATGAGGAATGTTTGGAATAAGTCAATGTAAACGACCGCTTTCATTCCGCCTAGCGTTGAGTAGAATGTGCAAACAAATCCTGGAAAGAAAATATTTAAACGAGTGAAAAAAAATCACTAGACTAGACTTTAGACTCTAAATAGGATTTTAATAAAAAAGTTCAGAGAGTTCGAGGAGAAGCCATCCCATCCAATATACTATAAATGGGTTTTGGTATGCTTCTCCTCTTATCTGGAAATACGCTCCCGTCCCACCCCAATCAATGGTTACGTCTACTGACAAGAGGGATCAACTCTTGAGGCACCGCTACCTGATACCTCTTCCCAGTGAGGAAATATTTAATAATATTTAATAATTAGTATTATTACAATAGGTGCGTTCGATTGACATGGATCTAGGTTAGGTTTGGGGGCTGCCGTGTTACTATTACCACATCACATTTAGACCAAGGATAGGTCCATTGTGTTGCGCAAATTGGTATCCAGTCTGTATGAAAAATTGAACCATCCGGAACTAAGATAAGATAGTCGAGCTACTGACCCAGCATGAAGGCACTGCGATCATTAGAGGTCTACTGTGCCGTAGCCCATTAAGTCAAAAGACTATCCACCTTTCTAATAAAGGACAGTGCGTCTTTAGCAGGAATCAACATGAAATCTGCAGTGTTGATAGTAGCCTGCCCGAGGAGTGACATCACATAATGCGAACTTTTGAACTCAATAAAGACCCGTCACTAACGATCAACACTAATTCATTATAGGCACCGTAGATGTAGATGTGGCATCGCTATGGATCTACGGTCTACGCGGGCCGTAAAGCCACCACTTAACCTAATCTAACAGTGGTGACATCAGGATACCAAATCTTATCTGCATCACAGGAGAAAGAAGAAGAGTACCCTTGTGAATAAAGGGCATTATTAGCTGATATTACTGACAACGCAATAGTGCAGACCAGTCTGTGATCCACATTTTGGCCGAGGCCAGCCGACTGGATGATCCTTGTCTATCAAGCTCATCCGCAGCCTCATTCCCCTCAATGCCCTGGTGGCCTGGCACTCAACACAAGAAGACTCGGTTTTTGGTTGCCAACAGTTGGAAGAGTTCGTAGCATCACCAATTTTGAAGACACTTTATATGATGAGATCACCTTTATAGCTGCTTGACTGTTTGAGTAGATAGCAATCTGAGCGCCACGAAGTCCCGTTTCCGATCCACATCATGGCAGCTCCAACAGAAATCATTGTACAGAAGTCCACGCTTTCTAGCATGGTCGCCAAAGATACAACGACCCGTAACTATCAACACGCTTATCTGGTAATTTGACAGCGATAGTAATTTAGCAGAAATTTAGGTTAGGCAAATCGGCCTGGCTTTAGGACATGTTATGCCATTGATCCATGTTAAGTTGATTTTCCTGACAACAACTAATTTTAATTCAGATTTACAGGTGGAGGAGGGCCTGTTAGACATTGGCAGGGAAGATGCTGAAAAGAATAAGTTTTAGCAGACTAGCTGCCGTCGTAGAGGTAGGGAGTGTCTTCTAAGGAATGAGATTCCCCCCTCACTAATAATAATAAAAATGAAACCGGAATATAGAGGGCTACGGCCGCAATTCGAGGGTTTTGTAGCACGCGCTTATTTTGGTATCTAAATATTGGCTCCCTGCTCTTCTTGGTACCACTTAGCTGAATAAAACACCATAATTAAATGTCTTACCCATGATATAGTATCTTACATGCCAATTCACAAAAAGACTCCATCTGTCACCTCTCAAAGTAATAGTTTTAATACGAGAAGCTGTAGATAGATATGTATGTATACGAGATAAACTGTCCTACTCTTCGAGATGCTTAACCATTCATGTTAAGACGACATTGCAAATTGCAAACTTGTGTAACGGCTTCGAAATTCAGGGCGGCTGGGACAAATTACGGTCTAATATTTTTTCCTCCTCCACTGTTCCCCTTTCTACAAATCTCAAGAAAATGCCAAAAATGGAATCTACTCAACATTACCTTTCTCACGACACCCCACTTGGTTATACCAGTGGATAAAAAAAAATTGACCTTAATTTCGCCTCTGTGTGGACCTCCCCCCCCCCCTCTCTTAAAGTTGGCCAATTAAAACACAACGCTTTCTCCAGCAAATTATAGCATTTCTACACATTCCCGCCGAATTATGTGTGCAGCTTCAGCCGTTCGTAAGATATTCTATGAACAGACGGACAGACAGGTATTTGACCGATTTTGTAAGATTTAAGACACAAAACCCTAAAAAAATTAATTGTGTGAATAGTCATTGTTAGGATCACCAATCACCAATCTTCACCCTTCCAAAGTTGGTTCATTAAATAACTGCAATTCGCACTACGAAAAACAACATGCAAGTAGTACACGCATATCTATGCGTGAGGCCGGTAGGTGTATTTTTTGTATGGATAGTGTCAAAATGCATAACTTTAAGTCAATGTACTATTATTAAATATCATGTCATTGTAATGAAACTTAGAGATATTATTGCCTATGATGTTGGTTATCATCAGCCATCAATATTTTTGACCTAGGGTGTGCTTGAGGGGTGCAGGGGTGTGCTAACTGCAACTATAGAAATGTACTATTATTAATCTTTTTGGATGAGATTTAAAAATTCTATTATTTTTAGTTTTCTATGCTAGTAAAATGCCGCTTTTCTGTAAATTTTCATATGTCTAGCTATAACGGTCTCGAAATGCAAGGGGGGGGGGGGGGCAAATTCGGACCACATATTTTCCCCTCTCCCTCTTTTCTCCTTTCTTCAAATTTGAAAAAAATTCCAAAAATGGAATGTACTCGACGGTACCTTTCTTACGATACCCCACTTGCCTATACCAAACGAAAAAAAAATTTCGACCTTCATTTCCCCTCTATGGGGACCCCCCCTTAAAGTTGACCTATTACAACGCATCGGTTTCTCCAGAGAATTATAGTATTTCTACATATTTCCACGAAATTTCATGCATGTAGCTTCAGTAGTTCGTGAGATATTTCATGGACAGACAGACAGACGGACAGACGGACGCATGACCGATTTCATAAGGGTTTTGTTTTTATACAAAACCCTAAAAAGTGGAGAGGAGCTTAAGGATGTCTCCTGGCCTTAACAGCTTCACCCCTACGCGTTGGATCGTCAGCTCTGCAACTCCCGGCGAATACGCTGTGGTCAAGTATCCAACAAAATAAAATATAGAAAGACTCTTAGTTACTCATTTCCATAAGTTGCCTTATGGAAATGAGTAGCTCGAAGACAACAACAATCTTTGACACACTCAGCGCAGACCCGAGGCTTTAAACTGCTGCTGACTGTCCGTAAAAACAATAATGACGTTTTCGAATGCAATATGGAGACCCCTTACGACATCGCAGCCGCTTTTATCGTATAGACCTTTGCATGGAAAATGTTGCAGTAGCCTGGAAGTTGAAACGAGTAATTCCGATTGAGCCCCTCGGAGTACACTCCGGCACCAACACCTCTATCGATCTTGCAGCCGTCCGTTATTATGCTCACAGTTAGTAGTGCTCACAGAAACTCTAACTCGCATTGACCACGGGGTGGGATCAGGCTTGCATATGTTTTCCTCGAAATAGTACATCGGTAGAGTGAAATCTACTGACACGACGACGCGACGTCGCGTCGGGATATCTGCATTATTTAGAATGTACAATAGTACCCGCTGTCAATTGGTCTCCCGAATACGTGTGTTTGAAATAGCCAGGACCAGAAAATTTGCCCTGTTTTTTTTTCGGGGTTAACACTAAGCGTTACCTCGCTGAGGATCCTAGGGAACATACATACTGGAGGAGGCAATCCGTATAGGCTGTCACTTTATACCCCACTTCCTTCCGGCATAAAAGTAGTCATAATATCCCACATGATGGGGAAAGTGCACTGCCCTGTGGATTACCTCTACAAACAGATACTCCTGCGTACATTGGAGACACCCGGTCCCGCCGTTATTATGCTGGATGTTAATTGCCTTGACCGCTCCAGGGGCATGGGGGCGTCAATATCTCTAGCATTTCTATGCCTTGTTGACGTTTCGATAGCATATCTACTTTTCGGAAGTGCAGTTGCTAGCATGCACCTCCTATCTGCGCCGTCTTTATTTTGACAAGCTCAGAGCACTGTGAGAGTTCTATTAGTACTCACATGCAGTTTTTGATCTCGCCGAGATTTGAGCTCCGAGCTCTAGATTAGTATCATAGAGCGGTAACCGAACGATCACGGCCACCGAGTCTAAAGAAAATTCTACGGCTAGTCCCCCTAGTGCATCAGTAATTGCTTTAGGCTAACATTGGTAAAGGTACTCTCAATGTCCTGGAAGGTAATCAAGGTAAACTCCCTGTAATGTAGAGTGTAGAGCTGTATTCACTGACCTGCCCCTGGTGTAGGCATTCCGCGAAGCAGAGGACCCCTACCTTCTGCTTCGCAGAATACCTACACCAGGGGCAAGTACATAGGTTGGGATAGCGCTGCGTAACTGAAAGTCTAGAGGACAGGTTGAATAGCCTTGGGTTATTTTGGGTGTGAGTGCGAGCTCTTCGCCGCTTTGGGAAAGAAAACTATTTTACATTGACCTCTATCCACATAGTAGGACACTATGGAGCTACAATATCCGATGAATGTTGTATATCGGCCGGAATAATGCAATAATAAATATATTGGAGCGAAAGAAACATTTGCGATGTGTTTGTTGTTGGACTCATCGACTCACCCTCGGCAGATGGATTTAGCATGTGAATCAAACGGATAGGCCCGTGAAACGCCTGCCGTGTGAAAGAAACTGAACTCATCGCTCGAATTTACTAGCGCAAACGTAAAATTGGCGGGAAAGAAACTTGTACAATGTGTTTGTGGTTGAACTCGCCGATTCACCACAGGCAGATGGATTTAACATGGGATCAAATGGATGAACCCGTAAAACGCCTCTCGTTTGAAAGATAATTTTACTCGGTGAGTTGGTGAGTCCATGAGTCCGACCTACGGGCGGATCGTGTGAAAGCTTCCATTTAACTCCATGTTAAATCCATGAGTCCATGAGCCAGTGAGTCTATGGGCTCATGAGCCCGTGAAACGCCCGTCGTGTCAAAGCTGCTTATGAAGGTGGGTTCGCAACACACATTGCAGAGCAGCAGATTAGTACCCATAAATTACTAGAAGAGTTATTCCCCCCGACCATTTGGGTCGTAGCATTAGCATCGCAGCACCTGAGATTAAACTATCAGGGGATACTAACATAAAAACAAAAAACTTGAGCAATAGTCCTATTAGTACCAAAGCTTCGAGATAAGTTAACATCATCTCATTTACTATATCGTGACATTGTAGATAGTGGTGTGTGATCCTGATCATGAACATGCCTAACCGAGTTATTTCCCGCAAGGGGTACTGAGTTAATAGCTGAGGGGTTCATAGTGCGATAAGTACATCTCCTTTTATCGGAAAGACTACTACTGCCTTCAGTAGAAATCGAACCAAGAGCACAGTGAGCAGAAGGTGAACGTGAAGGCATACAAGTGCAAGAGATGTTTACGCGCCCATGCCCCTGGAGGGGTCAACGCAATTAACACAACATATTTCATCATACATAAATTTATGGATTTGGAAATAAGCGAAAGAGCTGTCAATCCAAGTTGAAACATATGATGCAATCGTACAGCTCTCTGTCAATAAAAGAAAGTTAATTGATTAATTAAGAATTGTGTCAGATACGAGTATTCTCTAGCTGCCGCGATATGTTGAAATAGAATATTCGTGCAAATAGCACTAAATTTGGCCTTGAGCTTGCATTGGAGAGCAGCACAGCGTTTTAATCATGGTTCGAAATTTTCTTTATACGAATGTATCACAAATAATTCACATTAAAAGGCAGACATGCAAAAGCAAAACAACCGGAGTTTTCGTCACGTCCACTATGAATGCGTGCGTTATCAATTGGCTCTTTTAATTTTCGTCTTATTGACAAATGTCTTCAATTAAGATTTTAATAGAATTCTATATTTTTTTTTGTAAAATTTAAAGGTCGTATAACTAATTAATAATTAATTAAATAAAATTCTAAGGATAACTAATAAAGAGTACTTACCAAGAATCAATATGGCATAGGTTTTATCGAGTCCTGTAACAGCTTCCAGAGCTAGAGCTGGGGCATATAATACAATGCCCATGTAGAGGATCATTTGCAATAAGTACACGGTCGATGCGGTCATTCTCGCTTTTGGACCAAATCGTTTTCCTAAATACTAACAAAAATGTTTGTTTTGAATTGAAATAATTTTAGGGTCCGATCACTGAAAATCGTTTTAATACATTAAAATAATTTTTTAATTATTAATTAATTAATTAATTAATTTTTTTTTAACAATTTTCATGTTGCTATTTTAGATAAATCATCCGCCCAACTGATCGAGTTATCTAATGATTTTTTTTAATTATTTACGTGTTCTCGTATATTGAAGAAATAAAAATTAAAATGAAAATACAATATGTACAAGTCTTACTATGCGCCCATTACACAGTCGAATAATTTTACTTATTTGACATGCTATTTCTTTGACATTAAGCTGGTTGCTATCATACTGTCAAATATTTGATTAAAAAATTTCTTGCATTACATTGTTAAGCCTCGTTTTCCAAGCTGCGTGCTGCAGAACAGACTGGCTTAAAATCCTTATTTTCCTATTTTCAAAGCAAGATACCATTTTGTGTTGTGGAACAGACTGCTTTCGAGGCAGTCTATCCCGCAAGACGCAGCGGTATCCTGCAACCTGGAAAACAAGGCTGAAAGTAGTATATTCCGCAAGATGCAGCGGAATTCCGCAGCTTAGAAAATGGGGTTTTAGTCAAGCGTTTAACATAAAAATATTCAAGTCCAGTATTTGCGGTGTAATGGGCGCTAGGGGATTCAAATGCTTAAGCGGCCGTTATACAGTCAAATATTTGACTACTTTTTGTGTCAAATGTTTGACTAATAGAGTAATGCAATAATTCCTAGAAAGTTTGTCAATAATAGCATTTTCTATTGTATCATAGAAACAACTTTAATGTAGAACAAAATTGTATGTCAAACGCGTCAAAGAGGATGACTGCATAATGGAGACGTAGTGTCACCATACACTGTCAAACTCGAACTCGAACATGGTACAAGTGGATCGGTTTTCTTCACGTTTATGTGAAGTGTGTGTGTGTGTGTGTCTTGAGCTATTCAGAGGACATTTGTACCAGGTTCGTGGTCGAGTTCGACAGTGTATGGTGGCACTTAAGAAAATTATTTCAGATTAAAAAAAATAATCAAAAATTGCCTTGTGCCTTTATTAAATTTAAATAATATTTAAAATATTCGAATCAAGTTGATGACAAGCGTTCAACTGCGAATCAAGTTTCAGTGAAATAGCCCGGGGAATAAAGGCATATTGCCTTGCAAAAGGTTCAGTAGTTCTAAATTTTTGATATGTTATTTAAGCCGGTCCCGTAGTTAAGAATCCAAGTTTCTGACCTCCCACCTCCTGTGCGTTCCCTGTGGCACCTCTAATATCGACAAATTTCCGGCCATTTTTCCCTTTATTGCACATATCTTTTTAATTGGGAATCCCAGCGAAAAACTTTCTAGCAGAAAGTTATAGAGCACCAAATTTCCTATAAGTTTCATGCATTAAGTTTTTCCGTCCAGCTGTCATCTTAAGAATTACGAGCTGTCAAAGTTGCACATTTTTTGTAAAACTATACGTTTTCGAAGGTTTTGTTGGTTTTTTTGTTCTATTATCCCGAAAACGGTACGTTTTCATAGAGAAAGTTATCTTGAATAGTATTTAATGATATCTGTATTATTATGGTATAGTTTCAATTAAGCAATAGTTAAGGAAACTTATATTTTCATACGCTTATTTTTGTAGGGTTTTGAAGTCTCAGCTTGCTCCTGGTTGACTTCTTCAACAAGTAGTTCAGTCGGATCATCTTCATAATCACTTCGCTTCTCCATCCCCAGTCCAGAGGGTTTTTAATTTGGCTCTGCCATGTCTGAACTTGGTGATAAGCCCGAAAGATGTGGTACATAGCTGCATCCTGGGTCGGTGGTAGGTTTGAAAGATTCAACTTGTTACCTGTAGCAGACTTCGAGAATAGTTGATATCGCAAAGCTTCTAATGTTTTTGTTGAGTCACCGCCATATAGAGCAAGAAATATACGCTCTCCTGCTTCAAAAATGACCGAAACACTATGGCGTTAGAATTTCTGAAGATATTTGCAGATTCATGCAGGGTTGGTTTGCTTTCAAACAAAGTGCAAAACTTGGTTTTACCAAATCCAAACAGGGAGGACGTGGTGTCGCACCCACTCAAAGCGTGAAGAACAAGCAGATTTTGCGATGCTGAGTACTTATAGGATGCTGTGGAAAATAAAATGTCAGGGGAACCACATCATCCAGGCTTTCGGAACTAAATGAGGAGATCTTGAGCCAAAGAAGTCATGAAAACAAGCAAATCAACGTCCTCCCCGATGATCTCCACAGCATCATACTCTGCAGCAAGGCTTATTGCAGATATTACAATAAGTACATCAGCATCTTCAATCGCTTGCTTCACATTTATATTGTTTTGATTGAGTGTCTCCTTCAGGAGTGAAATAAAGCGAAGTTTGTTGTTTTCGTTCGCTAGGAACTTTTCCTGTAGCACTTGATTGATTGTTGTTCCATCAAAAATTACATCAAGTGATGCGTTCACACTACACCTTCTGAACCTTTCAGCACTCTTTGTACCTCCCATCTCAATGTGTCACTAGTAAATCGCATTTCCCTAGACCGAAGCCCGCTTTTATTAGCACGGTTAAGGTATGCTTTGATCAATTTTTTATTAGTGTAATTATTTTGACAGCGACTATGCACAGTTACGTGCTTCAAGCCTTTTAAATAGTGTGTATGACTTAGCTGTTTTCGTTTTACACTAGCTTCAAGTAGTCTTTTTACGCCTTTTTCTTTCACAATAGCAACATCACCACTCTCACTACCATTACATATAAAACACGGAGGATGTGATTATGAAGCCATTACTTATGTTCGTTAATGAACAAATAACTAGAAAAAAAGTAAACGCGCAATTTACACCAATGCATACGTGTGATCCAAAAAAAAAACTTGGATTCTTGACTACGGGACTGGTCTATATAACATATCAAACCAGGCCCGGCCCGGAGTCCGAAGCGTACATACCCTAGACTTGTACAGACCTAGTGGTGATACCAAAAGTACCAATTGGCAACGACCATATGCATTAAGAATGGGTCTTCTATATGGCCAGTTCATAGGGGAGATTGGCACTCATTCAGTAGGATCTTGACCATTCTCAAAATCAATTAACTAACTAACCCATTCTACAAATATTTGTCGAATTTTTCAAGTCGGTAGCTTCATTCTATGGAAAGTTATTGCTTATTTGAAGTTTCACTTGTATGGGAGGTAGGGGTTCCTTGGGTCGGATCTTGCCCATCATTGCCACCAACCAATTAGATCACCCTACAAACATTTAAACAAAATTTCAAGTCTCTAGCTTCACTCTATCGAAAGTTGAAGTTTGAAGTTTCATTTGTAGGGGAAGTAGGGGTTTCGTTGGTCGGATTTTACGTATTTTCAATATTAGCCAACTGGATCCTACTACAAACATTTGACCAAAATTTCAAGTCGCTAGCTTTATTTTGTCACAAGTTATCGCTTATTTTAAGTTTCATTTCTAGGGGAGGTAGGGGTTCCTTAGTTCGGATTTTACCCATCTTTAATGCCAACTAATTCAATCTCACTTCAAACATTTGACCAAAATTTCAAGTCACTGGCTTCATTGTATCAAAAGTTATTGCTTATTTGAAGTTTCGTTGGTAGGGGAGGTGGGGGTTCCTTGGGTCGTATCTTGCCCATATTCAATACCAACTAAGTAGGTCTTACTAGCAACATTCCACCAAATTTTTAAGTCGGTAGTATAATTTTTTCGAAAGTTATCGTAATTAAAGGAACATTTAATTTTTTTAAATTTGTAGGGGAGGTAGGTGTTCCTTTGATCTGATTTCGCCCAACTTACAGAACCTTGAGCAGCTTTTTCCCTCAGGGTTACATACCAAAAATCAGATGTCTACGTCAATTTGTCCAAGAGTTATGGACAAAAAACCTGAAAAGTAGGGTAGTCCGGGATCTTTGTAAGAAAATTGCCGTTAGTTTTCAACTGATCGATTTTATTTTTCCAGAAGAGTATAAGATTACCCTCACGAGCAATCTACCAAAGCTAGAGCTTTTCATGTTTATTTAATCGGGAGTTATGGATACATTTAAGTATTTTACATATATAGGGGAGGTAGGCGTTCTCTTGGCCTGATCATGCCCATTTTCAATACCAACCAACTAGATCATACTTCCAACATCTGACCAAAATTTCAAGGCTCTAGCTTCATTCTATCGAAAGTTATCGTGCGAACGGACAGACAGACGGACAGACAGACAGACAGACAGACAGACAGACAGACATGGCTAAATCGAATCAGGAGGTGACCCTGATCATTTATATATATACATTGCTATACCTCCGGAGCCTCCTTTAAGGTGTTACATATTTCCGTCGTGACAAAAACAATATACCCTATACTAAAAGTCTAGGGTATAAAAATTACAACTACTGAACCTTTTGCAAGGTAAGGTCACCTTTTCAGACTCTATTCCCCGGAATAAAATGAAGGATTTTGAATCTTTGCATGTAGCAAAGTTAAATTGAATTTTAATCATAATTTCCTCACCTCATACACACTTGTCGTATCCAATTTGAAGAATACTGGCAGATAAACATATGCAGCTATAGGCGTCGCCACCACATATGATAGGTTAATAATCACAAATAGTGTTCCGTACTGATAATTTTCGGCTGAAACTCCTAGAATTGTGATGGCTGACATAAAACTTGTCATCAGACTCACGCATACCATCCATTTAGACATATTCCGATTGGCCTGGAGAAACTCCTTGGTGGTCTTTTGTTTTCCGCCCGAGAAACGGAAATATATTCCAATTCCTGCAGAAATGATAAGTACGATCGCGAATACTACATAGTCCCATGGTGAAAATTGTGCCATTTTCTGGAAAAAGAAAAGAAAAAAGAAAAGTCATTAGAATCCAAACTATTTTAAAGAAGACAAAATTAATAAAATGTAAAATTATTATTAACTTTAACTCAGTGGCCACCAACGATCCAGGGGTTAGTCGATTCATTAACTTATTTATAAATAAATAACTGGCGCAACAGTCCAATTTGAACCATGGCCTCGAGATGAGTTAGCATCATCTCATTTTCTAGATCGTGACGGTTTTTGTGCAGAGGTATGTGATCAGCAACACGCTCAACCGAGTTATTTACCCCATAATGGGTACTCATTTAACAGCTGAGTGGGCTCATAGTCCGACACGTAAATCCCCGGAATCGAACCGGGGCCCAGTGCGTTGAAGGCGAACGTGCTAACCGTTGCGCCATCCGGACTACAACTTATTTATACATATATTAATTTTTGTATTACTGAAGATGCGCGAAAGGTTGCCTGAAATGCATCCAAATAAAAAATTTCAAAATTCAGTGTTTTAACCAGTTTTATTTCTGATATAAAAATAATAATATTGTTGTATGTACGAAGTACGTATCTCTTACGACACACACTGTACCAAGTACTAGCGGATTCTCGAACCTTCGTTGAGTAGTGGAAACCCGAGACAAGAACATCTCGAAAAATCTAGTCTTCGCTAATTGACGAATGCATGGATCTCCAACTATAAAAGGCAGATGTCACCGAAGTAGAAAAGAAGTAGTCAGACTCGACACTCAGTGGCGGTTGGATCGCTATAAAGCGGAACGGAAACTAGTGCCGTCGTTATTGTTAGAGCTAGTTTGACGTTTTAACGTTAGTTACGCGTGTGTAGTTCGTTTTATAAATAAATTGTGTGTTTTCAATCGAAGTGTTTTCATTATTCAGCACAAGAAGTGGAAACATTACAATACAGTAAAGTTTCCTCTGCTGAGCGAAACTAGAACGAAACCAGGTTCGTTAGATATTCTTGTGCTGAATAATGAAAACACTTCGATTGAAAAATACACACACTTTATTTACAAAACGATCTGCACACGCGTACTAACAATTAATGTCAACCTAGCTCGAACTATTCGTTAACGATAACGAGATGACGATTATTTCCTTTCCGCTTTATAGCGATCCAACCGCCACTAAGTGTCGAGTTTTACTACTTCTGCTTCTTTCGGTGACATCTGCCTTTTATAGTTGGAATTGTTTCGAGAAGGTTCCAGACTCCAGATGGCTCTAGAATCAGCTGGTACTTGCCATGGATGATTCTAGATTATGATGGAGCGTAGTACAGTGTGTGTCGTAAGAGATACCTACTCCGTACACGCAACAATACGGAATTTGCGCATCGTTTCTCTAAAACCATAAATTCCATTTAAGAGTTGAGTTGATGAGCTCATGAGCCCGTGAAACGTCCATCGAATGAAAACTGCATTAAGATGGACACACACTTGCGTCAAAAATCTAAATTGTCCAGCGTCCAATCCAAAACCTGTAGTGTGTGGGTTCAAGTTGACAGTTTCGGAATCCACCGCAATCCAAGTTGGATATTCAACTTGTCTGAAATCCATTCGAGTGCCGCGACGTTTGTGTGTGTAATCCGAACTTAACGAAGTCAAATTTTATTTATATATCGAGTTATCAGTGTTAAATAGCAAAAAAGAAAACGTTTTGATATGTTGGCGACCGCAAAGCTGTTTATACAAGTCTTTTGCAATGCAATTGGTGTGTGAAATTAAATCGGATAAGATAAAATGGAGTTCGTTATCGAACTTGACTTTTAAAACGATGTCTGGCTCGCGATGGATTGTGTTGCAGTGAGTGTCCCCGAAATTCAAATGGGGGACATTTGGAGTGCGCCCATTTTGTCTCGCGTCCAAATGGAAGCTAATGTGTGTCCACCTTTAGAAAAACTTGAATATTAATCAAACGACAAACCATATTCCCAAATTTGGTTGAAATCGATTCCAAATTAAGTAGTTCAGCAACACCGTAATGCCCGTAGATTTTAAACTCGTTCGGTGTTGTTCAGAGTTACCCAAACATAAATATTGGTGCTAATTTGCTTATAGTTTAAGGACCATGCAAATGAATCCTTTAATCATTATTTCATACTCTAATAATTGCCCTTATTCAATCTTTATTATTTATGGTTGCATAATTATACTATATATACTCGTACGAGTACGTATTCGAAACAATCAGTTTATCTGTTGACAAATTATCATATATGAGGTATTTATCGTTAAAAGGGTAATTGCACGACACGAATATTTAACAATTAAAATTCACAGACTGGCGACATTTACGATAGCTTAAAAGTAAATAAACAAATACAGAATTTATGACGACCTTCCATTTCATACAATGCATCACTTAAATTATTGTTTAAGAAAGGCTTCGTCGTATTTACCATAACTTAGTCGTGTGCTAACGTATCTTACTATAAATCACTTTCTCCCTAACCCCTAGTGGGGCATAGCGCGTCAACTATTCACATGTGGCCTCATTAAACAGGAAACATATTGGCAGGGTGGTGGGGGTCATCACGGAGCACTATCCTATCGGCGAGCATGCGAGGAGGCTTCGCCTTTCTCATCACGACTACTGCAGAAGTTGTCATGATAAGGATGAGGAAGAGAGTGTTGCTTACCTTCTTTGCTACTCCCCAGCCTTGGCAAATAGGAGGAGAAAGTTTTTGGGTTTATCCTTTTTCCAGGACCTAGAGGGTATCGTGGATGTTAATGCGATTCAAATCAATCGGTTTATTGCCAGCGTCGACTGGCTGTATAGCTCGGGTTAAAAGTTTTAAGTAACAGAATCTTAGTGGTACCACAACGGATCATGAGTGGTCTATGTGTGTTGTCGTTAATTCACGGCAAGCCCTGGACCTACCACCTAGCCCATTAATATAAAAAAAATCTTTGGTCAAATATTAAATTATTAATTATTTCGTGTGTACAGTATAGAAAGCTATAATACAAAATATTTATCTAATGCTGTTGGCCATAAAGCGATATCTATGTCACCAGGAAAGGGCTCGCTATAACAATGCGGTTTACCATATACATAAACCGAACCGATGCTCAAAACGCCTTTGTTTGTTCACATGGAGTGATCATCAGAAAATATACTACGCGCGTTTTTTAACAGCGATGAAGGGCAGAGCAGATCAACACCATACAATAACACTAAAAAATTTATCCGAGCTACTCTGGATAGAAGGTTAGTGTAGCAATACTACTCCGTTCTTTAGTTCAGCGTTTTGAAATCCAGGCGGCGTAGGAAAGCACTCGCTAAAAAGCAATGCTTTTACAACCCACCAGCTTTTATTATTTACATGAGCCGAACCAAATCCCATAGCGGATACATGAACCGAAGCGCAAACCTCTCTTCCCACATGTTTCTTCCCACCACAGGATCAAGCTTGGAGTCTACGAGAGCTCGCATTGTTAGCCTGTTAATACTTTAGATGTAAATTATCTTCTTCTATCTATCTATCTATATCTATAAAAAGTGAATGTGTGTATGTATGATCGCTTATACCGCCTAAACCGCTGCACAGAATGACATGAAGATTTGTACAACGATTCATTATGTCACTGCGCAGGCTATAGGCTTGGTCCGAGTTGCAAATTCTTAGCAACTGTGTTGTGAAAAAGAAAATACTTAATCACACGGCAAGAAACAGACACAAAGCTTACTAAGTCAATAGTCAAACTTCGAATATACGTTGACAATAGGTTTTTTATACTCTAGATGAAATCTGAGAGTATTATAAGTTTGCCACAAAGTTTGTAACGCTAAGAAATAAGGCTCGCAGAAAAAAATGAATGATACAGAAGTTCATATTATCACTCGAATATCTCAAAACCGGATGTCCGTCTGTCCGTCTGTCCGTCTGTCCGTCTGTCCGTCCGTCCGTCCGTCCGTCCGTGACCTCTCTAGCTCGAGAACACGTTGAGCTCTGAAGTTCAAATTTTGCACACGTTATTTTTGACAAAAAATGAAGGCTAAGTTCGTGAACGGGCTAAATCGCTCCACCCCTTCTACCCCCTCCCATACAAAATGACACATTTTTGAAAATTTACAATAATCAGATTTTCTCAGAAACTATACAACATATTGCTTTGAAATTTTTAATATATCACTTTTATGATAATTGTAACCTATGTTATAAAACTTATTGTAATCCTCACCCTCCTTCTACCCCCTCTCATACAAACTGCACTATTTCATGAAATACGTTAAGCCAATTTACTCAGTACGTATACAATTTATCAGGCTGAAATTTTGTACTTAACACTTAATTAACAATATCAGTTAGATTCAAAAAAATTAATCGATTACCCTTACTCCGTCTACCCCCTCCCATACAAAATGACACATTTTTGATAATTTACAATAATCAGATTTTCTCAGAAACTATAAAACATCTTGCTTTGAAATTTTGAATATATCACTTTTATAACAATTGTAACCTACATTATAAAATTTATTGTAATCCTCACCCTCCTTCTACCCCCTCCCATACAAACTGCACTATTTCATGAAATACGTCTTAACGTCTTAACGACTTACGTTTTACGTCTTACGTCTTAACGATGCATCCGAGATTGCAACCAAAATTATTTATTGGCTTTAACCAGGTTCAAATTCATCTAGAGTATTGCATGATTGGGGTTTACCCCAATCGTAGTTCTTTTATGTTTTTTTTTGAGTTATTTTGTGGTCAGGGAAATTTGTTGTTCTCAAACCGTGAGTACATTATTAGCGAGCGAAGCGAGCTCTTCCAGCTTTCTAGATGTTGTCCGCGGGCGACAGCTAGTAATAAATAAATTTCGAAAATAAAAATAATTTTAGAATAAAATTAATGAAAAATATCTTTAAATGGACGAAGATCTTAAGTCATAAACTGGTTTCGGACGATGCATGTTGCTAGCATGGATCTCCTGCCCATTTAGCAGCGTACCTTCGACAATTCGGCAAATGTTGTGGCTTATTGTTACATCCCATACAACAGGGGGAGACAACACAAACATTCATGGCGACGACTCGAACTGGATTCGAACCCGTAGCTGACCGGTGGCATAAGACCTGCTCTTCTGTGATAAGACATCAGACTGACGCTTCAACGTACTGTGCTACCGGCCGGCGGCACGGCGCCGTCCCAATAAAATGTTTATTTTGTGTTATTTAATGGAATAGGAAGCAAAATTAATCTGCTGTCCAAATAAAATTTGTTATTTTAGATTGTATGTATTTGCACTGAGAATATTCTGTCTAAGTGTCTCCATACACTGTCGAACTCGAACACGAACCTGGTACAAATGTTCTCTGACACACACATACACTTCACATAGGTGTGAAGAAAACCGGTCCACTTGTACTAGGCTCGTGTTCGAGTTCGAGTTCGACAGTGTATGGTGATACTTAGAGCCGATTTCTCAATGTCCGGTTAAAGTTTGTCTTAAAGCGCGTTGACACGATCAAACTACGGTTTGACAAACCACCTACTTGAACGTGTCAACCCCTTGTCAAACTGGTTTGATGTCTTGTGCTTCTGTCAAACCGTAGTTGGACGGTGCTCAACTTTTCATCAAATTCTAGTTTGTCAAATTGTAGTTTGATCATGTCAACGCGCTCTTATCGAAAAACGCCAAACGCCACTCATGCTTAAGTTAAAAATTTATCGAACGATTCCAAACAGCTGATATGATTTGATATTTTGATAGCTAGAACTGCTTACGTTTGCACATTCAAATGAGACAATTAAACTGGTCATAAAGAACAGAGTCTTGGAAATTCATTCGATGGAAGAGGATTCGAAATCAACTCAGCCGCAAATTAGTGCTAAGAGATGGTACAGACGTAGAATAGAACATGCGGCAGAAATCCGCCAAGAAAATCAGCTGATTTTTCTACTGCGTTATCATATTTTGAGCGTTGCATACGCTTAGGTTTAGTTTAGTGTCCCAGATAGCTAACTGGCAGTTTAACCAGACAATGAGAAAACGGCTCCTAGAGTTTCAGTTTTCTTTTCAAATTCGAGTTGAGGTTTGAAGGCTTACTAACCCAAGACATATCCTGAACCAAGGAAATATTTCATTACCTCAATACCGCTTCCGCAATGCTGTTCTGTATCGTTTTTTGTGCTTATTTTATCTGTTTTGAACCAAAGAAACGCGGCTCTTATTGTTGTAATTTAAAAGCTCGGTAAGTAAAGGCCTCATCGTCCCATCCTCATCTTTATGTCGAAGATAATTGAAAATCTATTTAATTCAGACTGAAGCCTTTGTCTCTTGAGGTCCAAATGACTGAGTTTCAATTATATTTATTTGAGAATTCCAATAATAGCCTAGTCATTACGTGCTTATAGGAATTATGCTGAATCAAATTGTGATGTAGTGTTTTTTTTTTCATTTGGGGGGGGGGGGGGGGGGGGGGGGGGGGGGGGGTACTTATAACGAATCTGCGGTTTGCACCAAAAAAGCGGTTGACCCTACCGAAAAACTTTCTGAAACAAAATCAAAGATCCAGAAAAGTCAAATAAAACGACACGGCTACTTTTTCCGTATTTTCAAGTTTTTGAGATATTCTCACTTGTAAAAAAATAACTGTTTTTCATGCTTTTATTTTTCATTTTTTGGGAAAAAACTTCATTTTACTGATGTATCTTTCCAAATATAATATATATTGGAAGAAATATGTACACGTCCTAAGAGGAAAATGATTTTCTTCGTGATGTCTGTATACGAGTAAGTGAACTGCATTGTTTGCAGCGAACTCCGAATATATCAACCTGGTTGAAATTAAGAACTATATTAAGAACTAATTTCGTGCACCAGCTGTTCATCCAACACAATCCAGAACAATATTAGGCGCGTTTTTTCAACAGCCATACAGAGCAGAGCAGGTTAACACCACACAATTACACTAACAATTTGATCTACTACTACTTTGCCTTAACCCCTAGCGGGGCATAGCGCGGCAACTACTCCTGCGCGCCATCGTACTCTGTTCTGGGCAATGGGGCGCAACTCCCCAAAAGACTTACCCAATACCTGACACTCCTTTGCCACAGATCGACGCCATGTGATTCGAGGACCCCCTCTTGGTCGGCCTTGGTTGGAAATGGGGTTCCATTTCATGGCATGCAAAGCAATGCAATTATCACTCTTCCGCAATGTGTGACCTATCCACTGCCATTTTTCGCCTGCGTATCAATTCGTCGATTGGCATCTGACCCGTACGCCGACTTAGCTCTTCATTTGATATTGTTTCGGGCCAGAAAATTCTTAAA
Source organism: Chloromyia formosa (assembly GCA_964017055.1). NCBI lineage: Eukaryota > Metazoa > Arthropoda > Insecta > Diptera > Stratiomyidae > Chloromyia > Chloromyia formosa. The sequence continues at coordinate 13,516,151 of OZ024817.1, forward strand.
ATTCGACGAAGACATGAGTTGACGAAAACTTGCAGCTTTCTGGTAACTCCTACGGAAACTTTCCATGTACTGCTCCCATACAAAAGCACTGATAGTACCAGGGAGCGAAACAGGCCCAGCTTGGTCTTGATGCTGAGATAACTGCCCTGCCAGATTTTGGACAGCATGCCGTATGCTCGTTTAGCCTGGTTGATACGACTCCGTACCACCATTTTCGGCAACGATGCTACCCAGGTAGACGAAGTTGTCCACCTTCTCCACAGGCTGCCCATTAATATTGATGGCAATAGGTGTCGGATTTCTTTTTCGCAACGGCGGGCTAAGAACCTTGGTCTTGTTGGTATTAATCTTTAGCCCAACCTTGCTTGCCTCCCTCTCGAGATCTAACGCCATTGCGGACAGATCCATGATTTTGTTGGAGAGTATGCATATGTCGTCAGCGTAGTCAAGATGTTGTAGATAAGATGTCAAAGTCCATTGAATTCCTCTGTCGAGTCCGGATAGGGCTGCATGCAACACGTCGCCGATCACTATGAGGATGCACCCCTGCCGAACTCCACTGCGAATCTCAAAGTCCCCCGACACCTTACCTTTATGCAGAACGCGACATTTCGCGCCGTCATAGGTTGCCTTAATAATAGCCACAAGCTTCTCAGTGATGCCTCTCCTGCGCAAGGCCGCCCATATAGAATCCCGGTTCACACTATCGAAAGCCTTTTCGAAATCGATGAAAAGCAAGTGAAGCGGAGAATCGTATTCAGCGCATTGCTCGATGATGATTCGCAAGGTGTTAATGTGATCGACACAGGAGAATCCGGATCGAAAGCCAGCCTGCTCTTCATCAATTGTGCTTTCTAAGTGGGCCTTTAGTGTTTCCAGGACGATTTTGGCTATTATCTTGGCAACGGCAGGAAGCACACAAATGCCTCTCCAATTATTACAGTCTGTGAGGCTACCCTTCTTTGGAAGTTTGATGATCAAACCTTCCTTCCACTCAGTGGGAAAGGTCTCTGTATTCCACGCTTTATCAACAAGTGGGTGCAGCAAATCGGCAGTTACGCTTGGCGCTGCTTGATAAAGTTCGGCAGGGATACCGTCAAGTCCGGCGGCCTTTCCTCGTTTCAGTGCAATAATTGCAGTGACTATTTCCTCTTTAGTCGGGGCAGTGGACCGTATACGCACATTTTGATGGCTAGCTAAATTATCTATATGAGGGGGAACTTCACCAGAGGTTACACGGTTCAAGACCGCGGCGAAGTGTTCTTTCCATCGCCTCATTTGATCTTCTTCCAAGATAAGTAGCTTTCCATCACTATCTTTCACCGGATGTTGGCAGTAGTTACGACCACCTGTAAACTCCTTGATGACACCGTATACGGCGTTTAAGTTGTTACTTCTAGCGGCTTCTTCTGCTGACGCTAAAAGAGAATTGGCATAAACTCTTTTATCGCGTCGCACACTACGCTGAACTTCTCGAGCTTTCTGACGGTAAAGGAGTTCGATGCTGCTTCGATTGTCGTCTGATGCAGCAGCCAAACGAACTTTCAGCTCCTTTCTTTCAACAATCCGCTGCCATGAAGCGCCGGACATCCAGGGCTTATTCCGGCAATCCGGGTTTGGGCCAAGGATGGTATTTGCGCTATCAATGTACGCATTTTTTATGGCATCCCAGTTTTCGTTTATGTCACTATCTGGGTGACTAGTTATCTCAGCCGCTTTTTGCGCAAGATGGTCATTATATTGTTGTAAGACAGCTGGATTTTTTAGTCGAGCGGTGTTGAATTTGCGGGGCCTGGATCTTTCGTCGCTGGGGCGGCGCACGGCTGCAATACGCAATCGAACATTAGCGATCATTAGATAATGGTCTCTTCCCATCCCAATATTGGCACCCTTCTTGTTTCGCACGTCCAGGAGGCAACTCTTGAATCTTTTACTAATGGCAAAATGGTCGATCTGATTTTGTGTTCTGCGCCGATCAACAGAGGACCAACTGATTTTGTGGTGGTCCTTATGCTCAAACATAGTACCACCGATGAAGAGACTGTGAAAGTTGCAGAACTCTACAAATCTTTCACCGTTGTCATTACGATCACCAAGACCGTGTCTCCCCATCACATGTCTGAGCCCATAGTTATCAGCGCCAACTTTCGCATTCAAATCACCCATAACCATTATAATGTCACCTTTAGGTGTTCTGCTCTGAACGGCGTTTAGTTCTTCGTAAAAGGAGTCTTTTGCCAAGACATTGTCGGGTTCAGTAGGGGCATAACATTGTATTATTGAGATATAGTATGCATTTTGAAATGCAGGCGGCGCAGGTGTCGAAGTTTTCGAACAGTTTACAGTTTGGGAAGCACATAAAGTTCATTTCCTGTTAATAAAATGTTCGTTTTGTGTAATTATTTGGAATAGTAAGCATATAAAATAATTTTGTTGCCTAAAGAAAATTTGTCCGATTGTATATGAACTAAAGATTAAAGTTTTTCCTTGAAATTTGAGTTGACATTAGATTCTAACTAAACCAAGACACACTCCAAGCAAAGACATGCTTCGTTTTCGTGTTCGCTACTCTAATTTACTCTCAATCGTTTTTTTTTGCCGCTTAACCTGGTCTACTCTGCTATGCACAAAAAACAAAAACGCAGCTATTAATAGGCTTCTCATACTAGACAATTTTTTTGTACAAAAATATTAGAGCTTTACTCTGATGCAAAAATCTGCGGAAGCCAATATCTAGACCGCTAGCTTTGCAACCACGAAAATTTCCAAGTAGCTTTGAAAATTTTTGCGAACACATATGTACATTTTTTGCCGACTATTTCACATTTTCGGAATTTTTTCCTAGTCTGAGCGGCTTATAACACGTACCTACACTTGATCCAGAACATTTACTAAAAAAAACGCGGTTATCGTTTCACATTTCATGCATATCTTTCAATTGACTAATTTGAATGCCAAAAAACTTCATTCTTCGCGGAAAGATTTATAATCCAGATATAAGCAGCAAGATGGAAGTCATGGTAATAAACTAGAAATTCAATCGGATAATAATGTGACGCGGGCTTGTTAAAGGCCGTGTGATTAACCAAAATAAATTACAATCAGCATGACATTATCCCCATTTTTTACATGCGTTTCAAAAAGTTTGATAACACAAGATTACCCACGTGTATTTTAGTTAGCCACAGTATAACTAAGTCTAAGAAGCATGCACCTAGCACCTAGATCCGCCATCAACGAGAGATAATTGTCCAAGCTAAAATTCGATCTTTGCATGTCATGCACAGGCTTACACCGCTTATCAATGGATAGATAAGTGTGCGTAGTTAATTAATCTCACTTTAATGCCAATTAATATTTGACAGCCCACAAGTATATCATTGCCCATGAGTGGTATCAGATTATTCCAATTAAAAGACATTGTTTTCGGGCGTGCAGATAAGGAGCTAGTCGTATTTGGCACTTAATAGTCATGTTGTATAACATGATTACTCGAAACTCGAACATTGTATTGTATGTACATACGAGTATTTTCGTCGTACAATATATATGTGTATATCTTATCAGTCGCCTACCTTACGACTACTCAAATTCGAGCCTATACTGAGCTTAGAAAATTATTTTAATTATTCGTGGGAATCGAGTGAGTTGACCCCAATAGGCTTCTTTCTAAAACCGCACGTGTATACTTAATTTAGAGTAGAGTAGATATAAGTCTGGTCAATGAATCTAGCCGGAAAGTCAATAAGCCCAAAAACGAATTTCGGGACTTTGTTTGGACTGGTTAGTACAGCAACAGGTTAAAAGTCCTTGATCCTCGGGTGGCCGCAAGGGGGCGTGCAGAGCCCTCCAATGGTTTTTTTTTTGGTTTCTCGCAGATGCTGGAACACACCATCTTATCTCACTAACTCCTAAGATGTTCAATTTATACCGCAGAAGTTCACACTCTAATTGAGAAATCGTGCGTTCTGCGGACCTTCTGATCCATTGGCCAGTAGAGTACGCACATTCCTGAATCCAATCTTCATCATTGTAAGATAGCCAAAATACGTAACAGTTGAGTCAGTCCTTATTCGAAGCATACCTGACGTTTCGTTAGCATATACAAAATATCGGACAGTGCAAGTTGCTGGCAAACACATCCTGTCTGTTGTTTGTCGGTTTCAATGACAGGCCGGTAAAGGGAAAGGCCGTGGTGTTACTCTTACGCCCCACACCAGAGGGGGAATGCTTACCTCACGAATTACCATTACTGGCGGCTTCACTTGGTTACCAATGGTCAACGACCACTCCACTGCCGTTCTCGTTCCTGCGGTCGCCGATTCTTCGTACCGGAACGAGCTGTTTATCGACGGCCAAGAGCTGCCAACCCCCCCCCCCCCCCATGCAGGAAGAACTGCAGTATTTGAAGCATCGCTAGCACAACAACAATAACACCACTGCCGTTTTAGGAGGCGCCCACGAGGAGGACTACAGAAGAGGAGTTTTGACCTCAAATATATTGGATTGATAGTAGACATTTATGCTTGAAACAAAACGCAGCAAACGTAATAAATAAACGTTACTTCGTAAAGTTGTTTAATTGTTTTAAAGCACCCACAAAACACTTCAATTTACCTCAGTTCAACACAAACTGAACAGCAAACGCGCCTGCAATGGACGACTGCGTTTTTCATAGCCGCTTGTTAGTGCGAGAGTGCTTGGCCTCGCGTTTACGCTTCCAATAGACAACCGCCAGTAGTAGCTTCTGTACTGAAGAAGGGGGGGGCGCTCCCAAGCTATATATACAATATAAATAAAATTTGAAGTTTGAGAAAGCTGCGTCTTCTTTGATTTAGTTGACCTTTTTTAACTGCAACTACGAAAATGAAATCAAACTTAGAGATATTATTGCCTATGACGTTGGTTATCATTGGCCATTAATATTTTTGACCTCGGGTGTGCTTGAGGGGTGCAGGGGTGTGTCAACTGCAACTATAGAAATGTACTAAAATATTATTAACCTTTTTTGATAAGATTTTAAAGTTTTATTATTTTTAGTTTTCTATGCTAGTAAAAGGCCGCTTTTTGGTAAATTTTCATATTTCTAAGTATAACGGTCTCGAAATGCAAGGGGGGGGGGGAGCAAACTCAGATCACACATTTTCCCCACTTGCCTATGTCGACCTTCATTATCATGGGAAGCTCCAGATTCATGTTCAGCACCCCAAAGAACATAAAAAATTCTTCACTACAATTTGATTCCCCAAATCACCCAATGGCTGAACTACAATATTAGTCCAATCAATAGAGAGTTTTTACCTTACAAAAGGTGCGGTAGTTTTGAATTTTTGATATGTTATATAGGCAAGTGCAGTAGGAAAAAAGCCAAGTTTGCGTCACTCTACCCCCTGTGCTCCCGCCGCCATCTTGGAAAAACCACCAAAAATCGGTGCTTTTATCAGTTTTTCCCCTAAAACTTCGTTTCATTCCATTTTACCGCAAAATATGTAAGGTCTCTTTTTGTAGAGCACAAAATTTCCTACAAATTATATCCAGTAAGTTTTTTTTCTACGATCAATACCAACGGTGTTATAGCACCACCAAAAAAGTGAAAATCAAAGACCTTGAGAATTTTTCGGAATTTTTCGCATTTATATACCAATAACTCTGTACGGCTACGTTATAGGTTCTAGATATTGGCCTCCTTTTTTCCAACCCCATTCAAGTGGCTCTTATTTTACTCCTAACCACGTCATTACCTGGCGATAAGCTCGTAACACATGGATTTTTGCATCCGGCGTTGGTGGAAAGTTAGCCAGATTAAATTTGGAACTACTGGAAATAAATTTACTGTATCTTAGAGAAGTGAGGGATTGCACTAAATCTCCACTGTACAAAGCTGCTAAAATTGTTTCTCCTTCCTCAAAAATTTGTACAGCTGTAGCATCAGGATTGCGAAACTTTACTGCTTCTTCAAATAATTTTGAGTATTTTCGGAACAAGCGGCAAAACCGAAGATATTAGAAGTAGTGTAACAACCACTTATTGTAAAATATGAAGAAGCAGAACGTTCTCCTGTGTATTATACTTTAAAGATGATGAGCTGTAAGTAATTTCCGGTAATTTTCCACTTTCCGGTTTTCGAAAATATACGTTTTTGACTGTGGATGCAGTTCCAGTGAGCAAAACGAGCAAGTCGAAATCCTCTCCAATAATAACCACTGCTTCATACTCTGAACCCATCGATTTGGCAGTGTTTACTATTAAAACATCAGCATCTTCGTCTGCTTGAGTGGCCTTTATGTTGGCAGCCTCAAGCTCAGTAATGAGAAGTGGTATAAAGCGTTTTTAATTACGTTCATTCAAGGCATTAAGTTTACCATTGTTCTCTCAAACACTTTTGGTGCTCTGCAGTGAAGATTCCTCTGGGTAACCATCAAAAACTATTCTTACAGCGTTACCATAGTGCTTGCGAATATATTTTACATATCCAGCACAAATGCAATTAAATGTTATATTTCTGCTCCAAACAACCTTATGAAGAAGATATCCACCGTCAACTACAACCATGTGATTTTTCGGGAGTTTGAAATCACCCGGAAGAGGTGTGAATGCTGCGTAAAATGATGATGTTGTGCCCTTACGCATACCGTCTTCATTAAAAAGGTACATAATGTAGGAAATGGTGCAAGTTCATAAGACAAGTAATCTTTCAGATCTTCTCGAGATTGCTTAGCAATGCACATTCTTTGGTATACCGTAAGTGGGTCCACTGCGACTTTTTCCCACTACATTGAACGCGTTTCTGTCAAACCCCAATGTCACCACTTCCTACTTCTTTTTAAAGAAAACCTCTCCAAAGGCTACACCGGTGATTCTCAGTATCCCACAATTCCAACTTGTTGAGCCTTGTGATAATTGACCAGGTCACTGCCCACAATTCCAGAGCTAATGCTCATAATAAAACTAGCCTCCGGGAAGGGTGGATGTTTGGTAAACCACTCGTAAAGCTTTTGAATATCCAAACTATCTCGGCTGACCCTAGCTGGCCTCATATCCACATGCTGTTCTGAAGACGGTGATTCTACACTGGTGAAATCCTCTATTTCTTGGGTTATATCCTGGAGGCAAGCCATTCCAAGTGTCCACTTTAACAGTGTGTGCTGTCTGTCTGTTTTTGGCGAACTTTTTTGAAAGACACTTTGGCTTACTGTTTGTACAATAAAAGTATGTAATGTCTAAATCTAAAATAGATAGAAAATGTCGTAGCAGCAAACTTGAAAAAAGCCACCACTTTTTTTTTTAATTTACTCCCTCTCTGTTTATCATACAAAAAAATGTATAATGGATTTTGTAGTTAATAGAATTTTCTACAAAATATATTTGGATGACTTTTACGCTATAACGCAGCGGTACATAGTTATTGGTATGTAAATGCGAAAAAAAAAACGAAAAATTCGCAAGGTCTTTGATTTTTACGGTTTTTGGTGGTGCCATAACTTTTTTGGTATTGATCGTACAAAAAAAATTGCTAAATATAATTTGTAGGGAATTTTGTGTTCTACAAAAGGAGACCTAACATATTTTGCGGTAAAATGGATTGAAACGAAGTTATAGGGGAAAAACTGATAAAAGTGCCGTTTTTTGGTGGTTTTTCCAAGATGGTGGCGGGAGCACAGGGGGTAGAGTGACGCAAACTTGGGTTTTTTACTATCCCACCTGCCTATACAACATATCAAAAATTTACAACTACCGCACCTTTTGCACGGTAACCCCCATTATTTGGCTTTTATTAATTGGATTATATGTACAATACATTTATAAGTATAGAACAGCAGCAAGCATCTTCTAACCGCACGTGCGATTAAGTTTTTAACGGCTGGCCGTGATTGACTGTGGATATTTTTTGACTATACGCTATAGGATTAAAATAAATAAATTGTACCTATGTATGTACATATTCGTACGTGCATATGTAATTTAAATGTATGTATTTTATGGATGGTACATTTTTATACCCTAGACTTTTAGTATAGGGTATATTGTTTTTGTCACGACGGAAATATGTAACACCTTAAAGGAGGCTCCGGAGGTATAGCAATGTATAAATCTATATAAATGATCAGGGTCACCTCCTGATTCGATTTAGCCATGTCTGTCTGTCTGTCTGTCTGTCTGTCCGTCTGTCTGTCTGTCTGTCTGTCTGTCTGTCTGTCTGTCTGTCTGTCCGTCTGTCTGTCCGTTCGCACGATAACTTTCGATAGAATGAAGCTAGGGCCATGAAATTTTGGTCAAATGTTGGTAGTATGATCTAGTTGGATGGTATTGAAATTGGGCATAATCTGGCCAAGAGAACGCCTACCTCCCCTACATATGTAAAATAATTAAATGTATCTATAACTCCCGATTAAAAAATCATGAAAAGCTCTAGCTTTGGTATATTACTAGTGGGGGTATTCTTATACTCTCCTGGGAAAATAAAATCGATCAGTTGAAAACTAACGGTAATTTTCTTACAAAGAGCCCCGTACTACCCTACTTTTCTGGTTTTTTGTCTATAACTCTTGAACCAATTGACGTAGACACCTGATTTTTGGCATGTAACCCTGAGGAAAGAAGCTGCTTGAGTTTTAGTAAGTTGGGCATAATCAGATCAAAGGAACGCCTACCTCCCCTACAAAATTCCAAAAATTAAATATTCATTTAATTACGATAACTTTCGATAGAATGACACTAGCGAGTTGAAAATTTGGCAGAATGTTGGTAGTAAGATCTAGTTAGTTGATATTGAAAATGTGTAAGATCCGACCCAAGGAACCCCTACCTCCCCTAGAAATGAAACTTAAAATAAGCGATAACTAACGACAAAATAAAGCTAGCGACTTGAAATTTTGGCCAAATGTTTGCAGCGGGATCCAGTTGGCTGATATTGAAAATACGTAAAATCCGACTAACGAAACCCCTACTTCCCCTATAAATGAACTTCAAATAAGCGATAACTTTCGATAGGGTGAAGCTAGAGACTTGAATTTTTTTTAAATGTTTGTAGGGTGATCTAATTAGTGATGTGTGATAATGATGGGCAATATCCGACCCAAGGAACCCCTACAAGTGAAACTTCAAATAAGCAATAACTTTCTATAGAATAAAGCTAGCGACTTGAAAAATTCGACAAATACAATATTTGTTGAATGTGTTAGTTCATTGAGTTTGAGAATGGTCAAGGTCCTCCTGAATGGGTGCCAACCTCCCCTATAAACTGGCCATATAGGAAACTCACTTTTAATGCAAATGGTCGTTGCCAATTGGTACTTTCGGTATCACCACTAGGTCTGTACAAGTCTAGGGTATATACGCTTAGGACTCCGGGCCGAAGCGAAGCTTCGGCCTGGTTATTTATTTGTATTGCAATTTTGGGGTTTTGGACAAATTATTATGATAACTCTGTACGGGGGTTCACGATTCACGTGCTCATGTGCTCCTAAGGAGCAGCCGCCACTACTTAAAATCATAACGGAACTTCTGATCTGAACTGCATTTGATAAAACGAGAAAGCAGGTTATTAGTAGTAGAATGCTACTATGTATCTGAACATTTGCAGATTATTTTTATAACCTAGACTTATATAGTAGTATAGGGTATATTGTTTTTGTCACGACGAAAATATGTAACACCTTAAAGGAGGCTCCGGAGGTATAGCAATGTATATAAATAAATGATCAGGGTCACCTCCCGATTCGATTTAGCCACGTCTGTCTGTCTGTCTGTCCGTCTGTCTGTCCGTTCGCACGATAACTTTCGATAGAATGAAGCTAGAGCCTTGAAATTTTGGTCAAATGTTGGCAGTGTAATCTGGTTGGATGGTATTGAAAATGGGTATGATCAGGCCAACAGAACGCCTACCTCCTCTACATATGTAATATACATAAATGTATCGATAACTCCCGATTAAAGAAACACGAAAAGCTCTAGCTTTGGTAGATTACTCATGAGGGTAATCTTATACTCTCCTGGGAAAATAAAATTGATCAGTTGAAAACTAACGGTAATTTTCTCACAAAGAACCCCGGACTACCCTACTTTTAACGTTTTTTATCTATAACTCCTGAACCAATTGACGTAGATACCTGATTTTTGGCATGTGACCTTGAAGTGAGAAGCTGCTTAAGGTTTTGTAAGTTGGGCATAATCAGATCAAAGGAACGCCTACCTCCCCTACAAATTTCAAAAAATTAAATATTCCTTTAATTACGATAACTTTCGAAAAAATGATACTAGCAAGTTGAAAATTTGACAGAATGTTACTAGTAACACCTACTTTGTCGATATTGAAAATGGGCAAGATCCGACTTAAGGAACCCCCACCTCTCCTACAAATGAAACTTCAAATAAGCGATAACTTTTGATAGAATGAAGGCAGCGACTTGAAATTCTGGTCAAATGTTTGAAGTAAGATTGAGTTAGTTGGCGTCAAAGATGGGTAAGATCCGACCTAAGGAACACCTACTTCCCCTAGAAATGAAACTTAAAATAAGCGATAACTTACGACAAAGTAAAGGTAGAGACTTCAAATTTTGGTCAAATGTTTGCGGTATGATCCAGTTGGCTAATATTGAAAATATGCAAAATCCGACCAACGAAACCCCTACTTCCCCTACAAATGAAACTTCCAATAAGCGATAACTTTCGATAGAGTGAAGCTAGAGACTTGAAATTTTGTTTAAATGTTTTTAGGGGGATCTTATTGGTTGGTGGCAATGATGGGCAAGATCCGACCCAAGGAACCCCTATCTCCCCTACAAGTGAAACTTCAAATAAGCGTTTACTTTCGATAGAATGAAGCTAGCGACTTGAAAAATTCGACAAATATTTGTAGAATGGGTTAATTAATTGATTTTGAGAATGGTCAAGATCCCACTGAATGAGTACCAACCTCCCCTATGCACTGGCCATATAAGAGACCCACTTTTAATGCATATGGTCGTTGCCAATTGGGACTTTTGGTATCACCACTAGGTCTGTACAAGTCTAGGGTATATACGCTTCGGACTCCGGGCCGAAGCTTCGCTTCGGTTTTTTCTATTTTTCTCATTTGCCATCTTCCAAATTTTTCAATGATTGTGTAAATTAAATTTTTATTGAATTTCCTTCTTTCCCTGAAATTTCGGTTCACTAAATTTTTATGATTAAATTTCGTTATATTTCCGTGTATCAGGGATTCGCTTAGGGCAATCCAGTACGTGAGTGGTTACCCTAAATATAACGGCATACAGAAGGGGATTTCAGAAGGAAATGGGCAATAAACAAAAATATAGAAATATTTATTTAAGCCAAGAAATTCAATACTAGCTTTCTTTCCGAACGACGAACGAATAGATCTTACATCAAAATTTATTTTATACCTCGTCGAAAATCTAAATTTCAAAGGCAATGAATTTAGAAAAAAAAAATCAACGAGATTTGCTCAATTCTCGTATTGTCGGAACTTTTGTATACAGTAACACATACCCGTATTAATCATTTATTACGATTTCAAAAGAAAAGCCGATCATTTAGTATCAGGCATAAAATGAAATGCTATTTTTACTTATTTCTTCAATTTGCATACTTAGCGAAAAAAAATTGTAACTATTGAACCAAGAACGGATCTATTATCCGCTATTTACAATCCATCGCGATTTAATTCACATACCGTTAAAATATCGTATTCCAATCCAAACGTTACAGATGATATGATGCCGCACTATAAATTACATGAAATCACACTGCACACTATACTACCGCTGATGACCTTTTGACACAATCAGGAATTTCACACACACTCATTGACGTCACTACCCCAAGAGCACAAGAAATTCCCAAGCACACATTTCTTGGGCACTCACAAAACACCACTGCCAGGCGAACCAAGTCCTTAAGTACCGGACGACATCTCACGCGATTATGACTCTCAGTCTTGATATCATTTCGAATTTATCTCGAACAAAAATTACAATTGGATGGTCGTTTGATTAACTTTATGAGGATCATAAATAATATCTTGCAATCGATAGAACCACGAAACTTTTGTTTTTCTACAATACTCGAATCGTAATCGTCCGCGATTAGGCTCACACGCTGGAGATATACATAAGTGTGATTTTCAGGGCTATTATTAGATGATAGCAGAAATCAGGCAAGGTCTAACTAAAATCGAGAAAGAGTCTAAGGAAATCGAGTGCTAGATCTATCAGTCAGCTGGTGATATGAAAAAAAAAAATTAAATGATAGCAGCCCCCAAGTGAGCTGAATGGATGATAGTGCACTAAGGTTCGCAATCAATGAGGAGTCTATGATATACACGCGTACCTCACTGTTAAATGAACTTCACAGCTGTTTTCACTTCTGCGCATTCGTAAAAACTCTCACAAAACTACATACTACGGAGAGCAGGAAAGTATATATAATTTAGAAAAGCTCGGTGAAGCTTTCAAATAAAAAAATTTCGAAAATTGTTGTATTTATTTAACACTAGACGGCACAAGGCCGTCAATTTGACGGCATGGGGATTTAAATTGCCTTTATTCTTAAAACTATAATCTAATAAGCTTTTACATTTATTGACTTTTTCTAAAATGCGTATATTAGCAAATATTAGTGGAGCATCAAAACTAAAGTACTAAAAACTAAAGTCACCGAGATATATCCTGTTAACCCCTTCAGACCTGACTTCTTTCAAGCGATAGGAACATTTTTTTGTTTGAATAATATTGTTTTTTTAGTGCATAGTATACACGTTTGTGTTTTTCTTTTGTTAAAAAGTTGATTTTTTTGTCGAAATTATGGCCGATTCTACTAAAGCGTCACTGAAATTAATAGAAATAAAAATTGCAATAATTAAAAATTTACCTTTATTTATTATTAAAATATTATATTTACCTTATATTATTTATAATTAAATACAAACTAACATGGTAATATGAAATTTTCAGCTCTGTGAAGTTGGCACCGTCACATTTGATTTTTCAAATTTAAAGTGTGTAGTTCGTTTGCCCAGGAAAAATTTTCGTTTGCCCACCCTGTAATGAACCACCTGTAACGAACCATATTATCCGTCCGTTACACACCCTTACAAAAAAAGTTATTAACAATATACTGTTGCGTGTACGGGGTGGGCGTCTTATACGACCCACACTGTACTAATCTCGAATGATCGATGGCAAGTACAAATTGAATTGACACTAGGCGATTCTCGAGCCATCTATAGTCTAGAGCCTTCTCCTTACAACCATTGACAACGAAGGGGATTCTCGAATCTTCGTTGAGTAGTGAAACCCGAGACTCGAACATCTCGAAAAATCTAGAGTCTTCGCTAATTGACGAAAGCATGGACTTCCACCTATAAAAGGCAGATGTCACGGAACGAAGGAGCAGTCGTAAGGCAGTCGTGAAGTAGTAGTCAGACTCGACACTCAGTGGCGGTTGGATCGCTATAAAGCGCTAAGGAAATATTCGTTATCTGCCGTCGTGGTTGTTATTGCTAGTTTTAACGTTCGTTGTTAGTACGCGTGTGTAGTTAGTTCGTTTTGTAAATAAAGTGTGTGTTTTTCAATCGAAGTGTTTCATTATTCAGCACAAGAATATCTAACGAACCTGCTTTGGTTTCGTTCTTGTTTCGCTCAACAGAGGAAACATTACAATTGGTGTCAGAAGTGGGATATTCGCGTGCGTGTAGTGAACGTTCGTCTGAAAAGTGAAAGTCGTGAAAGTCGTGCGTGATATTTACGGAAGTGTAAATAAACGGGAAGTTTCGAGAAACTTTAGAGTGAAGCGCCGGGAAGTTCTGAGAGTATAGAACTTGCGCGATTGTGGATTTTGTGAAAGTCGTGCGGGATATTTACGGTGGTGTAAATAAGCACGAGAAGTTTCAAGAAACTTTGAAGTGAAGCGCCGGGAAGTTGCGCGATTGTGTGTGTTTGAGAAACTTCGTAGTGAAGGGCGGGAATATTCTACGCGGGTAGAATTTGCACGACTGACTGTTGAAGTGAAAAACGAACTAAAATGCCGGGTACTCTTTGCGAATTGACAATCGCGGAGATAAGAAACGAACTAGCACGACGGAAATTGTTAACGACGGGAAATACGTCCGCGCTGTATATTCGTTTAGCACAAGCGATAAGAGCCGAAGGACAGGATCCGTTTACGTTCGAATTTCCGGACGAATCGACGAGAAATCTCGACGAATCGGGAGCGGAACAGGTTTCAACCGGGGACCCTGGCATCCAGCAGCTACTGTCGATGTTCAAGCAATTTAGCGAGCAATTCAAGCAACAAGCAGAGCAATCCAGGCAACAAGCAGAGCTACAATCTGAGCGGTTTGACCGGTTTGAGAAGCGATTTCATGAGCATTCCGTGCGGTTAGACGAGCAATTGCAGAAACAGTCGTCGGAAATATCGAGATTGCTCGACGAGAGGCAACGAGAAACCTCCAAGGAGTTCGAGAACGACCTCATGCAGGATGACGCCAAAGTGGATGGCGGGTTTAATACGGTTGCAGAGGAGGTCGAAGGATTGCGGAGCGAACCGGAGCGTGTCGAAACATCTGGAGTCATCAAGATCGAATCGCAGACACAGCTCGAGGCCGCTGCGGTAGTGAACAGCCGGACCGATAGCGAACAGTCACCGAGAGCGGAGAAGTTGCCGAGTGAAATGACATCGCAGATGAACGAGCGGTCAGCGAGTTTTGAGGAGTCACTGAATGAGACTACAACGGCGTTGAACGGACCGACAACGAAGATGGCCGAACAATCGGAAAAGTGGAACGAGTGGTCGGTGAGGTTGGAGGAGTCACCGCGGAGAGTGACTACACAGTTGCAACCGCAGAAGGACAACAGCTTGAAGCCACAATTGGAGGAGCGGTCTGCGGGAGTCTGGAAGCTTAATGGCGAGAAGCTTCGTAGAGACTCCATGAAGTTTAAACGGATGCGGGTGGGTGCCCAGATCGGAAATATGTGTGATGGACTCGAGAATGCTGGAAACTCGAGGAACGATCTGGAACGTGTGGAAACGTCGGGAATCGTTAGGACCGAACTGTCCGCGAAGGTTAGAAGGAAACTAGCTCTCGACAACGTGGACGCGTCCTGTGCGCAGTTTGAGGCCGCTGTGATGATGGACAGCAGGAGCGACAACGAGTGTACTGCTGCTGTCAATGGGGCATTGCGATGTCCGACTATGAAGGTGTTGCAGAACAGTTCAACCCCACAGAATGGTTCGTGTGTGGAACAGTCAACGTCGGTCGCCGACTTCGGACGCCGGATGGATAGCGTACATGGCCTGATCCAAGGACGACCTCGGTGGAGAATTGATCGCGTGAGAAGGAGGTTCAACGTGAAAGCTCGCTCGATTGGCATCAGCGACGGTGGCTTTGCAGGATTGTGCAGCGCTCATCGGAGAAAACGAATGTGCTCGAGGGCTCGACAGACCTGGGAGGAACCAGATAAGATTGCTGCCTGGCTGGATGATGTGGTGCGTCGCGTTCCGAAGCGATGGAGGCCAACAGTGAAAATGAAGGCCGTGCATCTGGATAGGATGGCACCGCGCGAGCGTCGTCATGGTGACTTCTGTTCGGGACGAACAGGTCTAAGGAGGAGGCAGTGTTGCGTGTACGGGGTGGGCGTCTTATACGACCCACACTGTACTAATCTCGAATGATCGATGGCAAGTACAAATTGAATTGACACTAGGCGATTCTCGAGCCATCTATAGTCTAGAGCCTTCTCCTTACAACCATTGACAACGAAGGGGATTCTCGAATCTTCGTTGAGTAGTGAAACCCGAGACTCGAACATCTCGAAAAATCTAGAGTCTTCGCTAATTGACGAAAGCATGGACTTCCACCTATAAAAGGCAGATGTCACGGAACGAAGGAGCAGTTGTAAGGCAGTCGTGAAGTAGTAGTCAGACTCGACACTCAGTGGCGGTTGGATCGCTATAAAGCGCTAAGGAAATATTCGTTAACTGCCGTCGTGGTTGTTATTGCTAGTTTTAACGTTCGTTGTTAGTACGCGTGTGTAGTTAGTTCGTTTTGTAAATAAAGTGTGTGTTTTTCAATCGAAGTGTTTCATTATTCAGCACAAGAATATCTAACGAACCTGCTTTGGTTTCGTGGTTTCGCTCAACAGAGGAAACATTACAATACTTTTTTTCAAATTGTAAAAAACCACGAAATTTGTTTTTCCAAAATTGGGATTTCTTTTTGGTATTTCGTTTGCACAACGTTAGCCCAGGATTGCCCACCCAAAAAATTTTTCATTCAAAAAATAAAAAATTTCATCCCACATTGGGCATCATTATACACCCTCACATCGATGAAATTTAATTTAAATTGCCCGCCCCATTAGCTCATTATAAGCCCTCGTTTGCCAAGTAAAAATTTCCGGATGTCCACTCTTGCAGAAAAAGTTATCAGCAGATACATTTTTTTTTAGTTTGGGATAACTTATACTGTTAATTTGGCTCCTTAAAGGATCGTTTTGTAGTGAAAGGTGGGCAGTTCGATTGCCCATCGTGGATAATCGTTTGCCCAGGAAAAAGTTTCGTTTGCCCATCCCTCCAACTTTTTTTTTTTACAAAAAAGTAAGTATT
Source organism: Chloromyia formosa (assembly GCA_964017055.1). Lineage (NCBI taxonomy): Eukaryota > Metazoa > Arthropoda > Insecta > Diptera > Stratiomyidae > Chloromyia > Chloromyia formosa. The sequence goes on from OZ024817.1 coordinate 13,532,756, forward strand.
TTGATCCCACTTGGGCGCCCACTGGGGCTCCTCAAAGGACAATTTGTGGTTTCAAGCTGAGCAGTTCTTTTGCTCATGGTGGAACATGGTTTGGCCAGGGAAATTTTTCGGATGTCCACCCTTGCAGAAAAAGTTATCAGCAGAGAAATTTTTTTTAGGTTGGTTATACTTATACTGCTAATTCGGCTCCTTAAAGGATCATTTTGTAGTGCAAGCTGGACAGTTCGTTTGCCCATCGCGAATTATCGTTTGCCCAGGAAAAAGTTTCATTTGCCCACCCTTGCAAAAGAAGTTATTAGAGAATTAAATTTTTCGGGCTGCGAATGCGTATATCCTTAATTTGGCTCTTCAAAGGATAATTTTGTAGTGCAAACTGGGCAGGTCGATTTCCCATCGTAGATTATCGTTTGCCCACCCTTGCAGAAGAAGTTATTAACAAAATAGATAATAACTTCTTCTGCAAGGGTGGACAAACGAAACTTTCTTCTGGACAAACGATAATCTACGATGGGAAAGCGAAATTCTAAAGCAATTGCATATAATTGGCAGATAACGGTATTCTCTTTGCATGTTCATAATTCATTGAATATGTAATTCAAAGACAGATATGGAGACCTAAAGTTGGTGTGCATAATTATGACCACGGGGTCTGAAAGGGTTAAACATATAAGGGTTGCTGGCGTCAAATTGACGGTCAGAACGCAATATGAAAATGTACAATGACAGTTAGATCATTGGTAACGGCACATATCATGAGAGGAAACTACATGATAGGACTTTCAAATGTTATTATATTGCGACACATAAAAAATAAATTCGAAATTAGACCCTTGGGAGTCCTTGAAAATCGTACAATTAAGAAAAAGTGGTACTCTCAACACCGAAAAAGGCAATTGTTCTTCATACTTATTTGGACTGTAAAAAATTAACAAACCTAAAAAAAGATGCAACGTAAGAACGCAAAATTTAATACTGTAATGTTTCCTCTGTTGAGCGAAACCAGGTTCGTTAGATATTCTTGTGCTGAGTAATGAAAACACTTCGATTGAAAAACACACACACACTTTATTTACAAAACGAACTACACACGCGTACTAACAACAAATGTCAAACTAGCTCGAACTATCTGTTAACGTCAGATAACGATAACGTCTGTACTATTTTCCGGTTCCGAGCGGATACTTTATAGCGATCCGACTTCCACTGAGTGTCGAGTTTTACTACTTCTTACTTCTTATTGTTCGTGGTGACATCTGCCTTTATATAGCTGCTAATCCATGCATTCGTCAATTAGCGAAGACTCTAAATGTTTCGAGATGTTCCAGTCTCGGGTTTCCTCTACTCAACGAAGGTTCGAGAATCCGCTAGTGCCCATTCAGTTGACACTTGCTATCGATCATTCGAGGTCATGACGGAGCTTAGTACAGTGTGTGTCGTAAGAGAGACGTACTTCGTACATACAACAATACGTTAAATGCAGTAGATAAGGTATAAGCTACATTTTAGCGAAAAATTCAATACTCTAGCTGCCGTAGTTTTTAAGTTAGAGTCATTTGAGGAAGTGCTAAATTGAACCCTCTAGCAGCTGTATCTACGGATATAATCGCACTTTTATATTTAACAGACGAGGAGTAGGTTAGGTTAGGTTAGGTACAGGGGCTGCCGTGATGTGTTATAGCACATTTACAATTAGACCAACATTGGGTCCATTGTAGTACCACCGCTGTCACCTTCACTTGAACCTACGAATCAAACCAGCCTGTGCTGGCGATGTAAAGATTGAGCCGTGTGGCGGTCATATCCTTAAGGTCATCCAGACCGTAGAAAACCCGTGAGCCCAGAAACATTCTTCTCCTACCAGCCAAGGCCGGGCAATGATAGAGAAGATGTTGAACGGTCTCCTTCTCCTCCTCCACATCGCCACAACTCCTACAGAAGTCGTGGTGAAGAAGATGTAGTCCCCTAGCAAGCTCCCCTATTGGGCAGTGCCCTGCGATAACTCCTACTACCCTGCCAATGTGCTTCCTGTTCAACGACAGCAGTGTGACAGAGCGGCGGGGATCAATTTTCGGCCAAATCATCCTTGTCGTTTGGTACGTATTTCCGCAGAGCCAACTCATCTGCCTCGCAGTTACCCGCAAAGCCACTGAAGCCACTGGGTAATATTGCAGAAGCCAGCAATCTCTGCGAGTGCTAGGCGACAGTTCTCGATAGTTTTGGATGTCGTCAAAACGGATTCGAGTGAGCGAATTGCTGCCTGACTATCCGTATAAGTAGTAATGTCCCTCACACTAATGACGTGACTGCCTAGTGAGGACAGAGCTTCCGAGATAGCCGAAACCTCCCGCCTGTAGGATACTGAAAAACTCCGGGAGACTGGACCGGAGGTTAAACACTCGTCCCTCCAAGTATATGCCTATCCCGATCCCGTCGTCGGTCTTAGAGCCATCTGTATAAATGGCCATGGGTTTAACTCGTCGACGGAATGAGACTAGTGTAGTCCTTGCCAAATTGGTATTTGGGAGAAATGTAGTCTGTCTCCCTTGGGACGTTCCGATTGTCAAGTACAGTGGAGTTTCCCACACTCAGCGCACGCCACTGGCCCGGCTCACGAAGGCGTAGAGCCGTATTTGCCGCCTGTTGTTCGCCAATTATATCCAATGGGAGGAAGCCAAGTATCATATCTAATCCGGTTGATGGAGTGGTTCTAAAAGCCCCCGTCGTGGCCAGCGCAGCCAGCCAGATGAGGGGTAACTTTGCCTCACTTTGTCTTAAAATTTTCGGGGTTTTTCGCAGTTTTTCATCTGGAATGGTATTATAATATTTTTTGGGGGAAGTTTCAAGCTGCATTTTAAGGCAAAATTAAACTCTCTAGCTGGCGTAGTTTTCGAGTTATAGCCGTTTGAAAAAGTGCAAGTTTGCACCCTCTAGCTGCTCTAGTTTAGGAGAAAACGCACTTTTATGTTTGGCGGTCGAGGGGTCAATTTGCCTTGAAATTTTCGGGGTTTTTCGTCCGGAATAGTATTTTCTGGTTTTGGGGGGGGGGGGGGGGGGGGGGAAGGTTCAGGCTGCATTTTAGGGCAAAATTCAACTCTCTAGCTGCCGTAGTTTTCGAGTTATAGACGTTTGAAAAAGTGCAAGTTTGGACCGTCTAGCTGCTCTAGTTCAGGAGGAAAATGCACTTTTATGTTTGGCGGTCGAGGGGTCACTTTGCCTTGAAATTTTCGGGGTTTTTCGAAATTTTTCGTCTGGAATGGTATTTTCCGGCTTTGGGGGAAGGCTCAAGCTACATTTTAAGGCAAAATTTAACTCTCTAGCTGCCGTAGTTTTCGAGTTAGACCCATTTGAAAAAGTGCAAGTTTGGACCCTCTAGCTGCTCTGATTTAGGAGAAAACCGCACTTTTATGTTTGGCGGTCGAGGGGTCACTTTGCCATGAAATTTTCGGGGTTTTTCGAATTTTTTCGTCCGAAATGGTATTTTCTGTATTTGGGTGAAGGTTCAAGCTGCATTTTAAGGCAAAATTCAACTCTCTAGCTGCCGTAGTTTTCGAGTTATAGACGTTTTAAAAAGTGCAAGTTTGGACCCTCTAGCTGCTCTAGTTAAGGAGGAAAATGCACTTTTATGTTTGGCGGTCGAGGGGTCACTTTGCTTTGAAAATTTCGGGGTTCTTCGTAGTTTTTTCGACAAGAAATGGTATTTTTTTATTTTTGGGGGAAGGTTCTACCTACATTTTAAGGCAAAACTCAACTCTCCAGCTGCCGTAGCTTTCGAGTTATAGCCATTTCAAAAAGTGTAAGTTTGGACCCTCTAGCTGATCTAGTTTCCGAGTTATATCCGTGTCTGGAAAATGAATATTTGTAGTGAAGAAATAAACAGAAATAAAAAGTTACTCAGTAAAATTCTTTTTATTGTTCTTTTCCACATTCATTTCTTCTTTCGATTACACACATTTATAATAATGTATATATGTAAAATATACTAATACTAATTTTTTCAAAAACATTATGAAATACCCTTCATTTTAATTCGTATTTCAAATATCTTGCAGCTAACTATACATACAAATTGCATTGAAAAGTTATGTGTTAGCCAAATAGCTAATATAAAAAAATATATATGTATATATATGTATTTATTTAATATTTCTCGTGTTCACTACGGACACATACATGGCAGAATATTCAACAAATATATTGAAATGATTTTTTTTAAACTTAATGATTTTGACTGCAAGTAATGAAATTTTGAAAAATTGTATCCTTGAACCGGGTAAATGTGGTTTTTCAAAATAATTATAATATACACATATATATATTTTTTTTAGATTTGTCAATACATATCTCATTGTCGCCATATTCTTCTCCTATTCTGGAAAGACAGTAAAATCAGGCAGTGGTGTTTTGGTAGATACAAAATATTTTTTTCATTTAAATAATATTAATAATGCAGTTTTTCTTTTATTGTTTAAGACAAATTAATCAGTTTCTTATTCTACATAGATTGAAGACATTGTAGCTTTTTTTACAATTTTCGTTATTTTTGTTTAGTATTGTTTCTACGTATTGAATTGCGTTATTTATTTACAAAATTAAAAAAATGCATAGACTTGGGTTATAACGAATAATCATTATTGTGAGATGTATGCACAATTCGGCAGTAAAGAAAGAATAGTAAACAATGTAAAAATAGAATTGCATCAATTAAAATTTTATGAACTAGTTTTGTGCACGGACCATCTTACAATAATTTAATGTTTAATTTCTCGAAAATGTTCGTCTGTTTTAATAAACGTACGACGCGATTATGTTTATCGAACTTAATAAATGTATTGTTACCAAGAAAATTTCATTTTGTTTACAATTTAATTTAAAAAAATGAACTATTTTATTTAATAATTATAATTGATTAAAACAAACAATAATAAATTATTTTATATGAGATTCGAATTAACTGCAGTGTTTTTTAAATATACATATTTATATAAATAAGAGTATAAATGTATGTATATGTATATAATGATAATTTTTGTGAAAACGAAATACATTTTTTTTTATTTTGTTGAATTACTATTATATAAGTATAATAAAATATTTATTTACATTACAAAATTACAACGATGACATATTGGGCAGATATTTTGATTGTTTTTTGACAATATTTATTATCGGAGCTTTTCTTATAAATATACGTAGCATTATCAAATCCTACTGTTATCAAATTTGCTAGTTTATTCGAAATTTATTCGAAATTTATATATAGAGATATATATATAGATTTACGTAATTTGTATCCGTAATATACGTACATGTAACTATGTAATAATAATAATAATAATGTGTGTGCTTCGGCCGTTTTTTTTTCAATCTATATTAAGTAGATTTACAGAAAATAAATTCTGGCAGTGTGTTGGATTTATTAGGCTTTTTTTGTTTTATTTTATTCAATTTTTTTTTGTGGATATCAATTATCAAATGGAATTTATTACAAAACAAAAACCAAGGATTTCTATTATGTGTCTATGTATTTAGGTATGCAAGTGCAATGGAAAGAAATAGTTCCATGCAAGTTGATGTGATTAATTTAATACTTTTCTATGGATGTAGTGTAGTTGTTGTTGGCAAATGAATGTTTTGGGATACGTGTTTGTAAGTTTTATTTATTTTTCATTTTAATCTCCGGCATTTGTGAATATCTTGTTTGGACTTTTCAATATGGCTTTTGTTTTCAAAGAGATATTTCAATATTTCCTGACAATTCTTGGGCTGTTCAATGTAGCTTTTTTTCTTAGGGAGTAGTGCATTTTTTTTTCATTTTATTGAAGAGTCTTTATAGTTTTGAATAACCGGACAAAATCCTTGGGCAGTTGGGAACAATCGAGCTACTTACTTAAGCCGCTTCTAAACGATGCGTCCAACGTTCGATCGAACGTTGGATCCAACGTTTGAATCAAACGATTTGGCAATTGCAGCGACAAATGTATCATCTCAACGGCAACGGCAATTCGATCGTTCGATTCAAACGTTTGACGGTTTGGCCGAGTTGTCAATTAATAAATTAAATTGAAATTACTTATCACGGTGATGGCGGAAGGAAGAAGAGATAGCATCGGTTGCTGCCGCCATGGTGGTATTGTCGTGTTGCTACTTTTTAATTAAAAAAAAAAAGAATCCGGTTTACCAAATTCGTCGTGCCTTGCTTCAAATGTTTCTGCTCAACGGTTCGGCAATTGTTTCGTTCAAACGTTGGAACGTTCGAATTCATTTGATTCGGGTACGAAATTCGCCAACAGAGCGAACGTCTTCCAACGCGAACTTTCGACGCTTGACATTGGAAGCTCGTAGCTCGACATTCGGCCACACGATGCGACGAACCATCAAGCGTCCAACGTTGGAAGGTGTTCGTAGTATCGTTTAGAAGCGGCTTACGAAATTCGCCAACAGAGCGAACGTCTTCCAACGCGAACGTTCGACGCTTGACATTGGAAGCTCGTAGCTCGACATTCGGCCACACGATGCGACGAACCATCAAGCGTCCAACGTTGGAAGGTGTTCGTAGTATCGTTTAGAATCGGCTTTACAAAGGCGTCTCATGTTGCGACTATTCGACAGACTGTTGGGCGACAAGTCCGATCATATAAATCGCAGCTGCAAGTTCGTCTTAGACTCCATATAGACGGAGCGATCCGTCGCCCGATGGATGGGGGATCGCTCCGTCTACGTGGGGTCTGAAAAAGTGATCGTACCTTGTGTCCTATCATATAAATCGCAGCTGCAAGTTTATCTTACACCTCGTATAGACGGAGCGATCCGTCGCCCGATGGATCGCTACAAAGTATCTGCCTATCAAAATTAAATTGAACTGTGAGAAAAAAACGCCAATGATAGGCGCATACACCGTGCGATCTGTCGGGCGATCACAATATTGGCCCATCGATCGGGTAACGGATTGCTTCGTCTATGTGGGGTCTGAAAAGTGATCGAACCTTGTGACCCTACGACCGGTCCGATCGACAGCCCGTGCAGCCGCCTCAACGTGTTGACTGACTGGCTTGTTTCACGCTGTGTGATGTGAGTCGTTATTCGGTATTTCACGGCATTTTGGTCAAATGCCTTGATAGATAGATAAATTGGTTGTGGCTCACAAAAGAACCTCAGACACTGCGACAATGGACACCAGGCCTGACGAGAGGGTGGGAGGGAGGGGATTCGCCCGGGCTCGATCTTTCAGAAGGGGCCCTGAAGATTCTTAAAACGCACAAGTTTTTTGTAGGTCCTTTGCACATATGATAAACTGTGCCTCATATTTTTTGCATTGAACCCGCTGGTTATGGAACCTAAGCTACAACACATTTCATGTTCCAAACTTGACTTTCATGTCATAAATGCGGTATTTGCTCCATATTTTCTAAAAACGAAAAAATTAGCCGGGCTTTTTTTCAATGAAATTGAATTTTGGTGACACTTGATTTCATTTTACACACCCACTTAGTATGCGTCGTGGTGGACAGGCTAACCATGTCTGATCACAGGGCTATCCAGTTTGAAATTCTGTATGGCAGAAAGCGGAGTAGCGAACGCAAACGTATAAGAGTGCCAAAAAATACTGATCGTGTTAAGTACGAGACATATTTATTGGAACAAGTCGAGGATATTCAAGACGGAATACCTCGGAATACGGTCGAGATAGAGCGAACAGTGGAACAACTGAACTCCGCTATTAATCGCGCCTTCGAACACGCTTGTCCCTCCACAGTAGTGGACGAAAAGGACCCAACACCATGGTGGAGTAGGGAACTGGAGTCTATGAAAAAAAAGACAAGGAAAGCCTTTAACCGTTACATGAGGGAGAGAGACTCTCACTCTTGGGAACTATACAAGGATAAAAAGAGGGAGCTGAAAAGAACCTTACGTCTTCGGAAACGAAATACGTGGAGGGAATTCTGCTCTAGCATGAAGGATACGTCGGAAGTATGCAGATTACAGAAGATGATATCGAAAGACACTGCTTCGAAAATGGGGCTGATACGCAAAGTTGATGGTTCCATGACAGAAACAGTGGAAGAAACGTTGCAGGCCCTGATGGAGGTACATTTTCCTGGAAGTTTCAAGTCAGACCAACCATGGCCTCAAAGTAACATGGGAGCTGGTGGGGTAAGTCAACAAGAAGCTGAGAGGATAATAACTCCAAATGGAGTCAAAAGTGCTATAAACTCTTTTGCTCCATTTAAAACGGCTGGAATGGACGGAATATTCCCGGCACTATTACAGTGGGGCATGAGCGCTCTACTAGATAGGATCCGGAATATATTCGTCGCCTGTCTTTCAGCAGGCTACATCCCGAAGGCATGGAGGGAGGCTAAAGTGGTCTTCCTGCCTAAACCGGGAAAGAAAGACTATACAGAGGCAAAGTCCTTCAGGCCGGTTAGCCTTACATCATTCCTGTTGAAAACAATGGAAAAGGTGTTGGTGGACTACCTGGAGAACACCACGCTAATGTATAGTCCTCTGAGTAGGTGCCAACACGCTTATAGAGCAGGCAGATCTACGGAAACCGCTCTACATGAACTTGTTAGAGTTGCAGAGAGAGAGATTAACAATGGCGGGATCGCTATGTCTACTTTTATGGATATAGAGGGTGCTTTTGATAAAATCTCCTTTACCAAACTAAGGAACGCCCTGTTTGAGCGGGGGGTTGATTACATTATAATTAAGTGGATCGACTCTATGCTTAAGCAGAGGGCGGTAAATCTTAGCAGTGGATGTGACAGAATACGGGGTAAGGTAGTCCGAGGATGCCCACAAGGAGGTGTTCTTTCGCCTCTACTGTGGAACATCACCGTGGACAGTCTTCTCTGGAAACTGGACTCGATGGGCGTACACACTGTAGGATACGCCGATGACTTGGCACTCACGGTCAGTGGAAAGTTCATGGACACAATTCTAGGTTGCATGGGACAAGCTCTCAAAGTAACCGAAGAATGGTGTAATGAGCAAGAGCTAAGCATAAACGCTAGTAAATCAAACACTATGATTTTTACTCGTAAGAGGAAAGACATAGAGATAACTCCCTTACGGCTTTTTGGTTCGGAAATCAAGGTGTCCAAGGAAGTGAAGCATCTAGGAGTTACCTTAGATGCGAAACTAACTTGGAATGTTCACGTTGATGAAAAGATCCAAAAAGCGAAAAGGATTTTGCATCAATGTAAGAGAGTGTGTGCTCGTAGGTGGGGAATTTCACCTAAAGCGACACACTGGATTTACACAATGATGGTAAGACCTATTCTAGCCTATGCATCAGTGGTATGGTGGCCAAAAGCCATGCAGAATACCACAAAGCAGAAGCTAGATGGGGTACAAAGAATAGCTTGCGTAAGCATATGTGGTGCAATGCGCACCACACCAACGCGAGCAATGGAGGCATTGCTGGGACTGCCGCCATTGGACTTATTTATAAAGAAAACGGCGGCGCTTTCGGCAATACGCATGGAAAGGGATGCCATGTGGCATCGCTTTGGAACTAGCAGCGGTCATAAGAGCATCCTAGACATTATTCATGATGAGGTCAGGGAGACTCTAATGCCGGTAGAAGGCATGAGTAGACGTAGGGTAGTTGAAAGACTACACAAGACTCACATTGCAGATGGAAACATACATAATGAGTGTATGTACAATGACATCAGCATTTTTACTGATGGCTCTTTAATGGACGGTAAAGCGGGGGCGGGGGTTTACTCTGAAGAGCTAAACCTAGCATGTGCGCTTAGTCTAGGAGAGTATGTGTCCGTATACCAGGCAGAAATGCTTGGCTTGTTGCATGCGTTGGACCACTTGCTTGAAGGTCAGGTGCGGGGGAAGAAAATCCTTATTGCACTGGACAACCAATCGGTGATCAGACGCATGCAGCAGACGAACATAAACTCTAAACTGGTACTAGAGTGTGTCCGGAAGCTCAACACGTGTGCCTCAGAAAATGAGGTTACGCTGATGTGGGTAAAAAGACACATAGGTACAACAGGAAATGAGGCGGCGGATGCCCTAGCAAAACAGGGATCTGCGGCAACTTTCATTGGCCCAGAACCCAGAGTTGCTCTGGGGAACGGCATGATTGGAGCGAAGGTTGGGAAGTGGATGGACTCCATGCATCAACAAAGATGGCAGGAGCTAGTCACTTGCAAACAAGCTCGGAATGCATTAACCAGCCCTTTAGGCAGGGAAGCGAGAAAGGTACTTAGTTATAAACGGAGTACCCTAAGCTGGATAACTGCCTTGGTCACAGGGCATGGTAATTTTAAGGCTCATCTGGCCAAGATGAAAATCGGGGAAGATGACGTTTGCAGGCTATGCCTGGAGGAGGCCGAGACGGCAGCACACATTGTGTGCGAATGTCCAGCACTGGCTAGCACGAGGTTGAGGATCACAGGCAGGCACACGATAAGTGTAGAAGCCATGAGTGAACTCAGCTTCAAACAAATGCTAGCAATAACACGGGACTCAGTGATGAAGAAAGAGGTCGACAATTATCAGTCGACATCTGGAAGCCACTGATGACCGGGAGGGGGCGAAAAGGGACCCAAACGTAAGTGGTCTGCTTCGGCTATCCCCCATAGTATATAATATATATAATATAGTATGCGTCTGTAGCTTCGCTCAGCAACGCGCCGAACGAGAAACGAGAGAATCGTATTGATTTTTGGATTGGATTTGATGACTATTCAGCATACATTAACTCGAAGGTCGTTGATGTTTGGTTTTACTATATAGATAAGAAAAACCGGCTTTAGTTCGTCAAAATTTGATTCTAATATCCCTTTGATCGAATGCTGAGGCCAGGGCTATGACAATGGTGCAATATCTATGGTAAATATGTTGGGGCTAAAAGTTGCGTTTGGTAGACGTGAAGTCTCGGTCGCCACTTTACGATGCTGAATCTAGACCTAGAGAATTGAGTTCGATCCTCGACACGTTAATAAAAACTGCCTGTGGGTATTATTACAACTGCCACAGAGCTCCAAGATCACCAGTAAAAGACGGCATAGGAGGTCCATGCTAGGCACTGCACTGGTAAATTAACGCATGAAGTTGTATCGCTGTTTATTTGCCTTGTTCAGCACACACTTTGAATTAAGTTGGAATGGAATGTTCCCCTCGAGCAATTACTTTTTTAGTGTTGTGTAAAAAACTATCAAAGACCAGATGGTCCGCTAGAATAGACGCTATAAAATTATTTTCAAAAAAAAAATCTCTTTGGATTAAAAAATGCTTTGGAAGAGGTAGCCACCTTAAATTTGATGACAAAAACTCGTAACGATTGACTACTGACAAAAAATCGTATGAATACGACCGCGAGTGTTATTTCTAAACTGTATTCTCAGCCACTGGTTAAATTTTTGTGATGGAGAAAACGGCATTCGGCACAGCATTTTATGTCCATCAGAAACTAAATGGAAAGAGTTCGTAAAACAAATTGACCAACCGCTGGGTGTTGTGAACTTAGCCAATTCATCTATTTGGTTTAAAATTCTCAAAGCTATCAATAGCTGCGTTCCTGTGAACAAATCAGGTTTTGACATTTCTCGAATTCTCCTCCATATGCTTTCCCCTCCGGTAAGATTTGTACGGAGAACTGTCATGAAAATGTTCGCCTCCGGATCTGAGAAGTATTCTGAAGGGATTAATAGTTACAGAGATAAAAGTCAAAAACTAAAAAACATCTGCATTCAAGAGAAAGTGTACCATAACAACTCGCGGGTAACTTAGGAGATAGTATACTCAGAGAGCCAACATGCGCAAGGCGCAATCTTGTCTTGTTGAATCATGGGAGTAGCCCGGGATAAACAAGATTGTCTCATACCATTGTCTCGAAAAAAATAGAGCTTCTCACAGCGAAGAAACTCTCTCCCACTCTCTCTCGCTCTACATACCTCAACTGCTTCCTGACAAGGCAGCTATTGGTATATCCCAGAAAGGATTTGGGCCTAAAATAACGAGCTCGTTATTTTTTTTGTTCTGAATAAAGCACTGACACAGCGTGACGCTAGGATAACGACTTTTCCTTCAGTACCGGTTTTTGAATACCGTTTATTATAACCACCGACCGGCTTCCCCGAGTACGGGTTTTCTTTCCCGGCTTTTTTAGTACCGTTTTTTTTGGGGGGGGGGGTTCTTTATTTAAACACCGGTTTTAAATAGTAACAGAAGGAATTTTACCGCGTGGTCACACTATCAACTCAAGAGGAAGGATTTCAAATTAAGCGTTTTTAGCACTGGATTCGGGTTTTCTCAGTAGCTGTGGCGATTTCTCCGTATTATCGGGACTCGCTTCAGTACCGGTACTGCTACCGGTTTTTTAGTGTCTTTTTTGGGTAACGGTTCTTTTTGGGGTGCCGTTGATTTCAACCATAAGACGGTTATTTTTAGTACCATTTTCCACCCCGTTTTTTTAGTTTCCAGTTTTTTCCTGTTTTTTTTTAGAACCGTTTTTTTAGTACGGTTTTTCTGAGTACAGATTATTTTTTTTTGAGTCCGTTTTCTAGTACTGTGCTTTTCTGTTTTTTTTTAAGGTTTTTCAGCATCGGTTTCTCATGGTTTGTAGTACCGGTGCTCAAAAAACCGATACTAGTGCCGGTTAGTGAAAAACGTTGCATGGATTTGGATTGTGATTTGTTGCGAAATGAATATAAATTTGAAGTTGGGTGGAATTTCTATTGCTTGCGGAAGAGAACGAACAAAGTGAAAAAACCGGTTCTTAAGAAACCGGTACTCAAAAAACCGAAAAAAAAAACAGTTCCCAAAAAACGGGGAGCCATGGTGCTCAAAAAACCGGCTCATATTTTAAAATACCAATACAATACGGTATATGGGTCTTAGGAGCAGGTCTACTTCATGTTACGCGCTCGGTGGTCGTTTCCATTCTGTCACCGCTCTACGATCTAGCTAACGTAGGTTCGATCATCGGCGCGAACAAAAACTTCCTGTGGGTACTGACAGAACTCCAACTGCGCTCCTAGCTTTTTAGTATAAAGACAGAGCGGATAGAAGGTTCATGCTAGCAACTGCATGTTCGAAAAAGTAAATATGCTATCAAACCTCAACAAAGCATAGAAATGCAAGAGATGTTAACGCCCCTGGAGGGGTCAAGGCAATTAACACTTCAGACTGAGATTCATTGAAAATCATCAAACAACAACGCCACGGAAGTAAAATCATGCCTAACTTTGTGTTCGTGAAAAACTAAAATGGCGCGTTTTTGGGAAATTTTGAATAGGTGATACAGAATTTGGGTATTTTTTATTGGGAGATTATGAATTTAGCGATTTTGTATTTGGAGATTTAGTGTTTGGGGATTCCTCTTGATTTGAGGATTCTTAAATTGGTAATTCTGAATTTGGGGATTTTGAACTTGGGAGGTTTTGTGTTTGGGGATTTTGCATTTAGGGATTTTGGGTTTAAGAGCTTTTCTTCATTTTGGAGAAATTGTGACTGGGAATTGCGTATGATTCCCGTTTCAATCATGATTATTCTATTAAAATCGTTGTTGGTCTCTTTTTAAAATTTCATCCTATACACCTAGAGGTCGTCGGTTCGAACCTGACTTCAAGCATTCCACAGGTTATTATAATATCCAAGCGGACACATCTTATTCAGAGAGTTCAACTGCAGCAACATTTCGTAGCGTTCAGTTAGACACTAGCTAGGGGTGGAACAGTCAGGGCAATTGTCAAAAAGTCTAGAAGTTAAGTGTAATTTTAAGATAGCTCGCGATGCAGAGAGTGTGAAATTGAAAATTTTGATTTGTAATTTTTCAAACACCATAAAAACTTTCAAATTTTCATAAATTCACAAAAATATTCTCTTTTCTACATTCTACATTTTTATTTGTTGATGATGGTGTTAGGGGATCACTTAAAATCCATGGACCTTAACAACACTGTAGTCCGGATGGCGCAACGGTTAGCAAGTTCGCCTTCTACGCACTGGGCCCCGGTTCGATTCCTACTGAATGCGGTAGTTTTCGATAAAAAAAAGGAGATTTACGTGTCGGACTATGAGCCCACTCAGTGTTAGCTGACTAACTCGGTTGAGCGTGTTTCTGATCACATACCTCTGCACAAGACCGTCACGATCTAGAAAATGAGGTGATCCTAACTCATCTCGAGGCCATGGTTCAAATGGGACTGTTGCGCCAGTTATTTTTTTTTAACAACATTGGATAAGACAGCTAAAACCAAGGAATTATTTTTTATTTCTATTTTATTTTTCTAGTAAAACTTAAAATTTGAATTAAATTTAAATCGTCTTTGTCCTTATCACCCGATTTGTTGGAAAACAGTGGCAAAGGACTGATATGGCTTAAATAAGAAGACGTTAGTAATTAGAAGAGGATTTGGGAAAATATTTTAGTAATCCTGACAATGATCCAAAATGTTTAGTGAATTTGAAAATTATTTTGATTAGAAGAAGAGAACGCAGCTTCTACAGGATTGTTTTTTTGCTTGAAGTCAGATTCCTCATAACGGAAAATTTGAGAGAGAAATTGACGCGATATCTTTGTTAGAATACTACTTTGCCTTAACCCCTAGTGGGGCATAGCGCGTCAATTACCCCTGGGCCCTATCGTACTCTGTTCTGGGCAATGGGGTGCAACTCACCAAAAAACTTACCCAGTACCTTATACTCCTTTGCCACAGATCGACGTTATGTGATTTTAGGAGCCCCTCTTGGTCGGCCTTGGTTGGAAATGGGGTTCTATTTCATGGCATACAAAGCAATGCAGTTATCACTGTTCCGCAATGTGTGACCTATCCACTGCCATTTTCGCCTGCATATCAATTCGTCAATAGGCATCTTACTGGTACACCGACTTAGCTCTTCATTTGATATTATTTCGGGCCAGAAAATTCTTAGAATCCGTGGAAGACATGAGTTGACGAAAACTTGCAGTTACTGCATCCATACAAAAGCTCAGACAGTACCAGGGAGCGAAACAGGTGCTTCGCATCAAGATGCTGAAATAACTGCTCTGCCAAATGTTGGACAGCATACCGTATGCGTATTTAGCTTGGTTGATATGACGAGCGATGTCCTGCTCCGCACCACCATTTTCGTCAACAATACCGCAAACCTTGTTGGTACCCAACCCACTGTCCACTATGTATGTCAGCTATTAAAACGATAACACATGGGCTGTGGCAAGAGAAAAAATAGAGTGACGCGCGTTTTTAGGGAGATTCCCAATTTGTTTTTTTAGGGCCATGGAACCTCATGGATGGGAGGCCTCAAAGACCTGGATCATATTGCATGCGCGCCCCTATTTATACTCCCTTTTTTTCTCCTATGTTTGTTTCGTCTTGCCCGACGGCCTATGATTTCCTTGAATATGTGAGGACAGGGCCAAAAAGTGGCGAAAACTCTGCCCACGTCTCCCGAACTGAGCTACAGCACGGCTTGACCTTCGATCACTATGCTACCCTAGGCTTCGCCCCCACGGGCATTTCGGGTGCCCACCAACCCGTCCATTGCAAAGATGCTATCTGTTGATACTGGTATGATTATGAACTGAGTGTGACACCAATTGCCTTAATTCCTCCAGTGGGAGCGTGTCAACATCTCTAGCGATGCCTTGTTAACGCTTCGTTAGCATATAGACTTCGGATGGTGCAGTTGCTACCAAACATCTCGTATCTGTATAGCCGCTGTCTTTTATTGATGAACTTCACAAAGATTCAAGCATAACTGTGTCTGATACGTAGCAACAAAGATCAAAATGGGACGCCTTATTTAAATTTCGGGACCTATCCGCCAGATCCTCTGCAAGTCATAAGAAGAGTAGCTAATCATTTTGCACGGCATTCCGAATAATTGAAAAATACAAATTCACTCTCTAGCTAGCATTAATATAATGCATTACGAAAAGTGTATTAGTATCAAGGACTCTTGTTGAAAAAAAATACACTGATCCCTTATTTAACAATAACTAATTAAAATAATTAAATAATTTGACTATGATTTGTGCAAAATGTAAGCAAATACAAAATTCTATCGACATTTTCATTAAAATATCGGTGGTAAATATTAATGGCGATTTTTCGTGTATTCTCTTTTGTATACTTTAAACTATTTTAAGTCTTATTTTTTTTCTGGAGATTTTAAAAATATTTTAAATGATGTATTTTTTGTTTTTATTCCCTACTTGTATTTATTGTTTTCCTTGTACGCAATAAACAGCCCAAGAATTTCGAAAAGTCAGTTTTAAGACGTCTTGTGTTGGTTTTCTAACTCTGGTTATTTTTCTTTCTAAAAAAAAGATCCCAACTTCTAGGAGATCTAGAAACAATCTGTGTTTTTGTATTAACTCAAATTTTAGGATAATATTGTATTTCGATTTTTTCAATGAAGTTTTGAATGTAACTAAATTGGGAAGAAAGTGCACTAAGTGACTGGTTTTCAAAGGGAGTACAGATCTTGTCTGAGAGTGAATGATGAAAGGCCGAAAGAATTTGTTTTTATGGTATAATCCAGAACAGAAGGATGGACACAATATGGTTTTAATTGGTCAACAGAATATTGCGGTTGGAAATGCCGGTGATTGAAGGGAAAGTGATTCGAGCCGTAGAAAGCTCCAGTAGAATACTCGAAAATTTAACAGAATTTAGTGAAATACTCAAAATTTATAATTCATCATTGTCAATTGCACATTGAAATGGACCCAGAGTAGAGTAACTGCCTAACCATGTCTGTACCAAAAACATTCAAAAGAGGAAACTATAATCAAAAATCATGGTTTCAGATTCAATTGACACTGCGAATCCAGAGAGTCATCTAGTCTCCGGAGTAATCATCTCGAATGTGCTTCTTCAGATACGAACCTGATAGCAGTGAAAAACTTTGTCAACAGGCACAATGAGCTATCTATTGACCAGGCTTCGTGCCGCAACCAGAATAGCACAACATATTGTGAGCCTTCTGTTAAACACACTTTCGGCTCATCGAACAGTATCTGTCGAAATTTCATTATAATATCCAATAATGAACATTCTGTTCCGTCATTTCTCTCATATCCCTATTTCTCAGGTGTCCAATCAGTTTGAACTGAAGTTATCAAAAAAACAGGACAACACTGTCTGCAGTTCCCGAGAATTTATCCATGTTTAGTACACTCTCTTCTCGCTAGCTAGCTTTATTTGTTGTCATTCATTTCTCTATCTGTCTCGCTCGGGTCCTTTCTCCCCATCGGGAAACCATGCGGGAGAGACCGAACGAAATACAAAAAGGATGGTTGTTTTTCGATACTTTCGTTTCATGTAACTTTCTTTTTCTCTCGTCATTATCATAAATATTAGAATTGCATAGAAAACATGCAATTTTTTTTTGTTTTGCTTATTGGAACGGTGCTTGCACACAAGTATTTGGTTTTTAACAGTTTGTTTTTCTCTAAAAAAAAAATATGTTTTACTCTGTTTATTATAATGCTTCCAGTATAAGGCGTGTATCACGCGAGACTGTGCAGTGTCCACAATAGCCACCACAATGGGCAGATACTGCCACGTAAGGGTGTTCGAGCTGAAAGTAGAAAACGAAAATCAATTATAAATAATAATTAAATTTAAACAAACGTAAATATAAATATTAATAAATATTAAACCATTCTTAACAAATTTTCAAATTAGAACACTAAACAGAATAGTGGCGGACGCAAGGCAAAGGATGTATTGTATTTGGTTGGCCAAGATGATATAGAGATTTGGCGCCCGACGTGGGATCCACTTCTGCTGCGAGTAGGTACAAAAATCACTAATCACATTTGATTTTTAGTCATTACACCACACAAGGTACACAGAGGGAGTACGAAAACAGCCCAGTATCCAGTTAAACTGAAAAGTAGAATTTTTGCTGAACAAAGGTGTCTTTTCACAATTCAAATTGGTTCCTATCGACTGGAAATAATACTTCACGCGACCCTAGTATTATTTCAAAGTAAAAAATTAGACCAACTTGCACTTCTCTGCTTTGTCAGCCCCGCTAAACGACATCCTGCGAAAAAGTCGTGTAATTACCTGAACTGAGGAAACTCTGGCGGGATTCCAAGCACTAAAGGACTCCCTTGCCTCTGCGCCCGTCCTACAAAACCCGGACTTCTGTCGTCCTTTCACCATACACTGCAATGCCAGTAAAGATGGTACAGGAGCGGTGCTAAAGGACACAGGTGAGGAAGCTCCTGTCACAGAATCTAACTACGGCCTAGCGCAGTTACACAGTTACCGTGCAGGAATGTTTGGCGGCGGTGACTGCCATTAATAAATTCCTACCCTATGTCGAGGGGCAGGAGTTCGAAATCGTTACGGACCACGCTTCACTCAAATGGTTGTGTCGTTACGAGATCTAAACGGTCGCCTAGCGACATTTCGCCCTGGCTGCTACCACATGGCTACCAAGCCAAGTCAAGGCTTAGGTAATGGTCGTAGTCTCGGCTTGAATAACACTGCAGTATTCAGGGAGACTAAAAGAGATGCTTATGTCAAGTACACCAGAGAACACTCCCGCCCCCCTCCCTCTTCCCTTCTTGAAACCATCCGTGTAGATTCCAATTGAATTGGGCAGCGGAAGTGCGTTCTCTTCCCACTGATTGCGTGATGGTATCACGCTGACGAATTTCTTCTCAAGCATATACTCGGGGGTGGTGTAGTCAGTCGTTGCTGGAACATCAAACTTGCTCCGAATGGCAGCATGCCCTACACTTGAAACAAACCATTGACCGGTGTCACGAATTCGAATAGCCGTAATCGGCCAGCTGTATACCAGTGCCTCACAGCCTTTGCCCCTTTCCCATCAAAATACGGGTAGCCGCTATACTCAGAGCAGTCCACCAGACGACTACCCCAAACATAGGAATAGGACGTAAAACAGCTACATAGAGCCAATGCAGTACTTTTGGTTGCAGGCCACAGATTTTACCTATAGCTCTCTTACAGGGGTAGAGTGCGACAGTAGCCTTATTAACACTCTCCTACAAATTCACTTTCCAAGATAATTTCTTATCCAGAATAAGTCCCAGAAGTGTCGCCTTATCAACAAAAACAAGGTTCGTACCCTGCAGCACAGGAGGCAATACAGAAGGTGTCCTATACTTCCTTGTAAAAAGAACAAGCTGCGTTTTTTTTTCGGGATTGATTCTTAACCTAGAGTTATCAGTTCAGATGGATAATCGCGATAGGGCATTGCAATACCTCACGAAGAACACTAGCAAATTTTCCTAATATACCAATATCAATGTCTTCCGCATAAGCAACCACCTTGTAAACCAGGCTGTCTAGGTTTAATGACAGTCTGTTGAACACCAAGTTCTAGAGAAGGGGAGAGAGCACCTCACCTTGGGGAGTACCCCTGCTCATAAGTCTACGTTCAGATGACTGACCCATGTAAGTATGTATAACCCCAGATATTAACACCAGGTTAATAAGCTTACAGAGAAATCGTCTACGCTCAGACCAGGGAGTGCATCAATGATCGCCTCAGGCTTAGCAATGTTGAAGGCCTCTTCTATCAAGGAAAACAACCATGATGTATTCCTGTATCGACTGACCTGCCTTCAAGGTAGGTATGTTGTGAGGAAGATAAAAGATTTGATGGAATGTTATAGCGTAGGTGAACTTCTACAAGTCTCTCCAACAATTTTAGAAGAACCGATGATAAGCTGATTGGCTTAAGGTCATCGGGAAGCACGCGTGAAACCCTAGCCGCTTCCGGTTAAAAATCACTTTTACCTGAGTCCATAATATTGAGGAATGTACACCAGTTCTAAGCACGCTCTGAAAATTACCTCCATCCATGGTGTCAAAATATCCGATGAATGCTGCTGCTCGGTGGGAGTTATTTCCTTCGCCCCCGCTGATTTATAAGCCCAAAACTTGTATTACTGACGGTTCTTCATAGTTCAATAATTCAACAATGTCTTTGCTGTATTGGAGGGTCGCTGCGTTCTGCCAAAGTTTGCTAGCCGTACGCCAAATAGTTGCGAACAGCCTTTAGCCTTATTACTAGATTGTCTCCTGGAAACCGGACTTATTAATGCACTGATTGTGGTGAATATGTCCAGTGATCTGTTTCTGTCAGCACTACCGTTCTGGTTGGTAAATTGTTGCAACTCATGCATATACAGTGCGGCCGATTCGACGCTCTCAATATCGCTAGTTTGATCTGATGACGGATCGCTCATGCAACCGTACCTGAAACAACGGCAACTTGTCTACCTATCCGGTTGGCGTATGCCCACAGATGATACGTTGGCGGAATTTTGCACCTGTTGTTGCAGCTATTACTCCGGTTTATCTTTTGATAACTATGTACCAGAATTCCACCCGATAGATTCCCCAAGTGGATCGAAGTTGTAGGACGTTTCCTACGGAAAATTTGCTCTTTCTGGCTCGCAGGTTGTAATATCGATTACGATCCCGTGATTCGGTTGGCTGTGTTCAAGTGGCCTCGGATCTGATCTCGGATAAGATCCAGCTTCCATCAAGAGCCACAGACGCAGAAGAACCACATAACGTCTCCGCTTTACGTAGGATAGCGTAGGCGCTACCATGCATAAACATTGGCTGCCCAAACAGTGAGAAATAGGGTGAACATCCAATCGTGGTACGCCGATCGGATCGCGCAATTGATCTTCGAAAGACGGGCGTCCCAACCCAATCCTTCTGATCGCGGTGGACGCATGCGCGGATCGCGGCAACGAGCGAGCGGTTCACCCGTTCGGAGGCATTTACCTGAGGTGCGTACAAGGCGGTGTAGAAATGACGTACACCGTAGCAGTCCCGTTGAGACAACCAAGGTTTCGTGTACCCCAAAAACATGGAATGACGCTAGCGGAGAATTTTTTGGGTTCAATAAAAGGGGATCTGGTGGAGCTATCGGAAACCACTATGGCTCCCACATTTCCGGTCTTCGTACGCGAGTACGGACCAATCAGATGGACGTGTCGTCGCTGGAATACGCGATCGGGAACCGGAGATACGCCCATTGATGGTCTTAGAGGCTTGTTCGGAGCTTTGGTCATCTTGCAGGTTTTGCACTGCGACACAAAGTCCTTCACCTGTCGATTCATCTTGGGCCAATAGAACGAGTTTCGGAGTCGCTACAGCGTCTTAACAAATCCACCAAGCGCGTATAGCGGATGCTTATGAGCTTTCCGGATCAGTTCTTCCGTCAATACTATTGGCAGCCACAACTTCCACGGCACCTCCTCCTGGATTTTGTCCCCGCTCGCGTGTTCCGACCATCAATATACAAAGCCATCGTCAACACGGAGATCTGGAAGTTACTCTTGTAACCGTGATGAGTGACTTCTTTAATATTTTGTTATGCTGGTCTAGGAAGTCATAACGGCCTCGATGGTAACTGTTGGGATGAGCTCGCAAGGCAGGACGCAACAGGTGAGGCTCTACAAATTTATCGGATCATCCATATACTTATCGCAGCTAGTAAACTAGCTCTTAAGTCCGGAGCGATGAGACTGATGCCTCAACACACTGCGCTACCGGTCGCCCCAATGGAGAACTGAGGAAGACATTTTTGCAATGTGATCTGCATATCCACACACCCTGCTGCTCGAAAATTTCAGGTTGTAAGGTAGTCTATTTAAAAAGTTCCGGAGTAAGGGAGCGAGCACTTCATCTTGAGGGGTATGCTTGCTCACAAGCCTCCGTTCAGACGACATTTCCAGACAAGCGTGCACCATGAGCAAATGATTCATTAAGCAAAATCGAAGAAGAATTCGTCGCGAAAAGATATCCACCCTTGTCAGATATCTTCTGAATTCGCTGTAATTTTTCTAAATCATTCACGAGAATTTCCTCAAATATTCGCATAGCAATGGCTATATGTACACCAAATATTTTGGAGTTGGTCCGGGCCCCCTCTGGATCCGCCATTGATCAAAATGATGAAAGTTCACTTAGTATGGTCAAGTATATTAGCGCCCAATATGGGGTCACGAATGAAAAGTATGTATTTCCGAGTGAATTGTGATTTTCAGAATTATGAAATTTCAATGTTGGCAATCAAAGAAGGCCGAAAAGAAAGGATAGGGTTGTTTATAAGCCGCCCAGAAATATGCTCTTATGGAAACACCATACAACTATTTTAAGCTGCAGCCAAAATAAAAATCACTCGATTCTTTGATATAGAAGCAACAATAACGTAATGGTCAACCGTTAAAGACGCAAGTACCAGCACGGTGAAAAGTAATTCTAGAGTAGATTAACAAATAGGGGAAATGAGCCTCCAGAACTAAATTAACCAAAGTAGGTCAATGTCAATCTGGATTATCTAAACAGAAGAATAATTCTACTGATTAAAAAAAAAAATAAATTAAAGGAAAAATCTACAAATAATGCATATACCTGTACTTTTGTTAAAAAAGAAACCGGGACTCACCTTTTGAGCAAATATCATACTACTATGCACGCCAACACTCTCCCAAGTCGTTGACGGTCGTATTCTCAGTCCAGTATTTTTCAAATTTATCGAAAAATATCCTTGCGGACATTGACCGTTCTTATTATAACAGTCGCCCGCCGAGCCGAACGGTTGCGGATGACCATGCGTTCGGGCGAACGTGTAATCCTTCGTATTCACCTCCATCGAATTGATATCAAGGCGAATTTTCGAAAATTGCGTTTGACCATATGGAATGCCGTCATGGACAAAATCGTTATCCATACGATTGTCGGTCGGACAGGAATTGGTGTCCTTCGATCCTTTATTGTGATACAATGAGAAATTCTCCTGCACTCCTTCACGTAACGTTAAATACTCGTGCGGACTAGATGTGTTCATGTTGTGACAATAGATATGTACGGGCTTACGACTTATATACAATATATATTCGGCATCGCGATGAGCATTCTGGTACTTTTTCACATGCATACACGACAGTGGACATTCGTTGGGCGGCTTACACTTCTCCCGTTTCGTTTCCCAGCCGCCACGACAGGATCGCGATTGACTCGTGCACGGAATGATGATTCGTTTCCATCCCTGGCAGTTACACTGAAACGAAACGGAAAGTTGGACAGTTAAAAGGGAGAACCATTCGGTTTTCGGGGGCGAGCAATCGCTATTACATGGGTCTCTTTTCGGCAAGGACATCGCTGTCGATCTGTTGGCTTAGTATCAATATCACAGTATTCATTTGGTATGGTACGACCCTTGGCAGTCTTGCACTGAACCAATCGCGTTGTGAACTCGCCACTGCATTTGCTGGAGCACGGATTCCATTTGCTCGATTCCCATTTACAGGACTTTTTGCACGTTTTCTGTGGTCGTTTCGGGATACGTTTTCGTATGCCCAGCTCGCGGCAATAGGTGTCGTCAACTTTCTCGCGATGCAGAACGTGACCAGGACCTTGGGTGTCGGGCTTGAAGACACGATGACATTGGAATTGACGCGTACGTATGCCGTTGCCGCAAACTACGGAGCACTGTAGGAGAAAAAAGGGATTATCAATATTCGCAAATAAGGATGATAAGCAATTAAAAGCTCTTTGTCCGATTTCGGATGTGTAATTGAGAATAACTGAATTTCGAATTTCCTCCAAAGAAATCCTTAAATTGTTACTATAGCATTTCCTGATAAAGTGGCAAATTTATCAATTTGAATCGTAAAATTGCTAATTTGGTTCGAAAATCCAAATATGTTAACTTGAAGGAAATAAAATGTTCGGGATAAAAGGATAAATTTCTGCATCAAACAAATAAATTCCCGAATGAAATACTGAATTTCTGTAAAAAATAGGGTCAATTACCGAATGGAATAATATTTTAATTCGGATCGAATACATAATTTAGCAGATCAAATAAATAAATTTTCGCATCAAATATACTTCCATTAGGTTTCTCATAAGAATCAACTAAATTCCAAATCAATAAAATGAAATTGAGAAACAAATTTTCAAGTCTGAAAGTTTGTTTCTTGAATAGGAAATTTATTTGTTAGAACCGGTAATTTATTTATTTGTTTATAAAAAATATTTATCTGATCGACAATGTAATAATTTTGTTCGGAAATTTATTTATTTAATTCTAAGATTTGCTCATTTAATAGTTTTTTTTTGCGGAAATTCAGTTATTTGTCACGAATATTTATTAATTTGTCACGAAGATTTATGTACTTGATCTGGAAATGTTATTATTAATAGCAAGTCCAGAAATTTAAATTTTCAACGACACTGTATGAAATGTCCAGTGTAAGAAATCTTAGATCATAAACTAACCAAGAGGATTGCTGAAAATTAATTATAAAATTTTGCGTTATATATAGTACAAACCGGCGTCCAACTAGCGAAATATTTGAAGAAACAACATTTCTCTGTATCCTTGGGCCTCAAATCCGGTCGACAGTTGTACGGGTTATTATCGTGACAATAAACAGATCGTGTCTTAACGCATTTATCGCTGCATTCTCCCCACTCGCTAGTTCGCCACGAGTTGCCCGTTCCAGGATAATCCTAAATGAGAAAGAAAAGTGTACTGATAAAATATTGATTGCCTAGATTGGTCGCTTTTTAAGGACGAATCGTTTTTATTACTTACAGTGTTTTTCATAATTTCCGAATAATTGTAAGGATATCGGCCCTTGTTAGCACTTCGCGGTCGTTGCACGATAGTCTAGGGAATAATTGAAGAGTTCAAGTTGTTAACATGTATTTTTTACCCTTTGGTTGCTGCTATTTTTATTAGAATCACACATGTACTTGTAAGGGAAATTCCATTTTAAATTTACAAAATTCAAAAAAAAAAAAAAAAAGAACCAGACCGAGTCCGAAGCGTATATACCCTAGATTTGTACAGACCTAGTGGTGATACCAAAAGTACCAATTGGCAGCGACCATATGCATTAAAGGTGAGTTTCCTATATGGCCAGTTTATAGGGGAGGTTGGCACTCATTCAGGAGGATTTTGACCATTCTCAAAATCAATTAACCAACCCATTCTACAAACATTCACCGAATTCTCCAAGTCGCTAGCTTCATTTTATCGAAAGCTATCGCTTATTTAAAGTTTCATAGGGGAGGTAGCGGTTCCTTGGGTCGGATCTTGCCCATCATTGCCACCAACCAATTAGATCATGCTGTGAACATATAAGCAAAATGTCAAGTCTCTGGCTTCATTCCATCGAAAGTTATTGCTTATTTGAAGTTTCATTTGTAGGGGAAGTAGGGGTCTATTTGGTCGGATTTTTCGTATTTTGAATATCAGCCAGCTGAATCCTACCACAAACATGTGATCAAAATTTCAAGTCGCTGGCTTTATTTTATCCTACCTACAGTCCGGATTTATCATCCTGCGACTACCACATGTTTGGACCACTGAAAGAAGCCCTCGGAGGTCAAAGATTCAACACCGACGACAATACATTGTGCAACGGCGGTCGGCACTTGATGTTCACTCATAGTCGTAGCATGCACGTGAAACGTGCGTTCGCGACGAAAACTATGCCACACTATTCGTAAGAGACCCAGCTATCACATACTCAAGCCGCGACCTTCAAAAGATACAGGCGCGCCATCTACAGCGTTTGTCCCGATCATATTTGAACCACCCTCGTACATTTAAATATTTGACATATGCAGGGGAGGTAGGTGTTCTCTTGGCCTGATCATGCCCATTTTCAATGCCAACCAACTAGATCATACTTCCAACATTTGACCAAAATTTCAAGGCTCTAGCTTCATTCTTTCGAAAGTTATCGTGCAAACGGACAGACAGACGGACAGACAGACAGACATGGTCAAATCGAATCTGGAGGTGACCCTGAGCATTTATATATATACATTGCCATACCTCCGGAGCCGCCTTTAAGGTGTTACATATTTTCGTCGTGACAAAAACAATATACCCTATACTATAAGTCTAGGGTATAATACAGTAACCATGGGTAGTAAATGATCTCCTTCGAGGCCTAAGATCACCAAACTAGAATGTTTTCTATGTCAAAGATCAGGGAAAACCTCGCGCATGTATCATGGCAAAGAAATCTTTACATGGTTTTTTTTTGTCGCAGCATACAGTGCCAAAGACACCGTCGTTGTCAGCCTTGAAAGTACAGGCAGAAGGTATTGGGTAAATTCTGCGTACATGGCGCGTGACCATGTAGGAGTCCTCCCCTCTGGAAATCTGAGGGAGGCAATACATGTTTCTAGAAAAGGAAAAATAGGTCATAAACTTGGATGTGATGCAAATGCTCACCACGGGGTAGCACTGATACAAATGAATAGTCAAGTTGTGTGACATACACATAGATCTTCCTTCTTGCATCGAAGGGGTTGTGGCAGCTCTTGGCTGTGTGACGTGGTTGTTCCAGGTAACACGGGTC
The DNA here is from genome assembly GCA_964017055.1 of Chloromyia formosa. NCBI lineage: Eukaryota > Metazoa > Arthropoda > Insecta > Diptera > Stratiomyidae > Chloromyia > Chloromyia formosa. The sequence goes on from OZ024817.1 coordinate 13,559,127, forward strand.
GCTCCGGTGCGTAGAACCGGCTGCCGCAGGAAAATGCCAAAATGCAGCTCTCAGAACTGTCACAGGCTGCCTACTGATGTCGTCGCAGGACCACCTTCACCACGAAACCAAAATGATGCCGCTAAGAAGCCACAACACACTCCTAACGAAGCAGTATCTGGTTGGCTGTTATCGGAGTGACCATTCTAACTCTAACCTTATGGGCAGAAGCCCTCCGCCACGTCATGTAAGACGTAATATGAGGGATGGCGAGCGGGAGATCCAAAGGTTTAAACGAGTCCCCTTCGATAACACCAGCTACAGATCGGCCATCACAACACTGCCTAGTGAAGAAGTGCTATCCTCAATCGCGGACATGACACCAAACAGGGTACTAAATGCGCAACCACCTGCTATATCTTCAGACGAACTTCGACTTCCTAGAGCAACCAGGACTACACTCGCACAACTTCGTTCTGGCTAGTGCTCACGTCTGAACTCGTACCTATCCCGCATTGATAACGAAATACAGAACTCCTGTCCAGCCTGTGGCCTCACTCCACATGATGTTGAGCACATATTTAACTGTCCTGCAGCTCCGACGCGCCTAACACCTACTGCGCTATGGGATAATCCTATTGAAGCAGCTGCGTTTCTACACCTGGACATTGAAGAAAACATGGACAACCAAGCTTTATGACACACCCATTCATCGGATATCAACACGTCGCTACTACAACAACACCAACTTATACAAATGAACGGGGCGAGCTGTTGTTCGATTACATCATCACCACGAATCTTCTTATCTGCAATGTTGGGTGTGAGCCGACATTCATTACTAAAATTAGACAGGAAGTCCTTGATATTTCTTTGGCATCAGAGGATATACAACACTTGGTGCGGGATTGGAGGGTGTCATCGGATCACTCTTTCTCAGGCCACCGCTACCTTCAATTCACTCTAGACGAGCGTCCGAATAATGTTTCAATCATACTGAATAGAAGAAGAACGGACTGGGGCATTTATCGCGAGGCTTTTCTCGAAGAGTTGCCGGGTCAACCGAATAACAAACAGGAGTTGGATGATATGGTTTCTACTCTGACAGAAGTTTTTAACAGAGCAACGATCAAATCGTGTCCCATAAGAAGAGCGCAAGGCAATAAACGACCTGAGTGGTGGAGTTTAATGAAGCTTCATGGCTAGTGGACTTCCTCAAGCAAGGAGACGATTAACGCCCTGCTAGACACACACTTTCCAGGCAGCTCGTCGGGAAATGCAACCGGACACATGCGGGGGGACCTGCACATACCTCTATTTGATTCCTCAGCTATTCTATCAATGGAGAAGATTCTTTGGACCTTCTGCAGCTTTGAGCCGTTTAAATCGGCTGGGCCTGACGGTATATTCCTGGATTGAGATCATTTTTTAAGGTCTGTCTAGACATGGTCTACATCCCTCGAACATGGAGAGAGGACAGAATGGTCTTCATTCCAAAACGGGAAGGTCTTCGCATGCACACCCAAACGAACTTAGGCTTATCAGCTGGTCCTTCACTCTACTTAAAATACTGGAGAGGCTTATAGACATTTACTTACGGGGTAGCTTTGCCGCGCCCCTTTTATCGAACTCACAGCATGCTTACATGGAGGGAAGATCAGCCCGCTACTCCATCCTGGGGTATATTGAGAAAGCACTAAGTTATAAGGAGTCCGTTATGGTCGCCTTTCTGGATATCGAAGACGCCTTTAACAACGTTAAACCTGATGCAATCACTGATGCACTATCTTGCATGGAGGTAAACTGATGTTAACCTCAAGGATTATTTATTCAAAGCGAGGTGCTTCATCTGTACGTAGGTGTGCTGAAAGGGGCACTCCGCAGCGGGGTGTCCTCTCACCGGTCCTATGGAATATCGCGGTCAACAGACTGCTCCTCGACCTAGAGGCACTGGGATCCACGGTCATTGCCTATGCGGATGACATTGCTATTGCAATCTCAGGTAAGTTTCCTGCTACTCTTAGTGAGGTATTGTACTATAGAACGTCCTCTGTCTGTTAACAAACTGCGCAAAAAATTGTGGCGTTGGGGTGAATCCAAACAAAACGGAGATTGTACTCTTCAAAAGAAAATATAGAATACCAACTGTAAAGCCTCCTGAGATAGAGGGGATGGAACTGACTTTCACTGAGAAGGCGAAGTTCCTTGGAATTATTTTGGAAAGGAAGCTCAACTGGAGGCCCAATATTCAGGAGCGCGTAAACAAGGCTACGATTGCACTAAATTCTTGCGGGAAAGTCATCGGAAAAACCTGGGGACTGCAACCGAAAGTACTACACTGGCTCTAGGTGGCGGTTATTCGCCCAATGCTCTTGCACGGCGTGATCGTTTGCACTTAGCATTGGAACTAACCGCAATTTGGTCGGGAAAGTGCAAAGATCTGCTAGTGTGGCAATCAGCGTAGCCCTCAGAACCACACCGTCCGATGCCTTAGATATTATACTCCACCTTCTTCCCTTAGACATTCTCGCTGAACAGATGGCTGCATGTACGGCCGTCCGTCTTCGCGAGAGAGTTCAGTGGAAGACCTTAAACACTGGGCACTCGAGATATACTTTTAACGACGGATGATACTATGCCTAAATATTTATTTGGTAAGAACTTTATAAGCTTGAAACCACCACGAGCGCAATGGAAAGATGATCTTCCTTCATCCCCGGACTCGATGCACTTCTACACCGATGGTTCCAAGATTGATTCTGAAGTAGGAGCCGGCGCTCATGTCAACGGGCCTCGTTCAAACTTATCGGTTCGGGGAACATTCCTGTTTCGCGAATTTTAGAAAAATTCTCTCTATTGCATTTAGGAAGAATTTTTAAAATTCCTTAATTGCGGGATTTCCGCTTTAGGTAGCTCATTTCCACTTTAGGTGGTAAGAACCTAGAACCATGCGGGGGGATTTGCAGGTCCTAAAGCGGAAATTTCTCGAGTTTTGTGATAGTTCTCTCTAATCGAATAGAGAGAATTCTCCTAAATGTTCCCAGTTTGGATTCCTTCTCATTGTAGTGTTCTACAGGCGGAACTCGTAGTGACTTGAGAAGTTTTGACCTGGTTGGGACGCCATGTCATAACCACGGGAGACATTACTATTTTTACGAATAGCCAAGTTGCGGTTAGATCCCTTGAATCCGTACTTACCACCACAACAGTGGTGATGGATTGTAGCGCCTCTCTTTTGGAAATGGGCCAATTCTTTAACATTACCCTCTGTTGGATTCCGGGCCATAGTAGCTTTATCGGAAATTGCAGTGCTGATGAGCTGGCTCGACGGGGGATAATGGAAATTGTATCAGAGAATCAAATCAATATTGGTATACTCATGGACTAATGCAATCATGCCATTAGGCTGGTTGCGATCAGTAAGGCGAACTCAAGATGGCTTAATGGCGGTACGTGTTACAGAGCAATAATGATGTGACCAAGATTGGATCTCCACCGCTCTACTAGGTTGCTAATGCTAAAAAGGAAAACTATTGGTGCTGTTGTGGGCGTTGTCACTGGACATTGTCCAATCGGGGAGCACGCCAGAAGGCTTCGGCTTTCATACGGATATAACGATTTCTGCAGAAGCTGTGGGAACGAGGAGGAGGTGGAGACTATATTTCAATTTCTCTGTGGATGTCCGGGCTTAGCGGGCATTGGAGCACACTTCTTTGTCGAGCTGGAAGACTTAAGAAACGTCGATATTAGCCAGCTCCAACGTTTTTTCGTATGCTCAGGCTGCTTCGGGGCATAGGACGGCCGGGATAATTTATCCCATAAGGTATCACAAATGACCTAGACGTGGTCTATATGTGCCGTGGTTATCATGGCAGCCCTCTAACCTAATACTGCTGGCGTACAAGAACTTCACCCGTAATTTTCAAACAGGGTTACATTTAAGCATGTGTCAACGTGTGTCGCGGTGTCATTCCGATTTTGTTCAACTTCCATTACAAATGATAGTCTTTTCTATGGTGAATCGAAGTGCAATTAGTTCCTCACATTGTTGGATGATCAGAAAGAGGCAACCGTAATGATAGTGCATCTGCTGATCTTTAGTAACTGGAGATAATATTACATTGTGTTTTCGATCAGCAAAAATCTAGCGAGGGGAGAAATAGGCTTTGAATTAAAGAGTGTGTTGCTGCCTAACTTGTTAATTTTTTTTTTTTTTTTTGGTCAATGGCGAAATATTTTGAACGTGGCACAAATCAGAAGACTCCCCTTACAGGACCATTTAAATTACTTAATTTCTAGACAAGTACATGTGCGTTCTAATGTTATCTATGTCCTTACACCTATTTCTTATTTCTTTAAAGTTGAAGTTTTCAATATTTCAATTATTAGTTCAACAACTACAAAAAGCATAGATTTAAAAAAATGTTAGTGCAAAAATGAGGCCACACAAATCTAACAATACTGTGGTTTCTTCTTCGAAACGTTTCACTTCGGTATTGTTAATATTTTGTAGGCTGTTTAATTTAAAAAGTTAGTTTAACTTCTCGGAAAAAGTAATCAAAAAGTCTACAATTGTAACACGACCCCAATTTCACTTTTTTTTTTGTATTAAATAAAATTTAAAATCATCCGAATTATTTTTATTCGTTAATAACAAAAACCAAATGATGATGTTCAATATTTCACATTAACCGATACCAACTACGGTTTTTTTAATGTTCCAGTTAACCAAAATTCTACGACGTAATGAATGAATGGTTAGAAGGCTCTACTCACTTACAAACTCTTTCATCAATTTTTAAATTAACAAAACTATCTCAGAATATACTTTTGAACTGTGAGTGTGAGTTTTAAAATATTTCTTTTTTTACTTTCAAGATATCAAAATCCTTCACTTTGAAAATCGTCCCTTATAATTTCCGATATTGGGAGCATGTTCCTTATGCATATGGATCATTGCAAAAAGTATCTTTCACAATATTATAATATATTTACAGAGCAAAGAGAAAAGTCAATAATAAAATAAATAAATATAACTAAAAATTAACTTTAATTTATTTTTAAAAGGAAGAAGCAAACCATAAACTAACCTGCTCTTGGCATGGTGGCATGGTACAATTTGTTTTGAGTGGTTTAAGCATTGGGTAACCAGCACACATATGCTTATCTACAATTTGATTATTTTGCATACAATAAATAGCAGTTGTGCGTTGGCCAATTCCACACGTGACTGAGCACTAAATATATAATATACGAGTAGATATTTATGAATGTATTTTAGGATTTAGGGAAAAAAATGTAAATTTATATAGAACCAAATTTTTGAATTTTCAAATTTTCTTTGTTTTGTTTTTGACAACAATTTTGTGTTCGTTTGTGCTAATTTCTGTTTTACATTTTTCTATACATATATATATGGAACGTTTAAATTTTACAAATATTAACAAAAAACAAAAGAGCGAATATGATGAAATATGATGACTAAAAGGACGAATGAAAGAACACCATTTAAAAGAAGTATTTAGAGAACAACACTACAATAGAATAGGACACATTTGAAAAAAATCTCTATTAGAATATTTAAAACAGGAAAACGTCTAAATGAACCAAATCGGTGTTAGAAAATATAACGGCGAATGTGCTGGAGGTTATATACTTTTTCAAGAATTCAAAAAGATGTGTAAAAGTCTAAAAGAAATATTGCCCTGGAGAAAAAGTGATTGTTCAAACATCTGTTTTCGAAATTTCATTTTAGATGAACACAGTCATCAAACGTTTCAAACTATGAAAAAATATACGAGTATTCCAACTTCCAAACTTCGAAAACAGATTTCATCAAAATAACGTAAAAAATTTAATTCAAAACAGAAGCATAAGATCTTGTCCAACAATGAAAAAATGGGACAAGGAAAAAACTGGTAAATTCTATTTGAAAATTTAAGCAATTCGTAACTAAACTCCATAAACACTGAAAAAAAAAACAAAATATTAATATTGTTTGGTTGCAAATGCTTACCGGTGTCCTTTCGCCATATACCCACGATGGACAAGGCTCCCGGTTGCATGGTTGAATTTTATCTTCGTTCGGTTCGCGCATATGTGAACATTCTGATTTGTCCACTTCAACGCCGTTGGGATGCGATAAACAGATCAGGGATCGAGTTTGCTGACCAGTACCGCATGTTCGTGAGCACTAGAAATAGAAGAACGCATGCAATCCAGGAGAAGAATTGGGAGCTATGCTAAGGGCTTACCGTCGTCCAATCGGTGTATGACCAAATTGTACAAGGTCCTGTACAATCCTCATAGTCGAATGGTGATGATGATTTTTGGCAGTATGACATATCCACTATTACGGATGAACTGTTCGTTAGAAAACGTTTTATGCAATTGTATTTAACAGTTCGCGTTCCTGGCATGCCACATAGCGCCGAACATTGGGAGACACTAGTGACATTTCGTCTGGAAAGAAAATGAAGAAAATGTGGTTTAATCTCGAAATAATATATTTATCTCCTATCTGAAATATTTTTATTACAAACATTTCGTTGTACGCAACACTATACTATAACCCGCTCCCTAGTGGGGCATAGTGCGCCCGATACTCTCATGTGGCTTAGTTCACGTTTCGTTAGTAGAAACTGGTTTCGGACGATGCATGTTGCTAGCATATAACTCCTGCCCTTTTAGCCGCACACCTGCAATACGTCGGAGAAATGTTGTGGTCTATTGTTACGCCCCACACCCGAAGGGGAAACAAACAACAAAACAAACAAACAACACAAAGATCCATGGCCACGACGTAGACGCGATTCGAACCCGTATGTGACCGGTAGCATGAGACATCAGACTGACGCCTCAACGCTCTGTGCTACCGGTGCCCCCAACTTATAATTCGGACTATACTGAATCGGAATAGGGGATACGAAAACAAAGTGCAGTAGAACACTTCATTTACGAGAACGTTTTACAGGGTGCAATGAGGTAATAGTATGTGGTACGAAAATCTATGACATGGTTCGCTTAGAATTAAAATTAAGGCGACTATTCCTTTATAACCTAAATTTATTCTGAAGCTTTTCGTTGCTTTATTTAGCATCAATTGTGGTCCAGCATCCCAGTCCCTTAACACTCTCCCATTTCTGAACATTGGTTGTTGCTTAGTACCCTCCATGAGACCAAGATTCAGTATGTTAGAATCGGCGTTACGATGACTGTGTACACCCAGCTTATCGCGGTAGGTTTCAGCCCCACACCTTACCTAGCGCACACTCTTGCAAGTGAAAAGGGCGATGTTTGCTTTCTTAGTACGTTCATCAAAGTTCGGTCTCCAAGTAAATTCACTTTCCAGGATCATCCCTAAGAATTTTTCATGTGTCTTGAAAGTAAACTCGAGTTCACCAATCCTTGGTAGGTTATCTTTTGAACAGACCTCGTTTATTCGTGACGATCAATTCGAGATCTAAATGAAATGGTTACGTGTCCAAAGGTGCAAGCGCTGGTATATGACATGTTACAGGATAATTTTCCAGCCAGACACCAAGTATTTTTTGGAGAGGAGTGACTTTTAGATTGCAGATAAGTTTGGTTTTAACAATGGCCTCCAGTTGACCTCTATTGAAAAAAAAAAAATACTTTCGAGTTCTCTCTTCCACACGACCGTAGGTATTAATGTAGCAACGCCGATTAGTGGTAAAAGGAAATTAAATGAAATTACTGTCAGTGATTTATTATTATGAATATTTACGATCTTGGTCATATCTCGAAATGCTCTCAATTTTCGCATAGCTTTAGATTCGAAAATTTATTCGGTCGTCATGGCGTTGAGCCGTTCGTTCGCTAAAGCGGTTTTAAACAGCGGTTCGACAGTAAGTACCTTTTCACACGAAGAGCCGCACGGCTCTCGCTCGCGCGTTCTTGATAAAGCGTGGCAAAAACTCTTGCTTCATCCCGCTTTTTGTGCATAGGATGAACCCATAATATTGTACAATGAAGACAAAGAATTGGCCTTTCCGCGCTCCATTTTCGTATTTTTCTGCGCATCACGTCAATGGCTCGTATACACTTGAGAGAGTGGTGGTTCATAACTCTCAGCATTGCAATCCTCACGACAGTATCGCTCCGCTTGTTGAGGAAGCAGCACGCGCACGGTGCAGGACGCGCACGGTGCAGGACGCGCACGGTGCAGGACGCGCACGGTGCAGGACGCGCACGGTGCAGGACGCGCACGGTGCAGGACGCGCACGGTGCAGGACGGGCACGGTGCAGGACGCGCACGGTGCAGGACACGCACGGTGCAGGACACGCACGGTGCAGGACACGCACGGTGCAGGACACGCACGGTGCAGGACGCGCACGGCGCAGGACGCGCACGGTGCAGGACGCGCACGGTGCAGGACGCGCACGGTGCAGGACGTACAGCCCGAATCTTAACATTCAGCTGGGTACCATGTCATAGATACGCTAAGATAAATGCATTGCTGAAATTGGTTGGATAATACTCGGGAACGGCCAAATTTTGGGGCCCCCTCCCTCCTCACATTTTTTCAAAACCATTTTTTACATAAACTAGAATAATACATCGCTTTAAATGTTGAATGCAAATTTCCAGCTTGGGCTTACCTTTCTGATAATTCCCAAAGGTCCGTTTGGTCAAATCATCTTAGCCACGATGCAAAAGCATCCTTTGACGATACAACATAGATGCTGCCTGTTGGCGGATAGGTGTCGATAGGAAACCCTACTCTACATGGATGGGACTATAGGACAGGATAAGGATTGATAGAAAAAAAAAGCAGCAACAAAAAATGGCCGGTGTCTGGAAGGCTGCGTGTGTATGAAGCACTAAGGTAAGGATGACCCTCAAAAGTCGTCAGACCCAGGCAGTGGGACCTATAAGTGGACCTCGAGGGGAAATGAGGCCCTAGGGTGACCGAAGTCAACCCTAACGGTATATTTTTGGGCTCCACGCTGGGCGCCATCTGTCAGGGATTGAATACACGGTGCGCCAACGCCATCAAGAGGTAATGGTTTTCTCGGCAACTCGGTTAAGGACTTTTCCCGGTTTTCATACCGCAATCGGGCAAACAATCGGGCAAACGCGTGGTAGGCTTTTCTTTTTTGTAACAACGAGTGAGGCAGAGGGCAACGCCTTTCTTTACCCCGCCCTAAACTAAACCGATAGCTATGCAGCGCGCATCCAATCTGTCACTCGCTGAGGAGGTTTCGACACTTAGGTGTTCGGGATGGTCTGAACGACCAAACCCTCGGTCTCTGTCCTGACTTCAGCCCACAAGATGTTCGCCTGGGCAAGGACGATTATGAAAGTGACTTTTCAAACGCCACTTTTGTCCAAGCGGTTTCGAAGAAGTATCTTAGATTTTGTTCGGCCCGTTTAGCTTAGTACTAACTGTGGTCAATATGTCACTCTCACTAAAGAATGAGGCCCAAGATTCGAAATCGAATCGTACGCGCGTGTAAATTTCAACTGTGACAATCACATTCTAAAACTAAATGGAATTATATTAAATTCAGTTCCAAATTGACAAAATCAACTTAAACTTGGCGCCCTTTTAGAGTCGGCACCCTAGGCGACCTACGAACTATGTAAGACGGCAATTTTACCATATATTTAAAAGCAGAGATATTTAGTAGTAATTAAATGGGTATCGAAACATTTTTTTTTAGACAATGGGTGCATCACCATGACAAAGTCAGCATAAAAGATGGGCAATAGCTTCAACCCCTTGTTAGCTTTAACAACATTCGAATCATATCTCCAGCATTTACAGAAAGTCTTACTGAATCATGTCAGTACTCACATCAGTTCACATTCTTGATTGCATGCCATATCCAAAGGCCCTGTGGGTTTCTTGCTTGCATCACAATAACTTGACGGCACTTGAAGCGATACGTCAACTTTCACGCAAACCGGTGTTCTATGCCTGAAACCAAAAAATCACCATAAAAAATGCATCTTACCATATCTTCGACAACCATCTTACATATTTCCTTGACACAGTGAATCACAAGGACCCCATTCTTGCAATTTCCATTGATAGACCTCCTGTTTTGGATAGTAGATTTCGTGGTGATGTTTGGCATGGTGATGTCTTTCTGGGTTCGGTTTCGGCGTCGTGTAAGTATACGTTAGTAGGATTTCATCGTCCGTAGCTTGATCGGGGGGCAGTGATAAAATCTGCAATTATAAATGACAAACAACCATTGTAAGCACTGTTTGAAAATGAGCACAATTCAGATGCACTTACTTCCACTATAAGATCCTTTTTCAGTTTTCTCGAATACGTAGTATTCACTCGTTCAATTGTACTATTCGCGCCGCTATATTCAAATGTTACACCGGCATAGGGGAAGGTTTTCTTGAATGTATTAATTATATTGTTTCCGTTTAGTAGATATTCGCCACGATCATTCTTTAATACTGTTCCGATCGATCGAAGTTCATGAAAAGAAATATGGAAAGAAGGAAAGATGTTCTTTATGGTCGCATTAAATTAAATATTGACATGCGAAGGTGGGCTCATAGTCATCAATCAAATTTCAAATATAAACATATAAATAAAGTTGATAAATATTTTTGTTTCCAAATTGAACGTTCAAATTCAGTCGTGTGTGTTGATATCCTGGAAAAATTACAGCCTTTAGGATCAGAGCTTCATGAAATACAGATAAGCCTGATCATAAACACTGCTATTCTTCCAGAATAAGTCTTTTGGTTTCTTTTTGATATTGGGATGTGATTCCAAAAACGCCGAATACTGTGTGCAATATAAATTTTGATAAATCGAGACACATTAAAAATTTTCTTTTGTCACTTGAAAAATTGAAATCCAATTTTTGTCGCCTAGTATCTGAGATCAGTTTTGTCATCTGTAACATGATAGAATCGTATTAGATCAAATCAAGATAATATTCAATTACCTATATAGTTAGTGACTGGTGAGCCAATTTGTTGAATTTCAATGTTGGCTGATCCTATGGAATAGATTTGAGTGATATATTAAGTGATTGGTTAGGTATATGCGACGAAAGTTATAATAAATAAATAATAAGTGTATAAGAAAGTAAATAAATAAATTATTTGGTCGTTACCTTTTGGAATTGTGAGTATTTTGAATAGGAATGGTTTGACTGTAGTGTCCCGAATCGAATCTATGTCAGATCTGTAGAAATTTCCAGTAACTTCGTTACACGTATCGTTGCTACCTTGACATACACCACAACGGTCTGGAAATGGTAAGAATAATTTAATGGTGAGGAGTTATCTACTTGCTTTTCATAAGTAACGAAATTAAAAAAAAAATACGTCGTTCTAAAATCGACGTTATCTTCAAATAACGGTCACTGTCTGGTCACACATTTGCCCTAACCCCTAGTGGGTTATAGCGCGTCAACTGTTCCATATAGCATAGCTGACGTTTCGTTGGCATAAATTTCTCAACAAAAAACCGTACCCCCCGGTAACGCGTACTACCCAAAATAGCAATGCTAAATAGCCATCCTGGCGTATCCACCATTTTCACGCAGCCCATAGACTTTCCAACCCAGCAAAAAGTGTGGCTAACCAAGTAGGGTGGAAATCGTAGTCCCCGCATGGGTGTTGCGAAATGTTAAGGATAGGGCAATAAAAAAAAATCATCAATGTCACAGGTATTTTGCCAACCAACAGTGCCTCCCCCCTCAAGTGTAGGCTACTACAGTACTTATATTATTTCCCAAGTTGGTACCCTAAATACCCACCGTAAGTAAAAAAAAAAAATCGGCAACATCCGGTTAGTATGCCTATTTGATTTAACGTTTGGATCGTTTTCTTGCTCCACTCTGGAATTGAAGACGATACCTCACCTCGAATGGCAGGCGTCGGAATCCTGCTGACTAGGGATGCACGCCTATCTTTAATTGACTGGAAGATTATCTCCGATCGTATCATTACAGCCAGATTTAAATTCAGGGTAAGAAACATTACAATAACTCAGTGCTACGACCCAACTGATTCAGCGGATCAATCAGCTAAGGACGCCTTCTATCACCAACTCGACGACACTTTCGACAAGGCTCCCAAAGGTGACATAAAAAGTATTATGGGGGTTTTCAATGACAAAGTCGGGTCTGACAACCTTGGCTTGGAACGCCTAATGGGCAATCATGGTCTAGCCAACAGGAACAAATATGGCGAGATGTTCGTGGAGTTTTGGAACTTTCGCCAACTCGTCATCGGCGGTACCCTGTTCAAGCACAAACGATGCCAGTTAACAACCCGAGTTTCTCCGGATGGCAGAACAGAAAACCAGGTTGACGATGTGGCCATTTCCAAGACATGGAGGAACTATCTGTTAGACGTCAGGTCGAAGCGGGGTGCTGATATTGGCATCGATCAGTAGCTTGTTGTCGCAAAAGTGCGCTTACGAACGGCAGCGATCCATCGCCCTCAAAATGCAAGAATCTTGCCACGTTTTTGTAACGACGACTTCCTACTCATTACTGGCCAAGACAGGATAGACACCTCCATAAAAAGGAGAAAGTGACAATGGATAGGTCATACACTTCGAAAAGGGCCGGAAAACATTGCTAAACAGGCCCTCGATTGGATCCCACAGGGAACCGATGTCGCCGTTGGACGACCTAGAAACACCTGGAGAAGATCGGTTGAGGTCGAGGGTAAGTCAATAGGCAAATCGTGGAGTCAGTTGAAGGCAATGGCGGCAAACAGGATGAGGTGGAAAGTCGGCGTGGTTAATGCCCTATGCCCTACAAGGGGTTGACAGGATCCAAAGAGAGATCGTTTTCTTAAGAATTTTTTTTCCAATTTTTTCAACATTTATATCAATTTTTTGTGTTTGTATTTCCGACCGGGATTCGGACTCGGGTCGTTGTGCTTCAGAACCCATCGCGCTACCAGATAGGCCATCGAGACTAATATAGAATGGCTTCCAAATATGCTTTATAAGTAATACTGTCCAGCCTAAAAAGTGGTTATCTATGTCGGGTACGTACCTGGGTTACCTAAATCACAAAAATCAAAGTCCCCGCGCTATGGTCATAGCTAAAAAATTAGATTTCTTGGAAAGCCTATGGACTGAGTGCAAATGGTGGGTATGCCAGGATGGCTATTTAGTATAGCTATTTCGGGTAGTACGCATCACCGGGAGTAGGGTTTTTTTTTTACTAGGAAGGATACCATACTTTTGGCAAGCTAGCCGAAGGCTAGCTTACTTTTATTTTTGTACTCTCGATGTATGTATGTATGTTAGGAAAAGTAAATACGGTAGTAGCCTACGTTAGTAACATTAGGGGGCACCGTTGGTTTGCAAAATACTTGTGACATTGATGAAATGTTTAATTACCCTATCCTATCCTACCCATGCGGGGCTACGATTTTCATGTTTTGGTTAACCAGGTACCTACCCTACTTGGTTAACCACGATTTTTGCTGGGATATGTTCAATGCCCAAACCTAAAAAAAACACAGTTTGGCCAAAGCGCCCCACTTTTTCATCTAAACTACTTAAATCTAGCTGTGTTCATTTCCTGTGGTGTGGAGTGTAAAAACAATGCCAAGACCTTTCCAGGAAAGTTGTAGAAGACAACTTGACAACTTAAAAGGCCAGGATGTGCATGCCAGCAATCGGCATTTGAAATCTTTTATATTCCAAGGAAACGTCAACAAGGATTTTTCGGAATTTTCTGACCCGAAACAATATCATATGATCCTAAGCATATAAGCTTAGTCACGTCATATGGCAATCAACGAATTGATACGCAAGGAAAATGGCACATTACGGAAGGGCGATAACTGCTTCACTTTTGGCCAACCAGCGGGATCTTCTAAAATCGTCCAAGTACTCGTTTTCTGGATGATATTTCGCAGCGAAAACCCTCTGTTGCCATTGTATTCTAATCTATGTAGTTCGTTTCTCAAGATCATGAGATTTACAAATACAAGACAAAAGAGAGAATTGAAAGAAATCGGCCTCTCTTTTTCTATTCAACACAATTAGTAAGGGACAATGACAGCGAAAGGAGACCGATGTCTGCTCTCGGTATTCGTATGTACGGGCTTCGCGTTCATATTTTGCGAATCTCTTTCACTTATGGATACACAATGCTTTACATCGCTGTAACACTGACTGTTAATGAGAAACATGTCATAAGAGCGAATTGACTAGCTAAAATCACACTAACCCCTCATTGGGCGCCGTCCAGTTTTAGATTTATTTCTACTGCACATTTTATTCTCGTAGCCGTCTGGCTGATGTCATCATGCAATATAAGGAAACCACGCAACAGAAAAATGTGTTTTCAGTGTATCGGACTGATGACGTATGATTGACGACTTTACGTCACGTTACGGTTTTTAGTTTTAATTGAGTTTGTATTTTAAAATTAATATTTTCGATCCCCTGTTTTTTTTTTAATTTTGGTTCCAAGAACACAACGACTGGTAAATTTCCGGTTTTATTGCAAAATCGATCTTTTCCAAAACAGCGAAAGAAAATTTAACAGATTTGTACCAGTTCCATTGCCCATTTTGGTAGTGGTTTCCCACAAATGAAGACGCCTATGAACTTTTCTTTGACTTCAAGCAGTACAGACATTTCGATGTGAGACATCCTGAACCTGAATATATCTAATATAGATTTTCAAGGACTATGCTGGATGGACTAATGTTACGATATATTTCCTATTAGTTGAATAGGGCGCTCAAATGGTTAATGTGGGCAAATGAAGCGATGGAGCTTGCCAATAGCAACATTAGCCAAGTCGCCCACTTCAGTGAAGAAGTGATCTCAGAAAAGCCCTCCCTCCTTCACGACAAAGCAGGGCAGGTGCATAGGAGATTAAAACGCACTCATCCTCCACCTAGTCACCATAGCTTCTACAGAAGTCATTGCAGAGGAGGCTAAGGCTCCTGGCGTGCTCCCCAATCAGGCAATGCACAGTGACGACTACCACAGCTTCCCTAATGTGTTGCCTTTTGGGTGACAGTAATTTAGCTGATCGGCTAGAATCCAATCTGGGCCACAGCGGCTTTGTTGATGTGTTGTCATTTAACCATCTAGATTTGGTCTTGATAATCGCTTTGGACTTAAGAGCTAGTTTGCAAGCAGCGATAAGCATGTAATTGTTCCGACGAATTTTTCCAGCCAAGTTGTTGTACCGTGTCAGGCAAGTTCGTCTCCTTTATTTGCAGTTACCAGCGAAACCATTGTGGCCCGGAAACCAGCATAAGGAAATTGTAAGAAACTCACTCATCTCCGTAAGCAGAGAGGGACTTTCTGCCACAGTCCTTGACGTAATCAGGCCTCGTTCGAAAGATTTAATTACAGCTTGGCCGTCTGCAAAAATTGTTGTATCACTAACAAGTTCAGGGCTTCTGTAATCACCGTAACTTCTGCCTGAAAACACTACAGTAAATAGGGGGACTGAAAGGGAGGCTTAGGTTAAGCCCATCACAAAAAATTCAGCACCTACTTACTCGTCCGTTTTAGAGCCATCTGTGTAGATTTCTAATGACTTATGCAGCGGAAGCACGTTTCCTTCCATTGACTGCGGGATGGTATCAGGCTGACAAGGTTCTTGTCAAGCACATATTTTGGAGCCGCATAGTCAGTCGTTGTTGGAAAATTTGGATTATTGAGAATAGTAGCGTGTCCAGAGTTTGAAGTACGCTACTGGCCACTATCGCGTAGCCGAATGGCCATACTTGCGACCAATTTCATACACATTTCATTATCCTAAATCCTAACTATTTCTATCTTTATTTTCCTGATGTTAATTTTTGTATTTTAGAACCTAATCATTTTAGTTTTTTGAAATATGTGTATTCAAACAGAATCAAATAAATAAATAAATAAAATAAATAAATAAATAAAATAAATAAATAAATAAAATAAATAAATAAATAAATAAATAAAATAAATAAATAAATAAAATAAATAAAATCTATTCCCCAAAAACGTCAAGCGGGAGCAGGTTAAGCTGCATGTTCAAGGCCGCAGAAGGAGTAGTCCTACGAGCCCCACTAATAGCGATGCTTGCCAATCCCCGTACCTCTCCCACCTACGATCAGTTTCTGCACTCAGAGCAGCATACCAAACAACAACCCCAAACGTAAGTATAGGGAGTAAAACAGCTACATAGAGCCAGTGCCATATTTTAAATTGTAGGCCCCGGATTTTACCGATAGCCCTCTTACAGGAGCTGAGTCTGAAGGTAGCCTTGTCTACCCTCTATTGTATATTCGACCTCCATGATAATTTCTTGTCCAGAATGAGTCCTAGAAATTTCGCCTCCTCAGCAACAACTAGGCTCATCCCCTGCAACACAGGAGGCTCAAAACGAGGTGTACTATACGTCCTTGTGAAAAGGACAAGCTAAGTTTTGTTGGGATTAATATTTATCCCACAGTTGTCAGCCAAAATGTTTCGAAGTGAGAGGCCATTCTGCAGTTCCTCACTAAGAACACCAAGAAATTTGCCCGATATGGCTATGGAAATGTCATCCGCATAAGCACATCATCCAGCCCAGCTCTTCCAGTACTGTACCTTACTAAACTTTAATGTGAGAATTGGAGATAAGTGAGATGCCATTGCGCAATAACAATAAAATTCAAGCATTTTCAATGCACTCCTTCTTACTAGCAAAATCTGTAAAACCCTTCCGCCTCTATTATCGTTATAATCGTGACATTTTTATTTGTTTCATGAATTAGAATAAATTTACAAAATTAATTTCTAAATCGAAAAAATCGGCGAGGTTATGAAAATCGAATTTACCAATTGGGAATTTTTTCTCCTTTACAAAAATTGTGATTTAAGGGTCAAAATATTCTTTTTCTGTTTGACAAATTTATGAATTTGCTTCAGGCATTTTTATTATTCGGTTTAGCATATTTATGATTTTGATCCGGAACTGCAACTAAACATTTTACTGTTCATAACTTAAATAGAGCCTTAATTAAGTCGCATTCGCAAATTCAATTTTCCAGAAAAGCTTAACTTCATTCCTTTATAAGCTACGATTTTTAGGAAATATTCCCGTTAGTATCAAAACTAAGTAATAGATATGAATATGATAATTATTTCCCAGTTTATGGCACTATACAGTATGAGTATTTTAGGTGAATTATTTAATGAAATAAATCTGTTAGTTACCAAGTTTAGCCGCCGAATTTAATTCATTATCGCATCCTGCCGGTCGACATATTCCATTTACGCACTTGCTAAAGCTGTCAAACGAACAAGTGGTTCCATCACGAACCTGTTGGAGTTTATAGGTTTAGGATTTTGT
Organism: Chloromyia formosa; assembly: GCA_964017055.1. NCBI lineage: Eukaryota > Metazoa > Arthropoda > Insecta > Diptera > Stratiomyidae > Chloromyia > Chloromyia formosa. The sequence goes on from OZ024817.1 coordinate 13,576,416, forward strand.
TTAAGTCCAATAAAATACAAGAGAGAGAGATAGAGAGTGGATAAGAAAAAGTCGTTTATCAAAAAGATCTAATAATTAGCTATTTTTTAAGATATGATGAAATTTTGAAAACAACAAAAAACATAACTAAAAAAAAAAAATACGAAGCTAAGAGTCGAATTATACATTTTAGAACATTCCTGTTTCGTAAATATTAGGAGAACTCTCTCTATCGCATTTAGAGAGAATTTTCAAAATTCCTCACTTTTCGGCATAGTCGCTTTAGGTAGTCCATTTCTGCTTTAGGTGGTAAGAACCTAGCACCCACTTGGGGGGATTTGTAGGTACTAAAGCGGAAATTTCTTGAGTTTTGTGAAAATTCTCTCTAGTTGAATAGAGAGAATTTACCTAATTTTTGCTAAACAGGAATGTTCCTACATTTTTTCCTACAAATGAAAAAATGCTAATTTTTTTGAATAAAATTGACAATTTTACTAATCAAATTTCCCAATCAAATGAGTTTGGGTAATTTGTAAATTTGATTCGTAAAATTGTCAATTTCATTCGAAAATTTTTCTATTTGGTTTGTGAATATGATAACTTTTAGGAAAAAGGTTATATAAAACAATAGTACTACAGAGGAAATAAATTTTAACATATCAATTTTATATAAAATGTCTTAAAATGTGTTCTTTTATACAGAATAAAATATCAAAACGCTTATTTGATCGAAATAAATATAAATAAATGCAAAAAACATCAAATTTAGTTGATGAAATGATTAGAAGGAAGCCTTAAAAGTTAGTCACTTCATCACCTTATCAGCTAACTGAAAATAATTAGATGACTTCTCAACGCGGCAATACAGCTTACACTCATCCTTCGGTGAAACTAGAAATGGTCAATGGCACAACAACACAAAATTTGCAATGGAAAGAGAGGAAGAGAGAGAAATAATTACATTTTAATTTTCCCATTATACGAATACTACTTTAATTTATAATAAAATATAATTTTGAAAATATTTATGTACAATAAATGAATTAAACAATAAAAAAGTCCATCCAACACTTACCTCCATATTTAGGCACCCACGTCACATTGCGATCAATCCCTCGTATTCCGAAATTATTTCCATTCAGCTCTGAACATTGTTGCTCTCGGAAATCAGGCTCTTCCGGTGAACAGTTCTGCGTATTGCATGATCGATATTTTTTACGTGTTCCCACACAATATTTGCCACCATTGGCCGGAACAGGATTGTTACATTCACGTTGAGATTCTTGGACGCCACCACCGCACGTTCGACTGCACGGTGTAAAACTGTGAAGGACAACCGATGGGGTTAATCAATAAATAATTATTTCTCGGCAGGGAAGGAGAAATTGAAAGAGCATATCACTGAAAAAAAATGATACTTACGGACTCCATGGACCCCATCCACCGTTCGTTTTGCTGACATTCGTTTCGCGCAGTACGCATTGTCCTTTAGAACACCAATGTCTCTCCGTACCACAAGCAGTACCATCAGCCCAAGGTAAATTACTCGATCGACAATTAGCACGATTATTCCTTTCATAACACCAAAGGCGTCCGCACTCTTTCTGAAAAATAAGGCGGTTGGGTGAATGGTTCCTTGAAAATTCTTTACTACACAACGCAAGAGAGTGAATGTGTTTCACAATTAGAAAATTTGAAATTTACTTAGTAAACTTGGCAAATATATAAGAAATGAGAAATGAAATAGATTCACGCACACATAATTGTCCCACATTGGGCGTAGTTTACAAAAGTAATTTTGTAGGTACAATACTAAAAATTTTTTTATTTTACTTTGTGAAATATTCTACATATTTTCAGGACTGAAACAATAAAATAAACAATTTTCTTTGTACATACAATATTTGATATCGAAAATTTCAATTCAAATAAACTGTCAATTTAGGTAGATTCTCGAAGCGATTAAAATAAGTACAGATTTAATCTCAGGCTGATACTATACCTTCTTTTAGATTGCGTGTGTGTTTTACTTTACTTTTTTAATTTTCGAAAAATGTACATTATCTTTTCCAATACTAACCTCATTCTCTAAATAAATATCACAATATCTCGAACCAGTGCCATGAATAAGTTCGCATTGTTCATCTAAAGTGTACATCTCACCGGGCAGCTTCATGTTTCGATATTTTATCGAATGTTGTGGTGTATCACGCATACAATTGATCTCATCTTTTCTGTTGCACAAATTTCATTCATGTAAAGATAATATAAAGATATGATAAAATTAGATAAATAAATAGAAAGAAATAAAATAATTAAATGAATAGTAGTAATAACTAACACTGTAAATTTCATTACGTCAAATGGAATATTATGAATTGAGAATATTGTTTCTGAATTACTGGTCAAATTGTTTTCTGTTATAAGAAATTTTTATAGTCAACCTCGGGTACAACTAACTTTGCATACTACGATGCTTCAAACTTTGGTGGGAGTCAAAGTACAACCTTGCTTACTTCGGACCAAAAATGCATCTGGCACCTTACGAGTGCTTTTGTAAAAGTCTTCCATAGAACGGCACATATGTATATGAGTCTAGGGCTATCCAATATGAGTTTCTGAGAATAATATTAAACAAAGGTAACCGTGAGCTCTCAATCGCCACTCTACGATTCTACATCTAGAGAAACATAGATTCAATTCTCGGCGCGCCAAATAAAAAACACTGCCTGTCTGTACTACTAGAACTCCTATAGCGCTCCGAGCTTGTCAGTAAAAGACGACTCGGATAGGAGGGGCATGCAAGCAACTGCGCCGTTCGAAAAATATGCTATCGAAACATCACAGATGTGGACGCGCCCATGCTCCTGGAAAGGTCAAGCCAATTAACAAAAAAAAAAAAAACAAAAACAAAGATACCCAAATGATGGCCACTATGAATATGAAATTTATTGTGCCATCCAAGAGACCCACAGCTACCCAGATGAAGACCAATAGGTTCTTTGTATGAGCGCTCTTAACGACAGCGGACCTCACGAAGGAGTCTCCCAAAAACCAAGAACCTAAAACGAGTAAACACCCGGCTCTCGCTGAAAAAATGTTTGGTAGACACAAATGGCATTAGATCTCAGTGGACAGACCCATTTTGTTGAGGTGATATCTCACCCAGCGGTGCCTCAAGAGGTAATTAACGATTGACTTCAAGTCCTCTTTGCCCAGACGGCTAGCTTCTTGGAGACCACATGGATTTAAAAGATCTTTGGACCGCCGCGCCGCACTTCCGGCAGATTATCTCAGTGTCGTCGTAAGGATCCGGTCAGAGAAATTTCGCCGATGAGCCCTATCTAGCGAGTTAATCGCCAGATTCGTTAGCATGAATGCCCCGATGGTCTGGTACCCAACAAAGAGTAACCTAACTGCTATTTGTGAGACACTGAAGTGTATCAAAACACTCCTTCCCTAATTTCGATGAGAATTTATGTGAAAAAAGAGCCTCAAAGAGAGTCCGACTGTCAGTGCAAATAGTCATTGAATTTCATGTGCAAAATTTCTCTGGTGCAGGCCTGAGGAATATGCTGAGCCAAACATGAAGTACTGGTATTCGGTCCGAAGAACCAAAGCCCCAGCACTCTGTCCCGTGCTTGACCCATCGGCAAACCATAGCCTCCGGGAATGTAATGGCCTCTCTTACATCGGCCAATTTTCAGCAGTTTTCTTAATCAACTACTCAGATATGTGTCAATGCGCTTCAAAATAATTTTTTTTTTAAATTAATTTTGACAAACCAAAGGCCTCCATTTTTGTGAAAACTATATACAATGGGCGGGACATGTACAGTGAATGGATGGACGGATATCGAGTACCCAAAAAGTCCTTCGATGGTACGGTAAAGGTGTAAGAATACGTGAAAAACCGAAGAAACGATGGGAGAAATCCATGCAAGAAGATAGCCGTAAGCTGCACAAAGTTCGAAACGGGAAACGACAGAGCGAGCACCAAGACGAATGGAGGCAAAAACTTGAAGAAGGCAACTCCCGCCAGGGCCGCAATACTCAATTGCCAAACCCCTACATAGCGCGTCAACTATTCCATGTGGCTTAGCTAACGTTTTGTTGGCATACACGAGTTTCGGACGATGCACGTTGCCATCATGCACCTCCTGTTCCCATTTAGTCACCAAACTGCGACAAGTGGGGAGATGTTGTGGCTTATTATTACGCCCCGCACCACAGGGGGAAGACAACATGAACATCCATGGCCACGAACGCCGTGGACGGGACTTGAACGCGTAACGACAGTAGTCAGACATGGGACTGACGTCTTTACGCACTGAGTTACCTGCTTTGTCCTCCGAATCTTTTTTTTTCATTGCTTCGTGAATCCTTTTATTTTATTATTTCACCATTTACTCGTTCTATAGTAAATAACGATTAATCTGATCCATCCACAGTCTTGCGTCCGCTTTGCAGCACTTTAAGTTGCCTCCTTCGACAAGAAAGAGTGGTAATCGTCAATCGGGGTTTATATTTAGAATGACTTCTTTGGCAACCAGTTGCAAAATGTGAGGTGATAGCCATTTGGACCTCCATTTTCTGTAAAAGGGACCAGGGGCCGATTGGTATTGGTGAATCCGATCACAGAAGCAGTGTCTATTGCGGAACGAATTGAAACACGATTTTCAGGAGTGGTTCGGGTTTTATAAAACGGACGTCGACAATCGCCGCGCCACCGATGCCCGTGTTCAACGACCCGGCGAATTGACTGAGGCTCTCCATTGCAATCTAAAAGTTCTATAAAGTGACACGGATATGCAATTAATTATTCTGCGAAACATAAACCGCCGTATGCATGACCACTTGGCGGAACCTATTTTACATTCGATACGACTCGTCAATTGATACGTCGTTTAATCGCACTTCTCAAGGGGAGAGGGCGAAAAGGGACCCAAAACATTAGTGGTCTGCCTCGGATCTTCTTCATCCTTGCCCTTGCATACCACTCTGCGGCTTCGCGTTGCTCTGCCTGTGGTGTTGGCACTTCCCCCATTCTGTCGGTATAATCTCAGCTTGCTTCTGCAGGCAGCTCGGTCTTGGATCGTATCATAGCCAAGATTAACGCGTTGTTGTTGCGTCGTCATCTGATCGATCCACGTGTGTTTTCGTCTGCCTCGGGTTTTGGGTCCAGCAAATTGAACATCCATTGATAGTGCCTTCATGACAGGGTTCTCAGGCGGGCGCCTTAGAACATGGCAATACCAATCCATACGACGGTCTTTGAGCTTTTCAGTGATCGGTTGATCAACAAACAAGCTGCCTCGGATGTGGGTACTTTCAATGCAACCCTTTTTGGTCACACCGGCTGACATCCGTAGCATTTTCATATCAGTCGCAGTCATTTTACTTTCGTATGTCTTATACATAGTGCAGCATTCAGACGCATACATGAGTGCGGGACGAACGGCCGTTTTGTACAACTTGCCCTTAAGCTTTCGTGCCATCTTCTTGTCGCAGAAAACTCCACAGTTTTCTCGCCACTTCATCCAACCGACACTGATACGATGCTTGATGCCGCCATCGCAGGTAGCTTCCTTGTTGACCATCGAGCCCAGATATTTGAACCTTGTACAGGACTCAACTGCTCTACTTTAATGTAGATACCTGGTATCGGTCTCTCTGCATCTGAGAAAGGACAGCCCAGATATTCAGTCTTTGGTATGCTAATCTTCACTCCATGATCCTCGAGTATCTTACACCACTTGGTCAGTGCAGCCTGCAAAGCAACGATGTCTTTGCTACCCAGGACAATGTCATGTGCAAAGAGAAAGGATATTTCCAGACCGTCAGAAATGAGTGTTGATAAATAGGGCGTGATGATGTTGAAGAGCAAGGGACTCAATACACTGCCTTGGTGAACTCCGACTTTAAGTGGAAATTCTACAGACTAACCAGCTGTGCATCTGACTTTAGTGGTTGCGCCATCATTCATGTCTTGTATCATCTTGACATATGTCTCGGGAACCTTAAATGCTCTTGATTGCCCTATAGTGGTTGAGCTTGCGTGAGTCACTCTTGATCTTATAAAACGGGAAAAGGAAGCTTTTCCTGAAAGCGTCAGGCATCGGTTGCCCTCTCTTCATTTTGTTGAAAAGAACCGTGTGCCATCTAAGCCCGACATGATTCATCTTCAACCAAAATTTCAAGGGTATTTTGTCCGGTCCGGCTGCCTTTCTGCGTTTCATCTGCATCATTGCCTTCATCATTTCCTCCACTGAAAAATCAGCGATATCAGTGGTGTTTGGCTCCACAGCTTGCAAATCTTCTCGCGGAAATTCTTCGTCTGCTTCGGATATCCCCCGGAATACAATTATTATTATTATCGTAGTGGCTCGCTGTCGAATTCTTATAAAGTATTTGTTACTCACAAATTAATGCGCCAGAGATCCTAATCTGTCTGAATTTAAGGTCTGATGATAAATCGGCCATAACGGTTTGAAAGTGTATAATTCGTTTAGTTAGATCGTGGATGCGATCCTCTAATTCGGCGTATAACAGCAGTTCTTCAACAATATTTCTAATGACCTTCTTTAAATAGCTTTTATTATTTTCCAATTAAAATTTATAAGTCCGCAGCCTAATCGATTTGGCAACCGCTCACTTTCAATTAGCTACTGTAACATAAGCAATTAAAACCAATAATTAGTCTTAATCGAATTCCATGTTTCAGCCTTGTAATGGATTATGTTTTGATTGTTATAAAACGAATAAAATGTTAATAGGTCCTTAAAACACTCAAATCGATGACTGCATCCATCATAAGGTTCAACTATGAATAATAACATTTTAATTAAGTTATTGCCTATGTTGACATAAGTATACGCATATGAATGCCTCATATCTATGCGACAATTTTAACAAGAGAATATTTCAATTTAAATCCTAACGTTAATACGTCATGAAGTGTTGATATAAATTGACACAACACCGCCCCCAATATGGGTCGTCGGACTATGTTAGACATAATTTTAATAGCGCCACTATGAACCATATTCATCTAAATACAATATGATGTCAGACAATAAGAAAAAACATTTGTATAATTTATGTTTGGAGCCATGTTCTTACATTGTATTTTTATTGCCGGAATTAAAAGACAAAGCAGAAAAAAAATGTTTCAGACAGTGATAGTGGAATTAAACATACGGCTGATGGTCGGACATTTTTAGGTGGTCAAATTTTGGTTTTAATTGGGGATGGAAGTCTCCGTGCCCATATGTAGTAAATAGGCTTATTTCCCGAATTTAGCCCATCATAGCATTTGAACAATTTATGGAGGATCAATGTATTAAGCTAGTAAGCCGATATTCTTTGAGTGAAAATAATAAAACTCGCCACATTATTAATGAGTGGTTGCAATCTGGAATTGAGGGTTGGTGGTTCCATTGAGCAGATTTATCGTCATATGGATGTAAACAATTTCGTTTGACTTGTGTCTTAATTCCAGCACGTGTGGGTGAAAATTTCCCCGACGATATTGTGGGAAATAAAACATATGAGCCATAATCGAGTTGTTTAGAAACTTATAATTCAACTTAAGGCATAAGTACGCACTGTTCAAGAAACAGACGGATCAAAAAATACACAACTACTTAAGAAAAAACAATCTTTTTTTTAATATTATAAGGAACATCTTTTATTTGTTTTTATTGCAAGCATCCTACGCATAAAAATATTCTAGTGAAACAAAAAACTCTCATTAAATGTTTACGACGGAAATCATAAGAGTCATAAAATTATAATAAATGTTACTTTGATGAAGTCGTTTTGCATTTGAGCGTTATTAAGTAGATTAACTGAAGCTCGAAATGATATCAGTAGAATACTCGGACGAGTACGATACTACATTGTAGTGCAAAGTGATCATAAAAATTAACTAGAATAAATTGATGTTAAATTTTTTACTATTTCAACAAATTAAAGGTCATCGAGTGGGATCATTAATGTGGCGCTTACTTTCTTAGTAAATTAAAGTTGGTATTATTTATACAAATTGTGAGTATTTTTTGTTTCCGTAGATCATTTTTACCAATTCTGGTTATATAGGGTGTCCCGCTTCAGAAATACCTTAATGGTGGATAGTACCGAGTAAGACTCCAGGCCAGTTCATCCTATATTTCGAAAGGGGGCAAAAGACCTTTTCCATAGGCCTCCACGTGGGCGAGGGCGCCCCCTGGTAACGGCAGTATTTCAAACCGCTGACGGCCAAGTCTGAGCGATAAGACAGTTTGGAAAATAGCTGATAGCTGTAGCCTGAATGGCTGACCAACAACTAAGCGTCTCAGGTTTAGTAGGATGGAATGACTTGCGTAGTTGGACCTGCAAACATAGTTGTGTGAACTCCAGCACGTTTATTAAACCATCTGAAGCAGCTATCTTCCAAGACCATCCCCTGAATGGGGTTAAGTGATGTGCTGACAACTCGTCCTTTGTAAAAACCACTCCACGTCAAGAAACCTGGAACAAAAGCCTCGGATTGGACGGATCAACAACGACAACCACGCAAACGACCAAAGGATTATTCTTTCGGTTCCTGGAATGTACGCTCCCTGAACAAACAGGTCGAAAAGTACAAACTGAGCATTACTGCAGTCCAGGAAACAAATTGGCCTGGCAGCGAGATCAATGACAAAAAAAAAACACACACAATCTTTACAAGTGGCAAACCATCGGCCCGCAAGGAGTTTGGAGTAGCATTTATAGTAAACATTCACCTCAAACCGCACGTTACTGACTTCAAACACATAAATGAACGGCTATGTGCCATTCGCATTGAGACTCGATTCTACAGTCTCTGGCTCATCAATGTGCACGTCCCCACTGAAGTTAAAGAAGACGCAGTGAAAGACGAGTTCTACGCCCGCCTTGAAGCTCTCTTCGACTCACTTCCAACAAACGACGTCAAATTTCTGCTAGGAGACTTTAACGCGAAAGTCGGAAATGAAAGTTGGCACCGGGGGACCACTGGAGGCAACAGTCTCCATGAAGAATGTAACGACAACGGCCAGCGACTTATCGACTTCGCCTCCAGCAGGAATCTAGTCGTAAGCTCTACGTGTTTCCCGCATCGACGCATTCACAAGCAGACCTGGAAATCTCCAGACGCACATACCGTCAACCAAATTAACCACTTCCTCATTTGCAGGAGATGGGCGTCTAGTGTGATGAATGTCTGCACCTATCGAGGAGCTAACTGCGACTCAGATCATCACTTGGTGAAGATGACCAACAGATGTAGAATTTCCGCAGTGCACCAATCGAGAATCAGCCCTCCCAAAATTTTTGCGGTTGATACTACCGCCCTAGAGGAAAGACCATCGCCTATGCTACACAACATCAGCAACACAGGCGTCCATGGGTTCTGGAAAGAACTCAAGGGCACAATGAGGGATGTCGCACAGAAGGCAGTCGGATATAAAGCCCGGCGAGCGCGAAATGACTGGTTTGACGAAAAATGCAAAAATTCTCTTGACGCGAAAAACGAGGGTTACAGACAATGGATTCAACGAGGAACCAGAGCTAGAAGAGAAAAATATGACGAGCTACGGCGAATATCTAATAGAATAATTAGACGTAAGAAACGTAAATACTTTGACGAGCAGTTGCTGAATATAAACGAAAACTTAGCTAATAGGAACACCAGACAAGCGTACAAACTAGTAAATACAATTAAGAACGGCTACCAATCCAGGGCTAGCCTTTGTAAGGACAAGGATGGAAACATTATCAGCGACACCGATGGCATTAACAAACGATGGGCCTCTTATTTTAAAGAGCTTCTGAACTGACCATCTAACATCCCCACACAAGAAGCTCTCGACGATATTGTTGATCTAGGCCCACCCATTCAACCCCCGACAGTAGAGGAAGTTGATCTCGCGTTGCGGTCACTAAAACGAAATAAAGCGCCGGGAGCTGACGAGATTCTAGCTGAACTGCTAAAATTCGGTGGAACGGGTCTAGCTAATGCCATACATCAATTACTCCTGCGAGTATGGGAGGACGAGGAGATCCCAGACGATTGACGCAGAAGCATCATCTGTCCAATTCACAAAAAGGGAGATAAACTGCGGTGTGAGAATTACAGGGGCATCTCACTAGTTTGTACGTCCTATAAAATTTGGACGAAAATTCTGGAAAATAGAATAAAACCGTACGCAGAACGAATCATTGGCGAATATCAAAGCGGTTTCAGACCTGGTCGCTCCACAACCGATAAGCTCTTTACGGCCAAACTGATACTCTAAAAGTGGTGGGAGTACAACATAAACGTGTACCAAATCTTTGCCGATTTCAAGCAGGCATACGGCAGTATCAATCGTGGAATACTGCACAACATCATGCTTCAATTTGGTATACCGGCGAAATTAGCGCGACTGACAAAAATGACGATGACCAACTCCGTCTCACAAATCAGGATCTATTGTGTAATAGACTTACTGATCTATTTGAAACACGCACTGGTCTGAAACAGGACGATGGACTGGCACCGACGCTCTTCAACCTAGCACTGGAATACGCTATTCGGGCTATGAATATGGACAACAGCAATACGCTACTCACAATTAGCAGCGTACGCCGACGACATCAATATCATGTCCCGAAGATTGGCCGACGCAGAAGAACTTCTGCATACGCTCGATACTGTTGCAAAAGAAATTGGACTACGTATCAACGAGGGTAAAACTAAAATAATGATGCAGTCGACGACAAGGACACCTGCACAACCGAGCATCAATGTGGCGGACCTAAACACCGAGTTCGTGAACGACTTGATATACCTGGGTTGCAACCTATCAAGGGACGACAACGAAACTGATGAAATCAACCGACGGATACAGTTAGCTAATAAGGTTTTTTTCTCGGTTCTCCCCATAATGAAATCGAAGCATGTGCACAGAAACACGAAGCTCCGCGTGTACAAAACCTGCGAAGCAGCGACCCCAACTCAAGCCTCCGAAATGCTAGATACATTTGAACGTAAGGTTCGACGGCGAATTTTCGGGGCTGTTTGTCTGGCTGCAAGTCTCGAAAATCGTCAAACTACAACGACTTCAATGGGCAGGGCATGTACAATGAATGGACGATGATCGCATACCTAAGTGGATGTTCACACTGCGTGCGATGCCGAGCCGAGCCGAGCCGGGTCGAGCGATGCGATATGGTGGGTGTTCACATTGCACGCCGTGCGATGCCGAGCCGAACGATGGCTTGCGATGCAAAGATGATCCGAGTTCACTGCACGCAATGATGGAGAGTAGAGACCAATTTAGTTCAAGGAATAGAATCTGTTCGACATCATGTCGTTTGTGCTTGACCCAGTAAATTTATTTCTGTTTGAAAACAGTGCTCTAAAAATGGAAGGGCGTCGCCATTGGGTGCATCCCATTAATGAAGAAAGGCCCAGTGTTAGTGAATTTCATCATCTCTTCCGCGACCTCAGACGAGAGGTTCCACAAGCGGATTGAGCAGCGGCGCACCGCTGTGTATAAACGCAAAAGGCGGCAGCCGCGGCGGCTTTAGGACGATGAATGTATAAACCGCTCGACTCGCCGTTGCGGCCACCGCAGCGGTTTGTGGAGCGGCAAGATTGCATTTGAATTCGTGTAAGAGCCGGCACACATGGACGTCCAAATGACGCCGGACGCCTCGTCACTTAAGCTCCTCCCTCTTTGATACCTATCTGCATTTCAATTCACATGATGCGATGGGACACAGCGTCACTCTGTATTATATAAGCCGGGCCACATAATAGCGAACCTGAATTTACAATTTATGTCATTTTTAGTTTTAAATAAACTGTTTTTTGGCCATAACTTCTAAAATATAAGGAATATCGCATTTTCAACAGCATTTCACCCCCCTTACAAACCCCCGTCCGAGCTGAGAGCTCCCTCCCCACCATTTTTTTTTTTTCAAAATTAATTGTCAATTGTAGTAGTCACGATCAACGATTAACAATTAATTAATTGGCACTTAAAAGTGATCCACAAGCGAATGGTTTAAGAAACATCATACAAATCAGACGTTGTGACCGTGTCCGTGTTCCGGGTTCGAATGTATGTATGTGGGCCGGCTTATTAAAAATTGATATGCGGACGCGTGAAGTGACGCAGATAGAAGCAGAAACCAACGTCTTCCCAGATAGCTATCGCGGCGGCAAAATGCTATAGCTATCAGTTTGAGCTGTGGGCGTGGATCCAATGAAAAGTTTCATCGTTCATCCATTCGAATTCGTTTATAGCGAAGGTTGCCGTTCATTCAATAGGGTCATGCCCATTCTCAAAATCAACTAACCAACCCACACTATAAATATTTGTCGCATTTTGCAAGTCGCTAGCATCATTGTATCGAAAGTTATCGCTCATTTGAAGTTTCATTTGTAGGGGACGTAGGGGTTGCTTGGGACGGAGCTTGGCCATTTCCAGTACTCGTACCAACCAACTTAATCTAAATCCAAATATTTGAACCAAATTTCAAGTCGCTAGCTTCATTCTATCGAAAGTTATTGATCATTTGAAATTTCATCTGTAGGGGTCCCTTCGGTCGGATCTTGCCCATTTTCAATACCAACCAACTAGATCATGCTACAAACATTCGACCAAAATTTCAAGTTTCTAACTTCATTCTATCGAAAGTTATCCTGCAAGCGGACAGACAGACAGATATGGCTAAATCAAATCAGGAGATGACCCTCATAATTTCCATGTATACACTGCCACACCGCTGCGCCTTAAAGTCTAGGGTATAAAAGCAGACATATGTACATGCATTTTTTTCAGTGTGATCTTACATCAAATATTACTTTACAGCTCGTACTTGCACCATACTGGCTCCATGGAGCTTCACATCGCAAAGCATCGCAAAGCCCATAAACTCCGTCGCAAAGCCCATTAAATTCCATCGCAAAAAATCAGCAGCCGGTACTCTCACGAAAAAGCAAAATAGTTTGTGAAAACATCGGGCCATCGCTCGGCTCGTCATTGCATCGCGCGCAGTGTGTACACTCAAAGCGTGATTCCATTTAAAATTGCAGACTTTCCATTTCCTTGCTTTAAAAGCTTGTAATCGCATTGCATCGCTCGACCCGGCTCGGCTCGGCATCGCACGCAGTGTGAACATCCACTAAGAGAGTAATGAATGCAGAACGAGTCGACGGAGCGAGACTGCGAGGACAACCGAGATCTCGTTGGGAGAGCTCAGTTGGTGTGGACGCCGCGCAGCTACTGGGCTTCCAAAATTTGAGGACGTGGTCACGTGACCGAGATAATTGGAGGACAAAGATCCAGGCGGCCAATGCCCGACGTCGGGCTGTCGCGCCACGATGATGATGAACGGAATCGGACCACTACGTCATATGGCTGCCATAGGAACGACCGGTCGAAAAATTCGTTTTTGTGAGAAAAACTTTTTTATTTCTAAAAATATCCTTTTCAAATTTCTCATTAATCAATAGTATCTTTAGCCAAGTCACATTCCCGAATTTGGTTGAAATTGGATCACTCTATCATATAGCTGTCATAGGAACGACCGTTCCAAAAGTAACTTTTTTATTTCTGAAGATATCTTTACCAAATTTCATATTATTGAATCATAATGACTGCCAAATCACATTCCTAAATTTGGTTAAAATCGGCCCACTATTTCATATACCTCTCATAGGAACAGTGAAATCGGAACAAGTTTGACTACTAATTTCAAAGTTGCAAATGCACCATAAGTCATGCGAAGCGTGGAGGGTTCGTTTTTTTTTCATTTATTACATCGATGTATACACTAAAATACCGAAATACTCACGAAAAACCGGGAAACCCCTATTATCATTCACTTCCGGACCGTCTATCAACGTGAACTTTGGAGCATATATTCAGAGCACTCTGCACATCAATTGTGGCAAATTTCAAAACTACACAATTTTTTTCCCATTTTTCATTCGCAGCGTTGGCTACGGCTACCTCTTAAGTCAAGATTGAACTACATTTGTTTCATAGCAAGACCACGTTTTTTCTCCTTTAATACTATTATTCGAAAATTTTCAAATCAAAATGTATCAAAGAAATATATCGATCGAAAGTCAATACATTGGCGCAACTTTTGTCAAATTTTTAGACTTGTCAGTTCAAAGTACCGTTGTAAAACTATCATTTGAATTTTCGATGAAAAATCTATTTTGAAAAATCTTTAAGGTTTGAACAGTTGTATCTTTGAAGTAACAGTGATTTTCGCAATCGGGAAAAAGTAATTTTATATGAAATTCTATGTAGTTTTAGAAATTAAAATTAAATCTCTGATTAAATAATGGGAAGAGTGGCAAAATTTTAATTTTATTCGACAAATCAAGCTTTTCACACAATTCACAAAAAATGCTACAACTCTGTTCTGTAACAGTCAAAGAAAAAGTGTCCATTTTGATGTCGATGTTCCACAAATGAACGGTACTATCTAGCATTAAAATATTTACCATTTGAAGCGGGACACCCTGTATATTACTATGGAAGCCGCAATAGCTCGATGGCAGAAGTGTCGATATATGAAACGAGGAGCCTGCGACCCCATTCCTGCCACGAACGTATTGAAACAGTTGGTTGCATCATACCAAAATAAAAAATGAAAAGATTTAATTACTAAAACGATCGTCCTGTACTGGTCTGAAATTTTTATTTATTTGTATAATTTCAGTATAAATTCGTATTAAGTACAACCAAATACGGACGGGGGTATGTCACAAAGCTTCCTCGAACAACCCTAGAAAATCGGAATCATACCAAAACGAGCTAATCCTATATTAGATAACAAGTAACACCCGACACTTCCATATCCAATTCGAACCAGTTCGAAAAAAAAATCCTCTAAATATAAATACCATATTTATGGGCAGAGTTTGAACGATGACCACATTGAATTACAGAAACAGTTCCATCCAAAAACATGTGTAGTGCGAAGAAATAAACCAAATAGTCGAAATGGTCGCGATGAAAGTTTCATTGACTTTTCGGACTGTTTTGCGATCAACTGAAAATTTATTGAAAAGCGATTTATCGTCTCCACGGAATCGGGAACAAAGTATTGAATTGCGAGACGATAAAGAATGATTTAATCGGATGGTACTATATTCGGCTGTAGTCCTTGATGCGTGGGACTCTTTAGTTCGCAAATTATATGAATTTCTGAGTATTTGGTTAACGAGTGTCCATATTTTTATTGTACAATAAATTCTTATCCATATAAAATACATACTGACAATAATATGTTCCTTCATTTTCTTTTATGTGATCAGTTTGATGCAGAAAAATCTTCAAACACTTCTCCATTTACCTCATAGCTACGATATAACACGATAATCATTGTTGTCAAAAATACCTATTGAAACTTCTAAATACAAGTATCATATCAACCAGCTATGTTCACATACACACATTTTTGTTCTCTGCAGATAATTATACTCATTACACGGTCAATTTTAATCTGATCGGATCTTATCGATTTTATATGCTAATAAATCTAATATCTGAAAGACATTAAACATATTTCAAGTGACAATTTCCAACTAGTTACGATACTTGACCCCAATTCTGGCCACCCAAAGTACATATCTAAGTATCTTTCGTTTCTAAAATTGGCCAGCTGTGATTTTTCTCACTTTAGAGCGTGTCCAAAACAAACAAGGTAGGTAAGTTCTCCATTATTATTATGTGTTGATGTATTAGCCACGTTCTTTTCGTTGGATCAAAAGCTCGCTCCCATACAAAACGACTGACCGCCGATGATCGAGGTCTCGTATTGGATCAGAGTTAAAAGTTAATTGGTTGAAAGTCACCTAATTTAGCCCCTATACCTTTGCACACTGAGTCGGAAATTCGCCCCTACACGGCGAATCATCTGTATAGTGGCTGTTTGATTTCGCTCGTCGTATGATCCGTGTCGATCTTTTCAGTCTTGATCTTTGTACGACTGAAAAGAACGGGCCTATTGTCTACTATACTCATATTATGTCCTAACATAAATCAAATAGCTTAAAAATATAAATTTTGTACTTAAAATTAGAATAATGGTAGTAGAGGTGTCTTATCTGGCCTGACTAGAACATATTAAACCAGGCCGAAGCTTCGCTTCGGCCCGGAGTCCAAAGCGTATATACCCTAGACTTGTACAGACCTAGTGGTGATACCGAAAGTCCCAATTGGCAACGACCATATGTACTAGAAGTGGGTCTCCTATATGGCCAGTTCATAGGGGAGTTTGGCACTCATTCAGTGGGATCTTGACCATTCTCAAAATCAATTAACTGACCCATTCTACAAATATTTGTCGCAGTTTTCAAGTTGCTAGCTTCATTCTATCGAAAGTTAACGCTTATTTGAAGTTTCACTTGTTGGGGAGGTAGGGGTTCCTTGGGTCGAATCTTGCCCATCATTGCCACCAACCAATTAGATCCCCCTACAAACATTTAAAAAAAAATTCAAGTCTCAAGTTTCACTCTTTCGAAAGTTATTGCTTATTTGAAGTTTCATTTGTAGGAAAAGTAGGGGTTTCGTTGGTTGGATTTTACGTATTTTCAATATTAGCCAACTGGATCATACTACAAACATTTGACCAAAATTTCAAGTCGATAGCTTTATTTTGTCGTTAAGTTATCGCTTATTTTAAGTTTCATTTCTAGGGGAGGTAGGGGTTTCTTAAGTCGGATCTTACCCATCTTTAATGCCAACTAATTAAATCTCACTTTAAACATTTGACCAAAATTTCAAGTTGCTGGCTTCATTCTATCAAAAGTTATCTCTTATTTGAAGTTTCATTTGTAGGGGAGGTGGGGGTTCCTTGGGTCGGATCTTGCCCATTTTCAATACCAACAAAGTAGGTCTTACTAGCAACATTTTATCAAATTTTCAACTTGCTAGTATAATTTTTTCGAAAGTTATCGTAATTAAGGGAATATTTAATTTTTTGAAATTTGTAGGGGAGGTAGGCGTTCCTTTGATCTGATTATGCCCAACTTACAAAACCTTAAGCAGCTTCTCACTTCAAGGTTACATGCCAAAAATCAGGTGCCTACGTCAATTGGTTCAGGAGTTATATACAAAAAACCTGAAAATTAGGGTAGTACGGGGTTCTTTGTAAGAAAATTACCGTTAGTTTCTAACTGATCGATTTTATTTTCTCAGGAGAGTATAAGATTACCCTCATGAGTAATCTACCTAAGCTAGAGCTTTTCACGTTTATTTAATCGAGAGTTATAGATACATTTATGTATTTTACATATGTAGGGGAGGTAGGCGTTCTCTTGGCCTGATCATGCCCATTTTCAATACCATCCAACTAGATTACACTACCAATATTTGACCAAAATTTCAAGGCTCTAGCTTCATTCTATCGAAAGTTATCGTGCGAACGGACAGACAGACGGACAGACAGACAGACAGACAGACAGACAGACGGACAGACAGACAGACAGACAGACATGGCTAAATCGAATCAGGAGGTGACCCTGATCATTTATATATATACATTGCTATACCTCCGGAGCCTCCTTTAAGGTGTTACATATTTCCGTCGTGACAAAAACAATATACCCTATACTAAAAGTCTAGGGTATAAAAATAGAAAAATGTGTACTTACTCTAAAAATTCGGTGACATAATGCTTTGAGCAATCTGACCATGACCAAGGATGTATGTCATCGCCCATTGTACTAGACATAATATTCAACATTCGTTTGCCTTTTTTACGAAAATTATCACATTTTGTATCGTCGTCGTGTGGCATATTTAATCTGAAATATTAAATAAAAAAATGTATTAAGAATAATCTATTGTACAAATATTCTAGACATATAAAAATCAATCCCTTTTATGTGTGCACTGACCTGGCGCTTAGACTGCTGGGCGCATTTAGATGAAAATTTCACAGTTTGTTCGAATTAACCCTCTGCGAGTTTTTACGGTGGTTTGCAAAAAAAAATCCGGAAGGGACAATATATCACAAGGAAAACATGCTATTTAATGACCCACAAAACATAAAACGAACCAAAACAATTCATTTCCTTTTTCCCCCCTGGGGAGTAAGAATAATGCCGCGGTCTTTCCTGGCATGTCATAGAGGGCGATTTAAATGGACAGGATGTGTATGCCAGCAACTTGCATCATCGGAAATCTCCTATATGCTAACAAAACATCAACTGCGCCTTCGACAAGGATGCAAAGTAGTAATTACGTTGCGAACAGTATAAAGACAAACTGTTGGCGTTATCTCAAGGGGTTCGTATTGCAGGCCAGTATGTATAATTGAAAGGGATTGAACTGTTGGCTTTATGTTCATGTCAACTAGTTTGCGGTGCATGTCAGTTGAACGTACGTATATATATACATATATTGATCAGAATGCATAGTTGAACGTATGCATTGAACTTAAGGTCAACACACACGACAAGCATTTTGGTCGCGAGCATACTTCGAAGCACGTCAAAGTTAATAGAAAAGAAAGCTCCTCATTTCCACTGATCTATTGATTTTGACGTAGTTCGATGTATGCTCACGACCAAAATGCTTATCGTGTATGTATGTCGAGCTTTAGGTGTGATGCTGATGGTCAGTGGCGTAGATGGCATTTAGTGGAGGGGGAGGGGAGGGGGGGGGGGGAGGTGTATGCCATCGGCACTACACTTTTTCTTAATAAGTGCTAGGGGAAGGATTCGGATCCCTCACTCTTCGAATGTTTCATTGACTAGATATTATAAAATGACACTGACCCCAAGTTGGGCGCACCGCATACTTCCAAGATATTACGACTGTTTTTCACCGTAGATTAAGGAAGCCTGGAGGTGCGGTTGAAAAAGATTGCGGTTTTCGTGTCTTGCGACGAGTGGGACCTAGTCGCGTGCCTTTTTTCTACAGTAGCTTATGACAGTTTATACGTTAGATCGGGATAGCCTGAAAGTAGGGTCCAACACGTTTTCAGTTTTTGTGTCGCACCCAATCGATTGCATCGATTTCGATTTTATTGACTAGGCAAAACCGACCACAGAATGAAATTCCGGTAATACGCCTTGCACCACAGGAGGAAGACAACACAAACATGCATGGCCACGAACATCCTCGTAGACGTGATTCGAACCCGAAACGCCGGTAGTCAGATATAACACTGATACCTCTACACACTTAGCTACCGGTCGCCAGTCGTCCAGATTTTATTAATTAAATAAGTTCTAAAAAAGCTTTTATGACACTTTTAGGGTAATTTCTAATGTACATGGTCATTTTGAATCGAACGAAATCAACTGCGATTCCATGCGGCCATAAGTTCGAAAACTATTCACATTTTTTCCGGATTTCTTAAAAACTTAAATAAAATATCTTCTTCATTAAGTTCCAAGCTCGTAATATATATACGAGTATGGTAGGTTTAGATTGACTATTACTGTATTTTATCTATTTTACATAAATCGAACGAAATATGTAAACCACAGCAACATAATACAATTATTAGTTCAAATGTTATTAAGTTTTTTTTCCGCTTTTTTAACAGTAAAATCATTTACTTTCAGCGATAATTTTAATGCGCAATGCTTATAGCCAATAAGTTAAGTGATTTTTTTTTTTCAGATAACAACGCGTCTCTTTGGCACCTCCTCACTCCGTTATGGTTATCCTAATTTACAAAGAAAATACCAGAAATGGAATGTGCCCACTAAACCCTAACCCTGATACGACACCCCACACGCCTCTATACTAGTGATGTGTATCACAGTAACGAGTCGTTCTTTTTGAAAGACTCAACAGAATGGACGAAAGATTCGGCGCAACGACATAGCCTCCGAATCGTTCTATTGAAGAATGACACCCTGTAAAATGGATATTCAAATTAAACCCTGCATAAATACTACGCAACGCATAGAAAATCCACGCTCATTAAAAATTTCTGATTACATATGTATTACTTTCATTCACATCCCATCCTAATATCTATCTGACACTAAAACCACCATTATCTATCTACCAAACCAATCCTATCTAAATCCATTCGTAATCATCTCTATGCAGTATGCAATGCACGCATTGTGTATACTTCTAAATATACACACAACAACCCATGCTGATGCTGACTGGAAGAAAATCAAAAATCATTTGCTTACGTCGCACCGTGCATCCAATTTTCTCCAAATACATAAAACAAGCCCAACATTATAAAGCAAAAGCAATCGCCTTGTATCATAATCTCAAGTGCAACTTTAGATGAAAACGATACCAAACCAACAACCAGACAATTTCCTCTGTATGCTGTGACACGAAATGAGTTATTCGCAATGTGAGTTTGGAGTTTTTAATACAAACAGCACACTTCTATATTTCACTCACTCTGTGCTGTGAGACATACTGGACTCAAACATTGATTACATATTATTTGTGTAATTCAGACTCAAATTCAGATCCCAAAAGAAAAAATATCGTACGTTGTCTTTTCCACTTTTATTTTATTATTCCTAACGCGTTTCGCTCTTTCGAGCATCATCAGATGTTTCACTCACGAAGTGCATACGCCAATTACTCAAATTCTCTGCCAAATGAGGAATTTATGGCATGGAGCTTTTAGAACAGAGTGGAATGATTTGACTGACTCCGAATATAGGGTAAATAAAGAGAAAAAAAATATTGGGGTCACCCACCCCAGGCTGGCAACCCCGTTTTCACGGGAAATAGTGGTCCGATCTGGCTGGCTCGAACAAAAGGGCATTGGGGGGTTGCTGACTCGGAATCTGGGGTCAAAAAAGGCAAAACAAAAATTGGGGTCGTCCATCCCAGATTGGCAATCCCGTTTTCATGGGAAATAGTGGTTCGATCTGGCTGGCTCGAACTAAAGGGCATTGGGGGGTCGCTGACTCAGAATCTGAGGTCAAAAAAGGCAAAAAAAAAAAGTTGGGGTCGTCCATCCCAGATTGGCAACCCCGTTTTCATGGGAAATAGTAGTCCAATCTGGCTGGCTCGAACTAAATGGCATTCCAATGTCACCGACTTCGAATCGGGGGTAAAAAATAAAGAAAAAAATTAGATTTTTAAAAACTACTATTAACCAAGTTTCAGACTCTTTGGATGACTATTTTCGAACGACTCTTTTTTAACGACTCATTGGAAAGAGTCATAGCTTATGTGCTGGCGCAGTGGAAAGAGTCATTATGCCCATCACTATTCTATAACCAACGAAAAGGAACAACTGTCCCCTCTATGGAGCTCCCCCCCCCCATTTGATTTAATTTCACAAGCGTTTTGTTTTTTCTACAAAACCATAAAAAGCGTTACTATGACTTCTACAAAGTACTTAAATCATGCGTAAAATTCTTTGTATCTTTCATTAAATTGAAATTTTTTTAATATCATTGGGAATCATTTAAAATCTTAAAGCTATATACATAACACGCGAATGAAGAACATTATTACTACATGAAAATTTTAATGTATGTTATATAGTATTTTTTCCGCTACATTAATATGGAAAATTGAACGTAAAAAAAACTAATCCTACAAGAAAACTAATAAAAGAATAGCAAAAGAGGGCGTTTTCCACTTACATGTGTCCAAGTTCGTGGGCTATTGTAAAGGCGGCTGGCAATCCATTGTCTTGGACAATCGAGCATGATTGTCGTTTACATACCGTGCCCAATTCAGCCAAACCCAATGTATCACATTTTGTTTCGGTTGTATTTCGGCAAATTTGTTCTCTATAAAAAAACACAATAAATGGATATCAAATTGGATTAAACACCCATAATACTTATATACAATATTCTTTTTGTCAAAATTTGGAATATTTCCAAATCTGTTTTAGATTTTAGAATAAGATAGTATAAAAGATAAAAAGATAATCGTTAGAAGACCTACCTAGTTAATAAAATTGCAGTGTCGTAATGTTCAGGCCGTCTTTGCATAAATGAGCAGAAACGCTTTAAAAGATGGGCAGCATAAACGCCTGAAACAAGAAAAATACATTTTTAATTAATTTTCATGAATATGAAATACTGTTAAATTAATTTGTTGGCAATTAGTTGATACATAAATTTCAATAATGATTATGTGTCTTGGGACATATATATATATATATATATATATTTTTTCAAAGTTTTAATGCCGCGTGTGAGAAACAATAGATTCGAAAATTAGAGTTTATGGCACCATAGGTATTTTATATCTTCGACTTTTTTTTTGTGAACCCATAGTCAAGCTGGCTAAGATGGCAGTTATTGAGATAGGCCCATTCATTGCCTTTTGGCACATGTATTACTGACCAGAAGGTGTGTTACTTTTCCCCTAATACTGAAGAAACGCTGTGAGGGCGTTGATGAGTTTATGGGCTGTTGGGGTTTTCGACCCAATTTACAGGTTTATCTGCGGGTTTTGAAAAAGTTTACTGTTCAGGCTTTTCTTTATATAAACTAAATATATATAAATTAAATATATATAAATTAAATATATATAAATTAAATATATATAAATTAAATATATATAAATTAAATATATATAGTATATAAATATATTATAAAGAAAAGCTGGAGCAGTGACCAACTACACAACATCGATAAAAACTACCAGTGACAATGACTAAATTGGAAAGTATTTGAAAAAGTTATCTGCATTTTTAGAGGTTTTGCCAGGTCTCGTAACCTTCAATCTCAAGAAGGTTTTGATGCGAAACCTTCATATTTTAGCTTGGCCAACCCTGTAAAAACTCTTTTGCACGTAATGCTTGCAGCTTGAAATACGTCATCCGATTGTCACATTTGCTTTGACAAATATTGTCACTTTGTGGGTCGGATATAATCGCAACATGGGCGCAGTTTAATATCTGTGCACAGCTGCTGGACACAGTGATCCATATTACTCTGGGAGCTTTCGAATTAACCGACGTACCTTCTTCCTGTTCGACAGTGTGCAGTTGGAGTTAAAGATCGTTTCGATGTTACATTTTTAATTTTTTTTTTAACTACTTAAAACAGAAATGTTATCTTTACCACTACTCTTACTATTCGTAACATATTACGCTCTTTTGACCATTTTTTTGCATAAAGGATTTTTTTTAAGTAACGGTTAGCATGTTCGTCGTTTACGCACTAGACCCCGGTTCGATTCCTGCCGAATGCGGTAGTTTTCAAGGAAAAAGGGGATTTACGTGTCGAACTATGAGCCCACTCAGCTGTTAAATGAGTTCCCATTTAAGGCGTAATTAACTCGGTTGTTGTTGTTGTAGCAATGGTCGGAATTCGGTGTGTTTGTTGGTTACATGCCTACGAGCCTACGGATTCGTATTCATCCCCGGTGTTGAGGGATAAAAAGTTAGCTGCCTCTATTGGGTTCTCCCACAACGATCTAGCAGTCAGGTAGTTGGGTGCAGCTGGGCAGTGAAAGATGTGGACTACGTCGTGAGGGGCTCCATTACATGCAGGACAGATATTTGAGACGTCCTGGCCGATGCGGGATAGGTAGGAGTTCAGTCGTGAGCACCAGCCTGACCGAAGTTGGACGAGTGTCGTTTTCGTAGCTCTCGGAAGTCTTTCCTCTTCCGGAGATATCGACGAGAGAACTGGATTCGGACCTAAACCTGCGATTGACTAATGAGTCTCCTCCAGATATATCGCTGCGATGGCCAACCTGTCAAAGGGTACCCTTTTGTACTTCTGGATATCCCTTTCTAGGTCCCTCAAGTCGCGTCTGACATGTCGGGGCGGCAGCGTCTTGTCCATGAGGTTGAAGTTTGGGTGAACACTTCGGTAGCAGCCCACCAGGTATTGCTTGGCAAGAAGCTGGTTGTGGTCCCTTAAAGGCATCATCCTGGTTTCGTGATGTAGATGGTCCTATGGTAACATCAGGAGACAGCCAGTGGCAGTACGGAGAGCGGCATTTTGGTACGCCTGAATCTGCGACCACACAGGAGCCGCATAGTTGGCCACTAATCTTCCGACTGCTTTATACCTGACCAATAGAGTTTCGTTATCCTTGCCCCAGGTGCAACCAGCCAGGGCTTCGAGGATTTTATTCCTCTCCTTTTTTCCAGATTTCCGGACCGATCAGCGAGGAGATGGATAGATTAAAAGTAGCCGTGAGATAGTTGATGGCTGGCGGATCGAGGTGTTTGAGCATAGTCATTGAAATGCCATCGGGTCCCAATGCTTTCGAGTTGTTCGCCTTCCTTATAGCTGCAACTATTTCGTCCGTGGTGAAAACAGGCATGCTGTCTGTGGTTCGGTTGTAAATCTGTCTACAGATTTTACGTTTAAGTCTGTCTGGTGCGGGGTGTTCAATAAATTGTTGATTGAAACGACTTGCGCTGTATGTAGGGTCACTTGTTGAATTTTCACCGAACTGAATGGCGACGTTCTCTTTCTGTTTTGGTGGATTGGAAAGGGCACGGACATTCGACCATAACTTGCTCAACCCTGTGGTTAGATTGCTGTTATTCAGATGGGTGCTCCATTTTGACTTCCTGTGTTCGGCTACTTGTCTATGGATATCGCAGTTCAGCTCGTGAATTCTGGGGTCGTCAGGATTTACACTGCTGATGCTCGTCTCGGTTGAGCGTGTTGCTGATCACACACCTCTGTACAAGACCGTCACGAGCTAGCAAATGAGATGATGCTAACTCATCTCGAGGCCATGATTCGAATTGGACTGTTGCGCCAGTTATTTACTTTTATTTATTTATAAAGGATTTTCGGAGCGTCATTGAAGCTCCCCTAGAGCGTATCGAAATTCGAACAATTTTAAAAACATTGAGAAAGATATCAAAACTAAGTCCACCTCATCTCACGCGTAATCAATTAGTATGATCATGTATGTACATAGAAGTATCACAACTCCTCCTTTTCAACACACTATAAAACATATTCAAATGAAATTTATGGAAAATAAATTCAGTGCCATATAAGATACTGTGAGAGTTTTATTAAGACACGAAACGATTTTTTTTTTCATATCCATAATAAATTGGATAAATGTGAACTGGTCTTAAGCCACTTAATGGTCAACTGCCAATGATGCGCGAACCTGGCTTTAAAGGGTTTACCAACATCATTAGCATAAATACTATAGTTTTATCACTTTTGACAAGGTCGAAAAAATATAAGGTATCGACAGGTACGTTCTTTTTAAATTTATACAAAACCACCGATAAAAAAAACACAGAACACCGGATGCCTGATTGAACCAAAGGTGTACGATGGGGCTAGAGTTGTAATAGCGGTCGATATTCGGTCTATTGAATATATTGTAAATGGTGGCTGTTAAGAATAGTAAATGTGTTCAATTATTCATCTATTGTTAAAAGATTGGCGGCATTTTTTCAAATCGCGATGACCGAAGTTCGCTATTTCAAAAAACAAGAAACTTTCGGTTTGCTAAGCCGGAAGCTATTTAGAAAATTTTCGGTAGTTTGGGACTTAAGATATATGGAAAGTGTCAGTGTATTGTTGGGTGTGAATTTCAGAGAGTCATATACGCTAGCACTGATCGGTGTGTACTACACAACATCATGGTACACTTTGGGGTAGTCGGATAGGAAAAGAAATAGGCGCCATTGCGACAAAAGGCCTTGCGCCACTTTGACGAAGACTACCAAGTAGAGTTAAAGAAGACAAAAGCTACTAGCTGTCTATAGTCCGACCTACTCCTAATGTTCCATTCTTTCAGAACCTGTGTGAGTATTTGTGAATATCTAACCAGACCTATTCCATTGATAAGGAAGGAGTAGATCTGCGTTTCTACCCAGCACTGATCTTCTGTTCTTTCAAAACCTACGAATCTTTCGAGACTTGTATATCTAGCCAGACCTAGGGACCTACCCCAGACCTAGATACATATCTACCCATCACTAATTTTCCGTTCTTTCAAAACCTGTGGATCTACCCAGACCTGCATACCTAGCCATATCTTGAGGCCTACCCAGACCTGGATGCATACCTACCAAGCACTGACCTTCTGTTCTCTCAAAACCTGCGTATCTACCCAGACCTCCCTAGATCTAGCAAACTATATATTTTTTAAATCTTACCTACCAGACGTAGGTTTGGGTGTTGGACCTAAGTCGAAAAAGAGTAGGTCCGGTTTTGAGCAACCATGAAAAATTGCTGGGCTTCCAAAATTTTAGGACGCGGTCACTTGACCCAGATAATTGAAGGACGACTATCCAGGCGGCCAAAGCCCGACGGCGGCGGGTTGTAGTACCACGATGATGATGAATTAAGAAGGTACACATATACCCTAGACATCACCCCAGATAAAATGCCCTGCTCTGCTTCAAAAGATTGTCTCCGCTTTATTTCCCCAACATGAATTGGAAAACACGGAACATGGTTCAGTGTCGATGGGTAAGACTATGCCTCCCATAACCGTGGAAGAACTACTCCAAGCCGCATCTCGACTTGGGGATGAAAAAGCTCCAGGGCCAGATGGAGTTCCCAATAAGGCGCTCAAGTTGGCAATCAGAACGATACCGGAGAAGTTCATCGACACCTTTCAAACTTGTCTGTCGGAACGAACTTTTCCCAATAAATGGAAGAGGCAAAAACTGATACTGCTGCCCAAACCAGACAAGCCACCGGGAGAACCGAACTCTTAACGCCCAATATGCCTGTTGGACACTACGGGGAAAGTACTTGAGCGGATAATATTCAATCGGTTGTCGGAGTTCATAGAGGAAGGGGAATGCCTGTCGACAAGACAATATGGCTATAGGCGTGCGCGGTCCACAGTTGACGCCATCATAAGGGTTAACAACCTAGCAAAGGATGCTTTGCGCAAGGGCAGATGTTGCGCGGTGGTGACACTCGACATTAAGAACGCCTTCAACTCCGCTAGCTGGAAGTGCATCCATGAAGCTCTGCAAAAGATGGGTGTTCCCGATTATCTGGCTGGAATAATTAAGAGTTACCTTTCGCATCGGAGTATTGCAGTATGAGACGAGCGAGGGAACTCAAGAATATGTAGTGACAGCTGGCGTCCCGCAGAGGTCTGTGCTCGGTCCTTTACTATGGAATGTTATGTACGATGCAATTCTCAGGCTTCCGCTACCCCAGGAAGTGACGATAATTGGGTTTGCTGATGATATTGCGGTCGTTATTGTAGCTAACGATCCACGTGATGTCGAAATGTACGCCAGCGAAGCAATTACGACCATCAAGTTGTGGCTGGAAAGCGTTGGACTGCAGCTAGCTGAACAGAAAACGGAAGCTGTCCTTATCAGCAAGCGTAGGAAGAAGAGGTCTCTACAGATCAGGGTCGGGAGAAGTGTAATAACATCTAAGCCGGCGATTAGGTACTTGAGTGTTATGATCGATGCGAGGTTGAGTTTCGTTGAGCACCTGAATTATGTATGCGACAAGGCAGCATCAGCTACTGTGGCCTTGTCAAGAATGATGCCAAATATAGGTGGCCCAAGAGCAAGCAGAAGACTCCTGCTGTCTCGAGTTGTAACATCCATCCTGCTCTATGCATCGCCGGTTTGGGGTACCGCGCTACAATTTAAATGCAATACCAAAGTCATCAGTTCGGTGTACAGAAGAAGTGGGTTGAGTGCATGCTCTGCATACCGAACGACATCACACGAGGCCGCGTACGTCGTCGCCGGAATGATCCCAATCGATATTCTGGTCGATGAATCGGAGAGGTTGTTTCGAAACCGAGCCCTGGAGCCATCTGAGATGTCAGGGGAACAGAGGAGCATCGAGAGAGACGACTCCTTCAGGAAATGACAGGAGCATTGGGAACAAGCACATCGACTGGTCGTTGGACTTACAGCTTGATCCGTAATATAAGAAAATGGGTGGAACGAAAGCATGGGGAAGTGAACTTCTACTTGACCCAGTTCCTTACGGGCCACGGCGGATACAGACAATACCTGCACAGGTTTAAATTGGATGACTCTCCAGACTGCCCCAGATGTAAGGGGAGGATGCGAGGCATGTTATATTCGACTGCCCCAGATTTGCAGAGAGCCGCGGACAATTAGAAGCGGAACTGGAGAGTGAGGTGAATCCGGAGAATGTGGTGGAAATTATGCTGAAATCGTCACAACACTGGGAGGCGGTGAGCCAGATGGTCTGCACCAAGAAGCTAGGCGTAAGTCGGGCAACAGAAATGGTGGCTGATTAGCCAAGGCCATCCCTGCGAAGTAATGCCGAAAGGTAGTTCCGCAGGGAGGAAATGGCAGTGGGAGGTGTTTTTTGGTTTTAGTCGGTAAAAATCCGGCATGTCGCCAAATCGGCGGTATCTTTGGAAGATTTCCATCATCACCATTAAAAAAAAAAGACAACTCTTATGACTTAAAGAAGTCATTAGTCTATGATATACACACAAATGCGATAAATTAGAAATGAAAAGATTTCAACTCTTTAAATTTGCAAAATCTACGAAATTCAATGCGTTGGGAACCTCTTTAAACAAGTGTTCTCATATAAAGTTAACGTTTGAAGCAGCATTTTGTAATAGTAACTCTGTGAATCTTATCTATCCACCATTGTTGCAAAACATCAAATCATTCAACAAATGCCAACTTGTCTAAATCATCATAGAACACTTTATACTTCAACCTAACAGATTTCCATTCCATTCCGTTTCTAAGTAAATCATTCCAACATTTTCAAGTGTGCACTTAATTTAAATTAGATCCCAGCAACAGGCACAACACACCAAAGTTCAAAACTCCAAAGATTCCTCCCGATACGCACCAGAAAAAAAGGGGGCAAACTGGTTCTTAACCAGCAACTCCATCTCTTCCACTAACTTCCTAAGTACTTTCATCTTGACTTTATTAAATTGTTTGCTCTAAAGATTTTCGATAAGACAGATACTACACGTAATGAACTTGACGATGCGCTGTCGTGCCTTTTGATAGGATGCATTCTGTAATTGAAAAATCACTTCAACATGCCCCACGGCAGTGTATGGCTGCAACAAAGATACATAGTACTGATTGCCGGTCAGGAGCAAATAATAATTATTTTGTTAATGCAGCAAGGGTCTAGGTTCAATGTTTTCTGTGTGCAATGTACTTGAGGATGAAAAGAAAGTGCATACGCCCAGGGAGCGTATATCAAAATACAACTATGAAGATAATTTATAGTTTAGCTCGAAACATGCTAAAGAAGTCATTTAGACATAAATTTTTAATATGGAAGAATATTATTCTGCACAGCGATAACCGGCTCTCACATCAGTAAGTTTTTTCGATTTCCCGTGATTTCAAGAGCGTGGTGGTAACGTAGGAAATGTATACGAAAGAAAAGTGATTGCAGCTTGACCTCGGAATAATGTAAATTATAACGAGCTACTCAGAATAACAAATGAACTTGTTAAAATACAGCATGTGTGTAATGTATTTATGTAGGCACAATACTTGAAGTTGAATATCAAGCCATAGAGCCAGATATAATCGGGGACATACTTCTTTAATGAAAACAGTTCCATCTGGAGTTAGAGGACCGATTCTTGATTAAAGAGTCATGAGATAGTGTCTCGTTAGGTCCCTCTGTGTCGTCTGTATTTTAATTCAGATGCCCTTGCTCTATAATGGAAATAATTGCTCTGTGTTATTAGAAGCCCACACGATTGACTCTAACGAGCGAGCATATTGTATCGGCTAGCACGAATGACTACGGTGCAGACACACATAAATTTATTGAAATCTCAGAAAATCTCTAATGATCATTGGTGCACATATTTCATAGTATCGGATAAAAGTGTCCGGAATATGCTGCTACCTGTCGCGTGATCAAAGATGCATAGATAAATCCGAAGACGCTAACGCAATGGCTGCTTGTACATTTTTCTCAGGTGAAGTATTGTAGTTGTGGCTGTTCTGGTTACTTATGGTTGTTGCAAGTGAATAGAGTGATGGGTATCACTTCATTTATGAACATATGCTTACCATATGTGAAATGTTGTATGTCAATCTTGCAGTTCTAGTTTGAAATTAATGAGAAATATTGAGTATTGAAGTATGGTATGACTCTATTTTAATTCTTGTCTGCTTGCAGTTGGAATACTCACCATTTAATGGGTCTTCCTACCATCGTTGCAAGTCTAGTGATCTCATTTTACTCAAAAGTTGTACGGTGTTGCTAGAAAGCATGTCATGTCAAGTCATTCATCAGGACGTAGGTAGGCATACTCCTAAAACCGGTGTACCGTCTTTTTCCAGTACCGGTACCAATCTGAACGAGTACAGGCTTTAGGTTAGTATAGATACAGAAGCTGCGATGATGTATCACAATACATTTAGACTACCATTGGATCCGTTGTGGTACCACCAAGATCACCTTCATTAGAACGTACGTATCAAACCAGCCTGTCCTGGCGATGTAACGATTGAGCCGGGTGACGGCCATATCCTTAATGGAGCCTCCAGGCGAGCTTCACTATTGGGCAGTGCTCTATGGTCTGTGAAAACCCCTACTATCTTGCGAATGTGCTTCCTGTTCGGTGATAACAATGTGGCAGAACGGCTGGGATCAATTTTCAGCACACTCAGCCTCGTTGTTTGGCATGTGTCGCCGCAGAAGCCATTTTATATTAGACTTGTCCACAGCAGTCGTCTTAATGGCCAACTGAAAAATGGCACGTTGACGCCCTTGCACTACTTGTAGCTCCCGAGTTAACTCATCTGCCTTGCAGTTACCCGCAAAGCCACTATGGCTCAGGATCCAACAGAAGGTAAAATTGAAGAAGGCACCCATCTCTGCGAGAGCTGAGCGACAGTTCGCGTTTTTATACCCTAGACTTTTAGTATAGGGTATATTGTTTTTGTCACGACGAAAATATGTAACACCTTAAAGGAGGCTCCGGAGGTATAGCAATGTATATATATAAATGATCAGGATCACCTCCTGATTCGATTTAGCCATGTCTGTCTGTCCGTCTGTCCGTCGGTCTGTCTGTCTGTCCGTTCGCACAATAACTTTCGATAGAATAAAGTTAGAGACTTGAAATTTTGGTCAGATGTTGGAAGTATGATCTAGTTGGTTGGTATTGAAAATGGGCATGATCAGGCCAAGAGAACGCCTACCTCCCCTATATATGTAAAATAATTAAATGTATCTATAACTCCCGATAAAATAAACATGAAAAGCTCTAGCTTTAGTAAATTGCTCGTGAGGATAATCTTCTACTCCCGTAAAAAAATAAAATCGATCAGCTGAAAATTAACGGTAATTTTCTTACAAAGAGCCCCGTACTACCCTACTTTTCGGTTTTTTTGTCTATAACTCTTGAACAAATTGACGTAGACACCTGATTTTTGGCATGTAACCCTGGAGTAAGAAGGTGTTTAAGTTCTAGTAAGTTGGGCGTAATCAGATCAAAGGAACGCCTACCTCCCCTACAAATTTCAAAAAATTAAATATTCTTTTAATTACGATAACTTTCGACAAAATGACACTAGCGTGTTGAAAATTTGACAAAATGTTGTTAGTAGGATCTACTTGGTTGGTATTGAAAATGGGTAAGATCTGACTCAAGCAGCCCCTACCTCCCCTACAAAGGCAACTTCAATAAGCGATAACTTTTGACAGAATCAAGCCAGCGACTTGAAGTTTTGGTCAAATGTTTGAAGTGATGGGTTAGATCAAACCTAAGGAACCTCTACCTCCCCTACAAATGAAACTTCAAATAAGCGATAACTTTCGATGGAGTGAAGGTAGGGACTTGAAATTTTGTACAAATGTTTGTAGCATGAACTTATTTGTTGGTAGCAATGATGAGCAAGATCCGACCTAAGGAACCCCTACCTCCCCTACAAGTGAAACTTCAAATAAGCGATAACTTTCGATAGAGTGAAGCTAGAGGCTTGAAATTTTGTTTAAATGTTTGAAGCATGATCTTATTTGTTGGTGGCAATAATGAGCAAGATCCGACCGAAGGAACCCCTACCTCCTCTACAAGTGAGACTTCAAATAAGCAATAACTTTCGATAGAATGAAGCTAGCGACTTGAAAAATTCGACAAATATTTGTAGAATGGGTTAGTTAATTGATTTTGAGAATGGTCAAGATCCTACTGAATGATTGCCAACCTCCCCTATAAACTGGCCATACAGGAAACTCACTTTTAATGCATATGGTCGTTACCAATTGGTACTTTTGGTATCACCACTAGGTCTGTACAAGTCTAAGGTATATACGCTTCGGACTCCGGGCCTGGTTTTTAGATGTCGTCAAAACGGATTCGAGTGAGCGAATCGCCACCTCGATTTCCGTGTAAATAGTAATATCACTCACAGTAATGACATACCTAGCCAGGACAGAACTACCGAGATAGCCAAAACTTGTAGGACACTGCAAAAGTCGGGAAGACCGAATGATAGGTTAATCCCCAGTCCCTCCGAGTATATGCCTACCCTAACCCTGTCATCGGTCTTATACTATTATACTATTTGCCCTAACCCCTATTACTACTTGGCCTTAACCCCTAGCGGGGCATAGCGCGTCAACTACTCCTGCGCGCCATCGTACTCTGTTCTGGGCAATGGGGTGCAACTTCCCAAAAGACTTACCCAGTGCCTGACACTCCTTTGCAATAGATCGACGCCATGTGATTCTCGGACCCCCTCTTGGTCGGCCTTGGTTGGAAATGGGGTTCCATTTCATGGCATGCAAAGCAATGCAGTTATCACTCTTCCGCAATGTGTGACCTATCCACTGCCATTTTCGCTTGCGTATCAATTCTTCGATTGGCATCTGACTCGTACGCCGACTTAGCTCTTCATTTGAAATTGTTTCGGGCCAGAAAATTCTTAAAATTCGACGAAGACATGAGTTGACGAAAACTTGCAGCTTTCTGGTAACTCCTACGGAAACTTCCCATGTACTGCTCCCATACAAAAGCACAGACAGTACCAGGGAGCGTAACAGGCCTAGCTTGTTCTTGATGCTGAGATAACTGCTTTGCCATTTTGGACAGCATGCCGTATGCACGTTTAGCCTGGTTGATACGACGAGCGATGTCCTGCTCCGTACCACCATTTTCGGCAACAATGTTATGCAGGTAGACGAAGTTGTCCACCTTCTCCACAGGCTGCCCATTAATATTGATGGCAATAGGTGTCGGATTTCTTTTTTGCAACGGCGGGCTAAGAACCTTGGTCTTGTTGGTATTAATCTTTAGCCCAACCTTGCTTGCCTCCCTCTCGAGATCTAACGCCATTGCGGACAGATCCATGATTTTGTGGGAGAGTAGGCATATGTCGTCAGCGTAGTCAAGGTGTTGTAGATAAGATGTCAAAGTCCATTGAATTCCTCTGTCGAGTCCGGATAGGGCTGCATGCAACACATCGCCGATCACTATGAGGAATAAGATCGGTGAGAGGATGCATCCCTGCCGAACTACATTGCGAATCTCAAAGTCCCCCGACACCTTACCTTTATGGAGAACGCGACATTTCGCGCCGTCATAGGTTGCCTTAATAATAGCCACA
This sequence comes from Chloromyia formosa, assembly GCA_964017055.1. Classification (NCBI taxonomy): domain Eukaryota; kingdom Metazoa; phylum Arthropoda; class Insecta; order Diptera; family Stratiomyidae; genus Chloromyia; species Chloromyia formosa. Next base: position 13,609,892 of record OZ024817.1, read on the forward strand.
AGCTTCTCAGGGATGCCTCTCCTGCGCAAGGCCGCCCATATAGATTCCCGGTTCACACTATCGAAAGCCTTTTCGAAATCGATGAAAAGCAAGTGAAGCGGAGAATCGTATTCGGCACATTGCTCGATGATGATTCGCAAGGTGTTAATGTGATCAACACAGGAGAATCCGGATCGAAAACCAGCCTGCTCTTCATCAATTGTGCTTTCTAAGTGGGCCTTTAGTCTTTCCAGGACGATTTTAGCTATTATCTTGGCAACGGCAGGAAGCACACAAATGCCTCTCCAATTATTACAGTCTGTGAGGCTACCCTTCTTCGGAAGTTTGATGATCAAACCTTCCTTCCACTCTGTGGGAAAGGCATTCCACGCTTTATTAACAAGTGGGTGCAGCAAATCAGCAGTTACGCTTGGCGCTGCTCGATAAAGTTCGACAGGGATACCGTCGAGTCCAGTGGCCTTTCCTCGTTTTAGTGCAATAATTGCAGTGACTCTTTCCTCTTTAGTCGGGGCAGTGGACCGTATACGCACATTTTGATAGTTAGCTAAATTACCTATTTGAGGGGGAACTTCACCGGAGGTTACACGGTTAAAGACCGCGGCGGAGGGTTCTTTCCACCGCCTGATTTGATATCTTCCAAGATAAGTAGCTTTTCATCACTATCCTTCACCGGATGTTGGCAGGAGTTACGACCACCTGTAAACTCCTTGATGATGATGACACTGTATACGGCGTTTAAGTTTGTTACTTCTTGCGGGTTCTTCGGCTGAGGCTAAAAGAGAATTCGCCTAAACTCTTCTATCGCGACGCACACTGAACTTCTCGAGCTTTCTGACGGTAAAGGAGTTCGATGCTGCTTCGATTGACGTCTGATGCTGCAGCCAAACGAACGTTCATTTCTTTTCTTTCAACAATCCGCTGCCATGAAGCGTCGAACATCCAGGGCTTATTCCGGCAATACGTGTTTGTGCCAAGGATGATATCTGCGCTATTCTCGTAAATGTCTCATTTTATGGCATCCCTGTTTTCATTTATGTCACTATCTGGGTGACTAGTTATCTCAGCTGCTTTTTGCGCAAGATGGTCATTATATTGTTATAGGACTGATGGATTTTTTAGTCGAGCGGTGTTGAATTTGCGGCGCCTGGGTCTTTCGTCACTAGGACGGCGCACGACTGCAATACGCAATCGAAAATTATCGATATAGTCTCTTTCCATCCCAATATCGGCACCCTTCTTGTTTCGCACGTCCAGGAGGCAACTCTTGAATATTTTACAAAGGGCAAAGTGTTGATCTGAATTTGCGTTCTGCGCCGATCGACATAGGACTTACTGATTTTGAGGTGGTTCTTATGCTCAAATATAGTACCACCGATGAAGAGACTGTGAAAATTGCAGAGCTCTACAAATCTTTCACCGTTGTCATTACGATCACCACCACCGTGTCTCCCCATCACATGTCTGACCCCATAGTTATCAGCGCCAACTTTCGCATTCAAATCACCCATTACCATTATAATGTGTTAGGAGTTAGGTGTTCTGCTCTGAACGACATTCAGTTGTTCGTATAAGGAGTCTTTCGCCAAGACATTGTCGGGTTCAGTTGGAGCATAACATTGTATTATTGAAATGTTCCTCATTTTGGTCTGGAATCTGGTGGTCATGATTCGGTCGGAGACCGGATCCCAGGATAAGAGACAGTTTCGTACGGCTCAAGTTAAAAGGAGCCCCACACCTGTCTCACGACCACCACCGGTAGCTCTACCGGAGTACAACATTACAGTGCTACCCGTTGGAGAGATAAATTCCCCGCTGTTCCACCATTTTATCTCACTAGCTCCTAAGATGTTTAATTTATACCTCAGAAATTCACTCTCTAATTGAAGAAATCGTTCGTTTAGGGGACCTTCTGTTCCATTATGTTCCTGTCCATTCCAGAATCCAATCTTTGTCATTGTACAATACGCTAGCCAAAAGTCGTATCCGTTGAGTCAGTCCTTATCCGAGGCATAGTTGACGTTTCGTTAGCATATAGAAGATTTCTGATAGTGGAAGTTGCTAGCATACACATCCTGTCTTTTGTTTGTCGGTTTTAACGACTGGCCCTCAAAGGGAAAGGTCGTGGTATTATTTTTACACCTCAAACCGCAAGGGGGAAGGTTTACATCAACCAAATCATCGCACCGCCATCACTGGCGGCTTGGCATTGGTTAGCAATGGTCAGTGACCACTGCCGTTCCAGGGGGCGCCCATGCGGAGGACTGTGGAAGAGGTATTTTTGTCCCATTGTGTTTAGATTTTCTTTTATTGTTACACATTTCCAATTTTATTTCATCGTCCAAAGAAAATAATCAAACTGTCACCTCATGCATGCATGCCAATGTAATGTGCCCCCAGTAATGTCAGAGCAATTTAATGAAATAGTCGTCGTACAAAACCTAACCCTTGACTGGCACATTACCTGTATTCTATGTCAGGATCGCCCATGACGCTTAATTCAATTCTTTTATTGTCTGCCGGTTTCGTTGCCAATGATGAGTGTACGAGTACAAGTATGTGGCTTTCCAGAGTCACTGACATCCCTCCGTATCTGCATATAGTGGGCATATCTGGATCTCAAGTGAGGCTTGAATACATTAAAGTCCACGTACCGGCGTAATAATGGTACTTAGAGTTTCAAGTTGTGAATAAATAAACATTTTAAGAATTATCGGTACTCATTTCAATTGAAACTGAACGAATAATGGGGGCGGGTTGCGGTTGAAATGCTGCAAACAGCGAAAGGGAACTTATGCAAAAGTAAGATGTGCGGATTGTTGAAAGGATGCCAATTTGATGCCGAGAGGCTCAGAAGAGGAATATGTGTTGGAGGATGCACAGAGACTTATGTTACATGCGTATTGATGGGCGTAAATTATTGGTTTCAAAGAAACGTCTTGTGTATAGGTACCGTACCCGGTTCTTTTCTATAGTATCCCGCACAGAAAAACGTCTGCTACAGTTTATTGGAAAAATATTTATGCCTATGGTCCATATTCACTTCTTTGGACACCGACTTCCTTTTCCATCAACTTACCGCACGTTTTTTACTCCGTCACATACGGGATCGCTTACAACTAGATGTAACCTAATACCATATTTACTGCTTTGCAATTGCTTTTCTTTCATACAATGGATTGCATCTAACCATTTTCCACTTTTTCTTACCGGGTACGACCAATTTCATGGAACACCGATCCATTTCAAATCTTTCAATCTTTTACGGTGCGTCTGTTATAAACAAACCGTTCTTGCGCGCCATATATCTTAGCACAACAACAGAAAAAGGCCTACTTGACTACACTTCATCAACCATCCATCCATCCAGCTGCAACGAGGTCTAACCTCTATCAAAGAGATGCAAGATTGAAGTAACTGAACTGAAGCATTGCTTTGCTTCATAGGGGAACTAACAGCTAACAGTGTATTGCAGCGACATTGCAGCTTCAGCTGTACAAGAAACAAAAAGCGGGTGCGCTAATCTTTTTTATGGATCGCACACGTTTCGCAAAACCGCAAATCGTAACAAACGGCCTCGACAATGAACTCCTCAAGTGTACAATGCACAACTTAACTTTTTTTTCTGGGGGTGGGGGGGGGGGGGGGGGGGTACTACCGAACCGATCGATTTCTTTAGGTCGTTCGTTGGAAGCGTATCTGGCGGTTTTGCAAAGGCTCGGTATTTGCTCGAGATGGAAGTACCTATATAGAGTGGCACTGATGACATTAATGTATCTTTGGTTTTGTTTGACTTGACTTAACATCGCCATTTTGTCGGCGGAATATATGTATATATATTTTAATTGTTTGCAATCACGACTTTGACACCTTTTTTCTTTAAGACGTAGCATAAGTGTCATTGCCATTATTATGCTGTGTTTGTCGTGAGCGGTAATAGGAGTTAATATTGGGTTCGCTTTTCAAGTTGAAAGCAATTGCGATAGTTGTAACATTTTGTTTCATCTTTAGTCTTATGAATCCTCACCTAAAATTCTATTATTCTTTTCTGGCCGCGCGAAACTGTCTCTTATCCTGGGAGCCGGTCTCTGACAGAGTCTTGACCGCCAGGTTCCGGACCAAAATGAGGAACATTTCAATAATACAATGTTATGCCCCTACTGAACCCGACAATGTCTTGGCGAAAGACTCCTTCTACGAACAACTAAACGCCGTTCAGAGCAGAACACCTAACACATTATAATGGTAATGGGTGATTTGAATGCGAAAGTTGGCGCTGATAACTATGGGGTCAGACATGTGATGGCGAGACACGGTCGTGGTGATCGTAATGACAACGGTGAAAGATTTGTAGAGTTCTGCAATTTTCACAGTCTCTTCATCGGTGGTACTATATTTGAGCATAAGAACCACCTCAAAATCAGTTGGTCCTATGTCGATCGGCGCAGAACACAAAATCAGATCGACCAATTTGCCACTAGTTAAAGATTGAAGAGTTGCCTCCTGGACGTGCGAAACAAGAAGGGTGCCGATATTGGGATGGGAAGAGACCATTATCTTATGATCGCTAATGTTCGATTGCGTATTGGAGCCGTGCGTCGTTCTAGCGACGAAAGACCCAGGTGCCGCAAATTCAACACCGCTCGACGAAAAAATCCAGCTGTCTTACAACAATATAATGACCATCTTGCGCAAAAAGCAGCTGAGATAACTAGTCACCCAGATGGTGACATAAATGAAAACTGGAATGCCATAAAATGCGTACATTGATAGCGCAGATATCATCCTTGGCACAAACCGGGATTGCCGGAATAAGCCCTGGATGTCCGACGATTCATGGCAGCGGATTGTTGAGAGAAAAGAAATGAAGGTTCGTTTGGCTGCAGCATCAGACGTCAATCGAAGCAGCATCCTCCTTTACCGTCAGAAAGCTCGAGAAGTTCAGAATAGTGTGCGACGCGGTAAAAGAGTTTAGGCGAATTCTCTTTTAGCCTCAGCCGAAGAAGCCGCAAGAAGTAACAACTTAAACGCCGTATACAGTGTCATCAAGGAGTTTACAGGTGGTCGTAACTCCTGCCAACATCCGGTGAAGGATAGTGATGGAAAGCTACGGTCCATTGCCCTGACCGAAGAGGAAATAGTCACTGAAATTATTGCATTAAAACGAGAAAAGGCCGCCGGACTCGACGGTGTCCCTGTCGAACTTTATCAAGCAGCGCCAAGCGTAACTGCCGATTTGCTGCACCCAATTGTGGATAAAGCGTGGAATACAGAGACCTTTTCCACTGAGTGGAAGGAAGGTTTGATCATCAAACTGCCAAAGAAGGGTAGCCTCACAGACTGTAATAATTGGAGAGGCATTTGTGTGCTTCCTGCCGTTGCCAAGATAAAAGCTAAAATAGTCCTGGAAAGACTGAAGGCCCACTTAGAAAGCACAATTGATGAAGAGCAGGCTGGTTTTCGATCCGACTTCTCCTGTGTCGATCACATTAACACCTTGCGAATCATCATCGAGCAATGCGCTGAGTATACGATTCTCCGCTTCACTTGCTTTTTATCGATTTTGAGAAGGCTTTCGATAGCGTGAACCGGGATTCTTAATGGGCAGCCTTGCGCAGGAGAGGCATCCCTGGGAAGCTCATGGCTATTATTAATGCAACCTATGGCAGCGCGAAATGTCGCGTTTTGCATAAAAGTAAGATGTCGGGGGACCTGGAGATTTGCATTGGAGTTCGGCAGGGTTACATCCTCTCACCGATCTTATTCCTCATAGTGATCGGCGATGTGCTGCATGCAGCCCTATCCGGAGGAGGAATTCAATGGACTTTGAAATTTTATCTACAACATCTTGACTACGCTGACGACATATGCCTACTCTCCCACAAAATCATGGATCTGTCCTGGGTTGCAACTTGTCAAGGGATGCCAACGAAACTGACGAAATCAAGCGACGGATACAGTTAGCTAATAAGACTTTTTTTCGGTTTTCTCCATAATGAAATCGAAGCATGTGCACAGAAACACGAAACTCCGCGTGTACAAAACCATTAAACGACCAGTGCTATGCTATGGCTGCGAAGCATGGACCCTAAGTCAAGCCTCTGGAAACATGCTAGACACATTTGAACGTTAGGTTCTGCGGCGAATTTTCGTGGCCGTTTACGATCGAGATGGATGGCGCATCTGGTGCAACCATGAGTTGTTTGAACTGTACGATGAGCTGGAAGTTTTGAAAATCGTCAAACTACAACGACTTCAACGGGCAGGGCATGTACAACAAATGGACGATGATCGCATGCCAAAGAGAGTAATGAACGAAAAACGAGTCGACGGAGCGAGATTGCGATGACGACCGAGATCTCGTTGGGAGAGCTGAGTTTATGTGGACGCCGCGCAACTACTGGGTCTTCAAGATTGGAGGACGCGGTCACGTGACCGAGATAATTGGAGGACAACGATCCAGGCGTCCAAGGTCCGACGTCGGGCTTTCGCGCCACGATGATGATGATGGTTAAATAAAAAAAAATTGATAAAATAATATCACACTGACCCCACACTGGGCGCCAAATATTTTCGGGATTTCCGACCATTTTTAGGCTATTTTCTGGGAGATACTACAGATACAAAGATGATCGAGTACAGCATATGGAAACTCTTTCGTTAATCGGCGCATTTTCAGAACACATGTCTATCAAATAGATTATGTCGAAAAGGAGGTTTTGTTGGAGCATTGCGACGTAATAAGTAGAAAAGTGAAATAAGAAAATGAAAAACAAATAATTGCAAAAATACCCAATTAATTGTAATGGCCACGTCAACCTACTTTTGTAAAAGGATCGCAGAACAAGTTCCTTTCGCCTTATTAATAAAACAAGAGCCTACCCAAGTGTATCTGCATTAAATAATCAGTCGAAATTCATGTTTTATGGAAAAAAAACGACTAAACGAGCACTTACCTTTATCAATATATTGAATACTGAGGTCATCCTTAAGTAACATTATGTTAATAACGGCTACATTTATTGAATTTCCAATACTCGCGTCCGTATAAATATTCGAAACCTGCAAAAATCCAAATGAATGTATCGATAAATTGTTGATCCATGTCCCGGACTACCGTATGTGTAGTACCGACTCGTATATTTCATACGGCCAATATAAATCACTTTCTTACAATTTGCATTAAAGTTAAGATGTAGGTTTTTATCTCTTTCCCATGGAATTCTTGCATTTTCCGATCGACAGCTATAAGTACTTCCAACGTGTATTCGTGCTCGGTGTAGGTACTTCTCTTTTGACGCGCACGCGGATCATGTTGATGATGATGACGCTGATGATGATACCTTTCATCTGTTGAGCTGCCCATACCACCATCGATTTCATTGTTATCGATACCCGCCATAGTTGGAGCAGTTGTATCTGGCAAACAGGCAAAGAAGAAAAACCAGATTCGATTAACGAGTACTTCAAAACAATAAAATTAAAAATCAGAAAATAAAACATAACTGGAAATGTCAAATGTTTTTACTGGGAGGGAGTTTCATTTCGTTCGAAAATCACACACACAAGAAAGAGCCGGGAAAATTAACGTGAAAACGAAGAGGACACAATTGTGACAGGAGACAGTAAAAGAATTTATATATATTATAAACTTGGATAATTTACGGTATATTTTATCTTTGCCACCATATTGGGAAAAGATTCCGTTAAAGTTGAAAAGTAACAACCTGAAAAGGAGACAAACGAAACAATGATATGTATCGGCTGCTGCATCGACTTCAATCTTGGTCAGTAAAACGGTCCGACTCCGGACAAGTGCCCGGTAGATCCTGATGGAGATATTACGATCGCATCCACACAATATTTTCCATGGCTACTCGTATGATGGCTAACTAGGTGTAAGTAAGTGCACCTATGATCGTGATATATAAATGGTGTCTATTAAATTTTCCATAATAATTAATAGATGTCGAGAAGAAGGTTTTTATTCTTTCCTTTTTTTTTAATCTTGCTTTCGAGATTGCACAAGATAACGATACGTGATTGGAAAATGAAATGAATTTTCCCATACGACTAGAGGCACACACAAAGACTTTCGACATAACCTGGGAGTGGAGCAGGTGGATGGGAAGGCTGGGCTATGGTATACTATACAATGTCGTGCAAGTTGCAATTCGAAAGAGTACAGTCAGAAGAGTAAGTTTCAAGGCAATAACGCGGATATTTTCAAAGGTTGTTGTAGCTTTCGGTGAAGGTTTCCGTTGTAGCATCTATTATCACCAGTGCATTCAGATCTTTCAATAAATAGCTTCGAAAAAATTAGGTCTTTAATTTCGGTTTTTCCCAGGTGATTCGACCAAAAAACGAGAAAATGAACTTGGCCCCACATTGGACGCCATCAAAAATTGACCAAATAAAGGTTAAAAATACTTGAAGTCAATCCATAATTGAATGCGAGATGCTTATTAGCATCTTGAAGTATTTTTGAAATCCCGATTAGTACAGACGCGTAATTTGAAGGACTTATACACCATCACTAGAAGAACTTATCAACAACTCCAAGTCAAAGATTTCCTACTTCACCTGTCCGCATTATCATGAAAACCTGCGGCATTCCTTCGAACCTGAAACCGCATTCATACAGAGGCATGTATACGTCTAACTCGCTGGCTATCCAATTTTGGCATAAACTACAAATTTCAACTATTTATGGCCACGTACATATCTTTTGCAATAATTAGAAAACTGGTATGTTGCAGACTTTTTTATCTTTTTCATTTTACTTCTATTGCAGCTTTTTATATCTTTTTAAGTAGATGAATTTATGTGTAGAGTCGACTTATGTGTGGATTCCGGCAAAGTTGGTGATAATTAGAGGTAGCAAGGTCAGAATAGTAATGTTTGGTATGTAAGTTTAAAGATTTTTTGAATTATTTAAGTATTCTCCTCCATTACTATTGTAGCGAAGAGCCTGACTTTCATCTAGACACTGAATATTTATGGGTCGAAATTATAGAGCTGGTGTTCTGATTTATGGACTTGTTTTTAAGGAGTTCGTGATTCTACGGGAGATTTATTTTTAGAACACTTGGACTTCAATAGGGATTATTTGTGTGGCAAGATACTAAGCGTAGTCTGTTCTTGATAATACAAAAAAAAAAAAAAAATAAATAAAAAATTAGCGTAGCCACGATTTTTTTTTCGTTGAATTTTAAACAAGAGCTGAATTAACTTTTTTAAAAGGGTGTATACATCAAATTTCTAATTCATACATCGATTGCTGATGTATTTAAATAGATAATTGATGCAGACAAATAAATTTTCCGAGGAACAAAAAAGTCGAAGAGAATGCGAAAAAATAAAAAAATAGGATAAGTGGTAGTAGTAGGTCCACTACTACTAGGTCAGGTTAACTTGGGTGGCACTGCCACTTGGGTCCATAGCGATATCACATGATTCCGATACCCATTACGTTCCGCTATTACTCTGACAGGGCCAAGTTTCTAGTGGTCATCCCGGATAGAAGCTGGCGTGGAGATCCAATATTCTGGAGCTAGGGTGACTGGTGTACTCGGGCGGGTGAGACATAGGGGGGTCTACAGTGTGGGCAGCAGAATCTCTCCAGGAGCCAAATGCTGTAAGTTTTTACACTGATGGCTCTAAGACGGATCAAGGAGTGGGTGTGTACTCGGACGGACTGAAGGTAAGCACTGTGTCTCTCTGACTTTTGTAGCATTCGCCAGGCAGAGATTGTGGCTATCGGCGAGGTTTTTACCTGGCTAGGGAAAAATGTCATAGCTGCTAGAGATACGGATATAACTATATTCACTGATAGCAAATTGGCGATCAGATCACTTGAGTCTGTTATCACAAACTCGAAAATAGCTGCCAATTGTCGAGCCTCCCTCCTAGAGTTGGGGAAATTCTTCAACATCTTCCTATGCTGGATCCCGGCCCATAGTGGCTTTGATGGTAACTGCGGGCGGATGAGCTAGCTAGTGAAGGCGCGAATCCAGGGTGGTCTTTAGCAGCCTATAAAATGCTGGTAAATGACGCCACGTAGGCTACTGCTAATGTCAGATGGATTAATGGGAATGCTTGTAATGTTACTAGACAACTTTGGGCCAGGTATGATCTTAAGCGCTCCGCGGATCCGCTGGCGCCTAATAGAAGTAACATACGAGTAAGAACTCTTGTTGGGGTTATTACAGGACATCGGCTGATCGGCGAGCATGCTAAAAGGCTGGGGTTTCCGCACAATGATCTGTGTAGGAGCTGTGGGGATGAGGAGGAGAGTACCTTTCACCTGCTCTGCGAATGTCATGCCCTGGCTGCAAGTAGAACGAATATCTTGGGCTCTTCCTATTTCAACAAATTGGACGACTTTAGGGATGCTAGCATTTGCCGGCTCTGGCGTTTTATTGACAGATCTGGCTGGTTCAATTAAAAGACAGTACTCGGTTTGTGGAGGCAATAGTGGCATCACAACAGACCTAGTGGTGGTCTATGTGTGCAGTGTGCATCACGGAACCCATTCAACCTAACGTAACCTAGTCGTTACTAAAACATCTTTTATAAGCTAGAAGAATCCTGACTCATTAGCGAAGTTCCAAAGACTTCTTAAGTGAGATCAACAGCTCCTTCTAGGTCTTTGACAAAATAGGCCCCCAGGAATTTTAATCTTTTCCTAGCGAGCGCTGGACAGTCGCACAAGAGGTGTCTTAAAGTTTCCTCTGTACCTGGTAGCTTGCAACTCCTGAATCCACTACCAGTGATCAGTTTTAATCGGTATGCAGTAACAAGCAGTGGCTTGTTAGTACTCCCATAAGTAGTGCGCACTGTCACCTGAGTAGTTCCAAGAGGCTTTTGGTCTTCTTCCTCTCATAGGATTTTCGGAATTTTTTCGTTATTCTAGAGTCGTTGATATTGTTCCAGTTTGCGTTAGCCAGCCCATACATTCTATCGTCCAGTTTCTTCTTCCCTTGTTTAGCTAATTCATCCGCGATTTCACTACCTAGAAACCTACTGTGACCCGGAAACCACTGAAGCTCCACTGTTGTAGCGGTCCCCAATATTTGGGGGGCTGTTTGATAGTTATGTACTGTCTTCGACTTGATGGTAACGGACTGTAGCGCCTTTAGCGGAGCCTGACTGTTCGAACGTTTGACGATTTTACCCTTCTTCCGAGACGATAGAATAGATTCAGCTGCCTTCTGAATTGCACCTCCACCTGAAATATGCTTCACTCATCTGGTAGCCTAAAGGATATATTACATGAAAGTTCTAGCGAATAGACTACTGCAACAACTCCAACTTCGATCTTGGACCCGGAGGAGAGAATTTAAGCCCAATCTTCTCAGCTTGCCCTCTTCAGTAGCTTACTGAGAGCCATAGTTGTTAGATATGATAATGTGCCTAAGTTCTTTCCAGATACGAGAATCATCGTCTGCGTAGACAACCACATGAATCCCTGACGATTCTAAGGGTTTTAGTAGAACATTCAGCACAAGTACCCATAGGAGTAGTGGCGATAGTACTCCTTCTTGCCGAGTACCTCTCACCGCACTCTTGGTGGCTTTTGCACCGTCCCACTCTACCGATATCAGCCTTTTTGTACGTAGTGCTTTGATCCAATTGTCTAGAGTTTCGGTTACCTCGGCGTGTCCGAGGGCTTCCATTATAGCCTCCACTGTGACCCTGTTGAAAGCACCTGCTTCCAGGAATGCACCGAGAATGAATGTATTGAAGGGATGTTTCAATCGTGAAGAGACGACTTCATGAAGAGCAATTTGTACAGATTTCCCATTTATGTAAGCATGAGAGGTATACTGAGTCAATAGTCTCCTTGATGTACCCATCTATATACTTACCCATGGTTTTTGGTAAAAAGAAAGTTAGACTAATCGATCTAAAATCCTTAGGATTCATGTGGCTGCTCCTTCCTGATTTGGGAATCAAGACCAGTCTAGACACCCTCCAAGCCAGAGGTAGATAGCCTAGTCGGAGACATCCCTTTAGTATAGCAACAACCCAGGGTGTTGTTATAGCGTCCATGGGTTGTTGCAGCATTGCAGGTATAATTCCATCGGGATCTGCCCATTTGTACGTGTCGAATGATCTTATCGCCCATTTTATACGTCTGCACGTGAATAGCCGCGAGAAGTTGTTTCGTTTTGCACCGCCTTTCTTAATCTCTGGTCGTGCAGCGAGGGGATGATGGTCCTCATAGCCAGGGAAATGGGTGTTCGGAAGTTCACCTATTGTTTCTGCGCATAGAGCGGTGAGGATAGTTGACCTTGAGAATGCTTCAGTCTTTTGGTTATTATTCCAAACCCTTATTTATGGATGTTGGAATAGAATAGAGGAATGAACATGCTATTGAGGCACTGTGACCATGGTTAGATTACGTAAAAGAGCTGCTGTATTAGCTACAGCATATATGCACCGCAAAAGGGTCCGTTGTACCACAGGAGACCTCCTCAACATACCATCCTACTCCATGAACCAGTCAGAGCAGATAGTGAATCGATAGAGTCAACCAACATCAACATAAGCCAGGACAAGCAGTTCAGTGAAAAAGTGAAATCCAAGAAATTCCTTTCTTCTTCTTGCCAGAGATGGCAGATACAGAGAAGATGAAAAATACATTCCTTCTCGACCTCGTCATCGCAGCTTCTGTAGAAGTCATTATATGGGTGACGGAGCGTCCCTGCGTGCTCCCCTACTATGCAATGCCCAGTGATGACTCCCACCACAACTCTAATGTTTTACCTATTCAACCATAGCAATTTGGCGGAGCGTCTAGGATCCAGTCTGTGGCTTAGTTGAAAGGCATATGTCACTACTTTTCCATCTAGAGTTAGTCCAGCTAATCACTTCGGACTTAAGAGCTAGTTTACAAGAAGCGATAGGTACACCGATGGTCCGATGAATTTGTGCAGCCTCACTAGTTGCGCCCTGCCTGACAATCTCATCTGCCCTACAGTTACCAGCGAAACCACTATGAATCGGAATCCAGCATAAGAAAATGTTAAGAAGTCACTCATCTCCGTCCGCGTTGAGCGACATTTTGCCACGGTCTTTGATGTAGTCAGATCCGCTTCAAGAGATTTAATAACAGATTGATTGGCTGTCGGTGAAGGTTATCATATCTCTAGCTGATAACACGTGGCATCCAAACCAAGTCAAAGCTCCGGTTATTACCGTAACTTCAGCCTGAGAAATACTGATATATTTAGGGAGACTAAAGGAGATGCTTATGTTAAGTACATTAGAGAACACTTCCGCCGCTATTCACTCTTCCATCTTAGATCCGTTTGTGTAGATTTCAACTGAATTGGGCAGTGGAATTGCGTTCTCTTCCCATTGATTGCGTGATTGTATCAGGCTGACGAAATTCTTCTCAAGCATGTACTTGGGAGTCGTGTAGTCAGCCGACATCGGAATTTTTTATAATGGTTTCAGGCGCCCTTTTAGTGCAGGTTATAATCTGGAAAACAGGAAAATGTCGCAGGTAGCACGGGGGCGTAGGGACAATCATCTGATGGCAGAAAACTCGCGAATTAACAAGGCTGAGCGGTTAGGTTCATTGCCATTATGAAGAAACCATGAGTTGTCTCCATAACTGTGGTCTCGTTTAGTGATTTTTTCGCGCAACCTTTTCAAAATGTCTTCGTACTACTGACAGTTGATGGTTTGAGTTTAGGGTAAAAATTAAAAAAAAGAACAAATCTTTGGAAATCGAGAAAAAAAAAACAGTGAACATCACCTTGATAGAGGATCGAACCTGTTTTGGGCGTAGAGATCCCTTGTCAACCCACGGTGATGACCGCACTTTTGACCCAATGTCGTATCTATTAACCAACTCTCGTCCCCTGTGATGATCTGTGAACATTTTTCCAAATTTACGCAAAATATGAGGTTGCGTCGTTACTCTCGTAAATAGAACATTGCGAAAATCGCCACGAGAATCGAAACATATCGCACTTAGATAGCGATAACTCGAAAACTGAACGAGATATAAACAGTGCTGCCGATCACTCGCCGCGACAATGATCCATCGACATGTAATTAGAACCAGTTCCGCTATTTTTTTTAATCAGACCTCGTATACTTAAAAATGGATTTATTTCATTCAAATTTTTCTAACGAGTCCAAATTATTTTCAAACATTGAAAGACATCATTATTTTATTCATATAATAAATACGGTTGCTTAAAGTGCATTTGTTTTTATTGTTATGACTTTGGAACATGGTTGAGTAACTTTCCAATGATTTATCTCGACCAAAAAAATTAAAACTATGAATTCTGGAAGATATTTGTTCTGGGGCTCAGGGTTCCCTGGGTATCCTCCGAGGGTTAATGGGCGACCGGTAGCGCAGTGTGTTGAGGCATTAGTCTCATGTTTGACTACCGGCGTTTCGGGTTCGAATCCCGTCCACGACGACGTTCGTGGCCATGGATGTGCAGGAGGTGTATGCTGGCAACTGCATTCTCCGAAACCAGTTTATGCCAACGAAACGTCAACTGGGCCACATGGAACAGTTGACGCGCTAAGCCCCACAAGGGGTTAGGGCAATTGAGTAGTTAACAAACCGCACACTGCCAACACTGTTAAACTTCCTAATAAATATTTTGCAATAGAATTCGAGGCATGAATATGTTGAATTCGGAAGGTGTGCGACAGATGGTGTTTGACGCTGAAGTTTCGGATACAAGAGGTAAATCGAGTTCGTATACGCCGTTTAGAGAGAGTATTTTAATCACGTCGTGACACAAGCTAGAATGCCCCATGATAATAACCAGATTTTTAGCAATTATTGCTGAATAAAACATGTCATAAATAAAAATATATTTATATCTTACTACTAGTATCACAATAAGATTCAATAAAATCCTAGAAAGAGATTGCAAGCGCATCTGCAAAATTTCATATACCTCCCTAAAGGCTATTTTGCCACAAAATTCACAAATTTATTATTTAATAAATCACAATAAATTGGAAGTATCTATTTTAATTGATAAACCATAGCATCCTCTATTGTCGGCAATTCTAATTAAAAAAAAAAAACTATTGAAAAGCCACAGATAAAAAAAATTCTGCAAATTAAAAGTAAACATATAAGCTAAAATATATTTCATCTGCTCAACAATTGCAGATAAATTTTGAACTTTCAGCGAAGAATCTGATCAAATGCCCTCCTGCTGACTATTCTTCAAACAATGTTAGTTTTCACAAGCCCAATAAACTATCCAATATTAAGTAGAAACGTTTTTATATCCCTTATAACATTTCCTTTCATTTATTTTTATTCTTTCCAGATTTCAAGTTCAATATCATCAACATATAAATTATTGCAAAGAACAAGATTGAATACAGAATTGGAGCAAAGAAATCCAATTACTTAAGAATGTTCAAGGTTAAAAATGACTATAAATTTCTCTCTGGGAAGTCTGATATTGATCAGAGAGAAAAAAATTGAACTAAAGTCTGGAAGCGATTACGCGATTTACTATAATCAATAAAATTAATGATGAATTTATGTGTGTTGTGCTAAATTTAATACAAACTTTAGCATGGCGTTAGGCTCAATTAGTTTTTTTTTTTTTGTTTCAAATATTTCGATCTGCCCCTGAAATTATTTTCGAATAGGCCAGTCTTAGAAAAAAAAGGAATAGATATACATACATTAAATTTGAAAATTGATAGTAACGTTTGAATAAATAATTGGAATCAGAAATAACTTTGGTTTTTTTATCTTTCGGAAAATTCTTGATGGCGAAAAAAAGAACTTTTCAAATATTTGCTCGTTAATCCTGGCCGACTTTAAAACAAACACAAACACGCTTCTCATCAATAGTGGGTTTCATACTGAGATTTCAGTTATTGTATCTGTAATTTGAAATTCAGATAAAAATCTTCTGAAAACACTCGGCTTGTGTGCGGAATGGGTATAATGTATTTTAAAATGATATACGACCACTTTACCATTATGCAATTTCAGTTGGGTTGTAAAAAGAATAAAAAAAAACTTGAACCCGAGCGTTATTAAGCGTCATATAAGAAAGAACATTCATTTTCACTTTCACTCAAGATGAACATCGTTTCAATAGTCATTTCATTACGTATGCCACACGTATGTAGGTGGTATGGGAACAAAGTGGACTTCAGTGCGGCATGAAAAGGAAATTAATTAACCCCGATTTAGAATTGGCAAAAGAAAAAAGTTTATATTTGACTAGACATACAAAGATGGACACGGTTTAATTAAGAAAACTTAATAAAAAATAAAAAAAAAATAAAAATTATGCAAACTTTTGCGGTGGAGTGACCGCCATCGAGTGAGCAGAAGGTCTATTGTAAGGTTTATCGTTAGTGATGGTTCTCTCTATGACATATCCGCGGGGTTTGTGAATACAATATAAAGTGATTGTGTATCAGAAAGTCTCATTTCGAGAGGATGTACGAATTTATGTTTCCGATTTAATTTTTATCGAATACTATCGATATGAGGTAACAACGGATTAAACGAAAGTAGTCACTCTTAATCTCATAGAGTGAACCTGGCACAATACGGTACTCGTTTTGTATTTGAATATGATCTGACGTGTGTGGTATTAATGCGAAAGTTGAACTCACTAAAATACAGACTAATACATTGCAACCAAAAATTTGCTTTGGTTTAATTTCGAACCTTTTTTTTAACTGAAAGCGATCACCTTTTTTTAGACATTGATTAACATGGGCGTTTCTTGGTAAAAATAAATCGGCACTAGCTTTTCGAGTGAACAGAGTCCTGGATTCATTTTGCTATGCTAAATCTTACATACGATACGACCGGTACCGGATTTGGGGATAGGTCAGGAGCTCGTGCCATTGAGAAGATCGATTTTTTGGCCCGTCCTATTTAAAAATTATAGTGAACGGCCATATAGTCCAATACATGCTTTAAGTTTGTTCATTTGTCCGAGCACTTATCGTATTTTGATCTTAACCAAATTTGGTATGGAGGTTTCTTGTGTGAGCCTAAGCCCAAATCGGGGTATTTTTGAGTATCGTTTTGAATAGTACATTCTGTTGTGCTTAAAGTAAAGTTACGTCTTTTCAAAAAACGTTCCTTCAGGCTTTTTCCATGGTCCAATTTCAAACAAAATTTGGTATGTAGCTTCCTTGAGCTGTTATAAGTACTACACGGAGATATTTGGGTCGTAGTACAGGTGTGCATCATGACAAAAGGACTTCTCTGATTCGAGTGATAAGACAACTCAACTTCAAAGTCACGAGGATGCACCCCTAAAAAGTTACTTCGTTAGGGACAATATTTTTTTTCAAAGATCATAGACAAAGGGATGTGTGTAATGGGTCTAAAGTTGCGATGAACATAATCACTCGTTTTGTGTTATTGATAGTTTGGAAACAACTGCACACCGAATCCTAAGCAATTTATTAATTGCAGAAAGGCATGCACGCAATTATATAAATGATTTAACAGCTTGCATCGATCGAATACTTACTTAGTATTTGTACATAATTATTCTAATTGTTAATGAGTGTAATTAAAACGATTTGAGCTTGAAGATTTTTTTCTTAATACTTGAAATTATCTTTAATGAGTGTAAAAAATGCATTATATGATGGCACGGAAGGTTAAGTAGCATAGCTGTGTAAATGACTTGCGAAATACGATATGCTTTGACGTCATAAGAGAAACATTGTCAGGACCAATGAGTTTTCCACTTTATGTTTCCCATTTTCAATTGGCTGACATCGGCTCAAAATCAACAACAGTGCATGCGCCTCACCAGCGCATATTTGCTAGGTTTGACTTCAATTTCACTATATGCCCAAGAACGTCCTGTTGGTCAGACTAATGCTGTTGACATTGGGATTGTAAAAAGGGCCTCCCCATTAACTGACCAGAATCTTTGGCATTCAATAATCTCGCTATTAGAATAAGAACATTAGACTGTGATTACATTATTTTCTTAGGTGTATTTCATTTAGAAAAGTCTGAGAGTCAACCGAGAAGATGAAGGTTTTGTTTTATGTTTAACAGCATAGGAGATAATCGTTGGCCGCGCCTCCCACCAACTCTAGGAAACTATTAGTGACAACAACTAGATATAGCCTTTTTAGTGTTTTAGTTTTTTAAGGATTTCAGAATTAATTCTCTCTCTCTCTCTTTCGAATTGCCTTGACCCCCTCCAGGGGCATGCGCGCGTCAACATCTCTAGCATTTCCATAGTATGCCTTGTTGACGTTTCAATAGTATATCTACTTTTTGGAAGTGCAGTTGCTAGCATGCACCTCCTATCCGCGCCGTCTTTATATTGACAAACTCGGAGCACTGTGAGAGTTCTATTAGTACAGGCAGTTTTTTGGTCGCACCGAGATTTGTTCTCCGAGCTCTAGATTAGTATCGTAGAGCGGTGACCGAACGATCACGGCCACCGAGCGCGACACCAGAGATCAACAGTAGCACCTGATGAGTAGTGATTTGTCGATGGTACGAAACCAGTGGCCGAGGGTCCCATTACACCCTCATTCCTCATTTTTGCCTCCCATGTATGTATGTGTTGTTTTCCCCGGGTTTATGAATTTTTGTTAATACGTAAAGGACAGGGGCAACAAGCGGCGAACTGAACTCCCGAACTGAGCTACAGAAAGCATAGGCCGCTGCTTAGCTCGTTGAGGGGCCTTTTTCTTCACTAGATGCCACGGCCCGACCTTCACGGTCACTATGCTACCTTAGGCTCAGTCCTTACGGACATCTTTGGATGGCCACCAACCCGTCCATTAGATAATTTTCTTACCGAATCCCGGCCCGATGTTTAATTCTTGTCACTAAATAAATGTACTAATTTCTTAAAATAGAATTTCCTTTTTCTAAATTTTCAGCTTCTTCTCATGCAAATTAGTCTCGAAGTTAGGGATTACACGTGACCAGTAGCCGACCCAACACAATTCATCCATCGGTAGGTGTTTGACCCAGCGTCTTCGAAGCCAGAATAAAAATAACGCAAGAAACTCTCGGGCTCTAAAATCGCTACCTTCACAGATAGTCTGGTATAGCCGATAACGTTCTTACTTGACATATTTTAAATTCACTTCGAAACTATTGTAGGGGCTTACGATACCCTACAGTGTCTTACAAACAAAATCGGTTTACTCTATTTTGGATACCAGGGTGTCGGGCAACGATGGGAACGGAAATACTGATCAACTCGCTAGACAGGGCCCATTCTCGAAATTATTCGGGCCCGATTCTTTCTGCGGTCTAAGCTGAGCTACATAGGCAAGAGGGCACTGGAATAATCTACTAGGACTGCGACAATCCAAAAATCTTTTTAACCCCTACAATCTAAAAAAGACTAGCAGATAGGGTAGAGCAGACCTGCAATTCTACCCTAACTGCAAGCTGGTCATGTGGTACCTCACGGGATCAACTGGATGAAATATCGGTCTGTCTACCGAGATGGAGTGCCGGCTTTGACTGGAAGGAGGCGTTGAGTTCAGCAAACATCTTTTCAGCGAATGTCAGGCGGTTGCTTGTTCCAGGATTAGGTTTCATGGAGATACAATCGTGAGCTCCACTGTCCCGAGGCAGTATAAATGTTATTCTCATATGAAAAGTCATAATCGCATTCCTTAAATTTTTGTTAAATGGTAAATTTACCGTTTTTGCCACAATTTACCGTTTGACAAAAACTGTAAATTGAACATTCGACAAACGTTTATACAACGTTATTATTGATTTTTATATGAGAATAACATTAGTGCTGCTTAGGTCATTAAGGGCGCCCCCGCAAAATACCTACTGCCTTCATCAGGCTCGATAAGGATCTTTTAGAATAATAAAAGGCTATGGCACAATACAGATTCACACACAGAATTTTTCTCTAGGAGGGGAGAAAACGTGGGCAGAGGTCCATAAATCAGAGAAATCATAGAGAACCACAACATACTCACTCATCTTAATCTAGTTTCATAAATTTACGGTCAAGTAGCAGAGACCGACGTGGCGCCCAACGTGGGACATCACAATTCTCGATTGAATGATTTTTTTCGGGCTAAGAATTAAACTAGAAACATTTATATGGCACCAAACGTGGGATGTGTAAAAAACGCTTTTTCCTAGGCAACCAGCAACACTCTGAATAATTTAAAATAGAGGGGGAAGGGGGGGGGGGGGGGGGGAGTCAAGTCGCTGTTTAAAATCTCTTCTAACCATCGGGCACATTCAGGAGGGGCGGCAGGTACCATAGTGGGTAGGGGCGTCATTCTGATGTCTCGCCACACCGACCGTTTCGGGTTCGATCCCGTCCACGTCGCGACATGTTGTGGCAATATGTATCGTCCGAAACCAGTTGTTAAGGAAACAATAACTGAGCCACATGGAACAGTTGATGCACTGTGCCCCAAAAACGGATACATTATACAGGGTGTACCGTTCCTGATAGTAAATACTTTAATAGTAGTTAGTAGTATTCATTTGAGACAAAATTAACATATGACGTATACACTCTCTCTTTAACCGTTACAGAGCTCTAGCATTTTTTTGTAAATTGAGTGAAAATGTTGGACTTGCCGAACAAAATTCAAATTTGACCCTTTACCAATAATTTATTCCGAGATTTGACCTTACTTTATGAAACTACATAAAATTTCATTTAAAGCAACTTTGAGCGAAAATCACAATTACTTCAAAGATACAACTGTTCAAGGTAGGTAGGTAGTGAGGGCTGCCGTATATAATACAGCACACTTAGACCAGATGAAGGTCCCTTGTGTTACCCTGGAATTAAATAATTCCTTCCGTCAATCAAAGTTAAACCATCCAGAGCTAATAGCAAGACGCAGGAGCTGACTAACATCCGCATTAGCTAATTCTTCCAGATCAGCATAGGCATATTCCCCGAGAGTTGACCTTCTTCTAAAAGCCAATGCCGGGCAGGAGCAGAGCAGATGAAAGATACTTTCCAACTTACAACTGTTCAAACTTCAAACAAATTTTAAAATCGATTTTTCATCGGAAATTCAAATGATTATTTTACAGCGGAACTTTGAACTGACAAAACTGCATAGTTGAAAAATGATGACCCATGATGTTAGCTTTCGAACGGCAGATAAATTTTTAAGAACTTAGGTCCGTTTTCTCAATATCCTGTTAAACTGCCAGTTAGCTAACAGGGGCTTATTTACCAAAGGGCTTAACCTAAATCCTATACAATACCCAAAATACGATAAAATATGGCGATTTTCTCCCCTTATTATTGAACTGCATTACCGTATTTGGGGTGTTGTATATGATTTAGGTTAAGGCCTTTGATAAATAAATCCCTGTTATCTAACAGGCAGTTTAACAGGACATTGAGAAAACGAGCCTTAAAATTGAAAATTTGCAAATGTTACGTATTAAATGAAAAAAAGAAACTTGGTCTAAAGGTAGGTTTAGATTTAGCGAAACCACTCGCGAATCTGTTACGCGAGGAAACTCATCCGAAATTCACTCGTGGCCAGTCTGCCAATTTCGGGTCAGGAACATGTTCACACTACACGCAATGAAAGAAGCAACAAATTTATTTCAAACTTGACTTAACAGTTAGTCCACGCTACGAATGAAAAACCGAAATAAAATCTTGTAGTTTTGAAATTTGGCTCAATTGATGTGGAAAGTCTTCTGAATATATACTCCAAAGTTCCCGTCGATAGGGGGTCC
Source organism: Chloromyia formosa (assembly GCA_964017055.1). NCBI lineage: Eukaryota > Metazoa > Arthropoda > Insecta > Diptera > Stratiomyidae > Chloromyia > Chloromyia formosa. Next base: position 13,631,610 of record OZ024817.1, read on the forward strand.
GGAAGTGTAGGATAAAGACCGTTACAGGTAATTTTTTGCGTTTTTTCTTGAATATTTCGGTTTTCTTTAGACGGCGATATAATAACAGGAAAAAATCCTGTGGTTTTGAAATTTTGCAAAATTAATAAAAGCAGTCTTCTGAATACATGTTCCAAAATCTCTGTTGGTATGGGGTCCGGTTCCCCTGCTTTTGGAAAGCAGCCTTTTGCCTTAAATCCAATCAAATCAATCCCGACAAATATAAAGGTGAAAACTTTGCCCGATGTATTATATTATTCGTTGCTGACTTTCTCTTCGGTAAATACAAAAGATAGATCGATCATACGCATTTTGAATTGATTTCATATATTCCTGTCATGTCATAACAATCCTGAATAAATTATTCGTTATTTCATTATCCGAATAATAACTAATGGAGATTAAAATACCATTAAAAAATTTACACAGATTTTTATTGTCGCATGCTCCTTTGCATAAGACTTCCTTCATTCCAACGCACTCAATCAAAATATGAATGTCGCCTGTTACCACGCGCATAATCATTCAGATACGAAGTCAATGTTCTACAGATTGTTTACACATATCCATAAATAAACACATTAATTGAAATTAGCACGTTGTTTCACAGCACAACAAAAATATCTATTTTCCTATGCAAGACATCCCATTCGCAATATCTAATTAGATTCGTGCCAAGATTTTTCGATTGATCTTGGACGTAATTGTCTAGTCTGTCTATCAAATGAACTTGCCGTGAGCAATGTCGATTATGGCGATAAGTGCAAAAATGCGTGGCAAAACTGGGTGAGCATATGGTGTAGATTGTAGACTTGATTCTAACATAATTTTCGCTAGAACTAGACTAAGACCAGGAAATGCGCTGAGCATCAAGTGCTATAAATTAGTATGACATTACGGATGAGTGCATTGTTCCAAATGCATCTGTTCGTTATTATACCCTAGACTTATAGTATAGGGTATATTGTTTTTGTCACGACGGAAATATGTAACACCTTAAAGGAGGCTCCGGAGGTATAGCAATGTATATATATAAATGATCGGGGTCACCTCCTGATTCGATTTAGCCATGTCTGTCTGTCTGTCTGTCTGTCCGTCTGTCTGTCTGTCTGTCCGTCTGTCTGTCCGTTCGCACGATAACTTTCGATAAAATGAAGCTAGAGCCTTGAAATTTTGGTCAAATGTTGGAAGTGTGATCTAGTTGGATGGTATTGAAAATGGGCATGATCAGGCCAAGAGAACGCCTACCTCCCCTACATATGTAAAATACATAAATGTATCTATAACTCCCGATTAAAGAAACATGCAAAGCTCTAGCTTTGGAAGATTACTCATGAGGGTGATCTCATACTCTCCTGGGAAAATAAAACTGATAAGTTGAAAACTAACGGTAATTTTCTTACAAAGAACCCCGTACTGCCCTACTTTTCAGGTTTTTTGTCTATAACCCCTACTTCCCCTACAAAAGCAACTTCAAATAAGGGATAACTTTCGAAAGAATGAAGTTAGAGACTTGAAATTTTGTTTAAATGTTTGTAGGGGGAAAATCGTATCTAATTGGTTGATGGAAATGCTGGGCAAGATCCGACTCAAGGAACCCCTACCTCCCCTACAAGTGAAACTTCAAATAAGCGTTAATTTTCGATAGAATGAAGCTAGCGACTTGAAAAATTGTACAAATATTTGTAGAATGGGTTAGTTATTTGATTTTGAGAATGGTCAAGATCCCTCTGAATGAGTGCCAACCTCCCCTATGAACTGGCCATATAAGAGACCCACTTTTAATGCATATGGTCGTTGCCAATTGGGACTTTTGGTATCACCACTAGGTCTGTACAAGTCTAGGGTATATACGCTTCGGACTTCGGTTAATACTGACATTGTCCCTGTGGAATGGATGATGACGAGTACGAGTACGTAAATTATTTTAGCAAAATTGGGTGCATTTGTTGGAATAGGTAGGGGTCGTGTGAGAGTCATAAATGTTGGCTGGGTATCTGAGAAAAATGTATTAATAAATAGGCACCCAGTGTGGGATATGCTCTCGTATGTGGAGAATAGATCAGATCAACAATTAGTTTCTTGTTTAATGTAAAGTAAAATATTCTAAACATCACGATCAAAACAAATTTTATTAAAAACCTGTAAAAACCATTAAATTGAAATCCTCAAATCGTTCACCCACAACCACAAAAAGGAATTTTCCAACAGTTTTGATTTGCATATGAAATCGAACTCATGAATTCTCGTATTTGCAGAAACACAATCTGGAAATTCAACACGGTTGAAAAAGTCACGTGCAGCCTATGATTTATTGACGTCGACGTTGTTGCAATTCCTAACAATCATCACGACATTGCCGTGCCCAGGGCCGGCGAAAGGTATGTTGAATGTCTTGAGACCTCAACACACGGAATAGGCATCGGAAAGCCAATGGATTTGATCCGTATTTTCATGTCTACACAAATAAAAAAAACTCCTGAATTACTTTAGTAAAATCAGTAGCGTTCGACCGAAGGTGCTTTTTTAGAAGAAGCCGATGTCCGACTATTGCTGTTACCTTCGGTGGAAGCTGAAAGTGCTAATGGCTATTGGAAATGCGTATATACTCGTATCTCCAAAAAACTGCATTTTTCATCGTTTTTATTTTACTTGTTGTACATATGTACACAGGGTTTCCTACTTTAACTCACTATAGAGCTAGGGCGAACTTTATACTTTTAGTGTTGAATTAGTGCTAAATTACACAGCCGCCGTTTTTTCCGTTTCGCCTGCGCGGCGCTTGCGTTCGTAATGAAAAAAACGTGATATGTAATGTTATACGCAGCGATTTTTTTTCGCCGATTTCTACGCCCGATGCTCATATTTTCCAGCCGAAGCATGTTCTACCGCCGGCGGCACACCCCATGCTAAGCACCGTGGACTCACCAACACATTAAACTAAATGCCATACATTACACACGCCGCAATACAAAAGTGACAAAAGCCAAGCCAACCAATGGATGGCATAAAGGACGGTTTGGTAGGCATCTCCGTCGGGCCGTGCCATCTGGAAAAGAAAAAGGCCAATCAACGAGCTAAGCAGCGGCCTATGCTTGCTGTAACTTTTTTCCGCTCGTTGCCTCTGTCCTTTACGTATTATAAAAATTCGTATACCTGGGCAATACAACACAAACAGGGGAGGCAAAAATGGGGAATAAAAAAATGAGGCGATAAGGATGGAATAGTTAGCGGACGGCTCGATTGCCCTCGCGCTCGGAGTCGGAGTCTAGGTGTAATGGCACCCTCGGCCTCTGGTTTCGCATCACCGACAGATCATTACTCAACAGGTGTTGCCATCGATCTGTCGGCAGAAGCACGTTTTTGAGCCATACAAGCAAAACGGTGAAACGGCGGCCGTGTAATTTAGCACTTAGTGGAAAAACGCCGCCCGAAGGGTCTCTCTATCCTTAACCGGTACAAAGTAATTGCATTTTCTGTCGTTCTTGTCAAAAAGCTAGACTTTCTTGGGAAAACTCAAATTTATCAGCCTCTCTGGCTTATTGAAACTAAAAACTGACCCCATTTTATGATACTACCTATACATAAAATTTCCTATAAAACTACAAATCAAAATGTTCATCGCAACTTTCGAGAAACAACCGATTTAATTTAGAAAAAAATTGCGAAAATCGGCAGTCAAAAGAAACAAATTTTCCGCATCTTCGGTAAAAATACAAATACATCTTTAAACGTCCTGAAATCGATAGCGCGCCTCCTTTTCAAAGACAGGCGGGCGTGCAATGGAATTTGGAAAATCTTTCATTACTCCCGCTTCTCTTAATCAAATTTCAAATTTTAGGCACTGATTTTACACAGAGTTCGATGCTCTTCTACCTGCTTTTTTCGGTTTCTCATTTGAAGCAACCGTTTCCGATTTATGGCGGTTTAAAGATGGGTCTATTAAGACTTTTGCCGAAGATGAGAAAAATTGGTGTCTTTTGACAGCCGATTTTGGCAATCGAGTCGACGCAGAATTTAATATTCTCTAATACATCGGGACGAGGCTTGCCATAAAACTGGCTTCTTTAAAAGCTATATCCAATAGAACTGGAGAAAGTCCATATATTTCGCGGTTCTTCGTCTCTCCCCGTCTAAGTCCCGAGGGGCTGGGTGGCGCAAAGCTAGGTACGTTCATTTTAGGCCTAAATGGACCGATCCAAATAATTTCCAGCTTTCCAGAAATTATTTCTTATTTGGGCCTTTTTTGCACGTTCGTTCAGTGGGCTATAACAGTACTTTGAACGGAGATATCTGTAACTTGAAGATGCGTTAGCTTTCGATAGACATGTCAATGTTAAGGACTATAACGGATGGATTGATGGGGATCTGAAGATGCACGTGGGGACCGTGAAATTCGGGCCGTGCCATCTAACGAAGAAAAAGGCCCTTCAACGAGCTAAGCAGCGGCATATGCTTGCTGTAGCTCAGTTCGGGAGACGTGGGCGAGGTTTTCGCCGCTTGCGGCACCTGACCTTTATGTATGAATGAAAATGCACAGGCCTGGGAAAACAACACAAACAGGGGAAGCAAAAATGGGGAATAATTAAAAAAGAATTGAGGATGTGTAAGAAGGAATGGTTGTAAATTTGATAAAAAAATTAAAAGACCGATCCTTGGCCAAATAAAGATACTAAGGACATTTCGAAGAATTCTAGATAGACTTATGAAGAAACTACCAGAGTCAGTAGTTCGTGGGGTTGTTGGAAGGCCTTAAGTACGTGGAAGGTATACCACAAAGACAACACAAGAGAAGGATCGACCTGTCTACTGAATCTAACACAGAAATACTACTAATACAGAAATACTACTAATACTCTACTCTAAAAAGGATTAGACGGAAATACTACAGAAGAGGAGAAGAGAAGAGGTTACGTGAAGTAAAATAGGCTAAGGCAGTTGCCCTAGAACATCTATTGGTACCATTTGGTGTAAGAACTAAAAAGCTCTTAAGTTGAGGTCCTTTTTAGTTCTTTATCGGACCGGAAGTGGGCCCCACGTTGGGCGCCAAAAATGTAATGGACAGTTGTTGAGGACACCAAAGTGTCCATAAGGATGGAGTCAAAGTGTGGCGAGGTGACCGTGAATATCCGGCTGCGCCATCTGACAAAAAATCCTCAGCGGGATAGGCGGCGGCAAGACGGGAAATGTGGACGGGGCTTCTACCTTCTTGTTACCCCTACCATTATCATTCTAGAAGAAAATCTCGTGAATGGGGGGAAAAATCACACACACACACGGGTAGCAAAGTCCCACGACGTCATAAAAAAACTAAGCAATAAAAAATAGACTGTTTAACGGCGATGCCCGTCGACCGGCTCAAGTACCTGACATGGCTCCGAATCCAAATAGAATGAACCCTGGTTTTAGTCTATTTTCCAGGATTTTCGTCAAAATTTTATAGGACGTTTATACGTCCTAAAAAATTTTGACGTGATATGTCCCTGTAATCAGGATTAGTAGGATAGAATGATTTGTGTAGTTGGACCTGCAACATAGTTGTGTGAGCTCCAGCACGTTTATTAAAACCATCTGAAGCAGCAATCTCCGAAAGGGTTTAAACGATATACTGACAACTCGTCCTTGTAAAAACTACTGCACGTCAAGAAACCTACACCTTCCTACTCGGGGAAAAAGTCCAAAAATCTTAGATCCAACTTCTTCACTGAACTGGATGACTAAGCTTATATTGATGGTGAAAAACTCCATCGTCTTATTGGAAGTTCTGTCTAGTTGAATGATTAAAACTGTCGAAAAATGAATATCTTGTGATAACCCTATTGCACTCCATCTGTGCTGTGGTAAGCACAGTAGCACATGCCTCTTGAACACTAAATGTGGACATACTCTAAGCTCTGCAGGTAACAAAGTCGGACCTCCTCCAAACTCGATTTCTAGATCTGCCACTGAGTCTATTGACAAGTAAGTTTCAGAGAAAGGAAAAGAGTACCTTCGGAGTATCGCTGCCCTCGGGTCATCATTTAGACGACGATCCCAGACGAGTGTGCCAAGACCAGCAACCCACCCTTGTCACGTACCATTTATAGTCGCTGTCATTTTTATTTTTATAAATCATTTTTGAGTATTTCCCCGAATATTTCAAGACCAGCGCGCTATATATTTCAGACATTTCGAAGGGAGCCTGGGCCCCATAGCCTCCCTCTGGATCCGTCACTGCTAGGGGCGCAGATGAATAAAGTTGGTCAACACCACGGGGCATCATACTTAACATGAAAGAAAAATTAACACAGAAGACGATGGCGATTGGGATCGAATTGATATGAACAACCTTTATCGAAACTTTCCAATCGATCGTGCTTTATCATAACGAAATAAAAAAAGAAGATGTTGCTCGTTGGAACGATATTGGTAAGATTCATCCAGGCAGAAAATGTGGATTTTAAATTCAAAAGGAAGAAGAATAGGGTCAGTTTAAAATGGGTCAGACATTGGACGGAGATTGTTCGCCAGTTTCAAATGAGGAAAAATCATGCGGGTTTTACAAATCTGTTATCATGAGATTGAAATACAGTGTACGCTCTCATAACCGGACACCATCGGGACCAACTATTTTGTCCGGTTATGGGGAATGTCCCCTTAAAAGAACACCAAATTTTTTTTAAGGCAACCTTAAGGTCCAATGACCAAAACTGGACCGGTAAAGAAATTCAAAAATTTTAATCGTACACGTTTCCAAGGGTAGACTCTCTTTGTATTTGGGGCAAAAACATTATGGGGCCGTTGAAAAGTTTCAAATTTTTGGAAAGCGGACCAGCGCTGTCAGGAAATCGAAACACTTGCTTATAACGCAGTTTTATATGGTTATTGAGTGTCACTGAAAATCATAAAAATGCGAAGAAAAGCAATTGCCAAATTATCGAGTTGTTCGGCTAGGGTGTCCGGGCATAGGAGCGTCCGGTTAAGAGAGCCGTATTTGTTTGAAAATATGCAAAAAATGCGGCTTATAAGATGTGTCCGGTTATGGGAGGTGTCCGCACACGGTGCTGCATATGATTCACACTTCCTTTGAAATTGAATATGATTGGTATTATGGCGAATAGTGCTACTATAAATAAACCGTTTAATATAACTTACTTCCGCATTGTGTTCATGTGCCTATAGATCTTATTATAATGTAGTATAAATTTAGCATCTCTACATTACCATCATCTACCATAAAACTACAACTTCCTCTATAATAAAATCCAAACGACCACTTATCATAGTTTCAGCCTATCTGAAGTTCTTCCAATACGTGACCCTTCCCAGATTCACTTCATTCAGTCCATCCAGCCAAGTAACGCGAATGAAGTTGCGTTCGTAAAAGCGTGACATGACTTCCCCCCCTTGTATCGGTTTGAAACGTTCTTTTGCGGAAGTTTGTCGTCAGTCAAAATATGCTAATTATTTACTGTGTGTATTATATTACATTGACTGGCAATATTGACTCCCTTTTTGGATACATCTCCATGACAAACGTTGCTGTCGCATGAAGCATAAACCGAGACAAAAAGCATAAGAACGTCCATAAACGAACCGAACGGAGGATATTGAACGGGCGAAGAAGTAACATTGGTATCCAAGATGCGCGAATGTTATTAACCTCGATTCGTTATCGAACATGCGCCTCGACTTAAGATGAATAAGTACCTGGTCGTACATAAATTTTACTTTAGTGTTTGACGAAGTTGGGAGTCTTGTTACTTTTTGATGATTGCATGGTACATTCTAGTCAGCGAGGTTTATAATAATCCAACTACGAACGATCTATTGTCTTATTTTGACGTTGAATTATCTTGTTGCATGAAAGATATGTACAGTAGAGCCCCTCGAAACCGGCCTCGGATCAACCGGTCCTGGGATTAACCTAGGTCTGTCCTATGAAACAAAGAACGCACGAAAATGGATAGGCTTGGCTTTCAAGCTTGGGGCGACCGGTAGCTCAGTGCGTAGAGGCGTCAGTCTCATATCTGGCTATGGTCGTTACGGGTTCAAGTCCCGTCCACGGCGTTCGTGGCCATGGATGTTTGCGTTGTGGTGCGGGGCGGAGCGCAATAAAAAGCCACAACATCACCCGAACTGTCGTAAGTTGGCGACCTAGTGGGAGTAGGAGGAACATGCTAGCAAACTGCATTGCCTGAAACTGGTTTATGTCAACGAAACGTCAGCTAAGCCACATGGAATAGTTGACACGCTATGTCCCACTAGAGGTTAGGGCAAATGAGTATTTACGAATACAATGTCAAATTCATAATACCTTGTGAAATAGTGTTTCATGCATTTATGTATTATGTATGATGAAATTTCAAGCTTCTTTTTGACCAAAAATCGATTTTTCAAGGGAACCTCGGATTAATCGGCCAAACGGGTGCCCGGCCAAGGTCTCCGTTCCGACCAGACCGGTCAAGAGGGGTTCTACTGTACCTAACATAATAACAAACGATCAGACTGGGCGAATAGGGAGTGGCATAACATCTGTTTGACAACAACATCATAGATCGGAATACAACGGTGCGGTGTGACAATATGACGATAGACAATGAATGCACCATTCAATGTGAATAGGCTTAGGTGAACGAAAGGCAGAACATTTTTAGATTTCTGTAGGGAATTTATTGGATCGAGAAGGAGATTTAAGATATCTGGACACGTAGCTACTGCAGGCCATAAGTAATTCATGTTTTAATATTGGAGCGGATCTGAAAATAAGGTCATTGCCGGTGTAAGCTAAGCGGAGACTAGTACGGGCGGATCACAAGTCAAATCGGATTAATTCATGATCGATGGTTCAATACTACATTTCATTTTTGAGAAAATTCTTGCATCTTTAAGAAGAGTTTCGAATGGGAGAAAATGCAACCAAATGGATTACTCATTTATTCCGATGCCATTCCCTGTACCTGATTACGAATTTTTGATATCGCATAATGACATAAGGCATGCTGTCCAAAATCTGTCAGAGCATTCTTCTCAGCATGAAAACCAAGCTGGGCCTGTTTCGATCCCTGTTACAGTATGTGCTTTTGTATGGGAGCACTACTTGTAAAGTTTCCGAAAAAGTTACTATAAAACTGAAAATTTACGTCAACTCATGTCTTCGTCGAATTCTGACCCAAAACAATATCAAATGAAGAGCCAAGTCGGCGTACGGGTCAGATGTTAATCATCGAATTGATACGCAGGCGGAAATGGCAGTATATAGGTCACACATTACGGAAGGATGATAACTGCATTACTTTAGATGCCATGAAATGGAACCCCATTTCCAACCAAGGCCGACCAAGAGGGGGTCCACAAGTAGGTTTCAACACAAACTTTGTGGTCAATATACCCGATAGGGAGCAGATCCCGGTAGTTGATCATGGACGCAGGAAGGCGCTGAACTTCTACACGGATGGCTCCAAGACGGAAGCCGGAGTCGGAGCAGCAGTTTACTCCTCGGAAATTCCATGCAACCTTTCCTACAGACTGCCGAATGAGTGCAGCATTTTCCAGGCGGAGGTGCTTGCAATCCAAAAGGCAGCTGAGGTGATGGTTTCATCCCGGAAAAAGGGAGGAATCGTCATATACTCGGACAGTCAAGCAGCACTAAAGGCGCTACAGTCCGCCACAATCAAGTCGAAGACAGTGCATAACTGCCTAACAACTCTACAAGCTCTGGGATCAGCTAGGACCCTGAAACCCTGGTGGGTTCCGGGTATAGCGGAGTTCTAGGAAACGAAATAGCGGATGGACTAGCCAAACAGGGGGCTATCCTCGAACGAGAGGCAGCTCTAGAGCTGCCGACGCCAATACAAACATGCAAGAAAATAATGGACGACAGTATGCGTCAAAAGGCCACATCTAATTGGCTCAACACAAACGACTCCAGAGTAACGAAAATATTCTGGAATTCTTACGACAAAAAGAAAACTGAAAGCCTCTTGGGACTGCCCAGAAGTCAGTGTTCACTATTAGTGGGCATACTAACGGGCCACTGCCTGATAGGGGAACATGCCCACAGACTAAAGCTAATAACTAGCGATGGCTGCAGGAACTGCCAATTACCAAACACGAAAGAAACTCTAAAGCACCTCCTATGCGATTGCCCTGCACTCGCTAGAAGGAGATTAAATTGCCTAGCAGCTCACTTCTTCAACGATCTTGAAGGAGTCGCAGGACTCAGCTGGAGAAGCCTCCTGAGCTTCGCCAACGAGTCAGGTTCCTTCAAGCTCAACGACGATCTTCTGGTAGGGGCCAGCAACGACACGGGATGAGTACCTGTTATATGTGGTATCGCTATGGACCTCAGCGGTCTATGCGGAGTCGTCTAGGCTGCCACCCTACCTAACCTAACCTAAGAGGGGGTCCCATAGTCGCATGGCGTCGTTCTGTGGAAAAGAGTGAAACGTACTGGGTAAGACGTTTGGGGAGTTGCGCCCTATTGTTCAGAACAGAGTACGATGACGCGTAATGTCCCACAAGAGGTTGAGGCAAAGTATTATAGTATAAGCTCCCGTTAAGTCTACTTTAAGGGTTTTTTCTTGACCCTACGTCGGTGAAAATTCACAGAAGAAAACAGTGGGAAAGCTTCAAAATACTTGGTGCCCAGTGTGGGGTCAGTGTGATTTTAACTCGTCAATGCCAACAGAATGTCCAATCAAATGGGCGCGTTGTACCATACGTCACAAGACCCAAAAACCGAAATCTTTTAAGACTTTATCATAAGCTACCTTAAGGATACCTTAAGGCTACCTTGTGACTAGCTTAAGGTTATATTAAGGAATTTTTTGATACTATACTTCACTAAAAATTTATTGTTGAAAAAAAAAGTGTTCGAAAAAGCCCTAAAAAAAGTGGCACTCAGTGTGGGGTCGATAAGGTTTTTCCAGCAGATGAAACGGGAATCGGTGAACAGGTGGGTGGTACCACGAAAATCAAAACATTATAAGGCCTTCCACCACCATAACGTCGATATCCTCATTGAAGTCAGACTTGAGCGGGTTATTTGCGAATGGGAGCTCAGAAACATCCGCCAGATTCGCAAGATCAGATCCAATACAGTCCTCGACAGTATCCTGCTCAGCGCATAGAATGCTTGCAGATGGGCCACATCCACTACCCTGGCTCATGTCATCTGCGGATGGAATGGCTTGAACCTTTTCCCGTCCTGTCTTCGTATCGCCCTTGCAGACTCGGAGTCTGATTTGGCGGTACCCATTGAAAAGTTCCCCATTACTTATGGCAAGAGAAGTCAGCGATTCCGCGTTCAGAATGAACACCGCTTCACGGAATCCTTCTACGAGCTCCTCCATTTTAACAATTCTCCAGTCGTGGGCTGGAATGTGCGCATTGGTAGGTATAAAATTTCGTCGGTATCTGACTGCACGGTTGGAATCCACGCCCGGGCTCTAGGCCGCGAGGGGATCTTGTACTCCAGCTTCACCCCAGGCCGGACCTCTCCTGCTTTTTTAATAGCGTAGATGAATAAACAAAAAAATAAATAAAAAATTCTAAAAGCGGTGTCTGTCGTTAAATGTTACAAGATTAACACGAAACTTTGGGGCGACCGGTGGCGCAGTGTGTCATGAGGCATCAGTCTCATGTTTGACTACCGGCGTTTCGGGTTCGAGTCCCGTCCACGACGACGTTCGTGGCCGTGGATGTGCAGAAGGTGCATGCTGGCAACTGCATTCTCCGAAATCAGTTTATGCCGTGGAAACGTCAACTGGGCCACATGGAACAGTTGACGCGTTATGCCCCACAAGGGGTTAGGGCAATTGAGAGAGAATACGAAACTTTATTATTGATGCTTTTCGAAAAGTACTGTCAAAGGGATATCAACCCAACATGCCTCGATAAAAGTCGTTAAAAATTAATTTAACCTCACTTTTTCGTCCTTTTTTTCTTTCTAAATATTTTCGACGTTAACCCGTTTCTCATCTTATTGACCACCACTCCACAAAAATTGAGCAGTAGTTTCTATTTAAAACTACTGTGCACTGAGCTACAATGTATACATGGCTAATACGTGGATTTATGATCGGTTCAGATGATTTCGAATTTGAATTTGTGTGCCTTTGGCGTTGTCGTTATTTATTTTTCTAAAACTAGAACGAACTGACGAAGCAATGAAATCAAAACCGAAAAATTGCCAACAAACCGTGTAATAATTGATCGGAACTTTATTACCGATAGGTGCGCCGCGCCGCCGCCGTTTCGTCATCTGATCGAATTGATATTCTGAGAATATGACATGGTGCGAAAAGCGTCATGTAAATTTCTCAATTTAATGATATCGTTCAATGAAAAGTTGTTTTAATGGCATATCGAAGTATATACAGAACGAAGCCGTATCCATTCCGATTCGAAATGCAAATAAATATTTGGAGTGTAGAGTGCTTCAGATACACGGGAGGAAGTCAAAACGAAACGATATTTTGGCAGAGTCATTGGTTGTGATTTTTTTTTCGGTTGGATTGGTTGACAGAATCGCATGAGCTGGGGGCATATGTGCTGGAAGGCTTTCGTGACATTCAATAATAGCACACTCATCGGATTTCCATGACAACCATCCCATGCATGTTCAATCCTTATTTATCGGAACTTTTTGATCAATTGCGGCCCTGAACGTGTCCTGTATTTTTGGCAGTTTTATTTCTGATATAAACCTTTTGAAACTGAGATAATTGCGTATGACACGAACATCACGCGACGGGCATATCCCGAAAAAGGAAATCATTTTTATAAAAAAAAAATAATCTTTTTGACCGACTGGGTTACACTCACAGTCATCAGCATCGTACTTTAAATGCAAATTCTTTTAGCGCATACCTAACCTACCTGTCTCCCACACCTTATTCATTTTAAGCTACGACTTTGGCAGATTTTTTAAATTGCCATCGTGCTAAGCTAATCTTTTATTTGACGGAATTATGAATTTGTGATTCGTTGATTTCCAGACAGATATTCATACCGAGCGAAATGGGACTCTGTGGGAATGGGCATTTTGTCGACCGCACAATTTGTAGATGTTCTTCAAATTTGACATTGATTTAATAGTATTGCGTTAAGACGTGCAATTTTTCACTGTCGTATATCTTTTCAATTTTTTTTTTGCGTCCAAATTTAGAATTTTACGAATTTCGAGGGTAACTTTGGTATGGTTATTGTTTTAGGCATGATGTCAGGTTAAGGATGTTTTTTTTTTATACTCGTAAGTGTGCATAAATTCGGATTTGAGGTTACATTTAGAATCTTTAATTTAATTTTAGTGGATGCGGCAGATACTGTGGCACGAATAAGTTTTTGCTTGCTTAGGATAAATTGACCAGGCAGACTAATTTAATGTACCATGTATTAAGTTCAAATGTTATTTACTTACAGTAAAAACTTCAAAGTGGGAACCAAGGCAGAGCTGCCTCGGTAATGCTTCCAGAATTAATCAAAAGGAAACTATTACGATCACGAAGAGGGAATGCTGCCTCCACTTCTTTGGAATGTAGGGATCAACAGACTGCTTCTAAAACTGGAAGAGGTTGGGTGCAAAGTTACTGCGTATGCAGATGACGTTGCCATCGCTGTCACAGGCAGGTTATTGCTGAATGCCCTTTCCATTCAAACAGAGTGGGCTAACCTCTGCGGCGTTGGAATTAACCCGGTTAAGACGGAGCTTGTGCTCTTCACTAGAAGACGCGCGATTCCTTCTACTGAACCTCTCACACTGGAAGGTATTAAACTGGTCTTCAAAGCTAAGTTTCGCGGTCTCATTTTTGACAGGAAGCCTAACATTGAAGAACGGGCCAAGAAAGCTACTGTTGCCCTCTACTCGTGCAAAAAGGCCGTAGGTAAGAACTGGGGCCTGCAACCTAAAGCTGTATATTGGATATACACAGCTGTCGTGCGTCCTATACCACTGCAAGGAATAAGTGTGTGGTGGACGGCACTCCGAGTAGCGGCCTATTGTAACCTACTGAGTAAGGTACAAAGGCTAGCGGCGCTGGCTATAACGGGGGATTTTAGAACAACTCCGTCAGCCGGATTAGACATGGTGCTCGACTTGCTACCTCCGGATATTTGCGGCGAACAGCTGGCGGCTATCACGGCTTTACGCCTTCGCGAAACTGGCCAGTGGCGCACGTTGAGTGGTGGACACTCGACTATACTGGGCAACTTAGATCTCCATGCAGAGATTGATTATAGTTGTGGAAAAAAATTTGTTTGGCCGGAACCACACCAGCTTGATTCCGTCGAGGGATACATGGGGTGTTAACACGCTCATGACCACCGACTCCATGGTCATCTACCTACACGGATGGCTCTAGGATCGATGGCGGAGTTGGGGCTAGTATCTATTCGGAGGGATTGGGAATTAACTTATCATTCCGTATTCCCGACTTCTGTAGTGTCCTGCAACCGGAGGTTTCGGTAATCCTGGAAGCTCTGACCTGGCTGGGAAATCATGTTGTGACCACGAGGGACGTTACTATTTATACGGATAGTCAGGCTGCAATTCGATCACTTGAATCCGTCCTGACTACATCGAAAACCATCGCGAACTGTCGTTTAGCCCTCAGGGAGATGGGTGGTTTTTTCAACATTACGCTCTGTTGAATACCGAGCCATTGTGGCTTCGCAGGCAACCCCGAGGCGGATGAGCTGGCTCGGGAGGGGACAACCGGAGTTATTGACGGGGACCGAGTAAACATCAAAATGCCAGCCTCATCGCGGAAACTTGTCATCAAGGCCACCGCGGTTGACAGGGCGAACATGAGATGGTTAAACGGCGATACGTGCCAATGAACGAAGTCGATTTGGCCGAAACTTGATCCTAGTCGCTCCGCCACACCGCTTTCACTGAACAGGAAACACATTGGCAGAGTTGTGGGGGTTATTACGGGACAATGTCCTATAGGAAAGCTTGCCTGGAGGCTTCGTATTCCTCACAATGACTTTTGCAGGAGCTCTGATGACGTGGATGAGGAGGAGAGCGTTCTCCATCTTTTTGTCCCTGCCCGGCCCTGGTTGAGAAGCGGTGAAAATTTCTGGGTTCTTGTTTTTTTTTCCGGGAACTGGATGACCTTAAGGATACGAGTGTAATACAACTCAATCGCTATATTGCTAGCACAGGCTGATTTGTTGCCTAGGTTTAATTAGCATGGTAGCCCCTTTACCTAACCCTAACCTACCATCACGATGTGCGCTTCCCTGATGCTTGCCTGGGAAGTTACTTGGAAGCAATGTGTAAGCTCCCAGACAGAACTGCCTCAGTATATCTTCCTAAATTAATCAAAAGGAGTAGAAAAGGCAACTATCATACCGCCTGCTTTTTTGATGCTCGCCTAGGAAGTTACGTGGAAACAATGTGTAAAGGATAGTTTCGGGCAAATTGGGATGAAGCCCAGAATGTTGCTTTCGGCTTACGGTTCGAGTAATCGAGCTCAGTTTAACGTGAAAGTACAAAAATATATAAGAATTCATTAATTGGAGTAGTCTTGGCCTTGACACTTCAAAAACAGCCGAAACAAAAGAGAGAATGGAGCCAGGCTTGGTACCATCGACGGAAGTAGGAGTCTCACATCAAATTGATTGAGAAGCCGAGGCTACTCCAATTAAAGAATTCTTATATTTTACATTTTTGTACTTTCACGTTAAACTTAACCCGAATGCCTTTAATCGTTACATGAGGAAGATATATTTGGATGTCTGATTCTTGCAAGAGCCGGGCACTTGCACAAGAAATGGATCAGAGTTTCTTTCTCCTCCCCATTCCTGGAGCGTCGGCAGAACATGTTGTAAGGTATACCCAATCTGGCTGCGTGCATTCCCATCGGCCAATGTCCCGTCGTAACCGCTGTGACTTTTGCGACATCCGAACGGGTTCTCTTCAGAAGGGCATTCGATTTACGTGCATCATATGATGGCCATAGTTTCTTAGATGTGCCACACGTTGTCAGTGCGCCCCATCTTTCACTAGACCGTGACATGAAATGTGTATGAATCTCCTTTTTACGGCACTAAACGGCGGGTGGAGAGTCACTGCGTAGGACTCGTGCAGTGCAGAGCCCTGTCTCGTTAGTTGATCGGCCTACTCGTTCCTGGAACCCATAGAAGAGAAACTCTAAAGAGGTCGGTCAGTCCAGCCAGTTGTTTGATTATTTCCGATGAGATTGTTATTGATTCCAGGGCCTTAATCGCGGCCTGGCTATCTGAGAAGATGGCAATATTCCTAGTGGTTCCTGTGCTGTGCTTCAGCATCCTATACGCTTCCCTTATCGCCAGCACTACAGCTTGAAATACACTTGCATTGTCTGGGAGGCGAAAAGACATTGATGCACTGAGATCCTCAAGGGCGACCGGCAGCGCAGTGTGTTGAGGCATCAGTCTCATGTTTGACTACCGGCGTTTCGGGTTCGAATCCCGTCCACGACGACGTTCGTGGCCGTCGATGTGCAGGAGGTGCATTGCATGCTGGCAACTGGATTCTCCGAAACCAGTTAATGACAACGAAACGTCAACTGGGCCACATGGAACAGTTGACGCACTGTGCCCCACAAGGGGTTAGGGCAATTGAGTACTGGGATCCTCAGTAAAGATCCCCGCAGCGACTCCACAATCCATTTTATAGCCACCAGTGAATATTTTGCAGTCGTATCTCCCGATCACCTCTCCCTTACTCCCTTCCACACTGGTTTTGGGAACCTTGTTACGAGGTGCTTGTCAAAGTCTACTTCGGTGACGATATAATCTGTTTGTTGGCAATATGTCTCGAACTCCGGCAGGTAGAGACTCCAACCAAATAAATGAATGTTAGCCCAAAATGAATGCTTGAGACAT
Organism: Chloromyia formosa; assembly: GCA_964017055.1. Taxonomy (NCBI): domain Eukaryota; kingdom Metazoa; phylum Arthropoda; class Insecta; order Diptera; family Stratiomyidae; genus Chloromyia; species Chloromyia formosa. The sequence goes on from OZ024817.1 coordinate 13,648,482, forward strand.
TGAAAGAAACGTGTCAAATACAATTAGTGTACCCTGTGCAATTGTCTTTATGTTTCCAGCAATTTGATTGCAAATACTAACTAGGATTCGGCCAATAGACCACGTTGCTAGTCTTACCTATGCGCTTCTGAGAAACCAGAGGTTACATCAGGAACAAAGCAGGACGTGGATCAAAGGAGAAAGAATAAAATGTCTCATTTTTCATAAATAAAAATCACAAACGATTCATAAAATCGATTCGCAGGCAGTTCATAAATACGAATCATTTCCTAATCTAAAAAACGGACTGTAATCGTCTCACAAATACGATTCATAGACGGTTCAGAAATACGATTCATAGCCAGTTCAGAATTATGATTCATTTGCGAGGACCATTTCAATCCGCTCTGAATTCAGAAATGAATCAGGGTTCATGAAAAATGATTCGATTGCGAATCGTGTACGAATCATCTGGCTTGCTGGGATTCATTCGCGAACCATTCCATGTGACGCATACTGAATCGCTTCCTGGCGAGTGATCCAAGAGCCATCAATTTGATTCATTCCAGAATCATTCCATGTGATGTCTACTAGATCACTTCCTGGCGAGTGATCCAGAAGCCATCAATGAGATTCCTTCCAGAATCATTCAATATGATGTCTACTAGATCGCTTCCTCGTAATCTAGGAGGAATCAATTAAAGCTTTTGTCAAGTCTCTACTGCTTCCATGTAAGGGCAAGTAATGTTAAAAAGAAATGAGGCAACAGCCAATTATTAATTTTTGATGTCTCCGATTCCCACTGTGTGCGACATTTCATCCCTCCGCTATCAGTCGCAGGTGATACTGTTGCAATTATATTTTAATGACCAATTTGAACCCTTTGTATTCACTATGGATCATTTCCCTTTTTTTCCGTAAATTGTGTTGCACAGATGTACTATTGCATAATGGCTAGCTTCATCATCATTTGTAATATACATAACCCTTAAGGATCGTTTTTGCTTGTACTTCTCACTTACGTGGTAGCATTTATCAAACGTAGACCTCCAGACAGTTACAAATAATACGCTACTAATGATAATGACTCCAGTAGCAATAATGATGATAATTACTGAAAGAGCTGGCAGATCCTAAAGATTTTACACCTTTCCATTGTTTCAACTGTGCCGCTCTAATCTGTTGCATGCCAGCACATTGGGTGTCTGCACACTATGACACAGGCTTCGTTCATACAATTTCAAAATATCGTGTGGATAGTTTGATTGATCGTTTGATTGATTGAATGATTGATTTCATCGTATGTTTAGACAACGGATTCATTAATACGAAAACTGGATGTGCGGCATGGCACTCTCACTTTGATTGATCAGAGTCGCACTAGACAAAGCACAAATCGTGCGTAATACCATAATAATACGAGTGCTTGAGGTGGCCTCGACGAACGAGAAAAAAAAGGTGAATGAACATTTTTGTCAACTAACATGGAAGACGCTTTTATCTCTGTTAAATTTTTTGTTGCACAGTCATTTTAGGCTTTGAGAAAAGTATTTTTTGTTGCGGAGTTCAATCATCAATGCAATAGGGAACTTTTTTCCAGTGTCGGTGCTTATGCAGCGGCTGAAGTGAATGAAAATAATTTTGTTACTTACGAATAATCCGTATATAACTTATTTAGAATTTGACACTGGACTGCTACAGCGAGAAGTGTCTTTTCATATTCAGTTCTAGTACTCAATAAAAGGCCTATTCGATTCGCCCGGATCTCATTGGATCTTTGACCGGTCTGCCAATTTGTATGAAGATCCAATGAGATCCGGGGTGAAACGAACACGCCTAAAGTTAAAATAATATTGGGCGCCCAATGTGGGGTAAAATTTGAATAATATTGAGTTGTGTTTAAGCATTAATGGGTTCTTAGACGTAGTGCCAGTCCATCTATCAGGCCAACCACCAATTCTGCCGTCAGATCTGCTATCAGAAAACGGATAGCTGGTCTGATTTTGATAGCAGGCCTAACGGCAGGATTGATAGCGGCTGGATTGTTAATTGCCTTGATCCCTACAGGAACGTGAGAGCATCAACACCTCTACCAATTCTATGCCTTGTTGACGCTTCGATAGCATATCTACTTTTAGGATGTTCAGCTGCTAGCATGCACCTCCTATCCGCGCCGTCTTTATGCTGGCAAGCTCTGAGCGCAGTGGGAGTTCTATTATCGAATCTCCATTCTCCAAATTGTAGAGCGGTGATTGAACGAACACGGCCACCGAGTGCATCAGCTAATAATGGGTTTTTCAAAAAGGACGTAACAATTTTGTATTTAAAAAAAACATAGAACATTTGATATATCGACCTGAGAATTATACCAGGTGTAGTACACATATTACATTTAAGTGTGAAATTCGATTTCGTTCATATGACCGTGTAATGAACCACCTGTAATGAACCATGTTATGGTCTGGTAGTGCTGCTCCCACCGGCAGATCGAAGCAGCACCTAATGAGTAGTGATCTGTTGGTGGTACGAAACCAGAGGCCGAGGGTCCCATTACCACCGGACCCAAGTACGACCGCGTGGGCGTCTGATCCGTCCGCCAACCATTCCATTCCTTATCGACAATTTTTTTAATTCCCCATTTTTACTTTCCCTGGTTGTGTTGTCTTCCCCAGGCCTATGAATTTTTGTTAATACGTAAAGGACAGGGGCAACGAGCGGCGGAAACCCCGCCCACATCTCCCGAACTGAGGTACAGCAAGCATGGGCCGCTGCTTAGCTCGTTGAGGGGCCTTTTTCTTCGCCAGATGGCACGGTCGGACCTTTACGGTCGTTATGTTACCTAAGGCTCCGTCCCCACGGGCATCTTCGGATGCCCACCAAACCGTCCGTTACAACCGCGAGCACGTTTGCAGCGATAAATTCTTTGGGAGCCAATTTTCGAGCACTCTTTCACACATATCGGCTGAAATGTTGGCGATTTCGCTTGCGATATTGTTCCTGACCTACTCTGACGTTGTTGACTTGTTGGCATAAACCTAAACCAACGATTTAACGTAAACATATAAAAAGAAACAACGGCGTTTAATCGCATGAGCGAGGTGGCCATTCGACCGGATTATTTATCGAGATTGCACGATTACCGAACTTCCCCTTCAATAGATCAATTGTTTGACCAGCTGTGTGGCATGTGTCACCAACGATATATCACTGATATTAAATCCCTCCAATTCTGGCCAAAAATAGTCTTCCAACATGGAACGATAGCGAACTCCATTAACCGTAAAATGGCGATAATTTTCTTTGACGAAAAAAGACGGTTGAATCAGACCTACGGCATGAAATCCACACCATACAGTCACTTTTTGTGGATGCAATGGAGTCTCTTGGATCACATGTGGCTTTTTTGCTGTCCAACAGCCCATATTTTGCTTACTGACAAAGCCATTAAGCCAAAAATGAGCTTCATCGCTGAAGTGATTTTTCGATGAAATTCAGGATTTTGTTCTAACTTTTAGAGAGCCCAATCGGGAAATTTTCGGTGCTTCAACTGATCAAGAGGCGTCAGTTCCAATATCCTTACGCGAAAATTCGGTACAATGTGTACTGACGACTGAAAGATTCCCAATTCCTGTGAACGGCGTAAAATCGGTTCCGATATTTTTGATACTTCGACCGGAGCGTTGTCTCGCTAGCACAGGAATATTCAATAGTGAATATGTTGACTCGCATTTATCCACCATAATACGCACGCTATCTGGTGGGACGATTATTACCACCGAAAATTGGAGTAAGCGCTCAAAGGATCAAAGGTTGCGACCACCGACTCAGAATTTCGGCAGTCATTTTTAATAATTTCCAAACGTTGCTCGTTCGTCAACTTTACCATGATAAAAATGTTAACCTTCACCGAAGTTTTGACATTGACAGATCATAAAAAAAGTTGAAGGGTGCGTTTGTATCACAATACAAAACTGTTGTGGCCCTATTGAAATACCCCTTATAAAATAAAGTTATCCCATATCTTTTTACTGTACTGTGTTTTGATTAATTAAGAGCGGCCCAAAACACTCAACCCCTGGACGGCCTAGAAACACCTGGAGAAGGTCAGTTGAGGTCGAGGGTAAGTCATTAGGCAAATCGTGGAGACAGTTGAAGGCGATGGCGGCGAACAGGACGAGGTGGAAAGTCCGCGTGGTTAATGCCCTATGCCCCACAAGGGGTTGACAGGATCCAGAGAGAGGAGAGAAAAACACTCAACCCCTACAGACAGAAGCGCTATTCTTCTCGTCTGGAAGGAGTCCTATCTGCGAATAAACCGACTTCGCTCTTTAATTATTACATCGCTGGCAATTGGCGCCTACACTTCGACTAGCCGTGCGCATTTTAACGATCAGCGCCCTGTTTTTGGTGTATACGACAACGGTCACTTTGTGCACATGCATATTTGGATAGGAGTAGTACAAACATCCGTCCAAGGATGTTTGTTTTGTAAAATGGCCGGATTCCGCGCCGCGTACGAAGTGAACGCCTTTTGTTCTTCCGAACTTATTCGGATAATCACATCACCTCCTATAAACAGACTGAAACCATTGAGTTTGCTCTTTATGGTTGTTGAAAATTTTCAACCTCGTCTGGGTATATATATACACTCATTTGCCCTAACCCCTAGTGGGGAATAGAGCGTCAACTATTTCATAGGGCTTAGAGCCTGCGCACATGGCAAACTTTTTAGTTCACAGAAAAACTAAATAGTTTAGTCAGAAAAATAGGACACACGGTGGCTTATGAGATCGCGCATACAGCTATAACTAAATAGTTTAGTCTGCTGTGTGCGTGGTCTCATAAGCCGCCATGCGTTCTATTTTTCTGACTAAACTATTTAGTTTTACTGCGAACTAAAAAGTTTGCCGTGTGCGCGGGGGGCACCTAGCTGAAGTTTCGTTAGCGTAAACCAGTTTCGGACGAAGCACGTTGCCACCTCCTGCTCCCATTTAGCCACCTACCGGCGACAAGTCGGGAAACGTTGTAGCTTATTATCACGCCCCGCACCACAGGGGGAAGACAACACAAACACCCACAGCCACGAACGCTGTGGACGGGACTTGAACCCGTAACGACCGTAGTCAGACATGAGACTGACGCCACTACGCACTGAGCTACCGGTCCTCAGGGTATGCTTCAAGTTGAATCCTTGGGTGGATTACCCAAAATTGCACGCAGTTTATATGAAACTCAAGGACAAAGAAGAAGAATAGCGGTGAAAAGAAATGTTTCTTACTCGATATCACTGGGTTAGATCTCATTTAAACAAGATGGGCTTATCCAGAGGAACGGAGTGTCGTCTTTGTTTGGAGGACACTAAGACCACATATCACCTTTTATGTGAATGCCCAGCGATTGCGCGGGCTAGGTCAGCGTTACTAGGGCGGATCGTCACAAACTCTGCTGATATCCGGAAATCTCCTACTAAAGACTTACTAGCCTTCGTACGAGTGGTGGAAGATCTCTTGCGATAATATTAAAGACTATGGCACAATAGACCTCTGTAATGACCACCTTTTTTTTTTAAATCTTCGCGCGCACCCATCACTTGGCGTCAACTTCATGTTGGCTCAGTGATGAGTGACGCGCGTGGACAACCTTCAAATCGAGGAGTTGCGAATGACCCGCCAACGACATCGGCCAGGGTTGGTGCGTGTCGACGCCAAAATAGGAGTTGCTTGTCACCCTCCATCATGATCGGGCGTTTTTTTTTTAAGGGTAGCTCATCACCCGCCAATACCATCGGTGAAGTTGTGAAAATAAGAGCTTGAGAAAAAAAACGCCTGGGTCGGGATTCGGATTATTGTGACGGTCGCGTTGAATGTGGAGAGTATGGATGGCCGTCTCCAAACGGAGCCGTCGAGACGCGCGATTCGTGAAAAGTCATTATAACTTAGAAGTTCTCGGAACGGAACACGCCTATCCGTATTTGGAGTTTGTTTGACAAACATTTTTATCGTGCCGTGTTGCGCGCAGAAAAAAATAGCATACTGTGTTGGATGCGGAGCATATAAAGTACGAATGCCGGCTTCTGAGAGGCTGCATGTCAAACGCGATTGTGTTTGTGATCACGGATGGCAACGGAACGACGTAGACAGTCGCTGGATTCATCATCGGGGCTCTGATATGAGGTGGATGGATTGCTTTGCTCCTGTTGTGTCTGCCGGTTCTGTGGTGAATTCCCTTACCGGCTCAAGGAGCTGTAGACCAGTCGACCGTCTGCACGATGCTTTCTTATGTGCCTATGGAGTAACTTGCGATTTATTGATGTGTTTGTCACTGTGTTACAATGAGAACAACATCAAGTACGGTAGATGTCAGCTGTGGTCTAGAGTTTGCGGTCGACATAACATTAGTGTTACCGCCGGTCTTCCGAGTCAAATTAAATTCGTGTTTTTTTTGTCCTTATTTGCTTGCCTTTGGCTTTATTTTTCACATTTTTTTGCTGTTGAAATTCTTAGTTTTTCTTATTTTGGCAATTATGATAACTAGTTGCAGCTACTCCGGTTCAGCGGTGGCCACAGCGGTAAGTGTACTTAAAATTTATTGATTCAATAGTTTGTTAGTTTATTTCTTGTTTTTTTTTTTTACAAATATTTAATTTCTTTGCCACTCCTTCTTTTTAGGGTTTTGTATTAAAAACAAAACCCTTATGAAATCGGTCAAATGTCTGTCCGTCTGTCCATGAAATATCTCACGAACGGCTGAAGCTACATACATGAAATTTTGTGGGAGTATGTAGAATTGTTATAATTCGCTGGAGAAAGCGATTCGTTATAATAGGCTTACTTTAAGGGGATGTCCCCATAGAGGGGAAATGAAGGTCAAAATTTTTTTTTCATCTGGTATAGGCAAGTGGGGTATCATGAGAAAGGTAACACCGAGTACATTTCATTTCCGGTATTTTCATCAAATTTGAAAAAAGGGGAAAAGAGATAGAGGGGAAGATATGTGATCCGAGTTTGTCCCCCCCCCCCCCCCTCGCATTTCGATACCGTTATACTTAGAAATATGAAAATTTGCAGAAAGGCGGCATTTTACTAGTGTAGAAAACCGAAAATCGTAGAATTTTGATATCTCAACAAAAAAGGTTAATAATAGTACATTTCTATAGTTGCAGTTAGCATACCCCTACACGCCTTAAGCACAGCCGAGGTCAAAAATATTGATGGCCAATGATGACCAACATCATCGGCAATAATATCTTTAAGTTTCATTACAATCACATAATATTTAATAATAGTACACTCATTTATAATTAGGCATTTTGACACTATCCACACAAAAATTACACCTACCGGCCTCATATGTAGGTGTGAGTACTACTTTCATGTTGTTTTTCGTAGTGCGAATTCCAGTTATTTAATTAATCATTTTTGAAAGGGTGAAGATTAGTTGGGGGCGCTACGTCGTAATTGGCGAACTTTACCGAGTGGAAGGGGGGAGGGGTCCACATAGAGGCGAAATCAAGCTCAAAATTTTTTTTTATCGACTGGTATAGGCAAGTGAGGTGTCGTGAGAAAGGTTATGTTGAGTACATTCCATTTTTTCGCATTTTCTTGAAATTTGTAGAAAGGGGAATAGTGGGGGAGGAAAAAATATTAGTTCGTAATTTGCCCCCCCCCCCCCCCCCCCCCCCCGGCATCACGAGACTGTTAGAATTATGAAAACTTACAGGAAGGTGGGTTCCGAATAGCATACAAAATGGAAAATAATGGAATCTGTATATCTTCTCAGAATAGGTAAGTAATAGTTTATTTCTGTAGTTACAGTTAGCACACCTCTGCATGCCTTAAACACGTTCGAGGTCAAAAGTACTGATGGCCAACGATAACCAACACCTTAGGCAATAATATGTTCTAAGTTTCGTTACAATCACGTAATATGAACTGGCATGTAAAATGTAAGTGGGTAAGACAGTTTAATTATGTTTTTTTTTTGTCCATCTGAGTGGTATCAAGAAGAGCAACGAGCCGATATTTATATACAAAAATAAGCGCTTGCTACAAAACCCTCGGATTGCGGGCGTAGCCCTCTATATTCCGGTTTCATTTTTACATTAGTTTCCAAGAATTTTTTTTTGTTTGTATTTTTATTTTTATCTCTTTAGTTGTCCTTCGGTGTTTCGTATGGAATAAATAACTTTAAAATGTCTTGAATTGAAAATGATGGCTTTCCTTTAAGGAACCCTACCCAATTTTCCGTTCAGGTTGGTTGTGACATGAGGTGAAAGCCTCAAGTTTAATTCCGCTTTGGGAGGTCCCAACATTTTTTGCGGCCATGGGACCTCATTGGTTGGGTTTATATGTCATGGCTTAAGAGGCCAAGGGTCCAAACCATCAGGGCCTGGAGCGTGTAGCATGAGCCGGTCGATGGCCATTGCCTGCACTTTTTTTTTAGTTTTTCTGGGTCAGTGGGACCCAGTTTTATCCTTTGTTGTTCGTCTACCCCCAAGGCACATGATACATGTTATCAATGTAATGGCTGGGGCAACGAGCGGGCAAAAACCCCGCCCACATCTCCCGAACTGAGCTGGAACAAGCATGTGCCGCCGCTCAGCTCGTTGAGGAGCATTCGCTTGTAGCGTCGCCGGACCTTCACGGTCTTCTCGGCAAACTTCCGGCTCCGTCCCCAAGAACACCATCTGGTGACCACCATGTTCATTACACCTCCTATGGTCGCAGTGCCCACCATGAGGGTCAGTAGCCGCACCTCTTTTTCTATATTCTATATTCTACTCGGTAATTATTTGATCATGTTCACCTGAGTAGATGCTGGACGGAAACTTCTGAACTAATTCATTCTAAACAAAACGTCCCTGACTCTTTCGTGTTCCTTTGAGCAAATAAAGTTGAACTTTTCGCGGACTCTTTTGCGGCATGCGGCGGTGAATTGAATCATCAAAAGGTTGATGTGGTGAGTCATCAGAATAGCATCATTGTCGTAGACTGCCTTGGAGATGGGCCATTTTCCGGTTGGATACTTCAGGAAATCTGATCCTTGGTACCACTGGGAACTGGCTTATATTATAATAATGTTATACCACAGTTTATGTATTGTAGATTCAAGGATTTCTCCAATGCGAACGGAAACGAAACTGCGTGGTGAAGTCCTCGTCCCTTAATTTTTATTTGCGATCCCCTGTATCTGCATATACGTTTAAGATGAATATAAACATAATTTCGATACATCCAATTAGAGATTCTCCTGCAAAGAACTATCATCTTGCTTTCAATGACCACCACTTTCTTCATAACAACAATTATGTCTTCACTGCCTCGTTACCATGATACATCCACTCACTGACTCTCTGTTATTTTAATGTTCTGTCAATCAGCATACGAATTGCATGTCTTTGGAACATAGTCCAACTTCTATTAGCATCGCAGTGCATACCTTCACTCAACACATATACCTACCAGGAAATAATATTTGTGAGAGTCACGATATTGATCTAATCCAATCCAATTGAATTTAATCGGCATGTGACTGCAAATGCATCGTATCCATTCGGAATCAATGAACAGTGATCCTCACAAGTCGTGCAGTAAACACATTTGAAGCAACAACCGCAACGTTCCCGTACGATCATTATATAATTAATTGAAAATCAATTTAGTCAATTATTACAGCTCTACGTGTGAATTGGATACATTATTATCAACTTGGATTGCAAATTTGATGAGAATTTCTGAGTTTGGAGATAGACACGTTGGCAGTAGCGTCGAAACGGGCAAGCCTTTAATCGTTACATGAGGGAGAGAGACTCTCACTCTTGGGAACTATATAAGGATAAAAAGAGAGAGCTGAAAAGATCCTTACGTCTTCGGAAACGGAAGGAATTCTGTTCTAGCGTGAAAGATACGTCGGAAGCATGCATGCAGATTACGGAAGATGATATCGAAACACACTGCTTCGAAAATGGGGCTGATACGCAATGTTGATGGTACCATGACAGAAACAGTGGAAGAAACGTTGCAGTCGCTGATGGAGGTACATTTTCCTGAAAGTTTCAAGTCAATCCAACCATGGGCCCAAACTAACAAAAGGGCTGGTGGAGGAGACAACAAGAAGCTGAGAGGATAATAACGCCAAGTGGTGTCGAAAGTGCTATAAACTCTTTTGTAACATTTAAAACGGCTGGAATGGACAGACTATTACAGTGGAGCATGAGCGCTCTACTAGATAGGCTACATCCGTTAGCCTCTTGGTGGTCTTCCTGTCTAAACCGAGAAAAAAGGACTATACAGAGGCAAAGTCCTTCAGACCGGTTAGCCTTACATCATTCCTGTTGAAAACAATGGAAAGGGTGTTGGTGGACTGGAGAATACCACGGCGCTAATGTATAGTTCTCTGAGTAGGTGCCAATATATGCTTATAGAGCAGGCAGATATACGGAAACCGCTCTACACGAACTTGTTAGAGTTGCAGAGAGACAGATTAATTATGGCGGGATCGCCATGTCTACTTTTATGGACGTAGAGGGTGCTCTTGATCAAATCTCCTTAACCAAACTAAGGAACGCCCTGACTGAGCGGGGGTGGATCAACTCAATGCTTAAGCAGAAGGCGATAAATTTTAGCAGTCGATGTGCCAGGATACGGGGTAAGGTCGTTCGAAGATGCCCACAAGACGGTGTTCTTTCGCCTCTACTGTGGAAAATCACGGTATACAGTCTTCTCGGAAGCTGGACTCGATGGGCGTACACACTGTAGGATATGCCGATGACTTGGCTCTTACGGTTAGTGGAAAGCTCATGGACGCAATTCTAGGTTGCATGGGACAGGCTCTCAAAGTATCCGAAGAATGGTTTAGTGACATGAAGCATCTAGGGGTTACCTTAGATGCGAAACTAACTTGGAATGTTCACGTTGACGAGAAGAACCAAAAAGCGAAAAGGATTTTGCATCAATGTAAGAGAGTGTGTGCTCGTAGTTGGGGAATTTCACCTAAAGCGGCACACTGGATTTACACAATGATGGTAAGACCCATTCTAGCCTACGCATTAGTGGCATGGTGACCAAAAGCCATGCAGAAAACCACAAAGCGGTAGCTAGATGGGGTACAAAGGATAGTTTGAGTCGGCATATGTGGTGCAATGGAGGCATTAGTGGGACTGTCGCCGCTGGACTTATTTATAAAGAAAACGGCGGCGCTTTCGAAAACTCGCAGGGAAAGGGATGACATGTGGCATAACTATGGAACTAGAAGCGGTCATAAGAGCATCCTCGACACTATATAGGTACATTATGAGGTCAGGGAGACTTTAATGCCGGTAGAAGGCATGAGTAAACGTAGGGTAGTTGAAAGACTACACAAGATTCACATTGCGGAAGGAAACATACACAATGAGTGTATGTACCTATACAATGACATCAGCATTTTTACTGATGTCTCTTTAATGGACGGGAAAGCGGGGGCGGGGATTTACTCTGAAGAGTTAAACCTAGCCTGTGCGCTTAGTCTAGGAGAGTATGTGTCCGCATACCAGGCAGAGATGCTTGGCTTGTTGCATGGGTTGGACCACCTGCTGGAAGGTCGGGTGCAGGGAAAGAGAATGCTTATAGCACTGGACAACCAATCGGTGATCAGACGCATGCAGCAGACGAATATGAACTCTAAACTGGTACAAGAGTGTGTCCGAAAGCTGAACACATGTTCCTCAGAAAATGAGGTTACGCTGATGTGGGTAAAAGGACACATAGGCACAACAGGACATGAGGCGGCGGATGCTCTAGCAAAACAGGGATTTGCGGCGACTTTCATTGGACGAGAACCCAGAGTTGCTCTGGGGAACGGCATGATTAGAGCGAAGGTTTGGAAGTGGATGGACTCCATGCATCAACGAAGATGGAAGGAGTCACTTGCAAACGAGCTCGGAATGCAATGACCAGCCCTTTTAGGCAGGGAAGCGAAAAAGGTACTCAGTTATAAATGGAGTACCCTAAGGATAACTGCCTTGGTCACAGGGCATGGTAATTTTAAGGCTCATCTGGCCGAGATGAAAATCGGGGAAGATGACGTTTGCAGGCTATTTCTGGGGGAAACTGAGACGGCAGTACACATTGTGTGCGAATGTCCAGCACTGGCTAGCACGAGGTTGAGGATCACAGGCAAGCACACGATAAGTGTGGAAGCCATGTGAAGTCAGCCTTATAGAAATACTAGCAATAACACTGGACTCAGTGATGAAGAGAGAGGTCGACAATTATCATTCGACATCTGGAAATCACTGATGACCGGGAGGGGGTGAATATGGACCCAAACATTAGTGGTCTGCTTCGACTATCCCCCGGAATGCAATTACATATTACATCGCATTGAACTGCTTGGACTCTGTGACATTTTACATGATTTCTTAGTTATTAGTGTCATGTGTCAACTGTTCCTCGACCACAGTATTAATAAATTGATTTCCCTATACACTATAGACTACACTCGTATGTTTAGATTAGATACGATTTCATACAGAGACTTACTTAACACCTAAAAAAAGACAAGGATAATTTCTTCACTTCTCTGCATAACATGATTAAAGCACGCTTAAGTAAAAAGATAAATATGTAAAGAGCATTATTGTGTTAATACCATATTTTAATCGTACGATTGTGAACAACAACTCCAAAAGCCTAATTTGATCCATTGTAAGGTTCATGTTTCAGCTGATTTGGTCACTACTTCACAAAATACAGAAAGTCTACTTCATATCTTTACATATCCAAAGATAGTAGCTTAAGCAAAGTCATACATACTCATATATCGATATAGTTAACTAGCATTTATGGATAAACGCGTTTTCAACCGGTTTTAGCACATACATATCACCTGAACCAACCACATACCTTGGTGACTATCTGCTTCTTTTATTTTTTTTTTCGTGTCGCGTTTATGCCGCATATCGTGCTTAAAAGACACACGAGCAAGACGATAATCTTTTTTACCTTGTAACCGCTCATTTGCCGCCGTACTGTCTACCTTAAAATGTGACTTGTATCAAATTGACCGGCATTTTGTTTTTCTCTTTTAGCAAAATAAAAGAAAAAATTTAAAAAATGTTTCACCCACTTGGCTTATTTTTATTTTAAAGATTTTCACCTTTTACTCGTGTCGAGATGGTTTCATATTTTGTTGGCCTGACTTACGAAGCGTGCAATTGCAGTTGAGAGATGATGAATTCGACCAGAGATACATTATTTGGGAGAAAATGTCAATTACTGAGGCACTTATTTCACGGACAATTTGGGATTGGTGTGTGATTTATCGTCACGATTATTTTGTAAAAGTGCGAAATTTCATAATTTAGATTTATATCGGATAAATGTAAATTAAAAATTGATTTAAAAATGGAGCCTGAAAATATGGGACAGCTCACTTCTGTTGAACTTTAAAGTGCACCTAAAGTTCGTGAATCTGATTAACTTTTCGGAGGCTTATTTTTTGTTTTAATTTTAAGGCGTTCACGAACGTTTCGTATATCTTCTTTAAGAAAAGTGTACAGTTCTGGCTCTCGAAATTTTCAGAGCAGACTTCAGCCGGCCGGATTACAATTGAAAAACGATGAGTTTTTAGGGGAGTTAATAAGGATGTACGAGTGGAAACTATGCCTTTGGCTTTTGGAGAAATCCAGAAGATAATACTTGTACGATTCTTCCGGAGAGGATTCCCGGAGCGTTTGTGCTCGCTACATTTTTTCAGACAGTCATGAAAGCTAGTCCTGTACAGTTTTTCCAAAAAGGATTTTCGGAGCGCCTGTGGTCGCCTAAAGGAAGTTGCACTGTGTAGCTAAAATGCTTCGGGCGCAACTTTAAAGTGCACTTAAAGTTCAGCGGTGATATTGCCCTAGCGACATGACATAGTCATTTGTCTCCCAAAGAAGGGAGCTGCGATCGAGTACAAGATTATTTTTTTTTCGGTAGACGTGTTTTCAAAACTATACCATCTCTGATATTTCTAAAAGAAATAATTTCGCGAAGAATTATTCTGAACTCGGGTTAAGGAGGATCACCCTAGGGTACATACCACAACCTTGGAGGAAAGTTAATGTGGTCTTCATACCCAAAGCGGGCAATAAGCCGGAACATATGCCCAAATCCTATAGACCGATTAGCTTTACTTCCTTCTTCCTTAAAACCATGGAAAAGTTGCTTGATTTGCATATCAGGCACAAGATGGAACTGTCGAGCCCTCTACATCGTATGCAATTCGCGTACACGAAGGGTAAGTCAACAGTAACCGCCTTGCATAGCCTTGTCAGTACAATCGAAAAGTCCCTCAGTGAAAAGGAAATCGCGCTGTGCGCGTTTCTTGACATTGAGGGGGCTTTCGATAATACCGGCTACGAGTGCATTTCCAGAGCACTGGAACTCAGGGACATCCCGCCCGCTACCATTGCATGGATAGATGCCATGCTCCGGGGACGGGATATTCACTCAACTCTAGGCAGTACATCCATTTGCGTGAACGCCGTAAAGGGTTGTCCACAAGGTGGCGTTCTGTCACCCCTTTTGTGGTCCCTTGTCGTGGACGAGCTGATTTCCATGCTTAATGAGCGCGGTTATCTTACTATCGGATACGCGGATGATTTAACTATCATAGTCAGGGGCAAATTCGAATCTACCATCACTGAGGTGATGAGGTCGGCCCTTGACATAGTTCTACACTGGTGTGTGGATGTGGGCTTACATGTAAACCCACAGAAAACTGTCGTTGTGCCGTTCACACGAAAACGAAACTTAACATTGGATCCAATTTCGTTAGGCGGCACGACCTTAGATTATTCCACTGAGGTTAAATGTCTCGGGGTAACTCTAGACTCGAAACTCACCTGGAATACCCACATAGATAATGTACTTGGCAAAGCCACACGCACAATGTGGGCTTGCAGAAGTTTCTTTGGACGGACATGGGGGCTCACCCCAAAGATAATTGAGTGGTTATACACCATGCTGGTGCGGCCTATGGTGACCTACGCAGCGCTTGTGTGGTGGCCGAAAACTCAGCAATCTTCTGTCTTACTGAAGTGCAATAAGCTTCAACGCCTTGCCTGCCTTGGCATCACTGGAGCTATGCGCACTTGTCCTACGCCAGCCCTGGAGGCGATTATTGGACTTACTCCGTTGCATATATTCATTCAAGAATCAGCAGCTCTAAATGCTCTCAGACTTCGTTTAACTTCCGATGTGCGTAGTGAAGAAAGCGGTCACATGAGCATTCTGAATCAAATTCCTGACGTGCAGATCTGCTTGAGATCAGATTACATGATCACGGAGGTTTGCTTCGGCAGAAAATATTCAGCCCTCATCCCTAACCGCTCTGAATGGGTAAATGGCACACCCTGTCCAGACCCTAAATGTATCAAGTGGTTCACCGATGGGTCTAAAACAGAACAGGGTGTTGGTGCAGGTGTCTTTGGACCCAACACCAGGATTTCGATCGCAATGGGAGTCTCGCCCAGCGTTTTTCAAGCTGAGATCCACGCCATTGAGGTCTGCGCCAGGGCAATCTTGGAAACTGGACTTCGCGGCGCTCACATTGCTATCTACTCAGACAGCCAAGCAGCTATAAAAGCGCTCTCCTCATTGAAGGTCTCTTCAAAACTGGTGAAGGAGTGTTACAATCTCCTTCAACTGTTGGCAACCAAAAACCGAGTCTTCTTGTGTTGGGTGCCAGGCCACCAGGGCATTGAGGGGAACGAGGCTGCGGATGAACTTGCTAGACAAGGATCATCCAGTCGTTTTCATGGACCTGAGCCTTACTGTGGCTTTGGACTGGCCTCGGCCAAACTGCGGATCACAGATTGGTTTGCACGATTGCGTCAACAGTACTGGGATAACCTTCCAGGGCTTCGTCAATCAAAGGAGCTGATAATGCCCTTCAGTCACAAGGGTACTACTCATATGAGTAGAACCCACCTAAGACTCCTAGTGGGGTACTTATCTGGCCATCACCTGGTCAGATATCACCTGAACAAGATGGGTCTGTCAAGCGAGACTGAATGCCGTCTTTGTCTGGAAGACGTGGAAACGACCAAGCACATCTTGTGCGAATGTCCCGCCATCGCGCGTTTTAGGATGTCACTCCTCGGGCAGGCTACTATCAGCACTGCAGAATTCAGGTTGATTCCTGCTAAAGACTTACTGCCCTTTATTAGAAGGGTGGACGGTCTTTTGGATTAATGAGCTACGGCACAATAGATCTTTATGGTCGCAGTGCCTTCCTGCTAGGAAAGTAGCTCGAATTTTTATATCTATCTATCTATCTAAGGAGGATCAACGTTTAGAGCGGTAAAAAAATATGTTTTATTTAGATTTTTCAATGGAATTATAACACTTCTTGAAAATAATGATTCCAGCCATATGTATTGACCCGAGAATAGGAAGTCGTCACAAGTGATCTGTAACGAAGTCAATAAATGTAAAGAAGTTGTTGACCGCAGAGCCGTTCATCACGTACTTAAAGGTTCACTAACCTGTGAGAGGTTGGGATCTGAGCTGATTTAGAACATTGCCATATTCTTTTGTGTGTGCATATTTAAGCAACATGTCGGCGACCGATGAATATACGTGCGGCGGAAACCTCGAGAAACGCTCAGCGGTGAATGCCTTCGAAGACTCGCTACGGTGTGGGGATTTCTTTCCGAGCACGAATGTGGTGGAATATGCTTTCCCAGCTAAAAAGTAACAGCAGCATTTTAATTGCGAATACTGGAAAATGAATTGGAGCCTTATGCGTTAGGCATTTACAGCCCTGGCTTTCCTCAAACTTAACGCCGCGCACAAAATCTTCCGCCGCCAACATATTTCAACTATCCCGAAATTATTGCAGTGTTCTTCATCTTCCAAATCTATGTGACATGCGCCTGAGCCCATTTCAGACGTTTTAGCCTAATATTCAAGTCTGGCTTACCGACTGGCTTCCACGTACGTAAGCCAGTTTTCGCAAGCCATTTTCTCATCAAACTTGTTGACATTTGCATAAACTATTGCAGATCGTTCAAACTTTAATTTTGTGTTTAAAAAAAAAAAACCAACAAAGTCGGTTGTGTGGTTATGGTTGGTAGCAACACTCGAAAACTTCGACTCTGGCGCCGCATGCATTTCAAAACGCGGAACTACACAAGAGAGTAGAACTGCTGTACTGACCTTCTACTCAGAGCAACTCAGATCATATTGCTAGTGTAATTGTATCGTATTGACTCTGCACGGCTGTTAAAAAACGCGTAAAGGTGAAATAAATTGCTATATACTGTAGATTAGATTAGATTAGGTGGAGGGCGGTGGGCCGAAGGGCCACCAAGCACTGCGACCTGAAGGTCTATTGTGCTACACCCTAGTGTCTATTCAGATTAGGGATTAGTTGTCGAGACCAATCATTCCCACGAATCTGCTCAATTGCTCGAGTCTTAGTGAGGCAATCGTTTCCGCTTCAGGAAACGCGTCGCCGAAGCATTTCAAGCGGCGGAGTTGAAGTGCGTCACAGTCACAAAGAATGTGCTGAGATGTCTCATTCTCACCCTCACAGAAGCGACAGCTTGGGTCAGAGACGATCCCCATTCTATATAAATGATCCCTCAGAGTAAAATGACCCGTAAGGAGCCCGCAGATAATTCTCACGCGGTTTCTGCGTAATCTTAAGAGCTCAATGGTACGATTGCGCGAGTGACCAGCTATAAACAGTTTGGCCTGTCTGAGTCCAGGCGTACTGTCCCAGTGCGCAATTGTTACCGAGTGTTACAGTATGGCTCTGGGCCGATGAGAGGGGTTGCAGAAGCTTTCCTAGCCAACTCATCGGCTGTCTCGTTTCCTGGAATGCCGGTATGTCCAGGGACCCAACAGATGGTAACCTTGTTTGCAGAGCCTAATCTTTGCAAGGCTTCACGACCACTAAGCACCATTTTCAACGAAACAGAAAAGTTGCTTAGTGCTTTGATAGCAGCCTGGCTGTCTGTGAAGATTGCAATATTCTTGCCTCGGTATCCGGTTGCTATGCATATGTTGGCACAGGTTTCGATTGCGTGAGCTTACGCCTGAAATACCGTAGCGTACTTTCCCATAGGGATGGATAACTGATGAGACGGTCCTGCGATGCCCGCCCCTGTACCCTCTTCAGTTTTAGATCCATCTGTACACCACTTAACAATATTGGAGGAGATGGTGTTAAGCTTCGAGTACCAGTCCTCTCTATTTCAAATTTCGGTTGAGAATGGAAGTTTGAAGCAAAGCTCCCTAGCTAGATTATCTGATGGCATACCAGATAAATACTCGTAGTCCTCATTTATCCAGTTGCTTTGTTCTGGGTTTAGTTTGAGGGAGTTCTGGCATGATTTCAGTCTGGCTACTGCTATTTTTGCCTCCGCCTTTAGATGAATGTGGAGCGGCGGAAGGTTTAGTAGCGCTTCAAGAGCTGCAGTGGGGCACGTGCGGATAGCCCCCGTTACTGTAAGACATGCTAGTCTCTGAATCTTACCTAGTTTTATTTTACCATCAATGGTGGTTGATTTTTTCCACCAAACAATAGCTCCATATTCAATGATTGGTCTGACAATCGCCTTATAGATCCAGAGGATTATGCGAGGGCTTGTTCCCCAAGTCCTACCCACAAACTGCCTGCAAATCCATAAGGCTTTGATAGTTTTGTCCGTTACTGTCCGTAAATGTTCCGACCAGAGTAATTTGCTGTCTAGAATAACGCCAAGGTATTTGACGGAATCCGCCAGGTGCACTGGGGAATGGTACATCGTAGGACATTTCATATACTGTAACGAGCTATCGTTAATTTTATTCGTTGGGGCTGTACCCCACTCTTAAAGTTCTCAGTATAAGCAGTACCTGAATGTTTACAAAAGCTGAAGGGTTTCTTAATTTCGGTTTTATCTTTAGACTATTTTAAAAAATACAAAATTAAAATTTTTTGTTTCAAATAAAATGCTACACGGACGACTAAAAAAATGATGTTGGGGTTGGCATAGGTGTGTTCTCTACCGGCCGAACGTTTTTTTATCACGACGTCTCCCAGATCACTGCTGTGTTTTGCAGGCAGAGGTTTCCGCGATTATGGAAGTCGTGGCGCGGCTGGGTCGCAACATTGTGTCCACTACGGACGTCTCCATCCTCACGGATAGCCAAGCCGCGGTTAGAGCATTGAAAGCTGTGACAACCACCTCTAAAACAGTTGGCGAATGGCTCTTATGATGATGGGGGATTACTTCAACATCATACTGTGCTGGATCCCAAGTCACAGCGGCTTCTTTGGTAACTGTAGGGTGGACGAACTCGCGCGTAGTGGATCCACTGTGAAGTTCTACGACTCTTAGGCCGGCCGGATCTTGGACGTAGGAAGGGCAGCGCAGCGCGCACATGACATTGTTGTTATAAAATCAGACAATTGTTACAACAACAATGCCATGTGCGCGCTGCGCTGTGCTGCCCTGCCTACGTCCAAAATGCGGCCGGCCTTATAGACATTTAAGGGGGAAACCACAATAGCAGGTTCATTTTCACTGATTTTTTACGATTTTTCTTTTGGTGGGAAGAATTAATTAGAATTCAATCAAATTTTGACATTATTTTATTCATATTTCTAACAACTTTTGTAAATTTTTTGGAATAATTTAAGCCAATTATGCACTGATGTGCGCTGAAGGCCGTAACGAGAGTTCTCCAATGGCGGGACGTGTAGCGATTCCAATTTTTATCCGAAATCAAAAAGGTTTTAATTTTACATTATTAACTGATGGAAATTAGAAATTTTGCAGGTGTTGGAAAAATTGGAAATTTTTTTTTTTCACTAATTATGCAAAAAAAAAACAATAAAAATATGATATCATCCCAGATGTTGGTTCATATTCTTCGTAATTTTATAAACAATCATAATTTCCATTTTCATAATGATCGGTTCATTACTTTTTGAGTTAGACTTCCCGCAAATATCATTTCGCGAAAAACGCGTTTGAAAAATAGAATCTAACCGAAATAATCCCTTGTGTTGAGGCTTCTAGTACCTTCTATGCCGTTATTTGAAAACAAAGATGCAAAAATGGGGTTTCACTACAAGACTCTCTCTCTCTCTCTATTGCTCTAACCCCTTGTGGGGCATAGCGCGTCAACTGTTCCATGTGGTCCAGTTGACGTTTCTTGGCATAAACTGATTTCGGAGAATGCAGTTGCCAACATGCACCTCCTGCACATCCATGGCCACGAACGTCGTCGTGGATGGGACTCGAACCCGAAACGCCGGTAGTCAAACATGAGACTGATGCCTCAACACACTGCGCTACCGGTCGCCCCAACTACTACAAGACTACGTAGGTATTATAATACATAAAGCGACTACCTGAGGTAGTGCTCCGCCCTACCTGCTGTGCGCTCGAGCCTGTAGACTATACCCGATGAGCGCTCGGTTTTATGCTCATAAAATCTAAACGAATGCAAATTTCGCTTTGAAATTTTGCAAGCGTATTCTTGGATTGTTGTTGTTCGGGTTCGAATCCCGTCCACGACGACGTTCGTGGCCATGGATGTGCAGGAGGTGCATGTTGGCAACCGCATTCTCCGAAACCAGTTTATAGTATGCCGTTGAAACGTTAACTGGGTCACATGGGACAGTTGACGCGCTATGCCCCACAAGGGGTTAGGGCAATTGAGCGAGATTCTTGGATTGTTGAGCCAACAATTTATGCAATAAAAAATTGGGGCCTGCAACCAAAAGTGCTGCATTGGCTCTATGTGGCTGTTTTGCGACCTATACTAATGTTTGGTGTGGTGGTCTGGTGGACTGCTCTGAGTATAGAGGCTAACCGTTGCCTGTTAGGAAAGGTGCAAAGATTGGCCAGCATTGCTATTTGTGGAGCTCTTAGAACTACGCCTTCTGCTGCTCTTAGCATGCTGCTCAATCTGGTTCCACTTGACATTTTTGCCGAACAGATGGCCGGGTGCACGGCTATCCGGCTTCGCGATACTGGTCAATGGTTTACTTCAGATATTGGACATGCTGCCATTCTGAACAGCTTTGACATTCCGGCAATAACTGACTACACTACTCCTGTATGCATGGTTGAGAAAAATTTTTTCAGCCTGATACCATCACGCAATCAATGGGAGGAGAATGCAATTCCGCTACCCAACGCAATTGAAATATAAATATACAGACGGATCCAAAACGGAGGAGGGAGTAGGAGCTGGTGTGTTCTCTGCTGGACTTCACATCAGCCTTTCCTTTAGTCTCCCTATTTACTGTAGTGTGCTTCAGGCCGAAGCTTTGGCGATTACCGAAGCAATGGCTTGGCTGGGGTGTCACGCAGTATCAGTTAGAGACATAATAGTGTTTACTGACAGCAAAGCTGTAATTAAGTCTCTCGAACCGGGCTTGACTACGTCAAAAACCGTGTTGGAATGTCGCTCTTCACTTACGAGGATGAGTGACTTCTTTAATATTTTCTTATGCTGGATTCCGGGTCACAGTGGTTTCGCGGGTAACTGTAGGGCGGATGAGCTCGCTAGGCAGGGCGCAGCAGGTGAGGCTGCACTGGCTCGTCGGTCAATCTATATGCCTATGGCTGCTTGTAAACTAGCTCTGAAAACCGAAGCGGCTAACAGAACTAACTTAAGGTGGTTGAATGGCAACACATGCCTTTTAACAAAGCCACTGTGGCCTAGATTGGATCCTAGGCGATCCGCCAAATTGCTTTCGCTGAATAGGCAACACATCAGAACTGTGGTGGGAGTCATCACTGGGCATTGTATACTAGGAGAACATGCAAGGAGGCTCCGCCTCCCTTACAATGACTTCTGTAGAAGCTGCGATGATGAGGACGAGGAGGAATGCATTTTTCATTTCCTCTGTTCCTGTCCTGCTCTTGCTAGAAGAAGGAAGAAATTTCTTGGATTCCAGTTCTTTTTTGAACTGGATGACTTGGCAAATGTTGATGTTGGTAAACTCCATCGTTTCATTATCAGCACTGGCTGGTTCAACGAGTAGAATGGTATGGTGAGGATTCCCCTGAGGTATCACAACGGACCCTATAGCGGTTCATGTGTGCTGTAGCTAATACGGCAGCCTTTGTACCTAACCTAACCTAACCTATGCAATAAAAAAAATCCGGATTTTTTTCACCTCCTAATATGGTTTCCCCCCTTAAGTAGTATATCGATATCCTCCAGCAAGCACGCGATTTTCTCGACAGCACTCCTGGCAGTAAACCTTTGGTTGGAAAAATGGCAGTGTATGTCAAACAGCTAGAAGCCTGTGGCATAAGAGCCCACTAAATCTAATCTAGCTGGAGTAGACATTCACCTTCTGAGCCGATTGATAGATAGTCAGCTCTAGTTAGCTCAAATGATTCACGGAGGTCTAGTGTTACGAATCAAGGGCATCGCAACGGACCTGGCTATGGTCTAAGTGTGCCGTGGTATTCATGGCAGCCCCAGTAACCTAACCTAACCTAACCTGACTAGACTACTATTAGAAACAATCGAGAAACAAGATCGGTTAGCCTACCCTCATACCGTGGTAGAATTAAACCGTCTCGCATCAAATCTGCTAATATGCACATCATGCTGACTCATATACCACTAAAATCTCAAATTGGAAGCATTGTACTGAAAGCAATATGTTCAGCGATCGTGTTCTTCATTTCAAATTTCAATAAAACAAAAGCAAATGAAAAAAATCTCTAATCACCGCAACACATCACATTTATTCCAATTATCAGTGACTACAAGCGATCTTCATTTGCAATTTGTTTAGCATGATTGATCACCATGGTCAATCGGAAGTGTGCATGACAAGTTCCACCGATACGATCGGGATCGCGTTCAATCTATTTTGGGTTTGGGCTCAGTTGTTGTCGGTCCAGATTTACACACAACACACACACACCTAATTTGCTTGAGAATCCACGCTTATTTCTGGATCATGTCTATCGAAGCATTGTAATCAATTTCAGATGATTACCGATCGCACTACACAATCATTATTTTTTGTTCTTTTTTCACGTCCGAAAAAAAGAGAAACGTATACATAATGATAATCACCATTACAAGCGGCAAGCGACTTAATCCAGACGATCATGTCATTTGGCACGATCATTAGGGGTCGTTGGCTATGTACTCTTATAATACAGAGAGGACTCTAATGTCTACTTACGTATGTAGTATCTGCGATCTACATATATTTTACCGTGCGTGCTCCAAGTAGATCAAAAGAAATCAAAAGTTGTGATGCCGACTAGGCAAAGAGCTTGCTAGGAGTGGGTTAGTGAGATCAGTAATCGCAGATTTTTTTTTTTCGGAAAGAAAAAACACATAAACCAACACAGGGTTTCATATGCATGTCACGGAAGATCACCTTTAATACATAAAACTTCCATTTGGTTCGTTTCAATAACACAATCATTTCAAAAGGAAACATCAAAGATTTAAAGATCTACCTGGGGGCCCCACATATGGAGATCGTGAAGATCAATGACACCTTGTGCTATAATCGTTACGTATTCCGCGGTGTACGTACATTTACCTATAAATATATGAATATGACACATAGCAATACAATTTTATGATCGCTGATCCTAGCACACGCTATTCGGTTGTTACCCACGCCTACATTTTGATTCCGGCACCACAAAATAAACATCAAGATACAGTCTTTGTGCAATCTTTCAATAGTCAAAAAAGATACAACTATCAGTTTTTTCTATTTAATTTTTTTTTTTGCAATCGCAAAAACGTGATTATCTTCTGAGTTTCATGCATCAAGATCTGTTTTTTTTTATTATATGCTTTCGCTAAATTCTACTAGTCAACTTTCGTGTACGAGTATAGTGTAGTGATGAAATTTCACCAGTTCGATTTGCTGGGAACGCACATTACGTGTAGGGGGAATTTAAAATTAAATCATCGTTCTTTAAATACATAAAACGCATGCGAAATTTTGGGTATTGTCTAATGTTGTATGGTTATAATCCATTGACCTAGTAGAATACTTTTTTTTTCCAGAATATAAATTACATGAAGGTGTATTTTTAGGAGATTTTGCGTGGGGATATTGATTCGTTGGGGCTTTGATCAAATTGAGCATATTTATTTCGGTACATGTTAATGTTTCGAGTTATTGTGGTGGTGATGAGTAACGGGCTGAAATGGGAAATGGGTGAAATGAAATATAGGTTCGGCTGGGATAAAAAAGTGACGTAGCCAGAGGAGAAAAAGTGCAGCAATATAGAATGAGTCAAGGTTCTCCGGATAAAAGGTACTTCTAATGTGTACATAGCTTTCATCAGCAGGTTGGTCTATGGCGTCACGCATTCAGCCAGGAATTTCCTAATCTGCCCCAAACTCACAATCAGCTGGTGCACTTCCTTCAGCACTAGGTCTGACACAGAACTAAGCCGGTTGATTAGGCGGTTAGGTAAACACCAAGGCGTACGCTACCAGTGGTGTGGATAGCTTTAGCGGGAGGTGGTGATATGCCATCGGCACTTTATCTTTTGTGTAAGGGGAAGGATTCGAGCCCCTCACCCCTTGAGTGAGCCAACTTTCTATTCACAGACTTGCTACAACTGTTCTTTTAGGAGAAAATTGAGTAAATATCAAACCATACTCGATAAGCTATCTGACGAGTAGTTGATGAAATACTCGAAGAGTGTCATCAACAAAGTCGTCAACATCCTGTAATGAACCATATTTTGGCGTGGTAGTGCTGCTCCCACCGGCAGATCGAAACAGCACTTGATGAGTAGTGATCTGTTGGTGGTACGAAACCAGAGGTCGAGGGTCCCATTACTCCTCGACCCAGGTGCGACCGCGTGGGCGTAAAGTAAGGTCAGAAAATGTTTCGGTTTCTGTGTCTCGTGAATAACGGTACTCTGCGCTAATTCGATTGTCCATTCCGGTTTCTTTGACTAGATAAAATCGCACTTACCCCACGTTGAGCGCCGAATACTTTCAAGCTTGTTGATTATTTTTCAACGTAAATTCTCACTGACGTAAGATTAAAGATTAGCCATGAGAAACCTTAAGGTTGCTTATGCTAGGTTAGGTTAGGTTAAAAGGGCCGTGATACATACATCACAAATAGACCACCACTGGGTCCTTTGTGATACCACCATCGACTCCACAACCTGAGTCTTACCTACTCATTGAACCAGCCTGAGCTGTGGAGAAAGCGATGGAGCCGACTGATGCTAACATTCATAAGGTCGTCCAGATCGCCAAAATAGAAAGACCCCTTCTCGCCATGGCATGACACCCACATAGCAGATGAAAGGTACTCTCCTCCTCATCCTCATCACCGCAGCTTCTACAGAGGTCATTTTGTGGAAGCCCCAATCTCCTTACATGTTTACCGATTGGGCACCGATTGTAATCACCCCCACAAGAGTCCGTAGCTTTCGTCTATTCAACGCCAGCAGCCCTGCAGACCGTTTGGGATCAATCGTAGGCCAAAGTTGCCTGCTAACCATGCAAGTGCTACCATTACTCCTCCTCGCGTTGGCAGTACTCGACACGTCAGCAATTACCATCATTTTATAGGCTGATAAAGACCACCCGAGATGGCGATAACTAAACCCGGTCCCCCCATGAGCCGGAATCCAACAAACGGAGATGTTAAAAAATTGTCCAATCACCAGGAGACAGGTGCGACATGCGGCAACAATCTTTGAGTTTGTAATCACAGACTATCCATGACGATGCTGATACGTCTAGCAGCTATGACATTAGGCCTGAACCAGATGAGAGCCTCCAATACAGCCGCGATCTTCGCCTGAAGAACGCTGCAAAATTCAGAGAGATATAGTGACAAGTTTATATTCAGCTTGTCCGAGTAAACTCCCACTCCTTGATCCGTCGATCGATCGGTGTATAAACTTATAGCATTTGACTCCTACAAAGTATTAGCTACCCACTCGTCCCGTGAGGGGATTTCGTTTACAAAATTCATACCGAACAGATACTTGGGGAGAGTGTAATCCGTCACCGCAGGAAGATCCAAGCTGCTAAGAACCGACAAGTGTTCCGTGGCTGCCACAGTGAACTGTTCAGTTTCCTGACGACGAATGGCTACGTTCGAGCCCACCTACTTAGCAAAAATATCTAAGGGGAGCAAATTGGGCAAGAACAGCTGCTTCTATAGTTTCCCTATAATGGTTATGCTCACCATTCCTTGGAATTTCTCCAGCATACTTCGGTAAACCGCAAAGTTGAGGGCAGTCCACCAGACGATAATACTATGCAAAAGTATAGGTCGCAAGACTGAGACATAGAACCCGAATACAATCTTCGGTTTCAGGTCCCTTTTCCTACCTGGCCTTCTTACACGAGTATAGCGCAACAGTCGCCGTAGCTACTCATTCTTGGATATCGGGTCTCTATCCCAGTTTCCTCTCCAGGATGACGCCCAGAAACTTGGCTTTTTCAGAGAGAACAAGTCTCATTCCGTTCAACAATGGTAGATCGAATCTTGGTGGCTTGTGTTTCCTTGTAAAGAGAATAAGTTCTATTTTGCCCGGATTGACACCAACCCCAGCTAGCTATAGCCCACTTCGTCAGAATTGAGAGGGCATTCTGCATAATATCACCAAGCACAGAGGGAAACTTCCCAGAGATTGCGATGGCAATAACGTCCGCATACGCGATAATTTTGCATCCCACACCCTCCAGGTTCAAAAGCAGTTTGTTAACCGACAGATTCCAAAGAAGGGGGGATAGTACACCACCCTGAGGAGTTCGGCTATTAACACTCATATGGTATACCCAAGGCAGTACAAATAACCCTAAATGTTAGTAGTTGGTCTATAAGCATACAGACCGATCCATCTACGTTCCGACCGATGAGAGAATTGGTTATAGCCGCAGGTGCGACATGATTAAAAGCGCCCTCGATGTTCTGCAAGACAACCAATATATTCTTTACAGCCGAGAGACCTCTCAATGTAACTCACAAGAGAGTGTAAGGCCGTGTCCACCGACCTTCCCTTCCAGTAGGCATGCTGTGATGTAGACAGAAGGCATGTTGGAATGGTAGCACGCAGGTTTACATCAACCAAGCGCTCCAAAACCTTTAGCAGAGTTGAAGATAGGCTAATTGGTCTGAGGTCAACCGGACGTGCGTGTGAGCTTTCCCTACCTTAGGGATAAGAACAACCTCGGTCACTGACCATTCACGAGGAATGTAGACCGGTTTCAGACAGGCCCTTCGGATGATCTCCAACCATGGATAAGCAATACGAAAATTTAGATTGTTTACAGGCCGCTCAGTAAGGCTGAATTGCAGATAGCGGTGATCGGAAAAAGAGTGATCGAATGACACTCTCCAGTCTCTGATCAAATGGACAATATTCTCCGAGACAAGAGAAATATCTAGGACCCCTGCTCTATTTCTAGCAACAAAGGCAGGTTCCGTACCCGCATTGCAAATTAATAAGTTAGTACCAAAAGTGACACACAGTCATAATACGTATCACCATCAATAGGCTCAATAACAATAATGACTGCCCCGTCCTCTTCCACTGGTTTCTCAAAAGTTCTCTTGGCTTTCCTTATGTCAGCGACTACTCGCTTACTGAGCCCTAGTTCCAACAAGACAACAACTTGATGATTCGCAAGATGTTTATGTGATCGACACTATGGAAAATCCGGATCGAAAGCCAGCCTGCTCTTCATAAATTGAGCTTTCTAAGTGAGTCTTTAGTCTTTCCAGGACGATTTTAGCTATGGTCTAGGCAACGGCAGGAAGCATGCAAATGCTTACAATGATTACAGTCTGTAAGGCAACCAAACCTTCCTTCCAGTCAGTGGGAAAAGTCTGCAAAATAAATCCCAAATCCCGAGTATGAGACGTATATAATACCCTGGGCTTGTGTAGACCTAGTGGTGACCCCAAAATTTCAAATAGGCAACCGCCATATACATACATAAAGTGTGTTTCCTATAAAGTCAGCCTGAGCAGAGCTCAATCGATGAAGCTACGATGAAGGAACATTAGTAGGGAAGGTGGGCGCCATTTGAGATGAGTGGCCTCTTTTTATCACAACTTTATAGGGGCAAGATCCTATGCTATTCCAACCAACTAACCTACACTACAAACATTTGGCCAAAATTTCAAGTCGCTAGCTCCATTCTATGGCAAATTGTTGCGTATTTAAAGTATCATTTGCAGAGGACGTAGGGGTTTGTTTGGACGGATCTTTCCCTTTTTCAGCAGGATCTTACTACCAACATCTGTCCAAATTTTCAACTAGCTAGCTTCATTCTGTTGGAAGTTATCGTCGTTAAAGGAATATTTTATTTTTTGATATTTGTAGGAGAGGTAGGCGTTCCATTGGTCTGCTTATGCCCATCTTATTAAAATTGAAGCAGCTTCTCATTTGAAGTTTACATGCCAAAAATCAGCTCTCTACGTCAATTGGTTCAAAAGTTATAGACCGAAAACGTCAAAAATAGGGTAATGCGGGGCTCTTTGTAAGAAAGGTATCGTTATTTTCTAACTGATCGATTTTATTTCGCGAGAGAGTAAAAAATTAATAAAACCCTCTCGAGTCATCCACCAACGTTAGAGCTTTGCGCGTTTATGCAATCGGATAAATTTAATTATTTTACATATGTAGGGGAGGTTAGGGCTCACTTAGCCTGTCACGCCTATTTTCAATGCCAACCAACTAGATTAGATACAGCAAACATTTGACCAAAATTTCGAGTCTCTAGCTTCATTTTATCGAAGTTTATCGTGCGAACAGACAGACAGACATACATATGTACATACCAAGGGAGGCTCCTTTAAGGTGTTATATATTTTCATCGTGACAAGAACAACATACCCTATACCTTATAAGGTTTAGGGTATAATTATTATTTTTGAATAGGAAGTTAGTAGACGAAAAGTCTACAAATGCATAACCGGTGATGATGATGGGAAATTATTTTGAACCTGATCCACTGGCCTGTGGGAAATCTTTTTTGGCGTGGTCACCAGTGATGCACTGGCACGCAACGTGTTAATATACCTTTTCTGGTGTTAGCAAATCCCGATGTTATACATGGTTCTTTTTTATAATTTTGATGAGAAAGAATATATTTTTACAACAAATATTTAATTGAGCGCCCCCATTCAAATCTTCGCAAAGAAATTCGGTAGATTCATATTAATCCCAAGCAACACATGATTTTCAATATGTTAGTGTGTTCGCAAAAGATTTATTTAATCCGCCGTAAATATGTTAGCAGTTTTGCAAAATAGGTCGTCTCAACAAAAAAAAAAAAACGCACTCAGCTTCAAGGACTGAACACACAATCCGCTTTCCTAGAATTCAATCAGACCACCGACCAAACCAATTCAAATATACTCATACGTAAAATAAAATACATTTGATAGAAACATTTCCCATCGTAATAAAGATTTAGATATCTGGACCAATTCCATTAGGTCAGCATACAAGAATCACGCACCATACAACAAATCTGTTAGCATGTCTATTTGACCACTTAGAAAATTGATGGTCAATGGTGAGATGACTGGACTCCATACATAGATTTTCTACTTCTATCTTTAATCTTATGTTATTAAGCCAAACAAGCAAGTACGAGTATGGTGTCTTGAAAAGATAGACAATCACAAGTCGGATTCGGATATATGTATATATAAATATATATATTGCGATCGACCTAGTGTGCAAAAGAAGAGACACTATATCTGATACTAACAAAAAGCCACTTAGATAATTTTTTTTAGTTGAAACTTCATGACGAGTGGTGACACTAATCTCTCTTAAGTGTTGTGCAAACTACTCCAAGTGATACTACCGGGGCCATGAAGGTTCCACGCAATAGTGTAATTACAATGGGCTAGACACTACAAACCAACCATAGTCGCGTATATACAAACTACTGTGTGTTAGATCAACTCTTAATGGACCTTCTTAATGCCTCCATTGAAACCATAAGAGGAGGTTACGTAAAGGCCAAACTTAAAGGATTTCGTAATATCTAGATCGTAACTGGTATTCCATTTTGATTTGTGGTATGAGATCGGTCGACCATTCGAACAGGTAAAATCTTCTCAACTAATGCACACTCGTATATATCTTTATTCTATACGATCGTTTCGTCAATTGATGGATGCGATTTGACTATTTTGAATCGTAGAACTAGCTGACGAAATTATATAACAGATATATTGACAATCTAGCCAGGGGTCGATTTAACCAATCGGTGTCACCTATACACAAAGGGCGCCTTGAAGATCCATATCTGCATATATCTATACATCCGTTCACTTGAAAATTTACTCACCTTTATAATGTTCTTCTATTGGACAGCCCGTTGTCCGATTACTGAAGAAATCCATGACACCTTCAACCTTGTGCTTTTTATTGGATTCTCGTCGTATCTTGTGCAAGATATCTGAATCTTCGTTGGTATAATTTTCAACAGGTTCAATGAAAAATGATCCATCTGTCGTGCGTATGTGGCCACTCTGTAATGAAGACGAACAATTTAAAAAATACAGATAAAAATTTAGACACAATGTACAATATCGCAGTCGGATAGAAATTAATAGACATTAGAAAAGCTACAATGTGAATTCAGTGGAGGTTTATTACGATATGCAGGCGCTATCTCATGTATAAATTTTCTTTTTGTAATAAACACAATGTGCTTTACTGTCTAGACACAAATTATGATTCATGACTGGAAAATTAATCGACAATTCATTGAAATTGAGTCCTAAACGGCATTTCAATTGATCAATATTATGCAGAGTGATGCATTCAGCTCGAAAGTTATGGTATAAAGTTGAGTGGGTCGGTGCTAATCCAAGTCAATGACTTAGCTTAGCTATTCTCTACCACGAAAAATGATCAGCTTTTAAGCTAATTCTATCCACTGTCCCTAGTTTCACCCACACGATGGATTGTATTCATCAGCTACTTTAATCACATCGGAGGAGCAGCCAGACCAGATGATTAGTATTCCGACCTAAATCCGAATATGCCCTTGGATACAATGGCTACACTACATATATACCTACACATAGTGTGCAGTGCATTGTGTGAAACGAGTGTGAATTACTTTTCAATGAAATATGTTGGTTATGCGCTTATGCGTGAATAATAGAGAAAGATTTTATTCAAAAGTTATGGTATTTCTTTTTAAAGATCTATTCAACCAAAATGAGGCAAAATTTAAATGTTTTTTCTTTCTAATTAAACGTGTTGTAAACGAATCATCCAATTTTTGGCAAACGCAGGAAATGTTGTTAGATGGGGCAAAACTTATTTGTAACTTTCAAATTGTGGCATTTACAAATTGTCTGTAATTCAGAATGCTGTCGCCGGTTCGGGAAGCTTTTTGGGGGTGAGAAATTGTGTACTTCTGGTTGGCAGCGATTCAAATTAATTTTAAAATACGAGTGTGTAATTTCGTTAATATGAGGAAATTTAGAAAATGATTTGTGACTGTTTATATGTAGTTTAGAAATGTGGAAGCTGTAGAGTCAGCGTATTACAAAGAACAATAGACCAGGGGTTCTTAATCTTTCTGACAACGCGACAACATTGACTCCCAGTCAGACCATAGGCAGGGGGGTGGCACTTCATACGATTTAAGCAAAAGCGCATTGCCAATTGATACGCAAATAATCAAATGAAAGTTGCCTTTATGCCCGGTTCACATTATTCCAGTCCAGTAATCCAGTCCAGCGATTCAGTCCAGTGCTGGACTGGATCATATCGTCTACATGATTCCAGTCCAGTAGTCTGGCGAGTGTGTTGTTGATTCGGTAACTATAGTAACAATGATTTTTGGGCGAGCTGGAATCAAAAAGTAGACCGACAATCCAGTCACTGGACTGGATTGCTGGACTGGATTGCTGGATTGAATTGCTGTCCAGTGCCGGTTCACATTATTCCAGTAGCAAGTCCAGCGCTGGACTGGATTACTGGACTGGATTGGTTACTGGAATAATGTGAACCGGGCATTAGAGGGATAGGGACGGCAATATTTTAAAAAGCTCTTCAAATTCCAACTGCCTAGTACGTTTCATCGTATGAGTAACATACTTGCTATTCCGCATTACCCCTTCGTGTACTGATGGAATCCAACACATATGCAACTACTAGGCAGGCACTCTTAATTCGTATAGAGTCCCATTTCTTGTTAACAATAATCTCTTTTCTTTGCCATAGGTTTAAAATATCGAAAAAGTGGTAATAAAATTTTTGTATTCATTTCTTTATGATTTTTTTTTGTCTCAGATCTCTTTTCACTGACTAAAGTGTTTTCTCAAAACAATTTCAAAATTAAAAAAAAAAAAATTGTTTTTTCGTGAATTTTACATTTTATTGTGGGTAGATAATCACCAGCTTTTGTTCGGGCTACACGAATCTTTATTGATTGTAGATACAACTATTCCGGGAGCAACTTGCTCCCAACTTCAGTACAAAGCTAATGGCGTTTGCAGTCTGCGTTATGCACATTTATACGTTTTACGTTTTATTGTCTTGTGTCAAAGATTTTTCAGGTTTTTATTTGTCATATGTTTCGTATATAGTCCTTTTGGCCTGCAATTGCTTTTCGTTATTTTACTTACGGTTCGAATTAGTCGCGAAGGACAATTGCCTTCGTCGATGTTAAGAGTCCCATTCTTCCTCAATAGTAGGATTTCCAATGATTTCCAAGGGTCTAGTGTGAAAATTTTCCTGGATTGTCGCACAGCGTGCGTGTCCACACGCTGCGAATCCTATCATGTGATTTTCTTCCATGATGTGTGCCGGGTTACCGACGATTCAGCTGTCGTTGTGCATGTTCGTATTGCGTTCATCGCTTCTATTGTGTGTTGGTTGAACCTGGTTTTGACCAACCGTTTAGCTTGCCCAACGTACCATTTTCCGCACTCTGGGCAGATATTCTTGTAGATGCCGCATTTTTCCTATTTCCTATCGCTTCAGGGTTGAGTTGCGACTTGTTCCGATAGTCTGGATGCCAAATTTTCCCAAGTTTTTTTTTTATCTTGTAATACATATTTGAGCAGTGTATGCTCGTACGTATTACAGGATAGTTGTTTCGTCGATTTTGTTGGAACAATGTAATCAATTCTTGTTTATCGATCCGCGATTTCTTTTTCCTTATGGGTTTTTGGATGGCGTTATTCGTTCAACAATTTTTCTTCGCCATGTCAACAATATATTCCTCTTCCTCCCGGTGCCCCTTATGAGTTAGTGGGTATGTCAATAGTCCATGGACCATGGAATTGTATGCGGCCATTTTGTGTGCTCTGGTTTGGTGAGATGTGGACGGGATCAGTCTCTGGGTGGTAGTTTTTTCGCGGTATATTTCTAGCTGGATTTTCCCTTTGTTACTGTTTTGAGAGTATGGAACCTGCTATGAAGCGAGACTATCATCATACACAATCCATACGTGTTTCGAACACATTTTTTTTCATCGACTACCTTCCTATCCCTCGTTTATCAAATATATTGACTGACAATTGCAATTTTCGTTAGTTTTTTACAATATATATTTTTTTCATCGCCTACTTTCCCCTGGTTGCGGCACTGAAAATTACAGAAAATCATTTGAACACCTTGGGAACATTTTTCTGGTGTGTGTAATATGTCACACTATGTACCAAAAGTTTTGGCTCCTTTATATTGTATAATCTTCATATTCTCAATTCCGGATGATGAGCATGTCTAGGAACAATAGTACCACATTGATCTCCTTTTCGATGGTTAGTTTGTTGCCACTATGTAGTCTGTTAATTGCCAGTAGTATTTCGTCTATATTGTATACAACTTTGCTACCGCCGTTTTTTTCCTGGAATTAAAAGGTTAATCGTTAAAAAGTACTTACAGATGCATTATTCAAAGTACTGTCCATCGCTAGCGACATCTTTCGCCCATCTCTCCGGATTCCGTCCCGGAAAAAGGAGGCGCCTTTCGATGCGACCCATGATTGGATCCATTTTTCGACTTCCTCGTGCGAACGAAAATTCTGATGCGCCATGGAACGAAACAGATGGTAGTCGGAAGGAGCGATTTCTGTAGAGTACGGCGAGTGGGGCAAGATTTCCCATTTCAGGGTTTCCAAGTATGTCTTGACCACTTTTGCGACGTTCGGCCGAGCATTGTCATGCTGGAGGATGACTTTGTCGTGTCTCTCGTAGTACTGTGGTCGTTTTTCCTTTAATGCTCGACTTATGCCCGTACCACATTATGCGGGATTCGCCGAGCCACAAGCCAAGTGGGTTACACATTGTGCAAACCCAAGCACCGTGCATCTCTCCCGTCCAGCGATTTATCGGGTGACCTAAATGCTCCACGACTGCTTGCTCGGCATTCGTTGCATTGGATGAAATTCGTAGGTGCTTGGATGTGCACAAGAAGTTATCCACTTGGCTCATAATTCGGCGAGTCCCACATAATGTGGTACGGGCATAAAACGCATCAATTGCATTCGGTACCGATCTATGTGATAGTTTCATTCGGTTTCAGTAGCTCGTAGTACCTGTATCACACCGAGCTGGTCTCACCAAATGCAAAGTATAACCTTGGCGCCGTGAATATTCGGTTTTGCCGTCGACGTTGAAGCATGTCCGGGCATTCCCCATGACTTTCTGCGCTTGGGATTACCGTAACAGACCTATTTTTCGTCGCCGGTTACGATGCGTTGTAAAAATCCCTTCCGATTCTGCCTTTGAAGCAGTTGTTCGCATGCAAATAATCACCGTTCAATATCTCTCGGTTCTAGCTCGTACAGAACCCAATTTCCTTATTTCTCAATCATGCCCATGACCTTGAGGCGTTTCGAGATGGCTTGCAGAGTCACTCCCAATGATTCAGCTAATTCTTCTTGCGTTTGGCACGAATCTTCATCGAGCAGTGCTTCAAATTCGTCGTCTTTCAAAATTTTTTCTCTCCCACCACCATGCTTGTCCTCGACATTGAAATCGCCTCTTTTAAAACGTTGAAACCACTCACGACATGTTCTGTCAGTCAGAGCAACCTCACCATAAGTATCTGAGAGCATTCGATGAGCCTCAGCTGCAGTTTTTTTTTTTTTCAAATGAAAGCAGAAGATCAAAACTTCCCGCAAATTACGAGAACTTGGCTCGAAAACAGACATTTTGTATCGCGAAATTTATTAAAAATGCGAACAACTTTTACTAATGCGGGGATGTCGATACATTCACAGATGTCCAAACTCACTTTGTGACACTTTTGAACTACGTATTTTGACCAGCCCTCACCGATGCAGCCGTCTGTCGGAAAACGTCGGAAGCAAAGTTGTACACGTAATACATTTGTGCATTCTTTCAGTTTTTAAAAGTGGCGACAAACGAGTGCACAACAATCGGAGCCCCAGGGTGCTCCTCCGTCGAGACGACAATGCTTGACTGCACCCGGCACAAACTCGGGCGAGACGGCCTGATCAACCAACAAAATTTCTCCAGAAGAAGGAAATGAAAATAATCAGTGATTCAACTCGTAAAACCTGGCGTTTTCTTTAAGGAAACAATCTCCACACGCCATAATGATGTTGATATGAGGAGGTTTTCTTTTTCGGAGATTCCGACATTTTTTGCCGGCCACAGAACCTCACTGGTTTCGTTTCTATGTTTACAGGCTAAGGATCTGCGCAACATCAATACCTGGAGCATGAACCGGTCAACAACCATTGCCATCATTTTTTACAGTTTTAACTAGTTTTTCATAGGTCGGCGGGACCCAGCTTCATCCTGTGTTGTATCGTCAACTCTATGTATTCAATGTTCTTGCAATGTACAAATGCAAATTATTTTACTGAAAATTGGAATTTGAGAATAAAAAAGTATTTGGTCCCGTTGCGGGGCTTAAACCGCAGACGACCGAGTTTCGACTAGCACGAAATGCCCGGTGCGTTACCGAGCTAAGCAACAGACACATACTAAATTGGTGTGCAAAATGAAACCATGTGTCACAAAAAAAATTCAATGTTCATTGTCTACTCCCTTGGTGGGGCAACGAGCTGGCAAAAACCCACATCTCCCGGAATTGAGCTGCAACAAGCATGTGCCACCGCTCAGTTTGTTGTGGAGCACTTGCTTCTAGCACCGCCAAACCTTCATTTTATAAGAAGGAAGCTAACTGCCCGTATTTCCCGAAAGAAGACTAAATTACTGGAGCGGTTCGATCATTACCAAACGGACTAATCATCTATTCGGATTAAAAAAATGGAACTTAACCTTCGATAAAAAAAAAATATTAAGTTTTGTAGGTACTGAATGTAAAGTAACAGAGGGAGCCAAGATTTGTGAAAATGAGGTATATTCATTCGAGTAACATGCCCAAAAATGCAAAATATTCAAAACTCTGATCCAATTTCGTCTATCAGATATTTCAAGCTGCTCAATAACATCAAACAGTGCTATTAATACACTGATTAATAGGTCCTATTCAGTCTTTCTGGGAACGATCTGGTGAAGAGTAAGTACAAATCAATCAATCAGGATGATAGAAGAAATGATTAAAGAATTGTTGATCATTGACCCCATTTTTCCTTATAAAGCATCCGAATTCTTCAAAGTCAGTCTATTAAAAGATTCCTCTTTTGAAATTTGCAATGATTATCTAGTGCGGAAATATAACCTAGATACACTTGGAATTTCCAAAAATACTAATTTTAGATTAAAGTTTTTTTTTTGTTGGAAACGCCATCATATTAGGTACATAGTTGCTTTTAGTTAGATAGTGCGTTACTCATATACACTGCGCACGAATCAATTTCGTTGAAGATTTCGATATTAAATTTTTTTTTTGATTTGTAAAATTCTTCCTTTTCTTTTTTAAATAGTTGGGGATTTTTTTTTAAATCTAACTTTTATATTATTTGGTAATGTCGGGAATTTCCTTGTGTGGTTGCTATAATCAGTTCAACGCTCATGGCTGCATTATCCTTACATTGTTTGTTTTAAAGAGTTTTTTGTTTTTAAAAATTATGAGTCTTTTTAATGGATTTTGATGGGAACCAATTGATTCCTACGTTTATATTTTCTTAAAAAAAAAATACTAATCTTACTAATCCATAAAAAAATATTTTCATATTGCAAGATGCAGTTACATCTTAGGTGCGGCAGGAAGCAACCTTAATATACCGTCATTAAGCAAAACCAATTTCCATAAAAACCCCAAAACCAGCGCAATCGACTGCTCCATGATTGCTACTCTATAGCTTTATAAAAACCAAAATTTCCTCCGTTTTTTCAAATGCATATTTTTTATTTAGGCTTTACAAAGTTGCTGAGGCGAATATTATTAGCCGTCAAAAAATATGAAATTCCAGCAAATATTTTCATTTCGTTCTATTAGTCAGCAGCACACACAAATCACTTGCTGAGGCGATGAAAGGGTTCCCACCATCATCGAGCACATTTCAATCAAAACAGATACTTCAAAATCGAAAGTTATGCAAAAGCAAACATACCAAATGATGCCCAAACAAATGTGGAAAATATATTTATTAGTTTTTATTTTTCCAATTTTTTATTTCGCGTCTGCAGCAAAAATGTGCGGTCAAAACATATAAAACAACAAGATAGAAATATTGATCCATCCCATGAATTGATAGATACGCGATCAGAATTTGTTCTTTCAATC
Source organism: Chloromyia formosa (assembly GCA_964017055.1). Classification (NCBI taxonomy): domain Eukaryota; kingdom Metazoa; phylum Arthropoda; class Insecta; order Diptera; family Stratiomyidae; genus Chloromyia; species Chloromyia formosa. The sequence goes on from OZ024817.1 coordinate 13,686,127, forward strand.
GAAACAGAAGTTTCTATCAAAACAAAAGTCAAAGAAATTGTCGGGAACATGATGGAAGTTTCACAACATATTTCAGTGATGCACTTCATGGATATTTCGTATTGATGATGGGTAGACTATTGGATTACAAACTAATTGATTTTACAATTATTGAGTAGTTAGAAGGTAGCCTTGAATTTTATGAGTTTTGTTGTTTTCTTCGGATCTTCGCACTTCATTTTTTAGTGCTGTTGGACTCGGCATGTTCTTAACTTAAGGCTGTTTCAACACAAAACGATAGTATAAGAAGGCGTAATGGCAGTTTGGAGATATATAAATGTTCATAATTTTTTAATTTATGGCCAATTGATTGAAGTGTGTAAGTGCTATGAATGTTATGACATTTATTGAATGTGATGAAGAAATGCCACTTGGAAGCTTCAAGGTTTTCTTTTTTGTTGCCGGGATGAAATGATGCTATATTCTACAATATCAGATGGTAGAATCTTCTAGTATCATCAAAAGATCACAGGCGGTTCTTAACAGATACTTAGATGGTCATTTGTGCTATTGATTTCAAGCAAATGTCTCAAAAATTTATTTGCTTAATAAAACACTGGAATAAGCACTAATAGGCAATAATATTGCTACTGAAATTGTAATTGATTGAAAGACTGCTTTTAAGCAATTGGGTCTCTAAGGATAAGGAAGCAATATGCCGGTTTATATCATTCGTACAAAGATCCAGATTGAATAAAACGGCTGAATTAACTTACTGGATACATAATTGGCATGTCTTGGATGAGCCATCTCTGGCCGATCACAGGCATATTTGTTTTGACATAGTCACATTAAACCAAGTCAAAACAAGCAGAAGAATTCCCCAACGCACTGACTGGGAAGGATATTCGGTCTCTCTGCGCGGGAAACTTGATCTGGTGGACAATAAAGTCCCAGAGAGGCTCAGCTTCCCTGGTTTCTATCGTATCGGAGGCAATCACATCCTCCTATGAAGAAAATTGCTATCTAAGTAGATCTACTGACTCTAGAGGTGTTTGATGGTGGAACTCTGAACTCTCTGCGCTACGCAAGAGTACTAGAAGACTCTTCAATGGAGCGAAGCATACTGGTGAGTGGGAACAGTACCGAGCCTCGCTTACACTCTACAACAAAGGTGTCCGCAGTGCCACGAAACGCGGTTGGATTAGGTTCTGCGAAGATGTAGATAATACCAACAATGTTGCCAGACTTCATCGTGTTCTGGCTAGAAAAGGCACCAAGTCAACACCCCAAGGAGACAAGATGGCGGTATCACAGAGGATGCCGGGAGCACAGGTGAATTGCTTCTTGAGACCCATTTTCCTGGGTGCGTTAGTCTAGATGAAGCTATCAGCTACTCGGTCGACATGGGGGTGCGCTATGAGGCATCCCGCTCTGACTGGAGTATTGCCAAAAATATCTTCACACACAATAAAGTGAAATGGGCCATTGACTCCTTGAACCCACTTAAATCTTCTAACACGGATCTGTTACAGAAAGGAAAGGATATACTAATCCCCTATCTCCTAAGTATATTCTGAGGTAGCTTTGCTCTAGGTTATATCCCAGATTCCTGGAGTTCGGTTAAAGTAGTCTTCATCCCAAAAATGGGCAATCGTCTCAAAGATGACCCCAAATCAAATTAGCCTATCAGCCTGACGTCCTTTATGCTTAAGTCATGGAAAAAAAATCCTTGGTGCTCACATCAGGTCCACACTTCTCACAAAATTCCCGCTACACTGTAAACAGTTTGCTTACCAGTCAGGTAAATCGGCTGAAACTGCTCTACACTATTTAGTTGGAGAAATTGAGGCAACCCTGTGACTAAAGGAGACGGCAGTTTGTGCCTTTTTGGATATCGAAGGACCTTTTGACAATACATTTTTCTCTTCCATTGACTCTGCACTTAGAGTACAGGGAGCGGATAAAACGACCGCACTAAAGGATGCCATCATTCAAAAAGATCATCACATGGATAGGAGACTGCACTTTAACAACAAACGTCACTCAAGGATGTCCGCAAGGAAGGGTACTATCTACTCTCTTGTGGTACATTGTAGTAGAAAACTTACTGTGGAAGCTTATCAAGATGGGATATTCAACTCAGGGATATTCCGATGACCTGGTCATAACTGTTGAAGAAGTCCTGACCGAAATTCTTCAATCGGCATTAAACACAGTACAAAAATGGTGCAATGACAACGGTCTTCGGGTCAATCCGGCTAAAGCGGTTGTTTTTCTCTTTTCGAAGAAAAGAAATCCCAGACAAATATCCTACAATGTACAACTCTCCAGTACTCCTGGCGGATTCCGCCAAATATCTCGTTGTTACTCTAGACAGAAAATTACTCTGGTTGGAACACCTACAGACAATATCTATCGATGGTTTTTACTAGTTACTAGCCTGTCAACAGGCCTAGGCCTGTGAATCAAGTTTGATCGCACTAATGAATTTACTTAAAAGGGTGAGCGGGATCGAAGTGGTGTCATTTGCTTCAGGGAAAGCGATGCCAAGGTGTACTTGGCGACGTTGGGCCGATGCCTCACATTCGCAAAGAACGTGCAGTGACGTTACATCATCGTCCTCACAGAAACGACAGCCGCCCGATACCAGACCCATGATTTTTAAGTGACCTCAAAAATGTTCAGTTAGAAGGCCACAAATACTTCTTACCCTGTTACGGTTTATTTTAAAAAGTTCATATGTCCTGCTGCGCGAGCAATCAGGTATGAACATATTGGCTTGTCTCAGCCTGGGAGATAGTCCCATTGGACGGTGGCGTCAGTGCACTCCCAGTCTCTGATGAACTTACTAACGGTACTTAGCGAAATCCCGCAAAAAGGCTCATATCCACAAGAGAGCGTCTCCGAAGCCATCCTGCTCAGCTCATCAGCCTGTTCCTTCCCATAAATTCTGACGAGGCCAGGAACTCAGTATAACGTTACAACGTTTGAGAAGCCAAATTTTTGTAATGTATTTTGGGAGCTACGCACTGGCTTGGACGAGACAGACCAGTTGCTTAGAGGATGGCTGATTGGCTTTGAGTAAATATAGCTATATTTTTGCTATGTAATTCGGCTTTCAAGCAGAGCCCCGGAAACGACTGGATGACAAGAACTTCTACCTGGAATACTGTCGCCAACCCACAGGTATCGAAATACCCTGGTTAGGGCCCTCTATTTCGGCAACTGTGCCATTAGCCGTTTTTGATCTATCTTTGAACTACTTGATGGTATCTGGAAGGAGAGTGGAATGTTGCTTTAACCAGTTTTCTCTGCTCCAGACTGTAGTGTTGAAAAGCTTGTTGCTGGATGATTCTCTTACCAGATCGTCCGATGGCATACTGGTTTCGCAGCTCGCACTGCACATCACAAGCCTTCAATCTATGGATCGTCAGATGACCAATATTCAGGCTTTATTTGCTCGGAAATTTCATGGCACTTAGTGTTTTAAAACAATTTCGGGCATATGACCACCGCGGCTGCTTCTTAGGAACACCATCCTGTCAGTCCAACTTTGCACCACTTTTTTCAGCATGGTCGGCCTAATTTCACAAATAATGAGCCGAATGTTGGCTTCCAAGTCGTCAACTGTAGCTGGTTTATCAGTACAGACCACTGACCGGAGACATCCCCACAAAAAAATAGTCCAAAAGACTCAAATCACATGACCTAGGCGGCCAATTGACAGGTCCATTTCGTGAGATGATTCGGTCAACAAAAGTTTGTCTCAATAAATTGAGTTTGTGTCGAAGTATAGCATGTCGCACCATCCTGCTGAAAGCATTTGTCTTCGAGATTATTGGCACTGATGTAGGGAACCAGAAAATCGTGATTCATTTGCCTGTAGCGCTCGACATTGACGGTTACTTGGGCTCTGTCTTCAGTTTGAAAAAAAAAACAAGCTAGAGTATTCAAGAGATTTCAATCAAATTCAGGAATATGATTTAACTAAAAATAATATTCATAAGTGTGAAATTTTAAAAAGATATCCTTAGAAATAAAAAAGTTTCTCTCACAAAGACGAATTTTTGGACCTGTCGTTCCTATGGCAGCTATATGACGTAGTGGTTCGATTCCGTTGGTTCCGACATATTTTCAGCGTGCAATAGAAGGAAGGCTTTGTACAAAATTTCAGATCGATAGCTTCTAAACTGAGGGACTAGTTTGCATAGAACCAGATGGACAGACAGACAGACGGACAGGCGGACAAAGCTTAATCGACTCATCTCATCATACTGACCAAGAATACCTATATACATATGTATATAGTTGATATGTTCGGAGATGCTTCCTTTTGTGCGTTGCAAATTTCATGGCAAAGTTAATATACCCTATCACATCCGTGAAGGGTATAAAAATGGGCCAATTACGCCTCCGACATACAAACCGAACCAAACCGTGACTTTTTTAAGATGAAATCGTGTCTTAAGAACCTCGTGAGGATTGTGCTCCCTCCAAAAATGACAATTCTGCTTGTTTACATACCCAACAAGCCAGAAGTGAGCCTCATCCCTAAAGATGTTTGGACGGTAAAAATCCGGTTGAAGTTCCAGTTGGTTTTCCGCCCATTCACCGAACGTACGACGCATACCATGGTTCAATACACAAACCGACATCGGTTTGTCAGGAACCACTGCAATTGGAGTACGCGGCGTTGCGTGAGAGTTGTCTTCTCGAATCAAGATTTTGTCTGTGCGGAAATGATGGTCAAACCAGAGTCTGGAGAAGAGAGAAACAAACGCGTCTTACCCTGTGCTCTTCAATCCACTTCACCTTTTGGTGGCGGATCAATTATGGTGCGGGCGCTATTTCCTTAAACGACAAAAGATTTGACGTTACTGGTAGTGCAGGAAGAATTATGGACTTTTGCAAGTGGTCCTTTAATTGTGTTGCGGTGTGTATAATGAACAAATGTAGAAAAATGTGCAGCGAAGAAAATGTTGAACGGCAATCTAGTTATTTTGCAAAATCTGCACCAAAACAAATGCCCCCCAACTTTCGATTCGAATCAACATCTCTTCAATAACAATTAAACCAATTTTGTAATCAATTTCAAATTTACACTTTTTTCCGTTTCCTGCTCAAATCATTACACAACATTGACCATTTCGAAATTCGATTCTTCTTCCATTGTACTCACTTTCAAATCTCTGACCATATACCTTTTCTTGCCACAAGCTATTCTAAGCGGCTCCAATAATAGATTGAAATAATTAATAAGAAACCCATTTTTCTTAATGCAGAAATAATTGCATTTACACCCGCTGATTTTAAAGCGATTATTATTTACCAGTAAGTGAAATATGTCTTATGAAAAAGAATAGAACAAATTGAATTCAATTTTTAATTTGCCCCGAGCCGATTCGATTTGTTCGGTATAGTTCTGGGGTGCTTCTATGGAACGTTTGATGAGATTATATCTGCTCCACACACAATGAATTTTCAGATGTTAGTTATACGAGTATTATGAAAACAGTATGCAGCCAAATGTTTGCTTTCTCTTCTTCATTTATTTATGTATGCAAGCATGGAATGGATGGTGTAGCTATCAATGGGAAGTCCTCGATTTCGATTCATTTGAATTCGAAGAAATCGATGGTAGTGTTTAATTTGATAAATTGTAAATCATTTTAATTGGTTTCGAGGATGTTTATTGTTATGTCGTCAGTTTTTGAGCGTGTAAATTAGTATAATGTCGATAATTTGACTATAGGTACCAAGATGTAAGCAAACGAATTAAAATAATATTTTTTTTTACTCCTTATACCTTTGCCTTCATGGAAAATTAAATTAAAAAAAAAACCACCATTCGGTTCGGCCAGACTAGGAAGTTAAAATAGCCTCAGTCTTCCCTTTTGTGAGTGGGGTTTGTTTCGAGACAAAAGTATACCGAGGTGAGTGTGAAAACTGATTTTGTTCAGAACAGAGTCTACTGAGTCAAAAACCCAACGTTAAATTTAAAAGATTTTTAGTTCATGGCGTTTAAAAATAAAAAAAAAAATTGTCGAGGGGATTTTCTGCAGAACTCACATGTATTAAAGGAAACATAACCGATAAAATTACTTAAGGTGCCTTGGATGTTCCGGAAAAACTGTACCGGGGTGGAGGCGACCAGTAGCGCAGTGTGATGTTTGCCTACTGGTGTTTCGGGTTCGAACCCAGTCCACGACGACGTTCGTGGCCATGGATGTGCTGGAGGTGCATGCTGGCAACTGCATTCTCCGAAACCAGTTTATGCCATCGAAACGTCAACTGGGCCACATGGAACAGTTGACGCGCTATGCCCCACAAGGGGTTAGGGCAATTTAGGAAAAAAAAAAGCCTCCAGTAATTCGCCAAGTCCAAGTTTCAATTCATACATTTTAATACCCTGCTTCAAAAATTCATGGCTCGTGATGACTGCAGAGCAAGGTATCAAAAGAATTAAACTGGTAACGCTATACATACACTCCGGTCGGCCTGTACAATTCAGACTGCACAGTTCTCCCGATTGTGATCCAAGCCTCTATTTTCTACCACACATGACCGGGAAATCCCGAAGGCCAAAAATGTAGAGTTTCGTATCCCAAAAGGCTGGTTTCACACCTAACAAACCGAACCAATCAACCGGTTAACACCGAGTAGTTTAGTATCGGCCAGATTTCCCAACAACTTTACGGCAAGTAAAAACATACCATCAGCAAAAAGACTTTTATGGCATTATGACAAAGCCGATTGGACACCTTAAATAAATACATTGAGTGCGTTCAGAAGGTGGCAAAAGAACAGAAACCGCTCGCGAGCAGTTCTGCAACTGCTCGCGAGCAGCTCCGGAGCTGCTCGGTTTGGAGTCTGCACCTGCTGAACGCTACTTCACCAGCTGACAAATCGACCAGCTGAAAGCTGACGATGACAATTTTAGACGTCAAGTGCCGAAAAGTGGAAAATACATGAATCCCACGCTGTCCATTACAAAAATCACGAACAACGAAGAAACAAATTCAAAAGCACCCGAAAACCAAAGAACTAGAAGCCGAAAACGGCGAAAACACAACAACCAATTTGATAACTGTCAAAACTCGGAAACTCGCAACATGAGCGTGAGGTTGAAAAAGAAGAAGAAGAACCTGAGCACTGATCAGTGAGCAGAAATATTTCTTGCTCGGTGAAATTTGATCATGCTCACCCGAGCAGAAGTTGCTCGGTCACTTCTGAACCCGCTCGTTCTGAACATGTTCGCTGAGCGGAAGTTGCTCAGTTCCTTCTGAACGCACACATTAGCAAACTTGACTTGTCTGACTGTTTCTCAACAAAAAACATCAGTTTTATAAGGGAAAGCATTGTGAATATTACATGGTTCGGAATGTGTTCATTTATCCCTCATAGTTTCAAAAACCCTGAACCGATCACTACCTCCTGGCTTAATAGCCATTGCAAAGAAGTTATTAGGAATAAAGAAGTGGCTTTTCGTGCCTATCAACTATGTGGCTCTGCTGAACTCAAAAATATTTATAAATCCGCGCGTAACGCCTGTAAATCTACTATCAACATGGCCAAATACAATTTCGACAAAAGCATCAGGCAAGAAGTGTTTATTCAAAGGAAGGGTGACAAGGGCCTTTGGTCGCTCGTAAAAACAGTGAAGACTAACTTCACGTCTTCATCCGTTCCACCTCTTTTGTATGATGGCCAAGTGTACAGTGAGTCTCAGGATAAGGCCAATCTCTTTGCGGAGATCTTTGCCGCAAACTCGTGCCTCCCATCAACAGCTCAAAAGCCACAATCCATTCCGGTGTGTGACTCAAGGCAAAAGCCCATTTTTGTACCAGACAGGTATTTAAAATTCCTTCAAGACTCGACATCTCCAAATCCGGCACCTGATGGTATATCACCTATAGTTCTCAAACATTGCGCATCCTCGTTAGCAAAACCTCTTCGTAAGTTATTTCACTTATCCTACTTCACAGGTATGTTCAAATCAGAGTGGAAAATTGCTAATATATGTACAACCACTTCCCAAAAAGGGTGATGCCAGTGATCCCTCGAACTACTGGCCAATTGCACTCACATCGATCTTGTCAAAAGTTTTTGAAACACTTGTTAATTCTCCATTAATGAATTATCTAGAGTCACACCATCTTATGACAGTACGGATTTCGATCTGCTCGCTCTCGCTGAGCATTGGAATCGTATCCATCAATACGGTGAGGCCAAAGTCATTGTTCTAGATATTTCCAAAGCTTTTGAAAGGCTTTGGCATTCAGCACTCCTGGCTAAACTCCATACTTGTGGTCTTGACTCCAAGCTCATCAAATGGATTGAAAGTTTCCTGTATGACCGGTCAAACTAACAATAAGTCGTTTTTGCCGGAGTCAAATCGAGACAGTATATCATTCACTACGTTTAGACCGCGGGACTATCTTCGAGATCTAACTAAATCGATCTAACTCTCGATGATATAAACGTATCGATTTAGTTAGTTTTGGACTTGGCTTATCTCCACTTGCGATGCGGAACTGGACTAAAAAAATTGGGACTATGTCGCTATCATCGCTAATGTTGATTCGGTGGTTGACGTTTCCTTTGTCGTCGTTTTTTTTTTTGGTTCGGCGTTTGCTTTGTTTGCAATTTCAGGAAAGCAGTGCGTGATCACGGGCAAGAAAGTCTTTTTCTGTCGTAAAATTTATATTTGTAAAATTTATCTGTGCTGTCAACGGAGAATGAAGAAGAAGAAGTACCTCTCCGTATGGTCGGTATAAACACTCCACCAACAAGTACTAACACTAAAATGATTTAGTTAAATCGACTTTTAGTTCCACGGTCTAAACGTGGCCATTAACGCCGGAGTTCCGCAAGGCACTGTCCTGTATCCAACCCTCTTTCTCCTGTTTATCAATGACCTTTTGTGTATAACTTCCAACCCAATACACAGTTTTGCTGATGATAGCACTCTTGACTGCACATACTCTTTTAGTACTGTGATCGATAGTCATGGTTGCCAATTCACGAGCCTACACTTTTTAACCAACTCCGTACACCGGACTAGGTCGACCTACTCCGAAATCGTAAAATGATCAGGTCGAAAAATGATTAGGTCGGAACATGAAAACGAACCCAGATCATACAGTCGTACTTATGTTAATTGTTCAACTTAGAATAGGTGTTGCGTTGCGATGCAAATGATAGAAGATAAGATGATAGGATCTGGGATTGGGAATTAACTTAAGTACTACTACATATTATTAATAAATGCAAGAGATGGGAATGACTGAAATGTCGCTCTGTTCGATCCTAAGATTTGAAAACCAGTTCTAGGTTTAAAAACGAAATTTAGTATTTATATGGCTATTTACGCATCCTTCGCATACCTGCTTTTGGAAGGTTCCCCTCACTACGCTCGCTCCGCACTAAAGCAATCACAACCCTCAGTATCGCTCAAACATGAACGCTCGTTTCGCTTAATGAAATGTCTGGGCTTCCTAAATAGATGCAAAAAATATTTCACGCCATCTGATTTAGCGTTTATATACAACAGTCACATAAGATGAGACTCGAACATAATTGCCATTTATGGGCCGGTGCGCACAGCACTGTCGGCATTGGACAGAATTCAACGAACAGCCTTCAGACTTATTGATGATAACGATATAGCTTCCCGGATAGAACCACTTCAGCACAGACGTGAGGTTGGTTGTCTACCACTTTTTTATCGATACTTCAACGGCCGCTGTTCGGCCGAAATAAGTAGTATAATTGCCGATGTTGCAACACCAGGCAGTCAAGTCGTGCCCATCATCCTACCATCGAAACTAGCGTCAGTCGAACCGCAAAATTGTATGACCCTTTCGTATGCAGAATAACTCGTATGTGGAACGCTTTACCATCATCTGTTTTCCCCTGCAGTTACGACAGGCAGTAATTTAATTTTAATTTTAACAAAATATTCACCGTCATTTAATTTCGTCTAATCCAGCTCAACCCATTCCTCTCCTCTTACCTTAATTTTCCTAACCTACTAAAGCTATGCTATTGCATTAAAGGGTATCCCCTAAGCTTTGGTGTTAACATAAAAAAAACTGCGATCAAAAAAGCCTCATCGACCCGAACAGACAGATATTTCGTCTATTAGGTTGAATTTCCCCCTGTCGTGTGAGACGTAAGATTAATGCCACGGCCTTTCCCGGCATGTCGTAGAAAGCCTTAGTGGCACAGGACAGAACCATCGAAAATCTTTTAAATGCTAACGAATCGTCAACTACGTCGACTGAGGCTGCCTACAAGTCTTGTCAGAACGTCCTAGAAAATAAATCACACTTACCATTCCATTGCACAAGGACACCGAAACTGCGGACTTGTCATCACCAATAACTTGACCTTTATAGAAGCATCCGTACAATTGACTATGATCACGATGATCATCTTCATACTTTTCCGTTCGATTCCACCAAGCGTGCGTCACCTGTAAATATAAAAAATCAAATACATGTTAAGTTTTTATCCAGATTTTTTCTTGCAGTTGGTTTGTACTTGTATGACATGATGTATGAATAAAAGAACTACGCGTTCGTGTTTTCTTAGAAACTTTTTTCATTTCAGAAACAACGTTTGCTATTTTTCATTTATACAAAATCCAATAGAAAATATCTTAAAAAAAAATTTACAACCATTATTATTAATTGCGAATAACTTTCAAAATTCACTTGTGACTAACATGCATAAAAAACAAACAATTGCGGAAGGAAGTTTTACGGTAGCGTTGTGTACAAGCTAAAACAAACATTTTTAAATGGGAGCAGAATGTTGTCAGGTGGAATTTAAATGAGGACAGACACAGTAAATGTTTATAAACATGTGTATGTTGGTACACAATATGTACAAATTCTTCATATAGATCCGGTGTTTTGCTTGACAAATAATCAGCATACAACAAAATTCATAATGCCACCAGGTTGCAAGCTTTCATATCTGCTACTGCTCACCTACCAACATATCAAAGATAGTGCGAGTACTTGTATCTATTGTACTACGAGAATTATTGCGCGACCTTTTACCCACGTATCAAAACTACGGTGTTTTTTTTATTACACCTGTGTCAATCCGATTGTTCGGATTGTTCACTTCTTGTTGCTTGATTGCAATGACATGAAACTGCACTTGGTGACCAGCGGTCCGTGAACTATCTTTGATTAAATTTAACTGCATATTTTATGGTTGGTCGATAAAGAGCTGCTACTGGATCAGTGACCAACTCAATAAATAGGTACAGTGATATGTGGCAACAGTCTTAGGAAAATTTATTAATCCAGTATATCAGCAACCTGTTGACATTATAGCCTAAGTGTCCTCATACACTGTCGAACTCGAACACGAACCTGGTACAAATAGCCTCTAAATAGGAGTAGCTCAAGACACACACACACACACTTCACATAAACGTGAAGAAAACCGGTCCACTTGGACCATGTTCGAGATCGAGCTCAAGTTCGACAGTGTATGGTGACACTAAGATTGCTGGTTCATATAAATGGCCGAGATAGAAAGTTGTGCAGACCTTTTTATTTTTGTGTACCTTTATGTTTTAGGGGGGTGCTGAACATGAATCCGGGGTTTGCCAATAAATGCAAAAAAAAAATTATTCCAATGGTATTTCGGTTGATAAAAATAATTCTGAGGTTTGCCGACAACAATTTTGATCAAGTGACCAAAAAGACCAAAAAAACTAAATTTCTTATTTTCGTTTTCTTTTTTCGTCCGTCTTTTTTGCACTTTTATTCGTTTTTTTCCTTAATATCTCCCAAAGTATACATCCTCCAAAAAAAAGTTAATCTTAAATTTTTTAAAGTACACTTAATTTGCTAAAGTTTTACGCCAAAATGAGCTTTGTATGTTCAGAAGCACCTGAAAAAAAGCTCTTCGAAAATGAAAAATGTGTATTCTTAATTTGTGAACAACGTTCGTTTTAGTGATGCTTTTTGCCTATATCCCACGAGGAAAATCATGCGGATCAAATTTGATGATAATTAAATTATCCATAATCTGAAATAAGTCAGATGCCCATTTGGTTGTTAGTAACTTAGCAAATGGCAAGGCAAAACTGACAAAAACAAGGACTTTGTGGATTTTTCCTAAGACGGGATTCTTTTTTATTTATTTGTAAATGCGCATTTCGGACACCAGTTGTGTCCTTCTTCAGTACAATTCAACTACTTTCGTCAACACCAAGACCTGCACCTATATACCCTCTATTTTGACAGCGTTAATTACTTTACATTACGTTACGTTACTCTAATTACCATTTAATGACATACAACATGTTTTGAAAGCAAATAAAAAATAGAAAAACCCAATCGAGAAAAAAGAAAATTGAGCCCCAGGTAGAATAATGATGACAATCATCCGTTTCACTTCCTGGGTGAATCCATCGCCAGTAGATTCAGCAGCCCTGATTGTAGATTCCCGATATCATGGTTCAGCCTCTGGTTTTCAGGTTCCCTTAGAATGGCCAGACTTTCTAGTGCATCCAGTTTCCTGCTGTCTGTACTCGCTTTGATAATCTCCACGTTGTCCCATGTTATGTTGTGCCCCTCTCCTGCTATGTGTCTCGCTACCATCGATTTTAGCGACGCGGGGTCCTTGTTGATTCTTACGCTAGACTCAGCCTCTCTCACGTGCTCACCCCATCGTGTGGAAACTAGCCGCTTCGTTTGCGCGACGTATGTTTTGTCACATTCTGGACATGAGACCTTGTATACGCCGCTTACTTCATGTTTCAGTTTCTTGTCCTTCGTGGACCCTAGCTTGTTCTTGAGCTGTTGCCTCCGGCTTGATGAGACCATTTCGATGTCCATATCCTTCATCACCCGCTTCAATTTCCCGGATGCGTACGAATGTGTGACGCCTATCCTTCTCCTAGGTTCTTCCTTGTTATATTGGAGGGTAGTCATTCGTTGTTCTTCTAGCTTTCTCTGTTTCTTGCGGATGAGACATGATATCGTCCTTGGTTGGTATCCATTCTTCAAGCCCGTGTCGAGGATGTACCTCCTTTCCCTTTCGAATCGCTCCGTGCTCAATGGAACCGTGAAAAGTCAGTGTATCATCGAGTGGAACGGGGCAAACCTCTGGGAGTACGAATGGTTGGAGCTCGATGGAATCGTTCTTTGTGTGTGGGTTGGCTTCCTAAATATGTCGAATTCGATGGAGCTCCCGTTCCTTATGATTTTCAAGTCCAGGAATGGCAGTTCTCCATGTTCCTCCATTTCCATCGTGAACTTGATGTTCCGGTGAACCGTGTTCAGGTTGAAGAGGATTTCCTCTCCTTCCTCTTTATTGATAATCGCCAGCACGTCGTCCACATATCTCACCCAGAATTTTGGAAGTGATCCTCTCGCCTTCAGTTCTTCCTCTGTCCTGTTCATAAAGATATCACTAATGAACGGAGAGAGTGGGTTACCCATGGCCACCCCCCAGGTTGCCTTGAAGAATCTGCCGCGGAACGTGAGGTAGTTCTCCGTCATGCATATTGTTGCCAGCCTCATGAGAAGGTTGACTTCCTTCCTCCAAGCCGTAGATGTGGGCTCCTTTTCGAGTAGCCATTCCTCCAGGTAAAATAGCGCCTCCTTGACCGGGATGCTCGAAAGAGACGACCCGTTCGTCGGACGAGATTGGACCCACGGTCTTCAGTTTGTCGATTAGGTCGTCCCTGTTCTTAAGAGATCTGCACGTCTTAGGAAAAATCAACGTTTTTCATTTAGTATTGCTATAGGCGTGGAAAACATCGACGAAAATCTCTTGTGTACTCAGATTCGTGTTCAGTACCCCAAAATACGTAAAGGAACACAAAAATCAAAAGATCTGCAAAATCTTCCGGGTTCATGTATCCTAGTTAAAAACACTCTTAATGCTTTCTTGATCTCCGAGTACTCTAATACAGACTTAGTGACAGTGAGCCTGTGGAAATTGGGGATCTCCGCATACCTGGTTTACGATTACATTACCTTAAAGAATGCGGTTGTTGCATCCAAAACACAGAAAACTAGTCTTATAATTGGCTGTCATGCTAACGCACGTCAAACTGTAAGTGGTAGCTCTGAAACAAATGCACGAGGGGAGTTGCTTTCCAAATACATAATCAAATCCAATCTCCTTCTCCGCAACGCGGATATTGAACCTACTTCTGTTACAAAGAACAGACAGGAGGTACTTTATATGTCAATCGTTTCTGATGACTTAAAACATTTGGTAAAAAACTGGAGGGTATTGTATGATCACTCTTTTTCGGACCACCGTTATTTGCAATTTATACTCGTTGAGACCCCAGTTAGAAATCCTGTCATCTTAAATCGAAAACGGACAAATTGGATAAAACACTGAGAATCTCTACTTAAAGCCCAGCCTTTTCTTCCAGATAGGCCCCGTAATAAGTCTGAGTTAGATGAAATGGTGCGTACACTTACGGACTCTCTTGACAAAACATCGAATAGATCGTGTCCCATCAGGAAACAAAACGTAAAGCAAGACCTGCTGGAGTGCCGAGATATCCGAGTTAAGGGTGGAGTGCAGGAAGTCTTCAACAAGGCGAAATCCTCGAGGTTTGAATCTGATTGGCTTTCCTATAGAAAGTCTCTCAGCTCATATGACAAAGAACTGAGGAAGGCTAAACGTAACTCATAGAGGCTTTTCCCCGGACTCATCGAGGATTCGTGCGAAACATCCGGTTCGCAAAAATTCTCTATACAAACCCATCCACACCAAGCTACGAGTATCTACTGAAACAAGATGGGTTGTTGACCTCCTCTAGCAAGTAAACCATTGACGCTCTCATTTGATACACACTTCCTTGACAGCTAGCTCCCAATACAATTCAAATTGCCTTCTATCGACTGAAAATAATACTCCATGCGACCCTGGTGTTATTTCAAAGGAAAAGATAATCTGGGCTGTTGCAAGTTTTGAGCCTTATACCATAAATCTGTAGGGGCCGACGGAATAATTCCTGCCGACTTCCAGCATTCGTCGGATATTTTGACACCATGAATTGAGACCATTCCTCATTATGAACTGAGGTAAAAGTGATTTTTATACCGAAAGTGGGTGGAGTTTTACACGTACGTCCCATTGACCTTAGACCAATCAGCTTATCATCGGTTCTTCTAAAATTGTTGTAAAGACTTACGTTCACCTAAGCGGTAACATTCCATCGAATCCTTTATCTTCCTCACAACATACTTAAGGGCAGGTCAGTCGATACAGTTCTACATTTCTACTTGGTCGAGCTGCTTCCCCTATGGATTAAGGCAGCTCCTGAATAGTAATTCATGGTGTGGACGAAACCAAGTGACTGAGGAAGAATTGGCTTTAAGCCGATTATATTTGTGTGGTAGTGGAGATCGAGGATGAGTCATTTTTGACTTAGACGCGCAATGACCCACTCCACTTTTATTCTTAACAACTATGATATGCGCTTATGCGTGAATAAGCACATTGACAGTTCTGCATTGTCTGGTGAGCTGTATCGAAAAATCTCCGGAAGAAAATAAGGAATACACCATGGTTGTTTTCCTTTATATAGAAAGGGCCTTCAACAATGTTAAGCATGGGGTGATCACTGATGCACTCTCTGGTCTGAGCCTAGACGATTCTGTCTCATTAACCTGGTGCTAACATCTAAGGTTATGCATACTTGCATGAGTGAGTCATCTGAACATAGATTTGTGAGAATTTGGGTACTCCCCAAAGTGGTTATAGATTTCTTCAATTAGAGAGTGAATTTCTGAGGTACAAATTAAATATCTTAGGAGTTAGTGAGATAAGATGGTGGAACAGCGGAGAATTCATCTCTCCAACGGGCAGCACTGTAATGTTGTACTCCGGTAAAGCTACCGGTAGTCGTCGTGAGTCAGGTGTGGGGCTCCTTTTAACCAGAGCCGCGCGAAACTGTCTCTTATCCTGGGAACCGGTCTCTGACAGGGTCTTGACCGCCAGGTTCCGGACCAAAATGAGGAACATCTCAATAATACAATGTTATGCCCCTACTGAACCCGACAATGTCTTGGCAAAAGACTCCTTCTACGAAGAACTAAACGCCGTTCAGAGCAGAACACCTAAAGGTGACATTATAATGGTTATGGGTGATTTGAATGCGAAAGTTGGCGCTGATAACTATGGGCTCAGACATGTGATGGGGAGACACGGTCTTGGTGATCGTAATGACAACGGTGAAAGATTTGTAGAGTTCTGCAACTTTCACAGTCTCTTCATCGGTGGTACTATGTTTGAGCATAAGGACCACCACAAAATCAGTTCGTCCTCTGTTGATCGGCGCAGAACACAAAATCAGATCGACCATTTTGCCATTAGTAAAAGATTCAAGAGTTGCCTCCTGGACGTGCGAAACAAGAAGGGTGCCGATATTGGGATGGGAAGAGACCATTATCTTATGATCGCTAATGTTCGATTGCGTATTGCAGCCGTGCGCCGCCCCAGCGACGAAAGATCCAGGCCCCGCAAATTCAACACCGCTCGACTAAAAAATCCAGCTGTCTTACAACAATATAATGACCATCTTGCGCAAAAAGCGGCTGAGATAACTAGTCACCCAGATAGTGACATAAACGAAAACTGGGATGCCATAAAAAATGCGTACATTGATAGCGCAAATACCATCCTTGGCCCAAACCCGGATTGCCGGAATAAGCCCTGGATGTCCGACGCTTCATGGCAGCGGATTGTTGAAAGAAAGGAGCTGAAAGTTCGTTTGGCTGCAGCCTCAGACGACAATCGAAGCAGCATCGAACTCCTTTACCGTCAGAAAGCTCGAGAAGTTCAGCGTAGTGTGCGACGCGATAAAAGAGTTTATGCCAATTCTCTTTTAGCGTCAGCAGAAGAAGCCGCTAGAAGTAACAACTTAAACGCCGTATACGGTGTCATCAAGGAGTTTACAGGTGGTCGTAACTCCTGCCAACATCCGGTGAAAGATAGTGATGGAAAGCTACTTATCTTGGAAGAAGATCAAATGAGGCGGTGGAAAGAACACTTCGCCGCGGTCTTGAACCGTGTAACCTCTGGTGAAGTTCCCCCTCATATAGATAATTTAGCTAACCATCAAAATGTGCGTATACGGTCCACTACCCCGACTAAAGAGGAAATAGTCACTGCAATTATTGCACTAAAACGAGGAAAGGCCGCCGGACTTGACGGCATCCCTGCCGAACTTTATCGAGCAGCCCCAAGCGTAACTGCCGATTTGCTGCACCCACTTGTTGATAAAGCGTGGAATACAGAGACCTTTCCCACTGAGTGGAAGGAAGGTTTGATCATCAAACTTCCAAAGAAGGGTAGCCTCACAGACTGTAATAATTGGAGAGGCATTTGTGTGCTTCCTGCCGTTGCCAAGATAATAGCTAAAATCGTCCTGGAAAGACTAAAGGCCCACTTAGAAAGCACAATTGATGAAGAGCAGGCTGGCTTTCGATCCGGATTCTCCTGTGTCGATCACATTAACACCTTGCGAATCATCATCGAGCAGTGCGCTGAATACGATTCTCCGCTTCACTTGCTTTTCATCGATTTCGAAAAGGCTTTCGATAGTGTGAACCGGGATTCAATATGGGCGGCCTTGCGCAGGAGAGGCATCCCTGAGAAGCTTGTGGCTATTATTAAGGTAACCTATGACGGCGCGAAATGTCGCGTTCTGCATAAAGGTAAGGTGTCGGGGGACTTTGAGATTCGCAGTGGAGTTCGGCAGGGGTGCATCCTCTCACCGATCCTATTCCTCATTGTGATCGGCGATGTGTTGCATGCAGCCCTATCCGGACTCGACAGAGGAATTCAATGGACTTTGACATCTTATCTACAACATCTTGACTACGCTGACGACATATGCCTACTCTCCCACAAAATCATGGATCTGTCCGCAATGGCGTTAGATCTCGAGAGGGAGGCAAGCAAGGTTGGGTTAAAGATTAATACCAACAAGACCAAGGTTCTTAGCCCGCCGTTGCGAAAAAGAAAGCCGACACCTATTGCCATCAATATTAATGGGCAGCCTGTGGAGAAGGTGCACAACTTCGTCTACCTGGGTAGCATTGTTGCCGAAAATGGTGGTACGGAGCAGGACATCGCTCGTCGTATCAACCAGGCAAAACGTGCATACGGCATGCTGTCCAAAATCTGGCAGGGCAGTTATCTCAGCATCAAGACCAAGCTGGGCCTGTTTCGCTCCCTGGTACTATCAGTGCTTTTGTATGGGAGCAGTACATGGAAAGTTTCCGTAGGAGTTACCAGAAAGCTGCAAGTTTTCGTCAACTCATGTCTTCGTCGAATTTTAAGAATTTTCTGGCCCGAAACAATATCAAATGAAGAGCTAAGTCGGCGTACGGGTCAGATGCCAATCGACGAATTGATACGCAGGCGAAAATGGCAGTGGATAGGTCACACATTGCGGAAGAGTGATAACTGCATTGCTTTGCATGCCATGAAATGGAACCCCATTTCCAACCAAGGCCGACCAAGAGGGGGTCCTCGAATCACATGGCGTCGATCTGTGGCAAAGGAGTGTCAGGTACTGGGTAAGTCTTTTGGGGAGTTGCGCCCCATTGCCCAGAACAGAGTACGATGGCGCGCAGGAGTAGTTGACGCGCTATGCCCCGCTAGGGGTTAAGGCAAAGTAGTAGTAGTATTGCAAAATGCCCTCTCGTGATCAACCATCTGGGCTGATAACCTTGGGTTTAAAATTAATCCGCAAAAAACCGAGCTTTTTCTTTTTACAAGATAGTATAGGACACCTCATGTAGTGCTTACTGTGCTGCAGGCTACGAACCTTGTTTTTGTTGATATGGCGACTTATTCTGATACGGGACTTTTTCTGGATAAGAAATTAACGTGGAAACTGAATTTGCAGGAGAGTGTTAATAAGGTGTTGCACTCTACTCCTGAAAAAGGAGCTATAGGTAAAAACTGGGGCCTACAACCAAAAGTGTTACATTGGCTCTGTGCAGCTGTTTTACGTCCTATACTTATGTTTAGGGAAGTCATCTGGTAGACTGCTCTAAGTATTGAGGCTAACCGTATTTTGCTGGGAAAGGCGCAAAGACTGACCAGCATTGCTATTTGTGGGGCTCTTAGAACGACTACCTCTGTAGTACTGAGCATACTGCCACTGGATAGATGGCCGCGCTTACGGCTATTCGAATTCGTGACACCGGTCAATGGTTTGTTTCAAGTGTAGGACATACTGCAATTCTGAGCAAGCTTGATGTTCCGGCAACGACTGGCTACACTACTCCCGAGTAAATGCTTGAGAAGAAATTCGTCAGCCTGACACCACCACACAACCAATGGGAGGAGAACGCACTTCCACCGACCGCCCAATTCAGTTGGTATCTGTACAGATAGTTTCAAGACTGAAGAGGGAGTGTTCTCTGGTGAACTTGACATAAGCATCTCTTTCAGTCTCCCTGAACACTGCAGTGTTATTCAAGCCGAGGCTGCGGCCATTACCGAAGTCTTGACGTGGCTTTGTAGTCATGTGGTGGCAGCCAGGGATATAACAATCTTCACCGATAGCCAAGTGGTAATTAGATCCTTCGAGTCAGGTCTGACTACAACTAAGACCAATGAGTGACTTCTTTAATATTTTCTTATGCTGGATTCCCAGTCATAGCGGTTTCGATAGTAACTGTAAGGCAGATGAGCTCACTAGGCAGGTAAGGCTGTACAATCCATCGGACCATCCATATACCTAACGTTGCTTGTAAACTAGCTCTTAAGTCTGAAGCGATATTAGCAGGACTAACTCAATATGGCTAAATGGCAGCACATGCCTTTCAACAAAGCCACTATGGCCCAGACTGAATCCTAAGCACTCCGCTAAACTTCTGTCGCTAAATATGCAGCACATCAGAGCTTTCGTGGGAGTCATCACTGCGCATTGCATACTAGGGGAGCATGCAAGGAGACTCCGCCTCCTCTACAGTGACTTTTACGGGAGTTACGATGACGTAGACGAAGAAGAGTGTATTTTTCATCTCCCAGCTCGTGTCCTGATTTGGCAAGAAGGAGAAAAGAGTTTCTTGGGGTCCAATTTTTCACTGAGCTGGATGATCTGGCTAATGATAATGTTGGTAAACTTCATCGATTCATTAATAGCTCTGGCTGGTTCAGTGAGTAGGCTAGTATAGTGAGGAGTCCAAGAGTTGTATCATAACGGACCACTATTATACAACAGCCATTGCACCTAACCTACTTTTTCTCCTTTTGTAAAGTTTACCGTAGTTTGTAGTTAATTTTCAATAAATTAAACACGAAACATTTGTTCCTACTACAATTATTTTATTTGTAACATATACGTATTTCAGAAGCGACTTACTTCCTTCTTCAGTGTTTATGTTTCTAAAGTACAATAGCTCTTGACAAGTGTTTATATAATGCAATATTCTAACTTAATTACCTTACAATTTAATCATACCTCTAATGATGTCGGCCCATATAAAAGTGTTATACAATTTACCTGCGGCTGGTTTTCCTGAACTCGCATGCCATTTTCATGAGTTTCGATGGGCAGTTTCCTTCGTCGTCATTAAGTCGGTCATTAGACGGGATTCGCATTATTTCCAGGCTTTCCCAGGCGTCGAGTTTCGAAATTTGTCGTACCTGTCGTAATACCTTCACGTCGTCCCAGCATATGGAGTGTCCGTCGTCTGACATGTGTGATGCCACTGATGACTTGAGAGATGATGATGTTCCATTTCGTAGTGCATTAACAGCTTCTCGTGTGTGCTCCTTGAATCGCGTAGCTATCAGTCTCTTTGTTTGTCCGACATATTGCATACTGCAGTTTTGGCAAGATATTTTATAAATACCGCTCTTCTCCTCTTTCTTGAGTGGGTCTTTTTCGCTTCCGAGATAGGACTTAAGTCGTGCGTTGCTGCTGGTTCCCACTATTTGAATATCGTACTTCTTCAGTTTGTTTTTGATTTGGTAATAGAGGTTGGAGTTGGGAATACTGATGATTCTGAGGGTCCTGTTTGGGTCATTATCATCAAATAATGTCGACAAATTCCGTTTCCACTGTGATTGCTCTTTTCGTGTGATCCTCCTCAATATTTTATCTTCGCTATAGCCGTTGATTTTAGCCGTTTCCAGGATATATCGCTTCTCTTTTGCATAACCCTCGTTTGTTAGCGGATACGTGCATAGTCGATGGATCATGGAGTTGTACGCTGCCATTTTGTGAGAGTCCGTGTGGTATGATGAATTGGGAATCGTTCTTTGTGTGGCTGTTCTTTTCCTATATATTTCGAAAGTTAATTTTTCTCCTGTCCTTAATATCACCACATCTAAGAACGGCAGAGCTCCATCTTTTTCCTGCTCGACTGTAAACTGGATGCTTCTGTGGATGCTGTTGATCTCAGCGGTGAAAGCTTCCAATTGGTCTCTATCCACAATAGCAAAAACATCGTCCACGTATCTGTACCAGACTCGTGGCATAATCCCCTTTTCCTCGATGGATTCTTCTATTGATGTCATGAACATCTCTGTTATAAGAGGTGACAGTGGATTCCCCATTGCAACGCCAGCGGTGGTTTTGAAAAATCGGTCGCGGAAGGTAAAGTAGTTTTCGCTCATACACAGGGCAGCCAACTTGGTATATTGTTTCACCTTCTTACGCCAATACGGAGAAGTGTCGAATTTTGTAAGCCATTGTTCGAACTGGTAGATCGCTTGCTTAACAGGAGTGTTTGGAAATAACGCTTTTACATCGAAGGACACTAATATTTCGTTGTCGGCGAGTGGTTCGATAGTTCCATCGAGTTTTCGACCGAATATTCGGTCGAAAACTCGATGGAACTGATGCAACATCTACAAAATATCGAACCACTCGCCGACAACGAAATATTAGTGTCCTTCGATGTAAAAGCGTTATTTCCAAACACTCCTGTTAAGCAAGCGATCTACCAGTTCGAACAATGGCTTACAAAATTCGACACTTCTCCGTATTGGCGTAAGAAGGTGAAACAATATACCAAGTTGGCTGCCCTGTGTATGAGCGAAAACTACTTTACCTTCCGCGACCGATTTTTCAAAACCACCGCTGGCGTTGCAATGGGGAATCCACTGTCACCTCTTATAACAGAGATGTTCATGCATCAATAGAAGAATCCATCGAGGAAAAGGGGATTATGCCACGAGTCTGGTACAGATACGTGGACGATGTTTTTGCTATTGTGGATAGAGACCAATTGGAAGCTTTCACCGCTGAGATCAACAGCATCCACAGAAGCATCCAGTTTACAGTCGAGCAGGAAAAAGATGGAGCTCTGCCGTTCTTAGATGTGGTGATATTAAGGACAGGAGAAAAATTAACTTTCGAAATATATAGGAAAAGAACAGCCACACAAAGAACGATTCCCAATTCATCATACCACACGGACTCTCACAAAATGGCAGCGTACAACTCCATGATCCATCGACTATGCACGTATCCGCTAACAAACGAGGGTTATGCAAAAGAGAAGCGATATATCCTGGAAACGGCTAAAATCAACGGCTATAGCGAAGATAAAATATTGAGGAGGATCACACGAAAAGAGCAATCACAGTGGAAACGGAATTTGTCGACATTATTTGATGATAATGACCCAAACAGGACCCTCAGAATCATCAGTATTCCCAACTCCAACCTCTATTACCAAATCAAAAACAAACTGAAGAAGTACGATATTCAAATAGTGGGAACCAGCAGCAACGCACGACTTAAGTCCTATCTCGGAAGCGAAAAAGACCCACTCAAGAAAGAGGAGAAGAGCGGTATTTATAAAATATCTTGCCAAAACTGCAGTATGCAATATGTCGGACAAACAAAGAGACTGATAGCTACGCGATTCAAGGAGCACACACGAGAAGCTGTTAATGCACTACGAAATGGAACATCATCATCTCTCAAGTCATCAGTGGCATCACACATGTCAGACGACGGACACTCCATATGCTGGGACGACGTGAAGGTATTACGACAGGTACGACAAATTTCGAAACTCGACGCCTGGGAAAGCCTGGAAATAATGCGAATCCCGTCTAATGACCGACTTAATGACGACGAAGGAAACTGCCCATCGAAACTCATGAAAATGGCATGCGAGTTCAGGAAAACCAGCCGCAGGTAAATTGTATAACACTTTTATATGGGCCGACATCATTAGAGGTATGATTAAATTGTAAGGTAATTAAGTTAGAATATTGCATTATATAAACACTTGTCAAGAGCTATTGTACTTTAGAAACATAAACACTGAAGAAGGAAGTAAGTCGCTTCTGAAATACGTATATGTTACAAATAAAATAATTGTAGTAGGAACAAATGTTTCGTGTTCAATTTACTACTTTTTCTCGTAAAAGAAAAAAATATATTTGGGGGTCTCTGATACTTCAGAGATCAAGCACGCCCTAAAACACCACTCACAATTTGCCAAAAAATCATAACACTCGGAAATGATCAAACGAATGATTTCCATGTGCTGTGATTTTAATTAATTTTGCTAGCAAGTAAAAAATGTAATGGAAAAATGCATTTAATACAATACTCCCACATATTATCGTAGATCAAACTTCATTCACTTTAAGAGCCCAAAGAAGAAACAAAAAAGAATTTGGGCATAATTCTTAAGTAAATCAGTGCGATAAATATAGCAAATATGGAAAAGAATCCAACTAGGGATGGGGATTAGATAAGATATTCAGATTAAATGCTAATACACTGCTTTCCAAATTTCCACAAAACCACAATAAAATAAACAAAAAAGTGATTGACCGCCCACCTCTGGGTTAATAGACTTAAAACGATTGTCCGCTAAAAAATGCAACCACCTTCAACTCTTCATTCAAGATTTCCAAGACAGCGTGTCGTCAGTTTTTTTATTTAAACACACATGAAAAAAAGTGTTTGCTTACGTTGATCGTCCCCCATATCGAATTTGCATCAAAATCGTAAAAATCAGTCATATTTACACTTTTTCGCGATCATCAGCAAATTGACCAGGTAAGCAACAATTTTTTTCTCTCAATTTTCAATCTTTGCGGTTTAGGTCGTTTAGAAAGAACGCCAAGTGTAAGGCAAGAGTAGTAGTGCTGGTGGCTCAACTGCGGAAGTATAATAGAAGCCAATAAAATCCACTCCAAAGCCAATAACATAATCGTTAACAGCTCACTCGAAACAAAAAAAAATCAACGTTAATTTCTAAACAAATATTGAAAGTTGTAATGCGGCAAAATGTACTAACTACATACAATAAACATAAGATATTTATGGCATTCAAAAATTTATTTATACTTTCAATTCATACTCATAATTTGAGTACGGATGTCAAGAAATTGCAAAGAATCTTGGATGTGGTAGCTTCATTTGTTAGTGTGCAAATATGTATTAGAAATCGGGTTAAAGTGCACTCACCTGTAATTGATTGGGCATAAATGCAGCATCTTGATACAAGATTAAATGCATTCGCTTTCCAAATGCTTCGATCATATACTCAGGATGCGGATCCCAAATACGACTCGATCGATTTCGGAAATTACCTGTGATTTGTGGAATTTGCTGATTGGCTGAAAAAAAAAAGAACGAAAAGACAATTTTTTTTTAATTGATTGACAATTTTAAATGAGCATCATTCAGTAAAAAATAAATCTACATTGAGCGCCAATTTTGATTTTTAATAGGCGTACTCTCGTGGGGGTTATTTCTTAGATTTTTTTATAGAAATATTCTTAATATCTAATCTGGCGAACACAGGGGGGTTCACTGCAACCTGAAAAATTTTAGGCTGAGCCTACAACACACTGGAGTAAAAAGGAAGGTATCTTATCCATCTCTAAAAGGTTATGCCGAGAAGAAGGCGAAACACTGTGTGTCACAGCACGAAACGTAATGATGTTTAAACAGAAAGATACCAGTTGGACAATCGAGACGATAGGAGAATTATATCTTTGACACACGATGCACGAGAATGATAATTCCCATTCGAATGATAATTTGATTTCATGTGTGTCCTTGTGAATGATCATTCAAACTTCGTCCGAATGATAATTCACGAATTACAATTGCCAGAGCAAACGTAATTCCTTCTTTGTGTATGCAGTTGCACCTATCGGACAAATTGTCATTGAATAGCAATAATATTCGCTCGTTGCGATATATTCGTTGCTAAACGATATAAACAATATTTATTCGGAAAACTCAACGCTAAGTCGATTTGGCAGTGACAGTTGGAATGATGTTCACATTAATGTGTGCATGTGCAATTAGTCATAACCAGCATTTTATCATACGCCGAATGGTCACATTCACATGTCGACAGCAACATTACAGATTGTTACTCGGCCCGTTGACGCGCTCGATAGCTCTGAGGTCTTGGCCGCATTAGTATGATGCTGCATCTAGAGAATCAGGGGTTCAATCCCGACGCGTTAATAAAAACTGCCTGTGGCAGCGACGTAGCCAGGGGGTCCGGACCCCTCCCGAAATTTTGTGGTTATTCAACAATATTGAAAGATGCACCTACATAAAGGCTTTTTTCATTAATTATCATTAGTCTATGGCGTCACGCATTCAGTCAGAAATTTCCCAATCTTCCCCAAGATAAAATTTCTCTCGGTTTCAACTCGTACGGAACCCAATTTCCTTGTTTCTGAATCATGCCCATGGCCTTGAGGCATTTCGAGATGGCTTGCTGAGTCACTCCCAGTGATTCAGCTAATTCTTCTTGCGTTTGGCACGAATCTTCATCGAGCTGTGCTTCCAGTTCGTCGTCTTTGAAAATTTGTTCTCTCCCACCACCATGCTTGTCCTCGACATTGAAATCGCCACTTTAAAAATGTTGAAACCACTCACGACATGTTCTCTCACTCAGAGCAACCTCACCGTAAATATCTGAGAGCATTCGGTGAGCCTCAGCTGCAGTTTTCTTCAGATGGAAGCAGAAGATCAAATCTTCCCGCAAATGACGAGAACTTGGCTCGAAAACCGACATTTTGAATCGCGAATCTTATTAAAAATGCTAACAACTTTTACTAATACGGGGTTGTCGATACGTTCACAGACGTCCAAACTCACTTTGTGATACTTTTGAACTACGTATTTTGACCAGCCCTCACCGATGCAGACGTCTGTTGGAAAACGGCGGAAGCAAAATTGTACACCTAATACATCCATAAGCGCCTTTGGCGGCGATCCAAAAATGTTGGATGTCTTTATGCTTGGCCGTATGGTTGTGTAGTGCTGTTCGATATCTTAGTCCTCGAACCAAAAGGAAATAGTAATTGACACTCCGTTTATCGTATGTACTCCTATTCCATTATCTGGCCCTAAATTCCTGAATGAAGCCGTTCGATCAGCTTGCTTAGTGGGGCGGATGCGTCCCTCAATAAAGCCACTCTAAACTCTTCGCGGCGCTTTTAGGTTGGGTTTCATTAAAGCCGGGATGGGCCCGACTTCAATATCAGAGGCGCCAAATTTCATCGGCAGCTCATTCACACTAAATATAAAATACGAGTGGCCCCATAATATACAAAATTAAATGACGATGTATCATAGTAAGTTCGTAACTACTTAAAGCGGAAATTTATTCTATACAATTCTAGCACGGGATAAATATCTCCAAAACGGTTATGAATTCGCTGAAAAGGACTTCAGATTCGTTTATTTCAGATCAAATTTGATTGAAACCCATCATTAGAATTTAGCGCCTCAGATATTGAAGTCGCCCCCCCCCCCCACCCGGGATGCAATCTCGTCGTTCTAAAAAAAAAACGTACATACATGCGATCACGCTGATGAGTCGCTCGTTGCCGGCTCCACTGGGCAAAAAGCTGCGCCTTCATCGGCTGAAAAGTTGCTGAATCACTGGCAGAAACCTGCTGCTCCATGGTAAAAAAGTTGCGGCGCCACTGGCCGAAAAGTTGCGGTTCCACTGGTCGAAAAGTTACGGCACCGCTGGCCGAAAAGTTGCGGTTCCACTGGCCGAAAAGTTACGGCATCACTGGCAGAAACCTGCGGCTCCATGGTAAAAAAGCTGCGGCACCACTGGCCGAAACCTGCGGCTCCATGGCAAAAAAATGTTGCGGTTCCACTGGCCGAAAAGTTACGGCATCACTGGCAGAAACCTGCGGCTCCATGGTAAAAAAGTTGCGGCACCACTGGCCGAAATCTGCGGCTCCATGGTAAAAACAAGTTGCGACTCCACTGACCGAAAAGTTGCGGTTCCACTGGCCGAAAAGATGCGGTCCCGCTGGCCGAAAAGTTGCGGCACTACTGGCCGAAATCTGCGGCTCCATGGCAAAAAAATGTTGCGGTTCCACTGGCCGAAAAGTTACGGCATCACTGGCAGAAACCTGCGGCTCCATGGTAAAAAAAAAAGTTGCGACTCCACTGACCGAAAAGTTGCGACTCCACTGACCGGAAAGTGGCGGTTCCACTGGCCAAAAAGTTGCGGCTCCGCGGGACGGCGACAACACAATCCTATTTCGATTCGTCGCGTGCGATGTGTACGGGCGGTCAATTACAGCCGGTGATGTCCGCACCCGTGCCGCTGTAGACTGTACTACCTGTTCTTTTCCGGCAAGCAGCCACGCCGTTTACTTTGGAGGTTAGCTTTCTCGCTCTGCCGATAAAGTGGACGACGTTACTGCTGGCCGCAACTTTCTTTTTGAATTCCTAATACAGGGGACATTTCAGTATAATTGTGGACCTTCTACCACAGTCTTGACCTACCTTGCCCGTTTCTTTTTCTATGTTGAACTGAGAGACTTCCCACAACACGAACACTTATCCCACGCTGGCTGCACCCAGAAGATTGGCACAATCTGAAGTGGCTGCCAAAATCCAATCTTTCAACTTCCAGGCTGGAACTTGGAAGATTCATTCTAATAGGATTCCGTTTTCTGAGTTCCAACGTGAATTCAGCACATATGTATGTCGCTTGGAGCATTTACGCGAAATACACACTTAAAACATGTCATACACGCAGCGATCGATCGGCCGATCCATCGGCCGATATCGATATCGGGCGAATGTGTATGCGTTCATCGTTGACGATTTTTTTTACAGTTCCATATAATTTCGATCAGTTGATATTTTGTGGCGATCCATCGGCCGATCGATCGGGCGACAGAAGGCTCCGTGTATGTGGGGTATAAAACATTTTCAGCTCCGACCCGGACACGCGAAATAGCATTGCCATCTTAATATATATTAAGTGGCGATGGAAATTGCCAAGCATATTTTCGCTCACACTTGGTCATGCCGCTGTCGCGACGATTCAATATCTGTAGGCCTAACTGGAGTGGTGTTATGATTCTTTAATAATTATTTGTTTAGTACACAAAATAATAATTAAAGTCTAATTGATTTAGGCCTGTTCCTAATACCGGGATCCGGGTTTGGTACCGGTTTTTTTCAGCACCGGCACCAAAAATTAAGAATACCGGGATCCCGGTTTTCAAGTACCGCCCAGTGGCGGCTCGTGACTGGGGGTTCACAAAGAAAGACAAGATTTTAAGATGATTTTTTTTTAATATTTCTAATTTCAAAGTAAGAAATAGTTGATACATATTTCATGAATGGAAATAGATCAAGCAGAAAAAATGTAATTCAGTACAAAATATTAAATACACGTCTTATAGATGAAATCTAGTCTCCTATTCTTTTTCGATGCGAACAGATCAATTACTTTTTCATTAAAATCTGGAATTTTTGCAATCATGTCTTTCTCTATTGAGAGCATGGCCCGTGCATTTAATCTTTTCTCACTCATAGTACTTCTCAAAAACGTTTTGACTCTCTTTAAGGTGGAGAAACAACGCTCAGCTTCTGCCGTTGTCATGGGTATCGTAGATATGACCTGGAGCAGTTTCATAATCTCGCCAAACGTTTCATTTAAATTGTTGTCAATGATACATTGTAAGAGACTAGCTGCTCCACTTAGGTTTCGGAAATCTTGCCGCTTAGGCCCTAACCAGATTGAACGCAGAATGCAGCAGCAGCGGCAGAAGCAACAACAACAACACGTGGATCTATCGCGATGACACAGCGGCGATGACAGATCTACGTGTTGTTGTTGTTGCTTCTGCCGCTGCTGCTGCATTCTGCGTTCAATCTGGTTAGGGCCTTATATAATACCTCTAGTTCTGTTTTTAAACGGCTCTTCTCAAAAAATGGATAGGCATCGATTGCTCGCTCAAAGAGGTGAGTTGAGTAGGAAATTTTGCTTCAAATTCTTCAAATCTTTCGACTTCAAAAAGTGAAACAAATGCATAATGCGAGGTAAATGAGAATCTAGTCTTAATTTGGTTAATTATAGTGTCACAGACTTCCTTCACAGCAACTGTTCTAGTATGGGCATTCTCCGTCTTCCTTTTTGAACATAGATGCCTGCGTTCCACTTTCCGCCTCCAGTCGTGTTTTTTCCATATTGTCTCTTTCTTTTTGGATAGACTTCAAAAATGTACCAACGTTGGTTTTCACTTTTGTTGCGTCCGTGTTACGTTACTGCAATTGGTTATATAATATGTCGACATGCGGCAAAATTTTATGAAATACAAAAAGCCAAAATATGAAAACTGGTTCATTGAGCATCCTTCGTATAGCTCCTGCTTGATTTATAGGGCGAACATGAGATGGTCAAATGGCGTTACGTGCCAAACAACGAAGTCGATTTGGCCGAAACTCGACCCTAGCCGCTCCGCCACACTGCTTTCACTGAAGAGAAATCACATTGGCAGAGTTGTGGGGGTTATTACGGGGCACTGTCCTATAGGAGAGCTTGCCTATGGAGGCTTCGCATTCCTCACAATGACTACTGCAGGAGCTGTGATGACGTGGATGAGGAGGAGAGCGTTCTCCATCTCCTCTGTCACTGTCCGGCCCTGGCTGAGAGGCGGAGGAGGTTCCTGGGTTCCCGTTTTTTGTTGGGAACTGGAGGACCTTAAGGAAACGAGTGCAGTACAGCTCAATCGTTACATTGCCAGCACAGGCTGGTTTTAATGCCTAGGTTTTTCATTAGGTGGATCTAGTGGTATCACAACGGACCCAATGGCGGTCTATGTGTGCTGTGCGTTAGCATGGCAGCCCCTTTACCTAACCTAACCTTGATTTATAGTTATCGACTGCTTCGATGATGACTCAATTTTTTCCATACATTCCACTAACTTTTCCCGATGCTCGAAAACGGTGTTAATCGCACGGCTCTTCAAATTCCATCGTGTGGCTGAAGAATGAGGTATTCTTTTTCCAACAGCATCATCTAAAATTGTTATCCTCTGCGAGGAGTTTCTGAAGAAATTCGAAATGTCCGTAAGAGCATCAACTATTAAGTTGATGCGCATAGCAATGGATATAATGCGCGAATTTATACTTTTCCTGTATAATTTTTTGGACACCTCTCTGTTGCCCGCTCATGACACTGGCGCCATCGTAACTCTGGGAAATTAACTTTTCCGGATCGTCGATAACATTCTTTAGAACGTCCCGTACAAATTCCGAGATGGCTATCGCATCTTGACCGAGTGGCTCCATAAATTGCCAAAATCTCTCAACAGGTTGTCCGTTCGCTAACAAATATCGAAATACAACCACTAGTTGATATGTGGATGCAACATCGGTGGTTTCATCAGCAATTACGGAAACAAAACTAGCTTCGGCAATTTTTTTTTTGATATGCTCTTCGCTCTTGACACACGGCATTCCCAACTAGCATTTTTGGTTTCCATCACGTAGCCTCTTCTGCAGTTTTTCCTCTTAAAGTAGCAATTACGGTGACTCGGCTCGTAATAGGGTAAATGTTGGCACCAATATGTCACCAAAATGGGGAATGGACCTATTAGTGATTGTGACTCTTTTGCCACAAACCTTGTGTCGTCTCTTGGGACGTCCGAAACTTATACCGGGTATACCCCAAGACGTACCTGGTACTTTATTTTATACCCTTTTCCAATACAAATGTGAATGTGTGAATGTGTAAGTTAGGAAGGCGAAAGCAATTCAATAAATGCAATACTAATGAAATGTTTCCTATAAACATGTTCAGTTGTGTTGTTGGCCCTAACATGTATGCTATCCCAGCCGTCAGATGAAGAAATTATTTACCTCATATTATCATATTAGATAACTACTCGTATTATCTCTTTGGCATACAAATTTGTATGCCAAGGAAATTTCATTGTGAAAGTTGGCATTGTAGTTCGAAAAATTACAACGCCTTTCGGATATTCTTGAAATTTCGAAGTAGATGTATCTGCATGCAGTGTAGATACTTTGTATCATTTTCGATTGCGGAGTAGGTCGACCTAGTTCGGTGTACGGAGTAGGTTAAAAAGTGTAGGTTCGTGAATTGGCAACCATGACTAGTCTGTAAAAATCTCGGATATATACGCTTCGGTCTGGCTTTCGCTAGGGTTAATCGTATTCGAAAATATTTTCAAAAAGCCAAGAAAACGATTTTTTTTGTAGTTTTTTGGCTATAAAACTCCGGGAAAAATTGTGCGCACACAAATTCCGATGCATCTTTAGTCTATTAGTTAACATTTCCTTGTTATATAATTTTGTTTTATGTTCTTACCTGACACTGAATCATTCTTTTTTGATTCATATAATAAATCAATTGTATGCAATGATAAATTGTGGAATTTTTTAGGCCTTATCAATTCTTCGTGACGAAACTCCTGCTCAATTGAATTATTTGTAATATCTGCAAAGAAAAAGGAAAGAAAAAATGTTATATAATGTTAAGAAGTACGGGAATATTATTAAATTAATAAATAAAAACAAATAAATATTAAATAAATGATTGTAAAAGTGTTTCCTTTCCTTTCCGAATCGGAGAATCGAATACGAAGTGTAGCAGAGAAGTATATTTCAGAGATGTCCTACTTAGTGTCACCATACACTGTCGAACTCCAACTCGAACTCGAACACGAACCTGGTACAAATGTCCTCTGAATAGCTCAAGACACACACTTAGCACTTCACATAAACCTGAAGTAAACCGGTCTACTTGTACCATGCTCGAGTTGGAGTTCGACAGTGTATGGTAACACTTAATAAATCGACGCTCTATCTATCGAGCTGTGAGATAATTCAAAATACATGTTTTTCCTTTTCCTTTCTTTCTTCTTGTATTTCTCCTTCTTACTACGACTTGAAGTGAAATTTACAATTTTCGGAATCTATTTTGCGATTTTCCGAAACAAATTAACGACTTTCTCCATGATCGCATAGCATTTCCACCCCAAAACAGCGGCTTTCCACATGAAGTAATAGCTTTCCAAACGAAATTACCAATTTTTCAGATTCAGATGAGAGAATCGTAATTTGAACCTGAAAACTATTTAATTTCGTTCAGAAACTCGTCGAATTCATTTAAAAAATCGATTTCATCCGGAAAATCGTAAATTTTATTCGCAAAATTGTTATTTAATTTGGAAAGTCGTTAATTTGAAGTGGAACCGCTACATGCCCTGCAACACGACCGAGTGATCACAAAACAATGGCTGCGTTCCTGCGAACGAATCAGGATCTGACATTTCTCGAATTCTTCTCCATATGCTTTCCCCTCCGGTGAAATTTGTGCAGACAACTGTCAATGTCTGCGTTCACATTTTGGAGCGCTTCGGTTATTAAGCAATTGAAATGCATGTAAACGGAAAAATCAAATCAACGTTCCCCACCGAACCAGAATACTTTACAGATCCGAAAATTGACAGTTATCAGTACAAATTTTACCGGAGGGGAAAGCATGTGGAGGAAAATTCGAGAAATGTCAAATCCTGATCCACTCGCAGGAACGCACCCAATCATAGCGCCTTTAAATTTTCCCTACCAGGAAATCTTCTCTTCTGTCGAAGGCAACATCGTTCCGCAACTCTTAGTAACATTTGAAAATGAAAACACGTTTCTGATAAGCGCAATGTCATTAATCTCTAGCAAGGATGATAAAAATACTATGTACATACTTTTGTATGATACACACATAGATGCATATCAGATGCTACATTATACCATCTTTGTCATGCTGATAAGTATCTCTAAGTCACATAATATTCTACAAATAAAACTTGCGCACACATAACTACGTCTGTACTGTACGAATGTTGATTTGAAGCCCACAATGCGCGTTCACTTCACTTCTCAGAAGGATCATATAAAAAAGCTAAATGTATCAAGATATCGGATCGTAATCTTTTATCATCACTGCTATGCACATGGATTCTCATGTTCATATTTATATTCAAATGTTAATTAGATATTTCTCACATTAAATACACGTTTTTAATGTAACCAGCGCTGCAGACGGTCCGAGGAGTGGGGGGTCGAATTAAATTCAACGGAAAGAAATGCTAAATCATTTGGACATCTGACCTGACGTACTCGTATCTTGTACGATGCATATGAAATTGGAAACTTTTTTTCGAGGTAATTGTTTATTCTAGCGTATACGGTCTTTTGACAAGTTTTTATCTTTTTGTCATCACATACAGACTAAACATGTTATGGATAAATATTAGCGCTTCACTCATAAATAAGTCCATTTGACTGAATGGGAGTGATGAAAAGTGTAGGATGCGGAAGTGAATTCGACGAATTTTGCTTGGAAGAAAAAAAACACCCGGTAATGGCTTGTCACCGTTGTTTTTAAGGCTTGCTTCTTGATAAAAACATATTTTTTTCTTTGTTTTGTAAATTTTTCACCCCGGATATCCTTTAATTGATCCTCCTGGGCGACTCAGTGTTTTCTTCGTCTTATACCTTCGTTTAGAATGGGTTTCTTGGGTATCTTCTCGATTCGTAGTATTTATGGAACCTCATAAAACCTGGGGATTTTATACGTACATATGAATACACATGCAAGTTGCCTTAACCCCTCCAGTGGGGCATGGGCGCGTCAACATCTCTAATAACGCCTTGTGGGTTGTTCGTTAGCATCTAAATGTCGGAAGGTGCAGTTACTAGGACACACCTCCTAGCCGTATTTTAAAGATAAATATAGGTAGATAAAGGAGGTGGGCCGTGGGCAGTGACGTAGCCGGGATTTTGCTTCAGAGGGGGTCCACATATTCGATAACAGAAGTGTTGGAATCCAACATATAAGGTTTGTTTTGCGCCCTCTCCAGTGTTATTTAGGTTATGGCTACGCGTTTTTTTTTCATTTTGAATGTCATTCGTAGTAGAGTAACTGGGCCAAAAACTACCGTTGAACAACAGAAAAAAACAATCTATCATCGTCCCCGGAGACCCCACGGAACAATATACTTTTAAGTACTATTTCATGAGGTGGGGTTTGATTAATTAGTTGCTACTTGGGCGAGCAGATCTGCGACTCTCCTCCTCCTTTCGGGGCTCTTAATGGATGTTTCACAGGATGCGACACACAGCCTCTCAATTTCGATCTGATTGAAGCGTATGTTCCAAAATACTTCCCGGGCTCATTACACCTCCAAGTTTCTCCTCCAGATTACTAGGCTTCTCCGTAAATCGCTGAATAGCCATGCTCCAGGTCGTCAGCTACTCGTGGACATGGGATGAAGATATTGTCGATAGCTCCCATTTCTGTAAAGAACTGTGCCGGGCCGCGCTTTCATTTCATCCACAACTCGATTTGCAGGACTCGTTTCTTTCCCCGTTTCTACTTCCAAAACTTCGGACGGCTCGAAACGTCAGTCTTTGTAAATTCGCTTCGGCCACTAGGATTTCTGTTGGGATCATTACTCCGAAGACGCAGGATGAATGATCACAACAAGTAACAGCCATTCTAGTGGACGAAACAAAGTGTCTTTATGAAAGCCAACGATTCGAGCCAACGCAGTTTAACAACAACATAATAGGCGCGTTTTTTTCAAGATCCATATAGAGCAGAGCAGGTTAAGACCACACAATTACACTAACAATTTGATCTGAATTGCTCTCGATAGAACGTTAGTACAGGATTTCTACTCTGTTAAATAGTTCCACATTTGAAATGCAGGCGGCGCAGGCTTCGAAATTTTAGAACAGTTCACGGTTTGAGAAGCACATGAAGTTCATTTCTTGCCAATAAAATGTTCGTTTTGTGTAATTATATGGAAAAGTAAACATACAAAATAATTTTGCTGCCTAAAGGAAATTTGTCCGAAGATGTACTAAGGATTTAAGTTTTCTCTTGAAATTTGAGTTGACATTTGAATTCTAACTAAACCAAGACTACCTTAGCAAAGGCAAAAACTTACTCCGTTAAATTGCTCTGGATGGTTTCTTTCGTCGCTTAACCTGCTCTGCTCTGCTCTTTACGAAAAAACGCACCTAATGTGTCAACAAAATTAACTTTTTAAAAAATTAACCTCAGAATTAATTCATAGTTCCTGCAGATTTGAGATATCATTTGAATGCCTTATGACTAGCAGAGAAGATACAATTTGAGGATATATCCTGACCGGAATATTACTCTTAAAGTATTAAGGTGCTCAGATTAAGGATATGTGACCAAGGCTAGATGCGCCGTTAGGCAACATAGTTTACCATAGTACTCGTCTCTAGACTTAACAGATCTAACTGTTACTGAAACGAATTCCATCCTCAGCAGCAATGCCCGAAAAAATTGGGTTACTGTTCTGTCAGGAAAATTGTTAGTCGAATTGGTTTTAGTGTAAAAAGTGACTTTGTCCTCCACGGCATAGAACAGATTGTTTAAGATCGCTAAGGCAAATGACAATTGTAGAGGAAACTTTAAATTTCTGAAAGCTTGTAGTGAAGAGAGGCCGCTCAGAAAAACAATCTCCAACATAGTCGAAAACCCTAGTAAAACTATCTGTAGCGTAAATTCAACACATCAAAGATCATCGTAAAATACACTTTAACAATAGAAGCGACACTTAAGATCCTTGGTTAGTGCTTAGCTTCTAGGCCATACTTTGAAGAGTGATGCTCCTCACCAAAAGAATATTTATATTGGGTTCCCCTCCCCAGTCAAGTAGACATATGTACTCTGAAATTAGCCGGCTGACGAACTAGCCAGACCAAGATAAACTCGAACACTCCCTTCTGTGGTTCATCATCGGATCATCGGTATCGGGTTCGAATCCCGTCCACGACGACGTTCGTGGCCATGGATGTGCAGGAGGTGCATGCTGGCAACTATTCTCCGAAACTAGTTTATGCCAACGAAACGTCAACTGGGCCACATGGAACAGTTGACGCGCTACAAGGGGTTAGGGCAATTGAGTACTACGTGCTACTTGAAAACGCTTCAAAAATTGAGAGCGCATTGAACACACTGGCCATTGAGACAATCTCTCTGAGAGGCCATCTTTAGACATAAGACATGGGCATGCCAGAGGACAGTCGCTGTCGTTTCTGCGAGGGCGATGATGAAACATCAATGCATATTCTCTATTAATGTGTGACAGGGTACGTTTTGAGGTTGGCTTCCCTGACCCGGAATATGTCACTTCGACCCTATCTAGCATTATCAACACCGAGTTCAGATCGACACGCTTAGCCGATCCACGGCTATAGTATCCATACAATGGACTATTTAGTCTCTTTGCTTACGTACCTCACTGGCCCAAATAGTGACTGTTTTTTTTTCTAATGCTGAAAAAAATGCACCAGCTGATCGTGACCCATGGGAAGATTGGATACTAGACTAACTTACATTCAAAAAATAATGTACTTTATAGCACTCTTGTGGGTACATTCTTCAATATTGTTGAATTTCTATTATAACAACAAATTTCGGGAGGGGTCCGGGCGCCTGGACCCCTCCCCTGGCTACATCACTGGCCGCGGGTCGTATTGGAACCACAAGCACTGCAACCTTGAGGTATATTGTCTCTAGCCATCTCTGACTGACAAGCTTAGAATGCTGTGGGAGTTCTCGATTTTATTAACGTACCGGTGAACCCCCGATCTCTAGATGCAAGCCTCGCAGAGTGGCGACTAACACCTCGCGACTACCGGGATTCCCAATTAATTTCAAACAAAATACATTAAGAATTTTTTTTTAAGATTTCTTAACCCCTTTACCTTATTTATTTATGTTATTTAGCACAATAGACCTCAAGGTCGCAGTGCTTCTGGTTCCACGGCCCACCTCCTTTATCTATCTATCCTACTACAATTCCTAATTTTAGGAAAAAATTAGCAACCCAAAAAAAACATGAACTGAATCGAATCACAGCTAGTACTTTATCCTAACATTTGAAATTAAGTCCTTAAAAATAAGATAAATTCGTTATAAGAAATAGTTCTGCAAAGCGAAAAATCGTGGTATCTTTTTTCAAAATTTCACATTTCTATTTAATTGTTTTGTTGTCATAAATTTTATCCTAGTTTCAAATTATCGGACAGTTACAGGTTAGAGTTATAATTGGTTTTCAAGTATGTTAGGAAGACTTTGTAGCAGCTAAAGGGTTAAGAGTTGGAAAGTATTTTTTTTCCTTAATCTCTAGTTTTGAGACACTCTACGTATCCTTCAAATTTTATCCCCGATCCTTGCACCCAAGAAAACCGATGGATTTACCTTCGTTTATCTAATGCTGAGCCATGTCGAAAAAAAATTTCTTTCTACATGGCAAGATTCTCAATTCCCACCATAATCAGCCAGCTAGCTAACTGCTAACCCAACAGTGAGCATCAGTACACTAGCAACACTTTTCTGTTCTTCGGTGTCAGATAGTGTCAAACTCTTGCTTATAGAAGCAACCAAATGATAAGGCCCAGTCACGTTCTCATTACGTATACGATGTTAAGCCATGGGGTGTTCCGTGTTCTGTGAATTGCGCTCTGCGTGGTGATTGTGATACTACTCTCACTGGGGTGTTATCTAACAATAACATGCGCACAGTATAGTGTAGTCTTCATCGTTATGTAGCTGGTTCATATGATGGGATCCAATCCAATGGCGATAGATAGATGTACCTATACGTACGTTTGCATACGTTGGGAAAAATGTTAGCGCCACATGTCCCATCAACAATCATCATACTAACATCTCTTGTCTAAATACTGATAAATAAATTAAATTTATTGTTTTTATTGCATTCAAGGCACTATGAATATGTAACGGAGCAGAGGGCGCGATATTTGATAACATTAAGTGCTATTATCCGAGATTGGATTGAGTGTGGTGATGATCGGTTCTCCCTCATTGAGCTTTTTGTTTTTCCTTTTTTTAAATTTTACATTAAATGGACGACATTTAAATCGAACTGCAAAAAGTTGGCAAATTTTAGTTGCCGTGATTTTATTTATGGTTATTACTTTCATGGAATGTTCTTGTTTCTGTTAATCGGCACTATTCAATACAAATTACGCTTTTAATAATTTGAATCAATATTGCAGGGAAAATACAGGGAAACTTTTCGCTTATTGGGAAAAATATCGGATAATGTATGAATATGTCTACTTCACAAAGACAATATTGACTGCGTTCAGGACTTTACACCTTGGGATTATGATTTTGTAGTTCAGCAATTCGGGTTCATATCTAACAATAAGTATTAATAGGCTAACAAATTTTCTGTGTGGGGATTTTGTGACGGAAACTACACCCAAACTACTGAACCGATTTTTAAAATTTTATTAAAATCCGATAATTAGTTTGGGTGGAATACGCATAAAATATTGCGAGCTTTTGCAGACTCCAAGCTTAATCCGCTGTTCGGAAGAAAAAAGTAGGAAGAAGCTTTGTGGTTTGGTTCATGTACGAGTATAAGTGAATTGTAGGTGGAAATATTAGGCGTGTTTTTTTTGGGAATTTATCGGGTGTAGGGTAAAATAATACACGCGTTACACCAATAACATGAAGCTGGATAGCTTCGTAGGGTGGCTACCCTACACTCGATAACCCCTCAATAACTTCCACATGCATGTCGCATAGATGGCCTTAGTGTCGTGTGGAATCTACTATGTTGGTACGCTTGTGTTTTTGCCAATTAGCCAATTTCATTGGTAAACTAAAATTACGTCTTGCTCTGATAGGCCCATGCCAATTATTAAATAATATTGTATATAAACATCAATAGAACAAAATAAAAAGGAAAAAAAAAATAAGAATCTGCTTGAGATCGAACCCGCGACCCATTGGGATAGAGTTGCACTTGTAGCTGTCACTGATACATAACTCGTTTGAATGATGTTTGTTAAGGTAGAGCGGTACGCCAAGTTTATAAATGTCCGCCGTCCCAATAAATAAATGATACGATAATCAAACTGATATTTCATCCGAATTTATAATTTATTTTCACCACATATGAGGTCACTACTTGACGTCAGTGTAGACAACTTCACGATTGTGAATTAAACCTGGATGCTACCCAAGAGCGTTTTTTTTTTGCGCAACCAGGAGAGGGACCCTACACGGTTACGCAAAAAAAAACACGTCTACTGTTTTAGCGAGTGCTTTCCCGGTGACCACTCTTGCGCCGCCTGCATTTCGAAACGCGGAATTGATCTTCTCTGCTCTGGTCGGCTGTTAAAAAACGCTCCTATTATATTTTCTGGTGATCACTCTGTGTGAAGAAACAAAGGCGTTTTGAGCTTCGGTTCGGTTCATGTACATGGTAAGAACGCATTGTTATAGCAAGTCCTTTCCTGGTGACATAAGGCGCGTTCTTTTGTAACTCTTAGCCTGTATAGGTTAGTGGAATAACACGCAATACAACAAGAATGCTACCCTATATAGGTTAACGCTTAACCTGGTAATTTATCGAGGGCGAATCCTGACCTCGATAGCGCACAAGTAAAGCTTTTATTTAGGGCGCATCTACCGGTTGCTAGAAGAAGTTCGTTCGTTCGAAGATGTTCCACTGTGTTTTCACGTAATTCACCTCAATTACATTCAATGGGATTCCACATGTTTTCCAATTGGAAAAGTTAGTTTTGTCGAAATATTAAGAAACTACTCGGAATCAATTAGTTTCTCCTATAACAGTTGCATTTGATAGGTTCAATGCTTGCTCTTGATGTAATAGAATGAAGTTTGTTTTTAATATTTTTGTAGAGTGGAATTATCCCACCACTTAAAATCCAAGTTTTATCTGAGACAAAATCCATTTTATGTCAAATACAGCTTTTACCCCGTACGGGTCAGATGCATCGTTTTTTTGCACAAAAGCTTGGGTTAACTACCCTTGACCTGGATAGCTGCAAAAGAACGCGCCTATGGAGTTCGCTTTATGGTGAATAGCATTAGAGAAATATTTTGAATTTTTCTATGCGGCTGTGTTTATAGGTATAGCCATCTAAATGAAAATCGATCACTTGGAAACTAAGGGTACCTTTCTTATAAAGAGCTCCATACTACCCCGTCCAAGACTCAAGGTAGCTGAGCTGACCCAAAGACACCCAACTCCGCCGATTCCTGGATTCGTTTTGATACTTGACCGACCAGAGTAGGTCTGCACGACCAAGCCACCTCCGTCTCCGACATTCCAAAATAAGCGAAACGTAACAAATATATATTTGGCGCGTTCTTTTGCAGCTACCCATAGGTCAAGGATAGTTACCCCGAGCTTTTGTGCAAAAAAAAACGATGCATCTGACCCGTACGGGGTAAAAGCTGTATTTGACATGAAATGGATTTTGTCACAGATAAAGTTTGGATTTTAAGTGGTGGGATAATTTCACTCTTTGAAAAATATTAAAAACAAACTTCATTCTATTACATCAAGAGCATGCACTGAACCTATCAAATGCAACTGTGATAGAAGAAAGTAACATAATTGATTCCGAGTAGTTTCCTAATACATATTTCGATAAATACGAGAACGCGCCTATTATTAAACAGATATGTGCAATAATATAGTTTTACAGAAAAACTTAATAAAAAACATAAAAGAACTACGATTGGGGTAAACCCCAATCATGCAATACTCTAGATGAATTTGAACCTGGTTAAAGCCAATAAATAATTTTGGTTGCAATAGTTTCTGAGAAAATCTGATTATTGTAAATTATCAAAAATGTGTCATTTTGTATGGGAGGGGGTAGACGGAGTAAGGGTAATCGATTACTTTTTTTGAATCTAACTGATATTGTTAATTAAGTGTTAAGTACAAAATTTCAGCCCGATAAATTGTATAGGTAATGAGTAAATTGGCTTAACGTATTTCATGAAATAGTGCAGTTTGTATGGGAGGGGGTAGAAGGAGGGTGAGGATTACAATAAATTTTATAATGTAGGTTACAATTATCATAAAAGTGATATATTCAAAATTTCAAAGCAAGATGTTTTATAGTTTCTGAGAAAATCTGATTATTGTAAATTATCAAAAATGTGTCATTTTGTATGGGAGGGGGTAGACGGAGTAAGGGTAATCGATTACTTTTTTTTGAATCTAACTGATATTGTTAATTAAGTGTTAAGTACAAAATTTCAGCCCGATAAATTGTATACGTACTGAGTAAATTGGCTTAACGTATTTCATGAAATAGTGCAGTTTGTATGGGAGGGGGTAGAAGGAGGGTGAGGATTACAATAAGTTTTATAACATAGGTTACAATTATCATAAAAGTGATATATTAAAAATTTCAAAGCAATATATTTTATAGTTTCTGAGAAAATCTGATTATTGTAAATTTTCAAAAATGTGTCATTTTGTATGGGAGGGGGTAGAAGGGGTGGAGCGATTTAGCCCGTTCACGAACTTAGCCTTCATTTTTTGTCAAAAATAACGTGTGCAAAATTTGAACTTCATAGCTCAACGCGTTCTCGAGCTAGAGAGGTCACGGACGGACGGACGGACAGACGGACAGACGGACATCCGGTTTTGAGATATTCGAGTGATAATATGAACTTCTGTATCATTCATTTTTTTCTGCGAGCCTTATTTCTTAGCGTTACAAACTTTGTGGCAAACTTATAATACTCTCAGATTTCATCTAGAGTATAAAAATATACAAAATTTAGTACTCTACTACTACTCTACTCTACTACTGTCGACCTCCAACTCGAACTCAAAAATTGTACTAGTGGACCTGTTTTCTTCAGGTTTAGGTGAAGTGTGTGGACAGAGGACATTTGTACCAGGTTTGTGTTCGAGTTCGACGGTATATGCTGACACTAAGATACATTATTAAAAAGATATGTTCTATAAAATGAAAACCGACCGGAAATTCGTCGGTTTTTGGGTTGCAACAGGGAGTGTACAAGGAGGAGGAGGAGGCAAAAAATTTGGATTCTGAACAGTGTGACCGACCTATGTACAATACCATCAAAAAATTAGAACTACTGAACCTTTTGCAAGGTAATATGTCTCTATTCCATGAACTAAGGGCATGAAAAACATTAGCATAAGTGAAAAATAATAATGCACGAAAGTGAGTTTCTTTTCTTGTAAATTAAGAGCCTTATTCTAATATGATCTTATAGGGTGGAGGTAGTCAATTTATAGTAGTAAATCTGCCGACTACTAAGAAATTATGTTACAGTTTCTGTCATAATTTCTTCTCGAATGCCGATAAAAGATAAAAAAAGTCCACTTTTTTCTGGATTGGGTACGCTACTCACAACGAAAAAATTTTAAAGCATTCTGATAATCCGGTGTTCCACAATACGGTAATAATTTCTCATCAAAATGTATTCAGTACTAGACGATTATATACGATCGAAGTACGACTATCTCTCAGATGTAATTCAGTACTGTAGGTGTCCGATAAGTACCACATAAACGATACTTCATAGTTCTGAGTATAACATGCACAGATTTTTCTATCGATTTCTTAATCTTGTAGCTGCCACACACGGCATATTCTTTTGAAAATTGTCTATTTCACACTACTAAAACCGCAATGACTGGAAAACTACGCAGGCAAAAATCTTATTTTTCTTATTATTATTTTATAAATTTATCTCTTGTAAATCAGACAAATGATTTAATAATCAGTTCTTTAAAATGCTAATTTTGGTTTTGCAAAAAAAAATTTTGCACACATACTTGTCGTGTTTCAAAAATTAATTCTCAATTTTATTATGATTAATTTTGTAATTTTTGGCTGTTACAGCCCTTTAAACTATCAACTTGCGTGTTTACCCGGTTTTGTGTTTTTAGTAATATGAGACAGGCAATTTACATTTACAATTTATCGCGCTCGGTGGCCGTGGTCGTTCGGTCACCGCTCTAGGATACTAATGTAGAGCTCGGAGTTCAAATCTCGGCGCGATCAAATAGTGCCCGTGGGTACTAATAGAACTCTCACAGTGCTCTGAGCTTGTCAGTATAAAGACGGCGCGGATAGGAGGTGCATGCTAGCAACTGCACTTCCGAAAAGTAGATATGCTATCGAAATGTCAACAAGGCATAGAAATGCTAGAGATGTTGACGCGCCCATACCCCTGGAAGGGTCAGGGCAATTAACAACAATTTACAAAAGAAAAAAAAAAATGTAAGTCCCTGTAAAAGCTAACTGGTTAAGAAATAAAAAAAAAAGTTTCTTTATATTTTTCGCCTGGAATTGAATGGTGAATCATTTGACGTGAAGTACTTATGTAGTAGTAGTATGTAGTACTTAATGCACACACCCTGGTCTAAGTGTGCTGTGGCAATCACGGCAACCCCCTCAACCTAACCTAACCTACTGCACACCCTGTATACAAAGTCGGACACGATGATTGCGGAGGTGAAAATTGCATAAATCAAGAAATACGAACAGGCATAGAAAAGAAAGATAGCGAACTGCATAAAACATGATGCTAAAATGAAAAAAAAATCCATGAATAGGTTCAATCTACAGTTTATTCAACTTGTAACTATGTAATATATTCGTTAACATTGCCATCGTCAACATAATAATTGTCGTCATCGCGCATTTTTACAAGCACGAATGTGGGAGTTTCGCGATATTAGATATTGCACATACACTTCAGATTCTGATTCTGATTAAATTTGAAAATGTTCACGTCTGATTTATTTTGTCGCTGTGCTGTGGGTGGATTCGAAAAGATGCGCCTACGTACAAATGTACATTTTATGAAAATCATAAAAATTTAGATTCCAATAAAAATATGGAGTAAATTTCAATGAATTAAGTCAGATACGGATATTTATGATTATTAAGGATGCGACGAAGGTATGATAACTTGATGGGTAGAGTGGTGATCTGTGAAGCTAGAGCTGGCGCGT
This sequence comes from Chloromyia formosa, assembly GCA_964017055.1. NCBI lineage: Eukaryota > Metazoa > Arthropoda > Insecta > Diptera > Stratiomyidae > Chloromyia > Chloromyia formosa. Next base: position 13,730,266 of record OZ024817.1, read on the forward strand.
TCACACCCTGCCCAGGCCATATTCAAATTAAGTTTTTTTTTGCCAGCTGCCGGCTTAGTGACGAACGAGTCCAAGGAGGGGGGGGGGGGGGGGGAATAATAGAGTAAAGGGGGAACGTGCTTAATGCAGAAAAATCATTTCATTGCACCCCGTAAAACGATCTCCGAATTGAATTTCTCTGTCATACTTCGTACCCAATTCTCGACTTTGGCACTTTACCTTACGTTAAGAATGCGATAGATATGTCCCTCAAAGGACTGACTATTATTCAGAAACCTAAAAGTCAAGACAATCGACAATCGTATGGAGGTGAAGATGTTTTATCTGAGCGGGAACATTTTTATGCAGTCTCTGTTTTATCGGCCCAGAAAAATCCGAATTTTATTGATGCTTTTTATGCAAGTCACCTGAACTACATATTTTGCGGCTTATAGCCAAGTTAATTTACGATAATAATCGTACTGATAGGACTTCAAAGAACCGAAAAAAATCCTGCGAAATGGGTCAATTTCTATTGCCCGGAAAAAAGAACGAATTTAATAGCCAATTAATTACCCATTGCTAATCTCTGAAATTACACCTAAAACATTGTATCGAAAGTCAAAATAAAATTCAATATAGATGAAATGGCTTCCCCGAAAAAACGGAGGCATCTATGATTTTGCTTTTGATCCATCAATAGATCAACCTGCCGCTTTCATCCAATCTTTTTTTTTTTGTTCACGTTGATTTTACAATCAATCCCTATGCGATTTAGCTCAATTCTGCTTAAGTGGGATTATTTTTTTCAGGCTTCCTTGGCATAATCTCGATTCAACAACATGATCTATTATATGCATTTACGTACTGATGATTGTAACTGATGTGAAGTGAGCGCGGCAACAAAATACATAAACTCCCATAATAGTATACTCGTACGTACTTTAATTCATCCAAGATTAAGCTTTTGCATGCATCGGTTCGGTCTAGTTTTTTTGGGCGAGCCGAAGCAAAAAGATTTAAGAGATACTTTGTGTGTTAACAAATTGTATATAAATTCAACATCAAAAAATTTTGCCGCCTCAAACTGGTCGGATTTTCAGATCAATACACCTAGCCCTACTGAGAAAAAAATGGCTCTCACTGTGCTAAGCACTAGCCGACGAAGAAAAAAAACTAAGCCACTTTTTTTTCCTTAATACTAATCGTCTAAAGTTTGTGTGCATTGATATTGACAGCGAACGTGTTTTTGCGATAATCACGGTTATTGTTTGTATGGTCAGTCCGTACAATTTAGATAATTAATTCGGTAAACGTACATATGTATATACAGCCGAACTCATCGAGAAATTATGTTAATAAAATAAGAGCAATTCTGTAAGGAATTTTTCAAGAATTAAATACTTATGAAAATTTGCTAGATGATGGATAATTTACATGGAAGATATTCGGGATACTTTTAAAGGTAAGTGGTCGGTTGAATTTAATCTTTTGAAAATATGCGATTTAGTTTGTCTAAGCAACTCATCGAATAAAGAAATGGAGTGCCGCACCGCGCTGGGCGGATGTTGTGATGGTTTTATGTCTTCATTGTCTTAATATGGGACGCGAATGGTAAATTTTTTGTAAATTATATGCATCAAAAATTGTTAAATATGTACATGTTGAATTTTTAATCTATACTACATATTCTGAACGTGGAATAAATACAACACTTGATTTCGGCAAAAAAAAAGGTGGCCAAGGCCCGACGTCGGGCTGTCGCGCCACGATAATGATGATGATTTCGATGAGCTTAGAGTAGAGGCCATAAAAGTGAGTAATTTTTATGGCCCAAGTTAAAACATCCCATTTCGATTTTTTTACTTGTAGTCTGGATAGCGCAACGGTTAGCAGGCTCGCCTTCTATGCACTGAACCCTGGTTTGGATTATTACTGAATGCAGTCGTCTTTGATATAAAATGGGAATTTACGTATCGGACTATGAGGCCACTAAGCTGTTAAATGAGTACCCATTTGGAATAAATAACTTGGTTGAGCGTATTGCTGATGACACACCTCTACACAAAACACATTGTCACGATCTAGTAAATAAGATGATGCTTACTCATCTAGAGGCCTTCATCCAAAATTACACTGTTGCGCCAGTTATTTATTTATTTTATTAATACTTTTAATTAAAATCTTAATTTTTAGATATTTTCAACCAGCAATCAAATTAGATTAAAAAAAAAAGTTTAATTTGCCATACTAAAATCACCTTTTAGCGATACCAGCGACATCTGTCCGTCATATATACAGTGCAGGCTGGCTAACCCATAGAGCTCTACAGGTTAATTCAGGTTAAGGCATTGTTGTAATTGACGGCACCAGTGCAAAAGCCCGATAACTCCAAATTTCCTTGCTTTTGCGTTTTTATACCCTTCACGGATATGGCGATAAGGATGGAATGGTTGGCGGGCGGTGCAGATGCCCTTGCGCTCGAATCTTGGTCCGGGTGTAATGGGACCATCGGCCTCTGGTTTCGTACCACCAACAGATCATTACTCATCAGGTGCTGCCATCGATCTACCGCTGAAAGTAGCACAGCCAGACCAGAATATGGAGCACTTTATCCGTGATGCGATGGAAGCGACTAATATTTGTCCATGCACTCAATATGCCACTCGTACTCGGACAAAATCGCTAAATTCTCGTACCCGCATCAAATCAGAAATAGGTTTGTGATTGCATTTCGCTTATTGCCCGGGGAATTGTTTCCAGGCTCCCTGTTTTAAATATCGAATTTATGTTACCACTGACCTGAATTGACCGAATATGAGAAAAAATCACTACAGTTTATGAGATCTCTTGACCTCCAAAAATAATACAACATTAACCTTGTGTTACAAGCTCATCCCTGCTGTATGTGCAGAAGCTTCACCTTTTGAACCACATTTGATCTACCACATGAGGTTTTGTCATATATACGTAGCTAGGATTTTGTTTTAGAGGGAGTCGAAGCATTCGATATCAGAGATTTTGGAATGGGTATCTCCAGATACTAGGGGCGTCTTGGCGCAAACTACATTCTATAGCGCCTACCCATTGAAGCTAGGATTTCAACGAAGAAAAGACGTTTTAGAGATTCGAACACTTATAGCACATAAGCTGAATCGTAAAATACACTTTGAGGAAATATCGTCAACGGAGTGTGACACTTATGATGGTAGACAATGGAGGCTAAAATTAGATGTATCGCTAGACGAAACAGTTCACCACAGTTCTTGTCACTGGACTAGATAGATCTAGACATTTTTGAAACCAAATCCATCCTGGGCGGTGTACATCCTAAGGTTCGGTCAGGGATACCATAAGTTGAACAAATTCTGTAGTTTAGTGGCTCTATTCTGCAACAATGGACGAAAACCCTCACGGAACTCATATGGAATCTTTCTAGAGCCAGCAAACCTCTTTCATTTCAGAATAAATACAATTCATCACTGATAATCATAAGATACACACTGACAACGGAAGCGTGAAACTTGAGCTCCTTTCGTAGTGCGTACCTTCCTAGCTTTGCTTCAAAGAGTAGGGGTATTTATACTGGGTTCCTGGTGACCATGGCACTGTCGGCACTCGAGAATGAACTAGCTGACGAACTAGCCCAGACAGCCTTGAACACTCTATTTTGTGGTCCGTAGCCCTTCTGCGGGATACTGCTATTTACCACGAGAATATGGTGCGCACCGAGGCCACTGCACCCCTCGGGAGAATCTTTCAGACCTGAGGCATGCCAAACTATTCATTTCGAGCTAGTCGAGTAATGGATCTTCTTATTAGCCGGCATAGGTTAGATTGATCAGCAGACTTCTTATCAGATACTCTTCTCTGAGACGCTACCTCAGGGCAAAAAGTATAGAACATCATCACCATCGTGGCGCTATAATCCGTCGAAGGGCCTTGGTTGCTTGGATCATTGTCCTCCAATGCACATGCTTCGTTTTTATGTGAACATGCTTCGGTTTCATTATTGGGTGGAACGGGGTAGGGGATGGTGATGGCTATTGTTAGCGGACGAAACGGGTGATATTGAAATCCTAGACCTTATAAAGTATAGCGCATAATGTTTTTGTCACGACGAAAGTTTGTAACACCTTAAAAGAGCCTCCGTAGGAATGGTGGCCTTTAAGGGGGAAACCACATTAGGAGGCTCAGTTTCACTGATTTTTTAGGTGGGAAGAATTTACTAGAATTCAATCAAATTTTGACTTCATTTTATTCATATTTCGAACAACTTTTGTGAATTTTTTTTTTTTTTTTGGAATAATTTAAGCCAAAAATAAAAAAATACGAACTGATGTCCGCTGAAGGCCGTAACTAGAGTCCTCCAATTGCAGGACGTGTAGCGATTCCGATTTTCATCCGAAATTAAAAAGGTTTTAATTTTACATTACTAACTTATTTTCTAAGAATATGAACCTCAATGCGGGTGAAAATAATGGAAATTAAAAATTTTGTAGGTGTTGTAAAAAATTGTTTCAATTTTGACCATTTTTTTCACTAGTTATGCAAAAAAACAACACCCTAAAAACGTGATACCATCCCAAATGTTGTTCATGTTTTTTTTTTGTAATTTTATAAAGAATCATACTTTAAATTTTCATAATGATCAGTTCATTACTTTTTGAGTTAGACTTTCCGCAAATGTGAAAAAAGTCAGTTTGAGAAAAACGCGTTTGAAAAACAGAATATAACCGAAATAACCCCTTTTGTTGATACTTCTAGTAAATTCTATACTGATATTTGAAAACAAAGATGCAGAAATGGGGTTCCTCTACAAGGCTACGTAAGTACATAAAGAGACTACCTGAGGTAGTGCTCCGGCGTACCTGCTGTGCGCTCTACAGGCTCGAGCGCACAGCAGGTAGACTATACCCCAATGCTCATAAAATCTAAACGAATGCGAATTTCGCTTTGAAATTTTGGCAGCGTATTCTTGGATTGTTAGACTAACAATTTATGCAACAAAAACAAAACAACAACAAAAAAAAATTTGCAACCTCCTAATGTGGTTTCCCCCTATACCTATACTTTTCAATTAACTCAGTTTACAAAAAAATAATCAAACTAAATACTAAAAAATGCATAAGTCCGAAGGAAACATACACTAAACAGAAAAAAGAAGAGATTTCCAAATATTATTTCCGCATCTTAATAAAAGTTTCCATAAACAAACTAAAACATGCATTGTGCCAAATTTTCACAAATCGCTCCTTCCGTATTTTTTTTTTTTTATATATTCCAGGCCAACCGATTTCAGCACAACGTACATTTATTATCAAACACGAAACATTATGTACCCTACTTAAAAGACTATTTAAAACACGATTAGAATATTTGGAATAATCGGCCGATTTCATTTAATGAGCCTAGCCAGACGTCCTGCATGCCCACTCCTTGAGCATAAAAGAAAAGATACTCGCGCTTTCGTTTCTTTTTTCCTATCCCATACTCAAGTAGCTTATGAGTCATCTTGATGAGAAATTACTTTTACCAATTAGTACACTTGAAGAATGAACACTGGCAATAGGCCAATAAGCGAATTTGTAAAATAAGAAAGGAATTCAACAAAAAAATATAAGAAAATATAGTATTGAAAATTGAGAAAAAAATTATAATTTTTTTTTTGAATCGTCAAAAATTGGACGGCTTATAACTGGCACGTGCTGCTAGTTATGCAAATGTTTGACGCAAAGTGATTGTTTCAAAGTTAATGAATTTCGAGCGATTTGTGCGTTTCGCATATTTAAATAAGTGAGTTTGGACAATTTTGTTGCCAAAGTAAATTTTGGATATCTGAAAAATGCACTGATCAAATATTGAGTGTCGCCATAATGTCATGTGACTTTTTGGTATGGAGTATCTATTTCAAATCAATACTTTGTCAAATATCTTCAAACTACTAAAGGTGTTTTCAGATAGTCGTACCACAGTTTTAGTTCTCCCATCAGTTGAGCGTCCATTCGAGGTATCAGATGAACTGTCAATTGAGCTATCAGTTAAGCAGTCAAGCTATCCGTTTTCGGTACAATTTGATGCAACTATCAGCCGAGCTATCAGTTTTTAATGTAGCCACTGGTGCTTAGCCAGAACAAACGATTGAATTGAATTCCATGCCGGTAAGTTGCACGTTGCATTTTGCATACAGGTTAAAATTCGCACCCATATCGTGTTTGTAGCCAAATATAAGGCGATGCAACAACTGACTTGAGTTGTTCCCGGTCACGCCTCTGCCACTGGTGCGAGACACAAAGCAGAGGCGTCTGATGAGGCGCGGTTCGCACCAGCAGTCGAAACAAACAAACACGATTTTTGGGTCCCTTCGGGAGAAAATTCGTTCTCAACATTTTCAGTTGAGCTATCAGTCGGGTCATCCGTTTTGTCATTCGCTCTGAATCGAAACTTATCCAGAACTTATGGAAAACAGAGTTAGAACCGACAGATCAACTGGCAGCTCAACAGACAGTTTACGTGGCTTAATTGACAGCTCAATTGATAGTTCAGCTTATGGGAAAACTACAACTGATATGACCGTCTAAAGACACCTTAACAGACATGTTCATCTTCACTTACATTCTCTTTCTACCGTTTTAACGTCTATTCGTTGAAAATGTCAAAGTCTAATAACTGAAGTAAATAGAATTGTATCTGCGGGTATTAAAATGCCGCAGTAGAATTGTCGACAAATGGTATTAGAAGTTATTCTTCTGTATTCATCACATGCGTCCATAATAAATTGTTTGCAGTCAAATAAAAGCTTTCATTTTGATCCATCCTGCTTTTGTGTATCTTTCAAAAACGAGTTGACCAAACATTTTTGTTTTACTTATATATATAAAATTAGAAAATTGAAATAGAAGAAGACACAGGTCTGTGGTTAATAATAATAAAAAAACACACATACACACAACACCATTGTAAATAAGCTTAAATTGGACAAACAATACAATTAGGACGGGTTTTAGACAATTTATGAAAACAAAAAATTATATATTTATGTTTTCAGAAACAAGTACGTAGCTCACTGACAGTGGAGTTGGAGTTGGATGTTCATACTTTTCGCCGGAATAAGAGGCTTAATGAAATCAGATAAAATTCGACACATGTGCAATGTTATATCATGACGATTTTGTATACTTTCTATAAGATACTTTCTACCCACCTCTAGGATAGTTTTTTATGTTTATGCTTTTGTTTAAAATAGAGCTTGTAATTTTTATATTTGATTTGCGTCAAAGTTCCTTGGCAAGGTAACTGAGAGAATACTAGAAACCGAGTTATCACGTGCCTATAGGAGCTGACATGGGGCCCTATAAAATTGAGTCCCGGGCCCGAATTTTCTCTCGACGGCCCTGGAGCTGAATTGTGGTGTGGTTCTGATTTTTTTTAATATGTTTTTTTGGGGTGCTGATTATGAATCTGAGGTTTGCTACCAATGTTTTTTTTTGTGGAATTTGAGATATAGCCATAAAACAACAACAAATACACCTTTGTTTTTGTTTTTCAAAAATAATTTGGAAAAAAGTCAGCCCTACCAAAAAAAATTGTTAGACAAAATCAAAGATCATGAATACCTCAAGAAAAAAGATTAGCCTTACTTTTTCCGTATCCAATCAAAAGATTTGTCACCTTAGCAAAAACAGTGACTCCAGGCAGGAATGAATGAATGAAGCAGTGCGGCTACTGACCCTAATGTCTAAAATCTAAAATGGGCTTAGATCAGGGGCCTATTCTACGAAACAAATTCGCAACTCCGAACTTTGCATTTTGCTTTGCCATTGCGGCGCAACGACCCGTCGACGGACCTTGGCCATCTGGATAGTTTCCCTACAATTGTCTTGGTCATTCGACCGACTATCCAGATTATCCAGACGGCCAAGGTCCGTTGCGCCGCAATGATGAAACAAGTGCGAAATTTAAAGTTCGGAGCTGCAAAGTTTCGTAGAATAGGTCCCAGGTCAGCGCTTTCAGAGTAGTGGACCGTAGTATACCAACAAATGCCGAGAATATATTTAAACTACTTCTTAGCACGCACTTCTCTGGGTGTAAGATTTTAGGTCGATAAGTTCCCGAATCTAGTGGGCCACACTCTGCCGGCCCATCCGACTGGAGAGATACGAGAACGATTATATTCAGGGGTAGCTTAGCTCTCGGGCAAATTCCTGAAGCCTGGAGAGTGGCGAAAGTAGTCTTTATTTATTCTTTATTTAGATGGGCAATCGCCTAAAGGAGGACATTAAATATTATAGGCACATAAGCTTAACATCATTTATGTTGAAATCAATGTAAAATATCATTGATCTGCTTCTGCCGCAAACTTTACTAAAGAGGAATCCCTTAACTGATAGACAATTCGCCAACTAGTCTGGGAGATCATCTGAAACCGCTCTTCAAAATCTGGTATATGAAATTATGTCGACTGTGGAGGTAAAAGAAACCGCTCTAAGTGCATTTCTCGATATTTAGGCTGCTTTCGACAACACTTTCTTCTATGCCATCGATAGAGTATTAAGGGCCAAGGAAGCGGACCTCATCACTGCGAAATGGGTGGGTCAAATGCTTTCATCGAAAACGGTCATTACCTTTATTGGAGACTGCACTCTTCCGGCGAGTGTCGCCAGTGGACGCCCTCAGGGAGGGGTCTAATAGTTGCGGACAGTTTGTTTGTAAATTTGAAAAGGTTTTAACTTACTTCAATCGGCACTGAGTATAGTACAAGAATGGAGGAACGACAACGGCTTCCATGTTAAACCTGCCAAGGTAGTCATAATACTGTTGCGTGTACGGAGTACGTCGCTCTTACGACACACACTGTACTAAGCTCCATCATAGTCTGGAACCATCCATGACAAGTACCAGCTGATTCTCGAGCCATCTGGAGTCTGGAACCTTCTCGAAACAGTTCCAACTATAAAAGGCGGATGTCACCGGGAACGACAAGTACTTCTCATGGAAAGCTCATTCGTGACAATATCCGCTCGGAAGCGGAAAGGAGGATAATCGTTATTCACCGTTAACGAATAGTTAGAGCTAGTTTGACGTTGGTTGTTAGTTACGCGTGTGTAGTTCGTTAAGTAAATAAAGTGTGTGTTTTTCAATCGAAGTGTTTTCATTATTTAGCTTTGGCCAGAGGAAACATTACAATATCATTCACATGGAAAAGGAAGACTAGACACATCAGACGCTCAAGTATATATAACACGTTCGCATTGCTGAGAATGAGGAGGCCTACAAGTTGGCCAGGACGACCTCGGCCGCTTCCTTCCATGGCCCGGAGCCTTTTTTGCGGGATCTAACTATTCACCGCTAAAAACGTCGCGCTCGGTGGCCGTGATCGTTCGGTCACCGCTCTAAACTAGAGCTCGGAGATCAAATCTCGGCGCGATCAAAAACTGCCTGTGAGTATTAATAGAACTCTCACAGTACTCCGGGCTTGTCAGTATAAAGACGGCGCGGATAGGAGGTGCATGCTAGCAACTGCACTTCCGAAAAATAGATATGCTATTGAAACGTCAACAAGGCATAGAAATGCTAGAGATGTTGACGCGCCCATGCCCCTGGAGGGGTCAAGGCAATTAGAGATAAAAACGTTTCAAGTACAGGGATCGTACAGAAGCCGCACCCATTTAAGAATGTCTCCCGGGTTTGAGGCAGATGAAGTTGTTCAGGCTACTCAAGTAGCAGATTTGCTGAACTGCTACAGCTAAAGCGTAGCAAGGTTGGTATGAAAATGTGGTCTTCTCACTGGACATTCGTGTCTACGAGGACAGGTGAAGACCATGGGCTTAGTGGAGGACCGCAACTGTAGACTCTGTGAGGGTAATGCCGAACTTCAACTCATATTCCCTACGATTGTGAAGCGTTAGCATGTCGTCGGAGGGATAGTCTGGGAATCGCGTTCTCAGATCCGGATGATATAGCCTCATCCCCGCTTAAGCTTCTGAGTGCGATAAAGCTTCATCGGCAGGGTGAGTCCTAATATCAAATTTTCGGGCCATAGCACAATAGAACTTTTGTTCTCAGTGCTTGTTAACCTTTTTGGTTCATAGCCCTTCGTTCTATCTATCTAAATGTATATCTGGAAAAATAGTCCGTAAAGGATAAAGGAATCTAATATCATCTAATCTTCTACACTTTTTTTCAGCAAGTTCGAAGAAGCCATTGACTCCATTTAATTTAGACGGATCTTGTCATGCTTTTTGATTTTGTTAATTGCCTTGATCCCTCCAGGGCATGAGTGCGTCAACATCTCTAGCATTTCTATGTAATGTTGACGTTTCGATAGCATATCTACTTTTCGGAAGTGTAGTTGCTAACATGTACCTCCTATCCGCACCGTCTCTATACTGACAAGCTCGGAGCACTGTAAGAGTTCTATAAGTACCCACAGGTAATTTTTGATCGCGCCGAGAGTCGAACAACCACAGTCTGCATTGGACGATCCCCTAAACATTCAAGTATACACAAATAATGCTCCGTTATGATAGTTTATTCACAGTCGTAAACGCAAGTTGCTCAATCGCGGCATTGAAACTCACACCTTTAAGGCATCAATCGTCTGCGGCTGATTCACGTAAACACGTAACTTAACGTAAGCGCACAAGGAAAAGTCTAATGGTGTTAAATCACACAATCTCGGCGGCCAATATATAAAAAAAATATTATCATCGACCTGTACAGGTAGCATTAGACGATTCGTAGGATCTACAAACGTTTGTAGATCTACAAACCGCCTCCGAACTGCAAATGCTTGTAGCACGTTTGTAGGCGTGAAATTTTATTATTACACGATTCGTAGGTTTGTAGTAGTTTGTAGAGCTACAAACACTTCTACAAACCATATTGTGCATATTTCGTCTACAACCGTTTGTAGGAAATATATTCAACCATTAGACGGTTTGTAGGATAATTATTTAGTTTGCAGGCAGTTTGTTGTTGTTGTTGTTTTTGGTACCTATACACGAATATTATTATTGAAAACAAATGCAAATTTAATGTAAATAATATATTTATTTGAAAATATTCGCACACAAGTACATTGTAGATAGCATCTAAAACTTCTGGAATGATGCACGAGATTGTCGGCTGCGGGATACGAAATAAAAATTTCAGAGATTCAAAGCTCTCGCCGGTGACCAAGTAACGAAGCGTCAATACAAGTCGCTCCTTTGGTGAAATGCTTTCGCGCATATTCGTGTCTTGCTTTTTAATAAGTGGAATCACTAAAGCCAGAAGATGGTCGAATTGTTCCGAAGACATGCGTACAAAATTATGATACAATTCCAGCTCTTCATTCCGCAATTCAGCGAGCAACTTCTGACAAAATCCTTCTTGTTTTCGTCGAAGAACCCAATTCTTTGACCAAACACGTCGTTGACGCTTCGGTGGCAATTCCACTTTACTATCACTATCACTGTCGCTGCTATTCAACAAATTCAGTCCTAAAACCATCGCGATTGTTTCATTCGGATCCATTTTACAAACAACACTTAAATATAATATCAATGTAAAACGCGTATAATTTTATTTTCACGAAATGACAAGTGCGACGGCGACCATAACATCAAATATCAGAATTGATACATCTACAAACGTTTGTAGTTCGTATATGTAAAATTTCATACATCTACAAACTCCAAATCTATCTACGGATGTCAATCAAACTACAAATATAAAATACATTTGCCATCACACGAGCCGCATTTATCACCTTCAAACGTTTGTAGACGGTCATCTACAAATCGTCTACAAACTCTTTCTCCAAACATTTGTAGCTAAGAAATTTTCACATTACACGATTCGTAGATAATTTGTAGCAGAAAAATCGCAGAAATCTACGAAAATTTGTAGGTCCTACGAATCGTCTAATGGTACCTTACCTCTCGCCGGTGATAATTATGACAGCTTCATTTTGGACGAAGTACGGGCCAATGGCGCCGCCGCGCCTAAATCCGCACAAAACAGTGACTTTTTCTAATTTTGCATTCGTAATTTGGATGGCGCAACGGTTAGCATGTTCGCCTTCTGTGCACTGGGCCCCTGGTTTGAGTCCCACAGAAGGCAGTAGTCTTTTCGATAAAAGGGGATTTACATATCGGGCGATACGCCCACTCAGCTCTGCTCAATGAGTGCCCATCATACACCTCTAAGCACATCGTCAAGATTATGAAAATGAGATGGTGTTGCCCCATCTGGCGGCCTCGATTAATTGAGCTACTGGGTCAGTTATTTCGTTTATTTATTTATTTGTAACTCTGGGGTCTCATGTGGATTGTTACATCCCCTAATGCGAAAGTTTTGCTAGTCAGCATTGACATTCACCCACAAATGGGCCTCTTGATGCGTTGGACAAGGCTTGTGCTCACTGATAAAGCCAAGTTCCTTGGCTTCATACTGGATAAGAAACTATGCTGAAAGTTGAACATTCAGGAACGTGTGGCAATTCGCCTTTGTTGCACGTTTCTGAATGTTCAACTTGCACTATACTATACTCGTGCACGAAGGCTTTAGGCAAGAAATGGGGCCTACAACAGGGTGGTATACGGGCTCTATTTATTGGTTTTACGAGAAAGTTTAAAAAGTGGCATGGAGGGTGTGGGGGGAGGGGGGTACCTTGGACATATTGCTGAATTTGCTTCCATTCACCTCCGTGAAACCGATCACAGGGTCGTGTCTGGTCTGTCTGTACTGATCAGCCATGATATTCCCGACCTCCCTGCAATACTTGTTTGACAAGGGCTTTACAATCCGAATACGCTCGAGGAATGAGTGCTCAGAAATCGATTTTCTCAGATGCAATTCACATTTTCACTGATGGGTCTAAGTGTACGAAGGGTGGGGGTTATTTCAATATCTGAAGCTCAAGCCTGGTTGGCGCATAACGTTATATCTGTTAGGGACAGTATAACCTACCGGTGATTAAATCGCTTACCTCTGTCTTGGTTGTTTCGAGGACGGTATTGGATTTTCGCAGCTTCATCTTGGAGATGGAAAGATTTTTCAACATTTCTCTGTGCTGTGTGTCGGGCCATAGTCGCTATGTTGCTATGAACTGGTTCGGATGAATCAATGAGATCAACGAGTATTTGTGAAGCACTAGTATGTCTCTTACTGCTTGCAAATAAGCTGCTAAAATGCGGCTTATGATAGGACTAACATCAGGTGGACCAATGGCAATACTTGTGGTGTGCCTAAACAGACATGGCCCAAACTGGATCCCAAGCGATCCTCCGAGCTGCTAATGTTAAACAGAAATCATCTAAAAAATGTCGTAGGGGTAATAATTGGACATTGCCTGATCGGAGAATCTGCCATGAGACTTGGGCTTCCACACAATGATTTTTGCAGGAGCTGTGGGAACGAGTAAGAGGAGGGAAGTACGTTTCAGCTACTATGTACCTATGTTCTACTGAGTTGTAGGAAAGACTTCCTTGGATCCTACTTTTTAATCGATCTGAACGACCTAAAAGAGTCGGTTTCACTGCTAGACAAGGAGATCACAACCGTCCCAGATGTGGTCCAAGCGCGCTTTCATTTCTTGCGTTGCGATCCTAGCGAGCTAAAACGAAGTGGCGAGAATTTTATTGGCGATAGACCGTAAATAATACGTAGTATGTGCAGTACTCATTATTTCTGCTCTTCCAATCGCAGCTCTTTTCAGTTTTCAATCACAATATGCTACTGCTTTTTTAAAAGAGCGGTGAAAAAATCGCAGGTATGAAAAGAGCATACCATCTCTACACATAACCTATCCTAATCTAATATTATACAATACATCGAACAAGCTTGATAATGGCTATAGTGTGAAAATAACTAAGAAATCACATCATATACGGAAATAGAAATAATTAGAATAACCAATCAATGCAAATAGTCTTGCTTCTTTTTCCACTTTATACTTAAAGGATCCAAATTAGCTAGGAATTGTTTTAAATAAATTTATTCAGCCTAATAGCGCCATAGTAAAATATGTCTGTTTATACTAAATATGTATACACATGCCTGTCTACGCCTAAGCTCATGCGCTCTTATGAATATTCAAATAATATTCATAAAATGCTAAGATAACATTTAGAAAAAACAAAACCGACACAGACTGTGATCTTCAGCACATTTGAGTGGATGATGACCTGCTCGGTTTTCTTGGCGTAGCGATTTTTTTTATTCTACCATTTCACATTAGACGCTAAAAATAAACGGTAGTAAGTTAATACTTTATACAATATAATAATACATACAAATGTATCTATCTATCTGTGTCTATTTAATAATCTTAACAAAATGAACAGAAGTGAAATAAAGCAGGTTGATAATGCTATAATGAGCCATTTCATACGTTTTACGGGGTGAATAATAATTCAAATTTCAATATGTGTATATACCTAGATTCAACTCATATCTTATCATTATTATGTAATTCTATGTACTATAAATTTACGAACATGTATAATAATTTATTCCTTCTTCTGTTTTCTCGTATTTACTTTGCACTGGCATATGCGTTGAGTTTAGCCCGTGATAAGACGGTTCACTTGTCATCGTCATAACCCGTTGTAAAATTGTTAAAACATTAAATAAAAAAAAAGCTTGCTAATAATTAGCTCAGTTGAATCAATAGACTGCTTTGCATTTAAGATGGAAAGATGGGACCTATTTTAAAGAGATACGACTTTCGGCTTGATGTCAATGAAACTGAATTTTGTTATGTTAGATGTTAGAACATCGTTCGATATTGTGGAATTGATATATAATGCCTGATTCAATTATCTAAGATACATTCTCATTAAATAAAAATTCACAATCGTAACATAAATTTAATTTTTGCCCCCTTTTTTATATAGAATTCTTTAAATATGTATTTTTTAGTACTATATGTTAAGCTTCGTATACATATGAGCATTCGTGCGCGCACAAATACTCATATATGTACGGTAGGAGCATGCGTGCTCGCACAATTTTATCCGCACGAACACGATCCATTGCTAGTGGATCCCCGTGCGCGCACGATTGCTCATATATATACGATGCTTTAGATTAGGTTTACGGGCTGTAGTTATTATCCACGACACACTTAGAACACGAGTGAGTCCACAGGAGTTTGGAATACTCCCCTCCAGCCTGTCCGTCAAAACCAACCTGAGTCAATAATAAATCGATTCAGTCTACCAGTAGCCATCGCCACCAAGTTCCCAAGTCGGTATAAAAATGTGCCCCAAGCATTCTCATCCTCAAGTGTGCCCGAGCCGGATACTGCCAAAGTAGATGAGCGGTACTCTCCTCCTCCCCGCCATCGTCACAGTTCCTACAGAAGTTGCCAAAATAAAGCTCGAGTGTCCTTATATGCTCCCCGATTGCGCAGTGTTCAGTTATGACTCTTACGACATCACTTAAGTGCTTCCTACTCAGCGACCACAACCGCATTGATCGATACAAATCAAGCCTAGGCCACCTTCGTTATCCGACACGTGCTGTTAATTGCCCATCTAGAGCTAGCCTGGCTAATCGCGGACGAGCTGATAGCGTGTTTGTAAGAATCAAAGAGGATATCGATGTTTCGCTGATTTTGAGAAAGCGCCTCCTTTGGCGGTGAGAATGAACTCTAGGGCTCTTACCGTAACCTGTCTGTCCGTATCAAAATGATGGCTTCCACAACCGTAATAACGTTACGCCCCAGCTAAAACACAGGCTCCCTAATTTTCGAAACCTCCGCCTAGAGAACGGTACAGTGGTCTGGGAAACAAGTGGATAAGTCTATATTCAATCGTTCGGAATAGACCCCGGCTCAAACGTCCGCCTCGTTCCTAGATCCATCCGTGTAGATGTATACCGACTCAGATAACAACGGTCGGTCCACGACCTACTGGCTCCGTGGTGGAATGTGTTTTTTGAAATTCATATCAAAGTCATAGTGTGGTGTGACAGAGTCCGTCGTGGCGGGAATACGCCGGTTGGCCAGTATTGTGCAATGCCCAGTATTAAGCGTCGTCCAGTTACCCGCTTCGCGAAGACGAACGATCGTGCACCAGTGACCTAGTCCAGTGTGTCCGGACCCCTCCCGAAATTAAAATTTGGATAAAAATACGACAATATCTACTCTACCATATGCGGAGACTGTTGTTTTGAATAGGGTGTCATTATGAAGGGTTGCAAAACTTTCCTGCTTAACAAATTTAACACTACATTTTAAAAACCCTAACTGACTATGAACGGTTTCTTTGTTGTTGTTTTTTGTGACAAACTTCACAGCGAGCATATTCGATTGCCAGTTTTAGATTCATTAACCAATTAAAAAAAAACACTGACCCCACATTGGACGTCGGAAATTACCGAATTTTTTCGACTGTTTTCTACTGCAAATTTTCGGTGAGGTTTCGGTTTTTATGGGTCATCGACTAGATAAAATCACCCCTCCCCCCCCCAAAGGGAAGGCGCCGAATATTTTAGGTTTTTTTTGTAACCATTTGTCGAATTTTTTCCGTTCTAATTTAACTAACTTCTATTTTCTTATAGTAAATAAAATTTTCAGAAGTTAAGTACAAACTGCCCTATACTTTTAGAACTTTCCGAGAGACGGTTCATCAAATGTTGAATTTATTTTTGTGCAATTTTATTTTTGTGCAATATCTATCTAACGTCAAGAAAAATACTCCATACTCCACACAAAATTTTGGAAGCTTAACCTAAGATAAGAGGCAAGCCCATAGCCCTCAAGTGACAAAACGAATATTTCCCAAATTTTAAGATATTTGTTTCGGTTAAGTTTTCTCTTTTTTTTCGAAGAATTTTTAAAGGAGACGATACGGGCAACGGAGAGTGTTGAGTATTGGCGAGATAAGCCTTAAGACCTCTAATTTCTGTGCTATATGAATGCGATGTATGACTGATATTTTAATATTTTCGCTTAAACTCAATACTTTAATATTGTAGGAAATTACCGTTACTTTCAATCCTTTTTTTTTTAATTTTTGCGGAAATATAGTTTTATTGAAAAACAAAAACATGCCAAATTTCGTACGACAACCAAATTTTTGTAGAAAAACTCCAGTTTCGTATTCAGCACCATGAAAACATTAATACACAAAAGGTATCCCTCCTTCAGAACCTCCCTTGGTCGTGGACTATTATATTATTTTGATGTCAATGTATAGAATGTTTCTAATTTTAAATAATATACAAATAGGTCCGCCCTTTTCAACATTTCTGATACCAAATGTTTGGACCCCTCCGAAACATAATCCTGGCTACGCCACTGCACGCTGCTCAAGACATTAAGGGGGAACAGGTGAAACAATACATAAGGAGCATCACTAGGAATCGTCCTAAGAGCTCCACTGACAGCGACGCTGACGTTTCTTGTATCTTTCCCAGCAGACTGCGATTTACCGCTGTACGGATATTAAGTGCAGTAGTCCGGATAGCGCAACGGTTAGCATATTCGCCTTGTACGCACTGGGCTCCTGTTCGATTCCTACTGAATGCGGTATATTTCGATAAAAAAGGGGATTTACGTGTCGGACTATGAGCACACTAAGCTGTTAAATGAGTACACATTTATGGGGTAAATAACTCGGTTGAGCGTGTTTCTGATCACACACCTCTGTACAAGACCGTCACGATCTAGAAAATGAGATGATGCTAACTCATCTCGAGGCCATGGTTAAAATTGGACTGTTGCGAAAGTTATTTACTTATTTAAGTGCAGTCCGCCAGACCACAATGCCGTTCAATAGCAGGGGCGCTCGACAGACATATGGATCCACCGCATACTTTCGGCTGCCCCAGTTTCTCCCAATAGCCTTAATACAGCAGTATAGGATGATACTGTTCAAGCGCTCCTGGATATAAGCCTTTTGGTGAAGCTTCTCAATGAAAATTACACCCAGGAATTTCGCCTTATCAGTAAGAATTAGTCTGACACCTTCGATGTGTTGTTGGCTCTTTCACAAAGCGCATTCGGCAATCTCCTTAGCTGATTCAATTTCTCGTACCATAGAGATGAGAGCAGTCTCAGTGTATTCTCCCGACTGGTAAGCGAACTGTTTATGGTTCAGCGGAAATTTGACAAGCAGAGTGTTTCTGATGTGCGCGTGAAAGATTTTTTCCATGGACTTGAACGTCCGACTTATTGGCCTATCTGATTTGGAGTCATCTTTGGGTCAATTGTTCATTTTAGGGATGAAAACTACTGTAATCGATCTCCAGGAATCTGGAATGTACCCAAGAGCAAAACTGCCCCCAAATATACTGAGGAGGAACAGGATTGACATCGCTTGCCCTCTATGCAGTTCTGGGGCGACCGGTAGCACAGTGTGTTGAGGTCAGTCTCATGTTTGACTATCGGTGTTTCGGGTTCGAGTCCCGTCCACCACGACGTTCGTGGCAATGGATGTGCAGGAAGTGCATGCTGGAAACTGCACTTTCCGAAACCTATTTATGCTATCGAAACCTCAACTGGCCCACATGGAACAGTTAACGCACTATGCCCCACAATAGTTCAGGGCAATTGAGAGAGGGCCCTCTCTGCAGTAGAGCTGGAGAGATTCTGTCAATGCTGGTTTATTTATATGGATCGATTGACTTTATCGGACGTAAATATATTTTTTGTACTTCTCCAGTCGAAACGGATGGCCTTGTATCGCACGTTCTAATCAACTGAGATTATGGTGGCGTCCACTGGTGCTCCTCACCCTGAAAAGTGACTATCCAGAAGTAGTCTGCCTGTGATCTCGACATCTTCTGTAATACTACCATCCTGTTATCTTGGAGTGTTAACTTGGTTTGTGCCTTTCTTGGCCTGATCGCGGTGTAGTCTGACGGCGGAGTTGGTGTCAACGCTCTCGTCGAATTTCAGTTAACTGCATTTCTTGGCAGAGTGCACACTTTTATTGTATAGTGTGAAAGAGGATCGGTATTGTTCGCACTCGCCAGTTCGCTTCACTCTATTAAAGAGTCTCCTTGAATTCTGACGTTGTGAGGAGAGTTCGAAGTTCCACCATGGAACCCCTCAAAGGTTTTTAGAGCATTTCAGGGGACAGTTTCCTCATATGAGGATATGATTGCCTCCGATACATTAGAGACTAGGCTATCCAAACTGAGCCATCCGGAAACTCTACATACTATTCGCCGTTACCCCTATTGGGGCATACCGCACCAACTGTTCTATGTGGCTCAGTTAATGTTTCTTTAGCAACTGATTTCGGACTATACATGTTGCTGGCATGTACCTCCTACCAATTTAGCCGCCTACCTGCGACAAGTCGGGAAATATTGTGGCTTATTGTTATGCCCCACACCACAGGGGGAAGACAACATAAACATCCATGGCCAGAACGCGACGCGACGTCGACGGGGTTCGAACTCGAAACGGTCGGTGTGGCGATACATCAGACTGATGCCTCTACCCACTGAGCTACTGGCCGCCCAAAAATATTTGGTTTTTACCGCAAAGAGATGGAGTATCCAACCCCAAGCGGGATTCTTCTGTCAGGACTAATTTGTTACAGTGCTGCCATGTCGAATAGTTTATTATATGAACAACTATTGCCTGTGCATGCTTTTTAGAGCAAATACCCCGAGAAATGTCAAAAACTGTATCTATTTGTATAACTTTAGTTTGGTAGAGAAACAGAAAATACGAAACTGCGGACTGAGATGAATCCAAACAGTCACAATACATCGCGTCGGGGACAGCTAACCTGTGGTTTCACATTTGGGCCTAAATAGAAAATGGATTTTTGCCCAGATACTAATGACAAAGAAGTACTTGTACAAATATCCCCTGGACTGAAATCCAAAATTGAATTGCAAAAAAAAAAAAAATGTTACATTCCCTCACACAAGAATAATGTTAAGCAAGCATCATCTGGAAGCAATACAATATCGCTATTATCTACAACACAAGACAAGTAAAATTAAAACCAGCAATAATACTATCTTTTCGATCTCAGCATCAATAGATACATTATCTTATAAGCATCACAATAATACCGACAAATTATTTATAATTAACTTTAGATGACAGATTTCCCATGCCATCTGCTCTAGCGCATTGATCTTCATTTCTAAAAACGTTTTCATTTCAAATGTTCTTTTTCGAATTTAATTTTTATTTTAATTTAATTTTACTTACAGCCAGGCCAACGCCACCAGGCAATTCCCCATCCATAATACACCGAACATGTTTCGATTTTATGTCTGTTTTTATTTGCTGCGTGTTCTTATATTTCTCTTTGAAATTTTGCCAAACAAAATACAGATTCAACATTTACCGCCCGGTTTTTGCTCTTATTCCTTTTTCTGTGCGTTAGAATTGGGATCCTATTTTAATTTAGCGCACTACTCGTATAAGTATATGTATTCAGATTTCATCAATTTTTTTTTATTTATTACAGAAAGATATTGTTGATAGTAAATCAATTCAAAAGAAGAAAAAATAGTCTAAAGCTTCGTTTTGCTAGACACGACTCTGCGTCGATCGCGTGCGACGATCGAAAAAATATACACACAAATAGTGTTCCGTGCTTTATGGCTTGGTCGCTATCGCGAAAAACAGGCGACGATCGTGTGCCTAGCGAGACGAACATTAATCCTTGTGTTGAGAAAAGAAAAATCAAATAAAATTAAATTGAAAATTGATAAAAGAAAAACTGCAGTCATTGATTTTATTTCGGGAGAATGAAGTAAAAATAAATATTAGGCGTGGCCTATTAAACCAATTTTATTACAGCTGGACTGTTGTGTGAAATATACTACGGATGCTAAATATTCTGAAATGGGGTCAATTCCGTAGTGGTGGGGGTGAAGTAGAAGTATGTTCGATTACGTTAATTTTTTTCTAAGAAGACATTATCATAATTTTATATCACCCTCTAGCGTTATCAGAATTCTAGTAGCGGTTTTAAGGTCCGACTAACATTCAAAAACCCTACTTCAAACACTTAGTAAAAAAACAGGTTTGGTGTAGTTTTATTCCCATTTTTTTTTTAAATTTGAGTTATAGCTAAACAACAACAAATTTATTTTGGGTTTTTAAACATATTTCAAAAACTGTCAACATAAGCGAAAAATTTTCAGAGACAAAATGAAAGATTTTAAAAATTAAAATTTTAAAAGAAGCACTTTTCGAGGTTTTCTTTATTAATTTTAAATTATAAATTTCATGGACGGTATATTTCTACTTTAGCATAAAACTCGCAAAAATTCAAGATCTTTAGCAGTTCAACAAAAACGGTTAGCGACACTTTTATCTTCAATAATTTTCGAAATATTCTCACATCAGATAAACGATGGAATGCCCCTTTTTAGTTTATTTGAAGTTCGAATATCTCGAAAACTATTGAAGACACAAAAAAAAGTTGCGTTTATTAGACTATACAAAGACTGCCTGAGAATATACAAGAAAGCCATCAAGACCGCTAAGCGGGACTCTTGGAGGGACTACTGTCAATCAATTGAAGGCAAGACTACATAAAATCCAATGGCCACAGCTGTCCGTCGTTCATCAAAAGACTCGACGGTGATTGGACTAGATCTTCAGCTAAAACCCTCGAACTTCTCATAACCACACTCTTCCTGGGTGGCGAAAAACGCTGCGGGGACGCAGAAGAGCCAGGTGAGCAAAGCTCTTCTTGGGAAGAAATCGTATCGCTAATCACGGAAGAGAGAACGATGTGAGCCATTGACACCTTCTCGCCATACAGATCTCCGGGGCTTGACGGCATAATCCCTGTTATGCTTCAGCAACTGTATGATGTGGTCACCTCGTGGCTGGTGGCCATTTTCAGGAATTGTGTAGCACTTAATCACGTCTCCAAGTCCTGAAAGAAATTGCCGGTGACTTTCATTCCGAAGGCCGGAAGACGTGGGGAGGAGTCCGCGAAGGACTTCAGGCCTATCAGCCTCACCCCCTTCGTTATGACAACGTTGGAACGAATCTTGGATAGCCACATACGACAGCTTCGTAGGAAAGCACCACTTTCAAAGTGCCAGCATGCGTTCATTAAAGGTAAGTCTACAGAGACGACTCTCCAAGAGATTGTACGCACTATTGAGCATGACTTACTAATATGTAGAAAGTGTTTAACGTTCGAAATGAAGTCGCGAAAGCGGCCCTCACAGACGTGGAGGATAATAGCGATGCTGAGGAGCAGAGTGATCTGATCAGAGCCGAGCTTGGAGATGACTAAATGTGTATGTAGGGGAACACCCCAAGGCGGGGTAATTTCTCCTCTGCTTTGGATACTAGCGATGGACGGACTCCTGAGAAGCTAATAGCATACGCGGAAGACGTAGTGATCCTAGTTTCGGGTAAGTTCCTATCGGTGATGAGTGACATCATGAGTGGAGCGCTGGAAACGGCAAACGCCTGGACTGCCGAATGCGGACTAGGCGTGAATCCCAGCAAAACCGAGCTAGTACTTTGATATTTATTACAAAATCAAATATATAAATGCCTTGGAGTCATCCTTGACTCTAAACTTATTTGGAAGCTGAACATCGAACATCGCACCAAGAAAGCTCAACAAGCCCTCTACCGCAAAAGCTGGGGACTACAGCCAAGGATGGTGCTATGGTTATACACCGCCATGGTTCGACCAATCATCGCCTACGGAGCGCTGGTATGGTGACAAGCTCTTCGTAAAAAATACAATAATCTAATAATCTGCTGAACAAAGTCCAGGGATCCGCGTGCATCCGAGTCATAGGTGCTTTGCGATCATGTCCCGCGGATGCATCGAATACCATCTTATATTTAGACCTACAGATACGAGTTAAATGCTGCATGTAGCGCGGTAAGACTTAGCGGGTCTATGAGCTGGACTCTCTGACCATATGGGCACGGTAGCATCCTGGCGTCTCTACCCACGGAAGTATAGGACTCGCTCCCAATAGACTATATTGCTCACGCAGATGACTTCGAGCGACACTTCACAGTTGGTTTCCCAATAAGGGCGGTATGGGACAGCGATGAAGTGCTCAGGAAGTACGAATGCAAAATCTTCACTGATGGCTCAAAAATGGCATGTGCGGTCGGCGCGAGGATCTTATCCGAAGATTTCGGCAAATAAAAATCCTTTCGCCTCCCAGACTACGCAAGTGTGTTTCAAGCTGAAGTACTGGCGATAAGGGAGGTGTGTCGATCATTAAAGCGCACTGCTGTCAGCACAGATAACGTCGCCATTTTGCACCGACTGCAAAGCCGCGATCAACTTGCGAGACAAGGCTCCGCTCTTCACAAGTTGTTGTTGTTGTAGCGATGGTCAGAAGTTCGTTGTGTGAATGTGTTACATGCTGTTATTGTTCTTCGTTTTCCTTGGTGTTAAGGGACAGGAAGGTGGCTGCCTCTACGGGGTTCTCCCACAACGACCTGGGGGTCAGCTGTGTGGGTGCAGCTGGGCTATTAAAAATGTGGTCAGCATCGTGAGGTGTACCATTGCAGGCGAGACATGTGTTCGTGATATCCCGGTCAATGCGAGATAGGTAGGAGTTAAGACGCACCACCAGCCCGACCGAAGTTGGGCAAGTGTCGCTCTCACTGCTCTCGGAAGTATTCTCTCATCAGGAGAAATGGCTGGTGGTTGTGTCGAGAGAACTCTATTTGGACCTAGTCCTGCAATTGATGTTTGCTGCGCTGGCTGATCTGTATGCGTTGTTGTCAAAGGGAACCCTTTTGTACCTCTGGATGTCTCTTTCGAGTTCCCTCAAATCACACCTGACATGTCTTTGTTGCGGTGTCTTGTCCATGACTTCGGTGTTGGGGTACTCCCTTCGGTAACAACCCACCAGGTACTATTTCGCAAGAAACTTGTTGTGGTCCCATAGAGGCATCATCCTTGTTTCCTGATGCAGATGGTCCTGGGATGACATCAGGAGACCAATCACAGTACGGAGTTATTGTTATTCCATTGTGAGTCACAGAGATTCTGTGACCACACTGGAGCCGCATAGTTGGCTACTGATCGTCCGACTGCTTTGTATGTGACCGGTATTGTTTCTTTATCCCTGCCCAGGTGCTACCGGGCAAGGCATTAAGGATCTTATTCCTACTGCGCATCCTGTTACACACGGTTGAAGCATAGATAAACAGACTAGTAGTCTGTTTATCTATGGTTGAAGCATGGGGGGATGACGTGGCCATGCGTCCAGGGTTACCCCTAGAATTTTAGGATGGTTCACGGTCGAAATAGGTTGATTGCCGGGCTAGCGACGGATGGAGTTCGTTGTCGACGTGCGTCACGTCTAGAGCGACATGGACATCATACGACTTGGGAAGGACAGACGCTCTCCTGAGGAGAGCCCGACCGAACCTAGCCCGGGTCACAGCCATTATAGCAGCCCGGTGGGAGAGCAGACTAGACTGGGTATTCCATACAATGCACACTCCCGGAGCTGCAAGGATGAAGCGGAAAAGGAGACCCTAATCCACTTCCTGTATGCATGTCCGGCTCTAGCTAAAGCGAGGCACCAAGAACTGGGCGAGTCATTCTTCGCTAGCGTATCTGCCATCTCGTCGAACACGATTTGTTTTTGGCTAAAGCTCAAATTCCATAAAAAAATGGGGCAAACCTCAGATTCGTAATCACCACCCTAAAAACATTAATGCAAAATAAAAATTCCGAATTTGTGTTTTTTTAAAACAATAAAAATGTTTTCTTTTTGTTTCAGGCTATAGCTTAATTTCGACAACAAAAAATTTAAGGGCAAACATCAGATTTGCAATCAGTACCAAAAAATAAACAGAAAAAAGTAATCAAAACTACACCACAATTTAGTTTAGGAAAACTACCTGGTGACTAGGCTAAAAGCCAGATACCATTTGGAGATTTTATGAAGAAACTCGCAAAATTCACTTCTGCTCTCGCAGAAAATCATAAAATAAATATAAAATACTAAATTCGCGTACAATTCCCTGGCCTACTATTTTGACAATATTCGACATAGTACACGCGCTTTAAATTTTGCGGAAAATTCAAACATGCCCTGCCCATTTCCATTCAACCGACAGCCAAAAGCCAAAATTTGCCACGTCAATTTACTTATGACATAGTAATCTATTTATTTTTGGCATTTTTCAATGCCATCGCCCAAGACGACGTAAGCCAGGTCAAAATACTGAGTTTTCCTTGCAAAATTCAATCTAACATTATACATATTCCGTTGCTCCCGGCTCGGGGTCTGCCAATAAATTTAGCGTCCAGCATGTTCCAAAAATACATTTTTTGCAAAAACCCTCCACTTTAAACTTCCTGAGCAGCCGGCCGGTGTGGCAACTTGGCCACGGACGGCCCCAATGTGGATTGTGAAGATCTTAGTGTACAAACATACGCCTGGGAAATTGGAAAAATTGTAGCATGAAAGCCACTAGCAAACTAAAATTTTGCTAGTATTAAAAGAAGCATCTCGTATAAGTGCCACTCGACACCCATGCAGAAATACTGAATATTGAATAAATTAGACAAAACACGCATAATTGAGGAGATAGTAAATTGGAAAAAAAAGAAAATATATTGTACAGAAAATATATTTTTTAGTGCCACTAAACATTCTTGGGGATTAGCTTGCTATTAGAAATGGAATTTAATGTTTGGGTGTTAAATTTTTGATTCCATAGTCATACTCGTAAAAATATCGAAATACATAATTGCTTTTGCTTTTATTTTGCTGGCACTGCACCGATGTAAGTTTAAAAAGTGATTTTTAGGAACAAATAAGAAATGCAATTTCGAGAAATTAAACAGATTTAATATTATGTATTTCGCTGAAATGCGTTTCAGCTAATTTTCCGCTTAAATATGTGTAAATTAGGCGCTCTTCTAGATAGTATAAATTATTGAATTGAAGACATAAATTTCATAAATGTAAACTTGAAAGTGTTTATGAAACTACGCGTTGAAAATTTACCACATTTGTACGAATACAAATGTGAAATTTATGGCATTAGATGTGATAGTGAAATGCATATAAGATTTTACAACTTGACACATTTCTGAGTAGTTCCAATTTTACTGTTTATAAATTAAATGCCATGAATTTATGGCACGTTTTGCAGAAGTCCCTAATTAAAATCACTGACGCCATCGCGCGTTTTAGGATGTCACTCCTCGGGCAGGCTACTATCAGCACTGCAGAATTCAGGTTAATTCCCGCTAAAGACTTACTGCCCTTTATTAGAAGGCTGAACGGTCTTCTGGATTAATGAGCTACGGCACAATAGATCTATCATGGTTGCAGTGCCTTCCTGCTGGGACAGTAGCTCGACTATTTTTATCTTATCTTAAAAGCACAGACGAAGATAATAACCCATTCGTGTAGCCTGTTAGGTTTGACCTTGGTTTCCTAATTTATACGCTTATATTCTGCTCAATTTTCGGGAAGGCGAGTCTTTGCATTTCACCCAAAATCTTTATCACACTACAAAAGGATCTCTTATACGACGGGGGTTTCGTACCGTCCTATAGAAATCGTTGTTGTAGGAGAAATCACAAGATACTCGGCACAGGTCAAAAGGAAAAGGACCGTGGGTCGCCACTGCAGCCACATTATGCTACAATGGCGCCGAAACAGAGGGCAGCAGAGGCAGTTGCCACATATGTACTTATCGAAATAAAATCCTTAAGGTTTTCGTTCTATCTGTGTCCTGTCTGATTAACAGGCATTTGGTAGCCGCTTTCGATTCACCAGATTTCAGACCGTTTTCATACAAATTGACAGACCGGTTTTAATCCAGGTCTCGTATGGGATCTCATCGGATCAAAGTTGATCGTCAACTTATTTCGCCTCTATCTAAATGTACATATACTGAGTCCGCAATTCGTCCCCACTACGTAGAAGTATCTATTTGGTGGGAGTTTAAGTTCGCTCAGCGCAGATCCATGTCGTTCTTTTCACCCGTGTTCGGTCTGATGCCAGATATTGCGTTGCGCGGAACGAAATGCAACGAAAAGTGCACCATCGAAATATATTTCGCCTCAGGGAAATAAACTCCGCCGTTCGACACCAGTCGTCACTGTAAGAGGCCAGATGTTTGGTAGACGTCACAAAATTATGTTGACGTTGACACTAAGCATTTGGTTGATTCGGGTAATCATTAGACATTTGAATTACGTTACATTAAATTAAAATATAGTTTTCTGCCAACACAACACATCTAGGATTCGCAATCAGACACATAGGTTGTCAAATATCAGAACGTCAAACTTTTCGCTCCTGTAGTCGGATATTTCTTATCATTTCCTTAGTTTTTGTCCATTGTTTGCTTAGACGCGTATATTTTGGCTACTTTCTTCAGCCAATAATAGATACGACACCTGAGGAAGCAGCTCAAGCTGTAGCACTACTTCAAGCAGGCCTTGGGCAACGTGAGATCGCTCGAAGACTCCGAATCAGCAGATCTTTGGTGCAACGAGTTTACAGACCATACTTAGAGACTGGAGCATTCGATCGCCGTCCAGGAACGGGCAGACCTAGGGCTACATCAGCAGCAGATGATCGTTATATCCAACTTACTGTTTTGCAAAATCGCCGCCTCATCGCACTTCAAGTCCAACAAAGTCTGCGTGACGAACGCCAAGTGGTCATAAGTTCAGATACCGTCAGAAGAAGACTTGCCGAACGGAACCTGACTCCAAAGAGAGCTGCAACAGGTCCAGCATTAACTGTAGCCCACCGTCGAGCACGGCTTGAATTTGCTCGAGAGCATAGGGATTGGACGTTAGAACAGTGGGGTAATGTACTCTTCACTGATGATACCAGGGTAAGTCTACATGGAAGTGATCGACGTCAAAGAGTATATCGTCGCCCTGGAGAACGTTTTTCTCAGTGTTTCATCGAGGAATATGTTGCTTATGGAGGAGGATCTGTGATGATCTGGGGCAGCATCTCGCTAACCGCACGTACTCGTACAGCGTTAGTTTTCATCGAACCGACTTCTCATCGCTTCATCACTGAAATCCTCGCAGACCATGTGGTCCCTTACGCAAGTTATATCGGGCAGGATATCCAGTTGATGCATGACAATGCGCGGCCTATGTTCCTCATCTGGTAACCCAGTATCTACACGACGTCGGCATTCGTACGTTGGACTGGCCACCTCGAAGCCCGCACTTGAATCTGACAGAACACTTATGGGATGAGCTGAAAAGTCGGATTCAAGCCCGGGTACCTGCTCCAACAAGGCTTCCAGGGCTGCGAATCGCAATCGAAGAGGAGTGGAATGCAATTCTCCAAGATTTGATCGTCAGCCTCTTGAGGTCTATGAATACGAGGATGGTATCAGTTATTCGAGCAAGGGGAAGGAACACTGAATACTGACCAAAAACTTTTTTTCAATTTTTTCTTTGTTTTCGGCTTAAATTAAATTAATCTTTTTTTCACTTGGTGATTACACGACAGGAAAACGACTCTTCTTTGTAAAATCCTCAATTAATGCTTCATAAATTGATAGATCCCAATGAGTTTCCACTCATTTTAATCGTCCTGAAACGCACTTTCTGTAGATATAACTTTGATAGTTGTAAGTTTTATACTTTTTGAGAAAATTAGATTAGAGTTTCAAGGTGGTGGGTGGCCCGGTTTATTTGCTGTCCAGTGTAGTATTTGCAAAGCTGACACCTAAATCTTAATAGATTCGCAAATCCCAAAACCCAAGCTCCGCTACCAAGATTAAGTTGGCAGTTGTGCTGTACCTGAACATTTTGTACAACATAGAGCATAGAGTGTGGTGAAATGTGGAAAGCAGGCGAAAAAAAAACATTTCAGCAAGATTTGTTTTAAATCTCGGTAGAAATTTAAATCTTGGAGATTTGGAGATAGATTTGCTTTAAATCTCGAGATTTCCCCAAATCTTCAGTAGTGTGCAAGGGACATAGATTTGAAGACGGAACTAAAAAAAAACGGAAGAAGAGGTACTTGCAGATGGACTATGACTACCCTTTGTCCTACATAACCATTGCCATATGTCATTTCATCCACCATAGTTCAAATGTCGACAGCCCCAAATAAGCAAATTAAGGTCGCAGACACAATTAAGTATTAACAACTATTGCACATACGAGTACATACTTCAAATGCACATTAGCTCCTTTGTGTCACCAATCAAAATAATTCCGACATGTGAACAGAACAAAAGAACATTACATGCGCTTTTTTGTTGCAATAATATACCCCTATTGCGATGCCGGGAATGCATTCAAACAATGAATTAAGATGTCGCGTCTGTCTATCCGTCCGCATTTAATTGGTCACTTCACTCCACTCGTCGAATTAAAGGTCAGTGTCGAATTGATAATTATCACATTTATATTTCGTTCACCTTTGCCCATAACCGTCTTATTCATTGTTCTGTACATGTACACTGCTTAATCGTTCAGAACAGCAGCTCGAGTGTGAGTGTTTATTGTAAACGTAACAGAACGATGCATTCGTGTGCCTGCAGCATTGGATGTTTTACGGCTGCTCAGATTTGATAAGGCGATAAATCATTGCTATTATTAACTATCGGCTATAAAATCTCCACATTTAAACAACAATAAATAATCAATCGCGACCATAACATAATAATGTTTACAGTATTGCATTGTGTGTCGCCTATTAACCTTCCACCTCGCCCGAGGCAATCACTTTTGCGGAAAAAAAGGATTCGAGCGAGATACTGTACGAGTATATTTTTGTTACCCACAAGACAAAGGCCATTGTCTCGAAAGGGGTTTCTTTCATCTGGTGCGTGTGCACAAAGCCGTTGCAAATTTTTCGAAAAAAAAAAAAAAACCCCACCCCCTACTAAGAATTATTACGTTTTACTATCCTCCACTTTCCGTACGAGCAGATTTTAATTTTCATTAAGAATGGCCAGAAATACGTAAAAATATTTTTGTAATAATAAATTTTATAAGAGAATAATGACGTACGACTGTTTGTATGCAATGCATGCTGATTGCTATAGTACGCATTTGAAATTGTTGGCGCCGTAAGTGCATTTTCCGTAAATTGTGCGGAAAATATTTTGAATTGTAGAAATATGCAAATTACATACTATACGTCTACAATTAGTTACTAATTTATTTTAGTTGGGATGACACAGAAACTTGTCATCCGTCTGAGTCGTTGGAAAATTTAACGCAAACAGATTTTTCTTGGTTTCAATTTGGATTTGTTTCCGGGTTATGAATGCTATTGAATTGTTTCGGATATTGCTTTTCGAAAATTATCCTTTGTGATGGTATAAAGAGCGCACAAAGTCGATTCGAAAAATACTTTTCAGTACCCATTTACAAGGTAGCCAACCCTCGAGGTTCCACCCGGAGACTCCAGGAGCCGTATCATGTAATTCGATTCGAATCGAATTACATGATACGGCCCTAATCCCGCATAGCGCGTCAACTGTTCCATGTGGCCCAGTTGACGTTTCGTTGGCATAGTTTCGGAGAATGTAGTTGCCAGCATGCAGCTCCTGCTCCCACATTTACCGCCTACCTGCGACAAGTCGGGAGATGCTGTGCTTTACAATTACGTCCCATACCATAGTAGGAAGACAACACAAACATCCATGGCCACGAACATCGTCGTGGACAGGATTCGAACACGAAACGCCGGTAGTCAAACATGAGACTAATGCCTTTACGCACTGAGCTACCGGTCGCCCCAGGTTTTGTAGAGAATGTACGGGTCCCGGACTATGAATCGATCTCTCTAGATTTAAGGCCAAAGGGGTCAGAGTTTTACTTACTTTGGCTACAATTAATATCAAATATCTTTTCTGGAAAGTAAAAGATGATTGGACGAGTGAAACTGCCGTTGAATTTAATCTATTTTCTACTTTCCTGGGTTTCTGAAAATTTCCTTGACATCTAATCCATGATACAAAATAATAAAATGAAACTGGAAAATATAGGGCTTTGTAACGGATCAAATCTGACACATATGTCTATTTTTTAATTTATGGCTAAGTTCATATCACACAACGGTTGGCATACAGTTGCCAATTTGTTTTATGAATTCTCTCCATTGAGTTTTTGATGGACACAAAGTGCTGTGAAAAATGTCATTTTCTCCATCACAAAAATTTCTCCGCTGGCTAGGACAAGCATATTATGACAATTCAGAAATGACACCCGCATTGTCATAGCCATACGATTTTTTGTCAGTAATCAATTTAGAGCTACGAAATTTGACAATTGATGAATGACTAGATGCAACTGTTGTTCATAGCACAACAACCTGTTGCAAAGTTGCTTCGATACTGCTGGCACAGCGTGTTGCGATTCCGCTTTGTTTTATGAACTTAGCCTATGTATTTTTCACAAATGTATTTAATTTGGATTTACTTCGAATCGTTTACATTTGTGGAAAGTCGCTACGAATTCAAAAGTAGGCATTTATAGGTTAGAATTGGCCGCTGCAAAAACCACCGCTGCCAACAAATACAGGGATGAGAAAAGTGCAGATTGGTGAAGCGAAATATTGGCGGGAAAATTGGGGGAATCGAGAATAAGGTAAAATAAAATGGAACAGGTGAAAAGAGGGGGAGTCCGATTTGAAACGCTGCCGAGCACGGGTGGACCTCGTTAAAAAAAGAAAACAACGAAATTAATTGAAGAAAAATAATTTTAATTTCGGGTCGAATTTCAAAGGGGCGAGTGTGCTGGCGCCCTCGCTGAAAACTTGCACCACGCAAATCTAAAACGCGTTGAACTCACTTGCTTTTCGGTCGTAAAACCAAAGTGTGAATGTGTACACTCGCAAATTGTGCGACCACGACGAAAAAAGTAAAATTTAAAGTGAACAATTCCGACCTCGAAGGGGTTTTTTCGTTGTAAGAAAATGGTGTCGTTATCGGATATATTGCGGCAGTCGTGCTCGAAAGCCAAATGAAAGAAACCTCAGCGCTTTTTTTCTTTTGTCGTTTATTTGAAAAAAAAAAGGGAATCATTCCCCGCATAATCAAATGCGCACACCCGGTGGCGGTCTCCATTTCCCCATTTGCTGGCCGATTTTTCATTTCGGCAGGTGCATCTCTTTTTGTATGTGAAAAATTTTGGACAGAGGAACCCCGTCACCACTGCTTGCGTGATTAGTGCCGAAACGTTTGGGAAACCTGTGAAGGTGCATGTGAGTGATTCTGAGACCCCACATCTCTATCGTGTGCTAAAACCCCCGGGCGAAAT
Source organism: Chloromyia formosa (assembly GCA_964017055.1). NCBI lineage: Eukaryota > Metazoa > Arthropoda > Insecta > Diptera > Stratiomyidae > Chloromyia > Chloromyia formosa. Next base: position 13,762,446 of record OZ024817.1, read on the forward strand.
CCATCAACAGCAGCAGCCAACACTGAAGCCTTAGTTCGTGTTGGATCTTGTTAATTCCTTAGTGTCCGTGTTGTCCATAGTACTGTCAAAGTCGTTTGAGAGCGCCGTGTAAAACCAATGCACAGTGTGTGCGAAAAAAAAGTGCCACTCTGGAAAAAAATGTTCGATTTTTGATTTATGACGGTCTGTGTTCCGAATTTGTGTAAGTGTCACCATATAACTCGAACTCGAGCACGAACCTGGTACAAATTTCCTCTGACACACACATACACTTCACATAAGTGTGAATAAAACCGGTCCACTTGTACTAGGTTCGTGCTCGAGTTCGACAGTGTATGGTGACACTAAGACATCGCGTATCATCTACGTCATGGAAGCGACAGCAACAGCATAGCAACGAGTCATCATACAACCTCTGAAATCACACCGGCTTATCGTGTTTGTGTTTAGATGTTAGTTGTTGTTTTCTTCCGAGTTCCGTAACATCACTTAATTTCAGCTGCTCCTGCTAACGGTGGCCATCGGCGATCAGGGGTAATTGCTTTAATTCCTTCTGTTTTTGCTCTTTTGCCAATTTATTAAATATTACTTGTTAACTTTATTTTCTCTCATTTACATTAATTTTCAAAATTTATTTCGATGGTCACATTTTTGATTTCCTGTTGTTAAATTCTTTTTTTGATTTTGTTGTTAGTTAATAGCAGTTGTTTGATAATGTCGATAAACACGATGGCTTAAGTTTAACATCCTGACTTTCCTTGAGGAATCCCGCTGTACCCTTTCAGGTTGGCTGAGATGAGGTGAAAGGACTCATCTCTAGTTTCGCTATGGCAGGCCGCTATAAGTTTTTTCTATTTCGGCCAAGGGGGCCTCAAGGTCGGGCTGCCTTTTTTTTCAGCGGGTTTAGAAGGCCGGGGTACATCGGCATCTGGGCTCTGGAGCAGATAAAGATGGCACCTGCACCGGCTGGCGCCACATTTCCTCTTTCCCCAAAATTGTATACCCCATGTTGTGTTGTCTATCCCAGGCCTGTAAATACCTAGTAATATGTACGGATAGGGGCAACGAGCGGCGAAAAACTCGCCCATATCTCCCGAACTGAGCTACAGCAAGCACAGGCCGCCGCTTAGCTCGTTGAGGAGCCAATTTTGGGCAGCTGTCAGCTTTGACAGCTTTCACTCCGGGACCTTAACGGCCAAAATGGCTCCGTTCCCGTTGACGCCTTTGGGTGTCGCCTTACGTCCTTTACAGCTTCGCCCGCAATCCGAGGATTTTGTAGTCTGCCATAACAATATGAGATGATCTGTTCTACTATTGGGGGTTCAAAAACCCCATTTATTTGACTCAGGTATCCAAGGTATCCTGATTTTTCGGTCGTTACCATCTGGTAGCACTGGCATCAATAGGGTAAATGTTAACCTACGTCGATAAAATTTAAATCTTACATAGCAGACTTATAATAAAATGACAACTAAGTGCATATGCTTTCGGCATGCTGTCTAGAATCTGGTGAAGTAGTTATCTCAGTGTGAAGACCAAGATGGGCCTTTTTCGCTCCCATGTACTGATGGCTGTGCTGAATTGGAGCAGTACATAGAAAGTTAATAATAATAATAATAAGGTACCGGCTACTCACCCTAAAGGTAGGCACTGCGACCAAAGGAGGTCAATTGTGCCATAGCCTATTTTTATTATTCAATCAAAAGACCTTCCACCACTCGTACGAAGGCTAGCATGTCTTTTACAGGAGTCTTCCTGATAACGGCAGGACATGCGGTGAACTGTCCGAGGAAAGTATACCTCACCTGCGCAATCGCCGGGCATACACATAAAATGTGGCATGTGGACTCAACGTCCTCCAAGCAAAGACGACACTCTGTCTCGTTAGATAAACCCACCTTGTTCAGATGAAATCTCACCCAGTGGTGGCCCGACAGGTAGCCTACAAGTAGCCTAAGGTCTAAGGCTCTACTCATGTGGGTGGCATCTTTATAGGTAAAGGGTCTCATTAACTCCTTCGATTGCCGCAGTCCTGGAAGATTGTTCCAATAGTGCTGGCGTGTCCTTTTAAACCAATCCGTTATGATTGTTCTAGCTGAAGCCAACCCAGACCACAATAGGGTTCTGGCCCGAGGAAATTGGATGATGAGCCTTGCCTAGCACCAACTCCCTAGTCAGTTTTAGAACCATCGGTGTACCACATTATACACCTTGAGTCTGGGCAGGGATAGCCATTCTCCCATTCCGAGCGGTCTGGGATTAGAGCTATGAATTTATTGCCGAAGCATAACTCAGCGGTCATATGATCTCATCTTAGGCAGATCTGCATGCCAGGAATTTATTTCAAGATGCTCATGTGACCACTGTCAGTGCCACATATACCAGAGGTTAAACGTATTCTCAGAGCATTGAGAGCTGCTGTTTCTTTGATGAAAATATGCAGCGGGGTCAATCCAACGATCGCCTCCACAGCAGGGGTTGGGCATGTACGCATAGCCCTAGTTATACCGAGACATGCAAGGGCGTTGTAACTTGTTACACTTTAATATCGTTGAGCTCTGTTGTACCTTGGGCCACCATACCAATGCAACGTATGTGACCGTAGGCCGCACCAACGTGCAATAAAGCCATTCAACCATCTTTGGTGTCAGATCCCATGTCCGTCCAAAGAAATTTTTACAAGCCCACATTACACGTGTGGCTTTGTTAATTACATTATGAATGTGAATATTCTAATTCAGTCGCCAATCCAGTGTAACGCCAAGGCATTTAACCTCCGTGGAATACTCCAGGACCGTTTCGCCTAGTGAAACTGCCCCAGAGGATAGGTTTCTTTTAAGTGTGAAAGGCACTATGACGGTTTTTGTGGGTTACCATAAGTGCAGCAAGCCGCAAGTATTCGTTAACTCTTGTCTTGGTCGAATTTTTTTAAATTTTCTGGCCAAAAAAAAGAAAAATATCTAATGAAGAGTTAAGTCGGCGTAAGGGTTAGTTACGCAGGGGAAACTGGCAGTGGATAGGTCACACATTGAGAAAGGGTGATAAATTTATTGCAGAACATGCTACGAGGTAGGATCCCCTTCCTGACGAGACCGACAAAGGAGGCGTCCTAGAAACTTAAGGCACCAACCTGTGGCCGACGAGTGTGCGTTGCTGGGTAAGTCGTGCAGCGCATTTTCCCTAAGAGTTGCTCATCACTTCAACGCCTCGTGTTTGAGATTGGGCCAACAAATTGATTTACTCCATAACGAATGCTTCTTACCAGGCGTTTTTTACATTTACTTTTTAGTCGCCTGGAACCTAACTGAAGTCCTTATTCTCCATAGTGCTTAGGCAGCATTTAGAAGACGCGATTTCAGAAGCGATTTGAGCTTGAGTTTGTCAAACCGCTTATGAAATCGCGCCTGATATTCGATGGTTATTTACATTTTTGTCTAATCGATGAACTTCAACATCATTAAGAACTTCATCGGTAGAATCATTTCGGAACGGCCTAATTCAGGTGGTTCAGTGAATGTGTCATCGATTTGATTCTCAAGTAGAACGTCGTCACTAGTACATAATACGTCGAGGTAGTTTGTGAACTCTTTTACAGAAAGAAAATAATAATTAATTGAAATTTAGACTAATACCGTTCAAATCAGAAGTCGATAAAATCGCTTTTTGGCAATGTAAACCTGTACCTTAGCGGTGCTAGCATTATATAGTAATGTTTTTAAAAAATGACATAAAAATAATACAAAAGTAAACATTGAACACCAAATTTTATATTTCAATTAAAATATCAGGTTGGTCCAGATGAAATGTCGGATTCAGTAGTAAATTTTTGAACAGCTGTAACTTTTTATAAAGATAAGTTTATTAATCGAAATAGGTACCAGCGGATGCGAAACACTGTTCCTAACGAGATACAAGCGCATTTATTCCTGTTTCGTAGAAGTCCGAGTTTCTGGTTCGAAGAAACTCCTCGAAGGCTTTTTTGACAGCTGCTTCATTGTTAAACTGTTTTCCTGTCAAAAAGTGATCCAAATGTTTAAGGAAATGGTAATCTGTTGGCGAGAGGTCTGGTGAGTATGGCGGGTGAAATAAAGTCTCATAGCGCATAGCGCAATCTTTGGATCGTTGTTCTCGATACATGAGGTCGCGCGTTGTCATGAAGCAGTATAAATCCATCCCTGTTGACTAGCCTAGGTCGATGAACTGTCAATTTCTCATGCATTTCGTCCAGCTGAGCGCAGTATTTCTCAGCATTGATGGTTTCGCCTGGTTGTAGGAACGAATAGTGGATAAATCCAGCTACAGACCACCAAACAGTCGCCATTATATCTTTGGATGAAGGCTTGGTTTCGGCATGTGTCTTGGAGTCTCATCGGCATCTAGCCATTGGGCCAATCGGCGTCGATCATCGTATAGTATCCAATTTTTATCGCAGGTCACAATTCGGTTCAAGAACGGATCGTTTCTGTTGCAGGAGAGAAGAGAACTAGAAGTCTCCATTCGACACGCTATGTTTTGCTTGGCAAGAGCATGCGGAACCAACTTGTTAAGCTTTTTCACTTTTCCCAGTTGTTGCAAGTGGCGGCAAACTATCGAATGGTGCACGACCAATTTCTCCGCAAGATCCCTTATGATTTGGCGAGGGTCAGACTCCACTTATGCACGCAGCTCGTCGTTATCGATCGATGGTCCTGGGTTTCCACGTGGCTCATTTCGAAATTTCAAATTTCCGGATCGAAATTTTTCGAACCACCGCTGACCAAGTCCAAATGCCCTGTTGATATTCCTCGTTGCTTCTCTTGCGTTGTGCTCTAGATTAAATTCGAAAAGGAAAAGTAGCCGTTTTTAGCTTGCTTCCATGTTCTTTTTTTTTTCACCGATCACCATGAAGTGCAAGACCGGAATGACTCCATAAGCCAAGGTAGCAGTATTCATACTTCAATATGTTATATCACTAGCGCCGCCTCGTGGCAGTTCGATACATAAAAATTGCAGCCAACTTCATGTCATTGCATTTCATCTGCACCAACCTAATAAAAATTACTATTACTACTACTTGTTACTTAAAAGTAACTAAATTGCCCATCCTTAGCCTCAAGTAGATTACCGATACCGGACCCGTATTCAAGATTTCCTTTTTTTCGAAGTACTAGCCAGCTTGTTTTACAATTATTAATACAAAAACCCTAATCAACGTCAGCAGTAAATAATATACAAACGCGTGCCTGGTTAACCGCCCCCTTTCCCTGTAGCAAACGAATCTCCGCATCATATCTGCCGAAGAGTTGGTAACCCTACCCATTTGAAGAATTGCAAATGAAAATCAAAACCTACACAAATTAATCACGAAAAAATTCCTCTCCTATATCATTCTCTGCAAATCATCAACTAACCACATTCCTCCTAGAAACAATCAATCAGCTATCAGCAAATTCTATTATCATGCGTGGCACAACTCCATCCACATTCCTAACGATCTCAAATGCCAATAACTTTAATGTCTATTGACCCTAATCGAAATGAATTTGCCATAAATTTTTTATTATGAATATTTGACACAAGTGCTAGGCTCCTTTATTTAAGTGCTGCATTCCTTAAACACTTTATCATCAATAGAATCTCATAATTTTACTGATTTTATTATGACAGTTTTGACTCTTTCGGGGTTGATGGCTTATTCATTGATGAAACGAACATTGTGTCCTAGACGATCAAGAAAATGATACATCTGTTCACGAAAGCATGTGCTTTCGATTCCATGCATACGGTCGTATACAATCTGATCTTTCACTCCTGTCTGTCAATCGCGTAAAATGGCTTTTCTCCGAACAAATAAAGATTGGGGAACTGAGCGCAAATATTCAAGATATTAATTAAAACATCAGATGTACTCATACAAGGACCAAAGAATAAGAAAAAAGAAACGAAAATCATTTTGTCTGTAATTTCCAATCATCAGATGTATTCATACAAGGACCAAAGAATAAAAAAGAAAACGAAAACCATTTTGTCTGTTATTTCCAACGTACTATACATATGTATATTGCAGATTATGCTATTCAATTCTGCTCTCTTTGGTTCATCAATTTTTATTTTTTACATTTCTTTTTTCGCCCATCTAGTCTAGATTCACAATCTGCATTTTGTTTGGCTTTTTAGTCATCAATCAAATGTTTGATTTCCATTTGTGATCAGACCACACACTCGTCTTTTGAGCTTCAGCACCGTTCTAAGATGCTTGGGCACAAAAAAAGTTTTAGATATATTTTTATTTTTGATGATGCTGCGTCTAGCCAAAAGCGTCTAAGGAAAGGAAAAAAATTTAGCATCATGAAAATGTTATCTTGTTTTTTTTTTCATTTCTCTTGATTTAATGTATTTTGAATTGACTGGAATTAATGGAATTAAATTCGATTTTCCCAGAAAGAAATGTGGTTTTCAGTAACTCTAAATACATTTTTGGCACGAGCCAATTTTTAGCGCTAAGAATAGAGTAGACAACAGATGCAATCCATGTTGGAGCTTTGAACTCGGCCGTTTTCGTCGTCAGAGTGGAGGATGTCAATAGATCTTTTGCTCTGTCAGTTTATTCAGCCTGTAATGGCTAATACAGACATCGTATGTCAAAAACGAAGTTCTGAACCTCCTCCTCCGAAAGGAGGAATGAGAAAAAGACCGTCCATTAGACCGCACATCAGACCGTCTATTAGACTGCGTATTAGACCGTTCATTAGACTGCCCATTAGACCACAAGAGCAGCTATTTAATTTTTATAATGATACCCAATGCTGCTCTGATACGTGGTCTAACAGACGGTCTAATGGACGGTCTAATACGCGGTCTAATAGACGGTCTAATGGACGGTCTAATGTGCGATCTAACAGTCGGTCTAATGCACCGTCTAATGGACAATCTAACGGTTGGACGGTCTAGCGAGTAAAAACAGTATTATACATTTCGTTTTGTTGCAATTCTACAGAAACTTATTTTTATATTTTTTTCTGCTTTACGGAGAGTCCATAAGGCAAAAAACAATGGGTGGTATGCATTGGGGCGACCGGTAGCGCAGTGTGTTGAGGCATCAGTCTCATGTTTGACTACCGGCGTTTCGGGCTCGAATCCCGTCCACGACGACGTTCGTGGCCATGGATGTGCAGGAGGTGTATGCTGGCAACTGCATTCTCCGAAACCAGATTATGCCAACGAAACGTCAACTGGGCCACATGGAACATTTGACGCGCTATGCCCCACATGGGGTTAGGGCAATTGAGTATGCATGAAGTGGGTTAACTGGAAGGTATGCATTATGCGAAAAACTCATCAGCAGCGGCCATCTTGAGTGAAAATCAGTCTGACGATTAAAAAATATATGCATAATACAATAGAATAGAAAAGAAAAAGAGGTGCGGCTACTGACCCTCATGATGGGCATCACGACCGTAGAACGTATATTGTGCCATAGCCCTTAATATTATAGCAAGAGACCTTCCACCACTCTTACGAAGGCTATTAAGTCTTTTGCAGGATATTTCCTGATATCAGCAGAGTTTGTGACGATCCACCCGTCTAGCGCTAGCCTAGCTCGCACAATCGCTGGGCATTCACATAAAAGGTGATATGTGGTCTCAGTGTCCTCCAAACAAAGACGACACTCCGTCTCATTGGATAAGAACATCTTATTTAAATGAGATCTAACCCAGTGATGGCCCGATAAGTAGCCAACAAATAAGTTCAGGTCAGCTCTACTCATGTGGGTAGTATTCCCATAGTCAAGGGTCTCATTAACTCCTTCGATTGCCGCAGCCCTCGAAGGTCAACCCAATAGCACTGTCGTAGCCTGTCAGATCATTCCTTTATGATAGTCCTGGCTGAAGCCAGGCCTAGACCACAATATGGTTCCGGTCCGATAAAATTAGACGTAGAGCCTTGCCTGGCAATTTCATTCGCCGATTCATTGCCTGCAATGCCTAGGTGTCAGGTCCGCCAATATAAAAGGACTTGGTTGTCAGTCGGCAGAAGAAGTTCACGACAATCTTTCACCAGCCTTGAAAAGAGCTTGTTTGAGGAGAGAGCCTTTATGGCTCTCTGGCTATCTGTGCAGATAGCAATGTGAGCGCCTCCAAGTTATGCATAATACTCGTATCTACTCGAGTTAAAGAAAACTAAGTTTACAAATATGCCTACTCAACCGAAAGTCGTTCTAAAATTTGACGTATTTAATCGTGATGACAGTTGACAGACGTCATGACAGTTGTCAGATTGTAGGCGTTTTCATTCAATCAGATGGAAGTGCGTTCCTGAAGCAAGATAAGATGCAAGTACATACTGGCCACCGTCTACGAACCGCATTAAGTTTGTTTGGTATTCTAAAAGTACCACAGATAACCAACAATCAACTTAGGCGCTCTCCAAGAAAAGCAATCACAGCGAATTTATCGTAAATTGTCAGTAAAGCCGTCTTCTCGACCGGTGAACGTAAAAATCGTCCTAGAGGCGACTACAAGTCTCATTTCTCTAGGCCGATAGAGGCAACTACTGCGCTTCTGTAAACGCAGTTACTCTTATTGATGCTGGAATCTGGCTAAAAGAATATTTGTGCACCTGGACAGCGTCGCTCCCCGGCAATGGAAACGTTTGACTCGTGGATTTTTCACACTTGGGAGAAGTTTCAGGTAGTTCGTAAGCTGCAACCATTTTAAAAACGAGTTTACGATTTCTTCCCTAGGTGGAGCTACACTTTCGGTTGCCTCCCTTCCCAGCTCGAAGAAAATCGCTTTTATGGAAATGTCAAAACGATTTCATTTGGACAACCTCCAGCCCAAAGTCCTGGATCATGCACCGTAAGGTTGCCAACAAATTATGAGCATCCTAGACAAAGCGGTTCGAAACACTTAGCATTAATAGAATCGGCGTCGGATTGGGGAAGTATTGCCTAATAAAAAGAAATTTAGCGATTTATCGGTAATATTACGGTTACACTATCCCCAGATTACTTCATCTGCGCCAGCTGAGATAATCTGCGACTGTCAAAAACATACAATTTTGAACTCACCACACCCAGATTACGCTGCAGATGAAGTAATCTGGGGATAATGTAAACGTAATAAAAGGCCGGGGGAGCCAATCAGCTGCAAGACGCCAATCAGAATGACTGACGTAATCTCAGATCGCTTTGTGCGGATGTACCCTTAGCCATTAACTGGGTAGGATGGGTGAAATCAGTAAGTTTTCATATTTAATAGTTTGAAAAGATACAGAATTTAGAGACAAATTACGTAGTGGTACCATAAGTTCTGTCCGTTGTTTAAATGGGTTCAATTAAACTTAAACGTTGAAGTAAACAAAATCTTTAACGGTATTTTTTCTCCATTCACAAAGGAAAAAAAAAATTACATGTTACTCGAAATGACCACCCTTGACTTTTATTGTACACCTTTTTAACCGTTCAGACCAGTCGTCAATCGCTGCACGCAACACTTTTTCGGAAATAGAAGCGGCTGTTTTTTGATCAAATTGGCCTTAAACGACTCGATATTTTTATGAGGTTTGCTCCTCTAAGTAGTTGCACATGCAGTAGTCCAGCGGATTGAGATCGGGGCTTCCCGAAGGCGAATCATCAGCGGCTATGAAGTCGTGAAAATTGTCGACACACCCCCTCTGGTTCGTTTTAGCTTTGTGTGCTGGCGCTGAGTCTTGCCGAAACGACCAGTCTTGTCCATTAAACAGATTGCCGTTCAATGATTTCACTACCTTTACCAAAATACCGCTCGAATAGTTCGCCGCTTTGGTTTTCACCCCTTGTGCACAAAAAGGCAGCTAGGTCACACCGTCGTACGCAACGCCCCACCAAGCATAACTGAAGCAGGATGGTGGCCTCTTTGGACCCTCTGAATTTTTTCGGCAGCTTCCCGAGAACTGTGAGCGTAAACTCAGTCATTTTGCCGGTTGAATTTTTTTTTTACCGTGAAAATGTTTTCATCACTAGAGAAGATTCGTGTCTGTGTCTTCCGTTCGCGTACCACTGAAAAGACACCTTCGCTCTTGTGGCTCGTATCTTTTTCAAAGCTGTTGTTCGCAGCTGCTCTGTGTTTCTTCTGTAGGTCCCAAGTTTCAGGTCCTGTTTGATAATGCGGGACATCGTCCGTTTTGAGATTTTCATCTCCCGGACCATGATTCTCTGTTTTAGAAGAGGGTTTCGATGAACTCGCGCAGCTACGTCTTTCACTGGCTGGTGTCCTCGTGGTCACGGGAGGTTACTTCTAGCTCTGTCATCGATTGAGGAGTTCTCGTCGAACCGTTTCATGCACCGGTAAACAAACTTTGGAGAAATTTTCAAAGGTGTTAGCAGATTGAAAATCTCTACTGGCGATTAATTGCACTTGTGCAGCGTGGTCACACCGATACGATGTTCATTCACGCTCCATTTCATGTTAATTCCACGACGAAATGACGCAAACTGGGAAAAATTTCGCAATACAGGGTCCACTCAATGTTTTCTAAACAAAGCCGATCGCGAGAGTCAGTCCTATTACACTTGCGTATTCACAGGCGGCCAGGGCCCGACATCGGGCTGTCGCGCCACGATGATGATGATTCACAGAATTTAGGGACAGAACTTATGGCACGACTACGTATATTAATGAATGGCAAGAAACCAGGCAACAGAGAAAATGTCGTGGATTAAAAAAGGTTTCAGCGTATCGAGCTGATGGCGAATGACTGAGAACGGCTGATTGATGACTTAACTTCAAGTAAGGTTTATGACTTTTAGTTTCCAATATCAACTATCTGTCTAATACGCATTTTAAAGAATGCAACGAGTTGGTCAAACACCAAAATAAATAAAGCCGGAATTACCAGCAACAGCAAGGATATCTGATCGGCTTATTGAAAAAAAAAAGGTTGAACACACTAGACACCGCCTATAGCTCAGAGACCCTAGTGGAGCTCATGCTAAAATACACACATTTAGGAGCCAGGAGGTTTGTTGTACTTTATATTCACAAAATATTGAAAAAAAATGTCTCTAGCCTAACTCAACAAACAATGACAGGGTTGAACAAAAATCGTTGTCGAAAAAAAAACAGTTGCTAAGAAAAATGCTTCGGTTGTCGAAAAAAATGGTTCTATAAAATGGTTGTCAAAAAACATTTTATCGAAAAAAAAAAACGATTGTCGAAAAAACCGTTGTCGGGAATATGACTAACGAAAAAACGTTTATTGATCGCTGCGTTCAATACGTCGCTTTAGAGAAATGCATGCTTTCTAACTTGACATTTCGCTGCCACTACTGCTGTATTCTGCGTTCAATCTGTTTTTTTTTTCACAAATGTATTTGATTTCGACTTATTTAACGCCATTTGTGAGGAATTGTTACAATTCAAAATTTGGCACTTGTGGTTAGAATTGGCCGCTTTAAAAAAAAATGTTGCGCGTATTACTGGGAAATAAATTATCTGGAGTTGATTGCATGCAGCAGGAATTGTGTAAAAATCGTAGCGGAATTTATCTAGAGGTGCGGCCATTTTAGCTTTGGGGGTATTTCAGAATGGTGAAGGAGAGATTTTTGATGGAATACTTGATGCTCGGACGTCTTTTGGTCGGATACGTTGAATCGGTCGTTCGTCGGATCATTTAAGTTCTTTTTTCATCTTCTGCGTTTTCCTCAAAAAGGGCTACACAGTCTGTACACCTAGTGCATCAAGCTAGGTTTCAGTCCGCACGCCTAGACATACTATTGCAAATGTAAAGTACGATGGTTGCTTTCCTGGTTCGTTCTTCGATGTTGTGGCTCCAAGTAAGTTTACTGTGTAGGATCATCCCTATAACTACCTTGCATATGTCATCAAAGTTGACTTGTTAACTCATCCTTGGTAGGTTGAATTCTTGAATTTTAGTTGACCTTGTGGAGAGAACCAATTCATTTTTTTGGGGTTCACTCTTAGCCCTGTCTTGTCTGACCATTTAAGTAGCTTACTGAGAGCCACTTTTAGGGAGTCCGATAGCATGTCAGTGACTTTTCCAAATACCAGTATTAGTACGTGGTCTTTACTGCATATGTCACCGCGCTTATCTTAGCTGTTATTACGAATGAAGCTATTTAGACATAGTAGACATTTATACGCAATAGATTCGTACTGCCTAAAGCGAAAATTCAGGCAGACGTCAATAGACTACCATTTTGAAATGTAGTGTAAAAACGGTTACTTAGTATGTGGGCTCGTAATATAACATTGGATCCAATTTCGTTAGGCGGCTCGACCTTAGATTATTCCACTGAAGTTAAATGTCTCGGGGTAACTCTAGACTCGAAACTCACCTGGAATACTCACATAGATAATGTACTTGGCAAAGCCACACGCACAATGTGGGCTTGCAGAAGTTTCTTTGGACGGACATGGGGGCTCACCCCAAAGATAATTGAGTAGCTATACACCATGCTGGTGCGGCCTATGGTGACCTACGCAGCGCTTGTGTGGTGGCCGAAAACTTAGCAATCTTCTGTCTTACTGAAGTGCAATAAGCTTCAACGCCTTGCCTGCCTTGGCATCACTGGAGCTATGCGCACTTGTCCTACGCCAGCCCTGGAGGCGATTATTTGACTTACTCCGTTGCGTATATTCATCCAATCAGCAGCTCTAAATGCTCTTAGACTTCGTTTAACTTCCGACGTGCGTAGTGAAGAAAGCGGTCACATGAGCATTCTGAATCAAATTCCTGACGTGCAGATCTGCTTGAGATCAGATTACATGATCACGGAGGTTTGCTTCGGCAGAAAATTTTCAGCCCTCATCCCTGACCGCTTTAAATGGGTAAATGGCACACCCTGTCCAGACCCTAGATGTATCAAGTGATTCACCGATGTGTCTTAAACAGAACAGGGTGTTGGTGCAATGGGAGTCTCGCCCAGCGTTTTTCAAGCTGAGATCCACGCCATTGAGGTCTGCGCCAGGGTAATCTTGGAAACTGGACTTCGCGGCGCTCACATTGCTATCTACTCAGACAGCCAAGCAGCTATAAAAGCTCTCCTCATATAAGGTCTCTTCAAAACTGGTGAAGGAGTGTTACGAACTGCTTCAACTGTTGGCAACCAAAAACCGAGTCTTCTTGTGTTGGGTGCCAGGCCACCAGGGCATTGAGGGGAACGAGGCTGCGGATGAACTTGCTAGGCAAGGATCATCCAGTCGTTTTCATGGACCTGAGCCTTACTGTGGCTTTGGACTGGCCTCGGCCAAACTGCGGATCACAGATTGGTTTGCACGATTGCGTCAACAGTACTGGAATAACTTTCCAGGGCTTCGTCAATCAAAGGAGCTGATATTGCCCTTCAGTCACAAGGGTAATACTCAAATGAGTAGGACCCACCTAAGACACCTAGTGGGGTACTTATCTGGCCATCACCTGGTCAGATATCACCTGAACAAGATGGGTCTGTCAAGCGAGACTGAATGCCGTCTTTGTCTGGAGGACGTGGAAACGACCAAGCACAACTTGTGTGTGCGAATGTCCCGCCATCGTTTTAGGATGTCACTCCTCGGGCAGGCTACTATCAGCACTGCAGAATTCAGGTTGATTCCTGCTAAAGACTTACTGCCCTTTATTAGAAGGGTGGATGGTCTTTTGGATTAATGAGCTACGGCCTACGGCACAATATATCTTTATGGTCGCGGTGCCTTCCTGTTGGGAAAGTAGCTCGAATCTTCTATCTATCTATCTATCTATGTGGGCTCGTACTTAAAATTTCCTTGTTTTGAAGTACTTGCCTGCCTGTTTCACAATCACTTGTAAAAAAAAATAGCAAAGAACGTGGGTGGAAAATAATGTACATTCGAGTGCCAGTTTTTTTTCGATATAAGGGTCAGATCTGCCAAAGAGATGGCAGCCGTACACGGAAAGTAATTTTACAAACGGAGGGTCACTTGATGGAATGAATTCGATCCATAAAACTATGCTCACGTAGAGAGCATTCATCTCTGAATGTAAGCTGGCAACCGCACTTGAACCTCAGTCGAACCTTAAGTCATCTCATCTATGTAAAATATATATATTTTGTTTCGTGCAAACCTCTGACTCATTGATTTTGAAGATCTAAAGTCAACTTTTCTACATTCAAGATTGAAATGTCAAAATGCCACTCCGCGAAAATCGAAAAGCAAATGTCACAATTAGTTTCATCCATAACTAAACTCACTGTCAGTCCCCAAAATTAATGCATCTCACGCACTGTGCAAATTTCACAAACTCAGTGTCAAAAAACTTTAGAGATAGCATCATTTAATTTTCAAAAAAAAAGTTTGCTATGTGGTGCCGTAAGACGCCGACAATATTAATCATTCTTTCAATTTATTCGTTCGAAGCGAAACTAAGACTTTTCGCAGAAAGAAGCAGGAAATTTAGAAAATATATTTTAGCTTAGAGTGTGAAGGACACAACATCCGTGAAAATGTCATTAATTATAAAGAAACAAATAAGAAAAAAAAAAAATTGGCGTAATGAAAATTGGACGGATATTTTGGTAGACACTCAAAGACGGCGGCGTCAATATTTCGATTTATTTTTGGCACGAGGAAATTGCATTTAAAATTATATAAATTTTGTTGAATGACTGACGGGCATGTAGGTGATGAAATCATGGTATGTAATTTTCTTTCAGGGAAGTTGACTAACCCCGATGACGCCGAGATAGCAGGATATACGTCAAAAATTAATGAATTTTTTCTTAACCATGTCATTAAGCCGGTAAAAATGGATTCATCCGACCGACCGACGTTCGTCTGCTGTTCATATTTATTGATGCATCTATGTATTTCGTTCAGTTCAAAACAAAACACCCCATAAATGATACAAAGTCGTGTCATCAAAAATATCTTGTATCCGGGTTAGACAAAGTAAAATATCCTAACGCGTGCAGTATTAAGTCGCGTGATCCAATATAGCTGTATGTAAATTGCTTGCGACTAGTGTTCTATTTTCGTCAATTCTGCAAAAATCCAAGGTTTCCAGTGGTTTTCCATTGAATTGCCAAACAAAAATTAAATTTCAGTCCCATACATTTTGCTGAATGGCACACGAGGATTTCAATCCCAAGCGTCCGCAATGTTCTAGGTATCTAGGTCTTAGGCGACAGTTGCTTTACATGTATGTAGACAAAATAGTTGATAGTCTTACTCATCGTTCCAAAACAATAACTATGTGGTGCCGCCACTAAAAAACAATATTACTCTTCAAGCACTTGCCAGGAATGTTTTCAGGAGAGTACACTCGAAAGAAGATACGCTACCTTGTACCCACATTGTGTCATCTGACTCCTTTGGAATTTGAAATTGCTTAGAAAGTAACACGCGAATGTTGTGGATAACTTACCATTATTGTTTGGGTGTTCCATTTGACTTGGCGTAAAATTGTCAGCGCTTTCGAACGCTTCGACATTTCGACTACCCGATCGACTATTCGCTGCCAAAATTGCGCTACTTATTATGAAGACGACAAAGCCAAGAAATAGTCCGGTGACAACGAGAAAGGTCAATATGACCGGAGCTTTTTGTTTCCAACGGGTCGTCATCTTGGTCGTGGGCATTTGCAGTAATCCAATTTTGTTTGAAACTGAAAGGAAAAAATAAAATAAATATTAGATAGGCTTTAATGGATAGCCTAGTTTATATAAATTCTAAGAATTGGATTTGCAAATTAAATACCGGCGTAAACTCTTCCGAAGGAAATGTCAAAAACCAATCTACAGCCCTCCAACGAAGCCTAACTTTGTATTCTTTCAGTAAGCTGAGTTCTATGTACATATTGTACCGATATTCAGTGACGACAGCATCAGTTGAATGAGTATTTTTTTGCAATTACCAAATCCGACACCGAACACAAAACTCGATTGCAAATCGAAACATTGAGCACGTTTCCGCAAGGACTAGATATGGATTCGCTGGTAAATGACGAAGCATCTCATAGAAATCCCGAGAACAGAATGACAACCGATATATTTGCGTTATCGCTGTCCCTTACTTGTTGAACTAAATCGAAAGCGGCAGAGAGGCCGGTCTCTTTCAATTTTTTTTCCATTTAGGTTAGGTTAGGTACAGGGGCTGCTGTGATGTGTAACAGCACACTTAGACCAACATTAGGTCCAATGTGATACCACCGCTATCACCTTCACTTGAACCTACGCGTCAAACCAAAACCAACCTGTGCTGGCGATGTAACGATTGGGCCGTATGGCGGTCATATCCTTAAGGTCATCCAGATCGTAAAAGACCCGTGAGCCCAGAAATATTCTTCTCCTACCAGCCAAGGCCGGGCAATGATAGAGACGATGTAGAACGGTGTCCTCCATATCGCCACAACTCCTACAGAAGTCGTTTTGAGAAAGATGTAGTCTCCTGGAATGCTCCCCTATTGGGCCGTGCCCTGTGATAACTCCTACTACCCTGCCAATGTGCTTTCTGTTCAACGACAGCAGTGTGACAGAACGGCGAGGATCAATTTTCGGCCAAATCATCCTTGTTGTTTAGCACGTATTGCCGCAGAGCCATCTAACATTAGCCCTATCCACGAAAGCGATCTTAATCGCCAATTTGCACAGGGTAAATGGCACCCTTATGTCTTTGCGGCTTTCATCAACCGCTCCAGATGTCCCCTCTCGGGACAACTCATCTGCCTTGCAGTTACCCGCAAAGCCACTGTGGCTCGGCATCCAACAGAGGGTAATATTGAAGAAGCCAGCCATCTCTGCGAGTGCTAGGCGACAGTTCTCGATAGTTTTGGATATCGTCAAAACGGATTCGAGTGAGCGAATTGCCACCTGACTATCCGTATAATTAGTAATGTCCCTCACATTAATGACGCGACTTCCGAGATAGCCGAAATCTCCGCCTGTAGGATACTGCAAAAGTTCGGGAGACGGAGTAATAGGTTAATCCCTAATCCCTCCGAGTATATGCCAATCCCGACTGTATAGATGGTCATGGGTTCGGTGGTGGATGCCGCGTTTCCCAACCATTGACTCTTCGACTGAATGAGACTAGTGTAGTCCTTGCCAAATTGGTATTTGGGAGAAATGTAGTCCGTCTCCCTTGGGAGATTCAGATTGTCAAGTACAGTGAAGTGTCCCACACTCAGCGCACGCCGTTGGCCCCCCTCACGAAGACGTAGAGCCGTGTTTGCCACCAGTTGTTCCCCAATTATAAGCCGAGAATCATATCTAATCCGGCTGATGGAGTGGTTCTAAAAGCCCCCGCCGTGGCCAGCGCAGCCAGCTTTTGTACCTTTCCTAGCGTATTACAGTAGGCGGCTAATCTGAGTGCAGTTCACCACACGCTAATACCATACAATAATATAGAGCGTACCACAGTTGTATATAACCAATATACAGCCTTCAGCTGCAGGCCCTAGTTCTTGCCTATGGCCTTCCTGCACGAGAAGAGTGCAGTAGTAGCCTTTTTCACCTGTTTTTCAAGATTAAGCTTCCACTTTAATTTCCTGTTAAAGATGAGACCTAGAAATGTTGCTTTATCTGTGAAGGCCAGTCTTGTGCCCTCTAGGGTGGGGGGTTCGATTGGAGGGATTGTGTGCCTTCTAGTGAAGAGCACAAGCTTTGTTTTGTCCGAGTTAGCTCTAACACCGCACCGATTAGCCCACCGGTTAGAATAGATAGAGTATTTTGCAGCACACCACTGAGGGTATCAGGAAACTTCCCCCTGACTGCAATCGCGATATCATCTGCATACGTAATAACTTTACAGCCAGTCTTCTCCAGATTCAACAGCAGTCCATTGACCGCTAGATTCCGGAGAAGGGGAATGTAGAGATTTATTTGCTTAGAAATCATGGTCTGGGGAAACGAATCAGAAATTTATTCCGCTCAATTTTCCCTCTAAAGATTCGGCCGCGACATTCTGCGTCAACTGTTTCATGTGGCCCACTTGCGGATGCACAACACTTTACATCTCTGTTACATCAAGAAAGCAATTCTCGCATCGTTCTCACGCCTTGAATTTCAAAAATTTCGTAACGCAAAGCCATTACTGTATAAAATCGCTGAAAAAGGCAAAAATCAATTGAAAACTGTAAGGGGCGAATTTAATGGCGTTAGTGACGATGATGGCGCCATGGGTCGTCCACACAAATTTTATTTCCTAATATTGGGTAAAACGAGATTTACATTTAAAATAAATATAAACAAATACAAGAATTAGAGAAACTTTTGCTAGATTGGGTTAATTCTGAATACAAACTGCCTATAGTTTAGCATCGTCAGGTGTATTTTCCGCTACCTAACATCGCCGAATTCGCTTTCAGTTGACGATCATTTCCTTTGGTTTTATCTAATTAATATAGCAGATACATACATACGTTTTTACTAATTAGGCTTCGTTCATTGGATCACCCAATGAAGCTGCGTACCAAATTTGTCGTTCATGTTCTTTCTGTCCATTAAGTCTGTTTTGTCCATTGTGTCCTGTAAGCCTTGTTCTGTGCAGAACATTGGTTTCATGTCGCATCAAGAATCACCTAGATTCCGATAATGCCCATACTTTCTAAGTTTGGACGCTATTTCGCTTCATACCCAAGAATGTCCAGTTGGTCAAGCAACAACAATACAGGCTGATTGCAAAAACCAGTCAACGGCTTGTGCTTAGGATCACCCAAGGAAGTCACATACCAAATTTGGAATTTTCTTTATTTTCTCAAATCGATACCTCCCCTCCCACCCGGACTTAACTGCCATATCCGGGATCTGCCTAAAAATTTATGGTTTTTGACGAGTCCTCACAGAAGAGAAAGCTGCGTCATGCTTTGGAGGAGTTTTGTTTTAGGCCCTGCGTACAAAATGGCGAGAAAATCGTACTATATAGGTACTATAAGGAAAATACTTTTACCATAATTCCAGAATATGTTTGGTCTACTTAGAAGGTTATAGCAGCAGGATTAGTTATGCTCCCATTCATACTACACGACTGATAACATTGTGTATCCAAGCTCAAAATATGGATTTTCTGACACGACCCCCATGCCCCCCTTACACTTAAATAGTATGAAACATGTTTGGGGATGACTTACTCGAAAAAAGGACGAAGGAATACTGCAGTTCGAGGACAAAAAAAAACGCTAATTGAGGCCATCCATATCACTTTGGTTGACCTTTCACTAAACTACGGTAAATACTTAGACGTATCTAAGTTGAATAAAAATTGTTTACGCAGTATTCAATACAGGAGGAAACACTCATTATTAGGAAAAAATTTCATACTATAAGTGTCCTTTTTTGGTGTAAAAGCAGAATTTTGCTAGTGTTCCTATTCAAGTGACCTAATTTTGAACGTAAAATTTATTAGTGCATCTGCTTTTACACCAAAAAAGGACACTTATATATAATATTAGCTCATCAACACAATGTTAACGAAATATAATTGCTATTAATCAAAGCTCAAAAAGTATAAGCGACAAAGGAAGCTTTCATAACGGATACTAAGTTTTGCTCTCTGACATAAGATCCTGCAGATTTTGAATAAAACGATGCTTGAAGCGGCTGTCCCTATTTAAGTGACCGGGACGGTATATTCTTGATCAGCATCATCAGGAGAACAACATACTAAAATTTCAGGAAAATCGGAGCTGAAGTAGTTAATTTGCATAATTACCCATCCTAATAATGCGTAGGTATCACACCTGTTATATGGACGTATGTCCCACACTGGGTGCAATTTTTAGCTTCGTCAATCCAATGCGAAAAATCTCTTCTTATCACTAGAAATCAACAAACCAGGCGAAATTAAATTGAATTATACATCTAAAAATAGTCGGCGACCTAAAATAATATATAAAACAACAAATTGTTTTCTCACACTCTAGTAATACGAATCACAACATCTGCATCTTGCTATAATCGGCCTGTGTCATTTATCAACCACCACTAGTTATGCTAATTCAAGCCATCATATAAACACAAAAATGTCTTATCATATCGGGAAATCCCGCTTTGGCTCTGGTCAGTGACTTACGAGTATATCTCTTGTCTGCCTTGCAGTAAAGTGAATTCTAAATTTTAAACTCAACCGTGATCTGTTATCTACTACCTGGTCAGTCACTTTATTCAACATCCTATCAATAAATTCATATCAGCATCCACACTAATGATTTTTATCGCATTACCGGCTCCAAGTCATCAAATTAGATATAGTGGGAATAGCCAATAACTTATATTATATAATTCGTGTCAACACTCGATTCGGTTGAAGTATAACAGACCAGTATTTTTGAGAAGTGGCGTTCTCAATATTTCAAAATAGACATGAAAAGATACAGGCGGACGGAGCCATTAAAACTGGATTTTCCTTTCGTTTGCCATCTACTTATGCAGAACTGACCTTTTACAAAGAGTTGAAAACTGTCTGTTTTTTCTAGCACTAAAAATTTGGTCTTATCTAGAAAAGAGCTCGTTGGACCTCCATTTGTATTGTTTGAAGAAGATTTGCTAGTTATTTTGAAAAGACCACGAATTGGAATACACAGATACAAAGTACATTGTGTGAAATTTATGTAAGTTTTTTTATTACATACAAATTGGTTTCCACGGCATCCTGAGTACATACACCTTTTGTGTTGGCTACCATACCACGTCATAACTCTAAATGCTAATTTCATTCAGAATTAAATCTTCATATGTAAATATTTTATACAAAAAATAGAAGAAGCACAACGGCTAACTACGATTTGTTTCAAGGTCCCACTTTGGGCGCCAGTCTGCAGCCGTTTTGCTCAAAAACGTTCGAATATTGTGCTCCCTCATGTGGTCGGTGGCGTTGTTCGTTCGGTTGCTGCTATACGAACTAGAGAATGGAGATTCGATTCTCGGTGCGAACAAAAAGTGCCTGTAGGTACAAATAGAACTCCCAATGCGCTCCTAGTTCCGAGTATAAAGACGTCGCAGATAGGAGGTGCATGCTAGTAACTCATCATCATCATCGTGGCGCGACAGCCCGACTTCGGGCCTTGGCCTCCTGGATCGTTGACCTCCAATTATCCCGGTCATATGACCGCGTCCTCTAATCTTGGAGGCCCAGTAGCTGCTCGGCGTCTACATATACTGAACTCTCCCAACGAAATATCGGTCGTCAAGGCAGTCTCGCTCCGTTGACTCGTTTTGCATTCATCACTCTCTTTGGCATGTGATCATCGTGCATTCGTTGGACATGCCCTGTCCATTGAAGTCGTTGTAGTTTGACTATTTTCGAAACTTCCAGCTCATCGTACAGTTCATACTACTCATGGTTGTACCGGATGCGCCATCCATCTCGATCGCAAACAGCCTAGGAAATTCGCCGTTTGACATGCTAGCAACTACACGTCCGAAAAGTTGATATGCTATCGAAACGTCAACAAGGCATAGAATTGCAAAAGATGTTGACGCGCCCATGGCCCTGGGGGAACGGAGTAAGTCCATTGTCTCTTTTATTTGACACACCCACATGGGTGTATAAGGAGTGGGCTTGCTATTTCGGTTTGGTTTTAAGGGGACTACAGCCGACGATCTGGCCAGGAGGGGGGCCGTTTTAGAAAGTTCTCATGCGGAATCTGTTTGTATTCCGATGAAGACTGTTAAGAGCAAGATCTCCTCTTACTACCTCATTGTTGCGAATTCCAAATGGCGGAATCTGCCCACCTGTGCAGTATCAAGGAAGATTTGACCCTCCTATGACAGTAGGAAAACATCTGAGCTATTAACCAAGTCCCGTAGGGATGTCGCCAGGCTCACGGCGGTCATTACAGGACATTGGCCTATCGTAGAACATGCAATTAGACTTGGCATCCCTTATAATCCGCACTGCCGCAGCTGTGGAAATGAGGATGAAAACTAAACCCTCACTCACTTCCTCTGCGAATGCCCGGCCCTTGCTAGGGCCAGACATCGAGCATTGGGCGAGGCTTTCTCGTTAACCTGGGGGATGTATCGGGGGTGAAGATCGGGGAGCTGCTACACTTCCTGAACTCCTCCGGTTGGATCTAGGCATCCTTCCATCCCCTGTTAGCCCAACCATCTTATAACCGATTTTGCCGAGGTTTGTGGTTACAAAACGGCGCATTCGCGCTAATTGGGCTCTGGCAAGTTGTGCTTCAGCCACCACTTATACCAACCAAGGGGACTACAGTCCTTCAGTTTAACTGCGCAGATATCTATGCTAAATATCTGTGGAAAAATCTGTGGAAAAATCGGTGCAGTTATCTGAACTGAAGGTGTTTAGGCTATATTCGATTTTCGCTAAATTAGTTCCGATATTTTGTTCAGTTCTATCAGTTTTGACGAGGTGTGCACATCGTACGTGGCGGTTTAACAATGGACGATAGAAAAAAGAGAGTCGCAGTTTATTGAATAATTGCAAGTTTTTTGCTAGAAGAAGAAGAAAGAAACAGGGTGGCCATTCTGAGGTTACCAAATTTTTTTTTTTTACTTCAGATTTGGAATCAGCAACCCAAAATTACTTTATAGTTCGAACCAGCCCGATCGGACGAGTATTTCTCCACGAAAACAGGGTGGCCATTCTGAGGTGGGTAGCCCCAATTTTTTTTTTCTTTTTTGGCTCCAGATTCGGAATCAGCGATCCAAAATTACGTAAAATACAATACAAATCAGTGACGTGCAGTGGAAATTTTTCATAGTCAAGCAGTTGGGCGCCCTAAAGCCAATTTAGCATAAACAAAAATGGACTGTATAATAGAATATGGACAGTCACAAAAACATTTATACCAAGCGGCTTTAAGCCTTAAAGAAGAAATCAGGAAAGATATAAATAAAATATTGGCACATATATTCGGAATACAAAAAAAAAAAAAAAAAAATAAATAAAATATTACTAATAAAAAAAATGATAAATAAATATTATGTTAATTAAGACTAAGAAAAATTCAGGGGTATTTGAAATAAATAAATATTCTTTCGCCATTGCCATTTATTTGTATTCCAAATCTATGCGCCGTTCTTTAAGTAAAAACTCTTTAATCACATTATCAAAAAAATCGTTTTCTCTTCGCATTTGTATAAGAAGATCCTTTTCAACCGCAATTAAAGCAAGATCCGAAAGTCGTTCTTGGGATTGGCCATTTCTCAAAAATGTGTGAACGCGCTTTAGTGTTGAAAATGGCCTTTCCGCAGTTGCCACTGTGACTGGAATTGACGTTAATAATTTTGCTAAAATATCAACTTGCTTAAAACCGTTTGCGACATAAGGCCGTTTTTGAAAATAATCGAGAATTTTACTAGGATTCGCGTTTTTAAACTCATCTGAAGAATAAATAACTTTTAGCTCATTTTTCAACTTTATTCTGTCGAAAAATTGACCGTGATATTCAATAAGTGAGTCAAAATTTTTATCGGGAAAATTTGACTTGAATTTAGAAAAATAATTCGGTTCAAGCAACTCTAAAAATGAAAGATCTTTAAACGAATGGAATCGATCTCGAATTTGCCCGAGAATAACATCTATAATCTCCCGAAATATCCGCCGTAAATTTTGTAAAGGATCTATCGCATTTCTACATTTCTTACGTGGTGGCTGATATTCTGCTGTAACTGTCGAATAGAAATTATCAAACTTTTTAGAAAAGTCATTTTCAAGCCAATTTTCAAATTCAATAATTTTTTGGCTTGCATATGAAATGTTTACCACTTTGCTCTGAATAATATTAAATAATATATCAGTTTTCGAAAAAATTTCAGAAAAAATTAACAGATATAATTGAAAATCTGACTCTGCGAATTTTTGTAAGTATATATCGGAAAAAGTCAAGGAATCGCCATCCCAGTGTTGAGAACCATTCGAAATTGTCTCAAAAACTGTACAAATTTCATGCTTATGTTCAAATATAACGTTAATAATACGCGAATGATAATGCCAACGCGTTTTGGAAACCGATGGTAAACAACGATTTACTATATTTGCAAAAAGGTCCGACCTTTTAGTGGATGTATTAAAAAATGATGCGATTTTATTGATGTGCGCGAAAAATAATTTAATTTCCGGAATAAACTCAACTGCTATAGACAATACTAGATTTAGTGAATGAGCGTAACATGGAACGAAAATTGCCGATTTATGTTTTTCCCGAATTAAAGTCGGAACTCCACGAATTTGAGAACTCATTACTGCTGCGCCATCGTAACATTGTGCAATTAATTTCTTATCGATATTAAAATTTTGCAATTGTTTTAAAATGTGAGAGCTTATTGCTGTAGCTGTACGATTAGCGCTTACATCCAAAAATCCGTTAAATCTTTCTTCAATCTCATTTGATATTGTATATCTAAAAATCATCGTTAATTGTTCCCGACCGCTAACATCTGGCGTTTCGTCGACCATTACAGCTACAAATGGAGCCTCCTTTATTTCCAAATTGATTTTATTTCGAACCACATTAGCTATAGCGGAAACAAGATCGTTTTGGATTCTATTAGACAAACCCGAAAACGCTGCATTTGCTTTTATAGAATCTATGTGGGACTCAATTATCGGATCGTACAAACTCAAGAAATTTACGGTTTCGATAAAATTACCACGATTATTTGAAGAAGAGTCTTCATTATTTCCGCGAAAAGGAAGCTCCTGTTTTGCCAAAAAAATTACAGTATCGATTAAACGTTTCAAAATATTACGATTACGCTCAACTTTTTCATTATGCAAACTAACAGATATTGCCACCTGGTTACTAAGCATAAACTCTATACGCTGAGAACCAAAATTATCTAATTTAATTAACGACTGAAGGTGTTTTTCGGAACTTGAATGCTTTGCTGCTGAGCCCGTAAAATTATTCAAATCACTAAATCCAGCTTTATTCCAAACAGATTTTTCATTCGTGAACAAAAGACACGGCCAGCAAAATAACTTATTTAATTTACAGCTTCCCGTTAACCAAATGTACTTTTCATACGTTTCGATATGGAATTTTCGCGTAATATTTTTTAATTTAAACTCTAAACTAAGATCTGGCTTCGGTCTATCCGATTCTATAATTTCTCTTTTCTTGGCAAAGGAAAGAGTTGAAAATCCCGCTTTTAGTACGAGATCCGTCGCGCAGCAATACTCCGACATAATGCGAAAAGAAAACTTATCACTTTTATCACAAATCAAATCAATTAAATCACTACAAACGGTCAAAAAAACTTCAAAACACAATTTAATCAAAATCACCCGATTGCACTGATTTCCTCTTTTAAATTGCAACGGAAAATCCATTACATAACAAAAACAAAAGCTCTACTGGAAAAATCAAATTCCCATAAACATTCCCTGCATTGGCAACATTTCATTAACAAGCATCATTGGGCTTTATCCCACACACAAAAGCAGTCGCGCCAGTGCTTGACTTGTCTCATATAAATTTGCGAACAAAAAAAAAAAAAATCGTTGCCCAATGTACTACCGAAATCCAAGATTCCCATTTTCTGGAATCAACATGTCTCTAGTATTTGGATGCACACATGGTACATGCATCTAAAGATCTAGGCACATTTTCCTATTCTAAGTTTGGTGTCTATGGTGTGCAAAATGTGGGAGGTTTGAATATTATCTAAAGTAATTGAACGAATGTTTTTTAACCAAAAGAAGGCGCGGATCAGAATTTGAATGTGTAAAGGAATATTTGAATGATAATATGTATTCTTCAGCTTAAAGAAAAACATTGACTGAAATGATGATATGTGAATTGGTGTAAGCAAAGTTTATTATTGAATTGCTTATTTCGGTAAGTCAAGCAGTTTGGAATTGCTTACTACGAGTGCACGTCACTGATACAAATCAAATGAAATGCACAAAAAAAACGATATTTGAATTAATTTTTCGGAATAAGTCGATACGGGTAAAATTCAATTCGATAAACCAGAACTGATTTATCTCCAAAAGAATGCAGACAAGTCAGGGATTTAAGTAACATATTTACTCTACAACCGCTTGTCGGGAAATGAACAGCATTTCATGCCAATAACGGCCCACCGAATCTAAGTAGGCAAATTAAATTCAGGTGGATGACTGCCTAAGACCTTACTATACTGATACTCCTTTATAAAATTTGGTTAAATCGAGTGAAAACAAAGGCTAATTTTCATACAAGGTGCCCCAAGCTACTCTGCTTTTTAAATGTTTGTCCATACATCGGCCGGAAACCAGGAAGAAAAGTTTTGAAATTTGGTACAATTGATGGGGAGATTCCTCCGAATAGGTGCTCCAAAAAATCGTGAAGTTCGGAAATTGAAAGCAATGCTTTGAATGTATGCTCCAAAGTTTTCGTTGATAGAAGTCTGGAAGTGTGGGGAAAAGGGGGCGAAGTCAGTGTAGAAGTTTTCATTAAATATTTATTGTACATACAAGGACAGCCTTTTATGGGAAGTAGTCTTGGTTTCCATCCAGTGGAACCAATTTTATAGAGGAGTGTAATAAGGCCCCAGGCAGTCAGTTACCCGAATTTGAGCCGCCTACTTTCTTTCGGTGAAGCGTTATTGGTTCGCAAAAATAATATTTGAAGAGGAGGGAGCCGAACATTTGTCCGATCGTGCCCATTCGTGGTCCCATACTATTTTATTTTCCGGAGTATATCATTTTATGGGCTAGGGTATGATATATCATTTTAGGAAATTTTATGTTGTTTGATTCAGTTTTCTGACATTTAGAATCAGGTTATAAATACAATCTAAACATGTAAATTGAAGCGTCTGCGAGGCTTTGTAGACAGGGATGGGCCGCTGCTTAAACCGGTCGTGAAATAGCGCCTTATAAATGCTCTTAATAGACAAAACGATCCATCGATATTATTTAAGCATTTATTATGCTCCCGACGAAAGCATATCAGCAGCTTGAATTCAAATTATTTATTTCATGATCATCATCATCGTGGCGCGACAGCCCGACGTCGGGCCTTGGCCGCCTGGATCATTGTCCTCCAATTATCTCGGTCACGTGACCGCGTCCTCCAATTTTGGGAGCCCAGCAGCTGCGCGGCGTCCACACCTACTGAGCTCTCCCAACGAGATCTCGGTCGTCCTCGCAGTCTCGCTCCGTCGACTCGTTCTGCATTCATTACTCTCTTAGGCATGCGATCATCGTCCATTCTTTGTACATGCCCTGCCCATTGAAGTCGTTGTAGTTTGACTATTTTCGAGACTTGCAGCTCATCGTACATTTCATACAACTCATGGTTGTACCGGATGCGCCATCCATCTCGATCGCAAACAGCCCCGAAAATTCGCCGTAGAACCTTACGTTCGAAAGTGTCTAGCATGTTTTCGGAGGCTTGAGTTAGGGTCCATGCTTCGCAGCCATAGCATAGCACTGGTCGTATAATGGTTTTGTACACGCGGAGCTTCGTGTTTCTGTGCACATGTTTCGATTTCATTATGGGGAGAACCGAGAAAAAAGTCTTATTAGCTAACTGTATCCGTCGCTTGATTTCGTCAGTTTCGTTGGCGTCCCTTGACAGGTTGCAACCCAGGTAGATGAAGTTGTTCACGAACTCGATGTTGAGGTACCCCACGTTGATGCTCGGTTGTGCAGGTGTCCTTGTCACCGATTGCATCATTATTTTAGTTTTACCCTCGTTAATACGTAATCCAACTTCCTTTGCAGCGGTATCGAGCGTATGCAGAAGTTCTTCTGCGTCAGCCAATCTTCGGGACATGATGTTGATGTCGTCGGCGTACGCTGCTAATTGTGTCGACTTGATGAGTAGCGTCTTGCTGTTGTCCATATTCATGGCCCGAATAGCGTATTCCAGTGCTAGGTTGAAGAGCGTCGGTGCCAGTCCATCGCCCTGTTTCAAACCAGTGCGTGTTTCAAATAGATCAGTAAGTCTATTCTGGATCCTGACTTGTGAGACGGAGTTGGTCATCGTCATCTTTGTCAGTCGCACTAATTTTGCTGGTATACCAAATTGCAGCATGATGTTGTACAGTACTCCACGTATCGATACTGTCGTATGCCTGCTTGAAGTCGACAAAGATTTGGTATACGTTTACGTTGTATTCCCAGCACCTCTGGAGTATCAGTTTAACTGAGAAGAGCTGATCGGTTGTGGAGCGACCAGGTCTGAAACCGCTTTGATATTCGCCAATGACTCGTTCTGCGTACGGTTTTATTCTATTTTCCAGAATTTTCGTCAAAATTTTATAGGACGTACAAACTAGTGAGATGCCCCTGTAATTCTCACACCGCAGTTTATCTCCCTTTTTATGAATTGGACAGATGATGCTTCTGCGCCAATCGTCTGGGATCTCCTCGTTCTCCCATACTCGCAGGAGTAATTGATGTATGGCATCAACTAGACTCGTTCCACCGAATCTTAGCAGTTCAGCTGGAATCTCGTCAGCGCCCGGCGCTTTATTTCGTTTTAGTGACCGCAACGCGAGATCAACTTCCTCTACTGTCGGGGGTTGAATGGGTGGGCCTAGATCAACAATATCGTCGAGAGCTTCCTGTGTGGGGATGTTAGATGGTCGGTTTAGAAGCTCTTCAAAATAAGAGGCCCATCGTTTGTTAATACCATCGGTGTCGCTGATGATGTTTCCATCCTTGTCCTTACAAAGGCTAGTCCTGGGTTGGTAGCCGTTCTTAATTGTATTTACTAGTTTGTACGCTTGTCTGGTGTTCCTATTAGCTAAGTTTTCGTTTATGTTCAGCAACTGCTCGTCAAAGTATTTACGTTTCTTACGTCTAATTATTCTATTCGATATTCGCCGTAGCTCGTCATATTTTTCTCTTCTGGCTCTGGTTCCTCGTTGAATCCATTGTCTGTAGGCCTCGTTTTTCGCGTCAAGTGAATTTTTGCATTCTTCGTCGAACCAGTCATTTCGCGCTCGCCGGGCTTTATATCCCACGACCTTCTCTGCGACATCCTTGATGGTACCCTTGAGTTCCTCCCAGAACCCATGGACGCCTGTGTTGCTGATGTTGTGTAGCATAGGTGATAGTTTTTCCTCAAGGGCGGTAGTATACGCCACCGCTGTAGCATTACTCAAGAGCTTATCAACCGCAAAGATTTTGGGAGGGCTGATTCTTGACTGGTGCACTGAGGAAATTCTACATCTGTAGGTCGTCTTCACCAAGTGATGATCTGAGTCGCAGTTTGCTCCTCGATAGGAGCGGACATCCATGACACTAGACGCCCATCTCCTGCAAATGAGGACGTGGTCAATTTGGTTGACGGTATGTGCGTCTGGAGACTTCCAGGTCTGCTTGTGAATGCGTCGATGCGGGAAACACGTAGAGCTTACGACTAGATTCCTGCTGCAGGCGAAGTCGATAAGTCGCTGGCCGTTATCGTTACATTCTTCATGGAGGCTGTGGCCTCCAGAGGTCCCCCGATGCCAACTTTCATTCCCGACTTTCGCGTTAAAGTCTCCCAGCAGCAATTTGACGTCGTTTGTTGGAAGTGAGTCGAAGAGAGTTTCAAGGCGGGCGTAGAACTCGTCTTTTACTGCGTCTTCTTTAACTTCAGTGGGGGCATGCACATTGATGAGCCAGAGATTGAAGAATCGAGTCTCAATGCGAATCGCACACAGCCGTTCATTTATGGGTTTGAAGTCAGTAATATGCGGTTTGAGGTGATTGTTCACTATAAATGCTACTCCAAACTCCTTGCGGCCCGATGGTTTGCCACTTGTAAAAATTGTGTGCGATTTCTTGTCATTAATCTCGCTGCCAAGCCAATTTGTTTCCTGGACTGCAGTAATGCTCAGTTTGTACTTTTCGACCTGTTGAAGGAGGGCCTTCTCGGCCCCCGGTTTGTTCAGGGAGCGTACATTCCAGGATCCGAAAGAATAATCCTTTATTCGTTTGCGTGGTCGTCGTTGTTGATCCGTCCAATCCGAGGCTTTTGTTCCATTTATTATTTATTTATTTATGTGAAATTAACGATTGATCGCTGATCGTTTCATTGGTCTTTGCATCCTATGATCCTATGTTATCCTAGAACAGATCCTAATTACATACTATATTTTCCTTTCTTGATTTATTTTTTATTTTAAATTTTTTTTAAGGTGCCGATCCCGTTCTTTGCATACAAATAATAATATACATAGATGGAACAATAGGTGATAACTGCCAGCTACCATATTCGTCGAAACTCACGAAATCCCATAGAATAAGTCACTCTGTCTATATTTTAAGTTTCAACACCAAATAGGTCCAAAAGTTCGTAGGATGACTTCCAACATGCCCATAATCAGATTGATTGATTATTTTTTTTCGTGCTCCAAGTCTCT
The DNA here is from genome assembly GCA_964017055.1 of Chloromyia formosa. Classification (NCBI taxonomy): domain Eukaryota; kingdom Metazoa; phylum Arthropoda; class Insecta; order Diptera; family Stratiomyidae; genus Chloromyia; species Chloromyia formosa. The sequence continues at coordinate 13,792,693 of OZ024817.1, forward strand.
GAAAAGAGGTAACAATATTCTCAAAGATGTCAGTAGCAAAAGCGCATTGAATATCTAAGCATCTCCGAACATAAAAGATAGATACAGTAAAGCACACATTAACATCATTCCAATTAGGGCCATCTTTTATCATCCCACACGATTTTGACTTATTTGGCGCTTCGTCCACCACACTGAATACATATTCATTTTTTTATACTCGTACATATTTCGTTTTGCTTAATTTCCTCTAATTTCCGTGATAATTTGGATATTTTGTATTTTGTGATAGTTTATTGATTCTGACCGTCTACGGCACCGAGCAACAATAACCGGTTGCCTACACACCAATCGGTTCAACGTGTTCATGAATTCTATTATAATATTGAAAATAATTATCATAATACGACCATAACTCTTGGAAAAGACGCTTCTTGACTAGTAACGTGTGTTTTATGCGAATCGTCCAATCAATTCGAAAAAAAAAAAATTATGTGCGTTATGTGTAGTTACTTCTTCGATTCGGTGAGTTGATGTTCAACCCAACGTTTTTGTTACAAGAGGATGTCCGTTGAATTTGTATGTTGTATGTGTGTTTTGAAGAGGCCCATGTTTAAATTGAGTTGTGTGTGGGCGACGGTTGATTAAGTGCCACCTAATTGATTGTCAGCTTATTAAAATGTGCCAATAATAATTGAGATGGAAGAATTAACACTTCACTTAGCATCACGATCGTGACAATGATGATGGAGATGGTGATTGTATGATAGCATCGTTTGGAATTTTGCTATGGAGAATATGTATGTTTATTGCCATTGGCAGAATTCCTTAAGTAAGATTTTCATTTTGAGACATGTCTTGTTCAAAGCTTACATACATAGTGTTCTGGCAATAGGAACTTGGAATTGGTAGATTGGAATTCAAATGACTGATTAAGTATTGAGAAAAAAAAAACACGACCTGAATGGTGACCCGAATTGAATTGAATTGCCGAAGTGATGATTATTTCTTCTTGATATCTTGTCAGACTCTAATTTCTATAGATTTAGTACACAGGTCTATTGATTTCTTTTTCTACCGAGCTGACACAATCTCGGCCCTATTAGTCGGATTTTACACGCAAAGGTGCAAGCACCAAGTTGCTGGGCACAGAAGCATTTGGCTGCTGTTCCGCCGACATCGATACGTGTACAAGTGGTGGGAAAGGTATCGGTACATATCGATAATATCGATACGCTGACTGTATCGAAATGTATCGATATACAGGAGACGCTCATTTATATGAACAATTAAATGCAGGACCCCTATTAATATAAGCGAATCGTTAACATAAGCGAATGAAACATAAAACGTGTTTTAACTGTCTTTATTGTTCAAACACGTTCCTCGTTACTTATTATAATTGTTTGTGCATTGTTCACACCATTAACATAATAGGTTTGATGCCCACTTGTAATACTTCACTATTAGGAATTATAGCTTCTCGCGGTGTCATTGACGTTATCCTCCTCGGGAGTTTGTTCTTTGCTTTCTATTGTATTTTAATGATATTCCGTCCATCATCATCATCGTGGCGCGACAGCCCGACGTCGGGCCTTGGCCGCCTGGAACGTAGAATCAACATTAAAAAGCGTTAGCATGTTGAGGATTAATATGAACCGAATATCAAATCAAAGCATTTTACGTCCTCTTTTCGAAAAACGAATCTTAGTCCGTCCACACTTGCCAGGCTGCAGGAGCATGTACAGCTGATGCTTCAGGTTGACGAACTGCCCTCATCGAAGTTTGGGCTAAATGCGGTGTCAAATTAAAGGTACTGACGTTGTCTTTCGGTAGAATAAATTCTACCTTGCGAGCGCTTCGCAGAAGTGGAAGGCAGGAGTGCGCAAATGTGATGGTCGGGGTCGACAAACTACCTTCGCCTTAGTGTGAACCCGAGAAAAATCGAGCTAGCCTCTTTACCACAAAGACCAAAATACCGGAGTTTCAACTCCCACAACTTAATGGCCACTCTTTACAACTGTCACCTAACGCTAAGTGTCACGGAGTTATTCTCGACTCGAAACTTAGTTGGAAGATGAACATTGAGCATCGTACAAAGAAAGCCTAAGCAATCTATGCCTGCAGGAGAACTTGCTTCAGAAGCTGGGGTCTTCAGCGAACGATGGTTTTATAGCTGTACACGGCTGTAGTGCGACCAATTCTCGCATACGGAGCACTGGTATGGTGGTCAGCTCTTCGTAGGAAGTAGTTGTAGTATTGACCTATTGAGCAACGTGCAGAGAACCGCCTGCATCACAGTCACGGGAGCTATGCGTCCTTGTCCAGCGGACGCACTTATTATCATCCTAGGTCTATCCTGTGGGGAAGCTTTGCTTCCATTTTTGTCGTCTACGGGCCATGTTAGAGAAGAAAGAAATAATTATAATTTTTGTTGGCAAGAGGAGAGGGCCGGCACAACTAGATGCCACTGGCCAATGCCACTAAAGGCAATACCTTCTGGTGCCGCCAGATAGGCACTCCTTTGGTGGTCTCGGTGCCGAGATGGATAGGCACTCGAGGTAAAAGGTGTCGCCAGGAATAGGCACTCTAGTAATAACACACTTGTCAAGTATGCTATAACGACTGTGTATTTTACTTAATAGTTAACAAGTATTTATACTTAATTTATGCTTACTTGCTAAGTTCTTATCGATTACTCATTATTCATTATTGATTAGTTCCCATAGGAAAATGTGCAATTGATTGCTCCACTTTTCCTATGGTCAACGACTCTGCCATTACTCACCTGTATTACATATGTTTTGATGATTCAAAAATATTTCCATGTGAGCACGCGACTTGTACTTCCATCAACAATGTATGATCAAATTACAAGTGCATGTAGCTTACTGGAATTATCGCAATGTTTTTGTTTTGGATAATACGTAATATCGTGGCACAGATAAAGGCAAGGTCGTTTGTTGACGTAATTATAAAATTGAAATGATGATGGGTTGTGTCACATAAGATACACCACACCCTCACCCTTTGAGAAATTTATTTACATTTGGAAATAAATTTATAACAAGATTAAAAATTTAATTAGTAATGACTAAATAGTTTTTTAGTTAAATTGTTATCTGTGTGACTCATACCAATGTTTTAATTTTTTAAAGGTTTTAACATGTTATTGTGGTATGTTTTGTCTTTGTCATTAATTCTTACTGTAGTGTGTACACCTGACGTTTCTATTATTTTATACGGTCCTATATATGGTGAAACACCTTTTTTTTTAATTTCATTTTTGATCAATACAAAATCTCCTATTCTAAATTTAGATGTAACATAACTAGTTTCATCGTATAATTGTTTTCTTTTCCTTTTTGCAATATCTATTAAATTTCTTGCTGTCTGTATAGATTTCTGTAGTCTTACTTTCAGTTCATTGACATATTTATCGAAATTATAAATCGGTTCTTTGCTTTCAATAATATCATTGGGTAGGTTTGCTAATTTTCCAAAAACTAATTCATATGGTGTATATTGAGTATCCACATGTGGAGTTGTATTATACGCAAAAGTGTAATACGGTATCCATTTATCCCAGTTTTCATCTTGTGCGAAATTCAAAACTCTATGATTTCTTTCGACACTGCCCAATGTTTGGTGATGATATGGGGTTGAAAACACCTGCTTAATTTTTAGTAAATCGCAAATACTTTTTAAAGTTTCGTTTAGGAATTCTGTACCTCTGTCTGATTTCAATATCTTGAAGCAACCATATTTTAATATAAACTGTTCTACTAATGTAGTAGCTATATTGTTTGCCTCTTTTGTTTCGATTGGATAAGCAATTATGAATTTTGTTAATTCACATTGTATCGTTAAGATATAGCGGTATCCATTGGAGATTCTCAACGGTCCAACTGTATCTATAGCGATAATCTCAAAACTAGAGTTTGGAGTCTCAGTTAAAATTAATTTTTCCTTAATGTGTCTGGTTTGTTTATTCCTTTTGCATGACAAACAATTTGATACAAAGGATTTAACCATTTTCGACATATTTTTCCACACGAATTTTTGTTTTAGTTTTAATATTGTCTTACGTACTCCGAAATGTCCTCCATAAGGTGTATTGTGATATTCTTCGATAAGCTTTTGTTGTGTTGCGATATCGATTATTCTTATGGGTGGTTTATAAATTATAATTCTCAATTGTGAACGCTTGAAATTTTCAATATTTTGAGTTTGTTCTAGTGCACTATCATATTTTTGGCCTTTGGCGAACTTTTCAACATTCTTTTGTTGTAGTTCATTGAATTTGTCTTTAAATTCTGTTTTGTTAAAGAGCATGAAAATATCATCATTTTCACTTAGCGCTAGCTCTATTATTCCGAGTTTTCGCATTTGTGATACTAGTTTCTCCATCAGACAATCTGGATTGTGAGGATTATCACTGTATCTTACGATTACCTCGTTTTCGTTTATTTCAAAACGCATATTTGATGATAGTTTCTCCGACCGATAACCTGAGTTATGTGGATTATCACTATATCTTGCAGTTTGTGAAATATGATTGCGGCCATTGCGTTCTAATATAAATTTCAATTTATTTATATTTCTGATGTCCGATAGAGATGTGCATTCCCAAATATGAAGTTCATGACGCTTCTGTTGGGTGATGCTCTCATCTGGACTGTCAGTTTGATTCTCTTTGTTAGAGAGTAAATCACTTTTCTTCGACATACCTCGCGTGATAGCTAGTATATCAAGTGTTCTTGGAGTCGTATTATCAATAGACGTTGGAATCATTTCTTTCAACATTTCAGAATCAATTTTGATTCTTGATAACGCGTCTGCGTTTGTATTAGTTTTACCTTGTTTGTATATGATCTCGAAATCATAATCCGCTAGTTCCAGTCTTATTCTCGTTAATTTAGAGGAGGGATTTTTATGAGAGAATAAAGCTACTAATGGTCGATGGTCTGTGACAACTATAAATTTGCGACCAAAGATATAGGGTTTGAAAAAGTTTATAGCCCAGTGAATTGCTAATAATTCTTTTTCAATCACAGGTTTGTTGATTTCGTGCTTATTTAGCGATTTGCTAGCATATGAAATCGGTAGATCAAAACCTATTTCACCTTGTGAAAGTGCTGCACCAAGTGCTAAGTCAGATGCGTCTGTGGTTATAATAAAAGTTTTATCGAAGTCAGGGTATTGTAGGATTGGTGGGTTCATCAGTTTCTGTTTTAACGAGTTGAATGCTGTTTGGCATTCCTCTGACCAAATGAAAGGTTGATTCTTCTTCAATAGATTGTTCAAACATTTTGCTGTTTGAGCGAAATTTTGAATGAATCTGCGATAATAGTTGCAGAATGCAATGAATCGTCTTACTTCATCTGCATTTTTTGGTGTAGGATAATTTTTTATAACATGGAACTTTGATGGGTCGGTTTTTATACCATCTTTAGTTATTAAATGACCTAAGTATACAACTTCTGGTCTTAGAAAACAACATTTGGTAGGATTCAGTTTCAGGTTGTATCTCTGTAGTCGTTTGAATACCTTAATCAAATTTTCATTATGATTTTGCAAACTACAACCAAAGACTATAATGTCATCGACATATAAGAACGCGTTGCTATCTAAGCCACAAAGAGCTATTGTTAACATTCGCTGGAAACTGTTCGATGATATTTTTAAGCCGAATGGTAACCGTTTGAAATGAAAGTGTCCATTAGAGGTTGAAAATGCAGTAAGTGGTCTTGATTTTTTATTTAAACTGATCTGATGAAAAGAGCTAGTCATATCTAACGTTGAAAAATATTTTGCTCTTCCTACCTTATCTAGAACATCTTCTATTCGTGTAAGAGGGAATTTGTCATTAACAATTTTTGTATTCAATTTCCTAAAGTCAACTACAAGTCGCCATTTCTTTGTGTCGTTTGTTCCTTTCTTGGGAACTAGTAATAATGGTGAATTGTATGGACTAGTTGAGTGCTCAATAATGTCATCATCCATCAGTTTTTCAACTTGTCTATTGATTTCTTCCTGTTGTGTTTGAGGAAGTCTGTAATTCTTTACATATGTTGGATTAGAGTCGGTAGTCGAAAGATTTTGTGTGTAAAAGTTATTTGTGGATAGTGGTTCATCATCAAGATGAAATATATCTTGGTACTCTTTGAATATCTTAATGAGAGAATCTTCCGCATTTTTGTCTTTTAATTCTACATTTAGTAATTTTAAGAGTTTTTCTAATCTCTCTTGATCTAGTGAATTTTGTTGCGAAGATTTTGCAACGTAATAAAGTCTTAATGGTTCAGTTTTTATTCTGATGGGTGATAGTGAGACATTAGCATTGTTGGTATTTAGGATTTTGATATGACAATTTCCTCTCGCGGGTGCGATGGAATTTGCAATGTAAACTCCTTCTTGAATTTCCTGGTTAAGAACGACGCTGTCTTCATCTAACTTTAGATTTATTGGATGTATGGTTTCGGATCTGGGTGGTAAATGTATCTGGTTGATACACAAGGGTTTTGTGTTTAATGGTAAAGTAAATTCTTCACCTTTGAGAGAAATGTTGATAGTAAAAGTTTCATAATCGATTTTACACATATATCTTATAAGGAAATCTCTTCCCAGTATACCATCTGTGGTAATCGGAAAATCGTTGCCTACAATATGAAAATTGTGACTTAGTTTGTTTTCGTCAAAAGCGAAATCTAGACTGGATGTGCCTAATGAAAAAATTTCTCCATTAGTAATTCCGGTAAGTCTACACCTGTTTTCTGTTGAGATTTCAAATGGAATGATCTCTTTGCATATAGAGATGTCTGCTCCAGTATCTATCAGGAATGTGAATGTTCTCTTAACATTCAATACTCTAAGTGTGACATAATTGGTTAGGTTATCCGATATTTTATATATGTTTTTATCTGAACCGGAGGGAAGTGATATATTTTTATTACTTATTCTTCGATCTCCGGGTCTGTTACGTTTCCCTGGTCATTTATAACATTTACATTATTATTTGTATTTCTATTTTTATTGTAATTATTTCCTTGTCTATAATTATTGTTATTATTGTTTCCAGTGTTATTATTTTTATTACTAGTGTTACTATTATTGTTATAGTTCTGATTATTATTATTATTATTATTCCTAGTATTATTTTTATTACCAGCGTTATTATTATTTTTACGTTGGTTATTATTTTTATTATTGCTATAGTTTTGTCCCTTATTATTATTATTCTTATTTTTGTTTTGATTATTATTCCTATTTTTATAGTGCATGACCTGATTACTTGAGTATGCTTTCTCAAGCTCTGATGCTAGGTTTGCAGCATCTGTAAAAGTTTTTGGTTGAGCAGCGAACACTGTACTTTTTAGTTGTTCATTCAAACCATTTTTAAATATGTTCAGGGCGTAGACGTCATTCATCTTTGTAACGACTTTCTTTTCAGCCTCTGATGCGGAAATCCCTAATTCCTTAATCTGTAAGCTATTAAGTTCTGCGATTAATGATAAAATTTTTTCTTTGAAATTTGTCACTGACAATTGGTTTTGAGAATAGTTTGTAAGAATGGTATGGATTTTAGGTATTGTAAGTGAGCTCTTGTATCTTTCTCTGAGAATAGTAGATAACTCATTAAATGTTGTTGGTTCATTTATTGCACAAACCGATGTTCTTACCATAGAATTTAATTTCACGTGATATGTAAACTCTATTAGTTTTTTATGTTCAACAGCATCTAAACCTGAACTCAAAATTTCTACAACCTTAAGGAAAGATTCTAATTCTTTGTAGTTTCCCGTGAATATTGGTATAGCTTTCGAAGCCGTACTAATATTGAAAGTAGCCATCTTGTATTTATCTAATTGTTTTTGCAATAGATGTTCTGTTTTGAGGAATTTGGTTTTAAATTCAATCTCAATAGTGATGGTTTCTTTGGATTTCTGTGCCTGTTGAAAATTATTTTTAAGTTCGCAAATGTATTCTAATTTCTGAAGGATTGTTTCTTTAGTATAAGTTCTATTTGGATTTTTTAGGATGCTATTCAAAATTCTATCGATCTCATTCACCAGTTCTTTCATTGGGTAGTGGATTGGATTCCAAGACGACAAAAATTGTTAATTGAAAAATTTTTAGTGAAAGTATGGGAATTATGTGGAAATTCAAATTATCAAAAATCAAATTACTAAAAATACCCAATTATATTATAGTGAAAGGTATATTATTTTAAATTTTTTTTTTTTTTTTTTTTTTTTGTATATATATATTTTTTTTTTTTTTTTTTATATGTTTACCGTTCTATTAATATTATGTCTAATATAATTTTTACAATTCTTATTTATCTTATTTATAATAAAATAGATTATAATGATTATAACTAAGGCTAAAGTAGTCATCTCGTATTCATTTACGTTGCTGATTATCGACTGTTGTCCTCCCATCTTTCTTCTTTCTGAACGTCTGTGCTTCCAGATCTGCAATTCTGTTGTACAAGTATATTTCTTGGTCCCTTTGCCAATCTCGGGTCGTTCGCTCTTGTATATCCCGCTTGAGCGCAGCTATTAATCTTCTGTTTCGTACCTGTACGCCTCCTCTCCGCTTCTTCGGTTTCTTCAGAGTTGGTATCGTTGTTAGTTTGGCTTCTGCACTTCCAGTTTTTCTTTTCTTATAATCTTCTAACGTAATCGGTCGTGGTCCGCTCGGTATCTTACATGGTGTGTACCGTGGAATCTCGTTTGTTGTTGGGGGTTTTGCTGTATACTCCTCCAGTAGTTTCTTTGTATCTATCCCGTTCTTGCGGTTGATAGAAGTATCCGCGGCGCAGCTGATAAACGATATCTTCTTCTTTTCCTTCTCAGGGCGTTGTTTCTCTATACTAAATTTTACTCTAGCTAGAACTTCTCGCAGCTTCTCATCTTCAGACTGCTCTACTACTTTAGTTCCGGTCGAGGTGGGCAGGATCGCCATGTGGGGAAGCTTTGCTTCCATTTTTGTCGTCTACGGGCCATGTTAGAGAAGAAAGAAATAATTATAATTTTTGTTGGCAAGAGGAGAGGGCCGGCACAACTAGATGCCACTGGCCAATGCCACTAAAGGCAATACCTTCTGGTGCCGCCAGATAGGCACTCCTTTGGTGGTCTCGGTGCCGAGATGGATAGGCACTCGAGGTAAAAGGTGTCGCCAGGAATAGGCACTCTAGTAATAACACACTTGTCAAGTATGCTATAACGACTGTGTATTTTACTTAATAGTTAACAAGTATTTATACTTAATTTATGCTTACTTGCTAAGTTCTTATCGATTACTCATTATTCATTATTGATTAGTTCCCATAGGAAAATGTGCAATTGATTGCTCCACTTTTCCTATGGTCAACGACTCTGCCATTACTCACCTGTATTACATATGTTTTGATGATTCAAAAATATTTCCATGTGAGCACGCGACTTGTACTTCCATCAACAATGTATGATCAAATTACAAGTGCATGTAGCTTACTGGAATTATCGCAATGTTTTTGTTTTGGATAATACGTAATATCGTGGCACAGATAAAGGCAAGGTCGTTTGTTGACGTAATTATAAAATTGAAATGATGATGGGTTGTGTCACATAAGATACACCACAATCCCCTTTAGACCTATAAATAAAATTCAATGTCGCGTGTAGCGCTGTCAGACTAAGGGAGTCTGGATGTTGAATGTCCAAACCATATGGACATAGCAATATACTGGAGTATCTACCTGTCGAAGTTCGAGACATGTTGCCAACAGATTATATCGTCACTGAAGTAGACTTTGAAAAGCACCTCGGAAGAAGATTCCCAACGAGAGCGGAATGGAGTGAGGGAGATGACCCAAATATACGACTGCAAAATATTCACTGACGGCTCTAAAAAGGATTGTGGAGTCGGTGCGGGAATCTTTCCTGAAGATTTCAGTGCATCAATGTCTTTTCGCCTCCCAGACAATGCAAGCGTATTTCAAGCTGAAATGCTAGCAATAAAGGAAGCGTGCAGGATGCTGAAGCACAGCACAGGAATATCTCAGATAGCCAGGCCGCGATTAAGGCTCTGGAATCAATAACAATCTCATCGAAAATAGTCAAACAATGCCGCAGTGAACTGGCTGGACTGACCGACCTTTTCAGAGTTTTTATACTATGGGTTTCAGGACATAGGAACATAGAGGGGCATGAAAGGGCTGATCAACTGGCGAGACAGTGCTCTGCACTACACGAGTCTTGCGCGATGATTGTCCACCCGCCGTTTAGTACCATAAAAAAAGGAGATTCATACACATTTCATGAGACGGGCTAGTCAAAGATGGGGCCCACTGAAAACGTGTGGTACGTCTAAGAAACTATGGCCATCATACCAGGCACGTAAAACTAATGCCCTTCTGAAGAGGACCTGTTCGGATGTCGCAAAAGTTACAGCGGTTACGACGGGGCATTGGCCGGTGGGAATGCACGCGGCCAGATTGGGTTTATCTTACAACATGTTCCGCCAAAGCTGCAGGAATGAGGAGGAGAAAGAAACTCTGATCCATTTCTTGTGCAAATGTCCGTCTCTTGCAAGAATCAGACAACAAGAACTGGATAGGGCTTTCTTCCAAGATATATACGACATCTCCTCGAAGATTATCGGGGAGATAATACGTTTTCTTAACGCCACAGGATGGATCTGAGGACGAATACCTCAAAACGTTGTTGATAGCAACGGTTTATTCCTTTTATGGACGTGTGTTATAAAAACGGTGCGCACCTAGTACTTGTGTTTTCTTCCCCTGCTGGGAAGTAACAGTCACTCTAATGAACAAACCAACAAACTTTCGTAGAGATTTGCGCAAAAATTAGGTGCCAAATTCAACATCTTGATGTCCTCTTTCAGAAAAACCAGTTTTGTTTCGCGAAAGTGGGTAAAATTGCAAATAAGTTTATTCTCTCTCTCTCTCGGGTTCCTGTCAATCCCTTGTGGGGCATAGGGTATTAACCATGCCTACTTTCCACCTCGTCCTGTTCATCGCCATCGCTTTCAGCTCAATCCACAACTTGCCTATTGAGGCACCCTCTCTCAATACCGATCTTTTTCAGGTATCACTAGGTCGTCCAACACGGTGACTCGCGTTGGTTCCCCGCGGGTTCCAATCGAATGCCTGAGGAGCCACTTTCACCTCTTAATGGAAGTGTCTATCTTGTCCTGACGAGTAATAGTAACGAGGTCGTCGCCAGAAATGACCTCCGGCCACCGTATGTGCAGAATGCGCCGTAGACACTGGTTCACAAAAGTTTGCAAACTAGTTGTTATCTCATTTTACACCTCCCAAGTCGAAAAGCCATAAAAAAGCACTGATTTTACGTTGGTTTCGAAGATCCAGAGTTTGGTGCATCTGAAAATCTTGCTGTTTTGCCAGAAAGGAGTAAAAAAAAAAATAGTAAATTGTTTAAGTTTATTTGTACGACCCGAATTACTTCTCCTGCCACCCACTTCCGGCAAGCTACCGCAACGCAGGATTGGTTGCTGGCGCTCTTCCCACCTATTTCCTTCAAGACGTAAAAAATGTTATATTACAAATTTAAACTGTCGACTAAGAATGCTTCCTGGGGCAGGGCTAATATAAGATGCCCCAACACATATCAAATAACGACAATGATTTAGCCGATAAGTCATCCCAGCCGCTCTGCAACACAGCTGTCGCTGAATAGGAAGCACATTGGCAGGGTTGTAGGGGTTATCTTGGAGCACCGCTCAATAGGAGTGCTCGCCTGGAAGCTCTATCTTCCCTATCACGACTTCTACAGGTTTTGGTGAGATGTTGATGGGGAGGAGAGCGTTCTCTACCTTCTCTGTCATTGTCCGGGCTTGGCTGGCACAAGAAGACGATTTTTGTGTTCTACGATCTTGGTGACCTTGGGAATATGACTGCCACATGGATCAATCGTTACATCGCCAGCATAGGCTGGTTTGATATGTAGGTAGGTTCCAATGGAGGTGATTTTTTTTGTGGTACCACAACGGACCCAATGATAATTCAAGTATACTCAATTGCCCTAACCCCTTGTGGGGCATAGCGCGTCAACTGTTCCATGTGGCCCAGTTGACGTTTCGTTGGCATAAATTGGTTTCGAAGAATGCAGTTGCCAGCATGCACCTCCTGCACATCCATGGCCACGAACATTGTCGTGGACGGGATTCGAACCCGAAACGCCGGTAGTCAAACATGAGACTGATGCCTCAACACATTGCGCTACCGGTCGCCCCAACTGAAATGAATGGGTAACATTGTTTATTGTAGACAGCTTACTGGGAAAACTTACCACTTTAGGGTTTTCAAGGCAAGAGTATCCTGATGACTTGCTGCTAGGGGAAAGTTTGAAGAAATCCTACCAGATGTTGTTTTATTTTTTGACCCACGCGCAAAATGAACTAGCTATGCGTCTGTGACCGCCTAAGATTGGTAGTCTACGACAAGTAAACAATCTAGTCAATTGACCCCTCCTAGATGAAAAGGTTAAGAAGCACTGATGTCTTTTAAATTTGTGGCTGCTAACTTTACATCTATGAGGGACCACTTGATCAAATTTTTTTACTTCTCATGGACAACAATATGTAAGGTTTATTTCATACACTCGCGCCCATACAATATCGAATGCAAATTCGGTTTTTTGACAACAAGATTCAGCCCGCTGTCAAGTTACTTATCTCAATTGAAACAAACTGGAATTAAAATGATAAATCTTTCCAATTTACATTGAGCATATGTACACTTGTGACTTGATTCTCTTATTTTTTTTTTTGTTTTATCACCCCATTCCGATGATACATTACAAACAATTAGCAAACATTTGGCGAACAATTATAATTTATTTGTTTGGCGTTAACTGAGTCTGCCGCAAGTTCAGTCACCTCGCCGTCATTTAAGCTCACAGTCAACGATGAATCTACAGATTCGTAATGTACACTAATAGTCATCAATAAGACGCTTGCCGAGTGTCTTTAACAAGCCTAAATTTACATGTCCACGTTTCTATTGTACTGGATAATTAATAAGTAAAATATTTTTTTGGTTTTGTTAAGTTTCGCTTATTTCTGGCAATATAAATGTATGTGCTCGAATATATGTACACGGAAACAATTTGAATGGCTAAAGTAAATGCAAAATTACGTAGATCGTAGCATATTTTTTTATTTAATTTTTTTTTCGGGGTTCTGTTTAGTTGCTACTCCAAATAGACGACAGCGACGGAAACACAGTAGAAAGTGAAGCATATGTCAGCCGTTCTTTTATATCCGTAGATGGAACATTTCACCTGACTAAACATTTTAATTTTTACCATCATATCGTCTGACTGACAGATGTTTTATGAGTGCACGTTGTGAGGGCAATAAATGCTGAAAAGCATCAGGGGTGTTTAGTATATGGAGCAAGTGTCATAGACTCACCAAACTGTAATAGAGTATAATCATTGTTCTAGTTTTTTCTATTTTTTTGTATGATGACTGATGAGGTATATGGAGATTAAGATACTTTTCAGTTACACATTACAAGAAGTGTACACGAAAATGACAAGAGATGTCAAGGCTAGGCAGATATCGGAAAGGTAAACACTAGTTAACTAGGTGTTTTGGGGAGGCTGATAGCTCAGTGCATTGAGGCATCAGTCTGATGTTTTATTCTACCGGTTCGCTATGAGTTTGAATACCGCCGTGGTCATGGATGTTTGTGTTGTCTCCCCCTGTGGTGTGGGGCGTAATAATAAGCCACCAACTTTCCGAGCTTGTCGCGGGTATGCGGCTGAATGGGCAGGAGGGGTGCATGCTAGTATCGTCCGAAACCAGTTTATGCTAATCAAATATTAACTCAGCGACATGGGAGTAGTTGACGCGCTATGCCCCATTAGGCGTTAGTGCAAATAGTAGTAATCAGAAAAAGATGAGAAGAAACTACACAATTCCTTTTTATTTCGATGCAGGCGATGTGCGCTTGAAGACTAATCCAGTTTCATAGAGTTGGATAGCGTCCTTCAGAACTACGTATTACGTATTATGTAAAATAAATAAAATTTTAATTATTTGAAAATAAACAAGACTACTAGATGTAGCACCTAATAGGTACAAATATAGTTTTTTTTAGGTTAAGTGCCCAGCTTCTTAATATTTTAGGTGATATAGCCACTTCGTCCCTAAATACAAGGTAATTATGTATGCAGTTAGTTTTTGCCGTTTTGCTGCATCACTTGTAACTCCAGTGATAGACCGCCACTGGGTCCGTTGTGATACCACTAGATCCACCTAATAAAAAACTAAGGCATTAAAACCAGCCTATGCTGGCAATGTAACGATTGAGCTGTATTGCACTCGTTTCCTTAAGGTCCTCCAGTTCCCAAAAAAAGCAGGAACCCAGGAGCCTCCTCTGCCTCTCAGCCAGGGCCGGACAGTTACAGAGGAGATGAAAAACGCTCTCCTCCTCATCCACGTCATCACAGCTACTGCAGTAGTCATTGTGAGGAATGCGAAGCCTCCAGACAAGCTCTCCTATAGGACAGTGCCCCGTAATAACTTCCACAACTCTGCCAATGTGATTTCTGTTCAGTGAAAGCAGTGTGGCGGACCGGCTAGGGTCGAGTTCGGGCCAAATCGACTCTGTTGTTTGGCACGTAACGCCGTTTAACCATCTCATGTTCGCCCTGTCAACCGCAGAGGCTTTGATAGCAAGTTTACACGATGAGGCTGGCATTTTGATGTTAGCGCGGTCCCCGTCAATAACTCCGGTTGTCCCCACTCGAGCCAGCTCATCCGCCACGCAGTTACCTGCGAGGCCACAATGGCTCGGTATCCAACAGAGCGTTATGTTGAAATAACCACCCATCACTCTGAGGGTTAAACGACAGTTCGCGATGGTTTTCGATGTAGTCAGGACGGATTCAAGTGATCGAATTACAGCCTGACCATCCGTGTAAATAGTGATGTCCCTCGTGGTCACAACATGATTTCCCAGTCAGTTCAGAGCTTCCAGGATTACAGAAACCTCCGGACGCTGCAGAAGTCGGGAAGACGGAATGACAAGTTAATTCCCAATCCTTCCGGATAGATGCCAGCACCGACTTCGCCGTCGGTCCTAGAGCCATCCGTGTAGATGACAATGGAGTCGGTGGTCATAAGCGTGTTAACACACCATAGATCCCTTGACGGAATCAAGCTGGTGTGGTTCCGACCGAAAATGTATTTCGCACAAGTATAGTCAGTCTCCACAGGAAGATCCAAGTTACCATGTATAGTCGAGTGTCCGCCACTCAACGTGCGCCACTGGCCAGTTTCGCGAAGGCGTAAAGCCGTGTTAGCCGCCAGCTGTTCGACGTAAATGGCCAGGGGGAGCAAGCCAACTCCAGTGATACTCTTGCAGCAAAACGGCAGAAACTAGCTAATTGCATTGTATTTAGGGACGAAGTGGCTATACCAGCTAAAATATTAAGAAGCCTGGAACTTAACCCAAAAAAAAAAACTATAATTGTACCTATTAGGTGCTACATGCGATTTTGGCACGGCACAGTTCCTTATCACATCTTTTTTCCGCATTATGTAAATATGGCTAATCTTTCTTCCTTCATCGCAGACCCATATATTTCTTCGTTTTTTTTTTTTTAGTTTTTTATGTTACATATTCGTATACCCTTTAAAGGGACTACAGACCTTCAATTTATGTGCGCAGTTATCTGTGCTAAATATCTGGCAATACAATCATTATGGATTAGCCATCGATCCTGGATAGGAGCCCCACCTGTGGACTTCTGTAATACAGCGGTGACATCAGGAACAAAGCCTTATCTGGATCACAGGAGGAAGAAGAAGAAGTGCTAAATATCTGTGAAAAAATCTGTGCAGTTATCTGAACTGAAGGTGTGTAGGCAACATTCGATATTCGCTAAATTAGTTCCGATATTTTCTTCAGTTCTATCAGTTTTGGCGAAGTGTGCACATCGTACAAACTAACTGTGCCCTGAGCGGCACCGGTGGTCATTGTGAAATTTGGTCGAAAATTGATAAAACTGAACGATAAACTATGTAATCTGTGCAGATTATCGTTGCAAACCAGGGTCCGAATGCACAGTAAAAATCTGCCACAACTGCGCAGTTCACACGGATTATCGTTCAGACATGATGTCACACGTGATAAACTGAGAGATAAACTGAAGGTGGGTAGTCCCTCTTACGTATATGATAGAGGGTATATTATCTTTGGCATGAAGTTTACGACGGAGAGAAGGAAGCATCTTATTCTTGGTCAGTATGACGAGAGGAGTCGATAAAGCTTTGCCCGTCTGTCTGTCTGACTGTTCGTCTGTTTCTATGCAAACTAGTCTCTCAGTTTTCAAGCTATCGAGCTGAAATTTTGCACAAAGCCTTCTTTATATGTCGTAACCAACGGAATCGGACCACTACGTCATATAGCTGCCATAGAAATGACCGGTCCAAAAGGCGGTTTCCAATTTGGTTGGTGAAGAGCTTGTCCGTTCAAAATGGAACACCATGCGTAGCAAGAACTACTCAAATATTTGACACACAGAGAAAACTGTTGTAGTGCCAGTTGGGGTTAATACCTGGACAATAAATCTTGTTCACTATTTTTTATGCAGCAAAGTTTCACAATTCTATAGAGCAAATAAATAAAATTTGAAATCCACAAAGGGGAGTCCCACCGCCGATTAGACCACTTTAATAATTCGTAGCCTAATCCTTGATTTCTAGCCAGTTCAGTAAAGCGACGGAAGATGCGGCCACTGATTAGACCAATTCCAATAATTCGTAGTCCAATCCTTGATTTCTAGTCGGGTATTTGAATTTACTTTCTTTCAACTCTTATTCTTAAAAAAATTATCATTCAGCTGTTCTATATAAAATAAACATTGCAGTGTCTATAACATACTATTTCTTCACATTGACTCAATTTCCGCGGTAACTTGAATTTCCCGGTCTATGTTGAAAGACCTACGACGTACTAGGTTTTCTTGCTGACCCGACCAGATTCTGGCACCTAACCTACCAACCTACATGCCGAGACAATACAAATAATAATTTGATTGAAAACAAAACACAAAACTAAGTTTTCTTTTCTTCTTTTAATTTAAACTGATGTTTATCCATTTTGTGCAATCTTTCAAAATATTGTAAGATACATATTTTAAATAACATTTCGGTTTTCTACAGAAGTGTAGTCACGAATTTCGCCTACCCAACGACTAGTTACACTTGGATTGCCGTAAGGTGTATTCTAGAGAAATATACGATTTGCATCACTACGAGTAAACACCCACAGGATCAACTTCAATTTGTTAATTAAGATTAGATACATTCGTTTGCTATTTTACTATATTTGAACAGAATGATATTTCGTAAAGCATACTACTCGTATGGCTTCTAATTGATGTATTCAGGTAAGCTTTACTTTGTGCGTTGGTTTTGGGATGGTTTAGGTTGAAGCGTTTCATTTTCATACGAAAGTGATGTAGATGAGATTGTCCAATTAGGCATACGAGTTAAGTGTACATGGGTGGCTTAATCACTCGTAATAGCATTTAGTGCAAATGCCAAATATTTTATGGCAAAGTGGTTTTATGAATGAAATTTTCTTGTAGAAACTAAACTGGTTTTTTTTGTGGGGTAAATTATAAGTGGAATTGGACCCTATTCAGTCATATTCTTGGTTTTTTTTTATTTAATAAAAAAAAACAAAAGGTTCATGGTTCCATGAAAAAACACTGATCTTATCTAACGTAGGGTCTTGACATACCCGCTTTCCCAATGTTTGTTCAGGTGTCGAAAATTAATTTCCTAGTCAAATAATGTGATCACAAACTAATTTGAGAATGCTGATTTGACTATAGCCATAGTACGTGGGCACCCGAAGCGTATTATGTGCCACTGACATTGACATCTGCTCGAAAGCATATTTTCAGCAGAGTCAGTCGAAGTGTTGTACTTGAACTCGACTCGATGAATTATCGTACCCGAAACAATCGCCCCAAAACGAAATTTAGTTTCGGAATGATTATAAACATGCAATTTTCGCCCCAAAATCCAGACGGGTGATTGTCGTAAAATTGATGAAAAATGTCCTGAAGACACGATTAAAAAATTTAGTACATGCCCTGGTAAATCCACTCTGAGATAACTTCGACAATCTGGAAAGTACGAACATACATCCCAGAGTGGACTTCAGCTTGAGGTAAGTATGAACTCATTGAAAGCCACTATGAGAAATCTCAGGGAGAAATTTCGCTCTTGGCAGTACAATCATGTGTATTTACTATTTGCTCTAACTTCTAGTGGGGCATAGTACAACAACTACTTCCATATGGCTCAGTTTACGTTTCGTTAGCATAAACTGGTCTCGGACGATGCATGTTGCCAGCATGTACCTCCTGTCCATTAACAAGTCGGGAAAGGTTGTGGCTTATTGTTACACCAAACACCACAGAGGAAAGACAACACAAACATCCATGGCCACAACGGGATTCGAACCCGTAGCTGACCGGTAGCATGAGACATCACACTGACACCTCAACGCACTGTGCTATTGAACTCCGCTTCTACTGTATACATATATATTTTACTTCATCACAGTTGGTTCGCAAACATTGAACCAAAGTGAAAATAGTACCTAAATTTCCAGTAAACATTGAAAATCGATCAAAACATTTGGGGCCGTACATCTACTGATCAAAGCACGATCAGACCTGTAACGGACGGTCTGGTGGGCATCCGGAGATGCCCGTGGGGATGGAGCCTAAGGTAGCATGTTGACCGTGTGGGTCGGGCCTTGTCATTTGACGAAGAAATAGGCCCCTCAACAAGCTAAGCAGCGGCCTATGCTTGCTGTAGCTCAGTTCGGGAGATGTGGGCGGGGTTTTCGCCGCTCGTTGCCCCTGTCTTTTATGTATTAACAAAAATTCATAGGCCTGGGGAAGACAACACAAACAGGGGAGGTAAAAATGAGGAATAAAAAAACATAGTCGATCAGGATGGAATGGTTTGCGGACGGATCAGACGCCCACGCTGTCGCACCTAGGTCCGGGTGTAATGGGACCCTCGGCCTCTGGTTTCGTACCACTAGTCATCAGGTGCTGCTTCGATCTGCCGGTGGGAGCAGCACTACCAGACCATAATATGGTTCATTACAGAATTAACGATACATACACCATTGTCTATTCCTTAATAAAGTATCATTCCTTATACCAACAAGCAGTTGTTTGAAAGATACTGCAGAAATATGCTACGAAGCTATATAGCACTATTCACAATCAACAGTATTGACTAGAAATATACGATAAATGAATGCATTTCATCGAAAATTTACTGAATTGCCCTAACCTCTTGTGGGGCATGGCGCGTCAGCTGTTCAATGTGGTCCAGTTGACGTTTCGTTGGCTTAAACTAGTTTCCTGCTCCCCCATTTAGTCGCCCACCTGCAACAAGTCGGGATATTCTGTAGCTTATTATTACGCCCCGCACCACAGGGGGAAGAAAACACAAATATCCATGGCCACGAACGTTGTCGTGGATGGGATTCGAACCCGAAACGCAGGCAGAGACTGGTGCCTCTACGCACTGAGCTACTGGCCGCCCCCAATCAAGTCTAAAATGTGGTTCTCTATGGATCCTTTTTTTATGCATAGTTGATTTTCTGGCATAAAAACCGTATAGCGCACCTATAAAGTGGAAAAGTTATGTGAAAGAAAATTAACGAAATCCAAAGCACAGCGATATTATTTCCGTAGACAACAACAACAAATTAACCACGGTCTAAACAACTATAAATATAAGCTAGGTTAGGTGCAGGTGCTGTTATGATGGATCACAGCACACTTAAACCGCAAATTGGGTCCGTTGTGATACCTCCAGAAATTCTCTTTACCTTACCCTAAAACTAGGTTTTAAAACCAACCGGTGCTAGTAATAAAACGATTGAGCTTTGTCTCGCTAGCATTGTTGAGGTCTTCCAAGTCATAAAAGACCGAGGAACCAAGAAATTTCCTCCTCCTGCCCGTCAAAGCTCTGCAATGGCACAGAAGGTGACTAACGCTCTCCTTCTCGTCCATATCTTCACAGCTTCTGCAGTAATCATGGTGTGGAAGGCGCAGCCTCCAGGCTAGTTCCCCAATAGGGAGGTGCCCTGTGATGACCCCCACCACCCTGCCGATGTGTGATCTGCTTAATGATAGCAGTACGGCAGAGCGTCTACTATAAATATAAACATCTCTCCTATAGAGCCCAAGAGATTGTGGACTGTGCCCATCGATGGAAAGGCCACCAGAGACTTAAATGATCATCGATAACGGCACACCTCCGATTCTCGAGCAAGGTCGGTTATTTCAGGGCGGATCCTCTTTTACCGGCTTACTCGTGGGATCACATATGAATCTAAATAAAACATAAACAAACCAAACCTCAACCCATGACTCCTCGTCAGGTGAGAACACACTAGTCCCTCAGCCGGGGACCTCCAACAACGAAGCTGACAAGGCCAAGTCCGGCATACCAGCCCAATTAGCATCAACTTTAATTTATGCTTGAAGAAGCGTAGCTCATGTTAGGCGTTGCAAGCGAAAGACCCCTGCAAAATAATGTATTGCGAGTACTAGCCATATTACACCCATATATACTAATGCTCCGGCAAGGTCCAGCAGCAAAGGACACATGAAGCATACCAGCCATAATAGTCCCTTGTCTTCCGACGTGGTCCCATCGGGAGAAAAAGTAGTTATAGCAACGCCTGCTGGAGAAATAGTAGTCGCCAGCTAAAGTGACCATAAATCGTCGCGCAAGAGGCCCAAGTCCGAAAGCGTTCACATGAAGAATCGCAGCCAAGGGGAGCTCTTTGTCCTGAGCAAAATTGCGAAGAACAAAGAAGCAGGCACGATTCATGAGTAGAACGCGGGAGGATAGGCCCAGATACTAGGTAGTCGTTGCCGAATACGAGCGACATCTGAAAGAAAAAGAGCAGCACAAACCTAAACAGGAATCGCAAGTTGCATTAAAGCGATATCGGTCTTAGGATAAAAACGCCCAAGAGGAAAAAATCAGCCGGGACCGAACCATCCACCAAGCAGCACGAAAGATCAGCTCAATCTTTTAGCGAGGTAATAAAGGACCACTTGGCGATGGAGCTGTGGAACCAGCTCACCCAGGACAGCAAGCTCGCGTCGGGACACTGGTGTAGAGTTGACACGATAATATGCCTCAACTTCGCTTTGCTAGCAGCTTTATCATTTGGGGGTTCCGGGTGATCAGGTGCGAGGAAAAGGGATATCTGAATTTCTACGGGGCTGCGTCAGCAATATCGGTGATGTGGTAGAGAGCTTACGGCTTAAACTCATCCTGGAAAAGGGGATTCCAGAGACCAAGGGTTACCCAAGGTGAGCATTGACAATGCAAAGCTGCTGTACTGTTTGCGCCTGGAAAACCCAAACATCCTCATACAGAAACTGGAGATTCTCAAGGAGAAGGAGCTTCATTCCGATAACCGTACCTTCCTCCTTCTCTTCAGCG
Organism: Chloromyia formosa; assembly: GCA_964017055.1. Taxonomy (NCBI): domain Eukaryota; kingdom Metazoa; phylum Arthropoda; class Insecta; order Diptera; family Stratiomyidae; genus Chloromyia; species Chloromyia formosa. The sequence goes on from OZ024817.1 coordinate 13,814,221, forward strand.
AAGAAAGCCTGTTTCAAATTCAAATTTCAAATTTTATCCAAACTAGTAAGACAATACTTCATGGAGCTGCCCGGATTGACTGAACTCAACAACATCTCCCTTTTATGGGGCAGAGGAATATAACATAAGAGAGAAGCAGTGGGCCCGGAGCGTCCACAAGCACCGCACAGGAATATAGTGGGGAAGGATGGAGCGGAGGAACTGGCGAGACAGGGTTGCGCTCTTCACGAGTCCGCACAGCTTAAAGCTGTAAAGATGGAGATCTATAGACTCTAACTAAATTAATAAAGTGTTCTGATGATGGTCATGGATACCGAAATGTCAGCAAATGTATACCAATTAATCGCAAAATAAAAATAAGTTGGATAAGTGAAAAAATAATATTCATAACAAACCAGTGATCTCAACAAATATCGTACGCATCTACCTGAATTAAGCTAGCGATAAATGGAGCATGCTATCGACGTGCGTTACATCTAGGGCGCTATTGCCATCATAGAACTTACAAAAGACAGACGCTCTCCTGAAGAGAACCCGACCGAACCTAGCCAGGCTCACAGCCATTATTCCGGCTGTGTGCATGTTCGACTCTAGTTAGGGCTAGACATTAAGAACTTGAATATCCGCCATCTCCTTGAAGGCGATCGGAGAAATACTACGCTTCCTAAACTCGATGTATTGGTTCTAAGAACCTTCTCCGCCGACCAACATGAAAGACTTTGACAACTACGGTTTTTCCCTCTAACGAGACGTGTGGTATCAAAACGGCGCACAATAACGCTACTTGAGTCTTTCGCTGCAGCGAAATGAGAGCTACTTCAACCAACCAGCCAACCAACTAAACATCTATAGAGGGAATTTGCGGAGTCGGGACACCCTAATGATGGGTTAAACAATCGGTCAAAGCAGATAGGATAATACCTACCTAGGAGGTTGGCTTTGTGGTTCTGCGAATTATCCACCAATGAATAACCTCCTAAAAAAAATTTATAATTCCCCATTTTCAGGGGCGATCGTTCAGTGTGATATAGCGCAAAAAAGGACATAACACGCCATAAAAGGATTAATTTTTGGCCCAAAAAAAGAGGACACAACCGACAACCTTGGGGGTATATCAAAACTCTGCAAACTATCTTAAATGAGAGCGCAGTTCATTGTGACACATTTCCCCGCCAAAAAAGGACCGGAAAAAAAATTCAAGACGAAATCAAATTTTTGGGATATTTTTGCGAATTATCACCTGAATTTGGCGGGATCATACGAAATAACCTTCCAACCCAATCCTTTACAATATTTGGGATGTGTCATTGAGGCGAGGGGTAGTTCATAGAGCCAGGTTTTGTCGTAAGTTTATCTGAAGGCTCGCAGTAAAGCAACCGTCAATCAATCGATTTTTTATATGTGCCGGCAAAGCGTGTCACTAAACTAAATATTCACAATATTTGTGTTCAAAAGTTCAAAACGACAATGAACGCGATTTGACCAACAAAAAACTCGGAAGAGACAAAATGTGTTCCAGACAATGAGACAGACTTTTTTCGAAGTAATTCTAAAGAGAACATAACAAATTCAAACTTATACGACGTTTTGTCTGAATACAAACTGAAAATTAATACTTGAGCTAATTCATTTCTATTGAAAAATCTAAATAAATCATAAGGTCCTGGGGTCATCAATTTAACACATGTTGATAACATGAAGAACATTTTTATTTTTGTGAATAATATGCTGCTTGTTTCTAATGATACAATTAAAAGACAATAAAGCTTTATTTATACATTTCGGATTAAGGCGAAATCCAAGTAATGTCGGTTTGAAGCTCCGACTCTTTATCTTGCAGGTGTGTCCCTCAAGAGGTCAACTTTCTTAACACCATCTCGCGTTCGTATTAACACAATTTTGAGGTATTGTCTCTGATTTGCATGGCAACTCCAAATTATGCTATGCATTGTTGGCCACGATCACGAATTTATGATTCAGTCAACCAAAAGACAAATGCAAAAAACAAAAAACTTTTCGCATAAGCTTTTAGGCCAATATGTGCACAACACCATAGTAAGACGGCCCAAATTGCTCGATATGCTGAGACTTAGCAGAGTTATTCAATCTTCTGGTTTGTTGCGTGTAGCAGTCGAAAAAAGTGGTCCTCTTAATGGTATGGTATGGTCGTGTCTTAACTTTGGACATTTTTTTCCCAATTTGGTTCAGTGATGATTCGTATTCAGAAGACAGGTTAAAATTCTTAACTTGTATGTATACCATATGCCATACTTTCGGCTTCATGGAAAATTAAAATGTTTAGGGTTTTGTGGTAAATTAATATTCTGTTCTACCAGGAGTTGATTTATGTATTTAAGCGAATTCGTTCGACTAGGTTAGGTTAGATAAGTTGGCTGCCGTGACTACCATAGCACACGTAGACCAAAAGCTGATTCGTTGTGAAACCACAAAATTGATATTAATGATACCTTTAAGCCATTACTTATTTAATTTATTTACCAGTTCAGCGATGGAACATACCAATATTCGCACTTTCCAACTCCCAAAAGAAGCAGGATCCAAGAATTGACCTCCTCCTTCCTGCCAAAGCCGGGCAAGGGCCGAGGAGATGGAAACAACTTTCGCCCTCGGTTTCCTTTCCAGTGCTTCTACGGATATCATTGTAGGGAAAACGAAGTATCCTGGCATGATCGCCAATGAAACACTGTCCAGTGATAACACCCACGACCGAATGTGCTGTCTTTTCAGGGATAAAGCCTCTGGAACACAGAACGCTATCTGTCGTGGCGGGCAGTGATTGCGCCATATTCTCTGCGGTCGATCATATGGCTACGTCACATACAAACCGATAACTGTGCAAACGATCCAGTATCAGCATTTCCGTTTCTTCTGCCATCTTCAAAAAACTTATCAACAAGCTGATGAGTATCGCCTGTATAGCGTTCTGGGTTTTGCTCGTGGCTACTCTACAAAACCTTCGAATCTAGAACAAAGTTCGTGATGTTCCAACTTGTTTTTATTTTAAGTGTGTGTAGGCCTCATCGCGAATTTGCAATTTTTGGACAACTTGCAGTCGGTCGTGCCAATTTTTTTTTTTGCCTTTAGATCTTCTGAATTTTTCTGTTTTTTTAATTTTGTTTTTTGATGTTATTTGGAAAATGTAAAGAAGCCAAATTGGTCAATTGACCATTTAAAGAATGTCTCTGATAGAATGTTGTAACTGCCATTATTTCTTAATTCGTGGGGACAATATTATGCGCTAATACGAGATTGATAAAAAAATTTGGGGTGATCTGTTTAATTTGTTTTTTAATTTTCACTGCGGTGGGTGCCCAGAATTGATCAAATTTTGAGTGGACACATGGAAATTAATGATACACCGTTGGTTTTGCATAATTTAATGCAAACATATTGGCCGTTTAGGCTGAGCTAATAACTGTTTGGAAATTAAGTTATATGTATGAGGAAAAAAAGAAAATGCACCATATCAAGAACATTTTTTTGAGGTAGAATTGCTGTCATTACTGTTATTAATGAGGTGCAAATGGTTTTCTTTTGAGATTAAACAAGCTCTCTGATGGGTTCATATGATAATTTGCCATGATTGTAATTTAGCTGGCAGCGGTAGCAAAATGGGTAAAGCGTCGATTTATGAAACGAGAGGTAGCAGGTTCAATTCCTGTCACGAACATATTCGAAGAAAACTGATGGAGAAGGCGAGATGTGGCGGTATATCTCGCAGTTATCATCAACCTATAAAACGGTTTGAAAAACGAAGTGCTCTACTTCGTACCCCATGTTTTGCCCACGGAACCAAAAGGGTAATAATACTTTTAGAGGACTCCCCATACCAAAGCGGACGCAGTAACGGGACAGCCGTAGCCATTTATATTTGAATAAAAGTGGAGTGTACCATTGCTAAACAGTCAACAAAACCATTTAGCGATGATCTCCACCCAAAAATTGTCAGAATAAATCCTAAACAGAAAATTGCTTGAAGTGGTTTTGTCACCCGATAGACTGTACTCTTCTTCTTCTACCTTAAGTGTATCGGGGAGGTAGCTCGACGAAGCTCAGCTCAAACATATTTGTGTTTTGGCCTTATGCTGACGTTTTTTGGGTGGGGATCATTGCTAAATGGTCTTGTTGACTGTTTAGCAATGGTACTCGTATACAGCGCTTTTAATCAAATATAAATAGGTACGGCTGTACCGCTACGGCGTCCGCTTTGGTATGGGGAGTCCTTTAAAAAGGATAAAGTATTACTCTTTTGGCTCCGTGGGCGAAACATGGAGTACGAAGTAGAGCACTTCGTTTTTCAAACCGTTTTACAGGTTGATGATAACTGCGAGATATATCGCCGCTTCTCGTCTTCTCCATTAATTTTTATCGAATATGTTCGTGAAACTTCACACTCGTGTCGTATAATGCACACTATTTATACCGAGAGCATTGTGCGAAGTGGCATATTCTTCATATTCAAACTGGGTCTGACTTCATCGAAAATCTTGGCGAAAATTCAATATTATTATTTTAATTTATTTTTTAGTAAAGTAAATACAATTAAGAACGGCTACCAACCCAGGACTAGCCTTTGTAAGGACAAGGATGGAAACATCATCCGCGACACCGATGGTATTAACAAACGATGGGCCTCTTATTTTGAAGAGCTTTTAAACCGACCATCTAACATCCCCACACAGGAAGCTCTCGATGATATTGTTGATCTAGGTCCACCCATTCAACCCCCGACAGTAGAGGAAGTTGATCTCGCGTTGCGGTCACTAAAACGAAATAAAGCGCCGGGCGCTGACGAGATCCCAGCTGAACTGCTAAGATTCGGTGGAACGAGTCTAGTTGATGCCTTACATCAATTACTCCTGCGAGTATGGGAGAACGAGGAGATCCCAGACGATTGGCGCAGAAGCATCATCTGTCCAATCCATAAAAAGGGAGATAAATTGCGGTGTGAGAATTACAGGGGCATCTCACTAGTTTGTACGTCCTATAAAATTTTGACGAAAATTCTGGAAAATAGAATAAAACCGTACGCAGAACGAGTCATTGGCGAATATCAAAGCGGTTTCAGACCTGGTCGCTCCACAACCGATCAGCTTTTCTCAGTCAAACTGATACTCCAGAGGTGCTGGGAATACAACGTAAACGTATACCAAATCTTTGTCGACTTCAAGCAGGCATACGACAGTATCGATCGTGGAGTACTGTACAACATCATGCTGCAATTTGGTATACCAGCAAAATTAGTGCGACTGACAAAGATGACGATGACCAACTCCGTCTCACAAGTCAGGATCCAGAATAGACTTACTGATCTATTTGAAACACGCACTGGTTTGAAACAGGGCGATGGACTGGCACCGACGCTCTTCAACTTAGCACTGGAATACGTTATTCGGGCCATGAATATGGACAACAGCAAGACGCTACTCATCAAGTCGACACAATTAGCAGCGTACGCCGACGACATCAACATCATGTCCCGAAGATTGGCTGACGCAGAAGAACTTCTGCATACGCTTGATACCGCTGCAAAGGAAGTTGGATTACGTATTAACGAGGGTAAAACTAAAATAATGATGCAATCGGTGACAAGGACACCTGCACAACCAAGCATCAATGTGGGGGACCTCAACATCGAGTTCGTGAACAACTTCATTTACCTGGGTTGCAACCTGTCAAGGGACGCCAACGAAACTGACGAAATCAAGCGACGGATACAGCTAGCTAATAAGACTTTTTTCTCGGTTCTCCCCATAATGAAATCGAAACATGTGCACAGAAACACGAAGCTCCGCGTGTACAAAACCATTATACGACCAGTGCTATGCTATGGCTGCGAAGCATGGACCCTAACTCAAGCCTCCGAAAACATGCTAGACACTTTCGAACGTAAGGTTCTACGGCGAATTTTCGGGGCTGTTTGCGATCGAGATGGATGGCGCATCCGGTACAACCATGAGTTGTATGAAATGTACGATGAGCTGCAAGTCTCGAAAATCGTCAAACTACAACGACTTCAATGGGCAGGGCATGTACAAAGAATGGACGATGATCGCATGCCTAAGAGAGTAATGAATGCAGAACGAGTCGACGGAGCGAGACTGCGAGGACGACCGAGATCTCGTTGGGAGAGCTCAGTAGGTGTGGACGCCGCGCAGCTGCTGGGCTCCCAAAATTGGAGGACGCGGTCACGTGACCGAGATAATTGGAGGACAATGATCCAGGCGGCCAAGGCCCGACGTCGGGCTGCCGCGCCACGATGATGATGAATTTATTTTTTATTGTGGATTTTGTTTCACTGTGGCTTCGCTGGTAACTGTAGAACCGATCAGTTCGCCAGGCAGGGTACAACAAGCGGTGCATCACTAATTTATTGGATCATCTATACAACACAATCGTTGCTTCCAAACTATCTCTAGAATTATAATGATTAGCAGGACCAACTCCAGATGGATAAATGGTAAAACAAAACTTTCAACAAAGACGTGGCGTATAGAAGCGACGGTGGCTAGGACAAAGAGGAGTGCATTTTTTATTTTCTCTGCAACTGTCCTGCTCTGCCAAGTCGGAGGGAACATTTCTTTGATCCCACTTCTTCCCGTACTGGATGACTTAGGTAAAGTTGATGGTGGCAAAATCCATCGATTTATCGGCAGTTCCTGCTGCCCAATGATTAGATTGACGATTGGTAACAGAACGAACCCCATTTCACGTGTGCTATGCTACAGGGTCGACGGAGCGCATCCTAGTCGTGTGGAGACTTCTATAAGAACCATAAATTGTTCACTCAGGCTTTTGGTAGTACTGCCACTATTTGTGGCGTCTGGGGCAAAACCTTTCAGCTAATTCGCCCTTAAGGCTGGTATTCAGATCGCGTGAAATGGAAAAATTGACAGCAGCACTTTTCATCGGCGAAATGGCTCGTGGAAAAAAGTGCGTGGAACATACAATTTTTTCACTTTTCACCCGATCTGTGCACCGCAAGAAACATTTATACCGATTATTTGGTTTACTAATCTAGCGCTCAACCGCGGGAAAACACAACACAACCTGAATGACACCGACAGAGACAGCTGAGCTGTCAGTGTTTTTCTCGTACATTTGGCACGAGAAAAAATTTAATCCTCGTGAAATCCACAAACTTGACTTTTCATTTCAAGCTAGCACAGATCGCGTGGAATGAAATTTAGGTTCCACACAATTTCACGTCTGTTTTCATCGGGGAAAAATGTTGCGATTTTGTACGGGATTTCACGGCGCTTTTCATTCCACGCGATCTGAGTACCGTCCTTTATAAAGAATAAATTAAGATTTACGATGGCTGACGACAGGTTGAAGCACTTATTGATAACCTCTATCAAACACGAAAAGCTACTACAATCAATTACGGAGATATTATTCAGGAATTCAGTGCTATAAAAGCAAAGCAAGAAAAAATGTCAAATAGATAGCGATCTCTGTAACAAGAGGTTGTCAAGCTCAAAAATATGAAACTAAACTAAAAAAGGCATCTTGCAATTGATTTACTCCAAGCCCCCAAATTTCTCTGTGCGCCCCTGGGCAGAGTAGAAAGAAAGGCAGCAAATTGTATAAGAATGAGAGAGAAATTTTTGAAAAAAAAATAGGCAGTGTGTAATATACACTCTGGGCCACTTGAATAGGAACAACCGCACTGAAAATTCCTGTCCATTCTGTGAGGACTCGTCAAAAACCGCGGTTCCTTTGCCTGACCCCCGCCTGATAGTGGTTAAGCCTTTGCGGACGATCGAACTTACCTTTTTTTCTGCTTTCTTTTCATCCGAAAAACCTATTATTTCCGAAATCAGCGGAAGGAATTACTTCTTTGACGAGTCCTCACACAAGAGAAAGTTGCGTCATGTTTTGGGGAGCTTCGTCCTACTATGGTGCGTACAAAACGTACACAATGGTAAAAAGATCGTATCACAGGATACTGAAAATATTTTTCTATAAATCCGGAATATTTTTGGTCCCCTTGGAGGGATAAAGCAGCATGATTATGACCCGATTCATACAGCCCGACTAATAAAAAAGTGAATCAAAGCTCAAAATGTGGATTTTATGACGCTATCCCCGCATTCCCTCCATAACCATCATTAAAAATGTTTGGGGATCAAAAAAGTTTACAAAGGTGGTAGGCACTTCGAGGTTGATAAAAAACACATAGATGAAACTCAATTCAAATTCGTCCCTCAACTCTTTTGTTGACTACGCTATCATTAGAAAGGACTGACTGAGAAAAATAGCTAATTGAGGCCATTCAAGTCAGTTGGGGTAAATTTCTGGTAGATTACGTAAAATCTTTATACGTACCTAAGTTGCCTAAAGATAAAGATTTTACGTAATCTATACGTACCTAAGTCGCCGGGGGGCAAAGACCTTTTCCATAGTCCTCCGCGTGGGCGCCCCCCGGTAACGGCAGTGTATCAATTCGCTGACGGCCAATGTCTTAGCGATAAGACAGTTTGGAAAAGGCAGATAGCTGTAGCCTGAATGGCTGACAAACACCTAAGCGTCTCAGGTCTAGTAGGATGGAATGACTTGCGTAGTTGGACCTGCTACATAGTTGTGTGGGCTCCAGCACGTTTATTAAACCATCTGAAGCAGCTATCTCCGAGGCCATCCCCTGAATGGGGTTAAGCGACGTGCTGACAACTCGTCCTTGTAAAAACCACTCCATGTCAAGAAACCTGGAACAAAAGCCTCGGATTGGACGGATCAACAACGACGACCACGCAAACGAATAAAGGATTATTCTTTCGGATCCTGGAATGTACGCTCCCTGAACAAACCGGGGGCTGAGAAGGCCCTCCTTCAACAGGTCGAAAAGTACAAACTGAGCATTACTGCAGTCCAGGAAACAAATTGGCTTGGCAGCGAGATTAATGACAAGAAATCGCACACAATTTTCACAAGTGGCAAACCATCGGGCCGCAAGGAGTTTGGAGTAGCATTTATAGTGGACAATCACCTCAAACCGCATATTACTGACTTCAAACCCATAAATGAACGGCTGTGTGCGATTCGCATCAAGACTCGATTCTTCAATCTCTGGCTCATCAATGTGCATGCCCCCACTGAAGTTAAAGAAGACGCAGTAAAAGACGAGTTCTACGCCCGCCTTGAAACTCTCTTCGACTCACTTCCAACAAACGACGTCAAATTGCAGCTGGGAGACTTAAACGCGAAAGTCGGGAATGAAAGTTGGCACCGGGGGACCTCTGGAGGCCACAGCCTCCATGAAGAATGTAACGATAACGGCCAGCGACTTATCGACTTCGCCTGCAGCAGGAATCTAGTCGTAAGCTCTACGTGTTTCCCGCATCGACGCATTCACAAGCAGACCTGGAAGTCTCCAGACGCACATACCGTCAACCAAATTGACCACGTCCTCATTTGCAGGAGATGGGCGTCTAATGTGATGGATGTCCGCTCCTATCGAGGAGCAAACTGCGACTCAGATCATCACTTGGTGAAGACGACCTACAGATGTAGAATCTCCTCAGTGCACCAGTCAAGAATCAGCCCTCCCAATATCTTTGCGGTTGATAAGCTCTTGAGTGATGCTACAGCGGTGGCGTATACTACCGCCCTTGAGGAAAAACTATCACCTATGCTACACAACATCAGCAACACAGGCGTCCATGGGTTCTGGGAAGAACTCAAGGGTACCATCAAGGATGTCGCAGAGAAGGTCGTGGGATATAAAGCCCGGCGAGCGCGAAATGACTGGTTCGACGAAGAATGCAAAAATTCACTTGACGCGAAAAACGAGGCCTAGAGACAATGGATTCAACGAGGAACCAGAGCCAGAAGAGAAAAATATGACGAGCTACGGCGAATATCGAATAGAATAATTAGACGTAAGAAACGTAAATACTTTGACGAGCAGTTGCTGAACATAAACGAAAACTTAGCTAATAGGAACACCAGACAAGCGTACAAACTAGTAAATACAATTAAGAACGGCTACCAACCCAGGACTAGCCTTTGTAAGGACAAGGATGGAAACATCATCAGCGACACCGATGGTATTAACAAACGATGGGCCTCTTATTTTGAAGAGCTTCTAAACCGACCATCTAACATCCCCACACAGGAAGCTCTCGACGATATTGTTGATCTAGGCCCACCCATTCAACCCCCGACAGTAGAGGAAGTTGATCTCGCGTTGCGGTCACTAAAACGAAATAAAGCGCCGGGCGCTGACGAGATCCCAGCTGAACTGCTAAGATTCGGTGGAACGAGTCTAGTTGATGCCATACATCAATTACTCCTGCGAGTATGGGAGAACGAGGAGATCCCAGACGATTGGCGCAGAAGCATCATCTGTCCAATCCATAAAAAGGGAGATAAATTGCGGTGTGAGAATTACAGGGGCATCTCACTAGTTTGTACGTCCTATAAAATTTTGACGAAAATTCTGGAATAGAATAAAACGCAGAACGAGTCATTGGCGAATATCAAAGCGGTTTCAGACCTGGTCGCTCCACAACCGATCAGCTCTTCTCAGTCAAACTGATACTCCAGAGGTGCTGGGAATACAACCTAAACGTATACCAAATCTTTGTCGACTTCAAGCAGGCATACGACAGTATCGATCGTGGAGTACTGTACAACATCATTCTGCAATTTGGTATACCAGCAAAATTAGTGCGACTGACAAAGATGACGATGACCAACTCCGTCTCACAAGTCAGGATCCAGAATAGACTTACTGATCTATTTGAAACACGCACTGGTTTGAAACAGGGCGATGGACTGGCACCGACGCTCTTCAACCTAGCACTGGAATACGTTATTCGGGCCATGAATATGGACAACAGCAAGACGCTACTCATCAAGTCGACACAATTAGCAGCGTACGCCGACGACATCAACATCATGTCCCGAAGATTGGCTGACGCAGAAGAACTTCTGCATACGCTCGATACCGCTGCAAAGGAAGTTGGATTACGTATTAACGAGGGTAAAACTAAAATAATGATGCAATCGGTGACAAGGACACCTGCACAACCGAGCATCAATGTGGGGGACCTCAACATCGAGTTCGTGAACAACTTCATCTACCTGGGTTGCAACCTGTCAAGGGACGCCAAGGAAACTGACGAAATCAAGCGACGGATACAGTTAGCTAATAAGACTTTTTTCTCGGTTCTTCCCATAATGAAATCGAAGCATGTGCACAGAAACACGAAGCTCCGCGTGTACAAAACCATTATACGACCAGTGCTATGCTATGGCTGCGAAGCATGGACCCTAACTCAAGCCTCCGAAAACATGCTAGACACTTTCGAACGTAAGGTTCTACGGCGAATTTTCGGGGCTGTTTGCGATCGAGATGGATGGCGCATCCGGTACAACCATGAGTTGTATGAAATGTACGATGAGCTGCAAGTCTCGAAAATCGTCAAACTACAACGACTTCAATGGGCAGGGCATGTACAAAGAATGGACGATGATCGCATGCCTAAGAGAGTAATGAATGCGGAACGAGTCGACGGAGCGAGACTGCGAGGACGACCGAGATCTCGTTGGGAGAGCTCAGTAGATGTGGACGCCGCGCAGCTGCTGGGCTCCCAAAATCTGAGGACGCGGTCACGTGACCGAGATAATTGGAGGACAATGATCCAGGCGGCCAAGGCCCGACGCCGGGCTGTCGCGCCACGATGATGATGATGACCTAAGTCGCCAAAAATATTTCACTCAGTTTTGAATGAAGGAGGAAGTACTAATTAATAAGAATTTGCTCCACAAGCACAAGTCCTTTTTATTGTGTGAAACTAGAATTTTACTAGTGTCGACAAACAATATTAAAGGGTATGCCAATATTATATCGCTGGAAAAACTTATACCGGAGAGGATGAATTTGGTGTGTTGCGTTATAATATACATAGGCTGGAATTTGGTGAGTAGAGTGTGCAATATACAATATAACACACACCTTTCACAGCAGCTCTTGTACCTTACCTTGGTTCATGGTTTTCTATGTTCACATGCTCCTCTCCATTAAGAAATGCGGCGGCGCTCTCATTAGACCCATGCCTTTTGAGGACAAAAAGATGATTAAATTTGGACATACCCTTTACTTACCAAGTAACAAAGTCGGGCCCCTTCCGAGCTCGATTTCTAGATCCGCCACTGTATCACGTTACAAATAAATAAGGCGGCATGGATAGAGCATGCATCCAAACCTTCCAAGGCAGGTCTCCGATTTCTTTAGGAGAACTTTAAGCTCTCAATGAACCACTTTTCTCAGAATTCAGGTAAAATTCCACAATAAAAAAACCGACATGCCCAAAAGAAAATTATAAGAAAAAGAAAAACAAATGAAGAGATATTTCAAAATATATTGAAAACCTTTTTTGGAATAAAAAAAAAGAACCTTAGTCCACCGTGTTACTAATAACACCATTCCCAATAAATCTTCTAAGCTTGTCGCAGGTTTGCAAACAAATTATTTCGGCGTTATTGGAATCCGGACTTTATGACCTGTCCTTTTTCTATCCCAAGAAATTCTCTGAAAAATTTGGAATTCACATGGTGATTTATTCAACCATTTATCGTCTACCCATTTAGCATGGAATACCAGTGGCCGGCTGAGAGACTTTTATTTTTGTCTTACATTTTTTTTTTGATATTAATGTCATGTTTATAAAGCTCATTATTTGATTCCGAAATTTTCAAAGTACAAGAAAAAAAACTAAATAAACAAAAAATGCCCCAGAACAATCATTAATAATTTATTGTAATTGACTTAATAATGAATGAAATTCGGTTGACCCTGCGTTTTAACGATGGCGTCTTGGACATCTTACGATAAGAGATTTTTGAATATTTTATGGTCATACGTTTCGTGTTTATTATTACAAGTAAAATTCATATTTGCTACTGACATGTTTCGGCAAAAGTTTTTTGATATTTTTTTTTGTTGCGCCTGGCCCGGGGGTTCGTATACCATGGGAAAGCAATAAATTGTTTTTATTAACATTTAGAATATTGTACATATACTCGTATTTCATTCGCTTTGATCTTGTTCGTACAGATAATTATGGCGGTCGTTACTCTGAGTGCGCTTTAAATGAAAACAAATCACATCCAGACACAAATCTCGACAATTATGGATTTTTCGATTTCCTGACAATTTAAAATTTTTAGTGGGATAGGTACACCTGATTTTTCGTTGTTAGCGTCTTAGCTTCTAGAAATAAGGTTATTTCATCCTTTTTGTAGGCTAGTCGCTGAAATGTAATTAAAACCATAATTTGGAAAAAAAAATTCTGGTCATCACGATCCCATCATGACAAGTTATCCTCCTCGGTGTAAGTGTCTGTTTCGAGAAAACTGCTCGAAAAATCCCTTCTTTCAATTTTTTGCGTATACCATGAATTTTGGATATATTTCCACGCCCTCTAGCGCTTAAACCATTCGTTGGACGAAGAAGTCTTCGGTACTTCATTTTTAGGAAATTTTATTTAAACTATTTTTGCTCAGCTTTTTTATGAAAAACTTAATAGTTTTAAAGTTAAAGGCAAAAAACTAAAAAGAGCATTTTTCGCGCAGATTCGTGCGGTTTTCTCGACATACACACCTGCACGAAAGAAGGAAACTTAGAATAGTCATGATGGGACTCAACTAAACATTTATTTTCGGTTTTGTATTCAACTTGACGATTTGCTACACGCAACGCTTCGACCAACGTGTCCTAACGTCAAAACCGCCCCCCCCCCCCCCCCCATTTCAGAAATTTTTGCTCATTCACAATGATTCAACTCACAATCGTTCAGTTCACTGCGGACTTTAAGTGAATTTAAATTACATTAAAACCGGATTTTTTCGAGCGGAAAGACCTAGCCGCTGACTTATCTATCAGCCTAAATAGATAAAGGAAGTATGCTGTGGTACGTATTAGGACCACAAGCACTGCGACCATGAGGTCTATTGTGATATTGCCCTTTCTGTTGAGAAGCTAGTCTAGATCATATGATTCAGCTGACTGTTCGCGATAAATTGACTGATCTGGCGGAGATAACCTCCGCCCCAACTACAACAGGGCTTCATAAATTGCCGTGATCTGATCTCCATTGCAGTACTCTGAGAGACTGAAAGACAGACTAATACCCACCATCTCCGAGTAAACACCAACTCTTCGATCCCTTTATAGCACTCGTCTCCAGAATTGCATTATCTGTCCACTCCTCCCGCGGTGGGATCAAGGTTTTGAAGTTCTTTCCAAACAAGTATTTAGGAGAGGTGTAATCCTTGAATTCAGAAACATCAAATTTATTCAGTATAGTCGAATGCCTCGTGGTGGTAGTAGTCTAGTGACGCGTTTTACGAAGGTAGCTTGGCACAGCAGTAGCCACCCACTCAGCAAAAATGTCCAAGGGAATCAAATTTAGCATAGTTTCAACGGCGTAAGTGGGAGTGGTTCCAAAAGCTCCCGTCATGGAAAGACATGATAGTCTTTGAACCTTTTCCAATATAATTCTATAAGATGCAAAATGTTTATTGCCGCCCAACAAACGGCGACCCCATGCACGAGTATGGGACGACCAAAGACCGTTGTATAAAGCCAAAAGACAACTTTCGGTCGTAAGCCCCCTTTCTTACCTAATAATAATAATAATAATAATAATAATAATAAATAAAGGCAGGCTAAGGTACCCAGCTGTTAGGCACTGCGACCATAAGATCTATTGTGCCATAATAGCCTTAACTAAAAGACAAAAGACCCTCAACCAACCTGATAAAGGCCAGTAGGTCCTTTGTAGCAGTACCCTTAATGACACCGGAGCTCACGATGGAATCTCCAAGAAACAAGAATCTGGCGCGAGCAACCGCGGGGCATTTCTTACCTATAGCTTTTTTTGCACGAGTACAAAGCGACTGTTGCTTGTGTCACACGTTCAATAATGTTAGGTTTCCGGGATAACATCTTAGCTAGGAAGAGCCCTAGGAATTTCAGTTTATCAGTGAGCACGAGCCGTGTCCCTTCCATCAGCGATGGCTCAAACGAATGTGCCTTATATCTTCTAGTAAAAAGAATAAGTTCTGTTTTGGTCAGATTCGTACTTACCCCAACCTCACCAGCCCTATTCTCCAAAACATTAAGAGCTTCCTGCAATAAATCACTTAGGACACAGGGGAACTTACTCGAGATGGCAATAGCAGTACCATCCACGTATGCGGTGAGTTTACATATCAACTTTTCTATGCCCAGATGCAGTCTGTTGACCACCAAATTGCAAAGAAAAGCAGAGAGTACACCACCTCGAGGGGTTCCCCTGTTCACATGCCTACGTGCAGACGATGTGCCCCGATTTCTGCAGATAACCCTCGATGTAAGCAGAATGCTAATAAGCTTACAGAGTGAGTCGTGTACACCCAGACTTAAGAGTGCAACCATGATATATTCAGGTTTTATGTTGTTGAGTGCACACTCCATGTCAAAGAAGCCGACCAGCGTGTACTCCTTGTATGCCGGAGACTTTTTTATATGACCTACAAGAGAGTGTAGTGCCATATCAACGGATCTTCCCTTCCAGCAGGCGTGCTGGGAAGTAGGCAACAAAAGTTTGGGAATAGTACTACGTAGATAAGTATCAATCAATATCTATCAATCAATATCTCAACACCTTCAACAGAGAAGATGATAAGCTGATGGATGATGATCCTTCGGCCTGGCGTGTGAACTTCTTCCGTTTTCGGGATGAGCACCAGTCTTACATCCATCCATATTCGAGGTATATATAGTAGTTCAAGGCAGCCCCTGAAAATAGACTCGATGCATGGATACACCACATCAATCATGAACTGCAAGTCAGCAGGAATGCTCCCATCCGAACCCGTGGACTTGAAAGGGTCAAAACTATAAATAGCTTACATGGAGCAACTTCTAATGAAGGAGCTTTACAAAGCGAAGTAACGGTGGAGCTGTTAGACAAATGTGTGTCAAGCAAGACATCGATCGTCTCCTGATTCGAGGAGGTCCAAGTCCCGTAATTTTTCAGCAGGTAGAAGGGCGTAGTTGGGACTATAAACAAAATCTTGCGCAGCTTAGATGCATCGGCGGATAGTTAGGTTAGGTAGCAGGGTTGCTGAAACAGTACACTTAGACCAGAAACATAGATCCATTGTGATACCCGAGGAAAACCAAAACAATATATTAGAACCAGCCGGAGCCACTGACGAATCGAAGAAGTTGCCCGACCTCCACCTCGACCACCTCCCCAAGATGGTTATAAGAGCATTTGCCAAGAGTTGATATCTTCAACTGTGCAAAAGATGAGTAACACTTTCCTCCTCCTCCTTCCTGCAGCTTCTACAGTAATCGAAGAAAGGAAGCCGAAGCCTTCTAGTATGTTCGCCGATAAAGTAGTGTCCAGTAACGAAGCCGACCAACAAGTTGATTTGGTTCTTATCGATAGTAGTTTAGTAGTTCGGTTGATATTCTGTCTCGGCCAGATTAGCTTGGCAATATAACAAGTAGCCCCATCAGTCCATCTAAGGTGAGATTCCCTGACCGCAGCTTATTCTGGATTTAACCAGTGAAATCGGTGTGGCGATATCGCTGCTAAGTTGCAAAGCCACATCGGAGGCTATGGTAGATCTCTCATATTCTAATGGCTGAGTTCACCATGAACTTCCCCATCGTTGGATTCTTCAATGCGTTCGCAGAAGAGCTTCCACAAGATACGCTTGGACCTCGTTGGCTCTTTCTTACACAACCAGAGGTTATTCTTATAAATCAACCAATCTGAGTTTTGCGTTTATTTACCCCTATTAAAGCATTTCCTTGGGGCGACCGGTAGCGCAGTGTGTTGAGGCATCAGTCTCATGTTTGACTACCGGCGTTTCGGGTTCGAATCCCGTTAACGACGTTCGTGGCCATGGATGTGCAGGAGGTGCATGCTGGCAACTGCATTCTCCGAAACCAGTTTATGCCGAGAAACGTCAACTGGGCCACATGGAACAGTTGACGCGCTATGCCCCACAAGGGGTTGGGGCAATTGAGAGAGAGAGAGAGAGAAAGCATTTCCTACAGGTGATCTTAAGCTCGCCAATCTTAACATCCCACCAACTTGGCTTAGACTTACCTTTTTCTTTCTAGCTGGATATAATTTAGCTGCAAATTGGCTAAAGGCACACGCAAAGTTCTCCACCATCATCTATTTTGCGATCATTACGTGGTTGTCTCGGTAGGGGGGAGGGGGGTAACTTTTTCAAAAGACGCTTCCGTTAAATACTCTTGTCTGTCTTTTATCGATTTAATATTTTTAATTTGGGTCCGGGACGTGTATCTTGAAAATATTTATGATCGGAGATCCGGATCTGATATTGTTATCCTCAGACACTTGAGTAGTATCCAGAACTTCCTTTCTGATTTTGGTTACGAAGGTGGGTTCTAGACCAATGTTGCACCGAAGAGCATTTGCATGCATCAGATATCCGAACAACGTGCCCCCGTTCATTCGTGTCCGAACTACCCCACACGATATGATAGGCATTAAAATCCGACCCAATTACAAAGCCAATATGCGGTTTGGCTGTAACTACGGCCTGTGTTAGGTAAGACCGTGGGACATCTTCATCTGACGGTAAATAAGTTGAAATCAACCAATAATTCCTACTCCCGATTTCCAGGCTGACCACTACCTGATCTTTGTGACACAAATTGGGTACAGGGAATGCATTTAGGTTTTTTCTTCACCAGTATACACGACCGAGGACTAACATGATCTTTATCATAAAAAATATTCTAACAAGGAAACCCTAGGCCTCCTAATGAATTGTGCACGATCCAGGGCTCCTGTATTAAAGCTACGCACGTACGTTCAAACCTTAGAGGAGGTAAAAACCTAATTGAAAATAATAAAACAGTACCGCAAGGAGCTAGCTGCGCTGGCGACCTTTTACAAATTTCCTACCTCAGATATATTATATTTTTCTTTTCTTTTTTTTACTGTCTATAGGAGTCAGAGTGACTTGCTCGATAGCCGTGTCGTCTCGGTCATCGCTCTACGATGCAACATCGAAAAAGACGGCGTTTCAATTCTCGGCGCATTAATAAAAAGCGCCTATGGGGTACTGGAACTCCCACAGCGCTCCGAGCTTGTCAGTATACAGACTGGGCAGATAGGAGGTGCATGCTAACAGCAACAGCAGCCCAAAAATATATGTATGCTACGTATCAAAACGTCAACAAGGCATAGTAATGCAAGAGATGTTGACGCGCCCATGCTCCTGGAGAGGTCAAGGCAATTGACAACATGGGTGTTAGGGTAATACATATGCATATAATTCCTGACAATCACAAATTTAGGTAACACTTGGCTGCCTTAACGGCCTTAACAAGCGTAGATATGGCTCGTGTGCATGTTAAAATTCTAAAACGCCCCGACTCTATATTCTTTAAGAGTAATTCCTTATTGATATGAATGTTAGGTTCTAAAAGGTAGGACAATTTTTTAAATATGAGATGTTAATTGCCTTGACCCCTCCAGGGGCATGGTCGCGTCAACATCTCTTGCATTACTATGCGTGGTTGACGTTTCGATAGCATGTCTACTTTTCTGAGATGGCAATGCCCAAAGCACACACTCTGTCTTCAAGTCTAGACTGTACGTCATCCCTTCACCAAGTGCAAATCTTAAAGCGTTTTATATTTGATACCTTTCACTCATTTCTACTATTTTTTATTTGATACACATAAAAAAAATGCAAAGTCACTCACCTTAAATTCAGAATAATGCCTTGAATCGTGTCAGCACAATTCGTATTTATGTTCTGTGTGTCCAGTAGGTGTATTCCAAGATTTGTTAGTTTTCGTAACCGACACAAACTGTCGTCGACACTTTTAACCACCCCGGTCTAAAAACACTGAATCACAATTTTCGAAAATTATTAACATTATTTTTCACGTGTAAGCCCACCATTCACACTAACTTTAGCACTAAGCACACTTTTGAATTTTCCGTTAATCAACATTAATTCTCTTGTTAATTAATATTAATTCCTTTAACATTTTCTTATTTCAATTGAATTATTTTCTGTTCTGCTATTCGAAAGAACCAGAAGCCGGTATTCAAACACTTGGAAATAAATTCGCTCGCTCCGAGTCTGTATTGAATACATTCATTAATTCACTGAATAAGCTGATCGATCGTTTTCAATTTGCCGACTTAGAAACGAGTGGGGAAATTGAGTGAAAACCAAACCCAAATAGCGAAATACATAAATGCAGAAATTGAAGATTTTCAAAATCAGAAAAATCGAAAAATTATTGAAAATTGAAATGTTCGACACTACTAACAAATATTATGTTCGATCTTATTACACTCTACCACTGATTAAAGGCAAAATTAGATTTTTTTCTAAATTGAGAATCAAGATTTTAAAAAAATCTAAAAGATTCACAAAATCTTGAAAAGGAACCCAAAATCGATTCTCGTTTCGAATAATTTTCAAATTGAACTGTTGAACTGAACTTTACATTATTTTGCATCCACCAAACATTTGAATTAATTTTTCCCGCGCGTTGGATATTGTTCAAAAAGCGCGCGCGATCGCGACTGTTCGCTGACGAATGTCGAACGCAAACTGTTATTTACCATGGGTTGGATTTTGGTTGGAAGTCAGATTTTTCGCAGTCTCAGAACCGGGTATATCATTCCAACTGGTTTTTTCTTTCGAATCTCTCTAATCAAACCGCCGCAATAGTCGCTACACAGCGCATACTGTGTGCTGTGTGTGCGGCGACATGTACACGAGTAGTATACGAAACGCATAAGCTTTCATTCAGAAATATCTAAATCTATGGTAAATATTCTGTTAAAGCTACAAAGTTTGAAAAACTCTTTGAGTGCGTGCTGCTACGAGTATGTGTTGTTTGAGAGACGAAACCGAAGAGCTGATTAGAAAAATACGATCAGTGAATGAATGAGGTATTCTGTAAATTGTAATGAATTTCTGGGATTTCAAAATAAAGATCATTCAGTTGGAGATCAGAACACAATTTTAGAATGTTATACGGAGGTTGCCTTTTATATTTCGGGATTGGACAACCCTAGTGTTGCAATCCGGCAACTGACAGCTCTATCGTAAAGTTTGACATTTTTGAGGTTATACGTACTCAGAACGTTTTGACATACGAGCGCTATTTGTGTTTCTTACAGTAACTTAAAAGATTAATTTCGGCCAAATAATGGAATTCAATCGTGAACATTTTCGTGCGATTATTTTTACAACTTTCGACGTGGATTAACTCAGCAACAGTGCATGGATGAACTGAATTCAATTTTTGGCGCTGAAGCTCCATCAAGGACCAGTGTTTATCGATGGTATGGTGAATTCAATCGAGGTCGTAGTTCACTCCAAGACGAATTTCGTGAAGGTCGTCCAAAATCAGTTGTTTTTCCGGAAACCATTGATGCTGTGCGCGAACTGATATTGCAAGATCGTCATTTGACTTATCGTGAGATTGAGACAACCTTAGGCATTAGTGGGACCAGCATACATTCAATATTGCATGAACATTTGACTGTCCAAAAAATTTGTTCGCATTGGATCCCACACAATTTGTCAATCGCTCAAAAAAGGGCTCGTGTCGATTGGTCGAAAGAAATGCTCAAAAAATACGATCGCGGTGCTTCGAAACACATCTATGACATCGTGACAGGTGATGAATCGTGGATTTACGCGTATGAGCCCGAAAGTAAACAGCAGTCGACTGTATGGGTGTTTCAAGATGAGCCAAACCCAACAAAAGTTGTTCGCGCACGAAGCACTTCCAAGCAAATGGTCGCCTGTTTTTTCGGAAAAACTGGACATGTCGCAGCTCGCAACCGTATCACTAGAACAACGCAGAACAGTCAGTCAGTGGTACACAACCATTTGTTTGCCAGTTGTCTTCCAAGAAATCAGGAAAACCAACACGACAATGCGAGCTCTCACACATCAGCTCAAACAACTGCATTTTTGAGCACTGAAAACATAGATTTGATGGGTCATCCGCCGTGTAGTTCTGACTTGGCACCGAATGACTTCTTTTTATTCCCGTACGTAAAAAACAAACTGAGAGGTCAACGTTCTTCAACACCTGAAGAAGCGGTTGCTGCGTTCAGAATGCATGTTTTGGAGACACCTCAATCAGAGTGGCAAAAGTGCTTTGACAATTGGTTCAAACGCATGCAAAAGTGTATAGATCTTCATGGGGAATATTTTTAAAAACCATAAAGCGATTTTCAATGATTAATATTTGTTTTTGTTCTCTAATCCCGAAATGTAAAAGGCAACCCTCGTATCCCTCTAGTTCCCAAATTTTTGACTGATTTTTGAAACCGAAACAAAAAAATCGATTATTCGACTCTCCCTTAATAACTAGCTTCGACCTGTTTTCTTTACGTTTCACGACCCCAGGGCCCTGTTTCATAAAACATGACAATTCGACAATCGACAGAAGACGGCAAAATTGTTGAAAATTCTATTGTGACAATTATTTAAATATCGACAGGAAAAACACGGGATTAATTGGAAATTGGTTAAGTTCATAATACACAACCGTTAGCATACTGTTGCCAATTTGTTTTATGAATTCTCTCCACTGAGTTTTTGACGGCCACAACATGCTGTGATAAATGTCATTTTTCTCCATCACAAAAATTTATCCGCTGGCTAGGACCAGCATATGATAACAGTTCAGAAATGAGACTCGCGCTATCGTATTCATACGATTTATCGTCAGTAGTCAGTTTTGAACTGGAAATTTGACACTTGATGAATGACTAGATGCGAGTGCAGTTCAGAACACAACAAGCTGCTGCAAAGCTGCTTCGACACTGTTGCCACAGCATGTTGCGATCCCGCTATGTGTTATGAACTTACCCATAAAATAAATAATAAATAAGGGCAGGCTAAGGTACCCATATGGTAGGCACTGCGACCAAAAGATCTATTGTGCCATAGCCTTGACTAATCCAAAAGACCCTCAATCAACCTGATGAAGGCCAATAAGTCCTTTGTAGGAGCACTCTTAATGACAGCGGAGCTCACTATTGAATCTCCAAGAAAAGTAAACCTGGAGCGAGCGATCGCCGGGCATTCACAGAGAAGGTGTTTGGTGGACTCAATGTCCTCCAGGCAAAGCCGGCATTCTGTCTCAGTGGACAGACCCATCTTGTTTAGGTGATATCTCACCCAGTGGTGTCCCGTGAGGTAACCAACGATTAACCTCAGGTCCACTCTTCCCAGGCGGCTAGCTTCGTTCCGACTGTAGAGATCAATGAGATCTTTGGATTGCCGCAGTCCTGGGAGATTATTCCAGTACCGCAACCTTTCGTCCGCAGACCATACCCTCACCATCGCCTTGGCAGCGGCCCAGCTCAGACCGCAGAAGGGTTCAGGCCCGAAAAATTTCTCTGATGAGCCTGTAATGAACCACCTGTAATGAATATTATGGTCTGGTAGAGCTGCTCCCACCGGCAGATCGAAGCAGCACCTGATGAGTAGTGATCTGTTGATGGTACGAAACCAGAGGCCGAGGGTCCCATTACACCCGGACCCAGGTGCGACCGCGTGGGCGTCTGATCCGTCCGTCAACCATTCCATCCTTATCGACTATTTTTTTATTCCCCATTTTTACCTCCCCTGTTTGTGTTGTCTTCCCCAGGCCTATGCATTTTTGTTAATACGTAAAGGACAGGGGCAACGAGCGGCGAAAACCCCGCCCACATCTCCCGAACTGAGCTACAGCAAGCATAGGCCGTTGCTTAGCTCGTTGAGGGGCCTCTTTCGTCGCCAGATGGCACGGCCTGACCTTTACGGTCAATTATGCTACCTTAGGATCCGTCCCCACGGGCATCTTCGCATGTCCACCAGACCGTCCGTTACAAGCCTTGTCTAGCAAGTTCATCTACACCTTCATTGCCATGGATGCCCCGATGCTCAGGTATCCAACAAAGATTGATCTGGTTTGTGTTTGCGAGACACTGAAGGGTATCAAAACACTCTTTCACTAGTTTCGACGAGAACTTGTGTGAGGAAAGAGCCTTAATAGCTGCCTGACTGTCAGAGCAGATAGCAATATTAGTGCCAGTGAGCTTCTTTTGGAGAATGACTCTGGCGCAGCATGGATCTCGGCTTGGAAAACGCTGGGCCAAATGCCCATAGCGATTGAGATCCTGGTGTTCGGTCCAAAGATCCCAGCACCAACTCCCTGTTCCATTTTTGACCCATCAGTAAAGCACATGATAGACCTGGGATCAGGACAAAGATTGCCAATATCCCATTCCGACCGGCTTGGGATGGAGACCGAAAATTTCCTACCAAAGCAAAGTTCCGTAGTCATGTAGTCTGATCTCGAGCAGATCGGTATGCAAGGAACCCGCTCCAGAATGCTCATGTGGCTCTGATTTTACACATGACCGTCATAAGTTAGATGCACTCGAAGAGCGCTTAGAGCTGCAGATTCTCGAATAAAAATATGCAGCGGAGTAAGTCCGATAACTGCCTCTATGGCCGATGTCGGACATGAGCGAAAATATCCAAGGCATGCAAGATGTTGAAGTTTGCTACACAACTGTATGTTGCAACGCTGCTGCGTTTTGGGCCACCATACTAGCGCAGCATATGTCAAAACTGGTCGTACCAGCATCAAGTAAAACCCCTCAGTCATTTTAGGGGTGAGACCCCATTTTTTTCCAAAGAGAGACCTGCAAGTCGACATGATCCGAGTGGCCTTACTAATAACTGTCTCTACATGTTTGCTCCAGTTGAGCCTCCAGTCTAACGTGAGGCCTAAACACTTGACTTCAGTGGAGAACTCAAGCACCGTCATGTCTAGGCTGAGCGAGCTTAAACTAAGATTTGACGGTCGTTTCAAACTTGCCAATTATTATTATGGTTATATCATCAGCGTATCCGATAGCACAATAACCACAGTTGCAGACCCTAGCGAGTAGCTCATCTACGACAAGGGACCAGGGAAGTGGGGAAAGAACCCCACCCTAAGGACAGCCCTTGACAGCGTTAACACAAATTGAGATGCCACCAAGCGATGAGTAGATTTCACGCCCCCGAAGCATGGCGTCGATCCACATGATTGTAGCCGTAGGTATATTCCTGAGCTGAGTGCTCTGGATATACTGCTGTACCCAGTATTGTCGAAAGCACTCTCAATGTCAAGGAACGCGCATAGAGCGATTTCCTTGTCGTTAAGGGTTTTTTTTCAATTGTTCCCACGAGATTGTGTAAGTCAACCACAGTCGACTTACCTTTTACATAGGCGAACTGAGTACGATTTAAGGGTGACGTGCATTCCATTTTTTTCCTGATATGTAGATCCAATAACCTCTCAATAGTTTTTAGGAGAAACGATGAGAGGCTGATCGGCCTGTAAGATTTCGGTAGCTCCTCCGGTTTGTAAAATGTGTTTCAAAAAACAATTGTCATACGTGTCAATTTTAGTTAACTGTGGCAAATGTCTTTAGCAGAGAAAGCTTTTATTTGCATACCAAAATGGAGATTCGAAATAAAACGGCTACGGGAGCCTTCTCCATAGTCCTCAACGTGGGCGCCCCCTGGTAACGGCAGTGTTTACAACCGCTGGCGGCCAAGTCTTAGCGATAAGATAGTTTGGAAAAAGGCAGATAGCTGTAGCCTGAATGGCTGACCAACACCTAAGCGTCTCAGGTCTAGTAGGATGGAATGACTTGCGTAGTTGGACCTGCAAGATAGTTGTGTGAACTCCAGCACGTTTATTAAACCATCTTCCGAGGCCCTCCTCTAAATGGGGTTAAGCGATGTGCTGACAACTCGTCCTTGTAAAAACCACTCCACGTCAAGAAACTTGAAACAAATGCCTCGGATTGGACGGATCAACAAGGACGACCGCGCAAACAACTAAAGGATTATTCTTTCGGATCCTGGAATGTACGCTCCCTGAACAAACCGGGGGCCGAGAAGGCCCTCCTTCAACAGGTCGAAAAGTACAAACTGAGCATAACTGCAGTCCAGGAAACAAATTGGCTTGGCAGCGAGATCAATGACAAGAAATCGCACACAATTTTTACAAGTGGCAAACCATCGGGCCGCAAGGAGTTTGGAGTAGCATTTATAGTAAACAATCACCTCAAGCCGCACATTACTGACTTCAAACCCATAAATGAACGGCTGTGTGCGATTTGCATTAAGACTCGATTCTTCCATCTCTGGCTCATCAATGTGCATGCCCCCACTGAAATTAAAGAAGACGCAGTAAAAGACGAGTTCTACACGCGCCTTGAGACTCTCTTCGACTTACTTCCAGCAAACGACGTCAAATTTCTGCTAGAAGACTTTAACGCCAAAGTCGGAAATGAAAGTTGGCACCGGGGGACCACTGGAGGCCACAGTCTCTATGAAAAATATAACGACAACGGCCAGTGACTTATCGACTTCGCCTGCAGTGGGAAACAAGTCGTAAGATCTACATGTCTCCCGCATCGACGTTGTAACGGACGGTTTGGTGGGCATCCGAAAATGCCCGTGGGGACGGAGCCTAAGGTAGCATATGACCGTGAAGGTTAGGCCGTGCCATCTGGCGAAGCAAAAGGCTCCTCAAAGAGCTAAGCAGCGGCCTATGCTTGCTGTAGCTCAGGTCGGGAGATGTGGGCGGGGTTTTCGCCGCTCGTTGCCCCTGTCCTTTACGTATGAACAAAAATTGATAGGCCTGGAGAAGACAACACAAACGGGGGAGGTAAAAATGGGGAATAAAAAAAAATAGTCGATAAGGATGGAATGGTTGGCGGACGGATCAGACGCCCACGTGGTCGCACCTGGGTCCGGGTGTAATGGGACCCTCAGCCTCTGGTTTCGTACCAGCAACAGATCACTACTCATCAGGTGCTGCTTCGATCTGCCGGTGGGAGCAGCACTACCAGACCATAATATGGTTCATTACAGGTGGTTCATCACAACGTATTCACAAACAGACCTGAAAATCTCCAGACGCACATAGCGTCAATCAATTTGACCACGTCCCCATTTGCAGGAGATGGGTGTCTGTGTGATGGACGTCCGCTACTATCGAGGAGCAAACTGCGACTCAGATCATCACTTGGTGAAGACGTCCTACAGATGTAGAATTTTCTCAGTGCACCAATCGAGAATCAGCCCTCCCAAAACCTTTACGATTGATAAGCTTCTGAGTGATGCTACAGCGGTGTCGTATACTACCGCTCTTGAGGAAAGACACAACATCAGCAACACAGGCGTCCATGGGTTCTGGGAAGAACTCAAGGGTACCATCAGGGATGTCGCAGATAAGGTCGTGGGATATAAAGCCCGGCGAGTGCGAAATGAAATGAGGAAATATATTCAACGAGGAACGAGATGGGGTTCTAGAATCACATGGCGTCAATCTGTATGGCAAAGGAGTGTCGGGCACTGGGTAAGTCTTTTGGGGAGTTGCACCTTATTGCCCAGAACAGAGTACGATGTTGCGCAGGAGTAGTTGACGCGCTATACCCCACTAGGGGTTAAGGCAAAGTCGCCAACGATTGGGGCTTCTTGTATGGGGACGTGGGATGCGGGACTATGAAGCTCCTTGAAATAGGACGTTTATCGTTTGCTGATGCTAACCGTGTCGCTGATAATGTTTCCATCCTTGCCCTTAGAGAAACTAGCCCTGGGTTGATACCCATTCATAATCGTCTTTACTTGACTGTACGCTTATCTGCTGTTCCTATTAGCTAGGTTATCATTAATGTTCAGCAACTGTTCGTCCAAGAATTTTCGTTTCTTACGTTTAGTTATTCTACCCGATATTCGCCGTAGATCCTCACATTTTTGTCTCCTAGCTTTAGTTGGACGCTGGATACATTGTAAGCTTCGTTCTTTGCACAGAAAGAGAGAATTAGAAGGAAACGAAAAAGAGCGAGAGAAATTAAGTAATTCGGCACAAGTGAGGAAGTAGGAAGGGGAATGGAAGGTTGACATCTCATTTGCTTTTATATGGACCGAGCGGGTGTTCCGCGGCAGAGAGACAAAGTGGAATGTTGTTGTTCACAAAGGAGAAGTAGGAGAGGGGATGACATCTCATGTGCTTCCTGTGCTTCTAGATAGACCGCGCGGGTGTTGCGCGGTGGAAGGCGTGTGTCTCTCTGTTTACTTTTAACTAGTTCGTATGTGGTGGAATTACGTCCAGAATTTTGAGTACAGTAAATAGGGGTTTCATCTCCTTCTATATATCTCTGTGGTTCTTTGCGTCAAGTGACTTTTGGCATTATTCGTCGAACCATTTCGTGCTCGCCGGGCTTTATGTCCCATGACTTTCTCTGGGGCCTCCTACAACTTTCTTCTTCTTCCCAAACCCCGTATGTTGCCGATGTTGTGTAGCATAGGTGTCTGTTTTTCTTCTAGGGTGACTGTATAAGGCTGCGCCGCAGCATCGTTCAAGAGTTTTTCAACCGCAAACATTTGGGGAGGGCTGATTCTTTATTGGTGCGGTGCACTGAGGAGATTTTACACCGATAGGTTGTCTTTACCAAATGATGAATCGCGATTTGTTCCTCGGCATGATCGGACATCCATCACACTTAAAGCCCATCTTTTGCATATGAGGATGTGGTCAGTCTGGTAGACGGTGCGGGTATCCGAAGATTTCCAGCTTTCATTATGAATGCGTCGAATAGCGATTTGTTCCTCGGCATGATCGGACATCCATCACACTTAAAGCCCATCTTTTACATATGAGGATGTGGTCAGTCTGGTAGACGGTGCGGGTATCCGAAGATTTCCAGCTTTCATTATGAATGCGTCGGTGCGGAAAGTATGTTGGGCTTACGACAAGGTTCCTAAAGCAAGTGAAGTCTATTGGTCGTTGACCGTTGTTATAGCATTCCTTGTGGAGGCTATGTCCTCCTGTGGTTCCCCGATGCCAACGCTCGTTCCAAATTTTCGCATTGAAATATCCCAGCAGTATTTTGGTATCTTATGTGGAAGTCGAATAATGCCTCCAGCGGCTCGCAAAACCCGTTTTTCATGAATTTTTCCGTCATTTGACTGTGGGTGTGCCCGTTGATGAGCCAGTGGTTGAAAAATCGAATCTTAATGTGAATCCCACACAACCTTTATTATTGGGTTTGAAGTTAAAACATGCGGTTTGAGGCTATTGTTCACGATAAACGCAACTCCAGCCTTCAGATGTCCAGATGGCTTACCGCTTTTGAAAATTGTGTGTTATTGCTTGTCGTTGATCTCGCTGTCAAGCCAATTTGTTTCCTGGACTGCAATTATGCTCAGTTTGTATTTCTCGACCTTTTGTAGGAGGGTCTTATCGGCCCCCGCTCTGTTTAGGGTAGCGTACATTCCAGGATCCGAAAGAATAATCAGTTAAACGTTTGTGTGGTCGTCGTTGTTGATCCGTCCAATCCGACGCATTTTTTCTAGGTTTTGTTTGACATGGATTAGTTTTTACAAGGATGTGTTTGTCTGTCCGTCGCCTATCCCTATTCAGAGGTGGCCTCGGTAATAGCTGCTTCAGGTGATTCATAGCGTGACAGGGTTCACATAACTATGTTGCAGGTCTGACTAGGTGATTCGTGACACGCTAATGACCTGAGACGCTTAAGTGTAACTCAGCAAGTCGGGATACAGCTATCATTCCCTCGTCCATCCACAAACTTCGCTTGGGACAGGCTTCGGCTGAGTTCCGCTGGTAACCCTAGTCGTGAGCCATTTGTTGGACGCTTGTACCATATTCGTATTTGAGTTCGAGTTCGTGCCCGATAGTGTCTGGTCGGCCTAAAACATATACCCTTCGGAAGAGCAATGTATGTAAACTTACTAGTTGTCTTTTTTAGGTGACTTTCTGCAAAATGGAGTGAAGTGTTGTTTTTTGAAGGCCATTTTCCAAATACTTGCAAACGTCGCCCAATGTGGGGCTCCGCATTGTCTAGATTTTTTTGTTCCTTATGTTCGGACAGCTGTTTTATTGTAACATTAGCTGTAATAGATGATCCCACATTCTCACAACACTTCCGGATTATCCCCACTGTACTCAGCAAACCGTTAATAGGTGAATTCCCATCATTTCTATAATTACTCGTATATCTATCTTCAAATGATTTAAATCCGGTTCATATACAAATCCAATCTCGGAATGTGCCATTAAAAATTTATATTTCATTTTATAGTCCCGATTCGAAATGACAAACGACATGTGAATAAACGACTTATTGAGTGTTGTTGTCAAGAACTTAGATAATGCTAGCAAGCAAAAAGCCTCGAGATTTATGCGATCCGATTCTTTGAAGAATGGAAGAAAAGACAGAAATTTTATTAATGCTTTTGATACTTTGGCTACAGACCTCAATAGCAATGTAAAATGCATGTACAAATGTCATACCATGTGCAGTCGATGTTTGTCCAGATGGCATCCGAGAGTGCGCTTGATCAGAATTATTATGATCACTTTTTTTTGACATGGATATGTCTTATAGCTGGGGGTCATCCTAAAAATCTGTCCGTCACACGAAATGTCTGTTTTTCTACTCGGGGGTCAGAAGAGGAAACAAGCCCATTGAAAATTTTTCTTTTCTGGTTGTGCATGTCGTTTGAGCGAAGTGGTCATTGTGCATGGCTGTTGCTTGTAGATCCGCGCGGGCGGCGCGCTTGCGGGGATCCTGTGTGTACATGTTGGGATGTTGATTTGATAGCGATCAAGGTTGACGTTGTGGACGGCAAGAAATAACATAGTGTACGGGTGAACGGGCGAAATTTCAATGACCTTCAATTTCCGGCAATTCCCATTCATCATTTAATAAAATAGCCCGTGTTGTACTATCTCAATCACTAGGGTCCCAGAAAAGGTAGCAAGTAAGTAGTCAGTTCGACTAACATTTGGACATGCGCAGACGCAATTTGAGAGAGTGTACATAGTTCCCGCCCCCCCGAAGATGAGCGGATGAAGTTCATTCGAGCCAAATCGGGTGATCCAGCGACTGTGTTTGTGCATTTGCAATGGCGGCGATTTGAGGTCTGACTGGTCCACAATGTGGGCCCCCACCCCACGTGCAATAAACATTTAGAACAAAATGGCGGATTTATACTAGGCGAGTTAGAATCTCTCAAGTCCCGAAATAAAGAAATATTCGTCGCAGGATGTTATATGTTATGATGTACATTCAGAGGTCTGCAGAAGATCAAATGCCCCCCTTCCGCAAAAATTCCAAAATGTTCAAAATGGCTGGAATCCAAACAAATAAAATAGCGCACGTTGTACTACATATCTGAATCAATAGGGTCCCAGAAAAGGTAGCAAGTAGTCAGTTCGACTAACATTTGGACATGCGCAGACGCAATTTGAGAGTGTGTACATTACATAGCTTCCGCCCCCCGAAGATAGAGATAGAGCGAGAGCCATCGCGGATGAAGTTCATTCTATCCAAATGGTTGTGCATTTGCAATGGCGGCGATTTGAGGTCTGACTGGCCCACAATGTGGCCTCCACCACACATGCAATAAACGTATCATAAAACAAAATGGCGGATTCGTACTGCGCGAGTTAAAATCTCCCAAGCCCCGAAATAGAGAAATATTCGTCGCAGGATGTTATAGTTCCAAGCAGCTCATCGTCACATGATGTACATTCAAAGGTCTGCAGAAGATCAAATGCCCCCCCCCCCCCCCCCCCCCCCTTCTGCAAAAATCACAAAATTTTTCTTGTGCATTCTCTTTGTGCGTGTGTTGGAATGTTTTGTTTACTTTTGTTAGTTTCCCTTTCTGTTTGCTGGACACAATCGCATAGAGTGGCACGCGTTACTTGAGAAACGGATTGTGTGTGCCGGACCCGGACTGTTGATTAAAGGGGCGGGATGAGACGGATAGTGTGGGAGCGATTTTGCAATAGATACACAAACACAATACACGTCCGATTGGGAAAAGATGGTGGGAAGCGTGATTGCGATTAGCAGAAACGTACTCAGCGAAATGTTGATAGGCTGCAGTCTGCAAACTGTACTGAACGGGTAGATGGAACAGGGTGCACGAGAGGAGGTGAATATTGCACACACGCGATGCAAACGAAAACGAAACGATCCCGCGAGAGAAAGGAGCCCAAGCGGACAGGACAAAGCAAAGCAGAATTTATGACGAGTATCTACACTGCCACCAGATACATACTACTCAATTGCCCTAACCCCTTGTGGGGCATAGCGCGTCAACTGTTCAATGTGGCCCAGTTGACGTTTCGTTGGCATAAACTGGTTTCGGAAAATGCAGTTGCCAGCATGCACCTCCTGCACATCCATGGCCGCGAACGTCGTCGTGGACGGGATTCGAACCCGAAACGCCGGTAGTCAAACATGAGACTGATGCCTCAACACACTGCGCTACCGGTCGCCCCTAATGGATATGTCTTATGCCTACCGAAAGCGTGGGACGTGTTTTCTCGAATGATTTCATCCAGTATAACTATACTGGGATCTTTACAAAACTTACGTCGATATCTTCAACACAACAGGTTCCACGCAGTCGGTAGTCATAGACATATCCATGTTCCGATGTATCTGCATGCAGTGTAGATACTTTGTATCTTTTATTTTGGAAATAAGTAGAATTGTATGCCATACCACTTGAGATGGGAATACATTATGGTCAGCCTTGATATTTTCAAAATTTATGTTTCAACGGTTGACACTTTCAATCCTTTTCAGTTTCAATTTGAGGCTAATCCCTCGTTCAAGGCTGATCTATAGAGATTATTGGGCACTTGTATAACAGAATATTGCATAGACACGGCTCGAAACTTCTTGCAGATTAATATTTGTTTCCTTTTATTATCAATTTCGATCCGACAGATTCATATCCGCTTAATATACGCCTTATGAAAGATTGATTGAGCATCAGTCTTCCGCATTAGCCAAAGTGGCCCTTAAATCATCAGACTAAACAAAACGTCATACCCAAATCAATCTAAAACACAAGATCTTACTCGTATAGTTATCAATTTAGTTAAAGATAAACCCAAATCAATCTGAGCATTGGCAGTAATAATTCGAAATGACGATAAATTCAGGAATTTTAATGCATTTGAATCGAATACCCGCCAAACGGCCGAAATGCTCTAAAAGATCTTGATAAAAGATTTCCGTACTGATGGCAACATGTTTTTCCAAACAGCAATTTTCATATTTTCCTTGGCGATACAAAACAAGAATACTATGGGATTTTCATTAGCGGCCTATAAAATTCGATGGATCAGCCTAAATATAAAATCGAGTGCTGATTTTATTGTTGCTATTTAAAATGGAATCTGGTGAGGAATAAATGACATAGATTCAGATTGTTATAATACAAATAGAACATTGATAAGGTTACTATTGGCGTGGAGTGAAAATGGATGTCCAGGTGAGTTTGAAGGTAGCTGGGAGGGACTTTGATCAGCGAACAAAGTCCAGAAATTTTATATCGTTGCTAGGAGTATGGTAGAGCTAAAAAAATGTTAGATATAAAATTCAGAGTTGGATTTTAGATTATGTTTTGAAAGAAATTGTACGGAATTACGGATGTTATAAATTGATTGAAGGATTCCTTTATAAACGTGTGGTCAAAAATTTAACATTGAATACCAAGTGAGCTACAATGGCATAGTAAAAATGTCTACGGGTGTATATGAAAAGAATAAGAGATGTTATAAACAAAAATGACCCAAAAAGAGCGATGATGTTAGGCTCGTCATATACAAATACATTTTCATTTTGATCGATTCTATTGTATTTCAAGTTGTTCTCAAAGAACTAATTTTTGAGGTGCGCATCCTTGAGTGAATTTGCCTTTAACATAACTTTGAATTGTCTTGGAGGACATTACGTCTTTCGGTCCGTTCTATTTTTGCTATCCTAAATATTTCAAACGTCCAGAGGGTAGGTGTCATCACCCTATCTAAAAATTACCGGTTTACTTAGTTTGCTTTCTTTCACTCGAATCTGTCCTCACGACATCTAAAACCATTGATAACTGCCGCTCAGCCCTCGCAGAGATGGGCGGCTTCTTCAATATCACTCTTTGTTGGATCCCGAGCCATAGTGGTTTTGTGGGTAACTGCAAGGCGGATAAACTGACTCGGGAGGGCACAACTGGGGTGGTTGACGAAAGACGCAGAGACATTAAAACGCCACTTAGAGTGTGCAAATTGTCGATTAAGACAGCTGCTGTGAACAGGGTCAACACAAGATGGCTCAGCGGCAACACCTGCCAAATAACGAGGATGATTTGGCCGATATTTGATCCCAGTCGCCACACTGCTGTCGCTGAACAGAAAGCACATTGGCAGGGTGGTGGGGGTTATCACGGGGCACTGCCCAATCGTGGAGCTCGTCAGGAGGCTCGGGATTCCTCATCAAGACTTCTGCAGGAGTTGTGAAGATGTGGATGAGGAGGAGAGTGTTCTCCACCTTCTCTGTCACTGTCCGGCCTTGGCCGGCAGGAGAAGAAAATTTTTGGGTTCTTGGGTTTTCTATGATCTGGATGACCTTAGGAATATGATAGCCACAAGTCTCAACAGTTACATTGCTAGCACAGGCTGGTTTGATATGTAGGTTCGTTTGAAGGCGATTTTTTGGTGTTACCATAACGGACCCAATGCTGGTCTAAGTGTGCTGTGATACATCACGGCAGCCCCTGCACCTAGTTTGCTTTCTTATTCAATTCATACTTAACAGCCTACTGTTCTCTTGACCATAGAACTCAAAATGCCACTAGCAGTAGTCTAGTCCAGGGGTCGGTAAACGTTTTCTGGAAACGGCCAGAATATTGAAGTCTCAGGTTCTGCGGGCCGGATGGGAAGCCCGATATGTATCTGTTTACTGGAGTAGTTAACCTGTTAACCAAAACTGTTGACTTATTCGGTCAAAGTGAAATTTGAAAAAGAAGAGATGAATCAAATGAATAAAACAATAAAGGGCCAAAAGTTTTACACACTGGCTTGTACTTATAATATTTTCACACTTATGTGGTCGTTTTGCACACGGATAGCTGCAAAGATGCAAGACTTGCCGAGTGTTTGTATCCGTACGAAACCACTAAGCTTGCGGAAATTAAATTGATGGAATTGGAGAATAAAAACATATTTGTTAAGGGGGGTACATTGCCGAGCTAATCTACAGACGCATACTAAGTTGGTGTGCAGAATAAAACCAAGTGTCACAAAAATTCCAGTATCAGTAATGTTTGCCGAATAGTCAACAGTCAACAAAAAAGCTTGTAAGTCTTTCGCTGGAACCATCTTGATCACAACAGTGTTCATACCTTTACGCAGAAAGAGAAGTAATCTGCAAGGAGGTATCTGCGGTTGTGTCAATTCTCATATGCTTTGATTACCGCACCTGGAAATTCAGTTCACTGTTGTCATTTGTAACACGATTATGACCTGATCCTATTAAGGCCGCAAAAAAGTTTCCTTCTGGTAAAAGTTTGAGGACGAGCCCCACGTAGTCAGTCAATGCACAACCTCATTTCAATCAGCGGCTCGTTAGTTATTTTCCCGTAGCCTCAGGCCTAATTCTCGGGGAAATGGGGTAAGAAAAATTGTCAGTAGCGCAACTCGGTATATAGTATATCGCAACCGAATTCGGACATCCGTTGATCGTCCTTTTCTTCACGCTTTACTACACTGTAAACTTTTTAGTTCGCAGAAAACCTAAATAGTTTAGTCAGAAAAATAAAACACATGATGTTTTATGAGACCGTGCACACAGCGATTACTAAATAGTTTACAGTAGTCCCTCGACTTGCGTCGGAGTTAGGTTCCGAGAATTTGCGACGTAAGTCGAAAACGACGTAACTCGAGGGTAGAAACAACTTCAGGCGATAAATGTATAAACTTTCATTTTTTGAATATGAATGTATTTATTATACCCTAGACTTTTAGTATCGGCATAGGGTATATAGTTTTGTCACGACGGAAATATGTAACACCTTAAAGGA
Source organism: Chloromyia formosa (assembly GCA_964017055.1). Lineage (NCBI taxonomy): Eukaryota > Metazoa > Arthropoda > Insecta > Diptera > Stratiomyidae > Chloromyia > Chloromyia formosa. The sequence goes on from OZ024817.1 coordinate 13,849,225, forward strand.
GGCTCCGGAGGTATAGCAATGTATATTTATAAATGATCAGGGTCACTTCCTGATTCGATTTAGCCATGTCTGTCTGTCTGTCCGTCTGTCTGTCTGTCCGTCTGTCTGTCTGTCCGTTCGCACGATAACTTTCGATAGAAAGAAGCTAGAGCCTTGAAATTTTGGTCAAATATTGGAAGTATGATCTGATGATTGGTTGGTATTGAAAATGGGCATGATCAGGCCAAGAGAACGCCTACCTCCTCTACATATGTAAAATAAATAAATGTATTTATAACTCCCGATTAAATAAACATGAAAAGTTCTAGCTTTGGTGGATTGCTCGTGAGGGTAATCCTATACTCCCCTGGAAAAATAAAATCGATCAGTTAAAAACTAACGGTAATTTTCTTACAGTAAGTTGGGCATAATCAAATCAAAGGAACGCCTACCTCCCCTACAAAATTAAAAAAAATAAATATTACTTTAATTACGATAGCTTTCGATAGAAATAACACTAGTGAGTTGAAAATTTGGCAGAACGTTGGTAGTCAAATTAAGTTTGTTGGCATTGAAAATGGGCAAGATCCGACCCAAGGAACCTCTACCTCCCCTACAAATGAAAATTCAAATAAGCGATAACTGTTGATAGAATGAAGCCAGCGACTTGAAATTTTGGTCAAATGTTTGAAGTGAGATTAAGTTAGTTGGCATTAAAGATGGGTTCGATCCGACCTAAGCCACCCCTTCCTCCCCTAGAAATAAAATTTTAAATAAGCGATAACTTCGACAAAATAAAGCTAGCGACTTGAAATTTTGGTCAAATATTTGTAGTAGGATCCAGTTGGCTAATACTGAAAATACGTTAAATCCGACCAATGAAACCCCTGCTTCCCCTACAAATGAAACTTCCAATAAGTGATAACTTTCGATAGAGTGAAGCTAGAGACCTGACATTTTTTTTTTAAATGTTTGTAGGGTGATCTAATTGGTTGGTGGCAAATAAGCGATAACTTTCGAAAAAATTAAGCTAGTGACTTGAAATTTTGGTAAAATATTTGTACTGGAATCTATTTAGTTGGTTGTTATTAAAAATGCGCAAGGTTCACCAAACGAAACCTTTACCTCCCCTTTAAGTGAGACTTTAAATATGCAATAACTTTCGATAGAATGAAGCTAGCGACTTGAAAAATTCGACAAGTATTTGTAGAATGGGTTAGCTAATTGATTTTTAGAATGGCCAAGGTCCTCCTGAATGTGTGCCAACCTCCCCTATAAACTGGCCATATAGGAAACTCACTTTCAATGCATATGGTCGTTGGCAATTGATACTTTTGGTATCAATACTAGGTCTGTACAAGTCTAGGGTATATACGCTTCGGACTCCGGGCCGAAACGAAGCTTCGGCCTGGTTTTTTAATTGACATTTCACTGTTGTCCCCCAACTCAATAGCTTCAATTAATTGGTGAAATGTACGCCGCAAATAATAGGCCTTAAAGGATGCATTAACACCTTGATCCATTGGTTGAAGAATCGCGGTCGTATTAGGAGGCAAAAAAATCACCTTAATGGCATCATTGTTGAGATTTATGGGATGACTTGGAGCGTTATCTATGATTAGTAACGCTTTATGAGAAAGATTATTGGCTTCCAAATATTTCTTTATTTATATTCTTTATTGTCGGACAGAAATATTGATCGAACCAATCACAAAATATATTAGAAGTAACCCAGGCCTTTTTGTTGGACCTCCAAATAACCGGTAGATTTTCCTTGTACACATTTTTGAAAGCTCTTGAATTTTCTGATTGATAAACAGCAAGAGGTTTCAGTTTCAAATCACCTAATGCATTCCCTCCGAGAAGCAAAGTAATCCTGGATTTTTCTGCCTTAAAGCCAGGAGCTCTTTTTTCTTCAATCGAAATAAATATTCTTGAGGACATGCGTTTCTAATACAGGCCTGTCTCGTCAACATTAAATACCTCCTGTGCGCAATATCCCCCATTTTCAATAATATCATGTAAAGTGTTTGGAAAGATCTTCGCTGAAAACGGCGACGTAAGTCAAGGGACGGACGACGTAATTTCAAGGGTTTGGTCTCAAAGTAATGAACGACGTAAGTCGAAAAAACGTATAACAAGGGAGACGTAAGTCAAGGGATTACTGTAGTTTGCTGTGTGGGTGGTCTCATAAGCCACCGTGTTTTATATTTCTCAGACTAAACTATTTTGTTTTTCCCGCGAACTAAAAAGTTTGCTGTGTGCGGGAGTTCTTAGGCCTTCCGCACATGACGCAACTCGTTTGAAACTCGAGTTGGAAACCAGTTTGCAATGCAACCAGTTTCGAACGCAGTTGCAACCAGTTTGCGACCTCCGGCCGCACATGGTGCGATTGATATGCAACCCGATTTTCAAACAAGTTGCACACTATATTTGGAATCACACTTATCACACTGGCACTTTTCACTTTTTATACTCCACCTACCTGTCAAATTAACTGCGGCCACCAGCCGCCACCTTTTACTATGTTAATAAACACAAATATCTGAGACACAACGCATTTCAACCATCGCAAACACCACTTAACACATTTTGACAGACTGAACAGCTGACCAGATTTCTTGTGGTCTGTGGGCAACAACGAAATACATATGCAACTTCCAACTGCAACTTCTTTGCGACTCGGGAATCCAGTCGCACGCAACGCGTTCCAAACTCGTTGCAAACCGGTTTGCAACTAGTCGACTCGTGTGCGGATCCCCATTGCTGTACACAGGCAATGTCACAAATCAGTTGCATTGCAAACGGGTTTGCAACTCGAGTTGCAAAGTAGTTTCGTCGTCTGCGGAAGGCCTTAGTCACAAAGGTACATCGCTACAGAGGTGGCAGTTACCAATGGCAATTTACACGTAAACTGGATCGTCTGCTTCATCTTCCTCGGTTTATACTCCCAATCTAAACACAAAAAGAAATCAAATGAAAAACATTTTACTTAGACATACTAAAAAAATTCTTTTACAATATTTATTTGAGGCCCTGCAAGAGCAACGACTCCCTTCTGCGCAGTCTGCTTTGCATGAGCAGTTAACAAGGTACCGCACAGCATCCCATATAGGTTGCTTGTCCGTGCAAAGTGGCGTTCACCGCCCATCAACTCCGCGGATCCATCCCCATGTTGATGGACAAGGAACTTGGGAGTTCAGCCCATCGCACTAGCCCCAGATATGGCTCTAGATATGGTCTGCCTGATATGCGGCGCGAAGTGTGTGCTGGCGAAGCGCTGCCTGAGTTGGGCGCAGTTTCCAAAGGGTCTTCGCTTTCCTCACGAAGGGCTCCTTACGTGCTTGGTCTACCGTATCGGCTTTTGTCACCAAATAAACGCACTACGAATTTTTCTACGACTTTGTGAATTTCATCACTGACACGATGGAGAGGGCAATTATATGAATAGAAATGCGTTAGTTGTCTCTGGAATGCTCTTCCATAATTTCATAGCAGTTTTTGGTCTTTTTCCACTAAATGCGTATACGGTATCACATCAGAAAAATGCCTGGAAACCATGGAGAGCTTTGTCTTTCTCTTCGCTTAGCCACTCATGGATGGCAATGTCATGAATGGGAAGGAATCTCTTGGTCCTTCCAGTTCCAGACCAAATACACAGCTCTTGATGTCCGCATGATCTCAGGAGGAAAAGATACAAAGTATCTACACTGCATGCAGATACATCGGAACATGGATATGTCTATGACTACCGACTGCGTGGAACCTGTTGTGTTGAAGATATCGACGTAAGTTTTATAAAGATCCCAGTATAGTTATACTGGATGAAATCATTCGAAAAAACACGTCCCACGCTTTCGGTAGGCATAAGACATATCCATGTACCCATGTATCTGGTGGCAGTGTAGATACTCGTCATAAATTCTGCTTTGCTTTGTCCTGTCCGCTTGGGCTCCTTTCTCTCGCGGGATCGTTTCGTTTTCGTTTGCATCGCGTGTGTGCAATATTCACCTCCTCTCGTGCACCCTGTTCCATCTACCTGTTCCATCTACCCGTTCGGTACAGTTTGCAGACTGCAGCCTATCGACATTTCTCTGAGTACGTTTCTGCTAATCGCAATCACGCTTCCCACCATCCTTTCCCAATCGGACGTGTATTGTGTTTGTGTATCTATTGCAAAATCGCTTCTACACCGCCTCATCCCGCCCCTTTAATCAACAGTCCGGGTCCGGCACACACAATCCGTTTCTCAAGTAACGCATGCGACTCTATCCGATTGTGTCCGGCAAACAGAAAGGGAAACTAACAAAAGTAAACAAAACATTCCAACACACGCACAAAGAGAATGCACAAGAAATATTTTGGAATTTTTGCAGAAGGGGGGGGGGGGGGGGGGCGTTTGATCTTCTGCAGACCTCTAAATGTACATCATGTCACGATGAGCTGCCCGGAACTATAACATCTTGCGACGAATATTTCTCTATTTCGGGGCTTGGGAGATTTTAACTCGCGCAGTACGAATCCGCCATTTTGTTGTATGATATGTTTATTGCATGTGTGGTGGGGGCCCACATTGTGGGCCAGTCAGACCTCAAATCGCCGCCATTGCAAATGCACAACCCTTTGGATAGAATGAACTTCATCCGCGATGGCTCTCGCTCTCTATCTTCGGGGGGCGGGAACTATGTAATGTACACACTCTCAAATTGCGTCTGCGCATGTCAAAATGTTAGTCGAACTGACTACTTGCTACCTTTTCTGGGACCCTAGTGATTCAGATAGTACAACACGGGCTATTTTATTAAATGAAGAATGGGAATTGGCGGAAATTGAAGGTCATTGAAAGTCCGCCCGTTCACCCGTACACTATGTTATTTCTTGCCGTCCACAACGTCAACCTTTATCGCTATCAAATCAACATCCCAACATGTACACACAGGATCCCCGCAAGCGCACCACCCGCGCGGATCTACAAGCAACAGCCATGCACAAACGACGCAAACGACATGCACAAATAGAAAAGAAAAATTTTCAATGGGCTTGTATCCTCTTCTGACCCCCGAGTCGAAAAACAGACATTTCGTGTGACGGACAAATTTTTAGGATGACCCCCAGCTATAAGACATATCCATGTCAAAAATTGGACACGGCAATTACTACGACGCGACGTCGAAGTCCACCGTGCAAACAAGGACGCATTTAGCTCCGCTAATTTTTCCAACGGTTTCCTCATCGGAAGAAAACGATGAACCTTCAGGTCCGTTGCGCAGAACTTTGTATACTTAACTACCTATAAATGAACAAGAGATTTTTATAAATTCTCGTTTTTAGAGTATAAATATGATTCTTGTATAACCTTTGATTTTACCTTGCCCAAATTTGTAACTACGAGTACATGCACTAAATCTTTGAACTTTTCAAGAGCATATGTGCCACGAAGCTTAAATAAGTCTTCCTTACTTTCTGAGTTTTTCAAGAAATCAGGCCAATTTGAGGGTAAACGGCCTCCAGCTTTGACTATTGGCATTAAAACAATAGAGTGCTAGGATTAGGATCGAGTTGGGTGTGGTTTCATAGCTTGACTTAACATGCCTGAAATAAAAAGAAAAGAAAAGTTACCTCGTTCGGGTTTTTTGAACCTACTTCAGCTTTTTGAAATTTGCGGCCATATTGAAAATATGGTCCCCTGACCAAAATATGGGTTGGATCGAATTGGGGGTGGTTTCCTTCGACCCGACATATAGTCCCTAGAAACTATGCTCCAAATTTCAGACCGCTACTCAAAGGTGTATAGGTAATGGACAAAAAGGGTTTTCAAGGACCACCGTTCAAAATTTAGAACCCAGCACGCCCCTGAGAGCAAATGTTAGAATTTACTCATGGCAGGTATTGAACCTGCGGCCTTTCGCAAGATATATCGACGACGCTCTACCAATCAATTTAAAATGTATGCTTGCTCTTAACTATATACAAATCTTTACGGAATGCTAAGGTATGCTGTTTTCACTCAATGTATTCTTGCATCTGGTTTCAGTAGTCCCAAATTAATGACTCATCAGCAACCATATTAAAAAAAATCCTTGTTAATCAGTGGTGTTGACCTACCCAACCCATCTAAACTATTGTCCTTTATATCCTTTTTTCAATCATGGCTAATAAAAGGGTCTCAATCTTTCTGCGTACATCAATTCATTGTTGTTACGATTATATCGTTGACTTAAGAATGTGTCGTTGACAAGTTGAAGGCTAAATTCATCAGTATTTTATGATTCCCAGTAGTCAAGAGTTTACAACGAGTTACAGTACTTGACCATTGTATTTTGCGTCGTAGTTGTTTAGGGTTAACATACTTGTTCTCTCTCAATGCCTTCCATATCTTTAAGCTTTATCTCCTTACCGCATACACTAAGAAAAAGAAAAGATAAAGATCGTCCAAGTGACAATTGTAATAACAATATTGACCAAGGTCAGTGTCAGTTGGTATGTTGATCCAGTTGCGTCGATTTTGTTGACAAAGCAAAGCTCTTTATTATTACTTATTTACATATATTCACCCGACAGTGGTTTGTAACTTTTATTTAGCTTATATTTATATGTACATATTTTTTTTAATAAAAAAAATAAGGCAGAGAAAAGGAAAGAAACTTTCACTGTCCCTTGTTGATGAAAGCCTTGAAATTGTTTTAAACAAAGGTGTAAATCCCAAGAAGTGGTAAGGGTTTATGACAAATTGGACACATGATTCACTATTCAGGTGGGAATACATAGAGCTATCGAAGATACGATGTGTAGGAAGAAATGCTTTTTTGTATACCCTAGTTGTATTTTAATATTATTTTGAAATTAATGATAGTGAAACAAGAGAGAAGATAGACACAATGACTTGGTTTGGAAACCTCTGAAAATATGTAATTATCTTGTTGAATATCACAATAAGATGCCTATTTGAAAATCAGTTAAGTAATTAATCATTGTAATTAACACTGTATCTAACACGGAAATAATTACGTATATTTATTAAATTCTTATGTAGATCAACTTCATTGATTTAGATTTTATTTACCTTCCGGGAAGTGATTTTTCAGGTGAAAAAATGTTTTTATATGAGTAGCTTTATAAGGTTACCATGTTTGATCGAAGTTTGTTATACATGGTGTCCATCTCGACTGCACAATAACGCCATTCCTCATGCAATTCTAAGGGCCGGGTCTATTATCGCCGTTTAAACGGGACCTGCACGTTAAACAGCGTTTTAACCGACTCGAATTAGTCCTAATGTACAGTCGCTGAACCTCTACCTAAAACTTCTGATTAATCTTAAATGCTGTTTAAAGTTAATCAAACGCATGAAGCCGAAGACTTGAGACTTGAAAAAAGCAAATAGGAGAAAACAATAAAGGCAATTGTGAGACCCATAATTGAATATGGGGCTATCATCTGGTGGAAAAAAGCTACCACCAAGGAAGGTATGGCTATATTAGAAAGGATTCAAAGACTGGCATGTCTCACAATTACTGGGGCTATTCGCAGCTGCCCCACGGCTGCCCTTGAGGCGTTGTTAGATCTTCCGCCGCTCCACATTCACCTAAAGGCAGAGGCAAAATCAGCAGTAGCTGGGCTTAAAGCTAATCAAACTAACATCAAGTTTAATTTGGAGCAGGAACACTAGCTCCAGGAGGATAATGAATTAGGCCTGCCATCAGACCACATAACAAGGGAACTCCGCTTCAATCACCTCTTCTCTACAACTATATGGACAGAGAAGAATGGGAAATGAAGCACTCAACCCTTCCTTCCAGTACTGTTAAATGGTTTACGGATGGCTCCCAAAACTGAAAAAGGCTCAGGGGCGGGTATCGCAGGCCCCTCAATTAGAGTGTCTATTCCTATGGGGAAGTACACCACGGTTTTCCAAGCTGAAGTTCACGCGATTGAGGTATGTGCGAACTTTTGTCTAGAGGCTGGCTACCGTGACAGTAGGATTGCAATCTTTACGGATAGTCAAGCTGCAGACAAGGCGCTTAGCAAATTCTCCTTTTCATCGAAACTGGTTCTGAACTGCTTTGAAGCTCTACAAAGAATTTGCATTGCTAATATAGTTACCATCTATTGGGTCCCTGGACATGTTGGTATTGCGGGTAACGAAACCGCTGATGAGCTAGCCAGGACGGCTTCTGCAAGTCCGTTTACAGGGCCTGAACCCTACTGTGGTATCTCTCTATGTAGGGTAAAATTACACATAAGAGAGTAGGAACAGTTAGAAACCAATGCACATTGGGAATGACCTGAGACAATCGAAATTGTTTATTTCAGCTCACTCACCCAAGCGCTCCCTAGAATTGGTGTGCCTTGGCAGAAGCAAAGTGAGAATCATTTGCGGTCTCCTCTCAGGGCATTCCACCCTGAGGAGTCACTTATACAGAATGGGGATTGTCTCTAACCCCAACTGTCGTTTTTGCGCAAGCGATAATGAGACTTCTCAGCACATCCTCTGTGAGTGTGAGGCACTCGCCCGTCGCCGCTTGGAGAGTCTCGGTGAGGCATTCCCTGAAGCGGAAACGATCGCCTCTTTCAAACTTGGGCAGCTTAGCAGATTTGTGGGATCGATCAAACTCGATCGCCCACTCTAGATTTACAGGGCTATAGGACAATAGACCCTATGGTCGCAGTGCTCGTGGACCCTTCGAGCCCACTGCCCGCAACTTAATCTTAATCTTACCGTGTCGTATGTTGACATAACATTTAAAAGGAATTTCAAAAGGAAAAAGATTATGTTTATACATATTGCTTGCGTCGCATTTTCATCAATCCATCCAAGGTAAAGCTTTTAAAAATTCATAAAATTTAAACGTTTGATTGATTTTTCTTTAAACAAAATGCAGCTCACTTCGCTTTTGATAGTGGTTTAAGTTAGTGTTATTGAAGGCGGTCCGGCCTGTGGGGGAACTCGCAGGCAAGCCCACATAGCACCATCGCGTAGTGGCCGCTAGTAACTTCGCGAACAGCGAAAGCTGAGCCATGGGGCTGGTTGCGTGAACTGTCAATGTGACAGTTCACGCCGAAGCATTCATTCCTCTTTAGCATAAAAGATAAGTGGAGATACTTTTGAGGAACACTGCGAAACTTTACGCATCGGCGGTTGCAGGGCTGTCGAGAGGGGGGTGCGGAAGGGGCGAACTGCCCCGGACCTGTGTTTTTTTTGGGGCCCGGATAGAAAATTTAAAAAAAAAAATAAAAATTTTATGATAACGTCTAAAAACATTTCCTAAGACACTAAAATAGCCTCCCAATCCCATAAGCAAAGATGCATTAAAAATGAGGAAGGAAGTATGCGAAACTCGCGAACCGCGGATTTTCTTTTGATTTTCTTTTGAGTTGAATGATGAGATGAGATGATGTACACCTAGAGGAAGGAAAATGCTGGGTGATGCCCAGAAAAGTTTTTAGGGAAGCTAAGGAGGGAGATGAGAGGAAGCATGGATTGCCCGCCACGAGAAGGGAATCAATCGTAACTCGAGAAATGTTCATCGTGGAAAGCTTTACCTCGTATCATGTCAAAGTGGTAGTTTCCCCAAATAAAACTCTATACAAGTTGAAAAATATATTCCAAACCTTTCAAAATGCCATAAGATCACTGATATACCTTAATAAATGCAAATAAAAGATTTCTTTCATTTTTAAGCCTTATCGCCAACTACGCTGTGGAAAAGCAATACACTGGGAGTGAAGAGCGATAAAAGTGAGCGAAATAAGCATGCCACATTATTTGTTTGATGGAAAACCGGCTGTAAATCGGCAACCACTCATCGTATATTGCTTTGCTTGGTCTAAAAATTTTGATTTTAGTCTTCTTTTATAAAATAATTTCGCTAAAAAGTGAGTGTTCCCGGAAAAGTAAATCAATGTTAAAAAAAAGGTTAGCGAATCTCTTAAAAATGCCAAAAATCGCCGGAAAAGCGATGTCCTTGGGGTGGAGATTGTGCTGAATTAGCAAAGTAGGTACTAGTTTTGGTCAGCCACTAGTTGTAAAATTACCCTACCCGGAAACAGACCAATTTCCGGCGGCACCCTGCAGTTTCCAAGTCACCTACACGCTCTAAAGAGTCCATAAGGGACTCTCGGGCTGCAAATTTTCTCCCGTCAGTTCGTAATAATATATAAAGTCTGTATTTGTTTTATGGAATTCAACGTTTTGCATTACAATTCAGGTAAGAAATAAGACATCGAAAATTTATACAGGGTGCCTGGAATATGTTTTTATCTCTAAACTTTCTCTCATCACTTTTTCGCGGAATTTCGCATACTAGTTTTGTTTAAAAAATGTATCTCCTTCATCATGATTTTTTAGTTAGATTTTTTAGTTTTTGAATGTTAACTGCAATTTTATTCTTGCGAAGTTTCACAAGTGCTCGGTGTCCCAACGCACAAAAAATTGTTTCTACACATTTTAAGTCTGCTAACTGTTAGATATTAAGAAATTGAGCGAGTTACAAAAAGGGAACTATTTTTTTGATTTTTGGATCTTTTTTTCTTAGAAACGCTGTCCGGTGCATTTCCGGTACAATGGAAAATGTTCCAGGTAACGTCATTTTTCGGTTCATTATTTTTTTCCGGTCCATTACCATTCCATTTTACCCAAACTTCTAAAGCCTCGTATATACCTATATATGAACAATGGTGCGCGCACGGGGATCCACTAGCTATGGATCGTGTCAACACCATCTAGATAGACAGGCCTGCGCTCAGCTGATCGTTACGTCATTATTTCCTTCGCCAAGGCCATGCCAAGGCAGTGACTGCACACGACGATGTTCCCGGCACGACATATGTTTACAATTGGAATTGCGCCAGACGGCATTTTTGTCGTCTAAAAACACACTTTCTGGACACTTGCACCAATTTGGTCGAAGCCGCAGCCCCGGGGATCAGTCGCAGAGCACCGTGGAACAGTTCACACTTGACAAAATACATCTTTTGACCGCACGACACACTTTCATCGCGCACGTGTTTGTTTTCCCGGATCACTAGATGAAATTTTACTAACAAATAAACACTGAACGCGGAAAAGGAAAACTAAACACGGAACGCACAAATACCGGGGACTCGCCGCCATCAGTCGCCGACCACTGGATTGTGGATACGATGGCGTCATTGAAGGAAATAATTGCGTCAAAACCAGCTGAGCGCAGGCCTGTCTATATAGATGGCGTTGATCGTGCTCGTGCGGATAAAATTGTGCACGCATGCATGGTCCTACTGTACATATATGAGCATTTGTGCGCGCACAGCTTTCGTGCGCGCAAGAATGCTCAAATGTATACGAAGCTTAACAGATCACAGGTGATACATACGAACGTGTGTTTTCAATTGTTGCATAGTTCATTAGTGATTGCAGTCGCTAGTTTTCTGTTTTATGTCATCTGTAAATGAAAGTCGATGAAAGACACAAAAGGAATGAATAAGCACAGTCGTAATTGGATTCGAATGCCGTCAGTTATCAGTTGTTCAGTTTGGCAGAAACCGGTCCCTTGATCTACCCAGCCTGAACAGAAACAGGGTCAGAATTATATGTGGACTTCTCACAGGTCACTCCCGACTTCGAGGTCACCTCAAAACGATGCGCATCGTTTCGGATGCAAGCTGTCGTTTCTGTAAGGCCGACAACGAAACCCCAGAACACATCCTCTGTGAATGTGAGGCTCTAGCTTGCCGTCGAACTGTTTGCTTCGGCATTACCTATCCTATGGCCGAGGACGTGGCCTCGATCAAGCTCGGCCATCTCAGTCGATTTATCGAGATGGGCGGATTCAATTCGCAGATTTAGTCCTGCTCTCCAGGACTCGGGTATAGCACAATAGACTTATAGTCGCGGTGCTTGTGGCTCTTTTATTGGCCACGACCCATCTATAATCTAATCTAATCTTGGCAGAAACAAAAACGGACAGCTGATGGATCATAGCCCATAGCCATCTCTGAGACAACTTATGATGCACGGACCCGGGTTTGGACTGGAACTGAACCACGTTCCTGATTTTGGTGTTTTGGGACTGCGACCATTATAATGAAATGACGTTAAAAAAAATGTTTTTTTTTTTAATTGTCTTGAAGTCGATGGGAGTCAAATGCTTATGAACCGTAATAAAAATTTTTTTTAAGCTGAGTTTACTTCCTTCTTTTTTCCTTATATTTACGTTAATTTATCCACTCCTTAACAAGATGCACCGGTAGACAGACAAGACTTTCCTTGTGTATGTAACCAATCAAGTGTTATTTGAGGTTATGTATTATAACTGCGAGCAAATCATTGATATACGAGCAAATGCATTATGTTTTTTTTTAGGTTTTTTTATGGACTTCACATTTCTTAAATCTACTGCAGCGAACTCGTGCAGTAAATGAATAACATCACGATGAGTATTGAATATCAACAGTGCCATCCCTTATACCAACGAGTTAACTGGAAGATAATGTAGAAACACGAACGATGGAATTTCGCTCAATAAGAAACCTATTACATATGTGTTTTATATAAAATAAATTGAACTGAAAGTGTGAATCCTAAGACCCGCCATACACGCAGCAATCGATCGGCCGATCCGTCGCCCGATATCGTTATCGGTCAAAGAATCGCTGCGTGTATGCGCAATGCGCCTATCGTTGACCATTTTTTTGACAATTCCAAGTAATTTTGTTCAGCAGATATTTTGTGGCGATCCATCGGCCGATCGATCGGGCGACGGATCGCTCCTTGTATTTGGGGTATAACGTCGATACGAGTTCTCTTTCGGTCAGGATTTTTTTATCACGCATGCTCACGAACGTCAAATGAAATAAAATGAATAAGCTATACATAGTGGAAAGAAGATGTGAAGAGGGAAGGAGGAATAAAAAACGAATATCGCAAGGACAAATTAGCGGAGACAGGCCGCGAGGAAGACCGAGAGCTCCTTAGGAAGACTCACTAGATGCTGCTGGGTTTCGGAAATTGGAGGACACGGTCACTTGACCAGATAATTGGAGGAAATTGATCGAAACGACCAAGGTGAGACGTCGGGCTCTAGCCCCAAAATGATGATGTTGCTTTGTCCGGGGGGAACTTCGTTCTAGCTGATTCTGTTCTGTGTTTCGAAATTAGGATTAGGTTCAATTTCAATAAACATACTCTATTCCTGTGTTTTCTGTATCGAAGCCCTGGGATCTCTGATCCTGATACTGAACGTTACTTCGATATACTTTCCACCAATGTCGATGAGCTCTTAGATAAATACCCTGCATCAGAAATCGTCTTGGCAGGCGACTTCAATGTACACAATGTACAATGGCTTAAATATTCTTCATCTACAAGCCAAGCAGGAAGACTGGCTGAGCTATTCTGTGAATCATACAACCTACACCAATTAGTAGATTCCCCGACCAGAATACCTGATATAGAAGGTCAAAACGCCAACTTATTGGACCTGTTTATAACCTCACACCCCGACAAATATTCAGTATCTGTTTCATCTCCTTTGGGAAACTCCGATCATAAATTGATATCGACCAAATTCACAACTAGGTCACTAAATGTCAATAATCTATCTTCCAACAAGAGACTATTGTGGCATTATGATAAGGCGGACTGGGTTGCATTTAATCAATTCATCAGTGAACTGAACTGGTCTGACTGCTTCTCTACGCAGAACGTCGATTATATAAGCGAGTCAATTAGTAACATCATTTGGTATGGAATGCACTGCTTTATCCCACACAGTTCTAGGAATACCAAACCAACCACCAACTCTTGGTTTAACAGAGATTGCAAAGGGGCTATAAAGAGAAAAGAAGCGGCATACCGTGCATACAAACAATGCCCCTCTGTCGAACTGAGAGAAGTTTACAATTCTACGCGTAACATCTGCAAATCAGTCATAAATAAGGCTAAATTCCAGTTTGACAGCAAAATTAGGCAGAAAGTGTTCGTTCAACGGAAAGGTAGCAAAGGTTTCTGGTCACTCGTCAAATCTGTGAAGAATAACTTCACCTCCTCTTCTATTCCACCACTGGTATATGATGGCAAAATTTACAGTGAACCGCAAGACAAGGCCAACCTGTTGGCCGAAACTTTTGTTGCAAACTCTTGCCTACTACCCACTACTCAGAGTCCACCAGCCATACCCTTATGTGATTCACACCAGAGACCTTTGCATTTCCGCACTAGGGAAGTATTTAAAGTACTCTCAAAACTCGATGTATCAAAATCGGCTGGACCTGATGGCATCTCCCCCTTAGTTCTCAGACACTGCGCTTCCTCGCTAGCCAAACCTCTCCGAAAACTCTTTTACCTGTCCTACGCAACAGGAGTGTTCCCATCATCGTGGAAACTAGCTCATGTCCAACCAATCCCCAAGAAAGGAGAAGCATGTGATCCATCTAACTACCGACCAATAGCACTAACTTCGACCCTATCAAAAGTCTTCGAAACCCTGGTTAACAACCAACTAATGAGCTACCTTGACTCACATCATCTCATCAATGATCGGCAATATGGTTTCCGGTCTTCGCGCTCCACCGGCGACCTAATGACATACCTCACCGAAAGATGGAATCGCTGTATCCACCAATTTGGCGAAGCTAAAATCATTGCCCTCGACATTTCGAAAGCTTTTGATAGAGTTTGGCATCCGGCTCTTCTAGCTAAGCTCCAGGCTTTTGGTTTGGACCCAAAATTAGTTAAATGGATCGAAAGTTTCCTTCACGACCGTTCGCTTCAGGTCGTCCTTGATGGAGTTAAATCAAATTGCCATACCACCAACGCAGGGGTCCCCCAAGGTACTGTCCTTTCACCAACACTCTTCCTTCTCTTCATCAACGATCTTCTCAGCATGACTTCCAACTCAATCCATAGCTTTGCAGACGACAGCACCCTTGACTACACTTACTCTTTCAACTCTGTAGCTGACTCTCGCCGAAATTCAACATCTATCAACAGAGATCGCATGTTTGACTCACTAAATGAAGACATTTCAAAAATTATTGCATGGGGGAAAGCGAATCGAGTAGAGTTTAACGCCTCAAAAACTCAATGTTGTCTACTTTCCAATAAGCGATGTGCTCCACCTACCGCCCAACCCATTCTTGTCGATGGGGTCAGCATTCCTGATTCGCCCATACTGAACATACTAGGTATTAACATCTCCAGTAAACTAAATTGGTCCGACCACATTTTTTGCGTTGCAAAAAACGCAATGAAGTGTCTGGGCTTTCTGAATCGCTGTAAAAGATACTTTTCACCATCTGATCTGGCTCAAATTTACAAGGCTCATATAAGACCGAGACTTGAATTTAATTCCCACATATGGGCAGGCGCAGGTAGAACCGCATTATCCGCGCTAGACAAAGTTCAACGGAAAGCCTTCAAGCTTATTGGCGAGGAACCCATAACATCTAAAATCGAACCGCTTGAACACCGGCGAAGTGTCGGCTGTCTCTCACTCTTCTATCGCTACTACAACCGCCGTTGCTCTGATGAAATAGCCAACCTCATTCCTGAGCGTACTTTTCCTTTACGTAACACCCGACTAGCCAGTCGTGTCCATCCTCATCTTCTAGAACTCAGCAATAGTCGCACCGCCAAATTCCATGACTCGTTTGTATCTAGGACAACACGAATGTGGAACGATCTACCATCTTTTGTTTTCCCCCGCAACTATGACCTACAAAAATTTAAACGGAATGTACACCGTCACCTTATTCAAACTCAACCCATCTCCCCACTACCTTAATCCCTTACCGCCAATGCTGTGCTCTCGCATCAAAGGGTTACCCCCTAAGCTTTGGTATAAACATAAAAAAAAAAAAAAAAAAAAAAAATAAAGCTGTATACATGGTCTCTATTTATTTTTCTGTCTGATGATTTGAATTTTTGTCTATTCGTTATTTTGATAATATTGAAGTAATAGTACTTTCAGTGAATAATAGATTTGATCCGGAAAATAATTTCTCTTGGATCTGTTTATGTTGTCTAGCCGTTGTTATTTTTTCCAATGAAATATCTAACATAAAGGTGAATCTCCCAATTCTCGAAAAACACATTGAACATTGATTGCATTTATTGGAAACCCCGAAATTGTTCTATTGACTCATATCTTCAAGTAAAAAACAAATGCCCGACAACTTATTGCCGTGTTGCTCTGACTTTATCAAAATAAGCCAGCTCACGTACTCGACAGTGATATCTACATAAACAACTAAGATACAAGAATGCGTACTCGTAGGATGCATTTCCCTAGTTGTCGATGTCCGAACTGATTTGTAAATAAATTTGAAAGTCGTTCATATCCATCGTCGTCAATATTTACAATTAAGTCAAACCGTCTTCTTTTGTGTCTGCTATAAAATAGTTCCTGGAATTGTTTACTACTTCTCTGGGAAAATGTTTGTGTTTCACGGATTTTTTCTAATGAATGTTGGAAAATTTGCAGTGAAAGTGATACTCAAGTGGGTTTTGAATTAGAAAGTTTGGCCGACAAAAACATTTCAATGGAAATCGAGATCAATGGAGGAAGACTCAAAATAGGGGATTCTTAAGCTCGGGTGACTAAGCAGGATGCTATGAAGATATTTAGGATTAATTAGGTGTTTATTTACTTTAAACAAAATATGCTAGAAAGAATTTTGTTTTGGAGAAATTTCAACAACAACTATTATTTTGGGACAGATTGTGACGCAGAACACATTATTTTTGACATTTTAAATTGTGAGTAAATGTTCACCAGATTCGACATCTTATTTTCTTATGATAACATGGAGGGTCTAAAAATGGATCGGTAAGTTGGGCATTCATTATTATTCACAAAATTAAAAATTGCAGTCGATAGCTTATGGTTTCAATATAATACAATACAACCCAGTTTTCGGAATTCTTGAAAAAAAAAAAAAATTGAGACGAGAAAAAAGGTAAAATTGGGGAAGGAAGTAGGGAAGTCGTTAGGGCCATCGGTTGCAACGCAGTTAAAAATTCGAACGGCAGTGGTTGTTGTTGTTGTGGTAGCGATGCTTCGAATACTGCAATTCTTCTTGCAACGAGGGGGTTTGGGAGCTCTTGGCCGTTGAAAAACGGGTCGTTCCGGTACGAAGAACTGGCTGCCGCAGGAATGAAGGGCGGTGGTCACTGACCACTGCTAACCAATGTCAAGCCACCAGCGATGGTGGCTTGACATTGGTGCGATGATTTGGTTGAGGTAAACCTCCCCCTGTGGTGTGGGGCGTAAAAATAATACCACGGCCTTTCCCTTTGACGGCCTGTCGTTTAAACCGACAAACAAAGGACAGGATGTGTATGCCAGCAACTTGCACTAACCGATATCTTCTATATGCTAACGAAACGTCAACTATGCCTCGAATAAGGACTGACTCAACGGTTACGACATTTGGCTATCGTACAATGGCAAAGACTGGATTCTGGAATGTGCGTACTCTCTTGAGCAACGATTTCTTCAGTTAGAGAGTGAATTTCTGAGGTGTAAATTAAACATATTAGGAGTTAGTGTGATAAGATGGAGAAAGCAAAGAAATTATCTCTTCAACGGATAGCACTGCAATGTTGCACTTTGGTAGAGCTAGTGGTAATGGTCGTGAGTCGGGTGTGGGGTTCCTTTTAACCAGAGGATCTCACTTCGCCTTATATACACTCAACAACACGACAAAGCGACGGATCATATCTCTGCGAAAACGTATTGTTGAGTGTATTTACATACATATATAAGGCGAAGTGAGATCTAGCCAGTCATCACTGATTTGGTCGCGCCTCTCCCATGGTGCGAGGCATGAGGTGTGGAGGCGCTTGATGAGTTCGTGCCTTGCACCATGGTACGAAACCAGACTCAGGCCGATTTTTGGGGGACATTTATTCATAAAGAGTTTTACTATAAGAGGAGTCGGATGTTAAGACCCATATAAGTGGTATGGGTTCGATGCCAGCTCCCCGCAAACACTTTTTTAGTGATACGGTGCTTAGGGCTCTGTATTGGTCTCTATAGTGCACTAGGGTTCTGTACTGCTTTTTATAATTAACTGGACGTGTTATTTGTGTTTAGCCTTTTTGGGGTTTTGTGCTGCTGTACGGCGTACAGTATAGGCCAACACAGAACCCTCAACACCCAAAAAAGACTAACTATCATTCAAGGGAGGGAAATCAAGGAATTTTCCGAAAAAAAATTTTGAGTCCACTACGGAAGCTTAAAGCCCCAAGAGGTTGCAGCAGGGCTGAATATCACAGCACTGCCTCAAGGAGTCATTGCAAAAATTGCAATTTGAACACTACGCACCCCTAAAAACAACTTAGGATCAACTCAAAACCCTAACCTTTCACTCAACAAAATAACACGTCATGCTAAGTATAAAAAGTAAAAACAAACACAGAAACCTTTTTTAGGGTACAGTACAGAACCCTAGTACACAAGTAAATTGCGTCTTTTTGACATGATTGCTTACACACTGCGGATGCAGCATCGTAGAGTGGCGACGGAGATCTTTAGACTCCTTGAAACCTTGCAAATACTCCATCAAGTTCAATTAACATCAAATTTTAAGTTAATTTATAACTGCTTATGTATCTGTATTTTTTTATTAGAAGTGTTAAAGAAAAGCTTCAATCATAGCCTGAATTATATAAATGCATAATGTATGTATGTACATGTGTATTATCATTATCATGTATAGGGGAGGCACCTGCAGTGTTGGGGTAAATCCCGACAAAACGGAACTTATGCTCTTCACCAGAAAGCGTGAAATTCCCCCTGTTGAACCTTCCCTTTTGGATGGCAAGAGACTGGTCTTTGCTGATACAGCAAAGTTCCTCGGACTTATCTTCGATAAGAAGTTAACATGGAAGCTAAATATTCTTGAACGGGCGAAAAAGGCAACTATTGCGCTGTACTCTTGTAAAAGGGCTAAGAACTGGGGCCTCCAGCCGAAAGTGGTGTATTGGTTATATACTGTAGTGGTACGGCCTTTCCTATTGTACGGGATATGCGTATGGTGGACGGCACTCAGAGTTGCGTCCTATTGTAACCTACTGGGTAAAGTGCAAAGACTGGCTGCGATTGCCATTACTGGAGCTTTAAGAACTACTCCGTAGGCTGGCTTGGACATGCTCCTCAACTTGCTTCCGGTGGACATTCTTGCCGAGCAACTGGCGGCCAAACCAGCCCTGCGTCTTCGTGATACTGGACAGTGGCGCGCGCTGAAGAGTGGGCACTCCACTATTCTGGATAATCTGGATCTTCCAGTAGTAACCGACTATACCGCTCCAAAAGTTATTTTTGGCAACAATCATATATGTAAGCCTGATTCCCTCTAGAGATGAATGGGCGAGCAATATAATATCCGACTCCTTAGCCATCTACACAGATGGCTCCAAGACCGATGAGGGAGTAGGTGCGGGTATTTTTTCGGAGGGACTATGCATTAACGTATCGGTCCGTCTTCCCGACTACTGCAGCGTCCTCCAGGCGGAGATTTCGGCAATAGCGGGAGCTCTGTCCTGGCTGGGAAGGCATGTCCTTACTTTAAAGGATATTACTATCTACACGGATTGTCAGGCGGCGATACGGTCGCTGGAATCGGTTATTTGACATCAAAAACGGCTGTAAATTGCCGGTCGACACTCATGGAAATGAGTAGCTTTTTCAATATTACAATTTGCTGAATTCCGGGCCACAGTGGTTTCACGGGTAATCGGGGGGCTGATGAGCTGGCCCGTCAAGGGGCAATCCACTGCTGCGGATCTTGACCACATTAGGATACACATTGCAGTATGTAAAATGGCAATTGAGTCCGTTGCGATCGGTAGAGCCAATGCTAGATGGCTTAGCGGTAGCACTTGCCAAACAACGAGGACGATATGGCCCATTGAACCGGAAGCATATTGGCAGGGTGGTTTGGGTCATCACAGGGCACTGTCCTATCGGCGACCATGCGAGAAGGCTTCGCCTTCCTCATTATGATTACTGTAGAAGTTGTCATGATGAGGATGAGGAGGAGAGTGTTGCTCACCTTCTTTGTTACTGTCTAACCTTGGCATATAGGAGGAGAAGATTTTTGGGATTCTCCTTTTTCCAGGACCTAGAGGGTTTCGTTAATGTGAATGCGATTCAAATTAATCGGTTTGTTGCCAGCGTCGGCTGGCTGGACACTTAGGGTCAGAGTTTGTAGGCAACTGAATATATGGTGATATCACAACGGACCATGAGTGGTCTATGTGTGCTGCTGAATTGCGGCAACCCCTATACCTAACCTATCATTAAGCGTAAAACAATTCTGATTTGCAAATTTGACAAAACCTCGGCATTTCAATCAATCTTCCAATCAAATACATTTGATAAGTGGCTAATTCAAAAAGATTTATTTTACACTAAAATCATTCGTGAAATTGTCGTAAAATCAACAAAATTATGCAAATAACAAAAGTCAACTTAACATAAAAGAACTTGCGAATAACTCTTGGGCAAATAAAACTGGAAATTGAACACGACACTAAACGACCTTGCCATGGCCGTTTGCATTTGGAAAATATTCGTACGTATACGCGCTATTTTTGATCAACCATGTGTGCGTTTCAATTTTATGCCTGACTTGCAATGTTTTTGTTTTTGGGGCTTTTCTATGCTTTTTACTTGCCTTTTACCATACAAAAATGTTTTATGTTTACTTTCATAATTAGATAGAAGGTGCGATAAGAAAATGGGTAGTGCGAGATTTGGGCATTTGGAAACAAAACTTGTTCACTTTTTATTACATTTTATAGTTTAGTGTTGAATGTACAATATACACACATACAGCCCATTAGAGCTAAAAGTAAGATCAAGTCGTCTATCTGTCTAGTCGAGCAAGTCTGAATTAAATAAATATATACCTATATGCATATAAAATGAAATAGGTAGAACTACGATTCAATAACTGCTGGAAATTCCTGATACAGTGGACCCCGCTTAATGTGATCGCGGAAAATGCTATCACCCGTTTATTGTTATCAAAATTTGAAAATCAAACCAATCTTATAACAATAATACATAATAATAATAATAGGACGTTTAGTATGTATTGCTTTTGGTAATTGATATTCCGGTTAATGTTATCAAGTCGCCTATGCTAGAGCTCAAAAATTTGAGCCTAAACTGAAAAACAAAACAAAATTTTCGTGCAATTGATTTTGTTAACATTGGACCTGTACGTTGTGTCCCTCTCTTAAAAAATTTGGCGGTCATTTTTGTTTTAGTTTCGCAGTCAGTATTTATAGTAACTCCGCTGCTACATTCTACTCCGTTTTGTTACGACGGCACCAACCATTTTTATTGAAGAGAATATTGCAAACAAATTTAAATTTGAAGAGCAGTATGTAACTTCACGGTCAATTATAAGCATGCTCATATATTCTGTTTCGATCTCTTAGTGATTAGTTTCAGTTTCAGTGGTCACTACTGAAGGCTTCTCAATAACACGAACTCGAGCTCAAACACGAATATATGGTGAAAGTGCCCCCGAATGGCTCAGGACAAACACATACTTCATACATCTGAAGAGAATGCACCATGTCCGTGATTCGACACTCTGTCGTCACGCTAACGATAAAGAGACATGGAAGATGTAAAGTTGGGGTCTAAAAAGGATGGAGGTGACACTAAAAAACCACCTATCAATCGTCAAATGTTGGAATATCTAATTTGGGAGGAATTTCATGATTTTCGTTTTTTTTTTCGCTTAATATTATTGTCCGTTTATTGTTATCACTTCTATTCAGTCCAAACTTGACCACAATAAGCGGGGCCCACTGTATTTATTATCAAAATCAGATACTGCTTTTGGGCAATGCTGCCGAATTTAGAGCGACTAAAGGTCAGTCATCTTAATTTCCCAACGGGTTTCACATTATTGAAGAAATGTTCCTGCTTTGTATGGGAGGTGATAACCTCCGACTTATTCGACCCATATCCTGTAATTTAAGCAATGATTGATGCACTGTCGTCTCCCTGAGTGGACGACTCTCTCTGTAAGCTCATCAACCTGATGCTAACATCTAGGGTTAGTTGCACTGAGTTGAGCGTGTCGTCCGCTCATAGATACATTAATAGGGGCACCGCGCAGGGTGGTGTTCTCTTCCCTCTCTTAAGGAATGTTGTGGTAAATGAGCTTCTCTTGGATCTGCAGGCGCTGGGATGGAAGGTGACTCTTTGTTTTAACAAATTGGGAACCACAAAATTTTGCGTTAAAGTTAATCCACTAAAGACGGAACTTGTCCTATTTTTATACCCTAGACTTGTAATATAGGGTATATTGTTTTTGTCACGACGAAAATATGTAACACCTTAAAGGAGGCTCCGGAGGTATAGCAATGTGTATTTATAAATGATCAGGGTCACCTCCTGATTCGATTTAGCCATGTCTGTCTGTCTGTCCGTCTGTCTGCCTGTCTGTCTGCCCGTTCGCACGATAACTTTCGATAGAATGAAGCCAGAGCCTTGAAAATTTGGCCTAATGTTGGCAGTATGATATAGTTGGTTGGTGTT
Source organism: Chloromyia formosa (assembly GCA_964017055.1). Classification (NCBI taxonomy): domain Eukaryota; kingdom Metazoa; phylum Arthropoda; class Insecta; order Diptera; family Stratiomyidae; genus Chloromyia; species Chloromyia formosa. The sequence goes on from OZ024817.1 coordinate 13,871,748, forward strand.
GAAACCGGCATGATCAGGCCAGCAGAACGCCTACCTCCCCTACTTATTTAAAATAACTAAATATATCTATTATATTAGTAGTCCGGATGGCGCAACGGTTAGCACGTTCGCCTTCAACGCACTGGGCCCCGGTTCAATTCCGGGGATTTACGTGTCGGACTATGAGCCCACTCAGCTGTTAAATGAGTACCAATTATGGGGTAAATAACTCGGTTGAGCGTGTTGCTGATCACATACCTCTGCACGAAAACCGTCACGATCTAGAAAATGAGATGATGAACTCATCTCGAGGCCGTGGTTCAAATTGGACTGTTGCGCCAGTTATTTATTTATTTTATTTTAAATATATCTATAATTACCGATTAAAAAAACGTGAAAAACTCTAGCCTTGGTAGATTGCTCATGAGGGTAATCTTATACTCTCCTAAAAAAATAAAATCGATGAGTTGAAAACTAACGGTAATTTTTTGCAAAGAGCCCCGTACTACCCTACTTTTCGCGTTTTTTTGTCTATAACTGTTGAACCAATTGACGTAGACACCTGATTTTTGCCATGTAACCCTGAAGTGAGAAGCTGCTTGAGTTTTAGTAAGTTGGGCATAATCAGATCAAAGGAACGCCTACCTCACCTACAAATGACAAAAAATTAAATATTACTTTAATTACGATAACTTTTGATAGAATGACACTAGGAAGTTGAAAATTCATAAGAATGTTAGTAGAGAGATCTAGTATTGAAAATGGGCAAGATTGGACCCAAGCAACTCCTACCTCTCCTACAAATGAAACTTCAAATAAGCGATAACTTTTGATACAATGAAACCAGCGGCTTGGAATTTTGGTCAAGTATTTAAAGTGAGATTTAGTTAGTTTGTATTACAGATGGGCCAGATCCGACCCAAGGAACCTCTACCTCCCCTACAAATGAAACATTACATAAGAGATAACTTTCGATAAAATGAAGCTAGTGCCTTTGAATTTTGGTTAAAGGTTTGTAGTAGGATCCATTTGGCTTATACTAAAAAACGAAAAATCCGACGAACAAACCCTTACTTCCCCTACAAATGAAACTTTAAATAAGCGATAGCTTTCGATAAAATGGAGCTAGTGACTTGGAAAAATTCGACAAATATTTGTATTGCCTGTTAGTTAGTGGATTTTGTTTGAGAATGGTCAAGATCCTTCTGAATGATTGCCAACCTCCCCTATAAACTGGCCATTTAGGAAACTCACTTGGAATGCATATGGCCGTTGTCAATTGGTACTTTTGGTATCACAACTAGGTCTGTACAAGTCTACGGAAAATACGTTTCGGACTCCAGGCCGAAGCGAACCTTCGGTCTGGTTTATTTTCGGACGAATCAAAGAATTGAATAGTTCGGCAGCGGCTGAAGATACATTGACCATTTTACTTTTCCAGTACTCCAGTACAGTACTGTCGAGTGTCGACCCTGGAAGTATAGATATTTTCGAGTTGGATATCAGGAAATAGCATAGCACAGCAAAAAATTAAAAGAAACTAGGGTATAAATATTCAATGCTATCTCTAATCAAATTAAATTACCCGAAACTCATGGATTAATAGAAAAATGCTGCATATGTTTTATTACAATACGTTTTTTCCCCCGTGAACAACAACATAATTTACATTAATTAATTCTCCAATAAATTCAGTGGAAAATTAAGGCCATTTCAAAATAGAATACAACAAAGAAAAGCCAAAACCCATACCACATCGCAAAAATATAGTTTCAAATCTAAACATTCTGCTCTATGGCTAAATATCCTACTATTGTTAACTCTAGACTAACTAGAATATAATGGAAATTGATGTTTCCACTATCCAAAGGTCAACATTTAAATTTTCCTATTCAAATAACAATTTGAAATGTTGCTTGGCACAGTTTCTATAAACAATTGATCAGGAATGGACATTATACTCGTAATTACAATTAGCATGTGAAAATTCTGCTCTAATGCCTTCATCGGATCATCGTCTACATGAATAGGGTCGAGGATATCTGTGAACTAATTTTTAAATGATTTTTGTATTATAAAAATAGTAGCATGTAGCTGTTAGAGTTATATTAAATTTCTAATTTGATTTTCTATCTAAATCTCATAAATTTTCAATCGAATAATTTTCGAATAAAATTCTCTGAAATTGAATAGTAATAATTAATTTATTTATAAATGCATTAATGAAATCCAAAGAAATATTGGTTAGGCTTCAAAGATTTGTGATGAAGTGATTGTGATTCCCCTCTCATCAGGCCTGAAGATGACAACCAGAAGGACCAAAAAGAGGAAAGCATTTTCTTTAATAATAAGTTTGGCACCCCGTCCTCCCCGGCAGATTTTTTATTCGAGTGGCCTTTTGCTAAAGAGCTCTTGAGGTCTAACGAACGAGCTCTCTCCCGCGGGATGATTGGCCAGAGACTCTGTGGAGAAATCCGTAAGAATGAGCTTGGCCTGCTCTTCTTCACAGACATCAACAGTTTCGCACACTTCGCGAGCAAACGGTGCATCCTCGCTTGCTTTTTCACCACAGAAGGTATGTGAGAAGTGGAGTGCGGCGGCATTCACAGTGGTTTCATTATTTGGTTGTAAGGTGTCGTCCATTATGAGGTCTTGGGTTCGATCTTTACGGCGGGTGATTCTATTGATCTCGTTGAACATGTCAGATCCGGGTCTAATTGCTCTTAGCCTAAACTCAATGGAGTGATTTAGGTGAGCTTTTGTTTTAACCAGAATTAGAATGTTCACCACCCTAATAATCAATTTAATACGTCGGTATTCGTCATTGTTCAGTCGAAGATGGTAGATACGATTATTTCCTGGGGCAGATCCTTAAAAATATAGTAGCGGCTACCCTTGGAGACGATCACATCATCAATCGAGGGTTTAATCAGTTAATTAGCTTGGGCGATGAAAACCATGAATTTCTGAGGCTAATAGGTCTCTGGTGTTTTCAATTGTTATTCTGCTGAACTTTTTATCGATCTCGGTAGAGAAAGCAGTCGAATCCACCTTCCCGTACGAAACAAAGTGTTCCGGATCGGAGTATAGAAACCGCGAGGTGTCGACACCAGTTAGTTGCACCAGCATGTGGTCAGATTCGGCCTCAGGGACTGCGCAGAAGTAAGAGCCAAGAGCGATGAGTTGGTGAAAAAGATTTGGTGACACCAGGAAGAAGTCAATAATGCTCCCAGCACGCCTGAAAGTGGGCTCATGTGGGCCAATAACTTGATTTTCTGCCGGCTTTGAGGATAGCCATGTGTTGATGGCATCACCGTATGGGTTCTTAGAACTGTTTCCCCGGTTCCAGTGATGGACATTGAGGTCGCCAACGATAATGAAGAGTTGACAGCTGCCAAAATTGGCTCCTCAACGAGCTAAGCGGCGGCCTGTGCTTGCTGTAGCTCAGCTCGGGAGATATGGGTTGGGGTTTTGCCGCTCGCTGCCCCTGTCCACACATATTAAAAAGGGGATTCACAGGCCTGGGATAGACAACACAAACGATGGGTGTGAAATTTGTTAATAGGAAGGTAAGCGTGGAGTCAGCCGGCTCAAATGCCATCATTTGGTGCTCCGAAGTCCAGATGGCGGCGGACCTCGGCCTTCTTCACCCGCTAAAAAAAACACAACAACCCAACCTGCAATGGCCACCGCTGAACCGGAGTATTGGTCTAAATACAGAATGCTATTAAACACAAAGAAAAAAACACAACTTTTAAACGCGATGCACGACACGGTCTGAGGTTATGATACTACCGAATTTCCATTATTTTTACAACAACTCAATTCGCGGCTTAAGAAGATCTACGCGCAACGAATACAAAGCCGCGGTACAACTAACTCGACATGCACGTTGTCCGTCCTCCAAGACCATCGATGTAGCAATAATTGGCGTAGAAAAAACAACCGGCGCAAACGACAGAACTGCACCTCAGACCAAAATTCGTCGCTTGTCCGCCTTTTTCAACGATGGGGCCGTAACAAACAAATCAGCACTTTCTCAAAGAGGAATAACCCAACCGGCGTCTTTGGCGGGCGACTTGCAACCTCTTGTTGTGGCCAGGTCTATCTCCTTGATCGCATCCTTCACTCCGTTTGGGAAAATAGACGGACAAACATTCTCCGACAGCTGACTAATTGAGGAAGGGTTCCCTCGATAATACTTACTTAATTGCCCTAACCCCTTGTGCGGCATAGCGCGTCAACTGTTCCATGTGGCCCAGTTGGCGTTTCGTTGGCATAAATTGGTTTCGGAGAATGCAGTTGCCAGCGTGCACCTCCTGCACATCCATGGCCACGTATGTCGTCGTGGACGGGATTCGAACCCGAAACGCCGGTAGTTAAACATGAGACTGATGCCTCAACACACTGCGCTACCGGTCGCCCCTACAATTCAAATTTCGTTAAACTGTAACACCAAAACGATATGTCAGCAAAGTCCCAAAATGAGAATCTCTTCTGAATGGGGCCCCTGGCGGAATGCTCAGTTTAATGTTTTGGCAAGCGGGCCGGTGGCAGGTGATCATCTGCGTTTTTATCGGGATGATGCGATGACAAAGCCCCCAGTGTCGAAAGGGGGCCACCCTAATTCCAACGAGCCAGTGTTGTTTCTAAGAGAAATCTTCAACGCCGACGATCTGAATTTACCAAAAACTCCCGGGTGAGCGCGAAGGTCCGGCGGATGACAAGCAGACTGTCAATCGCCATAAATCGACGAACAAAATGTGCCGATTTAATTTCGCCGGCAGCAGAAATCACGACGTTGAAAATTTGGCACTTCTTATTTTTGCGTCTGCACGGCAAAATAAATCCGGTCGATCCCCTCGTCAGGTGACAAGCCACCTCGTGACATTTTTTTTTTCAACTGGCCGGCTCAAACGACTCTCAGTGCAACGGCCCTTGCAACGAAAATCGTCGTTTTCGGACTTTTCGACGGTGGGACGGCAAGAAAAAACCACCAACTTCCCGAAAAAAAAGAAAACCCCCGCCGGTGTCCTCGTGGATGACTTTTTCACTCTCGATTCCCCCGATGACAGCCGTTTTGGCGCGAACCTCCGCCCTTCGAGATGAAAATGGTCCGGAGTGGCTTATCATTCCCACAGAAAACATAGCCGCCAAGTTCGCCTATAAGAGGCCGATTCTAGCTCATAAATGAACATTTTTAAAAATTGTAACGACTTTTCACAAATACTACAATATAAATCATTTGAAATAAAGTCAAATCGCATATACTTGTGAAAAATATTCAAATTCAAAAATAGACACTTATGTGTCAGAATCGGCCCATTTCACATATTATGTGACGGACAAATTAACAGGATGACCCCGGCGATAAGACGTATCCATGTCAAAATGGGTTCATGTTCAGTTCAGTGGGGCATAGCGCGTCAACTACTTCTGCGCGCCATCGTACTCTGTTCTGGCTGGACAATAGGGCGGAAGACTTATATTACGTTTACACTATCCCCAGATTACTTCATCTGCTGCTTAATCTGGGTGTGGTGAGTTTAAAATTGTATGTATTTGACAGTTCCAGATTAAAACAGCCGGCGCAGCTGAAGTAATCTGGGGATAGTGTAAACGTAATATTACCCAGCGCACTACACTCCTTCGCCACAGATCGACGCCATGTTATTCTAGGACCCCCCCCCCCCCCCCTTGGTCGGCCTTGGTTAGAAATGGGGTTCCATTTCACGGCATGCAAAGCAATGCATTTATCACTATTCCGCAATGTGTGACCTATCCACTGTCATTTTCGCCTGCGTATCAATTAGTCGTTGTGGCTAGTTGGAATTAACCATTTAATGTACATATTTCGATAAATATTTCGAACATACATATCTAGTTGCCCCGGCCACACCACTAGATGAGTAGATCAATCCAATCAGCTTTAAAATTCAAATTAAATTTCTATCTATGCCCAAAACACACCGTTTCCTTACTTTCTGTGCACCAAAGGAGAAGAAAAAATATTTGCCTATTCGAGTGATTTATGCTTGCCTCCAAGCTATGCGTCTATACATGGATATAGCCTGTGTATAGCCAATCCTTGCTAGCTACATTTTCTTCTACAAAGTGTAATTAGTCCAAAACACTAAACAATGAAGACATTCCTGGTCCAGACGATGATGGTGTTGATGATGATTCTGCCCGATTCCAGACCAACAGAAGATACTAGATCTGCAGTTCAAAGAACATAAACATGACATGAATGGGATATGCTTCCTCTGGACTCTCTTTGAAATGGGCATGTGTCTGATCCAATGGTAATTTAATGGAAATAAAATGTTTTCCTGACGCTCGCAAACAGTCCACCTGAAAAGAAGCAAAAAAAATTTAAAATAAATCCAATTACTTATGCACCAACAATCTTTGCGCCAATGGTCAATGTATCGGCAATGGAGAGCATAACAGGATTGCTGAAACCATGTTTCACTTGGACTTCGGGTTAACATGGAGCAGGTGACTTCATAAATCTCAAAAAGCGAAACTCTGTTCCTTATTACACAATCGGCAAATTGAAAAGTTGTTGCTACAGTACGGTGTTGTACACTTGTACGAGTACTCGTATTTCTAATGAGAATTCGTTGTTTTGACTGTTGGACTCGGGTTGTAAAGTGAATTTTGTTAGCGATTTGAATACCACATCTGCACCACTATTTCAGCTACCAGACGATCAGAGTACCAGAACAATTAACATATTTTATATGATAAGGAAATGTGTGAGAATTGGTGATAAATTGAAGATACTTAATGAGGTCGTTTGGGAGAAATTCTATTTTTTTTTCTGTGAATCTGAAAAAAATCGTTTTATGGAATAAAATTAATTCACCTGTAAGAGTAGAGAGTATCACATTATAAAAAATACGATCTTCTTGGTATGCGTTTATCATTTCCTGGAAATGGTATTCAGGGTATTGGTCATACATGAAAAGAAATATGGACGCGTCCTTCAGGACTTCCTCTACACTTTGCAAGAAGGGTTAGGTTAGGTTAGGTTAAAAGGCTGCCGCGGATGACGCAGCAGCCACCAAAGGGCCCGCTGTGACACCTACCAGGATGAACACCTATCTCATTGAAATTGCCATCCATTGAACCAGCCAGAGCTGGCAATGAACAGACAAAGCCTGAGCGGGCTCATGCCCCTTAGCTCTTCCAAATGAAGGAAGAAAGAGTCCCCCAGAAAGACCCGCCTCCTCGCAGCCAAGGCAGGACAGGTGCATAGAAAATGGAAGGTACTCTCCTCCTGGTCAGCATCCTCGCAGCTACAGCTCTACAGAAGTCATTGTAGGGTAAGCGAAGTCTTCTTGCGTGCTCCCAAATTGGACAGTGCCCAGTGATAACATTCACCACCACATCAATGTGCTTCCTATTCAGTGATAATATTGCAGCCGAACGGCCGGGGTCCGCTGTGGGCCATAACCTCTTCATGGTTTGACACGAACCGTCCTCAATCCATCTAGCGCTCGCTTTATTTTTCGCGTTAGAGTTGATAATTTGCTTGCAGTTTTTAAAAAGCACTCCGATGTCCCAACGACCAATTGCCCCAGTCGTCCCAGCCCGAGCAAAGCAAGTTCATCAGCCACACAATTACCAGCATAAGCACTGTGACTTGGAATCCAGCACAATGTGATTTCAAAGTAACGTCCCATCTCAACAAGAAGCGATCGACAGTTCGTAACCGTCTATGATGTCGACAGAGCCGATTCAAGTGATTGAATTGCAACCTGACTGGCAGTGCAAATAGTGAGTTTCCTACCAATTGTGACATTATATCCCAGCCAGAACTTCTGAAATCGCCAAAATCTCTGCCTGTAGCGCGCTGCAATGATCTTGTATGCGGAAAGATAAACTAATATTCAACGTCTCCGAAAAGATACCGGCTCCCACTCCAGCATCCGTTTTGGATCCGACACTATATAAAACGATGGAGTCTGGGTTGAGTGATTGCCTCAGTCTCCCACATGTCCCTTGAGGGAGTCTGGCTCACAAAATTCTTTCCAAACATATACTTAGGAGAGATATAATCCGTATATGCAGGGAGGTCAAGATTATTCAGAATAGCAGAGTGGCCGGAGCTTAGCGCAAGCCACTGACCGGTCTAGTGAAGTCGCAATGCTATTATCGCTGCTTTCTGTTCATCAAAAATATCGAGCGGTGTAAGATTTAGAAGCACGTACAGGCCAACTGAAGGCGTGGATCGCCAATCTTTGCACCTTCCACAAGAGAGTCCTGTGGGAACCCATTTTAAGCGCCGTCCACCAGACAAGAATGCCATGCAAAAGAATGGTCCGAAGAACTGATGTGTACAGCCACAAACTTCGGCTGTAGTCCCCAGTTCCGACCTATCGCCTTCCTGCAGGTGTAGAGTGCCATAGTGGCTTTGTCAACACGTTCCTGAACATCTGGCCTCCATCCCAGCTTCCTGTCTAGAATGATGCCAAGGAACTTTGCCTACCCGAGGGCAGGTTGTGTCTCCTTGTAAAGAGTACAAATTCCGTTTTGTCAGGATTCACCCTGACACCACTCCGATTAGCTTAACTGACCACAGTCGGTATAGCATTCTGCAGCATCTCACTAAGAACGCTCGGAAACTTACCTGTACCTGCGATGGCAACACCGTCGGCATAGGAAACAACCCTGCATCCCAGCCTTTCAAGATCCAAAAGCAATCTATTGATTGCAAGATTCTATAACAGCGGTGAGAGCACACCACCTTAAGGTGTGCCCCTACAGACGGACCTACGCACAGTAGACTCTCCCAAACTGGACTGTATAACCCTGGAAGTTAAGAGCAGGTTAATTATTTCACACAACGAATCATCCACCAGCAGACCCGAGAGTGCCTGCGAGTCCCATGTAAGATGTTGTTAAAGGCACCCTCAATGTCCAGAAAAATCACCATGGTGTATTCCTTGTGACTGAAGGATTTTCAATGCAGCTAACCAAAGAATTCAGAGCGGTGTCCACCGATCTGCCCTTCCAGTAAGCGTCCTGCGAGGTGAACAGCAGTCGAGATGGAATACTGTCACGTAGATGGATGTCAATTAACCTTTCAAAAGTCTTAAGAATGGTGGAGGATAGACTAATCGGTCTGAAGTCATTAGGGCGCACATGTGAGCTCTTTCCTGTCTTTGGTATAAAAGCCACTTTAACCTCCCTCCATATATAAGGAATATATGTCAACCCCAGGCAAGCTCTAAAAATAATCGCCAACCAAGGGTACACGATGTCCGATGCGTGTTGCAGGTCTGCCGGAATGATGCCATCCGGCCCAGTGGATTTGTAAGGCTCGCAACTATCGATCGCCCATAGAATCTTTTCTTCTGTAATAATCGATCCTAGTTCACATGTAGTCCCAGCTGTTGTAGACGAAGGGTCGAAACTATCGATCGCCCAAATAATCTTTTCCTCTATAATAATCGAACCTAGTTCACATGTAGTCCCTGCAGTTGTAGACGAAGCCAAGGGCATTGTAATTGTCGAACCTCTGGGGAAATGCGCATCGAGCAGAACCTCAACGGTCTCTGTACTTGATGTCGTCCAAGAGCCGTCCTCCTTTTGCAGGAAGCTAGGCATAGAGGGACTTGTTGAGAGGATTTTGCGAAGCCTACAGATCTCACTCGACTCCTCAATACACTCACAGAAATTCCTCCACGAGGTCCGTTTTGCATTTCTAAGCTCCTTTTTAAAGAAACTCAAGTGTTTCATGTAGGATTTCCAGCCCAGTGGCCTTAGCCTTGTTAAAACTTTTCCTACACGCACGTCAGTGCTCCGAAATTTGAGAATTCCACCAGACTGGCTTCTTCTTTCCTCGGTAACTACTTACAGGAGAAGATTTGGATATCGCACTATTTATTACTTCCGTAAGGTCCCGTACAGGATCGTCGACCTCTTCCTTGGTGTTGGGCTGCCCCGGTAAAGGGGGCAGTGCTTCCAATAGAGCTTCTCGGTACCGTGTCCAGTCTGTTCTTCTTCGATTTAAGATACGCAGTGTGGCCACTGAACGTGCATCCAGGCTGAATTGTAGTCAACGGTGATCGGGAAATGAGCGCTCGGATGATATTCTCCAGTTCCGCAGCTGATGCTGGATATTCTCAGATACAGGGGATATATCCAACACCTCCCACCTATTGCGGGTGCCGAATGTTGGTTCATTACCTACGTTGCATATCAGTAGGTTAGTGACAATAATGCATTCAAACAACAGCTCCCCCCGTGCATTTAGATCAGAGCTGCCCCACACAGTGTGATGCGCATTGACATCACACCCGAGAATGAGGCCCATTCTTGTTTCTTTTGCCTTTGTAATTGCCTCCCTAGTATTTGTAGCAGGCAGCAATCCTTCATCGTCATATGGAAGGTAGGCCGATGCAAGAAGGGTTAACCGATGGAATTTCACCACTAGAAAGCAACTGATTCATTTTAATTGCAACTAACAATAAAACTAGATAGTTAATCACTACTAAAATAATTAAATCCATCTGATCATGATCAGCAAGTAGGTATGTAGTTCACGTTCCAATTTCCACAAGGATGATCCACTTGCTCTCAACTAATCCGCTTTTTCATTGTTTACACATCCAAAGCATTATGGGATGTTGCTTTATTGGAGCAAAACAATATTAGTGAAAACTCGAAAATTGAGCGCGTTACCATTTCGAATCGTCTAATTCACTTAATCGCCATCATTCTATTCTGGGTGTTGGATACTAATTCTCGAGAGACGACGGTAAAGAGCTAAAAATGTGTTTTCTCGCATGGTTTCTATCCAATTGTTTATGGTTCATTCCCATCAAATTTTCACATACCTAAGCGGTTTTTAGACAAACACAATAAAAAAGACTGTCTAAACGCAATGGAAAATATTTAAACAATTTCTTTTATGTAAGTTGATTAAAATTATTATGTAATTTATGTCCAGGTAGAATTTTAGTGTACTCTTCATCCTGTGCTTCAAAGACAAATCAATTGTGTGTGTGTCTTTTTTTTTGCTTTGAGAGAAACTTTTCTCCCAGGAAAATTGAAAAACGTGTCTGGACTTTGGAAGGATTATGTTAAAGTAGAGAGGAATTTCGAAAATTCAATGATGCTCGTTTTAGATGAATTTATTTTAAAAATAATTTCATGTATATACAAATCGCGAATATGTTTTTATATTTATATTTGGGGCGTGTGAGTTAGATCGTTGCCGGTGGCGGAAAGCAAAAAAATAAAATAAATAATACACAGAAAAGGTGCTTTGAACATTAAAAGACACGTTTATTATCGAAGATACGTTTTACAATTCAGGCGGTTCACAAACGCGGTACGGATTGACTGGGGCGGTGAATTAGCATACGAGCCCATTTATTAACTTGTAATGTTGAGTCAGCACATGGTTTCCGTTAACTTGGAATTGAAGGTACGAACATCTTCCCATGCAGTGTCCGATGTCACAGACGCTGACTTAGACAAAATATTTTTTGAGGAATGTGGGGGTGTCGTATACATAACTCGCCCCCCTTGACAATAAGAATTCTCCTGAATTCTAGTAGGTATATCAATTTTTATAATTTTTTGTTTTCTTTTAAAATAAACCAATAACCCCAAAATCGTAAGTATTACAATTATGATTGCAGTTATATTGATTCCATATATCCAATTTTTGTGAACTTGTAATTCTTTAATTTTATTTATATTTTCAATATTATTGATTACAATATCATCTAAAGTTATTTTGTCAGAAAAATTATAAGGCTGAATATTTGTTGGAAAATAGAAACGATCTTCGAATTTTTCTTGAATATTCGAGAAGTAATGGTCTAGAATTTGCAAAGTACAGTTATTGAAGTGAATTAATACATTTCCAGATAATACAAGTTTTCTTACATCACAATTTTGTGTTAATTTTAACTGTTTAGCTTTTTTATTAGAATTGTTTCAGTATCAAGTTCGATAATTTCTAAATTTTGATTTTTAATTAATTTGCAGCTTTGGTAACAAGTACAATGTTTACTTACACTAAGTTCGTTTAATGTTTTTAATTTTTCATATTTATATGCTGTGTTATTATAGGTAAATACTATTTCTTTTTCAAAGTCAATTTCTTTGTTTTCTTTGTTGGGGATTGGTATAATTACATTGAGCTGAACAGTTACAAATTCCCTGGGGATTTTAATCGCAAATAGTAACAAATTGTTTTCAGATTTAGCTAAGCCTACTTTTACATATTGTAACTTTTGTACATCAATATCAAATTTCCTTATTTCTTCATCGGTTAAAATACTAGGATGAAGTATGCCGTTTCTTGCAGATGCAACATTATCTTGAAGATTTTCTATTCTGTTTTTTAGGATTTGAATTTTAAAGAATTGGTCGTAGTAGAGATTATTATTGAGTGTATTGTTTGACAACTGATTTATTCTGTTTAAAATTAAATTTCGATCTTGTTGAACAATGTTTTTTAATTGTTTCATAGCGTCACTAAAGTTTCGGTTAATGTCTACTTGTTTGTTAAGTGTTGTAATTGCGTAATGGTTGTTTGTGTCTGTTATCTTTAAATGTTCGTCAATGTCACGTCTATCGTTTTCGTCCATAGTTCCGAAAAGCCATTTTTGGGCGTGTCCAATAAGGTTTATTAACCCCCGTTTGTGTCTGTTACTTTGTGGTACTAATGTTTTAATTTTATTTGTCAGGTGTTCTAGTTCTGCAATTAATATGTCTTTGTTTTGTCCATATGTACTGTTTATATTGTTTTTGAAACCCTCAATAATTTCCGAAATTTCGTGTGTATCGATAAAATGGATTATAATGCTGCTTTTAACTACTACTTCTGCTGTTGTAAGTTTTATTTCAGTGAACCCATTTTGTTCAGCAATATTGTAAACGTTTAACATGCCATGAACTGGAGTTACGAGTATTAATACAGTTAATACCGTTAAGAGCTGGACAATTTTTTTTTGTTACTTAAGGATATCAATAAGAGTTTGAGTAAACATCATTTTTAAGTTATAAGTTTCCCTTGAACTATTTCCAAAATCATTCTTTCTCGAAAGTATGGAATATTTGATTGTGTAAACGTTGGGCTACCATTTCGTGTAAGGTGTTCAGCTATCATGCAGCTGAAGACTCCACAATCTTTGTCGTTACTTTGCCTGGGACAATCAGCAACATTGTTTTTTTCGAATGCTTCTGTGTCGAACGGCATTTTCCTTTTGTCTGAAGATTCTTCTTTCAGATAATTTTCTAATGAGTCTTAAAGTTCGGAATTTGTTCCTGAATGTTTATCACGACGTCCTTCGCTTCGCCTTGTATTTTTTCGAAGTAGATTAGCCTCGTTGCCGCACGTTTAGTATCCTGGTCTTCTATACTACGTAAGTAATACTCCGTGCTGCTGATAAAGCTGTTGATGGATGTGTCGCCTTTCCCAGTAAAGGCGTTCATGTTTCGAATCTCCTTCAGAACCCTGTTGTTTGGGTTGTTATTCTGACTCAACGAGAGTTGATGATGGGCCGCCGCCAGTTGTCCAATTTGGGTGTCTCTTGTCTGATTGGACACCAATTGTTGTACTGCAGTTGCCAGCTGCGAGATCTGGTCCTCTTTTTCTCGCATTTGGCTTTCGATTGCGAAGACTTTCTGCTCCATTGTCTCGTTATTTTCATTAATTTTTCTATTGTAGCACTTATTCCGCTTTTCTCTCCTTTTGTTCGCTTTTCCACTTTTGTCCGCCTCTTTTCGGTTTTGGTGTTTTTTTTTGTAGCTGATTCAGGAAGTTCAATGTTCCAGGTCAGAAGCGAATTTTCGTAAAATTCAGCTTTTCGGGCAATGCAATTCCCTTTATGTGTTATAGTCACTTTTTATTAGCTGACTCAGGAATTTTTATTTTCCAGGCCAGAAGCGAATTTTCATAAAATTCAGCTTTTCAGGCAATGCAATTCCCTTTTTATATTAATTATTGCAATTTCGCGTACCTTCGCGGTTTTTACGAAATTTTTAAACACGTAATACCTTCGCGTTTTTTCACGTTTTTTCCGACTGCGCCAGTTAGATCGTTGCCGGTGGCGGAAAGCAAAAAAAAAAATAATACACAGAAAAGGTACTTTGAACATTAAAAGACACGTTTATTATCGAAGATACGTTTTACAATTCAGGCGGTTCACAAACGCGGTACGGATTGACTGGGGCGGTGAATTAGCATACGAGCCCATTTATTAACTTGTAATGTTGAGTCAGCACATGGTTTCCGTTAACTTGGAATTGAAGGTACGAACATCTTCCCATGCAGTGTCCGATGTCACAGACGCTGACTTAGACAAAATATTTTTTGAGGAATGTGGGGGTGTCGTATACATAACTTGTGTGCTCGGTTGAAGTCTGAAAGACACGTGGAGCTGCATTAGTATTTGGAGAGAAAGTTAATATAAATAATAGTTCTAAATGTCGGTTAAACTGCCTGTTAACTAACAGAGACATCAGTTTATTGAAGCCAAACTGCCAAGTACACATATACACTGGATATCCTTTATAACGACATTGAAGGGATCCAGCAATTTACGTCGTTATAGCCGGTCGTCGTTATAAACGTCATATTGTTTATAACGACCATGGTCGTTATATCCACTTCTGGTTGCGTATAACAACCGTGGTCGTTACATGCAGGTAAAACAGGGATACAAAAAATTTAAGCAAAATCGACTTAAAAACAATTTTTCTCTTTAAAAAAGTTTAGTTTTTTGAAAATAGGGTTTTGGCGAGCCAATCTCTGTATCTACCCTCGCCTTATAATATTAGTTTGCGGTTAAGTTGAAGATTGTTGGTGAAGAGAATCACGAATTTATTTTAAAAGGTCGTTAGCTGTTTCAAGGAACAAATAAATTGTGGTTTATCTGGGATACTGTTTGCTTTAATTCCTGGTGGCTCGTGGGGCATAGCATGTCGACTACTAATTCCGATACGACATTAGACTAAAAAGTGCGTTTAGAGCTGCACTGAAAACTTAAAAATAGTATAGCTATAAGAGACAGTGTCATATGGGTACAATTTTGCTAGCAAGTTGGCAGCTCGCAAGTTTACAGCTGGTGAAGTTGTATTCCAAAAATACAATTTTGTCCTCTCGGAGCTACAAGCTGTCAAAACAGCAGTATTGTGCGCCAGTTGACTTTGATTTTAAAATTTTTTTATGTTGTTTCCAAGCATTTTTATATTGCTGTATTACTCGCACGTTGCTTTCTCGCTTTATCATATTTTACAACTTGACGACAAGTCCGGAAAGGCTGTGACTTGTTGTTACTACTACGCCCCAGCCCCACAATACAGTGAAAGAAAAAACCATAGCTACGGTGGCCGCCTGGGTTCTCAGCTGATTATTTTATTAACAACTGGCCGATTATGTTATGGTTTGGTCGTAGATATTTTTTCGACTACAGAATGATGCAACCCATTCAACAAGTTTTCGAATTAAATTATTGCTGAATGACTTCAATGCCCTTATATTAGAGCGGCGATAAACAATTAAAGCCGTAAGAGCTTATAAACTTACAGGTTAGCTATTATAATAATATTCCTACAGGAAAAAAAACAAATAATAGTCTCACGATAAAGGAGCACATTCACTTACAGGAACAACTAAAGGTACTCAGGCATAATGAGAGATCCTTGTAGGAAAAATTTAAAAATTACACTTGAAATTAAGTGCTGGCGAGAGACTGTTGGAATAACAGACGATTTTAATACAGGAACAAAGATAACCGTTTTTACCGGTACCGCCAGTTTTTCCTACAGATTCTCAATAGTTTTTTTTTGTAGGAATATCTACAGTAATTCCTATAAGTGAATATGCTCCTTTATCGTTGGTGTATGCGGTACCTTGTGTCATAGTCTGATGCACAAAAAAAATGAATGCATTTTCTCTGCGTCACTAGTATCGCTCTTTCCATATCGTAAAACGCTGCTTCTACCGTGAATCGCAGCGCTTACATAAAAACACCTTTTCAAAACAGTATTTTTGCAGAGCATATGTGCCGTGTGCGGTGCTGTTTTCGGTCTGAGCCGACCGTGTAATGAACCAAATTAAGGTCAGGTAGTGCTCCTCCCAAACGCAGATCGGAGCAGCATCTGATGAGTAGTGATCTGTTGGTGGTACGAAGCCAGAGGCCGAGGGTCCCATTACACCTGAAGCCAAGTGCGACCGCGTGGGCGTCTGATCCATCCACCAACCATTCCATCATTATCAACTGTTTTTTTATTCCCCATTTTTACGCCCCCTGTTTGTGTTGTCTCCCCCAGGCCTAAGAATTTTTGTTAATACGTAAATGGCTGGGGCAAAGAGCGAGCAAAAACCCACATCTCCCGAACTGAGCTGGAACAAGCATGTGCCACCGCTCAGCTAGTTAAGGAGCATTCGCTTCTAGCGTCGCCGGACCTTCACGGTCACCCTCGGCAAACTTTCGGCTGCGTCCCCAAAATACCATCCAGTGAACCAACTTTCTCATTATAAAGTTTGGCGCCCAACGTGGGGCCCATTTCTGCTACAGAACAGGACTAAGAAGGACGTCTTTGGTTTCCTTTTTAGTTCTTCCACCGATTTGTATCCCCACAAGCACATTAAGAATACTTGCCCTAAGTCTTAGGACTTGGCCATTTTTACTTCACTTATTTTCCTCTGTAGCACCCCAATCCATTCTATAGAGTAGATTGTCCTTTTAGAATCAGTTCAACAAGGCAATCCTGGTGTTGTGTTTGTTTTTTGCGGTTTGGCTACGTATTTAAGGCCTCCATAAATGCTTTGAATTGCCGGCATTTGGAGCATCTTCGGTGACCGGACGAAGCGCGGAGGAGCCCTGGATACCTTTTTGTTTGCCAGGATTGTCCTTCTAAGTAACTTAAAAAAATTTCTTTACACAGTATTAAATTTTTCTATTATTCATGTGCTCAGCAGCTTACAGAGTTTATGAGTGAATTACGGCAAGGAATTGCGCCTCTGCTGGCCTCAGAATTATTCGTAACCTGTTGATCATCTGATGAGTAGTGATCTGTTGGTGGTACGAAACCAGAGGCCGAGGGTCCCATTACACCTGGACACAGGTGCGACCGCGTGGGCGTCTGATCCGTCTGCCAACCATTATATCCTTATCGACTATTTTTTTTTATTCCCCATTTTTACCTTCCCTGTTTGTGTTGCCCCCCCCCCCCTCCCAAGCCTATGAATTTTTGTTAATACGTAAAAGACAGGGGCAATGACCTGCAAAAACCCCGCCAACATCTCCCGAACTGAGCTACAGCAAGCATAGGCCGCTGTTTAGCTCGTTGAGGGGCCTTTTTCTTCGCCAGATGGCACGGCTCGACTTTCACGGTAATTATGCTACTTAAGGCTCCGTCCCCACAGGCATCTCCGGATGTCCACCAGACCGTCCGTTACACAATCCTATACAGAATTCAGGAGCAGCAAATCAAAGCTTAGAAGGATTAAACAAGGTGTACCTCAAGGAGGAGTTCTATCTCCTACCTTGTTTAATCTATATCCGTACTTATCAGGAGTTACAATCCCAACTCCACCTGAAGGGATCGACATCATCTCATATGCTGACGACTGATCCATTCTGGCAACAGGGAATAACATAGCGGATTTGTGCGAACACATCAACGGTTAGCTTGAAGAACTTAACTCGTTCTTCATAAGCAAGAACGTTACCGTCTCAGCGTCTAAATCTTTGGCAACCCTATTTACCACCTGGACGAAGGAGGTCAAAATGCAGCTTGAAATTTCGGTTGGGAATCATCCGATTCCTACTATAAACCATCCTAAAATCCAAGGAGTCACGCTGGACAGCATGGCCACATCATCACCCCATGTCTCAGCCGTGTGCGACAGGATGCGTAGCAGGAATAAGATCCTCAAAGCCTTGGCGGGTAGTGCCTGGGGCAAGGATAAGGAAACTCTACTGGTAACGTATAAAGCAGTCGGAAGATCAGTGGCCAACTATGCGGCTCCTGTGTGGTCGCATAATCTCTATGACACACGGTGGAAAAAGATTCAGTCGATTCAGGACCGTCTACATCAGGAAACCAGGCTGATGTCTTTAAGGGACCACAATCAGCTTCTTGCCAAACAACACCTGGTGGGTTGCTACCGAAGTGATCACCCAAACTCCAACCTCATGGACAAGACGCCGCCGCGCCGCCCAGACATGTTAGGCGCGACTTGAGGGACCTGGGAAAGGATATCCAGACGTACAAAAGGGTACCTTTTGATAATGGCGCATACAGGCCGGCCATTGCAGTGATACATCAGGAGGAGGTTCATCAGTCAATCGCAGATTTAGGTCCAAATCTAGTTCTCTCGTCCATACCACCAATGATATTTCCGGAAGAGGAAAGACTTCCGAAAGCAACGAGAACGACACTCGCCCAGTCAGGCACCGAATTCCGACTATTGCTACAACAACAACAACATACTTATTAAATTCTCCTGTCGTTTAGTGGCACGGTTCTTTTTCGACATAACAGACTACTACTATCCGCATTTTCATTTTAACCGCTAAAATTTGAATAATAATACATTAGACTTGCTGGTAATGTTTCTGTAGTTCATTGGCACATCTACCAATGTTTCAATTATGTTCAATCTAAATGCAGTACCAAAAATAAATAAACCATTCAAATCCGAAGAAAGCACGAAATAATAAACAGTTCCAATAAACTAATGTATTTATAAACTCCAGGAAAAATTGGAGGATAGAATTCCGTCCGTGGTTTACATGCACAATAATTCAGCTAGCAACAATAAAATAATATGTATGAGTACATACATATAATTATTACATCTGCAAAAAAAAAAACCCCAATAGAAACGTGCCAAAGTTTTTTGACTCACACCCATATGTGTAGTCGCGATGGCGTCAGTGTGCTCGGCTAGAATCCAGGAGAAGGCCATTAAACCGCATTGTTAATTAGCGAATGATTTTTAAATATTTCAATTGATTTTTAATTGAATGTAATCATTCAAATGGCGCTACGCTAATTAATGACATGAAACCGAGATGCGACTGGAAGTATATGGCACAAATGTTTGTTATATGAAGCGAATTTCTATTAAGGCCGAACATGGAGAGCATGTGATTATGTTTATTATGAAATTGAAAAAGAAAATTAAAGCAAAAATAGATTGTGATCTTCTGAATTGAATTAATTAATCGGGACACATGCATTAAACTTGTATAACGTTTCTCCTAATTATGGAAGCGGAAACATATTTTGACATACGACGAGTGCTTAAAACAAACATCTCTAAGAAAGCTGTAGCTCTATGAAGTTGACACCGTCACATTCGATTTTTTAAATTTAAATTGTGCAGTTCGTTTACCCATCGTAGGCCCACGGTTGCTCAGGAAAAATTTTCGTTTGCCCACCTTTACAAATAAATTTATTAACAAAATACTTTTTTTTTTTAAATGAAAAGTACCACGAAATTTTTTTTGCCCAACGTTAGCCCAGGATCGTCTACCCAACATTGTCGTTTGCCCACCACTCAATTTTCTTTTGTGCAAAAAAAAAATTTTTTGATCCCACATTGGGCGCCACATTATACACCCTCCCAACGATAATATTTAATTTAAATTGCCAACCCTGTTAGCCCATTATAAGCCCTGGTTCGCCCAATAAAAATTTTCGGTTGTCCACCCATGCATAAAAAATTATTAGCAAACAAAATTTTCTAGTTTGGTGATACTTGTATTCTTAATTTGACTCCTTGAACAATAATTTTGTAGTGCAAACTGAGCAGTTTGATTGCCCATCGTGGATTATCGTTTGCCCAGGACAAAGCTTCGCTTGCCCATCCCTCCAAATTTTTTTTTTATATATATTTTTTAATTTCCACACTTTGGTTTGTTCGTTTGGCCATGGTGGAACATGGTTCGTCCAGAAGAAAGTTCCGTTTGCCCACTCTTGCCAAAAAAGTTATTAGCAGACTAAATTCCTCTAGGTTGGGAATACTTATATCCTTAATTTGGCTCCTTAAAGGATAATTTTGCAGTGCAACCTGGGCAGTTCGTTTATCCATCGCGGATTATGGTTTGCTCAGCAAAAAGTTTTGTTTATTGTTTAATATAATTTGGTAATGCAAACTGAGTTGCCCGTCATGGATTATCGTTCGCCCAGGGAAAAGTTTCGTTTGCCCATCCCTCAAACTTTTTTTTATAAAAAACTAAGTGATTTGCTCGCACTTGGGCGCCACTTTCCACACTTTGGTTCCTTAAAGGACAATGTGTGGTCGCAAGCTAGGCAGTTCGTTTGCCCATTGTCTAACATGGTTTGCCCAGGAAAAAATGTCGTTTGCCCAGGAAAAAATTTCATTTGCCCACCCTTGCGAAAAAAATTAAAACCAGACTAAATTCTTCTGGGTTGGGAACACTTATATCCTTAATTTGGCTCCTTAAAAGATAATTTGGTAGTGCATGCTGGGCACATACAATAAGGCCCGTTTTCTCAATGTTCGAATAAACTCTTTGTTAACTAACAGGGACACAAGTTATTTGAAGCTATAAACAGCCCGATAAGCATTTTCGTTTTCTCATACGTCTCAAGCAAATTACCAAGCCATAAAGTGTGGAACTTATCTCAGACCACCATTATGGCAAAATCAGCTGATTTTCTTGGCGGAATTCAACCGTCCACGAATCTATTTTGTATTAGTACGGTCTCTCAGCGTATTAATTTGCAGTTGAGTTTGTTGCGAATTCTCTTCTATCGAATGAATTTCCAGGAACTCTGTTCTTTATGGCCACTTTCATTGTTTTCATTTGAATTTTCAAAAGTGAACCGTTCTAGCTGTCAAAATTTCAGCATCCGGTATCAGGTGTTGGGTTTTTGTTTCGGATAAAGTGTCAACCGGAAGCCAGTGGTTGGATTTTGTTTTGGATAGGAGATTAATCGAAGGCTAGGGGACGGTTAGCGTTTACCCGATTAATAACGCTAAACAGATATTGAGCAAATCAAATTGTGCTAAATGGCAGTTTATTCTTAAAATCAATTTTAATCGGACATTGAGCAACCGGCCCTAAGTGTGACTCTGACTAAATCTACAATGAATGAAAGTTAAAGGTTGGAAACAGTGTTCTCATGGTTTGGAAAAGTGGAAATGATTTCTGCTGATTGCATAAATGTGTGTACTTTAAAGAGCTAGTTCAGTTTCAGTTTACATTGCCGCATGGCAGACGGCTATTGCCACGCCATATTATTGTTTTCATTGAATTTAAATTGTATTGAAGCAAACAAAAAACTGGATTTTAAATAAAACATTTATCTATCTATCTATCATTGCCGCATGAACCGGATGAACCCCATGCTCTCGTGCTACAACCATCTACTTCTGAGATGGTCGTCAATGTGGTTTGCTCAAGCGACTCATTTGGTCGGTTCAGTTCATGCGGCAATGTAAATTGAGCCTTTATGATTCCCAACCTACAAAATTTATTTTCCGAATAACTTTTCTTGCAGTTGCGCAAACGAAACTTTTTCCTGTGCAAACAAAATCCTGCGATGAGCATACGAAAAACCCAGTGCGCATAAAAAATGGCCTTTAATGAGCCAAATTAAGTATTCATGTTGTAAAAACGTATTTTGCAAGGGTGGGCAAACGAAAATTTTTCCTGGACACAAAATAATTCACGATATGCAAACGAACTGCCCAGTTTACACTACGAAATTATATTTTAAGGAGCCAAATAAAGGATATAAGTATCCCCAGCTTAAAAAATTTAGTCTGCTAATAACTTTTTTTGCAAGGGTGGGAAAACGAAACTTTTTCCTGGGCAAACCATGCCCCACCATGGGCAAACAAACTGCCCAGCTTGCACTACAAAATTATCTTTTAAGGTGCCAAATTAACAGTATAAATATTCGCAACCTAAAAAAAATAGTCTCCTTTTCTTGCAAGGCGCTACAAAATTATTCTTTAAGGAGGCAAATTCTTTCAATTGCCCTAACGCCTTGTGGGGCATAGCGCGTCAACTGTTCTATGTGGCCCAGTTGACGTTTTGTCGGAATAAACTGGTTTCGGAGAATGCAGTTGCCAGCATGCGCCTCCTGCACATCCATGGCCACGAACGTCGTCGTGGACGAGATTCGGACCCGAAACACCGGCAGTCAAACATGAGACTAATGCCTGAACACACTGCGCTACCGGTCGGCCTAGAGCCAAATTAACGGTATAAGTATTCCCAACCTAAAAAAAATAGTCTTCTAATAACTTTTTTTTTTCAAGGGTGGGCAAACGAAACCTTTTCCTGGGTAATCGATAATTCACGATGGGCAAACGAACTGCCCAGCTTGCACTCCCAAATTATCCTTCCAAATTAAGGATATAAGTATCGCCAACCTAAAAAATTTTGTTTGCTATTAACTTTTTCTACAAGGGTGGACAACCGAAAATTTTTACTGGGCAAACGAGGCCTTATAATGGGCTAACGGACTAGGCAATTTAAATTAAATATTATCGTTGTGAAGGTGTATAATGTGGCGCCCAATGTGGGATCAAGATTTTTATTTTTTGAATAAAAAAAATTGAGGGGTGGGCAAACGAAAATGTTGGGTGGACAATCCTGGACTAACGTTGGGCAAACGAAATAGCGAAAAAAAACTCCCGGGTTTTTAAAAAAGACTGTTTTTTTATTCTTTTTTTGAAAAAAAAAAAGTATTTTGTAAATAACTTTCTTTTTTGTAAGAGTGGGCAAACGAAAATATTTCCTGGGCAAACGTGTGCACAATTTAAATTTTAAAAATTGAATGTCACGGTGCCAACTTCACAGTTGATTTCATAAGGGTTTTGCAAAAAAAAGCAAAAACTAAAATAAATCCCCCTCTATCTGATTTCTGGTTCGATATCTTAAAAGTAATCGATCACACAACAAATCACACAATCAAACCTTAAGGTGCGTTTAGATTTAGCGAAACCACTTACGAAACTGATGCGCGAGGAAACTCACCCGAAATTCACCCGTTGCCAGTTTGACAGTTTCGGGTGAGGAACACGTTAAAACTACGCGCAATTTTTCCTCGCGCATCAGTTTCGCGAGTGGTTTCGCTAAATCTAAACGCACCTTTAAATAGAATTTATTTAAGAAGATTTAGTTTTTAAATCAAACTCAGGAAAAATAGGGTGAAATTGCTACATTCTAGCATTTTTTTTGTGGACTGATTTTTATGTTGTTTGGTTTAGTATTAGCAATGATTGCAAGTTTATTGCAATGTTCTGTTCCTTGCAGTTTTTGAGATATTGTGTTCTTAGTAAAGTGAGGTCAGCTAAAATTTTTAATGCGTAAGGTCTTAGAAAGCGATTTTATTAATATTTTGTTTTGCGGGATGATGAAATTGTGCAATTGAATCGAGACACCCTGTATATTACTATAACTATGGAACTTTCTGGCTGGGGTATAAAAAATGTTGCACACACAATCAAGCATCAACCCAAAAAAAAAATTAGGAGTAGTTAGTAAAATAATCCTCCCGTGAAATGGAGCATTTCTACCCGTTAAGAGGACTTCAGTGCAATTATCGCGTCAGATAATTCCTTATAATTGTAATGCTTCATTTATTATAATGACCTCAAAATCGCAACAGACAATACATATTTTAGACCATTATGATGAATCAATTATTTAAAGTATGCGATAAAAAATAACTGATTGATTAAACTGATATTAATCACGTTTAGGAATATTTATTTATGTCTGTACATTTTAATAAAGTGCACGAAATTCCAATTCAATTGTCCCAATATTTGCAATAAACAAAACCAGAATCAATCTAAATATGGATACTGTCCATTTTTTGCCATTGTGTTGCTGATTCATCGAATCAGTTCACATCCCATATTTGCGAATACTCGTATGTACATATATCTCAAATGCCGACCTAAACGTATATGTATGTGGATAGGTACATCCATTAAAGTTGTTGCAAATATGTACTCGTATCTTAAAGAAAGTGAGATTCAAATTAAGAGAATTACCATTGACGTTGTATCCCGTCCGCTAACAAACCATTGTTTTTGATTTTTATTTTCAAATTTCAAGATTCTTCGGAGTGGGTTATTGTCCGAAAGAAAAGGAGTCATTCCAAGAATTCCCAGTTGGAAAAAATATTAAATTAGCTGATAGTTTCTACTACGCTCATATAGCAGTTTTTTATTGTATATATATTTTGAAATCTATTTTTAATGTTATCATTTTATCATCTATCAGGGATGGCGAAAGGTGTGTTGAATATGTTGAGACCTCAACACATGAAATTCCCCGTACATGATGAATTCAAAACACAAAAAAGTCGTAGAATTGAATTAGCATTTTTGGGATTGATCTCCAATAACTAATACTTTTACATCGCGAAAATGCATCTCAGAATTTGGAAAATTCCGATTTGGCCGAGCAAAGACCAACTTTCGTCTATGCTACAATGTTTCCTTTCACTTCAAGCGAAAGTGGCTTACCGCTGCTACACACAGAGCTAGCGAAGCGAACGTTCTAGGACTAGGATGGCATACTGATGTTTGCAAGGCTTTAAGCGCTGAGCCCACACAAGCGACAATTCCGTACTTAAATTATTAATAGTTAATCTTCCAAATGAAAGATTTGAAAGGGTTTTGCTAAATATTGGGCTCGATTTTTTAACAGCCATGCAGATCTGTTTTTTTTTTATTATAGAGGGGGGAAATCTCATTGTTCAGAAGACACTGCGGACAATTATTGTCAATTGTACGGCAGCGACTTTCATCGTCAGCGTGCGACTAGTTACCCAGTAAAACCTTCAACCCTCTTTCTTCGCCATTCTCCCTACGGAACTACCTCTCAGTATTGCATCGCAGGGCTGGGCGTTGGTTAATTAGCCGTTAATCCGTTGCATTATTTTTCGTATTTGCTCCTCTTTCCTCAGTTCCCTATGGATGTCGCATATTGCGCGAGTTACGGCCTCTCAATTGGATTCAGATTTAGTAGTGTGCTTCACTATGTTATGGTTGAGGTCACTGCTAAGTTCGACCTCCGATGCTTCACGCTTTCCTGTAAACCTTGGTCAGTGGAAGAATAAATGTTCCGGGTCTTCCGTGGGCACCTCGGACAGTCGGGCGAATCGTCCAGCTTGAATCTGTGTAGGTACTTCTTATATCCGCCATGTCCAGTAAGAAACTGAGTTAGATAGTGATTCACCTCTCCATATTTGCGGTTCAGCCGCAATTCGATTTGCAAAATAAGTATACGAGTCCAGCTTGCCTTCGGGGTTTCATTCCACCGCTGTTGCCATTTCCTCAGAGACCCGCACCTTTCTTGTTTTTTGCGCCCATTAGATACGTCCGGTGGCTCCAAACATCGGTCTTTGTCCATTTGGTCTCATCGAATATGTATGGGGGTCATACGTGGTACAACGTAGCCTCATCTAATGTTGTTTGGTATGGGCAGCACACTCTTAATGCGTTGCTTAGATAAACAGAGTTGATTATTCAGTCAGGCACACCTACGCTCCGCAAAGCCAAATGAATGGATTTTCAACTTGCCGAATTGAAAGCATTTTTGATGTCCAGTGTCACAACTGCGCAATATTTGCAATCACGAAGTTTCTGTTTCCCTAGCTCTGGCACTGTCAAGATGGCATCGGCCGTGGAGTGCGCCCTTCGAAAACCAAACTGTCTGTCCGACAGGGCTCCTTTTTCTCTACGACGGTAGCTAGTCTGCTAAAAATTATTCGTTCCAGCACCTTCCCTGCGGTGTCGAGCAGGCTAATTGGACGGTACGAATTTAGTTTGCCCGGCGGTTTTTTGGGTTTTAATAGCAGAACCAATCTTTGTTTTTTCCATACAGCAGGGAAAACTCGCGCCTGTAAACAGGATTCAAAAACACTGACGAACTTCCCGGGAACCATGTCAACTGCTACTTTCACCACTCCGTTGGGAATGCCATTAAGGCCTGTTGCTTTATTGTCACCTATTCTGGAAACGATCTCCAAAATCTCTCTGTCAGTTAATGCACTGCTCTTCATACACCATGGTGATCTGACTATCCGATTTCGTAAAAAAGGGCACTTCACTTGAGATGTTTGGTAACTGCTCAGCTTTTCCATAGCTACCATATAGGCCGTTCCCCAGGGATTAATATCTGTGTCCTCGCAGAGTTGTTTGAAACAGGTTCGTTTGCTCTTTTTTATTGCCTGCTTTAGTAGTCCGCGTGAAGTCCTGTATTCTTGTGCCAAGTTGTCGTAGTCTTGTGTCTCTCTTGATCGCTGGTAACTCGACGTCCTCTCAGGCACCTCCGCCTCAGGCTTGCAATTTCTTCATTCCACCAGTAGTTTACTTTCCGGCAGTTGAAAGACTTTGTCCTTGGCATAGAGGCGTTACATGCTTCAACTATCTGCTTTGTAAGCTGCGATGCCTTTTGTTCCACATGTCCTTAAATAGCTCCCTTCTGATGCAAGGTTTTGATGAACGATTTCCCGTCGAAGTTTTTACAGACCATCTCCGGTTTATAGGTTGTTTGTGGTGTTCTGCTGGCAATGGTAAAGTAAATGGCCTGATGGTCTATGTGGGTATACATAGTCCCATTCTACTGTCGATGCGAAAGAGCTACTACTTTGCCTTAACCCATTATTTGCTAATGTGTCGAAAACGAAACATAAATTATAACTAATAGTGCATCGCTCGTATGATATTCATCGAATCGAAAGATATGTCAAATGAAATAGCAATGTCTCCTGTACCTAAAAAAATGTCCTCAAAGTTTGAAATATGAAATTTTTGACTAATTGCGCAGGCAGCAAAAACACCTGTTTTGTAAATTTTCCAAAAAAATCGCTGAAACACAGAAAATTCTAATAGATTTCATGTAAAATAATATCTACGGGACAAGTAAATTCGAAATGTTTTCGTTGTATTGGTCGAATTTTGTTTCAATCAGGTAACACAAAGTACTTAGCAGGTGCATTTACAAAAAATGTTGCGAAAACGACACATCCGCGCCACAACGACATCAAATTTGCATAGAATCATGAAGTGATTCTTATTTGTGGAAATCAAGTGCATTTGAAATCAGTGTCTGTTTAGCATTCAAGCATGTATTATTTTGAATCGATCTTTGTACTGTTGTAAAATGTATAGTGTTTGCCGTTTTTGTGTATTGTTCGTTACTTTAGAAATGTTTCGAAAAAAGTTTTTGACGCAAAGTAAATTAGTGGAGCTAATGAACGCTTATTCTGATTCCGAGGATAACGAAACTCTACGGGCAGTGATAGAAAACGAAGAAGTCAATTTCGTTATCATGCCACCAACACGAGTTGATAACGTGAGCGACGAAGAAGAATTGGATGACGACCAGCAACAACTCGTTGATGATAGAGACTGTGATTTTCCGAATGAGATTGCGGGTCAAATCGAAGTGGAATGTGCACTTCCCGACTGATCTAAAACTTTAGCTGAACGCGAAAGAGAAGAATCTGACGATGGACTTTCTATAGCTCAGCCATCCATAAGCTGATGTGCCAGCTTACAGAAAGCGGCTATTTTGCGACCGGAACAATCCGCGAAAACAGAACAACGAATGCTCCTTTGATGGATACTCGAACTATGAAGAAGAAGCCTCGAGGCACAAGTGACTGCATTTATGATGCAAAACACGAAGTGCTCCTTGCAAGGTGGAACGATAACGCTATTCTTACTGTAGCATCAAATCACGAGCGCCCGGTTCCAACTCATCGCGTAAAGCGACCGCAAGGAAAAACAAATGAACACAGTAGAGATGCCTGTGACCCTGAATGCATATAATCAGAGAATATGAGGTGTAGATCTCTTCGATAATGCGACGAATAATTATGGGATAAAGGTCCGAGGTAAGAAATGGTACTGGCCACTCATAACCAATGCTTTGGATGCGGCGATGGTCAACTCGTGGAAGCTGAAGTGTGCCTTTACAAAATATTATAATAATATAACGGAAGGCAAAAATGTCCAAGTAATGTCTCAATTAAACTTTCGCCTTTCTGTTGTCGAAGCTCTATTACGTCAAGATTTGAGACGCTCATTGACACAAGTGGATACTTCATCAACCCTCAAACGTAAACGTTGCGAAGTAACAACACCGTCGTTGATACCACGTTGTACGAGAGGCAAAGTTTTGGACATCATCCGGTTCGATGGCATAGACCATGATATTGTTTCAACAGAAAAACGCGTTCGGTGCGGTCTGTGTCAAAATCAATTGGTTTTCAAATGTACCAAATGCGACAAAAACCTGCATCCAAAATGCCTCCAACAATACGATTACAAGAAACCATGAATCCAGTACGTCCTTTTCTCTTGAGACAATATTCTGTAATCATTTACAAACATTCCGAACATAATAAACAATGTAATAGAATATCCAATCGCTTTTTTCTAAACTATGTGAACATTTTTTTCCAAAGAAAGTGGATTTGCATTTTCCTTGCAAATTTTGTGCCGTTGTAGCGCGGATGTGTCGTTTTCGACACATGTCCTGGAAGGGATCCACGAAGTCATACGTTCAAATTTGTCCTGAATTCCGAAATTAGTACCAAAAAGGACATGTTATACCAATTTTCATCAAAAAATTTCCAGTGGATCAATACCAGCAAATAATGGGTTAACGCCTAGTGGGGCATAGTGCCTCAACTACTCCTGCGCGCCATCGTACTCTGTTCTGGACAATGGGACGCAACTCTCCAAAAGACTCATCCAGCGCCGTAGACTCCTTTGCCACAGATCAACGCCATATGATTTTAGAACCCCCTCTTGGTCGGCCTTGGTTGGGAATGGGGTTCCATTTTATGGCATGCAAAGCAATGCATTTATCACTCTTCCGCAATGTGTGACCTATCAACTGCCATTTTCGCCTGCGTATCAATTCGTCGATTGGCATCTGCCCCGTAAGGCGATAATGAAGCCTGTACTTTCTTTTCTGAAGGTATAACTACCGCCTGTATTCATAAGGACGACGTCCAGTTGTGAGGAAGCTTAAAAGAGCACTCGTCTCCTAGCGCTTGTAGCTCCACTTCCCCATTCAGTGGCCCACACATTGAAACCTCCCGCGATTATTACGGCACTGTGCGTGGTGGCATCGCGGACAAGTTGAGTTAGCAGCCGGTCGAACTCTTCTAGGTTCAGTTTCGACGGGGCGTAGCAGTTGTAGATGTTGGTACATTTTGGAAGTCATGTCTTCTATATGACCGAATGGCTGTTTGTATTCTTCAGCCACCCAAATTGAGCTGTTCACATTTTTATATTGATCGCAACCGATTGCCACGTCAACGCCCTTTTATTGTATCTTACTGTCTGTGACTTGTGATCTGAGCTTCCTGAGCTTCATTTACGAGTTTTTGAAGAGCCTTCTTATATGCGGGGCATTTAAAACTTCCAGTCGAATGCTTGTAGTCCATTTCCTTATTCTCGCAACATAGCATGCATTTCGGCTCCTTGTCGCATGTTTTAGATTTGTGCCCTTCTTCGCCACATTTGCGACACATGTTTGATCTGTTTGCTATTGCACTCTTTCTCATTTAGCATCCAAGTCAAATTGTCGTTGGTAGAGGAAATTACACGTTAAAAGGATTATAGGAAGATAGATCGAAAATAATATAACTCTAATGACTGCCGCTGCAATTGATCCAACTGAAAGTTTGCTTCTTTCCGACTGGAACATTTCCCGATATTGCCCGCTCATGGAACAAAACAAAAGGACTCGAATCCCCATAGTCTACCCGTCGATGAGTCAAATCACGTGGTTATACACAACGTTTTCCTTAGTTACAATTCAATTCACTTTCAGTCAAGAATCGTTCAATTGATCGACTATGCGTCTCTAGGTTCAATCATTGTTAATTGATTTGGTCTTGGATGGAATGACGGTAGTCAATTGCCCGCCTATTTTCAATCAGTCTCCGTTATTCAGCAAACGAGATGAGTAATTCCCAGTCTCAGAGCTGATGAAGGAATGGACAAGTTTTAAACGAAGGAATATAATCAATTTAATCTAATTTATTGGAAAACTTTACGGGAATTTACTTTCTGAGTTTAATTTTAAGCATTAGCGTCCCTATTAGGAGATTATACAAAAAAAAAATTGCCTGAAATTACTATTTTCAGTGATCTCATCATCTTTTCCAGCACGAACAATACTACTTGTCCATCTCAACTCAGGAGACCACACCATTTCAATTCTTCCACCACGATGTTTCAAAAGAATATCTAATTTTGCAATCAAATCATCGGTACATAATAATTAGCACAATCAAAATATGCCCAATCATGCCAATTGAGAATGGGCGACTATCTTCAGATACACCGCCTCACACACACTCAAAGAAAAAGAAAAGAAAGAAATAGCAAAAGGAACAGATTGGATGTCAAAATCTCGGGAACCTAATTGTACCTACAAGAGAGTCGACACAGGTGTCTAATTAACCCCCTGCGAGGAATATTGTCTGACAATTATTGGTTACTTCTCGGACAAGACAAGCAAACATGACAGGCTTCGCACAACAGATTGCGAAAACGTATCTAAACTTTATAAGCGAACCCACGTCAAGCGGACCGAGTACAATCGATGCAAACAATCGGTAAACAGATCGAATGTACATACTCGTACATACTCGCATAGAGAATGCCTACGGAATTAATGGACTCATTAGACAAAAAATGGAAGTCTCATTAATGTTTAAATTCATGATCGGCAATTGGACACACAAAAGACGTATCAGACGCTCGCGAAGCCTGTTTGCTATCAATGATGGATTGATTGATGGTTTTGCGAACTTTTTCATTCATTACTCTATTCATCAATGAAATCATTGGTCGGGCCTTTTATGGATGCACTTCTCGTGGTCATATATTTCCTGTGGAGCTATAAATGACTTTTGCCAAATGAGAGAGGTGCTACGTCAGGTCATTGGAATGGTACTCGTACATGTTTGTTTGAGATGTATTTTATAATTTAGTTAATAGAAAGTGATTTGTAGTCGTAGATGGAGTTCCCAGAATGGAAGATATTAAGCAACGTCTACAATGGAAATGGATAATAGGGATAATGATGATGATGACAATTGGGGCACAAAACCAAAACGATATTAACTGCCTTTACGCAAGGGTACTGTGTGCTATCAATCTTGCCTTCTGGCCTCACCTGGTCTGATGGCAGGTTGGATAGCAGGCCTGGTGGCAAGTCTGACAGTAAGATTGATAGCAAGCCTGACGACAGGTTTCATAGCGGGCGTGATGGTGGTCTCGGTGGCAGGATTGATGGCGGGATTGATGGCAGGATTGACGACTGGCGTGACTGCAAGTTTCATAGCAGACCTGATGGCAGGGTCAATATCAGACCTAACGGCTTATTGTAGGTGTGATAGTAATATTGATTACAGGCCCGACAGGTATTCGATAGCAACTCTGACGACAAATTTAATGGCAGGTCTAACACCAGTAGTGATAGTTGTTCTAACGACAGACCTGACGGAAGGACCGGTAGAGAGCCTGATGGCAGGATTGGTAGAAGGCCAAAAGCAGGTTACAATATTAGACTGGGCTACGTCCAAAAACCCATAAATGAGCGAAAGAGTCAGCACGGTATTCTAGCTGCTAAGTCCTTCGAAATGAACATAGCCCCCTACGTCCTGCCTAAGCCCCCTTTAATGGTGAATCGGCAAATTCAATACCTTAACGAGAGGAAATAAACCATTTCGCCTTCGGATTACTTGGTGGAAGAGGCATACTCCAATCATTGTTTCAGAGCATGACCTGGAGCAGAAAAAACAGGAAGAGGAAACACTGGAATTTACTACCAGACATCATCAAACGGCTAAAGGATGTTGCATTGGTTCCTTCCATTTTGGGTCCAAGTTTTTTAGCCTCTTTACGTTTGAGATGGTTTCCAAAAGTCTTCTTGAGGTGTGTGCGTAACTTTGCAAACCGATCATGATAATAAAAATATAACGATCTACATAGCTTGTCAGGCGGCCATTATGTCTCCAACTACAATACATCGAAGCTAGTACTCGAAACTAGTGTCAAGGCGTGCCGTAAACAAGTCAGAATTGCCTTAAAAGAATTAGACGGCTTTGGCCATAATAATAATAAATAAGACAGGCTAGAGTCACCCACACGGTAGGCACTGCGACCGTGCGATCTATTGTGCCATAGCTTTTAGTTAATCCAAAAGACCCTCAACCATTTCTAATGACAGCGCAGCTCACAATGCTATATCCAAGAAGTTTAATCCTGGAACGGATGTCCGCCGGGCATTCGCAGAGAAGATGTTTGGTGGACTCAATGTCCTCCAGGCAAAGCCCGCATTCCGTCTCAGCGGACAGACCCATTTTGTTGAGGTGATATCTCACCCAATGGTGCCCTGAGAGATAACCCATTAAGTCCGCTCTCCTGAGGCGGCTAGATTCTTTGATACCGTAAGGGGTAATGAGATCCTTGGGTTGCCGCAATCCTGGAAGATTATTCCAGTGTCGCAGTTGTTCATCAACTCGTCCATCCCCTCATTAACGCCCTGGCTGTACCCCAGCTCAGACCGCAGAATTCCGTGAATGAGCCTATTCTGGCGAGTTCCATCCACAGCTTCGTTGGCATCAATGCCCCGATGTGCTGGTACCCAACAAAGACTAACCCGATTAGTGTTTGCAAAACCCTGAAGGGTATCAAAACACTCCTTCACGAGTTTTGAAGAGAATTTTTATGAAGAGAGCCATAATGGCTGCCTGACTGTCAGTACAGGTAGCAATGTTAGCGCCACTGAGATTCTTATGCAGAATTCCTCTGGCGCAGGCCTCTATGGCATGGATCTCGGCTGGGAAAATGTTGGGTCAGACGCCCATGGAGATGGAGATCCTGGTGTTCGGCCCAAAGACCCCAGCACTAACACCTAACCCCGTCTTAGACCCATCGGTAAGCCAGGTAGTCAACCTGGGGTCAAGACAAGGATTGTCTGTATCCCATTCCGAGCGGTTGCAGCACCTCACTAAGAAAGCTCGGAAACTTACCTGTAACTGCGATTGCAACATCGTCGGCATAGGAAACAACCCTGCATCCCAGTCTTTCAAGATCCAAAGGCAATTTATTGATTGCTAGATTCCATAACAGCGGTGAGAGCACACCACCTTGAGGTGTGCCCCTACAGACGAAGCTACGCACAGTAGCTATACTAGACTCTATAACTCTGGAAGTTAAGAGCAGGTTAATTGGTTCACGCAATGAATCGTCCACCAGCAGGCCCGAGAGTGCCTCAATGATGGTCCCAGGTAAAATGTTGTTAAAGGCACCCTCAATATCCAGAAAAATCGCCATGGTGTATTCCTTGTGACTGAAAGATTTTTCAATGCGGGGCGGTGTCCACCGATCTGCCCTTCCAGTAAGCGTGCTGTGAGGTGGACAGAAGTCGAGATGGAATACTGTCACTTGGATGAATGTCAATTAACCTTTCAAAAGTCTTAAGAATGGTGGAGGATAGACTTTTCGGTCTGAAGTATTGTAATTAGGGCACACATGTGAGCTTTTTCCTGCCTTGGGTATAAAAGTCACTTTAACCTCCCTCCATATATGAGGAATATATGTCAACCTAAGGCAAGCTTTAAAAATAGCCGCCACCCAAGTGTGCACGATGTCCGATGCGTGTTGCAGGTCTGCCGGAATGATGCCATCCGGCTCAGCGGATTTGTAAGGGTCGAAACTATCGATCGCCCATAGAATATTTTCCTCTGTAAAAATCGACCCTAGTTCACATGTAGTCCCAGCAATTGTAGACGAAGCCAAGGGCACTGTAATTATCGAACCTCCGGAGAAATGCGCATCGAGCAGAACCTCAACGGTCTCTGTACTTGATGTCGTCCAAGCGCCGTCCGCCTTTTGCAGGAAGCTAGGCATACATGGACTTGTTGAGAGGATTTTGCAAAGTCTAGAGATCTCACTCGACTCCTCCACACGCTCATAGAAATTCCTCCACGAGGTCCGTTTTGCATTTCTAAGCTCTTTTTTAAAGAGGCTCAAGTGCTTCTTGTAGGACTTCCAATCATCCGCAAGCCCAGTGGCCTTAGCGTTGTTAAAACTTTTCCTACACGCACGTTGGTGCTCCGAAATCTGAGAGTTCCACCAGACTTCTTATTTCCTCGGTGACTACATGTAGGACAAGATTTGGATATCGCCCTATTTATTGCTGAGCTAACTGCTCTGCTAGATTATGGACAGCAGCATGCCGTATGCGCATTTAGCCTGATTGATACGACGGGCGAAAGCAGGAAGCACACAAATGCCTCTCCAATTATTACAATTTGTGTGGCTACCCTTCTTGGGAAGTTTGATGATCAATCCTTGGCTAAAATATCTATAAGAGAGGGAACTTCACAAAAGGTTACAGGGTTCAAGATCGCGGCGAAGGGTTCTTGTGTGGTTATTCGTTATTGGCCACCTTTGTACCAATAATTGGCCGTAGGATTTCGCTTTCGATGACGCAGTTGGCATTACACGCAAAGTTACTCAGCATTGACGAATAGCTTCGATGTGTAATCTGCGTTTGACGCAATTAAATGCATTATGCATATTTTCTTGGGGGCGATTGTTCTAGTTATGCCGAAATTTCAATTACAAATAGATTTCTGATTATTATTGACTTCAGCGATGACGCAGTGTGACCATGACAAAGTTTCTTCACTTACTATTACTAATCAAAATCAAATTGCCAAATTAAATCGTATCATGTAATACCCATTTATACGTTCTATTATTCATTTTCGTTTACTGCATATATGTACCTACGTTTAGTTGTTCTGAACATTAGAGGATTGATTGGTGCATGACTAAATACACCTAAATTTTGTTGCTTTAAAGTGAACTGTATTAAAGCTACCCAGTCATCCTGATACATTTGATTACTAATATTCAGTGTTTGGCATGAAGGGGTTTGAAATGATTTTTAGTGGATGTCAAGTAAGTGCTTTATCCGGGATGCGTACCTGGTTTGAAGACTGCATTTTTTCCAAACATTAATATACAGTAGAACTTGAAATGATTCACCTATAATGAACCATATTATGGTAGTGGTGCTTCCACCGAGCACCGACAGATCGAAGGCAGCACCTGATGTGAAGTGATCTCTCGGTGGTATGAAACCAGAAGTCGAGGGTCCTATTACACCCGACCCTGATGCGAGCGCGAGGACATCTGAGCCGTCCGCAAACCCCATTTTTTTGTTCCCTATTTTAGCCTCCCCTGTTTGTGTTGCCTTCCCCAGGCCTGTGAATTTTTATTTTATTTGGGGCGACCGGTAGCGCAGTGTGTTGAGGCATCAGTCTCAAGTTTGACTACCGGCGTTTCGGGTTCGAATCCCGTCCACGACGACGTTCGTGGCCATGGATGTGCAGGAGGTGTATGCTGGCAACTGCATTCTCCGAAACCAGCTTATGCCAACGAAACGTCAACTGTCAACTGGGCCTCATGGAACAGTTGACGCGCTATGCCCCACAAGGGGTTAAGGCAATTAAGAGAGAGAGAGAGAATTGGCAGGGGCAACGAGTGGCGAAAACCCCGTCCGCGTCACCCGAACTGAGCTACAGCACGCATAGGCCACTGCTTAGCTCATTGAGGGGCATTTTCCTTCGCTAGATGGCACGTCATTATGCTATCTTAGGCTCCGTCCCCACGGAAAAACACACATGGATCGATCAGATGAAGCAACAACAACGCAACGCAACTCTGTTTAATCTCGGCGATGATACGATCTAAGACCGAGCTGCCTGCAAAGGAAGCTGAGATTATACCGCCAAAATGGGCGAAGTGCCAACACCACACGCAGAGCAACGCGAAGCTGCAGAGTGGTTTGAAAGGGCTGGGAGGAAGAAGCTCCATCCCCACGGGCCTCTTCGGATGCCCACTGGCCGGTCCATTACAAACCCCTCTTAACCTGGCTGGCGGAGAAGGAGGCCTTGGCCGGTTACCCGTTTTTCCGAATAATTCGGGGTTCCTGAAAAATGTTTGCTTTTTGCTCAAAAAGAAGCTACGGATTTTATCATATATACATCCCTTACATATAATAAATAAATAAATAATTGGCGCAATAGTCCCATTAGAACCATGGTTTCGAGATGAGTTAGCATCATCTCATTTTCTAGATTGTGACGTTCTTGTGCAGAGGCGTGTGATCAGCAACACGCTCAACCGAGTTAAATTGGTACTCATTTAACAGGTGAGTGGGCCCATATTCCAACAGGTAAATCCCCTTTTTATCGAAAACTACCGCATTCAGTAGGAATCGAACCGGGGCCCAATGCGTAGAAGGCGAACGTGCTAGCCGTTGCGCCATCCGGACTACCCCTTACATATAATAAATCTGTAAATTTTGCGTGTCTGTACATTCCAAATATTAGAAAAAAAGTTAACTTGGGTATAGTTGTCACTAATAAAATACCTTAAGATGGTTTTTGGAATTTTTGTCCGTCTGTGAACACATCACATGAAAACCGCTAAATTGCCTCATTGTAAGCTTCTAAGAACATTATTGAAGAGTTTTGAGACAATACCAGTATGTCTTCAAATTCCTATCCATTAAGTAGAAACCCCAAAACGAATCACTTAAAGGAATTTCCTACAGAGGCTCGAATCATTCATGTAATTTATTCATTGGCCATTATCGATTCCAGTCTGGTTTTTACAATGAAAACGGTCTCATCATACAATCAATCATTCGATCATCAATCAAATGCTTAAAAAGTGTCAATTTCATATTGGCAAGAAGCGCCATGACTATGCACTAAGGGAAGTGTTAGAAGTCTACATAATGCAGCAGATTGTACAAATAGTACTTAACGCAAAACTATTTCTTTTTTATCACCTCTTGTTATCTTTTTATGCTGAGTAGTATTTGTATGTTCTAAGAAAGTTTTTCGGCTTGCTACGAATAGTTAGCCGTTTATTTTTAGTTAAGCGGAGGCGATAGTCGTGATAAAAACAATTAAGGAAGGTCATTGACTTTTAGGGGCGTTGTAAATGTTTGGATTTTTGATTATTTTATGAAATAAATTGCAAATAATTTTTTTGACTTGGCTGCATTCTACAATACTATAGTACACGGTTCGATAGCGCGTCATTTTTTGCAATTCAAAACTGTCGTCTGCCAATGGTGTCCCAAAACAATGGATAAACATTTCCTAGTTCTCATATTCCCTCTTTTTAGGGTTTTGTATAAAAACAAAACCCTTATGAAATCGGTCATGCGTCCGTCTGTCCGTCTGTCCGTCTGTCTGTCTGTCTGTCTGTCTGTCCATGAAATATCTTACGAACCGCTGAAGCTACTTGCATGAAATTTGGTGGAAATATCTAGAAATACTATAATTCACTGGAGAAAGCGATGCGTCGTAATAGGTCAACTTTAAGGGGGGGGTCCCCATAGAGGGGAAATGAAGGGCGAAATTTTTTTTTCGTTTTATATAGGCAAGTGGGCTATTGTAAGAAAGGTACCGTCAAGTACATTCTATTTTTAGATTTTTTTTCAAATTTGAAGAAAGGAGAAAAGATGGAGAGGGGAAAATATGTGGTCCGAGTTTGTCCCCCCCCCCCCCCCTTGCATTTCGAGACCGTTATAGCTAGACATATGAAAACCTACAGAAAAGCGGCATTTTACTAGCATAGAAAACCGAAAATAATAGAATTTTTAAATCTCATCCAAAAAGGTTAATAATAGTACATTTCTATAGTTGCAGTTAGCACACCCCTGCACCCCTCAAGCACACCTGAGGTCAAAAATATTGATGGCTAATGATAACCAACATCATAGGCACAAATATCTCTAAGTTTCATAACAATGACATGATATTTAATAATAGTACATTGACTTAAAGTTATGCATTTTGACACTATCCATACAAAAAATACACCTACCGGCCTCACGCATAGATATGTGTACTATGTACTTGCATGTTGTTTTTCGTAGTGCGAATTGCAGTTATTTAATGAACCAACTTTGGAAGGGTAAAGATTGGTGATTGGTGATCTTAACAATAATTATTTACACAATTTATTTTTTTAGGGTTTTGTGTCTTAAATCTTACAAAATCGGTCAAATACCTGTCTGTCCGTCTGTTCATAGAATATCTTACGAACGGCTGAAGCTGCACACATAATTCGGCGAGAATGTGTAGAAATGCTATAATTTGCTGGAGAAAGCGTTGTGTTGTAATTGGCCAACTTTAAGAGGGGGGGGGGGGGGCGGGAGTCCACATAGAGGCGAAATTAAGGTCAATTTTTTTTATCCACTGGTATAGTCAAGTGGGGTGTCGTGAGAAAGGTAATGTTGAGTGAGTACATTCCACTTTTGGCATTTTCTTGAGATTTGTAGAAAGGGGAACAGTGGAGGAGGAAAAAATATTATACCGTAATTTGTCCCAGCCGCCCGTGAATTTCAAAGCCGTTACACAAGTTTGCAATTTGCAATGTCGTCTTAATATGAATGGTTAAGCATCTCGAAGAGTAGGACAGTTTATCTCGCATACAAACATATCTATCTACAGCTTCTCGTATTAAAGCTATTACTTTGAAAGGTGCCAGATGCTTTCTTTTTTTGTGAATTGGCATGTAAGATACTATATCATGAGTAAGACATTTAATTATGCTGTTTTTATTCAGCTGAGTGGTACCAAGAAGAGCAGGGAGACAATAATTAGATACCAAAATAAGCGCGTGCTACAAAACCCTCGAATTGCGGGCGTAGCCCTCTATATTCCGGTTTAATTTTTAATTTTTAGCCGTTTAGCAAAGATAAAAAAAACTCTTCAGGTCTTGCATATTTTTCAGTATGATCTAGTTGGTCGGTATTGGGAATAAACATGATCAGGCCAAGAGGACGCCTACCTCCCACTACATATGTACTATAATTAAATGTATCTCTAACTCACGATTAAATAAACGTGAAAAGCTCTAGCTTTAGTATATGGCTCGAGAGGGTCATTTTATACTCTCCTGGAAAAACGAAATCTATTAGTTGAGAAATAACGGCACTTTTCTTACAAAGAGCCCCGTACTACTACTTTTTAGGTTTTTTGTCTATAACTCATGAATCACTTGACGTGGACACCTGATCTCTGGCATATAGCCTTCAGATGAGAAGCTGCTTCAGTTTTTGTAAGATAGGCATAATCAGACCAAAGGAGCGTCTACCTCTTCTACGAATTTAAAAAAAAAATATTCTTTGAACTATGATAACTTTCGATGGATTGACACAAGCGAGTTGAAAATTTGGTAGAATGTTGGTAGTAAGATCTAGTTGGTTGGTATTAAAAATAGGTAAGATCCGCCAAAAGCAGCTCCTACCTCCCCTACAAATGATTTTTCGAATAGACGATAACTTTCGACAGAATAAATCTAACAAGTTGAAATTTAGCCAAATGTTTGTAAAAGAATCTAGTTGAGTTCAGAAAGTGGTCATGACCGGGCCAAAAGGACGTCTACCTCCCCTACAAACGATATGTCAAATATATGGGAGCTTCCCATATATAATAATAGTAATGTATAATAGCTAGCGACTTAAAAAATTTTGGTGATGATTTTGGGAATGCGCAAGATCCTATCACCCCCATAAAGTTATGGTAAAAAGGACTCACTCGGCTCAAATGGAGCCCACCTTCCCTACAAATGTTCATTCGTCGTACCTTCTGTAATGAACCATATTTTGGTCTGGTAATGCTGTTTCCACCGGTAGAACTATGGCAGCACCTGATGAGTAAGGATCTGTCGGTGGTACGAAACCAGAGGCCAAGGGTCCCATTACACCTGGAGCCCAATGCGAGCGCGAGGGCAATCGAGCCATCCGCCAACCATTCCATCCTTTCGCTTCATTTTTTTCTTGTTCCCCATTTTTACCTCCCTTGTGTAACGGACGGTTTGGTGGGCATCCGAAGATGCCCGTGGGGACGGAGCCTAAGGTAGCATAATTGACCGTAAAGGTCGGGCCGTGCCATCTGGCGAAGAAAAAGGCCCCTCAACGAGCTAAGCAGCGGCCTATGCTTGCTGTAGCTCAGTTCGGGAGACGTGGGCGGGGTTTTCGCCGCTCGTTGCCCCTGTCCTTTACGTATTAACAAAAATTCATAGGCCTGGGGAAGACAACACAAACAGGGGAGGTAAAAATGGGGAATTAAAAAAAAATAGTCGATACGAATGGAATGGTTGACGGACGGATCAGACGCCACACGGTCGCACCTGGGTCCGGGTGTAATGGGACCCTCGGCCGATGGTTTCGTACCACCAACAGATCACTACTCATCAGGTGCTGCCTCGATCTGCTGGTGGGAGCAGCACTATCAGACCATAATATGGTTCATTACAGGTGGTTCATTACAGGGCAGCTTCTACTTCGAGGCCTGCCAAGAAGAAGAAGCTGAGGACAAAATGTGCTGCTAAACAAAACAAAAGCGAGCTGGTTATAGGAGCCGACAACCATTGTAGAGAGGAAAAATTGGCAAAGCAAAAAAAAAATACTACATTTCCCAATTATTCAGATGATCAACAGGTTACAAAGATTTCTGAGGCCAGCAGAGGCGCAACACTGCATTCCTTGCCGTAATTCACTCATAAACTCTGCAAGCTTCTGAGCAGATGAACAACAGAAAAATGTAATACTGTGTAAATAAATTTTTTTAAGTTACCTAGAAGGACAATCCTGGCAAACAAAAAGGTATCCAGGGGTCCTCCGCGCTTCGTCCGGTCACCGAAGATGCTCCAAATGCCGGCAATTCAAAGCATTTATGGAGGCCTTAAATACGTGGCTAAACCACAAAAGACAAACACAACACCAGGACTGCCTTGTTGAACTGACTCTAAAAGGATAATCTACTCTATTGGAAGGATTGGGGTGCTACAGAGGAAAGCACAGCTACTTGAAGGGAAAATACGTGAAGTAAAAATGGCTAAGTCCTAAGACTTAGAGCAAGTAGCCTTAATGTGCTTGTGGGGATACAAATCGGTGGAAGGACTAAAAAGGAACCCAAAGAGGTCCTTCTTAGTCCTGTTCTGTACCAGAAATGGGCCCCACGTTGGGCGCCAAATATGTAACGGACGGTTTGGCGGGCATCCGAAGATGCCCGTGGGGACGGAGCCTAAGGTAGCATAATGACCGTGAAGGTCGGGCCGTGCCATCTGGCGAAGAAAAAGGCCCCTCAACGAGCTAAGCAGCGGCCTATGCTTGCTGTAGCTCAGTTCGGGAGACGTGGGCGGGGTTTTCGCCGCTCGTTGCCCCTGTCCTTTACGTATTAACAAAAATTCATAGGCCTGGGGAAGACAACACAAACAAGGGAGGTAAAAATGGGGAATAAAAAAAATGAGGCGATAAGGCTGAAATGGTTGGGCGATGGCTCGCTTGCCCTCGCGCTCGTATTGAGGTCCAGGTGTAATGGGACCCTCGGCCTCTGGTTTCGTACCACCGACAGATCCTTACTCATCAGGTGCTGCCATAGATCTGCCGGTGGAAGCAGCACTACCAGACCATAATATGGTTCATTGCAGGTGGTTCATTACACTTGTTTGTGTTGTCGTAGCCAGGCATTTGGATTTTTGTTAACCCGTAAAGGACAAAACCCCCACCCACATCTCCCGAACTGAGCTACAACAAGCATAGGCCACTGCTTAGCACGTTGAGGGGCCTTTTTCTTCACCAGATGGCACGGCCCGACCTTCACGATCCTTATGATACATAAGGCTCCGTCCCCACGGGCATCTTCGGATGACCACCAAACCGTCCATTACATAATTGGCGCCCAACGTGGGGCCCATTTTTGGTAAAGAACAAGACTGAAGAGGACGTTATTGCGTACCTTTTTGGTCCTTCCACCAAGTTTCTCCTTTATATCGGGGCAGCTTCTATTCGAGGCCTGCAAAGAAGTAGAAGCCGAGGACAGGGTGTGCGGCAAAAACGAAAAAAAAGAACTGGGATCCTGAGCTAGACGGTAATCATTGTAGAGGAGAAAAATAGCAAAGAGAAAAAAAACACTACATTCACCATTATTCAGATGATCAACAGAGTCCAAAGAATCACGAAGATGGCAGAGACGCAACTGTGCATTCCTTGCAATAATTCACTCATTATCTCTGAAAACTGTTGAGCATCTCAATAATAGAAACGAATGCAGTAATGTATCATAATCAAAAATATTAATGAAGTGTAAAGAAAATCTTGACAACAGAAAGGTACCCAGTGCTCCTCCCCGCTTTGTCCGGTCACCGAAGATGCTCCAAATTCCGGCAATTCAAAGCATTTATGGAGGCCGTAGGTACGTGGCTGAACCACAAAAGACAAACACAACACCAGGAATGCCTTGTTGAACTGAAACCAAAAGGTTAAACCAAGTTTATTTCATTTTAACTTGAGCACATATGTGATGACAGCACATACCACATGTTTTCACATAAGCTGCTAACCCTCCATCGGGCGCACCTCCAGTCAAACCGAAATCGGGCGAACCAGGCCTGAGAGGCCACCCACATATTTTAGCCCTCTCTTTCTACCATGCTAATTGAAACTTCAAATACTTTTCGGAGAGTCATTACTAGGATCTAAGGAACGGAATTAAACTAAATTAATTATAGAAAAACGAACAATAAAATAAGTCAAAATTACTCATTTTCCACAAAAAGCTTTCAAAATAATTGCTTCATTCAAGCTCCATAAAAACAAACGAAAGCGGACAGTCTCTACTGATGTGTGCTCATCTTTGCTCATCACAATCGTTGCCATAAACGGACGTTTAGGCTCCCAAATTAGTAGTATATAGACACGTTTGGCACAGCACTTGCACGTGGGTTAGGCAGATCGCCGCGTGACAAGGTAAACATTCGTAATTTGTCATTCTCCTAAATCTTGATTCAAGAATGCACGTTCCACAGCTTCGCCTTTTGGAGGGTGTTGTGGAGGTTCTTATGCTCCTCATCGGTCAAAGACCTTTCCAACCGAGCTTGCAACTGAATGGACAGTCCGCTTGTACTCAGACTTCGCCAGGCCAGTTGTCCAGCTACAAGTTGATGCGGCAAATCTTTGAGAAATACTCTTCGTTTTAGTGGTTCCAGCTGATTGCCAATCGATATCACTTGGGAATATATGCCGGCTATATTCAGACACGCAAAAAATATGATCATAGGCCAACGCCTCGTATTCCGGCTCACGATGAAAGTAGAACACACCTGATCAGCTAAAGAAAGCCAATACGTAGGGGCAACCGTTTTCAAATTTGCCAGTTCAAACTACCGTGGTAAAATTATCATTAAATTTTTAATGAAAAATGTGTTTTTATTTTTTTAATTTCTTAAGAAATTGAATAGTTGTTTTTAGTTTACGTGGTTATCAGTTCTGGATCCGTGCACACCTACTTTTTACCACCGGCTTACCCTCCTTACGCTGCCGATTAGGGGATGTTTTTCCCTTCAGTGCTTTAAGAAACTTGAGGACACGTTGATGAAGCCTTTACAAGTTCTGTGGCAATTTCTACATTTCGCATTAACCGAGTTATTTTTTTCGGTTGAACGAACAAATTTTGAAAAAATTTCCATCCAGTTCGTCAGGGATTTTCC
This sequence comes from Chloromyia formosa, assembly GCA_964017055.1. Taxonomy (NCBI): domain Eukaryota; kingdom Metazoa; phylum Arthropoda; class Insecta; order Diptera; family Stratiomyidae; genus Chloromyia; species Chloromyia formosa. Next base: position 13,915,336 of record OZ024817.1, read on the forward strand.
CGTTTTCCCGTACTTGCTCTGCTCCACGATGATAATGATGATGGCGATTTCGGATTTTCACGGTCAATATGACAATCTTAGACTAAGTCTCCACGGGCATCTTCAATTGCATATTTCGCTTGTTTTAATCATTATAGGGCCGAGGTCAAAAGGTGACATCGACGCTATATGTATATCTTAACTGATTTCTACTGTGAAATTATTCTATACGCTAAATTAAGAATGTTCATTAACCCACATCAATAAAAATGCACCTCACATAATTTCTGTTTAAAAAATATGGCATGTTAAAGAATATCTCAGACATCCGGGCCATTAGTATTAACATTATGATAATTTCGTTTGTCATACTATTTTTTATGCGTTTCGAATGCAACCCCATGTCGCAAAATCCACAATTCATAACCGTCAATACAAAAGGAGCCCTCATATGAGTATATTGACATTGTGGACTATTTTAAAAGGAACTAGGAAAAAAGGATTTTTTATTATTATATTACTTATTCATACGAGCAGTTTAAATATATGTATTTTGGAAAAACCTATCTTTTCAGATATTTTTTCGTGACTGTCAAAGTGTCAAAGATAGGTAGTCGTTTGGCAACTGCAATATCTATTATTAAAAAGACTGATGTCACTGTCGCGTCGACGGAATACTATTCAATTAGCATGGATTGAAATGTTAGCGCCAGCTATAAGTGAAACGTGTACGGAAAATAAAATGGCATAATGAATTTCGTAGGCAAATTGCAATTTTAATATGGAATCTTAATACATGTGATTTCTTCTTTTTCTTTTTTTAAACATATAATGGACACTAATTTATGGCTAGTTGGAAAATAACGTCATCAAAGTGGTTTGAGCGTAAAGAAGTGGAATTTTGGTCCCTCATTTATTCGGAATTGTTTAAGATATCTGAAATTATTTTCTTCATCATGTCGGTGTTGGTCGTTGGCCTGCTGGATAATTTTCACCCGATTTGCTCAGAACAATGACCGCGATCTCTAGTTACTGAATGCTTTCTTTCAGTCCTTATCTACTGGGAATTTCTCATCTTCCTTCTTCTTCCTCCTCTATTGTCATTCTCTACCGCGTCTGGACCATTGTTCGGCGCGGCGGTTCAGAGTTGAATGCCTATTGTATATAATTTCATAAATATCACATTTTCATATACCCTTATGTAGATATTTTCATATGAATACTACTTCGCCTTAACCCGTAGTGGGGTTAAGCGCATCAGCTATTCCTGCGCGCCATCATACTCGGTTCTGAGCAAATACCCCCAAACTTACCTAGCAATTGACACTTTTTCGCCACAGATCGTCGCTATGACTTTCTAGGACGTCCCCTTTTTTAAACGAGGTGATGTAGGAATCTTGCTTGAGCAAGAATGCCGGATTTTTGTTAATTAAACCCAAAAACACCTCCACTGCCGTTCCCCTGCGGGACTACCATTCGGCATTACTTCGCGAGGGATGGCTCTGGCTTATCAGCCAGTAAGATTTGTCGACTTACATCTGGCTTCTTCTTTTTTGAGCTCTTTGTGGATGGTGCATACCGTCCGGCTCACTGCGCCCCAATCTTTTTGTGATCGCAGCATGAAATCAACCAGATTCTGTGGGTTAATGACACTCCCCAGATCCGCTTCTAGTTGTTCACGGTTCCCAGAAAAACTGGGGCAGTCGAACAGCACGTGTTTGGCCTCCTCCGCAATTCTTTTGCACCTAGGACAATCTGGCGAATCGTCCAGCTTGAACCTATGCAAATATTGCCTGTATTCGCCATGACCCGTAAGAAATTGGGTCAGGTAGTGGTTTACCTCACCGTGTTTTCGGTTCAGCCACTTCCCGATATCCGGGATGAGAGTATGCGTACAGCGACCGGTTGAAGCTTGATCCCATCGCTGCTGCCATTCTCTTAGAGATTCGTTCCTTCCAATGACTATCCGATCCGCTGACGCCTCTGATGTTTCCAGGCGTCGACCACGGTGCAGTCTGCTTGTTCCGTCAACCAGAATCTCCATTGTGATCATTCCGGCAACGACAAAGACGGTTTCTTGCGAAGTGGTTCTGTATGCACAGCATACTCTCAATGTGCACCTTCGGTAAACTGAGCTAATAATTTGAATAGTATTGCAAGTGTATTGCAGAGCACTGGCCCGAATTGGTGAGGCATACAGTAGAATAAAGGATAACACCCTAGATAACAGAAGCCTCCTGCTTGGTCTTGGACCGCCTATATTTTGCATTATTCTTGTCAAGGCCACAGTGGTGGACACTGCCTTCTCGCATACATACTTCAGGTGCTCTCCAAAGCTCAGCCTCGCGTCAATTATAACCTCTCTCCCCCCCCCCCCCCCGCCGACGACAACCGCGATATCATCTGCAAACCCGCCTATTGTCACCTCTTTAGGCATCGGGAGGTTCAAGATGTTACATGATAATCCACAGCAGAGGACCAAGACCGGATCACTGTGGAACGCCCGCTGTTACCATGTACTCCTTAATTCCCTCACCAGTATCATATTGCCGAATACGATGTGAAAGGTAGCTCTTGATAATTCCAGCTAGGTAGCCCGGCACTCCCATTTTTGCAGAGCGGCTTGAATGCACCCTCAGTTTGCGGAATTGAACGCGTTCTTGAAATCGACTGTCACCACCGTGCAGCATGTGCCCCTTCGTAGTGAATCCCTTGCCAAGCTAGTAACCGTCATATTTGCGTCCACCGTAGACCGGGTAGCTTGAAACCATACTGTCGGTCCGACAGGCTAACTTTTTCTTCCACCACCTCGGAGAGTCGGTTAAAAATTATCCACTCGAAAATTTTTACCGTAGTGTCGAGCAGACAGATTGGGCGGTATGAATTTACTTCTCCGGGCGGCTTGTTTGGTTTGGGCAGCAGTACCAATTTTTGCCTTTTCCATGGTTTTGGAAAGGTCCGTTCTGACAAGCAAGTTCAAAATGCGTGGATTAACTTCTCTGGTATTGTTCGGATTGTCACCTTCAGTGCCTTATTGGGGACTCCATTCGGGCCTGGCGCTTTACCTTCCTCAAATCTGGATGCGGCTTGCAGAAATTTATTCTCCGTTATGCAAGGTATGTGCTCGTCGGCAAATGTCGGACTCTGTCCCACTGGTTCCAGCTCGTGTTGAGGGAATAGAACCGAGATAATATTTTCCAACATAACAGGAGATTTTAGTTGGGGTGCTTCTACCCCATTTTATTCATCCCCACCCTATAAAACCATTCCCCACGGGTTTATATCCACTCATCGCAAACCTGTTTGAAGCACTTTTGTTTGCTTTTCTTTATCGCAAGTTTCAGTAGTCTACGAGCGGTTTTGTATGACAGCCGCAGGTCATTATATGCCGGTGTTTCTGTCGGTCGCTGACTAAGACGCCGTGCTTTCAGGCAGCTTCTCCTCAAGCTCGCAATCTTTCCAGTACAGCAGTAATTCTCCCTTCGTAGATTGGAAGACTTTCTTCTTAGCATGAAAGCATCACATGCTATCGCTAAGTGCTTTACAATCTGCGTTGTCCTCTGTTCTGCCGGTCCTACGTGGCCCCGCTCTGAAGCAAGACCTCCTTGAAGGCTGCCTCACCGAAGCTTTTATTGAACCATCCCCGTGTTGGGGCTCTTCCTTTTACTCGGCGTGTCCCTCCTGGTATTGTAAAGAAGATTGCCTGGTGGTCACTCTGGTTGTAGCCTTCGCTGACGCAACAATCTACGGTTGCTGCCAAAAAGCTGCTGATGAGCGTTAGATCAATAATAAGCCTGCACTTGCTTTCCTGAAAGTTTTGCTACCACCTGAGTTCATTTGGACGACATCTAGTTATGAAAATGAGTCGAGAATTGTCGGCCCTCGGGCATTTGTACCTCGGCTGCCCCATTCTGTCGCCCACGCGTTAAAGCCTCCCGCAATTAGTACCGGGTTGTGTATACTCGCGTTATGCACCAATCCGTCTCGCAATCTTTCGAATTCTGCCAGGTCCAGTGGTGGATGAGCGTAGCAGCTATACACATGGATACCGTTGATTTTCGCCCTTACGACACCGCTCATCGGCTCTGGTATACCTTGCTGGAAAGCATGGTTTCCACACCCAAATGGCTGCTTGTTTCTGCTCATCTGAGATCCAAGTCGAGCTACTCAGATTTTTACACTGGTCGCAGGTAATTGCTACATCGACTCCTTGACTCCCTGATGGTCTGCGATAGCAGATCCTGTGCCATCCGGCAATGGTTCAGATTTAACTGCACGAAGTTCATTTACGGGTGCTTGCTTTAGTGCCTCTCGATACTCCGGGCACTTAGTACCTCCGGTCAGATGCTTACAGTTCGCTTTATTGGCTTCTTGGCACAATATGCAGCTTGGCTCTGTGTCACATGTGGCCTTCTCCTCCACATTTGAGTCATATGTTCGACCTATCATGCTCACTGTTGCAGTCCCTCGCGAAATGTCCAAATGCGAAACACTTGAAGCATCTCTTTGGCGTTAGGCTAATGGTTGCAGTTTGAGTGCCTCGATACGCAATCCTTAGTGACTTCACTGCGTCGAGTTCAAAATCCACCTTCAACCTTTCCAGGAATGCCGTGCAAATTTCCTCATTAGTAGTCACCTCGTCAAGATCGAGGCATTCTATTCTTGTGTCCTGGCGCAAAATTTTCACTTCAGCTGCCAGCGCTAGCACACCCGTCACGATGGATTTATACATTTCTATTGAGTTTCCACCGCGAGTCCTCATTTGGAATAGTAGTTTCCCTTTCAGGTGCAAGGAATGTGAGAGACGTTGCCACCCATCTCCTTTAGTCCTGGCTCGGATTTTACTCTTTTGAGCATCTCCGCGTATATCATGTCTCCGGAGATATAACCATTGCGTCAGGTCTAGTCCTCACTTTTTTATTTTTTACCTTTTTCGTCTTCTCCCTCTGAGGCCGGTTCTTGCGCTCTACCCTCGTCCAAGAGCTCAGGTCCTCATCAAGAGCTGGGGTTTCAGGTGCAACCACGTCTTCTCGTTGCTTGACTGCCTTCTTTTTCGGGTACTGCGCCTTTTTACCCTTGGGAGATTGAAGAAAGGTAGTCTCTTCAGCATCTCGCCTGCGCTTCAACTTGTCGGCAGCTAGCGCTTTGGGGGTTTGGGGGATGTTTAAATTCGCTTGTCCTTTGGCTTGGGGGATGTTTGGATTCCCTTGTCTTTCTTAGGATTTATAGGGGTCTTCTCTCCAAGGATGTGCTCCATTATACATAATGCGTATGTTCTTCGCCTTACCTTTAACAACGCTATGTATATAAAATTTAGACTCCGCGTAGTCCATCATGTCCGCGATCAGCGTACCCAATTTACTGAACATGTCAGTTTCGACTGCAGGCTTCTTGCTTTCCCTAGCACAACCCGTTGATAATACTGGCAAAGGTTGTTTTTTGAGGAGACCTTTGAGTTCGGGTTTGCCCTTGACGGGGTGGTCCCGTATTCTTTCGATTGTGCTGTTTCCAGCCCCGATTTGACACCTGTTGTATTAGATACTTAAGCAGCCAGTTGTGCCACTGCCTTAAGACTGCGGTTGACGGATTACGACGGCCGGGATCCCGCTTCCTCACTCCCACTGCCGCCTGTATGGGTTTTGGAGGCGCTGCACCATAATTGTTTTTCCATTCAGGGTGACCTTCGTCATAGCCAATTTTGGTCCCATAGGATACCCGCTGAGTCGTCCTTCATTGGGCTGGCATGTCCAGCAATGCAGTTATCACCCTCCCTCAATGTGTGACCAATCCATTTATTATCCCACTAACTTCTACGATGTTTAATTTATGACGCTGAAATTCGCTCTCTATTTGAAGAAATCGTGCGGGGGACTTTCTGACCCATTATCCAGAAGAGTACGCACATTTCAGAAACCAATCTTTGTCATTGAACGATAGCCAAAGGTCGTAACCGGTGAGTCAATCCTTATCCGAGGCTTACAATGTTTCGTTAGCATATAAAATATTTCGATCGATGCAAGTCTTTAGCATACACAACCTGTCCTCTTTAGTCGCCATCTACGACATGCCGGGATAGGCCGTGGCATTATTCTTACGCCCGCACCACAGGGGGAAGTACCCCGAAATTATAATTTATAGCATTCACCTCAATTAAAATGTCTCTGTAGCCCAGCTCAACGAAAAATGCTTCCAATAAATGCTTATTGAAATTGCAGCATAGGTTTTTACGAGTACTATAATAAATTGAATGCAACAACATTTTGTACCATAAGTACCTTTTTAGATCAGATACCTATAAATTTGAATTTATGTGGGACATCTGCAGCCAATGATGAAGCATTGTGCACTTTAATATCGACATTCATGAGCACAATATAAATTTTATATGTAATTTTTATGATTTAATCGAATTGGATTGGATCGAAAAAATTAATGGTAAATTGGGGTCAATCTTTTACACGAAAGTCAAAAATCTTCGAATAATTCTTTCAGTATATATATACTCGTATTTCGATGGGAGTTCAATTGAATTGTTCATCAGAAAGAAGACTTTCTCGCTTAGTAAGCCAATTCATTTTAATTAAAATTCGTTTCCATTTCTTCTGACTTTACTGCTGTTTTACTGCATATCAAAGTTATCACTTCAGTCCACATCCAAACTAATTTATTACTCCTGTTCTAACATAATCGGCGAATATCTTTTATTTGCGACATCCCTTTCAGTAATAAATTAAAACAATTTCAATCCCGTCGGAAACGAATCGATAGTTTCCTCCATACTTCAATCCATTTCAAAGGAATTTTTAAGATGTATCATGTATACTGTATGTAATATCTTAATTAATCTGAATCTTCTGTAAATTTATCACGTTTGTTGAAGATTTTTAATTATTTTCTTTTCATTTGATCGGCAAACTTATTTTTTGGGATTACACGAAATACTCGATTGCCGGCGATTAAGTGATATTAACACGACGTCTTGGGGATTTTTACCTTTTATGAAATATATTTTAGTATTTGTTATTTTAGAATTAGATAATTTATGCATTTCATGGTAATATAGGAAATTTTGAATTAAAACCCATCAAATAAATTTGAATGATTTTTACATGTTTGTATATAAACTGAATTTTTATGCTTCCGCTTATTAGAACAGGAAGACATGTCAAATGTAGCGCAAGTGTTTATATATGTTTAACTAGAACATTCGTAAGCACATGTTTTCAAATTTACATATGGGGAACACACACGAGGAAATTATAAACGAGTAGTTACTTTTAATTATAGTTCGATTTTAATATACAAATTCGATAATTTATTGAATACAGTCAGGGGAAAAGGGACAACATATCTGTTTTGTGTTTAAAAAATTGGGAGTTGTGCTTAAGGAACCAATTTTGATTTTATGCGATCCACTCGTGGAGGTCAGGGAGGGCCATCTGGCGAAAAAATGCCCTCGGCAAATTAAGCAGCGACCTATGCTTGCTGTAACTCAAGTCGGGTCCTAAGGTTTGGCTTTGGGCGAGGGCAGGGTTCTCGCCACTCGTTGCACCTAGCCTTCTTCTTCCTTGCCCTTTCATACCACTCTGCGGCTTCGCGTTGCTCTGCCTGTGGTGTTGGCATTTCGCTCATTTTGGCCGTATAATCTCAGCTTCCTTCTGCAGGCAGCTCGGTCTTGGATCGTATCATCGCCGAGGTTAACGCGTTGTTGTTCCTTCTTCATCTAACCGATCCACGTGTTTTTCCGTTTGCCTCGGGGTTTGGGTCCAGCAAATGGAACATTCATTGATAGTGCCTTCATGACAGGGTTCTCAGGCGGACGCCTTCGAACATGGCAATACCAATCCATACGGCGATCTTCGAGCTTTTCTGTGATCGGTTGCTCAACAAACAAGCTGCCTCGGATGTGGGTACTTTTGATATGATCCTTTCTGCGGTCACACCGGCTAACATCCGTTGCATTTTCATCTCAGTCGCAGTCACCGTTGCACCTATCCTTACAACTGAAAAAAAATCGTAAGGCTATAATTGCCTATAGGCCTGGGATTCATCAACAGATTCAAAAGGATTTTAAAATATGGAAAAAATGTGAAATAAGGGAGAAATAGAGAGCTCTGTGAAGTTGGCACCGTCACATTAGAATTTTATACCCTAGACTTTGTAAGTATAAGTAAGTAAGTGTTTTGGTATCAAACTCAATTCAAAGTGAATGAGCTTTAAGGGGCTATACCAGTGTGACACTTTTAAAAAATTGTTTTTTTTTTGCCTTTTTCAACAGTTTATACTTTCAAGAATATCCTGTAAAAATTTTAGGGCCGTATCTCTAACACTTCCCGAATGGCAGCCTTCTAAGCCTTCTTTAATTGGATGAACATTGACGATTTGGCATTGAAAAAACGACCATTTTATAGGCAAGAAAACGAATTTTTTTTTCATAACTACAACATTTTGTTAGATGAGTGACCAACTCACGGTTCTCAATACGCAAATAGCGCAGATGTCGAATAAGCTGGACGACTTATCTGAAGAGAATAAGAGGCTCACCGCCCTTTTCGCGCAGGTCCAGCAGCAAAAATTCGTTAAGCCGAAAACAGCAGTGCCGATAAAGCGCAAACGGATATCTAAGACGTCGTCCAGCTCCGTCGCATTTGCCACGGACGGAGAAAACGACAATGGCCCACAGACGGACCATTCCTCTGCCAACCATGCCTCCGAGAAATCTGTTGACGAGTAAATGTCCTCGGACCAGGACGAGGAGTTCCCTGCTCTTCCCCCTCCAGCTATCCCTTCTAATATTCCGGTGCCACAGAAGCCCAAAGCCCCACCCCGGAAGATAATTCCAAAGCCCACTGCGGCTACAAAACCCGCTGCGGCAACGAGACCAATCCCATCAAACACTCTACTCCAACCAACTACTCCTGTTTCGTCGCAGTAGACAGCGTCGACTAAGACGAACGAGGACAAACCGGTTCCCATCATTTTGAGGGAGCCGTACAAGTGGACGACAATCATTATTCAATTAATAGGTTCGTTCTTAGAAGGTAGAACTTTTCGAGTTAGAATTAACTCCACACTTTCTCAGGAAAGACCCATTGAAGCTGGAGTCCCACAGGGATCACCACTTTCCCCAATGTTGTACTCACTGTACACTGCAGACTCCCCGAAATGCCACCCAACGCGCGATTTCACTGTTCGCAGATGATACTTGTATCTTCTACACTACAAGAAATACAGACAGAGTTACTTCAATGTTCCAGGAATGCATAGACATGCTTTTGGAATACATCCAGAAATGGAAAATCTAGGTGAATGCGGACAAGACTCAGGCGATTTTCATCACGAGACGACCAAGACAAGACCCGGGCAATCTGACAGTAGACGAACAAGAAATAGACTGCCAGAAAACTGCCATCTATTTAGGACTGACTTTCGACAAATCACTGACGTGGACAGAACTTATAAAACGCTGTAGACAGAAGTGTAACGAAACACTCCAAACCCTGTACCCCATTATCAACTCCAGACGACTAAGCAACAAGAACCGGTCACTCATCTACAAACAGACAATACTACCGACTTTACTATACGGAAACTTGGCTTTCAGCCAAGCTCCAATACTAACATTAAAAAATAAAAATTTGCCAAAATCTAGCACTACGGAGAATTTTTAAAGTCCCATGGTACGTTAGAAATACGGACATACACACCTTCGGGTTGACACTATCAAGACTTACATAAGAGACAAAGCCCTTAAACTCCACGACAAAGTAAATAAACGACCATACTAACAGTACCCTGAGACTTTTGAATTTCTCTATGCCAGGTAGACAGGTTTACCCACACTTAAGAACAATAACACACTAGTACACACCGAGGTCTAAGCAAACTTTGTAAAGATTGACGATGGGCTCATCGAGTCCACAGAGACAATTGGAATAAAAGTGTTAACCACTAGTTCCACCAACGTACAGTTCCCAGGCAAAAAAGAAAGACGAAAAAAAAACAGTCTGTTACGAAGGAAGGAAGGACGGTTATTACAATCGCGGTATTGCCAACCGCTCAGAATAGATCCTTTATTTTTTGAGCAGATCTCGTTTAATATTCATTTCCTTGTCGTCACTACGTTTAAATATAGTATATATCATTTAAAAACAATTACAATAAAAACTACTCAACATGTAACTTTCAGCACACCTCACCTACTCATATATAATTTCAACATTTAACAAAGTTTTGCAAAAAGCAAATTTAAAAAAACCCGCCAATAAATTTAACAAACGATGATTTATGAATCATGTACTATGTTAGAAGAAGCAACGACGACAACCTTTTCAACTTATTAATTATCTGCGCGCATCGATTAGACCATCTTAAGTTATCCGATCCCATTCAGAACATTAATCTTCCAGCATAAGGAGCGTGTATAATTCGTCATAGACATGTGTACCGTGCATTTCTTGTATATCCAAATGTTATAAGTCATATTAGATAGGATCGGATAAGATCTTTCGCATCTTGCATAATTGCTAATTTCACAAGTATGTATTTGCAACGGTTGAACCTAGAGACGAAATGATGATGATGAAGCCTTAACTGCTATTAATTTTGAGAATCATTAAGCTAAATGTATAGTTTTCAACGGTGTTGGTGCAATGATTCAAGCGCATCATGACAATGTGACCGAGGATAATTATTGAGTTATCGCACCGACAACTGATAGTGCGTTTACTTTCAAAAATTAATATCCTTAGAGGAAACATTTTGTAATGGACGGTTTAATGGGCATCCGAAGATGCCCGTGGGGACGGAGCCAAAGGGAGCATAATATCTGCAAAGGTCGGGCCGTACCATCTGGCGACGAAAAAGGCCCCTCAACAAGCTAAGCAGCGGCCTACGCTTGCTGCAGTTCGCTTCGGGAGACATGGGCGGGGTTTTGACCCTGTCCTTTACGTATTAATATAAACGTACAGGCATGGGGAAGACAACACAAACAGGGGAGGTAAAAATGTGAAATAAAAAAAAAATAAGGCGATCAGGATGGAATGGTTGGCGGGCGGCTCACTTGCCCCCGCGCTTGCTTCAGGGTCCAGGTGTAAGGGGTCCTTTGACCTCTAGTTTCTTACCAACAACAGATCATTACTCATCAGGTGCTGCCATCCATCTGCCGGTGGAAGCAGCACAACCAGACCAGAATATGGTTCATTAAAATTTTTTTGTTTAAATTATAAAAATTAAAGTTGTTTTAATCTTTCCAGTGTTGCTTAAATGCGTCTGACTCTAAGCGGATACCCACTTTACTTGCAGTATCTTAAACTAAAAAAAAATAACAAAAAAAAAATTTCTCATGAAAATTGGCGCCCAACGAGGGGTTGGTATTTATAATTTCTTTCAATGTATTGAAAATGACGGGAAACCAACAACTATAGACAGGGGGGCACGGGTCGGGGAGGGTGAGGTCGAAAGCCGAGGGTTAACATAATCTGGACCCATGCACAGTTCCGAATTCTTAAATCCTTAATTTAACTCTTTAAAGCATATTTATGCTGTGTTTTGCTAGAGAGCGGCTGGGCGATTTGCGTCTGCGGCTGGAGAGCAATTGATTCATCATTCAATGTCGAGGTTTTGTATGAAAATACAATAGTACTAGTATGTTGGGCAGGTTGTCTATGGAATCAAGGATATTTGTATGTACGTGAGGAGAATGGATGGAAAGAGACGAATGTACTGTAGATGTAGAGTCCTGCGGTGGCAGCAAGGACATTCGAGAAAGGATATTTTTGGCAGTGAAGCGATATATGGGGAATATGGGTGTCCAATGAACCGGGATGAAGAGGCGAGTGTCCAGGAGTAGTGTAGATGGAATTCCGGATCCTTCGGTGGCGACAAGGATATTCGAAAAAGGATACATTTGGCAGTGAAGCGAAATACGGTCAATATGGGTGTCATATGAATCGGGGTGGACACCCGAATATCCAGGAGTAGAACGGATGGCATTTCGCGTCCTTCGGTGGCGAAAAGGACATTCAAGAAAGTCAATTGAAAAATGGGCAATATGGGTGTCATATGAACCGGGGTGAAGAGGCGAATGCCTAGGCCTCTTCACCCCGGTTCATATGACACCCATATTGCGAAACAGGCCCAGCTTGGTCTTGGTGCTGAGATAACTCCTTTGCTAGATTTTGGAGAGCATGCCGTATGCGCATTTAGCCTAGTTGATAGAACGAGCGTTGTTCTGGTCCGCACCACCATTTTCGAGTAAATGCTATCTACATCTACGCCTCTTCACCCCGGCTCATATGACACCCAGATTGCCCATTTTGCACTTGACTTTCGTGAATGTCCTTTTCGCCACCGAAGGAGTTGAAATGTCATCTACACTACTCCTGGACATTCGTCTTTTCACCCCGATTCATACGACACCCATATTGCCCATATTTCGCCTTACCAGCAAAAATATCCTTTTTCGAATGTCCTTGTCGCCACCGAAGGAGTCTAAGTGCCATTTATAGTGTTCCCGGACATTCGCCTCTTTACCCCGGTTCATATGACACCCATATCGCCCATTTTTCATTCGACTTTCGTGAATGTCCTTTTCGCTCCAAAGGACTCGAAATGCCATCTGCACTACTTCTGGATATTCGGGTGTTCACCCCGATTCATATGACACCCACATTGACCGTATTTCGCTTCACTGCCAAAAGTATCCTTTTTCGAATATTCTTGTCGCCACTGAAGGATCCGGAATGCCATCCATAGTACTCCTAGGCATTCGCCTCTTCACCCCGGTTCATATGACACCCATATTGCCCATTTTTCAATTGACTTTCTTGAATGTCCTTTTTGGCCACCGAAGGACTCGAAATGCCATCCGCACTACTCCTGGATATTCGGGTGTCCACCCCGATTCATATGACACCCATATTGACCGTATTTCGCTTCACTGCCAAATGTATCCTTTTTCGAATATCCTTGTCGCCACCGAAGGATCCGGAATTCCATCTACACTACTCCTGGACACTCGCCTCTTCATCCCGGTTCATTGGACACCCATATTCCCCATATATCGCTTCACTGCCAAAAATATCCTTTCTCGAATGTCCTTGCTGCCACCGCAGGACTCTACATCTACAGTACATTCGTCTCTTTCCATCCATTCTCCTCACGTACATACAAAAATCCTTGATTCCATAGACAACCTGCCCAACATACTAGTACTATTGTATTTTCATACAAAACCTCGACATTGAATGATGAATCAATTGCTCTCCAGCCGCAGACGCAAATCGCCCAGTCGCTCTCTAGCAAAACACAGCATTAGTAGTTCAATCTAGTCAGTTCGTTCACCCATCGTAGGCCCTTGTTTAGACATTTTTGAACATAAGGTTCTACGGCGAATTTTCGGGGCCGTTTGCGATCGAGATGGATGGCGCATCCGGTACAACCATGAGTTGTATGAACTGTACGATGAGCTGAAAGTTTCGAGAAACGTCAAACTACACCGACTTTAATGGGCAGGACATGTACAACGAATGGACGATGACCGCATGCCAAAGAGAGTAATGAACGCACGACTAGTCGACGAAGCGAGATTGCGAGGACGACCGGGATCTCATTAGGAGAGCTCAGTTTATGTGGACACCGCGCAACCAGTGGGCTTTCAAGATTTTAGAACGCGGTCACGTGACCGAGATAATTGGAGGACAACGATCCAGGCGGCTAAGGCCCGACGTCGGGCTGTCGCGCCACGATAGTGATGCGATCTAGATATGCTAGGTTAGGTTTAGATTAAAGGGTTGCTATGATTGTCCACAGCACACAAAGACCGCATCAGGGTCAGATCTAGATATGCTTGGATAACAAACTGATAAGGTGCAAGAAGATCCCCGTCTAATATGAGATCCTTTCCAATCAAGGGGGTTGGTGTACAATGCTTAATGTATACTTTAATATATTGTATATATCACTTTCCCATAGGATTGTTTCATGTTTGACATTTGATATCCGTTTCGCTCGATTCGGCCCTTATCGAAAACCGGGTGAATCGAACGTACGAATAGATGAAATTAAAATTATGTTTCGAAGTATGTACTTTATGACTTTTTTTGTACCTTTCCCCAGGACCGTTCGTATTATTCCCTCAGTGCAAGAGCCATCAAACTATATCTAAATCTTTTCAAATTAATGATAAAAAAATCCTCATAAGCAATTATAAATGTGTCATGTAAAAATGCCATCAATTCCACGACATTGTACTACGTCATTATTTTCGGAGAACTGATGAGATAGCAACTCGATAAATATGTTCTTTCGTTGGCCATTTTTTATTGCACTATTTCGGGTGCATAAATTTAAAAGTGACATTTTTCCATGTGAAGATACCGGCAGAGTTTGAATAAAAGGGAACCAAAATTGCATGTCTTTATTTCGATTCAGGTTATATTGACACATGTGAATGCAACCGACATTTTTATGTAGACCACGGTTTTTTATTTAAAATATAACGCCGAAACCAGATTGAACGCAGAAAGCAGCAGCAGCGGCAGCAGCACCAACAACAATATGCAGATATGCTTACGCCGCTATCGCTGCCGCTTTGATCAATCTAGATCGCGTAAGGGAAATGCATGCATTCTAATTTGGCATTTCGCTGCCGCAGATGCTGGTTTCGCATTCTGCGTTCAATCTGGTTCGGACATAAGAAACAAACAAAAAATTATAGTTAGCCAGTCGTTTTGATCATTGTATAGCAGTTTGATTTGTATGGCATTTCCGTCTCTAATTCCTTCTGCGGAGATCAAATTTATAAGGATAAAACTTTTAGAACCATCTCATGAAAGATAACCGTCTCATCGCAAAAAAAAAAACAATTACGTTTTCGCGTGATAAATCTAACGGCCAATGAATAACGCCATTGCAGACAGATCCATGATTTTGTGGGAGAGTACGCATATGTCATCAGCGTAGTCAATATGCTATAGATAAGATGTTAAATAAATTCCATTAAATTCCTCTGTCCAGTCCGGATAGGGCTGGTTGCAACACATCGCCGATCATTATGAGGAATAGGATCGGTGAGAGGATGCACCCCTGCCGAACTCCAATTAGCAATTATGTATCTTGGCAACTGCAGGAAACGCACAAGTGCCTCTCCAATTATAACAGTCTGTGAGGCTACCCTTCCTCAGAAGTTTGATGATCAAACCTTCCTTCCACTCAGTGAGGAAGGTCTCTGTATTCCACGCTTTATCAACAAGTGGGTGCAGCAACTTGGCAGTTACGCTTGGCGCTGCTTGATAAACTTCGGCTGGGATACCGTCGAGTCCGGCGGCCTTTCCTCGTTTTAGTGCAATAATTGCAGTGACTATTTCCTCTTTAGTCGAGGCAGTGGACCGTATACGCACATTTTGATGGTCAGCTAAATTATTATCTATATGAGGGCGAACTTCACCGGAGGGTACACGGTTCAAGACTGCGGCGAAGTGCTCTTTCCACCGCCTCTTCTTCCAAGATAAGTCGCTTTCCATCACTATACTTCACCGGATGTTGGCACTAATTACAACCACCTGTAAGCTCTTTGATGACACTGTATACGGAATTTAAGTTGTTACTTCTTTCGGCTTCTTCTGCTGAGGATAAAAGACAATTCACCTAAACTCTTTTATCGCGTCGCACACTACTCTGAACTTCTCGAGCTTTCAGACGGTAAAGGAGTTCGATGCTGCTTCGATTGTTGTCTGATGCTGCAGCCAAACGAACCTTCAGTTCTTTTCTTTCAACAATCCGCTGCCATGAAGCGTCGGACATCCAGGGCTTATTTCGGCAATCCGTGTTTGTGCCAAGGATGGTTTTTGCGCTGTCAATGTACTCATTTTTTAAGGCATCCCAGTTTTCATTTATGTCACTATCTGGGTGACTAGTTATCTCAGCTGCTTTTTGCGCAAGATGGTCATTATATTGTTTTAAGACATCTGGACTTTTTAGTCGAGCGGTGTTCAATTTGCGGCGCCAGGATCTTTCGGCGGTAGGGCGGCACACGACTGCAATACGCAATCGAACATTGGCAATCATAAGATAATGGTCTCTTCCCATCCCAAAATCGGCACTTTTCTTGTTTCGCGCGTCCAGGAGGCAACTCTTGAATCTTTTACTAATGGCAAAATGGTCGATCTGATTTTCTGCTCTGTCCCGATCGACGGAGGACCAACTGATTTTGTGGTGGTCCTTATGCTCAAACATAGTACCACCGATAAGAGACTGTGAAAGCTGCAGAACTCTACAAATCTTTCACCGTTGTCATTACGATCACCAAGACCGTGTCTCCCCATCACATGTCTGACCCCATAGTTATCAGCGCCAACTTTTGCATTCAAATCACCCTTAATCATTATAACGACGCCCTTAGGTGTTCTGCTCTGAACGGCGTTTAGTTGTTCGTAGAAGGAGTCTTTCGCCAAGACATTGTCGGGTTCAGTTGGGACATAACATTGATTTATTAAGATGCTCCTCATTTTGGTCCGGAACCTGGCGATCATGACTCGGCCGGAGACCGGATCCCAGGAAAAGAGACAGATTCGTGCGGCTCTGGTTCAAATGAGCCCTACACTTGACTCACGACCACTACCGGTAGCTCTACCGAAGTACAACATTTCAGTGCTACCCGTTGGAGAGATAAATTCTTGGCTGTTCCACCATTGGTTTACCTCAACCAAATCATCGCACCGCCATCACTGGCGGCTTGACATTGGTTAGCAATGGCCAGTGACCACTGCCGTTCCAGGATGCGCCCACGCGGAGGACTATGGAAGAGGAATTTTTAGCCCCCCAAACCGGGAGAAGTTATTTTATATGAAATTGTACGTAGTTTAAAAAAGTTAATCTGGCCAACATCGGTCACCACCTCTGCTATTTCTCGGGGACCTTCAAAGAGGTTTACTTTAAAATGCATTTTCTGTATTGCGATATGAACAATTACATCATAATGCAACAAACACTTCGCTTTTGCATCTGTAACATATTTGAACTATGTTTCCAATCTGCATTTTGCACTAATACCTGTTTTTGAATCGAGCCGATTTTACATTCTGATCACCGTCTTCCAAATTTTTTCACCATGCCAAAAATGAAAAAGATTTAAGCGGACAACTCGATCGACTTTTACCTTATATCCTCCGCATGGATCCAGACACATGTGGAGTTATGGTCAAAAATCAAAGCAAACGACTTTGCTTAAAATAAACAACGCAAAGGTAATGTTTCCAAAGTCAGATATTTGTTCCTTGTACATATTTATGTGACAGGGCGATTTTGTAAGGCTAAAAGGCAATGAACTGAATCATACGCAACCTGATTTTCTTGAATGTTGCACACAAAAATGCAATCAAGATGATGTTGGGGCTCGAAGGCGAAATTACGTAAAAAGATACTTTACTCATACTTTTGAGTTGTATTGTGGTAGATGGGACTTTAGTACGGCAAAAGAAGCGAATTGAAGATTTTAATCAATCAGCTTTCAGATGTTCAGATTCAGAAGGGTTTTTATTGCATTCAAGTAACAATCTTCTTCAACTCCTACAACATCTATTATCTACAAGCATAATTTCTTCCAATTAGTTCCATTAAAATATTCCTGTTGTATGTCAACTATAAATCAATGCAATTGAAATTCATACAAAAACCGTTTACAGTTTAATTTCAATTGAGATCAAATGTGTCAAACAATGAATTATGCGTCCAACGGAATTTCACTTTTACAGGCAGTCTAATCAAAGATACTTAAGCGAGATACTCGCGCGGTCCTGTCTAGCCAGAGCGAACTACTCGTAGTCATTCGTTTGTCTTCAATTGCATGACTAATTCAGATAACTTGTAAAAGATAGTCAGAATGTCTGCTTCCTAGTCAGTAGTAGTTTTCATGTTTTATTGATTCAAATGGCAAAGTGTCTCCCGACTTATGCCCAACAAATAGGAATCGCTTCTGGCTAACCAGTTATCCGCTCAATTGCATTGACGTTCCATAAAGTAGTTGACGCTAGGTGGATATTCTTGTCGAGATTTCAATAGATTTGAATTATTGACAATCGCTTTATTAATGAGCAACAATCGAGTAGCTCCTGCAACATGCTTATTGTCATGTAATTTCAGCTTGCGACAACATTCGCCTGGTATCCGGCCATTTAAGGGATAATATTCATTGGCATGCCATTTAAATGAATAGGCTCATAATTCATTGGATCGTGCGACCCATCGAACAATGGGGTAGTCCTGTCTTGATTAATGGCTTTATTACGTTCAAAAGTCAGTAAGCGCGATTGAGAGCGCCACTCGAGAGATAGTTGATCTCGAAAGTCAATTGTTTGAATCCGGTGTGTTTATGGTCGAGTGTAAGTCATAATTTTGACATTATTTATTGAAAAATCGTGATTTATATTCCTGACTGAACTTTTGCGAAAAGGCATGTTGTCGGCTGGCAAAATAGTATCGGCATTGTATGGGAATTCGTGAGCCTAAGTGAGCAGATTCACTTAGAGTCCAGAAGAAAATGCTCGTAACATTAAAATTTTATGCAAATTAGAGAATTATTATTTAAAAGTTATTGAAACCGAATGTCATCTTCTGGCTTCTATGGGATTTAACATGACATGAATTTTATGACTTTGTGTCACGAATGCTTTTTATTCTGCTGATCTCGAAAACGTGGCTCTTACAAATCAGTAGACTCAACAAATCAGTCTTATAACTAAACTAATAAAGAACTGAAACAAGAATATTCAGAATTGATGGAGAAATTGAATTTTGAAATTGGCTGCGTTCATAAGACGCCATTGCTGAATCAGCGCTAAGAAGCGATTAGTGCTGCATGGTAATTTGTCATACAAATGCTTGCGTTGAACTAAATGCTTTCACTTTTGGTCAGAATACAATTTTCCCGCTTTTCTGGCTCAGCGCAATATTTGACACCTGCGACAATCGTTAAATTTCGATTCCAACCTCGGTTGTGTTGTGAATGGTCGATCATCATCATCATCGTGGCGCGACAGCCCGACGTCGAGCCTTGGCCGCCTGGATCGTTGTCTTCCAATTATCTCGGTCACGTCACCGCGTCCTCCAATTTTGGAGGCCCAGTTGCTGCTAGCGGTCCGCATATACTGAGCTCTCCCAACCGAGATCTCGTCCTCGCAGTCTCGCTCCATCGACTCATTTTGCATTCATCACTCTCTCTGGCATGAGATCATCGTCCATTCGCTGAACATGCCCTGCCCATTGAAGTTGTTGTGGTTTGACAATTTTCGAAACTTCCAGCTCATCGAACAGTTCATACAACTCATATACCTATATGTAGGTATCGGATGCGCCATCCATCTCGATCGCAAACAGCCCCGAAAATTCGTCGCAGAACCTTACGTTCAAATGTGTCTAGCATGTTTCCGGACGCTTGAGACAGGGTTCATGCTTCGCAGCCTTAGCATAGCACTTGTCGTATAATGATTTTGTACACGCGGAGCTTCGTGTTTCTGTGCACATGTTTCGATATTATTACGGGGAGAATCGAGAAAAAGTCTTATTAGCTAACTGTATCCGTCGCTTGATTTCGTCAGTTTCTTTGGAGTTTCGTTATGAAGTCGTTCACGAACTCGATGTTGAGGTCCCCCAAATTGATGCTCGGTTGTGCAGGTGTCCTTGTCGTCGATTGCATAATTATTTGAGTTTTACCCTCGTTGATACGTAGTTCAACTTCTTTTGCAGCGGTTTCAAGCGTTTGCCGAAGTTCTTCTGCGTCGGCCAATCTTCGGGACATGATATTGATGTCGTCGGCGTACGCTGCTAATTGTGTCAACTTGATGGATAGCGTCTCGCTGTTTTCTTCTTATTCATAGTCCGAATAGTGTATTCCAGTGCTGGGTTGAAGAGCGTCGGTGCCAGTCAATCGCTCTGCTTCAGACCAGTGGGTGTTTCAAATAGATCAGTAAGTCTATTCTGGATCCTGACTTGTGAAACGGAGTTGATCACCGTCATCTTTGTCAGTCGCACTAATTTTGCCGGTATACCAAATTGCAGCATGATGTTGTACAGTACTCCACGATCGATACTGTCGTATGCCTGCTTGAAGTCGACAAAGATTTGGTATACATCTATGTACTTTGTATTCCCAGCACCTCTGAAGTATCAGTTTCACCGTAAAGAGCTGGTCGGTTGTGGAGCGGCCAGGTCTGAAACCGTTCGGCGTACGGTTTTATTCTATTTTCCAGAATTTTCGTAAAAATTTTATAGGACGTACATGTGTTCCCATTAGCTAAGTTTTCGTTTATATTCAGCAACTGCTCATCAAAGTATTTACGTTTGTTACGTCAAATTATTCTATTCGATATTCGCCGTAGCTTGTCATATTTTTTTCTTCTGGCTCTAGTTGCTCGTTGAATCCATTGTCTGTAGGCCTCGTTTTTCGCGTCAAGTGAATTTTTGCATTATTCGTCGAACCAGTCATTTCGCGCTCGCCGGGCTTTATATGCCACGACCTTCTCTGCGACTTCTTCGAAGGTTCCCTTGAGTTCCTCCCAGAACCCATGGACGCCTGTGTTGCTGATATTGTGTAGCATAGGTTATAGTCTTTCCTTAAGGGCGGTAGTATACGCCACCGCCATAGCAATGCTCAGAAGCTTATCAAAAAGGAGGTTTTTGGGAGGGCTGATTCTTGATTGGTGCACTGAGGAAATTCTACATCTGTAGGTTGTCTTCACCAAGTGATGATCTGAGTCGCAGTTTGCTCCTCGATAGGAGCGGATATTAATCACACTAGACGCCCATCTCTTGCAATTCAGGATGTGATCAATTTGGTTGACGGTATGTGCGTCTGGAGATTTCCAGGTCTGCTTGTGCAGGAAACACGAAGAGCTTACGACTAGATTCCTGCTGCAGGCGAAGTCGATAAGTCGCTGGTCGTTGTCGTTACATTCTCCGTGGAGACTGTGACCTCCAGGGGTCCCCCGGTGCCAACTTTCATTTCCGACTTTCGCGTTAAAGTCTCCCAGCGGTATTTTAACGTTGTTTGATGGAAGTGAGTCAAAGAAAGTCTCAAGGCGGGCGTAGAAGTCGTCTTTAACTGCGTCTTCTTTAACTTCAGTGGGGGCGTGCACATTGATGAGCCAAAGATTGAAGAATCGAGTCTTAATGCGAATCGCACACAGCCGTTCATTTATGTGTTTTGAGTCAATAATGTGCGGCTTGAATTGATGTTTCACTATAAATGCTACTTGTGGCTTTATTACGATCAGAAGTGTGGCCCGATGGCTTACCACTTCTAAAAATTGTGTGCAATTTCTTGTCATTGATCTCGCTGCCAAGCCAATTTGTTTCCAGGACTACAGTAATGCTCAGTTTGTACTTTTCGACCTGTTGGAGGAGGGCTTTCTTGGCCACCGGTTTGTTCAGGGAGCGTACCAGGATCCGAACAAATTTTCCGTTATTCCTTTG
The DNA here is from genome assembly GCA_964017055.1 of Chloromyia formosa. Lineage (NCBI taxonomy): Eukaryota > Metazoa > Arthropoda > Insecta > Diptera > Stratiomyidae > Chloromyia > Chloromyia formosa. Next base: position 13,936,783 of record OZ024817.1, read on the forward strand.
CGTTGTTGTTGATTCGTCCAATCCGAGGCTTTCGCCCCAGGTTTCTTGACATTGAGTGTTTTTTACAAGGACGAGTTGTAAGCACATCGCTTAGCCTCATCCAGGGAATGGAAAATCTATTGTTGGATCAGTGGCAAATTATGCAGCTCCAATCTGGTCTCAAGCCTTGAGTGACAAACAATGGAATAACATCCAGTCATGTCAAAATGTAGCACTACGTACGTTGGCAGACTGCCTTCTGATGTCTTCCAAGAACCATCTATATCAAGAAACTCAAATGCTGCCGCTAAGATGCCATAACAGCTTCCGATCGAAGCAATATCTATTAGGATGTTATCGTCGTGACCACCCGATCAACAACCTTATGGACAGAACACCACCTCCTCGCAATATTCGTCGGTACCTAAGAAACCTTGAAAGGGATATCCCGCGTTTCAAGAGAGAACCATTTGACGATACTTCCTACAGAATTGTTATGCCACATATGGAGGAAGGAAGTCGATCGAGGATTTAAAACTAAACCCAGTACTCTCAGCACGACCACCAACGACATCATTAAATTAGATGAATCTACGACGTGCAACAAGATCTGTAACTCAGGTCTGGATGGTGCTCGCGACTAAATTCGTACTTGTCTCTTATCGAGCCAGCGCAGCGGCTCAAAATACATACCCAGCGTCTGACGGCACCCACTATGATGTTCACCATATATTCAGATGTCCAGCTACACATACGCTACTAACGCCCACAGCGCTTCGGGAGGACCCTAGTGAAGTGGCCATATTCCTTGCCCTTGAAACCGATAACGTCGATGATTTTTAATGGATATAGCACACACACAAGAATTCGAAACAACGCTACAACAACAACGGCTACATATTTTTAATGATATATTTAACATACTTAGCTACATTCAGCAAAAAAATTATCTTATTTTTACGCGACAAGTTGAAGATATAAGACTAAAGTATGTGAGGCAGTTCGGGAAGGTTTTTCGATGCGTTTTTTTTTCTTTGTTTTTAATTCAAGCGCTTTTGGCTGCTAAATGGTTAAGTCAACGGAAGCGAGAATTGTGATGATTTTTCCGAGTGGGGAAAGGGGATTAAACTGTGTCTAGTTTTTTCGATATAAGCAATTGGCCACGCTATGATACATGAAAGCATCGACTAGTGAAACAAACCTGTTGCAATATGTTACAATCATATCATTCGACACTAACTAATATTTCCAAATTGATTCTTTCAAAAGGATGCACTCTTCCTCAAAAATACATTTCAAACTTGGTATGTATCAAACTTTAACCTAATCGCACTTCATTCTGATTTCCGAGGGCCTGTTAATATCAAAACCGGTACAACTTCATCACATTTCGTGCGCAAACATCAATAAATTCACCGGCACCTTATGGGTCGTTGAAATTATCGTGTCGGTCCATTTTCCTTTCTGAAGAGAATAGTGAACACATCCTCCAATTTCATTTGTCAACAAGAATTGCATCATATTGCAGGGTGTTAATCAATTTTCTAATAACTTCAAAGAAAGCCATCCATCCGGTGTCCCATATTTTTTGTGGATCATTATGAACTTGGTAGTGCCTTCATCGCGATATCAACCACAGCTTTCCGGGGATTTATTTTAAATTTTCATCTATCGAACGTGTGTGAGAGTTTTCCCTACTAAGGGGACCATAGACGTTCCGATACATTTCATAAATGGGCGCCAGTTTACCACACAGATTTAAGGTAAACTGGCGCCCAATGTGGGATGTTCAATGTAAATTTTATAAGATGGTCAGGTTTTTTCGATACTCGGGTCAATTTTAGAACTGCTCTATGAAATCAACATTGGAGAATAGATTTTTGCGCAATTTTCTGATTTTCATTTTGTGTTGTGCGAAATACGAACAGTACTTTTTATAGCAAAAATAGATGAACTCTTCCGGTTTTTAACGGGGCACACCAAGTTTTTTGTCAAAGTTTTTCGGTCATCAATTGCATTCTGCTTCAACATAACTAATGGTAAAAGCTAACTTAACTTCATATAAAACTGCAAGTAAAGGCCTTCTCCGACTTTCGGATAAACTGAGCGTCTGTGGGCCGCTTAATAATTTTCACACCTACGTGTTTACAGTACCGACCCCCAATGGCGATTTTTAATTTCATATGTGGCAACGATAGATTATGTTGATCCCGTAACATATATGTACCAAGTTCCAATACACACATTTTCAAAAAAAAATCAACAACCGCGGATCAAAAATTCAGCAAACACTCAATATTTTCCGACGTGCGATAAAATAAGGAACACATACGATTTACGCTGTAGTAAACATGGAATTTTTCATTTGTTTTGGAATGTGGTGATCACTACATTTCCTCGTTTGACTTAAATCATTAGTGATATTCATATCTTTATCACCATAACGTGATTCAAAATTAATGACCTTGTCAGTGATACTGAAAAGGACTATGTGGATTGATTCTGCGAAAGCTATGAAGCAAACGTGTCCCAATCGCTCGGGATAAGGAATAATCAATTGCTAGTCGAGAAAAAAGTTGAAAAATTATGAAAAAAAAGCATACTCGTATGTATATAAAAATGTGCAAAGGTGCGAACATATGTAGACTAAATTAAAACATGAAAGAGCGCAACACGTTGAAATTTTAACACATAAGATAAATGTATCTACGAGTATATGCTGTATATCTTGGCTTTTAACAGTTCTAGATATAGAGCGGAAGGATAATTAATATAGTCAAGTGAAAATTAATGAAGTCAGAATAGGGAAAAATTATTCACCTGGGTAGTTGATATTCTGAACAAATTATCAAAACAACGATAAATGTGGATCGGCTGATCCAAAGTACCGGAGATAGGCCTAGGTGATATTTCCTCATTAACCTCAGTGTAAATATTGCGGAGAATGGTGATGAAACTCTCCATATTAGGTAAGCTCCCAAATCGTGGGGCTTATGCTGTGCTCCCCCAGATAGATAGACAAATAAAGGAAGAATTGTGAGCGTATTAAGAGAACTCTAGACTTCGCAAAATCTTCTGAACAAATCCTTTTGTACCCGGCTTTCCGCTGAGGATGGACGGCTCTTGAAGTTCTGCTCGATGCGCATTTCCCCGGGTATTCGATACTTATCATGCCTTTGGCTTCGTTTGAAAGTTTTGGGGCTTCATGTGACCCAGGTTCAATTAGTTCAGACGAAAAGACTCTAAGGGCGATCGTTAGCTTTGACCCTTATAAATTCGTTGGGTCGAATAGTATTATTCCGGCGGATCTGCAGCATACTATACATCGGACATCGTGTTTGATTAGAGACTATCTCTAGCACTGACGTGCAGTGGAAATTTTTCATAGTCAAGCAGTTGGGCGCCCTAAAGCCAATTTAGCATAAACAAAAATGGACTGTATAATAGAATATGGACAGTCACAAAAACATTTATACCAAGCGGCTTTAAGCCTTAAAGAAGAAATCAGGAAAGATATAAATAAAATATTGGCACATATATTCGGAATACAAAAAAAAATAAATAAATAAAATATTACTAATAAAAAAAATGATAAATAAATATTATGTTAATTATGACTAAGAAAAATTCAGGGGTATTTGAAATAAATAAATATTCATTCGCCATTGCCATTTATTTGTATTCCAAATCTATGCGCCGTTCTTTAAGTAAAAACGCTTTAATCACATTATCAAAAAAATCGTTTTCTCTTCGCATTTGTATAAGAAGATCCTTTTCAACCGCAATTAAAGCAAGATCCGAAAGTCGTTCTTGGGATTGGCGATTTCTCAAAAATGTGTGAACGCGCTTTAGTGTTGAAAATGACCTTTCCGCAGTTGCCACTGTGACTGGAATTGACGTTAATAATTTTGCTAAAATATGAACTTGCTTAAAACCGTTTGCGACATAAGGCCGTTTTTGAAAATAATCGAGAATTTTACTAGGATTCGCGTTTTTAAACTCATCTGAAGAATAAATAACTTTTAGCTCATTTTTCAACTTTATTCTGTCGAAAAATTGACCGTGATATTCAATAAGTGAGTCAAAATTTTTATCGGGAAAATTTGACTTGAATTTAGAAAAATAATTCGGTTCAAGCAACTCTAAAAATGAAAGATCTTTAAACGAATGGAATCGATCTCGAATTTGCCCGAGAATAACATCTATAATCTCCCGAAATATCCGCCGTAAATTTTGTAAAGGATCTATCGCATTTCTACATTTCTTACGTGGTGGCTGATATTCTGCTGTAACTGTCGAATAGAAATTATCAAACTTTTTAGAAAAGTCAATTTCAAGCAAATTTTCAAATTCAATAATTTTTTGGCTTGCATATGAAATGTTTACCACTTTGCTCTGAATAATATTAAGTAATATATCAGTTTTCGAAAAAATTTCAGAAAAAATTAACAGATATAATTGAAAATCTGACTCTGCGAATTTTTGTAAGTATATATCGGAAAAAGTCAAGGAATCGCCATCCCAGTGTTGAGAACCATTCGAAATTGTCTCAAAAACTGTACAAATTTCATGCTTATGTTCAAATATAACGTTAATAATACGCGAATGATAATGCCAACGCGTTTTGGAAACCGATGGTAAACGACGATTTACTATATTTGCAAAAAGGTCCGACCTTTTAGTGGATGTATTAAAAAATGATGCGATTTTATTGATGTGCGCGAAAAATAATTTAATTTCCGGAATAAACTCAACTGCTTTAGACAATACTAGATTTAGTGAATGAGCGTAACATGGAACGAAAATTGCCGATTTATGTTTTTCCCGAATTAAAGTCTGAACTCCACGAATTTGAGAACTCATTACTGTTGCGCCATCGTAACATTGTGCAATTAATTTCTTATCGATATTAAAATTTTGCAATTGTTTTAAAATGTGAGAGCTTATTGCTGTAGCTGTACGATTAGCGCTTACATCCAAAAATCCGATAAATCTTTCTTCAATCTCATTTGATATTGTATATCTAAAAATCATCGTTAATTGTTCCCGACCGCTAACATCTGGCGTTTCGTCGACCATTACAGCTACAAATGGAGCCTCCTTTATTTCCAAATTGATTCTATTTCGAACCACATTAGCTATAGCGGAAACAAGATCGTTTTGGATTCTATTAGACAAACCCGAAAACGCTGCATTTGCTTTTATAGAATCTATGTGGGACTCAATTATCGGATCGTACAAACTCAAGAAATTTACGGTTTCGATAAAATTACCACGATTATTTGAAGAAGAGTCTTCATTATTTCCGCGAAAAGGAAGCTCCTGTTTTGCCAAAAAAATTACAGTATCGATTAAACGTTTCAAAATATTACGATTACGCTCAACTTTTTCATTATGCAAACTAACAGATATTGCCACCTGGTTACTAAGCATAAACTCTATACACTGAGAACCAAAATTATCTAATTTAATTAACGACTGAAGATGTTTTTCGGAACTTGAATGCTTTGCTGCTGAGCCCGTACAATTATTCAAATCACTAAATCCAGCTTTATTCCAAACAGATTTTTTATTCGTGAACAAAAGACACGGCCAGCAAAATAAATTATTTAATTTACAGCTTCCCGTTAACCAAATGTACTTTTCATACGTTTCGATATGGAATTTTCGCGTAATATTTTTTAATTTTAACTCTAAACTAAGATCTGACTTCGGTCTATCCGATTCTATAATTTCTCTTTTCTTGGCAAAGGAAAGAGTTGAAAATCCCGCTTTTAGTACGAAATCCGTCGCGCAGCAATACTCCGACATAATGCGAAAAGAAAACTTACCACTTTTATCACAAATCAAATCAATTAAATCACTACAAACGGTCAAAAAAACTTCAAATCACAATTTAATCAAAATCACCCGATTGCACTGATTTCCTCTTTTAAATTGCAACGGAAAATCCATTACATAACAAAAACAAAAGCTCTACTGGAAAAATCAAATTCCCATAAACATTCCCTGCATTGGCAACATTTCATTACCAAGCATCATTGGGCTTTATCCCACACACAAAAGCAGTCGCGCCAGTGCTTGACTTGTCTCATATAAATTTGCGAACAAAACAAAAAAAAATCGTTGCCCAATGTACTACCGAAATCCAAGATTCCCATTTTCTGGAATCAACATGTCTCTAGTATTTGGATGCACACATGGTACATGCATCTAAAGATCTAGGCACATTTTCCTATTCTAAGTTTGGTGTCTATGGTGTGCAAAATGTGGGAGGTTTGAATATTATCTAAAGTAATTGAACGAATGTTTTTTAACCAAAAGAAGGCGCGGATCAGAATTTGAATGTGTAAAGGAATATTTGAATGATAATATGTATTCTTCAGCTTAAAGAAAAACATTGACTGAAATGATGATATGTGTATTGGTGTAAGCAAAGTTTATTATTGAATTGCTTATTTCGGTAAGTCAAGCAGTTTGGAATTGCTTACTACGAGTGCACGTCACTGATCTCTAGAGCTTGCCTGGAGCTAGTTCCCATTCTTCACATCTGAAGAGAGGATAAGGTCGCTTTTACACCAAATGCAGGTAAGAGGTCACACATGCATCCTAATGACCCTTGGCTGATCAATCTATCCTCGACCATCCATAAGACTTTAGAAAGATTAATGTAAGAGATATTGTAAGACTGCCTATGTCCACTTTAATGCGATCTTGTAAAATAGTAAAATCAAATGTGTAATAATATAGAGTACCAAATAAAAATAAACTAAGTACTTTTAGATATAGTTACGTAAACTGATTTGACATAACGAGTTTTATTACTGACTCTTGGACATGACGAGTTATCACACCAACCTGCCTGGATATGTTAACTGCCTTGACCCCTCCAAGGACATGGGCGCGTCAACATCTCTAGTATTTCTACGCTTTGTTGACGTTTCGATAGCATATCTAATTTTTCGAAGTGCAGTTGCTACCAAGCACCTCATATCCGCGCCGTCTTTATACTGACCAGCTCTGAGCACTGTGAGAGTTCTATTAGAACTCACAGGCAATTTTTGGTCGCTCCGAGATTTGAACTCCGAGCTCTATATTAGTATCGTACAGCGGTGACCGATCGACCACGGCCACCGAACGGATATAGTTTTGTAAGTTACATACATACGCGATCAAAAACTGCCTGTAAGTACTAATAGAACTCTCGCAGTGCTCCGAGCTTGTCATTATAAAGAAGGCGCGGATGGGAGGTGCATGCTAGCAGCTGCACTTCCGAAAAAGTAGATCGAAACGTCAACGAGGCATAGAAATGCTAGAGATGTTGACGCGCCCATGCCCCTGAAGGGGTCAAGGCAATTAACACACCACACCAGCCTGTGCTGGTGATAAAGCGAAAGAGTTGAATGACACTCGTATTCTTAATTTTATCCAGATCTTGGAGGACCAAGAACCAAGAAATTTTTTCCGCCTCGCAGCCAAGGCCAGACAATGACAGAGAATATGCAGAACGCTCCTCTCCTCCCCATGCACGTCCTCACTGCTCGTTACCAGGAATATAGAGCCTCCAGGCGAGCTCAGCAATAAGGCAGTGTACTGTAAAAACCCCCACAACCCTGCCAATATACTTCCTATTCAGTGAAAACTGTCCGGTAGAGGGGCTAGGGTAAAGTTTCGGCCCAATCAACTTTGTCGATTGGCACGTGTCGCCATTTAACCATCCTATATTCGAACTGTCAACCGCAATGGCTTGAATTATAATTCTGCGATTGGCATTTCGCTATTAAAAAGGTCTCCATCAACAGCACCGGTAGTCTCGTCTCCAGACAGTTCATTCGCGACGCAGTTACTCACGAAGTCACTATGGTTCGGTATCCAACAAAGCGTAATGTTGAAAAATGCCGCCTTCTCTTTGAGGACCGGCCGACACTTTGAGTTGGTCTTCGATGTAGTCAGGACGGATTCAAGTGATCAAGTTGCAGGCTGACTATCCGTATAAATCGTGACGTCTCTCGCGTGCACTACATGATTTCCTAGCTAGGTCAGAGCTTCCAAAATTTGCCGTAATTTCCACCTGCAGGGCACTGCAGAAATCGGGAAGATGGAATGACAAGTTGATCCCCAGTCCCTCCGAACAGATATCCGCCCCAACATCTCCATCGGTCCTAGAGCCATCCGTGTATATAGCCATGGAGTCGGTGGTCTGGAGCGTGTTATCAGCTCATTGACGGAATCAGGGTGGTGTGGTTTCGGCCAATAACGTATTTCGCAGATATATAATCAGTCTCCACGGGGAGACTCAAATTATCCAGTACCAGTACACTGGCCAGTCTCGCGAAGACGTGTTTGCCGCCAGTGGTTCACCGCCATTATCCAACGGAAGCAAGCCGAGCACCATTTCCATGCCCGGCTGACGGAGTGGTTCTAAATGCCCCCGTCATGGCCATCGCAACTAGTCTTCCTACTTTACTCAGTAATTTATGATAAGCCGCTACTCGAAGTGCTGTCCACAGCATACTAATTCCATACAGTAGTGTGGGACGTCCGACAGACGTATATAACCATTATACAGCCTTAGGCTGCATGCCCCTGTTATTACCAATTGCCCTTTTACACGAGTAGAGTGCGATAATATCTTTATTAACCCATTCTTCGATATTAGGCTTCCACCTTAGTTTCCTATCTAAAATAAGGCCAAGGAACTTAGCTTTGTCGGTGAAAACCAATTTAGTACCCTCCAATATGGGAGGTTCAATGGCACGAGCCGTGTGTCTTCTAGTGGAAAGCGCAAGCTCCGTCTTAACAGGGTTAAGTCCTACGCCACAGATGTTTGTCCATTCAGTATGGTTAGGGTATTCTGCAACAACCCACTGAGGACAGGATCCAAAGGAGGGTAGACAGTACCCCCCCTTTGGGGATTCCTCAACAGACACCCCTACATACCGGCGATGTACCCAAGGTAGTGTGTATATGCCTAGAAGTGAATAACATGTTTACGAGTTTGCAGAGAGATTCATCGACCTGGAAACCATGGAGTGATCGCATTAGGTCTGATATTGTTAAAAGCCCCGTGGATGTCCAGGAAGACAACCATCGTGAATTCCTTTGATCAAGAGATCTCTCAATGTGACGGACCAAAGAGTGAAGACTTTGTCCACCAACTTACCCTTCCAACAGAATGGTATTGCTAAAGGATGTCCACCAGTCTATCTAGTAGTTTCAGCATGGTTGAAGAAAGACTGATGAGATGGAGGACGCTTGGTCGTGCATTCGAACTTTTTCCCGCTTTCAGGATAAAAACCATCCGCACGTCCCTCCAGATGCGAGGAACGTACACCACTATCACTGGGTATACTATATCCAAATAATGCTGCAAGTTCACGGGAATGATGCCATCAGGCCCAGCTGATTTAAAGAGTTCAAAGATGGAGATCGCCCACATTATATTTTCTCGAGATACGATAGATTCACTGTCGCATGGCGATGTGCGATACGCTGAGAAGTCCTCAAGTGAGGTAGAAGCCGATCTTCCAAGGAAATGTGTCTCCAGCAAATACTCGGTGGTTTCTTTCCCCCAAGAATTCCATGATCCGTCTTCGTTTTGTAGAAAACTTGGCATAGATGGACTGGTAGCCAGAATTTTCTTAAGCCTAGGGGTCTCCCAGGACCATTCGATATATTCGCAAAAGCTCCTCCATGCATTTCGTTTGGCACCCCTTAACTCTTTCTTGAAAGAGCTCAGGTGCTTTTTGTAGGAGTGTCAATTCGACTCCCGCCTTGAGGCTTTAACCTCATTGAAACTTTTCCTACACACAGCCCTAAGCTCGGTGATCTTAGTACTCCACCAGGCTGTGAGGTATCCAGACACGATGTAGAAACTGCCGTCTTCATCGCATCGGTCAGAGTGTTAACCATATTGTCTACTTCCTGTCCAGTGCATGGCTTTCGTGGTAGTGAAAGCAACCCTTCATAAAGAGAGTCACGATAATTTGTCCCCCTTCCTCCTTCCTCCTTCCTCCTTCCTCCTTCCTCCTTCCTCCTTCCTCCTTCCTCCTTCCTCCTTCCTCCTTCCTCCTTCCTCCTTCCTCCTTCCTCCTTCCTCCTTCCTCCTTCCTCCTTCCTCCTTCCTCCTTCCTCCTTCCTCCTTCCTCCTTCCTATAAGGGCTAATTTCTCATTCAATCAACAACATAACATTTGAAAAGGCAATATGAAGTGAAAGAAAAAACTTTCGCATCAGTTCCACCGTTTGCAAACAATGCATTCTCTTAACACCAAGAAACGCGTGAATCAGTAGCACCTTTACAGAGAAAGAACCATAAAACTTAGGTATATTGACTGTCAGCATCTATTACTCAATATATCTATTCACCACATTCAATCTTCATCGCTGGGGCTGATTCTTCCATATGGGAATTAGTTGATCTTTGGAAAATGGTCTTCAACAAGAGCTCCTTGAGGTTAATGGCATTAATCATGCGCGCCTTCATGCGCTTCAATTGCTTCGACGACAGACAATAGAAGTTGTGATCAGGAAGTTCTTGATTAATGTCTTTGTTGTCTCGCCTATAACCGCAGCCACGAGAGAGAGCCCTCCTAGCTTTAGCCTGTTCAATGATGGCCAAGAAGATCGATGAACGCCGACGGGACAGAAAATAAAAATACATACAACGAAGATGGAGCCCCTTTGGCGTATGTTTACATGACGATTAAGATATTCTGTGCAACCGATTATAGTAAAGACTCACCCACAATCTCCTCTTTTTCAACAAAGATTGGATACATCATTGCAGATAAAGATAAATTGTTAAGCGAGTAATTGAGTGTGACGGCACATTGTTGTGATGTCTTAAGTGATGATGATTTGGGATCTATGGCCACAAACTAATTACCATCAATGTTAACTTTTGTTAAGCAGGCTGTAATTCAAATTTTAATAATAAAAGTACATACGTATTAGCAGTAATAGCGTGTGAAGCTGAAAAAGAGAATTTTAAACACTGTTTTGAAAAATGGATTTACAGATTCACGAAAATTTGTAGATGTTAATGGAAAATATGTTGAATGAATGAAACCGGAGTATAGAGCGTTTCGCCCGTAGTCCGAGGGTTTTGTAGTAAGCGCAATTTTGGTATGTAAATATCGGCCATTTTTAGAAACACTAAAAACCAAAGACTCTACAATTAAAATGTCTTACCTATGCTATAATATCTTACAAAAAACTCAATTCCCCACCTCTCAAAGTAATAATTTTAAAACGGGAAGCTGTACTGTAGGTACTCCGAAATATATATACAAAAACCCATGCTGACTGCAAGTAAATCAAAAATCATTTACTTACGTCGCACCGCATATCCAAGTTTTCCTAAATACATAAAACCATCCCAACATTCTAAAACAAAAGTATTCGTTTTATGTATAATATCATCACCTCAAGATCAACTTTAGATGAACCAAACAAAAACCCATACCTTCTACTTCCACCACAGCTACAGTGAAAGCACATTCAAATTTCCAGCTGATGTAATACATACAATCTAACATCATAGAAGAACAATATAAAATCGAATCAATCATATCGTTCAAAAAGAGTCGTTAACCAGGAGTCCGAAGCGTATATACCCTAGACTTCTACAGACCTAGTGGAGATACCAAAAGTACCAATTGGCAACGACCATATGCATTAAGAATGGGTCTCCTATATGGCCAGTTCATAGGAGAGGTTGGCACTCATTCATTAGGATCTTGACCATTCTCAAAATCAATTAACTAACTAACCCATTCTACAAATTTTGTCGAATTTTTCAAGTCGCTAGCTTCATTCCATCGGAAGGTATTGCTTATTTGAAGTTTCACTTGTAGAGGAGGTAAGGGTTCCTTAGGTCGGATCTTGCTCATCATTGCCACCAACCAATTAGATCACCCTACAACCATTTAAACAAAATTTCGAGTCTCTAACTTCACTCTATCGAAAGTTATGGCTTATTTAAAGTTTCGTTTGTAGGGGAAGTAGGGGTTTCGTTGGTCGGATTTTACCCAGCTTTAATGCCAACTAACTCAATCTCACTTCGAACATTTGACCAAAATTTCAAGTCACTGGCTTAATTCCATCAAAAGTTATCGCTTATTTGAAGTTTCATATGTAGGGGAGGTAGGGGTTCCTTGGGTTGGATCTTGCCCATATTCAACATAAACTACGTAGGTCTTACTAGCAACATTCCACCAAATTTTTAACTCGGTAGTATCATTCTATCAAAAGTTATCGCTTATTTGAAGTTTCATTTGTAGGGGAGGTAGGGGTTGCTTGAGTCGGATCTTACCCATTTTCAATGCCAACCAAGTAGATTCTACTAACAACATTTTGTCAAATTTTCAACTCGCTAGTGTCATTCTATCGAAAGTTATCGTAATTAAAGGAATATTGAATTTTTTTTAAATTTGTAGGGGAGGTAGGCGTTCCTTTGATCCGATTATGCCCAGCTTACTAGAACTCAAGCATCTTTTTACCCCAGGGTTACATGCCAAAAATCAGGCGTCTACGTCAATTGGTTCAAGAGTTATAGACAAAAAACCAGAAAAGTAGGGTAGTACGGGGCTCTTTGTAAGAAAATTACCGTTGGTTTTCAACTGATCGATTTTATTTTCCCAGGAGTTTATAAGATTACCCTCACGAGTAATCTACCAAAGCTAGAGCTTTTCATATTTATTTAGTCGGGAGTTACAGATACATTTATGTATTTTACATATGTAGGGGAGGTAGGCGTTCTCTTGGCTTGATCATGCCCATTTTCAATACCATCCAACTAGATTACACTACCAACATTTGACCAAAATTTCAAGGCTCTAGCTTCATTCTATCGAAAGTTATCGTGCGAACGGACAGACAGACAGACAGACAGACAGACAGACAGACATGGCTTAATCGAATCAGGAGGTGACGCTGATCATTTATATATATACATTGCTATACCTCCGGAGCCTCCTTTAAGGTGTTACATATTTCCGTCGTGACAAAAACAATATACCCTATACTAAAAGTCTAGGGTATAAAAAAGAACGATACCAATTGAAATCGCTCATATTGTTCAAAAAGAGCGATACAAAATCAGATCGTTCATATCGTCCAAAAAGAGTCGTTCAAATCGAACGATCCAAAATCGAATCGTTCATATCGCCAAAAAAACGATAAAAAATCGAATCGTTCAAAAGAGTCAAAGTAGAATCGTATCATATCGTTCAAAAAGAGTATAAAGAGTCCATACCAGATTGGCAACCCCGTTTTCATGGGAAATAGTGGTCCGATCTGGCTGGTTTGAACTGAAAGGTATTGGGGGGTCGCTGACTCAGAATCTGGGGTCAAAAGCATGAAAAAAAAATGTTGGTCGCCCATCCCAGACTGGTGACTCCGTTTTCATGAGAAATACTGGTCCGATCCGACTGGCTCGAACTAAAGGGCTGACTCAGCATGAATCTGGGGTAAAAAAAAGAGAAAAAACCAAAGCGTATATACCCTAGACTTGTACAGACTTAGTGGTGATACCAAAAGTACCAATTGGCAACGACCATTTACATTAAAAGTGAGTTTCCTATATGACCAGTTTATATGCAAGGTTGGCACTCATTCAGGAGGATGTTGACCATTCTAAAAATCAATTAACCAGCCCATTCTACAAATATTTGACGAATTTTTCAAGTCGCTAGCTTCATTCTATCTAAAGTTATTGCTTATTTGAATTCTCACTTGTAGGGGAGGTAGAGGTTCCTTTTGTCGAATCTTGCGCATTTTTAATAACTACCAACTAGACCACCCAGTACAAACATTTGACCAAAATTTCAAGCCATTAGCTTCATTTTATCGAAAGTTATCGTTTCATTTGTAGGGGAGGTAGGGGTTCCTTGGGTCAGATCTTGCCCATCATTGCCACCAACCAATTAGACCATGCTGGAACATTTAGGCACAATTTCAAATCTCTAGCTTCATTCTGTCTCATTTTGTAGGGGAAGCAGGGGTTTGGTTGGTCGGATTTTACATATTTTCAGTATTAGCCAGCTACATCCTACTACAAATGTAACCAAATTTTAGCTCGCTAGCTTTATTTTATCGTAAGTTATCGCTTATTTTAAGTTCCATTTGTACGAGAGGTAGGTGTTCCTTTTGTTGAATCTGACCTATCTTTAATACCAACTAATTCAATCTTACTTTAAACATTTGATCAAAATTTCAAATCGCTGGCTTCATTCTATCAAAAGTTATCGCATATTTAAAGTTTCATTTGTAGGGGAGGTAGGGGTTCTTTTGGTCAGATATTGCCCATTTACAATACCAACCAAGTAAATCTAACTAACTACATTCTACCAAATTTTTAACTTGCTAATGTCATTCTATCGAAAGTTATTGTAATTAAAATAATATTAATTTTTTTTTAAGTTTGTAGGGGAGGTAAGCGTTCCTTTGATCTGATTATGCCCAAATTACTAAAATTCAAGCAGCTTCTCACCTCAGGGTTACATGCCAAAAATCAGGTGTCTACGTCAATCGGTTCAAGAGTTATGGACAAAAAACCTGAAAAGTAGGGTAGTACGGGACTCTTTGTAAGAAAATTACCGTTAGTTTTCAACTGATCGATTCTATTTTTCCAGGAAAGTATAAAATTACCCTCTCGAGCATTCTGCCAAAGCTAAAGCTTATCATGTTTATTTAATCGGGTGTTATAAATACATGAATTATTTTACATACGTAGGGGAGGTAAGCGTTCTCTTGGCCTGATCATGCGCGTTTTCAATACCAACCAACTAAATCATATTGTCAACATTTGACCAAAATTTCAAGGCTCTAGCTTCATTCTATCGAAAGAGAGAACAGATTGAATTGTCCTATGACAATAACAGATATCAAACTTCGGAAGCTCAGTCCGGAAAGAATCATTTAACTATGAAATTAGACAAACTGTTTTGTTGTATGTTACTTTCATCCTTATTATTCGAATTTTTGATGTTTGTTATCATGGACGAAGAATAAATCTTTTTCTGTTTTTCTTCAGCTCTTCAACTTCTGCTGATTGGATCTGCCTCGAAGGCCCCCATGGCTTGGGGGCCCGTATTCTATGGAATACACTGAACACCGATAGTTACGCCACTGGCTCTTATTCTTTTTCCTGGCTTTCCATTAATCACTTAATCGCAAATTTGTGAATTACCAGGACCTTTTTTTTCTAGCTGCAGATAAGAAGTCATTCACTTCGGGGCATACGAACAGTTTATCGATGATTTCCATCCATCAGCGCAATAATTGAAAATAGATTTTCAAGAGCAATCATCCATTCCTGAACAATATGCACGAATAAAGGCGCGTACATCCAGTAGTCGTTAATCTCGTCACATTCGGCGTGTTCAAGATCATTTTACTATAAATTGTCTGTTTACGTTGTCAAGTTCATCCATTCGATGATCGGCCTAGAATCTTAATCGAGAGAGATCATAAAATTTACATACATACATGTGTGCAGTGAACTTAAACTGTGTGTCGTGGCTCTCGTACAAGGAGAAAAGATTAAAAGTTACAATGCGCACTCGTACTCGTACGGTACCCATGTGTTCAGACAACATGCTAAAGATTATCTTAATCCGGCACTAATTTGTCTGTTAACATCATCTGTTTCCGGTAATATTCATGTAAATGTCTCGGAAGATGTGTCAACGACTCAAGTGCAAAATAGGATTAACTCAACACTATAGCCGAGAAAGTGATACGTGTATATAAACGACAGCCTGGATTTCCTATCTTATGAAGATCACATTTGATCAACTGATCATATTGGCAACACCACCTTTAGTCTGATTGTCAAACTTGACAATATCAGGCTTAGAAGTTGTTGGATTCAGCACACCCTTTTCATCGCACGATGAATGGCTTTGGCTTATACGATACTGGCCAAACAGTCAATACTAGTCAAACAGCCACCGCGCTCAGTGGCCGTGGTCGTTCGGTCACCGCCCATCTACCTACCTACCTAGAAGGTGCATGCTAGTAACTGCGCTTCCGAAAAGTAAATATGCTATCAAAACGTCAACAAGGCATAGAAATGCTAGAGATATTGGCGCGCTCATGTGGAGGGGGCATAGTCTGCCAGCGTCCTCTTGCTTGTCATAACACATACAATATATATTACATATGTATAAAAATACAGTCATTTCCACAAGAGCGTATACTTTGTAACTTTTTAATGCACCATTTCTCAAAGAGTGGTGGGGGACTTTTAGTTACCTGCATTTTTCCTCTTTTTCGCATTGTATAAATTTGGTCATTCTAAGTTCAAGTAGGAGAGTGATAAGACGTCAAGTGAAATGAGTGCGATTTACAAAAAACGATTCGAAGCTGTGTTTTTAGTAAGTCATCCGAAAGGACCAAAAATGACACCTGCATCGGCCGGAAAGTACCTGAAAGTTTCGACACAGTTTGTGAATAAGTGGATAAAGCGTTTTAAAGATACTGGAAATGTAGACGATCTACCTGGTAGGGGTAGAACCCGAAGCACTTCAAAAACCCAGGATAAGGCCATCATTGATATTTTTAAGAAAAATCCGTCCGTTACTACCTTAGTGCAAACAAAGGAAATGTTATCGAAGAAGAATATTTACGTGTCCTTGAATACGATTCGGCGAAGATTATAAGAGGAAAACATCAAAACCAGGTATGCCTTGATGAAACCATTACTTACCGAAAACCAGAAGCGAAGACGTGTAGAGTGGGCTAAGGAAAACATCGATCGTGATTGGGACAACGTGATCTTTACGGATGAATCAAGTTTTGCTGTAAATACGTTCAGGAGACGAGTGTGGTCACAAAAAGGAGAAGCTGTCGTGAACCGAACCGTTAAACACCCTGTGAAGGTCCATGTTTATGGATGCTTTTCTGCACGCGGTTTCGGAAAATTAATAACGTTTACCGGAATTCTTACTGCTGAAAGGATAATCATTTTGTACAAGAAACGATTATTGAAGTCTGCTAGGATGCTATATGGCAACGACAACACCGATTGGTTTCTACGATCCGAAACATAGAAGCCGGTTGTGTACACGCTGGAAAGAAGAAAATAACATTCAAGTACTTGATTGGCCTTCGCAATCGCCGGATGCCAATCCTATTGAAAATGTTTGGGGATTAATGAAGCAGAAGCTTCAAGGAGCTTCAAAATCAATCCAAATCAATTTGGAATAACTTATCGACAGACTACGCGGAAAAATTGGCCGAAAGTTGTCACCGAAGATGCCAGTCAATAATCAATAGTGACGGCGATTGGACCATGTATTAAATATAATTGCGAAAATGTAAAATATTTTGTATTTACTTTCAATAAAAAATAAAATTTCTTACTTGTAACACTTTGTTTTTATTTTGTGAGGTATACGGTCTTGTGGAAATGACTGTAAATACAGGAAAACACTCCTTGTATCTGAAAATAAAATTTGGATTCCAACACTCACTCACAGGATAAACATAGTCCTCACGAGCGCATCGACCTATCCTAACAGCGAATCTATGATACCTACCGAATCGACACAACTGTCCGAAGAAAGCGCTGATCATCGACTGAGTTGGCTTGGGAGAAAAGGTAATATACGCATCGAATGAAAAGATACAACGGTACATTTTTTTGGGGGCGCCTCTTATATTTCGAAATTAAAAAATTATTATCGAATTTAGGTTTTTCAAT
Organism: Chloromyia formosa; assembly: GCA_964017055.1. Classification (NCBI taxonomy): domain Eukaryota; kingdom Metazoa; phylum Arthropoda; class Insecta; order Diptera; family Stratiomyidae; genus Chloromyia; species Chloromyia formosa. The sequence goes on from OZ024817.1 coordinate 13,954,471, forward strand.
ATGGAGGACTCAGCTGAATGGACGTCAAAAAATGTCTCTTGAAACTGCTAGGACTTAGGCACTACTCAAAAGAGGATTCTCAAATCTCCGAGCGACTGAGATACTCGGCGATTACAAAGTCTGCCATGCGTAATCAGACGGTGGCACTCAAATGGAGATACTTCAGTCGCGGATGCTCGGCAACTGCTCGATCGGAAACGAGGAATTCTCTTAGTTTCCGATCGCTAGTCTCCAAGTCGCTCAGGTCACTAAACAGTTTGTAAAGCGCACTGGATAAATGCATATGAGGAGTCCGGAGGGAAATGAGTTGTTTTTGTTAATTGCATTGACTCTTTGCGGGGCAAGGGCGCGTTAACATCTCTTGCATTTCAATGTCTTGTTAATATTTCGATAGAAAATTTACTTTTTGTTCGTGCAGCTGCTAGCATGCACCTCTTATCCGCGTCATCTTTACACTGACAAGTAGTATCAACAGGCAGTTTATTTGTTCGCGCCGAGGATCGAGCCTCCATTCTCTAGATCGTAGAGGGGTGAGCGGCCATCGAGCGCGTCATAGGAACTTCATAGCTTCAGTAGTGGCCGTGTGAAGACGACGGACAACTTCAGTCTCGAGTCTTCAAGTCTTTGTCGCGGAACATCTGAGATTTGAGTATCCCCGTATGAGCAGTGCCTTAGAGCGACTTTTTATTTTTCAATAGAAAAAAATCCATAGTAGAGATCTAAATCTTTAAATGATAAACTACGTATAGATAACCGGAACAATTCGTAGTTTAATGGTCGAATGCTCAATGTCCGATTAAATTTCACCTTAAGAATAAAGTGCCATTTAGCACAATTTAATTTTCTCAATATCTCTTTAGCATTATTAATCGGATAAACGCTAAAGCCCAACATACACCATCCGGAATTCCTGTCCGGAAAAACTGATGAGGCCCGGCCTTCTGGTTTGCCTGAATATAGAATACACCATACACCATCCGGAATTCCTTCCGGAAAAATTGATCAGGCCCGGCCTTGAGGAATTCCGGATCGTGTATGGGTGCTTCAGGCCGCCGGACAGGCCGCCTCAAGGCGAACTGTCCGGCCGCGTGAGTTGAATGAATTTTCACTGGAGTTTATTTCAATAGACAAATGTATCTGAAGCGTGGCTATGGATAGTGAAATGCCGTAGAATTCAATGCAATATATAGATACTTTCATTCTATGGCGATATGATCGATTCCCAATTATCCATCCGCTGGCCTCAAGGCGGCCTGTCCGGAATTCCTCAAGCAATTCCATCCGGCGGCCTGTCCGGTGGCCTGTCCGGCCGCCTCAAGGCGAACTGTCCGGTCGCGTGACTAAAATGAATTTACACTGGAGTTGGTTTTTTCCATGGACGAATGTATCTGAAGCTTGGCTATGGAAAGTAAAATGCCGTAGAATGAAAGTATCTATCTATTGCATTGAATTGTACGGCATTTTACTTTCCATAGCCAAGCTTCAGATACATTCGTCCATTGAAAAAAAACTCCAGTGAAAGTTCATTCTAGTCACGCGGCTGGACAGTTCGTCTTGAGGCGGCCGGACAGGCGAACTGTCCGGCCGCATGAGTAGAATGGAGTTTCACTGGAGTTTATTTCAATAGACGAATGTATCTGAAGCTTGGCTATGGAATGTAAAATTCAATCCAATAGATAGATACTTTCATTCTATGATGATAAGAGCGATTGCCAATTATCCATCCGACTCAAAGCTGCACATGCCATTGACGCTCCGGAATTCCTCAAGGCCGGGCCTCATCAGTTTTTCCGGACAGGAATTCCGGATGGTGTCCCCTAGCTTTCGATTAATCTCTTATCCAAAACCAAGCCCAACTCCTGGTTTCCAGTTGACAATTTATCCTTAACAAAAACCCAACACCTGATACCGGATGCTGACATTTTGACAGCCAGAACTATTCACTTTTACAAATTCAAATGAAAGTGGCCATAAAGAACAGAGTTCCTGGAAATTCATTCGATAGAAGAGAATTTGCCACAAACTCAGCTGCAAATGAATATGCTGAGCGACCGAACTAATATAAAATAATTTTGAGAATAAAAGTGGAGTGTACCATTGCTAAGCAGTCAACAAGACCACTTAGCAATGATCCCCACCCAAAAATGTTCAGCCTAAGCCTATTCGCTTAGTGAGTGAGCTGGTTTTTTTCACACAGTGAAAATTCGCACTAGTGTCGTATAATGCACACTATACATACCGTGAGCATTGTGCGAAGTGACGTATTCTGACGAAAGTTGGAATACACACTGGGCTTGGTCGAACTACCTCCCCGATAGACTCAAGGTAGCTCCTGAAGAGGATAGTCTATCGGGTGACGAAACCAGCTCAATCACTAAGCGAATAGGCTTAGGCTGAACATTTTTGGGTGGGGATCATTGCTAAGTGGTCTTGTTGACTGCTTAGCAATGGTACACTCCACTTTTATTCTCAAAAATATTATGAAAATGCGCTTATGCGTGAATAATAGGGAATGCGTAATACAAAATAAATTCGGGGACGGTAGAATTCCGCCAAGAAAATCAGCTGATTTTGCCATAATTGTGGTCTGAGGTAAGTTTCACACTTTATGGCTTGGTAATTTGTATGAGACGTATGAGAAAACAAAAAATGCTTATCGGGCTGTTAACAGCTTCGATTAATTTGTGTCCCTGTTAGTTGACAAAGAGTTTAATTGGACATTGAGAAAACGGGCCTAACTGAGTTAAATGCTATATTTCCTGAACCGAATTTTAGTCGTAGTAGTTTTAGTTTTTAAGTGAACGTTCTTTTTGAAGACATTACCATCCACTCTTTGCAGAAAACTATTGAATATATCAACTACTTCCACAAGCTTCAAAAATTACTCAATACTCAACCGGAAATAATTGCCAATTACTTGGCTCCAAACTTTCTGGAACACCTACAGGAAAGCGAATTCATTTCAAATTCGCTGTCAAGGTATTGGATCGTTGCGTTGTTTTATTAGACGAAAAGCATCTCGCAACATACTCATAAATCCAATTTAACATTTATCCAAATCGAAATACTTCAAATAGCCATAGTTCTACAATTTACAAGATCAGTTTCAACGAGTTTTCTGCCAGGTGAACTGGATTGCCCAACCATTAAAATCACAAATCATCAGTCGACTGGTCAGCGCTCAGGTGGACGTGACGTTAGCTATTCAGATTATCTAAACTACGGCAAACATACCTATGGATAAGATCTATCGCAATTTGATCGTAAACTCCAGCAACAATTTTGATGGTAACTTTTTGTATTGTTTGGAATTTTAGGGGCGATCTATGCGTACAATAAATATTGTCACCAGTAATGACCGTGGACATTGAATTAAATTTAATTCTGATGGACATTAAGCCACGGTTATGGTCCTATAACGAATCGAATTACGATATTACCAGGTTTTCCAGCGAAGCCCATATATCACCAGGATTTGTCGAAGTGTTTTAAATCTAGCGCTTTGGGATCGCTAATATTGCGAACTATTTAGTACAATTGATCATTGTTATTCAGGTAGCAACTGTGACCCCACGGAAGTTAGTACCCCAAGTTCGGAAAAGTTCAATTTTTTTAAGAGTTCCCTACTTATTAACAATAGTTCGAGAGTTCTCGAGGGGGTGCGACGATAGTTCTAGGGTTTTAATGGATTTTTTTAATAGTTAAATTTTGGGGTGCCAACTTCACGGAAAAATTTTCTCGTGCAAAAATAGTTCCGGATGGCGCAACGGTTAGCACGTTCGCCTTCAACGCACTGGGCCCCGGTTCGATTCCGGGGATTTACGTGTCGGACTATGAGCCCACTCAGCTGTTAAATGAGTACCCATTATGGAGTAAATAACTCGGTTGAGCGTGTTGCTGATCACATACCTCTGCACAAAAACCATCACGATCTAGAAAATGAGATGATGCTAACTCATCTCGAGGTCGTGGTTCAAATTGGAATGTTGCGCCAGTTATTTATTTTAATAATAGTTCCAATGCTTAAAATCGATGGATAATAAAGAGTTCTAGAGTTCTTGACTAATTTTAGAAAAAAAAAATCTGCAAAAATAAAAATTTTATAAAAATAAAAAAAATTAGGGGTTGCAGCCTGACGATATGTACCATAGCCAATGCAGGTTAGTTCCCATTCATCAAATCAAGTTTCAATCTGTATTCTAAATGAAAAAACCTCATGAAAGTCTAGAATTCTCAGGTTATGGTAACTTACACACCCCCACTCGCCCCTAAAGTGGCTTCATAGAGATGAAAATCTCCAAAAATAACATGTACCCGTTTGGCACTACCGAACTCATCGGAATTTTCTTCATAAAATTCTACAGCACCCCTTAAAGGATCTTCAAACAAGCTCACAACTCTGGGGTGCTGGTGTCCCGCATCCCTCACTCACCGGTAAAGTGACGTCATAATTACGGAAACTATAAAAAAAATAACCCATACTCGATTTGATACCGCCAAACTCACCGGAATTTCCAAAGTCTTCATAAATTTCTCCAGAACTCTTTAAAGGACCTAAAGACAAGCCCATAACTTTGGGGTGCTGATGTCCGCCATCCCCCACTCACCACTAAAGTGACGCCACAAGTATGAAAATTGGAAAAAGTACTCTACACTCGCTTTGTTACCGCCAAACTCGCCGGAATTTCCAAAATCTTCATAAGTATCTAAAGCACTCTTTAAAGGACCCAAAGACAAGCCCAGAACTCCGGGAGGCTGATGTCCTCCATTCCCCACTCACCCCTAAAATGACGTCAGAAGTATGAAAATTTGAAAAAAAGCACTCTACACTCCCACTCACTGGAATGTCCAAAATCTTCAAACATTTCTACAGCACTTTTCAAAGGACCTGAAAACAAGCCCCAAATTTTGGGGTGCTGATGCCCTCCATCCCCCACTCACCCCAAATATGACGTCAGAAATATGAAAATTTGAAAAAAGTACGTCACACTCGCTTTGATACCGCCAAACTCACCGGAATCTCTAAAATCTTTACGAATTTCTGCAGTACCATTTAAAGCACTTCAAGGCAAGATCGGAACTGGTGGGTGCTGGTGTCCTTCATCCCCCACTCACTCCACAACTGACGTCACAAATATGAGAATTTTCTAAAAAATACCCCACACTCGATTTGATCCTGCCGAACTTATTGGAATTTTCTAAATCATCATAAATGTTGCAGCATCGTTAGAAATCATTTTATGCTAATGAAACGTTAACTAAGCCACATGGGAATAGTTGGCGCGCTGTGCCTCATCAGGGTTTATGGCAAATAGTAAATACAATTTATGACCTTATTGGGGTTTGGTAGTAGAAACGAAACCCTTATAAAATCGGTCATATGTCTGTCTCTCCGGCTGTCCTTCTGTCCGTCTTTTCATAGAATATCTCACGAACGGCTGAATATACGAGTACATGAAATTTTCTTCGAACCTGCAAATGAATGCAGAACGAGTCGACGGAGCGAGACTGCGAGGACGACCGAGATCTCGTTGGGAGAGCTCAGTAGGTGTGGACGCAGCTGCTGGGCTCCCAAAATTGGAGGACGCGGTCACGTGACCGAGATAATTGGAGGACAATGATCCAGGCGGCCAAGGCCCGACGTCGGGCTGTCGCGCCACGATGATGATGATGATGCAAATGCCCAACTTTCTGTTTATATGAACTCGCCATTACCTAGGACCATGCGTAATTATGATGGAGTAGGTCTTCGTCCTGTATCCAATTCACTTTATACTGTTAAACGGTTGCTGTTACTTAATGTTTCATCACATGAATTAAATGACTGAATTAGCTTTGAATTAACTATTTTATTTGTAATTTATGTTTTCTTTTTGCTTATACCTTTGAAAATTCTGTTAAATTTTTTTTATTTTTTTATTTCTTTTTTTTTCAGTTTTAAATCCTTTTTCTTATATTCATTACTTCTTGTTATCATATAATACTCAAATATTGGGATCCTGTTCAGTAAATAAATGAAATACAATAAATCAATAAATAAGGTCATTCACCCGAAATTCGGCATGCCTTCTTTAATTACGTGGGGGTTATTGATGTGTTTGCAAACATACTATTTGTAGAAAGATAGGCGTACTTTTGGTCAGGTCTCAGATCATATCTTAATACGGAGGTTGCCTTTTATATTTCGGGATTGGACAACCCTAGTGTTACAATCTGGCAACTGACAGCTCTATCGTAAAGTTTGACATTTATGATGTTATACGTACTCAGAACGTTTTGACATACGAGCACTATTTGTGTTTTTTACAGTAACTTAAAAGATTAATCTCGGCCAAATAATGGAATTCAATCGTGAACATTTTCGTGCGATTATTTTTTACAACTTTCGACGTGGATTAACTCAGCAACAGTGCCTGGATGAACTGAATGCAATTTTTGGCGATAAAGCTCCATCAAGGACCAGTGTTTATCGATGGTATGGTGAATTCAATCGAGGTCGTAGTTCACTCCAAGACGAATTTCGTGAAGGTCGTCCAAAATCAGTTGTTGTTCCGGAAACCATTGATGCTGTGCGCGAACTGATATTGCAAGATCGTCATGTGACCTATCGAGAGATTGAAACAACCTTAGGCATTAGTGGGACCAGCATACATTCAATATTGCATGAACATTTGACTGTCAAAAAAATTTGTTCGCGTTGGATCCCACACAATTTGTCAATCGCTCAAAAAAAGGCTCGTGTCGATTGGTCGAAAGAAATGCTCAAAAAATACGATCGCGGTGCTTCCAAACACGTCTGTGACATCGTGACAGGTGATGAATCGTGGATTTACGCGTATGAGCCCGAAAGTAAACAGCAGTCGACTGTATGGGTGTTTCAAGATGAGCCAAACCCAACAAAAGTTGTTCGCGCACGAAGCACTTCCAAGCAAATGGTCGCCTGTTTTTTCGAAAAAACTGGACATGTCGCAACCGTACCACTAGAACAACGCAGAACAGTCAATTCTGAGTGGTACACAACCATTTGTTTGTTGTCTTCCAAGAAATCAGGAAAACCAACCGCCGAAGACGGATCACTCTTCACCACGACAATGCGAGCTCTCACACAACAGCTCAAACAACTGCATTTTTGAGCACTCAAAACATAGATTTGATGGGTCATCCGCCATATAGTCCTGACTTGGCACCGAATGACTTCTTTTTATTCCCGTACGTAAAAAACAAACTGAGAGTTCAACGTTTTTCAACACCTGAAGAAGCGGTTGCTGCGTTCAGAATGCATGTTTTGGAGACACCTCAATCAGAGTGGCAAAAGTGCTTTGACAATTGGTTTAAACGCATGCAAAAGTGTATAGATCTTCATGGGGAATATTTTGAAAAACAATAAAGCGATTTTCAATGATTAATATTTGTTTTTGTTCTCTAATCCCGAAATATAAAAGGCAACCCTCGTAAGAATATTTGACAAAATTTTCACATCGCTAACCGTATTCTATCCTGAGTTATCGTGCTGTTTTTCTTTGAGAGGAGATGGATATACCCTATACAATTTGCTCTAGACTCTAGAGTATAATATACTATTTAATGGTCAAGGGTATGCTATATTATTTTGTAGTAAATTCTATGCTCTTTGATTCGGCCGTGCAACATTCATTTGGTAGAATTCTTAGTTTTCAAAATAATGAAGAAAAACTAAAAAAAAAGGACGTTTGGTCCGCACTGCCCTACACTTCCGAGCCCTTTATCATTATGGACTATAGAGCAGATTTTTAAAGAACTGTCACCAACAATTGCACAAAATTTCATAACCACCCCATTAATTTTTCCTATTTTTTCGTTCCTAGCCTGGACTATACAGTATCTATCGGAACTGGCTTGTGCCTTTAATGTCTCCATCTGTACTATATATGGGTTTAATCAAAGGTTTGTCCCATATGTTACTCTACATATCTATGCTGCTATCTGATATCACTACTTCTACAAAATAGAGAATGAATGTGCTGAACTTTATGAGCAGAAAGATATCGTCTTCCTAGTAGCTGCATGAAACAGCTAAGGCATATGCTTCTCCCATCATCCTCCGACAGACAAAAACTCCAGCTAAATTATTAAAGTCTGAATAATCAAAAGATAAGTCACACCGCCCAGACGCCGGCAGTCGTAGCATTTAAACCAATTCCCGCGACTATTTTGACACCACCAAAAAGAAGAGAATTTGATATAATTTAATGAATCCGATTCGAACCATATTTGTGTTTTCAAAACTCCAGAAATAATCTTCGAATTTATCGTTTAAGGCTGGTACTAACCTATTCGTGCAAAAATGTTGCACTTTTCTCGGCCACGAAAAAGTGGAAGTGTAGGCTTGCACACAGCATATTACCGCAGCGCTCTACATCACACGTGATTTTCTCTTCTTTTGCGTGAAAATTTGTAATGAACCATATTCTGGTCTGGTTGTGCTGCTTCCGCCGGCAGCTCGAAGGCAGCACCTAATGAGTAATGATCTGTCGGTGGTACGAAACCGGAGACCGAGGGCCCCATTACACCTGTTTGTGTTGTCTTCTCCAGGCCTATGAATTTTTGTTAATACGTAAAGGACAGAGACAACGAGCGGCGAAAACCCCGCCCACGTATCCCGAACTGAGCTACAGCAAGCATAGGCCGCTGCTTAGCTCGCTGAGGGGCCTATTTCTTCGCCAGATGGCGCAGCCCGACTTTCACGGTCATTATGCTACATTATGCATCTTCGGATGCCCACCAAATCGTCCATTATAAATTGCTCATAATTATGTGGAGCATTTTTTCTTTGAATGAAATATGTTAGTACTAAGAGAGCGAAATTTGTTCGTGCGAACGCAACTTTTGACAGTTTTTGTATGAGACTTCGCACGAAAAACTGATCTTAGTACCTAGCTTTAAGCAAGCAACCAAACCATCTCCATATGCAAAATTTTCCCATAGAGGCTGGATGGACAGCAAATAATTGTACAAGACATCCATGAACTTGGATACAAAAAGTCGTTGCCTTCATTCCTCGGAACTCCTCTCATATTGTCGCAATTAAAGTCAACTAACAACTCACAAGAAACAAAAAACAAACACCCAAATTGACGATTGCAAAAACTGCAGTGCTGAAGAAAAAATTCGCGTGGTTATTTTTAAGTGGGTGTTAAAGAAATTCGATCTGAAATCTTTAATAACAAGAGAAGCACATGTACGTAAGTATGTAGGGAATAAAAAAAACTTGGTCACAATTAAATTCACATCGCAAAAAATTAGAACCGAATGTGGCGGTGAAAGCTGATTATAATTGATTTTGATGAATGAATCATGCATCAGCGAATGAGAATTACATATTTGTATGTACCTATACATACATACATAACTTATGTTCATACATACGCATATGCTTATTATGCAGACTGAAAAGCGATTGTCTTCTTTCTTCGGATGCAATAGTTGAATTCTTGAGCCTTGAGGGCAGACGGAATCGATTCGCTTTCTGTTTCTTTTTTTTTAATGGATAAAAATAGAACGGAAAAACGCCGGTATTCCGGCAATTAATTAATTGCAACGAAAAGTTTAAATTACTCGTAATAATTTTACCATACAGTTATATCTCTGGGAGGGCACACTGCGGTCCTGAGACCTGGACCACAGCAAAATTTCCATCTTTAATTATAAAAAAATACTAATAATTCGGTATTTTCAAGGCCCTGTAATTTAGGTATGTACCCCTCACTCAACTTTAAGGTTACCTTTGATTGGATCCGTAATTGTCTAAATATGAGGTCTGTGAAGTTGGCACCTCGGGATGATTTTTTCCATGCAAATTGACTAAATCGATTGCCCATCGTTAACAGAAGATTGCCCTACCTTTAGTTTCGTTTGCCCCCCCCCCCCCCTGTTTTTTATTCGCACATCAAAGTGCTTGTGGAAAATGAAAACGCAAATTGAATTTTTTTTCGCGCAATTTGTGCAATTCGTCTGCCCATCGTTGGCCCATGTTTGCCCAAGAAAAAGTTTCGTTTGCCCACCCTTAGAAAAAAAGTTATTAATAGAACAATTTTTCTGCTCAAAATCGAAATCCACCAATCAAATCGTAGTTTCAAATCCATCAAGTCCGCAGGAATAATGCCGTCGGGTCCAGTGGATTTAAACGGTTCGAAATTGCCGTTCCCCGACAGAATCTTCTCTTTCGACAGAATAGACGCAACATCACATGCTGTTGAATTGCAGGTAGGTAAGGCCCCTGCCGAGGTAGCCGCCGTGCTACCAGGAAAGTTCGTGTCAAGCAAAAGTTCAATGGATTTTTTGCTTGACGGTGTCCATGAGCTATCCTGTGTCTGCGAAAAAGTGGGCAGAGGTGGGTTCGACGACAAAGTTGTACGAAGTTTTGAGGCCTCGCTGAACCCTTCCACACGTTCACAGAAGCTTTTCCACGAGTTGCGTTTATCGCCTCTCAACTCTTTCTTGAAAAGGCTAAGTTAGGTTAGGTTAGATGGGTTGCCTAGAAGAGAAAGGCGCACATAGACCACCACTGGGTCCGTTGTGATACCCCTAGATACAGCATACCTGATGTAATGAACCACCAGTAATGAACCGTATTATGGTCTGGTAATGCTGCTCCCACCAGCAGATCAAAGCAGCACCTGATGAGTAGTGATCTGTTGGTAGTTCGAAACCAGAGGTCGAGGGTCCCATTACACCCGGACCCAGGTGCGATCGCGTGGGCGTTCGATCCGTCCGCCAACCATTCCATCCTTATCGACTATTTTTTTTTATTCCCCATTTTTACCTCCCCTGTTTGTGTTGTCTTCCCCAGGCCTATGAATTTTTGTTAATACGTAAAGGACAGAGGCAACGAGCGGCGAAAATCCCGCCCACATCTCCCGAACTGAGCTACAGCAAGCATAGGCCGCTGCTTAGCTCGTTTAGGGGCCTTTTTCTTCGCCAGATGGCACGGCCCGACCTTCACGGTCATTATGCTACCTAAGGCTCCGTCCCCACGGGCATCTTCAGATGCCCACCAAACCGTCCGTTACACGGAGCTTATCTCAATCGTTAAACAAGCCAGAGCTGGAAATGAAGCGATGAAGACGACAGACACTACTTGCCTTTAGGTCGTCCAGATCGAGAAAAAAGTAGGACCCAAGGATATCTCTCCTACGTTCCGCCAAAGCAGGGCAATTGCACTGAAGGTGATGACAGCTTTCCTCCTCCTCTACATCCCCGCAGCTCCTACAGTAATCATTGTGCGGGAGTCGAAGTCTTCTAGCATGCTCCCCGTTCAAACAGTGTCCAGTGATAAGCCACACCACATTTCTCAAATGCCGTCTGCTCAGTATCAGCATCCCGTAGGATCGGATTGGATCCTACTTAGGCCATAATTGCCTAGTTGCATGACATGTGGATCCACTACTCCATCTGGCGCTGTCTCTGTAATTCGCCACATTATGAGTAATCATTTTGCAAGCTGCTAGAGGCATCCCTGTTCTACGCCACCACTCCCTGATCTCGTTAGTCGTTCCCGCCCTAGCCAGTTCGTCAGCTTTACAGTTCCCAAATATGCCACTGTTGCCCGGTATCCAGAACAGAGATATGTTAAAAAAAACTACCCATCAACCTGAGAGAGTCATGGTAGTCCAATACCGTCTTCGTGTAACCAGGACGGAGCTAAGTGCTTCAATTGCCGGTTGACGGTCCGTGAAGATTACAATATCGTAAGTGGATACAACATTGCGTGCAAGCCAGACTAGCGCCTCGGAAATTGCTACAATCTCCGCTTGAAAAATGCTATTGTATTCCGGAAGGCGGAACGACAAACCAATATTCAACTTCTCCGAATACACTCCAGCTCCAAAGCCTCCCTCAGTCTTAGAGCCGTCAGTAAAAAGGCTAATGGCATTAGATCCCAAAAAAGGGCTTTCAGACCACTCATTTGTCGATGGGATCAGGCTTGTAAAGGGCTTATCGAACAGGAGTTTCGGAGAGATGTAGTCCGTCATACCGGGAATCTCAAAGTTTCTCAGTACTGCCGAGTGACCTACGATTGATGCGGTCCACTGACCGGTTTCCCGGAAGCGAATAGCCGTATTCGCAGCCATCTGCTCAGCGAAAATGTCTGAGGGAAGTAAATTTAGTAACACTCCTAATGCAGTAGTCGGTGTTGTCCTTAAAGCCCCTGTGATGGCAACACATGCCAGTTTTTGAACCTTCTCCAACAGAGTTCTGTACGACATGATGCTAAGTGCCGTCCACCAAACGATGATCCCATGCATTAACATGGGACGCAGTACTGATACATAGAGCCAGTAGACCACTTTTGGATGTAAGCCCCATTTTTTGCCTATAGCCTTCCTGCCCGAATATAATGCAACGGTTGCCTTAGTCACATGCTCTTGAATGTTTGCCTTCCAGCATAGTTTTCTATCCAAGATTAGACCAAGGAATTTGGCTTTATCAGTGAGTACAAGTCTTGTGCCTATTAATGGTGGTTCAAAAGAGGGTACAGCAAGTCCCTTAGTAAAGAGAACAAGCTCAGTTTCTTGCGGATTTACTCCAACACCAACCTCGCCAGCCCAGTTCGCCAGGATAGATAGGGCATTCTGCATTAAGTCGCTCAGGACACAGGGAAACTTTCCCGAGATTGAAATAGCAATATCGTCTGCATAAGCGATAACTTTGCATCCCAAACCTGAAAAGGCTAAGTTGCTTTTAATAGGATTGTCAGTCAGACTCCAGCCTAGAAGATTTTGCCTTATTAAATGCCTTCCTGCATACAGCCCTAAGCTCGGATGATTTACCGTTCCACCACAGGGGTTTCTTCATTCCTGTATGTGAGCTAACAGGACGCGATGAGGATACGGCTACCTTGACTACACCGGTCAGCATATTAACCACGCGATCTAGATCATGTTGGTTGGACGGTTGCGGCAATTCCAGAAGAGTCTCACGATGCTCGGCCGGTCTGCAATTCAAGGCGCGTGGATAGAACGCAGGTCGTTCAGCAAGGTCAAATTGTAAATATCGATCATCCGAGAATGAGTGTTCGTACGATACTCTCCTGCCACTAATCAAGTGGTAAATGTCCTCCGAGGCAAGAGTGATATCAAAGACTTCCTGCATGTTCTTAGTGATAAAAGTAGGCTCACTGCCGACATTACAAAGTAGTAGGTTCGTTCCCATAAAGTACTCGAGAAGCACTTCGCCTCTCTCGTTTGTGTTGGTACTTGTCCAGACATCATGTTGGGCATCAGCGTCTCAGCCAAAAATCAGACTGGTGTTGGTTGGGCTAGCCGCTGCGATGGCTTCCCTAAGGGAAGTGAGCCAAAACAATCCAGTATGGCTTGCCTCTAAATTGAAGGCAGACTATCACTAAGTCCTTGTCGCAATAAGACGATAATAGCAAGGCCTTAAGGGTTTTCCTAACGAGACCGGGGCTTACCCTGGCCCCTCCTTACACACAAAATCGTAAAATCAGGAGACCTTCGACCACTAACAAAATAATGCCCGTTCCAGGGCTCCTGTATCAAAATGATGTATTGTTTACTCCTCACCAGGCGAAGAAGGATGGCAGAAGAAGCTGCTTTAGAATTATCATCATCATCGTGGCGCGGCAGCCCGGCGTCGGGCCTTGGCCGAAATAAATAACTGGCGCAACAGTCCAATTTGATTTTGATGGCCTCGAGATGAGTTAGCATCATCATTTTCTAGATCGTGACGGTCTTGTGCAGAGGTATGTGATCAGCAACACGCTCAATCGAGTTATTTACCCCATAAATAGGTACTCATTTAACAGCTGAGTGGGCTCATAGTCCGACACGTAATTCCCCTTTTTTTTAGCGAAACCTACCGCATTTAGTAGAATCAAACCGGGCCCAGTGCGTAGAAGGCGAACGTGCTAACCGTCGGCCCATCTGGACTACAAAATTATGATAAAGACTAATTTGGAGGAGTTACAATATGTTTCAAGTGATCTGCCCCCTTCAACCATCTTGGCTTTCGCTTCGTCCTTATTTCTTATTGCACAAACCAGGATGTCTTTTATACGAGAGCCAACGCGACTCCATCCTGGAGGACTTGGCTTTATAAAAAAAATCCTTCGCACCGCCTTGTGAGCTTCAATCTCCCACGTTCACCATACTAGTTTTTCGTATCTTTTGAACCTACTGAGGAGGATGATTTTGCCGTAACTTGAGTTAGCACGTGCGTCGGTTCAAGCAAGTACCATGTCATCGAGCTCTTGCTTAAAGCTGGATTGTCCAGCAAGAGTTGGTAGAACTTGTTCAATGGTTTCGCGATATTTGGCCAGTCGGTTCAATGTCTGTCAGGATAAGTTATAGGAAAATTATATTTTAATTACCAAACTGAATATACCGGTCGGTGGTCTGCTTGATCTGATTGATATCCAAGATTGTTATGGCTTGAAGCAGCGATATGTCAACCACCCAAACCACATCTCACTGAATCACAGCGAAGTCGTGCAGCCGCTCGGTCGATCATGATCACTTTGGAAAACCTCCCTCTCCATGTATATTTTTTTTCCGTATCTCCCAATAACCGTCCATTACATTCATGGCGCCCCACGTTGGGCGCCAAATATGTCATTGACGATTTAGGAAGGCCTTCGGAAATTATTAGCCGGATAGTTCTTCTGGACCTTCACAATCCATATGGCGACCTCAGGCTCCGTCCCCACTCGCACCTTAGAATTCCTAAATCATTCATTATAAACATGCTACATTCAGATAAGAGTCCTCTTTAATTCCGATGGACTAACGTAATATTTTCTACATTATGTTACTCTTCAACTTAAATTCATTTATTTTCTGACTATTTCTCCTTCTGAAACATTTTTTCAAATTTCCCACAAAAACTTATATTAAATCCACTATCGACGCGGCGATAACACGCTGTTAGTAATTATGTTTTAAATATACGAACTTGCAAATAGACGCCAGCATGAGTCATATGTGTCATAAATAGAAAAGAATTCTGAGTAGATGAAACCATTTGAAACGCTGCAGGATTGGACTCACGCCTTGCTAAAAATTAACCTCCCACCGGAATGTGTAGCTGGAATTTGAAAGGACTTTGAGCAAGAAAATTTCACATGGGGTTTTAAAAAATATTAAAAATTTCAAAGTTCCATGGATACATTCACACCTTGTGCTACGAGTATATCGCATATCAATTACTATAACTACGAGTATCTAAACGCATTACTGACACAACTGAGTGCTGATGAGCAATCTGCGGAGATCACCGTAGGACAGTCAGCGAAAACGGAGTAGGATCACTCGGTCCTGCGTTGTGTCATCAGAATTTGATTTTACTCTGTTTGCTTATTTTCATAGCTCTCCTACTGGCCTTAATTATATTTCCGTTGATAGAATTCACGTTTAGACGCCGCGTCGCCAAAGGAACGGTCTATATCCGACTTTGCGTAGGAATTTACCAGGTGCTAAAAGACCACCTGGAGAATTTTGAATTTGATTACAAATTGGTTGCATGTTTTGTAAGTTGTTGGTTCGAATTGTAGCGTCAACGAAATAGAAAAATTAAACAACGTAGACTCGCATGCAAGAATGTTCATAAGCAAAATTAATTTTTCTTTTCCGACCAGAGTGAGGTGAGGCTACATTTATTACCTTATGCGGCTTGATATCTGTACATGAATCACTTAGTGCTGTGACAAAATGTATCCTTGTAAACACCATTTCAAATTAGTCAATGACAGTGAACATGGTAAATGTTTCATCTTGTTCCTCTCTGGCTGGTCAAATGGGCTTATAATCGCAGTCTTGTATGGTGTTGTAATATATGAAAGTGAACAAGAATGTTGAAGGTGAAAAAGTAAGACAGTGAGTCTAAGAAAATGCTATCCATGTGAAAGTCTGTTAAAGCCTGCGTTCAGGTCCCGCAACGTTGTAATTGCGGTAAGAATTTTTCCTCCACCTAACCATAAACTCTTCACCCTGACGACTTGTTTTGCAGTTGTCATGCATTAACCAGCTGACAGCCGATTCGCTATTGAATTTCAAACAAAACTTCAATTAAATTCACGACGATTTCAGGAAAAATGAAAAACATTGCAAAATCGCCACAAATTTGTGTTGTTTCGGTGTAAATAAGCACATAAGACGCCATGTAAGAATCAAGAAACCGAAAACGAAAATCCGCACCATCTGACAGTCACATGCAATACGTCAACTAAGAACTGTCAAATACGCTAATACCCCTTACCCTCCAGTTGACGGAAAATCAACCAGGAAAAATTTCTGGTTAATTTTCTCGGTGTCTGGTTGATCAAACGCAAACTGAAACGGAGCGTCCGCAAGAAAAATCAGTCGAACTGTTTGCAACCGCAATTAAAACATTGCGCGACCTGAACCCACTCAGTGTAAGGAGTACTGATGGGCACTATCGAATATCGGAAAGTTATTTACTATCGATAATAAAAACTTGACTTGAATTTAGATGTTTTCCTGAACGGAACCCCTTTTTTCAAAAACATGGCCTATATTGCTGGAAAAAGCTGGTAGGCCTGTTTTTTGGGTCGCTGATTGCGAATCTGAAGTCTAAATCGCGAAAAACCAAATGGGAAATCTAGAACGGCAACACCTTTTTTTTTATAAACACGGCCAATCTTGCTGAAAAAAAAACTGATAGGCAGGTCGATTGGATCTCTGATTGCGAATCTGAAGTCAGAATTGCAAACAATCAACAAATAAAGGAGTTTCTGAGCGGCAATCCTTTTTTCCTCCAAAACACGACAAATATTGCTGGGAAAAACTGGTAGGGGGTTGATTAACAGTAGTCCAGTATATCCGCCTCATTACTCTTACCAGTTCTTATGATTCCCATCTGGCCTCACTTCATCGCCAAGATTGTCCATTTTTTCTTAACATCGCATCTACTGGGTGGCGCAAAATTAATCATCCAATTTTGTTTTTGAGTAACTTTTTTACTAAATAAAAAAAAAAATTTTGAGTGACGGAAATCATTATTTGGACTTTTACAATTTTTTCTGTTAAGTGGAAAATATGATATCCATCAAGTGGCTGCCACCAGTGTTGATATACATTTGTGCCCGCTTAATCGCATTTTCTATGACTTTCCGCAAGTTTTCCGGTGATAACTGTTCGCATTCCAGTCGAATATTCTCCTGAGGGTCTGCGATTGTCTGAGGCTTGTTGGCATAAGCCCCCCGGACTTCAAGTAGCCCTAAAGAAATAAGTCTGGAATGGTTAAATCGGGCGATCTTGCTGGCCATGCAAAATCGCCTAAACGCTTCCTTCCCAATATCCATTGTGGCTCGTGCTGTGTGTGCGTTTGCACCGTCTTGTTGAAACCACATGTTCACCAACCCCGCTCATGCAATTCCGGCAGTAAGAAGTCGTTTATCGTGGCCCTGTAGCGTTCGCCAGTAACAGTAACCGTATTTCCGATGGCGTCCTCATAACAATACGGCCCAATCACTCCTCCCTAGTGAATGCCGCACCACACAGTGGCTTTAAATGAATGGAATGACTGTTCGTGCATCACACGCGGATTTTCAGTGCCCAAAAACCAAGACTTTCTTTACTGACGTAACCGCTTAAGAGGAAATGCGCCTCGTCGCTGATGATTGTTTTCGACACATGATTATTTTCGTTGTTGAGATTGAGGATGGCTTGACAGTAATTCACACGCGACTGACGGTCGGCAGGCATTAACTGATGCACTGTTTGCACTTTGTACGGGAACATGTGTAAGTCTTTCACTAAAATTCGCTGTAGTGTCTGTCTACTACTTTGCCTTAACCCCTAGCGGGGCATAGCGCGTCAACTACTCCTGCGCGCCATCGTACTCTGTTCTGGGCAATGGGGCGCAACTCCCCAAAAGACTTACCCAGTACCTGACACTCCTTTGCCACAGATCGACGCCATGTGATTCGAGGACCCCCTCTTGGTCGGCCTTGGTTGGAAATGGGGTTCCATTTCATGGCATGCATAGCAATGCAGTTATCACTCTTCCGCAATGTGTGACCTATCCACTGCCATTTTCGCCTGCGTATCAATTCGTCGATTGGCATCTGACCCGTACGCCGACTTAGCTCTTCATTTGATATTGTTTCGGGCCAGAAAATTCTTAAAATTCGACGAAGACATGAGTTGACGAAAACTTGCAGCTTTCTGGTAACTCCTACGGAAACTTTCCATGTACTGCTCCCATACAAAAGCACTGATAGTACCAGGGAGCGAAACAGGCCCAGCTTGGTCTTGATGCTGAGATAACTGCTCTGCCAGATTTTGGACAGCATGCCGTATGCGCGTTTAGCCTGGTTGATACGACGAGTGATGTCCTGCTCCGTACCACCATTTTCGGCAACAATGCTACCCAGGTAGACGAAGTTGTCCACCTTCTCCACAGGCTGCCCATTAATATTGATGGCAATAGGTGTCGGATTTCTTTTTCGCAACGGCGGGCTAAGAACCTTGGTCTTGTTGGTATTAATCTTTAGCCCAACCTTGCTTGCCTCCCTCTCGAGATCTAACGCCATTGCGGACAGATCCATGATTTTGTGGGAGAGTAGGCATATGTCGTCAGCGTAGTCAAGATGTTGTAGATAAGATGTCAAAGTCCATTGAATTCCTCTGTCGAGTCCGGATAGGGCTGCATGCAACACATCGCCGATCACAATGAGGAATAGAATCGGTGAGAGGATGCACCCCTGCCGAACTCCACTGCGAATCTCAAAGTCCCCCGACACCTTACCTTTATGCAGAATGCGACATTTCGCGCCGTCATAGGTTGCCTTAATAATAGCCACAAGCTTCTCAGGGATGCCTCTCCTGCGCAAGGCCGCCCATATAGAATCCCGGTTCACACTGTCGAAAGCCTTTTCGAAATCGATGAAAAGCAAGTGAAGCGGAGAATCGTATTCAGCGCATTGCTCGATGATGATTCGCAAGGTGTTAATGTGATCGACACAGGAGAATCCGGATCGAAAGCCAGCCTGCTCTTCATCAATTGTGCTTTCTAAGTGGGCCTTTAGTCTTTCCAGGACGATTTTAGCTAGGACGATTTTAGCTATTATCTTGGCACTGCAAGGTCTCGTGTGGTTCCAGTCTGTTCGAGTCGAGCAGCTAAGCGCCGGATTGTTTGCCCAGCTGGCGCTACACGATTTGGAAATCGACGTCGAAATTCACGTTGCGCCAACACCACCGACCGATTATTGGTCAGAAAAATCGACACACTTATTCCACGCTGTTGCGGAGTATAGCACTCCATTGCTTGTCTGTTTGTATACTGTAGCTGTATTTTTTATACCCTAGACTTTTAGTATAGGGTATATTGTTTTTGTCACGACGGAAATATGTAACACCTTAAAGGAGGCTCCGGAGGTATAGCAATGTATATATATAAATGCTCAGTGTCACCTCCTGATTCGATTTAGCCATGTCTGTCTGTCTGTCTGTCTGTCTGTCTGTCTGTCCGTCTGTCCGTCTGTCCGTCTATCCGTCTGTCCGTCTGTCTGTCCGTTCGCACGATAACTTTCGATAGAATGAAGCTAGAGCCTTGAAATTTTGGTCAGATGTTGGAAGTATGATCTAGTTGGTTGGTATTGAAAATGGGCATGATCAGGCCAAGAGAACGCCTACCTCCCCTACATATGTACAATAGTTAAATGTATTAATAACTCCCGACTAAACAAGCATGAAAAACTCTAACTTCGACAGATTGCTCGCGAGGATAACCTTTTACTCTCCTGAAAAAATCAAGTCGATCAGTTGAAAACTAACGGTAATTTTCTTGCAAAGAGCCCCGTACTACCCTACTTTTTCGGTTTTTTGTCCATAACTCTTGAACCAATTGACGTAGACACCTGATTTTTGGCATGTAACCCTGGGATGGGAAGTTGCTTGAGTTCTAGTAAGTTGGACGTAATCAGATCAAAGGAACGCCTACCTCCCCTACAAAATTTCAAAAAATTAAATATTCTTTTAATTAAGATAACTTTCGATAGAATAACACTAGCAAGTTGAAAATTTGGTGAAATGTTGTTAGTAAGATCTACTTAGTTGGTATTGAAACTGGGCAAGATCTGACTCAAGCAACCCCTACCTCCCCTACGAATGCAACTTCCAATAAGCGATAACTTTTGACAGAATCAAGCCAGCAACTTGAAAGTTTGGTCAAATGTTTGAAATGAGATTGGGTTAGTTGGTATTCAAGATGGGTTAGATCCTACCTAAGGAACCCCTACCTCCCCTAGAAATGAAACTTAAAATAAGCGATAACTTATGATAAAATAATGCTAGCGGCTTAAAATTTTGGTCAAATGTTTGTAATAAAATCCAGTTGGCTAATATTGAAAATACGTAAAATCCGACCTGCGAAACCCCTACTTCCCCTACAAATGAAACTTCAAATAAGCGATAACTTTCGATAGAGTGAAGCTAGAGACATGAAATTTTGTTCAAATGTTTGTAGCATGATCTTATTTGTTGGTGGCAATAATGAGGATGATCCGATCCAAAGAACCCCTACCTCCCCTATAAGTGAAACTTCAAATAAGCAATAACTTTCGATAGAATGAAGCTAGCGACTTGAAAAATTCGACAAATATTTGTAGAATGGGTTAGTTAATTGATTTTAATAATGGTCAAGATCCTCCTGAATGATTGCCAACCTCCCCTATAAACTGGCCATATAGAAAACTCACTTTTCATGCATATGGTCGTTACCAATTAGTACTTTTGGTATCACCACTAGGTCTGTACAAGTCTAGGGTATATACGCTTCGGACTCCGGGCCGAAGCTTCGCTTCGGCCTGGTTTTACTATCGATTAGTGATGGGCACTATCGATAGACAGAGAAATTCAATAGCTGTATGCTCATGGAAAGGCACTGGCCAGTTTTCCGAAGGTATAGGGCCGTCTTTTTCCCCAAAAGTATCTTGCGAAAGCATGCCGCGCAGCATGTTCAGTCCAGCTGCCGGAATGGTTCCAGAAGCCCCGGCTGCGGCCAGCACAGTTAGCCTATGCACTTTTCCTAGCAGATCGAAACTGACTGCAATATTGTTATGCAGGCTCAAGATTGTCTCGATGATCCCACTAGGTCTGACATTAATGAAGTTTCCCTAGTGTCTAAAAAACAGCTATCGTTTATTCTTTGTAATAATTTTTTCAATAAAACCGAAACACAAAGCGTATTGCAAAATAGATAGAAAGTGGGACGAAATGATGCTTCGCGGATGGATGTCGATCAGCATTTCAACTAATTTCAACACAATTGAAAATAAGTTAAAATAGTCTAAAATCGTCAAAGAAAACGGGTTAACATTACAAATTCCGGAGATATTTCACTATAAAACTTAGGCCCGTTTTCTCAATGTCCGATTAAACTCTTTGTTAACTAACAGGGACACAAATTAATTGAAGCTATAAACAGCCCGATAAGCATTTTTGTTATCTCATACGTCGATTAAATTATCAAGCCATAAAGTATGGAACTTATCCCAGACCACAAATTATGGCAAAATCAGTTTATTTTCTTGGCGGAACTCAACCGTCCACAAATCTATTTTGTATCAGTACGGTCACTCAGCATATTCGTTTGCGGCTGTGTTTGTTTAAAATTCTCTTCTATCGAATGAATTTCCAGGAACTCTGTTCTTCATGGCCACTTTCATTGTTTTCATTTGAATTTGCAAAAGTGAACAGTTCTAGCTGTCAAAATCTCAGCATCCGGTATCATGTGTTGGGTTTTTGTTTAGGATAAATTTTCAACCGGAAACCAGGGGTTTAGTTTTGTTCAGGATAAGAGATTAATCGAAAACTAGGGGACAGTTAGCGTTTTTCGGATTAATAATGCTAAACAGATATTGAGAAAATCAAATTGTATGTTACTAAATGGCAGTTTATTGTTAAGATAAATTTTAATCCGACATTGAGCAACCGGCCGCTTGAAAGGTATACCTGTATCCGAGGAACATCTTTATTTCATAGCTCTTTAAATATTTATACTCTAGATGAAATCTGAGAGTATTATAAGTTTGCCACAAAGTTTGTAACGCTAAGAAATAAGGCTCGCAGAAAAAAATGAATGATACAGAAGTTCATATTATCACTCGAATATCTCAAAACCGGATGTCCGTCTGTCCGTCTGTCCGTCTGTCCGTCTGTCCGTCCGTCCGTCCGTGACCTCTCTAGCTCGAGTACGCGTTGAGCTATGAAGTTCAAATTTTGCACACGTTATTTTTGACAAAAAATGAAGGCTAAGTTCGTGAACGGGCTAAATCGCTCCACCCCTTCTACCCCCTCCCATACAAAATGACACATTTTTGAAAATTTACAATAATCAGATTTTCTCAGAAACTATAAAACATATTGCTTTGAAATTTTTAATATTTCACTTTTATGATAATTGTAACCTACATTATAAAATTTATTGTAATCCTCACCCTCCTTCTACCCCCTCCCATACAAACTGCACTATTTCATGAAATACGTTAAGCCAATTTACTCATTACGTATACAATTTATCGAGCTGAAATTTTGTACTTAACACTTAATTAACAATATCAGTTAGATTCAAAAAAAGTAATCGATTACCCTTACTCCGTCTACCCCCTCCCATACAAAATGACACATTTTTGATAATTTACAATAATCTGATTTTCTCAGAAACTATAAAACACATTGCTTTGAAATTTTTAATATAAAACTTTTATGATAATTGTAACCTATGTTATAAAACTTATTGTAATCCTCACCCTCCTTTTACCCCCTCCCATACAAACTGCACTATTTCATGAAATACGTTAAGCCAATTTACTCAGTACGTATACAATTTATCGGGCTGAAATTTTGTACTTAACACTTAATTAACAATATCAGTTAGATTCAAAAAAAGTAATCGATTACCCTTACTCCGTCTACCCCCCCCCCCCCCCCATACAAAATGACACATTTTTGATAATTTACAATAATCAGATTTTCTCAGAAACTATAAAACATATTGCTTTGAAATTTTGAATATATCACTTTTATGATAATTGTAACCTACATTATAAAATTTATTGTAATCCTCACCCTCCTTCTACCCCCTCCCATACAAACTGCACTATTTCATGAAATACGTTAAGCCAATTTACTCAGTACGTATACAATTTATCGGGCTGAAATTTTGTACTTAACACTTAATTAACAATATCAGTTAGATTCAAAACCAGGTTCAAATTCATCTAGAGTATTGCATGATTGGGGTTTACCCCAATCGTAGTTCTTTTATGTTTTTATTTATTTTTTCAACAATTTTATTTGAAAGCAATAAAATATTTCCTTGGGCGTATGAGGAACACCTCATCTTATTATGAATGACGCAAAAACCAATAAACTCGAAAATCATTCAACTTTATGGCAAATTTCCACCATCACTCTATGTAGTATTCGGCTTGAAATGAAAATGTTAAGATTGTTAAATTTTTGATTTATTGATCTGTGGCGTAACTTCTCTTTATATCGGATAAATAAATCTTTAAGAAGCTTGCAACGGGTGGCCACCGATTCGTATATACTACATTGTTCGAACTTCATAATAGTCTAGTCATTAAGTGCTTATAGGAACTGTTCTCAAACAAATTGCGTGGTATTTTGAATTTTATTTCCTATTTTTTTGTGGTGTTGATTACGAACCTGAGGTTTAACCCCCATTTTTTAATGGAATTTGAAATATAGCCAAAAAAGCACAAGAAAAAACTCTTTTTGGTTCTTAAACATATTTTGAAAATGGAGATAGAGTTGATGGTACCACTTCCACAGACCTAGTAATCCAACGCCACTCGAGCCAGCCACCGCATCAACCGAAGATCCAAAACCGCCATGCTACCGGTAGCAGAATGTTTTAAGCAGTTCTGGGTTTACGTGTGCTTAGCTCGATTTGCTTTGCCCAGATTAAGCGTCGCATTAATGAAGCGGTAGGCTACCACACGTTTCCGCTCCAATAAATTCTCCATTTAAAAGTCATTCTGAGCGTCGTCGGGCTTTTATTCAAAGTGTGCCTATGATGGTCTCCGGAAGCGAGACCATTTGCTATGTAGTAAGAGTGTTGTTAACTGGGTCTGCAGAACAGAAGCCTAGTTTGGCTCACGCTGGTCACTTGCCTATACGAGGCCTTTTTCAGGTCCAGCTTGAGTCGTAGGCTGTTTTGGGTTATCGACCGCTGGGGACTGCTCCTCAGATCGGCTTCTTTTTACCGTTGGCACTGACGTGGAATTCCAAGGATTTCTCCCTAGGGTAGCCATCTGTCTCTGAAGGAGCGAACCGCCCCGGGCCCGGGGGGGGGGAATATGTAAATATATTCATCTATATAATTAAGGGGGGGTTTGAAAATAGAAAAACTGAAAATAAAGAAAAAACCTTTTATATCATAACACATTTCGTCTAAAAATATTTCCTAACACAGTGAAATAGCCTCACAATCCCATAGGCATAGATTCATTGAAAATGCATAGTATGCGAAACTCGGAGATTGCGGATTTCCTTTGATTCATCTTTAGAAGATGATGTACACCTAGAGCTAGGAAAATACAATACTGGGTGACGCCCAGAAAAGTTTTTAGAGAAGTTCCAGGAAGGGGGTGAGAGGAAGGATGGGAGGCCCGAAACGAGAAGGGAATCAATCGTAACTCGAGAAAGTTCATCGTAGAAAGCTTTAACTCGTATCATATCAAAGGGATAGTTCCCCGGAAAACTCAATAAAAGTTAAAAATTCCAAACCTTTTAAAATGACATAATGCCAAACGCCAATGCCAACGCACAAAGAAATGTTTCTACACATTTAAAGCCTGCTAACTGTCAGATATTAAGAGATTGGGCGAGTCTCTAAAACGAATCAGTTTTATGATTCTTGGATCCTTTTTATTGTTTTCTTAGAAACGCTGTCCGGTGCGGCTCCATTACAATGCAACATGTTCCAGGTAACATAATTTTTCGGTTAATTATTTTTTTACGTAACAATTGAAAAGACACGTCCGCATGTATTAGCTGTGAGCTGTTAGAAGTTTGGGTCAAATACCGGTCCATTTTACCCAAACTTCTAACAGCTCACAGCTAATACATGCGGACGTGTCTTTTCAATTTTTACGTAGTGCATTAGTGATGCGGTCACTAGTTTTCTGTTTTGGCATCTGCAAATGAAAGTCGATGAAAGGCACAGAAGAAATGAATAAGCATAGAGTCGTAATTCAATTCAAATGCAGTCAGCTATCAGCTGTTCAGTTTGGCAGAAACATAAAAACTGACAGCTTATGGATCAAAGCTCATATCTGTTTCTGAGACAACTTATGATACAATACACTGACCCGGGCCTGGATTGGAACTCTACCACCTTCCTGATTTTGGTGTTTTTTTCTGTTTTTATACCCTTCACGTATGTGATAGTGTATATTAACTTTGTCATGAAGTTTGCAACGCACAGAAGGAAGCATCTCCGACCATATAAACTATATTCAATATATTCTTGGTCAGTATGATGAGACGAGTCGATTAAGCTTTGTCCGTGTGTCCGTCTGTCTGTCTGTTTCAATGTAAACTAGTCCCTCAATTTTAAAGCTATCGAGCTGAAATTTTGTACAAAGCCTTCTTTCTATTGCACGCTATCAACGGAATGGGAACACTACGTCTAATACTCAATTGCCCTAACCCCTTGTGGGGCATAGCGCGTCAACTGTTCCATGTGGCATAAAATGGTTTCGGAGAATACAGTTGCCAGCATGCACCTCCTGCACATCCATGGCCACGAACATCGTCGTGGACGGGATTCGAACCCGAAACGCCAGTAGTCAAATATGAGACTGATGCCTCAACACATTGGGCTACCGGTCGCCCCGAAACTACGTCTTATAGCTGCCATAGGAACGACAGGTCCAAAAATTCATCTTTGTTGGAAAATTTGTTTTATTTCTGAAGATATCTTTTTTAAATCTGATACTAATCAATTGTATCTTTAGTCAAATCACATTCTTGACATTGGACTACTTTATCATAAAGCTGTCATAGGAACGATCGTTCCAAAAGCAAGTTGTTTGAAAAACTTGTTTATTTCTGAAGATATCTTCACCAAATTTCATATTATTCAATCATATTGACTGCCAAACCATGTTCCTAATTTCGTTGAAAGCGGCAAACTATTTCATATACCTCTCATAGGAACAATGAAACCGTAACAAGTCTTACTTCTAATTTCGAAGTGGCAAATGCATCATGAGTCATAACGAAGGCTAGCTAATTTTTATACCCTAGACTTTTAGTATAGGGTATATTGTTTTTGTCACGACGGAAATATGTAACACCTTAAAGGAGGCTCCGGAGGTATAGCAATGTATATATAACTGATCAGGGTCACCTCCTGATTCGATTTAGCCATGTCTGTCTGTCTGTCTGTCCGTTCGCACGATAACTTTCGATAGAATGAAGCTAGAGACTTGAAATTTTGGTCAGATGTTGGAAGTATGATCTAGTTGGTTGGTATTGAAAACGGGCATGATCAGGCCAAGAGAACGCCTACCTCCCCTATATATGTAAAATACTTAAATGTATCCATAACTCCCGATTAAATAAACATGAAAAGCTCTAGCTTTGGTAGATTGCTCGTGAGGGTAATCTTATACTCTCTTGGAAAAATAAAATCGATCAGTTGAAAACTAACGGCAATTTTCTTACAAAGAGCCCCGTACTACCCTACTTTTCAGGTTTTTTGTCCATAACTCTTGAACAAATTGACGTAGACATCTGATTTTTGGTATGTAACCCTGAGGTGAGAAGCTGCTTGGGTTTTAGTAAGTTGGGCATAATCAGATCAAAGGAACGCCTACCTCCCCTACAAAATTTAAAAAATTAAATATTTCTTTAATTACGATAACTTTCGATAGAATGACACTAGCGAGTTGAAAATTTGGCAGAGTGTTGGTAGTAACATCCTGTTAGTTGGTATTGAAAATAGGCAAGATCCGACCTAAGGAACCCCTACTTTCCCTACAAATGAAACTTCAAATAAGCGATAACTTTTGATAGAATGAAGCCAGCGACTTGAAATTTTGGCCGAATGTTTGAAGTGAGATTGGGTGCATTAAGGATGGGTTAGATCCGACCTAAGGAACCCCTACCTCCCCTAGAAATTAAATTTTAAATAAGCGATAACTTACGTCAAAATAAAGCTAGCGACTTAAAATTTTGGTCAAATATTTGTAGTAGGATCCAGTTGGCTAATACTGAAAATACGTAAAATCCGACCAACGAAACCCCTGCTTCCCCTACAAATGAAACTTCAAATAAGCGATAACTTCCGATAGAGTAAGGCTAGACACCTGACATCTTTTTTTTTTATGTTTGTAGGGTGATCTAATTGGTTGGTGGCTATGATGGGCAAGATCCGATCCAAGGAACTTCTACAACCCCTACAAGTGAGACTTCAAATAAGCAATAACTTTCGATAGAATGAAGCTAGCGACTTGAAAAATTCGACAAATATTTGTAGAATGGGTTAGTTAATTGATTTTTAGAATGGCCAAGATCCTCATGAATGTATGCCAACCTCCCCTATAAACTGCATATGGTCGTTGCCAATTTGTACTTTTGGTATCACCACTAGGTCTGTACAAGTCTAGGGTACGCTTCGGCCTGGTTTTCTTTTAGGTTGTCTTGAAGTCGATAAGAGTCAGATGCTTATGAATCGTAATAACCATTTTTTGTAAGCTGAGTTTTTCATGCAAAAATTGTTTATTGAAAGTTGCATGGACTTTCCGAATTCTTTTAAACGCGAAAAAATGCGAGCAATAACTCTCTCTCAGATATTTCTTTCTCAGTCAGCACCACCGTCTGGAGGCGTTATATAAAGATCGGCGTACTCGAAATCGGTGCAAAACTTTCCAGTGTCAATAAACTCCTGGATATCTATGACTGTGAAATACTTAGAAACATTCATGCTTCTGGGCTAGGGTTCCAATCATAGAATTATTTTTTTTCAGTAATTATAATATATTATATATAATATAATACGATAAAGAAATCAACTTAAGCCGCTTCTAAGCGATCCTACGAACAGCTTCCAACGTTGAACGCTTGATAGTTTAGATACATCATGTGGCAGGACGTAAAGGGTACAAATCATGGACACAATAAAAAAATTGTTTTGACGAAAAACCTTGTTTTAAACTATTTGTGTATTTTTTTTTATAATTGTTTAATGTCAAAAAAAATATTAACCCGCGGCCCAGGTGAAAACCAGAGCCGATTTGGCCCGTGGGCCGGAGTTGGCCGACCCCCACTCTAATAAAATGTACCTTTTAAATTGAGCAAACTGTGTTTTCCTTAGAGGAATGCCCTATTCCCCTTCAGCTTGGCCGACGGGATGAGGTAAAAGGCCTCATTTTTGGTTTCGCCAAGGGAGCACCCCCCCCCCCCCCCCCCCCCCATTTTGTTATCAGCCATGGGGGCCTCAAGGACGGGTCAATTTTCTTTTTCTAGCGGGTTCAGAAGGCCGGGATCCACGGCCATCTGGACCCTGGTGTCTAAGCTGGCTAACGCCATGTCTCCGTTTTTTCTTTCTTCCCAAAATTTTCCTTCTTGTCGCTTTGTCTTTCTCTCTAGAACGAGGTCCCTTTAATATGACATGGGAAGGGCAGTGAGCGGGAAATGCCCTGTTCAATTCACCAAACCTGAGCTACAGCATGCTCGTGTCGTCGCTTAGCTCACTGAGAAGCCAGTATTGGCAGCTACCATCTATGACATGACAGCTGTCAGTACCGGACCTTCACGGTCAGCTGAGCTTCGTCCCCATTGACACCTTCGGGAGTCGTCTCCATCGTCCGTTACAAGCACATCAAAAAACATGAATAGAAAAATGAATCAAAACTACACCACAATTTGTTTTCGTAAAACCACCTATCGCGCTCGGTGGCCGTGATCGTTCGGTCACCGCTCTACGATACTAATCTAGAGCTCGGAGATCAAATCTCGGCGCGATAAAAAAACTGCCTGTGAGTACTAATAGAACTCTCACAGTGCTCCGAGCTTGTCAGTATAAAGACGGCGCGGATAGGGGGCGCATGCTGGCAACTGCACTTCCGAAAAGTAGATATGCTATTAGAACATCAACAAGGCATAGAAATGCTAGAGATGTTGTCGCGCCCATGCCCCTGGAGGGGTCAAGGCAAATAGAGAGAAAACCACCTAATCACTAGACTATAATACGGCTTGCATAAATTCACTGCGAAATTCTCGAGTCTTGACCCTTCGTTGAACCTTTGCGTGTTCTTTTATTATTCCTATGCCGACAAATAGATACATTTATGGAGTCATGAATTGAAACTATAGGTACGCTAGTATCTTAAATCTATGCAACCGTCAATAACGATCCGGTATGAAGTGCACCAAGCAATGACTCGTAACAACGATAATTACTCAACAAATCATATTTGTTAAGATTTAGTTGCAGGCTTGGCCCTAGGAGGTCGGCTCAAGAATCCAGTCATTGTTAATGTTTGCTACGGATATGTCCTATAGATTCGATATTAATCGGGAATTAGCTGTAACAAATTGAGACAGGGAATTTATAAATCTAAATAAAAATAAGTCCGAATACTCGTAAATATAAAAAACAAAATCCGCCACGTTTTCCCTTTCAAGTTCGCGGTCGAAGCTTAACTCGTAAACAAATGCTAGTTCGGAAAATTTATTAACTTTTTTAACGATCGCCGCAAAACATAAAAGGCTCGAAATGGCTACTACCTTTTATATCATAGCGATTCTTGAGCATAAATCGCAATACTGTGCATTTTTTCAATCATGTAAACTTCCTTGTGCTGTGATTTACCGCTGGGTATTGTATTACTGACCGCAAGCTTATACACACAGAAGATACTACTCCTAGATAGTGAAAGAAAAATGGGATTCGCACGCTTTTGCTAGGCTATTTTTAACAAAGTAGAGAGAAATTAAACAACCGTGAACATTTATTTAGCCGTTGGCCCGCAACAAATCACGTCGATAAGTCGTTAATCAAATTATCGGCATGTTGCCTGGGGAGCGGGAATTCTCGAAAATTGTAAACAACAAGACGATTTCGATGAAATGTAATGATTTTGCGCCTTCTGATGGCGTTTCATGTACATAAATGACCAAATTTCAAGTGTTTCCAGTGATTAAAGGAGTGACTAAATACGATTATGCAAATTTCCTTATCATAGCTACTACTTCTGTTTAATGTATTTTTATGTTTTTACTACTTTGCCTTAACCCCTAGCGGGGCATAGTGCGTCAACTACTCCTGCGCGCCATCGTACTCTGTTCTGGGCAATGGGGCGCAACTCCCCAAAAGACTCACCCAGCACCTCACACTCCTTTGCCACAGATCGACGCCATGTGATTCTAGGAGCCCCTTTTCATCTGCCTTAGTTGGAAATGGGGTTCCATTTCATGGCATGCAAAGCAATGCATTTATCACTCTTCCGCAATGTGTGACCTATCCACTGCCATTTTCACCTGCGTATCAATTCGTATTCGTCGACTGGCATCTGACCCGTACGCCGACTTAGCTCTTAGTTTGATATTGTTTTGGGTCAGAATATTCTTAAAATTCGACGAAGACATGAGCTGCCGGAAACTTGCATCTTTCTGATAACTCATACGGAAACTTTCCTTATACTGTTCCCATACAAAAGCACAGACAGTTGTAATGAACCATATTCTGGTCTGGTAGTGCTGCTCCCACCGGGCAGATCGAAGCAGCACCTGATAAGTAGTGATCTGTTGGTGGTACGAAACCAGGGGCCGAGGGTCCAATTACACCTGGACCCAGGTGCGACCGCATGGGCGTCTGATCCGTCCGCCAACAATTCCATCCTTGTCGACTATTTTTTTTTATTCCACATTTTTACCCCCTCTCTTTGTGTTGTCTTCCCCAGGCCTATGAATTTTCGCTAATACGTAAAGGCAACGAGCGGCGAAAACCCCACCCACATCTCCTGAACTGAGCTACAGCAAGCATAGGCCGCTGCTTAGCTCTTTTGGGGACCTTTTTATTCGCCAGATGGAACGGCCCGACCTACACGGTCATTGTGCTACCTAAGGCTCCGTCCCCACGGGCATCTTCGGATGCCCACCAAACCGTGCGTTACACAGTACCAAAAAGCGAAACAGGCCCAGCTTGGTCTTGATGCTGAGATAACTGCTCTGCCAGATTTTGGACAGCATGCCGTAAGTGCGTTTAGCCTGGTTGATACGACGAGCCATGTCCTGCTCCGTACGACCATTTTCGGCAACAATGCTACTCAGGCTGCCCGTTAATTTTGATGGCAATACTTGTCGGATTTCTTTTTCGCAATGGTGAGCTAAGAGCCTCCGGTCATGTTGGGATCAATTTTTAGCCCAACCTTGCTTACCTCCCTCTTGAGATCTAACGCCATTGCGGACAGATCCGGATTTCTTCCAAAGTATTTGTTGTGTATCTTAAACTTTTTTTTCTGCTATTCAATTTAGTAGGGCTCTGCACATTATCCGAAACTCTCATACTGATTGTTTTATATTTCGGCTTTCCAAATTTATCATTCTTTCTTACCTGACAGGCATATTGTCTGTTTTATGTACAAAGGTATGTTAAAAATATCCATAGAATCTTGAATAATACTCGTAGTATCTTATCTGGAAAATATTTCTAAACAAAAAAAAAATTAAAAGAAAATTTAAAGAATACTGGTAACGATCTCTAAAGTTTTAGCTACCTAATATATGTGTAAATAAATAAAAACTACATTTCCTGAGATTTATTACAAATTTGTTCAGATCTTTTTTATTTATCTAAACCATCCACATAGTGCGGATGTTATCGAAAATCAAAAGTTTCTTATAGACATTTTGGTTTATAGATTTATAGAAATTCTTGTTTTTATTTGCCTATGCCAACCACACACTTATTAGGCACGTTTCTTTGTATGTACATTGTTCTGGAACATTTGCCCGTATTACAATAACAAATTGTTTTGGATTGTGTTCTGGAGCAGGAAAATTTGTTCTGTTAATATGCTTCATAGTTAAAAAGTTAGATGGCACGGTGAGGCGTGGCACTATGCCAATTTTCGCATCAATAGCACTAGTTGGGACGGTAAGCGACATAAATGGACGCCGCCTTGCAAAATATGATAGAAAGATGCCGTTTAGTACGAATGTTAGTGGGCCCATACTTTCATTTTAAGAGATGTAGCCACGTTGGACCCCGCAGCAGAGCGGCTGTGCGGGCGAAAAACCGGAAAACTAGAACCCTTTTTTTTAAACGGTGCCTCGGACCGAAAAACTTAATAGGATTTAAATTAAAGAGCGTAAAATTTTACATCCAATGCATTGCTCAAAGTTGAAATTCGGTTTAGTGGTATAGTCAAACTTGATAGTCGAAAAACGTCACGTTTGGAGGCTTCGAAAGAAAATCACACTATGACTATGAGAAGGTATAAGAAGGAAGTCAGGAACGCGAAACGATGCTCGTGGAGATTGTTTTGCGAACGTATCGACAAAGCAAGCGATTCCTCCAGACTTCGTTAAGTATTATCCTCTAATCCGTCAACTCCTAGCTACCTTATGAAGCCCGATGGAATGTGAACGTCCTCTAGTGAGGAGACTATTGACGTCCTGCTAGCGACACAAAAAAAGTTATTAGCAAAATACCTCTTTTTTTTTAATTGCAAAAAACCACGAATTTTTCCAAAATTGGGAATTTTTTTTCACCATTTCGTTTGCAAAACGCTAACCCAGGATCGCCCACCCAAAATTTTCGTTTGCCCACCCCTCAATTTTTTTTTTTTCAAAAAATAAAATATTCTTTCCCATATTGGACACCATATTATACACCCTCACAAAGTTAATATTTAATTTAAATTGCCTAGCCCGTAAGTCCCTTATAAGCACTCGTTTGCTCAGTAAAAATGTTCTGTTGTCCACCCTTGCATAAAAAATTATTATCAAACAAAATTTTCCATTATAGGTTGGTGATACTTAAGAGGAGCCCAGTTGCAAAAATTTCTAATGACCTTTTTTGTTTGTTTAAATACAATTAAGAACGGCTACCAACCCAGGACTAGCCTTTGCAAGGACAAGGATGGAAACATCATCAGCGAAACCGCTGGCATTAACAAACGATGGGCCTCTTATTTTGAAGAGCTGCTGAGCTGAGCCTGCCATCTAACATCCCCACACAAGAAGCTCTCGACGATATTGTTGATCTAGGCCCACCCATACAACCCCCAACAGTAGAAGAAGTTGTTCTCGCGTTGCGGTCGCTAAAACAAAATAAAGCGCCGGGCGCTGACGGGATTCCAGCTGAACTGCTAAAATTCGGTGGAACGAGTCTAGCTAGTGCCATACATCAATTACTCCTGCGAGTATGGGAGGACGAGGAGATCCCAGACGATTGGCGCAGAAGCATCATCTGTCCAATCCACAAAAAGGGAGATAAACTGCGATGTGAGAACTACAGGGGCATATCACTAGTTTGTATGTCCTATAAAATGTTGACCAAAACTCTGGAAAATAGAATAAAACCGTACGCAGAACGAATCATTGGCGCATATCAAAGCGGTTTCAGACCTGGTCGCTCCACAACCGATCAGCTCTTTACAGTCAAACTGATACTCCACTGCTGGGAATACAACGTAAACGTATACCAAATCTTTGTCGACTTCAAGCAGGCATACGACAGTAGAAACAGTAAACCAATCCTCCCAATCCGCGGTTGGGAAACGAACTGCCCAGCTTGCACAACAAAATGATCCTTTAAGGAGCTAAATTTACAATATAAGTTTTACGAACCTAAAAAAATTGTCTGCTAATAACCTTTTTTGCAAGGGTGGGCAAACGAAACTTACTTCTGGGCAAACGATAATCCACGATGGGCAATCGAACTGATGAGTTTGCACTACAAAATTATCCTTTAAGGAGCCAAATTAGGGATATAAGTATTCGCAACCCAAAAAAAAATAATTCTCTAATAACTTTTTTGCAAAGGTGGGCCAACGAAACTTTTTGCTGGGCAAACGATAATGCCCGATGGGCAAACGA
This sequence comes from Chloromyia formosa, assembly GCA_964017055.1. NCBI lineage: Eukaryota > Metazoa > Arthropoda > Insecta > Diptera > Stratiomyidae > Chloromyia > Chloromyia formosa. The sequence continues at coordinate 13,988,571 of OZ024817.1, forward strand.
ACTGCCCAGCTTGCACTACAAAATTATCCTTTAAGGAGCCAAATTAACGATATAAGTATTTTCAGTCTAAATAAAATTTGCCTGCTGATAATTTTTTCTGCAAGGGTGGACATCCAAAATTTTTACTGGGTAAGCGTGGGCTTATAATGGGCTAATGCGCTGGGCAATTTAAATTGAATATTATCGTTTTGAGGGTGTGTAATGAGGCGCCCAATGTGGGATATAAAATTTAATTTTTTGAATTAAAAAAATTTGAGGGGTGGGCAAACGAAAACGTTAGGTGGGCAATCCTGGGCTAACATTAGGGAAACAAAATAGCGAAAAAATCCACAATTTTGGAAAAAAAATTCGTGGTTTTCTTCAATTTGAAAAAAGAAAGTATGTATTTTGTTAATAACTTTTTTTGTAAGGGTGGGCAAACGAAAATTTTTCGTGGGTACGCTTCGCGTGAAGGGTATCATACCTTCGTTATGTTTTGTGGTACATTTGCTTTATTGAAATTAGTAGTAAAGCTTGTTCCGATTTCACTGTTCCTATAAGAGGTATATGAAATAGTGGGCCGATTTCAACCAAATTTAGCAACGTGGCTTAGCAGTCAATACAATTGAATAATATACAATTTCGTAAAGTTATCTTCAGAAATAAAAAAAGTTTTTCTGACAAAAACTTACTTTTGGGACGGTCGTCCCTATGACAGCTATATGATAGAGTAGTCCGATTTTAACCAAACTCAGAAATATGATTTCACTAAAGACACTATTGATTATTGTGAATTTTGAAAACTATATCTTTAGAAATAAAAAAGTTTTTCTCACAAAGACGAATTTTTGGACCGGTCGTTCCTATGGCAGCTATATGACGTAGTGGTCCGATTTCAACCAAATTCAGGAATGTGATTTAGATAAAAATATTATTGATTAATGTGAAATCTAAAAACGATATCTTTATAAATAAAAAAGTTTTTCTCACAAAGACGAATTTTTGAACTGGTCGTTCCTATGGCAGCTATATGACGCAGTGGTCCGATTCCGTTGGTTCCGACATATATACTGTGTGCAATAAAAAGAAGGCTTTGTACAAAATTTCAGCTTGATAGCTTCAAAACTGAGGGACTAGTTTGCATAGAAACAGACAGACAGACGGACAGACGGACAGACAAACAGACGGACAGACGGACAAAGCTTAATCGACTCGTCTCATCATACTGACCAAGAATATATATAGTTTATATGGTCGGAGATGCTTCCTTCTGTGCGTTGCAAACTTCATGACAAAGTTAATATACCCTATCACATCCGTGAAGGGAATAAAAATCGAATGTGACGGTGCGAAATTCACAGAGCTCAACCCACTGTATACGTTTGCGGATCTGGAAATTCCATTTTAAGTTTTCCTGCGGCAAAGTTGGCGAGAACAAAAGTATAACCAAAACATAAGAAACTAATAACAACAACTGTCCAAATATTTATTGGATTGATCTACATATGCATGGAAAGACAGAGAACTATCTATAAAGGGCGAAGGTCACTTCCGGATTACAAAGTAAAAAAAAAATGTTCTTGCAAATGTACAAGTGCGAATCATTTTCAATTTAAATTGGAATTGTTTGTGACACTTGGTTTCATTCTGCACACCAACTTAGTATGCGTCTGTAGCTTAGCTCGGTAACGCACCGGGCATTTTTTTGCTACTCGAAACACGGTCTCTGCGGTTCGCGCCCCGCAACGGGACCAACTATTTTTTATTCTCAAATTCCCTCTGAATTAATTTCTCCGAGCTTAGTGGTTTCGTATGGATAGTAGCACTCATCAGGTCTTGCATCTTTGCAGCTATCCATGTGCAAGACGACCACGAAAGTGTGAGAATTCTGTTTGTATTAAGCCGTGAAGGCGTGATTTTACTTGAAAACTCGACCGTGGAGGTCTAGATGGTGTGAAGCACTTATATTAACTCACTAGAGGGGTGGAGAGAGGGTGAGAAGTGGAGATATTTGTTCCCTGGCAATTTTACTTTATGTATTAATGTTCTTGCAAATGTACAAGTGCGAATCATTTTCAATTTAAATTGGAATTGTTTGTGATACTTGGTTTCATTCTGCACACCAACTTAGTATGCGTCTGTAGCTTAGCTCGGTAACGCACCGGGCATTTTTTTGCTACTCGAAACACGGTCTCTGCGGTTCGCGGTTTTCAAGTAAAATCACGCCTTCACGGCTTAATACAAACAGAATTCTCACACTTTCGTGGTCGTCTTGCACATGGATAGCTGCAAAGATGCAAGACCTGATGAGTGCTACTATCCATACGAAACCACTAAGCTCGGAGAAATTAATTCAGAGGGAATTTGAGAATAAAAAATAGTTGGTCCCGTTGCGGGGCGCGAACCGCAGAGACCGTGTTTCGAGTAGCAAAAAAATGCCCGGTGCGTTACCGAGCTAAGCTACAGACGCATACTAAGTTGGTGTGCAGAATGAAACCAAGTGTCACAAACAATTCCAATTTAAAAAAAAAGCTTAAGCATAAATACGAAAATTTGGTTTTGAAATGTAAATGCGAAAAGTCTATATTCCAATAAAATCACATGAAAGGAGACGAAACGTTCACAGATATCATAGACAATGTAAGCGGTTTGTGGTAAATTATTCCAATTTGACGAGTTTTTTAAATTAAATGTTTATTTTCCACCGTATACATTATACAAATGCTGTAAAATATATGTAGGCGCATTATGTGTCAATTATCCAACCAAATGTGTCAGCACAACATCATGACCCTTTCGGTTTCATCTATCCTCCGACATTTATGTGGACTGTCACTAGTTCACACAGTAAGTCATAAAAAAAATCTCATGCCCATGGTTACAGTATTATCCTCAAGCCATATCCATATGGTAAGGAACATCTGCTTAGTATTCTACAGCTCAAATAGATAAACATAGACTTCACACTTTACACTGTGAATTGTTTACGTTTAGTTTTAGTACAATACCGGCGGCATCTGTGATTTGACTACCCGCATACACCATACAATAGATACGCGCGCGTGCCGCGAATTCATCGCTCCTTCTGAGTGTTAGTGCTACTTCTACTTTTATTATTTTATTTTTAGATAAATAAATTTTCAGTTTAATCATCCTGACTTGACCATGTGGATGCAACGTCGATGAGCAAACACAATGCAATGTTTCCAGACATTCCACGGATAGGTATTTAGCGCAAGAAATAAACACCAAAGAGATGCAGAAATACGGCACCTTTAACATGCTAACCCAACCCCCTTAGCGTGCAAAAAGTGACAGTTCTGAATTTTGTGATATGTTGTACAGGTAGGTGGGGTTGTAAAAAATCCAAATTTGTGTGTCCCAACTGTGCTCCCCCGCAATATTGAAAAAAATGGCTCTTTTATCAGTTTTTCGCCTATTACTCCATTCGAGTCCATTTCAACGCAAAATATGAGCACTCCATTTTCGTAGAGCACAAAATTCCCTAATATGAATTTTTTTTCTACAATCAATAACTTTTTCTCTCTCTCTAGATCCTGTCAACCCTTTGTGGGGCATAGGTCATTAACCACGCCGTCTTTCCACCTCGTCCTGTTCGGCGCCATCGCCTTCAACAGACTCCACGATTTGCCGAATGACCTACCCTCGACCTCAGCAGATCTTCTCCAGGTGTTTCTTGATCGTCCAACGCGGCGGCTTGCATTGGTTCCCTGTGGGTTCCAATCGAGAGCCTGTTTAGCAATGTTTTCCGGCCCTTTTCGAAGTGTGTGACCTATCCATTGCCACTTTCGCCTTTTTATGGAGGTGTCTATCCTGTCCTGGGCGGTAATGAACAGGAGGTCGTCGTTAGAAATGACCTCCGGCCAGCGTATGTGTAGGATGCGTCGTAGACACTGGTTCACGAAAGTTGTTATCGCCCTGCTCACCTTTCAAGTTGAACAGCCATAAAGAAGCACTGCTTTTACATTGGTTTCGAAAATCCTGAGTTTGGTACGTCTGAAGATGTTGTTGTTTTGCCACAAAGGAGTCAAACTGGAAAAGGCTGCCTGAGCCTTATTGATGCGAGACAGTACATTAGCATCCGTTCCACCATCTGCCGTAACTAAGCTTCCGAGGTAGTAAAAATGGTCCACTTTTTCCATCGTCTGCCCGAAATAAAAATTTCGCTCTGTCTTCCTTGATCCAAGCTCAAGTACTTAGTTTTAGCAGCATTGATTTTAAGCCCCGCATTGCCACTTTCGCGGTGCAGGGCATCCGTCATTTGAGCTAGATGATCCGATATATTTGAAAGAAGACAAATATCGACAGCGTAATCCAGGTGTTGAAGGTATTCAAACAGGTTCCATCTGATACCTTTGCTCTGGTGTTCACGAAGCGCACTGCAGAGTACGTCGTTAATGGTAATCAAAAACAATATAAGTGACAAAATGTAGCCTTGTCTCACTCCGCTCCTCGAAGGAATCTGAAAGTTTACCCTTGTGTAAGACGTGCCATTGGGTTCCGCTATAGGACTCCTTGATGATGGATATGATTTCATCTGGTATACCTCTCCTATGTAAAGCCTTCCAGATGTACTCCCGGTCAATGCTGTCGAACACCTTCTCGAAATCGATGAACATGAGATGTAATGGGGATCTCCACTCTGCGGATTGTTCAATAAAAATCAGGAGGGTGTTGATGTGGTCGCTACATGAAAAACCCTCGCGAAAAGCAGCCTGTTCATCATTCAGTGTGCGGTCAACTGTATGCTTGATCCGGTTTAAGATTGTTTTTGCCATGAGTTTGAGGACTGCGGGGAGGAGGTAAATTCCACGCCAATTATTACAATCCTTCAGATTACCTTTATTCGGGATCTTAAAAATGACGCCCTTCTTCCATTCTTTAGGGAGAGTTTCGGTTTCCCAACAGTTTTGGATAAGGGAGAGAAGAATATCCGCAGCAGCGTTGATATCCACTGGAATTCCATCGATCCCCGGGGCTTTACTCGCATCCATCGATTTAATAGCCACACTTAATTCCTGTTTAGATGGTGGGCTGGGATCAACTCAGGCTATTGGCGTTGGCGGTAGGGGCCCGTCTTTGTCTCTCACGGGATGTTCAGTTGCAAAAGATTTGCCAGTTAATGGCTTGATAAGTTTGTAAAGGTTTCCACTGTCACCACGGTAAGCCGCTTCCTCTGCCATCTCCGCTTATGCATTGATGTTATTGCGTTTGTCCCGTCTTACGCTTGTTTGCACGCGTTTCTGAAGAGAACGGTATTCAGCTCTAAGTTGGTCTTTGACTGCGTCGTCTGTGGCTGAGTTGATTTGTTATTTAATTCTCTTGCGTGCCGAGATTAGAGACCATGTGGAGTCACTAATGAATGGCCTTCTACCGCGCTCCAATCTTCCCGCAAAAATAAATGAGTCCTTAGCGACGTTCCATCTATCATCAATTGTAGGAATCTCATAAGATGGTGGTGCATTAGCTCTTTCGTTCAAGGCGGTGGAAGACGAACGTCTTATAGATGGACCTTTAAGCTTTTGCACATTAGAACGTGGCAAGATACCTGATTTTGAGGGCGATGGATCGCTGCCGTTCGTAAGCGCACTTTTGCGACAACAAGTTGGTGATCGCTGCCAATATCAGCACCCCGCTTCAACCTGACTTCTAAGAGACAGTTTCTCCTTGTCTTGAAAATGGATATATGGTCAATTTGGTTCTCTGTTCTGCCACCTGGAGATACCCAGGTTGTTAAATGGCATCTTTTGTGCTTGAACAAAGTACCGCCGATGACGAGCTGACGAGAGTTGCAAAACTCCACAAACATCTCGCCATTTTGGTTCCTGTTGCCTAGTCCACGATTTCCCATTAGGTGTTCCAAACCAAGGTTGTCAGACCCGACTTTGGCATTGAGACCCCCGTAATAATTTTTATGTCACCTTTGGAAGCCTTGTCGAAGGTGTCGCCGAGTCGGTGGTCGAAGGTGTCCTTAGCTGATTGATCCCCTGGGTTAGTCGGGGCGTAGCACTGAATTACTGTGATGTTTCTTACCCTGGTTTTAAATCTGGCTGTAATGATACGGTCGGAGATGGGCTTCCAGTCAATTAGAGATAGGCGTGCCTCCCCAGTCAACAGGATTCCGACGCCTGACATTCGAGATGACGTATTGTCTTCATTTCCAGAGTAGAGCAGTACTGTTTGGGAGCTGGGCGAAAAAGTCATTCCCGATCCAGGCGATCTTGTTTCGTACAGTCCTAGTATATCGATGGTATATGCGGTCATATGCGGTCACTGTTGCGCTCGCCCCACATCCTTCCAACGTTCCAAAAACCGATCGTGGTCCGTTGTTTGTAGCCAAAAGTCATTGCCGGTGAATCAGTTCGTGGTATCCGAGGCTCGTTTAATGTTTCGAGTGTAAATTTATTTCAGGAACGCAGCTTACAAACCCACATACCCAATCTTAAGGGAAGGGCTGCTTCCTTAGTTGTCTTAAGAGTAGCCGGGAGCTATTTTGTATATAGCGCAGAGGTAGCTCTCCAATGGTGTCTTTAATTGTGCTTTCTTTTGATGATCTTTCAGCTGGGTGTGACGTGTTGGTGTTCTCACAACTATGTTACAACTCCACCGTTCGCATATTTCCTGAGACGAACTGGTGTTAATGGCCATTCAGGATGATCATCGTTATGTGCCTCTAGCAAATGTTTTGCATTGCAAAACTCGGCTTGCTTGGCTAGCTGCTCCTGAGGGCGCCCACGCGAAGGACTATGGAAGAGGTCTTTTGCCCCCCCTCCCCCTATTTATTCTGCAAAACTCGGCTGGCTTGGCTAGCCGCTCCAGAGGGCGCTCACGTGGAGGACTACTGAAGAGGTCTTTTGCCCGCATTTTTGCCAACATTTTTTGGATCTGGCGCTCGAGTCGCGTAGTACGTAGATGCTCGAAGCCGCTTCGCTCAAGTGGACGCACGTTCGTGAAAATCCTCAACTTTGTATCTAGCGCACATTGCCGCTTGTTGACGCTTTTGTCGCGGGAGCGCGTTGCTGCTCAAATCCGCTTCCAGTGGGCGGCCGCATACTTCTCTTGCTCTATTGCATTTAAGAATAAATAATCTAGGCAAGATTGTCTCATTAGACAAAACATGTGTAACATATTACCTAAACCCTCATCGGCCCCATTTTTCGTTTCAACCTTAAACACGTCGAAGGGCTTACCGCCCATTTCCGAGGAGTTTATGTAGAGTTAGCTTCCGAGTGAAAGAAAGTCTGTTCAATTTTTAATACATATATAAAATGTATCTACTGCTAAACCAAGACCATAATGTTAGAAGTTTTTTTTTGCGTTTCGACGACATGCAAAGCGGGGCAAGTTAAATTTCCTTTTTGTTTGAAATCAGAAACCTGCCATTTTCTCATCTTTTCGCATGCATAATTCTACTAACCGACCGATATGATGGATACCAAATTCCCATAATAGCACAAATACAATCATGTTTAATTCAGGACTACTTATGTGGCCGACTTGCAATAATTGCACACCACCAGGATCCTTCATAAAACAAGAGCAAATTTTATATTTCTTTATTTGAAAGAAAGGAAAGCTAATTATGTTCTACACAACACTTTTTCCCATACTAAAAATTTATCAGCCAAATATTAGCTACAGATTGAGTTTTCTACATAGTGCATACTAGTGTGTATGTAGAATTAGACTCAATTGTATTCGTATGTATCTGAACTATGGTTCTGAGAACGTGTTGGTTGTTTCATATAAAAGGACACTTCACAAAGACACTTCCAGTATTTCTGTTCCGATTCCCTTTCTGCCAAGAAATTCAAAATTATATTGCAAGATGGTGTTACCCAGTGAAAGATATAAAAATATTATGAAAAATCTGGGAAGATTTGCGGCAATTAACGGTATCAACATTTTCGAGGAAAATTTCAAGTTCGGCTTTATGGGATATTATACGTTTGCATTGTTGGGAACTTACTATGTCATTGCATTCTACACATACTCCGCAACGAGCCTAGAGAATTGGAGTAAAATCATGCAACAAGCTAGCATTACAGTTCTATCTTCACAGGTAAGTTTTATTAGGCAATTTTTGCGGTATCATTTCATATTTAAACATATAGAAAATTAGTCAATCAAAAGGCATTTACAATTGGTTTTCAAAAATTGACAGGCTCAGACGGGTTTTCAATACCGTGGAAATTGGCTACATGTCAAATTTCTTTCCCCATCAATATTTTTTGTAGAAGAAGCTCAAGATCCCATTCCGAACTTTTGGATGATCTTAAGCTTCATTGACGCTCGCCGCCAAGAAGAATCTACTTCTTATCATTGTACAATTCCGCATGGGATCTTGAGCTTTAACTTTGATCGAAAAATAAAAAAATAAAAATGACGACTGGCGCTGCTGTCGACAAGACTAATTATAAGATGGCTCAGCGGCAACACTTGCCAAACAACAAGAATGATTTGGCCGATATTCGATCCCACCGAAATCACATTGGCAGAGGAGTTATCACGGGGCATTGTCCAATCGGCAGGCTCGCCTGGAGGCTGCATATTCCTCATCACGACTTCTGCAGGAGTTGTGGACACGCGGATGAGGAGGAGAGAGTTCTCCACCTTTTCTATTATTGTCCGGGCTTGGCTGATAGGATGGAGACATTTCTGGGCTCTCGGGTCTTCTATGACCTCAGGAATATGACCGCCATAAGGGTCATTCGTTACATCGCCAGTACAGGTTGGTTAGATACGTAGGTTTCAGCCGAGGTGACTTTTCGGTGGCTCCACAGCGGACCCAGTGGTCATCCAAGTGTGATGTGATACTTAAATGCACAGCCCCTTCACATTTTTTTTTTATTAATATAGACGGAGGAAATCTCATTGTTCAGGAGACACTGCGGCAACTGATCTCAATTGTACGGCAGCGACATGGGACTTTCATCGTCAGTGTGCGACTACTTACCCAGTAAAGCCTTTAACCCTCTTTCTCCACCATTCTCCCTAGGGAGCTACCTCTCAGTATTACGTCGTAGGGCTGGTTTTGGCTAATTAGCCGTAAATCCTTTACGTCCTTTTTCGTAATTGCTCCCCTTTACTCAACTACCTATGTATGTAACATGTTGTGTGAGTTACGGCCTCCCAAATGGATTCAGATCTTATCAAGTGTTTTACTATGTTATGTGGATTGAGGTCACTGCCAAGTTCGACCTACAGTGCTTCTCGCTTACCTCTAAATGTTGGACAGTGAAATAATACATGTTCTGGGTCTTCCGCTATTCCTGAGCACTTCGGACAGTCGGGCGAATCGTCCAGCTTGAATCTGTGTAGGTACTTCCTATATCCGCCATGCCCAGGAAGAAACTGTTTTAGATAATGGTTCACCCCTCCATGTTTGTGGTTCAGCCACAATTCGATTTGCGGGATACTACTACTACGAGGTGTGTTCAAAAAGTAAGGTGACTTTATATTTTTATGGAAAATATATTTATTCATTAATATTTATATTGTCCCTTTCGAAGTAATCCCCCTCAGATACAATGCACTTGTGCCAACGCTTTTTCCAGTCCTCAAAGCACTTTTTGGTATAGCCTTGAGCTCCTCTTGCGATACAGTTTTAATTTCATCAATCGTTGCAAATCTCCGTCCTTTCATAGGTCTTTTCAGTTTTGGGAACAGGAAGAAGTCTCAGGGGGCCAAATCCGGTGAATATGGTGGCTGAGGCATGAATATCGTTTTGTTTTTGGCCAAAAAATCTTTCACAAGCAACGATGAATGAGCAGATGCATTATAGTGATGCAAAAGCCATTATTTTTCCACAATTCAGTTTTTTTTTCGTATTGCTTCTCGCAAACGACGCATAACTTCAAGGTAGTACTCCTTATTGACCGTACGACCTTGAGGTAAAAGCTCCTCATGCACTACGCCACGGTAGTCGAAAAAAAAAACAGTGACGTGCTGGGGCGTCCAGAACGAGGTTCGTCGTTGGCGTCTTCTCGGCCATCTTGAGTTTGTACCACTTGTAAACATTTTTTTAAACTTAGAGCAGACTTACCGTACGCCACTGTCAACATGTGTACCAACACAACAACAACAACAAAATCGATAATCGAATGTACGTTGCCCGCGAAATTTTAAAAGCCACCTTACTTTTTGAACACACCTCGTATGTGTCCAGCTTGAGTTCGGAGTTTCATCACACCGCAGTTGCCATTTCTTCAGAGACTCGCACCTTTCTCGTTTTTTGCGCGCATTAGATACGTCCGCTGGCTTCAAACATCGGCCTTTGTGCTATCAGTCCATTTCGTCTGCTGGAATATATACGGGGATCATACCTGACACAACGTAGGCAGCCTCATCTGATGTTGTTCGGTATGCACAGCACACTCTCAATGCGTTCCTTCGATATACGGAGTTTATTCTTCGACTATTACAGGCGTGACGAAGCGCGTCGATCCAAACTGGTGACGCATACAGAAGTATAGAGGTGATCACTCGAGATAATAAGAGTCTCCTACTCGGTCGTGGTTTTCCCACATTTGGCATCATCCTTGCCAAAGCCACAGTAGCATTAGCCGCCTTCTTGCATATGTGCTTGAGGTGCTTCCAAATCTCAGCTTCACGTCAGTCATCACCCCCAGATACCTAATTGCTGGCGTAGAAATAATGATGGTGTTTCCGACACTGATCCTCAGAGTGTTGTTTTTTCTTCGGTTACTGATGAGAACGGCTTCCGTCTTTTTCTCAGCTAGCTCTAGTCCTACTTTATCCAACCACAACTGATTGCTTCGGTGGCATACAATTCATCGAATGCCAGATCTTTGGCCACCACGACCACAGCTATGTCATCTGCGAACCCGACTATCTTTTCTAACTGGGCCACATGGAACAGTTGACGCACTATGCCCCCACAAGGGGTTAGGGCACTTGAGTACAACAAAGGGCCGAGTACAAATCCTTGCGGAACTCCTGCTGTTACATTGTACTCCCTTGGTCCTTCGATGGTTTTGTACTGTAGGATTCTAAACGAAAGGTTGCTCTGTATAAGTCGTGTCAAATAGTCAGGCACACGTAACCTCTGCAAAGACAAATAAATGCATTTCCAATTTGCCGAATTGAAAGCATTATTGACGTCCAGTGTCAAAACCGCGCAACATTTGCCATCACGAAGTGCCTGTTTCCATAGATCTGTCACTGTCAAGATAGCATCGGCCGTAGGGCCAAACTTTCGGTCCGACAGTGCTCCCTTTTCCTCTATGACGGCAGCTAGTCTCCTAAAAATTATGCGTACCAGCACCTTCCCCACGGTGTCTAGCAGGCAAATTGGACGGTATGAATTTGGTTCGCGCGGCGGTTTGTTGGATTTTGGTAGCAGAACCAATCTTTGTTTTTCCATAAAGCGGGGAGAACTCGCTCCAGCAAACAGGATTCAAAAACACTGACGAACAGGCCCTAGACCTAACCTAACTGCAGGAAAGAGAAGTTTTCCGTCACAAACCCGAAAATGGGAGTGAGATAATGATAGTAGACAGAAAAGATTACGATCATGTGGCAGAAGAAAAATTGAAACATTCCTAATTGACTGGACGATGCACAGCTGTTCGCCTCTTTGACCAATAGTGAACTTTGACTAGAAGCATTCATCTAAGTGGCGCCCAACATGGGGTGTGCGAGAAAAACATTTCCCGTAAACAATGGCTTAAATAGCAGAGCATTGAAAAAACGGAAATAGAAATACAACGCTTAGGTTTTTGGTTTTTGTGCTTTCCTTGACATTGAAGGAGCCTTCGATAACACCGGTTATGCTGCTACCATTGCCTGGATTGACGCTATGCTACGTGGGCGAGAGATACATTCTACACTTGGCGGCACTTCGATATGCATTAGTGCTGTAAGGGGATGCCCTCAGGGAGGCGTTCTGTCGCCACTCTTATGGTCCTTAGTCGTCGACGAGTTGCTATCCAGGTTTGATGAGAACGGTTATCAGGCAATCGGATATGCGGACGACATCACCATTATAGTGAAGGATAAGTTCGAATCTACCGTTGTGGACGTGATGGAAGCGGCCCTTAATATCGTTCTGCCCTGGGGTGCTGTAGTGGGTCTGAACTTAAACCCACACAAATCTGTCGTTGTGCCATTTACGCGGAAACGGAACCTGGCCTTGAGGCCGGTTTTACTAGGCGGAACGGCACTTGAGTACTCCACGGAAGTTAAATGTCTAGGTATTACGCTGGACTCGAAACTTAGCTGGAACACTCATATTGATAATGTATTAAGCAAGGCCACTCGCTCAATGTGGGCCTGTAGAAATCTCTTTGGAAAGACCTGGGGACTCACTCCAAAGATGATCGAATGGCTGTACTGTCTGCTGGTGCGCCCTATGGTGACATACGCTGCGCTTGTATGGTAGCCTAAGACCCGACAGTCTTCAACCATACTAAAGTGCAATAAGCTACAACGTCTTGATTGCCTTGATTGCCTTTGCGTACAAGCCCAACGTGTGCTTTAGAGGCCATTATTGGATTAACTCCGCTACACATCTTCATCCAAGAATCTGCAGCTATCAATGCTCTGAGAATAAATCTCACCTCTGACGTACACATCAATCACGCCGGTTATATGAGCATTCTAGAACAAATCCCTGGATTGCAAATCTGCTTAAGATCAGATTACTTGACCACGGAAGTTTGCTTCGGCAGGAAATTCTCAGCTCTTATCCCGGATCGCTCGGAATGGGAAAATGGTAATCCCTGCCCTGATCCGAGGTTTATTATGTGGTTCACCGATTGGTCTAAAACTGAACAGGGAGTTGGTGCTCTATGGACCGAACACCAGGATTTCAATCGCAATGGGATCCCATCCCACCGTTTTTCAAGCAGAAACCCATGCCATTGATGTCTGTGCCAGGGAAGCTCTAGATAAGAAACTCCGTGGTGCTCACATCGCTATTTTTTCAGATAGCCAGGCGACCATTAAGGCACTCTCTTCACATAAGCTCTCTTCGAAGCTGGTGAAAAAGTGCTATGAACTTCAACAAATTCTAAGTTCAACTAACCGAGTTATCTTGTGCTGGGTGCCAGGGCATCATGGCATCGAAGGAAACGAGATCGCAGACCAACTTGCTAGGCAGGGTTCGTCTTCTCTTTTTCTTGGGCCGGAACCATACTTTGGTCTGAGCATCACCTCAGCCAAAATGGTTATTAGAAAATGGTCCGAAGAGTTAAGGCAGCTATACTGGCATGATCATCCGAGGCTGCGTCAATTGAAGGAGCTTATAACGCCCTTCAAGTACAATAATGCTACTCGAATGAGTAGAGCCGATCTACGGGTTCTTGTGGGATACTTATCGGGCCATCACTGGGTGAGATACCATCTAAATAAAATGGGTCTATCTAGCGAAACTGAATGTCGCCTGTGTATGGAGGAAGATGAAACCACAACGCACATCTTGTGCGAATGCCCGGCAGTCGCGCGGGCTAGGTTTAAGTTCCTGGGACAGGCCACGGTGAGCCCTGAAGTAATCAGGAAAGCTTCCGTAAAAAACATTATGCCATTCGTAAAAATGGTGGAGAGTCTTTTGCAATAATATAGGCTATGGCACAATAGACTTCTGCATGGTCGCAGTGCCCACCGGATGGGTAAAAAGGCCCCAACTTATAATAATAATAAAAAATTTGGATCCTTTATTATGGAATTACACCACTGAGAGGAGCTCTGTAGCCTGAATGGCTCAGTCACACCTAGTTGCGTGCGATTAAGCACGTTATGAACCACCTGAAACAGCTATCCCCGAGGCCAGTGTACAGGGTAGAGCGATGGGCCGACAAAACTGCATGCCTCCTAAAATATTGAAAGGATGCACGTGGTAATTTTTTTATTTTTTTTTTTTTATATAAATCAAACTAACATCTCGAAAAGTATTAGCTTTCCTTCCTCCCTCCCTTCTTCCAGAAAGAATGTAACGTTGTGAAAGAAAGTTCCAATTGACTGAGCAGTCAACCCCTCGAGTAGTTGGAACTCGTGTGAATGATCCAATTTATTCTAGCTATCATTTTCCGGGGATTAACAGCTCCTTAAACTGAAGCGTTTGTTCCCCATGAGCATTGTAAATGCCAGCGAGCCCAAACGGAATTGTAGAATGATTTTGTTAAAAAATGTCATTCATACCTCAAATACGTATTAAGTTGTTCTCATCGCTTCTAGTCGCTCTGCCTCTTTGCAGTCACTGAATAGGGAGCATATTGGCAGGGTGGTGAGACATGACACTGCCCCATCGGCGCTTGTAAGCTCCGGCTTCCTCATAATGCTAACTGAAGGAGTTGTTAGAATGGGGATTAAGAGGAGAGCGTTTTGCACTTTTATGTCACTGTCCAGCATTGGCCATCAGGAGGAAGAAAGTCATTGGCGCCTGATTTTACTGTGACTTGGAGGACATCATGGATACTAGGGTGACACAGCTCAATCGTTATATTGCCAGTACAGGCTGGTTCGGGACCTAGGTTTCTTATAGTGAGGTGAAAAGTTATTTGTGGTATTGCAATGGACCCTTAAACGGTCTAAGTGTGCTAGTTATGTTGCATCATGGCAACCTAACTTATCATCGCTCCATTCCGCATGGGATTTTGAGCAATACTTGTATTGAGAGAAAGCTCTAACTAAACGACCCCTTAGCCCACCAGGTTATGGGAAACCGTGCGAATTGGGCCATTTATGCTACGGCCGAAATCTCAGCTAAAAATTAGCAGGCTTCAAACGACTTTGCAAAGATTTCCATACATATTTTTTTTTTTTATTTTATTTAACCGTATAATCAATGCCTAATTACCTGAACTACTAGAAAAACTGCATTTATTTAATTTGTTTGCTTTTCAGGCTCCATCGAAACTTTATGTATATTTCAAACATGGACGCGAAATATATGGTTCCCGCAAATGGATTTATAATATTATTAGAAAGTACGAAAAGGATGAAATCGTATTGAGGAATATCGTCAAAACTTGGGCGAAACGTCAGCAGATAATTTGGCGTCTTATGGCAGGAGCGTATCTTTTAGTTTATTTGATTCTTACAACAACTCCAATTTTCTTTTATTTTGCCTTCGGAAAAATGATCCTACTGGTGGAATATGAGTTTGGCGTGAATACGCCGGTACTTAAATTTTGGCTGAATATCCTTTCACAACTATTACAAATGACATCGTATGTCACCGGAATTGTTATGGCGGACTACGTATTAGTTATGCAAGTTATTGACACCGTCATGTTGGTAGACATCTGGAAGGCGAAACTCCAAATATTTGAAGAGGTCATCCTACATGAAGATAACCATGGAGAGAACGTATCGAAAATGATGCGAGATATAGCATGTTGGCATCAAGAATTTTCCAGGTAAGATTAACCCGTTTACCCCCCACAAAATGAAGACTGATTAGAAACTCACTGTCACTCATGGGGAAACAGACATCCTGAGAGCGTCATCTAGACGGAGCCTAACACGCCGAGTTAAAGCCTTTCAATAAATTCGAAATTCATTATTTTTTGTTACATATATGAAAGACTTAACCTATTCTTCCCCTTTTTTTCAGATTCACAAAGTCAACAAACGATTGCCTTTATGTTCAGATCGCAACACAAATTGGCTCGAGTGTCCTTGCAATTGCCATTACCATTTTCAATACAATTGTCTCGGATTGGACAGCTGGGTACCCAATAGCGTTTCTCTTTGGATCCGTTTTATTTGCTTATTGTGCTGTGGGGACGATTTCTGAAGTACAGGTAACAATTCTATTGTAATAAAGGCATTTTCGTACCATAATGAATTGCGCTTTTCCTGCCCGAAATTTCGAGCATAATTATGAAATTCACGTATGACGGGAGTAGTAGAGCATGTGAGTAACGTAAGGCCGACAGGTCAGCTCAACCTCGACTCTGTTCGACTGATATGCCTGCTTGAAACTATGTATATTCTTTTCCTCGCGCACAGGTCGACCCAAAATCGGTGAGTAGCTTCAGACTTGAAATCTACCTCACTTTAAGGGACTCCTGGCAGTGGCGTAAATAGCAGAGGGAGGGTATACGCCATCGCCACTACATTTTTATTTAGGATGGTAAGTGCTTGAGGAATGGTTGGGACCTGCACACCCCTTCAGTGAAAATCAACTCTCTATGTAGAGACGTGTCACACAACTCTCACTCTAGAAGAAAATTGAGTATAATATAAATTCATACACCAATGAGTTAGGCGACGACGTTTTTAAATACACTATATCTTCGAAGTACTCATTAAGAAGGAGTAGATAGATGATGAAATGCTCAACAGCGTCATCAACAAAATCATCAGGATGTTTCCGGTGATACCCTTATAATAACGTCTAAAAAGTTTTCGGTTTTTGTGTCTTATGAGTAACGGTACCATGTCCCAATTCGAATACTACTCAATTGCCCTAACTCCTTGTGGGGCGCGTCAACTGTTCCATGTGGCCCAGTTGACGTTTCGTTGGCATAAACTGGTTTCGGTGAATGCAGTTGCAAGCATGCACCTCCTGCACATCCGTGACCACGAACGTCGTCGTGGACGGGATTCGAACCCGAAACGCCGGAAGTCGAACATGAGACTGATGCCTCAACACACTGCGCTACCGGTCGCCCCAATTCGACTGTCCATTACAGTTTCCCTGACTAGATACAATCAAATTGACCCCACGTTGAGCGCCGAATATGTTCAGTTTTTCCGATTATTTTACTCTGTAAACTCTCACTTACGTAGAAGATAAAAGAGCCATGAAGTAACCTTAAAGGTAGCTTATGGTAAACTTAAGGTAGATTAAAGTATACTGAAAGTATGAACTAAAAAGTTTTCGTTATTTTTTTAGCCTTGCGGCGAAGAGTTGCCCTCATTCAGTCGATTGAATATTTCGTTTTCTTTGATAAGAGAAATACGCAGATCATGCATGGGGCGGGAGTAGGTCAGAGTCCGTTGAGGCGTTAGTCTGATATCTCTTCACATCCGTTTCGCGCGCGCGTTCGAATCTCACTGTGACCATGGTTCTTGCGGTTGTCTTCTCCTGTGGGGGATTTGCCACAGAATGCAGCTAAAGGGCAGGAGGTGTATGCTAGCAATGTGCTAATGAAACGTCAACTAAGCCTTCTAGGAATAGTTCTCTCTCTCTCTCTCAATTGCCCTAACCCCTTGTGGGGCATAACGCGTCAACTGTTCCATGTGGCCCAGTTGACGTTTCGTCGGCATAAACTGGTTGTGGAGAATGCAGCTGCAAGCATGCACCTCCTGCACATCCATGGCCACGAACGTCGTCGTGGACGGAATTCGAACCCGAAACGCCGGTAGTCAAACATGAGACTGATGCCTTAACACACTGCGCTATCGGTCGCCCCATGTATTAGGAGGGTGAATGTAGTCTACACGTTGGGCGCCAAGTGAGCGTATTCAGGCTTCGTTGACCATTTTCGACTCATTTTTTATCTTCGGTGAATTTTCTCCGATATATGATTGAAAAAGGCCCCCAAGGCAATCTTAAGTTAGTTTATAGTATGGGCTAAAATGATTTCGATTTTTGTGTTTTGTGACTAACGGTATCCCGCACACCTAGTTGATTGCTCATTTCGTTTTCATTTCATTAAATCGAATCACACAGACCACATATTGGACCCGAAATATTTCAGGCTATTTTCTACTGTGAATTTTCAGTGACGCAGGATCAAAAAAAAAGTCTTTACCTAGGTCGCTAGAATAATTAAAGCCGGCGGTACTACTGCAAGGAGTGCAGGTGAACTGACGAGCTTGTGCGCATTTTAAACTTCTGCTTACCCCTTCACAATTTTGGTGTGTCTTTTGTATTGCAATTGTTACGAGCTCATTTCATTTTGTCAGGATTTAAACTTTCTTTTTTCTCAAACTCGAGATAAGGACAAGATACTAAGGGTTGCCTTTTATATTTCGGGATTAGAGAACAAAAACAAATATTAATCATTGAAAATCGCTTTATTGTTTTTTCAAAATATTCCCCATGAAGATCTATCCACTTTTGCATGCGTTTGAACCAATTGTCAAAGCACTTTTGCCACTCTGATTGAGGTGTCTCCAAAACATGCATTCTGAACGCAGCAACCGCTTCTTCAGGTGTTGAAAAACATTGAACTCTCAGTTTGTTTTTTACGTACGGGAATAAAAAGAAGTCATTCGGTGCCAAGGCAGGACTATACGGCGGATGGCCCATCAAATCTATGTTTTGAGTGCTCAAAAATGCAGTTGTTTGAGCTGATGTGTGAGAGCTCGCATTGTCGTGGTGAAGAGTGATCCGTCTTCGGCGGTTGGTTTTCCTGATTTCTTGGAAGACAACTGGCAACAAATGGTTGTGTACCACTCAGAATTGACTATTCTGCGACATGTCCAGTTTTTCCGAAGAAACAGGCGACCATTTGCTTGGAAGTGCTTCGTGCGCGAACAACTTTTGTTGGGTTTGGCTCATCTTGAAACATCCATACAGTCGACTGCTGTTTACTTTCGGGCTCATACGCGTAAATTCACGATTCATCACCTGTCACGATGTCATAGACGTGTTTCGAAGCACCGCGATCGTATTTTTTGAGCATTTCTTTCGACCAATCGACTCGAGCCTTTTTTTGAGCGATTGACAAATTGTGTGGGATCCAACGCGACCAAATTTTTTTAACAGTCAAATGTTCATGCAATATTGAATGTATGCTGGTCTCTCTAATGCCTAAGGTTGTCTCAATCTCACGATAGGTCTCATGACGATCTTGCAATATCAGTTCGCGCACAGTATCAATGGTTTCCGGAACAACAACTGATTTTGGACGACCTTCACGAAATTCGAAACTACGACCTCGATTGAATTCACCATACCATCGATAAACACTGGTCCTTGATAGAGCTTCATCGCCAAAAATTGAATTCAGTTCATCCATGCACTTTTGCTGAGTTAATCCACGTCGAAAGTTGTAAAAAATAGTCGCACGAAAATGTTCACGATTGAATTCCATTATTTGGCCGAGATTAATCTTTTAAGTTACTGTAAAAAAACACAAATAGCGCTCATATGTCAAAACGTTCTGAGTACGTATAACCTCAAAAATGTCAAACTTTACGATAGAGCCAGTCAGTTGCCAGATTGCAACATTAGGGTTGTCCAATCCCGAAATATAAAAGGCAACCTCCGTATATAGGCGATAGTAGAAGACAAGTGAGTTGGTGGAGGGGAGATTGATCCCCTTTTAATCCCCCCCTCCTTATCTACGCCACTGACTCCATGTTATATGTTATATACACACCGACCCATTGTCAGAAAGAAACCATCTGCCATCTCATCAATATTTAATAGCCCCCATATACTATGCGATCCGTTGTCAGATCGATCTGACGACATTATTATCGTCGGATCGATCGCACAGTGTATGCGCCTATCGTTGGCGATTTTTTGACAGTTTCAAATGATTTTGATCGTCAAATTTTTTATGGCGATCCATCATCAGATCGATCTAACGACGAATCGCAAAGTTAATGGCGGGTCTAATAATCATCGCCACATGGAATACATAACTTTTGTTAACCAATTCACATTACGTATGTACGATGAACTGATATCACAATTCTAGGCCTATACATGTAAACACACCTGATTTTAAATTTTTTCGCAAATCATTCGACTTGCTCGATATTTCCTTTGCAGAAATTTCGCACGTGTCAACTAGAGTCCGAATAACAGGTGAGTCGACGTCGAGTGGACCGGTGTGCTGGCTTCCATTCTAAACATTGGATATTGAACGCACTCCGATGTCGAGCAGACTTCGAGTCGAAGTCGAGCTGACCAGTGAGCGTAGCGCAAACTCACAAGCAATTCGAATATATACTCGTAGTTCTTGTGTCCTGTGTGCATTGTTTTTAAATTTGTAAATTTGTATATTATTATTTTTTTACCTGTCTTTACTCAACTAAAGGAGAAATCCATCTGTCTATTCTATTCAGCAAGATATCCTTTCTGCCAAACTGTATGAGTTCAAGTGGTACTTATTGCCCGTGCGTGAACAGAAAACCCTTCTAATCATGCTAGCAAAAACGCAAAATCCGCATCTGTTAAATGTCATGGGTATCGTACCTCTGAACATAAATTTAGCGCTAAAGGTAATTTAAGGAAGATTTTAATCTAATAATGTACAATACTTTACCAACAATTTTCTATGCGAGTACCATTTTTTTTCAGGTCTCAAAGATGATATACAGCTACATGATGATGCTCTTTAATTTTGTGGAGTGAGATTTCGGTTGTTTTTAAAAATAAGTAAAAAGTAAGTTAAATGTTACTTTTAGTTAATGCATTGAAATATAGAGAAAGTAGTGTAAGTCACACCATAAACAGATACTCAAATGTCTATGCATATAATAATAAACTTTTTGTGTTAGCGACTATCTTAGGTTTTTTTTTTCTTAAAGAGATAGCAATAAGAGGGTTCTATTTTGACATAATAAGCGCATTTTTTTCCAACAGCCATACGGAGCAGAGCAGGTTAAGATAGCACAATTAAACTAACAATCTGATCTGAGCTGCTCTGGATAAAACGTCTGTCCGTTAAGTAGTCTGCGTTTTTCAATGCAGGCGGTGCAGGTGTTGAAGTTTTCGACCAGTTGACAGTTTGGGAAGCACATAAAGTTCAAATCAAATGTTCGTTTTGTTTTGTCTAATTATTTGGAATAGCAAACATACAAAATAATTTTGCCGCCTAAAGGAAGTTTATCCGACACTGGCCATCGACAAGGGAAACAGTAAAAGTCTTTCACCAGAAACAGACCTATATAGACCGCTTTTCCTACTTCACTCGGCAACTCAGAGTAATTGCATATTGTCTACGGTTCATCAGTAACAGTAACTCTAGTCTACTGAAATCAGATAGAAACGTGGGACATCTGACGCCAGAAGAGTTGAATACTTCCAGAAATCATATAGTAAGGTTTATTTAGGCAGAGGCATTTGCCGATTCAAAAAAGATAAATTCACTCTCCCCATTTGTAACGGACGGTTTGATGGGCATCCGAAGATGCCCGTGGGGACGGAGCCTAAGGTAGTATATTACCGTGAAGGCCGGGCCGTGCCATCTGGCGAAGAAGAAGGCTCCTCAACGAGCTAAGCAACGGCCTATGCTTGCTGTAGCTTGCTGTCCTTTACGTATTAACAAAAATTCATAGGCCTGGGGAAAACAACACAAACAGGGGAGGTAAAAATGGGGTATAAAAAAAATAGTCGATAGGATGGAATGGTTGGCGGACGGATCAGACGCCCGCACGGTCGCACCTCGGTCCGGGAGTAATGGGACCCTCGGCCTCTGGTTTCGTACCACCAACAGATCACTACTCATCAGGTGCTGCTTCGATCTGCTGGTGGGAGCAGCACTACCAGACCATAATATGGTTCGTTACAGGTGGTTCATTACACATTCTTTGATGACAATGCAATTCTAAGAGTAGGCGGACGACTGCAAAATAAAAATTTACCAGAAGATACCAAGCATCAGATACATTTACCACAGAAGCATCATATAACCAAGTTAATAATCATTAGTTGACCTTGCACGGAGGCATCTAGTTTACCTTAAATAATATAAGGTCAGCGTATTGGATTATAAATGACAGACAGACAGACATGGCTAAATCGAATCAGGAGGTGACCCTGACCATTTATATATATACATTGCTATACCTCCGGAGCCTCCTTTAAGGTGTTACATATTTTCGTCGTGACAAAAACAATATACCCTATACTATAAGTCTAGGGTATAATCAAATAACTACTTAAATCGATCTAAAGGAACTGCTGAAAATGACCTCCTTTGTGGTTTATGCACAAACGGCATCTTCTGCTTATTGACGAAATTGCTCTGAGAACTTGTTCGCGTTTTTCCTTTAATTCAGCGTAGCGTAGCGCAAACTCACAAGCAATTCGAATATATACTCGTAGTTCTTGTGTCCTGTGTGCATTGTTTTTAAATTTGTAAATTTGTATATTATTATTTTTTTACCTGTCTTTACTCAACTAAAGGAGAAATCCATCTGTCTATTCTATTCAGCAAGATATCCTTTCTGCCAAACTGTATGAGTTCAAGTGGTACTTATTGCCCGTGCGTGAACAGAAAACCCTTCTAATCATGCTAGCAAAAACGCAAAATCCGCATCTGTTAAATGTCATGGGTATCGTACCTCTGAACATAAATTTAGCGCTAAAGGTAATTTAAGGAAGATTTTAATCTAATAATGTACAATACTTTACCAACAATTTTCTATGCGAGTACCATTTTTTTTCAGGTCTCAAAGATGATATACAGCTACATGATGATGCTCTTTAATTTTGTGGAGTGAGATTTCGGTTGTTTTTAAAAATAAGTAAAAAGTAAGTTAAATGTTACTTTTAGTTAATGCATTGAAATATAGAGAAAGTAGTGTAAGTCACACCATAAACAGATACTCAAATGTCTATGCATATAATAATAAACTTTTTGTGTTAGCGACTATCTTAGGTTTTTTTTTTCTTAAAGAGATAGCAATAAGAGGGTTCTATTTTGACATAATAAGCGCATTTTTTTCCAACAGCCATACGGAGCAGAGCAGGTTAAGATAGCACAATTAAACTAACAATCTGATCTGAGCTGCTCTGGATAAAACGTCTGTCCGTTAAGTAGTCTGCGTTTTTCAATGCAGGCGGTGCAGGTGTTGAAGTTTTCGACCAGTTGACAGTTTGGGAAGCACATAAAGTTCAAATCAAATGTTCGTTTTGTTTTGTCTAATTATTTGGAATAGCAAACATACAAAATAATTTTGCCGCCTAAAGGAAGTTTATCCGACACTGGCCATCGACAAGGGAAACAGTAAAAGTCTTTCACCAGAAACAGACCTATATAGACCGCTTTTCCTACTTCACTCGGCAACTCAGAGTAATTGCATATTGTCTACGGTTCATCAGTAACAGTAACTCTAGTCTACTGAAATCAGATAGAAACGTGGGACATCTGACGCCAGAAGAGTTGAATACTTCCAGAAATCATATAGTAAGGTTTATTTAGGCAGAGGCATTTGCCGATTCAAAAAAGATAAATTCACTCTCCCCATTTGTAACGGACGGTTTGATGGGCATCCGAAGATGCCCGTGGGGACGGAGCCTAAGGTAGTATATTACCGTGAAGGCCGGGCCGTGCCATCTGGCGAAGAAGAAGGCTCCTCAACGAGCTAAGCAACGGCCTATGCTTGCTGTAGCTTGCTGTCCTTTACGTATTAACAAAAATTCATAGGCCTGGGGAAAACAACACAAACAGGGGAGGTAAAAATGGGGTATAAAAAAAATAGTCGATAGGATGGAATGGTTGGCGGACGGATCAGACGCCCGCACGGTCGCACCTCGGTCCGGGAGTAATGGGACCCTCGGCCTCTGGTTTCGTACCACCAACAGATCACTACTCATCAGGTGCTGCTTCGATCTGCTGGTGGGAGCAGCACTACCAGACCATAATATGGTTCGTTACAGGTGGTTCATTACACATTCTTTGATGACAATGCAATTCTAAGAGTAGGCGGACGACTGCAAAATAAAAATTTACCAGAAGATACCAAGCATCAGATACATTTACCACAGAAGCATCATATAACCAAGTTAATAATCATTAGTTGACCTTGCACGGAGGCATCTAGTTTACCTTAAATAATATAAGGTCAGCGTATTGGATTATAAATGACAGACAGACAGACATGGCTAAATCGAATCAGGAGGTGACCCTGACCATTTATATATATACATTGCTATACCTCCGGAGCCTCCTTTAAGGTGTTACATATTTTCGTCGTGACAAAAACAATATACCCTATACTATAAGTCTAGGGTATAATCAAATAACTACTTAAATCGATCTAAAGGAACTGCTGAAAATGACCTCCTTTGTGGTTTATGCACAAACGGCATCTTCTGCTTATTGACGAAATTGCTCTGAGAACTTGTTCGCGTTTTTCCTTTAATTCATGGCACGCAGCATGAATTCTTTGCAGCAGATAATCTCGGAATGTGATCGGTTGGCTATAAACTGCATTTTTAATATCACCCCATACATAAAAATCTAGAGGACTTCTCGGAGGCCATGCAATTGGGCCATATCGACCATATCTACTTTTCACCGAATTCTCGGTTCAAAAACTCTGTGACAATTGAGCCGTTGTGGGCTAGGCACCCGTCCTTCTGCCACCAAAGGTCCGCTTGTTGAGTAATAGGCATATTGTCCAGTATTTTAGGACCTACTTCATTTTCGAAAATTTCGTAAAACGCAAATGAATTCAGTCGATGAGGAAGAATGATAGGATCAAGCAGCTCATCGCCTACTACACCTCTCCAGACATTCACGCTGAACTCATGTTGGAATCGAGAAGTGCGTATTGCATGGGGGTTTTCTTGATCCCAAACGTGGCTGTTCCTCTTATTGAATATACCACTTCGCGTGAAGGTAGCTTTATCGGTCCATAGCATTTTCCTGGAGAAATTTGGGTCTGAAGAGTTTCGCTCCAGAAACCACCTACAAAAAGTCATCCGCTTCTCAATGTCTATTGGAAGTACTTCCACTTCCATGATGTGGTAAGGGTAACAATTGTCTGCAGGAAGAGTTCAATGAATTGTCAAACGGGGTAAATCTAGTTGAGCCTTTCTTGTGCTCAACCCAGGATTTTCTGTGAAGACCTCCAGGACTCCTTGCCCCTTATAAATCTGATTTCCTGATTACGTTCTGAGGCACTATGGTTTTGACTTCCTCCAGTTTCCACAAAGTAAAACCATAAACAAAAATCATATCAGCGTATTATCCATCCATAAGTCGAAAAGGTATCGCTTCTTACTATCTATCATCCAATGAATCAAATGCACTCGGGAAATTTCACACGCTAATACTAGACTTTTTCAACAATGGCGATCCAGTAGAGAAGACGCAATTGTTTAGCTAGCTAACGGATTGAAATACCGTTACATTCAGTTTGATCATTCGAAATTTCCTGAATTATTTGGAATCATACAGCAGCACTACAAAAATGTTTTCCATAAAATAAGTGCCAAAACAAAATTCACGAATCACTTTTGTTTGATTTACCTATATATTTGATTTATATCTATTTTCAAATCTAAGTCGTAGATATTTATATGTCATTCGAAAGGTAAGCAATTAGGCCATCTCTTGGAGATTTTGTAGGGCTCTTAGTGCAAAGCCCCGTTATAAAATGTGGGTTCAATTTTCCCATCAGTAGTCCGGATGGCGCAACGGTTAGCACGTTCGCCTTCTACGCACTGGGCCCCCGTTCGATTCCTACTGAATGCGGTAGTTTTCGATAAAAAGGGGATTTTCGTGTCTGACTATGAGCCCACTCAGCTGTTAAATGAATACCCATTTATGGGGTAAATAACTCGGTTGAGCGTGTTGCTGATCACACACCTCTGCACAAGACCGTCACGATCTAGAAAATGAGATGATGCCAACTCATCTCGAGGCCATGGTTCAAATTGGACTGTTGCGCCAGTTATTTATTTTTATTTAATTTTCCCATCAAAAGTTGATAACGATTTTTTTTTTTTTTTAATTTGAACGTTTGTATCTCGAGCGGTGGAATGAATTTCGAAACCGTTATGGTATCATTTTAATGGCTATTTTGTGTACCTATAGTTTGTGAATCAATATTGTTTTTATGTATTCAGTTAGCCATAGGCCGGTAAATCGGTGTTTTCTCTAGAAGGTCAGACTTTTTGACAAGAATTGGGAAAATTGTAATAGCTCTGTAACGGTAAAATATAGAGGGCGTAATTATTCCACAATCAGAGTGTGGAATATGCATTAGCCCTATGGCGATCTTAAAGTGGGATACCCTGTATATTATAATGTTTTGTCGGAAAATGGTCGCGTTTTGTTTAAACGATTCCCAGTCAGTGGTGCAGCGTTGTAATTTGTGGGTTCGTGCTTGACGCGAAAAGAACCTGATTCGCTGGCGGCTAAATTAAATTAAAAGTACGTGGCGCCCACGACCCTTTCTCACTGAGTCGGTCGGGCAGCCGTTATACCGCCGACAGGGATGATAGTTGCTTCTTACTTCTACTTCTTTAAGAAAAAATGTAAGAATGTGGCTAATAGAAAAAGTTTATTAAGTATTAATATAAACATATGCCAAGACAAACGAACATCTACATATTTATGGTGCGACTGGAACTATTTTATCTACATTTAAGTGCATTAACTACAAGTATTTATTTTTTTTTTTTTCAAAATAACCGAAATTTCATTCCACAAAGTTTAAGAGCATCATCATGTAGCTGTATATCATCTTAGTAACCTGAAAAAAAAAACAGATTGAACTCGTATACATGTTGATAATGTACATTATTAAATTTATATCATCCTTTATTTACCCTCACACCTAAATTTACGTTCAGAGGTACGACCCCCATGACATTTAATAGATGCGGATTTTGTGTTTTTGCCAGCATGATTAAAACGGTTTTCTGTTCGCGTACGGGCAATAAGTACCACTTGAACTCGTACAGCTTAAGAGAAAGCATCTCTTGCTGGAAATGAGAAGATGGATTCTTCCTTTAGTTGAATAAACACAGGTATAAAACTACTAATATAATTTCGATGGGGTCTTAAATTCTGTTGCACAATGTTTTTTGGAAGATGACTTTATAGCTTGCTCTTCCTTCTAATGTGTATATGGCGCTTACACTCAGGAAAATTGTGCCCTAAATTAGCTATCGGTACGGAAGAATGAAGTCGAGACGAGTTATTTCTTATTTGGCGTGTTGCTTTATTGCTCGAATGAGACTGACTGGCTAAATGATGTCTGTAACTCGAACTGCTCCATCGTTTCTTTGGTAGGTCTTCAGAATTCTCCCAAGAAGCCATTTTAGTGGCGGAAAATTGTCTTCCTTGATGATTACTATGTCCCCTTCCTTGATGTTAGCATGGAACTTCTTCCATTTACGCCTGCATTGAAGTTCGTTCAGACATTCATGATGCCATTGCTTCCAAAATTCGTGCTTGACATGACTGACAAGCTTCCATATGGTGAGCAATGAGTGATTTGTTGAAAATGCTTTCCGATCTATCTGCGCGGTCAGTGGTTCTCCAATGTGGAAGTGACCAGGCGTCAATGCTTGCTGGTCGTTTGGATCATTTGAGATAGGGTTTAAGGGTCGAGAATTCAAAATTGCTTCTATCTCAATCATAACCGTCGACACATTTCAAAACAACAGATGCTTGGCTGATTTTACCGCAGCCTCCCATAGGCCGCCAAATTGAGGTGCCCGAGTTGGTATGAAGTTGAACTTGATGGACCTCTTGCTGCATTCTCGATAGATTTTCTCCCCTGGTTTAATGAAATAAATACCGTCCATTACCTCTGAGAGATGATTACGGGCACCAACAGAGTTTATAGCGTTGCCACAGTAGAGGTTTTGACAGTGACCTCTGCGTCCAATGAATCTCTTCAATGCTGCAATGAAACCCTCAGTCGATAAAGCGCTAAAAACTTCCATATGTACAGCTTTTGTAGCGAAGCATCAGAAAATGGCGACGTGAACCTTGTGGGGCCTTTTGCCCCGAATTTTGTAGTGGACCCAAAATCCCTGCATTTATGAAGGGTGCAGGTGTGATTCGTGATACTAGTAGATTTCCCATAATTTAAAACATTAACTGCGGTCGAGCCCTCGTACATCGGACGCAATGTTTAACGACTGATCGTGCTATTATTTTGCCTTTGATAGGCCAAAATCGCTGCCGAGTATAACCAAGTATGTAGTGCTTGCGGTCCGAAATGCATTTGCTCCTTATGTATGGCTTCTATTAGCTTCACGATTGGATTATTGTATTGTACGAATTACAACATATTCTGAGTGGAAACCCGCTCATAGGTCGACTTGACCTAAACTCAACTTTCATTTTCCTTATGTTACTTACAAATTAAAATGGACGGAATCGATTTAGAATTTCAGAATTTTGCTAGAAACGTACCAAGTCTCAGGCGTGAATAGAGCAATTCATTGTGGTAGGAATATGCTTTTATTACAGTAGAATATTTACCTGTGCTTCAGAAATCGTTCCCACAGCACAATAACCAAATAAAACGGATCCAAAGGAAAACGCTATTGGATACCCAGCCGGCCAATCCGCGACAATTGTATTGAAAATGGTAATAGCAATTGCAAGCACACTTGTTCCTATTTGTGTCGCGATCTGAGCAGAATGGCAATCGTTTATTGACTTTGTAAATCTGAAATAAAAATTTTCAACGGTTGGTTAACCATTCATACGTAGGTAAATGAATAGAATTTCGAATTTATTACAAAACTTTAACCCGTCGCGTCGTGCCAGACGTATGCTTACCGGACGCATACTAGTCCGGGCTCGCACCACGCTTCCAACCAAACCCGAAGACGTTAATGAGATTTGGCATATCATACAACCGAGTAATTCGAATCAACAAATACAAAACTGGAGAGTTGAGGAGCCTGTTAAACACTGTCCATGCGCCATCCTGGTGGTAAACACGGAAACTCTGGCTTATTTGTGAAAAATCGAAGGTGAAATAAACTGCGGTTTTCAAAAACTACTCTGAAGGTTTAAATGAAGGACGGCAGCAATTCTCGAAATGAAGCTCCATCAGGTACCCCTATGGATGTGATCCAGGCCTTAATGGAAGGAACAGAGTCACAATTGTCGCATATGCCTGAAGAGCATGTATCTGAGGAGGATGCACGGTCTCTTTGCTCCTACTTAGAGACCCTAGAAGGCATATCCGCAACCGTATTTGATGACGACTCTCTCGAATCAGACGTCGAGTGTGGAACTGTCGCTACTGTGATGGAAAGGAGATCTTGAAAATGGTTAGATTTTTGTAGATTAATTAACATCATTTCAAAGCAGCTTCTGCGGCGCTTCTTCTCCGTCTGGCGATTAGTGGAGAAGATATTGCTCTTGTGCGAGAGCCTTGGGCCGTAGGCAATATCGTTAGAGGCCTAGGTTGTAATAACTATTTTTTTTTTATTAAGCAAAGGACCCGGGCAAACCCCGCTCATGTATCTTGGTTAAGCGACCGGTAGCGCAGTGTATGAAGGCATCAGTCTCATGTTTGATTACCGGCGTAGCCAAATAGGGGGCTATCCCAAAGGAGGGGCAGCCCAAGAGCTGCCGACGCCAATACAAACATGCGAGAAGATGATGGAGGACAGTATGCACGAAAAGTCCAAAGCTAACTGGCTTAACACAAACGACTCAAGAGTATAAAAATATTCCGGAATTCTTATGACAAAAGGGAAACTGAAAGCCTCTTGGGACTGCCCAGAAGTCAGTGTGCACTTGTAGTGGGCATACTAACGGGCCACTGCCTGATAGGGGAACACGCCCACAGATTAAAGCTTATAACCAGCGATGGCTGCAGGAATTGCCAAATACCCAACACGAAAGAAACTCTAAAGCACCTTCTATGCGATTGTCCTGCACTCGCTAGAAAGAGATTAAAGTGCCTAGGAGCTCACTTCTTCAACGATCCTGAAGGAGTCGCAGGACTCAGCTGGAGAAGCCTGTTGAGTTTCGCCAATGAATCAGGTTTCTTCAAGCTCAAATACGATCTTCTGATAGGAGCCACCAATGACACGGGATGATCACCGATCTATGTGGTATCGCTATGGACCTCAGCGGTCTATGTGTAGTCGTCTAGGATCCCACCCTACCTAACCTAGCCTACCGGCGTTTCGGGTGCGAATCCAGTGCACGACGACGTTCGTGGCCATGGATGTCCAGGAGGTGCGTGCTGGCAACTGCATTCTCCGAAACCAGTTAATGCCAACGAAACGTCAACTGTGCCACATGGAACAGTTGACGCGCTATGCCCCACAAGGGGTTAGGGCAATTGAGTACACTCTTTAGGCCTTTTTAATTTCAGAGCATACGAGTAATAATACGGACTGTGTGATAGTCAGTCTAGAAATTATTGGGGTTATGCGATATTGGGTGATTTCTACGTACCTAGCTTTTGATTAGGGGTCAAATTACCTTTTTCATAGTCCTCCTCGTGGGCGCCCCCTGGTAACGGCAGTGTGTGAAACCGCTGACGGCCAAGTCTTAGCGATAAGACAGTTTGGAAAAGGTCAAATAGCAGTAGCCTGAATGGCTGACCAACACCTAAGCGTCTCAGGTGTAGTAGGATAGTTGACTTGTGTAGTTGGACCTGCAACATAGTTGTGTAAACTTCAGCACGTGTATTAAACCATCTGAAGCAGCAATCTTCCGGGGACATCCCCTGAATGGGGTTAAGCGTTGTGCTGACAACTTGTCCTTGCAAAAACCACACCACGTCAAGAAACCTGGAGCAAAAGCCTCGGATTGGACGGATCAACAACAACAACCACGCAAACGACTAAAGCATTGTTCTTTCGGATCCTGGAATGTACGCTCCCTGAACAAACCGGGGGCCGAGAAAGGTCGAAAAGTACAAATTGAGGATAACCGCAGTCCAGGAAACACACACAATTTTTACAAGTGGCAAACCATCGGGCCTCAAGGAGTTCGAAGTAACATTTATAGTGAACAATCACACCAAACCATAAATTACTGACTTCAAACACATAAATGAACGGCTGTGTGCGATTCGGAATCAGACTCGATTCTTCAATTTCTGGCTCATCAATGTGCACGCCCCCACTGAAGTTAAAGAAGACGCAGTAAAAGACAAACTCTACTCCTGCCTTCAGACTCTCTTCGACTCACTTCAACAAACGACGTCAATATATCGAATAGAATAATTAGACGTAGGAAACGTAAATATTTTGACTAGCAGTTCCTTAATATTAACGAAAACTTAGCGATTTTGAAGGGCTTCTGAACCTACCATCTAACATCCCGCGTCTTTCAATCTTGACCGAAGCTCGTTCTTGGTGCCTGTCGTTTTTAATCCCATCTCGTGTAGACAGCTTTGTGGCTGGAATATCTTTAGTCCACTTATGTTGTCTGCAACTATCATCATCGTTTCGGTCTCAACTACCAGGCTAACTTCATCGTCTGACACTGGCATTGTTTCAACCTTCTCTTTTCAATAAACATCCGGTTGCTGTATACTCAAACACCACACAGCGTCACAGCAGAAATTGTCGTCGGAATCAACAATCTGGTGGTATCTCGGCAATATGGCGCTCCGCCAGAGGCGCCGACTGTTGAAAAATATTGGGGGGGCACAACAACTTTTCATAATTTTTTTATTGACTGTCGGATTGCCTTGTTGTGTGAACTTTTTGTGATGGTATCCTCACAATAAACTGATCCATTCTTGAAATAACAATTAACGTATCTCTTGCACTTAAAACGTGGACTGATGATGGGTCCACGAAAAGAACGGTCCAATAACCATAGCTAAAAAAGTCGATGTTTTAAGGCAGGCAAATATTCGATGTCGATACGAATGTATAGTCTCATAGAGTCAATCAAAATGCACTCACAATTGAAGGGAGCCAATTTGGAACCGACCATGCAAATCATCAGCGTCGTATGGAAATAAAATTTCTTGTTATACCCTTCACGGATGTGATAGGGTATATTAACTTTGTCATGAAGTTTGCAACGCACAGAAGGAAGCATCTCCGACCATATAAACTATATATATTCTTGGTCAGTATGATGAGAAGAGTCGATTAAGCTTTGTCCGCCTGTCCGTCTGTCTGTCTGTTTCTATGCAAACTAGTCCCTCAGTTTTAAAGCCATCGAGCTGAAATTTTGTACAAAGCCTTCTTTTTATTGCACGCTGTATATATGTCGGAACCAACGGAATCGGACCACTATGTCATATAGCTGCCATGGGAACGACCGGTCCAAAAATTCGTCTTTGTGAGAAAAACTTTTTTATTTCTGAAGATATCATCTTGAAATTTTACATTAATCAACAATATCTTTAGTAAAATCACATTCCCGAATTCGGTTGAAATTGGACCACTACGTCATATAGCTGCCATAGGAACGACCGGTTCAAAAATTTGTCTTTGTGGGAAAAACTTTTTTATTTCTAAAGATATTGTTTTCAAATTTCACATTAATCAATGTTGTCTTTAGTGAAATCTCATCCCCGAATTTGGTTGAAATCCGACTACCCTATCACATAGCTGTCATAGGAACGACCGTTCCAAAAGCAACTTTTTATCAGAAAAACTTTTTTATTTCTGAAGATATCCTTGTGAAATTGCATATTATTCAATCATATTGACTGCTAAGCTACATTCCTAAATTTGGTTGAAATCGGCCCAATATTTCATATACCTCTTATAGGAACAGTGAAATCGGAACAAGTTTACTACTAATTTCAAAGTGGTAAATGTACCACAAAACACAACGAAGGTATGATATCCTTCACGCTTCGCTAGCCGAAGGCTAGCTTGTTTGTTTTTAATAATGAAGCATTAAGATCCAGGTCATTTCATCAAGCATTTGCTGACCAACTAACTATAAAGCTTTTTTGTTTATTAACCGAAAATAATTTTTTAAATTTTAATTAAACTCAAATTCAAATCATTTACCGTCCACGTCTTAAAATAATTTAGCACAAAAGATCAATTAAGTTTTGACAGCATCGTGAGGAATCAAAACCAAATTTAACGTCGAGTTTTAATACCTCAAGTGACCATTATGATTCGGGCTAATTTCACACGGCTTCCCATGACCCGGGCCCGGGAGAACGACGGCTGTCAAGTCTTGTTAAAGCACAAGATTCAATGGTACGATCCTCATAGGCTATATATGAGTATGTATATGTATGTCCGTAGAAGCTCCTTCCTTCCTTCCCTATGTGTCATAGCTAAATAAGTGTTTGATTGTTTGAACGAAGAAGTCGGGTTAAGATCGCTTTTCTTGCGAAATGATTTTTATGTCTGAAATATTGGGGGGGCGTTGCCCCCCCAATATTTGGATTGAGGGGGCAGAAAGTGCCTTGCCCCCCCATAGTCGGCGCCTATGCGCTCCGCCACCAGAACTTGAAATCAAAATATGTCTGTCACTTATCGTCGCCAACAGCCTTCCGTCATTGTCACCTCCGGTAATAAGGCGTTCCGCTGCTATAAGTCGTCAGGCCTGTCGTCGTCAGTTTCGGTACGCCCACGTCAATAAGGCGTTCCGTTGCCACATGTCGTCAGACCCGTCGTCGTCACTTTCGGTACGCCCTCGGCAATAAGGCGCTCCGCTGCCACATGTCGTCAGACCCGTCGTCGTCACTTTCGGTACGCCCTCGACAATAAGGCGCTCCGCTGCCACAAGCCGTCAGACCCGTTGTGGTCCCTTTCGGTATGTCCTCAGCAATACGGCGCTCCGCTGCCACAAGTCGTCGTCAATATAAAAAATAGCGGCCACTTGACGTTTCGTCTTTTCCAACCCGCGAAGCCTCACACACCGCGATCTCAAAATGTACAAATATTCGAGTACTAAACTGATCCCGGTTGAGCCTCCAATTTGTGGAATTCAGTTATCAATACTAGACTCGAGTTAATATTACGTTTACACTATCCCCAGATTACATCATCTGCTGCTTAATCTGGGTGTGGTGAGTTTAAAATTGTATGTATTTGACAGTTCCAGATTAAATCAGCCGGCGCACATGAAGTAATCTGCGGATAGTGTAAACGTAATATTAAACACGATTACAGTTTATTTTGTAAATTCAAGAACACGGTACACGAGATAAAAGAATTCGTCGTCATCGGATGGTCGTCGTCGTACTTCTTCTTCTTCGCAGTTGTCAAGTCGTAGTTTTAGCGCCGTTGCTCCATTTCAAATTTTTTAAATGTTGGCATCACATACATTCAATGACATTTGTATTACACTATTATTAACTTATTTTGTCAAGATAAGATATCAAAATTCCATTATTTTTAGTTTTCTATGCTAGTGAAATGCCACTTTCCTGTAAGTTTTCATACTTCTAAGTGTAACGGTCTTGAAATGCAAAGGGGGTGGGACAAATTACGATCTCATATTTTCCCCTCTCCCTCTTTTCTCCTTTCTTCAAATTTGAAGAAAATACCAAAAATGGAATGTACTTAACGCTACTTTTCTCATGATACCATAATTGCCTATACCTATACCCTGTCTTGGGTCGCTTCTCATCTTCCTTTAGTGCATTTATAGTATTACAAAAGCTAAACAATTGCCTCAGACACTGATGCGGCTACAACTAATATTTGTATGGTGTGATGTAAGGGTAGCCACACACTGTCCAACACCAACTCGAATATGGTGTCCTCCGAATGTCTTAAGACGAAAACACACAAGCACACTTCACACACAAATCTGGAGAAAAAGGTCAACTTGTATCATATTTGAGTTCGCGTTGAACAGTGTATAGCCGGGGTTAACCCTACCTGGAAAATGCTTGATGCCATTGTACCAAATCTCGCATCATTTTTGATATTTTCTCTTCGTTGCTACCTTCATGCTCGATCACCTGTTCAAATATTTGGAGTTTTGCCTTCCAGATGTCTACCAACATAACGGTGTCAATAACTTCCATAATAAATACGTAGTCCGCCATAAAAATTGCGACGGTATACGATGTCATTTGAAACAGTTGTAAAATGATATTCAGCGAAAATTTAAGCTCCAACGAACTCACTCCAAACTCATATTCCACCAATAAGACCATTTTCCCGAAGACAAAATAAAGGAAAAACGGTATTGATGTAACGATCAAATAAGTTAAAATATACGTTCCTGCTATAGACCACCAAATTATCTGGTGACGTTTCGCCCAAGTGTTGACGATACTCCTGAATACGATTTCATCCTTTTCGTACTTTCTGATAATATCATGTATCCATTTGCGGCCCCCAAATATTTCGCGTCCATGTTTCAAAAATACATAAAGTTTGGATGGAGCCTGAAAATCAAACAAATTAAATAAATGCAAAGTTCTTCTTGTAGTTCAGGTTATTAGGAATAGATTATACGGTTAAATAAAATAAAAATAAAATATGTTTGGAAACCTTGTAATGAACCATATTATGGTCTGGTAGTGCTGCTCGCACTGGCAGATCGAAGCAGCAACTGATGAGTAGTGATCTGTTGGTGGTACGAAACCAGAGGCCGAGGGTCCCATTACACCCGGACCCAGGTGCGACCGCGTTAGCGTCTGATCCCTCCGCCAACCATTCCATCCTTATCGACTATTTTTTTTTATTCCCCATTTTTACCTCCCCTATTTGTGTTGTCTTCCCCAGGCCTATGAATTTTTGTTAATACGTAAAGGATAGGGGCAATGAGCGGCGAAAACCGCGCCCACATCTCTCGAACTGAGTTACAGCTAGCATAGGCCGCTGCTTAGCTCGTTGAGGGGCCTTTTTCTCGCCAGATGGCACGGCCCGGCCTTCACGGTCATTATGCTACCTAAGACTCCGTTCCCGCGGGCATCTTTGGATGCCCACCAAACCGTCCATTACAACCTTTACAAAGTCGTTTGGTGCATGCTAATTGTTAGCTGAAATTTCGGCCGTAGCATAAATGGCACGGTTTTCCATAATCTGATGGGCTGAGGGCTCGTTTGGTTGAAGCTTTCTCTCCCTACAAGTATTGCTCAAAATCCCATGCGAAATTGAGCGATGGTGGGTTGGGTTGCCATGATGCAACACAGCACACTTAGACCACTTAAGGGTCCATTGTGATATCACCAATAACGTTTCACCTGACTAAAAGAAACCTAGGTCCCGAACTAGTCTGTACTGGCAATATAACGATTGAGCTGTATTGTATCACGCAAATATCCTTGAGGTCCTCGAAGTCACAGTAAAACCAGGAGCGGAGGACTTCCTTCCTAATGATGGCCCATGCTGGACAGTGACATAAAAGGTGCAAAATGCTCTCCACCTAATCCCCATTCTCACAACTCTTGCAGTAGTCATTATGAGGAAGACGTAGCCTCTATGCGCCAATGGGGCAGTGCCATGTCATAGTCCCCACCACCCTGACAATGTGCTTCCTATTCAGTGTATACGTAGACTTTCGATGGAATCTGGATATCAAACAAATAAAATAAAATGCAAAGTTTGTCCTGGTTTTTCCGTGCTAACCTAATTAAAGGGAGCGGTACGAAATAGTTGGGACGCTAAGCGACATAAATCGACGCCACCTTGCAAAATATGATAGAGAAATGCCGTTTGGTACGAATGTTGGTGGGGCCCATACTTTCAATTTAAGAGATGGAGCCACCTTGGACCCCGCGGCAAAGCGGCTGTGCGGGCGAAAATCCGCGAAATTTGAGCCCTTTTTTTAATATTCTCCTCGTAACTTCTAAACGGAGCCTCGTATCGAAAAACTTAATAGGTTGTAAATTAAAGAGCGTCAAATTCTACATCCAATGCTTTGCTCAAAGTTGAAATTTGGTTTTGTAGTATAATCAAAATCGATGGTCGAAAAACGTCACTTTTTGAGGCTTTGGAGAAAAATCACACAATATTGCTTTTCAAGCTCACATATCTCTGTAACGGATACTCAAAATGAAAAACCGTACAAGTAAAAGTTGAAGATATTTTGATTTCCGGTTTAACGTGCTCAATACTTTGTTTAGTTTAGTTTAGTTTTGTTTTAGTCTCAATTTACAGATAATTAAATCTTGTTCAAAAAGTCTTTGCTTGATAGCTTGGCTTGATATCTTGGGTCATAGTTACGCTTTTTAGGGTTTTGTAGAAAAAATAAAACCCTTATGAAATCAGTCAGATGTCAGCCTGTTCAAAGAATATCTCGAAGAGCTGAAGCTACAGGTATGGAATTTGGTAGAAATATGAACAATTTGTGTTATAAGGCTTTTCATTAGTGGCCAAATTGTAAGGAGAGACAGTTATTCGCCGCTTAAAGCACATTTGTAAAATATATGAAATTTTCCAGGATGACGGCATATAATTAGGATAGCGACGTTAAATATCCAGGATGTTGATATCCTCAGGAAAAAGTTTAATAATAGTATATTTCGATAATTTGATTTGCTACTCTCTGCATATCCCGTAAGTGACCTTAAGAGAGAAGTAATAATGCCAATCCGTTAGCAACGGGTGCAGGTATCTTGTTATAGATACAATTTGCATGTACATAGTCATAATTAATCAACTAGTCAAGAATAAAAAACAATAAAAATTATTTTTGTCCGCTATTGCCACATTGTGCACCGTCGAGTCAATAAGCGGATAGATTTGAAACTGATTTGTTTTGTGTTTCGTGACAATGTGTTACAGTTATCAGAAGTGATAGCGCGTATGATAGATGCTGATTGTTATTTGGTGAGTTTGAGGTACACCTGAAAAGGGCATCCCTTCAAGCCATGAAATTCTGGCAGGCTGTTTAAACTCAGCAACATATTCCATCTCCTGGAGATCGGGATGAAACTAGAAGTAGAACGTTGGCTCCCATTATGGATAACAGCGCCGGGTGCTGCAAGGTTATGTGCCACTCTTCATAATCTGGAAAAATGTGAATATCTTTCGAACTAATAATCGTATGGAAGTGCGGCTAGTTTCATTCTACTCAAAATGATCAAATACATTAAAAGCTAAGTTAAAAGTGGCATAAAAGCTTTTTATTTTTAACTTATTTAATACGTAAGCTTATTTACATAATCACAAAATCTGGAAAAATGTGAATATCTTTTGACTTAATGATCGTATGGAATTGCGGTTGGTTTCATTCGACTCAGAATCACTAAATACATTAGGAATTAATCTAAAATGGGCAGAAAAGCGTTTTATTTTTAACTTATGTAATAAAGCAGCTTATCAAACTAATATCTTTTTTTATTTAAATGAGAATATCTTTTGAACTAATGATCGTATGGAATAGCGGTTGATTTCATTCGACTGAAAATGACCAAATACATTAGGAATCAACCTAAAAATGGAATGAAAGCCTTTTATTTTCAACTTTTTTAATAAAATAAATTTTCAGCAAAAAAATAAAATCTGGAAAAATGTGAATAAGTTTTGAACTATCTGTTATATGGAATTGCCTTTAGTTTTATTCGACTCAAAATGATCAGATACATTAGGAAACAGCCTAAAATTGGCATCAAAGCTTTTTATTTTCAACTTATTTAATAAAAAAGCTTCCTTAACAAATCCAAAAATGTGGAAAAATGTGAATATCTTTTGAACTAATGGTCGTATGGAACCACGGCTAATTTTATTTTACTCCGATTAATTAAATACATTAAGAACCAATCTTAAACTGACATAAAAACCTTTTATTTTCAACTTACTTAACGAAAAAGCTCACTTAATTAATAAAACAATCTGGAAAAATGTAAATATCTTTTGAACTAATAGCCGTTTGGAATAGCGGTTGATCTCATTTGACTCAGAATGACCAAATACGTTAAGAACCAACCTAAAGTGTCATATAAGTTGCTTGAACTTTGAAATTATGGACGAAATTTAATCATTTAATTAACTAATTTTTCAATTAATTAAATTAGTCTGACAAAAAACTTAGCAAAACTTTTATAAACAAGGTTAAAGTATCTACGATTTAAGGCTAAACCAAAACTTTTAGCTGTTATATTTATCGAGATACAGCTATTAAGGCTCAAATCGCTAAAAAACCATTTTTGCATTTTCGCTCACAACTACACTTAAAATAAACCGATTTGAAAAGTATTGAGCACGTTAAACCGGAAATCAAAATATCTTCAACTTTTACTTGTACGGTTTTTCATTTCGAGCATCCGTTACAGAGATATGTGAGCTTGAAAAGCGAAATGTGTGATTTTTCTCCAAAGCCTCAAAAAGTGACATTTTTCGACTATCGATTTTGATTATACTACTAAATCGAATTTCAACTTTGAGCAATGCATTGGATGTAGAATTTGACGCTCTTTAATTTACAACCTATTAAGTTTTTTGATCCGAGGCACCGTTTACAAGTTATTAGGACAATATGAAAAAAAGGGCTCGAATTTCGTGGTTTTTCGCCCGCACAGCCGCTCTGCCGCGGGGTCCAAGGTGGCTCCATCTCTTAAAATGAATGTATAGGGGCCACGAACAATCGTACCAAATGGCATTTCTCTATCATAATTTGCAAGGTGAAATCGCTTAGCGTCCCAACTAAAATGTCGACTTTTAAAATTTCGATTACCAAAGTTGAGATTTTTTTTTTGATGGAAAAATATTTCAAAGCCTCAACTTGAGAAAATCTCGACTAAAATATCTCGACTGATGAAAATGTTTTTTTTTATAATTTCGGCTAATCTCGACTAATTTAAAATGCGTTCAATGGTGTAATATTTCATCTCAAAAGCAACAATGGCCCCATTTATACCGTGGAACTAAAAGGAGTATTAACTAGATCATATTAGATTTAATTCTAGTTCGTGTAGTGTTTATACCGACCGGTACTTAATATGGTAAATGTCAAATGTGTGCTTATCACCTGGATTTAAAGAGAATTTTAGAAATATAAAGAGCCCAGTAGCTTCTTGTAGAAAGCGCTTTTATACCACCGACTCCAACACAACATAAACATCGACAAAAACAACCTAATCCAAATTTTTTAGCTCAATACCGTGTCGCAAGTAGAGCTAAGAGCTAGTCCCCAATCAACTAATCCGACATGTTTACATCGTGGTGAGTTTGATGTAATTAGTTAATACTGAAACATAGTTCCACGGCATAAACGTAGCCAATGTCAATTGACCTAATTTCCTTTTAAAAAAAAATAAGGTCAATTGAAATTATGTCTCTTTTAACCGCTTTAGGAGTGCGGTCTCATTGAGGTAAATTTTCGCTTTAGTAATATGAACTTGTAGTCCGGATGGCGCAACGGTTAGCACATTCGCCTTCTACGCACTGGGCCCCCGTTCGATTCCCACTGAATGCGGTAGGTTTCGATGAAAAAGGGGATTTTCGTGTCGGACTATGAGCCCACTCAGCTGTTAAATGAAAACCCATTTATGGGGTAAATAACTCGGTTCAGCGTGTTGCTGATCACACACCTCTGAACAAGACCGTCACGATCTAGAAAATGAGATGATGCTAACTCATCTCGAGGCCATGGTTCAAATTGGACTGTTGCGCCAATTATTTATTTTTAATATGAACTTAATCGAAATTTTTACTCGAGAACGAGCCTGAGGGTCAAGAAAGATCTCTTAAGAGCGTAGCCCATGCAAGAGACTGTTGTGCTCAGAGCGAATGAAGCGAGCATCCATTTTTGTGCAATATAAGTACTTCTCTCTCACTCTCAATTTCCCTAACCCCTGGTGGGGCATAGCTTGTCAAATGTTCCATTTGACCCAGTTGACGTTTCGACGGCATAAACTGTTTTCGGAGAATGCAGTTGTCAGCATGGACCTCCTGCACATCCATGGCCACGAACGTTGTCGTGGACGGGATTCGAACCCGAAACGCCGGTAGTCAAACATAAGACTGATGCCTCAACACACTGCGCTACCGGTCGCCCCTTGATACTTGATAGGTACCAACTTACTAATTTGCAATGCGGGAGGAGACCCTTTACCTTTGCTACACGGAACAGGATGGAGGTCTTAGAAATTTCTCTTGTTTCGGAGAATATCGCCGATTTGATTAGTGATTGGAGAGTGTCATCTGAAAAATGTGGACTTGCCGAATGGCCTGCCAAAAATCCCGATTTTCGTAATCGTAGAAGGACTAACTAGCCTATTTTTTCGTGTGGCTTTCTTTGAACAACTACCCCCCTGCCTAGTCCAGCATATAGCAAGGAAGAGCTGGATGGCATTGTTAAGACCCTGAACTCGCAGTGTCAAGATCATGTCCTGTCAGTATGTCTATGGTGGAATGCAAAAATTTCAGAGCTTAGGACTGTATGAAGGAGATCTTTAAGCAAAGCTAAATCCACCAGGTTAGAAGTGGATTAGAACTCTTATAAAAATCATTTACACCGTTTAGAGAGTGAGCTCAGACGTGCGAATCGCAGTTCATGGCGTGACTTTTGTGAGCGCACTGAGGGCTATGGTGCAACATCTAGACTTCGTAAGATCCTTTCCAAAAACCCACCTATGCCCAGCTCTCTTCAAAAGCCGGATGGATCCTGGATTACTTCGGGTAAGGACACAATCAAGTCGCTGGTCGATACACGTTTTCCAGATAGTGAGTCTGAATCCGTGCCCATCATCTTCGCTGAAGGCGAGAAACTAGCAACCACTCGTGATTTTCCATTCGTTTTCTCGAAAAAAAAAAATCGGTGGGCCGTATCAAGTTTCGAGCCATGTAGGAGAGCTGGACCTGATGGCATCATTCTGGTAGAATCGCAGCACGTTTTGGATATTGCTTATCCATGGCTGAAGACCATTCTCAGGGAATGCCTGTAGCTAACCTACATTCTTCGTGTATTTTCACTGACCGATGCAATCTTTATTCTCATAGCGCGTAAAAACTCACTTGCGCGTGCGAACGACTTTAGACTAATTATTTTATCTTCAACCCTGCCTGAGGTTTTAAAGAGCACACCTTGATCGCCTTCTTGGACATTGAGGGCGAATTCAATTATGTCGCACCTACAGCTATAATCAATTCTCCTTCAGGTCTCTGGTTGTCCACCTTCACAGGCTGCCTATTAATATTGATGGCAGGTGTTGGATTTCTTTCCGGCAATGGCAGGAACTTTGGTCTTGTCGGTATTAATCTTAATCCCAACCTCGCTTACCTTCCTCTCAAGATTTAACGCCATTGCAGACAGATCCATGATTTTGTGGAAGTAGGCATATGTCGTCAGCGTTGTCATAATGTTGTAGATAAGATATTAAAGTCTATTGAATTCCCCTGCCTCTGCCTTTGGGGCGACTGGTAGTGCAGTGTGTTGAAGCATCAGTCTCATGTTTGACTACCGGCGTTTCGGGTTCAAGCCCCGTCCGCGACGACTTTCATGCCCATGGATGTGCAGGAGGTGCATGCTGGCAACTGCATTCTCCGAAACAAGTTTATGCCGTCGAAACGTCAACTGGGCCACATGGAACCGTTGACGCGCTATGCCCCACAAGGAGTTAGGGCAATTGAGAGAGAAAGAGATTTCCTCTGCCTAGTCCAGATAAGGCTGCATGCAACACATCGCCTATCACTATGAAGAATAGGATAGGCGAAAGGATGCACCCCTGCCGAACTCCACTGTGAATTTGAAAGTCCTCACACACCTTACCCTTATGCAGAACGCAACATTTCGCGCCGTCATAGGTTGCCCTAATAATAGCCACAAGCTTCTCAGGGATGCCTCTCCTGCGTAAGACCGCCCATATAGAATCCCGGTTCACACTATCGAAAGCCTTCTCCAAATCGATGAAAAGCAAGTCAAGCGGAGAATCGTACACAGCGTATTGCTCGAGGATTGTTCGCAAGGTGTTAATGTGGTCGACACAGGAGTATACGGGTCGATTCTGCTTTCTAAGTGAGCCTTTAGTCTTTCCAGGACGATTTTAGCTATTATCTTCACAACGGCAGGAAGCACACAAATGCCTCTCCCATTATTACAGGCAGTGACGCTAGCCTTCTTCCAAAGTTTGTTGATCAATCCTTCATTCTCCTCAGTGGGAAAGGTCTCTGTACTCCACGCTTTATCAACAAGTGGGTGCAGCAACACGGCAGTTACGCTTAGAGCTGCGTGATAAAGCTCGGCAGGTTGCAGCGACTAATTCACTTTTAGGCGGGACAGTGTACCGTATACGCACATTTCGATGGTTAGCTAAATTATCTTATTATGGGGAACTTCACCAGAAGTTACACGGTTCAAGACCAGGGCGAAGTACTCTATCCACCTCCTCATTTGATCTTGTTTCTAGATAAGTAGATTTTCATCACTACTCTTTGATGACAACGTATACGGCGTTTAAAGTGTTACTTCTTGCAGCTTCTTCTGCTTAGGCTAGAAGCATCGGACATCTAGGGCTTATTCCGGCAGTCCGGGTTTGTGCCCAGGGTAGTATCCTCGCTGTCAATGTACGCATTTTTTTGGCATCCCAGCTTTCATTTATGTCGCTATTTGGGTGACTAGTTATCTCAGCTGCTTTTTGCGCGAGATGGTCATTATACTGTTGTAAGGCAGCTGGATTGCTGAGTCGAGCGGTGCTGAACTTGCGGCGCCAGGATCTATCGTCGTTAGGGCGACGCACGGCTGCAACACACAATCGAACTTTTGAATCTTTTACTAATGTCAAGGAAGGAAGCAACACAACCACACCAGAATATGGTCCTTTACACAGGGTTCAATACGCATACCTCAGAGCGAGGTACGAAGCTACGCGTATTTTGGCGGTGCTGTATTCATATCAATTCCTTTTTGCGGTCAATGAGCTTCTCTTTGGCGGGAAACTTGTTACATCAGGGTTGTTTTTAGGCCATAGAACTTACCTGTGCCGACAGAACTGTAATGCTAGCCTGTTGCATGATTTGACTCCAATTATCAAGGCTCGTCACCGAATAAGTATAAAACGTGATGAGATAGTACGTTCCCAACAAAACAACCGTATAATATGCCATAACGCCGAACTTAAAATTATCCGGGAAAATAAAGACACCAATAAATGCGGCCATTCTTTCAAGATTTTTAATAATTTTTTGATATCTT
This sequence comes from Chloromyia formosa, assembly GCA_964017055.1. Taxonomy (NCBI): domain Eukaryota; kingdom Metazoa; phylum Arthropoda; class Insecta; order Diptera; family Stratiomyidae; genus Chloromyia; species Chloromyia formosa. The sequence goes on from OZ024817.1 coordinate 14,032,196, forward strand.
TCACTGGCTAACACCATTTTTAAATAAATAAAAAATAAATAACTGGCGCAACAGTCCAATTTGAACCACGGCCTCGAGATGAGTTAGCATCATCTCATTTTCTAGATCGTGACGGTTTTTTTGTGCAGAGGTATGTGATCAGCAATACGCTCAACCGAGTTATTTACCCCATAATGGGTACTCATTTTAACAGCTGAGTGGGCTCATAGTCCGACACGTAAATCCCCGGAATCGAACCGGGGCCCAGTGCGTTGAAGGCGAACGTGCTAACCGTTGCGCCATCCGGACTACAAATATAATTTTGTATTTCGTGGCAGCGGAATCGAAACAGAAATACTGGAAGTGTCTTCGTAAATTGTCCTTTTATATGAAAAAACAAACACATTCTTAGAACCATAGATAAGATACACATGGATAGAATTGACTCGTATTGTACATATGTGTAGACAACTCGAATTTTATTGGCCTAGGTGTAGGCTGAAGGATAGTTCGAAGCTAATTTTCCTCCACATTTTTTTTCTGTATTGGAAATAGTTAGCACTTAGATATATACAGTCGAATCTCGATATACATATCGAAGTGTGAAGGGACACAAAAAATACAAATGCAAGGTTCGTTTGGCCGCAGCATCAGACGACAATCGGAACAGCATCCAACTCCTTTACCGTCAGAAAGCTCGAGAAGTTCAGCGTAGTGTGTGACGCGATAAAAGAGTTTAAGCAAATTCTCTTTTAGCCTCAGCAGAAGAAGCCGCAAGAAGTAACAACTTAGACGCCGTATACGGTGCCATCAAGGAGTTTACAAGTGGTCGTAACTCCTGCTAATAGTGGTGAAGGACATCGATGGAAAGCTACTTATCTTGGAAGAAGATCAAATGAGACGGTGGAAAGAACACTTCGCTGCGGTTTTGAACCGTGTAACCTCTGGTGGAACTCCCCGCATATAGGTAATTTAGCTTATCATCAAAATGTGCGGATACGGTCCACTGCCCCGACTAAAGAGGAAATAGTCACTGGAATTACTGCACTAAAGCGAGGAAAGGCCGCCGGACTCGACGGTATCCCTGCCGAACTTTATCAAGCAGCGCCAAGCGTAACTACCGATTTGCTGCACCCACTTGTTGATAAAGCGTGGAATACAGAGACCTTTCCCACTGAGTAGAATGAAGGTTTAATCATCAAACTTCCAAGGAAGGCTAGCCTCACAGACTGCTATAATTGGAGAGGCATTTGTGTGCTTCTTGCCGTTGCCGAGATAATACGATCCGGGATCTCCTGTGTCGATCACATTAACACCTTACGAATCATCATCGAGCAATGCGCTGAGTACGATTCTCCGCTTCATTTGCTTTTCATAGATTTCGAGAAGGCTTTCGATAGTGTGAACCGAGATTCTATATGGGCGGCTTTGCGCAGGAGAGGCATCCCTGAGAAGATTGTGGCTATTATTAAGGCGTCCTATGATGGCGCGAAATGTCGCGTTCTGCATAAAGGTAAGGTGTTCGCAGTGGAGTATGCCAGGGGTGCATTCTCCCACCGATCGTATTCCTCATGGTGACGGGCAATGAGTTGTATGCAGCCCTTTCCGGACTCGACAGAGGAATTCAATGGACTTTGACATCTTATCTACAACATCTTGACTACGCTGACGAAATATGCCTACTTTCCCACAAAATCATGGATCTGTCCGCAATGGTGTTAGATCTCGAGAAGGAAGCAAACAAGGATGGGCTAAAGATTAACACCAGCAAGACGAAGGTTCTTAGCCCGCCATTGCGAAAAAGAAATCCGACACCTATTGCCATCAATATTAATGGGCCAGCCTGTGGGGAAGCTGGACGACTTCGTCTACCTGGGCAGCATTGTTGCCGAAAATGGTGGTACGGATCAGGACATCGCTCGTTGTATCAACCAAACTAAATGCGCCTACGTTATGCTGTTCAAAATCTGGCAGAGCAGTTATGCCAGCATCAAGACCCAGCTGGGCCTGTTTCGCTCCCTGGTACTGACTGTGCTTTTGTATGGAAGCAGTACATGGAAAGTTTCCGTTAGAGTTACCAGAAAGCTGCAAGTTTTCAATAACTCAAGTCTTCGTTGAATGGGAAGAATTTTCTGGCCCGAAACAATATCAAATGAAGAGCTAAGTCGGCGTACGGGTCAGATGCCAATCGACGATTTGATACGCAGGCGAAAATGGCAGTGGATAGGTCACACATTGCGGAAGAGTAATAAATGCATTGCTTTGCATGCCATGAAATGGAACCCCATTTCCAACCAAGGCCGACCAAGAGGTGGTCCTAGAATCACATGGCGTCGATCTGTGGCAAAGAAGTGTCAGGCAGTGGGTAAGTCTTATGGGGAGTTGCGCCCCATTGCCCAGAACAGAGTACGATGGCGCGCAGCAGAAGTTAACGCGCTATGCTCCATTAGAGGTTAAGGCAAAGTAATAGTAGTAGTAAATGACTTCATACTTTAACATTTTTAATAGGTTCATATACGTGACTGAAATTTATGATGGCAAGCTCTTCCGCATGTACCACGGAAGACCTTGATTAGCCAGCTATGTGGGTTACTGTGAAACGATTTGGCATAATCAATTTAGCAGCAATACAATTTCTTGTGATTGCGCGTATCTTGTCCTGCCACAACCGATTCGATTGTTAGTTGTTCGTTGCAACCTCTAGATCCGACTCGGCGCAGCCCTTTTGTCCCTCGGCAAGGATATTGTTTTGCTCGAGGTGCGTATACTCGTAGATGCTGTCTCTAATAATGGCTGTAATGAACTTGTACAGTAAGGAAGCATGTTAGGTTAGGTTAGGTAATCTGGCTGCCATGACAAGCACAGCACACTTAGACCATAAGCTGGTCCATTGTGATACCACAGGGTCCTATATTGACCCCCATACCCCAACAAATTTTTGAACCAACCTGAGCTGGTGATAAAACGGAGGAGGCGGTCTATATTGACATCCACCAGATCCTTCAGTTCTGAGAAAAAAAAAGGAGCCAAGAGTTGATTTCCTCTAACTTGCCAGGGCCGGACAAGAACAAAGGAGATGGAAACAACTCTCCTCCTCATCGACGTCTCCACAGCTTCTGCAGAAATCATTAAAAGGAAGGCGAAGCCTCCTAGCATGCTCCCCAATAACGCAGTGGCCAGTAATTACTCCCACAACAGAACTGATATTCTGTCTTTTCAACGCTATGAGTTGGGATGAGCGAACAGGGTTTAGACGAGGCCACATCGATCTGGTTTCATGACATGTAATACCACTCAACCACCTAGCATTCGCCTTATTAATAGCCTCAGACTTAAAGTATAGCCTACATGAATTAATAGCCATACAAATGTTAGCATGTTGCTGCTGAATCACGCCCATTGTCCCCTGCCTAGCGAGCTCATCAGCATGGAAGTTTTCACCACAGCCACTATGCCCTGGAATCCAGCACAAGACAATATTAAAAAACCCCCCTGCCTCAACGAGAGTCGAGAGGCATTCAGCTATTATCTTAGATGTTAACAGTGTAGATTCCAGCGATCTTATTGCGGCTTGGCTATCTGTGTAGATTGTGATATCCTTAAATGGCACGGCGTGCCGCCTCAACCAGATAACGGCCTCCACAATCGCAGTAACCTCCGCCTGGAGGACACTACAGTGATCTGGAAGACGGAACGATAAGCTTAGGTTAAGTTGATCGGAGTGGACTCCTACTCCCACCCCGTTGTCAGTCTTTGAGCCATCCGTATAGATGCCCACAGAGCCCGTCAACGGAAACTCGCCATCAATCCACTGATGACGAGAGGGGATTAAACTTACAAAGTTCTTCCCGAAAATGAGTTTAGGGGAAGTGTAGTCAGTGCCAGCATTGATTATCAGGTGGTTTAAGACCACCGAGTGGCCAGTGCTCAATGAAAACCAGTGCCCTGTTTCACGAAGGCGGATGGCAGTGCAAGCAGCAACCTGCTCACCAAGAATGTCCAAAGGAAGCAAGTTAAGCATAACATCCAAGGCGGCAGAGGGAGTACTTCTCAGGGCTCCACTAACGAGCAAACAGGCCACTCTTTGCAATTTATTCAACAAGCTACACAAAGCCGTCGCCCGAAGAGCATTCCTCCAAACAACAATACCATGCAAGAGAATAGGCCATACAATAGATACGTATAGCCAGTAGACGATCTTAGGTTGAAGACCCCAACTACTTCTAATCGCTTTTTTACAAGCGTAGAGAACCGTGGCCTTCTTCACACGCTCCTGTATGTTAGGTCTCCAGCCTAACTTTTTATCGAAGATTACTCCTAGGAATTTTGCTTCATCAGCAAAAACCAATTCGGTACCCCCCAGCACTGGGGGTGAGACGAGAGGTATCTTACACCTTCTAGTAAATAAAACGAGTTCCGTTTTGTTAGGGTTAACCCTTAAACCGCAGAGATTAGCCCAGCAAGTTAATAGAGAGAGAGCATTCTGTAGCGCCTCACTGAGGACACCAGGCAACTTACCCGAGATGGCAATAGCGACATCATCCGCATAAGCAATGACTCTACATCCCAGTCCTTCCAGGTCCAAAAGCAGTCTATTGACCACCAGATTCCAAAGGAGCGAAGAAAGAACACCACCTTGCGGAGTGCCCCTCTTGACACCTCTACGTTCCGAAGATGAACCCAAACTAGTGCGAACAACTCTCGACGTAAGCAGCAGTTTGACAAGCTCGACAAGAGACGCGGTCACATTTAGATGCGCGAGTGCGTCAGTAAAGGAAGCATGTTACTGGCCTTGTTTCAGCAGGGTCTCCACTGTTTCCCGTTTGGGTAACAAATAGGTTACACCTGCTATGAGGAAAGGTGGAAAATCCTAAGGGCGACCACAGAGTGAAAGCTGAAGCTCATGCTTATGCTGGTGTTTTGATTGTGAACACTCTGCGAAGAGAAACATTCACATGAAACGTGCTCATGAAGCTTCCCCTCCCCATGTTGCAGAAGATTACATTCGTAATTGTCCGGTGTATTCGTTCATTTTTATGTGTCTTATGAATGGATTTTATATATGAAATCACTGGACAATAACGAATGCGATCTTGAGCTTTGGCGATAGCATGGGCTGGGAAAGCTCCATGAGCACGTTTCACGTAAACGTTTCTCTTCACTGAGTGTTTGCAATCAAAAACCAGCATAAGCATCAGCTTCAGCTTTCACTCTGTGGTCGCCCTAAGGCCTATTTATCAACAGATGTATCTGTTGGGCGAGCTGATCACAATCGGTGGTCGGTGTGAATAAGTAGATAAGTAAAAAAATGCTAGTTTCCAGGGCGGCGTTTTAAAGGTTTGGCGACCTTCTGTAAATCGATGAGTTGATGTGATATAACTTTTGTTACTCGAAAGAAACTCCAACACTCTCCTAATTTGATGTTTTGAAAAAAAAAAAAAATATTTCATTTTGAAAACCCCTTGTCCAATTATCCTTACTTATCTTGTTGTTCACCAACAATTATCTGTTTATTCACTGAAGTTATCAGAAGTATAAAAATAATCAACTACCTTTTTTTAATTCTGAATATTCGTATTTCCTAGTGTGTAATAGTTAAACTCCGTGAATTATTGAGTAACTTCAGTGAATAAATAGATAATTGTTGGTGAACAACAAGATAAAGAAAATTGGATAAGGGGTTTTCAAAATGAAATATTTTTTTTTGCTCAAAACATCAAATTAGGAGAGTGTTGGGGTTTCTTTCGAGTATTTTATTCACACCGACCACCGTATATTTAACATTAATTTCCAAGGTTTACGCGAAAATGTCCCAATCGATTTTCTAGTAGTCTTACTTCTAAGACACCCAAACACTGCGAAATTTATTGACATGCTCTCTTGTAGCGGTGGGAAAAAAAAAAACTTTATACTAACAATGGAGAAGAAAATGACAAAACCGAACAACCCAAGTGTCGGTAGGAGGCAAGGCTGCGACTACCGGCGAGGGCTCGGGAGGTTCTCGCACCTCCTTAGTCGCCAGCGGCCATTCAAAAACAGTCGAGTCAGCATGGAAACCAGGCGGCTCAGACGGTCATGCTACTGGTTCAAAACCCAAGTTCGGGCTACAAACAACAATTGCAGTCAATCCCCTCGTTGCTGAGCTTGACCAGGATCGCTCGGAACAGGGGCTCGACATCACACCAGCAGAAGAGGAGCTTCTGTTTAATTCTCCTCAGTCAAGCAAGGGTGCTGCACGGCGTACGACCGTAAGTCCCAAGCAGACCAAGGAGGAACTCAGGCCCCTCAAGCAATATAAAACAGCCATTAGGCTGAAGCGGAACCTCGGCACCAGAGTAGACTTTACCCCGAAAAAGTTGGAAAGGCTAGCATGATTCGAGGAAACTATTGAGAATACCAGAAAGCGCTTCTCGACAAGAAGCGGATTTGCCAGCAGTGATCCGAAATTCTTCAACAGTATTGCGGAAAGTTAAAACAGAAAACTAGCTTTCAAGAGACAACGGTGGGATGAGGATCCACAATTCTCAAACAGTAAACAGTAATGTCCCTCACACATGCAACCTGCGAAAGGGAGATCAAATACAGCGGAAGAGCCCACTCGTGCCAAAAATACGAAGAAGAAAGACCGTTGCGAGCCTCTCGGCAAGTTAAGCCGGGAGAGGTGGGAGCTGGTCAAGACGTTGCTCTTCGACAAACTGACCGAAAGAGCTGTATGTGAAGATCAACACATGCCATCCTTCGATGACGCAGGTTGGTTTAACGACACAAAAATCAACAACAGTGGCAATAAAGCGATGCTTGAATGGTGCAAGAGCACCATTGCAACGCTTGACGGCATTTAGGAAGGAGCACAATTGGAAATAGTCGCAAAAGACCAAATTCCAACTGTGGCCAAGGCGAAAGTCTTATTACCAGCGAGAAAATCCGGACATTTCCACTGCGGACTGGGTAGTCCTACGTGTCAACGAGCACCTCGCAGAGACAAAAGCAGACACTGATTCTTCAAATTAGCAAAGAGGCAGAGGACATACTATACCCAATAATTGGGAATTGAAGCTGAAAAAGCGAAGCCCCATGGACGACAACAAGAACACGCTTGAGGCCAACGAAGTGGAGAAGGATCTAGGCATAGAACATTTAACCAAGGTGGCTGATGGCATAACGCTGAGCTGGGAGGACAGCGAATCTGGAACTGAAGACCCAATTGGTACAATACTTTCTACGGGTGAGAAACTGTATCCCTTGTAGCATGCTAAGGGTGTTGCAAATAAATCTGCACCACAGTAGTTCCGAGTCAGCAGAGCTACTACAGATGCTGCTTGATGACCCCTACGGTATTGTGCTCATCCAAAAACCATGCATTTCGGGGTAGGGACACATCAAAGGACCCTCAACTAGCATCTACAACGTATGGAATACTTCCAACATTTGCTTTGTACTCGCTGTTCCTTGCCTTACGGCATGGGTTCCTCCGTAAATATTTTAAATAAAGAGCTCCTTCTTTTGCCATTGTGCCACCCGTGCCAAAATCAGTAAGCGACTGCTCGCAAAATAAATTTCGGGAGATTGATTTCGGAGACTCCCAAACAAAATTTTCATCGGATATGAAAGAGCAAGCTCGTTATGGATTCTCGAATAAAAGAACCGCTATGTCAGCAATTATGTTATAGACAACAATGGCAGTTAAATAATTCAAAATAAATAAAATAAATAAAATAAAAATAAATAAAATAAATAAGTCGACATACCTCAATATTCACGATGGAGATTTTCTTTCCAAAACTGAGTAATTGGACTTATCCAAGTACGCACATTATTTTTCGAGATGTCTAAAAATGCACATTCCTATAATTAACAAAGTATTGGATTTTAGAGTTACCCACTACTCTACAGTGCGTAGAGCACTTGTAGGAGTAATTTAATGCACTTAACTCATTTTCGGTATAAATTGACTTATCTACTTATTCTCCGAGACCACACACATATACTTGAAAATCCCTTATAAAAGAAATCCTTCAAATTGTTATTACCAGGCCCTTTCCAATTTTCAGACCGCTTAAAAACTTCGCGGACATCAGATTCAGTAACCTCAGTGAAAATCATACCGGGCAACCTGGCATGGCGGGTGGTTTTGGCAGTGATCCACTCAGTATGTTGGGTGTGTGGAGCAGGAGTTGCGAAAGTCCACCCCAATATTGTTCCGCGTTAGTCACTGAGAATTCAATGGTGGGGCTGGCCTGTTGATCCTCGTTCATCGACTAGTATAGAAGTTCCGCAAGCTTTTGTATGGAATCAGCGTTCTGAATTATGGGATTTCCAGAGGAGCACTTTTAGCCGTTTTATTACGTTGCCCGAGGTGCACATGGCATAAGATGATTTAGCACGGACGTAGGATTGGTTTTGTTTCAGTCGGTAGGAAATGATTCATTCCAATGAAGCGCCACCTTCCGTACTATACGGATGCAAATCGTATGTAAAATTATCGGGACCGAACAAAATGTTTCGAAACATTCGAAATAAAGAGTTTCGGGGATATCGAGGTTCGACTGTAGTTAGTTATATTTCCATTGTTTTCATATAAACAAATTAAAATTGTGTTTTTTTTAAATGAGATTTTTAATTGTGTGCAATTGTTGCAAGTCGACCACGTCAGTATATTAAACATGCACTTCGTAATGTTGGGAATTTGCGCATCCAATAAATCGATCTGTTAAGTCTTCATAAAAGTGTAAGAGTGGAGGGCGGTACGAATTCTTTAATGTAACACAATATACATACAGTTTCTGAGCAAATAAAAAGGATTTATTTTACATGGTGACCGCGATTCTGTATAACTAGAACAGAACAACATACACGCATCACTCTATGATCTAAATGACGATTTTCTGTTGGTATGTCGTTATTCAAAGAGGCATCCCAACAAAAAGTGTGGCTTACCAAATAGGGAAGGTAGCTGGGTGGGCAAAACTTGAAAATCATGGGTGGTACGAAATGTTAAGGACAGGGTATAATAACAAAATTCATCAATGTCACAGGTATTTTTCCAACCAACGATGCCCGTCAATTATTATTAGCCTCATAGGCTACTCTTCTTCGGAAGTTTGATGATCAAACCTTCCTTCCACTCAGTGGGAAAGGTCTCTGTACTCCATGCTTTATCAACAAGGGGGTGCAGCAAATCGGCATTTGCTCTCGGTGTCGCTTGATAAAGTTCGGCAGGGATACCGTCGAGTCCGGCGGCCTCTCTTCGTTTTAATGCAATAATTGCAGTGGCTATTTCCTCTTTATGCTGTGTTTTGCTAGACAGCGGCTGGGCAATTTGCGTCTGCGGCTCGAGAGCAATTGATTCATCATTCAATGTCGGGGTTTTGTATGAAAATAGTACTAGTATGTTGGGCAGGTTGTCTATGCAATCAAGGATTTTTATATGTACGTGAGGAGAATGGATGGAAAGAGACGAATGTACTGTAGATGTAGAGTCCTTCGGTGGCAGCAAGGACATTCGAGAAAGGATATTTTTTGCAGTGAAACGATATATGGGGAATATGGGTGTCATATGAACCGGGATGAAGAGGCTAGTGTCCAGGAGTAGTGTAGATGGAATTCCGGGTCCTTCGGTGGCGACAAGGATATTCGAAAAAGGATACTTTTGGCAGTGAAGCGAAATACGGTCAATATGGGTGTCATATGAATCGGGGTGGACACCCGAATATCCAGGAGTAGTACGGATGGCATTTCGAGTCCTTCGGTGGCGAAAAGGACATTCAAGAAAGTCAATTGAAATATGGGCAATATGGGTGTCATATGAACCGGGGTGAAGAGGCGAATGCCTAGGAGTACTATGGACGGCATTCCGGATCCTTCGGTGGCGACAAGGAAATTCGAAAAAGGATATTTTTGGCAGTGAAGCGAAATATGGTCAATATGGGTGTCATATGAATCGGGGCGAACACCCGAATATCCGGAAGTAGTGCGGATGGCATTTCGACTCCTTTGGAGCGAAAAGGACATTCACGAAAGTTGAATGAAAAATGGACAATATGCGTGTCATATGAACCGGGGTGAAGAGGCGAATGTCCGGAAACACTATAAATGGCACTTAGAGTCCTTCGGTGGCGACAAGGACATTCGAAACAGGATATTTTGCTGGTAAGGCGAAATATGGGCAATATGGCTGTCGTATGAATCGGGGTGAAAAGACGAATGTCCAGGAGTAGTGTAGATGGCATTTCGAGTCCTTTGGAGCGAAAAGGACATTCACCAAAGTCGAGTGAAAAATGGGTAATATGGGTGTCATATGAACCGGGGTGAAGAGGCGTAGATGTAGATAACATTTCTAGTCCTTCGTCTACTTGCACAGCATTTACTCAAAAATGGTGGTGCGGACCAGAACAACGCTCGTTCTATCAACCAGGCTAAATGCGCATACGGCATGCTCTCCAAAATCTAGCAAAGGAGTTATCTCAGCACCAAGACCAAGCTGGGCCTGTTTCGCTCCCTGGTAATTTCTGCGTTTGTGTATGGTAGCGATACATGAAAAGTTCCAGTAAGAGTTACCAGAAAGCTGCAAGTATTCGTCAACTCATGTCTTCGTCGAATTATAAGAAGTTTCTGGCCTGAAACAATATCAAATGAAGAGCTAAGTTGGCGTACGGGGCAGATGCCAATCGACGAATTGATATGCAGGGAAAATTGCAGTGGGTAGGTCACACATATCGGAAGAGTGATAAATGCACTGCTTTGCACGTCATGAAATAGAACCCCGTTTCCAACCAAGGCCGACCAAAAGGGGGTCCTAGAATCACATGGCCACGATCTGTGGCAAAGGAGTGTAGCGCGCTGGGTAAGTCTGTTGTAAGCTGCACCCTATTCCCCAGAACAGAGTACGATGGCGCGCAGAAGTGCAGCTTTCTGGCAACTCCTACGGAAATTTTCCATGTACTGCACCCATACAAAACTACAGACAGTTCCCGAGAGCGAAAAAATATCAGCTTGATGTTGATGCTGAGACAACTGCTCTGCCAGATTTTCGACAGCATGCCGTATGCGCATTTAGCCTGGTTGATAGAACGGGCATTGTCCTGGTCCGCACTACAATTTTCGAGGAAATGCTGCGCAAGTAGACGAAGGACTCGAAATGCCATCTACATCTACGCCTCTTCACCCCGATTCATATGACACCCATATTACCTATATATTATGCTTTACTTGTAAAAAGTCTTTTTCGGATATCCTTGTCGCCACCGAAGGATCCGGAATGCCATCTATAGTACTCCTGGATATTCGCCTCTTCGCACCGGTCCATATGACACCCATATTGACCATATTTCGCTTTACTGCCAAAAACATCCTTTTTCGAATGCCCTTGTCGCCACCGAAGGATCCAGAATGCCATCTCAGTACTCCTGGACATTCGCCTCTTCAACCCGGTTCATATGAAACCCATATTGCCCATTTCTCACTCGACTTTCGTGAATGTCCTTTTCGCCACTGAAGAACTCGAAATGCCATCCGTACTACTCCTGGATATTCGGGTGTCCACCCCGATTCATATGACACCCATATTGACCGTATTTCGCTTCACTGCCAAAAGTATCCTTTTTCGAATATCCCTGTCGCCACCGAAGGATCCGGAATGCCATCTGCACTACTCCTGGACACTCGCCTCTTCATCCCGGTTCATATGACACCCATATTCCCCATTTATTGCTTCACTGCCAAAAATATCCTTTCTCGAATGTCCTTGCTGCCACCGAAGGACTCTACATCTACAATACATTCGTCTCTTTCCATCCATTCTCCTCACGTACATATAAAAATCCTTGATTGCATAGACAACCTGCCCAACATACTAGTACTATTTTCATACAAAACCCCGACATTGAATGCTGAATGAATTGCTCTCGAGCCGCAGACGCAAATCGCCCAGCCGCTGTCTAGCAAAACACAGCATTAAGCGATCCTCACACCGGCGCGACAAAAAATCGCCCAGCGGATTCGCGACGTAAATTTTCGCCGCGACAAAAATCTGACTACAGCATTGTACGGAGGTGCCCACACCGACGCGAAATTTCGCCACTTTGTGCAGCGATTTTGTCGCGACGACAAAAAATCGCTGAGTGTGATTTGATTTTCGTCGATACCTTCTTGTTTACTTCAGAAATAGTTGTTTATTCGATATGGCTAGCGATATCGAAAAACTTATTATTTATTTCAAGCTCCCGCTTTTTTCGAGCAAAGCAGTAAGCAACGGATGCATTAAACTTATGCCATGCACGCATAGTCTTCTTTCCCTAAGAAGGCAGAATTTTTCCTGACGACGTTATCCACTGTTAAAGGAATTCAATTTACCTTTGCCTTTCTTCATCCTTAGCCACTGCTACAAACAAAACAGTTTCTTCCTCTTAGGAGTTCATGCTAATGTTTCCGATTGTGAATTTTGCCGTGGCGGTGTGGCGTCAAAATTCGCTGCAGACTCAGTTACACAACAAAATACACAACGAATACTGAATGCGATTTTTTTCCGCGGCGATTTTTTGTCGCCTCGGTGTGAACATTTAAAAATCGCCACGAATTTCCGTCGCGAATACGCCGCGAATTTTGTCGCTGCGATTTTTGTCGCGCCGGTGTGAGGATTGCTTTAGTCGGGGCAGTGGACCGTATACGCACTTTTTGATGGTTGGCTAAATTATTTATTTAAGGGGGAACTCACCACAGGTTACACGGCGAAGTGTTCTTTCCACCGCCTCATTTGATCTTCTTCCAAGATAAGTAGCTTTCCATCACTATCCTTCACCGGATTTTGGCAGGAGTTACGACCACCTGTAAACTCCTTGATGACACCGTATACGGCGTTCAAGTTGTTACTTGTTGCGGCTTCTTCTGTTGAGGCTAAAAGAGAATTCGCTTAAACTCTTTTATCACGTCGCACACTAAGCTGAACTTCTCGAGCTTTCTGATGGTAAAGGAGTTGGATGCTGCTCCGATTGTCGCCTGATGCTGCAGCCAAACGAACCTTCAGTACTTTTCTTTCAACAGTCCGCTGCCTTGAAGCGCCGGACATCCAGGACTTATTTCGGTAATCCGGGTTTGTGCCAAAGATGGTAACTGCGTTATCAATGTTCGCATTTTTTATGACATCCGAGTTTTCATTTATGTCACTATCTGAGTGACTAGTTATCTCAGATGCTTTTTGCACAAGATGGTCATTATATTGTTGTAAGACAGCTGGATTTTTTAGTCGAGCGGTGTTGAATTTGCGGCGTCTGGGTCTTTCATCGCTAGGACGGAGCAAGGAATCCGTAATCGAACATTAGCGATCATAAGATAATAGTCTCTTCCCATCCCAATATCGGCACCCTTCTTGATTCGCACGTCCAGGAGGCTAATGGCAAAGTGATCGAGGTAGTCCTTTTGCTCAAACATAGTACCACCGATGAAGAGACTGTGAAAGTTGCAGAACTCTACAAATCGTCCACCGTTGTCATTACGATCACCAAGACCGTGTCTTTCCATCACATGTCTGAGTCCATAGTTATCAGCGCCAACTTTAGCATTCAAATCACCCATAATGATTATAATGTCACCTTGTTCTGCTTTGAATGGCGTTTAGTTCTTCGTAGAAGGAGTCTTTCGCCAAGACATTGTCGGGTTCAGTTGGAGCATAACATTGTATTATTGAGATGTTCGCCATTTGGGTCCGAAACCCGACGGTCATGATTCTGTTGGCGACCATATTTCAGGATAAGAAACAGTTTTGTGTGCTTCTGGTTAAAAAGAGCCCCACACCTGACTCACGATTACTACCGGTAGCTCTACCGGAGTACAACGTTACATTGCTACCCGTTGGAGAAATAAATTCTCCACTGTTCCACCATCTTATCTCACTAACTCCTAAAATGTTTAATTTATGCCTCAGAAATTCACTCTCTAATTGAAGATATAGTGCGTCCGCAGATTTCTGATCCATTGTCCAGGAGAGTACACATATTCCAGAATCCAATCTTTGTCATTGTACGATAGCCGAAAGTCGTAACAGTGGAGTCAGCCCTTATCCGAGGCAAAGTTGACGTTTCGATAGCATATAAAAGGTTTCGGATAGTGCAAGTTGCTGGCATACACATCCTTCCTTTGCTTGTCGGTTTTAACGGCAGATCATCAAACGGAAAGCCGTGGTATTATTTTTACACCCCACTCCACAGGGGGAAGGTTTACCTCAATCAAATCATCGCACCGCCATCACTGGGGGCTTGACATTGGTTAGCAGTGGTCAGTGATCACTGCCGTTCCAGAAGGCGCCCACGCGGAGGACTATGGAAGAGAAATTTTTGCCCCACCATGAATTTCAGAAAGCAAAATCGAAGAAGAACGCGTAGCTGAAAAGAATCGACCCTTGTCGGGCATCTTTGGTATTTGCTATAATTTTTATATAGTAAATCATTTTGCAGTATTTCTTCGAATATTTGAAGATCATACTCTCTCCAGGTACCAAACATTTTGGAGGGGGCCGGGCCCCCCTCTGGATCCGGCACTGGAGGAAATACTCCATTTTCCTCTTAATGTCCTTTGTACTGTTCTATTCTGTATCGTAACTGCATTTTCTATTCTGTACTGTTCTGGCTATAATGAAATGCGACTAATGTAAACATATTGGCAAAACAAAGCAGTTAAATTGAATGGGAGGATTCGTATTGCATTCAAGGACGCACTTCTCTAGAACTAGGATATAATTTCCATGTGGGATTTAATTGGGATAATTAGTTAATATGGCAATGATTGTTATTCTAATGAGTTCATTTAAACAGAAAATTACAGTATGGCAAATGTGAATTTTGCAGTTTGTAACAGATGCATTGGAAAACATTGTACTGTTTTTATTTATTTATTACTAGGTCAGGCGACGGATACTGCGACTGTAAGCGATCTATTGTGCCATAGCCTTTTTTCTAAGGACAAAAGACCCTCCACTAATCTGACAAAAGCCAGTAAGTCCATTGTGGAGGTACTCCTGATGATACCGGCCTTTACAGCACCCTCTCCAAGAATCAATCCATTTGACCGAGCATTCACCCCGCATTTACAGAGAAGATGAAGGTGAAGCTGTTGTCCTCTCTAGGCGTAAACGACTCTCCATCTCGTTGGACAGACCCATAATGTTGAGGGGATTCTCACCCATTCGTGCCCCGAGAGGTATCCCACGACCAATCTCAAGTCCGTCCTACTCAAACAGGGTGGCGTCCGTCGTTAACATTGAAAATATTTATCAATTCTTTAGACTGCCGTTGACCTGGAAGGTTGTTCCAGTGTTGTAGTCTTTTATTTTCAAACCATCCCCTAACCAATGACCTGGCTGAGCCCGCACCTAGACCACAGTATTCATCCGATATGCAAAATTGCAAGAATGAACCTTTCCTGGGGAATTCATCCGCAGCTTCATTACCATTAATGCCCTGATAGGTTAGGTTAGGTGGCGGCCTCACGGCCCCCCATAAACCACTTGGGTTCATAGCGATGCCACAAAGAAACAACAGAGATCGGTAAGTGTTGGTATGAGTCGTAAGCAACAAGTCCTTGTTGAGCTCGAAGGTTTTCGTTGCGATTTCGAATCTTAAAAGATTCATTATATTAAGGTTTGCAATCGCTTTAAGGTTGCGGAGTAAGTAGGCTCCAAAGCATATATGTCTTGTCCTTGCGACTGCCAGACATTCGCACAAGAGGTGTTCCAAAGCTTCCTTGGTATTTGGAAGCTTACAATTTCTGCAGCTGCTGTCTGTGATCAATCCCAGTCTGTGTGCTTGTTCTGCTTTCTTGGTACGTTCTTCAATGTTACGACTCCAAGTATTTTGCGTGAGTCATCAAAGTTAAGTCGAGGTAGAAGTCCTGAACTTTAGCTCTTCTTGTGTAGAGAACCAGTTCACTCTTTCGCGGGTTCACACTTAGCCCGACTTTACCTGCCCATTTTCGTAGCCTACTTAGAGCCATTGCTGTAAGGTCTGATTGAAATGCCTATCTCTTCGCTAAGCATGGGGTACATAGCCCATTCTGATACAGCCTTTGAAGATAGCAACAATCAGATTGCTATGGAGTCAGCAGCTTTTTATTTTTTTGCATAGCAGGTGTGATCTCATTCGGTCCGGCTGATTTATACAGGTCAAAGAAATTAATGGTCCGTTTTACGCGTCTGGCCGTGAAGAGTCCTGGTATGTTGCTGCGGCGCGAGTTTCTTTTTAAAGATGTTGTCAGCACTTCCTTCCGTCCATTGTCCATACCCCTTGCTGAGTGTAGATGGCGGTGTCGGATTTTTGGAGATGACTTTCCTCAGCCGCGATGCTTCTGATGTGCATTTAATTTGCCTGCAGAAGTCCCGCTAGCTTTTTGAAGGATTTGAGTGAATTCCTATATTAGCCCCAGTCTTCGTCTTTCCCTGCGCGCTTAGCAGTGCTAAAGAGCGACCGTACCTTACGGAGACATGCGCCGATATCTGTACTCCACTATTTCGGCTGAGCCTTTTTTGAAGGATTACTGCAAGAGTATAACGCCCTGAAAGCATTGATGACCATATCTGTTAGAAACTTAGGCAATACAATCCTTAGGGATTAGCCATCGATCCTGGATAGGAGCCCCACCTGTAGACTTCTGTAATACAGCGGTGACACCAGGAACAAAGCCTTATCTGGATCACAGGAGGAAGAAGAAGAAGTTAGAAACTTATTCATGCGTTGGATGCTTTTAACGTTACGTAAATATTCTGGATGTTTATTGGTGAGCTTGTTGCGTCTGTTTTTTGCATATAGTTCCCAATCGATATTCCTTGGATTTCTATATGCTTTGACCTGATTACGGGCTTGAAGTACAATGTTAAATCTAATGTACCTGTGATCCGAGAAGGAGGGTCTTTCCAAGACCTTCCAGTCAAGGATATCGTAGTTATTTAAATTCGTATTGAGTGTTTGATATAGAACATTCTCGCTGGTGGGCCCTTTAAATGTAGGTTCATTTACCACGATAGCGATATTTAGGTGAGTATTGAAAATAAAGTTTAATAGTGACTTACCTCGTGCATTGTCGTCCTTACTATGCCAAAAGGTTATGATGGGCGTTTGCGTCACTGCCGATCACTAGTTTCGCTTTCCTCATCATCGAGTGCTCTACTAGCGTCTATAGCTGCTGCGGTGGTGCCGCTGCGTCATAGGCTGAAACAAGAATAATTGTTTAAGTGTTGCCATCCACATGAACCACCGTTAAATCCTTCGGGCTTTTGTCGTAGTCAAGAATTACATTTTTAGACCCTTTTTAGTCATTACGGCCGTTCTCTTTCTGCGTTCCTTCTTCGTTGAAATTACGTTGTATCTACCAGTAGAGAGTCCCTTGATGTGTCCCTCCCCCGAAATCCACGATTCCTGGATGAGCACGACATCGTAGGGGTCATCAAGCAGCGTCGGTAGTAACTCCGCTGACGCGGAACTACTGTGGTACATATTTATTTGCAGCACCCTTAGCATGCTGCAAGGGATGCACTCTCTCCTGGCCTGATCATGCCTATTTTCAATGCCTACTAGATCATACTGCCAGCATTTGACAAAAATTTCAAGGCTCTAGCTTCATTCTATCGAAAGCTATCGTGCGAACGAACAGACAGACAAGGCTACATCGAATCAGAAGGTGACCCTGATCCGGAGGTAATGCAATGTATTTGCTATACCTCCGGAGCCTCCTTTTGAAATGTAACATATTTTCGTCGTGATAAAAACAATAGACGAGTACCCTATACTTTTAAAGTCTAGGGCGATTGTTGCCAACCTCTTGCTTGCTGGTCCATCCCGAACTTAGGTGGGTTTGTAAAGGATGAGCATAGATTAAGAGTCACTTATGCTACGATAATTTATCATTTTAAGTTAAACTATAACTGTAATTGGAGTAGCATTTATAGTGAACAATCACCTCAAACCGCATATTACTGACTTCAAACCCATAAATGAACGGCTGTGTGCGATTCGCATCAAGACTCGATTCTTCAATCTCTGGCTCATCAATGTGCATGCCCCCACTGAAGTTAAAGAAGACGCAGTAAAAGACGAGTTCTACGCCCGCCTTGAAACTCTCTTCGACTCACTTCCAACAAACGACGTCAAATTGCTGCTGGGAGACTTTAACGCGAAAGTCGGGAATGAAAGCTGGCATCGGGGGACCACTGGAGGCCACAGCCTCCATGAAGAATGTAACGATAACGGCCAGCGACTTATAGACTTCGCCTGCAGCAGGAATCTAGTCGTAAGCTCTACGTGTTTCCCGCATCGACGCATTCACAAGCAGACCTGGAAGTCTCCAGACGCACATACCGTCAACCAAATTGACCACGTCCTCATTTGCAGGAGATGGGCGTCTAGTGTGATGGATGTCCGCTCCTATCGAGGAGCAAACTGCGATTCAGATCATCACTTGGTGAAGACGACCTACAGATGTAGAATTTCCTCAGTGCACCAGTCAAGAATCAGCCCTCCCAAAATCTTTGCGGTTGATAAGCTCTTGAGTGATGCTACAGCGGTGGCGTATACTACCGCCCTTGAGGAAAAACTATCACCTATGCTACACAACATCAGCAACACAGGCGTCCATGGGCTCTGGGAAGAACTCAAGGGTACCATCAAGGATGTCGCAGAGAAGGTCGTGGGATATAAAGCCCGGCGAGCGCGAAATGACTGGTTCGACGAAGAATGCAAAAATTCACTTGACGCGAAAAACGAGGCCTACAGACAATGGATTCAACGAGGAACCAGAGCCAGAAGAGAAAAATATGACGAGCTACGGCGAATATCGAATAGAATAATTAGACGTAAGAAACGTAAATACCTTGACGAGCAGTTGCTGAACATAAACGAAAACTTAGCTAATAGGAACACCAGACAAGCGTACAAACTAGTAAATACAATTAAGAACGGCTACCAACCCAGGACTAGCCTTTGTAAGGACAAGGATGGAAACATCATCAGCGACACCGATGGTATTAACAAACGATGGGCCTCTTATTTTGAAGAGCTTCTAAACCGACCATCTAACATCCCCACACAGGAAGCTCTCGACGATATTGTTGATTTAGGCCCACCCATTCAACCCCCGACAGTAGAGGAAGTTGATCTCGCGTTGCGGTCACTAAAACGAAATAAAGCGCCGGGCGCTGACGAGATTCCAGCTGAACTGCTAAGATTCGGTGGAACGAGTCTAGTTGATGCCATACATCAATTACTCCTACGAGTATGGGAGAACGAGGAGATCCCAGACGATTGGCGCAGAAGCATCATCTGTCCAATTCATAAAAAGGGAGATAAACTGCGGTGTGAGAATTACAGGGGCATCTCACTAGTTTGTACGTCCTATAAAATTTTGACGAAAATTCTGGAAAATAGAATAAAACCGTACGCAGAACGAGTCATTGGCGAATATCAAAGCGGTTTCAGACCTGGTCGCTCCACAACCGATCAGCTCTTCTCAGTCAAACTGATACTCCAGAGGTGCTGGGAATACAACGTAAACGTATACCAAATCTTTGTCGACTTCAAGCAGGCATACGACAGTATCGATCGTGGAGTACTGTACAACATCATGCTGCAATTTGGTATACCAGCAACATTAGTGCGACTGACAAAGATGACGATGACCAACTCCGTCTCACAAGTCAGGATCCAGAATAGACTTACTGATCTATTTGAAACACGCACTGGTTTGAAACAGGGCGATGGACTGGCTCCGACGCTCTTCAACCTAGCACTGGAATACGTTATTCGGGCCATGAATTTGGACAACAGCAAGACGCTACTCATCAAGTCGACACAATTAGCAGCGTACGCCGACGACATCAACATCATGTCCCGAAGATTGGCTGACGCAGAAGAACTTCTGCATACGCTCGATACCGCTGCAAAGGAAGTTGGATTACGTATTAACGAGGGTAAAACTAAAATAATGATGCAATCGGTGACAAGGACACCTGCACAACCAAGCATCAATGTGGGGGACCTCAACATCGAGTTCGTGAACAACTTCATTTACCTGGGTTGCAACCTGTCAAGGGACGCCAACGAAACTGACGAAATCAAGCGACGGATACAGTTAGCTAATAAGACTTTTTTCTCGGTTCTCCCCATAATGAAATCGAAACATGTGCACAGAAACACGAAGCTCCGCGTGTACAAAACCATTGTACGACCAGTGCTATGCTATGGCTGCGAAGCATGGACCCTAGCTCAAGCCTCCGAAAACATGCTAGACACTTTCGAACGTAAGGTTCTACGGCGAATTTTCGGGGCTGTTTGCGATCGAGATGGATGGCGCATCCGGTACAACCATGAGTTGTATGAAATGTACGATGAGCTGCAAGTCTCGAAAATCGTCAAACTACAACGACTTCAATGGGCAGGGCATGTACAAAGAATGGACGATGATCGCATGCCTAAGAGAGTAATGAATGCAGAACGAGTCGACGGAGCGAGATTGCGAGGACGACCGAGATCTCGTTGGGAGAGCTCAGTAGGTGTGGACGCCGCGCAGCTGCTGGGCTCCCAAAATTGGAGGACGCGGTCACGTGACCGAGATAATTGGAGGACAATGATCCAGGCGGCCAAGGCCCGACGTCGGGCTGTCGCGCCACGATGATGATGATGATAACTGTAATTCTTGAATTATTCCGATTTTTAGAATGCCACATCAAAACATATCTGCTCGTAGACGCTTGAAATGCATGTAATACAGCATTCAATCGACTACTGGTAATCCGTAAGTTCCCAAAAATAATTACTCAATTATTGCTAAATTTGAAATTTTAATTACAAAACTTTCTCTCATAGCCAATAAAATTTAAATAATCATCTTAATTTCTGTGAAAAATGTCTGCATTTGTGTTATAGTGCCAATTGTTATCATTAATCAGTCCAGACACCGAATTTTCCACGAATCGGGCTCTTACCCGAATTTGGCTGCATCAGTGCTTTATTTATTTTGTTACCTAGTAACATACTAGCGTAGCTCTTATCAATGGTTGCCGTCCTGAAAGCGTCTGATCTGAATCAGATGGATCTGACTTTTTTCGATTTCTTCTCCATATGCTTTCCCTTCTGGTAAAACATGTGCCGTCAACAAAATGCCAGGAATATTTTTTGGATCCCGAAATTGACAGTTGACGGCACATGTTTTACAGGAAGGGAAAGCATAAGGAGGCAAAATCGAAAAAAGTCAGATCCATCTGATTCAGACCAGACGCTTTCAGGACCGCGACCAATGTAACAATTTTAAATGTAAATCTAAATATACTCGTAAAGTCACAATTGTTTTGGGATTAAGCTGCTGAGTAATTGAAGAAAGTATCATGATTGCGCATATTGCGGTCAACAATAATATCAGTACAAAGAACACGTTGTCTATAGATGGAAACATCTTTAGGTATGGAATGGTAGTCATTAAAAGTTAGAATTGTCATATTACAAAGGTGAATGTCAAATTAGAGCATCACTTTTTATATTCTTATCATAGACGCGTAATGTAAATGTTTGTTTAACACGCACGATAGTCATATCTTTGGGTGTAATGAGAGACGTAAAGTATCTTTTGATTAGATTATAGTACAATGCCTTCTTATAGGCTATGTATGATATAATAAAAATTCTATATGTGGATTCCTAAATGGAGGTAAAAATATTCCGCAAAAATCATACATTGCCGTGCATTCCGATGGTTTCGGGCAGTAACTACAACAGGGGTTTTAGCAGCTTTGGTCTTCACACATCACGCCTGTGTGACGACCAAAATTTCTCGTTGCTTCCCCGATAGATTAAGACAGCTCCCAAGGAGTGGAATCCATCGTGTGGACAAAACCAGGTGACATTTCTGAGGTACAAATTAAATATCTTAGGAGTTAGTGAGATAAGATGGTGGAACAGCGGAGAATTCATCTCTCCAACGGGCAGCACTGTAATGTTGTACTCCGGTAAAGCTACCGGTAGTCGTCGTGAGTCAGGTGTGGGGCTCCTTTTAACCAGAGCCGCGCGAAACTGTCTCTTATCCTGGGAACCGGTCTCTGACAGGGTCTTGACCGCCAGGTTCCGGACCAAAATGAGGAACATCTCAATAATACAATGTTATGCCCCTACTGAACCCGACAATGTCTTGGCAAAAGACTCCTTCTACGAAGAACTAAACGCCGTTCAGACCAGAACACCTAAAGGTGACATTATAATGGTTATGGGTGATTTGAATGCGAAAGTTGGCGCTGATAACTATGGGCTCAGACATGTGATGGGGAGACACGGTCTTGGTGATCGTAATGACAACGGTGAAAGATTTGTAGAGTTCTGCAACTTTCACAGTCTCTTCATCGGTGGTACTATGTTTGAGCATAAGGACCACCACAAAATCAGTTGGTCCTCTGTTGATCGGCGCAGAACACAAAATCAGATCGACCATTTTGCCATTAGTAAAAGATTCAAGAGTTGCCTCCTGGACGTGCGAAACAAGAAGGGTGCCGATATTGGGATGGGAAGAGACCATTATCTTATGATTGCTAATGTTCGATTGCGTATTGCAGCCGTGCGTCGCCCCAGCGACGAAAGATCCAGGCCCCGCAAATTCAACACCGCTCGACTAAAAAATCCAGCTGTCTTACAACAATATAATGACCATCTTGCGCAAAAAGCGGCTGAGATAACTAGTCACCCAGATAGTGACATAAACGAAAACTGGGATGCCATAAAAAATGCGTACATTGATAGCGCAAATACCATCCTTGGCCCAAACCCGGATTGCCGGAATAAGCCCTGGATGTCCGACGCTTCATGGCAGCGGATTGTTGAAAGAAAGGAGCTGAAAGTTCGTTTGGCTGCAGCATCAGACGACAATCGAAGCAGCATCGAACTCCTTTACCGTCAGAAAGCTCGAGAAGTTCAGCGTAGTGTGCGACGCGATAAAAGAGTTTATGCGAATTCTCTTTTAGCGTCAGCAGAAGAAGCCGCTAGAAGTAACAACTTAAACGCCGTATACGGTGTCATCAAGGAGTTTACAGGTGGTCGTAACTCCTGCCAACATCCGGTGAAAGGTAGTGATGGAAAGCTACTTATCTTGGAAGAAGATCAAATGAGGCGGTGGAAAGAACACTTCGCCGCGGTCTTGAACCGTGTAACCTCTGGTGAAGTTCCCCCTCATATAGATAATTTAGCTAACCATCAAAATGTGCGTATACGGTCCACTGCCCCGACTAAAGAGGAAATAGTCACTGCAATTATTGCACTAAAACGAGGAAAGGCCGCCGGACTTGACGGCATCCCTGCCGAACTTTATCAAGCAGCGCCAAACGTAACTGCCGATTTGCTGCACCCACTTGTTGATAAAGCGTGGAATACAGAGACCTTTCCCACTGAGTGGAAGGAAGGTTTGATCATCAAACTTCCAAAGAAGGGTAGCCTCACAGACTGTAATAATTGGAGAGGCATTTGTGTGCTTCCTGCCGTTGCCAAGATAATAGCTAAAATCGTCCTGGAAAGACTAAAGGCCCACTTAGAAAGCACAATTGATGAAGAGCAGGCTGGCTTTCGATCCGGATTCTCCTGTGTCGATCACATTAACACCTTGCCAATCATCATCGAGCAATGCGCTGAATACGATTCTCCGCTTCACTTGCTTTTCATCGATTTCGAAAAGGCTTTCGATAGTGTGAACCGGGATTCTATATGGGCGGCCTTGCGCAGGAGAGGCATCCCTGAGAAGCTTGTGGCTATTATTAAGGCAACCTATGACGGCGCGAAATGTCGCGTTCTGCATAAAGGTAAGGTGTCGGAGGACTTTGAGATTCGCAGTGGAGTTCGGCAGGGGTGCATCCTCTCACCGATCCTATTCCTCATTGTGATCGGCGATGTGTTGCATGCAGCCCTATCCGGACTCGACAGAGGAATTCAATGGACTTTGACATCTTATCTACAACATCTGGACTACGCTGACGACATATGCCTACTCTCCCACAAAATCATGGATCTGTCCGCAATGGCGTTAGATCTCGAGAGGGAGGCAAGCAAGGTTGGGCTAAAGATTAATACCAACAAGACCAAGGTTCTTAGCCCGCCGTTGCGAAAAAGAAATCCGACACCTATTGCCATCAATATTAATGGGCAGCCTGTGGAGAAGGTAGACAACTTCGTCTACCTGGGTAGCATCGTTGCCGAAAATGGTGGTACGGAGCAGGACATCGCTCGTCGTATCAACCAGGCTAAACGCGCATACGGCATGCTGTCCAAAATCTGGCAGGGCAGTTATCTCAGCATCAAGACCAAGCTGGGCCTGTTTCGCTCCCTGGTACTATCAGTGCTTTTGTATGGGAGCAGTACATGGAAAGTTTCCGTAGGAGTTACCAGAAAGCTGCAAGTTTTCGTCAACTCATGTCTTCGTCGAATTTTAAGAATTTTCTGGCCCGAAACAATATCAAATGAAGAACTAAGTCGGCGTACGGGTCAGATGCCAATCGACGAATTGATACGCAGGCGAAAATGGCAGTGGATAGGTCACACATTGCGGAAGAGTGATAACTGCATTGCTATGCATGCCATGAAATGGAACCCCATTTCCAACCAAGGCCGACCAAGAGGCGGTCCTCGAATCACATGGCGTCGATCTGTGGC
Source organism: Chloromyia formosa (assembly GCA_964017055.1). Taxonomy (NCBI): domain Eukaryota; kingdom Metazoa; phylum Arthropoda; class Insecta; order Diptera; family Stratiomyidae; genus Chloromyia; species Chloromyia formosa. The sequence continues at coordinate 14,056,828 of OZ024817.1, forward strand.
AAAGGAGTGTCAGGTACTGGGTAAGTCTTTTGGGGAGTTGCGTCCCATTGCCCAGAACAGAGTACGATGGCGCGCAGGAGTAGTTGACGCGCTATGCCCCGCTAGGGGTTAAGGCAAAGTAGTATTAGCTATCAGCCAATTAATTTTTTGGTGGTCGTGGAGAGCAAAGCCATTTCATTGATTTGGACTAGCAATGATCCACTCCGTCCCATACTTAAGAATTGAATATATACTCTTTTGTGAAAAATTTTCTCTAGGTCTTTGGTAGCGAATGGCTGGCTAAAAAAAACGTAAACTATAAGGATCGACTTTAATATTACAAGCGGGCCATCCGATGTGTGTCTAATATGCACTTTTATGGACTTGCGAAAATGTCACGAGCGATTTTCTATTAGTTGAACTGGGCGCTAAATTTTTTTAGGTCGGTAATGTATCGATTCAGGGATATCCCCCTCGTTCAAAATCGTTAAGTGAAAGAACTTGGTCTGGTTGAGAATTCGTCTCCCAAATCTGAATGGCTGAATTTCCTGTCATTAGTTCGACGGCTCACTTTTAAGGTTGCATGATCCTCCCCTGTTAAGTTTACAACAACCCACGTCAAATTATGTGTGTTTGATAAACCATCTCGAATACCCTGTGTAAGCTGCTTGACTAGCTTAACAGAAAAGTATAGAAACAACAATAACACACAAAACCCTTGATGACGGACTTTCGATACAATATCGACCAACGAAAAATCGAATCTCTATTTTTTTACCCAGTAGAAAAAAAATATACATATTTTTTTTGTAAACATCCCAACTAATATTACGTTTACACTATCCGCAGATTACTTCATCTGCGCCAGCTGAGATAATCTGCGACTGTCAAATACATACAATTTTGAACTCACCACACCCAGATTACGCTGCAGATGAAGTAATCTGGGGATAGTGTAAACGTAATATAACAGTTTGCCTCTTATAAAACTCTTGAAGTGGATGATTTATCTCCAGTAGAATACTAAAAAAGCCTTACGAGCGTTTTACGAGAATTAAATGACTCACTTTCTTAGAGTTATTTTATCTTGTAGCAAGAGTTCAACTCTTCTAACGAGAGTTACACATGTCTCACAATACTCTTACAAGAATTTCATTCAAGGAACTATACTCTTGTTATGAGAGCTAAGCTTCCTTATAAGTATAACTAAGATGAGAGAATATGATATACAGCAAGCTAGCCTTCGGCTAGCTTGCCGAAGGTATGATACCCTTCACGCGAAGGGTTTTGTGTTACATTTGCCACTTTGAAATTAGTAGTAAAACTTTTTCCGATTTCACTGTTCCTATAAGAGGTACGGATATATGAAATAGTGAGCCGATTTCAACCAAATTTAGGAACGTTGCTTAGCAGTCAATATGATTGAGTAATACGCATATTTCATAAAGATATCTTCAGAAATAAAAAAGTTTTTCTGGTAAAAACTTGCTTTTGGAACGGTCGTTCCTATGACAGCTATATGATAGAGTAGTCCGATTTCAACCAAATTCGGAAATGTAATTTAGCTAAAAATACAATTGATTAGTGTGAAATGTGTGTGTGTGTGGCAGCTATATGACGTAGTGGTCCGATTCCGTTGGTTCCGTCATATATACAGCGTGCAATAAAAAGAAGGCTTTGTGCAAAATTTCAGCTTGATAGCTTTAAAACTGAGGGACTAGTTTGCATAGAAACAAACACACAGACGGACAGACGGACAAAGCTTAATCGACTCGTTTCATCATACCGACCTAGAATATATATTGTTTATATGGTCGGAGATGCTTCCTTCTGTGCGTTGCAAACTTCATGACAAAGTTAATATACCCTATCACATCCGTGAAGGGTATAAAAATACACGGTTTTTGCTTGGCAAGTACGGGTAAGTAAAAGCTCATAAGAGTTTGTAGCTACTGTCACTCTGTGGCATTTTCGATAACAAATTAAAAAGTTTTTCCACACAAAATTATGTTGACTTTGGATAACGTTGTTAACTGAAAATCTCATTGTCAGAGGGCGAATTTTCTTATACAACTTAAACGCTCATTATGAGAGCGCGACTCTTCTTATGGAACTAAAAGTCCCACTAAGAGATTCATTAGTTTGACATCAGCGGTGACATCAAGCGAATTATTTTGTATCGCGAGTTGCATGATCATTTAGGTGGCAGATCTGTTATACCTACTAGAGACAATGGTCCATCCAGGGTAGTTGAAAACCATTGTCACTGCTGTGTAGACTGACGGATGGCGTTAAGTGGCCAATGTCGGGTAACCGACAGAACGATGGGCCATCGGATGGCTACAAATGGCTTGGGTAGCCATTTTCCAGAAAGAAAGAAAAGACATTTTTGACCTAATCTTTTATAAGGCTCTCATTATAAAAGTTAATCTCTCGTAGGAGATCTCTAAGAGTTGAACTGTCATAAAAAAGGCTGCATAACGGTACATGACGATAAGATATGATCTTGTAATAAGAGTAAAACTACATCAGAGCAAGGAGGTGCATGCTGGCAACTGCATTCTCCGACTGGGCCACATGGAACAGCTGTCTCGCTATGCCCCACAAGGGGTTAGGGCTATTGAGAGAGAGAGAAAGATATCAGAGCAATACTCTCATAATATTGGTGCTATGAGAGCAAATTTAAATCTTGTTACAAAAGTTACGTTATAAGAGTGACGGAGAGTCTTGCTTGAGTCTGATGACAGCTTTTTCAGTCCACACTTTACTCTCAAGAGTTTGTTAGTTGGGATGTATTTTTCATGTACACCTGGGACTCTTTTGGCGTGTTTTTCCTATATATTACTTATTTGAATCCTTAAGCTCATCAATCATTTATAATTGATGCGCTATTTTAACCCAATAAGCTAAACGTGCGACCTTCATAATATGATTAATGTAACAAATGACTTTCATTACCTGCTACACTTGCCATGCCAACAAGGAAGTCGAACTCTTGACACTAGTTTTAGACTTCTAATCGCTAAATCCAAAATTGATCTTTCAATTAATTAAAATATCTGCAATAAATGCACAGAACACTTGAAGCATGTCTTGAAATATTTATTATTCAGTCATCCGTTTCACAAAATCCAATCCATTTTCGGAATCAATCTCTGGCTTATAATTTGCTATAAATGCGTGATTACTATTCACACATGACACATACCGACATACTGAACATTCTTGTTAAATGTCTGACAATCACTTTGCAGTCATTTCCATTAGAAACACCGAGCCTAACAGGAATCGCTTGCATAGTCTCCATTACACGATCTATCTGAGGCGATTAATCAAAAATTTCATTTAATGTACGCTACGAGCATAAACAACACTATTGTCTGTTGTGCATAACTCTTTTGATATTGACCCATTATCCATGCTATCTTAATATGTACGAGTATATGTATTGTAATGGATAAAGATTTGAGTAATCTTGAAAGTATCTCCAGCGGGCATGGAGTTTGCGGTTAGATTCTGTAATAAATGCACCATTGTCGAAGTGTTATTTACCGGTCTTCTAACTCTGCATTAATATATTCACACCTTTAAGCGCGAATCCGTTTACACCTTACGATGTCCTAATTGATTTCCAATAAAGATAATACAAATGAGGTGCAAATTAATGAGGCAGATTAATTTCGAATAAAATGTTCTTAAAGTGACTGTATGGTGTTTGTAACGGCCACCTAGTTTCAAAATAATTTCGCATTCACCAGTCACTCGGCTGCAATAGAGCTGTCGTATCCTTTCGGCCCAATCCTTGATAATTGACCTGGCTAGAACCAAGTCTAGATAAAAACAGGGTGCCAGCCCAAGAAAATTCGATGATGCTTGGCCGCTACTACATCTCCCTCAATGCCACAGTGACCTGGCAGCCAATACAGAACGATTTATTTGTCGGTACCAAGGCAGTTGAGCAGTTCGCGACAATCCCCTACTAATCAAGAAGAGATCCTATGCCTAGAGAGAGCCTTTATGGCCGCCTGACTATCTGAGAATGTAGCAATGAGTGCGCCGCGAGGTCTGTTCTCTAAGATAACCCTGGCAGAAACCTCAATGGCATGGATCTCGGCTTGAATTACTCTGAGCCAGTACTCATTGCGGTTGGAATCCTGGTGTTAGGTCCAAAGATGACAACACTCACTCTTTGTTCGGTCTTAGATCCATCGGTGTACCACATGATATACCTAGGGTCTGGGCAGCGATTGCCATTTTCCCGTCCCGTTCTGTCTAGGATGAAGGCCAAGAAATCATTGCCGAAGCATAACTCCGTGGTTAAATAGTATAATCTCAGGCGGATCTGCAAGCCAGGAATTTGTTTCAGGATGCTCATGTGACCGAAGTCACTGCCGCATACATAGGCAAGTCAATTCAATGAGCACCCCTAGAACAGGCGTTGGGCAAGTATACATACCCCCAGTTATCTCTAGACTGGCAAGGCGTTTTAATTTGTTGAACATCAGAATGGCTGAGCCCTTAGAATAGGCGAACTGTATTCGATGTAGATAAGTCGACCATTCCATCCAACTGCTGATATGAACGTCCAGCAGCTTCTCATTAATTTTAAGAAGGAATTTGGTTAAGCTAATCGGTCTACAGGTTTAGGATATGTACCCTTAAGTATAACTTGCCTTAAAAACACTAATTAGCTGAGTGATGATAGTATCAAGACAGTTCTTCAAGAGAACTGGGAAGATTCAATTTATTCCAGGAGCCTTAAATGTTTCAAATGATTCCCCTACCTATTTAACTTTGTCGAAGATCATCTATGATAGGCTAAGTAGCTGGCCATCCGAGACCAATGATTGAATTGTGTGTGATTCAAACATTTTCCTGAAAAAACCGAATCCAGAAAATGTGTTTGTAGTAGTAACTCAAGAGTTTCCCGTGGGGTTCAGTGTAAGATTCGTCTGATCTTTTTAGTAAGCCGACCCCATTCGCAGAATCCTTGGAGAGAGCTTTGTGAAGGCGAGCCACTTCAGGAAAGGATTGAATGCTTTCACAATGCCACTTGCAGCATTCACGTTTTGAGTGCCTTATAAGTTTATTATATTCCGTGAGAGCGGTTCTGTAATTATCTCCCTGACTAAGACGCTTCGCCTTATCGAACTCCTTCTTAACTTGTACACGCTTGCGGGCTAGTTCTTAATTTCACTAGAGCCCCCTTTGTCCCGCCCTGACGTAGCGTACAATGGTAGTGTCTTTAGGAAAAGGATAACACTTGGCTTAATTGATTAGCCGCTAATTTGAGCTCACCTATAGAACTAATATTGGTAATCAGCAATCCAGCCTTCGAGCTAACTACCTCATGAAACTGGTTTCAATTAGTCTTTTTGGGACACAGAGATACTGACCTTAGTTCGGTTTGTCCTGGGATGTTGAGTCTGATGTGTCTGTGGTCCGACAGTGATTCTTCGTCAGACACGTACCAGCTGGAACTCGAACTCGGTTAAAATACTTCCGGCAAAGGTCAGATCAAATATCTCCTCCTTTGGAGCAGTGACGAAGAAAAGTTTGCATCGTCTGTTAAGGACATGTACATTATTACACATATGAAAATCTGCAAAGTGCTTACCTGTGTCGTTGTCAATGCTGCTACCCCACACTATTTTTTTGCGCATTCGCATCGCAACCGATCACAAATTGTCGGTTAGTACATCGACAGAATTCGACGAGCTACTCGACTTCGACGGGTAAAAGGGCTTACGAAAGCCCCTGTCGAAACTCATGCGTTTACCAAATGTTGTTTGCTGCTATTGAGGATGCTGCCTTGGTTGACGTTGTAGTACCCGAACTACTGCCAGCTCGAGGACTGGCCAGTACAGTGAGAGCAGCAGGGAGCGTCATGTTGTTGGGCTCAGTACCAATGTCGGTCGAGGTGTCGGTGGAAGATGCTCCGATCTGTGGAGGTTTTAATTTAGTGGTAGAGCATATCTCCTGTTCATTCGGCCAGTCTACTGTAACGACAGGAAGCGCCAGTTCCTCCATATTTGAAATAAAGTTTGAATCGGTGGAATATGCGACAGCCAGCCGTTCTTGACCCGATACGATATGACCCGAGGAAAGGCCTCGGTTTAACGTATACTGAGCATGGTTTGCTTTACTCCTATTCAATGTAATACGAGTATGAGTAAAGCGGTAAGCGACAACACTTTTCCGGTCCATTGAAGGATTGTCCACCGCAAGAACGAGATGCAGGGTTTCACCATTAGTCCCCCGATTTGAAACTCTCCAACGATCGTTCGGAAGCCGATTTTGCGCTCCAATCCAACCCAACACCCTTTCATTTGAGAAAGTGCTGCTGCGGAGAATATCATTTTCATTTCATATGTTCAAAGTTCTTACGAACCCATTCTACTGTCACAGAATTGGAGCAGACTAGTAAACGCCACCCTGTCCGGGGAGCACAAGACTCAAAGTTAATGTCCTGACCGTCGATTCTTTGCTCTAGTGCTGCATCGATGATGGCCTCCTGAAGCGAGGCCATTTGCTATGAGGTCAGAGATGGCTGCGTCCGCTGAGCAAAAGCTAAGTTTCACACATGCCGCCACTTGGCTGTACATGTCCTCAGAAGGCTCTACTAGCGTCTTCGGTTTCTTGCGCACGTTGGACCACTCACTTTAAATAAGAAGCTAAAATTACAATCGCGAGAATTGTAACATGCGACGCTAATGTAAAGCTAATTAGGTGCCAAATTTAAATTTCTGTTTTTCTATTCAAATTCGAAAATAGTGTAAAAGAAATTAATGACAATACACTTCAATGCTTTTAAATTTCCCAAATATTCTTATGCAAACCCGGAAGTAAAGACACCATCAAGGAATTTTTTCACGAATTGCCCAAACAGCCCACTGAGCGAAACTGCAATTACAGTAGACTTTTGCATACATAAATCCATTTACACAGTGACACCTCTGACAATAAAATGACATTAATTCATCCGCTAGTTAGACCCAATTCTGCATACTAAACATCGTAAAGACTGTAGACTATCGAGTAAGTATATCCGTACTACTAGTGTTCATTTCATCGTCACTATCTAAATTTAAAGTTATCATCAATATAAAGTAATAAGTCAGAAGCAATATGTCCGAATGTTAACAATAGGCGAGATCTTTTGTATTGCCGTGTATTGCGTAAAGGTCGCACACGACAACCATTTTGATCGCGGGCAGCGGGCACGCATCGAACCACGCTAAACTCAATAGAACAAAAATCTCCTCATTTCCACCGTTCTATGATATTTGAAGGTTCGGCGGAAGTTCGGTCGTGGTTCTACGTGATCATGTTTGGCGACCTTAAGCAGCCTTGGCAGAAAATAAACGTTCTGGGTTAATTTTTAATGAGCCATATTCTGGTCGTGCTGCTTCCACCGACAAATCGAAAGCAGCACCTGATGAGTAGTAATCTCTCGGTGGTATGAAACCAGATACCAAGGGTCCTATTGCGCCCGGACCCCCATCTGAGCCGTCCGCCAACCATTTCATCCATATCGCCCCATGTTTTTTATTTCCCATTTTTGCCTCCCCTGTTTCTGTTGTCTATCGCAGGGCTATGAGTTTATTTGAATATTTAAGGATAGGGACAACTAGCGGTGAAAACCCTACCCACGTCTCCCGAACTGAGCTACAGCAAGCACAGGCCGCTGCTTAGCTACTTGAGGTGCCCAATTCTTCGCCGGGTGACACTGGTCGACTTTCACGGTCATTATGGCGACCTTAGGCTTCGTCCCCGCATCTTAAATCCCCACCAACCGCTCCGTTACATATTTGACGCCCAATGTGGGGTACATTTCTGGTACAGTACAAGACTAAAGGGACCTCATTGGGTTCTTGTTGGTCCTTCGACCGATTTGCATTAAGGTGCTCTAAGTTTTAGGACTTAGGACTAAGTCTTATTCAAAGTCGGTAGACTAGGAATGTTCCCCTGAATTAAACTACATAGTAGCACAAAACACGCTACAAATATTATTATGATTTGTTGTCTGCGAGATGTCGTTCTAGACATGGGTTGGGCTCATTGTCATGAAAAACGGCTTTAAGGTGATTACCATTAGGCTAGACATACGAATACCTACAGACATTCTGTGTACACAAGAATTTTTTTAGTACTAAAAAGCATTTCATTGGCCGTTTAAATTACAAGTATATATTGCAAAGCTAATTCGTATGGCTTGGAGACGCTTTGAACAACATTACATATTTTTTCGTATTCCAATCACGTAAAATTATGGAATACATATTGTAGTTGAATACACTTGCTGGATGAAATTGCGTTGACAATCATTTTAATGGGGTGTTGTATTGTTGAGAATGCTATTAAGGCCGGTTTCCTTAAAGCAAGAACTGATTTCGGTACCGATCCAGTGTAAAATGTTACGTATCCGTAATAGAGAGAGATAGAGAGTCGCGGCATCTTAACCCAATTTATGTCGATCTTTAGAGACAAAACCATTTACATAGGAATCCCGAACGCAGAATGCCAACTGGTCCGCTTTCTTGTTTCGATGACCTTTACTAATTGCACTAAATTGAAAGGGAGAGAGAAAAGAAAGTTGGCTTCTCTCAATTCTCTCTCCAATCTTGTGTTGGGATGGTTTTCTTAAGGGAAGTTACCAAAAATTATTATTCGGTTAACAAAAAATTTATTTTTATTCTTAAACGACGATTACAATATCGGACGAGTTTCAATCGAGGACAAATGAAGACTGAGGACTGTTACAAATTATTGATCATAATTAAATTTTTTGTATAATCAGCGAATTTAGACCGAAACATTGAATTACAATTCTTTCATTGCATGAGTGGCAATGTCAACAATTTGGAAATGAGAAAATGCTAAATGTTATTGTCATCGTCACACGTGCCACCACGAAGCAAATGTGTCGACGGCCGTTAACTCCTCCCCCTTGAAATGTCCACGTCCCGTCGGACCTGGTTTGGTGTCATTCTCAGAGATTGATCCTTATTGGTCGAGTATCCTAGATACTGACTTCCGCCCTTGAAGGTTGCGCTTTCGAATAAAGATCGAGCTTAGTCGGGTGTAAATCCTGGGTGTTGAAGTTCGTCTCGTTGGCTGCTTTTTGAATGAAACAATTTCTAGTGTCGATATCTTCCTTTTTAGCTTGAAAGATACAAGAATACTAAAAATCATTAGTGGAATTATTCCAAAACTAATGTCTGTGTAAACAGAATGCATGTAGCTGTTACGAAGATCCTGAAGTTCTCTCCTGTTGTCCAAATGGAGGCTATGAAGGTATCCCGTATCGATCCTTAGCTTCTTCTCAGCAGGTCTGGTCTGGAATATTGGCGGTAAGATTTGATTCGCCCTACACTGCTTGTTGATGAATTCCTCGTCCTTGATCTTTATGGTTTCGTTGTTGAATTGGATCAGGAAACTGCCGTTCAGTTGTCGGGTTAAATTTTGGTCGGTGATGTTGTCCAAGAAGATAAGGTTTTCGTTGATCATTTCGATGGTTTCGTCCTTGTTGAATTCATACTCGCATTCGGTGCCCGTCCCCCTTATTATACGGCTAATACAGTGATTTTCTGGCATTTTCCGGATATGGCATTCTTTGAGGTTTCTTAAGGTGTGACATTTCTCTAATTCCGAATTCTTCTTTTTAGCTTACCAGCAGTTAGCGAAATTCTAAATGAACTGATCCAATCCAATTAATAGATATTTTGCTTTTCGAGGTCCCTCCGTGTAATTTGGTGATCATTCGGAGTATTTGCGTCATTTGGTATTCTATCTGAGGTTTCAGGATACTGGTATTGTTGATTCTATTAACAATGGGGTATGTTCTTCATCATAGTCGTTCAGGTTGATGATGTGAACTAAGTTGAAGCTGCCGCTGATTATCCGTTCGTCTTCTTGTTTGATCGTAGGAATTGGTCCAAGATTTTCGAAAATATGAGCAGCCATGTTTACATGCAACCATAGTAGTATTAGCATTGGCATGTACAAAGAATGGACGATGATCGCATGCCAAAGAGAGTACTGAATGCAGAACGAGTCGACGTAGCGAGACTGCCTAGACGACTGAGATCTCGTTGGGAGGCTTCCAAAATTGGAGGACGCGGTCACGTGACCGAGATAATTGGAGAACAATGATCCAGGCGGCCAAGGCCCGACGTCAGGCTGTCGCGCCTCTATGATGATGATAGTATTATTAGAGTGGAGACTTTCATAGGGTGGGTTCGCTCGTCTCGGGTTTCCAATTCGATAGTGGTCGCCGATAAGGGGGGTAGAAAGAGTGGGTGATCCCTTTTTTCCGCTGAATGCTGGGGATGTTGTCATCCGTCGCTGGCTGATCGTGCAGGATGAGGTGCAATGTTCTTCCTTTTGGTACACTACTTTGATGCTCGTTGGAACTTACTCGGGGTACACGCACCATCACTAACACGAACTACTAACTCGCGATTTTGAACTGATCAGAGTTACTTTATGATGCCGACGATCCTTGCTCGGGCGCCAGTTAACAAAAATTATTATTCGGTTAACAAAAAACTTATTTTTAGTCTTAAATGAAGATTACAATATCGGACGAGTGGGAAATATTGGAAACTTATTTCCAAAGTGAGTGCTGTGTAGCCCAAACAGTGCGTTTTTTGAAAAGAAGTTTTGGCCGAAATGAAGCACCCACCGCGCCTCCTGCTGTACGCAAGTTTGTGCAAAAAGTTCGTGAGACTGGCATGCTAGTGAACAACACTCATGGTCCCCGTGGTCGTACGGTGCGCACATACGAGAATGTGACTGCTGTAGCCAAGAGTGTTAGACTCACTCCACGAACATCAACTGGCCATCGATCTCAACAGCTCAACATTTCACGCACTAGCCTGAGGAGAATTCTGCACAAAGATCTCAGATTATTCACTTACAAGGTCCAATTGACTCACCAATTGAAGGCGCACGACCATCCGCTTAGTTATCGCTTCGCAGTTTGAGCCTTAGAGCAGCTTGAATTGGACAACGATTTTGGGCGAAAAATCATCTTTTCTGACGAGGCGCATTTTCATCTCGAAGGCTACGTTAACCAACAAAATTGCCGCATCTGGGGCTCGGAAAACCCGCACGTTATTGTCGAGAAGCCAATGCACCCACAGAGAGTGACAGTTTGGTGCGGATTGTAGAATGGTGGCATCATTGGACAATTTTTTTTTTCGAAAATGAGGCTGGGAGCAACGTTTCGGTAAACGGTGAACGTTACAGAGCCATGTTATCCGACCTTTTTTTACTGAAATTGAAGACATGGATTTGGACGACCTCTGGTTCATGCAGGATGGCACGCCATGCCAGAATCGATCTTTTACGCACCAAATTCACAAGTCGTGTTATTAGCCGTCTTGGCGATGTCAATTGGCCGCCTCGGAGCTGCGATTTGACCCCTTTGGACTTTTTTTTCTGGGGAACCGTGAAAGGCCGATGTTATGCCAACAATCCAGAAACGATTCAAGCACTTAAGGCCAATATTATGCAAGCAATCCGTGAGCTACAGCCCAAAACCATCGACCGACATGGTCTTGGGAAATTGGAATGACAGAATGCGCTACTGCGAAGCCAGCCGAGGCAGCCACTTGAACGAAGTTGTGTTTCATCATTAATGGGAATGTTTGCTCTTACTAATGAAGCCATAATACATGGAAAAAAAATTAATTTTGTTCATTGCATTTTTAAAATGAAACTTGTATTTGGCCCAGCCTGTACATTATAAACAAAAAACTTGGGACATATCCCAATAATCAAAATTCAGGGCCATTTTGAAAGTCAATGTTACATTACAGTATTGATAGTCCTTGACGATATACTCGTGCCATGTCACTGTCAAATCGTTTGGATTGTTATTATTATTTCAGTTACTTGAAATTTTATTTTACACACAAACCATTTTCGAATTAATCCCATCCAGACGAACAAATCAATAAAATCAAAGCAAAAAAATCCAAAGCGCAAAGACAGGAGACGAAATCAAAATTAAATCCAACAAAACCCACCCCAATGCAAAAGACATAAACCCAAATAGACTGAATGGCATCTGAAATAATCGGTCTCGATCATTTCAGAGCTCAACTCAATCAAAATTTTCCAAGTCTCTCAGATCGGTGCATTTTTTTAAGATCTTATTCAACGTTCCATTTCAGGGCCAGCCGAAATAACCCTCGTATCTTCCATCTGTACGAGTACAAGCCAAGCTGTTGTCTATCAAAAAACCAGCTATCTGACATCCCCGTGAAGAAGAGTGAGTGCTCGTAGCCATTAGGTCTCACTATAATTGTCCTATGACATCTTAAGGCGCGCGTTAGACCCACCATACACACAGCGATCGATCGGCCGATCCGACTCCCGATATTAATATCCATCTGTATATGCGACTCTCGTTGACGATTTTTGATCAGCTGATATTTTGTGGCGATCCATCGGCCAATCGATCGAGCAACGGATCGCTCCGTGTATGTGAGGTATTAGCAAGGATACATGTCACATCTTGATTAATTTTTATTTCTAACTATAATAATAATATAACTTTTGTGACGCGCTCGGTAGCCGTGTGGTCTCGGTCGCCACTGTACGCTGCTCGAATCTAGAAATCAGATCACTACTTGTGGGGACTATCTGAACTCCCACGGCGTTCCAAGGTTGTCAGTAAAAGGTGGCAATATGGATAGGAGGTGTATGCTAGCAACTGCACTATTTGAAATTTATATGCTAACGAAACGTCAACAAGGCATTGCTAGACATGTTGACGTGCCCATACCCTACTAGAGGGGTGAAGGCAATTAGTAGTAGTAGGCAAATAAGTAGTACATCCTTAATTGTATCCAAATGTTCCACTCTTAAGCCTCTGGCACATAGAACGAAATATGTCGCGGTGGGCGTCGATATCTCATCGTCGCAACACGGTGATGTGGTTGTAAAATGCAACATTGCATCATCCCGGTCACACACTAGGCGATCAGTCGCTGCGACAGAAGTCTTGATCGCGGCGAACTTTTTCAGGAACGCAGCCAATTATGGTTGACTGTGTGAGACTTCTCACATTCTTACCGAATCTTTGCCTGCCTTACGACGTCTTATGACAATTATAGTTAGAGCTATTATCGGAAATATCATCGACCTTCACAGCCCGTCGACTTGGTATATATAGCCAACAAGCTTCAGCTTCCCTCATTTTCATTTTTTTCCTTTATTTATTGCGCCATATCGCGACGCACCAAAGACAACATTTGAGAGGCACACTAATGACATGATCGATCATCGCTTGTCCAACGTCGCGACTTTTTTTCTCATCGATGCGATGAGACTTTATATTTTACTTATGAATGGCTCGATGTCTTTTCGATATAAAACCATGGATACAAATTGCTGTGGAGCCTCACCACAGCACGCATCCAAATCTGATATGTGGTGGGCCACATCTTGAGATGCTTATGTCCAAGACCTCCAAGAAGTGATGTACTGGAAAGTGGTATGCATTCTTAGCTTCACAGCAAAGATCTCAAGAGCGCGACATGATCGTGATCGCATGCGTACATTGAAGCCGGAGCTCTTGGCTAGCCGGCTAATTGGCAGCTTTCAGTGGGGCGAATGACCCAACTCAGCTTCGATTATGCTAACTTTATTTAAGAGAAGTTAAAGCTTTATCAGAATAATACTCTTTGTTTTAATTAAACTATTTTTTAAGAGAAAAGTTGAGGGATTCCACAATATTAGGTGGAATTTACGTGCGAGCCTGGCAGATCAAAAGACTATTGAAACTCCTTTCAATTAACTGGATTAGATGTTTGAGTCACAGGACGTGTTGATTCCATGACAAAATCGAAGCACAATCTGCTATTGATACTCAATCATTATCGGGACAGGGATTTTCCGGATAGGATGGACAATCCTACCAAAATATCATTAGCATCGTGGAGCAACAGCCCGATGTCAGGCCCTGGCTGCTTACTATGTTTGCCTCCATGGCATTTATCGCCCTTGAAAGTCAGTGTCTTATCTGGTAAGCATTTGAAGAACAGTCCTGTCTCGTCTGCATTGAAAATGTCGCGTTCATTATACTTTTACTTTACTTTTTTAATAGATGGGGCAGAACGTCAGTTTTCCATTTATCGCAGTCCTCGTCACGAACATCACTACTTTCACCGCATGCCTTTTTATGACACACACCATGCCTACAATTCAACATACATACGTATGACACACAATTTGGTTAACCTTTGGTTAGTTAAATATTTGTCCATACCTTTGCTTCCATTTATCAAGCCAACCAGTGCTTGCCTTAAAATCGTTTTCTCCAAACCGCTTCGCAAATTCCAATGCCTTCTTCTTTAAAATTCCTCCAGATATGGGCATGTTTTAGGTTAGGTTAGGTAACAGGGTTGCTGAAAACAGCACACTTAGACCAGAAAACATAGGTCCATTGTGATACCCTAGGAGAACCAAACAGCAACGTATTAGAACCACCTGGAGCCGCTGATGAAACGAAGGAGTTGTCCCACCTCCACCTCCGCCAGCTCCCCAAGATGGTTGTAAAAGTATTTACCAAGAGTTGACCTTCTCAATTGCGCAAAAGCAGGGCACTCGCAGAGCAGATGAGTAATACTTTCCTCTTCCTCCTCGTCCCCACAGCTTCTGCAGTAATCAAAGAAAGGAAGCCGTAGCCTCCTGGCATGTTCGCCGATAAGGCAGTGTCCAGTAACGGAGCCGACCACCAGGCTGATCTGGTATTTAGTCAACGACAGTAGTTTAGTAGTGCGGTTTGATATTCTGCCTCGGCCAGATTAGCTTGGCATTATAGCAGGAAGCGCCATCAGTCCACCTAAGGTGGGCTTCCCTGATCGCAGCTGATTTCATTCTGGATTTTACCAGGGCAATCGGTGTAGCGATATCGCTGCTAAGCTGCAGAGCCACATCGGTGGCACCCCTCCAGGCGAGCTCATCAGCCCTGCAATTACCAGAAAAGCCATGATGGCCAGGTATCCAGCACAGGATAATATCGAAGAAATCACCCATCTCCGCTAGCCTCCCCCTGCACTCCGATAGGCTTTTCGAAGTGCAGAACCCTGATTCGAGGGATTTTATTGCGGCTTGGCATGTTTTGGTTTCTTGCTTCTTTAAACCAATCGAAAACTGCATTATTGACATTTTTGAATAGTGGATTTTTAATTCTTTTGCTGTATCCAACACCAGATTCAACTGATGCGATAATTGTCTCCTTATTTTTTAAAATCGTTGGAACTGTACTCGCCGGAACACCGTATTTAAAAGCTACATGTGTTAACTGCATTACTTTGCATGCCATGAAATGGAACCCCATTTCCAGCCAAGGCCGACCAGAGTCCTCGAATCCCATGGCGTCGTCTGTGGCAAAGGAGTGTCTATGCCCCACTAGGGGTTAAGGCAAAGTAGTAGTAATATTACACTATTGTTTCCTGTGGCCAAGACTCTTGAATGTAGCGCTACTCCACCCTATAATTACGACCCACATGCAATCAGCCGCTCATCAACATGGCTTTAGAAGAATGCACAGTACAACCACGGCTCTGGATGCCATCACTTCAAGAATACACAATGGCCTTAACCAAGCACGTCCATGTCAGCTAACCATTCTAGTGGCTTTAGACCTGTCAAAGGCATTCGACACTGGGTGAGTTTCTATTTTGGACCGTGACGCTACGATTTAAAACACCCTTACCACAATCTTTGAGCAGGTAAAAAGTATCACGAATTTTTTCCGATCTGATTACCCCTTCAACGATTCCAATAGGTTTGACAGTTCGCTCTTGACAAGTTCTGTCACTCCATTCGTAAAAAACTCTTTCTTGGCGTCAAAGTGCGTATAGTGATCGGAAAGTCTGTCCTCGCTCGTCACTTTGTTTGAAAATTGTGTTTAAAAGTAAAGTTTAAATATTCCTTATTAACTGGTGTATGTTTGTGTGAAATACTCGTATATTCATGGCGGCTCGGGAATCGTGTCGATCACCGGAGAAATCACGAATCGGAGAAGGGGCAATGCATAAGAATAGGAATCACGTTACTTTTGGAAACGCACCCACTGTCAGCCACTCGTGTCTCCTGTCTGACATCTGCGGTACATCTCTTCCGTCGATAATAATTAAGTGGATCGCAAATTACGTTGCCGGAAGACAGTCCTACACGGAGTTTAGAAATGGGAAATCTAAGCTAAGGAAAATTAAACAGGGTGTAACCCAAGGAGGAGTCTTCTCTCCCACTCTGTTTAATCTACATATGTCAGGACTTCCGACGCCACCTGACGGACTTGAAATCGTCCGTTACGCTGATGACTATTCGAATTTGGCAACCGGCTATGCCTGCATTCATAAATCATAGCGCTACCTGAGCGCTCCCACTTTTCTTGTTGTAATTAAGTGCAAAATTGGGACAAAAATGGGAGCGCTCAGGTAGCGCTACCGATTTGTGAATGCAGGCAATGACATCACCCAAATGTGCGAGCAGACAAATGAATATCTTGAAGAGCTCAACAACTTCTTCATCGGCAAAAATCTTACTCTGTCAACGCCGAAGTCTTCTGCTACTCTTTTTACCACCTGGACCAAGGAAGTGAGGCTATGACTGGATATTGCGGTAGATGGTCAAACTATTCCCACAATTAACCATCCAAAAATTTTGGGTGTCACTCTTGACAACATGGCCACCTGCTCGGCTCATGCGTCAACCATTTGTGGCAGGATGAGAAGGAGGAACAAAGTCCTCAAAGCTTTAGCTGGCAGTTCCTGCGGGAAAGATAAGAAGACCCTACTCACAACATCCAAATCCATCAGGAAATCTGTGACCAATTATGCGGCTCCCATATGCCCAGACAATTTATGCGACACCAAATGGAGAAATACACAGACCTGTCAGAACACGGCTCTTAGAACTGGCACGGACTACCTCTTAATGTCGGCACAGGACCATCTGCATCAAGAGACCAAAATGGTGCCCTTGAAAAGCCACAACACTCTTCTCACCAAGCAGTATCTAGTTGGCTGTTATCGGAATAACCATCCCAACTCAAACCTGATGGACAAAACCCCACCGCCACGTCACGTTAGACGCAACATAAGGGACCGCGAAAGGGAAGTCCAAAGGTTTAAAAGAGTTCCTATAAGTGGGCCATCACCACGCTGCACCGTGAAGAAGTGCTTTCTTCGGTCGTGGAACTGAAACCGAACAAGGTATTGAATGCGCAACAACCTGCCATATCTCCAGACGAAGCCCGGCTCCCAAGAGCAACCAGAGCCACGTTAGCTCAACTCCTCTCTGGTTGGTGCTCGTGTCTGAATTCATACCTATCCCGCAACGACAGTGAAGTCCTAACTTCTGCCCACCATGTGGCCTTGCTCCACACGACGTTGAGCACATCTTTAATTGTGCAGCAGCCCCCACGCGCCTAACTCCTATCGCGTTATGGGACAACCCCATCGAGGCAGCTGCTTTTCTCCACCTAGACAAAGAGGATACTAACATGAATAGTCAGAATTTTTGACACACATCTTTATCTGAGCTCGAAGCGCCGCTACAACAACAATTATGGAATTGTGCGAACGAATAAATTATTACCTGTAAGAATTTAACTGCTTCTTCACGGGCAAGAATTTAACCGTATCAGCACTTAAATCCTCGGCAACCTTATTTACCACCTGGACGAAGGAAGTCAAGATGCAACTTGGGATCTCAATTGGCAATCAACCTATTCCGACCGTGAACCATCTGAAAATTCTAGGATTAACCCCGGCCATTCTTCAACTGTGTGCAACAGGATGCGGGGTAAGAGTAAAATCCTTAAAGTCTTGGCCGGTGGCACCTGGAGCAAGGATAAAGAAACCCTACTGGTCACATACAAAGCAGTGGGACGGGCAGTGGTCACAGAATCATCTCTGTGACACACAATGGAATAATATTCAGGCTTGGCAAAATGCCGCTCAACGTACTGTGACTGGCTGTCTCCTGATATCACCCCAGGACCATCTGCATTAGGAAAAACCGATGATGCCCACAACAAGCTTCTTGCGAAACAATACCTGGTGGGTTGTTACCGTAGGGAACACCCCAACACCGACCTCATGGACAAGACACCGCCACGAAGATATGCAGGCGTGATTTGAGGGGCTTTGAATGAGACGTCCAGAGGTAGAAAATGGTTCACTTTGACAAAAACGTATACAGATCAGCCATCGCAGCAATACATCATGAGGAGGAACAAACATCAATTGCAGGAATAGGTCCAAATAGAGTCCTCTCGACACAACCACCAGCCATTTCTCCCGATGAGAGAATACTTCCGAGAGCGGTGAGAACGACACTTACCCAACTTCGGTCGGGCTGGTGGTCGCGTCTTAACTCCTACCTATTTCGCATTGATCGGGATGCCACAAATACATGCCCCACCTGCAATGGTACATCTCACGATGTGGACCACATTTTGAATTGCCCAGCTTCACCCACACACCGGACCCCCAGGTCACTGTGGGAGAACCCTGTAGAGGCTGCTATCTTCCTGTCGCTTAACACCGAGGAACACGAGGAACAATAAGAACATGTAACACACTCACACAGTAGTCCGGATGGCGCAACGGTTAGCACGTTCGCCTTCAACGCACTGGGCCCCGGTTCGATTCCGGGGATTTACGTGTCGGACTATGAGCCCACTCAGCTGTTAAATGAGTACCCATTATGGGGTAAATAACTCGGTTGAGCGTGTTGCTGATCACATACCTCTGCACAAAAAAACCGTCACGATCTAGAAAATGAGATGATGCTAACTCATCTCGAGGCCGTGGTTCAAATTGGACTGTTGCGCCAGTTATTTATTATTTATTTAACACACTCACACAACAAACTTCTGACCATTGCTACAACAACTACAACTATTCGATCCTGGCAACCGGCAACGATATTACCCAAATGTACGAACAGATAAACGGATATCTCCACGAACTGACCAACTTCTTCCTCGAAAAAAAAACTTAAGTTTATCAGCTTATTCCTTGTTCACCACATGGACCAAAGAAGTGAACCGGCAGCCGAATATTGCAGTAGATGGTCAAACTATTCCCACCATCAATCATCCGAAAATTCTCAATGTCAGCCTTGACAGCGTGGCCACTTCATCGGCCCATCCATGAGAAGCAGAAACATAGTCTTCAAATTTTTAGCTGGCATTTCATGGGGGAAAGATAAGGAGACCCTACTAGCGACATATAAATCAATTGGGAGATCTGTGCAAACTATGCGGCTCCTATCTGTTCTAAGAACCTGAGCGACACCCAATGCAAACACATCCAGTCCTGTCAGAATGCTTCTCTCCGCTGTGACTGGCTGCCACCTGATGTTAACACCTGATCACCTACACCAGGAAACCAGAACGCTGCCATTAAGAAGCCACAACACTCTTCTCACTGAGCAGTATTTAGTTGGCTGTTATCGGACTGACCATCCAAGCCATAATCTTAGTGCCACCATCGCTGTATCCACCAATTTGGCGAAGCTAAAATCATTGCCCTCGACATTTCGAAAGCTTTTGATAGAGTCTGGCATCCGGCTCTTCTAGCTAAGCTCCAGACTTTTGGTTTGGACCCAAAATTAGTTAAATGGGTCGAAAGTTTCCTTCACGACCGTTCGCTTCAGGTCGTCCTTGATGGAGTTAAATCAAATTGCCATACCACCAACGCAGGGGTCCCCCAAGGTACTGTCCTTTCACCAACACTCTTCCTTCTCTTCATCAACGATCTTCTCAGCGTGACTTCCAACTCAATCCATAGCTTTGCAGACGATAGCACCCTTGACTACACTTACTCTTTCAACTCTGTAGCTGACTCTCGCCGAAACTCAACATCTATCAACAGAGATCGCATGTTTGACTCACTAAATGAAGACATTTCAAAAATTATTGCATGGGGGAAAGCGAATCGAGTAGAGTTTAACGCCTCAAAAACTCAATGTTGTCTACTTTCCAATAAGCGATGTGCTCCACCTACCGCCCAACCCATTCTTGTCGATGGGGTCAGCATTCCTGATACGCCCATACTGAACATACTAGGCATTAACATCTCCAGTAAACTAAATTGGTCCGACCACATTTTTTGCGTTGCAAAAAACGCAATGAAGTATCTGGGCTTTCTGAATCGCTGTAAAAGATACTTTTCACCATCTGATCTGGCTCAAATTTACAAGGCTCATATAAGACCGAGACTTGAATTTAATTCCCACATATGGGCAGGCGCAGGTAGAACCGCATTATCCGCGTTAGACAAAGTTCAACGGAAAGCCTTCAAGCTTATTGGCGAGGAACCCATAACATCTAAAATCGAACCGCTTGAACACCGGCGAAGTGTCGGCTGTCTCTCACTCTTCTATCGCTACTACAACCGCCGTTGCTCTGATGAAATAGCCAACCTCATTCCTGAGCATTATTTTCCTTTACGTAACACCCGACTAGCCAGTCGTGTCCATCCTCATCTTCTAGAACTCAGCAATAGTCGCACCGCCAAATTCCATGACTCGTTTGTATCTAGAACAACACGAATGTGGAACGATCTACCATCTTTTGTTTTCCCCCGCAACTATGACCTACAAAAATTTAAACGGAATGTACACCGTCACCTTATTCAAACTCAACCCATCTCCCCACTACCTTAATCCCTTACCGCCAACGCTGTGCTCTCGCATCAAAGGGTTTGTTGTGGATTTTTAGAATCGTTAAAAATAAATTAAAATCCACTTACTTATTTTAATTGATTATTTTAAATCAAGTTGTCATGAATTATAAAAAGTTGACATGTTTTAAAAAAAATATAAACATATCAAGTTTATCTTTCCTTCGAGAACATTAATTTTTGTAAACTACAAAAACAAAAAAATAAATATTATTAATTAAAAGGAATATCATTGAAATGATTATCTTTCTTCTTCGAACGAATTAAATATTCTAAAAATTGATTTATTTCAAGAAATCATAGAAGAATAAAAGAAATATAAAATTATCTCCATTCTTTCTCATGAAGTTAAGCTTTTCAAGAAACCATTAAGAGTTCTCAAGAAGGATACTTAACAACTGGTGACCCCGAACATGGAA
Source organism: Chloromyia formosa (assembly GCA_964017055.1). Classification (NCBI taxonomy): domain Eukaryota; kingdom Metazoa; phylum Arthropoda; class Insecta; order Diptera; family Stratiomyidae; genus Chloromyia; species Chloromyia formosa. The sequence goes on from OZ024817.1 coordinate 14,077,943, forward strand.
CAATAATTCCTCTAGAAGTCTGGCGACGTTCGAACAAATTCAACGTTTGAACAACATCGTCGTTCAATTATTCGTCCTACGTGACTAGTCCATCAGCAGTTGGCGCTAGAAGCAAAAAGTTGCTTATTCTGCTATATTCCTCAATTAAATTAATTTTTAATTATTTGAATATATTTTAAACAATTAGTGTAAAGGAAAGTGGATTTTTGTGATCAATATAAAAATGCCGGTAACTAGAAGCAGAACTGCGAATTCTTCCCTCCATCATGATTCCTCATCGGGAGAAGATATCCAAACTGAAGTTGAAGTTAATGTTACTCCATTGTTAGAATCTGGAACAGTTTTAAATTCGCGGCAGTTGCGCGATTCGGCGGCTCGAGTTCCTCAACATGATCATAAAAGGAATCGTCTCAGAAGTTTTCCTTTTTGGCCTAGGAACTCGGTCGGTTGGTTTGCTCTGCTTGAAAGGCAATTTGCGGCGTTTCGAATTGATAATGAGGTTGAACAATTTAATTTGGCATTAAGTATGTTCTCGCCCATAGATTTGGAGAACATGGATGGAGTTTTTGAGGGACTCCGGGATTGTTCTATGTACACAGATTTTAAAAGAGCTGTAATTGATAAATACAGTTTATCGGATTCATCGAGAGTCCGTAAACTGCTAACTGGCTTGGAGTTGGGCGACCGTAAGCCAGGTCAGCTTTTAGGAGAGATGAAAAGTCTGGCTGGACCAAATTTTGATGAAAGGGTTCTTAGTTGTCTCTGGTTGGAGAGACTCCCCACGAATATCAGAATCGTAGTTGTAGCAGCAAAAGGTTCGTTAATGGAAGTTGCGGAAGTTGCTGATAAAATTCATGAAGTTGTTACAACACCTTCAGTGTTTGCGGTTTCCGAGTCAGTTACGGTTTCTTCTACTAGTGGACAAGAGTCTTTCCAACTTCAGATCAACACGTTAACAGACAAACTTAATCAAATGATGGTTTTGTTGAATAGTGTTATTACTCCACAAGTCAAAAATCTATCAGCGCAAAATAGTACAAGTAATGCATCTTGTTCAAATTCACGTGGTCGTTCCCGTTCAAAACCTAAACATCAAATTAGTGCTGAGGGACTCTGTTTTTATCATGATAAATATGGAGATAAGGCGCATAAATGTTATACGCCCTGTAAGCGTATGACAAAAAAACTAAATTTTGTGTTGGAATCGACGGTTTCTGACACCATTAATTCCACAAGCCGTCTTATAATTGTTGATGACAAATCGAATCTGAAATTTTTGATTGACACAGGGTCTGATTTGTCGATTATTCCAGTTAATGTTGCTGATAGGAAATCTCCTAATCCTTTTTTTCTTTTGAAGGCTGCCAATGAAACAAACATTTCGACTTATGGTAATCGTGAACTGCAAGTCAGTTTAGGACTTCGTCGCGTTTTTACTTGGAATTTTTTGGTTGCGGATATTTCTAGACCTATCATTGGCGCTGATTTTCTTAAACATTTTGGCTTAATGGTGGATTTATCTAATCGTCGAATTATATTTAGATTTAGCAACATCGTGCCAGTCTCAACAGGGTGAATTAATTCAATTTAACATACCTAAACTTGAGTTGGTGTCTTATCCTGATGATGATGCACGAGTTGCTAATCTTTTAAAGAAATACTTTGGGTCAGAGTGTGAACCGGACTTTAAAATTCCTGTTCCCCAGTGTGTCAGGCATCATATAGTTACTAAAGGTCCACCGATTTCAGCAAGACCTCGACGTCTGAATGCTGAAAAATTACGACACCTTTTGGATTATTTGAATTTCTTAAAATGACTTTTGGTTTTCGGAATGCTGCGCAAACTTTTCAACCTTTTATCCATTCGGTTTTACGTGATCTTGATTTTGTTTTCCATTATATTGATGATGTCCTGATAGCTTCTAGCGATGTTGAAGAGCATTTGAGGAACTTAGAAATCGTCTTTGAACGATTTACTCAATTGCCCTAACCCCTTGTGGGGCATAGCGCGTCAACTGTTCCATGTGGCCCAGTTGACGTTTCGTTGGCATAAATTGGTTTCAGAGAATGCAGTTGCCAGCATGCACCTCCTGCACATCCATGGCTACGAACGTCGTCGTAGACGGGATTCGAACCCGAAACGCCGGTAGTCAAACATGAGACTGATGCCTCAACACACTGCGCTACCGGTCGAACCGGTTGAACGATTTACACAGTATGGTTTGCTCATCAATTTGGGAAAATGTCATTTTCTCAAAGATTCAGTATCATTCCTTGGTCATAATATTGACCCTAGGGGTGTTAAACCTCTTCCTGATAAAGTTGAAGCTATACGTAGTCTAACACCCCCAACAATAGTTTATGAAATGCGTCGTTTTCTTGGTATGTTTAACTTTTATCGTCGTTTTGTTCCCCATGCCGCTCAAAATTTGGCGCTGCTCAATGATTTCTTGCTTGGTTCTCATAAAAAGAAAGACAAGAAACCTATTACTTGGAACGAGCGATCTTTAGCTGCTTTTGATAGGGCTAAACAACTGCTTGCCGATGCTTCACAACTGGCATTCCCTCGTAGCGATGCGAAATTGTCATTGTTGGTAGATGCCTCTGACATTGCTGTCGGTGCAGTTTTACAACAGTCTTTCAATGGTGTTGACGAGCCTTTAGGTTTCTTTTCACAAAAGCTAAGTCCTACTCAACGCAAATATTGTGCGTATGATAGAGAGTTGTTAGCTGCTTATTTAGCAGTAAAACATTTTAGATATATGTTTGAAGGTCAAGAGTTCACGTTGTTTACGGACCACAAGCCTCTAATTTTTGCTTTTAAGCAGAACTCAGATAAGGCTTTGCCGCGACAAGTTCGATATCTCGACTTAATTGCTCAGTTTACCAGTGACATACGTCACATTAAAGGTGAGGATAATGTAGTCGCCGATAATTTATCGAGAGTTGAAACAATCGAGATTCCTTCCTCGATTAATATTCAACAGCTGGTACTCTCACAGTCCAGGGATCCAGAACTGGAAAAGTTAAAGTCATCAACAACTTTAGCTCTTAAGCCGGTATGCATTCCAGACTCTCATATTCCAATTTGGTGTGATACTTCAACCAATCCGGTTAGACCTTATATCCCATCTGATCTAAGGCATATGGTTTTTGACAAGGTACACAATCTTTGTCATCCTGGTCTAAGGGCTACGGCTAAATTGCTTCGAGGTCAGTTTATTTGGCCATCAATTAACAAAGATGCTAAGTCTTGGGCCAGGCAGTGTTTGTCCTGTCAGCAGTCGAGGATTTCTCGGCATACTCAATCACCTTTAGGATCTTTTGAGCCAAGCAAAGAAAAGTTTAATTTCATTCATTTAGATATTGTCGGTCCACTTCCTTTATCTGAAAATTTTAGATATTGTTTAACTATTATTGACCGATTCACTCGTTGGCCTGAGGCTTTTCCTATTCCAGATGCACGTACATCCACCATCGCCGACACTTTAGTAAAAGAATTTTTTCCGCGTTTTGGCATTCCAAAAGTTATTTTAACGGATCAGGGACCTCAGTTTGAGCCAGAACTTTTTAGGGAGTTATCTACTTTTCTCGGTTTTGAACGAAGACGTACCACCGCGTATAATCCGAAGGCTAATGGCTTTCTTGAGCGTTGGCATCGGACTTTGAAGGAGGCTCTTATAAGTCGAGGTAATCCTCAATGGACCAAAGAACTTCCTTTTGTTTTATTAGGTTTGCGTACTATTTTGCGAGAGGATTCTGACTGCACTCCGGCTGAATTGGTTTATGGTCAAAATCTTAGACTCCCTTATGAGTTCGTCAATCCTTCTGTTTCCAGAGAGGCTGTCACAGATTATATCGAACGCTTGCGCAAATTTGTTAAAAGTTCCAGATGTGTTGAGACTAATTTCAAAACAAATAAATATTCTTTTGTACCAAGTGAACTTAAGGTTTGTTCCCACGTTTTTCGACGCATTGACTCTGTTCGTCCCGCCCTCAAGACGCCTTATGAAGGTCCTTTTTTGGTTCTCGATCAAGGTGATAAGATTTTTAAGATTTTGGTTGGTCAAAAAGAAGTTAATGTATCAATAGATCGGTTAAAACCAGCTTTTGTAGACATTTCATCACCAAATCCTAGAACTCGATCGAGAGCCAAAAAGTTTTCATTCAATGAACAAGTTTCAGTGATTTCTTGTAGTTCAGATGTTTAATCATTTAAAAAACAATTAGTTTTTCTTCTAAGGAGGGGGGTAATGTTGTGGATTTTTAGAATCGTTAAAAATAAATTAAAATCCACTTACTTATTTTAATTGATTATTTTAAATCAAGTTGCCATGAATTATAAAAAGTTGACATGTTTTAAAAAAATATAAATATATTAAGTTTATCTTTCCTTCGAGAACATTAATTTTTGTAAACTACAAAAACAAAAAAATAAATATTATTAATTAAAAGGAATATTATTGAAATCAAATGACCATCTTTCCTCTGCGAATGAATATAATTAATTAAAAGGAATATCATTGAAATGATTATCTTTCTTCTTCGAACGAATTAAATATTCTAAAAATTGATTTATTTCAAGAAATCATAGAAGAATAAAAGAAATATAAAATTATCTCCATTCTTTCTCATGAAGTTAAGCTTTTCAAGAAACTATTAAGAGTTCTCAAGAAGGATACTTAACAGGTTACCCCCTAAGGTTTGGTATAAACATAAAAAAAAACCATATAATGTGAACTCGAACTCGATCTCGAACTCGAACATGGTACAAGTGGACCGGTTTTCTACACGTTTATGTGAAGGGTGTGTGTGTATTGAGCTATTCAGAGGACATTTGTACCAGGTTCGTATTCGAGTTCGTGATCGACAGTTTGTGGTGACACTAATGGACAAGGCTCCACCACCGCGTCACGTTAGACATAATTTGAGGGACTGCGAGAGGGAAGTCCAAAGATTCAAAAGAGTTCCCTTCAATAACGCCAGCTACAAATGGGCTATATCAACACTGCACAGAGAAAAAGTGCTTTCTTTAATAGCGGACCTCAAACAAAACAGAGTACTCAATGCACAACCACCTGCCGTATCTTCAGACGAATTTCGACTACCTACAGCGACCAGGACTACCTTGGCTTAATTGCGTTCAGGGTGGTGCGCACGTCTAAACTCGTACCTGTCCCACATCGATGACAACATTCAGAACTCCTCTCCAGCCTCACATCTTCAGCTGTCCTACAGCTCCCACTCGCCTAACACCTATCGCGCTATGGGAAACCCCTATTGAGGCAACTGCTTTTCTTCACCTGACAAGTTTTGTCACCATACACTGTCGAACTCGAACTCGAACTCGAGCACGAACCTAGTACAAGTGGACCGGTTTTCTTCACACCTATGTTAAGTGTATGTGTGTGTCGAAGGACATTTGTACCAGGTTCGTGCTCGAGTTCGACAGTGTGGTGCTGTCACCATGAGAACGACAGCAATACCGAAAGTCAGAATCGATGGGCGCGGTCCTGGAAGCCTTCTGATATGGATCTGACTTTTCTGTTTTCTCCTCCATGTGCTTCCCCCTCCAGTAAATTTAGTACAGACAACTGTCAATTTTTGGATCTGAGAAAGATTCCCACAGACGGCATACAGGGCCGTCTTGTCAAAAAAGATCTGTCAAGTTTTTAATTTCAAAATGGAAAATTTAGTTATTGCGGAATTATTGGATGATTTCGGTGATATCCAAATTGTAAATAGTGTGCAAAGCATACTAAATATAGTGCGCGTTGTCATGGATAACAACATGACAAACGATTGGAGTTTGTTGGACGGGATTGAGTGCGAAAACCGACCCAGAAATGTAAATTATTTCGAACAAACAGTTCCCCGATAGGACGACTTCCTATTCAAGGAGCAGGTTTGTAGGCTAAAGGCGCAGCAAACTGCCACTAAACACTTCGCAATACGTCCTGCACGCTGACTAACGGATGACTGGCTATGTTGCTTTGGTGACAGAGGCGCCGGTGACATCTGAGAACTGTCAAAATTGCTGATTTTAGAAATTGACCGGAAAAATATTCAGATCCAGAGGGGAAATTGTCAGATCCAAAAGTGTCAGTTGTCTGTACTAAATTTACCGGAGGGGAAAGCAAATGGAGGAGAATTTGAGAATTGTCAAACCCTGATCCGCTCGCAGGAACGCAGCCTATGACACACACATAGAGAATACCTATGGAGGAGCAATCCGCATATACTCAACACTAAACTACTTGAAGCAATTCCAGTCGTAAAAAGTAAACAGAGAGACACACGCCCTTCACTGCGCAACACCCGCGCAGTCTATATAAAAGCACAGGAAGCACGCAAGATGTCATCCCCTCTCCTACTTTTCCAGTTGGAACAATAACATTCCAGTCTGTCTCTCTGCCGCGGAACACCCGCTCGGTCCATATAGAGCAAAAGAGATGTCAAATTTCCATCCCCCTTCCTACTTCCTCACTTGTGCCGAATTGCTTCGTTTCTCTCGCTCTTTTTCATTTCCTCTTATACCTTTGAAGAGAGAGTATCAGAGGAAGTGAAAAAGGGCGAGAGAAACGACGCAATTCGGCGCAAGTGAGGAAGTAGGAAGGGGGATGAAAATTTGACATCTCTTTTGCTCTATATAGACCGGGCGGGTGTTCCGCGGCAGAGAGACAGACTGGAATGTTATTGTTCCGATTGGAAAAGTAGGAGAGGGGATGACATCTTCCGTGCTTCCTGTGCTTTTATATCCCCGCAGAGGACACCCACTGGGTCGAAAGACTTATGGTGTTTTGGGTTTGGCGAACCCACGGACCTGAGCTACGCAAGGAGGTGGTGTATAGGGTAAAGGGGCCTTGGCGCTGATCCCTATGCATGCCTTTGGGGACTGACGACCCCATGAACCTTAGTTATGAAGTTAAGGTGGCTGATTGACGGTCTCGCTAGTGGTGTCCGTCGTTATGATGCCACCGGTGTTGTGTGATGGTCTTTTGAGTCCGTCGTTATACGACACCTGGGGAGTGGTGCCCCCGCATAACGAACTACGAAAAGGGGCTATATAGGCTGAAAAGTATCTTTTATGATTCCTATTGGAGCAATCCTATAGGTGCCATGAAGCGGAAAGGTTGCTGGGGTCCTCCCAGTATTCCGATTCCTAGACTTGATGACGACACGGCTTTGGGGTTTTTCCCAAGCTCTGATTCTAACATAGGTGTGGATTGGTGGAAAGCAAGAGATACTGATTCCTATACTGCTTTGGGGCTTGACAATCCCACGTACCTAGTCAATTGGCTTCCTAGTACCTGAACATGGTGCCGACCTGTGATGCGAAAGGAAGCACTATCCCCGACTGAGGAGAATGCTTACTAGTACGTGAGGAACGGAAGCACATTCAACTCTCTTGGGGATAGTGGGTTTAACTGAGCCCGTGATGCACAACTTAATCAGTAAGATATTCCGTAAGGATATCGAACGGTGAGATCATTCCGGCTTTTGAGAAGTCAGTAGCAAATAATGAACCACGGGGATGGGTGTGCCCACAGTACCAAGGTACTGGCCCATCAAGGTGTTGGACTCGTGGTGGCTGTGAGTTATTGTTAAAGTCGACTAAGCTAGGTCGCAGCCTATAATGGTAAGGTTCTGAGGAAAGTGCATGTTCCAAAGTAGTCATCCTTCTGACTTCGGTCAGAGAAAACGCCGTCCCGCAAGGGAGGAGGTATGGCCGCTGGCTTAGGTACTCCAATGGCAAGCGTGCAGACGCAGACTCTAATGTGCTTTTATATAGACTGCGCGGGTGTTGCGCAGTGGAGGGCGTGTGTCTCTCTCTCTACTTTTTACGACTGGAATTGCTTCAAGTAGTTTAGTGTTGAGTATATGCGGATTGCTCCTCCATAGTTATTCTCTGTGTCTTATACTCTCTCTTGAAAGTACACATGTATTCTGAAATTGCTACTACAACAACAAAGAAAACTTTTTTTTTTTTTTTCAAATGCCGTGTATGAACCACTGTGCGTTCGGCGTCCAGTCCATCCGAATACATCGCCGATCGAAAGCCATTTCATTTTTCGTTAGTAGTTAGTTGTCTCCCGAAATCATGCTTTGATCGTATAATGACAAGGACACCCAGAGGCCAAAACTTTACCTGAGCTGAGTTACATATGTTGAAATAGCCACACCGAAGATTTTTTTGTTTTTTTGCGTGCTTTTTTCGCGATAACTTCGCCAACATTCTCTCCGCGACATATTAAAGTGTCCGTGGCAGCCCACCAATACAAGGATTCAAAAGAAGAAGAAAAAAAAATTCAATCTGTAATTTTATAAATCATATTTTTAAACAAATATAAAACATTGTCAAATGTACACATCATACATACTTATGTATTATTATAGTAGTCTTATAAATATCTTAGAATCTCTAAAAAACGTCTTGTAGTATACAAGACATTTTTGTATTATAATACATTGTTTTAAAATACATTAAAATAATTTAAGAAAAAATTTTTTTTTTTACTTGGAATGTTCATCCAGATCACATTTAAAATTGTTCGTGGACATTTCATGAACCTCCGTTTTCAACTGTTCCTGCAATTGTTGATGATGTACATTCGTTAGATTGCCCATCGTATCTTGTTGCTGCAGTTGTTGTTGCTGTTGTATCTGATGTTGTTGGTGCTGTTGGTGTTGTTGCTGCTGTTGGTGGTGCTGTTGCTGATGATGATGCTGCTGTTGTTGATGGTAAATTTGCAATGTTACATCATGATTTGGTCCAGGATATTCGTTACGATAATTATCGCAGTTGAGTTCATTGGCGCATTCGCTTGCATTGTAGCCGTAATGAACGACCAACGAATTGTTAATATACTGCTTGCGATACGTCAACGCGTCCGGCGTCAACGATTCCGACTTCACATTTTGCTCGTTACCCAATTCAGAGATGGTGAGTCGGTTGTACTGTTGGTTGTTGCGCTCCTGCTGATTCTTAATATTCTCGTTGTACTGGAAATTATCGCCAAGGATCGAGGATTTTTCGTAGCCGACTTTCGCATGTTGCGACTGCTGTTGATCCGGAGGTTGCAGGTAACTTGAGGTCGATGTTACAGTCAAACTCTCGCGTTTCGAGTAATCATACCCCCTATTCGAAATTATATAACGAGATCGTGTTGGTTGCTGATTGGTGAGAATGTTAACATGTTGTCCTGTATTGAGTAGAGCTGGCGGTTGGGGGCATAGGTAACTGTTTCCGGTATTGTTCATGTTTGTTATCACAGTTGTCGGACTGGGACTGGACACCATATTCATGGTTGTACCACATTGTGCACGAGCTGCCGCAAGCATACCTTTAAAATCGTAAATAACATTGAGAGCAATATACGAGTACATATCTGTAGACATGTCAATGCAATCACACAATGTAAAAATGTAAATCCAAACTATACATTTTCATATACGATTATTATCAAATTCAAATCAACCAAAACGGAAATGAAAAAGATTTTATGAAATATGGGAAGAGTCGTTTCTTTCGGCTCCGCTAAACTCGGCCTAACCGAAACTTGAAAAGTGCCGTGGGTAGATTGTCCAATGTTGTCAATTTACCTGGAATCGCCGAACCACCTTTCATACTCGATTCATCGTCCTGTGGTCGATATTTGGCAATTTGCTGATACACTTGTTTCAAACGTTCCATATTCGTTCGACTCGCCACCGCGTGATTTACCATGGGCAAGGAGTAATCTTTGCCAATAATACATTTGGCAGCCTTTTGCACGCTCTCCGGTGCATTCCAGGGTTCGTGAATGTATTTTGTAGGGAAGTTCTGGGAAAAATAGACACAAATATATATAGAACTATGCATGAATATGAAATAGCCAATCACACACCTTAAGTACGGGCAGATACCGCCTAATATAGTCCCCATTCGGATCAGCCTTGCGTCCAAAACGTACGGGACAATAGCAATGGAAGAATTGCTGAAAAAACGACGAACATGACAGCCACATCCACATGCCAGCATTCACCGACCAATCGGCATCCAGCAGTAGCTCTTCGAATACTTTCATACCCTCCTCCCAGGAGATCCAGAGATCGCCACGTGTCAGAAAACAGGCGACAGCATGTCGGGCCAAATGATGAATCCAGCCCTCTTCTCGGAGCTGTGTCATGATGGCATCGATCCACGGAAAGCCTGTTTGACCCTATATCGTAAAAAGAAATGGATTTAATTAGAATCGAATGATCTGCGAGCAGAGTTGATCAAAGGACTTACATTAGCCCATTTGGCCAGAGCTTCACAATTGTTATCCCACGGTATTTGAACGCAAATAGGATTGCCTTCCATTTTATCGAAATTCGGATTGCGTGTTGCGGCACAATAGAAAAATTCACGCCAGAGCAGCTGACCATGCAGCGATAGCGGTGGATGTCCTTTTTTGATTTGCTTGTATAAATCTGAAATTAATCATAAAACTTATTTTATAAAGAATTTAAAAGTTGATTAATATTGCTCTACAATTAGACTACATGCTACACAGACCACACCAATAATTCTACAAGATTAACTGTGAAATGTAGTCCGGATGGGGCAACGGTTAGTACATTCGCCTTCTACGGACTGGGCCCCGGTTCGATTCCTACTAAATGCGGTAGTTTTCGATAAAAAAAGGGATTTACGTGTCGGGACTATGGGCCGACTCAGCTGTTAAATGAGTACCCATTTATGGGGTAAATAACTCGTTTGAGCATGTTGCTGATCACACACCTCTGCACACGAGATACCGTCACGATCTAGAAAATGAGATGATGCTTACTCATCTCGAGGCCGTGGTTCAAATTAAACTGTTGCGCCAGTTATTTATTTTAATCCTTCAATCAGTCAGAAAATTTGGCACTTTGAGAAGACTAGGCTTACCATGACTACCATGAAAAATACGGCTCGCTACCTACCTCACCTAACCAATAGAAAGCCTCTAATAAATGGAGTTGACTAAGGTCCGCATTTCATGTGTAGTGAGACCCTCATTTGTGTATGGAGCGGTCGCATGGTGGAGGGCCACCGAGCGCAAAACCATTGTCAAGGAACTAACGAGATTGCAGCGACGAGTCTGCATAAGTATTATAGGTGCCTTGAGAAGCACCTCAATGGCGAAAGGAACTTCGAAGTGAAGCTCCATACAAGGAGAGACAGAGAGAGCAGGGAAATCATCAACAAAGGTGGAATGATTCAAAGACTAATAGACTCAGGCGTCTACTCGGCAGATCTGAGCCTGAGCCAGTGGTTCGGACTGGCGAACCATGCGACCGTATTCCAGTCGGAATTACGTGCTATATGCATGGCGGTAGAGTCCATTCAAGGAACTTCAACGAGGATGACGACTATTTGCATCGGCAGCAAGGCGGGCGTCATACATATACTCTTCCAGAACTCTAACCGTATGCATTAAAGCTGTCGACAGAAAGGCTAAACATACACCTATAAGCATTACATATGTGGGTGCCCGTCCACAATGGTGTCGCAGACAACGAAAAAGCGGATGAACTGACAAGGAGAGGTCCGGGAGCCGTGAACAGCCCACCGACACCTATATCACGGTCATTTGCATGACAAACGAAATAAATGGAGCCATATGGACTAAATTACAACCCGACTTGACAAACAGAACGGATTGTAGAGTACCCAGAACCATGTGGCCATCGCTTGATCTCAAAAGAAATAGGTTGAGAGCAACGGCTCACAGGACCCAGCCTTACCGAATCTCACATGACAAAAAATTGGAACTGACCTCTAGCAATTTATAAAGAAGATGTGACATGGAAGAGGACACAACTAGTACGTTCAATTGTGTCCTCTAGGGGCGACCGGTAGCGCAGTGTGTTGAGGCATCAGTCTCATGTTTGACTACCGGCGTTTCGGGTTCGAATCCCGTCCACGACAACGTTCGTGGCCATGGATGTGCAGGAGGTGTATGCTGGCAACTGCATCTCTGAAACCAATTTATGCCAACGAAACGTCAACTGGGCCACATGGAACAGTTGACGCGCTATGCCCCACAAGGGGTTAGGGCAATTGAGTAATTGTGTCCTCTTCCATGTCGCATCTTCTGTATAAATTGCTAGAGGTCAGTGAGTGTCTGTACTCTGTGAGTGTCAAGCCCTAAATTAGAAACGCCTCAACACATTAGGTGCTTACAGCTTTCAAAGCTTGCAAAAGCGGCCTGTACCTCCCCGTTAAATCAGCTGATTCAATTTAGCAATTTAGCAGAGTGGTCACCTGGCAACTCTAACTAGCCAGCGGAGGATGGCAGTTGGGTCCAAACCGGAGGCCTAGTGCGTGTTGCGCTAGCGACAACCCTTTTACCTAACCTAACCTAAGATACGCATTCAGGAGGCGCCCAATTTTTACCCGAACTCTCGACTCTCCCCCCAGTTACGGGAAAGATGAAATTATGAGATGCTGAAGCTAGCAAGCATGCTCACCAACTAAGCATTCTCCAGTGACAACTTAATTAACCGAACCGAATGGGCATACAGACGAATCTTGGCATCCTCCTCAGAAAATTTCTTTAGTGCTTAAGTACACCTAACAAGCTTTCTTCAACCATAACTTAAATAAACAAATAACTGGAGCAACAGTCGAATTAGGACGAAGGCCTCGAGATATTCATTTGCCCTAACCCGAAGCCGAAGGTGTGACAAGGAGACTAACATTTGGACCATCTGTCATGCCCTAGGAAGTGCTACCTTTACCTCCACGTGGTAGCAGGGCGCTGGTAAAGTCTTGTCTTTGCCATCAGCGCTGACTAAACTTGTTCGAGCAGGGAGCGGTATCTCCCTTATAAACATACCCTAAATCCAAGGTGGAACAGCATACGCCGAGGGATGCATGGTATAGAGGGTGTTTGGTCGGTTGTATACGAACTCTGGACACCAGTCGACCTCCAGTCTTAAACCAGACTTCTGACGGTAGACCGGGTGAAGTCGTCGGCGACTGTCCTTCCCGAGTAATCGTGGGATTCAATGGATAACGCAAAACAAAATAAACCTAAGTGTGACGCAGCTCCAAACGCATCGAACACAGTTTCCTCTGAGCTGCCTACTAGCTCATTACTCAGCGAAGCCTCCAGGCCCGTTGTTGAGACTGTCGATGGAATGGCCGTTAAGCGTCCTTGGACTTCTTTAGTCTTACCGACTCGGAGCTCTTACGTTCTAGCATGGATTCCCATCCCGACGACTCGTATTCGGAGAAATCTGGACTGACGGTCGTATGTGATGGAGTCAACCGCATGGATTTGAACCGAGGTAGCTATACCACATTAATGAAGCCGCAAATATTAGGAGGGTTATGACTGAAGGCCACTCTAAGGAAAAGGCCCTGGAGAGCCGTCATACGTTCAGGACCTAAGCCGTCGGTGAAGCGTATACGCTCTGAAGACCAATCACTACAGGCTAACTTGGCGAAAAAATCCTGGACCCGCGAAGAGTCCGGTAAGCCGTTGTATAGTCATGTAACAGCGGGTGTTAAGCTAGGGTTCTGCTCAGCTGATGCAAACGCTACCTCCTTAACAACCGAGCAATGGCTCTGGTAGAGGAGGTCATTATCGACGTCAAGATCGAGAACAGGCCCGATGATCAGGATATTGATTTTGAGGCCTGTGTTCCACATACAGGTTGGCTCTTACCGGTTTGTACTAACGCTGTGACAGCTTAAATGGATACGAAGGAGCTTTGAATTTATGATTTAGCAAATCTTAAAACTTACCACTTAAATGATGATAAAATAATCTTGTACTGAGACAGCCAAATCTTAAATACGGCGACAGACCCGTTTGACTAGCTAACAGCGATTGTGGCGTCATCTTTGGTCGGCCAAACGATGCCACCCATGCTTTTCGCTCCAAATGTCTTTCCAGTCGGGCCAACGCTTCAGTTTCGCCGCCAACCCAAACGGGTGGTTTCAAACCTTCCGTGTCGAAACCCAATTCAAAAAGTGTCGGTACGTTATATTTATCGTCATGGTCCTCCAACATTGGCGTATAGACATTGCCAATATTCTCCGGCATGATGGCTTCCTCTGGCTTAGCGGGCGGCTTCATGTCGGCTATGATGGCTTGAAACTGATGATACGTGAGTGGTGCACGACCGGAATTTCGTTCGATAATTCTACAAAATATTTGAAATTTAATATTAAATTACATAAATATTCTTAAATAGTTTCTCGGTGGGGATGATTGAAAAGCAACTTACGTATCCAATTTGTACAGGGTATGCGAGACAGCTACAATCACCTCAATCTCCATTTCGCGACACATCTCTATAACATTTTTGTCACGAACTTTGCCAAACGGTTCCGGGTCCTCTTCAAATGTTAGGCACGTTGTTCCCCATTCTTTGAATAGTTTCGGTAGCGCATCGGCTGGTTGACCCCGTATAACAAAGAGTCGAGAATTCAGCTTTCTTAGGCTGCGATCTAAGTCTTCTAAACATTGTAGGAGAAATCTGTATAGAAAAATTTGAAAGACAAATAAGATTTCTTGAAATATTGACTTTCTCTTTAACTGAACAATTATCAACTGTTTATCTAGTAAAGGGGTTCTCCAGTAATGTAGCTGGAACAGGACAGTATTAAAATGCCTTTTGCGGTATGTAAAATGGTAACTAAGTCAGTTGCTATTGATAGGGCCGACATAAGATGGCTCAGTGGTTACTCATGCCAAACGACAAGGGCGATTTGGCCTAGACTTGATCCAAGACGATCTGCCGTACTGCTATCATTAAGCAAATCACACATCGGCAGGGTGATGGGGGTCATCACAGGGCAGTGCCCTATTGGGGAACTAGCCTGGAGTCTGCGCCTTCCGCACCATGATTACTGCAGAAGCTGTGAGGACGTGGACGGGGACGAGAGCGTTAGTCACCTTCTGTGCCACTGCAGAGCTTTGGCGGGCAGGAGGAGATTTCTTGGTTCCTCGTTCTTTTACGACCTGGAAGACCTCAACAAGGTTAGCGCGATAAAGCTCAATTGTTTTATTGCTAGCACCCACTGGTTTTAAAACTTAGTTTTTAGGGCAAGGTGTAGAGAGTTTCTGGAGGTATCACAACGGACCCATATAGCGGACTAAGTGTGCTGTGATCTACCATGGCAGCCCCTGCACCTAACCTAAAGGGGTTCTCATTTTTTCTGCAGTCGCAACCTGCTTAGAGACAAAAAATTGCGTGACCACCGCTACTTAAATTTCATGTGTCGTTCCGTCAGCGTTGTTCCACAACTACAAAAATTTCGTTTCGTCGCAGCGTCCATCCGCGAGCTCCCACAGACACAACACTAGGCCGTTGGCCCCACACGCCTTGCTGCCGCATCATCAACGGTAGAGCCGCAAGATGCTAACGGCGCTCAAACATGCACCCGATCGGCCCAGTAAGCCGTCGCACCAGCATAGATTTCGCAGGGACTCGACTTACCATTGAACCCGCACTCGCCATCATCTTCGGCGACAATCAGCATTATCTAAACGTCGCAACGCCGCCCCGATTTGGACTCCTCTCCACGCGACCCACATGTTTTGTGTCCACATCCACTTGGACACTCGGGAGCGAGTAATGTGTTAATTGCCTGGTACAGGAAACTGGTTCCATGTGGCCCAGTTGACGTTTCGTCGGCATAAACTGGTTTCGATGAATGCAGTTGCAAGCATGCACCTTCTGCACATCCATGGCCACGAACGTCGTCGTGGACGGGATTCGAACCTGAAATGTCGGTAGTCAAACATGAGACTGATGCCTCAACACACTGCGCTACCGGTCGCCCCATAAATGTTGACGCGCCCATATCCCTGGAGGGGCCAAGACAATTAACAAGATCCGGTTTATTTATTATGAATAAAATGTTCTTTTTGTAAAATTACATGGAATATCAATTGGTCGATTGTATTTTAACTGCGGATACAGTAGTCCCTCGACTTACGTCGGAGTTAGGTTCCGAGAATTTGCGACGTAAGTCGAAAACGACGTAACTCGAGGGTAGAAACAACTTCAGGCGATAAATGTATAAGCTTTCATTTTTTGAATATGAATGTATTTATTATACCCTAGACTTTTAGTATAGGCATAGGGCATATTGTTTTGTCACGACGGAAATATGTAACACCTTAAAGGCGGCTCCGGAGGTATAGCGATGTATATTTATAAATGATCAAGGTCACCTCCTGATTCGATTTAGCCATGTCTGTCTGTCTGTCTGTCTGTCAGTCTGTACGTCTGTCTGTCCGTTCGCACGATAACTTTCGATAGAATGAAGCTAGAGCCTTGAAATTTTGGTCAGATGTTGGAAGTATGATCTAGTTGGTTTGTATTGAAAATGGGCATGATCAGGCCAAGAGAACGCCTACCTCCCCTATATATGTAAAATACTTAAATGTATCCATAACTCCCGATTAAATAAACATGAGAAGTTCTAGCTTTGGTAGATTGCTCGTGAGGGTAATCCTATACTCCCCTGGAAAAATAAAATCGATCAGTTAAAAACTAACGGTAATTTTCTTACAGTAAGTTGGGCATAATCAGATCAAAGGAACGCCTACCTCCCCTACAAAATTAAAAAAATTAAATATTATTTTACTTTAATTACGATAGCTTTCGATAGAAATAACACTAGTGAGTTGAAAATTTGGCAGAACGTTGGTAGTATAATTAAGTTTGTTGGCATTGAAAATGGGCAAGATCCGACCCAAGGAACCCCTACCTCCTCTACAAAAGGAAATTCAAATAAGCGATAACTGTTGATAGAATGAAGCCAGCGACTTGAAATTTTGGTCAAATGTTTGAAGTGAGATTAAGTTAGTTGGCCTTAAAGATAGGTTCCATCCGACCTAAGGCACCCCTTCCTCCCCTAGAAATAAAATTTTAAATAAGCGATAACTTCGACAAAATAAAGCTAGCGACTTGAAATTTTGGTCAAATATTTGTAGTAGGATCCAGTTGGCTAATACTGAAAATACGTTAAATCCGACCAATGAAACCCCTGCTTCTCCTACAAATGAAACTTCCAATAAGTGATAACTTTCGATAGAGTGAAGCTAGAGACCTGACATTTTTTTTAGGGTTTTGTAGTAAAACAAAACCCTTATGAAATCGGTCATGCGTCCGTCTGTCTGTCTGTCTGTCTGTCTGTCTGTCTGTCCATGGAATATCTCACGAACCGCTGAGGCTACATGTATGAAATTTAGTGAAAATATGTAGAAGTACTATAATTCTCTGGAGGAAGTGATGCATCGTAATAGGTCAACTTTGAGGGGGGGTCCCCATAGAGGGGAAATGAAGGACGAAATTTTTTTTTCATTCGGTATAGGCAAGTGGGGTATCGTAAGAAAGGTACCATCGAGTACATTCCATTTCTGGAAATTTCTTCAAATTTGAAGAAAGGGGAGAAGAGGGAGAGGGGAAAATATGTGATCCGAGTTTGTCCCCCCCCCCCCTTGCATTTCCAAACCGTTATACTTAGAGATATGAAAATTTACAGAAAAGCGGCATTTTACTAACGTAGAAAACTATAAACAATAGAATTCCAAAATCTCATCAAAAAAGGTTAATAATAGTACATTTCTATTTTTTCAGTTAGCACACCCCTGCACCCCTTAAACACACCCGAGGTCAAAAATATTGATGGCCAATGATAACCAACACCGTAGGCAATAATGCCTCTACGTTTCTTTACAACCATGTAATATTTAACAATAGTACATTCACTTAAAGTTAGGCATTTTTACACTATTCATACAAAAAATACACCTACCGGCTTCAAAGGTGCGAGTACTACTTGCATGTTGTTTTGCGTAGTGCGAATCGCAGTTATTGTTACATATTATGGTTAATCACATTTATGAAAGGGTAAAGATTGGTAGGGGGCGATGTGTGGTAATTGGCCAACTGTAACGGGCGGGGGAGGAGAGGGTGAGTGGCGAAATTAAGGTCAAATTTTGTTTATCGACTGGTATAGGCAAGTGGGGTGTTGTGAGAAAGGTAATGTTGAGTTTACTTTACTTATATTTGAAAAAAGGGGAACAATGAGGGAGGATAAATTATTAGATCGTAATTTGCCCCCCCCCCCCCTGCATTTCCAGACCGTTACACTTAGAAAAATGAAAACTTCCAGGCGGGTGGGTTTCGAACAGTATATAAAGCGGGAAATATTGAAATTTGTATATCTCCTCAAAATAGGTTAATAATAGTTTGTTTCCATAGTTACAGTTAACGCATCCCTGCATCCCTTAAACACGTCCGAGATCAAAAGCACCGATGGCCAAGGATAACCAACACCATAGGCAATAATATGTTCTAAGTTTCATTACAATCACGTAATATGATTGGGCATATAAGATACTATATTATGGGTCAGACATTTTATTTTTTTTATCCATCTAAGTGGTACCAAGAAGAGCAAGGAGCCGATACTTACATACCAAAATAAGTACTTGCTACAAAACCCTCGGATTGCGGGCGTAGCCCTCTATATTCCGGTTTCATTTAAATGTTTGTAGGGTGATCTAATTGGTTGGTGGCAGATAAGCGATCTTTTTCGAAAAAATTAAGCTAGTGACTTGAAATTTTGGTACAATATTTGTACTGGAATCTAGTTGGTTGTTATTAAAAATGCGCAAGGTTCACCAAACGAAACCTTTACCTCCCCTTTAAGTGAGACTTCAAATATGCAATAACTTTCGATAGAATGAAGCTAGCGACTTGAAAAACTCGACAAGTATTTGTAGAATGGGTTAGCTAATTGATTTTTAGAATGGCCAAGGTCCTCCTGAATGTGTGCCAACCTCCCCTATAAACTGGCCATATAGGAAACTCACTTTTAATGCATATGGTCGCCAATTGATACTTTTGGTATCACCACTAGGTCTGTACAAGTCTAGGGTATATACGCTTCGGACTCCGGGCCGAAACGAAGCTTCGGCCTGGTTTTTTAATTGACATTTCACTGTTGTCCCCCAACTCAATAGCTTCAATTAATGGGTGAAATGTACGCCGCAAATAATAGGCCTTAAAGGATGCATTAACACCTTGATCCATTGGTTGAAGAATCGCGGTCGGATTAGGAGGCAAAAAAATCACCTTAATGGCATCATTGTTGAGATTTATGGGATGACTTGGAGCGTTATCTATGATTAGTAACGCTTTATGAGAAAGATTATTGGCTTCCAAATATTTCTTTATTTATATTCTTTATTGTCGGACAGAAATATTGATCGAACCAATCACAAAATATATTAGAAGTAACCCAGGCCTTTTTGTTGGACCTCCAAATAACCGGTAGATTTTCCTTGTACACATTTTTGAATTTTCTGATTGATAAACAGCAAGAGGTTTCAGTTTCAAATCACCTAATGCATTCCCTCCGAGAAGCAAAGTAATCCTGGATTTTTCTGCCTTAAAGCCAGGAGCTCTTTTTTCTTCAATCGAAAGAAATGTTCTTGAGGACATGCGTTTCTAATATAGGCCTGTCTCGTCAACATTAAACACCTCCTGTGCGCAATATCCTCCATTTTCAATAATATCATGTAAAGTGTTTGGAAAGATCTTCGCTGAAAACGGCCGACGTAAGTCAAGGGACGGACGACGTAATTTCAAGGGTTTGGTCTCAAAGTAATGAACGACGTAAGTCGAAAAAACGTATAACAAGGGAGACGTAAGTCAAGGGATTACTGTATATTAAATTTTAAGTTCGCTTTCGACATTTGAGCTGAAGTTTTAAGGCCAAGGCTAACCCAACACAAATACTCAATTTCCCCCTAAACTCCCCTTTCTATGTTCTGTTCTTTATCGTATCTTTGCTGCTTTTCTTTTCTATCCTGGTTACCAAAAAACACGGACAACTTCGAACGAACAGTTACTCGGATTCCCATCACCAAGGAAGCAAACTATGTAAACTGGTTACTATGACGATACCATGCCTGGAATTAATCTTGGCGGGCTTCTTCCACCATACTCCATGAATTACACTCAAGCAAAGGATTCTATCGATTGGGATTCCTAGGAAACTTTCCGGGCTGCACAAGTGTTGTAACATTTATAGTATGTAAAAACACATGTTCAGAGTCGAGTAAAAATGACTGGTCGCCTGTACTTACCTGGAGTACGTTAGCACATTCACTAATCCTTATGGCTAGGACACTGGGAAAAGTTGCCACAGCGATTCATTCAAGTTGATATCATACTGCATAACTACAGTCCTCAATTCAATTATGGCCAATATGATGATATCCATTCAATGGAGCACGCGTGTGGTACAGTCGTATTGCTGTTAGCATTTTGCCGTATTCTGGATTACATAAGTTGAAGAAATGTATACCGCGGTGGACGTACTACTTAATTGAGAGGGAAGTAAAACGACTCGTGTCAGGACACGAGAAATAGGTTCATATCGATATTTTGAATATTTTCAAGTATACCATAATATGCTGTATTTACTCGTGAATCTGATACTCGTACTTCATCACAGGTATTCTTGGACCTGTTGCTGGTGCAGCTTAATCCTGTCTTTGGCATCAGTAAACACGCAGATAACATAAATAGTATGGACGGATTAATGGCGGCATGATGTGCATATGTAAGGACACAATTGGCAAGTAAAGCTAGTATCCAGCAGCGCGTTGAAACCGTGCGACCTGAACTGTACGCCATTATCCGGTACCAAAGTTTCTGTAGCTACAAAGATATGAAAAATCGGAGCTATTAATTGCCTTGACCCCTTCAGGGGCATGGGTGCGTCAACATCTCTTGCATAGGGTAATGAACCACTTGTAACGAACCATATTATGGTCTGGTAGTGCTGCTCCCACCAGCAGATCGAAGCAGCACCTGATGAGTAGTGATCTGTTGGTGGTACGAAACCAGAGGCCGAGGGTTCCATTACACCCGGACCCAGGTGCGACCGTGTGGGCGTCTGATCCGTCCGTCAACCATTCCATCCTTATCGACTATTGTATTTTTTTTTATACCCCATTTTTACCTACCCTGTTTGTGTTGTCTTCCCCAGGCCTATGAATTTTTGTTAATACGTAAAGGACAGGGGCAACGAGCGGCGAAAACCCCGCCCACATCTCCCGAACTGAGCTACAGCAAGCATAGGCCGTTGCTTAGCCCGTTGAAGGGCCTTTTTCTTCGCCAGATGGCACGACCCGACCTTCACGGTAATATGCTACCTTAGGCTCCGTCCCCACGGGCATCTTCGGATGCCCACCAAACCGTCCGTTACAATACTACTACTACTTTGCCTTAACCCCTAGCGGGGCATAGCGCGTCAACTACTCCTGCGCGCCATCGTACTCTGTTCTGGGCAATGGGGCGCAACTCCCCAAAAGACTTACCCAGTACCTGACACTCCTTTGCCACAGATCGACGCCATGTGATTCGAGGACCCCCTCTTGGTCGGCCTTGGTTGGAAATGGGGTTCCATTTCATGGCATGCATAGCAATGCAGTTATCACTCTTCCGCAATGTGTGACCTATCCACTGCCATTTTCGCCTGCGTATCAATTCGTCGATTGGCATCTGACCCGTACGCCGACTTAGCTCTTCATTTGATATTGTTTCGGGCCAGAAAATTCTTAAAATTCGACGAAGACATGAGTTGACGAAAACTTGCAGCTTTCTGGTAACTCCTACGGAAACTTTCCATGTACTGCTCCCATACAAAAGCACTGATAGCACCAGGGAGCGAAACAGGCCCAGCTTGGTCTTGATGCTGAGATAACTGCTCTGCCAGATTTTGGACAGCATGCCGTATGCGCGTTTAGCCTGGTTGATACGACGAGCGATGTCCTGCTCCGTACCACCATTTTCGGCAACAATGCTACCCAGGTAGACGAAGTTGTCCACCTTCTCCACAGGCTGCCCATTAATATTGATGGCAACAGGTGTCGGATTTCTTTTTCGCAACGGCGGGCTAAGAACCTTGGTCTTGTTGGTATTAATCTTTAGCCCAACCTTGCTTGCCTCCCTCTCGAGATCTAACGCCATTGCGGACAGATCCATGATTTTGTGGGAGAGTAGGCATATGTCGTCAGCGTAGTCAAGATGTTGTAGATAAGATGTCAAAGTCCATTGAATTCCTCTGTCGAGTCCGGATAGGGCTGCATGCAACACATCGCCGATCACAATGAGGAATAGGATCGGTGAGAGGATGCACCCCTGCCGAACTCCACTGCGAATCTCAAAGTCCCCCGACACCTTACCTTTATGCAGAACGCGACATTTCGCGCCGTCATAGGTTGCCTTAATAATAGCCACAAGCTTCTCAGGGATGCCTCTCCTGCGCAAGGCCGCCCATATAGAATCCCGGTTCACACTATCGAAAGCCTTTTCGAAATCGATGAAAAGCAAGTGAAGCGGAGAATCGTATTCAGCGCATTGCTCGATGATGATTCGCAAGGTGTTAATGTGATCGACACAGGAGAATCCCGATCGAAAGCCAGCCTGCTCTTCATCAATTGTGCTTTCTAAGTGGGCCTTTAGTCTCTCCAGGACGATTTTAGCTATTATCTTGGCAACGGCAGGAAGCACACAAATGCCTCTCCAATTATTACAGTCTGTGAGGCTACCCTTCTTTGGAAGTTTGATGATCAAACCTTCCTTCCACTCAGTGGGAAAGGTCTCTGTATTCCACGCTTTATCAACAAGTGGGTGCAGCAAATCGGCAGTTACGCTTGGCGCTGCTTGATAAAGTTCGGCAGGGATGCCGTCAAGTCCGGCGGCCTTTCCTCGTTTTAGTGCAATAATTGCAGTGACTATTTCCTCTTTAGTCGGGGCAGTGGACCGTATACGCACATTTTGATGGTTAGCTAAATTATCTATATGAGGGGGAACTTCACCAGAGGTTACACGGTTCAAAACCGCGGCGAAGTGTTCTTTCCACCGCCTCATTTGATCTTCTTCCAAGATAAGTAGCTTTCCATCACTATCTTTCACCGGATGTTGGCAGGAGTTACGACCACCTGTAAACTCCTTGATGACACCGTATACGGCGTTTAAGTTGTTATTTCTAGCGGCTTCTTCTGCTGACGCTAAAAGAGAATTGGCATAAACTCTTTTATCGCGTCGCACACTACGCTGAACTTCTCGAGCTTTCTGACGGTAAAGGAGTTCGATGCTGCTTCGATTGTCGTCTGAAGCTGCAGCCAAACGAACTTTCAGCTCCTTTCTTTCAACAATCCGCTGCCATGAAGCGTCGGACATCCAGGGCTTATTCCGGCAATCCGGGTTTGGGCCAAGGATGGTATTTGCGCTATCAATGTACGCATTTTTTATGGCATCCCAGTTTTCGTTTATGTCACTATCTGGGTGACTAGTTATCTCAGCCGCTTTTTGCGCAAGATGGTCATTATATTGTTGTAAGACAGCTGGATTTTTTAGTCGAGCGGTGTTGAATTTGCGGGGCCTGGATCTTTCGTCGCTGGGGCGGCGCACGGCTGCAATACGCAATCGAACATTAGCGATCATAAGATAATGGTCTCTTCCCATCCCAATATCGGCACCCTTCTTGTTTCGCACGTCCAGGAGGCAACTCTTGAATCTTTTACTAATGGCAAAATGGTCGATCTGATTTTGTGTTCTGCGCCGATCAACAGAGGACCAACTGATTTTGTGGTAGTCCTTATGCTCAAACATAGTACCACCGATGAAGAGACTGTGAAAGTTGCAGAACTCTACAAATCTTTCACCGTTGTCATTACGATCACCAAGACCGTGTCTCCCCATCACATGTCTGAGCCCATAGTTATCAGCGCCAACTTTCGCATTCAAATCACCCATAACCATTATAATGTCACCTTTAGGTGTTCTGCTCTGAACGGCGTTTAGTTCTTCGTAGAAGGAGTCTTTTGCCAAGACATTGTCGGGTTCAGTAGGGGCATAACATTGTATTATTGAGATGTTCCTCATTTTGGTCCGGAACCTGGCGGTCAAGACCCTGTCAGAGACCGGTTCCCAGGATAAGAGACAGTTTCGCGCGGCTCTGGTTAAAAGGAGCCCCACACCTGACTCACGACGACTACCGGTAGCTTTACCGGAGTACAACATTACAGTGCTGCCCGTTGGAGAGATGAATTCTCCGCTGTTCCACCATCTTATCTCACTAACTCCTAAGATATTTAATTTGTACCTCAGAAATTCACTCTCTAATTGAAGAAATCGTGCGTTCTGGGGACCTTCTGATCCATTGTCCAGGAGAGTACGCACATTCCAGAATCCAATCTTTGTCATTGTACGATAGCCAAAAGTCGTAACCGTTGAGTCAGTCCTTATCCGAGGCATAGTTGACGTTTCGTTAGCATATAAAGATTTCGGATAGTGCAAGTTGCTGGCATACACATCCTGTCCTTTGATTGTCGGTTTCAACGACAGGCCCTCAAAGGGAAAGGCCGTGGTATTTTTTTTCACACCCCACACCACAGGGGTACCTCAACCAAATAATCGAACCGCCATCACTGGCGGCTTGACGTTGGTTGGCAATGGTCAGTGACCACTGCCGTTCCAGGGGGCGCCCACGCGGAGGACTATGGAAGAGGAGTTTTTGCCCCCCCCAATATAATAGCTATGCCTTGTTAACGTTTCGATAGTCTATTTTCGAATGGTGCAGGTCAGATGCTAACATAGGCTCAATTTACATTGCCGCATGAACCAGATGAACCGGATTAGTCACATGAGCAAACCTCCAACTCCTACAAAAGATAGGAATGACTCAAATGCTCACGCGAATGCGCATGAATTCATTTTGGCCATGTAAGAGCAAAAAAGATATCTTCTTCTTGTTGGTGCTTTTCAATGCAAGTTTTCAATATTCTTTGCTTGGCTCAGCTCAGTTCACCTCTAAACGAAGCATTAAACATGCCATAGACGCAGCGATCGATCGGCCGATCCGTCGCCCAATATCGATATCGGCCGATGGATCGGACTGTGTATGCGCTTATCGTTGACGACTTTTTGATATTTTGTGGCGATCCACCGACCGATTGATCGGGCGACGGATCGCTCCGGGTATGTGGGGTATAAGAGCTCCAGTCATGCTATGTTAGCTGGACGCTGCAACTTTTCCAACTACCTATACATATTACGATAAGCCGCTATAAGCAATTTCGTCTACCAAACAACAATGCCATGCAAGAGTATGGGACGTAAGACAAACAGGCCCCATTTTTCGCCTATGACTTTTCTACAAGAAAGGGCCGGATGGCGCAACGGTTAGCACGTTCGCCTTCTATGCACTGGGCCCCCGTGCGATTCCTACTGAATGCAGTGGTCTTCGATAAAAAAAAAAACTATTTTCATATCGAACTTTGAGTACTCATTTATGGGGTAAATATGTAACACTCGGTTGAGCGTGTTGTTGATCACACACACAAAACACACCGTCACGCGAGCTAGAAAATGAGATGATGCTAACTCATCTCCAGGTCATAGTCCAGGTTGGACTGTTGCGCCAGTTATTTATTTATTTATTTTAAAGGGCCACAGTAACCCTGTTCACCCGCTTTTGTATGTTGAGATTCCAGTTTTCTGTCTAAGATTAGACCCAGAAACTTTGCTTTATTATTTATCACCAACCTCGTCCCCTGCAAAACTGGATGTCTGAGATCAGCAACTATATTTCGCCTAGTAAAGAGAGCAAGTTCCGCTTTGTCCGGATTTACCCTAACTCCAGCATAACAAGCCCAAATTGCTAGAATTGAGAGTGCATTTTCTATTTTTTCATAGAGATTATTTGAAAATTTGGCCGAGATGGTAATGTCGTCCGCATAGGCCTTACATCCTACTCTTTCCAGTTCCAAAAGCAGTTTATTTACAGCCAGATTCCAGAGAAGAGGAGAGAACCTCGCCTTGGGGGGTGCCTCTACGTAGACGCCTTCGTTGCGCCGACACACCCTAGATGTTAGCATCAGGTTAATGATTCTGCGAAGTGAATCGTCAATACTCGGACTTGCAAGTGCATTGCGAGTATTGAAAGCCCCCTCGATATCCAAAATGGTCACCATTAGCCGGCCATACACACACGTTCTATCATCTGCAAACGTGCGGCACCTGGATCGCCCAATGATTCGCCCAATGATACGCCGCGTTTGAACGAGTAGTGAAATTAGGTAACTTTGTGCAACCAGATGATACGTGGCGTTTTCGGTTTTCAGTTGAAAGACCAACAACAATTTGTATGATAACGGTGTCTAGTTGGGTGTGTTGTGATTTTGCAGGTGATTCGCTACGACTGAATTTTTATGGGTTAATCCACAGTGGTAGGAGAAGTAGCTTGCATCATAAAATATGAGAACGATGGGTCTACGTCGATATTTTGGTCCTGCTGCAGGTGTGCGTCAGGATAAAAGGATTTGTTTTGCGATGGGGAGAGATATATAGGCAAGATGGGTGTTGTATGACTAGGGGTGTCGAGACGAATAGGTTAGACTGCCGCTGAAAGCATTTTCAGTCCTTTGGTAACGAAAAAGGACATGCTTTGCAAGGAAAGCCCGATCAGACGAGTATCTCCCCATGACGAGTATCTCCCAGAGTGGTCATTCTGAGGTGGGCAACCCCAAATGTTTGTTTTCATATTCGGAATTAGCAGGTTTGACACATCCGGTGGCTCGCTGTGAGTTCCTCGTGCGGAACTTCATGAGACTCAGTCTCCGATTTCGCCTAATAGTGAATCTGCATATTTATGTAGTTTCCCTAAAATCGGAGACTCAGTCCCATGAAGTTTCGCGTAATAGCGAAACTACATATTTATGTAGTTTCACTAAAATCGGAAACTGAGTCTCATGAAGTTGCGCACGAGGAACTCACAGCGAGCCCCCGGATGTGTCAAACCTGCTGATTTCGAATTTGAAGTCAAAAAAGAAAGAAAAAAGGATTGGTGTTGTCCACCCCAGAATGACCACCTTGTTTTCATGGGGAAATACTCGTCCGATCGGGCTGATTCGAACTACAAGGTAAATTCAATTTCAAAAAAAAAAAAAAAACCTCCGAACCGTATATACCCTAGACTTGCACAGACCTAGTGGTGATAGCAAAAGTACCAATTGGCAACGACCATATGCATTAAGAATGGGTCTCCTATATGGCCAGTTCATAGGGGAGGTTGGCACTTATTCAGTAGGATCTTGACCATTCTCAAAATTAGTTAACTAACTAACCCATTCTACAAATATTTGTCGAATTTTTCAAGTCGCTAGCTTCATTGTATCGAAAGTTATTGCTTATTTGTAGTTTCACTTGTAGGGGAGGTAGGGGATCCTTGGGTCGGATCTTGCCCATCATTGACACTAACCAATTACATCACCCTAGAAACATTTAAACAAAATTTCCAGTCTCTAGCTTCACTCTCTCGAAAGTTATCGCTTATTTGAAGTTTAATTTGTAGGGGAAGTAGGGGTTTTTTTGGTCGGATCTTACCCATCTTTAATGCCAACTAACTCAATCTCACTTCAAAAATTTGACCAAAATTTCAAGTCACTGGCTTCATTCTATCAAAAGTTATCGCTTATTTAAAGTTTCATTTGTAGGGGAGGTGGGGGTTCCTTGGGTCGGATCTTGCCCATATTCAATATCAACTAAGAAGGTATTACTAGCAATATTCCACCAAATTTTGAACTCGGTAGTATCATTCTATCGAAAGTTATCGTAATTAAAGAAACATCTAATTTTTTGAAATTTGTAGGGGAGGTAGGTGTTCCTTTGATCTAATTATGCCCAACTTACAGAATCTTAAGCAGCTTCTTTCCTCGGGGTTACATGCCAAAAATCAGGTGTCTACGTCAATTGGTTCAAAAGTTATAAACAAAAAACCTGAAAAGTAGGGTAGTATGGGGCTTTTTGTAAGAAAATTACCAATTTAAATTGGAATTGTTTGTGACACTTGGTTTCATTCTGCACACCAACTTAGTATGCGTCTGTAGCTTAGCTCGGTAACGCACCAAGCGTTTTTTGCTACTCGAAACACGGTCTCTGCGGTTCGCGCCCCGCAACGGGACCAACTATTTTTTATTCTCAAATTCCCTCTGAAT
The DNA here is from genome assembly GCA_964017055.1 of Chloromyia formosa. Taxonomy (NCBI): domain Eukaryota; kingdom Metazoa; phylum Arthropoda; class Insecta; order Diptera; family Stratiomyidae; genus Chloromyia; species Chloromyia formosa. Next base: position 14,105,998 of record OZ024817.1, read on the forward strand.
TAATTTCTCCGAGCTTAGTGGTTTCGTATGGATAGTAGCACTCATCAGGTCTTGCATCTTTGCAGCTATCCATGTGCAAGACGACCACGAAAGTGTGAGAATTCTGTTTGTATAAGCCGTGAAGGCGTGATTTTACTTGAAAACTCGACCGTGGAGGTCTAGATGGTGTGAAGCACTTATATTAAATCACTAGAGGGGTGGAGAGAGGGTGAGAAGTGGAGATATTTGTTCCCTGGCAATTTTACTTTATGTATTAATGTTCTTGCAAATGTACAAGTGCGAATCATTTTCAATTTAAATTGGAATTGTTTGTGACACTTGGTTTCATTCTGCACACCAACTTAGTATGCGTCTGTAGCTTAGCTCGGTAACGCACCAAGCGTTTTTTGCTACTCGAAACACGGTCTCTGCGGTTCGCGCCCCGAGTAGCAAAAAACGCTTGGTGCGTTACCGAGCTAAGCTACAGACGCATACTAAGTTGGTGTGCAGAATGAAACCAAGTGTCACAAACAATTCCAATTTAAATTGAAAATGATTCGCACTTGTACATTTGCAAGAACATTAATACATAAAGTAAAATTGCCAGGGAACAAATATCTCCACTTCTCACCCTCTCTCCACCCCTCTAGTGATTTAATATAAGTGCTTCACACCATCTAGACCTCCACGGTCGAGTTTTCAAGTAAAATCACGCCTTCACGGCTTATACAAACAGAATTCTCACACTTTCGTGGTCGTCTTGCACATGGATAGCTGCAAAGATGCAAGACCTGATGAGTGCTACTATCCATACGAAACCACTAAGCTCGGAGAAATTAATTCAGAGGGAATTTGAGAATAAAAAATAGTTGGTCCCGTTGCGGGGCGCGAACCGCAGAGACCGTGTTTCGAGTAGCAAAAAACGCTTGGTGCGTTACCGAGCTAAGCTACAGACGCATACTAAGTTGGTGTGCAGAATGAAACCAAGTGTCACAAACAATTCCAATTTAAATTGAAAATGATTCGCACTTGTACATTTGCAAGAACATTAATACATAAAGAAAATTACCGTTAGTTTTCAACTGATCGATTTTATTTTCCCAGGAGAGTATAAGATTACCCTCACGAGCAATATACCAAAGCCAGAGCTTTTCATGATTTTTTAATCGGGAGTTAAAGATACATTTAATTATTTTACATATGTAGGGGAGGTAGGCGTTCTCTTGGCCTGATCATGCCCAATTTCAATACCATCCAACTAGATCATACTTTCAACATGTGACCAAAATTCCAAGGCTCTAGCTTCATTCTATCGAAAGTTATCGTGCGAACGGACAGACAGACAGACGGACAGACAGACAGACAGACATGGCTGAATCGAATCAGGAGGTGACCCTGATGATTTATATATATACATTGCTATACCTCCGGAGCCTCCTTTAAGGTGTTACATATTTTCGTCGTGACAAAAACAATATACCCTATACTATAAGTCTAGGGTATAAAAATTGGGGTTGCCCACCCCAGAATGACCACTCTGTTTTCATGGGGAAAGACTCATCTGATCGGGATTTTTCGTTACCAAAGGACTCAAAATGCCTTCAGCGTCAGTCTAACGTATTCGTCTCGACACCCCTAGTCATATAACACCCATCTTGCCTATATATCTCTCCCCATCGCTAAACAAATCCTTTTATCCTGACGCACACGTGCAGCAGGACCAAAATATCGACGTGGACCCATCGTTCTCATATTTTATGATGCAAGCTACTACTCCTACCACTGTAGATTAGCCCATAAAAATTCAGTCGTAGTGAATCATCTGCAAAATCACAACAATCTCAACTAGACACAAATCATTCATACAATTCATACAAATTGTTGTTGGTCTTTCATCTGAAAACCGAAAACGCCACGTATCATCTGGTCCCACAAAGTTACCTAATTTCACTACTCAAAACGCGGCGTGTCGTTGGGCGTATCATCTCCCGTTTCCAGGTGCCGCGATTTTCCAGGGGAAAGCAAACGCGGTGTATCATTGGGCGAATCATTTGGCGATCCAGGTGCCGCACGTTTGTGTATGACCGGCTATTGTGTATTGTTTGGAGGTAAATGATTTTTCAATGTATGTGTGTATCTACATACCTTTCCTTCCAGTAGGCGTGCTGTGAAGTGGATAAGAGGCAAGGTGGAACGCTGGTTCGTAGGTGTATATTTCTAAATCTTTCTAGGACCTTTAGTAAGGTCGATGAAAGCCTGAAGGAATGTTGCACGAAAAACTATCGGTGGGTATTATTATAGCGGGCATTCACTTACGTCCAAAAGCCAAAATTTTTCCGGTCGCACTATGGGATTTGACACCGAAATTTTTGCTTCGACCGGGAAATTTTTGGCTTTTAGACGTTCGTGAATGTTCAGCATTAAATTCCAAGAGCGTTCCAAGCTTGACAGTAAAAGATGGATATACGAATAGGGGGTGTATGCTAGCAACTGCACCATCCGATAATTTATGCTAACGAAACGTCAACAAAGCATTCCTAGAGATGTTGAAGCGCCCATGCCCCACTGGGGGTGCTAAGGCAAGTAGTAAAGTAAAAGATAATCCCCGGTAAAGCCAAAGGCCATATTATGTATGTACGAGTAACAGAAAACAATCTTTCTGTCCGTAGAGAAAAGGTAAAAGAACAATTTAAATTTCAGATTATGGAGGTGTCATCGAGCGATAGTAACCCAAATCACATGTTTTACTCTAATTTCACGTGACCCGGCGCGAGATGATTGAACTTGGAGCACACTTCCTAACAGCAGAGTAATAGAATGAGAAATGCAAAGTGGGATAGGATGATCAACTTTGGTGTCTATCTATTGTGTACTGTTATTTTGAATAGAGAAGATGTTTAAAATGTATTATAGATACAAATATTAGGCGCGTTTCTTTACACTTTGTTCTAGAGTTCTGGAGTAGGAATCTTATTTTTTGCTGGATGTTGTTGTATAATTAAGAGAAGTAAACTTTATTCTTTCAATTTCCAACTACCTTCTTTCCACAGACATGAACACTATTCTTTTTTTTTTGCACTACCAGGAGCGCTCGATGCTAAGGATACTACAGAACCATCGTAATTAAGGTCGATTCACGCACGACAATGACGTCACAGTGCCGTGACCGACCCGTAATTCCACAGACCAGGGCAAAAATATTCTTCTACGAATTCACATCTGCCCAACGCTTGACCGTGATCTCTCTCTCTCTAATTGCCTTGACCCCTCCAGGGGCATGGGCGCGTCAACATCTCTAACATTACTATGCCTTGTTGACGTTTCAATAGCATATCTACTTTTCGGGAGTGCAGTTGCTAGCATGCACCTCCTATCCGCGCCGTCTTTATACTGACAAGCTCGGAGCACTGTGAGAGTTCTATGAGTACTCACAGCCAGTTTTTGATCGCGCCGAGATTTGATCTCCGATCTTTAGATTAGTATCGTAGAGCGGTGACCGAACGATCACGGCCACCGAGCGCGATTTAACGCAGAAAGCAACGGTAGCGGCGGCAGCTGCAACACCAACATGCAGATCAGCTTTCACCGCTGCGTTCAATCTAGGTCGCGTAAGGGAAATGCAGGCTTTCTAAGTTGACAACTCGCCGCCGCTGCCGCTGCATCTTGCGTTCAATCTGGTTCGGGCATGACAGTGCAAACAGTGCTCTCACCGGCATCGTACTATATCAGGTAGAATTCCTTCCGACGGTATTGAAACACTGTGTGAATAGAAATCACTATGAGTCACGGCCGGTGGAATCATGTGTCGGTCACGGGACATCACTGTTGAGTGTGAATCATGCTTTATACTTCTGTGGTGTCGCGAAGGAAGATTTTTCCTGTTACGTTTACATTAAATTCTTTATTTAAAAACTAAACATTTGCTACTTAAATCACTATGAGAAAATTAAGAAATTTGATGTTTCCTTTAAATGTCAAATAAACAATGAAACCGGAATATAGAGGGCTACGCCCGCAATCCGAGGGTTTTGTAGCAAGCGCTTATTTTGGTATGTAAATATCGGCTCTTATAGTATTTTACTTGCCAATTCATATTACGTGATTGTAACGAAACTCAGAACATATTGTTGCGTGTACGGGGTGGGTATCTTTTACGACCCACACTGTACTAATCTCGAATGATCGATGACAAGTACAAATTAAATAGACACTAGACGATTCTCGAGCCATCTGTAGTCTAGACAAACAGAACCATTGATAATGAATTGGATTCTCGAACCTTCGTTAAGTAGTGGAGACCCGAACATCTCGAAAAATCTAGAGTCTTCACTAAATTGACGAAAGCATGGATTTCCAACTATAAAAGGCAGATGTCACCGGGGACGATAAGTAATAGTTCTCAACGAAAGCTCATTGGTGTCAGACATCCGCCGGAAGCGAATAGTTATCCGTAAATTGTCGGTTGCGCGTGTATATAGTTAGTTCGTTTAGTAAATAAAGTGTGTGTTTTTCAATCGAAGTGTTTCATTATTCAGCACAAGAATATCTAACGAACCTGTTTTGGTTTCGTTCTTGTTTCGCTCAACAGAGGAAACATTACAATATTATTACCTATGGTGTTGGTTATCGTTGGCCATTAGTACTTTTGATCTCCATTATTTTACATTTTATTCACCTTCCTGTAAGTTTTCATATTTCTAAGTGTAACGATCTCGAAATGCAAGGGGAGGGGACAAACTCGGATCACATATTTTCCCCTCTCCCTCTTTTCTCCTTTCTTCAAATTTCAAGAAAATGCCAGAAATGGAATATACTCGACGGTCCCTTTCTTACGATACCCCACTTGCCTATATAAAATAAATAAATAACTGGCGCAACAGTCCAATTTGAACCACGGCCTCGAGATGAGTTAGCATCATCTCATTTTCTAGATCATGACGGTTTTTGTGCAGAGGTATGTGATCAGCAACACGCTCAACCGAGTTATTTACCCCATAATGGGTACTCATTTAACAGCTGAGTGTGCTCATAGTCCGACACGTAAATTCCCGGAATCGAACCGGGGCCCAGTGCGTTGAAGGCGAACGTGCTAACCGTTGCGCCATCCGGACTATATAAAACGAAATAAATTTTTTTCCTTCATTTCCCCTATTACAAGGCATCGCTTTCTCCAGAGAATTAGAATACTTCTACATGTTTCCACCAAATTTCATGCATGTAGCTTCAGCGGTTCGTGAGATATTTCATGGACAGACAGACGGACGCATGACCGATTTCATAAGGATTTTGTTTTACTACAAAACCGTAAAAAATCGACTTAACTTTCATAAAAAAATTAAAAATTAAATTAATTCTTTTGTCAGACTTTGAAAAATCAGATAGTGTCATTTGTCATAGTTCATTCTTTATTTAAATTAAATATTTCCTTTGTGTTTAAAATTTTAATTTTGTTTTAATACATAATAGCAAATTCATGACATCAATCGGACGAAGCATGTGTCCATGAGGAAGTAATACAAGGCACAAGCCTTAAATAATATTCTTCTTAGCATTCCCGATCGATAGACACTAACATTCACGGTACACCCTCACATCTTCAGAGATTTCATTCACTATATAAAATGCAAATTTAACGGAAAATCCTTCCACACATGAATGGACATTACGAATGACAGTGAAAGTGAAAACGACTGGCAAAACACGTGTGCTTACAACGACGAATGACGTCAATCACTTATTATATATACCTCGTAGAAATAAGGATAACTGTGAGTGAAAGAAAGTATTGTTATCGACAAAATTTTGGATATTAAGCGAGTTTCCTGGAACCTATTTGTACTAAAAATACTTTAGTGGCTATTGTAGCCTTTCTTTCTACTTATATATTATTGTATTTATTTGAGTTGTCATCTTTTGTACGTGACAGATAGACCGACATGTGTTATTAAACTCACAGCAGCTTCGGACCATCAAGAGTTCAATGGGAACTATAAAACATCTGCTGTCGAAAAATCCCCAAAACGCAAAATCTCCCAACATAAAATCTCTAAATGCAAAATCTCCACGAACTCAAAATATGGCAACGTTTTATTTTTCGTCGCGCCAGAGTTGGATGATTTTCAATAAAATAGACGAATCTGAAGTCCTTTTTCGTGAATCCGTGGTCGTGTGCTCTTGAGTGATGTTACAGCGGTGGCGTATACTACCACCCTTGAGGAAAAACTATCACCTATGCTACACAACATCAGCAACACAGGCGTCCATGGGTTCTGGAAAGAACTCAAGGGTACCATCAAGGATGTCGCAGAGAAGGTCGTGGGATATAAAGCCCGGCGAGCGCGAAATGACTGGTTCGACGAAGAATGCAAAAACTCACTTGACGCGAAAAACGAGGCCTACAGACAATGGATTCAACGAGGAACCAGAGCCAGAAGAGAAAAATATGACGAGCTACGGCGAATATCGAATAGAATAATTAGACGTAAGAAACGTAAATACTTTGACGAGCAGTTGCTGAACATAAACGAAAACTTAGCTAATAGGAACACCAGACAAGCGTACAAACTAGTAAATACAATTAAGAACGGCTACCAACCCAGGACTAGCCTTTGTAAGGACAAGGATGGAAACATCATCAGCGACACCGATGGTATTAACAAGCGATGGGCCTCTTATTTTGAAGAGCTTCTAAACCGACCATCTAACATCCCCACACAGGAAGCTCTCGACGATATTGTTGATCTAGGCCCACCCATTCAACCCCCGACAGTAGAGGAAGTTGATCTCGCATTGCGGTCACTAAAATGAAATAAAGCGCCGGGCGCTGACGAGATTCCAGCTGAACTGCTAAAATTCGGTGGAACGAGTCTAGTTGATGCCATACATCAATTACTCCTGCGAGTATGGGAGAACGAGGAGATTCCTGACGATTGGCGCAGAAGCATCATCTGTCCAATTCATAAAAAGGGAGATAAACTGCGGTGTGAGAACTACAGGGGCATCTCACTAGTTTGTACGTCCTATAAAATTTTGACGAAAATTCTGGAAAATAGAATAAAACCGTACGCAGAACGAGTCATTGGCGAATATCAAAGCGGTTTCAGACCTGGGCGCTCCACAACCAATCAGCTCTTCTCAGTCAAACTGATACTCCAGAAGTGCTGGGAATACAACGTAAACGTATACCAAATCTTTGTCGACTTCAAGCAGGCATACGACAGTATCGATCGTGGAGTACTGTACAACATCATGCTGCAATTTGGTATACCGGCCAAATTAGTGCGACTTACAAAGATGACGATGACCAACTCCGTCTCACAAGTCAGGATCCAAAATAGACTTACTGATCTATTTGAAACACGCACTGGTTTGAAACAGGGCGATGGACTGGCACCGACGCTCTTCAACCTAGCACTGGAATACGTTATTCGGGCCATGAATATGGACAACAGCAAGACGCTACTCATCAAGTCGACACAATTAGCAGCGTACGCCGACGACATCAACATCATGTCCCGAAGATTGGCTGACGCAGAAGAACTTCTGCATACGCTCGATTCCGCTGCAAAGGAAGTTGGATTACGTATTAACGAGGGTAAAACTAAAATAATGATGCAATCGGTGACAAGGACACCTGCACAACCGAGCATCAATGTGGGGGACCTCAACATCGAGTTCGTGAACAACTTCATTTACCTGGGTTGCAACTTGTCAAGGGACGCCAACGAAACTGACAAAATCAAGCGACGGATACAGTTAGCTAATAAGACTTTTTTCTCGGTTCTCCCCATAATGAAATCGAAGCATGTGCACAGAAACACGAAGCTCCGCGTGTACAAAACCATTATACGACCAGTGCTATGCTATGGCTGCGAAGCATGGACCCTAACTCAAGCCTCCGAAAACATGCTAGACACTTTTGAACGTAAGGTTCTACGGCGAATTTTCGGGGCTGTTTGCGATCGAGATGGATGGCGCATCCGGTACAACCATGAGTTGTATGAAATGTACGATGAGCTGCAAGTCTCGAAAATCGTCAAACTACAACAACTTCAATGGGCAGGGCATGTACAAAAAATGGACGATGATCGCATGCCTAAGAGAGTAATGAATGCAGAACGAGTCGACGGAGCGAGACTGCGAGGACGACCGAGATCTCGTTGGGAGAGCTCAGTAGGTGTGGACGCCGCGCAGCTGCTGGGCTCCCAAAATTGGAGGACGCGGTCACGTGACCGAGATAATTGGAGGACAATGATCCAGGCGGCCAAGGCCCGACGTCGAGCTGTCGCGCCACTATGATGATGATGGTGGTCGTGTAAAAAGTTAATTAGAATAAAATGTTATGATATACAATACATACATATCCCAGGTTTTTTTAAACAATAACTGATCTAATTTACAGTAATTCCTCATTAAAACGAACTCAACGGGGGAAAGAAATACTCAGTTCGTGTTAAATAAATACGTGTTATCCAAATTCGTTTAACACGAATTGGGTTCGTGTTATCCGTATTCGAATATTTGACAAATAATGCATTCAGTTTCAAATGGTTTAATGTGTGTTTAATGTGTGTCTTCCTGTCGCGCTAGGTGGCCGTGATCGTTCGGTCACCGCTCTACGATACTAATCTAGAGCTCGGAGATCAAATCTCGGCGCGATCAAAAACTGCCTGTGAGTACTAACAGAACTCTCACAGTGCTCCGAGCTTGTCAGTATAAAGACGCGCGGATAGGAGGTGCAAGCTAGCAACTGCACTTCCGAAAAGTAGATATGCTATTGAAACGTCAACAAGGCATAGAAATGCTATAGATGTTGACGCGCCCATACCCCTGGAGGGGTCAAGGCAATTAGAGAGAGAATGGTATGCCAAAAAAAGATTTGCGCCAATATAGGCGGCTACAGATGCCCGTCTGGTAAGCTCACCTACTTGTCAACTACTTACAATGTCAGGGTGCCCAGGGACCCAGTAGATTGTGAGGTTATTTGAGGCTTCAATGATGTTAAGTATATCTTGACAAGACTTTACCAGTCTTAAGATGAACTAGTCAGCGCCATGATAGACGCCTCTTGACTATCAGTGAAGATTTATAGTACGAGTATGTTTCTATTAATGTAGGCTTTAGCCCTGCACAGTCGCGCACATACTTCAATGGCGTCAATTTCCGCGTGGAAGACAGCGGGAACATTTTCCATAAGGATGAGAAGTCTGTGACCTGGGCGAACAGTGCCCGCACCCTTCCCTCATCCATTTTGGAGCCATCCGTGAGCCATTTTATTGTTTTGGGATGGAAAGGATTGTAGTTCCCCCGTTTTCTATCCCAAACAGTTGACCGGAAGGAGTAGAAGTACTTGAAGCATAGCTCCCTATCCCGGTAGCCAAATAACATGCTGAGCATATTGTGACTTAGCAGCCAGCTGTTTTGTTCCGGATGACTTCACATTAATTGTTTTTTTTTCTCGATAGCGGGTTCTTCCTCTTCTTCCTGGTGTTCTCATTCCTGCTTTTCTTTATTCTTCCTCTTCTTGTTGGTGTTCTCTCTCCTGCTTTTCTTCGTCGGGTAAACCACACATTTTCGCTAAGTGAAAGGTACTCGAACTCGAACGAGTGCGACTATGTTCGACAACGAGGATCGCATGGCTTGGTCAGTCGCATCGCAGGAGGTTGGATATAAAGCACCAGACCCGGATGAGATCCCAAATAGGACTTTAAAGGTAGATATTCGTACAATACCTAAGAAATTGGTTGAGGCGTTCGAGACCTGCTTAGCTGAACTGACCTTCCCAACAGAAATTCGCCCAAACCAAACAAGCAGCCGATCGAACCAAACACCTACCGCACAATCTGCCTGCTGGACTCAATAAGCAAAGTGCTTGAGCGGATCAACTTCAATTTCGACTGTCCAAGATTGTGGATGAAAAAGGAGGTCACTCAAAACGACACTACGCCTTCCGAAAGATGCACTCTACCGTTGATACAATCATGTCGGTTACAAACTTGGCGACCGGCAGTGCCTAGAGGCGTCAGTCTCACATTTGACTACGGTCGTTACGGGTTCAAGACCCGTCCACGGCTTTCGTGGATAAGGATGTTTAAGTTGTCTTCTCCCTGTGGCGCGGGGCGTAAGAATAAGCCACAACATCTCCCGACTTGTCGCCGCTAAATGGGAGCAGGAGGTGCATGCTGGCAACGTACTTCGTCCGAAACTAACTTATGCCAACGAAACGTCAGCTAAGCCACATGGAATAATTGACGCGCTATGCCCCACTAGGGGTTAGGGCAAATGAGTGTGCACTGCGCGAGGACAAGTATTGTGCTGTAATCACACAGGACGTCAAAAAATTCTGCGATAATTGGAGGCATATCCAGGCTTCTTTAAATAAGATTGGAGTCCTAGATTATCTAGCGGAAATAATCAAAGGATACCTCTCAAATCAACTATCAAGTTGAGATTGGAGAAAGTAGGACTGGAGCTGGCGGAGCAGAAGACGAAGACCGTTCTCATCAGTTATCACAGAAAGAGGAACTCCTTGAAGGTCAGAGTCAAAAGGAGCATCATTACCTCTAAGCACTTCATCAGGTACCTGGGGGTAACGATTGTCACGAAGCTGACTTTTGGAGAGTATATGAAGTATTTATGTGAGAAAGCGGCATGCGACACTATGGCTTTGGCAGGAATAATGCTGAACATCGGGGGCCTTAGAACGAGGCTCCTGCTGTTCAGAGTAATCACCTCTGTTCTTCTTTACGCGTTTACGCGTCACTAGCATGGGAAGAAGCGCTTCGCTACGCTTGCAAACCAGAAATATGAGCTCGGTACATAGAAGGAGCGCATCGAGAGTGTGCTGTGCATACCGAACATCAACATGAAGCGGTCTATGTCGTAGCTGGAATGCTCCCGATAGATATTTTGGTGGCCGAAACGTGTCGGCTTTAAGGTGATCGACATTAGAAGTCATCGGATGCGTCAGGGGAACGGTGAAACAGAGGAAAGATCGAGTCTCCGGAAGAATGGCAGCAGCGGTGAGAGCAGGCGATAACAGGGCGTTGGACGTAAATTCTTATCACGCATAATAAGAGGTGGTTGAATAAAAAGCATGGCGAGTTAAGCCACTACCTAACTTAATTTCTCACAATGCATAGTGTATCCCGAGAATGTTTAGATAGGTTTTAGTTGGACGTCTCAGCGCAATGCCCCAGATGCAAAGGATAGTCGCGAAGAATGCGAAGCGCGTACTGTTCCACTGTCCAAGCTTTAAACGTAATCGTGAAGATTTGGAAGGGAAACTACCCAGTCGGACATTTGTCTCCGATCCCAGTGGAATCGCAAAGTCTTCGATTCCTTACCGATTCCATTCATCGGTTTGTCTCCGAAGCTGGACAAATTCAAATGTTTTCAATTATGTATCGAGTTAGCCTGAAATTTGAATTGATTTGAAAGTATCTGGCATTTGGCTACGCATGTTGTCATACACTTATATGAAATATGGAATACGGAATATGTTTTTTTTTCTGTAAGCCTTGAATACAATCCGCCGTTAAATTAAAAGGGCCGTGAAATCAATACAAAAAGATTTCACGACACTTTTAGTTTCTGGACGAATTGTATTTATCAGGCTTAAATAGATTCAACCCATTTATACAGTCATCGATCCGAATCGATCTCAGTGTCGATTCCTCGTTGGCTACAGTCATCGGTCCGGAATCGATTCCAGTCATCGATCCGGATTCGATTCCACGTTGACTACAGTCATCGATCCCAATTCGACCCCAGTATCGATTCTACGTCGACTCCAGTCATCGATTCTCCATCGACTACCGTCATCGATTCCGGATCGATTCCTGTTCTCATTTTCGGTATCGCAAAAGCGGCCATGCCCATACAAATATCTCCGACGTGTCTCCGATAAAGTCATCGATTCCTTAGTAGACAGTCATCGATCCAGGACCGGTCCAGTATCGATTCTTGTCCGACTGGGTAAGCAGTGAACTTGATCGATATTATGAATGTGCAAAGCTGGGAGGCATTGAGTCACACAGTATGAGAAACTGTAATGAACCACCTGTAATTAACCATATTCTGGTAGTGCTGCTTCACCCGACAGATCGAAGGCAGCACCCGATGAGTAGTGATCTGTCGGTGTTACGAAACCAGAGGCCGCGAAAGTCCCATTACACCCGGACCCCGATGCGAGCGTGAGGTCATCTGATCTGTTCGCCATTCCATCATTATCGCCCCATTTTTTATATTTCCCATTTTTGCCACCCCTGTTGGTGTTTATCCCACGCCTATGCATTTTTGTTAATACATTAAGGATAGAGGCAACGACTGGCAAAAACCCCGCCCACGCATAGGCCGCTGCTTAGGTTGTTGAACGGCCTTTTTGCTTCGCCGTTTTAGGCATTAGTGGGCTCACCAACCAACCTTGTATACGAGTACATGGTAGAAAGTATCCTTTTTTAATTTCGACACTACTTGCAGCCAAAATTGTGTCAGAAATTTATTGCGAATCAATTGAATCATTACAGCCCTTGTTACAATTTGGCCGCGTTTCAACTCACAAAGTAAAATATTAATAAGATTTCTTGCTTTTTTTCAACTAACTTTCACTACACTTTCATACACCATTACTGATATCGAAGAAGTGTAACTGGTGACACTTGAATTTAGCGAAGAAAATTATAAAATTATTCTCAATAATCTCCAAATCCCCGTTTGAGGTGTGATATTAAAAGGCACACGCGTTCTAGATCACCCCAAATGGGGATTTCTGGATTAAATTTTTGGGGGGTTTAGTGTTTGTTTCTGAGATTTTTTTAGGGATTTTGGTATGGGGATTTTGGTTTGGGAATTTTGGTTTGGGGATTTAGTACATATTATGGATTTTAGTCTGGAGATTTTGATTTGAAGGATTTTGGTCTGGGAATTTTCTGACTGGAGATTTCGTACCCAACCCGACCAGAAGAGTCGTTTAAAAGAATTTTACACATACGATTCCAGACAATAGCAAATATGCAAAATCTGAATAGCGCTTCCATCTCGAAAAAATACCAAAGCTTTAAAAAAATCCCGAAAAAAAGAGGGACATTCAAGCAGATTTCGAGATGGCAATGTCACTGACATATGCCCATCTTAATTTTCTCGACGCAATATTTAAAAGTATACTTAAAAATTTCAATTTTAACTCACCTCCACTTATTAATTCCGACATTCGAGCTTCCTGCAAACCATGGATCAATCACGAAAACGCATCGAAATGTTGTCGCGCCGACGAGTCCTTCGCGCAAAGCAAGATTATCGTGTAAACGTAATCCTTTGCGAAACCAATGCACTGTATGTCGTTCGGAGTTCGACGGTCGCCGATTATTGTACTCAATATTGATATTAGGCGTTTGCACTTGAGTCACAGACATAATTTTGGCTTTTGTACTAACACGCACTAAAGGATGTACTAGAAACTAACAATCACTAACTGAACTTATCTAACGAATTACTGGTGAGTTTTTATGTTGGATCCACGACTCTCATTATGATGAATGATGATTGTTGATTTGAAAACACGGCGACGATGTTGCACAATCGGAGTGGGAAAAAGGGTGTCCTTCGAGGTATTTTACAATTCAAAGAATTTTTTTTTACGACTCAATTGTTTTTGTAGGAATATTCGGGAAAGGAATACAGAAATCTCAATTTTCGATTGGATTATAGAATATTCATAGAGAGGTGAACAGTAGACAACCAGGAGCTTCAGAAGCGATGACACCACTATCGTAGGTCCGCTGGATTCGGCTGACTGTGAAGGGTTGTTCGAAGAAAAATCTGAAACCAAACGGAAAAGACTATTTAATTTAAATTCTGGAAAATAGAATAAAACCGTAGGCAGAACGAATCATTGGCGAATACCAATGCGGTTTCAAACCTGGTCGCTCCACAATCGATCAGCTCTTTACGGTCAAACTGATACTTCAGAAGTGCTGGGAATACAACAGGCGGCCAAGGCCCGACGTCGGGCTGTCGCGCCACGATGATGATGATGATGGGAATACAACGTAGACGTATACCAAATCTTTCTCGATTTCAAGCAGGCATACGACAGTATTGATCGTGGTGTACTGTACAACGTCATGCTGCAATTTGGTATACCGGCAAAATTAGTGCGACTGACAAAGATGACTACGACCATCTCCGTCTCACAGGTCAGGATCCACAATAGAATTACCGATCTATTTGAAACACGCACTGGTCTGGCACCGACGCTCTTCAACCTAGCACTGAAATACGCTATTCGGGCTATGAATATGGACAACAGCAACACGCTACTCATCAAGGAGCGAGACTGCGAGGACGATCTCGTTGGGACAGCTCAGTTTATGTCAGCGCCGCGCAACTACTGGGCTTTCAAGATTGGAGGAGGCGGTCACGTGACCGAGATAATTGGAAGACAATGATCCAGGCGACCAAGGCGCGACGCCGGGCTGTCGCGCCACGATGATGATTGGCCGTTAATGGGCAATTTTTTTTCGTACAACCTTTTCTTCTACGGTGAACGGTTTTCGAGATATAAGCGAAAACCCGCAAAAGATACCTTCGTCCCAACCCAACACCACCCCCCTTTGGACACCTCGCAGGCCCACGAACTTTTAGTATGTTTACCTCCTAACTAGGGCAAACAAAACCCCATAGTCCATTTTTGTGTTACCGACATTTCTACCTAGACGCCCATTTCGAGAGTTCATTTATTAAATTATGTATAAATTAATGGCTACCTAAAATATGCTTAGCCATATAAAAGCGGGAGATATCACATTACGACATGCACTGACTTATGACGGTCTTGCATAATACGTCGTCCCTATAGAACACAAACTCGAACACGAACCTGGTACACGTGTCCTCCGAATGGCCCAAGTCACGTACACACACTTCACACAAATCTGACAGAAAAGGTTTCCTTGTGCCATGTTCGTGCTCTTGGTCTGCAATGGTTTTCAGCCGGGCTGTTCCCTTACTCAACCTCGGATTTCAAAACATAGTTTGGGACATGAGGACTGACGAAATCAAGCGACGGATACAGCAAGCAAATAAGACTTTCTTCTCCGTCCTCCCAGTAATGAAAGCGAAGCATCTGCATAGAAATACTAAGCGCAGCATATACAAAACCATCATACGACCTGTGCTATGCTATGGCTGCGTAAACTAGACTCTTACTCAAGCCTCTGAAAAGCGAATTTTCGGGGCAGTTTGCGACCGAAATGGATGGCGCATCCGGTACAACCATGAGCTGTACGAACTGTACGATGAGCTTGAAATTTCGAGAATCGTCAAACTACAACGTCTACAATGGGCAGGACAAATACAACGAATGGACGATGAACGCATGCCTAAGAAAATATCCAATTGACGACGTGTCGACGGAGCAAGGCTGCGAGGAAGACGGAGAGCTTGATGGAAAGACTCAGTAGATGAGGACTCCAAAATTGGAGGATGCAGTCACTTGATCGAGATAATTGGAGGATAATGATCCGGGCGGCCAGGGCCCGACATCGGCGATGATGATTTGATTTTGTTGAATTGGGATCTGATACAGCAAATCGGCCGCATTTATAAGTCTTTCTAAACAATATGGAAAGCGTACGTAATTGAATTTTGAGTAATTAGTAAAAAAGGCAAAAGGATCTCATTTTGCCTTTTTTAATTGGACTACTATTCCTTATTCAACATTCAAGTTTGGGGCGACCGGTAGCTCAGTGCGTAGAGGCGTCAGTCTCATGTTTAACTACGGTCGTTACGGGTTCAAGTCCCATCCACGGAGTTCGAGGCCATGGATTTTTGTGTTGTCTTGCGTCTTGGCCCTGTGGTGCGGGGCGTAATAATAAGCCACATCTCCCGGCTTATCACAGATAGGCGACTAGATAAGGAGCAGGAGGTGCATCGTCCGAAAGTTGTTCCTGCCACCGAAACGTCAGCTAAGCCACATGGAATAGTTGATGCGCTATGCCCCAATACGACTTCAATACTTATTTAAATTTACAAATAGGCAGGGCGGACTATGTCTGAGGTAAGCCTATATCGGTGCCGGTTTATTATTACGAGAAAATTAAACTAAATAAAACTAAACTTCACATACGAGTACACACTACACTCAAATAATACCGGATCGACACAATAGGGATATCGGTGTACAGGTATCAATAGTTAGCGACACCCTGCCTGATAAATAGGCTGAACTTTAAACCAAATGGGATCATCACCACTATGTATATTAGAACCCGAACTTAAATTGGGTTCACACTGGAGCCAGATCACTTGGTCTGAGCCAGTTCACTTGATCTGAAACGGTCAAATTCATACAATTTTAAACTCACCACACCCAGATCAAGTGATTTTCCCGCAGTGTGAGCTTGAACTTTTCATTTTAATCAGACCGTAAATTATTAAATTTTTTTTTTAAAAGGTAGTAGTACTCGTGTATCATTTTGGCTGAGCAATCTTTATGGGCTTTTGTTCCAGGTTTCTTGACATGGAGTGGTTTTTGCAAGGACGAGTTGTCAGCACGTCGCTTAAGCCAAGGCCCGACGTCGGGCTGTCGCGCCACGATGATGATGATGAATCTTTATGGGCAGTGTCCAGCCTTAAGATTCAACGATTTTTATATATAGATATTTCTTACCCGCTATTAAACGAAAAAACAACAATCGCAAACTATTCCACACAAATGTTTATATGAATGCGTTTAAGTTTAACTTAAGTTCATTCAATCTGCTAAGCCACACTGTCACTAAATAGCACAATTCCGCTTATCACAAGCTAACATATGTCTTTTAGAACTATTAAGTGTGCTACTTCAAATACGGATACATAATAAAATTCAATCTTTAACAAATGGAATAACTGCCATTCACACAAGAGCACACTATTTTGTAAATAGATATTAGACACAAGTATTTCACGAACAAGAAACAAGACTTGATTCAGATGTGCGAAATAAACGCTCCACTCCGTCCGCGACGACTAACTGCTAACGACTATTATTATCTACGGATACGGCGAAGCACTTTAATGGTCTTTTCATTCAGCGAAAATGAAACAGATTCAAAGTATGTGTTATACAACTCATGGATACAGTCGGGTGTTGTAAAATTGGATAGCTGGGATGGATCCTTTTGAGGTTGTAAGAAATCCTTAGGTTAGGGTTAGGTTAAAAAGGCTGCCATAGGTGACTCAGTACACATAGGCGTTGTGATCTCTCTCTCTCTCTCTCAATTGCCCTAACCCCTTGTGGGGCATAACGCGTCAACTGTTTCATATGGCCCAGTTGAGGTTTCTCGGCATAAACTGGCTTCGGAGAATGCAGTTGCCAGAATGCACCTCCTGGACATCCATGGCCACGAACGTCGTCGTGGACGGGATTCGAACCCGAAACGACGGTAGTCAAACATGAGACTGATGCCTCAACACACTGCGCTACCGGTCGCCCCACGTTGTGATACCCACCAGGAAACCCATTGAAATTACTATCCATTGAACCGACCACATCTGGCAATATACTGATAGAGCCTGAGCGGGCTCGTATCCCATACGTCCTCCAAACGAAAGAAGAAAGAGTCTCCTCACAGCCAAGGCAGGACAGGTGCATAGAAAATGAAGAGTACTCTAGTCCTCGTCAGCATCTTCGTAGCTTCTATAGAAGTCGTTGTGGGGTAGGTGAAGAAGTGTAGCACAGTAACGAGTCGTTCTTTTTGAATGACTCAACAGAATGAGCGAAAGATACGGCGCAACGTCAAAGCCCCGAGACCAAGTCATTCAAGAATGAAATAGTACTGTAAAAAAAAATACTCAAACTTCCCCCGCATAAATATTGCGCAACGCACAGACAATCCACCATGATCATCGTAGCTAATCGGCGTCCGCATATACTGATCTCTCCCAACGAGCTCTCGGTAGTCTTCGCAGTCTCGCTACGTTGACTCGTTCTGCGGTCATTACTCTCTTTGGCATGCGATCAGATCATCGTCCATTCGTTGTACATGCCCTGCCCATTGAAGTCGTTGTAGTTTGACGATTTTTGAAACTTGCAGCTCATCGTACAGTTCATACAACTCATGGTTGAACCAGATGCGCCCCGAAAATTCGCCGCAGAACCTTACGTTCAAATGTGTCTAGCATATTTCTGGAGGCTTGACTTAGGGTCCCGGTCCATGCTTCGCAGCCATAGCATAGCACTGGGCGTATTATGGTTTTGTACACGCGGAGCTTCATGTTTCTGTGCGCATGCTTCGATTTCATTATGGGGAGAACCATCTGCAAGGCAGACGAGCTGGCTTGGGCGGGTACGGCCATTATGGACATGGGATGTTTCCGCAATGTCAAAATGTCTATAGCAGCATGCATTAAGGCAAACACAATAAGCCGTGCTAATATCGGATGGCTAAATGGTAATACCGGCAATGTTACGAGGCAGATTTGGCCGCACTTCGTCAGGGTTGCTGATGCAGGAGAGAAGGCTTCTCAGAAAGGTTGTGGGAAACATCACAGGGCATTGCCTGATAGGTGAGCATGCTAGGTGTTCCCATACATACGTCTCATACGTTTGATTTTTGCAGAAGCTGTGGGGACGAAGAAGAGGAAGAGACAATACATCACTTCCTGTGCACCTGCCCTGCTCTGGCCGGTACAAGAGAAGATATTTTAGGCTCCCTCTACTTTATTGACCTCAATGAGCTCTCTCTCTCTCAATGAGCTAAAGGACGTAAATGCTGGTCATCTGCATCGTTTCATTGATAGATCCGGGTGGTTTGACGATTAGGCTCACATGGCGTTTAGTGCCTATGAGGAATCACAACGGATCCAGTGGTGGTTTATGTGTGCTGTGTTTATGCGCAGCTGCCTCTTTAACCTAACCTAACCTAATTTGAAAGCTGCTAATTTGGAAGTTGCAAATTTGGAAAGTTCATCAACTGGCAAGCTGTTAACAAGCAACACATCAAGGTGTTGAATGTGTGTTAAACTGCTAATCTTAATTTTTGATTTCCTGACTTAAGCAACAGGTTTCCGATGATGCATGTTGCTGGCATCCATCAAATAATGCCTCCACTGTAACTGAATCTTTCCCACTTCAGCATTTACAAAACTATCGAGTTCTATTTGAGTGTTATAAAGTCTGCATGTTGTCATCGTTGTTGGATTTTGTTGAGTATTATTGATTGGCTCGTTTTGCCTTTTGCTGAGCCTAAACACAAAATGCACGTCACTTGCCACGTGATCCAAACAATTTTGCACAACAATCGGCAAATCTTTGACGAGGTCACGTTGTACATGGCGTGTTGGGCTCATGTTAAATTATTATTACGTACTCGTACATACAATGCCATTCGTATTGCATTTAGATGTAAGGAAATACGTATGCCGATGACAATTAGCGCGATACATAGCTTTTGCTCCATCTCGCACGTATCGCAATAGTGGTAGATAAATGAGGGAAGTTCCCACGCATGTGTCCCATCCCTAGTTGCTCGGAATGGGATATTGGTAATATTTGTCCTGACCCCGGGTGTATCATGTGGTTTACTGATGGGTCAAGAATGGGACAAGGAGTTGGTGCTGGGGTCTTTCGACGGAACAGCAATGCGCCAGCGTTTTACAAGCCGAGATCGATGCTATTGAGGCCTGTGCTAGAGAAATTCTGCGCAAGAGGTTTAATGGCGGTAACATCGCTATCTGCACTGACAGTCTGGCAGCCATTAAGGCTCTTACTTCACATAAGTTATCATCGAATCTAGTGAAAGATTGTTGTTTGTGAGCCTCTGAAGGGTACCATCAGAGTCTCACAAACACCAATCGGGTCACTCTATGTTCGGCACCAAGTTATCAGGACATTCACGGCGACGAAGCTGTGGATGAGCTTGCTAGACAGGTAGGGCTAATCAGAAAAATTGTTCAGATTTGATTTCTACTGCGGTCTGATCTGGGTCACAGTCAGGGCACTAATGAGAGAATGGTCTGCGTGCGAATGGCTGCGGCACTGGAATAATCTCTCAGGAATGTGACAATCCAAAGATGTTATCAACCCCTATGGTTGCACAGAAGCTAGCCGCTTGGCCAGAACGGAGTTGATCTTAATCGTTGGTTACCTCACTTGACACCACTGATAATCTGCGACTGTCAAATACATACAATTTTGAACTCACCACACCCAGATTACGCTGCAGATGAAGTAATCTGGGGATAGTGTAAACGTAATATAAACCAAAGAAGTCTGTCGGAATACCGACTTTGCCTGGAGGACATTGAGTCCACCAACCGTCTCTGTCTCTGCGAATGACACGCGGTTGCTCGCACTGGGTTCATACTTTTTGGAGGTTCCATCGTGAGATCCGATGTCATCAAGAGTGCTGCTAAAAGGAGACTACTGGCCTTCATCAGATTCGTTAAGGGTCTTTTGGATTAGTTAAGGCTATGGCACAATAGATCTCATGGTCGCAGTGCCTATCAGTTGGGTATCTTAGCCTGCATTTATTTGTTTCATTAGTGCCTTGCTGGCGTACTCTCGACCCCTTTAGCGGGCTTAATACCCGCAACGGATGCAAGCATCAAGTTGACGGGTATGGATACCTTCGGCAGGTGTTATGCCGGCATACTGATCCCTAAAACAAATTAGTGGAGGTCGCCGAGCATTTACCGCACTATTGCACATGTTTGCAAAATGACACATTTTTGTATAATGTCAATAAGATTGTGCGGCAGGTTTAATTTGGTGAGGAAAGTCAGAAGTTCTTTGGGTACAATATCAGTAGTCGACATACAGACACTATTTGTACACTGCCAAAATGTCAAAGTTGTTGGATTTCTTGAGTCAGTGCGCTATAGTTTATGCCCTTTTCTCCGCATGCTTTCTCTCGATGTTGCTATTATGAGGAATAGTAACATCGATTAGGTATGCAGAGCTACTCGTCTTGTCGACTAGGACGACATCGAGAGTGTTGTGGGCGACTGGCTGATCTGTGTGTACCTGGCGATCCCAGTACATGGTAAAGCGAGGGCTATCAAGCACCGCTTGTGGAGTGTATTGGTAGATCGGGTCGGTTTCACTGATCAGCCCGTACTTGCATGCAAGGTATTAGTCGATTACATTGCATACAGCATTGTGTCTGTCCGTGTACTCTCCCGGTGCCATTGGAGAACAGTCAGAGATGAGATGATCAAGTGTTTCCAACACCGAATCACACGTTCTGCATCGGTCGCCATCCAACCGTTGCTTGCATATATGTTTAAGATATGCTCGTGTAGGGACAACGCCCGCCGCCATGAAGGGCAAACCATTGAACCTTCTGTTTCGGCAAAGAGATACCCTACACCAACCTATCTGTTTGACAGGTGAAGATCGGCAAATGGCTGTCAAAGGCAAATGGATGTTAACGGCAATTGGCATGTTAACCATATGCATGCCTTTGCCTTCTATTGTGTCGACCTTCTCTTGGTCTGACTTCACCAGACTCAAAGGAGAAAATAATTTATCCTTGAAGTTGAGTGGAGTAAAACCATCATCTGCCTTGCAGACAGCACCATGCAGAGGACTCGATGTTGCTTAACTACTCAATTGCCCTAACCCCTTGTGGGGCAAAGCGCGTAAAATGTTCCATGTGGCCCAGTTGACGTTTCGTTGGCATAAACTGATTTCGGAGAATGCAGTTGCCAGCATGCACCTCCTGCACATCCATGGCCACGAACGTCGTCGTGGACGGGATTCGAACCCGAAACGCCGGTAGTCAAACATGAAACTGATGCCTGAACACACTGCGCCACCGGTCGCCCGATGTTGCTTAACCTCTGAAATGAGTTCGAAGTGAGTTGACTGACTGATGATGTTAGTTAGAAATTTCAACTAAACCCCTACCTCCAATGTCACGAGGTAAACACATTCGCTCCACTGACGATTTTGGATGTAGCATTCGGAATTTAGACATTAGAACACATACTCCCGTTCAATATCCACCAACGATGTGGCAGACCAGGGAACTATTCCGAATGAATATGTGAATGACATATAGGCTGATCGCACTTATTCTGTTCGTTTCCGATAAATTGGATTTTAACACCAATTTCAACCTGCGCTAGAACTCAACCAACAGTCCCCCTCTCAAATCATCAATGCTGGTGTCTTCACCTTGTAGAATTGCTAGGTACATATTTGTAAAAGTCTGCCTCCGACATTGCGCCTATGTGGATATCATCCAAGGTGAAGCCGGTGCGTGAACGCCTTTGTGAACAGCACGAATTCGACATTTGTCCAACCCGAATTCCATCCGAATGTCAATGTTCTGAAGAGTGTAGAAAGCCAACCCTACGTCCGTGCTAAAATTGGGCTCTGGAAATCCCATACGGGAGAAACAAGCCATGGAAACAAGATGCACGGCAAGCAGAAGATGGGCGGAGATATCTGCCCAAGTGTTGGAGGGAGCCCCGTCGGAGATACTGTGACTTATTATTACGCCCCGCACCACAGGCGGAAGACAACATAAACATCCACGGCCACGAACGTCGTCGTGGACGGGATTCGAACCCGAAGCGCCGGTAGTCAAACGTGAGACTGATACCTCTACGCACAGAGCCACCGGTCGCCGTATGGTAGCTAGCAATGGTATGACAACTTGTTCTCTCTGAAAAGGCCAAGTTTATGGGCCTCATCCTGGACAGGAAACTGGGGTGGAGAACCAATATCCAGGAACGAGTAGCTAAGGCGACTTTTGCGCTATACTCGTGTAAGAAGGTAGGAAGTGGGGCCTGAAACTGAAGATTTTATTCTGGCTCTATGTCTCAGTCCTGCGACCTATACTTTTGCATGGTATTATCGTCAGGTGGACTGAACTCAACTTTGCGGTTTACCGAAGTAAGAGAAGACATTCCAAAGAATGGTGAGCATTAGACGGGCTTTTAGAACTACATCAGCAGCTGCTCTTGATGTTCTGCTCAATTTGCTCCCCTTCGATGTTTTTGCAAACCAAGTAGCCTTGCACGTAGCCATTCGTCTTCGGGAAACTGGACAGTTCACTGTGGCAGCCACGGGACACTCGTCTGTTTTTAGCAGCTTGGATCTTCCTGCGGTGAAGGATTACACTCTCCCCACGTATCTGTTCGGTAAGAATTTTGTAACCCAAATCCCCTCACGGGACGAGTGGGCGGCTAACACTTTCCAGGAGTCAAGTGCTATAAGTTCATACACCGATGGCTCTAAGACGGATCAAGAACTGGGAGTCGGGTGGGGATGTACTCGAACAAGCTGAATATAAACTTGTCACTACATCTCCCTGACTTTTGCAGCGTTCTTCAGGTAGAGGTCGCGGGTATTTGGGAGGCTCTCATCTGGCTCGGGCGTAATTTCATAGCTGCTAGGGATATTACCATCTTCACGGATAGTCAGCTGGCGATTAGATCCCATAAATCTGTGATTACAAACTCACAGATTGTTGCCATATGTCGCACCTGTCCCATGGAGATGGGAAATTTTTTAACATCTCCCTTTATTGGATTCCGGCCCATAGTGGCTTTGACGGAAACCGCGAAGTGGATGAACTAGCTAGAGGAGGCTCTAATGGGGGGACCGGACTTAGTCATCGCCATCTCGGGTGATTTTTATCATCCTGTAAAATAATGGTAAATGCTAACGCGGCGAGTACTGCCAACGCGAGGTGAAGTAATGGTAGCACTTGTATGGTTACTAGGCAACTTTGACCTAGGATCGATCCCAAACGCTCTGTGGAGCTGCTGAATAGATGAAACCCACGGGCTCTTAAGGGGATGATTACAGGGCACTACCCCGTCGGCGAACATGTTAGGAGATTGGGGCTTCCACACAATCACCTCTGTAGGAGCTGCGGGGATGAGGATGAGCAGAATTTGTATTATAAGCGATTCCCGAGTATATATCAGCTCGCACAACAGATTAATCTATTCATTAACCCTAGACGCTCATGCTTATTTTATTTACACAAAGGTCATGCTTCGTCGAACCGACGACGCTCTCTATCAAATCGATAATATTTGCTGATTTTTTCAAAAAATAGTTAAAAATAAGTTTTTTAATACATTAGTTATTTTATTTTCTTTGAAAATTAACAGTTTTTATATTCATTTGAATGTTGTAAATAACTTAAAAATTATATAGTTCACAGTAACAATTTTGGCTTATTTTAAAAAATGATCAGTCGGGAGAATCATAAAATAAGTAACTTAAGTCACATATTTCTTTTTTTGTGTTTGAAAATTAAAAATAAACACATTAAACTAAAGTAGTAACATAGTTTCATAAGTCTTGTAGGTTAAATTTTACAAGAGACACAAACGTCAATTTTGTGCTCTCCGCATATGTTTTTTTTTACATTTGGCACATGACGCCTTGGTCATTCGCCGCTTATGCGATGGGCAAAATGCACAAATTTTCCTTTTTCTATTTGATTTTAATTGTTCATCGTTATCTGTTAGATTTTCAACGTTTACATTTAGTTGGGTTTGGATATTTTCGCGGGTAGTGTTTGATAAGGTGACTATATTAAGTCTATTGTTAAGGTGATTTTGGATTAAAGCTGAATGTAAGCTCTTCATGAAATTAGCGCGACTAAGCGGCTTTTTGTTCGTTTCAAACATATTATGGCAGTATATAATATAGCTGTTAATACATGCCATAGATAATATTCCAAAAAATTGACACATTGGCCATCTGTTCGTTTTTCTCGAGCAGCTCATAAGACTACACATTTGGTCAAATGTATCGACGCCTCCTTTAGTAGAATTATAAAATTCTACCATATGAGCTTTTTTTGTTGCACTATTTACCATACCCTCTTCATTACATGAAGATAATAAATGTACTATCTTATTTGGCTTCGGTTTGTAAGATAATAAAGTCAATTCGTTGTCATAACAGAACATTGATGTATTTGGTTTACGACCTTTGGACACTTTCATTTCATTAGGTATCTCCTTCTTATTGGATCGCAAAGTTCCGACAATAGTAAGTTTATACGGTTCTAAAAGAAGCGACTTAGCTAAAGGTATGGATGTAAACCAATTATCCATAGTGATATTGCGATTCCTGCCATGAATGGTTTTCGTCAATTCTTTAACGTAGTACTCTCCAAGTGGTACATCCGACTTGTTGGATCCTTTGCCCAAATAAGGGATGGCATCCATCATATATTTGGTACCGCTATCACACAGCATTACTGTTTTCAGCCCGTACCTTGCTGGCTTGTTCGGTATGTACATTTTAAATCCACATTTACCACGAATTGCCAGCAACTACTCATCAATAGTTAAATATGGACCAGGAGTATAGTTTTCTCGACATTTTTGAATAAACATATCCCAAACTTTTCTTATCGGTGCGAACTTGTCAGTAATCAGCTGTAGTCGTACTGATTTATCATCAAAGCGTAAGCAAGCCATCAGAAACTTGAATCTGGCTTTCGTCATTGTTGATAAATACTTAGTTCCACCGTAGGCGGGATCAAACAACTCCGTGGCTGACAGATGATTGTCTTTCATGACAGCCATCAACATTAAAATGCCGATTAAAGCTAATATTTCATCTGTTGAAGTTTCTCTTTTTTAGGCTGCTTCAGAACCTAACAAAAATTCTCTGTAATTTTTTATTTCGGCGTTAGTCCACTGAACTATCTCCTTGACGATTGCATCCGTAATAAACTGCTTGAACACTTGAAGAGGGTCGATAATATGTTTGCACGAACGAGTTGGGCCACGTAGTTGGTGAACAATATTAAGGCCAAACCGGTGCGACTTCCCTTTCTGAGTTGACCATTTGTGTCCATTTTTTCCACGTAATATGGTTTTAGAAAATTGTATTATAGATGATTTCTCCAGCAATATATTAAGCGGAATGTCATCTTCATCGGATATCTCCTCTGGTGAGCTGAATTCTTCACACTGTTCACATGTTGCAGGTGTTACATCAATCAAATCAAATTCAACGTCACAATCAATATTTTCACCAATGTCACTATCGCCATTATCGCTTAAAGCAAGAAACTGCTCGATTTCTTGATCATTTAATCCTTTCTTTTTGCTCATTCTGCTTAAAACTGAAAATCGAAGAAAGAAAATTCCAAAATAAACTAACACTTCTGGAACTCAAATTTAAACAAAAAACTAGGGTATAATCACACTAAGTACATGCTTCGTCGAATCGACGACGCAACAGCATTCAAACGGCACTTACAAAAACTATACGTAGCTGGCCTTCCGTGTGTGGCAGCAGTTCGTCATCAACTGGAGCTGTACGAAAAATTAGCTCAAAAGGAATAGAGAAAACAAAGTTACGGGGCAGAAAGTAAACATCCGTCGTCGAATCGACGAAGCATGAGCGTCTAGGGTTAATAGACCTGCGGAATTTCCACCCTTCCTCACAGCAGGTGTAACCTACTTGTTACCCAAACGGAAAACAGTGGAGAGCCCTGCTGAAACGAGGCCAATAATACAATAATAATATACATCCGAAGAGGCATATTCCAAGGGGACTATTTGAATCCTATGTGGTTCTGCATGGCGCTGAACCCTATTTCATCACTTTTAAATTCGGCTAGACAGTGCGGCTACTCCATAAAGCATGGTTTTCTTGGAATATTTTCCAAGTTCGAGCTGACTCACCTGATGTACTTAGATGACATCAAATTATACTCGAGAAGCGATACACATCTAAAATCCTGCTGCGCAACACCCTATTTTTATTATTATCATTATTATTATTATACATTTTATTAATTTCTAGCAAAAAACGTCATTATGGGGAATTTCTTTAATCGATACCTGACAACCGTGGACAACTCTAAAGGATCGAATACTCGTATTTAAATGGCCTAAAGGATGAACGCAGCACGGTCACAATGGGAGGTTAACCGATCATCGACACTCAAGGCGCAGGATTATTGTATAACACAATTTTCGAATAACTCAATATTTCAGCTACTTACATATGCTAATTTATTGCCTCGACAAAATGATAAAGGTAGGATTCAATTGCCGGGACTCAAAACTATTTGTTATGAGTACATTCAATACGCTTGAGCTCTCAGAAAATTATATGTAAATAAAACCGGCGACAGAACTATAATGCAAATTCAGC
Organism: Chloromyia formosa; assembly: GCA_964017055.1. NCBI lineage: Eukaryota > Metazoa > Arthropoda > Insecta > Diptera > Stratiomyidae > Chloromyia > Chloromyia formosa. The sequence goes on from OZ024817.1 coordinate 14,133,110, forward strand.
GATCCAGTTAGCAGATGTTATGCAATAGAGCACCACAGATATACACGCCAGATACACGCCACATACACGCCAGATACCCGCCAGATACACGCCAGATACCCGCCAGATACACGCCAGATACCCGCCAGATACCCGCCGTCTCTCATCAGTTTATCAGCGAATAGCTGGTGCAATACACTTGGAGCTTTGGACTCCTGCTCCCCGTAAAGCACATAGTGAAATAGATATAAAAATGCAAATTGTAGCCACGTAATATAGTAAACAACTCTCAACACCTAACTTCGATACATTACATTATTTTGTACTACGTTCAGATTTATAAATCAATTCTGATTGTATCTCGTTAACTCCGAGATCCGAAAGCAAGATTGCTGTCTCAATCGAGTGTACGAGTTCGTCTGAAAGTGTTTTAGGTAAATAGATTTTGACCTAACGATACTGCAGAGGTAATGGCGCGAATCTAAATTTTTCGAAAGGGTTGTAAAAACGGGAATCAGCAATCGCCTCAATTTCGGGGTAATAGCTCTCATATGATATTATCGCCCGAAAAACAGATGAACGATTCTCCTAAAATTTATGAACTTTCGATCCAAACCCCTTTTATTTCAGAAAGACGAAAAATCGCTCCAAAATTTTAGTACTGTCCATTGTCCAAAGTGGAAATTCTGTCTGAGATTTCTAAGAAAGGAATTTCTCGAAGTTATCCACTCTGGCACATCTCTGAAAGGATTTTCGCTTTACAATAGGTTCACACTGAAGCCAGACCACTTGATCTGCGCTAGATCAGTTGGTCTGAAACTGTCCAATAACTATAATTTTAAACTCACTCACAACACCCAGATCTAGTCTCTTTAGGCAGTACGAAGCCAAAGAAATCTACTCTGAGAAACCTCAGACAGGCAGTATAAAAATATTTTTTTGGGTGATTTTTCGTCGTAAAGGGGGGCAAAAAAAACCTTTTCCATAGTCCTCCACGTCGGCGCCCCCTGGTAACGGTAGTGTGTCAAACCGCTGACCGCCAAGTCTAATATTACGTTTACACTATCCCCAGATTACTTCATCTGCTGCTTAATCTGGGTGTGGTGAGTTTAAAATTGTATGTATTTGACAGTTCCAGATTTATATGACGTTTACACTATCCCCTGATTACTTCATCTGGTGCTTAATCTGGGTGTGGTGAGTTCAAAATTGTATGTATTTGACAGTCGCAGATTATCTCAGCCGGCGCAGATGAAGTAATCTGCGGATAGTGTAAACGTAATTTAAATCAGCCGGCGCAGATGAAGTAATCTGCGGATAGTGTAAACGTAATATTATATTACGTTTACACTATCCCCAGATTACTTCATCTGCTGCTTAATCTGGGTGTGGTGAGTTTAAAATTGTATGTATTTGACAGTTGCAGATTATATCAGCCGGCGCAGATGAAGTAATCTGGGGATAGTGTAAACGTAATATTAGCGATAAGAGAGTTTGGAAAAAGGCAGATAGCTGTAGCCTGAATGGCTGACCAACACCTAAGCGTCTCAGGTTTAGTAGGATGGAATCATTTGTGTAGTTTCACCTGCAACAGAGTTGTGTGAAATCCAGCACGTTTATTAAACCATCTGAAGCAGCTACTCGTATCTCCGAGGCCATCCCCTGAATAGGGTTAAGCGATGTACTGACAACTCGTCCTTGTAAAAACCACTCCGCGTCCCGTCCAGAAACCTGGAACAAAAGCCTCGGATTGGACGGATCAACAGCGACGACCACGCAAACGACTAAAGGATTATTCTTTCGGATCCTGGAATGTACGCTCCCTGAACAAACCGGGGGCCGAGAAGGCCCTCCTTCAACAGGTCGAAAAGTACAAACTGAACATTACTGCAGTGTAGGAATCAGAGCAGAGTAGAGCAGGGCAACCAAAGAGGTCACCAAAGATGGCATAACCAAACTGCGTAAGATTCAGAGACTAGCATGTCTCACAGCCACGGGGGCTATCCGCAGCTGCCCGACTGTAGCTCTTGAAGCCGCCGCTTCACATTCACATAAAGACGGAGGCAAAAATAGCAGTAGCAAGACTAAAAGCTTGCCAGAATTTCCTCAAACTAAACCCTGAGCAGACCAACTGGGTAAATGAGGACCACGTACTTAGTATGCCATCAGACCATTTGGCTAGGGAGCTTTGCTTTAAACTTCCATTCTCAACCGAAATATGGAGCAGAGAGGATTGGAATCTGAAGCTCGACACTCTCCACTCAAACGTTGTTACGTGGTACATAGATGGATCTAAAACCGAAGATGGTACAGGGGCGGGCGTCGTAGGTCCGTCTCACAAGATATCCATTCCAATGGGAAAGTACGCCACGGTATTTCAGGCGGAAGTTCACGCAATCGAGACTTGTGCGAACACATGCTTAGCAGCTGGATACCAAGGCAGGAATATTGCAATCTTCACTGACAGCCAGGCGGCGATCAAAGCACTAAGTAACTTCTCCGTCTCGTCGAAAGTGGTGCTTAGTGGTCGTGAAGCCTTGCAGAGATTAGGCTCCGTAAATAAGGTTACCATTTACTGGGTCCCCGGACACGCCGGTATCCCAGGAAACGAAACAGCGGACGAGTTGGCCAGGGGAGCATCTGCAACCCCACTCGTCGGTCCGGAGCCATACTGTGGAATTCCCCTGTGTAGTGTAAGACGGCACATCAGGGAATGGGAACACTCAGTAACCATCGCACACTGGGACAATACCCCTGGTCTTAGACAGGCCAAGCTGTTTATAGCTGGCCACTCACGCAACCGTACCCACGAACTGCTGAGACTACGCAGAAACCGGGTTAGAATTATTTGTGGGCTCCTTACGGGTCACTTTACCCTGAGGGGTCATCTGCATAGAATGGGAATTGTCTCTGACCCAAGCTGTCGCTTCTGTGAGAGCGAAGATGAGACTTCCCAGCACATTCTCTGTGACTGTGATGCACTTCATCTCCGCCGCTTGAAGTGCTTCGGCGATGCATTCCCTGAAGCGGAAACGATTGCCTCACTAACACTCGAACAGCTGAGCAGATTTGTTGGGATGATTGGTCTCGAGAATTAGTCAGATCACTAATCTGCATAGACCCCAGGGTGTAGCACAATAGACTTCCGAGTCGCAGTGCTTGTTAGCCCTCTGGGCCAACTGCCCTCCATCTAATCTAATCTAATCTAAAGAGGTCAGAAGGTCGTAGGATATAAAGCCCGGCGAGCCCGAAATAAATGACTGGTTCGAAGAAGGATGCAAAAATTCACTTGACGCGAAAAATGAGGCCTATAGACAATGGAGGAACCAAAGCCAAAAGAGAAAAATACGACGAGCTACGGCGAATATCGAATAGAATAATTAGAAGTAAGAAACGTAAATACTTTGACGAGCAATTGCTGAATATTAACGAAAACTTAGCTAATAAGAACACCAGACGAGCGTACAAACTAGTAAATACAATTAAGAACGGCTATCAACGCAGGACTAGCCTCTGTAAGGACAAGGATGGAAACATCATCAGCGACACTGATGGCATTAACAAGCAATGGGCCTCTTATTTTGAAGAGCTTCTGAACCTACCGTCTAACATCCCCACACAAGAAGCTCCCGACGATATTATTGATCTAGGCCCACTCGTACAATCCCCGACAGAAGAGGAAGTTGGTCTCGCGGTGCGTTCACTAAAACTAAATAAAGTGCCAAGCACTGACGAGATTCCAGCTGAACTGCTAAAATTCAGTGGAACGGGTTTAGTCAATGTCATATATCAATTACTCCTGCGAGTATGGGAGGACGAGGAGATCCCAGACTGTAATGAACCACTTATAATAAACCATATTATGGTCTGGTAGTGCTGCTCCCACCGGCAGATCGAAGCAGCACCTGATGAGTAGTGATCTGTTGGTGGTACGAAACCAGAGGCCGAGGGTCCCATTACACCCGGACCCAGATTCGACCGCTTGGGCGTCTGATCCGTCCGCCAACCATTCCATCCTTATCGACTATTTTGTTTTTCATTCCCCATTTTTACCTCCCCTGTTTGTGTTGTCTTCCCCAGGCCTATGAATTTTTGTTAATACGTAAAGGACAGGGGCAACGAGCGGCGAAAACCCCGCAAATATCTCCCGAACTGAGCTACAGCAAGCATAGGCCGCTGCTTAGCTCGTTGAGGGGCCTTTTTCTTCACCAGATGGCAGGGCCCGACCTTTACGGTCATTATGCTACCTAAGGCTCCGTCCCCACGGGCATCTTCGGATGCCCACCAAACCGTCCATTACACAGATAAACGAACAAACTTACAGCATGGATCAGACTATACGCTCGTGCTTTATATTTTTACTTGGGACCTCCCATTGATGCTAACTTACCTCGAGGCATTGGTCCATTAGACTGTTGCGCAAGTTATTTTTATTTTTCGTCCTTCTGGACCGTTCCGCCCAATATTTTCAACATCGTTCCTTGGACGATATCTTTATCTATAATACTACAATATCAAATGTGAACTCGATGGGGACAGTTATCTTACTCTCGGATCTTCAACTAGAACTATCAATCACGTAATAATTATGTGCGGTAAACTTTTGCAACCGTTTCTATCAATTAGGCATTCAAATTTATTACAACAAAAAAATGAATAACATCTTATCAGAATCTCTTGTTATTGTTGTCAACGATTAGATAACAATGGAATACATTTTCTCAATTTGCGACATGTTTCGTCTGTTTGGAGGCACAGTCTTGTCGAGAGGAGGATGTCGTATCGCATCTTCAACTTGTGAATACACGAGTAAAGGCATCCTGATGAAGCGCACTGAATATGGAAATAGTCAAATTCAACGGGTTCAATTTGTTTTAAAGGCAGAAATAAGAATACGAAGAAAGTCTCGTGATTTCCGATGTGCTAAGTGCTAAGTGGAATCAATCATGCAATCACTATCACTCCTAGTCTGCTGATTATCATGTCAGGTGGAAGTCAGTCTTTCGGACCGGACAGTGTCATGTTTCTAACAAAAACATCGATCTATCGAGATTAACCCTACCGTTAGTGGAATCTATTTGACGCGCAGTTAATTTTTTTTTAAATTTGTAATATCACACAAAATAACTGAAGGGCCAGTTCTGCATTACCGACACCTATGGAAGAACGTGTTGCTGAATCGATCTTCAGGCGAGTCCTGATCAAAGACAGATGTATTCCGTCAGGACGAATCCCAACGCTCAGGCCTACTACTACTTTGCCTTAACCCCTAGTGGGACATAGCGCATCAACCACACTTGCGCGCCATCGTCCTCTGTTTGGGGCAATGGAGCGCAACTACCCAAACGACTTACCTAGCGCCTTATACTCTTTTGCCACAGATCGACGCCATGTGACATTTTCGCCTGCGTATGAATTCGTCGATTGGTATCTGGTACGCCGACTTAGCTCTTCATTTGATGTTGTTCGGAGCCAGAAAATTATTAGAATTCGACGAAGACATGAGTTGACGAAAACTTGCAGCTTTCTGGTAACTCGTGCGGAAACTTTCCATCATCTTCATCGTGGCACGACAACCCGACGTCGGGCCTGCCGCTTGGATCGTTGTCCTTCAATTATCTCGGTCACATGACCGCGTCTTCCAATTTAGGAAGCCCAGTAGTTGCTCGGCATATACTGAGCTCTCCCAACGAGCTCTCGGTCGTCTTCGCAGTCTCGCTCCGTCGACTCGTTCTGCGTTCATTACTGTCTTCGGCATGCGATCATCGTCCATTCGTTGTATCATACAAGCCCTGCCCATTGAAGTCGTTGTAGTGTTTTGGCTCTGGTGGCTCGTTGAATCCATTGTCTATAGGCCTCGTTTTTCGCTTCAAGTGAATTTTTGCATTTTTCATTGAACCAGTACTCGCCGGGCTTTATATCCCACGACCTTCTCTGCGACCTCTTTGGTTGCCCTGCTCTACTCTGCTATGTACAAAAAAAACCCAGCTATTAACTATTGAATTGAGAGATTCAGAGGGGAGGGCTCGAAATCTGTAAGTTTTCTTAAAATAATCAGAAAGGACTCGTACTTTCTCATCTAACGAAAAGAAATGGGTCCCATCGACTGAGATGGGATCATTGTTGATGTTAAATAGGTTCTTATTAAACGTGCCATACGCGCAGCGATCGATGGGCCGATCCATCGCCAGATATCAATATCGGCCGATGGATCGGCCTGTGTATCAGCTTATCGTTGACGATTTTTTTGACAGTTCCGTATAATATTGATCAGCTGATATTTTGTGGCGATCCATCGGCCGATCGATCGGCTTGAAAATGAAGGGGATGAACTAAGGTTTTAAGCTTCTCCTTGCAGTAGTTGAGAGTTTCTTGATTTATTCTTTGTTTGATGATAGTATTGAGACAACTAATATTACGTTTACACCATACCCAGATTACTTCATCTGCAGCTTAATCTGGGTGTGGTGAGTTCAAAATTGTATGTATTTGACAGTTGCAGATTTATATTACGTTTACACTATCCGCAGATTACTTCATCTGCACCAGCTGAGATAACCTGCGACTGTCAAATACATACAATTTTGAACTCACCACACCCAGATTACGCTGCAGATGAAGTAATCTGGGGATAGTGTAAACGTAATTTAAATCAGCCGGCGCAGATGAAGTAATCTGGGTATAGTGTAAACGTAATATTATATTACGTTTACACTATCCCCAGATTACTTCATCTGCGCCGGCTGATTTAATCTGCAACTGTCAAATACATACAATTTTAAACTCACCACACCCAGATTAAGCAGCAGATGAAGTAATCTGAGGATAGTGTAAACGTAATATTATATAACGTTTACTCCTCCTATTCAAGGAGCAGGTTTGTAGGCTAAAGGCGCAGTAAACTACCACTAAACACTTCGCAACACGTCTTGCACGCTGGCTAATAAAGGCCGGTTGACACGTTCAAAGTGCACTTTGGCAAAGTATGACTTGAAAAGAATGTCCACCATTGTGAATTACCACTTTGCTACTTGCAAAAAACGCTGGTTTTAGCATGTCTAGGGAATTCACACCAAAACACATTATTCAGACCACTATAAATTGAATTAAAACCACTAACACCTCACTACTTCCCGCTCCAACAACTTTTTTCTGTGAACTTGTCGATTTACAATCAATTCTTTGATGGAAAGTTGAGCACCATCCTACTTTGCTTTGATAGGATGCTAGAGACTTCAAAGCACTTTGAAGGGGGTTGACACGTTCGAAGTAACCTCAAAGTAGGTTGTCAACGTACTTTGCCAAAGTGTACTTTGAACGTGTCAACCGGCCTTAACGGATGACTGGCTATGTTGCTTTGGTGACAGAGGCGCCGGTGACATCTGAGAACTGTCAAAATTCCTGATTTTAGAAATTGACCGGAAAAATATTCAGATCCAGAGGGGAAATTGTCAGATCCAAAAGTGACAGTTGTCTGTACTAAATTTACCGGAGGGGAAAGCAAATGGAGGAGAATTTGAAAATTGTCAAACCCCGATCAGCTCGCAGGAACGCAGCCAATATCGTCAGATCGATCTGACGACGGATTGCATCGTATATGGTGGCTATAACTTGACTCTTCAAGGAGGTATATTCTTGATTAGCACGATTGAAATTGGAGATATATATTCTTTTAAATCTTTGAGTTAATCTCTCTGTAAGAGGAGTGAGAAAGCTGTATTTAGATTAACTATGAGCCGAAAGCGGATCAAAACTGTTTAGACAAGTAATTAATGAGTTCGAAATGATGTCGATATACTGATCAATTTCAGCAACAGCGATGCGAAGGAAATGGTACCTCGATAAGATCTGGAAATTCTGCATTAAATTCGTCCCTGTCAATCGGAGAGTAATCTGTCTGGAGCGGAGGGGTAGCAGGAGGTAAAAGATAAACGCCGATGGGGATAGATAGTAAGAGTCCAAAGTGATCAGACGGGGGGGCGGCTATTGTGCTGCAGTTATTATAAGAGGCTTGAAGCGGTAGGGGGTCTGGCGAAATAAGAAAATTGGCAGTATATGAGGCGCCTCGCGGAAAAGTAAGGGAATTAGCTTTCATAATTTCAAGTTCAATATGGTTGCCACTTCTCAACCAGTCGTATAGATTTTTACCATTGTGGTTGCTTGGGGCGACCGGTAGCGCAGTGTGTTGAGGCATCAGTCTCATGTTTGACTACCGGCGTTTCGGGTTCGAATCCCGTCCACGACGACGTTCGTGGCCATGGATGTGCAGGAGGTGTATGCTGGCAACTGCATTCTCCGAAACCAGATTATGCCAACGAAACGTCAACTGGGCCACATGGAACAGTTGACGCGCTATGCCCCACAAGGGGTTAGGGCAATTGACTTGCTTACCGAATCGCCCCAAAATTGGTGCCTGGCATTCAGATCGCCACCAATGATCACTGAATCGAAGTGTTCCGGGCTTTGTAGGACATTATTCAAGAAATGAGGAAACATTTGCCCTTACCATATTTAACATAGATTGAGCCAATCAATGAGTGCGTTCAGAAGGTGGCAAAAGAGCAGAAACCGCACGCGATCAGCTCCGCAACTGCTCGCGAGCAGCTCCGGAGCTGCTCGGTTTGGAGTCTGCACCTGCTGAACGGTACTTCACCAGCTGACAGATCGACCAGCTGAAAGCTGACGATGACAATTTTGGACGTCAAGTGCCGAAAAGTGGAAAATACATGAATCCCACGCTGTCCATTACAAAAATCACGAACAGCGAGAAAACAAATTCAAAAGCACCCGAAAACCCATGAAACTAGAAGCCGAAAACGGCGAAAACACAACAACCAATTTGACTGTCAAAACTCGAAACTCGCAACATGAGCGTGAGGCTGAAAAAGAAGAAGAAGAACCTGAGCACTGATCAGTGAGCAGAAATATTTCTTGCTCGGTGAAATTTGATCATGCTCACCCGAGCAGAAGTTGCTCAGTCACTTCTGAACCCGCCCGTTCTGAACATGTTCGCTGAGCGGAAGTTGCTCAGTCCCTTCTGAACGCACACAATATTTAGATGAGCCAACGAACGGGAACGAAAGTTTTAACATGGCAAATGTACTCGAAATATCTTCGTGAATAATATTAATACTGTAATATGTATGGAGTACGTCAACTCTTAATACACAGACTGTATTAAGTTCTATCGGAGTCTCGAACCATCTAAGGCTGCTACCATAGAGAATAACTATGGAGGAGCAATCTGCATATACTCAACACTAAACTACAACAGTTGAAGCAATTCCTGTCATAAAATGTAAACAGAGAGACACACGCCCTCCACTGCGCAACACCCGCGCAGTCTATATAAAAGCACAGGAAGCACGTAAGATGTCATCCCCTCCCCTACTTCTCCTATTGGAACAATAACATTCCAGTCTGTCTCTCTGCTGCGGAACACCCGCCCTGTCCATATAGAAGCACGAGAGATGTCAAATTTCCATCCCCCTTCCTACTTCCTCACTTGTGCCGAATTGCTTCGTTTCTCTCGCTCTTTTTCATTTCCTCTGATACTCTCTCTTCAAAGGCTGCTACAGACAATGGCTCATCCCCGCCCATTTGAAGCCATCACCATTGTGTCGTCGGGCGAATGGCGTTCAATGGCGCGTTACTGTCAACAGCGCTGGGCCATGGGATGACCACAAATGGCTTCGAGAGCCATTTTGCTCTACGCGATGGCTCATTGCTTAGGCTACTTTGAACTGTTGATTTTAAGTTGACAGGCTCTCTCTCATCTCTCAATTGCCCTAACCCCTTGTGGGGCATAGCGCGACAACTGTTACATGTGGCCCAGTTGACGTTTCGACGGCATAAACTGGTTTCGGAGAATGCAGTTGCCAGCATGCACCTCCTGCACATCCATGTCCATGAATGTGGTCGTGGACGGGATTCGAACCCAAAACGCCGGTAGTCAAACATGAGACTGATGCCTCCCTCAACACACTGCGCGACTGGTCGCCCCAAGTTGACAGGCTAGTACACAATTATCGCAATGCTACTATCACCAACATTCTGTTGTACGCGATCCGTTTGATTATAACTGCCGTGACGCACAGAGCGACAGCTTTCAATTTCAATGGCCCACTATGCGCAATTTCCTGATGGCCCACCGAATACCATTGTGTGGACGGACAATATTTGAATTAACATTTATTGTGTGATGGCGCCATCAAAGTCACCATCCCGATGGGCCATTGTCTGTAGCAGGCATAAAAACTTCTATCAAGTCGCAATAGAACTAGCTGATACACGAATCTTCTCGGAAAGGCTTTCAGACAAACACAGAGCCAGCTAGATAATTATGGAATCTGAGATCAGCCATATAAAGCCAGATGTCATCAAGAACGGGATCGGAATTCAGTCGAAGTTCAGTCGTTATCGAGATACGCTGGAAATGGATATTTAGAGCAAGTTAGTCAATGGGGTATATTCTTATTTAAAAAAAATGAAACCGGAATATAGAGGTCTACACCCACAATCCGAGGGTCTTGTAGCAAGCGCTTATTTTGATGTGTAAATATCGGCTCCCTGCTCTTCTTGATACCACTCAGATGTATAAAAAAAACAGTAATTAAAATATCTTACCCATGATATAGTATTGTAATGTTTCCTCTGACCGAACCCGGGTTCGTTAGATATTCTTGTGTTGAATAATGAAAACACTTCGATTGAAAACAGACACACTTTATTTACAAAACGAACTACACACGCATAACTAACAACCAACACCAAACTAGCTCGAACTATTTGTTAACGGCGGATAACGATTATACTCCTTTCCGCTTCCGAGCGGATAATTTATAGCGATCCGACTGCTACTTCTACTTCTTTCTTTTCTTGGTGACATCGGCCTTTATATAGCTGCTAGACCCATGTACCTACCAGTTGGCGAAGATTCTAAATGGTTCGAGTATCGTCTAGTGTTCATTTATCGATCGTTCTGTTTCGAGAAGGTTCTAGAGTCCAGATGGCTCGAGAATTAGTTGGTACTTGTCATGGATGGTTCGAGATGGAGCTGAGTACAGTATTATGTCCTAAGAGAGACGTACTTCGTACATACCATACAACAGTATCTTATATTACGTTTACACTATCCGCAGATTACTTCATCTGCGCCAGCTGAGATAATCTGTGACTGTCAAATACATACAATTTTGAACTCACCACACCCAGATTACGCAGCAGATGAAGTAATCTGGGGATAGTGTAAACGTAATATAACATGCTCAAAAACAAAATGTACACAACATTACCTTTCTCACGACACCCCACATGCCTATACCAGTCAATAAAAAAGTTGGCCAATTACGACATATCGGCCCGCACCAATCCTTATTACGTTTACACTATCCCCAGATTACTTCATCTGCGCCAGCTGAGATAATCTGCGGCTGTCAAATACATACAATTTTGAACTCACCACACCCAGATTACGCTGCAGATGAAGTTAATCTGGGGATAGTGTAATATTACGTTTACACTATCCCCAGATTACTTCATCTGCAGCGTAATCTGGGTGTGGTGAATTCAAAATTGTATGTATTTGACAGTCGCAGATTATCTCAGCCGGCGCAGATGAAGTAATCTGGGGATAGTGTAAACGTAATATAAACGTAATATTACTCTTTCAAATATGGGGGCGACCGGTAGCGCAGTGTGTTGAGGCATCAGTCTCATGTTTGACTACCGGCGTTTCGGGTTCGAATCCCGTCCACGACGACGCTCGTGGCCATGGATGTGCAGGAGGTGCATGCTGGCAACTGCATTCTCTGAAACCAATTTATGCCAACGAAACGTCAACTGGGCCACAGGGAACAGTTGACGCGCTATGCCCCACAAGGGGTTAGGGCAATTGAGTAGTATCACTTTCTCCAGAGAATTATAATACTTCTACATATTTCCACCAAATTTCAAGACCTTAGCTACAGCGATTTGTTTTGTTTTGACTACATAACCCTAAAAAGAATCAGTTAAAATCAGATTTTTTTTACTTTACCGCTAAACATCTTGACGCATACACGTGATTTTATGTGATTTTTCCCCCATACTTATAAGGTCAAAATGAACATGTATTCAAAAATTCAGCTTATTATCTTACGTTCCGGGATTAAATCATTAATTTCCCTGGACAATCACAGCACTTTTCATTTCACGAAGAACTGTATACAAAGCTTCAAATTCGAGTATCGGTATTTTAACTGTCACTCCACTTATTCAAATTCTCACCACATCATCCACAAATCAGATGATCGGCGTAAAGATGACAGCAGCGATGACAACTTCATGCACGTGTATGTGTGTGTTGAGTTCCGCATGACGGCACCTGTCAAGGTGAAAAAAGATGAAGTTTCGTAGTATGACAGGCAGTGGAACGTTGGCGATTTTTCTATTTCTTTCGGTTCTGTTGTATTCCGAATTGTGCGCCGCTGAATCGACCACGACAGGCTCGCCAGGCAACAAGGAACCAGATCAAGGCGAAACAGTGCTGGAAGGTAAAAATTTCACTTGCTCCCGCTCGTCGCTCTTACGTTATCAGACATGCGGCCGAATATCAAACAACTGACGTGTTCATGAAAGTTAAATCATAAATTTTGATATTGGCCGAAAGCGATGTTGCACTCTTTTGCACTCAACTAGCAGCCGCAAATGCTTGTTTACAGATTATCTGGTGTGTCGAACGTGCGGAGCCGATGCAGCGCTAAGCAATTTCATCATCAACCAGCTCAGCTCCAAGGCACTGGTGGCGGCCAACGAAACACTCTTCGGCAAGGAGGTGCTTGTACAAATTCTCGAAAATCCGCTGGGCATTCGCTACGAAGTCGTCACAACGCGACGCGCCAATTGCAAACGTATCGGCGTCTGGACGGTATCGCACACGTGGTTTCCCGGCTACGCGTGGAAATTGTGCCTTTGCTCCCGGTGTTCCGCCCACATAGGATGGATGTTTGAGCCGATCGCCACTGCCACGGACGATCAGATCTTCCCAACCGAGAAGGGCTTCAATATTATTGTACTTAATAGTATTATTTCGGAGAGGGGTGAGTAGAAAGCAGCAATTGGCTGCACGTTCGTTTCTGTATGGCTTCAGGGACGATAACGTACATGCGTGCCTTTTTCGCCAGTAGTAGAGATTCGCTACTTTTGCTAAGTGCTTCACTGTCGGGACAAAATAACTCAATTTTTCTTTTCGCAGAGGTGAAATCTCTTCTGGTATCCGCCTACACACAGACAGCATCAGCATCCCCATCGACCCCAGGCACTGACTAACATCAGACTCAACTCCTCTGCAAACCCTGTCGCAAATTGCAGCCAAATCAACCAACTAGCTAACAACCAAGGAGGTCGATCAACTCCCCAGACCACCAGAGAGCACCGAAATGGTAGATCCAAATCGAAAAATCAATCGTCTAACCGATCGGGACATTGCCTTCCTCGATGAATGCGAGGAGGAGTTCAAAGATCGTTTCACAGACAACGACGAGGAATTTGTCCGGCATTGTCGCACGGAAGTGCCCGACCCGCCCATCATAGATCCGTGGACGGCCAAGAAATTCGATTCGCCGGATAACCGAAGACGTGGCAGCGGGGGTGGCGGATACCGCGACAACAATCGCAACTTTCAACATGATCGACGTGGACGCGGACGAGGAACTTACCGTCACAGACCGTATCATCAGCGGGGACGTCACAATCATCCCTATCGACGCGATCATCATTCGCGAAATGATGGTGGTGGCGGTAGCGATGGTTACGGACGCTTCGGTCATAATCGACACTAGCCGGTCGGGAGAGTGTGGGCGCGGAAAAGTGGAAAACGATCGTGTGGTGTAATGGTGCGATATAAATATTTTTTTTTTTTCTTTTAAAGTAGCGCGCGGTGAATTTGAGGACACACCGGAAAAAGACATGAAAACTGACATCTTCAATGTCAACTAATCATTTCGTTACGATTTTATATAAACAGAGAAAAAAAATGGTCAGTGTCTTTTTTTAAGTGTGAAAAGTAGTAAACAATTTTGTGATTGGATACTCCAGAATATTTTTAGTTTCCTTGTTAGGAATATTTTCATAAATGGCAATAAAGGATATTGCACACAACTGAAGTGGAATATTTTAAATTTATCATTTGTAACACAAAAGCCTGACGTCAAGTATTTGGATCGCTACGTTCCGATTGCCTCGGTCCAATGGCCGCATTTCGGAGCCCAGTCGTTGTTCGGTGTCAGCATTTACGGAGTACGAGTTCTCAGTCTTCGTCTCAGACTTGTTCCGCTGATACGTCCTTTTAATAATCACGACTTTCGTTTAAGACTGGCTGTGACTTGCTGCCATACTACTACTCAATTGCCCTACCCCCTTCTGGAGCATAGCGTGTCAACTGTTCCATGTAACCCAGTTGACGTTTCGTTTTCATAAACTAGTTTCGGAGAATGCAATTGCCAGCATGCACCTCCTGCTCCCCTATTTAGCCGCCTACCTGCGACAAGTCGGGAGATGCTGTGGCTTATTATTACGCCCTGCACCACAGGGGGAAGACAACACAAACATTTATGACTGACATGCGTTTCCCTTAAACCACCTAGATTGGACGCAGCGACAGCGGCGAAAGCAGAACTTCCTTTTGTTGTTGTTGCTGTCGCCGCCGCTGCTGCTGCGTTCAATCTGGTTTGGGCCGTAAAGTGACGCAATCCACGTATAGTACACTGCCGCGCCTTGAAACCTGTTCGTCCCGAGCAGCAATCGTCAGACGCTCTCATCATTCCCTCGATTTGGTGCAAGTCAAACCTCATGAACGTTTTTAATTTTGCTCTCGATGTTTTTCACATCACCCCAGTGGTAGCAAAAGGCTGACCTGCTTCGGTAATGCTTCTAGAAACAATCAAAAGAAGCATTAAAGTCAACTATCAGAATGTTTGCTTCCTTAATGCTCGCCTAGGAAGTTACGTGGAAGCAATGTGTAAATTGTGTGTTTAGACACCTGAACCGTTATATTTTGTTGGAATTTCCCAACGCAACGCAGTGAGACAATTAACTCTTTTACGTGCCGTATTCCGAACCGTTTGTGTACTTTAAAAGTGAAGAAATTAATGGAGAATAGCGGATAAAACAGGTAAGCATAATCATTTGCATACAATTTAACGCAAAAACGCAAGCAAGGGCTTGTGTTGCCGCTTGTAGCTACGCTTTGCTCAGAGAAAAGTATTCGAAAGAAATATTTTGTCGAATGTAATTTTATTTTCTGTGTAATGGAAGAGATAGTTCAACAAACTGAGGCACGAAGGTGCTTGTAATTTCCGCGCCGCTTCTTGTGTCGTGGGAGCAGGTAGCCGCTCAATTACCCTTGCAATGGAGAACCGCACTTAATCATTTTTATCTACTTAAAGTTACAATTGGCGCTCGGTCACCGCTCTACGATCTAGACCAGGAGTCGGCAAACTCCGGTCCGCGGACCAAATCTGGCCCGCCTCTGATTTTTATGCGGCCCGCGAGTTAAGATAACACCACCTTTACCTAACGGCTCACAACAATTCTGTCGTCGATGTAATTTGCCTAGAAATTCTGCTAGATTAGAGACTTAATTAGTACAGTTTCGTCAAGTAAGTGATCAGAAAGGCCTCGCGCGACATTGAATTCTTCGAAATTGGACGAGTTTTTATATTTGATACTTCTACGACAGTAAGGCGGCCTTAAGAGTGTAACTGCAGGCCGCCCGAAATTGTAGGTGTGTGGCCAACTGAGATTGTCGTCAGTTCGGGCCACATCTGCCGCATGCAGGCTGTCTGTCCTCCAAAGCCTCACGGATTAGTTTTTTTATGGAAAAGTATCAGGCCACGGATCTTTCAACAATTGTAAACTCAGGGGCTATCCAGTCAGAATGCGTTAGTGGTAACTTGAGATTTTGTCCTGCAGTCCTCGATCTTCAATTAAACGTTAGGTCATTGAGCCTCTTTATGAGCCAGAGCTCTGTGGTACTCTAATCTGGTCTGAAAATAGTCTGCTAGCGAAAAACAAATACACTACACTATGACAAAGGAAGCAATTAGCTCTTAAATTTTAGAGGCAAATACCTTAACCAGATGGATATGTCCAACGAAACGGAATACATATAACCTCTGTTTGAAAGACCTCGAGACCACTTCTGACCACCCTCTGAAAGGTCAGTCTGAAATCAATTCATGAGGAAGACTGATGCGTACGAATTACTATCCTTTTAGTTGGCTACCCAAGGTGCCTAAATGTTGCTGTTTTTTCGAGGAGTTTATAACAAATGCAAGTTTGCGTGAGGACCAAAACGAGCGGGCGCCCAACGTGGGGCAACTTAGTTTACCTTAGGACTTTACTACACCACAACTCAATGACATTGATATGGCGAAGATTTCTACAAAGATCCCGAAAAAAACACAGTAAACGCTCCTTACAACCAACTCGAAGGGACTTTACAGCCAGCAGTTATTTGTAACGAAGTTTGTAATAGTAAAGTAAGTGCTTTCTCTTAACACCTCTGAAATTTATAGATCTGTCTGGTTAAAGGTGAAAAATACTCAAATCACGCTAAAACCGTTAACCAGATATCGCAGTCATCGCTTCGCAGATTTTGTGTGTTTTGAAATCTCTAATACAAAATCTCTAAATAGTTTTCTGGCTAAAATTTTAGCCTTTATGGAGATTTCAGAGGCTCTCATTTGATTGAAACTGACGCTATGTTTTATCTACGTCTGTAAGGACTGCGAATCGGAAGAGTTTTAAAGATGAGGACGGATGTTCAACGGCTATTTGCATACGAATGAATTAAATCCTTCTTTATAATTGTTATGTAATACTCGTATTACCAGTCAACTTTGACCTAGGCTCGATACTAAACGTTCTGCGGAGCTGCTGGCGTTGAATAGAAAAAAACCTGAGGACTCTTGTTGGGGTGAATACAGTGCATTGCCTAATCGCAAACATGCTAGGAGACTGGGTTTTCCACATAATGACTTCTGTATGAGCTGTGGAGATGAGGAAAAGGAGTGTACCTTTCATCTACTATGCAAATGGCATGCCCTGGAAGAAGAGAAGAAGGAATACCCTGGCGTTTATCTATTTTGACGATCCGGACGACCTTAAGGATGTAAGCATATCGGCCGGTTCCACCGTTTTATCAAAAGTTCTGGCTGGTTCAATGAATATATAAGACTCGGGTTCTGGAGTCAACAATGGTATCACAACGGACCCGGACAGGATTTTTCATATAAGATCGATGGATATCGAATTTGTTACGTACATATTTACACATATATTGCCACTCTCGAATTCGTTGTTAACGATTCTTTTCTTACTTACTACTACTACTACTACTACTGAAGGTACTATGAGTAAGTAAGGAGTTCATTATTACTACATAATACAATTGTAGTGAAAGGAGTTCAGCGGATAAAGCATGCCAGCAACAGTTTTGGTGTTCCCAAATTTATTATTATTATTATTTATTTAAATGAATTTGGCTGCATATTAAGAAGATGCTTCCATTAGACCTTCTATGCAATTGGTTGATCACACCGGTTACACTTCAAGTTGACCGACCCCTAATCTAGACTCTAGAGAATGGAGGTTCGATCCTTGGCGTCAACTAAAAGTGCATGTGGATAATAATAGGACTCCCACTGCTCTCCGAGCTTGTCAGTATAAAGGCGGCGCGAATAGGAGGTACGTGCTAGCAACTGCACTTCTGAAAAGTTGATATAGTATCGAAACGTCAACAAGGCCTATAAATGCTAGAGATGTTGACGCGCCCATGCTTCTGGGGGGTCAAGGCAATTAACATCAGAGAAAAGGAATACGCTCCAGTCTTTAGCAGAACTGGGAAGCATCGATTTATTACCCGATTGAATCCCAACGGGAATCGGAGACATCCAAGATTAATGATTGACTGCTGCCTTGGAATTTGTGGAAGCATGCTTTGTCCATGCCGCCTCACTTCTTTACATTAGTGTCACCATACACTGTCGAACTTGAACTCGAGCACGAACCTGGTACAAATGTCCCCTGAATAGCTCAAGATACATACACACACTTCACATAAACATGAAGAAAACCGGTCCACTTGTACCATGTTTGAGATTGAGTTCGACAGTGTATGGTGACACTTAGGCCGGCCGCATCTTGGACGTAGTCAGCGCAGCGCTGCGCGCACATGGCATTGTTATTGTAAAATCAGATTTTTACAATTGTTACAACAACAATGCCATGTGCGCGCTGCGCTGCCCTGCCTACGTCCAAGATGCGGCCGGCCTTACAATTAACATTAAGCCCAACATACACCATCCGGAATTCCTGTCCGGAAAAACTGATCAGGCCCGGCCTTGAGGAATTCCGGATCGTGAATGGCTGCTTCAGGCCGCCTTGGGGCGGCCGGATGGAGTTCCTTGAGGAATTCCGGACAGGCCGCCTCAGGGCGCGAACTGTCCAGCCGCGTGAGTAAAATGAATTTTCACTGGAAATAAAAAAAAAAAAACAAAGTAAAATTCAATCCAATAGATAGATACTTTCATTCTATGATGATAAGATCGATTGGCACTTGTCCATCCGACTCAATCCTTTACGAGCGCGTCAGGCGAGGAGAATACATGATATCATTTTGAGCGCTTTGGTAGGAAAACACCACCTTCTTGCTGGGTATGAATTGAAACATCACAAATTGACATCAAACCTAGCAAGATCGATTCTGGATCGGGATGATGGTACCAATCCTCTGGACGTAAGGGACATTTAGGATATAGAGGACTTAACGGACACAAAGGACCGAAAAAATGTATATTTGCATGGGACGGGCCTAAAGTGCCGTTTAACATCGCTCCTTTTCTGTCATTCATTTATGAAGCGGGTTTTTCCTTTAAGCTAGGTACTAAGATCAGTTTTTTGTGTGAAATTTCGTACAAAAACAGTCAAAAGTTGCGTTCGCACGAAAAACTTTCGCCCTGTCAGTACTAGATTAGATTAGATGGAGGGCAGTTGGCCCAGAGAGCAGTTGGCCCAGAGGGCCAACAAGCACTGCGACCCGGAAGTCTATTGTGCTACACCCTGAAGTCTATGCAGATTAGTGATCTGACTAATTCTCGAGACCAATCATCCCAACAAATCTGCTCAGCTGTTCGAATGTTAGTGAGGCAATCGTTTCCGCTTCAGGGAATGCATCGCCGAAGCACTTCAAGCGGCGGAGATGAAGTGCATCACAGTCACAGAGAATGTGCTGGGAAGTCTGATCTTCGCTCTCACAGAAGCGACAGCTTGGGTCAGAGACAATTCCCATTCTATGCAGATGACCCCTCAGGGTAAAGTGACCCGTAAGGAGCCCACAAATAGTTCTAATATTACGTTTACACTATCCCCAGATTACCTCATCTGCTGCTTAATCTGGGTATGGTGAGATTAAAATTGTATGTATTTGACAGTTGCAGATTAAATCAGCCGGCGCAGATGAAGTAATCTGCGGATAGTGTAAACGTAATTTAACCCGGTTTCTGCGTAGTCTCAGCAGTTCGTGGGTACGGTTGCGTGAGTGGCCAGCTATAAACAGCTTGGCCTGTCTAAGACCAGGGGTATTATCCCAGTGCGCGATGGTTACTGAGTGTTCCCATTCCCTGACGTGCCGTCTTGCACTACACAAGGGAATTCCACAGTATGGCTCCGGACCGACGAGTGGAGTTGCTGATGCTCCCCTGGCAGTACTAACATATTTCATTCGAAGGAAAAAGTCTCTACCTCATTATGAGCAGTTTTCACGCGAAAACAAAACTTTGCAATACGATGAAGATTTTCCCATTTGGGGCAAGAATATTAATTCAATGTGGGAAATGCTATACCAATTAACCAACACGACAACCCCATACATAGTTGAGCCTTGCAAAATAATCCACCTCTTTCAACATTCAATTTCAATTCAACCAAAATCAACTGATTGACCGTGGAATTTGCATTCCCGCGGAACGATAACACAACAGAACGTGACTTTTCTTTGTTTTGACATTCCCCCCAGTACCTCCACCGATTCGTACAACACCCTTTCGTCTAGTGACGAATCAGCTGTTGAAGTTAGTACGAACAAAATATTCCATTTGCAAGGTGCTGGCAGCAAATTTGCGAAAAATGTTTAAAGTGCTTTCTCGGTGAATCAGTTCTCCAGTGCCATTTGATATCTTTCAGTGCAAGTGCAAGTTTGTGTATGGTGTCGCATGGTGTCATATTGGATAATGCCTGCAAAAGCGAGTGATCGGAGACCTTGATATCGAAATTCAAGTTTCCAGCGCAGAAGGAATGAAGTGGCGGTAGCAGTGGGAATTTGTGAAAACTGAAGGCGGAGATCAAGTGGAATATTTGTAAGTAAAAGGAGATTGTTGGCTTTTCGGGGAATTTCCAAGAAGTGACGAGTGGAAATGTAAACTTGTGTAAAGTGTGATCTGGGCCAGTAATGTACCAACACACTATTTGAACGGCAAACAACAGTAAATTAACCCGTCCCAACTGGCTTTCAGTCAGATTGATAACGCGATTAGATCTCTGATAACAGTTTCTAAATAGGATCTAGTCTGAAAGGTACAGTACTAGAGGTTTATGTAAAAGCTGTTAAATCTGTCTTTTCATTCAATTTGTGGGAGATACTATGCTTTCTGGATCTGTATCTTTTTTATGGCACGATTTTAGTATGATCTGAAACCCCCAATTTTTAAATTTGAATCGCGAGTGACTAATAAAATAATATCATGCATCATTCAAAATATTTTCTTAAGGTAAATATCTCCAAAATGGTTAATATGCGGAATGGGAGTTGAGATCCGTTCATTACGGAACAAAGTTGATTCAAAATCGTTATTAAAATGTGGGGGCTCATCGTCCCCATAAGTCTATTCCACAGAACCTTTCATTTCTAAAAAGATATAACTGGTTTACTGCGTTTTAAGGTTGTACACAAGGTTAGCTCCATTTTCCCTAGATATAAATTCCTTAACGTCTTCGCCGCGGATTCTGAGAACAATCCTTGTCCTATCTGACCATCCCATTCTCGTCGTGAGTGGATGACAATCCGTTGCCCACTTTACTCAATTGCCCTAACCCCTTGTGGGGCATAGCGCGTCAACTGTTCTATGCGGCCCAGTTTCCTTGGCATAAACTGGTTTCGGAGAATGCAGTTGACAGCATGCACCTCCTGCACATCCATGGCCACGAACGTCGTCGTGGACGGGATTCGAACCCGAAACGCCAGCAGTCAAACATGAGACTGATGCCTCAACACACTGCGCTACCGGTCGGCCCAAAATTGGGCTTCTTTGGTATTGGCTCTTTCTATTGCCCTTTTTTATATTTTTGGTTGTCCTTTTCCCTTTTATTGATGTTTTCTTTTCTTCCCTTCCTTCTACCTTTCATGGTCGCCAACACACGATCGAGAGCACAACCACGACCGAACCTCCATCGAACCATCAATTTCAATAGAACAGTGGAAATGAAGACAATTTTTTTTCTACACATTCTATTGAAACTGACTTGGTTCGGTGTTGGTCGTGAACCAAATGGCTGTCATTTGTGACGACCATAAGGCCGGCCGCATTTTAGACGTAGGCAGGGCAGCGCAGCGCTGTGCTGCCCTGCCCTGCCTACGTCCAAGATGCGGCCGGCCTTAAGCTCGACATATACGACAAGTATTTTGGTCGCGAGCCACCATCGAATCACGTCAAAATCAATAGAACGTGTGGAAAAAAGAATCTCATTTCCACTGTTCTATTGATTTTGACGTGGTTCGATGGTTGCTCGCGAACAAAATAGTTGTCGTGTGTGACAAACTTTAAGTTCGCCATGAACGCGCACAACCACGACCGAACTTCCATCGAACTATAAAATTTCATAGAACGGTGGAAATAAAGAGAATTTTATTTCCGCACGTTCTATTGACTTTGACGTGGTTCGATGGGTTCTCGTGACCAAAATAGTTGCGAGCATGCATGCTTAAAGCTTGACACACTTGGCGAACCAAATAGTTCGCAACCACCATCGAACCACGTCAAACTCAATAGAACAGTGGAAATGAGATTCTTTTTCCCGCACGTTCTATTGAAATTAACGTAGTTCGGTGGTGGTACCGGGCCAAATGGTTGTCGTGTGTGGCAACAATAAAGCTTGACAGACACGACAAGCGTTATGGTCGCGAACATGCTTCGAACCACGTCAAAGTTAATAGAGAAAAAACTTTCTCATTGTCACTGTTCTATTGATTTTGACGTGGTTTGGTGCATGCTCGCGACTATAATTGTTGCGGTGTGTGTAGAGCATTAAGACCGAATTTCCATTGAACCATCAAATATCATAGAACGGTGGAAATGAGATTTTTTTCTATCGAGTTTGACGTGGTTCAATGGATGCTCGCGACCAAAATCGTTGTCATGTGTGAACGCGCACAACCACGACCGAACTTCCATCGAACCTACACCGATAGGTTGCTTTACCAAGTGATTTTCGGAATCGCAATTTGCTCCTCGGAATGATCGGTCATCCATCATGATTGAAGCCCATCTTTTGCATATGAGGACATGGTCAATTTGGTTGACAGTGCGTATATTCGTATATTTCCAGGTTTCCTTATGAATGCGTCGGTGCGGAAAGCATGTTGAGCTTACGACAAGGTTGCGATTAGTCGTTGACCGTTGTCATTGCATTCCTTAGGTTAGGTTAGATAGGGTGGCAGCCTAGACGACTCCGCATAGACCGCTGAGGTCCATAGCGATACCACATATAACAGGTACTCATCCCGTGTCGTTGCTGGCCCCTACCAGAAGATCGTCGTTGAGCTTGAAGGAACCTGACTCGCTGGCGAAGCTCAAAAGGCTTCTCCAGCTGAGTCCTGCGACTCCTTCACGATCGTTGAAGAAGTGAGCTCCTAGGCACTTTAATCTCCTTCTAGCAAGTGCAGGACAATTGCATAGCAGGTGCTTTAGAGTTTCTTTCGTGTTTGGTATTTCGCAATTCCTGCAGCCATCGCTAGTTATTAGCTTTAATCTGTGGGCATGTTACCCTATCAGGCAGTGGCCCGTTAGTATGCCCACTAATAGTGCACACTGACTTCTGGGCAGTCCCAAGAGACTTTCAGTTTTCTTTTTGTCATAAGAATTCCAGAATATTTTCGTTACTCTGGAGTCGTTTGTGTTGAGCCAGTTAGATGTGGCCTTTTGACGCATACTGTCATCCATTATTTTCTTGCATGTTTGTATTGGCGTCGGCAGCTCTAGAGCTGCCTCTCGTTCGAGGATAGCCCCCTGTTTGGCTAGTCCATCCGCTATTTCGTTTCCTAGAACTCCGCTATGGCCCGGAACCCACCAGAATTCCACGCTCCTCGCTGATCCCAGAGCTTGTAGAGCTGTTAGGCAGTTATGCACTGTCTTCGACTTGATTGTGGCGGACTGTAGCGCTTTTAGTGCTGCTTGACTGTCCGAGTGTATGACGATTCCTCCCTTTTTCCGGGATGAAATCATCACCTCAGCTGCCTTTTGAATCGCAAGCACCTCCGCCTGGAAAATGCTGCACTCATTCGGCAGTCTGTAGGAAAGGTTGCATGGAGTTTCCGACGAGTAGACTGCTGCTCCGACTCCGGCTTCCATCTTGGAGCCATCCGTGTAGAAGTTCAGCGCCTTCCTGCGTCCATGATCAACCACCGGGATCTGCTCCCTATTGGGTATATTGACCACGAAGTTTGTGTTGAAACCTACTTGTGGTTTCATATAGTCAGTATTAATAGATGGCAGCCTAATACTGCGGTGGCCATATGGCCTCTCTTTGAAGTGCCCTGCCTCTCTAAGCCTTAGGGCACATTTAGCTGCCTCATTCTTCAGATATAGGCCGATCGATCGATTGCATTCCTTATGGCGACTGTGTTCTCCAATGGTTCCCTGATTCCAACCCTCGTTCCCAACTTTCGCATTGAAATCTATAATGGACGGTTTGGTGGGCATCAGAAAATGCTCTTGGGGACGGAGCCTAAAGTAGCCTAATGACCGTGACGGTCGGGCCGTGCCATCTGGCGAAAAAAAGGCTCCTCAATGAGCTAAGCAGCGGCCTATGCTTGCTGTAACTCACTTCGGGAGACTTGGGCAGGGTTTTCGCCACTCATTGCCCTTGCCCGTTACGTATTAACAAAAATTCATGGGCTTGGGGAAGACAACACAAACAGGGGTGGCAAAAATGGGGAATTATAAAAAATGTGGGGCGATAAGTATTGAATGTTTGGCGGATGGCTCAGTAGCCCTCGCGCTCGCATTGGGTCCGGGTTTAGTGGGACCTTCGGCCTTTGGTTTCGTACCACCAACAGATCAGTACTCATCAGGTGCTGCCTTCGATCTGCGGGTGCAAACAGCACCACCGGGATGTGGTTCATTACAGGTGGTTCATTACAAATCTCCTAGCAGCATTTTGACGTCGCTGGTTGGAAGTGAGTCGAACAACGTCTCCAAGCGGTCGTAAAACTCGTCTTTCACTGCTTCTTCCCTCACTTCAGTGGGGACGTGAACGTTGATGAGCCAGAGCAGGGGCGTATTTAAGTTTTCTGCCGCCCTGGGCTAACGGAATTTTGCCGCCCCTGACGGCGGTTTAATTCGGACGATAATGTATCGATCACAACATTGTATGTATTTATCTCGAAATATTTTCGTCCGGTAAATACTGTGTCACCATGTGATATCTCATCAAAATGTAGCTTTCTTTTCTTTTGGCATTTTGAAGCATCTTCATACTCAGTAATTGATGATTTTTCAATGGCAAGCTGCTCAAAATGATCGTAATTGTTTCTCGTGTCATCAATATATTTGGCCAGAGAACCATAAAGTTCGGAAATTATGCCCAAATCAATATCGATTGATTGCAACTTTTTGCTAGTCGCATTAAACCTCTGCAGAATCTCACCCCATAACAGTAGACAAAATCGCTGTTTCAAGCCGCTACAGTTGCCGAATTAACCAGAAGATTCACACCTGGTAGCAGGTTTTTCCATTTCGCTGTCGCTGATAGCTGTGAGAGCTTCCATGATTTCGCACCAATCTTTATTAAGCTTGAACAAGCGTCTGAACGCGCCGACTATCGTGTTTCAGACAGTTTTTTTAGCGACACATTATATTACGTTTACACTATACCGTGATTACTTCATCTGCGCCGGCTGATTTAATCTGCAACTGTCAGATACATACAATTTTAAACTCACCACACCCAGATTACACAGCAGATGAAGTAATCTGGTAGTGCAAGTAGTGTAAACGTAATATTACTAAATTTTTTTAAATGAATTTGAAAAATATTCCAGCAATGAGTAGATGCAGTAAAAAAGGTGTGTACATTTTTTAGTAGGGAAAAGAATTCAATAGCTTCTTTGAAGCACTCTGCTGCACACTGGCCAACCAAGTTAAGGGAATGAGCAGAGCATGGGGTGTATGTTGCTGTTGAAGACACTTCTTTTATTCTAGCCTGAAGTCCTGAATATATACCAGACATATTGGCGGCATTGTCATAAGACTGTCCCCTACAGTTTTTCACATCTATTGTATTTGTTTTAATTTCAAAATATCCATCACTGCACTGAACAAATCTTCTGCTTTATGGCCAATTCGGGGAAGAAAGCACAGAAATCTTTCCACTGGGCGACCGTCTAAATTCACATATCGAAATACTACGGTGAGCTGATCTACGTACGATGCATACTAGATACTCTATACATATAAGTAGCACCAAATTTTATCATTTTAATTCCATGTTTTAACACTGAAGAATTGTTTGAATGCCAAATAAAAATAACATGATGGACAATATTTTTGCATACATAAAATAAAAAAAAAAAAATATTTCATAAATTTTTCTCGTTCCCAAATTTGCCGCCCCTATAATTCTGCCGCCCTGGGCTATAGCCCAAATAGCCCATATGTAAATATGCGCCTGAGCCAGAGGTTGAAAAATCAAAAATCTTAATGCGAATCGCACACAACCTTTCATTGATGGGTTTGAAGTCAAAAACTTGCCATTTGAGGTGATTGTTCACGATGATGGTTGTAGGAGGGCCTTCTCGGCCCCCGGTTTATTCAGGGACCGTACGTTTCAGGATCCGAAAGAATAATCCTTTAGTCGTTTGCGTGGTCGTCGTTGTTGATCCGTTCAATCCGAACCCTTTTTCCAGATTTCTTAACATGGAGTAGTTTTTACAAGGATGGGTTGTCGGCTCATCGCTACATCCTATTCAGGGGTGGCCTCGGTGTAGCTGCTTCAGGTGGTTAGGTTAGGTTAGGTTAAGGGGCTGCCATGAAACAACACAGCACACTTAGACCTCTCATGGGTCCATTGTGATACCACCAGTAACAAAAACACCTCTCTAAGAAACCAAGGTTCCGAACCAGCCTGTGCTGGCAATGTAGCGATTGAGCTGTATCACACTAATATCCTTGAGGTCCTCCATATCAAAGTAGAACCAGGAGCCCAGGAATTTCTTCCTCCTGATGGCCAGTGCCGGACAGCGGCATAGAAGGTGCAAGACACTCTCCTCCTCATCCACATCCTCACAACTCCTGCAGTAGTCATGATGAGGAAGACGGAGCCTCCATGCGAGCTCACCAATGGGGCAGTGCCCTGTGATAGCCCCCACCACTCTACCAATGTGCTTTCTATTCAGTGCCAGCAAAGAGGCAGATCGGCTAAGGTCGAATTTCTGCCAAATCATTCTCGTCGTTTGGCAAGTACGACTATTGAGCCATCTGGTATTTGCCCTATCCACTGCCACAGATTTAATTGCCACTTTGCATGATGCAATTGGCATTCTAATGTCATTGCGGTGTCCATCGACGACACCGGTTGCCCCCTCGTGCGCAAGATCGTCCGCCCTACAGTTGCCCGCAAAGCCACTGTGACTCGGTATCCAGCAGAGGGTAATGTTGAAAAAGTAACTCATCTCCATGAGGGCCGAGCGGCACTCCAGAATAGTTTTCGATGTGGTGAGAACAGAGTCAAGTGAGCGAATCGCAGCCTGACTGTCCGTATAGATAGTAATGTCTCTTGCAGTCACGACATGATTCCTCAACCAGGTCAGTGCTTCCGAGATCGCCGAAACCTCGGCCTGCAGGACACTACAAAAGTCGGGAAGGCGGTAGGATAAGTTAATTCCCAGTACCTCCGAGTGTATACCAATCCCAACACCATTCTCGGTCTTAGAGCCATCCGTGTAGATAGTCAAGGAGTTGGAGGTAAGGGGTACATTATCAGCCCATAGGCTTCTTGACGGAATCAGGCTGGTATAGTTCCTACCGAAAACGTGTTTAGGAGACGTGTAATCAGTCTCCGGAGGGAGATCCAGGTTGCACAGGATAGCCGCGTGGCCAGTGCTCGAAGTACGCCATTGGCCTGTTTCTCGAAGACGCAGGGCCGTATTCCCCGCCAGCTGTTCGCCAAATATGTCAAGCGGGAGCAAGTATAGCAGCGTGTCCAAGCTGGCTGACGGAGTTGTTCTAAAGGCCCCCGTCGTGGCAATTGCTGCTAGTCTTTGCACTTTACTTAACAGGCGACAATGGGACGCCACTCTTAGTGCTGCCCACCAAACACAAATGCCGTGAAGTAGGTGGTTCATAACGAGTTCACACAACTAGGTTGCAGGCCTGACTACGTGATTCATGCCACCCTAATGACCTGAGACGCTTAGGTGTAACTCAACCAGTCAGGCTGCAGCTATTGTTGCCTCCTCTTTTCACAAGCTCCATAAACTCCATCAACTAATTTAATTTCGCGCAGCTAGATATTTTTCTTACAGCTTTTTGCTGTTATATTACTGTAATTCTTTGACTGGTCCTGTGAATTTTGCTAAAACCCCACCGGAACCTTCCTTCCTTCCTTCTTCACTACATTAGCATCCCCCAATTGGAGAAGTTTCGCCCAACTAGCTCTTTCCGTTATAGAGTTATTTTGCTTGCACAATTTTGTTATTATTCAGGGTGTACGGTTCCTGATGGTAAATACTTTAATGGTAGATAGTAGCGTTCATTTGAGAAAAACTAACATTTCACATGGACAGTCTCTCTTTGACCGTTACAGAGTTAGAGTTACAAAATTAAGGCAGCTCCTGATGAGTGAAGTCCATGGTGTGGACGAAACCAAGTGACAGGGTGAATTAGCTTCTAGCGATCTTCTATAGCGATAGCGAGGTTGAGTCATTTTGACTTGTAATGACCCCCGCTCCACTTTATTCTCAATAGGTGCATTCGATTCGCCCCGGATCTCATTGGACCGGTCTGCCAATTTGTATGGAGATCCTACGAGATCCGGTCGAATCGAATGCACCTAATAACTAGAATATGCGCTTATGCGTGAATAAACACATATAATCCGCACTCGTGCCGTGAATTGCAATTCAGGGACGTCTACCGATTTAGGTCGGAATACGAACTTGGCTTGGTCGAGCTGCTTCCCCCACGGATTAAGGTGATGAATG
Source organism: Chloromyia formosa (assembly GCA_964017055.1). Lineage (NCBI taxonomy): Eukaryota > Metazoa > Arthropoda > Insecta > Diptera > Stratiomyidae > Chloromyia > Chloromyia formosa. The sequence continues at coordinate 14,161,602 of OZ024817.1, forward strand.
TAATCCATGGTGTGGTCGAAACCAATCGACAGGGTGAATTGGCTTCTAGCTGATTATTTTTGTGTGGTAGTGGGTAGCGAGATTGAGTCATTTTCACTTAGACTCGCAATGACCAATTACACTTTATTCTTAACAACTTGGATATGCGTTTATGCGTAAATAAACGCTGTTGAGAAATCTATCATTAGTGTTAAGACAGGAGACCATCTTTTGATGTTATGTATTAAAAATTGACTTCATCCGACCATAATACAACTAGTACTAGTACAAAGCGATCTTACTGTGTATTATGTAAAAAAAGATTGTGTAAATCCAATGTTTACTCACATAAACAGCAGTTGCGAGAATTTATACCAACGAAACGAATGAAAAGCCCCAAGTACCCGTTAATCAAGCTAAACATTTTTCACCCAATTTCTGAAGCTTTGTCCAATATTTAGTTAGTAAGCGAATCTCATCTGAATCACACTACTTGCCGTTCTCCAATCTTATGTTAGTGATACAAGTGCACAACAGAAGTCTCAACAGAAAACTCCCCGATAAGAGAAAAGAAACAAATTGAAATATTGTAGAGCACTCGTAAAAAAAAACAAACACAGCGCTTATTACACAGATTTACACTTTTCAGGTTCTGATAAGAATTCAATTTCCATTATTGGCAAACTTTCGTGGAATGTATTGTTGAACGAATAATTGACGGGGCGCGTTGTATTGAAAATTCGGTACCGAGAAGGAAGCTCAAGGAATTAATTCCGACATGGAGTCGGACACGCTGATGGCTGATAATCGGGACAAAGGCAATACTTACAAAATTCTTGCGATTTGTATACTCGGCATAGGAAGTGTGTTCTTTGGTCTATTGCCGGCTACTATTTCACGTCGAAATCGGCAACGATATCCTTTGGTTATATCCATGCTGCTATGTTTTGGAGCGGGAGTCCTTTTGGCCACATCCATTGTTCATATGCTGCCAGATGTAAGTTTTTTGTTTTTGTTTCGGTGACTGTTTTATAAGTAATATGATTCATGGTATCGGTTTTTTCCCTTTTCAGGTTCGCGAAGAGATGCCGAAATATGCCGAAGTGGTGTTTTGCTGTGGATTTTTTATTATTTATTTAATTGACGAACTCGTGCATTTGTTCTTTGGCGAGGCTATTCAACACATCAGCCGATCGAACTCGCAGGGCAGCTTAAACAGTCAACATTCGCATGCACGCGCGAATTATGGAGCCGATCAGGAAACACAGTCCTTGTTGCAACCAAGGTGAGTACAGATTTCAGTTCCCAGTTCAGTTGCTACTTCTGGCTATAATACATAAAGCTACATCCAGAATCATTCAAACTCAAGTTTAGCTTCGAAATCTTTAGTCATAAATTGAGATCATCCATTTCACCAAATAAGTTTGTACATACTCGTGTATACAAAAAAAACAATGGAGACACCTATTAGAGTCGCATGCATAAAAAAAAACTAAAGCAAAATTTTTCATGACGCATTTATCTTCTTAGATGCGTTGGGAATCACCTTTTTTATACATAAGTCTTCATAGTGGTACGAGTACTAAGAATTAATAGAATTTTATCACATTTGCAGATAAAATGTGTGTTTCTAGTTCTTGTACAATACATACGAGTATATGATTGATTCAATGAGAAAACCCCCGTTTGTAATATACGAGGCACATTTATGCTTCCCACAAAAGTTTTATTTATACCGACTGTTTTGGAGAAACGAGCGTTTGAGAGTTCTGTGAAGTTGGTACCTCGAGTTGATTTTTTTTGTGGAAACTGGGTAATTCGTTTGCCCATGTTTGCCTAGGAAAAAGTTTCGTTTGCCCAACCTTAGAAAAAAATAGTTATTAAGAAAAGTATTTTTTTAAAGGTTGGAAACCACTGAAAATACAAATTTTAATTTTTTGCGATTTTATTCACGGTACATTCCTAACCGACTTTTTTTCGATTTTTTTTTGCGTCTTGGCTAATAGCTTTGAACCCTTTAAATCAGCTGGGCCTGATGGCATCATTCCGGCGGACTTGCAGCAGTGCTTGGATATAGTATACCCATGGATAGAGTGTATCCTGATGGCCTGTCTGACGCTAGTGTACGTTCCACGCATCTGGAGGGAGGTGCGGGTGGTTTTTATCCCGAAAGCGGGAAGAAGCTCGCATGCGCGACCAAACGACCTCCGTCCCATTAGTCTTTCTTCTACCATGTTGAAACTACTAGAGAGACTGGTGGATATCCATTTGCGGGATACCATTCCGCCACTCCTTCTATCCACATCGCAACATGCCTATTGGAAGGGTAAGTCGGTGGACACGACTCTGCACTCTTTGGTCAGTTACATTGAGAAATCTCTCGACCAAAAGGAATACACGATGGTTGTATTCCTGGACATCGAGGGGGCTTTCAATAATATCAAACCTAGTGCGATCATTGAGACACTCCGAGGTCTCCAGGTTGATGAGTCGCTCTGCAAACTCGTTAATATGTTACTAACTTCTAGGCGTATACACTCTACCTTGGGTGCTTCGTCGGTATGCAGGAGTGTCTCCAGAGGAACCCCCCAAGGAGGGATATTGTCTCCCCTCTTTTGGGTCATAGGGATCAACAAACTGCTCTTGAGGCTGGAAGAAATTGGGTGTAAAGTCATCGCGTATGCAGATGACGTTGCCATTGCCGTCACAGGAAAGTTTCCTGATGTCCTCAGTGGGTTGTTGCAGAATGCCTTGACCATTCTATCAGAATGGGCAAACTTTTGCGGAGTTGGAATTAACCCTGCCAAGACGGAGCTTGTGTTCTTCACTAGAAAGCACACGACTCCTCCCATTGAATCTCCCATTTTGGAGGGCACGAAATTGGTTTTCGCTGACAAGGCTAAGTTCCTGGGTCTTATTTTAGATAGGAAACTAAGGTGGAAGCTCAACATCGAGGAACGGGTCAATAATGCTATTATCGCACTCTACTCGTGTAAAAGGGCCATTGGTAATAACTGGGGCCTGCAGCCTAAAGCTGTATATTGGTTATATACTGCTGTCGTACGACCCATACTACTGTACGGAATTAGTGTCTGGTGGACAGCACTTCGAGTAGGGGCTTATTACATATTAAATTACTGAACAAGGTACAAAGACTAGCTGCGATGGCCATGACGGGGGCCTTCAGGACCACTCCGTCAGCCGGGCTGGACATGGTGCTCGGCTTGCTCCCGTTGGATATTTGTGGTGAACAACTGGCGGCAAACACGGCCCTGCGTCTTCGTGAGACTGGCCAGTGGCGCACGCTGAGATGCGGGCACTCAACTGTACTGGATAATTTGAGTCTCCCCACGGAGACTAACTATATCTCTCCGAAATACCTTTTTGGCCGAAACTACACCAGTTTGATTCCGTCGAGGGGTCAATGGGCTAATAGCGCGCCCCTGGCCATCGACTCCATAGTCATCTACACGGATGGCTCTAGGGTCGTTGGCGGTGTTGGGGCGGGCATCTATTCGGAGGGACTGGGGATTAACCTGTCACTCCGCCTTCCGGATTTCTGCAGTGTCCTGCAGGCGGAGGTTACGGCAATTTTTGAAGCTTTGACCTGGCTAGGAAATCATGTAGTGACCATGAGAGACGTTATGATCTACATGGATAGTCAGGCTGCCATTCGATCACTCGAATCCGTCCTGACTACATCGCAAACCATCGCAAAGTGTCGGTCGATTCTTAAAGAGATGGATGCATTTTTCAACATTACGCTCTGTTGGATACCGAGTCATAGCGACTTCGTGGGTAACTGCATTGCGGATGAACTGGCTAAGGAAGGGACTACCGGCTCTCTCGACGGAGACCGTTTAAACATTAGAATGCCAATCGCATCGTGCAAAGTTATAATTAAAGCCGTCGCGATTGACAGAGCGAACATTAGATGGCTAAACGGCGGCACGTGCCAGACGACGAAATTGATTTGGCCGAAACTTGACCCTAACCGCTCTGCCGCACTGCTTTCATTGAATAGGAAGCACATTGGCATGGTTGTGGGGGTTATTACAGGGCACTGTCCCATTGGTGAGCTCGCCTGGAGGCTCCGTATTCCTCATAACGACTATTGTAGGAGCTGTGAGGATGTGGATGAGGAGGAAAGCGTTCTGCATCTTCTCTGTCACTGTCCGGCCTTGGCTACGAGGCGGAAGAAATTCCTTGGCTCTTGGTTTTTCCTGGACCTGGACGACATTAAAAACACGAGTGTCATACAGCTCTATCGCTTTATCATCAGTTCAGGCTGGTTTAACGCCTAGGTTATAACAGGCTACTTTGGTGGTAACACAACGGTCCAAATGATGGACTAAGTGTGCTGGATGAGCACCCGGCAGCCCCTTTACCTAACCTAACCTGGCTAATAGTGAGTTCACCTCTGTAGGGTATAGAGCGAGTGAAGCGATCGTTCTAGGGTGGTATACTGAGGTTTGCAACCCCTTAAGCCACGTAGCGAGCGGATCCTACGCAATGGATGGGGGCTTTGGTCATCCCTTTTTTTTGCAGTCTCATTCACCTCCGGGTTTATTTTGTATCACTCTCTGTTTGCACTCGGTCCAATGCGGCTCGGCTCGGAATAGACATACCAAGGCATTTTTCGCTTATAAATGTCTTTGAAGGAAACACGAGGCGACTTATGGAACCACCCACGTTCAGGCAACACCTCTAGATCAACCTGCGGCACTGTTCAACATCTCTAGAACGTCCCACAGGTCAGTGTGTGTGAGTGAGTTGCCGGGTCTGGAGACCATCGCCGGATGTAAAAGCAAAGTCCATACAAATTTATTTTCCATACACTAGTGCCATCCAACTTCATCTTTCTCCAGATGGGTGTAAAAGAGTGGATGTAAGGCCTTAAGGCGGAGTTCCACCGAGGCAACAGTGACCGACAAGAGGCATGCTACATGTTGCCTAGTGTCGCCTGTTTTCAGTTTTTTCATACATTTTCAGTGTCGCATGCTACAAGCCGCACCGATCCGCTGGCTATTGGATAGCGGCGACATTGTTCGACATGTAGCATGCGGCAATTGTTGCCTCAGTGGAATTCCGCCTTTATGGTAGATCACGCTAGAAGCACTACCCCGATAGGCATTACTTCTGGTGCGCAGTTGAGTGATCCCAGGGCGAACATTGTTCGTGCCAGAGCTCGACAGTTTCCGGGGGCGAGCGCTATGAGGTAGTCCAATTACACTGTCGAGAAGCTGAGGGTTGCAAGTTGGAATGTTGGATCCATGACGGGAAAGAGCGAAGAACTGGAGCACGTCATGAAACGGAGAAGGATAGACATTATGTGAGTGCAGGAGACCAATTGGCGAAATGACCAAGTCGACCGAGCTCGTTTTTTGACGAATTCAAAAAGTACAAGTTGTACTATTATTGAAATTCGAATGATAGAAACGGGGTTGGCGTTATTCTGTTGTTGTTGTTGTAGCAATGGTCAGAAGTTCGTTGTGTGAGTGTGTTACATGTTGTGTTGTTCTTCGTCTTCCTCGGTGTTAAGTGACAGGAAGGTAGCTGCCTCTACGGGGTTCTCCCACAGCGACCTGGGCGTCAAGTGTGTGGGTGCAACTGGGCAATTGAAAATGTGGTTCATAGCGTGAGGTGTACCATTGCAGGCGGGGCATGTATTCGTGACATACCGGTCAATGCGAGATAGCTAGGAGTTAAGACGCGAACACCAGCCCGACCGAAGTTGGGCAAGTGTCGTCCTTGCTGCTCTCGAAAATATTCTCTCATAGGGAAAATGGCTGGGCGTCGAGGTGTTTAAGTATTGCCATTGAGATTCCATTAGGTCCCAAGGCTTTCGAGTTGTTCGCTTTCCTGATTGCTGCAGCCACTTCGTCCGTGGTGAAGCCAGGTATGTTGTCTGCGGTTCGGTTATGAATCTTCCTTCGATTTATGCGACTTGCGCAGTGGGCAGGGTTGGAGATTGAATTTTCTCCGAACTGTATGGCGACATTTCCCTTCTGTTTCGGTGGATTAGAGGGGGCACGGACTGTCGACCAAAGTTTGCTAATACCTGTGGTTAGGTTGCATTCATTCAGATACGTACTCCATTTTTGACCTCTTATGTTCAGCCACTAGTCTTTGAATTTCACAGTTCATTTTGTGAATTCTAGGATCGTCTGAGTTAGTACTCCTGATGTTGTCTCTCTCGTCTGCCAATCTGGCGGCTGAGGTAGGAAAGTTGGGCCGAATTTTCGGAATGCGTCCTGCAGGAATAAATTTCACAGCCGCTTTGTTGAGGAGTTTCCTGATATTGGACTCGGCCCTACGTACGTTGGTGGGAGTTGGCATGGCGAGGAATTTAGCACTGGTATAATCGGTAAAGCTATTCCAGTCAGCCTTGTTGTGGTTGACAAAAGTACGATGTTCGACAGATACGACATCTGTCGGTTTGTCAAGCCTTATCAAGATTGGTAGGTGGTCCGATGATAGTGTAAGGACCGGCTCCCATTGTGTCTCGTTTATGAGGCTAGCACTGGCAAACGTGATGTCTGGAGAGCTGGAACAGGTACCGGCAATACGGGTGAGCGTATCATCATTCAGTGTACAGAAGTCTGAGGCATCAAGTTGTTCTGCAATTGAGATACCTCTGGCGTCGTTGTTAAGGTGTGAGTGCCAGAGTTCATGGTGAGCATTGAAATCACCAAGTAGGAGACGGTTTTGACCAGTGAGGAAAGTGTTGATATTTACATGGTAACCTGAGGGACAACTGGATACGGGTGGAATATATACTATATGTTGTAAATTTCAATATCAACATTGCCTGATTTTATGGCGATGGCTTGCATTTCCATGGTGATGTCGTTGTTAGTGACATCTATTTCCCAGTATTGTACGGAATGGTGAATGATAAAGGCAACTCCTCCTCCAGCGTTGGTCAGCCTATCTTTTCTTATGATGATGTAATTTCCATGGGCGTTGAGGGAGGAATTGGGATGTAGTTTCGTCTCCTGGATGGCTCCAACTTGAATGCGGTGTCTGTCCATGAATGAAGCGAGTTCGGCAATTTTGTTTTGCAGCCCGTTGCAATTTAGTTGAAGTAGTGAGAGCGTATTGAAAATGGCGATCGGTGGTGCAGGTGCAAGGTTGTTTTGTTGGAGAATCCTACTGGGTCTATTTGCAGGAGTCGTTGGGGTTGACTGAAAGCTCGTGTGGGTACTCACTGGTGTAGGAAGGTGAGGCGTGTTTGATGAGCTCGCTGCTTGTGGACCTCGGTTTCTACGCTGATTGGCGGTAAACGAAAGATTCCAGTGTCTGTGATGGTTTAGATGGTTTCTCAGGTGGCACCACTTGTCGCAACAGTTGCATCTCACTGACATCGCATTGGAATGCAGCTCTCTATTGCATACGCAGCAGATTGTTTTCAATGCCGGCGCCGAGATGTGTTGCTACCAATAAACACAAAAAACAGATACAGTATGTAACACACAAACACGCATCCTTCTTGCATTGAAGGGGTTTGGCAGCTCTTGGCCGTTGTAAAAACGGGTCGTTCCGGTGCGTAGAACCGGCTGCCGCAGGAACGACAGTTCTTGAATCCCACTTCTTCATAGAAGAAGAAGAGGACTAAGCTTATGTTGATGCTGGGAATCTCCATCATTTTATAGGAAGTTCTGTCTAGTTAAATGATTAGGATTGTTGGATGATGAGCTCCTGGTGATAACAGAATGGATCCTGTTGCAGTCCATGTGTGCCCTTCATGATTTTGTCCGTTCATCATTGCATGCTTCACTCCAATGAGGAATGTGTCCAAGCTTTCAATAGACGCATGCCTCTTTAAGACCGAAAGTTTAATAAATGTGGACATACTCTTAGCTCTTCAGGTAACAAACAAAGTCGGGCCCCTTCCAAACTCGATTTCTAGATCTGTCACGGCGTACTCGTCTCTGTTATTGAGCTTCATGATGCAGGTGAAACTACCGATTGATGGGAACTTCTCACCGGATGCGCTCTTGGCTTCGATGATTGTTGACTAGAGAGTCGGTCTTCCGGCTTTTGCCCAGTTTTGTCGAGAGATTACTGCGATGTCGGATCCAGTATCAAGTTGAAGTTTGATCTAAAGGCCATTGACGTTTGGTACCAGGTATTTCCTCTCCTATTTTGCGTTGCTGACTTGCTGGACTTTTTAAAACAACTCAAGATTCGAGCGTTGACGTCGAAATGCCGTGCGACTGACTCTCATGTCACAGTATCCGAATTTGTGACCTCTCTTGTGGCAATCGTTGCAAGTCTTTTCCCCGAATGGGCAGTCCTTGTACGAGGGAACTCCTCCGCAGTGAAGACTTGGTGAGGAATGATTTAGCTGCTGGACTGGAACTCTCGGCTGCTTCGCTTTTCCATGCCGCTCGTTGTTTGATTGCGAGTACTGTCTTGAGAAGTGAGTGCTGAGCTGTGTTCGCGACAATACTTTTGTCGTGCTTCAGGCAGATAATGCGCTCGGCTTCGTTCACCAGGTCGTGCAGAGTAAGCCTTTCTAATGCGTCAATCTCGGCTTGTGCTGTGATGGCTGCAAGCTGAGTGTTCTCGCTGTAAAGTTTCGAGAGGAGCTTCTCAAGGATAAGCAAATCCTGATGACTCTTGAGACCGCTGATAAAGGGTAAAGCCTTAAACTCATCGGAGGTACATTTCCGGTTCGACGGTTAAGGTCTGAAAGTGCCAAAATGCAATACATATTTCAGCTTGCCGTCTACCTAAATTTGAAAGATGTGTGTGTGTGGATTTTTTTACCGCTCGTTTCGATGCCTCTGTCAGAATATCATCAAAAAGAAATCATGTTCATTGGTATAAGAGAAAGTAATACAGAACGCTTCGAGGGCGGTCCAATAAGCACTTAGCCTCACCGCCTCATGACGCCACTATCGCAAGGGAAATTTACTATCGTGTAGTACATTTTCGTTGCCGGCTACTGTCAAAATTTCAGCCGAATCGGACTCTACTCGATTCGATTTTTGTTTTTGGGAGGGAAATCGCGCAGGGAAATCAAAGAGCGCTTGGATGGTGTGTACGGTGACTCTTCTCCTTCGATGGCGACCGTCAAAAATTGGTTTAACGAGTTTCAGCGTGGTCGCACGTCGGTTTTTGATGAGCCACGCCCAGGTGCCCCGAAAAGGCTACCACGGAGGATAACGTGACAAAAATTCACGATCTCGTATTGGCAGACCGCCGATTGAAAGTGCACGAGATAGCTGAGGCAGTAAGCATCTCAAAAGACTGCGTGGGTTATATCCTGCATGGAATGGGCATGAGAAAGCTGTCGGCGCGATGGGTGCCGCGTTTGCTCACTCCGGACAACAAGCGCAACCGTGAGACCACTTCAGAGTAGTGTTTGACGCTGTTTAAGCGCAATCCGAAGGAGTTTCTGCGTCGTTTCGTGACCGTCGACGAAACTTGGATCCTCTGGTACACACCACCACAGGCCAAGGAACAGTCGAAACAGTGGACTTCACCCAGCGAACGTGCTCCGAAGAAGGCGAAGACTGTCCTATCGGCCGGAAAGGTGATGGCTACCGTTTTCTACATCGACTACCTGGAGAAGGCAAAACGGTTACAGTGCTCTACTATGCCGAATTATTGGGCCGATTCGACGCCGAATTGCAGAAAAAACGACCCCATTTGGCGAAGAAAAAAGTGCTCTTCTAACATGACAACGCACCGGCTCACACCTCCGCCGTCGCCACGGTCAAATTGGTCGAATTGGGCTACGAACTGCTGCCCCATCCACCGTATTCTCCAGATTTGGCCCCGTGCGACTTCTTTTTGTTTCCAAACTTGAAAAAGTCACTTGCCGGGCAGAAATTTGAGAGATAAATCGTCACTTTTCTAAAATTTTCGTTTTTCTTTTGTAGACTAAGTACTTGTCGGACCGCCCTCGTAAGTTCTAGAAATGTGTCTATCAAAACGGATTTCAAGAATATTTTCTCCATAGTTTTTTTTAAACGCTTTCTTAACCTTATATGCTTTTAACGCATTAAGTCATACAACTTCAAAGGACTATGGCATATTTTAAAATACTCCCCATGAAACTGTAAGAATCTGTAAGGATCTAAGGAGTTCGCGTGTCGATCTTCATAAACAGAACTTTACGAATCTCGCCTGAACACTGAACCAGTATGTCGAAACGATACTACGGAGGCTGCCTTTTATATTTCGGGATTGGACAACCCTAGTGTTGCAATCTGGCAACTGACAGCTCTATCGTAAAGTTTGACATTTTTGAGGTTATACGTACTCAGAACGTTTTGACATACGAGCGCTATTTGTGTTTTTTACAGTAACTTAAAAGATTAATCTCGGCCAAATAATGGAATTCAATCGTGAACATTTTCGTGCGATTATTTTTTACATCTTTCGACGTGGATTAACTCAGCAACAGTGCATGGATGAACTGAATTAAATTTTTGGCGATGAAGCTCCATCAAGGACCAATGTTTATCGATGGTATGGTGAATTCAATCGAGGTCGTAGTTCACTCCAAGACGAATTTCGTGAAGGTCGTCCAAAATCAGTTGTTGTTCCGGAAACCATTGATGCTGTGCGCGAACTGATATTGCAAGATCGTCATGTGACATATCGTGAGATTGAGACAACCTTAGGCATTAGTGGGACCAGCATACATTCAATATTGCATGAACATTTGACTGTCAAAAAAATTTGTTCGCGTTGGATCCCACACAATTTGTCAATCGCTCAAAAAAGGCTCTTGTCGATTGGTCGAAAGAAATGCTCAAAAAATACGATCGCGGTGCTTCGAAACACGTGTATGACATCGTGACAGGTGATGAATCGTGGATTTACGCATATGAGCCCGAAAGTAAACAGCAGTCGATTGTATGGGTGTTTCAAGATGAGCCAAACCCAACAAAAGTTGTTCGCGCACGAAGCACTTCCAAGCAAATGGTCGCCTGTTTTTTCGGAAAAACTGGACATGTCGCAACCGTACTACTAGAACAACGCAGAATAGTCAATTCTGAGTGGTACACAACCATTTGTTTGCCAGTTGTCTTCCAAGAAATCAGGAAAACCAACCGCCGAAGACGGATCACTCTTCACCACGACAATGCGGGCTCTCACACATCAGCTCAAACAACTGCATTTTTGAGCACTCAAAAAATAGATTTGATGGGTCATCCGCCGTATAGTCCTGACTTGGCACCGAATGACTTCTTTTTATTCCCGTACGTAAAAAACAAACTGAGAGGTCAACGTTTTTCAACACCTGAAGAAGCGGTTGCTGCGTTCAGAATGCATGTTTTGGAGACACCTCAATCAGAGTTGCAAAAGTGCTTTGACAATTGGTTCAAACGCATGCAAAAGTGTATAGATCTTCATGGGGAATATTTTGAAAAACAATAAAGCGATTTTCAATGATTAATATTTGTTTTTGTTCTCTAATCCCGAAATATAAAAGGCAACCCTCGTACTTTTCGGCGGCTATGACTTGCCAAATGCATTTGCATGCCCTTGGTCCTATTTTCCAGCGCCTTACCACCAAGAAAAAATATTTAATAGCTTCTTGAACTGAAATTTACGAGAGGCAATCACATTAAGTTATAATCCTTTTCGGTACTTTGAATGATGCCTTCAGGACAAAGGATACTCTACTCCTGCGGGGCTGTGAATTGCAGCTGTTTTCCTTTTCTGTAACGCAACATTTTATTTCAGTGATGGACATTCTCATAATCATCTTCATCCGCCCACTTCCAATCCCGAATCAGTATCATGCGAGCATGACGATCCCAGCGCACAAATTTGTCATGTAAGTCACGACGAACCATGCACGGAAAGTATGACGGGAACGTTTGGTCTACTTTGTGCCTTATCCTTACACGCTTTCATCGAAGGCCTAGCAATTGGAATTCAAGATTCCGGCAATAAGGTAAGTTATCCTTTTAGGGAACGAAAAAAAAATCCGGAACATCCCTGTTTCGCGAATAATAGAAGACTTCTTTCTATTGCATTTAGAGAGTATTTTAAAAAAATTCCTTGAGTGCGGCTTCAAAAGTGCATTTCCGCTTTAGGTGAAAACAACGCGCGGAACATTATGGATTTGGCCTTAATGGGAGAATTCTCTCTATTGAATTTAGAGAGAATCCTTAATTTCGGAATTTCTGCTTTAGGTAGTCCATTTCTGCTTGAGGTGGTAAGAACCTTGGAACCCACGCAGGAAAATGTGTAGGTCCTTAAGCGAGTTTACTTGAGTTTTGTGAAAATTCTCTCTAATGAAATAGAAAGAATTCTCCAATTAATGCCAAATCCATAATGTACCGAACACACTTGGTGGCTGCGTTCGTTCGGTCACCTCTCTACGATCTAGAGAATGGAGGTTCGATCCTCTGCACGAACAAAAAAGAAACTGTCTGTTGGTACTAATAGAACTCCCACTGCGCTCCGAGCTTGTCAGTATAAAGACGGCGGGGATAGGAGGTGCTTGAAAAACAGATATGCTATCGTAACGTCAACAAGTCATAGAAATGCAAGAGATGTGGATGCGCCCATACCCCTGGAGAAGCCAAGGCAATTAGCAACCCACACACGAGGAATTGGAATTCCTTGAGTGTGGTGAAAATTCTCTCTAAATGCGTTCTCCTACTATTCGCGAAACAGTAATGTTCGCAAAATCCTTCTTCTTTCACATTTCATATTATTTACATTTCCAGGTGATGATACTTCTGGTCGCTGTCTCCTGTCATAAATACGTAATGGCATTCTGTTTGGGCGTGGAATTATGCACGAATGCCACAACCACCCTGCGATCTGTGTTCCTAGCAATTTCAGTATTTTCTTTGGGTTCATGTGTGGGCATTGGAGCTGGAATGGCAATTGTTAATTTTCCCGATGCATTGACGAAATCTGTCCTGCCCATCTTGCAAGGGCTGGCAGGTGGAACGCTTTTGTATGTAACCGCGTTGGAGGTGTTGCCTCGCGAGAAGGCGCGATGGCATCGAAATCAGAGACGAAAATACGCAGGTTTTGCACAATTTTTCGCCGTAAGCTGCGGTTTTGCTATTATGACTTTAATTAATTTTTATATTGGTAAGGATTTGCGAAAAGTCAACGAGTTTTCAAAAAAAATAATGGTTTATTTTGTTTTTCAGGTGACTAAGTACAAAATCTTTCTCGAAAGTAGCTTCGTATAGTTTTAGAAAGTGTATTTTTTAAATTGTCGTTAAAGTACTGACGTATAAATGTGATTTGTTACTAATAAATTGTTTAAGATATCCCAACAAGAAGTGAATTTGTTTTCTTTTCTTCCGAACTAAGGACAAGATTTCTGTCTTATGCCAAATTCTGCTACTCAAGTAGCTCAACCCGATCCCATAAATTTTCTTTTCAGGCTGTGTCTCCTACGCAGGATTTGGCTTTTAAAAGAGGTCACCCCCACTGTCTTTGTCCTCATAGTTTGCCCAACGCTACCTCGGTCTAGCAGCTCATCTTTTATCTGCTCTAACTACTTTGAATATCTTTTAGGTATTCAGTGGGTGTCCATTAACTCAACGTTTCTACACTTGCGAGCAAAAATACTGCATCAAACCGAAAGCATGTGTATTTGTATGTATATTTTTAAAAGTAACTTATGTATCCCTACAAATCGTATGTCATTTGAAAGTTTGAGATCTTAGCTTTACATTGATACCTTTTTTTTATCACCATTTAATGAGTGTTTTATGAATGAACGCTAAAAAGTCGGGAAATTGAACATTTATGAATGGGTTATTACAAGGCAAACTAACCCTATAAACAAACAACATAAACTCTTTGTTCGCATAGTAATCATGCAATACTAGAAATTATTTTTGCCATTTAATCCATGCCTGATGATGCCGATTTCGGCGAAACGTCGCGAGAAAATACAATAAAAATACAGAAAACAAAAAAGCTGGAAAGTGAATATAATAATTACAACAAAGAAGAATAACCCTATAAATGCATCCGCAAAGGGTTTTCAACGGTCAGTTGAATCTGGAAGGTCGATTGAATAAGTTTAACGCAATAAAAGTCACAATTTTGTCATTCATGAGTACCACGCCTCAGCAGGCGGCTCAAGTTGTCGCCCTATTTTCGGAAGGACTTACTCATAGAACAGTCTCTCGTCAGCTAGGAATGAGTCAGTCTACTGTGTCAAGAGTGTTTCGGGGGGAAAGTAGCTACAATCAGAGACTCCGACCTGGCCGCTCTTGGTGCACTTCCGATAGAGACGATCCTTTTATTGTGACAAGTATGCTACGAAATCGGCACCTCACGTAAGTTGACGGGCAGCAGAATCTGAGGGACGTTCGCGGAGTAGCTGTAAGCGAGTGGACAGTAAGGAGACGACTAAAGGAAGCAAATTTGACTCCAAGACGGCCCGCCACAGGCCCAAAATTGACCCCACATCACCGACAAGCGCGACTCACGTTTGTCAAGAATCACTTAAATTGGACCCTCGAGCAATGGCGGTCCGTATTATTCGCCGACAAGACCAGAGTGTGTCTACATGGCAGTGACAGAAGAGGGTATACAGGCGTCCAGGTGAGCGATTTGCGCAATGCTGTGTGTGCTGTGTGTATGGTGTGGGCCGGTATCTCTGTGGATTCAAAAACGGAAATTGTATTCGTGCCCTCTGGAGGCCGAGGAGGAGGACTGAGAGCCGAACAGTATATTACCGGTATTCGACGTGGCCATGTTGTTCCCTACGTAGCATCTATTGGCGACAACTTTACTTTAATCCACGACAATGCACAATGTCACACATCGCGTCAAGCACAGCAGTTCCTGAACGAAGCTAATATTGCGACAATTGACTGGCCTGCGCGCAGTCCAGACTTAAATCCCATTGAGCACTTGTGGGACGAGGTCAAAAGAAGAGTCTGACACAGAGATCCCGCGCCTTTGACAATCGACGAATTGAAGGAGGCCTTAATAGAGGAATGGAGCGAAATTCCTCAAGATACCATTAAAAAATTAATTATTTCAATTAAAAATCGAGTACAAGCTGTGATTAGAGCAAGAGGTGGTAATACCAGATATTAATAAATAAATAATTTTGTTATTTTTTCAAAATTTTTTGTTTTATTTAACAAAAAACCTTATTTTGAAGAGCTTCTAAACCGACCATCTAACATCCCCACACAGGAAGCTCTCGACGATATTGTTGATCTAGGTCCACCCATTCAACCCCCGACAGTAGAGGAAGTTGATCTCGCGTTGCGGTCACTAAAACGAAATAAAGCGCCGGGCGCTGACGAGATTCCAGCTGAACTGCTAAGATTCGGTGGAACGAGTCTAGTTGATGCCATACATCAATTACTCCTGCGAATATGGGAGAACGAGGAGATCCCAGACGATTGGCGCAGAAGCATCATCTGTCCAATTCATAAAAAGGGAGATAAACTGCGGTGTGAGAATTACAGGGGCATCTCACTAGTTTGTACGTCCTATAAAATTTTGACGAAAATTCTGGAAAATAGAATAAAACCGTACGCAGAACGAGTCATTGGCGAATATCAAAGCGGTTTCAGACCTGGTCGCTCCACAACCGATCAGCTCTTCTCAATCAAACTGATACTCCAGAGGTGCTGGGAATACAACGTAAACGTATACCAAATCTTTGTCGACTTCAAGCAGGCATACGACAGTATCGATCGTGGAGTACTGTACAACATCATGCTGCAATTTGGTATACCAGCAAAATTAGTGCGACTGACAAAGATGACGATGACCAACTCCGTCTCACAAGTCAGGATCCAGAATAGACTTACTGATCTATTTGAAACACGCACTGGTTTGAAACAGGGCGATGGACTGGCACCGACGCTCTTCAACCTAGCACTGGAATACGTTATTCGGGCCATGAATATGGACAACAGCAAGACGCTACTCATCAAGTCGACACAATTAGCAGCGTACGCCGACGACATCAACATCATGTCCCGAAGATTGGCTGACGCAGAAGAACTTCTGCATACGCTCGATACCGCTGCAAAGGAAGTTGGATTACGTATTAACGAGGGTAAAACTAAAATAATGATGCAATCGGTGACAAGGACACCTGCACAACCGAGCATCAACGTGGGGGACCTCAACATCGAGTTCGTGAACAACTTCATCTACCTGGGTTGCAACCTGTCAAGGGACGCCAACGAAACTGACGAAATCAAGCGACGGATACAGTTAGCTAATAAGACTTTTTTCTCGGTTCTCCCCATAATGAAATCGAAGCATGTGCACAGAAACACGAAGCTCCGTGTACAAAACCATTATACGACCAGTGCTATGCTATGGCTGCGAAGCATGGACCCTAACTCAAGCCTCCGAAAACATGCTAGACACTTTTGAACGTAAGGTTCTACGGCGAATTTTCGGGGCTGTTTGCGATCGAGATGGATGGCGCATCCGGTACAACCATGAGTTGTATGAAATGTACGATGAGCTGCAAGTCTCGAAAATCGTCAAACTACAACGACTTCAATGGGCAGGGCATGTACAAAGAATGGACGATGATCGCATGCCTAAGAGAGTAATGAATGCAGAACGAGTCGACGGAGCGAGACTGCGAGGACGACCGAGATCTCGTTGGGAGAGTTCAGTAGGTGTGGACGCCGCGCAGCTGCTGGGCTCCCAAAATTGGAGGACGCGGTCACGTGACCGAGATAATTGGAGGACAATGATCCAGGCGGCCAAGGCCCGACGTCGGGCTGTCGCGCCACGATGATGATGAACAAAAAACCTGACCACACTCCATTTTCTAAAATCCCCATTTTTCCTACTTTTTGATTTCAAGCCCCACTCTTTTAAAATCTATCTTCAAATATTGTTAAAAATGGCATTAATGTAAAGCTAAGATTTCAAGTTTTCTAATGATATACGATTTGTAGGGATACATAATGTACTTTCCAAAATATGCATACAAATACACGTGCTTTCGGTTTGATTCAGTATTTTTGCTCGCAAGTGTAGTTTAGTTTGTAGTTTCCGAAGCTAAACAAATTTGTACATTTCTGGGCTGTCAGTATATTGTAAAATAGATTGTACAGCTCGTTGTTCTATCTTCTTATCCATTCTACACCATCACCAATCCAGCTGAGCACTCTCCTCTTTCTTAAATGCATTCGTCATCTCCTCCAATGCTCCAGTGAGAGAAAGTCCACATCTCAATGCAAAAAACTCATAAATAAATTTACTAAATTAATTTTTATTAATAATTTAAATAAATACAAAGCAACAAACCTAATCTACAACAAAAATTACAAAAATTCATCCAAGTTCAATTCTCTCGTCAATTTGTTAATCTTATTCTGAAGCGTCTTATCTTCAGATTCGCAAAGGAAATGATGACGTGTCGTACACTCCTGTCCATAGTAATAATACGTATGTTTGGCAGGATTATAGGACAATCGCAAACAACGTCCCGATCCTTGAATTTCCATTGAGTTATTTTTAATTGCATCGTCCACTTCATTTGTCACGGTTGAGTTTCTATCCGCACCAGAATTAGCAATTGATGTCAGATTCGTATTTGGATTGACGGGCTTGGCCGAATTGGACCAAATCCACAACAGACCCGGATTGAGTGCGCCCAACCAAAAATCTCTACCACGATGATCGGGATGATTGAGCAGGAACGCTACCATTTCTTCGTTCTCGGTCAGATCGACGAATTCAGCGAGGTGAGCGTTCATTTGCTTGCACAATGTATTTGCGGATTTCCAGTTGACCTGACGATCACCGGAAATGTGATAGCATGATTCGCCGACTCGGGTGAAGTTCTTCGGGCAGGGATCTTTTTCTGGTAATTGTTAAAAAGAACAATCGTCTCATTACAGAACTTGAAACCTGATAAAAGCTGCTGACAACTTACCCTCTTTCTGTTTGTTTCCTTCCATCAAGTAGTAAACCAATTGCTCGGTTCGTCGTAATCGATGCTCCATATAGTCAACCCGATAGACCAGCTTTTCGATGGCTCCAAGCAGATATAGATCGGTTTCGGAAACTTCACGAAGTTGTTGATGATTGGGCAGGAAGTTTTGTCGGGTTGGATAATTCGTGTGCATCGTAGATGGTTGAGATTGTTGCGATGAATGTGATGGTGGATGTGGCGGCATTAGGGGCGAAATGACTTTACCAGGTGGACGACGATGTGGCTCGAGTTCCATTGCTTCGCCCATTCGTTTCGTGATATAGAAGCCCGATGTGGGAATATATCGATGAGGCGGTGGCATTAAACGTCCTTCACGTGTCAACTTACTGGAACAGGTATAAATAAAGTTAGTTACTTAGTATTACGGGGTAAGTAAATTATAATTTTTTATTTATGATTTTCACTGACAAAGGAATTAAGAAATCGGAAGAATTGATTATATTCGTATGTCAGTTTATTTAACCTTTTTGGATATGACTTAAATCTTAATATTCATTCAATTTGTCTGTACGGAATCTCAGTTTGCTAAACTCTGTAATGGACGGTTTGGTGGGCATCCGAAGATGCCGTTTGGGATGGAGCCTAAGGTAGCATAATGACCGTGAAGGTCGGCCGTGCCATCTGGCGAAGAAATAGGCTCCTCAGCAAGCTAAGCAGCGGCCTATGTTTGCTGTAGCTCAGTTCGGGAGACGTGGGCGGGGTTTTCGGCGCTCGTTGCCCCTGTTCTTTACGAATTAATAAAAATTCATACGCCTGGGGAACACAATACAAACAGAGGAGGTAAAAATGGGGAATAAAAAAATGAGGCGATAAGGATGGAATGGTTTGCGGGCGGCTCAGTTTTCTTCGCGCTCGCATCGGGGTCAATGTGTAATGGGACCTTCGGCCTCTGGTTCCGTACCACCGGCAGATCATTACTCATCAGGTGCTGCCATCGATCTGCCGGTGGAAGCAGCACACCCGGACCAGAAAATGGTTCATTACAACTCTTTATCAGTTCGGAATATTCCTAGTTGGCCAGGCGACGCATAGTAGTTCCCGTTTTTGACCAATAGTAGGTCAGGAGTAAACAAATTGCCGTTCAGCCCATCCATTAAACCAGCCAGAGCCAACAATAAACCTATTTAGCTGATTAACAGCCCCAGTCGTCAGGTCTCGCAAGTCGGTAAAGGAGTGCGCCCTAATCATTGTCTTCCTCAAATATGCCAAAGCCGAACACTTACTTCTCAGCGCACTATAAATCGCAGAAGGGATCATTGGCGTGTACTGTGCTGCTTTTTATAAAGTGCTACCTTCACTACCAAGTCAGCCCTGCAACGAACAGGAGCTGGACGATATGGCAAATACTCTTAACAGATGCTATGAAGGCGGCGGCGCAGCGTCTTCATCGTGTCCAGTTACTTCACACGTAGGAAAGAAAAAAACAGCCTGGTGGAGCATTACGATCTCCGAACTTTGGGCTGAGTGTAGGAGAAGTTTCAATAAGGCTAGGTTAGATTATGCTTACGGGCTGTCGTGACAACCCACTACACACTTAGACCACAAGTGGGTCCATTGTGATACCACATAGGAGTGAAATACTCCCCTCCAGCCTGCCGGTTAAAAGCAGCCCGAGTCAATAATAAACCAAGTCAGTATAAAAATGTGCCTCAAGCATTCTCATCCTCAAGTATACGAGTACCAGAGTCGGACACTCACAGAGTAGATGAGCAGTACTCTCCTCCTCATCGTCACAGCTCCTACAGAAGTCGTTAAAAGGAAGCCCGAGTCTCCTTGCGTGCTCCCCGATTACGCAGTGTCCCAGTTATGATTCCTACGACCGCACTTAAGTGCTTGCTACTCAGCGACCACAACCTCATCGATCGGCATAAATCGAGCGTAGGCCACATCATCTTCGTTATCCGACACGTGCTGCTAATTATGCATCTAGAGTTAGCCTGGCTAATTGACGACGAGCTGATAGCATGCATTCGAGAATCAAGGGGGATATCGATGTTTCGCTGATTTTCAGAAAGCGCATCCGTTGTCCCCCTTCGATCGTCGTCAGCATTGATATTATCGGAAACACAGCTATGACCGAGTAGCCAGCATAACTTGGTATTACAAAAAATTACCCATTTCTGAGAGAGAGGCGAACTGTCCTTGCTGTGGTGAGAATGAACTCTAGGGCTCATACCACGGCCTGGCCAAAGAATAGAGATTATTGCTAACAAGAAATGTGACTCCATACGAATTAAGAGTGCCTGCCTAGTAGTTGCATATGTGTTGGATTCCATCAGTGCACGAAGGGGTAATGCGGAATAGCAAGTATGTTACTCATACGATGAAACGTACTAGGCAGTTGGTATTTGAAGAGCTTTTTAAAATGTTGCCGTCCCTATCCCTCTAAAGGCAACTTTCAGTTGATTATTTGCATATCAATTGGCACTGCGCTTTTGCTTAAATCGTATGAAGTGCCACCCCCCGGCCTGGCTGTCCGTATAAATGATGACTTCCGTAACCGTTATAACGTTACGTCCCAGCCAGAAACCTACCTAATTGCCGAAACCACCACCTGGAGAATGCTACAGTGGTCTAAGAGACGAATTGATAAGTCTATATTCAATCGTTAGGCTCCAACGCCCGCCTCATTCTTAGATCCATCCGTGTAGATGGATAACGAGTCAGACAGCAAAGGTCGGTCCGCGACCCACTGACTCCGTGGTGGAATCTGACTTAACAAATTCCCATCAAAGGCAAGTGTGGTGTGATATAGTCCGTCATGGCGGGGATTTCCCGGTTGATCAGTTCACCGTTTCACGAGGCCGGACGGCCGTGCACGCAGCCAGCTGCTCGGCCATGATATCAAGAGGGAGTAGGTGAAACAATATATCAAGAGCGTCGGATGATAGCAAAGTTGGCTGTCCTTTATACCCAGTGGCGTAGCTAAAGTATTTAGCGCCCGGGGCAAAACTTCAGTCTGACGCCCCCCTCCCTCCCCCCATTTTTTTTAAAGATAATTCCCCTCACTAGTCACACATTTTATCACCTCTCCGGAAGTTTTTTGATAGCGGTATCGAAGCATTCCTTGGGCAACTTGGACAGCCATGTGCGCACCAACTCCTCTACCTCGTCGTCGGTGTTGAATCTTTGACCACCGAGGGCTTCTTTCAGTGGTCCAAACATGTCGTAGTTGCAGGGTGATAAATCCGGATTGTAGGGGGGTGTTCTAGTACCTCCCACCCCAATTCTGATATTGTATCGAGCGTGAGACGCGCGCGCGTTATCCTGGAGAAGGATAGCACTTCACGCTGGAATGCTCCTCCGTTTCAAGCGATAAGCGGGTTTCACGTGTGTTTTCAGAAGGTTAGAGTAGTATCCAGCATTGATGGAGCGTTGTGTGCGCAGGAAGTCAACGTACAACACTCCCCGCCGGTCCCAGAATACAGTACACATAACCTTGCCCGCGGACCTGGTTGTCTTCGCTTTGACTGGCGCCCTTCCTCCTTCTTCCTCCACTCTTTAGACGACACCTTGCTTTCGGGAGTGTAATAGTGTACCCATGTCTCGTCTGTAGTGAAGATTCGCGTCAAAAAACCGTCCCCCTCCGCCTCGTATCGCGTCAGCAAGTGGCGACAAACTTCCAACCGCATGAATTTTTGCTCGAAGTTCAACAGTTTAGGAACCCATTGCGCCGTTATTTTGCGATATTGAAGGTGTTCGTGGATGATAGACTCTAGACTACCAATACTAATGCCGACTTCAGCCGAAATGTTTTGAACATTAACCTACGGTCCTCCAAAATGAGTTGTTCTGCGCGGCGAATGTTGTCTGGTGTGATGCTGGTTCGCGGTATACGATCATGCGGCTCATTCTCGACGGTTTCGCGGCCATCTTTGAACGCTTTGGCCCATTTAAACACAGCAGACCTAATCAGGCACTCACTACCGAACTGATTTCGCAAACGCCGAAGAATTTCCGTGTTTTTAACGCCTTCCCACGCCAAAAAACGAATGACAATACGTTGCGCAACGGCGGTCGGCACTTGATGTTCACTCATGGTCGTAGCACGCGCGTGAAACAAGCGTTCGCGACGAAAACTATGCCACACTATTCGTAAGAGCTACCACACACCACACCACAAAACATACAGGCGCGCCATCTACAGCGTTTGTCTCGATCATATTTGAACCGCGCTCGTACTACTAATCTATTAGATATAACTTTTCTTACGGAAATGTGAAAAAGAATGTCCAATGAAGTCCTTTAGTACAGAATAGTTTTCAAATCATGCTTAAGGAAGCATTTAGTTACACTAACAACCACTCAAGTTGTTAGTGTAACTCTGTGGATTTATCCTGCTGTGTCCAAAAAAAGAAAATCTTTTCAATATTCAAGCAGAGGGAAGAAAAAATTTAGTCCGAGGATAGTGTTTTGGCGCCCCCACAGCCGTTGCGCCCGGGCAACGGCCCCCTTCGCCCCCCCTTAGCTACGCCATTGTTTATACCTTTCTCTGCAGACTCCGATTTACTGCTGTATTAAGTGTAGTCCACCAGATCGCAATGCCGTACAACAGTAGGAGGCACACGATAGATATATAGAGCCACCGCACAACTTTCGGCTGTAGGCCCCTGCTTCGCCCAATAGCCTTACTACAGCAGTATATGACGATATTGGCTTTGTTCACGCGCTCCTGGATATTAGCCTTGCAGTTAAGCTTCATATCGAAGATTACTCCAAGGAATTTGGCCTTATCAGTAAGGCTCAGGATCCCCACACTTTGCAGCCCATTTCAGATACCGGATAAAAGTACCGCGATTAACAAGAATCACCCGACATGGGTTTTCCAGGAACCACCGCAATTGGAGTATCAGGAATTGGGGGCGAGTTTCCTTCTCTGGTGAATCAAGATTTTTCCTGCGTAGAAATGATGGTCGAGCTAGACTTTGGCGAAGAGAATTGTGCTCTTCAACCTAAATCACCTTTTGGCGGTGGATCCTTTGGGGCACTATTGTACAATATTTTGAAATGAGAAAAGCGATTTTGGTTTGATCGCTAAGGCAATATGACAGCTTAGCGATACGTCAACGAAGTGCTAAGCCTTCGTGTTACTGGAAGAGCACGTGCTGGTGGACATGATTTCATTTTGATGCAAGATGGAGCCCATCCTCATAATGTGAACATGGTTCACTACTTTTACCAAAATATCGCTCTGATAGTTCGCTGCTTTGGTTTCCACCCCTTGTTCACAAAAATGCAGCTGGGTGACACCGTCGTACGCAACGCCCCACCAAACCATGACTGAAGCAGGATGGTGGCCTCATTGGACCCTTCGAATTTCTTCGGCAGCTTCCCGAGAACTGTGAGCGTAAACTCTGTAATTTTGCCGGTTGAATTTTTCTTCTATCGTGAAAATTTTTTCATCATTTGCCGCATTTAAAAGTTTCGTGCTTGTCAATTAAAAAGATATTAGCGGTTCAAAATGGGGGTGTAGAAAAACGTTCCGCTTCACCCCCTCCCCCCAATAGAAATGCATAACTTATCTTATTCAAACCCGTGCTAGAGTGAGTTACGTGCTATTGTAGTTATGTACTAGTGTGTAGAAGAACGTTCCGCTGCACGGGGTTGGATAAGATAAGTTCAGAATTCCTATGGGGGGGGGGGGGGGTGCAGCGGAACGTTCCTCTACTCTCTACTCAAAATACCGCCTACTTTCCACACAAAGGTTAGGTTCCTGCAATGTAGCTAAAAGCCTCATGATTTAATGTTATGCATACCGGAGCTACAAATCCGGAGTTTTTGGTATCATTACTAAGTCAATCTTTGCTTCGATTTTTTATTTGTAGATAAAGCAAACCTCACACAGATAAAAATTTTGTTGAAATTTTTGAACAAAAATTTTAAGATCTGGTGTTTTTGCGAAAAGTTTAATCGCAAGCCCCTCCAGTCTGGTGAAGTGTTTACTGTTTATCCACACAAAGTGCACAAACACGAAATCTTAAAATGTTTGTTCAAAAATGTGTACAAACATTTGCTAGTCTGAGGTTTGCTTAAGGAAAATAACGAAGATCACACTGATTTTATGCGTTTTGTCATTGATTGCAATGCAGTAGTGACGGAGGTTCTAAGATAATATTGGGCGCCCCTTTATAATCTCAAATTTCCGTTTTGAGAATTTTTCGTTAACCATTTTAATTTTTTTTTATATAGGTAAAGGCTTCTGGTTTATTTCATTTATCTAATTATTTTAAACTAAATTTCTTTTCGATGCACAATTTTAATTTAAGGTTTTCCATTCTCACCTGGGCGTTGTAGTATAATCTTCCAACAATTTAAACCATATTCCATTATCGTTATCGTAAGGATCTGTCCACGATATTGGCGACGAATCTCGGCTCGTTTTCTGTCGACCCCGGGAAAATGTTTCATTTGTCGCGAAATGTGCACAACATAAACTATAGCACAGAGACAATATTAACAAAACTAATAATTTCATTTTCACTTTTTTCTTTTAAGATTTCACACTTTTCCGTTCAGTTGAACGACTGTACTATGATAGAGTTGCGTCTCCGTAGCTTTATCTAATGTGTATTTTCACTTTTACTGAAGATCGCGTACGAACAACACGAGAAGTTTGTTACTAACATTCACGCGACGAAAACGGAACTGATGAACCATAGTCGCACAAGTCGATTGGAGAGTGTGCTACGACACGCCAGTTGCACAGCCCAGTCAGCCAGTGAAAAGCGAGAAATGAAGCAGGTAATGGCAACTTCACCTGGATGACGAGGTATGCACGCTGTTAACCCATTGTATCTAGAAGAGTCTTGCTTCAGTGCAGTTCAAAGATAAGTCTGGTTTTAGTGCGAACATGGAATTAACCTTGACCTCCTAGAGCTAGTTGTGTGCCTACGAATGAATGAGAAAGAAATTACTTAAAGTGGATATTCACGCGGAGGCCAATTGGCCTGCGGCTATTTGATCCTCGTCCATTGACTTCAAGTCCAAAATTGGGGGTCATTCACGAAAGAGCCGAATTCATCGAGCCAAGGTGATAATCTGTCAATTAACTGTAGTCAGCGCGCTAACGACCTTCGTTCTATCAGCCTTTCTTCCACCTTGCTAAAATTATTGGAGCAGCTGATCGATGTCCATCTTCGGAACACCATTCCGCCTAAGTTTCTATCTTTATCGCAATATGCTAACTGGAAAGGAAGATCAGTGGACACTGCTCTTCACTCTCTAGTTAGCTGCATTGAGAAATCCCTTAAATACAAGGAACACACCATGGTTGCGTTTTTAGACATCGAGGGAGCGTTCAATAATGTCAAACCGAGTGCAATCATCGAAACGCTCTTGAAACTGCAGGTTGATGACTCGCTCTGCAGACTCATTAGTTTGCTGTTAAAATCTAGGATTATTCGTACCACTATGGGTACATCATCCGTCAGTAGATATGTCTGTCTGTAGGGGTACCCCCAAGGTGGCATACTGTCCCCTTTTCTTTGGAAACTGGCGGTCAATGGACTGCTTTTGAGATTGGAAGAGCTTGGTTTCAGTGTGACGGCCTACGCGGACGATGTTGCCACTGCTGTTTCCGGAAGATTCCCGGGAATCCTTAGTGAGTTGATGCAGAATGCTCTTTGCATTCTTACTGAATGGGCGGGCTACTGTGGCCCTGGTGTCAACCCTGACAAGACTGAACTTGTGCTCTTTACTAGAAGACACGAGCTGCCTCCTGTTGAGTCTCCATCATTGGATGGTACTCGTAAGAAACTGGTCTTCAGTGATAGAGCTAAGTTCCAGGGTCTTGTCTTTGACAGGAAGTTGACGTGGAAGCCCAACATCCTTGAGCGGGTAAGCAAAGCCACTAATGCGCTCTACTCGAGTAGGAAGGCGATTGACAAGAACTGGGGCCTGCAACCAAAAGTAGTGTACTGGCTATATACAGCGGTTGTGCGGCCAATTTTACTGTACGGCATTTGCGTGTGGTGGGCGGCACTAAAAGTGGCGTCCTATTGTCACCTGTTAAGTAAAGTGCAAAGGCTAGCAGCGATTGCCATGACGGGGCCTTTAGAACAACTCCGTCAGCCAGCTTGGACACGCTGCTAAACTTGCTCCCGCTTGGGGAACACGGCCCTGCGTCTTCACGAAACAGGCCAATGGATTGCGTCGAGTACTGGCCACTCGGCTATTCTGGACAACCTGGATCTCCCTCTGGAGACTTATTACACGTCTCCAAAACACGTTTTTGGTAGAAATTACACCAGCCTGATTACGTCGAGAAGCCAATGGGTTGATAATCTACCCTTTACCTCCAACTCCTTGGCTATCTACACGGATGGCTCTAAGACCGATGACGGAGTTGGGATTGGTATATACTCGGAGGGACTGGGAATCAGCTTATCCTACCGTCTTCCCGACTTTTGTAGTATCCTGCAGGCTGAGGTTTCGGCGATCTCGGAAGCTCTGACCTGGTTGAGGACTCATGTCGTGACTCTCTCTCAATTGCCGTAACCCCTTGCGGGGCATAGCGCGTCAACTGTTTCATGTAGCCCAGTTGACGATTCTCGGCATAAACTGGTATCGGAGAATGCAGTTGCAAGCATGCACCTCCTGCACATCCATGGCCACGAACGTCGTCGCGATTCGCTCGCTTGACTCTGTTCTCACCACATCGAAAACTATTCAGAAGTGCCGCTCGGCTCTTATGGAGATGAGTTACTTCTTCAACATTACCCTCTGCTGGATACCGAGCCACAGTGGCTTTGCGGGCAATTGCAGGTCGGACGATCTTGCTCATGAGGGGACTACTGGTGTCGTCGATGGGGACCGCATTGACATTAGAATGCCAATTGTATCGTGCAAGGTGGCAATTAAGTCCGTGGCAGTGGATAGGGCCAATACCAGATGGCTCAGCAGTAGAACTTGCCAAACGACGAGAATGATTTGGCAGAAATTCGATGCCAGCCGCTCTGCCTCATTGCTGGCCGTTGAATAGAAAGCACATTAGCAGGGTGGTGGGGACAATCACAGGACACTGCCCCATCGGAGCGCTCGCATGGAGGCTCCGTCTTCCTCATCACGACTACTGCAGGAGTTGTGAGGATGTAAATGAGGAAGAGAGTGTTTTGCACCTTCTATGTCGCTGTCCGGCACTGCCCATCAGGAGGAAGAAATTCCTGGGCTCCTGGTTTTACTATGACCTGGGGGACCTCAAGGATATGAGCGTGTTACAGCTCAATCGTTACATTGCCAGCACAGGCTGGTTCGGAACCTAGGTTTCTTCAGCGAAGTGAATTGTTACTGTTATTGGTGATATCACAATGGACCCATGAGAGGTCTAAGTGTGCTGTGTTGTATCATGGCAGCCCCTTAACCTAACCTAACCTAACTGCAGTCATTCCTTGCTTTGACAATTGGCAAAACTACATTTGCTAGTGGATGTTTTGATTATTATTCGTTTGCAGCATAATTGTTTTTTTTTTACACAGTTTAGTTCGGATGTCGCCCACCAGTCAGTGCCGTCGAGAGGGGGGGGGGGCGGAAGGGGGCGAAACGCCCTGGGCCCGTGTTTTTCCCAGGGGCCCGAAAATTTGCAAAATTGAAAAAAAAACAAGAAAAAAAAGATCGTATCTACGCACTGAGCTTTTTTTTTTTGCTCCTTGCCTTTCCAGACCACTCTGAGGCACTGAGCTACCGGTCGCCATATATGGGCCCCTACAAAAGTTGAGTAAGTTGAAAAATTATCTACGCTTAGACCTTTTTTTTTTGTTCATTGAGCTACCGGTCGCCATATATGGGGGCCCCTACAAAGGTTGAGTACCGGGCCCGGATTTTCTCTCGACGGCCCTGCCACCAGGTAGCGCGGTATTCGAGTGTTCGGTGGCTTTGGCCTCTGGATATTGGGCGAGATGAATATCCAACTTGGATTCCGCAAGCGTCAGTTGGAGTACAGAGCCATCAGTTGATCCCCACATACGGCGAGTTTTAGCTTCAAGCGAAGTCATTTATGGCTGTGTGGCCTCTCCGTGGATGTCCACCTTTATAGGAAGCCCTGGCGCCTAAGGGGTGTTTGCAATACAAAAGACGATCCTTCACTCTTGGCTAATAGCCGCCATACATTATGCGACCCGTCGCCCGATGGATCGTCACAAAAATAACAGCTGATCAAAATTATATAAAACTGTCAAAAAAAAATCGTCAACGATAAGCGCATACACAGGCCGATCCATCGGCCGATATCGATATCGGGTGACGGATCGACCGATCGATCGGTGTGTGTATGTCAGGTTTAAGTAATTACTCATTGTCGTTGATGAGATCGAGCCGACTCGTGGATATCATAACTTCTATCATTCAAGAGAGACGTTTGTAAAAAAACTAACACTAAAGACACATTTGGGTTAAACGTCCTCTCGAAACTCTTTCTTTTACCAATAATAATTATCTTTCTCCAAATACAATTCGAAGAAATCACCGCAACCATTATTGCAACTCTGCGAAAAAACAGGTTACGAATCTGAGTCATCGGAAAGGTGAGGCGGCTACATCCGTGTTGCATGGCCAAAGCATCTCTTTTTGGGGACACCTGGCCTGACCGATATCTTCAAACTGACATCCAAAAGATCAATGAATTCATTCCAAAATTCCTTGGTGGTTTCTTTCCACTATGCATCATGCTGTTTCATTGGACCAAGGTCGTCAATCATTTTAACACGTTTTGGTTTTTTTTGCTTCAACACGACAATTATTACGGTCCGACCTAAAGTGAAAGTGGAGGAGGTGACTTGGTAAGTATCGATGTGGTTCAGCTATTTACCAGAGTAATAATAATCGTTACGTTGCTTACTCAATTATTGTCGGCCGCGCAACGTCGTCGTAGTACGAGTACTATAATTGATGAAGCTTCACAGATAGTATAGGATACAGAGGGAGGCATATTTTTGGAAGGTTGTTACGACTATTTGTAACCGCATTTACGGTTTTTCCATACGTCATAGTAAACAATTCATGCGGGCATTTGTTTATTAAATGAATTCCAATGGTGGCGAAGGTACACAAGAGACTGCGTGTTTTTTTATTTTATTAAAAAAAAGAAACATTGTTAATGTTTTGCGAATCAAGAGAAAGCTGATTTTTATAGATTATTTTTTGTTTGTGGTTTAGCGAATATTTCATTCCGAAATTATGCTCGAATGGATGATCGTCTGCCAAGAAGAATTTCCTTTTCAGGGCCCATGAATAAGATAGGCAAATTAAGAAATTATGCAACAATTTAATGAGCAGAGTGTGACCAGCTTTTTGGATTCTTGAAACGTGACTGGAATGTTTAATGAATTAGTTTATGAAATGTGAAGGTGTGTAATAACCACAAAAAAAATCACTAATGTCTCTACCTATAGATATGTCTCTGCCTCTAAATGATAATCCCATAAAATAGACAGGGCCGTCGAGAGCCAGCCCGGGCCCCAAGTCTAGGGTCTACCGGGCCCCCACCGACTACAAGGTATGTAATAATACCCCCAGCCGAAATGGGGGTTTAGTTGATGTTGGTTGTCACGATGTTGCCGTAACTAGTCCAGTTGTGAGGTGTTTATGCCACTCAGGGTTTGGGGGGGACTCGACTCAACCCTTTCAGCTACTATATAACAGGTGCCGTCAAGGTAAATATCCTACCACCCGCTACTATCTTAGTTCCATTCGCTTCAATAATAATTTGACTACGGAGTTACAAAACTCGCTAATTTTGCGTAATTTTTAGAACTGAAAGATGCAAGTGGTTCGTTTCTGACACGAAATAAACGGGGCCCGTTCCGGGCCCCCTTGGCGCCCGGGCCCCAAGTTTCAGACTTGGCTAACGTGGCCTCTCGACGGCCCTGCAAATAGACATCGAAAAAGTTTGCAAATTGGGTCAATGGGTTCTTCACATGTTTTTACGAGTTAGTGCAATACTCGTATAACTATTTTACTTCACCACCGTTTTTTGCTGGAATTTTCACTCCGCGCCACTTGCACACTTGCAATAGCACACCCTAAAAAAAACTTGTTAAAGCTCAATATACCCCGAACCTGGGGCGTTAGAAACTTAAATTTTGCTTTTAAACTAGA
Source organism: Chloromyia formosa (assembly GCA_964017055.1). Taxonomy (NCBI): domain Eukaryota; kingdom Metazoa; phylum Arthropoda; class Insecta; order Diptera; family Stratiomyidae; genus Chloromyia; species Chloromyia formosa. The sequence continues at coordinate 14,191,615 of OZ024817.1, forward strand.
GCTTTTTTAATTATCCAATGCAGCAAAAGAGGTTCTAATATCTGTAACAGTTGATTTTATATGAATTTTAATGTAAATCGACTCAAAAAGCTCACCTTGAATTTTGCGCCACTTGAATAGAACACCCCCCAAAAAAACCATTTATGAAAACATTTGTGTCTCAAATATTATTATTAATTTTATTTCACGTTAATTTGAACATTTTAGGAAAAGAAAATACATTAGTAGTGGATTACACCCCCTTTGTTGACCATAACTTCATAAATCCTATTTGAGATTGATTCATACAACTTTTCAATATAATTAAGTGGAATGGAGCTCCAAGCAAGTTTGATGGCTTGGGTAAGTTCAGGAATGATGGAATATTGTTGTCCAGATCCATAAACTTTTCGGGTTAACCATCCCCAAACATTTTCGATAATGTTTAAGTCCGGTGAGTATGGAGGCCAGTTTAACAGAGTTACGTTTTGGCTCTCTATAAACGATTTCACGATTCGGGCAGTGTGGATGGGCGCATCCTCCTGTTGAAGTGTCCAAGACAGAGATCCAAAAAGGTCGTTAAAGAATGGGAAAGCCGTTTGCAGTACGCCATTGTATGCCGTTGCGTTCATTGTTGAGTTCAAAAATTGCAGCTCGCAAGTGCCATAATACGAGATCGCTCCCCACACCATGACACCTCCCGCTCGGCTATGTAAGCGGTCCAAATGATGGGTTTCCTTTCGTAAATCCTGAAAATAATAGCTGTAACCATCGGGGCCTTCCAAATTGATTTTTTTCTCATCTGAGAAGACAACACGATGCCGTTCCGTGGTCCAGGCCATGTTAGTGCGACAAAAACTGCTTCTTTCGATTTTTTTTTGATATTTTCGCAACATATAGGCCTATATCCTTGTAGGCTTTAATTTTTCCCTTTTCCTCCTCTGTTAATGTTTTTCCTGCCCCATTTTTGCATTTTCCAATTAAAATAGCACGATTTCACTTACTTACGTGATTAACCGACCGCGCATGTCCAATGCTATCTGGGTGTGGTGAGTTTAAAATTGTATGTATTTGACAGTTGCAGATTAGATCAGCCGGCGCAGATGAAGTAATTTGGGGATAGTGTAAACGTAATATTACCCTGTTGCGATTGATTTTTAAAAGTAAATATGTCCTGCCGCGCGAGTAACCAGATATGAACATTTTGGCTTGCCTCAGGCCTGGAAGATAGTGCCATTGGACTTTGGCCTGAGTACGCTGCCAGTCTCTGATGCATTTACTGACGGAACTTAGTGGAATCCCCCAAAAGGGCTCAGGTCTACAAAAGGGCGTGCCTGAGGCCATCCTGGCCAGCTCATCAGCCTGTTCATTCCCAGAAATACCGACGTGGATTGTATGTATACCACAGTTGCAGATGAAGTCAGCCGGCGCAGATGAAATAATCTGAGGATAGTGTAAACGTAATATAACGGTACCATGTTCGAGAAGCCATGTAATGTATTCCGGTAGCAACGCACTAGCTTGGATGAGACAGACCAGTTGCTTAGCGCCAGTATGGTTGCCTGGGGGGGGGGGGGGGATTTCTCGAGTTTTGCGAAAGTCCTCTTTAATCGAATAGAGAGAATTCTCATAACTTTTGCGAAACAAGAATGTTCCCAAGCCGCTGACGGCCAAGTCTTAGCGATAAGACATTTGGAAAAAAGGCAGATAGATGTAGCCTGAATGGCTGATCAACACCTATAAGCCTCTCAGGTTTAGTAGGATGGAATGACTTGCGTAGTTGGACCTGCAACATAGTTGTGTGAACTCCAGCACATTTATTAAACCATCTGAAGCAGCTATCTTCCGAGGCCATCCCCCGAATGGGGATAAACGATGTGCTGACAACTCGTCCTTATAAAAACCACTCCACGTCAAGAAACCTGGAACAAAAGCCTCGGATTGGACGGATCAACAACGACGACCACGCAAACGACTAAAGGATTGTTCTTTCGGATCCTGGAATGTACGCTCCCTGAACAAACCGGGGGCCGAGAAGGCCCTCCTTCAACAGGTCGAAAAGTACAAACTGAGCATTACTGCAGTCCAGGAAACAAATTGGCTTGGCAGCGAGATCAATGACAAGAAATCGGACACAATTTTTAGAAGTGGCAAACCATCGGGCCGCAAGGAGTTTGGAGTAGCATTTATAGTAAACAATCACCTCAACCTCAAGCCGCACATTACTGACTTCAAACCCATAAATGAACGGCTATGTGCGATTCGCATTAAGATTCGGTTCTTCAACCTGTGGCTCATCAATGTGCATGCCCCCACTGAAGTTAAAGATGACGCAGTAAAGGACGAGTTCTACGCCCGCCTTGAGACTCTCTTCGACTCACTTCCAACAAACGACGTCAAATTGCTGCTGGGAGACTTTAACGCGAAAGTCGGAAATGAAAGTTGGCACCGGGAGACCACTGGAGGCCACAGTCTCCATGAAAAATGTAACGACAACGGCCAGCGACTTGTTGACTTCGCCTGCGGTAGGAATCTAGTCGTAAGCTCTACGTGTTTCCCGCATCGACGCATTTACAAGCAGACCTGGAAATCTCCAGACGCTCATACCGTCAACCAAATTGATCACGTCCTTATTTACAAGAGATGGGCGTCTAGTCTGTTAGATGTCCGCTCCTATCGAGGAGCAAACTGTGACTCAGAGATCATTACTTGGTGAAGACGACCTACAGATGCAGAATTTCCTCAGTGCACCAATCGAGAATCAGCCCTCCCAAAATCTTTGCGGTTGATAAGCTTCTGAGCGATGCTACGGCGGTGGCGTATGCTGCCGCCCTTGAGGAAGGACTATCGCCTATGCTACACAACATCAGAAAAACAAGCGATCATTGGTTCTGGGAAGAACCCAAGGGTGCCATCAAAAAGGTCGCAGAGAAGGTCGTGGTATATAAAGCCCGGCAAGCGCGAAATGACTGGTTCGACGAAGAATGCAAAAATTCATTTGACGCGAAAAACGAGGCCTATAGACAATGGATTCAACAAGGAACCAGAGCCAAAAGAGAAAAATATGACGAGCTACGGCGAATATCGAATAGAATAATTAGACGTAAACGTAAATACTTTGACGAGCAGTTGCTGAATATAAACGAAAACTTAGCTAATATGAACACCAGACAAGCGTGCAAACTATTAAATACAATTAAGAACGGCTACCAACCCAGGACCAGCCTTTGTAAGGACAAGGATGGAAACATCATCAACGACACCGATGGCATTAAGGCATTAACAAACGATGGGCCTCTTATTTTGAAGAGCTTCTGAATCGACCATCTAACATCCCCACACAAGAAGCTCTCGACGATATTGTTGATCTAGGTCCACGCATTCAACCCACGACAGTAGAGGAAGTTGATCTCGCGTTGCGGTCACTAAAACGAAATAAAGAGCCGGGCGCTGACGAGATTCCAGCTGAACTGCTAAAATTCGGTGGAACGGGTCAAGTTAATGCCATACATCAATTACTCCTGCGATTATGGGAGGACGAGGTGATCCCAGACGATTGGCGCAGAAGCATCATCTGTCCAATTCACAAAAAGGGAGATAAACTGCGGTGTGAGAATTACAGGGGCATATCACTAGTCTGTGCGTCCTATAAGATTTTGACGAAAATTCTGGAAAATAGAATAAAACCGTACGCAGAACGAATCATTGGCGAATATCAAGGCGGTTTCAGATCTGGTCGCTCCACAACCGATCAGCTCTTCACACTCAAACTGATACTCCAGAAGTGCTGGGAATGCAACGTAAACGTATACCAAATCTTTGTCGACTTCAAGCAGGTATACGACAATATCGATCGTGGAGTACTCTACAACATTATGCTGCAATTTGGTATACAGGCCAAATTAGTGCGACTGACTAAGATGACGATGACCAACTCCGTCTAACAAGTCAGGATCCATAATAGACTTACTGATCTATTTGAAACGCGCACTGGCCTGAAACAGGGCGATGGACTGGCGCCGACGCTCTTTAACCTAGCACTGCAATACGCTATTCGGGCTATGAATATGGACAACAGCAAGATGCTACTCATTAAGTCGACACAATTAGCAGCGTACGCCGACGACATCAACATTATGTCCTGAAGATTGGCCGATGCAGAAGAACTTCTGCATACGCTCGATACTGCTGCAAAAGAAGTTGAACTACGTATTAACGAGGGTAAAACTAAAATAATCATCGACGATAAGGACACCTGCACAATTGAGCATCAACGTGGGGACCTCAACATCGAGTTCGTGAACGACTTCATATACCTGGGTTGCAACTTGTCAAGGGACACCAACGAAACTGACGAAATAAAGCGACGGATACAGTTAGCTAATAAGACTTTTTTCTCGGTTCTCCCCATAATGAAATCGAAGCATGTTCGCAGAAACACGTAGCATGGACCCTGACTCAAGGCTCCGGAAGCATGCTAGACACATTTGAACGTAAGGTTCTACGGCGAATTTTCGGGGCTGTTTGCGATCGAAATGGATGGCGCATCCGGTACAACCAAGAGTTGTATGAACTGTACGATGAGCTGGAAGTTTCGAAAATCGTCAAACTACAACGACTTCAATGGGCAGGGCATGTACAACGAATGGACGATAATCGCATGCCAAAGAGAGTAATGAACGCAGAACGAGTCCACGGAGCGAGACTACGAAAACGACTGTGCTCTCGTTGGGAGAGCTCAGTATATGCGGACGCCGAGCAGCAACTGGGCTTCCAAAATTGGAGGATGCGGTCACGTGACCGAGATAATTGGAGAACAACGATCCAGGCGGCTAAGGCCCGACGTCGGGCTGTCGCGCCACGATGATGATGATGAATAAAATAACCATCAATACGCTGACATGTGGATTGACTTTTTTTTTTCTCTCCCGACGAGATATAATTATAATTCATAGATCCAAAGTTTCATATTTATTAAGAATCAAAATCGTAACAGCTGAATCACAATTAATTTCACATTTTTGTATTATTCGTATATTTATTTTATTTTTTTGTTTTTTTTTGAGTTCTTTATAATGTTTACATCTATTTTGTCCCGCTGTAATAACACGCAAATATGAATATCGATGTATATATGTATATAAATTCTACGTTTTTTGTATTTTCTTCTTTTTTTTTTAAATTTAATTTCAGTTTGTTTTAATTTTTCAATCTTATGTTGCTTTTGTCTTTTTTTTTTAAATATATTATTTCTATTAGAAATACGTAAAATATTATGTTCTTGTTCAAGTTGATGCCTTATTCTTAAACAATTCTATATATGACAGCCTTAGGCACAATAACAAATGTTGTCTTCCATTTATTTGTTCCTTGTATCTAATACTCGCGTATTATCTTTTGTTCGACAAGGTTTTTGTAAATGCATGAATACATATCGAGTGGATGTACGTTGCGTATGTATGTATACATATCTATTAAGCATAAGTACATTATTTTAATTGATTTGGAGTGCGTTTCGTTCCGATAATTAAATTCATGAATTTTAGGCGCGTTCGTTTGACTGGGTCTCATTTCCAGATCCCCATCCTTTCAACTTTGATCCGATGAGATCTCATGCGAGACTTGGATCAAGGATCGGCCAGTCGCTTTGTATGGGAGTCCATCTGAGACCGGGTGACGTATTTCGAAAACCGTGTTCAGTATGTTCAGTACGTTACCAAGCCAGTGACGAGATCGAGGTGGTTTTTAGTTCCTAAATGGCCAAAAACCCTTATCGATCTCGTCCCCTCAAAGGAGACGAGATCGAGATGTACATATTTCTAGTATATTTGTCGTCTGAAATGGCAATAAAATCGTGTCAGTGGGTCCCAACACTGAGCAAGTTACTCTAATACGAGCCAAGTAATTGTCCGTCAATTTGGAGGTATGCTAGGTGGGCCACTTCAAAAGCTAACTGGTATGGCTTGACTGATTTAGTTTTTTCTTATTTTTTTTCTGAATATTCCATTTGATTACTAAAAATATATGTAACAGCTAACACTTTAATGTATGTAGTTTATCCTAATTTTTGTACTCGTTTTATGTGTTGATAATATGCATACATTTAAGTTATATCGTAATAGTTATTAATTGATATAAAAATGAATCTATATTTACTTGTTTCCACTCAGTACGTCTTTGTTTTTGTATTTTTCGTATCTTTTCTATTCGTTTGATAAAAAATATTATAATTGAAATACCATATTGGTTTGTTTGTTCATTTCTCAAATAGGCCTTTACTACTTGTTTCATTCGTTAGATATACAAGAAGAGACGCTTTTGTTTTTGCAACGATGTCAATTTAATAGAAGATTCTGATAGTGTTAAAATTGACTCAAAAGAAAAAATCGGAGATCTTTTACGATCAATCCATTTCAATGAAACGCTCTATTCCATTCCATTTCATTCTGGAAGGCACTTTCGAGTTTTCTTTTATCATTAATTCCACAAAATAGTCCGAAGCGTATATACCCTAGACTTGTACAGACCTAGTGGTGACACCAAACGTAATAATTGGCAACATATGGTCGTTGCATTAAAAGTGAGTTTCCTATATGGCCAGTTTATAGGGGAGGTTGTCACTCATTCAGGGAGATCTTGACCATTCTCAAAATCAATTAACTAACCCATTCTACAAATATTTGTCGAATTTTTCAAGTCGCTAGCTTCATTCTATCGAAAGTTATTGCTTATTTGAAGTCTCACTTGTAGAGGAGGTAGGGGTTGCTTGGGTCGGATCTTGCTCATTATTGCCACCAACAAATAAGATCATGCTTCAAACACTTAAACAAAATTTCAAGCCTCTAGCTTCACTCTATCGGAAGTTATCGCTTATTTGAAGTTTCACTTGTAGGGGAGGTAGAGGTTCCTTGGGTCGGATCTTGCTCATCATTGCTACCAACAAATAAAATCATGCTACAAACATTTATACAAAATTTCAAGTCTCTAGCTTCACTCCATCCAAAGTTATCGCTTATTTGAAGTTTCATTTGTAGGGGAAGTAGTGGTTTCGTTGGTTGAATTTGACGTATTTTCAATATTAGTCAACTGGACCCTACTACAAACAGTTGACCAAAATGTTAAGTCGTTAGCTTTATTTTGACGTAAGTTATCGCTTATTTTAAGTGTCATCTCTAGGGGAGGTAGGAGTTCCTTAGGCCGGATCTTACCCATCTTTAATGCCAACTAACTCAATCTCACTTCAAACATTTGTCCAAAATTTCAAGTTGCTGGCTTCATTCTATCAGAAGTTATCGCTTATTTGAAGTTTCATTTATAGGGAAGGTAGGGGTTCCTTAGGTCGGATCTTGCTCATTTTCAGTACCAACTAATAAGACCTTACTACCAACATTCTACCAAATTTTCAATTCGCTAGTATCATTCTATCGAAAGTTATCGTAATTAAAATAATATTTAATTTTTTGAACTTTGTAGGGAAGGTAGGCGTTCCTTTGATCTGATTATTCCCAACTTACTAAAACCTAAGCAACTTCTCACTTCAGGGTTACATTCCAAAAATCAGATGTCTACGTCAATGGGTTCAAGAGTTATGGACAAAAAACCTGAAAAGTAGGGTAGTACGGGGCTCTTTGTAAGAAAATTACCGTTAGTTTTCAACTGATCGATTTTATTTTTCCAGGGGAGTATAAGATTACCCTCACGAGTAATCTACCAAAGCTAGAGCTTTTCGTGTTTATTTAATCGGGAGTTATAGATACATTTAATTTTTTTACATATGTTGGGGAGGTAGGCGTTCTCTTGGCCTGATCATACCCATTTTCAATACCAACCAACTAGATCATACTTCCAACATTTCACCAAAATTTCAAGGCTCTAGCTTCATTTTATCGAAAGTTATCGTGCGAACGGACAGACAGACAGACAGACAGACATGGCTAAATCGAATCTGGAGGTGACCCTGGTCATTTATATATACATTGCTATACCTCCGGAGCCTCCTTTAAGGTGATACATATTTCCGTCGTGACAAAAACAATATACCCTATACTAAAAGTCTAGGGTATAAAAAATATTAATTTTATCCAGCCGGTTATATACGTTCAGGTTTACCTTGAGGTATACCTAGAGGTACACATGCACAACTGTACAGGTCTGGACGCCTGTTCGGGTCTGAATGCCTGTACAGCGAGACAACACACACTATGGTAGACCTGTGCAGGTGTACCCCAATGCATACCTGCACAGGCATACCTCAAGGTAAACTTTGAAGTAAACCTAAACGTATATGGCCGGCGTTGTGTTGAATTCAACACACGAGAAAAACCAAAGGACTGGATCCGTATTTTAAAGTCTAAACAAAGTGAAAAAAATCATAAATGACAAATTAGTTTAATAATAATAATAATAATAAATAAAGGCAGGCTAAGGTACCCAGCTGGTAGGCACTGCGACCATAAGATCTATTGTGCGATAGCCTTAACTAATCCAAAAGACCCTCAACCAACCTGATAAAGGCCAATAGGTCCTTTGCAGCAGGACTTTTAATGACACCGGAGCTCACGATGGATTCTCCAAGAAACATGAATCTGGCGCGAGCAACCGCGGGGCATTCACAGAGAAGGTGTTTGGTGGACTCAATATCCTCCAGGCAAACTCGGCATTCCGTCTCAGTGGACAGGCCCATTTTTTTTAAGTGATATCTCGCCCAGTAGTGACCCGTGAGGAAACCAACGACCAGTCTCAGGTCAGCTCTGCCCAATCGGCTGGCTTCTGTGAGACCGTAGGGGTTGATAAGATCTTTGGACTGTCGTAGTCCCGGGAAATTATTCCAGTGCCGCAGCCTTTCGCCCGCAGACAAATCCCTCACCAGCGCCCTGGCTGTGGCCCAGCTTAGACCACAGTAGGGATCAGGTCCGAAAAGTTGCCATGAATCCCCCGATGCCCAGGTACCCAACAAAGAGTGACCCGGTTAGAGTTTGCCAGACATTGAAGGGTATCAAAACACTCTTTCACTAGTTTCGATGAGAACTTATGTGAAGAAAGAGCCTTAATAGCTGCCTGACTGTCAGAGCAGATAATGATGTTAGCGCCAGTGAGCTTCTTGAAAACAATTTCCTTGGCGCAAACCTCAATTGCATGGATCTCAGCTTGGAAAACGCTGGGCCAAGTGCCCATAGCGATTGAGATCCTGGTGCTCGGTCCAAAGACCCCAACGCCAACACCTTGTCCCGTTTTCAACTCATTAGTATACCACATGATACACCCAGGGTCAGTACAGATATTGCCAATATCCCATTCCGATTGACTAGGGATAGAGACCGAGAATTTCCTACCGAAGCAGAGTTCCGTAGTCATGTAATCTGATCTCGAGCAGATCGCCAAGCCAGGAATCCGCTCCAAAATACTCATGTGGTCCTGTTTGAACACAAGAGTATCATATGTTAGATGCACTCGGAGTGCACTTAGAGCCGCAGATTCCTGAATGAAAATGTGTAGTGGTGTCAGTCCAACAATCGCCTCAATAGCCGAGGTGGGACATGTACGAATGGCTCCTGTCATACCAAGGCATGCAAGACGTTGTAATTTGCTACACAACTGTATGGTGCAACGCTGCTGTATTTTGGGCCACCATACGAGCGCAGCATATATAACCACTCAGTCATTTTAGGGGTGAGACCCCAGGTTTTTCCAAAGAGAGACCTGCAAGCCCACATGATCCGAGCGGCCTTCCTAATAACAGTCTCAACGTGTTTGCTCCAGTTGAGCCTCGAGTCCAACGTGATGCCTAGACACTTCACTTCGGTGTTGAACACGAGTGTCGTGTTGCCTAGGCTAACCGGGCTTAAACTAAGATTTTTCTTCCGGGTGAATGGAACCAAGACGGTTTTCTGTGGGTTAACGCTCAGGCCAACTTCAATACACCAACAAAGGACTAAGTCGAGTGCCGCACCCATCAAATCCGTGACGGTTGCATCAAACTTTCCTCTTATAAGTATGGTTATATCATCGGCGTATCCGATAGCATGATAACCACAATCACAGAGTCTAGCGAGCAGCTCATCTACGACAAGTGACCAGAGAAGTGGGGAAAGGAAGGAAATTAGTTTAGTAAAGCCAGTAATATTATTCTGATGTTAATGTTAATGCTAAATAGAACGCCGATGCGCCATAACACTTATATGTGACCTGGACTGCTAAAAGGGGTCTAACGTGCGAAAAAAATTTTCCGAGTAAACGACTGATAAAGAAAACCAGTCAGTGTTATTGCATTTTGTGAAATTTTGAGTGGTGTTCGCCGGCTTCGTGTTTTCCTTTTTTTTAGAGCAGTTTAGAGTTTTTTGTTTATTTTTTTTTAATATTGTTTGAATTGCATTTAATGATCGGAAACATTAATACGTCTGGGAAAAAAATGTGCGGAAAAATCACACTTTTTGGGACACTTGCAGCCATTTGGTCGAAGCCACTCCCCGGCTGATTAGTCGCAAAATATCGCCGAACAGTTCACAAACTCTAAAAAAAATTTTTTTTTTAAATACGTTTTTTGGCCGCACACTACACAACACGTTTTCATCGCGCACATATTTGTTTTCTCAGATCACTAGATGCAATTTATAAATAAACACTGAACGCGGAAAACGAAAACTAAACCCGAAACGCACAAAAACTGGACTCGCCGTCATCAGTCGCCCACCACCATCGCCATCTTTACTAACGGGCCGCAGTGTCAGCTGATTGTCAAAGCACCAGCGACATGACAAGCAGTCAGCCATATGTAAACGCATGCGCGGTCCCCCGGGGAAATTTCGCGATTTTCGTGCGTAAAAGTGAGTTTAGTGTCGGAATTTCAAGTGCAAATAAAAGTAGTGGCTATCAGTGCCGCGTGGATGTGAAGAAAACGTGTGAAGTGCCGGGAAATATCGAGCAAAATGGTATGTTGAAAAGTCCGAAGTTAGGAAAGTGCGACATGGAAAATTTTGCATTTTGCGTTAATTTTACGACAATTTGACTAATGTGAATGGTGCAGCACTACCCTGGGACGGATCCTCGGGCCGGTGAGTTTAGCGGAAACTCCCGGAAGTGCCCCAAAAAGTGAATTCAAACTGGTTGTCAAATGACAACATTACAGGTGATTTCCGGCCTTTTCATCGGAATTCATAGGGTAAGTATGCGTTTTTTGTTGTGGTAGAATTTAAGTGGATTGATGCGCCCGAAAGTGTGGATTTTGACCACGATGTTGACGAACCGGACGAAAGTTTCACTGCTAGGCATCTAGTCCTGTCAGCTGCAGTGAAACTTTCGTCTGGCTCGTCAACAACGCCTTTAAGACCCGTATTTTGAGGCGCATCAATTCACTAAAAATTTTACACAACAAAAAACGTATAATTACCCTATGAATTCCGATGAAAAGGCCGGAAATCACCTGTAATGTTGTCATTTGACAACCACTTTGAATTCACTTTTTGGGGCACTTCCGGGAGTTTCCGCTGAGCTCACCGGCCCAAGGATTCGTCCCAGGGTAGTGCTGCACCATTCACACTAGCCAAATTACCGGAAAATTAACGAAAAATGCGAAATTTTTCGTGTCGCACTTTCATAACCACACTCATGTCTCGCGCACTTTCGAGCAGTTCATTTTGGTCGGAAGTTCGCGGCACCTTGCGTTTTTTTCACTTCCAAATATCAGTGACAAGCACTACCTTCAACTGCACTTAAAATCGCGACACTAAAATCACTTTTACGCACGAAAATCACCAGATTTCAAGAGGTCGACTGCACGCGTTTTTCACTTTGTTTACATATGGTTCACTGCTTGTCATGACGTCATTACTTTGACACTCCGGCCTGAGGATAAAGATGGCGGTGGCAAAATGGACGGTATTCGGAGAGAATGCCTGGGCAAGGTTCGCATTCACAGTCTCGCCCGAGTACAAGTGACGAGTACTTTGTCGAAACTCTCCAGTTGCTACTGTGTTTTTGGTTGTGGTGGGCACTAACTATAGATATACATTGAACAGATCGGTAATAGTACTATCCCCACTCTGTGCTTCAGGTTATTTTCGAACCAATTCGCGCATGCGCACTGCTACCCATTTGCACGCTGTCGCTAAACGTTCGGTAAATGTCGTTACGCCATCCGCCACTCAGCCACAATTTTGACATTTACGAAGCATTTGGCCTCGCTCCTCGGGCCCCTGGGCCAAATATTAATGCGTGTTGTGCGTGTTTCACTGCACAGACGCAAATATGTCAACCATAACTCGATATTCAAATTTTTACCCCCACTCTGTGCCTATTTTATATCTGTTCAATATATATCTATGGCACTAACAAACAACTGATGGTACGATAACATACGCGCGAGTATTCAATTTAATTGAATTTTTACCAGCCATGACATGTTCCATGTAATTTTCCCCGGAAATCGTTTGCGCGCGTTTAAGGGTCAGCAAAACCACTAGCGTAACCCCTTTCCAGCCAGATCTACCGTGTTTTCGCAAAATGGGCTACCGCTCAGAAACTCCTTTAGTTTTTGATTTTTTGCAACACTTTAAAAAAAAGTTTATGCACGGTTCATTTTTAGAATGTCTATGAGTCAGACGAAGCGTGGCGAGGAACAACAAGCACAGGGCGAGCAGCATATTTACATTCTCGTGCCCCGCCCTTCCTCGTGCTAATTTGGGAGAATATAAATGGGCTAGAAGAAGCCAGACATTGTTACGTATTAATTAATTTTTAATTCTTAAGGTCGCCATCCACGGCAAGCATTTTGGTCGCGAGCATGCATCGAACCACGTCAAACTCTATAGAAAAAAAATCTCCTCGTTTCCACCGTTCTATGATATTTGATGGTTCGATGGAAGTTTGGTCGTGGTTGTGCTCGTCCATGGGTGGCGACCTTTAGATTCGTTATGCAATCTAACTAACACTGAATTTTATAGTCTTTAGTTTATGTTAAATTTTGTATTTGACCTATAATCACATTTTTTAATCATCAACAAAAACGATTTAATGATAATTTCCATTTTCATCATTAATTTTTGTAAGAAATTTCCAAACATTTAGTTGTAGTAGCACATATATTATTCTCACAATTACGATGAATTGTAATTTTCAAGCATTTGATTGAATCATTCGATGTGCTAATTCTTATTTTAGTCATACATAAAACTTATTTGATTCTTCTGTTATAAAAGAAACCAAAGAACTTTGCACAAATCTTTCAAAATTTGTTTGTGTTCATTTTTGTTACAATTGTTTTTTTTTTATACTACAAGAATATTTGAAATTTGTAAAGCTTGTTTCTTCACTACATGTATATAATATATAATAATATTCATTACCATTTTACATACGCAAATATATTGTATATATATATAACTCGTTTTCCTATCGGCAATCAAAAGATTCCCAATTTATTTTTGTAAAGGTTTTTTTGTTGTTGTTGTTTTTTTTTATTATGTTTCATTTCTAAAATTCCACAAAATTGTTTCCATACAGTTTGCAATTTTTCATTTTGTATTTGAATTAAATGCACGAAACATCTATCACAGAGTTACAACATCATTTTTTTCCCCATTTATTCACAATTTAATCCAATTTTTTAAAAATTTTAATTTGTATATTTTGTGTGTTATTTTAAATACTATTTAAAAAGACTCTTGTTCACTAGCATTAAACATAATTCTGTTCAGTGTAAATTTTTGGTAAAACATTAAAATCTTTTCGTCGTCAAATATTTTTTTTTCCTCGACTTTGAAGGAAACTACAACACATGCAAGAAAAAGAGAAGAAAACACGATTTTTACTTTTTTTATCAAAATCGACACACACCATAGAGCCGAACCATTTTTTGGCTACGTCTCTTTCGTAGTAACGTGCGGAGCAATTCTCATTCTTCCCCACATTTCTATGAAAGTGACGGTGGTTCGATTCAAGACCTTAAGACACGAAGTCATACGACGCGACGAACCAAATGGTTCGCGACCACCACCGAATCACTTCACTTTCGCCACACATGAACGAGCACAACCACGACCGAACTTCCATCGAACCATCAATTTCATAGAACGTGCGGAAAAAAGATTCCCCCCATTTCCATCGTTCTATGAAATTTGATGGTTCGATGGATGTTCGGTCGTGGTTCTGCGTGATCATGTGGGGCGTGGCTTTAGGAACGCGTGGAATGAGGAGAATTTTTTCCCGCATGTTCCTATGAAAGTAACGTGGTTCAGTAGTGATCGCGAATAATTAGGTTGGTCGTGAGTGAGCTTAACACCTTAAGACGAGATATTTTGTTTTTACTTTGCGCATTTTGGACAATAGTAGTGCTGTGCTTGAGTTCACACTTGTGCTATTGATTTTAAATGCAACGCTTCATAGCTGGTGTCCGAAATGCGCATCACTGTTTTCTTTTCATTTAATCAAGGTTTCCAAACTGAAAATACCAATATTTTGGAATGATTAAATATCCCAAAACTATGCTTTTATTTTTTTTATATACACGCATTTATATATTGTATTTATCGCATTCGATTGGTTTTTTTTCCAAAATTTAGGTTAAATTTCGAGAGGCATTTTTTTTTTAAATTCAATTTCTCATGTAAATTATATGATTAAGTTCAATTTTAAAAATAATTGAAGCAATTGTGCACATACTCACGTGTATCGTGTATGCCACAAAAGGCACAACACAGTAAATTCGATGTTTACAAAATTGGCAAAAAAAGTTTAAATGTTATTTTAAGCCATTACGTACATATATTCGAATTGAAATGGAGGAGCTTAAAAGTTTCAAAATTTTTTTCGGTAGCTAGTAAATATTTTCCGATAATGGTGGAAAGAATTCGAACTGGAAAAATATTGTATAAAAAAAAGAACAAACAAAACCAAAACAAATAATAATAGTAAATTGACTGAGCTATTTAAAATTGGAAATAGTGAAACACAAGCCGCTTCGGTTGATTAAATCTTACGATTTTTTATGATTATATACTTTCAAGAGGTCGAAAATTCCCGAAAAAGTTAACAACTCAAAATATTTCAAAGTTTGTGTTATTTGAAAGAAAAAAAAAACGGCTGAAAAAAGAAAATAGAACCCAAAGCTTGACTAAAAATCCCCATTTTTCTGCCGAAACTCTTACTTTTAGTTGATGTATTAGGTTCCCGAACTAACGACCCAATATATACATCCCGTTTTGTTAAGCTGGACATGGGGAGGCCATTTGACCTGAAGCCATTTGACCATTATCCATTGGCTTCGAGTGTAAAATTGGAGGAAATTCACGAAAGAGCCGAATCCATCAAGCCAAGAAACTATCTGTCAGTTAACTGCCGTCATCCCGTGCTTTAAAGCAGGGGTCGGCAACCTTTTTATTAGCGTGGGCCACTTTCAAAAGAAATATATTAAGGCGGGTCGCACGGCAGAAAAAAAAATTAGTAACAAGATGCGAACCGAAAAAATCGTCGGGGTTCTATAGGAGGGGGTGCACGCTTTAAAAATCAATCGGAACTCGACAACCCCACATCGTAGACAACTCTTCTTACTCTCAAATTGTCCAGTTTGTAGTCGTCTATAATTTAACTTATAAAGGTGTCCATTAACAATCAACTGACGATATTTCCACAGGAAAAACAAATGATAAGCTTACAGTTCATTCACTATCAGTTTCTTATGGACGAGAATTTTGCACTAACTAAAATCTTGTAAGAAAAACGGACGTTAGAATAACTAATGATAATTTGAAGCGCTGTCGAGAAACTGTACAAATAACTGAAGATGACGACAGTTTGAAGCGCTGACGAGAATCTGTAGAAACCATTGACGATGATCTGAACTACTGGCGGTTTAAACAGTTGTCAGTTTTTCCTACAAGATTCTCGTCCATTTTTCCTATAGGAATATCGTCAGTTGGATAGCACATCAGCTTCTCAAGACATGTTTACAAAAAAAAAAAAAAAATTGTTTTCCCAGAAAACTCGACTATAGTTGGCAAATTGGTAGCCCTTAATGAAACCATGATAACCATGGCAAATTACGAACTAATTTTTTCTCCTCCCCCACTGTTCCCCTTTCTAGAAATTTGAAGAAAATGCAAAAAAATGGAATGTACTCAACATTACCTTTCTCACGACACCTCGCTTGCCCATACCAGTCGATAAAAAAAAGTTTGACCTTAATTTCGCCTCTATGTGGAACCACCCCTTCCACCCGGTAAAGTTGGCCAATTACGACGCAGCGCCCCCAACCTGTACCTTTTCAAAAATGATTAAAAGTAACTGCAATTCGCACTACGAAAAACAACATGAAAGTAGTACTCACACCTATGAGGCCGGTAGGTGTAATTTTTGTATGGATAGTGTCAAAATGCCTAACTTTAAATGAATGTACTATTATTAAATATTATTTGATTGTAATGAAACTTAGCGCTCGTGCCCACGGCAAACCTTTTAGTTCGCAGAAATACTAAATAGTTTAGTCAGGAAAATAGAACACACGGTGTTTTATGAGACCGCGCACACAGCAAACTAAACTATTTAGTAATCGCTGTGTGCGCGGTCTCATAAAACACCGTGTGTTCTATTTTTCTGACTAAACTATTTAAGGCGTGTTTTTTTTGTACTGCGGTGTAGGTTAATTGAGGGCTATCCAGGTTAACTTACACACATTACACAAACAACTAGGGTATGTTGTTTGTGTAATATGTGTAAGTTAACCCGGATAGCCCCCAATTAACCTGCACCGCAGTACAAAAAAACACGCCTTTAGTTTAACTGCGTACTGAAAAGTTTGCCGTGGGCACGAGCACTTAGAGATATTATTGCCTATGATGTTGGTAATCATTGGCCAACAATATTTTTGACCTCGGGTATGCTTAAGGGGTGTAGGGGTGTGCTAACTGCAACTATAGAAATGTACTATTATTAACCTTTCTTGATAAGATATCAAAATTCTACTATTTTCAGTTTTCTATGCTAGTGAATTGCCGCTTTGCTGCAAATTTGTATATTTCTAAGTATAACGGTCTCGAAATGGAAGGGGGGGGGGGGGGCAAACTCGGATCACATATTTTCCATTCTACCTCTTTTCCCATTTTTTTTTCAAATTTGATGAAAATACCAAAAATGGAATGTATTCGGTGTTACTTTTCTCATGATACCACACTTGCCTATACCAGATGATGCCCTCTACACCCCTCTTTTGAGCTCTCATTGACTGGTCTACTACCCTATTTGATGCGAGGTATAGTAAAATGTCTATACTGGGGTACTATCCATCGGCACTTAAAAAAAAGGTAATACCTATAGTGGTATTAAGGATTTGGCTACAATCGGCATTTACTCATGCAGACCACTCTTTTTTTCAATCCGATTCACTCATAATCTCTCTATTCAACATTTGGATAGATAGAAACAATAAACCAACCAAAATAACAGATTTTCAACTGGTCACATAAATAACGTAACAATGAGAAAGATTAAACGAAACGTACACCCGAATTTCATACAAACTCAACACAGTCATGCTCTCCTACCCTAATTTCCAAGTCTGTGCCGTTGCATTTAATGGTATTCCCTAACCTTTTGTAATGAACCATATCCTGGTAGTGCTGCTTCCATCGGCAGATCGAAGGCAGCACCTGATGAGTTGTGATCTGTCGGTGGTATAAAACCAAAGGCCATATACACGGACCCCGATGTGAGCGCGAGGACATCTGATCTGTTCGCCAACTATTCCATCCTTATCCTCCCATTTTTTTATTATTATTATTCCCCAAACTCCTAAATTCAAAACTTCTTCAAATTCCTTCCTTAATTTGACCTGAGTCAATCAGGAGATTGGATCTAGCCTTGATGGAAGCCAGCGTTATGTTCGACCACATTACTCGACGTTCCTGCAGCAGCCGGTTCTCCGTACCGGAACGACCCGTTGTTCAACGGCCAAAAGCTGCCAAACCCCCTATACAGTATTCGAAGCATCGCTACAACAACAACAATCACATTATTCGACTCCGAACGCCGAACCCGTCATTGCCGCGTATCAGGTGGCAGCCCAAAATCCATAAGGAAGGTAATGAGATGCGTGAAATAATCGCCAACTCAAATTCGCCTACATACAACATCGCGCAGTGGCTTATTACCGAATGTCAAGCCCTGGGGAACCTGAGCAGCAAGTATGCCGTGAAAAATTCGCTCGACCTGATCGGGAAACTACTACGTATAAGGCGTGTTTTTTTTACTGCGGTGCAGGTTAATTGGGGCTATCCAGGTTAACTTACACACATTACACAAACAACTACGATATGTTGTTTGTGTAATATGTGTAAGTTAACCCGGATAGCCCCCAATTAACCTGCACCGCAGTACAAAAAAAAAACACGCCTATAGTACGTGTTATACGATGTAAAAGCATTATTCCCCAATACACCGGTCAGACAAGCGATCTTCGAATTCGAATGTTGGCTGAACAAATTTCGAACCACCCGAAAGTTGAAGTTTATGCAAAGCTCACTTGGCTTTGTATGAAAGAAAACTACTTCACATTTCGTGATGAGTATTACAAAACTACCGCCGGAGTGGCAATGGGTTATCCCCTCTCACCGCTTCTGACGGAAATGTTCATGTCATAAATAGAAGACGCAATTGAGTCTAAAGGGATAGAGTTTGGTATATATACGTCGGTAAATAGGGACGAAATAGACCAGGTCCTTTCGGCAATAAATGAGATTCACCCGAAGATCACATTTATTACCGAAATGGAAAAGAATGGGACAATACCATTCCTGGACTTGAACATCTCGAAAAACAACGGAAAACTCGAGTTGGAGGTCTACAGGAAACCAACAGCTTCACAGACGATCCCTGCATCATCATACCACACTTACCCACAAAAAAAATGGCTGCGTACAACAGCATGATACATAGGCTGGTAAAGTATCCGTTGACCGAAGAGGGATACAGCAATGAACGGAAGTTCATTTTGGGATACCGCTGAGAAAAATGGGTATAAACCATTGATTATCGATAAGATAATTAATAAAAATATCCAGACGGAGGAGAGGCGAAAGCACACAACGTTGTTTGACCAAAGCATCGAAGTACCACATGTTCAAAAAAATTAAAAGCTTCTTACATTCGTTTCATTTACAGGTGGCCGGCTCGAGTAGGAATATGACTTTGAGGAACATCCTGGGAAGTGCGGAGAACCAGCTAAAATTGGAGAAGAGCGGCATATACAAAATATCATGCAACAATTGCGACCATTGCTACATTAACCAACGAAGAGATTGATCACAACGCGTTTCAAGGAACACATCCGGGAGGCCACGTCAAGGAAAGGAGCGAATGCGACCATTCGATCATCCGTCGCGTCACACATTATCAAGGAAGGACACAACGTTTATCACGAGAACCTGGAGCATGTTAGACTCGTGGAAAAGTCCCAAAATTATGCGCGAAGATCCGAAAAAATTGCTGAACACCGACTAAGGGAATTGCCAATCACGCCTAATAAGATTTCTAGCAAATAAGCATAAAAAAACAGGTAGAAAGTGGATATTTACCTAATATCTTTTCCTTTTTATACCCTTCACGGATGTGATAGGGTATATTAACTTTGTCATGAAGTTTGCAACGCACAGAAGGAAGCATCTCCGACTATATAAACTTTATATGTAAATGTATTCTTGGTCAGTATGATGAGACGAGTCGATGAAGCTTTGTCCGTCTGGTTCTATGCAAAGGCAAACTAGTCCCTCAGTTTTAAAGCTATCGAGCTGAAATTTTGTACAAAGCCTTGTTTCTACTGCACGCTGTAAATATGTCGGAACCAACGGAATCGGACCACTACGTCATATAGCTGTCATAGGAACGACCGTTCCAATAGCAAGTTTTTGTTAGAAAAACTTTTTTATTTCTGAATATATCTTTACGAAATTTCATATTGTTCAATCACATTGACTGCCAAATCAAGTTTTTAAATTTGGTTGAAATCGGAACACTATTTCATATACCTCTCATAGGAACAGTGAAATTGGAACAAGTTTTACTACTAATTTCAAAGTGGCAAATTCACCATAAGTCACAACGAAGGTATGATACCTAGCTAGCCGAAGGCTAGCTTGTTTTAAAGTAATTATCCCCTGTCTACCAGTGACGTGCACTCGTAGTAAGCAATTCCAAACTGCTTGACTTACCGAAATAAGCAATTCAATAATAAACTTTGCTTACACCAATACACATATCATCATTTCAGTCAATGTTTTTCTTTAAGCTGAAGAATACATATTGCGTGGTATGCATAAAGTGAGTCGAGTGGAGTAAAGCTGAGTTGACAGAATTCCACTCAATTTTCACTATGGAGCGGAGAGTAATTTTATGCATACAACTTTTTCACTCGATTCACCGAACATAGCAGACTCAGGAATGTCCTCAATAGACTTCACTCTTGAGTATATCCTCATTACTATGCATACCACCCATTATCATTCAAATATTCCTTTACACATTCAAATTCTGATCCGCGCCTTCTTTTGGTTAAAAAACATTCGTTCAATTACTTTAGATAATATTCAAACCTCCCACATTTTGCACACCATAGACATCAAACTTAGAATAGGAAAATGTGCCTAGATCTTTAGATGCATGTACCATGTGTGCATCCAAATACTAGAGACATGTTGATTCCAGAAAATGGGAATCTTGGATTTCGGTAGTACATTGGGCAACGATTTTTTTTTGTTTTGTTCGCAAATTTATATGAGACAAGTCAAGCACTGGCGCGACTGCTTTTGTGTGTGGGATAAAGCCCAATGATGTTTGTTAATGAAATGTTGCCAATGCAGGGAATGTTTATGGGAATTTGATTTTTCCAGTAGAGCTTTTGTTTTTGTTATGTAATGGATTTTCCGTTGCAATTTAAAAGAGGAAATCTGTGCAATCGGGTGATTTTGATTAAATTGTGATTTGAAGTTTTTTTGACCGTTTGTAGTGATTTAATTGATTTGATTTGTGATAAAAGTGGTAAGTTTTCTTTTCGCATTATGTCGGAGTATTGCTGCGCGACGGATTTCGTACTAAAAGCGGGATTTTCAACTCTTTCCTTTGCCAAGAAAAGAGAAATTATAGAATCGGATAGACCGAAGCCAGATCTTAGTTTAGAGTTTAAATTAAAAAATATTACGCGAAAATTCCATATCGAAACGTATGAAAAGTACATTTGGTTAACGGGAAGCTGTAAATTAAATAAGTTAAAATATTTTGCTGGCCGTGTCTTTTGTTCACGAATGAAAAATCTGTTTGGAATAAAGCTGGATTTAGTGATTTGAATAATTTTACGGGCTCAGCAGCAAAGCATTCAAGTTCCGAAAAACATCTTCAGTCGTTAATTAAATTAGATAATTTTGGTTCTCAGCGTATAGAGTTTATGCTTAGTAACCAGGTGGCAATATCTGTTAGTTTGCATAATGAAAAAGTTGAGTGTAATCGTAATATTTTGAAACGTTTAATCGATACTGTAATTTTTTTGGCAAAACAGGAGCTACCTTTTCGCGGAAATAATGAAGACTCTTCTTCAAATAATCGTGGTAATTTTATCGAAACCGTAAATTTCTTGAGTTTGTACGATCCGATAATTGAGTCCCACATAGATTCTATAAAAGCAAATGCAGCGTTTTCGGGTTTGTCTAATAGAATCCAAAACGATCTTGTTTCCGCTATAGCTAATGTGGTTCGAAATAAAATCAATTTGGAAATAAAGGAGGCTCCATTTGTAGCTGTAATGGTCGACGAAACGCCAGATGTTAGCGGTCGGGAACAATTAACGATGATTTTTAGATATACAATATCAAATGAGATTGAAGAAAGATTTATCGGATTTTTGAATGTAAGCGCTAATCGTACAGCTACAGCAATAAGCTCTCACATTTTAAAACAATTGCAAAATTTTAATATCGATAAGAAATTAATTGCACAATGTTACGATGGCGCAGCAGTAATGAGTTCTCAAATTCGTGGAGTTCAGACTTTAATTCGGGAAAAACATAAATCGGCAATTTTCGTTCCATGTTACGCTCATTCACTAAATCTAGTATTGTCTAAAGCAGTTGAGTTTATTCCGGAAATTAAATTATTTTTCGCGCACATCAATAAAATCGCATCATTTTTTAATACATCCACTAAAAGGTCGGACCTTTTTGCAAATATAGTAAATCGTCGTTTACCATCGGTTTCCAAAACGCGTTGGCATTATCATTCGCGTATTATTAACGTTATATTTGAACATAAGCATGAAATTTGTACAGTTTTTGAGACAATTTCGAATGGTTCTCAACACTGGGATGGCGATTCCTTGACTTTTTCCGATATATACTTACAAAAATTCGCAGAGTCAGATTTTCAATTATAACTGTTAATTTTTTCTGAAATTTTTTCGAAAACTGATATATTATTTAATATTATTCAGAGCAAAGTGGTAAACATTTCATATGCAAGCCAAAAAATTATTGAATTTGAAAATTGGCTTGAAAATGACTTTTCTAAAAAGTTTGATAATTTCTATTCGACAGTTACAGCAGAATATCAGCCACCACGTAAGAAATGTAGAAATGCGATAGATCCTTTACAAAATTTACGGCGGATATTTCGGGAGATTATAGATGTTATTCTCGGGCAAATTCGAGATCGATTCCATTCGTTTAAAGATCTTTCATTTTTAGAGTTGCTTGAACCGAATTATTTTTCTAAATTCAAGTCAAATTTTCCCGATAAAAATTTTGACTCACTTATTGAATATCACGGTCAATTTTTCGACAGAATAAAGTTGAAAAATGAGCTAAAAGTTATTTATTCTTCAGATGAGTTTAAAAACGCGAATCCTAGTAAAATTCTCGATTATTTTCAAAAACAGCCTTATGTCGCAAACGGTTTTAAGCAAGTTCATATTTTAGCAAAATTATTAACGTCAATTCCAGTCACAGTGGCAACTGCGGAAAGGTCATTTTCAACACTAAAGCGCGTTCACACATTTTTGAGAAATCGCCAATCCCAAGAACGACTTTCGGATCTTGCTTTAATTGCGGTTGAAAAGGATCTTCTTATACAAATGCGAAGAGAAAACGATTTTTTTGATAATGTGATTAAAGAGTTTTTACTTAAAGAACGGCGCATAGATTTGGAATACAAATAAATGGCAATGGCGAAAGAATATTTATTTATTTCAAATACCCCTGAATTTTTCTTAGTCTTAATTAACATAATATTTATTTATCATTTTTAGGGTTTTGTAGTAAATACAAAACCCTTATGAAATCGGTCAAATGTCTGTCTGTCCGTCTGTCCATGGAATATCTCACGAACGGTTGAAGCTACATACATGAAATTTTGTAGGAATGTGTAGAATTACTATAATTCGCCGGAGAAAGGGAATCGTCGTAATAGGTCAACTTTAAGGGGAGGTCCCCATAGAGGGGAAATGAAGGTCGAAATTTTTTTTTCGTTTGGTACAGGCAAGTGGGGTATCATAAGAAAGGTATCGTCGAGTACATTCCAGTTTTGGAATTTTTTCAAATTTGAAGAAACAGGAAAAGAGGGAGAGGGGAAAATATGTCATCCGAGTTTGTCCCCCCCCCCCCCCCTTGCATTTCGAGACCGTTATACTTAGAAATATGAAAATTTGCAGAAAAGCGCCATTTTAAAATACTAGCGTAGAAAACCTAGATTTCTAGAATTTTGAAATTTTATCAGAAAAGGTTAATAATAGTACATTTCTATAGTTGCAGTTAGCACACCCCTGCACCCCTTACGCGCATCCGAGGTAAAAAATATTGATGGCCACTGATAACCAACATCATAGGCAATAATACCTCTAAGTTTCATAACAATCACATAATATTTAATAATAGTACATTCATTTAAATTTTGAGATTTTGATGCCATTCATACAAAAAATGCACATAACCGGTTACATACTAGTACTGCATACTTGAATATTGTTTATTGTTTTTCGTAAAGTGAATTGGAGTTAACCATTTCTGAAAGGGTGGAGATTGGTGGTATAGGAGTGGTAGGGGAGAGAAGTTTAAGGGGGGGAGGTAGGTGGGTTGCTGCTTTAAGGGAGGTTCCCATAGAGGGGAATACATGAGCTTAAATGAATTACATCGAAATAGGTTTTTTTTTTGGTTCCAAGGGAATCTTTTTTTTTACATATAAATGCTCATAGAGTTTTGATTGAAAATGTACATAAGAGTAGTGCGACGTACATAAGTGGAAAGGAGATGTGAGGAGGAGAGGAGGATAAAAAAAAACATTTTTTTTCATCTGATATAGGCAAGTGGGGTATCATGAGAAAGGTACTACAGAGTACATTCCATTTTTGGCGACTTCATCAAATTCGAAGAAAGGGGAAAATATGAGATCATATTGTAATTTGTCCCACCCCCTCACCATTTCGAGACCGTTACACTTAGAAATATGAAAACATAAAGGAAGATGGCTTTCAACTAGCACAGAAAACAAAAAAATATATGGAATTTTGATATCTTCTCAAAATAGGTTAATAATAGTATATATCTATAGTTACAGTTAGCACACCCCTGCATTTCTCAAACTCATCCGAGGTCGAAAATATTGATGGCCGACGATAATCAACACCATGTGCAATAATATCTCCAAATTTCGTAATAATCACGTAATATTTAATAGTAGTACATTCATTTAGATTTGGTCATTTTGATATCATCCATACAAAAAATGCACATAACAGGTCTTTTGTACTGCATACTAGTACTACAAGTACAACATACTTGCATATTGTTTTCCGTAGAGCGAATTGGAGTTAACCATTTTCAAAAGGGTAATGATTGGTAGGAGAGGTGGGAGGAGGGGAAGGGGGGAAGGAGGGAGGGGGGGTATGCTCGTCGCTGACTCTATTCTCTATAATTATTCAAACAATTTATTTTCAATATTTTTTATGCAAACTTACAATTTGCAATACTCGTATTGTCTTAACATGAATGGTTAAGCATCTTCAAAAGTAGAACAGTTCATCTCCTATTTCCATGGGACACTACAAAACCCTCGGATTGCGGGCGTAGCCCTCTATTTTCCGGTTTCATTTTTATTAGTAATATTTTATTTATTTATTTTCTTTTTGTATTCCGAATATATGTGCCAATATTTTATTTATATCTTTCCTGATTTCTTCTTTAAGGCTTAAAGCCGCTTGGTATAAATGTTTTTGTGACTGTCCATATTCTATTATACAGTCCATTTTTGTTTATGCTAAATTGGCTTTAGGGCGCCCAACTGCTTGACTATGAAAAATTTCCACTGCACGTCACTGCTGTCTACCTGTCATAAATATAAGTGGAGTATTTAACGAATTGCAATTCTAGCATAGTTTTAGTAACCATTGTACTGAAGAAGAGAGTAAGTGGCTACATGTACATATTTACATACAAAATAAAAGTTGTAGTTTTGGACAGGTTACGCCGTCTATTATTTTAGAACAAACTACAAACACCGGACAATATCCAGTATATTCATCATTTTTGCCTCAACTGTTTGTCTTGTATTCCTCAGGCCTATGCATTTTTTTTAATACTGTTGTATGTACGAAGTTCGTCTCTCTCGACACACACTGTACTAAGCTCCATCATAATCTCAAATGATCGATAACAAGTACCAACTGAATGGGCACTAGCGGATTCTCGAACCTTCGTTGAGTAGTGGAAACCCGAGACTAGAACATCTCGAACCGTCTAGAATCTTCGCTAACAGATGAATACATGGATTAGCAGCTATATAAAGGCAGATGTCACCAAGAACGAGAGGAAGTAAGAAGTAGTAAGAATCGACACTCAGTGGAAGTCGGATCGCTATAAAGTATCCGCTCGGAACCGGAAAATAGTACAGACGTTATCCTTATCTGCCGTTAACAAATAGTTCGAGCTAGTTTGACGTTGGTTGTTAGTTACGCGTGTGTAGTTCGTTTTGTAAATAAAGTGTGTGTTTTTCAATCGAAGTGTTTTCATTATTCAGCACAAGAATATCTAACGAACCGGGTTTCGCTCATCAGAGGAAACATTACAATACGTAAAGGACAGGGGCAACGAGCGGCGAAAACCCCACCCACGTCTCCCGAACTGAGCTACAGCAAACATAGGCCGCTGTTTAAATCGTTCCCATCGCCAGATGGCACGGCCCGACCTTTACGGTCATTATGCTACCTTAGGCTCCATCCCCACGGGCATTTTCAGATGCCCACCAAACCGTTCATTACACTTTGGCATCAACATAAAATAAGAACAACTACAATTAAACCTAACGATAGCCAAGGGATTTATACTAGGGAAGAAAACCAACACAAAAAGGACGAACCGCACATAGAATGAAATTTCTTTTGTAACAATTTTAACAGCAAACAGTCAGTAAGTGTTGTGTTTTCCTCAATCAAAATTGTTTCACCGAAATGTTTTAAATAAAAAAAATAATCAAGAAATAAAACAAATGATCTAGTTTAATAAAAAAAATCAACATTATTATAATAATAATAGAATTTACATTAGACCTAAAAAACATATTTTCCTTTTAATTATTACATAATTTCCATTTTCTCCTTTTGCTCATTGTAAAGTGTTCTTTTCCTTAGAAAATCGTAATTATAAAATATATATATATTATATGCATTTTTCCAAAAAGTCCCGCATGTTCTACATGAATTTTTCTTAACGCAATCACGCATTTGTTTCATTTTTACTATGTAATATATATATCCGTATAATAATTTTTATATGAAGTGATTTGTTGCACTGTCATTAATAGAAGACCATTTCAAATAAAATGTGCGTAGACGAAAGGATACAGTCGAATTCATACAAATTGAATTTGTAATTTTCATCCTTTCCCCATTTGCTCGTGTACTAAAATTTAATGCCGATAATTCAGGACCAAATGCACATATCAGCAATTTAGAGTGTATTATGTACTTCAAATTAACAGCTACCACAGAAAAGACAAACAATTCGTTTTGTTTCATTGAAATTTGATTTCACTTTCTTACGTATTCTATTAAGCCTTATTACTCACTTTGGGCCGAAAATATTTCAACCAATTCAGAAGGAGCGTTACGCGACAAAAGCTATTCTAAAAAGGGACCCGTTCTTGTATTTTTACTCTTTTTTTTCCAATTACCTTCAAACCATGCAACCGTTCAGAGATTGCCCAGAATATCGGAACCAATAATCGACTCTGTCACACCATAATTGGACAATTCTTCCACATTCTCGGGCAATGTGTTGGCCAGAATTTTACTATGTCTTCCAATCGTACCGCCGCTGGTTAAACTTGTTGCTACGGTCACGACAGACGGCGCTGCCACGGCACGATTGTACACTTTTGGCGACGTATCAATCGTATTGCCGTTTATCAGATAATCTTTATTGAAATCGGGACTGTAGCGAAAAGTGTTGGACACAGTTACGGCATTCGGTGTCGTTGGAACGGATTTCGACACATCGTACATTTTGCTCTCGCCCATTTTCAATGGCTCGCAACAATTGGCATTTTTCAGTTTGTACGCGTTGAGCGGAATCGGTGTCGACGGGACCGAGCGTGAAATTGAACTGTTGTTGTTCTTAATATCAAAGTCAGTGGGGAGGAGTTCCGAAACGCCCAGCGACGTCTCACTGGATGTTATGTCGTCGAGAATCGGTGTGAGTTCATTCGTCTCAAGCTTAATGGGCGGCTGCGATGTGTCGGCAAACATATCTAATATAGATGACGGGTCGCTAAAGTCGGCAAACTCTGGCGGTACGGGTGTTTGTGCAACGGAGCTACAAGCTGACGAGAAACCGGGAAAATTGGTGCTGTGATTAAATGCGGGACTGCTTCGGCAATGCAGTGGTACGCTTTGCGATCGTGACTCGCCGCCCGCGGACATGCTGCAATTGAGAATGTTCTGATCGCCGCCGCCACACTGAACATCGGTGCATTGAATAAATTGCGCCGCTTCCGAATTGAGAGCTGCCGTCGCGCCGTATCCAGTCATGGAGGTGTTCGGCATTGCTGAATTGCCGAAACGAAATCGCTGCTGAACTAGTGACGGACTGGGCGGAGCCGACGAGCTAATCGGATTGGAAAATTCTGAGTTTTTATTGAAACCAGTGCCGACAGATCCAAGTATAGGATCGCTGACGCCATGATGATCCGCAGCGTTGGGCAGCGATTGTTGTTTGTGAAGCGGAGGCTTTCGGACCACGGGCGTATTTCGGGGGCTAACAAATGGACTGTAATCGACCGAGTTACTTTGACCGCCCGGCGAAATGGGCACAAAACTGAAATTCTTTCGGCGAGTGTTCGGACTATTGGGTACGCAACAGCGCGCGTTCAAACTGATTTTTCGTCTCGACGCCCGGTATGGGATCAGGTTATCGGCAGCAGCAGCTGAATGTGGAGCCATTTGTTCGCCAGGGCAACAGCGAAAACCGGATCGATCCAGCGAGTCTGCCCCGGGACCGTGGTGTCTTTGAGACATCATGGCCAGCGAAGCAGATGCCGATCCGCCTAAATATAAACCACTGTACGCTGCCGACTGCTCTAGCGGTGACTTACTAATTCCCTGACCGTCCCCGTCCTTGTTGTTGTGAAAGTTTTGCTGTAAGTAAAACCTCAGCCGATTAATCTCTTCCTCATTTTGACCGGTCGACTTTTTTTCAATTTTCGACGCTACGAGTTGATAGTTTTCCAGAACCGGATACGACGGACCCTTTGAACTCCCATAACTCCCGGCTTCATTGTTGCTTGGCATCTTCTCGTCGGCATCCTCTTGCTGAAAATATTGCAAGAGCTCGGCCTCCTGATCTTGTGAATTCTCTCCCTCGTTTAAATAGTCGTCCAGCTCGTGCTTATCCATGTTGCAAATGCTTATGACACGCTCGCGTGGCAGTCCCAGATTCTCGGGAATCACACTTTCAGCAGTCGCGTCTTTTGCCAAGACGCCATCTTCTTGATCTTGCCCCAGATCCGCTTTCCCGTTATTCTCAAATTTTTTGGCACGACGCTGTTGCTGGTTTGGCGACAGACTCTTTATCAGACCTATCCCATTATTATTGATTGATCTCTTCAGTCCGGTCGATAGCTCGCAATTGGCCATGTCTATTTGTGCTGGCGGTCCCATCAGGCCATCAGTTCGTTTCACCACGATGGGCGGATAGCTGCCGGTTGCTATTGTGCTTTGTGTGGGCATTCCGGGAACCACCGGCAACATTGGCGGATTGCCGGTGGAATGAATAATATTGGACGTGGCCGTCCACAGGCCTTTTGCTTGTTGTGCTTGTCGCACTTTCTTGCAATAGATCTTTGATTCATACGTGTCGGGTAACTCCTCCTTAACACTTAAATTCTCCACTAAATTGGGGTTCATACCAGATCCGGGCGAATCTTTTAGATTATGCGCTGCCGGCGCATTGGCGGGCGGACAAATGGGCGACGATAAATTCGGAGCAACTAAACTTTTAGTGGTTGAACAACCAACGACTAGGTCACTTTTATCACAGGCTAAATTTGTACCTTGAATCTTATGATGCTTTTGTAGATTATGGTTATTGTTATTGGCATGTTCGGTAGCTACTAAATTCATCGGCACCATTTGTTGCGACTGATGTTGCGGCTGTTGTTGTTGGAGCTGTGGCCCGCCGCCACATTGTAGCGATGCAGGCGACATCAATGGCATTTCGACGAGCGACGATTGACTGAGTGGCTCCATCACTTCCTGTTTTATGTCGACTATGGAACTGTCAGAGGCCATTGATGGCACAGTGGCGGATTCCGATGACGAGGAACTTCGTCGCTTTTTCTTTCGTCGCTTCTTTAGAGGGCTTGTGTCCTGCAATGAAGGAAATTACATTTTCATTACAACACTTTACGATTTGTGACTAGCAAAAAGCGCAACTCACCACATATTTTCGCTTCTCCTTTGTCTCGCGTTGCAACAATTTCTTTTGCAACAACAGTCGCGAACTATTCGCCGCCGGCGACGATGAATGATGTTTCGTTATGTAGCTGGCCAATTCTTTCAACGACGAAAAGTTTCCATTCAACAGACCTTCGGCCCAGGTCTTGATCACTCTCCACGAATCATCATCCAAACTATCGGCACAATCCATTTGGCCGGAATTCGGGCTCAAATCGGGCAAACGTGGCGGATCTAGTTTGGTAGCTTTACGCATGGCAGCATAACAATATCGCGAATGGCCACGTGTACCCAATCGTCGCGGACGAATTTCGGGGAAAACTTGTTTCATGACCTTGCCAAAGTCGGCTGTCGACAACGGCTTAATGTTGACTCGTTCGCAGTATGACCTGGAAGGTAAAAGACAGGGAAATTCAGTCAAATTCATCGTCCTATAGGGACAAAATGAAAGGGTCTTACAAATAATCATTATAAACATCTTGTTTTGGTATGGAAACCTTAGGATCATGTTCTAAATGTGATCGAACCCAATTGATGGTGTGATTGATTTCAGAACGCGTTCCTAATGGATTTTGTGGCTGTCTTAAAGGATCTAGAAAATGCAATATTGGAATTTATAATATTGTATTTGTCCGAGAAGAGAAATAGTGGCCCGGCGCTTTCACTTACCAGTCTCTGGAGTGCCACCAGGCATACGCAGGTACAATAGTAATCTTTCTGGAGGTTTAAGTAGTGAAACCTTATCCAATATTTGTAGAATTTGCTGTTTTGCATGATCACTGCAATAGAAGAAAAGTGGTAGAAGGTTAAATATTGTTTATTTCTTAGAAAAATCATAGAACTGGCTAATTTCATAGTGGGATATACCCAAATCCATGTGCGATAAAAGGAGAATCAATTTGGCCAGCAGCAACCAGTCTGGGACGAAAGTTTGACGCGCTTAATGGCCGTGCTCGTTTGGCCACCGCTCTACGATCTAGATAATGGAGGTTCGATCCTCGGCGCGAACAAAAAAAAAAAATTCCTGTGGGTACTAATAGAACTCCCACTGCGCTCCGAACTTGTCAGTATAAAGAGACGGCGCGAGCTGGAGGTGCATGCTAGCAGCTGCACGTCCGAAAAATAGATATGCTCTCGAAACGTCAATAAGGCATATAAATGCTAGAGATGTTGATGCACCCATGTCCTGGAGGGGAAATTAGAATAGGCCGACGAATATAAGACAACTATGCGATTCGAACTCCACTTCCCAAGCAAAGGTAATGTACGGGTCGTCCATAGTTCGAAACGTAAGCGAATCGATGTACTTGTCTGTGCGTCTCGAACCATGCAAACTGCTTGGAACGAGAAAAATCGTCGACGTCGGACACCAGAAAAAATATATGTACGCATTTGTTCAATTAAAAAATGTGTTCGTGTGAGTCGATGTGAAAGGAGGAGTGCACAGGAGTGCTGGTGAAAGCGTTTTAACTCTTTGGTGAGGCGAAAAGTATGTTTTTGTGCACGAAGCGGGATATGGGTGTCGTGTGTCGTACGAGGGTTGCCATTCTGGTGTTGGCAATCCCAATTTGTTTATCTTTTTTGACTTTAGATTCCGAATCGGCGACCCAAAATTACCTTTTCGCGCCAGTCACATCGGACAAGTATTTCCCCATGAAAACAAGATTGCCAATTCTGGGGTGGACAAAATAAATAATCAAACAAATCAAAAAATCAACGCTTCCGCCCTCACTTGAAACACACTGGTGCAACGTTCAGATTAGGCGAAATCGGAGACTGAGTCTCATGTAGTTGCGCGCGAGTCGGCCTGTTCCTAAAACCGGTCCACCGGTTTAAAACCGGTCTTCTGTTAGTACCGGTCCCGAGATTCCCAAGTACCGGTTTCGAAAACACCGAATCATTAAAAAAAAATCGGCTTACGGTCATAAAAACCGACTCATTAAAAACCCGATTAACCAAAAAACCGACCGACTTGTTAAAAATCGACCGGCTCGGACGAGTTAAAAACCGACTCATTAAAAGACCGATTCACCAAAAAACCAACCAAAAACCGGCTTGTTATTTGTAAAAACCGACCAGTTCCGACGAGTTAAAAACCGGTTTTTTGGTGAATCGGTCTTCTAATGAGTCGGTCTTTAACCCGGTTTTTTTTTTTAACAATAAGCAGGTCGGTTTTTAACAAGTCAATTTTCGAGTACTCGGTCGTTTTTTTGGTGAATCGTCTTTTTAATGAGTCGGTTTTTAACCCGGTTTTTTTAACCATGAGCCGGTTTTTTTAATGATCCGGTTGGCTAAAAACCGGTTTTCATAAAAGCCTAAAACCGGTCTTGAAATCTTAAGACTGAACAGGTCTACGCGCAAGAAGCTCACAGAGCGGTACCAGGTCCGTCACACCACGAGTTCTTCGCGCGAGATTAATTTCGGGTGAGGAAGGCATTCACACTACGTACAATTTTCCCTGGCTTCGCTAAGTCTAAATGAACCTTTAGTGAACCATTTGAAACGTTTAAGCGATATCAACCCTCAAGATAAAATACATAGACCCAGCCTCTAACGCTCGCTCAAACAGCGAAGTTAAAAAAAAGTCAAATTTGTGGAGGTATAAATTTTAAAATAAACTCAAACAACGAACTTGAGAACAACTTTTATTCGATGCCGTCCACGAGGCTGTCCAACATGAAGTGACACACTCTACTACACTCTCTTACAAGAACAAAAACATGGTTGTCAATTTCTACTGATGCTAATGCCATCTCTGAATATTCTTAGAACTAAAACAAAAACGAATTCAAATTCAAATTGAATATTTCTTACATTCTACATTCAGCCATCTTGACATTTGGCAATCGGCCTCGATTGTTCGAATATTTTCATATTAAAAGCGGCAGCTATCCCAGAATATCTTTTACTTGTAACTTGATGGTCTGGAATATCCTCCACTATATAACGATCATTTTGTAAGACTTTAGTTACAATGTACGGCCCTTTATACTTAGGAAGTAATTTATGACTAACTCCAGCTTCAGTTACAACATTTTTAATAAGTACAAGGTCATTTATTTTATATTTAAATGCAGGTTTGCGTTTTTTATCAAAGTTAATTTTATATTGTTTTTGCGCAACCTTATTATTTTGTATGATTAGTTTTCGAATTATCTCAAGATCGCGTCGATCACCATTTAAATCTTCAATGTAACTGGAAAGATCATCATTATTTTGTTTCTGGGCGATGCCGAAAAGAGCTATACTAGGAGTGGTATTTATTGAACGATTTATAGAGTTATTAAATACATATTCCGCTTTATCAAGGACATGATCCCAAGTAATAGCCTTCTCAATATCTATCATCTTTGCTAACATCGGAACTAACACCCTATTCATTCGCTCAACTTGGCCATTTGATTGAGGCGAATGAGTTGCAGTAAGAATGTGTTTAAATTTAAACCTTTCCGTGAAACTTATGAACTCCTTAGAAGTAAAACATGACCCTTGGTCTGAAATTAGACGTTTCGGAACGCTGTACTGCTTAAAATAATTTTTCAAATGGTTGGTAACCTCCCTGGTATTTGTAGTTCTAGTTGGATAAAATTTCACGAATTTTGAAAACGCATCTACAACAACAAGTATATGCTTAAATCCGCGTTTAGTCTTTTCCAATGGACCTATGTGGTCAATGTGAATTGTTTGGAAAGGACTCTCCTCCTTATCTATAGGGTTTAGAAATCCCTCTAATCTTCCACTTTTTGAAGAAAATGTTAAACACTTAAGACACTCGGAGATATGTTCCTTGACTTTAATTGTCATATTCGGAAACCAATAGTTCCTTTTTATCAATTCAACGACTTTATGGTGACCTAAATGTCCCATATCGTCATGATATCTACGAATAATATTACCTTCCATCCTCCCCGGAACGTAAAATAAAATTCTTCCATTAAATTTTCGATAGAGTAAGTCTTCACGTATTTCAAAATGTGGAGACTCTATATTTGCAATACTCTTTTTAACCTCGCCGATCTTTTCATCGCGACCTTGATGAAGAGCTAACATTTGGGCTAAAGAACAACTACTTAGCACTAAGATATTTTGCACTCTGCTTAGTGCGTCAACATGCTGCATGCGTTTGGATTCGCGATGAGTTATGTCATAATCATAGTTCTCTAAGAACAGTGACCATCTAGCGATTTTTGGATTGACATCCTTCTTAAGTAGAGTTTGTCGTAATGAATTGCAATCAGTTATGATTTTGAAATTGATTCCATGAAGATAGACGTGGAATCTTTTTATGGCATTCACGATTGCTAAAGCTTCAAGTTCAAATGAGTGATACTTTGTTTCAGCACTAGTAGTCCGTTGACTAAAATATGCAACTGGGTGGAATTTATCGTCCAGTTGCCTCTGCAAAAGCACCGCCCCATATCCGACTGCACTGGCATCAGTGTGTAACTCTGTATCCGCGGCAGAATTATACACTTTCAAAACGGGATCACTGATTAAGGCTAATTTCAATTGTTCTATTGCAGCCAGTTCTTTCTCTCTAATAGAGAATGTTACTCCTTTTTTTAGCTGGTCATACAAAGGCCCTGCAATGATTGAAAAGTTTTTCACGAATTTGCGGAAAAATGATGTCAAGCCTATAAATCTTTGCAATTCAGCAACAGAATTTGGTATCGGGAAATCTTTTATCGCTTCTATATGACGGTCTGACGGATGTATGCCCGACCTATCACAACGATAACCTAGAAATTCGATAGACTTTTGAAAAAATAAACACTTACTCGGTTGAATTTTCAAATTTAGTGTGCGAAATCGACGAAATACTAATTCTAATAGTTCAAAATGCCTTTCAACAGATTCAGTGGCAATTAGAAAATCATCAAAATATATTTGAATTTCCCCGGTAGATATCAAATCTTGAAAATTCTCAGTAATAAATCGCATGAATATACTTGGCCCATTACAGAGACCAAACGGCATTTTGTTATATTCATATTGGCCAGACGACGTTAAAAATGATGTAAGATATTTCGAACCTTCGTCGATGTCGATATTAAAATACCCATTCTTTAAATCTATAATTGAAAAACATAACTTATTACGTAATGAATCTAACTTGTCCTCAATCCTAGGAAGCGGAAATCTGTCTTTCACAGTGATCTTATTCAAAGCGCGGTAATCGATACACATTCGCACTTGACCGTTTCTTTTATTGATTAGAACGATTCGACTGGTACACGGACTATTACTTTTCCGAATGATGCGTTCATCTAACAATTTGTTTACCATTTCGGACACGATTTCTTTTTCCTTAATCGAAAACCTTTTCGGATTAACGTAGAACTTAGGTTCTTGAGATAATTCAATTGACATACTTTTCTTACTTATTTTAAATTCTTTTTCGACATCTTCATTTTCCATCATTTTGTTGAATGACTTAACGATGCCTTGATCTTGTTTATAATCATCATAGTAGGGACCTATTTTATAATAAGGAACAGTATCATTATCTTCCTTGACAATTATATTCATAATTGAATTAACTTCTTTATTCAATAGTTTTTCATCATTTTGTGTAACATTAATTAATCGTTTGTTAATTGTATCGATGACTACTCTGATTCTTGAATCTAATATGAATGATTCTCCCAAAATACAAGCTACATCGAATGAATTATTAGGGACTACATAGAACTCTATCTCAATAGGGTCATTATCATCAATAACGCAATTTAAATTTACTTTTCCGATAATATTTAGTACTGAGTTATTTATTCCCGAATATTTTTTATCGTCTCTATCTCTAATTACCTTAATAAGCTTCGGCACGATTTCGATTTTAACTAAATTGATCGGACTTCCTGTGTCCAATAACGTTGCAACTCGATGCATTCGTCCATTTTCATCGACTATTCGATTATCGATTTCGAACGACGACTGTTTCGAAATGACGCACTTGCACATGCACGTTTCAGCTCGATGACCAAATTTATTGCATTTGCTACACTTCTTTTGCTTAGCAGGTTCGGTACATTTGCTGGCAATGTGACCCGGCTTGTCACAGTTGAAGCAAACAATATTCGTACGCTGTCTCTCCATTGGTTTGATAGAAGTTGCTGAGATATTTCTTCCGGTGAAAACTGGCTGTTGACGCGCTTTATCTCGATCTTCTCTTACATTACTGCGATATCGCCGAATTGACAGTAGCAATTCACTTGTCGATTTTAGGTCCATTGTCGCTAAAATGGATTGAATGGATTGATTATTAATGCCTTTCAAGATGTACCTAATAATTGCAGCATCAGATAGCCTGCCACGACGCCCAATGGAGCACATACGATGGAAGTATTCCTCATAATCCTCGGAAAATTTCCTTTGTGCACCCATCATTTCAATATGAATGTCGGCCTCGTTTGAACTGCATGGGAAATCCCTGATGAGCCGCTCTGCGAATGCTTTCCAATTTGGGAAGGTTTCCACGAAACTGTCAACCCATATTTTGGCGTTCCCTCTCATGCGTGTCTGGACCGCATATACAAGAACTGAGTCGTCCCATTTATAGCATCTCGCAAGGCAACTCACTCTTTCGACAAATAAATATGAACTCATCACATTTGGATCAAATATGGGCAAGATCTCCATTACGTCACGCACTTGACTAAAATGACTCATCGGACCACCCCTATACTGGCAAGACGACGCCACATCCACACCACCAACCGGCCCTGCCTCAAAAGCCGCTCCGCCACCTTCAAATTCACGAGGTCTAACTTCGAATGACGCTCTGTCACTTTGACTTCTAATACGCCTCGCCTCAAATGTCGTTTCGCTACTTTCAAATTCACGAGGTGTAACCTCAAAATGCGCTCCGTCACTTTGACTTCTAATACGCCTCGCCTCAAATGCCGTTCCGCTATCTACCGTATCTAGCGGTCCTTTGCCTTCCGGCTCGAACATGTCGACGGCGCCACGTGTTGCTTGGACGCCCGCCGTAGATTTCACAACGTGGGGCACACTTGCCTGCGCAATAAACCTCTCCATTAATTGCCGCAACTGGTTCACTTCCTCACGCAATGCGATCACTTCTTTACTTTCAGCATCCTTCCGGACAATATCTGGTTTGCCAGCCTCGCCAGCTCCTTTTGCGACTTCGCTCGATAATCTATCGATCAGAGTGCGCTTGCTTCCCTTCGTCGACAAAGAACGAACCTGCAGCGCCTCCCTCAATTCGCGCACTTCCATGTTGTCAATATCACTCCGCGACAGCATTACTTCAGGGTAAATCCCACTTCTGATTTTTGTGGAGGTATAAATTTTAAAATAAACTCAAACAACGAACTTGAGAACAACTTTTATTCGATGCCGTCCACGAGGCTGTCCAACATGAAGTGACACACTCTACTACACTCTCTTACAAGAACAAAAACATGGTTGTCAATTTCTACTGATGCTAATGCCATCTCTGAATATTCTTAGAACTAAAACAAAAACGAATTCAAATTCAAATTGAATATTTCTTACATTCTACAAATTATTTTCTCAACATATCAATTTTGCTGTGAATTAGAGCAACCGCCACTCGGACTAGGATAAGAGTTTTATAAGAAGAAGGAAGAAAAATAAATGACTTTTCTATATAAATGATCACCTACACCATAGAATATGGTATATGGTATCCAAAAAGGTCTTTTTCGACTGACCAAAGGGTTAGCCCTTTCCCTCTTGCCTCTCTCCACAACGCTCAAAACTTACTACTATCCACACCTCCTCAAACCTCATCTTCGTGGATTTGTATTAACAACACTCAAAGCTAAAGGTCGCCACCCATTGACGAGCACAACCACGACCAAACTTCCATCGAACCATCAATTTCATAGGACGTGTGGAAAAAAAATTCCCCCTATTTCCACCGTTCTATGATATTTGATGGTTCGATGGAAGTTTGATCGTGGTTGTGCTCGTTCATGGGTAACCTTAACCAGATTGAACGCAGCAGCAGCAACAACAACAGGTAGATCTGTCGCGATGACAGATCTACCTGTTGTTGCTGCTGCCGATGCTGCTGCGTTCAATCTGGTTTGGACCAAACGTCGACAATTTTTCCCGTTACAAACAGTTCGGTTGTTAACGCCCAGACACGCGACACCGATGTGCCGATAACCGACTCGCATGTGCACCTCCATTTTATTCATTTGTCTAGGAAGTGGTGTTCGAATCGCAGACGAGCCGATTCCCGATCCTATTATAATATAAGACGACCAAAGGGGGGCAAAAATTCCTCTTCCATAGTCCTCCGCGTGGGCGCCCCCTGGAACGGCAGTGGCCACTGACAATTGCTAACCAATGTCAAGCCGCCAGTGATAGCGGTGCGATGATTTGGTTGAGGTAAACCTTCCCCCCGTGATGTGGGGTGTAAAAATAAATAATCAGCAGTAGGCAAGTTGGGATGTAGATAAGAGCCTCGATTGAATACTACTCCGTAGATAAATATCAATCAGCCTCAAACATCTTCAGCAGATTCGATGACAGACTGATAGGTCTAAAGTCATTGGGGCGTGCGTGCGAGCTTTTACCCGCTTTCGGGATAAAAGTCACGTTCACTTCATATACGTGGGATTTAGACTTAGAACATACAGACATGGAATGAGCTTGTCCTGTATGTCTCCATAGAAACAGTGGCTCCAAAATCTGGGTACCAAGTCGACAGGTGGTCAACAGTCAGCTAACTCAGTAGACCGTTTAATAATTATGAAATTTAAATATTGACAAGAATTGACGTTGGTTTATGCACAATTCGACAGTGCGGTCAACATTGGGTGGTATGCATAAAGTGAGTCGAGTGGAGTAAAGCTGAGTTGACAGAATTCCACTCAATTTTCACTGTGGAGCGGAGAGTAGTTTTATGCATACAAATTTTTCACTCGATTCACCGAACATAGCAGACTCAGGAATGTCCTCAATAGACTTCACTCTTGAATATATCCTCATTATTATGCATACCACCCAATATGTCAATACCGAAACGCCCACTGAGTAGGCTGAATGTCGATAATCCGACAAGAATTGACCTTTATTCATGCACAATTCGACAGAACAGTCAACATATGTTAATATCAAACAACAACTGAGTAGGCTAGCTGTCGACTTATTCGCCAAATGTTGGAGCCGGAGACATACAAGACAAGCTCATTCCATGTGCTATATGTTCTAGGGATTTAGACCAGCTCAAAACAGGCCCTGAAGATGGCTTCGATCCAGGGGGATATAATATCAGATGTGTGTTGCAAATCGGCCGGAATAATGCTATCACGTCCAGGCGATTTAAACGCATTAAAGCTTCGAATAGCCCATACAAATTTTTCACTGGGCATAATAGAGGCACAATCACAAGGAGCAGTCATTTCTGAGGTAGTGACAGTGAAATAGTTAGGAGCAGCAGGATTAGAAGCGAGGATAATGAAAGCTAACTAAAGCATTATTTTTTGTTCCTGAGTCCCCTAAGGGCTCTACACTCTTCCGCTCTCGTCGTGTTTCGTATTCTCATCGTTTTCGCAAAGGCGTTGAGCAATATCACGCGTGACGCGACCCAAGGTCGGGGAGGGAGCGCGGGGCCTCATGCCAACAGGGGGGCTCCCGTGATAGTGGCAGGGACGATAAGGGAAATTTTTTCTATTCTTTATTTTTTTTTGTATATCTTGGGTAGGGACTTCCGATCTAACAGTAGTTAGAACGGAGGTTCCATCTCCTCCGCCTACATGGCCCATGGAAGACCGGCACCGCCAGAGGAGCTGGAGCGACTTGTGACATTTACCAGGAAGGCCAACCTGCTGGTGGGGTGTGATGCCAACGCACGACACACACTGTGGGGAGCACCGAAATCAATGATATAGGTGAGTCCCTGTTTGATTTCATTCTAAACACTAACCTCGTAGTGTGTAATAAGGGGAACGCTCCAACATCCGTTTTTCCAAGCTCTCTGTAAACTACGAGGAGTGGGAAGAGGTCCTAGATATCACACTCATGACTGACAACAATATCTTTAAGGTTGAAAAATGGAGAGTATCCGAATTGAGATCCTTTTCGGACCACAACTGGATACTTTTCAATTTAAATGTTTCCAGGGAGACTCCAAAACCTTACAGGAACCCCAAGAGGATAGACTGGAAGAGGTTCAGACAGATCTTTACAGCGAAACTCTGTGATATACCTAATCCCTCAATAGATTCCGTGGAGGAGCTGAACAAGGAGGTTGAATCTTTTGAGAAAGCTATGAAAGTAGCTTACCAAATCTCATGTCCGGCGAAAAGAAGTAAGAAGAAGAAATTCTTCCCCCATGGTGGAACAAGGACCTCTCAATGCTCAGGAAACTGACTAGGGAGATCTTCAATATTTGCAACAAGCACAGATTCTGGCAGCTGTATAAGGGCTGCCTAAAAATATACAAAAAAAAAAGCCATTAGAGCGGCTAAAGCCCAAACGTGGGAGGACTTCTGTCAATCTTTGGATAATATCAAGGATACAGCAAGGATCAGCAAAATCCTGTCCAAGGAGCACTCCAATCCGTCCTTAGTGAAAAGCACGGATGACACTTGGACGGAATCCAGTTCTGAATCCCTTGAGCTCCTTCTAAACACACACTTTCCAGGTTGCAAAGAAACCTGTACAGAGATCCCAGGACCGAGTGATGCGGAATGCGCGCAGAGTGAATTTTTGCAATCCGTTATCACAGAGGAAAGAATATCCTGGGCAATCAACAGCTTCTCCTTCTTCAAATCTCCCGGGCCAGACGGCATACTGCCCATTATTCTGCAGGAATTACAAGATTTAGTAGTTCCCAGGGTGCTGGTGTTCTTTAAAAGCTGTCTCCGACTCAACCACGTTCCCCAGTCGTGGCGACGAGTTCGAGTCGTATTCATACCAAGGGTAGGGAAGAGAGGACATGAAAGTGCGAAGGACTTCAGGCCGATCCGCTTATCCTCCTTCGTACTCAAAACGCTAGAGCGTATCCTAGACTTCCACATCCGACAATTCCTGGAAAGCTCACCGCTCTCGAAGTCACAGCACGCCTATGTACATCAGAGGTAGATCCACAGAAACTGCTCTCTACGAGGCGGTGCGTGCAATTGAGCAGAGCCTTCAGTATAAGCAATATAGATTATCAGCTTTCCTCGACATAGAGGGTGCTGTCAACAACGTCAGCATCGAATCTATTCACGACGCCCTATCAGATTTGGGAGTAGAGGCAGGAATACGCAGATGGATAGTGACTCTGCTAAGATCTAGAATTATTCATGCGGACTTGGGATATAGC
Organism: Chloromyia formosa; assembly: GCA_964017055.1. Taxonomy (NCBI): domain Eukaryota; kingdom Metazoa; phylum Arthropoda; class Insecta; order Diptera; family Stratiomyidae; genus Chloromyia; species Chloromyia formosa. Next base: position 14,232,867 of record OZ024817.1, read on the forward strand.
CATCTAACCAGATTTGTATGCAGAGGGACACCTCAGGGAGGCGTCATCTCTCCATTACTATGGCTAGTGGTCATCAACAAAATCTTAACAAGGCTTGACAGGGGAGTGATTAAAGTGGTCGCGTACGCGGATGATGTGGCAATAGTAGTGTCGGGAATGTGCCTCTCCGTGATAAGTCAAATCACGGAAAGGGCTCTGGATATGGTGAGCGCCTGGGCCACAAGCTGTGGACTGGGCGTTAATCCAGGCTAGACTCAACTGATGCCATTTACTACTAAAATCAAAGTACCGCATTTTACCCTCGCTAAACTAAACGGTCAGTTACTCCAACCATCATCCAGCGCAAAGTATCTAGGTGTCATTTTAGATACGAAGCTCAGCTGGAAGTTAAATATTGAAGAGCGGGTGAAGAAGGCCTGTATCGCCTTCTACGCCTGTAAGAAAACCTTCGAAAAAAGATGGGGCCTTAAGCCAAATATGGTCAGCAGTAATCCGTCCGATTCTCTCATATGGGCCGTTAGTTTGGTGGTCAGCACTTGCTAAAGGATACAGCATAACAAAACTTGGCAGAGTGCAAAGGACGGCATGTCTTGGCACTACAAGTGCCATGCGAACTTGCCCGATGGAAGCGCTAAACGTCATCCTGCATCTTCGACCAATAGACCTCTCTATTAAACAGCTGGCGGCGGGCAGTGCAGTCAGGTTCAGAGACCCGGGACCCTGGACTGCCAAGCCGTACGGCCATAGCAACATCCTCAACCGGTTGAGATGTGGTCAACGTAAAAACTGTGCCCAAACAGGTTTGACAGAAGCTTCTCTGCCAAATTTCGCACCAGGGCTGAATGGAGGTGAGACAAGGTGGTGAAGGACTTTGATATCACGATTTTCACCGACGGGTCGAAAATGGACTGCGGCGTCGGTGCAAGAATCTTTTCTGAAGCACTGAATATCTCGGAATATTCAGTTATCGCCTCCCGGACTATGCCAGCATTTTCCAGGCGGAAACTCTCGCAATTATGAAGGCGTGTCTCACTCTCAGAGATATACCAGATAACCAGAACATCGCCATTTGCTCTGACAGCCAGGCCGCTATCAAGGCACTGAACTCGATGAGTACTTCCTCCAAACTGGTCGAGCGGTGTGGGGAGGAGTTAACTCGCCTTGACAGACGGCTCAATATCACCCTGCTCTGGGTGTCTGATCATAGAGACATTGAGGGAAACGAAAAAGTCGACGAGCTGGCCAGGAGGTGAGCCGTCCTAGAAAACTCTCATGCGGAATCTGTTTGTATTTCGCTGAGGACTGTTAAGAGCAAGTTCTCCTCTTACTAGCCGTTTTCGATTCAACAAATTTCCGGATCATTTTCATACAAAACGACAGACCGGTTTTAATCCAGCTCTCACATGGGATCTCATCGGAGCAAAGTTGAAAGCAAATTGGTTGAACATCAACTTCTCTCGCTGTATACGGAGTACGCAATTCGCCATCACGACGGCGGAGTATAGGCTGTTTAAGTTCGCGCGTCGCAGAGCCGTGGCGTTCTTTTCGGTCTGTGAAGCCGGGTTAATGAATCGAAAGCAGCTAGTACCTCAATGTTGCGGATTTCGAATGGCGGAATCAGCCCACCTGCGCCGTATCAAGGAAGATATGGCCCTCCTATGACAGAAAGAAAACATCTGAGCTATTAACCAAGTCCAGGCTCACGGCGGTCATTACAGGACATTGGCCTATCGGAGAATATGCAATAAGGCTTGGCATCCCTTATAATCCGCACTGCCGCAGCTGCGGGAATGAGGATGAGAAAGAAACCCTCACTCACTTTCTCTGCGAATGCCCGACCCTTGCTAGGGCCAGACATCGAGCATTGGGTGAGGATTTTCTTGTTAACCTGGGGGATGTGTCGGGGGTGAAGATCGGGGAGCTGATATACTTCCTGAACTTCTCCTCCGGTTGGATCTAGGCATCCTTGCATCCCCTGTTAGTCCAACCATCTTCTTAAAAACGATTTGGCCGAGGTCTGTGGTTACAAAACGGCGCATTAGCACTAATTGGGCTCCGGCAAGTTGTGCTTCAGCCACCACTTATACCAACCAACCGGGGACCTCCCATTTACCTTCGGCATTCGGGCCGACACGTGAAATTCTCTTTTTTTTGTAGCGATGACGAGGCAGTTTGATCTTCTACAACCACGCCCACACTAGTGATAGCCGAGGAGCACGCGTCATTTCAGGTCATTACTGAGGAGACGGCTGGTCTGAACGCCTTGATCTCCGTCCTCAATTCTGAGTGCAGCTCACGGAAAGCAGGTTTTGGGAAGGAACACGAAATCTCAATAAAAAGAGGAGAACCATCATTCAGAGTATGTCCACCATCATTTGATCAAAGAGACGTCTACTGTTTCCCACTCTGTACAACTCCAATTCGGAAACAAATTCACTCAATTTATCATTATATATAATTTCATAATCGACCTCTCGTCAAAAAAATGGATTACGACGACCATCAATCAATTACGACAGCTGGACGACAGCCCTTCAGCGTACAGACTCACATCGCCCAAATTCAATCAATTTGCTGCCTTTGTTTTGTGTTACACTCGCAAAATAAGTTCAGTATGAAATTCGCTTCTTATCAAGCATAATCTAATCTCCTGGAGATCAGCATATTTGTTGGTTTTCCTCTTTAAGCGCGCGGGCCCCTTATCACGGCCGTTTGGCTCGTTCTGCGTGCGCGATAAGAGCTCGAACCGCTGGGGACCTGTGTCTAGACCCCAATAAACGCACGCAATTATCAGCGAAAACCTCGTTATCGCTCTTAATCATCCCCCGAGCCACGGACCATGAGCACTGCTTGAAAAACAAAAGTGTTTTTGTGTGCATTTATCTCCACTCGCCTCGCGATTTTCGGAAATTTTCAGAGTTTCCGCCCCGAAAACAACTCGCCGGCGGCGAAACATCATCATCACTCGTCGCGCTCGTCTCATCATTTTTATCAAAAGGCCGAGAAGAACGTAAACAAATGCAAATTAGAAAGCGATCACAGCCAGTACGATAAATGGGGAAAAATAGATAAATAAATCGCCGATATTGGCGGGGGCGCAACGAGCGCGGGAAGTCTACTGCCGACTAGTCTTGGCCTCTAACGAGAACAACAACACACATCAACAAAGGGGGAGCACGCAAGCTGGCTCGCGCAATCTGGTCCGCTGTCGGATCGTTCAGCTCAGGTCGGTCAGGCAAGGCGGCGGCGAATAGCCGAAAACTTGTGCGTCTGGTTTTGTAGTGCGGTCGTGGCTAGACCACTATGCGCGAGGCAGAAAGTAAACACAATTGCGCACCAAAATCCGATCGGACACATTTCCACATCTCGCCGCTCTGCTTATTACAAAATTAATCGCTAATTTATGCATCTGCCGAGACTGCGTTGACGCGGATCGTATCGGGCGATGCGATGCTGCTGCCTCGCAATAGGGGGAGGCAGTGTGTTTGCACGGTGGATTCGGGGTGGCGCCTGACCGAAAATTTCGGTTCTTGGAGGCTGTGATGCTAGTGGGAATGCAAATGCAGATGGAAAATTTATTTCATGGAATGCAATTTTTACCCGACTCCGGCCTCGACCATTTGTTGCAATTTTCGTAGCTTCTCCTCCTCGGGCTGTTGACTGGTGCCGTCGAAACCGCTGATTTTCGCCAGACTATTGATTTTCGAAATGCTGGTCAATTTTTGTAAATCGAAATTGGATGCAGCAGGAGGAGGATGGTGATGAGGCTGCTGCTGCTGCTGCTGCTGCTGATGATGATGATGGGTGGCGGCTGCAGATAGTGGCGGTGGTGGCAACTGCTGAGGAAGCGAATGATGCTGCTGTTGTGAGTGCGAATAAATGTCGTGGCTGCTCGTTGAAAGATTTGTAGGGGCGGGGATTAAGGAAGCTGCTGCAGCAGCAGTGGAGCCCGCCGTGGCAATAATCGAAAACGTCGACGGTGGAGATGACGACGACGATGCGGAATCGTTGATATTATGCCGAGCGCCACCACTACCGCCGCCGCTCTGGCCATTTGTGGCAAGGGCAACGACATTTGTTTTTGTATAAAATCCACAGCCACTGTTCCCTATCGTTGATGGTCCTACGGCGACGGCTGCTGCTGCTGCTCCCGCTGCTGTTGACGATGATGTCGTCGTCGTCGACTGCGTACAGTTCTCAATGCGTCTCCAATGTTGCGGCACATTCTGTTCCGACATTTTCACATCAATTCACGCACAACGGTCAATCGCGCACGATTCAAATGCGAAACATTGCGCGTCCGAATAACGAGACGACACGGCAAAGAAACAAATGAAAAATTCACGAAAATCGCTACGCACTGCACAACACTCCAATCTCGTTCGGGAACTCCATTTTATTTCACGAATTTTGACAATTCGATCAGCTGTTATCGGAAATGAGACGCACGGGTTGTCCACGATGTACGGTGATAAATAGCGGTTTCTAATCATTTGGTGAAGAAATCTTATGATGGAAGCACTTTTTAAGGCGGCTGACTGACAAGCATGTCTGTCAACAAATTGCGAAAAGTTTGGCGGGTTGTCACTGATCACTGTATATGTTTGATTCCATTTGGGATCCCGAGCCTTGTGGCAAATTGTTTTGTGTAAACTGTTAATAGTTAGATAGCCGCGACCATCATATTTGCGATGAGCAAACAAAAGTCGCTGATGAGCTTTTTTAATCGTCCAAATGACGAGAATCGGGAGAATCGCTCGAATGATGTTGGGGAGAAAATTTCTAAAAAGGACAGTTCGATAATTGGAAAATCAAAAGGTAAATGCATGTTTATGGACAACAAGAAATTGCTGCCATAACCCCTTCAGCGGGGCATGGGCGCGTCAACATCTCTATGCAAATAAATTTCGGATGGTGCAGTTGCTAGCATGCACCTTTTATTCGAGACATCCTTTGCTGGCAAGCTTATAACGCCGTGGGAGTCCTAATAGTAACAAAAGAATTAGTTGCTTCAGTTTGATAGATTTAGTACACCGAATTCAACATGTCATCGGACCGACTGCGAAGAGATACTCCGTGTATCACATTTCTGCCTGTCCCCGCTACTTCCCAGCAACGCACACTCGTCGGGCACAGATCGGTGCCATGAGTTTCAAGGACATCGCCCTTGGTCGGCCTTCATTGGAAATGGGATCACACTTTATAGTATCTCCAGCAATGAAGTTATCACCTTTCCGCAATGTGTGACCTATCCACTGCCACTTTCGTCGATTGGCACCTTACCTGTACGCCGACAGGGTTATTGGGTCTGAAAATTCTTAAAATTCGACGAAGACAAGAGTTGACGAAAACTTTCAGCTTAAAAAATCATCACAGGGTATGAATTTTGACGAAAACTTTCAGCTTAAAAAATCATCACAGGGTATGAATTTTTCCAATTCTTTTTTGAATGTCTATAAGTCAAAAAATAATTGACGGAGACTTTTTTTAATACTTTTCTGATAACTGCCACCAGTTGACCTATCACCGTTTTCCGGGTTGACGCTGGGGCTTGGGACACCCTGTATATATATATATAAAGGACACTAAAAAAATCTAATGATGCCAATCGATTCCTGGGGTCATGAAACGTAAAGAAAACTAACTCCGGGGTCGAAACTCGTTATTGAAAGAGGGTCGAATAACTGATTTTTCTTCAAAAATCAGTTAAAAATGGGGTCGCCCATCCCACACTGGCAGCCCCGTTTTGATGGGAAATAGTGGTACGATCGGGCTGGCTCGAACTAAAAAGCATGGGGGGGGGGAAGGGTTCGCCAACTCTGAGTCTGGGGTCAAAAAAGGGAAAAAAATGTTGGGGTCGCCCATCTATGACTTTTATTGAATATGTTTATTAACCAAGTTTCAGACTCTTTGCATGATTCTTTTTGAACGACTCTGTTTGAACGACTCATTGGAAAGAGTCAGAGCGTATGTGCTGGCACAGTGAAAAGAGTCATTATGCCCATCACTAAGCAGAGTATAGATGCGTATCAATACTTTCGCTGCATATTGTTGATGTGTGCATGACGTCACTGTGTGCTGAACGAGACGTTGACTTGTAGTATAATCCGGTATTTCTGTATCAGGCCGAGAACTTTTCACCTTACCCTCGTATCACCGTACTGAATGGCGACGTTCCCTTTCCATTTTGGGTGATTAGAAAGGGCAGGGACAGTCGACCATAACTTGCTCAAACCTGTAATTTGGTTGCAGTTATTCAGATGAGTACTTCATTTTAACCTCCTGTGTTCGCCTACTTGTCTATGGATCTCGCAGTTCATCTCGTGAATTCTGGGATCGTCCGGATTTACACTCCTGATGCTATCTCTCTCGTCTGCCAATCTGGGCGGCAGTGGTTGGAAATTGGGCCGAATTTTTGGAATCCGTCCTGCAGGAATGAACTTCGCAGTCGCTTTATTTAGGACTTTCCTAATGTTGGATTCGGTCTTACGTACGTCGGTTGGCGTTGGCAGAGCGAGGAATTTAACGTTGGTGTGGGAGGTGAAGCCGTTCCAATCAGCCTTATTGTGGTTGAGAAACGTGCGGTATTCGGAAGATATGATGTTAGTCGGTTTGCCAAGCCTTATAACGATTGGTAAATGGTTCGAAGATAGTGTTAGGACTGGCTCCCATTGAGCTTCGTTTATGAGGCTAGCACTGGCAATCGTGCTGTCTGGAGAACTGGAACAGGTACCGGCAATACGAGTGGGCGTGTCGCCATTCAATATACAGAAATCTGAAGCGTCAAGTTGCTCTGCTATTGTAATGCCTCTGGCGTCGTTAAGATGTAAGTGCCAGAGTTCATGGTGAGCGATAAAGTCACCAAGCAGGAGGAAAGTGTTGATATTTGGGGCGACCGGTAGCGATGTGTGTTGAGGCATCAGTCTCATAGTAGACTACCGGTATCTGGGGTTCGAATCCCGTCCACGACGACGTTCGTGGCCATGGATGTGTAGGAGGTGCATGCTGGCAACTGCATTCTCCGAAACCAGTTTGTGCCAACGAAACGTCAACTAAGTCACATGGAACAGTTGACGCGCTATGCCCCACAAGGGGTTGGGCGATTGAGTAACCCAAGGGACAACTGGATACCGGTGTTGTATTTTATATATGTTGTAAATTTCAGTATCAACATTGCCGGATTTTATAGCGATTACTATGATTATAAACATAATTAATTTAGTTTAAAATGTATTAGATTTAACAACGAAGAATGTATAAGCATAATTTCATTTTCTGTTTCACTGAAACGTTCTCTTATGTATTTGCAGATACTGAAAAATCGTTTACATCTCCCAGTGTTATTTCCAAGAAGCCAACCGTGAAAAAGAAAAAGGTAAGCAATCTAATTGAAATACAAAAGAATTGGAAACGTTCTAATTTTGACGTGACAACGTGTTACGCTTCTATTGTACTTCAAAAATAGTCCGCAACAATTAGTCGTGGTCGTGGCAAAACACCGGTTTGTCCGCACTGAGTCCTTTACAGGGGGATGAGGGATCAGAATTTTCTTTGGCGCTATCTTTCATATAATTCAGTCTTCATTAGAAAGCTTCCATCATCATTTCCCAGGGAAGGGAAGGGGGAGAGACACATATGTTATTTAGGATAGAAGTTAGTATAGACGCCAAAGTAACTGACAAAAACATTGAAACACAAAAAATTAATGAAATTATAAATTAAAACTCGTTTTGCATCCCAGGCAGTGTAGATACACTGGTATTAAGGGATGCAAAAAAAAGATATTTAAATTCATGAAAAATATAATAAATTTATTAATTAACGCGTCAACGCGGTAACTAAAACTTGTTGGTAAATGCAATTTTCGTGGTGTCTTTAAATTACGTTAAAGGGTTTTCATTGATTTGTAAGTGTTTTTTTAATTTTCGTTTTAGTGATTCGTAAGATGTTACAGAACGAATTTCCAGGGGCAAAGCATTAAAGATCGTTATTGACGATCTAATCGGATCTCTCAATATTCTGTTCGTATACGCAGATGGTGTTCTGTAATTTCCAGCGTTTCTCGTACTGTAGCTATGAACCTCTCTATTTAGTGTCAAAGAAATGGATGTCTTGTTTTTCTTGTTCACAATTTTCCAAATTGTCTTCACTTTCTCCTGAACAATTATTTTTTTTCTAGTGGTAATTTGCCTGCTAATCGATAGACTTCTACAGTGGGGGTTCTATAATCGAGATTATGAACCGCTTTAACAGCTTTGTTGAGCATTCTTCCAATTGCTGAAATATTTCTCGCAGAGGTTTGGCTCCAGATCAAGATACCGTACGTTAGAATAGGCATCAAATGAGCATAAAAAATCATGTTTTTAAGTTGGGAATTCAAGTATCTTTTTCGTCTCAGCAATGCAACTATTGGGCAGAATTTTGCTTTCATTTGATTAATATGATCATTACAAGTAAGTTTATCATCGAAGGCAAGACCTAAGTATTTGAGTTTTTCAGCTCTACTAATAGGTTGGTTGCCGATTTTGATGTTTAATTCGATGTCTATTTTATTTATTTGCTTGATAAACTGTGTTTTTTCGATGTTTATTATAAGTTTATTTCCTAGAAGCCATTGTTGGTAGAGTTTCAGATCATTATTTATCATTTCTTCTGCATCGTTTTTTTTTTCAAGATGTGAGTAACATATTTAGCCCGAAGGCCGGCGTTACATAAGTTATTTACGTACAGTAGGTATAATGTAGGGCCTAGGATAGAACCTTGAGGTACTCCTGAATTTAACACCTTTGTATCGCTGTTAAATTCTGTTATTATAGGTCTATCTTTTAGGTAGTTTTGAATCAGAGTGTTAGCAACACCTCTTATGCCAAGTTCATTCAATATCTCCGAAAGCATTACATGATTAACTGTGTCGAAAGCTTTACTCAAGTCTATGAAAATTGCCGTAACGTATTTTGATTTATCCAACTCGGAGTTTATAAAATGTAATGCATCAATTAGTGCCGCAGTTGTGTTGCTTTCTGCTTGGAATCCGTACTGTTGTTTGTCGAAACCAATAGTCTCATTGATAAAACGTACAATTCTGGTATTAACAACTTTTTCAAATATTTTGCTGAATACACTGATCAATGCAATAGGCCTGTAATTTGATGGATCGTTAGAATCTCCTTTTTTAAATACTGGTTTAATTTTTGCAGTTTTCAAAACATCTGGAAATGTTCCTTCACAGAGGTGTCTATTGATAATTGGGCTTATAAGCGGTGAGATTTCATCGTTGACCAGTTGTAGGTCACTGATTTTTATTTGATCGTAACCAGCTGATACATTCCGCAGGTTTTTTATGATACCGGATACTTCCTCAGAGCTAGTAGGTTCTAAGAATATAGTCTTGGTATTTGTGATGTTAGGGCATCTTATATTCGTTGATGGGCTACTTTGTTGCAATCTTTCTTCAGTTGTAGCGAAGAATAGATTAACATCATTAGCTGAAAGGCTGCTTCCGGTTTCGTCCCTGCGTCCTGCATTGGCTGTCAATTCGTTATTAATTATTTGCCATAATTTTCTGCTATTTCCAGATGCATTGGCGTATTGTCTATTTAGAGAGTTTAATTTAGATTAATGTATGAGTTTTGCAGCTTTGCTTTTGAGATATTTATAAGAAGCAGCTTTGGTTTCATTACTAGGATCAAGTTTGTGTTTTTTGTAGGCAATGTTTTTCTTTTTTAATATTTGAATTATTTCAAAGGAAATCCAAGATTGATGCCTAGTACGGATTTTCTTCAGCGTCGTCGATTCCTCTTTTGCTGATTTGACAATATTTATCAGTTCTTTGAATCCTATTGAACTTTCATTCAAACTACCTAATTTTGTTATTACTTTTGCTTTGTATAAACTTTTGTCAAGAGCTTTTATATATATGACTTCCATTGGTTTTTTGTCCAAGCTAGCTTCTCTTATAGTCAATATTGAGACTTTGTGATCAAGGCCTGCTACATCCAGTAATTTGTATTTGAAATTATTCGTTAAAGTGTTTATTGAGGAGACAACATGGTCAATCAATGTGGCAGTAGAGTCCGTAACCCTTGTTGGTTCTTTATCGTTAATAATGGTCATATGGTTCATCGATAGCATTTCTAGATATTCATTGCATACCGTGCTATTTTTATCTAAGATGTCTATATTAGAATCTGACAGCATTATTAAGTTGTTATATTGAAGGAATATATTATCTAAATGTTCTATCAGATCGTAAGCGTTATCTGAAGGTGCCCTATAGTATGTTCCGATTCTAATAGAAACCCCATTGGTAGATAACTCTAGAATTATTGTGTTATAATGCGGTGTGTTGAATATTACCTTAAACTGTATGCCATTTTTTACGTATATTACGGTACCGCCACCTGTGGTTGATCGACAGTTGAAGGAAGCAGTATATCCATTTAGGTTGAAGAACTCAGTTTCGTTTTGGAACAGCCAAGTTTACTACTACTACTACTTTGCCTTAACCCCTAGCTGGGCATAGCGCGTCAACTACTCCTGCGCGCCATCGTACTCTGTTCTGGGCAATGGGGCGCAACTCCCCAAAAGACTTACCCAGTACCTGACACTCCTTTGCCACAGATCGACGCCATGTGATTCGAGGACCCCCTCTTGGTCGGCCTTGGTTCGAAATGGGGTTCCATTTCATGGCATGCAAAGCAATGCAGTTATCACTCTTCCGCAATGTGTGACCTATCCACTGCCATTTTCGCCTGCGTATCAATTCGTCGATTGGCATCTGACCCGTACGCCGACTTAGCTCTTCATTTGATATTTTTTCGGGCCAGAAAATTCTTAAAATTCGACGAAGACATGAGTTGACGAAAACTTGCAGCTTTCTGGTAACTCCTACGGAAACTTTCCATGTACTGCTCCCATACAAAAGCACTGATAGTACCATGGAGCGAAACAGGCCCAGCTTGGTCTTGATGCTGAGATAACTGCTCTGCCAGATTTTGGACAGCATGCCGTATGCGCGTTTAGCCTGGTTGATACGACGAGCGATGTCCTGCTCCGCACCACCATTTTCGGCAACAATGCTACCCAGGTAGACGAAGTTGTCCACCTTCTCCACAGGCTGCCCATTAATATTGATGGCAATAGGTGTCGGATTTCTTTTTCGCAACGGCGGGCTAAGAACCTTGGTCTTGTTGGTATTAATCTTTAGCCCAACCTTGCTTGCCTCCCTCTCGAGATCTAACGCCATTGCGGACAGATCCATGATTTTGTGGGAGAGTAGGCATATGTCGTCAGCGTAGTCAAGATGTTGTAGATAAGATGTCAAAGTCCATTGAATTCCTCTGTCGAGTCCGGATAGGGCTGCATGCAACACATCGCCGATCACAATGAGGAATAGGATCGGTGAGAGGATGCACCCCTGCCGAACTCCACTGCGAATCTCAAAGTCCCCCGACACCTTACCTTTATGCAGAACGCGACATTTCGCGCCGTCATAGGTTGCCTTAATAATAGCCACAAGCTTCTCAGGGATGCCTCTCCTGCGCAAGGCCGCCCATATAGAATCCCGGTTCACACTATCGAAAGCCTTTTCGAAATCGATGAAAAGCAAGTGAAGCGGAGAATCGTATTCAGCGCATTGCTCGATGATGATTCGCAAGGTGTTAATGTGATCGACACAGGAGAATCCGGATCGAAAGCCAGCCTGCTCTTCATCAATTGTGCTTTCTAAGTGGGCCTTTAGTCTTTCCAGGACGATTTTAGCTATTATCTTGGCAACGGCAGGAAGCACACAAATGCCTCTCCAATTATTACAGTCTGTGAGGCTACCCTTCTTTGGAAGTTTGATGATCAAACCTTCCTTCCACTCAGTGGGAAAGGTCTCTGTATTCCACGCTTTATCAACAAGTGGGTGCAGCAAATCGGCAGTTACGCTTGGCGCTGCTTGATAAAGTTCGGCAGGGATGCCGTCAAGTCCGGCGGCCTTTCCTCGTTTTAGTGCAATAATTGCAGTGACTATTTCCTCTTTAGTCGGGGCAGTGGACCGTATACGCACATTTTGATGGTTAGCTAAATTATCTATATGAGGGGGAACTTCACCAGAGGTTACACGGTTCAAGACCGCGGCGAAGTGTTCTTTCCACCGCCTCATTTGATCTTCTTCCAAGATAAGTAGCTTTCCATCACTATCTTTCACCGGATGTTTGCAGGAGTTACGACCACCTGTAAACTCCTTGATGACACCGAATACGGCATTTAAGTTGTTACTTCTTGCGGCTTCTTCTGCTGACGCTAAAAGAGAATTGGCATAAACTCTTTTATCGCGTCGCACACTACGCTGAACTTCTCGAGCTTTCTGACGGTAAAGGAGTTCGATGCTGCTTCGATTGTCGTCTGATGCTGCAGCCAAACGAACTTTCAGCTCCTTTCTTTCAACAATCCGCTGCCATGAAGCGTCGGACATCCAGGGCTTATTCCGGCAATACGGGTTTGGGCCAAGGATGGTATTTGCGCTATCAATGTACGCATTTTTTATGGCATCCCAGTTTTCGTTTATGTCACTATCTGGGTGACTAGTTATCTCAGCCGCTTTTTGCGCAAGATGGTCATTATATTGTTGTAAGACAGCTGGATTTTTTAGTCGAGCGGTGTTGAATTTGCGGGGCCTGGATCTTTCGTCGCTGGGGCGGCGCACGGCTGCAATACGCAATCGAACATTAGCGATCATAAGATAATGGTCTCTTCCCATCCCAATATCGGCACCCTTCTTGTTTCGCACGTCCAGGAGGCAACTCTTGAATCTTTTACTAATGGCAAAATGGTCGATCTGATTTTGTGTTCTGCGCCGATCAACAGAGGACCAACTGATTTTGTGGTGGTCCTTATGCTCAAACATAGTACCACCGATGAAGAGACTGTGAAAGTTGCAGAACTCTACAAATCTTTCACCGTTGTCATTACGATCACCAAGACCGTGTCTCCCCATCACATGTCTGAGCCCATAGTTATCAGCGCCAACTTTCGCATTCAAATCACCCATAACCATTATAATGTCACCTTTAGGTGTTCTGCTCTGAACGGCGTTTAGTTCTTCGTAGAAGGAGTCTTTTGCCAAGACATTGTCGGGTTCAGTAGGGGCATAACATTGTATTATTGAGATGTTCCTCATTTTGGTCCGGAACCTGGCGGTCAAGACCCTGTCAGAGACCGGTTCCCAGGATAAGAGACAGTTTCGCGCGGCTCTGGTTAAAAGGAGCCCTACACCTGACTCACGATGACTACCGGTAGCTTTACCGGAGTACAACATTACAGTGCTGCCCGTTGGAGAGATGAATGAGATGAACAGCCAAGTTTCATTGATAACGATTACATCGGCTTGTTCAGATACACTTGCCATGACTTCGATCTCAGACAATTTATTTCTGATGCTTCGAGCATTTGCGTAGTAGATTTTGAAGGATCGTGGACTCATTGTGATGTTGATGAGTAATAATTGATCCTGCTAGCTGCAACATTCAGCGCAAATGCGTATTCAGGGCAGTCTTTACTATCTGCGCTATGTCTGCAATCAGTCTTGCCTTTATTTGTGCAATTGACACATTTTTTTACTGATGCTTGGCAATCAGATGATCGATGGTTGCCTGCACACTTGGGACATATATCACTGGAACACTTGCAGTATTTGACTATATGCCCAAATTTTTGACACTTGAAGCATCTTTTTACATCAATAATTTCTGCACAATAGTAGCTAGCATAATCAATATTTACGTATCTGTCAACTAGCCTTGAAAATATTTCACCTGAGACCTCAAAAATGGCTGTGTATTTGTTTTCCTGCTTCTTGTAGTTTTTATATTGAAGAGACCTGATTTCTATATCTGACCTAATGCCGTAATTCAGGGATATAATTTCCAGCTTTAGTTCATCGCATGAGTACTTCCTATTTAGTCCATAAATTGCCAATTTCGGCAGTCGACCATTTATGGAATCTATGTGGTAGTTGTTGCCCATTTTCGACTTCAGACCATCCAACAGTTTTTTGCAATTGGCTTCATTATCCGATTTCAACAACACACCTCCATCCCTCAGATTTCGAGTATATGTTATTGGAGTGTTGTTTTCACGGGGAACAAAGTTTTGTTTGACAGAAGACAATGTTGTTTCACTGCTTTGGGTCGATTTCGGTTTAATTATCACACCCCCATTGTATGTTTTGGACTTATCAACTGCCTTTTTGTCGATTTTCGACACCTCCGCAAATGACTTTTGTCCAAAACATGGTTTGGGAGAAGTAGATAATTTAACGTCATCTATCTTCTTAATGGCAGATGAAATTTTGTCGTCGATATTTTTTAGCTGTCTTTGAATCACTGAGTCAATTTTGTCTTCAACTTTGCTGGTGATATCGCAAAGTTGTGAGACTTGGCATTCACTTTTTTTGTATTTTGTCCACTTTGTGCGGTCACTGTCACATAACCAAATAAATCCGCGTTTCGCCTGCATGCTCTGGATTGCTTTATAATCGTCAATTGATACTTTCATGCAATCTATATGGTGCCATTTGGAGCAGAAACCATCGCATAGTAATGCCTTCTGTTCGTTGCTGACAACTTTTTTACATTTCGGGCAGTTATTGGACCCAGAGTTGTCTGCAACATCAGCATTAGTTGATTGCGGCATATTTGCGAAAATTTTGGACAAAGGAAGTACCGTTGTCGACAGAAACTAAATACGGCTGGAGGAAAAAACGAAAATCAACACAAAACTTACTAATCAATTCACGTTTTATGTTGTAAATTAATCACTCTTCCTATTATGTTTGGTTTGATCAATTTAAATTAACAATTAAACCACTTATTTGCACTTAACAACAAAAAATTTAACAAGTTATTCACTGAGACGTCTATATCGGGCGCTTGTCAATGTGACGACTTGCATCTCGTAGCTTGTGCTGTGGCTCAGTTTTGGTGTGATAACGATAACGAATATCTATATTCTCCATTTCCAGACACCCGCTATAGTTTATCTGGACTCATCAAGCGATGAGGATTTTGAAAAATCACCTGTTCGTCCTCTGTCCGTTTCAAGAAAGCCTAACACTCCTAAGCAAAATGTGTCAAAGAACACTGTCCATGCAGTACTTGACTCCTCGGATGATTCAACAGTTCAATCGTCCAAATCAACGACACCGACCAAATACAATTTGGATAATATCGATTTGGAAATTCAGCAGGACGCAAAATACCAGTCGGCTATGGACAAATTGAATGAAAACCTTCTAAAACTCTCACAATCACCGTCCATAACACCGCCTAAAATTTTAGTAAACGTTTCACCGTCACCTGTAAAGCGAGAACAGGTCAAACGAGTTACTAACAAATCGACAAAGCCCAGTCCTAAAAGTGAACCCAATAAATCGACTGATGAAAAAGTGGAGATGAAAAGTGAAATAAAAAAAGAGCCTTCCAGTGACACTCGAAAAGAGTTCGAATCTGAATTAAAAAGTGAAGTAAAAAAGGAATCACCTATCATGGATAATTCTCGAAAATTAATGTCAGATAAAAACAAAAAAGATTTGAAACCTCCACGAATCGAAAAAAGTCAGAAAAATGTTGGCGTACAAACAAATACTTCCAAATCGGACGAAGCGAAGGATGTTAAGTGTCCTCCGGTGGTGTTCGATGATAAAATGGAAGACTATCTTTGTGATCTGCTGAAATCATCGTCGTCCACGGCCAAGGCTGAGGTAAGGAGCTTGCATTGTCATAACAACATAATTTACTTGTAGTTTTGCTTATTATAGTATTTCCCCCCCTAGGAAAATGAGCTCGCCATCAAACAGAATCTTGCCTCCTGCAAATCAACATATTTCGAACTTCTCGAAAAATACTGCTCAGTTCTCGATCAAATCCCCGCCGACTATTTCAAGCCCATTGAGGGCTTCAGGACAAACACATTCATCAAATTGAAAATTGTCCGTCAGAAATTCAAAGCCAAAATGAAATTGTTCGAAAATAATTTGAAGAAATTGGAAAAGCAGAGAGAGCAACCAAAAGTCCAACCGCAAAACGATGATTATCCCTACGATGAGGAAGAAGAGATTATGAATGAAATGCGGGCGCAACAAAATGCTCAACAGAGGCAAGTGGATCTCGAGCAAGAATATCTGCAATCGTGTGGAATGAATGTGGCAACGAACTCGACCACGACTAAAAGGCCTTCGTGGAATGAAATAAGTGCATCGTCATCGTCGTCGTTAGAACCGAAGCAGCCACTTCAGAACGTTCCAAAAACCAATAAAACAACAGAATCCCCATGGAATACTCCTGGACGTGACGTGAACAAGTCGCCAGACACTTCAACACATGAGTCACCGCCGGCACGGTCAAACAATCAACACAACTATGATCCTTATGATAGTGACGAGGAAATTGTAGCAACCCCCAAAAATCAGCCGGCGAACAATTCCTTTTTCTGCCAATTGGGTAGCGTAAAAGATGTGCTCAAGCGGACTGACGATAACAATACGAAAAACTTGAAAACAGTAGCAGTCAACAGGACGCCGTCAACAACGAAACCATCGTCTTCCTCAGTTGTGAAATCACCGTTGTTCAGCAAGAGTCAGAATATTCGGTTCACCGATTCTATCGAAAATGGCGAAGACAGTGACGTCGATGACATTATGAACCACGTTCGGGAGGAGAAAAGACTGCAAACCGGCAAAGGTTCAGACTACAATGGCTACAACTATGAACTCTTGCAGTCGGTTGGAAAGAAATCAACCAAAACTCCGCCGGAATCGGCTCAACCACGTGTCAGTTTCCAGCCCAACGAAATGCCTTCGGCAATAAAAAGCCATAAAAGCAGTGTGAACAACACAACAACAGCAAATGACGGAAGGACACAATTGATTGAGCTCGATGATAGTGTTGTCGAGCTGGACGACGATGGCTGGCAAAAGTACAGTATCGATGACTTCACCGAAGATATTCCAGCACAATTTACAACGGCATGGGAAGTTCATCGTCGTGAGAAGGAGAGTGAAGCGATTGTCGCCACCATTCCTCCGATCACCGAGAAAACCAAGAAACCCGCCGAGTCCAATGATGTTTTCCAAAGGCCGTCTGTGGCCAAATTCCACGGACATGTACAAAATGACGGCGCAACCGGGGAATTTGATGGCTTCAGTTATGAACATTCGGAGCGTTTGCGTGAGGCGTTCAGCTACTTCTTCGGATTGAAAACATTCCGACCGAATCAGTTGCAAGTTATCAATGCGGCTCTGTTGAAACATGACTGTTTCGTGCTAATGCCAACGGGAGGTGGAAAGTCGTTGTGCTATCAATTGCCGGCCGTTCTGAGCGAAGGTGTAACGATTGTTATTAGTCCGTTGAAATCGTTGATTTTGGATCAAGTCAATAAGCTATCGTCTTTGGATGTATGTAGAAAAGACATAGGTGCTACAAATGCATTTGTTTAAATCATGACATCTTTTTTCTCTTTTAGATTTATGCAAAAAATTTGTCGGGTGACCAGTCAATGACTGAAAGTAGAGCGATTTTTGTGGATCTCGAATGTACACCGCCTCGAATAAAATTATTGTATGTAACGCCGGAGAAGATAACAAGCTCGCCGAAACTTCAGGTAAGATCTATTTCTGAATTGTTCTAGTTCGGCTGTGGTCAAATTGCGAGACTCCACGGTGGTTAAGTGTGTAGACGGTGACAGAGAAGAAGCAAGAGATCATTGCTTCAAGCGACCCATTTCTTCTTTTCTACAAGGAAGCACTGAAGGTATTAGCGATAATGGCGACCGTGACGTGCTGTTTACCACATGGACCAAAGAAGTGAGGCAACAACTGGATAATGCAGTTGACGGTCAAACTATCCTAAAATTCTCGGTGTCACCCTTGACCGCATGGCTACCTTCTCGGCCCATGCGTCAACCATTTGTGACAAGATGAGAAGCAGGAACAAAGTCCTCAAAGCTCTAGCTGGCAGTTCCTGGGGAAAGCCAAGGATACCCTACTAACGACTTTAACGACTTACCAGTCTATCGGGAGATCTGTGGCCAATTATGCGGCTCCCATCTGATCAGAAAACTTATGCGACACTCCATGGAGGAACGTCCAGACCTGCCAAAATGCAGCTCTTAGAACTGTCACAGGCTGCCTACTGATGTTGTCGCAGGACTACCTTCAGCAAGAAACCAGAATGATGACCCTAAGAAGCCACAACACAACACTTCCTAGAGCAACTAGGACTACACTCGCCCAACTTCGTTCTGGTTGGTGCTCACGTCTGAACTCGTACCTATCCCGTATTGATAACGACATACAGAACTCCTGTCTAGCCTGTGGCCTCACTCCACACGATGTTGAGAACATCTTCAGCTCCCACGCGCCTAACACCCACTGCGCTAGGGGATAATCCTATTGGGCAGCTGCGTTTCTACACCTGAACACTGAGGAAAACGTGGGCAACCAAGCTTTGTGACACACACACTCATTGGATATCAGCGCGTCGCTACTACAACAACCGTGGCGTGCCGTTGGGGGAATGCAAGGAGATTGAGGGGAGTATCTATTTCGAAAACAGTCCAGGGCCCCCGTCCCTTCTGCATCATCGTGGCGCTACAGCTCGACGTCGGGCCTTGCCTGCGTGGATCGTTGTTCTCCAATTATCTCGGTCACGTGACCGCGTCCTCCAATTTTAGAAGCCCAGTGGCTGCTCGGCGTTCGCATATACTGAGCTCTCCCAACGAGCTATCGGTTGTCTACGCAGTCTCGCTCCGTCGACTCATTCTGCGTTCATTGCTCTCTTTAGCATGCGATCATCGTCCATTCGTTTTACATGCCCTGCCCATTGCAGTTGTAATCTGACGATTTTCGAAACTTCCAGCTCATCGTACAGTTTTAGTTTCAAAGGGGGTTTTATTCTGTTAGCCTTTATAATAACATTCATTGTCTTACGTGTCTAACTTCTTCAAACTAATGTTACAATATCTGGGGCGGCTGTATATATTTCGTCCGCCCTTTACATATCTGGCATTTTGCCTCTCTGCATTTAATATTTTTGTTTCGCATTTATTTTATTTTTTTAAGTTATTCACATGTCTTGAGAGTTAGATTCTAGCTTGCTTAGCCTAATACTTTTTTTTTATTATGTATATATATAGGTAGAACTTAATCTTATCTTATTCCTAGTATATAATTATATAAGTTGCGGAAAACCATTGAATTGCCAGACTTTATGATGCTCGGTCTAGGTCACGCCTTCGACTCACTGGATGTGTTGTCGTCACGAGCCATAGCTTTTTGATGGATGTTTTTAATTTTGTTGTTTGGATGGTCACCCGCTGCCTTAAAGAATCTTTGCGTGAGTTCAAGGATTCTGTCTTCGAGGGTATTCAAATTCGCGCAACTGTAAATGTAACTTCACCGATGATAATATTGTACAATATTTTTGGCTGGTGGTCCATAAATGATTTCGAACAAGTGAGCCAAGTCGAGCAAGCATAGGTAAGGATGGGGCAGAGACGGGTTTTATAGGCAATAATCTTGACTCTCTGGGACAAGACAATCCAACCGGCCGTGAAAATAAAAACTGGATTTTTATTGAAGTTGAGATAAGCCTTTTGAATACTATTCTTGACGTGGGGGTTGAATTTGACGAACTTATTGAATAAGAAACTTATAGTAAATAAGGCATTGAGGCCGAAGCGTGGATGGTACTATTGCCGACTTGGACAATAAGTTTATTTGCTTTTTTGTTCAGGGATTGAGACCCGACATATGTTCCCGGGTTTCTAAAAACCCATACTTGCGTTTTGTCTTCATTAATTCGGATACCCCAACTTTTTAGATAGTGAGCTAGTTGAACTAAGTAATCAGTCACCTTATCAGCACCTATTTGGGGCTTCTCGTCTGCAGCAAAGATGAGTGTCGTCTGCATACTGTATCATTTCCGTTTGTGGATCTGTCGGGGTTGGAATATCCGCCGTGAAGACATTATATAGAACAGGACCCGTAATTGAGCCCTGGGGGACCCCTGAGGAAACTGGGGATATGTCAGATACTTCGTTTCCAAGCGCAACTTGGAATTTCCTGTTTGTGAAGAAACTAATGGCAATTCGAATTACCGAACTTTATGAGTTTATAGACCAGGCCTTGATTCCACAAACAATCAAAGGCCTTTTCAAGGTTTAACGCACAGACGACTATTGGAATATTTCCGTTGTCAAGATTGCCTCGCACTGAATCATGCAAATAGGCGAGAGCATGTTGAGCTCCGTGTTTTGCACGAAACCCGAATTGATGGCTGAGGATGATGTTAGCATCTTCGCAATATCTTAAATAAGGTTCAGCCAGACCTTCTCGAATAGTTTGCCCACATTCGAGAGCATGGAGATTGAATGAAAGTTACACGGCTCGTGACTTTTGCTTTTTTTTATGTATAGGGATGATTTTAGCAACTTTCCATGCGTCAGGGAAATATCCATTGTTTAGACAATTGTTAAATATCACTACTAGTAGCTTGATGGCTGCTCCCGGTAGCCTTTATGACAAGATTAGAGATACAATCCACCCCGAAGGATTTCTTTTAGTTTAAGGTCTTTGTTAGAGTTTGTAGATAGCTCGGAGTGACCAAGATACTGCTGTCGGGAGGATTGTCTGATTTATTTTGGGAAGAAAATGTACATATCGTTCTCAGGTTGGCAGATATCAAAGTTTGATACCTCTAACCTCGCCCGCCCTGTTGTTTCAAGGCTGTCGTCAGGAGGAGGCATATTGCCTCTGAAAATTTTTCGAAAAAAGTTGTAGTTGTTCCTCTTTACTGTTAACCTGTATCCTATTTAAAGTTATCTTAAGTTCTGGCACATTGAACTTGCCAGAGAGAGAGAGAGAGAGTTTATCTCTTTAAACATTTGGGGGCTGGGTTTTATACTCGAAAGTCGATCTGTTAGTCTTCTACTGCGAAACGAATTTATATTATCCGCAATTATTTTGCTCAAATAGTCAATTTCTTGAACGATTGAATGATATTCGTCACTGACCCTGTTACTGTACCTATGATAGGAGTTTTTTAGTTTGCGCCTCTTTAGTTGCCGAATTTTCAATAGGAGCACAATCTCCGCAGGGAGAGGGTCGTGCTTTAATTTGGAGGAAGTGATGCAAGTTGTGTTTTCACCGATTGCTTTAGTTATGGAATCGTTAAAGCTCGTGATTAGCGAATCGATATCATCGTTGGTGAAGTAAATGGCCTGATACTCGCTGTGAGTATAGTCCTTGCTCACGCCCCATTCCACTGTCGATCCAAAGGAGCTACTGACAAATGTAAGGTCGATAATGGAGCCTGTACTTCCTCTTCTAAAGGCATTACTACCGCCTGTATTCATAAGGACGACGTCCAGTTGTGAGAAAGCTTCAAGGAGTACTCGTCCCCTAGCGTTTGTAGCTCCACTTCCCCATCCAGTGGCCCACGCATTGAAATCTCCCGCGATTATTACGGGACTGTACGTGCTGGCATCGCGAACCAGTTGGGTTAGCAGCCGGTCGAACTCTTCCAGGTTCAGTCTCGATGGGGCGTGCCGTTAATTTGCGCTCTCACGAATCCGTTGATTGGATCAGATACATTTTGGAAGGCATGTCTTCCACATGACCAAATGGATGCCTGTTTATATTCGTCCGCCACCTAAATTGAGCTGTTCAAATTTTTATATTGATCGCAGACGATCGCCACGTCAACGCCCTTTTCTCTTAGTCTATGACAGCGGATCTCGTGCCGCCTGACGGTGATTTAAGTTGATCTGAACCAGCTTCACTTACGAGTTTGTTGAAGAGCCTTCTTATATGCGGGGCACTTAATACTGCCAGTCGATTGCTTGTAGTCCATTTCCTTATTCTCGCAGCATAGCATGCATTTCGGCTCCTTGTCGCATGTTTTAGATTTGCGCCCTCCTTCGCCACATTTCTGACACATGTTTGATCTGTCTTGTTTGCTATTGTACTCTTTCGCTAAGTGACCACAATCAAACCACCTGAAGCACCTTTCAATAGATATTTGTTCCTCTACTCGACAATTTGCCCATCCAACTTTAACTTTTCCTCTTTCAAGTACTTTATTTACAACATCCGTTGGTAAGCTAATGGTGGCTATTTAGCACTGAAGCGTCTCCCGTCATCAGCAACGGCCAAGGGCTTCAAACCCCTTCAACGCCAATTGGCGTTGCTACAACAACAATGACAGCTGTAAATTATTCACTGATGGTTCTAAAATGGATTGTGGAGTCGATGCAGTGATCTTTTGTGAGAAGGAGTTTGCCTGCTAGCTGAGGACGACTAGGCAGGTGATGGAGATAGAGTCAGTCTTTTGGAGTTGCTAGGGTCGGTCATTTGGCTGATTGTTGGTGTTGATTTCGAAAGAATAGCCGCACGGGGGTTTTCTTCGCTAACGAACCGTAAAGCGCAAGGGATATACATATAAATATACCAGCAAAGTTCGTGCGCATATGAGACAAAAGTTGAGACGGCCGACTTTAAGTGGCCGAGTCTCAATTCCAGGAGTTGCTCTTCGATTCGTTTTGTGGATGTTCGGAAAACCGAAATGAGCTTTAATGCGTCGAATTTTACTTCATTTGGATGGTTCACAACTATGGCCCTAACCAGATTGAACGCAGAATGCAGTAGCAGCGGCGGAAGTAACAACAACAACGGGTAGATTTGTCGCGGTGACACAGCGGCGATCTACGGCGATCAGATCTACCTCTTGTTGTTGTTGCTTCTGCCGCTGCTGCTGCATTCTGCGTTCAATCTGGTTAGGGCCTATGTTGTGCGTTTGTTGGAGAACGCGAAGTTCCAAACTACTCATGAGAGTCGTGAATTTTTCCGAGTCGGAAATTGCACGATTTGTGACTAAAATCGCTTCAATCTGCGCGAACCAAAGTTCCACGTCCTCGTACAAGAACGGGGGTAGAAGGTCGAGTGCTTTTGTTGGATGCTCCACGTTCAAATTGCCAACTGACTTGTTATTTGACATTGTAATATACACGGCGTATCTTTATCGCGCTCGGTGGCCGTGGTCGTTCGGTTACCGCTCTACGGCTACGGCACTAATCTAGAGCTCATAGTTCAAATCTCCGCGCGATCAAAAACTGCCTGTGAGTACTAATAGAAATCTCACAGTGGTCCGAGATTGTCAGTATAAAGACAACGCGGATAGGAGGTGCATGCTAGCAACTGCTTTTCCGAAAAGTAGATATGTTATCGAAACGTCAACAAGGCATAGCCATGCTAGAAATGTTGACACGCCCATGCTTCTGGAGGGGTCAAGGCAATTAACATGTCCGATTCGGTAGGATCGTCAATTTAGTTTGCAGAGAGACTACGTGCTCCTGCGACACAAGCGGCTACGAGCGATAGGGATCGTTCATTGCAAACGTTTTCGCGCCTCAGTTCGCTTAACTACTTCAATCGACAAAGTTCATCTTTCGAATACATTTCTCGAAACAACGCGCGGCAATTAGCGGCAAATCCAAATTTTTTTGAATTTGGCGCTCGTTCTGCTTCTCACAAGTAGACGCTTGTAGCCGCTTCGCTCAAATACGCTTGCTGTGGACGCAGGTTCAAGAAAATCTTTAACTTTGGGTGTGCCGCGCATTGCCGCATGACACTGGTGCCGCGGGAGCGCTTAAATACACTTCTGCAGTGGTCGGCGTGATTCCTATCCCTTGCCGCAAGCGCCTGAGGAGCTGAGAAATCGAGGAGAGAGATAAATAAATAAATCGTTGGACGCATGCACTCATTGTCCAAATCGAATCACATGTCACAAGATATGGTGAAGATAGGGAATAGCTACACAGATCAAGCAAGGCACAACCCACTAGAATTTCCAATTAAGCATTTCGTTAAGGACGCGAAATACTTGCTCATTCATTGTTCAAGCTTTACGGGAAAACGGCAAAGAACTGAAAGTGAACTGTGCATTGACATTAGCCTACAAAAATTGGTGGAAAATTTGCGCGTGATTTGGCAGGTACAGTGAGCCGCACTGTATGTGGTATTCACACGAAATTCTGGAAGGAGAGAAGAGTTGGAGAAGAATAATCTTCAGCTTTGCTCTACCTGGACTCCCAAGTTGCAGGGGACGACCGGTGGGGTCGTCGAGAAGCATCACAGCAATGAAATGCTCATTTCAACATATAAAATGACTTTAAAGGCTGCTGCGGTGTGGAGCACTTGATAAAGTGCTGGCAATAGGTCAATGGATAGAGCGTCGATTTACCAACTGAGACGTCGCAGGTTAATGATTGCCTTGCGGTTAAATGGGCAAGATGTGTATGGTAGCAACGTACATCGCCCGAAACCAGTTATATGCTAACGAAACGTCAACCAAGCCTCTTATGAGTATTTTACGCGCTATGCCCCCCCCCCCCCCCCCCCCTTGGGGTCACGCCAAATATTGTAATCTAATTCTATCATATACTTTTATCCCCCAGGACACTTTTGACGCTTTATATGCTAAAAACTACATTGCAAGGTTTGTTATAGACGAAGCGCATTGCGTATCCGAATGGGGTCACGATTTCCGACCGGACTATAAAAAACTCGCCGTACTACGTGCTCGCTTCCCCAATGTAAGTCGCAATTTTCATTTGTCCCTGAACAAAAACTGGGTCTATTCTCGTACTTCCCTTTTTCAAGGTACCCATGATGCTACTCACTGCCACCGCAACGCCACGCGTTCGCCTCGACATTCTCAAACAACTCACCATCACCCGCTGCAAATGGTTCATCTCGAGTTTCAATCGTGTCAATTTGAAATATATTGTGCTACCGAAAAAAGGTGATAGCACCCTGTCCGATATCGAGCATTTGATCAAAACGAAATTCAACTCGGTGTCGGGTATAATTTATTGTTTGTCGCGTAAGGATTGTGATCGCGTCGCAGCCAAATTGAAATCAAACGGCATAAAAGCGGCCAGCTATCATGCCGGACTTACGGATAACGTGCGAGAATCCGTTCAAAAAGATTGGATCACGAACAAGTTTCGCGTGATTTGTGCTACAGTCGCTTTCGGGATGGGCATCGATAAGCCTGACGTGCGTTTTGTTATACATTTTTCGTTGCCCAAATCGATGGAAGGCTACTATCAGGAGTCGGGACGTGCTGGACGCGATAGTGAAGTGGCCTATTGTATTTTATATTATAATTATTCGGATATGATACGATTTAAGAAGATGATTGACGGTGAGTTTGAAAAAAAAGGTCTTCGTAAATGTGGTCTAAATTTGTTTGTTCCAATATTTCAATCGCAGCCGATAATCCACCGCTTGAAGTGAAACAAGTCAACTACACCAACTTGAATCGTATGGTTGGCTATTGCGAGAATGTCACCGATTGCCGTCGAGCTCAGCAACTTGAATATTTCGCCGAACATTTCACCAGGGAACAATGTTTAGCCAACCGCGGTACGGCCTGTGATAACTGCCTTAAGCAGCATCAGTATAAGGTAACTAGGACTAATTCTTGCTTTCAATGTCGGAAATAAAATGTCTACCAACATTTTGCAGCAAGTGGACGTAACTGAAGACTGCAAAGTCATTGGATACTCTATACGAGAGCTGTGTACCGGCCGGAATCGATTTACTCTACTTCAAATGGGTGAGCCTATCTTGTCAATGTACGGTGGAGTTCCTTATTGACTCAACATATTTCTAATTCCATTTCCAGTCGATGTCTACAAAGGTTCGATGGTCAAGAAAGTGGTTGACAACGGTCTGAATCTTACACGATACCATGGACATTTTAAAACATGGAATCGAACTGATATCGAACGTCTATTGCATAAATTAGTTGTTGAGGAATACTTGAAGGAGGAGTTGATTTTCGCCCGCGACATTCCGCAAGCCTACATACGACTGGGTCCAAAAATCGATCAGTTGATGCGTAACTCGGTGAAAATTATGTTCGCATTGAAAACGACCAAGGCGCCGGTCGAAAATGTTGAAAACGATGTCGCGCAGACGAACGTGTTCAATGACGTGGGCACCACGAAAAAACTGAAAGAACTCTCGGAGCGATGCTACAACGATCTACTCGACTTATGTCGCAATATTGCCACCGAGAAGAATATCACGATGAACAGTATTATGAATATTGAAGCGCTTAAAGCGATGGCGGAACGACTGCCGGCCAGTGCCGAAGAAATGCAATCGATTCCGCACGTCACGAAAGCCAATTATCTCAAGTATGGTCAAAAACTACTCGAAATTACATTGGGATATGCAGCCGAGAAATTGTGTATTATCCAGGACTATGAGGAGGCGCAGGCTGTTGAAAAGCCTCAACCAGCTGCTGCTAAACAACCGGCGGCGAGCACTTCTTCATGGTCACGGACGACGACGGCTAATAATGACTATGACGGTGTTGACTGGGAAAGCTATTCGGCTGATGCAGCAGGTTCAACGGGTAGCCAACGGGGGCGAGGAGGAGGAGGAGCTAAAAGAAAACGCGGCTGGTCTGCAGGTAAATCGCCGGCTAAAAGACGACGAACAAAAGCGGGTGGAAAAAAGAGTCCGGCAAGAGCGAGAGGATCGCCGAAAAAGAAGTGGTTGGGGAAGAAAACAAGCGCGACGAGTTCTTCGACGGCAAAAAGTACGAAAACTGGATCGGTGTCAGGTGAGAGTAGAGAATTGAGAGCAATTAGGGGTACTCGTTCTTTAATTTACAAATGTGTTTTTCTTTTCAGGTTTTTCATTATTACCAGTGCCCGGTAGTCTAAGGTAGTCATAGGGTCAAGTTGAAATGTTAAGTTATTTTTACTCGTTTTCCTTTATTTGTAGATATTAGCATGTATTAAAGTTTTGTAAAAAAATGTTTGTATTTGATTTCACCTGGTTCGTTCTAGCCTGAAGGGGTAAAGTGTAGGCTATGACCCCATTAAGTTTTTTGGACCTTTATGGGTTGAAGCGTTTCGGAAATTACTATAGAGAAAAAGTTCTTGGAGAATCTTAAAAGCAAGAAATCGTCAGTAAAATTATTTCAATGCTGTAAAGAGTACGAGCCTCAAGGTCGACACACACGGCAAGCATTTTGGTCGCGAGCATGCATCGAACCACGCCAAATAAAATAAATAACTGGCGCAACAGTCCAATTTGAACCACGGCCTCGAGATGAGTTAGCATCATCTCATTTTCTAGATCGTGACGGTTTTTTGTGCAGAGGTATGTGATCAGCAACACGCTCAACCGAGTTATTTACCCCATAATGGGTACTCATTTAACAGCTGAGTGGGCTCGTAGTCCGACACGTAAATCCCCGGAATCGAACCGGGGCCCAGTGCGTTGAAGGCGAACGTGCTAACCGTTGCGCCATCCGGACTACACCAACCACGCCAAACTCTATAGAAAAAAAAACTCATTCCACCGTTCTATGATATTTGATGGTTCGATGGAAGGTCGGTCGTGGTTGCGTGCGTTCATGTGTGGCAAACTTTAGTGTGGTCGAAGGGTGAAGGAATGGTCGTATTGTTAGGAAATGCGTATTAAGGCGTAAATTCTGCCTCGCTCGCATTACCAAAAAAAGGATATCAGTACGTCTGCCCTATTACAGAATTACAAATAATATTCTTCCCTAAAATAACCGAAAGTTGGCCATTCATTATCCGTTCCGATGATGACTTTTGAGACATCGCCTACTCCCACACAGTCAGGGGGTTAGGCAAAATGCGCCCGCCTAACCCAGGAAGGGATGGGAGTGCGGGGTTCCCCAAATAGCCTCAGGCATCCTCACTGGCTAATTTATTTTCGATTCGCTTAGGGAACTATTTTGTTTCTAAATCCGCAATCGAACATGTGCGAACACTTTTTTTTTTGTTTCTACCGCAAGCGAGGCATTAAGTGACGCCTTGGTACCCAGCTCTTAATTGCCGATAGACGAGCTAGTTATAAAACGCGGTCACTAGCTGAGAAGGTTTTGGTACTTAGTTGTGCCGGACAGTCTACGCTCTACGCGATCCTTCCTTCAGCCTCCGACTTCGCCAAGGCTCGTATTCGTTACAAGACGTTACGCCGACACCGCATTATTCGTAAGAGAGATCAGTTTCAGCAACCACTCATATAAAGCCGGTACCACATTTTTCGTGACTTGCCGAGTCACTACCTCTGCTGATTTATGTCACAGTGCTGAAAGCGTAATTCCATAGCGGAAGAAGAAATTAAACATGACCGAACAAATGTCGTTAATTAAGGAAAAGTATAGAAATTGGCCGAAGCTACTTTATAGTTAAGGTATATGGGGAGCATTCATCTAGTTCTGTCATATTCCATATTAGGATGACAATACGCCCCTGATCACCGAATCCATGGTCATCTACAGCTACACAGATGGTTCTAAGACCGAAAGTGGGGTCGGGATTGGTGCTTACTCGGAGAGGATGGGAGACTTATCATTCTGACTTCTCAAATTCCGTAGTGTTCTACAGGCATCTCTCTAATTGGCTTGACCCCTCCAGGGGCATGGGCACGTCAACATCTCTAGCATTTCTATGCCTTCTTGACGTTTCAATAACATATAACATACTTTTCGGAAGTGCAGTTGCTAGCATGCACCTCCTATCCGCGCCGTCTTTATACTGACAAGCTCGGAGCACTGTGAGAGTTCTGTTAGTACTCACAGGCAGTTTTTTTGATAGCGCCGAGATTTGATCTCTGAGCTCTAGATTAGTATCGTAGAGCGGTGACCGAACGATCACGGTCACCGAGCGCGACAGGCATAGGCTTCGGCGATTTCGCAAGCTCTGACCTGGCTTTTGAGTCATGTCGTGACTGCGAGAGACATTACTATTTACACGGACACTCAGGCAATTCAATTACTTGAATCCGTCCTGACTACATTAGTGAGACCTGTCGCTCAGTTATCAAGGAGTTGGGTGGCTTTTTCAATACCCTCTGTTGGATGTCGAGCCATAGTGGCTTTGTGGGCGACTATAGGGCGGATGGGCTGGCTCGTGGAGGAACAATTGGTGTTGTTCATGATACAAGGAAGACTTCCTTGTATCATGGGTGTTGTTGAAGGGGACCACAAATACATTAAAATGCCAATCGTATTGTTTGAAATCAATATCATTATATTCACGCATAGCGCTTTTTTTCCCTATAAGTTTTTAAGAATGAATGGAGTATAGCACTACCACTACTAGTGCGATCGGCTTTAATGCTGAAAAATTTTTGTGTGGAGTGCATTGCCAACTTAATATTGTTGTATTGAGTTGGTAGTGCTATACTCCATTCATTCTTAAAATCGTATTGTTATCTAATGCTATATTTATTTCGCCAGTATAAATAATCACACGCCAAATCCAATGATACGCCAATAAGTCGTTTGTTACTAATCGCCACGATCGCCAGATCTTAATGACAGCACCAGAAGAAATGCCATCCACCGCCTGTTGTGTATTCCACTGCGCACCATCGGCCAGACTCATGATACAAGGAATACAAGATAAGGCATTCCCGTGTTTCATTTTCGTATTTTTCAGCGCATCACGCCAATGACGTAGGTATTCAAGAGCCGGCATGCGCAATTCCATATCTTGTATTCCTTGTATCATGGGCCAGACTCGCCTCGCCCGACGTACACACACATTGAATGTCTGTTCTCCGTGTCTATGCTGTGCCTCGTCTCATAGTACCACGAGACACAGTGGCACCGCGCTTTGCATCAGAGCCAGGTGGACAGGGCCAACATAAAATGGCCAAACGGGAGCACGTGTCAAACGACAAGGATGATTTGGCCGAAGCTTGACTCTAGCCACTTTGCCACACCTCGTATTCCTCACAATGACTATTGCAGGAGTTGTGAGGACTTGGATGAGGAGGAGAGCGCTCATCACCTTCTTTGTCACTGTCCGGTCTTGACCGAGAGGCAGTGGAAATATCTGGGTTCTTGGTTTTTTCCAGGATCTGGAGGACCTTAAGAATATGAGCGTAGTGTAGCTCAATCGCTATATCACCAGTACAGGCTGGTTTTAAAATTTAGGCTAATGAGAATATCTGACCCAATTGTGATCTAGTGCTGTGTGATATCACTGCAGCCCATTTACCTAACCTGCAGCGATCAGTTTGTGGGCCAACTTTCTGGAACTTAATCATTCAGGAGCTGCTTCAGAAATTCTTACAAGAGGGATGTATTCTTCAAGCATTTGCCGATGACTTGTTGCTGATATGTTTTGAGAAGGACCTAACGAGACTCCAAAACAAGATCAATTACTGCCTGCGCATTGTTGCGGAATGGGGTGAAGAAGTCAAACTATGCTTTAATCCAGTAAAGACCCAAGTCATCGCGTTTACTACAAAGCGCAATCGATCAACATTTCTATGAACAGCATTAATGTGCCTTTTCAAACAGAAATCAAGCTTCTTGGCATCGTTATTGATCGGAGCCTCAAATTCGCATCGCATGCAAAATACATAATTCAATGAGCGCAGAGAACATTTATTAATCTCTGTAAATTTGTCCGTCCTACTTGGGGCATATAGTAGGAAAATGTAGAAATTTTGTATCATCGTGTTGTAGTTCCAATGATCACCTACGGCTCACTCGTATGGGTGCGTGCAACAAAATTCGTTTATGTTAGGAGATGTTTACGCCAGTTTGAACAAAAATTTGCAATTAAGGCTATTCGAGGCTTTCATACCGTGTCAGGAGTTGTAAAACGTGCCATACACACACCGATCGATCGGCCGATCCGTCGCCCGAAATCGATATCGGCCGATGGATCGGCCTGTGTATGTGGAAATCGCACCGATCGGCCGATCAATTTTGATCTGCCGATATTTTTGTGCGATCTTCGTGCGATCGATCGGTGACGATCGATTGGATAGTGTATGTGATTATCGCAAGTGAATGTCAAATTACCAAATTATTAAATTACGAAATTTCAAGGATTCTTATGATTTAAATGGCACTGCAATTGAAATATCAAATATGTGGTATACGAAAATACCACACACATCCAAATAGTTAACAAAAATGAATCTAGGTTGGATTGGGAGTGAATCATAACCTATTTTTTGAATTGTCATTCGTTATCGCATCGCACGAAAATCGCTCAGTGTGTGTGCAGTGGAGATCGGCAGATATTTTGTGGCGATCCATCGGCCGATCGATCGGACGACGGATCGGATAATGTATGGCGGCTATAACTCTGGCCCTGGCGGGCTTCAATCCACTTTACCTATTAGTGACACTCACTACGTTTAGACCGCGGGACTATCTTCGAGATCTAACTAAATCGATCTAACTCTCGACGATATAAACGTATCGATTTAGTTAGTTTTGGACTTGACTTATCTCTAGTTGCGATGCGGAACTGGACTAAAAAAATTGGGACTATGTCGCTGTCATCGCTAATGTTGACGTTGTTGTCGTTTTTTTTGTTCGGCATTTGTTTTGTTTGCAATTTCAGGAAAGCAGTGCGTGATCACGGGCAAGAAAAATCCTTTTTCTGTCGTAAAATTTATATCTATCAAATTTATCTGTGCTGTCAACGGAGAAAGAATAAGAAGAAGTACCTCTCCGTATGGTCGGTATAAACACTCCACCAACAAGTGCTAACACTAAAATGATTTAGTTAAATCGACTTTTAGTTCCACGGTCTAAACATGGCCACTGCTAAACTTGATAATGTTAAATTTGATAGAACGTTTCTATTGTACAATTAGACAATACATATACGTAAGAGGGCCGCACTCCAGTGAAAGATAGATATCAGAATCTTTGAGGAGGTGAAAAGTATCACGATTTTTTTCCGATCCGATTACCCTTTTGACGATTCCTAGAGTTTTGACAGTATGCTCTTGACAAGTTCTGTCACTCCATTCGTAAACAACCCTTTCTTGGCGTGAAAGTGCGTATACTGATCGGAAAGTCTCTCCTCGCTAGTCACTTAGTTTGAAAATTGTGTTTAAAAGTGTAAAAATGCCCTAATAATTGGTGTATGTTTGTGTGAAATATATTCATGGCGGCACGGGAATCTTGTCGTTCACCGAAGAAATCACGAATCGGAGAAGGGGCAATGGATAAGTAAAGGAATCACGATACTTTTGGGAACGCACCCATTTACAACAGCGAGCATGAATCCCCCTTGTCTGTAGGTATAACCCCCACTCACTAGACCTCCGAGCTTGTTAGTATATAGACGGCGCGAATGGGAGATGTATGCTAGCAACTGCACGTCCGGAAAGTAGATATGCTATCGAAACGTCAACAAGGTATAGAAAATGTAAAAATGTTGATGTGCCCATGACCCTTGAGGGATCATAAGGCAGTTGACAACGCAATTTCCGTTTCGTTCCATTATTCCGTTCGCGACCGACTTCTTCTTCTTCTTCGCTGGTATGTTGCTCATGAAAATATAGCGCCATGAAGTCTAGGAGCTCTAAAAAAACAAAAGTGTACACAAATACAGCTGATGAACAAATGACAACTTTCATAAATAATTATCTATCGCACGACCCGTGGAACTCGTAACTTCGGTTCATGGTTATAGTACCGGATTGAGAATATCGTCAAGTGCGTGCTGTTCTAGATAGATAATTTGCTTTACAGACAGTCCGTGTCCCATGTGGTTGCACAAGTAATTAGAATCGGCCATGTGTTAGTTCCACTTTCAAATTCATTTCAAATACTCCACCTGTACATAACATCCCTTGTGAGCCCAATCCACATTACACATCCCATTTATCGTTTTAGCTTGAATTCCGTTTCAATTGAAATCCATTTCTAGGAAAGTTCGGACTGAATATTCCACCTGTGTACTGTGTCATATTGTAGAGACGAATCATGCTTCTAAAATGCTTGTTACAAAATTCACGGAAGTTAGTAGGCTCATGTTGCATGTGCACCACCATTCTAACGAAAGTACAGTATTGAAACGCGCGTGATGGTTGAAGGGTAATTTTGATTTTCACATTTGATTCTATTTTTCTGGGTCATGAAGCATCGACCTATGGAAGGAATGTGTTGGACCCCGGTCCAACTGATCGAACCAAGCGAACATACCGATATCAAGTACGCACTTCTTGTGCTCAACACGCCGATATCTGTACCGCAGGATATTACATGTTCACTGTGGCAGAATGGTAAGTATACCTCCTCTATACTGATAAGTGAGCCGCTCGATTGCGATTAAAGTCCATTTTTCAAAATGCTCATTTAAATTAAAAAACAAAATAATCCCTCTATTGATTTACCCATTGCATTTTGGAGCAAAGAACAGAAATTGATCAGCCAGTCATTTAATAGGAAGAAAATTATTTCCTTAAAGGTGTGAGTTCCAAGGCAGCGACTGAGCGATTTGCGTTTGCAACAGTGAAAAAAACTATCATAACGGAGCACTATTCTTGTGGATTTTAAAGTTTAGGGGATCGTCGAATGTAGGTTGTAGTTGTACGACTGTACTTCCACATAAAACAGACGAATAGTGCTCCGTTATGATATTATTTTTTTCACAGTCGCAAACGCAAATCGCTCAGTCGCTGCCTTGGAACTCACACCTTTAGGTCGCCATACATGATCGCTCAGAATCACGACCGAACTTCCATCGAACCATCAAATATCAGAACGATGGAAATGAGGCGATTTTTTTTTCTATTGAGTTTGACGTGGTTCGATGCATGTTCGCGACCAAAATGCTTGTGTATGTCGACCTTAAGTAAAAATGTAAGTTAAAAGAAAAATCAGAAAATTGGACTTAATCACATCGGCTTCTGAGCGGTTCAAGTTTCAAACTTTAAATCAGCCCAGAAACGAGTCCTTGTGGATGGTGGCACGAATCGATGGCTCTCTTTCCTGCATGACCTTCCAAACGGAGGGGCTGACATGAAGCATCCCGATATCATAAACGGAGACTTTGATTCCGTCACCGAGAACACGTTGAAACACTTTCGAAGCAAAGGCACTATTATAGAGCATACACCGGATCAGAATGAAACGGATTTCACAAAGGCTGTGCGGCTACTGAAGCCCATCATTGAAAAAGATGGGGTAAGTTGAAATAGTAGGCTAGTTATAATTTTATTATTTGAATATTTGTCTTTTTTTCCAGATTACTTCCATCATCGCCATACACGAGCATAATAGTCGCTTCGATCATATCATGGCAAACATAAACACCATGTATAAGGCAGCTAATTTCTTAAATGATACACGTTTGTACTTATTGAATAGTGGTTCATTAACATGGCTACTTGCCCCGGGAAAGCATTTCATCCAAGTGCCCTCGTACTTAGTAAACGACGAACGTTGGTGTTCTATGATACCCATTGGCGGAAAATCTATCGTAACAACAAATGGGTTTAAGTGGGACTTAGGTAATACAGTTCTAGTGTTCATTAATGTATTTATTAAGCTATTGTTTAATTTTTACGTTATATTATGTGTTTTTTTATATATTTTATATTTATTGTAGAAAATGGAGAACTGGAATTTGGCAGGTTAGTAAGCACCTCAAATACATATGCCACAAAAAATCTCGAAATAACAACGGATACTTATTTGGTGTGGTCAATGGGTGTATTTAATTTTGACTAAAGCATGTTTTACGTATTTTATACAGAGCGATATATACAATAAATCGGTGGTTCTTTTTTATAATAAAGTTGTATTTCGTTTCTTTTTATTCAATTCAAAGTGACAGGGGAGGTAGATAAATTGATAGAAAATGTCGCAAAAGACGAAACACTTTCAAATTTCAATAACTTTCAAATTTATACTCGTTTATGATCTTGTTTCCATCACGAACTCTTCAAAGAGTTTTCCCTCTGAAATGTCTACACTTCCAGCAGAGTCGACTATACACTCCTGATTTTGGGAAAACATCACAAGATGTATCCAGTCTATTTTCAATTAAGTATAGAGGTATGTTGTTGTTGCAGCAATGCTGAAATTTAGTTTGAGTGTGGGTGTGTCATAAAATCAGCGCGTCCGACTCAGTTTCAAAGCTTTAGCTAGAAGTTCCTGGGGAAAGATAAGGAGACCCTACTCGCAACATACAAATCCATCGGGAGATCTGTGGCAAATTATGCGGCTCCCATATGGTCAGACAATTTATGCGACACTAAATGGAGAAACATACAGACCTGTCAGAACACTGCTCTTAGAACTGTCACAGGCTGTCTCTTATGGTCGCCACCCATTGACGAGCACAACCACGACCAAACTTCCATCGAACCATCAAATATCATAGGACGTGTGGAAAATTCCCCTTATTTCCACCGTTCTATGATATTTATGGTTCGATGGAAGTTTGGTCGTGGTTGTGCTTCCTGTTTCGTAAAAATTGGGAGAATTCTCTCTATTAAATTAGGGACAATTTTAACAAAACTCAGGAAATTTCCGCTTTAGGACCTACTAATCCCCCGGGTGGGTTCTAGGTTCTTACCACCTTAGTGTCACCATACACTGTCGAACTCGAGCACGAATCTGGTACAAATGTCCTCTGACACACACATACACTTCACATAGGTGTGAAGAAAACCGGTCCACTTGTACTAGGTTCGTGCTCGAGTTCGACAGTGTATGTTGGCCCTAAAGCGGAAATGGACTACCTAAAGCGAAAATGCCGGAAATTAAGGAAAAAATTCTCTCTAATTGCAATAGAGAGAATTCTCCTAATATTCGCGAAACAGCGTCTCTTAATGTCGGCACAGGACCATCTGCATCAAGAGACCAAAATGATGCCGTTAAAAAGCAACAACACTCTTCTCACTAAGCAGTATCTAGTAGCTGCATCGGAATAACCATCCCAACTCAATCCTGATGGATAAGACCCCACCGCCGCGTCACGTTAGACGCAACATGAGGGACCGCGAAAGGGAAGTCCAAAGGTTTAAGAGAGTTCCCTTCGATAACACCAGCTATAAGTCGGCCATCACCACGCTGCACAGTGAAGAGTGCTTTCTGCGATCGCGGAACTGAAGCCGAACAAGGTATAGAATGCGCAACCACCTGCCATATGCCCAGACGAAGCCCGGCTCCCAAGAGCAACCAGAACCATGTTAGCTCAACTCCGCTCTGGTTGGTGCTCGCGTCTGAATTCATACCTATCCCGCATCGACAGTCAAGTCCAAAACTCCTGCCCAGCATGTGGCCTCACTCCACACGACGTTGAGCACATCTTTAATTGTACAGCAGCCCCCACGCGTTCTCCCATAGCGCAATAGGAGAGCGCCATGGGAGACAACAGACAGCCTGTGATGGTGCGTAGGGCTGCATTTTGACAGGTTTGAATGTGTTTCCAATTTGTGTCACTTAGATTTAGTGTCCAGACTGGTGTCGCATAGTTTGCTACTCGTACAGATCTAACGATCGCTTTGTAGGTGGTTAGTAGGGTCTCTTTGTCTTTACCCCAGGAACTAATATACCAGCTAGAACCTTGAGGACCTTGTCCCTGTTCCTCATCTTGTTAGTTACAGTAGATGCGTGGGCTGATGATATTGCCATGCTATCCAGAGTACGCTGATGATTTTTGGGTGGTTTGTGGTGTGTATTACGAGACCGTCTACTGAGATGTTCAGGTGCATCTTTATTTCTTTGGTCCAGGATGTGAATAATGTTGTGGTGGACTTTTGAGCTGATAGCTTCAAGTTTTTGCTGACGAAGAAGGTGTTAAGTTCGTGTAGGTAGTCATTTATGGGTGATGTCCTTTCCTGTTGCTAATATAGTACAGTCGTCGGCATAGCTCACAATCTGGATTCCTGTTGGAGGTGAGGGAGTTCCAGCGAGGTAGAGATTAAACAAGGTCGGTGACAAGACTCTTCCATGGGGGACGCCTTGTTTAACTCTTCTTAGCTTTGATTTGCTATCTCTGAATTCGGTGTAAGATTGCCGACCAGCAAGGTAATTTGCGATCCATTTCATTATTGGTATCGAAAGCGACGTGCTGTTAATGTCAGACAGAAGTAGGAAGTGGTTGACCGTATCGAATGCTTTCGATAGGTCAAGTGCTACAATAATGGTTCTGTGACATGGAGGGGCCTCGTTATGACCGTTGTGCTTGATGTTATAACATCCAAGGCCGTAGTCGTGTTGCACATTTTTCGGAAACCATGTTGGTGGTCAGCCAGTTGAGTACGAGTCGCACATGTAGGGAGTAAGACAGCTTCAAGAGTTTTTGCAATTAGAGTATGCTTATGCTTTTTCCCTGGTTTTAATATCGGAATCACCCTACCTTTCTTCCATATTTCGGGAACGACAGACGATGAAACGGAGAGGTTGAAGGCTTCCGTATTGTAGTCAATTGCAGGCATTGTGATGAACCACCTGTAACGAACCATATTATGGTCTGGTAGTGCTGCTCCCACCAGCAGATCGAAGCAGCACCTGATGAGTAGTGATCTGTTGGTGGTATGAAACCAGAGGCCGAGGGTCCCATTACACCCGGACCCAGGTACGACCGTGTGGGCGTCTGATCCGTCCGTCAACCATTCCATCCTTATCGACTATTTTTTTTATACCCCATTTTTACCTCCCCTGTTTGTGTTGTCTTGCCCAGGCCTATGAATTTTTGTTAATACGCAAAGGACAGGGGCAACGAGCGGTGAAAACCCCGCCCACATCTCCCGAGCTGAGCTACAGCAAGCAAGCAAGCACCAAACCGTCCGTTACAGCATGTCGAGGTGCTTGAGCATGATCATCGATATGCCATCTGATCCTAGGACTTTGGAGTTCTTGGCGTTTTTTATGGCTGAAGCAGCTTCGTTCGATGAGATTTGAAGTGTATGGTCTATGGTATGGTTTCGAATAGCTCTGCAAATTCTACGCTTTAGCCTGTCGGGTGGCGGATGTTCAATAAATTGTCTGTTAAATATGCTAATGCACTGTGCAGGGTTATTAGTTTTAGCGCCACCGAATTCAATCGCAGCCAGTCCTTTCTGATTTGTTGGGTTAGTGAGGGCTCTTACCGTGCACCATAGCTTGCCAACTCCGGTTGTTAAGTTGCAATTGTTCAGATGCTCATTCCACTTTTGTCTCCTATGTTCCGCAACATGGTTTAGATCTTTGATCCTGGGATCATCAGGTTTTGTGCTGCGAATTCTATCGCGTTCATTCGTCAATCTTGCTGCCAAGGTGGGGAAATTAGGCCGTCCTGTTGGAATACTACCAGCCGGGAAAAATAGCTGCTGCCTTCACAATGATACGCCTTAGGTTGGCCTCAGCTACTTCAACATCAGAGGGTGTAGGTAAGGCTGAAAAAGACGCGTTCGTTTATTCATTGAACCCATCCCAATTTGATTTGCTGTTATTTATGAAGGTGCGGTGGTGGTTATGGATCACATCGGAAGGTCGCAACATGCGTATTGGAAGGGTAAATCAGTGGTCACAGCACTGCACACTTTGGGCGGTTTCAATTGAGAAATCTTTCGAGCAAAAGGGTTACACGATGATAGTTTTCCTGGATATCGAGGGCGCTTTTAATAACATTGAACCTAGTGCCATCATCGAAGCACTCTTGAGCCTGTAGGTTGATAAGTTGCTGTGCATACTTATTAACACGCTATTAAGATCAAGACTGGTTCATACAACAACAGGTACTTCGTCTGTGTGCACCCCCAGTGAGGGGTGCACAGCACTCAGAGTAGCGGCCTACTGTGGTTTGTTGTGGAAGGTACAAAGGCTGGCTGCGTTGGAACGACAGGGGCTTTTAAAACCACTCCGTCTGCCGGACTGGCCGTGATTCTAGGCTTGCTCCCATTGGATATTCTTGGTGAACAACTGGTAGCAAACATGGTTTTGCGCCTTCGCGAGTGGCGTGCGCTGAGTACAGGACACTCTACTATACTGAACAACCTGGATCTCCCCAGGGAGACGGACTACATTTATCCAAAATATCATTTTGACAGAAACTTCTTTAGCCTGATTCCGTCGAGGAGTCTATAGACGGGAGATGTGCCCTTAACCTTTGTGTCCTTTGTGGGTGACTGCAAAGCGGATGAACTGGCTCGGGAGGGTACAACTGGGGTGATTGACGAAAGACGCAGAGACATTAAAATGCCACTTAGCATGTGCAAATTGTCGATTAAGACAGTTGCTGTGGACAGGGCTAATATAAGATGGCTCAGCGAAAACACATGTCAAATAACGAGGATGATTTGGCAGATATTTGATCCCAGTCGCTCTGCCACACTGTTGTCGCTGAACAGAAAGCACATTGGCAGGGTAGTAGGGGCTATCAATCGGGGAGCACGCCTGGAGGCTCCGGATTCCTCATCACGATTTCTGCAGGAGTTGTAAAGATGTAGATGAGGAGGAGAGTGTTCTCCGTCTTCTCTGTCACTGTCCTGCCTTGGCCGGCAGGAGAAGGAAATTTTTGGTCACTTGGGTCTTTTATGATCTGGATGACCTTAGGAACATGACTGCCACAAGGCTCAACAGTTACATCGCTAGCACAGGCTGGTTTGATACAAAGGTTCGATTGGAGGTGATTTTTGGTGGTACCACAACGGACCCAATGGTTGTCTAAGTGTGCTGTGATACGGCACGGCAACCCCTGCACCTAACCTAACCTACCTATTTTGAGAAGATTTCAAAATTATATTATTTTCCTATTTCTATGCTAGTTAAATGCCACCTTCCTGTAGGTTTTGATACTTCTAAGTTTAACGGTTTAGAAAAACAAATGAGTGAGACAAATTTTGACCTCATATTTTTCGGTCTGCCTCTGTTCCCTTTACTTCGAATTTTAAAATGTATAGATATGCAATGTGCTAGGCTTCACCTTCCACATGATACCTCGCTTGCCTATTGCGACGAATTGTTTTTTCCTGTGAATTACAAAATTTCTAAATATTTCTACCAAATTTCATGTTCTATTATTTTTTTTTCTAAGTGTATATTTGTAATAATATCCTATTACATAAAAATAGGCCAATAAAAATGGAACCAACCATCCATTAACAAACGAACATATTACAATGAAATTTTCGGTGCTTCATTCAAGAGGTAGTAGTCGTAAAAATATCAACTGGCCTTACAATGTCCAGCTCAATCCGAAAAAAAAAATAAATCAAAATCAGCCATCAATACATCAAATCATTATACACTTCCGCCATTTCAGGCCTATGCTCTGGTCCCTTCGATATACATCTTTTGCCTATTGTAATCATATTATGACAAATTTGCACGGTATTTGGATTAACTGGTAGATTCTTATCCATGAGCGCTTCAATCGGTGAATTTTCATCATTCAGCGACA
Organism: Chloromyia formosa; assembly: GCA_964017055.1. Classification (NCBI taxonomy): domain Eukaryota; kingdom Metazoa; phylum Arthropoda; class Insecta; order Diptera; family Stratiomyidae; genus Chloromyia; species Chloromyia formosa. The sequence continues at coordinate 14,273,121 of OZ024817.1, forward strand.
TTATGTGTTTCGTGAGAAATCGATGCGTTCGATTCTTGTCATAGGCCCTTAAGCCGGTCACGAGTTCAAGTAAAACCACCCCGAAACTGTACGTATCGACTTTCGTGCTCAGACTTTTGCATTCGAGAAACTCCACCGGAAGATACGGTTTCGTGCCAAATACACGCGAAACCTCCATCGATGAATTCAAACCTTCGCGGGCCAATCCAAAATCGCCAATTTTCGGTTGAGTGCAAGGATCCAAGAGGATATTGGCTGGCTTAATGTCGCCGTGGATGAGAGGTTTCTCCCGAAATGTATGCAAGTACTGTAGACCCCTGAAATACAGATTTTTTTTTTAAATATAAAGGATAATGCCAATTCACACATGCATTTTTACCTTGCCGATCCCTGAGCTATATTCAGCCGTTGTTCACATGTTAACGGCGGAAATTTATTTGAAATCAGTCGCTGTTCCAGTGAACCGCCACTCATAAGTTGATAGACTAGGCACGGTTCATCGCCATTAATGCAATAACCGTACAAAGGAAGAATGTTGTCATGTCGGCACGAATTCAAATGCTTTAGCTCGTTTAAACTTTGCTCAATTTGAATTTTATTCGCTTCCTTCGCTCCCGTTCCGTGATATTCGATTCGCTTGATAGCCACGTCCGTGAATTTCCAGACACCTTTAAAAACGGTCCCAAAACCACCTTTACCTAAAATATTCATTGGATTCCAATCTTGCGTTGCTTCCGCCAACTCTCTGTAGTCGATTTGTGGAATCGTACTGGCATAGTTCTGTATACGTTTCAGACTCACCGATTCCGACGAATTTTTCTTTCTAGATTCGTCGTCATCTGTGGTGGATACGGATGTGGTCATGTCTTCGTTGTTGGAATCGCTCAGTATCTGCGATGACTGACAATTGAGGAGTTTCTTTGACTGACTATTGCCATTTCGTTGGCTTATTAACTTGCTGAGATCCGGCTGACCGCTCATTATCAGACGATGGTATTTCTTGTCGACTAGGGAGCGGATTGCATCCATGGCCGTGTATTGTTGCATTCTGTGGAGAATATGAAATTACTAAATCGTCCTGTATAAAATGCACAATTTTAAGGCATACCGATAAAGCAGGATGAATAGCTCGGTGATAGTGTGATTCAAGTTGCCCCACATTGTCAGAAGTTCGTCGGTTGGCGAATTGCCGAGTTGGATTGCTCTTCTTATCGTCTGAAACAAATGAAATATGATCAAATTTAGTTACTTTACACGCTGTAAATAATGTAGTGAAGTAACTCTGCTTAAACTAGGCTCCAGAGAATATCCTTAATGAATTGATTCTGAAATGTGCGTACTCTCCTGAACAACGGATCAGAAGGTCCCCAGAACGCATGATTTCTTCAATTAGAGAGTGAATTTCTGAGGTATAAATTAAACATCTTAAGGTCGCCACCCATTGACGAGCACAACCACGACTAACTTCCATCGAACCATCAAATATCATAGAACGGTGGAAATAGGGGGAATTTTTTTTCCACACGTCCTATGATATTTGATGGTTCGATGGAAGTTTGGTTGTGGTTGTGCTCGTCAATGGGTGGCGACCTTTAGGAGTTAGTGAGATAAGATGGTGCATCAGCGGAGAATTTATCTCTCCGACGGGTAGCACTGTAATGTTGTACTCCGATAGAGCTACCGGTAGTGGTCGTGAGTCAGGTGTGAGGCTCCTTCTAACCAGAGCCGCACGAAATTGTCTCTTATCCTGGGATCCGGTCTCCGACCAAATCATGACCGCCAGGTTCCGGACCAAAATGAGGAACGTCTCAAAAATAGAATGTTATGCTTCAACTGAACCCGGCAATGTTTTGGCGAAAGACTCCTTCTACGAACAACTAAACGCCGTTTAGAGCAAAACACCTAAAGGTGACATAATGGTAATGGGTGATTTGAATGCAAAAGTTGGCGCTGACAACTATGGGCTCAGACATGTGATGGGGAGACACGGTCTTGGTGATAGTAATGACAACGGTGAAAGATTTGTAGAGTTCTGCAACTTTCACAGTCTCTTCATCGGTGGTACTATGTTTGAGCATAAGGACCACCACAAAATCAGTTGGTCCTCTGTTGATCGGCGCAGAACACAAAATCAGATCGAAAACTTTACCATTAGTAAAAGATTCAAGAGTTGCCTCCTGGACATGCGAAACAAGAAGGGTGCCGATATTGGGATGGGAAGAGACCATTATCTTATGATCGCTAATGTTCGATTGCAGCCGTGCGCCGTCCTAGCGACGAAAGATTCAGGCGCCGCAAATTCAACGCCGCTCGACTAAAAAATCCAGCTGTCTTGCGACAATATAATGACCATCTTGCGCAAAAAGCAGCTGAGATAACTAGTCACTCAGATAGTGACATAAACGAAAACTGGAATGCCATAAAAAATGCGTACATTGATAGCGCAGATACCATCCTTGGAACAAACACGGATTGCTGAAATAAGCCCTGGATGTCCGACGCTTCATGGCAGCGGATTGTTGAAAGAAAGGAGCTGAAGCTTCGTTTGGCTGCAGCATCAAACGACAATCGAAGCAGCATCGAACTCCTTTACCGCCAGAAAGCTCGAGAAGTTCGGCGGAGTGTGCGACGCGATAAAAGAGTTTATGCAAATTTCTTTTAGCCTCATTCTGCTGAGGCAAGAAGTAACAACTTAAACGCCGTATACGGTGTCATCAAGGAGTTTACAGGTGACAGATGCCAACATCCGGTGAAGGATAGTGATGGAAAGCTACTTATCTTGGAAGAAGATCAAATGAGGCGGTGGAAAGAACACTTCGCCGCGGTGTTGAACCGTATAACCTCTGGTGAAGTTCCCCCTCATCTAGATAATTTAGCTAACCATCAAAATGTGCATATACGGTCCACTGCCCCGACTAAAAAGGAAACAGTCACTGCAATTATTGCACTAAAACGAGGAAAGGCCGCCGGACTTGACGGTATCCCTGCCGAACTTTATCAAGCAGCGCCAAGCGTAACTGCCGATTTGCTGCACTCACTTGTTGATAAAGCGTGGAATACGGAGACCTTTCCCACTGAGTGGAAGGAAGGTTTGATCATCAAACTTCCGAAGAAGGGTAGCCTCACAGACTGTAATAATTGAAGAAGCATTTGTGTGCTTCCAGCCGTTGCTAAGATAATAGCTAAAATAGTCCTGGAAAGACTAAAGGCCCACTTAGAAAGCACAATTGATGAAGAGCAGGCTGGTTTTCGATCCGGATTCTCCTGTGTCGATCCCATTAACACTTTGCGAATCATCATCGAGCAATGCGCTGAGTAAGATTCCCCGTTTCACGTGCTTTTCATCGATTTCGAGTAGGCTTTCGATAGTGTGAACCGGGATTCTATATGGGGGCCTTGCGCAGGAGAGGCATCCCAGAGAAACTTGTGGCAACCTATAACGGCGCGAAATGTCGCATTCTGCATAAAGGTAAGGTGTCGGGGGACTTTGAGATTCGCAGTGGAGTTCGGCAGGGGTGCATCCTCTCACCGATCCTATTCCTCGTAGTGATCGGCAATGTGTTGCATGCAGCCCTACCCTATCTGGACCAGAGAGAGGAATTAAATGGACTTTGACATCTTATCTACAACATCTTGACTACGCTGACGACATATGCCTACTCTCCCACAAAATCATTGATCTGTCCGCAATGGCGTTAGATCTCGAGAGCGAGGCAAGCATGATTGGGCTAAAGGTTAATACCAACAGCAACAAGACCAAGGTTCTTAGCCCGCCATTGCGAAAAAGAAATCCGACACATATTGCCATCAATATTAATGGGCAGCCTGTGTAGAAGGTGGACAACTTCGGGGGAGTCTTGTTGCCGAAAATGGTGGTACGGAGCAGGACAGCGCTCGTCGTATCAACCAGGCTAAATGCGCATACGGCATGCTGTCCAAAATCTGGCAAAGCAGTTATCTTAGCATCAAGATCAAGCTGGGCCTGTTTCGCTCCCTGGTACTGTCTGTGCTTTTGTATGGAAGCAGTACATGGAAATCTTCCGTTAAGAGTTACCAGAAAGCTGCAAGTTTTCGTCAACTCATGGCTTCGTCGAATTCTATGGATTTTCTGGCCTGAAACAATATCAAATGAAGAGCTAAGTCGGCGGGGCAGATGCCAATCGTTGAATTGATACGCAGGCGTAAATGGCAGTGGATAGGTCACACACTGCGGAAGAGTGATAAATGCGTTGCTTCGCATGCCATGAAATGGAACCCCATTTCCAACCAAAGCCGACTAAGAGGGAGTCCTAAAATCACATGGCGTCGACCTGTGGCAAAGGAGTGTAGGGCGCTGCTGGGTAAGTCTTTTGGGGAGTTGCGCCCCATTGCCCAGAACAGAGTAGTTGCAGGAGTAGTTGACGCGCTATGCCCCACTAGGGGTTAAGGCGAAGTAGTAGTATCGCGAACGTTTCGTTAATACAGCCTAAAATTTCCCATATTACTATCAATTTTAACATTTCCTGCGCTAACTCCACCAATCCACTTCTTACCGACTTAAACTAATCTCTCCACCATGTCTCCGAACGGTACAACTATGTCATGCAAGTAGTATACACAATTATATTTTAGCACTCCATAATGCGAACTCATTACCAATTCGTGCTTAGCACAGTAAGTTCATCAAGTTAGAATAAAATACATATTGTAATGTTTCCTCTGTTGAGCGAAACCACGAAACCAAAGCAGGTTCGTTAGATATTCTTGTGCTGAATAATGAAACACTTCGATTGAAAAACACACACTTTATTTACAAAACGAACTAACTACACACGCGTACTAACAACGAACGTTAAAACTAGCAATAACAACCACGACGGCAGATAACGAATATTTCCTTAGCGATCCAACCGCCACCGAGTGTCGAGTCCGACGACTACTTCTTCACGACTACTTTACGACTACTTTACGACTGCTTTACGACTGCTTTACGACTGCTCCCTCGTTCGGTGACATCTGCCTTTTATAGGTGGAGATCCATGCTTTCGTCGATTAGCGAAGACTCTAGATTTTTCGAGCTGTTTGAGTCTCGGGTTCCACTACTCAACGAAGGTTCGAGAATCCGCTTCAATGTTTCTGTTTGGAGAAGGCTCTAGACTACAGATGGCTCGAGAATCGTCTAGTGTGTATTCAATTTGTACTTGTCATCGATCATTCGAGATTAGTACAGTGTGGGTCGTAAAAGATACCCACCCCGAACACGCAACAATATATTGTAATTTCTTTATAGGTTAGAATAAATTAGATGTAAGTCTTAATTAATGTCAAATATGAATAAGAGGTTTTTAATTCCACTTTTCCTCTTACCTCGCTTTATCTTATTTACCTTAATTCAATTCTGTTTGTAATCTTACACTACATACTTGAATACTCTTATCTGATAGTTGTATGAGCAAGTGCTCGATCTTACTAAAAAAAACAAAACTGTTAGAATCTTTGTATCAAAAATAATTTGGATTGGTTGAATAAAGAATTTGGAATTTGGACTAATGGGCCTAACATCTTTTGGTCCCGCATGTGAGCTTTCCCCCGCTTTGGGAATGAAAATTGCGTTTACCTTCAGCCATAAACTAGGAATATACACCAAATCTAGGCAAGACCTGAGAATAATTTCGATCCAAGGGGCTACTATGTCCGACATGTTGTAAATGGTTGGTAAAATGTTGTAAATCTGCCGGAATGATTCCGTCGGGCCCCGAAGACTTAAAAGGCTCAAGGCTCGATATTGCCCTTAGGACCTTCTCCTTTAAAACGATGGAATTGGAGTTACATGGTGCCATAACATTTATCCGATCATTGGTATTCTGATCAAGCACGAGTGACCTATCAGAAAAATGCGTGTCGAGGAGAATCTTCAAGGTCTCTTCACTGGGTACAGTCCAAGCACCATCATGCTTCAAAATAAAACTGGGCATAGATGAATAGATTAGTTCAGTTTAGTTGAAAGAACTTTCCGTAGTCTTGAGGTCTCCGTTGATCCTTCAATTCGTTCGCAAAAATGCCTCCAAGAACTTCGCTTCGCCTTTCTAAGCTCCTTCTTGTATATTCCGAGATGTACCTTGTATAAAACCCAGTCTGATGCCAATCTGGAGCTCTTCGTCCTATTGAAGCTTTTCCTACAGCTAACTCTATAATGGTTAAGTTACCTGGACCAGCAAGGCGGTTTCTTGTTCCCTTTCGGTCTACTTTCTGAATATGATTTTGCAATGGATTGAGTTATGGCATCTGAAAAGCCGATCACCATACCGTTCAACTTCTCTTTGTTACGTGGTGGATGTGGAAGGGGTGGCAAGAGTTGCAAAAGGGTTATCCTGTGCATTGGCCATCCACATCGATAATAAAATATGATCCATATATTTAAACTAAAATATCCCTGAGTGGGTGACATATCACCTCAACAATATGGGTATGCCCAACGAGACGCGAGTGTCGGTTACGCCTGGAGAACATCTTCTCTGTGAATGCTCGGCGGTTGTTCGGTGGAGGAGCTTGATTCTTAGAGAGACCATCGTCGGCGCCGATGTTATCAAAAGTACCCTCACAAAGGACTTCCTGGTTTACTAGGTTTTATTCTAAAAGGATATGGCACAATACTACTACTACGTATGAGTGTAGTGCCTACAGGTATCTCACTCTCTAATTGCCTTGACCCCTCCAGGGACATGGGCGCGTCAACATCTCTAGCATTTATGATATATGCCTTGTCGACGTTTCAATAGCATTATCTATTTTTCGGAAGTGCAGTTGCAAGCATGCACCTCCTATCCGCGCCGTCTTTATACTGACAAGCCCGGAGCACTGTGAGAGTTCTATTAATACTCACAGGCAGTTTTTTGATCACGCCGAGATTTGATCCCCAAGCTCTAGATTAGTATCGTAGAGCGGTGACCGAACGATCACGGCCACCGAGCGCGACAGGTATCTCAGCCTGAACATGTAATTATAATAATAAAGCTAAAATAAAACGGGCCGCAAGGAGTTTGGAGTAGCATTTATAGTGAACAATCACCTCAAACCGCATATTACTGACTTCAAACCCATAAATTAACGGCTGTGTGCGATTCGCATCAAGACTCGATTCTTCAATCTCTGGCTCATCAATGTGCACGCCCCCACTGAAGTTAAAGAAGACGCAGTAAAGGACGAATTCTACGCCCGCCTTGAGACTCTCTTCGACTCACTTCCAACAAACGACGTCAAATTGCTGCTGGGAGACTTTAACGCGAAAGTCGGAAATGAAAGTTGGCACCGGGGGACCACTGGAGGCCACAGCCTCCATGAAGAATGTAACGATAACGGCCAGCGACTTATCGACTTTGCCTGCAGCAGGAATCTAGTCGTAAGCTCTACGTGTTTCCCGCATCGACGCATTCACAAGCAGACCTGGAAGTCTCCAGACGCACATACCGTCAACCAAATTGACCACGTCCTCATTTGCAGGAGATGGACGTCTAGTGTCATGGATGTCCGCTCCTATCGAGGAGCAAACTGCGACTCAGATCATCACTTGGTGAAGACGACCTACAGATGTAGAATTTCCTCAGTGCACCAATCAAGAATCAGCCCTCCCAAAATCTTTGCGGTTTATAAGCTTTTGAGTGATGCTACAGCGGTGGCGTATACTACCGCCCTTGACGAAAAACTATCACCTATGCTATGCAACATCAGCAACACAGGCGTCCATGGGTTCTGGGAAGAACTCAAGGGCACCATCAAGGATGTCGCAGAGAAGGTCGTGGGATATAAAGCCCGGCGAGCGCGACTGACTGGTTCGAAGAAGAATGCAAAAACTCACTCGACGCGAAAAACGAGGCCTACAGACAATGGATTCAACGAGGAACCAGAGCCAGAAGAGAAAAATATGACGAGCTACGGCGAATATCGAATAGAATAATTAGACGTAAGAAACGTAAATACTTTGACGAGCAGTTGCTAAACATAAACGAAAACTTAGCTAATAGGAACACCAGACAAGCGTACAAACTAGTAAATACAATTAAGAACGGCTACCAACCCAGGACTAGCCTTTGTAAGGACAAGGATGGAAACATCATCAGCGACACCGATGGTATTAACAAACGATGGGCCTCTTATTTTGAAGAGCTTCTAAACCGACCATCTAACATCCCCACACAGGAAGCTCTCCGCGATATTGTTGATCTAGGCTCACCCATTCAACCCCCGACAGTAGAGGAAGTTGATCTCGCCTTGCGGTCACTAAAACGAAATAAAGCGCCGGGCGCTGACGAGATTCCAGCTGAACTGCTAAAATTCGGTGGAACGAGTCTGGTTGATGGCATACATCAATTACTCCTGCGAGTATGGGAGAACGAGGAGATCCCAGACGATTGGCGCAGAGGCATCATCTGTCCAATTCATAAAAAGGGAGATAAACTGCGATGTGAGAATTACAGGGGCATATCAATAGTTTGAACGTCCTATAAAATTTTGACGAAAATTCTGGAAAATAGAATAAAACCGTACGCAGAACGAGTCATTGGCGAATATCAAAGCGGTTTCAGACCTGGTCGCTCCACAACCGATCAGCTCTTCTTAGTCAAACTGATACTCCAGAGGTGCTGGGAATACAACGTAAACGTATACCAAATCTTTGTCGACTTCAAGCAGGCATACGACAGTATCGATCGTGGAGTACTGTTCAACATCATGCTGCAATTTGGTATACCGGCAAAATTAGTGCGACTGACAAAGATGACGATGACCAACTCCGTCTCACAAGTCAGGATCCAGAATAGACTTACTGATCTATTTGAAACACGCACTGGTTTGAAACAGGGCGATGGACTGGCACCGACGCTCTTCAACCTAGCACTGGAATACGTTATTCGGGCCATGAATATGGACAACAGCAAGACGCTACTCATCAAGTCGACACAATTAGCAGCGCACGCCGACGACATCAACATCATGTCCCGAAGATTGGCTGACGCAGAAGAACTTCTGCATACGCTCGATACCGCTGCAAAGGAAGTTGGATTACGTATTAACGAGGGTAAAACTAAAATAATGATGCAATCGGTGACAAGGACACCTGCACAACCAAGCATCAATGTGGGGGACCTCAACATCGAGTTCGTGAATAACTTCATTTACCTGGGTTGCAACTTGTCAAGGGACGCCAACGAAACTGACGAAATCAAGCGACGGATACAGTTAGCTAATAAGACTTTTTTCTCGGCTCTCCCCATAATGAAATCGAAGCATGTGCACAGAAACACGAAGCTCCGCGTGTACAAAACCATTATACGACCAGTGCTATGCTATGGCTGCGAAGCATGGACCCTAACTCAAGCCTCCGAAAACATGCTAGACACTTTTGAACGTAAGGTTCTACGGCGAATTTTCGGGGCTGTTTGCGATCGAGATGGATGGCGCATCCGGTACAACCATGAGTTGTATGAAATGTACGATGAGCTGTAAGTCTCGAAAATCGTCAAACTACAACGACTTCAATGGGTAGGGCATGTACAAAGAATGGACGATGATCGCATGCCTAAGAGAGTAATGAATGCAGAACGAGTCGACGGAGCGAGACTGCGAGGACGACCGAGATCTCGTTGGGAGAGCTCAGTAGGTGTGGACGCCGCGCAGCTGCTGGGCTCCCAAAATTGGAGGACGCGGTCACGTGACCGAGATAATTGGAGGACAATGATCCAGGCGGCCAAGGCCCGACGTCGGGCTGTCGCGCCACGATGATGATGAAAATAAAACGAATTGAAATGATGTATCAAAATAAATAATTTTGACGTCACTCCCAGCAACAAGTAAATGTGACTAACATTTAAATTATCATAAGAGTGGTTAATGCGGTCTTTAGAAATGAAAGAATTGAAAGCACTGGTTGTATGACTTTGTGATTCATATGCAGACCCATCATCGAAAAGAAAACAAAAAAATACACAAATATTCCATATATGTAATAAGAATATTATGGGACGTCATGTATCGCATCCATTATTGGAAGAGGTGATGCATATTTAGATGAGTTACAAATTTTGATTCAAAGAACTTATTCGCCGGGAACTTATTGTGCTTATTGTACCATACCGGTTCCGAAATTAACTCGCAATATACCGACTCTCACCTCTCTTCAAAGTACATATAAACAAAAATAAACTCACGTGTAAGTCCTCCTTTCGATAGCCCATATGATTTATGGCCAAATCCGACCAAACATCCATTTCATCCAGAATTGAGCAGAGATGCTGTCGCTCCGGGTTGGGAATCTCATAGAGGTAAATGTCCTTTGATGCTGCTGAGTCAGATCCACTTGTTTTGGAATTTGTCGAACCCACAGAACTCATATTGCGACTGTTTGCGTAGTTTATCAAATTTGTAACTTAGTACTTTTTATATAATTTATCACTTTACGAAAGTAAGAAGTACACCCATCAGTACATAATGAATCTAAGTAGATCGTACTGTTAAATTTTCCCGGGAATTGCACGAAATGTTTTGGGATTTTCCAGACAGCAAGGTGGCACGAACAAGTTACTTTTGTCGAAAAGATAGTATGGAAATGTCAGATGCTACAACAACACTAAACATGGTACTACATACTAGCGACCGACTGAGCCGACTGAACTGAGTGTTAGCTTTACTAGCAAGCGAGACCAACAGTAGATAAGAGAGCTGAGGGAATATACTAATTGTAATCAAGAATGAGACTCTGAGCTTGGTATGTGAAGCACTCGCGCGTATACTCGTTTACAGAAGATCTTTGAGCTTGACAACGAAAATGTATGTACATATGTATGTACGCGAAGCGAAAAGCGGAGTACGATTGCACACCCACTCGGCAGTTACATGGAAAGTTGTGTTACCTTCTTTGAATTCTCGGTCGGTTCGGTTGAATGAACATTTGGTTTTCTATGAAAATTGTTTTTTAGTTCTTAACGCCTAGTACGCACAGCGATTCTTTGAATAAATTCTTTTGCATCGCGTCAGAATATCGCCGGCCTGTATTTTCTGCATCTTGCAATGAGAAGAGCCTATTCAAGAGTCGCAGTGCGTACTCGGAGTAAGTACTAGTATTAACCATCACACTACGTTTAGACCGCGGGACTATCTTCGAGATTTAACTAAATCGATCTAACTATCGACGATATAAACGTATCGATTTAGTTCGTTTTGGACTTGGCTTATCTCTACTTGCGATGCGGAACTGCACTAATAAAATTGTGACTATGTCGCTGTCATCGCTAATGTTGACGTTGTTGTCGTTTTTTTTGTTCGGTATTTGTTTTGTTTGCAATTTCAGGAAAGCAGTGCGTGATCACGGGCAAGAAAAAGCCTTTTTCTGTCGTAAAATTTATATCCATCAAATTTATCTGTGCTTTCAACGGAGAAAGAAGAAGAAGAAGTACCTCTCCGTATGGTCGGTATAAACACTCCACCAACAAGTGCTAACACTAAAATGATTTAGTTAAATCGACTTTTAGTTCCACGGTCTAAACGGTAATTTGTGGTTGGTTGCGACGCTATAATGCCGTGGCACGTATCTGATGAAGAGTCCCAGTCGGACCATAGATACATCAGATTCGATATTCCTGGACAAATGGAACTCCGCTCAACATCTCATTGTCCCAAAAAGACAAATTGGAATCAGTTTCGTGAATTAGTTAGCTCAAAAGCTGACTCGCTGGTTAATGTTATTGATTCTATAGAAGGACTTGAATTGGTGACTAATCAACTCAACCAAGTGTTGTCCTCTTCCTAAAGGGATAGTACCGTAGCTCGGAATACCAGGGCAGATCGTAGGGTGACCAGGTGGAACAAAGAACTCGCTCGCAAATGTGTACAAGTTAGTAAGTTGTTTAATAAAGCGAAGCGCCTAAATCTGTGGGACGATAACAGAACCGCTCTCACGAAGTATAACAAACGTATTAGGCACTTGAAACGCGAATGCTGGAACTGGAAGAGACAATGGGTGGTATGCATAATAATGAGGATATACTCAAGAGTGAAGTCTATTGAGGACATTCCTGAGTCTGCTATGTTCGGTGAATCGAGTGAAAAAGTTGTATGCATAAAACTACTCTCCGCTCCATAGTGAAAATTGAGTGGAATTCTGTCAAGTCAGCTTTACTTCACTCGACTCACTTTATGCATACCACCCATTGTAAAAGCATCCAATCCCTACCGGAAACGGCACGCCTTCACAAAGCTTTGTCAAAGACTCCGCAAATGGAGTCGGCTTGCTAAAAAGATTAGATGGCTCTAGAACTGAAGGCCCAGATGAAACTGTTGAGCTTCTACTTTGTACCAACTTTCCAGGATCTGTCCTTTCAGGAGGCAATCCTACACATACACCTGAAATTCATCGGAAGTGGGATGATCGGATATATAGCCAGTCAGGGGTTATCTTCGACAAGGACAAAGTTAAATGGGCAGAGGAGTGCTTTGGGCCATTCAAGGCTCCTAGAGCGGGTGGTATTTACACTTACAGAGTACATACCGCGACTATGGAGGAAAGTTAACGTTGTGTTTATACCCAAACATGGTAACAAGCCGGAGGATTTACCTAAATCCTACAGGCCGATCAGCTTAACTTCATTCCTCCTTCAAATTCGACTCTTTTGCATCGAACACAGTTCGCTTATTTAAAGGGCAAATCCACAGTGACCGCCCTACACAATCTTATAGGGACTATCGAGAAATTTTTAAGTGACAAGGATTATGTGCTTGCTTTGACATTGAGAGTGCTTTTGATAACACCGGCTATGACTGCATATCTCGAGCCCTAGAGCTCAGGGGTATACCATGCGCCACGACCACATGGATAGATGCTATGCTACGCGGGAGAGAGATTTACTTAACGCTTGGCAGCACCACGATAAGCGTCAGACCTATTAAAGGCTGTTCACAAGGAGGGGTCCTCTCACTGCTATTGTGGTCACTGGTTGTAGACGAACTGCTGCCCAGGCTAGATTAACGTGAATACTATGCAACCGGTTACGCAGATGACATAACCATTACGGTCAAGGGCAAATTTGAATCCTACGTCTCTAATATTACGTTTACACTATACCGTGATTACTTCATCTGCGCCGACTGATTTAATCTGCAACTGTCAGATACATACAATTTTAAACTCACCACACCCAGATTACGCAGCAGATGAAGTAATCTGGGGATAGTGTAAACGTAATATTAAATGATGGGGGCTGCTCTTGATGTGGTCTTGGATTGGTGCGAGAAGTGGTGTTAAATGTTAACCCACGAAAAACAGTCATCGTACTTTTTACTCGTAAACGTGACCTAACTTCCGGTTAGGAATGCCTTGATGACCTGGCACCCAATATAAAAAGACTTGGTTGTCAGTCGCCAGACATTGAAGAAGTTCACGACAATCTTTCACCAGCCTTGAATAGAGCTTGTGTGAAGAAAGGGCATTTATGGCTGCCTGACTATCTGTGCAGATAGCAATGTGAGCGCTTCTAAGTTTTTTTCCAGAATAATCCTGGCGCAGACCCCTATGGCATGTATCTCGGCTTGAAAAACGCTGGGCCACGCACCCTAGCGATTCAAATCCTTGTATTGGGCCCACAGACACTAACTCCAACTCCCTGTACAGTCTTTAGACACGAACCAATATGTCAACTAGGAATGTACCTTTAGGCCCTAACCAGATTGAACGCAGAATGCAGCAGCAGCGGCAGAAGCAACAACAACAACAACAGGTAGATATGTCATCGCCGCTAAGTCATCGTGACAGATCTATGTGTTGTTGTTGTTGCTTCTGCCGCTGCTGCTGCATTCTGCGTTCAATCTGGTTAGGGCCTTATTTTCAACAGGATAATTCGTAATTGCGGATGATGCTGTTATTCGTTACACAACTGATTTGAACGGTCGGTACGTAAAATTCTTTGAAGTGAGAGAATCAGAGGAAATGAAAAAGAGCGAGAGAAACGAAGCAATTCGGCACAAGTGAGTAAGTAGGAAGGGGGATGGAAATTTGACATCTCTTTTGCTTCTATATGGACCGGGCGGGTGTTCCGCGGCAAAGATACAGACTGGAATGTTATTGTTCCAATAGGAAAAGTAGGAGAGGGGATGACATCTTACGTGCTTCCTGTGCTTTTATATAGACTGCACGGGTGTTGCGCAGTGGAGGGCGTATGTCTCTCTGTTTACTTTTTACGACTGGAATTGCTTCAAATATTGTAGTTTATGCCCGGTTCACATTATTCCAGTAACCAATCCAGTCCAGTAATCCAGTCCAGCGCTGGACTGCTACTGGAATAATGTGAACCGGCACTGGACAGCAATTCAATCCAGCAATCCAGTCCAGTGACTGGATTGTCGGTCTACTTTTTGATTCCAGCTCGCCCAGAAATCATTGTTACTATAGTTACCGAATCAACAACACACTCACCGGACTACTGGACTGGAATCATGTAGACGATATGATCCAGTCCAGCACTGGACTGGATAGCTGGACTGGATTACTGGACTGGAATAATGTGAACCGGGCATTAGTGTTGAGTATATGCGGATTGCTCCTCCATAGTTATTCTCTATGGTAAAATGGTAAAATTATAAAGAAAAGTTGTTCAATATCTTCCCCGCAGAGGCACTGGCGTCGTTAACATGAAATAACGGAAAGACAACCAGTGCTGGTTTTAGACAACTTCTTTCAGGTTATCATAGTGCGCCCGGGGCGGAGATGGGATTGGCACTTTGCCTCTAGTTTACATTCTAATCGCGACAAAATGAGTGCTCTGACAAAAATAGCATCTTTCGCCAAATCGGTTAGTAACTTGTGCAATCACGTGAGGACGCTTCATTTAGAAAACACCGGAAAACCCACTCTGCAGTCCCTATTTCGGTAACCTTCCGCTTACACACTCTCGTCCCAAATATACGAGTACATACATATATTAAAATATTATCCTTTCCAGGAACTTTAGTCCCATACTAATTGCAAACTTGCATACTACACCATGCCGTCGTGATTTGATGGAATTTTTCGATGACAAAAAGAACTGGGGCGAAAATGAAGTGAAGGTGGGCCGTGCATGGCGAACGGATGAGCTTCGCATCAAATCCAACTCTGATTTGCACAAGCTGTGGTATATCCTGCTCAAGGAGAGGAATATGTTGCTGACAATGGAGCACGAGTGTAACGACAAGATGGAAGTGTTTCCCAGTCCGGAGCGCTTGGACAAGGTCGGTGGGAATTTGGGAGAACGAGGAGTGTAATTTGACTGGGCTAACTTATTTCAGGTTAAAGAATCAATGGCCAATTTGGAAACGGTTGTTCGTGAACGAAATAAAGCCTATCACTTGTTGGAAACTGGTGAGACCGGTGAACGGCCGGGACGATTAGTTCATAATGAACTGGGAATACGTTATTATTACAAGTAAGTTGGTTTATTTGACGCGCTCGGTGGCCGTGTTCGTTCGGTCACCACTCTGCGATTTAGAGAATGGAAGTTCGATCCTCGGCGCGAACAAAAACTGCCTTTGGATGCTAATAGAACTCGCGCTGCGCTCCGAGCTTGTCAGTATAAAAACGATGGCGTAGATAGGAGGTGCATGCTAGCAACTGCACGTCCGAAAAGTAGATATGATATCGAAACGTTAACAAGGCATAGAAATGTAAGAGATGCTGACGCGTCCATACGCCTGGAGGGGTCAAGGCAATTAACAACAACATTTACGCTATCCCTTTGTGGGGCACAGCGCATCCTTAACGTTTTGTTAGCGTAAACTGGTTTCGAACGATGCTTCTAATTCAACCCGCGAATGCACTAACCTACCAGCCCCAATGATGTTTCTTTCGCATATACCAAATTTCGGATGATGCAAATTGCCGATATATAAATTTTTTTTTCGCTTCAGGTCCTGCGAACATGTTTTGCCGCCCTTCATGAATATGAAATGGGTCAAATCCAGAAAATTCAGCTATGGTGGCCATGCAGTACGGAAATTCCTCTTGCAATATCGCGAGAAGCTGTACAATGAAAAACGAAAGGCCAAGAAGTATGTTTCCTTAGATTACGTTTTTATTTTTGCCGATATAAAATAAAAACTATTTGTTTCGCTTTTTCTTTGTAGCCGTGATCGCAATCATGTGATGATGTTGATGCGACGCAATCCAAATATTGAGGTCAGTCTGTTACGAGAACGATATCCGCATGTTGATATTGATAAATTGGTGCGCGACGATAAATGTAGAGGACACTATGTTCCGAAATTGTAAATTATGGTTAATTAAGAAAGTCCAGTAAATTGTTTTAATTGTATTTTCCTGTTGTTTGATATCGACTTGAATTTCTTACAAAGCAACAATAACTAGTACGCAGTATCTTCTCGCCTCCCAGATTATACAAGTGTATTTCAGGCTGATGTACTGGCAGGCGGACAAGGCTCGAAGTTGGGCTGTAGCGCTACAATGGTGATGACTGCAAATAATAATGCCGAAGCGCATCACAACAATCACTAAGAGCGTTGCCATCTTCACCGACAACCAATCTTTTACAACTTTAAGACTCAGTTTCTGCAAGAAATCTAATCGGCAATTCATCATGGTTGTAACGCTAACGCCCGCCATACTGTTTGGGGAAGCAGCGACGCTAACGACAGAGGTAAGAGCGGTCCTGCTGCAGCCGGTTCTACGCACCTGAGCGGCCAAGAGCTGCCAAACCCCCTTCGATACCAGAAGGAAGTGTGAATGTGTACTATATGTCCAACTCCGTTTTTTTTTATGAATATTGGGAGCGATACATCTCTGCGCAACTGCTCTCAATCCTTTTACACCGCGCCGGCACTGAACGTAACTCCGGTCCTTGAATCTGCTGCATCTGCAACAATGTGCTGCACCCAAATGCCACATCTGTGAGATGCAACTGCTGTGATGAGTGGTGCGATTTGAGGAAATGCTCCGGGCTCAACCACCATAAACACTGGATCTCCTCCTTCACTGCTAATCAGTGTAGAAAAAGAGGACAGCAATCTTCCACCTCGTCTAGTACGCCAAATTCTTCAACACCAGTGAGCGTCCAGACAGGCTTCCAAATTTCCCGTTGGTCCCGTTGCGGGGCTTGAACCGCAGAGACCGTATTTCGAGAAGTAAAAAAATGTCCGGTGCGTTACCGAGCTAAGCTACAGACGCGTACTAAGTTGGTGTGCAGAATGAAGCCAAGTGTCACAAAAATTCCAACTTTCACTGAAATAGTTCGCACTTGCACATTGCAAGAACATTAAATACATAAAGTAGTGGAAAGATGTTTTAATATCCGTCAGTGTTTCACAAACACCAACCGGATCACTTCATGTGATACCAGGCCATCAGGCCATGGCGACGAGCTACGGACGAACTCGCTAGACAATGCTCCCTGAAATTTCTCGGACTGTAAACTTGATATTATAGTGAAGGCGGTCAGCTCCTGGTTTCACTTAGACTATAACTATATAATGCAGCTAGGATTATGATTCCTCCAATAAGCCACAATATACGAATCATCTCTATCAATTTTATAAGTCACCCAGTCGAAAAAGAGTTTCTTCTCGACTAATTTCCTAAAAATATTAGTTTCTTTTTTTTATGTAATATTTTGAAAACGGTTAATGCTAGCGAAAGGTATCCGAGCAAAAATATCGATGACGTCCGCGTATCACACAATTTGGGCTTTTGTGTTTTGCATTGACGATGTTGAAAGTCCCTTATGCTATAAATCAGAGACGTAGCTAGGGGGGAGGGGCGCAAGGACTAAGGGGAGGGCGGCGCCAGAGCACTATCCTCATACGGTTCTTTCCTGTACTTGAGTATTAAAAATATTTTTTTTTTGTGACATTAAGTACTTACTTCAAAATGGTGATGACTAGACAAACATATCTAATAAAAACTTTACAAAACAAAGTAAACTTATCTTCATGATATTTAAATTGAGTAAATAGGACACAGTGTTAAAAGTTCATTTTTCTCTTTTTTAAGAAAGGGAATTCGTTGATTATGTCCTCATAATTTACACTTGTAGCCTAGTATCTAGATAGTTTGTCTAATACAAATTGTGGTGCAGTTTTGATTTTTTTTTCAGTTATATTTTTTGGGGTGCTGATTACGAATCTAAGGTTTTGCCACCAACATTGAATTTGTTCAATAAACAGTTCAATAAAAAAGTTTCGCACTATTTTTTTTCAGTATCCTCAATAGTTTTCGAGATATTCTCACTTGAAAAAGACTATTTCTCATACTTCTGTCTTTTATCTTTTTGTTTCCACAAAGACGTTTTTCTGATGTATTTTGCCAAATATGGGATAAAATACATATCTTACGCGGAAAATGATAGAGGATGAATTTGTTGATAACTTCATCGGTTTTCATTTGCGATATGTGGTCTGAGTTCGGCTTACAACCAGGTCGCTAGTGAGGGAGTGGTCTGCCAACCAAGGCTGCGACACTGTGATACTCTTCCAGGTTTGCGGCAGCCCAAAGGGCGTAGTTTTGCTTTCTTAGTAGAGATGATCTGGCGACATCATATTTTTCCACTGAGTGTCGCACAGGTTTACTGGCCAGATTGAAAACGCATAGATAACCACTGATCTACCGATTGATTTGTATGTCGCTAGTAGAGTCTCTCCTTATCTTTTCCCCAGGAACTGCCGCCTGGAGCTTGAGACTTTGTTCCTCCTTCTCATCTTGTTACAAATGGTTGACGCATGGGCCGAGGAGGTTGCCATGCTGTCAAGGGTAACACCGATGATTCTCGGGTGGTTGGTGGTGGGGATGATTTGACCATCTACTGCGATATCCAACTGTAGCTTCACTTCTTTGGTCCATGTAGTGAGCAAGGTGGCAGAAGACTTCACAGCTGACAGATTTTTATTGGCGAAGATGTCGTTAAATTCACCAAGATATCTGTTTATTTTTTCGCATATTTGGGTGATATCGTTGCCGGTTGCTAAAATCGAACAGTCATCAGCGTAACTGATGATTTGGGAACCGTCAGGTGCTGTAATGTATTTCGGCTGCCAGGACATGGACGATATTTCGAATGAAAATAAATCAGAATACATCAGTCAAGGAAAAGATTCCAGAAATAGGCAATCTTTTGCGATAGGAGCAGAAATCTACTAACATTCGCAAAAAGAACTACATCTATTCATAAAATTTACCTATATTTAATCATCATCAAATACAATCTTTTGTCCCTTAAATTCCGTTATACTCGGTTTCAGTTTTTGTTTCGCCGCCCACGACGGATGCAATTTTTCCTTGGAATCACTCGTTCCTTCTTCTTTAACCTGCTTCCTCGTCGCCTTAGAATTAGATCCCTTACTTGACTCGCCATCATCACCAAATACAATTTTCGTGCCCTGGAAAGTGTCGATGCGTTTCTGCTTCTGTTTCGCCGCCCACGATGGGTGGAGTTTTTCTGGAGGTCCTTTCGTCCCGGAAGGGAATTTCGATGCTCCATTCGATTGTTCAAAGG
This sequence comes from Chloromyia formosa, assembly GCA_964017055.1. Taxonomy (NCBI): domain Eukaryota; kingdom Metazoa; phylum Arthropoda; class Insecta; order Diptera; family Stratiomyidae; genus Chloromyia; species Chloromyia formosa. Next base: position 14,292,620 of record OZ024817.1, read on the forward strand.
ATTTCGATGCATTTCTATCATTTCGCTTGAACTCTCGATTGTTATTGTTGCGTTTATTCCAACTAGTGTCGTAGGACTGTCGCTTCTTGTTTGGATATCGCTGATGTCCGTTATTCTGCATGCTCCTCCTCTCCCTGCGTATCAGGCCATCATTCGGAGCTTCCGGTTGTTTGCGATCAATCACGACAGTGGATCGGTAGTGGTCACCAGTCTGTGTTATGAAGAAGTCGTCAATTGTGTGCTGCTGGGCGGAGTTCGAGTCGTCTTCTTCTGAATCATCCTTTTCATCGGTTTCATTTTCTCGGAATGGTGGTGGAGAAGGCGGGATCGCAGACTTAATATTCGGAGCAATTTTCTGTTTCTTTTCTTGACTGGTTGGTTGCTTTTTAGCAACTATAGCCACTGGAGGTTCAAAGTCAGCGTCTTCTTCTGTAAATGATGATTGTAGCGAATTGGTTCTCTGCTTTCTCGTGGGTTGATCCGGTGTACTTTCGTTCTCTGCAACTTCGGGAGCGTTTTCTTCGAGCCATTCATTCCGTTTTAGATCCAATTGTTTGCGGGATTTTCGCTCCTGCCGGATCTGTTGCTTCTTTTCGGTCCGCAGTTGCTTCTTTTTTCGTTTGCCCGGTTCGATAACTTGCTCGCGCCACGATGTATCAGAGTCGGTGATATTCAAGATACTTTTGAGCTGTGTCACTATCCCTTGGATGGTTTTGTGTGAGAAATACAATGCCTGGGCGATTTCTTCGGGACTGGAGAGGCCATTTGTTAGGATAGCCTGTGCCTTCTTTTCGTTGAGAAGTGCCTGCCTCAGTATATCGGTACTTTTGATTTTCTTTAAATAGAAAGGGTATCTAAGTTTTATGAAATACCATATTTAAGAAAGCGTACCTTCAGAGCGGTAAGCACCTCTGCGCACTTAGCAACCTTAACTTGCAACTTTTTGTTCTCTTTATGCTTCTCGCTGAGTTGTTTCACCATTCGCAGCTTCCGCACTTGTTTGTTGACAAGGTTCACGCGGACTTTTTGGACGATGGCTTTATTGGCCAGTATCTGTTGAAAGAGATTGTGGGGATCACATATGTATAAATGAAATTGATTGCACGGGTACGCACCTGATTATTAAGCACCAGTTTATCCAACATTCTTTCAGCTTTCCGCCTTTGCGCTCCATATGAAAACACACACAGTCGGCGTTTCAGTGTAAACAGCTGATCGAAAAGTCAAGAGCACATGGCACTAGACAGTGAGTCGATGAAATTTTTGTACACGTCAGTGATGAATGACATATATGATGGCAGGTGGCGTTGGTAGCGATAAGAAGCATTTCAAATATTTTGAAACTAAGGCGGCTATTACACTATAAAAATTCTTTTACAAATATCTTTTATGAAAGCTATTTTCAAAGAACTTTTATAGTGTAATAGCCGCCTAAGAAAAGATTTGCGACATGGACGTTGCTTGTTTCAACTACTTTTCTAATATGCTTGCACACCTTCCCCCTTTAGCGGCTAATATTTGAAATATCGTTCGTCAAATATATTTGTAAAAGGACTTTTATAGTGTAATAGCCGCCTAATGACTACATTTAGGCCGGCCGCATATTGGACGTAGGGCAGGGGCCCGATTCCGCAAGAGTCAGTTTTTTCGGTGCGCGCCGAAAAAACTCACTGACAAAAATTCACCGAAAATATCAATGCGCACTGATGCAATTCAGCAAAAGCTAGTGAATTTTTAAGTGCTGAATGAATTTTTCAAACAAACGTCACAACACACAATAGTGTGTGTGTAATTTTTCTGATTGCTAAAAACATCATAAAAATGGGTGACGTTCATGTTTCATATGAAATTATGGAATCGATCAATAACACTTATTCTTTTCCAGGAGCAAAAGTCTTGTGTTTATATAAAACTCCTAACCACGGACCACTCACATCTAGCATTAAATATAATCATTTAGGGGATTCACTCTTCCTTTCGTATATGTCGTATTAGTCGTAAACTTCTGTCATCTCCATAGTGAAATGACAGAAGTTGACAACCTTACGACAAATACTACGTTTACGAAGTGAGCATGAATCCCCTTATCTTCTTTCAGAAATGGTCGGTCCTAGTGACCGAATGAAAACAGGAGGTCGCCACACATGATCGAGCAGAACCACCACGACCGAACTGCCATCGAACCATCAATTCCATAGAACGTGCAGAAAAAAAAATTCCCCCTATTTCCACCGTTCAATGAAATTGATGGGTCGTTGGAAGTTCAGTCGTGGTTGTGCTCGTTCATGTGTGGCGACCTTAAGTAAGCTTTGGTCAACTGTCAGAGCCCTCACAAATCCCACCAAACAGAAAGGGCAGGCTGCGATTCAATTCAGCAACACTACGTTTAATGACCCTACCAGATGGGCTAACCACTTCAACAAACAGTTTATCGAACATCCACCACCTGATAGACTTAAGCGTATCATCACTAGGAGTATCCGTAATCGGGTAGCTGACCAAGCACTTCAATTTTCACCCTAAGAAGTTGCCACAGCTATAAGGAAAGCAAAAAATTCCAAAGCCCTAGGATCGGACGGTATCTCGATGGTAATGTTAAAACATCTTGACACACCAGCAGTTCGATACATAACGAACGGCCACGATTAATTTATCCATCTCGACGTCAATTATCCCTGAGTACTGGAAGAAAGGAAGGGTGATCCCTATTCCAAAACCTGGAAAGAATCTAACACTTGGTGAATCATATACCGTCCCATCACACTCCTATCCCCTGTAGCGAAGACATTGGAAGCACTCTCTCTCTCTCTCTCTCTCTGGATCCTGTTAACCCCTTGTGAGGCATTGGGCATTAACCACGTCGACTTTCCACCTCGTCCTGTTCGCCGCCAGAGCCTTCAACTAACTCCACGATTTGCCTATTGTCTTACCCTTGACCTCAACTGATCTTCTCCAGGTGTTTCTAGGTCGTCCAACGCGGCGACTTGCATCGGTTCCCTGTTTAGCAATGTTTTCCGGCCCATTTCGAAGTTTGTGACCTATCCATTGCCACTTCGCCTTTTTGTGGAGGTGTCTATCCAGTCCTGGCCAGTAATGAACAGAAGGTCGTCGTTAGAAATGACATCCGGCCAGCGTATGTCTAGGATGCGATGCGCCGTAGACACTGGTTCGCGAAAGTTTGCAATCTAGTTGTTATCGCCCTGGTCACCTTCCAAGTTGAACAGCCATAAAGAAGCACAGATTTTACATTGGTTTCGAAGATCCTGAGTTTGGTACGTCTGGAGATGTTGTTGTCTTGCCAGAAAGGAGTCAAACTGGAAAAAGCTGCCCGAGCCTTATTGATGCAAGACAGTACATCAGCGTCCGCTCCACCATCTGCTGTAACTACACTTCCGAGGTAGCAAAAATTGTCCACTTTTTCCACAGTCCTTTGCTCTGTCTTCCTGGATCCAAGCTCAAGTACTTAGTTTTGGCAGCATTGATTTTAAGCCCCGCATTGCCACTTTCGCGGTGCAGGGCATCCGTATTGGATTTAACATTGAATTCCAATCATGCAATATGAACGGCATCTATTTATAGACACACATACACACAAAATATATACTGCAGTAATATTTTGGACATTTTGTTCCTTACTTCACTTTTAAACTCCATTGTGTCCTGTTGTCCCCTTTTGAATATCAATTATACCTATAGTTAATTAGTTTAGTATTCAGTATACGCTGATTGCTCCTCCATAGATTTTCTATGATTTCAGACAACTCCGCTGAACTATAGTGTAACGGAAGGTTTGCTGGGCATCAGAAGATGCCTGTTGGGGACGTAGCCTAAGGTTGCCATAATGACCGTGAAGCTCGTGGAGTGCCATCTGGCGAAGAAAAAGGTCCCTCAACGAGCTAAGCAGCGGCCAATGCTTGCTGTATAGCTTAGTTCGGGAGGCGCCGGCTGGGCTTTCGCTGCTCGCTGCCCCTGTCCTTTACGTATTAATAAAAATGTATAGACCTAGGGGTCAACACATAAGGGAGTGCTTCAAGAGGCTTTTCCGGTCTTCAGCAACATTTTTGGAAATTTTAAATGGACGTTCCAGCACGACAATGACTCGATTCACAACGCCGTGTAGTTAAGTCGTGGATAAAAAGCCAGAATATCTATCTTTTGGATTGGCCACCTTATTTATCGGACCTGAATATTATCGAGAACGTTTAGGGATGGCTCGCTCGAAGTGTGCATGGGGCCCAGGAAAGCAGTATTCGGGCAAAAATGAACTAATTGAGGCTATTATTAATCTCTTCCCAATAGAGTCTATAAAGTAATTATACACAAGGAGGGTTTAACTCATTATTAAATATAATTTAATTTGTTTAAATTTGAAAAAAAAAAAAAAAAATGTCCATAGCTGTTTTTGTATCATACGATATTTTTTTAAAAAGTGTTCTATTCAAAGGTCGCATTTTCCGCTTACAATTTTTACGATTTTAATAATAAAATATTTAAGAAAAGTACTCTAATAAATATACGGCAATTAGTTTTAATTTATTTTTTGCAGGCTTTAATGAACTCTGTTTGCATTCTTTTGGACGATATAAGACTTTGAATAATACTTTTTATAGTATCCTATTCAAGCGTCGCGGAGTGTATTTTTTGTAGCCAGACCTATCGGTAAGTAACTATCTCACAGGAGAATGAAGTTCAAGATTCGAAATTGAATCGATCGCGTGTCAATTTCAACTGTGAGAATCACATTCAATCGGGTGAATCGCTTCGCCTTGCCTTTGACTGGCCCTGCTGAAAAATAAATAATAAATAATAGTAAAAAATCAAATCGCGATTAATAAAGCTTATATTTGATTAAAGCTTACAAACATTAAAATAAGGGTTTTACAACTTAACTAGTTATACCACTTTCCAGTCAAATTAATATAATAAATCATCTCAACGCAAATGCATATTTTTCGAATAAAATTGTTGTTTCAAATCAAATTTAAAAATTTTCGCTTCCTAATTTATAATAGGCCAGTAAAATTAAGTCAACTTGGGGGCTTTTTAATAAAAATTAGGGATAGATTTGGAAATCATTTTAATCTCTTCTAAAGATACTGAATATATGATAACTGAGGTTGCACGGTTGCTGAAGGTGAGCTTAACTTTTGGTGGGTGATAATCCGAGAAATTTGAGCCCTTTTCCTTTTAATATTATCCTTATAACTTTTAAACGGTGCTTTGAATCGAAAAAAAATTGTGGCAGTAAATTAAAGAGCATTGAATTCTACGTCCAATGCATTGCTCAGTTAAAATTCAGTTCAGTACTCTAGTAAAAATCGATAGTCAAAAACCGACAATCTTCGAGGCTTCAGAGAAAAATTACACTTTATCACTTTTCAAGCTGACAAATCTTTGAAATGGATACACAGATAATACGATTCGTAGTTTTTTGCCATTAATTAATTTATTTTAAGATTTCCTTTAAGCTGCACTTTCATGATTAGTATAAAAATTTAACAGATTTAAGCTCTATTTTATGACTGAACGTGAATTTAGTAAACACTGGACCATTTTATTTGACAATTTGATTCATACATTCAAAACATTTCCGCTTACGAGTACTTGCTGTCGAGTAAAAAATCGGGCGAAAATATGCACTTTTCACATTTTTCAGAAAAGTTCTCGTAATTCAAAGAGCTCTATCTCGGCAAGTATGATAGCTAGAGGTTTCGTTTTAGTCTCATTATATAGATAATCTACTCTAGTTTAAAACAGTTTTCCTAAGTTTTTTTTTTATCAGATCAATGTAGGATATATTTAAAACCAAACGAGACAAGCCTAACAATTCAGTTTTTTTTTCAATATGGCGGCAGCGATAGGGGTATATTCTAGTAAATACTGAATTGCAGCTAATATCCTATCCTTAAAATAGAAAATAGCCAGTGTAATTAGATTAAAATTAACTGTTTATTGGACATGGCTTTAAAAAATAATAAAAAAATTGTGGCTCACAATCAACATTTTGCTGTTGTATCTTACTTTTCTCGAGTTTCTACCTACATATTATGTTAATTTTATTAGAAATAAAAAATACCTGTTTTTTTAGAACAATTTGTATAATACTAATTTTTAAATTTAGGTCAGTTACAGCCCTTTTGATTAAAACAAAAAATTCATTTGTACACACAATTTTTTTTTTAATTTTCAAAAGCCATATCTAATAAACAGTTTATGTGATTTCCACTGGCTATTTTCTGCTCTAAGGGTAGGGTATAAGCTGCGATTCAGTTTTTTAACCTGGTTTACTTTTTGAGTTCATCCATTTCAGAGATCTGTGAGCTTGAAAAGTGATAAAGAGTAATTTTTCTCCGAAGCCTCGAAAATTGTCGTTTTTCGACTATCGATTTTGACTATACTACTGAACCAAATTTAAACTTTGAACAGTGTATTGGACGTAGAATTCAATGCTCTTTAATCTACTTCTTCCTAAATTACTAATTTTTTTCGATCCGAGGCACCGCTTAGAAGTTATAAGGATAATATTAAAAAAAGGCGCAGATTTCTCGGATTTCCACCCACCAAAAGTTGAGCTCACCACCTGCGACTGCACAATATGTACAAAAGGGATTAATATTATTTCCAGATCTTTCTTTAATTTTTAGTATTAAAATTTTATTTTACTGGCCTATAATTCTACTTAGTCAAATCAATTTTATTTTGAGTGACGCATAAAAATTTGCAAAAATACAATATCATGCTTTTTTGAATAAAATTAATTTATGCTAAGTGTGAACTTATACGCAAACGAAAGTACATATGTATGTACATAGCTTTGAATTCGGTTGGAAAAAAAATTGAATTTGACTGGCAAATGGTGAATAATGTCATGCATTTTGTTTTATAATAAAAACTAGGCTAATAATTTCAAATGCATTACATATATCTATTTTTGAGTTATGTCACGACTCTTTGAGTGTGCACATCTATACAGTACTCGTATAATACACACTTAGCCTTATATTTATTACAACATCTAAAATATTGAGGATTTTTTACAATTGTGTGGATTAATACTTTTTGTTTTGGGGAGTTTCCCCTCTTTCTCTAAGCAACATCACTTGTTGCATCACATTTTCAAACTAGACATGACATTCAACTATTACTACTACGTTTTAGACTCGACTTTTGTTTTTCATGACGAAGAGACCAATGCCTGCAACAATCCCAGCCAATCCCATTATCGTCATTGGAAGGTAGATTTGAACTTTTTCCTACAAAAAAGATAAAGATAAAAAAAGAAATAAATTAATTTGCTATTTTTTTAATGTTTGATTTTTTGTATTTCCAAAACTTACCAAAAGCCACATATACGGTATTGTTATCAGCGCCAATCCACTCGCCAAATTTCCAATACCGACAGCAAAATTACGTATCATGGTCGGATACTGTTGGGCCGTGTATGTCGACACCATGGCGTTATTTGCCCCAATTAGGCATTTACCTGGAAAATTCACCAAATTTTATTAATTGCATCTCACACGAAAATTAACTACTTCATGCAGATATATGTATGTACGAGTACATGTTTCCCGGCCCCCAAAAATTCTTGATTACTCCACATGCATCCCATAGTGTCCTGTTCTATGGCACTTTGCTCGTGTAAATGCAATAAAGTTGAGGCGACCAACCGCCATGCCAGTTGGAAGAATCCGAAGCAAGCTAGCACGTCGTTATACGACGTACGTCCTGTTGACGTGAACAGACGACACTTGGCGCTCACGAAACGACCAAAGCGGGCGTAAAATTAATGGGAAACCCCTTTAATAATTCTTGTCGAAAGTGGTAGGACAGCAGGAGGTCATCTGACGTAGAAATGTGAAATTAAAGATCAACACGTTGTTGCCCTTAACCCAGTTAAGTGGTGTGATAACGATTTTTGGTCGGAACACGCTGTTTTGGAATAACCACCCGGAAATCATCTGTACAGTGAAGGAGAGGAGACAGTGTCCTGATGCGGTCTGTTGTGTCATGTGCTTCTGCGAAAATTAATTCAATATCACAGAAGCATTTCTACACTGGATATGCTCGTACTCGTAGAGTAGCCCCGTCAGTTCAAGGGTGAAAACCGCTCGCGGTTTTATGAACTGAAACGACTTTTATAGGTCGTTAAAAATACATTTCGCATGTACAGTAAACATAGTCACAGGATGCAGCTGATGCGTACACGTATCTGTGCAATTCCAATTTTGCTTTGAAGGTTGTACGCGGGGTCGGTCATCAATTCCACCACCGCCATGGTCCACCCTGACCTTTCAGATATCCGTGAAAAATGTACTTGTAGTAAATCATAATAAAAATACGTGCTTGCTTCGTTTTGTAAATATTTAAATGTATATATACGAATGGTTTTTGTTCAACGTGGGATTTCACAGGAAAAAGGGGGCATGCCTTACAAATGAGTTTAAAATTGACCATTTTGGAAAGTGGACTGATGGGAAGAATTATTGTGGTACATATTTTAAAAATCGTTTTACTGTGGAATTTTTTTTTATTACATATATCCTTGTATCAGTCAGGAGTTCAATTATTTTACGTTTCGGTTTACATGATTGCCGTTGTTGTTTTTAATTGCTTTAACCTCTCTAGGGGCATGGGCGTGTCAACATCTCTTGCATTACTATGCCTTGATTCACGACACTGAGGTCTGCGCCAGGGTAATCTTGGAAATCTACTCAAAAAGCTAAGAAGCTATAAAGGTGCTCCCTCATATAAGGTCTCTTAAAAACTGGTGAAGAAGTGATACGAACTCCTCGAACTGTTATTAGTGGTGGTCTGGGCGGTGCGGAATTTCCGTAGCTATCTATTAGGCCGTCAGTTCGTAGTATATACAGACCATAAACTTTTAAAAGGAGTGCATAAGTCTAAAGATGCAAGTTCCCGTATTTTGAGGTTCAAGTTGAAGCTATTCGAGTTCAATTTCGTAATTGAGTATAATAATATGTTATAATAACTGCTCTGGAATTCAGCGATAGTAGAAAGTTATATAGAACCATGAAAAAAATTCTGTGAAGTAAAAGGTCGATCATAGACGAAAGGAACCCATGCCCTTATAAGCAACTCTGACTAGAAATCGAGGAAGCTGCAAAAGCCAGTAATTCGAGAGATTCCCTTAAGGGGCGTGGTGCGCGGGAAACTAACAGAGGCCAGGACCAGACGTGATCCTTCGCGTCGATACAATAACAACAACTCCCGCCGGTCGGCACAGTCTCACCCCAGCACAACCAGCACCAAATGTTGAAATGCTCTCACTGATGCAGCTCAACTGCAATGGATTGCAGCACATTCATGACGAACTGACAGCGTTCATGAACACAAATAGCATAAAATTGAAGCCACCTGTAACTATGGAGACCGGAGGACGAGGGTGAGTTTGGCCGTGATGGCCTGAAAACACATAGTGTTGAGAAACCTCTCTCCGATGACCACCCGTGACGTGCGCTGGCAGACCAGCTCAGCTGTCGGGAGTAGCGGGGTGGGTATTAACGGCGGTCATCGGCCTCCTCCATATGCGTACAACAAATCATATCGCACGTCTGCCCGTTAGGCAAAACAAAATTAACTATCCTACAACCCGCAACAAAACCAAAAATATAGCAACAAACGAGAAAATTTAATGGTAGTGCCTATGCACCAAACTCCCAAAGACTCTAAACAAAAGCACAAGGTCCCGTGCAGGGACTTGGGGCTGCACCAGCCAATCTACAAAATAGGGCACCAAGGCCAACAAAAATATATTTACGGAGGGAAAACCGTCCAATCAGGACAGATCCCCTTCCCCCTCCAGGTCAGTCGAGCCTACTGGTTTTAAACGGCTCTTTATGGGCACCAGATGTTGTGGGCCCGGCGCGACTTAGCCCTCCCGACCGTGAGTTTCGGGCGCCATTCGGGTTAGAAACTCCCAAAAAATTTCAATCGCTATGATAGGGAGAGAGCAGGAAGAGAGGCGGAAAAATTGGGATCTTAGCCTTTCATCATTATGCTAATTCATACGCATAATCAAAGAATTCATAAAAAGGCGCATAAATATAAATATGTAATCCTAGATCCGAATATATGAATATAAACGACCGATCGAGGTATTTTCCTTTTTATCTAAATGACTCTAACGATTTGTCAAACGTTATACCGCTTTTCCTTTTATTAGGAATTATGTTTTCTAATCGAAAATCGCAGACATTCCTTCAGGAACTACTGAATTATAGAGGAATATTCCATAGCAAAGTATTGTTGTTCCCCCTTTAAGATCTTAGGTTCATGGTACATTAAGTTATGTACATAATAATTTCTGAAATCACTTCGTTCAGAAATATCATAATTAAATTTTGTTGTATTTAAAATTTATTTTTCTTATATTTATTATTTTTTTTTTTTGTTATATATTTTTTTTTTTTTTTTTTCTTTTATATATAAGAATATTTGACAGATTTGTCTTAAATAGGAACGTTGCAGAATTTTCGCACTTTCATTTCCTTTTTAATTGTATTAATTTTGTTTATAATTAAAATAACGAACGCGAGTGAAATATACGCGCAGGAAATACTCTGAGTATTTGTTTATATATGATGAACAGAAGGTATTGCTTAGCAATCAGTGCCAAGAATTTTGGATTATGTGGAGACTCAATATTATTATAATTCAGTTTAATATAGACGACTCAACTTCAGTAGGTAAACCTCCCGCTCTCTTCTTATTATTACTAGCCGGAGTAAGCACTACTCGCAACCCACAACTAATATGTAGTATGTCAAACGACAATTTTTCATAAAAATTGTTTTCCTCATACGGATATATGTCAATATTATTATAATTCAGTTTAATATAGACGACTCAAATTCAGTAGGTAAACCTCCCGCTCTCTTCATATTATTACTAGCCGGAGTAAGCACTACTAGCAACCCAAAACTAATATGTAGTATGTCAACGACAATTTTTCATAAAAATTGTTTTCCTCTTACGGATATATGTCAAGAATGTAAGCGAAAAGGATCACCTCAGAACAAATTAAAGTTATTGGGAAGAAGTATTCCTTTCAGTAACTTTTGTTTCCTTCTTTAGATCCCTTACAAAACATTGTACCAGACTAAAGAATCGTCATTCTCGTCTGTTAAAGGAACTTGTACTCCATGTTTGAAGGGTCGAATGGAGACCGCTAACTGCGCTATGAGATGCTTTATAATTAAGAATGGCCGGATTTGTTGCTGCATAGCAATCAGTTAATTAGGTATATGTATTGGTATATATGTATACGTGGGTATGTACATATAACAAAAAAATATCGCGTCATTTATAAATTGTGTGAACACAATCGGACATCATATTCATTATTCATGTTCAGGCCATAATATCGTTGCGCCCTTGAATCTAAGTAATTTGGAATCGTTATAAGCCAGACTTAATGGTTGTTACTCAAAAAAAACTAAAATCCGTACCGAATTTATTTAGGATGATACGAAAAACCGAGAAACAGACATGTGAGAACGAATCTCTTTTCGAACTGAGCTAACGACATGCTTGTACAATTCACTCACGGTAACGTAGATTGTAAGTCGACCAGCGACAGAAATAGTGTTCGTTGCACATGCTCTCAGGTCTAGAGTAATTCTAACGTTTCGCATCTTCAGCGAGCGAACAAACAATTTACCGATAAGCGGCAACGATATGTCCACTGCGCGAACACAAAATACGACAACAATGATTCCCCCTTTTTTTTTTTTTTCTTTCTTTCTAAATTTTAGGTCCAATTACCTGGGGTGCTCCCCTGCTGGTGGAGCACCTGTTACCTTACTCGTGTATCCTATTTTTCGCTTTCCTCGACGCCACTGAAAAGATGTGTTGTTGATCCCCTGAAGATCGTGCACAACTCGCGCAAATTGCTCAATCCGAACCCGCGATGCTGTCTCCCCGGAGCTTGCACACCACGTTCTGCGGTATCGCGGAATTTTTCGCTTTCTCTCAAATTGTGTTGAAACACTACCCGCACCCTGTCGTCGTCTCCGTTCCGCTCAACACACGAGGCCCGATCGCGATCCAGTTCAAAATTGTCAAATTTTGCTTGCCCGTTTCGTATATAAATCGTCCCGAGATAATTTTTCAGGGTGTCGACGCAATGCTTGTTCTATCGTAGAAACGAAATTGCCGAAAAACAAACACCAATCTACACATAGACAATCAAGCGAAGCGCGAACGCCAGTTGGCAAATTCGTGATTTTCGCCAACGAGCCTATTTTTTCATGCCTTACTCCAAGGACAAACATCCGCTCCTTAACGTACACTACGAAATGCACTACTTTACCGATACTCTGCACAGGGCGTAGAACGCTTAAACGGTGGCGCAAGGCGAAAAAAAACAAAACAAACTGGCAGTGATCAAAACTCTTGCCTAAATTCCCGGACGAGGAGGGCGAAATGCAACCGCACGGGCGAAAGATAGTCCGAGTGAACCGGCTGAAACGAACCGAAGGCGATTTTGAGAACGAACTCTAAATTAAAATAAAGGCGCCGCGGAACGAAAAATCCGTTGCCAGACACTCGCGCACAAGCTGGAAGTAGGCGCGTTTTCACTTCTGACATGGGATCGCGGTCCGATTGGCGACCGTTCTCCTCAGGCGTGATTTTGCAACTGAGCCAACAACTCCCCGTTCGGTCAATCCCGATACTTCGCGCTGCTTGTTGCTAGGGTTATGTGGTGATAGTTGATTGGTTCACTGCGAACCATCATCCGATCATTCCGTTATTTTTAACACTTTGCTCTCGCATTCGTATAGTGAGCGCAGGCAACAACCAATGCTATGTTATGGATGCATTACATTGCCGGCAGAAGCAGTGTCACCATTTTGCCAGTAAATGGACGGCAGCGACTGCTTCCGTCGACAATGTCATTCGCCCAGTACACACCCAAGAGACTAAACTCAATGTTAATTTGTCTCTCACTTCTCTCATTGGAAACTACACCATCTTAAGCAAAGACAGACCGTTTCAGGAGGAGGACTCGCTTTCTTCATCCACCTGGAGGCACCATACCGAGAACTGACTTTACCTGATGGCAACGACAGCGTCCTCGAATGTCAGGCAATAGCAGTTGGGTCGGGGAATGTAGAGATTGAAATATTCAATATCTACATCCCACCGGTATGCAGCTGTCTCTCAGGACTCAGATTATCGAGTTTTTCTGGACTCCCTACTCTCCGGTTACATATCGTCTATTACTAGGAGATTTTAACGTGCATCATGAATTATGGGTTTTGAATCTCGACAGCGATGCTAGAGGAGTCACAATCGAAGAACAACTCGACTCTCTGTCCCTTGAATGACGACGCTCCAACAAGGATTACAGGCTCATGCACCAGCTCACCTGACATCTCGATTGCTAGTGCCAGTCTTATCAACACTCTCATCTAGGAGCCACATCTCACCCTGTCATCTGATTATCTGCCGAACTTCCATCGACTACAATAAAGCAGATTGGAATGGATTCCAATTATTCCTCGACGATGCCATCTCTGCTCTCCCAGTACCTATGAATGTGCGAGATGCTGAATCCAGCTCTAGAAAAATTATCAACAAGGCGGCAGTTACATTCATACCTGCAGACAGAACCCCTAAGGTCCGGCCAAACCTTCCAACGTCTGCCGCCAGACTGGCAGATGACAGAAATCACATTCGCTACTCAAACCCAGACAATCCACAAATATAGAAGTGCTGAATGCTACAATTTATAAACAGGTACCTGAACATAGAAAGACCAACCTCAAGATCAGTGTATCTAGGCTTTGGTCCACTGTTAAATCGATGACCAACCCCACCAAGAAAAGAGGACATATCGCCATTGAGTGCAGGAATAAATCCTACTACGACCCGATCAAGTGCGACAGCGACTTCAACCGGCAGTTTGTCGAACACATTGACAAACTCAAGCGCACAATCCGAAGGAAAATCCGCAATTTAGCAGTGGACCAAATACTTCAGGTCACCCCAAGCCAAGTAGTTAAAGGTATGAAGGACGCTAACAACACCAAGGCATCATCAATGGTCATGGTGAAACACTTGGACACGCTAGCTATTGAGTATCTAACGACGACACTAAACCTATCACTATCGTCGTTAGTGATACCGGAAGATGGAAGACCGAAAAAAAATTCCTATACTAAAACCCAGTAAAAAGGCCAACTTGGGAGAGTCCTACCGTCCCATCTCTTTCCTCTCCCCAGTCGCGAAAACCCTCGAGGCTCTACTCAATCCGATAGTAGAGACTCACAAGATCATCAACGCGGCTTCAGATAGATGCATAGCCCGACTACAGTCCTAGATGCCATTACGACTGGCATCCACAATGGACTAAATGAGTCACGCCTATATTCCATGGCACTTGACCTCAAGAAGGCATTCGACACGGTCAGCCACATTACACTTCTGAAGGACATCCAGTCATTATCTCTCCCAGCTCAAGTCAATAAGTGAATTTCTAACTATCTCGCTGGCAGGCAATCATTCACGGACTTTAGGAGCAAAAAGTCCAAACTCAGGAGAGTAAAGCAAGGAGTCCCACAGGGTGGAGTTTTGTCCCTCACCCTATTCAACCTCTACATAGCCGGTATGCCATCTCCGCGTGATGATCTGCTTCTCATCTCCTACGCGGATGACTGCTCCATTGTACCTACGGACAATAATATCCCGGTTATGTATGAAAAGATTAACGGATATCTGGCGGAACTCAACACCCTCTTCGCTAGTCGTAACCTACAGTTATCAGCACCTAAGTCTACAGTAATCCTATTCACATCTTGTACCAAGAAGTTCAACACATAGCTGGATGTAAGCATAGGCAACGTACCCATCCCCACAGTCAACCATCCGAAGATTCTAGGGGTAACCCTCGATAACATGGTTACAACATCAGCCCACGTTTCTTCGGTATGCAACCGAATGAGAGCCCGTAATAAGGTCCTAAAAGCTCTCGCCGGTAGCTCCTGGAGAAAGGATTACAAAGAGACTATGATTACTACATACAAAGTCATAGGACGATCTGTGGCAAAATATGCTACACCTGTGTGGACGGAGAGCCTCAAGGACACTAATTGGAGGAAGAAACAGATCAGTCAAAATGGTGCTCTTCGCAACGTGGCGGGCTGTCATCTGATGTCCTCCCACGATCACCTTGACCAGGAAACCAACATGCTACCAGCCAAACAAGACAACCTCCTGCTGTCCAAGCATTATCTTGTCTGCTGCTATCGCACATCCTAGTCATCATCTCATGGATGAAACTCCCCCACCCAGAAACAAGAGAAGTAGCCTAAGAGACCTTGAGAGGGAGGTCCAAACGTTCAAGAAGGTGCCGTTCGATAACAAAGCTTACAAAACTGTCATTGCATCGATGAGGAGGCACGACGATCGATCCAAGACCTACGCTCCAGCCCGGTACTTCAGTCCCGTCCACCAAACCAATCTTCCAATTCCAACGAAGTTACGCCGCCAAGGCGTACAAGGACCACCCTAGCGCAGCTCCGATCTGGCTGGTGCTCGAGACTAAACTCATACCTGTTTCGAATCGATCGAACATCAATAACACGTGCCCCGCTTGCAATGGCACTCCACATGACATCGGGCATCTGTTTGAATACCCAGAGGCCCCCACAAATTTAACACCAATTTCATTGTGGGAAAACCCCATCGAGGTCGCATTCTTCCTTGGCCTCGACATTGGAGGAGTAGACGAGGAGGCGTTTTTAAGTGACGCCCTAAATGTCGATACAAAAACAACCACCAGACGTGATGTTGTTAATTACCTTGACCCCTGGATTTTTTTGTGTTATTGAAGTTCAATTTTCACAAGTTTAGCGTATTTACAAGGTTTTCCACTTACCTATAATAGCCAACATGATTATAATCCACAAATTTCCACTAGGAACAAAGTTAACACCCAGACAAGCGACACCAGCTATTAGCATGTAACTCACGACACTGACTCTCATGCCAAATTTCAATACAATTGGAATACTTATGCAGATTGTCAGTGCTTCCAGGAGTCCTCCGATAACCTGTAATTTGATGAAACATTTTAGAAAGTCTTATAATAAATATATAAACGAGGTGACTCACCGTATTCATGTAGATATCTCCACCCAAATTGTTCAAATGCAAGGTCAATCCAAAGTACAAAAGGATCATCGAGTACCAAACAATTATCACGAGAATCGTAGTTTTACGAAACTCTTTGCTGAACACAGCCAACACGGGCTCCTTTGTTGTGCTCTCGACTTCGTTACTCCTGTCGCGTTGCGAATAGACTTCAAGCGTTTTCTCAAAATTCGATGGCAATACCTGACCATTCATACGTGCTGCCTGTTCCAGGCTGATTTTCAGTTTATCAATTTTTCCGTTCGACAGGAGCCATCTAGGCGATTCCGGGAGCCAGTACCTTGGATGAAAATCAATCATACAGATATATACGTCTAAATCTGCACAAAGATTCTTCACATGGCATATAATATATGTACATATATGTATATAGCATATGCGTGATGTGGATAATCTAATTGGGCAATTGAATCAAGATGTATCCTGGAAAACGTGTCTTACCACATGACGAGAAATACGGCCCAAGGTGTCGATGTTAGTATCTGCATTAGACGCCATTCACGCGTCACATAAGCAATTCCGGCCGTAAGTACGTACGTGAGCGGTACCGGTAGAAGATTCAATATGCCAATTATAATTCGCCATCGACCGCTGACATATTCGACAACCAGAACGAAACTAACAACCGTGACAGTCATTGATGCAAATCCAATTATAATCCTCAGGACCATGTACATATGCAACGATGAAGAGAAGCTTATCAGTGTGCCTGGCGATAAAGGAGACATACAGAGAAAAAAAATAGAGAGAGATGAAAACAAGATTGTGTATAGTAGTAGTATCGAAGGATACGTTAGCTGGAAATCAGACACACAAGGAAACACTTTGTGTATGACCTTCAAATTGTTTGTTGTGTAATATCCTGGATGAATTACTTTGTTTGGGATTACGAAATTCTAAAAATCAATCCTACGAAATTGCAACAGGTCCTTGTAATACTCAAAAAGTCAAACCAACTGCTGACTGATTCTGTAGCCAAGTGTCTTTTCAAAGTTTTGGGTACAGAAAGGACTACTATATTTTAAAAAGCTTTAAAAAAATAAGTATCATAGAAATAGTTTTAAAAGTCCATAGTTAACTTTTTTTAAATTGTAGCATTTGAGTGGCTGCAATTATTTGCGATAAACTGAAAAAGTCCTTCTCAACAATTTTCTTGAGGTCATAACAAGAAAAAGTTAAGTTGGGGTCTTTCCATTTTATTTCTAGCGCGCTACGAGTTTGTGTGGGCCATCGTCATCCTGTGAAAATTCTTGTTAATCAGGAAAATTTTCCACCTCGGGATTTAACCAATCGGATTTAATGATAGATGGCAGAATCGACCTCCTCCATCAATGCAGTCAATGCCTATTCCCCATCCAATGACAACCATTATTACAATTGGCGCCCAATGTGGGGCCTATAGTGAGCCGGTTCCAACCTGCAAGGCTCTGAGTGACCCCAATTTTGGCGCTGTTATTGTATTTTAATTATCCGGAGATGATACCATCCGAAATGAGCGCTGGCAGACAAGCTTAACTATTGTCGGCAGGAATGGGGTAAGTTTGACACTGAAGTCTACTCCTGAAGATGTACCTGTTTATCGTACATGAAGGTATCGCACGATAATTAGAACATCGAGAAAAAAAAATAAAACAAAAGAGAAAGCTAATGGTGACCAGGGACGAGCGAACATGGGACTGCAGCAGCTAATCTTCAAGTCCGAAGAAATTTATAAACAAAAGAGTTTACCGTCCAATAAAGACAGAACGTTCTCCCTACCAGGTCACTCAGAACCGTATAGGTCGTAGCCTGCTCATTATGGGCCCAAGCTTGGCGCAAAGCAGGTATTGCCAAGGTCTTTGGCGAACGAGGGTTCGTCTCTGTGTAGTACCCAAAAGTTCTCTTTGTTGACCGTCCCCACATTTTGCTCGGATACGCCCTTGGTCCGATACGACCCCGTTTAGCCGAATCCAAGAGTGCGGCGTCATTTGCATAACGAATTTTTTAAAGTACTTTCAGGAGGCGATGAGAAGAAAATAAGCTGGTTCGGGACTCCAGAATGATAGCACATACTGTAAAACCCTGATTAAACGAGCCCAAGAGGGCGGGATGGCGTCATTTGAGATAACGAAATTTCACACAAGTATTTTTGGGAAGGTGAGGATGAAAGTGAAATGGTTAGCTATTTAACTGAACCCCAGTGTATGGCGTCATTTTGGGAAGGTGGTTCGCGATTCCGAAATACCACATACAGTGAAACCACGATTAAACGAATCATGGAGGGCGGCAACAGTTCAGCAAATAAAATTTTCACAAGTACTTCCGGTAGACCGGGGAGGAAAATAAGGTCGTTTGCCACTCCAAAATGATATAATACATACAGTAAAACCCCGTGCACACTGTGCTCAAAGTTTTAGGTTAGGTTCAAAACATTGCTCGAAAGGCTTAGAGAGCATGTTAGCCAATCCGAAACTGTTTCACCTATTGCGTTCAAACTTATTAGTTAGGTTTGACATACATATAGTTGAAAAGGTTAAGAGAGTAGTTTGACCGAACCCAAGAGTGCGGCGTAATTTTAAGTAGCGAAATTTTTCATAAGTACTTTGGGGAGGACAGGAAGGAAAATGAGGTGGTCCGTGAATTCGAAACATTATGGATTTGGTGTTAATGGGAGAATTCTCTCTATTGCAGTTAGTCTACTTCCGCTTTAGGTGGTAAGAACCTGGAACCCACACAGGGAAATGTGTAGGTCCTAAAGCAGAAATTTCTTGAGTTTTGTGAAAATTCTCTCTAATGAAATAGAAAGAATTCTCCAATTAATGCAAAATCCATAATGTTGCGAAAATTATACCACATACACTAAAACCCCGATTAACCGAACCAAAGAGGGCGGCGAAAACGAAATTTTTTTTCATAGGTACATTCCGGAGACCGGGGAGGAAAATAAAGTCGTTGGCGACTCCAACACGATACCGTTAAACCGAACCGGGAAATTTAGGGATAATCCGTTGAAACTATTTCTGACACTATTGCTATAAACATAATCCACGTACGATATGTGAGCAAAAAGAATACAGAAAGCACACGGAATATACAAAAGTCACTTAGAGGAATGGTGGTGCTCCCAAAGCCCATCCCTCCGTGATTATTGTAAAATTAGGGGGGGGGGGGGCGTCTTCTTTTTGGGATGTTTGTAATTTTTTGTCGGGGGGATATGTAACGATGAACTATCCCCAAAAAATGGGGCTTTCTCCCTCATCTTCAGAGGAATTCCTCTGAAGATGCGGGCGTTCCTGTTTTGCGATACTGGGGTTTGCGATCCCTTAAGCGTGAAGCGAGCGGAACCCACACAAAAGAGTGTTGCACTCAACTTCTGCTAGATTAGATTGAGAGAGGGGCTGCTTGCGCCAAAAAGGCCCACTAGCACCGAGGCCAAACGATCTATTGTGCTATATAGGTCTGGCAACAGGCTTAGGCCTGTCGATCAAGTTTGAACGCGTTAATGAATTTGCTTAAAAGGGTGAGCGGGATCGAAGCAATGTCATCTACAATACTTCAGAGAAAGCGATGCCAAGATGTACTTGGCGACGTTGGGCCAATGCCTCACATTCGCAAAGAACGCATACTGACGTTCATTATTGCCCTCGCAGAAATTACAGCTAGAGTCCAATGATATACCCATGATTTTTAAGTGACCTCTTAGGCAATAATGTCCAGTTAGAAGGCCACAAATGCTTCTTACCTCGTTACGGTTCATTTTTTAAAGTTCATATGCCCTGCTGCGCGAAAAACCAAATTTGAACATTTTGGCCTGCCTGAGGCCTGGGAGATAGTCCATTGGACGTTAGCCTCAGTATGCTCCCAGTCTCTGATGAATTTATTGGCGGAACTTACCGGAATCCCGTAAAAGGGCTCAGATCCACAAAAGGTCGTGTCGAAAGCCATCCGAGCCAGCTCATCCGCCTGTTCATTCCCAGAAATGTCGACGTGGCCAGGAGGAACCCAGTATAAAGTTACCATGTTTGAGAAGCCAACTTTTTGTAATGTATTTTGGCAGCTACGCACTAGCCTGGACGAGATTGGCCAGTTTCTTAGCACCAGTATGACTGCCTGGCTGTCAGTAAATATAGCCATACTCTTGCAATGGAATTCGGGTTCCAGGCAAAGCTCCGTACACGACTGGATGGCATGTTATTCTGCCAGGAATACTGTGGCGACCACTATTCCGTCACCTATGCCATTAGCCGTCTTTGATGCATCCGTGAACCACTTTATGGTATCTTAAAGGAGAGTGGAATGTTCCTCCATGGTTCTTTCACCAGATGGTCCGATGGCATACTGGTTATGCAGCTCTCACTGAGCCAACTTTCCTGTTCCGGATTTAGCTTAGTGAGGGCATCGCAAGCCTTCAATCTGAGGATCGTCGGTTTTGCCTGTGCTGTCATATACATGTACAAGCAATGGTGAGAGGTCTAGCAGTAACTCTAGCGCCGCAGAAGAGCAGAAGTGAATGACTCCGGTAGACAAGTAAGTCTATGAATTTTACCTAGAGTAGATCTGCCAGTTACGGTCTAGGCTCTTTTCCACCATACACTTGCACAATATTCTAGCATAGCTCTAACGATCGCCTTGTAAATCCAGAGGACGATAGAGGGTTTGATTCCCCATGTTTTGCCTACATATTGTCTGCATATCCACAGAGATGAAGGGGTTTTGTCTGATACTACTTTCAGATGCTCTGATCAGAGCAGTTTTTTTATCAAAAATGATGCCCAGGTATGGTGTTGTCTGCCAAGGGTATAGGTAGATTGTACATTAGGGGCATCTGATTTGTCTGAGGTATCTTTTTTTTTAGTAAAAGGGGCTGCAACTGCCTTGGAAGGGTTCACTCGAAGGCCATTTGCGTTGTACCATTCCTGTACTATGCATAATACTAATTGAAGGATGTCTGATAAGACCTCCTCCAACTTGCCCCTAACCAAGATCACCAGATCATCGTCGTATCCTTGCGTGTAGAAGTTCCCAAAGAAAACCGCCCACCACACCAGAGGAGTGGCGATAGGACACTTCCTTGTGGACACCTACGATTGACACTATCCGCTAGGAAGCAGTCTCCAATCAAAGTAATGACCCTTCACGATGAGAGCATTTGTCCCACCCATTTCGCGGTGGTGAAGTCCGCTCCCTTGGACCTTAAAGCGCTGTCGATGGCAGCCAACGAAGTATAAATGTCGAGGAAGGCACATAAGACAGTTTCTTTCGCCTCCATTGACGATTCAATCTCACTCACCAGGTGATGTAGAGAAGTCTCGGTGGACTTTCAGGCAAACATTTTGGCAAACTAGCTATCGTGTAGTGGATTTCTCTTGAGGAGAGTTTGATGTGTATGTCAAGGATCTTTTCCATCGTTTTCAGCATGAACGACGTTAAGCTGATTGGCCTGTTGGATTTAGGGTCATCATTGCCCAACTTAGGGATGAAAACTACCTTCGCTGGTCTCCAAGCGACAGGAATGTATCCCAGCGCGAAGCTACCCCTAAATATATTCATGAAGTATGGATTCAGTGCTTCTTGCCGTTTTTGAAGAAAGGCGGGAAATATTCCGTCGATACTAGGGGATTTGAGTGGACTGAATGAGTCGATGGCCCATTTGACTTTATCGGGAGTGAAGATGGTTCTTGCAGCTCTCCAATCAGACGGACGTGCGCTGCGTAGACGACCCGAGATAGGGAGAGGAACATAACCACTCCTACTTAACAAGCCTAGTTGACGTCTCCTTAGCATCTAACAGGTTTCGGACGATGCAGGTTGCTGGCGTACACATCCTATCTACATATTTAGTCGCCGTCTACGACAGGCCTGAAAGCTGCGCCTCACATCACATGGAATTGTGGTGTCCCCGTACTATATACACTCTACCCTAATTCAATCACACTATAACACCAATCACGTTATCGCGCGTGTTACGCAAATAAAGAATAGTCCATGTTACGTATAAAATCTCGTGTATCAGAGATTCACATGTCCTGTTTCACATACGGTCGTACACGAGTACACATTAAGTTTTCACATGGAATTGAGATTTTTGCTGTCTTACCTGTACGGGAATATCTTCATGTCGTGCGACAAAATCGACGTTGATTCAATCAGAAGGAAATCCCCTTTGGCTCTTTAAGCTCTTCACTAGGTTGATGTAACGATTTCGGGAACAATTCAGAATGAAAAAAACTATCTACCTCCCAAACATACATAAATATCCATGTCAATATATTCGCAGAACATAGTCCATATCTAACGTATGAGTATACAACGAATACTACTATTGTACTTGTTTAGAAATCGATTCACATTCGACTGGTCAATGTTTTCCGACTGGAGAGAATAAAAATCTTATTTCAGGATTTCGTATATTTGGACGCTGAATGGAAAGTCCAGTGTCCTGTCCAGTCGGTGATTCAATTTGACAAAAGAATCGGTGGAGGTCAGTTGTCATTCACCAGACAGTACTGAATGCATGAGAACTCTAACCATGATTAAAAATACTCGTACGTCAGCGTTTGACCTGAATTTGAAAAGGAAGTCAAATCAAATGTGAATTAGCAGCAGCTTCAAAGGATCGAAGTGAAACAGTCCGAAGAAAATATATACATATGTAATTTCGTTGATGGAAGCAAGACTCTACTTAGCTTAATGATAAACTCTTCAATTTATTTACTTACCAATCAACACTTGCATCGTCACAAAGATCATCAGAATATGCTTTCGTCCATATTTATCTGATATCCAACCGCTTGTAACACTTCCAATTGCTGCGCCAGCCAAAAAACACATTTCAACGACACTCAACATGTGCTCATTGTCACAGATCAGATTGTAATCGGATGTAAGCGTAGGACCCATTTCGCTTTCGTCATATTCAAATTGGACGCATTTCCGTAGCTCCAGATCGTTAATCGACGTATTCGCCATGTATCTTTCAAAAGTGAAAGAACTCAGTCGATAGTAGTCGATATCCAGGATTGTACAGCCCCCGTACGGTTGAGTGAGATTCCTCCAGAGACCGATGTTGACAGATAGCAAATGATCTGGTCGGGCACACCAATAGTCCTTGGGCGCTGTCTGACAGAATTCAAAAGAGAAATACGTTTTTAGAGAGAAATAAATCAATAAATTGAAATGGCAAACGTAAATGCATCAGATATTTTTAGTTAAAAGTGGGATAAATGCAATTGGCAAAATTTTCTGATCTTTTCGTAATGTACAAACAGACATTAATGTTGATCTTTTTTTTTGCGAAAATCAAAGAAAAATTAATTATGTTTGTAAGTTTGTATGATAGATCGCAGGAGATACAGATTTTTTGGTATAAACAACTTTCCGATTTTGGTGCTTTGAAGTATTTTTGTTGGACTCTATTTCAAATGAAACATTACAGAAAATTTACTAAATAAATTGATACAATTGCTTAGGTTTGTGTTAAACAAAAATTAAAATTTTATAATTTGCTCAAAAATTTTATGTTTATTAAAAATTATTGTTTACCGGCGCTGTGCTTTCCTTTGCCGTAGATCATATTATAGCCTAGCATATTGGCATAACGTCTGCGAGAAGGTATGTGAGCAGGGGTAAACCAACTGCTTATGCCGATGACATTGCAACCGCTATCTCAAGTAAGTTCCCCTGTGTTCTCAGTGACTTAATGCAGAGGGCCCTATATGTTCTGGTGAGGTGGGCAAGTGAGGTTGGAGTTAGAGTGAATCCAACCCGACCAAAACGGAACTTGTTCTGTTCACCAGGAGATATAGGGTTCCTTCGTTCGAACCACCGTTAATGGAGGGCATAAGGCTTGTTCTCATTGACAAAGCTAAATTTCTGGAGCTCATCCTGGATAAAAAGTTATGCTGGAAGCATCCAAGAGCGGGTTAAAAAGGCCACTGTTGAATTGTACTCATGCAAAAAGGCGATCGGTAGTAACTGGGGACTGCAACCGAGAGTGGTTTTCTGGCTCTATGTGTCGGTAATGCGTCCTATTCTTATGCATGGAAAAGTGGCCTGGTGGACGGCGCTTAGAATCGCATGTTACACAAGCTTGTTGGAGAAAGTTCAAAGGCTGACTTGTGTTGCCATCCCGAACTGCCACGGACCCACTGCGGCCCTTGAAGCTCTGCTGAACCTGGCTCCCATGGACATTCTTGCCGTACAGATTGCTGCTGGTGTGGCCATTCGCCTTCGTGAAACAAGTCACTGGACCACATCCACCACCGGGCACTCGGCCATTCTGAGCAGCTTGGACGTTTCTGAAACCACAGACTATACCGTCTCGAAACTTGAGTTTGGAAGGAATTTCGACTGCCTGATCCCCTCTTGTGAGGAGTGGGCGGCTAGCACCGCTCAAGAATTTGATGCCATAAGCATCTATACCGACGGCTCCAAGAGCGATGATGGCGTCGGTGCTGGTGTTTATTCGGAGAGGTTGAACATCAGACTGTCCTTCCGCCGGCCTGATTACTGTAGTGTGTTTCAGGCGCAGGTTACGGCTATCTACGAAGCTATATCATGGTTGGGGCGTAATGTAATTTCGGCTAGTGATGTAATAATTTATACAGATAGTCAATCGGTGATTAAATCGCTGGATTCTACTGTGACTCACTCGAAGATACTTGCGGAATGGTGTGCCTTAATTCTACTGATAGGAAGCTCCCTCAACATTACTCTTTGTTGGATTCCGGGCCACAGTGGCTTTGACGGCAACTGTAGGGCTGATGCACTGGCTCACGAGGGTACTACTAGTGAGGTCAGTGGTAGTTTTCGAAACGTTGGCATGCTTCTGGCAATTTGGCCTCAAAGGCTGAGGCGACAACGAGGGCTAACATCAGGTGGAGTACCGGTAACACATGTCGCGTAGCCAAGCAAATATGGCCTAGGCTGAATTCTAGTCGCTCTTTGAGGTTACTTTCGCTGGATAGAAAGCGAATCAGCAGTGTCGTGGGGGTTATCACTGGCCATTGCCTCATTAGAGAGCATGCCAGGTGACTTCGAATACCGTACAATGATTACTGTAGAAGCTTTTGGGGCGAGGATGAGTGGCAGTGCTCATTTCATTTGCTCTGCACCTGCCCTGCTCTTGCAGGTAGTAGGAAATACACCCTTGGCTCTTATTACTTCACCGACCTGGACGACTTGAAGGATTTTAGTGGTATCACAATGGACTCAGTGGTGGTCTATGTGTGCTTCGTTTGTCGGAGCAGCCCCTATAACCTAACCATAGCCTAATGAATTAGAGTTATGAGGCTATTACTGAAATAAGACCTGATGGTGGAACGTTTAGCACGTTAGCCTTCAATGCACTGGGCCCGGTTCGATTCCTACTGAATGCGGTAGTCTTCGATAAAAACTAAGATTTACGTGTCGTACTATGGAAACTCTGCTGCTAAATGAGTACCCATTTGGAGTAAATAACTCGGTTGAGCGTGTTGCTGATCACACACCTCTACACGAAAACACCGTCTCGATCTAGTAAATGATATGATGCTCATTCATCTCGAGGCCTTTGGTCCTAAATTGGAATGTTTCGCCAGTCATTTATTTTACTGAAATAACTCTTCTCCTATTTTTGTTTGTCACCAATTAAAGGAAACAATTCGTCAAAGCTTATGACGTTGAATATTTTTGATGGATAGATTGATTTCACTACACATTTCACGAGCATATTTTATGTTATGTTCATAAATAGTCAGTAAAAATTGAAAAATCAACAATGATGGACTTCCTGATTGATTTTATGTCTTCATTTAATGTTAATAAAATTCTAATTAATTTCAGAACATGCTTTTGCTCGTTGTATTTTGCTATTATTCCTACAAGAAAACAAAAAACATTTCTGTTTATCTTTTTTTTCTTTTGTAATGTAACTAGCTGCGAGAGCTCGCTTCGCTCGATCTACCATCGAGTGTTCGTTGTGCTCACTTTGTTGGCTTTGCTCACAATTTGACACTAATCTCAGTTATTTGTGGCATATATAATTTGTTCCCCGCGTGCAAAACTATTTTTCTCAATAGTCTAAAGAAATCCACATAAGACAAAAATATCAGATTTCTTCAAATCGGGGGTCGACAACCAGCAGCCCGCGGGCCGCATGCGGCCCTTCATTACGTTTTGTGCGGCTCGCGAGGCAATAACGAATCCTGTAATGAACTCGCATAGGTGCGCTCTTGTAGGTTTTAGGAAAATGTGAAATTCGTGGTCGAGTTTCCATGACAAAACTGTTTCTTGATTTTAGGAACGGTTTTCTGATTTTGTTAGAAACGCTTTCCGTCCGGTTCCGGTTCATGTTTCCAACTAACGGCATTTTTCGGATCATAGTTTTTTTCCAGTCAACTAGCGATCCATGTTCCCCAGCGAATGTGACAGCTAATACCTGCGGGCGTGTTTTTAATTGTTGTGGTGTTCTTTATGGTCGCCACACACCACTACTGAGCCTTCATCGAACCATCAATTTCATTTTCCGAAGTGGTGGTTCGATGGAAGTTGAGTCGTGGTTGTGTGCGATCATGCCTGGTGAACTTAAATTACGTGGTCGTTCACTTTCAGTTGCTGTCGTGTAAAAATTGTGTAGTAGACATCTTTTTTGTGAATTTGTGGAAGTCGCCCTATTTGCAGAGAACAAACTCAATTCGAATATCATCAGCTGTTAAGCTCGACACACATCTGAACTAAATAGTTCGCAACCACTATTGAACGATGTCAACATCAATAGAAAAGTGGTAATGGGGTGATTTTTTTTCCGCACGTTCTATTGATTTTGACGTGGTTCGATGGTGGTCGCGAACCATTTGGTTCGCCATGTGTGTTGAGCATTATCTGTTCAGCTTGATAGAAACTTAAAAACTGGCAGCTGATAGATCATAGCTGTTTATATGACAAAAATGATCCACAAACTTGGATCTGGATCAGAAGTTGAACTTGTACCTGCTTTCGTTGTTGTGTTACCGCGACCCATGATAGATCTAGAATAAAAGATGATGCATTTGTTCACAGTTATAATACAATACATAGCCTCAAAAATCACCTGATAGCGGATTTATAAATTAACGTAAATATCATAAAAATGAAGTAAGTCAATTTTAATGCTCATGCTCAATATTCGGTCTTTGTATGGTATAGTAGACAGCAACCCACTAAGAAACAAAGGAAATCAGGCCGTTTAAGCGTTGCTAAAGCTACGGCAGCACTTGATTCGAACCCCTTTCGGTTCGGGATATTCCTACAAGTGTAAATGTAAATGAAACCGAAATATAGAGGGCTACGCCCGCAATCCGAGGGTTTTGTATCAAGAAGTATCGCCTCCTTGCTCTTCATGGTACCACTTAAATGCATAAAAAAAATGATAACAAAAATTTCTGACCCATCATATACCTATATTATCTTACATGCCCATTCATATTACGTGATTGTAATGAAACTTTAACTTTAGAACATATTATTGCCAATGGTGTTGGTTATCCTTGGTCATCAGTACTTTTGATCTCGGACGTGTTTAAGGGATGCAGGGGTGCGCTAATATTCGGAACCCACCTTCCTGAAAGTTTTCATTTTTCTAATTGTGAGTTGAAAATATAACTTTTTCTACCAACCGCAAGATGCGCCCTAAATAAAAGATTTACTTGTGCGCTATCCGGGTCAGAATCGGCCCTCGATAAATTACTAGGTTAAGCGCTAACCTATATATAGGGTAGCATTGTTGTTGCATTGCGTGTTATTTTATTAACCTATACAGGTTAAGAAAAGCAAAAGAATGCGCCTATTGATTTTGTGTAATTAAATAGACCATTAAATTTTGTTTTTTAATTGTATTTCCAATGAGGCTGTATTAGGGTTAAGGTTATTTCTAGATATTTGGGTTGAGGTTTGAAGTTACTTAATACACACCCTGAACCAAGGAAATACTCTATTTTCCATCACATTCCCCATTGGCTGTTCTTTTCTGTATGGTTGGTTTCCTTGGTGATTTCTGCTCTATTCTGTACTGAATTTGAAGAAACACAGCTAATATGTTTCATACTGGACAATATTTATACTTTTGGCCAACTTAAGATTTTATGACCATCTTTTTATGATCTTTTTGTGTTGTTTGTCTTATATTCAAGTGTTAACACATGTGAAATTTTATTTATTTTCCAATTAACATCTCAATTTCAATTGGGTGTCAATGATTTTGGAGATATGTTTCTATGTAATGGTGGTATGTTTTCAGTTTATATCAAAATTTTATATCTCTTCAGATTAATGACTTTTTCAGAAGGGTGTTAGGTTACGATCAACAATAATAGATGTAGACGTCTACATTAGACATTTGAATGCTTGTAAAGATACTCTTCATAATATTTACCGCGATTGATTGCCAATTCAAATGTTAATGAACATCGATCATAGATATGAGGACCGATGAACATCGCTACTTTTTGTGTCTTTGAATGCACACAAATTTGTAAGGAATGTTGCGTCATCTTGTCGGAATAAAATGTCTCAAATGGCTTCCGTTTTGGTTTGAAACAAAAAAAAATGATTAATGTTCACTCATGTCACATTTTGCTGACGATTAATTCATCGGAATTGTTTGAAGAGGTTATTTAAAAAAAAGGCCAGTAAGGTGGCAAGTATTTAACCTACAAGAAGTGCCCCCCTATGTCACTAACCAAGTTAGCCCCCGTGTTTACCTATGCCAAGTTGGCCCCCTAAATAAAAAAAAAATCAGCAACATCCGGTTAGTATGCCTCTTTGATTTTACGATTGGACCATTATCCAAAAAAAAAATAATTTTCCAATTTGATTTCAACATTCAAATTAAATTTTTGTGCTTGCTTCGGCCGGGATTTGATCTCAGGTCGTTCTGCTTTAGAGCCCATCGCACTACCGTATACGCCACCGAGGCTAATGTAGAATTGCTTGCAAATAATGCTTTATATGCGAACCCAGCAAAAACGGATGTCTACAATGGGTGAGTAATAAATAAGGGCAGTAAGTAAGAAAGCATTTAACCTGCCAAAAATGCCTTCTTATATTACTAACCAAGTAGTCCCTGTAATTACCGGGGCTATCCAGCAGAAAATATGGCTGCCTACACTGGGTGGGTACATTGGTAGGCGAAAATAAAAAAAAAACTTTTCCCCCGCATGGGTGGTACGGTATTGAATGAAGAGAGCCAATTAAGGAAGGTTAGGGAAGTTCAAAAAAAGACCAGGAAGGTGGCAAGTATTTCACACCAGCAGTTACCCGCAATATTACTAACCAAGTAGCCCCCTATTTACCGTGGCTAAAGTCGCGATTTCGAATACAATAAAATGCATTCTCATTATTTCTTACACGATCACCAATGTAGTACGTAGGTTGCCTTTTATATTTCGGGATTGGACAACCCTAGTGTTGCAATCTGGCAACTGACAGCTCTATCGTAAAGTTTGACATTTTTAAGGTTATACGTACTCAGAACGTTTTGACATACGAGCGCTATTTGTGTTTTTTACAGTAACTTAAAAGATTAATCTCGGCCAAATAATGGAATTCAATCGTGAACATTTTCGTGCGATTATTTTTTACAACTTTCGACGTGGATTAACTCAGCAACAGTGCATGGATGAACTGAATTCAATTTTTGGCGATGAAGCTCCATGGAGGAACAGTGTTTATCGATGGTATGGTGAATTCAATCGAGGTCGTAGTTCACTCCAAGACGAATTTCGTGAAGGTCGCCCAAAAGGTGAAGGTCGTCCGGAAACCATTGATGCTGTGCGCGAACTGATATTGCAAGATCGTCATGTGACCTATCGTGAGATTGAGACAACCTTAGGCATTAGTGGGACCAGCATACATCCAATATTGCATGAACATTTGACTGTCAAAAAAATTTGTTCGCGTTGGATCCCACACAATTTCTCAATCGCTCAAAAAAAGGCTCGTGTCGATTGGTCGAAAGAAATGCTCAAAAAATACGATCGCGGTGCTTCGAAACACGTCTATGACATCGTGACAGGTGATGAATCGTGGATTTACGCGTATGAGCCCAAAAGTAAACAGCAGTCGACTGTATGGGCGTTTCAAGATGAGCCAAACCCAACAAAAGTTGTTCGCGCAAGAAGCACTTCCAAGCAAATGGTCGCCTGCTTTTTCGGAAAAACTGGACATGTCGCAACCGTACCACTAGAACAACGCAGAACAGGCAATTCTGAGTGGTACACAACCATTTGTTTGCCAGTTGTCTTCCAAGAAATCAGGAAAACCAACCGCCGAAGACGGATCACTCTTCACCACGACAATGCGAGGTCTCACACATCAGCTCAAACAACTGCATTTTTGAGCAATCAAAACATAGATTTGATGGGTCATCCGCCGTATAGTCCTGACTTGGCACCGAATGCATTCTTTTTATTCCCGTACGTAAAAAACAAACTGAGAGGTCAACGTTTTTCAACACCTGAAGAAGCGGTTGCTGCGTTCAGAATGCATGTTTTGGAGACACCTCAATCAGAGTGGTAAAAGTACTTTGACAATTGGTTCAAACGCATGCAAAAGTGTATAGATCTTCATGGGGAATATTTTGAAAAACAATAAAGCGAGTTTCAATGATTAATATTTGTTTTTGTTCTCTAATCCCGAAATATAAAAGGCAACCCTCGTACGATGATGATAGGTCCACTGTGGAAATTTCACTTGACAGATTTGTTTTCATACAAAACTGAAGAATTTTTAAAAAATTTCGTAAGGAGCCGTAGGGTGGATGGTGAATTAAATGTGTAAACCGATCTACTGAGGGGTACAATTTTTTACTGCGAAGTTGACGAAAAATCACATTCGCAGCGGCCATGCTTGTACTAAACCGGAAACTTTTGAGTTACTTCACTTTACATAGTGATAATTTCATGTTTTTCCAACAAATCTTAAAAAGTTTAAAAAATGGACGCTTTTACCCCCTCTATATATCCGGAACCGTTCACTTTAGCGTGATTATGAAAAGAATCATTTTTGTTTGTAATTTAATGTAAATTATTTTCGTATAAATAATTTTTACGCTAAATACGGTTTAGCTCAAAAATTATTTATATGAAAATATATTGAGATATTTGCGAAAAACTGCGAAAAACTACCATTTCACCCGCTTCACACCCCCTCCCTCCCAAAACCGACGCTCTAAGTTGTATAACTTTTTATTACATAATACGGGGAGTGGATAGAACAATTTGACATTGGAAGGAAACTTTTGTGTTTTTTTTTTTATGTCGAGGTTTAGATCTAATTGCACCGTACTATTATATCTTGGGCGCCATATGTTGTGAACCAGGGCTTCTTCGAGGATGCTCTTGGCTCGGCGGCTCAGGTTCCGACTGGAACGATTTGGAGCCAAAGCACCCTGCTCTTAAAATATTTTTGTTTCAGTGACGGCGCGGCGGCTCCACATAGCAGTGGTTCGCAACATCATTATAAACAATATAACGTTTATCACGACAATCGACTATAACGACGTAATCTACTGGGTCTCTTCAATGTTATAAACGATACAGTACAATTTAAAGATCTAAACAAAAATTTGTAAGCCAAGGCTACTGATATTAGAAATTCATTTTAATGTTCTGTCAGTCTTTAATGACAAATATTCAAATGTGCACATGTACTCGTATAGTGTTTAGCTACAAACTTATTACACACCATGTCACATGTCGGCTTGTTTCAGTACTTTTTCTTACCATTCAAAGGAAATAGTTGTCTAAATAGAGCATACAGATTAAATTACACACTTTGTCCAGCTTCATTGGATTGCAAACAACAACAACAAAAGTAAAACAAAATCGCAACCATTTCATATTTCTATTTAAGTGCTTCTGCTTATCATATCAATGTTTTTGCAGCTAGCTGGGGAGCTATTTTTAACATTTATTATTGTGAATGATATGCGCAAACAATCAATCAAATTTTGAAAAGTTCTTGAAGTAGACGCAAACGGTCACATACGTTTCTCGTAAATGGACAAATCTGCTCGAATAAAATTATTGAAACGTAAGTTCTTAACATTAAGAATGAAAAACATTCATAATTTTGATGTACATATTTATCAAGTGCATATACGAGTACATACTTACATATGTGGTGACTTTTCGCGGAAATACTCGTATTTTGAACACATTTGGATATTTGGATTAGATTACAATCACTCACTTCCAGAGTGACGAACTTTCATGATCATGGACATTGAATTTGTTTATTACGAATTCGTATCAATTCAATGTGTTGTCTTAAGTAAAACAATCACGTAGAGAAAATGACGTTGTTGATTTTAATGAGCCAAAAAATACGAAAACCGCAACTTCCACAATCACGGTTTATTTGGTAATTGAGTTTACTTTTTTTTTTTTAATTTTAATGGAGGAAATGTTGATACAGTTTAAAAGGCGTCATAACAGAAATCAAAAAAAAAAATTGACTGATCACAAAATATTCTTCATTGATTTTAATTCATCTAAGAGCTCCCGCAGACGGCAAACGTTTTAGTTCGCAGAAAAACTACTGTGTATTTTTTGTATGGATAGTGTCAAAATGTCTTACTTTTAAATGAATGTACTATTATTAAATACTAGCTGAAAGAGGAGGAATCTGTTGGAAACGCTGATCGACTTGCAGTATTCGTCATTGCCTATGAAATAAATTTGCAAGGAATTGTAGTCTTTGTCGGCGAGT
The DNA here is from genome assembly GCA_964017055.1 of Chloromyia formosa. NCBI lineage: Eukaryota > Metazoa > Arthropoda > Insecta > Diptera > Stratiomyidae > Chloromyia > Chloromyia formosa. The sequence goes on from OZ024817.1 coordinate 14,325,503, forward strand.
GGAAGAAATGAGCCCCACTGGATGGTATATCGGACCCTGTACTTTAAACGTTGGCATGAATCTACCCTCGTTAACAACTCCTTTTGCTCCGAACGATGTCATTTGAAGCAAGCTTTTTACTTTCAGAAATTTGGAGGAAATATTTTGATAGGGGATCTTGTCAAAAATATTTTGAAAGCGCTTATTTGGAGGCAGTTGAACTTTCCCGTTTGGACAGCACATTCTGGACGTTCCTTTTCCAAATTTTAAAGCGTGGCAGTGTATACACACGTTTTCCATCTTCCAATGGATGGATGGTGTAATCTAAATTTTTGTCATATTGGAATGCAGCCATCACGAAATCTCTCCGTTGATTTGATCTCGCAATTGATTCAGAGTTTCTCGCAGCAGCCATTCTTATTCTTGCCCCCTTAGTTGCGAGCTTCGCATACCATTCATTTTAGCGACCTCGAAACTATCAAATCGACACTAATTTATGTCATTTTGAATATTTTACTCTCTCTCACTCATTCCCGGAGGAAGGAGGAAGTAGGAGTGGAGGAGGGGCTTTGATGATGCTATCATTCATTTCAGCGACAAGAACTAATGGCTTTGATACTAATCCCGGTAAAAGATAAAGATAATAGGTAGTTTCCACGGATTGTCCGTAAATTTCGTAAACTGGGATGACGCTGGCGTCTTTATGGTTACGGTTAGCCCGGCCACACACTGTTGAACACGAACTCGAAATGGTGCAATTGGCCTCCGAATGGCTCAAGCCAACCACACACAATTCGCACAAGTCTGATGAAAAGTGTGCACTTGTACCATGTCCGTATTGGAGGTCGGGTTCAACAGTGTGTGGCCGGGCTTCAATTGGATTTTAGTGCATGTAAAAACAGTACGCAGCCGCTAACCATCTTACTTTTATCCTCGCCTTCCCAAATATACGAGTACTCGTGTCAGATTTCGTTATCCGAAATGACGCCGCGCCGCCCTCTTAGTTCAGTTTATCGGGGTTCTACTGTATGTTATAGCATTTTAAATTCCCGAACCACCTTATTTTCCTCCCCGTTCTCCCGAAAGTACTTGCAAAAAGTTTCGTTTTCTGAAATTTCGTCGCCTTCTTCGGTTCGGTTGATCGGGGTTTCACTGTATGTTGTATCATTTTAGACTCGCGAACCACTTTATTTACTTTCCCGGCCTCCCGAAAGTACTTATGAAAAATTTCGTTATGCAAAATGACGCCGCACTCTTAAGCTCGGTTAAACGGGGTTTTACTGTGTGAGGTCGCGAACTTACTATCTATCGACAACCGCCCCAGTGGTTTAAAATGTTTTGCACGACAAAAATACAAAATTAATCTTCACTTTTATATATTATTATATTACTACGTGATTGTAGATATTGGTGTTGATTATCGTTGGCCATCAATATGTTTGACCTGGGACGTGCTTAAGGGGTGCGAGGGGTGTGTTAACTGCAAATACAGAAATGTATTTTACTATTACTAACTTTTTTTTTATTAGATATCAAAATTCTATTATTTGCCGTTTTCTATGCTAGTAAAATGCCGCTTCCCTGTAAATTTCCATATTTCGAAGTATAACGGCTTCGAAATGCAAGGGAAGACGATAAACTCTGAGCATGTATTTTCTCCTCTTCCTGTTTTCACCTTTCTCTAAATTTGAAGAAAATGTTAGAAATGGAATGTACTCGACGGCACCTTTCTTACGATACCCCACTTGTCTGCATCAAGTGAAAAAATGGCCCTTAATTTCTCCTCTATAGGGACCCACCCCTTCCGTCTCCCTGAAAGTTGGCCTATTACGACGCATCGCTTTCTCCAGAGAATCATAATACTTCTACATACATATTTCCACCAATTTCCATGCATGTAGCTTCAGCGGTTCGGGAGATATTTCATGGACAGACAGACGGACGATTGACCGATTTCCTAAGGGTTTTCGTTTTTACTACAAAACCCTAAAATGCCCCATTTATTGTAACCAATCAATTGAACAACAAATAGGTTCTTTGACAATTTGCAGCGAAATGCATCGTTGTGGATTTATTGCAAAAAACTGCAACTTCGGCGCCGTGTAATATTTTTTTAATTTGTCTGAACAAAAAAGTTTGTAAGTTAATTTTGCAGTGAATAATAAAAAAAAAAATCTTTTTAATTATACGGTTAACACAGACTGAAATAGAACTGAATATAACTTGAAATAGAACTGTTTTTTGGGGGCACGCAATTTGGATTTAAGCTTTTTGAATAAGTCTCCATAGATTTCTAAAAAACAAATTCAGACAGTGCCTGGCATGCAAATTAAAACCCCGATTCACAAACATCCACCATAATGATGAATTGTCGTATATGTGTTACTATTTATTGTTGTATTATTTAAGAGTCCGTTCCCCTTTTGCGCACCCCGCCAAAGAAAAACAAAAAAATCGAAAAAATTAAAAAAAAAAATTGAAAAGTGACCAAGACTATGTTTACGCGACACAACAAGTACGGGTTTTCGGACCTCTGTAGCTCCGGCCCCGGATGCTTGTTCGGGCTCAAATTTGGTATGGTCATTGTCTCCGGTCATCTTACAAAGTGCTGCAAATTTGATTCCGATACAAGGAAAAACACCCGAGATATGATAATTTGAAAATGGCTGTTTTTAAAATTTTTCTTGTTCTTGTTGTTCTCGTTGTTCTCGTTGTTCTTTGACAGGGCTACAGCCTCGTAGGGAGCGTATCCAGGTCTGTTTTCTTTTCTCACGGATCGCCTGTGTCCCAAGGGTGTGCATAGGCTATCATTTGCTCTGATCCGTGCAGTAGATAAAAAGATACATCCAAAAATGTTAAATTTTATAGTAGAGTTTCTGGCTTAAGTCTTTTTGATAATTTGAATGCGACACAGGAAATCACTCGCAGAGATCGCATGCCGACGGGGAGAGACGCATATACTTGATTAGGTGAGTAGTGTTGACGACGGATGCAAAAGTCCGTGCGCTCGTCGGGTGAGGAGAACCATACGAGGTAATGGCTGTGGGCGTGGCTTGTGGCAAGTGCATGAATGAAAAGTGTGTGATGAAAAAATTGAAACTGAATGTTTATGGCTGCATCTTAGGATGTCCGGAATGAAAAAAAACATGATGTGTGGTCTTTGAAGAGAGAATCAGAGGAAATGAAAAAGAGCGAGAGAAACGAAGCAATTCGGCACAAGTGAGGAAGTAGGAAGGGGGATGGAAATTTGACATCTCTATATGATCGGGCGGGTGTTCCGCGGCAGAGAGAGACTGGAATGTTATTGTTCCAATAGGAGAAGTAGGAGAGGGGATGACATTTCATTTGCTTTGTGTGCTTCTATATAGACTGCACGGGTGTTGCGCAGTTTAGGGCGTGTGTCTCTCTGTTTACTTTTTACTAGTTTGTATGTGGTGGAATTACGTCCAGAATTTTGTGCACAGTAAATGGGGGTGTCATCTCCTTCTATATGGCTCTGTGTGTGTGGTATATGATTTAGGTAGTTTCATTTATGGCATATGAGATATGAATTATGATGTAAGATGATTTTTTCCAATGTGTGGAAGATGGGAAGCGATGTTTAGGCAAGATGGGTATCACATGACTGGAGGTGATGAGGCGAATGCAGTAGACTGTTAAAGGTATTTTGAGCCCTTTGGGCAGGAGAAAGGATGTTCTCGGCAAGGAAGCGATTTCTAGGCAAGATGAGTATTATACGACTGGGGGTGATGAGGCGAATGCACTAAACTACTGTTAAAGGCACTTTGAGTCCTTTGAACTAGAAAAATGATATTCTGGGCAAGAAAACTATTTACCCCAAATGGGTAGCCTGAGTGAACTCATAGTCCGGTACGTAAATCCCCTTTCTATCGAAGACTACCGCATTCAGTAGGAATCAAACCGGAGCCCAATGTATAGAAGGCGAACGTGCTTACCGTTGCGCCATCTGTATAACTACTACTACTATGCAAAAAGATATGATATCTCCCAAAAACAACTCTGTTGTAAAAAATTCCCCGCCAAGAAAAACCTCTCAGCCGCAAAAAGGATTGATATGAATACAATACCGCCAAAGTACTCGTAGCTTCGCGCCCCACTCTATGGTATGCATATTGAACGCTGATTGAATTAGTAAATTTCTTTCAAAGCTGATTGGCGGGGAGCTTCATAGCCATAGACAAAATGACACTGATAATGACAACGATGTCGTTCTGATAAAATGATGGTTATGTAGTTACGTGCGGATCATGCTGTAGGCTCTTATGCCAAGTATTATTGGCTTCTCGCCCGGATCTCGTTATAAAGCTTTCGCTTACAAAAGACTTAAAATTCACTTCAGGCCAGAAGTGATTAATAGACCATTTTCTACCCCGTTTTTCTTCAGATTGTTCAGCTTATTTTGTTTAATGGAAGCTCCCCGCCAATCAGCTTTGAAAGAAATTTACTAATTCAATCAGCGTTCAATATGCCAACCCTAGAGTGGGGCGCGAAGCTACGAGTACTTTGGCGGTATTGTATTCATATCAATCCTTTTTGCTGTTGAGAGGTTTTTCTAAGCGGGGATTTTTTTACAACAGAGTTGGTTTTGGGAGATTATTTATTTAATATAAAAGTTTAAATTTGATACTTGATTTCAAAAAAATCGCAATAAAATTACAATTTTCCCCGATCTACTCTAAGTGAAAATCATGTACATACAATATTAATCGTCCCACACTTGTTACTACATACTCTTATTATTGTTTATACGTAATTGACCTTACAGGCGTAAATACTCAGGTATAATTACAACATTAACTATAATTTCACCTGTGCATCCAACCCGATGTAACATTGAACTTGAAGCGACTATAACTCAACTAGATATTTATCTACTACTGAAAATTACTACTAAGAATTTTTCCGGTAGTTTAACCCCGACATTGAAAACATAAAGTGGTTTTTTGTCAGATGACATTCTGAAAAATGAACGTATTTCCATTTTAGCAAATTTCTATCAATTGGCAACCAGTCTCGTGAACATTTATGCATACGAGTAACTTATAAGGTTAGTAAAATGTCCAAAAAGAAAATTTTTTTTATATGTGCATTTGCATTCATTTATGACTACATTAAGATAAGACGTTAATTATTGTGTAATGTGTAACTTTAACTGTGTTCTTTTCACCCGAATAAAAGCTTATTTCCAAACAAAACGACTGACCGGTCTTTGATCCAGGTCTCATATTGGATCACATCTGGATCAGAGTTGAAACTGAATTGGTTGAACAATTCGCCTCTATACCTTTTTATGCTGAGCCCTCAATTCGGCCTACGAGGCGAATTATCTATATGGTAGCTGTTTGAGTTCGCTCGTCACTGATCCAGGCCGTTCGATTCAGGTAGAGATCATCTCTGTCCAGTTGTCTCGAACACGGCTTTTATGCCGATATCGATGTGGGTTACTCGCTGTTATCTTTTTGGACACACGAAGGATACTATACGAGTATCTGGTTAGAGGAATTCCCTAAGTGGAAATGTGGGTCAATGCAAGTGGGAAACTTTACGGAAACATTTGTATGGCTTTTAGTAAACAGTAGTTGATTTGACCATTTATTCCTGGTGAACATATTTACATACGAGTATTTGCAGTTCCACGTTTCATTGACTGCGATTGGCATAAAAATTAATTTTGTGAGATTTTAGCATATTGAGTTGAGAGTTTGAAATGGTGAAAGTGTTAATGCAGATGAGTGTGTTCATATATGGCTATTATTACCACCATATTAGTAGTGGAGTATTAAATAAAGTCCATTTTTGATTAATGTCTGTCTGATTTGAATTTGACTTATGTTTTATTGCAGTTTGTAATTTATGTTCATCCTTAACATTTGCAGATACTTGATGATTAGCTGAATACATTAAGTTTTATCTCAGCATAAATCAAACAAAACGTCACATTTGTTGATTTAAAATGCAATTCGTGGCAATTAGATTTCTAGCGTGTTAATAATAGATGTTAAGTTATGTAGAATAACCTTTTTTTTTAAATACAAAGTAAGTAAAGTGTTAATAATTGCATGAGGAATTGTATGAGGAGTTGCCTGATGAAGGCTATATTCGGCAATTTTGGGTCACCCTGTATATTATTATAATTTTTACTCGTTTATAAAAATCGTATTCTTTAAAATAATAGGCGTGTTTTTTTAACTGCCGAGTAGAGTAGAGAAGAATAGTATCACACAATTAGACTAACAACAACAAATACGCCTAATGTCACAATGTCAATTACAATAACTTCACTGATAGCTGATGGACTTTAGGTAAACATTTTAGAATTTATGTTACTACTGACAAAATCGTTATCTATGTATCTTTTCCAAAGGCTTAGATTGGGCGGGGGGGGGGGGGGGGCATAATTTTTAATTTCGAGCGGAGCCGAATATACAGTGCTTCATTCCATGTTGATTTTTGGTCCGTCCCAGATACATATTCACAATGGACGGGCATATAATCCGATGCAAGCTGTATGTTCGTTCGATTGTCCGTTTGTTGGTCCGGTCACTACTCGTTGTACAATATACACAAAATTTATAGCATGTAACTTCTTTGGGTGTTCCTAAGGTACAATTCGTTGGCCGTTTTTTGCAATCAGGCTGTTTTGGCGCTGCTGAAGGTGCTCGTCAGGACAACAGAACCTTCTTGGATATGAAGTGAAGTGGATTCCAAACTTAGAGACTATGAGCACTATCGGATTCTGGACAGAACAGAGCTTTACCCTAGAATACTAACACTACGTCAGATTGACGTGTCTGCAAACACAACATTCTACATGTGCAAGTCTACGAGTCCGGGTGACCACTCCCTCTAGCAGTGCTTTCCTCAGTTAGTAGTTGAACGTCGTTGTAAGTGTCAAGATTCTATTTCCAATCTAATGCGGTAAGTTCGGCAATTTTCTAGCAGCTACTACGCGGATTCGACGTACAGTGCAGTGTCTAAATAACGGCGTACTGCATTATGTGTAACTGGAGGAAGAAGAGAAGGACCAAAGCCTACTGAACGATATGCAAAAAACCTATATGCCGTGAACATACGGGGTTAGAGCAACGCTAACCGTCCCCTAGCCTTCGATTAATCTCTTATCCAAAAATAAACCCAACTCCTTCTTTCCGGTTGAAAATTTATCATAAACAAAAACCCAACATCGGATACTGGATGCTGAGATTTTGACAGCTAAAACTATTCACTTTTTTGCAAATTCAAATGAAAACAATGAAAGTGGCCATAAAGAACAGAGTTCCTGGAAATTCATCCGATTAAAGAGAATTTGCAACAAACTTGGCTGCAAATGAATATGCTGAGAGACCGTAGCAATACAAAATAGATTCGTGGACGGTAGAATTCCGCCAAGAAAATCAGCTGATTTCGCCATAATTGTGGTCTGAGATAAGTTCGACACTTTATGGCTTGGTAATTTATATAAGACGTATGAGAAAACGAAAATGCTTAACGGGCTGTTTATAGTTTCGATTAATTTGTGTCCCTGTTATTTAACAAAGAGTTTAATCGGACATTGAGAAAACGAGCCATATTTGTCTATCTTTCTTGCTCTCCATAGCATAGCACAGAGGGAAACTATACTGATTTCTACTGACTCACTCTACCTCTTTCCATCCACTATACTGATTTATAGAGAATGGCGTCTGGTAACCCTGTTCGCATGCTGACGGTGCAGCATGCGCATCGCGCATGATGCACCACGCGCAAGGTGCAGCGGTCTTGTGGACTCTGGTTGATTTGTTTTTTCAACTTCGTGCGAACAGGGAGCCATTGAATGAGATTATCTCGAAAACTATTTAAGATAGAAAAAAGTTGTTCACACATTTTTGATGTATTGTATATTTTTGTGATCTTCAGATTCTTCAGAAAGTTTTTTGCTAGGATTAATAGTTACAGAGATAAAAGCCAAAAACTAAGTATTCATACAAGTGCATGAGCCTGTGACGTAGGTATTCAGAGAGCCGCCATGTGCAAGGCGATATCTTGTCTTCCTTGTATCATGTTGTTTTCCTTGTATCATGCGATTTGGCGAGCCTTGGGCTAGTTGCGTTGTGCAAATACACCTGCCAGATTTTTTGTTTCCCTTCACGGAATCTTAACATCTACTGTTGTGCTTTAAAGGCAATACATTTCGTTCAGCCTCCATCATTAGCTGGCGTGACGCGTCTCGGCAACTTATTGTGGCAACCGGCAAAGCTACCGGTTGGAATTTGAGGATACTGAGTGTCCTCAACAACGAAGATCAATTTTTTATGTTTGGATGAACGGGACTGCTAAGCCTTGCTGACTGCACCGGCAGTGGATATTGCAACGAAATTAGGCTTCTGAGGGGCGCGTGTGATGTATCCAGATACAATTTCATAATTCGTCGACAAGACCGTCCCGCGATAGATCGTTGACAACATCGACATCAACATCGAGGTTGTGGTCGACATCGACATTCACGATATTTTGGCGTGTTGAAGACATTTGCGACCTGCAGCTGAAACTCAACAACAGCTCGACGTATAGATTGCAGTGTATGGATAGCTGGGAGCTGTTTTTTTTTGTTGTATTTGGACGCCGAATGAAAGATTGAGTCTACCTGGATGTGTACAGTGATGGACATAATTTATTGCCTCCAAACGATTATGCTGCTTCTTTCCATGACAACAGTATCGCTATCAAAAATATTCCATTCGGTTACGTACTGCTCTGCCGTACTTTAGTTTTGCTTTTAATATTTTTCATTTATCGGTTAAAAACTTTGACAGTTTTTTTCTTATTTATAGTAGTTTTTTTGGCCATCTTTTCGTTTTTTTTTTTAAATTAATAGTGTATTAGTTTGCAGTGGTTCCCAGTTTCAGCGATGGCTATCGAGGATGTTGGGAAAAGTTCGACCTTTATCTCATTATTGCGTAATTCCTTATCTATATATGTACATATATTTAATTATACCTTTGTGTTGCTCCGGATTGGCATTATAAAACCAACTTTGAATAGTTTTTTTGTTATTTGCTATTTGTACTGAATTAAGGTCGATTCAGACACATCAGTCACGTCACAGTTCAGTCAACCTTCCGAATCCTAACCGTCGCCGTCAAGTCACAGTCAAAATTGCGGCTGTATTCACATATAGGTATATCCGTAGCCGTCAGTAGTCAGTCATTTTTTGCGTGTACTCTCGAGTGTACCTCGATTTAAATATTAAACTATTTCAACTCAGCGGAAGGGAGTGTACCGTGGCAACATGCAAGAATTTAAAAATACATTTAAGTATTGGTGTTTCAATTTTCAAAACGAATTGATTGTATTTTATTTACAATATAATAATAATCTTGTTTTTTTCCTTACCATCTATTTTTATTTTATTTCCAATTTGCTTCCATATCCTGTTTTTATATGCTATATCCATTTATTTATTATGCGATAAACCGTACAGAACGGGGTAATTTCGAACGAACTCGATTAATTTTTCGTCGTCGCCCATGTTCACTTTCTAAACTGACGTCCGTCAAACACAAAAAATATCGTTGGGAAGAAATGTGAATTTGACTGTTCGGTGACGGAAGCGCGACTGACGGTTCGGATTCGTGACTGCGCCGGCTCAGTGTAGACAGCGCCACTTGACTTTCAAGAAACGATATTTTTTGTGACTGATACCGGACGGTTCTGACGGAACTGTGACGTGACGTGACTGATGTGTGTGAATCGACCTTTATAATTGAAAAAAATAATGTGTTAACTGTTAAACATTGACATTTCCTTTGAGGAACCCCCATATCTATTTTAGATGGGTTTTGACATGAGGGGAGAATCGCATGTCTCGTTCCGCTTAGTAGGTTCCGACATTCTTGCCGGCCACGGGACCTTATTTGGTTGGGTTTATTGTTTCTTGGGTTGAGAATAGGCCAAAAGTCCAAACCACCAGGACCTGGAGCGTGTGGCATGAGTTGGTCGACGGTCATTGTCTGCATTTTTGACTAGTTTTTCTGTGTCGGTAGAACCCAGCTTTATCCTTTGTTCTTGTCTGCCCCCCAAGGAACATGATACATATTATCTGTGTAATGGCAGGGACAACGAGCGTACAGTCCCTTTTTTTTTGAGGAAAGAAGGATGTTAGGTATGATTTATATTAAAGCTTGGCTTGGAAAACTGACGTCAATGCCAAATCAGTGTTGAAGGGGAGTACTTGGGTCGACAGGTATATATGATGATATGCTGACACTAGATGTTGCCCTTCTTAATGTGGAAGTTTATTGGTTTCCCACCTTTTCAAATAGCACTTTAGTGTCACTTGACAGTTCAACCAGGGAGAATTGCTTTACACCTAGCCGCTGTACCTACTTATTAATGTATGCGAGGGCGGTATGATGGCTCCCGCGCTGCGCTGGTTCACTTTTGACCCATCGCTTGAACACTATAAAGACAAAAGCATTTTTGCACAGATTTACCACTATCAAAGGATTTGTCTTAACTGAGGCAAAAAGGGGAAGGACTATTTTGGGTTCGGTCAGTAATTGAAATTTGACTTCATTGAACAAGCATCTTAGTCAGCCGATCTGCCTACCAATTTTTGGTTTCAAATGCCACTTTTGGCTGGAGCTAAAAAAATACACATTAAATAACAAGATCATCTCAGCCGTACTGACTATTTTAGAGACATGAGCTCGAACCACTATTTGGAAGATATTAAAAGATAGGCTAACTAAACTGAGCTTAAAAACGATCACGTTGAAAAATTAAACGGAAATTATATAAAAAAAAATTTTTTGGCCTTATTCCATAACGATATCTTGCCTCGTTTCTTAGGGTTTATAATTTCCCGTACACCTGCTAGTTCAACAATTTCCTATTCGTAAGTACTAGTCTCATCCAACAGCTGCGTGCCAAACTAGGAACAAATGAAAGCGTCTCCGGCAATATCCAGCGGTTTTATTCTGGAAAAAAGAAACCGTTTTTGTCCTAACTTTAAAACCAGTAGTACCGACAACCCATACCCCCTCAATGAAAAGCTATCTACGCCACTGATCTTTTTTGGTCTGTCTCTTATTTTATGGAGCTTATTTGGAGTAGGAATGACAATGAAGTTGTTTAATCTTTTATTTATCCGTTTTTTTTATGGTACAATAATTACTTGAAGTAGACGAAAACAAAGCAGTTATTTAAAACTAACAAAAAATTGCTCAATTATCATATGAACAGAACTTTTAAATATTTAAATTTTATGTTGTATGATATATACCCTAGGCAATAAGACACACATTTCCGTATCTTAAATAGTTTTCAAGATAATCTCACTTGATAAACAGTTTTTGTCAAGTTCTTGTTTGTTCCTACAAAAGAATTATCGTTTCTGTGCCGAATTTCATCAAATAACAGGTAAAATACTAGTCGCACAAGGAAAATAAAGTGGATCGATTTTTTATAACTAAACAAGCTTTAGTTTGAGATAATTCAGATGACCGTAGATATGGTAGTTACTTAGAAAAAGGAAAACCCAATTGTTTAAAAAATGGACTTCACGAAACACAAATGTAAGCTTTGCCTAAAAACTCCTAAGGTATGCGTCCTGCTGAAAAGTTATGATATACTATACCCACATATTCAGGGCCGTCGAGAGGAGGTGCGGAAGGGGCGAATTGAGCCGGGGCCGTGTTTTTTTAGGGGGCCCAGAAATTAGAAAAATTTAAAATAAAAAAAAAAAATTTATCGTAACGGCTGGAAATTGTGGTTGTTATCCTGGGAGAGGGAGGAAAATAACAACAGGCTGTCAAGCTGGACGCGTTCCGAAAATCGCTCGGAGCTGGACAGTCGTAGAAAGTTTTACTTAATCTCAAATTCTTCAGATGTTAGTCCTCTATACCAGGGGTCGGCAAACTTTTGCAGAAAAGAGCCAGATCGTTCCAATTTTGAGCTCAGCGGGCCGGATAGGAGGCGCAAATTGTAACTGTCCGCTAGTGAAATCAACTCTCAACCAACTGTTAATTGAAGGTTTGACGGAAGCACTTCAATTATGCAGTCAAATAGACTACTACGGGACCTGTTTTTCGGGCGACGACCACCGATGACTATACCACGTATATGCCGCTTAACATGCCGTCGTTCTTAGCAGTCGCAAGTGCGACTACACTTTTAAATGAATGAAAAAATTACGACTTTACTAGTTTGTGTTGACACCTAGTTTGGCATGGTGCGTCAGCTACTCCTACACGTCATGCTGTTAGGTTTCAGGCTATAATCGCCCTGTAATCCTGTAAGAAAGCGGTAGGCAGAAGCTGGGGTCTGTAACCTAAAGTCCTTCACTGGCTTTACGTATCTGTTGCGCGTTCAATACTCTTCGTATGGAATTATTGTCTGGTGGAAGGCCCTCATCTTAGGGTAGCGACCTACTGCAGCTCGCTGAGCAAAGTCTAAAGACTAACCAGTGTGTTCATTACTGGAGTCCTGAGAACCGCTCCATCTGCTGCCTTGGGTATGTTGCTCAACCTGCTTACTCTAGATATTTTTGGAGAGAAGATTGATGCAAACGCGACCATCCGCCTTCGAGAATCAAGTCACTGGTTCCCGTCAGCCACTGGCCACTCTGCAATTCTACAATATATCGAATAATTCCAAGACGGATGGGGATTAGGAGCGGCGGTTTACTCTGATTAGCTGGACCTACGCCTGTCGTTCCATCTACCCGACCATTGAACTGTTTTCCAGGCGCTCGTCTCATTTTATATCCCTGAAAAGACTGCACATTAGTTCGGTCGTGGTTGTTATCACTGGACACTGTCTTATTGAAGATGATGCCAGGGGACTTCGTCTTCCCTACAAAGATTTCTGTAGAAACTGTGGAGACGTAGAGGAGGAAAGTTGCTTCCGTCTTCTGTGATCTTGTCCGACTTTGACTGGAAGGAGGATGTTTTCTCCGAGTTAGATGGACATTGCCCAGTACTTTGGTAGGATCCACCATTCGGCGAGCATTTGGTCAACACTCGCGAGTATTTTGGTAGCACCGTTATTCATGCGGTGCAAATTTTGAACATAATAAAATAACGTTTTGACGAAAAATTTCGTTTTAAACTACATTTATTTATTTTTGTATATAATTGTTTCATTTCGAAAACAATATTAACTCGCGGGCCGGATGAAAACCTGAGGCGGGCCGGATTTGGCCTGCGGGCCGGAGTTTGCCGACCCCTGCAATTGTACCTATACTTAGTAGACATATTTGTGAGAAAGTGATAGTTTTCCTGAAACTTCGATTAAAGTTGAGAAATATTTTGTATCACAGTAAAATAGCCTCACAGCCCCTTGCATGAAAAGTAGAGTTTGCGAAACTCGCGAACCGTGGTTTTCCTTTTGATCCATCTTCAGGAGACGTAGGTGTAGGAGGGTAGAAAAATGCTGGGTGCCGGCCAGAAAAGTATTTAGGGTAGTTCGAGAGGGAGATGAGAGGAAGGATGGGAGGCCCGATACGAGAATGGAATCAATCGTTATAGTTGACAAACGATCATCGTAGAAAGTATCATATTTGCGTAAAAGTGATTGCTTCCCAGGAAAACTCAATAAAATTTAAAAAACTTTATCGAGAAATTAAATGAATTGAATGAATTCGTAACAAACATATAGATTCAAACACGGATTTTCGCTCAACGGCTGTGTACATATTAGAATGATGACGTTTACTTCTGATGTTTTTATGAAACTACATCGTTTTTTTGCGAAACGATTTATCCCAGACTAGACTGAACCGGGTAAAGGTGCAAAAAAAACACATTTTGTTTTTGTTCTCAATTTACTGAAATTCGTTAACTAGTTTTACTTATTCTTAAGGTAGCGCCCGCACACATTTTTGGCACAGTTGCTGTTTGTTTAGAAATTATGGTACATAGTTGTTGTAAGCGTTATCAGTTGTTTTACAGAGTTTACGTCAATAAATTTGTTTATTTACTTCAACCGGCTTTTGATTTCCATACTTGAATGGATGTAAGATATATTGGATTTTCAGTAATATGGCATACTGGTTTTAGATTTAAATCATCTCAGATAATCACTAGCAATTTCTCATTTGTTTCATGATTGAGGCAACTTGGAGGCACGTGCTGAGCTTATGGGTCTGGTCTGTCGTTTCACAACAGAGTTTAACTTTTTGTGTGGTTTTTTTTTTTTTTTTTTTTTTACATACATTTTACTTTTCAGAAGTGAAGAATTTCAAGTGATTTTTAGTAGTTACATGCCTAAAAATACAAAGTTCTACGCTTTCTACGCACGGGCTTTTGTGTTATCTTCCCACTGTGATGTGGGCCGTAAGAGTAAGCCATAACTTCTCTTGAATTGTCGCAGGTATACGGCTAAATCGGATATATTCACAAAAAAAGTAAGTATTAAATTTTGTCCAATTAAATTCCAAAAATTGATAAATATTTCGCATTGTCCACATACCCGTAATTCTTCGTAGTTCAATACCATTTTTCCAGCAATCAGGATTGCAACAAAAATCTGCACTAATTCCAATAAATTTCTGTGGAAATTCATGTGCACGATTATTGCATACATACATCAACCTATTCATATAATTATGCATGGAAGCAACACCAGTAGATGATGTTAGTAAACTACATAAATCTGCAGATAATCGCGTGCTAAGCGTGTAACAACAGATTTCACACGAAATATGCTTGAACAACAATTGAGAGTGTTACACGTAACAATTTTCCATTACGTACATTACAATTTTCACACGTACATTTGTGGCTTGACGAAATCCGGAAAATGTCAGGTGTGAGCGCAAAAAGGTTTTCCACACTCAAGTTTCAAATAGGAGCAAACTTGATGCAAGTATTGCAGGTTTTTAGCGAAAATGCTGGACATTTTCTAATTGACAGAGGAATGAGTTGGTTAGCTGATTTGAGTTCTAAGCGATTGAGGTGTGGCCAGAAATGTTGGTTTACCTGTATGTTGTTAAATTTATGTCATAAAAAAAAAAATGGCGTACCTATTGGTAACGACCATATGCGTTAAAAGTGAGTTTACTGTATGGTCAGTTTATAGGGGAGGTTGGCGCCCATTCAAAAGGATTGTGACCATTCTCAAAATCAACTATCTAACCCACATTACAAATATTTGTCGAATATTTCAAGTCACTAGCTTGATCCTAGCACAAACACTTAACCAAAGTTTTAAGTCACTAGCTTCATTTTTCGAAATTTATTGCTTATTTGAAGTTTCATTTGTAGAGGAGGTAGGGGTTCCTTGTGTCGGATCTTGCCCATTTTCAGTGACAACTAACTAGATCTTACTATCAAAATCCGAGTAAATTTTCAACTCGCTAGATTTATCCTGTCGAAAGTGATTGAGGCTCAATAATAAGTCAATTTTTGTCGATTGTAGGGGAGGTAGGCGTTCCTTTGGCCTAATTATGCTCATATTACTAGAACTCAAGCAGCTTCTCATCTGAAGTTTACATACCAAAAATCAGCACCCTACGTTAATTGGTTCAAGAGTTATTGAAAAAACCCTGAAGATTAGGGCAATGCGAGGCTCTTTGTAAGAAAAGTACCGTTATGATCAATCTCATTTTTACAGAAAAGTACAAAATGACCCTCTCAAGTCATCTGCCAAAGTTACAGCTTTTCACGTTTATTCAATCGGGAGTTATAGATACATTTATTTATTTTGAATATGTAGGGGAGGCAGGCACTCCCTTAGCCGGATCATACCCATTTTATATACCAACCAACGAGATCATACTGCAAACATTTGACGAAAATTTCAAGCCTCTAGCTTTATTCTATCGAAAGTTATTGTGCGAAGGGGCAGACAGACAGACAGACGGACAGACAGACGGACAGACAGACAGACGGGCAGACATACAGACATGGCTAAATCAAATCAGGAGGTAACCCATTTATTTAAGGTGTTACATATTTTCGTCGTGAAGCAATATACCCCATACTATAAAAATATACTATAAAAATAAAGAAGTAGCGCCACGCGCCAAACTGCAATATCGGGAAATCCGTAATATGAAATTATATTTTTTTTCCCGATATCTAGCAAAAATTTAGACCACAACACGCAGCACCTGACGATTGATTGGCGCATCCTTTCTAGAAAATTATAATAAAATCTCAGCGTGATAAATAAACAAATCTAATTAATGAACAACTTTCTCGGTGGTGTTTCCCGAAATGGCCTCTTATCTTCATAGTGATTCCCCTCAATCCAGTTTTTTCAATAAAAAATATATTTCGTTTAAAAAATGCGCATCTACGAGTATATATACGTATACATATATCAACACAAAAAGAAAACAAGCGCCAACAATGTTTTGGCTAATTAATACTGCTGAAGAATAATTTGACCGATTAATTTATTAAAGATTATATTCATATCTGCGTCAATTATACTAATTTCTGTTTGTTTTGTTTATGAATGTTCTTATCAAGTATTTAGAAGCGAAAGTGAAATTATTGGAATGGGATGAATGTTTTTAAATAAAGCCTAAAGCCTCTATTCTTTTAACTTTTTAGTGCAGTGTATGGGCAGGACACGACGTAGTTAACCCACGTAGCGTACAGTTGGAACCAATTTATCGCAAAGTTATAAAAAAAGTCAAGATTTCAGATTGAGGGAAGTTTTATGCTACATTTGGGTGTTTGTTATTGTCGTTGCCGATTCAACTTTGCGTGAATCCCCATCATGGGTACTGTCCTTCGCCTATTATGTTGGAGTTACAATGTCCTCCTTGACATATGTATTATTAGGAGGTGCATGCTGGCAACTGCATTCTCTGAAACCAATTTATACTAACGAAAACGTCAACTGGGCCACATGGAACAGCTGACGCGCTATGCCCCACAAGGGGTTAGGGCAATTGAGTATGTGTATTATTATTTGTTTGCTATTTATATATTGATAGGAAATAAACTGAATGATTGATATGCATGTATAAGTAAACTGCATTGCTCGCAGCGATTTCCGAATAACCTATGAATTCGCCTTAAGAACTGATTTTGCATACACAGCTTGTGTTCATCTAGCACAATCTAGAACAGAACATAATACCACATAAACCGATAAAAACTAGATGCGGGCCGGAGTTTGCCAACCTCTGATCTAGAAAGTTGTGGTTCGATCCTAGGCGCGAACAAAAACTGCCCTTGGGTACTAATAGAACTCCCACTGCGCTCTGAGCATGTCAGTATAAAGACAGCGCGGATAAGAGATGCATGCTAGCAACTGCACGCCCGAAAAGTAAATATGCTATCAAAACGTCACAAAGGCATTGAAATGCTCAATGTACTAAAGCGCCCATGCCCTTCAAGTCAAGGCAATTAACATATACGAGTACGAGTACATATATACATTACTATACTTACGGAACCTCCTTTAAGATGTTACAAATATTCGTCGTGACAATCTTGTTTATTTACTGAATTTCAGATAAGCATTCAAGAAACCTATATCAATTGGCTATTATCGTCAATATTATCTTCAATTATCACTGCTATTGTGAAAATATTCCATAATTCGCAATATTTACAATCGATAATAATAGATGCGCTTTTTGTACTCCAGTAGGTTGCAGGTTAAATCTCGCTTTATCCTTCAAATCTTTGTTTTTTAGTTTCTTAACAGTTGAGGCCAGAACGATCAAGAAATCACGGGGATTATTATAATCAAACTGCAACTAAATTCATACACAAACACATTCATTTTTTATTTGCTGTGTTGGATTCCTGGTTATAGCGGCATAGCTGAAAAACAGCAAGGCTCGTAAAGGCAAAACCACTATGGTCAACGGAAGCTTCCGTAACATAAGGATGCCTCTGACAGCTTTAAATTGATTTTAAAGTCTGCTACGACTGACACAGCAAATACCAGATGGAGTATTGGCAGCACATGCCATGTAACCAGGCAAATGTGACCTACACTGAACCTGAACCCTTACCGCTCTTCAGGGTTGCTGCTCTTGTTTAAAAAGCATATTAGGAAT
This sequence comes from Chloromyia formosa, assembly GCA_964017055.1. Taxonomy (NCBI): domain Eukaryota; kingdom Metazoa; phylum Arthropoda; class Insecta; order Diptera; family Stratiomyidae; genus Chloromyia; species Chloromyia formosa. Next base: position 14,343,510 of record OZ024817.1, read on the forward strand.
GTTGTGGGTTACTGTTTTGGAGAGCATGCGAGGAGAATTGCAGAAGAGGTGGTGACGAGGATGAGAAGGAGACCTCTTTTCAATTGCTCTGTGCCTGTCCTGCCTTGGCTGGTGGTGATAAGGCCACGCTTGGGTGCAAAAGAAGTTGGACTACGTATCAACAAGGGTGAAACTAAAATAATGATGCAATCGACGACAAGGATGCCAGCACAATCGAGCATCAATGGGGGGGGGGACCTTAACATTGAGTTCGTGAGCGACTTCATATACCTGGGTTGCAACTTGTCAAGGGACGCCAACGAAACTGACGAAATCAAGCGACGGATACAGTTAGCTAATAAGACTTTTTTCTCGGTTCTCCCCATAATGAAACCAAAGCATGTACACAGAGACATGAAGCTCCGCGTGTACAAAACCATTATACGACCAGTGCTATGATATGGCTGCGAAGCATGGACCCTAACTCAAGCCTCCGGACACATTTGAACGTAAGGTTCTGCGCCGAATTTTCGGGGCCGTTTGCGATCGAGATGGATGGCGCATCCGGTACAACCATGAGTTGTATGAACTGTACGATGAGCTGGAAGTTTCGAAAATCGCTAAATTACAACGACTTCATTGGGCAGGGCATGTACAACGAATGAACGATGATCGCACGCCAAAGAGAGTAATGAACGCAAGACCAGCCGACGGAGCGAGACTGCGAGGATGACCGAGATCTCGTTGGGATCAGTTTATGTGGACGCCGCGCAACTACTGGACTTCCAAGAGTGGAGGACGCGGTCACGTGACCGAGATAATTGAAGGACAACGATCCAGGCGGCCAAGGCCCGACGTCGGGCTGTCGCGCCAAGATGATGATGATAAGACAATTAAGAATGTTCGTTTTAGTGATGTGTTTTTCGCCAAACAATTGCGAAGATGAAAATGAAAGAGTCGGGTGACGTTGTGAGCAATGGAGAGTGTTGGGTATTAGCAAGATGAGCCTCAATACCAGAACGATTTCTGTGATATATAAGGATGCGATGAGTATGACTTTTCCCGCTTAAACTCAAAACATTAATATTCTAGGAAATGTTATCCAGTTTTTTTTCCTATTTTTCTATTTTAAGTTCTGCAGAAAAATCGTTTTGTTGGACAAAAAACTGGTGAAGCATGAAAAATACCGTTAGGTTAGTGAAAAAAAGGCTCCCCGTCACATTTTCTTTGGCAAATTTAAGAGTCGTGAAAATATTAAGGGGTAACACTACTCTAGGATTTTCAAAATATCGATTTTTTTTATTGGCTTAAATTGTACTTTAGGGTCATAAAAATGAGATGTCGGTAGTTTTATAGCGTGGAAAAATTTCTAAAGGGCTAACTGAGTGACTTTGCTGCACCGCGTCCCAGAGCCTCGCGCACGTTGTCGGTGAATCACGCGCCGCTGGGCGCAGCTGTTCCGATATACCTCTCGGGATAATAAGAAGTCTTGTTACCTACATCACGTGAGGTATTTATAGTTTCAAAGAAGGCCAATAGATGTCGCTCATAAGACGCTTATGTATGGCGCAGGCATCGCAGATTAAAAGTAAATGAATGTTTTTGACTACTTAACAGCTACAAAAACTTTAAACGCGTTTTTCTCAAAATGACTTTTTGCAAGCTTACCGGTAAGGTTATTTTGGAACGGGTGCATGGATCTATTTGAAATTTTGACAGTAACTTTGAAATACCAAAATCTAGTGAAGTACGTAGGGATTTTTTGATTAACTGTTTATTTTTAATTTTATAAACAATTTACGGCTAAATTTTTTGTCAAAAATGTTTTTGTTTTTTCAAAACAGCGCCATTTTGTTAAAAATTACTTTTAAAAAAATCTCGTACGTACTTCACTAGCTATTAGTATGCACTTCAAGAAAAAAATTAGCTTTTTGTTCTAGGAGCGACCGTTCGAGAGAAAAGTTACCGGTAACTTTTTAAAGGTGGATCACACAACAGCCGAATACGGGGTCCTGTGGCCGCCATTTTAGAAAAAGAATTTTTTTTTCTTATTTACTTACGAAAAATCATGAAAAAAGGAGGTCTCTAAAGTAGTGTTACTCCTTAACTTACAACAGGACACTTTTTACCCAGAGTCGTGGACTATTATACGACCTTGGTGTGAATGTATGGTATGCTCCTATTTTGGAATAATATATGTAGGGCCGCCCTTCCAAAACATATGGTATCAAATGTGTGGATACTCTCCGAAACAAAATCCTAGCTACGTCACTGGTTCTCATGCTTTGAATTTTATAAATTTCTAAAAACCAGAAGCCAGAATTACTGCGTGAAATCGTTGAAAAAGGCAAATATTAATTGAACAGTGTAAGGGACGAAATCAATGGCATTGACGACGCCATGGATACTTCATAAACACAATATCATTCACAAAAGAACTTTTGTTCATATTTATGTAAATATTTACAGCTGTAAATATTATTTTATATAAATAAGTATAAATTGGAAAATCTATTTAAACAATCTCCCTGTTTTCATCCTTGTTTTTGCCTTTCTTTTTAATAGCGCTATCCCGCGAAATTACTAATTTTGGAAAATTTATCCCGCTTTTGGTGGAAAAAAAGATACTAGATACGATAGATACGATAAAAAACTTCATTGCCCTCATATAATTTGTAAGTAGGTCGATTTTGAGTTAACACCACTGCGCTAATTGCAATAAAAAACAACAAAACAGTAAGTCGTTTGATAATAACAGGATTCTAAGATTTTTGTACATTTTTTTATTATGCGTTATGTGAACTCGTGGAAAAACTTAGTAATGATTTTGAATTCATCAATAATTTTGGTTTTATATTTATTTTTTATTATTATTGTATAATATTACATCATCCAGCCAATATCATTAGAAGCAATGATCTTTTTTTTTAATTGAACTTATTTTATCCAACTCAGTGGAATAATTAAATATGCACTAAAACCAGATTTCAGAATCCAATCACTTGTGCAATCCACATATCAAATTGCATTTATCCATTCATCATAACTACTGGCCAACGCGATCATCATCATCACTCACCTGGAAAACAAATGTGAACATGTGCATAGTCGTTGGTATTTGAAAAAGGAACACTAGAATGGCCCACGTAAATTGCCACCGTCCACCGTCACCAATAAGCTCCGAAATAACATTATCATCGTCTTGATCCGTGACACTAGGATCCTTCGCCTCGGACGACGACGAATCCTTGGACGACATATTACACTGGCGGCCGTTCTGGCCTGATTCACTTCGCGGCGCTACACTAATCAATGTCATGACTACTCGCACTGAACAAGAATGCAGCGATAAGAATATGATACTTTGGAAGATCTTGACCGATCGCGACACTTGAACAGACTAACATCAATTTTCACATTGAATCCGTGGTTATATCATGCGAAATAATGACGTAGGATGAGCAACAAGATCACTGAACGTTTTGTCCTAATGAACACAACACACTACCGAAAATGCCGTCCAAATGTAGTAGTTTTCTTATTGGGTGCTGCAAAAAAGGAGAACCTAACCGGATGGTGGAATTCGAAAGAAGCTGCTGCTACTTCGAGATTCAACTGAAGCTTGAAAACTGCTTCGAGTTATCTTAGCACACTTTCCTACAGCTTGATCGTAGTGTGCATATCTATCTACCAGTACCAGTACTTATCATCCCCGCGGGTGAATTCATAAGCCGGCGCTCGATTCAACGCTAGTAATGCGTCTAGCACTGCTAATACATTAGTATGCCTATGCAAATGAATATTTGAGAAAGTACATATCTGGAAGATTGTCGCACAAGAAAAAAGTTTATTAGCATTTAGCATATGTGATTGTGGAGATCACTAAATGTTTATAATTTAAGAGAGACATTAACTGAATTAATAATAATGTGACAACAGCTTGTCTTGTTTGGGATAGGTCAAGGTGCAATATCGCCATGAATGGATCCTAAATGTGGCAAAGCACGACTTTTGGATTATGTTGCGAGGAAGATAATTGTATGTCAACTATAAAAATGATGTATAGTTGCAATTTATCTAATCAAGTTAATAATTTCGCATAACTTAAGGTCCCCGAGGCATATGTAAAGATGATACAAGACATGTATGATGGGGCAACTACTAAGGTTAGATGAACGGCTGGTGAGTCTGAAGAATTTCGGGTTAAAGTCGGAATTCACCAAGGCAGTGTATTGAGTCCCTTGGTCTTCAACATCATCATGTTCTATTTATTAACACTCATCTCTGACAGCCTGGAAATATCCCTTCTCTTCGCCGATGACGTTGCCCTGGGTAGCAAAGACATCGTTGCTTTGCAGGCTTCACTGACCAAGTGGTGTAAGATACTGGAGGAGTGTGGCGAGAAGACTCTGGAGCTTAAGGGCAAGTTGTACAAAACGGTCCTCCAATATTTCAGATAGAAATATGGATTCGCAAGAAAAGCGATCCTCACTCGACTTCTTCGTTCAAACAACCAAACACGTATTTAGCTATGACAAATAGGGAAGGAAGAAAGGACATATATATGAGGATTGTACCATTGAATCCTGTGTTGTCAGGTGCGTTTTGCTAGGCTCTGTGTCGATCGCAGGCGACGATCAAAAAGATGCATACAAATAGTGTTCCGTGCTCTATGGCTTGATCGCTAATCGGGAATAATGTGCGACGATCGTGTGCCTAACATTACGCACCTTTAACAATTCTTGACAGCCGTCAATCTCCCGGGCCCGAACCATAACCATAACTTGTCGTTTAATTTGGTTATGATTCCTCAAGATGCTATCGAAACTGAATGGATCTGTTGTGCTAACTATAATGATCTTATAGACTGGATTATAATTTGCGAAACTAACACGGCTTCTGCTGTCAAATAAAGTAGAACCATTGCCATCTTAATATACAGGCCTCCGCTCAGCTGATCGCGGCGAAGTCTCGACTGCTATGCTGACGTCAAAAAAGTGTTGCAAGTTTGTTAGAAGGTCAGCTTTCAACAGCTCAAATGTGTCAAACGAACGCGGACAGAAGGGCTACATGCAGGGAGCATGTAGCAGCTATATATCAAAATATCCTCTCCACTGATAATTGAGTCGCGAAAGTATGATGGCACGGCTGCAATTATTTTTTAACACCACACTTTACTTACTTTTGCGCGACACGAATCTAGACGTGGATTTATTTGCGTTTTTAGTTCACAATCAAATGTCATTCATATGACAACACGCATACCACCTGTGAATTATCAAATGTAGCGGGCTCCATGCCCAGAGATCGTGGGGTATCACTGGAGCGATTGCAATCACGAGCGGGAGGGGTCGTAGCGCTACGGTGCAGACAAGCGCTCTAAATGCACTCAAGATTTAACTGTATATAACAGGCTGAACAGCTGATTTTCGTTGGCTGCAGCATTTTTCGTGCACAATATAACTAAGAGGTAAAACGTAGACGGCAAAAAAATTTGAGTTTGAATTTAATTAAAATTTAATTGATTATTTTGTATTATGAAACAAAAAACCATTATGGTTCCATTTAGAAATGCTTGAAAAATTGGCTTCATTCTTAAAAACAAACAACAAACGCCATATCCATACAACGCTGATGATTTGCATGGTCGAGACCGTACAACTCGAAATTTGACGAAGAAATTGGTTCTAAATTGGGTCCCCTCAATCGTGAGACCATTTTGATTGGCTGTTTGAGACTATATCGATATCGATACCAAATATTTACCCGCTTAAAGACGTCGACTTTCTTAGCTAGGGCTATTGGGTCGTCCTGTCCGTGGACCCATCATCAGTAAATTTTTTTTAAAGTAAGAGATACGTTAATTGTTATTTCAAGAATCGGTCAGTTTATTGTGAGGATACAATCAGAAAAAAATCACCCAACAAGGCAACGCGACTGTCAATCAAAGATGTATGGAAAGTTGTTGTGCCCCCCCCCCCTCCCCCCCCATATTTTCTAACAGTCGGCGCCTCTGACTCAAACTATTTGTTAACGGTGGACAATGACTATCCTCCTTTCCGCTTCCGAGCGGATACTCTATAACGATCCGACTGCGACTGAGCGTCGAGTATTACTACTTCTTGTTCTTGGTGACATCTGTCTCTACATATGTAGCTGCTAAACCCATGTACCCACCAGTTAGCTAAGATTCTAGATGGTTCGAGAATCGGCTAATGCTAATTATCGATGGTTCCAGAATATGGTGGAGCTTAGTACAGTGTGTGTCGTAAGAGAGACGTACTCCGTAGATACAACAATATTAAAACACAATGGTATAAAATAAACCGTTCTTAAAAAAAATTGACTTTCATTGACGTCCAAAATCCTAATTTTCTCTGGTCGAATTCAAAATTTTCCTGTCAAATCCATAGTGCGACTAGGGAAATTTTGGATTTGGTCAGGAAAATTTGGATTTTAGACATCGCGCTATTGGCGCGATGGGTGCCGCCTTTGCTGACCGTCGACCAAAAACTGCAACGCGTTGATGATTCACCGGCCGGTTTGGCGTTGTTGCAGCGTAATCGAGCGGACTTTTTTCGACGTTTTGTGACGATGGATGAAACATGCGTCCCTTACCATACGCCTGAGTCCAATAGGCAGTCTGCAGAGTGGCTGGAAAATCACGAAAGCTGACCAAAGCGGCCAGAAGACCAACGCTCGACCGGGAAGGTTATGGCCTCCGTTTTTTGGGATGCGCATGGCATAAGCTTCATCGATTACCTGCAGAATCGATTCTCTCATGTGGGTCGTAAGTTTGGTGGCCAGCACTTGCTAAAGGACTACGCCAGCATTTTGCAGGCGGAAACTCTCACAATTATCAAAGCGTATCTCACTCTCAGAGATATACCAGATAACCAGAGCATCGCCATTTGCCCAGACATCTAGACCGCTATCAAGGCACTGAACTCGGTGAGTACTTCCTCCAAACTGGTCGAGAGGTGTGGGGAAGAGTTAACTCACCTTGGCAGACGGCTCAACATCACCCTGCTCTGGGTGCCTAGTCATAGAGATATTGAGGGAAATTAAAAAGCCGATGAGTTGGCCAGGAGGTGAGCCGTGCTAGAAAACTCTCATGCGGAATCCGTTTGTATTTCGCTGAGGACTTTTAAGAGCAAGATCTCTTTTCGCTACCTCAATGTTGCGGATTCCAAATGGCGGAATCTGCCCACGTGCGCCGTATCAAAGATATGATGATATGGCCCTCCTATGACAGAAGGAAAACATCTGAGCTATTGACCAAGTCCTGTGGAGATGTCACCAGGCTCACGGCGGTCATTACAGGACATTGGCCTATCGGAGAACAATCAACAAGGCTTGGCATCCCTTATATCCGCATTGCCGCAGCTGCGGGAATGTGGATTAGAAAGAAACCGTCACTCACTTCCTCTGCGCCCTTTCTAGGGCTAGACATCGAGCATTGGCAGAGGCCTTTCTTGTTAACATGGGGGATGTGTCGGGGGTGAAGATAGGGGAGCTGTTATACTTCCTGAACTCCTCCGGTTGGATCTAGGTATCCTTGCATCCCCTGTTAGTTCAACCATCTTCTTATAACCGATTTTGCCGAGATTTGTGGTTACAAAACGGCCAATCGCTCTAATTGGGCTCAGGCAAATTGTGCTTAAGCTACTTATAAAATACATACCTGCAGAAGGGAAGAACAGCCACAGGAGAGTATTATGCAGCATTAGTGGACAAATTGAACGACGAAATAAAGAAAAAACGGTCCCATATGTCGAAGAAAAAAGTGTTTTACCATCACGATAACCAACCGTCACACACGTCGTTGAAAGCGATGGCCAAATTAGACCAATTGCGATTTGAATTGGTTGCCCAGCGACTATTATCTGGTCGAATGAGGAAGTCATCGCGGAAACCGAGGCGTATTTCGTTCGTACTACTGAAAGGGCATCGTGATATGGGAAAATCGCTATACCAAGTGTATCACCCTCGAAGGCAACTATACATATTGAGGAATAAATATAACTTTGCCCAAAATAAGCTTGTTTTCATTAAAAGTCCTGTGGGACCTTTCAGCCCATGTAGTAATTCTATCAGAAAGTGATTTCTATTTCTATTGAATACCTTGAATAGCCTTGACTGATAAGAAAACATCATGTTGATTAGATTATGATACGAGTACATAATAATAACATTCGAATTGATTATTGATTACAAATTGAAAGCAAAATTTACCAGAAACATAGATAACACCAAAACTAGGTCAATAGTTAAACTGAGTTGAACATATTTAGGCTTAGATATTTTAGTTAAATAACTCAAACGCGCTGAGATAGCAAAAACCGTCAAATTTGATTCGCCATCCTGACGCAGCGATGTCTTTGGGCCGTCGTGTTCGGATTGGAATTTCAAACAACCAAAATATCATTTCGGGATTGCCCAACTATTCTACTATCTTTAACACTCGCATACATCCCATCTTAATACCACGTCGTTACATATGAGTACCCGGGTACTCAGATAGACTTTGTTGGAAATTTTTTAGAAATTGGTGTTGGCATGGGGCAAATCAAGCGGATTTGGAATAAAAAGAATAACAATGTGGTCAATGAATAGTGCTTTATTGATTTGATGAAAATTGAGTATTTACATTACATACTAATATTATTCTTAAAGTTAAAAAAAAAAAGAATCAGTCGTCACACTGTATGTTGTTCAATGAACAATTTTTCTGGGTAAAACCCCATATAATACGAATGTGAGTACCCGGGTACTCAAAAATGTATCCAGGGGGTAATCAACAAAAAGTGAAAAAAAGGTATAAACAAATATGCAAAATCACTTGTGGATATGTTTTCCCAGGTAAAACATAATAGCGATAGCTCATTAGGAAGATGGGGACAATAAAAATTACAATAAATCCAAAAACTAGTTTTTTATAGCTCATGAGTACTCGGGTACTCAAGTATGTATGCGAGTGTTAATGGATTACTTTTTTCATGAACCGGATAAGCGGATACAATTGAACCCTTTCCCATACAGTCACTTTTTTCTATAGAGTTCTACTGGTACTTATGTCATTCAGAAAACCTCAGGTCTTACCTCCAACAAGCTCAAATTCTAATCATCATTCATTTGAAAATTTAAATAGCATTCAAGTTTAAAGCAATCCTTACGATAAGACTCTTCATCAATTTTCCTATCTAAATTTACCCAACTCTAGCTTCACTAAGAAAAGATGAAACCACAATGATTCTCACTTTTCGATACTTTACGTTTATTTAGCCATTGTAACATTTCTTTCTATTTTGTTACGATTGCTAAAAATTTAGAAAAAAAGTTATCAGAAATATTATATACGAGTACATAACAATTCGACCTTCGCTGATGTCGGTCAAAATGTTTAGAGATTCGTTTTGTCGGCTTTTCTTGCGTTTTTTCTGCATCAGGTGAAGAAACGTTGAAATAGTCAAGTCCGTATTGTTTCTAGGCAATCAGTATGCTTTGTACACTTTCAAATTACTCTCATCAAATCAGAATGTGTATTTTTTTTTCATAACGAAACAACTAAAGATTAAAAAAAAAACTTATTGTGTTGTAATTTTGCTTTTCTGAAACTTTGTGAAGACATGTAAATGCACTGAGGACTGTTTCGTATGCGGATACTCACTGGTTAGGACAAAAAAGCAACGTGGGAGAAATAAAGGCAAATGGTTTTTGTTGGTTTTCACAGCATTACGCTATCGTGATTGGTGGAATTATAAGTTAAAGACGCCTATTACTGTATTTGTATCTAAAGATATTAATTTCTCTGAAGATCATCAGTGCAACGAACTTTTGATGTGATTGTGCAACTTTTTGTAGGATTGTCACCTATGTCGTAGTTTGTGACATAATAGTTGCGATGAGCCTTAACCGGAGATGCTTATATGGGGCGTTACACTGTCGAACTCCAATTCCAACTCGAACTCGAACACGAACCTAGTACAAATGTCCTCTGAATAGCTCAAGATACACACACACACATCACATAGACCTGAAGAAAACCGGTCCACTTGTACCATGTTCGAGTTCGAGTTGGAGTTCGACAGTGTATGCTGACACTTAGGTAGGTTAGTAGAATTTCTTCTACAGAAAGTTTAGAACTTTTGAAACTCGAACTGATTTTTGATTTTCAATTGATAGGATATGATATGACGCGCTCTTTCTTTCCCTTTTTCGAAGAGCTTTATTATCTACAAATTTGTAGTGAATATTATCCAGATTCCTTCATACGATATGTTTGGGGCAAGTATCCTTATTTTTCAAGATAATCAAGAAAAACTGGAAAAGGGACTTTTGACCCTCTCTCCCATGCACTACCGGACCATCTATCATCGGGTAATTTTGAGCACATATTCAGGGGACTGTCTTCTACAATTGTGCCAAATTTCAAAACTGCACGATATTTATACTCTAGAGTTTCTAAGTATAGGTTATACATATTGTTTTTGGTCCGATGAAAATATGTAACACCTTAATGGAGACTGAACGGACAGACAGACAGACATGGCTACATCGAATCAGGAGGTGACCTTGATCATTTATATACAGACAATGGCAAAATTATTTACACATTGCAATGTTTGCTTCTTGAACAGCCCTTAAAGCTGCAGAACTTTTAAAATAGCAACAAATCATCCATAGTCTTTTCTCAATTTTCTCTCTCTCTCAATTGCCCTAACCCCTTGTGGGGCAAAGCGCGTCAACTGTTCCATGTGGCCCAGTTGACGTTTCTCGGCATAATCTGGTTTCGAAGAATGCAGTTGCCAGCATGCACCTCCTGCACATCCATGGCCACGAACGTCGTCGTGGACGGGACTCGAACCCGAAACGCCGGTAGTCAAACATGAGACTGATGCCTCAACACACTGCGCTACCGGTCGCCCCTCAATTTTAAACATTGTTGTTTTATTTAAATAGCTAAAACAAAAAACTGCATCTAATTCCAACAAGTAACTGTAAAAATCATAAGAAAATATGTGGCACAATTATTTACACATCCATTGAATACTGGCAAAATTATTTACACAAGTGCAAATAATTGCACTTGGAAAGTAACGGTTCTAAATTTATTTGTTAAATTAAAACTTTGCGCGGCATTCAGTAATTGTGATCAGTTTGGTAGGGTTTTTGCGCGAAACAAATTGTACGGGATGCCAAAAACTAAAGAAATTTCTCTTGAAAAACGAGCTGTCATTGTGGCAGAATTTCAGGGAGATGTTTCGGCCGCGGAACTTGCAAAAAATTAGAGTTGTACCTGGAAAACGATTTATAATATATTGTAGTTTCAAAGTTTAAAGATTGTGGAAGTGTTAAGAATAAAAGTGGGAGAGGCAGAAAAAGAGTGACATCGAAAAAAGATGATGCTAAAATTGTTCGGTCCTTCAAAAGAAACTCATGTGAAAGAGTCCAAAGTGTGCTTGCGGACCTAAACAAAGATCGGGAAAACAGGATCAGTGAAAGAACATTGCGGCGAAGATTGAAAGAAAATAAGATAAAAGCCTATGTCATTAAGAAAAAACCGCATATAACACCGCAAGTTAGATTACAATTTGCTAGAGACCACATTACGAAGCCACCAGAGTTTTGGAGAAGCATTCTTTGGACGGATGAAACTGCTTGTTCCTTGGACGGTACCTATGGACACAAATATTATTACGCCGATGCTAAAACTAAGGCACACAACCCAAGAGACATTCTAAAGGTGGTAAAATCATGATATGCATGGTTGCATATCATATAGTGGTGTGGGCCCACTTGTCAGACGCTCCGATAATATGACACTGTCACATTATTTAAACATTCTAAATGATGTTGCACTGCTCGCCGGTTCAAAATTTATCGGGAGTAATTTTATCGTACAACAGGACAATGCGCCGATACATACAGCCGCAAAGATTAAAAAGTATTTGGCTTTTGTGGACCAACATGTTTTAAAATGGCCACCTCAAAGCCCTGATCTGAACGTCATAGAAAACACGGGAGAACAATTTTGACACTTTTTTCTGTTTTTTTTTTTTAATTTTGCACCTAATTTATAGTAAAACGGTCTCGCTGATTCCAAAAATGCAGTCAGTTTTTCCCCTATACGTGTTTTCGAGATATCGTTTGTTTTTTAATTTTACGGAAAATTACAAAAGGCCCCTTAAAAAACAACTTTTTTTAAAAGCTACGGGGCTGCATCCTTGTGCAGGACCTTCTAGTACCTGTATACAATAAAATTAAAAGCAATAAAAAAAAGTAATTTTTCGCTACCTGGATTGTTTGTTAAAAGTTGTGAAATTCTTCGGCCATTTTTAAGGCTCTTTTATGTAAAAAAAATGTATTTAAAAGCCTCTGTTCCAGTATATTACTCTATTATTGTGCTCTTAACTTGTGTAATGGAAGCCTCTACTATCCCTCGTCGAAAGTGTCTCAACGCTCCGGACTCATTTTGCTATATATGTGGCAGTTATACATTTCTAAGTCAGAGGACAAAAATAGGCCCCTTTGTTCACCAGGCATATCTTGCCTACTTCAAAACTCCAATTTGCAATCAGGATAAATGGTGGGTCCCTCATAAAGTGTGCAGGTGCTGTGTCACACATTTGAGGTCCTGGACGAAAGCAGAACGACTTCAGTTGCCATTTGGTGTGCCAATGATATGGCGAGAGCCCTCAAACCACACAAGTGATTGTTACTTTTGTTGTACTAAAACAACAGGGTACACACACAAAAACAAAAATAAGATACAGTATCCCAATTTAGAATCGGCGAAAAGACCAGTTGCTCATTCTCCTGAAGCTCCAGTGCCAGTATATCAAGTATCTGCTTCGCCTTCTTTGGACGTGGACGTAAATATGCTTTTAAGTCCGTCGACATCATCACTCTCCGAACTCAGCGCTAGGAACCAACCTAAAGGATTTAAACAGAACGAGTTGAACGATCTAGTGCGCGATCTGGGGCTTTCTAAAAAAGCTTCAGAACTGTTAGCGTCTAGGCTACAGGAAAAACATCTCCAGGAACCAGAAGCCAAAGTATCCTTCTATCGTTCCAGGGAGGCCTCTTTTCTGCAGTACTTCCGAACCGAAAAAGCATTTGTCTATTGCCACAATATCTCGGGTGAGTGATGATGATTTAAAAATCATGGAAACTCGATATCAAGGCAGATGGGATGCGAATATGATGGCGGACTATTGTTGGAGCATAAAACGGGACTGTCCTGAAATTGAACACTCCAGGAAAAGCTACAAACGAAAATTTTTGCCATAATTTTTTTTTTAGTTCTTAGGTAATATTGTTAAGATGTAAAATCAAAATTTATAAATAAAAAAATTGTAACGAGTTTCGTTTGTTTTGATTTCAATGAAGGGAAGGTTTGTATGGGGGCCAAAATTTGAGCCCCCTGTATCTCAAAAACTGGACGTATAAGAGAAAAACGGTTAGCATTTCCGGATTCTACGACCAAAAATTAGCTAGAAATGAATATCAAATCGAAATAAACAAAATGCTGTTCCCCCGTGAAATTCGTGGCATATTTGCTATATGCCACAAATTTTCAAAAATGCCTGAAAACATCGGAAGAACTGCAGATCAGACTTGGAAGGAGTTCATTGCGACTTGGAGTTGCATTAGAGCAAGTCCAAGGATTAATAGACTCTATGTCTAAACGCCTTACAGAAGTAATTTCGTCAAAAGGAAGAAACACAACTTATTAAGTACTGCTACTTTAAATAACCGTTTAGATAGTACTTTATTTGATTTCAGTTGGTTGTGTGTTACAATTTATTCTTAAGAGCTACAGACTGGAATATGTCTTTTCAACTTTGATCGACTTGTAAGCTAATGGCTGAGTAAAATTATTGAAGAACTGTTCTTTAATTCATAAGGAAAACTCGCAAAAAAACTTGTTTGAGGGTACTTATAACTAGACCTACACTATCTTAAACCTAACTTAAACTTAAAAACTAAACTTAAATGGTAAAAGAAAGAAATTAAATTGCCTCATGCAGTAATTAAGGGTGGAGGCGTCCAAGAAGGATTGGTTGCTAGTCTGTCGTGAAATTTCGAGTGTAGTTTGTCTAGAAGGTCCTTAATAAAAGTGATTCCCGCGATCTGGTGTAATCTGTTTGTAGAGTAATACCAGCGTTTGTTCAAGATGATCTTAAGGCACTTATTTTGCACTACTTGTAGTCGAGCTTTATGATAGTTCGCACATTTACTCCAGACAGCGGCTCCATAAGATATCATTGCTTGTATAACCGTTTTATATATGAGGATCTTGTTGTAAATATTCATTTTGGACTTTCTGTTCAAGAAAGAGTACAAGGAGCGTATACAGTTTGAAACTTTTAGACAAGTTGTTTCTATGTGATTTTTATAGGTAAGTGTTTTATCTAGAGTTATTCCTAGATATTTGATGGTTTCATCCCAAGGAATATCTCGGCCTATGAAGTTGATGCATCTGTGTGGTAAATTTCTTCCTTTTCTTTTCTTAGTGAAGAAAATGGATTTTGTTTTTAAGGAGTTTATTATTACTTTCCATCTGTAATAGTATTGGTAGAGTTGTTCAAGTTTACTTTCTAGAACATTTATTATTACAGCTGGGTCAATCGATTTTGTGTAGATGCAGAGCTCGTCTGCGAACAATGCGAGTTCGCAACGATCGTCACATGGGATATCGGAAATGAAAATATTGAATAGTTGAGGCTTAAGAATGCGCTTTGTGGTACTCCCGCGGGAATATCTTTAGGTTTAGATAAACTTTTGTTGACCCTCACACAGAAGGATCTTTCGAATAAAAAGGATTGAATGGTTTTTATAAGGTACAAGGGAAAGGAAAACTTTATTAATTTATATAGCAGACCATTGTGCCAAGTCGCGTCGAAGGCCTTTTCGATGTCGAGGATTACCACTCCAACAGAACTTTTTTCAGAGAAAGAGTCTTTGATGTACTGCGTTACTCTGTGCAGTTGATGAACTGTTGATAAATCCTTGTTTGAAACCGAACTGCACGTAAGGAATAACTGGATTTGTGTTCAAGACGGTTTGTATTCGGCTGAGTATGATTTTTTCAAAGACTTTACTTAAGGTTGACAGTAGACTAATAGGGCGGTAATTGTCAGGAGAATCTGGGTCTTTCCCTGATTTAAGGATCGGTATGGCTACCGCTTTCTTCCAAGAAGAAGGAAAGTATACCAGTTTAAGACACGAGTTGAAAATGAAATTAGTAAAGACAATAGCCTTTTTTGGTAGTTTTTTGAGGACAATGTTTGGAAGTTTGTCGATTCCAGGTGACTTGCGGCTTTTCAACATTTTAATAATATGAATAAGTTCCTTGGGCTTACACATGCTGCTTGGAGGAAGAACAAATTCGGAAGGCAGTTGTTTTACAGTGTTATTGATTAAATCCCCGTGAATCTGATTGCCCATTTGCCGAGTTAGAAGGTGTGTGGAATGAAAGTTTTCGGCGAGGAGATTTGCCTTTTCACAATCTTGATGTACAAGTTCGCCGTCTTTGTTTTTCCGAGGTGCTGAATAACGACTTTTCTTAAGTGTTAAGGCTTTCTTTAATTTCCACATACTTTGGGTCCCTTTGCTGAAATTCGCTAGTGTTCTGTTCCACATTTGATTTCGGTGGATGTAAATATTTCGTTCTATGTCTTTAGTGAGACGGTTTACATGGGATTTAATGTTCCAGTCACGAGTTCGTTGCCATTGTCTTCTCAAGGTATTCCTCCGTCGGATCAGCTCTCTAGTTTCTAAGTTTATTTCGGGTGTAAAAACTTTCGGCGTTGGAAATAACCATTTACTTCAACCTTAAAAATATTTCCTTTTGTTTTTGTTTATAGAAGTGAAAAAAAAAACACATAAAAAAATGGAATTGTGTAAATAATTTTGCCAGTATTCAATGGATGTGTAAATAATTGTGCCACTTACTTTCTTGTCATTTTAACAGTTACTTGTTGGTATTGGATGAATTTTTCTTTCTTATTGTTTAAATAAAATAACAAAGATTAAAATTGAGAAAAACCATGGATGATTTGTTGTTATTTTAAAAGTTCTGCAACTTTAAGGGCTGTTTAAGAAGCAAACATTGCCATGTGTAAATAATTTTGCCAGTGTCTGTATATTGCGTCACTAAAATAACAAGGTTAATTTATATGATTTATTATTAATTAACTTAAGTTAATTAATCCAATTCAAATATAATTCACTGCTTAAAATACAATGGCCATGCAAATTAGAAGGACTACAATTCCTCAATTTAAATCAAACGAAGGAAATTGCAACTTAGTAATATCTAAATCTAACAATAAGCATTAGTAAAAACGCTATATATCAATCCTATTTCACGGAAAATAGTCGTTGATCAGCGGATTATTCATTTGTATATTATACAATTGCAATAAAATTTATAAATTTAAAATACCATAGTTAACCGAAAACAAAGAAGTAGGAAAAACTTACAATATTGAAGTGAACAGGAAAATTCTCACGGTATTTGTTGTACGTATTGTTTTTATATTTAATTAGATAGTGATCATGCCTATGTACGTAATTAAAATACAATTAAAGTGAAATGCGCTTGCTTGGGGGGAAATACCTTGAGGGATCAAACGACCTAAAACTAATGCTAATAAATGTAAATTGCTGATGACACAATTTCATAAATTAATATCCTGGTAATAGTGGTTAAATCAAATTACAGTCGAGTCGCGCTAGCTTGAACACGCGCTTGTGTGAACCACGCAGTAGCGTGAACAAGGAAAATTGGTTATTGGCCACCTTATAGTATGACCAAGCGCAACCTTCAATATTGCGAACATCGTGGATCTGGTGTGTTGTGATTAGTGTTCTAACTTAAAATGCCTAAACAGAAAGGTAAATTCCTGCCACTACATGTAAAAGCGAAAATAATTAAGGAATCAGACAGGGGTATGGGGGTCACATCGCTTTCAAAAAAATATGGCGTTGCAAAGTCTACGATTTGTTCCTTCAAAAATAAAAAAAATATCAATTTGTGAACGAGTTGCTAGCAGCCTAATGCCAACAAATCATTCCACACTTAGGAAAGCTGAATATCCTGAAATGAAGAAGAAACTTTACCAGTGGTTTCTTGCCCAAAGGCGAAACAATGTCCCCATTTCAGGAGAAATGATTAAAGAAAAAGCATTAAGCTTGAAAACTTTGTTGGGCACTAGAAGCTTTAATACCAGTGAAGGATGGTTGCAACGCTTTAAAACTAGACACGGGATACGTATTTTGAAGATAACCGGAGAAAAGTTATCCACACATCCAGAGTTAGTTAGTCCCTTCAGGGAAAAGCTGCGAAAGACTTTTGAAGAATTAAATTTGAATGAACATCAAATTTACAATGCCGATGAGACCGGCTTATACTGGCAGCTTCTACCTGAAAAAACGCATATTGGTCTTTCTGAAAAATTTGACCCTGGTATGAAAACCGCAAAGCAACGAATTACGTTCTTAGGGTGTACAAATGCATCTGGCTGCCATAAACTAAAACCTCTAGTAATCGGGAAAGCAAGAAACCCCAGATGTTTTAAAAACTTCGCTAATCCACTCATCTATAGACACACTAAAAACGCCTGGATGACTGCTGAAATTTTTAAGAACTGGTTTTTCCAGCAATTCGTTCCTGAGGTTAGTTCCTAAAGTCGGAAATTTGATGCTGTTTCTTGTCAATTGTTTTTAATTATGCATACTAATAATGCATTTCAGGTTCGAGTTTTTTTGCAAGATCAAGGACTAGAGCAGAAAGCAATATTGGTGCTAGACAATGCACCTTGTCACCCACCAGCTGATGTGTTGAAAACTTCCGATGGAATGATTTTCACGCTTTTTATGCCACCGCACGTCACACCTCTGATCCAACCGATGGATCAAAATGTCCTGAGGATTACAAAACTCTACTATCTAAAAAGTCTGCTCAGTTTTATTGTGGACAAAGATGAGCCCATTGGGAGTTCACTAAAAAAAATAACACTAAGAGATGTTATGCTGAATTTAGAAGGAGCTTGGCGGAAATTGAGTCCAACGGTCATAGCGAAATGTTGGAGGAATATTCTAGAACCGCCGGAAGATGAAGACGACTTACCCTTGTCTGTCTTGCAACAGAGATGGAGAGAGGACAATAACGTCTTAATGGACACAATAACTTTGCTGCAGGCGATAGCACCTGTAAATTGGTTACTGCTTTTAAATCAGTATTAGGTATTACAACATACACTTTTTTCTGATTTAGGTGGAATTGTCTTGTTCGGATATTGAAGCATGGAATGAAGACTCGAATGGGCTAAATCGAACGATATCATCATCAGTGACATACTAGCATTGAAGGCTCAAACAAAGTTAACATCATTTTTCAAACTATGTTCGTAATATTTCATCGCAAATATAAACATAAAAAATGTACATACATAAATTTATGATATGTTTCTTCTTTATTAAAAGTATTCTAATAAACAATTTTTCGATGTAAGTATCTATACATTTTGTTACAAATTATAACCTTCGCTTATGTGAACACATGCGTACGTTCGAACAACGCTGCTTTTATTCTGTTCACGTTATCGCGACTCGACTGTATTTAGATTTTTTATAGATGAGTGTAGGAGTCGCTAATAGGGGATCGAACTTTGACAGTATATAGCGGCCATGTTGTTAAAGAAACATCTGTCAAATTTAAAGGTTAGTAATAAATGATATTTACCTTAACCTCTCCAGGGGTATGGGAGCCTCAACACCTCTAACATTACTATGCATTGCTGACGTTTTGATAGCATATCTACTTTTTCGGAAGTGCAGTTGTTAGCATGCACCTCCCATCCGCGCCGTCTTTATACTGACAATCTCGGAGCACTGTGAGAGTTCTATTGGTATAGTACTCACAGACTGATCACGCTGAGATTTGAACTCCGAGCTCTAGATTAGTATCGTAGAGCGGTGACAAAACGACCACGGCTACCGAGCGTGATCTATCTATCGATCTATACTCCGATTTCGAACGGAAAGTCATCATCAGTGATGAGGTCCACTTTTTGATAAATGGCTACGTCAAAAAGCAAAATTGTCGCATTGTAGGAAATTAAAATCCACATGCGACCCATCTGTTGCAATTGCAAATACACCCAGAAAAAGTCACTGGTGTAAATTTTGGTCCGAGCTCTTCTGTGCTTATTCCAAAATCAAGCTGGTGGCAACTTTCTCGTCAAATCAGGGGTCTATGTGAATAAGTAGCAGACGAGTGATGCCTAAAAAGTTAACATAACCAATGCCATCAATGATATTCTGAAATCCGCAAGGTCGAATCGATGGATTTGGCAATTAGATTGTATCCCGTTTCCATTTGATCTCTGATCTTCTCTTGATTTTTTATGATGGTGGATAACGTACTGGGTGGTATGTCGAACTTCCTGGTAATTTTTTTTTTCCGCCAGGTAACACTTTCAATAATTTTTACTTTAAAGTTTCCGTGAGGGTTACCAGAAAGCTGCAAGTTTTCGTCAACTCATGCCTTCGTCGAGTTCTAAGAATATTCTGGCCCGAAACAATATCAAATGAAGAGCTAAACCGGCGGACGGGACAGATGCCTATCGACGAATTGATACGCAGGCGAAAATGGCAGTTCGGACTATCGAGGTGCGACTGTACTTGATGAGTTTATTTTTAGTTTTGGGTTTATCATCGGGTGTGGTAGATCTCGTCGTCGTCGATGAATGATCTCCGATTCCATGAGTCCTTGAAGGTGTAGATCTTGTTCATCCTTGATTGAAAATTTGTAAAGGAGCTGCCTTGGTGCCTTTAACTGACTCTCATCGAAGTTATCTCACACAGTCTGCGGAGGCCAAAAAAATAATAACTCCGAATATAATTCTAAACGTGCCGCACGCGCAGCGATCGATCGTCCGATCCGTCGCCCGATATCGATATCGGCCGACGGATCAGCCTGTGTATGTAGAAATCTCACCGATCGGCCGTTAAATTTTTACCTGCCAATGTTTTAGTGTGATTTTCGTGCGATCCGTCGTTGACGATCGATTGGTTGGTGTATGTGATTATCGCACGTGAATGTCAAATTATTAAATGATGAAATTTGAAGGAGTCTAATGATTTAAATGGCTCTGCAATTGAAATATCAAATATGTAGTATACGAAAATACCACACAAATCCAAATAGCTAACAAAAATTAATCTAGGTTGTATTGGGAGCATTGCATGAAAATCGTACAGTGTATGTGCAGTGGAGATCGGCAGCTATTTTTGGCGATCCATCGGCCGGTCGATCGGACGACGGATCGCATAGTGTATCGCGGCTATTAGTTTATTTGATACCAAAAGACAACTGACAATTTACTTATGCAAATGTTTAAATTATACCTCGGAAAATATGATTTTAATTCTAAATTCTGATTTGCCAAAAAAGTTTTACATTTGCATAAAAAAGCTATTTTAATTCATCGAGTTCAACGTGTATGCACGGTAATTGATAATTATTGCGCAATATTTGTAATGCGGATCAGCTGTTGATGAAATGCATAATACTGAATGGCAATAAGTGGAAGTCGTGCTAACTTCGATCGATGCTTCATTGACATTTTTGTTTGTAACCCCTAATTGCCTTATTCTGCTTTATTATCGATTGCGTTCAGTACTCTCTGCGCTGCTATTCTGTTCTGTTTTGGTTACAATGAAATACGACTAATATGGCTAATACAGCTAATATAATATTTTTTATTTCACGCCTTGAAGTATGTTATACTAGAAAAAGCTTATTTTGATTTTTATAGAGCTTTAAAAATTTTCCTATGCATAATAGATACGTACATACATCTGCACTTCACTGCTCTTGGTAGCAACAACTTAACAAATCTTCATATAACTTTGGCCACGATCTGCCATCAGGGGATGTAGCTCAGTGGTAGAGCGTTCGCTTTGCATGTGAAAGGCCCCGGGTTCGATCCCCGGCATCTCCAGTCTCTTTTTATAATTTTGTGTAGATATTAAGATTCCGATTTCACATAAATGTAGCACATGTAAAGCATAAAGATGAAAATCCCGCCAAACAATTAAATCTTCATAAAAATAGTATGCAGTTTTCTCCTTGAATTACTTTGCGGAAAAAAATGAAAAATGTTTAAAGCGAAGATTTAGATAATTTTCAAGTGAAAGAAGGTAAGTTAAACAAACCTTCAAAGGGAAAGTATATTGAAAAGAATCTACCCCGCCCGTTTAAAAAAAGCCACTCCACATCAATATATGTACTCGTACGAGCTATGAGTATTTACATTCAACTGTGAATCGAAGGTGCGACTGTAAGTGTAAAGTACTCACGTACCATCTATCTTTTTTATTGGACGAATATCTTGAATTCTATAAAGAAGAATAAAGAAGCAATAACAGAAAAAAATGTATGTAAATATATTGTAGATTTGTGTATTTGCTTGTATTGTGTGTACGTGATTGTATTTTCACGAATGATGGATTATAGCGCAAGATTCAAAGGGATGGATGTACAAACTTTTTTTTTCCACTGGCTCACGTTTTGAGCGTTTCATGTCAAGTGGCACTCCTGGAAAAATGAATGAAATTGGTGTCGGCAGTTTATCATAAAATTAAGAGCGTTTCTTTTTTATTGTATACTATGTATGTAGAATTTATAGATAAATATCTAATTATTGTGTGCAAAAATCGTGGAGTGGAGAAGATAATACAATATATTGGAAGGCAAGCTACCATATGTGAAAAATGGGTATATGTATTAGGTTGGTGCAGATGAAATGTCGGATTCACTAGTAAATTTTTGAACAGCTGTAACTTTTTATAAAGATAAGTTTATTAATCGAAATAGGTACCAGCGGATGCGAAACACTGTTCCCAACGAGATACAAGCGCATTTACTCCTGTTTCGTAGAAGTCCGAGTTTCTGGTTCGAAAAAACTCCTCGAAGGCACTTTTGACAGCTGCTTCATTTAAACTCTTTTCCTGTCAAAAAGTGATCCAAATGTTAAAAGAAATGGTAATCTGTTGGCGAGAGGTCTGGTGAATATGTCGGATGAGGAAGAGTTTCATAGCGCAACTTGTTCAATTTTTGGATCGTTGTTCTCGATACGTGAGGTTGTGCGCTGTCATGAAGCAGTATAACTCCCTTCTTGTTGACTAGCCTAGGTCGTCGAACTGTCAATTTCTGATGCATTCCGTCCAGTTGAGCGCAGTATTTCTCAGCATTGGTGGTTTCGCCAGGTTGCAGGAATGAATAGTGGATAAATCCAGCTACAGACCACCAAACAGTCACCATTATTTTTGACATGGATATGTCTTATAGCTGGGGGTCATCCTAAAAATCTGTCCGTCACACGAAATGTCTGTTTTTCTACTCGGGGGTCAGAAGAGGAAACAAGCCCATTGAAAATTTTTCTTTTCTGGTTGTGCATGTCGTTTGAGTGAAGTGGTCATTGTGCATGGCTGTTGCTTGTAGATCCGCGCGGGTGGTGCGCTTGCGGGGATCCTGTGTGTACATGTTGGGATGTTGATTTGATAGCGATAAAGGTTGACGTTGTGGACGGCAAGAAATAAAATAACATAGTGTACGGGTGAACGGGACTTTCAATGACCTCCAATTTCCGCAAATTCCCATTCATCATTTAATAAAATAGCCCGTGTTGTACTATCTGAATCACTAGGGTCCCAGAAAAGGTAGCAAGTAGTCAGTTCGACTAACATTTGGACATGCGCAGACGCAATTTGAGAGAGTGTACATAGTTCCCGCCCCCAGAAGATGAGCGAGAGCGGATGAAGTTCATTCGAGCCAAATCGTTGTGCATTTGCAATGGCGGCGATTTGAGGTCTGACTGGCCCACAATGTGGGCCTCCCCTCCCCACCACACATGCAATAAACATATCATTAAACAAAATGGCGGATTCGTACTGCGCGAGTTAAAATATCCCAAGCCCCGAAATAGAGACACATTCGTCGCAGGATGTTATAGTTCCGGGCAGCTCATCGTGACATGATGTACATTCAGAGGTCTGCAGAAGATCAAATGCCCCCCCCCCCCCCCCTTCTGCAAAAATTCCAAAATTTTTCTTGTACATTCTCTTTGTGCGTGTGCAGGAATGTTTTGTTTACTTTTGTTAGTTTCCCTTTCTGTTTGCCGGACACAATCGCATAGAGTCGCACGCGTTACTTGAGAAACGGATTGTGTGTGCCGGCCCCGGACTGTTGATTAAAGGGGCGGGATGAGACGGATAGTGTGGGTGCGATTTTGCAATAGATACACAAACACAATACACGTCCGATTGGGAAAAGATGGTGGGAAGCGTGATTGCGATTAGCAGAAACGTACTCAGCGAAATGTTGATAGGCTGCAGCCTGCAAACTGTACCGAACGGGTAGATGGAACAGGTAGATGGAACAGGGTGCACGAGAGGAGGTGAATATTGCACACACGCGATGCAAACGAAAACGAAACGATCCCGCGAGAGAAAGGAGCCCAAGCGGACAGGACAAAGCAGGTTATGACATAACCTATTAGGTTGGTGCAGATGAAATGTCGGATTCAGTAGTAAATTTTTGAACAGCTGTAACTTTTTATAAAGATAATTTTATTAATCGAAAAATGTACCAGGACCAGCGGATGCGAAACACTTTTCCCAACGAGATACAAGCGCATTTACTCCTGTTTCGTAGAAGTCCGAGTTTCTGGTTCGAAAAAACTCCTCGAAGGCACTTTTGACAGCTGCTTCATTTAAACTGTTTTCCTGTCAAAAAGTGATCCAAATGTTTAAAGAAATGGTAATCTGTTGGCGAGAGGTCTGGTGAATATGTCGGGTGAGGAAGAGTCTCATAGCGCAACTTGTTCAATTTTTGGATTGTTGTTCTCGATACGTGAGGTCGTGCGTTGTCATGAAGCAGTATAACTCCCTTCTTGTTGACTAGCCTAGGTCGTCGAACTGTCAATTTCTGATGCATTCCGTCCAGTTGAGCGCAGTATTTCTCAGCATTGGTGGTTTCGCCAGGTTGCAGGAATGAATAGTGGATAAATCCAGCTACAGACCACCAAACAGTCACCATTATTTTTTTTTTTTATGAAGGCTTGGTTTCGTCATGTGTCTTGGAGACTCATCGGCGTCTAGCCATTGGGCCGACCGGCGACGATTATCGTATAGTATCCACTTTTCATCGCAGGCCACAATTCGGTTCAAGAACGGTTCGTTTCTGTTGCGGGATTGAAGAGAACTGGAAATTTCCATACGACACACCATGTTTTGCTCGGAGATTGAGATTTCAGCGTTGAAGACAAGCCTCGCTTTGGACAGCCAAAAAAATTCGAAGACAAAGACTTGGAAGGCATTACTCGATGAAGATCCGAGTCAAACGCAAGAGAGCTCGCAGAATCATTAGGAGTGACTCAACAAGCAGTTTCTGTACGATTAAAATCCATGGGAATGATTCAAAAGCAAGGCAAGGGTGCCTTATGAACTGAAACCGAGAGACATTGAAAGGCGATTTTTCACTTGCGAGCAGCTGATTCAAAGGCAACAAAGAAAGGGGTCTTTTTTTCGCATAGAATTGTTACTGGGGATGAAAAATGGATATTCTATAACAACCCCAAGAAGAAAAAATACTACGCTATGCACGGTCGATCGTTGCCATCGACCTCAACATCAACACCAAAGCCGAATATTCATGGTTCGAAGGTCATATTGTGTATTTGGTGGGACCAAAAGGGTGTTGTGTACTATGAGCTGCTACAACCTGGCGATACTATAACGGGCGATCAGTATAGACTGCAATTGATTCGTTTGAGCCGTGCATTACGAGAAAAACGACCGGAATACAGGCAAAGATATGGCAAAGTTATTTTTCTGCATGATAACGCTCGGCTTTATGTCGCAAAAGTCGTGAAAAAATATCTGGAAACGCTCAAGTTGGATATTTTGCCGCACCCGCCGTATTCTCCGGACATTGCTCCTTCTGATTTCTGGTTGTCCGATAGATGCAACACGATCTGGCAGGTCATCGGTTCACTTCTTTCGCAGAAATCGAAAATTGGCTCCTAACTTGGATCACCTCAAAAGACGAGACATTTTTTCGAGATGGAATTCGAAAACTGCCTGAGAGGTGGGAAAAAGTAGTAGCTAGCGATGGACGATACTATGATTAATCTTTTGATTATTTTTATTTTGAAATAAATGTATTTTTGACCACAAAAAACGGACCGAATTAATTTGTACTTCCAATACATTAAATTAAAGTTTGACATTTTGTCACTATCCATACAAAAAATGCACCTACCGGCCTCCTGTAAAGGTGCGAGTACTACATACTTGCATATTATTTTTCTTAGAGCAAATTGTAGTAAAGTATTTAAATAGGGTAGTGGGCTGGTAGCTGATTATATTTTTATTCACACAATTTATTTTTTGCAAGCTTGCAATTTGCAATGTCATCTTAACATGAATGGTTAAGTATCTTGAAGAGTGGAACAGTTCATCTCCTATTGCCATGGGACACTTCAAAATCCTCAGATTGCGGGCGAAGTCATCCACTTTCTGGTCTCATTCCTTTTTAATTTTTATACCCTAGACTTTTAGTATAGGGTATATTGTTTTTGTCACGACGGAAATATGTAACACCTTAAAGGAGGCTCCGGAGGTATAGCAAAGTATATATATAAATGATCGGGGTCACCTCCTGATTCGATTTAGCCATGTCTGCCTGTCTGTCTGTCCGTCTGTCTGTCTGTCTGTCCGTCTGTCTGTCCGTTCGCACGATAACTTTCGATAGAATGAAGCTAGACCCTTGAAATTTTAGTCAAATGTTGGAAGTGTGGTCTAGTTGGTTGGTATTGAAAATGGGCATGATCAGGTCAAGGGAACGCCTACCTCCCCTATATATGTAAAATAATTAAATACAATATATTTATAACTCCCGATTAAATAAACATGAAACGCTCTAGCTTTGGTAGATTGCTCGTGAGGGTAAGCTTATACTCTCCTGGAAAAATAAAATCGATCAATTGAAAACTAACGGTAATTTTCCTACAAAGAACCCCGTACTACCCTACTTTTCAGGTTTTTTATCTATAACTCTTGAACCAATTGACGTAGACATCTGATTTTGGGCATATAACCCTTAGGTGAGAAGCTGCTTGAGTTTTAGTAAGTTGGTCATAATCAGATCAAAGGAACGCCTACCTCCACTACAAAATCACAAAAATTAAATATTATTTTAATTACGATAACTTTCGATAGAATGACACTAGCGAGTTGAAAATTTGGCAGAATGTTGGTAGTAGGATTTAGTTAGTTGTTACTGAAAATGTGTAAGATCCGACCCAAGGAACCCCTAGCTCCCCTAGAAATGAAACTTAAAATAAGCGATAACTAACAACAAGATAAAGCTAGCGACTTGAAATTTTGGCCAAATGTTTGCAGCGGGATCCAGTTGGCTGATATTGAAAATACGTTAAACCTGACTAACGAAACCCCTACTTCCCCTATAAATGAACTTCAAATAAGCGATAACTTTCGATAGGGTGAAGCTAGAGACTTGAATTTTTTTTTTAAAATGATTGTAGGGTGATGTAATTAGTGATGTGTGATAATGATGGGCAAGATCCGACCCAAGGAACCCCTACCTCCCCTACAAGTGAAACTTCAAATAAGCAATAACTTTCGATAGAATAAAGCTAGCGACTTGAAAAATTCGACAAATATTTGTAGAATGTGTTAGTTCATTGAGTTTGAGAATGGTCAAGGTCCCCCTGAATGAGTGCCAACCTCCCCTATAAACTGGCCGTATAGGAAACTCACTTTTAATGCATATGCTCGTTGCCAATTGGTACTTTCGGTATCACCACTAGGTCTGTACAAGTCTAGGGTATATACGCTTCGGACTGGTTTTTATTACCAAAAAAAACTCGAAGATTTAAATGGCTCACCCACTACATGCTACCTATACAACCCACACATTCCATGGGCCTTGATGTTTGCCAAATCCGACCAATGGGAAAGATAGACTAGAAAAAAAGAATGCACAGAAAATAATCAATAACACATTCACTTTCTTATGACTTTATTTTATTCGAACTCTTAATGATACTCACGTTTTAGATTTTGAACAATTTTTATAAGTTTTATTTTTGTTCTTGTATTGGACATATTCTTAAAAATAATTTAATACAAATCTGTACTTCAAGTTCAATCAATCTATATTTAAAACTAAAAAAATATAAACATTTTCTTTTTTTTCTCATGATGATGAAAAGTTGAAAGTTTTGAAAGAAAAGTTTTGAATTTCAATACTTATATCCCAACGAAAAACATCCGCAATTATTTTTAAATGTTTTAAAAAACCTAAATGAAAATATAAATTTCAAATATTACACATATTTGAATATGAAACATAATATGAATAATTATCATTAAAAAGGAGATTTTTTTTTATTATAACAATTACGAGTATTTATTCTTGGTTGATTTTCATTTTCTTACGTAAAAATAAAACTAATACTATAATTTATCATTTCAGTAGAAAAAATATATAAAACCACGGTTCTTAAGTACAATTTAAAAAAATTCTTCGATTTTGATAATTGAATGATGAATGATTTTTAATTTTTTTTTCACTATAAGAATAATTTCGCTACGTTTATGATATTTTAGGCGTTTTTCGTAACCCATTTACAAATTGAAAAGAAAAAAAAACAGAATATTTTAAATAAAAGCAAAAAAAATGCATATTGTTGAATTAAATTGACTTTGGCTAATTGACATTGAGTTTGTTGTATTTTTTGTTTAATTTAGTTAACCTATGAATTTAAATTGAAAATGTGTAGCGAGTGAGATTTAAAAAAAAGAATAATATTTTTAATAGATAAACTGCATGGTTCAATGAATGGCCATAAATTAAAATATGCAATTTTCTAAATGAAAATTAGAACTTAACAAATTAAAACTAAACGAAAATACTTATCTTAGCTTGATATATTAACATGTAAACACGGTTTTATTGGATTCTATCAATCATTTTTCTGTACTCTTACATACTCGTATATAATATCTAAAGGACCTGCCTATCTACAGAGATACATGTGTGTGTATATTCTCTTTCAAATACTAATACGTGTATAGTTTATAAACAACTCTGTTTTACCTTTTACCTCTCAACATACATAGATACATTATGTTTGACTAGTAATAGTCTAAGTAACAACTATAATAATTATACACTGTTTCAATAATCTTAACATTCATTAATTTTTCCAAATACATATGATTCTTTTTTTAATACACTTTTTTTTCAGTTAAAACTTATCGTTTCTCATCGCATCTATGTTTAACTACTATATATAACTACTAAAATTATAATTACCAACATTCTAAAATAAAATGATAAAAATTCAATATACAAGTCGGTTCATCTTAAAAAGTAAATGCTTCATATAAAACTCTTTTTCAATTATCATTTTGTTCAAACAGTCATTAAATAATTCCCATTTTAACATTAATAGTGATGATTTCTATATTTATATAACAATGATATTGATATCTTTATATTCTGTGTATATATATATATATGTTTATTGTTGAAAAGTTCGTTTCAGTTTGTCTATTAAAGTCAATCCATTTTTTTTAAGTTATTTGGACCAGCCAAAGTTCACTTTTAAAATTTTCCACACACTTATTATATATTTTGTATCACTAACATTAAACGTTACAATTCAGTTTTTATTTAATTTTACTTGTGATATTATGAAGAGACTTGTGTTCAGTTGTTGTTTTATATGTTTTCTGTATCCGAATTTTATTATAGCTCCGAGTAACAATTTGTCATAGCTTAGAATCCATCATTAACTTAAAAGTATGCCATTGTTATGTGCAACCAGGGACAGTGGATGGAATAGGCCTAAATGCTGATCATTTTTCGTGGTAGTGGATAGCTAAGCTAAGTCATCGAATTGGATTAGCCGTGACCTACTCCACTTTATTCTTAAAAACAAAAAACAAGTTCAGAAGTTTGTATTGCTTTTTTATTTGATCCAGAAATTTGTTTATTTTTTCGGAAGTTCTATCTTATTTCCAAACTTAATTCGGAAAGTTATTTATTTTATTCGAAATTAAAAATATACATTTCTGACTACATGCCCTCCTTCAACAGGTCGAAAAGTACAAACTGAGCCTTACTGCAGTCCAGGAATTGGCAGCGAGATCAATGACAAGAAATCGCACACAATTTTTACAAATGGCAAATCATCGGGCCGCTAGCAGTTTGGTGTAGCATTTACACTGCTCGTCATCAGAATAGGTTCAAGAATTTTCATTTACGTTTTCTCTCATATCTCAAAAATATATTTTTGTTGGATGTTTTAAACTTTCTTTTGTTTAGACTTGATACTACAAAAAAGAGGTCATTTCTGTGACTGTACCTATGTTTAATTTTGCTTCGATTGTTTTGTTCATTCAAATTTTTTTTTGGGTCATCAGAATAGGTTCAACGGTAATTCATTTAGTTTGCGATGTGCAGTTGCTATCAAACAGTGTGAAATCTTTTATTTTTTACAATTCCGGTAGTGTAGAGTGATTTTAGTGCAAAATGGGTCGCGGTAAACAACTGGATGACTTAGAAAAGAGTCCTTGACATCTCCCTTGTGTCGGAGGATATTCAACATTTGGTGCGGGGTTGGAGCGTCTCTTCGGACCATTCCTTCTCTGATCACCGCTGTCTCCAATTCGGGATTGATGAGCACATAACGGATTATCCAATTATTATAAATAGACGAAGAACTAATTGGGTCACTCACCGTGAAACCTTTTTGGAAGAATTACCACCTCTTCCGGGACAGCCGAGTAGTAAGCGGGAGTTGGACGAAATGGTGAGTACCCTAACTGGTGCTTTAAATAAAGCTATTAATAAAGCGTGCCCCGCTCGCAGACCCAATGGAAACAAAAAAGTATCTACACTGCATGCAGATACATCGGAACATGGATATGTCTATGACTACCGACTGCGTGGAA
Source organism: Chloromyia formosa (assembly GCA_964017055.1). NCBI lineage: Eukaryota > Metazoa > Arthropoda > Insecta > Diptera > Stratiomyidae > Chloromyia > Chloromyia formosa. Next base: position 14,373,552 of record OZ024817.1, read on the forward strand.
CCTGTTGTGTTGAAGATATCGACGTAAGTTTTATAAAGATCCCAGTAGTTACACTGGATGAAATCATTCGAAAAAACACGTCCCACGCTTTCGGTAGGCATAAGACATATCCATGTACCCATGTATCTGGTGGCAGTGTAGATACTCGTCATAAATTCTGCTTTGCTTTGTCCTGTCCGCTTGGGCTCCTTTCTCTCGCGGGATCGTTTCGTTTTCGTTTGCATCGCGTGTGTGCAATATTCACCTCCTCTCGTGCACCCTGTTCCATCTACCCGTTCGGTACAGTTTGCAGACTGCAGCCTATCGACATTTCTCTGAGTACATTTCAGCTAATCGCAATCACGCTTCCCACCATCTTTTCCCAATCGGACGTGTATTGTGTTTGTGTATCTATTGCAAAATCGCTCCCACACTATCCGCCTCATCCCGCCCCTTTAATCAACAGTCCGGGGCCGGCACACACAATCCGTTTCTCAAGTAACGCGTGCGACTCTATGCGATTGTGTCCGGCAAACAGAAAGGGAAACTAACAAAAGTAAACAAAACATTCCTGCACACGCACAAAGAGAATGTACAAGAAAATTTTTGGAATTTTTGCAGAAGGGGGGGGGGGGGCATTTGATCTTCTGCAGACCTCTTACATCATGTCACGATGAGCTGCCCGGAACTGACGAATGTGTCTCTATTTCGGGACTTGGGATATTTTAACTCGCGCAGTACGAATCCGCCATTTTGTTTAATGATATGTTTATTGCATGTGTGGTGGGGAGGGGAGGCCCACATTGTGGGCCAGTCAGACCTCAAATCGCCGCCATTGCAAATGCACAACGATTTGGCTCGAATGAACTTCATCCGCTCTCGCTCATCTTCTGGGGGCGGGAACTATGTACACTCTCTCAAATTGCGTCTGCGCATGTCCAAATGTTAGTCGAACTGACTACTTGCTACCTTTTCTGGGACCCTAGTGATTCAGATAGGACAACACGGGCTATTTTATTAAATGATGAATGGGAATTGGCGGAAATTGGAGGTCATTGAAAGTCCCCCCCGTTCACCCGTACACTATGTTATTTCTTGCCGTCCACAACGTCAACCTTTATCGCTATCAAATCAACATCCCAACATGTACACACAGGATCCCCGCAAGCGCACCACCCGCGCGGATCTACAAGCAACAGCCATGCACAATGACCACTTCACTCAAACGACATGCACAACCAGAAAAGAAAAATTTTCAATGGGCTTGTTTCCTCTTCTGACCCCCGAGTAGAAAAACAGACATTTCGTGTGACGGACAGATTTTTAGGATGACCCCCAGCTATAAGACATATCCATGTCAAAAACCAGAGTGGTGGAGTCCGCTGATAACTGAATGTAGAATCCTATGCAGAAAGGCTTTTAACACGGCGAAATCATCAGGGAACGATTCGGATTGGTGTATTTACAAAAATCATCTGAGAAGGTTTAAGAAGGAAGTCAGGAACGCGAAACGATGCTCGTGGAGATTGTTTTGCGAACGCATCGACAAAGTTAGCGATGCCTCCAGACTTCGTAAAATATTAGCCTCTAATGCATCAACTCCTAGCTACCTTATGAAGCCCGATGGAATGTGGACGTCCTCTAGTAAGGAGACAATTGACGTCCTGCTAGCGACACATTTCCCAGACAGCTCACCGGAGGTCGGGCAGCTCGAGAATGTTTAAGAAGACGTCTCAGCTCCCTGTGCTTCCTCATCTGTCAAGGGATAAAATTCTCTGGGCTTTCTCTAGCTTTGAGCCCTTTAAATCTGCGGGGCCTGACGGCATCATTCCGGCAGATATACAGCACCTATCCGACGTTATTTATCCCTGGATGGAAATTATTTTTATGGCTTGTTTAGACTTAGTCTATATTCCTCATAAGTGGTCGGAAGTAAAAGTGGTCTTTATTCCCAAACGGGTAAAAGTTCTCACTCACGTCCTAATGACCTGAGACCCATCAGTCTGTCCTCAATTCTGTTAAAGGTGCTGGAAAGGCTGATAGATATACAATTGCGAAGCAGTATACCTGCTGAACTTCTGTCAAAGTCACAGCATGCCTACTGCAGGGGTAGGTCTGTAGATACAGCCCTGCACTCTTTAGTGCACTATATTGAGAAGGCTCTGAGTTTTAAGGAGTATACTATGGTTGCCTTCTTGGACATAGAAGGTGCTTTTAATAACGTTAGACCTCAGCCAATTACCGATGCGCTATCAGGTTTGGGCGTAAACGCTTCGCTCTGTAAACTTATCAATCAGATGTTAACATCCAGGATTATTTGTACCAAATTAGGCGCTTCAACTGAACGTAGGCGTGTGTATAGAGGTACTCCGCAGGGTGGAGTCCTTTCCCCCCTCTTATGGAACACCGCTATCAATGGTCTTCTACTCAAATTGGAGGCGTTTGGTTGCAAAGTGAATGCTTACGCGGATGACGTTGCTATCGCTATCTCGGGTAAGTTTCCTACCACTTTAAGTGAAGTACTGCAAATGCCCTCTCCCTATTAGTGGACTGGGCTGCGGAGTGCGAACTTCGGGTAAATCCCAGCAAGACGGAGCTTGTCTTATTTACAAGGAAACATACAATTCCACCTGTTGAGCCTCCTGTCCTGGAGGGGGCGAGATTGACGTTCACTGACAAGGCAAATTTCCTTGGTCTGATTTTAGATAGGAAGTTAAAATGGAGGCCAAATATTCAGGAACGCGTAAATAGGGCTAATATTGCACTTTACGCCTGTAGGAGGGCTATCGGTAAAAAGTGGGGCCTGCAACCGAAAGTGCTACACTGGCTCTATGTGGCGGTTATCCGACCCATCCTCTTGCACGGTATAGTTGTCTGGTGGAATGCACTTAGTACAACGATTAACCGTAATTTAGTGGGGAAGGTGCAAAGGACAGCTAGTGTGGCGATCAGTGGGGCTCTTAGAACGACTCCTTCTGATGCTATGAACATGATGCTCAACTTGCTCCCCTTGGATATTCTAGGTGAACAGATGGCGGCTTGTACGGCCATACGGATTCGTGAGACAGGTCATTGGTTGACTTTAAATAGTGGGCACTCGATAATTTTAAGAAATCGTGATATCCCGGCATCTACGGACTATGCTTTGGCAAAGCCGTTGTTTGACAAGAACTTCAAATGCCTTATTCCAACACGAGCTCAATGGGCTGAAGACTGGCTTACAAGATCAGACACGATATACATCTACACCGATGGCTCTAAGACCGATCGTGGAGTTGGCGCGGGCGTTCACTCCGACACACTGAATTTAAACCTATCGGTACGACTGCCGGAATACTGTAGTGTTCTTCAGGCGGAATTGGTAGGAATTTGGGAAGCTTTGGCCTGGCTGGGGCGCCATGTCCTATCTGTGAAGAACATTGTGATTCTAACAGACAGCCAAGCTGCGATTAGATCGCTAGAATCCGTACTTACTACCTCGAGGATTGTGTTGGAGTGCAGTATATCGCTAACGGAGTTGTGTAGCTTCTTCGATATTGCTGTGTGCTAGATTCCAGGTCACAATGGATTCGTTGGCAATTCTAGAGCTGACGAACTGGCTCGTCGGGGTACAACGCCTGAAGCTGAAAGTACTCGCTGCACGGTTGAAATGCCTTTCGACTCATGCAAATTCGCCATAATGCAGGCTGCGGTCAGCAGGACTAACTCGAGATGGCTGAGCAGCGGCACATGTAATTTAACTAAACAGATGTGGCCCATGTTGAACGTGGGTCGCTCTGCTAAGTTGCTGTCGTTGAGGAGACAATATATCGGTGCTGTCATTGGAGTCATCACTGGGCATTGTCCAATCGGAGAGCACGCCAGGAGGCTTAGGCTGCCGTATAACGATATTTGTAGAAGTTGCGGTGATGAGGAGGAAGAGGAGAGTACCTTCCATTTTCTTTGTGGATGCTCAGGCTTGGCGAGTCTGAGGAGGTTAATTCTTGGCTCTTACTATTTTAACGAGTTGGCGGACTTGGTAAACATTGACGTTGGTCAGTTACAACGTTTTATTGTGTGCTCAGGTTGGTTCGAGGTATAGGATGGTCAGGGATTTCTGTATCTCGTGTGGTAACACAACGGACCCAGATATGGTCTATGTGTGCTGTGGATAACCATGGCAGCCCTTTAACCTAACCTAGAAAAGAGTCAAATAAAAGGTTACCTCGAATGTGGCCTAAATCAGCGAGAAATTGCCAGAAAAATTGATCGAAGTCAAAATGTAGTGAGCAATTTTATCCGAAAAGGTGTAAATTACGGAAAAAATATGAAAGAATGTCTTTATTCAGCAACTACAGGAACAGACAGAAGACATATTGTCCGAGCTGCGTCAAATTCTCGACATTCTGCATCGAAGATCAGGGAAAAAAGCGGTGTTAAAGTGAGCCTATCAACTGTAACACGTGTAATACGCAACACTTGCAGCTTAAAAAGACTAAAACTAAAAAAAAACCACAGCTTAATGGTGCTCGTAAGGCTACACGTCTTCGTTTTGCCCGAGAGCATATGACCTGGAATAAGGAGTAGCACACCATCGTCTTTTCCGACGAAAAAAGGTTCAACCTCGACGGACCTGATGGATATAACTTTTATTTCCACGATATAAGAACGCCTGAAGGCTATTTAAGTTGTCAGCACAGCTGTGCAGGCGGTGTAATGGTATGGGGAGCCATTTCATATTATGGGACCTGTGAATTACAATTTTTAACTCACAAAATGAACGCGAACGTTTACAAATCGTCATTGGAAAAGGCATTTTCACACTTCTCGAATATTTTTGGACCTATAACAATAACAATATGATAATGCCCCCATTCATACTACGAGAGAGGTAAAATCGTGGATCAAGGGTCAAAATCTCAAATTGCTTGAATGGCCGCCATACTGTTCTGATCTTAATATTATAGAAAATATGTGGGGACTTTTATCACGGAGGGTGTATGAAGGGGGGAGACAGTACGAAGATACTGAGACCCTAAAGGAAGCCATTAAAAGGGCGTGGGCTCAAATCTCCCTTCGAGATATTGGAAATTATTATGCTTCATTGCCAGACCGGATTTACAAAGTCATTTTGAACCAAGGAGGTAGTACGCACTATTAAAATATTTTAAAACTAATCACATTTATGTTACAACCAATGTAAGCTTGAATTTTTGCTTTAGATATGAATTTTTACACTATTTTGTGTTTGAACCTATTCTGGTGACCAAAAAAATGAACTTTTTGTTGTGTTTCTTAGAAAAAAAATATAAATAAATTATAATGTGTTCTTTAAATCCCAAACTATTTTACTTCATTAACAACATTTAATGGTTTCCCATTTCAGGGTTTCCAAGTATGTCTTGATCACTTTTGCGACGTGTGCCCGAGCATTGTTATGCTGGAGGATGACTTTGTCGTGCCTCTCTTGGTACTGTGGTCGTTTTTCCTTTAATGCTCGACTTAAACGCATCAATTGCGTTCGGTACCGATCTCATGTGATAGTTTCATTCGGTTTCAGTAGCTCGTAGTATATCACACCGAGCTGGTCCCACCAAATGCAAAGCATAATCTTGGCGTCGTAAATATTCGGTTTTGCCGTCGACGTTGAGGCATGTCCGGTCATTCCGCATGACTTTCTGCGCTTGGAATTATCGTAACGGACCCATTTTTCGTGGCCGATTACGATGCGATGTAGAAATCCCTTCCGATTCTGCCTTTGAAGCAGTTGTTCGCATGCAAATAATCGCTGTTCAATATCTCTCGGTTTCAACTAGTTGTACACCTAATAACTTTGACCATTCCATACGTTTAGAAGGCAAGCTAGCATCAAAATTCTCCAAAACTAAAATCTTTAAGCTTCCCCTGACCTAGAGATCGTGCACGTTGCAACCAACCAACCGCTATATGTCCTTTCATTCGATCAAGAGACGGGTTTTGACATGAATATGTCTTATCTCTGGGGGTCCATCCTGAAAAATTGTCCGACACGTAATATGTCACGATTTTGTTAAGGGAAGTGTAACTCCGTTAGTTTTTATTCCACGAAAATCGCTCACCACTCGCTAGAAAGCTCTCAATTTATTTCAACATGTTGTGTTGTCACTCCGCCTTATCTATATAAATAAAAATCAATCCATTTTTTTGTGAGTACCGAAATGGTGCCTAAACTTCTGGGCCGGTTTAGATGAAAATTTCACAGTTTGTTCGAATTAGCTGTCTGCGGGTTTTGATGGTGGTTTGCGAAAAATCCAAAGAGTAAAATATGCCATTTAATGGCCCATTAAAACACGATCTTATCAATTCGTTTCATTACTTCCAACAAAATGGGGTCTATTGTCAAGTGGTTCGCAGTGCAAGCAATCCAGTATGCATATTTGAATAGAACTGAATGGTTGATGTTGTTTATGTCAACTGATTCACTGTCCATGCCACCCAGAATGCATAGTTGACGGATCGAATCTTAGTTGTGTACATGCTGATGGTTAGCAAGTAAGGATATATTTGCGGGTCGAGCTGGGTATTATTGGGTCGATTTAGATTAAGCAAAGTTTGACTTTATCCTGTTTTCTACTTTTTTAATGCATGGCCACATGTCTCACGCGCTCAAGCCCATATAGTTACTTGGGTTGGGTTTATTTGGAAACACTATTAATCAGTGGGTTTGAATTCATTGATCCAGTGCCTTCCAAAATTCAAAACATATAAAAGGTCATCTATTCTGAAATTTGACACGATTGGTAGCCGTGAGTCTCGGTCAGAACATAGGTTCAATCCCCGACGCGTCAATAAAAACTGCCTGCGGATATTATTAATGGCAAGGCATAGTAATGGAAGAGATGTTGACGCGCCCATGCCCCTGGAGGGGTCAAAGGAATTAACAATATTATGAAGTTTCATATTAAAGCGTACATGTAATAATTCTGCGCGAACTCAGTTTGGACATGCAATTTTGGCAGATAAATACATTTATCAGTAAACCTCAGTCTGTATTTTTTATTCCTGTTTTTTTTTTGTATTTAAAATAAAACTTCTTAAAGATCAACCCAATTCACTGTAACGTATTTAGCCGTGTGTCTCTCCCAAATTGGGTACGATACCTCTCCTAACAAATCCCGCCAGTTTAAAATGTCGCCAATCAAAAATTCCGTCAGTTGGAAATCCCGCCAATTTACAATTCCACTACTTCAAAATCCTGTCAGTTCTAAAAACTGCTAGTTGGAAATCCCATCAGTGTAAAATCGCGCGAACCGTCGCGACTTTTGACTTTTTCAAACATAACGGGACACTACTTGCGTGAATTTTAAATCTCGGAGGATCGCTGGAGGCCAGCTATACTTGAAGCTAAGCACCTCAACAGAAAACACACGAATGGTTTTATTGTCGTTTTTTTTTTTTGACAGTCAAAAAGCGATAGTCGCACAGCCGTGTCTAGTAAAGCGAACCTTTACCTTTTATGACGGTACATTGCAAATTGCATACATGTTCGACCTTAATCGATATACGGAATTCATTTGTTCTGAGGAAACTGTTCATTTTTATTTGGTGGGATTATGACGGTATTTTCTTTTAATTTATTTGCAAGATTAAGACCTGTTTTCTCAATGTCTGGTTAACGCTAACCGGGAGTTTAGTTTATCGAATCGATAAATTAAAACGGCTGATACGAATTCGTTAGGTAGAATTTTTAACGTTTGTACATTGAAATGAGTTAATAATTGATTAATTAACCCATTTGAATTTATAAACGTAATAAACTCTAGCTGACTAATTCGTACTAGCCGTTTTAGTTTATCGATTCGACAAATTAAACTCCCGGTTAGCGTTAACCGGACGTTGAGAAAACGGGCCAAAGACACAGCGGGATTTTGGATTGGCATTTTTTTGTAATGGCAGTTTTTTAATCTGACGGGATTTTGATTTGGCAAGATTATTCTGGAAATGCGGGCTTTAAATGACGGGATTTTAGTTTTCTAAATTTAGTAGATATTCCGTTTTCCGTCATATAATAGTCACGAGTTTTTTTTTAAAGGTAACAAGTTGGTTTTTTGAACTGTCATGTTGTTTCTGTTTGATCATATATAGCCTCAATTTAAATGGTTTAAATGCAAATATATGAAGCTCTGGAATACTGCAATGTTTTTATCGTTTTGTTTCCTATTCGCCTAGTGTTACCTTCGAAGGTATTGTATCAGAAGCGCCGTTAATAATTTTCCTCATCATCTTCGTAGTCCGTACAATCGATACAGGTGTTTTTTTCTTGGCATGGGCCACCAAAATCGCTTTTATCTTTTTAGTGACTGGATGCAAAAATTAGACAACATTTCTCTTCAGACCATCTGCATACATTATTTTGGGGTGAATTTACTAAGTGGATGATTTACATCTGGTAATGAAAGAATAGAGAAAATTAAAATAGATTTAAAAGATTTAAATGTGCATAGGACGATTCAATTTTAAATTTCAATAAAATTTATCTTGTTGGTTATTTCCAGAAAAACAAAAGAGTTCGCTTGAAATATTTCTTGACATATTGCTTCATGATATATCTCCAGCTACAACGTCTGCATTTTGTAATTTTGAACTACATAATTGCTTTTACAATGTGCTACAATATTGAACCATACTTCACCACACTGCATTACAATGTAACAACCGAATCAATTTTACAAATCAAAGTCCAAAAATGTGCTCCTAAATCCTTTACAATTTATATTAAGTCAATATTAATCAAAAATTGAAACTATGAATCTTTCAAAATGCGTCAAAATTTTAATATTATTGTACTCCAATAAATTTGACTCTAATACTCACCTTTATTCAGTTTGTAAATCATCTGTGGGTACATGCATTGTTTCCGGCAAAAATATTACCACAAATCCACCAAATAAACTCCAAGCAGTTAGTAGGGACATCATTAGATGTTCCTCGATTTTTGTCTGTAATTAAAAGATACATTTCAAAAGATTTATGTTAGTCATAAATTAGCCGGGCGAAAGTATTCTGTTGTTTAGAATGGATGTTTTCAAAATAGATTTAACCGTGTGAATTAATAATAAATGCAGATGGATAATTTCCAAATTTAAATCCAGATGAGCGAAATATGCAATATTCTTCTGCGTATGGCACTTACAAGCATTGATAGATACGGTGTAAGGATGAGAGCCAATCCGGCCGCTACGTTACACGCTCCCACACCCGCATTTCGAATTGCTGTTGGATACAGTTCGGCCGTGTACACGGGCATTATTGTATTACCCGCGCTTATTGTGAATTTACCTGAAAAAAATTAAATTGGCACTCAATGAATTTCGAGAAACTTCAGATAAATGTACAATTGTCCTTACCGATCATTAAAAATGTTAATTTAAGCCAAAGGAGATCTTCTTGTCCTTCTGTTATGGTCGCACATAGACATGCAAGTCCTGCACAAACTAGGGTTGCACAGAACAGCCACTTCTTTCCGACCTTGAGAATAAGGTACATGGCAATACCAATTGCAGGCATTTCGACTAGACCAGCTAGAGCCTATTTTGGGGAAGAGACGAATTACGGAAAAAAAATTATTAAAACCAGCATTGAATTTCAGAGTTGATCGAGCATAGCTTTCATCCAAGCAAGTTTATCCCTTAATCCTCTTAAAAAAATCGCCCGTCCGGTTTTCGCTTGTCCGATTTCCCCCGAACCGGCTAAATTTCATCCGGCTGAAAACCCGAAAATGGATCTTTTCACATTATTCGGCTAAAACCTGACAAAGCGAAAATATTTATGGTAGAGGGATAACGTGAGGTTTTTTCAAAATCAGTTCAGATTGGCGATGGGCATAATGAGTCTTTTCACTGTGCCGGCACATAAGCTCTTATTTTTTTCAATGAGTCGTTCAAAAAGAGTCATACAAAGAGTCTGAAACATGGTTAATAACATATTCAATAAAAGTCGTAGTTTTAAAAATTCAGTTTTTTCCTTTATTTTTTACCCCCGATTCGAAGTCCGTGACCCCCAATGCCATTTAGCTCGAGCCAGCCCGATCTGACCACTATTTCCCATGAAAATGGGGCTGCCAGTCTGGAATTGGTGACACCGATTTTTTTTTCTCTTTTTTGGCCCCAGATTCGGAGTTGGCGGCCCTCCAATACCCTTTAGTTCGAGCCAGCCTGATCGGACCACTATTTCCCATGAAAACGGGTCTACCAATCTGGGGTGGGCTCTTCTTGAACGATATGGACGATTCGATTTTGTATCGATATTTTTGAACGAATCTTTTTGAACGATTCGATTTTGTATCGTTCGTTTAGAACGACTGAACGAACCTTTTTGAACGAATCTTTTTGAACGATTCGATTTTGTATCGTTCGTCTATGATGTTAATTTGTATGTATTACAGCAGCTGGAAATTTTAGTTTGCTTACACTGTAGCTGTAGTGGAAGTAGAAGCTATGGGTTTTTGTTTGGTTTCATCTAAAGTTGAGCTGGAGATGATACGTAAGACGAATACTTTTGTTTTAGAATGTTGGGATTATTTTCTGAATTTGAAGAAACTTGGATGTGCGGTGCGACGTAAGTAAATGATTTTTGATATGCTTGAAGTCAGCATGGGTTGTTGCGTATATATTTAGAAGTATACACAATGCGTGCATTGTATTCTGCATAGAGATGATTATGAATGGATTTAGATGGGATTGCTTTGGTAGATAGATAATGGTGGTTTTAGTTTTAGATAGATAATGGGATGGCATGTGAGTGAATGAATGTATTGTAATACATTATATGTAATCAGAAATGAGCGTGGATTGGTTATGCGTTGGGTAGTATTTATGCGATGGGCTAGTTTGGGAATTAATCTTAGAATGTGTCATCCTTTAATTGAACGACTCGGAGGCTATTTCGTTGTGCCAAATCTTTCGCTCGTTCTGTTGAGTCGTTCAAAATGAACGACTCGTTACTGTGCTGCACATCACTAGTTAAGATCAATCTTTTGTTGAGTGTTGTGTTAGTAAAATGATTACAATCAACACAAAAACACGACTACTCTACTGCAAGTGGCAATTATTCGCCTGCTTTACGACCGGACAATATGAAGACGCTAATCTAAAAACATGTACAACTGTTCTCCCGCTTGCTATCCGGCCGCCGCAAGAATATTCAAAATGTTCTGAGAGAGAGAGAGAGAGAGTTCTCAGTTTTTAGCCGGACAGGAACAATGTGAAGGGCGCTGTGATATTTTATGTTCCACTAAAAATTTCTTCCAATTTTCAGCCGGATAAAAATTAGCCGGTCCCGGGGAAACCGGACCGTCGATTTTTTTTTCGAGGAGTTATGTTGTTCTTCTTCTTCAACTCCTCTATAAAAAAATCACCGGTCCGGTTTCAGCCGGACAATGTGAAATAGGCGTAACGCGCGATTCGGTTGTCATCTCAAGTAAAATGGAAGAGATAAGTATAGATACTGGATTTTTAATCAGCCTCGTTCAAATCAGACCAGTTCTATGGGATTGGTCTGAAATGATTTGGAAAAAAAAACCTCACGTAAACCATCTAGCATACATATTTTTGCTTTGTCCCGTCCGGTTTTAGCTGGATAATGTGAAAACATCCATCTTCCGGTTTCCAGCCGGATGAAATTTAGCTGGTCCGGGGGAAACTGGACAATGTTAACTGACGTAACGAAGTCACCATAACTGGACCTTGTTTTATGACCATACCCTACAACTAGAAATCCAAAAGTAATATTGTATATATTCACTATACCAGCGTATCTTCACTAACGATTTCCACGAAAGAACAAAGCCCTTACAAGCCATTAACCCACAAGCAAATTTTCCATATTTCCTTTTTTGTTACTCAATGAACGTATGGCAAATTGATGTACAATTACACGCAAAACACTAGGCACCATCTGAATCCCTTCATGTACCATTTAATCCAGTTCATATACAACTGTGATTTGTTTGACCCATGGGTTCGTAAATCAGGCAAAAAATGTCGTCATCATAAATTCGCCCATTCACATTCCAGACAGTACATAAAGCTACTACCCTACACATGTCCAAACATACTTAGGTCATGACGTCAAAATAATATCAAAAAGATCCCATGAAACGATAGTCTGCGATAGCTGCGGTGGCTTGCCTAACTCAGATTACGTGTATGAGCCATTCTAGCCCCAGAGCTACAGCTAGCTTTGCTGGTGTTTATTACCGACCGACCGCCGTCGCCGCGTCGGTCGATTCTCCGTCTTGCTGAGATTTGCTGATTTACGGGGACAATGCAACGTCCCACGTCTGGATTGTAAATAAATCAGGACATTATGATGGCAATGACGTTTATACGCAACAACAACATCATCACAAAACAACCAAAAATTGTATCAGAATCAAATCGTGAGGAAGACTATATTCCATGTCTGTCAGTCAGTCTGTGTGTACCTCCTCTTTCAGATTGACAGTTTTGGCTGTCAGCCAAACATGTGGTCTAATGGAGTTTGTTCAATTTTCCATATTGTTAAGAGTTCGCGAGCAAAGTGGAGAGTGGATAGGACTTAATGGGGTATGCGGTCGTTTTGAGGAAAACTAATCAGGATGTTTCTGTTACTGGAAATGCAGTCGAGAGTAAAATGATTGTTTGAGCGGTTGTTTGATCCATTTTTTTTTGTTAAAAACAATATAACAAAAGAGTGGTCTTTCATCATAATGAAGACCTTTCAATTTCAAAATGTACCCTTTGTGAAGGCATTGATTAGCTTTGCCTTTCCATCAGTTTAGTCATCAATTGGCTTGTCCACACTTGTTCAACATTCTTTTCAACGTTTGTTTTAACGTTCATTTCAACTTTTGACCTTGAGTTCGTTGGAGCATTCAATAAGGCACTGAGAAAGAGGAATGCCTAGCATACAGTACCAAACTGTACCAACCCCTTGTACCCGGTACACAAAAATACACCGAAATTTCATCATAAGGTGCGTTAAAAAAACGGGTTAGGGTAGGGTTACCTGGGGAGCAAGAAAACGATCGAGGTGATCTATATCTGTAATGTTGTACTCCGGTAGAGCTACCGGTAGTGAGTCAGGTGTGGGGGTGCTCTTAACCAGAGCAGCACGAAACTGTCTCTTATCCTGATATTCGGTCTCCGACAGAATCACGACCGCTAGGTGAGTCAGGTGTGGGGGTGCTCTTAACCAGAGCAGCACGAAACTGTCTCTTATCCTGATATTCGGTCTCCGACAGAATCACGACCGCTAGGTTTCGGATTAAAATGAAGAACATTACAATAATACAATGTTCAGCTCCAACTGAACCCGACAATGTCTTGGCGAAAGACTCCTTCAATGAACAACTAAAACCCGTCCAGAGCAGAACACCTAAAGGTGACACTGTAATGGTTATTGGGGTTTTAAATGCTAAAGTTGGCGGTGATAGTTATGGGCTCAGACATGTGATGGGGAGACACGGTCTTGAGGATTGTAATGACAACGGTGAAACATTTGTAGAGTTCTACAACTTTCAAAGTTTTTTCATCGGTGGTACCATGTTTGAGCATAAGGCCTACCACAATGAAGATAGAGACCGCTTACAACACCCGAACGATCCAAGGATCAATGAGTTAAACCTTGACATCTATAAACAGGTAGCAGATCACATTTACAACTTGACAACGGGCGACAATAATCTCTGGTCAACAGTTAGGACCCTTACAAACCTAACCAGACACAAAGGGCATGTTGCAATCCAATTTGGCAACATTACGGTTTACGACCCAACAAAATGCGCCAATAACTTTAATAAACAGTTTATCGAACATCCACCTCCCGATAGACTTAAGTGCATCAATACGAGGAGCATTCGTAACCGTCCAGCTGACCAGGAACTTCAATTTACATCTCAGGAAGTTGCAGAAGCGGTAAAAAGAGCCAAGAGTTCCAAAGCCCTTGGACCAGACGGTATATAGATGGTTACATAACGGCCACGATCAACCTCTCCATCTCATCGTCAATCATTCCCGAATATTGGAAGAAAAGGACGAGTGATCCCTATTCTAAAACCGGGAAAAAAACCAACACTAGGCAAATCATATCGTCCCATCACACTTTTGTCTCATGTAGCCAAGACCCTAGAAGCGCTGCTCCACCCTATAACGACTCACTTTCAGATGGCCGACCACCAACACGGCTTTAGAAGGATGCACAGCACCACGACGGCTTTGGATGTCATAACATCGAAAATATCATACTGAATGGCCTCAAGCAACCACGTCCTTGTCAACGAACGATTCTGGTGGCATTAGACATGACAAAGGCTTTTGACACTGTCAGCCACTCGTTTCTCCTGTCTGACATCTGCGGTACATCGCTTCAGTAGCATATTGTAAAGTGGATCGCCAACTATCTTGCCGGCAGACAGTCTTACACAAAAATTTAGATACGGGAAATCTAAACTAAAACGAATTAAGCAGGGTGTTCCCCAAGGAGGAGTCTTATCTCCCACCCTGTTTAATCTTTACATATCAGGACTCCCTGCGCCACTTGACGGACTCGAAATTGTCAGTTATGTTATGCTGATGACTGCACGATTTTAGTAACCGGCAACGACATCACTCAAATGTGCGAACAGATAAATGGGTATCTCGACGAACTGAACACATTCTTCGTCAGCAAAAATTTCACTCTTTCTGCGCCGAGGTCTTCTGCTACACTGTTTACCACATGGACCAAAGAGGTGAGGCAACAACTGGATATTGCAGTAGACAATCAAACTATCCCCATCATTAAGCACCCTAAAATTCTCGGTGTCTACCTTCTCGGTCCATGCGTCAACCATTTATGATAAGATGAGAAGCAGAAACAAAGTCCTTAAAGCTTCAGCTGGCAGTTCCTGGGGGAAAGATAAGTAACGACTTACAAGTCTATCGGAAGATCTGTGGCCAATTATGCGTCAGAAAATGTATGAGACACTCAATGGAGGAACGTCCAGACCTGCCAATATGCAGCTCTTAGAACTGTCACAGGCTGCCTACTGATGTCGTCGCAGGACCACCTTCACCAAGAAACTGGAATGATGCCCCTAAGAAGCCACAACACACTTCTAACGAAGCAGTATCTGGTTGGCTGTTATCGAAGTGACCATCCCAAATCTAACCTTATGGACAGAACCCCTCGGCCACGTCATGTAAGACGTAATATGAGGGACCGCGAGCGGGAGATCCAAAGGTTTAAAAAAGTTCAGTTCGATAACGCCAGCTACAGGTCGACCATCAGAACACTGCATAGTGAAGAAGTGACATGAAACCAAACATGGTATTAAATGCGCAACAACCTGCTATATCTTCAGACAAACTACGGCTTGCTAGAGCAACTCGGACTTCTTTCTGGTTGGTGCTCACGGCTGAACTCGTACCTATCCCGCATTGATAACGACATACAGAACTCCTGTCCAGCCTGTGGTTTCACTCCACACGATGTTGAGCACATCTTTAACTATCCTGCAGCTCCCACGCGCCTAACACCTACTGCACTATGGAATAATCCTATTGGGGCAGCTGTGTTCCTACACCTGGACACTGAGGAAAACATGGACAACCAAGCTTTGTGACACACACTCTCGCCGGATAACAGCGCGTCGCTAGTACAACAACAACAAGGTATATAATCGTACATGATGGGAATATGTAAAAATATTTAAATTCGCTGAAAAAAGCGAGGCGTATTAGATGCCAAACTAACCCTTTCGACCCGAATGTTTTTTGTGCTTTATCACTTTGGTCAGCCAAGACGATGGATCATCTAAAATAAACCGCTTTTAAGAAATATACCGTCCCACATTGGGTGCCTAATTAAATTACCTATAAATATTTCCATAAACATTAATTGACAGACAATATTTAAGAGTATTGTAATTGAAATGAACTAATAGATATTGAATCTCCCTCCTTACATTTTCCCACCTGACATTTTATAACAGCATCATCGTACGTGTTTCTTTCCAATTCTCGTATCGTCGAAAATTCTTTTGGGCATATTTATTTAGAATTGGAATTTATGATAAAATTAATTAAAGGTGACACTGCTGACGACATAAGAAATTTGTCATTTGTTCCGATAGAGACGCTGAACGCATCACAAACAAATGGTTTGCATGTTTGCAAAACAAGAGAAAGGCGGTATTTTTAGAAAGCAGGCGTTTTGATTAATTTTCTAATAGGGTGATGTATACATACTATTTTCTAATGGTGGAATTTAAATCAACTAATTTGGTGAGTTTTCACACATGATTATTTATAAAATTCACTAACGGAGAATTTCATGTATCGTCGAGAGTCTTTACCAAATTCAACAGTTTCACGGACGAACAATGTAGATTTTCTTTTGATCTGTTCTGACTCATCCTTAGAAAATGTAAAGGATAATGTACGACACCCAAAGACGTCCAACGGAGGCGAACTTTTAGTGACCGTAAGGTCCGATAGTGACAGTTGTCAAACTTGAAGCTGCACAGTGGGATGGGCTAAGAAGCGGTACAAGCTTGCAGCAGCCCTGGGGTGGAGATGTGGGCGGAATGTTTGTCGATCGTTGTCCCAGTCCTCACAATATTGAAATATTTTGTGCCTGGTGGAAGACAAGGACGAAAGGAGGAAAAACTGATAAAAAAAAATTGTGTCAGACCGGCTCAGGTGTTCATGACGGCCTTCTACGTCCTTTAAACCTCCTCTGATCAGGCCGAAGATCGCTACTATATTAGAGCAGTTGTAAGATTGTCAAAGCCGGCAGCCATGTACTGCAGTAGAAACTGCAGTACGAACGAAAGCGCTCCCAACAGCAAATTAAAGGCTTATTATACAGTGAGCTAAGCAATGGCACGAGCTTTTTGGAATAAAAAAGGGGGCGAATAAAAAACGAACTACAATGTCGTTAGCCTATTACCGCCTCAGAGTATTGGTAATGAAAAAAAAAATCGTCCTTGGGGGGCCGATATGGTCAAAATAAAGTAAAAAAAGATGCACAAATTTGTGGATTACATAAGGTTCACACTTAATCCTAAAATTCAAATTTGTATGTATCTGATAGTTTCAGATAAAATTACAAATATCTGACAAAGATTAAGTGTTTTGGCGGCAATTGTGAACCTTATGGTGTACCGTCCACGGCCAGCATCCGGAACTGTTGTTGACCAATGTGGGTTCAGTGGGACTTCATTCAGCCAACGAAGCCGAAATGAACATTCGAATTTCACCGCATTAAATGCATACTTAAGTTTTTGTAAGGCTATATCAAACTAGCTTATGGTTTTTTTCTGTCCTAGACAGAAGAAATTAATCGAAAAATCGAAAATGCAAAAAATATTCGGCGCTCAAATTTGGTCTCAGTGCGATTATACTCGACGAAACTGGAGAAATCGAGTACCGTTAAAACAGAAACATTTCTAGACCTTACCATAAGGCACAAACACGAAAATCTTTCTACACCTTACCTTAAGAAGGTAAGTAGAAAATAATTGAAAAATGGGAGAAAATGTCCGGAAGATATTCGGCGCCCAATGTGGGATCGGTGGGATCCAGACAATGAAACCAGTCGAATTGGTACCTTAAAGGTTTTAGTACAAGCGACGCGGAAACCCGTAAATAGCGTCAAAACTACGATACTCGTCCTCTGTAAACAGCAAACGGGCTTACAACAACGTGCAACTTGTTAGCTGATGACGGGTACTCATCCGCCGTTGATGAATCGATAAATCCAATAACAAACACATGAAAAAAGATGAAATCAGTATTGGTACATATGCTGTTGAATCGGCAACGCACCTCGTGTAAACACAACGCCGTGTGTATTATTTTCGCGTCAGTAAAATTCGCTTCGATAACCGTTTCGTCCGCGTAAGCCCGACTTACGTGTAAATACTAGTCACGTTTACGCAACCCGGGTAAAAATTACGCGATCGCGTATACGCGTTCATGTATTCGATCCTGAGACTAGCTTAAGCTACCTTGAGGATACCTTAAGGCTTTTTTGCCTTACGTCAGTGAAAACAGTAGAAATTAGTCTAAAAATTGTCGTCGCGAATGTGAGGTCAGTGTGATTTTATCTCGTCGACGAAACCGAAATGAATCAACGAATACCGTTAGTGACAAAACAAAGAAAACGGAACGGAAGAATGGTAGAAAAAGCCCGAAGATATTCGTCACCCAATGTGGGTCAATGTGGCTTCATTCAATCATTAAAACGAAATGGCAATCGAATAAGCGCATCGTCCAGTTAGTTACAAGGTACAAAACCGAAACTTTTTAAAACCTAACCTTGAAGATTTTTAAAATGTAACATTTTCTTTAATTAGGCAGAAAAAGTTCGCGCCCCTACATAATGACAGTCTGTTCAAATGCTCAGTCTGCTCATATGGTAGAGCCGGGGCTGGCTGTAGATAATTGTTGATAGGTACATTTGTTCAATCTAAGCTGGAAGTAACTGCGGCTATTAAATCGATGGAAGCGGGTAAAGCCCCAGGGATAGATGGAATTCCGGTGGAACTTTTTAAAGCGGATACCAATGCTACTGCGGATTTTCTTCTCCCCCTTATCCAAGAGTGTTGGGAAACCAAAAGTCACCCTAAAGAGTGGAAGAAGGGCGTCATTATTAAGATCCCGAAAAAGGCGACCTGAAGGATTGGAATAATTGGCGTGGGATCTGCCTCCTCCCCGCAGTCTCGAAACTGATGGCAAAAAAAGTCTTAAACCGGATCAAGCAAACAGGTGACCGCATACTGAATGATGAACAGGCTGGTTTTCGCGAGGGCTTCTCATGCGACCACATCAACACCCTCTGAATTATTATTGAGCAAAACGCAGAGTGGAGATCCCGATTACATCTCGTGTTCATCGATTTCGAGAAGGCGTTTGACAGGGTTGACCGGGAATATATATGGAGGGCTTTACGTAGGAGAGGTATACCAGATAAAATAATTTCCATCATCAAGGAGTCCTACCAGGGAGCCCAATGTCACGTCTTACACAAAGGTAAGCTATCAGATCCTTTCGAGGTGCATAGCGGAGTGAGACAAGGCTTCATTTTATCACCTACACTATTTTTAATTGCCATTAATGATAATCTAAGCGCTTCAAGAACACCAGAACAAAGGTATAATATGGAAGTTGTTCAAATACCTTCAACACCTAGACTATGCTGACGATATTTGTCTTCTATCAAATAATTCGGATCAAGTACCTCAAATGTCTGATGCCCTGCATTGCGAAAGCCGTAATGCAGGGCTTAAAATCAACGCTGCCAAGACTAAGTACTTCAGCTTAGATCTAGGAAGGCAAAGTGGAATTTATGTTTCAGGGCAGGCAGTCGAGAAATTTGACAATTTCTGCTACCTCGGAAGCGTAGTTTCAGCAGATGGTGGAGCGGATGCTTATGTACAGTCTTGTATCAACAAGGCTCAAGCAGCTTTTTTCAGTTTGACTCCTTTCTGGCAAAACAACAACATTTCCAGACGCACCAAACTGCAGATCTTCGAAACCAACGTAAAATCAGTGCTTTTATATGGCTGCTCAACTTGGAAGGTGACCAATAAGATAACAACTAGATGGGAAACTTTTGCGAACCAGTGTCTACGGCGCATCTTACACATACGGTCGCCGGAGGTCACTTCTAACGATGACCTCCTTACTATTACTGGTCAGGACAGGATAGACACTTCCATTAAAAGGCGAAAGTGGCAATGGATAGGTCAGCCTCTCCGAAAAGGGCCGAACAACATTGCTCAAAAGGGCATCGATTGGAACCCGCAGGGAACTAACCCAAGTCGCCGTGTTGGACGACTTAGTAACACCTGGAACACCCGGAGAAAATCAATTAAGAGAGAGGGTGCTTCAATAGGCAAGTCGTGGAGTGAGCTGAAAGCGATGGCGATGAATAGGATGAGGTGGAAAGTAGGCGTGGTTAATGCCCTATGCCTCACAACGGGTTAACAAGAACCAGAGAGAGAGAGGCACTAGATAATTGCTGATAGGTACATTTATTCAAAACGATCAATTATTTATTTAACCGAAGCGAACAATATATTTTTAAGAGTTCTCAAATTTTTTTATAAGGAAGAACTAATACTTACCGAATTCAAATATACATTGCCGCCAAACGTGTTCATATTAAGGATGAGGCCATAATATACCAGATTCATAGTGAACCATATCAGTAGAAAACAAATCGTAATCAATCGCAGATATTTCGATTTGAATAAACTAATAAATCCATCAGATGAGGATTCTTGTATCGGTGGTTTTAAGATTCTATCGTAGTTTTCCGGTAGGGTAATTCGATTAAATGCCGCAATTTTAGTAATAATCTCCTTCACTTCTGGAATGCGTCCTTTGCATAAAAGCCATCGTGGTGATTCAGGTACTACAAACCTGTTGAAATTCAAACAACCACACAAACGTGAAATATAGAAGTGAACGCTGCGAATAGTAGTCACTTACCATAGAAAACACAAAAAGATGCCGGGAATTCCGATGAAAAATTGCAATTTTTGATAGTCCTGCGTCAAGTAGGCAATGCCTGATATCATCATATAGGAAACTGGCAGTGGAAATAAGTTATACATGCCGGCAATAGTTCGCCATTTACCATCGACATATTCAATGGCAAGTATAAGTCCGGAATAAGTGACTGAAACGGACACTAGACCGAGAAGTGTCCTCAGTGTTAAGTACAATTCGAAGGAGTTGGCAAAATAGAGTGCAATGCCTGTGGAAATATTTAAACAAAAAATATTTATTTTCATATTATTTTGACAAACCTTCAGAATGGGTGTAATGTAGAAAAAATCTTTAAGTAGACATGAATTTGCTATACGCTTTTCTAAGTCGATCCCTCATTGGGCGCCCAAGTATTTATTGTACTACTACAGAAATTTAAGGAGAATAAACCAACTTTTTCTAAAAAGCAACTGTAGCCTCCATCCTCAAAAAACCAGTTCTCATTCCATTTCTTTCTTCAGACTTTGCTGTTCATATTACGTACTCTTATAATAATTTCATTACATCCTTAGCAAAACAAGGCTCCCTCATAAAATCAACACCAAATAGCTGTCGTAGTTGTGGTAAAGAAAACGACTAAAAAAAGAAAAAAGAATCTCCCCTCGTACCGCCCATCATTTACTCACCGAATATTGTCTGCAACACTGCTGATATGAAGAGCATCGTCTTTCTTCCGAATTTGTCTGATAAGTAGCCACTTATGATGCCACCGGTTGCAACCCCCAACAAAAAGAACATTTCGGCTACATTTTTAAGGTACTCCTTATCACAGACCAGATTCCATTCGGACGTCCAAGTATTACCCAAATTATCATTTTCATCGAATTCCCACGACGTACACTGTCCCAACGTTGTATTCTTCGGAATGTCTAGTTCGCCATTCTACTCGAAGTACATCGAGAAATCACATCGAGGGTGTAGGTGGCACACGTAAAGGACACCGAAAAAAAGAAGAGTTCATTTTTTTTATACGTAGGAGTTACTAAGTGATAAATTATAACATTTAAGCCTAAGGCCTTAGTAGCCAGTGCTTTAATTTAAGTAGTATATAACACTAGTTTGTTATATTCTTCTGTAATAAATAAATAAATAAGTGATAAATACGTCCACTTGAAATGTTATGGATGGCGGGAAGCGGGGCAGGGGTTGAATTTCATTTACGAAACGACAGGATTGATGGTTATCACTTCTTTACAAGGAGCCAATTGGTCAATGGGGATTCAAAGGATTTGGTAAATGGAAGGAAATTTCCTATAAATCGTCGAGGGTTTTTCTATGTTAGGGGACTTGTTGGAGGGTGCTTATTGTTTGTTTGTTCGGTGACGGTTAGTGGGTTGTTAGAGTGTCTGCGCTAGGTGTACCTTTATCATATCAGGTGTGACCTTTTGCCAGTCAAATTTCACTATGTGACAATTGTCCTCGGATCTGCTAACATTTCGCCACACCTCAATTGATGTTGTGTCTAATTGGGCTGGTCGTGTACACCAAAAATTTTTGTTCGCCGCCTGGAACGAAAATAAGATAATTATGATATGCATTAAAATGAGAAAGAAATGGGAAAATAAAAAAAAATACAAAAAGAGCGATGATGTTCATCGGCACTTTAGTCCCGTCCCATGCAAATATATTTTAATTTTGATCCTTTAACTTTCGAGTTATCCATAATTTGCTTTGAAAAATGTTGTTCTTAGCGCCCCTATTCAGGAGATACCCATATTTACCAGGCGAAATGCAAGAATGTTCTTTGCTGACCAGAGGATTCAAAATACCTTTAACAATAGTCTAGCGCATTCACCTAATTAATCATAATCATAATACACACCTTGCCTATATATCACTTTATTACCAAGAATGTCCTTTTTCTTCACCAAGGCGCTTAAAATTCCTTCAGCAGTAGTCTAGTGCATTCGCACCAACGTCCCTGAATATCACTTAATTTAACACGGGCTGTTCTTGTAATAAAACTGCGCCTAATCCTAAAGAACTAGCATCCGTATGTATTTCAGTTCGAGCATGTGGATTTAATGTACACAGTACCGGTGCTGACACAAGTGCGTTTTTAACTATTTCGAAAGCACGGCTTTGCTCTTCACCCCAAATAAATTGTCCGCCTGATTTTAATCAATCTGTTAGAGGCCTCATCAGTATCGCAAAATTTTTGACAAATCTACGAAAGTACCTAGCTTGCTAACCCGACAAAGCTTCTTACCGACCTTATATCCGTAGGGATTGGAAACAACTCCACCGCTTTAAGTTTATTTTTTCCTGGGGAAATATTCCCCGCAGAAATTCGAAAACCTAAATATTTCGTTTCGGTCATCAAAAATCGACTTTTCGCGAAATTCAGATTAAGACCTGCATTCTGCAATGCTGTCAGAACTATTTCTAAGTTGACAAACCCGTCTTCAACTGTTTCGGTCGGAATAAGCAGATCCTCTAGATACGCCATCACTGTAACATCTAAGATGCCTTTTATAACAGCATTCATCAGCCGCTGGAACACGGCAGGCGCGTTGCACAGGACAAATGGCATGCGCTTAAATTGATAGTGACCATCCGGCGTCACGAAAGCTGTTTTCTGTTTGCTTTTCTCACTCATGGGAATTTGATAATATCCACTGAATAGATCCAATGCTGTAAATTTTATTTTTCCATGTAAGCTATCGATTTGATCGTCAACGGAAATTGTAATTTTGTTTAGACTCCTATAGTCTACGCATAACCTAACCTCACCTGTTTTTTTTCCTAACAAGGGAAATAGGGAAATTACATAAGGGGAATTACTCTTTTCAACAACTCTAGCTGCTTCCAAGGTCCCGATGAGGTCCTTTACTTGTTGCCTTTCGCTATACGCTAGTTGATATCGTCGATAAAACACGGGATTGTCAGTCAAAAGTTCGACGGTCATTTCGGCTTTGTTAGTACATCCAAGTCCTAAAATATTTTCTGGAAGCAATTTCTTGAACTTATTTAATAATGCAATTAACTTAACTTTATCGTCCCCTTCAAGTCCCGTAATTATTTACTTCGGATCCAAACTATAATCCTCCTCAGCTGGTCGGTTTCGCAGAGTTTTTCATCACAGGGTAGCACGAGCTACAACCTTTCCCTGCTGCGCTTCGAAACTTTCCCTTGACAGATTCATGATCGGCATAACACTGCCGCCCGCTTCGTCGGTAGAGATGATACAACGAGGGATAATTGGCCCGAATATCTCCCACGAAGTTGGATGGGACGGTCATACTTTCTGTTGCGAACAGTTTCTATTTACCTGGAGTAGTATTTCCGCATACTTCAGCATTTCACATCTGGATGTGTGTTTGCTCGGTGTACGGGTGCCCAATAATTAAAGGAACATGTTGAGCGCTGTCAGCCACTACGTGAATTTTGGTTTTCGCCGTCACCCCATCAATTTCCAGAATAGCTGTTAGCAAACCAATTGGTTTGATTTCACCGTGGCCATAAGCAATAAGTGGAGTAATGTTGTCATCTTCGAAAAATGTCAGATGAAGAAGGTCGGCCACTTTTTTTTTCATGGTGACACAGCTACTCCCCAAATCAACGTAGCATTCTGTAGGCGCTCCGTTTACCTTAATTTACTTGACATATTTTTGACGACCATCGTTTATTTGAAGAACGTTGTTTCCTATGCTGGCTGGTTTACGGCTGGTATTTGCTTTTGGGCACTGTCGCGCGAAACGGCCTGGTGTGCCGCATTTGAAACACCTACTATCCCTGCTTAGTCGATTTATGCTTAAGGTTTTTGTGTCGTTTTTGATGGCGGTCGTTGTATTGTCGCTCAACAAGGTCCTACCTTCTTTCAGATGTCGTAGAAGATCCGCGGTTTTCGTGTACTTGCTGAGTGGACCCAAAAGATCGCGCATCCTCCGGCTACTACGAAGTCCTCGAACAATCCACTCAATTTCTTCAGCCTCTGACATTTGGGCTTTGTTGCAAAGCACGAGCTTCTCGAAATAGTACTCTACAACGTCTTGGTTTGGTCCCTTTACGTATCTTTCTGTCCGAACTCGGCACTCCACGATAGATTCCACAGTCGGAAACGTTTCCAGAAACAAAGCTTTCCATTGGTTCCAGCTCCTTTTCACATTGCACAAGGAGTCTCTCCATTTACAGGTAACTCCATCCAGCGCACTAAGAGCATAATGAATTATCATCACCTCGTCCAAATTGTACAGTGTTCCATACGTTTCAATTTTTGAAAGTGCAATGTCACCACCGCTCACGGGATTGAATTTCGACAACACGTTGTCGTAATTTAAATTTCTTTTTCCCGAATAAAGCGGGTTGATTTTATCACTACTGATTTTATCGCTATCAGTCATGATTCGAGATTTAAAGAAAGCTTGGGCTTATCCCACTTCTGATTGTTAGAATATTCTATGATTCTAACAGGGGTCGGCAAACTCCGGCCCGCGGGCCAAATCCGGCCCGCCTCTGGTTCTTATCCGGCCCGCGAGCTAATATTGTTTTTGAATGACAAAATCAAATTTATACAAACACATAGTTTAAAATCGATTTTTGTTTATCACATGTGTTTGAGTTGAATTTAAAACAAATTTATTTGTTACATTGGAGACTCAATTGGAATAATAATCCAAATAGCAATATATGGTAAAAACCAGATCACAGAGTCTGTGGTGGTGTATTTGAACTAAACACTAGGATCTTGCTATGGATGTCTGGCCCAGCGTATATTAAGTCTTTTTTTTAATGCCATTACGTCCTGCGCCAAGGAAATGGAACATTCCTGTTTCGCAAAAATTGGGAGAATTCTCTCTATTAAATTAGGGAGAATTTTTTTAATTCCTTAATTTCTGGCATTTTCGCGTTAGGTAGTCCATTTCCGCTTTAGTTGGTAAGAATCTAGAACCCATCCGGGGGGATTAGTCGGTCCTAAACCGGAAATTTCCTGAGTTTTCTGAAAATTCTCCCTAATTTAATAGAGAGAATTCTCCCAATTTTTGCGAAACAGAAATGTTCCAAAAAATCTTATTGAGACTAGTAAAACGGTGCTTCGAGGTCCTTGAATATCTGGTGAACACGAACCTGATCATTGAAAGTTTGGTTCACTGGGTTTCATTCTGCGTACCGGCTGTGGTTCGCGCCTCTCACGGTACAAATACTTGTCCAATAAATTTAGACTAATTAAAATAGAGGGAATTTGGGAGACGAAACAGGATTAGTCCCGTAACGGCGCGAACTTCAGTCCACAGTGTTTCGACTGGCAACGCAATGACACGCTGTCAAGCTAATCTATAGGTACACATGCATACTAAGTTTGTATGCAGAATGAAACCAAACAAACCAAGCTTCCAATTTTCAGTGAAACATGATTCTTTGCAGGAAACTTTGAATATCATCCAATTGATGCGTGTGATGCGGTTAAATGAATTTAAACTCGCATCGATTTCGTCAATTCCAGGTAACGAAGCAAATACGTTTCCGATGGCATTTGCGGTGTAAAAAGTAAAACAACTGTTCCTATTTCGACAGCTTTAGCTAGATGGACTGGTGATAGTTTTTGGTAATTTGTTTTTGTTATAAATTTAAAGTTTAAAAAGAAACTAAAGTGTTTCCTGAAATAAACGATATTATTTGAGTATCGGTCTGGAAATGTCCATGAGCTTTATTGAATCTTACAGCCTGGTATATAGTAGCTCAGTTTTTCTTACATGACTATCCAGTGCAATTCAGTTCAACAACAACAACATGTTAACCTGAAATATCAATAGGGGTGGAACATTCCGCTTCTGTCACCCTGTATACGGAGGCTTAAGCACAGCATATTTTCAATTTGTCTAGCAATATTAGCCTGCAGAGATTCACATTTTACTGCGGTCTCCTCTGTCAAGAATTTTAATCGCTGAAATAGATTTCCACTTTAGGTAATACGGTTTTTCGTTATTCGGCGTTAAGCTTTGGTTATGCAGATATATATGTTACATACTAAGGGGGAATTCACTCAGGACTCACCCTCAATAACAACAAAGCAAAAAATAAGGAAATTTCTTAAATTTTCTTTAATTTCGGCACGAAAAACCGTTTTTTATTTTCTTCTATCTAGCAGTTTCATTGCTCATCATTATATCAGAAGTGATATCTGTTTCGTTACTTCGAACTGACGAAATCGATACAGGTTTGCGGTCATCGATTTCATCATTGGATTTGGGCGTAATAGATACGATATGGCTAACGGCTAGGGCTGCTGGCACACGGTAAACAGCTTCATTTCGAATTTGCTATCCGGCCCGCAGAGCTTAAAATTTAAAAAATCTGGCCCTTTTCAGAAAAAGTTTGCCGACCCCTCTAGCTGAAAAACACGAGTTCACGTTCACGCAACCTGCATCTCTCGACACCTCAGCAATAACAGCTCTTGGACCGTCTTTTTTTTCGTACGCATCACTGCCGTTTTCCACAGAGCCATCTGTGTGTGAAAATGGCAGTCGCTACCTTATTCATTTAAATATTTTCATTTTAATTATGTTATTACATGGGATATAGAGCAAGCGCAGCGAGCGTTCTAGGGCGATATAATGAGGATTGCAAACACTTTGAACGGTCCGGTCACGAAACAAGCGGAGCCCACGCAAGGGGAGTAAGAAATTCGCAAACCACTATGCTTCGCCCGATCAAGTAGGATTGTTCCAAAATTAATGATAACCACCCACAGCCACACCCACATAGTAATAGTAATAGAATAATAGTTTAGTTTAAGTTTAGACTGGTAGCGCAGTGTATTGAGGCATCAGTCTCATGTTTAACTACCGGCGATTCGGGTTCGAATCCCGTCCAGGACGATGTTCGTGGCCATGGATGTGCAGGAGGTGCATGCTGGCAAGTGGCAACTGCATTCTCCGAAACTAGTTTATGCCAACGAAACATCAAGTGGGCCACATGGAACAGTTGACGCGCTATACCCCACAAGGAGTTAGGGCAATTGAGTAGGTACTAGAAACATAAGCACTGAAGAAGGATGCAAGTCGCTTCCGAAATACTGTATTTGCGAAATAATAACTAATTGTATTAGAAGGAAGATATGTTTCTGTTTTGATTTTTTAATTTATTTTTAAGGAACTTAATTTTTCGAAGCAAGATGCCTATTGTCAACGATAAAAATTCTAATCGCATCGACATATCGGAACGTATTTGTGGAAAACAACATTTCGCAAACTCAATATAATTTTGTGTAGAAAAGCTTTTTAATTTGTCATCGATAATGACACAGAGTGACAGTAAATACAAACTCTCATGAGCTTACACGAGTACTTACCCGTACTTGCGAAGCAAGGACTGTGTTTTTTTGTATATCATTTTTTTTTCTAGCTACACTTATAAGGAAAGCTTAGCTCTCATAACAGTAGTCCGAATGGCGCAGCGGTTAGCACGTTCGCCTTCTATGCACTGGGCCCCGGTTCAATTCCTGCTGAGCGCAGTAGTTTTCGATAAAAAAAAGCGTCAGACTATGAGCCCACGCAGTTGTTAAATGAGTACCCATTTGGGGTAAATAACTCGGTTGAGCATATTGCTCGTCACACACCTGTGCACAAGAACACTGCGTCGCGATCTAGTAAATGAGATAATGCTAACACATCTCGGAACTTTGGTCCAAAATTGGACTGTTACGTCAGTTATTTATTTTAGCTCTGATAGCAAGGGTATAGTTCTGACATGCGTAACTCTCATAAATAACTTTCATAAAGTGCGCTATTTAATTATCATAAAACTGTCATAATACTTTTATAGTATTCTATCAGAATTAAATTACAAAAGTAGAACTCTTCTTATAAGACTTTAGAAGAGTCTTATAAGAGGCAAATTGTCAGTTGTGACCCTGAGTTACCTTCACTGCACAACCTACTTCCGATATTCCTGATATTCCATGGATGCGCCTGTTTCAAATGGATCTAAATTTAATTAAAAATTGCTTTGAGTCGATTATGTGAGAAATCAGTAGAATTGAAAAAAAAAACTATGATGATTACTTTCCTCCAGCCAATGAACTAAGGAACAATTTAAAACAAAAAGGAAATAAATCTAATTACAAATCCCATTCTACTATACTTCGTTATTATTATTATCGGATAACTTAATTAAGGATACATTTTCAAGGATATAAAATATATACATACGAGTATAAATAAATTAGACGGACACCAACCTAACCATTTTGTTTTGATCTACCATCCAACTATTTATAGAACTCAGCTCCCTGCCTCCTCTTCTCTCAATCCTTCTATTTTTGGCTCAATTTTTCGGCCGCAAATTTAATATTGGTAATCTTCTAACCGCCCACGATAATCTCCGGCCAAAAAGCAGTCGGGTAATTCATCACCCTTGAGTCAATTTCTATTAACTGCATACATCCTACTTTTCCCAAAGGCCCGCACCATGTACGAGATTTTCCAAGCCATGGAGAATAAATCGCCAAGAAATTTTTCCGTCTTGTCGCAATCCATTAAATCTAGTCGTTGATTTGCCCCCCTCCACCCCCCTCCCCCCCCGTACCACAGGATCAACATCTTATGCACTGAAGGTATACATGCAAAGAAAATCGCCCCCGTGTGGGCAAACAAAAAGAAAACGTAGCCGATGTGCTCGACACGTTTTCCTTGAGTTACGAACAAGCAAAATCCTCTTACGAGAAGAAGAAATCCTCCAAACTTTTTTTTTCTGTTTTGTTTTGCGTTCGTGCGGCTTAACATAATCGAACTAGCGGGCAATAAATTTAATGGCAATTTAAGGATAAGCACTCTCTCTCTTTCTTTGCGGCTGGTCTGTTAACAAATTACTTATGCCCACGGTGTCCTGTTAATAGGATGTAGATGTAGGTGGTTTACTTAAACGGATTTTCCCAGGATGCTGAAATGATGATTGGGCTATAGTTGGCATGAGGTAGGATAATGACCCATACGTGGGATTATACAGGTATAGTCTGGAGATCGTTTCCCTAACTTCAAAAGGATTGGATTGAGAGACAAGTGCACTGAATATTAACTCAATTTATTTTATTATTCTGTTTCAATAAAAGGTAGCGTGTTAGATTTACAAGGAAAAAGTTTTAATTACCCGATATCAGACATAATGATGAGTTACTTTTTGCTATTGTTCAATGTATTGATCTTATTTTCATGTCTTTGATGATAGATTCAAACGACCTTAGTTTATTTCATGGGATGCCATTATGTTACTGATATATTCTATAGTTAATAATATACGGATAGGAGTTGCACTTATCGAGCTAGAACAAAATAAACATATGTATATCTACATGTTTTCTTATGTTTCCCTCTAGGACACAATGGACAACAAACAATTTTCAAATACTTCAGAAAATTTACGGAATGTTCGGATCACCCATAGTAAATTCCAATTGTTCAAAAACAACACAATGGATTCAATCAATCCTTAATTAGATAATTCGATTTCCTCGAAATGCTTTCCCGACATGACTCTTCAAGGATGCCCTTCGTGGAGCAGTGTAGCCTCATCGATCGCACATCTGTACTATCCACGCTGCAGACGGAATGACAGTCATTCG
Source organism: Chloromyia formosa (assembly GCA_964017055.1). Classification (NCBI taxonomy): domain Eukaryota; kingdom Metazoa; phylum Arthropoda; class Insecta; order Diptera; family Stratiomyidae; genus Chloromyia; species Chloromyia formosa. The sequence goes on from OZ024817.1 coordinate 14,403,627, forward strand.
AGTCCTTTGCAACTGATAATGAGAAGTATGTATGTAATGTGTTATCCAACTCACCTGATAGACGGGCGATGATATGTGAAATGTGTTGGGAATTTGAAATAGTGACAAAAGCAGGGTCATTAGAAATTGCCATTTGCCAAAGTGTCCAACTAGGTCACCGATGACATCAGTCTCGTCATTTGATTCGCGTGATTTCCTTTTATTCGGAATCGGAGGAATTGTGTTGTCATCTGGTGATGTTTTCGATGTGTACATATTGTTGCCTGTAAAAAAAAGGAAATTGTGAAAGCATTAGATATGAGTTTAAATTTAAGGGTAGTAGTTACAATATCACTACAATTTTGGAAATGTCTGGTACCTACTTTATTTGAGATGCTAGTCTTTGGCTTAACAAAACATGTTGAGCATTGCATCTTTTTGTCATACAAAGAAATTAAATTTTTTATAAAGAAACTAAAATTAGGGAGGCAAATAATTTCGTGGGACATTTAAATAGTTGTCGAACGGAGTCCCCTCCCTCTCTCCGCTGAAAGAGGCAGCAAGTAGCTGTGACTGCCTACGCAGACGATGTTGTCATTGCTACTTCCGGTAAGTTTCCGGGAGTCCTAAGTGAGGTACTCCAGAACGCCTTATGTATTCTGACTGAATGGGCAGGCACCTGCGGTGTTGGGGTAAATCCCGACAAAACGGAACTTATGCTCTTCACCAGAAAGCGTGAAATTCCCCCTGTTGAACCTCCCTTTTTGGATGGCAAGAGACTGGTCTTTGCTGATAAAGCAAAGTTCCTCGGACTTATCTTCGATAAGAAGTTAACGTGGAAAGTGAATATTCTTGAACGGGTGAAAAAGCCAACAGTTGCGCTGTACTCTTGTAAAAGGGCTATAGGTAAGAACTGGGGCCTCCAGCCGAAAGTGGTGTATTGGTTTTATACTGCAGTGGTACGGCCTATCTTATTGTACGGGATATACGTATGGTGGACAGCACTCAGAGTTGCGTCCTATTGAAACCTACTGGGTAAAGTGCAAAGACTTGCTGCGATTGCCATTACTGGAGCTTTAAGAGCTACTTCGTCGGCTGGCTTGGACATGCTCCTCAACTTGCTTCCGGTGGACATTCTTGGCGAGCAACTGGCGTTCAAAACAGCCCTGCGTCTTTGGGATACTGGACAGTGGCGCGCGCTGAGGAGTGGGCACTCCACTATTCTGGATAATCTGGATCTTTTAGTAGTAACCGACTATACCGCTCCAAAAGTTATTTTTGGCAACAATCATATAAGCCTGATTCCCTCTAGAGATGAATGGGCGAGCAATATAATACCCGACTTCCTGGCCATCTACACAGATGGCTCCAAGACCGATGAGGGAGTAGGTGTGGGCATTTATTCGGAGGGACTATGCATTAACGTATCGGTCCGTCTTCCCGACTACTGCAGCGTCCTCCAGGCGGAGATTTCGGCAATAGCGAAAGCTCTGTCCTGGCTGGGAAGGCATGTCCTTACTTTAAAGGATATTATTTTATACTATCTACACGGATAGTCAAGCGGCGATACGGTCGCTGGAATCGGTTATTTCGACATCAAAAACGGTTGTAAATTGTCGATCGACACTCATGGAAATGAGTAGCTTTTTCAATATTACAATTTGCAAGATTCCGGGCCACAGTGGTTTCACGGGTAATCGGGGGGCTGATGAGCTGGCCCGTCAAGGGGCAATCGGATCCACCGCTGTGGATCTTGACCACATTAGGATACCCATTGCAGTATGTAAAATGGCAATTGAGTCCGTTGCGATCGACAGAGCCAATGCTAGATGGCTTAGCGGTAGCACTTGCCAAACAACGAGGATGATATGGCCCAGGATAGATCCTGATCGCTCTGCCTCACTGCTCTCATTGAACCGGAAGCATATTGGCAGGGTGGTGGGGGTCATCACAGGGCACTGTCCTATCGGCGACCATGCGAGAAGGCTTCGCCTTCCTCATTACGATTACTGTAGAAGTTGTCAAGATGAGGAGGAGAGTGTTGCTCACCTTCTTTGTTACTGTCCAGCCTTGGCATATAGAAGGAGAAGATTTTTGGGATTCTCCTTTTTCCAGGACCTAGAGGGTCTCGTCAATGTGAATGCGATTCAAATTAATCGGTTTGTTGCCAGCGTCGGCTGGCTGGATACTTAGGGTTGAGAGTTTGTAGGCAACTGAATCTATGGTGGTATCACAACGGAGCATGAATGGTCTATGTGTGCTGCTGAATTGCGGCAACCCCTATACCTAACCTAACCTAGCTGCCGAAATATGTATACGGAAAAATAAAAACCAATTGCTGACTTAAAAGAAAGTGAAGCATTTGAATTATGGATATTAATGTAGTCGACACGAACCGACCGAATCCAGCACGTAAGATTTTCAATAAAACGCTCAAGCTAGGAAAAATTAGCCTAAAGACATTTTTCCAGAAAAAAAACTATTGATCGGAAGGGTCCGAAAAGAACAAAAACAGCGGGGAGGGGTAATTTTGTTTCTTCGACTATAGGCATGATGGGTGTGATAACAAGAGGAATAATGGATAAGTTCAGAAGGCGCAACCAACCCCGAACGATGGCTAAGTTTCCCCTGCCTATGTAAACAAGTTCTGAGTTCTCCGAGCAGAAAATATTTCTGCTCAATTTATCGAACATGTTCCGGCAATGATTTTTAGACAGTCTCATATATTCATATGATGGAAGGGCATATGCAATGATCCATGCAATGCGTATGTGCGGTAGTACGACCACTTTCCGTGGCCGGATCTTAACCAAACTCAGTACATAGGTTCCTTGAGTGACTCTGATCTCGGGACGGTGGCAGCAGATTTAGTCATCGACTGGACTAACGATATATTCAGCTGCGTTTAAACCGAAGTTACTCGCCTAAGTCTTTTCAGGAGGCTTTCCCGTGGTCCGCTTTCAACGAAATTTGACACGTAACTTCTTTAGTTAAGGAGCGAACGGTAGCTCAGTGCGTAGAGACAGCAGTCTCATGCCGAACTACCGGCGTTTCGGGTTCAAACCCCGTCCACGACGACGTTCATGGCCATGGATGTTTGTGTTTTCTTCCCCCTTTGGTGCTGTCCGTAATAATAAGCCACAGCATCTCCCGACTTGTCGCAGGTAGGCGGCTAAGTGGGGGAGCAGGGGGTGCATACTGGCAACTACATTTTTCGAAATTACTTTATTCCAACGAAACGTCAACTGGGCCACATGGAACAGTTGACGCGCTATGCCTCAGAAGGGATTAAGACAATTGAGTTTATATCAGAAGCCACACCCGATCCGGAACGATGGGGTAAATTTTCCCTGGCTAAGTGAACATGTTCCGATTTTACCGAGCAGAAAATATTTCTGCTCAATTCATCGAGCATCTTCCAGCAATGATTTTTGGCCCGTCCCATATATTCATATGATAGACGGACATATGCAATGGCCCATGCTGTGCGTGTGCGCGTTTGTGCGTTAGTCCGAGCAATTCTCGTAACCTGATCTGAACGAAATTCGGTATGTAGGTGCCATGAGTCACCCTGATCTCGAAACGGTTCCAGAAAATTCAGTCATCGGCTAAACTAATGGTATATTCAGCTGTGTTCAAACTAAAGTTACTCACCTAAGTCTATTCAAAAATCATTCTTCCAGGCTTTTCCCGTGGTCCGCTTTCAACGAAATTTAACACGTAGTTTCCTCGGATTATTACAAATATTTCGGTCCTGCTGCAGGTGTGCGTCAGGATAAAAGGACATTCTTGATATTAAACTAATATCTGACACTGTGGCTGATATTGGATCGGAAGCCATTTGCGGTGCCTCAGACATCGCCTTGTCCTCCGTCAGCTGTTTTTCGCTGTAATCGTGACTTGTTGGGGGTGATACGTTGTTCGCTATCGGAATGGGTGCACCTTGACTGTGATGTTGCTCGCGGCACTCACGAACCTGGAAGCGAGATGTAGATCAACTTCGCAAAGTGAACGATTTGGTTGAGGGTCCCTATCCTCAACCAAATCGTCCATTTTGCGAAGTTGATCTACATGTTGCTTCCAGGTTCGTTGGTCATCAAAAAGAATTTAGTAGTGTAGGTCACCTTGTTGATTACTCACTCTACTAAACTGCCATGGGTTCTTGCCCAAATATTGTAGTTGCGAGCCAATACTCTCTCTCCGGTGGTGAAACATTTCAATGGTTGATCGTGTTCGTAGCGATTTTTTTTTCGTTTCAGCTCCAATCGTGATGGTATTTGCCGCCTAAGCATTAACATGGATGGTGATTTGCCGATTGTTGAGTTTTTCAACCTCAGCCTGGCAATAAAGAAAGCGTCTAGAACACCGAAACGCATCACAACAACCACTAGGAGCGTTTCTATCTTCACATGTAGCCTCAATGCCTTAGAATCAGTTACAACCTCATCGAGAATAGTTAAACAATGCGGCGAGGAGCTGGCTGGACTGACCGAACTTTTCAGAATTTCCCTCCTATGGCTTCCAGGACATAGGAATAGCGCGGGGAACCAAAAGGCCGATCAACTGGCGACGCAGGGCTCCGCACTTCATGGGTCGTATGCGGTCATTGTTCATACGTCCCTTGATGTTGTAAGAGGAAAAATTCATAGACATTATATGACACACATGTCTCGGAAATCGTCAAACTACAACGACTTCAATGGGCAGGGCATGTACAAAGAATGGACGATGATCGCATGCCTAAGAGAGTAATGAATGCAGAACGAGTCGACGGAGCGAGACTGCGAGGACGACCGAGATCTCGTTGGGAGAGCTCAGTAGGTGTGGACGCCGCGCAGCTGCTGGGCTCCCAAAATTGGAGGATGCGGTCACGTGACCGAGATAATTGGAGGACAATGATCCAGGCGGCCGGAGAGGAGGAAATCTTGCATCTTAGTGGGAAAAAAATTGCAATACCAAACAAATAAAATTCTTTGGTTAATTATATGTTTGGGAAACGGATTTTTGTTTTGTTTAAGAAAAGGTTTTATATTGTATTTGCGAAAGAGTATGTTTTTTTTTGTGTTATAATCGGGAAAATATTAATTTCGTTTTAATTCTACGAGTAGAATATTATTTCTAAAAAGATTTTCTCTATACTAAAAAAAAACAAAAACTTATTTTACTATATGAGTACATTCAATCAATACACATAACTAAATATGAATGTTCATAGAATTCAGATGAGATTCTATTTATTAAAACAAACACATTGCTACCTTGTAAATCAGACTGCATAAGAATAATGAAGAAAAAACTATTATGTAAATTTCACCGCCTACTGATTAAAATAAATAAATTCAGTAGTAAATTTATTGGTAGCGTGTTTCAAATATTCATCTGACAGGGAGCATGCCACAGTAGAGAAAATCCATTAAAGATTATGCCAAGTACCTACTTATTGGTTCACATACCGCACGAGTTTCGAATTAATTCCACCAACCCAAATGAGAGATATTACACCCAATTATCTTGTTCATGTCAGCATAAATTATTTCGTGAGAAAGTGCGAAAAGACTAATTGGTAGTAATTATCGTAACGAATTTAATTAGTGTCATCGACGATGAGGAAAAGCGCGCACTCCAATCTATCGGTGAATGGACTATCGCATTAACATTTGTATATATATACTCTTATAGTGAGACGCGCAATTTCACGCTATATGGTGCATGTCTTTTAAGTGAGATGTTGCTTGACGCAAGTGCATCTGTATCGGGTGAGTGTTGACGATTTTATGCAAAATAAAAATTGGAATGTTTTAATTTAATTTTAATTATTCAAATACCAAGTTGTTAGCAGTGGCGGATCTAGAATTCGAATTCGGAGAGGGCCCGACTTTGTTACCGTGTGAGCTAAGGGTATGTCCAAATTTATTGGTCTTTCGGTCATCCAGAGGCATGCGTCTATTGAAAGTGTGGAAACATTCCTCATTGGATAGAAGCATGCAATGATTAAAGTACGAGGGCGGTTCAAATATGATCGAGCCAAACGCTGTAGATGGCGCGCCTGTATGTTTTGAAGGTCGCGGCTTGAGTATGTGATAGCTGGGTCCCTTACGAATGGCATAGTTTTCGTCGCGAACGCACGTTTCACGCGCGTGCTACGACCATGAGTGAACATCAAGTGCCGACCGCCGTTGCGCAACGTATTGTCATTCGTTTTTTGGTGTGGGAAAGCGTTAAAAACACGGAAATTCTTCGGCGTTTGCGAAATCAGTTCGGTAGTGAGTGCCTGAGTAGATCTGCTGTGTTTAAATGGGCCAAAGCGTTCAAAGATGGCCGCGAAACCGTCGAGAATGAGCCGCATGATCGTCGACCGCGAACCATCATCACACCAGACAACATTCGCCGCGTAGAACATCTCATTTTGGAGGACCGTAGGATGAATGTTCGAAACATTTCGGCTGAAGTCGGCATTAGTATTGGTAGTGTAGAGTCTATCATTTACGAACACCTTCAATATCGCAAAATAACGGCGCACATGGCTGTCCAAGTTGCCCAAGGAATTCTTCGATACCGGCATCAAAAAACCTGCGGAGAGGTGGCAAAAATGTGTAACTAGTGAAGGGAATTACCTAGAAAAACTGTAAATTTTTGTAAATATTTTCGATAATAAATAAATGTGTCAGAGCGTTTGTCTCGATCGTATTTAGCTATCGAAATTTATACTAATATAATAAAATACTGACAGGAAGTAGATAATCTCGTGGCTCAACTTCAAAAATAACTCTTAGCGGAAATTCAGCGCTACGACTACTTCTATTTTCTTTGTATCTATGCTAAGGAATTGGAGAATTTGAAACATTAGGAGCACCTTTTACACAAAATTTGATGCTCTACAACTTTTACTATCTGACGTCTTTTATTTGGAGTAGCAGTTCTCGAGTTACAGGCGTTTGAAAACGAAGATAACCTACTTTTCAGCCAGTTGGTAAAAATGGTCGATATTTAACGATCGATTGTTACTAAGCCGCTAAACCGAAATTAATGTTCAAGCAGTTCACTGGACGTGGAATTGTATGCTTTTTAATTTTCTTATAGCAAAATTATTTAGAATGGACTGTTTTTGAGTTATAAGTAAAAAACTGAGAAAAGTGCCAAAATTATGCGATTTTTCGGCGCTCACAAATGACACACAATTGAGAAACTGTCGCAAACTTATATAAGTCTTATCTAAGATGTCCTTAGTGTATTAAAACTATTTTCAGCTTCACCCAATTTTTTCCTGGTCTACTAGTTAATTCATAATAATTTTGTCATATGGGAAAATAGTCGGACAACGGGCATACATTGTATGTATGCACTTTTATCGGCCTTTGTATTTTGACATGGATATGTCTTATAGCTGGGGGTCATCCTAAAAATCTGTCCGTCACACGAAATGTCTGTTTTTCTACTCGGGGGTCAGAAGAGGAAACAAGCCCATTGAAAATTTTTCCGAGTTCTATGAATGTAGTGGCCGATCCTCACTCAATCCAAGTCAGTCATCAAAGGGAACTCACGAAAATCGAAAAACTTCGCATCATGAACTGACTAAACAACCAGGCACCCATAAAACAAGTCAACATCATTCAACTGCCATCCCCTCGTGATTCAAATCTGCTCACAACACCAGCCACATCCAGACAACCTGTCTCCCTCACTCGTGCACAGCGCTATGGCTCCTCCTTCACAGCAATCTTTTTGTTTTCATCAATTAGTCACTAACCTGACTCAGTAAGAAAATCGTTGGGGTAGGTCGGGAAATAGCTTCAACTTCACACACATACACACACACAAGTATGCAGGCAATGGAGAGACGGTTGAGTCGAAGAAGTTCAATGGATGCGACAGTGCGAAAGAGATGCTTGCTCCACGGTCACCAACGTGTTTTTCCCGTGGATGTAAGGAACTTACGACCGTACTTGTATCGCGCATACCGCGTACTATCACGATCGATGATATGTATTTTATATCAACTAACAGTGCACAATTCTGATTTAGTGAGGAGAATAGTGCAGATGATGCAGTTTGTGCAGCGCGGATAACGTAAACGTTAATGCAATAAAATTGTGTTGTCGCGCTTACCGTCTTTAGACTTAGACGAGTACTATCTAAGTATCTAATAGTAAGTGTGTTTAGCTAGACCGCGGCTTGACGCGATCGATCGCGGATTGACGTACTAACGAAGCACAGGCGCATATAAATATGTAGAGTGTATGATCGCTTGATCCACACACGGGGCAACGGTTGGGTTAATTTGTATTCTCCTGTACACTATGCGGGACGGTATGTCTTGAAAATGATACAAAGTATCTACACTGCATGCAGATACATCGGTACATCTTATGCCTACCGAAAGCGTGGGATGTGTTTTGTCGAACGAATTCATCCAGTATAACTATACTGGGATCATTATAAAACTTACGTCGATATCTTCAACACAACAGGTTCCACGCAGTCGGTAGCCAAAGACATATCCATGTTCCGATGTATCTGCATGCAGTGTAAATACTTTGTATCATTTTCTTTCATATCGATCGAGCGATTAATTAAAAGTATATGTCCGTTTACATTCAATTATACGTAAATTACAATCTAAATTACGGAAACGTACAATTTCTGCGCTACATTGTAATGTGGAAATGATGTACATCATCACTAACTAAACTGACATTTTCCTGTGCAGATCATATAATTGGAGTCAAGAATACAAAACACAAGAAAAAAATTAACAATTTTCTAATTTATTCCTAAACTGATTAGTTCTAACCGGCAGCACTATTTTTCATCGATGCTGCTAATGTCACTGTGCATTATTCGTTGATACAAATCCACTCTGGACACTGCAGCATTCATGTAAAGTACACTAGTGACTATTGCAAACGTTCTCCCATTAATTACGTACGAATAGTGTCCAGTTGGCGACACGAATGTATCATAAACCCATTTGACATTAGAGCACCACTCTTTATCAATATGCAACTATCGATGTGGTAATTATTTTGAGCAAGGACTCCTCAGGCCTGCTCGGAACTTGATCTGATGGATCAAGTAATCGAATTTGCCAAGAATAAATTCAAGCCAGATAATCCATAGATTTAGCCGTCAAGTTAACTATGACCATACCATGGATGGATCAAATTTGCAGGCAATCAAGCATGGAGTGGCTGCATGTGCGCAATTGGATTGTGGTACGAGCATGTATGTACATATGAGTATTTTAGCTGCTAATCTTGAAAGTTGGAAGTACATACTACATATTTACGAGTTCGTGCTGCAAAGCTGGTTTATCAGGAGGAGATTGTACTCAGAAAATTAGGGAGATATGGCAATTATTTAAAATAGTGCACCTATCTAATCTGATATCTGCTTGATAAATAAATCGTTACAACTTTACGGATGATTAACTCGGTGTCTTGTTGAGTGAAAGGAAATTCCGTGAATAGTGATTGTGCGTAGATCGATTTGCAATCGTATGTGTATATAGGAGTCTATGCATTTGGACAGTGAAGCTTGGCGATGGGCTCTACTCGCCCGAAATAATCCAGTGGAATGGTTAAAATATTTAGTCAAGTAGTTTAGTCACTGACTAAACTACTTGACTAAAATGTTGTTGTTCGGACATTTACTTTACTAAATTACTCGCCACTTAACTAAACTACTTAGCCAAATGCGAACCAGCATTTAAGTCAAGCGGCGCTTGACTCGCTTGTATCAAGCGCACGTCACTGATGTGTAGTCTAAAGACTAATGATCTGTAAAGTGAAGAAAATTTTATTGAAATTCTCATTTTTTGTTCAAACATGACGTCGTACATCAAAATATTACATATTTCCTTGAAAATATTGGTTGCAATTTCAAAATTAAATAAAAAACCATGCATACATCATTTGTCGTATACTACATTTTATATTTACATTGTTTGGCACATATGTATACCCATATAAGCAATTTTCCACCATATTCCCCCAAAGATCGTTTCGAGAAATTCAATTTTCCACTTATATGACCACTTGTTCATATGCTACATAATGCCCGTACGTTTCCTTAATCATTTGTGCGGGATAGTGGTGCGAGGACCCTCAAGCCAATATTATATTTCACCGACGGACGCATGAATGCTTTCTAATCCTTGCCAACAAGATTCGGATGTTCATAATCCGAGATAAATTACCTTCTTTGGTAAAATCCTCTATCAATAATAACAAATCCGCACATAGCCGATGATACGATTTGGACAGAGCTGTTCAGCAAACAACACTAATCAACAGCGATATTTTCCAGAAGTAATCACGAAAGAGTATCCAATCGGTAACCATGTGTACGGAATTCCACAATATAGCATGTGGTCCATATCCCTATCACCGTATCGTATCGATGAAATCACTGAAGCAAATTCCATTGCTCCGAATGGAATTTCATATGCAGCCAAATGTGAAAGCATTCTTGTCCTGCCTTTGACAATTATGCGATGCGATGATGGGAGATTCATCGTATCTACGGATAATACGAGTCTGTATCTAGTATGTTACAAACGAAACGTCCCGGTAGCAAATTGTCACTTGCCTTAAGTCCTGTTTTGTAGATAGCAAAATTAGATTCGATGGGACATTTTTTGGCTAATAAATCCATTGGGACACCAGCCAGGCGAAATGGCGACAACGACGACGAAGCATCAATTCGAATTATAAGATAATCTCTTTAAGCCGTGAAAACGTTTGAAAATCTTTTTACAATCATCGACTTTGTTCCGCTCGTACGAATGCTTGGAATGCGAAAAATTCCGACAATTTTTGTCGGGAATGTTTGGCAACATGTTGTAATAGTTTAAGGGGAACTAATACGATGAACTTGAACAAAAAGAAACTTGTGCCAATTTGTTTGGGGGAAAACGTATTTAAATTGTTTGCCTTCATGGAGGCTGTAGATTATGATTTATTGGCTACCATGTTCTAGATATATGAGCCGCTGCTTAGTTAAAATTAAAATAAAGGAGATCATCCAAATCGCAATTGGATACTACTTTGCCTTAACCCCTAGCGGGGCATAGCGCGTCAACTACTCCTGCGCGCCATCGTACTCTGTTCTGGGCAATGGGGCGCAACTCCCCAAAAGACTTACCCAGTACCTGACACTCTTTTGCCACAGATCGACGCCATGTGATTCGAGGACCCCCTCTTGGTCGGCCTTGGTTGGAAATGGGGTTCCATTTCATGGCATGCAAAGCAATGCAGTTATCACTCTTCCGCAATGTGTGACCTATCCACTGCCATTTTCGCCTGCGTATCAATTCGTCGATTGGCATCTGACCCGTACGCCGACTTAGCTCTTCATTTGATATTGTTTCGGGCCAGAAAATTCTTAAAATTCGACGAAGACATGAGTTGACGAAAACTTGCAGCTTTCTGGTAACTCCTACGGAAACTTTCCATGTACTGCTCCCATACAAAAGTACTGATAGTACCAGGGAGCGAAACAGGCCCAGCTTGGTCTTGATGCTGAGATAACTGCCCTGCCAGATTTTGGACAGCATGCCGTATGCACGTTTAGCCTGGTTGATACGACGAGCGATGTCCTGCTCCGTACCACCATTTTCGGCAACAATGCTACCCAGGTAGACGAAGTTGTCCACCTTCTCCACAGGCTGCCCATTAATATTGATGGCAATAGGTGTCGGATTTCTTTTTCGCAACGGCGGGCTAAGAACCTTGGTCTTGTTGGTATTAATCTTTAGCCCAACCTTGCTTGCCTCCCTCTCGAGATCTAACGCCATTGCGGACAGATCCATGATTTTGTGGGAGAGTAGGCATATGTCGTCAGCGTAGTCAAGATGTTGTAGATAAGATGTCAAAGTCCATTGAATGCCTCTGTCGAGTCCGGATAGGGCTGCATGCAACACATCGCCGATCACAATGAGGAATAGGATCGGTGAGAGGATGCACCCCTGCCGAACTCCACTGCGAATCTCAAAGTCCCCCGACACCTTACCTTTATGCAGAACGCGACATTTCGCGCCGTCATAGGTTGCCTTAATAATAGCCACAAGCTTCTCAGGGATGCCTCTCCTGCGCAAGGCCGCCCATATAGAATCCCGGTTCACACTATCGAAAGCCTTTTCGAAATCGATGAAAAGCAAGTGAAGCGGAGAATCGTATTCAGCGCATTGCTCGATGATGATTCGCAAGGTGTTAATGTGATCGACACAGGAGAATCCGGATCGAAAGCCAGCCTGCTCTTCATCAATTGTGCTTTCTGCTTGATAAAGTTCGGCAGGGATGCCGTCAAGTCCGGCGGCCTTTCCTCGTTTTAGTGCAATAATTGCAGTGACTATTTCCTCTTTAGTCGGGGCAGTGGACCGTATACGCACATTTTGATGGTTAGCTAAATTATCTATATGAGGGGGAACTTCACCAGAGGTTACACGGTTCAAGACCGCGGCGAAGTGTTCTTTCCACCGCCTCATTTGATCTTGTTCCAAGATAAGTAGCTTTCCATCACTATCTTTCACCGGATGTTGGCAGGAGTTACGACCACCTGTAAACTCCTTGATGACACCGTATACGGCGTTTAAGTTGTTACTTCTTGCGGCTTCTTCTGCTGACGCTAAAAGAGAATTGGCATAAACTCTTTTATCGCGTCGCACACTACGCTGAACTTCTCGAGCTTTCTGACGGTAAAGGAGTTCGATGCTGCTTCGATTGTCGTCTGAGGCTGCAGCCAAACGAACTTTCAGCTCCTTTCTTTCAACAATCCGCTGCCATGAAGCGTCGGACATCCAGGGCTTATTCCGGCAATCCGGGTTTGGGCCAAGGATGGTATTTGCGCTATCAATGTACGCATTTTTTATGGCATCCCAGTTTTCGTTTATGTCACTATCTGGGTGACTAGTTATCTCAGCCGCTTTTTGCGCAAGATGGTCATTATATTGTTGTAAGACAGCTGGATTTTTTAGTCGAGCGGTGTTGAATTTGCGGGGCCTGGATCTTTCGTCGCTGGGGCGGCGCACGGCTGCAATACGCAATCGAACATTAGCGATCATAAGATAATGGTCTCTTCCCATCCCAATATCGGCACCCTTCTTGTTTCGCACGTCCAGGAGGCAACTCTTGAATCTTTTACTAATGGCAAAATGGTCGATTTGATTTTGTGTTCTGCGCCGATCAACAGAGGACCAACTGATTTTGTGGTGGTCCTTATGCTCAAACATAGTACCACCGATGAAGAGACTGTGAAAGTTGCAGAACTCCACAAATCTTTCACCGTTGTCATTACGATCACCAAGACCGTGTCTCTCCATCACATGTCTGAGCCCATAGTTATCAGCGCCAACTTTCGCATTCAAATCACCCATAACCATTATAATGTCACCTTTAGGTGTTCTGCTCTGAACGGCGTTTAGTTCTTCGTAGAAGGAGTCTTTTGCCAAGACATTGTCGGGTTCAGTAGGGGCATAACATGTTATTATTGAGATGTTCCTCATTTTGGTCCGGAACCTGGCGGTCAAGACCCTGTCAGAGACCGGTTCCCAGGATAAGAGACAGTTTCGCGCGGCTCTGGTTAAAAGGAGCCCCACACCTGACTCACGGCGACTACCGGTAGCTTTACCGGAGTACAACATTACAGTGCTGCCCGTTGGAGAGATGAATTCTCCGCTGTTCCACCATCTTATCTCACTAACTCCTAAGATATTTAATTTGTACCTCAGAAATTCACTCTCTAATTGAAGAAATCGTGCGTTCTGGGGACCTTCTGATCCATTGTCCAGGAGAGTACGCACATTCCAGAATCCAATCTTTGTCATTGTACGATAGCTAAAAGTCGTAACCGTTGAGTCAGTCCTTATCCGAGGCATAGTTGACGTTTCGTTAGCATATAAAGATTTCGGATAGTGCAAGTTGCTGGCATACACATCCTGTCCTTTGATTGTCGGTTTTAACGACAGGCCCTCAAAGGGAAAGGCCGTGGTATTTTTTTCACACCCCACACCACAGGGGTACCTCAACCAAATCATCGCACCGCCATCACTGGCGGCTTGACGTTGGTTGGCAATGGTCAGTGACCACTGCCGTTCCAGGGGGCGCCCACGCGGAGGACTATGGAAGAGGAGTTTTTGCCCCCCCCCCCCCCCTGTGCTCATGCATGCAACATGCTTGATTTTCTTGAATGTTATTTAACTGATTTTTGAAGAATATCAATTAATCAGTCTAACGAGTTTCTTCCTCGAAGTCGGGTTTTTTTTCACGTTTATTGATCTCAGGAATCAATTGGCATCATTAGATATTTATACCCTAGAGCCTAGACTTATAGTATAGGGTATATTGTTTTTGTCACGACGAAAATATGTAACACCTTAAAGGAGGCTCCGGAGGTATAGCAATGTATATATAGATAAATTATCAGGGTCGCCTCCTGATTCGATTTAGCCATGTCTGTCTGTCTGTCCGTCTGTCTGTCTGTCCGTCTGTCTGTCTGTCTGTCCGTTCGAACGATAGCTTTCGATAGAATGAAGCTAGGGCCTTGAAATTTTGGTCAAATGTTGGTCGTATGATCTAGTTGGATGGTATTGAAATTGGGCATGATCAGGCCAAGAGAACGCCTACCTCCTCTACATATGTAAAATAATTAAATGTATCTATAACTCCCGATTAAAAAATCATGAAAAGATCTAGCTTTGGTATATTACTAGTGAGGGTAATCTAACACTCTCCTGGAAAAATAGAATTGATCAGTTGAAAACTAACGGTAATTTTCTTACAAAGAGCCCCGTACTACCCTACTTTTCAGGTTTTTTGTCTATAACTCTTGAACCAATTGACGTAGACATCTGATTTTTGGCATGTAACCCTGAGGAAAGAAGCTGCTTAAGGTTCTGTAAGTTGGGCATAATCAGATCAAAGGAACGCCTACCTCCCCTACAAATATCAAAAAAATTAAATATTCCTTTAATTACGATAACTTTCGATAGAATGATACTACCGAGTTAAAAATTTGGTAGAATGTTGCTAGTAAGACCTACTTAGTCAGTATTGAATATGAGCAAGATCCGATCCAATGAACCCCCACCTCCCCTACAAATGAAACTGCAAATAAGCGATAACTTTTGATGGAATGAAGCCAGTGACTTGAAATTTTGGTCAAATGTTTGAAGTGAGATTGAGTTAGTTGGCATTAGAGATGAGTAGGATCCGACCTAAGGAACCCCTACCTCCCCTAGAAATGAAACTTAAAATAAGCGATAACTTACGACAAAATAAAGCTAGCGACTTGAAATTTTGGTCAAATGTTTGTAGTAGGATCCAGTTGGCTAATATTGAAAATACGTAAAATCCGACCAACGAAACCCCTACTTCCCCTACAAATGAAACTTCAAATAAGCGATAACTTTCGATAGAGTGAAGCTAGAGACTTGAAATTTTGTTTAAATGTTTGTAGGGTGATTAGTTGGTGGCAATGATGGGCAACATCCGACCCAAGGAACCCCTACCTCCGCTACAAGTGAAACTACAAATAAGCAATAGTTTTCGATAGAATGAAGCTGGCGTCTTGAAAAATTCGACAAATATTTGTAGAATGGGTTAGTTAGTTAATTGATTTTGAGAATGGTCAAGATCCTACTGAATGAGTGCCAACCTCCCCTATGAACTGGCCATATAGGAGACCCATTCTTAATGCATGTGGTCGTTGCCAATTGGTACTTTTGGTATCACCACTAGGTCTGTACAAGTCTAGGGTATATACCCTTCGGACTACGGACCTGGTTTCATTTATAGGGTGTCCCGCTTTAGAAGAGACTATACACTATACAGCTCAGGAATGTTGCTGTTCGGCACTGGCCATCAGGAGGAAGAAATTCCTGGGCTCCTGGTTTTACTGTGACTTGGAGGACCTCAGGGATATGAGCGTGGTACAACTCAATCGCTACATTGCCAGCACAGGCTAGTTCGGGACCTAGGTTTCTTTTAGCGAGGTGAAATGTTATTGGTATGGTATCATAATGGACCCATAAGTGTGTCTAAGTGTGCTGTGTTGTATCACGGCAGCCCCTTAACCTAACCTAACTTGAAGCTGTTAAATATCTAGGAGTTGTAATTGATAACAATTTAAATTGTAAGAAACATATCACAATGTTGACTAAAAAAACCCCGCCAAACAACATATACGAGTACAACATTGACACACCTACGATAAGAATAGTTTATTTTTCACTTGTTTAATAATTTCTGCAACATAGAATTATCATCTGGGGTGCAGCACTAACAACCTGTATAGAATCTACAGAATTCTGCTTCTTCCTTGCCCTTTCATACCACTCTCCGGCTTCGCGTTGCTCTGCCTGTGGTGTTGGCACTTCGCCCATTCTGGCGGTATAATCTCAGCTTCCTTCTGCAGGCAGCACGGTCTTGGATCGTATCATCGCCAAGATTAACGCGTTGTTGTTGCTTTTTCATCTGATCGATCCACGTGTGTTTCCGTCTGCCTCGGCGTTTGGGTCCAGCAAATGGAACATTCATTAATAGTGCCTTCATGACTGAGTTCTCAGGTGGACGCCTTAGAACATGGTAATACCAATCCATACGACGACCTTAGAGCTTTTCAGTGATCGGTTGCTCAATAAACAAGCTAGCTGCCTCGGATGTAGGTACTTTTGATGCGATCCTTTTTGGTCACACCGGCTGACCTCCGTAGCATTTTCATCTCGGTCACAGTAATTTTACTTTCGTATGTCTTATACATAGTCCAGCACTCAGACGCATACATGAGTGCGGGACGTACGACCGTTTTGTACAACTTGCCCTTAAGCTTTCGTGGCATTTTCTTGTCGCAGAAAACTCCAGGGTTTTCTCGCCACTTCATCCAACCGACACTGATGCGATGTTTGATGTCGTCATCGCAGGTAGCTTCTTTGTTGACCATCGAGCCCAGGTATTTGAACCTTGTACAGAACTTCAACTGCTCTCCTTTAATGTATAGATATCTGGTATCGGTCTCTCTGGATCTGAGAAAGGACAGCAAAGATACTCAGTCTTTGATATGCTAATCCTCAGTCCATGATCCTCCAGTATCTTACACCACTTATTCAGTGCAGCCTGCAAAGCAACGATGTCTTTGCTACCCAGGACAATGTCATCGGCGAAGAGAAGGGATATTTCCAAGCCGTCAGAGATGAGTGTTAGTAAATAGAACATGATGATGTTGAAGAGCAAAGGACTCAGTACACTGCCTTGGTGAACTCCGACTCTAACTGGAAATTATTGTTAAAATTTGAATCAAAAATCAAAATTTTCCTCTACATCTAATCCTAGAACATATAGCACATGGAATGAGCTTGTCCTGTATGTCTCTGGCTCCAACATTTGGCGAATAAGTCGACAGCTAGCCTACTCAGTTGTTGCTTGATATTGACATATGTTGACTGTTTTATCGAATTGTGCGTAAAAAAACATCAATTTTTGTCAAATTATCGACATACAGCCTACTCAGTTGGCGTTTCGGTATTGACATAATGTTGACCACACTGTCGAATTGTGCATAAGCAAACGTCAATTCTTGTCAATATTTAAATTTTATAATTATTAAACGGTCTACTGAGTTAGCTGACTGTCGACCACCTGTCGACTTAGTACCCAGATATTGGAGCCACTGTTTCTATGGAGATATATAGGACAAGCTCATTCCATGTCTATATGTTCTAAGCATCTAATGCTTAAAATGAATTGAGAATAATGAATATTAGACGAATATATTTATACAATTGTTTAAAGTTCATGTATGTAAATCAAAGTCAATTTGACTTGCACATCACAGGTTACCGAACGAGAAGACAATTGATCCTATGAACATTACTCGTTGCAGAAAAGTAACTACCAGTACGCATTTGTCGGCTTTAGGACGATTTTTTAATAATTCCCCCCCCCCCCCCAGAAGTCAAACTAAATTTAAATTACTGTTGCCAATTTGTTTTATGAATTCTCTCCACTGAGTTTTTGATGGACACAACATGCTGTAAAAAATGTCATTTTCTCCATTATAAAAATTTCCCCGCTGGCTAGGACAAGCATATGACGACAATTCAGAGATGACATTCGCGCTGTCGTATTCATACGATTTTTTGGCAGTAGTCAGTTTTGAGCTGGAAATTTGACAATAGATGGATGACTATAGATGCGAGTGCAGTTCGGAACACAAAAAATTGCTGCAAAGCTGCTTCGATACTGTTGCCACAGCATGTTGCGATTCCGCTGTGTGTTATGAACTTAGCCATTATCTAGATGTGTTTCTAGCTTTCTAGTTAAAAGGAACTGTTTTCAATAAATATTTCCCCTTTGTTTGTTTTAATAATAATGTTTGAGTTCTAAAATATCAAAGTATCTCGATAAAAAAAAAGACGTTTACTGAATTCTAAAATTTTCGTTTTCAATACATTATCTTGCAATTAACCTTTAATTTTTTTCTTTTTATAACTCTTACGTACTAATTAAGTCAATCCTCCTTTAATAAACCATCAGAATTTTGGGATTCAAACATTTTCAACATTGCACTCCCGCACAAATTCTACTTTTGCGAGTAAGCGAGCTAAAATTGTATATAAAATATTCATCATCATCGTCGCGCGACAGCCCGACGTCGGGCCTTGGCCGCCTGTATCATTGTCCTCCAATTATCTCGGTCACGTGACCGCGTCCTCCAATTTTGGGAGCCCAGCAGCTGCGCGGCGTCCACACCTACTGAGCTCTCCCAACGAGATCTCGGTCGTCCTCGCAGTCCCGCTCCGTCGACTCGTTCTGCATTCATTACTCTCTTAGGCTCAGAGGAACTTCTGGAGTGGCCCATAGGCTCAATTTATGGGACGAGAGAAGAGCGCGTTTAATTTTTCATGGGAGAGAGAAAGAACGGGACTATTAATGCCAACCACCAATAGGACGCGGATATTTGACAGCTATATATACAGCGGGGAGTCAGAAACGAAAACAAACATTTTAATATCGGTTTTCTGACAGAAAATTCACAAAAACAAGTAACGCGCACATCACATCTAAATATTTAATGTTTAACCTATAAACAGACACCCCCGTCTTAGGGATACGCTGGTTATTTTTGCAGTCACCGACGAGGCATTCCAATTTACCACAACTCACTACCGCACCAATTTGTCCTACCGGAAATTTCACTAGTGTCTTCTCTACATAATCGCGGCTCTTTACACACAAAAATCGGCTCCAAACTTTCGCGAATTCAACCGTATTTACTTTTTGCCACTTTTTGCACAAAGCGTTTGACAGCCATATGCACAACACGTGAAAATGGCAATCTTAAAACCGTTAAATGTACTCTCCCAGCTCTCGTCTTTTTCAAGAAGAAGATCGTCCCATTTTCAAGCTGTCAATTTGTATGGTTTGATAGGCAAATACCCACTCCTTTGTTAGTTATATATTCAAATCTCTTAGGCATGCGATCATCGTCCATTCTTTGTACATGCCCTGCCCATTGAAGTCGTTGTAGTTTGACGATTTTCGAGACTTGCAGCTCATCGTACATTTCATACAACTCATGGTTGTACCGGATGCGCCATCCATCTCGATCGCAAACAGCCCCGAAAATTCGCCGTAGAACCTTACGTTCAAAAGTGTCTAGCATGTTTTCGGAGGCTTGAGTTAGGGTCCATGCTTCGCAGCCATAGCATAGCACTGGTCGTATAATGGTTTTGTATACGCGGAGTTTCGTGTTTCTGTGCACATGCTTCGATTTCATTATGGGGAGAACCGAGAAAAAAGTCTTATTAGCTAACTGTATCCGTCGCTTGATTTCGTCAGTTTCGTTGGCGTCCCTTGACAGGTTGCAACCCAGGTAAGTGAAGTTGTTCACGAACTCGATGTTGAGGTCCCCCACATTGATGCTCGGTTGTGCAGGTGTCCTTGTCACCGATTGCATCATTATTTTAGTTTTACCCTCGTTAATACGTAATCCAACTTCCTTTGCAGCGGTATCGAGCGTATGCAGAAGTTCTTCTGCGTCAGCCAATCTTCGGGACATGATGTTGATGTCGTCTTGCTGTTGTCCATATTCATGGCCCGAACAACGTATTCCAATGCTAGGTTGAAGAGCGTCGGTGACAGTCCATCGCCCTGTTTCAAACCAGTGCGTGTTTCAAATAGATCAGTAAGTCTATTCTGGATCCTGACTTGTGAGACGGAGTTGGTCATCGTCATCTTTGTCAGTCGCACTAATTTTGCCGGTATACCAAATTGCAGCATGATGTTGTACAGTACTCCACGATCGATACTGTCGTATGCCTGCTTGAAGTCGACAAAGATTTGGTATACGTTTACGTTGTATTCCCAGCACCTCTGGAGTATCAGTTTGACTGAGAAGAGCTGATCGGTTGTGGAGCGACCAGGTCTGAAACCGCTTTGATATTCGCCAATGACTCGTTCTGCGTACGGTTTTATTCTATTTTCCAGAATTTTCGTCAAAATTTTATAGGACGTACAAACTAGTGAGATGCCCCTGTAGTTCTCACACCGCAGTTTATCTCCCTTTTTATGAATTGGACAGATGATGCTTCTGCGCCAATCGTCTGGAATCTCCTCGTTCTCCCATACTCGCAGGAGTAATTGAAGTATGGCATCAACTAGACTCGTTCCACCGAATTTTAGCAGTTCAGCTGGAATCTCGTCAGCGCCCGGCGCTTTATTTCGTTTTAGTGACCGCAAGGCGAGATCAACTTCCTCTACTGTCGGGGGTTGAATGGGTGGGCCTAGATCAACAATATCGTCGAGAGCTTCCTGTGTGGGGATGTTAGATGGTCGGTTTAGAAGCTCTTCAAAATAAGAGGCCCATCGCTTGTTAATACCATCGGTGTCGCTGATGATGTTTCCATCCTTGTCCTTACAAAGGCTAGTCCTGGGTGTGGGTTGGTAGCCGTTCTTAATTGTATTTACTAGTTTGTACGCTTGTCTGGTGTTCCTATTAGCTAAGTTTTCGTTTATGTTCAGCAACTGCTCGTCAAAGTATTTACGTTTCTTACGTCTAATTATTCTATTCGATATTCGCCGTAGCACGTCATATTTTTCTCTTCTGGCTCTGGTTCCTCGTTGAATCCATTGTCTGTAGGCCTCGTTTTTCGCGTCAAGTGAGTCTTTGCATTCTTCGTCGAACCAGTCATTTCGCGCTCGCCGGGCTTTATATCCCACGACCTTCTCTGCGACATCCTTGATGGTACCCTTGAGTTCTTCCCAGAACCCATGGACGCCTGTGTTGCTGATGTTGTGTAGCGTAAGTGATAGTTTTTCCTCAAGGGCGGTAGTATACGCCACCGCTGTAGCATCACTCAAAAGCTTATCAACCGCAAAGATTTTGGGAGGGCTGATTCTTGCTTGGTGCACTGAGGAAATTCTACATCTGTAGGTCGTCTTCACCAAGTGATGATCTGAGTCGCAGTTTGCTCCTCGATAGGAGCGGACATCCACGACACTAGACGCCCATCTCCTGCAAATGAGGACGTGGTCAATTTGGTTGACGGTATGTGCGTCTGGAGACTTCCAGGTCTGCTTGTGAATGCGTCGATGCGGGAAACACGTAGAGCTTACGACTAGATTCCTGCCGCAGGCAAAGTCGATAAGTCGCTGGCCGCTATCGTTACATTCTTCATGGAGGCTGTGGCCTCCAGTGGTCCCCCGGTGCCAACTTTCATTTCCGACTTTCGCGTTAAAGTCTCCCAGCAGCAATTTGACGTCGTTTATTGGAAGTGAGTCGAAGAGAGTTTCAAGGCGGGCGTAGAACTCGTCTTTTATTGCGTCTTCTTTAACTTCAGTGGGGGCGTGCACATTGATGAGCCAGAGATTGAAGAATCGAGTCTAGATGCGAATCGCACACAGCCGTTCATTTATGGGTTTGAAGTCAGTAATATGCGGTTTGAGGCGATTGTTCACTATAAATGCTACTCCAAACTCCTTGCGGCCCGATGGTTTGCCACTTGTAAAAATTGTGTGCGATTTCTTGTCATTAATCTCGCTGCCAAGCCAATTTGTTTCCTGGACTGCAGTAATGCTCAGTTTGTACTTTTCGACCTGTTGAAGGAGGGCCTTCTCGGCCCCCGGTTTGTTCAGGGAGCGTACATTCCAGGATCCGAAAGAATAATCCTTTAGCCGTTTGCGTGGTCGTCGTTGTTGATCCGTCCAATCCGAGGCTTTTGTTCCAGGTTTCTTGACATGGAGTGGTTTTTGCAAGGACGAGTTGTCAGCACGTCGCCATTTAAAATATTGTAAGCATATAATTATTAGAAACCGAATAAATAATCAGTATTGCTAAAATATTACTCATTTTATTAAATAATATTAAAATATGCTCTTATTACCCCCCCCCCCCCCCCCCCCATATCAAAATGATTTAATTGCTACAATAAAAAAAATCCCCCTATCCAAATAAAATTGATCATTGCAACCGAACAATGTTATTTCAATTGGAAAAAATACATTCTTTAAAATTCCTCATTGGAAAATATTTATTGAAACCACTTTATTTTTTGGTAGAAGGTGAAAAATCTCCTATTTTTACATGTCGGTGAATTCGTTATATTTTCCCACATTGCACGCCCGGAGAGAGCTTTGTGTTTTCTGATAGCCTTGCGTATGAAACATTTTTATTTATTTGCTCGTACTTTTTTTTTATTCTCAGGGCAGCAACATTTCGTTCAGCGTAAATTCATTTTTATTGGAAGATTTAAAAAGAAGCCGCATAGTATCTGAGGTTATTCATATTGCTAATAGTTCGCGGGGAGATTTCCGTTATTTTTGTTTAGATCTTCTTGACTGAAACCATAAGACAGAAAAATGCGTTTAGTGAATGTGGTTTTTTTGTGTTTATAATAAAAAAGAGTCGTTTGTCATGTACGTAAAATTTTTATTTAGATTGGAAGCTCGTAAAGTATTGAAGCCTATATAAAATGAATATTAAACTTTAATTGAGTTTTTTTTTGTTGTGTACTTTATAATAGAATTTAATTAAATTAATCAGTCGTGTAGGTACAAGTAAACGAGCTATATGAACAAGTTTACTGTGTTAAGGATGATGTGATAACGTTTAACACCTCACCTTGCTTATCCACTGTCTTTAGGAAGCCCGGAAATTCTCCATCTTTTTTCACAAGACGACAAGGCTAGGGTTCCACTGGGCATCACGGCAGCTAATAAACAGGCG
Organism: Chloromyia formosa; assembly: GCA_964017055.1. Lineage (NCBI taxonomy): Eukaryota > Metazoa > Arthropoda > Insecta > Diptera > Stratiomyidae > Chloromyia > Chloromyia formosa. Next base: position 14,426,823 of record OZ024817.1, read on the forward strand.
CCAATATTGATGCACGTCGATAACCGAGTTCGTTTAGCTGACTATGATTTTGTTGTGGCAGATCGGCACAAACTAATTCCTTCGGTGAATGCTGGCATCGAAATTAAAAGAGATGGAGAAGGGCAACCTGCTACTGTCTGGTAGTCGGGACCCACCTAGGTATATCACAGTTCGTAGTGGCAAACACTGTACGTGTACTGCCGAAACGCATGCTGCTGATTTAGAAAGACTCATCGATATTCCTTTTTTTGAGTCATTCGTTAAAACACAAGAAGGGACTGTGAAACCAATTTTTATTGCGACTTCGGATAGTGGGCCGGATGAAAACCTTCACTATGTTCGAGTCAGAGCTGGAGCTGTTAAGAATTTTCGAAAATATAATCTGGATGTTTATTATCTCGCAGGTTAGGTTAGGTTATAGAGTCTGCTGTACATGAGCACAGCACACATAGACCACAAGGGTCCCTTGTAATACCTCACCATCTCAAAACCATGAGATTCTAGTCGTCGAACCAACCGGAGCTGTCAATGAATCGATATAGATGACCAGCACTTACGCCCTTCAGGTCATCCAGGTCTATGAAATAGAAGTACCCCAAAGTGTCCTTTCTTCTACCGACCAGCGCAGGGCAGGTACATAGGAAATGATGTATAGTCTCCTCCTCTTCCTCGTCTTCACAGCTTCTACAATATTCATTGTACGCAAGCCCCAGAAGCCTCGCATGCTTACCCATCGGGCAATGCGCCGTAAGGATCCCCACGACTTTCCTAAGATGCTTCCTCTCCAGCATCAGCAGCCCTGAGGAGCGGCTAGGATTGAAGTTCGGCCAGACCTGTCTTGTAATGTTGCAGGTACTTCCATTTAGCCATCTGATGTTAGCGCGACTTAGAGCTCCTATCTTGACTTGACTAGCTTCTTGCAAGATTCTATGGGTATATCGACAGTTCGAAAACATCCCATATCCATATTAGTCCTACCAGCCCGAGCCAGTTCGTCTACCTTGCAGTTACCGCCGAAGCCACTATGCCCTGGAATCCAGCACAAAGTGAAGTTGAAAGAGTCGCCAAGCTCTTTGATAGCTGAGCGAAATCTAACTAGGGTTTTTGAATTGGCAAGCACCGCGTCCAAAGATTTGATCGCCGCCTGACTGTCAGTATAGATAGTAATATTCCTTACCGACACGACGTTACCTCGTAACCATGCAAGAACTTCGGCAATTGCAGTAATTTCTGCCTGAAAGACACTGCAGAGAGCTGGGAGACGGAGTGACAAGCAAACATCTAATTCCTCCGAGTAAATCCCAGTGCCCACACCCACTTCCGAAGGTATTAGGCTAGTGTAGCCCTTGTCGAGAGAGTACACCGGCGTAGTATAATCCGTTTCTTCTGGAATGGCCAGGTTGTTCAGTATAGCAGCGTGACCATAAGTAGACTCCACCCACAGCCCAGTCTCCCTAAGACGAATTGTCGATATCGCAGCCACCTGCTCAGCCCAAATGTCTAAGGGAACCAAATTAAGCAGAACACCAAGAGCAACCGTCGGTGTCGTCTTGAGGGCACCCGTGATAACAATACAAGAAAGTCTTTGAACTTTATTCAATAGATTCCTGTAGGACACTTTGCTGAGCGCCTTCCACCAAACCACTACTCCATACATTAAAATGGGTCGTATCACCGATACGTATATCCAGAAGATCACCTTAGGTCGCAGGCCCCATTTCAGGCCGACAGCCTTCCTACAAGAGTAACGAGCGACAGTTGCCTTTGTCGCACGCTCCTGAATATTTGCCTTCCAGGATAGCTTGCCGTCGAAAATAAGTCCCAGGAATTTGACTTCTACACTAAGGACTAATCTGGTCCCATCCAGTATTGGTGGTATTATAGAAGGTAGGGTATTCCTCCTGGTAAAAAGAAAAAGTTCTGTTTTGGTCGGATTTACCCCAACACCAACCTGCCTAGCCCACTGAGATAGGATGTCTAGGGCATTCTGCATAATCTCACTAAGAACCCCAGAAAACTTTCCAGAGATAGCAATAGCAATGTCATCCGCATACGCAATGACCCTGCATCCCACCCTCTCCAGATCAAGCAGCAGCCTGTTAACCACCAGCTTCCAGAGAAGGGGGGACAGGACACCACCCTGGGGGGTGCCCCGAGCCACCTGTCTGCGTATTGGTGATGATCCTAGACTGGTGCAAATAACCCTTGATGTAAGCATCAGGTTGATGAGCTCACAGAGTGGGCCATCAACACCCAGGCTCAAGAGTGCATACGAGATAGCCTCCGGTTTGACATTATTGAAGGCGCCCTCAAAATCCAAGAAAGCAACTAGCGTATATTCCTACAACTCAGTGATTTCTCAATATATGATACCAATGAGTGCAAAGCTGTGTCTACCGATCTACCTTTCCAGTAGACGGACGAAGTGCATATAATAGAGTGGAGCGACGCATGGCACCCCTCAGCAAAGAACTCACAGGGTTGATTTTGTAACATAATCATTTTGGGTCCCACCTAAACTCAAAAAACCAGACAATCGACATAGAATTGGAAAAGAGAAATTTTGAACATGCAGGGCGTGTTTTATCGGAAGTTTGGATATCCGTGGATATTGAAGGGTTTCCTGTTGAGACCGAATATATCGATCCAGAGGTTCATACAAACGCTACGTTACCCGTTGATGAAGTATGGTACTCAAGACACGTTCGAGAGTTCTGGAGTATTTTCTCCAAATTGTCAAATGTAATTTGGAGAAATGCTGCGGTGTTCGACGATCAAGTCTCTGGAGCCTTCGCCTTGATGGTTTCCCATTTAAACCATTCCAACCTACAGGGTTTGTTAGACTTGTGGAATTTATCGTGCCTCGTAAAAAGAAATTAAACAGCACGTGCAAATGATGCATAACCAGAAAGGAACGCCTATTGCACCCAAAAAAAAATTCAACATCAAGGGAATGCCTCTTATTGGCAGTATTGAAGAGTGGTGTCATTCCCCATGGACCATAGACTAAAACGAATATCCACTAACTAAAACCTTATTATGCTAATAGTGAAGCTGTTAATATAAAATACAATTAATAAAGAACTATTCGTCAAATGATTTCTGAGTTTAAACAATAATTCAATTTTCATCATGAAGAAATTGATAAGTGAAAAATGTGACGTGACGTAAGGATGATTGACAAAAATCGCGTGACGTATTATGTGGACGGCCCCAAAACAACAATCAAATATTATTTGAAAAGTACATTTAGAGCTCTAAACAGCTCTAAATGTACTACTATTGTATACAAACATGGTGTGATGAAAATGGCAACGGCAGGAAGCACGCAAATGCCTCTCCAATTATTGCAGTCTGTAAGACTGCCCTTTTTTGAAAGTTTGATGATCAATCCTTCCTTCCACATACTGGGAAAGGTACCCGCGTTTCACGCTTCTTCAACAAATGAGTACAGCAACTCGGCAGTTAGGCTTGGCGCTGCTTGATAAAGTTCGGCAGGGATACCGTCGAGTCTGACGGCCTTTCCTCGTGGGGACCTTCTGATCCATTGTCCAGGAGAGTACGCGCATTGTAGAACCCAATCTTTACCATTGTATGATTGCCAAAAGGTGTAACCGTTGAGTCAGTCCTTATTCGAGACATAGTTGACATTTCGTTAGCATATAGAAGATTCAGATAGTACAAGTTGCTGGCATACACATCCTGTCCTTTGTTTTGCGGTTTTAACGAAAGGCCGTGGTACTATTTTTACACCCCACACCAAAGGGGGAAGTTTTACCTCAACCAAATCATCGCACCGCCATCACTGGCCGATTGACATCGGTTAGCAACCACTGCCGTTCCAGGGGGGGGGGGGGCACGCGGAGGACTATGGGAGAGGAATTTTTGCCCCTCCCCCTATAGTCAATTCTCTCTCTAGTTTCGGTGAGGAAGGATTGCTCTGTAAGCTTATAATTGGGGGATGGGGGGCAAAAACTCCTCTTCCATAGTCCTCCGCGTGGGCGCCCCCTGGAACGGCAGTGGTCACTGACCATTGCCAACCAACGTCAAGCCGCCAGTGATGGCGGCGCGATGATTTGGTTGAGGTACCCCTGTGGTGTGGGGTGTGAAAAAAATACCACGGCCTTTCCCTTTGAGGGCCTGTCGTTAAAACCGACAATCAAAGGACAGGATGTGTATGCCAGCAACTTGCACTATCCGAAATCTTTATATGCTAACGAAACGTCAACTATGCCTCGGATAAGGACTGACTCAACGGTTACGACTTTTAGCTATCGTACAATGACAAAGATTGGATTCTGGAATGTGCGTACTCTCCTGGACAATGGATCAGAAGGTCCCCAGAACGCACGATTTCTTCAATTAGAGAGTGAATTTCTGAGGTACAAATTAAATATCTTAGGAGTTAGTGAGATAAGATGGTGGAACAGCGGAGAATTCATCTCTCCAACGGGCAGCACTGTAATGTTGTATTCCGGTAAAGCTACCGGTAGTCGTCGTGAGTCAGGTGTGGGGCTCCTTTTAACCAGAGCCGCGCGAAACTGTCTCTTATCCTGGGAGCCGGTCTCTGACAGAATCTTGACCGCCAGGTTCCGGACCAAAATGAGGAACATCTCAATAATACAATGTTATGCCCCTACTGAACCCGACAATGTCTTGGCAAAAGACTCCTTCTACGAAGAACTAAACGCCGTTCAGAGCAGAACACCTAAAGGTGACATTGTAATGGTTATGGGTGATTTGAATGCGAAAGTTGGCGCTGATAACTATGGGCTCAGACATGTAATGGGGAGACACGGTCTTGGTGATCGTAATGACAACGGTGAAAGATTTGTAGAGTTCTGCAACTTTCACAGTCTCTTCATCGGTGGTACTATGTTTGAGCATAAGGACCACCACAAAATCAGTTGGTCCTCTGTTGATCGGCGCAGAACACAAAATCAGATCGACTATTTTGCCATTAGTAAAAGATTCAAGAGTTGCCTCCTGGACGTGCGAAACAAGAAGGGTGCCGATATTGGGATGGGAAGAGACCATTATCTTATGATCGCTAATGTTCGATTGCGTATTGCAGCCGCGCGCCGCCCCAGCGACGAAAGATCCAGGCCCCGCAAATTCAACACCGCTCGACTAAAAAATCCAGCTGTCTTACAACAATATAATGACCATCTTGCGCAAAAAGCGGCTGAGATAACTAGTCACCCAGATAGTGACATAAACGAAAACTGGGATGCCATAAAAAATGCGTACATTGATAGCGCAAATACCATCCTTGGCCCAAACCCGGATTGCCGGAATAAGCCCTGGATGTCCGACGCTTCATGGCAGCGGATTGTTGAAAGAAAGGAGCTGAAAGTTCGTTTGGCTGCAGCATCAGACGACAATCGAAGCAGCATCGAACTCCTTTACCGTCAGAAAGCTCGAGAAGTTCAGCGTAGTGTGCGACGCGATAAAAGAGTTTATGCCAATTCTCGTTTAGCGTCAGCAGAAGAAGCCGCTAGAAGTAACAACTTAAACGCCGTATACGGTGTCATCAAGGAGTTTACAGGTGGTCGTAACTCCTGCCAACATCCGGTGAAAGATAGTGATGGAAAGCTACTTATCTTGGAAGAAGATCAAATGAGGCGGTGGAAAGAACACTTCGCCGCGGTCTTGAACCGTGTAACCTCTGGTGAAGTTCCCCCTCATATAGATAATTTAGCTAACCATCAAAATGTGCGTATATGGTCCACTGCCCCGACTAAAGAGGAAATAGTCACTGCAATTATTGCACTAAAACGAGGAAAGGCCGCCGGACTTGACGGCATCCCTGCCGAACTTTATCAAGCAGCGCCAAGCGTAACTGCCGATTTGCTGCACCCACTTGTTGATAAAGCGTGGAATACAGAGACCTTTCCCACTGAGTGGAAGGAAGGTTTGATCATCAAACTTCCAAAGAAGGGTAGCCTCACAGACTGTAATAATTGGAGGGGCATTTGTGTGCTTCCTGCCGTTGCCAAGATAATAGCTAAAATCGTCCTGGAAAGACTAAAGGCCCACTTAGAAAGCACAATTGATGAAGAGCAGGCTGGCTTTCGATCCGGATTCTCCTGTGTCGATCACATTAACACCTTGCGAATCATCATCGAGCAATGCGCTGAATACGATTCTCCGCTTCACTTGCTTTTCATCGATTTCGAAAAGGCTTTCGATAGTGTGAACCGGGATTCTATATGAGCGGCCTTGCGCAGGAGAGGCATCCCTGAGAAGCTTGTGGCTATTATTAAGGCAACCTATGACGGCGCGAAATGTCGCGTTCTGCATAAAGGTAAGGTGTCGGGGGACTTTGAGATTCGCAGTGGAGTTCGGCAGGGGTTCATCCTCTCACCGATCCTATTCCTCATTGTGATCGGCGATGTGTTGCATGCAGCCCTATCCGGACTCGACAGAGGAATTCAATGGACTTTGACATCTTATCTACAACATCTTGACTACGCTGACGACATATGCCTACTCTCCCACAAAATCATGGATCTGTCCGCAATGGCGTTAGATCTCGAGAGGGAGGCAAGCAAGGTTGGGCTAAAGATTAATACCAACAAGACCAAGGTTCTTAGCCCGCCGTTGCGAAAAAGAAATCCGACACCTATTGCCATCAATATTAATGGGCAGCCTGTGGAGAAGGTGGACAACTTCGTCTACCTGGGTAGCATTGTTGCCGAAAATGGTGGTACGGAGCAGGACATCGCTCGTCGTATCAACCAGGCTAAACGCGCATACGGCATGCTGTCCAAAATCTGGCAGAGCAGTTATCTCAGCATCAAGACCAAGCTGGGCCTGTTTCGCTCCCTGGTACTATCAGTGCTTTTGTATGGGAGCAGTACATGGAAAGTTTCCGTAGGAGTTACCAGAAAGCTGCAAGTTTTCGTCAACTCATGTCTTCGTCGAATTTTAAGAATTTTCTGGCCCGAAACAATATCAAATGAAGAACTAAGTCGGCGTACGGGTCAGATGCCAATCGACGAATTGATACGCAGGCGAAAATGGCAGTGGATAGGTCACACATTGCGGAAGAGTGATAACTGCATTGCTATGCATGCCATGAAATGGAACCCCATTTCCAACCAAGGCCGACCAAGAGGGGGTCCTCGAATCACATGGCGTCGATCTGTGGCAAAGGAGTGTCAGGTACTGGGTAAGTCTTTTGGGGAGTTGCGCCCCATTGCCCAGAACAGAGTACGATGGCGCGCAGGAGTAGTTGACGCGCTATGCCCCGCTAGGGGTTAAGGCAAACTAGTAATTTATTTACAAATTTATTACAAAAAAAAATATAAGAAGATATCAAAATTACAATACAATTGCATTATGCAATAAACAGGATTGCGACAATCATGCACGCAATATGAATATTAATTGGCACACGTTAATGCGACAACATTTATCGCAAATGTATAACACATGTCTGTATTTAATTATTTTTACACAATATTGAAATGCGACTGGAAACTAAAGCCAGGTTGAAAACATCCTAGTACGTACGTTCCATCAAATTTATTGTATTTATTTAAATTACTACGAAAGGCTTAAACGTATCATTTTAATTGAATTACTCAAATAATAGTCAAATGAAACAATGCAGCAATATTATATAATGTAGTCATATTTTGATATACAATAATTCTGTACACGTTTCGGAGATAATATTTCAGCACTATTCACGTGCTAATTAAGTTGCCCTAAGTTAGATTCGATTGATCGATTTCTGTTCAGATGAACAAACAGTAGATAAAAAGGTCATCATCACATACAATTCTAACGTGTTTGGATGATAATTTATGATAATAATTAATTTAATTACCTTCAATCATCAGCGGGTTTCTTGTTGTCTGTCAATTCGCACGCTCGGTAGCCGTGAAGTCTCGGTCATTACTCCACGATGCTTTATCTAGAGAACATGGGTTCAATCCCTGCGGCGTCAACAAAAATTGCCTGTGGGTATTATTGGAGCTCCCATAGCGCTCCAAGCTCATCAGTAAAACAAGGCTCGGATAGGAGATGCATGCCAGCAACTTCACCTTTCGAAATCTCAATTGAAACGTCAACAATGCAAGGGGACAACAGGACGCTTTAGTGGTTAAGACCATGGAATCTTATTTCCGTGAGTCGTAGCCTTCATTTATTTTGGTTGGCTTGACCTTTAACTTTCTGAACATTTATGACTTTTTTTTGCAGAATCTGATGCAGTGCCAATTGGCCTCCACAAGATGACACTTGAAAAAATTAAACACATTACTATTTACATTTTTTCTTTGAAAAACCGTTACTGCACAATTTCAGCTGCAAGAGCGGCGTGAGATACATATATTGAGATCAGGAAGCATCAGAGAACACTTTAATATGAATATTTACAAAAAATGTAATGTGATTTCCACATTCTTTTCTGACAATATATCCATCTATGTATAGCATATCCGTAATAATGCATGATTCTTTTGTCTCGAGATCTTAAGTAGATGCTTGCATTATAATCATTATTCATCACGGCTAAATGTTAATTACTTTCCGTTGTGTCTTTCAAAAAGTCTATTAATGTACATACATATGTAACTTTAATGGATACTTGAGGAATATAATTATTTAATTAAGTGATGTAGATATTACATCGACCATATTAGCGACAATATCATTTTTATTATGTACTCTACGGTTAGATTGAAAAGTGAAAATGATTTACTCTTTTTTAATATATTCAATATAATATATTTATATTTAACAGCAATGTCCATGAATTTTATAATTTAAAATTAAAAGCACTTTATTCACTGCTATTATTCAAATTTAATTATCTCAGATGCATTTCCACTATTGTCGTCCTCAGCGAGTACATTTAAACCAGATTTGAATCGTTAACATGATTTTATTTATGTTAAAAATGAAAAAATTGTATGAAGAAATGAATGTGGAAATAACGGAAAGTTACTGTAATTATTTTTATTATATTAATATTTAAAGTTCAAAATTTTATATAGAAATTAATGTGAAAATAACGGAAAGTTACTGTAATTATTGCTATTAATCCCAGTGCATTTAAAAAATAAAACAAAAAAATATTAGGTGTACTACTTTGCTTCCGCCATTTTCCGACAGATGGCTGCATCGGTGAGGACTGGTCAAAATGCGTAGTTCAAAAGTGTCACAAAGTGAGTTTGGACGTCTGTCAACGTATCGAAATCCTCGCATTAGTAAAAGTTGTTCGCATTTTTAATAAGATTTGAGATTCAAAATGTCTGTTTTCGAGCCAAGTTCTCGTCATTTGCGGGAAAATTTGATCTTCTGCTTCCATTTGAAAAAAAAACTGCAGCTGGGGCTCATCGAATGCTCTCAGATACTTACGGTGAGGTTGCTCTGAGTGACAGAACATGTCGTGAGTGGTTTCAACGTTTTAAAAGTGGCGATTTCAATGTCGAGGATAAGCATGGTGGTGGGAGAAATTTTTTTTTCAAAGACGACGAATTGGAAGCACTGCTCGATGAAGATTCGAACCAAACGCAAGAAGAATTAGCTGAATCACTGGGAGTGACTTAGCAAGCCATCTCAAAACGCCTCAAGGCCTTGGGCATGATTCAGAAACAAGGAAATTGGGTTCCGTACGAGTTGAAACCGAGAGATATTGAATATTTACATACATGCGAACAACTGCTTCAAAGGCAGAACCGGATGGGATTTCTACATCGCATCGTAACCGGCGACGAAAAATGGGTCCGTTACGATAATCCCAAGTGCAGAAAGTCATGAGGAATGCCCGGACATGCCTCAACGTCGACTGCAAAACCAAATATTCACGGCGCCAAGGCTATGCTTTGCATTTGGTGGGACCAACTCGGTGTGATATACTACGAGCTACTGAAACCGAATGAAACTATCACAGGATATCGCTACCGAACGCAATTGATGCGTTTAAGACGAGCATTAAAGGAAAAACAACTACAGTACCAAGAGAGACACGATAAAGTCATCCTCCAGCATGACAATGCTCGGCCACACGTCACAAAAGTGGCCAAGACATTGTAATGAACCATATTATGGTCTGGTAGTGCTGCTCCCACTAGCAAATTGAAGCAACACCTGATGAGTAGTGATCTGTTGGTGGTACGAAACCAGAGGCCGAGGGTCCCATTACACCCGGACCCAGGTGCGACCGTGTGGGCCTCTGATCCGTCCGTCAACCATTCCATTCTTATCGACTATTTTTTTTATTCCCCATTTTTACCTCCCCTGTTTGTGTTGTCTTCCCCAGGCCTATGAATTTTTGTTAATACGTAAAGGACAGGGGCAACGAGCGGCGAAAACCCCACCTACATCTCCCGAACTGAGCTACAGCAACCATAGGTCACTACTTAGCTCGTTGAGGGGCCTTTTTCTTCGCCAGATGGCATAGCCCGACCTACACGGTCATATGCTACCTTAGGCTCCGTCCCCATGGGCATCTTCAGCACCAAACCGTCCGTTACAACATACTTGGAAACGCTGAAATGGGTAATTTTGTCCCACCCGCCGTACTCTCCAGACATTGCCGCTTCCGACTACCATTTGTTTCGTTCCAGGGCGCACGGCCTTGCTGATCAGAATTTTCGTTCGTACGAGCAAGTCGAAAAATGGATCCAATCATGGATCGCGTCGAAAGACGCCTCCTTTTTCCAAGATGGATTCCGAAAATTTCCGGAGAGAGGGCGAAAATTGTCGCTAGCGATGGACAGTACTTTGAATAATACATCTGTAAGTACTTTTTAACAATAAGCTATTAATTCCAGGAAAAAACGGCGGAAGCAAAGTTGTACACCCAACATTTAATTTTATTACAGGGTTACGATCAATTTTGGCACCTGAAAGGACGGAAGGGTTAGATTACGCCGGGCTCATAACATCTGGGACCCATAAAGAGCCGATTGTCACCTATAGGCTCATATGATCTGAGAGGGAAAAGGATCTATCCTGATTGGAAGGCTTCCTCCTTTAGATATCTTCGTTCGCCTTTGTGCCACAATTTGTAGATTGGCTGAAGCAGCAGTCTCTGCACGGGACTTTGTTGCTTTTTTTTGGAGTCTTTGCGAGTTTGATGCATAGTCACTTCCATTAGGTTTTCTCTTTTGTCTTTAATAGTAATTGCGGGTAGTTAGTTTTTTTTAGTTTTTCCTTTTATCACGGGCAGACGTGCGATACCTCCTTGTACGTCAATGGAGGAGTGGTTCAACACTGCAGTCAGCCATGTTGAACCACTCCGCCATTCCCGACAGCTGAGCTGGTCTGCCAGCGCATGTCACGGCCACCCGTGGAGAGGGTTTTTGTTCAATCAATGTTGTCTTCTGGCCTTCACTGCCATATCAACCCTCGTCTTCTGGAATCCATTATTACAACTTCTTTCAAGGTTTTGTTCGTGTTGAGAATCATTGAAGGGAACGAATTCTTCTTTAGCAACTGGAAACTTCCTGTGTTTATTGTTTCAGCTACTTTTTTAATATAATGTCTTTTACCCATGACGACAGTATCCCGTCCTTGATCTGATTTTATAAAACAGACGTCTTTTTCTTTTAGAAAATGCCGCATATTTTTGTGTTTTTTTTTTATTTTTTAAATGAACTGGTATTAATCAAAATAATAACAGTAGCTTTTCGTTATTTCCGCGCAGGGCGCCCGAATATATGATTCTGCCTCGTCCAAATTTACCGGAAGTAGGTGGCAGGAGCGCGCAAAGGTGATGAGTGAGGTCGACGAAGTACCTCCCCATTCAGGCTTGCGCTAAATCAAAAATCTTGTTGTCCTCTTTCTGAGAAACAAATTCTGCTTCGCCAAAGCTTGCCGGAAGTCGGTGGTAGGAGAGATTCAGTTTACTACCAATGTCAATGGTAATGCCAGTAAGTGAGTAGCTCATGCGACAAGTTTAGTTCACTATTCCACGCGTCACAGTTCAATTCCAGCCAGATTATAAATTTTCCAGTCAGAACTTTGCTCAAAGCATATCCACTGCTCACAATAACTTTAAACTGAAGGTCAACCATAATTGAGTTGTCAAACGCATCTACCTGGTCTTGGATCACCAAGGGAAGGTGAACGACGTTACCAGTATCAGTGACAGCACCAAAAACCTTCCAAAAAACTATCCAACGCGTCCAGTCAGTGCACTTCCTTTTTATCCTTTTCTTAATATATCCTTGTATTTTCTTTTCATTTGATTTAGGGAAAATATCATACCAATTTCTCGTCAGGGATCAATATCCGCGTCCTTTAATCCCTTACAGCTTACACCATGAAAGCTTGGTGTAAGAGATTAAGGGAGCATACCATACCAAATACAATATTTATTTAAAAAAAAAACTTTCGAACACCTACCAATGGCTTTAAAGACGGACACTACTTAATCGAATCAATATTCAAAGTTATCTTATCTCTAACTGAATGCTCCAATCCAAAATTCAGACACTAATCACAAGCAGAAATCATGCTTGTCCGAGACAACAGAAATATATCTTCCCTTCTGGATTTTGGTCCTGCAAGAAATCCATGCGTAAAATCAATAAGAACTGATTCCCCGATAGCTAAAAAATCGTACTCCCTGACAATTCATCCATGACCCATGGGTTCCTTTTATTCTAATCTCCTCAATAGTCCCTGGAGTCTCCTCGTTTCGATCCACTCATCCCAAGAATGTTGAAATTCAAAAAAAAATATTGTGTGGTGTTTTTGCGTCTTTTATTATTTATGTTAAAGACGGGATATACTCGTACAATAAAAACGACAAAACAAACTAATCTCGCAAGCGAAAAGGATCACATCGAGGAAGTGTAATGGACGGTTTGGTGGGCATCCGAAGATGCCCGTGGGGACGGAGCCTAAGGTAGCATAATTGACCGTGACGGTCGGGCCGTGCCATCTGGCGAAGAAAAAGGCTCCTCAACGAGCTAAGCAGTGGCCTATGCTTGCTGTAGCTCAGTTCAGGAGATGTGGGCGAGGTTTTCGCCGCTCGTTGCCCCTGTCCTTTATGTATTAACAAAAATTCATAGGCGTGGGGAAGACAACACAAACAGTGGAGGTAAAAATAGGGAATAAAAAAAAAAATAGTCGATAAGGATGGAATGGTTGGTGGACGGATCAGACGCCCAAGCGGTCGCACCTGGGTTCGGGTGTAATGGGACCCTCGGCCTCTGGTTTCGTACCACCAACAGATCACTACTCATCAGGTGCTGCTTCGATCTGCCGGTAGTAGCAGCACTGCCAGACCATAATATGGTTCATTACAGGTGGTTCATTACAGAAGCGAAAAGTGCAATGCGACAGAAAGAACGATAATTCATCGGTTGTTGCTCATCAGGAAAGCCACAAGATAGGATTCAAGGATGTCGGGAGACGAGTAACGCGGGCCACACACTGTCGAACACGAACCTGTGGTACAAGTTTCCTCAAACACAAATCCGCGTCATCATGAGCCTTTGCGAGGTCTGGGGTTGAAGGCGAGGTCGTGCGAATCGGCTCGCGGACCTAGGTACCCAAAATTCATCAGCAAGTGAAAAGTTTGACTTTTAGTTATCGTTGCTGAAGGATGGGTAATAAAAAGGCGTTCGTTTCCGACTCGCCCGTGTTATAAACAAAAAAAAATCCACAGGTCCTCACGGCATACAAATAGCCAGGGAGACCACTGCGTGTTTAAAGCCCTCATCGCGTTTTCTTCCCGACTGTAATTAGTACATAGTTTTGATATGTGCCATCACGGAACCCAAGCAGCATAAATGTTATTGTTATATAAAAAGTCATAATAGCGTTGTTTGAACGCTTGTCAAATGGAAAATTTAATTTATTTAAACAATACTATTATAACTTTTTAGAAGACAATAACATTTTCGCTGTTTGGGAATATCAAGTCTGCCTAAAGAAATCCTGCCGGAAATGCCTTTTATTGAATTAAATAAATGTGAAAAAATTGGGTCGCACAACCCACATGGCAGTTTCTAATAAAATATATGGCAGGATGGGCCAAAGGTGATATTTCAGATCGACAAACGATCTTAATCGCGTTTTCCGCTAAATTAAGTGTCAAGCCAAGGGTTTTAATGTCCGACTGCCTCACACTCGCAGAGGACGTGCTAAGAGGTCTCATCATTGCTTCCGTAAAACGACAATTGGGGTTAGAGACATTACTCATTCTATACAAGTGACTCCTCAGATCAAGTGCCCTGAAAGGAGACTGCAAATGATTCTCACCCTGTTTCTGCCGAAGCCCAGCAATTCCAAGGAGTGCTTGCGTAAATAACCTGAAATAAAAAATTTCGATTGTTTCAGGCGAGGGAGGGTTTCCCAGTGAGCAGCGGTTACTAAATATTCCTACTCTCTTATGTGGTTTTGTCCTACATAGAGGGATACCACCGAAGGGTTTCGGCCCTATAAAACCTCTTAAAAATACGGCCTCGATGGAAACTGCACATGGCTCAGGAAGGGAGTTGAGTCATCTGATTAGACGTACATACCTCACATCACTACAGTACCCCAACAGTCAATTGTTTATCCATATAGGGGATGGCACTACGTATCATTTACGGATAATTAAACATTGAAAAGTATAAATTCACACTCACACACTCTTTCATTCACATCCTAAATATTTCCTAAAAATATTTGCACTTTAATTAATAATTCTCGTTACCCAAGAATACAGCAATTAATTTGTTAATAGCCCGTTCATTCATGATAATACTTATATTGTATATACTATACTTACGAGTATCTCTCTCCCCTCAGGCTTGCATTAAATTGTAGGAAATACGTTTTTCATCACTTGTCGCTACTTTTTTTTTGCCTTCTTATACGGCCCATTTACAGCAGAAATTAATCTGAAATTTTCTTCACATGCTAGAGGGGTGTCCATAAAAATTGTATAATGATGAGCGATCAGTAGCATCATGTTGATCGTTACTGAAGACACCAAGTATACAGCATACATTATTCAGAAAAAAAAATGCCAAATTGTCGTCTCAAATACCAATTAATTAGTTTGTCTTATAATTTGTCACTGTCATATGGGTCAAGTTCGAACCGAATGAAGGAGTTAAAGATAGTTCTCGTCTCGGATATTATGTAAAAAAAAATATGAATAAATAGAAAGAGATGGAAGCGGCTTGTTTCGGAAGTCACTGGAAGGAGCTTTGAAGTTAATTACTAGTAGCAACAGCAAGTATTTGCGACATCTGATTCTTGGCTGTCTGTAAATATGAATTCGTTTTCGTTGGTGACTGGCGAAAAATCGATGGCCAAGTCTCAAATCTACAAGTTAATTAATCTTTCTCGTGCAGCTATCAAATACAGTACATTTTTTCTAGCTGGGATACCATTGTAAGCTAATAAATTTCTTAAGCGTAGTCCACATTTCTCAGATTTTTAGCCGTGCGCTGTATTTTAGGTGCTAATCAACAAACAAAAAAGAGACATACCCTCAAGTCTTATTTTTTTAATCATTGGATTTCTACGAAATTTTGCTAGAAAATTGAATATAGGCAGAGTCAGCTTGTTGTGAACTCCAGTCAGTCCCATAGGTCGTTTCAGTTAGCGACTGCAATTTTATTAATATAGGTGTGTTTTGCTAGGCATACGATCGTCGCACATTATTTGCGATTAAAGCACGAAGCACTATTTGTGTGTAATGTGTATCTTTCCATCGTCGTGCCTAGCAAAACGCACCTTAGGTGTGAGTTCCTAGGCGGCGACTGAACGGCTTGCGTTTGCAACTGGGAAAAAAAACTATCATAACGGAGCACGTGTTTACGTGTATTTAATGTGTAAGTACAACTACTGCTACAGCCTGCATTCGACGACTACGACTAAACTAGAATAACCAAGATAGGTTAGCCTGGAGGGGCGAGAGCAACTTATTCTGGATACCCAAATAAACTTATTTAGGCAAAAGAAATGTATGCGTTGCATATTTCATATTTTGTCTCGTGTACATGCTGGCATGCTAAACTAAAGGCCTTAAGCCGTACATTCCGTTAGTAGTTTAGTCTAGAGTATGTAATAATAGGTTAGGTTAGGTAGGGTGGCAGCCTAACGGCTCCGCATAGACCGCTGAGGTCCATAGCGATACCACATAAGTATATCAGGTATTCATCCCGTGTCGTTACTGGCCCCTACCAGAAGATCTTCGTTGAGCTTGAAGGAACCTGACTCATTGGCGAAGCTCAAGAGGCTTCTTCAACTGAGTCCTGCGACTCCTTCAAGATCGTTGAAGAAGTGAGCTCCTAGGAACTTTAATCTCCTTCAAGCGAGTGCAGGACATTCGCATAGAAGGTGCTTTATAGTTTTTTTCGTGTTTGATATTTGGCAATTCCTGCAGTCATCGCTAGTTATTAGCTTTAGTCTGTGGGCGTGTTCCCCTATCAGGCAGTGGCCCGTTAGTATGCCCACTAATAGTGCACACTGACTTCTGGGCAGTCCCAAGAGGCTTTCAGTTTTCCTTTTGACATAAGAATTCCAGAATATTTTCGTTACTCTGGAGTCGTTTGTATTAAGCCAGTTGGTTTTGGCCTTCTCGCGCATACGGTCGTCCATCATCTTCTAGCATGTTTGTATTGGCGTCGAGAGCTCTTGGGCTGCCCCTCGTTCGAGGGTAGCCCCCTGTTTGACTAGTCCATCCGCTATTTCGTTACATAGAACCCCGCTGTGGCCCGGAACCCACCAGAGTTCCAGGTTCCTAGCTGATCCCAGAGCTTGTAGAGCTGTTAGGCAGTTATGCACTGTCTTTGACTTAATTGTGACGGACTGTAGCACCTTCAGCGCTGCTTGACTGTCCGAGTGTATGACGATTCCACCCTTTTTCCGGGATGATATCATCACCTCAGCTGTCTTTTGGATAGCAAGCACCCCCGCCTGGAAGATGCTGCACTCATTCGACAGTCTGTAGGAAAGGCTGCATGGAAGTTCCGACGAGTAGACTGCTGCACCAACTCCGGCTTCCATCTTGACGCCATCCGTGTAGAGGTTCAGCGCCTTTCTGCGTCCATGATCAACTACCGGGATCTGGGTATAATATATTGACCTCGAAGTTTGTGTTGAAACCTATTTGTGGTTTCATATAGTCAGTATTAATAGATGACAGCCTAATACTGCGTTGGTCATATGGCCTATCTTTGAAGTACCCTGCCTCTTTAAGCATTAGGGCACATTTAGCTGCCTCATTCTTCAGATATAGGCCGATCGGAGGCAGGTTTAGAAGGGTGTTCAGAGAGAGCGAAGATACTGTTCTTAAGGCACCAGTGATCCCTAAGCAACATAGTCTCTGTACCCTCTCCATTTTCTGTATGATTCTTTTCGTGTTGAGTGCTGTCCACCAGATCACAGCTGCGTACGTTAGTATCGGTCTTATGACAGCCGTGTATATCCAGTGAATTATTCTCGGTTTGAGACCCCACTTTTTGCCAAGCATGCTTTTGCAGGTGTAAAAGGCGATGCGTGCCTTCCTGTTTCGTTCCTCGGCGTTACGACCCCAGTTAAGTCTACTATCCACGATCATCCCTAAGTACTTTGCATGGGTTGACAAAGTTAACTCGGTGTCATCCATCTTTGGCAGGATAAATTCCTGAATTCTGGTTCTCCTTGTGAAGAGGACTAGTTCAGTTTTCTGAGGACTTACACTTAGACCTCTTCTATCCGCCCACCTTAGTATCTTACTGAGAGCCATAGTTATAAGTTCTGACAGTGTGCTTGCCTGATACGAGTACCACGACATTGTCTGCATAGGCTACCGCACGTATTCCGGACGATTCGAGGGATGTTAGTAAATTATTCAGTACGAGTATCCATAGGAGCGGCGATAGCACTCCCCCTTGCGGAGTGCCTCTCATCGTACTCTTGGTGACTTTAGCACCTCCCCATTCAAACGTTACTAGCCTATTCGAGAGTAATGCTTCGATCCATTTCCTTAGAGTAACATTCACCTCAGCAAGTTCCAGGGCCCCCACTATAGCCTCCCTAGTGACGTTGTTGAAACCCCCTGCTATGTCCAGGAATGCACCAAGAGTGAATTCTTTGTATTGAAGGGATGTTTCGATCGTGGAGACCACCTCGTATCGAGCGGTTTCTACCGATTTCCCCTTCATGTAAGCGTACTGAGTCCTAGATAGGTACGAAGGGTGGATGGTTTCCCTAATGTATCTATGCATTTTTCCATTGTTTTTAGCGGAAAGGACGTTAGACTGATAGGTCTAAAGTCCTTAGGATTGACATGGCTGCCCTTACTAGCTTTGGGGATAAACACCACTCTAGACTTCCTCCACGCCAGAGGTACGTAGCCTCAGGGCCGTCGAGAGAAAATTGCGGGCCCGGTACTCAACTTTTGTAGGGGCCCATATATGGCGACCGGTACCTCAATGAACAACAAAAAAAGATCAAAGCGTATGTTTTTTTTTGTAGGGGCCCATATATGGAGAGCTATCGGTCGCCGACCTTCGACCTTCAAAACATACAGGCGCGCCATCTACCGCGTTTGTCTCGATCATATTTGAACCGCCCTCGCACAATGAGCAAAATTTGCATTCTAAGCGCAAGACCCTAACGTACAAAATCATCAACTGAAATCGCTGTGGGCTATCGTGGCTGATGATTTTTAAAGATTACTAATCCTGAGAGTATTAAGTTTCTCACAGTAAAGTGGAGGCACGTAGAGCTAGTTTTCAAAACTCAAGTTGAAAAAAAATTAGGGGTGAATTTGACCTGCTTTCATTGGCAGCAACTTTTCATAATTTTCGAAAACTGTAATTGGATTTTTTTTTATGCCAATACATTCTTAAAGGCATAACATTTAAGGATAAAACCATTAAAAGATATTATAAGCAAATTGAAGGACAGGATCTTAAAGGAAAATTCGCCTTGAAAATTTTGAATATGCCTTTCGTACCAACTCTCTTCACTTTGACAACCATTTTTTTCTTTGTGGATACGAAATTGGATAAAGTCTTTTGGCAGAAAGAAAGTTTGGAATGTCTATATACTATGATAAAACTTAAAAACATAAACAAAACAAGCATGTGGAAATTTTGGGTTTTTTCCACTACGGTCCCACTGTGCGACGTCGGGCTGTTGCGCCACGATGATGATGATTGCCGCTATTTAACAATTATTAGTTTAGTGCAGATGAAATGTCGGATTTTTCAATGACATGAAGTTGCCTGCAATTTTTATGTATCAAACTGCCACCAGGTGGCGTTAGTGATACATATTGAAATGCAAATACTGCTACCTTGGCTTATGGAGTCATTTTGGTTTTGCACTTTATAGTGATCGGTGAAAAAAAAGAAAAAGAACATGGAACCGAGTCAAAGGCGGCTAATTTTCCTTTACGAATAGAGTGAACATCGTACAACGCAACGGAAGCAACGAGGAATATCAACAGGGCATTTGGACCTGATACGGTTAACGAACGAACCACTCAGCGGTGGTTCGAAAAATTTCAATCCGGAGATATGAAAATTCGAAATGAGCCACGTGGAAACCCAGGACCATCTATCGATAACGACGAGCTGCGTGCATTAGTGGAGTCTGATCCTCGCCAAACCATAAGGGATCTTGCGAAGAAATTTGGCGTGCACCATTCGACAATTTCCCGCCACTTGCAACAACTTGGAAAAGTGAAAAAGCTTGACAAGTGGGTTCCGCATGCTCTTACCGACCAAAACACGGCGTGTCGAATGGAGATGTCTAGTTATCTTCTCTCCCGCAACAAAAACGAACCGTTCTTGAACCGAATTGTAACTTGCGATGAAAAGTGGATACTATACGATAATCGTCGCCGATCGACCCAATGGCTAGATGCCGATGAGGCTCCAAGACATATGCCGGAACCAAGCATTCATCCAAAGAAAATAATGGTGACTGTTTGGTGGTCTGTAGTTGGATTTATCGACTATTCGTTCTTGCAACCTGGCGAAACCATCAACGCTGAGAAATACTGCGCTCAACTGGACGAAATGCATTAAAAATTGACAGTTCAACGACCTAAGCTAGTCAACAGGGATGGAGTTTAACTGCTTCATGGCAACGCGCGACCTCATGTATCGAGAACAAAAATTGAACGAGTTGCGCTATGAGACTCTTCCTCACCCGCCATATTCACCAGACCTCTCGCCAACAGATTACCATTTCTTTAAACATTTGGATCACTTTTTGACAGGAAAACAGTTTATCAATGAAGCAACTGTCAAAAATGCCTTCGAGGAGATTATTTGAACCAGAAACTCGGACTTCTACGAAACAGGAATAAATGCGCTTGTATCTCATTGGGAAAAGTGTGTCGTATCCGCTGTTACGTATTTCGATTAATAAAATTATCTTTATGAAAAGTTACAGCTGTTCAAAAATTTACTACTGAATCCGACACCTAATATTTATGAAATTTAGGACTTGTCCTACTAACGCTTTGTCTTTAATTAAGTAGTATATAACACTTGATCCAGTCCATACACAAAGGACTCATTTAATAAATTAACTAATTAATATACGAGTATATACCGAAGATGAAAACCAAAAAAAGACTTAATTACAACGCTACAAGTCTCGTGATGCTTCAATTCCCAATATTTTCTAATTTAATCTCTTTTTAATTTGCTTTCAGCCACAAGTCAGATCCACTGATCACCTGTCAAAGATCGGCATTGTAAAAATGGAAAGGTATTTGCATTCCTGATATTTTTAAAAGACTGTGTCGCCTGGCCAAATACCCGTAGTCAACAGATGATCAGCGAAATGTATCTAAATGAAGCGAATGATGCCACCACTCTCAGAATTATCTTAGCTGAGCTGAAAGCGCCATCCTCAAAACAAACAGCTTGTTACGTCTTAACACAATGAAGACGTCAGGTCACAAGTCATTGAAATCATGTATTGCCAAAATATTTACACTATGACATAGTGGCCAATATTAAAACAACAAGGTAAGCAAATATTTAAAAAAAAAAACATAATTTTACTTTCTAGTCGAACAATGACTAATTGCAATGCTTAAATCAATTACACGCAAAACAACTAATCGACGCGACGTCAGGAGAGATTTTCAATCCAATTCATCTAATAGTCTGCTCGTCACAAGAATTCTTCACACGTCTATGTCATTTCATCCCAAAATATTATTACGAGTATTATAAGTTAACATTAGACGCGTATTGTTTTGGACACATGCCAGATAATCGGAAAATCTTTGTCAACATAATAAGAAGAAAAGAGTAGAATTTTGGTAAACTCTTTAAGCTTCCGCAGCAGACAAACAAACTTAATTAGATCACTATCAAATCCGTTACTCTATGAATACGGCCAATTCGAAATACAAAGGTGGAGTGTGCTCACTAGTTTGATGGCTGAGAATATTTTGTTTATTTTGAGCGATTATTGAGAGTTTTGACAATTTTCCAGATGTCTAAATTTAAAGTGAAAGTCGTGAATAATTTTATATTTAGAAATCAATATCACGGGTAAATTGGAATTATATTATATTGGCATCCGAAAAGTTTTAAATTGTCGTGTGGACTAGCAAAAGAAATTATGTATACCGGAAAGGGAAAAGCACTTTGATTTATATTTTTAGTTTTTTTTTTATACCCGAGGTAACAAACCAGCGGGCACCGACAACAAAGCGATTGATTTGAATCGCACTAACATACACAAGGCGCCCAAGGTCGTGGAAAAATAGAGTCTCTTTCTATTAGCCTAAACTAAACAGTGGGGGGCAAAGGCCTTTTCCATAGTCCTCCGCGTGGGCGCCCCCTGGTAACGGCAGTGTATCAAATCGCTGACGGCCAATGTCTTAGCGATAAGACAGTTTGGAAAAGGCAGATAGCTGTAGCCTGAATAGCTGACGAACACCTAAGCGTCTCAGCTTTAGTAGGATGGAATGACCTACATAGTTGGACCTGCAACATAGTTGTGTGAACTCCAGCCCGTTTATTAAACCATCTGAAGCAACTATCTCCGAGGCCATCCCCTGAATGGGGTTAAGCGACGTGCTGACAACTCGTCCTTGAAAAAACCACTTCATGTCAAGAAAACTGGAACAAAAGCCTCGGATTGAACGGATCAACAACGACGACCACGCAAACGACTAAAGGACTATTCTTTCGGATCCTGGAATGTACGCTCCCTGAACAAACCGGGGGCCGAGAAGGCCCTCCTTCAACAGGTCGAAAAGTACAAACTGAGCATTACTGCAGTCCAGGAAACAAATTGGCTTGGCAGCGAGATTAATGACAAGAAATCGCACACAATTTCAACAAGTGGCAAAACATCGGGCCGCAAGGAGTTTGGAGTAGCATTATTAGTGAACAATCTCCTCAAACCGCTTATTACTGACTTCAAACCCATAAATGAACGGCTGTGTGCGATTCGCATCAAGACTCGATTCTTCAATCTCTGGCTCATCAATGTCCACGCCCCCACTGAAGTTAAAGAAGACGCAATAAAAGACGAATTCTACGCCCGCCTTGAAACTCTCTTCGACTCACTTCCAACAAACGACGTCAAATTGCTGCTGGGAGACTTTAACGCGAAAGTCGGAAATGAAAGTTGGCACCGGGGCACCACTGGAGGCCACAGTCTCCATGAAGAATATAACGACAACGGCCAGCGACTTATCAACTTCGCCTGCAGTAGGACTCTAGTCGTAAGCTCTATGTGTTTCCCCCATCGACGCATTCACAAGCAGACCTGGAAGTCTCCAGACGCACATACCGTTAACCAAATTGACCACGTCCTTATTTGCAGGAGATGGGCGTCTAGTGTGATAGATGTCCGCTCCTATCGAGGAGCAAACTGCGACTCAGATCATCACTTGGTGAAGACGTCCTACAGATGTCGAATATCCTCAGTGCGCCAATCGAGAATCAGCCCTCCCAAAATCTTTGCGGTTGATAAGGTTCTGAGCGATGTCACGACGGTGGCGTACACTATCACCCTTGAGGAAAGACTATTTCCTATGCTAAATAACATCAGCAACACAGGCGTCCATGGATTCTGGGAAAAACTCAAGGGTACCATCAGGGATGCTACATAACATCAGCAGCACAGGCGTCCATGGGTTCTAGGAAGAACCCAAGGGTACCATCAGGGGTATGGCAGAGAAGGTCGTGAGATATAAAGCTCGGCGAGCGCGAAACGACTGGTTCGACGAAGAATTCAAAATTTCACTTGACGAGGCCTATAGACAATGGATTCAACGAGGAACCAGAGCCAGAAGAGAAAAATAAGACGAGCTACGGCGAATATCGAATGGTATAATTAGAACTAAGAAACGTAAATACTTTGACGAACAGTTGCTGAATATTAACGAAAATTTAGCTAATAGGAACACCAGACAAGCGCACAAACTAGTAAATATTATTAAGAACAGCTATCAACCCAGGAACCAGGACTAGCCTTTGTGAGGACAAGAATGGAAACATCATCAACGACACCGAGGGCATTAACAAACGATGGGCCTCTTATTTTGAGGAGCTTCTGAATCTACCATCTAAAATCCCCACACGAGAAGCTCTCGACGCCATTGTTGATCTAAGCCCACCCATACAACCCCCGACAGTAAAGGAAGTTCATCTTGCGTTGCGATCACTAAAACGAAATAAAGCGCCGGGCGCAGACGAGATTCCAGCTGAACTGCTAAAATTCGGTGGAACGGGTCTATAGTAGTTAATGCCATACATAAATTACTCCTGCGAATATGGGAGGACGAGGTGATCCCAGATGATCGGTGCGGAAGCATCATCTGTCCAATTCACAAAAAGGGAGATACTTGTAAACTGGGGTGAGAGAATTACAGGGGCATATCACTAGTCTGTACTTCCTACAAAATATTGACGAAAATTCTGGAAAATAGAATAAAACCCTACGCAGAACGAATCATTGGCGCATATCCAAGGGATCATCAAGTCGACACAATTGGCAGCGTACGCCGACAACATCTACTTCATGTCCCGAAGATTGGCCGACGTAGAAGAACTTCTGCATACGCTCGATACCGCTGCAAAAGAAGTTGGACTACGTACATATCATCGAGGGTAAAACTATAATAATGATGCAATCGACGACAAGGACACCTGCACAATCGAGCATCAATGTGGGAGACCTCAACATCGAGTTCGTGAACGACTTCATACACCTGGCTTGTAACTTGTCAAGCGACGTCAACAAAACTGACGAAATCAGGCGACGGATACAGCTGACTTATAAGACTTTTTTCTCGGTTCTCCCTATAATGAAATCGAAGCACGTGCACAGAAACATGAAGCTCCGCGTGTACGAAACCATCATACGACCAGTGCCATGTTATGGCTGCGAACCATGGACCCTAACACAAGCCTCCGGAAACATGCTAGACACATTCGAGCGCAAGATTGCGAACGAGATGCATGGCGCATCCGGTACAACCATGAGTTGTATGAACTGTACAATGAGCTGGAAGTTTCGAAAATCGTCAAACCACAACGACTTCAATGGGCAGGCCGTGTACAACGAATGGACGATGATCGCATGCCAAAAACAGTAATGAATTGACGACGAGTCGACGGAGCAAGACTACGAGGACGACCGAGAGCTCGTTGGGAGAGCTCAGTATATGCGGACGCAGAGCAACTACTGGGCTTCCAAGACTGGAGGACGCGGTCACGTGACGGAAATAATTGGACAACGATCCAGGCGGTCAAGGCCCGACGTCAGGCTCTCGCGCCATGATGATGATGATGATGATGATGTTGTTGGTGTTAATCTTAAGCCCAACAGTGCTTGCCTCCCTTGTGATATCTAAGGCAATTGCGTTTAGATCCATGATTTTGGGGGCGAGTAGGTATATGTCGTCAACTTAGTCAAGATGTTTAGGTCCATCTAATTCTTCTGTATGGTCGATGCAACACATCGCAAACCACTATGAGGAAGAGGATCTGTGAGAGGATTCAGCCCAGCCGAACTCCACTGCGAATTTCGTAGTCCCCAAACAATTAAGTTTAAAGTAAAACGCGACATTTCAAGCCAACGTAGATTGCCTTAGTAACAGCCACAATCTGTTTAGGGTCACCTCTCCTGCGCAAAGCCGCCTATATTGAATCCCGGTTCACACTGCCGAAAGCCTTCTCGACATCAATGAAAAACAAGTGTAGCGCCGAAACGTAAAGGTTTAAGTGTAAACACGAGTCGGCTTTACGCGACTCATGTATCAGAACCTTACAAAGTTTCTCGTTTGTAGTTTCTTCTGCAGATTATGGTTAGTAAATCGGTCGGATCGCAATAAAAAAAAAGAAAAAAAAAAGGTCAGTCGGCCACGGGACAGATCCCACAGAACTGTCCGTAAAAAAACGGACGTCTGGTAGCCCTACGAGTACATACACCACTCATTACATCAAAATACAATACGAATAACTCAATCAAATGGCTCTGTTTTAGCGAACTTGACTCTCACCTAGTAGTAAATGACAGTGAGTAACAGAGATGCAAAGTATTGTATAACCGTAAGTGGAAGAGAGAGTGTCGCTGTATCTGTTAGGATCTTTAGAGGGGAAATAGAAAGGGAAAAATTCTGATTCGATTTCCCAGACTATGATTCCTAATCAAACATATCTTGCGGCCTCTCTGTCTCTTTCGCTCTAGTACAATTATTAATGGACAGGTATAACGAAAAGTGGGCAATTGTCAATCTGCTCTCGTGACTTGTATGTGATGCTTCGACACGAGTCGGGTTCAGATGCGTCTCTCTTCACTTATATGTAGATACACAAAGCTTTACCATCTTTGTTGCGCACTATCACTCACTGAATCGAAATCAAGTGCCTGATTAATTATTTTCAGGGTTTTCAGGAGCTCGACGAATATTAAATGTCCTACCTTGATTTCTCATGGAAATGTAACGCTCCATTTTTGTCCCCTTTCGTTTTCTCAAATCACTAAAACAACCAATAAACCAAACACACTGAATTTTATTCAAATTGTCAAACCATACTAAATACAAAGATCATAATGCACGCATGTTTCCAATGATAATCCAAATAGAAAGCTTCCGAGAAAGATTATTGGCGAATCTTTTAAATACTCCACTTATCTAAAGCGATTAATATCTCTAATTAAGGATACTCGCATGTGATAACCGCGCTGTTCTGGGAAAACTGATTTAAATCTCGGCTTGATAAACGCCTGGCAATAATTCAACCCTTATCAAAATTGACTTGAATACCTGTAGAATTACAGTGCAATTTTCAATAAAATTTGATTGATCGTAATTTGATGGTTACTGGCCATATTTTCATAATACGATTTGTAAGAATGTTTTGGACGAATTCTTTATCGTGGAACTGATAATAGGCGCATTCGATTCATCAGGTCTCATTGGATCTTCATACAAATTTGTCTTTGACCGGTCTGTTTTGGAACATGTTGGATTTGTGCTGCTGGGCCGTGCCATTCCATCCGCAAAGTTGTCGCCCTGATATCTATCTGACAATTCTCGAACGTCAATTATTGGCTGTCATAGGAGTCATGGAATTTAAAAAGATGTGTGTGCTGTATACGTATTAAATTGTGTATTGCATGTTTGAAAAATTAACATGTCGTAAACAAAATACGTGCATAGAACACGCATTTCATTCAATTCAATAGGATTTAACCTGCGGCTGCACGCTTCCCTCGTTCTGGGTATTTGACAACTCCCATCACTTTGACGCTGTCTTCTTCTTATTTTAGTAAGTACTACCTACTGCTAGATTTTGAGATCTATGCCGTTTTATTCATTCATGATCCAGACCAAAACGAATCGAATGCAGCTAAATGTTCATCATTTCAAATTTTCTGTTGAATGTCTGTTTAGCGATATTTAAAAAAAAAAAATATATTATAAACAACAGATACTTGTAAACTCAAAATTGTTAGAAAGACATGACGACTCTTATCAGTATGCTGTTTATTTGCCCAAGCGTTTCGTTAGCATAAACTGGTTTCGAACGATGCATGTTGCTAGCATGCACCTCCTGCCCATTTAGCTGCATACCTGCGACAAGTCGGGAAAGTTTGTGGCTTAGTGTTACGCCCCACACCACAGGGGAAAGACAACCCAAACATCCATGGGCACGATTTCGGCGGGACTCGAACTCGTGACAAATCGTTTTGCTGAGACATCAGACTGACGTGTCAACGCACTGAGCTACCGACCGCGTCAATATACATCTCCAAATTTCCAGTAGCAAACAATGAGTTCCATCTTCTATTTATTTATTTTCTAGTAACAATTGAAAACGGGACACGATTTCACTCCCTGAAATACTCGTATACTTTAACTCAAATACCCGTGGTAATGCCCGCGGCGCATTAGTGAAAACCAACCAGGGAACAATCAAGCTTAAGGATAAGCTACTTTCATTTGGAAACTTTAAACCCATTCACTTGCACTTCGTCTCAGTATCTTCGCATCTAACAACAATAGGAAAATCACTTCACCAACCAATAAGAAAGGAGGATTCGAGGAGACGGGGTATATCCCTGAAAAGCACTTCATTCCTTTGAGGAGTATCCTTCGAAAGAGTTATTACGAGTTGAATGACATTGTAAAACGAACGTGTTATCATGTTTTATTTATGTGACACAGAGAACCATCCTAGAAAATCCAATTTCGTAAAATTGATTGCAGTTTGCAGATGAATACGATGAATATGGAAATTAGCATAGTTTGGCAGGTTTAAATAAGGTTAATGTAATGGGTCGATGCATGATGGGTATAGGAGAGTTGTGTTCGTTGGGAAATAATCAATTGCTCTAATAACTTGTGGGGCATAGCTCGTCAACTGTTCCATGGGGCCCAGTTGACGTTTCGTTGGCATAAACTAGTCCGAAACGCCGGCAGCCAGTCATGAGACCGATGCCTCCACGCACTGAGCTACTGGTCACTGGGAAGTAAAAGGCAATGAATGCAATTGCTGTGATAACACTGGTGGGTATATGTACATAGTGATGTAATTTAGGTGCTGAGCATATACAGGTTTTTTTACGAGCTGTTTTACCTGAATTGAAAGCTTTGCAAAAACCGACCATTTACTATTTGCCTTAATTCTTTGCAATGGCGTAGATAGGGGGATTAAGGGGATCAGTTTCGTCCCCTCCTCCGCCTCGGGTCTCTCTCTCTCTGGTTCCTGTTAACCCCTTGCGGGACATGGGGCATTAACCACGCCTACTTTCCACCCCGTCCTGTTCATCGCCATCGATTTTAGCGCACTCCACGACTTGCCTATTGAGGCACCCTCTCTCTTAACTGAATTTCTCCAGGTGTTACTAGATCGTCCAACACGGCGACTTCCGTTGGTTCCCTGCGGGTTTCAATCGACGGTCTGTTGAGCAATGTTCTTCGGCCTTTTCAGAGAGTGTGACCTATCCATTGCCACTTTCGCCTTTTTATGAAAGTTTCCATCCTGTCCTGACCAGTAATAGTAAGGAGGATGTCGTTAGAAATGACCTCCAGCCACAGTATGTGTGGGATGCACCGTAGACACTGGTTCACAAAAGATTGCAACCTAGTTGTTATCTTGTTGGTCACCTTCCAAGTTGAGCAGCCATAAAGAGGAATAGTTTTTACATTGGTTTCGAAGATCCTCAGTTTGGTGCGTCTGGAAATGTTGTTTTGCCAGAAAGGAGTCAAACTGAAAAAATCTGCTTGAGCCTTGTTGATGCGAGACTGTATATCAGCATCCGCTCCACCATCTGCTGTAACCACGCTTCCGAGGTAGCAAAAATTGTCAACTTTCTCGACTGCCTGCCCCGAAACACATATTCCGCTTTGCCTTCCTGGATCCAAGCTCAATTACTTAGTTTTGGCAGCGTTGATTTTTAGCCCCGCATTACGCCTTTCGCAATGCAGAGCATCAGGCATTTGAGCTACTTGATCCGATTTATTTGATAGAAGACAAATATCGTCAGCATAGTCTAGGTGTTGAAGGTACTGCAACTTCCATCTTATACTTTTTTTTTGTAGCTGAATGTAGTCGGGAATGCTTCATTCCATGTTGTTTTTTGATTCGCCTTAATGAAAGGGCATATGTATATTCCGATGCATTCATGTTCGTTCGATTGTACGTTTGTGCATTTGTTGGTTCGGGCTCTTCTCCAGGAGCGAAATCAACCAAATTTTATATGTAACTTTCTTGGGTGACCCAAAGTACAACCTGTTGCCTGCATTTTGCAAAGAAACTGTTTTGGCGCTCCTGAAGGTGCTCATAAGAACAAGAGGACTTTGTTGGGTATGATGCGAAATAGAGTTCAAACTTAGAAAAGATGGCCATACTATCGGAATCGGGAGATGATAATTGATGGGACATGAAACCAATGTTCTGGACAGAACAGGGCTTACAGGATACAATGGACAAAAAAGACATTAGGGACAAAACGAAAATAAAAGATAAATTTGGTGCGCCACTTCCATGGGTAACTGTAAGCACCATACTGTGGTATCGATGGTGTTATCGGGGTTTTAAGTACCGCGATGTGTCATTTAGAAGGTGTCTTGTCAAAGAACGTATTTAATAAATATTTCGTTTTTTAGTCGAATTAAATTTCAGTAAATATTGAATTATAAGATATACAAATATATTTAAAATATCACTTCGAAACCATCTATCCGTTAGAATAATCAAGACTTATAAGTATAGTCTACATCTTTTACAGGTCTTCGAGTGGAACTTCAACGGAAATATCGGTAACGATGGTGCTATTTATTTAGCAACTTTCTTCTGTCTTTCAGTCCCATTTTCGGAAAAAGGAAAGATGTTGGGCCCGATTTCTTTTGCAGCTTCGCTAAAAAAAATTAATTCAATGTTAAATTAGTGGTAAAAGGGCATACTAAGTTTGGCAAGTATATGAGGCATCTATAAACCGCTTATAGATGCAATTCTGCCGACATCAAATCGTCTTCTCCTCTAAGTCTATACAGCATACAGCTTTCGTCAGAATTTGTCTACTGGTTTTCCACTTTTTCATATAACTCACTTTATTGTGACTTGACAGCTTTACCAGGAGCCATACACCTAGCCGCTATACCTGCTTATCAACGTATATGGAGACGCCGCACAGTGCCGCGAAATGTATGGAAAAGTGGACAAAAATCAATATCTCGAAAACGGGTGAACCGATTTGAATGAAATTTGGTACAAATAATAAACAGTTAATTGTCTTGGCTACAAATAAATGTCAACTTGATCAGAAGATGGACTTAGGAGACACAATGGGCTTAATTAAATACCTTGGAAGCGGAACAAATCCGATTTCTGAGAAACTAAGTACGCATATAAAACAATGGGTGAACTTACTTTTCACTTGCTTTTTAAATTTCAACGAAGACTTAGGCCATCATTAACTCTTGCGAATATTCCCCATAGACCTGCACATTTATAGGAGTAATTAAGGAGAATTTGCCTCATAAAATTGAAATTTCGCTCGAGAGAAAATTGTAGGGCTGGTAAGTATGTATTACTATAAGTGTTTACCTTAAAAATATTATCAACTAACTGGAACGTTTCCTAATTGTTTTTTATACTTACTTAAATTGCTTTAATTTATTTAATTATCATTATCACTATTTTTTGTCCTAGACTGTAAGTACATATGTCAAACATGTTACCAAAAAATACTAAATTGGTCAAAAGTTTGCTGAATTGTGGCCTTTTGTATGTCTAGAAATATACATGAACATCTCGGAATTTTTCCCGAAAAATGATAATTACGCTTAAAACGGCAGCTAAAGCCAAGCAAGTAGAATTTTAAATAAAAGTATTGTATATGTGAATATCTTAAAGGAACAGCTAACCAGAAACACTTTGCATTGGTTTTTCTTTTTATCCTTTCTCAGAAATCTTTTGGAATTATTTTAATTTATGAAGTTTATTCATATATTTTTATTATTTTTCTTTCCTTTTTCCGTTTTGTAATAAGCCTGGAACTTATTCTAACAAAATATTATCAGATTCGGTATAATTTATCTATAGTTGTTACTATTTGGATGTCTGGAAATAAAATAGTAGTTATTGAATGTGACTTTATCCACAAAAAGGCTATTACTCCCAAGATTTCAGCCAAAGGCAAACTAACCCTAGTTCAAATAAAAGTATTAGGTCCCTTAACGAAACTGTCAACGACCCAAAACGTTTTTGAGCGTTTTTTTTAATCCCTACTTAAATTTTTTTTTTTCGAATTAACTTAATTTTGTTATTTATTTAATACTTTTGATTTTTTTCACCAACTTATTTCACATAAGTCTGAAAGCCTAGTATCCAGTCTATCATAAAAATATAACTTTGAGTATCTAGGAAGCAACAGGCATATCGCAACTCATAAATCACCTTTTCAATGTTTCAAATTTGTCAACTTTGGCCCATAATATTCTTTTAAAAAAAATATCAGCAACCTAAATATATATTTTTTGGAAGCTCTAATGTATCCTTTAAAGGATACAATTTCTTTCAGACTCAATTAAAAATAAAACAACTCAAATTTTTTCGATTTTTGTCCATTTCGGGACACTGTGCGCCGGGTGGAATGATGGCTGCCACGCTGTTTCACTTTTGATCAAAAACCTCTATTGCATGAATACTACAAAGACCCCTTCAGCATTCTAATCGAGACGATAAGGTTGTTTTGCGCTGATTAACCATTATGAAAGGGATTTGTCTCAACTAAGGCAAAGAAAGATGAATATTGTGGGTTTGGTCAATTGATTGGCCAAGAACCATATTCAGAAGATCTGGCTACCAGTGACTACTTTTTGGTTTCAAATGAGAGTTTTAGCTGGAGCAAAAAAAAAATATTCATCAAAAAACGAAGACATCTCAACAATACTGACTATTTTAGAGACATGGGAGTGAAACACTATTTGTAAGGTATAAATAGATGAGACTATTGTTAAACCAAGTAAACTGAGCTAAAACCAAACCGTAGCTTCGTTTCGGTCCGGAGTCTGAAGCGTATATACCCTAGACTAGGCAGACCTAGTAGTGATACCAAAAGTATCAATTGGCAACGACCACATGCATTAAAAGTGAATTTCCTATACGGTCAGCTTGAACTGTGTGTGTGGATCCAATGAGAAGTTTCATCGTTCATCCATTCGGATTTTGTATATATTGCATATTTGAATATATATGTAAAATATATTTGAACTTACGTTCACAGGGGAGGTTGGGGTTCATTCAGTAGGATCTTGCCCATTCTCACAATCAACTAACTCACCCACACTACGAATATTCGTCGAAATTTTCATTTCGCTAGCCTTATTATATCGAAAGAAGGAGAAGTAGGGGTTCCTTTCATCGGATTTTGCATATTTTCAATATCAACCAACAAACATTTGACCAAAATTTCAAGTCTCTAGCTTTATTCTTTCAAAAGTTATCGTGCGAACGGACTGACAGACAGACGGACAGATAGACAGACAAACAGACAGCCGGACGGACAGACAGACAGACATGGTTAAATTGAATCAGAAGGTGGCCCTGATAAATCTATATTATATATACATATGTACATCGCCGTACCTACGGAGGCTCCTTTAAGGTGTTACATATACATAGTATTTTCGTCGAACCAAAAAAACATACCCTACGACTTTATAAAGGTCTAGAGTATAAAAAGGATCACGTTGAAAAATTAAATAGAAACCGCATGATATTTTTGTACAGTGTTGGATTCCGGGCCATAGTGGCTTTATCGGAAATTGCTGAGCTGATGAGCTGACTCGACGGGGGATAACAGAAATTGTAACAGAGAATCAACTCAATGTTGGTATGCCCATGGCCTCATGCAAGCATGGCATTAGTGTCAACATACACTGTCGAACTCGAACTCGAGCACGAACCTAGTACAAGTGGACCGGTTTTCTTCACACCTATGTGAAGTGTATGTGTGTGTCAGAGGACATTTGTACCAGGTTCGTGCTCGAGTTCGAGTTCGACAGTGTATGGTGACAGTTAGGCTGGCAGCGATCAGCAAGGCGAACTCAATATGGCAGTACGTGTTACAGAGCAAAGATGATGTGGCCATGACTGGATCTCCACCACTCTACTAGGTTGCTAATGCTAAAAAGGAAAATTATTGGTGCTGTAGGGGGCGTTGTCACTGGACATTGTCCAATCGGGGAGCACGCCAGAAGGCTTCGGCTTCCATGTAACGATTTCTGCAAAAGCTGTGGGAACGAGGAGGAGGAGAAGAGTATATTTCATCTTCTCTGTGGATGTCCGGGCTTAGCGGGCATGAGGAGGTCAATTCATGGAGCCTACTTCTTTGCCGAGCAGGGAGACTTGAAAAACGTCAATATTAGCCAGCTCCAACGTTTTATCGTATGCTCAGGCTGGTTCGGGACATAGAACAACCGGGATAATTTATCCCGTGAGGTATCACAAAGGACCCAACGTGGTGTATGTGTGTCGTGGTTATCATGGCAGTCTCTAACCTAACCTAAATAAATAAATAACTGGCGCAACAGTCCAATTTGAACCACGGCCTCGAGATGAGTTAGCATCATCTCATTTTCTAGATAGTGACGGTTTTTGTGCAGAGGTATGTGATCAGCAATACGCTCAACCGAGTAATTTACCCCATAATGGGTACTCATTTAACAGCTGAGTGGGCTCATAGTCCGACACGTAAGTCCCCGGAATCGAACCGGGGCCCAGTGCGTTGAAGGCGAACGTGCTAACCGTTGCGCCATCCGGACTACAACCTAACCTAACCTTTGTTCAATCTTTTTGCACGAACTTATCAGGCAGCCTTATTTCTTTTATTTTGAAGCCAAATACCATGTACCTTTCTATAAATGTCAGTGACGTGCACTCGTAGTAAGCAATTCCAAACTGCTTGACTTACCGAAATAAGCAATTCAATAATAAACTTTGCTTACACCAATACACATATCATCATTTCAGTCAATGTTTTTCTTTAAGCTGAAGAATACATATTATCATTCAAATATTCCTTTACACATTCAAATTCTGATCCGCGCCTTCTTTTGGTTAGAAAACATTCGTTCAATTACTTTAGATAATATTCAAACCTCCCACATTTTGCACACCATAGACACCAAACTTAGAATAGCAAAATGTGCCTAGATCTTTAGATGCATGTACCATGTGTGCATCCAAATACTAGAGACATGTTGATTCCAGAAAATGGGAATCTTGGATTTCGGTAGTACATTGGGCAACGATTTTTTTTTTGTTTTGTTCGCAAATTTATATGAGACAAGTCAAGCACTGGCGCGACTGCTTTTGTGTGTGGGATAAAGCCCAATGATGCTTGTTAATGAAATGTAGCCAATGCAGGGAATGTTTATGGGAATTTGATTTTTCCAGTAGAGCTTTTGTTTTTGTTATGTAATGGATTTTCCGTTGCAATTTAAAAGAGGAAATCAGTGCAATCGGGTGATTTTGATTAAATTGTGATTTGAAGTTTTTTTGACCGTTTGTAGTGATTTAATTGGTTTGATTTGTGACAAAAGTGGTAAGTTTTCTTTTCGCATTATGTCGGAGTATTGCTGCGCGACGGATTTCGTACTAAAAGCGGGATTTTCAACTCTTTCCTTTGCCAAGAAAAGAGAAATTATAGAATCGGATAGACCGAAGCCAGATCTTAGTTTAGAGTTTAAATTAAAAAATATTACGCGAAAATTCCATATCGAAACGTATGAAAAGTACATTTGGTTAACGGGAAGCTGTAAATTAAATAAGTTATTTTGCTGGCCGTGTCTTTTGTACACGAATGAAAAATCTGTTTGGAATAAAGCTGGATTTAGTGATTTGAATAATTTTACGGGCTCAGCAGCAAAGCATTCAAGTTCCGAAAAACATCTTCAGTCGTTAATTAAATTAGATAATTTTGGTTCTCAGCGTATAGAGTTTATGCTTAGTAACCAGGTGGCAATATCTGTTAGTTTGCATAATGAAAAAGTTGAGCGTAATCGTAATATTTTGAAACGTTTAATCGATACTGTATTTTTTTTGGCAAAACAGGAGCTTCCTTTTTGCGGAAATAATGAAGACTCTTCTTCAAATAATCGTGGTAATTTTATCGAAACCGTAAATTTCTTGAGTTTGTACGATCCGATAATTGAGTCCCACATAGATTCTATAAAAGCAAATGCTGCGTTTTCGGGTTTGTCTAATAGAATCCAAAACGATCTTGTTTCTGCTATAGCTAATGTGGTTCGAAATAAAATCAATTTGGAAATAAAGGAGGCTCCATTTGTAGCTGTAATGGTCGACGAAACGCCAGATGTTAGCGGTCGGGAACAATTAACGATGATTTTTAGATATACAATATCAAGTGAGATTGAAGAAAGATTTATCGGATTTTTGGATGTAAGCGCTAATCGTACAGCTACAGCAATAAGCTCTCACATTTTAAAACAATTGCAAAATTTTAATATCGATAGGAAATTAATTGCACAATGTTACGATGGCGCAGCAGTAATGAGTTCTCAAATTCGTGGAGTTCAGACTTTAATTCGGGAAAAACATAAATCGGCAATTTTCGTTCCATGTTACGCTCATTCACTAAATCTAGTATTGTCTAAAGCAGTTGAGTTTATTCCGGAAATTAAATTATTTTTCGCGCACATCAATAAAATCGCATCATTTTTTAATACATCCACTAAAAGGTCGGACCTTTTTGCAAATATAGTAAATCGTCGTTTACCATCGGTTTCCAAAACGCGTTGGCATTATCATTCGCGTATTATTAACGTTATATTTGAACATAAGCATGAAATTTGTACAGTTTTTGAGACAATTTCGAATGGTTCTCAACACTGGGATGGCGATTCCTTGACTTTTTGCGATATATACTTACAAAAATTCGCAGTCAGATTTTCAATTATATCTGTTAATTTTTTCTGAAATTTTTTCGAAAACTGATATATTATTTAATATTATTCAGAGCAAAGTGGTAAACATTTCATATGCAAGCCAAAAAATTATTGAATTTGAAAATTGGCTTGAAAATGACTTTTCTAAAAAGTTTGATAATTTCTATTCGACAGTTACAGCAGAATATCAGCCACCACGTAAGAAATGTAGAAATGCGATAGATCCTTTACAAAATTTACGGCGGATATTTCGGGAGATTATAGATGTTATTCTCGGGCAAATTCGAGATCGATTCCATTCGTTTAAAGATCTTTCATTTTTAGAGTTGCTTGAACCGAATTATTTTTCTAAAATAAATTCAAGTCAAATTTTCCCGATAAAAATGTTGACTCACTTATTGAATATCACGGTCAATTTTTCGACAGAATAAAGTTGAAAAATGAGCTAAAAGTTATTTATTCTTCAGATGAGTTTAAAAACGCGAATCCTAGTAAAATTCTCGATTATTTTCAAAAACGGCCTTATGTCGCAAACGGTTTTAAGCAAGTTCATATTTTAGCAAAATTATTAACGTCAATTCCAGTCACAGTGGCAACTGCGGAAAGGTCATTTTCAACACTAAAGCGCGTTCACACATTTTTGAGAAATCGCCAATCCCAAGAACGACTTTCGGATCTTGCTTTAATTGCGGTTGAAAAGGATCTTCTTATACAAATGCGAAGAGAAAACGATTTTTTTGATAATGTGATTAAAGAGTTTTTACTTATAGAACGGCGCATAGATTTGGAATACAAATAAATGGCAATGGCGAAAGAATATTTATCTATTTCAAATACCCCTGAATTTTTCTTAGTCTTAATTAACATAATTTTTATTTATCATTTTTTTTATTAGTAATATTTTATTTATTTTTTTTTTTTTTTGTATTCCGAATGTATGTGCCAATATTTTATTTATATCCCAGCAAACAATTTCTATCTTCCGCGATAAGAATGCGATTCGCCTTGGAAGATAAATTTATAGACGGGGATATCGCCATCTTATCGCGGGAGTCACCCCCTTCGGGAGAAAAGAGTTACCGAAAGCGAAACTTCCTGGAGAAACTTTGGCGAAACGAATTGGCAACAAGAAAGCGAATCGCGGCGGAGATAAATTTACGAATCGACAAAATGATGCGATGAGAGTCAACTAAAACAAAAATTATTATCGCTTTTTTTATTAGATTAATCTTCATGCTTTTTTTTATCTTACATATTCTTTGACGCTCATAATTCATATTTCATCCTTTTTCACAATTGATATTTGTAGAATTCGAACCAGGTTCCCATGTTTGCAAGTCCATAGTGCTAACCGTTGCGCTATCTAGATACAAACAATGAGAATGACACAATCGTCGTTTCGTATTTATTGTGAATTGGCGAAATATCATTTTGGCGATAAATTGGCGAATTGAAATCCTATCGCCATTCTTTCGCCTGAGGGATATCCCCTAATTATTGAAAAAGCGATTAATAATCTATGAATTTATCATAAGGAAGAATCGCCATCGTATCGCGATTCTTTCGCCCGAGGGATATCCCCTAATTATTGAAAAGGCGACAAATAATCTATAAATTTATCGCATGGAAGAATCGCCATCGTATTATCTGGGCGATTTATCTTCCAAATGATACGAAATTGTTTGCTGGGATCTTTCCTGATTTATTCTTTAAGGCTTAAAGCCGCTTGGTATAAATGTTTTTGTGACTGT
The DNA here is from genome assembly GCA_964017055.1 of Chloromyia formosa. Lineage (NCBI taxonomy): Eukaryota > Metazoa > Arthropoda > Insecta > Diptera > Stratiomyidae > Chloromyia > Chloromyia formosa. Next base: position 14,464,443 of record OZ024817.1, read on the forward strand.
CCATATTCTATTATACAGTCCATTTTTGTTTATGCTAAATTGGCTTTAGGGCGCCCAACTGCTTGACTATGAAAAATTTCCACTGCAAGTCACTGCTAAATCGGCAAAACAAAGTACCCGTGAAGGGACTAAGAGCTCTACAGCCAAACTACTACTACAAAAATGCAACAAGGCAAAACAAAAAGAGGAGGACGAAAGGTTACCGTCCAGTCAGGACAGGTCCTTTTCTTCTTCCCGTTGTGAGCCTACGGTGTAAATCGGCTCTTATATGGCCCGTGATGTTACCAGGGATCCCAATGTCACGTATTACACAAGGGTAAGCTAACAGATCCTTTCGAGGTGCATAGCGAAGTGAGACAAGGCTGCATTTTGTCACCTATATTGTTTTTAATAGCCATTAATGGTGTACTAAGCGGCGTGCTTCAAGAACACCAAAGACTAATGCTACGATTACACGATTGACGATTAGCGTCAATATTTACGCTTTTTTGATGTTCAATCGATATAAATCGTGTAAAGGCACAATTTGTTTACGTCAATCTACGCCAATTTGGTTGACCCCTTGATTGTCCCCAATTTCCGTCAACCAAAATTTACGCGTTTACATCAATCATGTAAACGAACCTTTTTGAAACACAAGTGTCAATCGACAGATCAATTGCATCAACCACTGACGTCAATATTGGATCAATTTCGCTGGAAAATTGACAGTTTTTTTAAACAATATTTATGTACGAGTATATGCTCACGTCCGTTGTCGTCGTAATTTTGTCTGATTGGGGAGAGTGAACCATGGGGAATTCAATTCGCGCAAATGAATATACGTAAGCGTCAACGATCAATTCGATTGAAATAAAAAGAGTTAATCGTGTAAATGGCTCGATTGTACGGTTGGCGGTTTACCTTTTTTTTAAATTGTGTCAATCGACATTTTGGTTGACGCTGTTGACGTGTTTAAGTCAATCGTATAACTCGGGGGAACAATCTATTTACGCTTCTGTCTAAAATACGCCAATCGAGCGTAAAACTATTGACGCTAGATTTACGCTTTTACGTCAATCGTGTAATCGTAGCATAACACGTCAGCTATTCCAAAATGGTTGTCGTTTCCTTAGCATGTAACTGATTTCAGACGATGTATGTTGCTAGTATACATCATCATCGTGGCGCGAAAGCCCGACGTCGGGCCTTCGTCGCCTAGCTGCTGCTAGTATACATATTCTGTGAAAAACTGATGCTAATGAAAAAGAAAATATCACCTGTTGAATGGCGATCTTGAGTTCGCTCACTCTCGACCTAAAAACATGCAATTCCTTTTTATTTGAATAGAATGCGATGGGATCAGCGCCCTTCACTGTTGGAAATATTCCCCTAAATACCGAAATCCACTAAAGCAACAAATCGGAATCATTTCAATCATGTGATAGTTTATCTTTCATGCTTCATATCTATCCACAGACATACGAGTACATGCATAATAAATCTGTGTTTGCATATGGGAAATATGAGATACAACCGTGCAGCATTCCGTCACGATGAAAAATATTGAAATTTAAATTAAACGAGCACGAAAAAAAACTAACTAAAAATTTAATCTTGGTTAAACCACGAAGCGGATTTACATAATTTAATTGTTAAATCAGTTCTCTTTTAGTGGTCAGGATAAGATTGATAGTTTGTCAGAGAAGGATGCGGATGACTGGCGAAGTTAATATGCTCAGTTGAAAGGAGGAACTCGCAGAATACGTGGTAGGGAGAGTCGTGAAATTTTGAATTTTCCAGGCTATGTTTTGTGGTTTGTAATTTCGTATAAGTAATGCAATTTTCATGATAATTGCTATGATCGAAAAGCAATGATTATGGCTTGTAATCGATGATAGGTGGTATGTTATCGATTTGATCGAATTCATGTTACTACGTTTTTTTTTTTAATTATGAAAATTATAAATAATAATGAGGTGGGATTATACTGGGAACCAATGAGTAAACAGTTAACAGAGTTAACAATCAGCTGTGAATTCGATATTACAATTTTTGCAAGCAGCTTTAGGCACTCCAATTTTGTGATGCTCCATCACGATCTCCCTAGTCCCTTAGTCAGGTATAGAGCTCCTTTTCACCAGGGCCGCATGAAGCTGTATCTTATCCTGGGATCCGGTCAAGTTTTGGACCAAAATGAGCAACAGACCATGATCTACTCAACACACTAACGCGCCATACTCGTCAATGCAATCGAGCCCTTAAAGTTGACATTTTCCTCCGATCGTTTATGATTGTTATCAATATATCAATTAAAAATAACTTTTAATCATCTAAACGTCATTGGCTTTATAGAAGCATGCTATCAAACTTTACGAATTGTGTCAACCAAGTATGCAGTGTAAACAAAAGTAGCGCATTATCTCAAAATTTGTTTGTATACGCCTTATAGTAAAAGTTTACTACTAAACTGCGAGTAAATATTAAATGATAATAATAATTGTTCGCTTATATTACTATAAACCTATACATCATTAACAAAAGTCAGTTACTGAAAACCCTAATTAAACATTTTACGGCGTTATTTATACTAATTTTATGTCGAATCAAATTGGAAGGTTGCACGCTCGATAGCATCATGACAGAGGTCAAGCGTGCAATTTAAAACAAATCGAATTTTCAAAATATGATGTATTTACAATTTTTTAAAGTAAAGTGTTCCCCTTTCCGTTCCGAATCAGAACATGGGGTATGACGTGATGTAGAGGAAATTATTTTCGAGCTCCTCTTTATGGAAAGATGTTAGAAGCAATGATAGCTTTAAGTTTTTTGGCGCCATGATCAACTAACAGGAAATCGCTCGTAACATTGTAGTCCTTGAAAATGCATAATAAACATATACAAAATGTCCCACTTTGAAAAGCCTTCAATTTTCTAGTTTTAGTTCATTGTCCTTTCTATTTTAGAGAAGCCCCACCCAAATAGGCGATGATGCAGATGGCTTCTAGAATATACTCTAAAAGGCAAACTAGTATAAGCAATATTTTGGATTTTACTGTCAGTGTGGCCGAATTGGACAATCGGATAGTTACTCGGAAGCGTTAGTCATAAGACCCGAAAACCGGAACCTTTTCAAGACCTTATCTTAAGGACAACTTAATACTACCTTAAGCTACCTTAAGGTTATCTTAAGACTTTTTTTTATCAATGCAAATTTATAAAAGAAGACAGTCCATAAGTGGTCTATAAAGCCCGGAAATATTTGGCACCCAATGTGGGGTTAGTGTGATTTTACAAGGTCGATGATTCCGAAATAAACAACCAACTGAGTGCCGCTAGGTTCCAGGCAGAAAATCCTAAACCTTTTAGAACTTACCTTAAGGCTAACCCTATTCAAATGCACAGTTTGTGCATATGGTAGAACCAGGCCTGATTGTAGGTTAGGTTAGCTTAGATGGGTTGCCTAGAAGAGAAAGGCGCACATAGACCACCACTGGGTCCGTTGTGATACCCCCTAGATACAGCATACCTGAGCTTATCTCAATCGTTAAACCAGCCAGAGCTGGAAATGAAGCGATGAAGACGACAGACACTAACTGTCTTTAGGTCGTCCAGATCGACAAAAAAGTAGGACCCAAGGATATCTCTCCTACGTTCCGCCAAAGCAGGGCAAGTACACAGAAGGTGGTGACAGCTTTCCTCCTCCTCTACGTCCTCGCAGCTCCTACAGTAATCATTGTGCGGGAGTCGAAGTCTTCTAGCATGCTCCCCAATCAAATGTCCAGTGATGAGCCCCACCACATTTCTCAAATGCCGTCTGCTCAGCATCCCGTAGGATTGGATTGGATCCAGCTTAGGCCATATTGGCCTGATTGTAAGGTAACATGGTTAGTATCAAGCACGTTTCGCCTTTACTCAATTATTTTTTATCAAATCAATGTACTCATTCAAATATATCTACTCGTATATACATCGATATATTTCAAATATACAGGCTGTACCGTTCCTAATGGTAAATACCTCAATGGTAGGTAGTAGCTTTCATATGAGGAAAATTAACGTAAGGGAAAAGTATTGTAATGAACACATTATTTTTTTTTTTAATCTTCGCGTGCGCCCATCACTTGGCGTCAACTTCATGTTGGTTGAGTGTTGGGTGACGCGCGTGGAAAGCCGTCAAATATAAAGTGTAAAATGACCCGTGAACGAGATTGGGCGGTATTTTGACGTTTCGTCGCGTAAAATAAAGAAGAATAACACGTTCTAACACTATCGGCAGGATTCTAAATGTTGGGCTTCGCAAAACCTCCGAAGTCGCAATTTGTAATCACCTAAAGGTGTGTTTTGCTAGGCACACTACTGTCGCACATTATTCCCGATTAGCGATCAACCCAGAGAGCGAGGAGCACTATTTGTGTGCATCTTTTTCATCACCTTGATGCTTCGTTTAGACGTGAACGCTGAGCCAAACACCGAATATTGAAAAATTGCATTAAAAAGCACCAACAACAAGAAGATACCTTTTCTGTTCTTACATGGCCAGCATGAATTCATGAGCATTCGTGAGCATTTGAATCGGGGTGATGGGTGGAATGTATTTTACTACTGCAGTGCTACAACAGCAGTGGGTGAAAGTGATGGTGGGTCGAATGAGGTGGAGAAGGGAGTGAGAGGGGATGAGGATAAAATATGAAATCGATATTGGTAGCGCTCGGTGTATCCACGGAGTAGTAGGGTTCTGTACAGTACCCTAAAAATGTTTCCGTGATTGTTTTTTTTATGCTTAACAGGATGTGTAGTGTATCAATTCGCTGACGGCCAATGTCTTAGCGATAAGACAGTTTGGAAAAGGCAGATAGCTGTAGCCTGAATGGCTGACAAACACCTAAGCGTCTCAGGTCTAGTAGGATGGAATGACTTGCGTAGTTGGACCTGCTACATAATTGTGTGGGCTCCAGCACGTTTATTAAACCATCTGAAGCAGCTATCTCCGAGGCCATCCCCCGAATGGGGTTAAGCGACGTGCTGACAACTCGTCCTTGTAAAAACCACTCCATGTCAAGAAACCTGGAACAAAAGCCTCGGATTGGACGGATCAACAACGACGACCACGCAAACGAATAAAGGATTATTCTTTCGGATCCTGGAATGTACGCTCCCTGAACAAACCGGGGGCCGAGAAGGCCCTCCTTCAACAGGTCGAAAAGTACAAACTGAGCATTACTGCAGTCCAGGAAACAAATTGGCTTGGCAGCGAGATTAATGACAAGAAATCGCACACAATTTTTACAAGTGGCAAACCATCGGGCCGCAAGGAGTTTGGAGTAGCATTTATAGTGGACAATCACCTCAAACCGCATATTACTGACTTCAAACCCATAAATGAACGGCTGTGTGCGATTCGCATCAAGGCTCGATTCTTCAATCTCTGGCTCATCAATGTGCATGCCCCCACTGAAGTTAAAGAAGACGCAGTAAAAGACGAGTTCTACGCTCGCCTTGAAACTCTCTTCGACTCACTTCCAACAAACGACGTCAAATTGCTGCTGGGAGACTTTAACGCGAAAGTCGGGAATGAAAGTTGGCATCGGGGCACCTCTGGAGGCCACAGCCTCCATGAAGAATGTAACGATAACGGCCAGCGACTTATCGACTTCGCCTGCAGCAGGAATCTAGTCGTAAGCTCTACGTGTTTCCCGCATCGACGCATTCACAAGCAGACCTGGATGTCTCCAGACGCACATACCGTCAACCAAATTGACCATGTCCTCATTTGCAGGAGATGGGCGTCTAGTGTCATGGATGTCCGCTCCTATCGAGGAGCAAACTGCGACTCAGATCATCACTTGGTGAAGACGACCTACAGATGTAGAATTTCCTCAGTGCACCAGTCAAGAATCAGCCCTCCCAAAATCTTTGCGGTTGATAAGCTCTTGAGTGATGCTACAGCGGTGGCGTATACTACCGCCCTTGAGGAAAAACTATCACCTATGCTACACAACATCAGCAACACAGGCGTCCATGGGTTCTGGGAAGAACTCAAGGGTACCATCAAGGATGTCGCAGAGAAGGTCGTGGGATATAAAGCCCGGCGAGCGCGAAATGACTGGTTCGACGAAGAATGCAAAAATTCACTTGACGCGAAAAACGAGGCCTACAGACAATGGATTCAACGAGGAACCAGAGCCAGAAGAGAAAAATATGACGAGCTACGGCGAATATCGAATAGAATAATCAGACGTAAGAAACGTAAATACTTTGACGAGCAGTTGCTGAACATAAACGAAAACTTAGCTAATAGGAACACCAGACAAGCGTACAAACTAGTAAATGCAATTAAGATCGGCTACCAACCCAGGACTAGCCTTTGTAAGGACAAGGATGGAAACATCATCAGCGACACCGATGGTATTAACAAACGATGGGCCTTTTATTTTGAAGAGCTTCTAAACCGACCATCTAACATCCCCACACAGGAAGCTCTCGATGATATTGTTGATCTAGGCCCACCCATTCAACCCCCGACAGTAGAGGAAGTTGATCTCGCGTTGCGGTCACTAAAACGAAATAAAGCGCCGGGCGCTGACGAGATCCCAGCTGAACTGCTAAGATTCGGTGGAACGAGTCTAGTTGATGCCATACATCAATTACTCCTGCGAGTATGGGAGAACGAGGAGATCCCAGACGATTGGCGCAGAAGCATCATCTGTCCAATCCATAAAAAGGGAGATAAATTGCGGTGTGAGAATTACAGGGGCATCTCACTAGTTTGTACGTCCTATAAAATTTTGACGAAAATTCTGGAAAATAGAATAAAACCGTACGCAGAACGAGTCATTGGCGAATATCAAAGCGGTTTCAGACCTGGTCGCTCCACAACCGATCAGCTCTTCTCAGTCAAACTGATACTCCAGAGGTGCTGGGAATACAACGTAAACGTATACCAAATCTTTGTCGACTTCAAGCAGGCATACGACAGTATCGATCGTGGAGTACTGTACAACATCATGCTGCAATTTGGTATACCAGCAAAATTAGTGCGACTGACAAAGATGACGATGACCAACTCCGTCTCACAAGTCAGGATCCAGAATAGACTTACTGATCTATTTGAAACACGCACTGGTTTGAAACAGGGCGATGGACTGGCACCGACGCTCTTCAACCTAGCACTGGAATACGTTATTCGGGCCATGAATATGGACAACAGCAAGACGCTGCTCATCAAGTCGACACAATTAGCAGCGTACGCCGACGACATCAACATCATGTCCCGAAGATTGGCTGACGCAGAAGAACTTCTGCATACGCTCGATACCGCTGCAAAGGAAGTTGGATTACGTATTAACGAGGGTAAAACTAAAATAATGATGCAATCGGTGACAAGGACACCTGCACAACCGAGCATCAACGTGGGGGACCTCAACATCGAGTTCGTGAACAACTTCATCTACCTGGGTTGCAACCTGTCAAGAGACGCCAACGAAACTGACGAAATCAAGCGACGGATACAGTTAGCTAATAAGACTTTTTTCTCGGTTCTCCCCATAATGAAATCGAAACATGTGCACAGAAACACGAAGCTCCGCGTGTACAAAACCATTATACGACCAGTGCTATGCTATGGCTGCGAAGCATGGACCCTAACTCAAGCCTCCGAAAACATGCTAGACACTTTCGAACGTAAGGTTCTACGGCGAATTTTCGGGGCTGTTTGCGTTCGAGATGGATGGCGCATCCGGTACAACCATGAGTTGTATGAAATGTACGATGAGCTGCAAGTCTCGAAAATCGTCAAACTACAACGACTTCAATGGGCAGGGCATGTACAAAGAATGGACGATGATCGCATGCCTAAGAGAGTAATGAATGCAGAACGAGTCGACGGAGCGAGACTGCGAGGACGACCGAGATCTCGTTGGGAGAGCTCAGTAGGTGTGGACGCCGCGCAGCTGCTGGGCTCCCAAAATTGGAGGACGCGGTCACGTGACCGAGATAATTGGAGGACAATGATCCAGGCGGCCAAGGCTCGACGTCGGGCTGTCGCGCCACGATGATGATGATGAACAGGATGTGTTATTTTGCTGAGTAAAATTGTAGGGTCCTGTGTTGTATGATTAATTGCATATCCCATAGTCAAAGGGATTTTGTTTTATCAAAACATTATACATATATAATTTGCATAAAAAAATTACATTATTTAATAATTGGAAAAAGTTCGTTGTAAAAGGACATTATTTACGTGAGAGGTTGATTCGAGGTACTCACCTGAAAAGAGAAGAAAAGAAAAAAATAATCCTAAATATATTACTCATTCTGTGCGAGGTATAATAATAATAGAGTATATTTGGTGTTGTAAGTTTAAAAAAAATAATGGAATCATACTTTATATACGAGGGTAAGGTGGAAAGTTCCTGACAGAGAAATACCGTTACAATCAGTAAAAATTTATGTTTCCACGTGCACCTGTCATTAGTTCGTATGACAAGTTTCAACTTGTTCTCTCAAGTAGTTTGTTTACACGAATTTTTGCAGTAGATGTCTTACGTGTTTTTCGTTAAAATGGAGAAACTTTAATATCGTGCGGTCATAAAATTCTTCGTTTTGGATGTATTAACCCCTTAGGAAATTCATCCGAAGTTAACAAAAGTTTACGGGGACTCTGCTCCTTCGAAAAGAATTAGAGATTACGGGGACTCTGCTCCTTCGAGAAGAGATTATATTAGAGATCAAAAGCAAATGCGCAAACGATTTTCGCAGCAATCTTTGCACCGATTCAATCGGGATTCGACCGATTTTGTGCGGCGATTTGTCACCATGGATGAGACTTGGGTCCACCACTACACGCCAGAAAAGAAACAGCAGTCGAAGCATTGGGTGAAAGCCGGTGGTTCAGCGCCAAAGACAGCGAAGCCGATCGTATCTGCCGGAAAGGTCATGGCCAGCGTGTTTTGGGATGCGAAAGGGACCTGTAACGGACGGTATGGTGGGCATCCAAAGATGCTCGTGGGGGCGAAGCCTAGGTAGTATAGTGACCATGAAGGTCGGGCCGTGCCATCTGGCGAAGAAAAAAAGGCTCCTCAACGAGCTAAGCAGCGGCCTATGCTTGCTGTATCACAGTTCAGGAGAAGTGGGCGGGGTTTTCGCCGCTCGCTGCGCCTGTCCTTTACGTATTAATAACAATTCATAGGCCTGGCGAAGACAAAACAAACATGGGAGGCAGAAATGGGGAATGATAAAAAAATGAGGCGATAAGGATATCGGGTTTGTTGTGGGCGACCGGGTGATCAGTGTTTACCTGGCGATCCGAGTACATCGTGAAGCGAGTGCTATCAAGCACTGCTTGTGGAGTGTACTGGTAGATCGGTACGGTTTCACCGATCAGCCCGTGCTTGTATGCAAGGTGTTGGTGGATTACCTTGCATACAGCATTGTGTCTGTCCGTGTACTCTACCGGCGCCATTACAGGACAACCAGAAATAAGATGGTCAAGTGTTTCCAACGCCGAGCCACACATTCTGCACCGGTCGTCATTCACCCTTTGCTTGCATATATGCTTAAGATAAGCACGGGTGGGGACCACGTCATCCTGAATGGCAACCATCGAACCTTCTGCAAAGAGGTACCCTGCACAAAGCCACCCGTTAGACAGGTGAAGATCGACAAATGGCTGCCAAAGGCAACTCGCATGTTTTTATATTTATATTTTATTATATTATATTATATATATATATTATTATAATATTATCCGCGATTACACTAAGCGGAGACCACTGTACTATAATTTAAACTCCGTTATGACTTTTGACTCGTTGTATTCCAAAGATTGGTTTCTGGAATATGCGTACTCAAAGATAATATCAGATCAGAACGTCCCTGGGTTGAAACATGTAATATGACCATAAACAGAAAACGATGCCACGTCGGAATAACTAGCAAAATAGTAATGTTCCCACAGTATTTCTAGTTGAGCGTCGATTTATAATGCGATGTGATGTTTTTCCATAGATCTCGAGTTCAGAAAGACTAAATCGTATTTCATTTATGGCTCCTAATGTATTTGGTCCTTCTGAATCGAATAGATGAACCGCAATTCGTTACGATACGATCATTGGTTTAAAAGATATTGATTTTTGTCCGCTTTTTGGCCATCTGGCCGCACTATGCGCCGCTCAGCTCGTTGTGCCTACGGTCACTTTGGCAAATAAACTTCCGGCTCCTTCCCGATAAACACCATCCGGTGACTACCTTTGCTCATTACAATATTTACTTTTCTAAAACTCTAATAAGGGATATTTTCTCCTTAGAAAATTATTTCGCAACATATTTTTAAATGAAAAATTACGGTGTGGAGCAGGGACAAGTACACATAAGCACTGTCCTGCATTTACATTTGAGGAATGATTGGCATGATTCGGCAGGAAGGGGCAAAGTACGCCCTTTTGAACTCATTCCCCACGATCGCCCTTGGTCCAGCCCCAGTCGCCAGGAGAGGGCTGTCGTTGGAGAGGCACCAGCGACTGCTGCCAGATCTCAGCTTGAATGGAAGCTTTCATGGGAGGAATGCACTCGATTAAGCGGCTCAATTCTACGAAGAGGGCTTTCCTGCACGCCATTAGGGTTTGGATACATTTTGTAGCTGAAATAAAGAATAATAATAAATAATAATAATAAATTCTAACTGAGGTTTTTCACATTTTATGAATACTCAATTGCCCTAACCCCTTGTGGGGCATAGCGCGTCAACTGTTCCATGTGGCCCAGTTGACGTTTCGTTGGCATAATCTGGTTTCGGAGAATGCAGTTGCCAGCATACACCTCCTGCACATCCATGGCCACGAACGTCGTCGTGGACGGGATTCGAACCCGAAACGCCGGTAGTCAAACATGAGACTAATGCCTCAACACACTGCGCTACCGATCGCCCCACATTTTATGAATGGACCAAAAGGATATGGATTGTACATAGTTATAACAAAGTTTATAAGAAGTTTCTTTATCTATCCTTCCTTCTTCTTCTTATTCCTTCAACCAATGCAGTAACAGCATGGACATACGAGTAGTTCGGGTTCGTCAGACACGTAACCAAATATCTATTCCAAACTATTTTAAACGCAAATCCATGGCTGCATTCCAAAAATCGTCAAAATCGGTCCAAAAATAGCAGAGCAATTGGGAAAACATGGAAATGGCCCTTAAAATGTAGGCAACCCCACAACTACCACCTTGGCAACATTTCTTAAAATAAAGGTATTGGTATGTTCAATGTTCCTGCCAAGTGGCATGGCGGGATAACGAAAAAATCTTAACCTCCGGACTAAATGCCATCTTCAAAACTGAACCTTCGTCGTATAAAGCTTGTATATTCGAAAAAAAAAAATACTTATTTGAACACACTTACTAAATCGGTGCCAAATTTAGTAAAATGGCCGTGTGAATTTATTGGAAGAAATCAAAGCGAAATATTTAACATAAGTCATTGATCGTATCCCCATAAAATTCCAACTAACACTCTTGACTTTCGTTACAACGGAATTGCTAATTTGCTGAAATATCAAATGGGGCTTAGTGGATCAGCGAGCTTGCAATTGCAATCATAGTCAACAAAAATCCTTGGAGCCGCATCATTAACTTATTTCAAATATTCACTCAGCTGAGCGATAATTAGCTTTCATGATTGATTTCAACATTAATCGACTCGACTGTAGAAATACAAAGATACAGTAGCTGAAGCACGAGTACTCATATTACATGAGTACATGAGTTAATTACAAAGTTGAATCGGTAAGCATTTCCATGCTTTATTTTTATAATACAACAGAAGGGAAATTTTAAAACAATATCTTTTATCTATTTCCAATATTTGCAATATTCTATTCAACTATTCCTAATTCAAGGTTGAGTTGCATTTGTTTTTCTATTGAAAAGTAAGCCACAGGTGAATAAAATTTCGCCATCCTAAAGTCTAAGATCCATGGAAAATTGTGAACCATAAATCATCGTTTTTGCGTAAAAATCACTCAAGCAATAAAGTAGAAAAGAATACATTGATCAAATGTGTTAAATTAACCGGTATTCTACGACTTCTTAAATAAACATTAGTTAAGTTAGCCATGTCTATGCCAAACAAAAATATTTTTACTAAATATCTCTTTGTATCTATGTATTATCATTCCATTGGGCAATTATACAGTGTAAATATTAAATTTTTCAATTGGCATTTTGTTTGAACGGAAAAGGTTAAAAAGTTCATCGACACGAAACTATGATACGGATATCTATGTAACTACGTACTTTTGAACCTGTTTCCGGAATACGAAAACTTATACTACGAGTATTCTATCGTTAAGAGCATGGAGTGGAATACCTGGACAGTATGTCTTTGAGTTCGATAAAATAGTGTTTATCAGATTGCAAAACTTTTTTTGTAGCACTTCTTTTTTTAATCGAAAGAATCAAGTACTTAAAAGATTTAAAGGTTGTATTTATTTTGTGTTCTATCAAGGTCGAATGGAGGAATTAATTGAAGTCGTGATTCGTACGTATAAATACGAGACAAAAATTTGGCCTATATCCACCATGTAAATTTCTATCGGAATTTAAAAAATATTTGGTAACATCAGTGGTTGCACAAAAACATGTTTTCCCAATATGAGTGTTTCAAACAGGTTTAAATTTTTTTTAAGAACATACAACAATCACTTATCTGTTAAAAAAAAAAGGTTGTTTACTAAATTTTGTTTACTTAATTTATATTTACTGAAATCAATTAACTTCGTGGATTAAATGGGCCCAATGTTATGTTTTTTATCAAACAGATGGAAGTTTACTCGGACATATTATTATTATATTCTGGGGGATAGCCGAAGCAGACCACTAACGTTTGGGTCCCTTTTCGCCCCCTCCCGGTCATCAGTGGCTTCCAGATGTCGACTGATAGTTGTCGACCTCTTTCTTCATCACCGAGTCCCGTGTTATTGCTAGCATTTGTTCAAGGCTGAGTTCACTCATGGCTTCCACACTTATTGTGTGCTTGCCTGTGATCCTCAACCTCGTGCTAGCCAGTGCTGGACATTCGCACACAATGTGTGCTGCCGTCTCGGCCTCCTCCAGGCATAGCCTGCAAACGTCATCTTCCCCGATTTTCATCTTAGCCAGATGAGCCTTAAAATTACCATGCCCTGTGACCAAGGCAGTTATCCAGCTTAGGGTACTCCGTTTATAACTAAGTACCTTTCTCGCTTCCCTGCCTAAAGGGCTGGTCATTGCATTCCGAACTTGTTTGCAAGTGACTAGCTCCTGCCATCTTTGTTGATGCATGGAGTCCATCCACTCCCCAACCTTGGCTCCAATCATGCCGTTCCCCAGAGCAACTCTGGGTCCTGGGCCAATGAAAGTTGCCGCAGATCCCTGTTTTGCTAGGGCATCCGCCGCCTCATTTCCAGTTGTACCTATGTGTCCTTTTACCCACATCAGCGTAACCTCATTTTCTGAGGCACACGTGTTGAGCTTCCGGACACACTCTAGTACCAGTTTAGAGTTTATGTTCGTCTGCTGCATGCGTCTGATCACCGATTGATTGTCCAGTGCAATAAGGATTTTCTTCCCCTGCACCTGACCTTCCAGCAGGTGGTCCAACGCATGCAACAAGCCAAGCATCTCTGCCTGGTAAACGGACACATACTCTCCTAGACTAAGCGCACAGGCTAGGTTTAACTCTTCAGATTAAACCCCCGCTCCCACTTCCCCGTCCTTTCAGAAGCCATCAGCAAAAATGCTGATGTCATTGTACATAAACTCATTGTGTATGTTTCCATCCACGATGTGAGTATTTTGTAGTCTTTCAATTACCCTACGTCTACTCATGCCTTCTACCGGCATTAGAGTCTCCCTGACCTCATCATGTATAATGTCTAGGATGCTCTTATGACTGCTACTACTTCCGCCGTTTTCTTTAAAAATAAGTCTAGCGGCGGCAGTCCTAGCAATGCCTCTATTGCTAGCGTTCGTGTGGTGCGCATTACGCCACATTTGCTTACGCAAGCTATCCTTTGTACTCCATCTAGCTTCCGCTCTGTGGTTTTCTGCATGGCTTTTGGTCACCATACCACAGATGCCTAGGCTATACAATGGGTCTTGCCATCATTGTGTGAATCCAGTGTGCCGCTTTAGGTGAAATGCTCCACCTACGAGCACACACTCTCTTACATTGATACAAAATCCTTTTCGCTTTTTGGATCTTCTCATCAACGTGAACATTCCAAGTTAGTTTCGCATCTAAGGTAACCCCACTTCCTTTGATACCTTAATTTCCTCTTACGAGTAAAAATCATAGTGTTTGATTTACTAGCGTTTATGGTTAGTTCTTGCTTATTACACCACTCTTCGGTTACTTTGAGGGCCTGTCCCATGCAACCTAGAATTGTGTCCATGAACTTTCCACTAACCGTAAGAGCCAAGTCAACGGCGTATCCTACAGTGTGTAGGCCCATCGAGCCCAGCTTATAGAGAAAACTGTCTACAGTGATGTTCCACAGTAGAGGCGAAAGAACACCTCCTTGTGGGCATCCTCGGACTACCTTACCCCGTATTCTGGCACATCCACTGTAAAGCTTTATCGCCCTCTGCTTAAGCATAGAGTCGATCCACTTAATTATAATAGAATCAACCCCCGTTCAGTCAGGGCGTTTCTTAGTTGGGTAAAGGAGGTTTTATCAAAAGCACCCTTTATGTCCATAAAAGCAGACATAGCGATCCCGCCGTTATTAATCTCTCTCTCTCTCTCTCTCTCTGCAGCTCTAACAAATTCGTGTAGAGCGGTTTCCGTAGATCTGCCTGCTCTATAAGCATGTTGGCACCTACTGAGAGGACTATACATTAGCGTGGTATTCTCCAGGTAGTCCATGAACATCCTTTCCATTGTTTTTAACAAGAATGATGTGAGGCTGAAGGACTTTGCCTCTGTATATAGTAGTCCTTTTTGTTCCCGGTTTAGGCAGGATGACCACCTTAGCCTCCCTGCATGCCGTCGGGATGTAGCCTGTTGAAAGACAGGCGACGAATATGTTCCGGATCCTATCCAGTAGAGCGCTCATGCCCCACTGCAATAGTTCCGTTCATTCCAGCCGTTTTAAATGGTGCAAAAGAGTTTATAGCATTTTTGACACCACGTGGAGTTATTATCCTCTCAGCTTTTTGTCGTCTCCCCCCACCAGCCCCTTTGTGAGTTTAGTCCCATCTTTGGTTTGACTTGAAACTTCCAGGAAAATGTACCTCCATCAGCGATTGAAACGTTTCTTCCACTGTTTCTATCATGGTACCTTCACCTTTGCGTATCAGCCCCATTTTCGAAGCAGTGTCTTTCGATATCATATTCCGTAATCTGCATACTTCCGACGTATCTTTCATGCTACAGCAGAGTTCTCTCCACGTACTCGTATTTCGTTTCCGAAGACGTAGAGTTCTTTGCAGCTCTCTCTTTTTATCCTTGTATAGTTCCCAAGAGTGAGAGTCTCTCTCCCTCATGTAACGACTAAAGGCTGTGTGCGTCAAGTGAGCGGAGCGCCGTGTGTTTCGAGTGAGCGGGACGCCGCGCCGTGTGTGTTGAGTTAACGGGGCGCTGTGTGTTTCGAGTGAACGGGGACGTCTGCGTGCCGCGCGGGACATGGTATTTCTCAGATGGACACCAATTAGTCTCTCTAGCAGTTTCAGCAGTGCTGAAGGCAGACTAATGGGTCTTAGGTCGTTTGGACCCGCCTGCTAACTTCTACCCGCTTTCGGGATGAATACAACCCGCACCTCCATCCAGATGCGTGGAAAATAGACCAACACCAGGCAGGCCTTTAAAATACCCTCTATCTAAAATAAATAAATAACTGGCGCAACAGTCCAATTTGAACCACGGCCTCGAGATGAGTTAGCATCATCTCATTTTCTAGATCGTGACGGTTTTTGTGCAGAGGTATGTGATAAGCAATACGCTCAACCGAGTTATTTACCCCATAATGGGTACTCGTTTAACAGCTGAGTGGGCTCATAGTCCGACACGTAAATCCCTGGAATCAAACCGGGGCCCAGTGCGTTGAAGGCGAACGTGCTAACCGTTGCGCCATACGGACTACACCCTCTATCTAAGAATATAAAATATCCGAACATCACATCACAACCGTGTGAGGTCTGAGGCCCGATGTACCGGAGTAAGCCGACCGACACGCAAAGAGGGCTGCGCGGGCCTTACCAATTCTATGTTCCACGTTATCTCCACCGAGCAGTTTCCTGTCTAGTACTAGGTTCAAATAATTAACAGTCAATAAGGTGAAGTGTTACTCCGTCAAGGGTGGGTGTGGCAATTTCCGGCACTTTATGTTTCCTTGTAAAAAGTATTAGTTCGGTTTTAACGGATTAGCCTTAAAACCAGCTTCACCGGCCCAGATTTGGATCTGGTCCAGCGCCGATTGCATAAGATCCGGCAAGGTTTGAGGGAACTTACCTCTCACAAGCACCGCAATGTCATCGGCATATACAACCAGCTCAAAGCCGCTGGCTCCTAACCTCTCTGGTATTTTGTTGACCGTCAGGATTCAGGAGAGAGGGGATAATATCCCTCCTTGCGATGTACCTGTACTGCCTGCTTTTTTATATCCCCAAAAAGGTAGCCTCGATTTTCCTGTTGCTGAGCAGACCGACGCCCCAGGCCGTTAGGGTTGAGTCAACCCCGTAACGGATCATAGCATTAATAATGCTCGTCACAGTGACATTGTTGAAAGCCCCCTCGATATCTAGGAAGATTGCTAGCGTAAATTCCATTTGTTGTAAGGATTTTTCTATTGTCCCGACTACCTTGTGTAGTGCCATTTCCACTGATCTGCTCGAAAGATATGGATTAACACAGATTCCGCCAACATCCATCGAGTTTTGAATGTGAGAAACCACTAGCGGTTCTA
This sequence comes from Chloromyia formosa, assembly GCA_964017055.1. Taxonomy (NCBI): domain Eukaryota; kingdom Metazoa; phylum Arthropoda; class Insecta; order Diptera; family Stratiomyidae; genus Chloromyia; species Chloromyia formosa. Next base: position 14,481,365 of record OZ024817.1, read on the forward strand.
ACGTTTTTAGCAGAAAAGATGTAAGCTGATTGGCCTGAAGTCCTTCACATTATGGTAATTAAACCTGCCTGGTTTCGGAATGAAGACATCTCGTGCTTTAGCCCATTGTTCGGGTATTGTTCCGAATCGTAAGCAATCGTATTGGGATGATGGACCTGTCTGCTCTTTGGAGCATAACTGGCGAAATTTCATCGATCCCTGTGGCTTTGAAAGGTCTGAATGTGCGTATTGCTCACTCAAGTTTTACCTCGTCTGTTACTTCCATTATCAGTTATTCCGACGTCACTTGGGCTATGATCGGTTGTTTATCCAAGTGTCCTTAGTTAGCTGATTCCGGAAAGAAGGCTTCCAATAGCATGTCCAGGCACTCGTTTGGATCCTCTGGCCCAGTCCATATTTTCCTTAAGTAGAAAGGGGGGCAAACATGGAGTTACTGTAATTATCTTCTTAGGCCTCGCAGCCTCTGATATCCCTCAATGTTCTCACAGAATTCTTTTCATGAGTCACGTTTGGATAGTCTTCTCTTCTTTTTGAAAAGAAATAACTCCATTTTGTATCGGTTCTAAGCCTCCGCCTTACCGGACCGTCTTGCGTTGTTGAATGCACTCCGCGCCTTGCGTCTGGATTCCGTAAATTCACCATTCCACCATAGGGCGGTGCTTTCCTTACTTGGTTTTCCGGCAAACGTCCTTCAATATAAATACAAGAATTTTTACTACATAGTTGGTCTACTTGTTCGCTGATTTTCCCTTGAGTCGTTAGGTCCAGGCCTTCCAATGCTGCACTGTGTCTCTTTATTTTCCTCGAGCAAACCTCCCATTGTCCTGTTCTTGGGTTCCGAAAACGTTCGAAAGCGGCCTCAAAGCTCTCGATATCTCAGCATAACCACTGGTGGTCCGAGAGTGACGGAAGGTCGGAAACTCGCCAACCTCGTATCCTGCCCATCATACCTGGAGTTGTCAAGGTAATATCAATTTTTGTACCTCCGCTCTGTTTCTGGCAATAAAAATGTCTTTATTACCAGTGCTGACTATGTTGAGGTTAGTTGCGATTAGAAATTCTAGTAAGTGCTTACCTCTTTCTTTCATTTATGACAGTGCTGCACACCATGGTGTGAATTTGCATCGCAGCCGATGATGACTTGGGCTCTCGTCGCAGCATCAGCTACTTGCTGCAGTCCTAGTGTCACCGGTTGCCCATCATAGGGGAGGTAAACTGCCGACAGCAGGCAATTCTGCGCGGCGATACTACCTGTCCTCGCTTACCATTGCACCATAGTTGTGTCTCCATTGCTAAGTTGTAGGATAAAAATTACATTTAGTTCTTTTTTTGGCAACAATGCGCATTCTCACTTTGTCGCTGTCTGTTGGTTGGAGCACGCTGAGTTTGCTGCCAAATCCACAGACCGCATTCTTATACAGATGCGGTTCCCGTATCAGCGCAATGTCAGCGTATCCCTGACTAAGGTGCCGAAGCAGGTTGGCCGTCGACGCTGGTGCAGATTTGCTTGGGCCATCCGCATTTCGATCCGAAGAGTTGGCTTAATATTGATCATTTTTGTGGTAGTGGAAATGGCTAAACTAAGTCATTACGATATGGATTCCACTCCACTCCACTTCATTCTTAAAAAAAACGCAGAGATAAGCTAGAAGAGTAACTGGGTGGAGTTATTAATCCAAAGAAATTGGTGGAGAATATGATGAAATCAGCAAGTAACTGGGTCACACGATTTGCAATATTCACAAGAAACTCCGAAAAAAGGAAGAGAGGCGAAATTCGGCAAGTAGGACAGCTGTCATTCCTACTTGCCGACTTTTGCCTTTAGCCAAACCCAGCCCTGTGAGCTAATACCGAAAGGTGGTTCTGCAGGGCTGATTGAACAGGTTTAGTCGGCAAGAATCTAACATCGCCGAATATAGCCGGCATCTTATTCAAAAAAGGACTCCTCAGATGAGGCAACAGTCAAGTTGTGTCAAAGAAATGCGTGTGAAGCAGACGGCCGATAGTTTTTATGCTCGAAGACTGTTTTCGTAAAAAGCATGGCGTTGATGGATTTGACGCCAGGATTTTTCGAAATCAGGAGGTCTCGCAGGACCCTTTCTGTCTGTTCGCAGAGGCCAGCTTTAAACCTAAAAAGAAACAACTTTGGTACGATGACTAAGTCAAAACCAATAAACCTCACTACAATCCAACTAAACACATATTTTTAATATTTACGTATGAACGGTCCTTATCGTCTCCATCACTTCGGAAGATATTAACAACTGGAAATCTGCAAAATCCGAAACCCTCAAACCACCACTTCATAGCCCATTGTCGGTCTAATGTCGCATCATCATCATAATATTGAATATCTCTCCCAATGTGTAAATTACGTCCCTTTGAACCCCATTATCAGAGAGAAAGCCACTATGCCGTATATGTATCTGCGTTTTTGCGATAAACACATCATATCAAATTCAACCATGTTACAATTTCCGATAACAATCCGAGAAATACCGCAAAAAAAGAAGAACTGTTATTTCATTATTGTTGCTGTATAAGCACAAAAGGAAAAGGCTGTCGTAGTTCGGCATAAAGTGAAAGCAGATCCCCGTCCGTTCTCAGCGAGCAAGCATACGTGCAGGATACAACCATCGACTCCTCCAACTACGAACATATCGTTCGCTTTGTTGTTTACTGGATTGTACAACATTGCAAAAAAAAACAACAAGGATGCGAAAATCCAAGCCTTGTGTTACTTCCGAACACAAAATACGAGCAACATAGGAATGCTCTACCAACCGGCTAGGGTAGAGAATGTGATTCAAATGGGACACTGAATTGGTTCGATACTATGCCAGATTCCAACCTCTTTCAGATTCTTCCATTTTATTACAGCGAAGCATACCGTAGTATGATGTGAGGTAGGCTCCTCGACATATTGTTTGTTTTCATTCCTCCATTTCAGCATAACAGCGAATATACTTTTATCTATTGTTCCTCGAAAGATCTAAGCGAATGTCTACATCTATATCCTCTCATGTGCGACCGTATCCTGCGACGCGACGTCTAAATCGTGATACAAAACTCAGTGGAAATGACTTAATAAAATGTATCCCTTAAAGTAGATTCATTCATAGACTCCTAGTACATGCACTGATTTTAAAGCCACAGTCACAACCGGCTTCATTACCACGTCGCGTCGTCTACCGATAAGCAAGGACTCCGAGGAAATTTATGCAAAATTTATACACAAGGTGTGAGCGGTGCCAGTCTTGAGAAAATACGTAAAGAAGAAAGAAAGCAAAACTTTCATTTCTTTATCCGCTGGCGAATTTCCAATTCAGTGTGCCAGGACTTATCTTTTGAAGTCAAGTGCTTTTGTCGAGCAATAACCTCGGTTCGGCTAAATGTGAAATTATTAAAGGTGAAAGGCAATGTGGCCCGGTGAAATGTGTGTATGCACGTTTGGGTACACATTTCCATGAGAGTCATTGAAAAACGTTAATCTGAAAAATATTACTCTGACTATACCAATTCACCTCAACTTTGGGCATACGAGCACCCAATTCGTGTGAGGGCAATTGTACGACAAGAGCACTTGCCGTTTAGTCAAAGTAAGAGCCAATTCTAGATCCTAGAGGCAACACTTTTAATTTGAAAGGATGTGTAGAGTAAATTTGATGAAAAGTTTGTAGAAAAAAAAGTTTATTGGTGTTGTTGAAGGACGTCCTTAGGAACCGCACTGGATGGGCACAAAAAAATGTTAATACACAATAAAAAAAAGTATGTATGCAGATACTTTTTTCAAAAGACGACGATGAAGATGAAATACCTAATCAACGTCATTCACGAGTTTGTCGGGTCCTAGCTGATGAATAACTTTATGAGTATCTGATGAAATGCTTGATGAAGGTCATCGACAAATTCATCAGACCGTCATCAGCAAAGCTATCAAGGTGAAAAAAAAAATATTTCCTCGTGGCAGAACTTGCACCCTGCGACCGCACGAATAGTGAATCAACTATCTATCCATTGAACCACCACAGCTGTTTTTCTCTGAAGACAATTGACCAAATATCAAGCCCTCGACGTGTGCTTCGATGAAGAATGAAAAAAAGTCATCAGTTACCTAGCGATGACGGCCTTATCAACTCATCAAGTATTTTATCAGCCACGGCCCGATGAATTTGTCGATTAGATTAGATTCTGAAATAGGCGTTAAACCCCGCAGGGTATAGAGCAATGAGGCCGGATGGCCTGTTATCGGGCCTAAACCTGTCGATCGACTTCCATCGAGCTAATAAATTTGCTCAGGAGGTGCGGTGACACTGAAGCGATATCATCAGCCTCCGGGCGGCTCCAAAGCAGTCTTTGCGTCGCCGGGCCAATGCGTCGCAATCGCATTAGATGTCTTGTCGGCCTCACCGCAGAAACTAGAGCTCGAGTCCAATTCCCATGATTTTTAAGTGATCTCTCAGGAGACAGTAGATGGTTCCAAACTTGTACCGGTTAAACTTCAGCAGTTCTATCGATTTGCTTTGTGAATAACCTGAGATGAAAAGGTTAGCCCGCCTCAGTCCTGGCTGGTTGTCCCATTAGGCAGCAGCTTCGCTGCATTCCCAGTCTTTTTCTTTATTATCATCATCATCATCGTGGCGCGACAGCCCGACGTCGGGCCTTGGCCGCCTGGATCATTGTCCTCCAATTATCTCGGTCACGTGACCGCGTCCTCCAATTTTGGGAGCCCAGCAGCTGCGCGGCGTCCACACCTACTGAGCTCTCCCAACGAGATCTCGGTCGTCCTCGCAGTCTCGCTCCGTCGACTCGTTCTGCATTCATTACTCTCTTAGGCATGCGATCATCGTCCATTCTTTGTACATGCCCTGCCCATTGAAGTCGTTGTAGTTTGACGATTTTCGAGACTTGCAGCTCATCGTACATTTCATACAACTCATGGTTGTACCGGATGCGCCATCCATCTCGATCGCAAACAGCCCCGGAAATTCGCCGTAGAACCTTACGTTCGAAAGTGTCTAGCATGTTTTCGGAGGCTTGAGTTAGGGTCCATGCTTCGCAGCCATAGCATAGCACTGGTCGTATAATGGTTTTGTACACGCGGAGCTTCGTGTTTCTGTGCACATGTTTCGATTTCATTATGGGGAGAACCGAGAAAAAAGTCTTATTAGCTAACTGTATCCGTCGCTTGATTTCGTCAGTTTCGTTGGCGTCCCTTGACAGGTTGCAACCCAGGTAGATGAAGTTGTTCACGAACTCGATGTTGAGGTCCCCCACGTTGATGCTCGGTTGTGCAGGTGTCCTTGTCACCGATTGCATCATTATTTTAGTTTTACCCTCGTTAATACGTAATCCAACTTCCTTTGCAGCGGTATCGAGCGTATGCAGAAGTTCTTTATTAAGCAGGTTGAAATTTTGCAAAAAGGGCTCTGGTCCACAAAAGGGGGTAGATGAAGCTGTTCAGGCCAATTCGTCCGCCTCTTCGTTGCCATTGATGCCAACATGGTCAGGGACCCAGAGTAGTGTTACTCTATTAAAAGAGTCTAATCTATGGAGTGCCTTTTGGCAAGTACGTACGATCTTATATGATGTCGTTATTTTTAAAAGAGCTTTGATGGCCGCCTGGCTGTCCGTGAATATTGCTAGACTTTTGTTGTGGTAGCCGGTCTTCAGGCATAACTCAGCACATGCCTCGATGGCGTGCACTTCCGCCTGAACAACAGTGGCAAACTTGCCCATGGGTATGAAACCCTGACGGTTGGGACCCACAACGCCTGTCTCGGTTCCTTCATTGGTTTTCGAGCTATCCATGAACCACTTGATGCTGTGAGGGGGAAGGTTGGCAAATTTTTCCTGCCAATGCTCTTTGTTCCAAATTACGTCCGTGAACTGTTGGTTGCATGATATTTCTTCCACAAGATGGTATGATGGCATTCTTGTGACCATACTGTCATTAAGCCAACTGAGTTTTACTGGATTTAGCTCTACATAGCATTGTATGCAACTAGTCTCCCGATTGCCATTTTAGCTCCTACCTTTATATGAATGTGTATCGGCTGTAGGTCGAGCAGTACATCAAAAGCGCTAGATAGACAAAAGCGAATAGTTCCTGTCACCATTGGGCATGCAAGTCTCTGGACTTTGCCTAAAATTGTCTTGCCAGTAGCGGTAAATGCTCTTTTCCACCACTACTGCACCGTACTCTAATATTGGTCTGACAATAGCGTTGTAAATCCAGAGGGCTTGATTCCCCATGTTTTGCACACATATTGCCTGCATATCCACAAGGCCTTAGTGGCCCTGTTCGCACCACCCTGACGTGTTCCTGCTAGAGAAGTTTACTGTCGAGGGTGGCACCCAGGTATTTAGTGTAATTTCCCATGGGTAGGGGACGTACATTTGGGGGCGTCTGATGTGCCTGAGATTTCTTCTTCTAGAGAATGGAATAACAACTGCCTTGGTTGGGTTGACTCGAAGTCCGTTGTCATTACACCATTCTTGCAAAGTGTAAAGAGCTGCTTCAAGGATGTCTGGTAGAATCTCCTCCAACTTGCCTTTGGTCAGTATCATCAAGTCATCGGCGTAGCCCTGGACTGAGTAGCCCTTCGTCGTGAGTTTCCACTATGCACCATAGGAGAGGAGACAAGACTCCTCCACGGGTGACATTAGCAAGGAGGGCGACATCTTCAACATTGGTGATGATCCTTCTGGAGCAAAGCATTTGTCCTATCCATTTTGTTGTACTGGTGTCGGCATTCTTTTCCTTCAGTGCTTTGTCGATGGCTAGAAATGATGTGTTGTCGAAAGCCCCTTCTATATCAAGAAAAACTCAAAGAGCTTTAGCCTCCATTGTCGCCTCGATTTCCCTCACCAGGCAGTGGAGAGCGGACTCTGTAGTTTCTCCTGGTTGATAGGCAAGCCTTTCGTCTTTCGTGTTTTCCCTTCAGGAGAGTTTGTCGAATATGTTCTTCCAAGATTTTCTCCATCGCTTTTATCGATGAAATTCATGTAGAGCAACCGAAGCGAGCGTTAGAGGGTGGTATACGAAGGGTAGCAGTCCCGTAAGCCACGGAGCCCACGGTAGAATGCATCAAATCATTTAAAATCCACTGCATACATATTAGTCAAAGACTCGAACCACTATGCATCGCCCGATGAACTAGAAATGTTCCTTAAATTGAGATGCTTTCACACACTCCCTGCGTGGGGTCGTGTATTCCGAGGGCGAGTAATTTAACAATGGTACATAAGCGAAACAAGTGGGCATGTCGACAAATCTCTTCGCATAATTTTGATTCCCACGCTACTCCTATGTGAGTAAAAGTCACCAACTGACAAGCGATGGTTAGCAAGGAAGCTACTTAGTTTTTTTTAGAGAAACTCTACGACTGCACCTAAGTACGTTCATAAATTGAAAAGACAATAATGGCTTTATAGTCACACCTCTTTTAAAGCTTTGAAAATGATTTCGACCCGATGAACGCCAAGGTCCCAAGTGTTTTGTAGCTCTGCGCCCAGCGGACTTAGAAAGTGGATATGGCCTAGGTAACTTTTTCCATACAAACGATAGAATCGGGGTTGCACCAGTTACGCACCGATCCCAAAATAGACACTCATAACAAAATTTAAATAAGGATGCATCAAGTCGTACATGCAATTCGGAAGTAGAAAGATAGGTTACGTTAAAGGGTCTGCCGTGATGCACACAGCACACACAGACCACCACTGAGTCCTTTGTGATACCACCATCGACTCCACAACCCGAGTTCTACCTATTCATTGAACCAGCCTGAGCTGTTGATAAAGCGCTGGAGCCGGCTGATGCTAACATCTTTAAGGTCGTCCAGATCGCCAAAATAGAAAGACCCCAACGTAATCTTTCTTCTTCTAGCCAGGGCATGACACACACATAGCAGATGAAAGGTACTCTCCTCCTCATCCCCGCAGCTCCTACAGAGGTCATTGTGTGGAAGCCCTAATCTAGTATGTTCGCCGATCGGGCAGTGCCCTGTAATCACCCCCACGACAGTTCGTAGGTTTCGTCAGCAGCTCCGCAGAGCGTTTGGGATCAATCCTAAGCCAAAATTGCCTAAGATAATGACCACCCGAGATGTTGCGCAGACATAAGTCATGGAATGATGTAGCTGAAATGTTATACATACATGGAGTCCCATACTGTGATAGAGTGAACAACCAACACACACAAGCCAATCCAGTATTCCAATGAACCAATACTATCAACGAGTCAGAAGAGATAACATTGACAACGTAAGAAATCACGATACAGAAATCTCATCATCATCACCATTGTAGCGCAACAGCCCGACGTCGAGCCCTGGCCTCCTGGAGGATCACCGTCCTCCAACTATCTCGGTCTAGTGAGCGCGTCCACCAATTTTGGACGCCCAGCAGTTGTTCGGCGTCGTCATCTACTGAGTCTTTGAAACGAGCTCTCATTCTTTCTCACAGCCTTGCTCCGTCTATGCGTCGTCCATTAAATATTTTTTAGGCATGCGTTCATAGTCCATTCGTTGTATATGACCTGCTCATTGGAGACGTTGTAGTTTGACAATTTTCTCCCGTCCAACTTCCGGCTCATCGCAGAGTTCATACAGCTCATGGTACTATGCGCCATCCATTTCTCTCGCAAACTGCTCCGAAAATTCGCCGAAGGACCTTTCGTTCAAATGTGTTTAACATGTTTTCGGAGGCTTGAGTAAGAGTCCAGGTTTCGCAGCCATAGTATAGCACAGGTCGTATGATAGTTTTGTATATACGGAGCTTAGTATTTTTGTGGACGTGCTTCGATATCATGATTGGGAGGACCGAGAAGAAAGTGTTATTTACCAGCTGTATTTATCGCTTGATTTCATCAGTTTCATTGGCTTCCATTGACAGGTTACTGCTTAGATAAATAAAGTCGTTTACGAATTGGGTGCCAAAGTCCCCGACGTTGATGTTCGGTTGGCGTCCTTGTTCTTGATTGCGTCATTACTTTTGTTTTATCCTGGTTAATGGGTAATTCAACTTCTTTTGTAGCCATGTCAAGATTATTTGGAAGTTCTTTTGTGGCGGAGATTACGGGACATGATGTTGATGTCATCAGCACACGCTAACAACTGCTTCGACTTGAAGAGTGTGCCCCTGCTGTCAGAATTCATTCATTACGGATAACGTGTTTAAATGCCAGAGTCAGAGCCAGTCTATCGCCTATTCCCAGACCTTTTCCAGGATCTGCTTGACCGTGAAACGTTGATCGGTTGTAGATCGCCCAGGCTTGAAACCGCTTTGATAGTCGCCAATAATTCCTTAAGCGTACGGCTTAATTCTATTTTTCAGAATTTTCATCAGTATTTTATAGGACGTACAGACTGGTAAAATGCCTCAGTAGTTCTCACACCGCAATTTATCTCCCTTTTCGTGAATGGGACAGATGATACTACTTTGCCTTAACCCCTAGTAGGGCATAGCGCGTCAACTACCCCTGCGCGCCATCGTACTCTGTTCTGGGCAATGGGGCACTACTGTCGGCGGTTGTGTAGTAGGGCCATGATCAATAATAACTCCATCAACTTGGGCTTCTTGTATGGGAACGTTAGATGTTGAATTCAGAAGCCCTTCAAAATAGGACGCTATCGGTGCCAATGATAGTGTTTCCATCTTTGTCCTTACAGAGGCTAGTCCTGGGTTGATAGCCGTTCCTAATTGCATTTACTTGTCCATACGCTTGTTTGTCTGGTGTTTCTAAGCTAGGTTTTGATTAATGTTTAGCAACTGCTCGTCAAAGTATTTCTATTTCTTACGTCTAATTATTCTCTTCGGTATTCGCCGTAGCTCGTCATATTTCTTTTCTTTTTTGGCTCTAGTTGCACGTTGAATATATTGTCTGTAGGCTTCGTTCCTTGAATCGAGTGGTTTTCTGAATTCTTCGACAAACCAGCCATTTCACGCCCGACGGGCTTTGAATCCTACAACCTTCTCTGCGAATTCCTTAATGGTACTTTAAAGTTCTTCCCAGAACCCGTGTACATCTGTGTTTCTGATGTCGTGTAGCAGAGGTGATAGTTTTTCTCAAGGGCGGCTGTATATGCCTGCGCCGTAGCATCGCTCAAGAGTTTGTCAACCGCGAAAATTTTGGAAGGGCTGATTCACGATTGGTGCACTGAGGAAATTCTACACCAACTGGTTGTCTTCTCCAAGTAATGGTCTGCATCACAGTTTGCTCCTCGATAGGATCGGACATCCAATACACTGAGCGCCCACCTTTTGCAATTGGGGTCAATTTGGGTTGACGGTACGTGCGTCTGGAGATTTCCAACTTTGTTTGTGAATGCGTCGATGCGGAAAGCATGTAGAGCTTACGATAAGGTTCCTACCGTAGGCGAAGTCGATTTATCGTTGACCGTTGTCATTTTATTCCTCATGGAGGCTTTGTCCTCCAGTGGTTCCACGATGCCCACTTTCATTTCCAACTTTCGCATTAAATCTCCCAACACTGCTACCAACTGCACTTCCGAAGAGTAGATATGCTATCGAAACGTCAACAAGGCATAGAAATGCTAGAGATGTTGACGAGCCCATGCCCATAGAGGGGTTAACATGTGTCCGTTTTAGAGAATTTTCACTTTAGTTAGAAAGTTACAAGTGTCCTGAATTGAACGGTATTTTTTTTTAAACAGTTTAAAGCCGTTTTGGAAAACTATGGGCGTCAAAAGACAAAACATTCGAAATAGTTTCACTCGATCATAAGATCGACTTGCGCCACCAACGTGTTAAAAAGTATTTACAAGGGACGGGCTTAGAGTGCTGATGAACAGCATCGCTCTTTTTCTCCCATTACATTACTGGCCATGGTCACCCTTTTTTAGCAGAATCACTCGATAGCCGATTTCTATTTTGGGTTTTAGGGGGAAAATACAACTTCTTTCAGGAATAATAATTTAATAGTCTGTCTATATTTTACCAACCTGGATCTGAATTATGACCAGACACATAGAGTGCGATTTACTTGAGAAGTAAACCAGATATACCTAGTGAGCTACAGTGAGTAAACTAAACACTTAATCAAGACATGCTTCCTACTACTGAAGCATTTACCAAGCAATTCAAAGAGGCTACCAACCATTTGGGCCGATGTCATTAAAGGGTAAGTAGAGTTAGAAGAGAGATTTTCCAACAGCGTAATTAGCCACTTTCATTCAAAAATAATGTGATCCAATCTGACTTACTTACTTTTATTTGAAACAGCTATCGATGTTCTTTAACCACAGCAAAATTCGAATGATGTCTCGGCAACTAGACTTCGCTCCAAGGACAACTTACTATTCTCAACTTGAAACAATGCGAATTACAGTATCACTCTCATTTCATTCTAAGCACAAACAAGAAGGAAATGCACTTTCTCCTTTTTATTCGACTATTCACACAGACGCGATTACTTCATTAAACCACAACAAGCACTTTGTTATCTTAGCTGCAGAAGTGGATGGCAGCAAAAGGAGTTCATCAGATGTTGCACCCATTCCATGAATTCCGCTCAAATGAAAGTCAGCACAGTATTGTAGCAGCAGCAGCAGCAGAACTATGTACTATCTAAACCACCCATCGATTGAAATAGAAGTAGACCTTCAGAGGACTTTATTTTCTGTTCTGTTATCGAGCTGACAGCCAACTAGCCTCAGTGACCATATTCTTTTCACGTCTATTGTTGGACAAAGCAGGTTGCGTGTATGCAAGGCTAAATGGATAACGTCGAGTAAGTACAGCTGCCGGGATGCACCTTTTCCTGCTCCTCCCTTATTTTGCAATTATCTTCTCGGTCTTGAAGCAGCTCCTGTTTCCGGGATAAATGGCACAAGTATAGAGCCGAAGGCTAAATACACAGTGTCTAGATACGCGCGGCTAACAAGTGGGTGTATCGATGTTGTAGCATAAGGAGCACAACCGTCACATAGTCAATGTGTATTCAAGACTAAGGACATGTAGCGTTTTGTTGCTCGAAGCAGAGCGTCTGCTGTTGCCGTTGTATGTTCAACACTTGCCTATTAGAAACGTCCCGTATACAGAATGGCTGATTATACTTCATTCAACCCCCAGCGGTGTATTTCCAATAGAGTAACTCCTCAAAGTATAGACTGCAGGTCGGACCACATGTGCCGGAAGCAAAGCATGAGGGTATCACTTGATTTCCAATCACAATCTCTATATCTCATTCATGATAACAATAGCTTCAAGTAGGACACGTTGCAATTAGTTCACAGGTAAAGTAGCAGCTACGTAGATACATGTGATTGATGGTGTCTCATGAAATGTATTTTATGTCCTTGTACATATATGGAGTCTAGGACTACGTCATTTATTTATTTTTATTCTTCTACTTTTTCTTAGAAAAATTAACGACTTTTCTCGGTAACAATTATTTCAATTTCAACTCCGATTCACTGGAATCATACCAAGCGTTCCTTGAAACAGACAATGTCCTCACCGAAGCGTGTAATTATAATCTTTCTTTTGCCAGGGACCGAATCACTTAACTTTCACAAATCTAAGGACTTTTGAATACAACCTACGGATAATTGTCCCCACTACCGACACAAAGGACTAAACACTGAGCACTAGAGTGTGGTGATACTGAATACGAGTCGGTACCATCAGAAGGACATGCTAACTTGACGAGAACACGAGACAAACTGAAATTCCGCAAAAATGCTACAAACATTTTATACACGATTCACAAACCGATCGGAAGCAATGTTTGTATGTTGGTCCACTCGACTGCACGCTGTGCGGAAGCTGGTAAATGCTCCGAGCTGCTCCTTCGTTCGAGAAGAGATGAAGCTTCAGCGCTTTTCTCGTATCCGTATCTTTTCTATCCAACATCAGATGGATTGATACAATTCCACCGGTTCTCGCTTTTATTAAACCGCCAATTATAGCAGAATCAATCTCTCTACCAATCAACTACATATACTGTAAAAGAAAAAGAGCTTTTTAAACACATGTGTTCAAACTTTCAAACATTGCACTGTTTATTTTCAGATAAGGAACGCTTTTATATCAGTCGGCGGCATCTTGGAAGCTGGTAGCATAGTGTTTATCCCAGCATTAGATGCATCCACCCACCCACCGCTATTTCGGATACTGTGTGCGACTTTCGTACGAATCGAGTTGGTTTTAAGAGAAAATATTAAGAGAAAATGTAATAAAAAGCTTTGAAAAGCTACATAGTACAGTTTATGACTTAAGATTGCTTTAAATATTAAAATAAAAAATTCTTTTATTCTTGATTCGGCTAGCGAGCTATTAATCACATCAGGCGACAGACATTACACCCAGGGCCGGTTAAAGGCTAACTAAAGGCACAGGCAAGAATATTTTTGGGGCCCCCATTCTCCAAACATTTTTTTCAAAACAGTGCCCACTTGGAAAAATCCAATTTTGTCCAAGCGGTTTCGCTTCGTACTAATATCGACGCCGCTTGGAAGGAAAAACGGTTGTGAGAGTGCCCTTTTTCGTCGGGCAATTTTCTTGGTACTAATTATCGTCGGTGCCTTCCCGGGCTAAATATTTTAGCGCCCTGTTCAACTAACAGAAAATCTCTCTCTCTCTCTCTCTCTCTCTCTCTCTCTCTCTCTAATTGCCTTGACCCCTCCAGGGGCATGGGCGCGTCAACATCTCTAGCATTTCTATGCCTTGTTGACGTTTCAATAGCATATCTACTTTTCGGAAGTGCAGTTGCTAGCATGCACCTCCTATCCGTGCCGTCTTTATACTGACAAGCCCGGAGCACTGTGAGAGTTCTATTAGTTAGGTTAGGTAATCTGGCTGCCATGACAAGCACAGCACACTTAGACCATAAGCTGGTCCATTGTGATACCACAGGGTCATATATTGACCCCTATAGTTATATTAGTACTCACAGGCAGTTTTTTATCGCGCCGAGATTTGATCTCCGAGCTCTAGATATCGTAGAGCGGTGACCGAACGATCACGGCCACCGAGCGCTCGTAACATTTTAGCTTTGTCCCTAAAAATACATATTAGACATGCACAGGAAGGCCCGCTCGAAATCTCTGTTTTTATTGTCCTGTGACGTCTTCTTTAGGCCAGCCCCTCCCTACCAGGGAGGCCTAGAGAAAATTTTTCACAAAATAAATTTCAGTTTCACTCCTTGTCGAATAGGTACCTCTATTGTTCCTAGGTTTATAGAAGTCAACGCTATTCCCTTTCTCCCTTGATCGTATCAACAAAATTATCAGGGCCAATATACATTAAGAAATCAAACTTATTTTAAGGAAGAGTAAGTGAATGTTAGCGCCTACTACAGAAAGGTGAAAACAGCAATACTCCCAACACCTGTAGTTTTATAGGGTCGATACAGTTCTGCCTACGATGCAAAAGCAGCTGAAGACAAAACAACATACATAGGTGTGGGAAAGAAAACTTAACATGGATGGGATAAGGATTAAGAGAAAAAAAATTCCGGTCTCTGTAAGGCCTTGTGGACGTGAAGCGCAAATATAAGGACTAAACCTCAAAAGCTATCAAAGGGCGCCCAAGTTGGGGCCCAAGAATTTACCGTTAAGGTGACCAATGTGCACCATCGATTCTGAAAATTGGGATTTCAGTGCTATCTCTGCTTACCTGGGTGCTGATGTGATAACAATAGTATGGGGCCTCATAAAAGTTGAATCCCGGGCCCGGATTTTCTCTCGATGGCCCTGTCGTCGTTATAAACGTCATATTGTTTACAACGACCATGGGCGTTATATCCACCTTAAGTTGTGTATAACGACCGTGGTCGTTATATCCAGGGATATATAAAATGTAAGCAAAATCGGCTTGAAAAAAAAATTAAGTTTTTATTAAAACAGGGTTTTGGCGAGCAAAGTTTTGTATCTAAGCCCACCAAATTGTATTAGTTTGCAGTTTAGTTGCAGATGGTTGGTGAAGAAAATAACGAATTGATTTTAAAAGGTCGTTAGCAGTTTCAAGGATGAGAAATATTGCTGTTGCTATTTGCCTTAACCCGTCGTGTGGTATTATAGAGCGACAGCAAACTCTAAGAAGCCTAGTTAACGTTTCGTTAGCATAAACAATTTTTTTTTAGCAGCTGGATAATTACGAGTTAGTCATAGATATTCATTCAACTATTCAATAATACCACACATTTGATAAGCTTTAAAATTAAATTACTGTCGAATGACTTACAGTGCCTTAATATTTGAGCTGCGATAAACAATGAAAGTATCGCTGTCAGTAGCCTAAAGAGCTTATTCACTTACAGATGAATAATATGTGAATTTTTTTAACAGCCATGAAGAGCAGAGCAAGTAAACACCACACAATACACCAACAATTTAATCTGAGGTGCTCTGGATAAAAGGTTAGTGCAAGAATGCTGCTCCGTTAGCGTTTTGAAATGCTGGCGGCGCAGGTGTCGAAGTTTTCGGGCAGTTTAGAATTTTGGAAGCACTAAAAATTAATTTCCTGTCAATAAAATGTTCATATTGCATAATGATATGAAAGAATAAACATACAAAATGATTCTGCTGCCTAAAGGAAATTTATCCGATTGCATCTGTACTGAGGACTTAAGCTTCCTCTTGAAATTTGAGTTGACGTTTGGATGCTAAACTAAACCAAGACACACTCCCAGCAAAGACATTCCCTGTTTTCATCTTCGCTAGTCTTATCTGGTCTATAGCGTTTTTTTTCCACTTATCCTGCTCTACTCTACTCTGTACAACTAAAAACAACGCAGCTAGTGTGATTGCGTTTGCATTTTCTCTGCGTCACAAGTATTTCTTTCCTATCGTGAATCGCTACTCCTTTCTGTCTTGAATCGCAGCGCCAACATTATAAAAAATGAAACCGGAAAATAGAGGGCTACGCCCGCAATCCGAGGGTTTTGTAGTGTCCCATGCCAATAGGAAATGAACTGTCCTACTTTTGGAGATGCTTAACCATTCAGGTTAAGACGATATTGCAAAATGTAAGTTTGCATAAAAAATATTGCAAATAAATTGTTTGAATAATTATAGAGAATAGAGTCAGCGACGAGCATACCCCCCCTCCTTCCTTCCCCCCTTCCTCTCCTCCCACCTCTCCTACCAATCATTACCCTTTTGAAAATGGTTAACTCCAATTCGCTCTACGGAAAACAATATGCAAGTATGTTGTACTCGTAGTACTAGTATGTAGTACAAGAGACCTGTTATGTGCATTTTTTGTATAGATGATATCAAAATGACCAAATCTAAATGAATATACTGCTATTAAATATTACGTGATTATTACGAAATTTGGAGATATTATTGCACATGGTGTTGATTATCGTCGGCCATCAATATTTTCGACCTCGGATGAGTTTGAGAAATGCAGGGGTGTGCTAACTGTAACTATAGAAATATACTATTATTAACCTATTTTGAGAAGATATCAAAATTCCATATTTTTTTTTGTTTTCTGTGCTAGTTGAAAGCCATCTTCCTGTAAGTTTTCATATTTCTAAGTGTAACGGTCTCGAAATGGTAAGGGGGTGGGACAAATTACAATATGATCTCAAATTTTCCCCTCTGCCTCTTTTCCCCTTTCTTTGAATTTGATTAAGTTGCTAAAAATGGAATGTACTATGTAGTACCTTTCTCATGATACCCCATTTGCCTATATCAGATGAAAAAAAGTGTTGACCTTAATTTCCCCTCTATGGGAACCTCCCTTAAAGCAGCAACCCACCTACCTCCCCTCTTAAACTTCTCTCCCCTACTACTCCTATACCACCAATCTCCACCCTTTCAGAAATGGTTAACTCCAATTCACTTTACGAAAAACCATAAACAACATTCAAGTATACAGTAATAGTACTCGTACGAGTATGTTATGTGCATTTTTTGTATGAATTGGGGGGGCGACCGGTAGCGCAGTGTGTTGAGACATCAGTCTCATGTTTGACTACCGGCGTTTCGGGTTCGAATCCCGTCCACGTCGACATTCGTGGCCATGGATGTGCAGGAGGTGCATGCTGGCAACTGCATTCTCCGAAACCAGTTTATGCCAACGAAACGTCAACTGGGCCACATGGAACAGTTGACGCGCTATGCCCCACAAGGGGTTAGGGCAATTGAGTAGTAAAATCTCAAAATTCAAATGAATGTACTATTATTAAAAATTATGTGATTGTTATGAAACTAAGAGGTATTATTGCCTATGATGTTGGTTATCATTGGCCATCAATATTTTTGACCTCGGGTGCGCGTAAGGGGTGCAGGGGTGTGCTAACTGCAACTATAGAAATGTAATATTATTAACCTTTTCTGATAAAATTTCAAAATTCTAGAAATCTAGGTTTTTTACGCTAGTAAAATGGCGCTTTTCTGCAAATTTTCATATTTCTAAGTATAACGGTCTCGAAATGCAAGGGGGGGGGGACAAACTCGTATGACATATTTTCCCCTCTCCCTCTTTTCCCGTTTCTTCGAATTTGAAAAAAATTCCAAAAATGGAATGTACGTGGACGGTACCTTTCTTATGATACCCCACTTGCCTGTACCAAACGAAAAAAAAAATGTCGACCTTCATTTCCCCTCTATGGGGACCCCTCCTTAAAGTTGACCTATTACGACGATTCGCTTTCTCCGGCGAATTATAGTAATTCTACACATTCCTACAAAATTTCATGTATGTAGCTTCAGCCGTTCGTGAGATATTCCATGGACAGACAGACATTTGACCGGTTTCATAAGGGTTTTGTATTTACTATACAAAACCCTAAAATCATTTCGTTATTCAATTCAGCCAGACTGGACTTCCCGCATCATATGTGGATTTTTTCTTCCAAGCATTCTTTTCTCTTTCAAATTTTCAAGGCGTACATTCGCACATCTGGGCCTGTCGACCAGAAAATTATATGATTTCAGCTGTTTAGTAGGGCGCGGGGAGCGAAATTGATTTTCCAATGTCTGTTACATACAATGGGTGCATTTTGGCGACCCTTTGGTTAAATTCCATGGATCTGACTTTTCCTGATTTCTCCGACATATGCTTTCCCCTTCGGTAAGAATAAGAATACTTTTCAGATCCGGAGGGGAACATTTTCAGATCCAAAAATTGACAGTTGTCTGTACAAATTTTACCGGAGGGGAAAGTATATGGAGGAGAAATCGAGAAATGTAAAATCCTGATCCACCCGTAGGAACTCAGCCAATGATACTTTACTGGCAGTTGGAAACCATGTCCATCGTGTATCTGAGTGATAGCGGTTAGTGGCGATGATGGCTGTCAAAAAAACGTAATTTCGAGCCATTTTCAGACAGCCATCATCACGACTACACACTACCCGCCTAGATGGCAACGGCTTCCAACTGCCAGTGACGAGCCATTATGCGCTGCAGCTATAAAAAAAAATACTGGACCTGGCATTTGCGCCGTAATAGCCGACATGTCGTTATATTCGATGTCGTTATAAACGATATCCAGTGCATAATGTCTGTCGCCTGCAGTTGCTGCACATAGCAACTGCTCGTCAAAGTATTTCCCTTTCTTAAGAGCTCTTTAGACTTCATCGTGAACGTGGAAATGAAAAGAAATATTTTTCACGATAAACAGCTACGTGAAAAGCTGTGCTGTCAAAGTAAGGTGAAAATATTTACCCCGTTCACAGTCGTGTCTACAGTTTTCCGTGAACAAACGACATTTCCAATCATTTTGCACTGAAACGTCACTTTTCACAGTGAACTGATATTCTGAATGCAAATGCAATTCGAACGTGAACAGCATCGTGCAAAAAAATATGGTTGTAAATATGCTGCAAAACGTAGTGAGTTCCATTTCACGATGAAATATCTTTTTCACGATTTATTGAACGGGGAATTAAAAAAAAATGAAATCTCAAAACAAAATTGTGAAAATAGTTTCAAACTGTAGTTTATTGAATTCTCCATTGTTTCAAATACATTCCCCGAACATAGAAATTCATTTTCATTCATATTTTCTAAAAAAAAAATTTTTTTTTATTTTCACGTTCACGGTGAAGTGTACAGTACAGAGCCCTTTACGTCTAATTATTATATTCGATATTTGCTGTGGCTCGTCATATTTTTCTTTTTTGGCTCTAGTTGCACGTTGAATATATTGTCTGTAAGATTCGTTCTTTGCGCCAAGTGATTTCCAGCATTTTTCGTCAAACCAGCCGTATCGCGTCTGACGACCTTCTAGGCGACTTCCTTGATGGTACCTTTAAGTTCTTCCCAAACAACTGTTGAAGCTACTGAAATTCTAATACATGTTAATCATCATGGTAGTGTCAACATACTCATTTCTAGAGAAACATCGAAATTGAACGGATATTTTAGAAGCTCTATAACTTTCGATTGGTTGAAGATAAGGTAGCAAAGTTATATATCAAATTGGAAATTTAATTTAAATTTAATTTTCTACAACTTCGTCCCAGACTAGTTTTCTGAGAAAAAATCGTGGTAGGCACTAGAAGCAAATAATTTCTTCAAAAAGTGATTTCTTTGAAAATTATCGATTTTCAATAAGGTATATCCTGTTAATCGTTGGAAATTCGGCAAATATAAGTTAAATAATTTTATAGGAAATTTGGTAAGCTTTCATTTTCGCATACAACATATTTTTCTAGAGTCCACCGTTTCCGAGATAAAGTCGAAAAACCAAAAAATGGGACCTCCCCCACTCCTCCCACCGTTAGCTGACCTCCAAAGGGCAGGGACTTTTAGTATGTTTACCTAGTAACAACTCCTAATGAAGTCCTGACGTCAAAAATTATCGCCTATCCCATGCACTCTACACCCCTCTTTTGAGCACTCATTAATTGGCCATGTTCTTCCAATTTTGTGAGAATGAATGAATTGAATCAAGGATGTCGCAGAGAAGGTCGTGGGATATAAAGCCCGGCGAGCGCGAAATGACTGGTTCGACGAAGAATGCAAAAATTCACTTGACGCGAAAAACGAGGCCCACAGACAATGGATTCAACGAGGAACCAGAGCCAGAAGAGAAAAATATGACGAGCTACGGCGAATATCGAATAGAATAATTAGACGTAAGAAACGTAAATACCTTGACGAGCAGTTGCTGAACATAAACGAAAACTTAGCTAATAGGAACACCAGACAAGCGTACAAACTAGTAAATACAATTAAGAACGGCTACCAACCCAGGACTAGCCTTTGTAAGGACAAGGATGGAAACATCATCAGCGACACCGATGGTATTAACAAACGATGGGCCTCTTATTTTGAAGAGCTTCTAAACCGACCATCTAACATCCCCACACAGGAAGCTCTCGACGATATTGCTGATCTAGGCCCACCCATTCAACCCCCGACAGTAGAGGAAGTTGATCTCGCGTTGCGGTCACTAAAACGAAATAAACCGCCGGGCGCTGACGAGATTCCAGCTGAACTGCTAAGATTCGGTGGAACGAGTCTAGCTGATGCCATACATCAATTACTCCTGCGAGTATGGGAGAACGAGGAGATCCCAGACGATTGGCGCAGAAGCATCATCTGTCCAATTCATAAAAAGGGAGATAAACTGCGGTGTGAGAATTACAGGGGCATCTCACTAGTTTGTACGTCCTATAAAATTTTGACGAAAATTCTGGAAAATAGAATAAAACCGTACGCAGAACGAGTCATTGGCGAATATCAAAGCGGTTTCAGACCTGGTCGCTCCACAACCGATCAGCTCTTCTCAGTGAAACTGATACTCCAGAGGTGCTGGGAATACAACGTAAACGTATACCAAATCTTTGTCGACTTCAAGCAGGCATACGACAGTATCGATCGTGGAGGTACTGTACAACATCATGCTGCAATTTGGTATACCGGCAAAATTAGTGCGACTGACAAAGATCACGATGACCAACTCCGTCTCACAAGTCAGGATCCAGAATAGACTTACTGATCTATTTGAAACACGCACTGGTTTGAAACAGGGCGATGGACTGGCTCCAATGCTCTTCAACCTAGCACTGGAATACGTTATTCGGGCCATGAATTTGGACAACAGCAAGACGCTACTCATCAAGTCGACACAACTAGCAGCGTACGCCGACGACATCAACATCATGTCCCGAAGATTGGCAGACGCAGAAGAACTTCTGCATACGCTCGATACCGCTGCAAAGGAAGTTGGATTACGTATTAACGAGGGTAAAACTAAAATAATGATGCAATCGGTGACAAGGACACCTGCACAACCGAGCATCAATGTGGGGGACCTCAACATCGAGTTCGTGAACAACTTCATTTACCTGGGTTGCAACCTGTCAAGGGACGCCAACGAAACTGACGAAATCAAGCGACGGATACAGTTAGCTAATAAGACTTTTTTCTCGGTTCTCCCCATAATGAAATCGAAACATGTGCACAGAAACACGAAGCTCCGCGTGTACAAAACCATTATACGACCAGTGCTATGCTATGGCTGCGAAGCATGGACCCTAGCTCAAGCCTCCGAAAACATGCTAGACACTTTCGAGCGTAAGGTTCTACGGCGAATTTTCGGGGCTGTTTGCGATCGAGATGGATGGCGCATCCGGTACAACCATGAGTTGTATGAAATGTACGATGAGCTGCAAGTCTCGAAAATCGTCAAACTACAACGACTTCAATGGGCAGGGCATGTACAAAGAATGGACGATGATCGCATGCCTAAGAGAGTAATGAATGCAGAACGAGTCGACGGAGCGAGACTGCGAGGACGACCGAGATCTCGTTGGGAGAGCTCAGTAGGTGTGGACGCCGCGCAGCTGCTGGGCTCCCAAAATTGGAGGACGCGGTCACGTGACCGAGATAATTGGAGGACAATGATCCAGGCGGCCAAGGCCCGACGTCGGGCTGTCGCGCCACGATGATGATGATGATGAATGAATTGAATGAGACTATCTCGAAAACTATTTAAGATAGAAAAAATATGTTGAAATTTTTTATGTATATTTTCTTGATCTTCAATTCCGCCTCAGAAAGTTTTTCGCTAGGATTAATTGTTACAGAGATAAAAGCCAAAAACTAAGTATTTATACAATTGTATGAGCGTGTGACGTAGGTATTCAGAGAGCCGGCATGCGCAAGGCGATATCTTGTCTTCCTTGTATTATGACCCGAAAAAATATCAAATGAAGAGCTAAGCTGGCGTACGAGTCAAATGCCAATAACCGATTAGATACGCAGGCGAAATTAGCAGTGGATAGGTCACACATTGCGGAAGAATGATGACTGCATGGCAACCCCATTTCCAATCAAGGCCAATAGAGGGGTGGTCTGAAATCACATGGCGTAGATCTGTGGCAAAAGAGCTGGGTAAGTCGTTTGGGGAGTTGCGCCCCTTTATCCAGAACAGAGTAGTTTCCTTCCGGAGAAATCAATATACCCTATATTATTTTATGATCCAGAGTATATATTTAAACATACCATTTTATAGTCAAGGGCATGATGTACCATTTTATAGGAAATTTAAGGTACTTTGATTCGTTGTTATTGTTTTTTTTTTTGTAGAATCCTTAGTTTTTAAAATAATCAAGAAAGACTGAAAAAGAGGACCTTTGAGCACCTCTCCCCTACATTTCCAAACCCTCTATTTTCGGCGAGTTTTGAGCACACATTCAGGGGACTGTTCTCAACAATTGTGCAAAATTTCAAAACTACACGATTTATTTTTCCTATTTTTCTTTCCTACCCTGGACTACATGTACATATTTCATTCATAGGAAAAATATAAAATATTCAGAAAGTCAAATATAAACATAATGTGATTCATTCATCTACAATTTCACCATTAACGTAAAATTAAAATAATTTTTTGGGATATCCCGACGGGAACATAATGTCCGCAGTTCACACAGTCATTTGATTTTGTTAAAATTAGAACTATAAATATGAAGACTACTATTAATAAGTCTCTAAATGATATTTCGTATTAAAAAATTCATTGTCTTTAAAAGTCATATGAGAATTACGAAACGAGTACATGACAATGATCACAAATCACAAACAAACATAAATTCAGTGCGTACTCCTACATTTGCAACGTTCAGGAAGATTGTTGAGCTTTCTCAAAAGAAGCTTACAATTTTTTCTTAATAATGAAAATAACGATGTTATCCAAGAAGTGTGCTAATCTCTTTGGATTTGTCGAATGCCTACTTTCAGGATTGACACAGTCAACCTCCAATAATGGACACACATAATACGTTCACAAATTAATGCAAATTTATTAATCTTTTTTTTTTTTGCGAAAAACACGATGTTTCTATTATTCAAGATACATCTACAGACATCGTCAATCAACTTCCCGGCACCATCCATTCAGATTTTGAATTACTTCTTCCGATTAATTTGAAATGCAAACAGCAGCTCAAAAGCGATTATATATTCGGATAAATCATAGCATCATTCTAGTAATATTGCACAAACAAATTCAAAACCATCCTAACAAGGACCAAAATCATCGAACATGTATGCGAAAGCTGTAAAACGTATAATCACATTAACTTTGCTCCCTGCAGCCATTTCGGGTATATTGCGTGTAGGTCATGGTTTATTGGTTCAGTAAAGTCAATTTATTAAGGATACCCAAGTTAAACTTTCAGGTAGCAGCTCGTATGAAGGTGAAAGGATGTACTCGTATCTATCTATGTAACTACACATACTACGGGAGATGGAAAGATAGTGAGCTGTGTTACGTGCATAGCGTTTATCACAGGCGAATTTTCGCCACCTCAACACGATGAATATGACGGGAAAGAGTTAAGTGTTTACTATGAATTTGAATTTGTACTTCATTTATTCTGGAATAGTGGCTGATATCAATGCCATCTAGATAGACAAGCCTGCGCTCAGCTGATCGCGTACGTCATTATTTCCTTCGCCAAGGCAGTGACTGTACACGACGATGTCCCCGGCACGACATATATTTACAATTGGAATTGCGCCAGACGGCATTTTAGTCCTCTAAAAACACACTTTCTGGACACTTGCACCAATTTGGTCGAAGCCGCAACCCCGGGGATCAGTCGCAGAGCATCGTGGAACAGTTCACACTTGACAAAATACATCTTTTGACCGCACGACACACTTTCATCACGCACGCGTTTTGTTTCCCGGATCACTAGATGACATTTTACTAACAAATAAACACTAAACGCGGAAAACGAAAACTAAACACGAAACGCACAAATACCGGGGACTCGCCGCCATCAGTCGCCGACCACTGGATTGTGGATACGATGGCGTCATCACAGGAAATAATTGTGTAATTTAGCCGTCAAAATCAGCTGAGCGCAGGCTTGTATATCTAGATGGCGCTGCTGATATGAATGAAAAGTAGTAAATTTCAAAATTTGTAAAATAGTAACTACTCAAAAGTGAACTCTATCAAAAAACTCTCTCATTGGTATCAATACAAATTAATTAATGAAGTTCGAAAATCTAAATGTAGCATCCCAGCTAGACATATGTCTCCGATTCCAGTGGGATCAAAAAGTCTTCGATTCCTTACCGATACCATTCATGGGTTTGTCTCCGATGCCAGTGGAATCGAAAAGTCTTCGATCCTATAGCGGTTCCATTCATCGATTTGTCTCCGAACCTGGGAAAATTCAAATGTTTTCGATTCTGGTAATCAATTAGCCTGAAATTTGAATTCATTTGAAAGTATCTGGCATTTGGCGACGCATGTTGTCATATATGAAATATGGAATACGGAATATGTTGTTTTTTTTTCTGTAAGCCTTGAATACAATCCGCTCCGCCGTTAAATTAAAAGTGCCGTGGAATCAATACAAAAAGAGATTTCACGACACTTTTAGTTTCTGGACGAATTGTATATCAGGCTTAAATAGATTCAACCCATTTATACAATTATCGATCCGAATTCGATCTCAGTGTCGATTCCTCGTTGGCTACAGTCATCGGTCCTGAATCGATCCCAGTCATCGATTCCACGTTGACCACAGTCATCGATCACAATTCGATCCCAGTATCGGTTCTACGTTGACTCCAGTCATCGATTCTCCATCGACTACCGTCATCGATTTCGGATCAATTCCTGTCCTCATTTTCGGTATCGCAAAAGCGGCCATGCCCATACAAATGTCTCCGACGTGTCCTCGATAAGGTGATCGATTCCTTGGTAGGCAGTCTTCGATCCAGGAATCGATCAAGTTTCGATTCTTGTCTAACTGGGATGCCAACAGCTAACTAAAAAACGGTACTAAAATGTATTGTATTTTAAAATGTTGACTATTGTCTTTGAGAACATCTTCCAAGCCACGTTGCTCATTTTCGGCTATATCCTAAAACTATCACTGACAGAAAAACAAAAACAAACACTTCACCGCTAGTGATCGCCAAACACGATCGAGTGCAACCACGACAAAACCACCAACAAACCATCAATTCCATAGAACGTCTGCAAGAGCAGTTATCTCAGCATCAAGACCAAGCTGGGCCTGTTTCGCTCCCTGGTACTATCGGTGCTTTTGTATGGGAGCAGTACATGAAAAGTTTATGTAGGAGTTACCAGAAAGCTGCAAGTTTTCGTCAACTCAAGTCTTCGTCGAATTTTAAGAATTTTCTGGCCCGAAACAATATCAAATGAAGAGCTAAGTCGGCGTACGGGTCAGACGCCAATCGATAAAATTGATGCATGCAAAAATGGCAGTGGATAAGTCACACATTGCGTTAGAGTGATAACTGCATTGCTTTGCATGCCATGAAATGGAACCCCATTTCCAACCAAGGCCGACCAACAGGGGGTCCTCGAAAAAAATCAAAAAAAAAATAAAATCCTCATTCGCCTGTTAATTATCGGTGATAGCAGAACTGTGTCATTGTGCATTAGAAGCACATCAACGCCTTCATGTGTTCCAATTTCAGTACATCTAACCTAACTGTTGTAAAGGTGGAAACAGCTGATGGAAGGCCTATCTACATTTCCTCCGTATATATGGCTCACGATAGAATAGCACTCACCGAAAAACTATTCCTACTAACCAAGGAAGTGGCACCAAGGAAATCAAGCCTGCTCGTGGTAGGAGATGCCAACGCCAGGTACACCAATTATTGGAGGTTAAAAATGCATCGAAGGGGAAGCAGTCAATATATATGCTCTGCTCCAAGGACCAAACATTTAAATTATTTTCGTTAGTTGAAGCGGAAACGGATTTATAGGACGTATCAAGTTCACGATACAGGAATCAGTAAGTAAACTGTTGAATTTGAATTTGTTGTGACTATAACAATAATTTTGGGGGGCAAAGACCTTTTCCATAGTCCTCCGCGTGGGCGCCCCCTGGTAACGGCAGTGTATCAATTCGCTGACGGCCAATGTCTTCGCGATAAGACAGTTTGGAAAAGGCAGATAGCTGTAGCCTGAATGGCTGACAAACACCTAAGCGTCTCAGGTCTAGTAGGATGGAATGTCTTGCGTAGTTGGACCTGCTACATAGTTGTGTGGGCTCCAGCACGTTTATTAAACCATCTGAAGCAGCTATCTCCGAGGCCATCCCCTGAATGGGGTTAAGCGACGTGCTGACAACTCGTCCTTGCAAAAACCACTCCATGTCAAGAAGCCTGGAACAAAAGCCTCGGATTGGACGGATCAACAACGACGACCACGCAAACGAATAAAGGATTATTCTTTCGGATCCTGGAATGTACGCTCCCTGAACAAACCGGGGGCCGAGAAGGCCCTCCTTCAACAGGTCGAAAAGTACAAACTGAGTATTACTGCAGTCCAGGAAACAAATTGGCTTGGCAGCGAGATTAATGACAAGAAATCGCACACAATTTTTACAAGTGGCAAACCATCGGGCCGTAAGGAGTTTGGAGTAGCATTTATAGTGGACAATCACCTCAAACCGCATATTACTGACTTCAAACCCATAAATGAACGGCTGTGTGCGATTCGCATCAAGACTCGATTCTTCAATCTCTGGCTCATCAATGTGCATGCCCCCACTGAAGTTAAAGAAGACGCAGTAAAAGACGAGTTCTACGCCCGCCTTGAAACTCTCTTCGACTCACTTCCAACAAACGACGTCAAATTGCTGCTGGGGGACTTTAACGCGAAAGTCGGGAATGAAAGTTGGCATCGGGGGACCTCTGGAGGCCACAGCCTCCATGAAGAATGTAACGATAACGGCCAGCGACTTATCGACTTCGCCTGCAGCAGGAATCTAGTCGTAAGCTCTACGTGTTTCCCGCATCGACGCATTCACAAGCAGACCTGGAAGTCTCCAGACGCACATACCGTCAACCAAATTGACCACGTCCTCATTTGCAGGAGATGGGCGTCTAGTGTCATGGATGTCCGCTCCTATCGAGGAGCAAATTGCGACTCAGATCATCACTTGGTGAAGACGTCCTACAGATGTAGAATCTCCTCAGTGCACCAGTCAAGAATCAGCCCTCCCAAAATCTTTGCGGTTGATAAGCTCTTGAGTGATGCTACAGCGGTGGCGTATACTACCGCCCTTGAGGAAAAACTATCACCTATGCTACACAACATCAGCAACACAGGCGTCCATGGGTTCTGGAAAGAACTCAAGGGTACCATCAAGGATGTCGCAGAGAAGGTCGTGGGATATAAAGCCCGGCGAGCGCGAAATGACTGGTTCGACGAAGAATGCAAAAATTCACTTGACGCGAAAAACGAGGCCCACAGACAATGGATTCAACGAGGAACCAGAGCCAGAAGAGAAAAATATGACGAGCTACGGCGAATATCGAATAGAATAATTAGACGTAAGAAACGTAAATACTTTGACGAGCAGTTGCTGAACATAAACGAAAACTTAGCTAATAGGAACACCAGACAAGCGTACAAACTAGTAAATACAATTAAGAACGGCTACCAACCCAGGACTAGCCTTTGTAAGGACAAGGATGGAAACATCATCAGCGACACCGATGGTGTTAACAAACGATGGGCCTCTTATTTTGAAGAGCTTCTAAACCGACCATCTAACATCCCCACACAGGAAGCTCTCGATGATATTGTTGATCTAGGCCCACCCATTCAACCCCCGACAGTAGAGGAAGTTGATCTCGCCTTGCGGTCACTAAAACGAAATAAAGCGCCGGGCGCTGACGAGATCCCAGCTGAACTGCTTCGGTGGAACGAGTCTAGTTGATGCCATACATCAATTACTCCTGCGAGTATGGGAGAACGAGGATCCCAGACGATTGGCGCAGAAGCATCATCTGTCCAATTCATAAAAAGGGAGATAAACTGCGGTGTGAGAATTACAGGGGCATCTCACTAGTTTGTACGTCCTATAAAATTTTGACGAAAATTCTGGAAAATAGAATAAAACCGTACGCAGAACGAGTCATTGGCGAATATCAAAGCGGTTTCCGACCTGGTCGCTCCACAACCGATCAGCTCTTCTCAGTCAAACTGATACTCCAGAGGTGCTGGGAATACAACGTAAACGTATACCAAATCTTTGTCGACTTCAAGCAGGCATACGACAGTATCGATCGTGGAGTACTGTACAACATCATGCTGCAATTTGGTATACCAGCAAAATTGGTGCGACTGACAAAGATGACGATGACCAACTCCGTCTCACAAGTCAGGATCCAGAATAGACTTACTGATCTATTTGAAACACGCACTGGTTTGAAACAGGGCGATGGACTGGCACCGACGCTCTTCAACCTAGCACTGGAATATGTTATTCGGGCCATGAATATGGACAACAGCAAGACGCTACTCATCAAGTCGACACAATTAGCAGCGTACGCCGACGACATCAACATCATGTCCCGAAGATTGGCTGACGCAGAAGAACTTCTGCATACGCTCGACACCGCTGTTAAGGAAGTTGGATTACGTATTAACGAGGGTAAAACTAAAATAATGATGCAATCGGTGACAAGGACACCTGCACAACCGAGCATCAACGTGGGGGACCTCAACATCGAGTTCGTGAACAACTTCATTTACCTGGGTTGCAACCTGTCAAGGGACGCCAACGAAACTGACGAAATCAAGCGACGGATACAGTTAGCTAATAAGACTTTTTTCTCGGTTCTCCCCATAATGAAATCGAAACATGTGCACAGAAACACGAAGCTCCGCGTGTACAAAACCATTATACGACCAGTGCTATGCTATGGCTGCGAAGCATGGACCCTAACTCAAGCCTCCGTAAACATGCTAGACACTTTCGAACGTAAGGTTCTACGGCGAATTTTCGGGGCTGTTTGCGATCGAGATGGATGGCGCATCCGGTACAACCATGAGTTGTATGAAATGTACGATGAGCTGCAAGTCTCGAAAATCGTCAAACTACAACGACTTCAATGGGCAGGGCATGTACAAAGAATGGACGATGATCGCATGCCTAAGAGAGTAATGAATGCAGAACGAGTCGACGGAGCGAGACTGCGAGGACGACCGAGATCTCGTTGGGAGAGCTCAGTAGGTGTGGACGCCGCGCAGCTGCTGGGCTCCCAAAATTGGAGGACGCGGTCACGTGACCGAGATAATTGGAGGACAATGATCCAGGCGGCCAAGGCCCGACGTCGGGCTGTCGCGCCACGATGATGATGATAACAATAATTTATAATAAAGATAAATTTAAAAATTGTTTGAAAACCCACAAAAGAAACGTTATTGCCATAATGGGAAACGAGTTAAATGTGGGTGCGGCGGATGTTGCCGCTAAATTTCATAACCTTAGATGCCAGTTTAACGCGGAGTTACGAAAAACAAAGGAAAAAAATTGGTACCGGAAAGACAAGATTTACGCAAAAAGTTCTGAAAAGCTGCTGAATCCTCAGCTTCAAATTACCTCATTCTTCTTCTTATCTTATATATAGGTAAAAGAAAGTCATCTACGTATGTACAGGGTAGGCGTCGTTATCCTTTATCCGATTTGCTTCAAATTTGTTGCAATCGGTTTATTTATGCTCCACTTGAAACCTCACATCATTAAAAATTGGAAATTCTCCCGGGAAATTGGAAAATTCGGGAAATTCCATTTTCCCATACATTTTGTATGGAGACATGTTTTCCCTTCTATCTCCCTAACCCTACATACGATTTGCCTGCATTGTTTTCCCTCTTGATTCTTAATGCTCAACTTACATGTTTACCGAGCCCAAAGTCCGAAAAAAATGGCAACCTGCTGACAATAAAGGACAATCTGTTGTCCTTCGAGGAAATACATATATCCAGTACGTTGCATGAACTTTACACATGTTCTCAATGCAATTGATTTTTTTTTTCGTGGTCTCTCCTAAAAAGGACGACTTCTTGCCTGAAATGAAAATTGACGTGTGTCCGATTTGCCTGAAATTTTTTTTCGTTCTGTCTCTTTACGCTCAACTTGGATCCATATCCAGCTCAAGCTCCAAAAAAGGACGACCTGGTCAGAAAAAGGACGACTACGAAGAAATGTTTTTCCTTCCACTTCAATTATCCTACATTCGATTCGCTCCAAATTTTTTCAGCTGTGGCCCATTCCGCTCAACGTGCATTCTTACCGAGCCCGAATTCTCAAAAAAGGATAACCTGTTGCGAAAAAGGACGACCTGGTGTCCTTCGTGCAAATACATCCAATAGTTGCATGTGTACTTTAATACATTTCCTCAATGAAATTTGTTTTTTGTTGTTTCCACTGGTCTCTCATAAAAAGGACGACCTCTTGCCTGAAATGAAAACGGTCGTTCCTTCGATTTGTCTCACATTTTTCTTTCATTTTCCTTCCACTTCTTCACGCTGAATGTGCATCCTTATCCACCTCAAATTTCCTAAAAGGGACAACCTGCTTTAAAAAAGGGACGACCTGTTGCCTGTTTTTCACCACGTCCACCATATTTTCTTCTTCTTCTTCTTAAAATAATAGTTGGTGATAAAATCCGAAATGTTCTCTTTTCTACACCTGCTTTTTTTTGCCGACTTTCGATTTTTTTTTTCACTTAACAGTAAATACACAACAATTGTAGAAGCTGACATTCTCCTGGGACTAATTTTTGCGCATTTTCAATCAAATTGATTTATTTTCAGAATGTGGCTCAACTAATATTTTTCAGAGGCAAACATAAGCAGACTGTGTGAACCTGGTAAATCACTTTATTCATAGGAATCATCTACAAAGCTGACTTTACTACAAAATATGTAGTATAATTAACTTTACTACTTTTTATTCATACCAGGCAATGACCTCAAAGCCTCACCAAAGACACACTTACTCTAGGAGGATGAGTACCAAAAGATTTACTTCTTTGAGGACAATATTTTTTAAAGAAAATCACAGACAACTAGAGAGCAAATGTATCAAAATTAAAATGTATTTGCATGGGGCGAGCCTAAAATTTCATTTAATTTTTAGAGTTTTGAAATTCGCGATCTCCCCCTTCTCGCTGCTACCACAATTTTCGGAGAAATTTGCGTACCCTTATCCGTATTGGGATTTTTCGTGCCAGGTTCAGGTTGTATATGACAAATTTGTTAAAAGCAATTTTCGCAAACACTTACGAGATTGATATTTTACGTCTTGCCAAAATACTGGTAATGATACTAAATAGGCTTTTAATGGAAGGAGACAGGTCGACCTTGATGATTTCGTCAATGGAAACGTACCATTTTCGCTTTTAGGTGCACAAAACTACGAGCATGAACTATCTACATATTTGATTTGTATCAAAGTGCCAATTTAAGACCCTTCCTTTCAAGCTGGCCCACGCATTCACTACACCATATACTGCCTCGTACTCATATATCAAAATCGTTCCTAGGCTAAAACAAAGCGACATGTTTATAATTTTATAACACTACACTTGACCCACATGTCAGATGAAAATGTTGTACTAGTACGTTACTGAATTTATCAAATTCGCACTAAGTATGATAAATAGATTCAATTATTATGAGAGTATTAACACCCGCTTGGGTGCTAAGATCTATTGTCTCGCTATATTGCAAGTAAATAAATTATTAATCTTTATTGAGCCCGGAGATTACATGCGAAGTCATAGAGCCAGGCGTTCGCCAGCAAAGTGTTTTATTTACAAATGCATATTTTTGCAAGATATGCATACATATGTGATGTTCGCCAGATATACAATCATTTTAGATGGCGCCGAATAGCGAGAAGATCAAGATGGGTAGCTTGTGTGAGCAGTGCAATTCTATTTTTTTTTTCAATAAACACTGATGATGTTGTATTTCTAATTGAAATCAATTTACACCGGCTAGGCTCGGGGCAATGTTAATTGGTTAATTTTTCAATATTGATGGTCGCCGTTAAAGTGTTCAAATGATCGCGAGGAATTTCGCGACAATCTATTAGATGGTGCAGTACTGTATCTTTATCTTATTGAGGGAATAAGTATGTAAGTGAAGATATGTACGTATCTTAATTATTGTGATCATCTTTCATTGAGTTTGAAGTTGAAGGACGGGTGACTGGGTTCACGAAGGATTGATAATTGATTTAATTTTTAAGTCGACGTAACCACTATTAAAAGGGATTTTTTTAGACAATTGTATTCTTTTTCGCTTCCCCGCTTCCGCTTTTCGATTTATAGCAAAATGTTGCCAGCATATTAACAAAATTCAGCGTCAACATGCCTGAGAAATTCTCTGCCACTGATCCTAAGTAGTGTAAAAACGTCCATCATCTTTACATGACGGAAAAGTGACTCCCAAGTCATGTATGCTTGATCTTAGGAAAGTTGTGAATCAGCTTAATTGAATCAAGTAGCTAATGTGCTCAGCTAGATACCAGATAAAGTAGATAACGCGGATAAAACAATTTGTTTCTGCCTGTTTGTTGTCCGCAACTGATATGCATATTCGTATCGAAGTCAACCCCTCCATGATTGCGACTGGTGGCTAAGGTTAATGATATGGTGGTACCAATATGGCTGGCGGGGCCCGATCCGACTGATCTTATCACCATGGGTGTTCACACTGCTGCTAACGCGATCCGAGTCACCGTAAAATAAGTGATACAATTATGGTAATTCATTGCAATCATGATCTGGGAAGAGCAAATTGTTCAGGTTGATGACGCTAAATGATTTGCATTGGACATGGACGCGATAATAATATATTTGCGAAACAAATGCAGATTTTATGAATTTCGAAGGAAGGTGATCAATTTTATGAAAGTAAAAACAAACAATAAATTGCGATAAGTCTACTTTTCAATTAGCAAAATTAGCTTGCCGAAGGTATGAGTTTTTCTGACAAAAACTTGCTTTTGGGACGGTCCTTCCTATGACAGCTTTATGGCATAGTGGTCCGATTTCAACCAAATTCAGGAATGTGATTTAGCTAAAGATACTATTCATTAGTGTGAAATCTAAAAACGATATCTTCAGAAATAAAAAAGTTTTTCTCACAAAGACGAATTTTTGGACCGGTCGTTCCTATGGCAGCTATATAACGAAGTGGTCCGATTCCATTGGTTCCGACTGCTTGCAATAGAAAGAAGGCTCTCTACAAAATTTCAGCTCGATAGCTTTAAAACTGAGGGACTAGTTTGCATAGAAACAGACGGACAGACGGACAAAGCTTAATCGACTCGACTCATCATACTGACCAAGAATATATTGTATATAGTTTATATGGTCGGAGATGCTTCCTTCTGTGCGTTGCAAACTTCATGACAAAGTTAATATACCCTATCACATCCGTGAAGGGTATAAAAATATTTCTTCTCACAAAATTCTATCTAGCAGTATAGCCTGGTCATTACGTGCTTAAAGTGTATGGTAGCGATGGGGACAATGACTCTTTTTACTGTGCTCTGACTGCTTTCACTGAGTTATTGAGTTGTTCAAAAGGAGTCGTTGCAAAATTCGAGAGAGTCTTGGACATTTATGGGGAACCGTACCTGAGCAATGGGCGACAATTTAAAACAAATTGGTTAATATCTACGAAATCTAGTTAGCTTACATGACTTTTTTTTAAATTTTGACTTCAAATTTCCAATCAGTGATCCAAAAACTTCTTCTAGTTCCAACACGATTGAACATAAGCTTCCTACAAGAAATTCCATCAATAATTCATTCACCTTTTAAATGAATACATATCTTATCTAACCAGTCCTGTATTGAAGAACTGCACATGATCTTCTGTTCTTTCAAAACATGTGTATATTTACAGGGTGTCCCGCGTTGGATGGTTAATACTGATAAGGGCGATAGTGCAGTCTGTTTGACTTAAAATGGCTCCAGTATAATTCGCCTATCTTTAACCGT
The DNA here is from genome assembly GCA_964017055.1 of Chloromyia formosa. Lineage (NCBI taxonomy): Eukaryota > Metazoa > Arthropoda > Insecta > Diptera > Stratiomyidae > Chloromyia > Chloromyia formosa. The sequence goes on from OZ024817.1 coordinate 14,515,615, forward strand.
TACCGAGTTACCCTTTTTGTGATTGTCATAAAAACCCGTAAGTTTCCGAACAAAATCAAAATTTACCACTACCTCAATTATTTAATCCGAAATTTGACCTCATTTTCTGAAAACACATAAGATTTAATATAAAACTACTTTTTCCCAATTCAACGTTACCTCAAGGATACAACTGTTCAAATTGTTCAATTTCAAAGGAATTTCAATTTCAAAAATTCAAATAAATATTATGCAGCGGTGACAGTACTTTGATCTGACAAATCGGCAAATTTGACAAAACTTTCTCCAATGTGTTAGCTTTTCAACGGTATTTTTTTTTTTTTGATGTATTTAGATTTGAAAATCTTCAAATAGTATGCCTTAAATAGAAAAAAAGGCTGACCTACTTCCAGTTGCACACTAAATTTCTTTACCTATTAAATCAATTACATATCTAATCTAATGCGCGAAACAGCTCGCGTACTGCATGTTAACAGGGTTGCCACTCAGGGATTGCCAACCCCATTTTTTTATCTTGTCTTTCTCGTCGACTAAGGGCGATGTGTATTAAGCAGAAAAAAGAAAAATGGATGTGGAAGTACGCGAAGTATATTTTCGACGGATGGTCGTGAATCGATTTTTTGGTTTTTCTTATCGTCGAAAAAAGGGCATAGAATATTTAACTTTTGTTGTTGGTGTGCAAAACCAAATAGTTATAGTGCTATTGCCGAAAATAACTACTATGCAGCGCTCCTTAGAGAGAAGTGATTTCGCAAGTTTGCACAGTTGCCCCGGCTTCCAACGTTGAGAGGCTGTTCGCTTCATGAAAAGTGTCCAGTTGGATAGCCTTATTCAGGTCCCACCCTTCAACAACATCCCTTCAATATGAATGAGCAAGGGGCAGCAAGCGGCAAAACCGCACAAATATTTACCGAGTCCGAGCTGCAGCAACCAACTTGTGCCGCCATTTAACTCACTGAAGAGCCTCAACCTTGACAGCTGTCAACATTGTCAACTTTGCCACCATCGGACCTTTACGGTCACTTGTGCTCCTCCACACCTTCGGGTGTCGTTTTTCGTCCATTACATTATCCTTGTGGCGCACGATAGATCTTTGATTTTTGGTATGATTAAGGTGTAAATGTGTGAGTTCCAAGGTAGCGACTGAGGGACTTGCGTTTGCGACTGTGAAAAAAAAACTATCATAACGGAGCACTACTCTTCTATATTTTAAAGTTTAGGGGATCGTCGAATGCAGGCTGTAGTTGTACGACTGTACAATCACATAAAATGCACACGAATAGTGCTCCGTTATGATAGTTTTTTTCCACAGTCACAAACGCAAGTCGCTCAGTCGCGGCCTAGGAACTCACACCTTTAGCCTTTGAACGCAATTGGTGCCGTTCGTGCCTTTGGCTCAACACCCAAGTCAAGTGTTTTGATTTTTATATATTTTTTTTTTGTGGGATTTGTGCCCCACGCCGCCATTTGAGTGCCATCACACTTAAATAGTGGTATTAATAAGTGCAAAGAATATACTCGTATATATACAGTGCTGCTAAAAAAAAAGTTGCTCAAACTATTTTATTCCGTTTTTCACAAAAATTCTTCGAGGTAGTTAGATAGGTATCCGTAGATAAAGGAGGTGGGCCGTGTGTCGTATTGGAACCACAAGCACTGCGACCTTGAGGTCTATTGTGTTCGAAGTATTGTAATTAGACAATTAGGGTGACCGTGTCTTATTGGCTCAAATTATGGTATCCTGTCTAGAAATAGCGAAAAGTTTTGGGAGAAATTCAGTTAGTTTGTGATAATAGCGTAATAAGCAGGAAAGTGCAGTTTGGGTGAAAAAATAGGAAAAAGTTAGTTCGAAAAACAAAAGCAATATTTTGGTTTTGGCGCGAGACCAATGGAACTATTTGCAAAAGAAGTGAGAGACTGGATATTCCTCAGAGTAATGTGCAATGATACTCGAAGAAGTTTTGAGAAATGGGACCCACCGAGCGGAGGAAAAGCTTTAAACGATCAGGAAAAAACGACCCTATTTGTAGATCGCTTCTTTCCATTACAAAGCCATCCAAACTGGTTAAAAACTTCATCTGACTTAAGAAATGATCTAGTTCTAGCAACGTGTTGTAAATCTCATCGAGTTTGTTGCGAAAAAGCTTGTAAAAGCTGGTTTACGTGCTTTGGAACCAGTTCATAAGCCAAACTTTCCGTTTAAAAATCAGGCTAAAATTTTTGATGTGGGCCCAGGAGCATATGGTATGAACTCAGAAGATTTGGAATATTGCCATCTTTTTTGTGTGTCCATCTTTAAGGAACGTGTTGGCGACGGAAAAGATTGCGTGCGGCGGAAACCTCGAGAAATGCGCAACGGTGAATGCTTTCGAAGATTTCCTCCTAAATCTGAAAGGTTTATAGTGTGGGGATTGTTTTCCGGTCATGCAGGTGGTAGAACATACTTTCCCAGCTCAAAAGTAGCAGCAGCAGTTTACTTGCAAATACTGGAAAACCAATTCGAGTCTTGTGCGTTAGGCATTCACAGCCATCAACCTTCCTCGACGTTTCCGGCGCGCACAAAATCTTCTGCCGCCAACATGTTTTCAGCTATCCCGGAATTATTGCAGTGTTCTACATCTTCCAAATCTATGTCACATAGAGCTCATTTTAAACGTTTTAGCCTAATGTTTTACCGGAAAGTCTGGTTTGCCGAGTGGCTTCCAAATAGGTAAGCCAGCTTTCGGCAGCCTTTTTCTCATCACTCTTGTTGAAATTTTCATACCCGGTGCTAAAACTAGATCGTTCTTAAGGCCAGATAAAGTTTTGAATCAGTTCGGATGGCTTTGTAACGGTAAAAAGCGATCATCAACTGGGGTCGTTTTATCCTGATCGTCGAAGGCATTTCTTCAGCTTCTCAAAACTTCTTCGAGTACCATTGCACAATACACTGAGCAACATCCATTCTTTCACTTATTTCACAAATATTTAGATTTTCACGAGCCAAAATCTGTATTTGTTTTCCGCACAAACTTTTTCCTATTTTTTCACCCAAACTGCACTTTTCTGCTTATTACGCTATTATCACGAACTGAAAACTTTTCACTATTTGTAGACAGAGTGCACATACATACTTTGTTAATCTGAGCCAATAAGACACCATCATTCCAACTATTTCGAAGAATATTTGCCAAAAAGGGAATAAAATAGTTTGAGCAACTTTTTTTCAGCTGTATTTTATATCCAGTGCCGATCTACTGTGTGTCTATATTGTTTATTTTAGCGCCAAGTGCAGCGTCAACTTTGCCCCCACTTAAGTACGAATGGTGTTCGTTGGTGAACACTCTAAAAAATTGAAGGCAATCACAAAATCGGGTAATACTATATCTGTGAAACTACTCGTAATAGCTCAGCCGACCGTTGCAATCATAGCATCCAAAGTGACAACCACAACAACAACTGCCACCTTAACTTGATATGCTGCTAATTTAGGGAGGTACCGATTTTTTTTTAAACGGTCAAGGTACTTCAAATATTGGGAGGGTAGCGAGGCCAGGGTGCTCCAGCAGCACCCGGTCGACGGCCATTACCTTTAAGTAATTCTTTTTCTTTGATATATATTTTTTTAAGATCGTGGGCCTTTTATCCTTTGCACCTTAAGACACGTGAATTTTTAGAATGATAATGGTTAGGGGCAGTGAGATGGCAAAAACCCTGTCCGCATCTCCCGTCTCTGTGCTACAGTAAGCTCGTGCCGCCTATTGCCCAGAGGAGTTTTCGCCAGATGGCGTCGCCGGACCTTCACGGTCTCTTCGGCAGCTATTTACTCCGTCCCCATGGATACTTGGATGTCCAATAACACCTGTTCATTTCACACAAAAAGACATCTTCCTAAAAAACGATGTCTAGTTACTAATGTACGATAAATTCAAAAATGTTCTGATTGAAAAAATAAACAGTATTTGTACTGGAAATAAAGATTGTTATATAAATGTTTGAGACACCTAGGTGAAAATACCGATTTTTGCACTAAAAGAGTATCTCTCTCTCAATTGCCCTAACCCCTTTTGGGGCATAGCGCGTCAACTGTTTCATGTGGCCCAGTTGACGTTTCTTGGCATAAACTGGTTTCGGAGAATGCAGTTGCCAGCATGCACCTCCAAAGAGTATATACATATTACAAACTTGATCATCCCCAGCTAGGGTAGGTTACAAACAAGTTTTATACAAACCAGATGTCCAGATGATGGATGACGATCAAATGGATACAATTTTAGCTGACACATTTCAGACAAGATATTGACACTTAAAGCTAATGACAAAACCACATTTTTATCGCAACTATCAGATACAACAGTATTTACATTGTAAATCAACTAACCGCAAACTAAGAAAGTGATTAGTTATATATTGTTTAATCATCAATTGCATCAATTCCCTTTTGCTTTTGATGAAAATCGATATTCTGAAACGTCGTCGATTTTGTTACTTTACGTTGGTCACAATCGTAAGGCTATGGTGACAGTGAAAGTCAGAATTCCAATATCATCTGTTAAATATACTGACTAAAAAAAATAGCTACGTATTAAGAACTAGAAAAAAAATATGTCTACATTGCTTACCAACTTTCTTTTTCAGCAATTTCATCTCTTCATTAATTTTGGGCCGGGTTCCGTTCAGTTTTCCACTTTTCTCCTGATTGTAAGTCAGAAGTTTCACAATTTCGGGACTACTTTTGCGATCCATTTTGACAATAATTATTACTGACTGACTAACACAAAGAAAAACTGTTGTGGACTTACTATTATTCACATTAAGAACACCTTTCACGTATCACTACACCACTATTTCCATTATTATAGTGAGTTTATTTTATATTTCTCTTAAATGATAATTAAACTGAAGATACTGCTTACACTAATGACAATATTAGTTTATTGATAACTAAATAATCGAATTCATAATATTAACAATTTTGCAGAAGTTTTTTTTCATTAGTCAATTTATTACGCGTACACTATTTCTTCATAAAATAACACTCGTACATGGTGGGCTAAAAGGCATAATTTAATTTGTCGTCTTATTTACTAATAATGGTTAAACAGGGTTTTACTGTATGTGGTACATTTTGAAGTCGCGAACGACCTTATTTTATTACCCGCTTTTCCGAAAGTACCTGTGAAAAATTTCGTTTTCTGAAATATCGTCGCCCTCTTTGGTTCGATTAATCGGAGTTTTACTATCAGTGGTTCCATTTTGGAGTCACGAACCACCATATTTTCCTCCCGGCGTCCCGAATGTACTTATGAAAACTTTCGGTGTCCAAAATGACGTAACACTCTTGGATTAGGACGGTTAAATTGAATGTTACTGTTTATAAAAACATCATTCAGTCGCTAAGCATCTTACTTTCATTCCTACCTTCCCAAAGTTACTCGTGTCATATTTCGTTATCCCAAATGACGGCACTCTCATTGGTTCGGTTAAACAAGGTTTCACTCTATTCGGCATAATTGTGGATTCACAGGCCACCTTGTCCCCCTCCCCCAGGCCTCCAGAAATTACTTCCGAGATATCTCGCTATCTGAAATAACACCGCCCTCTTGGTTCGGTTAATCGAGGTTTTACTTTTTTTGGTATCACTTTGGAGCCGCGAACAACCTTATTTTCACGTATTACCTATTAGTCATTCATAAGCGCATTTTTATATTTTTTTTGAGAATAAAAGTGGAGTGTACCATTGCTAAGCAGTCAACAAGATCACTTAGCAATGATACCCACTCAAAAATGTTCAGCCTAAGTGGATGTTCACACTGCGTGCGATGCCGAGCCGAGCCGAGCCGGGTCGAGCGATGCGATGCGGTGGGTGTTCACATTGCACGCCGTGCGATGCCGAGCCGAACGATGGCTTGCGATGCAAAGATGATCCGAGCGATGGCTTGCGATGCAAAGATGATACGGGATGTTCACTGCACGCAATGATGGAGAGTAGAGACCAATTTAGTTCAAGGAATAGAATCTGTTCGACATCATGTCGTTTGTATGCTTGACCCAGTAAATTTATTTCAAAACAGTGTTCTAAAAATGGAACGGCGTCGCCATTGGGTGCATCCCAATAATGAAGAAAGGCCCAGTGATGGTGAATTTCATCATCTCTTCCGCGACCTCAGACGACAGGTTTCACAAGCGGATTGAGCAGCGGCGCACCGCTGTGTATAAACGCAAAAATCGGCAGCCGCGGCGGCTTTAGGACGATGAATGTATAAACCGCTCGACTCGCCGTTGCGGCCACCGCCGCGGTTTGTGGAGCGGCGAGATTGCATTTGAATTCAAACCGCTTGTGAAACCACGCCTTCTAAACGCGACCTTATTACGGTGATAATAACCTTTCATTTGAGCCATACTGAATCAAAACCGGAATCCAAAGCGTATATATTTTACCCTAGACTTGTACAGACCTAGTTGTGATACCAAAACTTCCAACTGGCAACGGCCATATGCATTAAAAGTGAATTTTCCATATGGTCAGTTTGAGCTGTGGGCATGGATCCAATGAAAAGTTTCATCGTTCATCCATTCGAATTTTGGATATTTACATTTGAACTAACGTTTACAGTAAAGGTTGCCGTTCATTCAATAGGATCTTGCCCATTCTCAAAATCAACTAACCAACCCACACTATAAATATTTGTCGCATTTTGCAATTCGCTAGCATCATTGTATCGAAAGTTATCGCTCATTTTGAAATTTCATCTGTAGGGGTTCCTTCGGTCGGATCTTGCCCATTTTCAATACCAACCAACAAGATCATTCTACAAACATTTGACCAAAATTTCAAGTTTCTAACTTCATTCTATCGAAAGTTATCGTGCAAACGGACAGACAGACAGACAGATATGGCTGAATCGAATCAGAAGATGACCCTCATAATTTCCATGTATACACTGCCACACCGCCGCGCCTAAAAGTCTAGGGTATAAAAGCAGACATACATGCATTTTTTTCAGTGTGATCTTACATCAAATACTACTTTACAGCTCGTACTTGCACCATACTGGCTTCAAAAAGCTTCACATCGCAAAGCATCGCAAAGCCCATAAACTCCATCGCAAAGCCCATTAAATTCCATCGCCAAAAATCAGCAGCCGGTACTCGCACGAAAAAGCAAAGAAGTTTGTGAAAACATCGGGCCATCGCTCGGCTCATCATTGCATCGCGCGCAGTGTGTACACTCAAAGCGTGATTCCATTTAAAATTGAAGACTTTCCATTTTCTTGCTTTAAAAGCTTGCAATCGCATTGCATCGCTCGACCCGGCTCGGCTCGGCATCGCACGCAGTGTGAACATCCACTAAGCCTATTCGTTTAGTGAGCTGGTTTCGTCACCCGATAGACTATACTCTTCAGGAGATACCTTGAGTCTATCGGGGAGGTAGCTCGACCAAGCCCAGTGTGTATTCCAATTTTCGTCAGAATACGTCACTTCGCACAATGCTCACGGTATATATAGTCGAGCTAACTCCCCGATAGACTCAAGGTAGCTCCTGAAGAGTATAGTCTATCAGGTGACGAAACCAGCTCAAGCACTAAGCGAATAGGCTTAGGCTGAAAATTTTTGGGTGGGGATCATTGCTAAGTGGTCTTGTTGACTGCTTAGCAATGGTACACTCCACTTTTATTCCCAAAAACCTTATTTTCCTCCTCGGTTTCACGAAAGTACTTGTGAAAAATTTCGTTTTCTGAAGTGTCGCCACCCTCTTTGTGATCAGTTAATCGGGGTTTTACTGTATGTGATATTATTCTGGAGTCACGAACCACTTTAATTTCTTCCCCGGCCTCTCGAAAGTACTTATGAAAAATATCTTAACGCGCGTATTTGCGTCACGTCATTAGATCGTTGGACGTCCGCTTTTTAGACATGGTTCCCACATGCACACCGTGTTCCGTACTAAAGGAAACAACTTCATCGCAGTCTAAAATGAATAGACGAAGGTTGCGTGCAGTGTGCGTAGCAGAGACTTTGAGGTTTTTAGAGGAATCAAAGAGAAAAAGAAAATTTTGGGTGCATCCCCAGAATATCAGGAGGGAAAAATCAAATAAAATAGGTTTAATAATTTTTTTCCGGGAGGTTCGAAAATATGAAGATAAATTCTTCAGTTACTACCGTAGGTCCACAAATTCTTTTGACGAACTTTTGGAGATCGTTCAGTCCCATAATTCCGATAAATTATCGACCATTCGCTTTGCAATGGAAACCCACGCCTTCTCTTTTTCAACTCGGTTTTTGTAGTTATCATCGCCTTTGTCCCACAGAAGATTTTTTTCTCAAACTAAAGCGATAAGTTTGTCAAGACCCATGCTTACCGTCGGCAGGAGCGTCACTGCGTGTCATGTGAAGACGCTCTCTTCTAGCTCTGTGTGCTCTACAACCATCGTTGCTTGACGGGCCCACGGCGACGTCCGTACTTTACGTGGACAAATCCAACGGCCAACGCACTGACGGCTTCTAAAAATGACGCAAAGGAGTATTATGTAGACGGCCTCATTGCTTTCTCTGTGCTGTCTCTCGGACGTCCAAAGGTCTTATGACGTGACGCAAATACGCACGTTCAAAAAATGGCATATGTAGACGTACACTTAGGGGACTATGTTCAACAAATCTGGGACGGAAATGGACAGCATTTCCGCTTCCGGAATCTCAATATTCCAAACTAATTGCAGACTCCAGCCAGGCTTGTGGCGAAGGCGAGACCGCCATCCAGGCGGCGTGGCGAGCGGCAAGAGGATTCGAACGGCTACAATCCGACTGACAGTCTCTGCCGAGGCTGAACGCCATTGTGACAACATATGTATAGATACAATATTTTAGAACATTAGGCAAGACCGGTCTGCAAATTTGTATGAAGATCCAACGACATCCAGGCGAATCGAATACGCCTATTATGAATTAGGCCTTAATGGAAGAATTCTCTCTATTGCATTTAGAGAGGATCCTTAATTGCGGCATTTCCGCTTTAGGTAGTCAATTTCCGCTTTAGGTGGTAAGAACTAAAGTGGAAATTTCTTGAGTTTTGTGAAAATTCTCTCTAATGAAATGGAAAGAATTCTCCAATAAGAGCCAAATCCATAATGTCCCTATATTTTTACCATCTAAATAAATGTTGAGTGTAGTTGATAAAAAAAATAATATTCATGTTGTTACAATGGCGTTCGGACCTCGACTGAAACTGTCAGTAGGATTGCAGCAGTCCGATTCTTTGAGCCGTTCGCGGCGCCACCTGGACGCTGGCATCCCGGTCGCAATAAGCTCTAGCCAAAACCCCACCCCATCCATCCAAGAAATTTGGCTAAACACCAAACTGGGTTGCCGCTATTGTGTCCATAGCGTGCAAAGCGAGCGTTCAATGGCTGCGTTCCTAAAATGCAAGCGCTGAAAAGCGCGCTTAGTGCTTTACAATAATTTGTTCTAGAAATGCTTTTGTTGAGCGAAGTGCTGAGCTAAACGCTTTCACTTTTAGTCAGCATAATTTGTTTGCGATTTTCTGCCTCCGCGCGTATTTGTGGCTTGTGGAATCGGTCACGACTTGGATCCACCGCGGAAACCAGTGATAACGTTTAGTGCGCTCAACTTATGTGATGTTTCCTGCCCTGCTTTACAGGTTCCAAATGCCAAACTGAACATTGCATTTGACAAATAAGACAGCATGTCATCTCCAAAATACAAAATAATCACAATTTGCGGCTCAGTAATTGTGAAGCGCTATACTAAGTGCTTGCGTTTCAGGAACGCAGCCAATTATTCAACAACCGCACGAGTTCCGCTTGAATGACAATGTACCAGCGATCAGCATTGTCACGTAGTTTTATGTTTCTATTCAAATGCATTTTCAAATTCTCCATTTATGGGCGGAAATTTCACTACGATCTTATACATTTTAGATATTTTACGACGACAAATTGACCCTGACAATATACATATGTCGCGAGTAAATAGTAAAAAAAATCCACGGGCAGTCACTCCTCTCTCACAACCCATTGACGTTATCACGCAAATAAAAAGGTACTGCCCGTCGATTTTTGAAAAGACTTAGGCGAGTAACTCTAGTTTGAACACAAGAGAATGTACTGTTAGTTCAGTCGATGTCCTAAATTGCAGCTACCGTTCTGAGATTAGGGTCACTCAAGGAACCTACATACCGAATTTGGTTAAGATCAGATCATGGGAAGTGCTCGGACTAACGCACAAACGGACAAACGCACATCATGGATCATTTCATAGGCCCGTCCATCATATGTATGAATATATTGGACGGGCCAAAAATTATCTCATCGCTAATAAAACAGACCTACAAAAGAAGCGCAAAATTAAACATTTTGGATTTAAAAAGTCAAGTAAACCTCGTAATTCGCACCATGTTCGTTGCAACAAATATTGGCCATTCAAATATTGGCCATGTCTATATGTACTCTATAGGTAACATTAGTTCCTGAATTAGATGAATGACGAATTCATGAAGGTGACATCTTATTCTCTGCATGGACTAGTACTTTTACTTGACATGTTGTTGAGACTTTGTCTATTTTTTTTGAACGCAAATAATAAAACTTGCATGTAAACTCCATCTCGTTTGGTCAATATAAAAACGATGTACTCGTATACTCAAAATTTAAACCTGTTACTTTTTTCAGATACACTATCTATAAACATTTGTCCGTCTCAAAAGACACGATTTTTATCGGATAATCTATGGTAACATCAAGACACGAGCAACTTGCCTTACCCTCTTAAGGCTAAAATTCTTGCTAACCGGCTGCAGAGTGACATTCATTTATCTATGTACATACTAACTACATAATTGGTCATTAATCTTTAATAATTGAATCGAGTTAGGGATGACTATAATACTTTGTTTGCTGTGTCGTTATTTATTCGTTGCACTAGCTAACTATTTTAGCACCAATTACCTTTACCATAAAAAGATTCTATGATCTGTGTTACTCGTGCCAATGGTAAACAAGCTGAAATGGATACTGGGATGGGGGTACGAGCTCATTACTTTTACGATGCCATTTTAGTCACCTCCGTCAAAGTATATTTCGATGTTGAGATTTACGATAACGAAATTTATGGCAAGATTAGATTTCATGAACGAATTCGCGTCTGTAGTTGATATGCAAATTGATTGAGAAGAACGACAATGTTGATGCAAAATGCCGATGGGGGTATGTCACAATGACGGTGTTGAAACAATATTTGGATAATAGAATGTTAACAATTTAATAGGACTCGAAGTAGAATTTTAAACGAGGTGTGGCGATCAAGTAAATATTGTATTTACATATATCTCGTTTATTCGGCTTTTATCGAGAGGTTTGGGTTGCACGAGTAGGCCATATTTGGAAATGATCCCCAATCAGTTAAGCGCGATCTACACGCAACGACTTATCCATCATTGGCCACGTTTATGCCGTGGAACTAAAAGGCGATTTAACTAAATCGTTTTAGTGCTAGTACTTGTTCGTGGTGTGTTTATACCGACCATACGAAGAGGTACTAAACATGAAAGATGTCAGCTGTGGGTTTGTGACTTCGCTGACATTGGTTAAGAAAATGTCAAGAGGCAGTAGTCTCTTAATAAAAACGCGTTTCTACCGCTACAATCAAAGGATGAAACGAATGCAGAGTTTCAGGAAAGGGTGAGGTATTTATATAACAAATAAAATATAATTTTCAACAACAACACCATTAGCAAAGACAGTAACATCACCTAGTCCCAATTTTTCAGTCCAGTTCTGCATAGCAAGTGGAGCTAAAATTGGTACCAAAACTAGCTAGTGCGACATGTTTATGTCGTTGTGAGTTAGCTCGAATTAGTTAATCCTCGAAGATAGTTCCGCGGCATAAACAAGGCCATTTTCAGTGTCGGATCTAGAAGTCGAACCTGGAAAGCTAAAGGTATGTCCAAACCTATTTAACTTTCGGTCATCAAAAGTCATCATACTTTTATTGAAGCCGTGGACGCATTTCTTATTATTGGGAATCATGCAATAAAGGACGTTCAAAACCATGAACCATAGCTAAGTTAGGCATAAGGGCTGTTATTTACCACAGCTCGCATGAACTGAAATAGGTTTAATTTTGTTACAAGCAGAGACGCCTCGCATCAGTGCGGTGCTTGGCATCTGACCCATATGCCGACTTAGCTCTTCATTTGATATTGTTTCGGGCCACGAAATTTTTAGAGTTCAACGAAGACATGAGTTGACGAAAACTTGCAACTTTCTGGTATACGAAAATTTTCATGAACTGCTCCCATACAAAAGCACAGACAGTACCAGAGAGCGAAACAAGCCCAGTTTTGTCTTGATGCTGATATAAGTGCTCTGCCAAATTTTGGACAGCATGCCGTATGCGCATTTAGCCTGGCTAATACGACCTGCTCCGTACCACCATTTTTTGACAGCAATGGCTGCGTTCCTGCGAGCGGATCAGGGTTTGACATTTCTCAAATTCTCCTCCATTTGCTTTCCTCTCCAGTAAATTTAGTACAGACAACTGTCACTTTTTGGATCTGACAATTTCCCCTCTGGATCTGAATATTTTTCCGGTCAATTTCTAGAATCAGCAATTTTGACAGTTCTCAGATATCACCGACGCCCCTATCACCAAAGCAACATATGTAGCCAGTCATCCGTTAGCCAGCGTGCAGGAAGTGTTGCGAAGTGTTTAGTGGTAGTTTGCTGCGCCTTTAGCCTACAAACCTATTTGAACAAACTAGTTAACAGTTCCCCGAGAAATTTGTTACTAAATTGACTTATAGTGGAGTGATTGTGCTGCGAATTAGTGCACGTTAACAACGCGTTTATAACTGGATTTTGGTAGATGGCTCTGAATCGTCTAGAAGGGCAGGAGTAGGCGATCAAAAACGATTTACAAACCCTGGTAGTACAATCCCTTTTGTGGATTAGCCAACCGACTGTGTTTGGAGCCTCATTCGTGGACTTCTTCGTGCATTTTTGGGTCGGTTTTCGCGCTCAATCCCGTCCAACAAACTCCAATCGTTTGTCATGTTGTTATCCATGACAACGCGCACTAAATTTAGTATGCTTTGCACACTATTTACAATTTGGATATCACCGAAATCATCCAATAACTCCGCAATAATTAAATTTTCCTTTTTGAAATTAAAAACTTGACAGATCTTTTTTTGACAAGACGGCGGGGTATGCCGTCTGTGGGAATATTTTGCAGATCCAAAAATTGACAGTTGTCTGTGCTAAATTTACCGAAGGGGAAAGCACATAGAGGAGAAAACAGAAAAGTCAGATCCATATCAGAAGGCTTCCAGGACCGCGCCCAATCCTACCCAGGTAGACGAAGTTGTCGAGCTTCTCCACAGGCTGCCAATTTATATTGATATGCAATAGGTGAAGGATTTCTTTTTCGCAATGGCAGACTAAGAATCTTGGCCTTGTTGGTATTAATCCTTAGCCCAACCTTGCTTGCCTCCTTCTCAAGACCTAACGCTATTGCGGACAGATCCATGATTTTGTGAGAGAGTAGGCATATGTTGTCAGCGTAGTCAAGATGTTGTAGATAAGATGTCAAAGTCCATTGAATTCCTCTGTCGAGTCCAGATAGGGCTGCAACGCATCGCCGAGCACCATAACTAACAGGATAAGTGAGAGGAGTCAAAGTCCTCCGACACCTTCTGCAGAGCGCGACATTTCGCGCCGTCATAGGTTGCCTTAATAATAGCCACAATCTTCTCAGGGATGCCTCTCCATCGATTTCGAGAAGGGTTTTGATAGTGTGAACCGGGATTCTATATGGGCGGCCTTGCGGAGGAAAGATGGGTTAGGTTAGGTTAAGTTAGATGTGGCTAGGCTAGGTTAGGTTAGGTTATGTTAGGTTAGGTGTGGCTGCCGCGGATGACGCAGCACACATAGGCCACCAAAGAGCCCGTTGTGATACCTACCAGGATGAACACGTATCCCATTGAAATTGCTATCCAATGAACCAGCCAGAGCTGGCAATGAACCGATAAAGCCTGAGCGGGCTCATGCACCTTAGCTCTTCCAAACTAAGGAAGAAAGTGGCCCCCAGAAATACCCGCCTCCTCGCAGCTATGGCAGGAAGGACAGTTGTATAGAAAATGGAGGGTACTCTCCTCCTCGTCAGCATCCTCGCAGCTTCTACAGAAGTCATTGTAGGGTAAGAGAAGTCTTCTTGCGTGCTCCCCAATGGGACAGTGCCTAGTGATAATATTCACCACCACACCAATGTGCTTCCTATTCAGTGATAATATTGTAGCAGAAAGGCCGGGGTCCACTGTGGGCCATAACCTCGTCATGGTTTGACACGCACCGTCCTCAATCCATCTAGCTCTCGCTTTATTTTTCGCATTAGAGTTGATTATTCGCTTGAAGATTGTGAAAGGCACTCCGATGTCACAACGACCATCCTCAATTGCCCCAGTCATCCCAGCCCGAGCAAGTTCACAGCTACACAATTACCAGCATAAGCAACTGTGACTTAGAATCCAGCACAATGTGATTTCAAAGTAACGTCCCATCTCATCACGAAGCGATCGACAGTTCGTAACCGTCTGCGATGTTGACAGAGCCAATTCAAGTGATCAAATTGCAGCCTGGCTGTCAGTGTAAATAGTGAGTTTCCTACCAATTGTGACTTATATCCCAGCCAGGCGAGAGCTTCTAAAATCACCAAAACCTCTGCCTGCAGCACGCTGCAATGATTGTGTATGCGGAAAGAAAAACTAATCTTCAACGTCTCCGAAAAGTTACCGGCTCCCACTCCTACATCCGTTTTGGATCCGTCAGTATATAAAACGATGGAGTCTGGGTGAGTGATTGTCCCAGTTTCCCACATGTCCCTTGAGGGAATCTGGCTCACAAAATTCTTGCCAAACATATACTTAGGAGAGATATAATCCGCATATGCAGGGAGGTCAAGATTATTCAAAATAGGAGAGTGGCCGGAGCTTAGTGCACACCACACACACTATAATCGGTGCTTGCTGTTCAAAAATATCGAGCGGTAAGAGATTTAGAAGCACATCCAGGCCAGCTGATGGAGTGGATCTGAGTCAGATCCACTCCATCCAGATCATCTGACAGCCCCGGTTGCAGCAATCGTCGCCAATTTTTACACGTTCCTCAAGAGAGTCCTGTGGGAACCCATTCTAAGCGCCGTCCACCAGACAAGAATGCCATGCAAAAGAATGGGTCGAAGGACTGATGTGTACAGCCACTAAACCACCTTCGGCTGTAGTCCCCAGCTCCGAACTATCGCCTTACTGCAGGTGTACAGTGCCATAGTGGCTTTGTCAACACGTTCATGAACATTTGGCCTCCATCCCAGCTTCCTTTCTAGAACGAGACCAAGGAACTTAGCCTTGTCAAGAAACGCCAGTTTGATACCCTCCAGTGCCGGAGATTCGATACCCGAGGGTAGGTTGTGTCTCCTTGTAAAGAGTAGTTCCGCTTTGACCCTGACACCACTCCGACTAGCCCAACTAACCACAGTCGATATAACATTCTGGAGCACTTCACTAAGAACGCTCGGATCCTAACTGCGATGGTAACAACGTCGGCATAGGAAACAACCCTGCATCCCAGTCTTTAAGATCCAAAAGCAATCTATTTATTGCTAGATTTCAAAACAGCGGTGAGAGCACACCACCTTGAGGCATGCCCCTACAGACGAACCCACTCACAGTAGACTCTTCCAAACTGGACTGTATAACCCTGGAAATTAAGAGCAGGTTAATTAGTTCCCACAATGAATCATCCATCAGCAGGTCCGAGAGGGCCTCAGTGATGGTCCCAGGTAAGATGTTGTTAAAGGCATCCTCAATGTCCAGAAAAATCACCATGGTGTACAGAAAGAGTGGCTATTATTAGGTTTCGCGTGCTGCATAAAGGTAAGGTGTCAGAGGACTTTGGAATTCGAAGTGGAGTCCGTTAGGGGTGCATCCTGTCACTCATAAAATTCGTCTTAGTGATCGTAATGTGTTGCACGCAACCCTGTTCGAGGGATGCAGTGGAATCCAATGGACTCTGACATTTCGACTACGTTGACAATATCTGTCTATTCTCTCATCAAATTATTGTCAAATGACCCTAGATTCTGAGAGGGAGGCTGGCACACTCGGGCTGAAGATTAACCAAGATTCTTAGCCTACCTGGGAATCGAACTTAGCCCATCAGTATCAATGGGTAGGACTTGCTTACAATTATGGAAAATAACCGAACAATGGACTAAAACACGACTGCGGTTCATTCCGAAACCAGGCGCGTTGAATCACAATCAGCTCAACATTTTTTCTGCTAAAAACGTTAACGGCTGGTGGTTTGTCACATTCAAAACTGGATGGATGTCAGGAGAATCTGTGTTGACCAGCATGCATATCTTTCGGACAGATCAGTGGAAAAGGCGCTTCACAAATTAGTCGGGACGATAAAAAAATTCTTACAACAAAAGGAATTTACGCTAGTAGCCTAGATATGGAGGGGGCTTTCAACAATGTTACTGTGACGAGAACTATTAATGCTAGGACCAGTTAACCCAAACCTAACGACTTGGGCGTCGGATTTGCTCAGGAACAGGAAAATCGAGGCCATCATTTTGGCGGTCAAAAAAGAGAAGACAGTTAGTACAGGTACACCGCAGGGAGGGATATCATCCCCTCTCTTCTGGATCCTGACGGTCAAAGAAATACTAGAGATATTAGAAGCCAACGGCTTGGTGGCGTATGCCGACGACATTGTGGTGCTTGTGACCGACCTTGTCGGACCTTATGCAATCGGCGCTGGACCAGATCCAAATCTGGGCCTGGGAAGTTAGTCTTAAGGAAAGCCCAACAAAAACCGAACTAATACGTAATACTTTTTACGAGGAAACATAACGTGCCGGAAATTGATACATCCACCCTCAACGGAGCACGATGGGCTTTCACCTTGTTGACAGTGTTAAATATTTGGGACTAATACTGACAGGACACTACTTCGGGGGTATAAAGTGAAGCAAAGAATTGATAAGTTCCGCGCAGCCCTCTTTGCGTGTCGGTCGGCTTACTCCAGTACATGCGGTCTCAGGTGGCCTATTACATATTTACTTGTGTAGTGAGACTTACACTGGTGTACGGAGTGATCGTATGGTGGAAAGCCACCGAGCACAAAACCAATGTCAAGGGACCAACGAGATTGCAGGGACTGATCTGCATAGGTATTACGGGTGCCCTCAGAGCCACCCCAACGTCTGGGCTGCAAATGATCCTGGGGCTTATGCTCGTGGACCGGTTCATCTGCAAAGCGCATCCTAAGCAGAACTTCGCGCTGAAATTTCTGGCATGTGGCACGATTCAATAAAAAGACCATCTTTTGTATTTTGACAACATATCAGAGACAATACGGCCTCGATCACGATGAGACGGATCACATAATCAAACAAACATACGTCGAAAGGAACTTTGAAGTGGAGCTCCCTACAAAAAGAGACTGGGAGAGCAGAGAAGCCATCAATAACGGTGATGTCCTGACTTATACGGATGGTTTAAAGACTGACACTAGAGTAGGCTCAGGCGTCTACTCGGCGACCGTATTCCAGTCGGAATTGCGTGCTATACGCATGGCGGTGGAGTCCATTCAAGGAACTTCAACGAGGATGACGACGATTTGCATCGACAGTAGGGCGGCCATTCTGGCTTTAGCGTCATAGAGATCCTCTTCGAGAACCATAAACGTATGCTGAAAGGCTGTCGACAAAAAGGCTTTACATGCTTCTTATTACGTCCCGCTCCACAGGGAGAAGACAACACAAATATCCATGGCCGGAACTTGAACCCATAACGACCGTAGTCAGATATGAGATTGACGCCTCTACACACTGAGCTACCGGTGGCCTCCAGTAAATTTCAAGGACACTTTTGCGAATGAGAAACGAAACCGTCTTCAACGACAATATAGCTGAGAAAAAATACGTTAGAAATACGAGTATAATGATGTTTGTAACTCAATTGAGCATTCAAAGTCTGTTTCGAAAACAACATAACAAGACATTTGCTGCAATGTGAACTGCATTCCAAATTATTTTCAATCCAAGACTGTGCATCGTCACTACATGGTCAATCAAAAGAATAACAGAACAACTGCAAACCATATTTCAATTCACCTCATAAAACAGTATTTACGCCTAGTTTAACCATTTTGTACAATTCAAGCAAAAAATGCACCGTTTGTAGTACACGTCCTTCCAACTAGTAACGCACTGAACGCACACTCTGGTCGAACAATCAATTAAAAACTTAAAAAAAAACGCGAACGCAATTATTATTATACTATATATCCAATGTTCATAAATTATTCGTCACCATTTAACGTAATTGTCGCAATGAAAACACCGCAAACTACTCGCTTAAAGTGCACTAAAAGTTTAAAGTGTCGCCATTCCATATCACTCATAATAATTATTCATGAGGCACATACTAGGCTCATTGAGCCGCCGTACTTCCACTGAATCAACTTGTGATAAGTAGTTTGCACTCCCCCGGCGGGGGCTGGTCAAATTACTTACTGTTACAATTATTCAAAACAAAAATTACAAAGCCGCGGCGAAATTAACGGTTCTTTTTTAATTTAAACTTATGCACCCGAAAATCTAAAGCACTTCTTTTGAAGTGACTCCGACTAGAGTCAACGGATATTCATATCACCACAATCAGAAAGGAAGAGTTCCTTCAGTTAAGGCGATTTTAATTCAAAGGACACAACACTGATCCCGAACTAAGAAATTCAACTTCAATAAATCATACGGAGCGCGAACGGATATGCGCGTCTAACCTTTGGATAATCCAAAGCTAATACTGCTTGCTTCTGTTATGATCCGAACTTGAGTCGAGCCAACTAACTACAGAAAGGCAACAAACGGGCCGCAAACCAATGAATGGCAATGAATGGATGATGATGGCAATAGTAAACCGGCCCGGCACCCAGTTGAACCACATTTCAATGTTGCCAGATTGCCGTTCTGATTTGATTGAGCCAAGACATTCACCGGCTGAAGTTAGCGCCTAAGTAGCGTTCTTTGGGTAGCATGATGATTCTAGGCGCAATCTGGATCTTTTGCTCAGTAGTCGCGTTTCTTTGTAGCCAGAACAGTACAGAACACATTAAGTAGCAAAGAAACTATACAGAAAAGAACAACGAAAGGGGAATTTAGTGGGAAAAAGGAGTACATTCTTGGTTCTAGATGTGCATTTTGGGTTAGTTAGCCTCACAGAGACATATAGAAGGAGATGAAACCCCCATTTACTGTACACTAAATTCTGGACGTAATTCCACCACATACGAACTAGTAAAAAGTAAACAGAGAGACACACGCCCTCCACTGCGCAACACCCGCGCAGTCCATATAGAAGCACAGGAAGCAAATGAGATGTCATCCCCTCTCCTACTTCTCCTTTGTAAACAAAAACATTCCATTTTGTCTCTCTGCCGCGGAACACCCACCAATCCATAGCAGTACTTCTCCATTTTAGGTGTTATTCAATTCAATATCCGCACCTAATTTGTACTTCAGGTAATGGGGTATATGTGGGTCCAGATGTGGACATTTCCCACATTTCCACACTTGGTTCGTCCCAACGTCATTGCAAAGCATGCTAATGTGTATACTCCATGGTCGCTTTATAATCCTTGTCGAACATGTTGGAGTGAGTAGGTGTGTTTAGGTTAGGTTAGGTTAGGTGGCGGCCTCACGGCCCCGCATAGACCACTTGGGTCCATAGCGATACCACAAAGAAAAACAACAGAGATCGTTAGGTGCTGTTATCAGTCGTAATCAACAAGTCCTTGTTGAGCCTGAAGGTTTTCGTCGCGTTTGCGAATCTTAGAAGATTCATTATGTTAAGATTTGCAATCGCTTTAAGGTTGCGGGGAAAGTAGTCTCCAAGAAATGTATGTCTTGTCCTTGCGAGTGCCGGGCAGGGAGGTGCTCCAAAGTTTCTTTGATATTTGGCAGCTTGCAGTTCCTGCAGCCGCTGTCTGTGATCAGTCTCAGTCTGTGTGCGTGCTCACCTATTAGGCAGCGACCCGTTAATAAGCCCACTAGCATTGCACATTTACCCCTAGAGAGGCCTAAGAGTATATCGGTTTTCTAAGTGTTGTACGAGTCCCAGAGTTCTCTCGTAATTCTGGAGTTGACGGTTCTGTTCCAATTTTGGTTGGCCAGTTGCATCATCTTAGAGTCCATTTTTGTGCTTAGTGTTTGTATTGGAATTACCTATTTGAGGTCTAAGTGAGCTGTGTTCTGTCACAGCAGCCCATCTACCTAGGTATACCTTGAATTGGAATAGGAGTTGCTATTACCATTGTGGCGTCCAATGCAGCTCCCTGTTTTGCGAGTCCATCCGCAATATCGTTGCCAAGGCAACCGCTGTAGCCTGGTATCCATCGGAGCTCCAGTTTCCTTAAGGTGCCCAGTCTCAGAAGAATTGAGAGACAGTTAAGCACTGTCTCTGATCTGATAGTGTCTGACTGCAGCACTTTCAACGCAGCCTGACTGTCTGAGTGAATGTAGATGTTGCCCATCCTGCGTGTTGTTGAGACTAGCTCCGCAGCTTTTTGTATCGCTACCACCTCCGCCTGGAAGATGCTGCACTCGTTCGGCAGTCAGAGCGATATATTGTGTAGGAGCTCCGGCAAATGAACCGCGGCTCCAACACCTGCTTCGATCTTAGAGCCATCCGTATAGAGGTTTTAGGAATTCTTAGGTCTGTTCTCGCCTGGTATGGTTACCCGAAATTTTCTCTTGGAGTCAATTACCGGTTTAATGAGGTCTGTATTTTCGAGAGGCAGTTTGATGTTAGCTTAGGTTAGGTTAAAAGGGTTGCTTAAAAAGCACACTTAGACCGCTATTGGGTCCGTTGTGATACCCCTGGACTCAGCAACTGAGACCAAACTCACTCGTTAAACCAGCCTGAGCTCACAATGAAGCGATGTAGCCGACCAACATTTACCTTTTTCAGGTCATCCAGATCGGTGAAGAAGTAGGAACCAAGGTGGTCTTTCCTAAAACTCGCCAGGGCCGGACAGGTACACAGAAAATGAGACGTACTTTCCTCCTCTTCCTCGTCCCCACAGCTCCTGCAAAAATCATTATATGGAAGACGAAGTCTCCTGGCGTGCTCCCCAATTAGGCAGTGTCCAGTTAGCACTCCTACGACAGTTCTTAGATTGTCTCTGTTTAGCATTAGCAATCCAGAAGAACGTTTGGGATCCAGTTTGGGCCATATCTGTCTAGCCACATGACCTGTACTGCCATTGCTCCATCTGATGCAGGCCCTATCATACGCCGCATTTTTGATGGCCAGTTTACACGCAGCCAACGGCATCCTGGTGCAGCGTAACGGCCCGCTGATCCCATTGATCGTACCTGCTCGAGCCAGTTCGTCAGCCTTGCAGTTACCAACATAACCACTATGTCCTGGCACCCAGCACAGAGAAATATTGCAGAGCCTTCCCATCTCTATAAGGGAGTTGCGACAATCCAGTACTGTCTTCGAATTTACCAAGACAGAACTAAGCGATTTAATCGCCGGTTGGCTATCCGTGTAGATTACAATGTCCCTACCAGATATATCGTTTTGCGACAACCAGGCTAGAGCTTCAGATATTGCTGTAACTTCTGCCTGAAAAACACTACTAAAGTTCGGGAGTCGGAACGACAAGCTAATATCTAACTCTTCCGAGTATACGCCAGCCCCCACTCCTTCGTCAGTCTTAGAACCATCAGTGAAAATCGTAATGGCATCTGATTCCTGAAAAGCAATTGCAGGCCAATCATTCCTAGAGGGAATAAGGCCTGTAAAGCCCATTTCGAACAAGTATTTCAGGGGAGGGGTATAGTCCGTCTCCTCGGGAATATCAAGGTTGATCAATATGGCCGAGTGACCTGTGGTTGACGCCGCCCAAAAACCGGTTTCACGGAGGCGAACAGCCGTGATCGCCGCCATCTGCTCTGCAAAAATGTCCAAAGGAAGCAGATTCAACAGGGCGTTCAAGGCAGCGGTTGGTGTAGTCCTTAGAGCCCCCGTAATGGCAATGTATGCCAATCTTTGGACCTTCTCCAGCAGGGTTCTATAGGATACAACCCTAAGCGCCGTCCACCAGACGACAATCCCATGTAGCAGAATAGGGCGCAAAACCGATAAATAAAGCCAGTACACTACCCTCGGTTGTAAGCCCCATTTCTTACCTATGGCCTTCTTGCACGAGTATAGTGCAACAGTAGCCTTTTCAACACGTTCCTGAATGTTCAACTTCCAGCAAAGTTTCCTATCCAATATGAGACCAAGGAACTTGGCTTTATCGGTGAGCACAAGTCTTGTGCTCTCCATCAAAGGTGATTCGAATGAAGGTAGGCTGTGTCTCCTAGTAAAGAGAACAAGTTCCGTTTTAAGCGGATTTACTTTAACCCCAACCTTACTAGCCCAGTTCGTCAGGATAGAGAGGGCGTTCTGCATTACACCACTAAGGACACAGGGAAACTTTCCCGAGATGGCAATAGCAATGTCGTCCGCATAAGCAGTGACCTTGCATCCCAGCCCTTGCAGTTCTAAAAGGAGTCCGTTGACCGCTAAATTCCAAAGAAGGGGGGAGAGAACACCACCCTGGGGAGTACCCCTGTTCACATGTCTGCGTACAGATGATGTGCCGAGACTAGTGGAGATAACGCGAGATGTAAGCATCATGTGTATTAGTCTACAAAGCGAGTCATCTCCACGAAGACCTGAGAGGGCATCCAAGATAGCTGCAGGTTTCACATTATTGAAGGCACCCTCGATATCAAGGAAGGCCACCATCGTGTACTCCTTGCAGGCAAGAGACTTTTCGATTTGACCCACCAGAGAGTGTAAGGCAGTATCCACGGATCTACCCTTCCAGTAGGCGTGCTGGGAGGCAGAAAGAAGATCCGCTGGGATAGTGCTCCGCAGGTGTATGTCAATCAGAAGCTCTAAAACCTTCAGCAGAGTCGACGATAGGCTGATGGGTCTAAGGTCTTTCGGACTCGTGTGTGAGCTTTTACCCGCTTTCGGTATGAAGATCACTTTAACCTCCCGCCATATTCGAGGAATGTGAATTAATTCAAGGCAGGCCTTGAAAATAGATTCAATCCAGGGGTACACCACGTCTATCATATGTTGTACATCCGCTGGAATTATACTATCCGGACCAGCAGACTTGCAAGAGTCAAAGCTAGCTATGGCCCATTCGATTTTTTCTTTCGAAAGAAGTGACGCAGAATCGCATGGCGCCACATTAATTCTAGGAGTAGTTTCCAGTGAGATAACAGCAGAGCTATCCGGAAAATGAGTGTCTAGAAGGACTTCGATCGTCTCTTGACTCGAGGTTGTCCACGTACCGTCATCCTTTACCAGATAACTTGGCATAGTTGGATTTGTGGACAGAATTTTCCGTAGTCTAGAGGCATCGCTGGACCTATCGATTCTTTCGCAAAATAGTCTCCACGAACTACGATTGGCCCTTCTCAGTTCCTTTTTATAAAGGCCGAGTTGACCCTTATATATTACCCAGTCTGAGTTTTGTTTTGAAAATTTAGCCCTGTTAAAGCATCTTCTACACGTGGCCCTAAGCGCACTAAGCTGAGTACTCCACCACGCTGGCTTAGTCTTACCCCTTTGCTTACTAGCAGGACATGATCTTTCAGCAGATTTCATGAAAGCCCCCGTCAGGGTCTCTACCATTGCATCTAACTCCTGCGTGCTGCTCGGCTGATACGGTAACGGAGGTAATGTATTCATAAAACACTCCCTGTACTTACCCCAGTCAGTTCTTTTCCGATTTACAATTACTGGTTTGGCATTATTTTGCTCGTCCAAGCTAAATTGAAGATAACGATGATCAGAGAATGAGTACTCAGGAGACACCCTCCAATCACGTATCAAATGTTGTATGTCCTGTGAAGCAAGAGTAATGTCTAGGACTTCCTGCCGACACCTCGTGATAAAGGTGGGCTCGCATCCCACATTGCAGATAAGGAGATTTGTTCCTAACAAGTAGTCAAAAAAAACGCTTCCCCCCTCGCATTGGTGTCGGAGCTACCCCATACCACATGATGTGCATTGCAATCAGACCCGAGAATGACGCAGATTCTTTGTGAATTGGCTGCATTCAGGGTTTGTTTCAAAATAGTCGGAGGAATATCACCATCATATGGTAAGTAAGATGATATCAACCAGTACTGCCTCTTATTTAACTCCAGGCTGACCACCACAGAGTCCGCATTGCTGAAAGGCGATACCAAGAAAGCACTTAGACTTTTCCTTACAAGAATACAAGACCGGGGTTTACCCTGATTTTTAACATAGAAGATATTATAATCAGTGGACCTCAGTCCTCTTACAACGTCACAAATAATCCAGGGTTCCTGTATTAAAGCAATATCTTCCCCCTCTTGTGCAAGACGAAGAAGAAGTGCAGCTGAAGCTGCCTTACAATGATGTAGGTTAACCTGCAAAAATCTGACCATTACTGTAACAATTTCACCGACTCCACCACAGTAACGTTGGTCTCCCCCTCCTCATCGGATGCAGACCGGTCAGTGTCAGATTCAAAGAATCCACGAAGGCGCATGGAATCCGAAGAGTCCACTAAGTCATCGAAGTCGGAGGCAAGAGACAGACCGTCGTCCTCAAGAGACAAACCGTCGTCTTCAGCATCCTGTTCGCTTAGATTTGAGACTTCGGAGGGTTTGCCTCCGTCCTCCGAGCACTCTTCTTTCTCCATTGGGCTCGGCGCAGGAGCCCTGCTAAGGAATTTTTTAGCATCTCCCTTATAAACCCTTATTTTTATTTTAAGGAAGCCAAAAGCAATTTCGTTTTTTGATTTGGCAAGATGCTCCAATGATTCGGTATTGATGATGAATACCGCAGATCGAGAGTTCTCAATTGGCTCATCTAATTTCACAATCTTCCAGTCATGGGCTGGAAGATTTGGATTACTCGTGCGCACCTGATACAGAATTTCCTCAATATCGGTTAATTCCTTCGGTAACCAGGCACGAGCTCGGGGGCGTGAAGGTATTTCACACCTCGGTATGACTTCAAGCTTTGCACCTGGCCAAAGCTCGCCCGCTTTGTTGATGGCGATACGAAAAAGTTCTGCCGAACGCTGATCAGCAAAACTCATTAATTTTATCCGACCCTGGTGCCAGCCTCCATCATTGCAGACCGGAGGTGGCCCCGGATTCTCTTCCATCACACTGCGAAAGGTGAGGGCAAGACTACCCTCGACCTTTCTCCAGTTGTCTAGCGTGATGCTACCTTCCGCGTCCCTCCTGTCCACTACCGCCAGCTCTATCCGTCCCTTCAGCGCTTCCGCATATGAAGGAGCGGGGTCGCTTGAAGCCGTGGTTTTACGCCGTTTGGTCTCCTCAGGAGAGACGTCCAATGACCTCTGCCTTTTAGCTATCTTGGAAATTCCCACACTCTGGCAGATGCAGTTTAATGCCCATGCAAGGGACGCTACCTGCTTATCGGTCCTTTGTGCGTCAGGAATTTTTTCCACTACGTCGCGAATCCGATAAGCCCTGCGTCGCTCCCTGTAACGAGCTTTTGATGGCTGCAGCTGTTTCTGCTTGCCAACCGTACCCGGGTGCATACTGGCTTGCATGTTACCCCGCAAGCCGCTACTGGGGCCAGGTTGATCCAAAGCCGAAGTAGCGGACCTATTACGTGGCCTGCATTGACCAGATTCGGTTGAGCACGCATCGGATTTTACTATTATCTGACTACCAGGCTTAGCCACAGTCTTAGAAGAAAGACAAGGACCCGGTACACTTGCAAGTGAGCCTGCATGCGCATAGCTCGACGAACCAGGAGCTGCCACTGTCTGCTCTTTGGAGATACAGCTGCCACTAGATGCAGCTCCCTCCGAGCTTAGACCAGGCTTGTCCACAGTTCGCACCGATCGCATTAGTGTACACGAGCCCACTACGTCATGGTTTGACGGACCAGGGTTTACCACAGTCCGTCCACTAATTATTTTTTTGCCCTTAGGCAAAGGGCCTCGTGCTGAATTGCCCCGTTTCCCTAAGTCTTAATGCACATTTGGACGCTGCGTTCACTAGAAACAGGTCCAGGTTCGTAAGGGTGTTTAGGGAGTTTGTGTACGTGGTTGTCATTGCTCCTGTGATTCCCAAACAAACCCAGTTTTTGGATTCTTTCCATTTTCAGTTTATTGCACCTGGTTTTGAGTGCTGTCCACCAGACCAGAATTCCGTATAATAGAATTGGCCTAACAACAGCTGTATACATCCAGTGCATAATTCGAGGATAGCCCCATGTCTTACCAAGCAAACTTTTGCAGGTATACAGAGCAATGGTTGCTTTCTTGGTGCGTTCTTCAATGTTACGATTCCAAGTAAGCTTGCTGTCTAGGATCAACCCTAAGTACTTTGCGTGAGTCATCAAAGTTAACTCGGTGATGCCCATCCTTGGGAGGTGGGGTGGAAGTCCTGAATTTTGGTTCTTCTTGTGTAGAGAACCAGTTCAGTCTTTCGCGGGTTCCCACTTAGCCCCACTTTACCTGCCCAATTTAGTAGCCTACTTATAGCCATTGTTGTGAGATCTGATAGAACGCCAGTGTCCTTTCCAGATACAAGTATTACAACGTCATCTGCGTAGGCCACCGCTCGTATGCCTATGGCTTCGAAGGTTTTTAGTAAAGTGTTCAACACTAGTATCCATAGAAGTGGTGATAGCACCCCTCCTTGTGGCGTTTCTCTTCTGGCCGCTTTAGTGACCGTGGCATTGCCCCATGCGGACGATATAAGTCTGTTAGATAGCAATGCTGCGATCCAGTTTCTTATGCTTACGTTGACCCCTGCATCGTAGAGGGCATCCATTATCGCTTGTGTTGTAACATTATTAAAGGCTCCTGCTATGTCTAGGAACGTGTCGAGCGTGTATTCTTTGAATTGTAGAGAGTTTTCGATGGTGAAGACCACCTCGTGCAGGGCCGTTTCCACGGATTTTCCTTTTAGATACGCGTGTTGTGTGTTTCATACATAGCCCGGTACAAGTGACTCTCTAATGTGTCCATCCAGTATGTTCTCCATACTTTTCAACATGAGGGATATACGACTGATTGGTCTAAAGTCTTTCGGGTTGTCATGACTGCTTTTGCCAGTTTTGGGTATAAACGCAACACTGACCTTTCGCCAAGCATGCGATACATAGCCCATTCTGATGCAGCCTTTGAAGATAGCAACAACCCAGATTGCTATGGAGTTTTCAGCTTTTTGTAGCATAGCAGGTATGATCTCATCCGGTCCTGCTGATTTGTACGGGTCAAAGGAGTTAATGGCCCGTTTTACTCGTCTGACCGTGAAGAGTCCTGGTATGTTGCTGCCGCGCGAGTTAGTTTCTAAAGTTGTTGTATGTGGTTGGGTTGGCGGACTCTCGGAGTCCGGAAATTGTGTTGCAAGGAGTAGTTCCAGCGTGTCATCACTTCCTTTAGTCCATTATCCATCCCCCTTACTGAGTGTAGATGGCGGGGTCGGATTTTTGGAGATGACTTTCCTCAGCCGCGATGCCTCTGATGTGCATTCAATTTGGCTGCAGAAATCTCGCCAGCTTTTTCGTTTCGCTGCTCTGAGCTGCTTTTTGAAGGATTTGAGTGAATTCCTATATTCACCCCACTCTTCGTCTTTTCCTGTGCGCTTGGCAGTGCTAAAGAGCGACCGTACCTTACGGCGACAGGCGCCGATATCCTTACTCCACCATTTCGGCTGAGCTTCCAGTCGTAAGAAACTTATTGTATTAATGTACATACTATACTTTTACATTTTGTTTGCGTTGAGCCTATTCAATATCAAACTTACATCGCCAACGCTATCACGATTAGAATTATCCGAATTCAATTTTTACTATCGTAAGAATTTTCGATTGTAAATGTAAAATTTTCGAATGCAATCGAATTGTATGTATGATACGAAATGTTCAAATCGAATTGAGTATTCGATGACTTTCAGAAAGGGAAATTCGGTATCGAGTTACATGATACTATTTTCAACATTTCGATAGCGATTCGATACGTATCGAATTACATGATAGAGCCCCAGATTTCTAAGTGTAACGATCTCGAAATGCAAGCGGGGGACGAATTATGTTCTCATATTTTCTCACCTCCCCCCTTTTTTTCTCCTTTCTTCAAATATAAAGAAAATTGAAAAAATGAAAAGTACTTGCCTATACCAAACGCAAAACCATTTCCATCCTCATTTCCGCTCTATGGGAATTTAATTTTTAATGCAATCAACTAACACATTTAGTAATTTTCCACAATGCCTTATCACCTACTTATCGAATATTATGAGATCAATCTAAATATGCGTTTAGATTTAGCGAAACCACTCGCGAAACTGATGCGCGAGGCAAAATTGCGCGTAGTGTGAACGTGATCCTTACCTGAAACTGTCAGACTAGCCGCGGGTGAGTTTCCTCGCGCAACAGTTACGCGAGTGGTTTCACCAAATCTAAACGCACCTTAATGTCTATATTCTTTCAAACTCCTTCATTCGCAGCCGCGTTTGTACTCGTACTACCACTTTTCGTTTTCTTTCCGAAATTCTCGGCATCCTCAATAGTTTCGGGCAACGGTTGTCCCAGTGTCTCGGGCAGCCATAACACCATAATTGCACCAACCAATGGAGTGATTCCAAAAATGATGGGTGGTAGTGAGTGATTTGTCGCTCTCAAACCAACCACAAACGGGGCCAACATCGACCCAATCCTTGCTATCATTGACGCAATACCAATTCCCACATTTCGGACAACAGTCGGGAATAATTCTCCAGCGAAAACGTAGATATTGGGGAATGTGATGCTCATTGCAACAATTCCAACCGACGCCAAACTGATCATGGCCCATTCATTCTGTGGCGAAACGAAAGCAATTCCCAGCATGGCAATTCCACTGATAACATTCGAAATGATCAGTGACTTCTTTCTGCCCAGACATTTTATCATGACAATACAAATGAGCGTTCCGGGAATTCCAAGACCGGCACCGATGGCGACATTGGAAAAGATATCGCCACCGATATGACCGATGTACTGGGCGACTCCGAAGAAGTACAAACCGAATGCAAACCAATTGAAGCAGATAAAAACCGATTTACTGCACATATTCCATGTTCGGAACAAGTCGAGGGCATTTCCTTTGGCCACTCCTTTCTCGACACTTTCTTTTTGCTTCAGGGCAGCCGCTCTCTCCAATTCCTCTTGGATATTTTCGGTGGGGAGTCCATTTTGTCGAGCGGCTTTTTTAAGAACTGCGGCTGACTCTTGAATGCGGCCCGTAGTGAAAAGCCATCGCGGCGATTCCGGTACCAACCAATAGTAGGAGATAAGGACAACGGACGGAATCGAAATTCCAAACTGGAATGCACGCCAATTACGCAAATAGTATCCGAATACGGGAAGCGTCAAGTGACCGATGTTGAAGGGAATTTGGTAGAGTACGGAAACAAGTTCGCGCCATTTTGCTCCAATGATTTCCATAATCAGGACGAAGCTGCAATTTAAAAAGGACAATTAAGTCACGGGTGCTTCTGGTGAAACCATATTATCAGTACCTTACCTGGTGATCATAGTTCCTCCTGTTGCAAAGCCTGTGATGAATTTCAGTACACAGAAAAGCCAAAACCATGGAGTGAAGGCGGACCCAACGCCAGTGATCAGTTGAATTATGCCAGCGACCACTAAAGGACTTCGTCTGCCATATCTGCAAAAAAAAGAACGAATGGTTTTTACTCGTACATTTATGATTCGCATAACGCAGAAACACATTTCACGTACTTATCAGCCCAAACTCCGAACAGGACGTTTCCCATTAATATCCCCAGCATGAATATGGTCTGTGAAAAGTTTGCCAAATAGGATCGATCACAAATCAGATTCCATTCGGTTGATATTGTTTCCGTAAAAACGCTGCGATTATAGGCAATTTCTTGGCAATCAGCTGAACAACGCGAAATATTCGCTGGCGACTTACATTGGAAATCAACGGGCGGCGCCAAAAAGATGATGGCCATTTGATGCCAGGCGACCGGGAATTTTAGTAGGAATACAACAGCACATACCCAGATATGCCACCATCCAATGGCACCCATTGCTTTTTGCACGGCATCCATTGGGTAGCTTTTATCATCTGAAATGGGAAGCAATAAGGATAATTAGTATCTGCACTGCATATGTTAAAAGAAGGGATGTTAAAATTGTTTGATATTAGATAGATAGTCATTGCTACAAGGATACGAGCAAGCTCGCATCCTCCTAGGTAGTAGATAATATAACGAACTTGTCATTGTCCTTTGTCCTTGAAGGAAATCCTTTCCTCTGGTTTATAGGTTCTTTAATTTAGTTTGTTATGTTTGAATCGTTTTTCTATGAGTGGTAGGTTTTGAGGTATTAGTAAATGACGATTTGTAATGTGTCAATTGAAAAAATTCTGAATTTCGTTTCGGCCTGCTGCTATGATTTTTTGGGTTCTTGTAGGAGTATTTTAAGGTGTCTCACCTAATTTCTTGCAGTCTTTCATTTATTGTTGTTTTGTATTTGTTTAAAGTAACGTCATCATCGTCGTCGTGGCGCGACAGCCCGACGTCGGGCCTTGGCCGCCTGGATCATTGTCCTCCAGTTATCTCGTGACCGCGTCCTCCAATTTTGGAAGCCCAGTAGCTGCGCGGGGGTCCACACCTACCGAGCTCTCCCAACGAGATCTCGGTCGTCCTTGCAGTCTCGCTCCGTCGACTCGTTTTGCATTCATTACTCTCTTAGGTATGCGATCATCGTCCATTCTTTGTACATTAGATTAGATTAGATTATAGATGGGTCGTGGCCAATAAAAGAGCCACAAGCACTGCGACTATAAGTCTATTGTGCTATAACCGAATCCTGGAGAGCAGGACTAAATCTGCGAATCCAATCCGCTCATCTCGATAAATCGACTGAAATGGCCGAGCTTGATCGAGGCCTCGTCCTCGGCCATAGGATAGGCAATGCCGAAGCAAACAGTTCGACGGCAAGCTAGAGCCTCACATTCACAGAGGATGTGTTTTGGGGTTTTGTCGTCGGCCTCACAGAAACGACAGCTTGCATCCGAAACGATGCGCATCGTTTTGAGGTGACCTCGAAGACGGGAGTGACCTGTGAGAAGTCCACATATAATTCTGACCCTGTTTCTGCTCAGGCTGAGTAGATCAAGGGACCGGTTATGAGAATAGCCAGCAATGAACAATTTTGATTGTCTCATACCTGGGAGAGCTTCTCACAGAGAGGCAGCTCTCTCTCGCTCCCATTTCCTAATCCGCTGCCTGACAAGACAGATAGGTATACCGCAGAAGGGGTTTGGACCAATGTAGGGGGCCTCAGATGCCTGTCTGGCAAGCTCGTCTGCTTGTTTATTACCTACAAGATTGGAGTGCCCAGGAACCCAGTAGATAGTGAGGTTGTTGGAGGCCCCGACGATGTTAAGGATATCTTGACAAGACTTAACTAGCCGTGGGTGAACCGATGGACTAGTCAGTGCCATTATGGCCGCCTGGCTATCGGTAAAGATTCCTGTGTTCTTGTTAGTGTAGCTTATGGCCTGGCACAGTCGTGCACAGACCTCAATGGCATGCACTTCCGCCTGGAAGACAGTGGGGAAATTTCCTATGGGGATGAAAATTCTGTGTCCTGGGCCGACAATGCCCGCACCTGATCCTTTATCCGTTTTGGACCCGCCCGTGAACCATTTTATTGTGTCAAAATGAAGAGAGCTGAAGGACTCCGCCCACTGCTCTCTATTCCAGACAATTGACCGGAAGGAATGCTCGAAGCATAGCTCCCTAGTCTGGTGATCAGATGGCATATTGAAGGTATTGTGACTTAGCAGCCAGCTACTTTGTTCCGGATTCAGTCTTATTTGTACATTGCAGACTTTTAGCCTTGCTATTGCAATTTTTGCCTCTGCTTCAATGTGAATATGCAGTGGCGGAAGGTCAAGCAAATCCTCAAGCGCCGCAGTAGGACAGGGGCGCATGGTTCCCGTTATTATGTGGCGTGCAAGCCTTTGTATTTTGGTGAGAGTATCCTTACCAACTGAGGTGGTCGCTCTTTTCCACCAAACGACTGCTCCATAATCAACAATTGGCCGAACAATAGCTTTGTAAATCCAGAGGACAATGGGGGGCTTGGTGCCCCACGTCCTGCCTGCATACTGCCGGCAGATCCACAAGGCTTTTGTGCCCTTTTCTGATGTTCTGCCCAGAGTAGCTTGCTATCAAGTGAGACTCCAAGATATTTGACGTAATTTGCCATTTGTACTGGAGAGTTGTACAAAATGGGGCATTTCATTGCCCTAAGCTTTCTTTTCTTCGTGAATGGAATAATAACGGCCTTCGATGGGCTAACCCTAAGTCCGTTAGTATCACACCATTCCTGGATTCTTTGTACATGCCCTGCCCATTGAAGTCGTTGTAGTTTGACGCCAATCTTCGGGACATGATGTTGATGTCGTCTGTGTACGCTGCTAATTGTGTCGACTTGATGAGTAGCGTCTTGCTGTTGTCCATATTAATAGCCCGAATAACGTATTCCAGTGCTAGGTTGAAGAGCGTCGGTGCCCTGCTTCAGACCAGTGCGTGTTTCAAATAAAGTAACGTAGTCTTTGAAATATAGTTAATAATGTACTTAAAGGCAAATGTAAGCCATTCCTCTGGGAGTGACTTTTTTTCTTAAATTTTCCTCATTCATGAAATCAATCGCATTTAAGTTTTAGTTTTGGCTGGGCGTGGCCGTCAGCCGAAGGTGTAACGGGAGAACTAACATTTTGACCATCATGGTGAATTTCCCGCCACTTTCATGCTCTAGGAAGTGTGACCTTTACCTCCACGTGGTGACGGGTTAAAAAGGGCTGTTGGTAAAGTCTTGTCTTTGCCTTGGCCAGGCAGGGGGCTGTACCTCTCTTATAAACATACCTTAAATCCTTAACTTCTGACGGCAGACCGGGTGAACTCGTCGGTGACTGTCCTTCCGGGATACTTGAATGTGATGCCGCTCTAAATGTATCAAACACAGTTTCCTCTGAGGCGTACTAGTTCAATGCTTGGCGGAGCCTTCAGACCCGTTGTTGAGACCATCGATGGAATGGCCGTTAAGTGATAAAATCCCTCTGAGTCGTCCTTGGTCCAATGAAAGAGCCATTGGATCAATTGGTGCCCAAAATTGCTTCGAGAGTCATAAATCGGAAGGACTGCTTTCACCTCGTCCTGGCAGTGGATGAAGCCTTAACGGAGGGCAATGCTAAAATTGCCTACCGCTTCACGCACGTCACGCTCACTCGGGGCAAGTATAAGCGTCCCAATGTAGGCGATGCCCCTTCCTCCAATAAGCAGAAAGCACGCAAATGTGCTCGACCCGCCGCGCCGCAGGTATCATCGACCAGCAGCGTATCTAGCACTCAACGCGTAATGTTCAGATTCAGAAATGTGGATGCATAAAAGCCCGTGGTCAACGTCCGTCAAGGCTCATAGTCGAGACGGGGCATTAACCCGTTTAATCTTCGTGTTGCTAATAGCCCGTGGAATTCCAATAATAGAAAAAAAAAACAGTTTCGTGATTTGTTTATTTAATTAAGCCATTGAGACCTGCAAGCAACTATACTACTTCTACTTATGCATTGACGTTTCATCATGGTCCTCGACAAGAAAAAAAATTAGGAAAATATGTACGTGTATCTTGTACATTACAAACCTGTTTTTTTAAACGTTTTTGGAAGCAACACATATCGGCGCAGTTGCTCTCAACACTCCTCGTTCGCGCCGAAATTGAATCAAACGCTGGTCCTTGGATTTGCTGCTTTCATAATAAACCAATACATCATGATGCCAACTCAGTCAAATGTAATTGCAGCAACGATTGGTGCCACCTTGGAAACTACTATGGACTATCTCATTATGGGAAATGGAGCCCTTCCTTCACCACTAACAGGTGGAGAAACAGGGCTCGACCATCTTCTTTCCCGCTCGGTATCCCCAGCTTGTCGTTATCAAAGGTTACTCAATCGGGCTAGCAGATAACTCCAGTGACTCCAATGAATAAAAACACTAAACATCGAGGTTCTTCGTCGCAGCACGACCTTACTTTAGCACCTACTACTGCAAACCTAGATATAATATCGCTGATGCAAATGAATTGCAATGGCCTGGAACATAAAATACCCGAACTTACGGCTTTTACGGATAGGCATCTCGTAATGATCGGTACCGTACAGGAGACGAAACTTAATGTTATGTAACTCGTCCCTCAACTCATACAGTGGCTACAATATTATAAGGAAAGACAGACTGACAAATGCTCGATGAGGACTTGCATTTATCGTACACCACCCAGTACTTTATCGTGAAATCTCTTCTGTTACTAACGATAATGTACTCGAATTGTAGGCGATCGCAGTTCAATCTGGGAATATTGAGATTGACATCTTGAAAATCTATATTATGCCTGTCTCCTGGATAGAAAGTTAACATCAGTCCGTTCCTAGCTGGCCAATTTCGTGCTAGGTGACTTTAATGCTCACCATGAGTTGTGGCATTCCAGCCTGAGCAATTACAACAGCATAGCAACCCAACACATCTGACTTCTGCCCGCTTAACGGAGATACTCCCACCCGCTTTACAGGACCTTGTTCCAGCTCTCCATATATCTTCATGTCAAGCGATTGCCTCATTAATGCAGCTCAATGGAAATCCGTTCTGACGCATTCGTCCGACCACCTTCCAATCTTAATAAAACTCGATCGTCCAACAAACGTTCAGGAATCAGACCATCGAACTTCTTCAACTACAACAAACCTGACTGGGTCTGCTTTCGGAATTACACCAACGCAGCTTGAACTGCCCTACCAACACCATCTGATATTCGCGTGGCTTAAGAGAATTTTAGATGAGTTGTGGTAAAAGCAGCACCCAAATTCAAACCAGCAGGTCGAAGTTCAACCCAATTTTCCAACATCAGCTGCGACACTGACGGACGAAAGGGACAGAATTTGCAACACCAACCCAGATGGTCCTAGATTTAAGGAGCTCAATGCCGAAATATATAGTCAAGTCACCGAGCATAATAGGGCCAAATGGAATAAACACCTAACATCTGTAACTTTAAATCTCGCATCAGTTGACTTTGAACCAATGTTAGGGCCCTCACTAATCCCATTGACCAACGAGGGAATGTTGCTATCCAATTTGGCAACAACATGATTAGGGACCCTACACAATGCGCTTGTCTCTTTAATAGGTAATTTGTCGAACACCCGCCAGCTCACAAGTCTAAGAGTAAAATTCGTAGGAAAATCTTTAATGAAACCATCGCCCAAATGGGCCAATTCTCTTCAGACGATGTAGCAGCTGCCATCCGGAAAGTCAAGAGCTCTAAAGCATTATGGATTATCCATGATCATGCACCAAAAACCTTGACCTGCTAGCATTGGAGTATCTAACGTCCACCGTTTATCTATCAACCGCAACGTCAGTAATTCCCAAAGTATGGAAGAATGGAAGGGTAGTCATTATTCGTAAGCCCAGGAGAAAAGCAGCCCAAACCGAATTCTATCGGCTTTCGCTGCTTTCTAAGATGCTTAAAGCACTAGTCCTATAAGCTTACGACCCATTTGGAAATAACCGACATCAATACGGCTACAGGCGTCTGGACAGCACCACGACGGTATTGTATGCCATATCACCGCAAATCTACAATAGCCTTAACCAATCCCGTCCATGTTATCGAACGATTCTGGTGGCCTTGTCTTTGATACAGTCAACCATTCGTCACTGCTATCGGACAACAGCTGTAATTCGCTTCCAATTCGATTTACTAAATGAATTCCAAACTACCCTGCTGGTAGACAGTCGTTCACAGAGTTTAGAAATAAGAAGCCCAAGCTCAGAAGAGTTAAACAGCTCAATACCTTCTTCCTTAATAAGAGCCTGCAGATATCTGCTCCGAAGTCTTCAGCCAAGCTTTTCACCTCCTGGACCAAAGAAGTCAGAATGCAACTGAACACATTTGTGGAGAGTCAACTTATCTTAACGATAAACCACCCAAATCCTCGATGGTACCTTTGGTAGCATGGCGACATCTTCTGCCCATGCATCAACAATCTGTGACAAAATAAGAAGTAGGAACAAAGTTGTCAAAGCTCTGGCTGGCAGTTTCCTGGGTAAAGATAATTAGACCCTACTGGAAACCTATAAAGCTTCTGTAAACCAGTGGCAAACTATGGAGCACCTATCTGGTCTCAAAACTTGAGCGATACACAATCATTAACATCCAGTCTTATCAAAATGCTGCACTACGTATTGTGACAGGCTACCTTCTGATGTCTCCTCAGGATCAGCTACACCAAGAGATCCACATGATGC
The DNA here is from genome assembly GCA_964017055.1 of Chloromyia formosa. Classification (NCBI taxonomy): domain Eukaryota; kingdom Metazoa; phylum Arthropoda; class Insecta; order Diptera; family Stratiomyidae; genus Chloromyia; species Chloromyia formosa. The sequence goes on from OZ024817.1 coordinate 14,552,104, forward strand.
CACTGAGATCCCATAACAACCTCTTATCGAAGCAATATCTCATCATCATTATCGTGGCGCAACAGCTCTGGCCGCCTGGATCGTTGTCATTCAATTATGTCGGTCACGTGACCGCGTTCTCCAATTTTGGAAGCCCAGCCGTTGCTCGGCGTCAGCATATACTAAGCTCTCTCAACGAGCTTTCCGTCTTCCTGGCAGTCTCGCTCCGTCGACTCGTCGTCCGTTCATTACAATATCTACATAGTAGGATGTTATCTTTGTAACCACCTGAGCTACAACCGCATGGACAGAACACCACCTCCGCCGCAATATTCGTCGCTACCTGAAACATCGCCACAACAACCACAACATGGAATGGCATTGTCGGAAGCTACAACTGAACAATCATCCGCCTAGGCGATAAGCTGGAGTCCCTCTGGCGATGTTGGGAGTCCTAATAGACAGATATTAAACGGGATAGTTGACAGAACTCCTCCGTGTGGGACACCCTGTTTAATTCTCCTTAGTTAGGGTTTCTGTCCCGAAACTCCGTAAATGATGGTCGACCAGCCAAATAATTTGCTATCAACTTTTTTTTCTATCTGCGTAGGAAGTGACGTACAGCAGATATCTGACAAAAGCGTCGAGTGACTAATTGGCTGCATTCCTGCGAACGAATCAAGTTTTGACATTTCTCGAATTCTCCTCCAAATGCTTTCCCCTCAAGTAAAATTTGTACGGTCAACTGTCATGAAAATGTTCCCCTCCGGATCAGAATACTTCTCAGATCCGGAGGGGAACATTTTCATGACAGTTGATATTTTTCGAATTCTCCGCCATGTGCTTTCCCCTCTGGTAAAATTTGTACGGTCAACTGTCATGAGAATGTTCCCCTCCGGATCAGAATACTTCTCAGATCCGGAGGGGAATATTTTCATGACAGTTGTCCGTACAAATTTTACCGGAGGGGAATGCATATGGAGGAGAATTCGACAAATGTCAACACCTGATTCGTTCGCAGGAACGCAGCCACTGTTTCAAAGACCTTTAACAAGTCAAGAGCCACCTGTATCGTTCTGTGACATGGACGAGTCCAACTCAGGCCTCCGTGGATTTGGGATGTGATTGCACTCAAGGCTATCGTGGTGCTGTGCATGCTTCTAGGTCCATGTTGGTGCTTGGAAAGTTGAGCATTTGACGTAAGCAGTGACAAGAGTAGGACTTCGAGCGTTTTGTCAACATGTGATTGCAGTGAAATTTAGCGAAACGATTCATCAAGTGTTGCTTTTCCCCTGGTTTTAATATGGGGATTATCTTTCCTGTCTTCCATATTTCGGGAATAACTAACGACGAGAGTGATAGGTTGAAAGCGGTCGTTAGGTACCCAATGCCCAGAGCGTCAAGATCCTTTAGCATCAACATGAAGATGCCATCTAGTCATAAGGCTTTGGAACCTTTAGCTTTGTTGATAGCTGCAGCAACTTCGTCCGGGGTATATTGCAGCATTTGGTCAACCGTTAAGTTGTGTATTCTTCGGCGTATTTTGCGGTAGGGTTTATCAGGAGGTGTATGCTTGATAAACTGCCTGTTGAAATTTTGAGAGCACCGTTTTACAGTCGAATTCGATGGCAACGTCCTCTTTGTTACTAGTTGGATTAGTGAGGGAGGGCTCTGACTCTGGACCAAAGCTGGGAAACATCGGATTTAAGACTGCAGCTGTTAAGATGAGCACTCCATTTTGAGCATTTATGCTCAGCTACTTGCATTTGACATGAAAGTTCAGATCTCTAATACTTGGATCGCAGGGGTCTATGCTGCGGATACTGTCTCTCTTGTCGGCCAATCTGGTTGCTGATGTAGCGAAGTTAGACCTGAGCGTTGGGATTGATCCGGAAGGTATACATCTGGCAGCTGTAGTTTATAAACGTGCGGCGTCCTGGAGGAAGTAGTTTGGACGGCCTGTCCTTTCTGATATTGATCGGCAACTGGTCGAAGGACAGCATGAGGACGCGTTCCAAGTGGCGTTGTTAATAAGGCTGGCATTAACAATCGAGATGTCAGAAGAGCTGTACTGACAACACTGTACTGGCGTCGCCGTCCACATTTCGCTATAGTGACTCCTCTGGCATCATTGTCAAGATTGGAGTGTCATAGCTCATGGTGAGCGTTGAAATCACCGAGCACGAGGTGGTGTTGGCCGGGGAATAAAGAGCTAATGTTTACCTTGTAGCCTGTGGGACAGTTGGAATGCAGACTGCTAAAATGTTGACCTATACATTGCCAGATTGAGAAGCTATTGCCTGCTAGACATTGTCATCAGCTTCAGATATAGCTAGCTCGCGGTACTGCACTGATTAATGGATTAGGAGTGCAAGTCCACCGCCAGCATTGGTCGAATTGTCCTTACAAACAACATTGTAGTTGCCATGCAAATTTAGAGACGAATTAGTCCTCAGTTTGGTCTCTTTTATGGCACCAATCATGATATGATGTTTGTCCATGAAAGCTTCTGCGACAGCTGGTTCTGCGATAGCTGATTCTGCTTACCGGAGCGAGCCGTTGTTTACTACCAACAGCCAAGAGCTGAATACCCGCTTCAAAATCAGAAGAAAATTATGTCTGTGTGTTTATTTATGACAGCATCGATTGGCATTGTGTCATCGAAGCCTCTTCAAATAAGAACAACAAGGGGAAGGCGAGCGGGCGCCCATCGTGGGGCCTGCAAGCAAACACAATCCTATCAAAAAAAACAATTGGGTTATTTATTTGTAATTAAATATATTTTATCTTTTATATTTTCTTACTTGCCTTTATTTTTCCTTCCAGATTTTAGAACTATACATATCCTAAGCTTAATTATAGAATATGTTTAGTGAATTATCTTAATCTATATTATCTCTTAGGGGGACCGGTAGCTCAGTGCGTTGAAGCGTCAGTCCGCGGGTGCGAATCCCGCCGTGGCCATGGATGTTTGTTTTGTCTTTCCCATGTAGTGTGGGATGTAACAATAAGCCATTCAGTCTTTTTGATGTGTTGCGCAAAAAACATGCCGCTAAGCAAGCAGGAGTTGTATGCTATCAACATGAATTGTCCAGGACCAGTTATATGCTAACGAAACGTCAACTAAGCCACATAAGAGTAGTTGACGCACTTATGCCCCACTAGGAGTTAGGATAACTTTTTACTGTATTTTAGCTTCTATCATTTATTTGTTCTACATGTAAGATTTCTGCTTCTAGCTTAATTTATCAGGGAATCATCTGACACACTTAGCCATTTATCACAATGCCTTAACACCTACTTAGCTAATACTATGCTATGAGATTAAACATTTTTAATCTGTTGTCCATCTTTTTTCAAACCGCTCCATTCGCAATCGCGTTTGTACTCGTACTATCGTTTTTCGTTTTCTTTCCGAAATTCTCGGCATCCTCAATAGTTTCGGGCAACGGTTGTCCCAGTGTCTCGGGCAGCCATAAGACCATAATTGCACCAACCAATGGAGTGATTCCAAAGATGATGGGTGGTAGTGAGTGATTTCTCGCTCCCAAACCAACCACAAACGGGGCCAACATCGAGCCAATCCTTGCTATCATTGACGCAATACCAATTCCCACATTTCGAACAACAGTCGGGAACAGTTCTCCGGCGAAAACGTAGACGTTGGGGAATGATATGCTCATTGCGACAATTCCAACCGATGACAAGCTGATCTTGGCCCATTCATCCTCTGGCGAAACAAAGGCAATTCCTAGCATGGCAATTCCACTGACAACATTCGAAATGATCAATGACTTCTTTCTGCCCAGATACTTCATCATGGCAATACAAATGATCGTTCCGGGAATTTCAAGACCGGCACCGATAGCGACGTTGGAAAAGATATCGCCACCGATATGACCGATGTACTGGGCGACTCCGAAGAAGTACAATCCGCACACCAACCAGTTGAAGCAGATAAAAATCGATTTACTGCACATATTCCATGTTCGGAACAAGTCGAGGGCATTTCCTTTGGCCACTTCCTTTTCGAGGCTTTCTTTTTGCTTCAGGGCGGCCGCCTTCTCCAATTCAACTTGGATATTTTCGGTGGGAAGTCCATTTTGTTGAGCGGCTTTCTTAAGAACTGCGGCTGACTCTTGGATGCGGCCGGTAGTAAAAAGCCATCGCGGCGATTCCGGGACCAACCAATAGTAGGAAATAAGGACAACGGACGGAATCGAAATTCCAAACTGGAATGCACGCCAGTCACGGAAGTAGTATCCGAAAACGGCAAGCGTTAAGTGACCGATGTTGAAGGGAATTTGATAGAGTACGGAAACCAGTTCACGCCATTTCGTGCCAATGATTTCCATGACCAGGACGAAGCTGCAATTAAAAAAGGTCAACTAAGTCACGGGTGATTCTGGTGAAGCCATATATTATCAGTATCTTACCTGGTGACCATAGTTCCTCCTGTTGCAAAACCTGTGATGAATTTCAGTACACAGAAAAGCCAAAACCATGGAGTGAAGGCGGATCCAACGCCAGCAATCAGTTGAATGATGACTGCAACCACTAAAGGATTTCGTCTGCCATATCTGAAGAAAAGAACGAACAATTTTTACGATGATGAATATATTTTAATAATTTTCTTGTTTATTTTATTTATGGTAGAATCACTTACTTATCAGACCACGATCCAAACAGGACGTTTCCTATCAATATCCCCAGCATGAATATGGTTTGTGATAAGCTTGCCAAATAGGATCGATTGCAAATCAAATTCCATTCGGTTGATATTGTTTCCGTGAAGACGCTGCGATCATAGGCGATTTCCTGGCATTCAGCTGAACAACGTGATACATTTGCTGGCGATTGACATTGAAAATCAACGGGCGGCGCCAAAAAGATGATAGCCATTTGATGCCAGGCGACCGGAAATTTTAGTAGAAATACAACAGCACATACCCAGATATGCCACCATCCAATAGCACCCATTGCCTTTTGCACGGCATCCATTGCATAGCTTTTCTGATCTGTAATGGAAAAATAAGGACAATTAGTATCTGCACTTAATATATAGGATATTGAAATTGTATAGTATTAGATAAATAGCACAAGAAATTAAAAAGTAAGCCGTTGGTGTAAAGTTACGGACAAACTTTTACTTTCATAGCTATTATTCTTCAACAATTGTACATCTGCCTCCCCCCAAATTAATGAACACAGCTGATTAATTAATTACAATATTTTTTGCGAAGACATCCTAGGTCGCCCTAATCGCTCGACATTTCTATTACAGATGTGTGTCGGATGTGTCGAGCAGAGTCTGAATATGTCTGAATATTAGTCGAATAGGGGTCGAGCCGTTCGTTATCAAGTAGAAGTCGAGCCGAGGTCGAATCGAGTGGAGTCGGCCCGTCTGCGTCTGATTGCGATCAAATAGACCATGGGATGAGACATCCCAGAACATTCTCTGTGAGTGACTGTGATTTCATCTCCGACGCTTGAAATGCTTCGGCAATGCATTCCCTGAAACGAACTAGTAAAAAGTAAACAGAGAGACACACACCCTCTACTGCGCAACACCCGCTTAGTCCATATTGGTCCATATGGTCGCACATGAGATGTCAAACTCACATTCCCCCTCATGCTTCTCTTTGGTGAACAATAACATTTCACTATGTCTCTCTATCCCGGAACAACCGCCCGGTACATATAACCGACAACACCCTTCCTACTTCCTTTGAGCGGAATTGCTTCGTTTCTCTCGCTCTTTTTCATTTCCTTCAAACTCTCTCTTCTGAGGATTCCAGTCAGAGAAGAGAGAGAAAAGAAGGAAATGAAATTACCCAAGAGAAATGAAGCAATTTTTCAGCAGCATTGTTTCGGCCTGGCTCTTCTACTATATAGACCGGGCGGGTGTTTTGGGGAAACGAAATGGAATTGGGGAATGTGAGTTTGACAGGTTGGTTCGGGACTATATGGATCGGGCGGGTGTTCCGGGGTAGAGGGCGCATGTCTCTCTGTTTACTTTTCAGCAGACAGAATGAGGTGGAATTGCTTCAGGGAATTTAGTGTACATATATAAATTGTGATTATGCTTCCTTATCTCTCGCCTTTCTGGTTCCAGTCTACATCAATGGAGCATTTCCGAGCGGTAGTATCGAAAGTGAACATTGCTGTCCACTTTCGTTAAGGAGCAGCACAAAAATAAGCAATTGGAGGGAAGCGTTCCGATCAAGAGCATTCATACTTTCTTTTATTTATCATTCAAAGATTAATTGCAAAATCGGGACCAGGTGACATAGTTCCTTTGAGTATTTAAACTTTGCTAAATCATCTCTTCTCAAATAGAGCAAGGAACTTACTGAACACATATCATTTAGCAGCTATAGCAGATATATACTAATAGCAATAGTTAGCCTATGCATTATGCTAGATTAGAAGAAGGGCACCAAGCACTGCGACCTGCAGGTGATAATGTTTCTTCGGGGATGGAAGCGGAAGTTTGTCAAAATGACGGTGAAGATCTGGCAGCGCTAAAAGCGATTGCTCCACAACGAGCTGAGCGGCGGCACATGCTTGTTCAGTTCGGGAGATGTGGGCGGAGTTTTTGCCCGCTCGTTACTCCAGTCATTATATAGATAACATACATCAGGTGCCTTGGGGTAGACAAAATAACAAATAATGAAGTTGGGTCCCACAGATCCAGAAAAACTAGTCAAACCAAAAATTAACAATGGAGGCAACGGCCATCGATCAGCTCATGCTCGAAACGCTCCCGAACCAGATGGTGTGGACCCCTGGCATCTAGACCCATAACACAAAGGCCCTTCGTCCATAGGCGCAACGTGACTGCGATCCGACCTAAAAAAAAAAAGAGTCGCATAAGCATTGGACGGGAGTGTTAAAGCGCTGAGCCTCGTGAACTGGTGCGACTGCAACGCAACTCGAAAACGACCGGCTTCAAAATAAATTGGTTGTCAATTTTTTGTCGACTCTCATCCGACTTGTCGTTGGTTTCTGGGGTTTTGATTTTTGAGTACCTATTTCAGTTTTTTTTTTCTGATGCAGACTGAGGAAAGAAGAAATTTGTGAGTTGATAAGAAGTCGCAGAGAGTTGTGTCAATAGACGACGAACGGTCAACCCGACTTTCGTGAAACTAACGCAAACAAGGTGGGTTGCAGTTTCGTTGCAATTGCATTGGACCGGTGAACGAAGGCCCAAAAAAACCCATCCATTGAGGTGCCGTATCATGCATGCTGGCATCTGCATTCTCCGAAACCAGTTTGTGCCGACGAAACGTCAACTGGACCACATGGAACAGTTGACGCGCTATGCCCCGCAAGCGGTTAGGGCAATTGAGAGATGTGGTGGAATTAAGTCCAGAATTTAGTGTAAATATATGCTGGTGTCATCTACTCTTATATATCTCTGTGCTGGAACCATTATCACATGTTCTTCAACCAAGATATTCTCCTTCCTCCCGAGCTGCAGTAATTCATTTCATTTCTGTCAAAGTAAACCTCTCATAGGAACATTGAAATGGGAACTAGTTTTACTACTAATTTCAAAGTGGCAAATGCACCATAATTCATAACGAAGGGTAACATACCTTCCGCGAGCTTGTTTTTTTTTTCTGACTTCCACACTATGGTTGACTGATTCCGCTACACAAGTCCCCAAGTAAGTGGTAACGTGCTGTCGATTCCTCCGACATTTATGGGTGTGGGTGGATAGTTAATTTTCGGGTTTTTGCTAGGTTATGTTAGGTAAGAGGTTGACCACTAGCGCAGCTCACATTCAGCCGCCGAATTGGGACCATTGGTCACTCTCTGCTTTCCCGTAGCACAATGGGCTATCCGGCTATCAGTGCTCTGTACCACGCGGAGTTCAACGTCCAATTCACCCTCCGCTGGCTAATTAAAGCTGCCAGGTGACAACTTCGCTAGATTTAATCAACTGATTCAACGAGACGACGCTGGCCACCTCTGGTAGCTCTTGAAAGCTGTAGGTACCTTAGATGTTGGGGCGTTTCCAATTTAGGGCTGGACACTCACACAAGGTATGTTCGACAGTGTCCTCTTGCATTCAATATTTCGCCTATAACTTTGTTCCAGTTCATTTTAACGCAAAATATGTTGAGTCCATTCTTGGATAAATTTCATTTCACAAAGTTTTTTCTACAACCAATAGCAACGGAGCTAATCTAATTTGAAAAAAACTTTTTGTCAATTGCTCCTTTGTTCGTACAAATTGGGAAGATCATAATTTTATTATGTATTATATCAAATAACGGGTTATATATTAGTCCCACAAGGAAAATGATTAGGATCGATTTTTTTTTAAACAAAATAAGTTTTAATTTGTGTCAGATGCCCGTAGATATAATAGTTACGCAGAAAAAGGAAAAACTCCATTTATTTAAAAATAGATGGTTTTTCCCTCCTGCTAGGTAACATTTGTGCTCCACCAAAATGGACTTTACAAATAATATTTTGCGTTAAAATGGAGTGGAACGGAGTTATAAGCGAAAACTGATGAGAGTGTCAGTTTTTCGAAGTTGGCGGGGGGGAGCACAAGGGGAGAAAGTGACACAAACTTAGATTTTTTACTACCCCACCTACCAATACAACATATAAAAATTCAGAACCACCGCAACTTTTGCACGCTAACCTTTTCTATATTTTGAGCTGTTATTCTTGTCTGTCAAAAAAAATTCCGCAAATAGAAGCTGCCAACATTTAAATAATTTTATGATGTTTTAATTTCCTTACTTAGAATGAAAAAATTGAATTGCCATCCACTGTTTATAAGCAATGAACCTTTAATAACGACTGACAACGTTCTCGTCTAACAGCAACAAGATAAGAAAACTTCAAACATTTTAAAATGATTTATATGCTGGCTACCCCTATTGCGGAAATTCTCGACATTCAAGCACAGATTACCGGATGCAAAATTTAAATTTGGTATAATTTTTTCAAAGTGCATTTCGTACCGGAAGTGACATTGTTTTCACAACTCTGCCAAAAGTACTGACTGGCACGGGTGCCCTTCCGTCAATTACAAGGTATTTACATGCCTTTGCCGTATATTTCATCCCGCTAGCAGATGGGTGTAAAATTTTGCCGTCCGCTCTTAAGCCGGCCATATACGTTCAAGTTTACCTTAAGGTGTACCTGCACAGGCATACCTAAAGCTATACCTGAAGGTATGTCAAGGTATACCTCAAGGAATAGCTCAAGGTATACCTCAAGGAATAGCTCAAGGTATACCTCAAGGAATACCTCAAGGTACACCTGAAAGTACATGGCCGGCCTTAGACTATATATAGCTAGCTAATAAAATATTTAGAATTTAATTGTTATAGGATAGCTCTGTGCTTTCTGTATGCCCTATAAAATGCATACACGTTTTTTTTTTCTAAAACTTTAACGAGGTTAGCAATACTTATAATAATAAAAGTATATTAAACCGCTATATACTTATGTATGTGTTTGAACAAGATTATCTGAATTGCATACTCGCGATATTATTGTATAAATGTAATAAAAAAGTTAGCAACAAAGCCGTATTGTGTCAGGTTTAAACAACGCTACCGAAACCCAAGAGGAAATCTTTATTCCAAATTGTAAAAGTGTATAATAGCTGCGTTTTATTCCAACAGTCCAGATCAGAGCAGAACAACAATGGCATGCATTTTGCTTCCCTGAGACGTGAACGCTGAGCTAAGCACCGAATATTGAAAAATTGCATTGAAAAGCATCAACAACAAGAAGATACTTTTTCGGCTTTTACATGGCCAATATGAATTCATGAGCATTCGCGAGTATTTGAGTCGTTCCTATCTCTTGCAGTGCTTGGCTCAGCGTTTACGTCTAAACGAAGCATTACACTACCAAAATTGTTCTGGATGGAGCTGGTTGTTAGTGTAATGCGTGCGATTGTTGTTCTGCACTTGATCTGGACTGCCAAAAAACGCAGCCAATATTTATGTACATAAAGATAAAAAAAAAATAAGATAAAACGTTTCGGCTTATTCCTCGCGGTGCTTCCACTAAACCTCAGCTGGCAGTACGAGTAAGTAGTAGCAGTAGCTATAAAATGTGATCGATCCATTTATGAGGCGCGTAATAAAATATGTTCTCAAAGGACCAGGATCTCGGATAACTGGAGTTAGGTGGATTTGTGGCGCGGCGAAAACGCAATAAACTCTTGAGAGTTGAGCTCTCATAAGACTCTTCGCCACTGTCATAACGTAAGTCTTGTAACAAGATTTAAATTAGCTCTCATAGCAACCAACCAGCTCTCATAGCATCATTATTATGAGAATATTACTCTAGTAGAGTTTCACTCTTGTTGCAAGATCATATCTTGTTATCATGTACTCTCATAGAACCTTTTTATACTCCCATAAAAATGTTCCTACCGACGGTCTTCGGTTCAACTATTTCCCATAGACTGCAGGGTGGAATAGGTGTATGTTTTACTAAACCAGTATTAGTGGTTTATACTATAGTAGTCCGTAGAGGAAGAGATGTCAATATTGTTGAGGACTGAAGCATGACTGCAGCATGTGTCAGTCCATTGACCTGTCTGCCTTAATCAGAACGCCGTGTTGGCAGCGACTTTTTCCCTTACAATGTCCACAGGAAGAAGATTAAGCATCATCTTCAAGGCAGCTGATGGGGTTGAGTAGAGCGCCATGCGCGTCGAATATATGGGACGAGCCAAAAACGACAGTTATGGCCTCCTCTTCTTTTGTTTGGGCCGTGTGTATTATGAAATCCTCAAAAAGGATTACATTATACAAATATGTCTTAATTACATGCAGACAACAGCTTTATTGCAAGATGATGCTTGACCGGAAAGATCAAGAACGCTCATTAATTACACACATGCATCAGTATATAAAAAAACGAGACACATACAGAAACTGAACTTTGCACAATAGAGGCACGATCGCATTACTCAATTAATAATCGCCACAGACTTTATAATTGCCCTCAATAATGGTCAAGCGACGATAATGTGCGAACAAAATGAGTGAAGAAATGCCTGAACATCCGTCAATGATACTCGTACGTACTCATTATCAGCGGAGAAAAGAATAAAAAAATAAAATAAAAGTGTTGAATTGGTTCACATAATGAAGTTCAGTACAATTCCAAAGTCCAAGGAGATTGCAGTGTACTATAAATTTTTATCAGCAATATGGTCATTGATTCGTGACCAAGCCCCCAAAAAATTTCGAAACGCGCCTACTTTTTTTATGCTTATTTTATTTGTGAATTATAAACATACTGAATTTGAGTTAAAGCTAAAAAAAACACAAAAACAGCCTTTTTTTGAAAATATTTTGAAAACCTTTGACACTAGCAAAAAACTTTCTAAGACGATGAAAGATCTTGATCAGTTCAATAAAAACGGCTAGCGCTACTTTAGCGCAGAGGCCTGGGGTCTCCTGATCATACTATTTTCCATGTCAAAGGCCAGGGTAGACCACGGTCTTGAATTCTTGATAGAAAAACCGTCAAGGCTTTCTTACTGTCAACTAACAGCGACAAGGACTCTGTAATAGTCTGCCTGGAGTTCAGAGGTAAGGTGTATTGGATTGCATCGCATGCCGCATGACAATGTAGGCACTTTTCCCGCAACCATCTGAGGGAAGCTTCAGCAAGGGCATCCAAAACCAGCATGATTCTTGGCTGCGGTTCTAATTCACATCATGATGTCTGGGGTAGCTCGGACACTAATGAGCGGGGTGAATCGCTTCTCGAATATATCTTGGAAACTAATCTTTTACTCTACAATGTGGGCAGCGAGCCCAAATTTATGGACGTCTTCGAGTAAAGAAACCATTTCCCTAGAAATTCGGCTGTTGCTTCATTTGGGGACTCCCTCACTTGTCGCACAGCACCATGTGATAGTGCATCCATCCCGTCTCGTGAGAAGATTTTGTAGGCAATCTCTAGCTTCGGAGCTTTTAAATCGGCTGGACCCGGTGGCATCATTCCGGCGGACTTGCAGTATTATTTACGAGGGCGGTTCAAATATAATCGAAACAAACGCTCTGACACATTTATTTATTATCGAAAATATTGTATTTACAAAAATTTACAGTTTTTCTAGGTAATTCCCCTCACTAGTTACACATTTTTGCCACCTCTCCGGAAGTTTTTTGATGCCGGTATCGAAGAATTCCTTGGGCAACTTGGACAGCCATGTGCGCACGAACTCCTCTACCTCGTCGTCGGTGTTAAATCTTTGACCTCTTTCAGTGGTCCAAACATGTGGTAGTTGCAGGGTGATAAATCCGGACTGTAGGGGGTGTTCTAGTACCTCCCACCCCAATTCTGATATTGTATCGAGCGTGAGACGCGCGGTATGAGTGCGCGGGTTATCCTGGAGAAGAATAGCACTTCGCGCAGGAATGCTCCTCCGTTTCGAGCGATAAGCGGGTTTCACGTGTGTTTCCAGAAGGTTAGAGTAGTATGCAGCATTGATGGAACGTTGTGTGTGCAGGAAGTCATCCTAGGGTCCTTCAAAATGAGTTGTTCTACGCGGCGAATGTTATCTGGTGTGATGGTGGTTCGCGGTCATCGATCATGCGGCTCATTCTCGACGGTTTCGCAGCCATCTTTGAACGCTTTGGCCCATTTAAACACAGCAGACCTACTCAGGCACTCACTACCGAACTGGTTGAAGAATTTCTGTGTTTTCAACGCCTTCCCACACCAAAAAATGAATGACAATACGTTGCGCAACGGCGGTCGGCACTTGATGTTCACTCATGGTCGTAGCACGCGCGTGAAACGTGCGTTCGCGACGAAAACTACGCCACACTATTCGTAAGGGACCCAGCTATCACATACTCAAGCCGCGACCTTCAAAACATACAGGCGCGCCATCTACAGCGTTTGTCTCGATCATATTTGAACCGTCCTCGTAGATATTGTATATTAATGGATAGAGGGTATCCTGACGGCCTGCCTGAAGTGGTATGCGTTGCTCGCATCTGTAAGGACATGCGGGTTGTTTTCATCCCGAAAGCGGGTAGAAGTTCGCGTGCGCGTCCTAACGACCTCAGACCCATGAGTCTCTCTTCAACCAAGCTAAAACTACTAGAGAGACTGGTTGACATCCATCTACGTAATACCATTCCGTCACGTCTTCTATCCATGCCGAAACATGCATATTGGAAAGGTAAGTCGGTGGATACGGCTCTGCACTGTTTGGTCAGTTGCGTTGAAAAATTGTAATGGACGGTTTGGTGGGCATCTGAAGATGACCGTGGGGGCGGAGCCTAAGGTAGCATAATGACCGTGAAGATCGGGCCGTGCCATCTGGCGAAGAAAAAGGTCCCTCAATGAGCTAAGCAGCGGTCTATGCTTGCTGTAGCTTAATTCGGGAAACGTGGGCGGGGTTTTCGCCGCTCGTTGCTCCTGTCCTTGACGTATTAACAAAAATTCATAGGCCTGTTGAAGACAACACAAACAGGGGAGGCAAAAATGGAGAATAATAAAAAAAGGCGAGAAGGATGGAACGATTGGCGGACGGCTTAGTTGCTCTCGCATCGGGGTCTAGGTGTAATAGCACCCTTCGCCTCTGGTTTCGTACCACCGACAGATCATTACTCATCAGGTGCTGCCATCGATCTACCGATGGAAGCAGCACTACCAGACCATAATATGGTTCATTACAAAATTTCTTGATCAAAAGGAATACACGATGGTTGTCCTAGATATCGAGGGTGCTTTCAATAATATTTGTCCTAGTGCGATCATTGACGCCCTCATGGACGTCCATGTTGATAAATCGCTTTGCAAACTCGTTAACACGCTATTAACATCCAGACGTATGCATACCACCTGGGGTGCATCGTCGGTATATAGGTGGCTTTGAAGGGGAACCCGCCAAGGTGATATATTGTCTCCTCTTCTCTGGAATCTAGGAATCAACAGACTACTTCTGGACCTGGAGAAGATTGGGTGCAAAGTTATTGCATATGTGGATGACGTTGCCATAGCTGTTACAGGTAAGTTTCCTGACGTCCTCAGCGGTTTGCTACAGAATGCCCTATCCATGCTAACGGAGTGGATACGTCACTGTAGTGTTGGAATTGACCCGGTTAAAACGGATCTTGTGCTCTTCACTAGAAGACACATGATCCCTCTTATCGAACCTCCCACACTGGAGGGCATCAAATTTATCTTCACCAACAAAGCCAAATCCATCGGTCTCATTTTAGACAGGAAGTTTAGTTGGGAGCCCAATATTGAAGAACGGTTGAACAAAGCTACTGGTGCACTCTACTCGTGCAGAAAGGCCATAGGTAACATAAGAACTGGGGCCTGCAACCGAAAGTTGTACATTGGTTATATATAGCCGTCGTACGTCCTATACTACTTTATAGTATAAGCGTGTGGTGGACGGCACTTAGAGTAGCGGCTTTTCATAATCTGCTGGGGACGGTACAAAGGTAGCTACGCTGGCAACGACGGGGCCAGCCGGACTAGATGTGGTGCACGGCTTGCTGCCACTGGACATTTTCGGCGAAAAGCGGGCGGCAAACACGGCTTTACGCCAGTGGCGTACGCTGAGGAGTGGACACTCAACTGTACTAGGCAACTTGGATCTCACCATAGAGACACCACACTTCTCCAAAACACGCTTTCGGTAGAAAGCACACCAGCCTGATTCCGCCAGGGAGTCTATGGGATGCCAATACGCCCCTGATATGATAATAATCCATGGTCATTTACACGGATGGGTCTAAGACCGAAATCGGGGTCGAGGTTGATGTTCACTCGGAGAGACTGGGTATTAACTTGTCATTCCGTCTTCCCGAATTCTGTAGTGTCCTACAGACGATTACGTTACGGTGATTTTGGAAGCTCTGACCTGGCTGGGGAATCATGTCGTGACTGCGAGAGACATTACTATTTACACGGACAGTCAAGCTGCAATTCGATCATTTGAATCTATCCTGACTATATCGAAAACTATTGAGAACTGTCGCTAAATTCTCAAGGAGATGGGTAGCTTTTTTAGTATTACTCTCTGTTGAATATCGAGCCATAGTGGCTTTGTGGGAAACTGCAGGGCGAATGAGCTGGCTCGTGAAGGAACAATGGGTGTTGTTGAAGGCGATCGCTAAAGGTCGCCACCCATTGACGAGCACAACCACGACCAAACTTCCATCGAACCATCAAATATCATAGGACGTGTGGAAAAAAAATTCCCTCTATTTCCACCGTTCTATGATATTTGATGGTTCGATGGAAGTTTGGTCGTGGTTGTGCTCGTCAATGGGTGGCGACCTTAAGACATTAAAATGCCAATCGTATCGTGTTAGCAATTAAAGCCGCTGCGTCGGACAGGGCAAACATACTCGTACTGCAGCTTCTGCTATTGTTTTGAACTAATTTTTCCTTATTTCATTCATAAAGCCAATAAAACCATATTTGATATTATGCACATCTGTTGGAGCGAAAAGACTTAATACTTCAATAATTAGTTACCCTGCTTTTATTATAAAATATTCGTAACGGAACTATATGCATATCCCTCGTTTTGATTTACAGTAAGCAAATATATGTTATAATCTACATTCTACAGTAACACGTACAATAAAAATAAAAACACAAAATGTCAGGCGTCAACAATTGCATACGGCCATGTGAATTTATTATACACACAAGTACGAGTATGTCTACAAAATAATTCGGATTGAAGTATTTCACTAATATTATGCAATTATGCAAATACAGTGCACTATTTGCAAATACATGTCTGAACGAAAAATTCTAACTTCTAATTAACTTACTACTGACTACGTAATGCCTTAACACTGCACACGTACTGAAAATTGCGTGCATTTCGTCGCAAGGAAGTAGAGAACGTAAATGGATTGTAATGCAACACACATTCTTATACTATATGTTTCGAACAAGTCTGCTGGTTTGTGGAAATCTGCAATACTTTCGTCGATCGCGTACATTAAATAATTATTTTCTCGTCGACTGCCACATTTCAGATTTTTGATTAGGTATTTCTACTACACATTTTGAATTTGTAAATTTTAATTTTGACCAGAGTCGATTAGGCCTATTGCAATAATATAAAATAGATATTTTTGGCGAACACATAGCCGCGTCCGTCTTCGCGATACAGGACAATGGTTGACTCTAAACTGTGAACACACTAAAAAATCGAGGCCTCCTTGCAAGGACGGATTATGTTTCATTCAACCTTATGTTCACCAAGTCCTTCCATAACGAACACAATGGAATGAACACCTTCTTCCGACAACAGACACGATAGATATCTACACAGATGGGCCTAAGACTGGCAATGGCGTAGGGGCTGCCATTCACTCCGACAGTTTGAATCTGGACCTATCGGTTCGACTACCCGACTACTGTAGCGTTCTACAAGCTGAATTGGTAGCTATTTTGGAAGTCCTATGGTCTGGCTGGGACATCATCGTCATGACGTATCTGTGAGAAACATTATTACAAGTATTTTAATAGACAATCAAACTGCGATTAGAGCCCTGAAATTCGTACGTACGAGGGTAAGGTGAAAAGTTCTCGGCCTGACAATGAAAGACTGCCATTTTCAGTTAAAAAATTATTTTATTTTTCTACATAATCTCCCTGGATTTCAACACACTTGGTCCAGCGTTTCTGCAGCATCCGTATTCCTTCCCGGAAGTGAGAATCCGGAAGGCCGACCCTCTCAACTCTCATTGGATGCGAAGCGCTTCCCAGAAACAAATTTCTTCAAATTTGGGAACATATAGAAGTCTGAGGGTGCCAAATCAGGAGAATAGGGGGGATGGTTGAGCAAATCGTACACCAAATCCAACAGTTTTCCCATCGTCAACGCACACTTGTGTACAGGTCCGTTGTCCTGGTGAACGATGATTTTGTTCTTCTTCAAGCCAGGCCTCTTCTCGCGAATTTTCGCATTCAGCTGGTCAAGAAGTTTGGAGTAATATTCGCATGTTATTGTTCTGCCTTTTTCACAATTAACCAGGATCCCTTTCGCATCCCAAACACGCTGGCCATTACCTTTCCGGCAGATGCGATCGGCTTCGCTTTCTTTAGCGCAGAAGCACCGGCTTCCACCCACTGCTTCGACTGCTGTTTCGTTTCTGGCGTGTAGTGTCTGTCATCCATGGTGACAAATCGCCACAAGAAATCGGTAGTATCCCGATTGAATGGGTGAAAAGGTCGCTGCGAAAATCGTTTGCGCATTTGCTTTTGATCGGCATTCAGCAAATGCTGCACCCATCTTGCGCAGATCTTTCGCATCTCTAATTCCTTATGCAAGATAAAATATTTCGCAACCTTTCGTCCGATATCCCCACAGCCTCACTTTCATGCGCCTATCGTCCAACACGATATCATGAACTTTTTCGATAGTTGCCGGTGTGGTTGCGGTTTTTGGCCGTCCTTCACGTGGGTCGTCTCCGAGGGACGTGCGACCACGTTTAAATTCAGCTCCCCATTTCTTAATGGTTGACACTGAAGGAGC
The DNA here is from genome assembly GCA_964017055.1 of Chloromyia formosa. Lineage (NCBI taxonomy): Eukaryota > Metazoa > Arthropoda > Insecta > Diptera > Stratiomyidae > Chloromyia > Chloromyia formosa. The sequence continues at coordinate 14,569,616 of OZ024817.1, forward strand.
AGAGTCCCCGTAAACTTTTGTTAACTACGGATGAATTTCCTTAGGGGTTAATCCATCCAAAACGAAGAATTTTATGACGCACGATATTTTTCCATTTTAACGAAACACACGTAAAATGTCCACTGTAAAAAATCGTACAAAGCCGCTTCTAAACGATGCTACGAAAACCGTCCAACGTTGGACGCTTGATGGTTCGTAGCATCGTGTGGCCGAATGTCGAGCTACGAACTTCCAATGTGAAGCGTCGAACGTTCGCGTTGGAAGACGCTCGCTCTGTTAGCGAATTTCGTACCCGAACCAAATGAATTCGAACGTTCCAACGTTTGAACGAAACAATTGCCGAACCGTTGAGCAGAAGCATTTGAAGCAAGCTCGGTTGCAAGGCACGACGAATTTTGTAACTACTGAAGACACGCTGCTCCAATACAACTCCAATTGTAGGAAATCCTATCTACTTTAAAAAACTTCTATTGACCTTTTTCGTCAGAATGTGTGATTTTTTGACAAAAAAAAACAGAAACCGGTCCGAAGCGTATATACCCTAGACTTGTACAGACCTAGTAGTGATACCAAAAGTACCAATTGGTAACGACCATATGCATTAAAAGTGAGTTTCCAATACGGCCAGTTTATAGGGGAGGTTGGCAATGATTCAGTAGGATCTTGACCATTATCAAAATCAATTAACTAACCCATTCTACAAATATTTGTCGAATTTTTCAAGTCGCTAGCTTAATTCTATCGAAAGTTATTGCTTATTTGAAGTCTCACTTGTAGAGGAGGTAGGGGTTCCTTGGGTCGGATCTTGCTCATTATTGCCACCAACAAATAAGATCATGTTTCAAACATTTAAACAAAATTGCAGAGCTTCACTCTATCGGAAGTTATCGCTTATTTGAAGTTTCACTTGTAGGGGAGGTAGGGGTTCCTTGGATCGGATCCTGCTCATCATTGCTACCAACAAATAAAATCATGCTACAAACATTTATACAAAATTGCAAGTCTCTAGCTTCACTCCATCGAAAGTTATCGCTTATTTGATGTTTCATTTGTAGGGGAGGTAGGGGTTCCTTAGGTTTGATCTAACCCATCTTAAATACCAACTAACCCGATCCCACTTCAAACATTTGACCAAAACTTCAAGTCGCTGGCTTGATTCTGTCAAAAGTTATCGCTTATTGAAGTTGCATTTGTAGGGGAGGTAGGGGTTGCTTGGGTCGGATCTTACCCATTTTCAATACTAACCAAGTAGATCCTACTAACAACATTTTGTCAAATTTTCAACTAGCTAGTGTCATTTTGTCGAAAGTTATCGTAATTAAAAGAATATTTAATTTTTTGAAATTTGTAGGGGAGGTAGGCGTTCCCTTAATCTGATTATGCCCAACTTACTAGAACTTAAGCACCTTCTTACTCCAGGGTTACATGCCAAAAATCAGGTGTCTACGTCAATTGGTTCAAGAGTTATAGACAAAAAACCCGAAAAGTAGGGTAGTACGGGGCTCTTTGTAAGAAAATTACCGTTAGTTTTCAGCTGATCGATTTAATTTTTTTATGGGAGTAGAAGATTATCCTCACGAGCAATCTGCCAAAGCTAGAGCTCTTCATGTTTATTTAATCGGGAGTTATAGATACATTTAATTATTTTACATATATAGGGGAGGTAGGCGTTCTCTTGGCCTGATCATACCCATTTTCGATACCAACCAAGTAGATTATAGTTCCAACATTTTACCAAAATTTGAAGTCTCTAGCTTTATTCTATCGAAAGTTATCGTGCGAACGGACAGACAGACGGACAGACGGACAGACAGACAGACAGACATGGCTAAATCGAATCAGGAGGTGATCCTGATCATTTATATATACATTGCTATACCTCCGAAGCCTCTTTTAAGGTGTTACATATTTCCGTCGTGACAAAAACAATATACCCTATACTAAAAGTCTAGGGTAAAAATTTCGCCGTTTTTGGGCTATATCTCCGCTCTCACAACTATTTCAGCGTTGCAAATTTAGATTAATATTATCTACTTAGGCCCTAACAGCATATAAATGAAACCGAATACTATATGGAATATAGAGGCCTGCAATCCGAGGGTTTTGTAGCCAGCGCTTATTTTGGTATGTAAATATTGGCTCCCTACTTTTCTTGGTACCACTCAGATGGATAAAAACACGAAAATTAAAATGTCTTACCCATAATATAGTATCTTACATACCAATTGATAAAAAAAGACTGCATCTGTCACCTCTCAAAGTAATAGCAAATAGTATAAATTCCACAAGAGTTATCACTCCATATAAGTTTCTCCTCTGCCAGGGGATTTGTATGTATTGTATTGACAAATTGTATAAACATAGTATAAACTACACAGTATAGATACACAAGAGAATCAATACACACAAATCTACCGCCGGAGGCGGAGTCAGCTTTCTTGTGAAGTCTATACAATTTGTCAATACATACAAATCTCCTGGCAGAGGGGAAAGTTATATGGAGTGATAACTCTTGTGGAATCTATACTATTTGGTAATAGCAAAGAGGATTGATAATTCTTGGCCGAGAATTTTCCACCTTTTATAACCTCTAGAATAGTGCTGGCGTGCCGCAAATAACTCACAAGGTTGAGTAATTTCTTTGATATTATCTTGTGCTGGATTTCGGGTTCCAAGCTGATGAACTTGCTAGAAGAGGGACCTCGGAAGAAGCCGAACTCTATGCAAAGTTGAGATGTCTATTGATGCATGTAAGCATGGCATAATGCAGGCTGCGATTAGTACCACTAACACGAGATATCTAAGCGGCAGCACTGGATATGGGTCGTTCGGCTAAACTATTGTCGCTGAAAAAGCGTCATGCGGGTGGGTGCGGTCGTAGGTGTCATCACTGGACCTTGTCCAATTGGGGAGCATGCCAGGAGGCTTCCTTTGGTTTCCTTATAACGACTTCTGTAGAAGCTGTGGTGATGAGGAAGAGGAGTACTTTCCAACTTCTCTGTGAATACCCAGGCCTGGAAAGTATTAGAAAGGCAACTCTTGGAGCCTACTACTTTGTCAACCTAGGAGATTTTGGCCACGTTTCGTTGTGGGTTCAGGCTGGTTCGAGGTTTACAGTGGGTCAGGACAACACTTCCCGTTGGTATCACCACTGACCCAGATGCGGTCTACGTGTGCTGTAGCTATTCATGGCAGCCCTTTAACCTAACCTAACCTAACCTAACAATATATAAAAATGAAATTTCAACCAGAAAGGTATTATATCGGCATAGGGTATTCCATCTGCGTAAAAAGTGAATAAAAAATGAATCCAAAAAATTGTATACGCTAGGCCTCGGATAAAGGACTGACTCACCGATTAGTGAGTCCCGTTGTTCCAACCGAAGTGATGCCGCACTGGGGATTACGTAAAATTAATTGATGATTAGTCCCCTTGTGGGCATACAAGGGGACTAAAAAGTTTCAAATATCTTTATTGAGTCGACAGACAGTCTAACGAGTTTATAGATTTCGCAAATTTTTTCTCAGTTCTTACTAGACATTTTCAAGTTATACTCATATATATTTTATATATATATAATTCATATGGCGGACCATAAAAATTCACTCGTGTTTAAAAATGAGTATTCATACGTATAAATTTAACATATTATTTTAGATTAGCATTTATGGTTAAGCAGTAATACTTTCATTTGAACGTTTAGAATTATTAGCCAAAATTTTAATTCTAATATATTTTTATATATATGTATGTATTGGAAAACTGCTGAAAAACCAGTTATGCTAAACAATTTTTTAAATATTCTCAGCTTTGATAGATATTATGGGTATGTATATGTATATTACATTCTAATACTTTTGGATTTCGATTTATCGTCTATTCATCTATTAAATAAATCATCGTAATTGGGGAATATGTATTTCCCGCAAAACAAATATGCTCGTATATATCTAAAGCATAGTACACATTGGGGTTCTGTAAGTGTACTCATGTGTATGCTAGCAACATGCGTCATCCCATTCCAGCGGCGTAGATAAGGGGGAGGAAGAGAAATTAAGAGGAGCGACACACTCAACTGAGTTGTTTACCCCAAATGGACACTCATTTAAAAGCTGAGTGGGCTCGTTTGCCGACACGTCATTCTCCTTTTTCGGGTTTTGTAAAAAAACAAAACCCTTATGAAATCGGTCATGCGTCCATCTGTCCGTCCGTCTGTCTGTCTGTCTGTCCATGAAATATCTAACGAACCACCAAAGCTGATTGAGTGGTTGTATACCATGCTGGTGCGACCTATTGTGACGCAGGCTGCGCTTGTGTGGTGGCCGAAAACTCAACAATCTTCTGTTCTACTAAAGTACAATAAGCTACAATGCCTTGCTTGCCTAGGTATCACTGAAGCTTTGCGCACTTTTCCAACGCCAGCCCTGGATGCTGTCATTGAACTTACTCCGCGGCATATATTCATTCAAGATTCAGCAGCTCTATATGCTCTCAGAATTCGTCTAACTTCCAACAAACGTAGCGGAGAAGGCGGTCACATGAGTATTCTGAATCAAATTCCTGATATGCAGATCTGCTTGAGATCAGATTACATGATCACGGAAGTTTGCTTCGGCAGAAAATTTTCAGCCCTCATCCCTGATCGCACTGAATGGGAAAATGGCACACCCTGTCTAGACCCTAGATGTGTTAAGTGGTTCAGCGATGGGTCTAAAACAGAACAGGGTGTTGGTGCAGGTTTCTTTGGACCCAACACCAGGATTTCGATTGCAATGCGAATCTCGCCCAGCGTGTTTCAAGCTACGCCAGGGTAATCTTGGAAACTGGACTTTGCGGCGCTCACATTGCTATTACTGAGACAGCCAGGCAGCCATAAGCGCGCTCTCTTCATATAGGGTCTCCTCGAAACTGGTGAAGGAGTGTTACGAACTCCTCCAACTTTTGTCAGCCGAAAACCAAGTTTTCTTGTGTTGCGTGCCAGGCCACAAGGGCATTTAGGGGAACGAGGCGGCGGATGGACTTTGCTAGACAAGGATCATCCAATCGTCTTCATCGACCAGAGCCATACTGTGGCGTGGGACTGTCTTCGTCCAAATTGCGAATCACTATTACGTCAGCAGTACTGGAATAGCCTCCCAGGACTGCATCAATCGAAGGAGCTGAGAATGCCCTTCAAATATAGAAACTAGTCTAATGAGTAGGACTCATCTAAGACTTCTAGTGGGGTACTTATCGGACCATCACCTGGACAGATATCACCTAAACAAGATGGGTCTGTCCAGCGAGACTGAATGCCGTCTCTGCCTGGAGGACGTGGAAACAACTAAACACATCTTGAGCGAATGTCCCGCTATCGCGCGTTACCGGCTGTCATTCCTCGGACAGGGTACTATCAGCTCTGCAGATCTCAGGTTAATTCCTGCTGAAGATGTACTGTCCTTCATTAGGAGGGTGGATGATCTTTTAAGAGGTTAATGGACTACGGCACAATAGACCTCTTATGGTCGCAGTGCCTACCCGCTGGGTCAGTAGTCCGCTGTATTATTATCTATCTATCTATACTTTCAGGCTATCCTAATCTACCTTAAGACTGCCATGAAGTACAGTAGTTAAAAAAAAACACGCGAATAGGTCCCGTCGGTGACAAGACACAAAAACCGGACCGTTTCTCCAGGCTACCTTAATCTACTTTAACCTTAACCTCATGGCTTTTTATCACATGTCAGTGAGAATTTACGATGAAAAATAATCGTAAAAACTTGTAAGTATGCGGCGCGCCCAACGTGGGGGGTCTGCGTCATTTTATCTAGTCAATGAAACACTCAAGGAGTAAGGGGTCCGAATGCTTCCCCGAACACTTACTAAAAAATATCCTCCCTCCGCTAAACGCTATCTACGCCACTGTCCCAATCAGGTTATATATGCTAAAAAATATCAACTACATGTATGTCTATTAGGAATAGTTGACGCGCTGAGCACACCAAGGGATTAACGCAAAGTGTGGAGAGATGTTCGATTCAGCCTTGATTTCCCTTTGAAATGTGGCGAAAAACCTCTTCGGACTATCAAAATCGCGTGCTCGGTGAACAAAGCAGACTATCGACTGGAGACACCATATGAAAAATTATAATTTTGTATGCAGGTTAACTTCATTCATTTTCAAAATAAAGTATTACGAAGGTGTAGGAGAGTGGGGAAGTGTAGGGTGCTGCCAGCAAATATTGGTCGTTATCCTGGGCTGGGAGAAGGAAATGGTTGCATGACTTTAAGCTGGACGTCCTCTTGTTCGATGGAAAGCCAATAGTTTGGATTGTAAGGTGACCGCATATGCCGATGATATCTCCATTGCTGTCTCTGGTAAGTTCCCAGGAACTCTTAGCGAAGTAACGCAGCATGCGCTACCTCTTTTGATTAATTGGACTAATAGATGTGGCCTGGGTGTTAACCCCAGTAAGACCAACTTAGTCCTTTTCACCAGGAAACGCAGCATTCCATTCTGGAGGGGGTGAGACTTGCTTTCGCGGAGAGTGCTAACTTCCTTGGCCTCATTTTGGATAGTAAGCTAAATTGGAGACTGATTATCCAGAAGCGCACGGACAAGGCTACTACTGCTCTTTATTGCTGTAGGCGGGCTATAGGCAAAACATGGGATTTGAAACCCAAAGTTCTGCACTGGCTCTATGTGGCAGTGCTTCGCCCCATACTGCTGTATGGAGTCATAGTCTGGTGGAATGCCCTTCAAAAGGCAGCTAACTTTAAATTATTAGCCAAGGTGCAGAGAACAGCTTGTCTGGCGAACAGTGGTGCTCTACGATCAACCCCATCTGCTGCTTTGGATATGATGCTCAACCTGTAGCCGTTGGATATTCAGGGGAAGCTCATGGCGGCGAACTCAGCCATTAGAATTAGAGAGACCTACCAGTGGATAACCTTGGGAACCGGTCACTCAACGATCTTGAACGACGCAGAGATTCCTGAGTCGATTGATTACATCTCACCAAAGCGATGGTTCATGAAGAATCACATAAACCTGATTCCATCCCGGAGTCTGTGGGAAAGTGGTGGTCCATCTATACCGCACTCACTGGAAATTTACACGGACGGGTCGAAAACTGCCGAAGGTGTGGGTGCTGGAGTATTCTCTGAGGAGCTGAACCTTCACCTATCCTTCCGGCTACCGGAATACTGCAGTGCTTTCCAGGCGGAAATTTTTGCGATTAAGGAAGCGTTGACTTGGCTGAGTCTTCACGCGATCGCCGACGAAAATCACTATCTTTACGGATTGTCAAGCCGCAATAAAATCCCTCGATTCAGGGTTCTGCACTTCGAAAAGCCTATCGGAGTGCAGGGGGAGGATAGCGGAGATGGGTGATTTCTTCGATATAATCCTGTGCTGGATACCTGGCCATCATGGCTTTTCTGGTAATTGCAGGGCTGATGAGCTCGCCTGGAGGGGTGCCGCCGACGTGGCTCTGCAGCTTAGCAGCGATATCGCTACACCGATTGCCTTGGTAAAATCCAGAATGAAATCAGCTGCGATCAGGGAATCCCACCTTAGGTGGACTGATGGCGCTTCCTGCTATAATGCCAAGCTAATCTGGCCGAGGCAGAATATCAACCGCACTACTAAACTACTGTCGCTGACTAAATACCAGATCAGCCTGGTGGTCGGCTCCGTTACTGGACACTGCCTTATCGGCGAACATGCCAGGAGGCTACGGCTTCCTTTCTTTGATTACTGCAGAAGCTGTGGGGACGAGGAGGAAGAGGAAAGTATTACTCATCTGCTCTGCGAGTGCCCTGCTTTTGCGCAATTGAGAAGGTCAACTCTTGGTAAATACTTTTACAACCATCTTGGGGAGCTGGCGGAGGTGGAGGTGGGACAACTCCTTCGTTTCGTCAGCGGCTCCGGGTGGTTCTAATACGTTGCTGTTTGGTTCTCCTAGGGTATCACAATGGACCTATGTTTTCTAGTCTAAGTGTGCTGTTTTCAGCAACCCTGTTACCTAACCTAACCTAAGCCAATAGTAAATCAGCAAGCATTCATTGTATAGTATAAAGCTCAACTTGCCATTTTGCAACTTGACAGCTATCGCAAATTTTAAATATTGCGCTGAGCCAAACTAGAAAATGTTATGCCGTATAAAACTGAAAACGGTTAACTACAGCGCTTTAGTTCAGGTAGAGCACTAAATAGGAAGGTACACTCGACGCCATTTTGTTGATGACGAATGGAGAGTGGCAGGCATGTACACATGACAGTTCCCAGCTGTCAACATTAGTGCTGTCTGCTGTAGTCAATCTCCATTCGATGTCAACAAAATGGCCGCGCGAGCGTACTCTCCTTTTTAGAGCCTTAGTTCAGCACAAGCGTTTCGAGAGCAAATTACCACGCAGCACTAAGCGCTTCTCAGTGCTGTTGTTTTAGGAACACAGCGAATGTAGTGAAAAAGATATCAGATAATCTAGTCTGTCTCACGAGTAAACCTACCTATGTATCTACATATCTATAATTTGATACGAATGCTATCTCTTTAGATCCATTATCATAACAAAAAATGATGGACAAAACTACATTTACTCATTTGAATCCATCTGTTCGAAAGCCACCGGTTCTTGCAGAAGTCCCTATACATAACCCATAAGTAAAGTTAAGCAAATCATTTCCATATTACGAACGAGTACTAATATCAGTCAGTCATCCAGTCAAGATTGAAATGTGAAGATTTCCGATGAAAAGAATGCAAGAAAGTCGCCGCCCGCTTTTTTAAACCAGCAGCAAGTGGCAACAGTAACCAATGACATGATCATTGGTCGCTAAGACAGCTTGGCTACCATTGAAAACTCGTTTTCACACTTCATCTTTCCATCTGTATAGTACACTTAATTTACGAGTATACAGTCGTACGTATAATACTCGTAAATTATTTGTAAATAAATATGTATAATAAATATGTATAGTATATGATACTTCTGCATTAATTTTTTTAAGCTAAACTCTAAATTATATTCGAAAGTGCTGAATTTGAAAATTTGAATATGCACGCACATTCGTCAGGGGCGTGTTGTCGCTGCCCTTGACACTAAATTCTCTACGTAGGTTTGCAGTTAGCAAAAATTCATGTACTTCAATGATATCTAGATTTAAATATCTTTTTTAATTTTTTTTTATAATATAATGCGGAAATACATAAGGTGCTTTCGTTTCGTTTGAATCTAAATCAATTTCCTTACAAAAGGACTCACCGGTTATCCACTTCTGCTGTTGGATCTCGTCGCCTCAAGGTTGGTGTTTGTATTTTTGATAAAAAGTGTAGTGGAACCAGCATATGCTCTGCAAGGGAGCAGATATTTGAAAAATGACTTTAGTTTCGCCCATTTGGGGACTTTGCTAGTAATACAAAAAAAAATATAAAAATAACTTGGTCAAAGACGCGAACTGTTATGCATCGCCCGGGCAGCTAGAAAATGTTTAACATTAACAAGTTTCCATAAAACAAGCCTTGCTGTCCTTAATCCATGGAGTTTATCAATCATCATATTGCACATGATGAGCCGAAACATGTGATCATTATGTTGCATTTTGACCATTGAACATGTTCAGGGACATTTTACCATATATTTAGATGATGCAATATCTTGCAAGAATCAATCCGTTCATGGGTTAATTTACATTTACCGCTATTCATTTACATTTCTTAGGCTGTTTTTAGACGCTAGACCAGCTAGACCACGCATTGGACTGTCTATCAGACCAGCCATTAGACCGCGCATTAGACCATGTATCAGACCAGCCATTAGGCCATGCATTAGACTACCTATTAAACCACGCATCAGACCAGCCATTAGACCACGCATTAGACCATGTATTAAACCAGCCATTCGACCACGAATCACACCAGCCATTAGACCACGTATTAGAGCTGCTATTCGTTTTTCATAATTATACCCTATACCTTATTAGCGTAAAGTGTATTACGAGTAGGAACCTCACACTACCAAATTTTAGCATAAACTTTTTTAAATCTACCCATCCATGTATCTACCCAGCATACCACCAAACGAACCTTCACCAAAAAGCGAATAATAGCGAATCTTTTTTATTCACTTATGGCGAAGAAAAGCGAACCAACGCAGGATTTTCATTAAAGCGAGGGCATGCGACTCGCTATAGAGCCATCAAAGTGAATATAAGCGAAGGTTTTCAATATGCGTATGTTTTATGTTCTTTTTATACCCTTCACGGATGTGATAAGGTATATTAACTTTGTCATGAAGTTTGCAACGCACAGAAGGAAGCATCTCCGACCATATAAACTATATATATTCTTGGTCAGTATGATGAGTCGAGTCGATTAAGCTTTGTCCGTCTGTCCGTCTGTCCGTCTGTACGTCTGTCTGTCTGTCCGTCTGTTTCTATGCAAACTAGTCCCTCAGTTTTAAAGCTATCAAGCTGAAATTTTGTAGAGAGCCTTCTTTCTATTGCAGGCAGTATATATGTCGGAACCAATGGAATCGGACCACTACGTCATATAGCTGCCATAGGAACGACCGGTCCGAAAATTCGTCTTTGTGAGAAAAACTTTTTTATTTATAAAGTAGTCGTTCTCAAATTTCACACTAATCAATGGTCACTTTAGCTAAATTACATACCGAAATTCGGTTGAAATCGAAATACTACGTCATATAGCTGTCATAGGAACGACCGGTCCAAAAATTCGACTTTGTGAGAAAAACTTTTTTATTTCTAAAGATATCATCTTCGAGTTTCACACTCATCAGTAGTATCTTTAGTTAAATCACATTCCTGAATTTGGTTGGAATTGAACCACTACGTCATATAGCTGCCATAGGAACGACCGGTCCAAAAATTCGTCTTTGTGGGAATAACTTTTTTATTTCTATAGATATTGTTTTGAAATTTCACATTAATCAAAAATATCTTTAGAGAAATCACATTTCCGAATTGGATTGAAATCGGACTACTCTATCATATAGCTGTCTTAGGAACGACCGTTCCAAAAGCAAGTTTTTATCAGAAAAACTTTTTTTATTTCTGAAGATATCTTTATCAAATATTACTCAATCATATTGACTGTTAAGCCACGTTCCTAAATTTGGTTGAAATCGGCCCACTATTTCGTAAACCTCTTATAGGAACAGTGAAATCGGAACAAGTTTTACTACTAATTTCAAAGTGGCAAGTGTATCATAAAATGCAGCCGAAGGCTAGCTTGTTAATAATCGCTTGGAACTCACTAAGAGCGAAGGTACGCGAGGATTTTTTGAAACGACACTATGTATCGAAAACCTGAAAGTGAATGTTTTATTCGCTCATAGCGGGAAATGTTTCGGTTCCGCGCCAGCTAAAGAAACACTTGCAATTCTGTATTCAAAGAGTTTAAATTAAACGGTGAAATAAAAAGCAGTGAAGTGATTAAGTGTGGAAGAATTCATAATCAAATTATTGATTCAGTTTATCGTAGGTATAAGTATCCGTACAATATTATATATTAATTATATCATAGCATAGATATAGATTCCCGCAATACATTGTATTTCCAACCCCCCCCCCCCCCCCCCCCTCCAAGATTTTCCCCATTAATTTCCAAATAAGCCGATATTCTGTTAGGAGAGAAGCCCAAGATATTCTGGAATCAATTTATTTGGATGATACATTGATAACTGCCCCAATTGAAAACAATGTAGTTGCTGGAACCGTTGTCGGCAACCCCATTATAGGTAGCAATTTTAAAATGGGGCAGAATTTGATCATTAGTGCGCAGAATGATGTTGGTTCCGACGACCTAAACCCTTCTCAAGCTTGGGATAATTCTTCAGCTAGTAATAAAAATAATAATAATGAAGCCGTAATAGGTAATGATCCGACGTCTAGCATTCTAATTTCGGAAAAAATTCCAGAATGGAGTATTCGACACAACCTCGGTCTATTTGCTCGGAATGATCTACTGGCGCTTCTTAAACCTTATATTGAAGATCTTCCCAAAGATGGGAGGAGCTTAAAAGCGACACCACGGGTAAATATGAATGTCGCCGTTGCGAATGGGGAGTATTTCCATTATGGTTTGAAGGATGCCCTAACTTAAGGGGTTAGCGAGTGTAGGGCAGCCACCCTACTAAGCTATCCAGGTTAATTTTGTTATTGTAACGCGTGTGTTATTTTACCCTACACCCGATAAATTCCCAAAAAAACACGCCTATTATGTTCATGATGTTCCGCAATTTCATACAAATCTGATCTAATTTTCAAATTTTCAGGGTGGTGTTACGTCCTCTTATATTGTAGTACGTTTTGATTTTACTCAAATTATCTTATTTCGATAATTCGGAAAACTCACCACTAATATTTGAATAGGTGACGAAATTTCTAAGGAAGTAAAATCATCGAAATGAAGTAATTTGGGTGTAATGAAAACGTACTATTAAAGAGAATCGCTCTTGTTCACGTGTAGCAAATATATTAGCATCCATGCGAGGTGAACCGCAAGTGAATTACTAGTGAGTGAAGTGAAGTTTTTAGCGAAGGTTTTCTTTAGCGAAGAAAACTTCACCAACGACTCGCTGGTAATAGCTACCCTGCATGCCAACCGAATCTCCAGTAATACCCAGCGAGTCACTTTGGAGAAGAAAACCTTCGCTAAAACCCTCACCAAAGATTCGCAGGTAATAACTCTATCGTTCGAAACTTACCTTCGCGGCGACCCTTTTTTCCCGGATCACTGACGAGTCGAGAAACCTTCGCTTCAGCGAATATATAGACTGGTTACATATTCGCTCAGGGTGACTCGCTGGTGATTCGAAAATGTCAATTTCGAACGACAAAGGTATTACCGGCGAGTCGTTAGTGAATTCGCTAGCGAAGGTTTTGCTCGCCAAAGTTACTCGCTGGTAATTCACTGGCGGTCCGCTTAGTATGCTGGGTATCTATTTAAATCCATCTATGTATCTATGTATTTTATCTGAAATTCGTATTGCAGTACACCAAACTCGCCTTGAAATACGAGCGCATGGTGTTCTATCCCCCTGTGGTGCGGGGCGTACTAACAGGCCACATCACCTCCCGACTTGTCGCAGGTATACGGCTAAATACTACTCAATTACCCAAACCCCTTGTGGGGCATAGAGCGTCAACTGTTCCATGTGGCCCAGTTGACGTTTCGTTGGCATAAATTGGTTTCAGAGAATGCAGTTGCCAGCATACACCTCCTGCACATCCATGGCCACGAACGTTGTCGTGGACGGGATTCGAACCCGAAATGCCGGTAGTCAAACATGAGGCTGATGCCTCAACACACTGAGCTCAACACACTGCGCTACTGGTCGCTCCCCTGGCAACTGCATTCTCCGTAACTACATAGTTTATGGCAACGAAACGTCAACTGGGCCACATGGAACAGTTGACGCACTATACCGATACCCCACAAGGGGATGGATATGGATTTAGATAGATACATATATGCTATATCTGCTAAGTCCCCTCGTGAAAAAAAAAAAATTTTGTACCATACAATAAAGTTTAGCATACCAATTATTGAAAACAAATAGCTGCTCCGACACGTGATCTAATGGCTGGTCTGATGCGTGGTCTAATGACTGGTCTGATACGTGGTCTAACGGCTACTCGGTCTAATGTCTAAAAACCCCTTTAAAAATCTCCCCGAACGAACTTAAAAACTTTAATCACAGTTACTATGGTCACTGAAATTCAAATTCACTTCAAATTTGCATATCATACTCGAAACCGCGTACTTCATAAAATGTGTCACTATACGGAATTCATAGCAACAACCTTGATCGACTGACATAGCAGCTTAGAAGAAAGAGCTGCAGCTAAAAGATTCACTTTCGAAATTTATGTTTACTTGAAAGTGCATCAACACATTTCATCGATGCGTTTATCTTACAGCAATCGAATGCTGCAATGGCGGAACCTTAAAAAAGAAGCGTTTGATGAATAATATTTAAATTAGTTGAACGTGATTGATTATAGTTGGATGATAGACGATATGATACCGAAATGCCGGTTTGTATAGGTGTTAGTGGTTTTAAGAGATGGGGCCACCTTGGACCTCGCGGCAAAAGGAACTGTGCAGGTGAAAAAAAAAAAATTTGAGCCCATTTTTTAATATTCTCCTTATAACTTAAACGGTGGCCCGGATCGAAAAACTTCATAGGATGTCAAATGCACTGCAAACGGTCAAAATTGGGTTCAGCAATATAGTCAAAATTGTTAATCGAAAAACCGTGAATTTTTGTGACTTTGGGAGAAAAATTACACACCACTTTTCAAGCTCATAAATCTTTTAAATGGATGCTCCAAATGAGAGACCCCGATTAAACAAAAGTTGAAGATATTTCGATTTCTAATCTAACGTGCCCAATACTTTTCAAATTGGCCCGTTTTTGGTGCAGTTTTGAGCGAAAATGCAGAAATGCTTGTTTACCGATTTCATCCATCAAATAAAGTTTTTCGATCCGGGCTACCGTTTAGAAGTTGGGGAGAATATTAAATATATTAAAAGGTCAAATTTTCCATTTTTTCACCGGCACAGCCGCTCTACAGCAGGGCCCAAGGTGGCTCCATTTCTTAAATTGAAAGTATGGGCCCCACCAACATTCGTACTCAACAGCATCTCCATATCATATTTTGCAAGGTTGCGATTGCGTCCATTTATGTCGCTTACCGTCCCAACTATTAGAAAAGATTGATTCATTGTAAGTGTTACGTGAAATCATTTATCTTTGTATGACCTATCTTTTGAATGCTAACGAACCCCATTCGAATGCTATTTAGAGTCAAGATTCCTTCAAGATGAACTGGCTTATTTGGATATGAATTACATGTAACAAGTATTGCTATTTTTTCTATCCTCCTCCTTAATAAAATATCATTTCCGTATATAAAATAACATAATACCATACAACTGGAAATATGAAGGCTAAAGAAAACATGTATTGAAGTTTTTTTAATTTCTTTTTGTCCGGGGTCAATAGCTATACATATTTGATTAATATAAACATATTTTAATACATATTAATCAAAAATGTATGTAGTACCAACGAATATTATTTTATACATTGCTGCTTGTTCTTGAAATATTTGCATTGAATATTATAAATTAAAGATTGTGTGCTTGACTAATTCCGACATTGCAATAATTAATTTACACCCTCTATTTAGCCTTTGGTCCAAGAAAAGAAGAGGCGATGATGCTCTCCTCTTATTATTAATTTGAAGGTTGCTCATCTTGCATGATAATACAATTTTCAATTGTGAATGATAATTAACAATGATTATGACACGCCTATACCATAAGCAGTGTCGTGCGAAGTGGGAGAGTGTAAGTGATGTTCAAACACCCCCTAGAAAATTTATTTTTTCCTATGCATTTGATATGCTTAAGTATAATCAAAGCTATACAAAATCATCAATTTAAAAAAAAAGAAAAACCCAAAGGGTATATTCGGCGTTTCATATCCTCTATACGCCGTCGAATCGGTGCGTCGCGTCGTCATGAAAAGAGCCTCCAGTGCATGCCAGGCACTCTCTGAGATTATTCTAGGAATCGATAGAGGCTTACCCGGAAAACTTAAATTCAAATTGACGCCACCTGGAAATTTTCTAACGGTATTTATGTGGTGTTTTGTCTTGTTTCATGTAACTAATAACTTTTTCAATGAGATTAATGTGATTCGATCCTTCGTTCTTTAGTATAAAGACATTTTTTACGAATACTACGAGTATTATATACTAATGGCCCCCTCTCTTTACGGTACATTTTGAAGTGCCCCGGCTGCTACAAGCTTTTCACTTTTTGAAAGACCTTGACAGACGCCAATCTAGCGGCTAATATCAGTTGTGGGTGTCCACAAGTAGGTTTTATCCCCACTTCTGTGATGTATAGTGGTGGACAGTTTGTTTTGGAAACATACAGAGAAGCCTTCTCCACGTAAGGATACGCCGATTATCTGATGATCTTAGTTAGGGCTAGGTTCGAGGAGGCCGTGTCAGACATCCTTCAATCAGCATTATACATAGTATATAAAATGTGCAACGCAAATGGCTTTCGAGTTAACCCTTCCAAGGCAGTCGTAATCTCTTTTACTAAGAAAAGACAGCTCAGACAAAACAGGTGCCTCTAATGTATAATCTACCCATACCCTTGGCAGACAACGCCAAATACCTACGGGTCATTCTTGGTAAAGAGCTTGTTATGAACCACCTGTAATGAAGCATATTATGGTCTGGTAGTGCTACTCCCACCGGCAGATCGGAGCAGCAGCTGATGAGTAGTGATCTGTTGGTGGTACGAAACCAGAGGCCGAGGGTCCCATTACACCCGGACCCAGATTCGACCGCGCGGGCGTCTAATTCGTCCACCAATCATTCCATCCTTATCGACTATTTTTTTTTTTTTTCATTTCCCATTTTTACTTCCCCTTATTGTGTTGTCTTCCCCAGGCCTACGAATTTTTGTTAATACGTGAAGGACAGGGCAACGAGCGGCGAAAACCCCGCCCACATCTCCCGAACTGAGCTACAGCAAGCATAGGTCGCTGTTTAGCTCGTTGAGGAGCCTTTTTCTTCGCCAGATGGCACTGCCCGACCTTCACGGTCACCATGCAGTCTAAGTGTCACCATACACTGTCGAACTCGAACACGAACCTAGTACAAGTGGACCGGTTTTCTTCACACCTACATGAAGTGTAAGTGTGTGTCAGAGGACATTTGTACCAGGTTCAAGCTCGAGTTCGAGTTCGACAGTGTATGGTGACACTTAGGCTTCATCCCCATGGACTTCTTCGGATGCCCACCAAACCGTCCGTTACAAGCTGCTCTGATCCGAGCATCTGAAAGTAGTATCAGACAAAGCCACTAAAACTCTGTAGATATGCAGGAGAGTGAGGGTGTGGGTAGGTTCGCGACAATATTCCAAGCCGAAGTACATGCCGAAGAACTAAACGCCGTTCAGATCAGAACACCTAAAGGTGACATTATAATGGTTATGGGTGATTTGAATGCGAAAGTTGGCGCTGATAACTATGGGCTCAGACATGTGATGGGGAGACACGGTCTTGGTGATCGTAATGACAACGGTGAAAGATTTGTAGAGTTCTGCAACTTTCACAGTCTCTTCATCGGTGGTACTATGTTTGAGCATAAGGACCACCACAAAATCAGTTGGTCCTCTGTTGATCGGCGCAGAACACAAAATCAAATCGACCATTTTGCCATTAGTAAAAGATTCAAGAGTTGCCTCCTGGACGTGCGAAACAAGAAGGGTGCCGATATTGGGATGGGAAGAGACCATTATCTTATGATCGCTAATGTTCGATTGCGTATTGCAGCCGTGCGCCGCCCCAGCGACGAAAGATCCAGGCCCCGCAAATTCAACACCGCTCGACTAAAAAATCCAGCTGTCTTACAACAATATAATGACCATCTTGCGCAAAAAGCAGCTGAGATAACTAGTCACCCAGATAGTGACATAAACGAAAACTGGGATGCCATAAAAAGTGCGTACATTGATAGCGCAAATACCATCCTTGGCCCAAACCCGGATTGCCGGAATAAGCCCTGGATGTCCGACGCTTCATGGCAGCGGATTGTTGAAAGAAAGGAGCTGAAAGTTCGTTTGGCTGCAGCCTCAGACGACAATCGAAGCAGCATCGAACTCCTTTACCGTCAGAAAGCTCGAGAAGTTCAGCGTAGTGTGCGACGCGATAAAAGAGTTTATGCCAATTCTCTTTTAGCGTCAGCAGAAGAAGCCGCTAGAAGTAACAACTTAAACGCCGTATACGGTGTCATCAAGGAGTTTACAGGTGGTCGTAACTCCTGCCAACATCCGGTGAAAGATAGTGATGGAAAGCTACTTATCTTGGAAGAAGATCAAATGAGGCGGTGGAAAGAACACTTCGCCGCGGTCTTGAACCGTGTAACCTCTGGTGAAGTTCCCCCTCATATAGATAATTTAGCTAACCATCAAAATGTGCGTATACGGTCCACTGCCCCGACTAAAGAGGAAATAGTCACTGCAATTATTGCACTAAAACGAGGAAAGGCCGCCGGACTTGACGGCATCCCTGCCGAACTTTATCAAGCAGCCCCAAGCGTAACTGTCGATTTGCTGCACCCACTTGTTGATAAAGCGTGGAATACAGAGACCTTTCCCACTGAGTGGAAGGAAGGTTTGATCATCAAACTTCCAAAGAAGGGTAGCCTCACAGACTGTAATAATTGGAGAGGCATTTGTGTGCTTCCTGCCGTTGCCAAGATAATAGCTAAAATCGTCCTGGAAAGACTAAAGGCCCACTTAGAAAGTACAATTGATGAAGAGCAGGCTGGCTTTCGATCCGGATTCTCCTGTGTCGATCACATTAACACCTTGCGAATCATCATCGAGCAATGCGCTGAATACGATTCTCCGCTTCACTTGCTTTTCATCGATTTCGAAAAGGCTTTCGATAGTGTGAACCGGGATTCTATATGGGCGGCCTTGCGCAGGAGAGGCATCCCTGAGAAGCTTGTGGCTATTATTAAGGCAACCTATGACGGCGCGAAATGTCGCGTTCTGCATAAAGGTAAGGTGTCGGGGGACTTTGAGATTCGCAGTGGAGTTCGGCAGGGGTGCATCCTCTCACCGATCCTATTCCTCATTGTGATCGGCGATGTGTTGCATGCAGCCCTATCCGGACTCGACAGAGGAATTCAATGGACTTTGACATCTTATCTACAACATCTTGACTACGCTGACGACATATGCCTACTCTCCCACAAAATCATGGATCTGTCCGCAATGGCGTTAGATCTCGAGAGGGAGGCAAGCAAGGTTGGGCTAAAGATTAATACCAACAAGACCAAGGTTCTTAGCCCGCCGTTGCGAAAAAGAAATCCGACACCTATTGCCATCAATATTAATGGGCAGCCTGTGGAGAAGGTGGACAACTTCGTCTACCTGGGTAGCATTGTTGCCGAAAATGGTGGTACGGAGCAGGACATCGCTCGTCGTATCAACCAGGCTAAACGTGCATACGGCATGCTGTCCAAAATCTGGCAGAGCAGTTATCTCAGCATCAAGACCAAGCTGGGCCTGTTTCGCTCCCTGGTACTATCAGTACTTTTGTATGGGAGCAGTACATGGAAAGTTTCCGTAGGAGTTACCAGAAAGCTGCAAGTTTTCGTCAACTCATGTCTTCGTCGAATTTTAAGAATTTTCTGGCCCGAAACAATATCAAATGAAGAGCTAAGTCGGCGTACGGGTCAGATGCCAATCGACGAATTGATACGCAGGCGAAAATGGCAGTGGATAGGTCACACATTGCGGAAGAGTGATAACTGCATTGCTTTGCATGCCATGAAATGGAACCCCATTTCCAACCAAGGCCGACCAAGAGGGGGTCCTCGAATCACATGGCGTCGATCTGTGGCAAAGGAGTGTCAGGTACTGGGTAAGTCTTTTGGGGAGTTGCGCCCCATTGCCCAGAACAGAGTACGATGGCGCGCAGGAGTAGTTGACGCGCTATGCCCCGCTAGGGGTTAAGGCAAAGTAGTACATGCCATCGAGTCGTGTACGGAGCTCTGGTTGAAAGTCGAATTCCATAGCAAGAATACATACCGTGTCCGACAAAAGGCTACAAACGACCCCTATTTTCGCTACTTGACGAGTCCCATGGTACTAATTAAAAAAGTAATGATGCAGTTTTGTTCCAAGTCTATTTTAATTGATATTTAACAAAAAAAAAATCATTTCTCCCATATAATCTTTACAAGTTATTCATACATAACTAGAAAAATGCATTCACAAAAGTCTACATACGGCTAGGTAAATCATTCTTCCCGCTACTGTGTGGTTCTGTTTTATAACGGGAAGTACCGTTTATCAAGTTTTGGCATTTGCGTTAGGCTACAGTTTGGGCAGTTTCGATAAGGCCGGAACTGTGACGATGGCTTCTCGAAAGGAAATCTCATCAGAAGTACGGAACTTGGTGGTAAAACATCTAAACGAAAGAAAATCTTTCGGAGAAATAGGCAAATTGTTGAATTTATGTAAATCGACAGTTCAAACCATATTCAACAACTACAGAAGCAGGTTCTCTGTTGAAAACAAGCCGCGCAGTGGTCGACCAAAGAAGCGAAAAAAATCGCAAACTTCGCTTAGAATTCGCCAAAAAGCATCTGGACAAAGGACTTGATTTTTGGAAGAAGGTTTTATTCACCGATGAATCGAAGTATAACATATTTGGAAGTGACGGTAGAGCTAAAGTTTGGAGAAAGAAAAACATGGAAATGGACCTGAAACACCTAATTCCTACAGTCAAACATGGCGGTGGCAATGTGATGATTTGGGGTGCTGTTGCGGTGTCGGGTGTAGGAAATTTGGTGTTCATTGATGGTGTCATGGATCGCCATCTCTACAAAACTATCTTGCAACACAATTTAAGGGAATCGGTCGATAAGTTGGACCTTGGTGAAAGCTGGATATTCCAGCAAGACAATGATCCCAAGCACACCGCTCAAATTATTATATTATGCTCCAAGACAGCTCAATACACCCCCACAAAGTCCGGACTTGAATGTCATCGAGCACGTTTGGGAGCTTCTTGAGCGAAAAATAAGAAAACACGACATTAGAAGTGCTACAATGCTAAAAGAGAAGCTCATTGAGGAATGGGATCAAATAACGCTTAACGAGTTAGAGAATTTGGTCGCATCGATGCCAAGACGCTTGCAGGCAGTTATAGATGCCCATGGTGGGCCAACAAAATATTAATATTAAGTTTTGAAATGAAATGTGAATTCCTTAAATAAGTTTTTGGTGGATCTCATGATTGTACGTAGACTTTTGTCAATGCTATTTTTTAGTTTTTTTATGAATAGATTGTTAAGTTTATATTGGAAAAAAGATTTTTTTTTGTTACAAATAAATAAAAATATATTATAAACAAGACTACATCATTACTTTTTCAATTAGAGCTGTTGGACTCGTCAAGCAGCGAAAATACGGGCCGTATGTAGACTTTTGTCGGCCACTGTATATAGCTATATTACTGACAGCCATCCTAGCGCTAAGCAATTGGTTTGTCTCGTCCAAGCAAAAAGTTGGCTCCTCAAACATGGTAACGTTATACTGAGTTCGTAGCCACGTCGGCATTTCTGGGAATGAACAGGCTGAAGAACTAGCCAGGTTGGTTTCGGACAAGCCCTTTTGTGAACCTAAGCCCTTTTGCGGGATTCCGTCGATTAAAAATTCAAGAAAACTTGAATTTTCAGTTGGGCTTTTAATCGTCATTTCGAATTAACCATTAATTATTTCTTGATGTCGAAATTTAGACTGCGCGTGTCCGTTATAGGGGTGTCCGTTGCAGAGAGGGTCTATACGCATTGATTTTCTATACCTGGGGTTCGAGACGGGAAGTTTCGTGCTGTAAGACTAAATGATTCGCTTATTATTGTCTGAATCGGTAACTGTTATGGTGGCCACTTTTATTTCGGCGTGCTTAAGGACGTTGGGCCAATTTCAAGTTAGTTTAACTCAATTTTATGATTTGGAATTCATTATGCGCAATCCACAATTTTCACTGCCGGATTTTGCACGTTTTCAATTTTTATTGCATGTTTTTCAATTTTTTACTGCACGAAAGTCCGGTCTTTACTCATAGCAAAAAAAAATGGCTTATAAGCCACTTTAACTTTAAACAGATCAGTTGATCTTTGTTACGAAAATGTGGTGACTTCCACCAGCAATAACAAATTGTACGTTGTGTAAATTCGATTAAATTCTAGTTTTTAAATTAACTTGAAATGTTAGTGGACCGTCCAAAGCCATAGCACATCAAAAAAACCTTTCCAGAATTTATTATTAACCAGGAGTCCGAAGCGTATATACCCTAGACTTGTACAGACCTAGTGGTGATACCAAAAGTCCCAATTGGCAACGACCATATGCATTAAAAGTGGGTCTCTTATATGGCCAGTTCATAGGGGAGATTGGCACTCATTCAGTGGGATCTCGACCATTCTCAAAATCAATTAACTAACCCATTCTACAATATTTATCCAATTTTTCAAGTCGCTAGCTTCATTCTATCGAAAATTAACGCTTATTTGAAGTTTCACTTGTAGGGGAGGTGAGGGTTCCTTGAGTCGGATCTTGCCCAGCATTTCCATCAACCAATTAGATCCCCCTACAAACATTTAAACAAAATTTCAAGTCTCTAGCTTCATTCTATCGAAAGTTATCGCTTATTTGAAGTTTCTTTTGTAGGGGAAGTAGGGGTTTCGATGGTCGGATTTTACGTATTTTCAATATTAGTCAACTGGACCATACTACAAACATTTAACCAGAATTTCAAGTCGGTAGCTTTATTTTGTCGTAAGTTATCGCTTATTTTAAGTTTCATTTCTAGGGGAGGTAGGGGTTCCTTAGGTCGGATCTTACCCATCTTTAATGCCAACTAACCCAATCTCACTTTCAACATTTTACCAAAATTTCAAGCTGCTGGCTTCATTCTATCAAAAGTTATCGCTTATTTGAAGTTTCATTTGTAGGGGAGGTGGGGGTTCCTTGAGTCGGATCTTGCCCATTTTCAATACCAACAAAGTAGGTCTTATTAGCAACATTCCACCAAATTTTTAACTTGCTAGTATCATTTTTTCGAAAGTTATCGTAATTAAAGTAAAATTTAATTTTTGGAAATTTGTAGGGAAGGTAGGCGTTCCTTTGATCTGATTATGCCCAACTTACATAATCTTAAGCAGCTTCTCACTTCAAGGTTACACGCCAAAAATCAGGTGTCTACGTCAATTCGTTCAGGAGTTATAGACAAAAAACCTGAAAAGTAAGGTAGTACGGGGTTCTTTGTAAGAAAATTACCGTTAGTTTTCAATTTATTAGTTTTATTTTCCCAGGAGAGTATGAGATTACCCTCATGAGTAATCTACCAAAACTAAAGCTTTTCATGTTTCTTTAATCGGGAGTTATAGATACATTTATGTATTTTACATATGTAGGGGAGGTAGGCGTTCTCTTGGCCTGATCATGCCCATTTTCAATACCATCCAACTAGATCACACTTCCAACATTTGACAAAAATTTCAAGGCTCTAGCTTCATTTTATCGAAAGTTATCGTGCGAACGGACAGACAGACGGACAGACAGACAGACAGACAGACGGACAGATAGACAGACAGACAGACAGACAGACATGGCTAAATCGAATCAGGAGGTGACCCTGATCATTTATATATATACATTGCTATACCTCCGGAGCCTCCTTTAAGGTGTTACATATTTCCGTCGTGACAAAAACAATATACCCTATACTATAAGTCTAGGGTATAAAAATGGCACATACACCAGTTTAACCCGTCCATTTACAGTGGAATTTCGGGCGCTTTGTTCATTACAATTAGTAAATAAAAAGTAGCAAATTATACCCTATCACACACACTAGACTATAGACATTAACAAGGGGTTATTAATACATATGTTTTTACTGCACTAATTACAAGTTATCCATATCGAAATCGACATGTAGACATAAATTCAAACAAGTCCATTAATATGGCATTTATTATGGCACTTAATACTTTGCGGTTTTCGTTTTGTACTGATAAAACAAAAACCATTGACAAAACTTATTTTTTCTTTTATCTAAAACTTACTTGCTGGCGAAGTCATGTTCCAACGTTTACTACCTTTTCGCGCCAATCACTATTTTGGGAGTTTACCAACACACAATCAACACTTTTGCAATAAACTTAATGAAATTCACAGATTTATAGTCTATATTAGCGTTGTTTAATTTTTCAGTCACTTTATCTTTTATTATAATTTTTTAAATATAAATATCTTCTACTTTTGCAAGCACTTCATCTACATTATTCATACTATTTTTTTGAATGCAAATTTACCATTCACAAAATATCAATCACTGCAAGTGGAACATTTTAAAACCTTTCATTTACAATAACCGTCGACCGACAATCGAAAACTAAAATCACAGTACTTAAACTTAACTTTATAATTTAAATAAAATTCACGCGTGACAAGTGAAAGCCATTGAAATTCGCGTACAGAGTGCCGCAGCGTTCGAAAACTGACTAAGTACTAGCCGTTGAGCGTCAAGTAGTTTTATAAGGTAAACTCACTGAAAATGTATGTTAAGTCGTACTACTATCATAGTAAAATACCATACTATTACCATGCCACAGATACGCGTCGAGGGTGCTTCAGTAGTATATTTTGTAAAGCAGATCGCATATCTGATGGCCTGAACTTTGAGTTCACCCACCGAAACATGAATGACTTATGACAGTTGGTACATGATTAAGTATCTTTCAAATGTATCAGCTGTTAGGGCAAATACATAATTAAAATGAACATGCATATATAAATGTATGTGGGTGTCGTTTAACACGCACGCGGTCTATGTTTAGACCCAGCAAAAAATTGAAGGCTTATCTAAGGCTTATTTTGGAACACCTGATACCTTACTAAATAAGCAAGCATTTAGTAAGCATTTCTCTTTTCTCAAGAGATAATGCTTATTTCATACTTAACTTAGCATGGGCCATGTCATTGGCATTAAGGTTTAAAGCTCAAAGCTCAGTTTTTGCATATTTAGGCCATACAGAAAAGATTTAATTATAGAGGATAAGAAAGCATATATAAATATTACAATAGGGTAAATTTAATGATGATAAAACGTATTTATTATGGCTTCAAAGTAAGGCTTTTTGATGATGAGTGAAATGCATATTCGTCTCTTGCAATAACTCTTATTTAAGGTTTATCGGAACGCATAAAAATCCATTCAAAGTAAGGTTTCTTTAAGAGTAACAGAAATGTATATCTGATCCTAGCAATTACTATTATTTAAGGACTAAAGAAATGCATAGAAGTCCATTCAAAGTAAGGTTTCTTTAAAAGTAATTTAAATGCAAATCTGTTCCTTATAATTACTGCAATTTATGGACGACAGTAATGCATAGATATCTATTCAAAATAGGGTTTCCTTAATGACTGAAATAATTGTATATATATTCAGTAAAGTAAGACTTTTCCATGAAAGATGCGAATGATTACTGCAAATATATCCATTCATTAATGCTAATAAATGTCAAATAAAATAAGTTTAACGATTTTTTTTATTTTTATTTTTTATATTTACATATTCAGATTACGTCATTTCAATTTTTAAGATATTTACATTTTAATTTTCAGATCTTTAGATATTCATACTTTTATTTTCACATATTTTAATTTTCATATCTTTGAATACTTATATACGTACTATTTTAATTTTCAGATTTTTACATATTTACATTTTAATTTTCAGATCTTTAGATGTTCATACTTTTATTTTCACATATTTTAATTTTCATATCTTTGGATACTTATATACGTACTATTTTAATTTTCAGATTTTTACATATTTACATTTTAATTTTCAGATCTTTAGATGTTCATACTTTTATTTTCACATATTTTAATTTTCATATCTTTGGATACTTATATACGTACTATTTTAATTTTCAGATTTTTATATATTTACATTTTAATTTTCAGATCTTTGGATACTTATATACGTACTATTTTAATTTTCAGATTTTTACATATTTACATTTTAATTTTCAGATCTTTATATATTTATATTTTTATTAACATAAACTATTTTAATTTTCAGATTTTTAGACCTTTACATTTTAATTTCCATATCTTTAGATAATTATATTTTTAATTACATTTATTTTAATTTCCAGATCTTTAGGTATTTTTATTTACATATATTTTAATTTTCAGTTCTTTAGGTACTTATACATATTTTTATTTACATATACTATTTTAATTTTCACATCTTTAGATATTTATATTTACATATATTTTAATTTTCAGATCTTAACAATTGTGCATTTGTCTTTATTTATTGATTTCTGCTTGAACCGTTCTTGGTCAAGTCTATTTTTATTTTTACGAATAGCATCTTTCATGTCCCTTTCGTAGTCGTCGTATGTGCTATAAATGCTGGTCAAACATTCTGTAAAAAAATAAAGAGTTAGTATAAGTGAACTATTTTCATTCATTTAGTAAAATCAGTACATTAAAATAATTGAATTATTGAAAAGGTAGGGGAAAAACTTACGGTACAAAGTGCATCTGAAAAATTTTCGAGATCGCATCGGGATCATATTTCGCCTCCCTTCCCAGTTTACATCACGAAGCAAATTGTCTGATACGAGGAGATTCAGACTTTTTGTTGAAATTTTTCCCGATATAAGGGTTGAAATCTGTATTTTCTGAAAAGAAAAAAAATAATGAAATAGGAATATTTCAATAACAGTTAGCATGGACTTACTAAATTCCTCTCGAAGGATTCATCGTTAATTTTAGTTTCTAAGTCTTCCATGTCTTCAATATTCCTCAAAGGAAAACTAAATACGGGCGTACACTTCCCGAAGAGTTTTTCGTATATTTTATTTATTTTAACGGACTGTTCCGCCATTTTATTTGTTAACGAAGTTAACATATCTTGAACGTCTGTATAATATAATAAAAAAAGTATAAAATAAAATTGTTAGATAATGCATAATTTAATTCAATATAAAATAATAAACAATTAAGAAAATTGAGTATATAATCTACCTTTTATTTGGCTAGCTAAACGCGGATCAGGAGCATTGCTGACCGTAGTGGCCGTTGAAATTGCTGGGGAAAGCGGCATATCAGGGGGTACAACGACGACGAATTCGTCCCGGAATAATAATTGATTATTCTCTAAAATAATAACTCCACATTAGTGTCTACTTTATAATTAGTGATAGTTAATCTATATTTTACCTTCCATTGGTGATGCTCTTATTGTGTATACTGATGCAAAATAGGAATGAGAAGAATACGAACATTATTTATTTTGATTGGAAAATATTTCACATAATTACTGCTGAATGGGAAAACTTTTTCTTCTTCGTCAAATGCCGAAATCTCAATTATTCCTAATTTAGACGAATTAACCGGATATATGAAAAAAGGTGATATGTTGATGGCTTTACAGCCTACGATATAATGTTTTCCGTTTTTTATCCCTAATGCCGAAATTTTAATTGGATTGCCGTCTATCATGCAATAGTTGTTTGGAAATTTGGCCGAAAAGAATGTTTGATTGAACTTCAAAGAAACCAAAGATTTATCTATCAAATCATTTGCTCTATGAAACTGAGTTTGAATTGGAATTTGATTTAATTTATTGTTTAATTGCATTAGAATATGTTGTGGTTTTTTTATTTTCCGTTTAATAATTTGCAAATGATTTTCAAATTTATAGCTGTCTGTTATTCCATTTTGTTTGATTGATTCAACCAAATGTAACAGTCCGTGTACTTTGTAGGATATGCTATCTTCGCTGTAAAATTTAGGAAAATCTGCTACAAAGAGCTCAATCATTTTTTGTACCATTTCATAGTTAATTTGGAATAAGTTCTTGTCGAGGCAAATTCTATATGCACAGCATAATATTAGATAATGTTCATAAAGCTGCTTATCCAAAACATTTTTAAATATGACAATTCCTGTGTAAAGGATCAACTGACGGAATTCAGTGGCCTTCCATCTTGGAAGTTCATCAAACACTCTAGGCTGCCTGCAAAATTCTTTAGGGACATTTTGTCTCAATTGGATCAGCCTCATTGATAAATAGTCTTTGTTTTCTTTTGATATTTTAAAAGAGCTAGTAACAGTTCCATTAAAAAGTTTCATTATCATCTTTTTAAAGACTCCCAGATCAATCAAATGGAGAAAGTCGTATGGAAATTGCGTCACCATTTTTATACCAATAGTCTCTAATATATTTGCTTTATCCCTATACTTTAAAGAATGATGTTCTATATCCCTCCGGTTAACAAAGCTGTCGTCTGTCCTCGCACCCCCTGCAGTTGTAGAATAAACAGTCCTTTTATTTTTACGGCTGCCAATCTGACTACAAAAGGGGCATCCATGGAATGAATTATGGGATAATGTTGATGTCATAAATGCCCTCGCAGGTGCGTCACAAATAAACGCCCTTATATTTAATTTACAAATGGTATTACTAATGAGAATCCCGTTACACTCAATGTCTTTTAATTCAGTGACAAAATTTTCTAAGTATTCATCAATGCTACAAGGTTTGCTAGTTCCAGCAAAACAACCAATCACAAAAGGTCTCAGATCAGGCCTCTCAATTATTGCACCCATTATAGGCCATAATTGTGTCCCAGAACTCTTATATAAGGGCAGACCATCTACATTAATATCAATACTAACAGTTTCATTGGACGTAATGTTTAAATCGCTGTATTTGATAATATTTTTTCTTATGCCGAAATGTATGTAATTACCCGGTTCAACATCTATTATATTATTTTTTTCTATCTTGTTAGTTTGTAGTAATGTCGGCACTGAAAGGGGAACATTTAATCCTGCATCTGTGAGTATAAGTAATAGTTTTTTTGCGGCACGATGCGAAATATTTTCGTCGATTACCCAATTGGCTAGTTGAATTTGATACGAATTTGCTGATCCCTCATTACTTTTTGCATCAGTATATTCCTCGTTCGTTACTTCATCATTATTAGGCAAAAAGGTGTAGGTATTCGCACTTATTGCTTGTAATTCATTGTCATGATGCATAGATTCCAGTATCTGCTTCCTAGCAGTCTTCACCAGCCTCTTATAATGCCTCTTTGAATATCCTACATATGAGGCAAGCATTGCAAAATAATGCAACACGTTAATGACGTAATGTGGAAGACACAAGCGCAAAACGGCCTTCAACTCCGTAATGCATATATTTTGTATACCTAGATAGAAAATATCGCACATGATTGATTACACTGGTCTACAAAATTCAAACTTTTTTTTGGCACCCAAAACTGATATCAAATTTTGAATCTACTATTGGCACATAACAAAAATATATTAAAGAAAAACAAGCTAGCCTTCGGCTAGTGCATTAGTTTTGTGGTGCATTTGCTACTTTCAAAGTAGTGGTTAAACTTGTTCCGATTTCACTATTCCTATGAGAGACTTCAACCAAATTTAAATAGTCTAAATAACACTTTTCTATTAATCGTGTAAATTTTTGACGAAGCGATACAGCCTACTTGGAGATTTAATTAAGAATATACATAATAGTACCATTTAAGCCAACATAACATAAAATGAATATGTCTTACTTGAAAGTCAGCCAAATCCCAAGCAGCACAATACTCAATTTTCTGTAATAAAGGAAAGCAACAACCTTAATTTTTGAATTTTTAAAACGAGAAGATTCTTATAGTGAAATATGTACAGTAATTTTCTTTACCGCATTCAAAATGTATGTTGTCTGGACACACGGACGGACAAATGTATGCTACTCACCTTAAATAATATGCAATTTTTCCAGAGCGATTCAAAAGCGATCTCAGAAACAATGAACACACGATTGAAAGAATTACGGTAAATGACGACGCCGTTTTGCATACGCATTATAGTAAGGTTGAAAGCCATTATGAGGGCTACACTGATGCTTAATGAGTGCTTATATTAAGTCTTACTGCAAAGTCACATTGCTTTACAACATTTGGAAACCTATAATAAATGCTTGTTTAATGCTGAACTATAAGCCAAAGTAGCATAATATTATAACAATTATTATAAGTTTCAAAACAATGATTATAGTAAGTATTAGTATAATTTATATATAAGCTTTACACATGCCTTCGAATAAGGTTTGGTTAAACCTGATACTATTCAGATTTTGAAGCTTACATACTATTTATAGTTTAGTCTTTAGTAAGCATTTCAATAAGTTTAAAATAAAGTCTTCATGTCTTCCTTACATAACGCTTATAGAACAGTTACATATAAACATTATAATAAGTTTTAAATAAGTTTTTTATGGTTTATGCACTATGACCGTACATAACGCTTATAGGACAGTCGTAAATAAGCATTTCTAAAACTTTTACATAACTTTATAATTAATTGAAGCTTCATTCGCTTACATACCACTCATAGTACATTCGCAAATAAGCAATAATATAAGTTCTAAATACCATTTTCATGGTTTTGCTTTAATAATACTTACAGTATAGTCTTAAATGACAATTAGTACTAAGGTGCAATGCCTTATTTATACCTTGTACTTTATGAAGCCTTACCAATTTTTTGCTGGGGATATACATACAATACATACTTACATATACGCAAGCTGGTATAAGAGATACTCGTCCATGAACAGAGACCATTGATGATGATGGACTTCGGTTTTACTGATTAGTATGATCGAAGCGGATAACTTGTTACACACATTTTTGAGATAACTTGTTACACATATTTTTGAACCGAAGATGGATTCGTGGAAAATTCTACTTATCATGAACGCAACTTTTATTTTATACAAAACTCGTATCACGTCTGAAATCACAGCAATCTACTGGTTTGCGATTTTCGTAACCGAAGCTGAAAATATTCTTTTGTATTTTACTTACATCATGGACAATGGCGCATTTTTGAGGCAAATTCATAATTTTTTCAAGTCAATTTCATATTTCTGTCACATCAAATTCACATATTTTTGAAAAAAAAATTTAATTTTTAAAAAATTTTAAAAGTGCTAATTTTCTTTTGATTCTTGTTCGACAATAATTTTTCAAAGTTGAGTAAGTCCTTTTTTGAAAAAATTTGGGAAAAAATATGAATTTAAAAAATTATGAATTTGATCTGGTCCACGAATGATCCTAGCCGGAAACCGTCTTCGGGACCCAGTGGCGTATTTTTTATGGGGAGGGAGCCTAATGTACAATCTACCCATCCATACCCTTGGCAGACAACGCCAAATACCTGGTGCTATTTCCTTACAAAAACAAAGATTGAGGAGTTTGCGCTCCCTAAATTAAACGGACACTTACTGACTCTTTCGACCAACGTAAAGTGCCTGGGAGTGACTCTCAACTCGAAGCTCTCATGGAAATTAAACGTCGAACATCACGTCCGTTACGCTAGCACCCCCACCACTAAGTATCGATATCAGGCATAGTGCATAATTAGGGGCTAATTAGTGGCTAATTAGTTGCTCTATTCCCGAATTTATTGCTCCTGCCGATCCGCCAGAATTGACGATTTTATGTGGGGGTGCTAGCGTAACGTTACGCTAGCACCCCCACTTTTTTATCCAACATCTATCGCACGCAAATTTGATGCAAAATGAAAAACAGAATTAATTGCTAATTTGTTGCTCTATTCCGGAATTTATTGCTCCTGCCGAATTGCCAGGATAATGTTTTTTGTATGGTGGTGCTGGCGTAACGTTACGCTAGCACCCCCACTTTTTAATACGGCATTTGTCGTCTCTAAATTTAATGCAAATTGAAAGCCATAATTAATTGCTAATTTGTTGCTCTATTCCCGAATTTATTGCTCCTGCCGATTCGCCAGGACTTCAGCTTATATATGGAAAAGACACCACATTTGTACCCCCCCCCTGTACTATCTCCACTGGCACAAATTAAACAAAAGCTCGATGCAAAATAAAAGCAATAGATATTTGCTAATTTGTTGCTCCATTCCGGAATTTATTGCTCCTGCCGACTTGCCAGGATAACGTTTTTTGTGTGGTAGAGCTAGTGTGACGTCACATTAGCACCTCCCTTCTAAATGCGGCATATATTTTCCTCAAATTCAATGGCCAATTAAAAACAAAATTAATTGCTAGTTTGTTGCTCTATTCCCGAATTTATTGCTCCTGCCGAATCGCCAGGATAATGTTTTTTGTATGGTGGTGCAAGCGTAACGTTACGCTAGCACCCCCACTTTTTAACACGGCATTTATCGTCTCTAAATTCAATGCAAAATGAAAGCCATAATTAATTGCTAATTTGTTGCTGTGTGTGTTTAATTCGTCATTGCCAGCAATTCATCATTCACCGAATGATCATTCGGTTGCTGTGTGTGTCTAAGGTATTACGAAAGCTGGCTTACGTACGTGGAAGCCAGTCAGTAAGCCAGATTTTCCGTTAAAACATTAGGCTAAAACGTTTGAAATGGGCTTGGGAGCATGTCACATAGATTTGGAAGAGGGAGAACTCTGTAATAATTCCGGGATAGTTGAAATTTAAGCAACATGTTTAAGGCGGAAGATTTTGTGTCTGGCGGAATATTTAAGAAAAACCAATGGCTGTGAATACCTGACGCACAAGACTACAATCCATTTCCGGTATTTGCAAATAAACTTCTGCTGCTACTTTTGAGCTGGGAAAGTATATTCGACGACCTTCGTGACCGGAAAAAAATTCCCACACCTTAAACCCTCCAGATTACGCAGAGAATCTTCAAAGGAATTCAGTGCTCAGCGTTTCTCGAAGTTTCCGCCGCACGCAGATTCATCAGACGCCAACATGTTGCTTAAATATGGACACACAAAAAAAAGATGGCGCTGTTCCAAATTTTCTGAGTTTATATCGCATGCTATTTTTTCATCCATTTTTTCCTGCTTATGACGCTATTATCACAAACTAAGTGAACTTCTTTTTAAACTTTTTACTATTTCACGCTAGCAACACCTTACAAAAAACATTATCCTGGCGATTCGGCAGGAGCAATAAATTCCGGAATAGAGCAACAAATTAGGAAATATTAATTGCTTTCGCTTTGCATCAAGTTTTTGTTAGATTTGTGCCAGTGGGGACAGAACAGGGGGGTACAAATGTGGTATCCTTCCCATATATAAGCTGAAGTCCTGGCGAATCGGCAGGAGCAATAAATTCGGGAATAGAGCAACAAATTAGCAATTAATTATGGCTTTCAATTTGCATTAAATTTAGAGACGACAAATGCCGTATTAAAAAGTGGGGGTGCTAGCGTAACGTTACGCTAGCACCACCATACAAAAAACATTATCCTGGCAATTCGGCAGGAGCAATAAATTCCGGAATAGAGCAACAAATTAGCAATTAATTCTGTTTTTCATTTTGCATCAAATTTGCGTGCGATAGATGTTGGATAAAAAAGTGGGGGTACTAGCGTAACGTTACGCTAGCACCCCCACATAAAATTGTCAATTCTGGCGAATCGGCAGGAGCAATAAATTCGGGAATAGAGCAACTAATTAGCAACTAATTAGCAACTAATTAGCCCCTAATTATGCACTATGCCTGATATCGATACTTAGTGGTGGGGGTGCTAGCGTAACGGACGTTCGAACATCGCATCAAGAAGGCTACTATAGCTCTCTATGCTTGCAGGAGAACCTGTGGTAAAAACTGGGGGTTCCCATGTTCTTGTGGCTGCACACAGCGGTAGTGCGACCGATACTCACATACGGGTCGCTGGTCTGGTGGTCAGCGGTGCGTTGGAAATATAATATTGATCTACTGTGCAAGGTGCAGAGGACAGCATCAATCGGAGTCACGGGAGATCTAAGGTCTTGTCCAGGTGATGCGCTTAATGTTATTTTACACTTACTCCCCCTCGACCTACAGATTAGGTTCAACGCCGCGTGTAGCGCGGTTAGACTTAAGGAGTCTGCGTACTGGACAGCGAAACCATATGGGCATAGCAACATTCTGTCCTCCCTGGAGGGTGCGGTGCATAATATGCTACCAACGGACTACATCGTACCCGAAACAGACTTCGAGAAACACTTCGCTACTAAAATAGATATCCAACTAGAGCGGAATGGTGTGACGAAGATGTGATGTCGGGATATGACCTGAGAATTTTTACCGATGGCTCGAAAATGTCTTATGGAGTTGGTGCAGGGTTCTTTGCTGAAGACCTCGCAGTCTCTAAGTCATTCCGCCTCCCTGATTTTGCTAGTGTATTCCAGGCGGCAGTGCTAGCAATTAGGGAGGCTTGCCGGATGTTGAGGCACATCATGGTTACCACAAAGGATATCGCAATTGGCACGGATAGCCAGGCTGCCATTATGGCCCTCGAGGCAGCGACAGTGTCATCTAAAATAGTAAAACAGTGCCGTCAAGAGCTGAACTCTCTGGCCACCCTTAACAGAGTCACCCTCCTCTGGGTTCCGGGTCATAGGAGTATAGCGGGAAATGAGCAGGCTGATCACCTGGCGCGGTTGGGCTCCGCCCTGGACAGATCATATCAGATCATATGCAGTGGTTGTCAGTGCGCCAGTTAGCGCCACTAAGAAGGAAGTACATAAATGCTACATTAACTTTGCAAACAACAGATGGGGCGCATTAAGGACGTGCATCACCTCTAGGAAAATATGGCCATCCTATAATACACAAAGAACAAATGGCCTTCTGATAAGGACCCGTCCACAGGTGGCCAGGATTGTCGCCGTTACAACGGGTCACTGGCCTGTGGGAGAGCACGCAGCCAGACTTGGTATTCCCTACAACGAGTGCTGTCGTAGTTGCAAGGACAGTGGGGAGAAGGAGGCTCTTTTACACTTTCTTTGTAGATGTCCGGCGCTGGCTAGGGCGCGGCACTGTTCTTTGGGCAGTGCCTTTCTTACAGACATAACCGAGATCTCCTCTTTGGGAACTGGCAAGATACTTCATTTCTTAAATTCCACAGGGTGGATTTAAGGAAATACCCCGCCCGACACTTCTGATATATTTAATAGCATCAGTTTTCCTCTTACGAGGTTTGTGGCATCAAAATGGCGCGCACCAGCGCTAATTGGGTATTCCCCTTTTTGGGGGCTCTACCGCCAACCAACCAACCTGGGGGTCATTCTTGACAAAAAAAAACTTCTCAGGTCAGAGCATCTAAAAGTAGAATCAGACAAAGCCACTAAAGCTCTGTGGATATGCAGACAATATGAAGGCAAGACGTGGGGAATCAAACCCTCTATCACCCTATGGATTTACAAGGCCATCATTGTTAGACCCATGCTAGAATATGGTGCAGATCTACCCTAGGTAAAATTCCGAGACTTGCTTGTTTCATGTCTACCGAAGTCATTTACTCCTGCCCTTCTGCGGCGCTTGAGGTACTTCTAGACCTCCCACCATTGCATGTTCAGGTAATAGCACATGCGAACCTGACGATCCTCAGATTGAACTCTTGCGATGCCCTCACTAAGCTGAATCCGGAACAGGAAAGTTAGCTCAGTGTTATTGACTAGGATAATTTGCATTGAAAATCCACACATTTGCCTCAAAAATGGAATGTACATATTAACCACATACATAGATATTAAAGGCAAATATCTTCGATATGAACATTTTTAAAGTGTGACTTTTATAGCGACGACACATCGATGGGTAGTGAATCGACAAAAATTAATTTGACACGACTGTCACGCACCGGAAGCGGCGCTCGCATCGCTGCGATACAATTTCTTACATTTGTATTAATGCATACGAGCATGTTACAAACGCGATAAGAATTTGACAGATACTACGTGGGTCTAGCGATTCGGACTTGTAAGCAGTTGATCACGGATTCGATTGTCGACGCCACCAAGAGAATACGAGTGAATCAGGGGGATGATGCCAATGTACTGAGGTGTTGTTGAAGGCGTTTTTAACCCAATGGTGTTGACAAGAGCATATTCTTGCGTATACCGCGAAATTTAGGAAATACAGGTGTCGTATGAGTCGGCCAATAATAAAGACATGGTCTGAAAGGCTACTGAGATGACTTTCCAGGGCTGCGTCAATCGAAGGAGTTGATGAGACCCTTTGACCATGGAGACACTACCCACTTGAGTAGAGCTGACCTGATGCTACTTGTTGGCTAGCTTTCGGGCCATCACTGGGTTGGATACCATCTAAATAAGATGGGTATATCTGGAGAAACGGAAAGTCGTCTCTGTTTTGGGGACAACGAGACCACAAATCATATTTTATGTGAATGTCCAGCGATTGCACGGGCATGATTTACGCTCTTCGTGGGATCGCCACAAGCTCTGCAAATATCAAAAATACAACTGCAAAGGACATATTAGCATTCGTAAGAATGGTAGAGGGTCTCTTGCTTTGATTTTAAGGGCTATGGCACAATAGACCTCCTATGGTGCAATGTCCACCATTAGGGTCAGCACTTCTTCATTCATTCATTAATTCGCGTATCAGCCAATGAACTGGAGTGTTGTTGAAGGCGTTTTTATCTCCAAGTTGTTAACATGAAGTGAAATCTAGGAAATACGGAAGTCGTCTGAATCGGCGTGATATGGCGAATGCCTTGGGGTACTGGAGAACTCTTGAAAGCATTTTGAGTCCTTTAGACTGAAAATGGGACCTTCTTGGTAATGACTTACAATCTAGGCAATATGGGTATTATGTTAATTAGGCGAATGCGAATGGCGAATGGAGTGGTGATGTTGATGTCAACTGAAAATTGACAATGTTAGTGTTAAGTCTATAGTTTTGACAGTGAGATGAGTACACACTTTCGATCATCTTCGTGGGTTAGGAGGGAGGGGGTGAAAAGCAAAATCTTCAAACGGATCATTCAGCATGCGGGCGGTAGTCTTAAGGTGCGTTTTGCTAGGCACCACTCTGCATCGGTCGCAGGCGACGATGAAAAAGAAACTCACAAATAGTGCTCCGTGGTCTATGGTTTGATCGCTAATCGCGGAAAATATGTGACGATCATGTGCCTAGCAAAACGCACCTTTAGCACGCATTTCCTTTTTATTTAGTCTGCTGGCTACTCTAGAAAAGTAACAGCTTTAACAGTCTACTTGTCGTATTTGGAGTATGGCTTTTGTGGGTCTTCAAATCCATTCTATTCAATCCGATTGACCTCGATGTTTTTGAGTTCCATGCAAAATATAGAGTTGTGACCTAAACGCTTCAGCTGCATACCATTATGATTATACCAAATGATAAGATTTCAGTTCAGATACTGTCTACGTTTGCTCTCACCTGCTGAGAACAGCTTCAAAGCATCCATTATTTAGATAAAAATCATAAAGATACTCTACTATTTTTTTTTTTTTGTGTACATTGTAATTTCTTTTTAATTTTGACAACAACAATGAATTATATTTTAAGTTGTGTGTAAAATAACGACGATATCATGAGCTATTGTACATACCAAAATTCGTTAAATAGCGAAAATGACGTGCAAAAGTAAAGGCGGTATGAGGCGGGACTGAGATTACCCAGCCACGCATCGGGTCCCGATAAATTGTCCTAAAGCACTCATGACCGGTGCAATGCCCACGCTTTGAGAATGATAAATTTATCTATGATACTGAATAGACGTAATCTACTAATTTTATTGTAAAATAACTACCTACCTAAATCTCACAGGAATGTAAAATCCAATAAAATCATCAATAAAAGGATGAAGGAGAAGGAGGATTTTTTTTTTCAATTTCGGATTATGTATTTTAGGATGCTGAATCCCAATTTCAACTTTATCACCTCGAAAAAGTTATGCCTTTTGAGAAAACTATCCGAAACTACTCCAAAAAATGTAATTTTTCAGTTCTTTGCCTATAGCAAAGAGGATTGGTATTCTACAAGACCCATCACTCCATAGAACTTTCGCCTCTGCCAGTAGATTTGTATGTATTGACCAATAGTATAGACTACACAAGAAAGCTCACTCCATACAACTTTAGCCTCCGCCGGTAGATTTGCATGTATTGATTCTCTTGTGTATCTATACTGTGTAGTAGTGTGTAGTGTAGTAGTGTGTTGCATGGGGTTGTCGTCTGGTGGA
This sequence comes from Chloromyia formosa, assembly GCA_964017055.1. Taxonomy (NCBI): domain Eukaryota; kingdom Metazoa; phylum Arthropoda; class Insecta; order Diptera; family Stratiomyidae; genus Chloromyia; species Chloromyia formosa. The sequence continues at coordinate 14,607,308 of OZ024817.1, forward strand.
CAGCACTTAGGATTTTAGCTTACAGAACCCTGCTGGAGAGAGTCCGAAAATTGCCATGTATTGCCATCACGGGAGCTCTAAGGACTACACCAACCGCTGCTTTGGGCGCATTGTTGGATCTGCTTCCCTTGGAAATTTTCGAACAGCAAATGGCGGCGATTACGGTTTTTCGCCTTCACGAAACCGGTCATTGGGCCGAATCAACCATAGGTCACTCCGCTGTATTGATCAACCTTGATATTCCAAAAGTGGCGGACTATACCTCCCCGAAATACTTGTTCGAAAGGGGCTTTACAAGCCTCAAATACGCTCAAAATACGATGATAGAGGAGAAAATCAGCTGTTTTTCTTGGCGGAACTCTGTCGCCTGTTCTATTCTTTTCTACGTAACGTCTCTCATTCATTGGTCGCGGTCCTGGAAGCCTGACCGGTTAAGGGAATTAACCTAACCTAACAGAGATGGCAAGGCATTGTGTATCCGTAAGTGAAAGAGAGACGCATTGAACTGATACATTCACACATTCGACGCACACGACTCATGCCAAAGCATCTACATACGAATCCCGAGAGCAGAATGACAACCAACCAATTTTCGTTAAGCCTGTCTCTTAATAATTGCACTAGAGCGAAAGAGACAGAGAGTCCGGTAGATGTATTTGTTTAGAAATCATGGGCTGGGGAAACGAACCAACAAATTTTTCCGGTAAGTTTCTCCTCTAAAGATTCTGTCAGATAAGCGACACTCTCTTTTCGATTTACGGATATACAATACTTCACATCTCTGTTACTCACTGTCAAATTGTCTGATCCTATAAGTTTCCCAGAACGCAGCCATTTGCGACTGAGTTGGTTTCAAACCCTCTTCCATCGAAGGAATTTCTAGAACTTTGTTCTTTAAGACCAGTTTCGAATGTTTCTACAAACGTAGACAGTTCTAGCTGTCAAATTCTCAGCAGCTCGTATCAGCTGTTTGGAATTATCGTCCGATAAATTTTTAACGGGAGGTTGGATACAGTTTAGCGTTTATCTGTAAGATAAACTTTAACCACACATTTTGAAAACGGCCCATAGAGAATTAAAAATTTTCGTGGTTTCATTTTATTTTTGATATCAAGTTGATATCGTAGACATTTTTCCGGATATGTTCCATATTTTTAATCTCGCGAACACAAGCAAGAATGATGAAAAACTTATATTGACGCCAGGGGTCCATTGAACTTTAACACTTAACGGAGTATACGTAGTTGACCCGGAAGGTTTTTTCTTCGAACAGTGCTTAACCTTAACCTGAATAAACCTAGACTGAAGTGCAAAAGATCGCGCTTAATGAAATGACTCTCAAAAAATCCCAGTGTTTTTCCTCAGAGGATTGTTGATTGTTTAAATACTAAATTGAATGACCGTATACAAAAAAGAATAATAGTAACTTTTTCAATTCTGCTATGTTAATTAGTTAAGCTCTAATTTAAAGACGCACAAAACAGCATAATGTGGAAATGAGTTGGTATTTATATATGTACTTTCAATACAGGTAACTTTATTTTAAATACTTGGATGTTGGATCCATTCGTAGATCGATGATCGATCCTGTTTAAAAAAAAATACTACTACTAATTTTCATGGAAAATCCATTGCGTATACTCGTACTATCGTCATGTAGCTAGAACTGGATTAATTAAATATTACGTGGAAATATGGAAATGATTGGAGGTCTAGTTTAGCTTGGCCGCCTTTTACCCAATTATTGCGATAACTCCGTTACCAGGTATCAGACAGTTCGTATATACAAATATCTTTTACGTGTTGGTTTCCCACATATCATGACCAAGCACACGATGCGTACGAGTACGAGTATATCTAGACAACTCAATTTCTTGAGAAATCCGTACCATTGATGAAAATGATCTACCAAAACGATTTACGATTAATTTCAAAGATATTTTCAAGAAGTAAAATTAACACCTCAAAAGTTGGCATGACATCATATACGAGCTTGGGGTTTTCGATAGAAAGGGTAAAAGCTGCGTTTCATTGTACCAGAACAGAACAACACTACATGGATTATACACTAACCATATTATCCCTGAAAATTGCCTATTCTCAACGGACAACTAATATAAAAAAAGAAAGATTCCTTGTTGGTGTCGGAAAACTTTGGGATTTGAAGTGGGGGTCGGCAGGGGTGCATCCTCTCACCGAGCATATTCATCGTAGTGACTGGCGTTGTGTGTGCACTAGGAAGAGGAATTCAATGGTCCTATACATATTATCTTGACTATGTGGACATATAGACGTAGACGACATAGATCTGTGCAGAATGGCGTTAGATCTCGAGAGGGAGGCGAGCACGGTTGGGCTAAAGTATAACATAAACAAGACCAAGGCACAGAGCAGAGATATACCCAAGTTGGAACTCAGTATAAATTAAGCAAAGGTTGCCCATAGTATCTCACTTGCGTATGTGTTGTGATCACCAATTGGTACACAATGGATGTGCAAAAAGTGAAAACTAAAGCCCCCATATACCTTGCGATCAGTCGACATCGATCTGACGATATTGTGATCTTCACATTGATTGCACAGTGTATGTACTTATCGTTGACGATTTGTTTTACAGTTCCATACCATCGTCAGATTGATTCGAAGACGAATATCATTGTCGTCTAACGATGAATTGCATTGTCTATGGGGGTCTTATATCCACGTCCATTGTGCCCGGCGGGGCCTCTAAAATGGGAGTGAACGTCGCATGCTAACAGAATGATTGCTGATAAAGTGAGAAATGGTGGCGACCGTGCGCTCGTCCGGTAAGGGAACCATGCGAAATTGAGGGATGATCACGAAGAGGCCATCTTTGTAGGCGCGGCTTGTTGCAAGTGCATGAATGAAAAGTGTGTGATGAAAAATCGGAAACTGAATCTTTTTGGTCGCATTTTAGGATGTCCCGAAAGAAAAAAACGTGCTATGTCTATGATTTAGTATGATATATGATTTATGGCATATGAATTATGATATAAAATGATTTTTTCTAAAGTGATGGAGGTGCTATGTATTTGGGTGTTTTTAAAATTTGTACAATTTTGCAAATAAATTGTTTTTTTTTTTATCGCAGACGTTTCACCATACACTTGGCACAAGCCACGCCCACAAAGATGGAAATGCACGAATGCAATGGCTGAAATTGAGGAACCATGTCACGCATACAATAGCCGCTGAGAAACCTTTGGCTTTTTAATCAACAGACACAGTTGATTTGATGTGTTGTCCTTATCACTCTAAAGGTCGGTTTACTTTAAATTGCAGCCGTTGCTTCTAGAGTGGTGAGGCTTATTTGTGTGCGTGGGACTATTTGCATCCTGCTTTAAAAAAAATCTGTTCTGAGTTCCTACTCTTAGTATATCTGCTCTGTAACCAAGGTTCTTAGCCCACCGCTGAGAAAAAGAAATCCTACACCTACTGCCATCATTATTAATGGGCAGACTGTTGAGAAGGTAGACAATCTCGGCTGCCTTGGTAGCATTGTTACCGAAAATGATGGTATGGAGCAGGACTTCGCTAGTTGTATCAACAAGGCTAAATACGCCTTCGGCATGCAGTCCACAATCTGGCAATCCAGTTATCTCAGTATTAAGACCAAGCTGGGCCTGTTTCGCTCCCTGGTACTGTCTGTGCTTATATAAGGGAGCAGCGCCTGGAAAGTGTCCGTAAGAGTTACCAGGAATCTGCTAGCTTTTATCAACTCATTTCTTCGTTGCATTTTAATTTTTCTGGCCAGAAACAATACCAAATGAAGAGCTAAGTCAGCGCACGGGTCAAATGCCAGTTGACGAAACTATACGCAGACGAAAATGGCAGTGGATAGGTCAAATATTGTGGAAGGATGATAACTGCATTGCTCCATATGCCATGAAATGGAACCCATTTTCAAACGAAGCCGACCAAGAGGTGTCCTAAAATTTCATGGTGGTCTGTTCAATGGCAAAACAGTGTGAGTTTCTGGATAAGGCGAGAGGGGAGTTGCGACCGAGTCTGACCCCTCCAGGGGCATGGGCGCGTCAACATCTCTAGCATTTCTATGCCTTGTTGACGTTTCGATAGCATATCTACTTTTCGGAAGTGCAGTTGCTAGCATGTACCTCCTATCCGCGCCAACTTTATACTGACAAACTCGGAGCACTGTGGGAGTTCTATTAGTACTCAAAGGCAGCTTTTGATCGCGCCGAGATTTGAACTCCGAGCTCTAGATTAGTATCGTAGAGCGGTGACCGAACGACCACGGCCACCGAGCACGACGATTACGATGGCGCGTAGGAATAGTTGGCGCGCTATGCCTCGCTAGGACACACCCTGAATGAAGGAAATTCCATTTTCATATTTTTTTCGTTGTTCCAATTGTTTCTGTACTGCTGATTCTTTTCTGCAGTGTGCTGGTGCAAAAAACGCGGCTAAATTCAAAGATCCTAATGAACGAGTATTTTGGTTATGGATACATTTGGTGCTATAATAAATGACATAGTGTTTACGAAGGAAATTAGTGAGTGAAGTGCTAATTATTACTTTCATTTTCAATACCAGGTTGCTGAAATTGAGATATTTACGGAAAAAACAGTAAATTTCACTAATATTTTTTTATTTGTTTTGTGTCACAGGGTGCACAAACATGAAATCTTAAAATTTTTGTTCAAAAATTTACTAATCGGAGGTTTGTTTTATGCAAAATTTCCTAATAATTGCTACTATTAATTTTTTGTTTTCATCTATTCGAAGAACTATACTATTTGCCTTAAGCCCTTGTGGGACAAAGATCGTTAGCTACTCTTACACGGGGCATCATTGACGTTCCGTTGTTATACAAAAAGATTTGGATGATGCACGTTGCTGGCATTCCATACTATCTGTTTAATTTTTTTGACATGGATATGTCTTATAGCTGGGGGTCATCCTAAAAATCTGTCCGTAACACGAAATGTCTGCTGTGCTACTCGGAGGTCAGAAGAGGAAACAAGCCCATTGAAAATTTTTCCGAGTTCTAGTGTGGGTTGTGCATGTCGTTTGAGTGAAGTGGTCATTATGCATTTGCGTCAAAAATCCGAAATTGTTTATAGTTTAGAAGTCATGGCCAAAAAACCGAATTTACAAAAAAAAAACTAGGGTATGAAAACAAAAAAAAAGTAGAGCATAAAAATAGTGGGGTTCGATGCTCCGAGGCCCACGGGCATGGGGGTGTATAATGTTGGGGGGGGGGGGGGGGAGATTTCGTGAAAAATCCGAAATTCCTTACAGTTTAGAAGTTATGGCCAAAAAACCGAATTTAAAATGATACAAAGTATCTACACTGCATGCAGATACATCGGAACATGGATATGTCTTTGGCTACCGACTGCGTGGAACCTGTTGTGTTGAAGATATCGACGTAAGTTTTATAATGATCCCAGTATAGTTATACTGGATGAAATCATTCGACAAAACACGTCCCACGCTTTCGGTAGGCATAAGACATATCCATGTTCCGATGTATCTGCATGCAGTGTAGATACTTTGTATCATTTTTATTTTTACATAAAGTCTGGAACATTGTTGACTATTCTAACGCACACCCACAGAGGAGCGACTAATTAGTAAAAATTATTATATTTTACCTAAGTATATGGCACATTATACCGCCATTAGTATCTATGAGATTATAAATTTAAAAAAAAAATATGTAAAGTCGACGATGATTGTGGGAGCAGTCGTCGCAACACATTGCTTTACGAGTATCTACCTATATAATACTTATGGTTCGGATTCTGATGGACGAACAAACATGGCTTGTTCTCTTTAATTTATATACCCAAAAAATTGTAAACAATAATTTGCTTAAATATTAATGCTAATCACTGCTTTATGAAAAGGTTCAATGGCAGGCTACAGTGTAAGCCCGGCCACAGACTGTCGAACACGAACTCCAACACGAAGCTGGTATAAATATCCTCTGAATAGCTCAAGGTCCACACACACACTTCACATAAATGTGAAGAAAAATTGTCCACTTGTACCATGTTCGCGTTCGAGTTGGAGTTGGAGCTGAAGTTCGACAGTCTGTGGGTGCACTTAGATATCTTGAGACATACAAGTAAAATATTTTTGATCACTTTGCAAAGTGTTGCAGTCATGTACGCTTTTGATAGTGGCTCACAATTTGGCATACTTATGGCGTGACATCAACCAGTTTTTTTGAAGTAAATATTACGACAATTATTCCCATGCATGGCTGCGCATCATATGTACCTACTTATTAGAAATAGCATTTAAAATATTTGCAAAATTAAAGTGTTTCCCGTGAAAGATCATTCTTTCTAAACAACCTTTGAACACCATGACCAGAGTGGTCATCCTAATTGCAATTAATTAATTGTGATATGAAAAAGAAGTAATAATTTGTTGAAATCCGTCCTTATCAAAATGGGAAATTTTACAGCTCATAATTTATTAAATAAGTCTTAAAACTTGTAGTAAATAAACAAAATAACATTCATTCGAAAAAATAAGGCTTTCCATTGAAATTGGCTCAATCCGCAAAAATCTCTTCAGCATTACCTCGTTGCTGACCTCTTTGTTAAGTCTTATCATCAATTCGCGTGAATAAGTATAAAACTCGGTTTCTCGGAGAAAATTCCCAAGGAATACTTAAAACAAAATATTATCAAAACATATTAATCATTACCGTCGTGTGATTGATAATATTTATACTTATCAGTCATACAGCTCGAGGTTATTGCAACTACATAATTCTCAGTGCAGATACCATCCTTGGCACTAACCCGGATTGCCGACATAAGTGGATGTTCACACTGCGTGCGATGCCGAGCCGAGCCGAGCCGGGTCGAGCGATGCGATGTGGTGGGTGTTCACATTGCACGCCGTGCGATGCCGAGCCGAACGATGGCTTGCGATGCAAAGATGATCCGGGATGTTCACTGCACGCAATGATGGAGAGTAGAGACCAATTTAGTTCAAGGAATAGAATCTGTTCGACATCATGTCGTTTGTGCTTGAGCCAGTAAATTTATTTCTGTTTCAAAACAGTGCTCTAAAAATGGAAGGGCGTCGCCATTGGGTGCATCCCATTAATGAAGAAAGGCCCAGTGTTGCTGAATTTCATCATCTCTTCCGCGACCTCATACGAGAGGTTTCACAAGCGGATTGAGCAGCGGCGCACCGCTGTGTATAAACGCAAAAAGCGGCAGCCGCGGCGGCTTTAGGATGATGAATGTATAAACCGCTCGACTCGCCGTTGCGGCCACCACCGCGGTTTGTGGAGCGGCGAGATTGCATTTGAATTCAGCGTAAGAGCCGGTTCACATGGACGTCCAAATGACGCCGGACGCCTCGTCACTTAAGCTCCTCCCTCTTTGATACCTATCTGCATTTCAATTCACATGATGCGATAGGACACAGCGCCACTCTGTATTATATAAGCCGGGCCACATACCAGCGAACCTGAATTTACAACTTATGTTATTTTTAGTTTTAAATAAACTGTTTTTTGGCCATAACTTCTAAAATATAAGGAATATCGCATTTTTAACACCATTTTCACCCCCCTTACGAACCCCCGTCCGAGCTGAGAGCTCCCTCCCCACTATTTTTTTTTTCTCAAAATTAATTGTCAATTGTAGTAGTCACGATCAACGATTAACAATTAATTAATTGGCACTTAAAAGTGATCCTCAAGCGAATGGTTTAAGAAACATCATAAAAATCAAACATTGTGACCGTGTCCGTGTTCCGGGTTCGAATTTATGTGGGCCGGCTTATTAAAAATTGATATGCGGACGCGTGAAATGACGCAGATAGGAACAGAAACCAGCGTCATCCCAGATAGCTATCGCGGCGGCAAAATGATGCCGATGCGCCGATAGTTATCCGATAGCTATCTGCGGCCATGTGCATCGCTTCATTGCCCGTAATGTATTTCTTCCTATCCGATTGAAAGTGACGCAGCGTCAGACGGCATTTCGACGTCCATGTGCACCGGCACTAAATCTGTAAACCGCCGCTTCTGCTCTATGCCTTTATACGCAGCGGTGTCCGCTGCTCAAACCGCTTGTGAAACCACGCGACCTTATTACGGTGGTAATAACCTTTCATTTGAGCCATACTGAATCAAAACCGGAGTCCAAAGCGTATATACCCTAGACTTGTGGGCGTGGATCCAATGAAAAGTTTCATCGTTCATCCATTCGAATTTTGGATATTTACATTTGAACTAACGTTTATAGGGAAGGTTGCCGTTCATTCAATAGGATCTTGCCCATTCTCAAAATCAACTAACAACCTACACTATAAATATTTGTCGCATTTTGCAAGTCGCTAGCATCATTGTATCGAAAGTTATCGCTCATTTGAAGTTTCGTTTGTAGGGGACATAGAGGTTACTTGGGACGGAGCTTGGCCATTTCCAATACCAACCAACTAAATCTAAATCCAAATATTTGAACCAAATTTCAAGTCGCTTCATTCTATCGAAAGTTATCGCTCATTTGAAATTTCATCTGTAGGGGTTCCTTCGGTCGGATCTTGCCCATTTTCAATACCAACTAACTAGATCATGCTACAAACATTTGACCAAAATTTCAAGTTTCTGACTTTATTCAATCGAAAGTTATCGTGCAAACGAACAGACAGACAGACAGATATGGCTAAATCGAATCAGGAGATGACCCTCATAATTTCCATGTATACACTGCCACACCGCCGCGCCTAAAAGTCTAGGGTATAAAAGCAGACATACATGCATTTTTTTCAGTGTGATCTTACATCAAATATTACTTTACAGCTCGTACTTGCACCATACTGGCTCCAAAAAGCTTCACATCGCAAAGCCCATAAACTCCATCGCAAAGCCCATTAAATTCCATCGCAAAAAATCAGCAGCCGGTACTCGCACGAAAAAGCAAAGAAGTTTGTGAAAACATCGGGCCATCGCTCGGCTCATCATTGCATCGCGCGCAGTGTGTACACTCAAAGCGTGATTCCATTTAAAATTGAAGACTTTCCATTTTCTTGCTTTAAAAGCTTGTAATCGCATTGCATCGCTCGACCCGGCTCGGCTCGGCATCGCACGCAGTGTGAACATCCACTAAGCCTTGTGTATGTCCGACGCATCATGTCAGCAAATTGTTAAAACAGCTGAAAGCTTCGATTAGCTACAGCGACAAACAAAGTAGCATATATGTAGCTCTTTTACCGTCAGAAAGCTCGTGAAGTTCAGTGTAGTGTGGGACGCGATAAAAGAGAATATGCGAACTCTCGTCTAGACTCAGAGGAGTGGCGTAGTTGTGGTTGAGGGGAGGGAGGAGGTGAACTTCCAACTCATGAACATTCCTATCGGCACCATTTTCTTCTAGGGGCGACAGGTAGCGCAGTGTGTTGAGGCATCAGTCTCATGTTTGACTACCGGCGTTTCGGGTTCGAATACCGTTCGTAGCCATGGATGTGCAGGAGGTACATTCTGGCAACTGCATTCTCCAAAACCACTTTGTGCCGACGAAACGAAACTGGGCTACATTAAACAGTTGACGCGCTATGCCCCACAAGGGATTAGGGCAATTGAGGGAGAGAAATTAGCCGGGAGTGCTTCATTCCCTGTTGACCTTTGGTCCATCCCGTGTATTCATTGCAACGGGCAAATAGACCGAACCAGGCTCCATGTTCGTTCGATTGTCTACTCAGAGCACCCGCCATTAGTGGTCCGATATCAACCAAATTTAGTACGTAACTTCCTTGGGTGATCCCAGTCACAAACCATTGTCTGGTTTTTATAATCAGACTTGGTGTAGCTGGAGCTTCTCGTCGGGACAACAGGACCTCCTTGAGTATGAAGCGAAATGAAATCCAAACTTAAAAAACATGGGCACTATCGGAATCGGGGTGATGATCACACATTGCGGAAGGGTGATAACTGCATTGCAGGACATACCATCAAATTGCCCCACTTCCAACCAAGGTCAACCAAGAGGGGGTCCTAAAATCGCATGGCGTCGATCTATGGCAAAAGAGTGTAAGGTGCTGGGTAAGTCGTTTGGGTAGTTACACCCCATTGCCCAGAACAGAATACGATGGCTCGCAGGAAGAGTATGCCCCACTAAGGGTTAAGGCAAAATAGATTCTCTTTATTTAAAAAAAAAGGCAAAAATGGTGGTTAATGGTTAAATTCAAAGTACCCACTGAATCGCTCACAGAGAATATACACTGCGCATCAAAAAAAGTGACGCACCCAGTTTTATTCTTGCTGAAGCCAACAATTATCAGGCGATTTGACACCTTGTGGTGAATACCAGTAATTTTTTGAGAAATCTGGATATTATTATTATATTACCTTAACTGTTTCAGATAATCTTGAGCCGAAATGACGGTAACCGGGGTGCATCTGTGATCATTTTTGCTAACAAAAGCCGTGTTTTCACGATTTTTGAGACTTTATATCCGCATAAATCGATCCCCACCTATTGATGTACCTCGGGACTTGTGTCGTCCTGGTCTTCTATTGAATGATCCTGTCTCATGGTACATATTCCATATGCATTCTGGATTTTAAAATATCATCCAGAGGTCGTCAACTGGCCAATATACCGTACGATACTTCTCTATTAAGTGTACAACCCCACATTGATTAAATTTGGAAAACGTAGTCTGATGCCTTGCGGGAGGTCCTTGAGTAACTGAACAGTAGCAAACATTAATAAAATTAACAGATTAAATCGTTATCGACGGTTTCGTCAAAACTTAGTACTCTGGCCGTTTTTATACCCTAGACTTTTAGTATAGGGTATATTGTTTTTGTCACGACGGAAATATGTAACACCTTAAAGGCGGCTCCGGAGGTATAGCAATGTATATATATAAATGATCAGGGTCACCTCCTGATTCGATTTAGCCATGTCTGTCTGTCTGTCTGTCTGTATGTCTGTCCGTCTGTCTGTCTGTCTGTCTGTCTGTCTGTCTGTCTGTCTGTCTGTCTGTCAGTCTGTCTGTCTGTCTGTCAGTCTGTCTGTCCGTTCGCACGATAACTTTCGATAGAATGAAGCTAGAGCCTTGAAATTTTGGTCAAATATTGGTAGTGTAATCTAGTTGGATGGTATTGAAAATGGGCATGATCAGGCCAATAGAACGCCTACCTCCCCTACATATGTAAAATACATAAATGTATCTATAACTCCCGATTAAATAAACGTGAAAAGCTCTAGCTTAGGTAGATTACTCATGAGGGTAATCTTATACTCTCCTTTGAAAATAAAATCGATCAGTTGGAAACTAACGGTAATTTTCTTACAAAGAACCCCGTACTACCCTAATTTTCAGGTTTTTTGTATATATCTCCTGAACCAATTGACGTAGGCACCTGATTTTTGGCATGTAACCTTGAAGTGAGAAGCTGCTTAAGGTTTTGTAAGTTGGGCATAATCAGATCAAAGGAACGCCTACCTCCCCTACAAATTTCAAAAAATTAAATATTCCCTTAATTACGATAACTTTCGAAAAAATGATACTAGCAAGTTGAAAATTTGACAAAATGTTGCTAGTAAGACCTAGTTTGTTGGTATTGAAAATGGGCAAGATCCGACCCAAGGAACCCCCAGTTAATTGATTTTGAGAATGGTCAAGATCCCACTGAATGAGTGCCAACCTCCCCTATGAACTGGCCATATAGGAGACCCACTTCTAATACATATGGTCGTTGCCAATTGGGACTTTTGGTATCACCACTAGGTCTGTACAAGTCTAGGGTATATACGCTTCGGCCTGGTTTTTTTTGCAAAAGACATTCCAACACTTGGATGAAGGCTAGTATGTCTTTCGCAGGAGTTTTCCTGATAACGGTAGGGAACGTGGTGAACTGCCCGAGGAACGTATGCCTTACCCGCGCAATCGCGGAGCATACACATAGAATGTAGCATGTGGTCTCAACGTACTCCAAACAAAGACGACACTTGTAATGAACCACCTGTAACGAACCATATTATGGTCTGGTAGTGCTGCTCCCACCGGCAGATCGAAGCAGCACCTGATGAGTAGTGATATGTTGGTGGTACGAAACCAGAGGCCGAGGGTCCCATTACACCCGCACCCAGGTGCGACCACGTGGGCGTCTGATCCGTCCGTCAACCATTCCATCCTTATCGACTATTTTTTTTTATTCTCCATTTTTAAATCCCCTGTTTGTGTTGTCTTCCCCAGGCCTATGAATTTTTGTTAATACGTAAAGGACAGGGGCAACGAGCGGCGAAAACCCCGCCCACATCTCCCGAACTGAGCTACAGCAAGCATAGGCCGTTGCTTAGCTCTTCGAGGGGCCTTTTTCTTCGCCAGAGGGCACGGCCCGACCTTCATGGTAATATGCTACCTTAGGCTCCGTCCCCACGGGCATCTTCGGATGCCCACCAAACCGTCCGTTACACACTCCGTCTCGTTAAAAAAAAACCATCTTGTTTAGATGAAATCTCACTCAGTGGTGGCCCGATAGGTAGCCTACAAGTAGTCTAAAGTCGGCTCTACTCATGCAGGTGGTATCTACATAGTTGAAGGTTCTTATCAACTCCTTTGATTGCCGCTGCCGTGGAATTGTGTCCCAGTATTGTTGTCGTATCCTTTCAGACCAATTCGTTATGATTGCCTTAGCTGACGCTAATCCAAAACTACAACAGGGTTCCGACCCGAGAAAATTTAATGATTAACCTTGCCTTGCAAGTTCATCCGCTGCTTCATTTCCTTCAATGCCACGGTGACCTGGCACCCAATACAAAAAAATTTGCTCACGGTCGCCAGACATTGAAGAGGTTCACGACACTCTTTCACCAGTTTTGAAGAGAGCCTTAATGGCTGCCTGGCTATCTGTACAGATAGCAATATGTACGCCGTGGAGAATAACCCTGGCGCAGACCTCAATGGTATGGATCTCGGCTTGAAAAACGCTTGGCCAAGCACCTACAGCAATTGTGATCCTGGTGTTGGGCCCAAAGACGCCCGCCCCAAATCCCTGTTCAGTTTTATACCCGTCGGTGTACCACCTGATACACCTGGGGTCTGGGCAGAGGTTGCCATTTTCCCATTCTGAGCGGTCTGGGATGAGGGCTATGAATTACCGAAGCATAGCCGTGATTATATAATCTAATCTAAGGCAGATCTGCATGCCAGGAATTTGTTTAGAATACTCATGTGACCAATATCACTACCACATACATCAGAGGTTAGATGTATCCTACATAAGAGCATTGAGGGCTGCTGTTTCTTTAATGAAAATATGCAGTGGGGCCAATTCAATGACCGCCCCAGAGCAGGTGTTGGGCATGTACGCAAAGCCCCTGTTATCCCAAGACACGCAAGACGATGTAACTTGTTGCATGTAGTACTGTTGAAAGCATTTCGAGTCCTTTGGCCAGGACGTACGAGTACGGACATTCTTTGGCAAGAAGCCAAATCTAGCAATACGGGAATCCTCTGAATCGTAGTGATGAAAAGATTGCATTGCGGGGTACTGTGGAAGACACGATGGATCCTTTGGTCAGGACTAAAGGAAATCGAAAATAGGGTACGGTATGTGGGAAATGGAATGATCCGATTGCGGTGAAGCTATAGAGCACACAAAGGAAACTGGAATGTTGTCGAAGGAGTATTTAACCCTTTGATATTGACATAAACATATTCTTGGGTATGAAGTGAAATACAGGAAATACGGGTGTCGTTTGAATAGAAGTGATGGGGCCATTGTTCTGAAGTGTTGTTGAAGGCCTTTTTAACCCTTGGGTGTTAGCACAAGAAATGTTCACCAACTGAAAGTTTACAAATTGCGTTGTAGTGCGAGATCACACTGCAAAATACCATCTATCTGTTTCTCACGTGTACTTTATTACGGTGGTAATAATCTTTTATTTAAGCCATACTGAGCCAAAAAAAGAAAAACACATATGCATTTTTTGTAGTGTGATCTCAGGCTATTGGTGCATCAAATATAAGTGTACAGCTCGTACGCGCATTATACTCGCAACACCTGAAGCTCCATTGCACAGCATCGCTAAACCCATAAACTCCATCGCAAAGCCCATTAAATTTCATCGCACCAAATCAGCAGCTGATACTCGCACGATAACGCAAAGTTGTTTGTGATGGCACCGGGCCCATCGCTCGGCTCGGCATCGCATCGCGCGCAATGTGTACACTCAATGCGAGATTCCATTTGAAATTGACGACTTTCCATTTTCTTGCGATGACCGCTTGTAATCGCAAGCCATCGCTCGCCCCGGCTCGGCTCGGCTCGTCATCGCGCGCAGTGTGAATATCCACTTAGGTGTCCCGGAAGGTCCGAACGACCATACCCTCAGTCTTCGTTCTCATTTAACTCGACTTTTTTTTACATCACTAACATTCATCCGAAACAGAAACCGATCACATGCTGAGGAAACTGGTCATCTTAAGGTCGCCACCCATGAACGAGCACAACCACGACCAAACTTCCATCGAACCATCAATCATTCATAGAACGTGTGGAAAAAAATTCTCCCTATTTCCACCGTTCTATGATATTTGATGGTTCGATGGAAGTTTGGTCGTCGTTGTGCTCGTTCATGGGTGTGGCGACCTTTAGGAGTGGTTTATGCGATATGTCCTACAAGGAGTTAAGGAAAATTCTTCAGTAATAAAGAAACCAAACGCCAAAAAAAATCGTATTAATTTTTTTTATTGCACGAAAATAAAAACAAGCATATTTTTTTGGAATCCTTAAATTTAACTTCAAACACTAAACCTACATCCACTCCTACGTACAAGCCTCTTTCTTCACTTTCTTCCCGAATGCCTCTCCATCAGCAATCGTTTCAGGCAAAATGTATCCTTTCGTTTCAGGCAAAAAGAATGTTAGCAATGCTGCAGTCAGTGGTAGTGCTCCAAAAATTATGGGCGGCACCAGATAATTAGTTATTCCAAAACCTACAATAAATGGCGCTACCATACATCCTGCACGAGATCCCATCGAACATAAACCAACACCCACATTACGCACCACCGTGGGAAACAGCTCACAACCATACAAATAGAATGTCTGATATGCTATACTCATAGCAACTAGAGCAATTGTTGCCAACACTACTACTGCTGACTGTTGATCCTTGGACAAGAATGCAATGCACAGCATAGCTACACCGGTTACAGCACAGGATATCATCACGGAAATTCTTCGGCCAAAATACTTCATCATCAGAATGCACACTAACGTTCCGGGAAGCTCGAATAGAGCACTAACGGCTACATTGACAAAAATATCTCCTTCGACATGACCCATGTACTGAGCAACTCCGAAATAAGTTAGACCACATATAAACCAGGTGACGATAAGGATACAACTTTTTCGTCGCATATTCGATGTTCGGAACAAGTCGACAATGTTTCCTTTTGAGCCAGCCTCGCTGATGTTCTTCTCCTTGAAGGTTCTCTCCAAATCAGTGCGGATGTTCTCCATTGGCAGATCATTCTTCTTGGCAGCCTTTTCCAGAATCTTCGAAGCTCGATCCAATTTTCCAACTGTATATAGCCATCGTGGCGACTCTGGGACTAACCAGTAGTACGACACCAGAAATATCACAGGAAGCGATATGGCCAACTCGAAATGATGCCAGTCACGGAAGAAATATGCAAATAGTGGAAGGCAAAGATGTCCCAGGAAGAATGGCACTTGATATAGAACAGAGAAAAGCTCACGCCATTTACGGCCAATTATTTCCATAACGATTACCAGTCTGAAATGGAAAATGTTGGCATTAGTGTAAAAATCGTTGTTGGCGTGGGTATGTCTTTTGGCTGGGGGATCAGAATAAACTTTGTGTCACGTCACGTTTTGATAGGTTAAAATAAATGTTGCGTCACGTTACGATCGACACGCTATTGGAAAAACAATACAATGGGGCGGTAATAGTCCAGGGGCAGTCCCCTGAAAATGTACTCAACACTCCCTGATGATGAACTCTCTATCATCGGGGACTTCTGAGCACATATTCAGCTTAGAACATACAGTACATGGAATGAGCATATCCCGTTTATCACCGGCTCCAATATCTGGTGAATAAGTCGACAGTCAGCCTACTCAGTTGGCGTTTAATATTGACAAATGTTGACTGTTCTGTAGAATTGTGCATAAATAAATGTCAATTTTTGTCAAATTATCGACAATCAGCCTACTCAGTTGGCGTTTCGATATTGACATAATGTTGACCACAATGTCGAATTGTGCATAAACAAATGTCAATTATTGTCAATATTTGAATTTCGTAAGTCTACTGAGTTAGCTGACTGTCGACTTAGTACCCAGATTTTGGAGCAACTGTTTCTATGGAGACATACAGGACAAGCTCATTCCATGGCTATATATTCAAAGATATTCAGGGATTCAGGCAACGCCATCTAGATAGACAGGCCTGCGCTCAGCTGGTTTTGACGGCTAAATTACACAATTATTTCCTTTGATGACGCCATCGTATCCACAATCCAGTGGTCGGCGACTGATGGCGGCGAGTCCCCGGTATTTGTGCGTTCCGTGTTTAGTTTTCGTTTTCCGCGTTCAGTGTTTATTTGTTAGTAAAATTTCATCTAGTGATCCGGGAAAACAAACACGTGCGCGATGAAAGTGTGTCGTGTGGTCAAAAGATGTATTTTGTCAAGTGTGAACTGTTCCCCGGGGCTGCGGCTTAGACCAAATTGGTGCAAGTGTCCAGAAAGTGTGTTTTCAGAGGACTAAAATGCCGTCTGGGGTAATTCCAATTGTAAACATATGTCGTGCCGGGGACATCGTCGTGTGCAGTCACTGCCTTGGCGAAGGAAATAATGACGTACGCGATCAGCTGAGCGCAGGCCTGTCTATCTAGATGGCGTTGATTCAGGGGACTGTCCCTGTCTGTGTTAAAGAGAGAGAAGAGCAAATGTCCTTTTTAGGGTTTTGTAGTGAAAGAAAACCCTTATGAAATCGGTCAAACGTCAGTCTGTCTGTCTATCTGTCCATGAACCATCTCACGAACCGCTGAAGCTACATACATACATGAAATTTGAAGGAAATATGTAGAAGTATTATAATTCCCCGGAGAAAGCAATGCGTTGTAATAGACCAACTTAAAGAGGGGTGGGGGATGGTTTCTCACAGAGGGGAAATGAAGGTCAACATTTTTTTTTCTCATTGGGTATCGTAAGAAAGGTACCGTCGAGTACATTCCATTTCTGGCATTCTCTTCAAATTTGAAAAAAGGAGAAAAGCGGAGAGGGGAAAATATGTGATCGGATTTTTTCCATCCCCTTGTATTTTGAGAACGTTATACATAGAAATATGGAAATTTATAGGAAAGCGGAATTTCACTAGCATAGAAAACTAAAAATATTAGAATTTTGAAATCTCATCAAAAAAGCTTAATAATAGTACATTTATATACATAGTTGCAGGTAGCACACCTCTGCACCCCTTAAACATAACCCGGGTCAAAAATATTGATGGGCGATAACCAACACCGTAGGCAATAATATCACCATATATCATCCGAAATTCCTGTCCGGAAAAACTGATCCGGCCCGATCTTAAAGAATACCGGATCGTGTATGGCCGTTTCAGGCCGTCTTCGGGCGGCTGGGTTGCCCTTTCAGGCGGCCGGAAGGAAAATTGTCCCCGCCAGGCCTCCACCACACACGTTCCGGAATTTTTCTCCGGAAAACTGATCAGGCCTGGCCTTGTGGCCGCCTGAAAGGCTTGTCCGGCGGCCTCAAGGCGGCCTGTCCGACCTCAAGGTCGGGCCTGAACAGTTTTTCCGGTAGGAATTCCGGATGGTGTATTCTATATACAGGCAAACCGGAAGGCCGGGCCTGATCACTTTTTCTGGACAGGAATTCCGGATAGTGTATAGTATGTTCGGCTTTATGGAGCTGTTCACACCAACGCGACATGAATTCGCGGTGACAGCGATTTAAAATGATACAAAGTATCTACACTGCATGCAGATACATCGAAACATGGATATGCCTTTGGCTACCGACTGCGTGGAACCTGTTGTGTTGAAGATATCGACGTAAGTTTTATAAAGATCCCAGTATAGTTATACTGAATGAAATCATTCGACATCCCACGCTTTCGGTAGGCATAAGACATATCCATGTTCCGATGTATCTGCATGCAGTGTAGATACTTTGTATCATTTTTCAAGACATAGTGTACAGGAGAATACAAATTAACCCAACCGTTGCCCCGGGTGTGGATCAAGCGATCATACATACTACTTATTGTATATGCGCCTGTGCTTCGTCAGTACGTAAATCCGCGATCGATTGCGTCAAGCCGCGGTCTAGCTAAACACACTTACTATTAGATACTTAGATAGTACTCGTCTAAGTCTAAATCAGCGCCGCACAAACTGCATCATTTGCACTATCCTGCTCACTAAATCAGAATTATGCACTGTTAGGGCGACCACAGAGTGAAAGCTGAAGCTGATGCTTATGCTGGTTTCTGATTGCAAACACTCAGTGAAGAGAAACGTTTACGTGAAACGTGCTAATGGAGCTTTCCCAGCCCATACTATCGCTAAAGCTCAAGATCGCATTCGTAATTGTCCAGTGATTTCATATATAAAATCCATTCATAAGACACATAAAAAAGAACGAATACACCGGACAATTACGAATGTAATCTTCTGCAACATGGAGAGGGGAAGCTTCATGAGCACGTTTCATGTGAATGTTTCTCTTCGCAGAGTGTTCACAATCAAAACACCAGCGTAAGCATCAGCTTCAGCTTTCACTCTGTGGTCGCCCTTAGTCGATATATCAGCGCTCGTTATAGTACGCGGTATGCGCGATTGGTGACCTTGGTGACACTGATTTCAGTCGGCTGGATGGGATGGGGCCATCACAAGAAGGGGGGGGGGGGGGGGGGCGGGGATCCACCGCGGAAGTGTAGTCCACGGTCCGTGGAGCAAGCATCTTTTTCGCACTGTCGCCGATGACGAAGCAACACCCATCCATTGATTGAACTTCTTCGACTCAACCGTCTCTCCATTGCGTGCATACGAGTGTGTGTGTGTGAAGTTGAAGCTTATTCCCGACCTACCCCAACGATTTTCTTATTCAGTCTGGTTAGTGACGTAATTGATGACAACAAAAAGATTGGTGTGAAGGAGAAGTCATAGCGCTGTGCACGAGTGAGGGAGACAGGTTGTCTGGATGTGGCTGGTGTTGTGAACACCGTATGTGGAGCTTTTGTTCTATGTTTATAGCACGTAGTATAAGTCCGCCATTTTGTTCTATATGTTTATTGCACGTGTGGTGGGCGCCCACATTGTGAGCCAATCGGACCTCAAATCGCCTCCATTGCAAATGTACAACCTCAGTCGCTGGATCATCCGATTTGGCTCGAATGAACTTCATCCGCTCTCGCTCATCTTCGGGGGGCGGGAATTATGTACACTCTCTCAAATTGCGTCTGCGCATGTCCAAGTGTTAGTCGAACTGACTACTTGCTACTTTTTCTGGGATCCTAGTGATTCAGATAGTACAATGGGTGCTATTTTAAATCGGCCACTACATTCATTCTTGCCGTCCACAACGTCAACCTTTATCGTTATCAAATCAACATCTCAACATGTACACACAAGATCCCCGCAAGCGCGCCGCCCGCGCGGAGCTACAAGCAACAGCCATGCACAATGACCACTTCACTCAAACGACATGCACAACTAGAATAGAAAAATTTTCAATGGGCTCGTTTCCTCTTCTGACCCCCGAGTAGAAAAACAGACATTTCGTGTGACGGACAGATTTTTAGGATGACCCCCAGCTATAAGACATATCCATGTCAAAAACATTCGCGTTATTATGTCCACTGATTTGAATTTCATGGATGTCACTGGGGTTTTTTTTTTGTAATTTTTTAGTAAAACATTCGCATTACTATAGCTACTAGTATGGATTTGATGTATTTCATTGATATTTTGTTCGAATTGCAATAGCGAATAAGTCACGTCGGTATGACCATAATCGCGAATCCTCAGCGAATAGTCCGCCGCGAGTTAGTCGGCGCGATTTATTCGCGCCGGACTCGCGTTGGTTTGAGGGATGCTATAGTATATTCTGATCTACTCTTGAGCAAAAAAAAAACGGCTATAGTTGCATTGTTTTTAAATGCCACTTTTATCGAAACTGTAACGCTTCATACTAATATCGACGCCGCGCCGCTTGTAGAAACATGGTTGTGAGATCGCCAATTTTGCCAGGGCGGTTTGGCTTGGCACTATATCGTTGATAATACTCGCAACAGACGATCGAAGGAAACGGTTCACGATAACATCAGCTTCAAAGGACGTGCGGAAAAAAAATTCTCCTTATTTCTACCGCATTTCGCGAACCATTAGGTTCGGCGTGTGTGTCGAGCTTAAGTCGTGCCGCCTATTGATCCCAACCTACGCACAATCCGGACCCAAACCACGCTTCAGTCATTTTGTGTTTCACTCTTAAGGTACGTTTATGTTGGAGCTTCGACAAACGATAAGAGCAGCGCTGATAGTGAAGAGAATCTGTGAATGTTAAAACAACGCATTTACTCTCTCTTTTTTCCGACCTATGATAATAACTGCTCTCAGCGACGCTCTAAACGGCTCCCACATAAACAGCTCTATTTAAAAGCTCGAATCTATTTCCATCGCTTCACTATCAGCGCTGCTCTTATCGTTAGTCGACGCTCCAACATAAACGTACCTTTACCCATATACCACCACATATTGGATCTAGCCCACGTAATCATCACCCATGCGTGGGATTGTTTGCCCTTGTCGGACAGTTTCGTGTGCGTGGATCAGTTGTTTGTATGGATGGATGGATGCAAACTCATACATGGTATGGTAACGACTGTGTTGTGTTCCCATGCGTGGGTGTAGGGCCGTTTTGAGCTGGGCATGGATTGGGAGCCACTGCCATCTAAATATACAGGCCGGTTATCAGCTGATCAAAATGATAAAGTTGAATTTCGTGAATGACGTCATAGAATCAAATTTACTTTGTGTGCATTTTTGTCAAAAGTAGCCAGTGGTTAGTAACTGATGGCGACGAGTCCGATTTTCGCGTATTTCGTGGTAAGTCTTCGTGTTCCGCGTTCAGTGTTAATTCAGTGCTATTTATTAGTTAAATTGGATCTAGTGATCTGAGAGAACAATATGTGCTCGAAGAAAATGTGTTGTCTGTTTGTACGTAAGGTGTGTGCAGATGTAGTACTACTGCCTTCTTTATACAAAAATCCTCAATGACGTCATAACGACGTAATTCATGGATTCAGAGTTTCAATGTGTGCTGGCGAGTTGTTTTCTACGGTTTGGCCTGTATATCAAGAAGGCGGTGATGATGCTAAAGGCTGGCCACACACGTTATGGCTCGTTTACATTTGCCAGTGCACCGGCATGCCTGTAGACTTGTCGACAAGTGCCTTGCGTGTAGCTGCTTGCATGACGTGCGCCAGTAGGTGTTTACACACACAATTCGACTTGCAAGTTGGCTTGGATTTTTTCTTGAGTGTCAATTTGATTATCACGTATTTACCATTGCGACATTCAGTTGCAGGCGACGTTGATCTTTGATCGTTTTTTGGCGTACCAATGACAGCAAACATACATATGTATGTTCGCAAGTCTACTGGAATGCTTGTAGGAAATCAATTGGCCCGGTCGGCCAGCTACTTGCAAGGCGCCGTGCGGGTTTACTGGCCTGGCAGTTCACAGGCACGGGTGTTTACACATACGCAAGTGACAGCCTGCAAGTTACTTGCAAGGCACTTGCAATGCCTGTAAAATGTACGTACTTGCACGCTCTACTGGCAAGTGTAAACGCTACTTTACAGTTTCAACGGACAGCCTTCTTAAAAGCCAGTTTTGGTAGGCTTATGTGTAGATAGTTGATTTTCACTCAAGAGGTGAAAGGTTCCAATCCAATTCCATATTGAAAATAACATGTAGTGACGATGATATACCCGCTCCCCTCCCTCTACAAAAATCTATCTACGCCACTGGTCAGTGGTGAGTTGAAAATTGTCCGAATGGTCCTGTTGCAGTATCGGTGGTTAATTGAAAATGGGAAACGTATAGTAGAAAATAGAATGGTGCGGTTACGGTCTGGGTTGTAAATAGAATAGGATAGGGTGGTAAATAGAAAATGTACGGAGCAGTTGCGGTTTGAGCGGGTAATTGATAAATTGTGGTAAAATTGGTATACGAAAAGTAGAAAATGGAATGGCACACTTGCAGTGCAGTTGCAGTCAGTTTGTAAATTAAAAGTGGGACATGTGGGATGAAAAAAGCAACGGTATGGATTGTAAATTAAAAATGGAAAACTGAAAATGGGAAAATGATAGTAAAAAATAGATTAGATCCGAAATGCGCCGGGTGAGTCTGCGTTCGGTCCGTGTGCGGTCCGCTTACGGTCCTGCTGCCGCGACCTATGCTTATTTCTATCCGTATGATTTCGGTGTCATTTTTAGATAGCTTATAGACATACCCGGTGCACATCGTCCCACCAGTCGCTGCGGCGGTGATAAACCTCAGTACGCAGAACAGCCAAAACCATGGAGCATACGCTGTTAATACTCCACTAACGAGTTGAATTACGATTGCCGCTATCAAAGGTGGACGTCGTCCTTTTCTATGTATAAAAATAAATAAATTCAAATAGAAATACAATTTAATCCTTTGAACTGACTCACTTGTCTGACCACACTCCAAAAATGAAGTTTCCCACCAAAACGCCAAACATAAAAATCATTTGCGACAAATTCGCCATTTGACTTTTATCGCAAATCAAATCGAATTGTGTAATAATTGTTTCGGTGAACACGGTTCGATTAAACTCGACTTCTTTGCATTCTGCAGAGCAACCAGCCTCGATATTGGGCGGGGAGACACAACGGAATGTTGGCGGCGGCGAAAGAAAAATGATCGCCATATTATGCATGGCCACAGGAAATTTGACGAAAAAGAGCGCCGCACAGATTCCAAGATGCCAACGTCCCATTTGACCCATGGCATTTTGAACGGGGTCATCTGTCTGTTTGGTATCCTTCGGGTTGTTAGCTTTCTCTAAGAAAAAATTTAAGAGCAGAGTTTTAACACTTTTAGATGTTTAATGATATGGTGGTGCACTGACGGATCGTGAGCATTAATTAAAAGTATGACACTAATTGTGATAAGTATTCAAGGATATCTTATTAGTACAGATCACCTCCTTTTCAATTATAATTATTCACCGTAGCAACACTCTCACAAATAAATAGAAATTCAACATGGTCTTCTACCTGTATCAACAATTGCCATGATCGACTTTTTTGCTATTTTTACGTTGTTAAATTCTTTCAATTAATTTCAGAATCTATACGATTCACTCGAATATTTTCTATTTATCTTGTACTAAATTTCTCCGACACTTTTCGTCATACTACAAGTGTATATCCAACAAAATACGATTACCAACTAAATGCATCAATTGCAATCTCTTTATCTCGACACACACGAGAAACGAGTGAAGTCAATCTGATTCTTTCAAATGCATTGCTGCAGAAAGTAATTTTGTTAATGATATAAAGCACGAACTGCACACCATTTTTGTTTTTATCAAACAGAATAAAATGCACAATACAAAATATGCAATTAAAATGGTCGTCATCCGAGTACATGCATAGATACTAGTATCGACCAGAAAGGCGCGTGTCTGGTTAGTACACACTTTCTATCGACTTTTTATAGAAGGCTCAAAAACAAGAATCTAAGTGAAAAGGTGCATTCAATTTAAATTTGCTCGCCATGTGCTCGAATTAAGATACACATGCTTGTCGATTGGCGTATATGGAATCTGTGAAATTACGATGCACTGCATTCACTGCAACATATGCAACATGTCATTATGTTTGATGCAATGGGCAGAAAAAAGTTCATCAATTGAATTGATCATTGAATCACAATCTGTATCGAAATTATTGAGAGCAATTTGATTGATGGTTGGTCAATGCTGAAAATGCAATTTTAAATTTGAATATTGCATAAATTAAACTGGAATATTAGAGATTTTCTCAAGCTGCAAAAGTTTTGTAATGCCTCAAGTATTACGATATCAGTAAAAAAAAGCGATGTGAACTGAGACTAATTTATCATCCAAATGGCCTCTTCTTAACATAGGCTTTGTGGAGACTCCTTCCGCACACAGGTTGCCTCGTCCTTGAGTCGAACTATACTCGACTTTGTTTCGACGATATTTTTTTTCCGCACACAAGTCGACTTGGAATCAGTGAGAACGTAATTCGAAATCGATCTTGCTTAAAGTACTTTACATCTGGGTTCGGCAACCAGCGGCCCTCCATTAGTTTTGAATGGCCCGCTATAGTAACCCAGTCATTAGGAGCTGAGAAGGGCTTCGGGGAAACAAATTGTGATGAGGAATTTTTTTCTTTCATTTTTTATGTTTTTTTGGGGTGTTGAATACGAGTCCGGGGCTTCCCACCAAAATTTTTCACAGAACATTGTCACAATCTCAAAAAACCTCGGAATTTAGGTACTTTTTTTTATTTTTCGATTAAAACTTAAAAAGCGTGGACTCTAGCTAGAAAGTCTCCATTAAATTGAAGAACATAAAATTCTGCGTCGAATGAACTACCTAAACATCAAATTCGGTCCATTGCCGCAGTCGACAGACGAAAAACGATGATTTTTTTCAATTTTTCGAAAACATTTGAACGTCTGTAACTTAAAAACGGCTGCTAATACGTAAAACTACAAGAAGTAAAAACTCTAGAGCATAAAATCTTGTTTCGAAAGTACAAAATCTTTTTAATTCGGTCAAAAGAAAATTCAGAAACTCTATACAGCTAAGATAACTTTTTGAGCGAGTGTTCCACATAACACATTTTCGGGCATTTTTTTAATAGTTCGCCGTTCTAGTCACCGTTCTAACCACCAGAAACATTGAGTTTCCAGTTACTGCAGTCAAACAGTTAAACAGTTAAACCCTGTCAGCCTTGGCGGAACGGTACTTCAGTTCTCCACTGAGGCGATTGTTGGACTTACTCCGCTGCATATTTTCATACAAGAGTCTGTGGCTCTGAGCGCTCTTCTTAGAATACGCCTAACATACGATGGCAATGTGTCCAATCAGGAACACATGAGCATTCTAGAGCGGATCCCTGGCATGCAGATCTGCTCGAGATCTGATTATATGACTCGGGAAATATGTTTTGCTAGAAAATTCTCGGTCTCCATCCCCACTCGCGGGGAATGGGACAGTGGCATTCTTGGCTCTGTCTCCCGGTACACCATGTGGTTTACCGACGGATCTAAAACGGAGCTGGGTGTTGGTGCTGGAGTCTGTGGACCGGACACCAGGATCTCTCTTGCTATGGGTGTCTGGCCTAGCGTTTTTCAAGCTGAAATCCATGCCATTGAGGCCTTCGCCAGAGACATTCTGGACAAGAAACTCAAAGGCGCTAACATCGCTATCTGCACTGATAGTCAGGTAGCCATTAAGGCTCTTTCTTCACATAGTTTCTCATCGAAATTAGTGAAAGAGTGTTTTTATACCCTTCAGTGTCTCACAAACACCAATCGGGTTACTTTATGTTGGGTACCTGGCCATCAGGGCATCCCTGGTAACGAAGCTGCCGATGAACTTGCTAGACAAGGCTCTTCGGATATATTTTTCGGGCCTACTCCTTACTGTGGTCTGAGTTCGGCTAAAACAAGATCACTAGTGAAGGAGTGGTCTGCCAATGAAAGACTGCGTCACTTGGATTGTCTTCCAGGACTACGGCAGTTCAAAGATCTTATAAAACCCTACGGTCTCAAAGAAACCAGCCGCCTGGGTAGAGCGGTAAGGTAAGGACCACCCCTACAAAGGATCTACTAGCCTTCATTAGGCTGGTTGAGGGTCTTTTGGATTAATTAAGGCTATGGCACAATAGATCTCATGGTCGCAGTGCCCACCCTTGGGTATCTTAGCCTGTCCTTGTTATTATTATTATTATTATTATTATTATTATTATTATTATTATTACTGCAGTCACAGTTCCATTCAGAAGTTCCCTGGAACGTTCTCGGTAGCAGCTCCACGAGTAACAACTCGGAAAAAGTTTTGTAAGTGCAATTTGTGGTCAGGTAAAGAGCTTCTACCCTTTCCCCAGATTTCTACCCATTTATGGTTTTGTTCGGGCCCCCTCTCTTCCGTCTCCCTCTTTCTAACACAGAACTCAGCCACCTGCTCCCTACCTGCTGAAGGTCAGATAACCGAAAGTTCGGTTCAAAATTCTGGCATGTGAACAACTTTTATTTCTGAGACTTAAGCGAGACAATCAAGGGAAGCTTTTGAATTGGTTTCATGAACATCCCCCTTCACCAAAAACATCAGACCTCACATTAATAAGTACTGGCATTTTCGGAGATGAAAGGATAGACTGCCATTGGGCTAAAGAGGTGGGCGTGCAAGGAATAAACCACATAGCTGGAGACCATTTACGGGCAGTTAAATTCAAAAAAGCTTATCGAGTGAAGCCTTTTGTTTGGCCACTTTTATGTCGAGGAACTATGTTTCAGTATTAACTAATCCCAGCAAACTCACCATTATATAAACATATCGGATTAGTTGATTGGACTTGCTCTTAGCTCCACTTACGATGCGGTGCTGAACCAAAAAATTTGGATTAGGTTTTTGTTTCCGTTGTTGACGGTTGTTTTTATCGATGTTTATGCTTTGTTGTAGTCAGGGATATAAAAGCGCTTTTCACAAGAAGGTACTGGGGTCTTTACATTTCCAAAATTTGTAATGAACCACATGTAATGAAGCATATTATGGTCTGTTAGTGCTGCTCCCACCGGCAGATCGAAGCAGCACCTGATGAGGAGTGACTTGTTGGTGGTACGAAACCAGAGACCGAGGGTCCCATTACACCCGGACCCAGGTGCGACCACGTGGGCGTCTGATCTGTCCGCCAACCATTCCATCCTTATCGACTATTTTTTTTTATTCCCCATTTTTACCTCCCCTGTTTGTGTTGTCTCCCCCAGGCCTATGAATTTTTGTTAATACGTAAAGGACAGGGGCAACGAGTGGCGAAAACCCCGCCCACATCTCCTGAACTGAGCTACAGCAAGCATAGGCCGCTGCTTAGCTCGTTGAGGGGCCTTTTTCTTCGCCAGATGGCAGGGCCCGACCTTCACGGTCATTATGCTACCTAAGGCTCCGTCCCCACGGGCATCTTCCGATACCCACAAAACCGTCCGTTAAAAATTTTCATTAAACCCAAATGACAAGCCAACATCTGACATTTGCCATATCTAGTACCGGTCGGTACAAACACTCCACGAATCAGAACTAAATCTAATATGATCTAGTTAATACTCGTTTTAGTTCCAAGCGGCCATTGATGAACAGTGCTATTCGAGTCGACGAAAAGACTGTAGCTGTAAATCCTGCAATCTGTAGAAGTTCACTGAACTGATGGTGCCCACATTTGCCTAACACACTTTCTTGACCAACTCTTCTAACAAAAGGAGCCTAATCCCAATGCTCAAGGAGAAATACACAGAGTTCTAAATGAAATGCGAGCAAGCCAGGGAAGACGCAGATACCCTCCTAATCACGACAGCTTTCTCCTTGACCCAACAAATGAGTCCGTTACAGTGGTGGGGACAGACGTTGATCAGTCATTCTGATTGGTCTTTGTGCGCAAAGCAAACTCCTTTCTGGCAAAACAACAACATACCCAGACGTACCAAACTCCGGATCTTCGAAACCAATGCCAAGTCTGTGCTCCTTTATGGCTGTTCAACTTGGAAGGTGACCAGGGCGATAACAACTAGATTGCAAACTTTCGTGAACCAGTGTCTACGGCGCATCCTACACATATGTATGCTTGTCTCCTGTTCATTACTGAACTGAATTAAACCCACAGGGAACTGCTGCAAGTCGACGCGAAGCGAAAATCTGATAAAATGCAATGCATACTAAGGATCGATTAAATTGGGTGAGCTCACAAGCTAGAAGCTGACAAGTTACCTAACACACAACTTTCGAACTCGCTCAGTAGCCAACTTGCAGAAGGTTACATTAGCGTCTCCGACACGAACTAGTCACGCGATACTCGTAGCTATTTCATTAGCAACTACATATGACTACACACACACAATTAGTTTACTCGCACAACCTGAACTAGGAGTTTGCAAATTCATTGACTTGTAGCTAGTAAACTAGCCCAATGAAATCAACCCTTTAAAGGGCAGAAAAACGGTGGCCATGGCCATAGGGTGGGTGGAATTGACCAAGTCTAAAGCTTGACTAAGTATGTTCACTTCTTTCCCCATCTACATAAAATTACCGCATACCCGCATTATTAGTGTTAAAGTTTCAAAAGTTTAATCCCACTTTCACTTGTTATTATGCGGCATATTATTCGATTTGAGGCTTTTTCAGGGTTTGAGCGCACATTTTGTCAACTTTAATCGGGTTTTCTGGGGCAACAATTACTTTTTATGCGTAAAAAATTACTTAAAAAAAAGATTTACTATCAGTTTAACTGACAATATTCTTTTACGACAAATGGATGAGAATCTTGTTGGTCGGCCAAAGCATTTTACGCTTGCGTTAAAAAAAACAGCACCTGCGGTGAAAAAAGCAACACCAGCAGTGAATAAAGCAACGCTGTTTTGAAAAACCAACGCCTGTGGGGGAAAAATCAACGCTAGCGGTTGGAAATATAGCCGAAGATTTATTCAGATACACATATCGTAGTGTAGTACAAAAATAAGTTTCAATTATCATAACTACACTAGGTCTCAAGTAGGACTTCTGGTGTAAAAAAATACATGATCGAAGGACTTCTGTTAAGCATGGCAATCCTATTAATTTTATCTTGTATATTTAATAATTAGAACTTGGTTGAAATGTAACATAATGTCGACTGGTGGTTCGAAAATAGTAAATGATTCGAAAAGTTCTCTTTACTCAACACTCCGATGTGTTTATCTGAATTAATCTGTGGCAATTTGTCCACCGTACTTTATTGCATTTGCGTTGAAAAAACCGACGCCTGCGGTGAAAAAAAGCAACGCTGCGTTGAAAAAACCGACGGCGGCTGCGAAAAAAGCAACGCTAGCGTTGAAAAAAAAACGCCTGCGGCGAAAAAAAGCAACGCTGCGTTGAAAAAAAACAACGCCTGCGGTGAAAAAAAGTAACGCTCGCGTTGAAAATAACGCCTGCGGTGAAAAACGCAACGCTCGCGTTGAAAAAAAGCCACGCTTGCGGAGGAAAATACACAATGCAAATGAATTTACACAAGCGTTTCTTCACGCAAGAGAAAGCACTAAAAATACGCATTTCTCTTGGGTAAAAAAAAAACGCGTGTATGAATTGATCCTTAGCGACGGAATTTCTGTCTGCTTTCCTGTACTGATACTTAATACTTTTTTTCTACTATGCGGCCCGCCTAAATATATTTCTTTTGTAAGTGGCCCACTGCCCTAAAAAGGTTGCCGACCCCTACTCTACAAGGTACATATATATACATGACGCATGTATGCTATTGTATAAAGTGTTGATTATTGGTTTTCCGTGCGAAATTGGGGCGACCGTTACGATGTTGATGGTTGGATAATGATGGCTAGGTGATGATGCTTAGGTGATAATTTCTGAGTGACGGTATTTAAGGCTAGATGATGATGGCTGATCCGTCCATGATCCAGGCGGCCAAGGCCCGACGTCGGGTTGTCGGGCCACGATGATGATGATGGTTGGGCGCTTTCGTTTGGATGATGATGGCTAGGTCATGATTTCAAGGTAAGGTACGGAAAAAAAACGAAAATAGAGTGTTTTTTGGCTATAAGGGGCAGTCCAAATAATACGTCACGCACCTGGGGGAGGAAGGGGTTTCACGATTTGTGACGAAGTGTGACATGGGGGAGAGAGGGGTTCTACCAATAGTGTGACGTCACGTTATTTGAATTTATGTCTTTTTTTTGCATCCAGATTTTATTTTCCGCCTGTACTAGTCTAGTCTTGCTACTATAATAATAAAATACGAATCTATAAGATTTTATATTATTATTATTATTTTATAAGATTTTTTTTCCATTAACGGGCATTTCCCATTATATTAGCAGCCCGAGAAGAAATGTCTCTCATCGGCAACATTGAAGAGTAGTGTCATCCCTCATGGACCATGGACTGAAATTTGCATCACTACCAGTGAAACTTAATTTAAAATAGTATTCGTTGGATATTGGACGACCTAGAAACACCTGGAGAAGATCAGTTGAGGTCGAGGGTATGTCATTAGGCAAATCGTGGAGACAGTTAAAGGCGATGGCGGCGAACAGGACGAGGTGGAAAGTCGGCGTGGTTAATGCCCTTATTACCCCGTTGCCGATAGTTTGAACGGTTGTCCGGCCAACCCGTGAAGAAGGGCCGTGGGCGCCACGTACTTGAAATTTCTTGAACCGCCCTGGTGTATTTTATTTTCTTTTACTTCCCACAACAAGCACGAGTTGTGGAAATCAATTTCACACCGGACCACCGACAACGGAAATTGCGACGCGAATCTGGAAATATTGCGGGACTAACGCGAATATACGGAATCGGGCAAAAATAGAATAATACTGTTTCCACGTTATAATACTTATATTCACTGTTAATTTCACTTCAAACTTTAACCTTTAACTCTAAATGCAAACACTACGACCGGCCGATATTTAACGTTACTTATCACTAAACTTATGTTAACTTAATTCTAAACTATAACTACAGCCTACTTACGTTGGCGGAAACTATTTCCTACTCTACCGTCGAATTCACTCTTCTCGTCGATCGTTGACTCGCACACTTTCCGCAATCACTGTACCACTGAGACCACCAGAATCTTCGCACAATCTCTTTTCTCGTCTTAGAGCTTCCGTTCTTATCCGTATCGCTGCCGTCGTAGAAACCACCAGAATCTACGCACAATCTCTTTTCTCCGTCTTAGCTTCCGTTCTCATCCGTAAACCTGCCGTATATCTCCGTCGTAGAAAATCACCAGAATCCGCCAACACCTTTCCAATCAGACAACAATCGAACAAAAGAGGGTTCCCATTGTTTTCTCGGGGTTTTTATGTCCTCTTGTTAACGGTCACGTTCCTATAGCCGTTGCCGCCATGGAAAGTTACCACGGTCATCGACCAGATACTGCCTTACGTCACCAATAAGCCGTTGTCGACGTATAAATTCACCACAGCTTGTTATGCTAGGTCAAGATCAGCTGCATAAATGCACTATAACTGACATTATTCGGCCAGGTGACCGATCCCCATGGCATTTCTGAACTCTTCTTCCGGACGACTCGATGGCTCAGTCGTCTAATCGCTCACCATTCCATTGGGGTCATGGGTTCAAGTCCCGTCCACGTCATGGCTCTTTTTTTTTCCGTGTCATAATATTTCCGCGATTTCTTCTTTTTTTTTGGCTCGGATTAAGGTAGTTTTTCGACGAAATGTGCTTGTAAACGCCTCGCTTCCAACGGGTACAATGTGTGTATTCCGCGCAATTTTCAATCGGACCAAGTGTCGGTTGGTTTTGTGTTCGAATTCCGTGACCTTGACGACGACGACGAAGCTGTGCCACGACAACATTAGATAAGTGTTATCATCAATTTATTCCTTGTGATGTGGTACTTTGTGGTTTCTTCCTATTTATTGCAGATCCAAGTCGCCAAACACAGGACGTAATCGCCAGCCGTCGTTATCCCTCAATTCGTGGTCGTTACAAAGGTAAGCTAAACCTCAAATTATACCGCCAACCCTAACATTCCGCCATAAATAATCCTAACTAATGAAGTATCCAATACTATGTTTACAATATTTCTTTCTTTTCAGATTCGCGATGCCACGATTCCGTAACACCCTATGCCCCACAAGGGGTTGACAGGACCCAGAGAGAGATTTGTTGGATATTAACTGTTTAAAATAATAAAATTAATAAAGAACTATTTATTAAATGAGTTATATGAGTTTACGTGTACAGAACATGTTTGAGTAAGTTTAATTTAAATTTTTACCATAAAGATTGAAATGTGAAAAATGCAACGTGACGTATGGAGGGATCTAGAGTTGACGACGTCTAATAAGGGGGGAGGGAGGGGTCAAAAATAGGCAAAAATCGTGTGACGTATTATGTGAACGGCCCGTAACTCAAATCTACAAAACAAAATTTGAGAGAAAAACCTCAGGTTCGTTAACACCACCACACAAAACATAAATAGAAAAAAAATCAAAACTACACCACACTTTGTTTTAGGCCAACTAGACACTAAAATGAAAATTTTTAATTAAAAAAAAAACTTTTGTTATTTTGTAAAACTACAAACCTTTATCCATTTTTTAAGTTATACTCGTATGATTCACGTTTAGCACAAATGACACTACTGACTCGAATAAGACAATTAATACTCTCGTAATGATCGGTTTCGCCTTTCTTCGAAAATATATAGATACTCGGTACGTATAAGCTTCAAACGCTGCGCTTTTCGGATACAATTGCTTTTCTACTGGTCTCTAATAGTAAATATTATAACCACATTAAAATTGACAACGTGTTTTCCAAGATTTCCTGTACTTAATTCACTAAAGATATAAGTTACACGAATACTTATTGTACTAACGTGTAATATGAAGACAATGCAATTGTAACAGCTCATGCACAAAAGATAAATTACAAAGCTACGATCAAAAGATTGTTCCTGCACGGAATTAAGCTATTTGAACGAGTTATAATATTTTTTAGCTAGAGGTTTATGGCGATTTAGATGATAGTGGGGCGAGTGTGTGCGTAGGTGAAATTGTCATAATTGATAGTAAAATTAAAAATAACAAGATATCTGAACTCATAAATGGGCAGTTTATTTTGAAAGTGTCGTAAGTCACGTTGTGTTTAAATTAAGATAGTTAAATGTTTGTGTTTTAACAAGTTTAAAAATATTGATGGAAATTTTTGAGAAGATTTATTAGTATTTGTTATCTACGGATTTTTTTTTATATGAACAATTTCCAATATTTATTCAAAAATCATCTTTTTCACCACGAGAAAGTCAAGGATCAGAATATTTTTCAGATCCGAAGGGGAACATTTTCAAACTCGAAAATTGACAGTTGTCTATATAAATTTTACCCCAGGGAAAAACATATGGAGGAGAATTCGAGGAAGGTCAAATTGTTGTTGATCCGCTCGCAGGAACGCACCCATTGCCAACATTCCGTTTGCCGACTTGATAGCGTTACCGAAAGGGGTTAGGGCAATTGAGTAATGCGCTGAATACGATTCTCCGCTTTACTTGCTTTTCATCGATTTCGAAAAGGCTTTCGGTAGTGTGAACCAGGATTCTATTTAGGCGGCCTTGCGCAGGAGAGACATCCCTGAGAAGGTTGTGGCAATTGTTAAGGTAACCTATGACGGCACGAAGTATCGCGTTCTGCATAAAGGTAAGGTGTCGGGAAACTTTAAGATTCGCAGTGGAGCTCGGCAGGGATGCATCCTCTCACCGATCCTATTCCTCATAGTGATCGGCAATGTGTTGCATGCAGCCCTATCCAGACTCGACGGAGGAATTCAATAGACTTTGACATCTTATCTACAACATCTTGACTACGCTGACGACATACATATGCCTACTCTCCCACAAAATCATGGATCTGTCCGCAATGGCGTTAGATCTCGAGAGGGAGGCAAGCAAGGTTGGGCTAAATATTAATACCAACAAGACCAAGGTTCTTAGCCCGCCATTGCGAAAAAGAAATCCGACACCTTTTGTCATCAATATTAATGGGCAGCCTGTGGAGAAGGTGAACAACTTCGTCTACCTGGGTAGCATTGTTGCCGAAAATGGTGGTATGGAGCAGGACATCGCTCGTTTTATCAACCAGGCTAAATGCGCATACGACATGTTGTCCAAAATCTGGCAGAGCAGTTATCTCAGCATCAAAAGCAAGCTGGGCATGTTTCGCTCCCTGGTGCTGTGTGTGCTTTTGTATTGGAGCATTTCGTGGAAAGTTTTCGTAAAAGTGAAAGCTGCAAGTTCTCGTCAACTCATATCTTCGTCGTCAGACGCGCTATGCCCCGCTAGGGGTTAAGGCAAAGTAGTAGTATATCTTCGTCGAATTCTAACAATATTCTGGCCCGGAACAATATCAAATGAAGAGCTAAGAGCGCGTTGACATGATCAAACTACGATTTGACAAACTAGCATTTGATGAAAAGTTGAGCACCGTCCAACTACGGTTTGACAGAAGCACAAGACATCAAACCAGTTTGACAAGGGGTTGGCACGTTCAAGTAGGTGGTTTGTCAAACCGTAGTTTGATCGTGTCAACGCGCTCTAAGACGGCGCACGGGTCAGATGACAATCGGTGAATTGGTACGCAGGCGAAAATGGCAGTGGATAGGTCATACATTGCGGAAGAGTGATAAATGTATTGCTTTGCATGCCATGAAATGGAACCCCATTTTCAACCAAGGCCGACCAAGAGGGGGTCCTAAAATCACATGGCGTCGATCTGTGGCAAAGGAGTGTAGGGCGCTGGGTAAGTCTTTTGGGGAGTTGCGCCCCATTCCCCAGAACAGAGTACGATGGCGCGCAGGAGTAGTTGACGCGCTATGCCCCCATTTCTTATTAAGGTGTGTTCTTTGAACATTTATCTGGTACGGGTTAGGGTGGATCCATACATTACAACAACAACTTAAACCTGTTCGTGTCAGTGGGGTGGTTAACCGTAACTCAATAGATTGTACATGTGATGTGAATGAAACCGAGGATTGTAGCTATGTCAGGGGGCATTGGTCTCTTTGCCTTCATGAGGGCACGCTCAAGAAGAGGAACACAGGAACATCTATTCCAGTTTTTTGGATTAATACTTAGACCACAGTGCCCTGCCTACTCGGAGAAACCGAGAGGATATTGTACAACAGCTCGCTGAGGACACTCGAAAACTTGAAATATGGAAGAGCCCTAGTGATATCGGAGGCTGTGACGAATGGTCGGGTATAGACCGTCCCGGGCACCTACGTATCACAGTCTCTTTAGCTAGTGGTGAGTTTGACGTGCGCTAGGCAGCTAGTACAGCCATCGGTAATTAAGAATTTTTCCTAGCTCTTAACCAACGATAGCAAAATTCATCGTCACATTCAGTCTCGCTCATGTTACAAAAAAAAAATTAAAATATGCATGCGTCTGCTTCGTTGCGGGGTTACAGATGTAATAGTTTCTTCTTCTTCTTTGCCCTTTCATACCACTCTGCGGCTTCGCGTTGCTCTGCCTGTGGTGTTGGCACTTCGCCCATTCTGGCGGAATAATCTCAGCATCCTTCTGCAGGCAGCACGGTCTTGGATCGTATCATCGCCAAGATTAACGCGTTGTTGTTGCATTTTCATCTGATCGATCCATGTGTGTTTCCGTCTGCCTCGGCGTTTGGATCCAGCAAATGGAACATTCGTTGATAGTGCCTTCATGACAGGGTTCTCAGGCGGACGCCTTAGAACGTGGCAATACCAATCCATACGACGATCTTCGAGCTTTTCAGTGATCGGTTGCTCAACGAACAAGCTGCCTCGGATGTAGGTACTTTTGATATGATCCTTTTTGGTCACACCGGCTGACATCCGTAGCATTTTCATCTCGGTCGCGGTCATTTTGCTTTCATATGTCTTGTACATAGTCCAGTATTCAAACGCATACATGAGTGCGGGACGAACAACCGTTTTGTACAACTTGCCCTTAAGCTTTCGTGGCATTTTCTTGTCGCAGAAAACTCCACAGTTTTCTCGCCACTTCATCCAACCGACGCTGATGCGATGTTTGATGTCGTCATCGCAGGTAGCTTCTTTGTTGACCATCGAGCCCAGGTATTTGAACCTTGTACAGGACTTCAACTGCTCTCCTTTAATGTAGATATCTGGTATCGGTCTCTCTGGATCTGAGAAAGGACAGCAAAGATACGCAGTCTTTGATATGCTAATCCTCAGTCCATGATCCTCCAGTATCTTACACCACTTGGTCAGTGCAGCCTGCAAAGCAACGATGTCTTTGCTACCCAGGACAATGTTATCGGCGAAGAGAAGGGATATTTCCAGGCCGTCAGAGATGAGTGTTAATAAATAGAACACGATGATGTTGAAGAGCAAAGGACTGAATACACTGCCTTGGTGAACTCCGACTTTAACTGGAAATTCTTCAGATTCATCTAACTTTCGTGGTTGCCCCATCATACATGTCTTGTATCATCTTGACATATGCCTCGGGGACCTTAAGGCTCTTAGGGCCACCCATATCAGATCACGAGGAACTCTGTCGAAGGCTTTTTCCAAATCGATGAACACAAAGTGCAAGTCCGTACGTGCATCACGATACTTTTCCATCGTAACACGTATGCACTGAATAGCATCGACTGTGGACCGACCCTCCACAAAGCCGCATTGATTGTCATCCAACCGTACAATCTCTTTCAATCGATTGCAGACAACCCACTCGTAAGTCTTCAATGTGTGAGATGTTAACTTGATTGCCCTATAGTTGTTGAGCTTGCGTGAGTCATCCTTGTTCTTATAAAACCGGAGAAGGAAGCTTTTCCTGAAAACGTCAGGCATCGGTTCCCCTCTTTTAATTTTGTTGAAAAGAACAGTGAGCCATCTAAGCCCGACATGATTCATCTTCAACCAAAATTCCAAGGGTATTTTGTCCGGTCCGACTGCCTTTCTGCGTTTCATCTGCATCATTGCCTTCATCATCTTCTCCACTGAAAAATCAGCGATATCAGTGGTGTTTGGCTCCAGAGCTTGAAAAGCTTCTCGCGGAAATTCTTCGTTCAAAAGTTCGTCAAAGTACTCACGCATTCTACTACAGATTGCAGTATCTTCAACCAGTAGTACTCCTTGTGAGTCTTCAACG
This sequence comes from Chloromyia formosa, assembly GCA_964017055.1. NCBI lineage: Eukaryota > Metazoa > Arthropoda > Insecta > Diptera > Stratiomyidae > Chloromyia > Chloromyia formosa. Next base: position 14,644,290 of record OZ024817.1, read on the forward strand.
TACTTTGACGTCTGAATCTCTCGAGCGTTTCTTCTCCTTTGGGCTGCGACCTTATAAATCCTGGCATTGTCTTTAGGTTTCTCTTGCAATGACGATCTCCCATCCGCCGTAATAGATAGATAGATAGATGTAATAGTTCGCTAACAGATTCAAAAGAAAAAACTGTCCATTTAGAATCCTATCATCTGCTAACACAGGCGCCTCATAATTGGCGTTTTTAGGCTAAATGCGCTACTAAACGCTACACCCAAGAGAATACCAAGAGAGGGCGACCGCTAGCGCAGTGCGTTGAGGCAAGAGTCTCATATTTGACTACCGGCGTTTCGGGTTAGAGTCCCGTCCACGACGACGTTCGTGGTCATGGATGTGCAGGAGGTGTATGCTGGCAACTGCATTCTCCCAAACCAGTTTATGCCAACGAAACGTCAACTGCGCCACATGGAACAGTTGACGCGCTATGCCCCACAAGGGGTTAGGGCAATTGAATAAAATACGTTGTGTTAAAGAACAAAATATGAAACACATCATGTTTAACATCTATTTTCGAAATCTTTGGCATAATAAAAAATTACAACAATTTGAATTTCTCTTACATACAATACATTCATGTACATTATACTGAACCACCCTTTCAATCACAATCTAACCATCCTCCACTGCCGGTTTCCTATGTTTCTTCCCAAATGATTCGCCATCGTCTATTGTTTCGGGTAGGGGGAATCCTTTCGTCTCGGGCAAGGCAAATACCAGTGCGGCTCCAACCAGCGGTGTCAGCCCAAATATAAATGCCGGCAATGTGTGGTGCGAGAACGACAGCCCGGCCACAAAAGGAGCAATCATTGATCCTACCCTAGCCGATACGGAGCACAAACCGATGCCTCCGTTACGAACCACAGTCGGAAACAGCTCTCCGGCATATAAATAGACAGTCGGGAACGATATGCTCATTCCGACAATTCCTGCCGAAGACAACGCCACAATTGCCCACTTCGTTTCCTGCGAAACTAAAGCTATGCACAGCATAGAGATTCCGGTCAGTGTATTCGATGATATCAATGTGATCCTGCGTCCCAGATATTTCATCATGACGATACATATCACAGTGCCGGGTAGTTCCAAAGCTGCTCCAACGGCTACGTTGACAAAAATATTTCCACCGATTTGACCCATGTATTGGGCGACGCCGAAGAACGCCAAACCGCAAACGAACCAGTTGAAAATCATGATTATGCTCTTCTTGCACAGATTCGGTGTCCGGAATAGGTCGGTCATGTCGCCCTTTCCAACGATACCATCGTTAGTCTTTCGTTTAGTCGCCTCCTCCAGATCGCTTCGGATATGTTCGGTGGGAAGCTTATTCTGCTTGGCTGCAATCTCCAGCACTTTGGCCGCTTCTTCCAGATTTCCGGTGGTATAGAGCCACCTGGGTGACTCAGGTACCAGCCAATAGTAGGAAATCAAGACTACCGATGGAATGGAGATGGCAAATTGGAAATATCGCCAGTCTCGGATATAGTATGCAAACAAGGGGAGCAGCAAGTGACCAGCATTGAATGGGATCTGATATACCACGGAGAAAACTTCACGCCATTTGGGACCTATGATCTCCATTACTATGACGAAGCTGGAAAAAATGAATTGTTAGTAAGAGAGTGTCATATATTCGATGTAGACATTATACCTCGTGCACATTGTTCCACCCGTTGCCATAGCAGTTATGAACTTCAAAAGACAGAACAACCAAAACCATGGTGTGAATGCTGTAAGGACACCAGCTATTAGTTGAATAATGACGGCGCAAACCAGAGGATTCCTGCGGCCCAGTCTGAAAAGAGAAAAAGATAAACATTAGTATGGAAAACCTTTGACTACTCTACATACTACTTACTTATCAGCCCATATTCCAAAAAGAATATTTCCGACCAGGATGCCCAACATAAATATGGTTTGCGATAAATTCGACAGGTAGGCATCGTCGCAGATCAGATCCCATTGTGTAACAATCGTTTCTGTGAAAATGCTACGATTGTACTCGACTTGATGACACTCGGCCGAACATTTGTCGACATCGGGAGGCTCTAAGCATTTGAATGTCGTTGGCGGTGATAAGAAGATGATTCCCATTTGATGCCATGCCACAGGAAATTTCAGCAAAAATATCACAGCACATACCCATATATGCCAGAAGCCCAGTTGACCCATGGCACTTTGAACGGGATCCAGCAAGCGTTTTTCATATTCTTCTTTTTCTGAAAATTGAGAATAAAAAAATTATTAATTATAATATTGGTGAACCTATTATGGCGAGTTTTTATACAAAGGCGCGTTCACCGTTCACCACACAATTCGTCAAGCGAAGAAACTTCTAAGTGTGTTCCCACACTTGCGTCCAAAATCCAAAATTTCCCCGTCGATGTATGGATCCGACGGAGAAATTTTGGAAACTCGGATTGTCCACGCAAATGTGTGTCCATCTTAATACTTTCGATAGGTAGTAAGAATGTCGGATGATTTTTAGGGTTTTTTAGTAAAAACAAAACCCTTATGAAATCGGTCATGCGTCCATCTGTCCGTCTGTCTGTCTGTCTGTCCATGGAAAATCTCATGAACCACTGAAGCTACGTATATGAAATTTTGTGGGAATATGTAGAATTATTATTATAAAAGCGATTCGTTGTAATAGGCTGACTTTAAGGGGAGGTCCCCATAGAGGGGAAATGAAGGTCAAATTTTTTTTTTCATCTGGTATAGGCAAGTGGGGTATCATGAGAAAGGTAACACCCAGTTCATTCCATTTTTGGTATTTTCATCAAATTTGAAAAAAGGAGAAAAGAGGTAGAGGGGAAAATATGTGATCCGAGTTTGTCCCACCCCCCTTGCATTTCGAGACCGTTATACTTAGAAATATCAAAGTTTGCAGGAAAGCGGCATTTCGCTAGCATAGAAACCCAAAAATCGTAGAATTTTGATATCATATCAAAAAAGGTTAATAATAGTACATTTCTATAGTTGCAGTTAGCACACCCCTGCATCCCTTAAACGCATCGCAGCTCAAAAATATTGATGGCCAATGATAACCAACACTATAGGCAATAATGTCTCGAAGTTTCATTACAATCATGTAATATTTAATAATAGTACATTCATTTAAAGTTAGGCATTTTGACAATATCCACACACAAAATACACCCACCGGCCTCATAGGTGTGAGCACTACTTTCATGTTGTTTTTCGTAATGCGAATTGCAGTTATTTAATTAATCATTAGGGTTTTGTAGAAAAACAAAACCCTTATGAAATCGGTCATGCGTCCGCCTGTCTGTCTGTTTGTCTGTCTGTCTGTCTGTCCATGAAATATCTCCCGAATCGCTGAAGCTACATGCATGAAATTTGGTGAAAATATGTAGAAGTACTACAATTCTCTGAAAAAAGTGATGCGTCGTAATAGGTCAACTTTAAGGGGGGTCTCCATAGAGGGGAAATGAAGGTCGAATTTTTTTTTCCTTTGGTATAGGCAAGTGGTGTATCGTAAGAAAGGTACCGTCAAGTACATTCCATTTGTGGAATTTTCTTCAAATTTGAACAAAGGGGAAAAGAGGGAGAGGGGAAAATATGTTATCCGAGTTTGTCCCACCCCCCTTGCATTTGCAGACCGTTATAATTAGAAATATGAAAATTTACAGAAAAGCGGCATTTTACTAACATAGAAAACTAAAAATATTAGAATTTTGAAATCTCATCAAAAAAGGTTAATAGTAGTATTTCTATTGTTGCAGTTAGCACACACCTGCACCCCATAAGCACACCCGAGGTCCAAAATATTAATAGCCAATGATAATAAACACCATAGGCAATAATATCTATAAGTTTCATTACAATCATTTAATATTTAATAATAATACATTCACTTAAAGTTGGCATTTTTACACTATTCATACAAAAAATACACCTACCGGCTTCGAAGGTGCGAGTACTACTCGCAAATTGTTTTTCGTAGTGCGAATTGCAGTTATTGTTACATATTATGGTTAATTACATTTATGAAAGGGGCGATGTGTCGTAATTGGCCAACTGTAACGGGCGGGGGAGGGAGAGTGGGGGCGAAATTAAAGTCAAATTTTGTTTATCGACTGGTATAGGCAAGTGGGGTGTTGTGAGAAAGGTAATGTTGAGCACATTTTAGTTTTGGCATTTACTTTAAATTTGAAGATAGGGGAACAGTGAGGAAGGAGAAAATATTAGATCGTAATTTGCCAACCCCCCCCCCCCCCCCCCCCCCCCCCCGTACATTTCGAGACCGTTACGGTTAGAAAAATGAAAACTTTAAGGAAGGTGGGTTCCGAATAGCATACAAAACGGAAAATAATGGAATTTGTATATCTCCTCAAAATAGGTTAATAATAGTTTATTTCCATAGTTATAGTTAGCGCACCCCTGCATTTCTTAAACACGTCCGAGATCAAAAGTACTGGTGGCCAAGGATAACCAACACCTTAGGCAATAATATATTCTAAGTTTCATCACAATCACGTAATATGAATGGGCATGTAAGATACTACGAGTATATGAAGGGTCAGACATTTTTGTTATCATTTTTTTATGCATTTAAGTAGTACCAAGAAGAGCAAGGAGCCGATACTTACATACCAAAGTAAGTGCTTGCTACAAAACCCTCGAATTTCGGGCATAGCCCTCTATATTCCGGTTTCATTTTTTTATACTTTGAAATGAACCATATTCTAATCTGGTTATGCTGCTTCTACCGACAGATTGAAGGCAGCACCTGATGAGTTGTGATCTGCCCATTACACCTGAACTCCGATCAGTGGCATAGCTAGGATTTTGTTTCGGAGGGGGTCCACACATTCGTTACCAGAAATGTTAATATCCCACATATTAGGTCAACTATGCCTCGAATAAGGACTGACTCAACGGTTACGGCTTTTGGCTATCGTACAATGACAAAGATTGGATTCTGGAATGTGCGTACTCTCCTGGACAACGGATCAGAAGGTCCCCAGAACGCATGATTTCTTCAATTAGAGAGTGAATTTCTGAGGTATAAATTAAACATCTTAGGAGTTAGTGAGATAAGATGGTGGAACAGCACTGTAATGTTGTACTCCGGTAAAGCTACCGGTAGTCGTCGTGAGTCAGGTATGGGGCTCCTTTTAACCAAAGCCGCACGAAACTGTCTCTTATCCTGGGATCCGGTCTCCGACAGTATCATGACCGCCAGGTTCCGGATCAAAATGAGGAACACCTCAGTAATACAATGTTATGCTCATACTGAACCCGATAATGTCTTGACAAAAGACTGCTTCTACGAAGAACTAAACGCCGTTCAGAGCAGAACACCTAAAGGTGATATTATAATGGTTATGGGAGATTTGAAAGCAAAAGTTGGCGCTGATAACTATGGGCTCAGACATGTGATGGGGAGACACGGTCTCGGTGATCGTAATGACAACGGAGAGAGATTTGTAGAGTTCTGCAACTTTCATAGTCTCTTCATCAGTGGTATGTACTATGTTTGTTCTGTGGATCGGCGCAGAAAATCAGATCCACCATTTTGCCATTAGTAAAACATTCAAGAGTTGCCTCCTGGACGTGCGAAACAAGAAGGGTGCCGGTAATGGGATGGGAAGAGACCATTATCTTATAATCGCTAATGTTCGATTGCGTATTGCAGCCGTGCGCAGCCCTGGCGACGAAAGATCCAGGGGCCGTAAATTTAACACCGCTCGATTAAAAAATCCAGCTGTCTTAAAACAATATAATGACCATCTTGCGCAAAAAGCAGCTGAGATAACTAGTCACCCAGATATAAATGAAAGCTGGAGTGCCATGAAAAATGCGTTCATTGATAACGCAGATTCCATCCTTGGAACAAACATGGATTGCCGAAATAAGCCCTGGATGTCCGACGCTTCATGGCAGCGGATTGTTGAAAGAAAGGAGCTGAATGTTTGTTTGGCTGCAGCATCAGACGAAAATCGAAGCAGCATCGAACTCCTTTACCATCAGAAAGCTCGAGAAGTTCAGCGTAGTGTGCGACGCGATAAAAGATTTTATGCGAATTCTCTTTTAGCCTCAGCAGTAGAAGCTGCAAGAAGTAACAACTTAAACGCCGTATATGTCATCAAGGAGTTTACATGTCGTAACTCCTGCCAACATCCGGTGAAGGATAGTGATGGAAAGCTACTTATCTTGAAAGAAGATCAAATGAGGCGGTGGAAAGAACACTTCGCCGGGGTCTTGAACCGTGTAACCTCTGGCGAAGTTCCCCCTCATATACGTAGATAATTTGAGGTTGAGATTATCTTAGGTTGAAATTATCGCGACTGTAGTGTACATTTTTTTTAATCAAAAACCACTTGTTGTATTTAGTTCTAATTTAGTAGCCTTCCCACTCCGAAAAAAACACTCAGAAGTCGTGTATTTCGCGAATCATGCGCATTACGCGCGTATGTATGTGATATTATGTTAATTGCCTCGAGCCCTCCAGGGGTATGGGCTCGTCAACATCTCTTGCATTATACTATACTATTACGTTTCAATAGCAAACAGACAGTGGACCCGTTTTATCCCCTCCCTCTAAATGCATTCTTCTAAATTTGGTTTTGAGATTTTCTAAACAACTATTGGCCCACGTTTCTCAAATTGAAACTAATTAAATCACTGGTTCCCAACCTGGGAGCGATCGCCCCCAAGTGGGCGATTTGGGTTATCAGGGGGGTAATAAATAAGTGGGGGGCGATTTGGGGGCGATGAGTATTCAAAGGTGAAAAATTAAAATAGTACTGTACAGTAGTACCTGTAGGCACTACTCACACGGAGATACTCAAATCTTCCAGCGACTGGGCCAACCAGCGACTTCGAGATCGGGCATGTGTAATCAGACGGTGGCACTCATACGGAGATTTTCCAGTCGCGGATATTCGCCAACTGCGCGACCGGTGGCTAGGAGATTGGGCATACTAGTCTTCGAGCCGTGCAGTCGCCAAGTCGCAAGTTGTGCGTGTCGTTTGACTGAAGTTGTCATTGTGCAAGGCTATTGCTTATGTATCCGCGGGGTCGGCTTTCTTGCGGGGACCGTGTGTTTACATGTCGAGATGTTGATAGCGAAAAAGGTTGACATTGTCGACGGTAAGAAAATGGTTTTCGGGTTGTTTGTGGATGTGCGGGGTCGGTTTGCTTGCGGAGTACATCATTTCACATGTCGCTGCCGTATATTAGTCCAGGCTATGAACGAAACTTTGTGTGTGTTTATGCAGTGCGCTTTGCAAAATGTGTAGTGATAGTAGTAGTGATGAGGATATCATAATCCAATATTATTATTTCCGGGTATATCCAAAATCTTCCCATTGTTCTCTTTTTGCGCCGGTAATATTGGATTACGATATCCTCATCACTACTACTATCACTACACATTTTGCAAAGCGCACTGGATAAACACACCCGGTTTCGTTCATAGCCTGGACTAATAATGTTCCTTTAAGCAACAATACTGTTTCCAGGCGAATTGACGAAATGGCCACGGACGTTGAATTGAAACTCACCAATTTGTTGAAAAAAAGTAAATTTGCATTGCAGATTGATGAATCAACTGTGATTGATAACAAAGCAATTTTATTAGCTTATGTGAGGTTTATCAATCAACAAAAGGAAATTACCGAGGAAATGTTGTTTGCTAGAACTTTGATTACTGATACGAAGGGATCGTCGATTTTTAAAGTGGTGCAAAATTATTTTGAGGAAAAAGAGATTCCCCTAACAAATGTGAGCGCTTGCGCAACAGACGGTGCTCCTGCCATGTCAGGTCGTCATGCTGGGTTTCTAGCCCACCTTAAGAAAAAAGTGCCAGAGGTCATCACTATTCACTGTGTCATTCATCGTCAACACTTAGCTGCGAAAAAATTGAGTGGTGTCCTACATGAAACCCTACAACTGGTTATTACTTGCGTCAACAAGATCAAAGCTAATTCCCTCAATGACCGTCTGTTCCGACAACTTTGCCACGAAAATGATGAGGAATTCGAACGCTTGCTGCTACATACGGCCGTGAGGTGGCTTTCCAAAGGAAACTGTTTGCACCGTTTCTTCGAATTATTTGACACGGTTACTGAGTTTCTCGACACGTCTGATCCTGTTTTAAGTGAGAATTTGAAGCAACGCAAGTTGGAACTTGCGTACCTTACAGATATTTTTGAAAAAATGAACGAAGTCAATATAAGGCTTCAAGGAAACAAGATGAACCTTATCAAGGCCAAAGGAATTATTTCATCATTCATCGCCAAGTTTGATATTCACAAGGTAAATATTGGCCGTAAAGAGCTGATTCAGTTTCGGACCCTTAAAAAGTGTTCAGTGTCAGATAACGAGACTCCTGAACTCCCAGAAGACAAAATCCTAATTTTTACTGATCACCTTGACCAGTTAAAAACTGACATGGAATCAAGATTTGAAGATTTGACCAAGCTACAAATTCCGGATTGGATTCTAGATCCGTTTTCATTTGAAGCTGTGGATAAGCTTGATAACTCTTTTCAGACGGAGTTTCTAGATCTGAAGTATGATTGTGAGGCGAAAATCATTTTCAAGCAGAGCGGTTACGAGCTAGCCTGGGTGAAGCTTATGGACACTTATCCACAACTGTGGGGAAGAGCTCAACCACTTCTCATCTCGTTCCCGTCAACATATTTAGTTGAAAAAGGATTTAGTTCTGTTGCCCAGCTCCTCACAAAACAAAGAAATAAGTTGGACATTTGCCTCAAAGGAGACTTGCGCCTGAACTTGACGAACATAAAGCCGGATATTCAAGCTTTAACTGAAATCCACCAAGCACAAGGCAGCCATTGAAAAGGTAAAATAAAACAATAACAAGGTTCTCAAACTTTCATTCATTTTTTCAAATTTTAATTGTCAACTTTCTTAATTTTTCCAGATTTCAATTTAAAAATGAAAACATGCACTCCTGTTTTTTAAATGTACGTCAATGATTTTAATTAATTATTTCGCTACTTTGTTCTTAAAAGAAAATTTGAAAAAATGTACATTTTATTTTTTTTTGTCTCTTTTATTTAAGAATGACAGGATAAAACTGCTTTGGTTGTTTATATATATTGTAATAAAATTGCTTAAAATAATAAAACTGCTTTATTATTTACACTAAACTTCAAATTAAAATTAGGCATACATTGAAAATGAAAAGGGGGCGATAAGTTTTAGTCAACCTCCAGAAAGGGGAGATGGGCCACAAAAGGTTGGGAACCACTGAATTAAATCATCTTCAAATTCATCTCTTATAATTTTCTTCATGGGATTAGTACTATTCTCTATATTTGCCAAAAAAAAATAATTTCAAAAGAACTTTCTCTGAACGCACGGAACTGATTTTGGCATTGAATTGTGGCAAGTTTGATGCACTTTTATGCCTACTACAGACAATGGTCCATCGCGATGGTGACTTTTATGGCCGCCATCACACACCAGATGTCTATTTAAATATTGTCCGTCCACACAATGGGCTTCGATGGACCATCAGGAAATTGAGCATAGTGGGCCATTGAAATTTAAAGCTGTCGATCCGTGCATAACGGATCGCGTACGACAGAAGGTCGGTAATAGTAGCATTGGGATAATTGTGTAGTAGCCTGTCAGCTTAAACAAGCTATTTAAAATTGCGTACGCGATGGGCTATCGCATGGAGGAAAATGGCTCTCGAAGCCATTTGTGGCCATCCCATGGCCCATCGCTGTTGATAGTAATAACGGTTACGCGCCTTTTGCCACTGAATGCCATCCACCCGTCCACACAATGGTGATGGCTTCAAATGGCCGGGGATGGGCCATTGTCTGTAGCAGGCATTAGAAGTAACTTTGGATGTATTTTGATGATATCTGTTTTGTATTTGAATAGGTACAAAATTGTTATATGTATTTTTCAAAATCTTCCCATTTTTCGAGTCATAATTGTTCGCCAGGAAAATTGAACGAATAAATACTATGGACTTCACTTTTGACTTATCGTAGAAACCGGATGATGGAGCTTTTCACTTTATATTTAAAATGAACATTTTGTTTTGTGGTTATAGTTGCACCGACAATTGGATCATCACCTCCAATCTGATTTCTTATAAGTGTGCTTTTGATTTATTAATTCACAAATACATATGTTAACCACATACACACTGATCAAATCATTGTATCTAATTATTATAGACTGCAAAAAGGGGAAAAATACCAAGTAGTTTTGCATCACTGGGCAGTTTGAGATAAGGAAACGGCAACATATTTCAAAATCGAGCAAAAAGCACAGCCATTCAATAATAGCGTCATTATACTCCACAGAACTTTAATACACTCATGATACATACTGTCTAAAATCCACTTAATTTTCCAAAAACTCTTTGAATAAATCATTTTGAAGACATTTTATATTAACCGACTACCGCCCAAAATTAAATTAGTTCACTAATATAGTAATCATCACACACACTGTTCACGCTTAAAAACGTAAATGACATTCGCCAGTTTAATTTTAAAATTACTGTACGGATATTCATAACTTCTCTTCATTACCCCTCATATTCTTCCAGTCTGCTGAGCAGGTAACTACTAGAAAAAAAAACTAATGGTGACTGCACGAAAATGAAAATGATTCTCACAGACTGTGTAGTAAAAGGTACCAAGCAATTCTAATGTCTACTCGTACTATTCTCCTAGCATTTTCAGTTTCGAAAATGTGTCTGTTTTATTTTTATTACTTTTTAAGCCAAAATTCAAGGTAATGGTCAAATTACAAAGCGCACTAGGCGCAATATCGTAAAGCATATTTCTGTACTCGTACATACGAACATTCATTGTACAATTCATTGCGTACCGAGATGAGTGCTAAATAGGCCAGTAAAATTAAGCCAATTTGGGGGCTTTTTAATAATAATTAGGGAAAGATCTGGAAATAATGTTAATCCCTTTTATAGATACTGAATACATGGAAACTGAGTTTGCACGGTCGTAGAAGGTGAGCTTACATTTTGGTGGGCGAAAATCCCATAAATTTGAGCCACTTTTTTAATATTATCCTTATAACTCCTAAACGGTGCCTCAGATCGAAAAAAATTGCTTTAATTAGGGTGGTTTCAATTTTTCATATATTGTTTGAGTTGGTACATTGTTTAAAAATTCGAGTTTTCTGTTTCCCCCCACCACCGCGGACCCCGCCACCATATTGAAAATGTGCCTAATCGTTTGGCTTGTCCTGTTTCTTTTCAGTATCTCCTAAATTGGTCCCGCAAGAAATCTTGTGAAACTTTATTTAACTGGAGTAATTTACCTACAATTTGAGACTAAAATAAAACTTCTAGCTGTTATACTTACCAAGATAGAGCTTTTAAGGCATAAATCGATAAGCAGGCATTTTTGAATTTTTGCTCATAACTGCTCTAAAAATGGCCCGAATTGGAAAATATTGGCCACGTTAGGCTTACAATCAAATTATCCTCAACTTTTGTACATAAGCTTTTCCATTTGGAGCATCCGTTTCAAATATCTGTGAGCTTGAAAAGTGATAAAGTGTGGTTTTTCTCCGAAGCCTCGAAAATTGTCGTTTTTTGCCTATCGATTTTGACTACGCTACTGAACCGAATGTCAACTTTGAGCAGTGCATTGAACGCAGAATCGAACGGTCTTTAATAAACTCAGGTAACTCTTTTTTCGATCTGAGCTCCTCCTAAACGGTGAGTTATAAGGATAATATATTATTTAAAAAAAGGGCACAAATTTCTCGGATTTTCGTCCACCAAAAGTCAAGCTCACCTCCTACGACCGCGCAAACTCAGTTTTCATGTATTCAGTATCTATAGAAGGGATTAAAATTATTTTCAGATCTTTCTCTAATTATTATTAATAAAATTTAATTTTATTGGCCTAAAAGACTGGCATTTAAATATATATACAAAATCTAAAAATAATTACAAAATAAGTAAAATCGGTTTCACTGAATTAGACACCCATATGATGTAAACATAAACAACACGTGCTGCGCAGAGATGAGTGGAACTATAAGAAAATTAGAAGAGTAGTGTATCCGCAATAATAGATAAAAAAAAAAACATTTTAATTCATGGGAATATTCACAAGCCGGCCATACACATTTTTATACCCTAGACTTTATCAAGTTTAGGGGATATTGTTTTCGTCACGACGAAAATATGTAACACCTTAGGAGCTCACGCCCACAGCAAACTAAACTATTTAGTAATCGCTGTGTGCGCGGCCTCATAAAACACCGTGTGTTCTATTTTTCTGACTGAACTATTTAGTTTTTCTGCGAACTAAAAAGTCTGCCGTGAACACGAGCGCTAAACGAGGCCCCGGAAGTATAAGAATGTTTATATATAAATGATCAGGGTCACCTACTGATTTGATTTAGCCATGTCTGTCTGTCCGCTCGCACGATAACTTCGATAGAATGAAGTTAGAGCCTTGAAATTTTGGTTAAATGTTTGAAGTATGACCTAGTTGGTTGGTATTAAAAAATGGCATGATCCAGCCAACAAAACACCCACCACCCCTACATATGTAAAATAATTGAATTTATCTATAACTCCCGATCGAAAAAATGTGAAAAGCTCGAGAGGGTAATTTTATACCTTCTTGGAAAAATCAATCAAGACTCGACTCTTCAATCTCTGGCTCATCAATGTGCATGCCCCCACTGAAGTTAAAGAAGACGCAGTAAAAGACGAGTTCTACGCCCGCCTTGAAACTCTCTTCGACTCACTTCCAACAAACGACGTCAAATTGCTGCTGGGAGACTTTAACGCGAAAGTCGGGAATGAAAGTTGGCATCGGGGGACCTCTGGAGGCCACAGCCTCCATGAAGAATGTAACGATAACGGCCAGCGACTTATCGACTTCGCCTGCAGCAGGAATCTAGTCGTAAGCTCTACGTGTTTCCCGCATCGACGCATTCACAAGCAGACCTGGAAGTCTCCAGACGCACATACCGTCAACCAAATTGACCACGTCCTCATTTGCAGGAGATGGGCGTCTAGTGTCATGGATGTCCGCTCCTATCGAGGAGCAAACTGCGAATCAGATCATCACTTGGTGAAGACGACCTACAGATGTAGAATCTCCTCAGTGCACCAGTCAATAATCAGCCCTCCCAAAATCTTTGCGGTTGATAAGCTCTTAAGTGATGCTACAGCGGTGGCGTATACTACCGCCCTTGAGGAAAAACTATCACCTATGCTACACAACATCAGCAACACAGGCGTCCATGGGTTCTGGGAAGAACTCAAGGGTACCATCAAGGATGTCGCAGAGAAGGTCGTGGGATATAAAGCCCGGCGAGCGCGAAATGACTGGTTCGACGAAGAATGCAAAAATTCACTTGACGCGAAAAACGAGGCCTACAGACAATGGATTCAACGAGGAACCAGAGCCAGAAGAGAAAAATATGACGAGCTACGGCGAATATCGAATAGAATAATTAGACGTAAGAAACGTAAATACCTTGTCGAGCAGTTGCTGAACATAAACGAAAACTTAGCTAATAGGAACACCAGACAAGCGTACAAACTAGTAAATACAATTAAGAACGGCTACCAACCCAGGACTAGCCTTTGTAAGGACAAGGATGGAAACATCATCAGCGACACCGATGGTATTAACAAACGATGGGCCTCTTATTTTGAAGAGCTTCTAAACCGACCATCTAACATCCCCACACAGGAAGCTCTCGATGATATTGTTGATCTAGGCCCACCCATTCAACCCCCGACAGTAGAGGAAGTTGATCTCGCGTTGCGGTCACTAAAACGAAATAAAGCGCCGGGCGCTGACGAGATCCCAGCTGAACTGCTAAGATTCGGTGGAACGAGTCTAGTTGATGCCATACATCAATTACTCCTGCGAGTATGGGAGAACGAGGAGATCCCAGACGATTGGCGCAGAAGCATCATCTGTCCAATCCATAAAAAGGGAGATAAATTGCGGTGTGAGAATTACAGGGGCATCTCACTAGTTTGTACGTCCTATAAAATTTTGACGAAAATTCTGGAAAATAGAATAAAACCGTACGCAGAACGAGTCATTGGCGAATATCAAAGCGGTTTCAGACCTGGTCGCTCCACAACCGATCAGCTCTTCTCAGTCAAACTGATACTCCAGAGGAGCTGGGAATACAACGTAAACGTATACCAAATCTTTGTCGACTTCAAGCAGGCATACGACAGTATCGATCGTGGAGTACTGTACAACATCATGCTGCAATTTGGTATACCGGCCAAATTAGTGCGACTGACAAAGATGACGATGACCAACTCCGTCTCACAAGTCAGGATCCAGAATAGACTTACTGATCTATTTGAAACACGCACTGGTTTGAAACAGGGCGATGGACTGGCACCGACGCTCTTCAACCTAGCACTGGAATACGTTATTCGGGCCATGAATATGGACAACAGCAAGACGCTACTCATCAAGTCGACACAATTAGCAGCGTACGCCGACGACATCAACATCATGTCCCGAAGATTGGCTGACGCAGAAGAACTTCTGCATACGCTCGATACCGCTGCAAAAGAAGTTGGATTACGTATTAACGAGGGTAAAACTAAAATAATGATGCAATCGGTGACAAGGACACCTGCACAACCGAGCATCAACGTGGGGGACCTCAACATCGAGTTCATGAACAACTTCATCTACCTGGGTTGCAACCTGTCAAGGGACGCCAACGAAACTGACGAAATCAAGCGACGGATACAGTTAGCTAATAAGACTTTTTCTCGGTTCTCCCCATAATGAAATCGAAACATGTGCACAGAAACACGAAGCTCCGCGTGTACAAAACCATTATACGACCAGTGCTATGCTATGGCTGCGAAGCATGGACCCTAACTCAAGCCTCCGAAAACATGCTAGACACTTTCGAACGTAAGGTTCTACGGCGAATTTTCGGGGCTGTTTGCGATCGAGATGGATGGCGCATCCGGTACAACCATGAGTTGTATGAAATGTACGATGAGCTGCAAGTCTCGAAAATCGTCAAACTACAACGACTTCAATGGGCAGGGCATGTACAAAGAATGGACGACGATCGCATGCCTAAGAGAGTAATGAATGCAGAACGAGTCGACGGAGCGAGACTGCGAGGACGACCGAGATCTCGTTGGGAGAGCTCAGTAGGTGTGGACGCCGCGCAGCTGCTGGGCTCCCAAAATTGGAGGACGCGGTCACGTGACCGAGATAATTGGAGGACAATGATCCAGGCGGCCAAGGCCCGACGTCGGGCTGTCGCGCCACGATGATGATGTTGGAAAAATAAAAATCGACCAATTGGAAACTAAAGGTACTTTTTTACAAAGAGCCCCGTATTGCCCTACTTTTCACGTTTTTTGTCTGTAACTATTGAAACCAATTGACGTAGACAACTGATTTTTGGCATGCAACCTTCAGATCAAAACCTGCTTCAGTTTTAGTAAGATTGGCAGAATTCGGCCAAAGGAACGCCTACCTCCCCTACAAATGACAAAAGCAAAAAAATATTCATTTAACTCCGATAACTTTCGATAGAATGTCACTAGCGAGTTGAAAATTTGGTGGGATGTTGGAAGTAAGATTAAGTTAGTTGGTTTAGAAAATAGGTAAGATCCGCTGGAAGCAGCCCCTACCTCCCCTACAAATGATGCTTCGAATAGACGGTGACTTTCGATAAAATAAATCCTGCAAGTTGAATTTTTCGCCAAATGTTTGTAAAAGAATACAGTTGACTGGTATTGAGAATTAGCATAATCGGGCCAAAAAGACGCCTACCTCCCCTACAAATTGTATCTCAAATGTGTGATAACTACCCATAGAATGGAGCTAACTGGTCAAATGCTTGTGGTATGGGTTAGTTAGTTGATTCTGGGAATGGGCAAAATCCTATCTCCTACATTAAGTTGTGGTAAAAAGGACTCACTCGTCTCAAATAGCGCCCACTTTCCCTACAAATGTTCTTTCATTGTAGCTTCTTCGGCTAACTTCTGCTCAAACTGACCATATAGAAAATACACTTTCAATGATGGCTGACTGTTGCATATTTGAAGTTTTGGTGTCACCACTAAATCTGCACAAGTCTAGGGTATATACGCTTCGGACTGATTTTTTCACGTTGGTTCGATTTAATCGAAAAATTGCACAAAACAAGAAGCGTTCTAAGAAATACAAGTAATTACTGAATTTTTCCGACCAAATAACAAAACCTGAACAGGTATTCACTTTTTGTTTGTCTCGATATTTTGAGTTCATTACAAAATCAGTTCTCATGCTGATTTGCTACTTCCAGGATAAGTGAAATATAGAAATCATGATACAATGGCTTAAAAAAATGAATAATGATGACGAAAATTCTGGTAATCAGAATAAGATATAAGATGGTAATCAGAATAAGTGCGTACAACACGCACTTGAAATTAGCAAATTCAGTAACCGAAAGCTGAGGAAAAATCGAAGTAATCATACACAAAACTATCCGAGGAGCTGAATGTGAAAGATGGCGGAAACGACGCAGAAAACTGAAAAAATGGCAGCACCTGCATAATGGCCGAGAAACCCAACATAAACCACGAACTCAAGTAGCAGTACCTAATTTCGTTATAAAGAAATCAACAAGATCGAAATGCGGCTACTTAACAACGGACTAACGTTCGCATTTCCGCCAACAAAGCCAAAGGAAGAAACAGCAGTGAATAAGCCGCGATAAAAAGATTCGATTTCGATGATAAGGATGAAATCAGGGTGGGGGTCGCAAATATACTTACCAGACCTACTACGCTCGGGAACGATTTATCACAAAACGACAAAGTGACGCTAAGATCACTGAAGGATAAGCCTGTATATTATCTAAAGGCAGATAAAGGTAATAACGTGGTAATGATGAACAAAAAAGACTACTAATAAACTGGCGAACGGGAACTTCCTTCACCTGAGAAAAGACCCCCTCCCGGATTCCATCAAGAGATTAGACAAGGCCCTCAAAGAGACAAGGAAAACATTCCCGAAAATAATAAAACTACGCATGCCAAATCCATCGCTCCCCCGTCTGAAGTGTCAACCCAAAGTTCACAAACCCGGCAACAATTTAAGAAAAATAATAGCTGACTCGAACTCGCCAACATACTTTATTGCAAAACGGATCGTTCAAGAAAGTCAATCGTTGAGAAACCCGTATAGCCCGCACTCAATACGAAACAGCTTACCGTAAAGCTGCAGAATGTGGAAATCAAGGAATCAGAAATCCTCGTATCATTTGACGTAGCTGCTTTGTTCCCAAACACACCAGTTAAACAGGGAATTACTGAACTAGAATCATGGCTCAACAATTGGGACTCGACTATTGAGTGGAAAAGAAAAGTGAGGGCATACATCAACCTGCTCACGATGTGCATAAGCGAGAATTATTTCACGTTCAGAAATAAATATTATAAGACAATAGCAGGGGTAACCATGGGCAACCCTGTTTCTCCACTGGTGACAGAACTAGGACTGATGCCGAGACTATGGCTACGATATGTAGACGACGTGATTGCAATCATCTACAAAAATAGGATCGACGAAACACTGGCAGCAATAAACAGTCTACACCAAAAAATCAAGTTTACCATCGAAACCGAAGTAGAAGGATCTCTACCATTCTTGGATATGCGAATTCTAAGAATGGAAGGCAAACTAAGCTTCGAAATATATAGAAAGAAGACCACTACACAAAGGACAATTCCAGCATATTCCCACCACACTAGGTCACAGAAAATAGCAGCATATTGTAATGAACCACCTGTAATGAGCCATATTATGGTCTGGTAGTGCTGCTCCCACCGGCAGATCGAAGCAGCACCTGATAAAGAGTGATCTGTTGGTGGTACGAAACCAGAGGCCGAGGGTCCCATTACACCTGGACCCAGGTACGACCGCGTGGGCGTCTGATCCGTCCGCCAACCATTCCATCCTTATCGACTATTTTTTTTTTCATTCCCCATTTTTACCTCCCCTGTTTGTGTTGTCTTCCCCAGGCCTATGAATTTTTGTTAATACGTAAAGGACAGGGGCAACGAGCGGCGAAACCCCCCCCCCCCCCCCCCACATCTCCCGAGCTGAGCTACAGCAAGCATAGGCCGCTGCTTAGCTCGTTGAGAAGCCTTTTTCTTCGCCAGATGGCACGGCCCGACCTTCACGGTCGTTATGCTACCTAAGGCTCCGACCCCACGAGTAGCTTCGGATGCCCACCAAACCGTCCATTACAATATAATGCAATAGTTCACCACTAACAGAAGAAGGATTTGCGACAGAAAAACAGTACATACTGGACACAGCACTAAAAAATGGCTATACTAGCGAAGACATCGAAAAACTCATCCACAGAAAACAACGACAACATAGGAAAAATGAACTTACAACATTAATCAAACAAAATGGCCTGACAAACGAACCAAAAACGCAGCAGCTCTACGAAATTAAAAACTTCCTTCATAAATATAATTGTCAAGCTGTCGGATCAAGCCGCGACTCGACGCTGAAACACAAACTAGGCAGCGAAAAAGACCACCTTACCAAGAAGGAGAGGAGCGCCATCTATAGGATAACGTGCGGATAATGCAACAAATGGTACATAGGCCAAACAAAACGATTAGTCAGAACAAGATTCAATGAGCACATAAAGGAAGCCGGGCGCCCGATACAAGGAACATCGATTCGATCATCAGTGGCATCCTATATTTAGGAAGAAGGACACCACACAGATTTCGATAATGTTTAAATAATATGACACAATATGAAAATTTCTACGCTCGATCCATGAGAAAGCCTAAAAATTCTGCGAGGCGACAAAAACTCAACCCTGAACACGGACGAGGGCAATTGCTCGACGAGATTGATTAAGTGTGTCATAAAGGATAACTCAGGTATTTATAAACAGGTATATTTATCTTAAAAGTTAGAAATATAATAGGTATAAATAGCAATATCCTAAACCATAGACCTTAATAGCTTTGTACTGAAGAAGGGAGCACACCAAATAAATATATTTGTAGTTGGAACCCAAGCTATTCATTTGTTTTACTATATTATAGCAAAACTCCATGACGACAGCCTGGAGACATTGTTCGACTCACTTCACAGATTTCAGTGCGAAAGTTGGGACCGAGAGTTAACCACAGGAGGACATAGCCTCCACGAGGAATGCAATGACAACGGTCAACGACTAATCGACTTTGCATGCAGTAGGAACCTTGTCGTGAGCTCAACATGCTTTCCGCACCGAAACCTGGAAGTCTCCGAAGACACCCACCTTCAACCAGGTTGACCACGTCCTCATATGAAAAAGATGGGCTTCAAACGTAATGGACCATTACTTGGTAAAGACAACCTATCGGTGTAGGATCTCTTCAGTGCACCATTTAAGAATCTGTCTTTCCAAAATCTTTGTGCTTGACAAACTCTTGAACAATAATACGGCGCAGACATATACAGACGCCCTTGAAGAAAAACTGACACCTATGACAATATATTCAACATGCAACTAGAGCCAAAAAAAATATGGCAAGCTACGGTGAATATCAAATAGAATAATTAGACTGCTGCAATTGGTATAATATAAAACTAGTACGACTAACGAAGATGACCAACTCACAGGTCAGAATCCAGGACAGGTTGACTCATCCTTTTGAAACACGTACTGGTTTGAAGCAGGGCAATGAACAGACGCTCTTCAATCTAGCACTCGAATACGCCATTCGGGTAATAAATACGAACACCAGCGGAAGTTGAACTACATATCAACCAGGACAAAGCAAAAATAATGAACCAGGACGACAGCACAATTGAGCGTCAACGTCAGCATCGAATTCGTAGACGACTTCATATACCTGATCGCTGATCAGCAACCTATCAAAGGACCCAACGAAAATGACGAAATCAAGCGACGGACACAGCTAGCAAATAAGACTTTATTCTCAGTCCTCCCAATAATCAAATCGAAGTATGTGCATAGAAATACTAAGCTTCGCATATACAAAACCGTCATACGACCGGTGCTATGTTATGGTTGCGAAACCTGGACCCTTACTCAAGCCTCCGAAAACATGATGAACACATTTGAACGAAAGGTCCTACGGCGAATTTTCGAAGCAGTTTGCGACCGAAATGGATGGTGCATCCGGTACAACCATGAGCTGTACAAGCTGTACAATGAGCAGGAAGAAGAATCGGCAAACTACAACGTCTACAATGGGCCGGGACAGACCCGGTCAAAGCGTAACTAAGGACGCAGGCTAAGAAATTTTGGGGCCCTTCCCCGCACCTTCTCCAGACATTTTTTTCATGATAATGTTTGCATGGACAAGGGCGGTTGGGAGAGGGACGTTTTCAAGCGCCACTTTTGTCCAAGCGGTTTCGCTTCAACTAATATCGACGCCGCATGGAAAAAAGCAGTTGTGAGAGCACTTTTTTGTCCGGGCAGTTTTGCTTGGTACCAATTATCGTCGGTGCATTGCCGGCTTTGAATACTTTAGCGCACTGTTCATTTAATAGAAAATGGCTCCAGACTTTTAGCTAAGTCGTTAAAGTTACATATTAGACATTCACAGGAAGGCGCGCTTCGAAATCTCTGTTTTTGTTGTTCTGTGGCATATTCTTTTAGCCAGCCCCCCTACCGAAGACCTGTAGAAAATTGTTCACAAAATAAACTTCACTTTCATTTCTTGTCGATGAGGTACCAATCTTGTTTCTAGGTTTATAGAAGTCAATGTCAATGTTATTCTCTTTCTCCCTTGGCTGTCTAAACAAAATAAGCAGGGCAAATACCCATTATGAAATAAGACTTGTTATAAGGAAGAGCTATTGAATGTCAGTGCCTACTACAGAAAGGTGAAAACAACGATCGAGGATCGCGGATTGGATATTGCAAGTAAACTCCCGACACTGGTAGTTTCACAGGGTATCCATGTCGTGTTGCCGCCTATGATGCAAAAGCAGCTGATGACAACAACATACTCCCAGTCTGTTGGGAAATACATATGTGTGGGAAAGTGAAGTTTACATGGATGGGATAAGGAATAAAAGAGAAAAAAAAAATTTACGGTATCTGTAAGGCAAAGCGAACGTGAGGTGTAAATGTTAGAACTGAACCTTAAAAGTTATCAAATGGCGCCTAAAGTTGGGCACAAAAATTGACCGTTATGGTTGATTTCAGTCCCTGGATGACCGCTTTGCGTACTCAGGGCCTTACAGACTCTGTCCATTTTTTTCATTTTTTAGCCCTTATCCATGTACCCATTCCTTGTAGAAGAAGTCTGATCTGATCTACATAGTTAATAAAGTCAAACCGAGCGGTCGACTAGGCGCTCAGTACCGTTAGTTAAAAGGCGCAAAAGCCGAAAGCTCGAAAATTTTGGGCGCCCAATGTAGGTTCAGTATGATTTTATCTAGTCACTGAATCTGAAATGGGCCGCGAACAAGTACGGGTAGCCTTTAGTCACAACACTAACCTTAAGGATACCTTATGATTTCTAAATGTATCGTTTGATTAATTAGATCGGTGATATCGCGCCCCTACATAATGACACCCTGTTCAAATGCACAGTTTGCACATGCGACTATGGTAGAGCCAGGCGCGTGTCGGTAAGTCACTATCGCACTGGTGAATGAAGCCCAAGATTCGAAATTGAATCGTTCGCGCGAGCTAATTTGAATTGTGAGAATCACATTTAATCGGATGAATCGCGAAATATTTATAACTAAATGGAATAACGCCCTTTCGCCCTGCTTCACCTTAGCCTTTGACCGGCACTGGCAGGACATGTACAACGAATGGACGATGACCGCATGCCTAAGAAAATATTCAGTGTAAGATGCGCCGACGGAGCAAAGCTGCGAGAAAGACCAAGAGCTCGTTGGAAAGGCTCGGTAGATAAGGAAGCCGAACAAATTCTGGGGGTCCGAAATTGAGAGACGCGGTCACTTGATCGAGATAATTGGAGGACGATGATCCAGACGGGCAGGGCCCGACGTCGGGGTGTTGCGCCACTATGATGATGACCATAACTTCCATACCATTCCAGTGGTTTACTGAGCATACAAACTTGTACCTTCCATAAAACCCTTCAAAAATGCAAATAATCACCTCTTAATTTTCGCTCCTGTCGAGACGTCGCCATCTCGATACCAAGCGACGTTTCGGAATCCGTCATTTTGGTCACCAAACAATTCACCACAAATCACCACAACAGAATAGAAAATCCAAAGTCTACTATAATGCACAACGCACTTTCAATCCTCCCGATGGTGTATCTTTTGCGATAACCGTGATCACCTCTTGCGATTCACATGCCACTTTCGATGCCAACCACCCCGAATGCTGAGTCCGACTGATCCACAGAGTCAGATTAAAATCAGTTGGCTGGACAAAATGACCTCAGGAAGGTCAGCGTATGCGCCTACTGCGGAGTCGTTTCAATCAAACTCATGGACCACGCTTTCTTTGCCGAAAATTACTACAATGGTCGGCTTATCCATTGCCTATAGTGAAACAAAAATCGCGGTAATAGATTATCACCCGCCTGCGGGGATAGTTCACAATGTCGGAGACATCTTTCCGGCTTTATTGAATGAATGGCACTAATGGTCAGTGTGGTGGTCACTGGCTTATCACTGAGCGGTCAGCGATTTGTACGATCTAGCCGCAGTTTTAATTGAATTCAACTCAATGTGCAGCATTGGATTTGAAGCCAAAGCAGTCAATTCGCCACATACTCGTACGCACATGAACCTAATCTATGACTATTTCGCCAGTAAATGTAAAATCTCATTTCGATGGTTATCTCGAGAAGATCTGTGCATTCGCGGTTTTTAGCGGAACCAACCGGATTAGCAGGCTATCAAAGAGTACTAAGGTTATTCGTCAGTCGTTACGGGCACTCCTAAATCAACGAATCAATAGTACAATCATTTACATCATTCAGCTCGCCTTTTTCACTAAATCATGGACTACATGCCAATAAAGTACATAGCTAACGATTTTCTAAGCTCTACTGAAATAAGATTTCATTTGTTCTGATCCAGACCGGACAGAATGTTCTCAGTTACATTGATGTCGCGGTATTTAACGTAATTTCACTCTTCCGGTCATGCAATCGAACATTGGGATTGTTAGCTATTTTTTAACGATTTTATAAATTTGTCTTAAGAATGTTCGATCATTAATTAGTGTCATCTTCAATGGCGGGTCGGGAGGGAGACTTAGGTTACACAGGGTCGATTGACTGTTTAAATTCATAGACGAATGGACGCCACTAGTTCAGAGCTCTCTGCTTGACAATTATGAAGACCTTCTGAAAATCACCCAGCAAAAAGTATGGCTAACCAAGTAGGGTAGATGTTGAAGCGTTTGATCGACACATACTTACGGTGCATTATACCAGCGTATCTTCTATCCGCCTCCCAGCACGTCTACTGGAAGGGCCGATCAGTGGACACGGCCTTGCACTCTCTGGTAGCTTTCATCGAAAGATCCCCCTGCAAGGAGTATTCGCTGAACTGAAGGCAACCAACGACTGGATATCAAGGGTGCTTTCAACAATGTTAAACCAGGGGCTATCACTGATGTCCTCTCGACTCTGTGCGGAAATGACTCGCTTTCCAAGTTAGTACACCTGATGCTTATATCTCGCGTGGTCTCTACTAGTCTCGGCACATTATCTGTACGCAGACACATAAGCAGTGGTGCCTCTCTCTCCCCTCTTCTCTGGAATCTGGCCGTCAATAGGCTGGTTCTAAGTCTGGAAGGGTTGGGATACAAAGTTGTCGCTCATGCGGACGATATTGCCATCGCCATCTGGGAGAAATTTTGTAATGAACCACCTGTAATGGACCATATCCTGGTAGTGTTGCTTCCACCGGCAGATCGAAGCCAGGACCTGATGAGTAGTAATCTGTCGGTAGTACGAAACCAGAGGCCGGTACTCTTTGAGGAGATGTCGGATATATCTTGGAAGAAATCACTGCCCAGTTCTTGATGTCTGATTCTTGCAAGAGCCGGGCATTTACACAAGAAATGGATCAGAGTTTCTTTTTCTCCTCCTCCTCATTTCTGAGAGCTTTGGCAGAACATGTTGCAAGGTTTACCCAATCTGGCCGCGTGCATTCCCAACGGCCAATGTCCCGTTGTAACCGCTGTAACTTTTGCGACATCAGAACGGGGTCTCTTCAGAATGGCATTTGTTTTACGTGCATCTTATGTTGGCCATAGTTTCTTATAGCCGCCATACATTATCCGATCCGTCGCCCGATCAATCGGCCGATGGATCGCCACAAAATGTCAACTGATCAAAAATTATACGGAACTGTCAAAAAAATCGTCAACGATAAACGCATATACGGGCCGATCCATCGGCCGATATTGATTTCGTGCGACGGATCGGCCGATCGATCGGTGTGTGTGTGTGTATGGCACGTTTTAGACGTGCCACACGTTGTCAGTGCGGCCCATCTTTCACTAGCCCGTATCATGAAATGTGCATGAATATCCTTCTTTACGGCACTAAACGGTGGGTGGACGACTCATGTAGTGCAGAGCCCTGTCTCGTATAGTTCAGAGCCCTATCTCGCCAGTTGATCGGCCCTCTCGTTACCCTCTATGTTCCTATCTCCTCGAACCCATAGAAGAGAAACTCTGAAAAGGTCGTCCAGTCCAGCCAGTTCACTGCGGCATTGTTTGACTATTTTCAATGAAATTGTTATTGATTCCAGAGCCTTAATCGCGGCCTGGCTATCTGAGAACGTGGCGACATTCCTAGTGGTTCCTGTGCTGAGCTTCAGCATCCTGCACGCTTCCCTTATTGCTAGCACTTCAGCTTGAAATAGGCTTGCATTGTCTGGGAGGCGAAAAGACATTGATGCACTGAAATCCTCAGAAAAGATCCCCGCACCGACTCGGAAATCCATTTTAGAGCCATTTTTGCAGTCGTATCTCCCGGTCACCTCTCCCTCACTCCATTCCGCTCTCGTTGGGAACCTTGTTACGAGGTGCTTGTCAAAGTCTACTTCGGTGACGATATAATCTGTTGGCCGCTGCACGCGGCGTTGAATTTTATTTGTAGGTCTAAAGTGAGTAGACCTAGGATGATATTAAGTGCGTCCGCTGGAGATGAACGCATAGCTCCCGTGACTGTGATACAAGCGGTTCTTTACACTTTGCTCAATAGGTCAATGTTATACTTCCTACGAAGAGCTGACCACCATACCAGCGCTCCGTAAGCGAGAATTGGTCGCACTTTAGCCGTTGGTACCAGTTTTAAAGAGTGGCCATTAAGTTGTGGGAGTGGAAACTCCGGTATTTTAGTCTTTGTGGTAAAGAGGACTAGCACGGTTTTTATCGGGTTCACACTAAGGCCGCACTCTACAGTCCAAGTGTTTACTATGCTCAAAGCTCCGCTCATGATTTCGCTCATCACGGTTGGGAACTTACCCGAAACCAGAATTACCACATCATCTACATTTGCAATTACTTTGACTCCTGACGCTTATAGCTTTCTTAGGAGTCCGTCCATTGCAATAATCCAAGCAGGGGAGACATCACCCCACCTTGAGGGGTTCCCCTGCGTACGTATTTGGTAGCTTGACATCCCCCCAGCTCCGATTGAATCGTTCTGCTTTTTAGCATCACCACTATCCAGCTGCTAAAACAAGTCTCCAACCCAAGCTCGTTGACGGACTTGACTTGAATGATAGCAGTTCGGATGTTATTAAATGCGCCCTCAATGTCCAAAAAAGCGGCTAGGGTATATTGTTTGTAGTATAAGTCATGCTCAATCGTGCGTACCACCTCATGGAGAGCCGTATCCGTCGATTTTCCTTTGAGGTACGCATGCTGCCCTTCTAAAATTGGCAATTTTAACAACATCTCCAAGACCTGGGTACATGGTTAAGTGCAGCTTCTGAACATGGAAACTAGCCATGGCAAAATGTACTCCAGGCAAATGCCATCAAGTCCCGGAGACTTGTACGGCGAGAAACTGTTGATGGCCCAAGTCGTTTTCTCTTCTGTGATTACTGATGCTATTTCCTCCGAAAAAAAGGACTGTTCAACTGACCTGTCGGTGACGCAGCGGTCCTCGCTGCCCGGGAAGAGTGTTGTCATAAGGAGTTCAAGGGTCTCAGCCGCCGATTCGGTCCAGGCTCCGTCCGGTCTCTTGACGAATGACGGACAACTATGGCTTTTTGAAAGAATCTTGTGCAGCCTTGCTGAAGCTTCAGTGCTCTCAGTTGACTTGCAGTAGTCTCTCCAAGACTCCGTTTTGGCGGTTCTAATGGCTTTCTTGTACAATATAATTTCAAGCAGTCCTTGTATGGCTGCCAGAACTTATGTTTATAACAAATGTTAAAGATATCCCTAGTTAATTTTCGTAGTTTGAACAAGTCCTCGTTCCACCACGGAGGAAGAGTTTTTTTGCTGTATTTCGCGAAACACGAGATCTTGTATCCCAAGTTCATAGCTTTTTCGAAAGTCTCGATCCTAGACTCCAGCTCTTGTATGGACGCTAAGCTGAGGCTGGTCGTCTTTGAGAGTTTGGAGGTTATAACCTGTCTAAACTTGTTCCAGTCGATTCTCTTGGGATTCCTGTACGGTTTAGCCTCCTCTACTTTGAGAGCGACCGTGAACAGTATCCAGCAATGGTCCGAGAATAACTTTAGGTTAGAGACCTTCCAGTCCTCCACACTAATGGTCTCATTATTATCCATCATAAGCGTAATTTCAAGGACCTCCTCCCACCCCTGAAACCTATCCGTGCTAGGGAAGGTGAAGGTGAGGGTATTTCCCCTATTACTATACATAAAAAGAGATTGTTGTTAATGATATAATCGAAAATTGACTCACCTCTCTCATTCGTTGTAGAACTTCCCCACAGGGCGTGTCTAGCGTTGGCATCGCCTCCCACAAGTAGGCCGCATTTCCTAGCAGCCGCTGCTCTGGTTACGTGAAGCAATTCCTCGGTGAGTGAAGGTCGATCGTCGGCCATGTAGCTTGTAAATTAGTTATCCAAGGTGTGGTACATGGTAGGGCCAACGCGGGATGGAGTAGTGGCACTACATATCATGCAACTAAGTAAATATGGCCCAAGCTGGATCCCAACCGATCCCATGGGCTACTAATGCAGAGTAGACAACATTTAAGAAATGTGGTGGGGCTTATCACTGGGCACTGCATAATCAGGTAGCATGCTAGGAAACTTCGGCTTCCACAAAAGATTGCTGTAACAGCTGTGGGGACGAGCAGGAGGAGGAAAGTTCCTCTCACCTTCTATGTTCTCGACCTGCTCTGGCAGAACGTAGGAGGGACATTTTTGGAGCCTATTTTTCTGCCGATCTAAATAATGTTTAATTTATCGTTTCATTGTCAATTGTCAGCTCTGGTTGGTTTGACAATTGGAAGGGATTTAGGTATGCTGAATCTGGTGGCTATCACAACGGACCCAGCGGTGATCTATCTTGGGTCGTTGTGCTTCAGACTCAATCGCACTACCGCATACGCCACCAAGACTAATATATAATGGCTTCCGAATAATGCTTTATATGCTAACTGTCCCAGCAAAAAAACGTGGTTAACTACGTTGGGTACGTACCTAGGTTAACTAAATCATGAAAATCGTACGTTCCGAATGGCTAAGTAGTTGCGTACATACATGGGTTACCTAAATCATGAAATTCGTAGCCCCCGCACCATGGTCATCATCATCATCGTAACGCAACAGTTTAACGTCGAGCCCTGGCCGCTTGGACCATCGTCCTCCAATTATCTCGATCCAGTGCGTCCCCCAATTTTGGAAGCCCAGCAGTTATTCGGCGTCATCCCAAGCCTTCCCAACCAGCTCTTTCACCATGGTCACAGCATTCAAAGATTATAGATCTTAGAAATTCTAGGGGCTGAGTGAAAATGGTGGGTTCGCCAGGGTAGCTATTTAGCTTAGCCATTCGAAAACTACCCGTTACCGGGGGTACGTTTTTTTTGCTGGGGCAGTTAATCACTGACATTGGGAAAGCTGTATCATAAGAGAAACCCCTAACGAAAGATCCTTTTATGAGCAAAGTAAAAAAAAAAATACATATTCATATTTTTTTACACGTTTTCCTACACTGAAATATCTTCTACTGTATAGAAAGTATGCTCCACAGATACTCGTGTCTTCATACCACAATAGTACCTTCTATCCACGTGTATAAAGAAATAATGCAAAAAAAACTACCTCGTTACTTTTGATTGAATCTGTGGCACTTAAGCTTTACATGCGCCTCAATAACGGACAACAATACTCATATGTTCAGCTCAGATCTAATGTCTTACGGCACCAATGATAGATCGTATTATTATGTCATATTCCAATCATATGTGTGCCTTATACCAAAGACGTCAAAATCCGGTACCAAACCGCCGAAACAACTGTCGAAAGATATTCTCAATTTCTTTTTAAGTCTGCAGCTAACATAAAAAAATAATTGGAAAATATGACCATGATCGTCATTCGGAATAATCAAAGCAGCATTTACGCCACTTATCGTATTAAACTAATTCGCAATTTTTCTAAACGCAACGGAGGAAATCCACGCAACGATAGAATGTTATTCTACCTTTAAGTTCACCGCACATTATCGAGCCGAGTAAAAAAAAGCCTCGGATTGGACGGATCAACAACGACGCCCACGCAAACGTTTAACTGATTATTCTTTCGGATCCTGGAATGTACGCTCCCTGAACAAAGCGAGGGACCGAGAAGTCCACCCTACACAGGTCGAGAAATACCAACTGACCATCACTGCAGTCCAGGAAACAAATAGGCTTGGCAGCGAGATTAACGAGAAGAAATCGCACACAATTTTATAAAGCGGTAAACCATCTAGACACAAGGAGTTTGGAGTGTGATTGTTCACAATGAACGCGTGAACAATCACCTAACCTCGGAATTATATCCGTACTGTGCGCGAATTACGTCCACAAGTCGCAGTTAACGAAAATCAGCTGTTCAGCCAGTTATAGTCAAATCTCTTGTTCGCGTTCTTTTGACACATTTGAGCTGTGAAAAACTGGCTTCCCAGCAAACTTGAAACACTTTTTTGAATTAAGAATAGAAATATGCACTTCCAAACGCATAACAGTAACTTACAACAAAACAAATGGTCACCTACAGTTTTAAACCACATGCCTATTGTGAATTGATATTTCGCGGCTCGTTGATTGCGACAAAGTTGAACTCGTCTCAACTTTTGCGACGTGAGCGACGTGTTGTTCGCGCACAGTATACTTATCGCCATCTGAAATACATTGGTTCAACTTTATTTGACAGCAGAAGCCGCGTTGTTCGCGAATACTATAATTCAGCCATAAAACCGCACGTTATTGACTTCAAACCCATCAATTAAAGGTTGTGTGCGGCTCGCATTAAGACTCGATTTTTCAACCTCTGGCTCATCAACGTGCACGCCCCCACTGAAGTGAAGGGAGAATTCGTGAAAGACGAGTTTTACAACCGCCTGAAGACATTGTTCGATTCGCTTCCAACAAACATTGAAATGAGATTTCAATGCGAAAGTTGGGAACGAGAGTTTGCATCGGGGAGCCACAGAAGGACACAGCCTCCACAAGGAATGCAATGACAACGGTCACCGAGTAATCGACTTCGCATGCAGTAGGAACCTTGTCGTAAGCTCAACATGCTTTCCACTCCGACGCATTCTTAAAGAAACCTGAAAATCTCCGGATACACGCACCGTCAACCTGATTGTTGTTCGCGCATACTATAATTCAGCCATCAGTCATCATAATGCTTCTAATCTGAACCAGCCGAAGCTATGAAATGGAACCAGACTCTCTGTCAAACGGTTGTTACCCATCGTCATAGAAGGGACAATTCTCAAACGAAAATTCAAAGGCGAGCACGTGTTGATTCCACGAATTCCAATGATTACCATTGATCTGCCATTCGAATTCAAACGATTGCAATTCCCGGTGCGTCTTGCGTTTGCGATGACAGTCAACAAAGCACAAGGACAGTCGATGAATGTGTGTGGCATTAATTTAGAAAATCCGTATTTCTCGCACGGCCAATTGTACAATACATCGGCTGTTCGCGAGTAGGAATATATCACAAAGCCTTGAATTACATAAATGAACTATTTAAATGGGAACAAATTGACTTTTATTCGTTCACAACAAACGTGGCTTATGGCGCCCATGTACGATGCAACCCGTCATCAGATTGATCTGACGATATTGCGATCGTCAGATCGATCGCACAGTGTACATATGTGACTATCGTTGACTATTTTTTGACAGTTACATATAATTTCGATCGTCAGATATTTTGTGGCGATCCATCGTCAGATCGATCTGACGACGGATCGCACCGTCTATGGCGGGTCTTAGAGTGTAATCCATTTCTAGAACCACACACCTCGCCACCTGTTGACTAAAAGAAAGATTGGGCGCGGGATGCAGTTCGCGGGATCAGCTCCATGTATGAAGAAAATAAGTCAGTGTAGGCGAAAGTTGCGAGCGTAACGAGCACTAGATGTGAGGGCAAGCGAAGCGAGCCATCGCAGCTAGTTCACTATAAATTCGATTTGGTTCGAATGGACTGAAAAAAAAATTAGATTAAAATTATCTAAAGTCCCTGCAACGAAACACGAAACCAAGCATCCGTTTAACGGTCATTTTTCAAATGTCAGTCTACCGGCTTTCGATTCTCCATCCGTATAAAAGAATTTTCATAGTATTCAGCTTTCCCAATTCTACTACTACAACGCGCTGTCATTTCCATTGTGTGCGTTCAGAAGGAACTGAGCAACTTCCGCTCAGCGAACATGTTCAGAAAGAGCGGGTTCAGAAGTGACTGAGCAACTTCTCCTCGGGTGAGCATGATCAAATTTCACCGAGCAAGAAATATTTCTGCTCACTGATCAGTGCTCAGGTTCTTCTTCTTCTTTTTCAACCTCACGCTCATGTTGCGAGTTTCCGAGTTTTGACAGTTATCAAATTGGTTGTTGTGTTTTCGCCGTTTTCGGCTTCTAGTTCTTTGGTTTTCGGGTGCTTTTGAATTTGTTTTCTCGTTGTTCGTGATTCATGTATTTTCCACGTTTCGGCACTTGACGTCTAAAATTGTCATCGTCAGCTTTCAGCTGGTCGATTTGTCAGCTGGTGAAGTAGCGTTCAGCAGGTGCAGACTCCAAACCGAGCAGCTCCGGAGCTACTCGCGAGCAGTTGCGGAGCTGATCGCGAGCGGTTTCTGCTCTTTTGCCACCTTCTGAACGCACTCATTATCATCCGAACTGTCACAGTGACATTCAGTCGGCGTGTAATATTTCAGGTTAGATTTTAACGTTGGACGGTAAACACACGGTCTCCAGACGTCAATTAAGCAATGTCTCTTCTTAGAATCAGGTAATTTCAATCCAATTTTCTAGTCGCCATCCGTTCAACGATTCCTTCCCTAGAAAACCAACAACGCGCAAGGGTAAGAAAATTCTTCTTGCCCGCGAACCGCAAGTCAACGAGCCTGCGAAGAACACGCTCTTCATCGAGGGCCGAAAGTGTTCGGGACCGATAAAGCAAGCCCTAAAGGACATCTACCACATCAAGAAGCCTCTCTGCAAAGTTCTGACCCGCAACAATGACATTTCCCCCTTCGAAGACACATCGTCGCTTGAATTGTAAGTGAAACGACCTGAAACCTGTTACCTGTAGTTGTACATGTGTCCCTTTTCAGCTTAACCCAGAAAAACGACTGTGGCATCTTCATGTTTGGCTCGACCTCGAAAAAACGTCCCGACAATCTGATCCTTGGCCGCATTTTTGAGAACGAACTGCTCGACATGACCGAACTGGGCATCACATATTTCCGCGGCCTGGCCGACTTCAAAAATGAAAAAGTCGGCACGTGCGTGAAACCCGTGCTCATCTTCAACGGCCCGAAATGGAATCAAACGGAGGAGTTGCGTCGTCTTCGCAACCTTCTCACCGATACATTCCATCGCGATAAAGTCGAGGCGATTCGTCTGCAGGGCATCGAACACGCTCTCAGCTTCACCGTGAGCGAAGATCTCACCATCATGATGCGATCGTATAAAGTTTTGCTGAAGAAGTCCGGTCAGCGAACGCCACGCATTGAACTGACCGAAATCGGACCATCGATGGATTTCAAGGTGCGTCGAAGTCGACTGGCTTCCGAAGATTTGTACAAGCAGGCGCGCAGACAACCGAAGGAGCTGAAAGTCACGAAGAAGAAGAACATCGATCGCGACGAATTGGGCAATGTTCATGGTCGTATTCATGTGGGCAAACAAAATATCGAGAAATTGCAAACGAGAAAGGTGAAGGGGCTGAAGAAGACGCCCGAGGAGAAGAAGGCGGATCGGTTGAAGAAAAAGGTTGCATTGAAGGCGGCCAAGATGAAGGCGAGCTTGTAGAAGTTGGTGATTTTCCATCTTGCGGGTTTTATCTGATAAGTTTGTGTACAATATTCTTAAATATAAGTTGACTCTGATTGTTTATAAAAAGTTTGAGTTTTCTGTTTCTTTGGGCGGAAACTGAGCTATGGAAACTCATTGCCAGTTAAATCAGTTGAATCCTTGCGAAGAGTATTAGAACACTTCATTTTCAAGACCGCTTTACGGTGTGAAAAGGAGTTTCCTAGGATGACGTACAAGTATCCCTTCTACAACACAGTTACACGATAAGAAAATTGTGTAAACCTCCAATAACACGACCACCGCAAGTAGTATTGCATTTCATAGAATTGGCGAGCCACTCCAATAAAACAGCGGCAGAACGGAGATCCCCAAATTGTTCGCTCTTTGAAGTTTCCTCGTCTCCATCTCCCAAAAATATTATTTACAAAAAAATAATTTTTGCCTCAAAACAAAATTTAATCTCTCTCTCTCTCTCTGCATCCTGTTAACCCCTTGTGGGGGCTAGGGCATTAACCACGCCGACTTTCCACCTCGTCCTGTTCGCCGCCATCGCCTTCAGCTGTCTCCACGATTTGCCTAATGACTTACCCTCGACCTCAACTGATCTTCTCCAGTGGTTTTTAGGTTGTCAAACGCGGCGACTTGCATCGGCTCCCTGTGGGTTCCAATCGAGGGCCTGTTTAGCAATGTTTTCCGACCCTTTTCGAAGTGTGTGACCTATCCATTGCCACTTTCGCCTTTTTATGGAGGTGTCTATCCTGTGCAGGCCCGTAATGAACAGGAGGTCGTCGCTAGAAATTACCTCCGGCCTGCGTATGTATAGGATGCGCCGTAGACACTGGTTCACGAAAGTTTGCAATTTAGTTGTTATCGCCTTGGAAGGTGACTTCCAAGTTGAACAGCCATGAAGAAGCACAGATTTTACATTGGTTTTGAAGATCCTAGGTCCAGTACGTCTGGAGATGTTGTTTTGCCAGAAAGGGGCAAAAGGGGGCGACCGGTAGCGCAGTGTGTTGAGGCATCAGTCTCATGTTTGACTACCGGCGTTTCGGGTTCGAGTCCCGTCCACGACAACGTTCGTGGCCATGGATGCGCAGGAGGTGTATGCTGGCAACTGCATTCTCTGAAACCAATTTATGCCAACGAAACGTCAACTGGGCCACATGAAACAGTTGACGCGCTATGCCCCACAAGGAGTTAGGGCAATTGAGTAGTAGTAGAAAGGGGTTAAACTGAAAAAAAGCTGCCCGACCCTTATTGATGCAAGGCAGTACATCAACATCCGCTCCACCATCTGCAACTGTAACTACACTTCCGAGGTAGCAAAAATTGTCCACTTTTTCCACCGTCTGCCCAGAGACAAATTTCGCTGTCTTCCGGGATCCAAGCTCAAGTACTTAGTTTTGGCAGCATTGATTTTAAGCCCCGCATTGCGACTTTCGCGATGCAACGGGGATTACCTGCAGTGGAACCATTTCCGTGATCTTTACGTATAGCTTATTCACTTGCAACCATTGAGTAAAGCGGAGAAGATGTACTACCTGACAAGCAATCTTACAGGCGAAGCTGAAGCATTGATAAGGCATTTATCCCCAACAGCTTGGGATGTAATTGTTAGCCGATATGACAACAAGCGGCTTATAGTAACTGCACGTCGGAATCTTGTAATGAACCATATTCTGGTCTGGTAGTGCTGCTTCCACCGGCAGATCGAAAGCAGCACCTGATGAGTAGTGATCCGTCGGTAGTACGAAACCAGAGGCCAAAGGACCCATTACATCCGGACCCCGATGCCAGCGCGAGGCCATCTGAGCCGTCCGCCAACCATTCCACCCTTATCGTCCCATTTTTTTATTATTCTCCATTTTTGACTCCCTTGTTTGTGTTGTCTTCCCCAGGCCTATGATTTTTTGTTAATACGTAAAGGACAGGGGCAACGAGCGGCGAAAGCCCTGCCCACGTCTCCAGAACTGAGCTACAGCAAGCATAGGCCGCTGCTTAGCTCGTTGAGGGGCCTTTTCCTTCGCCAGATGGCACGGGCCGACCTTCACGGTCATTATGCTACCTAACGCTCTCTCTCCACGGGCATCTTCGGATGCCCACCAAACCGTCCGTTACAATCCGCCTTCTTAGTTTGACGAATCTAGATGTTGGAGTTGGAGTTAATTACTGGGATCCTATTCTTCTGTACATTTGGCTAAGGAAATCGGATCGGTCTACGCTCACACTATATGAACAGGGTTTGAATAATCCCAAACAATTCGGAACATTGCAATATTTTATTGAATTTCTGGAGAGCCGATATCTTACCCTAGAGGCCGTTCAACGAGAGTCTTCTAAGAAATTTGACTCATACAGTCCAACAAAGACAAAGAGTTTATCAGCAACCTCTTCACGTCCGTGTCCATGCGGTCCTCAAGAAAATCATCAGGTTTTGTTCTACTGGAAACTGTTGGAGTGCGAATTCCGACGTCCGACAGCAATGAGATTTTGTGCAAGGCATTATTTGGATTCCGGTTCGCAGATAAACGTTATAAACTACTACTTTGCCTTAACCCCTAGCGGGGCATAGCGCGTCAACTACTCCTGCGCGCCATCGTACTCTGTTCTGGGCAATGGGGCGCAACTCCCCAAAAGACTTACCCAGTACCTGACACTCCTTTGCCACAGATCGACGCCATGTGATTCGAGGACCCCCTCTTGGTCGGCCTTGGTTGGAAATGGGGTTCCATTTCATGGCATGCATAGCAATGCAGTTATCACTCTTCCGCAATGTGTGACCTATCCACTGCCATTTTCGCCTGCGTATCAATTCGTCGATTGGCATCTGACCCGTACGCCGACTTAGCTCTTCATTTGATATTGTTTCGGGCCAGAAAATTCTTAAAATTCGACGAAGACATGAGTTGACGAAAACTTGCAGCTTTCTGGTAACTCCTACGAAAACTTTCCATGTACTGCTCCCATACAAAAGCACTGATAGTACCAGGGAGCGAAACAGGCCCAGCTTGGTCTTGATGCTGAGATAACTGCTCTGCCAGATTTTGGACAGCATGCCGTATGCGCGTTTAGCCTGGTTGATACGACGAGCGATGTCCTGCTCCGTACCACCATTTTCGGCAACAATGCTACCCAGGTAGACGAAGTTGTCTACCTTCTCCACAGGCTGCCCATTAATATTGATGGCAATAGGTGTCGGATTTCTTTTTCGCAACGGCGCGGCGGGCTAAGCACCTTGGTCTTGTTGGTATTAATCTTTAGCCCAACCTTGCTTGCCTCCCTTTCGAGATCTAACGCCATTGCGGACAGATCCATGATTTTGTGGGAGAGTAGGCATATGTCGTCAGCGTAGTCAAGATGTTGTAGATAAGATGTCAAAGTCCATTGAATTCCTCTGTCGAGTCCGGATAGGGCTGCATGCAACACATCGCCGATTACAATGAGGAATAGGATCGGTGAGAGGATGCACCCCTGCCGAACTCCACTGCGAATCTCAAAGTCCCCCGACACCTTACCTTTATGCAGAACGCGACATTTCGCGCCGTCATAGGTTGTCTTAATAATAGCCACAAGCTTCTCAGGGATGCCTCTCCTGCGCAAGGCCGCCCATATAGATTCCCGGTTCACACTATCGAAAGCCTTTTCGAAATCGATGAAAAGCAAGTGAAGCGGAGAATCGTATTCAGCGCATTGCTCGATGATGATTCGCAAGGTGTTAATGTGATCGACACAGGAGAATCCGGATCGAAAGCCAGCCTGCTCTTCATCAATTGTGCTTTCTAAGTGGGCCTTTAGTCTTTCCAGGACGATTTTAGCTATTATCTTGGCAACGGCAGGAAGCACACAAATGCCTCTCCAATTATTACAGTCTGTGAGGCTACCCTTCTTTGGAAGTTTGATGATCAAACCTTCCTTCCACTCAGTGGGAAAGGTCTCTGTATTCCACGCTTTATCAACAAGTGGGTGCAGCAAATCGGCAGTTACGCTTGGCGCTGCTTGATAAAGTTCGGCAGGGATGCCGTCAAGTCCGGCGGCCTTTCCTCGTTTTAGTGCAATAATTGCAGTGACTATTTCCTCTTTAGTCGGGGCAGTGGACCGTATACGCACATTTTGATGGTTAGCTAAATTATCTATACGAGGGGGAACTTCACCAGAGGTTACACGGTTCAAGACCGCGGCGAAGTGTTCTTTCCACCGCCTCATTTGATCTTCTTCCAAGATAAGTAGCTTTCCATCACTATCTTTCACCGGATGTTGGCAGGAGTTACGACCACCTGTAAACTCCTTGATGACACCGTATACGGCGTTTAAGTTGTTACTTCTAGCGGCTTCTTCTGCTGAGGCTAAAAGAGAATTCGCTTAAACTCTTTTATCGCGTCGCACACTACGCTGAACTTCTCGAGCTTTCTGACGGTAAAGGAGTTCGATGCTGCTTCGATTGTCGTCTGATGCTGCTGCCAAACGAACTTTCAGCTCCTTTCTTTCAACAATCCGCTGCCATGAAGCGTCGGACATCCAGGGCTTATTCCGGCAATCCGGGTTTGGGCCAAGGATGGTATTTGCGCTATCAATGTACGCATTTTTTATGGCATCCCAGTTTTCGTTTATGTCACTATCTGGGTGACTAGTTATCTCAGCTGCTTTTTGCGCAAGATGGTCATTATATTGTTGTAAGACAGCTGGATTTTTTAGTCGAGCGGTGTTGAATTTGCGGGGCCTGGATCAATGTCACCTTTAGGTGTTCTGCTCTGAACGGCGTTTAGTTCTTCGTAGAAGGAGTCTTTTGCCAAGACATTGTCGGGTTCAGTAGGGGCATAACATTGTATTATTGAGATGTTCCTCATTTTGGTCCGGAACCTGGCGGTCAAGACCCTGTCAGAGACCGGTTCCCAGGATAAGAGACAGTTTCGCGCGGCTCTGGTTAAAAGGAGCCCCACACCTGACTCACGACGACTACCGGTAGCTTTACCGGAGTACAACATTACAGTGCTGCCCGTTGGAGAGATGAATTCTCCGCTGTTCCACCATCTTATCTCACTAACTCCTAAGATATTTAATTTGTACCTCAGAAATTCACTCTCTAATTGAAGAAATCGTGCGTTCTGGGGACCTTCTGATCCATTGTCCAGGAGAGTACGCACATTCCAGAATCCAATCTTTGTCATTGTACGATAGCTAAAAGTCGTAACCGTTGAGTCAGTCCTTATCCGAGGCATAGTTGACGTTTCGTTAGCATATAAAGATTTCGGATAGTGCAAGTTGCTGGCATACACATCCTGTCCTTTGATTGTCGGTTTTAACGACAGGCCCTCAAAGGGAAAGGCCGTGGTATTTTTTTCACACCCCACACCACAGGGGTACCTCAACCAAATCATCGCACCGCCATCACTGGCGGCTTGACGTTGGTTGGCAATGGTCAGTGACCACTGCCGTTCCAGGGGGCGCCCACGCGGAGGACTATGGAAGAGGAGTTTTTGCCCCCCTTGAAGAAGAAACTTGGAATAAAGTACAAACGTTCTAACATGACTAACATGACGATTGGAGGCATAGGTAAATTAGTCAGCTGCGCAACCCATAGAGTCAACATATTTTTGAAGGCGATCAACACCGACTTCTCTATTCAAATGGAAGCCTTTGTGTTACCGAAAATAACTGGAGACCAGCCCATTAAGTCTTTTGATACTAAGTCATAGCGAATACCCACTAACTTCATACTAGCTGATCCGCAGTTTAATCACCCTAGTCGCGTTGACTTGTTAATAGGAGCATAGTACTACTATCACCTCATGCAGCCCGAGCAATATTCAATGGGACCAGTACTACCACTTCTCAAAAAATCGCCATTTGAGTGGATTCTAGCAGGGAAGACAGCGGGCCTACAATCGAAGAATTGGTCATCATGCAGTGTCGAAACACACGGTGACGAAGCAGCTGATATCTCTCGACAAACCGAACGCTTCTGTAGGCTTGAGGAATGTTATGTCAAAAACCCCTTAACTGCGGCAGAAGATAAATGTGAACGAGTATTTATGGAAAATACGAAACGTAACCCAAGTGGACGCTTTATAGTACGATTGCCTTTTCTAAGACAACCAGCCGATTTGGCCGAATCGAAGCACATCGCTTTAAATAGGTTTCTTGCTCCGAAGCGAAGGCTGGCGGGAAATCCAGAAGTAAAGCAACAATATATTGAGTTTATGGAAGAGTACATACAGCTCTGTCACATGAAGCCTATATACCTTAATCAACTGGAGCATCCAGATTATTTTTTGCCTCACCACTTCGTACGTAAACCGGACAGCAGCACTACAAAACTGAGAGTTGTATTCGACGCATCAGCGAAAACATCCAACAATATTTCATCATTATCATCATCATCGTGGCGCGACAGCCCGACGTCGGGCTTTGGCCGCCTGGATCGTTGTCCTCCAATTATCTCGGTCACGTGATCGCGTCCTCCAATCTTGGAAGCCCAGCAGTTGCGCGGCGTCCGAATATACTGAGCTCTCCCAACGAGCTCTCGGTCGTCTTCGCAGTCTCGCTCCGTCGACTCGTTCTCCGTTCTTTGCTCTCTTTGGCATGCGATCATCGTCCATTCGTTGTACATGCCCTGCCCATTGAAGTCGTTGTAGTTTGACGATTTTCGAAACTTCCAGCTCATCGTACAGTTCATACAACTCATGGTTGTACCGGATGCGCCATCTATCTGGATCGCAAACAGCCCCGCAAATTCGCCGTAGAACCTTACGTTCAAATGTGTCTAGCATGTTTCCGGATGCTTTA
Source organism: Chloromyia formosa (assembly GCA_964017055.1). Taxonomy (NCBI): domain Eukaryota; kingdom Metazoa; phylum Arthropoda; class Insecta; order Diptera; family Stratiomyidae; genus Chloromyia; species Chloromyia formosa. The sequence goes on from OZ024817.1 coordinate 14,683,577, forward strand.
GTTAGGGTCCATTCTTCGCAGCCATAGCATAGCACTGGTCGTATAATGGTTTTGCACACGCGGAGCTTCGTGTTTCTGTGCACATGCTTCGATTTCATTATGGGGGGAACCGAGAAAAAAGTCTGTATTCAGCGCTTGATTTCGTCAGTTTCGTTGGCGTCCCTTGACAAACGAACTATACACACGCGTAACTAACAACCAACGACTAACTAGCTCTAACTATTCGTTTTCGCAGAAAGCATCAGCCGCGGCAGCAGCAATAACAACAACATGCAGATCTGCTTTCGCCGCTGCCGCTCCGTTCAATCTAGGTCGCGGAAGGGAAATGCATGCATTCTAATTTGACATTTCGTTGCTGCTACTGCTGCATTCTGCGTTCAATCTGGTTTGGGCAGTCTACTGACTTACGACTGACTTACTTGCTCTTGATGACCATGGCTTTATATACATAGCTGATCTCCAACTTCAGAAGAATTTAGATGGTACGAGACTCTGCTCTCTCGTTCTATTGCGACTTGTTATCAAACGTTCCAGATGGTTCGAGACTCCGCTAGTGCTTGTTCTATTTTTGTGATTTATCGATGTTTTCAGACTATGATAGAGTTTAGTACAGTCTGTGTCATAAGTGTGGCGTACTCCATGCATACAACAATATTTTACCGGAGGGGAATGCATATGAAGGAAAATCGAGAAAGTCAATTCCAGATCCAAAACTGGATCTGATTTCATGACCTGAACCAATTTGGCGGCATTTCATAACGCGGTGGGATGTATACACATAGACCTCGAGTTCAGAAAGACTAGCTCGGATTTCATTATTAATACGTAAAGGACAGGGGACTCGTTGAGGGACCTTTTTCTTCACCAGATGGCACGGCCCGACCTTTACGGTCGTTATGCTACCTTAAACGTGCCATACACACAGTGATCGATCGGCCGATCCGTCGCCCGAAATCAATATCGGCCGACGGATTGGCGTGTGTATGTGGAAATCGCACTGATCGGGCGATCAATTTTGATCTGCCGATATTTTAGTGCGATTTTCGTGCGATCGATCGGTGCCGATCGATTGGGTAGTGTATGTGATTATCGCAAGTGAATGTCAAATTACCAAATTATTGAATGATGAAATTTCAAGGATTCTAATGATTTAAATGGCACTGCAATTGAAATATCAAATATGTGGTATACGAAAATACCACACACATCCAAATAGTTAACAAAAATGAATCTAGGTTGGATTGGGAGTGAATCATAACCTATTTTTTGAATTGTCATTCGTTATCGCATGGCACGAAAATCGCTCAGTGTGTTTGCAGTGGAGATCGGCAGATATTTTGTGGCGATCCATCGGCCGATCGATCGGACGACGGATCGGATATGATGTATGGCGGCTATTAGGCTTCGTTCCCACGGGCATCTTCGGATGCAAACCAAAACGTCCGTTACAATGCCGATAGTATGATCCCTAGATAGGACTTTGAGGACGCGCGCCGCTTCAGGTAGCGACTGAATGCTCTCGCAAAGTCACCTCCAGCTCTCCCGTTTGGAGCGTCTAATAAGGAAATTATATTCGGTGAGCGAATGTTTATATTCGACCCACTTATTATTACGCTTTGCTCTGTTGAACTTCCTCTTAACTTGGGCCCTCTTGCACGCCAGTTCTTCGCTTCACCAGGGATTTCTACGCGCCACGTGCTACAGTACTTTCTAGGAGGTAATAAGGACGTCATTTAGCTGTTCCGCAGCTCACTCCAACTCACCAGTCGTACTGATGGAATTCAGAAGTTGGTCTGCTTTGGAATCCACTAATTCTTGAAAAAGGTTTCCAATTTGTCTTCTTAGGACATGTAGCTTGTCATATATTAGCTTACCAGATGTACTACTGATATCGCAGGCTCGGCCCTTGACCACCCAAGGCTCCTGAATGACCGCAAGAGTGGTCTTCTTCTCTCCGAATAACCTGCACATTGTGGCCGATGCTGATTTCGCATGGTGCAGGTTAGCTTGGAGCACCCTAATGGTGCTCATGACGTCTATTCGATTCTTGGCGGTTGACAAAGCCACCACGCTTGACCTGTCGGGACTTGCCGCTCCCATCGAATTTACCGCTCCTACCATGGGGCAGCTCGCTCCGAGCGGTGTTAAGTTGACGGCCAGTCGGATGTTACGAGAACCGCTTGGGTGCAGTGCTTAGTGAAAAACACGCGGTATGTTCCGAAGTCCTCCGAGGAGCCAAGATGCCCCGGCTGGTAGACGGTAAGTCCCGATGACTCACAGCACTGGTGGTAACATTCAGATGCCCTTCGAAGACCTTGAGTGAACCACTAGAAGGCTCGGATAAAGAGGAGTCTAGAAGAGCCCGATGATCTTGGAAGAGTCATATACGAGGATTGTGTGACCACTTCAGCGGGAACCGAAGTTTCCAGGAGAGATGAAATATCGCTGGAGGATGGCGGAGTAATTTTTGGCGGCATAATCCTATTGTTGGGTGCGGATGTCACGTCGACGATGGCACCCTGCAATAGACGACCCTTATCCTTTAGGTTGAGGGTAGCTGTGGAATAACGGAGTTGGGTACCGTTATTCCACAGTGACCCCATTCCACTCCATCAGCAAAGCCATCGACGAAGCATCAAGGGCCAAAACAAGGTGAAGTGGTCTTTAGTGCCACTGTGAATAACCCTCCAACGCTTTGTGTTATGAGCAGGCGGTTGTAATTGATTACAGCCGCCAGAACAGTTTCCGTAGTGCAAGAGTAGCTGGTTGGGAAGTAACCGTGAACAACGTATGTTCGGGAAAATTACCTTCCTCAACTAGAAAGAAATCAAAGGAGCACTTAGACGTGGTATGCCAAATGGTACTTGTAATGAACCACCTGTAATGAACCATATTAGGCCGGCGCAGCGCGCACATGGCATTGTTGTTGTAACAATTGTCAAAATCTGATTTTACAACAACAATTTCATGTGCGCACTGCGCTGCGCTGCTCTGCCTACGTCCAAGATGCGGCCGGCCTTATAGTCTGGTAGTGCTGCTCCCACCGGCAGATCGAAGCAGCACCTGATGAGTAGTGATCTGTTAGTGGTACGAAACCAGAGGCCGAGGGTCCCATTACACCCGGACCCAGTTTCGACCACGTGGGCGTCTGATCCGTCCGCCAACCATTCCATCCTTATCGACTAATTGTTTTTTCATTCCACATTTTTCCCTCCCCTGTTTGTGTGGTCTTCCCCAGGCCTATGAATTTTTGTTAATTAACGTAAAGGACAGGGGCAACGAGCGGCGAAAGCCCCGCCCACATCTCCCGAACTGAGCTACAGCAAATATAGGCCGCTGCTTAGCTCGTTGAGGAGCCTTTTTTTTTCGTCAGATGGCACTGCCCGACCTTCACGGTCACCATGCAACCTTAGGCTTCGTCCCCACGGGCATCTTCTGATGCCCACCAAACTGTCCATTGCATACTCACCGCCTGACCATAAGAGCCTTTCCCTGGCTCCATATGACCCTATTTCGATTTCTTGGAGGTGCTCAGAGAGGGGAACTGCTCCTCGGAGCGATCCCTCTTCACTGCAGCCCTGGAGGGTTCCTCTGAGAGGGCGATCTCATGAGCCTCTTCTCTGGAGAGACCCTTTCTCTTCGCCATCTTAAATAGAAGCGTTTGGGTTGTATTGACTCTACAAAACCCCTTTGCCCCGCTGACTCCCAAATGGCTTACTGCATCACTAGATGAAAGCACGGATTTCACCGAAAATACACATAAATGACATGTAACCCAGATCGGCTGTTCATGTGTTTTTAAAAAAGTCTCAATAAACGAAATGAAGTGAAATGGTGAGTGTAACGGCCATTTAAAAAACGGAAACTGAAAGCCTAGTACAAATATTCAAATACCACTCACTTGACATCTATCATAGACCAGAACCACAATCCACTCCACCGAAATCGTACTAGATGGCCCCTGCGCGAGCCCCACCCACTCGCTACGCGACCCACACAAACTGTCACAACACAAATCCAACAAGTTAAGGCGATCGACCGCAGTAAAATAATTATTTCACTCCCACGCGACATTTCACCGCACAGGCGCCTAGTATCGATTCGTGTGGAAAATTACAACGTCGCCGTGACACTCTGTTCGAACGGCAATTCGTGAATTCACGCCGACGCCAATTCGCAAGTCGCAGTCGTTCGAGCCGCAACATTTTTCGCCCCGGGTCTGCGGTCGCGAGAAAAGTCAGTTCAGTAGTAGATTCGCCGAAGTGGCGGAAGGAAGTGCGGACATCATATACACGGATCAGCGGCGGTACACATTCGCTGACAGCAGCAGTGACAGAGTGAGCGTCTTGTTTCTGTTTTCTTTTACATTTGTGCAATATCGGCGAGCGGCAGCATTCTTTCACGTTGCAGTTGTGTCGTGCACTTTTTCCGATTGGATTGTGAATTGTGTGCGCGTCTCCGTGTGTGTATTTCTGTTTGGAGCGGGACTCCAGCAGCCCGAATCCCTCTTTCCATCTTTCGCGAATGTTATCTTGTGCGCCCCGTTAAGTGGTCACGCGAATTGCAAGTGAAATTGTCGTGTGAAGTGGTGCAGTGTGAGTACGATTTGATTCGATCGAATTGCGAGGAATGCGGCTCTTGTTTTCGCGTTAAATGTCATTGGAACGGTTCGCGGACCGTGAGCAACTAGCGAGCATCTGTTTGGATTTGGCGGCGCCCACTCGCGATCCAGGACGAGCCACAGAATTGCCCCGTGCCGGCCACCGCCGTGTCTCGTAGGAATGCCTCTGGCGCACTCGGCAGACCCATGGAGAGCCCCAACCAAAATCGTCGGGAACGAGGTGAGTGCTCCCCGAGCCTGTGTCTCGCTATTTCCGGTCTCTGTCTGTCTCAGGCGTTCATAACATCGCCCTTTCGCTTGGAATCTCACCAAAAAATGATTTTTCGTTACAATTATTTTGTTTTCGCTATAATTTTGCGTTTTGTCCGTTTGTTTTGTACCCCGCGCCGCTCGGCCGGTCCTCGTCTAATCAGTGGCTGCAGCAATTCCAATCATCCGTTGTTTTGCGCTGCGCTCATTAAGTCGAAGGTCAACCAGCAGCGCGCGGATCCATATCGCGCCCTCCCGCCGCGATGATGACCACAAGACTGGGCTCATCTGCATACGAAAATATTCAAAGATTGAATGAGTGAAGCGCGAAATAGATAAGATCACCAGTGCGCCACATCTCATCGCTAAATGCGGACTTTTACTGCAGTTGTTCTGTATCTGTCCAATTCACATTCCAGCGTGTGTTGCTCAGATTTCCTTCGATCCCTCTCCGCCCACTCCACCTACTCCCTTTGGGCCATGCATCACATCGCACACACGACAAGTTATCAACAACAACCCCCGAGCTGGAGCTGAACAAAATGCAGCACCACACGGTCCGCTCCCCAGAGAGCACCCATCAAACCATTTGTTTACGTTCTCAGCCTCGACACGGAGAAGGCGTCCGTCTTCCACCATCCATCAACATCATCTTCATCATATCTTTAGCTTAAATAGCAGCAGCAGCAGTAACGCTAGCAACAGCAACTTGTAAATTGAGTTAACATCTGCGGGGCTGTCGCCTCACTCTCCTATCGCGACCAATTATGCTCCCTCCAAACGGAGGGGAGACTGTTCCTAGGCCAACGTGCGATTTTTCTGTTATTTTGTGTTCTGTTCTAGCGAAATGCTTCTAATTTTGTGTCTGCCCCCGGCATGAGGCCGCCAAAATTCCAATTATACGCGACGGCTACATTGAGTGCCTGCAAATTGGCCGGCTAATTGCTGGGAGGGCGATGCCCTGTGATCAGGCCTCCGGGCAATTGGCGGCCTGTTGTTTTATGTTTTCATCATTCATAAATGCTCCGCGAGCGAGAACCTGATCCCATCCCTACGTATATGGCCGTCGTGTGACCGGCGCGGCGCCGCCAACAAGTTGCCTCTGAAAATGCTGTTAATGACCACTCGTGGGAAAAGTGATTTAGTTTGATTTTCTTTTCCGGTTCACCTGTGAAATTGCATAATCCAGTTGCTTGGTGTTGCTTTGATTTCATTTGGATAAAATGCCCAGCAGACGAATACACAAAGGAGATTCTTGGCATGGCCATCTGAGAGTGTCTGTATGAATATGGCCACAATAGTCCATAAAGGCACCATTTCCGGGTATTTATTGGATTTCTTTTTTTTTCGAGTAGTAGTTCAGTCGGCAGATACATTGGCCCTTACAAAAATTGCGAATTTAATGAAATTCAGGGATTTTGTTCGTGAGTGTCATAAAGAAACTTGTAAACTTGTTCGTGAGTGTCCAGTAGTACCACATTCAATTTATCGAACAAAATTTGCTACGATTTGCACTGAACAACTTAATTTTTCACCAGATACATATTAGGGGTTGGAACTACTCGTAATTGGTTTTTGCAAAGTTTGATGGTTTATTCTGAAAATATTATTACAGTGGTATTATTCAAAGTATTGTCCATTGTTTTCTACTACCTTTTTCCATCTTTCTGGCAAAGCAGGAATACCACGTCGAAAGAATTCTTCGTCTTTAGATTCGATGGATGAATCGATCCAATTCTTGGTACTGTCGTAGTTGTCGAAGTGCTGCTCTGACCAGCCATTCGTCATGGACCGGAACAAGTGGAAATCTGATGGAGCGATGTCTGGTTAATATGGCGGGTGGGATAAAACTTCCCATTTCAGCGTTTCTAAACAAGTTTTCACCACTTTTGCAACATGGGGTCTGGCATTGTTGTGAAGCAAAATCACCTTGTCATGTCGATCCTTAAATTGGGGGGCGCTTTTCTTTTAATGCTTTGCTCAAACGCATCAGTTGACGTCTGTAGAGGTCCCCAGTGATGGTTTCACTCGGTTGAAGCAGCTCATAATAGACTACGCCCAGCTGATCCCACCATATGCACAGCATGATCTTCTTTCCGTGAATATTCTGCTTTGGAGATGATGTTGATGCATGACCGGGTAAACCCCACGATTTTTTGCGCTTAGGATTGTCGTAACTCACACACTTTTCGTCGCCAGTGACGATTCGATGCAAATATCCCTTCCTTGCCTGCCGTTGAAGCAGTTGCTCACAGATGACTAAACGCCGTTCGACGTCCCTCGGCTTCAACATGTGGGGCCCACGTCCCTTGCTTGTGTATCATTCCAAGGGCTTTGAGGCGTTTTCCAACCGTCGATGAGTCAACTCCAAGCGATTCTGACAACTGTGCAAGCGTTTGACACGGGTCTTCATCGAGCATTGTCACCAATTCTTCATCTTCAAACTTTTTCGGCTGTCCAGAACGCTCCTTGTCTTCCAAGTCAAAATTTCGATTTTTGAACCGAGCGAACCACTTTCTGCACGTTTGCTCAGCTAGAGCATATTCACCATAAACGTCTACTAAAATGCGATGACTTTCCGCGGCACTTTTCTTTCTATGATTGGAAAAAACTGGTAGGAGAAGTTCGTTGTGTGAGTGTGTTAGGTTAGGTTAGGTTAATGTACTTGGCAAAGCCACACGCACAATGTGGGCTTGCAGAAGTTTCTTTGGACGGACATGGGGGCTCACTCCAAAGATAACTGAGTGGTTATACACCATGCTGGTGCGGCCTATGGTGACCTACGCAGCGCTTGTGTGGTGGCCGAAAACTCAGCAATCTTCTGTCTTACTGAAGTGCAATAAGCTTCAACGGCTTGCCTGCCTTGGCATCACTGGAGCTATGCGCACTTGTCCTACGCCAGCCCTGGAGGCGATTATTGGACTTACTCCGTTGCATATATTCATTCAAGAATCAGCAGCTCTAAATGCTCTCAGACTTCGTTTAACTTCCGACGTGCGTAGTGAAGAAAGCGGTCACATGAGCATTCTGAATCAAATTCCTGACGTGCAGATCTGCTTGAGATCAGATTACATGATCACGGAGGTTTGCTTCGGCAGAAAATATTCAGCCCTCATCCCTAACCGCTCTGAATGGGTAAATGGCACACCCTGTCCAGACCCTAGATGTATCAAGTGGTTCACCGATGGGTCTAAAACAGAACAGGGTGTTGGTGCAGGTGTCTTTGGACCCAACACCAGGATTTCGATCGCAATGGGAGTCTCGCCCAGCGTTTTTCAAGCTGAGATCCACGCCATTGAGGTCTGCGCCAGGGTAATCTTGGAAACTGGACTTCGCGGCGCTCACATTGCTATCTACTCAGACAGCCAAGCAACTATAAAAGCGCTCTCCTCATTTAAGGTCTCTTCAAAACTGGTGAAGGAGTGTTACAATCTCCTTCAACTGTTGGCAACCAAAAACCGAGTCTTCTTGTGTTGGGTGCCAGGCCACCATGGCATTGAGGGGAACGAGGCTGCGGATGAACTTGCTAGACAAGGATCATCCAGTCGTTTTCATGGACCTGAGCCTTACTGTGGCTTTGGACTGGCCTCGGCCAAACTGCGGATCACAGATTGGTTTGCACGATTGCGTCAACAGTACTGGAATAACCTGCCAGGGCTTCGCCAATCAAAGGAGCTGATAATACCCTTCAGTCACAAGGGTACTACTCAAATGAGTAGAACCCACCTAAGACTCCTAGTGGGGTACTTATCTGGCCATCACCTGGTCAGATATCACCTGAACAAGATGGGTCTGTTAAGCGAGACTGAATGCCGTCTTTGTCTGGAAGACGTGGAAACGACCAAGCACATCTTGTGCGAATGTCCCGCCATCACGCGTTTTAGGATGTCACTCCTCGGGCAGGCTACTATCAGCACTGCAGAATTCAGGTTGATTCCTGCTAAAGACTTACTGCCCTTTATTAGAAAGGTGGATGGTCTTTTGGATTAATGAGCTACGGCACAATAGATCTTTATGGTCGCAGTGCCTTCCTGCTGGGAAAGTAGCTCGAATTTTTATATCTATCTATCTATCAGTCGGCAGATACGTTGACCTAAACCTGTTTCTAACACCGGGATCCCGGTTTCGTACCGGTTTTTTTTTCAGTGCCTGAAGGCGTTTCTACTACAACAACAACGTCGACTCGACATCGGAATGCCCTCGATATCCGATGTAAATGAATGTGAGCCCATATATGGGTCAGTAAGACATCGATGCGACTGCTTGCAACAAAAATTTTGAGCGATACAGACACCTTGCGATGTGTACGTAACATGTACATACCTGTATGTATTACGCGAAACCCACGTCAGATGGCAGTCGAATCGATTCCGAGTCGGCTCGTGTGCGGAGAGGAGAATATCGCTTCGATACCGAACAGAGTTCGATTCCTAGCCGTTCCAAAACCCTTCCATTCTTCAAGCCCATTCGACGACCCTTTTAAAACCTTTATATAAAAAACCGTCGACATTATGTTAGATTAGATTCGATATTGAAATGGGCGTTGAACCCCGCAGGGTACAGAGCACTGAGGCCGGATGGCCTATTGTGCTATAGCCCAGAGTCCGTTATCAGGCCTTAACCTGTCGATCGAGCTAATAAATTTGCTCAGGAGGAGCGGTGACACTGAAGCGATATCATCAGTCTCCGGGTAAGCAGCTCCAAAGTAGTCTCTGCGTCGCCGGGCCAAGGCGTCGCAATCGCATAAGATATGGGTGGATGTCTCGTCGTCCACACCGCAGAAACGACAGCTCGAGTCCGAAACAATTCCCATGATTTTTAAGTAATCTCTCAGGCATGAGTGTCCAGTTAGGAGGCCACAGATGATTCTAACCCTGTACCGGTTTAAGTTTAGCGGTTCTATCGATCTGCTTTGTGAATAGCCTGAGATGAAAAGCTTAGCCTGCCTCAGTCCTGGCTGTTTGTCCAAATCGGCAGCAGCTTCGCTGCACTCCCAGTCTTTGATGAGTTTCTTTATTATGCACGTTGAAATTCCGCAAAAGGGCTCTGGTCCGTAAAAGGGGGTAGCTGAAGCTGTTCTGGCCAGCTCGTCCGCCTGTTCGTTGCCATTGATGCCAGCATGGCCAGGGACCCAGTGTAGTGTTATTATATTTAAAGAGCCTAATCTATGCAGTGCCTTTTGGCAAGTACGTATGATCTTAGATAATATCGTCCTTTTTAACAGAGCTTTGATGGCCGCCTGGCTGTTCGTGAATATGTAGGTATATATTTTATATAAATATGTTACAAATTCGATACTCGATTATTAGTCGGCCTTATGTGGATAATCCTAGCATTTTTCGTATGAATTCGAAAACTTAAATAATAAAATCGCGTTTGGTGTCGCAACTTAAAGCACTGAAAATCCAATGTCTTATCGATGAATTCTCATTGCCAATTAACAATAAGAAAATACGCATAAACTCTTAAAACTAATCGTCAACCTCATTCTGCGGCATCGTCAGTGGATTTGGCCGACGTAACCCTTGACTGGTAGAGTGGACTGATTCCGCTTACGTCTGATGCTGGTGCATTTTCTTTTGATTCGGTGTCTTGAAAACTGCCTTTCCATACCATAAGCTGAAATTGAAGGTAATTTGCAAATCGAATCAATTGATAAGTATTTAGTAATTTACGAGGGCGGTTCAAATATGATCGAGACAAACGCTGTAGATGGCGCGCCTGAATGTTTTGAAGGTCGCGGCTTGAGTATGTGATAGCTGGGTACCTTACGAATAGTGTGGCATAGTTTTCGTCGCGAACGCACGTTTCACGGGCGTGCTACGACCATGAGTGAACACCAAGTGCCGACCGCCGTTGCGCAACGTATTGTCTTTCGTTTTTTGGTGTGGAAAGGCGTTAAAAACACGGAAATTCTTCGGCGTTTGCGAAATCAGTTCGGTAGTGAGTGCCTGATTAGGTCTGCTGTGTTTAAATGGGCAAAAGCGTTCAAAGATGGCCGCGAAACCGTCGAGAATGAGCCGCATGATCGTATACCGCGAACCAGCATCACACCAGACAACATTCGCCGCGTAGAACAACTTATTTTGGAGGACCGTAGGATGAATGTTCGAAACATTTCGGCTGAAGTCGGCATTAGTATTGGTAGTGTAGAGTCTATCATCCACGAACACCTTCAATATCTGTAACGGGCGGTTTGGTGGGCATCCGAAGATGCCCGTGGGGACGGAGCCTAAGGTAGCTTAATTGACCGTGAAGGTCGGGCTGTGCCATCTGGCGAAGAAAAAGGCTCCTCAACGAGCTAAGCAGCGGCCTATGCTTGCTGTAGCTCAGTCCGGGAGACGTGGGCGGGGTTTTCGCCGCTCGTTGCCCCTGTCCTTTACGTATTAACAAAAATTCATAGGCCTGGGGAAGACAATACAAACAAGGGAGGTAAAAATGGGGAATAAAAAAAATGATGCGATAAGGATGGAATGGTTGGCAGATGGCTCGCTTGCCCTCGCGCTCGTATTGGGGTCCAGGTGTAATGGGACCCTTGGCCTCTGGTTTCGTACCACCGACAGATCCTTACTCATCAGGTGCTGCTTCGATCTGCCGGTGGGAGCAGCACAACCAGACCGGTATATGGTTCATTACATATCGCAAAATAACGGCGCGATGGGTTCCCAAACTGTTGAACTTCGAGCAAAAATTCATGCGGTTGGAAGTTTGTCTCCGCTTGCTGACGCGATACGAAGCGGAGGGGGACGATTTTTTGACGCGAATCTTGGTATGCGACATGGGTACACTATTACACTCCCGAAAGCAAGGTGTCGTCTAAAGAGTGGAGGAATAAGGAGGAAGGGCGCCAGTCAAAGCGAAAACAACCAGGTCCGCGGCTAAGGTTATGTGTACTGTATTCTGGGACCGGCGGGGAGTGCTGTACGTTGACTTCCTGAGCACACAACGTTCCATCAATGCTGCATACTACTCTAACCTTCTGAAAACACACGTGAAACCCGCTTATCGCTTCGATACGGGCATCAAAAAACTTCCGGAAAGATAGCAAAAATGTGTGCGTTCTGGACGCAATATCAAAGATTTTGATGCGATTATCAGTCATCGCCAATGCGACAAAATTTTCATTCAGGTGCCATGTTAAATGCAAGCCAGCACCCTTGTGCTTTTGAAAGGTGTGAACACTTTCGCCGCTCGTAGTGTCGTAGATTCACAAGGACTTGTTGTCGCCACAGAAGGCCACCAACTTTCCGTCCGGACTGAAACGGGCACACCACACCCAGTTCTTGTGTCCTGTGAAGGAGCTCAAGAAACGTCTGTGCGACACCTTCCATAGCTGCAGAGTTTTTTAAGTTCTTTAAGCTCATCACCGGTTATGAGCTGAAATCAAGCAATGTAACAAATAGAACCCGAAAATTTACATATATTAAATCACCGCGGTCAAAGCTTCGCACTGGTACCGTGTGTGCCAGGAACTCACCGCCAACTCCTCTAATTTTTGGCGTCCACACGCGAACTGTTGTAACCGCAACAGTTACCAGAAAATTGCAGGCTTTCGTCAATTCCTGTCTTCGTTGAATCTTCAGAATTTCCTGGCCCGAAACAATTTCAAATGAAGAACTTAGTCGGCGCACGGGTCAGATGCCTATCGACGAATTGATTCGCAGGCGAAAGTGGCAGTGGATCGGTCACACGTTGCGTAAGGGCGATAATTGCATTGCTGGACGCGCTATGCGATAGAACCCCTTTTCCCAAAGAGGCCGACGAAGGGGTCGTCCTAGAATCTCGTGGCGCAGATCAGTGGACGATGAGTGTAAGTCACTGGGGAAATCTTGGGGTGAGATACGTAATATGGCCGGAAATCGACCGCGATGGCGCGTAGGTGTAGTAGACGCGCTATGCCCCACAAGGGGTTAAGGCAATTTAGTAGTAGTAGTACACGCGAACTGTACCATCACTTGAGGATGAAGCAACCAGATCACCCTTGGGCGACCACGAAACTGAATAAACTGGGCCCGTGTGACCGGTGAATTTAACGCATCTGGCGGCACGATCGAGAATAACAAAATTAAAAATCAGGCGAAAACACAGCAAACACAACTTGAGAATTGTCAAAAGTCGGATGTCGCAATCGCAACATGAGCGGTGATCAGAAATATTTCTTGCTCGGTGAAATGGCATTTAATTTGATTATGTTCAGCCGAGCAAAAGTGGCTCGGTCACTTCCGAATCCGCTAATTTTCATCATGTTCACTTGAGCGGAAGTTGATCAGTTCCTTCTGAACGCAGCCATTGAGTACCAGGATCTCGGGGTACTGAGCACCGGGATTCCGGGATTTGAGTACCGGTACTCAGTATCAGGATCCCGGATTTGAGTACCTGTTCTTTCAGTACCGGTACTGAGTACAGGGATCCTGGAATTTTAGCACCTGTTCTTTTCAGTACCTGGTCTTCAAATATCCGGGATTCCATAGAAAAAGACTCGTTCATTGTCTGAAGTGAAGGTTTTTCACCGAGTCTTCGGGTTTTGAAAATGTTCATAGGGAACCAATTGGAATTGAATATTATGGATATTGGTGGGACTGAAATGACGTAAATATACGAGTATGTATTACAGGATGTCGTCAGTGAAAAACCTTCACTTCAGGCAATGAACGAGTCTTTTTTTATGGAATCCCGGGCATTTGAATATCAGGTACTGAAAAGAACAGGTACTAAAATTCCGGGATCCCTGTACTCAGTACCGGTACTGGAAGAACAGGTACTCAAATTCCGAGATGCTGATACTGAGTACCGGTACTCAAATCCCGGGATCCCGGTGCTTAGTACCGGTACTCAAATCCCGGGATCCCAGTACTCAGTACCGGTACTCAAATCCCGGGACCAAACCGGGATCCGGGTATTAGGAATGGGTCAAGTTGTAATTGAGTGTTGTTAACTCGAATTAACCTAAACTGGAATACAAAAGAACGCGCCTTGTACACCTCTGTTGTTACAACATTACCAACCACGAGACTTGAGCTGTATTTCCATTAATTAATTTATTGGAATTGCTTTCAATCTACCTATTTTCCGCTCAATATTTAAGGGTCATTAAGATGAAGATTCCCCCAAGCTAATTTAGATTTGGCAATATGACCCATTGTCAAATCTAAATTAGCTTGGGGGGAATCAACGTCGGCTTAGTGACTGTTTGGCATGGAAACTCTTTTCCTTTGTTTTGTATAAAATTGGAAATTGTTAATTTTGTTTATTTCTTCCATCTCGCATCCTTTGCATAAGTTGCTGGAGGTCAATCCTAATTTGCTCGTATGAGATGCGGTAACACAGTGTCCTATGAATAGACCTGCCGTCGCTCTCAGCGTCTCTCTTTTGAGTAGTATTCTGCTCTTAGTCAGACCGGGTGATGGTCACAATGTTCTGGATACCCTACAATCCGTTCTGTTTGTCCAGTCGGATTGTAGTTTAGTGCATATGGACCCATCTATTTCGTTTGTGATGTCCGCAAGTGACCGTATCATAGGTGCCGCTGGGCTGTTCTCGTCTCCCGAACCTCGCCTCTCAGTTGATCAGCTTTCTCTTTGCCTATGACACCTCTGTGGCCGGGTACCTACATAATCCATATACGGGTATGTTTAGCCTTTCTTTCGACAGCCTCTGCATACGTTTACAGTTCTCGAAGAGTACCTATAGCCCGAACAATCGCTTGTTGAAAGCTTAGTACACCCGTCCGGGCTGTCACTTGGTGGTCGCGGGTGTCACCCTCCACTACTATCTGAGATTTCCGCGCAAAGAACACGTTTTTTCGCGACACTTCTTTTTGTTTACCAGCTTCCAGTAAGGACATTTCCTCACTTGTCGGTGCGGTAGCAATGCGGGATCGGTATGCCCGGTATACGGGGTACCGAAAGTTCACCGAGCGCCTTTATTTCAATGAGTATTTCCTGATTGGCTCGGTATTTGCGGATGCGGGGCGGGATCGTTTCGTTTTACCGCGTAAAATTTGAAAAAATAGCAGAAATGGCGAGGACGTGAGCGATACTGAACAACGAATGCCGAAAATATACCGCCTGGTGCGTAAATGAAAGCAATGCGGAATCGTTTCGATATACAGAGCGTACTGTCCCGCACCGCTACCGTACCGACAAGTGAGGAAAGGCCCTAAGTCGGACGCTCACTCCGCTGATTATGCGCACCGTGGGGCTACGCTGATTCTCTTTTATCCTAGTTGGTCGGCATAGGATATCGCACCTTCGTTTTTATTACTTGACACCCGACTCTTCCCGCTGAAGGAATAAAAGTCGGTTTTCGAAACCTCGAAAGTTGGCATTGCCATGCCGACTTCGGAAGCTACGAAAACCGGTTGTTCGTGTTGGATCGGAAAATGAAAGTGAGAAGACTTTGAAAGTTGAAATGTTCTGAGCCGATTCCCAGTCTGAAATTCATTTATCCGTAGTATCGGCCGGTGACATTTCAATTTAGCGGTCATTATAAAGGTTATTAGGATGACCATGGACTGCTTAGCAAGGAGGTAGTTGTGGCATTTGATGGGCAGCATACTTGCTTCCTGGTGGAGGTGATCTTGAGAGGGCAGCAGATTACAGCCTGTAACGGTGCGAAGAGCAGCATTTTGACAAAACTGGATGTTTTTCAAGTGTGTGTCGTTTATGTTCAAGGTCCACGCAGGCGCTGCGTAGTTGGCCACCGATCTTCCTGTAGATTTGTACGTACTACTCAATTGCCCTAACCCCTTGTGGGGCATAGCGCGTCAACTGTTCCATGTGGCCCAGTTGACGTTTCGTTGGCATAAACAAGTTTCGGAGAATGCAGTTGTCAGCATGCATGTAATGTTCACATACATGATTTGTACGTGAACATTAAGGTTTCCTTATCCTTTCTCCAGGAAATGCAGACGAGCGCTTTGAGAACTTTATTGCCCGTTCTCACTATATGGTATGGGCCAATGACGATGCCATGCTATCCAAGGTGACACCAAGGATTTTCAAGTGGTTTATTGTGGGGATTAGTTGGTTGCCCACCGATATGTCCAAATGTAATTTGACCTCCTTGGTCCATGAGGTAAACAGATTCGCTGACGATTTTGATGCTGAGCTCAGTAGGTTCTTGTTGACGAAGAAGGTGTTAAGCTCGCCAAGGTAACTGTTGATCTTGCACCTGGGTGTGATGTCATTGCCAGCTTCTTCATCTCAGACCACTCACATATTAATCGACAGAACTGCTAAAGTTAAACCGATATAAGGTTAGAACCATCTGTGGTCTCCTGACTGGACACTCATGACTGAGACATCACTTAAAAATGGAAATTGTATCGGACTCGATATTTCGTTTGTGCGGAGAGGACGACGAGACGTCGACCCATGTTTTATGCGATTGCGACGTCTTGACCCGGCGACGCAGAGATTGCTTCGTAGTCGCCTATAAGAAGGCCGAGGATATCGCTTCAGTATTACCCAAACTCCTGAGCAAATTCATCAGCTCAATCGAACTCGATCGACAGGTTCAGGCCTGCTAACAGACTATGGGCTATAGTACAATGGGCCATCCGGTCTCAGTGCTCTGTAACCTACGCTCAAAAATTTGCCTTTGGCAGGTACAAGGTTAGGTTAGGTTAAAAGCCTGCCGCGGATGACGCAGCACACACAGGCCACCAAAGGGCCCGTTGTGATACCTCCCAGGATAAACACCTATCCCGTTAAATTGCTATCCATTCAACCAGCCAGAGCTGGCAATGAACCGATAAAGCCTGATCGGGCTCGTGCCCATTAGCTCTTCCAAATGAAGGAAGAAAGAGTCCCCCAGAAAGACCCGCCTCCTCGCAGCCAACGCAGGACAGGTGCATAGAAAATAGAGGGTAGTCTCCTCCTCGTCAGCATCCTCGCAGCTTCTACAGAAGTCATTGTAGGGTAAGCAAAGTCTTCTTGCGTGCTCCCCAATGGGACAGTGCCCAGTGATAATATTCACTACCACACCAACGTGCTTCCTATTCAGTGATAATATTGCAGCAGAACGGCCGGGGTCCGCTGTGGGCCATAACCTCTTCATGGTTTGACACGCACCGTCCTCAATCCATCTAGCGCTCGCTTTATGTTTCGCGGTAGAGTTGATAATTTGGCAGGTACAAAGTAACGGATCATTTAAGTAAAGCCAAAAGGGACTATTTGCGACTAATGGAATAATTCCGTACTGTAAACAGTAAAGCGACGAGCGACGGGTCGTCCTTGTTCCGAAAAAAATGAAAAGCTGATTTTTCCACTTCAGTTAAAATCTTACTGCCTGAAGATACTTTTTTCTTTTTTAATATGGTTCCTTTCTGCTTTGTCGAGTCAATCATAAGAATGTCAAGCCAAAAATCTATCACTCATATCTTCAGATCAATCAAATCAAATATGTATCCTCTCACTAATCGAAATATAACAGAAAAGAAACACATTTCTTTGAAACTGTCAATGTAGTGTTTTTTTTTTTGCAGAACTCCATTTCGATGTGTATTCAACGATATAAACGTGTAGACGAAGTATTGGGGGTAATCGATAACGTGACACTCCTGTCGCTGTTTCTTTTTTTACACAAAACCCATTTTTCCCACACACTAAGTTGCATTTTCAGAGTATTTCCAAGATTCGGTAAATGAAAATAATCAATACGGTTGATGGACGACCGTGTATCTGGTCCAAGTTTAGAACAGAACTATTGAATGTAATCGCAAGAACTGATGATGTCATTAAAAAAGTATGTATGTACTCGTATTATCGGCGAAGGTAATGGATTTGATCCAATTTAATGGATGTTTCGAAAAGCGATAATTTTTGCCACTCATTGTATAGGGTCTTAGCCAATTGAGGACAGAAATTTCCGAAAATTACCTGCAAAAAATCATCATCATCATCGTGGCGCGACAGCCCGACGTCGGGCCTTGGCCGCCTGGAAAAAATGAATGGCCTAAAAAATTAGGTCTGCACTTTCGCCGCTCTACTAGGTTGCTGTGGTTGAAAAGGCAACATATTCGGGCGGTCGTGGGGGTGGTCACCGGACATTGATCACATATCCCGTGTATACCTGAACGTATATGGCCGGCCTTAGATAGTGGTTTACTTCTTCGTGCTTGCTTACGGGATGAGTATGTGTCTCCAGCTTGTGTTTTAGGGTTTCATCCGACCACTTTTGCCAATTTTTCAGAAACCCGCTCCTTAGGTTAGGTTAAAGAGGCAGCTCCGCAGAAAACACAGCACACAGACCACCACTGGGTTGGTTGTGATACCTCAGAGGCACAAAAACGCCATGTGAGCCTAGTCGTCAAACCACCCGGATCTATCAATGAAACGATGCAGATGACCAGCATTTACGTCCTTCAGGTCATCGAGGTCAATAAAGCCTAAAATATCCTCTCTTCTACCGGCCAGAGCAGGGCAGGTGCACAGGAAGTGATGTATTGTCTCCTCCTCTTCTTCGTCCCCACAGCTTCTGCAAAAATCATTGTATGGAAGCCGGAGACGCCTAGCATGCTCACCTATCAGGCAATGCCCCGTGATGATCCCCACAACCTTTCTGAGAAGCCTTCTCTCCAGCATCATCAGCCCCGAGAAGCGGCGAGGATTCAATTGCGGCCAAATCTGCCTCGTAATGTTGCAGGTATTACCACTTAGCCATCTGATATTAGCACGGCTTATTGCGTTTGCCTTAATTATCTTCTTGCATGCTGCTATAGGCATTTTGACATTGCGAAAACGTCCCATATCCATAATACCCGTACCTGCCCGAGCCAGCTCGTCTGGCTTGCAGTTTCCGCTGAAACCACTGTGAGCCGGAATCCAGCACAAAGTGATGTTGAAAAAGTTGTCGAGCTCGTTAAGAGCGGTGCGACATACCACCACGGTTTCCAAAGTAGTAAGGTTTGCGTCGAAGGACTTAATCGCCACCTGACCATCTGTGTAGATAGTAATATTCCTTGCAGATATGATATTACGACCCAGCCAAGTCAGAACTTCGGCAATCGCAGTGATTTTCGCCTGCAGAACGCCACAGAAGGCTGGGAGACGAAGTGACAAGCGAATGCCCAGTTTCTCTGAGAAGACGCCTACGCCCACACCCGCTTCCGTTTTCAAGCCGTCAGTAAAGAAGCTTATGGCTTCCAGCTCAGGGGTACTATCTATCTTCGACCGGTAGCGCAGTGTGTTGAGGCATCAGTCTCATGTTTGACTACCGGCGTTTCGGGTTCGAATCCCGTCCACGACGACGTTCGTGGCCATGGATGTGCAGGAGGTGCATGCTGGCAACTGCATTCTCTGAAACCAATTTATGCCAACGAAACGTCAACTGGGCCACATGGAAGAGTTGACGCGCTATGCCCCACAAGGGGTTAGGGCAATTGAGTATCTGTATCTCACTCCTGCCGCGAAAGTATTAGACTCGTATACCCTTTGTCGAAAGAGTACCGGAGAGGTATAGTCCGTGTCTTCTGGCATATCCGGATTGCCCAGTATCGCCGAGTGGGCATTAGTAGACTCTTTCCACTGACCTATTTCCCTAAGACGAATGGCCGCAATCGCAGGTACCTGCTCAGCCAAAATGTCCAAGGGGTAAACTCAGCAGTACACCAAGAACAGCGGTCGGTGTGGTCTTCAGAGCACCAGTGATAGCAATACAAGACAATCTTTGAACTTTATCCAACAGATTCCTGTATGATGCTTTATTGAGCGCCGTCCACCATACAACTACCCCATTCATTAATATGGGGCGTATGACTGATACGTACAACCAGAAAAGCACCTTCGGTCGCATGCCCGATTTCAGGCCAATAGCCCGCCTGCAAGAGTACAGAGCAACCGTTGCCTTAGTGACGCGCTCCTGAATAGCTTCTTATCGAATAAGTCCCAAAAATTTGCCTTTTACGCTAAGGACCAATCTCGTCCCCTCCGGAAATGGTGGTAACAGCGAAGGTGAAGTGTTCCTCCTGGTGAAGAGTACAAGTTCCGTTTTGACCAGATTAACTCCAACACCAACTTGCCTAGCCCACTGAAACCCGCTTCTTTCTTTGCGCGTATTAAAATCGTCTGGTAGCTCCAAACATCTGCCTTTATACAATTGGTTCATTTCGTCTGCTATAATGTCTATGGGGATATACCCGTAGCAACATAAACAGCCTCATCAATCACATGTTATTCGGTATACACAGCACCCTCTCAATGCAATCCTTCGGTAAACAGAGTTGATTCTTCGACTGTTACCAACGTGACGGAACGCGTCGATCCAAACTGGCGATGCGTACAGAAGAATAGAGGTGACCACTCTAGACTGTAAAAGTCGGTCGTGGTCCTTCCACATTTGGCATCATCCTTGCCAAGGCCGCTGTAGCATTTGCCGCCTTCTCACATACATATTTGAGGTGTTCTCCAAAAGTCAGCATCGCGTCAATCATCACCCCGGGTACCAGGTACCCAGGTAATTGCTAGCTTAGAAATGATGATGGTGCTTCCGACTCTTATGCTCTTATCTTATCCTTTCTTTTTCTGCGATAACTGATGAGAACGAGGTTTTTTTTTGCTCAGCTAGCTCCAGTCCTGCTTTTTCCAACCACAACTTGATTGCGCGTACAATTCAGCGTATGCCGGATCATTGGCCACCACAACCACAGCTATGTCATTCCTGCGGCAGCCGGTTCTTCGTACCCGAACGACCTGTTTTTCGACGGCCAAGAGCTGTCAAACCCCTTCGATGTAGGAAGAACTGAAGTATTCGAAGCATCGCTACCACAACAACAACAACCACAGCTATGTCATCTGCGAACCCGACTATCGTTACACAAACTTTAGTCGGGCGACAGCCATCGATTCCATACAACTTATATGGATCTTTGCATGCCGCCGCCCTTAACGATCGAATGCGATCAACCTCTTGAGAGGATAAATTCCTCAACGGGGACCCAAAAAATGTTCGCCGCTTTCGAACACTGACACGAGATACGTCTCATCAGGCGCCTCCACCTCGTACCTCGTGTCAGTGTGAGAGGCACGACCGGGAATGACCAGGCTGATGCCACTGGCGGCTAGTCAGAACACTATCATATCGTTAAGCGCACTAGATGCTTCAAGTGAGATATGATTTCCACCCATGTTGTGTTGGCCGGCCTATATAAGGCGAAACAACATCAGCCTGGTCATTCCCGGTCGTGCCTCTCACACTGACACGAGGTACGAGGTGGAGGCGCCTGATGAGACGTATCTCGTGTCAGTGTTCGAAACCGGCGAACATTTTTTGGGTCCCCGTTGGGGAATTTATCCCCCGACTATCGTTACTTCTTTAGGCACTACCAAAACCAATATGTCGTTGTACATCATGTCCCACAGCAAAGGGCCGATTACGGATCCTTGTGGAATGCCTGCTGTTACTCTCTTCTTCCTTCTAGGGCTAAATCTACGGGGAAAAACTCAGATTGGCTGATTTATAAAAATAACCTCAGGCTGTATCAGCAGGAGCTAAGGAGGTTCAAGCGTAGCTCGTGGAAGCTCTTCGGCGAACGCATAGAAGAATCCACCGATGCATATAGACTGCGCAAAATCCTGTCTACAGTTCCAACTATGCCTCCTATCTGCTGAAAAATGACGGGACTTGGACCTCCTCGAGCCAGGAGACGATCGACGCTCGATAGACATTTCCTTGGCAGCTCCACCTTTACACCGCTTTGTAAAGCTCCTTCAGTTGAAGTTGCTGACTTCATGTCAATACTTTCGAAAGAGAAGATTGTAGGGGCTATTAACAGTTTTGACTCTTTCAAGTTCGCAGATCCGGATGGGACCATTCCTGCAGACTTGCAGTTTATGATAGATGTGGAGTATCCATGGGTCGAGTCTATTTTCAGGGGCTGTCTTGAACTAGTATATATAGGTATACCTCGAATATGGATGGATGTAAGAGTGGTGCTCATCCCGAAAACGGGAAGAAGTTCACACGCACGGCCGAAGGTTCTTTCACCCATCGGATTATCATCTTGTCTGCTGAAAGTGCTGGAAAGATTAAATGATACTTACCTACGTAGGACTACTCCTAAACTTTTGTTGTTTACTTCCCAGCACGCCTTCTGGAAGAGAAGATCCGTTGATACGGCACTACACTCTCTGGTAGGTCATATCGAGTCTCTGGCATACAAGGAGTACACCTTGACATCGAGTGTGTTTTCAACAACATAAAACCTCTGAATCTATCACGGCTGCACTCTCAAGCCTGGGTGTACACGACTCACTCTGCAAGCTTATTAACATTCTGCTTACATCGAGGGTTATCTGCACAAATTTGGGCACATCGTCTGCACGTAGGCATGTGAACAGGGAAACCCCTCAAGGTGGTGTTCTCTCTCTCCTCTTCTTTGGAATGTAGCGGTCAACAGACTGCTTCTGAACCTGGAAAAGTTGGGATGTAAAATCACCGCACACGCGAGTGATATTGCTATTGACATCTCGGGTTAGTTCCCCTGTGTCCTTAGTGATTTAATGCAGGAAGCTATTAATGTTTTGGTGGATTGGGCTGGTGAGGTTGGGGTAAGTGTTAAGCCGACCAAAACAGAACTTGTTCTTTTTACTAGAAGATATAAGGTACCTTCGTTTAAGCCACCATTGACGGAAGGGGCACGGCTCGTGCTCACTGAGAAAGTGAAATTCCACGGACTTATCCTGCATAAGTAGTTATGCTGGAAACCTATCATAACTGAACATGTGGCAACGGCAACTGTCGCTTTGTACTCGTGCAAAAAAGCCATAGGTAAAAAATGGGGCTTACGGCCGAAGGTTGTCTTTTGGCTTTATACATCGGTTTTGCGTCCCTTAATCATATTGGAAAAGGGTCACAGACTAGCAGGTGTTTCCATCACAGGAGCTCTTAGTACCACTCCCACTGCCGCCCTTGAAACTATGTCAGATTTGATTCCCTTGGACGTTTTTGCCGAGCGAGTGGCTGCTGGTGTGGCTATTCGCCTTCGTGAAACGAGTCAATGGACTAATATCACCACGGGACATTCGGCTATACTGAAGAGATTTTATGTTCCTAAAGTCACGGATTATATCTCTCCTAAATAGTTCTTTGGAAAGAACTTGAAAACCTTAATCCCATCGCGAGAGTAGTGGACAGATCATGCGATTTTGTAGACGAGTGCCATAAACATTTTTACTGACGACTCTAAGACGGATCGAGGAGTTGGGGCTGGTGTTTACTCGGAGATGGTGGGTATTAGTCTGTCTTTCCATCTCCCAGAGTACTGCAGTGTTTTCCAGGCGGAGATCACGGCGAATTATGAAGCCCTGTCGTGGTTGGTGACTGTCATGGATGTTGTAATCTATACTGATAGTCAGTCGGTGATTAAATCACTTGACGCTACAGTTGCCAGCTCGAGGACCTTATTGAACTGTCACAATTCAATCTTAGGGATGGGAAATTTTTTCAATATTACCCTGTGTTGGATTCCTGGCCATAGTGGATATGTCGGAAACAGCAGGGCGGATGAGATGACTCGTGAAGACACAACCAATATGGTAAGCGATAGTTTCCGTAGTTTAGGAATGCCTCTAGTAACTTGTAAATTGGCCTTAAAGGATGTCACGACTGACAGAATAAACACTAGGTGGAGTATTGGCAGTACATGCTTTGTAACTAGGCAAATATGACCTACACTGAACCCTTACCGCTCTTCCGGATTGCTGCTTTTGGATAGGAGGCACATTAGGAATGTTGTGGGGGTTATCACTGGCCTTTGCCTTATTGGAGAACATGCCCGAAGGCTTCGAGTCCCGCACGATGACTATTACAGAAGCTGTGGTGTTGAGGATGAGGACGAGAGCTCCTTTGATCTGCTCTGTGCCTGTCCTGCCTTGGCTGGAGGTAGGAAGGCCACCCTTGGGTTTTACTACTTCACCGATTTGGATGACCTGAAGGAGGTGAGTATGGGTCAGTTACATCGTTTCGTTGTCAGCTTCGGCTGGTTTGATTAGTAGGTTTTTTGGTCGGTGGATTAATCCAGGGTGGTATCATAACGGACCCTATGATGGTCTAAGTTCTGCGTGGCTAGAGGTAGGAAGGACACCCTTGGGCTTTACTACTTCACCGATTTGCATGATCTGAAGGAGGTGAGTGTGGATCCGTTACATCGTTTCGTTGTTCGACTGGTTTGATGAGTAGGTTTTTAGGCCGGTGAATTAATCCAAGGTGGTATCACAACGGACCGTATGATGGTCTAAGTATGCTCTTTTAAACATAACCTATTCCTTCGCTGTCTTCGTAGTGCAGAATTCTATAGGAAAGGAAGCTCTATATTAGTCGGCCCGAATAGTCAGGCATACCTATCCTTCGCAGACAACAATGCATTTCCAGTTTGCCGAATTAAAAACATTCTTGACGTCCAGTGTCACAACCGCACAACATTTGTCATCGCCCAGCGCCTGTTTCAGTAGGTGTGTCACTGTCATGATCGCATCGGCCATGGAGCGCGTTCTTCTGAATCCAAACTGTCGGTCCGACAGGCCTCCCTTTTTCTCTACTACGACAGCTAATCTGCTAAAAATTATGCACCACCTTCCCCGCAGTGTCTAGCATGTAAATTGGACAATATAAATTCGGTTCGCCCGACGGTTTGTTGAGTTTCGGTAACGTTTTCGCCCCCAGATGCAACCAGCGGGTGCCAACCTTTGGATATGAATTTGGTTCGCCCCGCGGTTTGTTGGGTTTTGGTAGCGTTTTCACGCCCTAATACACCAGTGAGTGCCAACCCTTGGATCAGTGTGTGATATTGATTGGGATATTTGATTAAAAAAATTTGAAGGTTGCCTTAAAAGAAAAGTTGGCGTTCTTTTGAGCCGACACTCCCCATAACCGGACAAAATTGTTGGTCCCGATAGTATCCGGTCATGAGAGCGTACACTGTATACTCATTCACTGCTGAATCGACTGGAGGTAGGCGAGAAAAGAAGAAAGATGAGGGAAATCAGAATGTACTTATATAATACTGATTCGCATCTTCTTCTTTGACAGTCTACTTTTCAAGTGGCATTTCAATTCGATTCTATTCACTTCCCGTTTTCTGAACTACCATTAATTCTTGTGGGACAGAATGCCAGCCTATTGCTCCATCGTCCTTGTCTAATACGCTGGGGATTTGGAAACATTGGAGGTTATATTTTATGTCCTTTGTAGGATAATGACCTAGACGTCTCGGGCTTCAATTCGCCGCGAAATTGACTCGTGTAACAACCCCCTGCCATTCGCAAATATACATATACATTGAAAATAAAACACCCTTCCCAATCATTCGTTAAAAATTTGAACCATATGCTGTTGTTCAACATGTGGAACAACATATTCGGGTCCAACATATTAAACTCTTTCCATTCTTTTCTATTACCAAAATAGCAATACTCGTAATATGCATTCTCCCATTGACCTTCCTGCCACAAACTGAAAACTTTGTCGTATGCTCCTATTACGACTTCAGGATGTTTACGTAATAATGGCTTGCTTTCGTTATTGTGTGTGGGGGGAAACAAAAGTGTGTCTAAATATCGATCCAAAGGAAAAAAATGCTTCGCCGGCAATTCGAGGGCTTTGTAGTGTCCGATGTCAATAGGGGATGAACTAACCTACTCCTGGAGATGCTTATCCATTCATGTTGAGGCGAAACTGAAAGTTGCTAGCTTACATTTTGGGGCGACCGGTAGCTCAGTGCGTACAGGTGTCAGTCGCATGTCTGACTACGGTCGTTACGGGTTCAAGTCCCGTCCATTCTTAGCCATGGATGTTTGTGTTGTCTTCCCCCTGTGGTGCGGGCCGTAATAATAAGCCATAACATCTCCCGAATTGTCGCAGGCAGGCGGGTAAATGGGAGCAGGAAATGCATGCTGGCAACGTGCATCGTCCGAAACTGGTTTATGCCAACGAAACTTCAACTAAGCCACATGGAATAGTTGACGCGCTATGCCCCACTAGAGGTTAGGGCAAGTGAGTATTTTGAAAGTGATGCTTTCCTCCGAAGCTGTCGTATGTGGCTATCCAAAATTCGTTCTTGGCTTGAAGTTCTTCGGAATGAAAATCACACGCACGTACCTGCTTGGACTTGAGAACGCGGTTAAGTGCTATATAGTTCCTGAAAATGGCCATCAGCCACGGGGTGACCACATCACGATTACACCGTCAAGCCCCGACGTCTTGTATGGCGAGAAGCTGTCAATGGCCCACATCGTTCTCTCTTCTGGGATTACCGATACGATCTCCTCCCATGGAGAGCGTTGCTCACCTGGCTCTTCTATATCCCTGCAGCGGTCCTCGCTGCCGGGAAGGTCCAACTGTAGTACTGGCACCTATACATGAAGCCGGTAGGTGTTTTTTTTTTCTGTATGGATAATGTCAAAAATATCTAACTGATGTCACGAAACTTGAGATATTATCGCCTATGATGTTGATCACCGTCGGCCGCCACTCAGATGTGTTTGAGGGACTCCCACCAAATTTCATGTATGTACATATGTAGCTTCAGTCATTTGTGAGATATTCTATGGACAGACAGACATTTGACCGAGGGGTTTTGCTTTTACTATACAAAACCCTAAAACACAAAGAAATGTCTTCGACAAAAGTTGATTCCTTGCATTAGACATACCCTACACGAAAAGCATTGAAACACGAACAATAAATGGCTAGACTAGACGATTTTTATGTCCGCTAAACTCGTAAAGGACACTTTTATTCTTATGTGGTGCGTGTTATATACTTTGTAGCGATGGCTTGATTAATTGCTAATTGGATACGGACATAGATAGTTACGTTTCGAGCGGCCTCTCTTGGGAGGGAAATAGTGGTCCGATCTGGCTGGCTCGAACCTAAGGACATTGGGGGGTCGCTGACTTGGAATCTGGGGTCAAAAAAGAGAAAAAAAAATTGGGGTCGCCCACCCCAGATTAGCAACCCCGGTTTCATGGGAAATAGTGGTCCGATCTGGCTAGCTCGAACTAAAGGGCATTGGGGGAGTCACTGACTCAGAATCTGAGGTCAAAAAAGAGAACAGAAATTGGGGTCGTCCATCCCAGACTGGCAACCCCGTTTTGATGGGAATTAGTGGTCCGATCTGGCTGGCTCGAACTAAAGGGCATTGGGGGGTCACCGACCTCGAATCGGGGGTAAAAAATAAAGGAAAAAACTGAATTTTTAATAATTACGACTTTTATTGAATATGTTATTAGCCAAGTTTCAGACTCTTTTTGAACGACTCATTGGAAAGAGTCAGAGCTTATGTGCTGGCACAGTGAAAAGAGTCATTATGCCCATCACTAGCTATACTATAGGTAATTGCATAATTCACATTTACCTGTAGGTTGTAATTGTTCTTGTACCTGTGCTACTTTGATTAAGAAGACTTTGAAGATCTAGCCAATCTCAATAACAAGGAGACTTCTACGTAGGTTGCCTTTTATATTTCGGGATTGGACAACCCTAGTGTTGCAATCTGGCAACTGACAGCTCTATCGTAAAGCTTGACATTTTTGAGGTTATACGTACTCAGAACGTTTTGACATACAAGCGCTATTTGTGTTTTTTACAGTAACTTAAAAGATTAATCTCGGCCAAATAATGGAATTCAATCGTGAACATTTTCGTGCGATTATTTTTTACAACTTTCGACGTGGATTAACTCAGCAACAGTGCATGGATGAACTGAATTCAATTTTTGGCGATGAAGCTCCATCGAGGAACAGTGTTTATCGATGGTATGGTGAATTCAATCGAGGTCGTAGTTTACTCCAAGACGAATTTCGTGAAGGTCGTCCAAAAGGTGAAGGTCGTCCGGAAACCATTGATGCTGTGCGCGAACTGATATTGCAAGATCGTCATGTGACCTATCGTGAGATTGAGACAACCTTAGGCATTAGTGGGACCAGCATACATTCAATATTGCATGAACATTTGACTGTCAAAAAAATTTGTTCGCGTTGGATCCCACACAATTTCTCAATCGCTCAAAAAAAGGCTCGTGTCGATTGGTCGAAAGAAATGCTCAAAAAATACGATCGCGGTGCTTCGAAACACGTCTATTACATCGTGACAGGTGATGAATCGTGGATTTACGCGTATGAGCCCAAAAGTAAACAGCAGTCGACTATGGGCGTTTCAAGATGAGCCAAACCCAACAAAAGTTGTTCGCGCACGAAGCACTTCCAAGCAAATGGTCGCCTGCTTTTTCGGAAAAACTGGACATGTCGCAACCGTACCACTAGAACAACGCAGAACAGTCAATTCTGAGTGGTACACAACCATTTGTTTGCCAGTTGTCTTCCAAGAAATCAGGAAAACCTACCGCCGAAGACGGATCACTCTTCACCACGACAATGCGAGCTCTCACACATCAGCTCAAACAACTGCATTTTTGAGCACTCAAAACATAGATTTGATGGGTCATCCGCCGTATAGTCCTGACTTGGCACCGAATGACTTCTTTTTATTCCAGTACGTAAAAAACAAACTGAGAGGTCAACGTTTTTCAACACCTGAAGAAGCGGTTGCTGCGTTCAGAATGCATGTTTTGGAGACACCTCAATCAGAGTGGCAAAAGTACTTTGACAATTGGTTCAAACGCATGCAAAAGTGTATAGATCTTCATGGGGAATATTTTGAAAAACAATAAAGCGATTTTCAATGATTAATATTTGTTTTTGTTCTCTAATCCCGAAATATAAAAGGCAACCCTCGTATAATACTTACATATGTACGTGCATGTATACGTCTATAATATCGTGCCTATAAAAATTCTGCATTGCAAAAATTCGTCAATAAGCAGACCATATTAGCCGTTTTCGTTTCACCCGGTCTAAATGACTTGTTTGACTACTTTTCTCGAGTAAAATTGTATGAATATGGTTCGCGTACCAGTGGTTGATGTCCTACCAATCCGGTGGATTAGTACGTGCGTCTATGGCTCGCATTAGATCAACACCATCCGCTGCTCTGAATGTGCTACTTGACAGGGGCGTCGGAAGTGCTGGTCAGGAGGTGCGACTCGCAACTTCTAAAATAAACAGTCCACCCATGCGGTTTTAAATTATGTTCTTCTCCGCTTAGGAATTTCCAAAGAAAAAATGAGGGGACACTGTTTCGATGGTGAAGCCGCTATGGCAGGACGTCTAAATGGTGTACAAAAGCTTCTAAGTGATGACCAACCGAAGTCTATGTTCGTACACTGTTCCAACCATTCTTTGGATCTTGTCATCCAGGAGCTTGCCAGACAATGTTCGTTGCTTTCGGAATCTTTGGCGCTTGTCAAAGATGTTTCCAAAGTGACCCTTGAGTCTGCCAAAATTAAGAACATCTTTGAAAATATTCTTATTCATCCGTGCGCAGGGGAGAGTCATGCTGAGTCTCATCAGCATTCCACGCCACAGCGTCTTTTAAGTTTGTGTGCTACCCGCTGGTGCATTCGCAATGCGTCGATTTGTAGATAATTACAAGCGAGTGCGAGACACTGTTCGTGAAATTCTGATCGACAAATCGTACAAGATTTCGGACGAACGGCGGGCTATGTTGTATGGATATGAGATAAAGATGCATCAATTCTCAACACTTTTATCTCTAAAATTAGCATTAAGGATTTGTGAACCAGCCGAACAATTTTCCAAATCCTTACAAAGCAAACAGTATGCCGTCACAGGAGCTAAACAGTCAGCTCAAGCGTTGTGGGATGTCTACAACGGCATGGGTGAAAACGATTTCAACCGCCTTTGGTCGCAAGTAGAATCGCTGAATGAATCCCATGGCCTTAACCTGACTATGCCAGAACTCCCAAGGCAACGAGCTCCTCCAAGGCGTTTAGGGGAAATCGGTGGGCGTGCTCCTGCTGCAATCTTAAATTCAAAAGACTGCATACGTCAGAAATATATAACAGTTTTGGACTGGGCTAAAAACGAGTTAGATAGGCGCGTTAATCAACCCGGAATGCAACAGCTTGTAAAACTAGAAGCCGTTCTTCTAGCCAATCCACCTCCTTCATCCGAGGAATTAAAAGCAATACTTGGATTGCATGAAAAAGATTTTAACGCATCTCTATTGGCGGCCCAACTACTAACTTCCAAAACAGTAGTGCCATCGCATGTAAAGACAGTGCGAGATTCTGCTGATTTTTTTAAAGACCTGCCGTACATTACCAGAGAAATGCTTAGTGAAGTGGAACGCCTAATAATTTTAATTATGACAGTTCCTGCGACATCTGCATCTTGCGAAAGGTCTTTCAGTATACTGAGGCGTATTAAGAATTGGTTGCGTCTCACGATGACGCAAAGGAGGCTCACGCACGTGATGCTCCTTCATGCGTATAAATCCATGGCAATTTCAATAGACATAGACGAAATTCTAATAGAGTTTGTGAACCGTACACCCGAAAGACGTCACGTATTTGGGAATTGCTAAAATTATAATTTATACACTAAGAAAGAAATACTGAATTTTAAATGGAAAATTTAAGCCTTATGAATACCCTATGGAAATATAGAAAACTATATTAAAAACATTGCATTTTTTTTATTACCTCCCCATACGAAAGAAGTTGCTGAACAATATATTAATAGTATTTCATTTTTTCTTCCATTTCCCTGACTTCGCACCCCCCACCAAAAAGTACTTCCGACGCCTCTGCTACTTGACATACTACCGATTGATATTTATGCTGAAGTAGTGGCTGCTAATACGGCCATTCGCCTTCGTGAGACTTTTCAGTGGGTAACATCAAGTGCCGGTCACTCTACCATTCCAGTAGCAGTAGTAGGCTGCGGTAAGATCCATCGACTCCGTTCCCACCTCATCTTTCCAGCGGCACTCTTCCGCTCGTCCCTCACTGAGCTCGCAATATTCTTCAACATTTTGCTATGCTGGATCCCTGACAATAGTGGTTTCGCTGGCGAGCTGCAGGGACTAGGAAGTTTGTGATGAAGCTTTACGAAGTTTCGGGTTCGAATCCCGTCCACGACGACGTTCGTGGCCATGGATGTGCAGGAGATGTATGCTGGCAACTGCATTCTCCGAAAACAGTTTATGCCAACGAAACGTCAGCTGGGCCACATGGAACACCTGTGAGTTTGATCTTGTATAAAAGCTGTCGTTTACGTCTTAATCAGATTCTAAGAAAATTTTATGCAGATACAGGTGTTACTATTACTACCCGAGAGGGCATAGATTTATACTAATCCTTTTCAAAGATCCTTCATGCTTGAACCTAATACGGACAGTTTTCATATTCCGAACAGAAACCATAAAATAGCAGAAACATCACTCACATCACGCCCACGCACAGACCAACAATCTTGCAGATTTGAGGAGCCGTTTCGACGACAACAAATCAACTTATCCCTGGAGATTTATGCGACGTGATATCAGCATTGCTAAAAGTATATCATCATCATCATTCACTCGTCTGGAGCAGGACCTGTATGAAAATTTTTGCGTACGGGTAATTTTCCCCAATACGAAACGGATCATGATACTCGCCTCTATTTACCACCTAATAAAAGCAATGTCGTTCCCAAAATTGAGGTGGTGCTGGATAA
This sequence comes from Chloromyia formosa, assembly GCA_964017055.1. NCBI lineage: Eukaryota > Metazoa > Arthropoda > Insecta > Diptera > Stratiomyidae > Chloromyia > Chloromyia formosa. The sequence goes on from OZ024817.1 coordinate 14,715,023, forward strand.
GACCTTGCGACACACAAATGATATTTTACGTGATGTCCTTTATTGCCGTACTTGTATGTAAATACACAAGAACTTATTCTATATGTATAGTTTTAGCCGATTTCGTGAAAATACAAAAGGACGAGACAATGCGAGATGTCAAGAGCGGTGGTCGGGTGCCCACGCATTAGCTTGACGAAAGTTCGTGGAAACTTGTAGGATGTTAATAAAACTTGATATACAGACTTGAGCCTGTTGAACATGGATATGGAAGATCCGTCGTATCAAGATAGCTAACCCACCCTCTTGTTTATTGTCCTTGGAATAACGTGACGAACACGAGCGTATAATGGGAGCAAAGTGTGGGCGGGATTGTATGGGATAACAATGCTCCTGACAACAACGTGTTAATTAGGTACATTTAATGCTATGCTAAGAGTGAATGGCCTGAGGGTGGATATGTGGAGGCCTAATCAATTGGTCTTTGAAAAGTTTAAGGACGATAAATACATAGCACCGTCTGCAGTCTAAACTCGACAGCAACTTGACAGCAAAAATTCCTTTGGATATACTGATAAGCACTTAAACGAGGTTATACGTGTATAAACGGGAATCAATGACAGGCATACCAACGAATGGAACAAAACGCAACGGATAATCATTTGAAAAATTATTGCTCCTGACTGTTATATGTATAATTATGTTAGTTCGCGTCAAAAACAATAGCAGAGTACAATGTCACGTTTCCCGGAAGACATCTTTATGATGTTTGTAAAATTTTACGCAATGACGATCCTCTCAATCACCCTAACCCCTTGTGGGGCATAGCGCATCAACTGTTCCATGTGGCCCAGTTTCCCCGGCATAAACTGGTTTCGGAGAATGCAGTTGCCAGCATGCACCTCCTGCACATCCATGGCCACGAACGTCGTCGTGGACGGGATTCGAACCCGAAACGCCGGTAGTCAAACATGAGACAGATGTCTCAACATACTGCGCTACCGGTCGCCCAATGACGATCAGCCTAGTGCAATACTACAGTTGTACTGCATTTCTATACTGACTGTTTGGAATGAAACCCGACGTAAGAGGAAAGATTGAATCAATGAGTAAAAATTTAGAAACGTTTTAACAGTTTGCAGCGACAGGAACGTCTGTTGAAAAAACAACACTGTACAGCGTGCACTTTCCCCAGTACCACATGCTTATTCCGTGCAATAATAAGGACGCAAGATAACAGATCAGATTTCAGCTAAAGTTCCCCGTTCTTACTTATAGTTTTCCTACAAGAGTATAGTGGACTGGTTCACCCGTTCTCTAGTATTGGGCTTCCTTTTTAGCGATCTGACTGTGTCATGAAACCCAGAAATTTCGGTTCATCAGTAAAAACAAGTTTAAGCCGTTCAGTATAGGAGCTCTTTCCTGAATTAGTGGATCCCAAAGCTAACCAACTGTTAAGTTTCATCAGCACAAGTTGGTGAGTTGGAGACAGCCATGGAACAGCCTAATGACGTTTTAATCACATTTTACCTGCTACTACTGTAGCACTTGCCTTCATAACAGAACGAACGACTAGCGCACAAGAGGGCGCAGGTCAGGAATTTCAACAGGGCAAAGAGTAATAATGAATGGGTCGAATACAAAAATTTGCTCACCTTCTCAATTAGGCGTTCCAAACGGGAGTGTTGGAGGAGACATTGCGAAAGCATTCAGTCACTACCTGGAGCGGTACGTATCTAAATGGCCTTATCTAAGGACCATACGAACGGAATCGGACTATTAAAGATGCAAAACGGTTCTTTTACTGAGGGAACGGAGCAAAGTTTGGAGATTCTCTTACGTTGGAGGGGAATCTTCTGTGTCTATTTCATCGGTTGCGGATCCCGTTTAACCGATCATTTTTGACAAGGGTCAAATGGGACGTGGAGTCGTTTGAACCTTTTCAGGCACCTGGTGCTGATGGTATTTTCTCTGACCTCTTGCAAAACAGCCTTGATATCATTACTTTCCCCCTTTGATCGTTATTTTTACTTATGGAGGGCCGTTCCAAAAAACGGAAACAAACCGGAGGAGCGTCCAAAATCTTACAGACCAATATGCCTCGCATCGTTTCTTTTAAAAACTATTGAGACGTTACTGGATCTGCATATAAGGCAAATAATGGCAAGCATGGCAACTCAGCATCGAACTCAGTTCGCCTTTAAAAGGACTGTGATTGCCTTACACAATCTTGGAGGAACGATTGAAAAAATCCTTCATGACAGACAGGATATTGAAGATGCTTTCGGTCACACTGGCTACAACAGTATACGAGTATCTAGTGTACTTGAGCTCATGTTTATTGACGCCATACTTCGCGGGCGTGAAATCTACTCAACGTTGGGTAGCATGTCAGCGCTGTTGATCCTCAGGCAAGCTCCCGCTTCTCCGGTTACTGGTCGTTGGCGAGTTAAGGTTGCCACACACTGTGAAACACGAACTTGGTGCAAACAAGTGCCCTCCTAATGACTCAAGGTACACACACACACACTTCACACAAATCTGAAGGCACATATACACTCTGCACACAAATCCGAAGGCCCACTTGTACCATGTTACTTGCCAAACTCTGCAATCATGGTTAGCACACAATCGAATACGCCAATGATATAGTGATCATAATCAGGGGTAAGTTTGAAACAACCATCGCTGAGGTGGTGGGTGCAGCACTCGACCTTGTCCTTCCCGTTGGTGTACTGAAGCCTGAGCGTTAACCCTCAAAAACCCTCGGAGAAGAAACCTTATCTTAAGCTCGGTCAACCTATAGGCAGGACGGTACTCTAGTTCTCCACGTAAGTGAAGTGTTTAAGTATCACACTTGATTGGAGGCCAAAAATTGGAGCACACAAGTCCAGAATGTTTTTCTTTGGCAAATGGGGATTCCACCATACAGTTAAACTCCAACGCCTGGCATGTCTTAGTATAGCATTATCCGTGCATACTTGCCCGACAGCGGCCCTAGAGGCGATTATTGGACTTACTCTGCTGTATATGTATTTCTATTTAAAAATCCGCGAGTCTAAGCGCTCTTAAAGTGCATTCAAATGACGCACATGTGTATACAGTCAGGTCCACTTGAGCATTGTGAAGCGGATTCCTGGCACGCAGACCAGCTTGCTATTCAGAATTCTGCTTCGGTAGGAAATTTTCGGTAATAATCGGTACAATATTGGCAATCATTGTAATTTTCTCACGTGTACCACATGGTTTACCGATGGGTCAAACAAAAAGTTGCTGCTGGGGTATTTTGGGATGAACACCAGGATCTCTATCGCCATGGGCGTCTAGCCCAGCGTTTTCCAACCCGAAATCCATGCCATGCCTCAAGCCTGCGCCAGAGAAATTCTGTCCAAAAATCTCAGTGGCGCTAACATCGCTATCTGCACCGACTGTCAAGCAGCCGTTACGGCTTTTTCTCTATATAAATTTTTTGTGTTTTACAAACACTAATCCCTTCCCTATGTTGGGTATCAGGGGGCGACCGGCAGCTCAGTGCGTAGAGGCGTCAATCTCATGTCTGACTACGATCGTTACGGGTTAAAGTCCCGTCCACGGCGTTCGTGGCATGCAAGTTTGTGTTGTCTTCCCTCTTTGGTGCGGGGCGTTAAACTAAACCACAACATCTCCCGACTTGTCGCGGGTAGGTGGCTAAATGGGCGGAGGAGGTGCATGTCGGCAATGTATACATCGTCCGAAACTGGTTTATGCCTATGAAACGTCAGCTAAGTCTCATGGCATAGTTGACGCGCTAGGGGTTAGGGCAAATGAGTAGTGGAACTTCGAGGCATTGCTGGCAGCGAAACTGCCGTTGAACTCACCAGATGGCGCTCATCCATGAAATTCTATGGGCCCGCTCCCTACTGCGGCCTGAGTTGAGTTACAGTCAAGAAGATGGCGAGGAAGTGGACTGTTTGTTGACGAAAGGCAGCGGCACTGGAATAATCTCTTATACGATCCCATGGAAGCTGGGGCAGAGCGGCCGTTAGGTTGCCTCAATAAAATGGGTCTGTCCCAAAACCATCTATACAACAAGCCTGGAACCGGGATTTCAGTTCAGTGAACCGGCCTACTATTTGACGGCTGTTACGCTCCCAGCCTACTTTTTGACAGCTCTCACAAAGAGCACGAGAGCACTGTCATATTTCTTGACATTTTTTCGGATATGAGATATGTCTTGTCAACGCCAGTCTTGTGTATAGTGGAATTTTGGTAAAAATTGCCTTTTTTTCGCGATGTACGCTAGTTATGACTAATTTTCCTTTCAAACGTTTCAGATATTCGGCATCGAGAACGAAGGTAACGAAGACTTACGCTTGCTAGCCTCCTTTCAAATTCAGATACAGCGCGTATACGAAAAACGTTCTCAAGGACCTGTCGCAAGGATTCTTATGCTTGGTGACTTGAAACTACTCTACGACAATGCTAATAACAATAACTTCAACTTAATATCTGCATTTTCGCACTAATTCCTACACTTCACGAACCAAAAAAATTAAAATCTAATATTTCAACATTTTCCATTAAAATCGAACGAAATTCACGACATTTAACAGCCGCCATATTGTCACTGCTGCTCTCTCGCAAATTTATCACGTGCCACACGAATGTAATCAACACTTTTCCACGGCAACTTAAAACACGCGAATTTCGTCGAAAATTCAAGTTTTTCCGCATTTTTTTCATCTCGCCATAAGCGCCACACTCCACTTCACAACATATCCACTTTTTACTGCGCAAATCGACCGGGAACTCAAATTTTTCGTATAAAATGTTCCGCCGAACCACTCGCGTTCCATTACACACCGTGCAAATTTTCGTTTGACATCGGCCTACTTTGCCTAGTACAGTTGTGTCTGTGACCGGCCTACTTCCAGGCTTGTTCTTTAGAAGGTTTTGGTCTGTCCATTAATGCCGGGTTAATCCGAACGTCACAATGTTTTGCCCACTCGATTAGTCCGGATAGAACATTCTGCATATACAGATGATGCCCTCGATCTCTTACAGATCCAAAGCAATCTATTGACGGCTAGATTCTAGGTCACCATTTTCCCGAAAAAGGGAACAGATTAGACTGCAAAACGTCTCGAAGAATTTCTCTGCACATCTGTAACGGACGGTTTGGTGGGCATCCAAAGATGCCCGTGGGGACGGAGCCTAAGGTAGCTTAATTGACCGTGAAGGTCGGGCTGTGCCATCTGGCGAAGAAAAAGGCTCCTCAACGAGCTAAGCAGCGGCCTATGCTTCCTGTAGCTCAGTTCGGAAGAGGTGGGCGGGGTTTCCGCCGCTCGTTGCCCCTGTCCTTTACGTATTAACAAAAATTCATAGGCCTGGGGAAGACAACACAAACAAGGTAGGTAAAAATGGGGAATAAAAAAAATGAGGCGATAAGAATGGAATGGTTGGCAGATGGCTCGCTTGCCCTCGCACTCGTATTGGGGTCCAGGTGTAATGGGACCCTCGGCCTCTGATTTCGTACCACCGATAGATCCTTACTCATCAGGTGCTGCCATAGATCTGCCGGTGGAAGCAGCACTACTCTATGGTCTATTGCAGGTGGTTCATTACACATCCTTCTAAATTCTTATAAAGATCCTAGATAATTAGTCGTTTTTTTTCTATTCCCACACCAGGCCGCTCGGGATGAACTAATGACAATGGCAACTGTCCTGCCATTCAGTTCAATGTCATCAAAAACACCAAATAATCTCCAGGTCAACTTCTATAGCTTTTGTTACCGACTCCATTGCAGCCAATGGCCTTCGTGTTCTAATTGGCAGCCTATTGTTTTATGTTCACGCTAAGTGCTTTGTGCGAAAAGCAGCATTCCAACTATGTAGTGTATAGCCCACGCTACACTCGTGTTGCTTTGGAGAATTTCGCAGCTTTTGCCTCTCTCACTTCTCTTGCACGACTATTAGCAAAGCAGATCAACGACATCGTTACTGTATCCAATGCTAATTACATGTAATGCTCTTGTATCAAATGAGAAATGTACATAAAAGTCTTATTCGGCCATGTCGAGGAGAGAGAAATGGCGTAGAGTGAAGTCGGCGGAAAGTTCGTGTAGCGATAATACCCGGTAATTAGGAAAAGAGACTCCTTTCTCGACAGAGCTGGTGAAAACTAGAAGAATTCCATGTTAAGCTGACCGTTTTCGAAATTAATGGACTACAATTTGATGAACAGTAAATGTTTCTTCTGTTTTGCATTCCATTTATGAATATAATTAAAATAGCGGAGCTGATACATTTTTGTTCTTGACGTGTTAAATAAATGTTGAACGTGAATAATGAACAAGTTTTAGTAGTACAGTTACGTGTTTAAAAAAAAAATTGTACTATACCCATAGGTTAGGTTAGGTTATAGAGGCTGCTGTACATGAGCACAGCACACATAAACCACAAGGGTCCGTTGTAATACCTCACCATCTCAAAACCATAAGATTCTAATCGTCGAACCAACCGGAGCTGTCAATGAATCGATATAGATGACCAGCACTTACGCCCTTCAGGTCATCCAGGTCTATGAAATAGAAGGACCCCAAAGTGTCCTTTCTTCTACCGGCCAGCGCAGGGCAGGTACATAGGAAATGATGTATATCTCCTCCTCTTCCTCGTCTTCACAGCTTCTACAATTATCATTGTACGCAAGCCCCAGACGCCTCGCATGCTCACCCATCGGACAATGCCCCGTAATGATACCCACGACTTTCCTAAGATGCTTCCTCTCCAGCATCAGCAGCCCTGAGGAGCGGCTAGGATTGGAGTTCGGCCAGACCTGTCTTGTAATGTTGCAGGTACTTCCATTTAGCCATCTGATGTTAGCGCGACTTAGAGCTCCTGTCTTAACTAGCTTCTTGCAAGATTCTATGGGTATATCGACAGTTCGAAAACATCCCATACCCATATTAGTCCTACCAGCCCGAGCCAATTCGTCTGCCTTGCAGTTACCGCCGAAGCACAAAGTGAAGTTGAAAAAGTCGCCAAGCTCTTTGATGGCTGTGCGACATCTCACTACGGTTTTTGAATTGGCACGTCCAAAGATTTGATCGCCGCCTGACTGTCAGTATAGATAGTAATATTCCTTACCGACACGACGTTACCTCGTAACCATGCTAGAACTTCGGCAATTGCAGTAATTTCCGCCTGAAAGTCGCTGCAGAAAGCTGGGAGACGGAGTGACAACCAAACATCTAATTCCTTCGAGTAAATCCCAGCGCCCACACCCTCTTCCGACTTTGATCCATCAGTAAAAAAGCTAATGGTTTCCGACTCTGGAGTTCTGCCTACACCCCAATCTTGCCGTGAAGGTATTAGGCTAGTGTAGCCCTTGTCGAGAGAGTACACCGGCGTGGTATAATCCGTTTCTTCTGGAATGGCCCGGTTGTTCAGTATAGCAGCGTGACCATAAGTAGACTCCACTCACAGTCCAGTCTCCCTAAGACGAATTGTCGATATCGCAGCCACCTGCTCAGCCCAAATGTCTAAGGGAACCAAATTAAGCAGAACACCAAGAGCAGCCGTCGGTGTCGCCTTGAGGGCACCCGTGATAACAATACAAGAAAGTCTTTGAACCTTATTCAATAGATTCCTGTAGGACACTTTGCTGAGCGCCTTCCACCAAACCACTACTCCATACATTAAAATGGGTCGTATGACCGATACGTATATCCAGAAGATCACTTTAGGTCGCAGACCCCATTTCAGGCCCACAGCCTTCCTACAAGAGTAAAGAGCGACATTTGCCTTTGCCGCACGCTCCTGAATATTTGCCTTCCAGGATAGCTTGCCGTCGAAAATAAGTCCCAGGAATTTGGCTTCTACACTAAGGACTAATCTGGTCCCATCCAGTATTGGTGGTATTATAGAAGGTAGGGTATTCCTCCTGGTAAAAAGAACAAGTTCTGTTTTGGTCGGATTTACCCCAACACCAACCTGCCTAGCCCACTGAGATAGAATGTCTAGGGCATTCTGCATAATCTCACTAAGAACCCCAGGAAACGTTCCAGAGATAGTAATAGCAATGTCATCCACATACGCAATGACCCTGCATCCTACCCTCTCCAGATCAAGCAGCAGCCTGTTAACCACCAGGTTCCAGAGAAGGGGGGACAGGACACCACCCTGGGGGGTGCCCGAGCCACCTGTCTGCGTATTGTTGATGATCCTAGACTGGTGCAAATAACCCTTGATGTAAGCATCAGGTTGAGCTCACAGAGTGGGCCATCAACATCCAGGCTCATACGAGATAGCCTCCAGTTTGACATTATTGAAGGCGCCCTCAAAATCCAAGAAAGCAACTAGCGTATATTCCTTACAACTCAGTGATTTCTCAATATATGATACCAATGAGTGCAGAGCTGTGTCTACCGATCTACCTTTCCAGTAGGCATGCTGAGAAAAGGATAGAAGGTGAGATGGAATGGTGGCACGTAAGTGCATGTCGATCAGACGCTCCAGCATCTTCAGCAGAGTTGATGACAAACTTATAGGACGGAGGTCTTTCGGACTTGAGTGTGAGCTCCTTCCCGCTTTGGGGATAGAAACCACCTTCACCTTCGACCACACGCGAGGATCGTGTACTAATTCCAGACAGGCCTTGAACATAAGCTAGATCCAGGGGAGCACCATGTCCATTGTTTGTTCTACATCTGGTGGCATAATACCGTCCGCTCCTGCTGACTTATACGGGTCAAAACTTTTAATAGCCCATGCAATTTTTCCATTCGAGAGAATAGAGTGAGAATCACAAGGGGCTCTACCTGTTCGGGAGTACTCTGCCACCCCACCAGATGAGCTATCAGGGAAGTGAGTATCAAACAGAACCTCAATAGTTTCCTCACTAGGGGTCGTCCACGTCCCATCTTGTTTCAACAGATAGCTAGGCATGCTTGGAGCCGTGGATAGAAGTTTCCGTAGTCTGGAAGCCTCGCTGGATTTCTCAACTTGTTCACAGAAGATCCTCCACGACTCGCCCTTAGCCCTTCTGATTTCGTTTTTGAACAATCTAAGATGTTTCTAGCCCTTCTGATTTCGTTTTTGAACAATCTAAGATGTTTCTTGTACATTTGCCAATCAGAGTCAAGCCCTGAGAACTTCGCCACATTGAAACTTCTTCTGCTCGCTGCCCTAAGCTCGCCAATCGGAGCACTCCATCAGGGCGGTTTCCTCTTACCTCTCTGCTTGCTGACTGGACACGACCTAGAAGCAGAGATACCAAGCGCTCCCATCAGGGTCTGCGCCATAACATCCAGCTCTTGTTTACTACCCGGCTGGCGTGGCAAGGGTGAAAGTGCCTCTTTGAGACAATCCTTAAATTTGCCCCAGTCGGCTCTTACGATTTCTGAAGACCGAGGTTTCGCTGGTGCACTCGTCCAGTCCAAACTGCAGGTATCTGTGATCAGAGAATGAATGCTCTGCCTCCACTCTCGCAGTAGGTGCTTAATATCCTCTGAAACAAGGGTAAGGTCCAGAACCTCTTGTCTGCTCTTTGTGACGAATGTAGGTACAGAGCCTATATTACAAATGAGGAGTTTCGTGCCTAACAAGAATTCGAGAAGCGCGTCCCCTCTCTCATTCGTGTCGGAACTACCCCACACCACGTGGTTTGCATTGGAGTCACAGCCCAGAATGACGCTAGTACTTTGTGATTCCGCTGCGCATAATGCTTGCCTCAAATTAGGCGTAGGAGGGTCCCCCACTTGATCATGTGGCAGGTACGCAGAAATAAGCCAATACCGTCTATTCCTGATCTTCAGGCTTACCACCACAGAGTCTTTATCACTAAAAGCGCAAACCAAGAACGCATTAAGGGTCTTTTTAACAAGAATACAAGATCGGGGTTTGCCCTGATCTCTAGCGTAAAAAATATTATACATCGGAGACCCTAGGCCCTTCACTAGATCGCGTAGAACCCAGGGTTCCTGTATTAAAACAACATCCTCCCCATAACTTGCCAGACGAAGAAGAAGAGCAGCCGACGTTGCTTTTGAGTGATGTAGGTTAATCTGAACGAATCTAATCAACCTTATAATCTCGACTCCACCACTGTAACGTCACTTTCTCCTACGACGTCAGACTCTAATGAGTCATACGCCGATGCTGAAGCGACGAGTGAACATCGTTAAACCCGCTTGTCGTTTTTGTCACAAAGCCAGGTCAATGACATCCGATGTTCCATCAGAATATAGCGTGTGCAAATGTCAACAACCCGCAGTGTCATAGAATGGCAGGGTTGCCGTTCGTGAAATTTATTGATGGAGGATTCGAATTGTCATTTGAAAAATATTTGACAATCCGAATAGGCGATCAGAAAAGTCATTCATTACTACTTAGAGGACTATGAAAGAGGTCCTTTCCTCCCCCTAGAAATAAAAAAGTCCGAAACTGCCGAAATTATTGTCAAATTGTGAGCGAAGCTAACAACGTCAGCGTACCGAATCCTGGATGAGAGAGCCATTGAAGCGAGCTTTTTTAGCTTTGGACTTACAAAATGAGGGACTCGATCTTTATCCAATCTCAACTAAAAAATTTATTTGAATTGCTGCAGTCACTCAGTCGATTATATTTTTTTTTTCTTTTTTTTTTCATCTCAGAAATATAGTTAAAATCGTAATTGTCACCATTCAAACTTATTTATCTTTACAAATCCAATCAATAAACCTAATTCATTCATAACAAAATGCTCAAAATTATTCAATTTTAAAAATTCCTTTATTTATTTATGTTTAATTCACATAACCCCACTTGTAATCTCATGGACCATTTTAAGCCTATCTAATCTAATAATTTTCGCTATTCATTTTTATTTTGTTTACTGTTAGCCTACGCCTCACTATCATAAATTAGAAACATTTCCCAACCGCCAGAAATAAAAATGATTTATTTCCATTCACCTGATTCGAATGTTAAAAATCATCATAGGTGTCCACTTTTATCATCCGTTGTTGTCGTATCTTTTCTCTTTATCATTTTCTTGCATTCCTGGTTGAATTCTTTGCGTAAACACAACGACATATCCGAATAGCAATATGTATACAAAACTGATTTATAAATAACGCTTATTACATATTATTACGTATGCCGTATTCGTTCGTAGAAGAAGTATCTAAGATACGTTTATGGAGAAAGAAAAGAAATAAAAACATTTTCATAAAACGATGGAAAAAGTCGCAACGATAATATAAACAATCTGTGAAAGAACATAAAAAAATACATTATACTCGTATAACATTACATACATACTCGTATATAAATTCGCAAAATACAGATAAGCTTTGGCTGATAAAATTATGTTATCTTCTGGGGCGTATAGAATTACTACTGTCGTGGTTACTTACTAATGTACTTGGATTGTGTTTAACCGCATGTCGGGCTATAGAATGTGCCATATGTTGAAAATGTCAGTTATGTGCGCCTGTGAAAGAGCCCTGAATGTTGTGTACATATTGCTCGTATTATTTCCAATTTTATTGGGATTACTATTAAGATATTTGTACATGTCTCGCTATAGTACCATACAAGGAATAAGGGATAGAACGGAAAATACAATTCGAAAATCGGGAGACAAGTGTTGGCTCAATAAGTTGTTACAATGGAGATTTGGAACACTATTCTGTACTAGTGTCTCTATTTACTACTAACCCTAGTTTTTAAGCTATCATGGATTTATACGATCACCTTCTGTAGATTCTGCTAAATTCCGAAAGATAAACGCAGTTAATTGATTATTGATCCTTCATCGTTCCAGTGATCCCGTACGAATTTTAGCGCTTTCAGAAATATTTCAGTTTTAGGTTTCCCCCCCCCCCCCCCCCCCCCTTTAAGAATCTCATATTTGACTGAAGATCTACGACTGATAAGAAGGCTGCAGGCCAAAATCTCATAGCACAACCAACAGTCCATGTCGTGGCGATTGGCCACGTTAGTCCGTCCATCGTCAGTCCGGAATTTAGAGCGGTGGACAGATCGTTGACCTGATGCTTTCAATCAAAAACTAATTAGTCAGATCACGGACTGTAGGCTAACTGCAGTTGCACTGCAGTTGTCTGGCCGATTTGATCTTAAAGGTGTGAGTTCCAAGACCGCGACAAAGCGACTTGCGTTTACGACTGTGAAAAAAACTACCGTAACGGAGCACTATTTGTGTGTGTTTTAAAGTTTAGCGGATCGTCGAATGCAGGCTGTAGCTGTACGACTGTACTTCCACATAAAATTCATGCGAATAGTGATCCGTTATGGTAGTTTTTTTTACAGTCGCAAATGCGAGTCGCTCAGTTGCGGCCTGAAACTCACACCTTAAAACGGCCTAAACTGAGGACAATCTCAATTGTCCACGATTTTGCCGCAAAACCTATTACTGGCGATGATTATCTTCAGTTTAAGTATTGGTGAGTACCCGCAGTCGATCAAGAATCTATTTTGCTTTGTGAATTATTTTTATAGGAGACATACATATATGAGACGGGCTAGGTCATCCATAGACATTGCGACCAGATGTTTCCTATTGTGCCAAAAAGGGTTGCCGCTCAGAAACTCCTTTATTTTTTGATTTTTTGCAATTCAAATCATTCAATCGACCCCCTATCAGTTTTTTCCAGCAAGATTGGCCGTGTTTATAAAAAAGTATTGCCATTCTGAACCCCGCATTTGTTTTTTTGTCATTTGGACTTCAGATTTGCAATCAGCGACTCAAAAAACCCCTTCCAGCAAGAGTGGCCGTGTTTCTGAGAAAAAAAAGGGTGGCCGCTCAGAAACTCCTTTATTTGTTGATTTTTTGCAATTCTGACTTCAGAGTCGCAATCAGCGATCGATTGGGTATCCCCTATCGGTCTTTTCCAGCCGTGTTTATAAAAAAAGTGTTGCCATTCTGGATCCCCCATTTGGTGTTTTGCTATTTGGATTTCAGATTCGCAATCATCATCCCCCCCTAAAAATATTATTTATTAGGTATTTAAATATTTATTTAAATTATAACTTGATATTTTTAAGTTAAAAAAAACCCCAATCCATCATCGGCCACGACCACCCACAATACAATAAAAGACGAAAAGCTTCACTACACCCAACATCAATAAAATTGAACATTTACTCCACTTCATTCTACACCACAATATCGCGTAGAGACATCGTATACTATATATGTCACATCATTTAATCTAATCAATAGTTCAGTTCTCTCTCACCTACTTTTGTATTCCCCCCAGATTTAAATGATCTCATCATGCTCCGATACTGACAGACGGGACTATTAAACCTATTAACTGTTCATTTTCCAACTGCTTCGACTCCGACCTGAACTGAAAGGAACCATATGATCTGGGTTAGTTTTCATACTCCGGCACTGATTATTTTTCGATCTGATCATTTTTTTCGGAGTAGGTCGACCTAGTCCGGTGTACAGAGTAGCTTATAAAGAGTAGGTTCGTGAATTGGCAACCATGACTAGCTCTAAGCATAGTCTCTCATTGGACAGAACCATTTTGTTAAATTGTGTCCCAGGATCAGCTTCAACTCCGGTCTGCCTTACGAATAATGTCGTTAAGAGTAGATAAGAGGGGATTGATTGGTCCTTTGGCTGCTGCGCATACCTCAAAAGTTATTTTAGTGTTGCAGGCTTTCATTCTCTGAACACCGTTATGGGTGATGTTCCATCCAATTCAGAAGAGGGGTCCGACTCATTGAATTAGGTTTGATGATGTGTCAACCATGCAATACGCAGGAGTTGGATGCAGTGGTGGAGTGCCTGATGGGAGCGCTCAAAAAATCTCAATAATTGATTGAAATCCTGATTTTCGAGTGTTTAGCTCAGTGAGCATAGGGCTACATATCGAAAATGCTTGAACTTCAGAACAGAACTCGGATGGAGTAATATTGTATAAAAGCCCAATTTATAAGACAGAACTGTGAAGGCAGTTTTTTTTTTTTTTTTTTTTGTGAAAACATCAATAGGTCCAGCGATGCCTCTACACTTCGGGAAATCCTGCCGACGGTCCCAACTAGGCCAAGTTATCTGCTGAAGATGGCGGGACATGGACATTCTCGTGGCAAAAGACGATCGGAGCCTTCTGTTATCTCTCGCCCGTGGACCTATAACCAATGTAGCGCCATTCGACTCCGCCGCGTCAATTCTTTTAAAATAAATCTTATCAGCTCTGACTCTGGCCCTGATGGTATCATTCCGCCGAACCAATCTAATAGCTCATTGTCTACGATGCTCGAGTGACCAGGGACCCAGTGAAGTGTGAGTTTGTTCGTTAAACCCACATTATGGAGGACTTTTTGACAAGACAGCACCAGCTTAGAATTGGTAGTGATCGTTTGTCACAGCCTATCACAAACCCCATGACGTATATTTCCGCTCGGAAGACGGAATATGGAATGCTGTCTTCAGATCCATGAAAAATTTTAATTCGTATCAGAAGTCTAAGGTGTTTTGTCCAGAATAACTTTTGGTCGAGGTTAACTCCCAAATATTGAGTGTCCTAAGTTTCCCTTTTCTAGTGAATGACACTGTGGTAGCTTTCGTAGGACTCACATTTAAGCCGCTGTTGTCGCACCATGCTTGAACAACTCGTAGCTCTCCATGAATAATATCGGGCGGAATTTGCCCCTGAGTATGATTGCCAGGTCGTCCACGAGACTTCGATGCACTGCAGGAAGGGAGATAATACTCCACTCTGCAGGCATTCCCGCATGACATTCGCTAAGAGGGCACAGTCTCCTTAGTGATAACCCTTCTAGAGTCTTAGTGCGGAAATTCACTACAGATTACAAAAAAACACCGCCTTTGGTTAATTTTTTCTAGCTCGAGCTAGGATATGGATATTTTCGTCGTACTAGGTAGCATATGTACGTTTCACCCAGACTGTGGTGGTGAGATCGGCTTCTGTCCCTCTTTGTGCACTTTCGATGGATTCGAAGGAGGTGTTGTCGAAGGCTTCTTCAATGTCAAGAAACGCACACTGTGCCATTTCGTTCACTTGTCATTGCGGCTTCGATGTCACCTACAAGGTTGTGTAGAGCGGATTCAGTGGATTTGCCGAATTAAAAAGCGAACTGGGTGAAGTGGATTAGTCACAAGAAACAAATTCCTGATGTGAGCATAGAGAATTGTTTTCCATTGCTTTTAGCATGAATCATGATAGGAATTAAGACCATCCATGGGTCTTTTACCTATTTTAGGAAGAAACACTACCCTGACTGGCTTCGAAGCACTAGAAATGTAGCCAAAAGAAAGACTGCATCTTTAATCGTATGGAGTTAAAAATTGATGACCCTTTAGAAGTAGGGCTGGAAAAAATCAGTGCTTGAGAGGGTTATTACTGGGCATTGCTTTGGTGATTGGTGAGGGTTACCACTGGGCACAGCCTAATCGGGGAACATGCTTCCACAAACTGTTTACTGTTGGAACTGTGGGAACGTGAATGAGAAGCAAAGTACTTCTCAACTTCTGTGTAATCATCCTGCCTTGACGAAATGTGAGAAAGACATCCTTGGTTGCCTTTCCTTGACCCCTCCAGCGGCATAGGCGCGTCAATATCTCTTGCATCACTATGCCTTGTTGACGTTTCGATAGCAAATTTTCGGATGGAGCAGTTGCTAGCATGCACCTCCCCCTCTTTTTTAACCGATCTGGACAATCTAAAAGAAGTGAATTGGTTGGTCGGCTTCATCGATTAATTGCTCCGCTCGGGCTGTTTTGACGATGTTACAACGGACCCAGTAACGGTCTATGAATGCTTACTTTGTTTACCATTCCATCATCTTGGACACCAGCTCTGTTCATACCCTGATGTACCTTGTAAGCACTAAGCAGCACGTGTATCGATTGTTTGTAAATAAAAATACAAAGGTACAAGTACACCAACGTTTGCTAGGATTCTGCTAACCATGTAAAGATGAAGAAATCAATGTGCTCAATATGAAGGCCTGGATGAAAGTCATCTCAAGTCATATACTTTCGAAGTATATAATGAAACGATACATAACCACTTACGCCCTGCTACATGAGCTTTCACTAAGCGTATTTGATGAAATACTTGATCAAAGTCATTGACGAATTCACCAGGCCGTAGCTGATGAAATACTTGATAAGTATCATTGACGAATTCATCAATTCAATTCGTAGCTAATGAAATGCTTGATGAAGGTCATCGCAAACCCATTAATGTGAAAAAAAAAACATTTACTCGTGTTAGAACTTGAACCCACAATCGCACGAATATGAGATCCACTCTCTACCTACATATTAAGCCACTGCAGCTGTCTTCTTCTGAAGATAATTGAGCAAATATCAATTTGTGCTTCGATGGAAAATTGAAAAAAGTCATTAGCTACTTATCTGATGATGACCTGATCAGTTTATTAATGACTCTCACCAAGTATTTCATCAGCCGCGGCCTGATGAATTCGTCGATGCTATTCATGTAGCAAGTTGTGAGTGGTAATGTTATCTTTTTCAACCAATTTAACAATGGCACGCTAGTGAAATGAGTGGCCATGTGTATGTATGTATGTCTAAAATATCTTCGCATAATTTTGCTTCCCCCTCTACTCCTCCGCGAAAGAAAGTGACCGACTGATAAGCGATGGTTAGCATGGAACTAAAAACCTCCTTGCTAACTACAGAGGCACACAAAAGATTAGATTTCTTAATAATTTCAGGGCTTCGCCGAAAAAAAGAAATGACCAAAAACCTACATGCAAAAATGAAAGGGAACGCAGAGCCAGACAATATCTTCCAAAGGATCATTTATTATATTGGATAAATCGTGGAAAACTAATTAGGCTTTCTTTGAATCAGTCGCGTGTCGCATGGGTCACATGATAGTAGAGTGGTAGCATAAAAATCAGGAGAAAATAACATCTCCGCCGTAGACAGATATTTTCTATCAAGTTGTGGACTTGAAAATGAAACTCGTGGAGAATCCTTTGTATAGTATTTCGTCGTACTCTGATAATATTTGCAGAAGATTTTTATATTTTCATCGAATTTCCAATTTCAAGGCTGTCAATCTTTCTTGTCGTGGTTGCCTTGCGAATTTCATCGGAATCATTCAACCTACATTATCAGTATGACAACAGATTGAGTGGATTCCAAAGATACTTGTAACCAGCCGTTAAAGCATCGCGTCTTGGGAATGAAATGGTATCAAAATACGAGTAAATGGTATTTGAAGATAAGACATGAACGCTGCCAACAACGGTCGTCTCTTTAAAGATATTTAAAGGGGGGGGCGACCGGTAGATCAATGCGTAGAGGCGTCGGTCTCATGTTTGTCTACGGTCGATATGGGTTCAAGTCCCGTCCACGGCGCTCGTGGCCATGGATGTTTGTATTGTCTTCCCCCTGTGGTGGGGGGGGGGGGGGGGGTAATAATAATAATAATAAGCCACAACATCTCCCGACTTGTCGCAAGTAGGCGGCTAAATGGGAGCAGGAGGTGCATCGTCCGAAACTGGTTTATCAACGAAACGTCAGCTAAGCCACATGGTATAGTTATGCCCCACTAGGAGGTTAGTAGTATCTTTAAAGATTGTCCCTGGAGAGAATTAAAATTAAAGCGACACCGCAACCGTGATTTTTGAAGCTACGATTTTCAACCGATGTTTCTCTCATGCGATTGATGAACCTTCAAAAAATCCAGTTGACGATGAATTCCATGAAACATGGCTACTGTCTCTATTACACAAATATAATTCTCATCTAATATTTCAAGTAGGGAAATAGATACAATACTCGTACATGCTTGTAAGAATTTTCCAGTTCTACTTGTGCTAACATCCTACTCCCACTCGACATTTTCTGTGAAAAATATATTGTCAAGTGTCCTACAAACTCTATACTCGTAGGTACATAGTTCTCTAGTATCAGGTCTAGGGAATGCTTTATATAGCCGATTGTGGTGGTGGGTTCTCCACTCTCTTCAGGACACAGAATGTTAGAAATGAAATGGTGCTCCCATTTTCATGACAACAGACGCCTCAGGATACCATGTCGTTATACTGTAACCATTACAGAGTGCAGCAGCAGCAACACAAGAAGAGACTCAAGTGAGAAATAGAACTAATACATAGTCTAAGAATTAGGTAGAAAATAAAAGAAAGTTTTGGTGGAGTTTTGATTGTTGGTAACTTTCTGCTTTTGGGATTGGTGAACACGAATCTGAGGTTTTCGAACAAAAATTTTCCCAGGAAATTCTTTTTTTTTCACCAAAAAACTATATTAAAAACTATTAAAAAATCTAAAAACGAGTACTTCTGGAGAAAAACGCACTTTTATATTTGGCAGTCGAGGGGTCACTTTTTCGGGGTTTTTCGCAGTTTTCCGTCCGGAATGGTATTTTCTATTTTTGGGGGACTGCATTTTAAGGAAAAATTCAACTCACTAGCTGCCGTAGTTTTCGAGTTAGAGCCATTTGAAAAAGTACTACTTTGGACCCTCTAGCTGCTCTAGCTTTGGAGAAAAACGCACTTTTATATTTGGCAGTCGAGGGGTCACTTTGCCTCGAAATTTTCGGAGTTTTTCGCAGTTTTTCGTCCGGAATGGTATTTTCTTTTTTGGGGGGAAGGCTCAATACACGTCAATGTAAATCGAAAACTATCCATTTTACGCAAATTTTAACTTTTTTTTGTATTTCTCGGTGACCCCTGAACAGCACTCACTGAGGTTTTTTTTGCACCAGTGTCGTTTTGGTGCTACTGTAGGTCCGTGTCAGGACAACAGGACCTTCTTAGCCATGAAGTGCAATAGAAACCAAACATATGGCCACTATGGACATTTTCGGAATTGTTGTGGTGAACCAAATTGTCTGACCGATGCGTAAGCTCACCCCTTATCACGCAAGCATTACTCGGTGGCGGCTTTTTTGCAAATCGATTATGTGCTTTTGTATGTGACAGGAGGATTTGTTGTCGTTCATTAATAGTAAAATACACGCAGCAAAACAATTGAAGGGCCACTTAAAAACCCCGAAGTTTTCGGGACGACGTACAGTGGCTTTCAAAGTGCCTCAACTGTTTTAAAGGTGTCTAGTGGCTGGAAAAGCGCGCCAAATTTTTAAAAGGTTTTCAGTGGCTTGCCGAAGTCTCCCCGAAAATTCCGTCACCCGTTCAGTGACTGAAAACGGCGCTACAAATTTTCAGGACGACGGTCAGTGGTTCTTAAAGTGCCCCAAATGTTTTAAGTGTTTGTAGTGCCCCAAATTGTTTTTCAGGTTTTCAGTGACTGTCAAAGTCTCCACGAATATTTGTCATTTGTTCAGTAACTGAATAACGATGCTGCGAATTTTCGAGACAACGTACAGTGATTCTTAAAGTGCCCCAAATGTTTTAATGGCGTCTAGTGGCTGAAAAAGTGCCCCACATTTTTTAAAGATTTCCAGTGGCTGTCAAAGTTTTCCCGAATACGGAGGTTGCATTTTATATTTCGGGAATGGACAACCCTAGTATTGCAATCTGGCAACTGACAGCTCTATCGTAAAGTTTGACATTTTTGAGGTTATACGTACTCAGAACGTTTTGACATGCGAGCGCTATTTGTGTTTTTTTACAGTAACTTAAAAGATTAATCTCGGCCAAATAATGGAATTCAATCGTGAACATTTTCGTGCGATTATTTTTTACAACTTTCGACGTAGATTAACTCAGCAACAGTGCGTGGATGAACTGAATTAAATTTTTGGCGATGAAGCTCCATCAAGGACCAGTGTTTATCGTTGGTATGGTGAATTCAATCGAGGTCGTAGTTCACTCCAAGACGAATTTCGTGAAGGTCGTCCAAAATCAGTTGTTGTTCCGGAAACCATTGATGCTGTGCGCGAACTGATATTGCAAGATCGTCATGTGACCTATCGTGAGATTGAGACAACCTTAGGCATTAGTGGGACCAGCATACATTCAATATTGCATGAACATTTGACTGTCAAAAAAATTTGTTCGCGTTGGATCCCACACAATTTGTCAATCGCTCAAAAAAAGGCTCGTGTCGATTGGTCAAAAGAAATGCTCAAAAAATACGATCGCGGTGCTTCGAAACACGTCTATGACATCGTGACAGGTGATGAATCGTGGATTTACGCGTATGAGCCCGAAAGTAAACAGCAGTCGACTGTATGGGTGTTTCAAGATGAGCCAAACCCAACAAAAGTTGTTCGCGCACGAAGCACTTCCAAGCAAATGGTCGCCTGTTTTTTCGGAAAAACTGGACATGTCGCAACCGTACCACTAGAACAACGCAGATCAGTCAATTCTGAGTGGTACACAACCATTTGTTTGCCAGTTGTCTTCCAAGAAATCAGGAAAACCAACCGCCGAAGACGGATCACTCTTCACCACGACAATGCGAGCTCTCACACATCAGCTCAAACAACTGCATTTTTGAGCACTCAAAACATAGATTTGATGGGTCATCCGCCGTGTAGTCCTGACTTGGCACCGAATGACTTCTTTTTATTCCCGTACGTAAAAAACAACATTTTTCAACACCTGAAGAAGCGGTTGCTGCGTTCAGAATGCATGTTTTGGAGACACCTCAATCAGAGTGGCAAAAGTGCTTTGACAATTGGTTCAAACGCACGCAAAAGTGTATAGATCTTCATGGGGAATATTTTGAAAAACAATAAAGCGATTTTCAATGATTAATATTTGTTTTTGTTCTCTAATCCCGAAATATAAAAGGCAACCCTCGTATTTGTCATTTGTTAAGTGATTGAAAAACGATGCTACAAATTTTCGAGACAACGCCCAGTGGCTCTCATAGTATCCCCCAATTTTTCAGGAGTTTCCAGAGACTGTCAAGGTGTCCCCGAATATCCAAAATTCGATCAATGACGCGAAAACTATTCTATAGATTTTCAGGAGGACTTTCAGTGGACCTTAAAGTGATCAACAATTTTTTTAAGAGTTTCCAGTAGCTGTCAAGTATGGTCCCAATTACTGAAAAACTATGCTACGCATTTCAGGGGTTCCAGAACGAAACGAGTGTGTGCAAATGTTTTTCAAACTTTTCCGCGCGAATTGCTAGAAGCCTCCCAGTCGCTCTCAGATCATCCGGAAATCCGTGAAAGATCTCAAATTTGGCTCTTGATGAATGAATGATATCTGGAACCCGGAAACGTTCCAGATGATTTTAGATCAGCCGAAAAAAGAAATTCTTCTGTTCCCACGCCAAACATTCCTCCTGGGTGCGTGTATTTCGAACTGTCTTGTTGCCTGGCATTGAAGCACACTTTTCGCAGTTGAGTGTACATTGTTGACTCTCTGCTTTCAATTTCACAGGAATCACAGGCTACTTTACACGCACAGGTGACTTTGTTTTTCCCCGTGTTCTTAAATCAGCATGAGGACCTGCAGAAAGAGCGAAACGGGACACACATTTTAAAATTTAAATTTTCAACATAACGGTAAATTTGGCTACATACGAGTAGAACTATACATGAAAGAGTCACCTTTTTTGTCGTCGTTTCCGATATTTCTGTTAGTCTTTACCGGTCCGCTGTATAGTTTTCTTTGAAGTTTGCTATTGGTTAGCTAGTGATGGATCCGCCAAAAAGCGTTAAAATACATCTCAAGGAATTTGAAGTATTCAGGACTGCGGCATTACTAAAGGAAGGCCAAGAATTCCGGGTAGTGAGCCATCGGCTTGGAGTGAGACATTCTACCACCCAAACAGTTTGGAAAAGGTTCGAGGAGACAGGAAAATTTACAGGAAGACGAGACGAGATATTAAACGAGACGCAATTAGAGTATGAGGCATTAGGGCAGAGTTTTCTTCTCTGGTGATTCAAGATTTTGCCTGTGTGGATATTATGGTTGAGCTAGAGAAAAGCAGAGCAGAAAAAACTAACGTTTCCTACCCTGTCTGTTTCGTCTGAGCCATAATACTGCGTCTTCTATTGCACGGATCTCCGCCTGGATCACAATGCAGTAGTTTGAGAAACGGAAAAATATAGCAAGATGAAGCCAATCGGAGAAGACTCCGAGCATCCACCCCTTTATCGGCCTTTGAGTCATTAGTGTAGTAAAACCGTCGGGTCATCCATCCATTTCCCAGTAACAGCGGGGTGGAATTACGCAAGGATTATTTTTTCCGAATCAGTATTTTGGTATATAGTAGTCCGTTGAAGAGGGGATGTCAACATTCTTCAGGACAGAAGCATGACCAATGTCCGTCCATTGATCTGTCTTCCTTATGCCGATCGCCGTGTTGGCAGTGACTTATTCACTTACAATGCCCCCAGGAAGAAGGTTCAGCAGCACCTCTAAAGCTGCTGATGGGGTTGAGCGGAGAATTTTTGGTTACAGGCTCCATTTTTTGTCTATGGCTTTATGCAGCAATAGAGTGCTATGTTTGTTTTGTTGGCGCGTTCCAGAATATTTAGCCTCCAGTTTAGCTTTCTATCAACTGCAAGACCTAGGAAACTCTCCTTGTCCATGAACGATAGCCTCACCCCTTCCAGTACAGGGGGTTCAACGGAGGCGGGTGATGTTACCTAGTGAAAAAAACAAGCTCAGTTTTGTTTGGATTAATACTGAGACCGCAGTTTTCGTCCCAGTTCGTGAAGATAGTGAGGGAATACTGTGTTTCCTCACTAAGATGGCAATAGAGATATCATCCGCGTATGCTGTTACATACCTTGCAACCCACTCTAGGCCAAACAGCAGCTTGTTGACAGCAATGTCTTAAAGCAGGGGAGAAATCCCACCACCTTGCGGAATACCCCTACATACACTTCTGCGTTCAGAGAATATCCCCAATTTGGAGGAAACAGCCCTGGTTGTCAACGTCACGTTAATAAGTCCAACCAGGCGAGGATCTACACCAAGCCCGAAGAGTGCACCAGTAATTGCCTCCGGATAGACATCATTAAAGGTTTCCTCGATATCTAGAAAAGTTAACATTGTGTACTTCTTGAACTGCAGGGATGTTTCGATGTGACTAATGATGGAGTGTAGCACTATATCCACAGAAATACCCTTTCCATAAGCATGCTAGGACGCCGAGAGTTATTCTACTGGAATGGTGTTTCATTTGTGAAAACCCAACAAGTCTCTCCAGGATCTTTAGGAGGACCGCCGCGTCGATAGACAAATGGGTTTATAGTCCGCAGGAGTAATTCATGTATGGCATTAACTATAGACCCGTTCCACTGAATTTTAGCAGTTCAGCTGGAATCTCGTCAGCGCCCGGCGCTTTATTTCGTTTTAGTGACCGCAACACGAGATCAACTTCCTCTACTGTCTGGGGTTATATGGGTGGGCCTAGATCAACAATATCGTCAAGAGCTTCTTGTGTGGGGATGTAAGATGGTAGATCTTCAAAATAAGAGGCCCATGGATTGTTGATGCCAACGGTGTCGCTGATGATGTTTCCATCCTTGTCCCTGCAGAGGCTAGTCCTGGGTTGATAGCCGTTCTAAATTGTGTTTACTAGTTTGTACGCTTGTCTGGTGTTCCTATTAGCTAAGTTTTCGTTTATATTCAGTAACTGCTCGTCAAAGTATTTTATTTACATACGCTTCTTTAGGTCGAATTGTTGTATTCGATATTCGCCGTAGCTGGTCATATTTTTCTCTTCTGGCTCTGATTCCTCGCTGAATCCATTGTCTATAGGCCTCGTTTTTGGCGTCAAGTGAATTTTTGCATTCTTCGTCGAACCAGTCATTTCGCGCTCGCCGAGCTTTATATCCCGCAACTTTCTCTGCGACCTCTTTTATGGCACACTTGAGTTCTTCCCAGAATCCATGGACGCCTGTGTTGCCGATGCTGTGTAGCATAGGTGATAGTCTTTCCTCAAGGACGATAGTATATGCCACCGCCGTAGCATCGCTCAGAAGGTTATCAACCACAAAGATTTTGGGATGGTTGATTCTCGATTGGTGCACTGAGGAAATTCTACAGCTGTAGGTAGTCTTCACCAAGTGAAGATCTGAGTCGCTGTTTGCTCTTCGATAGGAGCGGACATCTATCACACTAGACGCCCATCCCTTGCAAATGAGGACGTGGTCAGTTTGGTTGACGGTATGTGCGCCTGGATTTTTCCAGGTCTGCTTGTGAATGCGTCGATGCGGGAAACACGTAGAGCTTACGACTAGATTCCTGCTGCAGGTGAAGTCGATAAGTCGCTGTCGTCGTTGTCGTTACAATTTTTATGGAGACTGTGACCTCCAGTGGTCCCCCGGTGCCAATTTTCTTTTCCGACTTCCGCGTTAAAGTCTCCCAGTAGCAGTTTGACGTCGTTTGTTGGAAGTGAGTCGAACAGAGTCTAAAGGCGGGCGTAGAACTCGTTTTTTACTGCGTCTTCTGTAACTTTGGTGGGGGCGTGCACAAATGACCGGATCCGCTGTATTTGACAGATAAAGGCACTTGCCAGAAGCACTGAAATGTCAGCAGCTGACAGTTCGAAAGGCGTTGCCATACTTAACTTTTCAAGTTTATCTTTCCGGCAAATTCTTAAACGGCAGATGGGCTCCAGTTGGCGTTTTCGATCAGGTAAACGTTAACCAAACATTGAGAAAATCAAATTGTGCTAACTGGCAGCTTATCATTAGGATAAATTTTAACCAGACATTGAGAAAACGGCCCATAGTTTTGAAGTTATATTGAAAAAAGCGTGAAAATTTTTTGTTATTTGTAAATAGAAAATCTCACATTCGTGTTCAGTGACCCCAAAAATATAAAGGTACATACCAAACATCAAAACTCCTCCAAAACTTTTCTTTATTTTCCCTTTTGGAGCACGTAATGCTTAGACTAAAAAATTATTTTGCTACGTATATACAAGAACAATGATTTTAATGATATTTGCAAAGATGTGGAGGTTGTGCTGCTGCCTTTCAGTTCAGTCAGGATTCACAGTCTGAAATTAGAAAGGAAATTTCCAGAAGAATAGTTGTAGTGCAACGTGTTTCACAGGCTTTAATGAACGACTTTACTTAAAGCGAAGCGTTTATATTTCAGAAAATGTGTGCATGCTGGAGGATGTTTGGGCGCAGTTTCCTTTATTCGCATGTTACTTGCCAGGAGTGCTCGGACGAGCCATTCATTATGCCATGTCTTGTAAGCATAAGTAATAATCGGATTCTCGATAGAAATTCTTAAAGTTAACTACTACCTCGATGAATATCAAGTATCATTCTGACAAGAATGTTTCCTTGGTATTTTCGATATACGAGGAGCTCTTATCGTTATTTTCAAAGAACACGTGCAACCTTCGCTCCGTCCTTGTAAGGATCACCCAAAGAAATTGTAATGCCCTCTAATAGAACACTGGCTTCTATGAAACTCGTATTTCATATCAAAGAAGTGATTCTTAGAAGATTCGGATTCTTGATGAAATTATGAGCCGTACGTCGGCCGCATTTAATCTGCTAATATTCTAAACCCCCGCTGAAAAGGTCAGGAGATTACATTCAGAAAGAATAAACGACTCAAGCGTGGAATTTGAAATAATTTGATTGAGTGATCCATATACGAGTAATACTCGTATGCTTTACCAAAGGTCGCTATAGAAAAAAAAGTCTCACATCATATTTCTCCCCCAGCGTAGGCGTCAATAGCTTTTATCTCATTCTCAGAAAACATATTATTGCCTTTGGCTATGTGATTCCATCTCAACCACACTCTCATTTCTTCCCTCTCAACAAATATCTCTTTAATCCTCGCCAACGTACCACATTCAAAGTAAATAATCCAATGATTGATAAATTTCTGAAATTGACTCGTGCAGTGAGGCGACGAAGGTATTGAAAATCGATTAAGCGCAGAGAAAGGATGATAATTACACTTCGCAGCTTAGCTCCGTCGGGCAGCTTTAAGTGAACTGAAGAGCCGTCGCCGCCCTCCATTTTAATGTCTGCAGAAAAAATTTATATATTAAAGTATGCACATCGCTGGGGGATATAAAATTTCACATTCTCTGTTTCGTCGACCCAAAACTTTAAATTAGGAGGCGTCCTTTGAAGCGGTGGCCATTAAAAAAAGGGTTGTATGTAATCACAGAGATAAAAGGCGCCATGATGGTGTTCACGCTTTCCCAGTTAAAGCCTATTACGGGTCGACCGTGTCGCATAAAGAGATTCCCGACTAAGGTCCAGGATCAGCATCATAATCATGTCCATTATTTTGAGGACATTCAATTTGATTTGGGGGAGAACTCATTTCCTAATTATCCTTCGTAGCTTTTCAACCTAAAGTCAATCTCAATGGTATGAGGCTTCAAAGGAGTGATTATTTGATGGGGATATTAGGAGGATATTGTTCAAGAAAATGTCGTAAAACACTGTTGAGCTAAAGATTAACAACCAACAAGACTAAGGTTCTCAGTCTGCAATTGTGAAGAAGAAGATAAAGTCCAACTCGTCCTATTGCCATCGCCATCAATGAAAATCTTGTGGAGAAGGCGGACAAAGTCGTTTTCCTATACTCAGTTGCCATAACCCCTAGTGGAGCATAGCGCGTAAACTATTCCATGTGGCTTAGCTGACGTTTCGTTGGCATAAACCAGTTGCTCTAATTTAGGCGCCTCGTTGTGGCATGTCGGGAGATGTTGTGGCTTATTATTACGCCCCTCACTGCAGGGGGAAGACAACGTAAAAATCCAAGGCCACGAACGCCGTGGACGGGATTTGATCCGGTAACGAGCGTAGTCAGACATGAGATTGACGCCTCTACGCATTGAACTACCGGTCGCCCCTGGATCTGATGTGCACATCAAGGATTTTCTCCACAGACTTAAGCATGGTCAAACTGTTTGGCCCATATGATTTAGGGTCATCTTTTGGATATTTGCCCATTTTTGGGATGAAGGCTACATACTTTAACCGAACTCCAGGAATCTGGGATAAACCCGAGAGCAATGTTCCCTCTAAATATATTGAAAA
This sequence comes from Chloromyia formosa, assembly GCA_964017055.1. NCBI lineage: Eukaryota > Metazoa > Arthropoda > Insecta > Diptera > Stratiomyidae > Chloromyia > Chloromyia formosa. The sequence continues at coordinate 14,741,922 of OZ024817.1, forward strand.
GGTAGGGGACTTTCCCGCTCTGTTACGTAAAGGGAAGAACATACCCTTTACGTAACAGAGCGGGGAAGATTCCATTCGTGCTATAGTTGCCCCATTTCACTTTACTATATCTTTGGCAATATTCCAGTCTGTAGTGGGATGCCTCACAGCATCCAATACATTGGATACCAGGTTTCTAAGCTGAGCCACCCTGGGCCTTTATTGTCCACCATTTCGAGTTTATTTTTTACACAGAGACTGAATAGCCGCCGCAGTCACTGTGTTGTGGAATCCTGTTTGTTTTAACCTGGTTCAATTCGGCTTTGTCCAAGACTTTCCAATTCTGTATCCAATTTGAGATGCTGTAAGTCCCAAACGTAATGTCAAGGACCTCTCGCCGGTTCGTAGTGAGAAAAGTTGCGCTGTATTCTCTGTTGAAAATGTTAAAATCTAGACTAGCAACAAGTTCTAGAAAATACTCACCTGGGCTGTTTGTGTCAGTACTTCTCCAGATTATATGATGGGCATTTGTATCACAACCGATCAGTAGGGGCATTCTTCTTCCCCTGCCATAATCGGTAAGCATACGTAGCTCCGAAGATGGAATGTCAGTGTCCCTGGGAAGGTAGGCCGATGTGATAATAAGTGCTGGTGCTTTAATGTCACTAGTTGAACCGACAGCTACTGCCACTAGGTCACAGCTGGTGAAGTCTGGAAGGCAGATGTGTCTCTTCTTACTTCGCTTTCGTTCAAACGCCAGGGTTTCCGTGGGAGATACAAATGAATTGAAGACAACAAAGTCACCCAAAGAGGAGGAGTGACTTGGCTCTTGTTTTGAAGAATATTGTTCTTTTTCAAAGATTGCTTTTTTAGGGGTGTGCAGAAGCTTCGTCTCTCGTTTACCTCGGGGCAATCCGGCTTTCGCTAGATTTTTCCCAATGAATTTGCTCCCTTGCTCCGTTGTAATTCTTATCTTTCTCGCCCTTTACGATACTATGTGTGGTTGAATGTGCATTTAGACGAGGGCAGGAAGCCTATTGTGTAGTGGAAGCCGACATGTTTGGAAAATTGGGAAGCTAATTGGTGGCTTGACAAATTTTATAGAAATTACTTCTTGCAGTCTACTTGGGTGGACACCCTGCCATTTTGAGTAAAGCTAAATCCAGCACAAATTAGTTGGCTAATCCCGAGTATTGTCACAAGAATGCCATCTGATCATCTTGTGAAGGAAATAACATACTCAATTGCCCTATCCCCTTGTGGGGCATAGCGCGTCAACTGTTCCATGTGGCCCAGTTGACGTTTCGTTGGCATAAACTGGTTTCGGAGAATCCAGTTGCCAGCATGCACCTCCTGCACATCCATGGCCACGAACGTCGTCGTGGACGAGATTGGAACCCGAAACGCCGGTAGTCAAACATGAGACTGATGCCTCAACACACTGCGCTACCGGTCGCCCGGTTGGCCCCCAACCATCAGGTTTTCCCCAGCCACCAGGTTTTCAAATTCATGGGGAAGTTCGCCACTGTTTTCCAAGCGGAAGTGAATGCCATCGAGGCGTATGCCGTATTATGCCTGAAAATCGGCTATAAAAACGAATACTTTTCACTGACAGCCAGGCAGCCATCAAAGCGCTGTCAAAAAGAGCAACAGCACCTAAGATCGTATGTAGTTGCCAAAAGGAACAACACAAAGTAGGCTCTCGTAATAGAGTAACTCTATGCTGGGTGCCTGGCCATGTTGGTATCGATGGTAATGAACAGGCTGACGGACTGATCAGAACAGCTTCTGCTACCCTTTTATGCGGTATTCCAACCTGTACAATTAGGAACCTCACCAGAGACTGGGAACGCTGTGAGGCTATCATTGGGATAGTCGTCCAAGATTGAGGCAGGCAAAGTTTTTCATTTCGGACTACTCGTATAGCAGATCGACTGAACTGCTAAAGTTAAACCGGAGCAAGGTAAAAACCATCAGTGGTCTCCTGACTGGACACCTATGCCTGATAGACCACTTAAGTACCATGGGATTTGTATCAGACTCAAGCTGTCGGTTCTGCGGAAAGGATGACGAGACGTCGACTCATATTTTATGCGTTTGCGACGCCTTAGCCCGTCGACGCACAGACCACTTCAGAATCGCCAATTCGAAGGCTAACGACATCGTTTGTTTCTCCGAATCTCTTCAGCAAATTTATTAGCTCGAGGAAAACTTTATCGACATGTTTAGGCCGGGACCCAGGGCTGTAGCACAACGGGCCATGCGGCCTCTGTTCTCTGAATAATACGGGCTTCAACGCCCACTTTACAATCTATCCACTTTGAATTTTGTCAAATTTGTAGCAGCAAACTTTGACACGTAAGCTCTCTAGCCTTCCGTAAGGGCTTCCGCACATGACGCAACTCATTTGACACTCGAGTTGCAAACCAGTTTGCCTGGCAACCAGTTTGTGATGCAACCAGTTTCGAACGCAGTTGAAACCAGTTCGCGACCTTTATCCGCACACGGTGCAACTGATTTTCAACCTAAGTTCCAAAGCAGTTAGAGTTAGTTACAATAAGAATCACACTTTTCACACTCTACTTTTCTGTCAAATTAACTTCAGACGCCTGCCGTCAGCTTTTACTACGGTATAAGCTAACAATTATTCGAAACACGATACTTTGTTGCATCGCCGCGAACGCCACTTCACACATTCAGACAGACAACTCGAGCTGCAAAGCGGTTGCGTCGTGTGCGATAGGCCTAAGTCTGCCCGGATATTGCCTCGAGGTCGCTGCACCTTTACTTTTTATAGCAAGATTAGATTAGAGGGAGAGGGTAGTGAGTCCGAAAGGCACAAGCACCGTGACCAGGAGTTTATTGTACTATTGCTCACATGGTCTAGTGTGGCTTTGGAGTTGGCGATCAAGTTTGATCCTGTCGAAAAAGTTTCACAACTGTCTAAATTGAAGTGAGGCGATTTCATTCACATCAGGGAAGAGACCTCCGACGCATCCTAGGCGACGACGAAAAAGGGCCTCACATTCGCATATGATGTGCTGCGATGTCTCATCATCGGCGTCAGTGACAATGCCCATTTTGTGTAGGTGGTACCTTAAAGTCGAGTGCCCCGTGACAAGGCCGCTAATGATTCTCACCCTGTACTACTACTACTTAGTTGCCCTAACCCCTTGTGGGGCATAGTGCGTCATGTGGCCCAGTTGACGTTTCGTTGGTGGTTTCGGAGAATGCAGTTGCCAGCATGCACCTCCTGCCAATCCATGGCTACAAACGTCGTCATGGACGGCATTCGAACCCGAAACGCCGGTAGTCCAACATGAGACTGATGCCTCAACACACTGCGCTACCGGTCGCCCCACACGCGTTATTGACATCAGTATTAACGGGCAGCATGTTGAGAAGGTGGACAACTTCGTCTACCTGGGTAGCATTGTTGCGGAAATGGTGGTACGGAGCAGGACATCGCTCGTAGTATCAACCAGGCTAAATGCGCATACGGCATGCTGTCCAAAATCTGACAAGGCGGTTATCTCTGCATCAAATGATGCAGATGATCGAATATATTTGATGGTTGTGCGTCCAGTTGCGACTTATGCGGCGCTAGTTTGGCCCGAAACGAACCAGCGTTGCACCGTACAGCTTTGTACAATAGTAAGTTACAGCGTCTTGCATGCCTTGGTATGGCAGGATCCATCGGCACTTGTCCGACATCGGCTATTGAGGCGATTGTTGGACTTACTCCGCTGCATATTTTCATACAAGAGTCTGCGGCTCTGAGCGCTCTTCGAATGCGTCTAACATACGATGGCTATGTGTTCAATCAGGGACACATGAGCATTCTGGAGCGGATCCCTAGTAGCAGATCTGCCGGAGATCTGATTATATGACTAGGGGAATATGTTTTGGTAGAAAATTCTCGGTCTCCATCCCCACTCGCGGGGAATGGGATAGTGGCATTCTTGGCTCTGTCTCCTGGTGTACCATATGGTTTATCGACGGATCTAAAACGGAGCAGGGAGTTGGTGCTGGAGTCTATGGACCGGACACTAGGATTTCCATTGCTATGGACGTCTAGCCTAGCGTTTTTCAAGCTGAAATCCATGCCATTGAGGCTTACGCCAGAGACATTCTGGGCAAGAAACTCAAGGGCGCTAACATCGCTATCTGCACTGATAGTCAGGCAGCCATTAAGGCTCTTTCTTCACATAGTTTCTCATCGAAATTAGTGAAAGAGTTTTTTTTATACCCTTCAGTTTCTCACAAACACCAATCGGGTTACTTTATGTTGGGTACCTGGCCATCAGGGCATTCCTGGTAACAAAGCTGCCGATGAACTTGCTGGACTAGGCTCTTCGGATACATTTTTCGGGCCTGATCCTTACTGTGGTCTGAGTTGGGCTAAAACATGATCAATAGTGAGGGAGTGGTCTGCCAATGAAAGACTGCGTATTGTCTTCCAGGACTGTGGCAGTCCAAAGATCTTTTAAAAGAAACCAGCCGCCTGGGTAGAGCGTATCTGAGATTAATCGTGGGTTACCTCACGGGGCACCACTGGGTGAGATATCACCTCAATAAAATGGGTCTATCCACTGGTACGGAGTGCCGGCTTTGCCTGGACACAGAGTCCACTAAACATCTTCTCTGCAAATGTCCGGCGGTAGTCCGTTCCGGGTTCTTATTTCTTGGAGACTCCATCGTAAGCTCAGCGGTCGTAAGGAGCACCCCTACAAAGGATCTACTAGCCTTCATTAGGCTGGTGGAAGGTCTTTTGGATTAATTTAAGGCTATGACACAATAGATCCCATGGTCGCAATGCCCACCCTTGGGTATCTTAGCCTGTCCTTGTTATTATATTATGAGATTATCACGTCTTTCCTGAAAATAAAACAAAGAAGCGAACTTCAGTTATTTTGCGAGCACCTAAATCTAGGGGTGTAATTGCACCCTAACGAAACCGTCAGGATTACCTACCTACCTATTTCTGCTAAATTGGTCGAATTCTGAATAATACGAATAATTGTATACATTGGAAAAACAAACACCACAAATATGTAATTCCAAAAATCAACTTCTCGCATTTGCTTTATTCAAACTTTATCAATAAATCCTCATCATTAATAGCTCTTTCAAGAACCCCGCAATTTCCGTGGAAATATGATGAAAATCTCATCTAATATGACTATCAAACGGTATTCATAATAATTTATATCCAACATTGAACACAAAAGGATACGGATACTCCTTTCCTTATTTTCCTTCCTCTATTCACTAAAATTTACTTCATCAATTTGCAGCTACAATCCAATTTTCACAAAGTGGATTCGAATTTGGATAGGTAGGTAGTCTTGTATTAAATATCAATATGTACACATACAACGTCTAAACTCACCCTTATAAAGTGGAATCCTTGTAACATTAAGATTTTGTTGCCGGGGCCCTTGTAGGGAACTTCATGTAACCTTCGATAAAATCCTTCATTGAAAGCATAATGAGCAATTTGTGAAGAATTATTATTTTCGCCGACGAAGATAAAATAAAAAGATGCTCGTGCTAACGTTAAGTCATATATTGTAGTATTAATATTAATGTATATAAATGTATACATAAAATAAGGAGAGTATATTACATAAGCACTAATGGCAGCCGATACAGTGAAAGATGATAATGGCATCGGTCATGGTGAAGCAATTTTTCTATTGGTCCTAAACGAGATTTTTAAGATAGCGACTAATGAAAACAAATTGAATTTTCGCACATCGTAAATAACGTATTGGAAATCTGAAAAATGCTAAGAAAAAAACTAAAGTTAAAGGAAATTTGTTGAACTAGAACAAAGTGGAATGAGCTTAAACGGATGAATCTTAACATCTGCTTGGTTTAGATAAAAGAGAAGTATTTTGCGACGTACGACCTATAATTTGTCCATTTCTTGCTGAAGGTAAAGTTTCGGAATATATCTCAACCTCATCGTGGTGCTACAACCCGAGTTCGAGCCTTGGACGCCTAGTTCATTGTTATCATCCAATTATCTTGGTCAAGTAACCGCGTCCTAAAATTTTCAAAGTCCAGCCGTTTTTTGTCGTCAGCATCTACTGAGTCTTCCCAACAAACTTTCGGTCTCCCTAGTATCCTTGCTCCGCTCGTGCGCCCTTTCATATTTTTGTTAGGCATTCGATTATCGTCCATTCGTTGTACATGCATTGCCCATTGTAAATTGAAATTTCCAGCTCACCGTACAGTTCGTACAGCTCATGGCTGTACCAGATATATATTTCGATTGTACCTAGTCTAGCTATAAATATTGTTACAAGGTTTGGCAACCCTGCAGAAAGGAACCGTTATATTGCATTTCTTAAAAATTTAGCTAATCGCTATAGTACGCTTGTGCTTGATGCATTTGTCATCATTTGAGTTTAATTTTTAGTGTAGTGAACATGGATTGGGGTGACAAAGAAAATAGAATTGCTGTGATTGCACTTCATAAAGTAGGAATGCAACCAAGTGATATTTTTAAGACTCTGCATACCCTTGGTATAAGCCGAATGTTTGTATATCGGGCTATTGAAAGATTTAATGATACGTCTGGAGTACGTGACCGTGAAAGAAGTGGCCGTCCGCGAACTACTCGAACACCTCAAGCGGTTAAAGCCGTGCGCGAGAGAATTCGCCGTAATCCTCTTCGGAAACAAAAAATTTTATCGCGTGAGATGAAAATACCCCAAAGAACAATTTCACGTATCATCAAAAGTGACTTGGGGTTGGGTGCTTATCGTAGATCTACCGGGCATTTACCAACAGATTCGTTAAAAAAATAGAGTGGAAAAATAAAAACGATTACTTTGCCGGCACGCAAACCAAGAACACCGTAAAATTTTGTTTACGGACGAAAAAAATTTTACTGTCGAAGAAACCTTTAATAAACAAAACGATAGGGTTTATGCTCGCAGTGCCAGAGAAGCTTCTCAAGTTGCCCAAAAGGTTCAAAGATTTCATCATCCAGCCTCAGTAATGGTTTGGTGGGGTGTTAGATACAACGGGGTGGCAAAGTTGCATTTTTGTGAGAAGGGCGTCAAAACGTCTGCCAAAATTTATCAAGAAAGTGTCCTTGAAAGTGTAGTGAAACCTCTCAACACGTCATTATTCAGAAATTAGCCTTGGAGTTTCCAGCAAGATTCTGCACTAGGTCATAAGGCGAAGTTAACCCAAAAATGGCTTGAAGAAAATGCTCCAGATTTTATTAAAGCTGAAGATTGGCCTTCCTCTAGCCCAGACCTGAATCCGCTGGATTACGAATTATGGTCTGTCTTAGAGCAAATGACGTGCTCTAAAAGACATTCTAATATCGAATCCTTAAAGAAGTCTCTTACACATGCAGTCGCCAACTTTCCGATTGAAGTCGTGCGTGCTTCCATAGATAAGTGGCCAGCTCGATTAAAGGCTTGTGTAAAGGCAAAAGGCAATCACTTCGAATAACTTGTTGCAATTTCCGTTGTTGACAATGCATTTAATAAATAAACAATGATTTCTTAACATATAACACCTCTTTTATTGAACAGTGCTTCAAAAAGTTTGTAACAGTATTTATGGCTAGACTAGGTACACTGCTGCCGAAATTCTCCGAAATTCAACTTAACATGTTTTCGAAGGCTTGAGTTAGTGTCTAGGCTTCGCAGCCATAGCATAGCACTGGTTGTATGATCGTTTTGTATATAAGGAGCTTTGTATTTCTGTGCACATGCTTCGATTTCATTATTGGGAAGACCGGGAAGAAAGTCTTATTTGCAAGCTGTATCCGTCGCTTGATTTCGTCAGATTCGTTGGCGTCCTTTGACAGGTTGCTACGCAGATATGTCAAGTCGTCTACGAACTCGATGCTGAGGTCCCCCTACGTTGACGTTCGATTGTGCGGGCGTCCTGGTTCTTGATTGCATCATTATTTTTGTTTTGTCCTCGTTGACGTGCAGTCCAACTTATTTTGCAGCCGTGTCAAGATTATCTAGAAGTTCTTCTACGTCGTTCAAGCTTCGAAACATCATGTTAACGTCATCTGCGTACGCTATCAGTTGCGTCAAATTGAAGAGTAGCATGTCGCTGGTATCCGCATTCATTACCCGGATCGCATGTTCAAGTGCCAGGTTGAAGAGGGTCGACTCCAGTCCATCGCCTTGCTTCAATCCCGTACGTGTTAAAATAAAAAAACAGTCAGCCTGTTTTGGATCTTGACCTGAGAGACTCTCTCTCTAATTGCCTTGACCTCCAGAGGCATGGGCGTGTCAACATCTCTAGCATTTCTACGGATATGCCTTGTTGACGTTTCAATAGCATATCTATGATACTTTTCGGAAGTGCAGTTGCTAGCCTGCACCTCCTATTCGTGCCGTCTTTATACTGACAAGCGCGGAGCACTGTGAGAGTTCTATTAGTACTCACAGGCAGTTTTTGATCGCGCCGAGATTTGATCTCCGAGCTCTAGATTAGTATCGCATAGCGCGACAACCCGCGACCTGAGAGACTGAGTTGATCATTTTTCACTTTGTTAGTCCTACTAATTTTACTGGTACACAAAATTGCGGCATCATATTATACAGTACACAACGATCGATACTGTCGTATGCTTGCTTAAACTCGATAAAGATTTGATACATGTGAACTTTGTATTCCCAGCACTTTTCCAGGATTTGCTTGACCGTGAAAAGCTTGTTGGTCGGCCAGGTCTAAAGCCGCCTTGATATTCGCCAATGATTCTTTCAGCGTACGGTTTAATTCTATTTTCCTGAATTTTCGTCAATTAGCATCGCAAATTATTTCCCTTTTTGGAATGGAACAGATGATGCTTCTACGCTAATCTTATGAGATCACCTCGTCCTCCCAGATTCGCAGAAGGAGTTGATGGCATTTCATAGACCCGTTCCATCGCACTTTAGCAGTTCAGTTGGAATCTTGTCTGCACCCAACGCTTTATTTTGTTTGAATAACTTGAGGGCGAGATCAACTTTTTCTATTGTCGGGAGCTGTGTATTGGGGCCATGATCAATCAAATCGTCATCGATTGGGGCTTCTTGTATGGGGACGTTAGATGTAGGATTAAGCAACTCTTCAATATAGTTCGTTAATGCTATCGGGGTTGCTGATGATGTTCAAATCTTTATCCTTACAGAGGCTAGTCCTGGGTTGATAGCCTTCTCAGTCGTGCTTACTAGTCTGTATGCTTGTCTGGTTTTTCTATTACCTAGGTTATCATTAATTTTCAGCAACTACTCGTCAATGAATTTTCCTTTCTTACGTTTAATTATTCTACTTGATAATTGCCGTAGCTCGTCACATTTGGACGTTGAATACATAGTTTGTAAGCTTCGTTCTTTGCATCTAACGATTTTTGATATTTTGGGTCAAATCAGCCGTTTCGCGATCGCCGGGCTCTGTGTCCCACAATCTTCTCTGCGACTTCCTTGATAGTACTTTTTAGTCCTTCCCAAAACGCCTGTATTGCCGATGTTATTTAACGTAAACGTTAGTTTTTCCTCCAGGGGGGATATATAAGCCTATGCCGCAGCATCGCTCAAGAGTTTGTCGGCCGCAAACAATTTGGGAAAGCTGACTCTCGATTGGTGCACTGAACAAATCCTACACCTATAAGTTGTTTTAACCAAGTGATGGTCACAATCACAGTTCATATGAGGATGTGGTCAATTTGGTGGACGATGCGAGTATCCGGAGATTTCCAGATTTCTTTATGAATGCGTCGGTGCGGAAAGCACGTAGAGCTTGCGATAAGGTTTCTATGCATGGAAAGTCGATTAGTCGTTGACCGTTATCATTCCATTTCTCGTGGAGGCTGTGTCCTCCTGTGGTTCCCCGGTGCCAAATCTGGTTCCCAACATCGCAGCAGTTTTTTGACGTCGTTTGTTGGAAGTGAAGCGGACAATGTATCCAGGCGGTCGTAAAACTCGTCTTTAACTGCTTCTTCCTTCACTTCAGTGGCAGCGGGCACGTTGAGGAGCCGGAGGTTGAAAAATCGAGTCTTGATGCGAATCGCACACAACCTTTCATTGATGGGATTGAGGTCAATAACGTGCGTGATTGGCACTCCTATAAAGTGCATCTGAGATGCTTGAAGAAAGAGTTACGAGACCCCGAACGTAACTCATGGAGAAATTTCTGCGAGCGGATTGAAGGTTCCTGCGAGAGCTCTCACTCTCCTAAAATCCTGGCGTCAAATCCATCTGCACCAACCTTCCTACAAAAGGAAAACGGGTCCTGGACGTCTACGAGTATAGTTTCTTTACTCGTGTGTCTGCTAGATACGCATTTTTCTGGCAGTTCGACTGCTGCCTCATCCGAAGAGCCCCACACCTGTTACTCAACGCCTTGTGGCGACAGTGCATCAATCATTTCTCGAGAGAAGATTATATGGGTGACATCTAGCTTTGAACCTTTTAAATCTGCTGGATCCGACGGTATTATTCCGGCGGATCTGCAGCAATCTTCGGATGTTCTATATCCTTAGATAAAGGGTATCTTAGTTGCCTGCCTGGTCTATATTCCTCGTATTTGACTGGAGGCTAGGGTTGTTTTTATCCCAACAGCGGGTAGAAGTTTGCATGCGCGCCCGAATGTCCTCAGACCGATTAGTATATCTTCAACACTGCTGGAATTGCTAGAGAGACTAATTGATGTCCATTCCCATGAACAGATGACTGCATGTACGGCTATCTGCCTTCACGAGACAGGTCAGTGGAAGACATTAAACACTGGGCACTCGACGGTTCTAAACAATCAAGATATTCCTTTAACGACGGATTACACTACCCCTAAATATTTGTTTGGTGAGAATTGTACAAGCTTGTTACCATCACGCACGCAGTGGGAGGATGATCTTTCTTCATCCCTGGACTCGATGCACTTCTACACGGCTGGTTTCAAGACTGATTATGGTGAAGGAGCTGGCGTTCATACCAACGGGCTTCTGTTAAACCTAAACGTTCGACTTTCTTTTCACTGTAGTCTAGTCAGAACTCGTAGCAATTCGGGAAGTTTTGACCTGGTTGGGACGCCATGTCATATTCACGGGAAACATTATTACTTTTACGGATAGCCAAGCTGCGGTTAGATCCCTTGAATCCGTACTTACCACCTCAACAGCGGTGATGGATTGTCGTGCCTCTCTTTTGGAAATGGGCAAATTCTTCAACATATCCTGTGTTGGATTCCAGGTCCCAGTGGCTTTGTCGAAAACTGTAGAGCTGATGAGCCGGCTCGACGGGGGATACCAGAGAATCAACTCAATATTGGTATGCCCCTGGACTCATGCAAGCATGCCATTAGGCTGGCTACGATCAGCAAGGCTTACTCAAGATGGCTTAATGGCAGCACGTGCTAAAGAACAAAGATGATGTGGCCAAGGCTGGATCTCCACCACTAGTAGATTGCTAAAGGCTGGTACTAATCTCTTCGTGCGAAAATGTTGCACTAATCTCTCCCACGAAAAAGTGACAGTGTAGACTTGGACACAGCGCATATCCGCGGCGCTCTATACTACACTCGAGTTTCCCCTTCTCACTCAAAGGGAGTGATCACCACTGCAATGACCGGTTTCCACACGAAATAAAATGCAAAGTAATTGTTTTCGCATGGAAATTGCCCAGAACAGTGTGGAGACTTTTGTCTATGTATGGGATTTTCGTGCGAAGAACTGAGTATCGAGAAGAGCAAAAATGTTTGTGCGAACCGGATTTTTGACGGTTTTTGTATGAGATTTCGCACGAAAAATGGAGGTTAGTACCCTCCCTAACACTGAAAGGAAAATTATTGGTGCTGTCGTGGGAGTTGCCATGGGACATTGTCCAATCGGGATGCACGCCAGAAGGCTTCGGGAAGAAGCTATGGGAACGAGGAGAAGAGTACATTTCATCTTCTCTGTGGATGTTCGGGCTAGGCGGGTATGATAAGTTCAGTTCTTGGAGCATACTTCTTTGTCGAGCTCGGAGACTTGAAAAACGTTGACATTGGCCAACTCCAACGTTTAATTGTATGCTCAGGCTAGTTCGTGGCAGAGGATCTCTCTCTCTCTCTCAATGGCTGTAATCCCTTGTGGGGTATAGCGCGTCAACTGTTCCATGTGGCCCAGTTGACGTTTCGACGGCATAAACTGGTTTCGGAGAATGCAGTTGCCAGCATGCCGGGATAATTTATTCCGTGAGGACCCAGGCGTGGTCTTTGTGCGTCGTGGTTATCATGGAAGCCCTCTAACCTAACCTAAATCCCGTATTCGAGGAATATTTTTCTCGTATGTCAACTGTTGTTGCCAGCGGAGCGCTGAGCTTTGCATATTTTGAAAACCCGAATCTAATACATAGTTATGTATTTGAGGAAGCCGTACACGCGAAAATATCAAATTGAACAGGCATCATGTGAGCATAGCAAATATCAAATAAGACGACTTGAGTTTGTCTTGTTCGAAATCCATCATATTCTTCATTGACTGGCGGCTCCAATTTATGCACAGTTAATCAAGACAAAAGAGAACATACAAATCTAATTGTATGCGGAAATTAGCATTTTCCCACGCTCACAGGAAGTCAGTCACCTACTCTCTTCTACTCGACGCTTTCCAACTTATGCTAACGAACTCTACCAAGTATTTGAAGAATCACACGTGTAATACGGCGTCATTCAACAAAGTGGAATTTCTCGGCGACACCAACTAGAGCAAGGACACCATCATCATCTCATAAAGTGGCTTCAAGGATCCATGCAAGAGGCTTTTCCAGTAATATTTTAGATTAGCATACTTTTCATTTTTCATTCCGAAAAGGCCCCAAGCTCATTTCCATTCTTCGACCTTCTCTACGACTAGTACAAATATTCACTGGTACGTGTACGACCTTTATTTATGCGGTTTTTTTTTTTGGGTTACTTGCAGAATAAATAAGACAACTCAACACAGGTTGATCGCCTCTGACATCCAAAGCCTCAAGTCCAATTTTATGTATTCAGATATTCTGACAGCGTGCAAAAGTTGAACGGTGTATAGTGATAGTCACTATTAGCTTCATCCAAGTCGGGACTTTTTATTTTGGTAAGACAACAGAGAGGCAAAAGTAATGGGGTCGGTGACATTATTTGGAAAGCCCAAAACGGTGAGAATGGGTCACCGAAAACGAAAAAGAAGAAGAAGAAGACTTTTCGTTGTGAATGCAATACTACGAACACTGATATGCTTTCGGCATATCAACAAATGGAATTACACCTAACGTATTCTGTGTGTAGCCTAATCTGTAAATGTTCCGTAAATGATAGACCGACAGTATAATTTTTTTTTTTTTTGTGGTGGCGAAGAAAAAGAAATTACATTTGAACCTAAACAAAAACTCAAAAAGTTTCAGCTGGTGTTAATATATATATGATAAAATGTGAGAAGAATTTACCTTTTGAATGGAATTTGTGCGAAATATGTGTGGGTATCTTTCTAATTAAACTTTTTTCATCTTTTGGGGAATCGGCTTTATTTTTAACTGTCACGTTGAAAAACATGATTGTTTGGTTTATATCCAGCACATTATAGAGCGACGAATGACCTTTGTGTTCAGAGACATCCGAATGAATTTAACTAGAGTTGACATTTCGTTAGCATTATACGTTGCATGTCGCTAGCATATACCTCCTAAACATGTGTTTGGTTAGGTTGGATTGTCTGCCGTGACACACACAGCACACGTAGACCTCCACTGGCTTCGTTGTGATACCACCATTGACTCCACAACCCGAGTCTATCTTTCAATTGAACCAGCCAGAGCTGTCAATAAAACGCCGGAACCGGCCGATGCTAGCATCCTTAAGGCGAACATACACCATCCGGAATTCCGGAAAGGCCGCCTGACGGGCCGTTTATTTCAGTAGACGAATGTATTAGGTGTACAACTTTGCTTCCGCCGTTTTCTGACAGACGGCTGTGTCAGACAACGGCGGAAGCAAAGTTGTACACCAAATCCATTCGTCTATTGAAATAAACGGCCTGTCCGGAATTCCGGATGGTGTATGTTCGCCTTTAAGGTCATCCAGATCATTGAAATAGAACTCAGTTGCCGTAACCCCTTGTGGGGCATAGCGCGTCAACTGTTCCATGTGACCCAGTTGACGTTTCGTTGGCATAAACTGGTTTCCAGATCATTGAAATAGAAGGATCCCAATGTATTTCTTCATCTTATAGCCAGGGCATCGCATTCAAATAACAAATGGAGGGTACACTCCTCCTCATCCCCACAGATCCTGCAAAAATCATTGTTTGGAAGCCCCTGTCTCCTAGCTTGTTCGCCGATTAGACAATGTTGTGTAGTCTCACCAACAACCGTTCTCATGTTACTTCTTTTAAACGCCAGCAATTTCGCAGAGCGTTTAGGCGAATAGCCGCAATCTTCGCCTGAACAACGCTACAAAAGTCAGGGAGACGCATCGATATGCTGAAATTCAGTTTGTCCGAACCATCAGGTTCAGCTGTCTTTAAAGGTTCGAAGCCTGATATACCCCACCGAATTTAACTACTGTGAGAATGAATGCAAAATCACAAGGAGCTGCGAGTTCCTCGCCGTCAGCAAAGCTGATGGGCAAGGATTCAGACACTATTTGGTATCGAGCAGCAACTTGATGGTGTCCTTACTCGAAGTAGTCCAGGATCCATCCTGCTTTTGAAGAGAGCTGGGCATAGATGGGTTTGTGGAAAGGAAGAAGCCTAGAGGCTTCACCACAACCCTCAATGCGCTCACAAAAGTCACGCCGACGCCATGAACTGCGCGTCCCACATCTGAGTTCACTCTGATTTTTATAGGAGCTCCAATCTACTTAGCTTTATCAAATGTTGTTGCTAGGTTAGTTCCTCTGTTTTCTGCAGTTCTTTAAATATTTTTCAATAAAAAAACTGTTGTTACCCAGTATGCCCTACCGCCAAGTTCAAGGCAGACTGGCATCGAATCCTTATCACTGTAGGTTACCCCTTAAGAAGAAGAATGCAGGATCGGGGCTTACCTTGGCCCTTAACATAAAAGACATGATAATTAGTACATTTTAGACTCCTGACCAGGTCCGCCACAATTCAGGGTTCCTGAATCAATGTAATGCCCTCTCCCCTGCGCGCTGAGCGGGCAAGAATACCAGCAGAGGCTGCTTTGGAATGGTGGTTGGTGCGTTGGTGTCAGCACCAGCCTCTACCATTAGTTCCGCAAGAGTCCTTCTGGCTTTTTTATTTCGCTCTTATAGACCCGCGATTTGAAAAACATGTGTTAAATAGGAACCGATTTTTTTTAGCCGGTGGGGAATCTTTCTTAGTTAAAAATAAAATATAAATAATGCGTCTAACTGCATCCCATTGCTTGCTGATGTCAGCATATGCTCGACCAAGTTCTCTGGGTTAATGGCTCCGCCCAGCTCCACTTCTAGCTTATCTCGGTATTCGGCAAAGCGTGAACAATGAAACAGCACCTGTTTCGCGTGCATCTCGGGCGGTCCGGCGAGTCGGCCCGCTTGAACCTATGCAGATACTCCCTGTATCCACCATGGCCCGTTCAGAACTGAGGCAGGATGTAGTGGTTTAACTCAGTGTTTTCGGCTTCCCTACCTGTCGATCTGCGGGATGAGAGTGTACGTCCATGGACCTTTGGATGTCTGATCCAAAAACTCTTGCCATATTCTCAGTGACTACTTCCTTTCTCTGCTTTTCCGCTCCTCTTACTTTGCCAATGGCCCCAGATATATCGATCACCGCAAAGTTTCTCCGTTCAATCCAGTAGAATGTCTATTCATCGGAGGTTGTTCGGTATATGAAGCACACCCTAGAGACATTCCCACGGTATACCGAACAGATTTCCTTGGTGTTGCAAGTGCAGTGCAGCGCACCGCCCCACACCGGTGAGGCGTTCAGCGAAATGTAGGTTATTACTCTTGACAGTAAAAGCCTCCGACTCGTTCTAGGATCACTAGTGTTTGGCATGATATGCTTGACAAAGCGACAGTGGCGTTCGCTGCATTCTCGCACACATAGTTGAGGTGTGCTTCAAAGCCCAGCTTCGCGCCAATTATGATGAACTGTTGGCGAAGGCTGTAGTAAACGCATCTGTTCTCGAAAATTTCCACAAAAACATATGGTTCTGGCGTGTCAAGGTTCGTGTAGATGAGCTCGCCTGGGATGCAAAGAGTGGTCCCATACACCATCTACGCAGCGGAACATCCCAATTCTTCTTTGAGAGCGGTGCGTAATCCTAGTAGAGTTGTATCTAAAATATCGGTCCAATTTCGAACACCCTTACAAGTTAAAGAGGACTTCAAAGCCCGGTGCCACCGGTCGACAAAACCGTTCGATTGGGAATGATACGCCGTAGAACGAGTACGATTGCATCCGACCAACTGTGTGAGAGCTTTGAGAGCGTTTTTTGCGCTCATCTTTTTTCTAGAAATTTAGGCCACCATCACGGACAGGATATCCTTGGGGGGTATTCCCATAAGCTCCTTTCACTTGATAATTTTAATTAACTCTCCCTACAATATGCTTTAAAATCTGCAAAGAAAATTATGTGGTCCAAATTAAAATTTCGGAGTCAATGAACTTGTGTAAAAATAGACTTCAATTGATACTGTTTCCATTGGATATGCCCTTTCTTCCGATTTCTGAATAAAGTCAACGAAGAAATTATGTTGATTTAATCTATATTGACAAGCCAATAAAGCACATAGCATACACATGTCAATCAAACCTACCACGTCTACGCTATTATAAAATATCTTCAAATCCTATTCACACATAGGTCTAAGTGCCTAAAAGAAAACCTACTACATACTTGTAATTATTCATTGTCGTAACGGCTAGAGCAAAATTGATCAAATTTCATGCCTTCGAATGGAACACCCCCCCGACGACATAGGGGAATATCGATAGCACCCACGTAATCTGTCTTTGATTTGACTGAAATGGTGCGAATTTACAACACAATCCACTTCTCAAGTATCCATAAATAGTTTGACATTCCGGGGGTGGAAACCGTAGCCTTCGTTTCCAACTGAAATTGCTCCCCGAAAAAATGTTTTTCGTTCCGTGGGAATTGAAAGGAGCTTGTTGAATATGGCAGAAGGTGAGTGGGTGTTGTCAGAACTTCATAATTCGCCGAGAAAATGTCCTTAAGTGAAGAATCCTTTGCAAATTATACAGGGTGTTCCGCTTCAGATGGTAAATATTTTATTGCTAGATAGTAAAATACCATTCATTTGGGGAAAATTAACACCAAAATGGACATTTGGACACTCTTTCTTTAACCGTTACAGAGTTATAGCCTGTTTTGGAAATTGTCTCAAAGAGCTTGACTTGCCGAACAAGTCAAAATACTCGTATGCCACTCTCCCAATCATTTATTCCGAGATTTGACCTCACTTACTGAAACTCTCTCTCTCTAATTGCCCTGACCCCTCCAGGGGCATGGGCGCGTCAACATCTCTAGCATTTCTATGCCTTGTTGACGTTTCAATAGCATATCTACTTTTTGGAAGTGCAGTTGCTAGCATGCACCTCCTGTCCGCACCGTCTTTATACTGACAAGCTCGGAGCACTGTGACAGTTCTGTTAGTACTCACAGGCAGTTTTTGATCGCGCCGAGATTTGATCTCCGAGCTTTAGATTAGTATCATAGAGCGGTGACCGAACGATCACGGCCACCTAGCGCGACCACTTACTGAAAGTACATACATGCAATTTCATTTAAAACGGGGTTCCGAAATTCACAGTTACTCCAAAGATATAACTGGTCAAACTTTAACCCCCTTTATCCTACATGTCCGGACCCTCAATTGGGGCTTTGGAGCATATATTCAGAGGACTCTCCACATTAGTTGCGCCAAATTTCAAAACTATGCAATTTTTCCCCTATTCATATGATGATCCATGCTGTGCGTTTGTCCGGGAACGTCCCGTAGTCCGATCTTAACCAAATTCGGTATTTAAGTTCCATGAGTGACGCTGATCTCGGAACGATGGCAGAAAATTCGGTTATCGACTGGACTAGCGGTATTCTTCTGTGTTCAAACCAGAGTTACTCGCCTAAGTCTTTTCAAAAATCACTCTTCCAGGCTTTTCCCGTTGTCTGATTTCAGTAAAATTGGACACATAGCTTCCTTGGGATGTTATAAATAACACACCGTGATATTTAGGACCTGCTGCAGGTATGCGTCAGGATAAAGGGACCTTCTTGGCAATTAAGTGATAAAAAAAAGTTGAGAATGAATGTTCACGGAAGGGAGCCCAAAAGTCGCGTTCAAAGGTTTCGACTGCTGGTGTGAAGCGCGTCTGATCAGACGCCTCTGCTTCACGCCTCGCACCAGTGGGAGAGGCATGACCGGGAACAATTCAAGGCGGGTGTTGCATCGTTTTATATTTGGCTACGAACAAGACATGGGTGCGAGTTCCAACCTGGATGCAAATTGCAGCTTATCGGTATGGAATTCAATTCAATCGGTTGCTCTGGCTAAGCGCCAGTGGCTACATTACACACAAGTTTTGTTGCGGGCGACGGACATCGACACCATACAACGTGTATCGTACTTAACACGCCGTCCAGAGTGGGACTCTCTCTCTCTCAATTGCCCTAACCCCTTGTGGGGCATAGCGCGTCAACTGTTCCATGTGGCCCAGTTGACGTTTCTACGGCATAAACTGGTTTCGGAGAATGCAGTTGTCAGCATGTATCTCCTGCACATCCATGGCCACGAACGTCGGCGTGGACGGGATTCGAACCCGAAACGCCGGTAGTCAAACATAAGACTGATACCTCAAAATACTGCGCTACCGGTCGCCCCAAAAATTAAAATGTTGAGAATGAATTTCCCCCCGAAGGGGCCCAAAACTCCCGCCGGCTTTGACCGCTGGCACGAAGCGCGTTTCATCATGTAGCCACTGACGCTTAGCCAGAAGAAACGGCATACCGGCAAATTGCACGCTGCAGTTTGCATCCAGATTGGAATTCGCACCCATGTCGTGTTCGTAGCCAAATATAAGGCGATGCAACACCCGACTTGGATAATGCAGGGGACGCTGCCTAGATGTGTAAATTCCGCCATTTGGAATCTGCAACCTTGATATAGCGATGGGCCTTCTAATTACCCTTTATGTTCCTGTGACCAGGAACCCAGTGCAGGGTAATATTGAGCCGTCTGTCAAGGCAAGCTAACTCCACCCCACATCGCTCGACAAGCTTGGAGGATGTACTTACCGAGTTCAGTGCCTTGATAGCGGCCTGGCTGTCCGAGCAAATGGCGATGCTGTGTTATCTGGTATGTCGGTATGTCTCTGGGAGTGTGACAAGCTTTCATGATTGCGAGCATTTCCGCCTGAAAGATGCTGACGGTAACACTCCGAGCTATTCAGCACGTCAGAAAAGATCCCAGCACCGACGCCGTAGTCCATTTTGGACCCGTCGTCGATGAAAATCGTGATGTCAAAATCCTTCATCAGCTCACATCTTTGGTGGGGAATTTCGCTGAGAATTTTCTCCCAAACCTTAGTTTGGGCACGGTGAAGTCAATTTTCACCTTGGCCACATCTTGTGGCAACTGGTTTGTTTGGCAGTCTAGCCAGGTTAAAGTCAGAGTGTTCATTTTGGTGTCAATTTTTCACAAATGAACGGTACTGTCTAGCATTTACGGATTTACCATCTGAACCGGGACACCCTGTACATTCAATTCGGTTGAGCCGCGTGTCAAGTTAAGTTCATCTCTATTCAAAGTCCACGGCAACACTGTGGGAAAAAACTCATAAATTATAATTTTCCGCTTTCGCAGGCATATAAAGTCATAGCGCGAGGGCGGAAAGACTAACGTCAACGAAAGGATGTGCCGCATACAGAAAGAAAAACCGTCAACAGCTGAATCGAGACGCCTATTGAAAATCTGTCAATGAAAAATGTGACGGGGACTATTAATGGAAATGGATGAAATGTAATGTGAAGGAGCAAATTTCCGTTTTTCTGGTGTTGTTACGTATTGTCATCGTTTCTTATAGGACTTCATAGATGATAGCAAGAGAGTGTGGTTATTTTCATTTCTCGAGCTATACGGGGAATTTTGTCTCTTGTAAGAGGGGGTTTCTTACGTCAAATTGGGGATTGTTGATTTTTTGTAGAGTTATTTATGATGTTGGCCCAATGTATAATGCAAGTTTTCGACCTCGAGTGCCGAACGCAACTTCGTCAAATCAAATCCAGAAAATTTAACAAAATTTTCGACATTTTTTCGTTGGTTATCAATTTTTAACTTGAAGCACCATTTCTTAAAAAAACGGTTGAAGTGTTTTTTTTTTAAATCGACAATATTTGTCACAATCTAAAACAAGATCAGAGCAGAACAAACCAAAAATTGCACGCGTCACTCTAACAAAATTGTTCTCTACAGAGCAGGTTGTTAGCGTATTGCGTTCGATTGTTGTTCTGCCCTTGATCTGAACTGTTGAAAAGAACACGCCTATTGTGTCGTTTTGAGTGAGTTCTAACTACGCAGACGCATTTGTTTTAACCCCTCCACAGTACCATGGCTAGCTTTCCTGGCGCTCGAAGCAAATTTGAGCATGTGCGCCCCCACCTCCTCCACTCTCCTTTTTTTGCAAAAAAAAATGGCCTCCCAGGTCAAAATTGATAAAAAAAATAACAAAGGTCGAACATTTGACAGTTTTCTGAATTTTTGACAAAGCTCCGTTCGGCCGTGATTTCGAAAACTTGGAAAATGAAATACATTGGTCCAATATCATAAACAACTCTGCGAAAAATCCCATACCTGATTTGATGTAAGGTCCGATGTTTAAAGTTACTGAAATACTAGTGAAAAGGGAAATTTTAATAGATCTAGGGAGGGGGTAGCGTCCCATCCGCCAAGAAAAGAAAAATGAAAAGCAAACAAGAAACACTGTTTACACGACACAATGGTTTCGCGATTTTACGTGTTTTCAGCGTTCTGTAGTTCGAGCCGTGGGGGTGTCTTAGGTGTTAAAATTTTGTAGGATCTTTCTTGTCGGTCTACTGAATACGTTTTTCAAAAATCAACTCGATTCAATAAAAAATGTTCGAGATATAGCAGTTTGAAAATCGGCGTTTTTTTTAATTTTCTTGTTTTTGTTCTTCTTTGACAGTGCTACAGCTTCATGCCGAACACCCCGAGAGCTGTTTGTTTTGCACACGTGATAGTTTTGTCCAGAGGGAGTGCATAGGCTATACTTTTTTTTAAGGACGAAGTAGACGAAAAATGTGTTTCGAAACTAGCACGCATCACATATTTTCACACAATGTCCTTTGGGAATGCTTCATTGCATTTATTTTATAGCTGTCTCTTACGAATTGTACTACCAAAAATAGATGAACATTTCATAGCAAGCATTCTATTAAAAGCACAATGGTTTGTGTCTTATCTAGTGTTCGAAAGTTTCCGACATTTGGTTTGTTATGTAATTAATTAGAGCTGTGAAAAACCCGAAATCAGGCGACGTTAATTATTCATACTTGGCCCGTTCGTTACCACGAGCCACCACCACCATACAGACTGTTTGGAAATGGGGGCGAATTTGTTGAATCCATCCGAATCCGACACTGAACGATATGGCACTCTGGACAATATGGGAATTCGATTTCGTCTCGTTTCATCTGGTTGAGCTTGACATGATACATAATGCTTCGTTTACACATAAACGTTTAGCTAAACACTGAACATTTAAAAATTGCATTGATAAGCACCAACAACAAAAAGATATCTTTCTCATGTAAGAACACATGGCCAACATGAATTCACGAGCATTTGAGTCGTTCAGTGTTCAGTGTTTGGCTCAACATTCACGTGCATAAGACGATGATTTATACTCGTATCTATTTTAGAATGCTGCTTGTTTGTTTGGGTGGCTTCATGTATTAAGAGAATCTTGGGTGTGCGGTGGCGTACTCAATTGCCCTAACCCCTTGTAGGGCATAGCGCATCAACTGTTCCATGTGGCCCAGTTGACGTTTCCACGGCATAAACTGGTTTCGGAGAATGCAGTTACCAGCATGCACCTCCTGCACATCCATGGCCACGAACGTCGTCGTGGACGGGATTCGAATCCGAAACGTCTCGTCGGTAGTCAAACATGAGACTGATGCCTCAACACACTGCGCTACCGGTCGCGGTGGGGTGCTATGTAACTAAATGATCCGTGATTTGCTTGCATAGTTGAAAGAAATCAATGATTTTAAACAGGGTCCAATATGCACATCTACTGTATTTTTTGGCCAACTTAATTTCGCTTTTCTGTAGTGTGGCCTTTGTTTGCAAGATCACAAAACTGGGACAAATGGCATTGGGAGTAGACGGTTAAGTTTCCCATTGTATACGCGGTAAAATATTGGAACATTCTCCTGGTTAATATAAGATATTTCTCTACTTTTAATTTAAAATCTTTTTAAACAATGGAAGCTAAGCACTTCCTGCCAACAAAAACATTAGACAGTAATTCAATGTTACTCGTATACTATCTGATATATGCAAGTTGGAATCATATTTCAATTTCCTGCTGTTTCTACCACGAGATTCTCTCAGATAACAATCACAACGTTACCGTATGTAGAGCACTATAAAATCATAATAATAGTTTCCACACATTGTTTGGATTTGGTCTGTGGAGGAACTTGCAGTCAGGTGTACAGATACAGTGTCTATACGAACCATCCGCCCACAAGGGGGCATAGCACGAGTATACATAAGTTACATATCTCTGTCCGCAAATGCCGTTCGGAAGTCTCACAAATTTTTAATTGCATTTCCTCTATGTATCTATGGTTGGAAGTTGTAAGTTAATAGATTCTCTTACCGAGTCAATTTCATTGGAAAGACAGTTTGAATTGACAGTTGGATATGCTTCCACAATTTAGATAATTAGCTTAAATTTTTCATTTTACGAAAATGGCAATGTAATGTGGAAGTGATGTAACAGTTTCTCTGAAGAGAGCTTCCTAAGTTTACCAAATATAGTGTCAAGATCTATAATACGAATTAAGTATTCTCTATAATTTTCAGAAATTCCGTGTAAGTACTATAACAGGCTCAATGCCCCAGGACGAAAAAGAACAATAACACCAATTTTGTGATGATAGTTCATGTTGAGTTTTCGCCCCAAAGGTTATCAACTCACACTCTCAATCTCCACTTTTCGGAAGACAAAATATCGTCCCAATTTTTGTTACTACTAATATTGGGTGCACACTGGATTCAGATCACTTGATCTGAAACTGTAAAATACATACAATTTTCAACTCACCACACCAAGATCAAGTGATTTGCCGGCAATGTGAACATAAACTTAAGCGGAAATTATGTCTGAAAATTTCCGGAGCTTATTTCCGCTTTAAGTAATACGATCCCATGGTAATCCATTCTGGCAAATCTCAAGACTTTAAGCAGTACTAATCCAGGAAAATTGAGCGATCGGTAGGTCACTGCGTTGAGACGTCAGTGTGATGTCTCATGCTACCGCTACGGGTTCGAATCCCGTTCACGTTGTGGTCGTTGATGTTTGTGTTGTCTTCCCATTGTGGTGTGGAGCGTAACAATAAGCCACGACATTTCCCGATTTGTCACAGGTATGCGGCTAAATGGGCAGAAGCTACATGCTAGCAACATGCATCGTTCGAAACCACCTTATGGAATAGTTTAGCACTATGCTCCACTAGAGATTAGGGCAAATAGAATTTATTCCACGGAAATCCACTCTAGTAACGGTCATTGCCAACTTAGGCAGTACGAACATATATCACTGAGTGGATTTCCGCTTTAAGCACGCATCCACGAAAATGCACTCTGAAAATTTGCATCTCCGCTTTAGGCAGTACCCATAATTTGAGGAATGTTTCGTCGTAAAAAAAAGGGCTTTTGGAGGCGATATTTCATTAGAAGCTATCGCAATAAATTTTATGAACTTTATTCCTAAAATTTTGCGATTTGTGCCATACTCGGGACAATGGTTCGTACATAATAAAATTACACAATACAAATTGGTTTGGGCCGCGTAAATTCATTGGGGCGCCATGGCGAAGTAAACAAGACAGTTTTGTGCGAGTGGCTAGTCTTTTACCGAGATATGGCATCACTCGACTGATGGTCAGTCAGTTAAAGTGATTAGTATAGTCAGTACTCGGCCTAATCCCTCCACGTATTGAATTTTGAATTGTCCTTCCGATCGATCCTACACTCTTCTAAAGGGCGCATACTGTCTTCCCTTCTCTGGAATCGCAGTCAATAGACTGCTTTTGGATCGGGAGAAGACTGGGTGGAAACTCATTGCTTACGCAGGCGACGTCACCATCGCCGTCACAGACAAATTTCCTGATAGCTTCAGCCATGTGCTGCAGAATGCCTTATCCATTCTTATGGAGTGTTCAATTTGGTGCGGTGTTACAGTTACCCCGGACAAAACGGAGCTTGTGCTCTTCACTGGACTGGAAGCACACGAACCCTCCAATTGAACCCCCTACCCTGGAGAGCACTAAATTGGCTTTAACTGATAAAGCGAAATTTCTTGGTCTTATCTTTGACAGGAAGCTAAATATTCAAGAACGGGTAAAAAATGCTACCATTGCACTCTACTCGTGTAGAAAGACCAAAACTGGAAAAAACTGGGGCCTGCAGGTACTCTGGTACTGGATGCTGAGGACGAGAACAGTTTCCGAATGATAGGCTTTCGTGTAATTCCTGTTGGTTCTCAGGTCCTCGATGCTGAGGACGAGAATAATTTCCGAATGATGACCTTTCGTGTAATTCTTGTTGGTGCTCAGGACCTCGATGTTGAGGACGAGAATAGTTTCCGAATGATGGCCTTTCGGGTATGCAATGCTCCCCAGACAATGCAACGAATTATGGATAAAGCTATACCAACAGATCTTCGTCATCAGTCTTTGTTTACTTAGACGACCTTCCGGTAGTATCCGAGACGTTTGAGGAGCATTGTAGCATACTTCACAGAGTAGCTCAATGTCCTCGCGATAAATGTGGAAAAATTCACTTCCTCATGAAGGAAGTGAAATATTTGGGCCACATTCTTGGTCATGGGACAATACAAACTGATCCAGAAAAACTGGCTGCAATCGAGGATTTTCCGCTCCCTAAGTCGATACGACAGCTTCGACGTTTTTCTGGGAGTGTGTGGCTGGTACGTTCGCTCCGTATCGAATTTATCTGCTGAGACTGCTCCGGATATGTTGCCGAAAGGTGGTAAGTTTTGTAATGAACAGTTTGGTAGGCATCCAAAGATGCCCGTGGGGACGGATCCTAAGGTAGCATAATGACCGTGAAGGTCGGGCCGTACCATCTGACGAAGAAAAAGGCCACTTAACGAGCTAAGCAGCGGCCTATGCTTGCTGTAGCTCAATTCGGGAGACGTGGCCTGGGGAAGACAACACAAAAAAGGAGGCAAAAATGGGGAATAAAAAAAAATGGGGCGATAAGGATGGCATGGTTTTCGGACGGCTCAGTTGTCCTTGCGGCCTCTGGTTTCGTACCACCGACAGACCATTACTCATCAGGTGCTGCCATCGATCTGCCGGTGAAAGCAGCACTACCAGCCCAATATATGGTTCATTACAGTTTCTGTGGACTAAGGAGGCTCCATACGCATTTAATGTGCTCAAGAAGAGCCTTTCCTCCGCGCCCGTTATACACAATCCGAACTTAGCCCGTCCCTTTTCGATACAGTGTGACGCAAGTCAGGACTGGATCGGTGCGGTGCTGGAACAGCTTACGGATACGGGTGAGGAACCCCCATTGCGTTCATGTCGCAGAAACTTACGACGGTCCACCGCAACTACACAATCACGGAGCAAGAGTGCCTTGCTCCAGTGACAGCTCAGTCGTTACATCACCAGCACAGGCTGGTTTAATACGTAGGTTATAATGGAGGTGATCTTGGTGGTACCACAACGGACCCAATGGTGGTCTAAGTATGCTGTTAGACATCACGGCAACCCCTTTACCTAACCTAACCTATTGCCAGCTCCAGCTGTTAGAACTAATAAATTTTTTTTCTAGTAATTTCACTTCTTCAATAACCACGTAATAAATAGCATCGCGCAACATTCAGGTGAAAAAAAGAACACAAAAGGCTGTGTCAGACTTTGTCCCGTCGTTTATCCAATTTAATAATGTCACGAAACATTCTAGACAGTCGTATTTTTTTTTTATGGTAGCATGGCATGTCGATGTTGATATCATTCCGAGTGTCTCATTTTTTTCGCCCAAACAAAACGCTTCAAATGTATCTTTTGTTGAATTCACTCCGTGGGTTTCTGTATTAGGAAGGAGTTGATATTAAGATACAAATATCCCTCGTTAAAATCTGAATGTGGGTAGATACGAATTTCGCATGCACTTGAATTATTCCCAAGGCCTTAAGGACAAAGTCAAAATTTGGCTTAATGAATTGTTAATGAACATGACACTTTCAGCCCATTTTTCCTCTCTCTCTCTCTGTCTTGAAATACGTACATCTTTTGAAGATTTACTTGTCAAACCACGTAGCTGCCAGTCATAGAATCAAATTAAATTTATTCATGATAAATTTAATTCGGCTGCTCGTCTGTAATATTTAAAATTACATACAGTGAAAGCACCTGTGACTCTTTCATTAAATTCAACATCTTTAATATTCAAAGTTAATTTAATTTCCACCGTTAAGCATTCATGATGAAGAAGCGAAAATATTATTACTTTAAAAACAGCTTGAATCTCGAGAACTTTTCGAATTGAAATTTTTCATTTTTCCAAGTGTTGATTTGAAATTGCTCAACTGGAAAAGTGAGGTATAGAGCAGACAGACCGCGACCTCGGAATGACAGAAATCCGGTAGGGATATTAAAATGTTCATAGAAAGTTTACCGAAACTTTGTCGTCTGATTCGGAAAAGTCAGCAAGAGAAAGATTGGAAGATTTCTGAAAATTGGCCTAGTGATTTTGATTGTGCATTTTGTCTCGTGGAAGAATGGAGACATCCTGAAACCTGGAAAATGACTAGTGGCAAAAAATGAACAAATAAAGGGCTTGTGACGACCTTAATATCGTCTGAAAAGTTTTCAATAGGCGCGTTCTTTTGCTTTTCTTAAATGAAATAACACGCAATACAACAACAATGCTACCCTATATATAGGTTTGCGCTTAACCCAGTAATTTATCGAGTGCCGATTCTGAGCTATATAGCGCAAAAGTAAAGCTTTTATTTAGGACGCATCTAGCGGTTGCTAGACGAAGTTTGTTCGTTCGACGATGTTCGACTGTGTTTTCACCTCAATTAAATTCAATGGGACTCCACATTTTTTTTTTAATTGGAAAAGTGATTTTTGCCGAAATATTAGGAAACTACTCGGAATCAATTAGTTTCTGCTATTACAGTTACATTTGATAGGTTCAATGAAGTTTGTTTTTAATATTTTTCAAAGAGTGGTGGGATACCACTTAAAATCCAAACTGTATCTGAGACAAAGTCCTTCTTCTTCCTTGCCCTTTCATACCACTCTGCGGCTTCGCGTTGCTCTGCCTGTGGTGTTGGCACTTGGCCCATTGTGGCGCTATTATCTGGGTCTTGGATCGTATCATTGCCGAAATTAATGCGTTATTGTTGCTTCTTCATCTGATCGATCCACGTGTGTTTCCGTCTGCCTTGGGGTTTGGATCCAGCGAATGGAACATTCGTTGATAGTGCCTTCATGACTGGGTTCTCACTGGGACGCCTTTGAACATGGCTATACCAATCCATACGACGATCTTCGAGCTTGTAACGGACGGTTTGATGGGCATCCGAAGATGCCCGTGGGGACGGAGCCTAAGATTGCATTATGACCGTGAAGGTCGAGCAGTGCATACATGAGTGCGGGACGTACGACCGTTTTGTACAACTTGCCCTTAAGCTTTCGTGGCATCTTCTTGCCGCAGAAAACTCCAGAGTTTTCTCGCCACTTCATCCAACCGACACTGATGCGATGTTTGATGTCGTTATCGCAGGCAGCTTCCTTGTTGACCATCGAGCCCAGGTAGTTGAACCTTGTACAGGACTTCAACTGCTCTCCTTTAATGTAGATATCTGGTATCGATCTCTCTGGATCTGAGAAAGGACAGCACAGATACTCAGTCTTTGGTATGCTAATCCTCAGCCCATGATCCTCCAGTATCTTACACCACTTGGTCAGTGCAGCCTGCAAAGCAACGATGACTTTGCTACCCATGACAACGTCATCGGCGAAGAGAAGGGATATTTCCTGGTCGTCAGACATGAGTGTTAATAAATAGAACATGATGATGTTGAAGAGCAAGGGACTCAGTACACTGCCTTGGTGAACTCCGACTTTAACCGGAAACTCTTCAGACTCACCAGCTGTGCAACTAACTTTAGTAGTTGCTCCATCATACATGTCTTGTATCATCTTAACATACGAGTATGCCTCGGGGACCTGAACTGCTCTTAGGGCCACCCATATCAGATCACGAGAAACTCTGTCGAAGGCTTTTTCAAAATCGATGAACACAAAGTGCAAGTCCGTCCGTGCATCACAATTTTTTTCCATCGTAACACGCAAGCACTGAATAGCATCGACTGTGTGCCGCATTGATTGTCATCCGACCGTACAATCTCTTTCAATCGATTGCAGACAACCCGCTCGTAAGTCTTCAATGTGTGAGATGTCAACTTGATTGCCCTATAGTTGTTGAGCTTGCGTGAGTCACCCTTGTTCTTATAAAACGGGAGAAGGAAGCTTTTTCTGAAAACATCAGGCATCGGTTGCCCTCTTTTCATTTTGTTGAAAAGAAAAGTGAGCCATCTAAGCCCGACATGATTCATCTTAAACCAAAATTCAAAGGCTGGTTTGTCCGGTCCGACTGCCTTTCCGCATCATTGCCTTCATCACCTCCTCCACTGAAAAATCAACGATATCAGTGGTGTTTGGCTCCACAGCTTGAAAAGCTTCTCGCGGAAATTCTTCGTTCAAAAGTTCGTCAAAGTACAAGTAGCATTCTGCTACAGATTGCTGTGTCTTCATCCAGTAGCACTCCTTGTGAGTCTTCAACGTACCTTGGCGCCTGAATCTCTCGAGCGTTTCTTCTCCTTTGGGGTGCGACCTTATAAATCCTGGCATTGTCTTTAGGTTTCTCTTACAATGACGATCTTTTATCCGCAGTCAGATCTTCTAGTTCCTGATAGAACTACTCGGCTGCAATCGCCTTTGCTTGAGCCACCTTTCGCTTTACTTCCTTCCGGCATTTATCATATTTCTCCCGAAGTTGAACCCTCTCGGCTTTATTGCTTGCCTTGAATGTTGTCCAAGCCTTGAATGCGTTCGATTTGGCCTGCACTGTTTCTTTAGTTTCATTATTCCACGACGTCGTGTGGAGTGAGCCTTTTGAAACTCCCAGTGTCTTTTCAGCCTCACCTACTAACATTGCATCCAAAGCATTCCACATTTGTGTTTGAATTTGCTCGAGTCAGTTGGTATTGTTTTGAAGCCACTCCTCCATTTTAACAATGAGCGTTACAGTTACAATCGATTCAAAGCGTTCGTTGTTGAGATTCTGCCACTTGATTTTCTCGACTGGCTTGGGGATTGCTTGCGGTCTTGTTCCTCCTTTCAAAATAAATTCTGTCAGGAGCAACCGGTGCTGGGTGACCGCAGATTCACCCAAGATCACTTTACAGTCTTTCACCCAACTTCTTATGGAAATTAAGACACAGATGATAGTCTATCTGCGTCGCATGAGCTCCACTGCTATATGTGATCAGGTGCCTTTGGTTCTTAATGAACCTTGTGTTGAGGATGACCAGACCGTGTGATCTGCACACAGTCAGGATAGCCTCACCTTCATCATTTCTGCTGTTGATTGGCTACCCTTCCCACCATGGCAATCCTCGTTATCATTGTTCGATTCTCCCACATGGCCATTGAAATCCCCTCCGAAAAAAACCAACTCGGTATCTGGTATACTTTGAAGCAGTGTGTCAACGTCGCTCCAAAATGCCTCTTTTTCGCTTTGCTGCACACCCACTTGGGGAGCGTAGGCACTTTTAACGTTTTCGCATATAACCAATTTGATACTCATCAAGCGGTCGCTTATCTTCGAGATACTTACGATGCTGCCAAGTAAAGCCGGTGACAGAATAACGCCGCCAACCCTGTTTCTATCATTCGAGTTTTCATAATAGTACAATTTGTACTTTTTGGAATTCGTTAAAAAAAACTAGCTCGGTCGACCTGGTCATTTCGCCACATGATCTCCTGTACGCACATAATGTCTATCCTTCTCCGTTTCATGACTTCCTCCAGTTCTTCGCTCTTTCCCGTCATGGATCCGACATTCCCACTTGCAACCCTCAGCTCCTCTACAGTGTACTTGGACTACCTCATAGCGCTCGCCCCCGAAAACTGTCGAGCGCTGGCACGAACAATGTTCGCCCTGGGATCACTCAACTGCGCATCAGAAGTAGTGCCCAGCGGGGTAGTGCTTCTAGCGTGTTCTACCATAAGGCCTTAAATCCATTCTTTTACACCTATCTTGGGAGAGGTGGGGTTGGATGGCACTTGTGTGTGGAAAATAAATTTGTATGGACTTACCTTTTACATCCGGCGGTGGTCTCCAGACCCGGCAACCCACTCACACACACTGACCTGTGAGAGGTCCTAAAGATGTTAAACAGTGCCGCAGGCTCATCTCGAGGTGTTGTTGTTGCCTGTACGTGATTGGTCGTATTAGTCGCCTCGTACGATCAAGGTAGGACTCACCTTGGGGTGCATATTCTAAACCCGTCACCCCACGGCACCATGAAATTTGAAATTTGGAAATTAGCCAATGGTAGAAAAATTCGGCTGAAATCGAAAGTGCCCATGCATGTACATTTTCGTTCCAAACTCAATATTCTATTTCGTTTCGTAACGAAAGTGAGTATATGGCTATTTTCGCATACGTTCTAAGGTGAAATTGTGCATGTACCAAGGAAAATGGAGGATGCAGATATGCTAGGACGAAAAGGATGTTGTTAGGTATAGAGCGAGTGAAATGACGGACATTGGACTTACATATATACTGGGGGGGGGGGGGGGGGGGGGGGGGGCTTATATACTTAGGTACAAAGCGAGCGCAGCTCTTTCCAAACCGAAATAATCCGTGAAAAAAACCCGGAATAATTCATGCATCTGCATTACTAAGGGTTGTGAATTAACAGTTCCTTGTGTGGGCTCCGCTCGCTACGCGCTTAAAGGATCACAACCCTCAGTATGGGTGCAAGGGCGGCAACCCACACAATTGTCAATTAAGCATGTCTACCATGGGCACTGCATGGCTATTTTCGTTTGTGTTCGCATGCCTTATTTCGATTTCAAAGCGATATTGTCCATGCATGGCTTATTTCGTTTATTTTCCGATGGACACTTTCTGTTTAAAGCGTATGTATCCATATGGATTATTTCGAATGGCCACTTTCGCTATGGGTAGCTTCGGTGCCCCTGTTGATTTTATAGCGAGATGCTTCTTGAAAGAGCTCTCGCAGTGCATCGATGCGATATAGTTCGCAGATTCAAGGATCCGAAAGAATAGTCAGATTTTCGATTCCGAGTCCGTTTCCTATTAATCCGAGGCTGTACTCCAGGTACCCGAACAAGATGTTTTTCCGGGGAAACGTTGTCAGCGTCTCGCCCAACCACTATCCTGCTTTTGTTCCCTTCTCTTTCACTGGCGTTTCAACGCTAAGTGTTCTTACCCAGTAGTGATGTGTAACACAGTAACGATTCGCTCTTTTTGAACGACTCAACAGGATGAGCGAAAGATTCGTCACAACGACATAGCCTTCGAGTCGTTCAATTTAAGAATGACTCACTGTAAAATTAATTCCCAAAGTAGCCCCACCATAAATACTACCCAACGCATAACCAATCCACGCTCATTTCTCATTACATATAATGTACTACAATACATTCATTCACTCACATTCCATCCCATTATCTATCTTAAACTAAAACCATCATTTATCTACCAAAGCAATCCCATTTAAATCCATTCATTTTCATCTCTATGCAGTATACAATGCACGCATTGTGTATACTTCTAAATATAACGCAACAACCCATGCTGACTGCAAATGCAAACATATCAAAAATCATTTACTTACGTCGCGTCGCACGCACAGCCAAGTTTCTCCAAATACAGAAAACAACCCCAACATTCTGAAACAAAAGTATTCGTCTTATCATCTTACCATCATCTCAAGCTCAACTTTAGATGAAACCAAACAAAAACCCATAGCTTCCACTTCCACTACAGCTACAGTGTAAAGCAGTGTTCTGACGGGGCAAATACATGACATCGTGGCACGCTTTCGATCTCATGCTTGTATCGAGCGTGGACTGGAAAGTGAACTGCTTTTGCCTTGGGTTGTGGACCGTTCACATGACCACTATTTAGTTTATCCCATAAATCATTCTGTTTCAAGCAATTACACCACTACTATACCCTAGTTTTAAATAAACTGATTTGTGGCCATAACTTCTAAAATATAAGGAATTTCGCATTTTTGACACCATTTTGACCCCCCTTAAGAACCCCCATCCAGGCTGAGGAGCATCCAAATAGTGGGGATGGATGCTCCTCAGCCCGCATGGGGGTTCTTAAGGGGGTGTCAAAATGGTGTCAAAAATGCGAAATTCCTTATATTTTAGAAATTATGGCCACAAAACATGGAGCATTCATCCCCACTATTTGGATGCTCCTCAGCCCTCTCCCTCCCTATCCCCTTCTCCCTTCTCTATGTAAGATTCGTTCAAAAAGAGCGATACAAAATCGACTCGCACAAAAAGATTCGTTCAAAAAGAGTCAAAAGAGTCAAAACAGCCCGCCCCAGATTGGCTGCCCCGTTTTCATGGGAAAGAGTGGTCCGATCGGGCTGGCTCGAACTAAAAGGTATTGAGGGGTCGCTAACTCCGAATCTGGGGTCAAAAAAGAGAAAAAAAAATTGGGGTCGCCCATCCCAGACTGGCAGCCCCGCTTTCCTGGGAAATAGTGGTCCGATCGGGCTGGCTCGAACTAAAGGGCATTGGGGGGTCGCCAACTCCGAATCTGAGGTCGAAAAAGAGAAAAAAAGTTTGGGTCGCCCGTCTACGACTTTTATTGAATATGTTATTAACCAAGTTTCAGACTCTTTGCATGACTCTTTTTGAACGACTCATTGGAAAGAGTCAGAGCTTATGTGCTGGCACAGTGAAAAGAGTCATTATGCCCATCACTATTACCCAGTCTCCGATCAAAGTCAACAGAACCACCACTAGAAGGCGCAAGATAGATGTTGAGAATGAGAGGTAAGAGGTGTCATGTCCTTACGGATCCGCCATCAAATTGCACATAGTTTCCTTTCATTCGTAAATGATACTTTATTTATTAACCCAAATTTTGGTTATCCGAAACCACCACCGCCCGCCGGTTTATATAGTTTCTAATGTAATAAAATTATCTACCTATATTACATAAAATTTTATCTAATAAGTATATACTTGTATGTACAACATGCCTCTAATCTCAAATATCTCCCCAAAATAAAACTTTTCCACCCTGAAGTCACCCAGCCAAAGCATATCTGTCCCCATCCGGAAATGAGTCATTACGAGTTGTATAAATTCGCATTAGAAATTGATAAAATTTTCAGTCGTATATCTTATGTTATCATCAGACGACACCTTACCTAAATTTTTATCGCACACAACACCGGTAATATAAATCTACACATTTCTATAAATACTAAAGTTTTTGCACAATTTGATATCACAGAATGTGTGTTTGTGTGTATTTTTGAAAAATATCTTCCTTTTGACATAAAAATCCAGCAACAAAAAATATCTGTTTTTTAAATTCAATCTGAAATCATATAAAAATGCAATAAGATTATGCTTATACGATAAAAATATCAGTAACAATGTTATGTATCTCATCTTTCTTCAATTCATTATTTTTGCAGCACATGGAGTCTCTAACTCGATTTCAGGTCTCCGGATAGTGTCTGTACGTAATGTTTGCCTGTTTCATGAAACATCAAAATAAACGAAAAAAAAGCGCAGAGATTAAATATTTCAAGTATTTGCTTTAATATAGAGAGTTGATTTTAATTTTGTTGATATTCTTCTTCAAACAGTACATATACATCCCGTTTTATTACGAATGTTTTTTCTCCCCTTTCTATCACATTTACGTTTGAATAATGATAATTGCATTATGTTATCCTTCAATTTGATTTTGAGTTTTTCCTGAATCCGTTTGCTATACTTGCTTGGCGTTCGTTTGTACCCTTTCCAATTTTGTAGTAAGATGAATTTTTGATACTCGTATATTGTCCAAAAAATGTGTGAAGTAGTTCTTCTTACCCCAACTAGAGAGAGATACCTTAAGAATGAAGTAGTCGTATGCATATTTTTGAAATTTTCAAATTTATATGAAATTCAAAGCGATATGAGGCAAAATGCCCCCCCCCCCCTTTCTTGTTCCTCCAAGCTTTCAGCTTAAAGCTTAGCGATCATCGTTTAGCTATCGTCGCAATAGTTGGCATAGTTGCCACATTGTGGAATTTATCCCGGGTTAGGTGCAAAGTCCACTAAAAACAAAATTCACCGATTCAAAAGCCACAGAAAAAATCCACTAATTCAAAATCCATTAATTCAAAATCCACCGATTCAAAATCAAGAAATTTTTGTATGGAAAACTACTGGGGGCGACCGGTGGCGCAGTGTGTTGAGGCATCAGTCTCATGTTTGACTACCGGCCGGCGTTTCGGGCTCGAATCCCGTCCACGACGACGCTCGTGGCCATGAATATGCAGGAGGTGCATGCGGCAACTGCATTCTCCGAAACTAGTTTATGCCGTCGAAACGTCAACTGGGACACATGGAACAGTTGACGCGCTATGCCCCAGAAGGGATTATGGCAATTGAGAGAGATGGACAAGTACCAGTACAACCCTCACACGGTGAATTTTTAGTTCCTAAAGCGGAAATTCCTTGAGTGCTGGTTCTCTCTTTCTCTCTAATTGCCTTGACCCCTCCAGGGGCATTGGCGCGTCAACATTTCTAGCATTTCTATGCCTTGTTCTCTCTCAATTGCCGTAACCCCTTGTGGGGCATAGCGCGTCAACTGTTTCATGTGACCCAGTTGACGATTCTCGGCAGAAACTGGTATCGGAGAATGCAGTTGCCAGCATTCACATCCATGGTCACGAACGTCGTCGTGGACTGGATTCGAACCCGAAACGCCGGTAGTCAGTCAAACATGAAACTGATGCCTCAACACACTGCGCTACCGGTCGCCTATGCCTTGTTGACGTTTCAATAGCATATCTACTTTTCCGAAGTACAGTTGCTAGCATACACCTCCTATCCGCGCCGTCTTTATACTGACAAGCTCGGAGCACTGTGAGAGTTCTATTAGTACTCACAGGTAGTTTTTTGATCGCGCCGAGATTTGATCTCCGAGCTCTAGATTAGTATTGTAGAGCGGTGACCGAACGATCACGGCCACCGAGCGCTTTATGCCTAATACTAACCTTTTCGTTTCGTACGAAATTTCGTAAAAATACTGTCAAAAGTTTCGTCCTGTTCACTGTATTTGTATGAAATTTCGCACAGAAAGAAAAGGTTAGTACTAGGCATAAGGCTTTGGGCGGCGTTAACCACTTCAAAAACCTAGTGATATATCGCACAGCTATCAAAGAGCTCGGCGACTTTTTTAACTTCACTCTGTGCTGGATTCCGGGGTATAGTGGCTTCAGCGGTAACTGCAAGGCGGACGAGCTGGCTCGGACGGGTACGACTAATGTGGACATGGGGAACTGCCAGTATATCTATAGAAGCTTGCAAGAAGCTAGTCAAGTCGCGCTAACATGGGATCGCTAAATGGAAGTACTTTCAACATTACAAGACAGGTTTGGCCGAACTTCAATCCTTGTCGCTTCTCAGGGCTGCTGATGCTGGAGAAAAAGCATCTGAGGAAGGTTGTGGGGATCATTAAGGGACATTGCCCGATGGGTGAGCTCGCCAAGTGTCTGCGGCTTCCATATAATGATTATTGAAGAAGCTGTGAGGACGAGTAGGGGGAGGAAACTATACATCATTTCCTGTGTACCTGTCCTGCGCCAGCCGGTGGGAGAAAGGACACTTTGGAGTCCTTCTATTTCATCGAGGGTAAGGTGGAAAGTTCTCGGCCTGACACAAAAATACCGTTACTTTCTGTAGTACGAAACGTCCAAGCGATCGGTTTGCGCGATGACTTCGTCATTCGATCTAAATCTCTTTCCCTGGAGCCACCGCTTGAGGTTTGAAAGCGGAGGCCATAACCTTCCCGGTCGAGCGTTGGTCTTTTGGTCGCTTTGGTCGGCTTTCGTGGTTTTCCAGCCACTCTGCAGACTGCCTATTAGTGATTTGTAACACAGTAACGAGTCGTTCTTTTTGAACGAATCAACAGAATGATCGAAAGATTCGGCACAACGACATAGCTTCCGACTCGTTCGTAAAATGAATACCCAAACTAGATCCCGCATAAATACTACGCAACGCATAGAAAATCCATTCTCATTCAAAAACTCCTCTTCCATAGTCCTCCGCGTGGGCGCCCCCTGGAACGGCAGTGGTCACTGACCATTGCCAACCAACGTCAAGCCGCCAGTGATGGCGGTGCGATGATTTGGTTGAGGTACCCCTGTGGTGTGGGGTGTGAAAAAAATACCACGGCCTTTCCCTTTGAGGGCCTGTCGTTAAAACCGACAATCAAAGGACAGGATGTGTATGCCAGCAACTTGCACTATCCGAAATCTTTATATGCTAACGAAACGTCAACTATGCCTCGGATAAGGACTGACTCAACGGTTACGACTTTTAGCTATCGTACAATGACAAAGATTGGATTCTGGAATGTGCGTACTCTCCTGGACAATGGATCAGAAGGTCCCCAGAACGCACGATTTCTTCAATTAGAGAGTGAATTTCTGAGGTACAAATTAAATATCTTAGGAGTTAGTGAGATAAGATGGTGGAACAGCGGAGAATTCATCTCTCCAACGGGCAGCACTGTAATGTTGTACTCCGGTAAAGCTACCGGTAGTCGCCGTGAGTCAGGTGTGGGGCTCCTTTTAACCAGAGCCGCGCGAAACTGTCTCTTATCCTGGGAACCGGTCTCTGACAGGGTCTTGACCGCCAGGTTCCGGACCAAAATGAGGAACATCTCAATAATACAATGTTATGCCCCTACTGAACCCGACAATGTCTTGGCAAAAGACTCCTTCTACGAAGAACTAAACGCCGTTCAGAGCAGAACACCTAAAGGTGACATTATAATGGTTATGGGTGATTTGAATGCGAAAGTTGGTGCTGATAACTATGGGCTCAGACATGTGATGGGGAGACACGGTCTTGGTGATCGTAATGACAACGGTGAAAGATTTGTGGAGTTCTGCAACTTTCACAGTCTCTTCATCGGTGGTACTATGTTTGAGCATAAGGACCACCACAAAATCAGTTGGTCCTCTGTTGATCGGCGCAGAACACAAAATCAAATCGACCATTTTGCCATTAGTAAAAGATTCAAGAGTTGCCTCCTGGACGTGCGAAACAAGAAGGGTGCCGATATTGGGATGGGAAGAGACCATTATCTTATGATCGCTAATGTTCGATTGCGTATTGCAGCCGTGCGCCGCCCCAGCGACGAAAGATCCAGGCCCCGCAAATTCAACACCGCTCGACTAAAAAATTCAGCTGTCTTACAACAATATAGTGACCATCTTGCGCAAAAAGCGGCTGAGATAACTAGTCACCCAGATAGTGACATAAACGAAAACTGGGATGCCATAAAAAATGCGTACATTGATAGCGCAAATACCATCCTTGGCCCAAACCCGGATTGCCGGAATAAGCCCTGGATGTCCGACGCTTCATGGCAGCGGATTGTTGAAAGAAAGGAGCTGAAAGTTCGTTTGGCTGCAGCCTCAGACGACAATCGAAGCAGCATCGAACTCCTTTACCGTCAGAAAGCTCGAGAAGTTCAGCGTAGTGTGCGACGCGATAAAAGAGTTTATGCCAATTCTCTTTTAGCGTCAGCAGAAGAAGCCGCTAGAAGTAACAACTTAAACGCCGTATACGGTGTCATCAAGGAGTTTACAGGTGGTCGTAACTCCTGCCAACATCCGGTGAAAGATAGTGATGGAAAGCTACTTATCTTGGAAGAAGATCAAATGAGGCGGTGGAAAGAACACTTCGCCGCGGTCTTGAACCGTGTAACCTCTGGTGAAGTTCCCCCTCATATAGATAATTTAGCTAACCATGAAAATGTGCGTATACGGTCCACTGCCCCGACTAAAGAGGAAATAGTCACTGCAATTATTGCACTAAAACGAGGAAAGGCCGCCGGACTTGACGGCATCCCTGCCGAACTTTATCAAGCAACCCCAAGCGTAACTGCCGATTTGCTGCACCCACTTGTTGATAAAGCGTGGAATACAGAGACCTTTCCCACTGAGTGGAAGGAAGGTTTGATCATCAAACTTCCAAAGAAGGGTAGCCTCACAGACTGTAGTAATTGGAGAGGCATTTGTGTGCTTCCTGCCGTTGCCAAGATAATAGCTAAAATCGTCCTGGAAAGACTAAAGGCCCACTTAGAAAGCACAATTGATGAAGAGCAGGCTGGCTTTCGATCCGGATTCTCCTGTGTCGATCACATTAACACCTTGCGAATCATCATCGAGCAATGCGCTGAATACGATTCTCCGCTTCTTTTGCTTTTCATCGATTTCGAAAAGGCTTTCGATAGTGTGAACCGGGATTCTATAGTCCGCTAGGGGTTAAGGCAAAGTAGTAGTATACGTATTACATTCATATTCATTGACACCCCATCCTAATATCTATCTGAAACTAAAACCACCAGTATCTATCTACCAAACCAATCCCATCTAAATCCATTCATAATCATCTCTATGCAGTATGCAATGCACGCATTGAGTATACTCAAATATACATACAACAATCAATGCTTATACTGACTGCAAGCAAATCAAAAATCATTTGCTAACGTCGTACCGCACATTCAAGTTTCCGCAAATACGTAAAACAAGCCCAACAAAATTAATCGTCTTGTATCATCACCTCAAGTTCAACTTTAGATGAAAACGATACCAAACCAACAACCAGACAATTTCCTCTGTATACTGGGGGACGCAATGAGTTATTCGCAATGTGAGTTTTGAGTTTTTAACACAAACAGCACACTAACACTTTTATATTTCACTCACTCTGCACTGCGCGACATACTGGGCTGTGGTGTGATAACACATAACACAAACATTGATTATTTATGTAATTCAGTATAGACTCAAATTTAAATGTTTCACTCACGAAGCGCATACTCCAATTACTCAAATTCTCTGCCAAATGAGGAAATTCATAAAATGGAGCTTTTAGAACAGAGTGGAATGATTTGACTGACTCCGAATATATGGTCAAAAAAGAGATAAAAAAATTGGGGTCGCCCATTCCAGATTGGCAGCCCCGTTTTCATGGGAAATAGTGGTCCGATCTGGCTGGCTCGAACTAAAGGGCATTGAGGGGTCGCTGGCTCCGAATCTGAGGTGAAAAAAGGCAAAAACATTGGGGTCGTCCATCCCAGATTGGCAACCCCGTTTTCATGGGAAATAGTGGTCCGATCTGGCTGGCTCGAACTAAATGGCATTGGGGGTCACCGACTTCGAATCGGGGGTAAAAATAAAGGAAAAAAACTGAATTTTTAATAAGCAGTACTTTCATTGAATATGTTATTAACCAAGTTTCAGATTCTTTGCTTGACTCTTTTTGAACGACTCATTGGAAAGAAGGGTCAGAGCTTATGTGCTGGCACA
The DNA here is from genome assembly GCA_964017055.1 of Chloromyia formosa. Taxonomy (NCBI): domain Eukaryota; kingdom Metazoa; phylum Arthropoda; class Insecta; order Diptera; family Stratiomyidae; genus Chloromyia; species Chloromyia formosa. The sequence continues at coordinate 14,781,829 of OZ024817.1, forward strand.
GTGAAAAGAGTCATTATGCCCATCACTACTGCCTATTGGCCTCAGTTAACTCGGGCAACTTCACTTTACGATCATTCAAAACGATTCCATAACACATGCATTACGATTTCCGCATTCGAAGCCTCTTTTGGCCTTCCAGAGCGAGGTGCGTCTTTGGTGCTTGTACGACCCATTTTAAATTCACTGAACCACCGATAAACTGTTGTTCTCGAAGGAGCAGATGTGGGATAACATTTCTGCAACCATTGTTCAGAAGTTTATACCATCAAAACACAGTGTTTGATCAAGATGCGATACTCCTGTTTTTCCATTTTTTACCAAGGCGAAAGTAGCGTCACTCAAACGACTGTAGCTTGTAAATGAATGGACGAAATGTCACGAAACCTCATCATAAACTAGTGATAGATGAGCCTCTCGAAATGAGTCATGTTCATTTTCTAGTGGTACCGCCTATTGAAAAATCCCGGGACTTTTCAGCCCATGTAGTACATTGCTTAATTGACAGATCCGGATGGTTCGACGATTAGACTTTCATGGTTTTGAAATGCCCGGGGGGGGGGGGGGGGGGGGGGGGCACCGGTAGCGCAATGTGTTGAGGCATCAGTCTCATGTTTGACTACCGGCGTTTCGGGTTCGAATCCCGTCCACGACGACGTTCATGGCCATAGATGTGCAGGAGGTGCATGCTAGCAACTGCATTCTCCGAAACCAATTTATGCCAACGAAACGTCAACTGGGCCACATGAAACAGTTGACGCGCTATGCCCCACAAGGGGTTAGAGCAGGGGTCGACAAGACATTTCTTAATAGACAGTTTCTCTCTTCCTATGCGAGGTATCCTTTCTATTGCAGGTTAAATGTCAAACCTGCACAGCACACGTAGACCATCACCGGGTCCGTTGTGATACCTCGGCATTTCAAAACCATGAAAGTCTAATCGTCGTGTCAATTAAGCAATGCACTACATGGGCTAAATAGTCCCGGGGTTTTTCAATAGGTGCTACCGCTAGAAAATGAACATGATTCATTTCGAGAGGCTCATCATCTCTAAAGTGGAAATAGAACCACAAAAAATGTATACTATCATTGTATTTCTCCTAAACTAGAATAATGAATGTTCCGTCTCCAAACTGTCAATATTCCCGGCTAAATGCCTATTGTTGAATCCCTGGAGGATGGTGTTTAGGATACCAATCTGCACATACTTTCTGATTATCCTTTCATTCAGCAAAACAGGCAATTATAATATACATTTTTTTCTCAGTTTCTCTTTACACAAAATCGTACAGTGAACAAAGGACCCTGGGGATCATGTTCCCCGAGGACTCACGTTTGAACCTCCCGTTTGTTAAGTAGGATTGGGTATCTTTAATATCTACATACTCAAATATTCATAAAGTGAGCGTTTTATTAGCTATTTATATTTTCGTTTCGTAGAACATTAGTTAATTATTTCTTTTAATGTTTTTCCGTTTGTAATCTCCAAAGACACATTCAAGTAGTTATAATACACAACCTTATCATCCAAATTTTGATTATCTTCATCACGTTCGTACTTTCCCCATCACATAAATCCATACGCTCAAAGAACCTTTAATCACCCTCATCACAGTATAGTAGCATTTCAAGATATATATTCGTATGTAATAAATACTTTCACCTTTATTTACCTTTTACATTCCATTTTCTCGTTTGCTTCCATTTACTTTTCCGTGAAAACATCGAGATTTGACTATTTCTCTTTACAATACGAGTATATAGGTAATCCCTTCGGCTCTCTCTCTTGTATTACTGACATCGTAATACGAATATTATGTGTGTTTGTGCATTGCTTTCAAGTAGATTGAATAAAAGTTCACATTCTCGTACTCGTAATGTAATCGTAGTTTGCATTATTTCCCTTGCATGCGTGCTATTTTCCTACCGGATTTTTCATTCATTAAATCGTATATTTGTATCATATTATTACGCAATTTTATACCCTTTTGTCATATCTACAATTTTCATTAAATAACTATTTAAATATATACTATATATACTGGGATTACATAAAAATCTTATAAGATTCTTCCATAAGATATGATATCATTACTATTCAACAAGGATGTGGTCGCAGGGATACTACTCAATGCTGCAGGATAAGAGGATTATTGCAAAGGTTGAGTGGAAACGTTTTTCTTTTAAGTACAGAAAAAGTAAACATCAAAATAGATTAAAATTCCTTTTAGGATAGATTGAAAAGAGAACATTGTAAATTTTGTTAGCGCACCCCAAGGATTTTCATAATTATGTACTTATGCAATCATAATACGGAATAGAATGATAAAAAATAACGTAAATTTCGCTTTTCTTGCAAAAAGAATACAAAGAAAAATATCTAGTAGAAATCATGCACTTACATAAATTAGAGGTGTGTGCTTCACTTTACCTTCCACTTGTGTGTTGATAGATAGATAGATAGATAGATTGGAGATAGGCCGTGTGCTTACCCACTATCACTGCGATCTGATGGTCTATTGTGCTGTAGCCCTATGTCGGCTTGAACCGGCCATAAACGTTGAGGCTTACCTTGAGGTATACATGCACAGGTACAACTGTACAGGTCTGGACGCCTGGTCAACTCTGGACACCTGTGCAGCGAGACAACACATACACTGGTGGACCTGTGCAGGTATAGGTTAGGTTAGGTGGCGGCCTCACGGCCCCGCATAGACCACTTGGGTCCATAGCGATACCACAAAGAAAGACAACAGAGATCGTTAGGTGTTGTTATCAGTCGTAATCAACAAGTCCTTGTTGAGCTCGAAGGTTTTCGTCGCGCCTGCGAATCTTAGAAGATTCATTATGTTAAGGCTTGCAATCGCTTTAAGGTTGCGGGGAAAGTAGTCTCCAAGATATGTATGCCTTGTCCTTGCGAGTGCCGGCACAGGAGGTGCTCCAAAGTTTCCTTGGTATTTGGCAGCTTGCAGTTCCTGCAGCCGCTGTCTGTGATCAGTCCCAGTCTGTGTGCGTGCTCACCTATTAGGCAGTAACCCGTTAATAAGCCCACTAGCATTGCACATTTACCCCTAGAGAGGCCTAAGAGCACATCGGTTTTCTTAGTGTTGTACGAGTTCCAGAATTCTCTCGTAATTCTGGAGTTGACGGTTCTGTTCCAATTTTGGTTGGCCCGTTGCATCATCTGAGAGTCCATTTTTGTTTTTAGTGTTTGTATTGGAATAGGAGTTGCTATTGCCATTGTGGCGTGTGCAGGTATAACTCAAGGTATATCTGCACAGGCACACCTCACGGTATATCTGCACAGGCATACCTCAAGGCAAACCGGAATGTATATGGCCAGCTTTACAGGACTAGGCCTGCCGATCAAACTTAGTCGTACAAATGAAGTTTGAGGCGAGGGCCTCACACTAGCAGAGAATATGTTGCGAAGTCACGTCTCCTTCATGACAGAAATGACGCTTTGAATCTGGGATCAATCCCAACGTTGATAAATGATGTCGCAAGTATGAGCGACCTGAAAGAAGTCCGCAAATGTTTCTGACCTTAAGTCGACTCATACTGAGTAGTAGTGAAGCTCGTTTTTGCGAGCATCCAGCAATAAACAGCTTCGTTTGTCTCAGGCCCGGAAGGCCGGATCCTGCATCCTTTGTTAACATAAATCCAAAGTGTTAGTGCGATACGTACGTATAGTGTTACAGCTGCTGCGAATTTACGAAGTCGTCGATTTATCCGAATAATGGAATTGAACCGAGAACACTTTCGCGCAATAATTTTTCAAAACTTTCGAAGACAATTATCTCAAAAACAATGCTTCGCCGAGTTGGTTTCTGTTTTCGGCAATGAAGCACCATATCAGTTGACTATTTCTCGTTGGTATGCAGAATTCAAACGTGGACGGGTGAGTCTTAGGCATCTCGTCCACTGCTACCGGAAAGCTGCGAAAAGTTGCGAAATCGATTCATCCGAATTCGGCCGAAAACGCATGAACGATCCAAACTCGTGACTCGGTGGGGGACCGCGTCCACTGGGCCCGTATCGTTCGTCAGTTTTCGTCCGAACAGGCGCGAATTGCGAACCGATCCCATCTTGCTGAGATTTAGTTGCGAACGAGTGCGAAAATAGAAAGAAACAATGGACTGTGAAAAGTTAATTTTGCTCTTCTACTACGAATCCGGATGAATACTGAAGCAATGGAAGATAGTCATTCGCACGATTTCGGACAAACGGCGTTCGCACGAATTCGTTGCTTCGCAGTTTGCAGCTTTCTGGTTCCACTGGACGACTAGCCTCAGCGACGATCCAAGGGCAGGTGCACCAAAAACGGTAGTCACCCAAGAAAACGTCGATGCTGTGCGCAAGCTCATCAAGAAAGATCGACATGTGACATACCGTAAGATTAAAGTATCATTGGGGATTTCAAAGACCCCAATTCAACAAATTTTACATGAAGAATTTTGTGTAAAAAAAAAAATAGTTTCCCGTTGGATACCGCATCTATTGACCGACGAACAGAAAGCAGCTCGGGTCAATTGGTGCCAAAAAACTCTAGACTGCTTCAACACAGGAAACTCTAATAACGTGTACAGCATGTAGCTTGTTGAATAAAGTGCAAAGACTGGCCTGTTTGCTCGTTTGCTGTGGAGCCCTGATAAGTACTCCCTCTGCCGCCTTGGATGTTATGCTTAACTTGCTTCCTTTGGACATTCTTGGTGAGCAGCTTGCTGCTTGCACTTCCATCCGCCTTCGTGAAACAGGGCACTGGTTTTCGTTGAGCACCGGCCACTCGGTGGTCTTGAACCACCTGATAATCCATGCTGGCACTGACTACACTTCCCCTAAACTCATTTTCGGGAAGAACTTTGTAAGTATAATACCCTCTCGTCATCAGTGAATTGATGGCGAGTTTCCGTTGGCGGGCTCTGTAGGCATCTATACGGATGGCTCAAAGACTGACAACGGGGTGGGAGTAGGAGTCTACTCCGATCAACTTAACGTAAGCTTATCGTTCCGTCTTCCAGATCACTGTAGTGTCCTCCAGGCGGAGGTTACTGCGATTTTGGAGGCCCTTATCTGGTTGAGGCGGCACGCCGTGCCATATAAGGATATCACAATCTACACAGATAGCCACCCCGCAATAAGATCGCTGGAATCTACACTGTTAACATCTAAGATAATAGCTGAATGCCGCTCGACTCTCGATGAGGCAGGGGGTTTTTTTAATATTGTCTTGTGCTGGATTCCAGGGCATAGTGGCTTTGGTGAAAACTTCCACGCTGATAAGCTCGCTAGGCAGGGGACAGTGGGCGTGATTCAGCAGCAACATGCTAACATTTGTATGCCTATTAATTCATGTAGGCTATACTTTAAGTCTGAGGCTATTAATAATTAATGTTCGCTCATCCCAACTCATAGCGTTGAAAAGACAGAATATCAGTTCTGTTGTGGGAGTAATTACTGACCACTGCGTTATTGGGGAGCATGCTAGGAGGCTTCGCCTTCCTTTTAATGATTTCTGCAGAAGCTGTGGAGACGTCGATGAGGAGGAGAGTTGTTTCCATCTCCTCTGTTCTTGTCCGGCTCTGGTAAGTAAGAGGAAATCAACTCTTGGCTCCTTTTTTTCTCAGAACTGGAGGATCTGGTGGATGTCAATATAGACCGCCTCCTCCGTTTTATCACCAGCTCAGGATGGTTCGAAAATTAGTTGGGGTGATGGGGGTCAATATAGGATCCTGTGGTATCACAATGGACCAGCTTATGGTCTAAGTGCGCTGTGCTTGTCATGGCAGCCAGATTACCTAACCTAACCTAACGTGTACAGCATCGTCAGTGGTTATGAATTCTGGATTTACTCTTATGAACCCGAAAATAAACGCCAGTTGTCCGTTTGGGTATTCCAAAATGAACAAAAGCCGACAAAAGTCATCCACTCTCAAAGTGTCTCCATGAAGATGGTCGCGACATTTGTCTCAAAAGCTGGTCATGTGGCAAAAATTCCTCTGCACGATCAAAGAACAGTTACTACCGATTGGTATACAACCATTTGTTTGCCAGAAGTCATCGCTAGGCTTCGAAAAACCAGCCCCGAATGACGAATCATCTTCCACCAAGACAATGCAAGTTTGCACAAAGCTCACAAGACAATTGAATTTTTAAAGCAACAAAACGTCGAATTGTTCGACCATCCTCCGTACAGTCCCGACCTAAGCCCCAACGATTTCTTTATATGTCCGAAAATTAAGAACAAACTTCGTGATCGAAGGTTCCAGTCGCCAGAAGAAGCAGTTGACGCCTTCAAAAACGTAATTTTGACTGTACCAACAAACGGGTGGAATAACTGCTTCCAGTGTTGGTTCGAACGCATGCAAAAGTTTAATCTTCGTGGGGAAATACTTAAAAAAAAACAATAAAATCTTTAAAAACTATATATTGTTTTAATTCAGCCCTATATGCAAAACTTAAAAGACAACCCTCGTAGATAGACACTTGAATTGATTTTTGGAAAGGAGTTGGCTAGCGACTGGTACCAAACGCTTTCAAAAACCATTGGCATCCATCAAGAGTCGGCCCGCACGACGCTTCCACAATCCTTGTATTGTTTACAAGGATTACAGTCCTTTCGCTATTAAACGACTATCTCCGAACATCTACTTCCCAAGGACAGTCAGTCTATCAACAGTCATTATTTTGGGGGTGGTAAATGTAAGCACAAAGCTCTGAAATAATATTTGTCCCCAGGCAATGTTTCCTTCCTCCGTCGCGTCCCTGGTCTACAAACCCTGCATTTTAATGAAAAATGAGTTGGTTTTGTGATCGATCGAATGGGAAAAGGTGTTTTGCCATTTAAAACATTAATGCATCTAGCGAACGAATTCAATTGAATTCACGAATATTCGTCCCTGATCCTGTAACTCATCGTGATCACCGCAAATGTAAAAATTGATTCGTGCAGCGTCCGTAAGCATGGACTCTATCCTTTACCTGTAATTTCAGACTGCTATGAGTTTTTTAATTGACCTAGAACTCTTAACGTTTTACTTGGGGTTAGGTAAGTTGGCTGCCATGGCTACCATAGCACACATAGACCATCAACTGGTCCGTTGTCTTTCTCTCCCTGGTTCCTATTAACCACGCCACCACCACGGCGATGAACAGGACGAGGTGGAACGTCCTGTTCATCGCCATCGCTTTCAGCTCACTCCACGACTTACCTATTGAGGCACCCTCTCTCTTAACTTATCTTTTCGAGGGCCTGTTGAGCAATGTTGTTCGGCCCTTTTCGGAGAGTGTGACCTATCCATTGCCACTGGTCCGTTGTGAAACCAAAAAATTGGAATTCATCATCTCTAACCTTATTAGTTATATAATTTAGCCCAAGCTAGTGATGAAGCAAATGAGCAACATTCATACCAAAATTCGCACGTTCCAGATCCTCCGACTCCGAAAAGAGGTAGGATCCAAAAGTTGACCTCCTCCTTCCAGCCAAACCCGGACAAGAGCAGAGAGCAAATGGAACCAACTTTCTTCCTCGTTCACATCTCCACAGCTTCTATAGAAATCATTATAGGGAGGACGAAGCCTGCTTACATGATTTCCAATAAGGCAGACTCCAATGATAACAGCCATGACCGAACTAATGTGTTGACTTTCTATGAATTGAAGATGAGCGGATAAAAGGAAGCCTAGGCCGCAACGACCTAGTTGCATGATATATGTGACCGTTAATACATCTCGTATTTGTGTTATTGATAGCTACATACTTTAAAGGCGGTTTACACGTGGCAATGGGGATGCAAATACCACTACGTTGATGCAGTACTTCGCACATACTCGTAGTTCTCTATCTACCAAGTTACCGCCAAAGCCACTGTGGCCTGAAATCCAGCAGAGGGTGATATCGAAATAATTCCCCATCACGATATGGGACAAGTGACATTCTGCTACTGTCTTGGATGTTATCAGGGCAGATTCCAAGGACCTTATTGCGGCTTGGCTATCCGTGTATATTGTGATATCTCTATTAATCAATTCCGAAATCGCAGTAACTTCCGCCTGGAAAACACTACAGTGTTCAGGTAGACGAAACGACAGGCATATGACCATTTTTTGCTCTAACGTTTTGAAGCCATCCGTAGAGATACCCAAAAAGTGTGACAAGGCAAAATCTACCTCAACCCACTGACTCCGTAGCACGCACATGAAGTTTTTTTCGGACATAAGTCTAGGGGAGAAAAAGTCTGTTCCTCCTAGGAATATTGAGGTGTTTAGAATTGCAGAGTGGCTAGTAGCTGTTGGGAACCAATGAGCTGAGCAATTTGCTCTCCAAAAATATCGAGAGAAAGCAGGCTGAGGAACATATCCAAGGAGGTGCAGGCTGGCAACTCCATTCTCCGAAATTAGTTTATGCCAACGAAATGTCAACTGGGCCACATGGAACAGTTGACGCGCTATGCCCCACAAGGGGTTAGAGCAATTGAGTAGTAGTAACATATCCAAGGTAGCAGATGCAGTGGTTCTCAGGATTCTAGTAATGAACACACTAGCTAATCTTTGGACTTTGTTCAACAAGCCGCTACAATAAGGTTCTTCCACCAGACATTAATTCCATGCGTGAGTATTGTGCGCACAAAAGATACGTAAGGACGACTTTATGATGCATGCCCCAGGCACTGGCTATTGCTTTAGTATTTTCTGAAATTGAGCACCCATTTCGCCTTTCAGTTTTACTGAAAAAAACTTGAATTCTAGCTACCAGATAGGGGCTATGTATTTAATTGGTTTAATTGCAAATAACTTACTATCTTTTATCGCAAGTACCTATACATTTTCAAATCCTTAAAATTTATATTTTTCCGCAAAAAAACAAAATTTCCACCCAACTGTTCCCAATCTCATCATCATGAAAGTGGTGTATGGAAAAATTTCTCGCTAATTAGCATATTATGGAGATTTCTCTCCCTCGCTATTTACGATTTCGAAATACTTTCCAACATCATTTTTAAGTGCCAGACTTCTCATAAACCTGAACACTTTACGAGCGCGCCTTTAATCCATTCATTGGATTTTCATAAAGAATGATTACCTCGGTTCACTTAACAGCGCGGCCGGATTTAATGTTTTCGTTTCCCAAATCCATTTGCCTTAGGTCCTTGGCAAAGGCTTCTCGGTTGCTGTTGTGATTTTTTCTCAGAATGTCAAGAGCGAAGAAATACTCGTACAATGGAACATTAAAAATCTCAAATTTCTTCTTATTCGGAAAAATATTTCTAACATGGATATATCTTTTACGAAGATACTTTTTTCTCGTATCTTAACGAATATTATTTAGTTCGACACTGACATCTGACATTGAGTGTAATCAACTGGAAATCAATTGCGTATTGGTTCAACAGACTCATTTGGTTCAATTTTGTATCCTATCCTCTATATCTTGTATACGAGCACTGCCACGTGATTCCCCAAACAATTTCTAGCAAAAAATATCCAGGAACTTTTTTCGAACTCTTAACCCTTTAGCTGCTACAGGCATTTACATTTCTTTTGAAAATTCCACTCTCGACGATGAGCTACTCGGCACAGGGCTACGCCGATGACTTAGTTATTTGATTAAAGGAAAGTTCGAGGGGGGTTTTACCCGACATCCTTGAAGCAGCTCTTGCCATTGTACAAGAATGGTGCAACGACAACGGACTTCGAGTCAACCCATCCAAGGCAGTTGTCATTCCATTCTCTAGAAAAAGAAACTTCAGTCGCATCCGACGCCCTATAATGTACAACTCACCACTTCCCATGGAAATCACACCAAATACCTGGGTATCATCCTCGACAGTAAACAACTCTGGCAAGAACACCTCAGGGTAGTGGCGGATAAGGCCACTAAGGCTTTATGGTAAAGTGCAGAGACTTGCATGCCTAATGTTAACGGGAGCTATCCGCTCTTGCCCATTTAGTGCTCTTGATGTACTGCTCGATCACATGAAAGCACAACCCAAAATGGCTACCGCGAGACTTGTAGCATGCGACGCGAATGTAAAGCTAAATCCACCACAAATTAGCTGGCTCAATGAAAGAGTATTCTCACAAGTATGCCATCTGATCATCTTGTGAGGGAAAGATCATGCAAGAAACGGTTCACACACTAGCAGGAGAAATATGTCAATCTCCCCCTCACACTATCATGTGGTTCACGGATGGCTCGAAAACCAATTAAAGTATTGGGGTGGGGCGGACATTGTGGGTCCCAACCATCGGACTTTCATACCCATGGGCAAGTTTGCCACTGTCTTCCAGGCGGAAGTGCACGTCATCGAGACATGTGCCAAGTTATGCTTGAAGATCGGCTACGACAACAAGAACGTGGCTATATTCTCTGACAGTCAGGCGGCCATCAAAGCACTGTCAAAAAGTACAGTAACATATATGATCGTATATACGAGGGCGGTCCGATAAGTACTTAGCCTACAAAAGAAAAACGAAAATTTTGGAAAAGTGGCGATTTATTTCTCAACATAGTCTCCATTTAGCTCGATACACTTGACCCAGCGATGCGATGCTCCAACTTCTTCTTTTCTCGAGGTCTGCAAAGTAGGCCTCCGTGGCGGCGATGACCTCCTCATTCGACTCAAATTTCTGCCCGGCGAGTGACTCTTTCAAGTTTAGAAACAAAAACAAGTCGCACGGGGTCAAATCTGGAGAATACGGTGGATGGAGCAGCAGTTCGTAGCCCAATTCGACCAATTTGGCCGTGGCGACGGCGGAGGTGTTGTCATGGTGGAAGAGCACCTTCTTCTTCGCCAAATAGGGCCGTTTTTTCTTCAATTCGGCGTCGAATCGACCCAATAATTCGGCATAGTAGAGCCCTGTGACCGTTTTGCCCTTCTCCAGGTAGTCGATGTAGATCACACCTTGTGAATCCCAGAAAACGGTGGCCATCACCTTTCCGGCCGATAGGACAGTCTTCGCCTTCTTCGGAGCACGTTCGCTGGATGAAGTCCACTGTTTCGACTGTTCCTTGGTCTCTGGTGTGTACCAGTGGATCCATGTTTCGTCGACGGTCACGAAACGATTGCGCTTAAACAGCGTCAAACACTGCTCTGAAGTGATCTCACGGTTACGCTTGTTGTCCGGAGTGAGCAAACGCGGCACCCATCGCGCCGACAGCTTTCTCATGCCCAAAATTTCATGCAGGATATGACCCACGCGGTCTTTTGAGATGCCTACTGTCTCAGCTATCTCGCGATAGCCGTGGTAGCCGTTTTCGGGGCACCTGGGCGTGGCTCATCAAAAACCCGCGGTGCGACCACGTTGAAACTCGTTAAACCAATTTTTGACGATCGCCATCGAAGGAGAAGAGTCACCGTACACAGCACCCAAGCGCTCTTTGATTTCGCTGCGCGATTTCCCTTCCAAAAACAAAATTCGAATCACCGACCGATATTGCTCATTTTCCATTTTTCTAAAATCCGCGGACACGCCCGCTTCCACACGCGGTCAAAACAAAACTCTCTCTCTCTCTATTGCTCTAACCCCTTGTGGGGCATAGCGCGTCAACTTTTCCATGTGGCCCAGTTGACGTTTCTTGGCATAAACTGGTTTCGGAGAATGCAGTTGCCAGCATGCACCTCCTGCACATCCATGGCCACGAACTTCGTCGTGGACGGGACTCGAACCCGAAACGCCGGTAGTCAAACATGAGACTGATGCCTCAACACACTGCGCTACCGGTCGCCCCAATGTCGAATAAATCTTTCGCCTTAAAACAAAACTACGAGTCCGATTCGGCTGAAATTTTGACGGTAGCCGTCTACGAGAATGTACTACACGATAGGAAATTTCTCTTGCGATAGTGGCGCCATCGGGCGGTGAGGTTAAGTACTTATCGGACCGCCCTCGTAGTTGCCTAAAAGCACTACATAAAGCTGGCTCTCGGAACAGAGTAACTCTATTCTGGATTCCTGGCCATACTGGCATCAATGGCAATGAACAAGCCGACGAAATAGCCAGAACAGCTTCGGCCACTCCCTTCTGCGGACCGGAACCCTTTTGCAGTATTCCAACCTGTACAATCATGAATCTCATCAAAGACTGGGAACGCAATGAGTCTACCGTCTATTGGGATAATCAACCAGGGTTGAGACAGGCAAAGCTTTTCATCTCGGGCTACTCGTGTAGCAGATCGACTGAATTGTTAAAGTTAAACCGGAACAAGGTTAGAACCATCTGTGGTCTCCTGACTGGACACTCAGGCCTGAGAGACGACTTGAGAACTATGGGGATTGTTCCTGATTCGGGCTGTCGCTTTTGCGGTGAAGAAGACGAGACTTCAACCCATGTTTTGTGCGACTGCGACGCCCGATGACGTAGAGACTGCTTCGGAGCGACTTTATTATTCCTCCTGAGCAAATTTATTAGCTCAATCAAACTTGATCGACAGGTCTAGGCTTGTTACCAGACCCAGGGCTTTAGCACAATAGGCCACTCGGCCTCTGTTCTCTGAACCGTTAGGGGTTTAACGCCAACCCTACAATCTAATCTAATCTAGCCCACGCAGACGTCATCCATACGTCCATACGTGGGATTGTTTATCCTCGTCGGACAGTTTCGTGTACGTGGGTCGGTCGTTTGTTTTGTTTTGTTTTCAACACCGTCGCACCTGTCATTTTGTTTACGTTTCGTGACAAGAGGAGTTGGATAACGAAAAATTAATTTCTTTGGTAAAATTGGATTCAATATGCGGTGACAGAACCAGTCGTGGGCGTGGGGCCATTCTTAGTCGGGCCTGGGTTGTGCGTAGGTTGGGAGCAATATGCGTCAGGCCTTAATACACCGTAAAAGGTTTTTATGAAATATGTAATTTTGTACACCCAAAAGGTATCATATTTTAGACACCGCTCAGGCCGTTCCAAACAACCTCGTTAGGATAATAAAAAAAACACCGTTAGGATAATAAAAATGTGAAATGTTGGTGGTGGTGTTATTGTCATTTTACACCGCGTTTTTTTTAACTGTGTATTGACAATGAAAAGTCAGTAGTAAAATGAATACTATTCAACTACATATTCAGATTCGAAGCTTGAAGCCGGGGCTATTCAGCTTTCGATTAATGTGCGACACGGTGTAAACAGACGTTCGGTATGTTATGCATGTAAATTAGTAACTACGTACTTAGCACAGTCCATTCGACACTTCCAAGCTGCCCTTGTGGATTACGAAAGAATCGATTCTACATCCGAACTTAGCGTCTTACGACACATTTTGTTTATGTAATAGATTAGCAACTTTGTCTAGTAATTAGTTTTTTTTTTATTGATTTTGTTCGCTTGCTAGCATTTGCGCCTCTTTCAAGTATCCGCATCGGCTATAGTCATTCTATATCGTGTTCTTTTGCCGCATGTTCAACAAGCACCTTGTCCGTTTTATTAGTACGTATTTTGGCTCACTCAATTTTCATTCGTCATAAATGTACTCGGTTTGTTGTATCTCCCAAACACACCCACTCACACTGGTAATATCCTTTTTTGAAATTCATATTTTATATACTCATATTATTCAGGATATCTATAACAAAACCTTTTCTTTTCCTTCTCTCTTTCCTTTTTTTCCGGATTTTTCATTCTACGGACGCGACTCTGCAGACAACACAAGATGACGTCGAGATGGTAGTCGACGAAAATGAAGCCTTCGATTTGCCAAACGAACAACTTGAACGGCTTGGCGCCGTCGGTGGATGGGCTTTCGCGGGCGGAGGAATACCGGGCGGTGGCGGTGTTGTTGTTGGATCAATCGGTGGAGTAGCGGCGGCGGCGGCAGTGACTGTGGGTGGTGTTGCCAATGCTACGGGTGTTACGAATCAAAATCACATAAATGTAGCGCCATCCTCCGATGATGTCCTTCAGGATGATGGCGACGACGTACAGATGCAAGAACGTGAAATCGAATTGCGAGATATTGTCCGGGAAGGTCATGAGAAAGCGGATCCATCACAATTTGAGTTGCTTAAAGTGCTTGGCGAGGGATCCTTTGGGAAAGTTTTCTTGGTACGAAAAGTTGTCGGCAAGGATGCTGGCACTTTGTATGCTATGAAGGTATGTATGTAAATAAAACTTTGTTCTATGTGAGAGTAGTATATCAATTTGTCATTGGGACACTTACCGAACGATCCTGATGTGGTTCTTTTTAATATGTACTTTACATATAACGTCTCGAAAGGACGATTTCCGAGTTAAGTAGCTGTTTTGATATGTCACAGTGAATATTCGTGGAAAGTGTGGAATGTGAAAAAGGACGGAATCCTGATCGTATTTGACAGCACTGTGTATCGAAATTTGGACCGATTTAAAAAAGGACTATACCATATATGCGTGCTTGCTGTTGGGTTTTGAATTATTTTCATTCTCCTAAATTTAATTTACTCGTCCGTTTGACAAGAATTTTTAACGGATGAAGCATCTGTTGGAAATTTGTATTCGGCTCTTGAGAATAGATGATTTATCTTAGTAATTTACTTGTAAATCATCTATCATCTATAACTTAGATGAAATTTCTTAATTTTTTGTTTATCGGGTGGGGTTTTGATATATGCGTGCTTCGTCGTACGAATAAATTTTGTAATTTGTCTTCCTATCTACGGAAGGGGCGGCCGGCAGCTGAGTGCGTTGAGGCGTCAGTCTGATGTCTCATGCTACCGATTAGCTACGGGTTCGAATCCCAACCACGTATCGTGGCCATAGATATTTGTGTTTTCTTCCTCCTGCGATATGGGGCGTAACAATAAGCCACAACATTTCCCAACTTGTCGCAGGTATGCGGTAAAATGGGCAGGAGGTACATGTTAGCAACATGCATCGTCCGAAATCAGTTTATGCTAAAGAAACGTCAATTAAGCCACATGGGACTAGTTGACGCGCTATGCCCCACTAGGGTATAGGGCAAATAGTAGTAGTAGTATATACGGAAGGATATGACTAGCAATCGTTACATATGTACCCTGTCCAAGATCCTTTCAGAAGGCTGAGTAACGATCTAAAGTCGCCTATAAACGATGCTGGATATGGTGGTGGATATTATCTCTACACAAGTCAATTCGTCGTGCCTTGTAGCCGCGCTTGCTTCAAATGCTTATGCTCAACGGTTCGGCAATTGTTTGATTCAAAAGTTTGAACGTTCGAACTCCTCTGATTCGGGCACAAAATTCGCCAACAGGACGAACATCTTCCAATGCGAACGTTCGACGCTTGACATTGGAAGCTCGTAGCTCGATGCCATGCTACAGACACGATGCTACAGACTATCAAGCGTCCAACGTTGGAAAGTGTTCGTAGCATCGCTTAGAAGCAGCTTTAAGTCTCGTATTCGTAACATAGAACAGGTTGGTTGAATTGGAAATTTGGAGCTTCGCCTTCCCACGTGTGAAGCTTGTCTGGTATACAAGGAAAGTGCTTCATACAGGCCTAGTTTTGCGATTCATATCGTTACTTTTCGGTCTGCGCAGTACTACTTACTGTTAGTAGAAAATCACAACGACAGTTATTTGGTAATTTGGTCGCTCAGTGCGTAGAGGCGTCAGTAACATGTCTGACGACGGTCCTTACGGCTTCAATCCCGCCCACGGCGTTCGTGGCCATGCATGTTTGTGTTATCTTTCCCCTGTGGTGCGGGGCGTAATACGGATAATAAGCGACAACGTCTGCCGACTTGTCGCAAGTGGGCGGCTAAATGAGAGCAGGAGCCACATGGAATAGTTAACGCGCTATGCCCCAGTAGCAGTTAGGCTAACTCTGGATACACTGCTATTCTCAATAACCCAAATATTCCGGCAATTACTGACTCTAAAATATGCGCTTGACAAGAAATTTTACAGCCTGATATCATCACCCAGTCAATGGGAAGGTAACGTGCTTCCGCTCCATAAGTCATTAGAAAGCTACACAGATGGCTCTAGAACGGACGAGGAGTTTTTTGTGATGGGCTTAACCTAAGCCTCTCTTTCAGTCTCCCTACTTACTGTAATGTTTTTCAGGTGGCAGAGATTACGGCGATTACAGAAGCCCTGAATTAGTTTGGGCTCTCTGCTCTCTGCTCTCCGCTGGTAACTGCAAAGCAGACGAAGTTGCCGGACAGGGTACAACAAACTTGGCTGGAGAAATCCGTCGGAACATTTACATGCCTATCGCTGCTTGCAAACTAGCTATAAAATCCGAAGCGGTTATCAAGACCAACTCTTTCTATGGCAGCCGGTTCTCCATACCGGGACGATACGCTCATTACGAGCGGCCAAGAGCTGCCCTACCCCCTCGACACGAAAGATTCATCAAGGGTGTCTTGACAGAACCCCCTCTCGTCAAAAATTTTTACCTCCCGGTTGCATCACACACAGGCGCAAATGCATCCGGCTAGTTTTCATTCGCGCCAGCATCGAGCAGAATCCCGCCCCATGGGGCGACCGGTAGCACAGTGTGTTGAGGCATAAGTCTCATGTTTGACTACCGGCGTTTCGGATTTGAATCCCGTCTACGACGACGTTCGTGGCCATAGACGTCCAGGAGGTGCATGCTGGCAACTGCATTCTCCAAAATCAATTTATGCCAACAAAACGTCAACTGGGCCACATGGAACAGTTGACGCGCTATGCCCCACAAGGGGTTAGGGCAATAAAGTATCTGCGGTACAGTGCTGCACCCGAATGCTACATCAGGGAAATGCAACCGCTGCAACGACTGGTACCACCCGGGAAACTGTTCAGGGCTATCCCATCACAGGCTATAGGATACTTCCTTCACCGCTGCCCAATGCTCTAATAGGCTACTAACAACACAATCTAGCCCGGTGAATACAAACCCTACAACGTTAACTGGCTCAGGTGGCCTCAACTCAATAACCATGCCGACAATAACAACTCCCGCCGTTCGGCACAGTCTCACCCAGGCACAACCAACACCATTTTGATATATCTACATCCCGCCGGTATCCAGCTATCCCTCAGGTTATCAACTCTCCCTGGACCCCCTACTCTCCGGTTGCCATCGTTTATTACTAAGAGATTTTAACACGCACCATGAGCTATGGCACTCCAATCTCGGCAACGATGCTAGAGGAGTCGCCATCGCCGAACAACTCGACTCCTTCGATTTCTGTCCCTTGAATGACGACGCTCCAACAAGGATCACAGGCTCATGCACCAGCTCACCTGACATCTCGATTGCCAGTGCCAGTCTCGTCAACAATCTCATCTGGGAGCCACATCTCACCTTGCCATCTGATAATCTACCAATCATCATAAGACTTGACCGACCTTCGCATCAAATGTCTGCAGAGCGCCGCACTTTCATCAACTACAATAGAGCTGATTGGAATGGATTCCAACTATTCATCAACGACGCCATCTCTGCTCTCCCAGTACCTATGAATTTGCGAGTTGCTCTAGCTTCAGAAAAATCATTAACAAGGCAGCTAGATTCATACCTGCAGGTAGAATCCCTAAGGTCCGACCAAACTTTCCAACGTCTGCCGCCAGACTGGCAAACGATCCATAAATAGGAGTGCTGAATGCTACAATTAATAAACAGGTAGCTGAACATAGAAAGACCAAATGGTATGCCCACTTGGAGACCCGTAACCTCAAGTCCAGTGTATCTAGGCTTTGGTCCACTGTTAAATCGATGACCAGCCCCACCAAGAAAAGCCAGACATATCGCCATCGAGTTCGGGAACAAATCCTACTACGACCTGAGCAAGTGCGCCAACCTCTTCAACCGGCAGTTTGTCGAACACCCACTCGTCGACAAGCTCAAGCGCACAATTCGAAGGAACATCCGCAATTTAGCAGTGGACCAAATGCTTCAGGTCACACCAAGCCAAGTAGCTAAAGCTATTAAAGACGCTAACAACACCAAGGCATCAGGACCTGACGGCATATCAATGACCATGCTGAAACACTTGGGACACGCCAGCTATTGAGTACCTAACGACAACACTAAACCTATCACTATCGTCGTTAGTGATACCGGAAGTATAGAAGACCGGACAAATAATTCCCATGCTAAAACCCGGTAAAGAGGGCCAACTTGGGAAAATCCTACCGTCCCATCTCTCTGCTCTTCCCAGTCGCGAAAACCCTCGAGGCCCTACTCAAACCGATAGTAGAGACGAGACCCATATTCGACTTGCCGACCATCAACACGGCTTCAGAAAGATGCAGAGCACGACTACAGCCCTAGATGCCATCACGATTCGCATCCACAATGGACTTAATCACTCACGCCCATGTTCCAGAATAATTCTCGTGGCTCTCGACCATTAGAAGGCGTTCGACACGGTCAACCATACTCCACTGCTGTGGGACATCCAGTCATCATCTCTCCCAGCTCAAGTCAAAAAGTGGATTTCTAACTATCTTGCTGTCTGCCAGCGATCATTCACGGAGTTTAGAGGCAAAAAGTTCAAAATCAGGAGAGTAAAGCAAGGAGTCCTACAGGGTGGAGTCTTGTCCCGCATCCTATTCAACCTCTACATGGCCAGTATGCCATCTCCGCCTGATGATCTGCTTCTCATCTCTTACGCGGATGACTGCTCCATTGTAGCTACGGACAATAATATCCCGGCTATGTCTGGAAAGATTAACGGATATCTGGCGGAACTCAACACCTTCATCGCCAGTTGTAACCTACAGTTAGCAGCGCCTATGTCTACAGCAACCCTATTCGCATCTTGGACCAAGGAGGTCAACACACAGCTGGATGAAAGCATAGGCAACGTACCCATCCCCACAGTCAACCATCCGAAGATTCTAGGGGTAACCCTCGATAACATGGCTACATCATCGGCCCACGCCTCTTCGGTATGCAATTGAATGAGAGCCCGTAATTAGGTCCTAAAAGCTCTCGCCGGTAGCTCCTGGAGAATGGACAAAGAGCCTTATGCTTACTACATACAAAGCCATAGGACGATCTGTGTGGACGGAGAACCTCAAATATACTAATTGGAGGAAGAGACAGATCTGTCAAAATGCTGCTCTTCGCACTGTGACGGGCTGTCATCTCCCAGGGTCACCATCATCGGGAAACCAACAAACAATACAGCCTCCTGCTGTCCAAGCAATACCTTGTCGGGTGCTACCGCAGCGGACATCCTAATCATCATCTCATGGACAAAACTCCCCCACACAGAAACATCAGAAGTAACCTAAGAGACTTTGAGAGGGAGGTCCAAATGTTCAAGAGGGTGCCGTTCAAGAACGAAGCTTACAAAACTGCCATTGCATCGATACACACTGAGGAGGCACGACGATCGATCCAAGACCTTCGCTCCAATCCGGTACTTCAGTCCCGTCAACCAAACATTTCTTCCAACGAAATTACGCTGCCAAGGCGTGCTAGGACCACCCTAGCGCAGCTTCGATTTAGCTGGTGCTCGAAACTAAACTCATACCTGTCTCGAATCGATCGTAACATGCCCCGCTTGCAAGGGCACTCCACACGACGTCGGGTATCTGTTTGAATGCCCAGAGGCCCCCACAAATTTAACACCAATTTCATTGTGGGGAAAACCCCATCGAGGTCGCATTCTTCCTTGGCCTCGACATTGAAAGAGAAGACGGGGAAGCGTTTTTAAGTGACGCCCTATGATTAAGCCGAAATGTCGCTACAACAACAACAACAGCCAACTCTAGATGGTTAAATGACAAAACATGACTTTCAACAAAGCCAGCCATTGTGGCCCCAGATTTGATTCTAGCCGATCAGCTAAATTGCTGTCACTCAGAAGGCAGCACATCAGAGCAGCCGTGGGAGTCATTACTGGGACTTGCGTGATTGGTGAGCACGCCAGGAGGCTTCGCCTCCCCTACATTGACTTCTGTAGAAGCTGCGGTGACGAAGAGGAGGAGTACGTTTTTCATCTCCTATGCACTTGCGCTGCTTTGTCAAGAAGAAGGAGGGCTTTTCTGGGTGCCCACTTCACTGAATTGGACGACTTGGCTAATGTTGATATTGGCAAGCAAGCTCCATCGCTTCATTTGCAGTTCTGGCTTGTTTAATGATTAAGATGGACGTGTGATGAATTCCCGATGGTAACACAACGGACCCTGCTGCGGTTCATGCGTGTTTTGGTAAGCACAGCAGCCCTTTAACCTAACCTAGAGCAAATGAGTACGTCGCAAACCCTATGATTGTAGCTTCCTTGGGTAGACGAGGCTTGAGAACACCATTGTTCATTATGCTCCACAGAATAGGACCAAGCACCAACCCTTGAGGGATACCAACTGATATATTCTACACGTGGGGTCTATTGTCTGTTTCATATTTTACCACCTTAATCGACAAATAACTTTTGATATACTCGTATCTTTGTCAAAGTGAATGGGTCTATCTTCGCCATCCAGGACGCGGTATGGGTGCGCTTTTCAAAAGGCCATCTTGACAGAGCAGTTGAGGCCATTCGCTAAAGAAAATGTCCTTGGAATACGGCCAAGTAATTATTTTTCATACTCTCATAATTCTTCTTAAAATTCTGCAAAATTTGCTATTCAAACATAACAGTCAAAGTTCCTCTTAAATCGACCGAAATGTATTTTCAATTGAAAAACTCTTTGTTCTTTTCCGCAAACAGAATTTCAGACGAACGAAAACAATTGAAAATAGAAACTGCTCCTCCAGCTGTTTCGGCTATTCTCAGACGCCAGAAGAAATTGCAAGAAATTCGGATCCGCACGTGTTCGCATTGCTTGTGCATGACTAAATACTTTCAAAGTGTGTATACAACAGTGCGAGCTCTGTGGGACGAGGACCCATTATTTTTGGCCATTTCATTTCCACACTCTATCAACATTGGTCCCGAATTGCTTCCTACTTTCCGGACAATGCTATAAAGAAACAATATTTGCGATTTCTGATGGATGCACGAATAAAATAATAAAAATTTGACAAGAAATTCACAAGGGTGAATTTCATCCATCCCCAGGGCGCTATAATTATAAAGTGGACGAGCGGAAATTTTGAGTCCTTATTTTCCATTCAATTGCGTCTCAAAGAAAAGGGTTCGAGATTGTTGTTTATTTAGGTTTTGTTTCGTACAATATGCATTGCTGAATGTGAACTCAGACCGTTCGTCCTGGTGTCATGGGACCTCCGCTGGATATTTAGTCTACGTTGAATACATGTAAGCGAACTCTAATGGCTGCTACAGACAATAGCCCATCGCTGTCAGTCGCTATCATGAATCTGGGTAGAGAGTGGTCTGTGGCGATGATGGTTGCCAGGAAATTGCTCACAATGGCGTTCAAAGCTATTTTCTGCCATCTACCATCGCGACTAACCGCTGTACGCATAGATATACAATGACAATGGCTTCCAATGGCCAGGGATGGGCAATCATCTGTAGCAGGCATAAATACTTGCCCTAGGTTGTCAGTGTTTTGTGCCATCAATTTTGAAGCATGGCAGTCTGTGGAATCCTTTTGGTATTATAAATGAATGTGTCTTGAAATTGTTGCCTCATAATTACAATACAATACTCTGATTTTCATTATTTCTCTCTTTCAGGTTCTTAAGAAAGCCACGCTGAAAATCAAGGATCGAGTTCGTAGTACAAATGAACGTAATATTTTAGCAGATGTTGGCCATGCTTTCATTGTAAAACTCCACTACGCTTTCCAAACACCCGGAAAGTTATACTTAATTTTAGATTTTCTCCGCGGAGGAGATCTATTCACCCGCCTTAGTAAAGAAGTAAGATTCATTCATTTTTATCGACAATACAACTTTTTAATTTGTCTTCTCTTTCAGGTAATGTTTACGGAAGAGGATGTGAAATTTTATTTAGCCGAATTAGCATTAGCATTAAATCATTTACATAGTTTAGGCATAATTTACAGAGACCTGAAACCCGAGAACATTTTATTAGATCAAGTGAGTGGAGCGTTGACATTTGAATTATCGGAGATTCGACTGATGGATCACCTTGTTTTATCCTTCAGGACGGTCATATAGCACTTACTGACTTTGGTTTGTCCAAACAACCCCTGGACGGTTCAAAGACATACAGTTTTTGTGGTACAGTCGAATATATGGCACCGGAGGTTGTCAATCGGAAAGGACATCATTTTGCGGCTGATTGGTGGTCATTTGGGGTGTTAATGGTAAAATTTCTGGTTGACTATAGTTTTATACTTGATTTGACAATTTGTTTCGGTTTTGCAGTTTGAGATGCTGACGGGCAATTTACCATTCCACGGCTCGTCACGTCAGGACACAATGACACAAATTCTACGTTCCAAATTGGGCATGCCAGAGAATTTGAGTCCCGAAGCACAATCATTGTTGCGGGCGCTGTTTAAGAGGAATCCACAAAACAGGTGAATTGAAATTTCGACTTTATCGGCGACCGAAAAAAAATCCCTACTTCCAGCAAAATCGGTCGTGTTTACGAAAGGAAATGTTGCCATTCCGGATCCGCCATTTTTTTTTAATTTTGACTTCAGATTCGCAATAAGCGACCCAAAAAACCCCCTACCTACTAAAAAAGTGTTGCCATTCTTTTTTTTTGTAATTTTGACTTCAGATTCGTGATCAGCGACTCAGAACACTCCCTAACGGTTTTGTTTCTGCAAGATTGGCCGTTTTTTTTTTAAAGTAAGTGTCGCCGTTCAGGTTCATCTTTTGTTTTTGATTTTCACCAATTTTGGCTTTAGATTAGCAATCAGCGATCTAAACGATCCCGTGTTTATAAAAAAAAATGTCGCCATTCTGGATACCCCACTTAGTTTTTTTTGCAATTTTGACTTCAGAAAAAAACCTCATAAAAGTTTTTTTGCAGCAAGTTTGGCCGTGTTTAAAAAAAAGGGTTGCCGTTCAGGATCTCCTCTTGTTTTTCATTTTCGTCAATTTTGACTTTAGATTCGCAATCAGCGACCTAAGCGGTCCCTACCGGTTTTTTTCCAGCAAGTTGACCGTGTTTATAAAAAAAGTGTTACGATTTTGGCTCCCCTATTTTTTTTGCAATTTAGACTTTGGATTCGCAACCAGCGACCTAAACAACCTCTACCAGCTTTTACAAGCTAAATTTAACGTAAATTTTCGAAAAAAAAAGTCAACCAATAATTTCTTGACATATTAAATCAAAAAGAAAGCCATATCTAATCTATCCATACCCAGACCTACTCCTGATGTTCTGTTCTTTCAAAACCTGTATATCTAACCAGACCTACACCATTGATAAGGAAAGAGTAGGTCTGCGTATCTACCCAGCACTGATCTTATGTTCTTCCCAGACCTACCTAGATTTTTTTCAAATCGTACCTACCAGACCTAGGTTTTGGACCTAGGTCGAAAAGTGTAGGTCCGGTTTTGAGCAACCATTGCTACCAAGTTAAGTACGTGACCATGACACCAAGTGTGAATATGATTCACATTGAACTCTTTTAAATACGCCGTTATATTGGCCATTCATATTCGCGGCTCCATCAAAACAATCAGCGACACAAGCTTCAATTTCATAGGGAAGGAATGTAGCTTCGTGTGTGTGTCAAAGCTTTAACAATTGGAAACGATCCTCGCAACCCTAACTTCAGAAGGGCTCTTTCGCAGGCCAGGTCGGAAACACAGCATACATTCCCTTCTCAAATAACTTCGATCTAGGATCGATCAAGTTTCGATTCTTGTCTGACTGGGAGGTAGCCATTAGCGCACACTCGTCACAGAAGCTCTTATTTGGTCTGGATACTTTTTTTGGCAGGCGGACGTCAAACACGTCTGTTGTTGTAGTAGCAACACCTACTGGCGTTGAAGGGGTTTGGCAGCCCTTGGCCGGTGCGTAGAACCGGCTACCGTGGGAGCGTCTCTTCGTATTGGGTGCCGGGTTAAAGTGGATTTGATAGAAATGAGACTACGGGTGAAATCGCTAAGTAGGGATTATCCGCGATCTCTTACGGACCTGAATCCTTTTATTGCCTTAGTTGGATCTCGACGAAGCCACTGGTTAGGATTTTCTTAAAAAGACTGGATCTGGATCTTTCAAGGATTCAGACAATAGGGGGAATAGTTGAATTCGGTCCGGATTTTGCTATTGAATTCTGCAATATTAGTGGGTTAAGAACGAATTTGAGTTCGGTAGTCAGCCACTTGAATTCAAGAAAACCAGCAATTATTGCACTAAGTGAAACCAAGGTCAAACATCTGGTTCCTTTCTTCTCTGCTCAACGAGGGTTTGCGCTTTACAGCCGGTGTGATGTGCCATACTCCACCCTGCCGGCATCATCTAATCCGGAACTGAACTATATCTGGATTAGATTAAATTTAAAAAAGCACATAATACTCCTGTGTCTTTTATACCGCAGCCCCCAATTGTCGGATGCCGAAACTGAACGTTCCCTCGATGCACTGTTGATCCAACAAAAAACATGAATTTTATAAGCGAAAGAATTGTGAATATTATATACTACTCAACACTCAATTGCCCTAACTCCTTGTGGGGCATAGCGCTTTAACTGTTCCATGTGACCCAGTTGACGTTTCGTTGGCATAAACTGGTTTCGGAAAATGCAGTTGCCAGCATGCGCACATCCATGCCCACGAACATCGTCGTGGACGAGATTCGAACCCGAAACGCCGGTAGCCAAACATGAGAATGATGCCTCAACCCACTGCGCTACCGGAATGTGTTCATTTATCCCTCATAGTTTCAAAAACCCTAAACCGATCACTACCCCCTGGTTTAATGGTCATTGCGAAGAAACTATTAAGAATAAGGAAGCGGCTTTTCGTGCCTAGCAACTATATGGCTCTGCTGAACTCAAAAATATTTATAAATCCGCGCGTAACGCCTGTAAATCTATTATCAACATGGCAATACAATACATACAATTTTGACAAAATCATCAAGCAAAGAGTGTTGTTTATTCAAAGGAAGGGTGACAAAAGCTTTTGGTCACTCGCAAAAGCAGTGAAGACTCTAACTTCACGTCTTCATCCGTTCCACCTCTTTTGTATGATGACCAAGTGTACAGTGTGTCTAAGAATAAGGCCAATCTCTTTCCGGAGATATTGGCCGCAAGCTCGTGCCTCCCATCAACAGCTCAAAAACCACCATCCATTCCATTGTGCGACTCAAGGCAAGAGCCCTTGGATTTTCGTATTTAAAATTCTCTCAAGACTCGACATCTCCAAATCCGCGGGACCTGATGGTATATCACCTATAGTTCTCAAACATTGCGCATCCTCGTTAGCAAAACCTCTTCGTAAGTTATTCCACTTATCCTACTTCACAGGTATGTTCACATCTGAGTGGAAAATTGCTAATACAACCAATTCTCAAAAAGGGTGATATCTCGAACTACCGGCCAATTGCATTCACATCGATCTTGTCAAAAGTTTTTGAAACACAATTAATGAATTATCTATATTCGCACCATCTTCTGTCTTACTGAAGTGCAATAAGCTTCGACGCCTTGCCTGCCTTGACATCACTGGAGCTATGTGCACTTGTCCTACGCCAGTCCTGGAGGCGATTATTGGACTTACTCCGTTGCATATATTCATTCAAGAATCAGCAGCTCTAAATGCTCTTAGACTTCGTTTAACTTCCGATGTGCGTAGTGAAGAAAGCAGTCACATGAGCATTCTGAATCAAATTCCTAATGTGCAGATCTGCTTGAGATCAGATTACATGATCACGGAGATTTGCTTCGGCAGAAAATTGTCAGCCCTCATCCCTGATAGCACTGAATGGGTAAATGGCACACCCTGTCCAGACCCTAGATGTATTAAGTGGTTCACCGATGGGTCTAAAACAGAGCAGAGTGTTGGTGCAGGTGTCTTTGGACCCAATACCAGGATTTCGATCGCAATGGGAGTCTCGCCCAGCGGTTTTCAAGCTGAGATCCACGCCATTGAGGTCTGCGCCAGGGTAATCTTGGAAACCGGACTTTTCGGCGCTCACATTGCTATCTACTCCGACAGCCGAGCAGCTATAAAAGTCAAAGTCATTGCTCTAGATACAATATTTCCAAAGCTTTAGACAGAGTTTGGCATTCAGCGCTCCTGGCTAAATTGCTAAATGCTTTTGGTCTTGACTCCAACCTCATAATGGATTGAAAGTTTCCTGCATGACCGTTCGATCCAAGTCGTTCTTGAGGGAGTCAAATCGAATCAGCATACCATTAATGCCGGAGTTCCGCAAGGCACTGTCCTGTCTCCAACCCTCTTTCTCCTGTTTATTAATGACCTTTTGTGTATAACTTCCAACCCAATATACAGTTTTGCTGATGACAGCACTCTTGCCTGCACATACTCTTTTAGTACTGTGACCGAATCTCGTAGAAGCACAACATCTACTAATCGGGATCTCATGTATGATTCATTGTGGATATTTCAAAAATCATCGGTTGGGGTGTATCAAACCGCGTAGTGTTCAATGCTTCCAAAACCCGAAGCTGTCTTATTACCAATAAAGTATCTGCTCCACACACTTCACAATACATCCTCGTCGACGGTGTGAGTATTTCTGACTCACCAGAGCTTAATATATTAAATAGTACCATCTCGAAAAAGCTTAACTGGACTGACCACACTTTTTCCATTGCAAAAAACGCAATGAAATGTCTGGGCTTCCTAAATAGATGTAAAAAATATTTCACGCCATCTGATTTAGCGCTAATATACAAGAGTCACATAAGACCCAGAGCCAGACTCGAATATAATTGCCATTTATGAGCCGGTGCGGGTCGCACTGCGCTGTCGGCATTTGACAGAGTTCAACAAAAAGCTCTCACACTTAATAAGTGATGACGATATAACTTCCCGGATAGAACCACATCAGCACAGACGTGACGTTGGTTGGTCTATCACTTTTTTATCGATACTTCAACCGCAGCTGCTCTGCTGAAATAATTAGTCTAATGGCCGATGTTGCATTTCCTGTATGGACACCAGGCAGTCAACTCGTGCCCACCATCTTACCATCGAAACTAGTGTCAGTCGAACCGCAAAATTTTACGACTCTTTCGTATGCAGAACAAATCGAATGTACAACGCTTTACCATCATCTGTTTTCCCCTGCAGTTACGCGACCTGCAGAAGTTTAAAAAAAATGTTCACCGTCATTTAATTTCGTCTAATCCAGCTCAACCCATCCCTCCCCTCTTACCTTAATTTTCCTCACCTACTAAAATAAAATTATGAATTAAAGGGTATCCCCTAAGCTTTGGTGTTAACATAAAATAGTCCCTGTGATTTTAGGCTGCTAGTGGGATATTTATCAGAACACCACTGGGTGAGATATCACCTTCCTTAATCAAATGGGGACGTCGTCTCTACTTCTAAAACAATGAGGTGCTAAACACCTGCTTTTAACGTGAGTAATGCTGACAGGAAAACTCCTGTGAAACATTACTAGCCTTTATAAGGTTGGTTAAGGTCTTTTGCCCTAATAACCCTTTTAAACTTTTACAGTATCCACATCGGCCTGGAAAACAGCTGTCTGGCCCTACAACGTTTTTCTCTAAAATAGCATTTCCATTTCGTATCTTTAATAAATCACTTTCCCCCTAGATTGGGCGCTTCCGAGAATGGAATCGAGGATATCAAACGACATGAATTCTTCGCCAACATTGATTGGGAGAAATTGGTACGTAAAGAAGTTCGGCCGCCCTTCATTCCGGCCGTATCGCGTGATGATGCATTCTACTTTGACTCCGAATATACAAACAAATCGCCAAGGTTGTAAGATACTACTCAACAATTTAATTTCAGTTCATCATTGGTCTAATACACAATTCAAATATAAATTTCACAGAGATTCGCCGGGTGGTCCGGTTAGTGCCAGCGCTCACGAAATATTCCGTGGATTCAGTTTCGTGGCGCCCGGTCTTTTGGAAGATTCAATTTCTCTATTACTGTCGAATGGTAGCACAAATAATGGCGCGTCGTCGCGTCCATTCAATATCGAAATACCGGGCGTTAAGCCTGGCAATTTTACGGATGACTATAGCATTATGCAAGAACTGGGTCGTGGTACGTTTTCAGTTTGTCGATTGTGTGAGAATCGATCGACAAAAAGACAATATGCAGTTAAGGTTGGTTTTTTGCGGCCATACAATGATAAAATTTGCAAATTGTTACGGTTTTTTTTTGTCTTAATAGATAATCAATCGTTCGGCACATTGTTGTCGCGAAGAAGTCGAGATACTTTTGCGATACGGTAATCATCAAAACATTGTGACTTTATATAGTGTGTATGCGGACACAAGCTCCGTTTATCTGGTAATGGATCTGCTGAAAGGAGGCGAGCTACTCGATCGAATTTTAGCCATACAACGGATGTGTGAAAGTGAAGCGAGCGCTGTACTTCGAACAGTTATGTCTGCAGTGGCCTACTTACATGAGCACGGTGTAGTTCATAGGTAAGAAAGACGTCGACGATACCTATTAACTAACTTACCACTACACATCACTATTACAGGGACTTAAAACCGTCAAATCTTCTCTATGCTTCCATTCATCAAACACCCGAGTCCCTTAAGCTTTGCGATCTGGGCTTCGCGAAACAGCTGCGTGCGGACAATGGTCTTCTTATGACACCCTGTTATACGGCGAATTTCGTGGCACCGGAAGTTCTAAAACGGCAAGGATACGATTTGGCTTGTGACATTTGGTCGTTAGGCGTCCTACTCTACATCATGCTGGACGGCAAAACGCCATTTGCGAGCACACCAAACGATTCGCCCGAAATGATATTGGCCAGGATCGGAGCCGGGACTGTAGATATTGAATCGGGGGTAAGTTTAGAATAATTTTGATCTACTCCTTCACAAAAATACTAACATTTTGTTGATTTTGTTTTTCAGCACTGGCGAAATATTTCCCCGCAAGCGAAAGACTTACTGCGACAAATGCTTCACTATCAGCCAAATAAACGACCCACGGCCAAACAAATTCTTGAACATCACTGGCTGTGGCAACAGCCACCTTTTCAACTAAGACAATCCGAACAGCAGGCAACGATGCCGGCCGAAACGGCTGCTATTAAGGGTGCGGTTCATGCAACATTCCGAGCGATAGCATCGCCACGTGAAAACAATAATGTCGGTCCGGTTGGAATGTCAGAACTTGCCAAAAGACGTGCTAAAGACAAATACAATGTTCAATAGGTGAATGTTTTAGCCCAAAAATGATCGTTCTACGATAACGAAAAAAAACAAATCAGAAATATATCTTCCGTTTACATAGGATATAAGCCCAGAAATCAGACAGATCCATAATGATAAAAAGGAATATTATCACTATACTGTTGATACCAATACAAAATACACTATTCCATATATAATTATATATTTTTAAATATCATGTGCTTGATGTTGTTTTCACTCTGTCTCTCTCTCCCTCTTCCGTCTTTATCGAAGTGAGTATTGATTTTGTTTTTTCCTCCCCGTGTGTACGTAGTAATCAATTTAAAAAAATGCTTTTATTGTAAAGTTGATGAGAATGAGAACAAGCCGAAAAATACATTAGAATAATTGTAATTCAAAAGTCAATTGTGGTTTTCTTGTATATGGATATTTTAGGTTAGTTGGAGAGCCCAGGAAGGAGTTTTAGTGTCCCGGAATAATTCCCAGGTAGTAAGTATGACTCAAGTCAATCAGTCAAGCATATGTCACTGTAGTAGTGTAGTGTAGCAGAAAGGACTACCTACATCCGGAAAGCCAAGAGCTCTAAAGCATTGGTCCCCGATGGATTATCCATGATAATGCTCAAAAACCTTGACTCGGCAGCATTGGAGTATCTAACGTCCACTCTTAATGTATCAATCGCGACGTCAGTAATTCCCAAAGTGTGGAAGAAACGAAGGGCAATTCTTTCCTGAAACCCGGAAAGAAGCCACCCAAAGCGATCCTATTACACTCGTTCCTGCGGCAGCCGCTCTTCGTACCGGAACGACCCATTTTTCAACGGCCAAAACTGTCAAACCCCCTCGATGCAAGAACTGCAGTATTTGAAGCATCGCTACCACAACAACAACATCTATCACACCTGTTCCTATGGAACGACCCGTTTCAACACGGCCATGAGCTGCCACAATCCCTTCATTGGAAGAGGGAAGATATATGTGTGTGTCATATTTTGACTATCGTTTTTTTTTTAATTTGGGAGTAACACATCACGGCGCAAATGCTCTCAATTCTCCTCCATCGCGCCGGAATTGAGCTCAACCCTGGTCCCAGGATTTGGATCTGCTGGGTATGCAATAAAACACTGCACCCTAACGCCACTTCAGTGAGATGCACATGTTGCACTTGCAACTATTGGTGCTATTTAAGGAACTCCTCTGGGCTAAATCACCATAGGCATTGGAATCCCACCCAATGCAGACACAGAAGACAACAAGCAACGACGTCATCACAAACACCTAATGTACTGCCAGTTAGTGTGCAAACAAGTTCCCAGGTGTCCCCTATGACTCCAATGAACAGCACTTCCACCTCTAGGATTCCTCTGCAGCATAATCTTACACCTGCACCACCTGTCGCCAATTATAACACCGTCTCTATTGTGCAACTCAACTGTAACGGACTGCAGCGTAAAATCCTCGAGCTAGCGGCATTTATGGACAGATTTCACATCAAGATTGGAGCTATACAGGAGACGAAGCTCAGCACCAACTCGTCCCTCAACTCCTATGGCGGCTAGAACATCGTCCAACGCTGGTGGTGGATTAGCTTTTCTAATTCATCAGTCAGTGTCATACCATGAAATTGACAATCACGGCCACCGACAACATCCTGGAGGTTTAGGCCATTGCCATTCCAGTCGGGCAACTATTGAAATCTTTAACATTTATATTCCACCAGTATCCAGCTGTCCCTCAGGATACAACGTAAATATCAGCTCGCTGCTCACTGGACAACATCGACTCGTCCTCGGTGACTTCAATGCTTATCATGAGTTGTGGGTGGCACTCCAACCTGGACAACAATGCTAGAGGATTTACTATAGCAGAGCAACTTGATACATCGGATTTCTGCCCACTGAATAACGACACGCCCACTCGCATTCCTGGAACCTGTTCCAGTTCGCCGGGGAACATTCCTGTTTCGTGAATATTAGGAGAACTCTCTCTATTGCTAAGTTGATTGATGATCACTGGTATATACCTATATACAATTACAATAATAAAGAATTATATTCACTATCCAGCAATATTAAATTGCATTTAGGGAGAATTTTTAAAATTCCTTAATTGCGGGATTATCGCTTTAGGTAGCTCATTTCCATTTTAGATGGTAAGAACCTAGAGGCCTTACGGGCGAATTTGCAGGTTCTAAAGCGGAAATTTCTCAGTTTTGTGAAAGTTCTCTCAATGACGCTCAATGGGAAACAGTCCTGACGCTGTCATCCGATAATCTCCCAATCATTACTAAACTGGACAAATCAGCCAACACCCAGTTTGCTGATCATCGCACATTCATTAACCACATAAAGCCGACTGAGAAGGCTTCAAAGCCTATACCAATTCGGCCTTTGATGCCTTAACAGTCCCAAAAATGTGCGTATAGCTGAACGAAATGTAAGACACATTATACAGGAAGCGGCTGCCAAATTAACTCCAGGCGGCCGCATACCCATAATTCGGCTAAACTTTCCAACATCAGCAGCTAGATTAGCAAATGAATGAATGGATCGCATTCGCAGTGCTAATCCGGATGATTCCAGAATCAAGGAGCTAAACCTTGACATACATAAACAAGTGACGGAGCATAGGAGAAGGAAATGGAATTCTCACCTTGACTGCTGCAACCTAACAACTGGCGTAAGCAAGCTTTGGTCAACTGTCAGAGCCCTCACAAATCCCACCAAGCAGAAAGGGCAGGTTGCGATTCAATTCGGCAACACTACGGTTAATGACCCTACCAGATGCGCTAACCACTTCAACCAACAGTTTATCGAACATCCGCCACCTGATAAGACTTAAGCGTATCATCATTAGGAGTATCCGTAATCGGGTAGATAACCAAGCACTTCAGTTTTCACCTGAAGAAGTTGTTACAGCTATAAGGAAAGCAAAAAATTCCAAAGCCCTAGGACCGGACGGTATTTCAATGTTCATGCTAAAACATCACACCAGCAGTTCGATACATAAGGGCCACGATTAATCTATCCATCTCAACGTCAATTATTACTGAGTACGAGTACTGGAGGAAAGGAAGGGTGAACCCTATTCCAAAATCTGAAGAGAATCTAACACTCCCCCTGTAGCGAAGACATTGGAAGCACTACTCCACCCTATTATTGCGGCGCATATTCAACTAGCCAATCACCAACACGGCTTCCGAAAGATGCACATCACCACGACGGCTTTGGACGCCATAACTACAACGATACATAATAACATGTCAAAAAACCATTCTATTGTAGTGGCGTTAAACCTGTCGAAGTCGCTCGACACTGTCAGCCACTCATTGCCTCTTTCTGACATCTGTGGTACATCGATCCCGTCGCAATGTATTAAGTGGATCGCCAACTATCTTGCTGACAGACAGTCCTACACCCACACCGAGTTTAGAACTGGGAAATCTAAACTTAGAAAAATTAAGCAGGGTGTTCCCCAAGGAGGAGTTCTATCTCCCATTTGGATATCACCCAAATGTGCGAACAGATAAACGGATATCTCGAGGAACTCAACAACTTCTTCGTCGAAAAAACTTAAGTTTATCAGCTTTAAAGTCCCCCGCTATCTTGCTCACCACATAGACCAAAGAAGTAAACCAACAGCTGAATATGGCAGTAGATGGTCAAACTATTCCCACCATCAATCATCCAAAAATTCTCGGTGTCACCCTTGACAGAATTGCCACTTCATCGGCCCATGCGTCAACCATTAGGGATAAGATGAGAAGCAGGAACAAAGTCCTCAAAGATTTAGCTGGCAGTACCTGGGGGAAAAATAAGGAGACCCTACTAGCGACATATAAATCAATCGGAAGATCTGTGGCCAACTATGCGGCTCCTATCTGGTCTGAGAACCTGAGCGACACCAAATGGAAAAACATCCAGTCCCGTCAGAATGCTGCTCTTCGGATTGTGACTGGCTGCCACCTGATGTCATCATCTGATCACCTACACTAGGAAACCAGAACGCTGCCGTTAAGAAGCCACAACACTCTCCTCTCTCTCTGGTTCCTGTTAACTCCTTGTGGGGCATAGGGCATTAACCACGCCTACTTTCCACCTCGTGTTGTTGTTGTTGTAGTACCGACGCATTGATATCCGATGAATGTGTGTGTCATAAAGCTTGGTTGTCCATGTTTTCTTCAATGTCCAGGTGTAGAAACGAAGCTGCTTCAATAGGATTATCCCATAGCGCTGTAGGTGCTAGGCGAGTCGGAGCTGCAGGACAGTTAAATATGTGCTCAACATCATGTGGAGTGAGGCCACAGGCTGGACAGGAGTTCTGTATTTCGTTATCAATGCGGGATAGGTACGAGTTCAGACGTGAGCACCAGCCAGAACGAAGTTGTGCGTGTGTAATCCTGGTTGCTTTAGGAAGTCGAAGTTCGTCTGAAGATATAGCAGATGGTTGCGCATTTAGTACCCTGTTTGGTGTCATGTCCGCGATTGAGGATAGCACTTCTTCACTATGCAGTGTTGTGATGGCCGATCTGTAGCTGGTGTTATCGAAGGGGACTCTTAAACCTTTGGATCTCCCGCTCGCGATCCCTCATATTACATGACGTGGCGGAGGGCTTCTGTCCATAAGGTTAGAGTTAGGATGGTCATTCCGATAACAGCCAACCAGATACTGCTTCGTTAGAAGTGTGTTGTGGCTTCTTAGCGGCATCATTTTGGTTTCCTGGTGAAGGTGGTCCTGCGACGACATCAGTAGGCAGCCTGTGACAGTTCTGAGAGCTGCATTTTGGCAGGTCTGGACGTTCCTCCATTGAGTGTCACATAAGTTTTCCGACCAGATGGGAGCCGCATAATTGGCCACAGATCTCCCGATCTCCTCGTGTTCATTGCCATCGCTTTCAGCTCACTCCACGACTTTCCTATTGAGGCACCCTCTCTCTTTACCAATCTTCTCCAGGTGTTACTAAGTCGTCCAACACAGCGAACTTGCGTTGGTTCCCTGCGGGTTCCAATCGAGGGGCTTGTTGAGCAATGTTGTTGGGCCCTTTTCGGAGAGTGTGACCTATTCATTGCCACTTTCGCCTTCTAATGGAAGTGTCTATCCTATCCTGGCCAGTAATAGTAGTCGTCGTTAGAAATGACCTCCGGCCACCGTATGTGTAGGATGCGCCGTAGACACTGGTTCACAAAAGTTTGCAATCTACAATAGCTGCTATCTCATTGGTCACCTTTCAAGTTGAACAGCCATATAAAAGCACTGATTTATGTTGGTTTCGATGATCCGGAGTTTGGTGCGTCTGGAAATGTTGTTTTGCCAGATTTGAATAACATCCATCATATCAACAAAGGCATTATTCTGGTGTTCTTGAAGCGCGCCGCTTAGTACATTATTAATGGCAATTAAAAACAGAATAGGTGGCAAAATGCAGCCTTGTCTCACTCCGCTATGCACCTCGAAAGGATCTGATAGCTTACCTTTGCGTAAGACGTGACATTGGGCTCCCTGGTAGGACTCCTTGATGATGGAAATTATTTTATCTGGTATGCCTCTCCTACGTAAAGCCCTCCAGATGTATTCCCTGTCAACGCTGTCAAACGTCTTCTCGAAATCGATGAAAATGATATGTAATGAGGATCTAAACTCTGCGGATTGTTCAATAATAATTCGGAGGGTGTTGATGTAGTTGAGTAGCCCTCGTGAAAGCCGGCTTGTTCATCATTCAATGTGCGGTCAACTGTTTGCTCGATCCGGCTCAAGATTATTTTTGCCATCAGTTTGGAGACTGTTGGGAGAAGACAGATCCCACGCCAATTATTGCAATGCTGCAAGTCACCTTTTTTCGGGATCTTAATAATCACGCCCTTCTTCCACTGTTTAGGAAGAGTTTCGGTTTCCCAACACTCTTGGATAAGCGGGAGAAGAATATTCCACCGGAATTCAATCTATCCCCGGTGCTTTACCCGCATCCATCGATTTAATAGCCGCAGTTACTTCCAGCTTGGCTGATGGGCTGGTATCAACTCCGACTATTTGCGGAATATCTTCTGCTACTAATGAAGATGAGTTCAAGTGTCCAAAGGAGTTGTTGAGGACCTCAATGAAGTGTTATCTCCATCTCCGGAGTTAATGTTCTTCGGTTACCAGTAGAGACCCATCTTTATCTTTCATAGGATGTTCTGTTGCAAAAGATTTGCCAGTTAATGGCCTAATAAGCTTAACAAGGGTTCCACTGTCACCGCTTCCTCTGCCTTCTCCGCTAATGCGTTGATGTAATTTCGCCTGTATCGTCTTACGCTTCTTTGCACGCCTTTCTGTAGTAAAGTAGTGAACGGTATTCAGCTCTGAGTTGGTTTTTGGCTAAGCCGTCAGCTGCTGAGTTAATCTGTTTCTTAACTCTCTTGCGTCCTGAGATTAGATACCATGTAGAGTCGCTAATGACCTACATATACAACCTATCAAAAATTCAGAACTACCGCATCTTTTGCAAGGTAAAAATTCCCTGTCTGTTCCTTTCCTCCGGCATGCCAGCACAACAGTTAACCTATGCAGATATACCACTGCGGTATACTGGAACGTCGTTGGCCGACCTGAGCCACTCACATTATTTTCCGTGTCGAAAGTTCCTGTAACTAACTTAGCACAACGCAAGACTCCGGGAGTACGGGAAAGCTCTTTTTGGACACACACTTCCCCGGGTGCAGAATTATCGCAGGTGATGAATATGACCCGGACTGCCAAGACATGTCCTACAAAAGCAAGTCGTTCTGATTGGGTAGCAGCTAGGAGAATATTCACTCACGAAAAAGTGAAATGAACGATTGGAACATTTGACCCCTACAATTCACCCGGCACTATGGAATTTTTCCAGCCCTTTTACAAAAACGACAGCAAGAACTTATTCCACACCTGGTTAACATCTTTAGAAGCAGCTTCACGCTGAGTCACATTCCCAATGCCAGGAGATCAGTGAGGGTGGTCTTCATTCCAAAATTGGGAAGCAGACCTATGGATGATCCTAAATCCCATCGACCTATCAGCCTGATATCGTTTATGCTGAAGAGCATGGAGAAGATCCTCGACGAAGGGGCATTTGACAATACCTCCTTCGAATCCATTGAAAGTACCCTTCGGGCGAAAGATTGATTGATTGATTGATTGAGTTTTGTTTTGTCCCGCGTAGTATGAGCCACCTTCGGGCGAAAGGAACCGATCTCACCACCACAATTTGAGTGAAATGTATGCTGTCCTCTAGAAAGGTCCTCACTACGATAGGAAACTGTACCCTCTCAGCAAACGTCATGCGTAGATGCCCGCAGGGCGGAGTATTATCTTCCATACTATGGTACATCGTAGTTGACAGTTTGATGTGGAAACTATCCTCCATGAAGTTTTCCACACATGGTTACGCGGACGACTTGGTGATTATGGTTAGGGGCAGATTTGAGGAAATTCTGCCCGATATCATTCAAGGTTCGCTACATGTAGTTCAAGAATGATGCAATAACAGCGGCCTACGTGTAAGGCGAAATTCACACACACGACACCGCGCTGCACGACGCAGCCACGCACAATAGCCAAGCATAGTCGATCGTATCGCATGCTGAGCGATGAGTGTGAATCCGCCCATTTGATGCTGTGTATCTCGACTGAAATTTCAAGCAGTCGTGCAGCGCGGTGTCGTGTGTGTGAATTTCGCCTAAATCCTTTGAAAGCTACCATAGTCCCATTCATAAAACTATGCATATTGTATCAGACGCTAGCTGCCGCTTTTGCGAGGCCGATGATGAAACCTCACAGCACATCATTTGCGAGTGCGAAAGGCTTGCTCAAAGACGTATCGAATGCTTCGGCATAACATTTCCCTTGGCCGAGGACATCTCTTCTATAAAACCTTGACAGATCAGTCAATTTATCTCGGATGAATCTTTTGACTTAGCCTGCATCTCGATAGAAAGGGCAATAGCACAATATACCTCCGTTATATATCTATCTATCTAACTTCCTGTAAAGACCTAAACAATAAATAAAAACAATTATTCTGGATGGAATAATTAATTCAAAGATACTTTTATTTATACACATCCAAGTATAGTTAACAAATAAATGAGATTTCAATCTCTGGGAACATAATGGATATTCATTTCAATTGTGTGTTGTCTTTCAAACGAGGAAATAAACGGCTTTCTCACAAAATGTTTGTCCACTTCTAAACGTCATGATTATGATTGTTAATAGTTTGTAATTTCCAAAAAATCGAATATGTATGGGTTTCAAATGTACGTTATACATACTAATTTCTTTTAGGTACGTGTTTACATCAAATCGTCTTTATGTGTGAAAACAAAAGCTACTACACTTTTTTTTTTATATATGTATAAAGGTTTACTTCTTAGCTTATAGTGAACATACATACTCGGTATCATATTTTTGTTGATGTTCAGTTCAATTCTATGTACATTATAGCCGTGTTTTTTTGTACAGTGCAGATCATAGCAGAACAACAATTGCACGTGTTAGGTCGGCCGCACACTGTGTAGTAGGCAGGGCAGCCTGCGTAGCGCGCATATGGCATTGTTGTTGTAACAAGTGTCAAAATCACATTCTACAACTACAATGCCATGTGCGCACTGCGCGAGCTATCTTGCCTACGACGACGATGCACGAAAATCTATTCGGAATAACTGAACGCACTGTGTGCAACGAACATGGATCACATAGAAGGGGCACTCAGTACATTAATTTTTGTGAAGCGGGATGCAAATAGTCAGCCACACACATGTTTACCCATTTTTGACAGAAATCTAAATGGGGAAATTGCATTAGATAGATAAGGACAGCATCACTTCATAGTAAGCTGCTCAAATGACAGCTTCCCATGTTTTTGAATGTATTGGTAGTTTTTTCCCACAATTGCAATGTGTGTGCTCAGCATCACTTCATAGTAAGCTGCTCAAATGACAGCTTCCCATGTTTTTGAATGTATTGGTAGTTTTTTCCCACAATTGCAATGATGTGTGTGCTATCTCCCTATCGCGATTTCTTTCCGATTTACGAGATCATAATGAATAGACATATTTCTATTTTTCGCAATCCTCTCGCAAAGCGATTGTGTATGGATAGTGGAATTTAACACATAGACAATTACGGGAATAGGAAACAACCTTTGGGTAACTTGTACTGAGTGCTCCTTCTATGTGATCCATGTTCGTTGCTGTGTGTGTGGCGTCGATAGTTCAGTTTCATTCAGACTGCACTCTTCAGGCAGTATGAACCGTACATTTTTAGACGATTATAAGAATGTTCAAATCTGACTGAAGAGTTGGATCGATTTTGTATTATTTATCCGGCCGACTGAACAGTTGAACTGATCCGTTCAATTTCTACCTACACGGTCGAGAATCCGGAAGGCCAGGACGAATCCGTTTTCCCGAAAGGAATGCGACGATAACGTCTGTGACGAAGGCCATATTCAGGCAACCTGGAAGGCCGAAACTGACAACTGTCATATGATCCATTTTTCCTTTTCTTGGAAAGTTCACTAGAAGCAAACCGCGTAGAGTGTAGAGTCAACGAACATGGAGACATAGAAGGGGCACTCAGCACAAGATGTCGAAAGTTCGTTTTCTATTCCCGTAATTGTCAATGTGTTAAATTTCATTGTCCGTACACAATCGCTTTGCGAGAGGATTGTCAGGCTACCAATACATTTAAAAACGTGGGAAGCTTGTCATTTCAACAGCTGATTATGAAGTGATGCTGTCCTTATCTACCCAATGCATTTTCCCGTTCAGATTCCTGTCAAAAATGGGTAAACATGTGTGTGGATGACTATTTGCATCCCGCTTCACAAAAATTAATGTACTGAGTGCCCCTTCTATGTCTCCATATTCGTTGGAAGAGTGTGTGAAAGCAAAATTTGAGCAAGATTTACTTTAAATCTAGGTCGAAATTTAGATTAATAAATATATGGTAAATCTTGAAGATTTGGGGGTAGATTTGCTTAAACCTCGAGATTTATCCAAATCTCCTGTAGTGTGCAAGGGATCGGACGTTCTGCTATGATCTGCACTGTACCAAAAAAAAAGCACGGCTTACATTGCAGAATTTTGCGTTCGTATTCATAGGTGCGTGTGTGTCACGTTTTTCTTTCATTCTAATGGAAATTTTGAAAAATGAAGTAATTTGTATAGTTAACACTAAAGGACGGAATTTTCGCTATAGAATTTTATATTTTCTCTTTTATTTACCAAAGAAGAGCGTGTCAGGCATATTTCATTCTTCCGAGCATTTTTGTCAGTATTTGTTAAGGTTTGCTTTGCTAGACGCGGCTAAGCGACTATCGTTGGCGACTGATTGAAAAAAAAAAACTTTCATAATAGAACACTATTCGTGTGTATTTTAAGGTTTGGAGGATCATCGGATGCCGACTGTACCTCCACATAAAATACGCACGAATAGTGCTTCGTTATATGGTCGCTGCTTTTCACCAACGAGCAATCCCTCAGCCGCGTCTACCGAAACAAATCTTTAAGGTGTGATTTCCAAGGCAGCGACTGAGCGATTTGCGTTTGCGACTGCGAAAAAAACTATCATAACGGAGCACTATTCTTGTGTATTTTAAAGTTTAGGGGATCGTCGAATGCAGGTTGTAGTTGTACGACTGTACTTTCACATAAAACAGACACGAATAGTGCTCCGTTATGATAGTTTTTTTCACAGTCGCAAACGCAAGTCGCTCTGTCACTGCCTTGGAACTCACACCTTTATCGGTGGAGTCGCGCGATTGATCCATTACTGAGGAGAAAATGCTAGAAGTGATTCGTATATGTGTGATATATTAAGGAGAGCTCTTTAGTAATTACTACTAGCCTATTTTCAATACTATGTTTTTAATAGCTACGATTTTGTTCATTTATGTATATATATAGAATTATTGTTTTCACATTTACATCATTTCTAGGTTGATATATGTGTACGTACGTATTTTAATGATAATGTAATAATACGTTTGCATCAAAGCAGAATTGCATAATTTGGAGCCCAAATACATTAGTACTGGTTGGCATTCATTTGTAACGTCAAATACATACTAAATCGCACCCCAAATTATGTTATTTGGCTTTGGTACGTTCGCATATTTATATGTACTCACTCCGTCGTTAAAGCAAGCGCACTGGCGTTGAAAAATTTTAAATGTCGAAAGTACCGTGTCGCGTCGTGTGTGGTCCGTACAGCCTTAAGCACAAAATTCACCAAATTCATGTTTAAAAATATCAAATTTGAGTTTCTCGTATATATAGTTCACAATTGAAAAGTTTTCCAACTCTTAAAAAGTAAAATACATTATGTAAATATAATAAACTTCATATGGCAAACTATTAACAATGTTAATA
This sequence comes from Chloromyia formosa, assembly GCA_964017055.1. Lineage (NCBI taxonomy): Eukaryota > Metazoa > Arthropoda > Insecta > Diptera > Stratiomyidae > Chloromyia > Chloromyia formosa. The sequence goes on from OZ024817.1 coordinate 14,822,331, forward strand.
CGAAAGGCAATCTTAATTCTACGAATAGTACGAGCGGTGTAGGAAAAACAAACGCGTAGCCACCACAAAGTTCCACAGGCAGAGTATGTGTACGTATATTTTGTGACAAAAAAATTTTAGACTTCGTAACTCGACTTTAATTGCTATTTAAACGTATACTCCAACTACCGCTAACGCGAAAACCCTATCGCTAAATTTGATAAGTTGAATATCGAAATAATGTACTCGAAATTTCCACTATTATTGTTTATATTAGCGCTCGTGTGCCCACGGCAAACTTTTCAGTTCGCAGAAAAACGAAATAGTTTAGTCAGAAAAACGAAAAACGAAATAGTTTAGTCAGAAAAACGAAAAACGAAATAGTTTAGTCAGAAAAACGAAATAGTTTAGTCAGAAAAACGAAATAGTTTAGTCAGAAAAACGAAATAGTTTAGTCAGAAAAACGAAATAGTTTAGTCAGAAAAACGAAATAGTTTAGTCAGAAAAATAGAACACACTGTGTTTTATGAGACCGCGCACACAGCGATTACTAAAGAGTTTAGTTTGCTATGTGCGCGGCCTCATAAACCGCCGTGTGGTTCTATTTTTCTGACTGAACTATTGTATTTAGTTTTATTTGCGAACTAAAAAGTTTGCTGTGGGTGCGAGCTCTTAATAAGAATTAAACACTATTAAACTTGACTTTGCAGATTCCCCCCCCCCCCCCGGTCGAAAAACCATGGATGTACAGTGGTGCTCCAGTATAACTAAGGCTCTAAAAAGGAGAGTACGCTCGCGCGGCCATTTTGTTGACATCGAATGGAGACTGACTACAGCAGGCAGCACTAATGTTGAAAACTGGGAACTGTCATGTGTACATGCCTGCCACTCTCCATTCGTCGTCAACAAAATGGCGGCGAGTGTACCTTCCTATTTAGTGCTCCAGTATAACTATGAGTGCATTCACCACGCTCGTTTTATCCGGATCGCTACGGAGCGCTCCGTAGCGCTACAACCCCTCCCGGTCGTGATTGCAACCGCTCCTTCCATCCGCTCCGGAGCGGTTACTTCCCCTTGGTAGCAGAAATTTTTTACGCTCTCTGGGCATGTAGCGCTACATTTGACAATTCGCAGCTGGTATGTGTGTTGTGACGTTTGTGTACATCAAAAGCGCAAATAGAATCCCCGTCTATGTAAATTCACTGTCTTCTCGTCTTCGATTTGATATTTCCTTGTTTCGTGATGTGCCAAAGAAATGTTTTGCGATGGAAAATTGGCAATTGTCAAATATTTGCGTTGTCACCTGTTTGTCAGACATTTCATATGTAGCGGTTCAATCACGAAAGAAATGTTGACAGGTAGCGTCTCCTCAAATGTGTAGTGGGGGGATGTAGCGTTCTGTAGCGAAAATTTTTCACATGAATGCAGGCTATGGCTCTAAAAAGGAGAGTACGCTCGCGGCCATTTTGTTGACATCGAATGGAGATTTGTGCCCATCGAATGGACATTTGGGAGAGAGAGAGAGACAGCACTAATGTTGTTAACTGGGAACGTTCATGTGTACATGCCTGCCACTCTCCATTCGTCGTCAACAAAATGGCGTCGAGTGTACCTTCCTTTTCAGTGCTCTAGTATAACGAAAAACATAATGTCCAGGGTCGGTCGGTATATTGAAAAGTTCGTTAAACCGGTAGCACAGATTTCTTTTTAATATGCACGTATTAGAAATTCCTTTTGTGATAAACCGTAATAAGGTCCAACGTAACGTTTGATCCAATGTTAAAGCCAACGATTTAATCAAATGATTCGGCAATTGAAGAGAAAAATGTTTTGCTCAACGGTGCGACAATTCAAACGTTTAATTCAACGTTCGACGGTTTGACCTAAGCTGTCCAGTTTTAAGGCGCGTTGACATGATCAAAATACGGTTTGACAACCTACTTGAACGTGTGAACCCCTTGTCAAACTGATTTGAAGGCTTGTGGTCCTGTCAAACGGTAGTTGGACGGCGCTCAACTTTTCATCAAATGCTGCTTTGTCAAACCGTAGTTTGATCATGTCAACGCTCTTTTAGCTTAAGATTTTGAGTATCTGTTGAATGAATGCTCCTTGAATACTACAAATGTTTCCTCTCAACGATACGGCAACCGTTTGATTCAAACGTTAACGTTCGAAATCTTTTGATTCGGGCGCAAAATTCGTCAACAGAACGAACGTCTTCCAACACAGACGTTAGACGCCTGACATTGGAAGATCCGCTGAAGCCACTTATAAACGCCGCTTCGAACACCTTCAAACGCTGGACGCATGATGGTTTTGTAGCATCTTGTGGCGGAACGTCGATCTACACGCTTCTAATGTCAAGCAACGAACGTTCGCTTGGGAACATGATCGCTTGGGAACATGATCGCTTGGGAACATGATCGCTTGGGAACATGATCGCTTGGGAACATGATCGCTTGGGAACATGATCGCTTGGGAACATGATCGCTTGGGAACATGATCGCTTGGGAACATGATCGCTTGGGAACATGATCGCTTGGGAACATGATCGCTTGGGAACATGATCGCTTGGGAACATGATCGCTTGGGAACATGATCGCTTGGGAACATGGTCGCTTTGAAACATGGTCGCTTGGGAACATGGTCGCTCTGAAACACGCTCGCTCTGTTGGCGATTTTTGTGTCCGAGTCAAAGGGCTTCGAACGTTCTAACGTTTGAATCAAACAACTGCCGCATCGCTGAGCAGAAACATTCGAAGTAAGCGTGGTTACTAGGCACGACGCATTGGCCATTTCCAAAACTATCCCCAGCAGCCAAAAATTGTGAAGTAAATGCAAGACGTCCTCTCGTTAGAATTTCTCTCCTCATATTGGTGTTTTTGTTTGTATTTTTGGACCATTTTTTTCTTATTCCGCCATCACCTGGACAGTTGACAACTCAGCTCAAATTGTCAAACGTTTGAATCAAATGTTTGAATTGCGGTACCGTTGAGCAGAAACATTTGTTTCTTAAATTGCCGATTTGTTTTATTAAAACGTTGGATCCAACGTTGGACGCATTGTTTGGAACCGGGCTTTAAACTGCATTTGTTGTTGTTTTGCATTATAATTTAGATTTGAAACCTACTTACTAGACATTTTAATACATTACGTTGGGAGAAAAAGGTACTCCTTTGAAAAGTATCAAATGTATTATGCACCATATTAGAAAGGTGCTGTTATAAAAGGCTTGGATCAAAAACTAGTTCAAAATTTAATCAGGGGCCCTATAACGTAATTCGATTCGAATCCAATTACTTTCACAGGATCAAAATGGTACCTTGTAACTCGAAAACTACTCCACGCCAATAATCGAATATTCGATACGAAATTGTTCATTCGAAGCGAAGCATCGATGATTTTTGAGATTGGGAAATTGGTTTTCGAGTTACATGGTGTCATGCAACATGTCCATTCGAAAGCAATTCGATTCGAATCGAAGTACATGATAGGGCCCCAGTTCTACCCCATTTGTAAAATGTCTATCTATATCGACAACTGAAATTGAACTGATCAGTTACTGCTGGTCACAGTCGCTGCTGGTCACAGTCACTGCTGGTCACAGTCACTGCTGGTCACAGTCACTGCTGGTCACAGTCACTGCTGGTCACAGTCACTGCTGGTCACAGTCACTGCTGGTCACAGTCACTGCTGGTCACAGTCACTGCTGGTCACAGTCACTGCTGGTCACAGTCACTGCTGGTCACAGTCACTGCTGGTCACAGTCACTGCTGGTCACAGTCACTGCTGGTCACAGTCACTGCTGGTCACAGTCACTGCTGGTCACAGTCACTGCTGGTCACAGTCACTATTGGTCACAGTCACTGCTGGTCACAGTGATTACTAGTCACTATTGGTCACAGTCACAACTGGAGATGTTCCCCGTGAAGAATAGTTCCCCAATTCGGAATCGCAATAACAGGAAGATGTGTATGGTCATACGTATCGTATTGATTTTTTATGGTTGCAACAGGCTGATACAGTTGCAAGAAATCATATTTGTATGATTTTGAAGATTTTTGAATGTATGATTCTGGTATGAGGATTGAATGTACAATAAATGCATAGATGTGTATATAACCCATTATTTGCTAATGTGTCGTAAACGAAACATAACTTATAACTAATAGTGCATCGCTCGTATGATATACATCGAATCGAAAGATATGTCAAATGAAATAGCAATGTCTCCTCTACCTAAAAAAAATGTCCTCAAAGTTTGAAATATGAAATTTTTGACTAATTGCGCAGGTAGCAGAAACACGTGTTTTGTAAATTTTCGAAATTTTCCAAAAAAATCGCTGAAACACAGAAAATTCTAATAAATTTCATGATATATCTACGGGACAAGTAAATTCGAAATGTTTTCTTTGTATTGGTCGAATTTTGTTTTAATCAGGTAACACAAAGTACTCAGCAGGTGCATTTGCAAAAAATGTTGCGAAAACGACACATCCGCGCCACAACGACATCAAATTTGCATAGAATCATGTGATTCTTGTTTGTGGAAATCAAGTGCATTTGAGATCAGTGTCCGTTTAGCATTCACGTATTAATTTGAATCCATCTTTGAACTGTTGTAAAATATATTGTGTTTGCCATTTTTGTGTATTGTTCGTTAGTTTAGACATGTTTCGAAACAAGTTTTTGACGCAAAGTGATTCTGATTCCGAGGATAACGAAACTCTACGGGCAGTGATAGAAGACGAAGAAGTCAATTTCGTTATAATCCCACCAATACGAGTTGATAACGTGATCGACGAAGAGGAATTGGATGAGGAACAGCAACAACTCGTTGATGATAGAAACTGTGATTTTTTGAATGAGATTGCGGGTCAAATCGAAGTGGAATGTGCACTTCCCGACAGATCCAAAACTTTAGCTGAACGCGAAAGAGAATAATCTGACGATGGACTTTCTCTAGCTCAGCCATCCACAAACTGATGTACCGGCTTACAGAAAGATGCTACTTTGCGACCGGAACAATCCGCGAAAACAGAATAACGAATGCTCCTTTGATGGATACCCGAACTATGAAGAAGAAGCCTCGAGACACAAGTGACTGTATTTATGATGCAAAACACGAAGTGCTCCTTGCAAGGTGGATCGATAACGCTATTGTTACTGTAGCTTCAAATCATGAGCCCCCGCCCTGGTTCCAAATCATCGCGTAAAGCGTTACGACCGCAAGGAGAAACCAATGAACACAGTAGAGATGCCTGTGACCTTGAAAGCATACAATCAGAAAATAGGAGGTATAGATCGCTTCGATAATGCGACGAATAATTATAGAATAAAGGTCCGAGGTAAGAAATAGTACCGGCCACTCATAACCAATGCTTTGGATGCGGCGATGGGCAACTCGTGGAAGCTGAAGTGTGCCTTTACAAAATATTATAATTATATAACGGAAGGCAAAAATGTCAAAATAATGTCCCAATTGGACTTTCGCCTTTCTGCTGTCGAAGCTCTATTACGTCAAGATTTGAGACGATCATTGACACAAGTGGATACTCATCAACCCTCAAACCTAGACGTAGCGAAGTAACAACACCGACGTTGATACCACGTCGTACGAGAGACAAAATTTTGGACATCATCCGGTTCGATGGCATAGGCCATGATATTGTTTCAATAAAAAACGCGTTCGCTGCGGTCTGTGTCAAAATCAATCGGTTTTCAAATGTACCAAATGCGACAAAACCCTGCATCCAAAATGCTTCCAACAATACCATTACAAGAAACCATGAATGCAGTACGTCCTTTTCTCTTGAAACAATATTCTGTAATCATTTACAAACATTCTGAACATAATAAACAGTGTAATACGAGTAGAATATCCAATCGCTTTTATCTAAACTATGTAAACATTTTTTTTCCAAAGAAAGTGGATTTACATTTTCCTTGCTGTTGTAGCGCGGATGTGTCGTTTTCGACACATGTCCTGGAAGGGATCCACGAAGTCATACGTTCAAATTCGACCTGAATTCCGAAATTAGTACCAAAAAGAACATGTTATACCAATTTTCATCAAAAAATTTCCAGTGGACCAATACCAGCAAATAATGGATTAAATTCAGTTGATTTTGGAGCAATATCACATGTATGAGTAGCGTAGATTTATGAGATATCGCCACGCGTATAATATTTTGTATGTAATACGTGCATTAACGCGACAGTTTATTAGATTTAAATAGTCAGGAACAGGAACTGGACCGGTAAGCAGGAACTGTTACTCGCCAGTCACAGTTGGAACTGCTACTCAAAAATATCGGTACGGCCCATCCCTAGTGGTATATTATGATTCTCATTCGAATGAGTGACTGGGACTAACTGCTATTTGCAAATGCTTTATTGTGAAGCTCCATATTTTGCAATTGACCTGATATGCCACGGTATTGTGGGGTACTGCGGCGGTTAAACCAAGTAGTCCACAATAAATAAACACGATAACAATCAGCAACGTTTATTGAGGAGATGTTATTACAAACACATGTCTTCGACACGGCGGTGTCTCGGCCTCGACTGAATTTCTGTCAGTGGGGTTTCTATTACAAATCGTTGTGAAATTACACACAAAGCGATCGCGGCGTCTCTGTTGGGATCACGGAGAACCCTACAGTATTATGGCATTGGCAAGTTGATTGCAAAGTATCGAGTCACATAGTGTGCACTTGCTGGAACGGCTGGAGTTAAGATGTGAGTTTGGTCACTCACTCCTCAGATCGAGTGAGTGACCAAACTCACATCTTAACTCACAATAAACAACATTTTAACCGGATGAAATTAGCGATGTCAAAGTCAAGTCAAAAAAGCGTATAGCGGAAATTTAGCGATAGAGTTTTAACGTAAGCGATAGCAGGAATAGAGAGACCCTAGACGTGCAAGTAAAGCAAAATCGAAAGTCGATCAAAACGTTGAAATTAAGGGTGAAAAACACCGCCTGGACTCTTCTGGCAACAACTCGCGTTATATCCTATCAACCTGATAAAGTGAGCAAAAAATGTAAATTGGTTATGACTTACATACAAAGAAAAAAAAAACTCGAAATTCTTAAGCTTATAAGTCTACATAATAATAAATTTATTTCAAGATATTTTGTGTTTTGTAAATATTTTCTTTTTTCTTCTTTCGTTTTGAACAAATCTTTGGATGGCATTTTCGTTACACTCTATAAAAAGAAATGGGTGTCTCGTCCCTAAAAATGGAATGCAAACAAATAACACGATGACAAAAAGTCAATAATTTTGAAAAAGTACACGAGGCCAGAAGTAAAATACCCGGTTTTTCAGAGAGATCAAGTGACCGCCAGTTAGTAACTAATTTAATGGTACGCTGCTAATGTCGCAAGATAAAAATCCGACAATAGTCTAAGGTTGGGTTTCCCAATAATAAAAAAAAAGCAACATCAATTCAAAGTATACCCACATAATAGGGTACACACAAAACAAAATATAAAATTCACGAAATAAATGATGATTGTTACCATCAAGTTACTCAAAAATTCAAAAACCAAACTTATTCGGCGCTATTCGTCGCCGTCTCTTTCTTCGTTTCGGGAGCATCGTCACTTGATTGACTGTCCCCGGTGGTATCGAGCTCCTTATCGACACCCTCCTCGTCCACTTTAGCGTCTGCTCCAGCATTGTTTTCGTCAGATTCAGGTTCATTTGTTGGCGGCGGTTGCGGCTGCTGCTCGTTACTATCGGTAGCAGGTTCAACTGCTGCAGCCGCTGCCGTCGGATTAGCTTCCACCACTACTGTTGGTGGCTCGTTATTCTCCAGAACATCTGCGGTGTTGTCTGATTCCTGGACAGGGGCTGGGGCTGTCACTTGCGGCACTTCCTTGGCGGCATATTCGAGCTTCAAGGATTCCAATTGACGTCTCAGATGCGCCACCTCATTTTGTGAATCCTCCAATTCACGTTTCAAATGTTCGATGGTGTCTTGCTCAATCAAAGCATCGCCCAAATTGTTTCGGATGAATTCGACCGGATTTTCTGGCTTATCAATTGTCTCGAACAACTTTAGGATGGCCTTGCAGAGGACCTCCATGACACCGGTACGTTCCAAATATTTGCGATATTCATCGCGTTTAGCATCGATTGGCTGGAATAGGAAAAGAATTGTTATTATGGATGACAATTAATGCCTTCGGTTTGTTACGCATAATAGCTGCGTTTTTTGTACATAGTAGAGTAGAGCAGGTTAAGCGGCAAAAAAAAAACCATCGAGAGCAAATTAGGGTAATCGCGCTCGGTGGCCGTGGCCTTTCGGTCACCGCTCTACGATACTAATCTAGAGCTCGAAGTTCGAATCTCGGCGCAATCAAAAACTGCCTGTGAGTACTAATAGAACTCTTACAGTGCTCCGCGCTCTTGTCAGTAAAAAGACGGCGCGGATAGCAACTGCACTTCTGAAAAGGAGATATGCTATCGAAACGCCAATAAGGCATAGAAATGCTAGAGATATTGACGCGCCCATGCCCTTGAAGAAGTCAAAGCAATTAACAAAAAATAATTAACAAATTAGGGTAGCCCAAAACACAAAAACGGGGCATGTCTTTGGTGGGAGTGTGTCTTGGTTTAGTTATAATCATAGAGAATCTATGGAGAAGATGATATCGAAAGACACTGCTTCGAAAATGGGCCTGATATGCAAAGGTGATCCCATGACAGAAACAGTGGAGGAAACGTTGCAGTCGCTGATGGAGTTACATTTCGCTGGAAGTTTCGAGTCAAACCAACCATGAGCCCATACGTCCCATATTGTTGTACGGTATCTGTGTATGGTGGACAGCACTTAGAACGGCGGCCTACTGTGGTCTGTTAGAGAAGGTGCAAAGGCTGGCCACGTTGGCCATTACGGGGGCCTTTAAGACCACCCCGTCAGCCGGACTCGATATGATACTCGGCTGGTTTCCGCTGGATATTCAGGGAGAACAACTGGCGGCTAACACGGCTCTGCGCCTTCGCCAGGCAGGACAGTGGCGGGCGCACTCCACTATACTGAGCGACCTGAGTCTCCCTACGGAGACGGACTATACACCCCCTGGTTACCATTTCGGCAGAAACTTCACTAGTGTGATTCCGACGAGGAGCCAGTGGATGGGAGATATGCCCTCGACCTCGGATCTTATGGCAATCTATACGGATGGCTCCAAGACCGACGATGGGGTCGGGGTTGGTATATTTTCCGAAGAGCTGGGAATCACCCTGTCAGCTCGACTTCCTGATTTCTGCAGTATCCTACAGGCGGAAATCTCGGCGATCTCGTTAGCTTTGTCCTGTCTAAGCAGTTCTGTCATCACTGCGAGGGACATCGTTATTACGGATAGTCAGGCGGCTATTCGGTCACTCGGGTCCGTCTCGATGACTTGTAAAACCGTTAAGAACTGCCGCGCAGCTCTGGAAGAGGTGGGTGGCTTCTTTAACATCACCCTGTGTTGGATACCGAGCCATAGTGGTTTCGAGGGAAACTGCGCGGCGGATGATCTGGCTCGGGAGGGCAGAGCTGGGGGGTTTGACGTAAGATTGGGAGGACATAGCAATGCCTTTTGCTATGCGTAAATCGGCGATTAAGGCCACTGCTGTCAACAGGGCCAATACAAGATGGCTCAACGGAGCAACATGCAATACGACAAGGTCGATTTGGCCGATATTGGATTCCGGTATGAAACGCAGCCCTCTTAAGCAGACGGTTTTTCTTTTCCGGGTGGTAACTATCACAACGGACCTTTGGAGGCTGGAGGCGTAAATGTGCTGTGTGTAGCACGGCAGCCCCTTAACCTAACCATGGGCCCAAACTAACAAAGGGGCTAGTGGGGGGATACGATAAGAACTCCAAACGGTATCAAAAGTGCTATAAACTCTTTTGCACCATTTATAACGGCTGGAATGGACGGAATATTCCAGGCACTATTACAGTGGGGCATGAGCGCTTTTCAAGATAGGATCTGGAACATATCCGTCGCCTGTCTTTCAACAAGCTACATCACGAAAGTATGGAGGGAGGCTAAGGTGGTCTTCCTGCCTAAACCGAAAAAAAAAAGACTATACAGAGGCAAAGTCTTTCAGGCCGGTTAGCCTTACATCACTTATGTTGAAAACAATGGAAGGGGTAGGTGAAAACCTACCTGGAGAATACCACAGTCCTCTGAGTAGATGCCAACATGGGTATAGAGCAGGCAGATCTACGGAAACCGCTCTACACGAACTCGTTAGAGTTGCAAAGAGAGAGATTAATAACGCCGGGGTTGCTATGTCCACTTTTATGGACACAGAGGGTGATATGATAAAAATCCTTTACCAAACTAAGAAACGGCCTGAGTGAGCGGGGGGTTGATTCTATTATAATTAAGTGGATCGAATCTATGCTTAAGCAGAGGGCGATAAATCTTAGCAGTGGATGTGCCAGAATACGGTGTAAGGTAATCCGAGGATGCCCACAAGGTGTTCGTTCTTTCGCCTCTACTGTGGAATATCACCGTATACAGTCTTCTCTGGAAGCTGGACTCGATGGGCGTACACACTGTAGGATACGCCGATGACTTGGCTCTTACTGTTAGTGGAAAGTTCATAGACACAATTCTAGGTTGCATGGGACAGGCTCTCCAAGTAACCGAAGAGTGGTTTAATGAGACAGAGCTAACCATAAACGCTAGTAAATCAAACACTATGATTTTTACTCCTAAAAGGAAAAACAAAGATACGATACGGTTCAAATATGATCGAGACAAACGCTGTAGATGGCGCGCCTGTATGTTTTGAAGGTTGCGGCTTGAGTATGTGATAGCTGAGTCCCTTACAAATAGTGTGGCATAGCTTTCGTCGCGAACGCACATTTCACGCGCGTGCTACGACCATGAGTGAACATCAAGTGCCGACCGCCGTTGCGCAACATATTGTCATTTTTTTTTTTGTGTGGGAAAGCGTTAACAACACGGAAATTCTTCGGTGTTTGCGAAATCAGTTCGGTAGTGAGTGCCTGAGTAGGTCTGCTGTGTTTAAATGGGCCAAAGCGTTCAAAGATGGCCGCGAACCCGTCGAGAATGAGGCGCATGATCGTAGACCGCGAACCAACATCACACCCGACAACATTCTCCGCGTAGAACAACTCATTTTGGAGGACCGTAGGAGGAATGTTCGAAACATTTCGGCTGAAGTCGGCATTAGTATTGGTAGTGTAGAGTCCATCATCCACGAACACTTTCAATATCGCAAAATAACAGCGCGATGGGTTCCCAAACTGTTGAACTTCGCGCGTCTCACGCTCGATACAATATCAAAATTGGGGTGGGAGGTACTAGAACACCCCCCTACAGCCCGGATTTATCACCCTGCGACTACCACATTATTATTATTATTTTTATTATAAAATAAAAAATAATCAGAAAGGATAGTGTCCAATGCTGGTGACAGGATTGGATTTCTAAAGGCGACCAGAGAGTGAAAGTTGATGCGGAGCTGGCGCTGACTTTGCTTCACGTTTTCATTGTGAAACTTAAAACACTCAGGGAAGAGAAACGTTATTTCTCCACCACATTGACAAAGATCATCCGTACCGGGGTGAATACTTTTCATTTTTCTTTGTGGCATGAATGGATTTTCTATAGGAAATCATCGGACATGATGTCAGTCGCCGACAGCATTCTGGAAGTACAGGCAATTGCCATTCAGTTGGGCAACATCGATATTGAAATCTGCAACATATATTCTACGAGTATGTACCAGTATACAGTTGTACCTCGGGATACAATGTCAATATCACCCCACTGCTCACTGGCCAATATCGTCTCTTACTCGATGACTTCAATGCCAAACACGATTTGTGGCACTCAACCTCGACAGCGATGCCAGAGGGGTCACCATACATCACGACACGCCCACCCGCCTTGCTGCAAAAGTAAGCCCTAGATCCTCCCGAAAGAAATTTCTACAGACCCACATAATCCTTGTAGTTTTATTATTTGAAGAGCCATTGGTAAAAAAATGGGGCCTGCAGCAAAAGGTTGTCTACTGGCTATTGTGTCAGTCTTGCGTCCCATACTTTTACATGGTGTTATTGTTTGGTGGACGGCACTACGTATAGCGGATAATCGCAATCTGTTGGGTAAGGTCCAACGTTTAGCTTGCATAGCAATAACTGGGGCTCTTAGAACTACACCATCCGCTGCTCTCGATGTGCTGTTAAACATACTGCCACCAGATATTTTTGCTGAACAAGTAGCTGCAAATACGGCCATTCGCCTTCGCGAGACTGGTCATTGGGCAACATTAAGTACCGGCCACTCAACTATTCTGAACAGCCTGGATATTCCCGTAACGACCGACTACACGTCTCCTAAGCTTGCTTTCGGAAAGAACTTTACAAGTCTGATTCCTTTGCGGAGCCGCTGGGTAGATACTGTCCCCGCAGGACAGGAGTCTATTGACTTCTATACTACTACTACTTTGCCTTAACCCCTAGCGGGGCATAGCGCGTCAACTACTCCTGCGCGCCATCGTACTCTGTTCTGGGCAATGGGACGCAACTCCCCAAAAGACTTACCCAGTGCCTGACACTCCTTTGCCACAGATCGACGCCATGTGATTGGATGGCTCTAAAAGTGACGAAGGAGTTGGTGCCGGTGTATACTCCGAAAGCCTTAGTTTTTATTTCACTTCGTTTACCGGATCACTGCAGGCGGAGGTCTCGGCGATATTAGAAGTTCTGACATGGTTGGAACGTAACATCGTAACCTCTAGAGACATCGTTATATACACAGATAGCCAGGCAGCAATAAGGTCTATCGATTCCGTTTCTCAGGCGGCCAAGACCCGACGTCGGGCTGTCGCGCCACGATGATGATGATTCCGTTTCCACCTCATCCAAGTTGGTGGCAGAATGCCGCTTGTCTCTCGTTGAGCTGGGGAATTTCTTCAACATTGTGTTGTGCTGGATTCCTGGTCACAGCGGTTTCGCTGGCAACTCCAGGGCCGATGAGCTTGCTCGAGCAGGGACATGGGAGATGATGCCGGAGCCTCACAAAATTGGAATGCCCATGGTTGCCTGTAAAATGTTAATAATGGCTAATGCAGTTAGCAGGGCTAACACCAGATGGAGTACCAGCAGCACATGCCAAATAACAAAACTGATGTGGCCTTACATCGATCCCGGCCGATCTTCCAAACTTCGGTCAATGGGAAGGAAACACATCAGCGTGTTGGTGGGAGTTATAACTGGACACCGTCTGATAGGCGAACACGCTCGAAGACTCCAACTTCCTTACAGGGATTTTTGTAAGAGTTGCGATGACGAAGATGAGGAGGAGAATACTTTCCATCTTCTTTGTGCCTTGGCCGTAAGAAGGCATGAGATTCTTGGGTCCTTCTTTTTCGGAGATTTGGATGACCTTAAAGACATGGATATCAATAAGCTCCTTAATTTCATTATCAGCTCCGGCTGGTTTAATGATTAAACTTTATTACGCAGGTTGGTAAATGCCTGGGGTATCACAACGGACCCATATATGTATGTGGTCTAAGTGTGCTGTCATTCATGGCAACCCTTCTAACCTAATCTATTATTTTAATTGAGTCTCCAATGTAGTAAATAAATTCGTGACAAAAAATTTCACTTAAACTATATACAGTATCGGCCAAAACCTAAGCACCCCCTCAGTACATTTTTTTAAATGATAATTTTTTTAAGAAAACAAAGTTATTAAATTTTTTTTATTTTTTTTTTTATTTATTTATATCTTTATTATTGAAATACGCAAACTTAAGGAATTCAGAATTTAATAAAAAAAAGTTAACATTCAAAAAACATTTTAAGTCGCAAATATAAGCGGACTAAACTAAAGCACCCTCTAATATTGTGTTTGGAAATTTTACTACGCTACTGCGACATTACTGTATTAGTTAACGGTACACTCCAAAAATGCAGCAGCTATTAAGCTGCAGTGTTAAGAAGAAGAATTTGTTAGAATTTACGCGAAAATTGTCATTGTTTTGAAGTTTTCGTTGAGTCGAGTAATGGCACGCAATAAGTACTCAAGTGAATTTAAAATTAGAATTCTTGATGATTGGAGAGTCGGCTTATCAAGACATCAATTGAGTGCAAAATATTCGATCAACAGATCAATTACTTCTAGGCTAATTAAAAAGTTTTTGCAGACTGGTCGCACATCTCCTACTCATTCTGGAGGAAGGCCACGTGAAACTTCGCGACATGAAGACTCCTTAATTAAAAGGACAATCCAAAATGATCCTACAGCATCTTCTAGTCACATACGAAACCGCTTAGATTTAAAAATTAGGCGGTAGAGGCCGGATTAATTCAGTCGACGACCAGTAAAAAAAACCTTTCATATCGTCAAAAAATAAAAAAGCTAGACTTGAATTCGCCAAGGCCCATCTCAACTGGAGTGTCCAAAAATGGAGGACTGTGCTGTTTTCTGACGAATCTAAGTTTAATTTAAAGGATTCAGATGGCATAAGTCGTGTACGCAGACCAAATGGGCAACGGTTGAATCCTAAATATTGCAAAGGAACTGTAAAGCATGGCGGCGGCAACATAATAGTCTGGGGTTGTTTCTCTGGGCAAGGGATTGGGCCAATTCACAAGATTGATGGAATTATGGATCGTTTCATGTATCGTGACATATTAAAAGACGTGATGTTGCCTTATGCTGAAGAAGAGATGCCACTTAAATGGACATTCCAGCAAGATAACGACCCAAAACATATGTACGTCAAAAGTGGTTAAGGAGTGGTTCCTGAACAATTTGATAGAAGTTCTCCCTTGGCCTGCCCAATCCCCCGATCTTACTTAACCCAATCGAGAACTTGTGGGAGATCGTTAACTTAAAAATCAACCGAGAAAATTGCAAAGCCAAAGAAGATTTATTTGAAGCCGTAAAAATAGCCTGGGAAGCAATATCACCTGAAATAATTAATAATTTAATATCCTCTATGCCTAAAAGATGTGCGTGTGTCAGCCAGAATAAAGGATTCGCAACGAGTACCTTAAATTGGGGGTGCGTTAGTTTAGTCCGCTTATATTTTATTTGCGACTTAAAATGTTTTTTGAATTTTAACTTTTTTTTTTATTAAATTCTGAATTCCTTAAGTTTGTGTTTTTCAATAATAAAGATATAAATAAATAAAAAAAATAAAAAAAATAAAATTTAACAACTTTGTTTTCTTAAAAAAATTATCATTTAAAAAAAATGTACTGAGGGGGTGCTTAGGTTTTGGCCGATACTGTACATATGTATTTGTAGATTTTTTTCATGTGAAAAACAATATCAACTGACGGGCCAGATAAAAACCAGAGGTCGGCCGGATTTGGCCCGCGGACCGGAGTTTGCCGACCGCTGCTCTTGCCGGCCGAAAATTCAATAAGTGTGGACAAGTTAATTGGCTAGGTGTTGCCACAGTGTAGGCAAACGAGTACCACAAACTTTGGCCCACTTCCGGCTCTATGAAAACAAAAGTATTTTAGGAACATTATTTCTATTTCATTAGAGATTCACAAAACTCAAGAAATTTCCGCTTTAGGATCTACACATTTCCCTGCGTGGGTTCTATGTTCTTACCACCTAAAGCGGAAATGCCGCAATTAGGACTCTCTCTAAATGCAATAGAGAAAATTCTCTTAAGGCCAAATTCATAATAATCCATATTTTTCTCTAAGGCCCCATTTACACTGTCGCATGAGCAAACTGCATTGGTGATCCACAACAAAGTCGATGGTTGTGACGCGAGAGAATGCGGTTCATTCGGTTCATGTGGCCAATGTAAATTAAGCCTAGGTCCCAGGTAGGAGCCAACTTTCTCCCCAGCTGAAACCGAAATGATCGCCTTTAATGCGTCGGTTCAGAGCTTACCCAAAATCACACACTGCTCTCGAACGGGCCCGCAACCACTCGGTTATGCAGTATGTGCCTAGGCCTACTGAACGCCACTCTCGTTGTCACACACTTTATATGAAAGCCAAGGAGAAAGACGAGCATGTGCGGTGAGCAGAAATATTTCTTAATCGGTGATCATTTGATCATGCTCACCTGAGCAGAGGTTGCTCGTAGCTTCTGAATCTACCCAATGGAATCAAAGTAGTCGACACATTGTGAAGCGCGTCCATAAAAAGAACGCCCACATCCCAATTGCATGAATGACCAAACATGAAACAAACTTGCCCTCTTTCCTATTTTTTCTATGGAAACAATGCGTCTCCTTGTTCATGCGGCAACGACACTCAATTCATTATATTTACTATCAACACTACAGATTTTCGATCTAAGAAGCTGAGGTCTGAGGAGGAACATGATTTAGATACCGCAGTATTCACAGACGAACCCAAAATTTACTGCGAAACGATATAAAATTTCGCTGACCACAATCAACGAGGATGGCAACCGACTAGACGGCAGCAGTATGCACGTACAAATATGTTAAAACGTACATATGTATATTAAAACGAAGCATCCGAGATTTTTGCCTACCTGTGCGAAAAAAGAACCATCCCCTTGTGATCCCTCTCTCACGATATAGAAGGTACTAAACTAACTAATAACATCACCAAACTATCATGTACCCCACTGTCGAGAGCCGATACTGGGGGGTCCCATCACATCCGGATCAATATGTTTTGGTGTACAAAAAAACGCCATTCGAAATTTATGGCGCAGTCATTTTGATGCAATATTCGAGGCCGGAAGCACTGGTGGCCCCAAGCCAACGGCAACTTGTTGGCTCACGAGTAGGAATTTGTTGCGGGCAAAATGTTTGGCGCATACGTTACCACACTTACGTTAGAAATTCCGCAAAAATCCACATGGCGTGACAAATTAAACGGTACTTTTTGTATGCTTTTGCAATCCCAATTAAATCACTAAAACCACATGGCTCCCCGGGGAGCTGGAGCCGTCTAACATTCCTTTTTCGCACCAGCCTCTAGTACGTCTACGTGCCCAATTGCCGGGCTTCCTGGTCCTCAAGATCGCAGTTTGCCGGCACTATAACCCAACCAATTAAAGACGTGCTCCACGCAACGTACGATGTGGGCCAAAAATTTCAACGTGAAATACCATCACACGCCACTCACCCGACATACTTATGCAAAAATGGTCAAATCGATAAAATAAGGAAACGGCAGGAGCTACACTTACCTTGAACGACATTTTTCCAAACTTCCTAATTTGTTTCGGCCGGGAAACTTTGAAAGAGATTGCAAAACTATTGCAAATTACAAAATCACTGCACTTATGAAGTGTTACGCGACCGCGAACAATCGTTTTAAAATGCACTGCAAAAGCACGTCCTTTCTTATCACCTGGCGGCACATCAACATGCACGAGCAAGTGGCAGTTGTTTTCGGTGTCGAATGTTGCGCGAACGCCGTGGCTTCTACAACACAATTTCGAGACTCGAATATGTTTCGCGCTGGAATGAGCGGTAAAAGTTCAAATGGGATTGGAGGAAGCAGCATTAATACCAATTGGCGAAATGGAACGAAAACAACGACGCGACGGTTGACCGTTGGAAAATGGTGGGTGATTGATTATTTACTTTACGAATTAAATAAAATGTTGATTGGATATGGGAAAAATACTACAATAAAGGAAAAGGAGGAGATTGTGTAGAGGTGGGCATATTTGATTGGACTCAATACGGTACTAAGCCATAGACTTCTGTCAGAATCCATTTGGCTATCGAATATTTGTAACGGACGGGTTGATAGGCATCCGGAGATGCCCGCCGGGACGGAGCCAAAAGGTCGCCACACCACACGATAACCATTTTGGTCGCGAGCACGCATCGACCCACGTCAAACTCGATATATAAAAAATCTCCCCATTTCCACCGTTCTAGGAAATTTGATTGTTCAATGGAAGTTTGGTCGTGGTTCTGCGCGATCATGTGTGGCGACCCTTAGGTAGCATAATGACCGTGAACGGACGGAGCCTAAGGTAGCATTATTGACCGTGAAGGTCGGGCTGTGCCATCTGGCAAGGAAAAGGCTCCTCAACGAGCTAAGCAGCGGCCTATGCTTGCTGTAGCTAAGTTCGGGAGACGTGGGCGAGGTTTTCACCGCTCGTTGCCCCTGTCCTTTACGTATTAACAAAAATTCATAGGCCTGGGGAAAACAACACAAACAGGGAAAGTAAAAATGGGTAATGATAAAAAAATGAGGCGATAAAGATGGAATGGTTGGTGGACGGTGCCATTTCCTCGCGTTCGCATCAGAATCCAGGCGTAATGATTTTTTATCACCGACAGATCCTTACTCATCAGGTGCTGCCATAGATTTGCCGGTGGAAGCAGCACTACCATATGGTCCATTGCAGGTGGTTCATTACAATTCGTTTCCGGCGGGTATCACGAATGAACTTTTGATTACTACTACTCTTGCTCTTGATGACCCTGGCCTTATATAGCTGATCTCGGATTCCAGAACAAATTAGACGGTTCGATACTCTGCTAGTTATCATTCTATTGTGACTTGTTATCAAAGGTTCCAGATGGTTCGAGACTCTGATAGCACTCATTCCATTGTGACTTAAGGCGCGTTGATATGATCAAACTACGGTTTGATAAACCACGTTTGACATCCTACTTGAACGTGTGAACCCCTTGTCAAACTGGTTTGAGGTCAAACCGTAGTTGAACAGTGCCTAACTTTTCATCAAATGCTGGTTTGTCAAATCGTAGTTTGATCATGTCAGGTAGGTAGGTAGGTAGGTAAAAAAGGCTGCCGTGGAATACACAGCACACTTAGACCATAAAATTGGTCCATTGTGATATCCTGGAGATCCAACAACCTAACCATACTAGTTCTTGAACCAGCCTGAGCTAGTAATAAAGTGAAGCAGACGGCCAATACTGGCAGTCCTCAATTCCTCAAGCTCCTGGAAAAAATAGGAGCCAAGAGAGGATCTCCTCTTGACCGCCAAGGCCGGACAAGCACAGAGAAGGTGGTAGCAGCTTTCTTCCGCGTCAATATCTCCACAGCTTCTGCAGAAGTCATTGAAAGGAAGACGCAGTCTCCTGGCTTGCTCACCAATAAGGCAGTGATCGGTGATCACCCCTACGACAGAGCTGATGTGCCGCCTCCTTAGAGACAAAAGGTGGGAGGAGCGGATAGGGTCCATTTCAAGCCACAAAGACCTGGTCGCGAGGCACGTATTACTGCTTGACCACCTGTCATTTGCCCTCCTAATGGCCTCAGATTTTAGAAAGGATTTGCATGCCCTGATGGGCATTAAAATGCAATTATGCAGTTGCGGGGCCTCGCTCAGAATCCCCTGCCTAGCAAGCTCATCAGCGTGGCAGTTACCACCAAAGCCACTATGGCCTGGAATCCAGCATAGGATAAAATTGAAGAACTCCCCCATCGTTTTAAAGGTTGAACGACAGTCTACTACAATCTTGGATGTAAGCAGGACGGATTGCAGAGATCTAATCGCAGCTTGACTATCCGAGTAAATTGCAATGTTCCTACAAGCTATGGCTTGCCGCCCCAGCCAGGTAAGAGCCTGCAGAATTGCAGCAACTTCCGCCTGGAGAACACTACAATGATCCGGGAGACGGAAGGACAGGCTTAAATTTAGTATGTCAGAGTAAATGCCTACCGCCACCCCATCTTCGGTTTTGGAGGCATCCGTATAAATACCATTAGAATCAGATAGTGGGTACTCCCCCTCACTCCACTGATCCCGAGTAGGGTTACAACTAACAAAGTTCTTTTCGAACTCAATTTTAGGGTAAGAGTAATCTGTGGAGGCCGGAATATTCCGGTGATTCAAAACCGATGAGTGGCCAGTGTTAGTCGAGGACCACTGACCCGATTCACGAAGACGGATGGCAGTACTGGCAGCAAGTTGCTCACCAAAAACATCCAGAGGAAGCAAGTAAAGCAGAATGTCCAAGACAGCAGAAGAAGTAGTTCTTAGGGCTCCACTTATTAGCAAGCTGGCTAGTCTTTGGACTTTACTCAGCAAGCAACAAAGAGCCGCCGTCTTAAGAGCATTCCACCGGACAATAATGCCATGCATAAGTATTGGCCGTACAATAGACACATAGATCCAGTGTACAACCTTAGGCTGTAGGCCCCAGCTCTTACCAATCGCCTTCCTACACGTATAAAGAGCAATAGTAGCTTTCCTCACACGCTCCTGGATGTTAGCCTTCCAACTTAACTTTTTGTCAAAAATGACACCAAGGAACGTTGCTTTATCTGCAAGAACCAATCTAGTATCTCCCAGCATTGGGCATACGATAGGAGGAAGCTTATACTTCTTCGTAAAGAGAACGAGTTCGGTTTTACTCGGGTTGACCGTCAGACCACTGGAGCTGGCCCAGCGAGTAAGAGTAGAAAGGGCATTCTGTAACACCTCACAGAGAACATTCGGGAACTTACCCGTTATGGCAATAGCGACATCATCCGCATAAGCGGTAACACTACACCCCAGTCCTTCCAGGTCAAGAAGCAGTCTGTTGACCACAAGGTTCCAAAGAAGTGGGGATAGGACACCGCCTTGCGGAGTGCCCCTCTTGACACATCTGCTCTCCGAAGATGAGCCCAGGGAGGTGTAAATTACCCTTGATGTAAGAAGCATATTTATTAGGTTGGCAATTGAGTCGTCCACATTCAAACTCGCCAAAGCGTCGGCAATAGAATCCGGCAAGACGTAATTAAAAGCGCCCTCAATGTCCAAAAAGACCACCAGAGCAAACTCTTTGTAACTAAGAGATTTTTCAATACAGCTTACCAAGGAGTGGAGAGCTGTGTCCACCGATCTGCCCTTCCAGTAAGCATGCTGAGAAGAAGATAAAAGCCTCGGTGGAATACAGCCTCGTAGATAGACATCGATCAGCCTTTCTAACATCTTTAGCAAAGTGGAAGATAGACTGATAGGTCTTAGATCATTAGGCCGCGCGTGCGAACTCCTACCAGCTTTCGGGATAAAGACCACTTCAACCTCAGTCCATATACGCGGAATATATACCAGATCGAGACAGGCTCTGAAGATGGATTCAATCCAAGGTAGTACGATATCTATGTTTCGCTGCAGATCAGCTGGTATGACGCCATCAGGTCCAGCGAATTTGAACGGATCGAAGCTTTCGACCGACCATAAGATCTTATCTTTTGATAAAATGGCAGCAGAGTTGCAAGAGGCAGACCCTGTTGAAGAAACGGGAGCATACACGATGTTGGTTGTACTATCCGGAAAGTGAGTGTCAAGCAAGATGCTGATAGTTTCGGAACTATTTTAGATGAAGTCCATGAGCCATCCTGTTTCATCAAGTAACTAGGCAAAGAGGGATTGGAGGCGAGAATTTTCCTTAGTCTAGAGGCTTCACTGGACCCTTCGATCCGTTCACAAAAAAGTCTCCATGAACTTCGCTTAGCCTTTCTTAGTTCCTTCTTATAAAACTTAGATCCTTTTTATAGGAGACCCAATCGGAATCCAGTTTAGTATATTTAGCTCTATTAAAGGACCTCCTACAGGTGTTCCTGTAGGTAGAGAGCTGAGCGTTCCACCAGGCAGGTTTACTTTTGCCCTTTAACCTACTGACAGGACATGATTGGGAAACAGCTGTGTTAATTGCCGTCGTAAAAGCGTGTACCATCATATCTAGATCCGACGAATTAACGGGCTGACCAGGAAGAGGGGGCAAAACCTCCAAGAGAGTTTCCCTATGCTGATCATGTCAAGGCGCTTTATTCATCGATGGTTCCAGACCATGATATAGCTTAGTACTGTCTGTGTCATAAGTGTGACGTACTCCATGCATACAACAGTGCATTTAGAGTGCAGATACCATCCTTGGCACAAACCTGGATTGCCGGAATAAGCCTCAGATGTCCGACGCTTCATGGCAGCGGATTGTTGAAAGAAAAGAGCTGAAGGTTCGTTTTGCTGCAGCATCAGACGACAATCGAAGCGGCATCGAACTACTCTATCGTCAGAAAGTTCGAGAAGCATATAGCATAGTATGCGGCGCGATAAAAGAGATTAAGCGAATACTCTTCTAGTCGCAGGAGAAGAAGCCGCTAGAAGCAACTTATCTTAGAGAAAGATCAAATGTGAAATGAGTCGGTGGAAGGAACACTTCACCGCTATCTTGAACCGTGTAATCTCTTGTGAAGTTCCCCCTCATATATAGGTAGATAATATAGCTAACCATCAAAATGTGCCTATCCTACACAGTTCACTGCCCCGACTAAAGAGGAATTAGTCGCTGCAATTATTATTATTGAGGAAAGCCACTGGACTCGACGGTATCCCTGAAGAAATTTATCAAGTAGCACCAACCGCAACTGCCGAGTTGCTGCACCCACTTGCCTTCCCACTGAGTGGAAGGCAAGATTGACCATCAAACTTCGAAAGAAGGGTAGCCTTACAGACTGTAGGTAATAATTGAGAGGCATTTGTGTGCTTCCTCCCGTTGCCAAGATAACAGCTAAAATCGTCCGGAAAAAAACTAAAGGCTCACTTAGAAAGCACAATTGATGATAAGCCGGCTGGCTTTCGATCTGGATTCTTCTGGGTCGATCACATTAACACCTTGCGAATCATTATCGAGCAATGCGCTGAGTACGATTCTCCGCTTCACTTGCTTTTCATCGATTTCGAGAAGGCTCCCGATGGTGTGAACCGAGATTTTATATGGGCGGCCTTACGCAGAACAGGCATCACTGAGAAACGTGTGGCTATTATTAAGGCAACCTATGACAGCGCGAAGTGACGCGTTCTGCATAAAAGTAAGGTGTTGGAGGACTTTGAGATTCGCAGTGGAGTTCGACAGGGGTGCATCCTCTCACCGCCCTATTCCTCATAATGATCGGCGATATATTACATGCAGCCCTATCCGGACTAGACAGCGGAGTTCAATGGACATCTTATCTACAACATCTTGACTACGTTGACGACATATGCCTACTCTCCCACAAAATCATGGATTGTCCGCAATGGCGTTAGATCTTGAGAGGGAGGTGTAATGAACCATATTTTGGTCTGGTCGTGCGGCTTCCACCGGCAGATCGATGGCAGCACCTGATGATGAGTAATTATAGCCATCAAGTATGTCAGACTGTATCTGACATACGGACGGATTAAACATTGCTCCTGCCAGGATAAACGCAAACACGTGGTATATTAATATGAAAATTGTATTTACAAGATGTTATAAAGATACAGATACAGGTCTGCCGTGTGAATGTGAACGGTTTGAGACGCGGGCCTCGACTGACTACGGAATTCGAAACGATGATGAAATTCAAGAATTCAAGTGATGCTCCTCGTGGCGTTGGCATCGCTAGCCAACGCCATGGTGTTGAGCTACGGAAACTCAGGCCTTGACAGCTGATCGCTACATAATGATCTGTCGGTGGTATGAAACCAGAGGCCGAGGGTCCCATTACACCTGGACTCCGACGCGAGCGCGAGGGCAAGTCAGCCGTCCGCCAACCATTCCATCCTTATCGCGTCATTTTTTTTTTATCATTCCCTATTTTTGCCTCCCCTGCGTTGTCTTCTCTAGGCCTATGAATTTTTGTTAATACGTAAAGGATACAATTACTGTTTCCAAGCTAGCTCTACAGTTTAAAGCGATTAACAGCAACAATTTCAGAAGGATAAATGGTAAAACATACTGTAATATTTCCTCTGATCGAAGCCGAGTTCGTTAGATATTCTTGTGCCGAATAATGAAAAAACTTCGGTTGAAAAACACACACACTTTATTTACTAAACGAATTACACACGCGTAACTGACAACCAACGTCAAACTAGCTCGAACTATTTGTTAACGGCGGATAACGATTATCCTCCTTTCCGCTTCCGAGCGGATGCTTTATCACGATCAACTTCCGACCGTGTCTCGAGAATTACTACTTGTCGCTCCCGGTGACATCTGCCTTTTTTAGTTGGAACTGTTTCGAGAAGGTTCTAGACTCGGGTTTCCACTATAGTCAACGAAGACCCCAGATGGCTCGAGAATCACTTGGTACTTGCCATGGATGGATCGAGACTATGGTAGAGCTTAGCACAGTCTGTGTCACAAGAGAGACGTACTCCGTACATACAACAATACATTTCCAGTTGCTCAAAAAGGCAACACATCGTGCTTCCTCTGTATATGAATAATGTAGAAGCAGCGGCAACGAGGAAAAAGAGGTGAGCTTTAATTTTGTCAGCTCATGTCTTACTCCTATAAGATAGTGAAAGGCATTTCTTGAATATCACTTCTTCACTGAAGTGTCAGCTTAAGCTTAGTCATCTTATGTTGATGCTGGGAAACTCCATCGTTTTTTAGGAAGTTCTGTCTAGTTCAATGATTAGGATTGTTGGATGATGAGTCCCTGGTGGTAACAGAACGTTTGTACGTTATGTTTTCGCACTTTCGACAAACGCATGCCTCTTTAAGACCGAAAGTTTAATAAATGTGGATATATCCTTAGCTCTTCAGGTAACAAACGAAGTCAGGCCCCCTCCGAACTCGATTTCTAGATCCGCCACTGAACGATATGCTAATATTCAGTCTACGCGAGACCGAGTATACTACCACTCCAGATCCATCTTAGAGCCATGTTTAAAGGCTATAGAACTAGAATTATAGAATTTGATTCCTGGAAGCTGCTGCCCACTCGTTCCATGAAGGGATTAGGCTTACAAAACTCTTACCGAACAAATATTTGTGGAGAGTATAATCCGTCCCCGCAGGAAGATCCAAGCTTGAACAGACGACTGTCCCGTAGTTGACACAGTGAACTGACCAGTTTCCCAAAGACGGATGGCTACGTTCGCGGCCACCTATTTAGCAAAGATATCTAAGGGGAACAGATTCAGCAACAAATCAGGAGCAGCCATAGTTACATAGGGTACGTATACTATATGCACAGAATGTCACGGGAATATCCTGAAATCTGCTGCATTGGGAGCCTGAAAACTCTACGTCTAACTAGAGCGCACTGTATTACGAGGTGGACGCAGTCTCCGAATTGTCCCACATAATTATTTTCAACTAAACACTCAGGATTATAAATTTATGAAATATTAGAATATTACTACTAAAACAAACACAATTTTTTTCTGCTTATGTTTGAACGTCTCCAATAACCTAAATGCCTAATGATGTGTATAATTGGGCGTACATGTCCCAATAAAGAAAATCGCAGGCTTGTTCAAAATTATCGAAGTCCTTTTCGTGCATGACGTTTCCCACAAAAAAAAACAAAACTCATCGTATAATATCTCCCTAAAATCAGATAAAATAGATGATCTTCGGGATTTCTAACGGCCAATATAATATGGTGTTCGTTATGACAAAGATAATAAGCCGGAAAGCGAAAAGTCAACATGAAGTCCCTCCCTTTTTTTTTCAAAATTCCCATTGATTTAAACACTCGCACTCTTTTACGGAAGCGAATGAGAATGCAAAAGATGACTTGGTAATTTGTCAATACCCGGTACTCGTAGACAAACGCGTGATGTCCTTTCAAATCTCTCATCTATCACCGCCACTCCAAGGGGTGAAATATCACCCTGACGAGACAACTGCTAAAGTGTGAATTAGCCACACATCAATGGACCTCTATTCAAAATTTCGAAATTTGAAAAATTGCACATTCAACCGCAAAAGGATAGATCGGACAGCCTTTGTTGCTATGATATGGTCATGTGTATTGTGTGCTGGAGAACACAGACTGCACATAGGTACAGTGACTCTCGAAATAATGTTGACATGAATGAGGAGGGAAAGGTGATTTTTGGCCCGTCCCATATGTAAAAAATATAATGAACGGGTATATAGTCCGATTCGTGATGTACACTGTACACTCGTTTGTCCGGGCACTTTCCGAGTTCGGATCTTAACCAAATTTGGTATCTAGGTTCTTGTGTGACCCTGCACACAATTCGGAGACCACATTTTTGATGATCGATTGAACTAACGGTATATTCTGTTGTGTTCAAACCAGAGTTTCTCGCCTAAGCATTTCCACAGGTTGCTCTTCCAGGCATTTCCCGTCGTCCGATTTCAACCAAATTTGTTGCGTAGCTTCCTTGGGTTATTATAAGTGTCCCACACAAAAACCTGGTAGATATGGGTATCCCCTGTTTCGGGGTGATGAGACCAATGCACTAGACTACTGTTGAAGGCATTTTGAATCCTTTAGTGAGGAAAAAAGAACATTCTTGGCAATGAAGCGATATCTAGGCAAGATGAATATATGACTGGGAATTACGAGGCGAATGCACTAGACTACTGTTGCAGGACTGGCTGATGCGCTATGCACCAATAGGGCTAAGTAGTAAAGAGGCACAGTACAAGATAGGAAGAGGGGCTAACATCCACCACCTTCCATTATCAGGTCGACTGTCAATTGGAGAGCTCACACATGGGATCACATGGGACGATGATATCCAATGATGATATCACTTGACAACTTAGAAAGAGATTCGTGCTGAAAGTAGAAAATAGCATTATGCCGGAGCCAGATTGAACGCAAAAAGCAGCAGCAGCGGCAGCAGCAACTACAACAGCATGCAGATCTGCTTTCGCCGCTGTCGCTGCATTCAATCAAGGTCGCGTATGGGGAATGCGTGCTTTCTAACTTGATATTTCGTTGCAGCTGCCGCTGCTGTTGCTTTCTGCGTTCAATCTGGTTCCGGCATTACCCATTGGCTAAGTGTCGTCAGATGTCATAGTGTGGATTTGTCATAAAATAGTATTGAGTGTTGCGTGTTGAGGCGTGTCGGGTTCATGTCTCATCATACCGATTTCCGCGGGCTCGAATCTCCCTGCGTGGCCATGGATGCTCGTGTTTTTTTTTCTTTATGCTAACAGCATATATCGTCTGAAACAAGTTAACACTATTTTGCGCAGACCGTCTACGTGCTCGATTTGGGCCTTTACACTGAAACATTGGTGTCAACAACAAATAACATTGTACAGGGTGGCGCAAAAGAAACGAAGGGGTTTGAATAGTCCATAATTCCTTTATTTTGAATGAATCGAATTTCTTTTCTTTTTGTAGTACACTTCATAAATGGGGAATTTTGTTAATTTAAACGTGAAAAATAACATCGCGTAATTGGTTCTCATTCCCAGCTTCGCTAATTGCGCTCTTTCTAAACGTTTTCATTATTTTTTCAAGATTTCTGGAGGTATCGCTCGAATTTCTTCTCGAATATTATTGTTTAGTTGGGGTATGGTCTGTGCCTTATTCATATGCTATACACATACTCCAGACCATACTCCAACTAAAAAATAATATTCGAGAAGAAATTTTAGCGATACCTCCTGAAATCTTGAAAAAATTCATGGAAAATATTTTAGAAAGAGCGCGACTATGCAAAGCTGAGGATGGGCACCACCTACGCAATTTTTTTTCACGTTTAAATTAACGAAATTCCCCATTTATGAAGTATACTAAGAAAAAAAAAGAAATTCGATTGATTCAAAAATAAAGGAACTATAGACTATTCAAACCCCTTCGTTTCTTTTGCGCCACCCTGTATCTGAGGAAAGATGCCGACATATCACAGAGAGAGTAATGGCTCTCTCTCTCAGTTGCCCTAGCCCGTTGTGGGGCATAGCGCGTCAACTATGTTCCATGTGGCCCAGTTGAAGTTTCGACGGCATAAACTGGTTTCGGAGAATGCAGTTGCCAGCATGCACCTCCTGCACATCCATGGCCACGAACGTCGTCGTGAACTGGATTCGATCCCGAAACGCCGGTATTCAAACATGAGACTGATGCCTCAACACACTGCGCTACCCGTCGCCCCAATTTATGGCTAAAGTCCAGGAATAATACTGGCTCGAATCAACTACTTTGCCTTAACCCTTAGTGGGGCATCGTGGGAATTTTCCAATGCATATACCATATACTTACATACATAACTGAAATACGAGTAATATATTTTCATTTCCTTTAATACTAAACAAATAAACATCAAGAAAGTTCATTAACATGAAACGCATTTTAACATAAAGCATTATATACGAAGCCGGATCAGTCCGAGTTTTAGAAGGTTCGGAACCCTATTAAAAAAAATAAACAAACAAAACCAAACCCTTCTTCACACTGATACGATTTATACGTTATACTACACCCATCGTACGTTCTTATAATCATCCAAATGGAATTATAAAACATAATGGTCCAAGTCATGAACACTTTATTGAATATTATCGGCAACGCAAATGGATATTTTACCTGAAATAGTTTTATCACTCGCATCTCTTTCACCTCCTCACCACCATCTGAGTGTGTTATGGATTTGGATTTGAAATTTCAATGACTTATTGTGGACTTCCGAAACGATATTTCTTGTCTACCTGGAAAATCCAGCAGCCGTTTACCAGAAGGCTTTTATGACATCCTCCATTGGCATTGTATAGATAGACAATAAGTGATATCATAAATATTTTACAACATTTATAAATACCACTAAATTGACTTGCTAATGTATCGCAACGAGTTGAATTTTTAAATTTTGGAAAAATTGTATAAAAAGGCAGGAATTTTTATGGGATTTTGCGGCATAAGTGTGTTACCGATAGTGTATTATAACGAGATGGTCAGTTCTTATAGTTGAGAATGTCGTAAAGTGATCGATTAGGTCAGTCAATTTGGGGGAAATGTTCGATGTTGGTGACTCATACCTTGAAAATTTGTATTGAGAAGGCGGTTTAATTATTGTTGGAATTTTTAATGTGTCCTGTATGCAATGTAGAATATTTTTGACGTGATAACTTCTGGCACTTCAAGTTTAACCACACTATGTCGAGAAAGCTCTTCAAGTTCTAAAAGCTCCAAAAAAGCTTACATTTTCCGGAAGTCATTCATCACGTAGCAACTATGCGTAAAACGTGCCATACATGGAGCGATCGATCGGCCGATCCGTCGCTCGATATCGCTATCGGCCGATGGATAACGATAAGTGCATACAAAGGCCGATCCATCGTCATCATCATCGTGGCGCGACAGCCCGACGTCGGGCCTTGGCCGCCTGGTTCATAGAAGGAAGGTTCTGTTGAAGGGTAGTGTTGCATAAATATGAAAAAAGAATTAGTTTAAGGTTATTAAATAAAATATATTTAAGTAATTAATGAGACCCGGCAAAGACACCTCGGTTCACGTTGACGGTCGTTTAACTCAATCGGTTTGTGGAGAGTTGGGTCAATACGTATCAGGTAACATTATATTATTTAATTCAGTCATTAGGAGCTCAGAAGGGCTTCGGGGAAACAAATTGTGGTGGAGAATTTCCTTTCTTTCATTTTTTATGTTTTTTGGGGTGCTAAACATGAATCCGGAGCTTCCCACCAACATTTTTTTGCGGAACATGGTCAAAATCTCAAAAACCTTGAAATTTCGGTACTTTTTATTGGTTTTTCGATTATAACTTGAAAACCGCGCATCCTATACTGGCAATAAATTGAAGAGCATACAATTTTGCGTCGAATGAGCTACCTAAACATCAAATTCGGTTCATTAGTTAGTATAGCCGCAATCGACAGTCGAAAAACGTCGATTTTTCTCAATTTCGCGAAAAACCCTGATACGATCACATTTGAACGTCCGTGACTAGAAAACGGCTACTAATACGTAAAAATGCAAGAAGTAAAAGTTGTAAAGCATGGAATTTTGTTCAGAACGTACCCAATCTTTTTAATCCTGTCAAAAAAATTCAGAAACTCGAAATAGCTAAAATCACTATTTGAGCGAGTGTTCCCCTACAACACATTTTCGGACAATTTTTTAATAGGTCACCGTTCTCACCACCAGAAACATTGCGTTTCCAGTTATCGCAGTCACAGTTCCATTTACCTAGTTCCCTGGAACGTTCTCGGTAACAGTTCCACGAGTAACAACTAGGAAAAAGTTTTGTAAGTGCAATTTGTGGTCAGGTAAAGAGCTTCTGCCCTTTCCCCAGATTTCTGCCCATCTATTGTTTTGTTCGGACCCCTCCCTTCCACCTCTATCCTTCCAACACAAAACCCAGCCATCTGCTCCCTACCTGCTGAAGGTCAGATCACCGACAGTTCGGTTCTAAATTCGGGCATGTGAACAACTTTTATTTCTGAAACTCAGGCGAGACAATTAAGGAAATCTTATGGATTGATTTCATGAACATCCCCCTTCCCCAGAAACATCAGGCCTCACATTAATAAGTACTGGCATTTTCGTAGATGAAAGGATAGACTGTCACTGGGCTAAAGAGGTGGGCGTGCAAGGAATTAACCGCATAGTTGGAGACGATTCTCGGGCAGTTAAATTCAAAAGAGCTTATCGAAGCGTAGTCCGGATGGCGCAACGGTTAGCACGTTCGCCTTCAACGCACTGGGCCCCGGTTCGATTCCGGGGATTTACGTGTCGGACTATGAGCCCACTCAGCTGTTAAATGAGTACCCATTATGGGGTAAATAACTCGGTTGAGCGTGTTGCTGATCACATACCTCTGCACAAAAACCGTCACGATCTAGTAAATGAGATGATGCAAACTCATCTCGAGGCCGTGGTTCAAATTGGACTGTTGCGCCAGTTATTTATTTATTTATTTATCGAAGCCTCTTGCATTGGCCACTTTTATGCCGTGGAACTATGTTTCAGTATTAACTAATCCCAGCAAACTCACCACGATATAAAAACATAACGGTTTAGTTGATTGGAATAGCTCATAGCTCCACTTACGATGCGGTGCTGAACCAAAAAATTTGGATTAGGTTTGTGTTTCCGTTGTTGACGGTTGTTTTTGTCGATATTTATGATTTGTTGTAGTCGGGGGTATAAAAGCTCTCCCCACAAGAAGCTACTGGGGTCTTTACATTTCTGAAATGTTCGTTAAACCCAAGTGATAAGCCAACACCTGACATTTGCCATATTTAGTATCGGTCGGCATAAACATTCCACGAATTAGAACTAAATCTAATATGATCTAGTTAATGCCCCTTTTAGTTCCAAGCGGCCATTAATGAACAAACAGTGCTATCCAAATCCACGAGAAGACTGTAGATGTAAATCCTGACACGCTATTCTATCGAATCGCCATTGCAAAAAAATCAGATAAAGGGTTGACATACGAACTGTCTCACTATCCTCAATCTGTGAAACTTACGTGAGATGCATGAGTTTCAACTATAGATCAACCGCAGTTGTAGTTGTTGACAGCTACCCTGACGAAGTTGCTTACACCAGTACGAGGCAGATGGAACATCTGAGAAGATCAACCAAGAAGTAATCTGTAGAAGTCCACTGCACTGATGGTGCCCACAGTTGCCTAACACACTTTCTTGAACAACTCTTCTAACAAAAGGAGCCTGATCCCAATACTCATGGAGAAATACACAGAGTTCTAGATGAAGTGCGAGCAAGCCAGGGAAGACGCAGATATCCTCATAATCACGACAGCTCTCTCCTTGGCCCCATCAAATGAGTCCGTCACAGTGGTGGGGAAAAACGTTGATCTTTTGGTCATTCTGATTGGTCTTTGTACGCAAAGTATACAAAACGTTTCATTCTTCAAACCACCAAAGGGAATATGCTGCAAACCCTGTACGCTCCTCATCTCGCAATTGAGAAAATAATATCTCAAAACACACTATTTTTACATGCGACTCCACCAGTGCGCTGTTCAACCAGGGTATGAAGAAGTTTCTCAAAGTCCTCCGGAGAAATTCACATTTGTCAGCCATCATAAAAGTTTTACAAGATCCTCAGGAAGCTCGTTCAAGTATAGCTGCGGTAGAAGAGGCCTTCTTGAAGGCGCTGTTAGGCCGAAAAGACGCCACCTCATTGAATCTGTTGAGAAACAAAATTTATGTGACGTCCTCCTTCAAGGCGCGATCCAACATCGCCTCACTTCCGTCAACTGATGATGCAGCTCAGTAGCACTCAATGAAGGTATACCACCAAGTGCTGAAGTGGCTTTGCTTCGACAAAAGGTCCGAAGTGGACTCCTGCCTGTAACAATCACGAGGAATGCCGCACCAGATGCCCTACGGCGCATCATTTCTTGAAAACGCAAGAATGCATATGTAGGACACTGTGGCTGCAAAAAGACAGGTATACATTGCTCCCGCTTTGTGCCAACTGTGAGGGCAAGTGTGAGAATGTGGACCTCTCCGCAGCCGTGGACGACGACGAGGACCTCGACGTTCCTGCGGCAGCCGGTTCTTCGTACCGGAACGACCCGTTTTTCAATGGCCAAGAGCTGCCAAACTCCCTCGATGCAAGAAGAATTGCAGTATTTGAAGCATCGCTACAACAACAACAACGAGGACCTCGAAAGATGTTGGAAAACTCAATTGACCATGTTCCGCAAAAAAATGTTGGTGGGAAGCTTCGGATTCCGCGTTCAGCACCCCAAAAAAACATAAAAAATAAAGAAAAAAAATTATCCACCACAGTTTGTTTCCCAAAATCACGCAATGGCTGGACTATATTGTGATGTTTCTCATTTTGGTCCAGAAAATTGCGTTCATGACTCTGTCCAACACCAGATCGCAGACTAACAAAAACACAAGCCTTTAATAGAAAAATATTTGTTTTGTATTTTTTTAATTTACAAAAATTGTGTATACACATTTTATACATAAAATTTCATCGTATGTATTTTTTTTCCTCTCTCCTATTCGCCTTACCAACTATATTTCATATATCCAATACTAGCGGCAAAAAATCTAAATGATAAAAACTCTTAACATAATCTCATCATAAATAAGTAAAATCAAATGTAGACGATAGAACATAAAACAACGGCGTGAAGAAATTTGGCTTAAACTCGAATTTATGTAACATATGTCATACAAATGTTAATCGCGCCTTGGATTGTAAACGTTAGAGACCAAATTACTAAAATTCGCAGATTCAAAAACGCCACATATGCTTGCATTTGACGTTTTAAATTACCTACTCTAGTCAGATTAAGTAATTTGGCCGTATAGTGAGGGTACAACATAAGGAATGAAGAATATGAGAATGAATAGATTTAACAAGCACGATCATTTTTGTCAAGGTGATGTTGTGTGGGTTGAATTAAGTTGCATTTTATGTGCTACCGATTAAGTATGCAGATACTTCTAGAGCTGCAGGGTAGTTTACGTCTTAAGCTCCGTCGTAAATTGAACACAGCACACGCACTCCTACGTCCAAGCGTGGATTCGGTATGTCGAACCTGCCCAGTCCAGTCTGCCGACACGATGGTGTGTCTACATGTAGGCTTCTGCGATTACAATGAAAACGCAAAAGTGTTTTAAAAATACAAAACTCGTAACCGACCCAAGAAAACAATGTAACTGGCACAAATAAAATTTGGGGGCAAAAATTCTCTTCTTCAATAGTCCTCCTCATAAGCGCCCCGGGAGTGGTCGCTGACCATTGCTAACCAAGTCCCCCTGTGGTGCTGGGCGTAAGATTAATATCACGACCTTTCCCTTTACCGACAAAGGACAGGATGTGTATGCCAGTAAGTTGCACTATCCGAAATCTTCTATATGCTAACGAAACGTCAACTATGCCTTGACGCGCTATACCCCACTAGATGGCGATGACGAGCCGGGCCGGGTCAAGCGATGGCTTGCAATTACAAGCGGTCATAGAAAATGGAAAGTCTTCAATTTTAAATGGAATCACGCTTTGAGTGTACATATTGCGGGCATTCATCGTTCTAAAGTCGCAACGGCTGCCGCTTTTTGCGTTTATACACAGCGGTGCGCCGCTTGTGAAACCGCGCCTTCTAAACGCGGCCTAAAGTACACAAGGGTAAACAGATACATGCATTTTTGCACACTACAACGTAAGATGTCGAGCAGATTGTATTCCTTGGATTAAATTGGTCTCTACTCTCCATGTTTGCGTACAGTGTGAGCATCCCTGACCTTCATTGCACCGCAAGCCATCGATCTGCTCGGCATCGCACGGCGTGAAATGTGAACACCCATCAAATCGCATCGCCTGGCTCGGCATCGCTCGGCTCTCTATGTGAATACAGCCTAGGGGTTAAGGCAAAGTAGTATAGCCACGGCTGAATTTATTACTAATTACGAAACACAGATTGACCCCCTCGTGTGTTGAGTTTGACTGTGCGAATCTGTCTGATGTGCTCGATCTGCGGTGGGCTCAGGTCGATTTTGTATGTCCGTTTGTACCTTATACAAATCTATACCGTTGCCGTGAAGTCGGCGGAAATACGCAAAGTTGGACCAACTTGTATCCTAGATAATGTCGCAGAGTACTCTTTTATTTTATTTTACACATATTTAAAAACGATCGTGACAATGAATTAATGAATGTTCAATATCTAAAAATGATATTCTTTGAAATCCTCCTACTGCCATTACATAACACTAAACAGATTCAAAAATGAATGACGTCATATTCGCGTAGCTAATCTCCATCTTTCTCTCTCTCTTTTTAGAACTACATTTTATTTCTATAACAAATCACATGTAAACGCGTCTCAGATCCGAAGGCGAGGTTATCATATTGCATTGTGGACATAGTTTGCGGGCACCCAACGTTCGTAGCCAACACTCTTCACAGTGAACGTGCCAGCAACATATCGAAACGGCCGGCTTCTTAAACTCATCCATACAAATTAAACATTTTAACTTATTACTAATTTGATTTTCATACTCGCGAATTTTCGCTTTGAGACATTCAACAATTTGACCCTGACTACCGCATTCAGATGCTGATGTGCCGGATGAACCATTCCCCATCACGGCTCCGGATGAAGATGATTGATTTTCGTCCGTAAGACGTTCATGTTGACTGGACTCGCCATCTGCCGAATTGCCTAGTGTTTGAACGTCATGACCGGTTACTAATTTTCGCAGGTAAATATTTTCATTTTCCTCTTTCTCACATTCGCCCGTGATCGGAACGATAATGTCACGTTCGCTATACTGTGGCGGACCGTAAATCGGCGTATCGTCACCGTCGACATTCAGATCCTCATCATCATCGCTACAGTTGCTTATTGAGGTTCCGATACCGGCGGCCGAATAGCCACCCGGCAAAAGACTTGAGGCACGAACACGTTTCTGGCCAGCCCACTCGTATTCTTCAAAAGTTTCGCCCTCAATGTCGATACTTTCGTCGTCATCGCTCGCGACACTACTGCCATTTACTTTATCGGAAGTTTCACTTTTATTTTCGCTCTTTCGCAGGCACATTTCGACGTGCACGTTGATATCCTCGTTGGGACGTTCGTTACATATCGGACAGATGGGCTCGTCGGCTTTGCGTTTTCGGGTTTTGATCTGAAAGTATAAGAAAATTACGAATGAGCGATTTTGTGAAAATACGTTATGTTTTTAGTTAAAAAATTAAAATTACCAAGGTTATTTCTTGTTTACTTTGTAAATTGTGCCGTTGGCTTTAAGCCAAGTTAAGTTGGAGCCTGTGTGGGCGGGATTCGAGTTTTTTTTATTAAACTAGAATAATTCTAGAAAAATGATACCCGAAGAAAATCCTTTCGCATGAAAAGCATGTTTTCAACCAGCAATCTTCCCTGTTTTTGAGAAACTACCGGACGCATTAAGTTGATCATACAAAACCGACAAAAGTAAATAAGGAAAAAAATTGATGAAGACCGAAACTTACCTCTCCATACACGGAAAAAATACAATGTATTGTAGCATGAACATATTATCCTATTTTAGATATATAGCATCGAAAATAGCCACTGCCATAAATCCAAAATAGGAGAATTTGTCCGATAAAACATATTTTTCCAAAAGGGAACGTATAACCATTTCGTCGTGGTTATCTTGAAAAAAAAACTTCGCGTTTACACGTGAACATTGAGCAAAACACGGAACATTGAAAAATTGCATTGAAAGGCACCAATAACAAAAATATACTTTTCTGTTCTTATATGGCCAACATGAATTCACGAGCACTTGAGTCGTTCCCACAAGAGATGGGGACGAACATAAGCGGAAAAGACGTCAAAACCTTGCAAGAGCTGAAAGAAAAACCCGTGTACTACCCAAAGGCCGACAAAGGAAATAACGTCGTTATTATGAACATGGAGGGCAAAAGACCTTTTCCACAGTCCTTCACGTGGGCGCCCCCTGGTAACGGCAGTGGATCAAACCCCTGACGGCCAAGTCTTAGCGATAAGACAGTTTGGAAAAAGGCAGATAGCTGTAGCCTCAACAGCTGACCAACACCTAAGCGTCTCAGGTTTAGTAGGATAGAATGACTTGCGTAGTTGGACCTGCAACATAGTTGTGTGAAGTCCAGCACGTTTATTAAACCATCTGAAGCAGCTATCTTCCGAGGCCATCCCCTGAATGGGGTTAAGCGATGTGTTGACAACTCGTCCTTGTAAACACAACTCCACGTCAAGAAACCTGGAACAAAACTCGATTCTTCAACCTCCGGCTCATCAATGTGCAAGCCCCCACTGAAGTTAAAGAAATCGCGATAAAAGACGAGTTCTCCCACCGACTTGAGACTCTCTTCGACTCACTTCCAACAAACGACGTCAAACGGCTGCTGGGAGACTTTAACACGAAAGTTGGAAGTGAAAGTTGGCACCGGGGGACCACTGGAGGGCACAATCTCCATGAAAAATGGAACGACAACGGCCAGCGACTTATCGACTTCGCCTTCAGCAGAAATCTGGTCGTGAGCTCTACGTGTTTCCCGCATCGACGCATTCACAACCAGACCTGGAAATCTCCAAACGCACATACCGTCAATCAAATTGATCACGTCCTCATTTACAAGAGATGGGCGTCTAGTGTGATAGATGTCCGCTCCTATCGAGGAGCAAACTGTGACTCATCATCACTTGGTGAAGACGACCTACAGATGTAGAATTTCCTCAGGGCACCAATCGAGAATCATCCCTCCCAAAATCTTTGCGGTTGATAAGATGCTACGGCGGTCGCGTATACTGCCGCTCTTGAGGAAAGACTATCGCTTGTGCTACACAACATCACCAATACAGGCGTGTTGCTCAAGGGTACCATCAAAGAGGTCGCAGAGAAGGTCGTGGGATATAAAGCCCGGCGAGCGCGAAATGACTGGTTCGACGAACAAAGCAAAAATTCATTTGACGCGAAAAACGAGGCCTATAGACAATGGATTCAACGAGCAACCAGAGCCAAAAGAGAAAAATATGATGAGCTACGGCGAATATCGAAAAGAATAATTAGACGTAAGAAATGTAGGGGCGACCGGTAGCGCAGTGTGTTGAGGCATCAGTCTCATGTTTGACTACCGGCGTTTCGGGTTCGAATCCCGTCCATAACGACGTTCGTGGCCATGGATGTGCAGGAGGTGTATGCTGGCAACTACATTCTCCGAAACCAGTTTATGCCGTCGAAACATCAACTGGGCCACAGTGACGCGCTATGCCCCACAAGGTGGTTAGGGCAATTGAAAGAAGAAACGTAAATACTTTGACGAGCAGTTGCTGAATATTAACGAAAACTTAGCTAATAGGAACACTTGACAAGCGTACAAACTAGTAAATACAATTAAGAACGGCTACCAACCCAGGACTAGCCTTTGTAAGGACAAGAATGGAAACATCATCAGCGATACCGATGGCACCAACAAACGATGGGCCTATCATTTTGAAGAGCTTCTGAATCTACCATCTAACATCCCCACACAAAAAGCTTTCGACGATAGTGTTGACCTAGGCCCACCCATACAACCCCCGACAGTCGAGGAAGAGGCGAATATCAAGGCGGTTTCAGACCTGGTCGCTCCACAACCGATCAGTTCTTTACGGTCCAACTGATACTCCAGAAGTGCTGGGAATACAACGTAGACGTATACCAAATCTTTGTCGACTTCAAGCAGGCATACGACAGCATCGATCGTGGAGTACTGTACAACATCATGCTGCAATTTGGTATACCGGCCAAATTAGTGCGACTGACTAAGATTACGATGACCAACTCCGTCTCACAAGTCAGGATCCATAATAGACTAACTGATCTATTTGAAACACGCACTGGTCTTAAATAGGGCGATGGACTGGCACCGACGCTCTTCAACCTAGCACTGGAATACGCTATTCGGGCTATGAATATGGACAACAGCAAGACGCTACTCATCAAGTCGACACAATCCCGAAGATTGGCCGACGCAGAAGAACTTCTGCATACGCTCGATACCGCTGCAAAAGAAGTTGGACTACGTATCAACGAGGGTAAAACTAAAATAATGATGCAATCGACAAGGACACCTGCACAACCGAGCATCCATGTGGGGGACCTTAACATCGAGTTCGGGAGCAACTTCATATACCTGCAACTGGTCAAGCGACGCCAACGAAACTGACGAAATCAAGCGACGGATACGGTTAGCTAATAAGACTTTTTTCTCGGTTCTCCCCATAATGAAATCGAAGCTGTAATGAACCATATTATGGTCTGGTAGTGCTACTCCCACCGACAGATCTATGGCAGCACCTGATAAGTAAGGATCTGTCGGTGGTACGAAACCAGAGGCCGAGGGTCTCATTACGCCTGGACCCTGATGCGAACGCGAGGAAATCTGCGCTGTCCGCCAACCATTCCATCCTTTTATGTTTTAAGTTAGAAAAACGATAAAAGTTTTAAATCCGCAAAGTCCATGAATTTTAAAATAATAATTATTTAACCACCTTTATGACTTTGCTTTTTAACAAATTTATTATAAATTTATTTAGTTTGGATGCATTTCGACATAAATAGTCATCCTCAGCGAGTACATTTAAACTAGAAAAAATCGTTAGCTTGGTTCTATTTATATGAAATTAACGTCGCGCGAGTGAGAGCCGTGCATCTCGAGCCGTCGCGTCGCGCCACTTGGTCTAAATGCACAGCGAGAAGTGTCAGTATTCACACGGGAAGAGCGACAAAGGCTCTCGCTCCTCAGTCCCCGCTACCCGCTAGGATGGAACCAATATGCTTTGGAACGTTGGCGTTTTTGTCTTCGAGGACGGCGTCGACGGTAAAGAAGATACGTAGTCACAACACGTCTGCAACGTTACGACTGAACAGAGTTCGAGAGCCTTTGTCGCTCTTGCCATTTGAATGCCGGCACTCCTCGCTGTGCATTTATATCAAGAGCCGTGGCGCACGGCTCAAAATGCACGAGCCGTATCGGCTCTCACTCGCACGACGTAAAGGCTCGCGCTCCCCGTGTGAAAGCTGCAGTGTATTCTTTGCATTTCAGTCTTACGCACCCCGCTCTCACTCGCGAGCGAGAGCCGTGCGGCCCTTCGTGTGAAAGCGCACTCAGTATCGCACAAACATGAACGCTCGCTTCGCTCGCTCTGCGGGCAACAGCGTTTTGATCAGTTTTAAACACACCAAATATTCAGTATAAATCATTAGAACAAAAAAATAAGGAAAAAAAATTAAAAAATTAAGATTCAAAATAATTTTTTTTTTTTTTGCAAATTTGCGAATCTTATGGTGACGCGAGTGATAAATGACGAAAAAATCCGAGTGAAAAATTATTTTTTCACCCCGGGCCCCACAAACTAAAAA
Source organism: Chloromyia formosa (assembly GCA_964017055.1). Taxonomy (NCBI): domain Eukaryota; kingdom Metazoa; phylum Arthropoda; class Insecta; order Diptera; family Stratiomyidae; genus Chloromyia; species Chloromyia formosa. The sequence continues at coordinate 14,861,864 of OZ024817.1, forward strand.
TATCCCAAAAGGGGGCCTGTCGAATCGACAGTATGGCTTCAGACGCGCGAGATCTACAGTGGACGCAATTATGACGGTTACCAACTTGGCAAGGGATTCATTAAGAAGGGGCACATATTGTGCGGTGGTGACACTCGATGTCAAGAACGCGTTCAATTCCGCAAACTGGGGGTGCATTCATGCCTAGCGAGGGAACTAAGGAGTACACGGTAACAATCGTTCTTGCAGGCGATTTCAATGTCCACAACGTCGAGTGGCTTAGACATTCGTCTGGTACAAGCCCGGCTGGAAAAATGGTTGAACTTTTTTGTGATTCGTTTAACTTACTTCAATTAGTTGATCTTCCAACTCGTATTCCTGATAGACTCGGCGAAAGAGCCAATCTTCTAGATCTATTCTTAACATCCCATCCCGATAAATACTCGGTCTTAGTTGAAAGTCCATTAGGCAGTTCGGATCATTGTTTAGTATCGGCTAGATTTCCCAACAACTTTATGTCAAGTAAAAACATACCATCAGTAAAAAGACTTTTATGGCATTATGACAAAGCCGATTGGACCTCCTTAAATAAATACATTAGGGAACTTGACTAATCCGACTGCTTCTCAACAAAAAACATCAATTTTATAAGCGAAAGCATTGTAAATATTATATGGTTCGGAATTGTGTTCATTTATCCCTCACAGTTTCAAAAACCCTAAACCGATCACTACCCCCTGGTTTAACAGCCATTGCGAAGAAGCAATTAGGAACAAGGAAGCGGCTTTTCGTGCCTATCAACTATGTGGCTCTGCAAAACTCAAAAATATCTATAAATCCGCGCGTAACGCCTGTAAATCTACCATCAACATGGCCAAATACAACTTTGACAAAAGCATCAGGCAAAAAGTGTTTATTCAAAGGAAGGGTGACAAGGGCTTTTGGTCGCTCGTAAAAGCAGTAAAAACTAACTTCACATCTTCATCCGTTCCACCTCTTTTGTATGGAGACCAAGTGTACAGCGAGTCTCAGGATAAGGCCAATCTCTTTGCGGAGATATTTGCCGTAAACTCGTGCCTCCCATCCACAACTCAAAAACCACCATCCATTCCATTGTGTGACTCAAGGCAAGAGCCCCTATATTTTCGTACAAGACAAGTATTTAAAATTCTTTCAAGACTCGACATCCCCAAATCCGCGGGACCTGATGGTATATCACCTATAGTTCTCAAACATTGCGCATCTTCGTTAGCAAAACCTCTTCGTAAGTTATTCCGCTTATCCTATTACACAGGTATGTTCCCATCTGAGTGGAAAACTGCTAATATACAACCAATACCCAAAAAGAGTGATGCCAGTGATCCCTCGAACTACCGGCCAATTGCGCTCACATCGATCTTGTCAAAAGTTTTTGAAACACTTGTTAATTCTCAATTAATGAATTATCTAGATTCACACCATGTTATAAGCGATTGACAGTACGGATTTCGATCTGCTCGCTCTACGGGGGACTTATTGACATTTCTCACCGAGCGTTGGAATCGCTGTATCCATCAATACGGTGAGGCCAAAGTCATTGCTCTAGATATCTCCAAAGCTTTTGACAGAGTTTGGCACTCAGCACTCTTGGCTAAACTTCATGCTTTTGGTCTTAACTCCAAGCTCATCAAATGGATTGAAAGTTTCCTGCACGACCGTTCGATCCAAGTCGTTCTTGAGGGAGTCAAATCGAATCAGCATACCATTAATGCCGGAGTTCCGCAAGGCACTGTCCTGTCTCCAACCATCTTTCTCCTGTTTATTAATGACCTTTTGTGTATAACTTCCAACCCAATATACAGTTTTGCTGATGACAGCACTCTTGACTGCACATACTCTTTTAGTACTGTGACCGAATCTCGTAGAAGCACAACATCTACTAATCGGGATCTCATGTATGATTCATTGTGGATATTTCAAAAATCATCGCTTGGGGTGTATCAAACCGCGTAGTGTTCAATGCTTCCAAAACCCAAAGCTGTCTTATTACCAATAAAGTATCTGCTCCACACACCTCACAATACATCCTCGTCGACGGTGTGAGTATTTCTGACTCACCAGAGCTTAATATACATATTAAATAGTACCATATCGAAAAAGCTTAATTGGACTGACCACATCTTTTCTATTGCGAAAAAACGCAATGAAATGCCTGGGCTTCCTAAATAGATGCAAAAAATATTTCACGCCATCTGATTTAGCGCTAATATACAAGAGTCACATTAGACCGAGACTCGAATATAATTGTCATTTATGGGCCGGTGCAGGTCGCACTGCACTGTCGGCATTGGACAGAGTTCAACGGAAAGCTTTCAGACTTATTGGTGATGATGATATAACTTCCCGGATAGAACCACTTCAGCACAGACGAGACGTTGGTTGTCTATCACTTCTTTATCGATACTTCAACCGCCGCTGCTCTGCTGAAATAAGTAGTTTAATTGCCGATGTTGCATTTCCTGTACGCAACACCAGGCAGTCAACTCGTGCCCACCATCTTACCATCGAAACTAGTGTCAGCTGAACCGCAAAATTTTATGACTCTTTCGTATGCAGAACAACTCGAATGTGGAACGCTTTACCATCATGTTTTCCCCTGCAACTACGACCTGCAGAAATTTAAACAAAATTTCCACCGTCATTTAATTTCGTCTAATCCAGCTCAACCCATCCCCTTCCTCTTACCTTAATTTCCTCACCTACTAAAGCTATGCTATTGCATTAAAGGGTATTCCCTAAGCTTTGGTGTTAACATAGAAAAAAAAACAGCGGGCGTTCCACAGGGATCCGTTCTTGGTCCTCTGCTGTGGATTATCATGTACAATGCCGTCCTGAACCTCCCGATGCCTAAAGAGGTAACGATAGTCGGGTTTGCAGATGATATCGCGGTTGTCGTCGTCGCAAAAGACCCGGGCTATGTCGAAATGTATGCCAGCGAGGCGATCACAATTATTAAGTTGTGGTTGGAAACAGTCCCAGACGGCCAAGACCCGACGTCGGGCTGTCGCGCCACGATGATGATGATGGTGGTTGGAAACAGTTGGATTGGAGCTCGCCGAGCAAAAGACGGAAGCTGCTCCTATCAGTAAGCGCAGAAAAAAGACCTCTCTGAAGATCAGAGTCGGAAGCAGCGTCATAACCTCTAAGCCAGTCATTAGGCACCTGCTGGTTATGATCGACGCGAGACTGAGCTTTGGAGAGCACTTGAAGTATGTATGCGAGAAGGCAGCGTCGGCCACTGTGGCCTTGGCAAGAATTATGCCGAATATAGGCGGTCCAAGACCAAGCAGGAGGCTTCTGTTATCTAGGGTGATAACATCTATTCGGCTGTATGCCTCACCGATTTTGGGCCAGTGCTCTGAAATACACTTGTAATACCAGGCAAATTAGCTCGGTTTACCGAAGGTGCGCATTGAGAGTATGCTGTGCGTACAGAACTACTTCGCACGAAGCCGTCTATGTCGTCGCTGGAATGATCCCAGTGGAGATCCTGGTTGACGAAACAAGAAGACTGTACCGTAGTCGACGTCTGGAAACATCAGCGACGTCAAAGGAACGGAAAGTCATGGAAAGGAACGAGTCTCTGAGAGAGTGGCAGCAGCGATGAGAGCAGGGACGCATACTCTCATCCCGGATATCGGGAAGTGGGTAAACCGGAAGCACGGTGAGGTGAACCACTATCTGATCCAATTTCTTACGAGTCATGGCGGATACCGGCAATATTTGCACAGGTTCTGAACGGTTCACCAGATTGTTCAAGACGCAAGGGAGTTGCGGAGGACGACAAACACGTGTTGTTCGACTGCCCCAGATTTTCTGGGAACCGTGAACAACTAGAGGCGGATCTGGGGAGTGTCATAAATCCACTGAACCTGGTGGATTTAATGCTGCGGTCACAACAAGACTGGGACGCAGTGAGCCGGACGGTATGCATCATCCACAAAGAGCTCAAAAAAGAAGAAGCCAGACGTAAGTCGGCAAACTGTAACGGCTGATCAGCCAGAGCCATCCCTGCGAAATAATGTCGAAAGGTAGTCCCGCAGGGGGAACGTCGGAGGAGGTGTTTTCGGGTTTAGTCGGTAAAATCCGGCATACCTCCTCAAGCACAGCAGTATCTTTTGAAGATTCCTACATCACCTCGTTAAAAAAAGGCAGGATACAGCAAGCGATGCTGCATAAAATCTACGGAACATTTATACACCTATCACTGCTTTCAAATTAGCTCTTAAGTTTAAAACGATCAGCAGGACCACTCCTAATGAATAAATGTTAAAACGTGCCCTTCAATTAAGTTATTGTGACTCAGGTTGGATTCTAGTTGCACCGCCAAACTGTCGTTGAAAAAAACACATCAGAGCTGCTGTGGGAATCATCACTGGGCATTGTATAGCATCCCTTGTAGCTGCGATGACCAGGACAAGGAGAAGTGATTTTTGTTTTATTTTTTCTGCATGCCTGATGGCCGAAAGTTGAGTAAGTATGGACATACACTAAGCTCTCCTTGTAACAAAGAACGTCGGGTCCCCTTCGAACTCAATTTCTGGCAACCTTTTAGTTTCCGGGGCCCCGGCTGGGGGAATCACTTTTCACTCGGATTTTTGTCACTTTTTACTCGCGTCACTCTAAAAGTCAACAATTTACAAAAAAAAAAATTTTTTTTAATTTTTATTTTTAATTTTTGTTTTAAGTTTTAATTTTTTTTTTATTTTTAATTTTTTTTTTTTCATAATTTATACTAAGTGTTTGGAATATTGGAGGCATGTAAAATTGAAATATTCGCAAATCCCCTTGCGTGGGCTCCGCTCGCTACGCTCGCTCCGCGCTTAAGGGATCGCAACCCTCAGTATCGCACAAACATGAACGCTCGCTTCGCTCGCTCTGCGTGCAACAGCGTTTTGATCAGTTTTAAACACACCAAATACTCAGTATAAATCATTAGAACAAGAAAATAAAAAAAAATTAAAAAATTAAGATTAAAAATTAAAAAAAAATTAAAAATTAAAAAAAAAAAAAAATTTTTTTTTGCAAATTTGAGAGTCTTAGGGTGACGCGAGTGATAAGTGACAAAAAATCCGAGTGAAAAACGATTTTTTCACCCCGGGCCCCGGAAACTAAAAATACCCCCAATTTCTAGATCCGCCACTGTGTACGTGCATTTTTGAAAACCAGCTAAGTTGAAGTCATCAAGGTGGTAAATATGTTTAAGTGCCTTGGAAATTTGGTTGATTCTCATGATATTTGGCTCCATATGAGCATCCCATAACTCACTCGCAATATTATAAATGAATTTAAAAGCAACTTTTTTATTTTACTTGGTAGGAAATTAGTTGGTTCGATAAGTCCTACAATTGGTGAGATTTTTTGGGCCATTGAAGTCATGTCCCACAATTAAATACGCTCATTCCAGCACACATTAAATTGAAATGAAATGATTAATCCATTTAATTTCGAATGCAGTGGACAGACCAACGAAAAGCATAGAAACCTACCCTCAGTCTCGAATGTCTATTGTTACGTATCTTCTGGAACGTGACCCACGGACATCCGCTCGTTCCTGCTTCATCGCCATTCGACGAACAGCCGGGCAAAGGCTCGTGGTACGTATTTCCATTATTCAGGCTCTTCTTCACCTTCTGATTGAGCTGCAATTTCATCAACCGATCCATTTCCACGGTGTAGTGCTGCTCGAGCTCCGATGCCCGCACGGTCACTCCGCAAACAGGACAACAGAACGGATCCGACTGTTTTTTACGCGACCGAATTCCGCGTCCTTCCTCACCACACAAATTTTCCATGTTCGCCCGCACGACACAGCACTCGTCGCCAGAACTTTGCCTGCTTCACAGAAACAACACAGATCCACAGTACAACCTGCTGATCCAGATATCAAGCACTTTTTCTTTCCGCGTCGTTCAAACTAAAAAACCAAACACAGAACTCCCGAAACTTGCACTTTTCAGCTCATTATTAGATCGTAATCAGTCGCGGTATGCTGTGTACATGGAGTTGTTGTTTTGATAAATAGGGACACAGACGGGCGCCCCGATAAACACAAAATCTCAAGTTGCTAGTTTGTGGGAAATCATTTGACATCACTATGCACGGATTTTCGATTTGTTATCACGAGTACGCGACGAGCGGGGCGCACTTGTAGCTAGCTAGGATCGCGATGATTTCCCCCGATTCGACTGAAGGCCGCATCGAACGAACAACCGAAAATACAAGATTTTCCCGACACCGCGGTCCACAACAAATAAGAAGAAACCAATCAACGACAGCGACCGTAGGGAAATGTCAACATAACCAAGTGGCTATCAAAAAAAATGTCCAATGCGGTGTGAAGCTGGTCGCAATTGTTTAGGAGTTGTCCAACAGATGTTGAGGCTTTCCGCGTTTTTTGAAGGTAGTACGCGGAAGTTATGTAGCCAAAATATTCCAACTAAAAATTGAAAATTTTGTAATGTTTTCATAAAATGCGAATACGTGCCGAAGTCGAATTTCAACGTTTTAAACCTTTATGTCACACAAATAAAACTATTAAGTATTACGATGTTGTAAGCCACTGTACAGTTTTGACATTCCATTTGCATGGGTGCCAACACGAATATAACAAAATGAAAATTTTGAAATCAAACGAATTGATATGTGAATTGTCATAACGGAGACCCGTTTCTTCCTTTCTGAAGCGAAAACAAACAAATTTCGTGATTAATTTAAGACAATTTCCGGGTAGATTTGTTTAAAACTTATTTTTAGTGTGTATAGTGAATAAAGTACAAAATGGATCGGAAAAAGAAACGATTGTCGGTGAGTAACGAGCGCAGTTTGTGGTCAATGAGTATGAATAGGGTTGTGCGCATTTGACGTTCAATTTGGTAATTTTGTGAAGATGCATGGACATTAAACTAATTGAATGAATGAAACGTTATATTTCGTATTTTTATACGCTCCAGTATTTAGTGAGTGTTGGATATTTCTCTAGTAATCTACAAGCCAATTTCCTGGCGTCCTTTGAAGTTGTTTGCAAACATGAAGAGTGATAGTGTGAACAAATTTCCAGGATCCAACAAAGGGACTTTTTCCAATAACAGTGATTGTGAACCTGTTAGAGCAACATTCTACTTTCTACTTTTATGCGCGTGGCCGACAGTTGGAAGTTTAGAAAATCCAATCGAGTAAAGCTGACCACTCACTATCAAGCCGAACTTCAACCGATTGATTAATTGATTGATTGATTGAGTTTTGTTTTGTCCCGCGTTGTCTGAGCCACCATAAATCGATGTCCAAACTAAACCGAGACGGTTGGCTTGCCCAGGCCTATATCACCAGCGATTATCGACATACATATGTATGTATAGCATTTCCAGGTCAAATAAACAAAATTCCGAGACAAATAGATAAATTTCCGGATCAAATAGACAATTTTCCGGATCAAATAGAAAATTTTCCGGAACAAATAGACAATTTTCCGGATCAAATAGATAACTTTCCGGATCAAATAGATAAATTTCCGGATCAAATAGACAATTTTCCGAATCAAATATACAACTTTCCGGATCAAATAGATAACTTTCCGGGTCAAATAGATACATTTCCGGATTAAATAGACAATTTTCCGAATCAAATAGATAACTTTCCGGATCAAATAGACAACTTTCCGGATCAAATAAATAAATTTTCGAATCAAAAAAAAAGTTTCCGGATCAAATAAATGAATTTCCAAATAAAATAAATAAATTTCAAAATAAAATAAATAAATTTCCAAATCAAATAAATAAATTTCTAGATGAAATAAATGAAATTCCAAACCAAAAAAATAAGTTTCCGAATAAAATAAATAATTTTCCAAGTCAAGTAACTATATTTCCAAATCAAAAAAAATCTTTTCCAAATGAAATAAACAAATTTCCAAATCAAATAAATAAACTTACATAATAACCAAATAGTCTAATGAAATGAATTCATAAATCATTTATTTCCCAAAAAGTTTTGTGCTGCCATTAAAAAATTTAACATAAAGATTTTGAAAGAGATTTCAATGTAAGTAGTGCGATCATTAATAAGGAATTGGGTTAACTAGGCATCACAATGGAGTTTGTGCGTTTAGAGTTGGACAAGGTTGACGCTCCTTGCTCAAACCAACTCCACAAAAAGTATGTCATAGAATCTTCGAGAACGACTTATCAAACCCGAGAAAAGTTTTTATTAACGGGGACGGTTTCAATTTGCATCTTTGACGTCGACAGGCTCGATTTCCGCCTACTTAATTTACCCTAACGACAGTTCGCGTGTGTATGAGCTATTTGCTGCGATGAATAACGAGGACATTATTCAAGCTAAAATTAATTTTTCACTTTTAATACCGAAAGATCGCTGCCACTTAATGTGGAAAGTTTGGTCCGTTTTGGCAAGAAGTCTTGGTTTTTAGGAATAACAAAGAAAATTTAAAAAAAAAATAGCCGAATTATGCGCTATATCGGTTTATATTTTTAACTCTAAACTTCCCTATGCTACACCCGATAGAAAAGTGAAGGGATACGCGCGAGGACCCCTGGCAGATCATTATCGGGAACATACACTCACAGACTTAATGCAGTCGGAAGTTAGCAAAGTATCACCCCCGGATTGTACAAATTTTTATGGATATGATGACGCAACTACCAGCTTCTGCGGTTGGATAAACCGCAAAGTCAACGAATTTCAGAGATGAAAATTGTTTAAAAATATAGTTAGCCAAAGTCATAATATGATTATTTGCTAATACAGGGTGTTGCGCCTCGCATGGTAAACACTTTAATGGTAGACACTACCGGCCATTTGTGCAATTTGAGAAAAATTGACACCAAAATGGGCACTCTTCCTATAACATTATAGAGTTGTCGGAAGAAATAAAAATTTGCCACTCTCACAATCATTTCATACGAGATTTGATCTCGGTTTCTAAAACTAAATAACATTTCATATAAGGTAAGTCTGTCCAGGTTGGAAAATTAAGCATTACTTCAAAGATATAACGGTTCAAACTTTTTCAAAATCGAATTTTCATCGAAAACTCATATGATAATTTTACAACGGTAATTTAAACTTTGCGTGAAAATTCGATTTATAAATTTCTTTAAAGTTGGAAAGTTGTATTTTTGAAGTAATGGTTAATTTCCCAACCTGGACAAACTTATCTTATATGAAATTTTATGTAGTTTCAGAAAATGAGATTAGATTTCGAATTAAATGATTCTGGGAATGGTAAGTTTTTTGACACAAAAAAAAAAAAAATGCTAGAACTCTGTAACGGTCAAAGGTAGAGTGCCAGTCTACCAATAAAGTAAAATATTTACCATCTAAGACGGGACACCCTTTAATTTATATAGATGTTTTAAACAATTTTAATCTCTAAAATCAATGCAGTTCCTGTCCTGTTGCAGCGGCAGGCAACAACATCATCATATCCAGCACGTAATTTGTACAATCCGACGATGTTACGGAGGCTACTCCCTCCAGTATTATGTCGGTAAGGACATATTCTCGTCTGGAGTCGCCCAATGTTTGCCGTACATACGCTTTCACTTTCGAAAATACTTTTTCAATGGGGTTTAACATGGGTGAATACGGAGGCAAAAAGGTCAAGATTAAACCGGCACGCTGCAGAATTTCCTTCGTTTCCGCGCTTTTGTGTACTTTAGCATTATCCAAAATTATGATAGCGCCTTCCCAAGACGAATCAAGCTTCGCAACTAGTCCCCTCAGGAAAATGTTGAATTTTTCGGCGTTAACTGTCTCATGGGCCACGACGTTTGTGTGGATAACCTCCTCGTTAGTCACCGCCGCAATCATGCTAACATTTCTTCCACGAACTGTGGGAAGTATAACATAACATAACGCGTTCCTCGTCGAGATCGAGCCTGTTTGCGCCGGAGATGCAAATTGAAGCCACATTCATCAATAAAAATCATTTTTTGTCCGGCTTGTTGGCATCTTCTGGAGATTTCGATGGCATACTCTTTGCGAAGCTGGATAGTGCGTTCTGCGTTCATCCTATCAATCTCGAATGACGCCAACTTTAAAGTTATTTTTAACTTGCGCAAACCGTCGTCAACGCAACTCTTGCTAATATTGATTCCGATTTGCGCAAGCTTCCGACGAATGGCGTCAAGACTAATTCCTCGGTTCTGCTCTACAATTTCCTCTAGTTTCTCGAGAACATCATCCGTCAATATTTTGCGACGACATCCGCCACGAGATTTTTGTTGTAGAGAGCAATTATTTTTCTTGTAGGTGCGTAGTATTGTCGCCGCCGTATTCGGTTTAATTCTTGCTGCCGATGCTGCTTCCCTAATCGTTTTTCCATCTTCATAAACGGAAATTAGCAGCTGTTTTTGTTCCCCGCTGATCCGATTATAACGGCCCCTTCGTTGTTGCAGTGTCGCGGCGGGCTGCGATTGGTTCAACTGCTGGTCTCCTTCAGGCTGTGAGTCCGCTTCTGGTTGTGGCTCCCGTGTGTTGTGGTCTTGTAGCGTGCGCTGTTTCTGTCGCTGAGTACTTTCTCTGCGTGAACTCTCGATTGAAGTGGTCGACCCGCTATCTCCGTCATGCGGCTGGTAATCATCGCCTATCCGTGAGTGAAATTGCTTTTAGTAAACTGGGTTAAATTGATTTAAAAATATTTATTTGAATTATCTGTTGGATATCCGAAAAATTCCGCATAAATTACTTCCAAAAGTAGCAGGCTTAATTTAAAAAGAATTGTTTTCAAATCGACATTATTTATTGCTAAAATTGTTGTTTTAAAAGAATAGTTACGCTTTTTAGGGTTTTGTATAAAAACAAAACCCTTATGAAATCGGTCATGCGTCCGTCTGTCCGTCTGTCTGTCTGTCTGTCCATGAAATATCTCACGAACCGCTGAAGGTACATGCATGAAATTTGGTCGAAATATGTAGAAATACTATAATTCTCTGGAGAAAGCGATGCGTCGTAATAAGTCAACTTTAAGGGGGGGTCCCCATAGAGGGGAAATGAAGGTCGAAATTTTTTTTTCATTTGGTATAGGCAAGTGGGGTATCGTAAGAAAGGTACCGTCGAGTACATTCCATTTTTGGAATTTTTTTCAAATTTGAAGAAAGGAGAAAAGAGGGAGAGACATATGAAAATTTACAGAAAAGCGGCATTTCACTAGCATAGAAAACTAAAAATAATAGAATTTTTAAATCTCATCCAAAAAGGTTAATAATAGTACATTTCTATAGTTGCAGTTAGCACACCCCTGCACCCCTCAAGCACACCTGAGGCCAAAAATATTGATAGCTAATGATAACTAACATCATAGGCAATAATACCTCTAAGTTTCATTACAATGACATGATATTTAATAATAGTATTTTACATTGACTTAAAGTTATGCATTTTGACACTATCCATACAAAAAATACACCTACCGGCCTCACGCATAGATATGCGTGTACTACTTGCATGTTGTTTTTCGTAGTGCGAATTGCAGTTATTTAATGAACCAACTTTGGAAGGGTGAAGATTGGTAATTGGTGATCCTAACAATAACTATTCACACAATTAATTTTTTTAGGGTTTTGTGTCTTAAATCTTACAAAATCGGTCAAATACCTGTCTGTCCGTCTGTTCATAGAATATCTTACGAACGGCTGAAGCTGCACATATATTGTAATTCGGCGAGAATGTGTAGAAATGCTATAATTTGCTGGAGAAAGCGTTGTGTTGTAATCAGCCAACTTTAAGGGGGGGGGGGTCCACAGGCGAAATTAAGGTCAATTTTTTTTTATCCACTGGTATAGCCAAGTGGGATGTCGTGAGAAAGGTAATGTTGAGTACATTCCATTTTTGGCATTTTCTTGAGATTTATTGTAGAAAGGGGAACAGTGGAGGAGGGAAACATATTAGACCGTAATTTGTCCCCGCCGCCCTGAAGCCGTTACGCAAGTTTGCAATTTGCAATGTCGTCGTAACATGAATGGTTAAGCATCTCGAAGAGTAGGACAGTTTATCTCGTATACATACCATACATATCTATCTACAGCTTCTCGTATTAAAACTATTACTTTGAGAGGTGACAGATGCAGTCTTTTTGTGAATTGGCATGTAAGATACTATATCATGAGTAAGACATTTAATTATGGTGTTTTTATTCAGCTGAGTGGTACCAAGAAGAGCAGGGAGCCAATATTTAGATACCAAGATAAGCGCGTGCTACAAAACCCTCGAATTGCGGGCGTAGCCCTCTATATTCCGGTTTCATTTTCACAAGATACGGTTGCCAGCTTAAAATTTAAGCATTAAAAAAAGGCGTAACTAACATTTTCAACAGTGCTTAATTAGCACCAATTCGGCCCGAATTTAATACACTTCCTTCAATAAAGTCTGGTACTTTTGTCCGGTCAACTAAATGCGCTCTATAAACTCTCTCAATCAGTGCGTTCACGTTCTTGAGCGTTGCGGCTATTCAGCAATTGAAATGCATGTAAACGGAAAAAATCACTGATTTTCCCGTTCACGTGCATTTCAATTGCTGAATAACCGCAACGCTCAAGAACGTGAACGCACTGAATGCGATTCTCCACGTAAAAGACATATAGAGAGAAAAAAATCGATTTCCTTAGTTACATATTTGAATTTTTGCAGAAAATTACAGACCGCAAATTTATAAAAACGGAGTAATAAAAAAGCTACGCATGGTAGTACATACATTGTAATCCTAGAGATGCCCGTATATGGAAATCAAAAGCACATATAGTACATATAATGTTCACTAAATTCTCTGAAGTAATTACACTCACCATATGCGATCTGGTAAAAAATAAACATGCGAGTTTGTCAATTTGACAAATACTCGGCCATCATTGTATCGACAAATTGCGTTGATTTTTATTATTTACAACTTTAGGTAAAAGCGACATGAGGGAGAAAACAAAGGACGAGGCAGTGTAAGTTGTAAGACATCAAATTTCGCACGCCCATTTATTATAAATAATTTATTTTATTTTGCGAACCTAATTTCAGATGTTAGTGTACACATAAATGGTGATTATGTTTATTTCAATGTATGTACTACCTTTCGTTTAGTTTTGGAATTATTGGTATTTCTAACTTTTAAGGAAATTGACGACATTTTTTTTTTCAATTCACTTTATTTTTAAAAATCTCAACCACTCTCATAAAGTCATTGGCAAAAAATAAAGTACGCGGCTTATATCGATTATTTTCACTTTATTTAATACGGGCGTTCAGAAAATATGATAAATCATCTGATCCCGAACTGAAATCCGCGATTGACTCGATATCACTCATTTTCAGTACTTGGTAACACAATTGAACTGTCTTCGATTGAAGAGTACTTGAAGAATGTAGGAAATAAGAATTTAGTGAAATTAACTACACTATTAATAGTACATAGCTTAACTTCCAAAAGTGCGTATTGTAAAACTACCTGCTAGTAACAGTAATCGGAAGACCTTTTCCCATTTGCTTTTAATTAGGAACTTAAAGTCACTTACCAGGAACAAACCAGTTGCTAGAAATTCTGATTAAACCGGTAATAATAATGATTGAAATAATTGAATGGGTTGCCTCGTTTTATCTCGTTGCAAGAATTGTCATTTGAATCCTGGTTAGGAACACGCATTTAGGTCGTGAACATGTTCCGGAACAGCTCTCCAGAATATGTTTTAAATTACAAATGAACACAATTTATGCCTTCTATAAGATTCAACTAATCCCCACAAAATATTTTATTAATTTTTCTTTCTTTTGGGTAATTAATTTATTTCATTCGCAAAGTTAATAATTTCAAATGGAAAATAATTTATTTGACTTGGAAAATGATTTATTTGTTTTGGAAATTAAGTTATTTGACTCGGAAAATTATTTATTTGATTTGGAAATTTGTTTATTTCATTAGGAAAGTTATTTATTTGATTCGGAAATTTATTTATTTTATTTGGAAATTCATTTATTTGATCCGGAAACTTATTTTTTTCATTCGAAAATTTATTTAATTGATCCGGTAAGTTGTCTATTTGATCCGGAAAGTTATCTATTTGATTCGGAAAATTGTCTATTTAATCCGGAAAGTTGTCTATTTGACCCGGAAAGTTATCTATTTGATTCGGAAAGTTGTCTATTTGATTCTTAAAATTGTCTATTTGATCCGGAAATTTATCTATTTGATCCGGAAAGTTATCTATTTGATCCGGAAAGTTGTCTATTTGATCCGGAAAATTGTCTATTTGGTCCGGAAATTTATCTATTTGATCCGGAAAATTGTCTATTTGATCCGGAAATTTATCTATTTGTCTCGGAATTTTGCTTACTAGATCTGGAAATTCTATATATAAAGGGCTCATTCACAAAACATTGAGCAGCTACGTAGCGACATCTCCCTTCCATGTCACACGGAGCGACTGCTCCCTGTCACAACCGTCACACACCTGTTTTGTGAATACACCGGCTACATATCGAATTTGAGACAATCAGCTGACATGGTAAATGTCTAACAAACGGCTAACGGCTGTCTGTTTAAATTGTTTGGTTTGGCCGGGTTATACAAATATACAATTAATGAAAACACCACTCACCTTTTAATTGTAATTTTGCTGCAAAATTCCCGTAAAATAAGACGCAGGACGTTGTGTTGTCAAACACTCAAACACCCAACAATCGAATGACATATGACGCGCGCACCATCTGTGATGCGAATTGTGAAAACAAAGATGTATCACGCTCCAAGCCAAGGGAGCGTGGAAAATTTTCTATCAAAAGGAGAAGTAGCCGCTCAGCAACGGCTCCATGGAGCGATTGCATTCACCAGACATTGGGACAGTATCACTCCACAGCGCTCAAGAGGGGAAGGACCGCTCAGGGAGCGATGATGATTCCTGAATGCAGGCATTGTTAAACATTAAATGATTAATGACTTAATTAAGGGTCTATGCATATTTTCCCCTTTTTCATATTTTTTTTTCTTTTAGGCAATCAAAGATTATATGGTTGTTATGTTCCGTAGTTAAGCAGATGTTACATAAATCCGATTCGGCCACATTTATTCTAGCTAGAAATCTTTGATTTATACGCATGGTTTGCCAAAATTCTGTTAATCATTTTGACAATTTTGGGGCTATAAGTAAAATAGCCCCCATATACGATGCAATCCGTCGTCAGATCGATCTGACGATATTTTGATCGTCAGATCGATTGCACAGTGTATGTGACTATCGTTGACGATTTCACTGATCTGATGATCAAATTTTATCTGCCGATTTTTTGGTGCGATTTTACTGCAATCCGTCGGTCTGACGATCGATTGGATGGTGTATGTGATTATCGCATTCACTTGTCAAATTTTCAAATTACTCAACTATGAATTTGGGGGATTCTGATGATTTTAAATGGCTCGGCAATGGAAATATCAAATGTTTAGCATACGAAAATACCAAACAAATCCAAATAGTTAACAAAAATCAATGCAGGTTGGATTGGGGGGAGTGAATCATAACCTATATTTAGGGTTTTGTACTAAAAACAAAACCAATACGAAATCGGTAAAATGTCTGTCTGTCCGTCTGTCCATGGAATATCTCACGAACGGCTGAAGCTACATATGTACATGAAATTTTGTAGGAATATGTAGAATTACTATGATTCGCCGGAGAAAGCGAATCGTCGTAATAGGTCAACTTGAAGGGGGAGGTCCCCATAGAGGGGAAATGAAGGTCGAAAAATTTTTCTCGTTTGGTACAGGCAAGTGGGGTATCATAAAACGTGCCATACACACACCGATCGATCGGCCGATCCGTCGCCCGATATCGATATCGGCCGATGGATCGGCCTGTGTATGTGCTTATCGTTGACGATTTTTTTGACAGTTCCGTATAATTTTTGATCAACTGACATTTTGTGGCGATCCATCGGCCGATCGATCAGGCGACGGATCGGATAATGTATGGCGGCTATTAGAAAGGTACCGCCGGGTACATTCCATTTTTGAAATTGAAACGGGAAAAGAGAGAGGGGAAAATGTGTGATCCGAGTAAAAATTGGTGGCTGAAAGGGTAAAAATTGGTGGGAGGGGAGAGAAGTGGAGGGGGGAGGTAGGAGGTAGGAAATGAAAATCAATATTTTTTTTTCATTTGGTATAGGCAAGTGGGGTATAATGAGAAAGGCACTACCGAGTACATTCCATTTTTTGCGTCTTCATCAAAGGGGAAAAGAGGTAGAGGGAAAAATATGAGATCATAATTTGTTCCACCCCCTTACCATTTCGAGACCGTTACACTTAGAAATTTGAAAACATACAGGAAGGTGGCTTTCAACTACCACAGAAAACAAAAAAAATATGGAATTTTGATATCTTCTCAAAATAGGTTAATAATAGTATATTTCTATAGTTACAGGTAGCACGCCCCTGCATTTCTCAAACTCATCCGAGGTTGAAAATATTGATTGCCAACGATAATCAACACCATGTGCAATAATGTCTCCAAGTTTCGTAATAATCACGTAATATTTAATAGTAGTACATTCATTTAGATTTGGCCATTTTGATATCATAAATACAAAAAATGCACATAACAGGTCTCTTGTACTACATACTAGTACTACGAGTACAACAACATACTTGCATATTGTTTTCCGTAGAGCGAATTGCAGTTAACCATTTTCAGAAGGGTAAAGATTGCTGGGAGAGGAGGGGGGTATGCTGGTCGCTGACTCTACTTTCTATAATTATTCAAACAATTTATTTTCAATATTTTTAATGCAAACTTGCAATTTGCAATATCGTCTTAACTCCAAGAGTAGGACAGTTCATCTGCTATTGGCATGGGACACTACAAAACCCTCGGATTGCGGGCATAGCCCTCTATTTTCCGGTTTCATTTGAATTGTCATTCATTATCGCATCGCACGAAAATCGTACAGTGTATGTGCAGCGGAGATCGTCAGATATTTTGTGGCGATCCATCGTCAGATCGATCTGCCGATGGATTGCATCGTATATAGGGGCTAAAAACCTTGTTAAATCAAATTGTTTATAGAATATCCGGGAAAATTTTTGCAAAGAATTTTCCTTTGGATTGTGATATGGTTTTGAACTCTAAGTTCCAGTTATTCCTAATTATTGTCTTAATATATTTTAAGCCATCTTGGCTTGAGGGCGGGAGAGATGTAGGTACTCCTGCGAATCTCGCTATTTTCGCCGATAGGTCTGCCATCTCATGGAGATCAAAACCTACATGGGCAGGGGTCCAGATAATATGCACTTCACTGAGGGATATAATCAAGCTGTGGATTTCATGTATGAGATAGTGCTGTGATTTGTTGTTGAGCAACATATTGCATGCGAAAAGACTGTCCGTGAAAATGGCAAGTTTGAGAAATCGTCTTTGTATTGCTAACTTTACACACTCCTTGATCGCTCTCAGTTCCGCTGAGATGACGGATGTGGAGTCGGTGACCTTGAAAATGTGTGTTTCTCTTACATTTTTAAACAAACATGCAAAGCCTAATGTTTCCGTCAAAGGATGCGTCAGTGGCAGATATTATGAAACCATCTGCTCTTAAATCTTCTTCTAGGTTGCAGAGTTTTTGGAAAATAGGGATGTCACTCGGAAACTCCCTCTCTCTTGCCAAGATTTCCTTAAAATCAAGATTTATCGTGCAGTTCTGAGCAATGTTTCCAGGCCTATCGTTCTGGATGCGCTCAAAAAGATCCCTATATTCTCCGTAGCATGATGTTAAGCTGTTGTTTAAAGAGGAGTTGTTTTGGATTTTTTCATAGACATCGTTTTTACTGTTTTTGATTTTAATGATTTGCTTGGCAGTGCAGAGAAGGCTCCTATATTGTAATGGGAGTTCACCTAATACAGCATATATGATTTGAACAGGTGTCGTTTTGGCAAGTCCTAAGCATCTCCTAATGTTGTTATTTAGAAAAGCTGTTACCTTGTCATTAACATACTTGGGCTTGTTGTTAGTTGTTGTGATTCCATATTCCAGTTTGGAGCGAACAAGGCTTTTGTATAAGGCTTCTTCTTCGAAGGAGATAAGCCTCCTTTGAATCCTGATTCAAGTTTCAGTGCATTTGTTCCGGAGCTCATTTTTTTGATGGCTTCGTCATAGTGCTGTTTAACAGATAGAGAGGATGAGACTAGGAAACCAAGAAATTTCATGTTGGTGGTCTGTTGAACCAGTTCATCACCGATGGTAATGTTTAGATCTGTTCTTCTATTCCTGGAAAACCTGATCGTTTAGCTTTTACTTCTGTTTATGACCAGACCTAAGAAATTGCACCGTTCACCAAAAAGATTTGTTTTGAAGGTTATCGATCGAATCGCCTATTTTTTCTCCAAGAGAGATGATAACAAAATCTTCCGCAAACTGGAAAATGTGAATCCTGCTGTCAGAAATTTGGTGTAAGCTAGCTGTGTATAAGTTGAAGAGCGTGGGACTTAGGCAGCTGCCTTGTGGAAGTCCGTTTAAAATTTATACATTTTCAGCTCCCATTATTAAGACCCTTTTCTGAAGGAAGTTTATAATCCAGTGCATAAGATGGGATGGAATGCTATAATCTAAACATACTTGTTGTAGCTGAAGGAGATCAATCCTTTTATACGCGTTGGAGATGTCTACAGATATAGCTGTCACCTTGAAGTTATTGCTTGGGGCAATTTGAATCTCTAGCAGCAGCTCATTTAAGCACATCTTCGTCGATTTGTCTTTTCTATATGCATAACTGTGTTGAGGGATTATTTCATTGTCTTCCAAGAAGTCGTGTAGAACATTTTTAACTAATCCATTTAAGATTTTAGCAAAAACGTTCATCAGGGAGATTGGTCTATAATTTCTGATATCTGATAACTGTTTGTCTTTTTTGGGGATGGGGACTATTTTGATATTCCTCCATTCCTCGGGAAGACTTTGATTGCTCCATATGTTATAAAGCGCTTCAAAAACTTTAAGTAGAGCTTTATTATTTAGGTTTTTAGGTGCCCATATTATATACCATCAGGACCAGCTGCTGAGGAGCTAGACCTTTTTTTAAGTATCTTCAGAAATTCCTGGTAACAGAGAGAAGGAGGGTCCGAGTGAGTGGCTACCATTTGTATAGGGGTTGATCTGGTTAGGTATTGAGATTTGAGTAGCTCTAAAAAGCTGATGTTGTTTTCGTTGTTCCAAGAAGAGGTGCTGCGGCTAACAGAGCCAGAGATTGTTAATAAAGCACCAGAACTTTGTAACGGACAGTTTGGTGGGCATCCGAAGATGTCCGTGGGGACGGAGCCTTAGGTAGCATAATGACCGTAAAGGTCGGGCCGAACCATCTGGCGAAGAAAAAGGCCCCTCAACGAGCTAAGCAGCGGCCTATGCTAGCTGTAGCTCAGTTCGGGAGATGTGGGCGGGGTTTTCGCCGCTCGTTGCCCCTGTCCTTTACGTATTACAAAAATTCATAGGCCTGGGGAAGACAACACAAACAGGGGAGGTAAAATTGGGGAATGAAAAAAAAATAGTCGATAAGGATGGAATGGTTGGCCGACGGATCAGACGCCCAAGCGGTCGAATCTGGGTCCGGATGTAATGGGACCCTCGGCCTCTGGTTTCGTACCACCAACAGATCACTACTCATCAGGTGCTGCTTCGATCTGCCGGTGGGAGCAGCACAACCAGACCAGAATATGGTTCATTACAACTCCTTAGAGTTGTTAGAATTGCAGAGTTCATTTATTTTAGTATCCCACTGTCTTTTTTTGGCCTGTTTAATTTTTTCCCGCCACGTATGGTTTGCTGTTTGAAAGTTCTCAAAATTCGTCATATTGGGATTTACCAGGAAGTCCCTGTGCCTGTATGCATTGGATTTAATAACGAAATTTGTTTTTAATGAGTTTTCCCACCAGCCTTTGGGTGTTCTTGAGTTCTGGCTATTCAAATGAAAAGTGACTTATTTAATTTCACTTCTGATTTTGACAGAAATGTCTTCAACGGACGCGTTAACTGCCAGGTTGGATAGAGATTGTTGCAGTAAATGTCTGGCTACAAATCTTCCACTTCTGGTTTTAACTTGCAAGCTTTCATATTGGATTAAGGCATGATGGCTTTATTGCCAAAGTATTTTTGTTAAGAATAATTAACTCCCCGAAGGGCTGGCTGTCGCCCGGCAAAAAACTTGTTTTGCAAACTAGTCACTGGCGCTAGGCCAGAACAGTTGGTGGAATTCTATATCGGCTAGTAGCACGTTGTTATTTGCATTCGAAAGGAATTCGCGCCCATGTCGTGTTTGTCGGCCTATATAAGGCAATCCAACATCTGACTTGGTCGTTCCCGGTCACGCCTCTCCCACTGGTGCGATGCGCGAAGCCGAGGCGTCTGATGAGAGGCGCTTCGCACCAGCGGTCGAAACCGGCGAACACGAGTTGGGCTCCCTTCGGGGAGTTAATTATTCTTAACAAAAATATGAAGCGTGTAGTCCCACTCTGAACAGAGATGGGCGACGGCATGCTAAGTGCCATGCACGTTGTATGGTGACGATGGCTGCCGCCCGGCAAATTACCATTACAAAGATACCGCACTTCATACAAATTAACGCGGTGCCTAGTATATGCGTTGGTTCCCATAGTGCGTGTACAAAGATGAAATGTCAACTTACACCCATCAAAAGAAACGTTCTAGGCAATTGTCATTAGTGAAGTGTTGCCTTCTCTATTTCTCAAAAACGTGCCATACACACCCCGATGGATCGGCCTATGTATGTGCTTATCGTTGACGATTTTTTTTGACAGTTCCGTATAATTTTTGATCGACTGACATTTTGTGGCGATCCATCGGCCGATTGATCGGGCGACGGATCGGATAATGTATGACGACTATAAAGGCGATTTCCCTTGGAATTATTGGCACCGCGGGGTTTATTTGTATGAAGTGCAGTGTCTTTGCAATGTCTAATCTTTGATGAATATACGAATGCATGCAGAGAGCAGGGAGGGAATGAACAATACACAGTAGGCGCCTTTTTTTAATAGCCATGCAAAACAGAGCAGATTAAAGTTCCTTCCACACACATCAGTCACGTCACGTTTTTGTCATTTCCGAGAAGTATCAGTAAAAAAATATGTTTTCTTGAAAGTCAAATGGCGCTGTCTACACTGACAGTCACGAATCAGAACCGTCAGTCGCGCTGCAGTCAACGAACCGTCAACGGAAGATTTGTTATCAATTTTTCTTGTGTTTGGCTGACGTGTTTTTTATTTTGTGAAAGTAAAAATGGGTGACGATGAAAGATGACTGAATACAGTTTGAAAACCCTGACGGGTAGATGTGAATACAGCCGCTATTATGACTGAAACTGGACGGCGACGGTTCTGATTCGGAACGTTGACTGAACTGTGACGTGACTGACATGTATGAATGGACCTTAACATCACACAATTTCACTAACAGTTTGATCTGAGCTGCTCTGGATAGAAGGTTAGTGCAGAAATGCTGCTCCGTTAGCATTTTCACGTTTTGAAATGCAGGCGGCGCAGGTGTCGAAGTTTTCGGGCAGTTTACAGTTTGGGGAGCACTAAAAATTAATTTCCTCTCAATAAAATGTTCGTTTTGTGTAATTATATGGAATAGTAAACATACAAAACGATTTGTCGGATCGTATCTGTACTAAGGATTTAAGTTTCCTCTTGAAATTTGAGTTGACTTTTGCATGCTAAACTAAACCAAGACACACTCCCAGCAAAGACATTATCCGTCTTCACTACTCTAATCTGTTCTATAGCGCTTATCCTGCCCTACTCTGTTCTGTACAGAAGAAAAAAAAACACAGCTAGTGTGTGCATCTAAAATTGCTAGCCAATCATAGTTTAAATGAAAGATTAATTTTGAATGAGTTTTTTTTTAGAATTTCGGGATAATGTAATGTAAAATGTTTGTGTATGAATTGTGTATGCGTTGCGTAAGTGTAGTATTCACTTCGGAGAACTGGTTTGAGTATTTGTTCCATAGTGTGCCATTCTTAAATTTAACGAGTCGACAGCTATGTCGCGAGACCAGCTCTTTCACTCATTTTGATGAATTGTTCATAAAGAACGACTCGTTCATGTGCTACACATAACTACACCAAAACGAATTTTCGGTAATTTCATTTAGCGCAGTTGTTGTTGTAGTAGCAATGGTCAAAAGTTCGTTGTGGGAGTGTGTTACATGCTATAGTTCGTTGTTGTTGTTGTAGCAATGGTCAGAATTCGATGTGTTTGTCTGTTACATGCCAACAGTTTCGTCTTCATCCCCGGTGTCAAGGGATAGAAAGTTAGCTGCCTCTATTGGGTTCTCCCACAGCGCTCTTGGAGTCAAGTGAGTGGGCGCAGCTGGGCATTGAAAGATATGGTTTACGTCGTGAGGGGTTCCGTTACAAGCAGGACAAATGTTTAAGACGTCCTGGTCTATGCGAGATAGGTAGGAGTTCAGTCGCGAACACCAGCCTGACCGAAGTTGGGCGAGTGTTGTTCTCGTAGCTCTCGGAAGTCTTTCCTCTTCCTGAGATATCGTTGGTGGTATGGACGAGAGCACTGGATTCGAACCTAAGCTTGCTATTGACTTGTTGACCTCTTCACGTTCCTACAGCAGCCGGTTCTACGCACCGGAGCGACCCGTTTCACAACGGCCAAGAGCTGCCAAAACCCTTCAATGCAAGAAGGAAAGTGTGTTTGTGTGTTACATGCTATAGTTCGTCGTCTTCCTCGGTGTTAAGAGACAGGAAAATAGCTACTTCTATGGGGTTCCCTCACAGCGACCTGGGGGTCAGGTATGTGGGTGCAGCTGGGCAGTTGAAAATGTGGTCTACATCGTGAGGTGTACCATTGCAGGCTGGGCATGTGTTTGTGACATCCCGGTCAATGCGAGATAGGTAGGAGGTAAGACGCGAATACCAGCCTGACCGAAGTTGGGCAAGTGTCGTTCTCGCTGCTGTCGGAAGTATTCTCTCTTCGGGAGAAATGGCTGGTGGTTGTTCCGAGAGAACTACGTTTGGACTTAGTCCTGTAATTGATGATTGCACCTCCTCGTGGTGTATTGCTGCGATGGATGATCTGTATGCGTCGTTGTCAAAGGGAACCCTTTTGTACCTCTGGACATCTCTTTCGAGGTCCCTCAGATCACGCCTGACATGTCTTGGTGGCGGCGTCTTGTCCATTTCGCACAGTAAAATCTAATGGCTGAATTAGACAATGGCCCATCACCGGCCATTGTCATCGTTTATCTTGACGGATAGCGGTTAGTGGCCGTGGAGGCTGACAGAACATGGCTTTGAAAGCAATTGCGAGCTATTCTCTGACAGCCATTATCTCGACTCTACGCTATCCGTTAAGATACACGATGGCAATGGCCAGTGATAGGTCATTGTCTATGTCTCCACCAGTGGGGTGTAAAAGCTGTAGATATACAGATCATGCTGTTCTTATAAAGTTGTTTTCTGGAACGTTCATTTATTGCTGTATGACATGGCGATAACAGAACCAAAAAAGTAAAACAAGAGCACATTTATCAATTAGTTGCTTCTCACTTCAGTAAGTCGGTCTGCGTTAGGAAATTAGTCTAGTGTCTAGTTTTAGTTGAGAAGAATAAAAAGTCTTACGCTTGCTATAAACAGCATTCTACCATTTTTTCCCCTAGAGTTTGAAGAGAACCAATCCCAACGATGGCACACCAACACAGTCTTTTTCAAAATCTCTTCGTCGCGTCAGTTTTTCAAATACAAATTGTGTCAAGTAAGTAATGAAAATATTGTTCAATTTCCAACTCACCAATAAACTACCATCACAGAGAATTTCTGGTCGGCGAAGACAGACTAACAATTTGGGGTACATCGTACGAGGAAGAAGATGGAAAAAATCCGGCAGCTGCTGATTCAAACGCTCACTTAAACGCCGCGCTCAATGATACATCGAATACAAGCTTCGATTGGAAGATGCCACAGACAAAGAGACAAGTACACCTCGATGTACCGGAACACGACAAGGAAAATTTCGTTTTTAAACTAACCAATGAAACACTGGATGCCACAGATCTCCCGAACGTTACAGCCTCATTCGACTATCGCAGTTTCAATGAGTTGCCGGATATCACGTTGAATTCGTTCGAGGAGAAGAAATTCCGTTCCCGAAAAGAATCGCAAAAACCCAATAGTCTAAAGCCTGCCACAACAAACATTTCGCAAAGTATTCATTGCAGCTTCCTAACCGAAAGTGATCGCCAAATGTTGAAAGGCATTCAACCGATTGCCGACGATGTCGATAATACGATCAGGATTGATTGGTTTCACAATCAGTTGGATAAGATCGGATTTGATAATATCGAGACGAATTGGACGAGGGATCCGGTTACGCAGACGGCGAAAAGTAATGATTCGGATGATATGGAGGTTTATTCAGAGAAAAATGATGAAATCGGTCTAGAGAATGAGAAAGGCTCCAGTAATCAACCGAATAAGGCGAACACAAGAAAAACTATCGTTTTCCAGGACGGAGATGATCTTGAGCTTGACTTGCCGCCTGTTGTATCGGAGAAATTTACAGAGCCGTGGCCAAAAAGGCAGACCATAATACCGCAGGATGATAAAATAAACATTGATAGTCCAATCGATAGACAGGACGAAGGAAAAGATGTTTCAAAACATTCCCCTACGCACCTGTCATCCAAAATCCGCCAAACCATGCATTTTAATAACGAACAGATGATGGTTGAAGAAGCACAAACTGGGCCTAGTGTGAAGCAACCATCGTTGAAAGGAACCACGACGTCGTCGATTTCCGCACAAAAAACCGCCACCAACACACGACAAACAATTCTCTTCAACGATGGCGAAATTATAGACGCTATTTCGGATGATAACGGGAAGGGGACGTCTATCCAAGTTAAGGAAACTAAAAACGTCCGGAAGACACTAGTCTTTAGAGCGGGCGAAGATATTTGCGATATGAGTTCCGCTCTAAATGATCGGGATGAAGCAGCGGATAAACAATTGACAGCAAATATCTTCGCCAAGGGAAAGACGTTGCAAATGACGTCAAAATCACGCCAAACCATTCTCTTCGGCAATGGCGAAAGCATGAACGAAATTGCCAGTCCACCCATTGATGTTAAGCAACAGAATGATCGGGAGGAAGCAGCGGATAAACAATCGACAGCAAATATCTTCGCCAAGGGAAAAACGTTGTCACAATTGACGTCAAAATCACGCCAAACCATTCTCTTCGGCAATGGCGAAATCATGGACGAAATTGCCAATCGACCCATTGATGTTAAGCAACAGCAGCCACCATTGGGATTTTCCAAGAAATCACGCAACACTGAAATATTCACGTCTGGTGAAGATATTTGTGAAGAATCGCCTAAAACCATGATTAAAAATACACCCATGAGCCAAACGCCCGCATACCCGCAATTGGAGGCCAAACGCCGTCAAACTGAAGTCTTCAAAAATCAGGCGATTCTAGAGGAAACGATGTGTGATAAGAACGTTCCAGTTACCGTTAATCAGGAACGTTTGAAGACATCTCGCCAGACGTTCGTTTTTACAGCCGGCGAAGATATTCAAGACATCAGCATGAATCAGCGGAATTCGCCGATGCAACAGGAAAGAAAGCTGGCGCCAAATTGGCCAGGATTGTTGAATCAGTCGCCTATAAAATCTCGCCACACGGAAATATTCCGAAACGATGAGATTTTAGAGGAAACCATGTGCGGCAGGCCGGACGACGAAAAGCGGCCACCGGTTGGGCAAGACCGACCGCCATTACGACGTCAAACGGAAATATTTACATCAGGCGGAGATATTCAAGAGATCGACATGGAAGATTGTAATGCTCATTCAACCGAGAACATAGCATTACAAAAGTTTTCTTCAAATCGGGCCGTTTCCGTACAATTGCCGGCCAAGTTGCGTCACACGGAAGTCGTTCGGAATGATGACATATTAGAGGAAACGCTATCCGAAAAGCAACAACCAACAACAGCAACCGTAGGCAAAGAACGATCAGCGAAACAATCTCGACAGACTGAAATATTTCAAACTGGCGAAGACATTCGCGATATTAGCATGGACGGTGGGGCCTATTCTGCAGGACCAAATTTCTCTGAGCAACAGCAATCGCCAGCGAAAACACGACAAACCGAAGTATTCAAAAATGATGAAATCATCCCCGAGAGTCGACAGCGTCTAAAACAGTCCCGGACAACACAAATTTTCACGTCGGGCGAAGACATTCAGGAAGAGAAAATCAGCACTGTCGCTGGCGAAAGCCGAACCGTCGAAATGACGTGGCCGGCTCCATGCATCAAATCGCGTCAAACGCACATCTTCACCCATGATCAGATACTCGAGGATTCAATCTGTGATCCGGTGTTGGCTGCAAAGACATTCGGCGGTGAACCACAAAAATCATCTCGTCCGACTCAGATTTTTCAAGCTGGTGAGGCGATCCAAGATATAAGCGTGGTCGGAGGAGACACTGAACAGAGAAAAATGCCAAAAACGCCCGACGATAATAATTGGTCGATCCGTTTGCCTGTATCGCCGAAATCTCGCGAAACCAGCCTCTTGAAAAGTGATCCATTACAGGAAACGATGAGTGGAAAGAAAATGGGACCATTGCAACGAGCGCGTCAGACACAATTGTTCGCGGCCGGCGAGAACGATATCAGCACTGATGAAAGTCGTAAATTTGCACACGTGAACAGTAGAGTGCTGACAGCCAACCGATTAGACCGGTCCATTGGAAATAACTCGCGTGCTAGGTCAATTTTTGAGGATTCCGCGAGAGAAATGACGGCTGATACGAATACAACAAAAAGCATATTGAGAGCAATGGGAGGCCCACTAAGCTATTCGCGCAGTTTCCAAATAAACGAAGATACTTGCGATATGAGTTTAGGAAAATTGCGGAACCAATCGACTGGTGCTTCTCAACTGAACGACAGAGAATCGGACAAGGTTCCGAGTATATTGCAAAAATCCGTAGACAGGCCATTCGCACAGGTTTCCTTGTCATCATCGTCGGTCACAAAACCACGACAGACAATCATTTTTGATAGGGGCACAGCAATCGATGAAAGCTTAAGTGAGCCGAGTAATAGTAAAAAAGGCCTAGCCATCTCACCGTCACGGAAGACCCAAATTTTCACAAGCGACGATCCTATGAAGGATTCAAACATCATGTCTGGGGAGCATGCTGAAAGCGGGCCTAACACGTCCTTCCAGTTTACCAAACCCGAAAATATGACCAAGAGTCGTGCATTCGCTGCCGTTTCGAATGAACCCTCGAATGTCCTCTATCAGACGTTGATTTACAATAACGGCGAGGACATTTGTGAGATGAGTATGCTCGCGGATGAACAAGTGCCCTTGGTTGAGAATTCCAATCAAAGTCATGCCCCGTCTGAGACGACACTAACTAAATCCGGGCCACTCTTTTTTACGGCTCAAACAGAGCGGCAACAACAGACAGCGACTAGAACTCAGCCGCCAGTAAAGAAGGCTCGTCACACACAGCTTTTTGCCAACGAAGGCATTGTGGAGGAGACTTCGTACACAGAGATGGCGTGCGAACAGTCTACGCAAAATACTTTACGTGAATCAGTCATCACTCATAGCAACCAGAAGCTGGTCATTAAGTCGGAATCAACTCGAAGAACCTTTGTATTCGCGGGGGAAGACATCGAGACTGAAGGCACGACGCACGGAGCTGCCAAAGAACAGTTAACACAAAACTGCCATTCCCGTCGAAGAACTCACATATTCCAGGATGAGGAAATTGCTATTGAAGCGGATGAATCTGTTGTCGCGAGGGAGACTCCAGCGCGTGAAACCGTTTTAGTCGACAACACAAAATCAGCGGAGAGTCAAGCACGACCCTGTAAGCCTGACGTATTGTCGCACCATAAAGATGTTCGCAAAACATTGGTTTTTGCAACGGGTAATGACATAAAATGTGAATCGCCCGAAATGGAAATGGTCACCCAATCAAAAAGCGGGTTCCAAATGCACAACCCACATAAGAGCATTACGTTCCGCAGCCAAGATGACCGCATGGATCAAACGCTAGGATTCGTTCCTTTATCGGAGGAGTCAAGTCAATTTATCGACAATGAACCATCAAGCACGCAGCAACCCTCTCATTATGAGAATAACTCGGTGACAACAAATGACATTCGTCTGTTCAGGAAACGGTCAGTGAATTTCAATCGAACCACACCGTATCCAGCGTCTGAAAGAGATTTGCCAACAGCCGACAGTTCGCCGGCCTTCTCGGCCAATACGACGGCAGCTCTGGGCAACTTGGACGTTAATGCAATAGCTGGCGTCGGATTCCAGGCGGAGCTTGAGAAGAACGCTATGCTCCGGAAATATTTCAAAAGTGACTATGCCGAAGTAACTGTTGATACAATACGCTTCTCGCCAAGCGTCTATATGGGCGAGGATATCGAGAAAAGTCATATTGATTTGGTCGAATCGTTCGATTCAACGAATCCAGAATCCGAATCGCTCGACTCACCCGAAGTAATCGAGCTGTGTGAAGCGTCTGTAATGATTGTCAATGAAACTATTGGCCGCGCCACTAATATGACTTCAAAGGAGACCAAGGAACAGCAACAAGCTGCTCTCTGTCGCAAATGTAAAAATTGTCGACTAACGATTCTCAACGATTCAACGTGGCCCGATTTGAAATTGGAGGTAGTCAAGGAGAAGCCAAAATTAAATTTCGACATGATCGAACGATTGCAAGGGCGGACCAGTATTCGCGATGTGTTCAACGAGATTCAGAATCGACGCCTTTCGTTGCAGTACTCGTTCGATTCGGCCAGTGCCGATGAGGAGACAATGCGATTTCCGGAGGTGCCATCCATGGAGTTTTTACTGGACAATTATGCCGACGAGTATGTTGAAATTAATATGCTGAAATTAATGTTGAATTTTGCAAGAATCGTATTTTTATTTTCCATGTCCAGGTTTAGAAAAAAGCTCGAAGAAGAAGAGGATGATAAATGCAAGTGCGTTGAACCGATATTCCCCTTGGATCAGCCGTTCAACTTTTTATTCAAAAATCGCCTGGAGACGTGAGTTATTCTAGTGATAGCGGATTAAGACACCGAATAATTATACGTTTTTATTGTTTTAGGGAGAATTGTGACTGGCACATGAATGATATGCATCTTCCAGCTGGGATTTTGGAGTGTCACAATAAAACTGTTCGAAGTATTTGCATCGTTGTTAGGTGGTCTGAAGATGATCTCTATAAGCCAGGCATTAGTCAACTGGAATTCAAAAAAGTTTATGTTATGAAATCGCCACTTTACAGTAAGTAATTATTTTATTCAGAGTTCTAACATTTTTACTGATGACATCAGGAAATTGTTTGTTAAGGACATACTGTTTGCTTACCAGTCAGGTAAGTCGACTGAAACTGCTCTACACTGTTTAGTTGGAGAAATTGAGGCCACCCTTTCAGTAAAGGAGACGGCAGTTTGTGCCTTTTTGGATATCGAAGGTGCTTTTGACAACACATCTTTCTCTTCATTGACTGCTTAGAGCAAAGGGAGCGGATGAAATGACGGCACTATGGATAAAAAGGATGCTATCATCCAGAAAGGTCATCACAGAGATAGGAGACTGCACTTTAACAGCATGCAAGGAGGGGTACTATCTCCTCTCTTGTGGTGCATCGTAGTAGACAGCTTACTGTGGAAGCTTACAAAGATGGGATATTCAACTCAGGGATATGCCGATGACCTGGTCATAACAAGGAAAGTTTGAAGAAATTCCAACGGAAATTCTTCAATCGGCATTAAACACAGTACAAAAATGGTGCAATGACAACGGCCTTCGAGTCAATCCGGCTAAGGCGGTTGTTGTCCCCTTTTCGAAGCAAAGAAATCCCAGACAAATGGGATGTCCTACAATGTACAACTCTCCTGTGCTCCTGGCGGATTCCGCCAAATACCTCGGTGTTACTCTAGACAGGAAATTACTCTGGTCGGAACACCTACAGACAATATCGGACAAAGCCATTAAGGCCCTATGGGTTTGTAGGCAGTTTGTGGATAAAACTTGGGGAACATGCCCTCGCATAACCCTTTGGATCTATAAGGCGATTGTCAGACCAATTATTGAATATGGAGCTGTTGTTTGGTGGAAAAAATCAACCACCAAAGATGGCAAAATCAAACTGGGTAAGATTCAGAGACTAGCATGTCTCACAGCAACGGGGACTATCCGCAGCTGCCCGACTGTAGCTCTTGAAGCGCTACTCGACCTCCAGCCGCTTCACATTCACATAAAGGCGGAGGCAAAAATAGCAGTAGCAAGACTAAAAGCTTGCCAGAATTTCCTCAAACTAAACCCTGAACAAACCAACTGGGTAAATGAGGATCACGTATCTAGTATGCCAGACCAGACCAGACCATTTAGCTAGGGAGCTTTGCTTCAAACTTTCATTCTCAACCGAAATATGGAGTAGAGAGGATTGGAATCTGAAACTCGACACCCTCCCCTCAAACGTTGTTACGTGGTACACAGATGGATCTAAAACGGAAGAGGGTACAGGGGCGGGTGTCGTAAGTCCGTCTCACAAGATATCCATTCCAATGGGAAAGTACGCTACGCTATTTCAGGCAGAAGTTCATGCAATCGAGACTTGCGCGAACACATGCTTAGCAGCTGGATACCAAGGCAGGAATATTGCAATCTTCACAGACAGTCAGGCGGCCATCAAAGCACTAAGTAACTTCTCCGTCTCGTCGAAATTGGTGCTTAGTGGTCGTGAAGCCTTGCAAAGATTAGGCTCCGTAAATAAGGTTACCATTTACTGGCTCCCCGGACGCGCCGGTATCCCAGGAAACGAAACAGCTGACGAGTTGGCCAGGGGAGCTTCTGCAACCCCACTCGTCGGTCCAGAGCCATACTGTGGAATTCCCTTGTGTAGTGTAAGACGGCACATCAGGGAATGGGAACACTCAATAACCATCGCGCACTGGGACAATACCCCTGGTCTTAGACAGTCTAAGCTGTTTATAGCTGGCCACTCACGCAACCGTACCCATGAACTGCTAAGACTGCGCAGAAACCGGGTGTGAATTATTTGTGGGCTCCTCACGGGTCACTTTACCTTGAGGGGTCATCTGCATAGAATGGGAATTGTCTCTGAACCCAAGCTTTCGCTTCTGTGAGAACGAAGATGAGACTTCCCAGCACATTCTCTGTGACTGTTATGCACTTCATCTCCGCCGCTTGAAATGCTTCGGCGATGCATTCCCTGAAGCGGAAACGGTTGCCTCACTAACACTCGAACAGCTGAGCAGATTTGTTGGGATGATTGGTCGCGAAAATTAGTCAGATCACTAATCTGCATGGACTCCAGGGTGTAGCACAATAGACTTCCGAGTCGCAGTGCCCTCTGGGCCAACTGCTCCCCATCTAATCTAAGGACAAGGACATACTGATACTCACCGCTCAATAGCTGATGGAGGATGATTGTATGGATTTGACTTAATTATCATTATTATTTGACATTTTGAACACATCATTTTGGATTCGCTTAATAATTATTGTACAATTGGGTTTGTGTGATGAGTGCATGCGTTCAACTTTGAAATATTTTTTAGACACATTTCTACACATTTAGTACGGATTTTTCCCACAATTCTAAAGGTGGACACACATAAGCGTCCATTTGGACGCGAGAAAACATGGGCGCACTACGAATATCCCCCATCCAAATTTCAGGGACACACACTGCAATCCAATCCATCGCGAGTCAGACGTCAAAGTTCGATGACGAACTCAATTTTAACTTATCCGATTTAATTTCACGCATCCTCAACTGCATTCCAAAGTACTGCATAAACATCTTGGCGGGCGCCAACACGTAAAAACGTTTTCTTTGTTGCTATTTAACCACCAACACGTAAAAACGTATTCTTTTTCGCTATTTAACACTGACAACACAAAACATAAACAAAATTTGACTCCGTTAAGATCGGGTTTCGTGCACAAACATCGAGGTAGTCGGGTGGATTTTGGCCAAGTTGAATATCCAACTTGGATTGCGATGGACTCTGGAGCTCTCAACTTGATCCCCACACACTACGAATTTTGGATTGGACGCGGGACAAACTGGATTTTGGACGTTAGTGTGTGGCGACCTTAATATATACTCATTTGCCGTAATTCCACGTGGCTTAGCTGACGTTTCGTTGGCTTAAACCAGTTTCGGATGATGATGATTTCCGTACATAAATTCTTTTTGAAATCAAAAAACCGATTCTTTGTCTTATCAATTAATTCATTAGCGCCTGGCTGGCGTATTCTCGGCCCCATTGGCCGGTTTTATACCCGCAACGGATGCAAGCATCAAGTTGGCGGGTGTGGATGCCTTGGGCAGGTGTTACGCAGTCATCCTGATCCTAAGCGAATGTTAGTGGAGGTCGCCGAGCACCTTCCGTACAATGCACAAGTATGCAGAATAACGTGTTCCCGCATAGTGTCAATCAATATGTGCGGCAGGTTCAATTTGGTGAGGGAAGTCAGAAGGTCTTTGGGTATAATACCGGTAGCCCACAATATTACAGGCTCTATTCGTACACTGTCAAGTTCCCAAAGTTGTTTGATTTCTTGAGCCAATGCACTATAGTTTGCCCTTTTCTCCGCATGCTTTTTCTCGATGTTGCTATTATGGGGAACCTCTCTCTCTCTCTCTCTCTAATTGCCTTGACCCCTCCAGGGGCATGGGCGCGTCAACATCTCTAGCATTTCTATGCCTTGTTGACGTTTCAATAGCATATCTACTTTTCGGAAGTGCAGTTGCTAGCATACACCTATCCGCGCCGTCTTTATACTGACAAGCTCGGAGCACTGTGAGACTTCTATTAGTACTCACAGGCAGTTTTTGATCGCGTCGAGATTTGATCTCCGAGCTCTAGATTAGTATCGTAGAGCGGTGACCGAACGATCACGGCCACCGAGCGCGACATTATGGGGAATAACAACATCGATTATGTAGGTAGAGCGATTCGACTTGTCGACTAGGAGTACATCGGCTTTGTTGTGAGTGGGTGGTCACTTGGCGATCCCAGTACATCGTGAAGCGATTTCTGTCAAGCACTGCTTGTGGAGTGTACTGGTAGATCGGTACGGTTTCGTTGATCAGCCCGTGCTTGTATGCGAGGTGTTGGTGGATTAGCTTGCATACAGCATTGTGTCTGTCCGTGTACTCTAGCGGCGCAATTACAGGACAACCAGAAATGAGATGATCAAGTGTTTCCAACACCGAACCACACATTCTGCATCGGTCGTCATCCACCCTTTGCTTGCATATATGCTTAAGATAAGCACGGGTGGGGACCACGCCATCCTGAATTGCAACCATCGATCCTTCTGTTTCAGCAAAGAGGTACCCTGCACGAAGCCACTTGATAGACAGATGAAGATCGACAAATGGCTGCCAAAGGCAACTCGCATGTTTACCATGCCTTTACCTTTCATTTGTTGATCTTCACTTGGTCTGACTTTACTAGACTCAAAGGAGCAAATGATTGATGCGTTAAGTTGAGTGGAGTTAAAACATCATCTACCTTACAGACAGCATCATGCAGAGCACTCGATGTTGCTTTGCCTCTGAAATAAGTGCGAAGTGAGTTGACTTGCTGATGATGTAAGTTCGCAATGTCAACTAAACCTCTACCTCCGATGTCACGAGGTAGACACATTCGCTCCACTGATGATTTTGGATGTAGCATTCGGAATTTGGCCATCAAAACACGTACCCGCCGAAGATGTGACAGACCATGGGACTATTCCGAATGAGTAGGTCAGTGAAGGAATGACATATAGGTATAAGTTGATCGCTCTTATTTATAAGAAATGCGTCGCTTCCCGAATATAGTAGTTTGATGTCATCTAAGTACATCAGGTGAGTCAGCTCGAATTTGGAAAACATTCCAAGAAGACCATGCTTGATCGTATAGCCGCACTGTGTAGCCAAATTCAAAAGTGATGAAAGGGGGTTCAGCGCCATGCCGAACCAGAGAGGACTCAAAGAGTCTCCTCGGATATAACGGTTGGGAGAGCATATTACCTTCAGTTGATGGCGCTGATAGTGTTGTGCGCCATTCTTCCATCACTTTTGTTAGGAAATTGATTAGAGCAGAATCTACGCGGAACATGTGGAGGACCTCGATTAGCCAGCTATGGGGGATACTTTCAAATGCTTTGGCGTAATCGATATAGCAGCAATACAGATTCCTGGGATTACGCGTAGCTTGTCCTACCACAACCGAGTCGATCGTTAGTTGTTCTTTGCAACCCCTAGACCCGACTCGGCAGCCTTTTTGCTCCTCGGCAAGAATTGTTCTGCATGAGGTGCGTATAGATCCTGCCACTAATAATGGCTGTAATATATTTGTACAAGCAGGTTATAGGCCTCGTTTCAGCAGGGTTCTCCACTGTTTCCCGTTTGGGTAACAAATAGGTTACACCTGCTGTGAGGAAAGGTGGAAAATCCCCAGGCCTATTTATCAACAGATTTATCTGTTGTGCGGCCTGACCACATACACTCGGGAACCGCTTATACCAGAAATTCTGCAATTTATCAGGAACAGGTCCCTTCCAATTTTTGGACCGCTTAATAACTTCGCGGTCATCAGATTCAGTGACCTCGGCGAAAATCATACCAGGCAACCTGGCATGGCGGGTATCTTCGGCAGTGATCCACTCAGTATGTTGGGTGTGTTGAGCGGCAGTTTGCCAGAGTCCACCCCAATATTGTTCCGCGTCAGCCACTGAGAAGTTAATAGTAGGGCTGGCTTGTTGGTCCTTATTGATGGTCTTGTAGAAGTTCCGCTGGCTTTTGGTGAAGGCAGCATTCTGGACACGTCTGAAGACGCTCAGCATGTATCGACTGCGAGCTTCTGCTTTAGTGTGTCCAGGACTTCCACCAA
The DNA here is from genome assembly GCA_964017055.1 of Chloromyia formosa. Taxonomy (NCBI): domain Eukaryota; kingdom Metazoa; phylum Arthropoda; class Insecta; order Diptera; family Stratiomyidae; genus Chloromyia; species Chloromyia formosa. Next base: position 14,896,874 of record OZ024817.1, read on the forward strand.
AGGAGTTCCGGAAGGAGCGGCATATTTACATTTATTTTTTGCCGGCGATGGATTGAGTCAATGGGCCAATATCCTGTCGTAAGGAATCTCTCTTCCGCTCAAGACGAATCTTCCAGGCTGGATCTTGTTTTCGTCTCACGCCGACAACGTTATCATCGATCCTCTGACCATGTAATCTAATAGCTGCCACTGCACCGCAAGGGATTGCAGTTCCAGTAACGTCATTTCTGAGCATAGTGTGGATGCGATTTTGCTGTCGATTTGAGAAAGAATATCAGGTGTTGCAGTGGCTGTATGTAATCTGGGAATGCCAGGTTCGCACAAGCCATCTATCTCCTGATATTCTAAGCAAGCTCTTTAATATTCATCGTGAACTTGAGTAGAGACTTCCACACGGCGTTGAAGTAGTGTATTTCTTCTAGTGTTGTAGGTACTCCTGTGCGGGACAGAGTGACGTAAGGGTGGTGGGGATGCCACATCCAGCCCTGCTGACTCTTGGTTTCGAGTTGCCTCCTTAATCTCAAGTCGAATGCTTTCCCTTGTCGTCTTCGGTATTGCCCTCCTTCGCACAATGAAGCGGTATTGATCTGAAACCCGCTGCATTGACACATGTGGAAATCGCTCGACGAACCTCTGATGTAGCAAGGCATGATATGATGTTGTCCCTTGTGAGAGTTCGATCTCGTAGAAGGCACGGATGATAAAAAGGTTCATTTCTTCTGTCCATTTCATCCATTGCCTACGCGAGCCTGCAGCTGTGGTCGCCTGGATGCCAGGCGAAACAGGTGCTGGACCAGTACGCGTCCTACCGGTGCGTGCGGGTGCACTCGCGGCAGTCGGTCTCCTTCTGGTTGGTGGGCGCACGCCCGTACGCCCATTTACCGCTGGCGACTGCCTCTTCTACAGCGGGGAAGCCCTCGCCGGAGGTCGCGGCTCCCTCCGACACTTGGGCAGATATCCCTGTCCGTCTTCTTCTTGCCATGTTTGGTGTCTGCATGATTTTACTTTCTCCCATATGGGATTTTTCAGAGCCCTGTTAGCCGTTTTATAATGTTGCCCGGGGTGCACGTGGCTTAGGATGTTTTAGCTCGGACGTAGGGTTGGCTTTCTACATTCCCTGAATTCTCAGGGAATAGTAATAATAAAGTGGTAAGACAAAGAATCCGTTTTTTGATTTCAAATTTAATATGGACTATCACAAAGTGTAAATATCGTCAATCGAGTTTTTTAAATTCTTTTTATTTTTTCTGTTCCAGGAAACCCATCGATATTCGAAAAGATCGTACAAAATCAAATACTCTTAACGACACCCTCGGATCTAACCGCATACTGCAACAACAGCAATAATTTATTCTCTTTTCTGAAAGACATGCACAGCATGTGTGCTGCATCGCATCAGATCATGAAACAATTATTGAAAGCAACATATGCCAACAAGGGATCCATGAAATTCGACGAAAGGTAAGTTCACAAAATATCAGAAATAACGAAGATTAAAGTTTAACCTTGACAAAGTCTTGCAAATTACTCTCTTATCATTTGCAGTGGCAATTGTATAGCAAGAAAAGTCATTTATAGATGCAGCGAGACAGTCGCTGGACGGAGAAAAATCGAATTTCGAATACGTATAAGAAATATTGAGGAAATTTCTTACAAGGACATTTTATTGCCGCCACAATCGTATTTTACGGACAGCATTCGGCAACTTCCAACCGGTGTGGATTTTATAAATTCATTTTTTAATAATCCCGTGCAGTATTTACGGTCATAAGTTAGGCTTTTAGTGTTATTTATGTAGAAAATGTGATGCATGGGATTTTTTTCTAAGAAAAAATTAATAAATAATATCGTTTTTTTACTATAAATGTTTTTATTTTAAATCAGCTAGTCCCATCTAGTGTTCGCTTCGCTCACCATTTGACAATAATCCCGGTTATATGTGATATACATAATTTGTTCCCCGCTTACTCAACCCCATGACGATGAGGCTAAACTTGAGCTTAGAAAATATCGGGAGCGACCCGGAAAACCAGACCCGAATGACGAAACAAAATATGGCATGTACCATCAGCTGTCACTCCCAGTCAAAACTTTTCCTATGGATAATGGCTATCCATCAAAACCGTTTCAGCAAAGCTGGAAGCAATAACACTACAAGATGCACTTGTATCGACCAACCTCAACCACTCACTGTTTGACCAAGGAGCGTGATTGCTGCGTATGGCCGGATGTCGTATTGCGGACAGTCCGTCAGGATTACTTCGCAGTATCGATGATTGGCCAGCACCTTTTTCCAAAATCGCCGGCAATGCAAGGTAGAGCCTTTTGGTCGACGAGGCTGAATTTCTTCGGTGCTGAAGATTCGTTGTCGAGCTGCCAAGTAATCCTTCTGTCGCTCATGTTGCGGTCTAAAGCTGTAGTATGTGGGTTTCGACTTCGTACCATAAGGTTTGTGGGCGTTGATGTATTATGGAAGCACAGGAACTCAGGATATTGACGGGAGCTGAACGAGTGACCGTTGAGCTAGCAAACTTGTACGGTAACGGCTCACCAGGAGAGTACCTCAGCTTCCGCAGTCAAAAATGGGCATAAATTAGGTAAAAGAGACGGAGCACCGAAATTAGCCATGACGAAATAATCTATGTGGATACTTACGCTTTAAACCGAAAGTGTCCATCGGAAAAAAAAACAAATAAGCCATGCATAGATAATATCAGTTTCAAATCGAAATAAGGCATGAAAAAAAAAACAAAATAGCCATGTATGTTTGTATGTGTGTATGTGCGATACTGAGGGTTGTGATCCCTTATGCGCGGAGTAATCATAGCGGGCGGAGCCCTCACAAGGGACTGTTGTACCCAGAGCGAGTGAAGCGAGCGTTTATGTTCTTACGGTACTGATCGTTCTGATCCCCTAAGTGCGGAGCGAGCGTAGTCCACACAAGAGACTGTTGCACCCAGAGCGAGCGAAACGAGCGTTCATGTTTGTGCGATACTGAGGATTGTGAGCCTTCGAGAGCGTAGCGAGCGAAGCCCAAACGAGGGACTGTTGATTCCCTCTGTAGCGCACAAATTATGTATGGGTAATTTCGGTTGGAAAGAGTTGCGCTAGCTCCGCTCCTAGGGAGTTGCGACCCCCCGTATATAGCCCTTGGTCGCTCGTTTCACTCCTTCTATATGTACCAGCATCCGTTTCGTCCTAGCATATCTGTATCCAACATTTTTTTTGGTCTATGCGCAATTTCGGTTTCAAATCTAAATAAGGTATGCGAAGGAAAGTGAAAATAGCCATGTACATGAACTCATTTTTAAACGAAATTGAACATTGAATGCGAATCGAAAGTTGTCAAGCATGGCCACTTTCGGATTCAGCCGAAATTGTCCATTAATTGCTAATTTCCAAATTTCTAATTTAATGGTGCTAAAAGAGACGGGTCGGTGAAACTAGGAAAACCAGGGAATCCGAGATCTGGCTTGAAAGACGACACCAGGGTGCTCTGCTTCGGTGCGGAACTTTCAGCATGACCATCGGAATTTAGTGTTGGGTTTCGTCTTGAGTGTCGTCTGTCTGCAGCTCTTTAGAGGACCTCTTCTAGAATTGAGATCTCCGGCGCAGAAACTTTTTTTTGTTTAGTGCATCGATCACATTGGAGCCTTATTGCACCAGGAACTCCGCAATGGTACAAAAAAAACAGCCTGCGTGTGTCTAAACAATCACCTATGCGGATTGTTTAGACACACGCAGGCTGAGTGAGTGAGGCAGAATGAACTACGCTATACACACGTCTGCCTCCGTTTCCGTAGCTACACCGGGATCTTCGAATTCGAGTTCAGAGACTTACTGTCTTGAGAGTTGACGAGCATACTGCGGAGGACGTCGGGATTCCTTCGGCTCCAGATGGTTCTCGATTTGGCGGACACACTGCCGTAGTTCCCGCAGGTTAATGATATCAGCGAGAATCATTCGGTCTGCTATTTAATCTCGAAGATTCCACCGCACCATCCTCGTCAACTCTCGGTCAGACAATTTATCCCTCATTCGATCGGTAATTGCGTGTATTTTCTCGAGAAAATCATCAAAAAACTGCCCTGGCTCTTGCTTACAACGACAAATTGACTCTACCAGATCTTCGTCGGCGTAGCGATCGCCAAATCATTTCCTCAAAGGGCTACGCAGAGAAAACTAATTGTACCGATTCCCAGTGCTGACAGCGAATCGGCGGAACCATGAGGCGGCTTTTCCGTCAAATAGCCGATAGGCGTAGAGGCAAACGTGGTGAACCACAGCACTATGAAGCGGTTCGCCACTCTATATTTCTGTCTGTCATCTACAGTTCATCGCTTCCGACACAAATCGTCAAATGTATTGCTAACTACCTCACTGGCAGACACTCTACATAGGATTTAGAGGTGGAAAATTTAAACTCAGACGGATTAAATAGTGTGTCCCTGTTTTATCACCTACCCTGTTTAGCCCTTACCTACAGCACTCCCCACAACACTTGAAGGACTCCAAATCATAAAGGCGAACATACACCATCCGGAATTCCGGATGGTGTATGTTCGCCTTAAGTTATACAGATGACTGTTCGATTCTAGCAACGGTTAACAACATGACCCAAATATGCGAGCAGATAAATGGGTATCTTGACGAACTCAACTCCTTCGGCAACAAGAACCTAGCTTTGTCGGCCCCGAAGTCTACCGCAGCCCTGTTTACCACATAGACAAAAGAAATTAAGATGCAGCTAGACATTTCAGTATGCGGTCAATCTATTCCTACTACAAATCACCCTAAAATGGTCGGTGTTACTCTTGGCAGCATGACTTCCTCTTCAGCCTACGCTTCAATAATTTTTAAAAGGATGAGAAGGAGGAACAAAGTCATTAAAGCCTTAGCCGGAAGCTCCCGAAGTAAAGACAAGGATGCCAACTATGCGGCTCTCGTTTGGCCACACAGTGCAAAAATCCAGTTCTGCCAAAATGTTGCACTTCGCACAGTAATAGGCGGCCTCCTGATGCCATCTCCGGATAATTTTCATCAGGAAATCAAAACGCTCACCAAAAAGAAGCCACAACAATCTTCTCGTCAACCAGTTCTTAGTTGTTATCTGGGCGATCACCCAAATTTCAGTCTTATGGACAAAACCCCTCCTCCACGATACGGAAGGTAAACCCTGAAGGACCTCGAAAGGGAAATCCAAAGGTACTATCCCGCATAGACCATAACATCCAAAACACGTTTCCAACATGCAACTATACTCCTCATGATGTTGAGCACATCTTCAAGTGCCCAGCAGAACCCACGCATTAAACACGCAGAACGCTGTGGGAAAACTGCGGATGCGCCTCCCCACGTCGACGCCAACTCGTCCCTTAACTCACATGGCAATTACGCTATTATCAGGAAAGACAGGTTGACCAACGCTGGAGGAGGGCTTGCCTTTATTATTCACCATTCCGTGCAATACCGGGAAATTCATTTTACCAGTAATGATGACACCATGGAAGTGCAGGCCATCGCTATAAAATCGGGTAATGTTGATATTGAAATTTACAACATCTGCATTCAACCGCTATCCAGGTGTCCCTCAGGATACCTCCTCGCTCTGCCAACGCCAACCGACGTACGTATGGCCGAATCCTACATAAGGAAAGTCCGGAACAAAGCGGCTGCGAAGTTCATTCCTGCTGGACGGATTCCAAAAATTCGGCGTAACTTTCCAACCACTGCTGCCAGATTAGCAGACGAGATAGATAGCATCAGGAGCGTAAATGCGGACGACCCCAGAATCCATGAGATGAACTGCGAGATCCATAGACAAGTAGCCGAACACAGGAGGTCAAAATGGAGCGCCCATGTGAATAACTGCAACCTAACCACAGGTTTGAGCAAGTTATGGTCGACTGTCCGTGCCCTTTACGCCTACACAGACTTGATTTTGAACCATTGCCACAACAACAACAAATGGCCTGATTTAGAGAGAGAGAGAAAGAGGGAAGGGAAGATGAATAACGTGAGACACCAAAAATAATATTAGCTTATGCCATAGCAGGCTCTGTAGCATCCAATGGACTGACATGGTAAGATTACTTTTGCATTATTCTTTTAAACAAAATTTTAATGGAATCCTGTTTTAACAATATTTACAGAAATCATATAAAATGCAAATTTTTAACAAAATAGACATTCTTCCTGTCCTGGATACTCAAATTTTTGTTTAATGATACATACTACGAATCACATCGTGACGTGCGCATTCTCTCGATGGGTTTCCTGCATTGAATTCGCTTGACTCGTTTTGTTATTGGCGCGCCCATTGGATCGCCCTCATTATCCGTCGACAATGAAATTTCGGCATGGGTCCCAAAAGTGCTTGTTCGTTTCCTTTTGATCTTTTGCGAAATGTAATCATCATCGTTTGACTTTTTTCGACCAATAACACCTGAAAAGAAATACAGCAAACTTCTATTAGGTTAAGCATTTGAATTGACTTAAACAGAGCAATTTATTCTTAAAATTTTTATTTTTGTTTCGTAGATACAGTACTTGTGTGGGGGGGGGGGGGGGAGCTTAGTGCCTTGACAAGTTAGTTTGATGTCTTATTATACCGTTATTCGCGGGTTTAAATCCCACAAAAATTCTCGACTTATTGCTAAAATGCCGCTAAAAGAGCAATAGATGTATACTAGCAACACGCATCGACCGAAAAAAGTTATATGCGTTTTTTGAAGGTGATGTAGGAACTTTAAAAAGAGAGCGATAATGGAATGTCTTCCGCATCATCGGTATGTTGGATTTTTACCTACTAAATCCAAAAAGGTGCATGATAGCAGCTGCACTTCCGAAAAGTAGATATGCTATCTAAACGTCAACAAGGCATAGAAGTGCTAGAGATGTTGATGCGCCCATGCCCATGGAGGGGTCAAGGCAATTAACACAAACCCAAAAATACATTCTTCTTTTCAGCTTTCGTGCGGGACAACTTGCGGTATTACTTCGCAAGGCCGGCTCTGCCTCTTATCAACTTACATCTTTCTCCCACCTTCTGCAGTTTCTTGTGGATATCACATACGACTGCTAATTGCCTTGACCCCTCCAGGGGCATGGGCGCGTCAACATCTCTAGCACTTCTATGCCTTGTTGACGTTTCGATAGCATATCTAGTTTTCGGACGTACAGTTGCTAGCAAACACCTCAAATTAAATGATATTTGATTTCCGATTCTTGTAGTTTGATTCGATTCAATGAAAACAGTAGCTCTCCTAATTACAATATATTTTACACTTGCTACCTCGTAGCTACCGGGTAGCAAGTGTACTGAAGAAGGGAGTGAGTCGTTCCCGAAAAACTGGTATTTACCTGGAATAGAAATATATTGTAGTTAGGAGAGCTACTGACCTCAAATTAAATACCAATTTGGCGTAGATTTTAACATGTGTTCCATCAAATTCTGGGGACTAATGCCCACTACCCAATTCCGCCTCCAGTTCTTCGCGGTTTCCAGAAAATCTCGTTCAATGGTACAGAACGTCCGCCGTAAATTGGAACGCACCGCACTTTCTGCCGTGCCGTCCAATCTCCGCTGGTGCATTTATTTCTACGTTTTACAGAAACGCCGTGGGGTGCGTGTTCAACGTGCGAGCCAATTTACGTATTCGATTTACCCGGCCGCGTGTTCAGTACGTCCCCAAGCCAGTGACGAGATTGAGTAGGGTTTTTAGTGCAATTGTCGTCTAAAATGGCAATAAAACCTTGTTCAGTACGTCCCCCAGTCAGTGACCAAGTCGATACGGCTTTCTAGTCACTAAACACGAGGATTTGTAGTCCTTAAAGCGGAAATTCCTTGAGTGCGGACTCAGAGTGTATTTCCGCTTTAGATGGTAAGAATTTCCGCTTTAGGAACTACAAATCCCCGCATGCGGACTCTATGTTCTCACCACCTAAAGCGGGAATGCAAGGCACTTTTTTTTTAAACTCGTGGGAACACCAAAAAATGGGCTAAACTGTTTGCACTTGATAAAAAAGGAATAACTATGGGGAAATAGACTGTCCAAGAGAACACGTCCGATCACGACACAGGTTGGAATGGAAGTGACTCTGAAGCTTCACTCAAGAAATGCCATTTTAGATGACGAATGCCCCAAAAATACGTTTCAGTCCCGTCCCCTCAAAGGGACGGGATGGATACGGGTTTTTGACCATTTAGTGACTAGGAAACCGTATCGATTTGGCCACTGACTGGGGAACGTACTGAACAAGGTTTTATTGCCATTTCAGATGACGAATGCACTAAAAACCCTACTCAATCTCGTCCCCTCAAAGGAGACGAAATAGATAAGGGTTTTAGGCCATTTATGCATTAAAAACCCTACTCGATCTCGTCGCTGGCTTGGGGACGTTCTGAACACGGTTTTCAAAATACGCCTCCCGGACATCTTGGACAGTGTGGCGAATCATATAGCTTGAACCGGTGTAGACATTTTTCGATATCGACCGTGTCCCGTTAAGAACTGAGTGAGGTAGTGATTTACCCTCACCGTGCTTTCGGTTCATCCACATGTCAATTTGAGGGATAAGTGTATGTTTCCAACGTCCTTTCGATGCTCCCTCCCAACGTGGTTGCCATTTCAACCTACGCCTACTTCTAAAAACTCAGAACATTTCATCTGCCAAGTTTTAAGAAGTAGACGTAAGCCGTTTGGAAGTATTTGACGCATTTATGCCCCACTCTTTGAATATATAGCCATGGAATGAGCTTGTCCTATACGTCTCCATAGAAACAGTGGCTCCAAAATCTGGGTACTAAGTCGACATGTGGTCGACAGTCAGCTAACTCAGTAGACCGTTTAGAAATTATGAAATTTAAATATTGACAAAAATTGACGTTTGTTTATGCACAATTCGACAGCGCGGTCAACATTATGTCAATACCGAAACGCGAACTGAGTAGGCTGACTGTCGGTAATCTGACAAGAACTGACTTTTATTCATGCACAATTCGACAGAACAGTCAACATATGTCAATATCAAATAACAACCGAGTAGGCTGACTGTCGACTTATTCGCCAAATGTTGGAGCCAGAAACATAAAATACAAGCTCATTCCATGGCTCTATGTTCTAAGGCCCCACTAGCGGTTAGGACAAATCTTAGAATATAGAGCCATGGAATGAGCTTATCCTGTATATCTCTGGCTCCAACATTTGGCGAATAAGTCGACAGCCAGCCTACTCGGTTGTTGTTTGATATTGACATTTGTTGACTGTTCTATCGAATTGTGCATGAATAAAGGTCAATTCTTGTCAGATTATCGACAGTCAGCCTACTCAGTTGGCGTTTCGGTATTGACATAATGTTGACCACGCTGTTGAATTGTGCATAAACAAACGTCAATTCTCGTCAATATTTAAATTTCATAATGGGTGGTATGCATAAAGTGAGTCGAGTGGAGTAAAGCTGAGTTGACAGAATTCCACTCAATTTTCACTATGGAGCGGAGAGTAGTTTTATGCATACAACTTTTTCACTCGATTCACCGAACATAGCAGACTCAGGAATGGCCTCAATAGACTTCACTCTTGAGTATATCCTCATTATTATGCATACCACCCAATTACTAAACGGTCTACTGAGTTAGCCGACTGTCGACCACCTGTCGACTTAGTACCCAGATTTTGGAGCCACTGTTTCTATGGAGACATACAGGACAAGCTCATTCCATGGCTATATATTCAAAGGGACAAATAGACGCCCGTTACGCTGGCAACCCTACCACTAAGTATCGATATCAGGCAGGGTGCATAATTAGGTGCTAATTAGTTGCTCTATTCCCGAATTTATTGCTCCTGCCGATTCGCCAGAACTACAGCTTATATATGGAAAGGACACCACATTTGTACCCCCCCCCCCCCCCCCCTGTACTATTCCCACTGGCACAAATCTAACAAAAACTTGATGCGTAATGAAAGCCATAAATATTTGCTAGTTTGTTGCTCCATTCCAGAATTTATTGCTCCTGCCGAATTGCCAGGATGTTTTTTGAAAGGTGGTGCTAGCGTAACGTTACGCTAGCACCCCCACTTTTTAATACGGCATTTATTGTCTCCAAATTTGTTAGATTTGTGACAGTGGGGAATGTACAGTGGGGTACAAATGTGGCGTCTTTTCCATATACAAGCTGAAGTCCTGGCGAATCGGCAGGAGCAATAAATTCGGGAATAGAGCAACAAATTAGCAATTAATTCTGGCTTTCATTTTGCATTAAATTTAGAGACGATAAATGCCGTATTAAAAAGTGGGGGTGCTAGCGTAACGTTACGCTAGCACTATGTAAAATCATCAATTCTGCCGATTCGGCAGGAGTAATAAATTGGGGAATAGAGCAACTAATTAGCACCTAATTATGCACCATGCCTGATATCGATACTTAGTGGTGGGGGTGCCACCGTAACGGACGTGACAAATAGTGATAGTGGAACGATTTACTTCCTTGCTCTGCGACACGTAAGCACTGAGGCAGGGAGTAAGTCGCCTCGAAATATTAGATCTGCGCAACAAAAATAAAATTGTAGTTCGAAACAAATGTTTCTGTGTCGAGGTCACATTTCTGTTTCCAATGAATTCAGCACGTTTTAAAAATTTATGTTCTACACACCTGCGAATGATGAACATCTCTTAATTCCGCCCAGCTCCTCGTTTTGATTTTCATGGGACTTATCTTTTCCACCGAAGGAAGCCAAACGTACCACAGATGATACGAGCGACCAAAAACCGCCCTGTGAAATTGGCTTCTGATTTTCCTTCTTATTGAGTGGAGAGTTCGGACTCTTTGCCTTCTTATTGAGTGGAGAGTTCGGACTCTTTGCCTTATACGAAGCAGCCTTACGCACTGGAACACATTTTGGCGATTGGGGCGAGCAATTTGATCCCAGATTTGGTGAAGTGTTGCTTCTATGAAGCGATATACTTTTCGGGGTGTAAAAGACATCGTCATCGAGCTCCTCGTCAGCCCGTCTTCTACTATACTCGGGCGTATCGAATGTAATGGCCTTTTTAAGGGAGCCACCGCTTACCGCTCTCTTCGTTGGTGTTATGATCGGATGAGTGGCTGATGATTGCGAGTTTTGTTCGCTAAGACTCCTCAATGATTCGATAGTCTGACAACTTTCGTAAACTGTTGAGAGTTTTTCGTAGACTTGACTGGAGGATGAAATAATTATATCTTCTGTGATGACGCGCGTGCTTGAAGAAATGATTTGTTTTCGCGAACTTGTTGTGGACGTTTGGAATTCGTCGTATGTCGATGTTCGATCCACACATTCACTGTGACTGCGACGAAGTACGGGCGATGTACGCAAATCCATTGGAGATGCTAGTGAATCTGTGGGCATTTTAAGATTAAGTGTGCTTGTTTGGGAATTACAATTAATCGCTACTTACAACTACTATTATTCATCGAACTGAATATCTTCTTGGGCTGAAGTCCTTTATCGCGCACATTTATCGGACCGTGCTCGGCTATCGCTCGCTGAATACTCTTGGACAAGACTTGACGTAGTGGTGTGGCGGAGACGGGCATTTTTGAACGGGCCCGCGTAATTGGCAACTTTCCTTTTGGCTTGGTACTGCCAATGGACGAACTCGCACTGTGTACAATCAACTGAATAGACAAAAAGCCCAATATTAACATAGCAAATGGTGGACTTACGTTAAAGATGGCGTTGGCGGACTCACATCAGATTCACTGCTCGATCCATGTATACTCGACACTTGGCTCGATGAATCAAAATGTTGTGGATTTAATTTCAATTCGGGCCTTTCGAATGGTGTCGATGTGGTGCGTACCAGTTTGCCAGCATCGGGTGGAATTGGAACCGACGAGCTGAGTGAGAACGCGTTCCGAATGGACGAGACACTGTCCATAATGCTACCGTCGCCTGATAGTAATTTCGGTTGGATGCTAAACATAGGAACGGTAGGTGTAACGATAAGTTGGTTTTTCGTGGCATCCAGGTGTGGAAACCCGGGCGACGTTTGTGTTGAAATTGTCTGTCGTGCCTGACTAGTCATGGACGAATTGATGACAATCGATGGATTGGCCGATTCCAGCTTGCAGGCTGCCTGATTTGTCCCGCATTTCCAATTTTCCGCGATGTCTCTTTCAGATGTGTAAACCTTTCGAAAAATTCAAATACATGTCATGTGGTTATGTGGGTAAATGTGAATGTCGTAGATCTACCTTGTTGCACTTTTTACAGTGGAGCGGTAAATGATTTTTCACAACATGGGCGAAAACTTCCTGAGCGATTGATGTTGGGTGGAAATTCAGTGGTTCGCCTTTGCAAATAACGCATAAAGTTTTCATTTTTTCGATATGTTCCAGCTCTTCGCCATGCTTTTGCTCCTCATGTCGCCTACGACACTTTTCGCAACAAAAGAAACTACCACATATTTTGCATTTATTCTATAATAAAAAACATTAGTAGACAGTGACATGAAGTACTAAATTATTCCATTTTATGCAATTATTTTACCTCTTGTTGGTACTTCATTACCCGAGCAGTTTAAAGTGTTTATTCAGAAGAAAATATGAAAAACTAATCGCACTGACCTGACTGACTCTTTTTTTTTAAATTCGTTCAATTGTAAACGTACAGTTATGGGTCGATATAACGGAACATTTTTTGACAATTAGCAGGTTGTTCGATAGTTCAATGTTGTACTAAGAGATTTAGCGCCATATGGTTATTCCAGTCGCGGCCGTTTGGCCTGTTGTTGTTGATTGCTCGCATCATTCGTACAACCAGACTTCTCACCCTGACTGTCTCTGTCTTTTGAATTCAACCTTATACGGTATTCAACTTCTCGCTTCCTTTGAGCCAGTTTTTGTCTAATATCGTCGTTGCTCTCCAATTCCGGGGCATAGGAAATGTGAAGAATTCCACCGTAAAAATTACGGGCATCGAAGAATTTCTTACAGCGTCTGGCATTTTCGATTTTCTTAAATTTGGCATGGTACACATCGGTGAATTGTTCAATTTCGACTATAAAAGAAAATTAGGTTCTCTTTGTAGTTCGTGTGGAAAACGCAGTTGTAAGGGTAGGAATCTTACAATTGGCTGACGATGCGCTACGTGCAAACGTTTGAGTAATTATTTCTAAACTCTCCAGCGGTCCGTATTTCTCGAGACTACGTTTGAGTTCACTATGCAAATTGATTTTAGGCACTCCGAAGATTAGGAGATGAGATGATTCGTTAGCGATGGAGTAAACCTTTGGGGATAATTTGAAATACATAAATCAGAGGTAAAGTTAAATCATGACAATTTATGTATTCTTGAAACATATAATGGATTTAAGAACTAAGCAAAACATGTATAAAGATGCAAATCCAATGCTTCCACGCCGCGTCACAGGATACTCAAGTCACGCGTATTGAGCTCTAAGAGAAGAACTCTACGATTAATAGATAAAATCAGGAAATAACGGAGAAATAGAAAGGATTATTAAATATGGAAATAAATGTCGCTCTACAAGAGCAATGTCTGTCTTAAAGATAACTGTGGACATTCAGACATGGATCCAATTCGTAGACCACAATGCTTAAGTGCGTTTTGCTAAAAAAAAAGATACACACAAATAGTGGTCCGTGTTCTATGGGTTGATCGTCAATCGCAAACAATATGCGACGATCGTGTGTGTAGCAAAACGCGCCTTTAAGGTCTGTGTTCCTCGGGGTGACCAATGCGACGGTAGCTCATCGACAACAACCCTGCGACGAAAGTTCATCGATGATCGTGCATGAGGTGTGATAACGGTAATAACATCATCACATGGACAAAATATACGACAGCGACTTACCTGCCATGTACAACGCAAGTACCCCCCCGAGAAGCCGACCCCGCGCATACACAAGCAAGCGGCAAACTATACATTTTTCATGCGATGCACAACGTGCACCTCAGTCAGCCGACATGCATAGCAGCTATCGCCACTTCCTTGCCATGTACAACTTAAGTAACCTCGACCCTGCGCATGTACAACCAATAATATCACCACGTCCATGGCATACAACCAGCGCCTTGGCTACCATGTACAACGCAAGTACTCCCCAAGAAGTCGACCCGCGCACGCACAAGCAATCGCTTTTTTCTTGGCATGCACCATGTCCACCTCAGTCAGCCGCCATGCACAAGTTGCTGCACCTACTGGTTGATAAAGCGTGGAATACAGAGACCTTCCCACTGAGTGGAAGGAAGGACTGATCCTTAAACTTCCAAAAAAGGGCAAGTTTACAGACTGCAATAATTGAAGAGGCATTTGCTTCTTACAGTTGCCAGGATAATTGGTAAAATTGTCCTGGATAATGAAATAAAATACTTTTTTTCCCTTTATACTGTCGATGGTTAAGTTTTGACGATTGCATACACGAGTTTTGGATGCAACATGCACCCTTCACGTGCTCGTTTTACAATGTGCTCTTACATGACTAGTTTCTAATATTTATACATGAATTTCGTTCTATATGTGTACATGTGAGGTCTTATACAACTAACCTTATTCTTTTTTGGGACAGGTCACAGTGAGCCCTGCAGTTATCAGGAAAGCACCAGCAAAAGACATTATCCACTTCGTAAAGGTGGTGGAGGGTCTTTTGCAATAATGTGGGCTATGGCACAATAGACCTCTCTATGGTCGCAGTGCCCACCGGAGGCCAACTCATAAACATAACATAACCTTATTCTTGACATTGTTGCTGTTTTGCCTTTCTTTGTTTCTGACTCCTTATGTTGACATTGTTTTATAGCGTATTGGAGATTTTTTACTGGCCTTGTTGACTTATTAGCCTGAAAAGGGGTGAAGGGCAATTACCGTCGTCGTTGAGCAACATGTTTGTTGTGTTTCGAAATTTTCGGACTCTCTGCGGCGTCGAGTTTGTATTTTTGTCTTACTGTGGTGTATTTCGACATTGTCCCATTCGATGTTGTGTCCGCTCCCAAGGATATGTTTCGCCACCGATGATTTTATATGTTTAATCGAGTTTTTCGCGTTAGCTCTAGTTCTTTCTTATGCTCTTCGAATCTCACATTTACAAGCCTTTTTGTTTGACCGATGTATGATGTGTTGCAGTCGGAGCGCTTGATCTCATAAATTCCGCTTTTTTTCATTTTTTGTAAGTAGGTCGTTTTCGCCTGGGAGAAGTGGTTTCAGTTGTATTGCCCTGCTGGTAGGAACTACTTCCACGCTGAAGGGCCTCATCTTCTTCCTGATGTTTTTCCATTTGCTGTTGTAGACCATACTGGATCTGAGTCTTTATCCTTTGTATGGAACATCGTAGACATTTTGTTACGTTCGTTTATTGCGGTCGTTTTCTTGACGATAGCGTCAATTATTTGGTCTTTGTAGCTATTCTTTCTCGCTGTGTCTTTAATGTATGCCAGTTCTTTTGCATATCATTTAGGGGTATATTATTCAGCATTATGTGCACCATGCTATGATAAGCGGCCATCTTATGGTGGTATGAATGGTTGGAGCAACTAGGAATGATTCTCTGGGTTGTTGTTTTCTTCCTGTAAATATCTAACTCAATACTGCTGCCGTTTCTAATAATTTGTACATCCAAGAACGGTATCATGTTATTTACCGCAGTTTCCATCGTAAATTTGATTTTTTTGTGCAATTTGTTGATGTCCTAAAGTTACAGAAGGACTCTTCCATGCACAAGGCTGCCAGTTTCACATATTGACCATTCTTTTTCCTGTCGGCTGGGTCCGGTTTGTGTCTGTTCAACCATACCGCTAGGCTGTATAGGGCTTGCTTGATCGGGATGTTCGGGAAAAGCGCTTTCACGTCTCGTCTTGTTCGATCTTCACTTCTTGTAGTTTTTCGGTTAACTCGATGCTATATTATTTTTTATTGCGTATGTGCTATATGTTCGTGAGATCCTTGACTAGCCACTTTGCAAGGTTGTCTGTTGGGGAATTTGTATCGGCGACTATTTCCCGTACTTCACTTCCTTCTTTATGTACTATAGGTTGCACTCTTAGCCTTGGTAACGATGGATTCGGCATTCTCCGAGCGCTTACATTTTTCACTACTTCCGTGCACTCTTTTAGGATTTTATCCACTTTTTTAATGAATCCAGGGAGGGGGTCCGTCCTCAGTTTGTAAAAATTTCCACTCTCTAGTTTTTTGGTTGGGAGGTCATCCATCATACTTTGCTTTATCGATGATCACTATTTTATTATCACCTCACTTTGTTGTTTGAGTATGTCTTTAACGCAGCGTCTTGCACATTCTTTTTCTTCTTTGCCTAGGGTTTGTATAGCTCCTTCTGTGTCAATGACAATATCTTCTAATTGTGTTATCCGCGTGACTGCATAGTTGAGTCCTTTATTCAGCAGGTTCATTTCGTTGGCTGTGAATTCGTGAGGTGAGTTGTTAACAACGAAATTTGGCAGGATTTGCAGAAATTTTCTTTTAGTCGGGTAAGTTTTTATGAGGCCTAGAAGTTTTCTGGATAGAGTCTTTTTTTTCGATAATGTTCGCACTTGTATGCACGGTGAAATTTCAGAATACATAGTTTGTTCGAGGAATAGATTGTAAACTGTGAGTTCTGCTGCCAGTTTTAGGTGGTTGTGGTAAGCTTTTGTGTAATTTAATTTAGTTTGGTGTACATATCCTTGATGCTTGCTTTTAGTAGGTCCCTCTCCAATTTTTGGCGATGTTTTCTGCGTTTGGTAGCTTTGTTCTCACTTTCACTCCATAGGACTTGGGGATCACCTTATGTTTTATGCATAGTTTCAGGAATTTGATGTCTTGGCTTAGAGCGCCCATTTGTTTCTTCGATTTTAGCAAAATGTTGAAGGCGGGACGAGACTCTGAATTCTCCGCTTTACTTGCTTCTCATTGATTTCGGGAAGGCTTTCGACAGCGTGAACCGGGATTTCACATGGGCGGCTTTGCGCAAAAGAGGTTAGGTCTTGGGGGGCTTTGAGCTCCGGAGTGGAGTTCCGCAGGGATGCATTCGCTCACCGATCCTATTCCTCATAGTGATTGGCGATGTGTTGCATGCAGCTCTATCCGGACCAAACAAATTAGATGGACCTTGACATCTGTCCTGCAACATCTTGACTACCCTGACGATATGCCTACTCTCCCACAAAATCATGGATCTACACGCAATGGCAAATATTAATGGGCAGCCTGTGGAGAAGGTGGACAATTTCGTCTACCTGGGTAGCATTGTTGCCGAAAATGGTGGTGCTCGCCTTATCATCCAGGCTAAGTACGCATTCGGCATGGTGTTTTAAATCTGACAATGAAGTTATCTCAGTATTAAGACCAAGTTGGGCTTCTTTCGCTCCGTGGTACTGTCTGTGTTGTTGTCCGGGAGCAGCACATGGATAGTTTCCGTATAGGTTACCAGAAATTTTCGTCAACTTATATCTTCATCGAATTTTAAGAATTTTCTGGCTCGAAACAATATCAAGTGAAGAGCTGAGTCGGCGCGCGTACGGAAAAAGAAATGCCGAAATTGGCAATTGGCTCTTATAATTATGTGACGCACTGTATGTTGTCACTCTTTTTAGATTTGTGAACAGAGTTCCTTGTGGTAATATGTATCGTCTGTTACGAACAGTTACTAATTGTTACGTTTACTTTTATCAAGTGATGTTACGAAGTATCACGAAAATCGTTATATCGCGAAAAGAGGACAAGGTGGAGATGGGAAATTTTAAGGAATAATGTTAATCATACTAATGGGGCGACCGGTAGCGCAGTGTGTTGAGGCGTCAGTCTCATGTTTGACTACCGGCGTTTCGGGTTCGAATCCCGTCCACGACAACGTTCGTGGCCATGGATGTGCAGGAGGTGCATGCTGGCAACTGCATTCTCTGAAACCAATTTATGCCAACGAAACGTCAACTGGGCCACATGGAACAGTTGACGCGCTATGTCCCACAAGGGGTTAGGGCAATTGAGTATACTAATGATTCATTTAATATAAAAAACGATTTTTCAAGCAAAATGTCAGTTACGAACTATCACACTTTTGCCATTGATATGTACATGACAATTTAAAAAAAAATCCGCTTACTAAAACCTCGAGATGCAACAATGCATAACATAAATTCATATATGTAGTATGTACATGCATATAGGACTAGGCAGGTCCCGGACTAGGCAGGTCAAGGACTAGGCAGGTCCCGGACTAGGCAGGTCAAGGACTAGGCAGGTCCCGGACTAGGCAGGTCCCGGACTAGGCAGGTCCCGGACTAGGCAGGTCCCGGACTAGGCAGGTCCCGGACTAGGCAGGTCCCGGACTAGGCAGGTCCCGGACTAGGCAGGTCCCGGACTAGGCAGGTCCCGGACTAGGCAGGTCCCGGACTAGGCAGGTCCCGGACTAGGCAAGTCCCGGACTAGGCAGGTCCCGGACTAGGCCGGTCCCGGACTAGGCCGGTCCCTGACTACGAAGGTGCCGGATTACCGAGACTACTGTATCAGCATGTATAGCTACGGAGCTACCTTTAAGTTTAGCTGTTGCATTTTTTCTTGTGACAAAAACACTACGCTCCGTATCCTTTTTACGGTCCAGAGCATAAAATTGTACATATACAACTACCCCGAGTATTACCACTTACCTTGACTGCCGTAAGTGTTTTCCCATTCCGATATTGAAGACGATTGTGACAGTATTCGAAACGGTGGTGATGTTCTAAATTACTACTCTCCATAACTTCAAACTAATGCAATGCGATTTCACAAAAATAAGTTACACAGGACGCGCGTTCGCTTCGTCAACAATTGCCATGGAACGAACAGCTGATTTCAACTGACCGCTTTCAACAGATTGGAATTGAAATGTGAACCGGTTCAATATCGAATCCAACGACTGCACGAAAAATTGACATTTGTCGATTATTCGTTGCTATTCGTTGTTTCAGATACAGTTTGAATTTTTGTGCGGTGTGTTCTTAATTTCGCTTATGCTGTGAACGTATTTTAGTGGCTATAACGAGAAATTATAATGCTCAACACGACCGTTGCTTCGAAAAAGAAGACAACCGGTGAGTGAGTTGTTGGAATATACGAAAAAAACAAAGTATTTAATTAATCGCTTGAAATGTTTGCGAATTAAAGTATCCGGGACTACCTGGAAGTTTTCATTAAGATTAATATTGAACTGAGTTTAGGGATTATCAGTACTGCTATTTATATGGTACGGTATAGGATAGGGGTGGCAGTCTCATCCTGGCGTTCTTTTCGCCAACCATCATCTGTTATTGAACCATCTGGAGCTAACAGCTAAATAACAACGGCGTTAATCAAGCCCCCTTATGAACACCCAGAATGTACCTTCTCTTATATGTATGCTAATCTTGGGCAGGTACAGGGTATCAAGTCTCTGCCACTTCTGCATAATTCATGGTGTGCAAATGCAATCAAAACCAGTAAGGTAAGGAAGCTCGTCAGCGCTGTAATTACTAGCGAGGCCACTATGTATCGGCATCCTGCATAGTACAATATTGAAACTATTCATGTCCATGAGACATCTACTATGGTTTTTGACGATATATTCATTGGTCTTGGAACCAACTATGGAAATTTGGCACTCTGCAGCAGCGTATCTCCCTTAGCCTGAGATCACACTTTGCGTTTTTCTGCGGGAAGAGCAATCCCGTAAAAACGTATTATCGCAGGAAAAGAGGAACGTGTACATTTAAGTGTAAAGCGCTTATGCGATACGAAAACGCTGCAGTTTCCTGCCGCAATCGGGAATCGTTTTACTGCAGCAAGTTCAACGACAGCGGAAAGACCTCTCCCGCAAAAAAAAAAAAGCAATGAGAAGATGAACACACGGTGGTATATGAAACGCATTACACCTTCCGTTTTTTGGTTCAACGATATACTAGAAACGCATGGACCCAATGACGAAATTCATGCAGTGCATCCATTGAGAACTGGCTGAAATTGTATCGACCTCCCGACTTCTACTTACTATATTGCTACAAAAATAAAACCATCGATATCTTCACTGGAATATACTGTGAACGTTTTATTTCTTTCACAAGCTTTCCCCGCAGAAAAACGCAATGTGTAAATATAGGGTCCTTTTCTTGTACGACAATGCGTTTTTTACGGGATTGCTCTTCACGCAGAAAAACGCAAAGTGTAATTTCAGGCTTAAGCTTGTGTATTTCTTTCTGAACGAGTACGTCGGTAGAGAGTTTTCATTCAAATGGGATGTCTATGTTATTTAGGTTTGTTGTATGACCAGTGTTCAGGGCCGGCGAAACGCATTCGAGTGGTGTAAAGACTTCCAAAAAAACCACCAACTCCGCCCCTCACCCCTTGTATTCGAATTTCAGCACTAGCAAAAAAGACAAGGTAGTGAGAGATTTGAAAAAAATTGGCGATGTGTAATAATGTTTTGGAAAGCTTCGTCGTACTATGATGCGTACAAAATATACATAATGGCAAACAAAATCGTATCATACGATACAGAAAGTACTTTGTCCACAATTCCAGGATGTTTTTGGTCCCCTTAAGGTGGACACACACATGATCTCGCTCCAAAACCCGCTTTGTCTGGAGATTCAAGTTGATGGCCGTGATCCACCGCGATCCTAGCTGGATATTCGACTCGGTCGAAATCCACAAGCCAGAATCCGACTGCCACGATGCTTGTGCGCGATATGCTAACTGAACGGGGTCAAATGTTTTGTGTTTTCACTACTAAATTAAATAGCAACAACGAAATCGTTTTTGTATGTTGACGGCCGTCAAGGTGTTTATACTTTTGCGATCCAATTGTCGCCTGGCTCGCAATGACTCGGCTCCGACGTGTGTGACCACGGAATTTAGTGTTGGATCGTGGAACGCCTGTGTGTGTTAAGGATATAGCGGCAGGATTATGCTCCCATTCATACAGCCCGACTAATAAAAAGTTTATCCCAAAATGTAAAATACATTTTATAATTCGACCTCCGTGCTCCCCGTGGAGTTCGAGGTTGGAAAATAGCTAATTGAAGCCATCCAAGTCACTTCCGCTGGCTTATGTAAAATACTTAATACTTAGCAAAGTGGGAAAAATTACAATTTTTGGTCACAATTTTGAATGAAGGAGGAAGTACTCATTAATCAGAATTGCATACTATTTTTGTCCTTTCTATTGTGTAAAATCAGAATTTTACTAGTGTCAATAAACAATATTGGCGGATATGTTGATATGATACCGTTGGAAAAAGTTATAACGGTGATGATGAATATGGTGTGTTGCATGTTACACAGACTGGAATTTGGTGTGTCGAGTTTGCATCATACGACACATACCTTTCGCCAGCCCTGCCAGTGTTTATATTTGTCGATTGACCTTTTTTTCCGGATTGCCATGTTCAAAGCAGATTGTTCCTTTAGAATGGCAAGGGAAGAAGCATGATTGATAGGAGAAGCTAACTACTAAGAGAACTAACTACGCAAAAGCCACTCTCAGTACCTCCACCTTTCGATTTGCCTCTGGGGGTAGGACATTCCATCATACAATTATTCCGTGTAACAATTTAGTTTCCTATCCAATGCAAGATGTAAAGAATTTGCCTTATCCATGAAGAACAGTCTCATATCTCTTCCATCTTTAGGAGGGATTCTTTGTTTCCTAGCGAATAGGGCACCTTACACGAAGAGGAGAGAGCAGGCTACTTTGCGAGGTCTCTCTACAGATATTCATGCGGAAAATATCTCCAATTTCGAAAAAAAAAGTAAAATTTTATAACTCTGCAGCTGCAGGATGCTAGCGTCATTAGTCCAACCAGACAATGATTTACGTGTTGCCTTCACAGTGGGTCGGAAATTGCTTCTGACTTTACGTTGCTAACGGCACTGGCAATATCCAGAAGCATGACTATAGTATACTCCTTAAAATTCAGAGATTTCTCCATGTAATTTATAACAGAACGTAGATCTGTATCCATCGGTCTGCCCTAAGGCACTGCTCACACGGGGATACTCAAGTCTGCAATACTCGGCGGCTGAGAGACGGAGACTGGGAATCTTGAGACTGTAGTCGATCGTCATTCTCACACGGCCGCTACTAAAGTCGCGAGTTGTGCATGTCGGCTGGCTGAAGTGGTCATTGTACACAAGCAACAGTCTGTGAATCCGCGAAGGCGGCTTGCTTGCGGGGATCTTGTGTGTACATGTTGAGATGTTGATAGCGATAATGGTTGACGTTGGGGACGGCAAGAAAAATATGGTTCTCGGATTGCTTATGGATGTGCGGGGTCGACTTGCTTGGTGTACTATCGTTGTACATGTCGCTGTCGTATGTTAGTCCAGGCTATGAACGACCCGGGTTCGTTCGTGTGTTCATCTTTTTCTTCAAATGTTTGGGAGTTGAAACGGATCGGTGACAGCTTCATGGAAACCTGGATTTGCACCTGTACGTGTACGGTAGATCTTGTTGGTTGGTATTGAAAATAGACGTGATCCAGCTAAGGGAGCGCCTACCTCCCCTACATTTGTACCACTATGCTTCGCCCGGTCAAGTAGGAATGTTCTTTTTTTTAAATAGTGCATTGATGCAATTGATGGTGCCATTTCTTACTCACCTGAAAGCTGAACTACTACTACTACTTTGCCTTAACCCCTAGCGGGGCATAGCGCGTCAACTACTCCTGCGCGCCATCGTACTCTGTTCTGGGCAATGGGGCGCAACTCCCCAAAAGACTTACCCAGTACCTGACACTCCTTTGCCACAGATCGACGCCATGTGATTCGAGGACCCCCTCTTGGTCGGCCTTGGTTGGAAATGGGGTTCCATTTCATGGCATGCAAAGCAATGCAGTTATCACTCTTCCGCAATGTGTGACCTATCCACTGCCATTTTCGCCTGCGTATCAATTCGTCGATTGGCATCTGACCCGTACGCCGACTTAGCTCTTCATTTGATATTGTTTCGGGCCAGAAAATTCTTAAAATTCGACGAAGACATGAGTTGACGAAAACTTGCAGCTTTCTGGTAACTCCTACGGAAACTTTCCATGTACTGCTCCCATACAAAAGCACTGATAGTACCAGGGAGCGAAACAGGCCCAGCTTGGTCTTGATGCTGAGATAACTGCCCTGCCAGATTTTGGACAGCATCCTGTATGCACGTTTAGCCTGGTTGATACGACGAGCGATGTCCTGCTCCGTACCACCATTTTCGGCAACAATGCTACCCAGGTAGACGAAGTTGTCCACCTTCTCCACAGGCTGCCCATTAATATTGATGGCAATAGGTGTCGGATTTCTTTTTCGCAACGGCGGGCTAAGAACCTTGGTCTTGTTGGTATTAATCTTTAGCCCAACCTTGCTTGCCTCCCTCTCGAGATCTAACGCCATTGCGGACAGATCCATGATTTTGTGGGAGAGAAGGCATATGTCGTCAGCGTAGTCAAGATACTGTAGATAAGATGTCAAAGTCCACTGAATTCCTCTGTCTAGTCCGGATAGGGCTGCATGCAACACATCGCCGATCACAATGAGGAATAGGATCGGTGAGAGGATGCACCCCTGCCGAACTCCACTGCGAATCTCAAAGTCCCCCGACACCTTACCTTTATGCAGAACGCGACATTTCGCGCCGTCCTAGGTTGCCTTAATAATAGCCACAAGCTTCTCAGGGATGCCTCTCCTGCGCAAGGCCGCCCATATAGAATCCCGGTTCACACTATCGAAAGCCTTTTCGAAATCGATGAAAAGCAAGTGAAGCGGAGAATCGTATTCAGCGCATTGCTCGATGATGATTCGCAAGGTGTTAATGTGATCGACACAGGAGAATCCGGATCGAAAGCCAGCCTGCTCTTCATCAATTGTGTTTTCTAAGTGGGCCTTTAGTCTTTCCAGGACGATTTTAGCTATTATCTTGGCAACGGCAGGAAGCACACAAATGCCTCTCCAATTATTACAGTCTGTGAGGCTACCCTTCTTTGAAAGTTTGATGATCAAACCTTCCTTCCACTCAGTGGGAAAGGTCTCTGTATTCCACGCTTTATCAACAAGTGGGTGCAGCAAATCGGCAGTTACGCTTGGCGCTGCTTGATAAAGTTCGGCAGGGATGCCGTCAAGTCCGGCGGCCTTTCCTCGTTTTAGTGCAATAATTGCAGTGACTATTTCCTCTTTAGTCGGGGCAGTGGACCGTATACGCACATTTTGATGGTTAGCTAAATTATCTAAATGAGGGGGAACTTCACCAGAGGTTACACGGTTCAAGACCGCGGCGAAGTGTTCTTTCCACCGCCTCATTTGATCTTCTTCCAAGATAAGTAGCTTTCCATTACTATCTTTCACCGGATGTTGGCAGGAGTTACGACCACCTGTAAACTCCTTGATGACACCGTATACGGCGTTTAAGTTGTTACTTCTAGCGGCTTCTTCTGCTGAGGCTAAAAGAGAATTCGCATAAACTCTTTTATCGCGTCGCACACTACGCTGAACTTCTCGAGCTTTCTGACGGTAAAGGAGTTCGATGCTGCTTCGATTGTCGTCTGAGGCTGCAGCCAAACGAACTTTCAGCTCCTTTCTTTCAACAATCCGCTGCCATGAAGCGTCGGACATCCAGGGCTTATTCCGGCCATCCGGGTTTGGGCCAAGGATGGTATTTGCGCTATCAATGTACGCATTTTTTATGGCATCCCAGTTTTCGTTTATGTCACTATCTGGGTGACTAGTTATCTCAGCCGCTTTTTGCGTAAGATGGTCATTATATTGTTGTAAGACAGCTGGATTTTTTAGTCGAGCGGTGTTGAATTTGCGGGGCCTGGATCTTTCGTCGCTGGGGCGGCGCACGGCTGCAATACGCAATCGAACATTAGCGATCATAAGATAATGGTCTCTTCCCATCCCAATATCGGCACCCTTATTGTTTCGCACGTCCAGGCGGCAACTCTTGAATCTTTTACTAATGGCAAAATGGTCGATTTGATTTTGTGCTCTGCGCCGATCAACAGAGGACCAACTGATTTTGTGGTGGTCCTTATGCTCAAACATAGTACTACCGATGAAGAGACTGTGAAAGTTGCAGAACTCTACAAATCTTTCACCGTTGTCATTACGATCACCAAGACCGTGTCTCCCCATCACATGTCTGAGCCCATAGTTATCAGCGCCAACTTTCGCATTCAAATCACCCATAACCATTATAATGTCACCTTTAGGTGTTCTGCTCTGAACGGTGTTTAGTTCTGCGTAGAAGGAGTCTTTTGCCAAGACATTGTCGGGTTCAGTAGGGGCATAACATTGTATTATTGAGATGTTCCTCATTTTGGTCCGGAACCTGGCGGTCAAGACCCTGTCAGAGACCGGTTCCCAGGATAAGAGACAGTTTCGCGCGACTCTGGTTAAAAGGAGCCCCACACCTGACTCACGGCGACTACCGGTAGCTTTACCGGAGTACAACATTACAGTGCTGCCCGTTGGAGAGATGAATTCTCCGCTGTTCCACCATCTTATCTCACTAACTCCTAAGATATTTAATTTGTACCTCAGAAATTCACACTCTAATTGAAGAAATCGTGCGTTCTGGGGACCTTCTGATCCATTGTCCAGGAGAGTACGCACATTCCAGAATCCAATCTTTGTCATTGTACGATAGCTAAAAGTCGTAACCGTTG
Organism: Chloromyia formosa; assembly: GCA_964017055.1. Classification (NCBI taxonomy): domain Eukaryota; kingdom Metazoa; phylum Arthropoda; class Insecta; order Diptera; family Stratiomyidae; genus Chloromyia; species Chloromyia formosa. The sequence goes on from OZ024817.1 coordinate 14,922,532, forward strand.
AGTCAGTCCTTATCCGAGGCATAGTTGACGTTTCGTTAGCATATAAAGATTTCGGATAGTGCAAGTTGCTGGCATACACATCCTATCCTTTGATTGTCGGTTTTAACGACAGGCCCTCAAAGGGAAAGGCCGTGGTATTTTTTTTTTCACACCCCACACCACAGGGGTACCTCAACCAAATGATCGCACCGCCATCACTGGCGGCTTGACGTTGGTTGGCAATGGTCAGTGACCACTGCCGTTCCAGGGGGCGCCCACGCGGAGGACTATGGAAGAGGAGTTTTTGCCCCCCCCCCCCATATAATTCGGGGAATTTATCTACTTCCGCCACTAATTTTATATTAAACTCCTGATCACTCATAGTTTTGGAGTCGAAAGTAAACGGGTGCGAAATTAACTGCGAAGCGAACTCCTTTATTGTGAGGTGAGCGCTGAACTTGGAGTTCTTTATTTATTTTTCATATTTTTCGTTCATAGCCTGGACTAACATACGACAGCGACATGTACAATGGTAATACCCCAAGCAAGTCGACCCCGCACATCCATAAGCAATCCGAAATCCATTTTCCTCTTGCCATCCACAACGTCAACCTTTATCGCTATATATCAACATGTACACATATCGACATGTACACACAAGATCCCCGTAAGCAAGCCGCTCCGCGGTTCCACAAGCAACAGCCGTGCACAATGAACACTTCACTCAAACGATAACCAAGTGACTGGGCGACTACGCGGCTCGGAGACTGGCATATCGAATCTCCTAGCCTTCGGTGGCGCAGTTGTCGAGTATTCGCGACTGGAATATTTCCGTATGAGTGCCACCGTCTGATTACACATGCCAGATCATTTAGTCGCCGACCGGTAGCGCAGTGTGTTGAGGCATCAGTCTCATGTTTGACTACCGGCGTTTCGGGTTCGAATCCCGTCCACGACGACGTTCGTGGCCATGGATGTGCAGGAGGTGCATGCTGGCAACTGCATTCTCTGAAACCAATTTATGCCAACGAAACGTCAACTGGGCCACATGGAACAGTTGACGCGCTATGCCCCACAAGGGGTTAGGGCAATTGAGTATTTAGTCGCCGGTTAGCCCAATCGCTCGGGATTTGAGTATCCCCGTGTGAGTAGTGCCTAAGTGTCACCACCTACTGTCGATCTCGAACTCGAACCTGGTACAAGTGGACCGGTTTTCTTCACATTTACGTGGAGTGGGTGTGTGTCAGAGGACATTTGTACCAGGTTCGTGTTCGAGATCGACAGTGGGTGGTGACACTAACAGTACACAAGTTGTAGGACGACAGTAAAGTGGCTTGGGTTGTAAGAGATTGACTTGCATATAGTAGAGAGTAACGTACAGAGAGAAGGAGAGAGAGAGTAGTGAGTCGGATAGAGGGAAGTAGAGAGTTACTCAATCACAATTTTCGTAGCTTAACGAGTTAGGAGACCTCTAAATAAAAATAAATAACTGACGCAACAGTCCAAATTTGGACCAAGGTCTCGAGAGAAGTTAGCATCATCTCATATACTAGAACGTGACGGTGTGTTTTGTGCAGAGCTGTGTGATCAGCAACATGCTCAACCGAGTTATTTACCCTCATTTAATATTTGAGTGAGTGAAAGATTAAATCAACGGTTGGGACAAAAGTATTTGTTCTGTGAATGTGTCCAATGTAGTGATGTTATGGTTGACTTAAAAAATGTTACCTTCAAATTAATTGAATGTCAAATATTATTTGTCCTGTTTCTTATTAAATATGTGTGAATGATGAGTCGAAACACAATTGCTCCCGGCAAAACCTATGAAAAGTCATTACATCATTCACACACTTTTAATAACAACTATCACATGTTCAAATTGGTAGTACTATTATCACTTATTTATCTTAACATCCACTAGCTACGAAAAATTGGTAACTACTCAGGGAACTACCGACGCTTTAATATAAGTTACTAAAAAGTCGACTGGAACTTACTACACCCACCTAACGAAACACTAACAAGAACTTCAAAATGAGAAGGGCATCCATCTCCCGTATGCTATAAACAAATTAATTAAATCACATAAATAATATATGTACGCAATATGTATTTATAGATGGAGATAAGAGTGTTTTGGACATCCGTAAAGCGGAAGAGCGGGTGCTCGGTGAACAAATTTACAAAAGTATGCAACTGCTCAATGTAATGCATCCTCGTGGTTTGGACCTGGAAAAATGTTTCAGTCAGGTTTGTGTGCAATTGGTTTAATTCAATATCTGTTTCAAAATGGATCGCTTTGATGGCGGTTTAGAATATTTAAAATGAAAAAATTCCCGGGCTATACACATTTTGATATTTCTTTTAGGATATATTTAATTTTTGCTTCAACATCTCTGAACAGCTTAATAACGCTGAACATTCACGGACGGTCCTTAGTACGACGGGGAAAATTTTGGTTTCGGTCAGGAAAAGTTGGGATTGGGCCCGTGAATGTCCAGGTGGACACACATTAGCGTCCAACTGGAGGCGGGACAAAATAGACGCACTCCAAATGTCCGCCGTCCAAATTTCGAGGACACACACTGCAATCCAAATATATTGCGAGCCAGACGTTATTTTAAAAGTCAAAACACAAACAAAATTTGGTTCTGGGTCGTTGATTTTGAGCAAGTTGAATGTCCAACTTGAATTGCGGCGTATTCCGGAGCTGTGAACATGAACCCCACACAGTACGGATTTTGAATTGGACACGGGATAATTCGGATTTTTGACGCAAGTGTGTGTCCACCTTTAACTATCTAATTACATCACGATCATTTTTGAAACACTATTCTGAATTTGTAAATATTTTTAATGTCTCTAAACTTTTTGTAGGATATGTTCTTAAAACCCAATACAAAAGCTTTCCCATTTATCATGCACTACCTTTTTAACATACTCGATTCGGCCGAATTTAAGAGACGCTTCTACTGGCCTTTGGATCGATCTTCGGAGAATGCTTTTCGGTAACTAGGCAACAATTTCTATCATGTTTCTGTCTGAACTCTATGCAATTTGAACGTTGTTTATTTTTATTTTTATCAGAACTACTACAATTCAGTATCTAAACTATTTAAATGAAAAACATAATCTTGGTTGGGGCGAAGTGAAAGCTTTTCTTGTCGTTATGCCTGGTGGCATGAAATTCATGAAATTGCTTGCCGACTTGATTGATTTTATAGCGGATGAGGAAATCAGAAAGACGATGAAATCATTGCCCGAGAATTTCGATAAGGATACATTGTAAGTAAATATCCTTTTTTTATAGTATTGCCAAATAGTATAGATTCCACAAGAGTTATCACTCCATAGAACTTTCGCCTCTGCCAGGAGATTTGTATGTATTGACAAATTGTATAGACTACACAGTATAGATACACAAGAGAATCAACACATACACAAGAAAGCTGACTCCGCCTCCATCGGTAGATTTGTATGTATTGATTCTCTTGTGTATCTATACTGTGTAGTCTATACAATTTGTCAATACATACAAATCTCCTGGCAGAGGCGAAAGTTCTATGGAGTGATAACTCTTGTGGAATCTATTTTATATTATTTGGTATTGCACATACTTAATTCATTTTTAATTTAATTTTCTATTTTGCTTAGGGCAATTACTAAAGAAAATATCGAGAGCATTGTTTTCAATCATGAAAGATTCATGGCGAAGGCGGTTATTGCTAAAAAGTGAGTATATACGAGTTGTGATAAATTGTACAAATTGAACCTGGTCTTCAAAAAGTTGGTTTGTAGTCGACGAACTACTATTTTGCTTGCGACATCGTATCTCTCATCATGTATTCCCTATAGACGGGCATTAGTCTTGGCCCCGGGCTTCTATGATGTGCCCTGTCAGAACTTTGCATTGGTCCTCTTTTAACCTGTATTCAGTCCCGGCTCTACTATACGTGCAGACTGTGCATTTGAACAGGGTGCCATTATATAGGGGCGCAAAATTTCCTAATTCAATAAATAGTATCTTACGTTAAAGCCAGCTGTAGTGCATTTGCTACTTTGAAATTAATTGTTAAACTCGTTTCAATTTCACTGTTCTTATTAAAGGTATATGAAATAGGCCGATTTCAACAAAATTTAGGAGTGTGATTTATGTAGCAGTAAATATGATTGAACAGTATGAAATTCGATAAAGATATCTTCAGAAATAAAAAAGTTTTTCTAACAAAAACTAAAAATTTTGGAACGGTCGTTCAACCAGATTCGGCAAGGCGATTTGGCAAAGGATATTATTGAATAATTTGAGATTTTAGAAAGATTCATTTAGAAATAAAAAAGCTTTTCTCACAAAGAACAACTTTTGGACCAGTCGTTCCTATGGCAGCTATATGAGGTAGTAGTCCGATTCCAATAGTTCCGACCTATTTACAGCGTGCAATAGAAAAAAGGCTTTGTGCTCGATAGCTTAAAAACTGAGGGACTAGTTTACATAGAACCAGACAGACAGACGGACAGACGAACAAAGCTTAATCGACTCGTCTCATCATATCGACCAATAATATATATAGTTTATATGGTCGGAGATGCTTCCTTCTGTGCGTTGCAAACTTCATGACAAAGTTAATATCCCCTATCTCATCCGTGAAGGGTATAAAAAAATTACCAGGACGAAATTATTTTCTGACTAATACATACTTCTTTTTTTCTTAGGATCCACTAACTTCTTAACCTCCACTATGATATTTCTTATTCAATTAATATTATTCTCACCTAGTTCAATACTCTAGAAATAAGAAAACAAACACCTTACCTACCCATCATAAAATGTGTCTTGTATCCGCATCCGCACAAAATGGGGCGATTCTCCAGTCACGACCGTTTTGCAGATAGTTCTAGGGCGCTAGGTGCAACTTTAAAGACATGCTCATGTATCAACTGAATTGTACAACCCGCCAGAAGTTTTGAAATGGATAAAGCTCAACCCCTTGTTCTGCTTTGCAGAAAGCGTTAGGAGCAATCGAAACTATGCTCATGTATCAATTGAATTGTATGAGCTCAAAGGGGCGTCAGAGCTTTTCGAATGGGTAGAACTCTACCACTTGGTCTACTATGCAGACTTTGAAGAGAGAGTATATGAGGAAGTGAAAAAGAGCGAGAGAAACGAAGCAATTCGGCACAAGTGAGGAAGTAGGAAGGGGGATGGAAATTTGACATCTCTTTTGCTCTATATGGACCGGGCGGGTGTTCCGCGGCAGAGAGACAGACTGGAATGTTATTGTTCCAACTGGAAAAGTAGGAGAGGGGATGACATCTTGCGTGCTTCCTGTGCTTTTATATAGACTGCGCGGGTGTTGCGGAGTGGAGGGCGTGTGTCTCTCTCTTTACTTTTTACGACTGGAATTGCTTCAAATAGTTTAGTGTTTAGGATTGCTCCTCCATAGGTATTCTCTATGTATGCAGACAACGTAAGGAGTAACTTCGAAAGCACTCTCATGTGTCAATTGAACTGAATGAGCCAATCTAGACGATACAGTAAATTACTCGCAGAGATCGCATGCCAACGGATGTGCACGAAAAGATGTTTGCGTCTCTCTCTGGCAAATGTACAATACATGAGATTTGCCAGAGAGAGACGCAAACAACTGATTATGTGAGTAGTGACGACGACGGATGCAACAGTCCGTGCGCTCGTCGGGTGAGGAGAACCATACGAAATTGTGCGATGATCACTACGGGTTCATGGTTGTGGGCGTGGCTTGTGGCAAGTGCATCAATGAAAAGTGTGTGATGAAAAATTGAACTGAATGAATTGCTGTTGATTTTAATTATTTTATTTAATTATTAATAGAGGTATATGCCTATTGGGGAAGCCTCTCTAAAAAAACGCATCTGATATTGAACATAACCTTTCATTTTTATTTGTATTTACTTGGAGTTCTCATAAGAAATTTTGAAAATTAAACCTTTATTACGAAGTTAGGTTTAATTAATAGTAATTGTAGTATCTTAAAATACAGATTAATAATGCAATTTACAGTATTAAATGCCTGTTCGCGCGAAAGTATCTTAGAAAATTGGTGATGTACAATAGAATAAGTCTACCTCAATGGTGATGCGAAAACGATTACGGTTTTTCCATTATCTATTTTATGAAGCAAAATACGGCAGAAAAACTTAAATGATTAATATAATAAAGACACTTTAATTTTCAAGACTTCATTGCGTCCTTCACTGTAAAACATTTGCATCAAGATTAAACTTTACTATTTATGAATTCAAACAAAAGCATTGCTGCCTTATGTAACCTTCATAGCAATCTCGAATTGGCCGGACGCAGAGATCGCTGGGTCGATTTTTTTAAAAATACATTTTTCACTCAGCCGTTTCGATTACAAAAAAAAAGCAATTATACAGAAATGATGTCCAATATTAATTTGTGAAATTATTAAATTAAAGGGCGATTTTCTATCAGTTGAACAGGGCGCCAAAATAGCTAGGACCGGCGCTGTACTGTATTAGAGAGTCTGATTGTAACAATCACCATCACAAAGCCAGCAAAAATCAAAACCAATCTCGAAATAGGATTAACATGAAGATGTTTATTTAGATAGGGGAGGGTAGTATAGTGGAGGGTTTTGTTGCTGAACGAAGGAAATGGGAAAAAAAATGCTCGTCTAACTCGATGGGACTGGATAAGGGAGAATGCAATGGAATGGAAAATCGGAATTGGAAAATGAGGAATGGAAAATGGGCAAAAGAACATATCAAAAGGGAAAATGGGGTACGATGGCAAAGTAAAGGCAGGGAGAGGAAAATGGAGACAAACAAATAAAAAAATAAATAAACGCTCGTCCAACTCAATGGGACTACTGGACAATATACTATTTGCATTAACCCCTAGTGGGGGCATAAGCGCGTCAACTACTCCTAAAAAGCGGCTTCGCTGACGTTTAGTTATCATATAACTGATTTCGGACGAATACACCTCCTGCCCATTTAGTCGCATTTTAGCGACATGTCGGGGAATGGCTGCGGCTTATTGTTACACCCTACATCATCATCATCGTGGCGTGGCGGACCGACGTCAGACCTTGGTCGTCTCGATAGATCTCCTCCATTTATCTCGGTTAAATGACCGCGTCTTTCAGTTTCGAGTAGTAGTTGTTGTGCGCCAGCCTCTACTGAGCCTTCCCAACGAGCTGTCGATCTTCCCGGAAGCCTTGCTTCACTGATGCTACCTTCGGGAATTTTCTTGGGGACTCGACTTTCGTCCATGCGATGTACGTGTCCTGCCCATTGTAATCGTTGTAGTTTGATGATCTTCAAATCTTCCAGCTCATCGTGAAGACTGTACAGCTCATGGTTGTACCGGATTCACCAGACATCTGGATCTTGAACTGCTCCGACTATTCGTCGAAGGATCCTCCGTTCAAAAATGTTCAATAGGTTTTCGGAGGCTTTTCGTTTTGTAGATGCGGAGCTTCGTTTTTCTGCGCACTTGCTTCGATTTTATTATTGGGAGAACCGACAAATATGCCTTATTCGTTAGTTGTATCAGTCGTTTGATTTCGTCCGTTTCACTGGCGTGGTGTGATAGCTTGCTACCCAAGTAGTCGAAGTGTTTTACGTAATCAATGGCCAGATTCCCGATGGTAATGCTCGGTGGTGGTGGCGTTCTCTTTCTTGATTGGAGCATTATTTTAGTTTTGTCTTCGTTGACTCGTAGTCCGACTTCGCTTGCAGCCTGTAATAAACCACCTGCAATGGACCATATTATGGTCTAATAGTGCTGCTTCCACCGGCAAATCTATGGCAGCACCTGATGAGTAAGGATCTGTCGGTGGTACGAAACCAGAGGCCGAGGGTCCCATTACACCTGGACCCCAATACGAGCGCGAGGGTAAGCGAGCCATCTCCTTATCGCCTAATTTTTTTTTATTCCCCATTTTTACCTCCCTTGTTTGTGTTGTCTTCCCCAGGCCTATGAATTTTTGTTAATACGTAAAGGACAGGGGCAACGAGCGGCGAAACCCCGCCCACATCTCCCGAACTGAGCTACAGCAAGCATATGCCGCTGCTTAGCTCGTTGAGGGGCCTTTTTCTTCGCCAGATGGCACGACCCGACCTTCACGGTCATTATTCTACCTAAGGCTCCATCCCCACGGGCATCTTTGGATTCCCACCAAACCGTCCGTTACAAGCCGTATCAAGATTTTGCAGATGTTCTTTGGCGTAGGCCAGCCTGCGAGACTTGATGCTAATATCGTCTGCATACGCTTTTATTTGCGTACGCTTGGTTATTAGAGTTCCGCTAGTATCGACATTTATCCTCCGGATGACGTATTCCAGTGCCAGGTTCAAGAGCGTCAGAGCCAGTCCGTCGCCCTGCTTTAATCCCGTACGTGTTTCAAAGGCGTCTGTCAGCCTGTTTTGGACCCTGGCCTGTGAGACGAAGTTGATCATCGTCATCTTAGTCAATCGTACCAGTTTCGCCGATATACCAAATTGCAGCATGACATTGGACAGTACGTTACGATCGATACTGTCTTTGCTTTAAATCGACGAAGATTTGGTATACATTTACATTAAATTGCCAATATTTTTGGAGGATTGGTTTAACAACCGTAAACAGTTGGTCGGTTGTTGAACGGCCAGGTCTGAAGCCGCCTTGATACTCGCGTATTATCTGCTCAGCAAAAGGCCTTATTCTGTTTTCAAGAATTTTGGTCAGTATTTCATAGGACGTACAGACTAATGAAATGCCTCTATAGTTTTCACACCGAAGTTCTTGTGTATGGGGCAGATTATGCTCCTGCGCCAATCCTCCGGAATAACTTCTTCCTGCCAGATTCGTAGAAGCAGTTGATAAATAGCGTTCAAAAGACTCGCTCCACCAGATTTAAGTAGCTCAGCTGGGATTTTGTCTGCATCTGGCGCTTTGTTCGGTTTAAGCGATTTTATAGCGAGATTAACTTCTTCTCCTGTTGGGGGCTGAGTGCTTGGTGTTTCGTCGATAATAGCATCATCGATTATGGCTTCTTGTTCGGGGATGTTGTTTGCAGGGTTAAGAAGCTCTTCAAAATAGGACGCCCATCGCCTGTTGATGCTATCGGTGTCACTGATGATGTTTCCATCTTTGTCCTTACAGAAGCTTGTCCTGGGTCGAAATTCGAGAGCACATGTATTTTCCTATGCCGTAGTATCGCTCAACAGGTTTTCAACCGCAATGGTTTTTACCAAGTGATGGTCTGAGTCACAGTTCGCCCCTTGATGATGCCCATCTCTTACATATGATGGCATGGTCGATCTGATCTGGTGATCTCCACGTTTGCTTGTGTATATTTCCGTGTGGAAAGCATGCATGTTGCATCGTTGGCCATTGACATTGCTCTCATCATGGAGGCTCTGCCTACATCACAAGTGGAAAATAACACAAAATCAATGGTGACGGCGGGATTTTAACCCCCGAGAAACCGTTATAATAAGACAGCAGACTGCAGCTTCAACGCAAAGGATAATTAAAAATTCAAAATCGAAAATAAGGAAAAGTGAGTAGAAAATGGGAATTGGAGAATAGATGTGTGAAAAAAATCTGAAAATCCAAATTCGAAATGAAAATGTTTGCCTCGTGAGGAAACAGTCTACTTCGCAACGTCCCGCACCTATCAACATAATGAACTTTTGAAAATTTTGTTTCATGGGCGATCAAAGGGGAAACAATTGATTGCCGTTGAATGAATTTGAAAGGTCCAACTTTAGGATGAAAGTAGTCTTCAGCTTAGTCCTCGCATCCTCTTACCTACTAGTTCATCATCAGGTAAACTGAAGACGACTATCTACACTGTATGCAGATACGTACATGGATTATGTCTTATGGCTACCGAATGTGTGGAACATGTTTTGTCGAATGATTTCATCCAGTATAATTAACGATACTGGGATCTTGATAAATCCTACGGAGATATCTTCGACGAAACAGGTTCCACGCTTTCGGTAGCCATAAGACATATCCATGTACCGATGTATCTGCATGTAGTGTACTCTCATTACTCGTCGTTTTAATCCCTTTTTTTTATAAATATGCGTAGTATATTTCCCATTCTAAACATGTTTTCTTTTTTCAGTAAAATTCAAGAACAAAAACAAGTCTTCAGAGACAACTCAGACATATTATCACAAAAAATCAACCAAATATGTGAAGAGACTGGCCTGCCGCCCTCAAAACTAGATGACACACTCCTGGAGAATTTCGCCGCGAACAATTTCACTCTATTCGAACAGTCCATCAAAACAAAAGTCAATGAAATTGAAGAGACTGAAAAATGTCTGGATAAACTGTCCACTGAAATCGATTTGTTCTCCAACGAAAAGCCTTCATTTTCGTATGACAAAGACACGCTACTATCATCGTATAGGCGCATTCAAACAGAAAATCCTGGCGTTTGTCCCGATCCCATTATCACGGCACAGAACAAAATTCAACTGGAATCGTTGTTCAATGCGTTCAACTGCATCTTCCCATTGTTGGACGACGCTTTGCATCAATGTGCCGCCACGAAAACGCAAAGTGAAAAATACGAATTTGAAATCGGCAAAGTGTCCGAGTTACAAGCCGAGGCCATGCAACTTGAAATGGACATTTTCAAGTTTGAGTCCAGCGTTGATGCCATGAAAATTGACTCTCAGAAAATTCGCAAACGTCCGTCGGCAAACGACTCCAATTTCACGCCGGATCGTTCGAATATAGTGGCCGAGCAAAATTTGAAATTAAAATACATTCATACGCCGGCAATTTATGTGCATAGCGAGGATCCTGTAGGCGGAAAGGCGCGACTTCCTCTCCTAGACGAGAGTTTTGCAAATCAGACAACCGTGCTAGCCCAACGAACGGTTCGGCCGAAAAGCAATTCTTTTGTCGCTGGCAACACTTCAAAATTAATCGATCCTCTAACGTTGTTACGGACCGTTACAAAATCAGCGAGTCGCAAAAATTGGCAAAAACGTTTCAATACGTCGAATTTGTCGACTTTACGGGCTCGATTCAGAGACGATTTTGCTGTAACCACTGAACGGGAGGCACTTTCACAAACGGTTATTGGCACTGAAGAACTGCTTGTTACACCGGTTAGTGTGAAGACAAAGAAGATTTTCGCCAAAGAGGATAGCGATCGACATAATGCAATCAAGGAGAAATTCATTGGTGTCCGTCAGATGCAATTGACACCGGAGAGTATTCTGATGCAGAAACGGCAACGCACAGTATCACTTCAGGATGTCGATTTAAATGTTATCGCGAAATCGCCGTCGGGACGTTTGGAGCCTTTGGTAAAAATGAGTCCAAACGTTGTTACGCCGCAGATTCGAATCAACGATGAGCTAGTTGAGATGAGTTTTCAAATTATTGAACCGAAAGGTGCTATTCCGGTAAGGGGTAAACTCTTGTTTCGTAGGGAAATCATTGTGGATTAACCTAAATGAATTGAATCTATTTTTAGGATGTGAATTTGAAGAAATTCGAAGAGACACCTGTTTTATCGTCGCCTAACACTTCAAAGAAGGATTCTAATAAAGAGAACATCAAAGATGAGTTGGATACATATTGCCTAGAATTTCAGCGAAAGCTGAACTTGAACGGGGCGGACGAGTCGCTCTGTAATGTCAGTGATACGATTTTGAAGGATATTAGCTTTTAAAATAGCATCGTATGCGTTTTGTTGAATTATTTTACAGTATTCAAATATAAAGGATTATTAAATTGTTTTTTGCTTTTCATATTTTTAACATGCGAAAGCAGTGGCGTAGCTAAAGTATTTAGCGACCGGGGCAAAACTTCTGTATGGCCCCCCTCCCCCCATGAAAATATTCATCTACGGCCCTCTCAACTTCTCCATTGGATGCGAAGCGCTTCCCAGAAATAAATTTCTTCAAGTTTGGGAATTTTGTGAAATTTATAAATTTTTGAAGTATTTTATATTACAAAAATTTTTTTTTAATATTCAAACAGAGCGAAGAAACAAGTTAGTCCGTGGATAGCATTTTGGCGCCCCCTAGTCGTTGCACCCCCTTGTGAGGTAGGTGTTAACAAAGTTTTTTCGATGCTTTTCGCGTCTTGGCTAATAGTGGCTTTACCGTTGTAGCGTATAGAGCGAGCGAAGCGAGCGTTCTAGGGTTTGACGCTGGTTCAGATCAACTTAAATCACTGTCAGGCAGCACAAGATCTGCTGTCACAGAAAATAAGAGAAAAGGGCGTTGACGTGGCGATCGTCTGTGATCAATATAACAATTTGAACAGCTCAATTTGAGTGGCGGACGAATACAAGCCGGCAGCCATTTGGTCATGTGGAAGACATGCCTTGCAAGATGTATCTGATCCAATCAACGGATTCCTGAGAGCGCAAATTAACGGCATCAACATCTACAGCTGCTACGCCCCACCGAGACTGAACCTGGAAGAGTTCGACCGGCTGCTAACTCAACTAGTTCGCGATGCCAGCACGCACAGTCTCGTAATAAATGCGGGTGATTTCAATGCGTGGGCCACTGAATGGGGAAGTCGAGCTACAAACGCTAGGGGACGAGTACTCCTTGAAGCTTTTTCACAACTGGACGTCGTCCTAATTAATACAGGTGGTAGTAATACCTTTAGAAGAGGAAGTACAGGCTCCATTATCGACCTTACATTTGTCAGTAGCTCCTTTGCATTGACAGTGGAATGGGGCGTGAGCGAGGACTATACGCGGCCATCAGGCCATTTACTTCACTATTGCCAGCCAACCGCCAGAAACAAGGGTTCCCCCAAACCCAATAAACCGGAGGTGGCCTGCTTAAAATTTCGACGGGGAAGCGTTCATCGAAATATTGCATCAGAAGGAGAGGTGAACCACTATCTAACCCAGTTTCTTACTGGACATAGCGGATATAACAAGTACCTACACAGATTCAAGTTGGACGATTGGCCCGACTGTCCGAGGTGCCCAGGAATAATAGAAGACCCGGATCAAGTATTCTTTCTCTGTCCAAGATTTACAGGAAAGCGTGAAGCACTGGAGGTCAAACTAGGCAGTGACCTCAATCCACATAACATAGTGAAACACATGATAAGATCTGAATCCAATTGGGAGGCTGTAACACGCACAATATGCGACATACATAGGGTACTGAGGAAAGAGTAGCAAATACGAAAAAGGACGCAACGGATTAACGGCTAATTAGCCAAAACCAGCTACGACGTAATACCGAGAGGTAGTTTCGTAGGGGGAATGGTGGAGAAAGAGGGTTGAAGGTTTTACTGGGTAAGTAGTCGCACACTGACTATGAAAGTCCCATGTCGCTGCCGTACACTTGATACCAGTTGCCAGCAGTGTCTCCTGAGCAATAAGATTTGCCCCCTCTATAATAAAAAAAGGGTTTGAGGGTTGCAATCGTCTAAGCCGCGCAACCGCGCAGCCCTGGAGCTCGCATAGTGAGCAAAGCCCACGCAAGGGGAGTGTGACATCATCTCAATTTAAACCCCCCCCCCCCCCCCCCCCTATTGGTCAAAGACGCATCGCCCGGTGAACTAGGAATTTAATTTTTATGCGGGAATTTCATTGCGGGCAGAAGCAAAGCAGCGGCAGCAGCATCGTCGGTGTCTTGGGTAAGTGTGCTTTCTTAGGCCCAAACCAGAATGATCGCAGAATGCAGCAGCAGCGGCAGCAGCAACAACAACCGATAGATCTGTCATCGCTGGTGTGTCATCGCGACAGATCTACCTATTGTTGTTGTTGCTGCTGCCGCTGTTGATGCATTCTGGGTTCATTCTGGTTTGGGCCTTATACCTATGTCTCACCTAGGAAATCTTCGTAAAAATCTTTAGTTTTTTGTTCGGAAAATTTGTCAGGTGAGAGTTAGGTATAAGAAAGCACATTTACCCCAGTCAGACGATGCTGCTGCTGCTGCTATTCTTCTACAGGATTGCGTGGGCTTGTGAGAGTCGCAACCCCTCAAGACTCATGGCGAGCGGAGACCACGCAAGGGGAGTACGAAATCATCTCAATTTAAAAACCCCACTATAGGTATAGTACGTCACCCGGTCAACTAGGAATGCTGCCTAGTTTTTATCGCGACTTGGCTAAGGCCGGCCGCATCTTGGACGCTGCTGCGCTGCCCTGCCCTGCCTACGTCCAAGATGCGGCCGGCCTTATAGTGGGTTCCATCAGGGTATACTGAGCGTTACAACCCTGTAACGGAGGGGTTGATGGGCATTCAAAGATGCCCTAGGGGCCGGAGCATTGCCTTCTTAATATACAGGCCTCCGCTCAGTTGATCGCGGCGAAGTCTTGACTCCTATGCTGACGTTAATTTGACGTCATCATGCCTTGCCACTGCTTTGGCAAGGCGGAAATGACGCTCAGTCCCGTCTTAGTTATGTCAAAGACAGTGTTAAATTGTCGCAGCTCTCTCAGTGAGATGGCGAAATTTTTCAACATTACCCTGTGCTGGATACCAGGTCATAGTGGTTTTTCTGGTAATTGCAAAGCTGATGAACTGGCCCGGGCTGGAACTACCAATATCACCAATGCTTTCGTGGTACTGGGATACCTTTAGCAGCCAGAAACAAGTCACTAAAGCGTTAGCATACGATAGGGCTAACACCAGATGGTACAATGGCAGTACATGTCATGCAACTAGGCAAATATGGCCGAAAATGGACCCCGGCCGCTCTCGCAGGCTATTGCTGCCGAGCAAAAACCATTTGAGAAACGTGGTGGGGCTAATCACTGGGCACTGCCTTACTGGAGAGCATGCTAGGAGACTTCGGCTCCCACACAATGATTACTGCAGGAGCTGTGGGGACGGAGAGTCCTTTTTACCTTATGTGTGCTTGTCGTGCCCTGGCGAGACGCAGGAAGGATGTCCTTGGATCCTACTTCTTTCAAACTCTGATCACATATTTTCTCCTCTCCTTCTTTATTCCTTCTTCGAATTTGGAGAAAATGCCAAAAATGGAATGTACTCGACGGTACTTAAACTTACGATGCCCCACTTGCCTATACCAAAAGAAAAAAAAATTACCTTAATTTCCCCTAGTAGTTCGGATGGCGCAACGGTTAGCACGTTCGCCTTCAACGCACTGGGCCCCGGTTCGATTCCGGGGATTTACGTGTCGGACTATGAGCCCACTCAGCTGTTAAATGAGTACCCATTATGGGGTAAATAACTCGGTTGAGCGTGTTGCTGATCACATACCTCTGCACAAAAAACCGTCACGATCTAGAAAATGAGATGATGCTAACTCATCTCGAGGCCGTGGTTCAAATTGGACTGTTCCGCCAGTTATTTATTTTTTAATTTCCCCTCTATGCGGACCCCCCTTAAAGTTGCCCTATGAACGACGCATCGCTTTCTCTTCTACATATTTCCACCAAATTTCATGCACGTAGCTTTAGTGGTCCATGAGATATTTCATGGACTGACAGACAGACAGACGGAGATTGACCGACTTCATAAGGGCTTTCTTTTTACTACAAAACCCTAAAACGGTTACTTTAACCGTTTTTAGTTTCTGCTTTTAAATACACGCAAAACCTATGCAAACCACCCTACGACTCTCAAACTAAGCATTCAGGGGAAATTTAATTAACGCAGGGAAATTCTAACTGCAATTGCTGCCAACGTCATTATGCATTTGTCAACAGCTGTTTATTTTGAGCCGGTTGCCCGGTTTCGTGTGCACCTTGACTTTTCGAAGAGCCCGCCACATTTTTGTGTTCAGTCAGGTATTAAAGTTTCAGTGAAAGTTGATAAATTTCAGTGTTGCGAATTACCTTAGGGGTACTCGTGTGTGTTTCTTTCAACGTGCAATTAAAAAGGTTCTTTGGGATTTTCCGAATTTACCAAGGAAGGTAAGTGCGAGGCATAAAATTCAAATGCACCCTACCCATTGCAATACTGCTATTAGTGCTCGTATGCAGGCAAATGGTTTCATTTTCCGTTTTTTCTTTATATATATATATTTTTGATTTTCTTGAAATTCCCTGCCAATCCCCAATCAAAACAACAATCAATCTAACCTCAATACCAACTTTTTTCCAGACATCAACTAAATCCAAATCACTAAAATGCCACGACGAAAGCACTCCGATATGGTAAATGACGCTCCGGCCGCCAAAGTATCGCGTGTTGCCTTCTCACTGCCAATTCCCGAGCGACCAAAGCGAGCTGGGAAGCTGCTCGCTTGCGGGACCGGAGACATGGGCCAGCTAGGTCTTGGCGAGGACAAGATGGAGTGCAAACGACCAGTGGTCGTGCCCGGTCTCCAGGATATCGTCGATTGTTGTGCCGGTGGAGTGCACAGTTTATGCCTGACACAAACTGGAGACGTTTACTCGTTCGGTTGCAACGACGAAGGAGCGCTGGGCCGCGACACATCGGAAGAAGGGTCGGAATTTGAAGCGGGCAAAGTCGATTTGCCCGGGAAAGTGGTGAAAATCTCGGCGGGCGATTCACATTCGGCTTGTCTACTGGAGGACGGACGTGTCTTCGCGTGGGGCTCGTTCCGCGATTCGCACGGTAACATGGGACTCACGTTGGAAGGTAATAAGCGAGAACCAGTTCATTTATTGCCGGAAATTACGGCGCACAATATTAGTTCGGGCGCGGACCATTTGGTGGTCCTGGCGCGCAATGGAAACGTGTACACAGTTGGCTGTGCCGAGCAGGGACAATTGGGGCGAGTGCCTTTGCGTGATGCCGGCGGAGAGTCACGACGAGGCAAGAAGGAGATATTAGGACCGATGATGATACATGCGAAACAGAAGAGGATTTTCAGCGCCGTGTGGACGACAACGTATTGGTAGGTTTCATGGAAAAGAGGGAGATTTCCAGACAATTTTCATTTTTCTCTCGGCATTTGTACTTTTCCACAGCACTTTTGTAAAGGAGCAGAAAAGCGGAACCATCTTCGTGTTTGGATTGAACAACTACAATCAACTGTCCTTGCCAAAAACGGACCTGCCCATTTCCGTTCCCAAGAAGACGAATTTGAAGGATGTAAAGGTGATTGCCGGTAAGTCGAAAACTCTTCCGTACAACAATGTTGGCGCAAACTCATCTCTTTTCTTGGTTAGGTGGTCAACATCACACTCTCATTTTGACCAACGATCAAAAATGTTTTGCAATCGGTCGACGCGATTACGGCCGACTGGGAGTAGGTGAAGTTAGCGAAGACGTGACTGAACTGACGTTAATCAAAGCACTCGAGGACAAGAAGATCGTTGATGTAAAGTGTGGCGAAGCTCAATCGTTTGCCGTGTCCGAAGACGGCAAAGCATACTCATGGGGCATGGGTTCTAATCTGCAATTGGGCACCGGAAAGGAAGACGACGAATTGGTGCCTGTGGTGATAAGCAGCAAGGAGACGGAAGGAAAGAAAGTCCTAAAGGCAGTCAGCGGCGGACAACACTCACTGTTCTTAGTCGATAATGAAAATAACAATACAATAGCTTCGGGAAAGACCTCCAAGACAAAATAGGATTGTGCGATAGACATGAGTTCAAGCATTTTTTTTATTTCTGTAAAGAGAGAAGATAACTCAATTTATCATGTACTGTATTATACGAGTACTCTTTGTATCATCTTGTTTCGGCCCACTTGAAAACCGTTTAAATTCTATGACGTAACTTATGAATATTGTAGCAGTATTTTTATAGTTCGATACTTCGCAATTTCACTGAGATTCAGTTTTCAGCTATTCTGTACTTTAAGATTAAAATTATCGGAGCATGTGATATGAGTATGCCAATAAGAGTGACTAATATTAAAAAAAATGATATTTCGTAACCACTCTGTTGTGTTCCTATGAGAATTTGTTTCGACTAATGGAAAATGTTAATCGTATTTCGTACTTACAATTTAAGTATACTGTTTATTTCATTTTTGTATCACAATTTATCTTTTTGTTAACTTTCTGCCAATAAAAAATACTACTTAATATATGCAGAGTTTTTAATTTCCCAGACGTTTAAATCTCCTCCTTTGGAGTAGGGGGGAAAATAATGCCTTTCCCGACTCGTATAATAGCCGCCATACATTATCCGATCACAAAATCACCACAAAATATCTGCCGATCTCCACTGCACACACACTGAGCGATTTTCGTGCGATGCGATAACGAATGACAATTCAAAAAATAGGTTATGATTCACTCCCAATCCAACCTAGATTCATTTTTGTTAACTATTTGGATGTGTGTGGTATTTTCGTATACCACATATTTGATATTTCAATTGCAGTGCCATTTAAATCATTAGAATCCTTGAAATTTCATCATTTAATAATTTGGTAATTTGACATTCACTTGCGATAATCACATACACTACCCAATCGATCGCACGAAAATCGCACTAAAATATCGGCAGATCAAAATTGATCGCCCGATCGGTGCGATTTCCACATACACACGCCAATCCGTCGGCCGATATTGATTTCGGGCGACGGATCGGCCGATCGATCGGTGTGTGTATGGCACGTTTTAGGCGAGTAAGCGGTCAGAATGTAAAATATATACCAGCAACTTGCTAACAAAGCGTCAAGTAGGGCATGTTGTTGTAGTAATGGTCAGAAGTTCGTTGTGTGAGTGTGTTACATGATGTTATTCTTCGTCGTCTTCCTCGGTTTTAAGGAACAGGAAGATAGCTGCCTCTACGGGGTTCTTCCACAGGGGGTCAGGTGTGTGGGTGCAACTGGGCAATTCAAAATGTGGTTCACATCGGGAGGTGTACCATTGCAGGCGGGGCATGTGTTTGTGACATCCCGGTAAATGCGAGATAGGTAGGAGCTAAGACGCGAACATCAGCCCGACTGAAGTTGGGCAAGTGTCGTTCTCGCTACTCAAATGCCCTAACCCCTTGTGGGGCATAGCGCGTCAACTGTTCTATGTGGCCCAGTTGACGTTTCGTTGGCATAAACTGGTTTCGGAGAATTCAGTTGCCGGCATGCACCTCCTGCACATCCATGGCCACGAACGAACGTCGTTGTGGAAAGGATTCGAACCCGAAATGCCGGTAGTCAAACATGAGACTGATGCCTCAACACACTGCGTACCGGTCGCCCCAAAGTATTCTCTCATCGGGAGAAATGGCTGGTGGTTGTGTCGAGAGAACTCTATTTGGACCTAGTCCTGCAATTGACGTTTGTACCTCATCATCATCATGGTGTATTGTTGCGATGGCTGATCTGTATGAGTTGTTGTCAAAGGGAACCCTTTTGTACCTCTGGACGTCTCTTTCGAGGTCCCTCAAATCACGCCTTACATGGCTTGGTGGCGGTGTCTTGTCCATGAGGTCGGTGCTGGGGTGTTCCCTCCGGTAACAACCCAGCAGGTATTGTTTCGAAAGAAGCTTGTTGTGGTCCCTTTGAGGCATCATCCTTATTTCCTGATGCAGATGATCCTGGGATGACATCAGGAGACAGCTAGTCACAGTACAGAGAGCGTCATTTTGGTAAGCCTGAATATTATTCCATTGTGTGTCACAGAGATTCTGCGACCAGATTTTCGGATGGTTCACGGTCGGAATAGGTTGATTGCCAATTGAGATCCCAAGTTGCATCTTGACTTTCTTCGTCCAGGTGGTAAATAAGGTTGCCGGGGATTTAAGCGCTGATACGGTTAAATTCTTGCCCGTGAAGAAGGAGTTAAGTTCTTCCAGGTAATCATGTATTCGCACATTTCCGTGATGTTGTTTTCTGTTGCCAGAATGGAGCAGTCGTCGGCATAGGATATAATTTCGATTCCTTCAGGTGGAGTTGGAATTCCAGATAGGTAAAGGTTGAACAAGGAGGGATACAGAACTCCTCCTTGTGGCACACCTTGTTTGATCTTCCTTAGCTTTGATTTCTTACTCCTGAATTCGGTGTAGGACTGCCTGCCCGCGAGATAATTGGCAATCCATTTTGTAGTTTGCGTTGGAAGAGATGCATAATACAATATAAGTTGGACAGGAGTGCTGAGTGGCTGACTGTGTCGAAGGCTTTCGACAGGGCAAGTGCCACCAGAATTGTTCTATGACATGGACGAGGTTGGTTAAGGCAATTGTGGATGCGAATTGTAATGGCATCCAGGGCCGCGTCGTCGTACTATGCATCCTTCTGAAGCCGTACTGGTGGTTTACAAGCTGGATGTGGGCCGTAAGAACAGAATGGATTAGTGCTTCGAACGTTTTGGCAACTGGTGATAGAAGTGTGATGGGACGATAGGACTCGCCGAGTGTCGCTTTTTTCCCAGGTTTCAAGATTGGGATTATTCTCCCTTTCTTCCAGAGTTTCAGAACGATCAGTGATGTGATGGATAGGTTGAATGTCGCCGTGAGGTATTCGATAGCTGCTGAGTCGAGGTGTTTAAGCATTGCCATTGAGATTCCATCAGGTCCCAAGGCTTTCGAGTTGTTCGCTTTCTGGATTGCTGCAGCCACTTCGTCCGCGGTGAAGACAGGTATGTTGTCTGCAGTTCGGTTATGGATCCTTCTGCGGATTATGCACTTTTGTCTGTCTGGTGGAAGATGTTGAATAAACTGCCTATTGAAGCGACCTGCGCAGTAGGCAGGGTTGCTGATTGAATTTTCTCCGAACTGGATGGCGACATTCCCTTTCTTTTTCGGTGAATTAGAGAGGGCACGGACTATCAACCATAGTTTGCGTATACCTGTGGTCAGGTTGCATTCATTCAGATACGTACTCCATTTTAACCTCTTATATTCGGCTACTAGTCTTTGAGTTTCATAGTTCATTTCGTGAATTCTGGGATCGTCTGGGTTTGTGCTCCTGATGTTGTCTCTCTCGTCTGCCAGTGTGGCGGCTGAGATAGGGAAGTTGGAACGATTTTTCGGAATGCCTCCTGCAGGAATAAATTTCGCAGCCGCTTTATTAAGGACTTTCCTAATATTGGGTTCGGCCTTACGTACGTCGGTGGGAGTTGGCAGGGCGAGGAATTTAGCACTAGTATATTCGGTGAAGCCATTCCAGTCAGCCTTGTTGTGGTTGACAAAAGTGCGACGTTCGACAGATATGATATCTGTCGGTTTGTCAAGCCTTATCACGATTGGTGAATGGTCCGATGAGAAAGTAAGGACCAGCTCCCATTGTGTTTCATTTATGAGGCTAGCACTGGCAATCGTAATGTCTGGAGAGCTGGAACAGGTACCGACAACACGAGTGGGCGGGACAAATTACGATCTGATATTTTCTCCTTCCCTACTGTTCCCCTTTTTTCGAATTTAAGGAAAATGCCAAAAATGGAATGTACTCAACATTACCTTTCTCACGACACCCCACATGCCTACACCAGGCGATACAAAAATTTGACATTCATTTTGCCTCTATGTGGATTTCAAAATTCTATAATTTTTAGTTTTCTATGCTAGTGAAATGCCGCTTTTCTGTAAATTTTCATATTTCTAGGTATAACGGTCTCGAAATGCAAGGGGGGGGGGGGGGGGGGGGAGGGGGAGGGGGGAACTCGGATCACATATTTTTCCGTCTCCCTCTCTTATCCTTTCTTCAAATTTGAAAAAAAATTCCAAAAATTAAATGTACTCGACGGTACCTTTCTTACGAGCCTATACCAAGGGGAAAAAAAATCGACATTCCTCCTCCCTCCCTCCCTTTGGGATGAAGTACGTGTACTCTCCCATTCTCTTATGTGGTTTCTGCAGTAGCAGCGTGGTATCCCGAAAAACGGTTTTGGGCCATAGATGGGGACGGCGGAGGCTCGGTTTGCTATCCTATCTGCTGGCTCATTCCCCTCGATGCCCGAATGACCAGGGACCCAGTAAAGTGTGAGTTTATTCGTTGAACCCACATTATGGAGGACTTCCTGCAAAGCCAGTACCAGCTTAGAATTGATAGTGAAATTAGTAAAGTGCTTTGATAGCTGCCTGACTGTCGGTGAATATTGCTATGTCCCTGTTAAAATAGCCGGCGGTTTGGCATAGTCTAGCACAAACTTCGATGGCGTATATTTCCACTTGGAACACGAACGGCATTTTACCCATTGGAATGGAGGCTCTGTGCTCAGGACCGACAATGCCTGCGGGGGAACCCTCCTCCGTTTTGGAGCCGTCCTATTGTTTAGTGTCCAACAAAAATGCGCTGGCTAGAATACCTCGATATTTTGAACGAAGTCGCATTTGTTGCTGGCGATTTTTTAATGGGGCCTGATTTTATGTTACAGCAGGACAGTGCCCCAATCCATACTGAAAAATGGATTCAAAAGTTCTTACCTGACATTCAACAAGAAGTCTAGAAATAGCCTCTACAAAATTAAATTAGAAATTCCTCAAAGGATTTGGAAATCGCCAGCCGAAGCCTGGGAAGACGGCTTAAAGGCATGGACGGTCCTATCCATCGGGCAAGGGGAGGAAACACCAAGTATTATGTAACGGTCCCAAGGTACCTTTAATTCGGATAAACAACCAATTTCCTTTTTTCCTATCATCGTGGCGCGACAGCCCGACGTCGGTACTTGGCCGCCTTTTTCCCAGATTTTGTGGACAGACGGGGTGCAAGTCATAATTGTGTAAATAATTTTGGTCATAAAAATTGATGTGCAAATAATTGTGGCCATTCAATTTTTCATTATACCGTTCACGGATGTGATAGGGTATATTAACTTTGTCATGAAGTTTGCAACGCACAGAAGGAAGCATCTCCGACCATATAAATTATATATATTCTTGGTCAGTATGATGAGACGAGTCGATTAAGCTTTGTCCGTCTGTCTGTCTGTCTGTCTGTCCGTCTGTCCGTCTGTCCGTCTGTCTGTCTGTTTCTATGCAAACTAGTCCCTCAGTTTTAAAGCTACCGAGCTGAAATTTTGCACCAAGCCTTTTTTCTATTGCACGCACGCACGTATATATGTCGGAACCAATGAAATCGGACCACTACGTCATACAGCTGCCATAGGAACGACCGGTCCAAAAATTCGTCTTTGTGAGAAAAACTTTTTTATTTCTAAAGATATCATCTTCAAATTTCACACTCATCAGTAATATTTTTAGTCAAATCACATTCCCGAATTTGGTTGAAATCAGACTACTCTATCATATAGCTGCCATAGGAACGACCGTTCCAAAAGCAAGTTTTTATCAGAAAAACTTTTTTATTTCTGAAGATATCTTTATGAAATTGCATATTACTCAATCATATTGGCTGCTAAGCCACGTTCCTAAATTTGATTGAAATCGGCACACTATTTCATATACCTCTTATAGGAACACAGTCCGAAAGACCTTAGATCCATCAGCCTATCGTCGACTCTGCTGAAGGTTTTAGAGCGTCTGATTGACATACACCTGC
Source organism: Chloromyia formosa (assembly GCA_964017055.1). Lineage (NCBI taxonomy): Eukaryota > Metazoa > Arthropoda > Insecta > Diptera > Stratiomyidae > Chloromyia > Chloromyia formosa. The sequence continues at coordinate 14,945,842 of OZ024817.1, forward strand.
GGAGCACTATCCCAGCGGATCTTTACACTCTCTGGTGGGTCAAATCGAAAAGTCTCTTGCCTGCAAGGAGTACACGATGGTGGCTTTCCTTGATATCGAGGGTGCCTTCAATAATGTGAAACCTGCAGCTATCTTGGATGCCCTCTCAGGTCTTCGTGGAGATGACTCGCTGTGCACATTAATACACATGATGCTTACATCTCGCGTTATCTCCACTAGTCTGGGCACATCATCTGCACGCAGACATGTGAACAGGGGTACTCCCCAGGGTGGTGTTCTCTCCCCCCCCCCCCCCCCCTTCTTTGGAATCTGGCGGTCAACGGACTCCTTTTAGAACTGGAAGGGCTGGGATACAAGGTCACTGCTTATGTGGACGACATTGCTATTGCCATCTCGGGAAAGTTTCCCTGTGTCCTTAATGGTGTAATGCAGAACGCCCTCTCTATCCTGACGAACTGGGCTAGTAAGGTTGGAGTTAGAGTAAATCCGCTTAAAACGGAACTTGTTCTCTTTACTAGCAGATACAGCCTACCTTCATTCGAACCACCTTTGATGGAGGGCACAAGACTTGTGCTCACTGATAAAGCCAAGTTCCTTGGGCTCATACTGGATAGGAAACTTTGCTGGAAGTTGAACATTCAGCAACGTGTTGAAAAGGCTACTGTTGCACTATTCTCGTGCAAGAAGGCCATAGGTAAGAAATGGGGCTTATAACCGAGGGTTGTGTACTGGCTTTATTTATCGGTTTTGCGCCCTATTCTGTTACATGGGGTTGTCGTCTGGTGGACGGCACTTAGGATTGTATCCTACAGAACCCTGCCGGAGAAGGTTCAAAGATTAGCATGCATTGCCATCACGGGGGCTCTAAGGACTACACCAACCGCTGCCTTGAGCGCTCTGTTGAATCTGCTTCCATTGGACATTTTTGCAGAGCAGATGGCGGCGATCACGGCTGTTCGCCTCCATGAAACCGGTCTTTGGGCGGCGTCAACCACAGGTCACTCGGCTATATTGGTCAACCTTGATATTCCCGAGGAGACGGACTATACCCCCCCGAAATACTTGTTCGAAATGGGCTTTACAGGCCTGATTCCCTCTAGGAATGATTGGCCTGTAATCGCTTTTCAGGAATCAGATGCCATTACGATTTTCACTTATGGTTCTGAGACTGACGAAGGAGTGGGGGCTGGCGTATACTCGGAAAAGTTGGATATTAGCTTGTCGTTCCGACTCCCGAACTTTAGTTGTGTTTTTCAGGCGGAAGTTACAGCAATATCTGAAGCTCTAGCCTGGTTGTCGCAAAACGATGTATCTGGTGGGGACATTGTAATCTACACGGATAGCCAACCGGCGATTAAATCGCTTAGCTCTGTCTTGGTAAATTCGAAGACAGTACTGGATTGTCGCAACTCCCTAATAGAGATGGGTAGGCTCTTAAACATTTCTCTGTGCTGGGTGCCAGGGCATAGTGGTTATGTTGGTAACTGCAAGGCCGACGAACTGGCTCGAGCAGGTACGATCAGAGAGATCAGCGGGCCGTTACGTAGCACCAGGATGCCGTTGGCTGCTTGTAAACTGGCCATTAAAGAAGCGGCGTATGTTTGCCCAAACTGGATCCCAAACGTTCTTCTGAATTGCTAATGCTAAACAGAGATAATCTAAGAACTGTCGTAGGAGTGCTAACTGGACACTGCCTAATTGGGGAGCACGCCAGGAGACTTCGTCTTCCATATAATGAGGAGCTGTGCGGACGAGGAAGAGGAGGAAAGCACGTCTCATTTTCTGTGTACCTGTCCGGCCCTGGCAAGTTTTAGGAAGGACCTCCTTAGTTCCTATTTCTTCACCGATCTGGATGACCTGAAAAAAATGTTGGTTGGCTACATCGCTTTATTGTGAGCTCAGGCTGGTTTAACGAGTGAGTTGGTCTCAGTTGCTGAGTCCAGGGGTATCACAACGGACCCAGTGGTGGTCTAAGTGTGCTTAAGCAACCCTTTTAACCTAACCTAACCTATGGGAACAGTGAAATTGGAACAAGTTTTACTACTAATTTCAAAATGGCAAATGTACCACAAAACATAACGAAGCGTGAAGGGTATCATACCTTCGGCAAGCTAGCCGAAGGCTAGCTTGTTTTATTTTCATACTCTATGATATTTCATTTTAAATTTTCGAAACATTCCTGTTTCGCAAAAATTATGAGATTTCTCTCTATTCGATTAGAGAGAACTTTCACAAAACTCGAGAAATTTCTGCTTTAGGACCTGCAAATCCCCCCGCATGGGTTCTAGGTTCTTACCACCTAAAATGGAAATGCGGATTTCCGCTTTAGGTAGCTAAGCGGAAATCCTGCAATTAAGGAATTTTAAAAATTCTCCCTAAATGCAATAGAAAGAATTTTCCCAATATTCGCGAAACAGGAATGTTCCAAATTTTCTTTTGTTAAATAAAAAATAAAAAACTTCCCAAAGAACACCTGTATGAAATTTCATTTGGTTACATTTACAATTAAAGGAGTTATTTTGATTTCATTCTAATTTTTCATTGTGATTTGCTTTGTGTAAATAATTGTGGCCACGACTGTATATATTTGTCTTATTTTTATGTATCAGGCTCTATTACAAATATTTATTTCTATTCATAAATGCATATTAGGTGAAAAAAAATTATTTAATTATTTGAAAAATTATAAACGCTATACCTTTGTGTATTTTTATTTTCATTGGTTCATCAAGTCAATAGATTTTGACAAACGCTGTAGTTTCTATTCAACAGTAGTTAAAAACAGTAAATTTACGTGTCCGAGGCACAAACAAAAATATTATAAATATGATCTTTCCCTCCAACCGCTCCGTTACCTCCATAGGCAAATTCGCACCATACTGTTGCAATTTTCACGCGTTGCATTCAAAATTCAAATACGAGTATGTATTGTAGTTGTTTGTTTTTAACCTGCACATATACATTTAACTTTTCAAAAGGCCCACCGCATTGTCATCACATCAGTTGAAGTGTTCGAATTCTTTTTTGTTTGGGTATTTCTTAAACTCGGAAGAGTTGGTAAAAATACGAGTACGTATATTAAAATAAGTTTTGAAGTATATACCTACGGGTATTGTTTAGAGAATAAAGAAAAGTAGTAGCTCGTTTTAAACATATTTTCTTTTTGTGTCGTTTTTTCAATAATTCCAACATATTCTGAGTTTCCTATATAACTCCATTCTCTTTCAAGGTTTGGTTCGATACCTCTTGGTTCTTTTTGTTTTTAAAAATCACAACCGAGAAATGAGACCACGAAAACGCAATAACACTGAAAATGATGCTCCAGCCGCCAAAATTCCACGAGTGGTATTTTCCCTGCCGATTCCCGAGCGCCCAAAACGCACCGGAAAGCTGCTCGTATGCGGCACAGGAGACATGGGTCAACTGGGTTTGGGCGAGGACAAACTAGAATGTACGCTACCCGTGCTCGTACCGGATCTACCCGATATTGTCGACTGTTGCGCCGGAGGAGTGCACAGTTTATGCTTGACACAAACTGGAGACGTTTACTCGTTCGGCTGCAACGATGAAGGAGCACTTGGTCGCGACACTTCAGAAGAAGGATCGGAATACGAACCGCAAAAAGTGCAATTGCCCGAAAAGGCGGTGAAGATCTCGGCTGGTGATTCACACTCAGCCTGTTTGCTGGAGGACGGACGTGTCTTCGCTTGGGGATCATTCCGCAATCAACATGGCAATATGGGATTGACTCTGGAGGGAAATAAACGAGAGCCTGTGCACCTGTTGCCCCAATTTAAAGCTCATGATATAAGCTCGGGTTCGGACCACTTAGTGATTCTGGCTACCAATGGCAACGTCTACACAGTTGGCTGTGGCGATCAAGGACAATTGGGACGAGTGTCTCTGCGCGATGCAGGGGGAGATTCGCGACGTGGAAAAACCCAATTGCTGGGACCAATGATGATACATGCGAAATTGAAGAAAGTCTTCACCGCTATTTGGACAACACCATACTGGTACGTACTCGTATTTTGTTAACTAACCATTATACTCGTACTTGCATAATATTTTCAGCACCTTTGTAAAAGAGCGCAAAAGCGGATATATTTTTGCATTCGGATTGAATAACTACAATCAGTTATGCCTGCCTAAAACTGAAGTACCCGTTTCTGTTCCAAAGAAAACTAGTTTGAGGACTGTAATGACCATTGCTGGTAAGTGTTTATTTTTTTCGAACAGGGCTCTTCAATTGGCGAGTTTTAGAGGCAGGTAAAAAGGTTGTATAATGCCCTTGAAAGCAGGGCTGGCGTAATGTTTAGGTAGTATATTTAGTACTATCTACGCCGACAATTTAGATATGATGGCACGGCAAACATAATGTTACCCTTATCCGAAGAATTTTCCGTGTATGTAGTTACACCGAAAATTCTTCGGATAAGGGTACCATTATGTTAGCAGTGCCATCACCATCATCGTGGCACGACAACCCGACGTCGAGCCTTGGCCACCTGGATCGTTGTCCTCCAATTATCTCGGTCACGTGACCGCGTCCTCCAATTTTGGAAGCCCAGTAGCTGCTCGGCGTCCGCATATACTGAGCTCTCCCAACGAGCTCTCGGTCGGCTCCATCGACTCGTTCTGCGCTCATTACTCTCTTTGGCATGCGATCATCGTCGATTCGTTGTACATGTCCTGCCCATTGAAGTCGTTGTACAATAGTTTGACGATTTTTGAAACTTCCACCTCATCGTACAATTCATACAACTCATGGTTGTACCGAATGCGCCATTCATCTCGATCGCAAACAGCCCCGAAAATTCGCCGCAGAACCCTACATTCAAATGTGTCTAGCATGTTTCCGGAGCCTTGAGCCAGGGTCCATGTTTCGCAGCCATAGCATAGCACTGTTCGTATAATGGTTTTGTACACGCGGATCTTCATGTTTCTGTCCACTTGCTTCGATTTCATCATGGGGAGAACCAAAAAAAAGGCTTATTAGGTTACTGTATCCGTCGCTTGATTTCGTCAGTTTCGTTGGCGTCCCTTGACAAGTTGCAACCCAGGTATATGAAGTCGTTCACGAACTCGATGTTGAGGTCCCCCACATTGATGCTCGGTTGCGCAGGTATCCTTGTCGTCCATTGCATCATTATTTTAGTTTTACCCTCGTTGATACGTAGTCCAACTTCTTTTGCAGCGGTATCGAGCGTATGCAGAAGTTTTTCTGCGTCAGCCAATCTTCGGGACATGATGTTGATGTCGTCGGTGTACGCTGCTAATTGTGTCGACTTGATGAGTAGCTTATTGCTGTTGTCCATATTCATAGGACGAATAGCGTATTCCAGTGCTAGGTTGAAGAGCGTCGGTGCCAGTCCATCGCCCTGTTTCAGACCGGTGCGTGTTTCAAATAGATCAGTAAGTCTGTTATGGATCCTGACCTGTGAGATGGAGTCGCTCATCTTTGTCAGTCGCACTAATTTTTCCGGTATACTATACCAAATTGCAGCATGATGTTGTACAGTACACACAGATCATTAAATAAATTTGACTATAATAAATAGGCATAATAAATCATTTCGCCTTCTACGCACTGGGCCTCGGTTCGATTCCTACTGAATGCGGTATTTTCCGATAAAAAAGGGGATTTACGTGTCGGACTCTGAGCCCACTCAGCTGTTAAATAACTCGGTTGAGCGTGTTGCTGATCACACACCTCTGCACAAGACCGTCACGATCTAGTAAATGAGATGATCCTAACTCATCTCGAGGCCATGGTTCAAAATTGGACTGTTGCGCCAGTTATTTATTTATTTTAAATCATTTGCCCTACACGTTATTCTTGCGTTATGTGCAGTGGCTTCATTCGAACCACATTTGATCTACCACAGAAAGTTTTTTAAGGTCGGTGGTTGGGGCGAATGGTAGCGGAGTGTGTGGAGGCATCAGTCTCATGTTTGACTGCCGGCGCTTCGGGTTCGAATCTCGTCCACGACGACGTTCGTGGCCATGGATGTGCAGGAGGTGCATGCTGGCAACTGCATTTTTCGAAACTAGTTTATGCCAACGAAACGTCAACTGGGCCACATGGAACAGTTAACGCGCTATGCCCCACAAGGGGTTACGTCAATTGAGTAGTGACGTAGCTGGATTTTGTTCAAGAGCGTCCAATAATTTGAAGCTAAAGATTTTGGTAAGGGCACCCCCAGATACTAGGTGCGGTTTTAGCACTTTTACACAGTTTTGTTTAGGTTAACACTATGCACGCGTCTCTGATGAATTGCTCGTCCTCGATGAAAAGACATGACTGAAAAACTTTTTTGCTTTTGTAGATATTTGTAGAGACTGTGGTAGCTCGATGAGTAGAGTTGAGATTTTAATCGAGCGGTGGCGGGTTCAAGTTCTGCCACGAACAAATTTTGTTTTTTCTGTCATAGGTGAGCAATTTTTAGAATACTATATATACGAGTATGTGCCAGTCGACCCAACGCCGCACCAAGGCCTGGCCTTCATGTATCTATACCTACCAAGCCGAGCCCGAAGCGAGTAGCGACCGAGCACTGTTGTATAAAAACATGTTATAGTATCGAAATTTGAATGCTCAATGTTACACGGCCCTCTCGAAGTATATAGTACAGTGTTCGGAAGAATTCATCTTCTACCATTCTTGAGAAACGTTTGACTTGTGTCTTTTTTCTACACAACTGCCCGATTTTTTTGCTTTCATGTTTCATGGGCTACTTTAAAATTATAGGCCCTTCCGCCCCCCCTAATCGACGACACTGTACTAACCTTTTCGTGCGATCATCACTACTGGGTACGTTTTTGTGGGCTTCTGGTTAAATTTCATGGATCTGACTTTTCTCGATTTCTCCTTCATATGCTTTCCCCTTCGGTAAAATATGTACGGTGAACTGTCAATTTTTGGATATGGAAATGTTCCCCTCCGGATCAGAATACTTTTCAGATCCGGAGGGGAATATTTTCAGATGCAAAAATTCACAGATGTCTGTACAAATTTTACCGGAGGGGAAAGCATATGGAGGAGAAATCGAGAAATGTCAAGTCCTGATCCGCTCGTAGGAACGCAGCCACTGTAATGACCGGTTTCCACACGAAATAAAATGCGAAGTAATTGTTTTCGCGAGGAAATTGTCCACAACGGCGTGGAGACTTTTGTCTGTGTATGGGATTTTCGTGCAAAGAACTGAGTACCGAGAAAAACGAAAATTTTCGTGCGAACCGGGTTTTCGACAGTTTTTGTGTAAGATTTCGCACGAAAAATGGGGGTTAGTACCTTCCTTTCAGTGGAACCCACGCACTCAAGCGAATTTCCACTTTAGGCAGCATGAACTTACGGTTTTCAGATTGAAACTACTAACATTCCCACATAACTGTCCCGCTTGCCATCACATCAATTTGAAGGGGGGGGGGGGGGTCAATTTAGGATTGGATGAACGGGAATACTTCACCCTTTTCCGCATAGTAATCTTCTTTGTTTTCGCCCACAGGTGGTCAGCATCACACTCTCGTTTTGACCAACGATCAAAAATGTTTTGCTATCGGCCGACACGACTACGGTCGACTGGGAGTTGCCGATCTCAGCGAGGACCTTGAAGAACTGACGACAATTGAAACACTAGAGAATAAAGACATTATCGATTTAGCCTGTGGCGAATCACAATCGTTTGCTGTATCCAAAGACGGTAAACTTTACTCATGGGGTATGGGTAGCAATCTGCAACTGGGTACTGGTAATGAAGACGACGAAATCGTACCCGTATTGATTGACACCAAGGAGACCGAAGGAAAGAAAATCATGAAAGCAGCTAGTGGTGGTCAGCACTCGCTTTTCTTAGTCGACAATGAAAATAATAATAAAATAACTACAACTGGAAAAAATACTAAAACAAAATAAAATGGTGGTAAAAATTGGTTGCTGTAAATAGAAGAGAAAGCTCCATTTCGTTTTGATCATGGAGGTATTATAGTTTCTTTATTTTTGATACTATTTTGAAGTGCATACCAATCAATGACGTACCATGTAAATAAATTCTATTTTATTAATGAAAATGGTTAATTATATTTCATATACTTTCTAATAACAACAAAATTTAATAGGTGTGAAACCTATTAAATTTTGTTGTTGTTAATTTTTCCCTATCAATAAAATATACAATTCGTTTAGATGGGGGCGACCGGTAGCGCAGTGTGTTCAGACATCAGTCTCATGTTTGACTACCGGCGTTTCGGGTTCTAATCCCGTCCACGACGACGTTCGTGGCCATGGATGTGCAGGAGGTGTAAGCTGGAAACTGCATTCTCCGAAACCAGTTTATGCCAACGAAACGTCAACTGGGCCACATGGAACAGTTGACGCGCTATGCCCCACAAAGGGTTAAGGCAATTGAGTAGTAGTAAAGATGTTGGAAGCTCCCAAGCGAAACTAGAAATGAGGCCTTCACCTCATCTCATCTCCGTTCCGTGGAAGAAATGCGAGTTTTCCACAATTCAATACATATTTAATAGGTACTACAACCTATTCCCATAATGATAACTAAAAAAAAAATTCGAAATACACACCGCAAAACAATTAAGGGACCGCTTTAAAAAATTCCGAAATCTTCCAATTAATACGAATAAGAAAGCCAAAACTTTAAATGTAAGTATTATTGTAGAAAGGGCGAGACGTAATACACATTTTAAAACGTTAGTTTCCAACATAACGGTAAATTCGACCACATAGAACTAAACGTGATAGAGTCACTTGTTTTTTTGTCGCTGGTTTTGATACTACCGTCAGTGTTTACCAGTTCGTTGTGTAGTTTTCAATTAAATTTGGTATTGTTTAACAAGTGGTGGATCCTCAACAAAGTACTGGAAGACATTTCAACGAATTTGAAATGTGTAGGGCTGTGACGTTAATAGAGCAAAGCCATGGATTCCGGGAAGTGAGCCGTCGGCTTGGAGTGAGTCATTCTGCCATGGAAAGAGTCTGGAGAAGGTTCCAGGAGACAGGATAACTCACAAGAAGACACGAAAAAGAAAAACGAATGAAAAGAGAATTGGACAAACCAATAGAAAATGCAAGAAACAAATAACAGTTTAATTGTCTCATAGCTGTCAAAGTTTCAGCAGCCCGTATCATCTGTTTGGAATTATCGTCCGATAAATTCTAACGTAACAACTTCATGAAGAGAACTGTCGCAAAAAAGTAACGTTTGCGCCAGTGCCATATATTTGACGTGTGATAGTCAAATTTTCCTGTCATATAAACAAAAATTTTGACTGACAAAGTCGCTTTCCATATAATCTGGTCAAATTTATATGGCAGAGTGTAATACCACTTGTCATACATTTTTCATTACAACAAAAAATGTGTCATATATTATTTGACACAATTGGTCAAACATATACGCTAATCTAATAGCACCCTAAGTCGGCAGGTGGTCGACAGTCAGCTAACTCAGTAGACCATTTAGTAACTATTTAAATATTGACAAGAATTAACGTTTGCTTATACGCAATTCGACAGTCAATATCGAAACGCCAACTGAGTAGACTGACTGTCGATATTCCGACGTTTGTTTATGTATAATTCGACAGAACAGTCAGCATATGTCAATATCAAACCCCAACATTGCTCAACAGGCCTTCGATTGGAACCCGCAGAGAACCAACGCAAGTCGCCGTGTTGGACGACCTAGTAACATCTGGAGAGGATCGGTTATGAGAGAGGGTGCCTCAATAGGCAAGTCGTAGAGTGAGCTAAAAATGATAGCGATGAAGAGGAAGAGGTGGAAAGTAGGCGTGGTTAATGCCCTATGCCCCACAAGGGGTTAACAGGAACCAGAGAGAAAGCGAGAGAGCACTTTGAATAGCATCCCGTAGGCGAGGGGGCGGAGGAGCCTCTTCCTGGTCATACGGTACATAAGCTGATGCTATCCAATATCGTCAACCAACATCCTCTAGGTTGACTACAACCGTGTCGTTATCGCTATGCGCGACAACCAGGAAGGCAATATAAGTTTTCTTTACCATAATACACGAACGTGGCCTGCCCAGGGTTTTGGTGTAGAAAACATCATAATTTGGAGATCTGAGGCTCGTCACCCTATCACTCACGATTCAAGGTCTTCGAATCATTGCAATGTCCTCCGCCAATCGTGCCAGGTGCAGTAGTAGAGCAGCCGAGGGCACTTTAAAATGATGTAAATTAATTTGCAGTAGACTCAGCATTACTGGGCTGTCTTCACCACTGTAACGTCCGTTCCTCAGCCACAGCCACGTCAGAGTCAAGAGTCATACAGACTGGGTGAAGTAGTAGTAGTAATACAAGATAAAAAAAATCCTATGTCAGCTAGTGCATGAAATGCCCTTGCGATTCTTCAACTATTATCCTACCCCGTAATCCTGCATGTATGTATGTATGTATTCAAATTTCAAATTCCTCATGCCTCTGGGCTTTCATACATGAAAAACATCTTATTGCCTCCTGCTGCATCATAAAATTTTATAGTTCCTTTAGCTCAATTCGCCTGACCAAAGTCAATTTCTCTATCCTTGCTTCAAGTCATCTGTCTGGTCTCGTATCCAACCCAAGGGCGGTGCTTTATCGCAGTACCCAGTCCTTGTTCTCTATGCTATTGTACGTCGCCTGCTATGAATCTCCCAGCAGCTGGAGTATAGGAGTACTTTCGAATGAATTCCTGATTTCGTAAAATGAATCTGACACCCAGCACGTACGTAACTAATAGTCGGTGACCTCACAAATGACGTCAAACTCTGAAAAGTTTTCGCAAAGAGAATTCCTCTTGTGACGTCATTGTTTTGCGTTGGCGTAACAACGGCTTTACGATGTTTATACCGCTAGATGTAGCATGTGCCATACAATCGATGTGTTTTGTGCAAACACACAAGTCTCTTCCTACATACTCGTATAGCACATAGAGACAGTCGTTGAACCGTGCCGGGTGCTTAATGGGGGCCCCCATATAAAAAGGGGAGACAGGATTTATGGGAGGTAGTTTATGGAAGTTGAGCATGCGTCCGCTAGGGATTTTGAGGTGAGTTGTATTTTATCGAAGGATATATTGATGGACAGTGATAGCGATGAAAAATTGGCAAATCTGGACAAACGAGTCGTTCAGCAGGGCGCACTCGTTTTAAATGACTGTAATATTCCGAACCGGTATTAAATTAAAATAACAAATTTTGACTTCAGCGTAAATGCCAATTCCAATGACATGAAAACATGTTCACTCGCACTTCAGGCCTATTCAAATATATACAGTTTTATTTTAATCCACAAGCTTTCAATTTGGCTATAATTTGCCTTGATTCGAAAAATGTTATCCCCAAGGAAGTAAATCCTTTGTGCGCATCCTAGAGTAAATGTCCTTTTGACATGACTTTGAGTTGTCCTCGAGATCATTATGTTCTTTCGGACTTTTATGTCCGCTAAGTCCTTTATATCCTCTATGTACTATACTACAATACTTATGTGTACGTTCATGCGATTGGTATGATGCACCCTGATCCAGAAAATATCGAGTGGTTTCGGTTTTAATTCGTCCCCAAGAAGGTGCTTTTTTCGTGACCAAAGAACTCCAATGGCCCTGTTGCTTGAGTAGAGCGCTATAGTTGCTTTATTTATTCTTTCCTGGATATTAAGTTTCCAATTGAGCTGCCTGTCTAGGATTGACCCCAAAAATTTCGCCTTCTCTACCAGTAACAGCCTCGTTAGCCCAACATAGGGGTCACCCTAGTGCCATTTATTCTGGTGGAAAGGACCAGTTCCGTTTTATTTGGAATCACATTAGACTCCGCAGCTTTCTGTCCAGTTGATAGGTCTAGTCTCATCGCTGAGTGTGTTCGGAAACTTCCCGAAGATAGCGATGGCCACATCATCCACATAGACTGCCTATGCGGCCCAGCTATTTTATATCCAGTTGAGGTGTATTGACCACAATGATCCATAGAAGTGGGGAAACCACGCCGCCTTGTGGAGTAGCTGTGTACACGCGTCTACGCTCTAGCCTTGCCAGTTGCAAGCATGCATCTACTGCACATCCATGGCCACGAACGTCGTCGTGGACGGGATATGAACCCGAAACGCCGGTAGTCAAATATGAGACTGATGCCTCAACACACTGCGCTACCGGTTGGTTATGTGCTTTGATTGCGCATGTCAGCTTTTACTAGCTTTGGGAATCAAGATCACCTTCACCTCCGACCACAAACGGGGGATATACACCAGATCCAAGCAGGATTCGAAAATGGTAGCAGTCCATGGGGCTACTAAGTCCACCGTATGATGAAGATTTGCGAGAATAACTCCGTCTGGTCCCGCTGATTTAAAATATATACGGACCAAAACTGGAAATAACCCAGGGAATTTCTTCTTCCGAAATAATAAAAGCTTCCGGGTCTACCACCGCCTCAACGGGTAGGTTTCCTGGGAAATGTGTATTCAACAACAGGTCAATCGTGTTTTTGGTAGAAGTCGCCCAGGAACTATTATGCTTCACTAAGTAGCTGGGTATGGAAGGATTTAAAGCTAGAACTTTGCGAAGCCTGGATGTCTCACCAGCGCCCTTATACTTTCATAGAAAAGTCTCCATGACCTGCGCTTAGCTTTCTTCAGTGTCTTTTTGTGCATACTTAGGAGCTGTTTATACGAAGGCCAGTCAGATTCACTCCTAGATGCTTTAGCTCTGTTGAAAGTGTTTGTGTACGCCACCCTACCCTGATTAATATCATAATTCCACCACGTCGGTTTCCTACTCGCCCTGAGCCTGCTGACTGGGCACGTCATCTTGATGGCCTCCTTTAGTGCATCTGTGAAAGTATGCGTATTGATCTCTAGAGGGAATCAGGTTGATGTGGTTGCTGTGTAAATTTTGGAACAGTGTAGTTTGTTGCTGCTGGAAGATCCAGACTACATAGAATAGTGGAGTGTCCACTCTTCAGTGCACACCACTGTCCAGTGTCATGAAGGCACAGGGCGGTGTTAGCCGCCAATTGTTTGTCAAAAATATCCACCGGAAGCAAGTTGAGCAGTTTTAAAATAATTTTTCTTTTTTCCTGTTTTTTTTTTCTTTGTATCTGCAACCAAAGTGATGTATGTACTCTTTCACGTATAGCTGCTCACCATAATAAAATCTCCTCTACTCGACTTTCTGCCTTTTTTTAACGCATGTTTTCCATCCAACTAGCGACCTTTCTTTTTTCGATCCTTTAGATTCAAAAGAAGATATGGCGTGGAGATGATTGTTCCTTACCTTTTACCTCACAGTACTGTCCGTATACTTCACTCAAGCACTGTCGCCTTTCCATTCCCGGCTTTTTCATCACTTCTCTATGTACGAGTACCATCTAAATTTCTCCTCGCAGTACAGATTCTAGGAGTATTCCCTCAAGTTGAAATTTTGCAAAGTCAATGCTAGAATAGATACAACTGTTGTGCTATATATTCTGTTCTACAGAGCAGAGATGAAAAGCGATACTACGAACTTTTCCGAATACCCGGAAAATTTTGTTGTTCAATTGGTTTCGGTCGCGCCTAGAGAAGTTTTCCTCGCAGCGGAGTGTGGTGTTGCCGTTGTCGTTATATCTTTATATCTAACAATTTGACTTTGTCTTGTAGGAATTTAGAGAGTATCAATTTTGTAGTTTGAACAAAGCAATTCATTATCATTAATTAATTATAAACCTACTACAAATCGTTGGGAACTCTTAAAAAAAAAGATGTCAACACCTTGGGGATGCTGCTTTCAGGACATTGAGATTATAATCACCATTTTCCTTAATCCTAGGATCAGTTTTTCATTGATTTCTTTTAGTCACTACGGAATGGTCCAGAGAAACTTTGCTTCCAATAACTTAACTTTTATAAAATTGAGAAAAAATCTTAACAATTTCAAGAACACTTCTTCTTTTCTCAAAAGATTTTCCCCACGGCTTTTCCGCAACTTGCTGTCGGCAACTCGGCCCCAACCCCACGCATACCGAACAAATGCATACACGGCGCTGTGGGGGAGTGACGACGGCGGGCGAATTTGATGAGGAAAAGCTGTTTGAGCGAGGGAAAAGCTGATCGGGAAATCTTGCTGTTTAGCCCAAGAAGCGCAGCACGGTCGTTAGTCTAATTTCATTGTTGTTCCGTCGCGTGGCTCTGTATTTGACGTGGAATTTTCAAGCTCTCAGCACTCGGTTCTCAATTTGATTCGTATTTTTTTGTTTTTCAAATCTTATTTTAGTATGTGCTTTAGATTTTTCCTCCGTGCTTCTGATCAGGAAGATGTTGTTGCACTGTACTCGTAGCTCGCCTAGTTCCCGATACAGAACAGAGACGATTTCACGCTATCGATGTCGTGATTTTTTCTTCTTCTGAAATGTCCTGTCCTCGTGTTCATTCGTTGTTACGTGAATGAAAGTTCCCAGTCCAATTTCCGGATATAGGGATAGGTCCTTATGTTTCTCGTGACGTGTTGGGCGCTACTCTTGCAAAATCATAGTGTTGCTATCAATACATTCATATCTGTGGTGACTATGCTGCTGTAGCTATTTTTGAAAGTGTCAGTTGAGAAGGAGCCCACGGAAAAGATATATCTCCGCCTGAAAAAAGAAGAGAAAGTGTGTCAACCATGTGTGTCTCAAGAAACCGGAAAATATCCCGGCCATCGTCGAGTGTGTAGAGTTGGTGAATTGTGTGTGGACCACATAGTGCCCCAGTGTCAGTGTATCTATGATGAAAGAAAAGTTAAATGAGCAGTATCCAAGCGAGATAGTGTCCGTGGAATGAAAGATGCTTTCAATTTCAGCCTACTTGAGAAACTATTTTCTCTGAGCCGATTTAATGTGATTTGGTTCGGGTCAATGCTTTCGCCTTTCCGCCTCCTTGACGGGACAGTGAAAGGATTCGCTTTGTGAATGTTAATTGATTTAAGTATCACGGGATTATACAGCCTTGAAAGTAAGTGTACGGATATGGTAGTATTATTCAGACTATATGTATAGGGAATTAGTGAGAAGCCATAGAGAATACGAGTACATTCAGAGTAGTATCTGTATCTAATTACATACTCATTTCGAGTTTAATTAAAATCGTTGTTTAGATTATTTGTATAATCTGCTTCGCCAAGAGCAATATGTTCTAATGTGGTGGATATTTGTTCGCCCTTTATATTGAAAGCTTCTTAATGCTACGGAAACAGAACTAAGAATGTAGATAATCCAGCTACGCTGATTGTCACTAATAAATTTGTGTGTTTTTTTATAGAGTCCTTAAAGCTAGTCGATACGATTGAAGATTTAGATCCATTGACATAGCCGGCGGAGTGCGTGGGTATTATAGGTAGGGCCCACACCGAAAATTCGGGTATGGGTCTTTATTTACCACACGGAGTGTGTGTTGGTTTGGGAAACTGATTGGAAATTTGACATATAAAATTGTTTTATGATAAATAAATCTTGGTGTAAAACTACGGTAAAGCCTTGGTCTAAGCTTGACTTTTCCACAGTTATGAACAGTGGCGGATAAAGGAGGGGTAAATATTGTAATTGAAGACGAACAAACTGAGACATTTACAGGAAATATCTAGCAGATACACTACTCCCTCTCCCGTGTCATCCAAGTAACGCGTTAGAGTTGGATACCATGGTAGGAACTCTTACAAAAGCATGTCCGTCCACTAAGCCAAAGGAAAAAGTGAAACCCATGTGGTGGAGTGCTCAAATTCATGAGCTCAGAACCACCTGCCGAAGGTGTTTTAATAAGGCTAAATCGTCGGGACTGAGCTCTGACTGGCTGCTCTGTCAGTACAAGAAGGAACTCAGGAGATCCAAGCGTAGCTCGTGAAAACTATTCCGTGAACGCACTGAGCGTTCTAGCGAAGCATCTAGACTCCGTAAAATCCCGTCTTCGGTCTCTGCTATGCCCACTTATTTGATGAAACATGATGGGACTTGGACCTCATCCAGTCAGGAGACGATTGACTTGCTATTCGACACACATTTTCCTGACAGCTCTGTCCTTATTCCTTTCTATAATGGCGTATCCCCCGTGATCCCTCCATGTGACCCTGCGTCAATTCTCTCAAAGGAGAAGATATATTGGGCCATTAACTGCTTCAACCCTTTTAAGTCTGCTGGACCTGACGGTATTATTCCCGCAGATCTTCAGCATGCGATGGATGCTGTATATCCCTGGATTGAATTTATTTTCAGGGGTTGTCTGGAGCTTGTTCATATACTCTGTTTATGGAGGGAGGTCAGGGTTGTCTTCATGCCGAAAGTGGGTAAGGTCTCGCACGCGCGACCGAAGGATCTTAAGCCTATTAACCTTTCGTCCTGCCTGTTGAAAGTATTGGAGAGACTGATCGACACCTACTTACGTGATAGCCTTTCCCAGTCGGTTTTTGTCTGCCTCCCAGCATGCCTACTGGAAGGGTAGATCGGTGGATACGGCGTTGCATGCCTTAGTAGGCCATATCGAAAAGTCCCTTGTATATAAGGAGTACACGCTGGTTACTTTCCTTGATATTAAGGGTGCCTTTAATAACATACGACCGGTGGTTATCACTGACGCACTTGTCAATCTGGGTGTACATGGATCTTTCTGCAAGCGTATTAATTCGTTGTTCACTTCGAGGGTGATCTGCACAAAACTGGGCACTTCGTCCGCGCGTAGGTATGTCTGCAGGGGCACTCCTCAAGGTGGAGTCCTCTCTCCTCTTTTATGGAATCTGGTGGTCAATAGACTGCTCATAGAATTGGAACGATTAGGTTGTAAACTCATTGCAATTGTCATCTCGTGCAAATTCCCAGATGTCCTTAGTGAGCTCATGCAGAAGGCCCTAAGTGTTCTTGTGACATGGGCGAGTGAAGTTGGGGTTAAAGTAAATCCTTGAAGTGGAGTGGGTCATTGCCAAACTAAACCATGATGACTTAGTTCGGCTATCCACAACCACCAAAAAATTTTCAGCACTAGGCCAATCACACCACTGTCCACTGGTTTCGTCCACACGATGGGTTTTATTCGTCAGGTGCTACCTTTGTTGCGCATATGCGTGAAAAACATAAAGATTACTCATTAAAGTATGTAAATCCGACCACAACTGAGCTTGTTCTTTTCACCAGGAGGGTGTCCCTTCGTTCAAGCCGCCGTTGCTGGATGGCATTATGCTTGTCCTCGCTGACAAAGCTAAATTTCTTGGGCTTATCCTGGATAGGAAATTGTGCTGGAAGCCTAATATTCAAGAACGAGTTAAAAAGGCCACTCTCGCCTTATACTCATGTAGAAGGGCTATAGGTAGGAAATGGGGCCTGCAACCGACAGTGGTTTACCGGCTGTATGTGTCGGTCTTGCGCCCCATTCTTATGCATGGGATAGTGGCGTAGTGGAGGGCACTTAGAATCGCTTCCTACAGAAGCCTGTTGGAGAAAGTTCAAAGGCAGACGTGTGTCGCCATTACGGGTGCTCTACGCCTACTGCAGCCCTTGAAGCCATGCTGAACATGACTCCTCTGGACAGCCTGGCCGAGTAACTTGCTGCCAATGTATGGCTATTCGTCTTCGTGAAACGGGTCAATGGACCCCGCCCATTAATGGACATTTGGATATTTTGAATAGTTTGGATGTTCCCAAAACCATGGACTATTCCTCAACAAAACTAGAGTTTGACAAAAACTTCTAATAAACCTAACCCCTTCTCGTGAGGAGTGGACGGATGGTATAGCTTTAGGTACTAACGCTGTAAGCATTTTTACGGACGGCTCCATGAGCGTTGATGGAGTCGGGGCGAGGGTTTACTCGGAGACGCTGAATATCAGACTGTCCTTCCGTCTTCCTGACTACTGCAGTGTCTTCCAGGCGGAAGTGACTGTTATTCATGAAGGCATTTTTTGGCTGAGTCGTAATGTTATTTCGTTCAAGAATGTAATCATTTACAGTGATAGTCAATCGGTAATAAAATCGCTTGATTCTGCTGTGACTAACTCGAAGGCACTTGCTGAATGCCGTACCTCGATCCAACAGTTGAGTAGCTTTCTCAATGTTATTATTTACTGGGTCACAATGGCTATGCCGCTAACCGTAAGGCGGATGAACTTGCCTGTGAGGGAACCAATAATGAGGTCGGTGGCAGTTTTCGGAATGTTGGTATGCCTATGAACACCTGCAAATTGGCCCTAAGGGAAACTGCAATTGTGAGGGCTAACATCAGATGGGGTGATGGCTTAACATGTCACGCGGCCAGGCAGATTAACTACTCAATTGCCCTAACAACCCCTTGTGAGGCATAGCGCGTCAACTGTTCCATGTGGCCCAGTTGACGTTTCGTCGGCATAAACTGATTCCGGAGAATGCAGTTGCCAGCAACCCCCTGACGAACTCACATTTTATTTTTCTGATCGAAACTTAAAATAAAAAGTAGTGAAAACAAAAATTATTATATTATGTGTCCTGTTTTTTTTATAGTTTTCTCTTTGAAAGTAGGAGAGCTTGATAAGGTAACCAAAAGAGTGCGATATGACCCTAGGTGGGTCCTACCTTGATCGTAGGAGGCGACTAATAGGACCGATCACGTGCAGGCCACAACAACACCTCTAGATGGGCCTGCCGCACTGTTCAACATCTTAAGGACCTCCCACATAACCTCTGGAATACCCGATCGGTGTGAATTGCCCTGTCTTACTATTGGTGGCCGAAGACACTCAGAGACTTACGCATGAAGAGACGTATTCTTCGACCTGTTTGGCCATTCTAGGCCAAGAGAATAACGTACGGCGTTTGAGCGTCTTGTGAGCGCTCAAGGGATAGTTTTGCGCTCTTCTGGAACCCAGAGCTTACAATAATTTTATTCCTGCAATTCACCTCCGGTCGCGTTCTCAGTTCGTTTGTACACGAATCCGTCAGAGACATTCAAATGCTGTAGTTTATTCTGGTTGAGGGACCTTATGGACCACATTCCATAAGGTCCAAATATTTTGGAGACCTAAAATATAGAGAATCCAAATCCACTTCCACGGAGTCATCAAAAGGATTACTTTCAGAAAGAAACTCTGCACAGTGGACTCGAGACAGGCTGTCAGGGACTACTTTCTGGCTGTTTTTACGGTGGAGAATGGAGAACTTGAAACCTTGCAGTGGCAAGACACACCGAGCCAGTTTGCCGTTCAGATCCGACTGGTTCAATTGCTAGCAATTTGAGAAGTATGAGGAGGTAAATTCTTCTTCCGACTTCTTCAACGAAATGTGAGACTTGGAAGACGTTGATGCTGGCCAACTCCAACGTTTTATTGTATGCTCAGGCTGGTTCGAGACACAGGAAGGCCTGGATATTATATCCCCTGTGGTAATATAGCGGACCCAGATATGCTCTGTGTGCCCTGTGGATATCATGGCGGCCCTTTAACCTTTCTAAACCTTACTTAAAGGCTACCTTTATCTAACTTGAAGTTTCCTCAACCTAGATTACATTAGATTGAGCTCCAGCTCCAACGTTTTATTGTATGCTCAGGCCGGTTCGAGACAGACGATTGCCTTAGTGTGCTCCCAGTCTCTGATGCATTTACTGACGGAACTTAGCGGAATCCCGCAAAAGGGCTCAGGTTCACAAAAGAGCGTGTCCGATGCCATCCTGGCCAGCTCATCAGCTTGTTCATTCCCAGAAATACCGACATGGCAAGGAACCCAGTATGACGTTACCATGTTCGAGGAGCCAACTTTTTGTAATGTATTCTGGCAGCTACGCACTAGCTTGGACGAGACAGACCAGTTGCTTAGCGTCAGTATGGCTACCTGGCTGTCAGTAAATATAGCTATATTCTTGCTACGGAATTCGGCTTTCAGGCAGAGCTCCGCACACGACTCGATGGCATGTACTTCTGCCTGGAATACTGTTGCGAACCTACCCATAGGTATAGAAATACCCTGGTTAGGGTCCACTATTCCGGCACCTGTGCCATTAACCGTCTTTGATCCATCCGTGAACCACTTGATGGTATCTGGAAGAAGAGTGGAATGTTCCTCCAACCAGTTTTCTGCTTGAGCTTGTTGCTGGATGGTTCCTTCACCAGATGGTCCGATGGCATACTGGTTATGCAGCTCTCACGGAATCAACTTTCCTGTTCCGGATTCAGGTTAGTGAGGGCATCGCAAACCTTCAATCTGAGGATCCTCAGCTTTGCTTGTGCTATTACATGTAGATGCAATGGTGGAAGGTCTAGCAGTACTTCAAGCGCCGCAGAAGGGCAGCAGTGAATGAATCCGGTAGACTTGAGACATGCAAGTCTCTGAATTTTACGTAGGGTGGATCTGCCAGTTACTGTATAGGCTCTCTTTCACCATAGAACTTCACCATATTCTAGCATGGAATCTAACGATCGCCTTGTAAATCCAGCGGACGATAGAGGGTTTGATTTCCCACGTCTTGCCTAAATATTGTCTGAATATCCACAGAGCTTTAGTGGCTTTGTCTGATACTACTTTCAGATGCTCTGACCAGAGCAGTTTTTTGTCAAGAATGAGGTACTTGGCGTTGTTTGCCCAGGGTATGGGTATATTGGACATTACTCAATTGCCCTATAACCCCTTGTGGGACATAGCGCGTGAACTGTTTCAGATGGCCCAGTTGACGTTTCATCGACATAAACTGGTTTCGGAGAATGCAGTTGCCTTCATGAACCTCTTCCACATCCATGTCTACATTAGGGGGCATCTGATTTGTCTGAGGTTTTTTTTTTCTTTGTAAACTGCAACTGCCTTGGAAGGGTTAACTCGAAGGCCATTTGCGTTGCACCATTCCCGTACTATGCATAATGCTGATTGAAGGATGTCTGATAAGACCTCCTCGAACTTGCCCCTAACCAAGTCACCAGATCATTGGCGTATCCTTGCGTAGAGAAACCCCGTGATGTAAGTTCCCAAAGCAAACTGTCCACCACTTGAGTGGCGATAGGACACCTCCTTGTGGACACCCACGAGTGACACTAGCCGCTAGGGAGCAGTCTCCAATCGTAGTAATGACCCTTCTCGATGAAAGCATTTATCCCACTCATTTCGCGGTGGTCGCTTCCGCTCCCTTGGCCCTTAAAGCGCTGTCGCAGTGAATGAAATATTGTCAAAGGCACCCTCAATGTCGAGGAAGGCGCATAAGGCAGTTTGTTTCGCCTCCATTGCCGATTCAATCTCACTCACCAGGTGATGTGCAGCTGTCTCGGTGGACTTTCGTGATTGGTAGGCAAACTGTCTATCATGTAGTGGACTTCTCTTGAGGAGAGTTTGACGTATATATTCGTCAAGGATCTTTTCCATCGGTTTCAATATGAACGGCTTAAAGGTGATTCGCCTGTAGGATTTAAGGTCATCCTATGGGCGATTGCCCAGCTTAGGGATGAGACTACCTTCGCTGGTCTCCAAGCGACAGGAATGTATCCCAGTGCGAAGCTACCACTGAAAATAATCATGAGGTATGGAGTCAATGCTTCCTACCCCTTTTGGAGAAGGGCGGAGAATATTCCGTCAGTACTAGGGGATTTGAATGGACTAAATGAGTTGAGTTGGGAGGTGCATGCTGGCAACTACATTCTCCGATACCAGTTTATGCCGAGAATCGTCAACTGGGTCACATGAAACTGTTGACGCGCTATGCCCCACAAGGGGTTACGGCAATTGGGAGAGAGAGAAATGAGTTGATGGCCCATTTGACTTTATCGGGAGTCAAGATGCTTCTTGCAGCTCCCCAATCAGACGGACGTGCCCTGTGTAGACGACCCGAGATAGGAGGAGGAAAATTCCCTCCTAAGATCACATATCCAGGGAAATGTGTACTCGGCCAAAGTTTACCAGTATCCTCGGCATCAGTTGTAATTCCACCGTCCGTTCTTTCGAAAGTACTTATCTGATCAGTGCCCTTTTTAGCCAAAATCCGATGTAGTCTCGCAACCTTGTTTGTGCTATCAACATCCTCCACAAAATTTGGACCACGAGTGTCTTTTGGCAGACCTAATCTTGTTGTTATATTCCGACGATGAGGTTCGATATGCCTCCCACTCACCGGATCTTTTTGCTCTGTTAAAGAGCCTTCTGGTGGTTTTCCTTAAGCGAGAGAGTTCGGAATTCCACCATGTTACTTCCCTATTATCCTTGATGGTTTTCAGGGGACAGTTTGCTTCGTAGGAGGCGACTATTGCATTGGTTCCTCAACCTAGCTTAAGTTTAACTTAATATAGCTTGAGATTACATTAAGCTAAAGGTCTCTTTCGATACTACGTCAGTGAAAATGTACAGCAAAAAATTGACGAAAAATGGTCAAAAAAGCTGGAAAATATTCCGCGGCCCAATGTGGGGTCGGCGTGATTTTATCTTGAAACTGAAAACGAAATTGACAGTAAAATAGGTACGTGATACCGTTAAAACGAGACACAGAAACCGAAAACTTTTCAGAGCTTACTTTAAGGATACCTTACGATTTTTAAAATGCTTAAGCTTTAGTAATCAAACACATCGTCATCATCAGATACTCGCTCTCAGTGCGTGCTTCAAAGATATGTGTACACGAAGAAAGGAGGAGAGTCTTACGAAGAATCATTGGAACACTTCGGCATGGTGACGAATGATGAGAAAGACACTATACAACGATGAGTTGTGCGAAAAATATAACCAAGATCATCATCATCGTGGCGCGACAGCCCGACGTCGGGCCTTGGCCGCCTGGAACACCTGGTCTCCAAATTCGTTAAAACATGAAAACTACAGGGGCCTGGGCACGAAGAGTGAATGAACGAACATTAGACATTTTCAAGTTCAAATTGATTTGTCTTTCTGAAAAGGTTTTAGCTAAATAATATCATCATTTTGCGTAGATTCATCAAATCATCTACCGGAAACCTGATGGTCAATTATTATATTGTTTACATTAATAAAGACAAACACGCAATTTAACATCTGGAACGTAAACAAATTTCTAATTATCTTGCGGTTTCCGTAACTAGGTCAGAGTAAAGTTCGCTTGAACAAAAAACTTTTCAACATTTTCAAATTTCCCAAACAAATATCAGCAACAAATACATTCGAGTACTACACCACCTACCCAATTTTTAAGAAAACACAGCTGAACTGTGTCTTTGATTCCTTGAACCTATCAAACAATTTAACAGGTAGTTGATGGCTTGTTCGTCAACGCGAGCCAGCTCCATTTCTCTTATTCGTTTTTTCTTGTTTTTAATTCAGCATCATAATAATCATGCAAGGGAAAAATCAACATGAAATTAATGTGTTCAGAAGTGGATGCTAATTTTAACTTATTTCGTCGCCGCGGGTTATAATCGTATACACTGACACTCTCGCTTCAAATCCGTACACGCCGGGGTGCCAAGTAATATTAGAACAGAAAAGGCAGCAAAGAAATAGTACAGAACAGAATGGCGAAAGGGGTATTTCCTTTCCTTGTGTCTTGGGTCAATTTGCCTTTGGCACAAATGTTAATTATGTCCTCAGTGAAAATAGGATCCAACGAATTCAATTTGTGCAGCAGAATCATTCTGTTTTCTTAATATCGCGATGCGATGCGATGAGGGGCGTAAGAATAAGCCACAGCCTTTCCCGGCTTCTCGTAGAAGGCGACTAAATGGACAGGATATATATACCAGCAACATGCATCATCCGAAACCTGTTATATGCTAACGAAACGTCAACTATGCCTCTTAGGAGTAGATGACGCGCTACGCCCCACAAGGGGTTAGGACAAATAGTAAACAATTACACAAAATCAACATTTAGTTCACTGGAAATAAACTGTATTACCGGCCTTAACTACGTGTATAACCTGCATTACCTGTAGCAAATTTCGAATATCTCTACCTGTCCCTCAGGAGGCCGATAGCTCAGTGCGTTGAGGCGTCAGTTTGATGTCTCATCATATTGGTTATACACGGGTTCGCATCCCGTCGTTGCCATTGATTTTTGTGTTGTCTTTCCCCAGTGATGCTAAATGGACGCCCGAAACCAATTTATGCTAACCAAACGTCAACTATGCCAAATAGGACAAATCCCGTCCACGGCGACGTTCGTGACCATGGATGTGCAGGAGGTGGCATGCTGGCAACTGTATTCTCTGAAACCAGTTTATGCCAACGAAACGTCAACTGGGCCACATGGAACAGTTGACGCGCTATGCCCACAAGGGGTTAGGACAAATTGAGTAAATGCGTGTAATATTGTTCTGTTCTGATACAAAGAAACGCGGCTATTAGTATGTTTAACTTAAGAATCTTGAATACATTATTAATGGTCGCTTATATTCCCACCGTCCTGTTTTCCCCTCCGAACCTCCGGGCACTCTAGCATCATCGTCGCATAGTAGGGAATGCCGCTAATGCTATAAATGCTACAGGCAACAAGGAAGTTTTCGTTCAAATGAGCATTCTGTGGTGTTTATATACATACAGTACGTATGTTCTGTGCTCTGCTTCGGATTTCCTAGTTTCGAGCTTTCACTAAGCATCAATTCAACTGAATTGGATCACTTCCAAACGACCATTTCACGTCAGTGTGTTTAAAATAAATTCTCCCGGCTCGAAAGACATATCTACGCAAAATTTTAATTTGTATGAAAAATTACCATAGTTGCGTGTTATTTTTCTAGCGGACAGCTGATTGTTATTGTGGAATCTGGTTTATATCCTTTCCAAGAAATTAATTCAGGTATTTATTGACAGAGTTAAGAGGGAAGGTCCTGTAGTCGGACATTGAAAAATGCTAGAGTATGCCATGCTATGCGGAGAAATGTTGACCCTCAGCCAAGACGCTGATTGTGGTTAAGGAATGGCTTGCCATAACAAATAACAGCAGCACTATTTTTCCAAGACTACGACAATTGGAGGAGCTAATTAGTCCCTTTAGTTTTAGAGACGCTTACATTGGTAAAACTGTTTGAGACGGCTATGTCCTATCAAGATACGACTGGGTAAGATATTGCCTCATCATTATTTGTTCAATCAGTGCTCGCGGCAATTATTTAGCACCCTGTTCAACAATAGTGTGAAATCGCTAGTGTCATTTTATCATAGTCCATAAAAATAGATACTAAGCACATATATTACATAGCCCGCTTTGGATTCTCCGAAACTAGATTATGCCAACGAAACGTCAACTGGGCCACATGGAACAGTTGACGCGCTATGCCCCACAAGGGGTTAGGGCAATTGAGTAAAAGCACGAATCCATTTCCATCGTTTCACTATCAGTGTTGCCCTTATCGGTTGTCGAAGCTGCAACATAACCGCACCCTAAGGAACACAGACACACACACGGGTACCAAAGACTCACGACTTTAAAATGACACAAAAAGAGCGGTGACGTTCATCGGCACTTTAGGCCAGTGCCATGAAAGTTTATTTCAATTTTGATCCATTTAGCTTTTAAGTTGTCTATGATTTTCTTTAAAAAATCTTATCCTTATGGGCTTATTAATTTACTGAGCAAAAGATACAGCATCTATTGAACAGAGCAGTACATGTAATACCCATTGAGCAACAGATATATGTCCTTTTTTCTTCACCAAAGGACTCAAAATATCTTCAGCAGTAGTCTACTGCATTCGTTTCAACAACCCCAGTCATATGATTCCAATGTTGCCTATATATCACTTCATTGCCAAGAATGTCCTTTTTCCTCACCAAAGGAGTTAAAATCACGTCAACAGTAGTCTAGTGCATTCGCCTTAACAAACCGTGTCATATCTCGGCGCGATCAAAAATTGCCTGTGGGTACTAATAGAACTCTTACAGTGCTACGAGCTTGTCAGTATAAGGACGGCGCGGATAGGAGGTGCATGCTAGCAACAACTTCCGGAAAGTAGATATGCTATCGAAACGTCAACAAGGCATAGAACGCGCCCCTGCCCCTGCAGGGGTCAATGCAATTAACAACATATGTGTCAAATTTCGTTGAAATGGGACCACGGGAAAAGCCTAGAAGAGTGATTTTTCAAAAAAACTTAGGTTAAAGGGCTGCTGTGCTTACCACAGCACACGTGGTCCGCAGCAGGGTCCGTTGAGCTACCACCACATCCCTTATTCTAATCATTAAACCACCCAGTAAAAAAAAAACTTTCTAAAGCGAAATTGAAGATCACAAAAATATACATAAAAATGTCTGATCCGTTTTTTTTTTCTATCTTAAATAGTTTTCGAGATAGTCTCATTCAATGGCTCCCTTTTCCCACGAAGTTGTAAAATCATCGTTTTTGTGATGTGTCTCATCAAATAACCAGCAAAATACTAGTCCCACGAGAAAAATGTACCGGGTGAATTTTTTTATAACTAAATAATCTTTATTTTGGGATAGATATAATAATTATTTAGAAAAAGGGAAACCACCATTCTCAAAAAATGGATTGCGATTGCTCATTAGCGTAGAAGTGTTCCGTAATATTTCGTTTTTTTATAGCTATCTGCTGATTTGTTATTGTATCTTTCCAATTGTCCTGTTTTCACCTCTCTAAAAGTTGTAAAAGTAATTATTGAAGATTTTTACGGTTTTCCATTCAGGATGTGATCACTATGGTGTTTTTTTGGTTGCTTTTCTAGTCTACCCCTACCCTTCCCTTCATTGTTGATGTGTAAACATCTTATGGCGCGGTACGGTGTAAAATGCTATTCGGAAGCCACCTTCCTGCAAGTTTTCATATTTCTAAGTTTACCGGTCTCGAAATGTTGCCCTTCCTTAAAATTTAAAGAAAATGCCAAAACCTTTCTCACGACACCCCACTTGCCTATACCAGTCGATAAAAAAAATCGACCTTAATTCCGCCTCTATGTGGACCCCCCCCCCCCCCCCTTTTTTATAAGAGTTTTATTTTTACTATAAACCCCTAAAAAAAAAGAAATTTTTATGAATAATTATTGACAGAATCACCGTCCCCAACCAATCTTTACCCTTCCAAAAATCGTTAATTAAATAACTGCAATTCGCAGTTCGCACTACGAAAAACAACAAACAACTAGTACTCGCACCTATACATGAGGCCGATAGGTGTATTTTTTGTATGGATAGTGTCAAAATGCCCAAATTAAAACGAATGTACTATTATTAAATATCACGTGACTGTAACGAAACTTAAAAGATATTATTGCCTATGGTGTTGATTATCGTCGGCCATCAATATTTTTGACCTGGGATCTGCTTAAGGAGTGCAGTGATGTGCTAACTGCAAATATAGAAATGTACTCTTATTAACCTTATTTGATGAGATGCCGAAATTCTATTATTTTACAGTTTCTATGCTAGTGAAATGCGGCTTTCCTGTAAATTTCCATATTTCTAAGTATAAGTAACTCTGATCACATATTTTCTCCTCTTCCTCTTTTCTCCTTTCTTCAAATTTAAAAAAAAAAATATCAAAAATGGCAAGTACTGACAGTGACACTCCACTTGCCTATACTAAAGGAAAAAAAAATTTACCTTCATTTCCCCTCTGTGGAGAATTAAATGCTATACGCGAAGTCCATTCAGGGGACTTGAATAAGGAAGATGACGATATGCGTTGACAGTTCGAAACACCTCAACATCCTAGCTGTTCATGACTTTCAAAAGCTAGCAGAGGTCGCCAGTAGCGTTTCGGTGACATAGTTGATTAATTTAAGAGAGTGGTTACTTCGCACCTACATATATCTGCCCAGGGGAGGGAATGGACCCAATCAGAGGCCAAATACATGCTGCTCTAGCGACAACCATCCTACCTAACCTAAGCTAACCGACATTTTTAGATTGACGTTACACAACCGATTTCGCAATTCGTGTTAACCAAATAATTCGCATAAGCCACACGCTGCCGAACACGAACCTGGTTGAAGTGTCCTCTGAATAGCTTACACACTTCACAAAAATCTGAAGATCTGCTCCACTTGTACCATGTTCGTGTTCGTGTTCGAGTTGTAGTTCGACAGTCTGTGGGCGCGGTAAGGCAGTGATGGGTGTAGCGGAACGTTCATCTATACCCCTTCATTTTGATCGTTAATATTTATACTCTAGACTTTATCTATCTAAGTATCGGGTATATTGTTTTTGTCACGACGAAAATATGTAACACCTTAAAGGAGGCTCCGGAGGTATAGCAATGTATGTATATATAAATGATCAGGGTCATCTTCTGATTCGATTAAGCTATGTTTGTTTGTCTGTCCGTCTGTCTGTCTGTCCGTCTGTCTGTCCGTTCGCACGATAACTTTCGATAAAATTAAGCTAGGGCTTTGAAATTTTGGCTAAATGTTGGCAGTATGATCTAGTTGGTTGGTATTGAAAATGGGGATGATTAGGCCAAGAGAACGCCTACCTCCCCTACATATGTAAAATAATTAAATGTATCCATAACTCCCGATTAAATAAACATGAAAGGCTCTAGCTTTGGTCGATTGTTCGTGAGGGTAATCTCATATTCTGCTGAAAGAACAAAATCGGTCAGTTGAAAAATAACGGTACTTTTTTTACAAAGAGCCCCGTACTACCCTACTTTTCAGGTTTTTTATCTATAACTCTTGAACCAATTGACGTAGACACCTGATTTTTGGCATGTGACCCCGAGGCAAGAAGCAGCTTGAGTATAAATGAGATAGGCTTAATCAAATCAAAGGAACGCCTACCTCCCCTACAAATTTCAAAAAATTACTACCCTACTTTTCACATTTTTTACCAATAACTCTTGAACCAGTTGACGTGGACACTTGATTTTTGGCATGTAACCCTGAGGTGAGAAGTTGCTTGAGTTTTAGTAAGTTGGGCATAATCAGATCAATGGAACGCCTACCTCCCCTACAAATTTCCAAAAATTAAATATTACTTTAACTATAATAACTTCTGATAGAATGACACTAGCGAGTTGAAGATTTGGTAGAATGTTGGTAGTAAGATCTAGTTAGTTGGCATTGAAAATGGGCAACATCCAACCCAAGGATCCCCTATCTCCCCTATAAAAACTTCAAATAAGCGATAACTTTTGATTGAATGAAGCCAGCTACTTGAAATAAGATTTAATTAGTTGGTATTAAAGACGGGCCAGATCCAACCCAAGGAACCCCTACAAATGGAACTTAAAATAAGAGATAACTTTCGATAAAATGAAGCTATTCGGAATTTTTGGTCAAATGATGGTAGTAGGATCCAGTTGGCTAATATTGAATCTGACGACCGAAACCCCTACTTCCCCTACAAATGAGACTTCAAATAAACGATAACTTTCCAAAACCATGTTCGTGTTCGAGTCGAGTCCGACAGTCTGTGGGCGCGGTAAGGCGGTGATGGGTGTAGCGGGACGTTCATCTATACCCCCTCATTTTGATCGTTAATATTTTTATACCCTTCACGGATGTGATAGGGTATATTAACTTTGTCATGAAGTTTGCAACGCACGGAAGGAAGCATCTCCGACCATACAAACCATATATATTCTTGGTCAGTATGATGAGACGAGTCGATTAAACTTTGTCCGTCTGTCTGTCTGTCCGTCTGACCGTCTAGTTCTACGCAAACTAGTCCCTCAATTTTAAAGCTATCGAGTTGAAATTTTGTACAAAGCCTTCTTTCTATCGCACGCTGTAAATATGTCGGAACCAACGGAATCGGACTACTACGTCATATAGCTGTCATAGGAACGACTGGTCCAAAAATTCGTCCTAGTGAGAAAAACTTTTTTATTTCTAAAGAAATCTATCTCAAATTTCACAATAATTAATAGTATTATTAGCTAAATCACATTCTTGGTTTGGTTGAAATCGGACTACTCTATCATATAGCTGTCATAGGAACGACCGTTCCAAAATCAAATTTTTGGTAGAAAAACTTTTTTGTTTCTAGAGATATCTTTACGAAATTTAAAATTATTCAATCATATATATAAACACCAAACCACGTTATTAAATTTGGTTGAAATCGGCCTACTTTTTCACACATCTCTCATAGGAACAGTGAAATCGGAACACGTTTTACTACTAATTTCAAAGTAGTAAAGTCCATAAGTCACAACGAAGGTATGATACCCTTCACGCGAAGCGAAGTTTTTTTTATTGACGACCATGCAATTTTTAAATGCGGCACATAACTCTGCAATAGTCGTTTTGTTAATTTGTGCAGCGTAACGCACCCCTGGTGCACTATGTGCAGATTCCTCAATGAATTTTCTATTTGTTCAATTTCTCCACCTTTACATAATATCTATTATTCATTTTCGATTGTTTCATTAAAAAACCAAATACATACATAGTAATGAATGCACGGAGAAACCATATACCACCCCACACATATGTCATTCATTACCTCACTCTATAAACAATATCAATTACAGAAGTCAGTTATTACGCTAAGAACCATCTTATCTTAAATAGATAGCCCCCATAATCATTTTCACTATCAAAGACGTCACAAAGATACCCATATACAAGTGCTCGTATTGTTCGGTGCATATCGACAGAGACTTACCCCAGTCCAGATAATCTTCCGTGCCTGCTTGCTAGCTTCTCAACGGTGTCGTCGACGTCATTACGGCTTAAAACAGATATTAGATGAGATACCCACTTTTATGTGCTCATTTGCCAGCATCAGTGTACAGTTTTTCTAGATATACTCGTACATATAGTAGGAATAATATAAAAATCATTAAGTATTTTTTTTCTATGTGACCTAAAGACGGTTTTCTTCTTTTTCCATATCATTATCTCAACAGATCCGGGCATAAGCATCGTCAGCATCGGCATCAACAAAATTACGATCAGGTAATAAAGAAAAAAGGAAGAAGAAGAAGATGGCTCTTGTGATGCTTCCATCGGATCTACCATGGTGGTCGACAGTGCATAGAAAATTGGCGGCTATTCAAAAAGCCACCGACTTGAACGCCATCCTCGACTTAATGCAAAATATTCATGACCTTTGCAAGTAAGTATCTTTGGCACGAAAGTGCACTTGAAAATTGCTCCTTAAGATTGAAAGGAGACGCGCGTGTATACTGTGGAATATGATAAGAGTATGTACGAGAATTTGAAAGTCACCTGATGATGATAGTGGGGTTTCAGATATGAATCTGTCTACCTTCCTTCTAATTACATATTACGATATTATGAAAAAAAACATGATTGTACTAAATATCTACAGACTACAAGTGCGTGATATTTTTTTTTGTTTGTTTTCGTTTTTCCTTACTATGTCGTTCCAGTGTAAGTTTAGATCCAGACGATGATAAGCGCGATTCAACCATTTTTGATGGATTACGACTGTTCGTGGAGAATGACTTAACAGACGACGAACGATATCGATTCATTAATAACACAATCAAAAATTTGGCAAAACAAGCACAGAACATAAAGGCATTGAGACCACCGCGGGGATTGAATTTTAGTTTACAACAACAAGGTATGCATTTTGTTCAAAAGTACATTTTATTGGATACGAGGAGCCTGGTGCTGTGAACACTTTTCATCGATCCTCATAAATTTCTGGCCAGACCAAATACTCCTAGATCCATTCAAACATTTGCACTTAATTTATGAACTCACCAACTAGTTGCTAGTTAATAAAATTAGAAAAAATATCCCAAAGCTATTTCTAGCTTCCAAAAATAAGAATCTATTAGAAAATTGTACATGCTAGCCAATTTCTTCCAAGGCAAATTGCTTAATATATAAGTTTTCGGGTCGCTGTACGAAAACTTTATTACAACACTAAAATTGCTAATTGCCACCGAGTACAGGCGGTTTGATACATAGATATTTATTCTCAAAACACCCGAGTGTAAACTCTTTCCCCAACGTGTATTACGTTAGTAGTAACAAAATCTAGTCAAATATCCCGATTCCTCTCCGCGCTGCTATAGGAAGCGAATTAGGAAAGTCTTGTATGCTGAGCATTTGTTAAATACGTATCTTGTCTATTTGAACTCTAGTTAGCAAGCTGCAGCGCATAGCTGCAGCAGGGGTTAATTTTAGCAATTTCGAGAATAATAATACCATTCAGGTATCTATTTTCATCACGAAAATATCTCTATGAGTAGGTATCTGCAAAAGCGGAATCTTAATAAAATAATTGGGTCAAATTATTGGGCAATTGATTGTGATGCCAAAAACCACCTGCTCTTTGAATTTGTACGGTTGAATCTATATAGTTGGATGCTTAAACGATTTGCTGGCGAATTTTGAGTTTTAGAAGAAAATTTACCTGCTCAAATAAATTGATTAGATAAAGACCCTGTCAGGTGTCAGCGTTAAGATCCGTGTTAGGTTAGGTAAGGTTGAATGGCTACCGTGATGCACACAGCACACATAGACCACTACTGGGTCCGTTGTGGTACCACTAACGCCTCCATGAACCGAGTACTATCTGTACCTGTGGTGTGGGGTTAGAATAAGCCACAGCGTTCCCGGCTTGTCGTAAAAGGCGACTAAAGGGATAGGATGTGTGTGCCAGCAACTTGCACATCCGAAATTCTAATATGCTAACGAAACGTCTACTAGGCTTCGGATTGGGACTGACTCAACGGTTACGACTTTTGGCTACCGTACAATGACTAACATTGGTTTCTGGAATGTGCGTACTCTCCTGGATAATGGATCAGAGGGTTCCCAAAACGCACGATTTCTACAACTTGAGAATGAATTCCAGCGGTACAAACTGAACATCCTGGGATGAAATTAGATGGTGGAATAGTGGAGAGTTAATTTCTCCAACACATAGCACTGTGATGTTGTATTCCGGGAAAGTTTCTGATAGTGTCCGTGAATCGGGGGTAGGGCTCCTTTTAACAAGAGCTGCACGTAGTTGTCTCATAAGCTGGGAACCGGTCTCAGATAGAATTATGACCGCCAGGTTTCGGACCAAAGTGAGAAACATTAGACTAATACAAGTGCTACGCTTCAACTGAACCAGACAGCGTCGAGGCGAAGGGCTCCTTCTATGAACAACTTAACGCCGTCCAGAGTAAAACACCTAAGGGCGACATTGTAGTGGTAATGGGAGATTTGAATGCTAAGGTTGGTGCCGACAACGATGGACTGATGCACGTAATGGGGAGACACGGTCTAGGTGACCCCAACGACAACGGTGACAGGAATGTAGAGTTCTGCAACGTCCACCATCTCTGCATCGGAGGCACTATATTTGAACACAAGAAGTGCCATAAGATCAGCAGGACCTCTGTTGATCGGCATAGAGCTGAAAATCAAATCTACTATTTCCGGTCGCCGTGATTGTAGCTCTGAGAGTGGGTGAGGGTATCATGTATTGTACATAGTTGTCTTCATATGGTAGATACGACGAAATTACTCAGTATGTCCTACCGACTAGTTCAAGGCACACCGTCACCGAGTCCTTATCACTAGTAGTAAGGAAGCTCTTAAGGGTTTTCCCCACAAGAATGCAGGCACGGGGACTTGGCCTTTAGCATAGAAGACATCACAATTAGTACATTTTAGCCCTTGGACGAGGTCTCCAACAACCCAGGGTTCCTGAATCAATGCAATATCCTTCCCACTGCGAGCCAAGCAGAGAAAAATAGCAGCAAAGAATGCAGGCACGGGGACTAACTTGGCATTTAGCATAGAAGACATCACAATTAGTACATTTTAGCCCTCGGACGAGGTCTCCAACAAACCAGGGTTCCTGAATCAATGCAATATCCTTCCCACTGCGAGCCAAGCGGAGAAAAATAGCAGCAAAGGCTGCTTTGGAATGGTGGAGATTAATCTGGACGAAACTGATTGCGGTCTCCTTGCTTCAACCACAATAACGTCAGTCTCACCGTCACTTACGGAAGAGTCCTCCAAAGCCGCCAAATCTGAGCCGAGTGATACACAATCATAATCCGTGTCCCCATCATCAGGCCCGCTAATTGCGTTGGTGGCAGCCCCATACATGCGAATGATGTCCGTATTCCTCGGGGCAATCCATGCAACGACAGAGCAGCGATCCTAGCTCAACGATCAGCAATGAGCGCTATTTGTGTGTATTTTCTATGAAGCTGTGTTCCTCCAAACGACTGTGTATGACTACGCTCGCCAAGGGGCATCGCATGGCTTGGTCAGTCGCGTCGCAGGAGGTAGGATATCGTCGCCAACGTATTTGGGCGAAGCAGTTGCTGTTGTGCATGTCGGCAGACTGAGCTGTACGTTGTGCCTAGCAAGAAAAATATATAGTTTGCCGATTGCTTATGTATGCGCGGGGTCGGATTCTTGGGGGTACTTGCATTGTACATGACAGGCAAGTCACTGTCGTATATTACGTCTATGTGATGATGTTATTATTGCTTGTGCTTGATCATCGGTTCGAGGAACCCACCCCGTGCACGAACGTCGATGAGTTTTGGTCGCAGAGCTATCGTCGCTGAGCTACCGTCGCATTGATTGCCCCGAGGAACACAGAGCTTTATTGGCGAGCCCATAGCTACCACTGGCTTGTTAGTGGACCCGTCCTGAAGATGTTAGAAATTCACTTTTTTTATTTATTTTGGGCTAAGAGGTCAGCCCGACGCATAATAAAGATGAATCAATTGGTGGATGTCATCCGTCAATTTTTTATTCACATCCACTGTCTGATATTATCAAACACATAATAAATTGTAAACAAAACTGATACCGTAGCATTGCGACTTCCTCCCTAGAGTGCTGACCAACCATTAAATAATCAATTATTTGCACAGTAATTTGATACATCAGTACGTATGTGTACTATACTCTGAATTCCATTTTTAGACAGCAGGACAACATTATAATTAGGACACGATTATTGCGGGCAGTGGGTAATCGATCCGATTAGTCCTTGAGCTATTGCTTTTGACTAGAAGTAGAAAACTAGAGTCTATCAAGTCAATTACATATGTACATATCTTCGATTTATTCCAGCAAACAAAATCCATGCTATTAACTAATACTGCAATGTTTATCATTTTTAAAGCTCCTCCACTGTAGATGTTTTTCCTGTTGAGCTTACTCCGTACTTACTTATCAGTTTTCGCGTCTTCGGCGGTATTTGGCTTCTGATAGCCGCCCCTTCCAATCTTTTCGGGTTCGGCAGCGCATCCTCCGTTTCGGATGCTGAGCGATTACCACTGCCTTCTATTACGGGGTCCGCACCGCGCTTCTATGGGCAATCACGTGCTTTTCCACCTATGATGTCAGTGCTGAATGCTTTTGTTGATGTTCACCCATTCGCTCTACATGCCCAATCTACGGCGATAGCTTAACAAATTTTGAGACCTCTGATTCGTCATATACAATCACTCCCCGACATACGTATGGCCGACTTACTTATTTAGCAGAAACAAAACAATGACCTTTTGCGGACGGAACGCGAAATTGTGCAGGTTATACAACTGTGGGCCGCAAAAGAACTAAAAGCACCGCAACATTCACTCCATTCACTGTGCTATACCCTGATCCTAGAGAGCAGGATTAAATCTGTTGATCCAACCTGCTCCTTTTGATACTAATCATTCTGTTCGAGGGCGTGCAAGAGCTTCAAATTCGTGGAGGCTGTATTCTGTTGATTCGTTGTCAGCCTCATGGCAGCTTCCGTCTGGAACGATATGCATAGTTTTGGTGGGACCTCAAAGACTGGACTGACCTGTGAGAAGTCCCCGGATAATTCTGACCCTATTTCTGCTCAAATTGAGCAAATCAAGAGCACAGCTATACTATACCGCGGTAGAGAATTCAGATTGTCTCAGACCAAGGAGAGGTTCTCTCGTTCCCATCAACTGATCCGCTTCTTGACAATTCAGATTGGTAGACCACAAAAAGGATTTAGGCCAACCTAGGGCGCAGTAGATGCCCATTTAGTTAGTTCGTCTTATTCATTGTTTACAATGTCAGAGTGACTAGGGACCCAGTAGATTGGAAGACTATTTGAGGTTCCAGCGGTACTAAGGATATATTTACAGGACTTCACTAGACTTGAGTGTACCGACTTGCTAGTCAGCGCTATGACAGCCGCTTGTTGTTGTTGTTGTTAATTGCCTTGACCCCTCCGAGGGCACGGGCGCGTCAACATCTCTAGCATTTCTATGCTTTGTTGACGTTTCGATAGCATATATCTACTATTAGGAAGTGCAGTTGCTAGCATGCACCTCCAATCCGCGCCGTCTTTATACTGACAAGCTCGGAGCATTGTGAGAGTTCTATTAGTACTCACAGGTAGTTTTTTTATCACGCCGAGATTTGAACTCCGAGCTCTAGATTAGTATCGTAGAGCGGTGACCGAACAATCACGGCCACCGACCGCGATCAAGATGATTATCAGTGAAGATTTCATGTTTCGGAACATTCCTGTTTCGCAATAATTAGGAGAATTCTCTCTATTTGATTAGAGAGAATTTCCACAAAACTCAAGAAATTTCCGCTTTAGGACTTACAAATACCCCCCCCCCCCCCCCGTGGTTTCTAGATTCTTACCACCAAACGTGGAAATGGACTACCTAAAGCGGAGATGTCGCAATTAAGGAATTTTAAAAATTCTCTCTAAATGCAATAGAGAGAATTCTCCTAATATTCGCGAAACAGGAATGTTTTCATGTTTCTGTTGAAGTAGCCTGTCGTTCGGTATTGTCGTACCTATAGCTCAGTCATGGGCCAACACTTCTTTATTGTGTTGGAATGGAGAGAGTTGTAGGACTTGGTTTAATTGTTCTCTATTCCACACAGTTGACAGGATGGCAGGAAGGAGTGCTTAAAGCGTAGCTCTCTGACCAGATGGCATAGTAAGCGTACTATAACCTAGCGGCCAGCTGTTTTGGATCAGGTTTAACTTGTATATTACAGGCTCTAGTCTTGTTAGTGTATAATTTTCGCCTTTGCTTTGATATGAATGTGCAATGGCGGTAGATCAAGCAAAGCCTCAAGGGCGGAAGAAGGAATGAACTCCAGGTACTTGACGTTATCTGCTAATTTTACTGTGCAGTTACACAGACTGGGGCATTTCACCGCCCTGAGTTGCCTTTTTTTAGTAAATGGGTCAGTAACGGCCTTTGCCGGGCTGATCCGAAGCGAATGTCACAAAATTATTGAACGTATCTTCACGCGGCTTAAAGAACATTTGACCTCTATTAACAAAGTGTAATGGATGGTTTGGTACGGCCTCTAGTTTCGTTTCACCGACAAATCAGTACTCATCAGGTGCTGCCTTCGATCTACCGGTGGAAGCAGCGCTACCAGGATATGTTTGTACAGGTGGTTCATTATATCTCGTCAAAATTGGTGCTTAGGGGTCGTGAAGCCCTGCAAAGATTAGGCTCTGTATTGGGTCCCCGCACACGCCGGTATCCCAGGAAATGAGTCAGCCGAACTGGGACAATACCCACGGTCTCAGATAGGCCAAAATGTTTATAGGTGGCTACTCACGCAATCGTACCTTGGAGCTGCTAAAATTACGCAGAAACCGGATGAGAATTATTTGCGGGCTCCTTACGGGTGAATTTACCTTGAAGGGTCATCTGCATAGACTGGGAATTGTCTCTGACCCAAGCTGTCGTTTCTGTGAGAGTGTAGATGAGACATCCCCAGCACATTCTCTGTGACTGTGACACACTTAATCT
Source organism: Chloromyia formosa (assembly GCA_964017055.1). Lineage (NCBI taxonomy): Eukaryota > Metazoa > Arthropoda > Insecta > Diptera > Stratiomyidae > Chloromyia > Chloromyia formosa. Next base: position 14,983,409 of record OZ024817.1, read on the forward strand.
CCGCCACTAGAAATGCTTCGGAAATTCGAGCAGCTGATCAGATTGGTCTCGACAACTAATCACTAATTTGCATAGACACCAGGGTGTAACACAATAGACCGTCAGATCACAGTGCATGGTGGCCTTCGGGACAAATGCCCTCTATCTAATGTACTTATTTACTTAGGTTATGTTAGGTAAACATGGGCTGCCATGACAACCATAGCACACTGAGACCTCAGTAGGTTCGTTGTAATAGTATCAGAATACATCCTCCTTCCCTTAGGTTAGGTTGGGTTAGATCGGCTGCCTCGACCGAAAGAAGAAAGATCAAAACACACGTAGACCACCACTGGGTCCGTTGTGATATCCCCAGATACAGCAACTCGAGTCTCAGTCATCTTACCAGCCAGAGCTCACAATGAGCGATAAAGTCGATCAAGTAGTACCTAAGGATGTCTTTCCTCTGTCTCGCCAGTGCAGAGCAAGCGCGCATAAGGTGAGAAAGCTTTTCTTGCTCCTCCTCGTTCCCTCAGCTCCTATAAAGTAATTATTGTGTAGGAGCCAAAGTCTCCTAGCATGTTTCCCGATAAGGCATTGTCCAGTTTCCTGTCCAGCGCGTTTCTTATATGGTTTCTACTCAGCATCCGTTGTCCGTAGGAGCAACCAGGGTTCAGTTTCGGCCATATTTGCCTAGTTGTATGACATGTAGTGCACTACACCTGATATTAGCCCTACCATATACCATTGCTTTAGTGACCAATTTGCAGGTTGCTAGAGACATCCCAGTACTGCGGAAGCGCTCCCTGGTCACATTGTTCGCCGAGCCAGTTCGTCAGCTTTACTGTTACCAGAAAAGCCCCTTTGACCTATTTGGATACCATAGGTCAAAGGTAGCCAGACCCGAGCTCTAGGTGGAGAGGGTATGCTATACTGAGGAATTGCCTCCAGTCTAGCCCCTTCCCCGACGGTCCTTTTGGCAGTTTTAAATAGGTCAACCAAACGCTGATTAGTAAACTCCATGAGCTTTATACGCCCTTGATACCAGCCGTCATCTATACATTTAGAGGCAGGTCCGTAGGAAATTCCTCTATTATACGAAGAAAATTGGAGGTCAGTTCACCCATTCCATTTGCCGATCAAGATGCTACCATCCGCATCATTATGGTCAATGACCGCCAACTCAATCCACTCTTCCACAGCACCCGAATAAGAAGGATGCAATCCACTAGCGTCGGCGGTCTTTTGTTTTTTTTTCATTTCCTTGGCAGAATTGAATTGCCATTGGACCAACTTTTTATTTAAGGTTGGCTGAGATTGATCTTCAGAAAATATGATCAGAGCCCATTCCAAAGGCGCTTTCTGTGGTGCTGTACTCCGGTCGTCAGGAGTTTTTCTAAAGAGTCGCGGGTCCAAACTACACTGCGTCGAAGCTTCAAACGGACCTTAGAAGGAGGGAAATTCTGAAGCCTACAATCTTCTCTAACTGCCTTCTTCGCACGCTCCTGACTGGCCTTCACTGCACCGTGTAACGAACCATATCCTGGTAGTGATGCTACCACCGGCACGCGAACTGAGCTACAGCAGGCATAGGTTGCTGCTTAGCTCGTTGAGGGGGCTTTTCCTTCGCCAGATGGCACAGCCCGACCTTCACGGCTATTATGCTGCCTTAGGCTCCGTCCCCACGGGCATCTTTGGATGTCCACCAAACCATTCGTTACAGGTATCCTATCCTTAGGAATTGCCTCCAGTATAGCCCCTTGCCACAATTCCCCGACAGTCCTTATCATCATCATCGTGGCGCGACAGACCGACGTCGGGCCTTGGCCGCCTGCGACAGTCCTTATGGCAGTTTTAAATAGGTCGGCTGAACGCTGGTAAGCAAATTGCTTGAGCTTTATATGCCCTTGATACCAGGCGGCATCCGTACGCAGGAAATTCCTCTATTATATGAAAGAAATTTGAGGCGAATTAACCCATTCCATTTGGCGATCGAGATTCTACCATCCGTATCATTACGCACCCGCATAAGAAGGATGTGATCCACTAGACATTGAATATATGAAATACAGAACGTAGAAAAACAGCGATTTTACTACAGCGTTGTCATATTTTGAGGGTTGTGATGCGTTGCATACCCCTAGGCTAAGGCGCTTCGATAGACTAATGTCCAGGTTAGTTAATCGGCAGTTTAACCAGACATTGAGAAACCGGCTTTTAGTGAGCTAGCGCAAAAAGGCTTCCCATTAGAATTAAACTGGACACACTAATGACGTCGTGCTGGCCTTCAATTTAGTAAACTTTTTTCGGAATGAAGTTGTTTTTATAAGAACTGTTTGGGGACTTTGTATTTGGGGATTTTGTGTTTTGGGGATTTTGCTTTTGGGGATATCGGTTTAACGATTAGGTGACTTGGGATTTCGTATCCATCCCAATCAATTACATACCGTGTTGGTTTGGTTTACACGACGTCCTAGTTTCACTGAAAACTATTGAGCCTGCGAGGCACTTGGTCGTGCAGTAGGTCTTTCTAGCGTATTCCCAAATGTCAGTGGTCGCACAACGGGCCCTGTTGGCTTCCTCGTATCTAGATCTTAACGAATAACATTTCCTTATCATAATAAAAAAGCATATCTGTTCTTTTCCAGCTGATTGCGTCGAATTGGATCATAATTTCATTGCATCAGTTCTAGCGAACGGTTTCTTCTCAACATTTCCAAAACGCACCGAAAAGACACATCCAACTCTGCAAGATTTTAATTTTACGCATTTTTTTCGATCATTAGATAGGTAAGTCACCAAAAGATCCTATGGCTCAAGCCTGTGAATATTAATGTCCTTCGTTTTTTGAACAGTAATAGCCAAAAAGCCAAATTACGATGTTTCCTTCACTACTTCGAGTGGATGGAGACGCAAACCGCTTTCGATGTTCACGTGAAAATCTATCGCAAAGTACTGAACGGCAAACAATGGCTCACCATAGAAGACTGGACCGAATGCAATCTGGCCTTATGTCCGCTGGACATAAAGCATCAGGGACGCATAGAGAATGCCTTACACGACACCGTGCAAACGATCTTCACCTCGGCTCGTATTGGTGGAAATGCCCTGCACGGTGGCAATTCGCAGGAATGCATAAGCCTTTTCGCGGCACCCGAAGCCTTGATAACGCTTCTGTTCATGGAAGCGCTGGAAGACAACGAATCCTTATTCATTGAGGGAATGTATCAGGTGGCTCGGATTAAGGATCCGAAAAATAAGGCTCTGGTAGAGATACTTCCTCAGCCGCGACTGGTGTCCATATGTGCAATCGATGCCGAAAACTATAGTATCCTTCCGGTTGATCAGTTCGAAGAAGACAACATATTACGTGAATTAAATAAGTGCCTTTTAGCTTTTAAACAGAACCTAAACAATGTGATATTAGAAACTCGGGAGAAACGACCATCGAGGGAGCTGAACGGAAGACTCTCGCCCATCGGAGAGAGTGGAAACAGTTCGCCGCGAGGCGATGTGACTACGACAATTGTAATAAAACAGCCATCGACGGCTACGTATAGATCCAGCACAGATTCAGGACAAATGACAAAAGGTAAGATCGTAAGTCGTGCTTGGCTCTGTGAATTAACGCACCAGTAAAGGTCGACACACATGATCGCACAGAACCACGACCAAACTTCCATCGAACCATCAAATGCAATAGAACAGTGGAAATGAGGAGATGTTTTTCTATTGACTTTGACGTGGTTCGATGCATGCTCGCAACCAAAATGCTTGTCGTGTATGTTGATCTTTCCTATCGCCACAAACCGAGAATAAACCGTAAACCCAAACATTTTGTATGAGTTCAGGCATTTGTTCAGTATGAACTTGAATCCCAAATTTAGGACAAAAGTTCATAAAATTTGGAACATAAGTTCCAAATGAACCATCGCCCAAACTCTTTTTTGACGTCGAAAATCGCCCCAGGCTTTAGTACTGTCTAAAGGTCTGTACTCAGATCGCGTGGAATGAAAAGTTCCATGAAATCCCATACAAAATCGCAAAATTTTTCCATGATGAAAATATACGTGAAATTGTGTGGAACCTAAATCTCATTCCACGCTATCTGTGTACTACCTTGAAGTGAAAAGTCAAGTTTGTGGATTTCACGAGGATGAAATTTTTTCTTCTGCCAAATGTACGAGAAAAATTTTCACTGACAGCTCAGCTGTCTCTGTCGGTATCATTCAGGTTGTGTTGTGTTTTCCCGGTGCAGTTTATAGTTGGGCGATAGACAAGTAAACAAATTAGTCGTTTTAACATTTGACATGTTTCATTTCCGAGGTACACAGATCGGGTGAAATGTGAAAAAATGACATGTTCCACACACTTTTTTCCACGAGCCATTTCGTCCATCCTCATTGTGAGCTCAGCTCACAGAACACAACCCGTTACAAATGGCGCCCAACGTGGGGCCTCATAATTTACCGTTAGGGTTGATTTTGGTCACCCTAGGACCTCATTCAACCTTGAGGTCCCATCATCGGTCCCACTGCCGAAGTTTGACAGCTTTTGAGATTCTACCCTCACTAAGGTGCTGCATGCACCCAGGGACTTACAAACTCCGGCTATATTTTTTCTAGCTCTTTTTTATACCCTAGACTTTTAGTATAGGGTATATTGTTTTTGTCACGACGAAAATATGTAACACCTTAAAGGAGGCTCCGGAGGTATAGCAATGTATATATATAAATGATCAGGGTCACCTCCTGATTCGATTAAGCCATGTCTGTCTGTCTGTCTGTCTGTCTGTCTGTCCGTCTGTCCGTCTGTCCGTCTGTCTGTCCGTTCGCACGATAACTTTCGATAGAATGAAGCTAGAGCCTTGAAATTTTGACTAGATGCTGGAAGTATGATCTAGTTGGTTGGTATTGAAAATGGGCATGATCAGGCTAAGACAACGCCTACCTCCCCTACATATGTAAAATAATTAAATGTATTTATAACTCCCGATTAAATAAACATGAAAACCTCTAGCTTTGGTAGATTGCTCGTGATGGTAATCTTATACTCCCCTGGGGAAAATAAAATCGATCAGTTGAAAACTAACGGTAATTTTCTTACAAAGAACCCCGTACTACCCTACTTTTCAGGTTTTTTGTCCATAACTCTTGAACCAATGGACGTAGACATCTGATTTTTGGCATTTAACCTTGGGGTGAGAAGCTGCTAACGTTTTGGGAAGTTGGGCATAATCAGATCAAAGGAACGCCCACCTCCCCTACAAAATTCAAAAAATTAAATATTATTTTAATTACGATAACTTTCGGTAGAATGACACTAGCAAGTTGAAAATTTGGTAGAATGTTGGTCGTAAGGTCTTATTAGTTAGCACTGAAAATGGGCAAGATCCGACCCAAGGAACCCCTACCTCCCGTTCAAATGAAACTTCGAATAAGCGATTACTTTTGATACAATGAAGCCAGCAACTTGAAATTTTTGTCAAATGTTTGAAGTGAGATTGAGTTAGTTGGCATTAAAGACGGGTTAGATCCGACCTAAGGAACCCCTGCCTCCCCTAGAGATGACACTTAAAACAAGCGATAGCTTACGACAAAATAAAGTTAGCGACTTGAAATTTTGCCCAAATGTTTGTAGTAGGATCCAGTCGGCTAATATTGAAAGTGCGTAAAATCCGACCAACGAAACCCCTACTTCCCCTACGAACGAAATTTCAAATAAGCGATATCTGTCGATAGAGTGAAGCTAGAGACTTAAAATTTTGTTTGTATGTTTGTAGGGTGATCTAATTGGTTGGTGACAATGATGGGCAAGATCCGACCCAAGGAACCCTTACCTCCCCTACAAGTGAGACTTCAAATAAGCAATAACTTTTGATGGAATGAAGCTAGCGACTTGAAAAATTCAACAAATATTTGTAGAATGGGTTAGTTAATTCATTGTGAGAATGGTCAAGATCTCCCTGAATGAGTGCCAACCTCTCCTATAAACTGGCTATATAGGAAACTCACTTTTAATGCATGGTCGTTGCCAATTATTACTTTTGGTGTCACCACTAGGTCTGTACAAGTCTAGGGTATATACGCTTCGGCCTGGTTTTTTTTAAATCTTTATCCCATCCATGTAGCGTACCTTATCCATGTAGAGTAGGATTTCCTATCCCCGCCTATCTCACAACAGGCAGTGCCTACGTTGTTTCGTCAAAGGATGCTTTTGAATCATGGGCAAGACGATTCGACAAAAGGGAAATTTCGGAATTACCGGAATCGGGAGTTTACTCCCGTTCTCCAATCCCTCCTTTGTGTGTAGGCACTGATCTTCTCTAGCTCTTTATGATAACAAGTCGGATTTAAGAACTCGTCCTTGCCAGGTTTATCTTGTTCCGATGGCTGCGCTCATAAAACATCAGCGCTATGTGAGCACTGCGCGATGCGTTTTATGAACGCCGCCATTGGTCGGGTCGCTCTGGTACAGTCAGTGCAAGTATGCCGGCGAGTATCTTCGCCAGGCACACTTGCAACTGTGTGTACCCCCCGCTATACCGACACCAATTCCCATGGCTCTCAATACACTGCTTAAAGCGGCAAGGATGTCCCAGAGTGGATTTCCGTGGATTAGCACTGCCTAAAGTGGAAATTTTCTTCGTAACTTGTCAGACTGGATTACCTTCGTGAAACCCTATTATTCCTGTTTTTCACGCATACTCAATTACCCTAACCCCTTGTGGGGCATAGCGCGTCAACTGTTCCATGTGGCCTAGTTGACGTTTCGTTGGCATAAACTGGTTTCGGAGAATGCAGTTGCCAGCATGCACCTCCTGCACATCCATGGCCACGAACTTCGTCGTGAACGGGATTCGAACCCGAAACGCCGGTAGTCAAACATGAGACTCATGCCTCAACACACTGCGCTACCGGTCGCCCCAAACAGTCAACAAGACCATTTAGCAATGATCCCCACCCAAAAATTGACGAGAGTTGGAATACACACTTTTGGGCTTGGTCGAGCTACCTCCCCGATAGACTTAAGGTAGCTTCTGAAGAGTACAGTCTATCGGGTGACGAAACCAGCTCAAGCAATTTTGTGTTTTGGCTTTATGCTGACAATTTTTGGGTGGGGATTATTGCTAAATGGTCTTCTTGACTGTTTAGCAATGACACACTCCATTTTTATTCTTAAAAAAATGGGATTAACTTGAGTTCCTACCACCTAACTACGAAGTTTACTCCGGTAAATCCCACTTTGGGAAATCCCCGACAGAATTTCCGCTTCAGGCAGTACAAAATTTTGGGACAATTTTTCATCTTTCTAAAAATAGAGTTTGGGGCAAATAGTTTATGAATTTTGGGGCAATTGTTCGTTAGTTTTCGGGTCGGAAACTCCATATGAACTATTATCCCAAAATTAGGGCGATTATTCATTTTCGTTTTGAGGCGATAGTTCCTTGGGCGATAATTCATAGAGCCGTGTCGTACATCTAGTGCCATAGCTCACCCCGCCTTTTTTTAATCCCAACCAGATATAGATCAACGACGATCGTGGCTTAAACCAACCGACAACTGTGGACCAGTACAGTCGGAACGACGTTCATCGTCCGTAGTGTCAGGTCCCACGGCATCAGGACGTCGGGGGCGATTTATAATATTGGGCTCATCGGGAGAATGTCTGCCCGTCAATCGGGAAGCGAATACCCATTATACGAACAGTAGTGCATACTCCAGCTGTGATTCAGACGGTGACGAATTTCATAGTGCTAACGCTAGCTTTGACGACGATAGTTCGGACGATAGCGACGACAATGCCGCCGAAAAACTGTCGGAAGAACTCAACTCACCTGAAAAGCGTAAAATATTTGTTGATAGACTGAAAGAAGCCTTGCGGCAATCTAGTAACTACACAGAGAGTACAGACGATAGTTATGCCGTCGGAATTAGTATAGCTGGCTCACAGAACTGTGACGAGGCTGTGAGGTAATGTTTCGTAGATTTCAAGATCGACATTAGTTTTGAAGCAGTATCTTTATCAAGCAGAATACGACGTGGCGGATCCACGGGTTTCGTACTCAAAGAAGACTCCCTCGACGAAGATTTCTACAAGGAATCCTTAGCGCATGAAAAAGAGTGGCTTAATAATTTCCGTAATAAACAACATCATCCTCATATACTACGTAAAGACACTAGCGATTCATCCAAATATAGTTTTAGCACTGATTATAGTTCCGAATTGGAAGAGATCTATGATCAGTTTTCAAAGTAAGTAAAACTCTCAGTTCTTTGATGCCGCAGTTTATGTAATTACAATGCATTCTTGATGGGTTTCAGATGGCTGGATACTCCTAATACTACTAAGGACGAGAAAAAAGAATTGGATCCGCGCGACGAAGCCGTACTATCGTTTGCGAATTCTTTGTTGAAACGAACGTTAAGCGAAAGTTTTGTTGGTGTTCCGCTGACCGATGGATGTTCTTCATGTGATGGTATATTGTACAAAAATGAATATTTTTCTTTATGAAAAATTTTCTTAACTATTAAAGTATTTATTTATTTTTCAGGATTTTCACCCGATGCTACATCGTTACAAGAATACAAGCAAAAGAAGAAGAATTTCATTCTGAACTCGCGATCGCTGTCCGTGGAATTGGCGAAATATAAGCACAGGCTGGCCGCACAGTTGGTATGTCCTCATTGGTATTATCTCGAATAAGGTCCTACGCTCCTTTGCCTTCATTATCTATTTCTATCACTATCTCTCTTTGTTTTTGGTTTAAACTAATGTTCTAATTTTACATAATACTAAACAATTTTCCTGGTTTTTGCTGATGTTCAATTTTTTGTTTTGTTATAATTACGATTTGTTTAATGAAAATTTGGCTGATACCTAAACCTTTCATGGCCAATATAACCCTTCACTTGACGCAAAGAATGAAGCCTACAGACAATGTATCCATTGTCCAACTAGAGCTAAGAGAGAAAAATATGACGAGCAGTTGCTGAACATTAATGACCTAGATCAGGGGTCGGCAAACTCCGGCCCGCGGGCCAAATCCGGCCCGCCACTAGTTTTTATACGGCCCGCGAGTTAATATAGTTTATCAAAATTGTGCAGGGATCATCGAATAAATAAATTACTGGCGTTACAGTCCAATTAATTAACCGAGGCCTTAAGATAGCATCATCTAATTTTCATGGTCATGAAGGTGTACTTCTTACAGGTGTGTGATCATAAACACACTTAACCGAGTTATTTACCTCGACTGGGTACTCATTTTAACAGCTGAGTAGGATCATAGTCTGACGCGTATTGTAAATCTCCTTTTATCGAAAAGTCTACCGCCTTCAGTGGGATTCGAACCAGCGACCTGTTGATCGGGACATCCGAACTACTCCTGCTTTGTTCATTGGCCTGATCTAAATCGCTATGGTCCTCTGGCCTCGCGTATTTTCAGCCTATAACCATGCCATTGAGTACTGGTTTAGAGAGATTCTAATTAAGAGGTTTCGTTGCACTAGCATTTCCATCTGTGCAGACGTCCGTCTTACAAACTCTTATCGAAGTTAGTGAAAAGTGTTTAAAGGTCCTTCAATGTACAGGGAACACCAATCAGGTCACTCTGCATTGAGTGCCGGGTGATAATTCTGATTTCAGCCAGATTTAAATGCAAAAGTCAAACGAAAAAGTTCTCAATGTTAATAGCACCACAAGGAGTCGTTCTAAGGCCGCGTTTATCCAATCTGCGGGAGCCGCTGCGGTCTTCAAATTTACGTTGAATTTAAATGCAATCTCGCCGCTCAATAAACCGCGGCGGCTCCCGCGGTGGCATATTGCTGAGACCTATTGCATTTAAATACACAAAGTTTCAAATTTTAACGAAAACGCCATTGTCAAAAATTTCGCTGCGGAAACAGTTACATATTTCAAAATCCTCTTGACGGAAAAATATATAAGGTTGACCATACCGGTAAGCAGTTGCATTTCGAATTTCCTATCCGGCCCTCTGACTCTAAAATCTAAAAAATCTGGCCCTTTTCAGAAAAAGTTTGCCGGCCCCTGACCTAGATAATAGAAACATCAAACAAGCGTACCGACTAGTAAACACGATTAAGGATGGCTATCAACCCATCAGCGACACCGATAGCATCAACAAACGATAGGCGTCATATTTCGAAGAGCTTCTTTATCCCACGTCCCCATAGAAGAAGCCCCAATCGTTGACGAATACACAACCTCCGACAGTAGAAGAAGTTGATCTCACCTTCCAGCCAAACTAAAAGCGCCGGGTGCAGACGAGAGCCAACTGCTAAGGTCTGGTGGAAGTGGAACGGGTCTATTTAATACAATACATCAACTACTTCTGCGAATCTGGGAGGATGAGATGATCCCAATTTACAAGGCGGTTTCAGTCCTGGCCGATCTACAACCGATCAACTTTTCACAGTCAAGCAGATCCTGGAAAAGTGACGGGAATACAACGTTGACGTGTACAAAATCTTTGAGCATACGACAGTACCGATCGTAGAGTACTGCACAACATTATGCTGTAATTTGGTATACCCGTGAAATTAGTACGATTAACGAAGATGACGATGACCTGACTGATCTCTTTGAAACACATACTGGACTGAAGCAAGGCGATGGGCTGGCTCCGACACTCTTCAACCTGGCACTTGAACACGCCATTCGGGTAATCAATGTGGACCACAGCGGCATACTGCTCTTCAAGTCGACACAGTTGATAGCGTACGCTGACGATATCAACATCATGTGCCGAAACCTGCCCGCCGCAGAAGAACCTCTACATAATCTTGATACGGCTGCAAAAGAAGTTGGCATACGTATTAACGAGGAAGACAGAAGTAATGATGCCATCAAGAACCAGGACACCAGAACAATCGAACATCGACGTTGGAGACTTCAACATCGAATTCGCAGACGACTTCATATACCTGGGTAGTAACCTGTCAAAGGACGGCAATGAAACCGACAAAATCAAGCGACGGATACAGCTAGTAAATAAGACTTCCTTCTTGGTCCTTCCAATAATGAAATCGAAGCATGTACACCGAAATACTAAGCTCCGTATATACAAAACCATCATACAACCTGTTCTATGCCATGGCTGCGAAACTTGAACGAGCTTACTGAAGCTCGCCGAATTTTCGGAGCAGTTCGCGACCGAAATGAATGGCGCATCCGATACAGTCACAGCTGTGCGAACTGTACGATGAGCTGGAAGTTTCCAGAATCGTCAAACTACAACTTCTACAATGGACAGGACATATACAACGAATGGACGATAACCGCATACCTAAGAAAATATTGAATGGACGAGGCGTTGACGGAACAAGTCTGCGAGGAAGACCGAAAGCTCGTTGGAAAGACTCAGTAGATGAGAACGTCGAACAACTGTTGGGCGTCCAAAATTAAAGGACGCGGTCAGTTGACCGAGATAATTGGAGTACGATGATCCAGGCGGCCAGGGCTCGACATCGGGCTGTTGCGCTACGATGATGATGAAAGAGCTAGGTTGGGTTAGGTAAAGGGGCTGCCGTGACATCGCACAGCACACATAGACCACCTCTGGGTCCGCTGTGATACCACTAAAGTCCCCTAATTGAACCTGGGTCCTAAACCAGCCTGTGCTGGCGATATAGCGATTGAGTGGTATTACACTCCTATCTCTAAAATACTCCAGATCCCGAAAGAACCAGGAACCCAGAAATTTCTTTCGCCTCGATGCCAAGGCCGGACACTGACGAAGAAGATGGAGAACACTTTCCTATTCATATACTTCTGCAATAATCGTTGTGAGGAATATGGAGCGGCCAAGCGAGGTCACCGATAGGCAGTGTCCTGTGATAACCTCCACAACCCTGCCAATGTGCCTCCTATTCAGCGAGTGTAGTGTGACAAAGCGGCCAGGATCGAGTTTCGGCCAAATCATTTTCGTCGTTTGGCACATATCGCCGTTTAATCATCTTGTATTCGCCCCGTCAACCACATCGGCTTTAATTACAAGTTTGCACGATGTGATTGGAAACAACAGCGGTTGTCCCCTCTCGAGCCAGCTCATTTCCCACACAGTTACCCGCGAAGCCACTATGGCTCGATATCGAGCATAGTGTGATAATGAAAAAACCACCCAACTCTTTGAGCACTAAGCGACATGATGGTTTTCGATGTGGTCAGGACAGATTCGAGTGATCGAATTGCAGCCTGGCTATCCATATAAATGGTAACGTCTCTCGCGGTCACGACATGATTTACCAGCCAGGACAGAGCTTCCGAAATAGCAGAAACCTCCGCCTGTAAAACACTACAGAAGTCGGGAAGACGAAGTGACAGGTTAATCCCCAGTCCCTCCGAGTAGATACCAACCCCAACTCCGCCATCGGTTCTAGAGCCATCCGTGGAGATGACCATAGAGTTCGTGATCGGGAGCATGTTATCAGCCCATAGACTTCTCAACGGAATAAGGCTGGTGTGGTTCCGGTCAAAAACGTATTTCGTAGAAGTATAATCAGTCTCCACGGGGAGATTCAAGTTGGTCAGTATAGTCGAGTGTCCACAACTCAGCGTGCGCCACTGGCCAGTTTCGCGAAGGCGTAAAGCCGTGTTTGCCGCCAATTGTTCGCCGCAAATATCTAACGCGAGCAAGCCGAGCACCATGTCTAGCCCGGCTGACAGGGTAGTTCTAAAAGCCCCCGTCATGGCCGGCGCAGCTAGCCTTTTTACTTTTCCCAGTAGGTTACGATAGGCCACTACTCGAAGTGCTGTCCACCATACAATTATTCCGTGCAGTAGTATAAGAAGTACGACAGCCTTTTTGCACGAGTAGAGCGCAACAGTAGCTTTGTTAATCCGTTCTTCAATATTGAGCTTCCACCTTAGTTTTCCATCCAAAATAAGACCGAGAAACTTAGCTTTTTCGGTGAAAACCAGTTTAACACCATCCAGTGTGGGACGCTCGATAGGAGGAGTCGTGTGTCTTCTAGTGAAGGCACAAGCTCCGTCTTAGCCGGGTTAATTTCAACGCCGCTGAGAGTTGCCCACTCTGTTAGAATGGAAAGGGCATTCTGCAATCACCTGCTGAGGACATCAAGAAACTTACCTGTGACAGCGATGGCAACGTCATCCGCGTATGCAATAAGCTTGCATCCAATTTCTGCCAGTTTTAGAAGCAGTTTGTTGATTCCCACATTCCAAAGAAGGAATATGCCTCTTGGGGGGTTTCTCTGCAAACATACCCAGGAGTGCCTCAATGATCCCGCTAGGTCTAATATTATTGAAAGCTCCCTCGATATCCAAGCATCGTGTATTCCGAGTGCAGCGAGAGAGAGAGGGCAGCGCCGTGTCTACCGACTTGCCTTTCCTATAGCCATGTTGCGACGTGGATAGAAGGAGTGACGGGATGGTATCACGCAAGTGGATGTCAAACAGTCTCTCCAGTAGTTTCATCATGGTTGAAGAAAGGCTAATGGGTCGGAGGTTGTTTGGGCGCGCATGCGAACTGCTACCTGCTTTCGGGATAAAAACCACCCGCACTTCCCTCCAGATGCGAGGAACGTGCACCAACTCCAGGCAGGCCAATAGGATACTCTCTGTCCGTGGATACACGATATACAAACAATGCTGCAAATCAGATGGAATTATGCCATCTGATCCAGCTGATTTCAATGATTCAAAGCTGGAGATTGCCCAAATGATCTTTTCACGAGATAAGATGGATGCACTATCACATGGCGCTATGCGACAAGTGGAGAGGTCCCCAAGTGAGGCTCCAAGTGAGGCTCCAACCGAGCTTCCAGGGAAATGTGTGTCAAACAGACACTCGATGGTTTCTTCACTCGAAGACGTCCATGTCCGTCTTCCTTGAAAGAGTTAAATATTGGCCACACCACTGACCCATGCAGGTTTATGTTTTTGTTGATTTGCGAAGCCTTAGCCTAAACTATAGTGGATAGAAGCGCAGGAAACGCATCTAATTATTGGGACCGCCATTATTAATATTTCTGGTATCGAATGTGTGACCCCGGCCGAAACAAAATCCTAGCTACGTCACTGATCCCAAATTTGAATTGCATTTTATTAACCTTAACCGTTGAGTAGTATCATTTTCTCTGACACAAACGTAAATATCATCAATAGATGGTGAACAAGAAGCCGAGGTACTAGGAACTCGAAACTCTTCACCCCACGTTATACGAGTACATAAGGAATTAGAACCTAAATTGAAGCCAACTTCATTGATTTAATTTCAATATTTTGCATGAAAACCACAACAAGGCCGGCCGCATCTTGGACGTAGGCAGGGCAGCTGCGCGAGCTGCGGGCGGCCTAATAGGTGCGTTTTTTCGTACAGAGCAGAGTAAAGCAGGTTAAGTGGCAAAAAAAACGATCGAGAGCAAATTGGGGTAGCGAACACGAAAACGGAGAATATCTTTGCTGGGAGTGTGTCTTGGTTTAGAGAAAGAGAAAACTTAAGTCCTTAGTACATATACAATCGGACAGATCCTTTAGGCACCAAAATTATTTTATATGTTTACTATTCCAAATAATTACACAAAACGAACACTTTATTGACCGGAAATGAACTTTATGTGCTTCCCAAACTGTAACTGCCCGAAAACTTCGACACCTGCGCCGCCTGCATTTCAAAACGCTGACTACTTAACCGAGCAGCATTCTTGCGCTGACGTTTTATCCAGAGCAGCTCAGATCAAATTGTTAGTGTAATTGTTTGGTCTTAACCTGCTCTGCTCTATATCGATCTTGAAAAAAAAACCTGGTTAATGTAATACTAACAGCTCTACTATGCTCCTCTTCTATAAATATGCGATTCAATGGCAACCACCACCTTGCTCACACATGTGTAACATTGTACCCTGGCCTATTAATCCATCTTGAAAATTAACATGAGCTCGAATCCATTTTAATAATTCCATCTGCATTCAGCAGAGTAAGAAAAATTATAATAATTCATAATTTCTAAATTCAATCTGAACACTATTTTACTAGAACAATGATGATGACAAGGCTTCTTCTACTAATCCTGATAAGCCTTCGGTTGAAACCGCTGCTACTACAGCAATAGTTCCCATTACGAAATCCGCATCACAATCTTCAATCGGCAAATCACGAAAACATTCGAAATCTTCTAGGTCAACACCTCCACCAAGGAGGTATCTAAGTTGGTCCGTTTCTTGTTCACAATCTTTAAATTGTGATGACATTACGATTAAGGTAGGACTGTCAATTGTCATTTTTAGACCTAGAAAAATCCCGATTCAGTCAATTCATGCGCTACGTTTATATCGCACGGCTTAACTCGAGATTAAGCCATGGACTTCTGTCAAAATTCATATTAAAAAAACAATCCGAATTAAGTCGTGCAGTCTAAATGCGGTGATTGTAACCATTGTATCATTGTTAGTTAATGAAAGCAGCAGTATTTTTAACATGAATCCACTTAGTGTAATCCCCATTTAAATGAAAGTACAATATAACGTTTTGCTATGCTTGGTACCCACTTCGTATTTAATTATTGTTAAAGTTCTTAATTATTTTAACTACAGAAAGCAGCAACTAATAGACTAAAGACTAATACTTATAATAGCATTTGTTAATGGCTATTACAACAATGTCGATGGTCGACACACGTGAAAGTTTATTCCCATTAAAACCGAAATGATCATTAATCCGATCATCTGGGACAAAACATTAAAATACATGGGTGAAGAAAGACAAGAGAACACATAGAACAGATCAGCAATTGTGTTGCCAATTCCATGTTGAAGTTTGCATTTTTATTATTACCGGTACATAATTGATCTGAATTGTTTGTTTTTTTTAAGTACTCTGATCTTTTGCGCAAAAAACCCACGTATGGTGTTGCCTTCAACCACGTGCAATGTAATTCACCAAATTAGCTACTAGTAGCTATACCAATATACGTTCTCCTTATTTAAAATAAGGATTTAACGCTTTGTAAGATGCTTACCTTTAAATGAAGCAACACTTAAGTTCACGTCCTTTTAGTTCAATATCTCCCTTTTCCCCCGCTTTTTTTTTAGATATCCCAACTAGGACAGAAGCATGGTCGTCGAAGTAGCAGCCTGAAACCAATTGCAACAGGAAACTGGGGATGCGGCCAAAATGGAATGGGTGATGTCCAATTGAAATTGGTCATTCAATGGATGGCGGCCAGTGTTGCTGGACTTCCCGTTCTCGTTTATTTTACAGCAGGCCACGAGATGCTGACAAAGGTAGGTTTAAAATTATTGTAAAATTTAATTGGTAGTAATGGTAATGATATGGCCAAATAAATATTATATAGTATATGAGCCAGTGACGTAGATAGCTTTTCGTCGAGGTGTCGTTGCTACTAATTCAAACTTGAAAATCACCAGTACTTAAATTACCACTTGTTGTTTTTCACTTAGTTTTTAAGACTCCATTTGCCTCCCAAGGGTTTTTGACTTAGTTAGATAGTAAAATCCTTAGTTATAATAAAACCACTGCGGATTCACTTGCATTTGATCCTAGTTTGACACGCAAATATTGGGCCGCTAGTACCTACGACTTAGAGTTTGTTCATCCAACAGCTGTACGCGAAATTATAAATCCTAAGTCTCGACATATGCATCGAACCAAATGGTTCGCGACGACCACCGAATCACGTCAATTTCAATAGAACGGTGGAAACGAGGAGAATTTTTTCCCCAAGTTCTTTTAAGTTGACGTGGTTGCGTCGTGGTCATAAACGGTTCGGTTGGACCGTCTGTGGCAAGCTAATGGAAGGGAAGGTAAGATAACGTTATCGCCTTGTCCCTCCACAGTAGTGGACAAAAAGAGAAATAGGGAACTGGAGTCTGTAAAAAGAGAGACAAGGAAAGCTTTTAATCGTTACACGGACGGAATATTCCCGGCACTACATATTCGTCGCCCGTCTTTCAACAGGCTACATCCCGAATGCATGGAGGTGGTGATGGATGGTGGTCTTCCTCCCTAAACCGGGGGAAAAAGTACTATACAGAGGCAAAGTCCTTCAGGCCGGTTACCCTTACATCATTTCTGTTGAAAACAATGGAAAGGGTATTGGTGGACTACCTGGAGAATACCACGCTAATTAATAGTCCTCTGAGTAGGTGCCAACATGCTTATAGAGCAGGCAGATCTACTATGTCTGGAGGAGGCTGAGACGACAGCACACATTGTGTGCGAATGTTCAGCACTGGCTAGCACGAGGTTGAGGATCACAGGCAAGCACACGATAAGTGTGTAAGCTATGAGTGAACTCAGCCTTAAAGAAATGCTAGCAATAGCACGGGACTCAGTGATGAAGAGAGATGTCGACAATTATCAGTCCTCTGGCAATCACTGATAACCGGGAGGGGGTGAAAGGGGACCCAAAACATTAGTCTGCTTCGGTTATCCCCCGGAATACAATTTATTTTACATACCATACCTGTATATGAACACAGTTTAAAAAAGCGACGATTTAATGATATTTAAGTTTCCTTGCTAAAAATTTGTTCCAATAAGAGGTGTGATCTTCAATGAATGAAGCGTTGTCAAGCTGAACTATAAAAGCATACTAAGTTTATATTCAGAATTAACGAAGTCTAACAAAAATTTCTCAATGGTCATATTAAATGTAATCCTCGTTTTTCCTAACGTTAAAAAAAAATAAGTGCCGACGGCCCATCCCCCCTTGACGAAAAGCTATCTACGCCACTGCCACCACGGAAGACTCTTACAACAAAGGTTCTTCCTCCCACGAGGCGTGTGGTATCAAAACGGCCCACTTGTGTCCTTCGCATTAGTGGAATGACAATCACATTAACCAACCAACCATCCAACCTTATATTTTTTAACATAATTTTTTAATTGTTTTTCAGTTGGATACCGTGGCTCGAGTGCTCCTCGATCGAAAATGGACAGTGGGCGAACTGGCTTCAGCAACACTTCTACATGCGCAGGATATTCTCGAGAACACCGATCATTCAAAAGTCGATACACAATACTTTTTCGAAAAACTCATAGGTATATAGCGACACGTGAAATGGACATAATAAAGACGAATTTATGAAAAAAAATCATACAGGTACAAGTTACATATGCAATACATATATACCAAACTTGGTTCTTCGCAAGATACTGATCATACGTCAGAATGGCATCAATTCCACTCAATTATGTACATACGTGTATTGTAACGTCTAACCAGAGAGCAGAGTTTTACAAAAATTCAATTCTGAATTTTTGAAAAGGGTCAACTTGTTGAAAAATCTTGATAAATGGTTTACGATGCATATAAATTCAACTAAATACTCACAAGGAATAATGTGAACAAAGAAAAAAGCAATACCTTTACAATTTTTGTATAAAATATCCACAAAACAAATAATATCTTTTGTGTAGACTTTATACACAATAAAAAATAGGAGGAGAAAAAAACGGTTGCAATTACGCTACCTACTATAGCTCTAGCAGATACACTAGTAAACATTTGGTACTTTTATACGAAATTGTGAGGGTCTCTCCTTTATAACATCCAAATGCAATTACATAAACGTAGAAAGTTATTGTAGACATTTTTACAAGATGACGGTTAATTTATTAAATAGTGAAACGAGATACATTAGAATAACTATCCGTAGGATATGAAAAGTCTTCCTTTAATACTTAATAGCAACTGCTATAAAATACATACACAAATTACTGAAATACTCGTATGTATGTATGATAATACCGTATTTAACTTTGAATCTGAAAATATGTATTTATTTTTCAATACTATAATACAGTCGACTTTGAAAGTTTAAAATAGAAAATGAAATAAAAATGAATTATTATCAATAAACTGAATGAATTTTTACCATTTTAATTTCTGAATACTTTATAGTATGTAGAATGTGACGAATTAAAAATTGTTTTTTATAATACATAATTATCCTAAGAGCTCGCGCCCACATCAAACTTTTTAGTTCGCAGAGAAACTAAATAGTTTAGTCAGAAAAATAGAACACACGGCGGTTTATGAGACCGCGCACACAGCGATTACTAAATAGTTCAGTTTGCTGTGTGCGTTTCTCTGCGTACTTAAAAGTTTGCCGTGGGCACGAGCGCTAAAAGCTCAAAACTATTTTCTTGGTATGTTGAAATAAACGTTTAATTAATTGAACATTTTACTAAGTCTTCTAAAATTCGATTTTCCACCAAAGACTTAATTGTAAATTATTTGACGAAATACATGTAGTTATTTAAAATTCAAATATGTATGTTGGTTTTATAAAATTGAACAGGATATGAAAGATATGAGCTAGTCATCATATTTTAAATATTTATGGACAGTTCTGAACGAGTTTATAGGAAAACGAAATGCATGCTAAGGCTACCGCGCGGCAAAAGTGTAACTGCCCGCATACTAAATCGTATGTTTGAAGATTTTGCTTTTCACCCCCTCCCCTTAACCCATGAAGACGGTGGAAGAGTCGCCATCAAGGTTCCTACCACTCACCTCAACGACTACGAAAAAAAGGCGCGTTCTTTTGCTTTTCTTAACCTGTACACGTACAGGCTAGTGGAATAACACGCAATACAACAACAGTGCTATCCTATGTGGGTTAGCGCTTAAGCCAGTAATTTATCGAGTGCAGATTCAACCCCAGATAACAAGTAAAGCTTTAATTTAGGGCGCATCTAGCGGTTGCTAGAAGAAGTTCGTTCGTTTCACGATGTTCCACTCTGTTTTCACCTCTTTTAAATTTAATGTGACTCCACATTTTGATTATGGTCGAAATATTAGAAAATTATTAGTTTCTTCTATCAGAGTTGCATTTGATAGGTTCAATGCTTGCTCTTGATGTAGTAGAGAAGTTTGTTTTTAATATTTTTCAAAGAGTGGGATTATGCCATCACTTAATATATTTTTTTTTATATTTTTACGGTAAAATAAATAAAAAAACGTGGTATATAATGCAAAAAAAATAGGTAAAAATTGTAAAAAAAAATTTTAAATTCGTAAGTAATCCAGTCATTAGGAGCTCAGAAGGGCTTCGGGGAAACAAATTCTGGTAGAAATTTTTTTTTTATTTTTTTGGGGTGCTGAACACGAATCCGGAGCTTCTTACCAAAATTTCTTTGCTGAACATGGTCGAACTCTCAGAAAACCTCGAAATTTCGGTACTTTTTTTGGTTTTTCGATTATAAATTGAAAACCGTGGATCTTAGCTGAAAAAAAGTCTGCGGACAAATTGAAGAGCATAAAATTCCGCGTCGAATGAGCTATATCTAAACGTCAAATTCGGTTCAGTGGTGTAGCCGCAATCGAGAGTCGAAAAATGTCGATTTTTCTCAACTTCGCGAAAAACCCTGTTATGGTCACATTTTAATGTCTGTAACTTAAAAAGGACCGCACAAACATGGACGTATCGCTCTGAACACTGCTGGCTATTTCCGTTTTTTTTTTCTCATGCCTTATTTCGATTCGAAACCGATATTATTCATGCATGGCTCATTTCGTTTATTCTCCGAAGGACACTTTCGGTTCAAAACGCTAAGTATCCAAATGGATGATTTCGGATGACTACTTTCATCATGGCTAATTTCGGTGCCAGTGCAAAAAAAAAATGTTATAAGTGCTTATTTTTTTCATTGCCAAAGAGCTTGCATTTATCCATTCTTGACTGTACAGTTCTTGTTTTACACACAGTGGGTGGAGATGATTGAACTCTCCAAGCCAAGATCTCTTTTCCAAAATCAGATTCACCCAACAGGACCTTCACTTTCTATTTATCCTACGCCTCATCACGTAAGTATTATCTCAGTTCAATACAAACTGAACAGTGAACGCGCCTGCAATGGACGACCCCTGAAGCTTGTCTCATAACCGCTTATTAGCGCACGTATCGCGAGAGCGCTTGGCCGCGCGTTTATGCTTCCAATGGACGACCGCCCTTAGATCTTGCAATCGGCATTCTATGACGCAAGATCTCAGTGTAAAATCCACAGAAGAGAGAATTAGAAGGAAATGAAAAAGAGCAAGATAAATGGAATAATTCGGCACAAGTGTAGAAATAGGAAGGGAGATGGGAATTTGACATCTCATGTGCTTCTGTATGGATATATGGAAGTGTGAGAGCTAAGGTTAGGAGGATGTTCAACAAAGCCAAGCGCTTCAATCGATGGGATGAGTACAAAACTGCTCTCACCGAGCACAACAAACTGATTAGGCATTCCAAACGAGAATGGTGGAAAAGACAATGGGTGGTATGCATAAAGTGAGTCGAGTGGAGTAAAGCTGAGTTGACAGAATTCCACTCAATTTTCACTATGGAGCGGAGAGTAGTTTTACGCATACAACTTTTTCACTCGACTCACCGAACATAGCAGACTAAGGAATGTCCTCAATAGACTTCACTCTTGAGTATATCCTCATTATTATGCATACCACCCATTGTGAGAGCATTCAGTCGCTAGCGGAAGCGGCGCGCCTTCACAAAGCCCTCTCCAAAGACTCAGCAAACGGGGTCGGCCTTGTATTGAGACCAGACGAAGGTCCAGAAGAAACATTAAAGTTGCTGCTTCAGACCCATTTCCCAGGCCCCAACGGGTTCCCGTAAACCGGGCTTGCAGTTTACCGGGGGTCATAGAATAGAATCCTTTGTGCTATTTAAAGCTCCCGGAGTAGACGGCATCTTCCCCGCTCTGTTGCAAAACAGCTTGGAGATCATAATAACTCCGCTAATCGAGCTTTTTAGGGCCAGTCACTCCCTTGGGTACATACCACAACCTCGGAGGAAAGTTAATGTGGTCTTCATACCCAAAGCGGGTAATAAATCGGAACATATGCCCAAGTCCTATACACCGATTAGCCTTACTTCCTTCTTCCTTAAAACCATGGAAAAGTTGCTTGATTTGCATATCAGGCACGAGATGGAACTGTCGAGCCCCTTACATCGTATGCAATTCGCGCACACGTGGTCCTTTGTCGTAGACGAGCTGATTTCCATGCGTAATGAGCGCCCAAAGATAATTGGTTATACACCATGCTGGTGCGGCCCATGGTGACCTACGCAGCGCTTGTGTGGTGGCCGAAAACTCAGCAATCTTCTGTCTTACTGAAGTGCAATAAGCTTCAACGCCTTGCCTGCCTTTGCATCACTGGAGCTATGCGCACTTGTCCTACGCCAGCCCTGGAGGCGATTATTGGACTTACTCCATTGCATATATTCATTCAAGAATCAGCAGCTCTAAATGCTCTGAGACTTTGTTTAACTTCCGACGTGCGTAGTGAAGAAAGCGGTCACATGAGCATTCTTAACCAAATTCCTAACGTGCAGATCTGCTTGAGATCAGATTACATGATCACGTAGGTTTGCGTCGGCAGACAATTTTCAGCCCTCATTCCTGACCGCTGAATGGGTAAATGGGTAAATGGCACACCCTGTCCAGACCCTAGATGTATTAAGTGGTTTACCGATGGGTCTAAAACAGAACAGGGTGTTGGTGCAGGTGTCTTTGGACCCAACACCAGGATTTCGATCGCAATGGGAGTCTCGCCCAGCGTTTTTCAAGCTGAGATCCACACCATTGAGGTCTGCGCCAGGGTAATCTTGGAAACTGGACTTCGCGGCGCTCACATTACTATCTACTCAGACAGCGAAGCAGCTATAAAAGCGCTCTCCTCATATAAGGTCTCTTCAAAACTGGGAAAGGAGTGTTACGAACTCCTTCAACTGTTGGCAACCAAAAACCGAGTCTTCTTGTGTTGGGTGCCAGGCCACCAGGGCATTAAGGGGAACGAGGCTGCGGATGAGCTTGCTAGACAAGGATCATCCAGTCGTTTTCACGGACCTGAGCCTTACTGTGGCTTTGGGCTGTGTAATGAACCATATTATGGTCTGGTAGTGCTGCTCCCAGCGGCAGATCGAAGCAGCACCTGATGAGAAGTGATCTGTTGGTGGTACGAAACCAGAGGCCGAGGGTCCCATTACACCCGGACCCAGCTGCGACCCGTGGGCGTCTGATCCGTCTGCCAACCATTCCATCCTTATCGACTATTTTTTTATTCCCCATTTTTACCTCCCCTGTTTGTGTTGTCTTCCCCAGACCTATGAATTTTTGTTAATACGTAACGGACAGAGGCAACAAGCGGCGAAAACCCCGTCCACATCTCCCGAGCTGAGCTACAGCAAGCATAGGCCACTGCTTAGCTCGTTGAGGGGCCTTTTTCTTCGCCAGATGGCACGGCCCAACCTTCACGGTCATATGCTACCTTAGGCTCCGTCCCCACGGGCATCTTCGGATGCCCACCAAACCGTCCGTTACAGCTGGCCTCGGCCAAACTGCGGATCACAGATTGGTTTGCACTATTGCGTCAAGTCAACAGTACTGGAATAACCTTCCAGGGTTTCGTCAATCAAAGGAGCTGATAATCCCCTTCGGTCACAAGAGAACTACTCAAATGAGTAGAACCCAACTAAGACTCCTAGTGGGGTACTTATCTGGCCATCACCTGGTCAGATATCACCAGAACAAGATGGGTCTGTCTCTGTCCAGCGAGACCGAATGCCGTCTTTGTCTGGAGGACGTGGAAACGACCAAGCACATCTTGTGCGAATGTCCCACCATCGCGCGTTTTAGGATGTTACTCCTCGGCAAATACTCTCTCTTCAAAGCTCCTCGGTCAGGCTACTATCAGCACTGCAGACTTCAGGTTGATTCCTGCTAAAGACTTACTGCCCCTTATCAGAAGGGTGGACGGTCTTTTGGATTAATGAGCTACGGCACAATAGATCTTTTATGGTCGCAGTGCCTTCCTGCTGGGACAGTAGCTCGACTATTTTATCTTATCTCTTATCTTGGAAGCCGTGCTGGTAATCCGCTAGCTGGACGTGGGCCACAAGAGCGAGGTGGATTAGTGCTTCAAGCGTGGCAAGAGAGTTATAGAACGATAGGATTCGCCGAGTGCCGCTTTTCCCCCAGGTTTCAAAATCGGGATCACTCTCTCTTTCATTAACCATGATTCCATTCCGTTCCTTTCGTCTCCCAACAGAACTCAAACAACAACAACAAAACAACAAAGCGCTAAAAAGCAGCTTATACAAATTAACCCAACCGACAAACAAAAAATCAAACGCAACGGAAAATGGCGAATACGCCATCTAGTTGCGACTGCTGATTCATACAGACACCACCTACAACCCAGTAGCTGACTAGAAAGAATTTCACCTCATGTCATGTTTCTGACCACCACACACTTTCACATGCTTTCACTCACCACACTGGTTTGGAGGCGCCTCTCCTCACATCATCGCCACGAGTTTTCGCACTTGTAGCCGGTGTTTTGCATGCGATGCTGCAAGACTTCCAACTGCCCACAACTTACGAGTTCCGCCGCGCCGGTTCTCAGACATGCCTACTCCTTAAACCGAACCGCACCGGCCGACCGGCACAACAACTTCAACCAAATAAAAACAAAACTCGAAAGAGTCACCGAAACACGAGCATGGCCACGAAGCAGAGGACGCAAGAGAAAATCCAAAGATTGTACTCGTCGTTCACTGTGTGTGTGTACACATTTCATATGTATCACCACTGTGCGGGGGTCCGCACACTCCGACCTAGCGCACACCAAAAAAAAAACTGCCCAAACCACTTCTGCTGCCGTCGAAGAAAAGGTGGCCGAAATGGGCGTGTCCACGATCAAGCTCAAGCAACACCCATTCGCTCGCACTGTCTCGCTCTCACGCACCCGACCGCCCGTTGTCTGCCCGCTCAGTCCATCTCACTCGCACTCGTGGACGGATTCGAAGAAAATCCCAGGCTGACCCGGTTCGCGCCCAACTTCACATACTCAGTTTGCATCGGAAATTAAAATGTGAGAGATGTGACCGCGTATAGAGTCCCGGGATCGTCGCGTTTTCTGTCTATTGTGTGTATCCCCCAGTGCGGGCGCCATCTGAAACCGAACCGTGTATGCAATTTTTGCGAAAAGCATGGAAAGTTCTTTCGGCGAAAACGCCATCGCCGGCCCGTAATCGAGCGCGGAAAAATCAAAAGAATTCCTCCGGCCGCGACGCGACGTGTCTGTGTTTGCTTTCGTAGCCGTAGCGGCGAGTGCTGAAGAAAACGCTACACTGTACGAAAAAGCGTGTGAAATTCGTGGTAATTAGTGCATTTCGCGCGGACGGCTGAAAATTTCTGGTGGTGTCGTCCCATAGTGCGTGGAAAATTAAATACAAATTTAGCCCGAGTTCTTCATTATCCGGTGATTGAGTTTTGCGATTCGTGATTTTTCATCCGTGCCGTGTGTGTACGTACTTGAGTTCAGATAGTTTATCTGCGATATCGGGGAATTTTCGTGCTGTGAAAAATTCGCGATTTCCAAATGTGTGTGCGTGTTTTGCGGTGCAAGAACGCATAATCATTGAATGTGCAAGGATTAGTGATTAGTGCTAGGAAATAAGAGAAAAGCGCAAAAAGTTCAGTGGTTTGGAAAATTTGTGCAAAATTTTTGTTATTCAGTTTTCAAGTGTTTCTCATTCACTGTGGATTCTACACACGACCGACCGACCCCCTTCACATGTAATTGGACCGCCAACGCTCACGGATTACTCTTTTGTGGATTACATTCATTTTCAGGATTTTATGGTAAGCGCAACGATTTCAAGTTTTGTTGGGAAAGTCGAGTAATTTTCTCACGATTCGTGCCGACGGCATTTTCACTCGGTTAGCTCAGCTGCTGCATTGTTGTTTTTGTATTTTTGGGGGAGGTGTCGTTCGATATGGTTCCGACTTTTATTACATTGTCCTACCCTCTTGGCCTCCCCAGCTCCCCTGGGGCACTTTTATTTGAAATCCGGTTCGAGTTGGTACGTGAGGACTGTCTGGTCGACGTGTCATCTTGGTCTGGGCCTGGGCACTGTGGTGAGGGGCGGCGTACTGTACGAGAACAATCGGTCGGTCACCAGGTCACAACAGTTGAAGACAGAACGGGTTGGATACTGCGTCTTTTTTCTAAGGAAAAGGATGAATGGGTCGTCGTCAGACTTCTAGAAATTTCCAAATCGCATGAAGTAATATTATTATGTTTTTGTATGAGATCAGAATTACATAACACCAACTACACTGGGTATACATTGTACGCTTGGACACCTCCCATAACCGGACAGCTCTTATAAACGGATAAATTTAACCGGACGCTCCCATACCCGACATGGACACGCTTTTTTCAGTTATGTATGTTTCGAAACTTATTGTAGCCAGACAACTCAGTTGTTTCGCAATTGCTTTTCTCCGCATTTAAATTACTTTAAAGAGTTTAAATGAGTTCCGTCCATTAGAAGCGTATTTGAGCGGCAATGCGATTTTTTTATGTTTATGCTAAGGCTTAGGGGATACCCTTTTTATACGAAAGCACAGCTTTGGCGGGAAGGATATTAGAGTAGTGGGGCTGGGATGGGTTGAGTTTGAATGAGGTACCGGTGTACGTTTCATTTAAATTTTTGCAGATCATAACTGCAGGGGAAAACAAAAGATGGTAGGTTGTTCCACATTCGTGTTGTTCTGGGTACAAATGAATCATAGAATTTAACGGTACGGCTACTACTGAGTTCAAGAAAATGAGGATGGGCACGGCAGGCTAGCCGGGTGTTACGCGAAGGAAGGGCAAGCTCAGGAATCATCATCATCGTGGCGCGACAGCCCGACGTCGGGCCTTGGCCGCCTGGATCATTGTCCTCCAATTATCTCGGTCACGTGACCGCGTCCTCCAATTTTGGGAGCCCAGCAGCTGCGCGGCGTCCACACCTACTGAGCTCTCCCAACGAGATCTCGGTCGTCCTCGCAGTCTCGCTCCGTCGACTCGTTCTGCATTCATTACTCTTTTAGGCATGCGATCATCGTCCATTCTTTGTACATGCCCTGCCCATTGAAGTCGTTGTAGTTTGACGATTTTCGAGACTTGCAGCTCATCGTACATTTCATACAACTCATGGTTGTACCGGATGCGCCATCCATCTCGATCGCAAACAGCCCCGAAAATTCGCCGTGGAACCTTACGTTCGAAAGTGTCTAGCATGTTTTCGGAGGCTTGAGTTAGGGTCCATGCTTCGCAGCCATAGCATAGCACTGGTCGTATAATGGTTTTGTACACGCGGAGCTTCGTGTTTCTGTGCACATGTTTCGATTTCATTATGGGGAGAACCGAGAAAAAAGTCTTATTAGCTAACTGTAACCGTCGCTTGATTTCGTCAGTTTCGTTGGCGTCCCTTGACAGGTTGCAACCCAGGTAAATGAAGTTGTTCACGAACTCGATGTTGAGGTCCCCCACATTGATGCTTGGTTGTGCAGGTGTCCTTGTCACCGATTGCATCATTATTTTAGTTTTACCCTCGTGGATACGTAGTCCAACTTCTTTTGCAGCGGTATCGAGCGTATGCAGAAGTTCTTCTGCGTCGGCCAATCTTCGGGACATGATGTTGATGTCGTCGGCGTACGCTGCTAATTGTGTCGTCTGTCTGATGAGTAGCGTCTTGCTGTTGTCCATGTTCATAGCCCGAATAGCGTATTCCGTATTCCAGTGCTAGGTTGAAAAGCGTCGGTGCCAGACTATCGCCCTGTTTCAGACCAGTGCGTGTTTCAAATAGATCAGTAAGTCTATTATGGATCCTGACCTGTGAGACGGAGTTGGTCATCGTCATCTTTGTCAGTCGCACTAATTTTGCCGGTATACCAAATTGCAGCATGATGTTGTACAGTACTCCACGATCGATTCTGTCGTATGCCTGCTTGAAGTCGATAAAGATTTGGTATACGTTTACGTTGTATTCCCAGCACCTCTGGAGTATCGGTTTGACCGTAAAGAGCTGATCGGTTGTGGAGCGACCATGTCAGAAACCGCTTTGATATTCGCCAATGATTCGTTCTGCGTACGGTTTTATTCTGTTTTCCAGAATTTTCGTCAAAATTTTATAGGACGTATAAACTAGTGATATGTAATTCTCACACCGCAGTTTATATCCCTTTCTGTGAATTGCACAGATGATGCTTCTGCGCCAATCGTCTGGGATCTCCTCGTCCTCCCATACTCGCTGGAGTAATTGATGTATGGCATCAACTAGACTCGTTCCGCCGAATTTTAGCAGTTCAGCTGGAATCTCGTCAGCGCCCGGCGCTTTATTTCGTTTTAGTGACCGCAACGCGAGATCAACTTCCTCTACTGTCGGGGGTTGAATGGGTGGGCCTAGATCAACAATATCGTCGAGAGCTTCCTGTGTGGGGATGTTAGATGGTAGGTTCACAAGCTCTTAAAAATAAGAGGCCCATCGTTTGTTAATGCCATCGGTGTCGCTGATGATGTTTCCATCCTTACAGAGGCTAGTCCTGAGTTGATAGCCGTTGTTAATTGTATTTACTAGTTTGTACGCTTGTCTGGTGTTCCTATTAGCTAAGTTTCCGGTTATATTCAGCAACTGCTCGTCAAAGTATTTACGTTTCTTACGTCTAATTATTCTATTCGATATTAGTCGTAGCTCGTCATATTTTTCTCTTCTGGCTCTGGTTCCTCGTTGAATCCATTGTCTGTAGGCCTCGTTTTTCGCATCAAGTGAGTTTTCGCATTCTTCGTCGAACCAGTCATTTCGCGCTCGCCGGGCTTTATATCCCACGACCTTCTCTGCGACATCCTTGATGGTACCCTTGAGTTCTTCTCAAAACCCATGGACGCCTGTGTTGCTGATGTTGTGTAGCATAGGCGATAGTCTTTCCTCAAGGGCGGTAGTATACATCACCGCCGTAGCATCGCTCAGACGCTTATCAACAGCAAACATTTTGGGAGGGCTGATTCTCGATTGGTGCACTGAGGAAATTCTACATCTGTAGGTGGTCTTCACCAAGTGATGATCTGAGTCGCAGTTTGCTCCTCGATAGGAGCGGACATCCATCACACTAGACGCCCATCTCCTGCAAATGAGGACGTGATCAATTTGGTTGACGGTATGTGCGTCTGGAGACTTCCAGGCCTACTTGTGAATGCGTCGATGCGGGAAACACGTAGAGCTTACGACTAGATTCCTGCTGCAGGCGAAGTCGATAAGTCGCTGACCGTTGTCGTTACATTCTTCATGGAGACTGTGGCATCCAGTGGTCCCCCGGTGCCAACTTTCATTTCCGACTTTCCCAGCAGCAATTTGACGTCGTTTGTTGGAAGTGAGTCGAAGAGAGTCTCAAGGCGGGCGTAGAACTCGTCTTTTATTGCGTCTTCTTTAACTTCAGTGGGGGCGTGCACATTGATGAGCCAGAGACTAAAGAATCGAGTCTTAATGCGAATCGCACACAGCCGTTCATTTATGGGTTTGAAGTCAGTAATATGCGGTTTGAGGTGATTGTTCACTATAAATGCTACTCCAAACTGTTTGCGACCCGATGGTTTGCCGCTTCTAAAATTTGTGTGCGATTTCTTGTCATTCATATCGCTGCGAAGCCAATTTGTTTCCTGGATTGCAGTAATGCTCAGTTTATACTTTTCGACCTGTTGAAGGAGGTCCTTCTCAGCCCCCGGTTTGTTCAGGGAGCGTACATTCCAGGATCCGAAAGAATAATCCTTTAGTCGTTTGCGTGGTCGTCGTTGTTGATCTGTCCAATCCGAGGCTTTTGCTCCAGGTTTCTTGACATGGAGTGGTTTTTGCAAGGACGAGTTGTCAGCACGTCGCTTAACCCCATTCAGGGTATGGCCTCGGAAGATAGCTGCTTCAGATGGTTTAATAAACGTACTGGAGTTCACACAACTATGTTGCAGGTCCAACTATGCAAGTCATTCCATCCTACTAAACCTGAGACGCTTAGTTGTTGGTCAGCCATTCAGGCTACAGCTATTTGCCTTTTTCCAAACTGTCTTATCGCTAAGACATTGGCTGTCAGCGATTTGATACACTGCCGTTACCAGGGGGCGCCCACGCGGAGGACTATGGAAAAGGTCTTTTGCCCAACCGACCTGCATAATAAAGAAACTTACCAAAGGCTGGGAATGCAGCGAAGTTGCTGCCCATTGGGGCAACCAGCCAGGACTGAGGCGGCAATCTAAGCTTTTCATCTCAGGCTATTCACAAAGCAGATCGTTAGAACTGCTAAAGTTAAACCGGTACAAGGTTGGAACCATCTGTGGTCTCCTAACTGGGCACTTATGCCCGAGAGATCACTTAAAAATCATGGAAATTGTTTCGGACTCGAGCTGTCGTTTCTGCGGTGAGGGCGGCGAGACATCGACCCATATCTTATACGATTGCGACGCCTTGGCCCGGCGACGCAGACTGCTTTGGAGCCGCCTACCCGGAGGCTGATGATATCGCTTCAGTGTCATCGCATCTCCTGAGCAAATTTATTAGCTCGATCGACAGGTTTGGACCTTATAACAGACTCTGGGCTATAGCACAATAGGTCATCCGGCCTCAGTGCTCTGTACCCTGCGGGGCTCATCGCCCATTTCACAATCTAATCTAATCTAGGAGTAGGTCTGGCTGTGAATAGGTTAGATATGTCTTTTTTTATTTAATGTGTCAGGAAATTATTGGTTGATTTTTGTTAAGAAAATTTACTTTCAATTTTGCTTGAAAAAGCTGATAGGGGGTTGTTTAGGTGGCTGATCACGAATCTGAAGTTGAAATTGCTAAAAAAAAGTGAGGGATCCAGAATGGCAACACTTTTTTTATATATATAAACACGGCCAGTATTACTGGGAAAAAATGGTGGGAATCCTATCCTGCTTGGGATCGTTTAGGTCGCTGATTGCGGATCTGGCGTCAAGATATGCAAAAAAAAAGAAGCCTGGACGGCAACCCTTTTTTGCCAAAAACAAGTTCATTCTTGCTGGAAAAGGCGTGGCGTGGCGTCGAAATTAAAAAAAAAACAAAGTGAGTGATCCACAATGGCAACACTTTTTTTTATAAACACGGCTAATCTTGCTAGAAAAAACTGGTGGGGGTTGTTTGGGTCGCTGATTGTGATTCTGAAGTAAAAATTGGCAAAAATAAAAAACAAAAGGAGAACCTGAACGGTAACACTTTTTTTTAAAAAGCAAGGTCAATTTTTCTGGGATTTTTTTGAATCGCTGATCACGAGTATGAAGTCAAAATTTGTTAAAACAAAGTGGGGAATCCAGAATGGCAACACTTTTTTTATAAATTCGGCCAATCTTGCTATTTTTTTCGGTAAAAATGGCGGGTCCGGAACAGCAACATTTTCTTTTCGTAAACACGACCGATCTTGCTGGAAGTAGGGATTTTTATCGATCGCCGATAAAGTCAAAATTTCAAAAATTATGGGATCCAGATTACTTTTTTTCATTCCAAAAAATGTCAGACAGCACTAACTGCCTACATACTGATTATACATTAATCTTTTTTTTTATCCTGAAATAAATTCAAACGAGCGTAAGCAATACAAAATGCTTTTCTAAACAAAGGTTGGCCGCTTTACAAATGCCAAATGTGAATCGAATTAATCCATTCCAAAAACATGGAGTAGGTCCGCGGAACTAAGTTTGCGAGATTTATCACAAATGATTTGGTGAACATTATTCACGTCAACTATCCCCCAAAAGTATGGTGGGGGGTTTGTTGTCATCTTTTGGAGGAATGCTTCATTCTAAGATGATTCTCCACTTTTTTAGGGATATGTCACGATGAGCAATCTCTCCAAAAAGGGGATTTATGTCATAATTTTTTTTTCATTATTATTAAAATATGTATGTATTATATTAATTCATTGGGGAGGTAGTTCGCGGAGCAACTTTGCTCTAATGTCTAAAACATACATATTAACATTCACGCGCCCACTAACGTTTTTGTTTCGACGAGAACGTGACAGCCCCCCAATGATACCGTGACATTTTCGTGTTGATCCATGCAACAAAGTCCCACATTGAGCTCCCACAATGTTCTATTCGTCAAGATGTTTGAAATCCACAACAGCCTGGCATGGATAGAAGTCACCCCAGCAGTCCTTCCTAAGTCTTAACTCAATATTTACGAAGCAAGCATTAGATAGTGGCGACACTATCAAATTGAAGTTGACTTTCAACTCGCTTTGAACTTATCAGGCACAGGGGATCAGAGTGTGACATGATTAACGAGCTTTTCGATAGATTTTCAAATGATGGCACACATCTGGTAGAATGCAATGAGCCCATTCTATATTTCTGTATATTTTTAACGAACTTAAGTATGTAATGCCAATTCAAAGCCATTAGAATATTGTACAGTTTATCCCCCATTCTCTGACTTTCTCTTCTATTTCTAATTCACCTCAAACCATTGGCAATTCCTCCATGTACTTCAAAAAAATACGTCACGTAACCGACTACGAGTATTTGCCGAAAACTCAATATCTCATTAGATTCAAATACATAGAAATAAATGATTTATATTGGCTTAACGTATAATGCCATATCAAAAGTTACCGCAACTCAAATTACACAGAATGGGCCTATAAGCCGCGTATTAGTCGCACTGAATCCTTTCCAGAAGTTCTGGATTTTGAGCTTTCATACTACCACACAATAATGAAGATAAACAAAAGCAGTCGGCATTTTTGAGGTTCCAATAAAACTTTCTGATTGATTGCGCTATTCTTGGGAAGAAGAAAGGACACCGCTACTCTGCTATCAGCTTTCCTACAGTAGTCACTTATGGCGGAGTGGATTATGTTCAGTGTGTAACGACTTTTGGGGCAATATTTATTTAAGTGGAAAATGTCAAAGTTTTAAATATTTCTTCTGCGTTGTTTCCAGGTGGGAAAAATAGGACTGACTTCCTTAAGGACCATTTCCTAGGATGGATGTAGACATACACATGTCCACTGTTGACTTATTCGTCCTCGATGAAAAAAAACGACCTGCTACATGAGTATCATTGACGAATTCATCAGGCCGTAGCTTATGAAATATTTGACGAGAGTGGTTGATGAACACATCATCAGCTATGTAGCTCATGATTTTTTTTTGACAAGCTGAAAATTTGTCCGACACTCTGGATGTCACGATTTTCATTAGGCGAGGAGAAGTGGAAGATCCCTCCGGAAGGAGGGGAGGAAGTATCCTGATCCGGAGGGGAACATTTTCAGATTTGAAAATTGACAGTTGTCTGTACAAATTTTACCGGAGGGGAAAGCATATGGAGGAGAATTCGAGAAATGTCAAATCCTGATCCGCTCGCAGAAACCCACCCAATGATTTAGACATTATGACGTCATTTTGCGACTTTTGATGTTGATGTTGTTTTGATGTTTTTAATTAAATTATAGAATTTGCTGGTAACGTAATGAGTGACACTTTTTACAGGGCCGGTCAAAGGCTAAGGCGAAACAAGCGGTCGCCTGAGGCGGCAAATGAGAAAGGGCACCGAAGCGGGCGCCAAGAGGAAAGCCAAGCTTGACATTGAATTTTATCCATTTAGTTATAAATAATTCACGATTTATCCGATCGAAAGTGAAAGGTTCAATTTTGAACCTTAAGTTCGCCACACATGATCGCGCACAAATATGACCGAACTTCCATCGAACCATCGATTTCATAGAACGTTCGAACAAAAGAGTCTCCTAAGTTCCACCGTTCTATGAAATTGATGGTTCGATGGAAGTTCAGTCGTGGTTGTGGGCGATCGTGTGTGGCGACCATTTTCCTCATTCCCATCGTTCTATTGAAATTGACGTGGTTCGGTGTTGGCCGCGAATCATTTTCACCGAACGCAAAAACTCCTCTTCCATAGTCCTCCGCGTGGGCGCCCCCTGGAACGGCTGTGGTCACTGACCATTGCCAACCAACGTCAAGCCGCCAGTGATGGCGGTGCGATGATTTGGTTGAGGTACCCCTGTGGTGTGGGGTGTGAAAAAAATACCACGGCCTTTCCCTTTGAGGGCCTGTCGTTAAAACCGACAATCAAAGGACAGGATGTGTATGCCAGCAACTTGCACTATCCGAAATCTTTATATGCTAACGAAACGTCAACTATGCCTCGGATAAGGACTGACTCAACGGTTACGACTTTTGGCTATCGTACAATGACAAAGATTGGATTCTGGAATGTGCGTACTCTCCTGGACAATGGATCAGAAGGTCCCCAGAACGCACGATTTCTTCAATTAGAGAGTGAATTTCTGAGGTACAAATTAAATATCTTAGGAGTTAGTGAGATAAGATGGTGGAACAGCGGAGAATTCATCTCTCCAACGGGCAGCACTGTAATGTTGTACTCCGGTAAAGGTACCGGTAGTCGTCGTGAGTCAGGTGTGGGGCTCCTTTTAACCAGAGCCGCGCGAAACTGTCTCTTATCCTGGGAACCGGTCTCTGACAGGGTCTTGACCGCCAGGTTCCGGACCAAAATGAGGAACATCTCAATAATACAATGTTATGCCCCTACTGAACCCGACAATGTCTTGGCAAAAGACTCCTTCTACGAAGAACTAAACGCCGTTCAGAGCAGAACACCTAAAGGTGACATTATAATGGTTATGGGTGATTTGAATGCGAAAGTTGGCGCCGATAACTATGGGCTCAGACATGTGATGGGGAGATACGGTCTTGGTGATCGTAATGACAACGGTGAAAGATTTGTAGAGTTCTGCAACTTTCACAGTCTCTTCATCGGTGGTACTATGTTTGAGCATAAGGACCACCACAAAATCAGTTGGTCCTCTGTTGATCGGCGCAGAACACAAAATCAGATCGACCATTTTGCCATTAGTAAAAGATTCAAGAGTTGCCTCCTGGACGTGCGAAACAAGAAGGGTGCCGATATTGGGATGGGAAGAGACCATTATCTTATGATCGCTAATGTTCGATTGCGTATTGCAGCCGTGCGCCGCCCCAGCGACGAAAGATCCAGGCCCCGCAAATTCAACACCGCTCGACTAAAAAATCCAGCTGTCTTACAACAATATAATGACCATCTTGCGCAAAAAGCGGCTGAGATAACTAGTCACCCAGATAGTGACATAAACGAAAACTGGGATGCCATAAAAAATGCGTACATTGATAGCGCAAATACCATCCTTGGCCCAAACCCGGATTGCCGGAATAAGCCCTGGATGTCCGACGCTTCATGGCAGCGGATTGTTGAAAGAAAGGAGCTGAAAGTTCGTTTGGCTGCAGCTTCAGACGACAATCGAAGCTGCATCGAACTCTTTTACCGTCAGAAAGCTCGAGAAGTTCAGCATAGTGTGCGACGCGATAAAAGAGTTTATGCCAATTCTCTTTTAGCGTCAGCAGAAGAAGCCGCTAGAAGTAACAACTTAAACGCCGTATACGGTGTCATCAAGGAGTTTACAGGTGGTCGTAACTCCTGCCAACATCCGGTGAAAGATAGTGATGGAAAGCTACTTATCTTGGAAGAAGATCAAATGAGGCGGTGGAAAGAACACTTCGCCGCGGTTTTGAACCGTGTAACCTCTGGTGAAGTTCCCCCTCATATAGATAATTTAGCTAACCATCAAAATGTGCGTATACGGTCCACTGCCCCGACTAAAGAGGAAATAGTCACTGCAATTATTGCACTAAAACGAGGAAAGGCCGCCGAACTTGACGGCATCCCTGCCGAACTTTATCAAGCAGCGCCAAGCGTAACTGCCGATTTGCTGCACCCACTTGTTGATAAAGCGTGGAATACAGATACCTTTCCCACTGAGTGGAAGGAAGGTTTGATCATCAAACTTCCAAAGAAGGGTAGCCTCACAGACTGTAATAATTGGAGAGGCATTTGTGTGCTTCCTGCCGTTGCCAAGATAATAGCTAAAATCGTCCTGGAGAGACTAAAGGCCCACTTAGAAAGCACAATTGATGAAGAGCAGGCTGGCTTTCGATCCGGATTCTCTTGTGTCGATCACATTAACACCTTGCGAATCATCATCGAGCAATGCGCTGAATACGATTCTCCGCTTCACTTGCTTTTCATCGATTTCGAAAAGGCTTTCGATAGTGTGAACCGGGATTCTATATGGGCGGCCTTGCGCAGGAGAGGCATCCCTGAGAAGCTTGTGGCTATTATTAAGGCAACCTATGACGGCGCGAAATGTCGCGTTCTGCATAAAGGTAAGGTGTCGGGGGACTTTGAGATTCGCAGTGGAGTTCGGCAGGGGTGCATCCTCTCACCGATCCTATTCCTCATTGTGATCGGCGATGTGTTGCATGCAGCCCTATCCGGACTCGACAGAGGAATTCAATGGACTTAGACATCTTATCTACAACATCTTGACTACGCTGACGACATATGCCTACTCTCCCACAAAATCATGGATCTGTCCTCAATGGCGTTAGATCTCGAGAGGGAGGCAAGCAAGGTTGGGCTAAAGATTAATACCAACAAGACCAAGGTTCTTAGCCCGCCGTTGCGAAAAAGAAATCCGACACCTATTGCCATCAATATTAATGGACAGCCTGTGGAGAAGGTGGACAACTTCGTCTACCTGGGAAGCATTGTTGCCGAAAATGGTGGTACGGAGCAGGACATCGCTCGTCGTATCAACCAGGCTAAACGCGCATACGGCATGCTGTCCAAAATCTGGCAGAGCAGTTATCTCAGCATCAAGACCAAGCTGGGCCTGTTTCGCTCCCTGGTACTATCAGTGCTTTTGTATGGGAGCAGTACATGGAAAGTTTCCGTAGGAGTTACCAGAAAGCTGCAAGTTTTCGTCAACTCATGTCTTCGTCGAATTTTAAGAATTTTCTGGCCCGAAACAATATCAAATGAAGAGCTAAGTCGGCGTACGGGTCAGATGCCAATCGACGAATTGATACGCAGGCGAAAATGGCAGTGGATAGGTCACACATTGCGGAAGAGTGATAACTGCATTGCTATGCATGCCATGGAATGGAACCCCATTTCCAACCAAGGCCGACCAAGAGAGGGTCCTCGAATCACATGGCGTCGATCTGTGGCAAAGGAGTGTCAGGTACTGGGTAAGTCTTTTGGGGAGTTGCGCCCCATTGCCCAGAACAGAGTACGATGGCGCGCAGGAGTAGTTGAAGCGCTATGCCCCGCTAGGGGTTAAGGCAAAGTAGTACTCACTATCGACGATAATTAGTGCCAAGAAAAACAACCCGGACAAAAGTGGCGTTCTTACAACAATAGCCGGCCATACACACACGTTCTATCATCTGCAAACGTGTGGCACCTGGGATTGGAGGTGATACGCCCAATGATACGTAGCGTTTCTTTCCCTGGAAAATCATATCACCTGGAATGGGACGTGATACGCCCAATGATATGCCAAATGATACACCACGTTTCTTTCCCCAGGAAAATTAAGACATCTGGAAACGGGAGATGATATGGGAAGTGATAGAACGGGTCGTGACTTTTCTCCAAGCGGCGTCAATAATGAAGCGAAACCGCTTGAGCAAAAGGGGCGCCTAAACAAATATACAAAAAAAAGGCGCGTTCCTTTACTCCAGAGCAGGACAGAGCATATTAGAACAGCAAGAAAAAAAAATGGGCGACCGGTAACGCAGTGCGTTGAGGCATCAGTCTCATGTCCGACTACCGGCGTTTCGGGCTCGAATCCCGTCCACGACGACGTTCGTGGCCATGGATGTGCAGGAGGTGCATGCTGGCAACTGCATTCTCTGAAACCAATTTATGCCAACGAAACGTCAACTGGGCCACATGGAACAGTTGACGCGCTATGCCCCAGTAGAGGTTAGGGCAATTGAGTAGTAGAGTCTAGAGTAGCGAAAAGAAAATTCACGTAGAAAATGAAGTATTTCCTTGATTTGGGGTGTGTCTTGGTTAGTTAGCCTACAAACCTCAACTTAAATTTTAAGAGAAAACTTAAATTCCAATGTATTCTTAGCGCAAATAAAATTTAACAAATTTGATTTGGTCAGGAGACTCATTTTGTTTGTTTGGTATTTCATTATTACACAAAATCGACATTTTATTCACAGGAAATAAACTCTATGAACTGCCCCCAAACTGGGAAGTGAGCTGCTTTGTTCGCGGCAAATTCAACGTGGTTGCAGTATTCGGAGTTCGGCTTAACTAATTTCGTGCACCAGCTGCTCATCGATCACAATGCAGAACAATGTTGTTAGTGTAACATGCACACTTGATCAAGAACATTTACCAATTGTCGCGAGTCTGAAAGCCAAATCAGGATCTGACTTTTTCGATTTCTCCTCCATATGCTTTCCCCTCCGGTGAAATATGTACCGTGGATTTTTGGATCTGGAAATATTCCCCTCCGGATCTGGAAAGTATTCTGATCCCAAAATTGACAGTTTATGGTACGTATTTTACCGGAGGGGAAAGCATATGGAGGAGATATCGCAAAAGTCAAATCCTGATTCGGCTTTCAGAACCGCAACCAATAAAACGCGAATGATTCCCAATACATGAAAAATGCTTGTAAATAATATTTGATGCATTATTCTAGTTTATAGGGAAAACTGTTTTCAAAAAACGTGAAGAGGGAGGGGGCGCCCAAAATGTTGTTGCCTGTGCCTTAACTCAGACTATGACCGGCCTTGACTTTTTATATGTTGTTCGGGGGAGTTTTACCGACACGGTGATATCGATCGACAGGAAAATTATTTCCACCTCCCAATATAGAGACTGTCTAGTTTGATTAGTCTATTACCTAGTAGTTCATCATGAGTAAACTGATGACGAGTGTCTGCATTGCATGCAGATACATCGGTACATGAATATGTTTTATGGCTAAATCTGTTCGGTCCTAAGATTTCAAGATCGGTTTTCCTAGCGGTCAACCGGATCATTAAAAAAACCGGCTCATGGTTAAAAAAAACCGGGTTAAAAACCGATTCATTAAAAAACCGATTCACAAAAAAAAACCGACCGAGTACCTAAAACCGACTTGTTAAAAACTGACTGGCTGCTCCGACGAGTTAAAAACCGACTCATTAAAAAACCGATTCACCAAAAAACCAACCGAGTACTCGAAAACCCGCTTGTTAAAAACCGACCGGCTCATGGCTAAAAAAAAAAAACGGGTTAAAAACCAACTCATTAAAAGGCCGATTCACCAAAAAACCGGCTTTTAACTCGTCGGAGCCGGTCGGTTTTTAACAAGTCGGTTTTCGAGTACTCGGTCGGTTTTTTTGGTGAATAGGTTTTTTAATGAGTCGGGTTTTAACTCGGCCGAGCCAGTCGGTTTTTAACAAGTCGGTCGGTGGGTTTGAATAAGTCGGTTTTTATGACCATAAGCCTGTTTTTTTTAATGATTCGGTTTTTTCGAAACCGGTACTTGGGAATCTCGGAACCGGTACTAACAGAAGATCGGCTGTAAACCGGTGAACCGGTTTTAGGAACAGGCCTACCTATGGCTACCGAATGCGTGGAACATGTTTTGTCGAATGATTTCATCCAGTATTATTAACGATACTGGGATCTTGATAAAAACTACGTCGATATCTTCGATGAAAAACACGTTCCACGCTTTCGGTAGCCATAAGACATATCCATGTACCGATGTATCCGCATGCAGTGTCATTTTTCCAGTTCTGATCGCCTAATGAAAATCGTGACATCCAGCGGGACGGACAAATTTTCAGCTTCATCCCCAGCCATAAAGCATTCATATCGAAAAGTGTTTTTAAAATAAAATAATATTCGTGCCTCTAGTGTGTACTGTTCACTATTTCGATTCATATAAAAGTGGCCCTATTTTAGCTATCGACAAAGTTATTTCGGAACTGGTAGTGTTGACACAATACAATAGTAAAATAAACATGGAAGTTCCTGTTTCAGTTAACTGTATTAAAATATATGTATACATAATGCAATATGATAATTGTTGACCCCTACCCTTCATCCAGACACTTGAATTTGACTCTATTTCGTGCCAGTCGCAGCAGTCTGCGTCTTGTTTACTTTCAAC
Source organism: Chloromyia formosa (assembly GCA_964017055.1). NCBI lineage: Eukaryota > Metazoa > Arthropoda > Insecta > Diptera > Stratiomyidae > Chloromyia > Chloromyia formosa. Next base: position 15,023,282 of record OZ024817.1, read on the forward strand.
AAAGTCTATTTATAATAATGTGGTACCTCTGGAAACGCTAGCACTACACAAATGCTATTTTTTCAAATTCAGGCCCCCCACAATGTGTCAATAGAACCTTCCAGTGTGAGGCGTGAGAGTACTGTGGAGGGTCTGTTTTTATCTGACGAACTTTATTTACATGTCGTGCCAGCAAACGTGCATTTATGTTAACTAAATTTGGGAAAAGATTGAATTGGTCATGTTGTGTATCTACGAGTCAATTGAACTATTGTCATTGACGCTTTTGTACTTTATTATGCGTACAGGAGTGAATTGAGTCCAGATCGGGACATTTTGATTTAAATTTTTTCGGAAAGAATTGATAGCAATCGCAATTTAGGCGCGTTATTTTGCATATCTATCAAGTGTTGATAGGGTACCGAACACGCATTACACAAGGAAAAAGTCGCTTGTTGTTTGTGTGATGCGTGTTTGTTACTCTACACTCACTACACTCGATAGATACGCAAAAACCGCGCCTATTCTCAAATTCCTTCTGTTGCTTGGAGAAATCAAAGTCAAAAGCCGAAACCTTCTCTTGAATAATTCCGTCTTGGACTGTAGTACCCAAACCCGTACACAACCAGGTTACCAGTTTTTTGATAATTAGTCGATTTTTAATGAGTCGGTTTTTGGAGACTCGGTTTTTTACTCGAATTTATGACCATAAGCCGGTTTTTAATGAGTCCGTTAGACTCAATTTCTTAAGACTTGGCTTTTGATGACTCGGTTTTTAGTAAGTCGGGTTTTTTAAAACTGATACTTGTGAATCTCAAGGACGGTACTTTCAAAAGACCGGTTTTAAACCGGTGTACCGGTTTTATAAGCAGGCTTACAACCGGGTCCTCCCTTAGGATGAGAAAGGTCTGCAGCTTAGTCCTCGTATCCTCCTCCTCCTGAACCTAGTAGTTCATCGGTAAACCGATGAGTATCAAGATCCCAGTAAAGTGTCTGTCGATCGGCTCATGCGCCCTCGTGCATCGGAGGCCAGGCTTGTCGGTATTACCTGACGGTTTTACTCGTTGATGATACCGAGTCGCCATATTCCCGATTCACTTCAAACAATTTGTTTTTCATGCGTGCCACTTTAAACTTTTATTTTTATATTCACTCGATCAGTGTTGCCAAATTTCTATTATGAAAACGGCTAACTTTAGTCGGAAATATTTTCGGAAATGGCTAGAGAAATAGCCTCACAAGCGGACTCAGCGAACTATCCCCCCTAATAAACTTCCCCACCAAAAACAAATGAAATATCCCCTCCCCCCCATGACCGAAAAAATGCATATATTTGTTTATTGAAAAAATGCCTTCACCCGCAGAAACGTGGAACTTTTGCTATACTCGCTCCGAACGTAATGTTTTTTCAGTGTGTAGATATTGTTATGAAGTTTGTACTGCCTAAAGCGGATTTGAAGCTATTAGCTGCGTTTTTTGGCAGTTCAGATCAAGTGCAGAACAACAATCCTACGCAGCATTACACTAACAACCAGCTCAAACCAGAACAATTTTGTTAGTGTAATGCGTGTAATTATGCTTCGGCTCTGTTCTGGACTGTTGAAAAAACGCATGCTACTATTATGATGTACTACTGTGTACAAATATAACCCGGAATTTTAATTTTTGAAATCCTTATTTATTCTTCAAAATCTATTTCATCGCCTTCGAAGTAATCCCCCTCGGCTGCAATGCACTTATGCCAGCGAATTTTCCACACATCAAAACACTTTGAAACGTCCTGTTTCGGTATGGCCCTCAGCACCTTCTTGGATTCGGCTTGAATCTCTTCTATCGTGTCAAAACGGTGTCCCCGGAGCGGTCTTTTCATTTTGCTGAATAGCCAGAAGTCACATGAAGCCAAATCAGGCGAATACGGCTGTTGCGGAACAATATGGGTGGAATTTTTGGCGAAATGGTCACGAATAACGAGTGCAGTGTGAGATGTTGCGTTGTCATGGTGCAAAAACCAAGAGTTTTCTTTCCTTAAATCCGGCCTGTTGAGGCGAATAGCTTTACGACGCATAACACTCAAATAATATTCCTTGTTGACAGTTTGGCCCAGTGGAAGGAATTCGTAATGCACAACACCACGATAATCGAAGAAAACCGTCAACATGACCTTCATTTTTGAGCGACTTTGGCGCGATTTTCTCGGTCTTGGTTCACCTTTGGCACAATATTCACTTGATTGATCGGTTGTTTCGGGGTCGTAATCAAAAATCCAAGTTTCATCGCCCGTAATAATGCGTTTTATCTTGACCTGATAGTCGGAAAGCATTGTTTCACACACATCAATGCGACGCTGTTTTTCCAAAAAAATTGAGGGTTTTTGGAACCAAACGAGATTTGACTTTTTTGAGGCACAAAACTTCCTTCAAAATGGTGTCAACTGATTCATTTGAAATGCCAACGATATCAGCAAGCTCTCTAGTTGTCAATCGACGATTTTGGAGGACCAATTCCTTAATTTTCGCGACGTGCTGTTCGTCAATTGATGTTCTTGGTCATCTTTGATGTGGTTCGTCTTCATTCACGACCCTCTTTGAACATTTTATGACATTCGTATTGTAATGTTTCCTCTGCTGAGCGAATCCAGAACGAAACCAGGTTCGTTAGATATTCTTGTGCTGAATAATGAAAACACTTCGATTGAAAAACACACTTTATTTACTAAACGAACTACACACGCGTTCTAACAACAAACTTTAAAACGTCAAACTAGCTCTAACAATAACGACGGCACTACTTTCCGGTTCCAAGCGGATACTTTATACCGATCCGACTGTCACTGAGTGTCGAGTCTGACTACTTCCTTCGGTGACATCTGCCTTTTATACATAGTTGGAAATCCATGCATTCGTCAACTAGCAAAGACTCTAGATTTTTCGAGATGTTCCAGTCTCGGGTTTCCACTACTCAACGAAGGTTCGAGAATCCGCTTCATTATCGATGGTTCTGTTTCGAGATGGAACGAGACTATGGTAAAGCTTAGTACAGTGCGTGTCGTAAAAGATACCCACTCCGTACACGCAACAGTATACTTGTGTTTTAGACATAACCTGTCTACCGAAGGCTTTTTGTAACATTCTGAGTGTTTCCGCAGCAAAAATATCATTTCTAACACAAAATTTAATCGAACTTCTTTGTTGAATATTTTCTGACATGGTAAAAATCGAAAAAGTTAATTTTGGTTGTTTACGAAAACGAGCGTCACTCTTCAACTAATCAAGATATTAACCTAAAATTTGACACAGATGGCAGTAACAGTCCTACCAACTCAAAAATAAAAAGATTTGTGCCCAACGAAATGCCCACGCAGTTTAAATTAAAAATTCCTGGTTATATTTGTACACAATAGTAGTTTTAGCACAATAATTTTTCAAAAACTGCCAAAACCGCTATTTTTGGGGGTTTCAACCCGTTTTTTTTTTTTTTTTTTTGAAAACTTGACGTGATGGAACATTTTGAACTCCGGATTCTTGTTCAGCGCAAAAATTCCCTTCGGAAACACTTGGTCGCATTCGTTCGACAGAGACAAAGTTTAGATTTGCAGGGCTGTGTTATTTTTTCTCTCAGCATTTCTATGGAACGGATTGGGTTTTGATACACTTACTCCCTCATACGACCCCAAACGTAAAAATATAATGGGGTCAAATCTGAGGTTTCGTGCAGGCCAGAGAATCGGTCGACCCCTCCCAATGCACCGGTTTGGATAGTTTTCATACAGCCACTATCTTACGCTTATTCCATAGTGTACTGAAAAATTATGTTATTTCTTGTTTTTTTTTTCGGGAACATCGTGAAATAATCCCGGCAACTCATGTCTGAGAAAATCTTCACAGACTTCTCCATATTTAAATTATCAGGCAGAAAATGTGGTCCAACTATTCTGTCGTCAACGGCTGCGTTCAGAAGGAACTGAGCAACTTCCGCTCAAGTGAACATGATGAAAACGAGCGGATTCAGAAGTGACCGAGCAACTTCTGCTCGGGTGAACAGGATCAAATTAAATGTCATTTCACCGAGCAAGAAATATTTCTGATCATCGCTCAGTGCTCAGGTTCTTCTTCTTCTTTTTCCTTCTCACGCTCATGTTGCGACATTCGACTTTTGACAGTTGTCAAGTTGTGTTTGTTGTGTTTTCGCATGCTTTTGATTTTGTTTTGTTTTATTTCCTCGTTTTTCGTAATGCACAGCGTCCGAAAATTCGCCCGCGAATGTGGACGGGGTGGCTCATCAGTACGAGTAGATTGTAGTCCGCAAAGTGGTAAGTTAGTTTTTTATGTTCTTAAACATGAAGGTGGGTAGCTTTCTGCAGGCAACGTAAACAAAACCGGCTCCTTTTAAAAAGTTTTGCGGTGGACTATACTTCGCGTCTAAAATTGTCATCGTCAGCAGTCAGCTGGTCGATTTGTCAGCTGATGAAGTAGCGTTCAGCAGGTGCAGACTCCCTAACCGAGCAGCTCCGGAACTGATCGCGAGCTGTTACGGAGTAGCTCGCGAGCGGTTTCTGATCTTTGCCACCTTCTCAACCCACCCTGGCTGATCAGGCCAAGAGAACGCCTACCTCCCCTACATATGTAAAATACTTAAATGTATCAATAACTCCCGATTAAATAAACATGAAAAGCTCTAGCTTTGGCAGGTTGCTCGTGCGGGTAATATTATACTCTCCTGAAAAAATAAAATCGATCAGTTGAAAACTAACGGTAATTTTCTTACAAAGAGCCCCGTACTACCCTACTTTTCAGGTTTTTTTTTGTCTATAACTCTTGAACCAATTGACGTAGACACCTGATTTTTGGCCAGTAACCCTGAGGTGAGAAGCTGCTTGAGTTTTAGTAAGTTGGGCATAATCAGATCAAAGGAACGCCTACCTCCCCTACAAATTTCAAAAAATTAAATATTTCCTTAAATACGATAACTTTCGATAGAAGAACACTAGCAAGTTGTAAACTTAGTAAAATATTGCTAGTAAGATCTACTAGGTTGGGATTAAAGATAGGCCAGATCCTACCCAAGGAACCCCTACCTCCCCTACAAATGAAACTTCAAATAAACGATAACTTACGATAAAATAAAGCTAGCGACTTGAAATTTTGGTTACGTGTTTGTAGTAGGATTCAGCGTTCTGATACTGAAAATACGTAAAATCCGACCAACCAAACCCTTAATTCCCCTACAAATGAAACTTCAAATAAGCGATAACTTTCGATTGGATGAAGATATAGATTTGAAATTTTGCTTAAATGTTCATAGGATGATCTAATTGGTTGGTGGCAATGATAAGCAAGATCTGACCCAAGGAACTCCTACCTCCCCTACAAATGAAACTTCAACTAAGCGATAACTTTCGATAAAATGAAGCCAAGCCAGCGTCTTGAAAAATTCGACAAATATTTGTAGTGTGTGTTGGTTAATTGATTTTGAGAATGGTCAACATCCCCCTGAATGAGTGCCAACCTCCCCTATAAACTGGTCATATAGGAAACTCATTTTCAATGCTTTTGGTATCACCACTGGGTTTGTACAAGTCTAGGGTATATACGCTTCGGACTCCGGCCCGAAGCTTCGCTTCGGCCTGGTTTTTTAATTGTAGATTTTGTAAATTTTTGTTTTGATTTATGGATTTTGTGTTTGTGGATACGGTGGGTAAGCCGAGTTAAGTGAATGACTTGTATCTAGCCCGTGAGAGACTAACTGACACTTTAGGAGGCAAACCCAAACCGCATGTATGTACATATGTACAAGTTGCCTAGGCAGGGGATGCGTTTGAAGAGTTCTCTTCGTCTAATTAATGGATCGGCACGGCGGAGTGTTTACATTTTATAGTATTAAGTGATATTCGACTACATACATGAAAATATGTATACATATTTGTAAAAACTATTCTGATATCGGTTCTTAAATAATTTTATTCATCGTAGAAAAAACACCAAAAATTTCAACCAGCTCTTGCTTTCAAACGGAATATCTTTTCGTCGCGTCGTTGTGTTTCTCAAACAGAAAATCCATTAATTTTTGTTCGCCCAATTCTTCACTTCATCTACACAAATTAATTAAAAATAATAATCAAACGAGGCATCGACTTTCCGGTTCTCGGCGGCGCGGCGCGTAAGCAACATTACACATATAAATTATGATATGATACCGTAATACTCGCGCGTATATATGTTTGTACATTTATGTATATACATACATACTCGCATGTATAAGATGATTCCCTTTTCATGAACCATAGCATTTTCAAGGGTCAAAAACCGAAAGATCAAAATAAATTTCATTCAGATAACGATCTTTCATGCTTCTCACTTCTCTCTTGGTTGTGCTTGGCCTGCTCGTCCGAATGACGGCCACGACAACGACGGGCTTGTTTGTAGCCTACGATTATACGAGATATAGGTGCGGTGCGCCCCCCAATGTAAAATGGGGAGCTTAAAAAAGAAAACAAGATACAAACAAAAAAAAAAAGAAAAGAAAAATGTATATATTACTATGTGCTCGTACTTGTGAAAGATGAAACTGAAAATGTTGTGTATATGTATATTCGATTTGTTTATTCGAAATTATGTAATTATAACTTTGCTGGGACGAGGCGACGTGCAAGTGTAGTGTTGTGTCTTCAACGGTCTGGTTGAGAATAAAAGTTACTATTCTCTTGGTCGCTCGTGCATACTAACTACCACAAAACGTACATTTATACTGTAATGTGTTTTATGGGTAATTTGTTGGCTAGTTGGCATAATTTTAAATTGCTTTTATAGAATGGTGGTGGACGAAAACACGTCATCCTTATTATGGAAGAAAAGTCAAACTTTCACTATGGCGAGAAAATAAATAATCGGCTTAACTTTAAACGGAACTAGCAGGGGCTGCTTTCAAAATCGTGTAGCTTCTTTGAAATACTATGGCAAGATATACAGGGGTGACATAACGACCGCACACGGGCACTGCCACGTGATTCCTCATGGAATTTCCAGCAAAAAAAAATATAGAGCAACATTATTCCGAAATCTAACCCTTTAGCTGCTAGAGACGTTTACATTTTTTTTGAAAATTTCTTAACACACGTTAGTAAAAAACCCATATCTCAAAAACTACGCTAGCTAGAACACTCCAATAAATTGTTTAACACAGCTAATACTCCCCTCTAATATTTGAAACTATTCCATAAAAATTATTCTCTTATGATCAAATCCCGTTAACATGACCTTTTTTTAATTTCAAAATTTCTAGTAGTTATAGCCCTTTAAATGTGGGAAGACAGGCTATTCATTGGAATTTCACTAGTTGTACAAACTACCCCATAAAAAGTTTTCCCGTTCCACTGGTAAAGTAGGCCAGTAAAATTAAGCCAATTTTTAGAGGCTTTTTAATAATAATCGGTCTATAATTTTAATCCCTTCTATAGATACTGTACTAAGTGTATCGAAACTGAGTTTGCACGGTCGCAGGAGCAATGAGCTTAACATTTGGTGGACGCAGAGCCGAGAAATTGGCGCCCCTTTTTTAATATGAGGTGTACATCTTTGCTTCAGCCGTTTTCCGACAGATGGCTGCATCGGTGAGGGCTGGTCAAAATACGTAGTTCAAAAGTATCACAAGGCGAGTTTGGACGTCTGTGAACGTATCGACATCCCCGCATAAGTAAAAGTTGTTTGCATTTTTAATAAGATTCGCGATTCAAAATGTCGTTTCGAGCCAATTTCTCGTCATTTGCGGGAAGTTTTGATCTTCTGCTTCCATTTGGGGAAAAAAAAACTGCAGCTGAGGCTCATCGAATGCTCTCAGATACTTACGGTGAAGTTGCTCTGAGTGACAGAACATGTCGTGAGTGGTTTCAACGTTTTAAAAATGGCTATTTCAATGTCGAGGACAAGCATGGTGGTGGGAGAGAAAAAAGACAACGAAGACAACGAATTGGAAGCACTGCTCGATGAAGATTCGTGCCAAACACAAGAAGAATTAGCTAAATCACTGGGAGTGACTCAGCAAGCCATCTCGAAACGCCTCAACGCCATGGGCATGATTCAGAAACAAGGAAATTGGCTTCCGTACGAGTTAAAACCGAGAGATATTGAACGGCGATTATGAGCAACTGCTTCGAAGGCGACGAAAAATGGGTCCGTTACGATAATCCCAAGCGCAGAAAGTGACGGGGAATGCCCGGACATATCTCAACGTCGACGGCAAAACCGAATATTCACGGCGCCAAGGTTATGCTTTGCATTTGGTAGGACTAGCTCGGTGTGATATACTACGAGCTACTGAAACCGAATGAAACTATCACAGGAGATCGGTACCGAACGTAATTGATGCGTTTAAGTCGAGCATTAAAGGAAAAACGACCACAGTACTAAGACAGACACGACAAAGTCATCCTCCAGCATGACAATGCTCGGCCACACGTCGCAAAGTGGTCAAGACATACTTGGAAACCCTGAAATGGGAAATCTTGCCCCATCCGCCGTACTCCCCAGACATCGCTCCTTCCGACTGCCATCTGTTTCGTTCCATAGCGCACGGCCTGGCTGATCTGAATTTTCTTTCGTACGAGGAAGTCGAAAAATGGATCCAATCATGGATCGCGTCGAAAGACGCCTCCTTTTTCCGAGATGGAATCCGAAAATTTTCGGAGAGGTGGGCGAAAGTTGTTGCTAGCGATCTTTGAAGAGAGAGTATCAGAGGAAATGAAAAAGAGCGGGAGAAACGAAGCAATTCGGCACAAGTGAGGAAGTAGGAGGGGGGATGGAAATTTGACATCTCTTTTGCTTCTATATGGACCGGGCGGGTGTTCCGCGGCAGAGAGACAGACTGGAATGTTATTGTTCCAATAGTAGAAGTAGGAGAGGGGATGACATCTTACGTGCTTCTGTGCTTTTATATAGACTGTGCGGTTGTTGCGCAGTGGAGGGCGTGTATCTCTCTGTTTACTTTTTACGACTGGAATTGCTTCAAATAGTTTAGTGTTGAGTATATGCGGATTGCTCCTCCATAGGTATTCTCTATGCTAGCGATAGACAGTACTTTGAATAATACATCTGTAAGTACTTTTTTACAATTAAGCTTTTAATTCCAGGAAAAAACGGTGGAAGCAAAGTTGTACACCCAATATATAACGGCAGCATTTTATTAGCAAAATATTTCTGTAATGGAAGAAGCTAGCTAATTGAAACTTCTCTAATTGGTTCCGTGACATTTGTTTTGTTCTCGGTGGCTTTTCATCGACCACTCCATACACAAGTGTAGGTCTCACTACACATGTGAATATGTCATAGGCCGTCTGAGGTCTGAGACCCCATGTACTGGAGTAAGCTGACATGCAAAGAGGGCTGCGCGGGCCTTACTAACACCGTTTTCCTACTTGCCGATATTTTGCCGAGATGTCTGCCGGCATTCTCAGGCCGTTTCGTCACTTGTCGATTATCGTATATTAAGAGACCATTTAATTTCCCCACTGTGTCTCTGTCCGATTTTGTGCGAAGCTTTTTTGTATACGAAGGTTCAGCACATGTACATTCCTTGTCATAATTATTTAGACATGGCAGATTCAATACACAAATAGAAATGACGTCCAAATAATAAATTTTGATCGAACTAGATACTAAGATCAGTTTTTCGTGCGAAATCTCATACAAAAACTGTCGAAAATTGCGCTTGCACGAAAAATTTTCGCTCTCTCGGTACTAACATACATATTTCATTCGAAGAAAAAAGTCTCCACAGCATTATGAACAATTTTTACGCGAAAATTACTTATTTGGCTTGAAAACCGGTCTTTTGAGTAGAAGGGAAGTTCAAGTGTCATGTAGAGTACCGCGGTAATGTGCTGTGTGTTTTCGTGCGAGAGATAAATGCAACATTTTCGTACAAAGAGGCTAGAAATCAGAGTCGAAACACCTCATAGCAAAGAGTAAATATGAAAAGGAGTTGGGAAGGTGAACTAAAAGTCAGGCGAAACATTATTTGCACAAGAGAATCATAATGCGGACGAATTTTTAAACGTACATAGAAATTACAGGGAAAATGACTGACTCTTCTGCACTGTCGGAATGTCTTCAGTTATTCCTGCAAGTCCTGCAAGTGAAGGGGCTGCTAAACAATCCGTGTTGTGACGTGAAAGCTCAATACACGATTGTGCTCGTATATCGGGGAAAAGTAAATGTACATGTGCTGGACTTTCGTATAAAAAGAAGCTTTGCACAAAATCGGACAGAGATACAGTGGAGAAATTAAATTGTCCACGATATACGATCGTCGTAGCGTTAATTATCGATGTACTGAGCTTCCTCGTAAGCTTTAAGCGTACACGGCCTACATCCCGGTAAAATATTGGGGTGTTCCGCGGTAGAGATAAAGTGGAGTGTTAGGCCGTTTCTTCACTTGTCGGTACGGTAACGGTGCGGGATCGGCATGCTCGGTATACGCGGTACCGAAAGCTTACCGAGCGCCTATATTTCAATGAGTGTTTCATGATTGGCTCGGTCTCTCTCCGGATCCGCGAATACCGAGCATGCCGATCCCGCACCGTTACCGTACCGACAAGTGAGGAAACGGCCTTACTGTTCACAAAGGAGACGTACGAGAAGGGAATGTGAGTTTGACATCTCATGTGCTTCTATATGGACTGAGCAGGTTTTGGGGGGTGGGGGGGGGGGGAAGGCGTGTCTCTCTCTGTTTACTTCTTACGAGTAGAATCACTTCAAATAGTTTAGTGTTGAGTATATGCGGATTGCTCCTCCATAGATTCTCTATAGGGAAAACGCTGTTTCTGTGCTCCACGTTATTTCCGGCACGCTGTTTCCTTGTAAAAAGTATTAGTTCGGTTTTTATCGGGTTAGCCTTAAGACCAGCTTCCTCAACCCAGATTTGCATCTCGTCCAGCGCCGATTGCATAAGGTCCGATAAGTTTTGAGGAAACTTACCTCTCACAAGCACCACAAAGTCGCCGGCATATGCCACCACCTTAAAGCCGTTGGCTTTTGACCTATCTAGTACTCGTATCTCCTTGACCGTCAGAATCCAGAAGAGAGGGGATAATATCCCTCCTTGCGGAGTACCTGTACTAACTGTCTTCTCTTTGCTTTTAGAACATTCGTGTTTCACGATAATAAGGAGAATTCTCTCTATTGGATTTACAGAGAATTTTTAGAATTCCATAATTGCGACATTTCCGCTTTAAGGCCGGTACTCAGATCGCGTGGAATGAAAAGTGCCGTGAAATCCCATACAAAATCGCAAAATTTTTCCCCAATGAAAACAGACGTGAAATTGTGTGAAACCTAAATTTCATTCCACGCGATCTGTTTCACGAGGATGAATTTTTTTCTCGTGCCAAATGTACGAGAAAAATTTTCACTGACAGTTCAGCTATCTCTGTCGGTGTCATTCAGGTTGTGTTACGTTTTCCCGGTGTAGTTTATAGTTGGGCGATAGATAAGTAAACAAATTGGTCGTTTTAATGTTTGACATGTTTCATTTCCCCGGTACACAGATCGGGCGAAAAGTTAAAAATATGACGTGTTCCACACATTTTTTCCACGAGCCATTTCGCCGAGGAAAAGTGCTGCTATCAATTTTTTCATTTCACTTGATCTGAATACCAGGCTTTAGGTGGTAGCCTAGGATCCACTCGGGGAATTTGTAAATCCTAAAGCGGAAATTTATTGAGTTTTATGAAAATTTTCTTTAATCAAATAGAAGAGAATTCTCCTAATTTTTGTAAATAGGAATGTTCTTTTTTTTTAACCCCAAAAAGGTGGCCTCAATTTTTCTGTTTCTGAGCCAATCCGACGCCCAAGTCGTTACGTTTGGATCAACTCCGTAATGGGTCATAGCATTAATAATGCTCGTCACAGTGACATTGTTGAAAGCTCCCTCGGTATCTAGGAAGGCTGCTGGCGTAAAAATTTATTCTATCGTCCCGACTACTTTGTGTAGCGCCGTTTCCACTGATCTGCCCGAAAGATATGCATGCTGGTTAACACAGAATCCCCCGATATCCATCGAGTTTTGAATATGAGAAACCACCAGCCTTTCTAATTTTTTTAGCATAAAAGATGTGAAGCTGATTGGTCTGAAGTCCTTCACGTTATGGTGATTCAACTTGCCTGGTTTAGGAATGAAGACCACTCGTGCTTTAGTCCATTGTCCATAAATGCGCTGCAGAGATGATGGACTGACTGTCCGCTCTTTGGAGCATAAATGGCGAAATTTAATCGATCTCTGTAGCTTTGGAGTGTTTGAGTCTGCGGATTGTCCACTCAGTTTTTACCTTGTCTGTGACTTCCTTTATCAGCTGTTCCGACTAGCGTGCTTGGCTAGTTGATTCCGGAAGTGGACTTACATTAGCATGTCCAGGCACTCGTTTGGATCCTCTGCCCAGTCCCCATTTTTCTTAAGTAGGAAGGAGGGCAAACAAGTCGGGCAGCCTCTTTTCTCACAGAATTCTCTCCATGACTTACGCTTGGATCTTCTTTTGGAAGAGAGACAACTCCATTGTGTATTGGTAACAGTCCTCCGCTTATCGGAAAGCCTTGCGTTGTTAAATGCACTCCGTGCGTTTGTAACAATTCTGCCTGGTAGGCCGAAGCCTACATGAGGACGGTAGTCAAGCTCTGGTCGTGCAGACCGCGCGTGGCACCTAAGTGCCAAGACTTCCTCAGATGTGACCAGTTCGCGCGTGCTGGATAGCTAGCTCAGCTATCGGTAGTCGGGGTGGGGTTGTATTGGTCACATCTGCCTCGCAGCGTGTAATGGACGGTTTGGTGGGCATCCAAAGATGCCCGTGGGGACGGAGCCTAAGGTAGCATATTGACCGTGAAGGTCGGGCCGTGCCATCTGGCGAAGAAAAAGGCCCCTCAACGAGCTAAGCAGCGGCCTATGCTTGCTGTAGCTCAGTTCGGGAGATGTGGGCGGGGTTTTCGCCGCTCGTTGCCCCTGTCCTTTACGTATTAACAAAAATTCATAGGCCTGGGGAAGACAACACAAACAGGGGAGGTAAAAATGGGGAATAAAAAAAATAGTTGATAAGGATGGAATGGTTGCGGACGGCTTAGACGCCCACGCAGTCGAATCTGGGTCCGGGTGTAATGGGACCCTCGGCCTCTGGTTTCGTACCACCGACAGATCCTTACTCATCAGGTGCTGCCATAGATCTGCCGGTGGAAGCAGCACTACCAGACCATAATATGGTTCATTACAAGCGTTACAAAAATTAACTCACGCGCGCACCCGAGTGCCTGAGCAAACGAGCCGTTCCTGAAAAGAAAACATCCTGAAAACGCGCACGACCGACAAGAGATGGCTAATTCCCACGACGAGTGCGGAGCCCCTAAAAAATCACGTGTTCGTCGTGGGAATTAGCCATCTCTTTTTGTTCATGGTTGACAGTGATCAATCGAGTTATCGGCATCGGTCTCATCGCGGACTATCGGCGTTTCGGTTCGCATCCCGTACACAGCTCGTTACACGTTACATCTGGATTCCGTAAGTTCACCATTCCACCATAGAGCGGCGTTTTTCCTTACGGGCTTTTCCGGCCAAACGTCTTTAAACTTCGATACAAGAGTTTCTGTTAGTTGATTTACCTGTCCGCTGATTTGTTCTGGAGTCGTTAGGTGCAGGCCTCCCAATGCTGCAAGGTGTCTCTTTGTTTTTCTCGAGTAAACCTCCCGTTGTACTGTTCTTGGGTTTCGAAAACGATTAATCGCGGTCTTAGAGTCCCCGATATCCCGGCATAACCACTGGTAGTCAGAGAGTGCAGCAGGTCGGCAACTCGTCAAACTCGTATCTTCCCCATCATATACCTGCGGTTGTCAAGGTAATATCAATTACCTCCGCCCTGTTTCTGGTAATAAAGGTGGGTTTATTGCCAGTATTGACTGTGTTGAGGTTAGTTGAGATTAGAAATCCTAATAAGTACTTACCTCTTTCATTTATGTTAGTGCTACCCCATCTCTCATGGTGTTTACTCAATTGCCCTAACCCCTTGTTGGGCATAGCGCGTCAACTGTTCCATGTGGCCAGTTGACATTTCATTGGCATAAACTGGTTTCGGAGAATGCCAGCGTGCACCTCCTGCACATCCATGGCCACGAACGTCGTCGTGGACGGGACTCGAACCCGAAACGCCGGTAGTCAAACATGAGACTGATGCCTCAGTACACTGCACTACCGGTCGCCCCGGTCTGCAGTTCTGGTGTGATCGGTTCCGCATCATACGGGAGGTTAACGGCCAACAGCAGGTAACTCTGTGCGGCGATGTTATCTGTCCTCACTACCCAGGGCACCGTAGTTATTAATACATACAGTTCTTTAAAAAAAAAAATACGCGTATCTAAATGGGGCCTATGACCGCATCCATCGTGTATTTCTGCATTTGAGAAAAAAAGTTGAGTGCAATCTATTTTAATCTAGGACAGTACATATTAGGAAGACCAGTTTAAATGTTTTTTATGTTTTTTTTTTCACAAGGTAGAATAAAATAAATTTTAATACCAGTTTGATACAAGGAAGTCGAGTTGGCTTAAGATTCATAATAGTGAGCATTTGAAGCAACATTGAAGACTTACAATAGAGTCTTAAGTGTTTGGTTAGGTTAGCAAGCTAATTGGAAGCTGTTCAAATGCATACATTTCTAAAACAACCAAATGAAATCATCCGTCCAAAAAAAGGCTTACTATCGCTAAACTCTTCCCCGCCTAGATATTGATCTTTTTGTGGAGCGTACTAATGTGCCGAAATCAAAACCGAAAATGTTAAATAATTCAACTTTTTTTTTGTTTCGCTTTTTTTACGATGTTTTGTCTGAACTTACTTTGTACGAACGTTACCTGAGAGCGGCGACCATACGGTTATTCACCTTTTGTTGCATGCAAACGTATCTATCTGTATATTGAATCTTGCGCTGTTACAATTCACTATGAGTAAACATTATAATGGAATCGTCCCTCCAGCGATCGACCAGGTAAAGCACTTGATGCATCTTTAATTGCTCTTTTGTGTATCATCAATTTGTGTGCTTGTTATTTTTCTCCGAACATGATCGTATACGGTGACCCCCTAACTTCAATGCTGTAACTTCAATGGCCCTGTGTGACTTGGCGTTTTTTTCACGAAAAATACATTTAAGGTACAAAACTTTTCAGACTAAATGATCGACTAAATAGCAGACAAA
This sequence comes from Chloromyia formosa, assembly GCA_964017055.1. Lineage (NCBI taxonomy): Eukaryota > Metazoa > Arthropoda > Insecta > Diptera > Stratiomyidae > Chloromyia > Chloromyia formosa. The sequence continues at coordinate 15,038,481 of OZ024817.1, forward strand.
AGTTGGGTCATATTGGATGGTGAAATTTTAGACAATTATCTGGTTGGATTGCTAAAATACAGCTGGTTTTAGAAAGAGATTAACCAACAACAAAGCGACTCTTTAAAGTGCCCAAAGACAGGAGTCCCCAGGTAGTTTAACCCTGAACCAAGAACGATATAAGAAGTTAGTTTAATCGAAAAATGGCATCATTTATATAGATTATAGCGATACACACGATTGATGAAGTTCAATCTATCATTATGCTATCTGTCTGGAATCTGAATATTTATCTGAATATCTTAGTGTCACCATACACTGTCGAACTCGAACTCGAGCACGAACCTAGTACAAGTGGTCCGGTTTTCTTCACATCTATGTGAAGTGTTTGAGTGTGTCAGAGGACATTTGTACCAGGTTCGAGATCGAATTCGAGTTCGACAATGTATGGTGACACTTAAGGTCTCGATCGGTTTAGATCATTTTGGAAAGCTTACACTTCCAGAGTTGGACAATTCAATAATTGGTGAATCTAGTAAGTTGTGATCACTAAGCAGATCTTCATTTGCCATTGTAAGATCATCATCATGATCATTGGATTGGTGGTGAAAGCTCAAGCTACGTCGCAACCATCGCTAATCTCCGAACTGGAACTGACTCATATACTTGTACAATGAAAAGATCATCGAAAAGGCAAAGTTGTATATCAACTGCAAAATAAAACGCGAGAATAGTTCAAATTTGAATAAATTTAATGTGTTTCGCGATCATTACGACCGACTAATATGCATACATAATGCGCTTCGTCTTTGTCGTGAGCTCATCGTGGCGCATAGTAAAATCCAACACAATGGTACAAAATTCATTACTCCGAAGTTTGGTTTTTATTGTTCCTCTGCTCCTTGGCAGCTAAGTCGGTCATGTTCGTTTTACTTTTGTTTTGTCGCACCACTGTGATTCATACGAACAAACAGTGAAGTATGTGTATGGATCAGAATGACGTTTGCTATGGTATTGCAGATAATATGAATGAGGAGGATTCGTCTATGCATTTATTAATAAAAAAAAAACGATTTGACTGCTGATGTGAAAGTTTTATGACCTTATTATATGTATCCTGGCTGGTATCCGTAAATTACGATTATATCCACTTGAGAGCTTACCAAAAAGGTTCTTTTCCAGTAAAATGTCGCTGGTTCATGAATCCTTATGAATCCGTAAAGCGATTCTTTCCAATAGCAAGCAAAAACAAAAAATCTCGACAAATTTGACTAATCATAAATACGCTAGCTAGGCCTCGAATTCCTCGGAGCGATCAATCAACAAACTTCCGTATGTACAACCAAAAAATTAACATAAAGCTCGGGTCGATCATGCCCATTTTCAGCACTATCCAACTAGATTCTTTTACAAACATTTGACCAAAGTTCCACTTGTTAGCTTTATTCTATCGAAAGTTATCGCCTATTTGAAGTATCATCTGTAGGGGAGGTAGGGGCTGCTTTTGTCGGATCTTGCCTATTTTCATTACCAACTAGTTAGATCTTACTACTGCCATCCGACCAAATTTTCAACTTGCAAATATCATTCTATCGAAAGTCCCCAATCCCCACAAAAACTATCGACCAATAGCATTGACTTCGGTCCTGTCAAAAGTCTTTAAAACCCTAGTTAACAACCAATTTATGAGCTATCTTGATTCACACCATCTCATCAGCAATCGAGAATGCGGTTTCCGTTCTTCGCACTCCATCGGAGACTTCATGACATATCTCACCGAAAGATGGAATCGATGTATTCATCAATTTGGTGAAGCTAAAATCATTGTCCTCGACATTTCGAAATCTTTTGACAGAGTTTGGCATCCGGCTCTTTTAGCTAAACCCCAGAGTTTTGGTCTGGACCCAAAATTAGTTGAATGAATTGAAGTTTCCTCCACGGCCGTTCGCTTCGAGTCGTCCTCGATGGAGTTAAATCGAATTGTCCCGCAAGGTACCGTCCTATCACCAACGCTTTTCCTTCTGCTCATCAACGATATTTTAAGTGTGACATCAAACCCATTTCACAGTTTTGCAGATGACAGCACCCTTTTTTACTTTTAGTTCTGCAGCTGACTCCTGCCAAAATGCTACATCTGTCAACCGAGATCGCATGTCTGACTCACTAAATAGAGATATTTCAAAAATTATTGCATGGGAAGAGCGAATTGAGTAGAGTTTAATGCCTCCAAAACTCAATGTTGTCTTATTTTCAATAAACGACGTGCCCTATCTACCACCCAACCCATTCTTGTCGATGGTGTCAGCATTACTGACTCGCCTACACTGAACGTACTAGGTATAAACATCTCTTGTAAACTGAACTGGTCCGACCACATCTTCTACATTGCAAAAAATGCAATGAAGTGTCTGGGTTTCATAAATCGCTGTAGAAGATACTTTACACCATCTGATTTGGCGTAAATTTATAAGACTCACATATGATCGAGGCTCGAATATAATTCCCACATATGAGCAGGCGCAGGTCGAACTGCCCTATCCGCATTAGAGAAAGTTCAGCGGAAAGCCTTCAAGCGTATTGGCGATGAATCCATAACTTCTCATATCGAGCCGCTTGAACACCGGCGAAATGTCGGTTATTTATCACTTTTCTATCGCTACTACAACTGCCGTTGCTCTGACGAAATATCCAGTCTTATTCCTGAGCTTGCTCTTCCTTTGCGTAACACCCGGCTAGCCTGCCGTGCCCATTCTCATTTTCTTGAACTCAGTAGTAGTCGTACCGTTAAATTCTATGATTCATTTGTATCGAGACCAACACGAATGTGGAACAACCTACCATCTTTTGTTTTCCCCTGCAGTTATGATCTGCAAAAATTTAAACGAAACGTACACAGGTACCTCATTCAAACTCAGCCCATTCCAGCCCCACTACCCTAATTTCCCTCGCGTCAAGGCTGTGCTCTCGCATCAAAGGGTATCCCCTAAGCTTTAGCATAAACATAAAATAAAAAGTTATCGTAGTTAAATGAATATTTAATTTTTTTGGCATTTGTAGGGTAGGTAGGAGTTCATTTGATCTGATTATACCCATCCCAGTAAAACTGAAGCAGCTTCTCATCTGAAGGTATCATGCCAAAAATCAGGTCTCTACGTCAATTGGCTCAAAAGCCAAATAGAAAAATCGTGAAAAGTAAGTAGGGTAGTATGGGGCTGTTTGTAAGAGAAGTACCGTTAGTTTCCAACTGATCGATTTAATTTTTTCAAGAGAATATAAAATTACCCATAAGAACCATCTATCAAAGTTAGAACTTTTCACGTTTAGTCAATCGGGAATTATAGATACATTTAATTATTTTACATATGTAGGGGAGGTAGGCGTTCTCTCGGCCGGATCATGCCGATTTTCAGTACCAACCAACTGGATCATACAACAATAGAACATTTGACTAAAATTTCAAGCCTCTAGCTTTATTCTTTCGAGAGTTATTTTGCGAACGAACGGACAGACATGGCTAAATCGAATCAGGAGGTGACCCTGATCATTTATTTATGTATGTACGTTGCCATTCCTTCGGAGCCTCCTTTAAGGTGTTACATATTTTCGTCGTGACAAAAACTATATACCCTATACAGTCTGTTCCATAAGAAAGGAGACGCGATTTTTTTTTACTGTGTAATACAAGTCAAAAGCTAAACAGTGTCGTCACCTTCAGCATTGAGAATGGCCTGGCACCTTCGAGGCATGTTTTCGGCGAGGTTTTTAGCGTACCTTGTTGGAAGAGAACGCCAAATCTTTTCAATCCCCCTAGAAAGCTGCTTCAAATTGTGAACAGGCTTTCCCGCAAGTTTGCTCTTCATAATGGCCCAGACATTTTCGATGGGGTTTGCGTCAGGAGTTGGGAGGGCCAGTCCAAGGTGTTGATGCCATTTTCCTCCTTCCAGGCGCGGCAGAGGCGGCTTCGATGCTTCGAGTCGTTGTTTTCCTGAAGGACCCAATTTCTGTCATGAGGTGCATACATTTTCTCGGCCGACTTCATAAGGCTTCGTTTGTACAATATATTGCAAGCATTTTCACTGCTTTCAAATTCTGCGTGAAAGGCCGCAAGCAACCAAATCCCCGCTCTGAGAAGCACAAAACAAACATTTACTTTTACTAGATGTTTGACAGTGCGCTGAACGAAATCGGTACTGCTTCCCAACCAGGCACGCTTCACTGGAACCCACTCCCAAAAAGTTGCTTCATCCGAGAAAATAGTTTTCGACCAATCGCGATCCTTGTTTTCCTCTGCCCAGTTCAGGCGTTTTCCATGGGGGTTGTGCTGAGAAGAGGTTTCGAGCTCGTAGAACGGTATAGCAGCTTGGCTTCATGTAAACGTCGCACTATCGTATTTAGGCTGACATGAATTCCCTTCCTGGCGAGTTTGACCTTGGCTTCGCGCAGGCGCAGAGTGGGATAACTCCTGAACATCTGCACTATGACTTTGTCGTGTTTGCTGGATGTCGCTCTTGTTTTTCCGCGTTCAGGAAGATAATCAACATTTTTTGTCTCTCTGTACCTTTTCACCCGCTTCTCAACGAACTTCTTTGACTTTTTAACCTTCGCTTTCATGAAGATTTTTTACTACGTGGGTTCATAGTATCTACCCAGGTAGATAAAAAAATAGTCCATACATTTTGTATGTGATTTTGTATTTACATCCAAGATAATTACAAATGTATATTGCAGTATGATATAGCATCATGGCAAAATAAGAGATCTGCAAATCTATCGATTGCAATATCGATAGTATCGATCATTTTTATATAAAGTATCGAAATTATCGAATGCTCCCTTTGGATAATTAAGTGCATGCCTGTAAACCAAAGCGGGACTTCTCGAATTATATCACATTCTGATTTAGTTAGAGCGTTAGGGAAAACTCTTATCTTCTCCGTATCATGGTTCAGGCAATGTATGAGCGGTTGACCGTCTGGAGTGCTAAGTGCATATTAGAGTAATGCATGCAACGATTCAAATTTTCAAGTGCGTGTGTAATGAGGACGAGAAAGAACTAACATGCACGCGTAAGGATTGCTTGTGATCTTGAGATAAGAGATAGTGGATTTGGTGGAGTATGGATGATTTTGCCTGTTTAGCGTAAAGGACGATTATCGGTTTGAACTGGTTGTTCATTCTACGTTGTGATCCACACGAGCGCGATACGAAGTTTTTGTTTTGAGATTTTATTTCATTTACCTCTTTGTTACATTTGTTTGTTTGTGAAAATTTAAATATGAGTACCGGTGGCAATTTTGAATATATTTCTGCGGCAGCTCTTTCCAGGTTGGTTTTTAATGATTTAATAATACCGCAAAAGTTAAGTTAGTTTATTTTTACGGAATAGATTGTCTTATGATGAGAGACAAGAATATCTACGCAACATGTTTGCTGCTGAATGTGATTCGGATAATTCCGAGGCTGAAGTTGCTGACAGCGATGAAGAATATTTGCCCGATGCAGAAGGTATGGATTCAGATGCAGAAATCGCTGACGCAAACATCGATATTGAAATAGATAGTGAAAGTGAATCTGACAATGATGAGAGTGATCATGAGGAACCAGTGGCCACCCCTAGTGAAAATTTCTTCAACTGCAGAGATGGTACGAAGTGGTATAAAGAAAATAATACGTTCACTCGTCAAGGAGCCCACAATATCATTCGCGAATCATCATCTATGGGGCCTAATCCGATCACTAAAAATTTATCGCCAGTGGATACATTTTTTTGTATTATGAGTTCGCCCATTAGAGACCAAATTTGTAGGTTTTCTAACAAAAAAGCCGAAGAATTTTACAGTAAATGGAACGCCGAAAATCCTACTAAAACCGCGGTTGTATGGACACCAATTACTGATGAAGAGTTCATTGCCTTCATTGGAATTTTACTCGTCATGGGCTCTCAGAAATCAAATCAAGAAAAGCTAACGGAGCTCTGGAAACAAAATTCCTTTCCACTGTATCGTGCAACTTTGTCAGTGAATCGTTTCCAAAACATTTTACGGTTCATTCGTTTTGACAACCATGCCACAAGAGCCTCCCGCCAGTCTGAAGATAAGGCAGCACCGATAAGGGATGTATTCGAGATGATCAACTCAAATTTGAGATCTCATTTCAGGCCTTATGAAGTTATTACTGTGGACGAGCAGTTATATGGATACAGAGGTCGCACAAAGTTCACGCAGTACATACCGTCCAAACCAGCCAAATATGGGATTAAGATCTGGTGGGCCTGCGATGCATCTACATCTTATCCGCTGAATGGGCAAATTTATTCAGGAAAAGTTGGGAATACCAGAGACGTTAACCAAGGCGAGCGAGTTGTGAAGGATCTAGTTGCTCCCTACAAAAATTCAGGTCGGAATGTCACGGTAGACAATTTTTTCACTTCGCTTCCGTTGCTCCAGGAACTTTTGAAATGGAATATGACCATTGTCGGTACGTTAAAAAAAAACAAACGGTATATACCCGAGGAATTCAAAGCCTCAACGCGACGAGAGGTATATTCCAGTGAATTCGGATTTGGGCCAAGTGCAACGATGTGTTCCTACGTCCCAGCAAAGGGAAAAGCTGTTGTGCTACTATCGTCTATGCATCGTGATTCAGCTGTATCAAATATAAAACAGAAGCCAGAAATTATTTTGTTTTATAACAAGACCAAGGGCGGCGTGGACACAATGGATAAAATGGTATCCCAATATACCACAAAAAGGGCAACCACGCGTTGGCCTCTAGCTCTGTTTTATAACTTGTTGGACATATCAGCTTTAGCAGCTTACATAATCTACGTCACCAACAATCCGCATAGTTCTGTCAAGAAGTCTCGACGTAGACAATTTATTACGAATTTGGGCGAACATCTTTGCATTCCGCAAATTAGGACGAGAGCTAAAAGAACTATGGCTATCAGCAAGTTTTATGTCAGGACAGCTATTGAGTGCATTTTAGGTATTATTTTTTAACGATTTGCGACTGAGAAATATAAACTACTTTTCATATTTTAGGCGAGTCAATCTCGAAATCGAGTTATGATGATGAGTTTCAAGCTGATGATGAGCCGCAACGAGACGCTAGTGGACGCATCAAACAAAAAGGCGGTTGCTACATGTGCTACCGAGACGCAAAAAGGAAGAGAGCTACACGCCAAGCATGTGTCAAATGCAGGAAGCCCATATGCGTAGAACATAGCCTCACGCAGACAAAGTGTCAAGATTGTCATATGGGCTCATCCTCAGGGAATTACAATTTGCGTACATAACTGTTTCTTTTGTGTAAAAAATGAAAATGGATTAAATATATATGTAAATGTATTTTAAATAATGTTTTACGAATACCAACTAATTTTAGAATACTTTTTTTGGCATTATATTGGAAAAAGTACGGGATTTCTGTACAAATTTATAAATATCTACCCCGGTAGATACTCATTAATCCACGCACACAAAAAGACAAAACTAAAAAAAAAATATGAAGAACTGCTACAAATTTTATTTTTTTCTTATTTTCCTAATTAACGGGGAAAATTGATAACTGAGTCGGAGGCGTTTTGCGATTTGATGGAAACTCGCAAAGTTATTAGCAAATGAAAATTGAAATATCTACCCGGGTAGATATCATGAATGCGAAGGTTAATAACTTTAGCTGCCGCGGAATATTATAATTTCAGTCCTTTTGCATACGTGCACAAAAAGACAGCCTCAAAGTGCTTCGCGTACGTGGAATTCATTTCAGTAAACGACTGCTCAATTCGACGTTTCGAGCAAATGTATGTAAATCAGTAACTACGTCGTAGCCGACCGATGGTACTACGATCCTGCTATAGAAAAAAAATATTGGAATATTTTCAATTCTACTATTAAAAACACCGCCTCATTTACTGTGGAACAGACTGTACTTTATAAAGTCTAGTGTATAAAAATGCCATATGCTTATTTTACCTTAAAGGTGAGTTTTGCTAGCTATGATTGTCGCACATTGTTCGCGATTAGCGATCAACCCATAGAGCACTATTTATGTGTATCTTTTTAATAACTTACGTGTCGGACTATGAGCCCACTCAGCTGTTAAATGAGTACCCATTATGGGGTAAATAACTCGGTTGAGCGTGTTTCTGATCACATACCTCTGCACAAAAACCGTCACGATCTAGGAAATGAGATGATGCTAACTCATCTCGAGGCCGTGGTTCAAATTGGACTGTTGCGCCAGTTATTTATTTATTATTTTTAATAATCGGCTGCGATCGACGCAGAATGGTGTCTAGCGAAACGGACCTTTAAAAAACTTAATCTTGGAGCAATCATCACAATGATCGTATCGAGAGCCACGTTCCTTGAACAGTCATCGTTGATCGATCATCCCTGGGCTGTCATCGCTGAACTGTTGTCACAATGGGCGCGGTCCTGGAAGCCTTCTGATATGGATCTGACTTTTCTGTTTTCTCCTCTATGTGCTTCCCCCTCCAGTAAATTTAGTACAGACAACTGTCAATTTTTGGATCTGAGAAATATTCCCACAGACGGCATACACGGCCGTCTTGTCAAAAAAGATCTGTCAAGTTTTTAATTTCAAAATGGAAAATTTAGTTATTGCGGAATTATTGGATGATTTCTGTGATATCCAAATTGTAAATAGTGTGCAAAGCATACTAAATATAGTGCGCGTTGCCATGGATAAAACATGACAAACGATTGGAGTTTGTTGGATGGGATTGAGCGCGAAAACCGACCCAGAAATGCAAATTACATATTTCGAACAAACAGTTCCCCGATACGACGACTTCCTATTCAGGGAGCAGGTTTGTAGGCTAAAGGCGCAGAAAACTATCACTAAACACTTCGCAACACGTCCTACACGCTGGCTAACGGATGACTGGCTATGTTGCTTTGGTGACAGAGGCGCCGGTGACATCTGAGAACTGTCAAAATTGCTGATTTTAGAAATTGACCGGAAAAATATTCAGATCCAGAGGGGAAATTGTCAGATCCAAAAGTGTCAGTTGTCTGTACTAAATTTACCGGAGGGGAAAGCAAATGGAGGAGAATTTGAGAATTGTCAAACCCTGATCCGCTCGCAGGAACGCAGCCATTGGCTGCATTTTGACAAACTTGATAGGATCAGACAATTTGGCAGTGAGTAAGAGAGATGTGAAGTATTGTATATCCGTTAGTGGAAATTGAGCGTGTCGTTTATTTAACTGTATCTTCAGAGGGGAAATAGACCTGAGAAAATTTCCCCAGCCCATGATTTCTAAATAAATACTACCGGCCTCTCTGTCTCTTTCACTCTAGTGCAGTTACTAAGGGACAGAGGTAACGAAAATTGCTTGTTTTGTCATTCTGCTCTCGGAAATCGTATGTAGATGATTCGGCATGAGTCTTGTGCATCAAATGTGTGAATGTATGACCCGAATGCGTTTCTCTTTTATTTACGCATACACAATGCTTTGTCATCTCTGTAGATCACTGTTGTTTACTTAATCAGTGGTAGAAAATCAGGCTTTCAGAACCACGACTCAAGCCGAAGCATCTGCATACGAATCCCGATAGCAGAATGACAACCAATCAATTTTCGTTACCCCCGTCTCTTAGTAATTGCGCTAGAGCGAAAGAGAGAGAGAGAAAGAAATCGGTAGACGGATTAGTTTGGTTATCATGGGCTGGAGAAACGAACCAGACAGTTTTTCTGGTCTATTTTCTCTCTAAAGATCCTGTCAGATAAGCGACTCTCTCTTCCACTTACAGATATACAATACTTCACATCTCTGTTACTCATTGTGAAATTGTCTGATCCTGACGAGTTTGCCAAATCGCAGCCAATGGCTGCGTTTCTGCGAGCGGATCAGGGTTTGACATTTCTCAAATTCTCCTCCATATGCTTTCCCCTCCGGTAAATTTAGTACAGACAACTGTATATTTTTCCGGTCAATTTCTAGAATCAGCAATTTTGACAGTTCTCAGATGTCACATAGCCAGTCATCCGTTAGCCAGCGTCCAGGACGTGTTGCGTAGTGTTTTACAATATTATTAATTTGCTGCGCATATAGCCTACAAAACTATTTCAGCAAACTAGTTAACAATTCCCTGAGAAATTTGTTAGTGAATTGCCTTATAGTGGAGTGATTGTGCTGCGAATTAGTGCACGTTAACAACGCGTTTATAACTGGATTTTGGTAGATGGCTCACGTGGCTCAGAATCGTCTAGAATGGCAGGAGTAGGCGATCAAAAACATTTCAAAAACGATTTACAAACCCTGGTAGTATAATTCCTTTTGTTGATTAGCCAACTGACTGTGTTTGGAGCCTCACTCGAGGACTTCTGATTTTATCAGCGGTGACATCGAGAACAAAGCCCGCATAGTCACAGGAGAAGAGAAAAAAAAGCAACATAGCGGAATACTCAAATTCGGAGCGTGCAGCATGGATAATCTTAGGCGTGAATTCCAGTGTTCCGTGAATTTTACGTGTACTTTTTGGAACAACAGCTTGACAGATTTTTTTTTGACAAGACGGCGGGGTATGCCGTCTGTGGGAATATTTCTCAGATCAAAAAATTGACAGTTGTCTGTACTAAATTTACCGGAGGGGAAAGCATATAGAGGAGAAAACAGAAAAGTCAGATTCATATCAGAAGGCTTGCAGGACCGCGGCCAATAATTCAAATGACTACGTGCATAGTTGGCTTGCTAAGGTTACGTGTGCTAGCGTTGCGCTCATTCAGCACTATGATCGCTGGGCATGTATTGTATTTGATGTGGTAGTATTTTCCTCCGATCGACTGCAACTACAGACGCAATTTGAACAATAATGGTCGCGGTCCTGAAAGCCTGACCGGTTAAGTAAATGACAGTGAGCAACAGAGATGGCAAGGCATTGTGTATCGGTAAGTGAAAGAGAGACGCATTGAACTGATACATTCGACGCACACGACTCATGCCAAAGCATCTACATACGAATCCCGAGAGCAGATTGACAACCAACCAATTTTCGTTAAGCCTGTTTCTTAGTAATTGCACTAGAGCGAAAGAGACAGAGAGTCCGGTAGATGTGTTTGTTTAAAAATCATGGGCTGGAGAAACGAACCAACAAATTTTTCAGGTAAACTTCTCCTCTAAAGATTCTGCCAGATATGCAACACTCTCTCTTCAACCTACGGATATAGTACAATACTTCTCCTCTTTGTTACTCACTGTCAAATTGTTTGATCCTAAGTTTCCCAGAACGCAGCCAATATAAAGCTTCACATAAAATACAATAGAAAAAACAACAACAAATATTTAAAAATATTAAACGAATTGATATTGAAACAAAAGAACACAGAATGATAACACTTCTTTTTTGTCTTTTTAAATCACGGGCAATCTTGCCGTAAGAAACTATTACGGGGTTTTGTTGTTGTAATAGCAACGCCTACTGGCGTTGAGGAGGTTTGACAGCCCTTGGCCGTTGATGATGAACGGGTCACTCCGGTGCATAGAACCGGAGGGGGGGGGGGGGGGGGTCGTTGGGTCGCTGATTGCGAATCTTAATTGCAAAAAAATCCTCATGAAAACAGGGTTGCCATTCTGGGGTAACCGCAACTGTTTTTTGGCTTCAGATTCGGAATCAGCGACCCAAAATTACCTTGTAGTTCGAACCAGTCCGATCAGACGAATATTTCCCCATGAAAACAGGGTGGCCATTCTGGGTGGGCGACCCTAAAATTTTTCTTTTCTTTTATGACTTTAGATTCGGAATCAGCGACCCATAATTACCTTATAGCTCGAACGAGCCCGATCGGACGAGTATTTCCCCATGAAAACAGGGTTGCCATTCTGGGGTGGGCAACCCCGATTTTTTTTTCTCTCTTTTTTGGCTTCAGATTCGGAATCAGCGACCCAAAATTATCTTGTAGTTCGAACCAACTCGATCGGACGGGAATTTTCCCATTAAAACGATTCGTATGACCATATTCCATTAGCTAAACATCAAAATCATAGCGGGGCAACATTCTCACATGAAAACGTCAATATGAGAATGTCTAAGAACGTATGAGAATGAATGAGAATATTCTCATGAAATTTGTCCTCATCATATTCTCATAAGAATGAGAATAGCCGTGCGTATAAATATGTATGAGAAGTGTTCTCGTGGATGACGCAATTCAAAAAGCATTCTCATGAGAATGTCTATCTAGACCTCTACTCACAAAGCCATTGTGGATTACTATCCAGCAGAGGGTAGTATCGAGTAACTGTCTCATCTCCGTGCGTGCTGAACGACGAAATTGTCAATCGTTTTCAATGAAATAAGAACGGATCCAAGTGACCGAATCGCAGTCTGACTGTCCGTATAAATAGTACTTTCACGACTACACGGTACACGGATACGAGATATATGCTAGGAACCATCCCCAATTTATATGCTAACGAAACGTCAACAAGGCATTTCTAGAAATGTTGACGCATCCTTGCCCCACTGGAGGGGTTATAAGGCTATTAGTAGTAGTAGTAGGTTAACAATGGCTACAGCAACGTAAAGTTTTTGTCGACACTTGCTTGCGAGCTTATTTCGAGATCACTGCAAAAAAAAAGGTTTAAGGCTGTCCGCATATTGGATCATGTTCGCGTGTTTTCTGTCAACGAGTTGTGTCTCTGCATGGTTCAGCACAGACGTCAGTTTGACAAATTCTCGGCTGTTATCGTTTCAACAAATTGAGTTAATTGTTGGTGTGTTCAAGCAAACTGCCGCCCGGTGTGGTGTATGTGGTTTCGGTCGCCATCTAGAGAATCAGGAGTTCCGTCCCCGGCGCGGTAATACAAACTACCTGGGGGTTGCAAATGTACAAGTGCGAATCATTTTCAATTTAAATTGGAATTGTTTGTGACACTTGGTTTCATTCTGCACACCAACTTAGTATGCGTCTGTAGCTTAGCTCGGTAACGCACCGGGCATTTTTTGCTACTCGAAACACGGTCTCTGCGGTTCGCGCCCCGCAACGGGACCAACTATTTTTTATTCTCAAATTCCCTCTGAATTAATTTCTCCGAGCTTAGTGGTTTCGTATGGATAGTAGCACTCATCAGGTCTTGCATCTTTGCAGCTATCCATGTGCAAGACGACCACGAAAGTGTGAGAATTCTGTTTGTATAAGCCGTGAAGGCGTGATTTTACTTGAAAACTCGACCGTGGAGGTCTAGATGGTGTGAAGCACTTATATTAACTCACTAGAGGGGTGGAGAGAGGGTGAGAAGTGGAGATATTTGTTCCCTGGCAATTTTACTTTATATATTAATGTTCTTGCAAATGTACAAGTGCGAATCATTTTCAATTTAAATTGGAATTGTTTGTGACACTTGGTTTCATTCTGCACACCAACTTAGTATGCGTCTGTAGCTTAGCTCGGTAACGCACCGGGCATTTTTTGCTACTCGAAACACGGTCTCTGCGGTTCGCGCCCCGCAACGGGACCAACTATTTTTTATTCTCAAATTCCCTCTGAATTAATTTCTCCGAGCTTAGTGGTTTCGTATGGATAGTAGCACTCATCAGGTCTTGCATCTTTGCAGCTATCCATGTGCAAGACGACCACGAAAGTGTGAGAATTCTGTTTGTATAAGCCGTGAAGGCGTGATTTTACTTGAAAACTCGACCGTGGAGGTCTAGATGGTGTGAAGCACTTATATTAACTCACTAGAGGGGTGGAGAGAGGGTGAGAAGTGGAGATATATGTCGTCTTGCACATGGATAGCTGCAAAGATGCAAGACCTGATGAGTGCTACTATCCATACGAAACCACTAAGCTCGGAGAAATTAATTCAGAGGGAATTTGAGAATAAAAAATAGTTGGTCCCGTTGCGGGGCGCGAACCGCAGAGACCGTGTTTCGAGTAGCAAAAAATGCCCGGTGCGTTACCGAGCTAAGCTACAGACGCATACTAAGTTGGTGTGCAGAATGAAACCAAGTGTCACAAACAATTCCTACCTGGGGGTATTATTAAAACTTCCACAGCGTTTCAAGCTCGTCAGTAAAAGACGGATAGGATAGGGAGGTGCGTCTGGTAACTGCGCCATAATACAATACTATCACAATGACAGCAAGGCATAGTCATGCAAGAGATATTGACGGGTCTATGCCTTTGGAGGGGTCAAGGTAATTAACACACATAGCACAAAACAAACTCCAATAAAAAAATTGTAAATCTATCTCCCGGAGTTAACCGATTTCTTTCCAAACCCCAATCACTGATATTTCTTCAATACGAAAACCAATTTCCATTTTTCTCTTTCTATTAACTTGCCATATGCGCTTTCCAATTATCCTAATTGAATACACCATCATTGTTTGCCTCCTTTAGCGTCATTCCGTTTCATACACTCAATCCAATATGTTTATTGCCCGAAATAAAAAAAAAATGCTCGTAAAAGTACAAAACATTTGGCTAAGTCCGATATAAAAAGCCTGTAATTACGCTGCCTTGAAACGAAATAGTACTTTCCGGGTGTACAGCCCGCAATGAAGCAATAAACACACAAGAACAACAACAACAAAAAAAGACCGACCAAATCTACGGAGTGGAATTTTGGAATTAAAAAATCATTCTGCTGAAATTGGTTGAGCTTGAGCCGCACACGTGGTGGCCATGACCATGGAGGCACAGTGGCGAATGATATTGAGGACGGATCGCACTCGCAAGCAAGAATCCTATTATTACATGGATGCCCTGCAACCAAAAAAGTGTCTAAATACTATCAAGTTCAATAGGTAGTTATAGGTTTAAATGTTTTTTTTTCAGGTGCCTATGATTGTCCAGCAAAAATCCACATGTCTCGATTCTAAAAAAAATATGTACGAGTATTTGAACTCAATTGCGTGGATTCGAGATACGAGTATGTATCTTATCTGTATACAATGCTACAAAATTTGCAGTTTGTACGAGGAAGCCGGTTAACGATAATCAGCAACGAGTACTTATTAGACAATCTAATGTCTGCTACAGACAATGGCCCATGGCGATGGTGTCTTTGATGGCCGCCATCACACACCAAATGTAAATTCAAATACATATTTCAAATATTGTCCGTCCACACAATTGTCTTCGATGGGCCATCAGGAAATTGCGTGGGCCATTGAAATTGAAAGCTGTCGCTCTGTGCGTCATCATCATCGTGGCGCGACAGCCCGACGTCGGGCCTTGGCCGCCTGGATCATTGTCCTCCAATTATCTCGGTCACGTGACCGCGTCCTCCAATTTTGGGAGCCCAGCAGCTGCGCGGCGTCCACACCTACTGAGCTCTCCCAACGAGATCTCGGTCGTCCTCGCAGTCTCGCTCCGTCGACTCGTTCTGCATTCATTACTCTCTTAGGTATGCGATCATCGTCCATTCTTTGTACATGCCCTGCCCATTGAAGTCGTTGTAGTTTGACGATTTTCGAGACTTGCAGCTCATCGTACATTTCATACAACTCATGGTTGTACCGGATGCGCCATCCATCTCGATCGCAAACAGCCCCGAAAATTCGCCGTAGAACCTTACGTTCGAAAGTGTCTAGCATGTTTTCGGAGGCTTGAGTTAGGGTCCATGCTTCGCAGCCATAGCATAGCACTGGTCGTATAATGGTTTTGTACACGCGGAGCTTCGTGTTTCTGTGCACATGTTTCGATTTCATTATGGGGAGAACCAAGAAAAAAGTCTTATTAGCTAACTGTATCCGTCGCTTGATTTCGTCAGTTTCGTTGGCGTCCCTTGACAGGTTGCAACCCAGGTAAATGAAGTTGTTCACGAACTCGATGTTGAGGTCCCCCACATTGATGCTTGGTTGTGCAGGTGTCCTTGTCACCGATTGCATCATTATTTTAGTTTTACCGTCGTTAATACGTAATCCAACTTCCTTTGCAGCGGTATCAAGCGTATGCAGAAGTTCTTCTGCGTCAGCCAATCTTCGGGACATGATGTTGATGTCGTCGGCGTACGCTGCTAATTGTGTCGACTTGATGAGTAGCGACTTGCTGTTGTCCAAATTCATGGCCCGAATAACGTATTCCAGTGCTAGGTTGAAGAGCGTCGGAGCCAGTCCATCGCCCTGTTTCAAACCAGTGCGTGTTTCAAATAGATCAGTAAGTCTATTCTGGATCCTGACTTGTGAGACGGAGTTGGTCATCGTCATCTTTGTCAGTCGCACTAATTTTGCTGGTATACCAAATTGCAGCATGATGTTGTACAGTACTCCTCGATCGATACTGTCGTATGCCTGCTTGAAGTCGACAAAGATTTGGTATACGTTTACGTTGTATTCCCAGCACCTCTGGAGTATCAGTTTGACTGAGAAGAGCTGATCGGTTGTGGAGCGACCAGGTCTGAAACCGCTTTGATATTCGCCAATGACTCGTTCTGCGTACGGTTTTATTCTATTTTCCAGAATTTTCGTCAAAATTTTATAGGACGTACAAACTAGTGAGATGCCCCTGTAATTCTCACACCGCAGTTTATCTCCCTTTTTATGAATTGGACAGATGATGCTTCTGCGCCAATCGTCTGGGATCTCCTCGTTCTCCCATACTCGCAGGAGTAATTGATGTATGGCATCAACTAGACTCGTTCCACCGAATCTTAGCAGTTCAGCTGGAATCTCGTCAGCGCCCGGCGCTTTATTTCGTTTTAGTGACCGCAAGGCGAGATCAACTTCCTCTACTGTCGGGGGTTGAATGGGTGGGCCTAGATCAACAATATCGTCGAGAGCTTCCTGTGTGGGGATGTTAGATGGTCGGTTTAGAAGCTCTTCAAAATAAGAGGCCCATCGTTTGTTAATACCATCTGTGTCGCTGATGATGTTTCCATCCTTGTCCTTACAAAGGCTAGTCCTGGGTTCGTAGCCGTTCTTAATTGTATTTACTAGTTTGTACGCTTGTCTGGTGTTCCTATTAGCTAAGTTTTCGTTTATGTTCAGCAACTGCTCGTCAAGGTATTTACGTTTCTTATGTCTAATTATTCTATTCGATATTCGCCGTAGCTCGTCATATTTTTCTCTTCTGGCTCTGGTTCCTCGTTGAATCCATTGTCTGTAGGCCTCGTTTTTCGCGTCAATTGAATTTTTGCATTCTTCGTCGAACCAGTCATTTCGCGCTCGCCGGGCTTTATATCCCACGACCTTCTCTGCGACATCCTTGATGGTACCCTTGAGTTCTTCCCAGAACCCATGGACGCCTGTGTTGCTGATGTTGTGTAGCATAGGTGATAGTTTTTCCTCAAGGGCGGTAGTATACGCCACCGCTGTAGCATCACTCAAGAGCTTATCAACCGCTCTGTGCGTCAGGGCAGCTATAATCAAATGGATCGCGTACGGCAGAAGGTCGATGATAGTTGCATTGCGATAATTGTGTAGAGGCCTGTCAACTTAAATCAGCTGTTCAAAGTTGTGAACGCGATGGGCCATCGCGTGGGGGAAAATGGCTCTCGAAGCCATTTGTGGCCATCCGATGGCCCATCGGTGTTGACAGAAATGACGGTTACGCGGCATTGGCCACTGAACGCCATCCGCCCGTCCACACAGTGGCGATAACCTCGAATGGCCGGGGCTGGGCCATTGTCTGTAGCAGGTATAAAATGATTGGATATTCTCGAGAAAAACAAATCTGTACATTGATTCGGATAATGTAAGTTGAAAAGGTTAAGGGTTTTTGGCTTATCAAATTCAGCTTCCTTAAGCGCCTAACCGATTATTCAAGCTCAGAAATGCACATGCTTCCTGATAAGACCCGAAGTTTTCCCGTACCTTACAAACGAAGTCTTAATAGCAATCTCTCTATCCCGTTCATATTGGAGCCGCAGACCAAAGCCATTTTTGCTATTACTATAATCGACTCGATCGATGGTGTAAGTGAGATGTAAGAATACGCCACAGCATTCCCATATGCTATTTGCCCTAACGCTCGACCCCTAGTTGAGGCATACCGCGTCAGCTAGTCCCATGTCTTAGTTGACGTTTCGTCAACATAAACTGATTTCGGGCGATGCATTTAGCCCCATACCTGTGACAAGTCGATAAGACAAATATTCATGGCCTCGACGGAATTCGAACCCGTGAATAACCGGTATGATGCGACATCAGACTGACGCCTCACCGGACTACCGACCTCCCCTGGTTTGTCGTAGACTAAATGCGACTAAATGGACAGAATGTGCATGCCAGCAGCGTGCATCATACGTAGTAGCGCAACCAACATTTTGTCTTGAGAGGGGCTGCAAAAAATATATGTATGTATAAACCGCTTTAGGCAATACGCACATGGAGTGTATTACGAGTGGCGGTCAATAGAATAGGGGAGATAGCGTGAGCAATATCGTTTTCTAGCTTCCACTACATTAAGTGGGGTAACCACATTAGGAGCCTCGTTTTCACTGATTTTTAGGTTTTTTTTTGGGTGGGAAGAATTAATTATGATAGAATTCAGTCAAATTTTGACATCATTTTATTCATATTTCGAACAACTTTTCTGATTTTTTTTTTTAATAATTTAAGTCAAAAATAACAAAGGTTTTGATTTTACATTGTTCACTTATTTTCTAAGGTGTGTGTCCAAAGGAGGACGCGAAGGCTATCGAGAACGCAGGGGGGAGACTCAACTGCGGTCTTGATCAAGTCATTGTGAAATTCAAGAGGAATGTCCGGTGAGCTGAATGTCGAATTTAGAGCGGGGGTAGATGATTCCGCAGGGAGGAGTCTATCAGGGTTGGTGGCGGGCCCGCACAAAGAAACACTAACTGTGTGCCAGCTGAATATTCATCACAGCAAAGCGGCATCAGCGATGATGACGAGATGCTTTGATGAAGAGAAACTGGACATAGCTTTGATACAGGAACCCTGGATTTTACAAAACAAAATTAGGGGTTTGTCACAACAAACCGCAAATCTGTACCATGCACAGGTGGACGGTAAAATAAGGACATGCATCCTGGTGCGTCATGGAATACGTGCAGTACAAATGATGCATCTCTGCTCGCCTGATCTTACGGTAGTAATGATCGGCAGTGGTGCAGGATCATTCCTAATTGCATCAGCATATCTCCCTTATGATGCACCAGAACCAC
This sequence comes from Chloromyia formosa, assembly GCA_964017055.1. NCBI lineage: Eukaryota > Metazoa > Arthropoda > Insecta > Diptera > Stratiomyidae > Chloromyia > Chloromyia formosa. Next base: position 15,057,565 of record OZ024817.1, read on the forward strand.
CTCCATCAGAGGAAGTAGAAAATCTGGTAAGGTATTGTAAAGAAAGAGATATGGCCCTGATCATAGGCTGTGATGCCAATGCGCACAACACTGTGTGGGGCAGCACAGATGACAATCCCAGAGGACAGCAGCTGCTAGAATTTGTGGAAAAGTACAATCTGCTGGTAGCAAACAAGGGGGTCGCTCCCACCTTCGTGGATGCACGAAGGGCTGAAGTGATCGACATTACCCTAAGCTCTGTTAATATGCTTGACAGAGTTCAGAATAGGAGAGTGGTGGACAGGCTAACCATGTCTGATCACAGGGCTATCCAGTTTGAAATTCTGTATGGCAGAAAACGGAGTAGCGAACGCAAACGTATAAGAGTGCCAAAAAATACTGATCGTGTTAAGTACGAGACATATTTATTGGAACAAGTCGAGGATATTCAAGACGGAATACCTCGGAATACGGTCGAGATAGAGCGAACAGTGGAACAACTGAACTCCGCTATTAATCGCGCCTTCGAACACGCTTGTCCCTCCACAGTAGTGGACGAAAAGGACCCAACACCATGGTGGAGTAGGGAACTGGAGTCTATGAAAAAAGAGACAAGGAAAGCCTTTAACCGTTACATGAGGGAGAGAGACTCTCACTCTTGGGAACTATACAAGGATAAAAAGAGGGAGCTGAAAAGAACCTTACGTCTTCGGAAACGAAATACGTGGAGGGAATTCTGCTCTAGCATGAAGGATACGTCGGAAGTATGCAGATTACAGAAGATGATATCGAAAGACACTGCTTCGAAAATGGGGCTGATACGCAAAGTTGATGGTTCCATGACAGAAACAGTGGAAGAAACGTTGCAGGCCCTGATGGAGGTACATTTTCCTGGAAGTTTCAAGTCAGACCAACCATGGCCTCAAACTAACATGGGAGCTGGTGGGGTAAGTCAACAAGAAGCTGAGAGGATAATAACTCCAAATGGAGTGAAAAGTGCTATAAACTCTTTTGCTCCATTTAAAACGGCTGGAATGGACGGAATATTCCCGGCACTATTACAGTGGGGCATGAGCGCTCTACTAGATAGGATCCGGAATATATTCGTCGCCTGTCTTTCAGCAGGCTACATCCCGAAGGCATGGAGGGAGGCTAAAGTGGTCTTCCTGCCTAAACCGGGAAAGAAAGACTATACAGAGGCAAAGTCCTTCAGGCCGGTTAGCCTTACATCATTCCTGTTGAAAACAATGGAAAAGGTGTTGGTGGACTACCTGGAGAACACCACGCTAATGTATAGTCCTCTGAGTAGGTGCCAACATGCTTATAGAGTAGGCAGATCTACGGAAACCGCTCTACATGAACTTGTTAGAGTTGCAGAGAGAGAGATTAACAATGGCGGGATCGCTATGTCTACTTTTATGGATATAGAGGGTGCTTTTGATAAAATCTCCTTTACCAAACTAAGGAACGCCCTGTTTGAGCGGGGGGTTGATTACATTATAATTAAGTGGATCGACTCTATGCTTAAGCAGAGGGCGGTAAATCTTAGCAGTGGATGTGACAGAATACGGGGTAAGGTAGACCGAGGATGCCCACAAGGAGGTGTTCTTTCGCCTCTACTGTGGAACATCACCGTGGACAGTCTTCTCTGGAAACTGGACTCGATGGGCGTACACACTGTAGGATACGCCGATGACTTGGCACTCACGGTCAGTGGAAAGTTCATGGACACAATTCTAGGTTGCATGGGACAAGCTCTCAAAGTAACCGAAGAATGGTGTAATGAGCAAGAGCTAACCATAAACGCTAGTAAATCAAACACTATGATTTTTACTCGTAAGAGGAAAGACATAGAGATAACTCCCTTACGGCTTTTTGGTTCGGAAATCAAGGTGTCCAAGGAAGTGAAGCATCTAGGAGTTACCTTAGATGCGAAACTAACTTGGAATGTTCACGTTGATGAAAAGATCCAAAAAGCGAAAAGGATTTTGCATCAATGTAAGAGAGTGTGTGCCCGTAGGTGGGGAATTTCACCTAAAGCGACACACTGGATTTACACAATGATGGTAAGACCTATTCTAGCCTATGCATCAGTGGTATGGTGGCCAAAAGCCATGCAGAATACCACAAAGCAGAAGCTAGATGGGGTACAAAGGATAGCTTGCGTAAGCATATGTGGTGCAATGCGCACCACACCAACGCGAGCAATGGAGGCATTGCTGGAACTGCCGCCGTTGGACTTATTTATAAAGAAAACGGCGGCGCTTTCGGCAATACGCATGGAAAGGGATGCCATGTGGCATCGCTTTGGAACTAGCAGCGGTCATAAGAGCATACTAGACATTATTCATGATGAGGTCAGGGAGACTCTAATGCCGGTAGAAGGCATGAGTAGACGTAGGGTAGTTGAAAGACTACACAAGACTCACATTGCAGATGGAAACATACATAATTAGTGTATGTACAATGACATCAGCATTTTTACTGATGGCTCTTTAATGGATGGTAAAGCGGGGGCGGGGGTTTACTCTGAAGAGCTAAACCTAGCATGTGCGCTTAGTCTAGGAGAGTATGTGTCCGTATACCAGGCAGAGATGCTTGGCTTGTTGCATGCGTTGGACCACTTGCTTGAAGGTCAGGTGCGGGGGAAGAAAATCCTTATTGCACTGGACAACCAATCGGTGATCAGACGCATGCAGCAGACGAACATAAACTCTAAACTGGTACTAGAGTGTGTCCGGAAGCTCAACACGTGTGCCTCAGAAAATGAGGTTACGCTGATGTGGGTAAAAGGACACATAGGTACAACAGGAAATGAGGCGGCGGATGCCCTAGCAAAACAGGGATCTGCGGCAACTTTCATTGGCCCAGAACCCAGAGTTGCTCTGGGGAACGGCATGATTGGAGCGAAGGTTGGGAAGTGGATGGACTCCATGCATCAACAAAGATGGCAGGAGCTAGTCACTTGCAAACAAGCTCGGAATGCAATGACCAGCCCTTTAGGCAGGGAAGCGAGAAAGGTACTTAGTTATAAACGGAGTACTCTAAGCTGGATAACTGCCTTGGTCACAGGGCATGGTAATTTTAAGGCTCATCTGGCCAAGATGAAAATCGGGGAAGATGACATTTGCAGGCTATGCCTGGAGGAGGCCGAGACGGCAGCACACATTGTGTGCGAATGTCCAGCACTGGCTATCACGAGGTTGAGGATCACAGGCAGGCACACGATAAGTGTAGAAGCCATGAGTGAACTCAGCTTCAAACAAATGCTAGCAATAACACGGGACTCAGTGATGAAGAAAGAGGTCGACAATTATCAGTCGACATCTGGAAGCCACTGATGACCGGGAGGGGGCGAAAAGGGACCCAAACGTTAGTGGTCTGCTTCGGCTATCCCCCAGAGTATATAATAATAATAATAATAATATTTTCTAAGAATATTAATCTCAGTGCGGGTGAAAATAATGGAAATTTAAAATTTGGCAGGTGTTGGGGAAAATTATTTAAATTTTCACCATTTTTGTTCACTAATTATGCACAAAATAAACATCCTTAAAAAATGATATCATCCTAAATGTTGGTTCATGTTTTTCGTAATTTTATAAAGAATCATTCTTTCAATTTTTATAATGATCGGTTCATTACTTTTTACATTTTTTTTCATTACATTTTGAGAAAAACGCGTTTTAAAAACAGAAGATAACCGAAATAATCCTTTCGGTTGATGCTTCTAGTACCTTCTATACCGTTATTTGAAAACAAAGACGCAAAAGTGGGGTTCCGCTGCAAGGCTACGTTAGTACATAAAGCGACTACATGAGGTAGTGCTCCGCCCTACCTGCTGTGCGCTCGAGCCTGTAGACTATATCCGATAAGCGCTCAGTTCTATGCTCATAAAATCTAAGCGCATGCGAATTTCGCTTTGAAATTTTGGCAGCGTATTCTTGGATTGTTAAGCTAACAATTCATGCAATAAAAAAATTGTATTTTTTGAACTTCCTAATGTGGTTTCCCCCCTTAAAAGGTTAACTACAAAATTGTATAATAATTGTGTTAGTATTCACTAAGTTATCGCCGAGTAAATAAGTCAACCTGAGAGAAAATTTTCAAAATGGAAAAAGAACCAAGTTTCACGCTATCTTTGAGATTTTTTTCCATCCTTGCTCCTGAAACCTCATTGTTAAAGCATCCTGACAGGCTTTAGTCCCCTTGACCCCTCCTGTGGTTGCGCCACTGATTATTTGAAACCTGTTATATACTAGCGAAACATCAGCTATATCCCTTAGGGTGCGTATATGTTGGAGCTTCGACAAACGATAAGAGCAGCGCTGATATGAAGCGATGGAAATGGATTCGTGCTTTTACATAGAGCTGTTTATGTTGGAGCTGCGATAAACGTTAGGCTTTGTTTCCACCAAAAGTATTCACGTGCTGAGCTCGCGTACAATGTTCGCAGCTTCCGTTTCCACCGAATTGAGCTGCTTGTGATGCTCGTTACACTTGCGCGCTGCACGCGTTCAATGCATCTAAACTGTTTCCACCGAGCTGTTGCTTCCCAGCTCGCGTGCAGGGCAAGAAAAAGCAATGTGCGCGTGCAAAGTTTTGGTGGATACTGGCTTCCCGTTTAAAATGGAAAGCGAATGTGTAGTCGCAAGCTTTTTACTGATTCTATTCTATTAATGTCAGATTGAATCCTTTGCAGAGGTAAAAGGATAATCCTGGCAAGAAGGTGATGCCTAGCCAAAATGGGTGTCATGAATGGGAGTGTTCAGGAGAATACACTAGGCTGCTGTTGAAGACATTTTGAGAAAAATTCATTAGCCGCGAAAAGGATTGATATGAACACAATCCCGTCAAAGCATTCACAGTTTCGCATTTCGGGTATGTTTAATAAAACCTGATTAAATGAGTTAATTTCTTTCAACGCTGTTTGGCGGGGAGCTTGATAACGAGATCCGGGAGACAACAGTATTTGGCAACATAATTTAGATCACGAAGCTCCCCACCAATCAGCGTTGAAAGAAATTAGCTAATTCAATTAGGTTTTTGATGTGTAAACATCTTATCGCTCGGTACGGAGTAAAACCATAGAAGCTGCGGAATGCGTAAACAACTTTAGTGTGTGTACATGTGGATTCTTTGAATTCTCATCTTTATGTATCCCGTGCTTAAGTTTAGTGTGCACAAATAATAGTCTTCGTTATGACCTGCGTAGCTGCATGGTGGACGGGTTCTAATTCCCGCCATGTCGAGCGTTTCTTTTTTTTTTCTCTTTTTTTTCCTCTTTTTTTTTTAACATGAAATGTATGTTGGGAGGCGATTAATACAGAAAGCGACCAGAAAAATGACACAAAAAGTGACGTGGTTCTAAAGGAGATTCTCTAGCATGTACGAGAAAGAGACATTTGATTTATCTGTAGGGTAGAGTCGTGGGGTTTGTAATTGATGTGGTATAGTGTGTTTGAAGGGGTATTGTGGAGAGAAGGGTGATGAAAATCGATATGCAGTCAAATATGTGATATGCATTATGTGTATGATCATTGTGCGCGATCGTTTTTATAATGATGGTTGAATAATGATGGTTAGGTGATGTTGGCTGGATGTTAAGTCCTTTGGTGAGGACGAAAGGACATTCTCCAGAATTAAATAGTATTTAGGCAAGATGGGTATCATATGACTGGCAGTGGTGAGGCAAATGCTTCTTTTTTGCATCTTGATGATTTTGGTCAGTTTCTTGCAATCTCTTTCCAAAAGAGAACGGGTGGTGTAGATCAATGGTTCGGGAGCAGGTCTACCAATTAAGGTTTAAATTCTGCCACGATCGACTTTTTTTCAGCGTGTTGATTTTTTTTTTCAAAATACATATTCATCAACTAATATTATAATTTATACTCGGTTATGACTTCTGGGTATCGATTAACTGCAAACATTGGTAGCAAGATATTGTAAAGTAATCGCGAGTCTCTCGTTTACGCTGATGCATTTCCTGTAATTAGTGTCCATTTTTTGTATACGCGGTGCAACACTTCTGGCCAAAAATTCAAAATCTTCACCACCACAAACCACTAGGTTTATCGATTTTGAATTTTTCTATTAAAAATTCACCACCAGATCTATCACGGTCTTTTAAATAAGGCGTAACCCAATAACGTGGGGATTTTCTTTTTTTAGTCCACATACAATTATGAAGACGGCTGCAGATATTTCTCTCGTTAACGACATTTTTGAATTTTAAGTTGTATAGCCTGCTAGCAAACTTCGCATGCACAAATGCTTCTGGCAAGCAGCACGCAAGCAAAAGTTGGGTGTTTCCACCCAAATTTTCAGATGTGCTGTGAACGTCGCATGATGCCTGCAAGCTTCACTTAGATGGAAACGGCACGAAAAGCAAACGTGTATGCGTGTTAAGCATAAAATTCATACCAACACATTCACAAAATGTTCGCGTGCCTGCTCGCTGCAGTGGAAACGTACCTTTTGAGCGTCGCTGAGAACAGTTCTTATCATAGGTCGGAAAAGGAGAGCTAATGCGTTGTTCCAACATATGTAAAATGACCGTTAAGGCGGTGATCCATCAGCGGTTTTGCTCGTGACAGTATCACTCGCCGATTTTACTCGTTAACTTGCCTTAGCACCAACAGCACTCATTATTATCATTAAAATGATCATCACGCCAACGCGAATAAAATTCGCACAGCGTATCCGCGGCGGAAATTTTCGCAGCGTTAAAAATCTGTACGCGGTGTCTTACGATTATGTCCACACTAAGCAGCGAATTTCCGACGCCGGCGAATTTTTTTCGTGTCGATTTGATGATCACTTAAAGCAAATAAATTCCGTTAAAAATCGTGGCTTAGCGTATCGCGAATCCATTTTGTTAGCACCCAAACGAGTCAGTATGAGCTGTTGAAATTGGGTAGCTGTCAACTCGGCTGGCAGATGTGATACAATGTTGGTTTCATTCAAGCTGAAATGACGAGCCGCGAGTCAGTAGCGCGGTATACAAAACCTCGGTATTGTATTGACTAAAAAAAGACGGAATTAGACTCAAAGCACATTGAGACTTCATTTTTAATTTTTCTTATCCCGAGATATGTGCCGCCCTTCGAATTCTGCCGCCCTGGTCTATAGCCCAAACTGCCCATACGTAAATATCCGGCTGACCGGCGCTATTAATCCGCCCTTTAGAACCGCGCGCGGAATTTTTGGGCTCCCAACCATGATTTAAGTAGGATAGGAGAGAGTCTTCCCCCTTACAGAGATGAGGTAACATCTCATCAGCAGAACATTATCGCCGATAATTTCTTATGATTCCTAAAAACGACGATTTTTGGAGTTTTGTCCTAATTTATTACTAAATTTCATAAAAATTTCATGGATGCTATTTCAATAATTTCTTTTCATATTTTCGCCAACTAAATAAATCGCCTGGGTTATTTCCGAACCGTTAAACCTTCATACACTGTCATTTCGACATAACTTGAACGTCAACAAATTAAATAAATTATTATAATATTTTTTTTTCTTTTCTTGCCACACATTATCATCTTAATTATTCCCAGACTTGACTAGACGTATGGACCGACTTTCAAGTTATGTACTCGTACATACATACTCGTAATCTATGTCTATCATTCAGCCATCTACAATATTTATTCATCGCGATAGATACTGAGATATGTGTATAGGACAGTCGAGTCATACCATAATTCTTGCAATGCCGAGAATGTTGACTACAGATTCTGTCTATCCATGTACTACGAATAGAAGATATCTGTGATGAAAAAGATGAAGACGACGATGATGATGATGATGGTGGTGGCGATGATGGCCCGGTGACGTCGTCGTCGAGGATAGGTCATTTAAGCCCATATGTATGCTATGGCAGTTAATTGCCGGCTACATCACAGATACTAACCTGCTTAACAGTGCGGACTCTAATCATAGTTGAAGACTTGAATCTATAGAACTAGCATCGGTGCGCAACAATATGTACTTGTCTGTATGTTTGTACGTGGTATAAAAAAAAACCAACAACAAGCGCTGATCTTTTGCGGTGTTGGCCATCAGCAGCCACCAGACTCATCAACGAATTCACGTTGGCCTTTGCGATGGATACGTAATCGCAATCAGACACCTCTTGTGTTTTTATTTTGTACGAGTATGTACTATCTATCTATTGTACTTACAGACGAGTACATACACATTTCGCCGATACATTTAGTAGATTCACTTGTCATTAGCGCGTTTGTTCTATTTCGCGGGTATTTTGACAGTCTGAATGAGTTTGTGGTAAGAGTATATGCATTATACGGATAGACGAGTTCATAGTTATATCGCATGTCAATAATATTGAAAAATATTTGACATGCTGAATCATTGATTCTTCTTTACTAATTGCATTTTAACACAGCAGTTGATCTACTGATATTAAGAGATACAACCATTGATCTTAGATACATGCCGGCATCAGGTCATCTTAAGTCGAACCACATAAGAATGCAAATGCACTAGCGATTTTCTGATGGTTCAAGATACGTCATTAAGAAGTAAATTTATATAAAATGTCAAATTTCAGGTTCAAGTTGCTTACAGATTCCAATTTCCATTCTCAAAAGTTGCCAGCAAAAATTATTATTCACTCTAAGTGCCAAATTACATGCAGATGGATGGACGCGACGAATGGACGGCGATATTTCATTGATCAATTATTCTCATTCGCAGTCAGTTCGTCACACACGACGTTTAATCTTTTTCGTGAATTACGAAAATTTCGTAGCCCAGAGATGGTGACGGTTAGCACGTTCACCTTCTATGCACTGGGCCCCGGTTCGACTCTTACTGAATGCAGTACCCTAATGAGAGGTAAATACGAGTAACTCGGTTGAGCGTGTTACTGATCACACACCTTTGCACAAAACACACCGACACGATCTAGTAAATGAGATGATGCTAACTCATCTCGAGGCGCCAGTTATTTTTTTTTATTCATTAATATTCCATATAAATAAATAAATAACTGGCGCAACAGTCCAATTTGAACCACGGCCTCGAGATGAGTTAGCATCATCTCATTTTCTAGATCGTGACGGTTTTTGTGCAGAGGTATGTGATCAGCAACACGCTCAATCGAGTTATTTACCCCATAATGGGTACTCATTTAACAGCTGAGTGGGATCATAGTCCGACACGTAAATCCCCGGAATCGAACCGGGGCCCAGTGCGTTGAAGGCGAAGGTGCTAACCGTTGCGCCATCCGGACTATATTCCATATATATGATATTATACAATATATAGACATTTCCGTTGTTACCATAGCAGTAATTAAGGTTGAGTAGCTAGAATGATAAGGTCTGTATGGTCGTTCAAGGTATGACAGGTAACCGATTGGCTTAATTGATTTCAAGGGTTTGAAGCCGATCGAGCTTTTTTCACTTGGAACAGATGTGTAGAATTTGTTGTTTGAAATCATCCCCGAAATTATGACCAGTTTCTTTAAAATGTTCCGAAAAATTTCGAAAATTTCGAGCCATTTATGTGCTCCTTGGATCTCGTTCCTGCTGATCGCCCCGTTGGTCCAACGTATGTTGCTGAGCATTCGGGACATTCAAGCTTATATCGACGCGCACGGTGGTTGTGTTCGTTCGGTCACCGCTCTACGATCTAGAGCAGGGGTCGGCAAATTTTTCCAGCAAAGGACCAGATTTGGAAAATTTTAGGGTAGGCGGACCGAAGAGCAAAATCAAAGCGTATCTGCTTCCCGGTTGAAGGTACTACTGTATACAAATATAAACCGGAATTTTGTTATAATTTTTGAAATCTTTATTTATTCTTCAAAATCTATTCCATCGCCTTCGAAGTAATACCCCTCGGCTGCAATGCACTTATGCCAGCGAATTTTCCACTCATCAAAACACTTTGAAAAGTCCTGTTACGGTATGGCCTTCAGCACCTTCTTCGATTCGAATCTCTTCTATCGTGTCAAAACGGTGTCCCCGGAGCGGTCTTTTCATTTTGCTGAATAGCCAGAAGTCACATGGAACTAAATCAGGCGAATACGGCGGAAATTTTGGCGAAATGGTCACGAATAACGAGTGCATCAATGCGATGCTGTTTTTCCAAAAAATTGAGGGTTTTTGGAACCAAACGAGATTTGACTTTTTTGAGGCACAAAGGTACGTAGGTAGGTAGGTAGGTTTAGGGGTTGCCGTGAATTAACCACAGCACACAGCATACATAGACCACTCCTGGTCCGTTGTGATATCACCAAGATTCTGTTACTTAAAACGCTTAAACCGAAGTGTCCAGCCAGCCGACGCTGGCAATGAACCGATTAATTTGAAACGCATTAACTCTTACGAGACCCTCTAGGCCCTGGAAAAAGGAGAGTCCCAAAAACATTCTCCTCCTATAATCCAAGGCTGGACAGTAACAAAGAAGGTGAGCAACACTCTCCTCCTCATCTACACCATGACAACTTCTGCAGTAGTCGTTATTAGTGTTGGAACTGCCTCAGATGTCATGGTGGACATTTGAGTCGCAACCAAGAATCAGACTAGTTTTAGCAGCTCTAGGCGTTAAGATAGCCTCCCTAATGTCTACCGATGGAAAGGTGCCTACCTGATCATATGGTAGGTGCCGAAGCAACCCAATAAACTTTGCCATTGAGTTCAAGACAGACTAATACGAAGTCCGTATCACTATACATCGGCAGAAGGAAAGCCTTATGAGGTTTCCTCACAAAAATGCACGACCGAGGTCTACCCTGGTCCCCTTCACATAGAAAATAGTGTATGCAGAAGACCCCAAACCTCTAATTGAATCGTGTACGATCCAAGGCTCCTGTATTAGTACGATTTCCTCTTGTCTGTTCGGCAGGCGAAGAAGAACGGCGGCAGAAGCTGCTTTCGAGTGGTGGAGGTTGATTTGGAGAAACTTTAGCATACACTATTTATTTACACCTTCTCAGTGACGTCAGCCTCCTCCTCTATATCGGATACAGAGGTGTCGTGCACGAGTGAGGGCTTCAAGGTATCGTCCAACGCAGCTAGATCCGAGCCGAGGGACACACAATCTTCGTCCGTGTCTACCTCTGTTGTCCTTGATGTTGGGACGATAAGAGTTTCCGCTGACTGGCTTGCAACTACCTCCATGGGAACAGATGTCAGCTTGCCTGCTTTTTTCATTTCGTTGCTATATACGCGCAGTTTAATGCTCCAGAAACCGAGTTTTATGTCTCCATTAGTGCTAGCCAGCGGAGCCAAGGACTCCGTATTTAGAAGAAATACAGCGCTGCAACAGTCCTCGACCGGATCATCCACCTTTACAATTTTCCAATCCTGTGTGGGAAGGTCGCTGTTGCACTTGCGAATGAGTTCCATCACTAATTCAGCATTCGAGACACGGGGTGGCAGCCTTGCGCGAGCTCTAGGTCGTGAAGGGATCTCGTCTCTCGTCACAAGATCTAATTTCGTCCCTAGCCATATCTCCCCTGCCAAATTGATAGCTGACCTAAACAGATCGACTGACTGTTGATCTGCGAATTTCATCAACTTCACTCTACCCTGGATCCAGCCCCCGTCCTTGCATTCAGGAAGGGATCCTGGGTGAACATTCAAAACATCGAGGAAGTTTAAGGTCAGAAAGCCTTCAACTTTCCTCCAATTCTCAACCGAGATGCGCCCATCGGCGCCATTTCGGTCGATAATTGCGAGGTCGATCCAACCTCTTACCGCATCTGCATAGGAAGAGGCTGGAGCCCCGTCACCAGTACTCTCCTGGCGTTTAGAGTCATTCGGCGTATCGTGGACGGATCTTTGCCTCTTGACCAGCACATTATCATCACGACTACCGGCGATGACTTGTAAGCGCCCACTTGAGCGACACTCGTTGCTTGTCGGTCCTCAGCCCTTCAGCCACATTCAAAATAAAATCGCGGACACGAATCGCATTGCGCTTCACACGGGATCGAACTCGAGACGGGGTCAAACGTTTCCGGCTCCCTCCTGGCTTAGTAGCACTGGAGGAGGAATCTCTCGACGAGACTCCATGTGAGTCGCTGTTGCCCGATGTACTAGGCACAGCCCTACTAGGACCCGGTAAAGTCGCAACCCCCGTGACACAAGAAGAACCTCCCGACGAGGCTCCTGACTTAGAGGAGGTTGTGGCAGTACGGGGGGATCTCTCGACGAGATACCATGAGAGCGGCTAGTGCCAGACACATTGAGTACAACTCTGCTGGGACCCGGCATGGCCAAAGCCCCAGTGACGTAGGAGGAACTACCTGACGAGGCTCGCTACGGGCGGGTGACCAGTACCCGATGTGGTAGGCGTATCCCCGCTATAACAGTTCAACATTTGCACCTGGTGAAGCAACAGACACCAGGCCACGGCTCGTCCAGGGTGTGGGACTACCCAACCCCCGTCGCGCCGGACCAGGCGAAACCACCGTGCCCATAAACGGACGGTTAGGGTGTCCAGGGGGCTGTCCCCCACTCCCATTAGGGGGTACTTTATTGGAGCTCATACACTAACGAGCTCGTCAGCACTATTACTTAGTCCAAGTATTAATATCCGTAATCGTCGCCTATGAAGTGACAGCTTCGTGGTGATGGAGAGCTGGACGTTTGTTGCTTGCACCGGAGAAAACTCGACGCACACAAAACAAAACTAAAGAAGCGCAATCTGAAGCGATTGCATTCAGTTGTCAAAAAACGCGACGACTGTGTATTTTCCACGCACAAAACGCGCGCAGCTAACGACACAATTTGATGGCAATTTCCTTTATTGTTGTACCCAGGTTGAACCAATGCACTTGTTTTTGTCCGATTTCACGAATTATACGCAGTCCTTTCACGCTATTTCACTGATTCACGAGAAACTTTTCCACGCGCCTTCGCACACACAAAAACATGCGGTGCAGTGCTCCACCGGCTACCTTATCGTAGCAAAATCAATGCAAAATTTGTAGCCCAAAACTTCCTTCAAAATGGTGTTGACTTATCCATTTGAAATGCCAACGATATCAGCAAGCTCTCTAGTTGTTAATCGACGATTTTGGTGCACCAATTCCTTAATTTTCGCGACGTGCTGTTCGTCAGTTGATGTTCTTGGTCGTCTTTGATGTGGTTCGTCTTCAACGCCTTCACGACCCTGTTTGAACATTTTATGCCATTCGTATACTTGTGTTTTAGACATAGCCTGTTCACCGAAGGCTTTTTGTAACATTCTGAGCGTTTCCGCAGCAGAAAAATATCATTTCTAACACCAAATTTAATCGAACGAAAACGAGCGTCACTCTTCAACTAATCATTAACCTAAAATTTAACACAGATGGCAGTAACAGTCCTACCAACTTGAAAATAAAAAGATTTGTGCCCAACGAAATTAGCAGGATATCAGTTTAAATTTATTCCGGGTTATATTTGTACACAGTAGAATAATGAATCGCTTGGTTGCGAGTCGCAATTGCAAATCGCCCTGTCGCAGCCTAGCAAATCGTACCTTTAACAATAATTTTTTATTTTTCTTTCTTTTTTCTGAGGGGGCAAAAACTCCTCTTCCATAGTCCTCCGCGTGGGCGCCCCCTGGAACGGCAGTGGTCACTGACCATTGCCAACCAACGTCAAGCCGCCAGTGATGGCGGTGCGATGATTTGGTTGAGGTACCCCTGTGGTGTGGGGTGTGAAAAAAATACCACGGCCTTTCCCTTTGAGGGCCTGTCGTTAAAACCGACAATCAAAGGACAGGATGTGTATGCCAGCAACTTGCACTATCCGAAATCTTTATATGCTAACGAAACGTCAACTATGCCTCGGATAAGGACTGACTCAACGGTTACGACTTTTAGCTATCGTACAATGACAAAGATTGGATTCTGGAATGTGCGTACTCTCCTGGACAATGGATCAGAAGGTCCCCAGAACGCACGATTTCTTCAATTAGAGAGTGAATTTCTGAGGTACAAATTAAATATCTTAGGAGTTAGTGAGATAAGATGGTGGAACAGCGGAGAATTCATCTCTCCAACGGGCAGCACTGTAATGTTGTACTCCGGTAAAGCTACCGGTAGTCGTCGTGAGTCAGGTGTGGGGCTCCTTTTAACCAGAGCCGCGCGAAACTGTCTCTTATCCTGGGAACCGGTCTCTGACAGGGTCTTGACCGCCACGTTCCGGACCAAAATGAGGAACATCTCAATAATACAATGTTATGCCCCTACTGAACCCGACAATGTCTTGGCAAAAGACTCCTTCTACGAAGAACTAAACGCCGTTCAGAGCAGAACACCTAAAGGTGACATTATAATGGTTATGGGTGATTTGAATGCGTAACTATGGGCTCAGACATGTGATGGGGAGACACGGTCTTGGTGATCGTAATGACAACGGTGAAAGATTTGTAGAGTTCTGCAACTTTCACAGTCTCTTCATCGGTGGTACTATGTTTGAGCATAAGGACCACCACAAAATCAGTTGGTCCTCTGTTGATCGGCGCAGAACACAAAATCAGATCGACCATTTTGCCATTAGTAAAAGATTCAAGAGTTGCCTCCTGGACGTGCGAAACAAGAAGGGTGCCGATATTGGGATGGGAAGAGACCATTATCTTATGATCGCTAATGTTCGATTGCGTATTGCAGCCGTGCGCCGCCCCAGCGACGAAAGATCCAGGCCCCGGAAATTCAACACCGCTCGACTAAAAAATCCAGCTGTCTTACAACAATACAATGACCATCTTGCGCAAAAAGCGGCTGAGATAACTAGTCACCCAGATAGTGACATAAACGAAAACTGGGATGCCATAAAAAATGCGTACATTGATAGCGCAAATACCATCCTTGGCCCAAACCCGGATTGCCGGAATAAGCCCTGGATGTCCGACGCTTCATGGCAGCGGATTGTTGAAAGAAAGGAGCTGAAAGTTCGTTTGGCTGCAGCTTCAGACGACAATCGAAGCAGCATCGAACTCCTTTACCGTCAGAAAGCTCGAGAAGTTCAGCGTAGTGTGCGACGCGATAAAAGAGTTTATGCCAATTCTCTTTTAGCGTCAGCAGAAGAAGCCGCTAGAAGTAACAACTTAAACGCCGTATACGGTGTCATCAAGGAGTTTACAGGTGGTCGTAACTCCTGCCAACATCCGGTGAAAGATAGTGATGGAAAGCTACTTATCTTGGAAGAAGATCAAATGAGGCGGTGGAAAGAACACTTCGCCGCGGTCTTGAACCGTGTAACCTCTGGTGAAGTTCCCCCTCATATAGATAATTTAGCTAACCATCAAAATGTGCGTATACGGTCCACTGCCCCGACTAAAGAGGAAATAGTCACTGCAATTATTGCACTAAAACGAGGAAAGGCCGCCGGACTTGACGGCATCCCTGCCGAACTTTATCAAGCAGCGCCAAGCGTAACTGCCGATTTGCTGCACCCACTTGTTGATAAAGCGTGGAATACAGAGACCTTTCCCACTGAGTGGAAGGAAGGTTTGATCATCAAACTTCCAAAGAAGGGTAGCCTCACAGACTGTAATAATTGGAGAGGCATTTGTGTGCTTCCTGCCGTTGCCAAGATAATAGCTAAAATCGTCCTGGGAAGACTAAAGGCCCACTTAGAAAGCACAATTGATGAAGAGCAGGCTGGCTTTCGATCCGGATTCTCTTGTGTCGATCACATTAACACCTTGCGAATCATCATCGAGCAATGCGCTGAATACGATTCTCCGCTTCACTTGCTTTTCATCAATTTCGAAAAGGCTTTCGATAGTGTGAACCGGGATTCTATATGGGCGGCCTTGCGCAGGAGAGGCATCCCTGAGAAGCTTGTGGCTATTATTAAGGCAACCTATGACGGCGCGAAATGTCGCGTTCTGCATAAAGGTAAGGTGTCGGGGGACTTTGAGATTCGCAGTGGAGTTCGGCAGGGGTGCATCCTCTCACCGATCCTATTCCTCATTGTGATCGGCGATGTGTTGCATGCAGCCCTATCCGGACTCGACAGAGGAATTCAATGGACTTTGACATCTTATCTACAACATCTTGACTACGCTGACGACATATGCCTACTCTCCCACAAAATCATGGATCTGTCCGCAATGGCGTTAGATCTCGAGAGGGAGGCAAGCAAGGTTGGGCTAAAGATTAATACCAACAAGACCAAGGTTCTTAGCCCGCCGTTGCGAAAAAGAAATCCGACACCTATTGCCATCAATATTAATGGGCAGCCTGTGGAGAAGGTGGACAACTTCGTCTACCTGGGTAGCATTGTTGCCGAAAATGGTGGTACGGAGCAGGACATCGCTCGTCGTATCAACCAGGCTAAACGCGCATACGGCATGCTGTCCAAAATCTGGCAGAGCAGTTATCTCAGCATCAAGACCAAGCTGGGCCTGTTTCGCTCCCTGGTACTATCAGTGCTTTTGTATGGGAGCAGTACATGGAAAGTTTCCGTAGGAGTTACCAGAAAGCTGCAAGTTTTCGTCAACTCATGTCTTCGTCGAATTTTAAGAATTTTCTGGCCCGAAACAATATCAAATGAAGAGCTAAGTCGGCGTACGGGTCAGATGCCAATCGACGAATTGATACGCAGGCGAAAATGGCAGTGGATAGGTCACACATTGCGGAAGAGTGATAACTGCATTGCTATGCATGCCATGAAATGGAACCCCATTTCCAACCAAGGCCGACCAAGAGGGGGTCCTCGAATCACATGGCGTCGATCTGTGGCAAAGGAGTGTCAGGTACTGGGTAAGTCTTTTGGGGAGTTGCGCCCCAT
The DNA here is from genome assembly GCA_964017055.1 of Chloromyia formosa. Taxonomy (NCBI): domain Eukaryota; kingdom Metazoa; phylum Arthropoda; class Insecta; order Diptera; family Stratiomyidae; genus Chloromyia; species Chloromyia formosa. The sequence continues at coordinate 15,074,310 of OZ024817.1, forward strand.
TGCCCAGAACAGAGTACGATGGCGCGCAGGAGTAGTTGACGCTCTATGCCCCGCTAGGGGTTAAGGCAAAGTAGTAAATATCGATCATATTGCATGTGAAAGTGATAACACATGTGAGATGTGAATCAGATCAATTCATTTCAGAACAGGGGGTAGGTTCGCCGACCTAGGTTTTTGGGCCTAGGTCCGACTTTGTACCGGATCAGGTGCACTTGATTAATTAGCGGATCATGTCATGACTAGTTGTCACAAACTAGTTTTGGAGAATGCAGTTGCCAGCATGCACCTCCGATATATAGTTATATGGATAGGCAAAAATACTTCTCTGCCTGAATTGACGAGGGCAGAGTGGTATCAGTAAAAAGCAAAGTATTTTTCTTTTGAAGTCGAATATATCATGATAGCGTGGATAACCTATTCTGTTTGAATAGGTTAAGCAAACCGCAAAATTAAAACGTACCTAATACCACCTCAAATCCCACAAGAAACGACTTCATGATTCTTGATCGTCTCTTACCATTGCATTTAAGGAAATCCTCATACATTTTCCCCACATATTTCTAATTTATAGCTACTTCGTGATGCCGTTAACAGTTTTCAATCATAAAAGTACGAAGAACCATAGTTATCCATAGTGTTTATAGCCCACAATTATTATCACAATTAATTCGAAAATCTCGAAATGCATCTAAAAGATAGGCATATAAACTACTATCTGGGAAATAATCAGAAATAACCACACAGCGAGGCTGATTATGCATTCTGGTTGCCTACTTCAGGGAATCATTGGTCCAATGTCTGACCGTCGGTCGTCGTGTCGCGTCGTCCCGGCTTCCTGCTCGATTAACCAACCAACTGGAGGCTACTGACAAACCGACCAGCGACCAGGTAGTTTCGTATCAGAATACATCATAAAAAGTTGTTTGCGTTTTCTGTCCAAACTAAACTCTAATCCAAATGCAATTATGGACTTTATAATAATCCATTCACCTGGATTTGAAGAAAATCCAACATGGTGGTGGTGGCGGCAGCGGTTTGATTTTGGGGTACAAGGTATCTTATTCTTTTTTCTACCGACTCTCCCTCAACGGTTTGGTAGTGAAATTTACGAGATCGAGTGTTTTCACAACCTTTTTTTTGGTTCGTTTGCCTGGCCTTTGATAATGTGAAAATGTTGAGGTCGTGTTGGAGTTCGGAGAAAACAGATAGGAAAAAAAGATGTCAGGTTTCGTGTAATATGTTATTGTTACCTGAACCGAAAGTGGAATTGTTGAAGTAATGTAATCCCTTTTGGATGAAAAGGACAGTGAATTCGTGCTAGGTGATATTTTGTATACATGTTGGTTGCTGCAACGTGATGAAAAGATCAACTGAAATGTTGAAATTATGAACAAATTACGAGATCTGTGAACTCTTTTCATTACAAATCAAAAGATATTTCTCCTGGGGCTGGTTTCTAATCGTCTGATTAAACTGCTATCCGGGACACTAAATTAAACCTTAGCGTATGCAACGCTTCAAACATGATAATGCAGTAGAAAGTTCAGCTAATGCAGTAGAAAATCAGCTAATTTTCTTGGCGGAATTCTGTCGCCTGTTCTATACTATTCTACGTCTGTACCGTCTCTCAGCAATTATTTCCGGCTGAGTTGGTTTCAAATCTTCTTCCATCGAATGAATTTCGAGATCTCTGCTTTTTGTGACCAGTTTAATTGGCTGCGTTCCTGCGAAGGAATCAGGTTTTGGCATTTCTCGAATTCTCCTCCATATGCTTTCCCCTCCGCTAAAATTTGTACGGGTAACTGTCATGAAAATATTCCCCTCTGGATATGAGAAGTATTCTGATTCGGAGTGGAACATTTTCATGACATGTTTCTCGGCAATTCGCCCTTGTATTTGTATACGGAGTCCGAAATTCGCCCCTCACGTGGCGACTTATCTGTATGGTGGCTGTTTGAGTTCGCTCGTCACTTAATGCAGGCCGTTCGATTCAGAGATCAACCCTGTTGGGTAGTCTTGAACGCGGCTATTGAAAGGTTAAGTTAGGCCTGGATAGCGGCAAGGGGTGTAGCTGCGGTCCAGCTTAGATTTCAGACACTATTATCGTCATTTTTGGGCATCTTAAGTTGGCTTTACTGACCGCTGCCAACTTTATTTTAGTTTTGAAGAAAATTAAGGGCATGGCGACGTTGCTGTTGGTCTGCTACGTCGCGTCAATTACTCCTCTCTTCAAACGAACTCATTAGTTGAAAAGTGGCGATTTATTTCTCAGCATAGTCTCCTTTTAGCTCGATACACTTGACCCAGCGATGCTCCAACTTCTTTAACCCGTCTGAAAAATACGTTTTCTCGAGGTCTGCAAAGTAGGCCTCCGTGGCGGCAATGACCTCCTCATTCGACTCAAATTCCTGCCCGGCGAGTGACTTTTTCAAGTTTGGAAACAAAGAGAAGTCGCACGGGGCCAAGTCTGGAGAATACGGTGGATGGGGCAGCAGTTCGTAGCCCAATTCGACCAATTTGGCCGTGGTGGAAGAGCAGTTTTTTCTTCGCCAAATGGGGCCGTTTTTTCTGCAATTAGGCGTCGAATCGGCCCAATAATTCGGCATAGTAGAGCCCTGTGATCGTTTTACCCTTCTCCACCTTGTGAATCCCAGAAAACGGTGGCCATCACCTTTCCAACCGATAGGACAGTTTTCGCCTTTTTCGGAGCTTGGGTGAAGTCCACTGTTTCGACTGTTCCTTGGTCTCTGGCGTGTACCAGTGAATCCATGTTTCGTCGACGGTCACGAAACGACACAGAAACTCCTTCGGATTGCGCTTAAACAGAGTCAAACACTGCTCTGAAGTGGTCTCACGGTTGCGCTTGTTGTCCGGAGTGAGCAAACGCGGCACCCATCGCGCCGACAGCTTTCTTATGTCCAAAATTTCATGCAGGATATGACCCACGCGGTCTTTTGAGATGCCTACTGTCTCAGCTATCTCGCGCACCTTCAATCGGCGGTCTGCTCATTCGAGATCGTGGATTCTTGTCACGCTATCCTCCGTGGTAGCCGTTTTCGGGGCACCTGGGCGTGGCTCATCAAAAACCGACGTGCGATCACGTTGAAACTCGTTAAACCAATTTTTGACGGTCGCCATCGAAGGAGAAGAGTCACCGTACACAGCATCCAAGCGTTCTTTGATTTCGCTGCGCGATTTCCCTTCCAAAGACAAAAATCGAATCACCGACCGATATGGCTCTTTTTTCCCATTTTTCTAAAATCCGCGAACATGCCTGCTTCCACACGCGGTCAAAACAAAACTACGAGTTCGATTCGGCTGAAATTTCGACAGTAGCCGTCTACGAGAAGGTACTACACGATAGTAAATTTCTCTCGCGATAGTGGCGCCATCGGGCGGTGAGGCTAAGTACTTATCGGACCGCCCTCGTAGTTCGCGATTAGCGATGAAGCCATAGAGTACGGAGCACTATTTGGGTTTCGATCGTCGTCTGCAATCGATGCAGAGTCGTGTCTGGCAAGTCGAAGCTTTAGAGACGGTGCAGACATTGAATAGAATGGTACCGACGGCAGAATTCCGCCAAGAAAAACAGCTGATTTTTCTACAGCAGCTTTGTTATATTTCGAGTATTGCAATGCGTTGCCCACTTGGTTATTTAATCGTCAGTTTGTCGATTCGATAGATTAATCTCCCGGTTAGTTAATCGACAGTTTAACCGCATATTAAAAAACCAGCCCTTCATCTTTATTTTCAAGGGTTTTCCGTCCTTACTGGATCGATGTTGAAATGGAATAAAACAAGCTGTGTGTGATGTACCAACGAAATTCTGTTTTTAATTGAAAGGCCCATGTATGCCATTATTTTATAGAATATGACACGCAGCTTCGCACGGTAGCACGAATCCGAGAGTTCCAGTTTTCAATGACTCTGCCGCATAGATCCGACTGAATTCGATCGATGGTCTGCGTTACGTTGACTTTGAGGGCATCGATCGATTGCGGCTTATTGGCATAGACCTGCAACTTCACAAAACCTCACAGCAGAAGTCTAGCGGGGCCAATTCACGTTACCTCCGCGAGAGATAACCATACCCTTAAATCGTTCATGCATGTAGCGCCGTCCTGCTGGAACCACATGTCGTCCACGTTCGTATCGTTCGATTCGGGCCAAAAGAAATTGGTTATCATCAATCTGTAGCGCACGCCGTTGACGGTGTGCGCTACATCCAACGTCGTTTTCGAAGAAGTACGGACCAATGACGTTGCCAACCCAAAATCCGCACCAAACAGTAACCTTTTGTGGATGCAATGACATCTGGTGAACCTCGTGTCAGTTGGCGTCGTCTCATATACGGCAATTTTGCTTACTAACATAGCCATTAATCTAAAAATGCGCCTCGTCGCTAAAGATGATTTTTCGGCCAGAATTAGAGTCCTCTTCCAAACGCTCTTCCATCCAGAACAAACGGCGTTGTCTATGGTCATTGGTGGGGGCGACCGGTAGCGCAGTGTGTTGAAGCATCAGTCTCATGTTTGACTACCGGCGTTTCGAGTTCGAATCCCGTCCACGACGACGTTCGTGGCCATGGATGTGCAGGAGGTGCATGCTGGCAACTGCCAGCTGGGCCACATGGAACAGTTGACGCGCTATGCCCCACAAGGGGTTACGGCAATTGAGTATGTATGGTCATTAACTTTATCTCTTGGGTCAGTTGGATCTTGTACGACACAAATTCGCCAAGTTGAAGTCTGCGTAGGCCGAGTTCTTGTCGACGGCGAAGAATTGACTGCCTCGGGTTCTCCTGCATACTTTCACGGAAAGCGGCGATGTTCTCGGCCGATCTGGCGTTCCTTTGACGAAACTGGTATTGGCTAATTGTTTACCGAATCGGTCGTCTTAAATTTGGCCATCAATCGTCGGAGAGTTGACTTTGAAGGGCCACCGCGTCTACCGTAAAATAATACATAATACAATAATACAGTTCCACTTAGACCACTTAGCTCCTAAATAGTAAAGTCTATCGGGTGACGAAACCAGCTCAAGCACTAAGTGAATTGGCTTAGTCTGAAAATTTTTTGGGTGCGGATCATAGCTAAGTGGTGTTGTTGACTGCTTAGCAATGGCACACTCCACATTTATCCTTTAAAAAAAATATAAAAATGCGCTTATGCGTGACAAATGGGTGATAGGTTTCACACTTATATCTGGGTTCGTGAGAAAATTTCAATGATTTTACCATGGGGTCATAAATGAAAAAAAGGTTAAGAAGCCCTGGACTAAACCATGAATGTTGAAAACTTTTTTTTATGAATAATCAAACAATATTAACCCGTTTAGCATACACTGTGGCAGCTCAATGCCCTGCAGCGCAACAGAAGCAACCTAAATGTAACACTTACTCGCATCCGTTCCAAGTCCTTCTCCTGAGGCTTCTCCCCATCCCTCTCCTACTAATATAGCAGATGCCAAAGTAATACAAATTTATGAACAAGACACCCCCGAAAACATCGGGATCGACAGAAAAAAAAAAACAAAACAAAAAAACACGTGAAAATGTTGCAAATTAAATGAATCACGTCCTCAAACATTTGTGGTTGCCTTCACACAATTGTCGGGGATGTTTTTGTTCGACATCCTCGCTTCCTCCTGGCGTAGCAGCAGGCAATGCACTCTACGCTAGAGCTGAACTGCAGACTCTCTAAACTTCACCATTTCTCGCAAAAGTTTCCCTTTTTATCCTCGGTGAACCAACTGTTTTTCGGAAGCGCATTACTACAGTTTTCCAGCTTTTCGGTTGTTGCCTCGAGATGGAACTAGCTAAAAAAAGAAGAGAATAAGGGGGAACGATGACGACGACGACAACGACTGCATGACAGGATAATTAAACGATTTCTGGGAAATTGAAAATGTACTACTACTCCGAACGCTGCATGAGAAGGCTCAGTTGGAGCAACGTGACACTGTCGGTTGAGTCGAGGAAGAGGACGAAAGTCACAAAGCTGCTTAGCTTCAAGTTGACATCGACATGTCTCCATCACGTCATAGTCTTGGCGGATGTGACAATGGCGCGACCATCAGGTGAGAGGATTCAATTGCAACGGAAAAATCTGGGAAAAATTGATCGGCTTGGTTAATTTCAATCCCATTAGTAGCCGAACGATTGTGCCCTTTGGGATTGGACGTTTTTTTTTTGTCAGCCTGGGATTTATTACAGAACGAGTTTAGGACAGGTGCAAAGTAACAGGTCAACGGGTATAGTGTTAAGTGGCATGACAGGTAAATCTGGTGGAAAATGGGGAAGAGCTTAACACTGTCGATGGAAATTGATGGCACTTGTGTAGACTAAAATTTTCAGACAATTTTCGGAAATTGCGAGATAGAGCCTACTAAGGAACCGCTGATCGCTCAGTTCTATACTTGGCCCAATATATCTCTGAAGACTTATTTATATATTTATATTATATTTACATATTATTATCTCCTCCCGAAAACTTTAACCTGTTTTTGTCAGGATGCCTGTTGCACCCTTAAGTCAAGCTAAGGTGTTGTAAAAGAGCAGGGAACATTCCATAGGTAATTTAAGTGGGTCAAAAGTACCCAGTGTACCGTGTCATAAGTAAATAAATAAATAATAAAATTTCGTGGCTAGCCAGTCAAAAGGACTTTCTCTATGTCATGTGTCTGAGTCAAATTGGTTGTTACTATCTTCTACGATCCTACTCAATTGCCCTAAGTCCTTGTGGGACATAGCGCGTCAACTGTTTCATGTGGTCCAGTTGACGTTTCCTTGGCATAAACTGGTTTCGGAGAATACAGTTGCCAGCATGCACCTCCTGCACGTCGATCCTGTCTACGATCCTGCATCCTGGGAAATGTGTATCAAAGATTAGTTTTTTTTGTATTTTACGGTAATACTGCCATTCGTTCTTTTAAGAGTATGTACCTATACTAACAAGATCAATGCTTCTCTTTGATAAAACGCAATGTAGTCTTACTGCTTGTTGGTGTAGTTGACATTAGTACAGAAACTTAACCAGCTGCGTCTTGGCAGACTTTTAGTCTCTTTCCTAAGTCGAGAAAGCTCAGGGTCCATAATTTTGTTGTTAATTGCCTTGACCCCTCCAGGGACATGGGCGTATTTTTATGCGTTGTTGACACTTCGCAAGCATATCTATTGTACTTTTCGGACGTGAAGTTGTTAGTATGCACATCCTATCCGCGCCATCTGACAAGCTCGGAGCGCAGTGAGAGTACCACCTGGGTACCACAGGCAGTTTTTGTTTGTGCCGAGGATCGAACCTCCATTATCTAAACTGTAGATCCTATAGCGGTGACCGAACGAACACGGCCACCGAGCGCGTCAAAGTTCAAAGGGTTCCATCATGAAACTCTACTAATGTCTTTAATAGTTCTCAACGGACAATTTTCCTCACATGAGCGTGTCCGACCGATCCCTCGAAAACCAAAGCCCAGACCAAGATAATTGATAGTACAATACAACAATATAATATCCTGAAATTTTAAATTACAAGTATCAAGGGTTATCTGTCCCTTACAGGCTACTTACGATTTTAGCTCCAACGGCTATGACGTGAGGGTGTTCGCGTGACAATGAATGCGTGATTTTAAGAGCTGCATCACTTTACGAACCCCATTCCACAGATGGTCAAACCTTCCATTTCCGAAATTCGAGCTAGGTGTTTTTTTTTATAGTAACGATGTCTTGCTCGTCGACAGAGCGAACTACAGCACTGTTAACATTCAGGCTGTGCCACCAAAAAACAGTCCAAGCGATTGTAACAAGTCTTTCCCGGAACGAGGTGGTGTAGTTTTCCCAATCAGTTTGCTGCGGAATTCTTCTAACACGCATCTCTGAAGCTAAAGAATCCACTTTGGAACGTATATGATTGTGATCAGAAGGCAAGGGTTCGTTCGAAACATGCCAACCCAAAAGTGCTGCCCGTGACCTCAAGACACTCCAACCGCTGCCATCTTTACTAACAAGCCGGACTGTCAAAGCAATGACGTCATGACAAGCAGTGAACCATATGTAAACAAAGTGAAGAACGCGTGCGGTCGAACTCTTGAATTTTCGCGATTTTCGTGCGTAAAAATGAGTTTAAAGTCGCGATTTTAAGTGCAGTTGAAACTAGTGCTTGTCAGTGACATGTGAAAGTGAAAAAAAACGCAAGGTAACTTGAACTGCTCGAAAGTGCGTGAGGCATATGTAAGTGTGGTTATGAAAGTGCGGAACGGGATACTTCGCATTTTTCATTAATTTTCCGGCAATTTGGCTAACGTGAATGGTGCAGCACTACTCTGGGACTAATCTTCGGGCCGATGAATACAGCGGAAACTCCCGGAAGTACCCCAAAAAGTGACTGTAAAGTAGTTGTTAAATGACAACATTTCAGGGAATTTCCGGCCTTTTCATCGGAATTTATAGGATAAGTATACGTTTTTTTTTTGTTGTGCTAATATTTTAGTAGAGTGAAGCGCCCGGAAATGCGGATCTTGATCACAACGTTGACGAACCGGACGAAAGTTTCACCGCCAGGCATCTAGTCCTGTCAGCTGGGGGGAAACTTTCGTCTGTCTCGTCAACAACGAGTTCAAGACCCGCATTTTCGGGCGCATCAATCCGTTAAAATATTAGCACAAAGAAAACCTATACTTACCCTATGAATTCCGATGAAAAGGCCGGAAATTATCTGTTGTCATTTGACAACCACTTTACAGTCACTTTTTGGGGCACTTTCGGGAGTCTCCGCTGAATTCACCGGCCCGAAGATTAGTCCCAGGGTAGTGCTGCACCATTCACATTAGCCAAATTGCCGGAAAATTAATGAAAAATGCGAAATTTCCCGTTTCGCATTTTCATAACCTCGCACTTTTTAACAGTCCGTTTTGCTCGGTATTTCACGGCACTTTACGTTTTTTCTCACTTCCACACGTCACTGATAACCACTACTTTTATTTGCACTTGAAATCGCAACACTAACCTCAATTTTACGGACGAAAATCGCGTAATTTCACCGAACGACCGCACGCGTCTCAATATGATTGACTGCTTGTCATGTCGTCGGTGCTTCGACAATCAGCTGACACTCCGTCCTGTTAGTAAAGATGGCAGTGCTCTAACGATGAAGACAATGGCTGCATTTTGGCGAGCGGATCAGGAACAGACTTCTCCTCCATATGCTTTCCTCTCCGGTAAAATATATGTACGGACAACTGTCAATATTTGCATCTGAAAATGTTCCCCTCCGTATCTGATCCAAATACCGGCAGTTGTCCGTACATATTTTACCGGAGGGGAATTACAACATAAACGCAAAACACGGCCGCGTGCCATGACGTCCTGACCTCGATTGACTACTGTCAGCGAGTTACCAGATGAATGCCCTTTACCGACCTTTACATGGTCGCTACAGTACTCCCCCCGGAGTGACATTGCCGACCTGGGCAATGTTCGATTCCGGATTGTCGTTGATGATGATGGCGGCGGCTGACAGTGATGGCGACGACTGATGATGATGGCGATGACTGATGATGATGGCGATGACTGATGATGATGGCGACGAGTGATTATGATTGAGCAGCTCATAATGGCGGTACAGCGCCTCAACATACCGTAAGCGGGCTGCGGGGTTGCAGGGGCTCGGCGTGTCGTAAGCGAGCTGCGGCGGTGCAGCAGCTTGACGTGTCGGGAGCGGTTTGGGCAGCAGATCGACGTGCCGTGAGCGGGTTGGGTAGCAGTGAGAGGCCTGCGGAGTTGCAGGTGCTCGGCATGTCGGGCTGCATCGTTGCGATTCGCTGCAGTGCGGCAGGTATGACTGCAGTGTCACACAAATGCAGCACTCAAAAACTAAACCGCGTGGTAACACGATAATTAGTAACTGTGGTGTGTCGATGAGGGCCACGAGGCGCCAGGCGTGTTGGGCGGGAGGTGGTGCGTGACGTCGTGCATGTCGAGCGAGCGAAGCGCAGTTCGTGTTGGGCGAGGGTATGTGCCGGCGCGCCGATGTTGTTGGGGCGCTATTTTGTGACCCGGGATACAACATAATCCCGGGAAGTCGAGGTCGGTGGTCGGGGCGCCGTGATGTGCTACTGCGGGTGGCGCAGTCGCTTCTTGTGCTGGGATGCAGTGTTCGAGCGCTCCGTGTGTTGAGGCGCAGCGTGCAGAAGCTCCGTTTGCTGATGCGCAGTTTCCAGGCTCACTGATGCTGCTACGCAGTTTACGTGCACACGGATACTGGTGCTGCTGACACGCGAGAGAAATTGCCGCGACCGCATGTTGGAACATTTTTATCGCAGATAATGCGAAACGTGATACACCTACGCGCGCGCGGTATTCGATAACGGGGTCATCAATATAGCTAGTGATCTTTTTATTGAGTTCCCAAAGTCGCGGGTCACCAATATAGCGAAATGAATAGTCTGTACGCTCGTTCCTATGTCTTGTGGGAACGATTCAAATGCTCGTGAATTCATGTTGGCCATGTTAGAACAGAAAGGTATCTTTTTGTTGTTGGTGCTTTTCAATGCAATTTTTCAAAGTTGAGTGCTTGGCTCAACATTCACGTGTAAACGAAGCATTAGCTTCCTGCCAAAGATAAGACCGAGAAATTTAGCTTTACCAGTTGAGTTCTCTCCAGCGTTGGGGTTTCGATTGAGGGATCGTATGTTTTCTAGTGAAAAGCACTAGCTTCGTCTTATTCGAGTTAGCCTTAACGCCGCACCGATTTGCCCACTCTGTTAGCAGCACACGGCTGAGGGTATCAGGAAACGTGCCCGTGGCAACGATTGCGATGTCGTCTGCGTAAGCAATGACATTACACTAAATCTTCGTCAGATCCAAGAGCAGTCTTCCAGAGAAGGGGAGACAATATGCCCCTGCCCTGCGGGATGACCCCTGAGTTGGGAAGTATTCCATTCAAAACTTTCCTGCTTACCATGTCATGATCAGTGCGCTCATTATGAAGGACTGGATTGAAGTCATCATGACCATGGTACTAGGTTAGGTTATTTTAAAGGGCTGCCATGATTATCCACAGCACACATAGACCACATCTGGGTCCGTTGTGTTACCACACGGGATACAGCAATCCCTGACCATCCTATACCTCGAACCAACCTGAGCACCCAATAAAACGTTGTAACTGACCAACGTGAACGTTTACCAAGTCCGCCAACTCGTTAATATAGTAAGAGCCAAGAATTAACCTCCTCAGACTCGCCAAGCCTGAGCATCCACAAAGAAGATGGAAGCTATGTACTTTCCTCCTACTCCTCATCACCACAACTTCTACAAATGTAGTTATACGGCAGCCTAAGCCTCCTGGCGTGCTCTCCCATTGGACAATGCCCAGTGATGACCCCAACGACAGCACCGATATGTTGTCTCCTCAACGACAGCAACTTAGCAGAGCGACCCAAGCCCAACCTGGGCCACATCTGTTTAGTGAAATTACATGTGCCGCTGCTCAGCCATCTCGACTTAGTCCTGCTGACCGCAGCCTGCATAATGGCGAATTTGCATGAGTCGGACGGCATTTTAACCGTGCAGCGAGTACTTTCAGCTTCAGCCGTTTTACCCCGACGAGCCAATTCGTCAGCTCTAGAATTGCCAACGAGTTCATTGTGACCTGGAATCCAGCACACAGCAATGTCGAAGAAGCTACACAACTCCGTTAGCGATATACGGCACTCCAACACAATCCTCGAGGTAGTAAGTGCGGACTCTAGCGATCTAATCGCAGCTTGGCTGTTTGTTAAAATCACAATGTTCCTGACAAATAGCACATGACGCCCCAGCCAGGCCAACGCTTCCCAAATGGTGCTAGCCGTGTATGTACTTTCGAAGCGTATGACGAATCGATAACACTCACGACCTGCTACATAAACTACATCGACGAATTCATTAAGCCTAGTTGATGGAAGTTATTGACGAATTCAATTCAGCCCGTAGCTGATGAAACACTTGATGAGTATCATGGATCAATTCATCAAGCCGTAGCTAATGAAAAGGTTAGTGAAGATCATAGACAAATTCATCAGGCCGTCATTAGCAAAGTCGTCAAGGTGGAAAAAAAATTTGCTCGTGGCAGAACATGAACCCGCGACAGTACGAATATGAGATCAACTCTCTATCTGTTAGAACTAGTAGTTCTATAATAATTAATTGATAGAGAGTAGCAGTAGTTCTAATGGATAGGGAGTTGATATTGTGGCGGTAACACCGCCAATAACGACAGTGGCACGTACATCGCCAGCAACAGCACAGCGATAAGTAAAAGAAAGAGTACTTCACTCGATGCCGGACAGTACGGACCGTCTACGAAAGCACATCGTGCTTGAATTATAACTTAAACTTTTTGTATAATTTTAAATTATGAGACTACTAATAAAAATCACGTTTGTTTCAAACCCGTGAAGAATTGTGTTTAGTTTTTAGTGGAGAAGGATTCCTTCCGACCCACAATATCATAGTCGTACTGTTGCGGGTTCAAGTTCTGCCGCAAGCGAATATTTTTTTCCACCAGCTGCCTTCTTCTGAAGCAGAGCAGATATCAAAGCCCCCGATGAATGCCTCAATGAACAATGGAAAAAAGTCATCAACTATTTACGTGATGACAGCCTGATGAGTTTATCATAACGACTCTCATCAAATTTCACCATCTACGGCATGATGAATTCGTGACAGTTCGTGAGTGGTAATGTATCTTCTCGTAAAAGGCGAGTAATTCAACAATGCGAAACAAGTGGGCATGTGTATGACTAGTAATATCTTCGCATAATTTTGTTTCCTCCGCTACTCCTCCGCGAAAAAGTGACCAACTGATGTGCGATGGTTAGCACAGGGACGTTACCTTAAACAGGACATTACAATTTCACCTTAGGGTACAAGTCGAAAAATCAGCGCTATCATTAAAGCAGCAAATTAAAACTATTGTACATAGTTGTGTTACCAAAACCCCCAGAAAATGTCAGCTGCTAAGGAAATATCACGAAAATTATACGAGAACTGAAAACAACCCCTTCATGGTCAAGCATCCATCTTTCAGGCTTACCCATGTGAATTGACAGAAAGAGAATTTTAGCGACCTGAAAATTTCGCTTTGGCTCGCAACCCACAGTTGAAGGAACGATGACGTAGTTTGCAGTGGGTTTTCAGCATAGCACCCACACACACACAAAGGGTGGAGCTTGGCCCTGTAGTTCCTTTAACAAGCGATTATTTCGCAAACGCCTCTCCTGGGGCGAAGTACCATAATTTTGTTCTTTTTTTTTGTAATTCCACACACAGTTGATGAACTTGACGACCAATTAACCTACTCAGGTTAACCATTTCCAGTTCTACCTGTTCTGGTGGAACGTACGAAAGCATTTTATTACTGCGGCGCGTTGTTTCCATTTTACGTTTAATGCACTAGCTATTTTTTTCCTGTCAATTTCAGCTCCTCCTGTGATGATAATCGTATTCAGCTGCTTTTACCTTTAAACAAAATGCGAAGAGATTTTTTTTTTTAAATCGACTTTTGATTTTTTTTTCTGTTCTCGCTCGCCCATTTGATTGTGTTTATGTTGTTATTATCGAAGAAGAAATTTGCAAATCAAATGATCCGACTTTTTTATGTCCTGTTATAGCTCACGAACTGAGGTGAATGTTTAAGTAGGTCGCCACCGCACGCCATTTATACGTGAATACGTGCGCGGGGATGAATGTGCACGACATTTTTATGCGGGTGCGCGCCGGTGTTGCTATTCATCCATTCGATTATTATACCACACCTTTGATTGTGTGTAATTGATGTATTTTTTTATCGGCCAATGTTCTATTCACCTTTTCTAAACAATATCCTATACAATGCCAAGATACTTGCGCATACATTAATGTATGCAATGGACTCGTATAATAAAACAGAAAAATAAATTGAAAAGTTAGAGGAAAAAAATAAAGATTTAACAATGCAAAACATTTGTTACTTTTATTGCTTCGCAACGATGTGACTGTTTTTATAAAAGCGGATGATGTTGGTGATAAGAGCTGCAATTATGGAAAGAATTCTGCGGAATTTGGTTAAATCATAGGATGCATTTGCATTTGTCATATCAACGTTCTGGGGAAATTTCGTCACATGTTTATACCATTCACAGGCGAAGCCTGTTCACTTTTCCGAACAAGATTTCCGGAGCGTCTGTGACGAAGGGCTTATTCAGACAATCCCGAAGTCCAAGCTTGTTTAGTTTTTCCGCAGAGTCCGAAGCGTATATACCCTAGACTTGTGCAGACCTAGTGGTGACACTAAAATTTCAAATATGCAACAGCCATTTGCATTGAAAGTGTGTTTCCTGTATAGTCGGTTCAGTGGGCGCCAAATGAGGGGAGTGAGGTATTTTTACCACAACTTTATAGGATAGATAGGATCTTACCCATTCCGAAAATTAGCAAAGTAACCCACACAACAAACATTTGATCGAAATTTCCTGTCGCTAGCTTCAAACCATGGAAAGTTACCGTATACATATTTGTGATATCATTTGCAGGTAGGTAAGGAGGTAGGCGTCTTTTTGGCTCGATCATACCCATTTTAAACACCAACCAACTGGATTCTTTTACATATATTTGGCCAAAATTTTAACTCCCTAGCTTTATTCTATCGAATGTTATCGCCTATTCGAAATATCATTTGTAGGGAAGGAAGGGGCTGCTTTTGTTGGATCTAGCCTATTTTCAGTAGCAACTAACTAGATCATACTACATACCAACATCATCATCACTGTGGCGCGACAGCCCGACGTCGGGCCTTGGCCGCCTGGATCATTGTCCTCCAATTATCTCAGTCACGTGACCGCGTCCTCCAATTTTGGGAGCCCAGCAGCTGCGCGGCGTCCACACCTACTGAGCTCTCCCAACGAGATCTCGGTCGTCCTCGCAGTCTCGCTCCGTCGACTCGTTCTGCATTCATTACTCTTTTAGGCATGCGATCATCGTCCATTCTTTGTACATGCCCTGCCCATTGAAGTCGTTGTAGTTTGACGATTTTCGAGACTTGCAACTCATCGTACATTTCATACAACTCATGGTTGTACCGGATGCGCCATCCATCTCGATCGCAAACAGCCCGAAAATTCGCCGTAGAACCTTACGTTCAAAAGTGTCTAGCATGTTTTCGGAGGCTTGAGTTAGGGTCCATGCTTCGCAGCCATAGCATAGCACTGGTCGTATAATGGTTTTGTACACGCGGAGCTTCGTGTTTCTGTGCACATGCTTCGATTTCATTATGGGGAGAACCGAGAAAAAAGTCTTATTAACTGTATCCGTCGCTTGATTCCGTCAGTTTCGTTGGCGTCCCTTGACAAGTTACAACCCAGGTAAATGAAGTTGTTCACGAACTCGATGTTGAGGTCCCCCACATTGATGCTCGGTTGTGCAGGTGTCCTTGTCACCGATTGCATCATTATTTTAGTTTTACCCTCGTTAATACGTAATCCAACTTCCTTTGCAGCGGTATCGAGCGTATGCAGAAGTTCTTCTGCATCAGCCAATCTTCGGGACATGATGTTGATGTCGTCGGCGTACGCTGCTAATTGTGTCGACTTGATGAGCAGCGTCTTGCTGTTGTCCATATTCATGGCCCGAATAACGTATTCCAGTGCTAGGTTGAAGAGCGTCAGTGCCAGTCCATCGCCCTGTTTCAAACCAGTGCGTGTTTCAAATAGATCAGTAAGTCTATTCTGAATCCTGACTTGTGAGACGGAGTTGGTCATCGTCATCTTTATCAGTCGCACTAATTTTGCTGCTATACCAAATTGCAGCATGATGTTGTACAGTACTCCACGATCGATACTGTCGTATGCCTGCTTGAAGTCGACAAAGATTTGGTATACGTTTACGTTGTATTCCCAGCACCTCTGGAGTATCAGTTTGACTGAGAAGAGCTCGGTTGTGGAGCGACCAGGTCTGAAACCGCTTTGATATTCGCCAATGACTCGTTCTGCGTACGGTTTTATTCTATTTTCCAGAATTTTCGTCAAAATTTTATAGGACGTACAAACTAGTGAAATGCCCCTGTAATTCTCACTCCGCAGTTTATCTCCCTTTTTATGAATTGGACAGATGATGCTTCTGCGCCAATCGTCTGGGATCTCCTCGATCTCCCATACTCGCAGGAGTAATTGATGTATGGCATCAACTAGACTCGTTCCACCGAATTTTAGCAGTTCAGCTGGAATCTCGTCAGCGCCCGGCGCTTTATTTCGTTTTAGTGGCCGCAAGGCGAGATCAACTTCCTCTACTGTCGGGGGTTGAATGGGTGGGCCTAGATCAACAATATCGTCGAGAGCTTCCTGTGTGGGGATGTTAGATGGTCGGTTTAGAAGCTCTTCAAAATAAGAGGCCCATCGTTTGTTAATACCATCGGTGTCGCTGATGATGTTTCCATCCTTGTCCTTACAAAGGCTAGTCCTGGGTTGGTAGCCGTTCTTAATTGCATTTACTAGTTTGTACGCTTGTCTGGTGTTCCTATTAGCTAAGTTTTCGTTTATGTTCAGGAACTGCTCGTCAAAGTATTTACGTTTCTTACGTCTAATTATTCTATTCGATATTCGCCGTAGCTCGTCATATTTTTCTCTTCTGGCTCTGGCTCCTCGTTGAATCCATTGTCTGTAGGCCTCGTTTTTCGCGTCAAGTGAAATTTTGCATTCTTCGTCGAACCAGTCATTTCGCGCTCGCCGGGCTTTATATCCCACGACCTTCTCTGCGACATCCTTGATGGTACCCTTGAGCTCTTCCCAGAGCCCATGGACGCCTGTGTTGCTGATGTTGTGTAGCATAGGTGATAGTTTTTCCTCAAGGGCGGTAGTATACGCCACCGCTGTAGCATCACTCAAAAGCTTATCAACCGCAAAGATTTTGGGAGGGCTGATTCTTGATTGGTGCACTGAGGAAATTCTACATCTGTAGGTCGTCTTCACCAAGTGATGATCTGAGTCGCAGTTTGCTCCTTGATAGGAGCGGACATCCATGACACTAGACGCCCATCTCCTGCAAATGAGGACGTGGTCAATTTGGTTGACGGTATGTGCATCTGGAGACTTCCAGGTCTGCTTGTGAATGCGTCGATGCGGGAAACACGTAGAGCTTACGACTAGATTCCTGCTGCAGGCGAAGTCGATAAGTCGCTGGCCGTTATCGTTACATTCTTCATGGAGGCTGTGGCCTCCAGTGGTCCCCCGGTGCCAACTTTCATTTCCGACTTTCGCGTTAAAGTCTCCCAGCAGCAATTTGACGTCGTTTGTTGGAAGTGAGTCGAAGAGAGTTTCAAGGCGGGCGTAGAACTCGTCTTTTACTGCGTCTTCTTTTACTTCAGTGGGGGCATGCACATTGATGAGCCAGAGATTGAAGAATCAAGTCTTGATGCGAATCGCACACAGCCGTTCATTTATGGGTTTGAAGTCAGTAATATGCGGTTTGAGGTGATTGTTCACTATAAATGCTACTCCAAACTCCTTGCGGCCCGATGGTTTGCCACTTGTAAAAATTGTGTGCGATTTCGTGTCATTGATCTCGCTGCCAAGCCAATTTGTTTCCTGGACTGCAGTTATGCTCAGTTTGTACTTTTCGACCTGTTGAAGGAGGGCCTTTTCGGCCCCCGGTTTGTTCAGGGAGCGTACATTCCAGGATCCGAAAGAATAATCCTTTATTCGTTTGCGTGGTCGTCGTTGTTGATCCGTCCAATCCGAGGCTTTTGTTCCAGGTTTCTTGACATGGAGTGGTTTTTGCAAGAACGAGTTGTCAGCACGTCGCTTAACCCCATTCAGGGGATGGCCTCGGAAATAGCTGCTTCAGATGGTTTAATAAACGTGCTGGAGCCCACACAACTATGTAGCAGGTCCAAGTACGCAAGTCATTCCATCCTACTAGACCTGAGACGCTTAGGTACATACCAACATCCTACCAAATTTTCAACTCGCTAGTGTCATTCTATCGAAAGTTATCTTAGTCAAATGAATATTTCATTTTTTTGACATTTGTAGGGGAGGTAGGCGTTCCTTTGGTCTGATTAGTTTAATTTTTAGTGTAGTGAACATGGATTGGGGTGACAAAGAAAATAGAATTGCTGTGACTGCACTTCATAAAGTAGGAATGCAACCAAGTGATATTTTTAAGACTCTGCATACCCTTGGTATAAGCCGAATGTTTGTATATCGGGCTATTGAAAGGTTTAATGATACGTCTGGAGTAAGTGACCGTGAAAGAAGTGGCCGTCCGCGAACACCTCAAGCGGTTAAAGCCGTGCGCGAGAGAATTCGCCGTAATCCTCTTCGGAAACAAAAAAATTTATCGCGTGAGATGAAAATACCCCAAAGAACAATTTCACGTATCATCAAAAGTGACTTGGGGTTGGGTGCTTATCGTAGATCTACCGGGCATTTACTAACAGATTCGTTAAAAAAAAATAGAGTGGAAAAATCAAAACGATTACTTTGCCGGCACGCAAACCAAGAACACCGTAAAATTTTGTTTACGGGCGAAAAAATTTTTACTGTCGAAGAAACATTTAATAAACAAAACGATAGGGTTTATGCTCGCAGTGCCAGAGAAGCTTCTCAAGTTGCCCAAAAGGTTCAAAGAGGTCATCATCCAGCCTCAGTAATGGTTTGGTGGGGTGTTAGCTACAACGGGGTGACAAAGTTGCATTTTTGTGAGAAGGGCGTCAAAACGTCTGCCAAAATTTATCAAGAAAGTGTCCTTGAAAGTGTAATGAAACCTCTCAACACGTCATTATTCAAAAATCAGCCTTGGATTTTCCAGCAAGATTCTGCACCAGGTCATAAGGCGAAGTCAACCCAAAAATGGCTTGAAGAAAATGTTCCAGATTTTATTAAAGCTGAAGATTGGCCTTCCTCTAGCCCAGACCTGAATCCGCTGGATTACGAATTATGGTCTGTCTTAGAGCAAATGATGTGCTCTAAAAGACATTCTAATATCGAATCCTTAAAGAAGTCTCTTACACATGCAGTCGCCAACTCTCCGATTGAAGTCGTGCGTGCTTCCATAGATAAGTGGCCAGCTCGATTAAAGGCTTGTGTAAAGGTAAAAGGCAATCACTTCGAATAACTTGTTGCAATTTTCGGTGTTGACAATGCATTTAATAAATAAACAATGATTTCTTAACATATAACACCTCTTTTATTGAACAGTGCTTCAAAAAGTTTGTAACAGTATTTATGGCTAGACTAGGTAGATACAGTGATGGAATCTGGAATAGGTTCACCCAAAAAAATTAATATTCCACGATTAAAAAGTAAGTTTAGCTAGATTTATTGTTATTCAGTATTTACTCAATTGCCCTAACCCCTTGTGGGGCATAGCGCCTGAACTGTTCCATGTGGCCCAGTTGACGTTTCGTTGGCATAAACTAGTTTCGGAATGCAGTTGCCAGCATGCCACCCACCTGTTCCCCCTATTTAGTCGCCTACCTGCAACAAGTCGGGTGATACTGTGGCATATTGGGTGTGCAACTTTGCTTCCGCCATTTTTTCCTGGAATTAAAAGCTTAATTGTCAAAAAGTGCTTACAGATGTATTATTCAAAGTACTGTCCATCGCTAGCGAACACTTTCGCCCATCTTTCCGGCAATTTTCGGATTCCATCTCGGAAAAAGGAGGCGTCGTTCGACGCGATCGATGATTGGATCCATTTTTCGACTTCCTCGTACGAACGAAAATTCTGATCAGCCAGGCCGTGCGCCATGGACCGAAACAGATGATAGTCGGAAGGAGCGATGTCTGGGGAGTACGGCGGGTGGGGCATTTCAGGGTTTACAAGTATGTCTTGACCACTTTGACTTTGTCGTGTCTCACTTGGTACTGTGGTCATTTTTCCGGTACCGACCTCCTGTGATAGTTTCATTCGGTTTCAGTAGCTCGTAGTATATCACACCGAGCTGGTTCCACCAAATACAAAGCATAACCTTGGCGCCGTGAATATTCGGTTTTGCCGTCGACGTTGAGGCATGTCCGGGCCGGGCGTTCCCCATGACTTTCTACACTTGGGATTATCGTAACGGACCCATTTTTCGTCGCCGGTTACGATGTGATGTAGAAATCCCTTCCGATTCTGCCTTTGAAGCAGTTGTTCGCAAGCAAATAATCGCCGTTCAATATCTCTGTTTTAACTCGTACGGAATCCAATTTCCTTGTTTCTGAATCATGCTCATGGCCTTGAGGCGTTTCGAGATGGCTTGCTGAGTCACTCCCAGTGATTCAGCTAATTCTTCTTGCGTTTGGCACGAGTCTTCATCGAGCAGTGCTTCCAATTCGTCGTTCTTGAAAATTTTTTCTCTCCCACTTGGCTCGAAAACAGCATTTTGAATCGCGAATCTTATTAAAAATGCGAACAACTTTTACTAATGCGGGGCTGTCGACACGTTCACAGACGTCCAAACTCACTTTGTGACACTTTTGAACTACGTATTTTGACCAGCCCTCGCCGATGCAGCCGTCTGTCGGAAAACGGCGGAAGCAAAGTTGTACGCCTAATACAATATCACGGAATGACGCTTGATTCAGTTCAGTTGAGGTGCCGAAGGTGGCGAAGTCCGCGACGTGGCGGGGGGATCACTTCACCCGCCTCGCACCGTACGCTGCATCGATCAACGTGATATCTACTTCTAAGAACTTGAGTGCCGGATAACAGCTTCGTATGTAGACACAATTCGCAAAGGTTAGTGCGAACGCGGTGAGTTGTGATTTGAGAAGCGAATTTTGTCTACAAAACTCCAAGCGAGTGCTGTTGAATGTCGAGCGTCTCGAGAACGTTGTCCGAAATGCTCCAGTTCTTGGGCAACTGTTCCATCGACTCGTTCAGCCACTCCACCAAGTCGATGCACTTGTCTGACGATGAGGACGGCCGGAAAGGAAAGAATCATATTAGCGGAGGCAATTATTCGCGAAATAAACGCACACAAAAGTCGGGAGTCAGCTACCTCGCGGACTTTTAGGTTAGGGCCGCGCGATTACAATCACACCTTTTTCCCTTCGATTCAGCAGCCAGACTTACCGGGATACCCCGCACACGCAACAACGTTCGATGTCGATTTCCTCCCACTGTTGATCTGCTTCCCAGCAATTCCTGGCATATCTGTTGCAATTTTCTTCTTTTCGCTGCACACCGCCTCCTTGGGCAAGACTCTCTTGTTTGCCTGTTTGTCAATTACCACCAAGAAAGAATAATAAGCCCCGGGTAAATTCAACGAAAACCTTAGCCAGCAGTCACTAATTATCGGATTTTTTTATTACCTCGTGCAAATACCTCCTCTTGTTAGCAGAAAAAACGATGAATCAACGCCACAAATGCACTAGCCCGCGGTTAAAAAACCACTACCCGTCACTTGCTCGGCCGAAATGGCGACTCCCTTCCCGATGACAGTTCGCTGCCTTGCAACTCGTCTAGGAAATAGTACATGTTGAGATAATGCATGCATGCACCATTTCGGTTTTGGTGTGTAAAATTGCATTACATCCTTTCTTTTGCTGGAGTGCTGTTGGCTGGTTCCGATTTGTGATAGTCAGCTGAAAGTGCACGGACTGAACATTTTCGCGTCAGAACACTTGCAGGTAAGCAACACGCCCGGTCTCATTTGACAACATCTCAGCGGATGCACATTGAGCACAGCTATAACGTAGGTTGCTTAACCTTACTTTATCGCTATTATAACCTTAGTGCTCTAATAAAATTAGTGATATACTCCCTGGTCTTGCTTTCCTTATGCTTAACACCCGGCTCACTAGTCGTGCCCACCTCCATACTCTTGAAATCAGGTCCTGTTGCATCGTTAAATTGTTTTTACTCTTTTTAAACCCGGTCAATAAGAAAGTGGAACAGCCTACTGCCTACTGTATTCCTCAATAATTATGACCTGCAAAAGTTTAAGCGGAATGTGCACCGGTACTTCCTAATCACTCAACCTCTCCCCCATTCCTTACCTTAATTACCTTTCCACCAAGCTTGCATCAAAGGGTCATCCCCTAATGGCTTGACAAACACATAAAAAAATGTTAGTAGTCTATGTCTGTTTTTATGTTCATGCTAAAGCTTAGGGGATACCCTTTGAGCACAGCCTTGGCAGGAAGGAAAGTTGGGTAGTGAGGGTGGGATAGGCTGATTTTGAATGAATTACCGGTGTACGTTTCGTTTAAATTTTTGTAGAACATACAAGAGTGGAAAACAAAAGATGATAGGTAGGTATTAGCGAACTGAAGTGTGAAGTAACAGAGCAATAAAGTCTACAGTGCATTCATGGTTTCTTTGAATCCGAATTGTTGAATTACACATTTTACGTTATGTATTTTCACAACAGAGCTACTAAGAATTTGCAGACCAAGTATATAGCCTGCGCTACGCAGTGACATAATAAATCATTGTGCAAATTTTCACGTCAATCTGTGCAGCGGCTTATAGAGTATAAGCGTTCGTACTTACACACAGATATAGATTTAGCTGTCCCGGCAAACAATTTCGTTTCATTTGGAAGATAAATTGGGGGGCAAAAGACCTTTTCCATAGTCCTCTGCGTGGGCGCCCCCTGGTAACGGCAGTGTGTAAAATCGCTGACGGCCAATGTCTTAGCGGTAAGACAGTTTGGAAAAAGGCAGATAGCTGTAGCCTGAATGGCTGACCAACAACTAAGCGTCTCAGGTTTAGTAGGATGGAATGACTTGCGTAGTTGAACCTGCAACATAGTTGTGTGAACTCCAGCACGTTTATTAAACCATCTGAAGCAGCTATCTTCCGATGCCATACCCTGAATGGAGTTAAGCGACGTGCTGACAACTCGTCCTTGCAAAAACCACTCCATGTCAAGAAACCTGGAACAAAAGCCTCGGATTCAGGAGGCCAAGGCCCGACGTCGGGCTGTCGCGCCACGATGATGATGATGGAAGATAAATTGCCCAGATGATACGATGGCGATTCTTCCATACGATAAATTTATAGATTATTTGTCGCTTTTTCAATAATTAGGGGAAATTTCCTCAGACGAAAGATTGCGATAAGATTTCAATTCGCCAATCTATCGTCAAGATGATATTTCGCCAATTCACAATAAATTCAAAACGACGATTGTGTCATTCTCATTGTTCGTAGTCTCGAGATAGCGCAACGGCTAGCACTATGGACTTTCAAACGTGGGAACCTGTTTAAAAATAAAAGACCCCAAAAATCGGTCTGAGTCTGGTTTCGTACCACGGTACAACACATGAACTCAATAGGCGCCTCCACACCTCATGCCTCGCACCATGGGAGAGGCGCGACAAGATCAGTGACGATTAGCTAGATCTCACTTCGCCTTATACCTATATACACTCACGAGGCACGAGATGTGGAGGCGCCTGATGAGTTCGTGCCATGCACCGATTTTTAGGGACTTCTATTCTTAAAGAGTAGTACTATAAGAGAGTAGGATGTTAAGACCCCCATATAAGTGGTATGGGTTCGACGCCGGCTCCCCGCAAACACTTTTTTATTTTTATGGGAACCTGGTTCAAATCCTTCAAATATCAGTTGTAAAAAAGGATGAAATATAAATTATGGACGTCAAAGAATATGGGAGATAAGAAAAAGGATGAAGATTCATCTAATAAAAAAGCGATAATAATTTTTGTTTTAGTTGACTCTCGCCAAAATTTCTTACGATATTTTGTCAGTTCATCAATTTATCCTCGTCGCGATTCGCTTATTTGTTTCCGACTCGTTTCGTTTCGAGGTTTCGCTTTCGGTAACTATTTTTTCCCGAAGGGGATGACTCCCGCAATGAAATGGCGATCCCCGTCGATAAATTACAATATTTTCCAAGGCGAATCGCATTCTTATCACGGATAGATAGATAGGAACTGTTTGCTGGGGTAGAATTGAATTTTCAGTGTATATGTAATATTTTTTTACTCCAGATACCCATATTGAAATAAATTGTCTCTATTTGAGAAACGGATTTTTTCTTGGGGAAAAAGATTTTTTCATTTGGGAAGGTTTTATTCAATCGGGTAATGCCATACTAAACCACATTTGATCCTCAGGATTTTACCCTATCAAAACAGCTCCCACAATAACTTAGCTATCATAATTGCTGAAGATAGCTCTCCTTTCTCTCTTTCCCTCCTTGAAAATATTCCATTCAACTTTTTATTTCCCATTTTCACTTCTCTTTCTCTGCGATTCCTTATCAGCACGTCTTAAATAGCAGCCACGAGTCGTAAAGTTCTTCTGCTCGTCTACTTCAGATTCGTACACCCATTCCCATTTCGTGGGTGGGATTATGACGTAAGTTGGTCCTCTTCAGTCCGCATTAAGTTTGCCTGTTAATCAGCTGGTGATTAAAAAGACGGAGCGTCGACGAAACAAGTTTGCACAAAAAGTACACGGGCGCGAATGAATGAAAGAAAATATTCGCCTGCCCAACGTTGATTCTTTCTTTCTTTTTTCGCGCTTCATCGCTTGCGGGGGAGCAACGCGCGAGAATAGTTTACGTTGTTGCTGCTGCTGGTGGTGGGTGGGTGGTCGTCGTGTCACACCAGGAAATCGAGTGGGTGGCAAGATGTGAAGTGAAGATGATGATGAAGCAGAAGGAGAACTCCTGGAAACCGAATGGTTACCAGAATCATTGCACACGTAGTGGAATCGTGCCCTGGATGGTAGCACGTAAGATAGTGGCGGGCGAAGTTGATCCAGCAAGGTACAGAGACTAGTTGACTAGTATCAGATCGCTTCCATTCAATTATGGAATGGGAAGCCCGGTTGGCAGTCGAACAGTCGGAGGACTCTTTTAGCCAATTCGTTGGATGAAGTTTGCTACATAAGAGTCCACGATTTGTTGAAGTACTCGTATCGTTGGAAGTGGTCTGCTTTGAGGAATCGGGATCGATTGATTCAAATTGTTTGAAGCTGATTTGTAGAATCATTCAATGTGCTTCTCAGAGTTTCATTTGGGAAAGACGATCCATGGCTAGAACATTCAGTACACAACACTTTTTGACTTGCAGTGTTCATCAAGAACAAGGACCCTTTGACCTCTCTATTCTCTATCAGTACCTTCGAGCTGTGTCTTCTTCCATTACCGCAAATATGCAGGACGAACCCCGTACTCGAGGATGTTTCCCAGCTGCGCTTCTGTGACTTTTGTGTATTCCATTCCTCATGCACCGTTCCTTCATTTTTTCCATAGCCTGGAGCGGACAAGAACCACGACGACGATGATGATGGTGATTACAAGCGTGCAAGAAGATACATTCCTTTTTTTCTCATCCATTTAGTTTATATTACGGTTTGAATTTTACAAAGCTGAGTGGTTTTTTGGGTTTTATTATTTTTGTCTTTGACGACGGCTGTGTATTTGGCGCTTTATTTTTCGTCGGTTTATCAGCAATATGAAGAGGAAGACCGGAGTGTTGTGTTAGATTTTTTCTTTGATTTTTGTCCGGGCTATCAGGATTTCGGTAGTGGATCCTGCAGGACATTCAACGTGAATTTAGCAATGCACTAAATATTAAGGTGGTGTGGAGGGAAGTTGTCTACTCTTTGATCGTAGACAATATACGGGTAGCTAAATGGGATTTTCTTCGGAAAATTTATCCACTAAATTGCTTTCTCTGGTTAGTTTGGTTCCCGACAGGATAATTCACGAGGACAATAACGTATTCCGGTAGTAGAGGTGAAGAGGAACCGAAGAAGTCAAATTTCAAACTGGGTACGAATAGGGCAGATTCAGTGAGACTTAAATTTCCCCTTTCGTGTGGGGCGTAAGAATAAGCCGCAGCATTTCCCGGCTTTTCGTAGAAGGCGACTAAATGGTGAGGATGTGTATGCCAGCAATATGCATCATCCGAAACCTGTTATTTGATAGCGAAACGTCAACTGTTGTGCCTCTTAAAGATAATTTCTTTATGCCTCTTGGGAATGGTTAGCGCGCTAAAGGCACGTTGACATGATGAAACTACGGTTTGACAAACTACGCTTGACAACCTACTTAAATGTGTGAACCTCTTGTCAAACTGGTTTGAAGTCTTGTGCTCCTGTCAAACCGTAGTTGGACGGTGCTTAACTTTTAATCAAATGCTTGTTTGTCAAACCGTAGTTGGATCATGTCAAAGCGCCTTAAGCCCCACAAGGGGTTGAGGCAAATCATCGAACTGAAATTAGGCCTAGGTTATTTATGATCGGACGTTAATCATGCATGAACCGGACGACTCAAAGAAGCTATACTTAGGCCCGTTTTCTCAATGTCCGGTTAAAGTGCCAGTTAGCTATCTAGGACACTAAATTTAATCTTAGCTCATGCAACGCTCAAAATATGATAATGCAATCCACAACGCAGCTAATGCAGTAGAAAGTCAGCTGATTTTCTTGGCGGAATTCTGCCAGCTGTTCAATTCTATTCTACGTCTGTGCCACCTCTCAGCAGCGGTTTCAGATCCATTTCCTTCGAATGAATATCTAGAACTCTGTTCCTTGTGACCAGTTTAATTGTCTCGTTTGAATGTGCAAACGTAAACAGTTCTAGCTGTCAAAATCTCAGCAGTACGTATCAGCTGTTTGGAATTATTGTCCGATAAATTCTTAACCGGAGGATGGGCGCCGGTTAGTGTTTATCTACAGGATAACATTTAACCAGACATTGAGAAAACGGCCCTTAGGCTTGTTCTGAAAAGCGGAATACCGGTTTGGTACCGGTTTTTTCAGTACCAGTTTCGACGAGCGCCGGTTTTTATTCCCGGTTTTCCCCGTTTTTTTTTTGAGTACCTCTGAAAAACCGAAAATCGGTTAAACCTGAGTACCGAACAGGCCTAGCCACATTGACGGAGGTAGCTGGACTGATACTTATTGCCTTAACCCCTTCAGTGGGGCATGGGCGCGTAAGTAGTTGACGTTTCGTTATAGCATATTTCGGATGGTGCAGATTCTGACATACACCTCCTATCCGGATAGCCGGTTTTTACGGACAAGCTTGAAACGCTGTGAGAATCCTAATAGTACCCTAAGGTAATTTTTTTTATTAACGCGCCAGGAAGGAGGTAGAGGTAGGTACTTATTAGAATTTCTGATCTCAACTAAATAAACAGAGCGGGGGTAATTGATTTTACCTTGACAATTCCAGATACGATGGAGAAGATCGGACGTTGGCTAGTTTCCGACCTGCCGTCGCTCTCGGACGACAATCCCAGATATGATGGAGAAGATCCCACGTTGACGAGTTTGCGACCTGCCGTCGCTCCCGGACCATTGGGAAATTGGGAGCTCTTAGACCGCCACCAATCGTTTTCGGAACCCAAGAACAGCACAACGGGATGTTTACTCGAGGAAAACAAAAAGTAACCTTGCGTTGGAAAACCTAACGACTCCAGGTCAAATCAGTGTACAGGTGGACCAACGAACAAAAATTCTTATATAGAGTTTTAAAGGTGTTTGCCCGGAAAACCCCTTAAGGAAAAACGCCGCCCTATAGTGGAATGGTGAATTAACGGAATCCAAACGCAACACACGGAGGCGGCTCGGTAAGGCGGAAGACTGGAATCGATACAAAATGGAGTTGTCTCTCTTCAAAAAGAAGATAAGACGAGCCAAACGTGACCCATGGATAGAATTCTGTGCGAACATTGAGTAAAGAGCAGAGGCTGCCAGACTCAAGAAGATCCTAACAATAACAATAACTGGAAGTCCACTTTCGGAATCGGCTAACTAAGCACGCTGGGATGCCCAATCGATCACAGCCCAGGTGACGTCGGAATAGCTGATCAAGGAAGTAACAGACGAACTAAAAATTGAGTGGGCAATACGCATATTCAAACCCTTCAAAGCTACAGGGAGCGCTCCAAAGACCGGGCAGGTCCATCATCCCCATACTGCAGCGCATTTATAGCGCCTGCTTACGATTTGGGACAATACCCGAACAGTGAACTAAAGCGCAAGTGGTCATCATTCCAAAATCAGGCAGGTTGAATCACCATAATGTGAATGACTTTGGACCAATCAACTTCACATCTTTACTGCTAAAAACGTTAGAAAGGCTGGTGGCTTATCGTACTCAAAACTAAATGGATATCGGGGGACTCTGTGTTAACCAGCATGCATAACTTTTCAGGCAAATTAGTGGAAACCTCACTGCACAAAATATAGTTGAGGCGATAGAAAAATCCTTACAACGCTAGCAGCCTTAATGTTCACGTTCCTCGGGGCGATCCATGCGACGACAGCGTTGCTATCCCAGCTCAGCGATCAGCGCTGAGCACTATTTGTGTGTATTGTCTGTGGAGCTGTGTTCCTCCAAACGACTGCGACTACGCTCGCGAGCGAGGATCGCATGGCTCCGTCAGTCGCATCGCAGGGGGTAGGATATCGTCGCCATCATATTTGGGAGTCGCAATCGCTGTCGTGCATGTCGTTTGGCTGATTTGGCCGTTGTGCATGTATCTTTTGACGATAGCTTGTGCGTGAGCGGGGTCGGCTGCTTGGGGGTACTTGCGTTGTACATAGAAGGCGAATTGCTGTCGTATATGCCCTGGACGTGATTATATTATTGTTTGCGCATGTGCAGGGTCAAAGGAATTTGATTGTACATGGCCGGGGAGTCGCAATCGCTGTCGTGCATGTCGTTTGGTCGAGTTGGTCGTTGTGCATGGCGAGAAAAATCTATGTTTTGGCGATTACTTGTTCGTGCGCGGGGTCGGCTGCTTGGGGGGTACTTGCGTTGTATATAGAAGGCGAATTGCTGTCGTATATGCCGTGGACTTGAGTTGCACATAGCAAAGAAGTCGCGACCGCTGGTGTACATATCAGCTGACTGAGGTGGATGGTATGCAAACTAAGAAAAATGCTTGTGGATGCCCAGAGTCGGCTAATTGGTGCAAAATGCATTCACACTCACTGCGTGAACTGTACGTTTTACATACGCATATATTTTATCTACATTGCAAATTCGTAATCCGCGCATAGACAAGTCGCGGTCGCTTCGAGGAACACACCACGCGCGCAATCGTCGATGAGCTTTCATCATATGGTTATCGTCGCTGAGCTACCGTCGCACGGATCGCCCCGAGGAACATGCACCTTTAGATACCTGGGGCGCTTTAAACAATGCCACTGTGGCGAACAGATAAAGAAAACAATTTAGGTTTATGTTGTTGTAAAGAGTCTTGTTAACCAATCCATATAGGCTTAAGATCGCGAAAACGCGCCTAATCTCGTTTTTAATGTTCAGATATATTAAGTAGTCGAATAATTTCTAATTCTATGTCTATTTCTATATTTCCAGGTGAGTATCGAATTTAGTCCCGTATGGCTATACAATCGACAATGGCGGGTGGAAACTGAGACTCAGTCATATAAAAAAAGATGACGTACTTTCATCAGGTAACAGTTGTTGCGCATACTGATATGACACTACACTAAAAAGTACACTTGGAGTTGAACTGAAAACTAGAAAGTAATACAGCGATAAGAGCCTTATGTGAAAAACAATTAGTGAGAGAAGAATAATGGCGAATCGAAACAATTCTGCCAGCAAATTGCCATTGAATTGGACCAATTTTGCCAGCTGTCAAGCCTGCAGCTACCAAAATTGTATCCAGAAAATAAACCCGCTTACCCGCTGGCTGTCAAAATGGCATAGAGTTGACTTCATTTATCAAATTTATTAGGAACACTAGAAATGCCTGGAGAAACGAGACGAGATTAGAAAAAACTTAGGCGAGAAACTCTGATTTGAACACAACAGAATATACCGTCCTGTCGATAACCGAAATTGCTGCAACCGGGCCGGGATCAGGGTCACCCAAAGATCCTACATACAGAATTCGGTTAGGATCGGACCACGGGAAGTGCCTGGAGAAACGAAATTAGAAAAAACTTAGGCGAGAAACTCTGATTTGAACACAACAAGGGGCACCCAAGGAACCTACATACAGAATTCGGTTAAGATTGGACCACGGGAAGTGCCCATACAAACGCACAGCATTGAACACACTATATGCCCGTATCTTTTTCTTCAACTCCATAGTGCTCCGCCAAACATGCTCCGCTAACGCCGCTTGCTAACTTATTCAAAATCTGTATTTCTAGCGTCGAAAATTGACGAACCTTATGTTTTTTACAGGAGTCATTGAATAAATTCGTAATTTAACACTTCCGGGTTTAACCGCTTTTTCGTTTTTTAAAGCGTATTTGTTTCACTGAAAGTATTGTTCATAATGACAGAGGTTTCTCTTATCCAACACTTGACCAAAAACTACATTCCTTTGGAAGTGAGCTTAAAAGTGAAATCACCTAAAACTGAAAAATTGAAACAGTTGATATTTTCGATAGAAAGTGTGCTCTGAATTGAAATTAATGAGTGTGAAATTGGCTAAGTTCATAACACACAACCGTTGGCATACTGTTGCCAATTTGTTTTATGAACTCTCACCACTGAATTTTTGATGGACACAACATGCTGTGAAAAATGTCATTTTCTCCATCACAAAAATTTCTCCGCTGGCTAGGACCAGCATATGATGTCAATCCTGAAATGACACTCGCGCTGTCATATTCATACGATTTTTCGTCAGTAGTCAGTTTTGAACTGGAAATTTGTGTGCAAGTGCAGTTCAGAACACAACAACCTGTTGCAAAACTGCTTCGATACAACATGTTGCGATGCTACTGTGTGTTATTAACTAAGCCATTTTCGAGGGTTGAAATTATCGCGACTGTACTGTATTGGACGAATGCCAAATTGTCTATGGAGTGAATGCACCATGTCTGACGACTGTTTTCAAATGGTATCTGCGATTCCAAACTGGACACTTTTCTGCGGAGGACGAGTCTTGTGAAGGTCGGAAAATGTTCTAACGACGACAAAAATATTGCTCTCGTGAAGTAAAAAATTGATGCAGATTCAAGACTAACAAATCAATTGGTTGCTGATGATTTGGGCTTGAATGCCTACATTAACTTTATCATGAAGTTTTCAACGCACAGAAGGAAGCATCTTCGGCCCATGACAACTTTAACGTATTCAAATACAACTAGCGACCCGACTACGCCGAAATTCGACTGCAGTCTCTAGAAATAAAGCCCCGAACTGAAAATTATAGAAAAATTAAATTTAATTGGTTACGGCCAAATATTTAGCTCAAAATATAGCTGTAGGTATGTATTTGGTTTAGATCGTTGGTTTTAATTCGACCTTGAAGCCCATTCACCACGGCACGGTATACCTTTTTGACGTTTTGTTTTTGGATTCAAACTATTTCTCTTTACGTCGCTAAATCATCCTCAACATTTCTTTTCCACTTGTTAAGTGGACTATGCATACTTTCATATCTTCAACTCGACGCTTATCATTTTTTCAATTCGACGCTCATAAGCATGCAGCATAAAAATTAAGTACACTTGGATACTTGATTCATATTTTCAATTCGACGGTTTATTTATTTCGTGAGTATCTTTTCTAGACGGCTCCACTCACAATCTAATGAACGCTGTTCCACCCACAATCTTATGAAATGATACTTAGCGGATATATCTACCCAAGCTTGGTCATTATATACATGAATCGAATCCCCGCAAAGCCACGACATTATATACATGAACCGAATCCCCGCAAAGCCACGAACCGCTGATCCAACGCTGTAGCGAATACATCTGCCCAAGTTTGGTCACGAACTGCTGACCCAACGCTGTAGCGAATACATCTGCCCAAGCTTGGTACATCTGCCCAAGCTTGGATTCTAAGCTCGCAATGTTTTTCGCGGATTATAGCTAAAGTATTTCGCCAATTTTAATAAAATATAAAATTTGCACACCTTCGAAAGAATACCTTTCTAATGGACTCTTACCTCCCCGATACTCGTAGACTTAAGGTAGCTCCTGAAGAGTATAATCTATCAGGTGACGAAACCAGCTGAAGCATATGTTGACGATATTTGGGTGGGGATCTTTGCTAAATGGCCTTGTTGACGGTTTAGCAATGCTATACTCCACTTCTATTCTTAAAAAAAATCTAAACATGCGCTTATGGACCGTTTTCACAATGTCTGATTAAAGTTTATCCTGTAGATAAACGCTAAACGGCACTCATCCTCCAGCTAAGAATTTATCGAACGATAATTCCGATTTAAAATACTCTCATAACTCGATGTATCAAAATCGGCTGGACCTGATGGCATCTCCCCCTTAGTTCTCAGACACTGCGCTTCCTCGCTAGCCAAACCTCTCCGAAAACTCTTTTACCTGTCCTACGCAACAGGAGTGTTCCCATCATCGTGGAAACTAGCTCATGTCCAACCAATCCCCAAGAAAGGAGAAGCATGTGATCCATCTAACTACCGACCAATAGCACTAACTTCGACCCTGTCAAAAGTCTTCGAAACCCTGGTTAACAACCAACTAATGAGCTACCTTGACTCACATCATCTCATCAATGATCGGCAATATGGTTTCCGGTCTTCGCGCTCCACCGGCGACCTAATGACATACCTCACCGAAAGATGGAATCGCTGTATCCACCAATTTGGCGAAGCTAAAATCATTTCGAAAGCTTTTGATAGAGTCTGGCATCCGGCTCTTCTAGCTAAGCTCCAGGCTTTTGGTTTGGACCCAAAATTAGTTAAATGGATCGAAAGTTTCCTTCACGACCGTTCGCTTCAGGTCGTCCTTGATGGAGTTAAATCAAATTGCCATACCACCAACGCAGGGGTCCCCCAAGGTACTGTCGTTTCACCAACACTCTTCCTTCTCTTCATCAACGATCTTCTCAGCGTGACTTCCAACTCAATCCATAGCTTTGCAGACGATAGCACCCTTGACTACACTTACTCTTTCAACTCTGTAGCTGACTCTCGCCGAAATTCAACATCTATCAACAGAGATCGCATGTTTGACTCACTAAATGAAGACATTTCAAAAATTATTGCATGGGGGAAAGCGAATCGAGTAGAGTTTAACGCCTCAAAAACTCAATGTTGTCTACTTTCCAATAAGCGATGTGCTCCACCTACCGCCCAACCCATTCTTGTCGATGGGGTCAGCATTCCTGATTCGCCCATACTGAACATACTAGGTATTAACATCTCCAGTAAATTAAATTGGTGCGACCACATTTTTTGCGTTGCAAAAAACGCAATGAAGTATCTGGGCTTTCTGAATCGCTGTAAAAGATACTTTTCACCATCTGATCTGGCTCAAATTTACAAGGCTCATATAAGACCGAGACTTGAATTTAATTCCCACATATGGGCAGGCGCAGGTAGAACCGCATTATCCGCGTTAGACAAAGTTCAACGGAAAGCCTTCAAGTTTATTGGCGAGGAACCCATAACATCTAAAATCGAACCGCTTGAACACTGGCGAAGTGTCGGCTGTCTCTCACTCTTCTATCGCTACTACAACCGCCGTTGCTCTGATGAAATAGCCAACCTCATTCCAGAGCGTACTTTTCCTTTACGTAACACCCGACTAGCCAGTCGTGTCCATCCTCATCTTCTAGAACTCAGCAATAGTCGCACCGCCAAATTCCATGACTCGTTTGTATCTAGGATAACACGAATGTGGAACGATCTACCATCTTTTGTTTTCCGCCGCAACTATGACCTATAAAAATTTAAACGGAATGTACACCGTCACCTTATTCAAACTCAAGCCATGTCCCCACTACCTTAATCCCTTACCGCCAATGCTGTGGTCTCGCATCAAAGGGTTACCCCCTAAGCTTTGGTATAAACATAAAAAAAAAAACTAGAACTGTTGCACATTCAAATGAGACAATTAAATTGGTAACAAAGAACAGAGCTCTGGAAATTCATTCGGAGGAAGTGGATCTTAAACCAATTCAGCCGTAAAATAATGCTGAGTTAGCACAGACACAGAATAGAATAGAACAGGCGGCACAATTCCGCCAAGAAAACCAGCTTATTTTCTACTGCATGAGCTGAGCTTTCGACTGCATTATCATATTTTGAGCGTTGCTTACGCTAAGGTTAAATTTAGTGTCTCGGGTAGCTAACTGGCAGTTTGACCAGACATTGAGAAAACAGGCCTATGCGTGAAAAATGGGCATGGAATTACATGTTAGTAAAACTTTCAATTTCAGTACATATACAGCCATGGCCAAAAGTATTAGGCACCCCTTCAAAACACATGTAATTTGAAACGTGTGTTAAAATTGATAATTTCTTTTAATATTTACGATACTGCTTTGTCCAAACAATAATAACAGCAATAAATGATCTTCTTTGAAGAGCCATGAAACATCTGGCGTTCAAATTCCAGGAAATGGGGTATTTGAGAAATTGTTGATAATATTTTGTCAGTCTCCATTTGTTACTTATAGGGTGTGGTTGCTTGTTTTTGTAATTTATTTGCAAACTAGACACTCTGTGCAATACAATATGCCTAAAACGAGTAAGCTTGGTATTGAAAAACGCTGTAGAATTCAGTTATTACATGAACAGGGCAAATCTCAAGTCGAGATCGCCAAGCTAGTGAAATGTTCTCGGTGCGCAGTGCAATCTGCTATCATGCGGTTTGCGGAGACCAGTTCTCATGAAAATAAGCCAAGAACAGGCAGAAAACGCGTAACTTCAAAACGCCAGGACAGAAAACTTGTCCGCGACTCTTTGAAGGAGCGTAAAAAACATCTTCTGCGCTTGCTGCTAACCTGTCGGAAAACTTGGGGAAAGTAATAAGTGCTCGAACGATAAGAAGGCGTCTCGCAGAAGCAGGCTTGAAAGGTTGTAAAGCTAGAAAGAAGCCGTGGCTTTCAGCAGCCAACAAAAAAAATCGCTTGGAATGGGCTCTTCGGTACCAGCATTTCACAGAAGAGGATTGGGCAAATGTTCTGTGGTCCGATGAATCAAGTTTCCAGGTAAGCTTAATTATAACCTTTTTCAAACAACAATAACCGTAATTTTTTACGGAGGCCTCGATTTCAGAAAATTTTTCTAAAAAATTGAAACAGGTTTTTTGTATTTTCTAACAGGTATTTGGAACACCTGGTGTGACTTTTGTTAGGCGGCGCGTTGGTGAGGAATATCATCCAGATTGCGTGGTGCCTACAGTTAAACATGGAGGAGGCAGTATCATAGTTTGGGGTAGCATGGCTGCTGGTGGAGTCGGCGAGATGTTCGCTTGTGAAGACCGTTTGAACAGTGAAAAGTACATAAATGTGCTGGAAACTGTACTAATGACTACGTTAACGCGCATTTTTGGTGACACGAATCTACGTGGAGTCAAATTCCAACAAGATAATGCTCCTTGTCACAAATCGGCGATTACGATGCGCTGGTTTAGAGACAACAATATTGAATTATTAAATTGGCCAGCGCAGTCCCCAGACCTGAACCCTATCGAACACCTTTGGGGTATTCTGAAGCGTAACATACAGAAATACACCATCACATCAAAAGTGGCGTTAAAAGCAGCTTTGGTACACGAGTGGAACTCCATAAGTACCGTTGACTGTACAAAGCTCGTTAGGAGTATGCCCAAGAGGATTGCTGCTGTAATAAAAGCAAAGGGTGGACCCACAAGATATTAATGTATTTAGTTTAATTTGATCGATACATAATAATTTCGAAAAAAAAACTTTGTTTTTTCATTTAAACAAAAAAATATTCAGTTATTGACAGGGTGCCTAATACTTTTGGCCAAGGCTGTAAGTATTGTATATATTTCGTGGAGCATCTGAAGTGTCCTCGCGGAACACCAGTGTTCCGCGGAGCACGGTTTAAGAAGCACGGACCTAGCCAATCACTGTTAAAGCCATATTATTGTAGTTGACGCGCTATGCTCCACTAGGTGTTAGGGCAAATAGTAGTAGTAGTACACGTTCAAGTAAGCTTGAAATACAACATTGATCAAGCAAACTTGTCAAGCATGCTTGACCGTATGTAGTGACCTTAAAAAAATTGTTTGTTTTTCAAAACTTCATCTTTCTTGCTTCCTTCTTCAGTACAAAGCGATAATAGGCCTTTTTCTGCAAGTCGCTCCCGAAATTCCGGTATCTACACTAACTAAATATTTTTGTAGTAGAAACCTAACCTATTCATTTGTTTTATTTAACAAAACCACGAACCATCGGAAACCAAAGAAAACGTTACCTAAAGTACATATGGCGTATTCAGAGTGCCAGAAAGCTTAAAGCACATTGTGAACTTTGATCAACTTTTGTGACGGGAGCTTCCTGAACATAGGGAATAAAGTCGGGTGTTGTTCGGTCAAAAACCATAAGATAAAGGTGCTCTTCAAAAGAAATTCAGATGCTCGCACTTCACCAAGCTGTTTTCTGTTTAATAAAAGCATTATTTTTTCAGTCAAGTTGGCACTGTTCTAACACATGATGAGACATCAATTCACTTCATCTAACCACCAATCTTATATCTGACCTATTTTCCAAAATAATCATTTAAATTGGAAATGTGTGCAATCGCGAACTTTATCTGGTTTCAGTGGTAATCACCACACCATATGCATTTTTATCGCGCGAGCATGAACAACAAATAAAAATCCATCGCGTCACTGATAAAACAGAAGGCCAAAATCAGGGTCTAATCCATCCACTATGTACTCACATGTATTTCGCATTTGTGTATAAAAAAAAAGTTATGAGCCATTCAATAAAAAATAAACAGAAAAATACCCCAAACCATTCAATCTTCTTCGGATCGTTGTTGTCTCTCCTATTGACGCCGCCCACCAGACTGAAAATACAAGGTCACTGCATTAGAGACGCGACTTTTTTCGCGGAATTGGCAAAACGTTAGTGTCAGATTGTTGGACAATAGATGTTGTATGTACTGTAATTATCACATTACTCACATATCCACTTGAGTCACCGAAGCGATGTACAATGTCTAAAGTATAATCCACACACGGCAAGTAAAGTCAATGGAGCGCAAATAGATATACAGAGTGAAAAAATAAAAAAGATACTACAATACTTGGTCTTTTGTTTTGTACTACGAATAGTATGCAAATTTCGTGCAGACTCTGTGCTAGTTCCCCTTGAAATCTTTCTAGCGTTAGTGCAATATTTCGAGGGCGCTTGAAAATTAAGAAGTCATGACCCACTGATTTTTACGTTTTTCCCTAGTTATGGGTGTTTGAAGAAGAGTTTTATCACGTATTGGAAAATCCTGCAATGGAAGAAAATGAAGTATGAAAGTCTTTAAAATTAGATATTCAGCAAAATCTCATTTGGTCATTGATGTTTTTTGCCTCTAAATGAAGGAAGCAAAAATTGATTGATTTTATAGTGCGGGTGGTCCGCCCTGGGCGGGCATCCCAGGACCCGAAAATAGAGGCCGCTCTTCAGACGTTCGCCCAAAATCAACGACTTCAGCCGCCGTGCAAAACAAAAAGCCCCTTTAAAAACGCCAGTCACTTCTTCTTGGCAAAACGACATTCTCCAAAATGGATGACTGCCGATATGAGACTGTTCAATGACTGTTTATACCCTAGACTTTTAGTATAGGGTATATTGTTTTTGTCACGACGGAAATATGTAACACCTTAAAGGAGGCTCCGGAGGTATAGCAATGTATATATATAAATGCTCAGTGTCACCTCCTGATTCGATTTAGCCATGTCTGTCTGTCTGTCTGTCTGTCCGTTCGCACGATAACTTTCGATAGAATGAAGCTAGAGCCTTGAAATTTTCGTCAGATGTTGGAAGTATGATCTAGTTGGTTGGTATTGAAAATGGGCATGATCAGGCCAAGAGAACGCCTACCTCCCCTACATATGTACAATAGTTAAATGTATTAATAACTCCCGATTAAACAAGCATGAAAAGCTCTAACTTTGACAGATTGCTCGCGAGGATAATCTTTTACTCTCCTGAAAAAATCAAGTCGATCAGTTGAAAACTAACGGTAATTTTCTTGCAAAGAGCCCCGTACTACCCTACTTTTCGGGTTTTTTGTCTATAACTCTTGAACCAATTGACGTAGACACCTGATTTTTGGCATGTAACCCTGGGGTGGGAAGCTGCTTGAGTTCTAGTAAGTTGGGCGTAATCAGATCAAAAGAACGCCTACCTCCCCTACAAAATTTCTAAAAATTAAATATTCTTTTAATTACGATAACTTTTGATAGAATGACACTAGCAAGTTGAAAATTTGGTGGAATGTTGTTAGTAAGATCTACTTAGTTGGTACTGAAAATGGGCAAGATCCGACCCAGGCAACCCCTACCTCCCCTACAAATGCAACTTCAAATAAGCGATAACTTTTGACAGAATCAAGCCAGCGACTTGAAGTTTTGGTCAAATGTTTGAAATGAGATTGGGTTAGTTGGTATTCAAGATGGATTAGATCCTACCTAAGGAACCCCTACCTCCCCTAGAAGTGAAACTTAAAATAAGCGATAACTCATGATAAAATAATGCTAGCGGCTTAAAATTTTGGTGAAATGTTTGTAATAAAATCCAGCTAATATTGAAAATACGTAAAATCCAACCTGCGGAACCCCTACTTCCCCTACAAATGAAACTTCAAATAAGCGATAACTTTCGATAGAGTGAAGCTAGAGACGTGAAATTTTGTTTAAATGTTTGTAGCATGATCTTATTTGTTGGTGGCAATAATGAGGAAGATCCGACCCAAGGAACCCCTACCTCCCCTACAAGTGAAACTTCAAATAAGCAATAACTTTCGATAGAATGAAGCTAGCGACTTGAAAAATTCGACAAATATTTGTAGAATGGGTTAATTAATTGATTTTAATAATGGTCAAGATCCTCCTGAATGATTGCCAACCTCCCCTATAAACTGGCCATATAGAAAACTCACTTTTCATGCATATGGTCGTTACCAATTAGTACTTTTGGTATCACCACTAGGTCTGTACAAGTCTAGGGTATATACGCTTCGGACTGGTTTTATGTTGAAAGCGTAATCGTCACTTTTAAAATTTCAAATAATTCTTCATAAATACATTTATTTTGAAAAAAAAAAAAATCAAAACAAATACAATATATTTGCGAAAAACACTTCGAATCCAAAATGACGGCCGGTAGTCCAGATGGCGCAACGGCTAGTACGTTCGCCTTCTATGCACTGGGCACCGGTTCTACTGAATGGGGTAGTTTTCGATAAAAAAAGGCGATTTATGTGTCGGACTATGACACCCCACTCACCTATTAAATGATTACTCATTTCTGGGGGTAAATAACTCGTTTGAGTGTGTTGCTGATCATACACCTCTGCACAAAATACACCGTCGCGATCTACAAAATGAGGTTATGCTAACTCATCTCGAGGTTATGGTTCAGATTGTACTG
Organism: Chloromyia formosa; assembly: GCA_964017055.1. NCBI lineage: Eukaryota > Metazoa > Arthropoda > Insecta > Diptera > Stratiomyidae > Chloromyia > Chloromyia formosa. The sequence goes on from OZ024817.1 coordinate 15,113,627, forward strand.
TTGCGCCAGTTATTTTTTTTTTAAATGACGGCCACTTGTCAAATTTCATTCATTACAAGTATTTGTCAAACTGATAGAGTTGCGTCTATGCTCAATAAAAACGATTGCTTTGTGCAGCAATCGTTTTTATTGAGCAAAGCAAGGACTCATCCCATTGACGGAAAACAGGCGAAGGCGACATGCGAACGAGATCCAATATGCGGGCATCCTAAAGCTTATAACAAAACAGCTTGCCGTATGAAATAGTGGGCCGATACTCTTCGTTGTGACTTATGGTGCATTTGCCACTTTGAAATTAGAAGTAAAACTTGTTCCGATTTCACTGTTCCTAGGAGAGGTATATGAAATAGTGGGCCGATTTCAATAAAATTTAGGGATGTGGTTTGGCAGTCAATATGATTGAATAATATGAAATTTGGTAAAAATATCTTCAGAAATAAAAAAGTTTTTACAACAAAAACTTGCTTATGGAACGGTCGTTCCTATGACAGCTATATTATAGAGTAGTCTAATTTCAACCAAATTCGGGAATGTGGTTTGACTAAGTATACTTTTGATTAGTGTGAAATTTAAAAAAGACACTACTATACAGGGTGTCCCAAACCCCAACGTCAACCCGGAAACCGGTGATAGGCCAAGTGGTGGCAGTTATCAGAAAAGTATTAAAAATAGTCTCCGTCAATTATTTTTTGACTTATAGACATTAAAAAAAAATTGGAAAAATTCATACCCTGTTATGATTTTTTAAGTACTGTTATTACAAATTTTATTTTTTTTTTTTTCATGAAGCAACCCTAACTGTTCTATAAATCACAATCTAAAAGTAAAAAATTACTGTATTGGTTTTAAATAAAACATGACTTTTTTCCCCAATTTTGTACTTAAAATTATCACTTATCCCAACTTCAACTGACTGCACTGTAGAAAAAATATACCACGCGGTTTTAGCAAGTTACTGTAAAAGATGGCGCATTTTGTCCAGATTTCAAAATGGTACGACACTTCCTATATTATCTCTTAATTGAGGTGAAAAGAAGTAATAATCTCATTTAGGCAAAAGTGTAAATAAAAAAATCAATTTACAATTAAACGTTAGAACTTCAATTTACAACAAATGCTCAAAATGTTTGCCTTCAGCTGCAATGCAAGCACGACATCTTCTTAAGAAGGATCGAGTTATAAGCCGGGCGAATCTTCCGGAACTAATGGCTTCAGCGGCTTCCGCAATTTTTCGGCGGAGTTCCTCCAAATTTTCTATTTCTTTCGTGTAAACCTTTTCTTTTACCGCTCCCCAGTAAAAAAAATCGAGGGGATTTAGGTCAGGTGAACGTTCCGGCCACAATTGTACTAGACCGCCCTATCCACCTCTCGGGATATTCTCGATCGAGGAACTCGCTTACTGTACGGGCATTATGCGCTGGGCAGCCATCGTGCTGATACCACATATTTGCAAAAGTACTGAGTGGCACGTCTTCCAATAAATTGGGTAAATCATCATCATCGTGGCGCGACAGCCCGACGTCGGGCCTTGGTAGTCCGGATGGCGCAACGGTTAGCACGTTCGCCTTCAACGCACTGGGCCCCGGTTCGATTCCGGGGATTTACGTGTCGGACTATGAGCCCACTCAGCTGTTAAATGAGTTCCCATTATGGGGTAAATAACTCGGTTGAGCGTGTTGCTGATCACATACCTCTGCACAAAAAACCGTCACGATCTAGAAAATGAGATGATGCTAACTCATCTCGAGGCCGTGGTTCAAATTGGACTGTTGCGCCTGTTATTTATTTTAAATTGGGGAAATGACTCATTAAAAAATCTAAATATGTCTCGGCACTTAAGTTCTCCGAAAGCTCGAATGGTCCAATAATTTGGCCATGTAAAATTCCAGTCCACATGTTCACTTTAAAGCGATGCTGCGCTCTATTTTGCCGCATTGAATGTGGATTTTCAATGTGCCACTCGTGTAAATTGTGGAGGTTAATGTAACCATCTTTAGAAAATGTGGATTCATCGGTCCATAGAATTTTGTCAAAGAATCGGGGATCTTCTCTGTACTCACGCAACATCGTTTGACAAAATTGTACTCTCTGCGGATAATCTCGAGGTAGCAGACTTTGGACTCGTTGAACATGGTACGGGTGCATCTTGTTTCTCCGTAGAATTCGTTGTACTGTACTTTTGGGTACTCCTGTGCTACATTCAATTGCACGTACTGAGGCAATGGGGTCTTGTTCGACTGCTTGTAAGACTTCCTTCTCATAGGGCATGATGGAATTTGGCTCTCCTGTCATGTGGTGTGGAATTCGACCCTCTGAGAATGACTGGTGTTCGTTTATAAATATTCGGTGATCCGGATAACGTTCAGCATTTGGATATCTCTCACGATAAAGTCTGGCTGCAGCACTAGCATTGCATTTGCATTCCCCATAAATAAGATGCATGATAGCATATTCCCGCGCACTGTATCTGTGTGGCATAATGGCAGTTAAATGCGTCCTATAATCAAATTGTTACTGAATCACTAAATCATTCATGAGGTTACATGTGCTACATATGTCGTACCATTTTGGAATCTGGACAAAATGCACCATCTTTTACAGTTACTTGTCAAAACCGCGTGGTATATTTTTTTTTACAGTGCAGTCAGTTGAAGTTGGGATAAGTGATAATTTTGAGTACAAAATTGGGGAAAAAAGTCATATTTTATTTAAAACCAATACAGTAATTTTTTACTTTTAGATTGTGATTTATAGAACAGTTAGTCAGGGTTGCTTCATGAAAAAAAAAATGAAAATTTGTAATAACAGTACTTAAAAAATCATTACAGGGTATGAATTTTTCCAATTCTTTTTTGAATGTCTACCTATATAAGTCAAAAAATAATTGACGGAGACTCTTTTCAATACTTTTCTGATAACTGCCACCACTTGGCCTATCACCGGTTTCCGGGTTGACGTTGGGGTTTGGGACACCCTGTATATGATACGTAAAGCCCCATTTTCCAAGCTGCAGAATTCCGTTGCTTCTTGCGGAACAGACTACTTACGGCTTTGCTCTCCAGGCTGCAGGTTACCGCTGCATCTTGCGGGATAGACTGCCTCGATAGCAGTCTGTTCCGCAACAGGCAGCAGTATCATGTGCAGCTTCGAAAGTAGGAAAACAGGGATTTTGAGGCTGTCTGTTCCGCAGAACGCTGGGGAGCTCCGTAGTTTGGAAAACGAGGCTTAAGTTAACTCTTCCAAAAAAAACTATCTAGAATAAATGATTGGTTTATCAGCCAACGGGCGGACATTAACTCCAAAATATGCAGTTTCCCTGATATTGACATTAGACATTTCGAATAATTCCTGTCAAATTGAAACAAATATATATTGTACATCTTCTATATCTATAAAAGTGAATGTGTGTATGTATGATCGCTTATACCGCCTAAACCGCTGCACAGAATGACATGAAAATTTGTACAACGATTCATTATGTCACTGCGCAGGCTATAGGCTTGGTCCGAGTTGCAAATTCTTAGTAACTATGTTGTGAAAAAGAAAATACTTAATCACACGGCAAGAAACAGACACAAAGCTTACTAAGTCAATAGTCAAACTTCGAATATACGTTGACAATGGTTTTTTTTTTTTTTTTTTGAGTTACAGTCATTTCCACAAGAGCGTATACTTTGTAACTTTTAATGCGCCATTTCTCAAAGAGTGGTGGGGGACTTTTAGTTACCTGCATTTTTCCTCTTTTTCGCATTGTATAAATTTGGTCATTCTAAGTTCAAGTAGGAGAGTGATAAGACGTCAAGTGAAATGAGTGCGATTTACAAAAAACGATTCGAAGCTGTGTTTTTAGTAAGTCATCCGAAAGGACCAAAAATGACACCTGCATCGGCCGGAAAGTACCTGAAAGTTTCGACACAGTTTGTGAATAAGTGGATAAAGCGTTTTAAAGATACTGGAAATGTAGACGATCTACCTGGTAGGGGTAAAACCCGAAGCACTTCAAAAACCCAGGATAAGGCCATCATTGATATTTTTAAGAAAAATCCGTCCGTTACTACCTTAGTGCAAGCAAAGGAAATGTTATCGAAGAAGAATATTTACGTGTCCTTGAATACGATTCGGCGAAGATTACAAGAGGAAAACATCAAAACCAGGTATGCCTTGATGAAACCATTACTTACCGAAAACCAGAAGCGAAGACGTGTAGAGTGGGCTAAGGAAAACATCGATCGTGATTGGGACAACGTGATCTTTACGGATGAATCAAGTTTTGCTGTAGATACGTTCAGGAGACGAGTGTGGTCACAAAAAGGAGAAGCTGTCGTGAACCGAACCGTTAAACACCCTGTGAAGGTCCACGTTTATGGATGCTTTTCTGCACGCGGTTTCGGAAAATTAATAACGTTTACCGGAATTCTTACTGCTGAAAGGATGATCATTTTGTACAAGAAAGGATTATTGAAGTCTGCTAGGATGCTATATGGCAACGACAACACCGATTGGTTTCTACAAGAAGATAACGATCCGAAACATAGAAGACGCTGGAAAGAAGAAAATAACATTCAAGTACTTGATTGGCCTTCGCAATCGCCGGATGCCAATCCTATTGAAAATGTTTGGGGATTAATGAAGCAGAAGCTTCAAGGAAAGCAAATAAAAGGAGCAGCACATTTAAGGCGAACGCTACAAAAAACTACGCGGAAAAATTGGCCGAAAGTTGTCACCGAAGATGCCAGTCAATAATCAATAGTGACGGCGATTGGACCATGTATTAAATATAATTGCGAAAATGTATTTTGTATTTACTTTCAATAAAAAATAAAATTTCTTACTTGTAACATTTTGTTTTTATTTTGTGAGGTATACGGTCTTGTGGAAATGACTGTATTTTGTGGTCAGGGAAATTTGTCGTTCTCAAACCGTGAGTATATCATTAGCGATTATAATTTGTACGCCGTTCATCAACTGGTACGTACCGATTAATCTAGTCCAAATGTAAACGCACTGTTAACATTCTGTTAACATACTGTTAATACACTAGCATTCAAAATTGTCACAATCGTGATCGTAGCGAACCCTAGACAGCTAGTAGCTTATAAATAGAGGATATTAGGTAAATTTATCATGCAAAGATTTTATCCTATTTTTTTTTTTAACCAACAAAAACCTTCGATGGCATAATTTCGATGAGCCTCACTTCCAGCTCAGCGTTTTTATGAATAGGCAAAGTTTCAGGATTTGGAGCACCAAAAATTCAAGCGTCATACACCTGGCGGAGATGCACCTTAAGTGCAGTGTTTAATGCGGGATAACGTCGGAAGAAATTATATACTGGTTCCAGAATGCTAGTGGTACCGGTGCGGTGAGACTATCACTGGGAGAAGGGTATCGGACCAGGCTTCAAAATTTTGTGCGACATGCAGTCGAAAATCGCCCTTGAATGTAGTTTTAGTAAAATGGAGCCGCCACTCGCTTTACTCCTGTGGTGACTCCTCACACTACTTCCTACCACTAGAGTGGCGCTTGCATCATCGAAGAGAAAATTCATCTTTGACATTTCATTGATTTGTGTACTCTTGTGATCTTTATCGTGATATTGTTATTGTTGAGAACAGGAACAGACTCTGCCTGTGGTGTTGGCACTTCGCCCATTTTGGCGGTATAATCTCAGCTTCCTTTTGCAGGCAGCTCGGTCTTTGATCGTATCATCGCCGAGATTAATGCGTTGTTGTTGCTTCTTCATCTGATTGGTCCATGTGTGTTTTCGTCTGCCCCGGGGTTTGGGTTTAGCAAATGGAACATTCATTGATAGTGCCTTCATGGCAAGGGTTCTCAGGCGGACGCCTTAGAACATGACAATATCAATCCATGCGACGATCTTCGAGCTTTTCAGTGATCGGTTGCTCAACAAACAAGCTGCCTGTACTTTTGATACGCTCCTTTTTGGTCACACCAGCTGACATCCGTAGCATTTTCATCTCAGTCGCAGTCATTTTACTTTCGTATGTCTTGTACATAGTCCAGCATTCAGACGCATAAATGAGTGCCGGACGTACGACCATTGTGTACAACTTGCCGTTAAACTTTGGTGGCATCTTCTTGTCGCAGAAAACTCCAGAGTTTTCTCGCCACTTCATCCAACCGACACTAATGCGATGTTTGATGTCGTCATCGCAGGCAGCTTCCTTATTGGCCATCGAGCCCAGGTACTTGAACCTTGTACAGGACTTCAACTGCTCTCCTTTAATGTAGACATCTGGTATCGGTCTCTCTGGATCTGAGAAAGGACTGCAAAGATACTCTGTCTTTAGTATGCTAATCCTCAGTCCATGATCCTCCAGTATCTTACACCACTAAGGATCTGAGAAAGGACAGCGAAGATACTCTGTCTTTGGTATGCTAATCCTCAATCCATGATCCTCCAGTATCTTACACCACTAAGCATCTAAGGAAGACAACCATCCGAATAGCACCCTTTCCACTTCACTCTCACTGCTGAAGCCACAATGGAACATCAAAGAGTAATGTGCCAAAAACGCATAGTTTCGAGAAGCCCAGAAATTGAATGGTCACCACGTTCCGAGTTCTTTCTGACTTCTTTTGTGTGGATTTCTTTGAAAGATAAAGAGTAAGGAAGTAAACTTCAGATAATTTCACAACTATTGGGCAACATACGCGCCGAAGCGCGTATTGTTTTTTTAGTGTATAGTATTACTCAATTCTGACAAATAAAAAAGTATCCGATAGTAACATGGTCACGGTTATGATGGCTTTATTGGCCAGATAAAAGTATGACAGACAATTGTACTTAACTGTCAATCAAATGTCAAAATTGAATGATAAACAAAATATGTACATACATTTATTTATTTGTACTATATAAATGATTCAGCAGCACGTGTACAAAAGCACGTGAATGGCCAATGGCTACTCGTATATAGCATGCCAGATTATAGATTTATTCGATCAGTTTTATTATTCAAAATAATAATACTGTTTCGATATAGTTTTTATTAATATCCCCTGTCCAAATTTAGTTAACAATAACTTAAGAATGTGCATCAGAAATTTACAAAAAAGAAGGAAAAAAAGATGATAATTAATAATTCTTTAACAACGTAGTAGTGTATCTTTTCATTGTCAATCTGAATCGGAAATGTTCTTATCGTAGTCATCGATTGGTTTGGAATGTCGAGTTCCCCTGTTTTCCGTTTTTTTTTTTTCATTTTTAGACTTTGTTTCGCCTATCAAGACAAAATATAACACGACAGAAATTCGATACATCACTTCGACATTGTGAAATTTTGTATTTCATTATTGAAACCTTGAAAACCATTTAAATTAAAAGAAAAACAAAAAGCAATTGGATTTAATTGACCAAAATCGCAGAGCCAAGAGCACGATCTTATGGTTCAAGTTTAATTGACCGATTTTATTTGACCGACAAAGATTGACTTTGACTGGAATCAATAGAAATGGCACGGTTTATTGAGGCGAATTGATTGAAGTCATTTTGAATACTTTTGTAAGGAAAAATAATATTCTGGTGGATTAGCGGTGATGGCATTTTGAGTCTTTTGGCGAGGAAAAAGGACATTCTTGGCAATGAAGTGATATATAGGCAAAATTGCGTCTTCGAGAAACAGGCCAATGGCGTACTTCGAGCACTGGCCACGCGGCTATCCTGTGCAACCTGAATCTCCCTCCGGAGACTGATTACACGTCTCCTAAACACGTTTTCGGTAGGAACTATACGAGCCTGATTCCGTCGAGAAGCCTATGGGCTGATAATGTACCCCTTACCTCCAACTCCTTGACTATCTACACGGATGGCTCTAAGACCGAGAATGGAGTTGGGATTGGTATACACTCGGAGGAACTGGGAATTAACTTATCCTTCCGTCTTCCCAAGTTTTGTAGTGTCCTGCAGGCCGAGGTTTCGGCGATCTCGGAAGCACTGACCTGGTTCAGGAATCATGTCGTGACTGCAAGAGACATTACTATCTATACGGACAGTCAGGCTGCGATTCGCTCGCTTGACTCTGTTCTCACTACATCGAAAACTATTCTGAAGTGCCGCTCGGCCCTCATGGAGATGAGTTACTTTTTCAACATTACCCTCTGCCGGATACCGAGTCACAGTGGCTTTGCGGGCAACTGCAGGGCGGACGATCTTGCGCACGAGGGGACAACCGGTGTCGCCGATGGGCACCGCAATGACATTAGAGTGCCAATTGCATCATGCAAAGCGGCAATTAAGTCTGTGGCAGTGGATAGGGCAAATACCAGATGGCTCAATAGTCGCACTTGCCAAACGACGAGAATGATTTGGCAGAAATTCGATCCTAGCCGATCTGCCTCTTTGCTGGCACTGAATAGAAAGCACATTGGTAGAGTGGTGGGGGCTATCACAGGGCACTGCCCCATTGGTGAGCTCGCATGGAGGCTCCGTCTTCCTCATCATGACTACTGCAGGAGTTGTGAGGATGAGGATGAGGGGGAGAGTGTCTTGCACCTTCTATGCCGCTGTCCGGCACTGGCCATCAGGAGGAAGAAATTCCTGGGCTCCTGGTTCTACTTTGACATGGAGGACCTCAAGGATATGAGTGTGATACAGCTCAATCGCTATATTGCCAGCACAGGCTGGTTCGGAACCTAGGTTTCTTAGAGAGATGTTTTGTTACTGGTGGTATCACAATGGACCCATGAGAGGTCTAAGTGTGCTGTGTTGTTTCATGGCAGCCCCTTAACCTAACCTAACCTAGGCAAAATTGGAATCATATGACTGGGGGTGTTGAGACGAATGCACTAGACTACTGCTGAAGGTGTTTTGAGTCCTTGTTTAATAGACATTAGCTGCCGTTTTTTTTTCCAACAGTCGAGATCAGAGCCGATCAACAATTGCACGTGTTACACTAACAAAATTGTTCTGAATAGAGCTGGTTGTTAGTGTTAATTGTTAGTGCGTGCGAATGTTGCTCTGCACTTAATCTGGACTGCCAAAAAAACGCAACTATTGTATTTGTTGCTCAATAGATGCCATATCTGTTCGTCTGTAGGTACTGTATATGTTGCTCAATAAATACTGTAACTGTTGGTCAACAGATACTGTATCTGTTGCTCATTAAATTAATCGGGGCGATAAGGACCAGGAGTTGCCTTTAGATCCATTGACGAGTCAACACGACTAGTTTAGCTACAGTACAGTCTGATCAATTGTTCAGACTGCGACTATTAAGTATAATGTATAATGAGTCATATCGCATTGAAAATAATCACCCTTAGTCCCTTTCCTCACTTGTCGGTACGGCAGCGCCGTGGGACAGTACGCTCTGTATACAGAAATGATTCCGTACTACTTTCATTTACGCACCAGGCGTTATATTTTCGGCATTCATTGTTCAGTATCGCTCATATCCTCACGTTTTGCACGACATTATCTCTGTCAATACCGAGCACTCGAGCAGCCACTGGATGTTCCTCTCGCGGCGCGGTAAAATGAAACGATCCATCCCCACATCCGCGAATACCGAGCCAACCAGGAAACACTCATTGAAATAAAGGCACTCGGTAATTTTTCGGTACCGCGTATACCGAGCATGCCGATCCCGCACCAGCACCACTGCCGTACCGATAAGTGAGGAAACGGCCTTAGGGGCATAATACTAATGTGCATAGTATTATTGTATCCGTACATGTTCAGTCAGAATCGCATCGAGCGGAGCAGAGGCCACTTTTTGGGTATGCTCCTTAGTCACTTTATAAAAGTAGCCTTTTGACTACAAACTGGTCGTCGCCAAAGGCAACACCTGAAGAGTGAAGGTCCATTGGCGACGAAACTAGTTTGTTGTCAAGAGGCAGCTTTTATAAAGTGACTAAGGAGTATGCCCAAACAGTGGCCTCTGCACCGCTCGATGCGATTCTGAACATGTACAATAATACTATGCACATTAGTATTATGTCCTTAAGAGCTCGCGCCCACGGCAAAATTTTTAGTTGGCAAAAAAATTAAATAGTTTAGTCAGAAAAATAGAACACACGGTGGTTTATGAGACCGCGCACACAGCAAACTAAACTATTTAGTAGTCGCTGTGTGCGCGGTCTCACAAAACATCGTGTGTTCTATTTTTCTGACTAAACTATTGTATTTAATTTTTCTGCGAACTAAAAAGTTTGCCGTGTGCACGAGCTCTTAGTGTCACCATACACTGTCGAACTCCACTCGAACTCGAACATGGTAAGAGTGGAACGGTTTTCTTTAGATCTATGTGAAGTGTGTGTGTGTGTCTTGAGCTATTCAAAGGACATTTGTACAAGGTTCGAGTTGGAGTTCGACAGTGTATGGTGAAACTAAGGGTGATTATTTTCAATGCGTTTTTCTATGGCTTAAAAACGGCTCTCCGAACATTCCTATCATGACAAAACACCCTACTAATTCAGAAATTTGGCTTCAGAACTATTCCTCAAATGCTAGAAAATTTGAGGAATTATTTTCTTAAATGTTGTTCATGATGTTTGAATCTTGTATTTTAAATTTACAAAAAGGACACCGTTATCTTCGTTTCGTACTGCCTAGATCGGAGCTCACCCTCAAGTCGATTCCCGCTTTAGGCAATGCAAATTTAGATATCCAGATGAAGCAATGAGTATTGTTACGATGCATTGACGGTATGTTCGAACTGCCTAAAGTGGAAATCCACTCTGAGCGGTGAGGTTGATTCTCGCTTTAGGCAGTATAAACTTAAACGTTTTTCAATGTGAAACTGTTGTTATGATGCATACACGCTATGTCCATACTGCCTAAAAAGCGGAAATCTACTTTGACACTGAAGGGTATAAAAACACTCTTTCACTAATTTCGATGAGAAACTATGTGAAGAAAGAGCCTTAATGGCTGCCTGACTATCAGTGCAGATAGCGATGTTAGCGCCTTTGAGTTTCTTGTCCAGAATGTCTCTGGCGCAGGCCACAATGGCATGGATTTCAGCTTGAAAAACGCTAGGCCAGACGCCCATAGCAATGGAGATCCTGGTGTCCGGTCCATAGATTCCAGCGCCAACACCCAGCTCCGTTTTAGATCCGTCGGTAAACCACATGGTGTACCGGGAGACAGAGCCAAGAATGCCACTGTCCCATTCCCCGCGAGTGGGGATCATCATCATCATCGTGGCGCGACAGCCCGACGTCGGGCCTTGGCCGCCTGGATCATTGTCCTCCAATTATCTCGGTCACGTGACCGCGTCCTCCAATTTTGGGAGCCCAGCAGCTGCGCGGCGTCCACACCTACTGAGCTCTCCCAACGAGATCTCGGTCGTCCTCGCAGTCTCGCTCCGTCGACTCGTTCTGCATTCATTACTCTCTTAGGCATGCGATCATCGTCCATTCTTTGTACATGCCCTGCCCATTGAAGTCGTTGTAGTTTGACGATTTTCGAGACTTGCAGCTCATCGTACATTTCATACAACTCATGGTTGTACCGGATGCGCCATCCATCTCGATCGCAAACAGCCCCGAAAATTCGCCGTAGAACCTTACGTTCGAAAGTGTCTAGCATGTTTTCGGAGGCTTGAGCTAGGGTCCATGCTTCGCAGCCATAGCATAGCACTGGTCGTATAATGGTTTTGTACACGCGGAGCTTCGTGTTTCTGTGCACATGTTTCGATTTCATTATGGGGAGAACCGAGAAAAAAGTCTTATTAGCTAACTGTATCCGTCGCTTGATTTCGTCAGTTTCGTTGGCGTCCCTTGACAGGTTGCAACCCAGGTAAATGAAGTTGTTCACGAACTCGATGTTGAGGTCCCCCACATTGATGCTTGGTTGTGCAGGTGTCCTTGTCACCGATTGCATCATTATTTTAGTTTTACCCTCGTTAATACGTAATCCAACTTCCTTTGCAGCGTTATCAAGCGTATGCAGAAGTTCTTCTGCGTCAGCCAATCTTCGGGACATGATGTTGATGTCGTCGGCGTACGCTGCTAATTGTGTCGACTTGATGAGTAGCGTCTTGCTGTTGTCCAAATTCATGGCCCGAATAACGTATTCCAGTGCTAGGTTGAAGAGCGTCGGAGCCAGTCCATCGCCCTGTTTCAAACCAGTGCGTGTTTCAAATATATCAGTAAGTCTATTCTGGATCCTGACTTGTGAGACGGAGTTGGTCATCGTCATCTTTGTCCGTCGCACTAATTTTGCTGGTATACCAAATTGCAGCATGATGTTGTACAGTACTCCACGATCGATACTGTCGTATGCCTGCTTGAAGTCGACAAAGATTTGGTATACGTTTACGTTGTATTCCCAGCACCTCTGGAGTATCAGTTTGACTGAAAAGAGCTGATCGGTTTTGGAGCGCCCAGGTCCGAAACCGCTTTGATATTCGCCAATGACTCGTTCTGCGTACGGTTTTATTCTATTTTCCAGAATTTTCGTCAAAATTTTATAGGACGTACAAACTAGTGAGATGCCCCTGTAATTCTCACACCGCAGTTTATCTCCCTTTTTATGAATTGGACAGATGATGCTTCTGCGCCAATCGTCTGGGATCTCCTCGTTCTCCCATACTCGCAGGAGTAATTGATGTATGGCATCAACTAGACTCGTTCCACCGAATCTTAGCAGTTCAGCTGGAATCTCGTCAGCGCCCGGCGCTTTATTTCGTTTTAGTGACCGCAAGGCGAGATCAACTTCCTCTACTGTCGGGGGTTGAATGGGTGGGCCTAGATCAACAATATCGTCGAGAGCTTCCTGTGTGAGGATGTTAGATGGTCGGTTTAGAAGCTCTTCAAAATAAGAGGCCCATCGTTTGTTAATACCATCGGTGTCGCTGATGATGTTTCCATCCTTGTCCTTACAAAGGCTAGTCCTGGGTTGGTAGCCGTTCTTAATTGCATTTACTAGTTTGTACGCTTGTCTGGTGTTCCTATTAGCTAAGTTTTCGTTTATGTTCAGCAACTGCTCGTCAAGGTATTTACGTTTCTTACGTCTAATTATTCTATTCGATATTCGCCGTAGCTCGTCATATTTTTCTCTTCTGGCTCTGGTTCCTCGTTGAATCCATTGTCTGTAGGCCTCGTTTTTCGCGTCAAGTGAATTTTTGCATTCTTCGTCGAACCAGTCATTTCGCGCTCGCCGGGCTTTATATCCCACGACCTTCTCTGCGACATCCTTGATGGTACCCTTGAGTTCTTCCCAGAACCCATGGACGCCAGTGTTGCTGATGTTGTGTAGCATAGGTGATAGTTTTTCCTCAAGGGCGGTAGTATACGCCACCGCTGTAGCATCACTCAAGAGCTTATCAACCGCAAAGATTTTGGGAGGGCTGATTCTTGACTGGTGCACTGAGGAAATTCTACATCTGTAGGTCGTCTTCACCAAGTGATGATCTGAGTCGCAGTTTGCTCCTCGATAGGAGCGGACATCCATGACACTAGACGCCCATCTCCTGCAAATGAGGACGTAGTCAATTTGGTTGACGGTATGTGCGTCTGGAGACTTCCAGGTCTGCTTGTGAATGCGTCGATGCGGGAAACACGTAGAGCTTACGACTAGATTCCTGCTGCAGGCGAAGTCTATAAGTCGCTGGCCGTTATCGTTACATTCTTCATGGAGGCTGTGGCCTCCAGTGGTCCCCCGATGCCAGCTTTCATTCCCGACTTTCGCGTTAAATTCTCCCAGCAGCAATTTGGAGTGGGGATGGAGACCAAGAATTTCCTACCAAAACATATTTCCCGAGTCATATAATCAGATCTCGAGCAGATCTGCATGCCAGGGATCCGCTCTAGAATGCTCATGTGTCCCTGATTGGACACATCGCCATCGTATGTTAGACGCATTCTAAGAGCGCTCAGAGCCGCAGACTCTTGTATGAAAACATGCAGCGGAGTAAGTCCAACAATCGCCTCAATAGCCGATGTCTGACAAGTATGGATGGATCCTGCCACATCAAGGCATGCAAGGCGCTGTAACTTACTACAAAGCTGTATGGTGCAACGCTGATTCGTTTTGGGCCACCAAACTAGCGCCGCGTAAGTCACAACTGGACGTACGACCATCAAATATAGCCACTCGATCATTTTCGGGGTGAGTTCCAAGTTTTGCCAAACAGAGACCTGCAACCCCACATGATCCGAGTGGCCTTACTGATAACAGCCTCGACGTGATTGCTCCAATTAAGCCGCCAGTCCAACAAAATGCCTAAGCATTTGACTTTAGTGTAGAACTGAAGTACCGTTCCGGATAGGCTGACAGGGTTTAAGCTTAGATTTCTTCTTCGAGTGAAGGGAACTAAGATGCTTTTATGAGGGTTGACGCTCAGGCCAACTTCAGTGCACCAACGAAGTACTAGATCTAGTGCCGCATTCATCACCTCAGATACGGTCGATTCAAACTTTCCTCTGATTATGATAGTTATATCATCGGCATAACCGATTGCATCATAACCATAGTCGCACAACCTAACTAGTAACTCATCTATGACAAGTGACCAGAGAAGTGGGGACAGGACCCCGCCCTGGGGACAACCCTTAACAGCATAAACACTAGCCTGGGTGCCGCCCAAAGTTGAGTGAATTTCTCGACCGCGAAGCATTGCGTCGATCCACATGATAGTGGCAGTAGGTATGTCTCTGAGCTCAAGTGCTCTAGAAATACAGCTAAAGCCAGTATTGTCAAAAGCTCCCTCGATGTCAATGAGGGCACAGAGAGCAATTTCCTTATCCATAAGGGTTTTTTCAATCGATCCTACGAGATTGTGTAAGGCAACCACGGTCGACTTACCTTTGACGTAGGCGAATTGAGTACGATGCAAGGGAGACGTACAATCCATTTGCTGTCTGATGTGCAGATCCAGTAGCCTCTCCATAGTTTTCAAAAAAAAAACGATGAAAGGCTAATCGGTCTGTAAGATTTCGGAAGCTCCTCCGGCTTATTTCCTTTTTTCGGTATGAATACCATGTTCACCGCCCTCCATAAACGTGGAATATAACTTAAGGAGTAACTGCCCCTAAAAATAACAGTCAAGGGGGCGATAATAAAATCAAGGCTGTATTGTAAAAGTGCAGGAAAAATACCATCGGAACCAGGTGCCTTAAAGGGTTCAAAGGACTCCACGGCCCATTTGACCTTTTTTTTATCGAAAATTACCTCTGAGAGGCTGTTTAATCGGCTAATAGGTACACGATGGTCAGCCGATGCAGTGATTAAGCAGGGTTCAGCTTGTACAGAACCCGGAAAGTGGGTGTTTAGGAGGAGCTCAAGAGTTTCCTCTGGGAACTTTTCAAAAGTGAACCAATGAAAATTCAATATTTGGTCCGAAAACTAATATCAAGTCTTCGATAATTATGATGACGATGCGATGATTTTCTTGTAAACTCGTATACGGATGAATATATCCGCCAAGTCGTAGCATAGGCATTGGTTAATTAATATACAATTTCATAAAAATGAATTACAACCTGCAATTCTCACCACTCGAAAACTGGTTTTCAAAAATTTATACCACACCTCTTTCAAGAGGGCTGGTCTTCACCTCCGTTTATTTTTCTTTTTCCAATCCACTTTGATCCTAATCCGACCACAAAAGTGGTTTCTGGTTGAAGTTGTTTCATAAACTTCATCTGCGTGCTCAAACTCGGCGTCTTCGAACATATGAATGCATTTTTCGCTTTTATTGTATCTTTTTTTTATTGTGCTATATATTTCGCTTCTTTCACTGAAGCATTTTTTACGGTTTCTCCACGTCTCCACTTTGGGTTGGATGACGAAGATTTTTTTTTTGGTAATGATGATGATCAAGTTTGTGGCCGTTACCAAAGACCAGTCAGCCAGTGCTATCGAATTAGCTGGACCATAACCACGGTCAATGAGGAATGCATTTGAACTGCATCCAAAGTATCTTCGACTCAACACACACACACACACACACAAATGGTAGAATAAAAAGAAAAAGAAGAATCGCATCGTGTTGGGCATAACACCGTCGCTGTTGCGGGCGCATTACATCGCGGTTAAGGTCACTCAAGGGGAGAAAATGTAGAGTCTTGGGTTGCATTTGGCGGTTTTGCGGCTTATCGCCGCGGAATAGTGAACATGCAATTTTTTTAATTTCGTGCAGTCTTTTGGTACGTGAGAAGAATTTTCGTTTTTATACCCTAGACTTTTAGCATAGGGTATATTGTTTTATTTCTTTGAATGTTCGTTTTTAGCTTAAGTATATAATATATTTTAGCATAGTACGGAAGAAGAGGAAGAGGTCCTAGATATCACACTCATGACTGACAACAATATCTTTATGGTTGAAAAATGGAGAGTATCCGAGTTGAGATCCTTTTCGAACCACAACTGGATACTTTTCAATTTAAATGTTTCCAGGGAGACTCCAAAGCCTTACAGAAACCCCAACAGAATCGACGGGAAGAGGTCCAGACAGATCTTTACAGCAAAACTGTGTGATAGACCGAATCCCTCAATAGAATCCGTGGAGGAGCTGGACAAGGAGGTTGAATCTTTGGAGAAAGCTATGCAAGTAGCTTCCCAAATCTCATGTCCGGCGAAAAGAAGTAAGAAAACTCTTCTCCCATTGTGGAGGACCTATCATTGGTCAGGAAACTGACTAGGGAGATCTTCAATATTTGTAATAAGAAACACAGGTTCTGGCAGCCGTATAAGGACTGCCTAAAAATATACAAAAAATCCATTAGAGCGGCTAAAGCCCAAACGTGGGAGGACTTCTGCCAATCTTTGGATAATATCAAGGACACAGCAAGGATCAGCAAAATTCTGTCCAAGGAGCACTCCAATCCGTCCTTAGTGAAAGGAACGGATGACACTTGGACGGAATCCAGTTCTGAATCCCTTGACCTCCTTCTAAACACACACTTTCCAGGCTGCAAAGAAACCGGTACAGAGAGCCCAGAACCGAGTGATGCGAAATGCGTGCAGAGTGAATTTGTGCAATCCATTCAAATCCCCGGGCCAGACGGCATACTGCCCATTATGCTGCAAGAATTACAAGACTTAGTAGTTCCCAGGCTGCTGGGGTTCTTTAGAAGCTGTTTCCAACTCAACCACGTCCCCCACTCGTGGCGACGAGTTCGAGTCGTATTCATACCAAAGATAGGGAAGGGAGGACATGAAAGTGCGAAGGACTTGAGGCCGATCAGCTTATCCTCCTTCGTACTCAAAACGCTAGAGACTTCCACATCCGACAATTCCTGGAAAGCTCACCGCTCTCGAAGTCACAGCACGCCTCCATCAGAGGTAGATCCACAGAAACGGTCTACGTCTATCTATCTATCCACGAGGTGGTGCGTGCCATTGAGCAGAGCCTTCAGTATAAGCAATATACATTATCAGCTTTCCTCGACATAGAGGGTGCTTTCAACAACGTCAGCATCGAATCTATTCAGGACGCCCTATCAGATTTGGGAGTAGAGGCAGGGATCAGCAGATGGATAGTGACTCTGCTAAGATCTAGAATTATTCATGCGGACTTGGGATACAAGCCATCTAACCAGATTTGTATGCAGAGAGACACCTCAGGGAGGCATCATCTCCCCGTTACTCTAGTTGTTGGCTAGTTGTCATCAATAAATAGCTAGGCTTGACAGAGAAGGGATTAAAGTGGTCGCGTATGCGGATGATGTGGCGATCGTAGTGTCAGTGATGTGTCTGTCCGTGATTAGTCAAATCATTATGGTGAGCACCTGGGCCACAAGCTGTGGCCTGGGCGTCAACCCAGATAAAACTGAACTGATGCTATTTACCACAAAAAGCAAAGCACTACATTTTACCCTTCCTAAACTAAACGGACTGGCTGTCCGTCCGGCTCCAATTATCGTCCAGCGCAAAGCACTTAGGTATCATTCTGTACACGAAGCTCAGCTGGAAGTTAAACATTGAAGACTGGGTAAAGAAGGCCTGCATAGCCTGCTACGCCTGTAAGAAAACCTTCGGAAGAAAGTGGGGCCTTAAGCCAAATATAGTCCTTTGGATGTACACAGCAGCAGTCCGTCCAATTCTTACATATGGGTCGTTGGTCTGGTGGCCAGCGCTTGCTAAAAAATAGAACGTCACAAAACTTGGCAGGGTGCAAAGAACGGCTTGTCTTGGTACCACAGGTACTCAATTGCCCTAACCCCTTGTGGGGCATAGCACGTCAACTGTTCCATATGGCGCAGTTGACGTTTCGTTGGCATGAACTGATTTCGGAGAATGCAGTTGCCAGCATGCATCTCCTGCACATCCATGGCCACGAACGTCGTCGCGGACGGGATTCGAACCCGAAACGCCGATAGTCAAACATGAGACTGATGCCTGTAATGAGCCATATTATGGTCTGGTAGTGCTGCTCCCACCGGCAGATCGAAGCAGCACCTGATGAGTAGTGATCTGTTGATGGTACGAAACCAGAGGCCGAGGGTCCCATTACACCCGGACCCAGGGACGACCGCGTGGGCGTCTGATCCGTCCGCCAACCATTCCATCCTTATCGACTATTTTTTTTTCATTTCCAAATTTTACCTCCCCTGTTTGTGTTGTCTTCTCCAGGCCTATGAATTTTTATTAATTCACGGCGAAACCCCCCCCCCCCCCCCCCCCACATCTCCCGAACTGAGCTACAGCGAGCATAGGCCGCTGCTTAGCTCGTTGAGGAGCCTTTTTCTTCGCCATATGGCACAGCCCGACCTTCACGGTCACAATGCTACCTAGACTCCGTCCCCACGGGCATCTTCGGATGCTCGCCAAACCGTCCGTTACATGCCTCAACACACTGCGCTATCGGTCGCCCCCGGCTTCTTTATCAAACAACTGGCGGCGGGCAGTGCAGTCAGGCTCAAAGAGTCGAGAGGCTGGACTGCTAAACCGTACGGCCATAGCGACATTCAAAACCAGTTGCCACAAGATGTGGCCAAGGTGAATACCGACTTCACCTTGTCCAAACTAAGGTTTGAGAGAAACCTCTCAGCCAAATTCCCACCACAGTTGAATGGGGAGGGGGATTGAGGTGGTGAACGATTTTGACATCACCATTTTCACCGACGTGTTCAAAATGGACTGCGGCGTCGGTGCAGGGATATTTTCTGACGCACTAAATATTGTATTTCGGAGTGTTACCGCCTCCCAGATCATGCCAGCATCATGAAAGCTTGTCACACTCTCAGAGACATTCCAAATAACCACAGCATCGCTATTTGCTCGCTGACAGCCAGGCCGCTACCAAAGCACTGAACTCGGTAAGTACATCCTCCAAGCTTGTCGAGCGATGTGGGCCGGAGTTAGCTTACCTTAGTAGACCCTGCTCCGCGTTCCTGGTCACAGGAACATAGAGGATAATGAGAGGGCTGACGACCTGTCCAGAAGGGGCGCCGCTCTAGACAGATCTCAAGCGTAGCCTGTTTGAATTCTGCTGTTGGCTTTTAAGCGCAATACGAGTATATCCAACCACTACATCAGAGTTGCGGATTCCAAATGGCGGAATCTGCACACCTGCACCGTATCAAGAAAGATATGGCCCTCTTATGGCAGAAGGAGAACATCGAAACCTATGACCAAATCGCGCAGAGATGTCGCCAGGCTCACGGCAGTCATCACAGGGCATTGGCCTATAGGGGATTACGCAGTCAGGCTCGATATTCCCTACAACACGCATTGCCGAAGTTGCGGTAATGAAGATGAGAAAGAAACCCTCACTTCCTATGCAAATGTCCAGGCCTTGCTAGGACCAGACATCGTACATACATAAGGCAAGGCCTTTCTTGACAACCTGGGGGATGTGTCGGGGGTGAGGATTGGGGAGTTGCTTTACTTCCTTAACTCCTGCGGTTGGATCTAGGGAACATCCCCTGTATTTTCCGACTATCAGCCAATAACAAATTTTCACGAGGTTTGTGGCTTCAAAACGGCGCTTTTTGCGCTAATTGGGCTCTGGTTTGCCCCAGCCACTACTTATACCAACCATGATGACGCTATCCAGTATTGACTGTCAGCTCCTTCCTCCTGTGTCTGCGTCACTTCTTGCGGTAACTAAGAATGCGCTAAGTACCTTTTTTACTATGATGCATGACCTTGCCTGCCACTTATGACTCAACTCGATCTCTGCGCGTTCTGGGCTCGGTTTATCCTCGACTCGTCCTCTGCTCATCCGCGGCTCGTCGACGTCTTGTCCTCGGCTTGTCCTCCGCTCGGCCTCGACATGGTCTAGAACCTAGACTAGCTCTAGGGCCAAGAATGCGGCGCAAAGCTACTATACGAGTACTTTGGCGGAATTATGTTCATATCAATCTTTTTGCGGCAGATGCGTTTTTCTTTGGCGTGAAACGTTTTACAACAGGGATGTTTTTGGGCTGTATTAATATCCAAAGCTGCCGCATAACCATCAATTTGCAAAATTAAAAAAAAAACTTAATCAGATGTGTACCAACATTATCCATTTATCACTACACGTTACTAAAAACCCAGCTTCCTCGCGACTCACCACTTAAAACCAGAAAAAATTTTAACTTTCGAAATGTATTCAACTCCATCTAATTGCGATCTTAATTTGCCTCTCGTTAAATGCTAATAAACTTCTTTCTCATTTACAAGGCGTACGAAAAGCTTGACTTGCGACAACGACACAATTTCCACCATTTCCAAAGTGCCGACGGCCATCATGCATTTTCATTTTCGCCACGTTCATTTTTCTCTATGTCGCGTTGTCGTTACTTTTCAAGTTTTTTCCACGTTTCACAGTCATTCCGCTCCGCAGCAACTGTCACTGGATATCTCCGCGGACAGTTGATGAAAAATTCGTGGAATAACAGAATAGCTCGCGTCATCGTTCAAGTTGGCTATTTCCTCCTTTTTTCGCGTCGAGATAATTCGATACAGTCAATCGGCCCCTAGGATACTATAATTTCGTTACTTGGGATCCGCGTCAAATTAACGTCCGCTGTTCAGGGATCAAATAAATTAAGAGTCGCCGTCGTCGCCTGTAACCGGACTTCTTGCCAAGAGATCGGGTGTTGCAATCAAGTGTGGAGGATTGCAAAGTGGAAAACGAGATGGACCTTGGAAAAAAAAGGACGACGTCACATGGAGTCACGCCGGGATAAGCATTTTGATTGCGACCCCATTTTCGATGACTACAAGTGTCCGGGGAGACCGAAAGCGTGACTAATCCACTTGAACATTCGTATCTGAGCTTTGAAATGAAAAAGTCAAATAGCTACGATTTCGCGAGGAATTGGACTCCTTCAGGCTGTCCTGAAGTAACCAAACACCATTTTTTATTACACAATTCACAAACATTGCATTCTTTGTTCGAGATTTAGTATGGGATAACTGAAATCAGGTTTCGCCTTTTTTATTGCCCTGTTTTACGGCCTGATTCATACTCCCCCGCATGCAACATTCCCTGGAATCAAATCTCGCCCCGAACTTGCGAGTCTGAAATGGTGGATAAAAAAAGAGCCTAATCCAGCGCCATATCAGTTGTTGGGATTATTCCATGGAATTTCCAAGCATGAGTAATAAAAAAAGGTGAGGTGTACCCTTAACAAGGATAGTGGGGTGGCATGAAAATCGTTATATTTTTTTGTGTGTGTAAAAGAGTTTATTTCACTTCGGATTATTATTTTTGTTTTGTAGTGTGGGGAAGAAAATTTGTTGTTATTTCCAACCATGGATCGGTTTCTTCCGAGTACTGTTTTTACATGGATATGTTTTATGGATGGGGCTCATCCTAAAAATTTGGCCGTCACGCCAGATGTCACGATTTCCATCCGGCTAGCAGAAGTGGAAACAAGCCAATTGTAAATTTCTCCAAGTGCCATGAATGTGGTGGCTGAGTTTTGTATAGTGGGCGCTTGTTCGTCCTGTCTATTGAGTATGGTGTAGGGTAACAAACACGCATAACACAAACTACTTGCGATTTGTCGTTTGTGTAAAGCGTGTTCGCTACCCTACCCTGCTTACATCTCGGGTGATCTCCACTAGTCTCGGTATACCATCTGTACGCCGGCACGTAAGTAGAGGCACTCCTCAAGGCGGTGTTCTCTCTTCCCTACTGTGGAACTTGGCGGGCAACAGGTTGCTCTTAAGCCTGGAGAAGTTGGGTTGCCATGTTACCGCTTATGCGGAGGACATTGCCATTGCAATTCCAGGCGAATTCTCCTGTGTCCTGAGCGATATGGCATCCTAACGAAATGGGTTGGTGAGGTTGGGGTTAGAGCAAATCCGCAGAAAACGGAACTCGTTCTCTTCACTAAAAGATACAGTATACCTGCATTTGTACCACCACTGATGGAGGGCACAAGTCTTATACTCGCTGATGAAGCCAAATTTCGTGGACTTATCTTGGATAATAAATTACGCTGTAAGGCAATCATTCAGGAATGTGTGAGTAAGGCAACTGTTGCACTGTACTCTTGCAGGAGGGCCATAGGCAAAAAATGGGGATCGCAGCCGAGGGTGGTCTACTGGCTATACACATCGGTGCTGCGGCCCATAATGATGCATGGGATTGTTGTCTGGTGGACGGCACTAAGCATCACGTCGTACAGAGCTCTGTTGGAGAAGGTTCAAAGAACAGCATGTGTCGCCATCACGGGAGCCATAAGCACCACCCCAATTGCTGCCTTGGGCGGACTGTTAGACTTGATTTATTTGGATATTTTCGCAGAACAAATGGCGGTGAACATTGCCATCCGCCTCCGCGAAACCGGTCAGTGGACCGCGGCAACCGGTCGTGACGGACTACTCAATTGCCCTAACCCTTGTGGCCCAGTTGACGTTTCGTTGGCATAAACAGGTTTCGGAGAATGCAGTCGCCATCATGCACCTCCTGCACATCCATGGCCACGAGCGTCGTTGTGGACGGGGTTCGAACCCGAAACGCCGGTAATCAAACATGAGACGGATGCCTCAATACACTGCGCTACTGGTCGATCGTTGTGACGAACTACACCTTACCGAAATACCTTTTCGACAAGGACTTTACTAGCCTCATCCCATCGAGGAATGCGTGGCTAGAGAATGCTAATTTGGTATCTGATACCATCAGCATTTTCACTGACGGCTCTAGGACTGAGGAAGGGGTTGGGGCTGGTGTATATTCGGAGAAGCTGCGTATTGGCTTGTCGCTCCATCTGCCAGGACACTGTAGCGTTTTTCAGGCGGAAGTTTGTGCAATCTCCGAGGCGGTAACCTGGCTTGCGGGTAATGTGATATCTGCTCTCTCTCTAATTGCCTTAAGGCCTCCAGGGGCATGGGCGCGTCAACATCTCTAGCATATATATGCCTTGTTGACGTTTCAATAGCATATCTACTTTTCGGAAGTGCAGTTGCTAGTATGCATCTCCTATCCGCGCCGTCTTTATGCTTAGAAGCTCGGAGCACTGTGAGAGTTCTATTAGTACTCACAGGCAGTTTTTTATCGCGCCGGATTTGATTTCCAAGCTCTAGATTAGTATTGTAGAGCGGTGACCGAACGATCACGGCCACCGAGCGCGACAATATGATATCTGCTAGGGATGTTATAATATACACGGATAACGGATAGTCAATCTGCGATCAAATCGCTCAGTTCCATGTTGGTTATGTCAAAGACAGTGTCAAATTGTCGCAGCTCTCTCAGTGAGATGGCGAGATTTTTCAATACTACCCTGTGCTGGATACCAGGTCATAGTAGTTTTTCTGGTAATTGCAAAGCTGATGAACTGACCCGGGCTGGAACTACCAATATGACCAAGGAATGCTTTCGTAGTACTGTGATGCCTTTAGCAGCCTGCAAACTGATCACTGAAGCGTTGGCATACGATAGGGCTAACACCAGATGGTGCAATGGCAGTACTTGTCATGCAACTAGGCAAATATGGCCGAAAATGGACTCCGGCCATTCTCGCAGGCTATTGGTGCTGAACAAAAACCATTTGAGAAACATGGTGGGGCTTATCACTGGGCACTGCCTTATTGGGGAGCATGTTGGGAGACTTCGGCTCCCACACAATAATTACTGTAGGAGCTGTGGGGATGAGGCGGAGGAGGAGAGTCCCTTTTATCTTATGTGTGGTTGTCCTGCCCTGGCGAGACGCAGGAAGGATATCCTTGGGTCCTACTACTTTATTGATTCGGAAGAATTAAAGGATGTTAGTGGGACTACACAACTTCAGTTTATCGCTCCGTTTACGAGTATCACGTATGACATCATGTCTAAACGATAATCCGTGTGAACTGCACAGTTTTGGCAGATTTTTACGCATTTTCGGACCCTGTTTTGCAACGATGATCTGCGCACAGTTTATCGTTCAGTTTTATCAAATTTCACAATGACCATGAAGCGGTACCACACAGGGCACAGTTAGGGCCTTCGTCCACTGATACAACGCGACTCCAACGTGACTGAAAGGGGAGAATGTACTAGAAAACAGGGTGGCCATTCTGGGGTGGGTAACCCCAATTTTATTTTTTTTTTGACTTCAGATTCGGAATCAGCGACCCAAAATTATTAATTATTAATGTACAATAGTTCGAACCAACCCGATCGGACGAGTATTTCCCCACGAAAACAGGGTGGCCATTCTGAGGTGGGCAACCCCAATTTTTTTTTCTTTTTTGACTTCAGATTCAGAATCAGCGACCCAAAATTACCTTGTAGTCGCTGTGTGTCGGTATCTGCAAGGACGGCTACTATATATACATAGGTTAGGTTAGAGGGGCTGCCATGAAGTGTCACAGCTCACTTAGACCACAGATGGGTCCGCTGTGATACCCGCGGTATTTAACAACCTGCAAAATTAATCATTAAACCAGCCGGAACTGATAATGAAGCGAAAAATCCTACTGACATCCATATCCTTCAAGTCATCCAAATCTTCAAAGAAGAAAGACCCAAGAATCCTTTTCCTCCTTATCGCCAAGGTAGGACAGGTACAAAGGAGGTGGGAAGTACTTTCCTCCTCATCCTCGTCATCGCAGCTTCTGCAACAGTCATTGTAAGGACGCTGGAGTCTTCTGGCGTGCTCGCCGATCAGACAATGCCCAGTGATAACTCCCACCAGAACGCTAATGTGCTTCCTATCCATTGATCGAAGTTTTGTCACTTGGCAGGTGCTACTGGTACCCCATATTGTATTGGCCTTGCCAACCGCATCCTCCAGTATCTTCTTTTTGCAAGCGGATATGGGCATTCTAATTTCGTGAGGCTCCATCATGATCTCCCTAGTCGCTGCACGAGCCAACTCATCAGCTTTGCAATTGCCAGCAAAACCACTATGGCCGGGAATCCAGCACAATAGAATGTTGAAGGCTTTTCCCAGCTCAAAAAGGAACGAGCGGCACTCTTCCACCAGCTTAGATGAGGTGGAAACGGAATCGATGGATCTTATCGCAGCCTGGCTATCGGTGTATAGGTATATAATTATGTCTCTAGACTAGAGGCTACAACGTGACGTCCTAGCCAAGTTAAAACCTGTGAAATCGCTGAGACCTCCGCCTGAAAAACGCTGCAGTGATCCGGTAAACGTAAGGAGATATTAACTCCTAGGCTTTCGGAGTATACACCCGCACCCACTTCTTCCTCAGTTTTAGAGCCATCTGTATAGAAAACAATAGACACCGTTTCTAAGGGGACAGTATCAGCCCAGTCACTCCGTGATGAAATCAATCTTGCAAAGTTTTTTCCGAATACGTGTAGTCGGTCGTTGGAGCGATATCCACATTGTTGAGAATGGCAGAGTGGCCGCCGGCGCTTGAAGTACTATGCATATAACGACAGTCAGGCGGTGATCAAATTCCTGGACGCTGCACTTTCCACTTCGGAAATCCGAGTGATTCGGATGTTGAAGAGAAAGCATGTCAGTAAGGTTGAGAAGCATTGCCTGATAGATGAGCATGCATGCCCTGGATTACTAGGTCATCTACATCGCTTTATTGACAGTTCCGGATGATTTGACGACTAGGCTCTCATGGTGTTGGGGCTTAAGAGGTATCACAATAAACCCAGTGGAGTGCCTATGTGTGCTGTATTCTGCACAGTAGCCTCTTTAACCTAACCTCTAACATATTTCATATTTAATAGAACATATATCCTAGTATCAAATTTAATTGGCCTTTGAATTTTCGGAAGAGCTAAACCAACCCTACAATAAACCACAAACTGAAACGAGTCTGCAGTAGCCCATTTCAGTTCCGGATCATATATAATTCTACTTGAAACCCAGTAAGCTTCCTAACAACGAATCACACTCCCGAAAAAAAAAACGCAACCCATGTCCCAACCATCCCTTGCCACAGTTTGGAAGACCATGTAATGGCGTGTTCACAAGGATACTCTGTTTCTATTGAATTCATTCCACTTACCGGAAGTACTTAACAAACTACAAGTCACGTTTGTTGTGTATAGTCTCCTCCGTTTTGCCCTGTGTACGAGTATATAGTCACTTCTGGTACAAAATAAAGCGCACACGATACAAAAAAAGGAGAACGGCCGGTTGTTGTGTATTTGCCAATTTCCTCGTTCTCTAACGAAAGTTTACAATAACCGGCCGTATCGTGTGTAGAACCAGTAACCATATAGTCTAGCGTAGTAAACGTGTACACAATAATGCACATATGAATCGTCACACATGCGAAAGATATTGAATCCTGTAATCAGTAGGTGCAATCTGGCCGAGAGAAGAAAAAAAAACACCCAGTCCCACCATGTCGCGGGAGAGTATCTTTGCATCCCAACTAACCGCAGAGCACACATATTCTTTATACTAAATCACACTCGCGCTTGTCTACCGAACACATCAATTTATTGTACGTGGGCTTGGGAATTCTCGCGAAAGGAACAACCTCCAGTTACCAGTCGTCTGCCGTCTTTGAGTGCCATCTTCGTGCCATCTAAATCTTTGAAGTTTTGGACGAGAAGAAGCATGGTACCCGGGTTCCTCTCTAAAGATTCTTGGTGTCCCCAATCCCCGCAGTTCACGATTTCCTTCCTGGTACTGCGGTTAAGCCATGACTATAGGGACAGGGATTCAATGGCTTGCCTGGCAACAAAAATCTGAAAAGTCATCATTATCGTTCAAGACGAGAATTTGAGAAGATTTCGGATGGATTGCTTCTGGGGACGAAGCTGTCGATGGCGAAGACGTCGTTAAGAGTATTGGAGGTTGGAGGAGCTTGAATGGAAGTGGTAATGTACTGGTCATTCCTGGGTGAAATTTGATTCGAATATGTACAGTACATTAAAAAAATGTATCTAATGTCCTCTGATATTCCATATAACTAGGAAGCTCAGCATGTCCTTTTGGTCTTTGGATAGACAATTTCAGTTGCAATTTTCTGTTCATGTCTGACTAAGCCCCAGATGTTGATAGCAAATTCAATTGCCACTCTTGCTGAAATGGCATCAATAAAACGCGCGAAAATGCACAGATGGTTTTGATGGGGACACGGCTTCGGTTACATGCTCTCTTTTACTGGGTGGTACAAATATGTTGCATCTTTTATTCCGATTGAACGGTGGATTTAAATTTTGCTGAATTTTATTGTTATGTATTTGACAGATGAGAAATCCCAACTAGCCACGAACTGTTTTAATTGCTTCTTATATATGTATCTCTAGAACGCTAATACTACTACTTTGCCTTAATCCCTAGTGGGGCATACCATCAACTACACCTGTGCGCCATCGTACTCTGTTCTGGCCAATGGGGCGCAACTCCCCAAGCTCCTTACACTCCTTTGCCACAGATCGACGCCATATGATTTTAGAACCCCCTCTTGGTCGGCCTTGGTTGGCAATAGCGTTCCATTTCATGGCGTGTAAAGCAATATGTACAGTTATCACCCTTCCGCAATGTGTGACTTATCCACTGCCATTCTCGCCTGCGTATCAATTCGTTGATTGGCATCTGACCCGTACGCCGACTTAACTCTTCATTTGATATTGTTTCGGGCCAGAAAATTCTTAAAATTTAGATTTTCTTTTCGCAATGGCGGGCTAAGAACCTTGGTCTTGTTGGTATTAATCTTTAGCCCAACCTTGCTTGACTCCCTCTCAAGATCTAACGCCATTGCAGACAGATCCATGATTTAATGGGAGAGTAGGCATATGTCGTCAGCGTTGTCAAGATGTTGTAAATAAGATGTTTAAGTCCAGTGAATTCCTCTCTCTCTCTTTCTCAATTGCCCTAACCCCTTGTCGGGCATAGTGCGTCAACTGTTCCATGTGGCCCAGCTGGCAGTTGCCAGCATGCACCTCCTGCACATCCATGGCCACGAACGTCGTCGTGGACGGGACTCGAACCCGAAACGGCGGTAGTCAGACATGAGACTGATGCCTCAACACACCGCGCTACCGGTGACCCTCTGAATTCCTCTGAACTCCTCGGTCTAGTCCGAATAGGGCTGCATGCAACAAATCCCCGATCACTATGAGGAATAGGATCGGTGAGAGGATGCACCCCTCCCGAACTCCACTGCTAATCACAAGGTCCCACGTTATGCAGAACTCAACATTTCGCGCCGTCATAGGTTTCCTTAATAATAGCCACAAGCTACTCAGGGATGCCTCTTCTGCGCAAGGTCGCCCATATAGAATCCCGGTTCACACTATCGAAAGCCTTCTCGAAATCGATGAAAAGCAAGTGAAGTGGAGAGTCGTACTCAGCGTATTGCTCGATGATGATTCGCAAGGGGTTAATGTGATCGACACAGGAGAATCCGGATCGAAAGCCAGTCTGCTCTTCATCAATTGTGCTTTCTAAGCGGGCCTTTAGTCTTTCCAGGACGATTTTAGCTATTATCTTGGCAACGACAGAAAGCACACAAATGCCTCTCCAATTATTACAACCTTTGAAGCTACCCTTCTTCGCAAGTTTGATGATCTAACCTTCCTTCCACTAAGTGGGAAAGGCCTCTGTATTCCACGCTTTTTCAGCAAGTGGGTGCAGCAAATCGGCAGTTACGCTTGGCGGCGGCGGCCTTTCCTCGTTTTAGTGCAATAATTACTGCAACTAATTCCTCTTTAGTCGAGGCAGTAGACCGTATACCTACGCACATTTTGATGGTTAGCTAAATTATCTATATGAGAGGGAACTTCACCTGAGGTTACACGGTTCAAGACCGCGGCGAAGTGTTCTTGCCACCGCCTCATTTGATCTTCCTCCAAGATAAGTAGCTTTCCATCACTATCCTTCACCGGATGTTGGCGGGACCTCCTGTAACCTCCTTGATGGCACCGTATGCGGCGTCTAAGTTGTTATTTCTTGCGGGTTCTTCTGCTGAGGCTGGAAGATAATTCGCATAAAATCTTCTATCGCCTCGCACACTACGCTGGTGAAGGAGTCCGATGCTACTTCGATTATCGTCTGAGACTGCAGTCAAACGAAACTTCAGTTCTTTTCTGTCAACAAACCGCTGCCATGAAGCGTCGTACATCCGGGACTTATTCCGGAAATCCGGGTTTGTGCCAAGGATGGTATCTGCGCTCGCAGTGTATGCATTTCTTATGGCATCCCAGTTTTCACTTTTATCATCACCATATGGGTGGGGTAGTGTGCCCATCACGTTCAACATCTTTAGGACACAGGTCAGTGTGTGCGAGTGGGTTTCCGGGTCTGGAGACCACCGCCGGATGTATGTAAATTAAAGTCCATACAAATTTATTTTCCGCACACTAGTCTCACGTAACTCCACCTTTCTCCAGATAGGTGTAGAAGAATTTATGTTAGGCCTTATGGTAAAACACACTAGAAGCTTGTAATTCCTGCATCCGCTACCAGGGGTCAGTTTTAATATATATGCGTGTTCCCCTAACTAGCAGTGGCTCGTTAGTGCGCCCACTGGTAGTGCACTCTGTCGTCTGGGTAGTTCCAGGAGGCTTTTGGTCTTCTTCCTGTCATAGGAGTTCAAGAATATTTTCGTTATTCTAGAGGCCAGCCCATAGTTCGTCTAGTTTCTGCTTGCATGTCTGTAGAGGCATCGGCAGCTCTTCAGCTGTCGCTCCGTCGAGGATAGCCCCTTGTTTAGCTAGTCCATCCGAGATTTCGTTACCTAGAACTCAGGTGTGACCCGGAGCTCGACTTTTCTAGCGGCTCGCAACATTTGGAGGGCTGTTAGACCGATATGTACTGTCTTCGACTTGATGGTAACGGACTGTAGCGGAGGCTGTCCGAATGTATGACGATTCTACCCTTCTTCCGAGACGATGTAACCGCTTCGGCTGGCTTCTGAATTCCAAGCAGCTCCGCCTGGAATGTGGTGCACTCATCTGGCGGCCTGAAAGGTGGATTGCATGGAAGTTCTGGCGGTCCGTTTTCCCCACTTTGGGAATGAAGACCACCCTCGCTGATCTCCAGGCACTGGGAATCTGACCCTGCGCGAAGCTACTTCACTAAGATGAGTTTACACGTCGCAAATATTTGTCCAAATTTTTGAAGGAATATTTGTCGAAAGAGATTAATTTGTCAATGCGGTTTCATTGCTTGTTTCTCTCTCTCTCTGGATCCTGTCAACCCCTTGTGGGGGCATAGGGTATTAACCACGCCGACTTTCCACCTCGTCCTGTTCGCCGCCATCGCCTTCAACTGTCTCCACGATTTGCCTAATCACTTAACCTCGACCTCAACTGATCTTCTCCAGGTGTTTCTAGGTCGTCCAACGCGGCGACTTGCATCGGTTCCCTGTGGGTTCCAATTGAGGGCCTGTTTAGCAATGTTTTCCGGCCCTTTTCGGAGTGTGTGAATTATCCGTAGACACTGGTCAACGAAAGTTTGCAATCTAGTTGTTATCGCCCTGGTCATGCTTGTTTACATGGAGATGAATTTAAAGACAGTATTGTCGATTCACACGTACAACAAATATTTTTGCGAATATTTGCCTTTTTTGCCTAATATTTGTCATTTTTGTCAAATACGAGTATTTGCCACATGTGAGCTTCTCCTTAGGGATGTGAGTTTTTTGTTTGTTAGAACCGTTATGGTTAGATGTACCGTTCCTTGTAGTATCAGAACGAACCTCGTTACGCGATTTTTCCCTTCTGGTTTGGGTGACCGTCCGTCTGGCTGCGGAGACGAGTGGTGGCGCGACGCAGGGGAACCAACTGCAGGCAAGAAGCGCATTTCCAGAATCGGATAAGAGGCATCTTCACCAACTACTTGAGGGTGAATCCGCGATGATTGGTTAGGGGATCGGTTATTCCAATGTTGCAGAACATACCATACACACCGAGTCACCTCCGATTAAACAGCGGTATTATCCAGTTTCTCCGATTGTGCAGAAGCAAATCGACAAGGAGCTAAGCGGGATGTTGGGAACCAGAGTCATTCAACCATCGACGAGTTCATGGTCCTCGCCCATTGTCCTGGATGGAACGTATAGATTTTGTGTGGACTACCGGAAGCTAAACAAGGTGTCAGAGCGGGATGTGCCTATCCGCTTCCATATCTGCATAATTGGATAAACTGCGGAGCCCCCAATTTTTGACATCGCTGGATATTAATTCGACATACTGGCAAGTCTCTACGGAATCACGGAAGTTCACTGCGTTCACAGTACCAGGCAGAGTTTTTTTTTTAATTAATTAGTTCGAATGCCTTTCGGGCTGCAAAACGCTCCGGCGACTTGGCAACGACTCATCAGTAGCGTTCTGGGACCGAACTTAGAGGCGTTTGTGTCTATCTATCTGGACGATATATAATTATCGTGACTCAAGAGTTCGACAAACATTTAGAAATACTGCAGGAGGTCCTCAAGGGACATGGTGTCTAGTGTGCAGAACATAGCACCACCTACAAAGGGTGTCCGACAGTTTCTAGGGATGGTTTCATGATATCGTCGGTTCATTCCGAATTTTGTCTCCCAAGTTGATCTCTGGACGATTCTCCTAAAGAAGAACAAAAAGCTTGAATGGTCTTGAGCATAGGTGGAGCTATCATCTGCACCTATTCTAACTTGTCCGGACTACAGTCTGCCGTTTTAAGTTCACACAGATGCTTCAGATGTGGGATTCTGAGGCAGACTCACAGTGACGGTGAAAAGGTACTCTGTTATTTAAGCCGATATCATTCCAAGGTAGAAAGAAAATATTCCACAACCGAAGAAGAATGCCTTGCGGTTTTGTGGGCGGTGGAAAAGTTACGGCCGTAAATTGAGGGAATTCGATTTGTGGTAATAACTGATCATCATTCCCTGGTCTGGCTTGGGAACTTGAAGCACTCCGCCGGTTGTCTCGCGAGATGGACAGTTAGGCACTACTCACACGGGGATACTCAAAACCCCGAGTGACTGGGCTAACCGATTAATGTGTAATCAGACACTCATACGGAGATATTCCAGTCGCGGATACTCGACAATTGCGCGACCAGAGGCTAGGAGATTCCACATGCTAGTCTCCGAGCCACGTAGTCGCCAAGTCACCTGGTTGTGCATGTCGTTTGAGTGAAGTGGTCATAATGCACGGCTGTTGCTTGGGATCCGCGGGGGCGGCTTGTTTGCGGGGACTTTGTGTGTACATGTCGAGATGTTTATAGCGATAAAGGTTGACGTTGTGGATGGTAAGAAAAATATGGTTTTCGGATTGCTTATGGATGTGCGGGGTCGACTTGCTTGGGGTACTATCGTTGTACATGTCGCCGTCGTATACGGATAGTTGTATACGTATTAGTCCAGGCTATGAACGAAAAATATGAAAAATAAATAAAGAATAAGAACCAGTTCAGCGCTCACCTCACAATAAATGAGTTCGCTTCGCAGTTAATTTCGCACTCGTTTACTTTCGACTCCAAAACTATGAGTGATCAGAAGTTTAATATATAAAATTAGTGGCGAAAGTAGAAAAATTCCCAGAATTATATGATTTTAAGTTAAGAGGTTATTCCATGAAAGATGCGACTGAGAAGGCCTGGAATGAAGTAGTAAAGGTAGTTCCGCTTTCAGGTAAGTAAAAAATTGCACCATCAATTGCATCAATGCACTATTTAAAAAAAGGAAAATTCCCGCTTGACCGGGTGAAGCATAGTGGTACATATATAGGGAGGTAAGCGCTCCCTGAGCTGAATCACGTCCATTTTCAATACCAACCAACAAGATCTACCGTACAGGTGCAAATCTAAGTTTTCATGAAGCTGTTGGCGATCCATTTCAACTTTCAAACATTTGAAGAGAAATATGAACACACTCCCGGTTTCGTTCATAGCCTGGACTAAAATACGACAACGACAAGTACAACGATAGTACCCCAAGCAAGTCGACCCCGTACATCCATAACCAATCCGAAAACCATATTTTTCTTGCCGTCCACAACGTCAACCTGTATTGCTATCAACATCTCGACATGTACACACGGGAATCTTGTGTGTACATGTCGCAAGCCGACCCCGCGGATCCACAAGCAACAACCGTCTACAATGACCACTTCAGCCAGCCGACATGCACAACTCCCGACTTTAGTAGCGGCCGTGTGAAGTTGATGGGCGACTACAGTCTCGCCACTCCAAATCTCCGTGTCTCAGCCGCCGAGTATTGGAGACTTGATTGACATGTGAGCAGTGCCTTAAGCTCCAGCAGTTGGTCTATGTGTAACCTAACCTAACAACCAATTGACTAGGTAGTATTAAAGAGAAATATATACGACAGAATATTGCACTATCTGGCCCCTCTTTTATGTATGTTCTATTGAAATTAACAGAAAAGAAGCACCTTACTATTACATGCTATTTCATTAAAGAAAAAATAGCATAGCAATTAAATCATTCACGCTACCTTACCCATAACATAAATCACTTCAATAGCCTTTTCCCCAATCTTTCATCATACTGTTAGCTATCACGCCAAAAAGTTCAGTCCTTTCCATAGCAATGTGCCTAGAACCTACCTATCGAGCGCACTGATTCTTTTCATACAAACAAAAAATACCTAATTAAGTTAATACACCTCAATGTCGTAATCATTCATAAAATATTTTCTCATTTTTGTTTCCCTCTTTCTCCACTTTTTCCAGATTAACTTTGTCCGATACGTTGGAGGTAGGTAAACAATAAAAAAAAGAGAAATTTACCCTGAACAAGAGGCAAAATGAAAAGAACAAAAGCATGTACAAGCGAAAACAACGAGACTGGGATATCATCAAAAACTTTGCGCAACGGTCATGACGATTTCGTGACTAATTTGTAACGCTTTCGGTGAAAATTCATGAGTTAGGTCGCGTTTTACACGAAGGAATCTCGCATGCCAAATAATCCCGAAAACCAAACCCAATTCCAAGTCGGAGCAATGTGTGTAGTCTGTCAAGTCCGCATACTCGTATATAGTGATGGCCACAAATTATAATAATTTTTTGGCGCTTGGTAATTTTGATGGGAAAAAATGAAAGAAGAGAAGGAAATAAGGCGAACAACAAGAACAACGAGCAAGTCAAACAGAAGGGAAACTTCAAGTCCCTAACCGACCGTATCGTCCTGACTTCGTGCATGTCAGTCATAATAATTGTATCTGTACTACAGCATGCAGTACCATAGATGTGTACCTACAGATTCTTTAGGTGCATATCTTCTGTATGCTAAGCTCCACTTTAAATTCATACCTGTATGTCTGTATCTACGAGTGTATCTGGAATGGGCAACCGACGAAATGTGGGTGACTTTGATGCATATGCACATCGTTATCTTCTTTTTGCGATTTTCTACCTTTTTCTTGTTGCCTCCTATGGACTACCCAAATAATGGCCGCTTTCTTTGAAGGAAGGGACTGATTCTGATACTGATCCAGTGAGTGACAGAGATGTAAAATATTGTGAATCTATCAGTGAGAGAGATAGAGAGCGAGAGTCGCAGTATTTGGCGTCATATCACACTTAAGAGGGGAAATTGACCGGAAGAAATTTCTGATTCATTTCTTTAAATCATTATCTCTAAACTAGTCATGGTTGCCAATTTACGAACCTACTCTTTTTAATCTACTCCTCACACCGGACTAGGTCGACCTACTCCGTACACTGGACTAGGTCGACCTACTCCGCAATCGAAAAATGATCAGTGTCGGAGCATGAAAACGAACCCAGATTTAGGCCTGTTTCTAAAACCGGTCTTCTGTTAGTACCGGTCCCGAGATTCCCAAGTACTGGTTTCGAAAAAACCGAATCATTAAAAAAAAACCGTCTTATGGTCATAAAAACCGACTCATGATCGGTAAAAAAAACCGACTCACTAAAAACCCGATTCGCCAAAAACCGACCGACTTTTTAAAAACTTACTCATTATAAAACCGATTCATCAAAAAACCCACCGAGTATTCGAAAACCGACTTGTTGGAAACCGACCGGCTCATGGTTAAAAAACCGGGTTAAACCCCGAGTCATTAAAAGACCGATTCACAAAAAACCGACTTGTTAAAAACCGACAGGCTCCGACGAGTTAAAAACCGGTTTTTTGGTGAATCGGTCTTTTAATGAGTCGGTTTTTAACCCGATTTTTTTTAACCATAAGCCGGTCGGTTTTTAACAAGTCGGTTTTCGAGTACTCGAGTAGTCAGTCGGTTTTTTGGTGAGTCGGTTTTCTAATGAGTCGGTTTTTAACCCCGTTTTTTACCATGAGCCGGTTATTTTAATGATCCGGTTGACCACCGGTTTTCATAAAAAAAACTTAAAAACGGTCTTGAAATCTTAGGACCGAACAGGTCTACCGAGATCACATAGTTCCCTAAAGTTCAGGTTGAAGCAGTTGAAAAATGAACAGTGAATAGGTTTAATAGTCCCGTTCTCGGTATCGGAGCATAATCAGATAAGATCGCTTAACTGGATTGGGGGGAGATGAGAGCTGAACTATTGATTAGATTATTAGATGATATGGCATGTATACGATGTCGCTACGCTATATTGTGGCAGAAAACCTAATGGGGGATCCATAATGGCAACACTTTTTCTATAAACACGGCCAATCTTGTTGGAAAAAAACTGATAGGGGGTCGATTGGGTCGCTGATTGCGAATCTGAAGTCAGAATTGCAGCGAATATAAGAATTAAGGAGTTTCTGAGCGGCAACTCTTTTCTTCTCAAAAACACGGTCGACCTTGGTGGAAAAAGCTGGTAGTGGGTTTTTTTGGGGTCGCTGATTGCGAATCTGAAGTCAAAATGGCAAAAAAACAGATGGGAATTCAGAATGGCAACACTTTTTTTTTATAAACACTGCCAATCTTGCTGGGAAAAACTGGCAGGAGGTCGATTGGGTCGCTGATTGCGAATCTGAAGTCAACATTGCAAAAAATGAAAAAATTAAGTAATTTCTGAGCGGCAACTCTTTTCTTCTCAAAAACACGGCCAATCTTGCTGGAAAAAGGCTGCTGGTAGGGGTTTTTTTTGGGTCGCTGATTGCGAATCTGAAGTCAAAATGGCAAAAAAACAGATGGGGATTCAGAATGGCAACACTTTTTTTATAAACACGGCCAATCTTGCTGGGAAAAACTGGCAGGAAGTCGATTGGGGGCGCTGATTGCGAATCTGAAGTCAAAATTGCAAAAAATGCTAAAATTAAGGAATTTCTGAGCGGCAACACTTTTTTCTTAAAAAACACGGCCAATCTTGCTGGAAAAAGGCTGCTGGTAGTGGGTTTTTTGGTCGGTGATTGCGAATCTGAAGTCCAAATGGCAAAAAAACAAATGGGGATTCAGAATGGCAACACTTTTTTTTATAAACACGGCCAATGTTGCTGGGAAAAACTGGCAGGAAGTCGATTGGGGCGCTGATTGCGAATCTGAAGTCAAAATTGCGAAAAATGCAAAAATTAAGGAGTCTCTGAGCGGCAACCCTTTTTCCTTAAAAATACGGCCAATCTTGAAGGAAAAAAGCTGGTAGGGTTTTTTTTGGGTCGCTGATTGCGAATCTGATGTCCAAATGGCAAAAAAAACAAATGAGGGATCCGGAATGGCAACACTTTTTTATAAGCACTTCCGATGTTACTGGAAAATAACTGGTTGCGGGTAGATTGGGTCGTTGATTGCGAATCTGAAGTCAAAATAGCAAAGAAAAAAAATAAAGGATATTCTAAAAGCCAATCCTTTTTTTTTTGAAGAAACGGCCAATCAGTCTGCAAAAAGCTGGTAGGGGGTTACGTAAGTGGTTTCGCTTAACGTAAACGCGCGCAAACAATTTTCGGGGAATATTACATGAAACATGTGGTTGGCAGGGCCGTCGTGAGAAAATCCGGGCCCGGTACACAACTTTTGTAGGGGCCCATATATGGCGACCGGTAGCTCAATGTACAAAAAAAAGGTCAAAGCGTACGTTTATCTTATTTTTTTGTAGGGGCCCATATATAGCACAATAGACCTCAAGATCGTGTACTTTGTGGTTCCAATACGACCCATGGCCCACCTCTTTTATCTATATATGGCGACCGGTAGCTCAGTGCGTCAGAGTGGTATGAAAGGGCAAGGAGTAAAAAAAAAGCTCAGTGCGTAGATACATTTTCTTTTCTCTCTTTTTTCAAATTTTCAGGCCCCCGAGAAAAACACGGGCCCGGGGCGTTTGCCCCCCCCCCCCCCCCCCCTCTTTCGACGGCCCTCGTGGTTGGTAAAAAATTAAGGTAAACGCTCTTCACAAGTGCGCACATTATTTCCCTATGGGAGCGCGTATGAACAGTACTTGTGACTCGTACTCGGGCGAGAATAACGCGCACCTCGCCCAGGGCTACTTGCCTCGAGCATTCTCGCCAAAAATAATCGCCTCATCCACTCGGCGAGAATGTAAACCCGCCATAAAATCTCCACTCCACCTGATATCAATAAAATCCAATTGAAAATACAATCTATTTTATTCTACACTGCAATATAGCGATATGTGGATGTGTCTTCTAATCGAGTCAGTAGTTCAGTTCTCCATTCTCTTATTTACAATTGCGACTCTGACTTCGACGAACCTAGTTCACCCACTCTTCAGTTCTTTCACTCCATCTCCAACTCCATGACGGACGACAGATTCGTTTCATGTACGGAGTAGGTGTGCGAACCTAGTTTCTTGAACCTACTCCGCTATGGGACTCGGAGTAGGTCGACCTGATCCGCAAGAGGAGCACGTCATTTCATGACTACTCTAAACAAAACCATCTGTATACAAGATGAGAGAGAGAGAGAAAATTGAGTGAAACCAGCCTATCTATCACTCTGTCTTTTGCTGTTGTTAATAAGGGACAGCGAAGACGAAAATAGGCCAGTTGTTATTCTGCTTTCGTTCGGGGTTTGTATGATTCGGGTTCAGATACGGTGACTTTTCTCACTTACGGATACACAACGGGCATTGATTGGGTCATCCATCCTCATAATTTCCGACATTCTCAATGATTTTGTCCAGTTCTGACAAAGTCCTCGGCCTATTCGTACTCTGTAATTTCATTATATTTCAGAGGTTTTCGATAGGATTCAGATCCAATGATAAAATCCCTACTTTCAACAAATATGCTTCACAGAGTCATCCTGACAGATGAGACTGCCAATACATAACCTTTTACATCTCTAGTCGTATTAGTTTCATCCGAACAAAGATTCAATGTGAATCGAATGCCACGGCGAATAATTATTTTTAAAGTCTGGTACACAGATCGTCATCCCATCCCCTTCCTCTTACCTTAATTTCCTCACCTACTAAAGCTATGCTATTGCATTAAAGGGTACTCCCTACGCTTTGGTGTTAACATAGAAAAAAAAAACTTGTGGAAAATTGGTGGCGAATTCGTTGATTTGTACACAAATACAATAGATAGGATCAAATTTGCCTACGTTTAGCAAAGATTCACGCCCCCTTTGATCCATTATAATTCAATATCAAAGCTATATATGTAGATCCAAGACCAGTCACTCATTTTGTATGGAAATGGATCCGGACGAATCGAAAACGGCTTCTCTTATTCACTTACTAGGTACCGGGATCAGTCTTGCTTCTGAGAACTCAGCCAATGTCTGCTGCGGTATTTGAGTAGCTTTAAAATTCAACCGGCTTCTTAACGTGTATAATGTGGACGTAGGCATGCATGCATTTAAGGTTCAAGACTCGTATCGGTTGCAGAAGAGGTATGCATGCAGCTTCTCGGCAGATATACCTGATAGTGAAATCTGTGGATTTGCTATTCATCCCTGTCTGGCATACTGTAAAGATACAATACAAATACATACAATATTTATTTTAGTTTAATTTTGAGCACTTAAAAAGTTCTTTGGTAGAATGCAGGTACAAGAGTAGATCTTTCGGCACATAAGATAAAACGTAAGATTTGTACACTATGTATGTTGTCTTGTTAGTTCCATAACAGTATCTGTAATTGAATGAGAAATTTGTATATTCACAGTAATACATACTGTCGGATTGTGAATTTCAAATTGATCAAATGTCATAGCGCCTTTTTTTAAATGAGTGTTTCCTAATTGGCTCGGTCCCTCCCCGCATCCGCGAATACCGAGCCAATCAGCAAACGCTCATTGAAATAAAGGCGTTAGGTAAGCTTTTGGTATCGCGTATACCGAGCATACCGATCCCGCATCGCTACCGCACCGACAAGTGAGGAAACAGCCTTAGGGGAAAGGCTGAGTAATTTTTGGTGGGGATCATTGCTAACCTAGTCTTGTTGACTGGTTAAATGATACACTCCACATTTATCTTGCACATATGCGTGAAAATAGTGTAATGTTTTATACAAAAATAATCTTTACTTTTATATATTAGCCAAGCAACAGACTGTCGAACACGAGCTCCAACACGAACCCGGTACAAATGTCATCTGAATTGATCAAAACATACACACTGATGGGCACTATCGATAGTTTTTAGTTATTCGATAGTTTAAAAAACTAGTAACTAGTAGAAACTATCGAACGAAAATTGCGATAGTCCCGATAGACCGATAGTTTACTATTGAATAACTTTTTCGAATGAATTTAAGGAAAATTCGGCTGACGATATGCCTTCAGCGGCAGTCTAACATATTCGTCTCAACACCCCCGTTATACAACAACCATGTTGCCTATATTTCTCTCTTCATTGCTAAAAAAAATCCTTTTATCCTGACTCACACCTGCAGCAAGACCAAAATATCAACGTGGACCCATCCTTCTCATATTTTATGATGCATGCTACTACTACCACCACTATAGATTGCCCATAAAAATTCAGCCGTGGCGAATTAACGAAGCCATCCACAAAATCACAACACGACTGCACGCCACTCAAGACACCGTGTTCATACAATTTGTTGTTGGTCTTTCATCTAAAAATCGAAAACGCCACGTAACACGGTATAAATTATCTGGCCGCACAACGTTTCCTAATTTCACAACCCGTTCTATCATCTCCCGTTTACAGGTGCCACGATTTTCCAGGGGAAAAAACGTGGCGTATCATTTGGCGAATCATTGGGCGTTCCAGGTGCCACACGTTTGCAGATGATAGAACGTGTATGGCCAGTTATTCATTCGACTAGACCAGGGGTCGGCAAACTCCGGCCCGCCTCTGGTTCTCATCCGGCCCGCGAATTAATATTGTTTTTGACATGACAAAATCAAATTTATACAAACACATAATTTAAAATCGATTTTTGTTTATCACAACGAAGTGTGTTTGAGTTGAATTTAAAACAAATTTATTTGTTACATTGGAGACTCAATTGGAATGATAATCTAAATAGCAATATATGGTAAAAACCGATCACAGAGTCTGTGGTGGGGTATTTGAACTAAACACTAGGATCTTGCTATGGATATCTAGCCCAGCGTATATTAAGTCGATTTTCATGCCATTACGTCCTGCACCACGGAAATATTAATTCGGATTGCTATCTGTGCAGATATTAATGTAGGCATTAGAGCACGTATACACTCTTATCAAAATATCTTATTGAGACTAGTAAAACTGTGCTTCGAGGTCCTTTAATATCTGGTGAACACCAACCTGATCATTGAAAGTTTGGTTCACTTGGTTTCATTCTGCGTACCGGCTGTGGTTCGCGCCTCTCACGGTACAAATACTTGTCCCAATAAATTCAGACTAATTAAAATAGATGTAATTTGGGAGACAAAAAGGATTTGTCCCGTAAGGACACGGACTTCAGTCCACAGTGTTTCGGCTGGCAACGCAATGACACGCAGTCAAGCTAATCTACACATGCATACTAAATTTGTATGCAGAATGTAACCAAACCAATCAAGCCTCCAATTTTCAGTGAAACATAATTCTTTGCAGGAAACTTGAATATCAACCAGGCCACTCTGTACTGCTTGCAGGATGACGCATTTAACGTATTCACTACTCCAGATCCGATAACGAAATTGATGCGTGTGATCCGATTCAATGAATTTAAACTCGCATTGATTTCATCAATTCCAGGTAACGAAGCAAATACGTTTTCCGATGGCATTTGCGGTGTCAAATAGTAATACAACTGAGCCTATTTCGACAGCTTTAGCTAGATGGACTGGTGATAGTTTTTGGTAATTTGTTTTTGTTATGGATTTAATGTTTAAAAATAAACTAAAGTGTTTCCTGAAATAAACGATATTATTTGAGTATCGGTCTGGAAAGGTTCATGAGCTTTCTTGAATCTTACAGCCTGGTATATAGTAGCACAGTTTTTCATACATGATTATCCAGTGCAATTCAGTTCAACAACATGTTAACCTGAAATATCAATGGGGGTGGAACATTTCGCTTCCGTCACCCTGTATACGGAGGTTTAAACACAGCATATTTTCAATTTGTCTAGCAATGTTAGCCTGTAGCGATTCACATTTTACTGCGGTCTCGTCTGTCAATAATTTCAATCGCTGAAATAGATTTCCATTTTAGGCAATACGGTTCTTCGTTATTCGGCGTTGGTTATGGTGCAGATATACATATATTACATAATAAGGGGGAACTAACTCAGGACTCACCCTCAATAACAACAATGCAAAAAATAAGGAAATTACTTGAATTCTCTTTAATTTCGGTACGAAAAAAAATAACCGTGTTTTTTTTCTATCTAGCAATTAGATTGCTCATAATTTCGATTCAATTTCATCTACATCTAGCTATATCAGAAATGATATCTTATGTGTTTCGTTACTTCAAACTGACGAAATCGATACAGCTTTGCGGTCATTTGCAGGAGCACATATCGGTTTCGTCATTGGATTTAAGCGTAATAGATACTGTTGCGTGTACGGGGTGGGTATCTTTTACGACCCACACTGTACAAATCTCGAATGATCGATGACAAGTACAAATTGAATACACACTAGACGATTCTCGAGCCATCTATAGTCTAGAACCTTCTCCAAACAGAAACATTGAAGCGGATTCTCGAACCTTCGTTGAGTAGTGAAACCCGAGACTCGAACATCTCGAAAAATCTAGAGTCTTCGCTAATTGACGAAAGCATGGATCTCCACCTATAAAAGGCAGATGTCACCGAACGAGGGAGCAGTCGTAAAGCAGTCGTAAAGCAATAGTGAAGGAGTAGTCGTCGGACTCGACACTCAGTGGCGGTTGGATCGCTATAGTGCCGTCGTTATAATTAAAGCTAGTTTGACATTTTAACGTTGGTTGTTAGTACGCGTGTGTACATAGTTCGTTTTGTAAATAAAGTGTGTGTTTTTCAATCGAAGTGTTTCATTATTCAGCACAAGAATATCTAACGAACCTGCTTTGGTTTCGTGGTTTCGCTCAACAGAGGAAACATTACAATTGGTGTCAGAAGTGGGATATTCGCGTGCGTGTAGTGGACGTTCGTTTGAAAAGTGAAAGTCGTGCGTGATATTTACGGAAGTGTAAATAAACGGAAAGTTTCGAGAAACTTTAGAGTGAAGCGCCGGGAAGTTCTGAGAGTATAGAACTTGCGCGATTGTGGATTTTGTGAAAGTTGTGCGGGCTATTTACGGTGGTGTAAATAAGCACGGGAAGTTTCAAGAAACTTTGAAGTGAAGCGCCGGGAAGTTGCGCTATTGTGTGTGTTTGAGAAACTTCGTAGTGAAGTGCGGGAATATTCTACGCGGGTAGAATTTGCACGACTGACTGTTGTGAACTTTTGAAGTGAAAAACGAACTAAAATGCCGGGTACTCTTTGCGAATTGACAATCGCGGAGATAAGAAACGAACTAGCACGACGGAAATTGTTAACGACGGGAAATACGTCCGCGCTGTATATTCGTTTAGCACAAGCGATGAGAGCCGAAGGACAGGATCCGTTTACGTTTGAATTTCCGGATGATTCGACAAGAAATCTTGACGAATCGGGAGCGGAACAGGTTTCAACTGGGGAAACTGGCATCCAGCAGCTACTGTCGATGTTCAAGCAATTTAGCGAGCAATTCATGCAACAAGCAGAGCAATCTGAGCGGTTTGAGAAGCGATTTGACGAGTATTCCGAGCAGTTGCAGAATCAGTCGGCGGAAATATCGAGATCGCTCGACGAGAGGCAACGAGAAACTTCCAAGAAGTTCGAGAACGACCTCATGCAGGATGACACCAAAATGGATGGCGGGTTCGTTACGGTTGCCGAGGAGGTCGGAGGATTGCGAAGCGAACCGGAGCGCGTCGAAACATCTGGAGTCATCAAGATCGAATCGCAGACACAGCTCGAGGCCGCTGCGGTAATGAACAGCCGGACCGATAGCGAACAGTCACCGAGATTGGAGGAGTTGCCGAGTAATATGACATCGCAGATGAACGAGCGGTCAGCGAGTTTTGAGGAGTCGCTGGATGAAAATACAACGGCGTTGAACGGACCGACAACGAAGATGGCCGAACAATCGGAAAAGTTGAACGAGCGGTTGGTGAGGTTGAAGAAGTCACCACGGAGAGTGACAAAACAGTTGCAACCGCAGAAGGACAACAGCTTGAAGCCACAATTGGAGGAGCGGTCTGCGGGAGTCTGGAAGCTTAATGGCGAGAAGCTTCGTAGAGACTCCATGAAGTTTAAACGGATGCGGGCGGGCGCCCAGATCGGAAACGTGTGTGATGGACTCGAGAATGCTGGAAACTCGAGGAACGATCTGGAACGTGTGGAAACGTCGGGATTCGTTAGGGCCGAACTGTCCGCGAAAGTTTCTAGGGAACCAGTTCTCGACGACGTGGAAGTGTCCTGCACGCAGTTTGAGGCCGCTGTGATGGACAGCAGGAGCGACAACGAGTGTACTGCTGCTGTCAATGAGGCATTGCGATGTCTGACTATGGAGGTGTTGCAGAACAGTTCAACCTCACAGAATGTCTCGTGTGTGGAGCAGTCAACGTCGGTCGCCGACTTCGGACGCCAGTTGGATGGCGTACATGGCCTGATCCAAGGACGACCTCGGTGGAGAGTTGATCGCATAAGTAGGTTCAACTTGAAAGTTCGCTCGATTGGCATCAGCGACGGTGGCTTTGCAGGGTTGTGCAGCGCTCATCGGAGAAAACAAATGTGCTCGAGGGCTCAACAGACCTGGAAGGAACCAGATAAGATTGCTGCCTGGCTGGATGATGTAGTGCGTCGCGTTCCGAAGCGATGGAGGCCAACAGTGAAAATGAAGGCCGTGCATCTGGATTGGATGGCACCGCGTGAGCGGCGTCATGGTGACTTCTGTTCGGGACGAACAGGTCTAAGGAGGAGGCAGTGTTGCGTGTACGGG
Source organism: Chloromyia formosa (assembly GCA_964017055.1). Lineage (NCBI taxonomy): Eukaryota > Metazoa > Arthropoda > Insecta > Diptera > Stratiomyidae > Chloromyia > Chloromyia formosa. The sequence goes on from OZ024817.1 coordinate 15,158,214, forward strand.
GTGGGTATCTTTTACGACCCACACTGTACAAATCTCGAATGATCGATGACAAGTACAAATTGAATACACACTAGACGATTCTCGAGCCATCTATAGTCTAGAACCTTCTCCAAACAGAAACATTGAAGCGGATTCTCGAACCTTCGTTGAGTAGTGAAACCCGAGACTCGAACATCTCGAAAAATCTAGAGTCTTCGCTAATTGACGAAAGCATGGATCTCCACCTATAAAAGGCAGATGTCACCGAACGAGGGAGCAGTCGTAAAGCAATAGTGAAGGAGTAGTCGTCGGACTCGACACTCAGTGGCGGTTGGATCGCTATAGTGCCATCGTTATAATTAAAGCTAGTTTGACATTTTAACGTTGGTTGTTAGTACGCGTGTGTACATAGTTCGTTTTGTAAATAAAGTGTGTGTTTTTCAATCGAAGTGTTTCATTATTCAGCACAAGAATATCTAACGAACCTGCTTTGGTTTCGTGGTTTCGCTCAACAGAGGAAACATTACAATACGATACGGCTAACGGCTAGGGCTGCTGGCACACGGTAAGCAGTTTCATTTCGAATTTGCTATCCGGCCCGCTGAGCTTAAAATTTTAAAAATCTGGTCCTTTTCAGAAAAAGTTCGCCGACGCCTGGACTAGACTTTTCCTACAGAGCAAACTCTCGGGCTGTCGAATAAACTTTTCATTGAAAGCATACTATCGGGCTATCGAAACTTTCCACCGATAGTCCCGATAGTTTTTTCGAATAGCTATCGACTAATAGTCCCGATTGTTTCGATAGGCCGATAGTTATTCTAATAACTATCGGGACTATCGGACGATAGTGGTTCGAATAACTATCGGCCGATAGTTTTTCGATAGTAAAAACTATCGAATAACTAACGGGAATATCTGCCGATAGTTTTTATTATCGATATAATAGTATCGGTAGTAAAAACTATAGAATAACTTTGCGATAGTTATTCGATAGTGTTCGAGGTGGAGTGCAACAGTCTGTTGGCGCACTTAGAAGATAAAGTAAGCATCCACGATTGGATGAGACCTACAAGTTTGCTCTCTTTTTTGCATCTATGCAAAACACTTGCCATTCAAAGACATTTTTCATCTAAACAATTAACGACTTTCAATCATCTACTTGCCTTAAATAAATCATCTATTGTCAGTTGGTCGAAACACAGTCATTTGTATTTTTTCTTAGCTCTACGAGGATATTCTTTTCAGACTGATTAGTGGTACATGCTCGTATCTGTCATCCTCTGGTATCTCTTTAATCAGATATAATACAGTAATAAATCATTAATTCTTTCCACTCAATTCCTATCAAACATATAGGTATAAGGAGAAGTATCACATTATCCTCACTCGAATTCATTTCACGTGCTTTCTTTCTGTTTTTCCTGTTGTCAAGCAACGAATCCAAATGAGAGCCGAAACGTAGTCATGTCATCATCATCATCATTTCCCATTTATTCGAATTATAGAAAAGGATCTGAATTCAGAATAAAGTTCGGAGAATTCAACTGAAAATCTCTTTTCTATTAATAACAACATCATGCACTTGTATGATGTATGAGAATTATGATTGCGCAATCTTTATCCAAAAGTCGGAGGAGAACGTTTACTCGTATTTATGTAAGTATCGGTGTGCAACATAGTATATATTTTTATACCCTAGACTTATATTTAGTATAGGGTATATTGTTTTTGTCACGACGAAAATATGTAACACCTTAAAGGAAGCTCCGGAGGTATAGCAATGTATATACAGGGTGTTACTAGTACTGAGGCTCAAACGAAAATGGGAGATAGAGGAACTTGTCTTGAGTGGAAAATCGTTCCACACATACTTCCGTTTTTGCACCGTTAAGGAGATAGCGCGATTTTAAGGACGAAGGATTTTCATCGTACCTGTGATCACTGATCTCTAACTTCTGCTGTAACGTAATAATTCGGGGCTCGTTGGAAAGGACACAAATTGCTCTTTCTAATTGCTATCAAATGTGTCAATCAGTGTTATACATTTTGAGAAAAAATAATTTAGATGACACAAAAATAATAAAAAAATAGAAAAAAAAATACAAAAAAAGTCCTGTTTTCTCCAAAAAGGACCTGATTAACCACCGAATTTTATTACATTTTCACTATAAGTTTGCAAACAGAATTTCTTCATAGGTTGAATTGTAAAGGAGCGGGGCTAACAGTTATCAGGCACGTTTTCTTCAAGTAATCTGGTTTGACACCCGTCATTCGCCGAAGGAGTATGATTAATAATAGTGAGGACGAAATAAAAGAGTTGAAGTATGTTTATTACGTTTACAAATAATTTTAATCGGTCCGGTATTTCTTCCCCCATTTCTCAATTCCACCAATTATGCCGAATTTTTGGAGGAAACTTTTTCCAGACCTCATAGAGGATATACCACTCCGTGTACTGGTCAGATTTTGGTACCAGCACGATGGAGCGCCAGCGCATTATGGTGCTAATGTCCGTCGGTGGCTCGACGCGAACTTTCGGGATCGATGGATTGGTCGTGGCGGTCCCATTGCATGGCCTCCACGATCTCCCGACTTAACTTCCATGGACTTTTATGTCTGGGGGTATTTGAAAAGCATCGTCTATGCAGAGGAAATTCATACACGAGAACAGCTCATTTCACGTATCACCGAAGCATGCGATCAGTTACGAGCCCAACTACTGCGTGTGAACCCCACCAATGCCATTCATCGGCGATACCACTTGTGCTTGCTCCACAACGCCGGACATGTTGAGATTATTTGTAAACGTAATAAACTAAATAAACGTAATAAACATACTTCAACTCTTTTATTTCGTCCTCACTATTATTGATCATAATCCTTCGGCGAATGACGGGTGTCAAACCAGATTTACTTGAAGGGAACGTGCTTGATAACTGTTAGCCCCGCTCCTTTACAATTCAACCTATGAAGAAATTCTGTTTGCAAACTTATAGTGAAATTTTATGGGCTTTCCGAAAATGTAATAAAATTTGGTGGTTAATCAGGTACTTTTTGGAGAAAACAGGACTTTTTTGTATTTTTTTTCTATTTTTTTATTATTTTTGTGTCATTTAAATGAATTTTTCTCAAAAAGTATAACACTGATTGACACAGTTGATAGCAATTAGAAAGAACAATTTGTGTCCTTTCCAACGAGCCCAGAATTATTACGTTACGCTAAGTACAGCAGAAGTTAGAGATCAAACAGTGATCACAGGTACGATGAAAATCCTTCGTCCTTAAAATCGCGCTATCTCCTTAACGGTACAAAAACGGAAGTATGTGTGGAACGATTTTCCACTCAAGACAAGTTCCTCTATCTCCCATTTTCGTTTGAGCCTCAGTACTAGTAACACCCTGTATATAAATGATCAGGGTCACCTCCTGATTCGATTTAGCCATGTCTGTTTGTCTGTCCGTTCGCACGATAACTTTCAATAGAATGAAGCTAGAGCCTTGAAATTTTGGCCCAATGTTGGCAGTGTGATCTAGTTGGTTGGTATTGAAAATGGGTATGATCAGGCCAAGAGAACGCCACCTCCCCTACATATGTAAAATATTTAAATGTATCAATAACTCCCGATTAAATAAACATGAAAAGCTCTAGCTTTGGCAGATTGCTCGTGAGGGTTATCTTATACTCTCCTAACAAAATAAAATCGATCAGTTGAAAACTAACGGTAATTTTCTTACAACAAGCCCCGTACTACCCTACTTTTCAGGTTTTTTGTTTATAACTCTTGAACCAATTGACGTAGACACCTGATTTTTGGCATGTAACTCTGGTGAGAAGCTGCTTGAGTTTTAGTAAGTTGGGTATAATCAGATCAAAGGAACGCCTATGTACCTCCCCTACAAATTTCAAAAAATTAAATATTCCCTTAAATACGGCGACTCCTTCAAGATCGTTGAAGAAGTGAGCTCCTAGGCACTTTAATCTCCTTCTACCGAGTGCAGGACAATCGCATAGGAGGTGCCTTAGAGTTTCTTTCGTGTTCGGTATTTGACAATTCCTACAGCCATCGCTATGGTTATTAGCTTTAGTCTGTGAGCATGTTCCCCTATCAGGCAGTGGCCCGTTAGTATGCCCACTAATAGTGCACACTGACTTCTGGGCAGTCCCAAGAGGCTTTCAGTTTTCCTTTTGTCATAAGAATTCCAGAATATTTTCGTTACTCTGGTGTAATGAATCATAAATATATACATATATGTAACGGACGGTTTGGTAGTCATCCGAAGATGCTCGTGGGGACGGAGCCTTAGGTAGCATAATAACCGTGAAGGTCGTGCTGTGCCATCTGGCGAAGAAAAAGGCTCCTCAACGAGCTAGGCAGCGGCCTATGCTTGCTGTAGCTCAGTTCGGGAGATATGGGCGGTATTTTCGCCGCCCGTTGCCCCTGTCCTTTACGTATTAACAAAAATTCATAGGCCTGGGGAAGACAACACAAACAGGGGAGAAAAAAATGGGGAATAAAAAAAAGAAAGTCGTTAAGGATGGAATGGTTGACGGACGGATCAGACGCCCACGCGGTCGCATCTGGGTTCGGGTGTAATGGGACCCTCGGCCTCTGGTTTCGTACCACCAACAGATCACTACTCATCAGGTGCTGCTTCGATCTGCCGGTGGGAGTAGCACTACCAGACCATAATATGGTTCATTACACTGGAGTCATTTGTGTTGAGCCAGTTAGATATGGCCTTTTGACGCATACTGTCGTCCATTATTTTCTCGCATGTTTGTATTGGCGTCGGTAGCTCTAGGGCTGTCCCTCGTTCGAGGATAGCCTCCTGTTTGGCTAGTCCATCCGCCATTTCGTTACCTAGAACCCCGCCATGGCCCGGAACCCACCAGAGTTCCAGGGTCCTAGTTGTGCACTGTCTTCGACTTGATTGTGACGGACTGTAGCGCCTTTAGTGCTGCTTGACTGTCTATGACGATTCCATGATCTTGCTAATTGGAAACGAGTTTTTTTGAAGCCGAAAACGAAGTTTAGGGAATTATGGACAACGAGCAAGCTACTTTTTTAGAAGAACCTTAAAAACTCTAGAAATTGTGATTGGATCCTAGTTTTGATCTATTTCGAAATTCGTGAATTCTGGAGTATCTTCGAACCAACTGATCTATATAAGCTCTAGCCCCGGACCAGGACAACATCCATAAGTTTAATTTTTCCTTCTCAGAAGGAATCCCCTGTTCTGCATTTCATGAATCCTTGTTGCCGGTGAACTTGGTAACTTGTCTTTTGTACCGTACGCTACCATGACGACACGATCCACAACACAACCAATCCAATGCGTGAACCCCTATATTCTTTCATCGCATCATGTCAAGGCCTGTATCATGCGTGTGCGTCCATTATTGTAATCATTTCGAACAACCCATTCCAATCAAATCAGTAAAATGGAAATAATTCGATTACAATTTCCTCTTTCAAATTGACAATTTGAATCGAACAGCTTAAAATCTCTCGTTATTCTTTACAACCAGCATACAATGTACGGGCTCTTGATTACACGCACAAGATCACATAACGTTCCATAGAAATACCACACTTCAATGAAACCTTATCAAGAGAAGAACCTACCCTAAAAACGGCATATAAGAACGATTGGTTTTGGTTCCTTGGAACTTGAAAATATGACAAGAGTGCGACTCTCCAGCCAAGGATATCAAATTTCAACATTTAATTCCTTAACCAAGCATTAAATTGAATAGCATACGCCATCAAAACGGCAACAATCACACACGCATGGAGAGTGTCGGTATTTTTTAAATTTCCAACTGAACATGTTTTATTTGTCGGAAATAATGATTGAGGATTGGAGGTATTCTGAAATCTGAAAATCTGGAAAAATAAATTGGTTGGATGGGTTCAGAGTAAGGAGGAGCGAATTGGAAGAATGGGCGGAAGGCCTCTCCCTTGTGTGCTATGCTAAGGATTCATATTTTAATCGACCGTAAAAAAAGACTTCCAAAGCAAATAAATTCAAATCGGTCCCGCTAGTCACGGCACCACAATAAAACGTCATCTTGAAATTCTAATTTGAACCCCCATTCCCAAACAAACGGCATCTTCTTTCAACCAATTTGCCCCGCATGTATCCCGCATACCCTGAACAATCCCAACCAACACCCTTTGACTCTCTCGAAAATATCTTTCGGCTGACCAAAAATGTTTACTATTATTGTGGCCATTACTCGTCGTACTTCTTTTTTCCTCTTTTAACTTTATCAAAAGCAATTCACACTTTCCAATGCAGCATGCGTGAACGAAAAAAAAAAACGAAACAAACAAAACAAATACTCCTCGTATATTAGATTTTTTTCTCCCTGGTCGATACGCAAACTCACAGCACACATGAAGATACATAGATACAGATGATGCATACCATTTTTACCTGACCCAACATATCGTTTAAAGATTACTTTTCTACCTGGTCGCAATTTGAATAAGAATTTATCTTTTTTTTGTGGGCCCATGCTTTAACAAGGCGAACATCAATAAGAGGTGATTTGGAAGAAATTCGACAGAAGAACGTGAAATTGTTGGGACAGGTAGGATATTAGTTGAAAAGTGCGAGGAACGAAGTCAAGTCTGATACGTATAAGTGTCACCATACACTGTTGAACTCCAACTTGAAAACGAACCTGGTACAAATTTCCTCTGAATTGCTCAAGACACACACTTCACATAAACCTGAAAACCGGTCTACTAGTAACAAGTTCGAGTTGGAGTTCGACAGTGTATAGTGACACTAAGATTTACATTCATATTTAATGTCTTTAGTTGAAGCGTGAGTCGGAAATCAGGCATCCGTGATCCCCAAACCATAATTTGAAATATCATATTAGCAATTTGCTAATATATGTTAATATTAGGCGTGTTTTTTGCGTAACCGTGTAGGGTCCCTGCCCTGGTTGCGCAAAAAAAACGGTGTAGGGTAGCATCCAGGTTAAATTCCGAATCGTGAAGTTGTCTACACTGACGTCAAGTGGTGCGCCTCATATATGGTGAAAATAAATTACAAATTCGGATGAAATATCAGTTTGATTATTGGATCGTTTATTTATTGCGTCGGCGGACGTTTATAAACTTGGCGTACCGCTCTAACTTAACAAACATCATTCAAAAGAGTTATCTATCAGTGACAGCTATAAGTGTAACTCTATCCAAATGGGTCGCGGGTTCGATCCCCAGCCAATTCATAACCTTTTTTTCCTTTTTATTTTGTTCTATTGATATTTTTATTAATCCTATTGAAAATGTATTATTTAATAATAGGCATGGGCCCATCAGAGTAAGACGTAATATTAGTCTATCAGTGAACTGAACTGGCTGATTGGCAAAAACACAAGCATGCCAACATCAACCTATTAGATTCCACACGACACCAGAGCCATCTGTTGTGTCATGCATGTGGAATTGATTGAGGGGTTTAGCGTGTAGGGCAACCTCCTTACTAAGCTATCCAGGTTAATGTTGTTGGTGTAACGCGTGTGTTATTTTACCCTACACCCGATAAATTCCAAAAAAAAACACGCCTATTATTACTTCAATGGGGTCCCGATTTTTGGCAAATAAAAGGTGCGCTTTTTTAACAGTCCTCTAGAGCAGATCAACACCATACAATGGTCGCGGTTCTGAAAACCGAATCAGGATCTGACTTTTTCGATTTCCCCTCCATATTCTTTCCCCTCCGGTAAAATATGTGCCGTCAATTGTCAATTCTGGGATCAGAATACTTCTCAGATTTGGAGGGGAATATTTTCAAATCCAAAAATTGACAGTTTTATCGGAGGAAAAAGCATATAGAGGAGAAATCGAAAAGTCGGATCCTGATTTGGCTCTCAGAACCGCGACCAATCGCTTCGTTTTGGAAAACTCAAGATCAGAAAGATTGGCAGTGAGTGACAGAGATGTAAAATATTCTATATCCGTAAGTGGAAGAGAGAGTACCCCTGTATCTGACAACATCTTTATAGGGGGAAATAGGCCGGAAAAAAAGTCCCATGATTTTTAAACAAATACATCTATCGGCCTCTTTGGCTCTAGTGCAATTACTAAGAGACAGAAGTAGCGAGAATCGATTGGTTGTCATTCTGCTCTCGGGACTGTAGTTGCTTTAGCATAAGTCGTACACGTCGATTGTGTGAATGTGTGAGTCGAGTGGATCTGTCTTTCACTTAAGGGTTCACATATCTTTGTCATCTCTGTTGCTCACTGTCATTTACTAAATCAGTGATAAAATATCAGGCTCGCGAAAACCCGACCAATTACACTAACAATTTGAAATTTTGTTTGTACTCTCTGAGTAGATAGCAATATGAGCGCCACGAAATCTTTTTTCCAAAGATTACTCTGGCGAACATCTGCATGCATTTTAGTAGCGCTCATGATCATGTGAAGACAGCGAGCCTTGGATAAGGCATTTTTGCTTGCCCTGTCGGGAACCGTTACCACGGTCCCCGTTTCGTTGTCGCTCCCTTCGGTGAAAGCTGCTGAAGTTCCTCGAGCTACACATTTGCAGCACGGGGACAAGAGGGGTTTTTGCCCGTCTCGACGATACGTCTTGGCGATCGTTGACTTCGGGCGGCACAGGCTGCACACACATGCGTTGCACAAGTACGTTGTGTAGATGTGCTGCTGGTCGAATATTCGCATCTCTCATGTGGAGTTGCCGTCGGCGTCGACAGGCTTCACACTAATTGAGTGTTGGTCCATCGGAGTGTTAGGACAGGGTTCGCCTACGGTACGTGAAATGCTTACTCATTTGCCCTAATCACTAGTGGGGCATAACACGTCAACTATTCCATGTGGCTTAGCTGCCGTTTCGTTGGCATAAATGTTTGGAACGATGCACTTTGCCAGCATGCACCTTCTGCTCCCATTTAGCTACCTACCTACCTGTGACAAGGCGGGAGATGTTTTGGCTTATTATTACGCCCTGCACCACATGGGGAAGACAACTGAAACATGCATGGCCACGAACGCCGTGGACGGGACTTGAATTCGTAGCGACCGTAGTCAGACTGGAGACTGACGCCTCTTCGCACTGAGCTACCGGTCACCCCATTTCGCTCCTGTCGATCCGTGGAAGGTACCTTGTCCACATTGGAACGCTTACATTTAAGGGTGCACGACTCGATAGGCAATTTTTCCTTTGCACTCCGGCAACCGCTCCATTAAAACGTCGTCCACCGCCAGGAACGTGGTGTATGGAGTCGTCTTTTTCTCCGACTTAGGACTATCGGCTGAAATGCGAATTTTGGGTTCCAATTTATCCAGTGACCCTTTCATTAGGGAGTATAGAGCTGCGGGAAAAATAGTCACGAATAACGTGTGAACGAGGGAAGTCCTTTTCCTCCAAAAGTGAAATGGGGAACGGACATTTGGATAGCTCCTTTGCACACATTCGGCTGCTACTGCGTAGTACAGACCACCAAGGGCCAGCCTGTACGGAGAATACCGGACTCAAAATCAATGTGTTGATCTTCTGGGTTTGTTTCCGATCGTGGCATCGATAATAGTCTTCTGTACCAGAGTGATTTGGTCGGTTGGCACTGAGGTAGCGTTTGCACCAGCTGAGCAGAATTCCATCTTAACACCTGCCCCTTCATAGGTAAATAACGGTTTACTGGACTCTCGAGTCCTTCATTTTTCGAACGAGTTAATCGGTGGGGATTGCTCTTCACCAGCGGCTTAGGCCCTGAACATATCTCTCGGGCCTATAGCCTAGAGTGTCCATCATCTTTAGCTCTCCTATATTAGGGTCCATGTGCCATTGTTAGCTTAGTATAGCCGCTGCTTGGACTACGGCTGACTCTTCCACCTACGACCGTTAGCCTGGATTTCTCCAAGTGCGAACCATCAGGATCAGAGTCGATTTCAGAATGTAGGATCTCAGAGTCGTCTGGACTACAGAAATCGGAAGTTCTGTACCGCTTAGCGGCCGATTCATAAACAGCCTTAACGGCGGGCATGGAGGCTCCGCCGAGCAATAAGCTAGTATAAGCAGCTCAGAGAAAACTGTGTTACATTCACTTGGAGCTGGTTTTGGATTTTCGATGTTGTATGCCATATCTCATAATTACCCACGAGAGTTCAGGAAGGACAGTCACCGACGACTTTACCCGGTCCTCCGTCGCGTCGGTCTGAAGTCTGATTTAAGCTTGAGGACGACTGGTATCGCAGACTCAACATACTAGCGGCCAAGCAACCGCCTGACCATACAGCCCTCGGCGTATGCTGTTCCACCTTAGAGTTAGGGTACGTTTAGTGAAGTAACACAGATTGCTCTCAATGTGTTAGCTGACTGGGATAAGGACTGCGGGGTTGATGTGAATCCGAGCAAAACAGAGCTTGTGCTATTCACGAGAAAACATCAAATTCCTCCCGTAGAACCTCCTGTCCTAGGGGGTGTAAGACTGGCCCTCACGGAAAAACTTAACTTTTTGGTTGTTATACTGGATAGGAAGCTCAATTGGAGGCCGAACGCTCAGGAACGGGTCAATAACGCAACCGTAGCGCTATAATGCTGCAGGAAAGCTTTAGAAAAGACATGGAGTCTGCAACCAAAAATACTCCTTTGGCTTTATGTATCGGTTTTGCGCCCGATACTGCTGCATGGGGTAGTAGTTTAGTGGAATGCCCTACGAACAGAGTCTTATCTGACGTTGTTGGAAAACATACAAAGAACGGCTTGTTTGGCAATCAGCGGAGCCCTTCACTCAACTTCCTTTCCCTTTGGACATTATAAGTGAACAATTCGCCGCAGGCAGGTTCCTGGACAGAATCATACACTGGTCACGCATCAATCCTAAAAAACATGGACCTACTATCGTTAACGGACTACTGCACAGCAAAAATTATACGTGCTCAATTCCTTCCCGTATTCACTGGGAAATGTGCGACCCGACTTTCACTGACTTGTTATGTATCTACACGGATGGCTTCGAGACCGAGGAGAGGGTAGGGGCTGGACTCCAAAGGGGTTTAATCTGAACCTGTCCATCCGCCCCCCAAGCTACTGTAGTGTGCTCCAGGCGGAGGTCCATGGGATTAAAGAGGCAGTAAGGCTATAGCAGCAACAGAAATCACAATTTATACTGACAGCCAAGACGGAATGTCGATCTTGCCTTACGGAGATGGGGAGACTCTATAACATTATAATAAGGACGGATACCAGGCCACAACGGCTTCGCTGGTAACTGCAGGGCTGACGAGCTTGCCCGGAACGGTGCAACCGACACAACTCCTTTAGATATGTCGTGGTCTCGCCATGCCCATCTCCAGCTGTGAAAATAGATTAATTACAACAGCAACAGAAGAGACTAACTCGAGATGGCTAAGTGGTAGCACCAGCCACAATGCAAAGTTATTATGGCCATCATTGAACGTAGACCGCACTTCTAAACTGCTGTCTATGAAAAAGCTCCATATTAGGCTCGTGGTAGGAATTATTACTGGGCATTGTTTTATCGGGGAACACGCGTGGAGGCTCCGGCTTCCACACCATGACTTTGCGAAAGCTGCGGATACGTGGATGAAGAGGAAAGCACCTTTCATCTGATCTGCTCCTGCCCGACATTGGCTTTTAGAAGTAGGTCAACTCTCGGGAAATATGCCTATGCTTAGCTAATGCGGTTGTGAGTCAGCTCCTGCGTCTCGCTATAAGCTCTGGATGGTTCAACTTTCGTTGACGGAAGGAATTATTCAATTCCAGGGACCTTCATCTGGTCTAAGTGTACTGTATTATATAGGTATACGGCAGCCCTTTACTACCTACCTACCTAGGGTATGTTTACACGGGAGATACTCCCAGCCCGACCAAATTCAGTCAGCGTTGATGACAGAGACGTGGCCGTACCAATAGGCTGCTTCCAGCCGTCATCGCATGAAGTTAAATGTGTTAGGTTAATGTACAATAGTTTGATGGTCCAAGTGTTAATCCCCCTATCACACCTTCGACTGACGGGCTACTTTCTTCTTAGTTTCTTGTCCAACTATAGCGAATACTCAACATTTAGACTGGAATGTACGTCAACAACTATTTCGAGGAGACAACCAAAGTATGCATGCAAGTATGCATACTCGTACTTATGTATATGTATAAAATGCAGAACTGCCTCCACGGAGCTATTATCCCTACGAGGTACTACTACTAATATGGCAGATCTTTTAGTTGATCTCAGGGGGTCTTCGGGCTTAATTTGAACTTTAAGACCTTCTCGAGATTTTTCGGACATTCTCGAAGTGGCTGATAGCGTTCGAAACTAATTTAGGAATACAGGCACAATGCTGTGGTCGTTGGACGTGGCAGTTTGAAAGTTCCCATTCTGGCTGTGGTTGCTACACCCGCGGACTAATGAGAGGATGCTCATTCGTTACGTTGCAGACTTGAATACAGGACGATTGTTTGTTTCAGTAGGTCGATACCATCCGCAACTCTCTTGATTGAATGAGAGGCTATTCTTAAATGAATGTGAATGGTGAATGTCCCACAAGGTAGTGTTACGGGGCCATTGGTGTTTCTACTTTGAAAGTTTAAGTTTTGAAACAATTCCGTTGAGAAAATGTTCTGTTCAGTCGTAAGATGCTGAAATCACGAGTTCGAAATGGTGTTGAGCAGTATTCATATTCGTCACCCAAATTTTCAATTTAAGGCGATTCTCGTGACTACTGCCTTAAACCGATCTGTCGGTTACCCAAATAAGCATCATTACGCTGTCACTTCCCACACTGACTAACAAGTTTCGTGTCAACACAATCCCCTGGCATATCCCTTAATTCACTGTCATTAAACTCGATTTTCACCTACATCCTAAATCAGCATGCCGTTTCTCAAAGAAACTTTAAAGTGCACACTTGAATATCTCTGGGAATTTGCAAGAACTTAACGCTAAACTACTCTCGTAACTGACGTGGTACTTGAACAATTCTGTATTTCGCGTGCAGTAGCATAGTTTGACGCAATCATAGCAACATGTCTCGCATATATGAACATATCCTTGCCCGAATGGATATGAACCTTCAACCGTATCCTGACGACCTCGCTTGCTCGTACCGCAGAGACAGTCCTGTTTGCTATATGTCATCTTTGTGTAACTATACTAGTCTTGGCTTGGCTGCTTCCACTTGTCTCTGTCGTCATTCGTCCTTTCGTCACATAATGTATGTCCTTTACTTCTCTATACACATACCTTCGTGTGTAGAGAATGTCCTTTGAGTGCACATTTACGTCCGTCAGCATGTTCTTTGCTGTTGCTGCACTAGCTATGCTGCAGCGACTTGCTGATATCCTTCTGGCTTTCAAGTGCATGGCGTTTATATTGGGTGGAGGGAGATGACAAGAAAGTCAAAAGAAATGCAGTGAAAACAGTAGAAAGCTCTACAATAGAAAGGAATGCAAGAATACAGTAGAGAAATGTTGTAATTTAGTCATGCACTATGTGGAAATATACGAGTACATCGTCCTTTTTTGGCTCTGGACCATACATAATCTAGTTAGTTTCACGTACAGTGCTCCTTTCTTTCTGGAATTTGTTTTCATGCATGATGGAGTGAGGAATTGCTGGCGCTGAAGGTTTTTTTTGTCAAAATATGAATTTAATGAAATGTTTACTTTATGTTAAGCCATTTATGAGAACTGAAAAATTATAGAAATCCGTGCGTTGCCAACACGAAATGTTTTTCATATAAGATTTACTTACTTATTAGCCATGCTGTCCCCGGTGGGATATGGCCTCCAAAAGTCGTGGCCTCCATTCGTCTCGGTCTCCATATAGTCGTTTCCCATTCCACACGCTGAGCAGCATTGAGTCCTCCCAGCGCTTCTTAGGTCTTCCACGCGCTCTCACATCTTTGCCGGTGCCTTTTGGGGGAAATTCGGTGTTAGTCCATTCTTTGCAGTGCAGTAGTCACTGCAATTTTTGTATTTTCACAAATATGGAGGTCTCTAGTTTGTCAAATACAGCTCGTTGTTGTACTTTCCTCGCCATTGGTCTCCATCGTGCTTCGTTCCAATGATTCGTCGAAGGCGTTGCTAATTTTTTCATATGCCTGAGTTGTTGTTGTTAATTGCCTTGACCCCTCCAGGAACATGGGCGCGTGAACATCTTGTTGACGTTTCGATAGCATATCCACTTTTCGGACGTACAGTTGCTAGTATGCATTATTAGTACCCCCAGGCAGTTTTTGCTCGCGCTGAGGATCGAACCTCCATTCTCTTAGATTGTAGAGCGGTGACCGAACAAACACGGCATCTGAGCGCGTCATGTCTCACAATCATGGCGTCGGATTATCGCTTTGTAGACTTGGAGCTTCGCTTTTCTGTGGATTGGATGCAGCTGGTCCTCAGTAAGAGGGGGGGGGGGGGGGGGGCTGCGTAGAGGCTACAGTTTGTGAGCTGGATACGTCGTTTAATCCTAAGAGTTTCGTCGTCATTATACGCTCGATCTGCTTCTCCGGGTTCCTTATATTAGCGTCTTGATCATGGACATATTGATTGGTAGGCCATCTTTCCAGCTACTTGATCGATGTTGACATGATGTTAATCTCATCTGTATACCCCACTATTTGGACCGTGACCGCGATAATCCTGGCCACCTCTATACAGGTCCTATTTAGAAGGCCATTAGCTCTTTGTGAGCCGGTTATGCACGTGCTCATTGCACCCCATCTATTGTTAGCTAAGTTTATATGGGATTTATGTACTTCCCTCCTGGTGGCACTAAGTGACGCATTGACGGTTACTGCGTAGAATTTGTCAGCCGCGCCAGTTGATCAGCCCGCTCATTTCCTGCTATACACCTGCGACCACCAGGAACCCAGAGGGCGGTGACTCTGTGAAAGGTAGCGAGAGCGCTCAGCTCTTGACGGCATTGTTTTACTATTTTTGATGACACTGTCGTCGACATTATGGTGGCCTGGCTACCAGTGAAAATTGCGATATCCTTTATGGGAACTGTGGGGCGCTACAACATCCCTAATTGCCAGCACTTTCGCCTGAAATACATTACGACTTGGAGACTGCGGGGTATTCAGAGAAGAATCCTGCACCGAGTCCACAAGGCAGTTTCTTGTCATCGGTGAAAAATCTCAGGTCAAATATCGACATCACATCTTCGTCACACCATTCCGCTCTAGTTGGATAGCCAATAGCGAACTGTTTCGGCGACAATATAGTCCGTTGGTGGCATATCGTGCACCAAACTCTCTCTGTATAGGCGTCATCCAACTCTCGTTCAGGTCACTGGATCACCCTGGTATTCAGCATGGTTATAATCCGTCTGTGGAAATAGGCCTCGACTCGTAACTCGACGAGAGTTTCCATTGTAGTTTCAGTCCTGACATTAAAATTGCCTTCAATGTCTATGGAAGCCGCCAAGGTGTGTTTCTAGTTTAAGTCATGTTCCGTTGTGCGTACTATCTCGTGGAGAGCCGTTTCGGTCGACTTTCCCTTGAGGTAGGCATGTATTGGTGATTTCAGTACTAGCTGTCGAATGTAGCTATCCAAGAGTCACTCCAACACCGTCAAGATACAAGAGGTGAGGCTGATGGATCGAAAGTCTTTCGCGGAATCGTGACCGCGTTTCACGCCTTTAGGATGAAGGTCACTCGAACTTGCCTCTATGATGACGTGGGGATGCAGTTCAGCGAAATACAGCCCCTAAAAATGCCTGCCTGCTGGAGCATGACTGGAAGTAGACTATGAAGGTCCAGTGACTTATAAGGTGGAAAGCTATTGATGGCAAACACCAACCTTTGGGCGAGATAACGGACTTGGCATGCCATAGCAGTGATCCTCACTTCTTATGAAGAGTACCGTCATAATGTTCTGGTGTTTCAGAGGGCAAATGATCGAAAGGGCCACCAATCCCTGCGCCCCGAAGATCTAATGTGCTACAACCTGGTGTTCATGCAGATCAGCAGCTGCTCGGGCTTAAGTGAGGTAATCGTTTCCGCTTCAGGGAATGCATCGCACGAAATATTTCAAGCGGCGGAGATGAAGTGTGTCACAGTCACAGAGAATGTCCTGGCATGTCTCATTCGCACTCTCACACAGCTTGGATTAGAGATAATTCCCATTCTATGTACATGTAGATAACCCCTCAAGGTAATATGACTCGTAAGGAGCCCGCAAATAATTCTCACCCAGTTTCTGCGTATCTTACCAGCTCAAGGGTACGATTAGTTAGCAGTTGCCGGCATGTCCGAGGCCAGAGTATTCTCCCAGTGCGCAATGTTTACTGAGTGCTCCCATCCCCTGATGTGCCGTCTTACACTGCACGAAGGGTATCCATAGTACGGCTCTGGGCCGACGAGTGGGGTTGCAGAAGCCCTCCTGGCCAACTTGTCGGCTGTTTCGTTTCCTAAGATACCGGCGTGTCCGGGAATCATATAGAAGATAACCTTGTTTACAGAGCCTAATCTTTGCAAGGCTGCACGACAGCCCCAATTTCGACGAGACTGAGAAATTAATGCTCTGATGGCCTCCTGGCAGTCTGTGAAGATTGCAATGTTCCTGCCTCGCTGTCCGGCTGTTAAGAAGCATATGTTCCTGCAGGTTTCGATTGCGTGAATTTCCGCCTGAAATACCGTAGCGTACTTTCCCATGGGAAGGACCCGCGACGCCCGTCCCTGTACCATTTTTGGATCCACCTGTATAACTCATTTACCCTAGCCCCTAGTGGGGCATAGCGCGTCAACTATTCTATGTGGCTTAGCTGACGTTTTGTTGGCATAAACCAGTATCGGACGACGCACGTTGACAGCATGCACCTCCTGCTCCAATTCAGTCGCCTACCTGCAACTAGTCGGGAGATGTTGTGGGTTATTATTACGCCCCCCACCACAGGGGGAAGACAACATAAACATCCATGGCCATGAACGCCGTGGACGGGACTTGAACCCGTAATGAGCGTAGTTAGACATGAGACTGACTGCCTCTACGCACTGAGCTACCGTTTGCCCCCGGAGAGGAGGGTTTTGAGCTTCAAATTCGAATCCCCTTTACCCCAAATTTCTATTGAGAATTACAGTTTGAAGCAAAGCTCGTTAGCTAAATGTTCTGATGACGTACCAGATATACGCAAGTGCTCTAACCCCTTGTGGGGCATAGCGCGTCAACTGTTCCATGTGGCCCAGTTAACGTTTCGTTGACACGTACCAGATATACGTAGTCCTCGTTTACCCAGTTGGTTTGCTCTGGGTTTAGCTTGAGGGAGTCACAGTTTGCTCCTTTAAATGTACTCGTATGTACGTCGAGGATGCTCGATCATCTTCGATGGATGAGGACTTGTTCTATTTGGTTGTAAGTACTACCATCTGGGGCATCCCCAGGTTCTTTTATGTATGCGTTGATGTGGGAAACTTTTAAAGCTGATGACTAAATCTCTGCAGCTGGCAAAATTCGTTGGCCGTTCTCGTGGAGACTATGACCTTCGTTTGTTCTCGGCGCGTCTCTTCATTCCGAACTTTAGCATTGAAGTCTCCTATTACGACTTTTACGTCGTTTGAGGGCAGAGAATGAAAGAGTCCTTCTAGGCTAGGGTGTTGTAAAAGTCATCTTTGATTTCTTCATCTTTGCGTTCAGTCGGTGCATGGACGTTGATCAGCCAGATTTTGAAGAAGTTCATTTTTATGCGGATAGCGCACAGTCATTCGTTGACTAGCTACTCCAGATTTACGTTTTCCTATTGGTTTTCCTCTTTTGTAGATTGTGTGCCATTTCCAGTCGTTAATGTCTGCTCCGGTCCATTTCGTTTGGCAGATTGCCAAAATGTTGAGGTTGTACCTATCGCAATAGATTTTTCACTGCACCAGTTTTGTCCAGCGTTCGGACATTCCAGGTTCCAAGAGAGTATTCTAAGCTTCGTTTGCGTGGTAGTTTCCGTAAATCCGAACGTAACCGAGACTTGACTTCAGTTTTCTGGATAATTGTTTTTTGGAGACGGGTTGTCGGCCCATTGCCCGAGTTTACAGCCTCAATCATATCCCTTACCGTACAGCAAGAGTCGGTTAGCAACGTTTTATCGTCATTGTTCGGGGGGCCTCCGGAGTGGAGGCCTATGGAGAGGAGAGGACTCATATAAGGTTAGGTTAGGTTAAAGGGTTGCTATGATATCCACAGCACACATAGACCGCATCAGGGTCCGTTGTGGTGCCCAACGGGATATGTAGTCCCGACCCATTCTAAACTTCGAACCAGCCCGAGCCTACAACAAAATGTTGGAGCTGGCCAACATCGACGTCCTGCAAGTCACCCAGGTCGGCAAATTAGTAGGCCCCAAGAGTAGCCCTCCTAATACTTTCCAGGCCCGGGTGTTCACAGAGAAGGTGGAAAGTACTCTCCTCTACCTCCTCATCTTCACAGCTTCTACATAAATCGTTATACGGAAGCCGAAGCCTCCTGGCGTGCTCTCCAATTGGACAGTGTCCGTTGCCCACGACCGTACCAATGTGATGCCTTTTCAGCGACAATAGCTTAGCGGAACGACTCATATCCAACCTGGGCCATATCAGGTTTGTCTTATAACAAGTGCTGCCACTTAGCCATCTCGTGTTAGTGATACTTATCGTGGCCTGCATTATGCTATGCTTACATGCATCAAAAGGCATCTGAACTTTGCAGAGAGTACGTTCGGACTCTTCCGAGGTCCCTCTTCTAGCAAGTTCGTCAGCTCGCCAGTTGTCAACGAAACCACTGTGACCCGGAATCCAGCACAAGACAATATCAAAGAACTCATATAAGATTTATGGTAAATGTGAAATGTTCAGTTGATCCTCCCCAGCGAAAATGTCTCCTGATTCAACATAAATACTAGAAAATTCAAAATAACTCCTGTGAATTTTCCCCTTCCTCTGCAACATATGTTTGAGGACTTCTAACTCATCCGATACATCATCCCATCCATCCAATTGACTAGCAATATCTCTTACAAATCCAATATTCAAAACAGTCGTATATCAACTCAACCCATTTATATATTCAGAATTCCTCATTCACTTTGACAAATTACAATTTCCTCTCGTTCCTTTTTTTGGTGGGGCGTAACTCGTGTATATATCCGTTCGATATTTGAGTAGAATATAACACAGTCGGGACTTCCTTTGCTTCCATCTCTGAAACAAATCATTATGTCATAACTGCATTCATCGTATCTATTTCATCCATATCTTGTGACAAGCAGCCAGGGCTGCTGTTTGTCATCGTTTACGGCATAAGAACATAGCAAAAACAGATTATCCTAAAATTGACGTAAACACCTGTTCCAACTTAACATTCGTCGGATGACTACTCGTACGTGGCCCGGTTTTGAGAAAAAATATGTGAAGGAGCAACCATGGCCTCTTGATTCATATTTATAGTCTTTAATTTCGCGTCAGCCAGCAGTAGGAGCGCGCTTTGTTACGTCAGGACAGTGTTATTGTTGCGATACTAAAAATAACAATTCGAATCTAAAAATGATGAGCTGCTTCCGAGTTATTTCTAGCAGAAGATGTAGGCGTAAAAATGATTACCATTGGGAGGCCTGGGGGGAATTCGACATATTTCAGAAAATCGATGGAGTGCATGGAACATACATATTTCAGAAAATCATTCTGTTGGGACACAAGCAAAAATGACGGTAATCAGAAATGAAAAATAAACGGTCTGGCAAGATGTCGAGGTCAAAACTTTGGGTACGTATCCTAGAGCAAATGTCCCTTCGGAATGCCTTTGGAACCTTTATGACGTTCATATTCTTCTTGAAAGTTAGCCCAGTTGACGTTTCGACGGCATAAATTGGTTTCGGAGACCTGCACATCCATGGCCACGAACGTAGTCGTGGACGGGATTCGAACCCGAAACGCCGGTAGTCAAACATAAGACTGATGCCTCAACACACTGCGCTACCAGTGCCATTTGCCATTTACCAGGTGTAAATTGGCGCTGCTGTGGACAGGGCTAACATAAGATGGCTCAGCGGCAACACATCCCCAACAACGAGGATGATTTGGCCGGTATTTGATCCCAGCCGCTCTGTCACGCTGTTGTCGCTGAACTGAAACCGCAGATTAGTAGGGGTTATCACGGGACATTGCCCAATCGGGGAGGTCGCCTGGATGCTCGTATTTCTCATCATGACTTCTGCAGGAGTTGTGGAAACGTGGATGGAAGGAGAGCGTTCTCCACATTCTTTGTCATTGTCCGGCATTGGTTGGCAGGAAAAATAAATTTCTGGGCTCTCGGGTCTTCTATGATCTGGACGACCTTAGGAATATGACGGCCACAAGACTTAATCGTTACATCATCTCTACAGGCTTGTTTGATACGTAGGTTTCAATGGAGGTGACTTTTTGGTGGTACAACAACGGACCCAATGGTGGTTTAAGTGATGTCCTGACGCACATCTGCAGCAGGACCAAAATATCACCGTGAAGTACTACTTGTAATAAGCCAAAGAATGTACGCACCAAATTTGGTCGAAATCAGACCATGGTAAATGTCGGGAAGAATTTTTTCTTTGAAATCTTTAAAAAGACTTAAGCGAGAAATTCTATGAATTCAGGCAGATCTCGATACGCTCCCTACGAGGTTGTAGTCCTGTCAAAGAATAACGAGAACAACGAAAACAAGAAAAAGTTGAAAAATAGCGATTTTCAAACTTTTATTTCTCGTGTGTTTTTCATCGTATCGACTTCAATTCGGATACACTTCCTAAGACAGCTCGCGACAGTGACCCTACCAGATTTGAACTCCCAAGACCACCAGAGGGCCGAGCTACAGAGTTCCAAACACCCGTAATTGTTGTGTCGCGTAAATATAGTCTTGGTTACTTTTTCTTTCGCTTTTTTTCGATTTCTTTATTTTTCTTTGGGCGGGACGCTCCTGCGTCCGTAGATTACTGTTTCGATGCAAGCATATATGTATTTTGTAATTGTGCCGATTTCCTTATTAATTATTTTTTTTTTATTTCAGGTAAGATTAAAAGGCGCCATGTTATGTTTTGTTTCACCAAATATGCTTGGTAAGTTTTAGTCGCTAGAATATATCACGGATTTTTACTGTATGCGCCGATGTTTTCCTGTAAAAAAAATACTAAAAAGAAGTGGCAAATGTGATTGTTTTTTCTTAGACAAGTTACTCCGAACTCTCTGCGATACGCAAAAGTACTAGAAGACTTTTCAATAGAGCTAATCGTACTGGTGAGTGGGAACAGTATCGAGCCTCGCTTACACTCTACAACAAAGGTGTCCGCAGTGCCAAGAAACGCAGTTGGGTTAGGTTCTGCGAAGGTGTAGATAATACCAACAATGCTGCCAGACTACATCGTATTCTGGCTAAAAAAGGCACCAACCAAGTCAACACCCTAAGGAGACAAGATGGCAGCATCACAGAGGATGCCGAGAGCACAGGTAATTTGCTTCTTGAGACCCATTTTCCTGGGTGCGTCAGTCTAGATGAAGATAACAGCTACTCGGTCGACATATCTTCACTTACAATAAAGTAAAATGGGCCATTGACTCTTTTGACCTATATAAATCGTCTAGCACGGATGGAATCTTTCCCGCTCTGCCACAGAAAGGAAAGGATATACTAATCCCCTACCTCCTAAGTATATTCAGAGGTAGCTTTGCTCTAGGTTATATCCCAGATTCCTGGAGATCGGTTAAAATATTGTAGTTTTCATCCCGAAAATGGGCAATCATCCCAAAGATGACCCCAAATCATATAGGCCTATCAGCCTGACCTCCTTTATGCTCAAGTCTATGGAGAGAATCCTTGATGCTCACATCAGGTCTACACTTCTCACAAAATTCCCGCTACACTGTAAACAGTTTGCTTACCAGTCAGGTAAGTCGACTGAAACTGCTCTACACTGTTTAGTTGAAGAAATTGAGGCCACCCTGGCTGGCAGTAAAGGAGACGGCAGTTTGTGCCTTTTTAAATATCGAAGGTGCTTTTGACAACACATCTTTCTCTTCCATTGACTCTGCGCTTAGAGCAAAGGGAGCGGATGAAACGACGGCACTATGGATAAGAAGGATGCTATCATCCAGAAAGCTCATCACAGAGATAGGAGACTGCATTTTAACAGCAAACGTCACTCGAGGATGCCCGCAAGGAGGAGTACTATCTCCTCTCTTGTGGTCCATCGTAGTAGACAGCTTACTGTGGAAGCTTACAAAGATGGGATATTCAACTCAGGGATATGCCGATGACCTGGTCATAACTGTTAGAGGAAAGTTTGAAGAAGTCCTAACGGAAATTCTTCAATCAGCATTAAACACAGTACAAAAATGGTACAATGATAACGGCCTTCGAGTCAATCCGGCTAAGGCAGTTGTTGTCCCGGTCCCCTTTTGGAAGAAAAGAAATCCCAGACAAATGGGACGTCCTACAATGTACAACTCTCCAGTGCTCCTGGCGGATTCCGCCAAATACCTCGGTGTTATTCTAGACAGGAAATTACTCTGGTCGGAACACCTACAGACAATATCGGACAAAGCCATTAAGGCCCTATGGGTTTGTAGGCAGTTTGTGGGTAAGACTTGGGGAACAAGCCCTCGCATAATCCTTTGGATCTATAAGGCGATTGTCAGACCAATTGTTGAATATGGAGCTGTTGTTTGGTGGAAAAAATCAACCACCAAAGATGGCAAAACCAAACTGGGTAAGATTCAGAGACTAGCATGCCTCACAGCCACGGGGGCTATCCGCAGCTGCCCGACTGTAGCTCTTGAAGCGCTACTCGACCTCCCGCCGCTTGACATTCACATAAAGGCGGAGGCAAAAATAGCAGTAGCAAGACTAAAAGCTTGCCAGAATTTCCTCAAACTAAACCCTGAGCAGACCAACTGGGTAAATGAGGACCACGTATTTAGTATGCCATCGGACCATTTGGCTAGGGAGCTTTGCTTTAAACTTCCATTCTCAACCGAAATATGGAGCAGAGAGGATTGGAATTTGAAGCTCGACACCCTCCCCTCAAACGTTGTTACGTGGTACACAGATGGATCTAAAACCGAAGAGGACACAGGGGCGGGCGTCGTAGGTCCGTCTCACAAGATATATAGGTATTTCAGGCGGAAGTTTACGCGATCGAGACTTGTGCGTACACATGCTTAGCAGCTGGATACCAAGGCAGGAATATTGCAATCTTCACTGACAGCCAGGCGGCGATCAAAGCACTAAGTAACTTCTCCGTCTCGTCGAAAGTGGTGCTTAGTGGTCGTGAAGCCTTGCAGAGATTAGGCTCCGTAAATAAGGTTACCATTTACTGGGTCCCCGACAACGCCGGTATCCCAGGAAACGAAACAGCGGACGAGTTGGCCAGGGGAGCATCTGCAACCCCACTCGTCGGTCCGGAGCCATACTGTGGAATTCCCTTGTGTAGTGTAAGACGGCACATCAGGGAATGGGAACACTCAGTAACCATCGCGCACTGGGACAATACCCCTGGTCTTAGACAGGCCAAGCTGTTTATAGCTGGCCACTCACGCAACCGTACCCACAAACTGCTGAGACTACGCAGAAACCAGGTTAGAATTATTTGTGGGCGCCTTACGGGTCAGTTTACCCTGAGGGGTCATCTGCGTAGAATGGGAATTGTCTCTGACCCAAGCTGTCGCTTCTGTGAGAGCGAAGATGAGACTTCCCAGCACATTCTCTGTGACTGTGATGCACTTCATCTCCGCCGCTTGAAGTGCTTCGGCGATGCATTCCCTGAAGCGGAAACGATTGCCTCACTAACACTCGAACAGCTGAGCAGATTTTGGGATGATTGGTCTCGAGAATTAGTCAGATCACTAATCTGCATAGACTCCAGGGTGTAGCACAATAGACTTCCGGTTCCAGTGCTTGTTGGCCCTCTGGGCCAACTGCCCTCCATCTAATCTAATTTGATCTACTCGTATAAAATAAAGATCTCCTTTTTATTAATAAATGCTTATCTCGGAAAACAATGGTGCCTCTTCGAGTTAATTACATTTTCCAGTACTGCAGCAACGGCAGCCGAGGATGCAATTATATTTTAAATGTATCTCTGCCTTTATTCAAATCATTCCAGATGTAATGAACATTTTAGCAACGTGGAAACCCTTCAATCAAAAAAATTGTTGCGCCGCTCCTTCTTTTCTCCTAGCATCCAATGACCGCCTGCTAACCCCCCACGACACGACAATCACGAAATCTGCATTGCTTCAACAAAAAGCAGACAAATTTTCAAGGTTACGTGAAGAGCTTTTGCACTTTAATTGGATATCCTTTTGGCTGAAACTATTGAAATCTCGAAGGTTCGTCCTTCGAGAGAGTCATACCCAGCTCATACTACGAGTACATATGTCCAACTCTACGTCGGTTCATATATTTCCTATACAAACAAAAGTATGGGAAATACCAGGAAAAAATGGCAACCGGGCTCAATATTCAAGCCAATCCCTTTTTGTCCTTCCCACATCGTTCCCGTCCAAAATTACCCAACATTTTATTCTATATATAGCGCATTCCACCTTAAACTTATTCGTGCTTTCTGATGATTCTATATAGAACTCCTTCCGGGCCGGGGTTGTAAAAATTTGAGCTTACTAACACCCAGTTCTGCCTAGTTCCTGAAAAATTCCGGGGAAAATGGCTGAGCAATGCTTCCCTTACTAGGACAATAGCTTTTCGGGGTGAAAGCTCGCCGAGGACAAACTATCAGAGAAGGCCGCAAAGGGATGACAAGGGCATGCACATAAAGCACTTGTGTTTGTGTAGGAATGCAAGACTTACAAGGGATATTCAACGTGCCAGACAACTTTCCCTCTTTGTTGGTGAATTAGAGGAGCAGGAGTGTGAATCCTGCGAACACACGAAATATTTCTCGTTGAAAATGAAAAGGATGAATTTTACCTATTTCGACACCCTCGTCCGTCCGCTCGTCCGTTGGGAGGAAAGCAGCTTCCGCACATGAAGTCGATTTTCTTCTTCGTATCTCTGCATCTTGTCGTCTTTCGGTCGGGGTGGTGGTTTTGACAATGACAACAAAACATTCCAGTGAGAGTGCATATATGTGTGTGCGTGTGTTTTGGGGATGAGGTATGAGGAAGGAAAAATTCAGGACGAAAAGTAAACGTGTACAAGAATATGACTTTAAGTTTTGTCGATTGGAATTTTAAAGTCTTTTGGGAGGGAAAGTGACATGTGTTCTCGTCGCACCCTCTCTTCTCTGCCTGCACGCCGCACCGCCAATTTTTGGAAGTAGCGTGTGTTTTCTTTGTAAATGATTTTTCCTTTTGTGTTTACTTAAGCCGCTTTTATGTTATAAGCAAGCAAATAAGTCGTTTGTTAAGTTATTGGATTTAAGTGTCAGTAGGGGTTGTATGGGAGGTGAATAGGTGTTAATTGTGATTATCATCGGAATGGAGGTGTATGGGTATTTGGCGGTAATTTTCGCTAAATATGTTTTAAAATTTTTAAATGCTTCATGTGAATTTAAAACGGAAAATTTAGCACTTGATTTTTAGGATTTGATTGTTGAAATGAAACACTTTTAAGTAAAAAGGATTCCGTCATGTCTTTCTGTCTTCCAGCGATTATCTCCTGGATGGTTGAAACGATCTACTGGAATTTGCCTTTAACTAGGCGCACTTTGTTTTTTTTTCCCGAATATGGGCACCTGAAGTGAACAGAATGTATTCTGGATCCTCAGGTTCTCCGGACATCTCGGACAGATTGGGGAATAATCCAGCTTGAACCGGTGTAGATATTTTCGATATCCAACGTGTCCCTTTAGGAACTGGGAAATACTCATACTCAATTGCCCTAACCCCTTGTGGGCATAGCGCGTCAACTGTTCCATGTGGCCCAGTTGACGTTTCGTTGGCATAAACTGGTTTCGGAGAATGCAGTTGTCAGCATGCACCTCCTGCACATCCATGGCCACGAACGTCGTCGTGGACGGGAACCCGAAACGCCGGTAGTCAAACATGACACTGATGTCTCAACACACTGCGCTACCGGTCGCCCCTGGGTAAGGTAGTAACATCTCACCGTGCTTTCGTTTCATTCACATGTCAATTTGAGGGATAAGTATATGCGTTCAACGTCCTTTCGATGCTTCCTCCCAACGTTGTTCCGATTTCATCAGGGATTCGAACATTTCTCTGTTCCTCCGTGCTTCCAGTACTTCTTATGGATCCAAACATCTGGTTGGTGTAAGTGGTGGCTAAATCACAACTTGCCAGAGCCCAATTAGCACCGTTTTGTAACCACAAACCTCGGCAAAATCGGTTCTAGGAAGATAGTTGGACTAACAGGGGATGACTAGATCAAACCGGAGGTGTTCAGGAGGTATAGCAGCTCCCCTATCTTCATCTCCGACAAATCCCCCAGGTTAACAAGAAAGGCCATACCCAATGTTCGATGTCTGGCCTTACCAAGGGCCGGGCATTCGCAAATGAATTCCCCTAGCTACGGTAATGTGGATTAAAAAGGATTCCAAGCCTTATTGCATGTTCTCCGATAAGTCCTGTAATGAGCCTGGCGACAGCTCTACGGGACTTGGTTAATAGCTCAGATGTTTTTGTCCTGTCATAGGAGGGCCATATCTTCCTTGATACAGTAGGCGCATGTAGGTAAATTTCGCCATTTGGAATGCAACGTTGAGGTAGTGGGAGGAGATTTTGCACTTATCAGTCCCCAGCGGAATAGAAACAGGCTCTGCATGAGAGCTTTGTAGGATGGCCCCCCTCCTGGTCAGCTCGTTGGCGTTCTCGTTGCCCTTAATGTCTCTATGATCAGGCACCCAGAGCGGGGCGATATTGAGCCGTCTGCCAAGGCAAGTTTATTCTTCCCCACACCGCTCGACCAGCTGGGAGGAAGTACTCATCGAGTTCAGTGCGCTGATAGCGGCTTGGCTGTCTGAGCAAATGGCGATGCGTTCTGGTTATCTGGTATATCTCTGGCAGTGGGACAGGCCTTCATAATTGCGGCCGTTTCCGCCTGCAAAATGCTGGCATAGTCCGGTAGGTGATAACTCGCCGAGATATTCAGTGCTTCAGATCCCTGCACGGACACTGTAATGAACCCTATTCTGGTCTGGTAGTGTTGCTTTCGCCGGCAGATCGATGGCAGCACCTGATGAGGAATGATCTGTCGGTGGTACGAAACCTGAGGCTGAAGGTCCCATTAAATCTGGACACCGATGCAAGCGCGAGAACAATTGAGCCGTCCGCGCCAACCATTTCATCCTTATCGCCTCATTTTTGTTTATTCCTCATTTTTACCTCCCTTGTTTGTATTGCCTTCTCCAAGCCTATGAATTTTTGTCAGTACGTAAAAGCCAGGGGCAATGATCGGCAAGAACCCCGCCCACGTCTCCCAAACTGAGTTACAGCAAGCATATGCCGCTGCTTAGTTCGTTGAGGGGCCTATTTCTTCGCCAGATGGCACGGCCCGACCTTCATGGTCATTACGTCACTTTAGGCTCCGTCTCCACGGGCATCTTCCAAACCGTCCACTACAACGCCGCAGTCCATTTTCGACCCGTCGGTGAAAAAAGTGACGTAAAGTCCTTCATCATCTCGCTCGACACTCCCCTCCATTCAGCCCTGGTGGGAGATTTCGCAGAGAAACTTGTGTCAAACTTCAGTTTGGGTACAGTGAAGTTTGTTTTTACCTTGACTACATCTTGTGGCAACCGGTTAAGGGTGTTCCTGAGCTTGACTGCACTCCCCGCCGCCAGCTGTTTAAGTAAAATGTTTTTGGTGGAAGATGCAGGATCACGTTTAGGGCTTCCCACGAGCATGTTCGCATGGCACCTGTAGCAGTATGACATGCCATTCTGTGCACCCTGCCAAGTTTTGCTACGTTGTATCCTTTAGCAAATGCTGCCCACCAAACTAGTGACCCATATGAAAGAATCGGATGGACTACTGCTGTGTACATCCAGAGGATCATATTTGGCTTAAAGCCCCACCTTTTCCCGAAGGTTTTCTTACAGGTGTAGAAAGCGAAGCAGTCTTTCTTCACCCGCTCTTCAATATTAAACTTCCAGCTGAGCTTCGTATCCAAGATGACACCTAAATACTTCGTGCTGGGTGATAGTTGGAGTAACTGACCGTTTAGTTTAGGAAAGGTAAAATTCGGTACTTTGATTTTAGTGGTAAATAGCATCAATTCAGTCTTGCCTGGGTTAACGCCAAGTCCATAGCTTGTGTTCCAGGCGCTCACCATATCCAGAGCCCTTTCCATAACTTCCGTGCCTACTTCGGGGGCTTACCAGCCGGTCCTCTCAAAAGGATGACGGATTGATTAGAGACGATAATCAGTGCCCCTCCACAATTGTGGAGGTAGACGTGTAAATCAGCCTGCAGGGGCCAATAATCATACTGCTGAATGCGAGGCTTATCTGAAACCAGTGCCGTTCTGTGTGGGTCACGGATGAAAGCGCAACTCCATGCCGAGTGGTCCAGAAATGGGCACTCTACCCGCATTTCGGTGGTAAACCACAAACAGCACGATGCTCCCACAAGGGGGCCTATTGTATCTTAACAGTCAGGGTGAAGAATTACCACCGAAGTGGTACCTCTTCAGGACTTCCCGGCTTCCGTGCTACGAGAAACAGAATCTCCGGTCGGGACTCGCAGCCGAAGTTGCTACAAGTTGGGCTCAACTGCAAGCCCAGGACTGGCGGCCTGGTTCATCGGGGAGCGGGAGCGGTTCCTGAAGGCTTCATTGGACGGTCGATTCCGGGGAAGCCTTCGGGAAACGACTATCATTGCATTCATTACTTTTAAATAGTAAGGTACCGAAATTTAGTAGATTAAATGCATGTAACTTTTAAATCGTTTGATGGAATTTCCTGAAATTAGATAAAAACGTGGGCCTCCAATTAGGGGAGTTTTGATCGGCTAGCTTCTTCTGTTATTTACATATTCAGCTTAGATAATTTTGCCGTTATATAGCTGTAACTTTTGAATGGTTTGATGAATTTTGTTAAAAACAAGTGGGAGCCTACTAGCAGCCTAACTAACGGCCACCAATTAGACAAGTTTCACTTAGCTAGCTGCTTCCGTTATAGAAATATTTTGCTAATAAAATTCTACCCTTACATAGCTGTAACTTTTGAACAAATTTGTGGATATGTGGCTTTTTATCCTATGTTTAAGGTTCTAATAGCCTACTAGTGTTCACACGGACGGTGTTTTCGCGGACGAAATGTCAGAAACGGGTATCGAAACAAATTTTACTGATGCGGAAATAATGCACACGTCTTTGTGTTTACACGAGGTGCGTTTAAGACTCACATCACTCTTTTTTTCATATGTTTGTTGTTGAATTCAACGACTCATCAACGGCGGATGAGTACCTGTCGGGACCCGTCGTCAGGTGACAAGTTACGCGTTGTCATAAGCCCGTTTGCTGTTTACACGGGACGGGTATCGTGAATTTGATGCGCCCGACGTGTTTACGCGTCATGTGTGTTAGAACCTTTAGAATATAAAAAGGAACGTCTATGCAAAACTACAGCTTATTATCTTACATTCCGAGGTTAAATCCTTATTTCCCTGGGATGGCTTATAGGCTGGTTTTGGAATGGATGCTTGTTGCTATGGACTCCTGCCCATTTAGCAGCATATCGGAAAAGGTTGTGACTTATTGTTGCAACATAATATCTAAATCCGTTTGGGGCGACCGGTAGCGCAGTGTGTTGAGGGAGGCATCATTCTCATGTTTGACTACAGGTGTTTCGGGTTCGAATCCCGTGCACGACGACGTTCGTGGCGATGGATGTGCAGGAGGTGTATGCTGACAACTGAATTCTCCGAAACCAGTTTGTGGCAAAGAAACGTCAACTGAACATGGAACAGTTGACGCGCTATGCCCCACAAGGGGTTAGGACAATTGAGTAGTAAATTCGTTTCGTATTTGATTCGAAAAATAAACTTATGAAATGGAGTTGAAAAATTATGAACTTGATTAAAAAGAAATCGAATTTTCTTAGAAAATTCATGAATTTTACTGAAAAGTGGTGTATCTTACTTGCAGAGCGGGGCGTTTGAAAAAGAGTGTCCGAAATGACATTCCTAAAGTCGCAAAGGACCCAATCAATATCTACTTTCCACTTCAACCTCAACTTCAATCTCATTGGGATACACTTTATGAAATTGAATAAATAAATCCTGACTAACGTGAAAGCGAAAATCATCGCATTTCGACTAGCTCGGAGAACTTGTTTCGTCCTGACATTGTTGAACTGAGTTTCAAAAAGAATCCTCCCAAGAGACTGAACTCCATTTCATTCCCATTTTAGAGAGTTTTCTTCGGAATCTCGAGGCTGCTTTCTTCGTCTACAAAAGTGGGTGTGTGTGCATGAAAACAGAAGTCGGAGAAGCATAAAGTGTGGTTACAACACGGCGTTAGCTTTTATCGAAAAAGAGACTTTGTTTTATTTGCTGGCACGAGGATGAGATTAGAGGACTTTTGAGGTTGAGGCTGCCACGTGATGGCAGTTAGGCCGATAAAAATGAAATTCAAACAGGAGGCGGTGTGGGACGTTGAAGCTATAATCTGAAATCAAGAAAAGTCAATATGCGATGAAATATGTAGGTATCTGAAAGAATTTCACTTGAGAAATTATTCATAAGATTGGAAAGTATCTTTTCTGAAGATAATAGCTTTTATCCGGAGACTGAATTTATTTTTATATGAATGTGAGTCGTTTAATGAAGCGATTAAAGAGGTATTCTTCTTTTATTAAGTGTGGGAAACAGTCGGTTTGCGTGATGATGATTATTTATACACTCAGTAATGAGAAGTTTTCTGAAGGGACATTGCGGATAGATTTAGATTTAAGGATACACGTACTTAGTTAACTAAAAAAAATTGGCCCTGGTTTAACTAATTCATACATTTCATATGTACTTAGATCCGATGTCGATAGTGTCATAACCATCCAACTGATGTATGTACTTCAAACCAATATCGCACATAGGCGTGCAATGGCAGGCAACTCGGGAGGGATGTCCTGTTAGCACAGAGTTTTTCGTTTCCCTTAACTCATTATTCCAGCCATCACGGTGTTCATCTTGAATAGCTTGACTGCCTCTTTTCTGAAGTTGTTGTAGTTCTTTTGGGAATACGCTGAGTTATTTATTGGCCAATTGCTGGCACAGGTTAAATTAGGTGCAGAGGCTGGCCATGATATATCACGGCACACTTAGACCGCTCGGTGGCCGTGATCGTTCGGTCACCGCTCTACGATAGTAATCTAGAGCTCGGAGATCAAATCTCGGCGCGATCAAAAACTGCCTGTGAGTATTAATAGAACTCTCACAGTGCTCCAAGCTTGTCAGTATAAAGACGGCGCGGATAGGAGGTGCATGCTAGCAACTGCACTTCCGAAAAGTTGATATGCTGTTGAAACGTCAACAAGGCATAGAAATGCTAGAGATGTTGACGCGCCCATGACTCTGGAGGGGTCAAGGCAATTAGAGAGAGAGATTGGGTCCATTGTTGTACCACCAAAAAAATCACCTCCGTTGGAACCTGCTGGAACTGTTGAGCCTTGTAGCTGCCATATTCCTAAGGTCATCCAAATCATAGAAGACCCGAGAGCCCAAAATTGTCCTTCTTGTGCCGGCCAACCCGAACGGTGACAGAGAATGTGGAGAACGCTCTTCTCCTCATCCACATCCCCACAACTCCTGCACACTGCACACTGTTACCCTCCAATAATATAGGACGTACAACGGCTGTATATATCCAATATGCCCCTGTCGGCTTTAAGCCCCAGTTTTTACCTTTTACTCACCTACACGAGTAACGTGCAATGGTGCCTTCTTACTCGTTCTTGAATATTAAGTTCCCACCTTAGCTTCCTGTCGAAGATAAGACCAAGAAATTTAGCTATATCATTGAAAACCAGTTGATTGCTTTCCAGGGTAGGGGGTTCGATTGAAGTGATCGTGTGCTTTCTAGTGAAAAGCACAAGCTCAAGATCTGTCTACTCTGTTAGAGTGGATAGCACATTCTGCAGCACACCGCTGAGGATATCAGGAAACCTACCCGTGACGTCGATGGCTATATCGTCTACATAAACAATGACTTTACATCCACTGTTCCCCAGATTCAAAAGCAGTCTGTTAATCCCCAGATTTGAGAGAAGCGGAGACAATATGCATCCCGCGGGGGGGTTTGTTGCCTAGGTTTGATTAGGTGACTTGGTGGTATCACAACGGACCCAGAGGTGATCTATGTGTGCTGTGCGGTAGAATGGCAGCCCCTTTACCTAACCTAACTTACCCCAGGCGTCATGATGCGCATTAGAATCGCAGCCAAGAATCATGCTAACATTTGCTTGTGTTGCCACTGCAATGGCCTCCCTCAAATTGTTGGAAGGAAGCGGCTTCAGTGTCGTGCGGCATGTATGCCGATACGATCCGGTACACCTTCCATTTGAGCTCAAGGCAAACTAATACAGTGTCATTGTGACTATAATTTGACATTAGGAAAGCCTTGACGGTTTTCCTAACAAGAATATACGACCGGGGCTCCCGCCACAGGCACAGGTTGTTGAAAACGCAATTTTCGTGACGGCGGCGACGCGGCGAAACGATTTTATTTGATTTGTATTACCTATTTTCGTTGGCTGTTTATTTCACATTTCGGAGATTTCTGAGAGACCGCGAAGTCAGCTAAACTCCATCTACGTCTAACTATTGAGGACGGCTCTCTTATTTACGAGGAGGTTGTTATCACTTCAACAAACGACAAGTGATAAGACTTAAATTTGGAGATGAGTGGATTTAGCCACGTCCGTCTGTCCGTCCGTCTGTCTGTTTTAAAGCTATTGATTGATTTATTCTTTTTGGGTCTAAGAACAGGAAGTTGATGCAGGCGTCTAGGGCCGGTCAAAGACTAACTTAAGGCACAGGCAAGAATATTTTGGCGCCCCTTCCCTTCTCATTTTTTTCAAAACAGTTTTCCATATTAACTAGTATGATGCATCGCTTCAAATATTGTTTGCAAGTATTTTTCATGTATTTGGAACTATTGTTGCATATTTTTTAAGCCCCTTTTGTTTTTGGTGTTTTTCGCTCCATTATTGATGTCGCAGGGGGACACTTTTGTCCGGGTTATTTTGCTTGTGCAATATTTATCGTCGATAACAAGTGAGTTCTGAGAAAACGTTTAACATTGCAAGCCTGGTTAGGTGCGGGGGCTGCCGTAACATGTCACAGCACCACATGTGAGTCCGTTGTGGTGCCGCCAGAACCTAATCCATCCGGTGCTAGTAATAAAACGATTGAGCTGAGTCGTGCTTGCGTTGTTGAGGTCCTCTAATTCGTAGAAGAACGAAGAACCAAGGAATCTCCTCCTTCTGACCGCCAAAGCTCTGCAGTGACACGAACGGTGAATAACGCTTTCCTCCTAATCCATATCCTCACAGCTTCTACAGTAGACATGGTGAAAAAGGCGGAGCCATTGGGTGAGCTCCCCAATGGGACAGTGCCCTGTGATGGCCCTCACCACCCTGGCGATGTGTAATCTACTTAATGACACCAGTACAGCCGAGGGGCTAGGATTGAGTTCAGGCCAGATCACCTTCGTCGTTTGGTATGAACTGTCACCGAGCTGCATTTGTGTTGTACATACCTCCAAAGGTATTTTGATGCTTTCACGATTCCCAGCCACAGTGCCGATTATTCCCTCACGCGCAACCTCATCCGCCCTGCGGTTGCCTGCAAAACCACTCTGACCCGGTATCCAACAAAGTGCACTTTTGAAAAGTCCGCCCATTACCGCGAGGGTTGAGCGACAATTCGCAGTTGTTTTGGATGTAGTACGTACCGATTCAAGTGAATGTATTGCAGCTGGACTGTTCGTGAAAATACATAGTCGTATCTCTGGCAGCCTTCACGTAACTTCCCAACCAGGTCAGAGCCTCACAAATCACCGAAACTTTGGTGTTGGCCGCCAGTTGTTCATCGAATATATATCCAGCGGGAGCAAGTTGAGAAGCATGTCCAATTCGGCTAACGGAGTGGTTCTAAACGTCCCTGTTATAGCCAACGCTGCTAGTCTTTCCACCTTCCCCAGCAGGTTGCAGTAGGCAGGTACTCTGAGCTTACTTTTCTATCTAGAATGAGACCAAGGACTTTAGCCTTGTCAGTAAGTCAGTCAGTCAGTCTGGTGAAAATCACAAGCTCCGTCTTGTCCGGATGAACTCTGACACCACAATGGTTTGCCTAATCGGTTAGAATCGACAGGGCTTTCAGTACCTCACTGACGATGGTCGCAATACTATCAGAAACGGCGATTGCAACATAATCCGCATAGATAGTGACATTTTACCCCATCTTTTTCAGGTCCACAAGTAACTTATTGACGATGACGACAAAATTCCAAAGAATTGGAGACAATAAATCGCCTTAGAGAGTCCCTTTAAAAAGCGGCTACTTACAGATGATGTGCCCAGAGTGGTGCGAATAAGCCCTGATAGTAGCAACTTATTTATAAGTTTACAAAGCGGCTCACCGACGTGTAGGCTCAAGAGTGCTTCAAGAATCACGCTGGGTCAGACATTATTGAACGCGTCCTCTATATCCAGAAAGACAGTCGTGGTGAATTCCTTGTGATCGTGAGACTTTTCAATAAGGGTGACCAGAGAGTGTCGAGCCGTACCCACTGATATGTCCTCTTCCGTGAGCGAACTTTAGAGGGAGTTAAGAATCGAAATGGGATCGATATAGGGTGTTAAACTGTGATTCTCATAGTTCAAATTCGATTTCGTTCGGATAAATCGCGAACGCGTTTCCATAACGAGATTTTTTTTTTTTTTCAAAGAAAATTTCTTTTTGGCACTGCAAAAAAAAAATCTCGCCATGGAAACGCACTATTTCAATCTTAATTAATCTGAACGAGAAAACTATCGCCCGAAGAAGTTTACTTTCAAGCTTGGATTTCCTCTTGACGCCCTCTTCGGCGCCCTTTCAGAGTCGGTGCCCCAGGCGTTTCACCTTAGCTTTTGACCGGCCCTGCAGGCGTCTTCGGGCCCAACAGTGGAATTTCAATCGCAATGGGTACCTGGCCCTATGTTTTTCGAACCAAAATCCATGCAATCGAGGTCTGTGCCCAGTAACGTAGCCAGGGTAGGGTCCAAGTGGTCAAAACCCCTCCCGAAATTACTTAATTTTTATTTATTTGATTATTTCACAATCATATTGGGTTTGTAGAAAGTCGAGAATTCTTGTTTTCGTCACCTCACGGTCATAGACGTCGTATCATGCTCGTATTGGGTGCCAGGTCACCGTTGAGGAAAATGAGACAGCAGATGAACTTTCTAGGCAAGGTTCATTATGCAATTTTCTCGGACCGGAACCCTTTTGTGGTCTAGGCTTCAGCTAGGATAGTAATAAAAGATTGGTCTGAAAGGATACCATAGCACCACTGGGATAAAATTTGAAAACCTTCCGCTTGGATCTGTCAGTGCCACATATGGTTCAAATATTTCTCAGCACATACTTTGCATTCAGGACCCATGAAGACGATTGTGGCTGTGGCCTAGTTTCCATTTGAAAGGCCCAATCCTATTCTGCCGAATTTCATTGAACATAAATTACATTCGACCGCTTCTGATAAATAATTAATACTAAAAGAAAAACATGTTGAAACAGTTCTCAAATTGTGGCCACTTGAAAATAAAAAGAACGACTGTCGAAATAATAATTACCATATTATATAATAATGAGTTCCGTTTTTCAATATGCAGTATTGCGATAATCGCACAGTTATCGTTTTGTTCACTTCACTACATCGAATTGCTCGCATTAATAATTTCCAATTCATTATTGCCCATTCATATGTAAATGCTGTTAATCTGATTTAATATCCGCTCATTGAAAAAAAACATTAATAATGAATGAGTATAAATACGACTCCTTTAACATTCCGTATATGCGTACATACTTCATTACAAAAGCGGAAATGTAATCTATATGCGCGTTCTTTTGTACTTTAGTTCGGGTTAATTCTAGTGAAGGTTAAGCGCTGGGTGAACTCTTCGGTAGTGTCAAAGTACAATGGACCACTGTCGTCAATTCCGTTTTTCATTATTTTTGACTGTCATCGCGAGATTCAAAATATGGATCATTTTCGGAAAAGTATCTACGATAAGTTTACTAATTAAGTTGGTATCAAAAACACTTTCTTTATAAACACGGCCAATCTTGTTGTAAAAAAACTGGTAGGGAGTCGATTGGGTCGCTGATTGCGAATCTGAAGACAGAATTGCAAAAAAAAAAATAAAGGATTTTCTGAGCGGCAACCCCTTTTTTTCTCAAAAACGCGGTCAATCTTGCTGGAAAAAGCTGCTAAAGGCTTTTTTTTGGTCGCTTATTGCGAATTTGAAGTCCAAAATGGCAGAAAACAAATGGAGGATTCAGAATGGGAACACTTTTTTTTATAAATACGGCCAATCTAGCTGGAAAAAAATGGTAGGAGGTTGATTGAGTCGCTGACTGCGAATCTGTAGTCAGAATTGCAAAAAATCAAAAAATAAAGGAGTTTCTGAGCGGCAACTCTTTTTTCCTCAAAAACACGGCCAATCTTGCTAGAAAAAGCTGGTACGGGGTTTTTTGGGTCGTTGATTGCGAATCTGATGTCCAAGTGACAAAAATACCAAATGGGGAATCCAGAATGGCAACACTTTTTTTTTATAAAGACAGCTGATCTTACTGAAAAAAAAACTGGTAGGGGGTTGATTGGGTCGCTGATTGCGAATCTGAAGTACAAATAGCAAAGAAAAAAAAACAAAAAATAAAGGAGATTCTGAACCGCAAACATTTTTTCGAAGAAACGAGTCTGAAAAAAGCTGGTAGGGAGTCGTGTAGGGGGTTACGTGAGTGGTTTCCCTTAACCTAAACGCATTCAAACGGTTTTCGGGAAAAAGTGCTCACATTATTTCCCTATGGGAGCGTGTATGTTACCGCACCATCAGTTGTTTCTCATTGCCCAACAGAACAGTACTCGTGATTCGTAATCGGGCGAGAATGTGAATGCGCACCACTTGCCTCGGGCATTCTCGCCGAATATACTCGCAGCTCTGGAAGCCTTGTTGGAGCAGGTGTCCGGGCTCGAATCCGACGTTTCAGCGCACCCTATAAGTGGTCTATCGGATTCAAGTGCGGGCGTCGAGCTCGCCAGTCCATCGTACGAATGCCGACGTCGTGTTGCTCATGTGGTGACCCAGTATCTGGTCACCACATGAGCAACATGAGGCCGTGCAGTATCATGCATCAACTGGATATCCTGCCCGATATAAAATAACCTGCGTAAGGAACCACATGGTCTGCGAGGATTTCAGTGATGTAGCGATGAGAAGTCAATGCACGTGTAGGGCCCGTCGGTTCGATGAAAACTAACGCTGTACGTGCGGTTAGCCAGATGCCGCCCCAGACCATTACAGATAATCCTCCATAAGCAACAGATTCCTCGATGCAACACTGAGAATAACGTTCTCCAGGGCGACGATATACTCTCTGACGTCGATCACTTCCATGTAGACTCACCCTGGTCTCATCAGTGAAGAGTACATTACCCCACTGTTCTAACGTCCAATCCCTATGCTCTCGAGCAAATTCAAGTCGTGCTCGACGGTGGACTGCAGTTAATGCTGGACCTGTTGCAGCTCTCTTTGGAGTCAGGTTCCGCTCAGCAAGTCTTCTTCTGACGGTATCTGAACTTATTACCACTAGGTCTGCCCGTTCCTGGACGGCGATCGAATGCTCCAGTCTCTAAGTATCGTCTGTAAACTCGTTGCACCGAAGATCTGCTGATTCGAAGTCTTCGAGCGACCTCACGTTTCCCAAGGCAGTGCAGTGCTACAGCTTGAGTTGCTTCCTCAGGTGTCGTATCCATTATTGGCTGAAAAAAGTAGCAAAAATACACGCGTCTAAACAAACAATGGACAAAAACTAAAGAAATGATAAGAAATATCCGACTACCCTCACTGTAGAAGAAAAGAACGGTAAGCGCGAACTCTAGTCAACACAGAGCAAATCGTTAGCATTGTGTTTGTTGCTTGATTACAATGTGAGTTTACGGTACTTTAGATTAAATTTATAGTAATTTAAATCGCTATTAAACATTAAAAGTTCGATTAGAGTTCCAAGGTGGCGGGTGGCCCGGTTTATTTGCTGTCCAGTGTAGTTCACCGATTCTCTTGTTCTTTCACTCCATCTCCAACTCCATGACGGACGACAGATTCGTTTCATACGCGGAGTAGGACTGCGAACCTAGTTTCTTGAACCTACTCCGTTGTCGGACTCGGAGTAGGTCGACCTGATCCGCAAGAGGAGCAGGTCATATCATGACTACTGAGTTCATAGGTTCGATTCGCCGGCACGGCAAAAAAAAGTTGGAGACAGACTGGTTAACCTGTTATGGGCTTCAGGAACGAGTTGAGAGTTTAGAAAATTAACGCCAAGAAGATTAAATCACACTGTCCGACATTTTCGAACCTTTTTTTGGCACTTGAGCAGTGAAAACTCATTTCGATAGGTTTTTTTTGCTTTTTACTCTGAAAGACCAAAAGCCAAGCTTTCATTTCATCCATATTAGATGGTTCTATTGCCTCGCGTTACATTTTCACACGCCCTCAAAAAAGGCCAAAAACACGTTTTTTCGTACTTTTGACCCCGTTTTTCTCGAAGACTAGAGCCAATTCTTGAATTACGTTTCCAGATTCGGATTCTACGGGGAAAAAACCTATCGAAATCAGTTTTCATTGCTCAAGTGCCAAAATCCATGTCGGACAGTGTTGTAAACCAAATTTTTTTAACCGTGTATGTATTCGAATACAATTTTGTATTAAAATTCAATACAAACAAATTGTATTAGAACGTAATCATCGACCGGTAGAGTAGAGTGTTGAGGCATCAGTCTTATGTTTGACTCCCGGCGTTTCGGGTTCGAATCCCAATTTTTAAGTGTGTGGTCTGAACGACGAGGCCTCGACCTTCGTCCTCATTAGGATCTTAGCTTAAAACGGTTATTCATTATACAGCAAAGACGATGATAGGCTGATGGGTCTAAGATCCTTCGGCCGCGCGTGTGAACTTCCCGTTTTCGGGATAAACACAACCTTATCTTCACATCCATCTATATTCGGAGTATATATGTATAATACGAACGAGTAGTTCAAGACAGCCCCTGAAAATAGATTCAATCCATCAATACACCCCGCCTAGCATGATCTGCAAGTCTGCATGAATAATACCATCCGGACCCGCAGGCTTAATGAGTCGAAACTGTTAATAGGCCATACAATCTTCTCCTTCGAAAAAAAAAATCACGTGCCGTCATATGGAGCTAAACTAAAGAAGCGTTAAAAAGCGGAGTACAGATAGAGCTATCAGGGAATCGTGTATTGAGCAAGACGTCGACCGTCTCCTGACACAAGGATGTCCAAGTCCCGTCATTTTTCAACAGAAGGGAGGGAATATGTGTTGGATGTTGCTGGATCTTGCCCAGTCTAGATGCTGATTGTTTGAATAGCTTCATTTACTCATTTGCCCCAACCCCTAGTGGGGCATAGCGCATGAACTATTCGGACGATGCACGTTGCCAGCATGCACCTCCTGCTTACATTTAGCCGTCTACCTGCCGCAAGTCGGAAGATGCCGTGGATGGGATTTAACCCAGAACGACAGTAGTCAAACATGAGATTAACGCCTCTACGCACTGAGCTACCGCTCGCCCAAAGTCTCGTGAGCGACCGATCAACTCATAGTCTGAAAGTGTTGATGATCAAACTTTGTTCTATAAGGCGAACTAGCACTGTGTCGATGTCAATGCAATCAGTTGCAATGGACGGTTTTGTGGGCATTCGAAGATGTCCGTGGGGACGGAGCCTTAGGTAGCATAATGACCGTGGTCGGGTCATGCCATCTGGCAAAGAAAAAGGCCCATCAACGAGCTAAGCAGCGGCCTATGCTAGCTGTAGCTCAGTTCGGGAGATATGGGCGGGATTTGCGCCGCTCGTTGCTCCTGTCCTTTACGTATTAACAAAAATTCATAGGCCTGGGGAAGACAACATAAACAGGGGAGGTAAAAATGGGGAATAAAGAAAAATGAAGCGATAAGGATGGAATAGTTGGCGGATAGCTCGATTGCCCTCGCGCTCGGATTGGGGTCCAGGTGTAATGGAACCCTCGGCCTCTGGTTTCGTACCACCGACAGATCCTTACTCATCAGGTGCTGGCATAGATCTGCCGGTGGAAGCAGCACAATCAGACGAGAATATGGTTCATTACACAGTCCTAGTTTACATTTTACTTTAAGCGCAATGCTTAATTCATTTCGAAGCTCATTGTGTGTGTAGCCAAAAATTATATAATCGAAATTAACCATCTACGAAAATAGCACGCATTTTTAATCTTATATAAGCAAATTAGCACATTTAATTCTCTAATTCAAAATAGATGCAATTTTTATAAACAAAATTGTTAACCTTGAATTCAGTATTGAAAAATATTTACCAACAGCCAAAATCTTTTTTCTTTTTCTTTGATAAACAACATTTCAGTTTTTATTTAACTTCCGCGTATCATTCATTCAAAATTAAAAAAAAAAGACAATGAATTTGCTAAAACTCCGGGACCCGGTGAAAAGTCAAAATCATTTCAATGTGTAAAATAATAAAACGACAAATGCTAGAATAGAAATGATACTCAACTATGTAAATCACTGCTTGACTCCTAAATTATCTGAAGAGCAAATAAAAATCTTTCTTCCGCTGCCTATGATAATACGAGTGCGTATGGATGATAATGGTTTATACTCGTATGTATGTAGGTATTTTATTTTTGACATTCTTTGATACATAATTTCTCGCCAAGCCGCCTCCTTGCATTCGAAAACAATGTATTTTTCTTGTCTTGCGCCTCGTCAGTTTGATTGCGTTTCTGCTATCCTAGTATGTATTTATATAAATTCTGACACGATTAGAAGAAATGGAACACTCTGCGAGCCAATTAAGATAAGAACTTGATAAACTGCCAAACGTAAAATATAAAAACGAAAATTGTATCGGCTCTCTTTTTTTTCTTTGCTCTTTCTTATGGTTATGTAGAGATAAGAAATATACCAGTATACATTTGTTGTAGATATTCCTCTTTTTCTAGTGTTCTTTTTTTAATTTTACTGTTTTGAGGTTTTGTGTAGTACTGCCGGTGTATTTAAAGTGGGATGGATACGATATCCTTATAAAAAGAATCTTAGACACAATGGTCCATAAAAGCCCTAAAAATGAAACCCCCACATCCCCATTTGTAGTGCAGTTCTAGAACGCGTTGGTACAGTGTGTAATGGACGATGGAAGACACCCGAAGGTGTCCATGGGGACGAAGCTCATTTGACCATTAAGGTCCGGCAGTGACAGCTGTCAAAGTTGACAGATGTCAAAATTGAAGCTCCTCAGCGAGTTAACCAGCTGCACGGGTAGGTTGCTGCAGCTCAGACTCGGAGATTTGGCCGAGATATTTGTCGCTCACTGCCCCTGTCTATCCATATTGAAAACGGATATTCGTGCCTAGGTAAGCGTCACAGGAACGGAGTGAAATTGAGAAAAAATAAAGAAGCATGGCGTCAGTCAGCTGAGAAGCCTTCTAATTGCTCCGGGGTCCCGATTGACAGTGGATCTCGGGTTTCTAAACCCTCTACTAAACAAACAAATGAACCCGACCTTGAGTCCCCCATGGCTGTCAAAAGAAAAGTATATTATGGGGGCTTCCCTTAACGAACAATCGGCGAAAAAAAACCTACAAGGCTTTAATCCATCGTCAACCTGAAAAAGAGTGCGAGTTATTCCTCAAGGAAAGCCAAGGTATAGAATTTAGGCCATCGTGTGCAGTTGTGTCGCCCTAAACGTTCTACGTTACGCTTACGAACTTTCTGGAGAAGGGCTAAACAAACTCGTCGATTTTACTGCTCTGCGGTCTGTCCTAGTTCCGAACTTTCAGACATACGCCCTTATGCGCAAGTTTCTATGTATGGTGAAACAGTTTTAGAGCTTGTTCATACAGGTGGCACAAATAGCTGTCTAGCGTCCGATTTCGCCAACAAATTCTTAAAAGAAAATAACTTCCGTTGGAAAGGTTTCACAGTTAATGTTAATACGGCAGGGAATTCGCACTCCGTCGTCGGGAGGGTTACCACTGATATTATTTTTAAGGGCCGGACTCAATCAATGACGTTTCTTATTATGTCGTCATTGTTCCAACAATTATATCTAAGGCTGAATTTTGTACGCCTTTTCGATCTAGCCTTTCACCTTTTTGTGTGTTCTCTACGTTCAGAGATTCCAGTCAATACTCCATTTCATAACTGACATAATCTAACTGCAGCACAGCAGAACAAACTCAACGCGGCGATTTTGTTGTTTCCCTCGTTTACGGTCGACGTTCTAGGGCGAACGGACTTAATCAAACACGTCATTGACATTGGTGAAATGAAAACAAACCCATTAAACAACGGCATTTCGCTGTTTCCCCGCTGTTGAGAAACAGCTTTACAATGAGATTGACCGCATGCTGGCCTGAGGAGTCTCAGAGCTCTTGGTCGTCGCTAGTAACTTTAGTAGTGAAACCTGGGAAGGTTCGTTTATGCCTGGACGCCCGAAAGGTAAACTTCGTCACAGTGCAGGATACTTATTCCTTGCCACTCATCTGGGGTACATTGAGTAAGCTCCTTGAGGCTAAATTTATCATTTATATTCAGACTTGGAGGATGCCTTTTGGCTGATACCTCTTGATAAGTGTTCCAGGTATAAAACTGCCTTCACTGTATCAGGGAGGCCGTTGTATCAGCTCGTGATTATGCCTTTCGGACTGTGCAACCCGCCTTAAACTATGCAACGACTGATGAATCGGGTGATTCTAGCCCACCTTCGCCACCAGGTGTTCATTTATTTCGACGACATCTTGCTGGTGACTGAGACTTTTAAGGAGCATCTGCTTTTATTACATGAAGTTGCTCTATGCATGAGGAAAGCTGGACTTACTCTGAACGTGGAGACGTGCAAATTCATGATGAAGGAGGTACGATATTTGGGACACATTATTGGGGACGGCACTGTCCGCACAGATCCTGATACAGTATAGGGAATTGTAAAATTTCCGCACCCGAAGACCATTAAGTAATTATGACGCTTTCTGGGCATATGCGGGTGGTATCGTCGCTTTACAGATAACTTTGCTACGTTGGCGTCTCCGTTGACAGATATGTTGAGCCAAAAACGTGCATTTAGTTGAACGGAAGACGGGCTCCAAGCTTTTAAGGCTTTAAAGGCAAGTTTGACTTCCGCATCCGTGTTGCAAAGTCCAGACTTTAAGCGACCCTTTTCGATACATTGCGACGCCAGTCAATTGGGAATTGGTGCCGTTTTAGTGCAAACTTCAGACGATGTCGTCGAAGCACCGGTCGGTTATATGTCTCAAAAACTAAACTCCGCCCAACGTAATTACACGGTTTCGGAACAAGAGTGTCTTGCAGCGGTGACGGCAATGACGGCGCTTACGAGGGCTACGAATTTGAAATCGCCATCGATCACGCCTCTTTAAAATGGATGATGTCGTTAACGGGTCTGCACGGCAGATTAGCTAGGTGGGCCTTAAAGCTCCAAAGTGTCGAACTCTCAGCTCTCCCAGCTTATCAGGGTAGAAGATGAAATAAAAGAGGGTTGGATACGAAACGTCGGCTTTTAAAATATCGATGAACAAAATCTCGATTTCGAAATATCGACTGAAAATATCTCGACTGTATCATAATCTCGACCGATGAAAATCTCTATTTTGAAAATATTGACAATCAATCGAAAAATATAATGCCATCGTAGTCTCTTCAACTGTCATCAATGGTTGCAATCAAATATCGACGAGGACACTCTTTTGTGAATAATTATAGTGCAAGATAGTCTACGAGTATTTGGGGGGGGGGGGGGGCTCCGCGTGCTACGCTCCGCGCTTAAGGGATCGCAACCCCTAGTATCGCACAAACTTGAACGCTTGCTTCGCTGATTCTAGGTCCAAAAACTATGCAAATAGCTGGAAAACCGTACCTTATAAGCATAACAGCTCTTCGACCTGGATTTCATAAGTTGACATTATTGCACTTTTGTAGTTGACATTATTTCAGGTTCAAAAATGAAATATGTACTGCCAATTGACATTTTTTCACTTTTAGGTGGGAAATAACATCAATCAAGCGGGGAAAAGCGACATATTGTCAACCAACTTTATTTCTTTTTCAAAGGGGAAATAAAGTCAATTGATATTGTCGCATTTGAGACGAGCTTCGCTTGCTCCGCACTTAAGGATTTTAGATGGTTTATTACACCTTACCATCAAATTCATTTTAAATTATCCCAGTTTAGTTGAGATTATCAAGATTGTTTTCTGTCGATTTTTTCATCAGTCGAGATATTGTCGAGATTTTCTTAAAACGAGATTTTTAAATATTTTCCATAAAATAAAACGACTTTGGTAGACGAGATTGTAAAAGTCGACGTTTCGTATCGCTCCCATAAAAAACACATGATATTTGAAATGAATTCTTACCTTTGTTTTGGATTTTTTTACTATAGCATATTTCCGGCAGTGGTTTCACATTTAAACCTCTGACGAAGTAAGTTGCCTTTTTTCGATAAAGTTAAGAATTCGATCCTTTTCGCGCAGCTGTCAGTGAAATGCGAATTATTAGGTTTCGCTATTGCGGGAATAGCACCCAACCGCTTTGAACTTTGAACCTCACAGCGCTGCTGTTTGTGTCATATTTAATTTCGAGATCAATCGTGAAAG
Source organism: Chloromyia formosa (assembly GCA_964017055.1). Taxonomy (NCBI): domain Eukaryota; kingdom Metazoa; phylum Arthropoda; class Insecta; order Diptera; family Stratiomyidae; genus Chloromyia; species Chloromyia formosa. The sequence goes on from OZ024817.1 coordinate 15,203,063, forward strand.
AGATGCAGAACCGAATTCCGACAAATCTACAAAACCTTGTACGTCTGCTTGAAATATTTTGACCCATAACGTACATATCTAAATATTTGTTTGTTACTTCTTATTTTCTATTTATTTACTGCCATTTGTTTTCGTTTTGTTGTTCATGCCTCAATATAGATTGCATTGTGGTACTACCACAACGGCAACGACTTTCCCAGCAAAAAATTGGTAAGGCTTCATAAAGTACAAGGTATAAATAAGGCATTGCACCTTAGTACTAATTGTCATTTAAGACTATACTGTAAGTATTATTAAAGCAAAACCATGAAAATGGTATTTAGAACTTATATTATTGCTTATTTGCGAATGTACTATGAGTGGTATGTAAGCGAATGAAGCTTCAATTAATTATAAAGTTATGTAAAAGTTTTAGAAATGCTTATTTACGACTGTCCTATAAGCGTTATGTACGGTCATAGTGCATAAACCATAAAAAACTTATTTAAAACTTATTATAATGTTTATATGTAACTGTTCTATAAGCGTTATGTAAGGAAGACATGAAGACTTTATTTTAAACTTATTGAAATGCTTACTAAAGACTAAACTATAAATAGTATGTAAGCTTCAAAATCTGAATAGTATCAGGTTTAACCAAACCTTATTCGAAGGCATGTGTAAGGTTTGTATCAATGTTCACAAATTCATTAGAATAAGCTTTAAAATGTCATAAAGCTTATATATAAATTATACTAATACTTACTATAATCATTGTTTTGAAACTTATAATAATTGTTATAATATTATGCTACTTTGGCTTATAGTTCAGCATTAAACAAGCATTTATTATAGGTTTCCAAATGTTGTAAAGCAATGTGACTTTGCAGTAAGACTTAATATAAGCACTCATTAAGCATCAGTGTAGCCCTCATAATGGCTTTCAACCTTACTATAATGCGTATGCAAAACGGCGTCGTCATTTACCGTAATTCTTTCAATCGTGTGTTCATTGTTTCTGAGATCGCTTTTGAATCGCTCTGGAAAAATTGCATATTATTTAAGGTGAGTAGCATACATTTGTCCGTCCGTGTGTCCAGACAACATACATTTTGAATGCGGTAAAGAAAATTACTGTACATATTTCACTATAAGAATCTTCTCGTTTTAAAAATTCAAAAATTAAGGTTGTTGCTTTCCTTTATTACAGAAAATTGAGTATTGCCGATTGTGTGGGATTTGGCTGACTTTCAAGTAAGACATATTCATTTTATGTTATGTTGGCTTAAATGGTACTATTATGTATATTCTTAATTAAATCTCCAAGTAGGCTGTATCGCTTCGTCAAAAATTTACACGATTAATAGAAAAGTGTTATTTAGACTATTTAAATTTGGTTGAAGTCTCTCATAGGAATAGTGAAATCGGAACAAGTTTAACCACTACTTTGAAAGTAGCAAATGCACCACAAAACTAATGCACTAGCCGAAGGCTAGCTTGTTTTTCTTTAATATATTTTTGTTATGTGCCAATAGTAGATTCAAAATTTGATATCAGTTTTGGGTGCCAAAAAAAAGTTTGAATTTTGTAGACCAGTGTAATCAATCATGTGCGATATTTTCTATCTAGGTATACAAAATATATGCATTACGGAGTTGAAGGCCGTTTTGCGCTTGTGTCTTCCACATTACGTCATTAACGGTTGCATTATTTTGCAATGCTTGCCTCATATGTAGGATATTCAAAGAGGCATTATAAGAGGCTGGTGAAGACTGCTAGGAAGCAGATACTGGAATCTATGCATCATGACAATGAATTACAAGCAATAAGTGCGAATACCTACACCTTTTTGCCTAATAATGATGAAGTAACGAACGAGGAATATACTGATGCAAAAAGTAATGAGGGATCAGCAAATTCGTATCAAATTCAACTAGCCAATTGGGTAATCGACGAAAATATTTCGCATCGTGCCGCAAAAAAACTATTACTTATACTCACAGATGCAGGATTAAATGTTCCCCTTTCAGTGCCGACATTACTACAAACTAACAAGATAGAAAAAAATAATATAATAGATGTTGAACCGGGTAATTACATACATTTCGGCATAAGAAAAAATATTATCAAATACAGCGATTTAAACATTACGTCCAATGAAACTGTTAGTATTGATATTAATGTAGATGGTCTGCCCTTATATAAGAGTTCTGGGACACAATTATGGCCTATAATGGGTGCAATAATTGAGAGGCCTGATCTGAGACCTTTTGTGATTGGTTGTTTTGCTGGAACTAGCAAACCTTGTAGCATTGATGAATACTTAGAAAATTTTGTCACTGAATTAAAAGACATTGAGTGTAACGGGATTCTCATTAGTAATACCATTTGTAAATTAAATATAAGGGCGTTTATTTGTGACGCACCTGCGAGGGCATTTATGACATCAACATTATCCCATAATTCATTCCATGGATGCCCCTTTTGTAGTCAGATTGGCAGCCGTAAAAATAAAAGGACTGTTTATTCTACAACTGCAGGGGGTGCGAGGACAGACGACAGCTTTGTTAACCGGAGGGATATAGAACATCATTCTTTAAAGTATAGGGATAAAGCAAATATATTAGAGACTATTGGTATAAAAATGGTGACGCAATTTCCATACGACTTTCTCCATTTGATTGATCTGGGAGTCTTTAAAAAGATGATAATGAAACTTTTTAATGGAACTGTTACTAGCTCTTTTAAAATATCAAAAGAAAACAAAGACTATTTATCAATGAGGCTGATCCAATTGAGACAAAATGTCCCTAAAGAATTTTGCAGGCAGCCTAGAGTGTTTGATGAACTTCCAAGATGGAAGGCCACTGAATTCCGTCAGTTGATCCTTTACACAGGAATTGTCATATTTAAAAATGTTTTGGATAAGCAGCTTTATGAACATTATCTAATATTATGCTGTGCATATAGAATTTGCCTCGACAAGAACTTATTCCAAATTAACTATGAAATGGTACAAAAAATGATTGAGCTCTTTGTAGCAGATTTTCCTAAATTTTACAGCGAAGATAGCATATCCTACAAAGTACACGGACTGTTACATTTGGTTGAATCAATCAAACAAAATGGAATAACAGACAGCTATAAATTTGAAAATCATTTGCAAATTATTAAACGGAAAATAAAAAAACCACAACATATTCTAATGCAATTAAACAATAAATTAAATCAAATTCCAATTCAAACTCAGTTTCATAGAGCAAATGATTTGATAGATAAATCTTTGGTTTCTTTGAAGTTCAATCAAACATTCTTTTCGGCCAAATTTCCAAACAACTATTGCATGATAGACGGCAATCCAATTAAAATTTCGGCATTAGGGATAAAAAACGGAAAACATTATATCGTAGGCTGTAAAGCCATCAACATATCACCTTTTTTCATATATCCGGTTAATTCGTCTAAATTAGGAATAATTGAGATTTCGGCATTTGACGAAGAAGAAAAAGTTTTCCCATTCAGCAGTAATTATGTGAAATATTTTCCAATCAAAATAAATAATGTTCGTATTCTTCTCATTCCTATTTTGCATCAGTATACACAATAAGAGCATCACCAATGGAAGGTAAAATATAGATTAACTATCACTAATTATAAAGTAGACACTAATGTGGAGTTATTATTTTAGAGAATAATCAATTATTATTCCGGGACGAATTCGTCGTCGTTGTACCCCCTGATATGCCGCTTTCCCCAGCAATTTCAACGGCCACTACGGTCAGCAATGCTCCTGATCCGCGTTTAGCTAGCCAAATAAAAGGTAGATTATATACTCAATTTTCTTAATTGTTTATTATTTTATATTGAATTAAATTATGCATTATCTAACAATTTTATTTTATACTTTTTTTATTATATTATACAGACGTTCAAGATATGTTAACTTCGTTAACAAATAAAATGGCGGAACAGTCCGTTAAAATAAATAAAATATACGAAAAACTCTTCGGGAAGTGTACGCCCGTATTTAGTTTTCCTTTGAGGAATATTGAAGACATGGAAGACTTAGAAACTAAAATTAACGATGAATCCTTCGAGAGGAATTTAGTAAGTCCATGCTAACTGTTATTGAAATATTCCTATTTCATTATTTTTTTTCTTTTCAGAAAATACAGATTTCAACCCTTATATCGGGAAAAATTTCAACAAAAAGTCTGAATCTCCTCGTATCAGACAATTTGCTTCGTGATGTAAACTGGGAAGGGAGGCGAAATATGATCCCGATGCGATCTCGAAAATTTTTCAGATGCACTTTGTACCGTAAGTTTTTCCCCTACCTTTTCAATAATTCAATTATTTTAATGTACTGATTTTACTAAATGAATGAAAATAGTTCACTTATACTAACTCTTTATTTTTTTACAGAATGTTTGACCAGCATTTATAGCACATACGACGACTACGAAAGGGACATGAAAGATGCTATTCGTAAAAATAAAAATAGACTTGACCAAGAACGGTTCAAGCAGAAATCAATAAATAAAGACAAATGCACAATTGTTAAGATCTGAAAATTAAAATATATGTAAATATAAATATCTAAAGATGTGAAAATTAAAATAGTATATGTAAATAAAAATATGTATAAGTACCTAAAGAACTGAAAATTAAAATATATGTAAATAAAAATACCTAAAGATCTGGAAATTAAAATAAATGTAATTAAAAATATAATTATCTAAAGATATGGAAATTAAAATGTAAAGGTCTAAAAATCTGAAAATTAAAATAGTTTATGTTAATAAAAATATAAATATATAAAGATCTGAAAATTAAAATGTAAATATGTAAAAATCTGAAAATTAAAATAGTACGTATATAAGTATCCAAAGATATGAAAATTAAAATATGTGAAAATAAAAGTATGAATATCTAAAGATCTGAAAATTAAAATGTAAATATCTTAAAAATTGAAATGACGTAATCTGAATATGTAAATATAAAAAATAAAAATAAAAAAAATCGTTAAACTTATTTTATTTGACATTTATTAGCATTAATGAATGGATATATTTGCAGTAATCATTCGCATCTTTCATGGAAAAGTCTTACTTTACTGAATATATATACAATTATTTCAGTCATTAAGGAAACCCTATTTTGAATAGATATCTATGCATTACTGTCGTCCATAAATGGCAGTAATTATAAGGAACAGATTTGCATTTAAATTACTTTTAAAGAAACCTTACTTTGAATGGACTTCTATGCATTTCTTTAGTCCTTAAATAATAGTAATTGCTAGGATCAGATATACATTTCTGTTACTCTTAAAGAAACCTTACTTTGAATGGATTTTTATGCGTTCCGATAAACCTTAAATAAGAGTTATTGCAAGAGACGAATATGCATTTCACTCATCATCAAAAAGCCTTACTTTGAAGCCATAATAAATACGTTTTATCATCATTAAATTTACCCTATTGTAATATTTATATATGCTTTCTTATCCTCTATAATTAAATCTTTTCTGTATGGCCTAAATATGCAAAAACTGAGCTTTGAGCTTTAAACCTTAATGCCAATGACATGGCCCATGCTAAGTTAAGTATGAAATAAGCATTATCTCTTGAGAAAAGAGAAATGCTTACTAAATGCTTGCTTATTTAGTAAGGTATCAGGTGTTCCAAAATAAGCCTTAGATAAGCCTTCAATTTTTTGCTGAGTTGAGAACACACCTAAAAAAAATGAAAAGATACCACACAGAATTGAAAGAGCACCGAAAAAAGTATGAAAAAAAATGCTCTGTAGAAAACAGCTGAAAACATATCATCAACTAAACGTGATCAAGTCTGCAGATAAGATTGTGATAACGTCAAATTTCTATTATTTGTATAGTATAAAATATATATACATATATATATATAGTATGTATAATCAAATTATAAAAAATACGCTCGAGCTAGAAATAATTAACCTAAGGTCAATTTTTGTTTGTTTGTAATCTGTAGTGGTCGAAGAATCTAAAACTCATTTGGCTACAAAATTATAAATATATAAAATTTAAACGAACAAGGATTAATCGCGGGTAGGGATGTCTACCCAAGTGTCGGTAGGAGGCATGGCTGCGACTACAGGCGAGGGCTCCTTAGTCGCCAGCGGCAAAACCAGGCGGCTCAGACGATCATGCTACTGGTTCAAATACTAAACTGGGGCTACCGGTAGCGCAGTGTGTTGAGGCATCGTCTCATGTTTGATCACCGGCGTTTCGGGTTCAAATCCCGTCCACAACGATGTTCGTGGCCATGGATGTGCAGGAGGTGCATGCTTGCAACTGCATTCTCCGAAACCGGTTTATGCCGTTGAAACGTCAACTGGGCTACATGGAACAGTTGACGCGCTATGCCCCACAAGGGGTTAGGGTAGTTGTGAGAATGAATAATAAACTGCAAAAAACTATTGCAGTAAACGTCCTCGTTGTTGAGGTTGACCTGGATCGCTCAGAACAGGGGTTATATAATAACCTAAGACCAGTAGAAGAGGAATTCCTACTTAATTATCCGCAGTCAAGTGATGATGCTGCACGGCGCACGACCGTAAGGCCCAAGCAGACTAAGGAGGAACTCAGGCCTCTCAAGAACTACAAGACAACAAGAAACAAGAGCTTGGCACCAGAATTCACCTAGCTCCGAAAGAGTCTGAAAGGTTTAAATGGGCCGAATAAACTGTAGAGATGGGAAGGAAGCACTTCTCTACCCGGAACGGTTTTGCCAGTAGTGACTCGAAACGAACTAACTAAGATGGCTATCAAAAGGCAACGGGCGGAGGGAGAACCACAACCTTCGATCAGCAAAAAACAATGCCACCCGGATGCGCAAGCACCCACTCGTGCAAACAAAGCGAAGAAGAGCAGGAAGCTCAGAGGTAGCACGGCCGACACGGCTAGGAAGCACCTTATATGTAGTGGCATTAATTGACTGAGGTGAACATCTAGGCAAACTAACCCGCGAGAGATGGGAGCTGGTTGAGACGTTACTCTTTGACAGACTAGCCGAAAGAGCGGACTGTGAAGATCAACATACGCCATCCTTTGATGGTGCAGCTTGGTTTAACGGCGTGAAGATTATCAACTGTGACAACGAGGCGTCGCTTCAATGGTGTAAAGACAACCTTGCGCTGCCACGCTAGATGGTCTCTGGGATGGTGCTCACCTCGAGATAGTCGCAAGCAAAAGTTCTATTGTACTTCCAAGGATCTGTTCCAAGAAGCTGTCGTTGAAATTCTTTCAAAGACAAAACTCCGACATCCCCACTGTGGACTGGGTAGTCTTTCGCGTCAATGAACACCTAGCAGAACGTAAGCAGACGGTGATTCTGCAAATAAATAATGAGGCGGAAAGCCTACTTTACTCGAGATTCGGGAAGATGAGATGGGGCATGGGATTCGCTTTCATCCAGTTTAAAATGCGAAATCCCATGGACGACAATACAAACACTCTTGAGATGAACGTAGTGGAAAAGGATCTCGGTACTGGAACCTTGACCATCAGCCGCCAGATAACAACACACTGAGTGAGAAGGAAAGCGAGTCTGAGGCTGAGAACCCAGGCGAAACCACAATAATTGCGGCTGAAGCGGATCATCTCTCACAACATGCTACGGGTGCTGTAAATTAACCTAGATCACAGTAGTTCCGCGTCAGCAGCATTAATACAAACACTGCTGGTTGACCTATACGATGTAGTACTCATCCAGGAACCCTGGATCTCTGGGGAGGGCCATATCAAGGGGATCTCCACCAGCAGTTACAGTGTAGCATGCACTCAGAAGGAGGGCAGAAAGCGAGCGGCTGTAATGGCAAAAAAGAGCCTAAATGTACTCCTGGACTACGAAAGGAGTAGTCACGACTTAACAGTGATACATGTGGACGGAAACAATGATTTGATAATGATTGCTTCAGCTTACATGGCCCACGACACAACCGCACCACCATATGAGTTACAGCTGCTAGTGGAGTACTCGACGACGAAGAGATCGAAGCTAGTGATTGGAAGTGACGCTAACAAAGACGACAACGCAAAGAGCATTATTAAACTTTATTCTCAGTACTAACCTAAAAATTGCAAATCGCGGAAACGAACCTACATATGAAGGCCCCAGTGGCGAAAATATCCCAGATCTAACACTATTTACCAATATCAGACTGGAGGGTCCTGGAAAGACATGCATTCAAGGCGTCATGTCCGTGCAGCAAACCTCCTAAGAAGGCCCTGCCAAAATAGTGGAATAAAGACATTGGGGTATCTCGCGCTTTTTAGTGTTGCTAAGCGCACAGGGAAAGATGAAGATTGGAGTGAATACAGATACTCACTCAAAAACAGCTGAGAGCGGCGAAACGGAAAAGCTGGTGGGACTTCTGCAGTCAGATTGAATGCACATCCGAGGCATCGCAACTAGGGAAAGTAATCTCCAAAAATTCGACGTCGCCCTCTACGCCCAACAAGGGAGATAGTTGGACAGGAGGAAGTGCGGAAGCACTGGTATTACTCCTTGCAACGCACTTCCCGGACTGTGAAAGACCACCCACTTGACAACAGACAACACCGATGATGACTAACTTGACTGCTGCTGTGTGAGTCCTGCAGCAGCCGGTTCTTCGCACCGGAACGACCCGTTTTTCAACGGCCAAGAGCTGCCAAACCCCCTCGATGTAAGAAGAACTGCAGTATTCGAAGCATCGCTACCACAACAACAACAACATGATGACTAACTCTCTCTCTCTAATTGCCTTGACCCCTCCAGGAGCATGGGCGCGTCAACATCTCTAGCATTTTTATGTCTTGTTGACGTTTCAATAGCATATCTACTTTTCGGAAGTGCAGTTGCTAGCATGACCCTCCTATCCGCACCGTCTTTATACTGACAAGCTCGGAGCACTGTGAGAGTTCTATTATTATCTTACAGGCAGTTGATCGTGCCGAGATTTGATCTCCGAGCTCTGGATTAGTATCGTAGAGCGGTGACCGAACGATCACGGCCACCGAGCGTGACTAACTCACGCCGAAGCAATATTCCAAGGCTCTTCACGGTTAGGAAAGTAAAATGGTTCATTAATTCCTCCGACCCATACAAATCATCCGGATCCGATGAGATCATACCTGCAAAGCTTCAGAAAACTATCGACTCTATAGCAGTCTGGATTGTGGCTATCTGCAAAGGCTGCATTAGAATGGGTTATGTGCGTCACGCCTGCCGAGAAGCAAGCATTGTGCTGATACCCAAAGCTGGCAAAAGCAGTCATGATAACGCAAAAGACTACAGACCTATCAGTTTCACATCCTTCATGCTGAGAACCGTGGAGAAAATACTGCCTGGCTTTCTCTTTAACACGCAACACGCGTACTTAAAAGGGGAATGGGTGGTGGGTCCGCACGAAGTAGTTTTCACCATCGAGAATTTTCTTTAATGCAAGGAATACACGCTCGGCACGTTGTTGGACATAGCCCGGCCTTCAACAATGTCACTACCCAAGCGATCTTGGACTCTCTTCATAGTGCTGGAGTTAACAAATGCTAGATATGTTAACGCGTCCATGCCCCTGGAGGGGTCAAGGCAATTAACAGCATACTCTCTAGGAAGCGAAATTGGACAGGACGCCCTATTCTACCTCCACTTGATCGCGTCGTGGAGAATAATTACAATAATTTATGGTGGCAGTGAAGGTAGTACCTAGCTGCACTGCGCACCAACCAGGTCACATATATGGTATGTTCATGAAAGGCGCTCTATGATCTGGAGTCCCCGTTCGTCAGCACGTCTAGCTGTTTCTAGAATCCAATCTACTACTGCACGGACAACATTCCGTCGAGAAAGAGGTATTTTTTTGCTGGGCCCTGAGAAATTCCCTCAGTGGTTTTGTCTCCACAAAGAAAACAAATATCCCCCAGTATGTGATAGTGGTGGGGAGATGGGTGGTAAGCCACACGTACGTCCCGCTTTTAGGTTTTTTTTTGTGAGGCGAAGAAATCAACGTTTTTTTCCCTGATCAAAACTGCAAATTTCATAAGCGCCACGTATACGGGCAAATTATTCTAACACCCATTCCACCACCATAACAATTTAAATTCTTTGGAAGTTCACACTTCACACCCCATTTCACCCACCCGCGCCCACTGTCATCTGATCCTAATTAATAAATTCCCTTGGAAAATATTGTTGCATGAAGTGTGAAGAGCAAATATACTTTCGACATAATGAATTGGTCCTTTTGCATGACTGATAAAGGAAATACATTATGTAGTATTTCGCGCCATCTATACAACGCAACGTAACGCAAAAGAAACAACAATAACGTCGGAAGACGATGCGGTGCGGCGAGACGCGAGGATGTGAGTAAGAATCAAATCAAAGCGTACTACTTTGCCATCAGTAACAGGGTGAAAAGTGGTCCTTTTAACTTGAACCCTCCCCAAACGACGACAACGAACAGTCGTTCATTCCCTAAGGATATAAGTCTTCCGACCATTGGGACACAGCCAGCAGCAGCCACACATGCACGAAGCGGAGAAATCTATCGGGACGCACGTACCCTGACATTTACTTGAACAGCACAAAAAGGATATCTGTTTCTGCTACGTTACTGATTCTTTGAAAGAATTGAATGGATAACCGCACCACACGTGAATCTTCTATCCGGTGTGGATGCAGAGTGGCTAAGCCGGAGCTCCGCAGGATAAGGTTTCAAATTTGGCTGGCGGCGGAGTGCATTCGAATGCGGAAAACAACTTGTATCGTATCCACCCTCACTTTTATATTTCGTTTGCTTATATACGCAGTCGATCTATTCGAAGAGAAGCCCATGACATTAAAAATTAATTTCGGTGAAATATCTTTCACTGGGAAGCGGTACAGACTGTGCGCTGTGCGGTAACAATGGCAACTGCACTAATAACAACAACAACAACAAGAGCCGAAAGCAGGGAGAGCTAAAACATTACTTTCCATTTTCGCTGTCACTAGTTGAGGGAGAAATTCAAGGGACGAGATTAACAATGTGGCCAGTGAGGGTAAGTAAAAGTGCAAGCATTACTTGGAAAGTTATAAAAGTGTAGCCGTGGAGAATTTCCAATTATACTTGGAGGGTTTCCAAGTTGATAGTTGATGAGGGTAGAAATAAGTAAGGGATGATATTAAAAATAGAGCGAAGCTAAACTATGGAGTGCATCCATCCATTTTTGGCCCGTCCCGTATATTCATATAATGGGCGGGTATATAGTTGGATGCATGCTGTATGTTAATTTGCCGGGACACTTTCTGTGGTCCGACTTTAACCAAATTCGGTATGTACTTTCCTTGGGAGATCCTTAGTACAGCCAGGGGACGATGTTCAAATCAGATAGTCTCTCGCCTAAGTCTTTTCTAAGTTCGTTCCTGCACACTTTTCCAGTCTTACTGATTTCAACTAAATCTGGTACGTTTCTTCCGTGGGTGATTTGAAGTCTATGTGGGTGACGTTTTGCTGCTGCTGAAGGTGCGCGTCAGGACAACAATAAAACAAAAACGAGACCGAAGTTTCGCTTCGGTCCCGAGTCTGAAGCGTGTATACGCTAGACCTGCACAGACCTAGTGGTGATACCAAAAGTACCAATTGGCCACGACCATGTTACAAGTGTGTTTCCTATATGGCCAGTTTGAACTATGTGTGTGTATCCAATGAGAGGTTTCTACGATCATCCATTCGGATGTTATATATATTTGAACTAACATGTGTAGGGGAGGTTGGCGTTAATTCAGTAGGATCTTGCCCACTCTCAATATCAACTAACTAACCCACACTAAAAACATTTGTCGAAATTTTCGAGTCGCTAGCTTCATTCTATCGAAAGTTATCGTTTATTTAAAGTTTCGTTTGTAGAGGAGGTAGGGGTTCCTTTGCCCATTTTCTATACTAACCAACTAGATCCTGCGACAGAGGTTTGTTTAAATTTTTCTGGTACGAAACAAAGTTGGAGGCAAGCAGACGTAAACGTTGAGGTCGTTGGAAAATCGAGCGGAGAAGAAGATTGAGGAGAATACGAGGACTACGGAGACGGAGCCAGATAATTGTGTACGTGCAACGGAGTTGAAGGCGATACAGCGCGACGAATAAGTTGGAGGCGACTGACAGGTTCGAGGCTGGGATTTATGGACCGGATTATTGAGGTAGTTTTTGAGTTAATTCACCAAGTAGGTAGTCTAGTTAGATGTTTAGTAAAATATTGATTAAGTTAAGTTAGTTTATCGTTAAGTAACGTAATAAAACGACCGGTTGCGGAAGACACTGGCGGTCTGAAAAATTTGAAGTATGTGGCGCCCATGATCCTTCTCCAGGAGTTGGTCGGATGGCCGTAATACCACGGATACAGAGTATAGCAAATTGGTTCCTTCGGCAGACGGGTCTATGCACCGGATCGGATCCGTTCTTACAACGGCCAAGAGCTGCGAAACCCCCCCTATGCAGAAGGAAAGTGTATGTGTGTGTGTTCGTTTTTAAAGGAATTCGGAAGCTTCACATCTCGGCGCAGCTGCTCTGAATCCTCCTTCACCGCGCCGGCATCGAACTCAACCCTGGTCCTTGGATTTGTTGCGTTTGCAACAGAACACTGCACCCAAATGCAACCTCAGTAAGATGTAACTGCTGCGACGAGTGGTGCCATCTGAATTCAGAGGAAGCAAGTCAAAGCTAAGAAGGGTTAAGCAAGGTGTCCAATTGTACCAAGGAGGAGTCTTGTCACCGACATTGTTTAATCTTTACCTTGCTGGAATTCCCACACCTTCAACAGGGATCCAGGTTGTCAGCTATGCCGAAGACTCCACTAGTAACAGGGAACAACATCACCCCAATGTGTGCGAGGATAAACATCTATCTTCACGACCTTAACACCATCTTCGTAGAACTTGAAGTTATCCGTTCTGAAGTCCACCGCAACATTATTCACATTCTGGATTAAAGAAATAAAGATGCAGCATTTCAGTAGATGATTTTCTAAAATAATACCCGCCACTAACCACCCAAAAATCTTCGGCGTTACTCTTGACAGCATGGCAACATCATCAGCCCACGCGTCAACAGCAACTAACAAGATGAGAAGCAGGAACAAGATCCTTAAGGCTTTTACTGGATATTCCTGGGGTAAAGACAAATAGACCCTACTAACCACCTACAAGGCACTCGGTAGATCTGTAGCTAACTATGCTGCACCAGTATGGACGCTGAAGTTAAGTGATATAAACTGGAAACACATTCAGACATGTCAAATTGCAGCCCTACGCACCATCGCAGGCTGTCTGCTGATATCTCATCAAGACCACCTCCACCAAGAGACCAAAACACTGCCCATAAGAAACCACAACATGCTGCTGTCAAAGCAGTATCTAGTTGGATGCTATTAATCACCCGAGCTTTGATCGAATGTACAGAACTCCACCGCCATGACACATCAGGCGAAACCTAAGTCCAATGATTTAAGAGAGTCCCCTTGAGATAACGCCAGTTATAAATCTGCCATTGCTATGCCGCACAGTGAGGAGGTACATACGGCGATAGTGGACCTTAAGAACAACAATGTAAAATATTTACTTGGCGCTCAACCACCAGACATTTCACCAGAAGAACGAAATCTGCCTAGAGCGACCAGGACCACGCTTGCACAGCTCCGTTCAGGCTGGTGCTCACGCCTCATCTCGTACTTGTCCCGAATCGACCATAGCATCCAAAACACTTGTCCGGTATGCAACAGTTCTCCCCAGGACGTTGAGCATATCTTCTATTGCCCTGCAGCGCCGACGCACTTCACACCTATAGCGCTTTGGGATAACCCCATTGAAGTGGCTGCGTTCCTGTAACTTCCTACGGAGGAAACTGATTCGGACGCTCTAATTTTGTGACATATACACACTCACACTTAACTTCTGCATTGCTACAACAACAACAACAAACATTTGTCTGCGAGTACACTAAAAAAAAACTTAAATATTCAAGGAAAACTGAAGAAAAGAACGTTTGACTCCCTCTCCCCTACACTTCCCGACTCCCTATCAACAGAGCCTTTGGAGCATATATTCAGAGGACTCTCCACATTCAATTGGCAAAATTTCAAAACTACACGATTTTTTTTTCCTATTTTTCATTCGTATCACGGACAGCCTAGCCTGTTAAGTCAGGTTTGAAGTATTGTAAATTTGTTTTTAAATGTTTTTTTTTCTCCTTTAAGAGTTCGCGCCCACAGTAAACTTTTTAGTTCGCAGAAAAACTAAATATTAGTTTAGTCAGAAAAATATAAAACACGGTGTTTTATAAGACCTCGCACACAGCAAACTAAACTAATTAGTAATCGCTGTGTACCGGGCACATAGCGATTAAAAAATCATGAAACACTGTGTTTTCTATTTTTCTGACTAAACTATTTAGTTTTCTGCGAACTAAAAAGTTTGCCGTGGGCGCGAGCTCTAATGCGTATTATTCGAAAATTTAAAAATCCAAATGTATCAAAGAAATGTACCGTTGGAAACCCAATACATTGGGACAAGTTTTGTCAAATTTTCCGATTGCTCAGCTCAAAGTACCGTTATAAAATTATCATTTAAATTTCCGATGAAAAATCGATTTTGGAATTTTCTTAAAAGTTCGCAACCAGGAAAAAGTCGTTTTATGCTTTTTGATACAATTTACAAAGAATCTAAAACGGTTGTATAAACAGAGTATCCTCAATCCAATCCTCCTGTTGTCAATTTTCCAAAAATTAACGGTACTATCTACCACTGAAGTATTTACCGTCTGAAGCGGGATACTCTGTATCTTGCTATAGCTACGGAGTCTGCTTTAAGGTCTCCCCAAACCACCACGGCCACGGTAGCGGTACAACGGTACGCATTTACATTGCACCTTCCCCGCGATATGCTTCGTCTGGTTGGAAAGCTCCCATATACCGCAATGAAGAGTACCGCTACCGCGTAACGTGCTGGTTTGGAGAGACCTTTATGATGTTACATTTTTTCGTTTTGAAAAACCAAATACCCTATACCTTATGGGGTCAAAGGTATGATCAAACCTAGCAAATATGGGTATTTTTCGAATCGATGTGACGAGACCAATGCACTGAAGTACCGTTGAAAGCATTTTTAGTCCTTCGGTCAGGATGGGAGGGTTTTCTTGGGCTTGATTGGTCTGGAGTACGGTTGGAGGCATTTTGAGTCATTTAGTCTAGACAACGGTCCTCTGTTGTCCTGACTGAATGGCTTTGAAGTGAAACGGAATAAAATTTTAAATGTCAAGTTGAGTCATCAAGGTTGTGTTCATCAAAGTTGTTGGTGCTAGGACCAATAGACTTTCCACTTTCCGTTTCCCATCTTCAATTGACCGACTTCGACTACCTATTGTTATCATGTATTGTTTTACCCAGAGTATGACATTCGTTCCGTTGCGTTAGGCAAAATTTATTCAAACCTCCAGCCAAAAAACATATCTATGTCAAAAAAAAATCTAGTTATATATGACAACACTACGATGTACTGTCTCCCCCTAATTTCTTCCATCCTTACACGTTAATGCCTACTTCCAATACTAGTCCATTCAATTTCGACCCTAAAAACATTCACGTCGGCTGCTCTACGAAATCGGCTTCATTGTACACGTGATCTGATCCTTCCGTCCGTCGTTGGTATGGCAATGCGAAGAGATAGTAAACATAATCAGTGTACTTTAAGTTCCTTTCACTCTACCCTTCTCTATACTGGATCATCAACCGCCCTCATGTCATGTTCATCGGTGAATATCCACACCACTCCAACAGGACTTTACAGATATCGTAAGGATTCTTGCCGGCTCTTGCGGACCCCGTGCCGTCTGATGCATTTCCCAAGTGAATTTCGTAGATAAGTTCAACTGGACACGTTGAATAAACATGTCAAGTGCAAGTGTGTACAAGGGAACTTGAGCAATTGGGTAAACATGCAATTGTTGTCGGCATATGGGCGACTGAGTACTGTGCCTAGTTATCTTGGCAGAGGAAATTACTGTAGCCAGCGGGTAATGAGATAAACTTTGATCATTTTCGTGAGTGATGTTTTCATGCATGAAGAACCTTGAAGTTTGTAATAAGATTGATTAGTAGAGGGAGGACCGTTGAAGATGCATTATCGAAGAAACCTGAGATGTGTTAGTTGTGTTGTGATAGTAACCAAAGCGTGACCAACGGACTTTCTTCGGATCTCTGAAATTTGAGACTCACATCTGATTTCGTAGAGTGTCCAAAATGTCTTTTTTCCAGTTGGGAAGCCGCCCCGGACAATATTTCACCTTAACACTGACCATCCCATTCCGTTTGGTCGGTCCACTGGAGCGGCAAACCGAAACGAAATAGGAAAGAAGGACAAAGAAAATTCGTTTCTTCCTTTCGGGCGCACTCACGTATGTACCTAATCTGCAAGATGGTCGAAATACCCCGGGTAGAAGAAACAGGAATTTGGGGATTTTTTCTTCCTTTAGATGTATACTAGACAAGTTTATTGATTTCTAATGCTTAGAAAACTAACAATGTCATTGTCCGATATTTTGTATAGACTCCCCGGGTGTTCTGTGGAAAGGACGAAAGAAATTGGATTGAGAAACGTTGTAATGGTTAGGCGAGCGTTATCAATTAGTAGACAACTTCACAGCTCAGTCGTGCATGAAGCGACGATAGTTAATGTGACAGTGATTAGAAGTGTAGAATTTAGTTAGAAGAGTGCTCAATGAATTTCAGTAATTTACCAGGTACTCTAGGTAAATAGTAGACGGTGAAGAGTGTCAAGCGAGAATTTAATAGACGGTTATTTCCCCACATCATATTCTACCAATCAGCAACAAATCAAAAAGAACCGATAGCATGTATGGCTGACATATAAAGGTGACTGTCTTACCCTGAAGTGCCCCGATAGCTGTGACTTAATCCTAGCTCTTCACATCAGCCTGAAGGCACCTATCAATAGGGCCAGGAGCTTTTATCCTAAACTCTTGAACGGGAGAACGACATCGAGATTGGTGCCGGAGGGCATCGACATGGATTTGCGGCGCTACTGGAAGGATCGATCAGATTCTTGCTT
Organism: Chloromyia formosa; assembly: GCA_964017055.1. Classification (NCBI taxonomy): domain Eukaryota; kingdom Metazoa; phylum Arthropoda; class Insecta; order Diptera; family Stratiomyidae; genus Chloromyia; species Chloromyia formosa. Next base: position 15,220,162 of record OZ024817.1, read on the forward strand.
GGCAGCATTCGATCTAAACCTATAGGTTCCTTCCTATCAGTAATAAAAGTGGCTTGCGGAAGGCGCAACGCGGCTTGAATTATTTAAATATAGCGAAACGAGCCTATCAAGAGTCACACACCAACTGCTTTTGCGAATCTGGGAGGGTAAGGTTAACGGCCTTAGACCGCCTGGGCCCATAGCGATGGCATGTGGTTCCGATACCCATTACGCTCTGGTGTTAGTCGTTACCAAAAGATTTTTGTTAAGCTCAAATTATCCTGACTAATTAGCGAACCTACAAAAACTTTTCAAGCTGAGACCAGCAACTTCTTCTAGGTCTTTGAAAAAGTAGGCCCCCAGGTATTTTAATCTTCTCCTAGCGAGTGATGGACAGTTGCACAGAAGGCGCCTTTGAGTCTCCTCAGTACATATTTGGTAGCTTGCCACTCCTGCATCCACTACCAGTGATCAGTTTTTAATCTGTATGCGTGCTTCCCTAGCAAGCAGTGCCCCGTTAGTACGCCCACTAGTAGTGCGCACTGCCGTCTGGATACTTCCAAGAGACTTTTAGTCTTCTTCCTGTCATAGGAGTTTCAAAATATTTTCGTTATTCTGGAGTCGTTGTTATTGTGCCAGTTTGCGTTGGCCAGCCCAGTTTCTTTTTGCATGTCTGTACTGGCATCGGCTGCCCTTCAGCTAACCCTTTGTTTAGCTAGTCAATCCGCGATTTCATTAACCAGAACCCCTTTGTGACTCAGAGGGCAAGGTTATTTCAAAGGATGGGCGACGAAGCGTCCTATGCCCCATCCACATGGCAGATAAATTGTCATGAAAAAATTACAAGAGGTACTTTACTCACCTAAAGGAAGGCATTAGCCGAACAGTGCTTAGAGAACGAGCAAAAGTTCGTTCGTGAGACTCAGTAAATGCGAACGTCGATCAGCTGCTGGGCTTCCGAAATTGGACGATGCGTTCACTTGACTGAGACAATTGGAAGACAACAGTTCAGACTACCAAGGCCCGACGCACGGCTAGCCTATTAGTGAGTCGTAAATCTTCTAGCCAAAAACAATTTGCTTGACCAGCGAATAAAAGTTTCTTTGTAGTGGAGAAATATTCATTCACGACTTCAGGGCTTTTAAGATCGTCAGCGGTATAGTGAGGCAAAATGTATCTGCTCTGTTAAAGGCAACTACGGACAAGTCTCATGCTACGGGTCAACTGCAGATTCCTGTCCAGCTTTCGAATGGCTGCAACAAAAAGATCAGCCGACCGTTGATCGGTAAATTTGACACCTTGTTGTCATTCCTACAATTAGGAGCGTCCTGCATTACACTACGAAAATTCAAGACGAGCTTGTACGTAACCTTTTTCCACTTATCGAAGGTGATGCTACCGTCGGCATTTCCCCTATCGATCACCGCGAGCTCAGTTCATCCCTTCGCGTATGAAAGGATGGACCCTGATGTTGTGGTAGTTTTCCGCCGGTTAGAAGCCTCCGGGAATTTCTCCTGAGATCTATTTTTTTTTTTTGCACCTGTTGGTGCAGTCGGGATTCCAGCGGCCTATAGCCTATAAAATCGTTTCCGTTAATATAATGGATGCAAAGTCACACGGAGCCATCTCCGCTGAAATTAGTATTAAGGAACATGCGAATTGTTTCCGAACTCGTGGACGTCCAGGAGTCATATGTTTCATTAGAAAGCTAGGTGCAGAGGGAGGCTATAGCGTTTTACAGAGTCTAGAAGCTTCAACGGACTCTGCAATCCGCTCGCAAAACAACCTTCAAGAACTTCGTTTAGAACTCCTTCGTTTTGATACATGCAGTGGTCCTTTTTACAGGAGACCCAGTCAGAATCCATGTTTGAGTATTTAGCCCTGGTATAAAAACCTATACATTTAATTTTGAAAACACGCAATCCACCTATGCAAACGTTGTTGCCATTGTCAGTTCTGGTTCTCCGTGATTCCTAAGTGAGGTACTGCAGAATGCTTCATGTACTTTAACCGACTGGGCAGGCCATTGCGGTGTCGTGGTAAACGCCCGACAAAACAGAACTTGTGCTAGCTCATAATTGTTGTGCCTCTCCTTTTGGATGGCAATAGACTGGTCTTTGCTCATAAAGCTAAGTTTTTTGGGCTCACCTTCGATAGGAAGCTGAATGTTCTAGAACGGCCGAACAGGACTACTATTGCACTCTACTCGTAGGGGCCTCCAGCCGAAAGTGGTGGACTGGTTATATACTGTGCGGCATGTGCGTATGGTGGAGGACATACAGGGTGCGTCCTACTGCAACCAGCTGGGGAAAGTGCAAAGACTTGCTGCGATTATCATTACAGGTGCATTAAGAACTCCTCCGTCAGCTGGCTTGAACATGCTACTCAACTAGCAGGCGGAGGTTTCGGCAATCTCGGAATCTCTGTCCTGGCTTGGGAGGCAGGTCGTAACTTTTAGGGACTATTCCTTTTTCGTAAAATTTTTTCGAAATAGTTAGAATGATGGGGTGTTTCCTTGGCTCAGGTTATATGTATTCTGTCTAGAAATAGGGAAAAGTTTTGAAAGAAGGTCACTCATTTGGTAATAATACCGTAAAAACAGAAAAGTGCAGTTTGGGAGAAAAATAGGCAAACTTAGTACGGAAAACAAAAGCAATATTTTTAAGAATAATTCTCCCCCTGGAGGGGGCTCAAAAAAGCGTGTTCGCCGGTTTCGACCGCTGATGCGAAGCGCGTCTCATCAGACGCCTGTGCTTCGCGCATCGCACCAGTGGGAGAGGTGTGACCGGGAACAGTCAAGTCGATGTTGTATCGCCTTATATAGGCCGGCCAATACGACATTTGCATCAGCGGTCGAAACCGCCGAAAATGGCGAACACTGCTATCATTCCAGGATAGTTGAAATTTAAGCAACGTGTTGGTGGCGGGAGATTTTGTGTCCGGCGCAAAATTGGAGGAAAGCCAATGGCTGTGAATGCCTAACGCACAAGGCTCCAATTCATTTTCTAGTATTCGCAAGTAAACTGCTGCTGCTACTTTTGAACTGAGAAAGCATATTCCATCACCTGCGTGACCGAAAAAGATCCCCACACCTTAAACCCTTCAGATTTCGAAGGGAATCTTGGAAGACATTCACCGCAGAGCGTTTCTCGAGGTCTCCGCCGCACGCAGATTCATCAGTCGCAAACACGTTGCTTAAATATGGACGCACAAAAAAAGATGGCAATGTTCCAAATCTTCTGAGTTCATATCACATGCTCGGGGCCCATTTCAAACATTTTAGCTTGATTTTTTAATTGGTCTGGTTTATGGACTGATTCCAACGCACGTAAGCCAGCTTTTACAAGCTTTTTTCTCAACAAACTTGATGAGATTTGTAACATGTTGCTAGAACTAGGTCGTTTCTAAATTCAGATGAAGTTTTCAACCAGTTCGGATGGCTTTGTAACGGTAAAAAGCTATCTACGACTCTTGGTCGGCCTTGGTTGGAAATGGGGTCCATTTCATGGCATGCATAGCAATGCAGTTACCCCTCTTGCGCAATGTGTGACCTATCCACTGCCATTTTCGCCTGCGTATCGATCCGTCGGTTGGCATCTAACCCGTACGTCGACTAAGCTCTTCATTTGATATTGTTTCGGGCCAGAAAATTCTTAGAATTCTATGAAGACATGAGTTGACGAAAACTTACAGCTTTCTGGTAACTCTTACGGGAACTTACCATGTACTGCGCCCATGCAAAAGCACAGACAGTACCAGGGAGCGAAACAGGCCGAGCTTGGTCTTGTTGCTGAGATAATAATGAGATAATGATGAGCTGGCCCGTCAAGGGGCAGTCGGTGCCACTGATACGAATCTCAACCATATCAAACGGCCTGTAGCAGTGTGTAAAATAGCAATGAAATCCGCTGCAGTCGGCAGGGCCAATGCAAGATGGCTCAGCGGTAGCACTTGCCAAATAACGAGGATGATATGACCCAGACTAGATCCTTATCGTTCTGCCACACTGCTCTCATTGAATAGGAACTACACTAGCAGGGTAGTGGGGGTCATTACAGGGCACTGTCCTATCAGAAGTCGCGAGGAGGCTTCGTCTTCCTCATCATGACAACTGTAGAAGTTGTCAGGATGCTTTGACTGGACCTAGAGGATCTTGGGGATGTTAAAGCGAATCAAATCAATCGCTTTATTTCCAGCGCCCCGGCTGGTTGGCTACATCGTGTATAGGGTAAGGTACAGCGTCTCGTTGGTATCACAACGGACCCATAAGTGGTTAATCACGGCAACCCCTGCACCTGCCTAACATATAACTGGATTCGAACGTTGCATGTTGCTAGTCTACACCTCACGCTTATTTTATCGCGTTTTTGCGTTAAGTCGAAAACGGCTGTGGCTTACTGTTGCGTCCTATACCCTAAGAGGATTCGAACCCGCGAAAAACCGGTATGATAAACATCAGACTGACGCTTTAAGGCACTATCCTTAGGGTAGTTACTATAAAAATTTTAGGGAACACGGTCTTAGGCGTGCCTTACAAGCGTGCTGGTACTATTTACTACTAAATCATTTGCCTATTGTTTTTAGTTTCTAACCTATTTCATTTTTAATTTCAGATATTTCCCTTAAATACTCACGGATTAGCCTACAACCTTTCAAGGTAAGTCAAATACTGACTTTTTATTTTATTTTAGAGAACCTAAACAAGAATTACGATACTAAATCCGCGGATCCACATCCATCTCTCATCGCAGAACTCGACAAACTACCATCCGCAATTCTTCCAGAACACAACACTTCTACGCATTTCATCCTCCTCAGTAAGTACAACATCCCTTCGGAGCATTTGCGCATTTGCTCTCCTCCCACCCCTCTGGCATGTTCACTTACGGGGGGAAGCCTTGCAAAATGAATATCCCCAAAAGTTCCCTTTTTATTTAATTTCTCCCTTCCAATTCCTGGGCGAATGCATTAATCCAGGAAGTTCTGAAATACGCACTCTGTGTATAGAGAATTCAAACAGGATACGCTTCAGAAATCCCCTTAAGCGTTTATATGTCAAAACGATTCAGTAGTTGGCCCAACACCGGCCAAGGGTTGGAATTTTATTCTCTTTCGTTTAATGGTGATGTTGTTTTGGCATTTTCGTCCTTTTTGATTGCAGTGTGTGTGGCTGTGTGTGTGTGGGTGGTGATGGGAGTTTTGTGTGGTATTTTATGGTGTGGATTAAAGTCCAATGGGAAAAGAATGGAATGATATATATTAGATTAGAAAGTGATTGTCAGATGGAACTTAAACTCTTGTCATTGTTTTACTCTCAATTTCGGGATTTTGGAAGAGGATGAAGGTAGGATCGAAATTTGGTTTGTCCGAAACTTAGTCTGATGTATGCTCTTGGACTCCTGGTGAAGACTGGGTGATCTAGGGAATTTGACAGTTGACACTGCAGATTTTCTTAAAATGTGAGTTCCTGTTCAAAGAAGTGTCCCTATGCATTTTTTCGCAACCTTAATTCTGAAAGCATATCCTCATGATCATAACCCATTCTAGCATTCACCACTTTTCCTTCGGGGCATACCGTCATATCAATATTTTATGAGTACGCTCATCACAAGTCTATATGGCCGCCGCGCTCCAAACTCCCCACGTCTTCATGTCCCACTGTGTCGCTTTTACATCCCTTTTAGTGGCGCTGCTATTTTTTTATAACGAAATTTATCGTGAATTCAAAGGGCGTCTAATTGTTGATAATTACGAGTCGTGGATAAATTATTTGTTTCGTTTGTTACAATGCCATTAATAGCATCAATGACACCAGCTTTGGCATTTATGACAGGATTAAGAATCGTTTCTGTTTCTGTTGTACACGTTCGTTCGTTTTGTTGTCCCGGAACACGTAAATCATCGCGAGGGCTGGTATGGGGAAGAGCTTTATTGTGTGGTTTGACCTGGAAATCAGCTGTTATTCTAGAATATCGATTTTCTTGTTGCAATTGAGGAAGGACACGGACAAAATGTTATAGAGAGGGAGAGAGTGTGCTTTTAATGGTTGGACGGAGGGGAGTGGGGTTGGGTTGAGATATGAAAATGCTGAAGTGTGTCAGATTACCACTGTAGATACAATTTCAATTTCAGTGACCTAGTTGCTGGAAGTAGCATGTTGGCTAGGTGGAACTATTGAAATCCTTTTCTGGGAAGGAGAAGCAAGGAAGATACCGAGTAGTTTCAATGCAGATAACCTTGTCCTGGCAATGTGAAGATGCTCATCTTCTGCAGCAGGGATTATCCTGATAGTTGTATCGAGGAACGGGGAGATTCCAGACTAAGAACTTATTGTATCAACGACGTACCCATAATCCCCAAGACGAATTCTATCAAATATCTTTTTCTACCGTCGCGTCGGTATCTGTGGTTCATGTCATTTTCAAATTCAAATAAAACTCACGCGATACACGTGAGGTACATCGTATGCATATATCCGTTCGATTCATGTGACTGTGACGACTGCAGAGAGGACATCAGCATGCAATTTCATTTTATTCTCGTCTCAAATGCTATAGGATTAGGCCCCAACGTCGAATGTATGACTCTTTTGCTGCATGGTCAACCGCAGCATGTACGAAAAATATTCCCCGACAACGACCCAATTTAGAGTGCAATTCGTTGCTTTTTCTTGGCATCAAATATTGATATGTGGCTGCTTCCATTAGTTGCTCGTGGGTATGGACACAGAAGCAGGCAGTTGGTTGCGAGTTTTTTTTTCGAGGATTGAACAAATAGGACGGTAAATGGATGGAGGTTATGCAATTTGGAAAAAAAATAAAAATAAAATCAAAAGAGTTCAGTCCTACTCCTGGTCGTTGGTGGTTGACAAAATTAGGCTCCGTTAAATAAGATCAGAAAATCGAACTTCAGGCCGAAGAGGTCTACAGGTAAGCCGCAAGTCCTTCATCGAAACTAAGCCGGGCGATCAAACTAGGTTTTTCTAAGCAGCATCAAAGGATTGTTGTTGTTGTTGTTGTTAATTGTCTTGACCCCTCCAGGAGCCTTGTTGACATTTTCGGATGTGCTAAAATGCACCTGCTGGCCGCATCGTCTTTATACACAAGCTCGAAGCGCAGTGCAAGTTCTATTAGTACCCACAGTCAATTTTTTCTTTTGTACGTGCCCAGGATCGGACGTCCTCTCTAAAACAGGGGGCGGCAAACTCCGGTCCCTGGGCCAGATCCGACCCGCGAGTTAAGATAAGATAATGCCACCCTTACCTAACGACTGGTAAGTTTCATTGTAATAAACCCACATCAGGAGGTGCATGCTGGCAACTGCATTCTCCGAAACTAGTTTATGCCAACGAAACGTCAACTGGGCCACGTGGAGCAGTTGACGCGCTATGCTACACAAGGGGTTAGGGGGCAATTGAGTATAGCCTCGGCTGCTCTTCTTCTTCGGCTTGCAAACAAAAGCGAAGACATTGTTTTAGTGCAGGAGCCCTGGGTCGTACACGATTTGGTGAGGGGCCTGGGGTTTCCCAATTATACATACAACCTTCTACGCTAAAGGCCAGGATAAACCCCGGTCGTATATTCTTGTGCGGAAAACCTTCTATGCTTTTCTAATCCCGGAGTTCAGTGATGAGGACTCCGCTGTCGTTAGCCTATGGCTTGGGGATAGGTGGTACTTACTGATCTGTCATACGACCAGGTTGAGAGTAGAGTTTATATCGTTCCACTCTTGGTTAGGGATGTCAGACGTCACAGCTGGATGTCCTTCTGTGAAAATCTCAACAACACCGGCAACGCTGCTAGACTACACCGGGTCCTGGCAAAGAAAGGTTCTAACTTAGTTGGCACACTAAAAATCGGACGGTAGCACATCGCAAGACCCCGGCAGTGTGGAAAACTCCTTTTGGGCACTCACTTCCCTGGGTGTAGAATTATCGAAGGTGATGAATATGACCTGGGCTGCCAAGGCATGCCCTACAGAGCCAATCATTCTGACTAGGAAGCAGCTAGGAGAATATTCACTTACGATAAAGTGAAATGGGCGATTGGAACATTTGACCCCTACAAATCGCTCAGCACAGATGTAATTTTTCCAGCCCTCCTAGAAAAAGGACAGGAAGAACTTATTTGTCACCTGATGCATTTTTAGAAGCAGTCACGCTCGGTCACGTTTCCAATGCCTGGAGATCGTTGAGGGTGGTCTCCATTCGCAAATTGGGTAGTAGACCTATGGATGACCCTAAATCCTATGGACTTATCAGCTTGACAACTTTCATGCTGACGATCATGGAGAAGAACCTCGACGCGTACATCAGGTCCTGGGAAGCCCACTCCAGATAGTTTGCCTATCAACCTGGCAAATCAACTGAAACGGCTTTTCAGAACCTTATTGACGAAATTGAAGGGGCTTTGTCAGCCAATGAAACAGCATTGTGTGCGTGTCTTGACATCGAAGGAGCATTTGACAACACATCCTTCGAAACCATCGAAAATGCCCTTCGATCGAATGGAACCGATCTCACCACCAAAGCCTGGGTAAAATGTATGCTGTCCTATAGAAAAGGTCATCACTACGCTGGGAAACTGCACCCTCTCAGCAAACGTCATGCGTGGATGCCCGCAGGGCGGAGTATTATCTCCCCTTCTGTGATGCATCGTAGTTGACAGTTTGATGCGGAAACTGTCCTCAATAAGGTTTTCCACACAAGGTTATGCGGACGACCTGGTGCTTATGGTCAGGGGAAATGTAACGGACGATTTGGTGGGCATCCGAAGATGCCCGTGGGGACGGAGCCTTAGGTAGCATAACGATCGTGAAGGTCGGACCATCTGGCGAAGAAAAGGGCCCCTCAATGAGCTAAGCAGCGGCCTATGCTTGCTGTAGCTCAGTTCGGGAGATGTGGGCGGGGTTTTCGCCGCTCGTTACCCCTGTCCCTTACGTACGAGTATTAACAAAAATTCATAGGTCTGGGGAAGACAACACAAACAGGGGAGGTAAAAATGGAGAATGAAAAAAAATAGTCGATAAGGATGGAATGGTTGATGGACGGATCAGACGCCCACACGGTCGCACGTGGGTCCGGGTGTAATGGGACCCTCGGCCTCTGGTTTCGTACCACCAACAGATCACTACTCATCAGGTGCTGCTTCGATCCGCCGGTGGGAGCAACACTACCAGACCATAATATGGTTCATTACAGGTGGTTCATTACAGAAATTTGGGGACTTCTGCCCGATATTATTCAAGGCGCGGTACGACCAGTTCAAGAATTGTGCGACAACAGTTGCTTACGTGCGAATCCATCGAACGCTTCCTGAGGTGCACGCTCATGTCCAACTCTCCTATAAAACTGATGCTAAAAATCAAATATTTGGGTGTTATCCTTGGCGCTAAGTCATCCTGGGCAGAAAACCTTAAAGTGACTTCTAATAAGGCATTTAAAACAGTTAACGCTTTGAGGATCTGCAGACAATTTATCGGCAGGACATGGGGGACTAAGCCACACATAGTTCTGTAGATCTATAAGATGATTGTCAGACCTCTAGTAGAATATGGTGCAGTTGTCTGGTGGAAGAACACCGCTACCTTAGCCGGCTGAACTACTCTGACTATAATCTGGAGACTTGCGTGCATTGCCATCACTGAGGCCATGCACTCTTGCCCAACAGCTGCTTTAGAGGTACTCGATCTGGATATACATATTGAAGCGGAAGCAAGAATGGCAACGGTCAATGCCAAGGCCTGCGACGTAGGGATCAAGTTGAACCCAAACAAACTAGGCAGGTTGAAAAGTGACAATGTACTTAGCATAGCAACTGACTACCTTGTCAATACTCTTCAATTCAACCATTCCGATTTAAAGGAATCGAATAAAAAAAGGTGGGTGGTCGGCCACAATTCTCTCCGACCCAGCAGAATAGAATGGCTCACAGACGGCGTCAAAACGGACAAGGGTTTCGGCGCTGGCACTGTCAGCCCTGAGCAAAAGACCTGCATTCCAGTGGGTAAAACGCCGTCCGTGTTCCAAGCGGAAATATACGCCATCGAAGTTTGTGCTAGGCTGTGCCAAAAGCCGGCTATTTAAACAGGGACAGAGCATTATTCACCGTCGGGCAGTCAGCTATCAAAGTGCTAACTAGCTTCAGTATCAATTCTAAGCTGGCGCTGGCCTGTCAAGAAGTTCTCCGTAATGTGGGCTCAATGAACAAACTCTCACTTTACTGGGTTCCTAGTCACTCGCGGAATGAGTCAGTCAATGAGCTGGCAGATAGGCTAGCAAAGCGAGCCCCCGCCGTCCCTTTCTACGACCCCGAACCGTTTTTCGGGACACCACTCTGCTACTGCTGAAACCATATAAGAGACTGGAAAAGCGCCCTCCTAGAACTGAGACAGGCCAAGCCGTTGATTTCAGACCACTCACGCGTTCCGTTCGTATCCTGGAATTGCTGCGGTTGAGCAAGAACAGGGTCAGAATATTTTGTGCAATTCTAACAGGACACTCGCGTCTTTGGAGTCACGTTAAAAACATGCGTATCGTATCAGACGCTAGCTGCCGCATTTACGAGGCTGGTGATGAGACCTCACAGCACATCCTTTGCGAGTGTGATGGTCTTGCTCAAAACGTAGAGCGGAGAAGCCTTCAATAACGGTGGCGTCCTGATTTATACGGATGGTTCAAAAATTTACACTGGAGTAAGCTCAGACGTCTACTCAGCGGATCTGGGCCTTGGCCAGTGGTTCAGACTGGCGAACCACGCGACCGTATTCCATTCGGAGTTACATACTATACGCATGGCGATAGAGTCCATTCGAGGAACTTCAACGAGAATGATGACGATTTGCGTCGACAGTAGGGCGGCCATTCTGGCTCTAGCCGGCTGCGCTCCAAGAACTGTAAACGTATGCCGAGAGGCTGTCGACAGAAAGGCTAAACATACTCCTACAGGGATTATGTGGGTGGCCGGCCACAGTGGTGTCGCAAGCAACGAGAAAGCCAATGAAGTGGCAAGGGGAGGTTCGGATGCTGGGAACAACCCACCGACACCTATGCCACTATCACTTGCAGACATCATAAACGAAATAGATATATGGACTAAACTACAATCTGGCTGGAGAAATAGAACGGATTGTAGGGTAGCCAGGACTTTGTAGCCATCACTTTATCTGAACAAAAGCAGGATGTTGCTGAAACTCATAAAAAATAGGCTGAGAGCGAGGGTACAGGGTAGGTCTACTCACAGGACACTATCTCACCGCATCTCCATCCAGCAATTTAAGCAAAAAATGTGAGATGGGAGAGGACAACATCGAGTATACTTTGTGTGAGTGTCCAGCTCTAAATTGGAAACGCCTCAACATCTTAGGTGCTTACAGCTTTCAAGAGCTAGCAGAGGTCGCAGGTGTCGTTTCGTTGAATCAGCTGACTTAATTTAGCGGAGTGGTCACCCGGCAGCTCTACTCGTAATTAGCCAGCGGAGGGTGGCAAATGGGCTCAAATTGGAGACCTAATGCAAGCTTCGCTAGCGGCAACCCTCGCACCTAACCAAACCTAATCTATCTATCTAAGTAGCATGCTATAGAAAGAACAAATTGGATTCTGGGCCTATAAAGGGAACCTATTCCTGTAGACATTTCATTCTAAATATCGAAGACCGTCTAAGATTCACTGAAGCTGACCATAACGCGAAGCAGACGGGAAGCATGTTTGTAATGAGAAAATTTTTGCAACAGAGCCAGCGCATCCATGATAGACTATCCATAGCCGTGAAATGAATGCATGTCACTATGCCAAATGGCAACATGCTGGCGCTGGCAGAACGCTGATGACCAGTGCATATGAGCCATGTCCACATGAATTTTGTTGCTTCCCATTCTCGCCTGCGATGCATCCTTCTACCATCCTCGCCATCTCCGTACTCGTACACTCTTATGTCCCGGGTGAATCCATAAATGTTTGGCCTGAAACTTAATCGAATATTGCAAATTAAATGTGTTGGCCGGCGGCTGCTTATTCTTTTTAACTGCCACTTTATTTTAATACGGAAAATGGAACATGGATCGAAGCGAAAGGATGGGATCGTCTGATTCGGTTAGTGTGTGGATATGGTTGATGCTGCCAGGTCAACTGAAACGAGAACGCGGCCCCATGGGAATTCGGTAGAGAAATTGGACAACAGGATACCATTATAGATGTTGAAATTGAAAAAGAAACGAGAGGATAATGAAAAATGGACGAATGCTCGATTCGAGTTTAAAAGTCCTTAATCAAAAAGTTTAATGTTGACAGCCGTTTGTTTTTTTGTTGAGTTTTAAGAGATATGTATTGAGATTTTGGTAGGAGATATTGGATCAACAGGTGGATGTTTTACTAAAAGAAATAATATGTAAGCCAGGGTCGTCTGTGATTGATATTTTTAGACTTTACATAACTTCTAACGGGTGTCAAAACTTGTCCCGCCGAGCTTTGCTCCATTCATTATACTATAAGCTCAGTATTTAACAGTTCATATTAGCTGCTTTAACAGCTTTCCGAATTAACAGTTTGTTAGTTTATCAACTTTTCCAAGCAGCTGCTTTGTAAAGTAGCAACATGCTAGTTTAGCAGCTTTCCAAATAAGCTGCTTTCTAATTTAGCTGGATGGGTAGAGCGTTTATTTACCAAGGCTCGATTCCGGCCACGAGTATGTTCAAACTTTTCTCACCGGTCTCCGATCGACTCAGCTGTGAATGAGTACATAGGTTAGGTTAAAAGGGTTGTTTAAGAATACTTAGATCACCGTTGTGATACCCCCAAGAATCTCAGCAACCTGAGACAAACTCAATCGTTAAACCAGCCAGAGCTCATAATGAAGCGATAAAGCCAACCAACATTTACCTCTTTCAGGTCATCCAGATCGGTGAAGAAGTAGAAACCTTCTTTAAACTCTCCAGGGCCGAACAGGTACACAGAAGATGAGATGAGAGTGATTACATTGATTTGATAAAAATTGAATAGAATTAAGGCGGGACGAGCCTAATACTGACCATTCACCTAAAAAAAATTAACATCATTATCATCCCGTAAAACGGTCTCAGAAATGGAGTGCTCTGCTACACTTCGTACCCCATGTTCCGCTTCGGAACAAAAAGGGTAATATGTACTTTTAAACAGTAACAGTTTAGTTTAGCAGCTAACGAAATTAGCTACTTTCGATATTAGCTGGTAACCAGTTAACTGAATTAGCTGCTTTCGAAATTAGTTGCTTTTGAAATTAACATTTTGCCAGTTTAGCAGCGTGTCACGTATAATGTATTTATCTAATAACCGTTAATTGTATTTCCAATAAATGCACCCTATTCCGGAACTCGCCAAATGATCTGGGTCACAAGCACGAGTCACTTTCGTCCCAACTGAGGAGATTTTGTTAGATTGCGTACTATGGGTGATCTTCACGCTTAAACCCGCCTCTGACGATGTTCAACCGCTCGAAGCTTAGTTGCTCTTTTGCATATCCACAATGGATTTTATGGGTATTCTCTATTCTCCTTCATGGACCGCAACTTTTTCACAGGTTTTTTTTTTTTTTTATGCAAAGTAGGAAAACGTATCAGAGACTGCAGACGAACTGAGCTCACCGGAAGATGGAAGATTCTTCGGAGTTTGAGACAGTGAGCTTGGATTAATTAGGAATTTTTATATTTTTGCTTGATCAATCTTTTGTTACTCTCTCAGTTTTTAAATCGGTTTTTAATCAACTATGTACTAAAATATCATAATAATAATAATAATAATAAATAACGCACTGTGCCATAGCTTTACCTAATCGAGAAGACCGTCAACCAACCTGATGTAGACCAAAAGGTCCTTTGAAGCAGTGCTGTTGACGACGGCAGAGCTCGCAATATAGTCTCCAAGAAACAAGGCCCTGGAACGAGAAACCACCGGGCATTCGCAGAGAAGATGTTTGGTGGATTCCGTGTACTCCAGGCATTCCCAGCATTCCATCTCCGTGGACACACCCATTTTATTGAGGTGATGTCCTGTGCAGGTAGCCAACGATTAACCTCAGGTCTGCTTTGCCAAGGCGGCTAGCTTCTTTAAGACCGTAGGGTTTATAAGATCTTTAGACTGCCGCATTCCTGGGAGATTATCCCGATGCCGCAGCCTTTCGTCTGCGGAACATCCCCTCACAAGCGCTGTGGTTGTGGCCCAGCTCAGACCGCAGTAAGAATACGCTTAAAAGTTCGCCGATGAACCTTGTCTAGCAAGTTCATCGGCAGCTTCGTTACCATGAATGCCCTGGCACGCAGCATGGAGTGACACTATTCGTGTTTGTGAGACTCTGAAGGGTATCAAACACTCTTCCACTAGTTTCGATGAGAACTTATGTGAAGAAAGAGCCTTAATGGTTGCCTGACTGTCAACGTAGAGAGCGATGTTACCGCCATTAAACCTCTTGTGCAGAATTTCCCTGGCGCAGGCCTTAATGGCATGGATCTCGGCTTCGAAAACGCTGAGCCAAATGAACATATCGATTGAGATCCTGGTGTTCGGTCCAAAGATTCCAGCACCAACTGCGTGTCCCGTTCTTGACCCATCAGTAAACCATGTGATGCACCTGGGGTCGGGGCAATGATTATGTACTATCATAAGTTGTATTTAGGAGGTTCAAAGAGTCAGTTGAAAGTCCATTAGTAGACATCATTCAAAATAGTTTGCTTTTGCAAATACATTTAATCTTTTTTTGTCGTAGATACTATCTGCATCCCATTAAAATTGTCCAGGCTCACACTAAAAGGTACATATGTGTTTGTGTACAGTGTACACTCCGAACCGCCTGGGCTCTCGGCTTAACCTCTACTGTTTCATATCCATTTCAATCGAGTTGTAAACAATTACAAAATTCAATTTATCTATACAAGCTTATCCGATTTGCATAATTTAACATCGGCTAAAGTTCATTGGGAGAAACGAAATGGCCGGTCGAAGAGCTGGACCTGCTGAGCCCTGGACGGATGTTAGATGGGGACGGGATTCAAATAGGCAGCTCAAGTCCGCAAACGTTTAAGCAGCAGGAACTACTGTGATGGAAGGACTGTGCTTATATATGCAAGCCTGAAACGAACCGCCACGCCGGAGCTTTAATGCAAAACTCTGGACATTTCCCGACTTGATCAGAATATAAATCAAATTGCTAGACACACGCGTGCCTTTTATCTGAGAGACCATATGTAGTCAATGATGTAGAGAGTGGAAGCGAGGACTAGGTCTGACTTAATAGAGGATGCATTGGGCTGAACCTGTTTTATTACTGTCCATTAGCTATGGTAGTACGTCTTTTTTTGGGAAACGGTTCAGAAGGTGGTGAAATAAGAGACGTGTAGAAGAAGACAGGACTCTTTTGTTGGATGAAAGTCCTTGTTTAAAATATGATCTGAATTTACATACTTCTAATAAAAATAATATCATGTGTACTGAACAGGGTTTCAAGTTAAAACTTAAAGGAATCTTCGGACTTGGCAGCACGGTTTTCTAGCTGAAAGGTCTCGGCCGTTTCCTATACGAATTATCGGGGTATGTCGACCTCGTAAACACTATATACTGAGCACGATGTGAGATGTGTCTTTGATCTTGGGTGGCATCTTTAGCAATCACACTCACTGAGATAGCAGAAATCATAGACCACTTCTGGGTCCACCACTATAGATACCACAACCCGAGTCCTAATTAATCATTGAATCCGCCGGATCTATCGATAAACCGTTAGAGCCTTTTAATGCGGACGTTCTTTAGGTGGTCCAAATCATTAAAATAGAGGGAGCTCAAGATGCTTAAAGCATCTGATTCGGAGAAAATGTTCTCTGCCCATTCGCCTCGTGAAGGGACTGGTCTTATGAAATACTTACCGAACGAGTATTTAGGGAGTTGTGTAGTCTTTCTCCACAGCACAGGAATAGGTATTTTTGATGTTCAGGATGGATGGGTGTCACTGTAAACTGACGAACCTTCCGAAGGCAGATGGTCATGTTTGTAGCAGCCTGTTTAGCAAACAATGACAGTTCATAAACGACAGTCGAGGCTGTAGTTCTAAACGCCCTGTAATGAAAACTCTTACTAATCTTTGAAATTTTTCCAACAAGTTTCGGTAAACCGCAAAATCCAGAGTAGTTCACTAGTCGATAGCAAGACTGATACATGGAACCAGAACACAACTATTAGCTGCAGGCCCCATTTCTTGCATATGGCTATCTTACATGAATAATGCGCCAGTCGCCTTGGGCCTCCACTCCAGCTTCCTCTAAAAAATGAGCCCCGTTCTGTCCAACATAGGTTGTCCAAATGTTGGTATTTTATATTTCCTTGCAATGAGAACAAATTCCCTTTGGATCAGACTTACACTAACTCGAGCTTGGCTAGCCCAATTCGTTAGGATTTAGAGGGCGTTTTGTACAATATCTCTAAGGACACAGGACGACTTACCGGATATGCTAATGGCAACTTCGTCCACATACGCAATGACTTTACACCCACTCCTGCAAGGTCCAAAAGCTCTTTAGTTATCTGCTTAATTGCAGAGAAGGGTGGGGTAGGGAAAGAGAGAACGCCACCCTAAAGACTTCCCCTACTCACACACTTACGTTCAAATTATGGACCCAAACTAATGGAGATAAGCCTAGATGTAAGTAATTGGTCTTTACGCTTGCAGTACGGACCATTTGCATTCAGACTGGATAGGAGAATCAATGATAGACGCAGTTTCGACGTTGCTGAACACCCCTAGTCACAGCAGCTAGCAACTCGCGCGCGTGAAAAACAACAATCTAATAGCATCTGTAACGGACGGTTTGGTGGGTATTTGAAGATGCCCGTGGGGACGGAACCTTAGGTAGCGTAGTGACCGTGAAGGTCGGGCCATACCAACTGGTGAAGAAAAAGGCCTCTCAACGAGCTAACCAGCGGCCCATGCTCGCTGTAGCTCAGTTCGGGAGATGTGGGCGGGTTTTCGCCGCTCGTTGCCCCTGTCTTTTATATACATATTAATAAAATTTCATAGGCCTGGGAAAGACAACACAAACAAGGGAGGTAAAAATGGGGAATGATAACAAAATTAGGCGATAAGTATGGAATGGTTAGCGGACAGCGCAGATTCCCTCGCGTTCGCATCAGGGTCCAGGCGCAATGGGACCCTCGGCCTCTGGTTTCGTACCACCGACAGATCCTTACTCATCAGGTGCTGCCATAGATCTGCCGGTGGAAGCAGCAGTATTTATTACACATTCTTGGGCGAGGTTGTCCTTCCATCACCCGTCTTGTTTTATCAGAAAGCTGCGCATGGATGGATTGGTGGACTGAACTTTTGTGAAGCCTGTGTTCTTCACTGGATCTCTTAGTGTTGCTCTTGACCCCTCCAGGGGCATGGGCGCGTCAGCATCTCTGGCCTTTCTATGCCTGGTTGACGTTTCGATAGCATAGCATAGCCCGGAGCGCAGTGGGAGTCCTATTAGCACCCACAGGTACCTTTTTTTTGCGCCGAGGATCGGTTCTGCATTCTCTAGAACGTAGATCGGTGATCGAACGAATACGGCCATCGGGCGGATCCCTCAATGCGTTCACAGATATTACTTCATGTGCTGCGTTTCGCTATTCGAAGTACCCGGACCCTCTTAAACATCTATCTGCGTCAGATCACGCGTCCGCATATCAATTTTTATTAAAGCCACCACATACACTTGAACTCGTGCAGGTGTTTTTTAAAGGGGTTCCAATCTGATTCCAACTCTGAAGCTTTTGCCTTATTGAAAGACCTTCTGTCACTCTAAGCTCCCTATGTTCCAGGAGGTTTCTTGGATTCAGCGTAAAGTTACGCTTTAACCGGGTTTAGGTAGTGACAGGCCTTACCGTCACGCCTGTTTCTAAGACGGGTATACGGGATGTCGATGTTTTTCAGTATCGGTACTAAAATAAAACCGGTATTTTCATAGTACCGGTTTCTTCAGCACCGGTACCATAGACCCTGATCCGTTTTTTTCAGTACCGGCAGTGAAAAATACCGGCTCACCTTACCGAAAAAAAACGAAGTACCAACCGGCATATCGTCTTGTTGAAGAAGTACCCGGATCGTCTGGACACATTTTCACATCTAATCCAACCCCGGGTAGTAGCCGTCAACAGGCGGATTCGACACTTAAGCCTCATACGGAAGGACTCAACTTGACGCAACTCAGCGGCTTTGACTGAACCTGTCCCCAGCAGAACAGTAGTAGCTGCCAACGGTATGATCCGGAATAAGCTTCTGTAAGTGGGGCTTCATTATATACTGTGGCTTTGGGCGACGTGCCTGGTATAAGCAGGAATTTCGGTAATTGGAAGCACCTGCTCCCTTCGAAAGTCCGCCTTTGGGAGAGGCGCAACTCTTATCGTGTCATCGGTCTATATTAAAAATATCCAAGTAGAGGAAGGGACGTAGGGGCAGAAAGCTTAATTTGAGTATGCCACGAATCTGATTGCCGATTTACCGGACAGACCTAGTGACGCTAGACGACAGGTCGGTTAAAGAATCGCCGAAAATTCTCAAGAGATCAAAGGTCACTGGTGTGCTAGGTGTGATTCATCCTCTTCTTACGCGGATGCGGTTAGGGGGTGGATTGAGTGGCGGTAGTCGACCATAGTGATATTGGTGGCTGCATCTCTTTGGGAAACTGGAGATTTTACAGGGTAAATAGACCGTCCTGTGCTGGAGGCGAATCCGGGACCACCATCGGAGTATAGAGGTACTATAGAGGCTGCTTTATGGGCCGCTTCAAGCTAATGAACTTCGCAGATCAACGGTGGACGTGTTCAGGTTTAGTATTCAAACCGTGTTAGAGTTGTGGCCAGGCGCAAGGCTCGAGGTCGTGATTAGGGATAGCATTCTGTCGCGGCCTAGAGCCTGTGACTGGCTGCCGCCCTTTGTACATGCAATACTGAACTTCGGTTCCAAAAAAGAAAGATTGTAAAGCTGGAGGAGCCAGTACGAAATTGCAGATGCGCCGTTATGATGACAAATGGGGAATCTCTAGGTTCTTAAAAAAAACTATGGGATTATTAAGTTTGTCTATATCATCATCAAGTTACGGAGCTACGAGAATATTTAAATGCAGCGTTGCGGCTTTGTGTATTCGCGAAGCTGATCAGTGGCATGAGCTAAGCATCGACCACTGACTGGCGGCTCCAACATGCAGATGAACTTACCTTTTCGTCTGTACCATCACTGCAGTATACTACAGGCGAAGATTTTGGCGATCTCGGAAGTTTTCACCTGGCTGGACTGCCACGCAATAACTGATATGAATATCACCATTTACACTGACAGTCAGGCTGCAATTCGATCTCTTGAATCTGTTCTGTCGACATCACGGACGGTTGTGAACTATCGATTGCTCCTTGATGTTGGTTGGTTGGTACTAATCAATCTTTTCGTGTGAAAATCTTGCACTTATCGCTCCCACGAAAAAGTGACAGTGGAAACTTGCACACAGTACATATTCGCGGCGCTCTACATGACACTTGAACTACCCCTTCCAACTTAAAAGCGATCTATCACCATAGTGATGACAGGTTTTCATACGAAATAAAATGCAAATGAATTGTTTCTGCATGAAAAGAGAAGATTTCGTGTGAGATACGTTAGTACTGATGACTTTTTCGTGAGAGCGAAATTTTTGACAGTTTTTATATGGGATTTTGCGCGAAAAGGCGACCTCAGTACTATGCTTGACATGGGCGTTACTTTAAAATTAGCATTTATGTACTGGATTCCAAGCCACAGTGGTCGTGCTGGTAATTGTTAGACTGATGAGCTTGCTTGGGTTGGGTGGACTGGGCCAATTGACGGTGGTTGTTGCGACATCAGAATGCCTAATAAGACTTAATGATTAATCTGCAGGTTGCAGCAGATTAATCATTAAGTCTAACGTGACAAATTAAGCTAGCGCTGGATGGACTGAGAACTGTACTTGTCAGACAACGAGACCCTGGTCACTCTGTCGCTCTATTATCGCTGAACAGGAGGCACATTTCTCATCATCATCGTGGCGCTACCGCCCGACATCGGGCCTTGCATGTCTTGATCCTGGAATCCTACATCGACTTCAACAGATGCTGAGGAGGAAGAGAATATCTTTCACCTTCTATGCACCTTCATGTCTTGGCCGTGAGAAGGGTTTTTTTTTTAAGGGTGGGGGATTCTTCTATTTGGAAGAACAAAGGGCACGAGTTCGTTCAGGCTCTATCGGTTTATTGTCAGCTCTAGCTGGTTATAAAAAATAAAAATAGTTACCACAACGGACACTTTTAGTGGCTTATGCGTGCTTGCTGTGTCACTCACGGTAATCTCTTTTGCCTAACCTAAGCGGTATACCGCTTGTTACCGGTACACAAAACATTAAACTGAAATTTCAGTATGAAAAAAGGCCTACATACAGCGAGCACATGATGGTGAGCTTTCAGCTTTATGCTACAGGAGGAAAGAACGTCAAATATTCAATCCGCATCTTTCGAATACCTGACCTAAATGCTGCACTCTCGATTAAAGGATAACTCGGGCTCCGATGTGCTCAGCGCAACTAGCGTAAGCTTTCCTGTGAACCATTTTCTGTAAAAACCTAATCAGACCTACTCGTGGTAGCAGAACTTTTCTCTTGAGGTATCCGTATTGTTTCAGCCATAAAGGCCGAATTGGCTTCTAATCTGACTGATTTCTGTCCAAAAATCGTTCCCGATATTCCCGCGGCATATCCTTTTCCCTAAAATATATAAAAACCGATGGTGTCATCTGTGCACGAATGCATTTCCACAAGCTCACGTATGACCACGTCAACATCACCATCCATTTGTGTGTGTAGCGCCTGGCCTCTGGCCATAAGCAGTATCCGGTCATGGGGCCAGTTCGAAAGCATCATTAGCATTACCATTTCCTATGCAAAAGGCAAAGGCTTGTAACTAACCGAGTAGATTCGTGGTCAGGGATTTCGAGCAGTTCCCAACATGTAAATACGTAAAAGGTTTTTCGGGGTTGAATAGTCAAACAACGGCAACCGACATCATTTTACTCCAAATATGATTACGATAAATTATATTATGTAAGTGCATCCGAGATCCGAGAGAGAGTATCTTTCATCTTGCCAAGGAACTCTCATTGGGGGTCGACATCAATAAAAGCATAACAATTCATCCCAACGCATTCCCATTGGCACATATGCACATTTTATGGTCTTCCTGAAATTGTCTGGGGGTCCGTCGTCATTGGCTGCCAAAATCATTGAATCCTGGCCACCTAAATATTTCAGAATTTATCATCCAATATGCGAGTATGTTCCCCGGAGAGCTGAAATGTGCAACCATTGTTTTCGCTATGCGGAAAAGGACCTCATAGGATATCCATTATGGGATTATAACCATATCCTCGTTGCACTAAATGGCAAAATTACGGCTTCATATTCCTCGACTTTTGGCGAATTTATAGCCTATGCATGCAAGCGAAATATTCTAGTACGTATCTACATCTATCTGTAAAAGTCTAAACGATACGAGTATATGTGGATACATAGAGAGTTAAACGATAATTTATTAGCAGTCATTGGTGCTGTAAACATGGACACAGTTTGCTAGTTGCTAGATATTTTTGCGAATCTTGTGTGATTTATATAAGGAAAATAATGGAAATTTATTCAACATATTCTCGTACATGTACAGTTCGGGGGCGATGGTCTAGTTTCATGTAATTTTTGGAATGTTATTTCGCTCTCAGAACGGAATAACGACAATGACCTCATTTTATGGTGAAATGGAGGCCCGGAGGTTATATGGTTTTATTTTCAGAATGATTTATCTAGTGGAAAAATATACAAAGATGCAAACTAGCACGGGAGTATTCTAGCTACAGGCTAAGTCTAACGCGGCAGCACTTGGAAGTCATAGTTTGGTTAATGGACGGTCTGTCCACAACAATTCAGAGAAAAATGCAACTGATTTTGAAGAGAAATTGATCCATGAAACAACTAACTGAAATTTCCTTTTCGTATTATTTCCTGGCTATGGAATCCGAGAATTTGATCCTGTGCAGGATCGGATTCGGAGTGGAGCCAAGGAGCAAACGATGAGTGGTTTTCAGAAAGCGCAGCTGAGTCAAGTGAGAGTGGAAAGCGTTGTTTCTTTCGGAAAACCCTCTGCTCCGACTTGATGTTGATATCCTATATACCATACATGGCAGAGCTGTGGGTACTAGTAGAACTTTGACAGTGCTCCGAGCTTGTCAATATAAATGCTTAAATGCTAGACATGTTGACGCGCCCATGCCCCTGGAGGGGTCGAGGCATTTTGGACCTGTCGGTGAAAATCGTGATGCCAAAATCCTTCACCACTTCGCCTCCCCTTCATTCAGCTCTGGTGGGGAATTTGGCAGAGAAATTTCTTTACTTTACTTTGGTTTTTGTGGTAAATAGCATCAGTTCAGTTTTAGCCGGGTTGACGCTCAGGTCACAGATGCGGCCCAGGCGCTTGCCTGACTAATCACAGAGAGGCGCATTCCTGACACTATACGATCGCCACATCATCCGCGTATGCGACCACTTTAACCAGTTCTCTGTCAAACCTAGCTAGGATTTTATTGATGACAACTAGCCTGAGTAGGGGTGAGATGACGGCTCCCTGAGGTATTCCTCGGCATACAAATCTGGTTAGGTGGCTATTTCCTAAGGCCGCACAAATTAATCTTAGCAGAGTTACTAAGCTGCCGATCCCTGCCTCGACTCCAAGTCTGATAAGTCGTCGTGAATAGATTCGTTGCGGACATTGTTGAATGCACATTCTATGTCGAGGAAAGCAGATAATGTATATTGCTTACACTGAAAGCTCTGGTCGATGGTGCGCACCACGTCGTGGAGAGCCGTTTCTGTGGATCTACCGTTGAGGTAGGTGTGATGCCCCTTCGAAAGCGGTGAATCCTGCAGGGTTTGTTGGGTGTGGAAGTCTATGAGACGTTCTAGCGTACGAAGGAGGATAAGACGATCGGTCTGAAATCCTTCGCAATTTCATGCCCTCGCTTGCCTGCCTTTGGTATGAACACGACTCGAACCCGTCGCCACGACTGGGGACGTGGTTGAGTAGGAGACAGCTTCTGAAAAACACCAGCATCCTGGGAACTACGAAATTTAGCAATTCCTAAAGCATAATACTCAATTGCCCTAACCCCTTGTGGGGCATAGCGCGTCAACTGTTCCATGTGGCCCAGTTGACGTTTCTACGGCATAAACTGGTTTCGGAGAATGCAGTTGCCAGCATGCACCTCCTGCACATTCATGGCCACGAACGTCGTCGTGGACGGGATTCTAACCCGAAACGTCGGTAGTCAAACATGAGGCTGATGCTTCAATACATTGCGCTACCGGTCGACCCCCTCCTTTGTGATGACAAAAAGCACAAATTCACTTTTTGCACATTCCGCGTTATGCGGTTACGGGGTTCCCTGCAGGTTTCCCTGCACCCAGAAAAGTATGTGTTCGAAAGGAGCTCAAGATATTCTGCAGTGGATTCCGTCCAAGTGCCATCCGTTCTTTCCACTAAGGACGGATCTTGTTAATCCTTGCTGTATCCCTGATAGTATCCAAACATTGGAAAGTCCTCCCACGCTTGGAGTTTCGCCGTCTTTTTGAGTATTTTCAGGCAGTATTTATATGGCTGCCAGAACCCATGTTTGTTGCAGATATTGAAGATCTCCCTAGTCAGTTTTCTTATCATGGATAGATCCTCGTTCCATCATGGGGGATGAGATTTTGCTTACTTCTTTTCACTGGACACGAAGCTTTAAAAGCTACTCATTTGGCTTCCTCGAAAGGCGCAATTTCCTTGTCCTGCTCCTCCACGGTGTTTATTGAGGTGTTGAGTGTACCAGAGAGTTTCATTCTGAGGATCTGTCTACACTTCTTCCAGTCGATCATTTTGAGGTCTCTATAATTGTCATCATACACTGTCGAGCTCCAACTCGAACATGGTACAAGTGGACCGGTTTTCTTCAGGTTTATGTGGAGTGTGTCTATGTGTCTTGAGCTATTCACAGGATATTTGTACCAGGTTCGTGTTCGAGTTGGAGCTCGACTGTGTATGGTAAACTCTTGGAGTCCCCCTGGTGACATTAACATTGAGAAGTATCCAGTTGTGATCCGAAAAAATAATTTAAGATCGGATACTTTCTAATGTCCAACATTAAATGTATTGTTGTCTGTCAGTAGTGTGACATCTTGGACTTCTTCTCACCCGACATTGTTTTCCGAACTTGGAAAAACGAAGGTTGGGCGTTCACCTTATTGCACACCACGAGGTTAGTATTAGGATTAAGTCGAACAGGTACTCACTTCTATTATTGATTTTGATCGTGCGTTGATATCGCATCCCACCAAAAGGTTGGCCCTCCTGGATGTGGTGAATGTTTCGAGCTGATCCAGCTTTTCAGGCGGTGCCGGCCTTCCATGGGCCAGGCAGGCGGAGGAGATGTATAGCTCACTCTTCTCTGGGACCTCCATTCTAAAAACTGTTAGATCGGACGGGCTGAAATTAGGGCGAAGGAAGGCTTTTTTTTGTCCACGAGCCCCTTGACAGATTCAGCGTATATAAACAGGTAACTTTTTTTGTGAATCCTTGTAATGAAGCCTGTAATTCGCTGAATGGGCCTAGAGGCATCACCTCCATTTTCAAATCGTTGAATCGAATTAGTTTTGACAACTCAACAAATTCGAGAACAGATACACCCCAAGGCCAGAATCCGATATTTATTGTTATAAAAGTAATGCCAAAACAATTAACCTGTCACTTGTTTAAACGAAGGCATGTGTAGACCCGAATAGCGAGTCGATGCAAAAATCCGCGGCGCTCCTTACCGGGAGAGGTACCTCATCTCCGACGGAATCAGGATCCTGCCTTGCATTTGAGAAGATGTAGTTTCCTTCGTTGTGATCCAGCCTACTAGGAAAGCTCTTCCTTTCTTCTTCTTCTTTCTCCGTTGTTCCAGATAAGGCTTGTTATCCTGATGGCACCGCTTTAGTAAACCTACAAAGAGAAAAAACGAAAGCACCAATTAATAACATAGTCAGACAATCCTTCGCTTGTTACGACAATTGAAAAATGTCATTCTGACATGGGGAAATGTTACAGTGTTGCCACCTTGAGGTTTGGGGATAGTTCAGAAAGTGATTTTTTTTCTGTTTCCCATTTTTCTTCGAGGGAAATTTTTTTTCTGCTCTTTCCGGTAGAGGGGGCCACCATAAAATTTCTGCGAGCTCATGTCTTTCTCTCGTTGACAGTGGCGTGGTGCGGACCTGTTCGTCCGTAGCCAAAAAAAGAAAGTTTTGGGTTAATAACCGTGCAACCAGCGTTCACTAAAAGAGGTTAGCGCGTAAGCGATTTTTTTCCTTACGGCTAATCCCTAAACGGATTGATAGGTCACAGAAGGGGAAATTAGCTTAAATTGCTGTGTTTTGTTTTCTCTTTCAACTAGAGAGTAGACCTCTCGGAGAAACAAGAAAAGAAAGAAATCGTTTTAGAGCAAGGAGGTGACTGTTCAGCTCTCCACGAGCCTTCCCCAGCCACCAGCGATTTATCCGCGGCCACATTGGGAGAACAAGGCGCAAATTGGTTCAGCTGTCCCCACGAGCCTTCCCCAGCCACAAGTGATTCGTCCGCGGCCACATTGGGAGAACAAGAGCGGATTGGTACAGCTGTCCACACAAGTCTTCCCCAGCCACCAGCGATTCATCAACCATTACGGTTAGTACGCGGAATCTATACGAGATTCCGAGGGGTTCGCCTGTCACAAATACGGCAACTTTAATATATTTTTTGCGAAGTGAAAAAGAAAAAACAGAAAGAGAGAGAAAGATTTGTTCGTATGTAATGTGTAATTATGTGTAATTTGCGTGCCATTTGTTAGTGAATACCTTTTACTGTTTATTGTTGCGCTGCGTGATCTGCTACTATTAATTATTAGTTGTCGTACTATAAAATTAGCTGTGTATCGTCCTGTAGCGGCCGCCACCGGAAGATAGTTTGTTTTGTTCATTAATTTGCCGAGCTTCCCTCAAGCAGGTGCTTCCCATCCGACTTCAAGTGAGACTCTCGTTACATCCTTCGCATCATTTCTTATGAAAGTTTAGTACGTAACAGTAAATTCCATTTCTTCTAGAATGGAAGTTTCTCTGCAAGATTCTTGGACCGGGAAAAGTGCAGAAGTATGTCCACAATGATCCTAAAAGTCCTGCACTCAGAGCTGTCTGCTGGTTGCAAAGATATAGTAGCACAATATTCAGGATTCCTTCCATAACAAACCAGCAGCTTCCATATTTCTACCCTATCCCCAAACATATTTCAACAGCTTCTTCGTCTCTCTTCAGAACTTTTTCTTCAATGATTTTCGATAGTTTCCTCAATTTTTCATTTTATCGTATCTTTTTGTTTATAGTACAGTCATATCATCCCCAAGTTGCTTCCAGATATACATATGTGGAGCTCGCTATGCAGGAGAGCCTGTGTGCATTCTACATGCTGTTCCTACACGCATACACTCGCCAGCATCCAGGAATGTCCGGGAATATAATGGACCATATATAATGTTGAGAAGAGACCATGACGACAAAAAGAAAACTGCGTCCACACATGCCCAACCACTGAGTCGACTATGCAAGTTACGCTACGGCGATATGTAGTTTGGCCCCCATATGCATTCATTAGTCATCCCAATATGGAGCATGGACCGCATTTTTTCGCCATTATTGCAATGAATACGAGACTGAAGAATGAATGCTATTTGTGCGCTGCTGTTGAAGGATCTCTTTTGGATTTTACCCAAAAAGCGTCTAAGTGGAAAAATGTGTATGAAATTAATATCAATAAGTGTTTTGGTCATGTGAAAAAGGAATGAAACAGGAAATGATATTTATGTTGGTGCAGACCGCTGAGAGCCATCATTGTTTCACAAGTGCGTGTGATTGGAATACTGATGAATGGTGGGACGAATTGAATGAGATTCTGGCGAGAATTTTGCAATTCGATTCATTACAAGATCACAGCTCGATGAATGCCGATCCTTAAAAGAAAAGAATTTGAAAACGTCGTCGGGAGTTTGTAATGAACCATATTTTGGTCTGGTTGTGCTGCTCCCACCGGCAGATCGAAGCAGCACCTGATGAGTGGTGATCTGTTGGTGGTACGAAACCAGAGGCCGAGGGTCCCATTACACCCGGACCCAGATTCGACCGCTTGGGCGTCTGATCCGTCCGCCAACCATTCCATCCTTATCGACTATTTTTTTTTATATTCCCCATTTTTACCTCCCCTGTTTGTGTTGTCTTCCCCAGGCCTATGAATTTTTGTTAATACGTAAAGGACAGGGGCAACGAGCGGCAAAAACCCCGCTCACATCTCCCGAACTGAGTTACAGCAAGCATAGGCCGCTGCGCTTAGCTCGTTGAGGGGCCTTTTTCTTCGCTAGATGGCACGGCCTAACCTTCACGGTAATATGCTATCTTAGGCTCCGTCCCCACGGGCATCTTCGGATGCCCGCCAAACCGTCCGTTACAAGTTATTCAATCCCAAATCTTTCAAAAATATTTTTATGATTTTTCAATGGAAAACTTCAACTTTTCTGATCCATTTATAACCAGAATAAAGGCTTGAAAAGGATCAATGCGTCCTGTTTTATGGCAGAATAATTCTGGTTTTATTTTCAAGGGTCACATATGCAACCCCATCGAAACTAAATGTCTCTAATGAACATGAAAGACAAACTTTCATCCTGATTCTTAGTGCTTCTGGCTCCACCCTTTCAAATCTTCCATCTATAATGAATCACGGCGGTCAACCCATCTCTTTAGCTTCCATCCCGCCCCGCTCTCCCAAATATACAGAAAACATTTACAAGGAGCTATTGCAAAATCCCAAATTGAACATTAACTGCATAAACTTGCAGGCATTAAATTTTATTGGATGACATTCCAGAAATACCGAAAGCGCCTCCATTCGTGCGCTTCATGTCCTTGGTCTATTCATTTCGAATATCCTGTCTGTTTCTTCCAGCTATATTGTGCGAATATGTATGTACCGTATATATGTTGATGTACTCCGTATTTCTGCTTGTTATCTATACGTCTCTATTCACACATTTCGTATTCTTGTAGATATAGATATATGTGCATAGCAGATTCAGATTGTTCGTATATACAACTGGTGACTTCTTAGAAGTGTTTGCCTGGAAACTAACCAAGTTGTTTGCGATTCGGGAAATCCCCATGAATCGATAATAATTTTCATATAAGCAAAAGTTAAAAGTTTTGTCGTTGTCAGTAATTATATTATGAGTAATACCATTAACTTAGTACGGTGCTATATAAAGTATATATTTATTGGAAGATGCAGGCTGGGGATGATGTATTGTGAGTATAGTACGCTATATTGTATAGGGTTTGTAATGGACGGTCTAGTGGGCATCCGAAGATGCCCGCGGGGACGGAGCCTAAGGTGGCATGTTGACCGCGTAGGTCGGGCCTTGTTATTTGACGAAGAAATAGGCCCCTCAACGAGCTAAGCTGCGGCCTATGCTTGCTGTAGCTCAGTTCGGGAGACGTGGACGGGGTTTTCGCCGCTCACACCCTACGGATCTCCCTTTAGGCTTTACTTGCGAAGTGGAGTAGTTAAGTCAATTCCACGCCACTTGGATGCGCAGATCTGTGGCCTTCCTCTTTCTTCCGGAGCTCTTTATGAATGTGACACAGAATGCGAGACACGGCCTCTCATTTTCGATATGATCAAAGAATATGTTCCACAATATTTTCCGGGCTCAGTACACCTCCCAGTGCCTCCTCCAGTTCACCACGTTTCTCTGTAAATCAGTGGGGAGCACGTGCTCAGCTACTCACGGACATTCTGGACCCCGGGCCCCCTCCCTGGCTACGTCACAGTGGCCCAAATGCTTTCTGCCGTATACCCGTTTGCTTTGTCAGGAAGCGGATTAGGGATTGATGCCTCGCTGTGGGAAGCTCTTCCAGGTTTTCTTCTCCTGTAACCGTTCCCTTGATCTGCCCAACTTGAGCAGAAACTGGGTCAGCAGCACTATCTGTGGACTTTTCACAGGCCACTTCCGTTTTCGAGGTCTCCTCAAAACTGCGTACCTATATGTCGTTTCAAATGAAAGCTGCCGTTTTTGTGAGGCCGACGACGAAACAACAGAACACATTCTCTATGAATGTGAAGCTCTTGCCCGCCGCCGAGCAGAATGTTTCGGCATTGCCTACCCTATGACCGAGCACCGAGGACATAGCCTCGACCAAGCCTGGCCATCTCAGTGAATCAACAGGTCTAGTCCTGCTCTCTAGGATCACGGTATAGAACAGTAGACAGATTACCTCTGTGCTTGTTCTTTTTGGGCCAAAGCCCATTTACTATCTTATCTCCTTGTTGTTGTTAGAGAGAGCGAGCATCCACCCACGGAAGTGATCAGCTACTGAAACAAAAGTCAAAATTGTCGATTTTTCATCGAAGTTCTTATCGATGGCGATAATTCAAAAGCGAAATAAGCGGGCATGTACCCGTTAGTGGCGTCGATATATAGGAAACTCATTTTTAATGCATATGGTCGTTACCAATTGGTACTGGACAGTTTGGAAAAGGCAGATAGCTGTAGCCTGAATGGCTGACGAACACCTAAGCGTCTCAGGTCTAGTAGGATGGAATGACTTGCGTAGTTGGACCTGCTACATAGTTGTGTGGGCTCCAGCACATTTATTAAACCATCTGAAGCAGCTATCTCCGAGGCAATCCCCTGAATGGGGTTAAGCGACGTGCTGACAACTCGTCCTTGCAAAAACCACTCCATGTCAAGAAACCTGGAACAAAAGCCTCGGATTGGACGGATCAACAACGACGACCACGCAAACGGCTAAAGGATTATTCTTTCGGATCCTGGAATGTACGCTCCCTGAACAAACCGGGGGCCGAAAAGGCCCTCCTTCAACAGGTCGAAAAGTACAAACTGAGCATAACTGCAGGCCAGGAAACAAATTGGCTTGGCAGCGAGATTAATGACAAAAAATCGCACACAATTTTTACAAGTGGCAAACCATCGGGCCGCAAGGAGTTTGGAGTAGCATTTATAGTGAACAATCACCTCAAACCGCATATTACTGACTTCAAACCCATAAATGAACGGCTGTGTGCGATTCGCATCAAGACTCGATTCTTCAATCTCTGGCTCATCAATGTGCATGCCCCCACTGAAGTTAAAGAAGACGCAGTAAAAGACGAGTTCTACGCCCGCCTTGAAACTCTCTTCGACTCACTTCCAACAAACGACGTCAAATTGCTGCTGGGAAACTTTAACGCGAAAGTCGGGAATGAAAGTTGGCATCGGGGGACCTCTGGAGGCCACAGCCTCCATGAAGGATGTAACGATAACGGCCAGCGACAGACGCACATACCGTCAACCAAATTGACCACGTCCTCATTTGCAGGAGATGGGCGTCTAGTGTCATGGATGTCCGCTCCTATCGAGGAGCAAACTGCGACTCAGATCATCACTTGGTGAAGACGACCTACAGAAGTAGAATCTCCTCAGTGCACCAGTCAAGAAACAGCCCTCCCAAAATCTTTGCGGTTGATAAGCTCTTGAGTGATGCTACAGCGGTGGCGTATACTACCGCCCTTGAGGAAAAACTATCACCTATGCTACACAACATCAGCAACACAGGCGTCCATGGGTTCTGGGAAGAACTCAAGGGTACCATCAAGGATGTCGCAGAGAAAGTCGTGGGTTATAAAGCCCGGCGAGCGCGAAATGACTGGTTCGACGAAGAATGCAAAAATTCACTTGACGCGAAAAACGAGGCCTACAGACAATGGATTCAACGAGGAACCAGAGTCAGAAGTGAAAAATATGACGAGCTACGGCGAATATCGAATAGAATAATTAGACGTAAGAAACGTAAATACTTTGACGAGCAGTTGCTGAACATAAACGAAAACTTAGCTAATAGGAACACCAGACAAGCGTACAAACTGGTAAATACAATTAAGAACGGCTACCAACCCAGGACTAGCCTTTGTAAGGACAAGGATGGAAACATCATCAGCGACACCGATGGTATTAACATGCGATGGGCCTCTTATTTTGAAGAGCTTCTAAACCGACCATCTAACATCCCCACACAGGAAGCTCTCGACGATATTGTTGATCTAGGCCCACCCATTCAACCCCCGACAGTAGAGGAAGTTGATCTCACCTTGCGGTCACTAAAACGAAATAAAGCGCCGGGCGCTGACGAGATTCCAGCTGAACTGCTAAAATTCGGTGGAACGAGTCTAGTTGATGCCATACATCAATTACTCCTGCGAGTATGGGAGATCGAGGAGATCCCAGACGATTGGCGCAGAAGCATCATCTGTCCAATTCATAAAAAGGGAGATAAACTGCGGTGTGAGAATTACAGGGGCATCTCACTAGTTTGTACGTCCTATAAAATTTTGACGAAAATTCTGGAAAATAGAATAAAACCGTACGCAGAACGAGTCATTGGCGAATATCAAAGCGGTTTCAGACCTGGGCGCTCCACAACCGATCAGCTCTTCTCAGTCAAACTGATACTCCAGAGGTGCTGGGAATACAACGTAAACGTATACCAAATCTTTGTCGACTTCAAGCAGGCATACGACAGTATCGATCGTGGAGTACTGTACAACATCATGCTGCAATTTGGTATACCGGCAAAATTAGTGCGACTGACAAAGATGACGATGACCAACTCCGTCTCACAAGTCAGGATCCAGAATAGACTTACTGATCTATTTGAAACACGCACTGGTTTGAAACAGGGCGATGAACTGGCACCGACGCTCTTCAACCTAGCACTGGAATACGTTATTCGGGCCATGAATATGGACAACAGCAAGACGCTACTCATCAAGTCGACACAATTAGCAGCGTACGCCGACGACATCAACATCATGTCCCGAAGATTGGCTGACGCAGAAGAACTTCTGCATACGCTCGATACCGCTGCAAAGGAAGTTGGATTACGTATTAACGAGGGTAAAACTAAAATAATGATGCAATCGGTGACAAGGACACCTGCACAACCGAGCATCAATGTGGGGGACCTCAACATCGAGTTCGTGAACAACTTCATTTACCTGGGTTGCAACCTGTCAAGAGACGCCAACGAAACTGACGAAATCAAGCGACGGATACAGTTAGCTAATAAGACTTTTTTCTCGGTTCTCCCCATAATGAAATCGAAACATGTGCACAGAAACACGAAGCTCCGCGTGTACAAAACCATTATACGACCAGTGCTATGCTATGGCTGCGAAGCATGGACCCTAACTCAAGCCTCCGAAAACATGCTAGACACTTTTGAACGTAAGGTTCTACGGCGAATTTTCGGGGCTGTTTGCGATCGAGATGGTTGGCGCATCCGGTACAACCATGAGTTGTATGAAATGTACGATGAGTTGCAAGTCTCGACAATCGTCAAACTACAACGACTTCAATGGGCAGGGCATGTACAAAGAATGGACAATGATCGCATGCCTAAGAGAGTAATGAATGCAGAACGAGTCGACGGAGCGAGACTGCGAGGACGACCGAGATCTCGTTGGGAGAGCTCAGTAGGTGTGGACGCCGCGCAGCTGCTGGGCTCCCAAAATTGGAGGACGCGGTCACGTGACCGAGATAATTGGAGGACAATGATCCAGGCGGCCAAGGCCCGACGTCGGGCTGTCGCGCCACGATGATGATGATGAATTGGTACTTTTGGTATCACCACTAGGTCTGTACAAGTCTAGGGTATGTACGCTTCGCTTCGGCCTGGTTTCGAATGATTTTGATTCCCTCGCTACTTCTCCGCGATAAAAATAGTGATCGACAGATGAGCAATGGTTGTCAGGTCCATCAGGTAGTGTCCATCTGGGTCCGATGGAGCTAATGAGGCTTCCCTCCATCTGATGAGCACTTTCCTCGATAGCAAGTGGTTCTGTCATTATTAATAGGTAGGTCATCGTGCAATGTCTGAATATACTCGTGGGTATGGGTTGGCATTTCTCTTTAATCTGTTGCATTTGTAACTTGTTCCCCCAAAATCTTTCGGAATTTTCCTTCGCCCTCAAAATTTACAACAAGTCAACCGCCGCGTCAATACGACCGTGTATCTACGATGCGAAACCGGTCCATCCTTATGAAGATAGTAAGTTATTTAAATGCAAAGACCAAAAAGGTAGATCGTCGTCGTCAGACAACATGGGCCAAATGAATGGTTTGACCTGATTGGAATTATGCATGAGAGACAGGCTACAGTGTAGGCAATTCAATACAATACCAATCGCACGCTGTATAATTCATCCTTCGACGAAAATTACATGGTCGAGTGTCGAGTCCTTTTCAGTATGGAAATTTTCGTTATTTGCTTTGGCACGTAGAGTAGGTGTGTAAGGGGATTACCAAAGTTGTTGCCCCGTCTCCCTGTGTAACGGGTCGTTTGCTTGAGCTGGGCTCAAACCGAGGACGGAGATCGAGGCTGGTCGTTCAGACCTGCCGTGACACCTAAGTGCCCATATCTCCTCAGAGATGACCGAGGTGCCGCGTGCTGGATAGCTAGCTCAGCTATCGGTAGTATGGGCTGGGTTTTCGTTCGGTCTCTCTGCCTCGTGATCACTACAAAAAAAAAATTCACGCGACTGCCCGAAGACCTAAATCAACGGATGTTCCTCAACAGATGTACACAGAAATAAAAATTTGGGCCGCGAAATCCCCCTAACGTCCCTGCCACTAGCACGGGAGCCCCCTGATGGCGATGGGGCTCCGCGCTCCCTCCCCGACCTTGGGTTGAGCCGCGCCATATTGCCCAACCCCCATAGCGAAAAGACGAGTTACACGACGAGAGTGGAGAAGTGAAGGAATCTCGAGGGATCAGGAAGCAAAAAAAAAATATTCTTTTTAGCGAGAATTCATTTCTACCATTTTATTTATTGTGTTTTCCTTTTGTATAAAAAAAAATTCCAATTCAAATTCACAATGCTCCTACTGAATATTTTTCTGACATTTTTGAATTTGTCATATCTGTATGAGTTTGTTTTTTTTTTTTTTTTTTTTCTTTTATCCAACAACAAAAAAAAATAAATGTTTAGTGCTTACATCTACAAACTATTGCAATGTATCTCTATGTCAATTATTTGATTTAACAAAAAAAAGGTTCAAAATAAACACTACTTCGTTACAATGCAATCTCTGTTCTTCAAATCTTCTTGTCTTCGGATTATTTTTCTACCATGAAAATAGATTGGCTGTATTTGTGAGGACAAACTAGTATATTACACTGTCCGTCTTCCAAATCTTCTATAATATTATTTGCTGGATGCGATTCAAAAGTTTAATATTAGCCAATTTTTCTTGTATCCAAATGTTTTTGTTTTATTTTAAATTTTTTTTTTTTTTTTTTTATATTTAATTACTGCGAAATACATAAGGTGCTCACGTGAGAATGTTGGCTCATTGACGCCTCGATGACTGGGTTTTGATACTCAACATGACGATTCCCGTGGTAGTAAACCTTTGTTCGGATCGCCTAAACGGGACGATGAGTTCATATTTTCTTTTCTTCTATGACGACGTTGCATTGATTTATTGCGCCAAAGCAGTGTGATGGCGGGTTGCGGCCAAGGTCAACCGACCTTGCACGAGGATGTGGTTTTTGTGGGTATCATTAATGATGCGGCTGTTGCGGTCGACATGGACAAGAGCCTGCGACCGATGCGAGTTAGCACCAACAATCCGGTTGTGGATGACAATCACGAAAGGAGCGAGGGCATGCATAGGCCCAACTAAGCGACAGAGGTTCGCCGCAACCGTTTACTCAAACGCGGGGTGGCTAAGATGGCAAGGGACGGGGACGGTGAATGCCTAAATGCTTCATGGGCCTAACAATGGGCCACCATACACAGCACACAAGACCGTAACTCGGAAAAGCACTTCGTTCACTTTGTCCGGGCCGTTTCAAGGAAGGGGGACGTGAAGTTACCGACTTCCACAATTCGTTCACACACCTGCGCCTTGGGGTGACATTTTGACTCCTTTTATTTTATTCTTTTTTTTTTTGTTTTATTATTTGAGTTAAGTAGCGTATCACTGGGGCTCGGCGTATACTACCCACCGGAGAGGTTGCTGTCACGCGGATGACCCAAATTAGGGGCGCGGGCTAAGGGCGGAACGACCACAACACTCAATCGCTGCTGGTGTGGCGATTAACCTCACTTCTGCGGAAAACACTGAAGGCTGGCATCACACAAACAAGGAGGCGTTGGCCTCTCGGGACAGGTAAAAGCCAACAAGGATTTCGTCCTTCTCCCAAGGACCTCCGTGCAAGAACACAAGTCCGGCGGATTTGGACGGATGACAACTACGTGCAAGGGACAAGGAGATCGCACCAAAGACAACGTGCGGAAGCACTCGAACCGAAGCAACTGTCCACCGGCAGATAAAGATACACGCCCGAAAACGAGATCAAAATGCACTCTAAATCGCCAATTGATGCAGCTCATGTAACGTTCACGACTTGCTCGGTGGTATTATCACTTCCCAAATTTCACCGAATCCTAAGCGCGTGTCGATCGCTGGTGTATCTCTCTCGGGAAGTTCCTTAACCTCACTTTTCATGGTGTCCATCCAAAGAAGAGGTTCTGTTTTCCTCACTGGACCCGCACACACGTTCCATGTACGCTTAATCGGACACGAGTTCTCCGAGGTTGCCCGGCACTTCGCAAAAGTAGCTGCCAAGTCGCGTTCAAAATTTTCTTGCGACCGAAAAGCATCGAGGGGCAACACTGTCGGCACGCGGGTCAGGGGCAGTCACCGCACTTCCCACTCACTCTTTCATTCTTTTCCAATTTTCGCCCATCCGAGACGAGCGCCGTCCATTTTGTCGTGCACTCAAGGGAATCGGGGCTGGGGGGGAATTTGAGCCACTAGCGGAAGATTTTACCGGTTCGGTACGGATCCCCAATTTTTCACACGCGCGATTCGCCCAGAACGCAGGAGCACCGCGACAGACCGAATGGGGCACCCACAGCACTTGATCGAACGAGCTCCAAAAATCGGGTCCGGTTCGTCCAATTTCCCGCAAACCACGACGAACTACGCGGCCGTAATTTTCTTATTTTTTTTTTTTTTTTTATTTCTTTTCCGGGTGGACGGATTCTCTTCGTGCGACGACCTGTCTTCGCCTTCTTCCGACAACCTACCCCCTCCTCCCCCTTCGCCTTTTTTTCTGTCAAATGTCAATCTCAATCCTATTCAGCATCCCATATGGCTGCTGCGACTGGTATAATGGTTGCGTTCACCAGACACCGATCGGAATCGCCCGGATCGGTGTTTGGTGGACGTTTAGGTTGGGTTGGTGCAAACAATTGCAGGTATGTCGGGCGAAGAATTTCGCTCGACTCACCTGCAACTGAATGCACCGCCAGGGACCGGTCGAGCTAGTCCTTAGGCACTCGTTACAGAACAGATGCTTTTCTCACGCTTGCGAGAGAAAAGAATCTGGGGCATCAGTCCAGGCGTGCGTAGGCATCGCAGTTCGTGGAGACAAGGGATTATCGGTGGAGGTCCTTTGCATGATATATGCCAATCGACTTCCCTTGGGGATCAGACAGCAGGTAGCGGTTATGGCCAACTTTTTTAACCACACGACTCTCGACGAACTTGAAGTCCAGCTTGGCGTTAAAGTGGGCAGCTGCACTGCTCTGAGCAAAATTTCGCCTGAACACCTTATCGCCAGGCTGGAACTCAACCTGTCTCGAGCGCAGGTTGTAGTGGCGGGAGTATTTCTGGAATGCCGCTTGTAAATTTTCCTGTACCTGGTGTCTGAGTATGTGAAGTCGGTCTAGGTCGGTCAGGTGAATAGTCCCCTCCCCTAGGAGACGGAGTCTCCGAAGTAAGGCATACGTTGTGCCGTGCGTCACCATGTGCTGTCCGAACACTACGGAGTACGGCGAAGACTTGATGGACGCGTGGTGGGACGACCTAAGCGCACAGTTGATATGAGATAAGCGTGCGTCCCAATCTTTTTGCGTCGGGTGAACATATGCACGGATGGCAGCCACGATAGAGCGGTTTACTCGCTCTGAAGCGTTAGCTTGGGGCGAGTAAACGGCCGTATACAGATGCTGTACTCCGTAGCGTTCCAGCATGGAGTTGAACGTGTGGGCCCGGAACTGTTGCCCGTTGTCAGTGACAATGGACTCCGGCACGCCAAACACATGAAATACTCTCTTCTCGAGCCAACTGGTCAGAATCTGTGACGAAAATTTCCTCACTGGCTCCACAAAGCAGAATTTCGACAGGTGGTCTACGA
Organism: Chloromyia formosa; assembly: GCA_964017055.1. Taxonomy (NCBI): domain Eukaryota; kingdom Metazoa; phylum Arthropoda; class Insecta; order Diptera; family Stratiomyidae; genus Chloromyia; species Chloromyia formosa. Next base: position 15,257,539 of record OZ024817.1, read on the forward strand.
GCACTATTGCTCCTATGTTGCCGTCTTTGGATCTAGGAAACGGTCCTAGTAGATCCATGTACAGACGTTGAAAGACGCGGTCGGAAACGAAATGATTTAGGATCGGAACTCGGAGGGACTGGTTGGGAGCTTTCGATTTCTTGCAGATGTCGCAGGAGGAGACGTAGTTGCTGACCTGTTGGGCCATTTTCGGCCAGAAAAACAGGGTTCTCAGGCGTTGCAATGTCTTAGCGACTCCTCCGTGCGCGCTTAGCGGGTGTTCATGTGCGCGCTTTATCAAATCCATCGAAAGCTCCGACGGAACCCACAGTTTCCAAGCCTGTTGATCCTGTATTTCGTCCCCGCTCGCGTACTCACTGCGTCTGTACACGAACCCATCGACCGTTTTCAGATCAGGCAATTGATGTTGGTTTTGTTTGACACTACCTATCAAATCCTCGTACTCGGGAGAGAGGAAATGTGGAGAACTCAAATCGATTTCGACTGAGCTCTCGAAGGGGTCTTGAATTGTCAGAGACTCTGTACAGTGGACTCGAGAAAGAGTATCCGGCACAACGTGTTGACTTCCTTTCCGGTGCTCAATCTCGAAGCGGAAGCCCTGTAGTTTTAGGGACCAACGAGCCAGCTTGCCGTGCAAATCTGGCTGGCTCATCAGCCACTTCAAGGAAGCGTGGTCCGTGATGATTTTGAACTCCTGTCCTTCCACATACGCTCTAAACTTTTTGACTGCTGTCACCGCTGCCAGACATTCTTGTTCGGTGACTGTATAATTTCGCTGGGCTGAATTGAGCTTCCTGGACATGAAAGCTATGGGCACTTCGGAACCGTCTTCGGCTGTCTGTGTTAACACGGCGCCGATGCCATGTTGACTTGCGTCACATTGGATGGCAAACGGACGCGAAAAGTCAGGGCTGTGTAACACAGGGGCCCGAGTCAAGCAGTCTTTCAGAGCTTGAAATGCCAGGAGGCTTTCTTCAGTCCAGACGAAACCACGGCCTTTCCGAAGCATGTCTGTCAGCGGGGAAGAGACGGAAGCGTAATTTGGTACAAACCTATGGTACCAACCGCACATTCCCAAAAAGCGGCGAAGTTGTTTGGCTGTCGAAGGTCGTGGGAAGTCGGTTATTGCTTCCACTTTACTAGAATCGGTCATGATGGTACCGTTACCGATTATGTGTCCTAAGTACCGAACATGGGTCATGACGAACTTACTTTTCTCAACATTTATCGTAAGTCCTGCCTTACGGAGACACAGCGCCACTTCCTGCAGCAGCAACAAATGTTCGTCGAAAGTTGTCGAGATCAGCAACAGATCATCTAAGTAGACAAACACCTTGGTCTTCAAGTGCGCTGGAATCACGCGGTCCATTAGGCGTTGCATCGTTTGTGGCGCATTACAAAGGCCAAAAGGCATGGTCACAAACTGATACAACGGCCTGCCGGGGACGGTGAAGGCTGTCTTATCTCTTGACGCTTCATCGAGAGGAATTTGCCAAAACGCATCCTTCAAGTCTAAGCTCGTGATGAACTCAGCCTTGGGGAGGCGGCTCAAAATCCCATCGATGAGCGGCAGAGGGTAAGCATCCTTCAGAGTCACCGCATTGACCTTACGGGCGTCCAGGCACATGCGAACCTTATTGGGTTTGACCACTAAGGTGACTGGTGATGACCACGCACTCTGCGACTCCTCAATAACCCCCATTTCAAGCATCCGATCGACCTCCTTATAGAGGAGCTTTTCGACGGCGGGAGAGACCGGGAAGTGTCTCTGCTTTATGGGTTTGTTGTTTCCGACGTCGATGGCGTGCGAGATGACATTCGTACGCCCTAAGCCCTCCTTGGCGAAAGACGGAAACATTGAAATGGCGGTATTGAGTCGCATTTGTTGAGCAGCTGTCAGTGAATGTTGACTGACTGTCGCCGCAGGGTCATCGGACGATACTTCCGATATATGTTGAGACGTAGCAAATAGGTCAGGAGCCAAATCGAAACTCCGAACAAAATCGACCCCTAGGTATAAGTTTTGACTGAGAGTTGGCATTAGCAAAAACTCAAGAGTTTTGGTACGTCCGCGAAACGTAACGTTTGCCAGGATTTTACCAATAGCTGTATGGCAGGTACCATCAGCTGTTGTTACTCCCAGTCGAAACTTCTCCCAAGGATAACGGCTATCCATCAGAACCGCTTCAGCAAAGCTGGAAGCAATAACACTACAGGTCGCGCCTGTATCGACCAACCCACTCACTGTTTGCCCGAGGAGAGTGACGGCGGCATAAGGCCGGATATCGTCTTTCGGACAGTCCGGCAGGATTACTTCGCAGTAGCGACGACGATTGGCCAGCACCTTCTTCCAGAATCGCCGGCAACGCACGCTGGCGCGCTTGGGTCGACGATGTTGGATTTCTTCAGCGCTGAAAATTCGTTGCCGAGCTGCCAAGTAATCCTTCTCTCGCTCATGTAATGGTCGGAAACTATAGTGGGTGGGTTTCGACGCCGATACCATAGAGTTTGTACTTGTTGTGGTGTTGGTGGAAACACAGGAATTCAGAATCTTGACGGGAGCTAACCGAGTGACCGTTGAGCCGGCAAACTTGCACGGAAGAGGCTCACTAGGGGTTTCGGTCTGTGTTTCAGCTTCCACTGTCAAGTATGGGGGTAGATCCAGTGGAAAGGATATGTCCGGTGAAGAGGTTACGTCCGACGGACCAGACCCCTTTTGTAGACCAAGCAAATCGGGACATTCCGACCCAGATTGCGCCGGAAGCACGAGAGCGTTCTGCTTGGAAGCGGAACTCTCGTTGTGTGCAGAGACCTTTATGGGGAAAGTTCGGAAGCGGATACCCCCGCTTGAACTCCTTTTGAGACCTTCTGCTGGGGGTGAGGTCTCCGACGTGGTGAGTTTTTTGCTAGTGCACAGCGATCACACTGAGGTCTGCGCACACCAGGAGCTCCGCATCCATAACAGAACACCCGCAGTGCGTCTAGGCAATCTGCGTAGGAATGGCCAGATTTGCTGCAGTTCCAGCAAAGCGAGTAGGGACTCAACTCCGCTATAAGTACATCCGATTCAGTTTCTTCCGCGGTGTGGGGATTATCAGCTTCCAGCTGCGAGACATGCTGTCTCGAGAGTTGACGAGTATGCTGCGGTGGGCGTCGAGCTTCCTTCCGCTCCAAGTGGTTTTCGATTTCACGGACGCACTGCCGCAGCTCCCTCAAGTTGATAGTCTCGGCTAGAATCATTCTGTCGGAGATATCATCTCGCAGATTCCACCGCACCATCCTAGTCAACTCTCGATCCGTCAGTTTATCCCGCATCCGGTCGTTGATTGCATGAACTTCCTCCAAGAAGTCGTCAAACAACTGCCCTGGCTTCTGCAAGCACCGGCGGATGGATTCAATTAGATCTGCGTCGGCGTGACGATCACCGAATTGCTCCCTCATTGCAGTCCTCAAAGAACTCCAATTGTACCGATTCCCTGTGCTGGCAGCGTACCGGCGGAACCATCCGGCAGCCTTGCCTTCAAACAAGAGGTGTGCGAAAAGGCAGACGCTGTCAAAGTTGCCTTCAAGGGTACGGTCGGTGAACCATTCGACTTGACGAATGAATTCGTCGACCGCAGTACCCTTGAAGACCAAGCCCCAATTGCTCATAATTCTCAGCACATAGTTCGGAGGCATGTTTTGTCGGGGGACTGTCGGCTGATTCCGCCGATTCTCCGACTCAGCTCGAGGAATCGGTACCTCCGGCTCGTCATGGGCTAATAGTTGGGACATGCGCTTAGCACATTCCAGGTCAATCAATTTCTGCCAGGATTCATCGAATCCTTGCGGGAATTGATTGGCGTGGGAATGCGCCGGCGTTTTGTTCAAGTCCTCATACGGGGACCTACTGTGCGCTCCCTGATCTGAGCGCGGGGACTCAAGGGGGGCAGGTTGTGGTGGTTGTATCTGGGGTGGTTGTTGGCCCCACCAGGGTGGTGGTTGTTGGCCCCACCAAGGTGGTGGTTGTTGCCCCCACCAAGGTGGTGGTTGTTGCCCCCACCACGGTGGTGGTTGTTGGCCCCACCACGGTGGTTGTTGGTGTGGAGGCGGCTGTTGGCCCCAGCCAAGAGCCGATGGTTGTGGTTGTGGGGGCTGTTGTTGTCCCCAACCATAAGTCGTTGGTTGACCCCAACCGGGGTAGGATGAGCGCCCTTCCTTTGCCGCGTTTTGAAGCAGTGGCTGCGGTGGTAGGTGTTGGTCCTGAGGCGATTGCTCATCGACCGGAGCACTATCTAGCGACAACGCGGGAGGGAATTCCTCCGCGTTCGGGTCGAGCGGTGCCGTTGCCATCGATCGAGTAACCATATTGCCCTGTCTTGGCACAGCTCCTCTTCCGTGTCCTATCGGTGGTGGCGTATGGTTCAGTGGCATTTCAGTTAAAGTTATTTTATTTGCTTCTATACTACCTATATATTATTTTAATGTAATTATTATTGTCACGTAATTTAATTTACCGTTACTATTTATGTAAAATTTTTTTTTTTTTTTTTTGTGTATATAGTATCAATAAAAAAAATTAAGTAAACGCAAGAAAAAAATTCACAAGCGATACAAGTTGTTGCTCTTTTTCGTAAAAAATTTTTTTTTTTTTTTTTTTTTTTTTTTTTTGCTTCCTGAATCTCTCAGACTCCTCCTCCCCACCACTCTCAGTACCTCTCATTCTCATCATAAACAAAACGTGCTAGTCCCAGAGACGAAAGGGAATTCCGTCGCCCAAGAGAAAATTTAAAGAAAAAAAATGTTGGGGATTAGTACGGATTCATTCCTCATCGATACTCCAGCCTATCCTATTCCTAGGTTTCGGGAAAGTAGAGTCATTTTACAGGCGTCAACGCCTACAAAATACGTTTCTCATGCTCCCTTGACCATCGGAACAGGATAAGCCAGGCATCGACGAGTTCCGAAATCCGACTTGTAATTAGAACGAGCTAAAAGAGGTCAGTGCCTACACACAAAGGTGGGAAGACGATCGAGGGACCCGGATTGGAGATCGGGAGTAAACTCCCGATTCCAATAATTCCAAGGAATCCCTTTTGTCGATTCGTCTTGCCCACGATGCAAAAGCATCTTTGGACAACCACAACGTAGGCACTGCCTGTTGGGGGATAGGTGGGGATAGGATATCCTACTCTACATGGATAGGGTACTCTACATGGATGGGATAAGGATTTAAGAGAAAAAAAAAAAAAAGAGCTAAAAAAAAAAATACAGCCGGAGTTTGTAAATCCCTGGGTGCGTGCAGCACCAAAGTGAAGATAGGACCTCAAGAGCTGTCAAACTCCGGCAGTGGGACCGATAATTGGACCTCAAGATGGAATGAGGTCCTAGGGTGACCGAAATCAACCCTAACGGTAAATTATTTGGCCCCACGTTGGGCGCCATTTGTAACGGGTCGTTTGCTTGAGCTGGGCTCAAACCGAGGACGGAGATCGAGGCTGGTCGTTCAGACCTGCCGTGACACCTAAGTGCCCATATCTCCTCAGAGATGACCGAGGTGCCGCGTGCTGGATAGCTAGCTCAGCTATCGGTAGTATGGGCTGGGTTTTCGTTCGGTCTCTCTGCCTCGTGATCACTACAAAAAAAAAATTCACGCGACTGCCCGAAGACCTAAATCAACGGATGTTCCTCAACAGATGTACACAGAAATAAAAATTTGGGCCGCGAAATCCCCCTAACGTCCCTGCCACTAGCACGGGAGCCCCCTGATGGCGATGGGGCTCCGCGCTCCCTCCCCGACCTTGGGTTGAGCCGCGCCATATTGCCCAACCCCCATAGCGAAAAGACGAGTTACACGACGAGAGTGGAGAAGTGAAGGAATCTCGAGGGATCAGGAAGCAAAAAAAAAATATTCTTTTTAGCGAGAATTCATTTCTACCATTTTATTTATTGTGTTTTCCTTTTGTATAAAAAAAAAATTCCAATTCAAATTCACAATGCTCCTACTGAATATTTTTCTGACATTTTTGAATTTGTCATATCTGTATGAGTTTGTTTTTTTTTTTTTTTTTTTTCTTTTATCCAACAACAAAAAAAAATAAATGTTTAGTGCTTACATCTACAAACTATTGCAATGTATCTCTATGTCAATTATTTGATTTAACAAAAAAAAGGTTCAAAATAAACACTACTTCGTTACAATGCAATCTCTGTTCTTCAAATCTTCTTGTCTTCGGATTATTTTTCTACCATGAAAATAGATTGGCTGTATTTGTGAGGACAAACTAGTATATTACACTGTCCGTCTTCCAAATCTTCTATAATATTATTTGCTGGATGCGATTCAAAAGTTTAATATTAGCCAATTTTTCTTGTATCCAAATGTTTTTGTTTTATTTTAAATTTTTTTTTTTTTTTTTTTATATTTAATTACTGCGAAATACATAAGGTGCTCACGTGAGAATGTTGGCTCATTGACGCCTCGATGACTGGGTTTTGATACTCAACATGACGATTCCCGTGGTAGTAAACCTTTGTTCGGATCGCCTAAACGGGACGATGAGTTCATATTTTCTTTTCTTCTATGACGACGTTGCATTGATTTATTGCGCCAAAGCAGTGTGATGGCGGGTTGCGGCCAAGGTCAACCGACCTTGCACGAGGATGTGGTTTTTGTGGGTATCATTAATGATGCGGCTGTTGCGGTCGACATGGACAAGAGCCTGCGACCGATGCGAGTTAGCACCAACAATCCGGTTGTGGATGACAATCACGAAAGGAGCGAGGGCATGCATAGGCCCAACTAAGCGACAGAGGTTCGCCGCAACCGTTTACTCAAACGCGGGGTGGCTAAGATGGCAAGGGACGGGGACGGTGAATGCCTAAATGCTTCATGGGCCTAACAATGGGCCACCATACACAGCACACAAGACCGTAACTCGGAAAAGCACTTCGTTCACTTTGTCCGGGCCGTTTCAAGGAAGGGGGACGTGAAGTTACCGACTTCCACAATTCGTTCACACACCTGCGCCTTGGGGTGACATTTTGACTCCTTTTATTTTATTCTTTTTTTTTTTGTTTTATTATTTGAGTTAAGTAGCGTATCACTGGGGCTCGGCGTATACTACCCACCGGAGAGGTTGCTGTCACGCGGATGACCCAAATTAGGGGCGCGGGCTAAGGGCGGAACGACCACAACACTCAATCGCTGCTGGTGTGGCGATTAACCTCACTTCTGCGGAAAACACTGAAGGCTGGCATCACACAAACAAGGAGGCGTTGGCCTCTCGGGACAGGTAAAAGCCAACAAGGATTTCGTCCTTCTCCCAAGGACCTCCGTGCAAGAACACAAGTCCGGCGGATTTGGACGGATGACAACTACGTGCAAGGGACAAGGAGATCGCACCAAAGACAACGTGCGGAAGCACTCGAACCGAAGCAACTGTCCACCGGCAGATAAAGATACACGCCCGAAAACGAGATCAAAATGCACTCTAAATCGCCAATTGATGCAGCTCATGTAACGTTCACGACTTGCTCGGTGGTATTATCACTTCCCAAATTTCACCGAATCCTAAGCGCGTGTCGATCGCTGGTGTATCTCTCTCGGGAAGTTCCTTAACCTCACTTTTCATGGTGTCCATCCAAAGAAGAGGTTCTGTTTTCCTCACTGGACCCGCACACACGTTCCATGTACGCTTAATCGGACACGAGTTCTCCGAGGTTGCCCGGCACTTCGCAAAAGTAGCTGCCAAGTCGCGTTCAAAATTTTCTTGCGACCGAAAAGCATCGAGGGGCAACACTGTCGGCACGCGGGTCAGGGGCAGTCACCGCACTTCCCACTCACTCTTTCATTCTTTTCCAATTTTCGCCCATCCGAGACGAGCGCCGTCCATTTTGTCGTGCACTCAAGGGAATCGGGGCTGGGGGGGAATTTGAGCCACTAGCGGAAGATTTTACCGGTTCGGTACGGATCCCCAATTTTTCACACGCGCGATTCGCCCAGAACGCAGGAGCACCGCGACAGACCGAATGGGGCACCCACAGCACTTGATCGAACGAGCTCCAAAAATCGGGTCCGGTTCGTCCAATTTCCCGCAAACCACGACGAACTACGCGGCCGTAATTTTCTTATTTTTTTTTTTTTTTTTATTTCTTTTCCGGGTGGACGGATTCTCTTCGTGCGACGACCTGTCTTCGCCTTCTTCCGACAACCTACCCCCTCCTCCCCCTTCGCCTTTTTTTCTGTCAAATGTCAATCTCAATCCTATTCAGCATCCCATATGGCTGCTGCGACTGGTATAATGGTTGCGTTCACCAGACACCGATCGGAATCGCCCGGATCGGTGTTTGGTGGACGTTTAGGTTGGGTTGGTGCAAACAATTGCAGGTATGTCGGGCGAAGAATTTCGCTCGACTCACCTGCAACTGAATGCACCGCCAGGGACCGGTCGAGCTAGTCCTTAGGCACTCGTTACACCTGAATAGATTAACCGAACATATAGACGGCACATGGATCGCGATATTTCATTAACACAGGGGAATTTCGAATTATGCATACTCATGCCGTTATTCAGAATATCTCTCTCTATCAAGATGATTTCTGGAAGTTGAAGTAATATTCTGTGTCTATGTTGTACACAGCTGTGTGTATAGTTTTTTGAATTTGTAAAAAGCATTTTGAATTGATGATGGATTACCTCACCTGGCGCGGGCCACTGCGCGTCAAATGGAATAGACGCATCAACTTACTAATGCTTTCCTTCTTTCCGCTGAATACACAAATTGAAAAGTATCTCAAAGGACTTTGAGGGTGGGTTTAATAACATCCGGACTGATGTCTTTCAGAAGTCAATTACCGAGCTTGGGGTGGAGATTTGTTTTAGTAGCTGGATAGTAGCGTTGCTAAAAAGCGGAATGATTCAATCTTAACTGGGAGGATGTCAGGCTACCAAATATGTACGCAGGGGAACCCCCCAAGGTGGGGTGATGTTTCCCTTGCTATGGATTATAGCGATGGAAGGACCTCTAAAAAGGCTAGAGGCATCAGGAGCCAAGATAATCGTATACACAGACGATGTGGTAATTCTGTTTTCGGGAAAGTTCCTATCCGTGATGAGCGAAATCGTGAATGGAGCTTTGCGTATAGTAAACACTTGGACTATAGAGTGCGGACTTAATGTGAACCCAAACAAAACTGAGCTAGTTCTCTCTACCCCGAATTGCTAAATTACACATTTTAGGTTATGTATTCTCACAACACATTTTCACGTATTTTCACGCTACAAAGAATTTGCAATTAGGACCCTGTGCGGTGAAATCATGAACCATTGTACAAATTTTCAGGTCATTCTGTTCGGCGACTTAAGCGTTCGTACATACACACATTCACTTTTATACAGTGGTGGCCAAATAAAAGTTAACACTGTGAAAAAAAGCAAAATTTCTTTAAAAAAAACTCTTTTTATGGGTCTTATAACCAAAATTTACCTGGAAAATTCCACACGCGGGGTTAATTATCTGTCGGTTTGTTCAGGTTCCGCTTCTGTCAGTCGTTTATTGTAGTTTAGCCGTTGACGAGTAAACATGGCACCACAGTTGGATAGTGAAAAAAAAATGATTATTGTTGCGTTAAGCAACGAAGGGCTTTCCACTAGGGCTATATCCAGAAGAATTGGCTGTAGCCACGTGGCTGTGTCCAAAATTTTGAAAAAAAAAACGCGAAAGGATCTCTCCAGCGGAAACCAGGAACAGGACTTGGCAGCAAAAAGACGACCGCGAGAGATGACCGACATCTTAAAAGCATAAGCCTAAGTGACCGAAAAAACCGCTAGAGAAGTCAATATGGACTTCCAGGAAGCAACTGGAACAATAATTAGCGACAGAACTGTCAGAAGAAGGCTACAGTTATGTGGACTTTCAGCTCGGCGACCCCGAAAGAACCCAACTTTAACGGCTAAAATGAGGACAGCGAGGCTAAATTTCGCCAAATCTCACCGAAATTGGTCGGAAACTGACTGGAAGAGAGCACTCTTTACCGACGAATCAAAATGCAACCTGAACCAATCGAATGGATTGCAGTATGTACGTCGCAGAATCGGAGAGGAACTCCAATAAAGACAGTGTAGTGACTCGAAACAAGTTCCCTCCGAGTTACATGGTTTGGGGTTACATTTCCTATTTTGGCACCGGGGATTTGGTGTTTTTAGAAGGATCAATGAATGCGATCAGTTACATCAGCGTGATTGACAACCATTTGATCCCGTCGATGGATAGGCTCTTCCCAGTCATTTACGACCCGATTTTTCAAGATAACTCTGCGCCATCCTCCGTGGTTCAGGTTGCATTTTGATTTGTCGGTAAAGAGTGCTCTCTTCCAGTCAGTTTCCGACCAATTTCGGTGAAATTTGGCGAAATTCAGCCTCGCTGTCGTCATTTTAGCCGTTAAAGTTCTGTTTTTTCGGGGTCGCCGAGCTGAAAGTCCACATAACTGTAGCCTTCTTCTGACAGTTCTGTCGCTAATTATTGTTCCAGTTGCTTCCTGGAAGTCCATGTTGACTTCTCTAGCGGTTTTTTTCGATCACTTAGGCTTATGCTTTTAAGATGTCGGTCATCTCTCGCGGTCGCCTTTTTGTTGCCAAGTCCTGTTCCTGGTTTCCGCTGGAGAGATCCTTTCGCGTTTTTTTTTTTTCAAAATTTTGGACACAGCCACGTGGCTACAACCAATTCTTCTGGATATAGCCCTAGTGGAAAGCCCTTCGTTGCTTAACGCAACAATAATCATTTTTTTTCACTATCCAACTGTGGTGCCATGTTTACTCGTCAACGGCTAAACTACAATAAACGACTGACAGAAGCGGAACCTGAACAAACCGACAGATAATTAACCCCGCATGGAATTTTCCAGGTAAATTTTGGTTATAAGACCCATAAAAATAGTTTTTTTTTTAGGAAATTTCGTTTTTTTTTTTCACAGTGTTAACTTTTATTTGGCCACCACTGTAGATACACGTAGTCGTGCCATAAGATCTGTGAATATTCAAGTGTTATAGGACTAACGCTCGCGAGCGGGTTTGTTTACAAAACATAGAGTGGACCCTGTGTTGCAAAATATTTCTCAGTTTGGGTCGTTTCATCGCGGAGTTAACATGAAGTGGAGCGTGAAGGAAAATCGTATCGCTGTGATCGCGCTGCACAAGTGCAACAAATCGCCAGTAGACATTTTCAATCTGCTAAAACTTTTGAAAATTTCTCAAAAGTTTGCTTACAGGTGCATCAAACGGTTCGACCGACAGAGCTAGAACTGGCCGCTCGCGCACCTCGAGGACGCCAGCAGCTGTGAGAGCCGTAGCTGCGCGGATTCATCGAAACCCTCTTCGAATACAGAAAACCGTAGCCCGGGAGATGAAAATCTCAAAAAGGACGATGTCCGCATTATCAAACAGAACCTGAAATTTGGGACTTACAGAAGAACCACAGGACAGCTGCTGACACCAGCTTTGAAAAGGATACGAGCCACAATAGTGAAGGCGGTACGCGAACGGGGGACACAGGAAAATCCTCTTCAGTGATGAACAAATTCAAAATTCAATGAAAAACTCAAATGGCAAAATGACAGAATTTACGCTCACAGTTCTCTTGACGAAAAAAAATCGAAGGGTCCAGAGAGGCCACTATCATGCTGCAGTCATGGTCCGGTGGGACGTTGCGTACGACGGTGTCAACCAACTTCATTTTTGTGAACAAGGGGTGAAAACCAAAGCAGCGAACTATCAGAGCGATATTTTGGTAAAGGTACTAGTGAAATCATTAAACGACACTCTGTTTAATTGGCAAGACTGGTCGTTTCAGCAATCCTCAGCACCAGCATACAAAGCTAAAACGAACCACAGGTGGTGTGCCAACAATCTTCCCGACCTTATAGCCGCTGGGGATTGGCCTTCTGAAAGCCCCTATCTCAATCCGCTGGACTACCGCACGTGGAACTACTCAGAGGAGAGGGCCTGCAGCAAACCTTACAGAAATATCGGGTCGCTTAAGGCCGATTTGATAAAAACAGAAGCTTCTATCCTCAAGAAGTGGTGCGTGCAGCGATTGACGAGTGGTGTGAACGGCTGATGAATTGTGTAAAAGCCAAGGGTGGTCATTTCGAGTAACATGTATGATAGTTTTTTTGTTCCTTTGTGAATGAAGAAAAAGTGCCGATAAAAGATTTTGTTTACTTTAACGTTTTAGTTTAATTGAACCCATTTGAAGAAAGGACAGAACTTATGGTACCAATATGTAGGTAGATTATTGCCTGTATCTGTTATATGTTCGTACTTCCAACATACCTGCCAAGTTAACACCTTTTCCTGCACTTTGCGCCCGATAGAACCGTACATAGATCCTTTTCTCCCACTATTTTCTGGTGGTCCTGGATTTGCCTGATACTTTCCTAACCCACACCTGCTGAATGAATACTACTCGAACCCACTGGTCTATGGGTATATTAAATACATACGTATGTGCATTACTATTTCATTCTCCGGAATGCCACCCCTACCCCCGAACCATTTCGTCCAAAAAGGAGTAATTTACCTACTGAATACAAACTCGAGCAACATCTGAGAAGTGAATCCCAAGCTCTAAAAGCAATTACAACTGGTAATTAAGGGAAAGTTCTCTGCAGGGATATGACTGAACTGTGAGTGACGAAGCTTGCATGTTCTCGGACCTTTTCATGTATATTTTCAAAATATGGCTAATATGGACAATACGGAGGATATGGAGGACGATGTTAGTTCACTGGCTCTTAGCACGTCATCCGTTGGTTTTCTTTTCATTTCGTCGTCGGTTCCTTTTTATTGATTTCTTGGTGGAGAGTAGGATCTCAAAGTAGTCGTTCACTTTCCTATCTACGAGTATATAAGATTTTTAATGTGAATAGTTGAAGCCTAATGGGTTCTGAGATTTCAGTATTGTTTTTCGGTATTATCGGTACTCCCAGGTTCTCATTTCAGTGCTGGTACTATGATTTTCTTCAGTGCCGATAATGGGGAAAACTACTTCTGGTACCGATACCGAAAAAACCGGTTCTCGTAGATTTTGGTACCGATACAGCTAGCCTCTAGTTCCCCTAATACGCCATACTCATTTGCCCTAACCCCTATTGGGGCATATCGCGTCAACTATTCCAGCTTAGCTGACGTTTCGCTGGCATAAACCAGTTTCGGACGATGCACGTTGCCAGCGTACACCTCTTGCTCCCGTTTAGCCGGCTAACTGCAATAAGTCGAGAGATGTTGTGGCTTATTATTACGCCCGCAACACAGGGGGAAGACAACACAAACATCCATTGCCACGAACGTGGACGAGACTTGAACCCGTAACGATCGTAGTCAGGCTTGATATTAACGCCTCTACGCTTCTCTACCGCCCTTCACTTTTGTTAAGTTACTATCACGGTCGTGTTTTTCGACAGTGATACATCGCATTTAAATAGTTTACTTTTATTTTTCGAGTGTCTACACAATAAACGATAAAACGAAAGGAAATAGTGAGGGAAATATGATATTAAAGCAAATTGACGGTATGTGATCAGATCGCTTCCAACTCCTCGCCAATTTGCCCGAAAACGGTGAATTTTTCCAATCTACCAAGCTGATCGCAAAAAAGGTAAAATGCCCGCCAATAGTGCTGCCCTCCCTACAGCGATCCAATGCAAATGACATGATATCTGAACTAGGCATCAGTGATTAATCTGTTCAGTACACATCCACGGGACTAAAACTTCTTATTGGTAAAAGCGGAGACTACGAGAAAACTTCGAAGGTTTTTATATGTAGATAAAAATGTGGACTTCTTTACCTATAGAAGGTCTGACAAAAGGCCGTTTAAAATTGTTGTTTCTGACTACAACGACGTAGAATGCAAAGATTTTGCGCAAATATTGAAAAATGACCACAACATTAGCTGCCTTGATGTGAAAACATTCCTCCAACAAGGCGTAAATTTGACACTAAAGCTTCCCAGCAAAAAACCGTTCCCTCCGATTACTCGTACTACCCAAAATAGCTACGCTAATTAGCGATCCTGGCGTTCCCATCATTTTTACTCAGCCCATAGAGATCTATAAAATTTGAGCTATGATCATGGCACGGGGGCTGCAATTTTCATAATTAGGTAACCTAGGTACGTACCCAACGTAGATAGCTTTCCGGGGGCTACGATGTTCATGATTTAGGTAACCCAAGCACGTACTCAACTTAGTTAACCCCTTTTTATGCAGGGAAAGTGTTGCTTATAAAAACATTTTTCGGAAGCCATTATATATAAGTCTTGATGGCGTATGTGGTAGCGCGATGGGCTCGGAAGCATAACGACCCGAGGTCGAGTCTCGGTCGGACATGCAAACACAAAAATTTGATTTACGAGGGCGGTCCCATAAGTACTTAGCCTACAAAAGAAAAACGAAAATTTTGGAAAAGTGGCAATTTATTTCTCCACATAGTCTCCTTTTCGCTCGATACACTTGACCCAGCGATGCTCCAACTTCTTTAGCCCGTCTGAAAAATACGTTTTCTCGAGGTCTGCAAAGCAGGCCTCCGTGGCGGCGATGACCTCCTCATTCAACTCAAATTTCTGCCCGGCGAGTGACTTTTTCAAGTTTGGAAACAAAGAGAAGTCGCCTGGGGCCAAATCCGGAGAATACGGTGGATGGGGCAGCAGTTCGTAGCCCAATTCGACCAATTTGGCCGTGGTGGAAGAGCACTTTTTTCTTCGCCAAATGGGGTCGTTTTTTCTGCAATTTGGCGTCGAATCGGCCCAATAATTCGGCATAGTAGAGCCCTGTGACCGTTTTGCCCTTCTCCATCTTGTGAATCCCAGAAAACAGTGGCCATCCCCTTTTCGGTCGATAGGACAGTGTTCGCCTTCTTCGGAGTACGTTCGCTGGGTGAAGTCCACTGTGTTTCGACTGTTCCTTGATCTCTGGTGTGTACCAGTGGATCTATGTTTTGTCGACGGTCACGAAACGACGCAGAAACTCCTTCGGATTGCGCTTAAACAGCGTCAAACACTGCTCTGAAGTGGTGTCACGGTTGCGCTTGTTGTCCGGAGTGAGCAAACGCCACGCCCATCGCGCCGACAGCTTTCTCATGCTCAAATTTCATGCAGGATATGACCCACGCGGTCTTTTGATGCCTACTGTCTCAGCTATCTCGTGCACCTTCAATCGGCGGTATGTCAATACGAGATCGTGGATTTTTGTCACGTTATCCTCCGTGGTAGCCGTTTTCGGGGCACCTGGGCGTGGCTCATCAAAAACCGACGTGCGACCACGTTGAAACTCGGTAAACCAATTTTTGACGGTCGCCATCGAAGGAGAAAAGTCACCGTATACAGCATCCAAGCGCTCTTTGATTTCGCTGCGCGATTTCCCTTCCAAAAACAAGAATCGAATCACCGACCGATATAGCTCTTTTTCCATTTTTCTAAAATCCGCGGACACGCCTGCTTCCGCACGCAGTCAAAACAAAAACTACGAGTCCGATTCGGCTGAAATTTTGACAGTAGCCATCTACGAGAATGTAGTACACGATAGTAAATTTCTCTTGCGATAGTGGCACCATTGGGCGGTGAGGCTAAGTACTTATCGGACCGCCCTCGTATATTTAATCAAGTACTATTCGATGATATCCATTAGATTAGAACCATTTGCAAAGGACTTTGCTTTTTTGGTCGTTGGCTCTTAAACTACAATATCCACATCATTTCATGGTTTGTGAGGAGCCTATGTCTGGCTTTTTTAGTTTTGACTACGGCGCCCGCTGATGTAGGCCTTCAGAATGAAAGTCACCCGCACTTACCTCCAGGATTTGGGGACGTGGTTCAGTGCTATAGAATTTGTAAAAATGGCCACCAGCCACGGGGTGATCACATCACGCAGCTGTTGAACCATAACGGGGATTATGCCGTCAAGCCTCGGAGATCTGTATGGCGAGAAGTTGTCAATGGCCCGCATAATTCTCTCTGCCGTGATTACCGATGCGATTTCTTCCCTTGAAGAGCTTTGCTCACCGGGCTCTTTTACGTCCCCGTGTGGTTATGAGAAGTTCGAGGGTTTCAGCTGAAGATCTAATCCAATCACCGTCCGGTGTTTTGATGAACGACGGACAGCTGTGGCCCTTGGATAGAATCTTATGTAGTCTTGCTGAGGCCCCCGTCCCTTCAGTTGATTGCCAAGAGTCCCTCCAAGAGTCCCGCTTAGCGGTCTTGATGGCTTTCTTGTATATTCTCAGGCAGTCTTTGTACGGTTGCTAGAACTTATGTTTATAGTAGATACTGAAAATCTCTTCGTTCGACCACGGGGGAAGGGCTTTGATTTGCTACCAAGCATCGTCTTATACACGGCGTATGCTGTTTCACCTTGGAGTTAGGTTATGTATCTAGGAGATACTGGTATCCGCTTAACAAAACTTTACGCTTGAAAAACGATATGTATCTACCATTGGTTCCCTATTTTGTACTCATTTAGAAAATGAGCTGAAATTCAAGGAAGACTCCACTTCAAACTACACTTCACCTCTCCTATCCCTTTTTGTTCCAATCAATTTAAAATAACTAACAATCTGTTAACGGAACCCCATAACATTAAAAAAACGACTCTCCATTTCAATCACCATAAACCCAAAAAGAAGGGTTACACACCCACGTCATAGGAAAAAAAATCGACCGGATATTATGGCATCCTTTCAAAGTCTTGGATTCTCACGAAAAAGGGTATCAAACGGTAGGCCCAACATCATTTTCATCAATAGAAAGAGTTTAATTATGACCATGATAATTGGCCTCACTTCCGATAGTATCTAATTGAGAGAAACGCATTTTGTGAACCGCATGCATGACACGGTTCCGTAAATAAGTGTTTTGAACAAACAGGCATCCCTTGGAGGAGGAATTAGAGCAGTATCAAAGAAACCGCTTCGAATGGAGGGCGTGCGCTAGGCAATATTATTGTAGATGACCTGACCCTATCTGAAATGATCGCAGGTGGTGAAAAGATAATAATCATTACCGAGAATTGGGACATTTGACTGGCCCAATTTGATAATAATATAGAGTCGAAATATTTCACAGGCAATCTTTTGGCCAAAATTAGCTAAATTAGCGGACGCACGAGAGCTCTACCGCCTGTTGTCCACGGGCACTAAATGGAATAGTAGGGATTTTGACGAATTCCTATAGACCTAGAGCCAACGACCAAAAAAGCAAAGTAATTTGCAAATGGTTCTAATGAATATCATCGAATAGTACTGGATTAGATATACAAGGAAAAGTTTGTGTGCCTACCGGAGCGTGATTCTAACAGATAGAGAATTTGTCGCTTAGGTATCTTTTTCTTGAAGAATAAGATTTCACTCTGAAGTCCTATTTTTGGTCGCGCTGTCGAAATTTGATCATCTTTGAGGTTTACATTTGTGCTTCATGGATTAGGCAAAATGCGCCGCTAACCCTAGCAGGAGGCACCTGTATGACAATAGTTGCAGGCCGAGGATTGGTTAGAATGGATTGGATAGCCGAGCTAGCTACTCATCGCACATCAAACCTGTCACTTACTACGGAGGTTTTGGCAGTCAGGTGTCCGGGACGGTGCGCACGACCATATCATTAGCGTCAGACCTCACTTAGACTTGTATTTGTTATCAAAAGTAAACAATCCATCTACATATAACCGGTACAGATGGCTGATGGAGTTGTTGACGCGGTACGCCCAACAAGCTGTTAAGACAAACTGGTCTAAGGTTCCTTAAGACGATCTCAAGTTTATTTTTTAACATCAGTGATACTTATAACAACAAAAATATCGAAAAATGTCCGAAAAGGCCCAAAATAGCCGGCGCCCAATATGAGATCAGTGTGATTTTATCTAGTTAATAAAATCAAAACGGTCTAGGTGCTCAGTACCCTTGGCGCTAAAAGCGAAAGCGTTTAAGAACTTAAAGCTACCGTACGGGTTTAATCCCATGAAGTAGTGAAAATTTACCATTGCAAATAGTCGATAAATTATGACAAAAGCTCGAAAATATTGGGCGCCCAATGTGGGGTCAGTGTGATTTTATCTAGTCATTGAATCTGAAATAGTATTCGAACAAGTACGCGGTCCGTTGTGATACCACTAAAATGGACTCGACAGAGAGCCCTTCCGACCAATACTTAGTCCGCGAACCATCCGGAGCGAACAATGAACCTTTGAATCTGACCCGCACTCACCTCCTTCAAGTCGTCCAGATCGGTGAAGTAATGAGAGCCAAGGGTGTCTTTCCTACTACCTGCAAGAGCAGGGCAGGTGCAGAGCAAATGAAATGAACACTCCTCCTCATCCTCGTCTCCACAGCTTCTACAGTAATCATTGTACGGTATTCGAAGTCGCCTGGCATGCCCCACGACACTGCTGATTCGCTTTCTATCCAGCGAAAATAACCCCAAAGAGCAACTAGGATTCAGCCTAGGCCATATTTGCTTGGCTACGCGACATGTGTTACCGGTACTCCACCTGATGTTAGCCCTCGTCGTCGCCTCAGCCTTTAAGGCCAATTTGCAAGTTGCTAGAGGCATGCCAACGTTTCGAAAACTACCACTGGTCTCACTAGTAGTACCCTCGCGAGCCAGTGCATCAGCCCTACAGTTGCCGTCAAAGCCACTGTGACCTGGAATCCAACAGAGAGTAATGTTGAGAGAGCTTCCCATCAGTAGAATTAAGGCACGACATTCTGCAAGTATCTTCGAGTGAGTCACAGTAGAATCCAGCGATTTAATCACCGATTGACTATCTATATAAATACAATAATTACATCACTAGCTGAAATTACATTACGCCCCAGCCATGATATAGCCTCGTAGATAGCCGTAACCTCCGCCTGGAACACACTACAGTAATCAGGGAGGCGGAAGGACAGTCTGATCTTCAATCTCTCCGAATAAACACCAGCCCCGACGCCATCATCGCTCTTGGAGCCGTCGGTATGGATGCTTATGGCATCAAATTCTTAAGCGGTGCTAGCCGCCCACTCCTCACGAGAGGGGATCAGGGAGTCAAAATTCCTTTCAAACTCAAGTTTCGACACGGTATAGTCCGTGGTTTCAGGAACGTCCAAGCTGTTCAGAATGGCCGAGTGCCCGGTGGTGGATGTGGTCCAGTGACTTGTTTCACGAAGGCGAATGGCCACTCCAGCAGCAATCTGTTCGGTAAGAATGTCTAAGGGAGCGCCAGGTTCAGCAGAGCTTCAAGGGCCGCAGTGGGTGTTGTTTTTAGAGCTCCCGTGATGGCGACACAAGCCAGCCTTTGAACTTTCTCCAACAAGCCTCTGTAAGATGCGACTCTAAGCGCCGTCCACCAGGCCACTATCCCATACATAAGAATAAGACGCACCACCGACACAGAGACAGAAAACCACTCTCGGCTGCAGTTCCCATTTCCTATCGATCGCCTTTTTGCATGAGTACAATGCAACAGTGGCCTTTTTAACTCGCTCCTGAATGTTAGGCTTCCAGCATAATTTTTTATCCAGGATGAGCCCCAGAAATTTAGCTTTGTCCGTGAGAACAAGCCTTATGCCCTCCATTAACGGTGGTTCGAGCGAAGGAACCCTATATCTCCTGGTGAACAGAACAAGTTCCATTTTGGTCGGATTCACTCTAACCCCAACCTCACTCGCCTGCCTCACCAGAACATATAGGGACCTCTGCATTAGGTCACTGAGAACATAGGGGAACTTACCTGAGATAGCGATCGCGATGTCATCAGCATAAGCAGTTGGTTTACAGCCCGGCCCCCTCCATTGGCTTAACCGCTAGTGGGGCATAGCGCGTCAACTGTTCCATGTCGCTCAGTTGACGTTTCGTTGGCATAAACTGGTTTCGGAGAATGCGGTTGCCAGCACGCACCTCCTGCACACCCGTGGCCACGAACGCCGTCGTGGACGGGATTCAAACCCGGAACGCCGGTAGTCAAACATGAGACTGATGCCTCAACACACTGCGCTACCGGTTGCCCCGGTCGTTAGCTCTTAATTGACAAAATTAACTCTCAAATCCGGCTTTCCTCTTGGGGCCATTTCGGAGTCGGCGTCCTAGGCGACCGCTTGCTTCGCCTTTGCCTTTGACCGAAACAATACGCTTCGCCCGGTCAAATAGGAATGTTCCAAAAATAAATATGTATTCATACGGATAACTCATTTCCGATGAAATTCAATAGGCTTATTTTGAGAAGTATTAAGAACTACTCATTTTGAGTAATGTTAGTCCGCCATGGCAGTTTCCTGTAGTATCTCCCAGACAACTATTTGTTGGTATAAGGGATGATACTGCCTTAATTGAAATACTACATATACTTTCGTAGTATGCATCCAAAATACCTGAGCTCTAATTTATTCTGTTTTTTGTTTCGTTATCCATTCATGATCCCATAAAGCGAAATTCCTGGAGTCTCAAATTTCATCAGAATTCCTTTGCATTCCCCATCAAATAATGTGTTTGTGTATCCACCAAAGAGCGACCACGTACTCTCGTACCCTCTACACATAGCGTCCCGTTCATGCAAACCGATCAATTTCAAACTACGTATACGAAAGGCTGATTAAGCCGCATGATAACCGTTTGATTTATTTCCCATTTCGAGTGGATAAATTAAATTATGTTAATACTGACCACTTCACCGCTCCGCCATTGAGTGTGCGACCCACATCCCGTGTCCATACTCCCAGCGAGCCAGCCGGTCAGCTCCACCTTCGTCATCATCGTTTTAGTTAGTAGTAGAATCGCGCAATGTTGAGCTGAGCCTGCCTGCTGTTGTCGGGTGAGGGTAAGTGGGGCAGTAGCTCTTTTTGGTTTGTTTTTTGCTTTTTTAACCCCTTCAGCTCCAGCTCTCTGGTTTAGTTTTTTCTTTATTTTTATTTGATAGCCTTACGATTGGCAGGCGAAATAGATGCGGCGATACGTCGATATGTTGCGATGCGACCGACGGCTACGCCAATATGCGGTGCAGATAACTATACCGCGGATAAATAAATAAAAAAAATCTGAAATTTGTATATTTATTCGGAATAGTAATCGAAAATAAGAAAAACAAAAGAAGGAGCGAGGAAAATTGATGGGATAAATAATAGTGTCCGAGTGCGTTGGCCAAAAAGGAAATTACGAGTACATATGAACTTGGCTTACGTAACAGGAAACGTTGCTACGATGGAATTGATGGAGGAGAAGGAATATAATTTATTTTTAATCTGAATTCAATGCGATGCATTTGTGTGTATGTGTATAAATAAACTCAACGAAATTCAATTAAAGGCGGTTGATTTTTTCTTGCGAAACTATGTTTTTTATATAACTGTACGTTGTTTTTACTATTTTCCTTTCGGTGTTGACTTCGCATTGTGTTTTCTACTTACGAAATAAAACAACCGTTAGGTTTGCTAATAGGATCAATAAATTTGTTGTTTTGGTGCTTGTTTGGGCACGAAATTCAATTAAAGGCAGTCGTTTCTAAACTATTAGAGAAGTATGTTTACTGGCCAAACCAATTTTTTCTAGTTTCAATTAATTAGATTTTTTAGTTATCGACAATTTTACTGCGGCTTTATTTTTCATTTAATAATAATGGGAACTCTCGTCAACTTATCATTGGCGGTACCCTGTTCAAGCACAAACGCTGCCACTTAAAAGCCTTCACCTCTCCGGATGGCAGAACAGAAAACCAGATTGACCATATAGCCGTCTCCAAGACATGGAGGAATTGTTTTTTGGACGTCAGGTCGAAGCGTTGTTGGCAGCGACCACTATTGAAGCGCAGCAGGAGACCATTCATTAGCGACTCTACTTGGTCTCTAATCTCAGCACGCAAGAGAGTTAAGGAACAGACTAACTCAGCTGCTGACGGCTCAGTCAAAGACCAACTCAGAGCTGAATACCGTTCACTACAGAAAGGCGTGCAAAGAAGCTTAAGACGGGACAAGCGAAATTATATCAACGCATTTGCGGAAAAGGCAGAGGAAGCGACTTACCGCGGTGACAGTGGAACCGTTTACAAACTTATTAAGCCATTAACTGGCAAATCTTTTGCAACTGAACATCCCGTGAAAGATAAAGACGGATCCCTATTGGTCACTGATGAAGACCAACTGCGACGGTGGAGAGATCACTTCATTGAGGTCCTCAACAACACCTTTGGACATTTGAACTCATCTGCACTAGAAGTAGAAAATATTCCGCAGATAGCCAGAGCTGATACCAGCCCACCATCTACTAAACAGGAATTAACTGTGGCTATTAAATTGATGGAAGCGGGTGAAACCCCGGGGATAGATGAAATTCCGGTGGAACTCTTTAAGGCGGATATCAACGCTACTGCGGATATTCTTCTCCCCCTTATCCAAGAGTGTTGGGAAACCGAAACTCTCCCTAAAGAATGGAAGAAGGGCGTCATTATTAAGATCCCGAAGAAAGGTAACCTGAAGGATTGTAATAATTGGCGTGGAATTTGCCTCCTCCCCGCAGTCTCCAAACTGATGGCAAAAATAGTCTTAAACCGGATCAAGCAAACAGTTGACCTGTGAGCCACTGAACGATGAACAGGCTGGTTTTCGCCCTCTTTTTATGTAGCGACCACATCAACACCCTGCGAATTATTATTGAGCAATCTGCAGAGTGGAGATCCCCATTACATCTCATGTTCATCGATTTCGAGAAGGCGTTTGACAGCGTTGACCGGGAATACATCTGGAAGGCTTTACATAGGAAAGGTATACCAGATAAAATCATATCCATCATCAAGGAGTCCAATGTCACGTCCTACACAAGGGTAAGCTCTCAGATCCCTTCGAGGTACATAGCGGAGTAAGACAGGCTGCATTTTGTCACCTATACTGTTTTTGATTGCCATTAACGACGTACTTTGCAGTGCGCTTCATGAACACCGGAGCAAAGGTATCAGATGGAACCTGTTTGAATACCTTCAACACCTGGATTACTCTGACGATATTTGTCTTCTTTTAAATATATCGGATCATCTAGTTCAAATGACGGATGCCCTACACCGCGAGAGTGGCGATGCGGGGCTTAAAATCAATGCTGCCAAAACTAGTACTTGGGCTTGGATCCAGGAAGACAGCGGAATTTGTGTTTCGGGGCAGACGGTGGAAAAAGTGGACAATTTTTGCTACCTCGGAATCGTAGTTACAGCAGATGGTGGAGCGGATGCTGATGTACTGTCTCGCATCAATAAGGCTCGGGCAGCTTTTTCCAGTTTGACTCCTTTCTGGCACAGCAACAACATCTCCAGAAGTACCAAACTCAGGATCTTCGAAACCAATGTAAAATCTGTGCTTCTTTATGGCTGTTCAACTTGGAAGGTGACCAGGGCGATAACAACTAAATTGCAAACTTTCGTGAAATAGTGTCTACGGCGCATCCTACACATACGCTGGCCGGAGGTCATTTCTAACGATGACCTCCTGTTCATTACTGGCCAGGACAGGATAGACACCTCCATAAAAAGGCGAAAGTGGCAATGGATAGGTCACACACTTCGAAAAGGGCCGGAAAACATTGCTAAACAGGCCCTCGATTGGAACCCACAGGGAACCGATGCAAGCCGCCGCGTTGGACGACCTAGAAACACCTGGACAAGATCGGTTGAGGTCGAGGGTACAGAGTTATTATATTCTGGGGGATAGCCGAAGCAGACCACTAACGTTTGGGTCCTGTTTCGCCCCCTCCCGGTCATCAGTGGCTTCCAGATGTCGACTGATAGTTGTCGACCTCTTTCTTCATCACTGAGTCCCGTGTTATTGCTAGCATTTGTTTAAGGCTGACTTCACTCAGCACACTTATCGTGTGCTTGCCTGAGATCCTCAACCTCGTGCTAACCAGTGCTGGACATTCGCACACAATGTGTGCTGCCGTCTTGGCCTCCTCCAGGCATAGTCTGCAAACGTCATCTTCCCCGATTTTCATCTTGGCCAGATGAGCCTTAAAATTACCATGCCCTGTGACCAAGGCAGTTATCCAGCTTAGGGTACTCCGTTTATAACTGAGTACCTTTCTCGCTTCCCTGCCTAAAGGGCTGGTCATTGCATTCCGAGCTTGTTTGCAAGTGACTAGCTCCTGCCATCTTTGTTGATGCATGGAGTACATCCACTCCCCAACCTTCGTTCCAATCATGCCGTTCTCCAGAGCAGCTCTGGGGCCAATGAAAGTTGCCGCAGATCCCTGTTTTGCTAGGGCATCCGCCGCCTCATTTCCTGTTGTACCTATGTATCCTTTTACCCACATCAGCGTAACCTCATTTTCTGAGGCACACGTTTTGAGCTTCCGGACACACTCTAGTACCAATTTAGAGTTTATGTTCGTCTGCTGCATGCGTCTGATCACCGATTGGTTGTCCAGTGCAATAAGGATTTTCTTACCCCGCACCTGACCTTCAAGCAGGTGGTCCAACGCATGTATATACCGGCTTAGTATGCATCTGTAGATTAGTTTGACAATGCATCATGCATTTATGTGGCCACTCAAAACACGGTCGACTAAAGTTTGCGCCTTTATGGGACAAATGCTATTTGGACCCAAACTGACCCTCTATTTTAATTTCTCGGAGCTTATGGATAAGTATATGTGCCGTGAGGGGGGCGCGCATTGATTGATTGCTATTTGGATGATCATTCTAATCGAGTCTCCAATGTAGCAAATAAATTGATGTAAATTTAACTCAAACACATTACGTTGTGATAACAGAAATTGCTTTTTAAACTATTTGATTTTTCCATATCAAAAACAATACACTCGCGGGCCGGATGAAAACCAGAGGCGCGCCGGAGTATGTCGACCCCTGCTCTAAATCGTAGAACGGTGACCGAACGAACACGGCCACCGAGCGCACAGCGCATCCTTTGCGATGCTAAAATTCATACCAGCAGTCTTGTAGAATGTATCATAATAATCATGGTAACAGTCAAATTGTATTTTCGACAAAATTAAGTTTTTTTTTGTATATCAGGAAGAGATCTTATCATCTGAAAAAAATCTTGCATTCTATGTTACCATGAGAGCCGATCAATCTGTCATCATTCATCACTGGAGAGCACACCTAAACCACAACCTTGGATACTTTACTTTATATCATACTTCTTCGCCGATACACAATCTATAAACGCGGCCTAAACTCAATATATATTGCCGTATGTGTGATGTAAATAAAACGACGTGTAGTATCTGTCGGCTTCAAGCTCCAGATACTTCACTCATGATATAAGATAAGTGTATCTACATACATAAGTCTAGTCAGTGGGAACCTATCAAATAATCCACATGAAATCTGGTATGCCGAATGAATGAACGTCGTCGTTTATCAAATCGACGAACTTTAGGGTGTCCAGGGAAAAGAAAAAACCGGAGAGGGCGAAGAGCCGGTTGAGCCGTCATGTAAGAACACAAATGTTAAGTACGCTATGTATGTAATTCTATGTATTTATATTGACAGCAGTAGCTCACCTTGAACTCCACAAAGTGTTTATTTCTTTTTCTTTTTTTTGTTCCTTCAACTTTCGGCCGCTCCAAGTGGTTTGAATGATGTGGTGCTTCTTAAGTGTGGCAATCTAAGAATTTATATACACAAATGGACTTTATATCATATTTATGGGTCGGATGTTATCGTGCTAAGGTATTCGATTGGATTATAAAAATTTATCGAAGCTTTTATAATACCCAATAAGTTAAATTTTTGTTGGAAGAATTAGGCGGAGGCTTGAATTAAGTCTAAGATATTTCGGACCTTTAAAACACACCGCGTGGAGTAGTGGATATAGGAAACCATTCTACCGTTTCCCAAGTAATATTTATACCCTAGACTTTTAGTATAGGGTATATTGTTTTTGTCACGACGGAAATATGTAACACCTTAAAGGAGGCTCCGGAGGTATAGCAATGTATATATATAAATGATCAGGGTCACCTCCTGATTCGATTTAGCCATGTCTGTCTGTCTGTCTGTCTGTCTGTCCGTCTGTCCGTCTGTCTGTCCGTTCGCACGATAACTTTCGATAGAATGAAGCTAGAGCCTTGAAATTTTGGTCAGATGTTGGAAGTATGATCTAGTTGGATGGTATTGAAAATGGGCATGATCAAGCCAAGAGAACGCCTACCTCCCCTACATATGTAAAATACTTAAATGTATCTGTAACTCCCGACTAAATAAATATGAAAAGCTCTAGCTTTGGTAGATTACTCGTGAGGGTAATCTTATAAACTCCTGGGAAAATCAAATCGATCAGTTGAAAACTAACGGTAATTTTCTTACAAAGAGCCCCGTACTACCCTACTTTTCGGGTTTTTTGTCTATAACTTTTGAACCAATTGACGTAGAACCTGGGATGAGAAGATGCTTGAGTTCTAGTAAGTTGGGCATAATCGGATCAAAGGAACGCCTACCTCCCCTACAAATTTAAAAAAATTCAATATTCCTTTAATTACGATAACTTTCGATAGAATGACACTAGCGAGTTGAAAATTTGACAAAATGTTATTAGTAGGATCTACTTGGTTGGTATTGAAAATGGGTAAGATCCGACTCAAGCAACCCCTACCTCCCCTACAAATGAAACTTCAAATAAGCGATAACTTTTGATAGAATGATACTACCGAGTTAAAAATTTAGTGGAATGTTGCTAGTAAGACCTACGTAGTTGGTGTTGAATATGGGCAGGATCCAACCCAAGGAACCCCCACCTCCCCTACATATGAAACTTCAAATAAGCGATAACTTTTGATGGAATGAAGCCAGTGACTTGAAATTTTGGTCAAATGTTCGAAGTGAGATTGAGTTAGTTGGCATTAAAGCTGGGTAACATCCGACCAACGAAACCCCTACTTCCCCTACAAACGAAACTTTAAATAAGCGATAGCTTTCGATAGAGTGAAGTTAGAGACTTGAAATTTTGTTTAAATGGTTGTAGGGTGATCTAATTGGTTTGTGGCAATGATGAGCAAGATCCGACCTAAGGAACCCTTACCTCCTCTACAAGTGAAACTTCAAATAAGCAATACCTTCCGATAGAATGAAGCTAGCGACTTGAAAAATTCGACAAATATTGTAGAATGGGTTAGTTAGTTAATTGATTTTGAGAATGGTCAAGATCCTAATGAATGAGTGCCAACCTCTCCTATGAACTGGCCATATAGGAGACCCATTCTTAATGCATATGGCCGTTGCCAATTGGTACTTTTGGTATCTCCACTAGGTCTGTAGAAGTCTAGGGTATATACGCTTCGGACTCCGGGCCGAAGCGAAGCTTCGGCCTGGTTTTGTATTGTCAATATTAACTAATACTGTAATTGATCGACGATAGCTTCCTAATGCAATTGGCGTTACTCGTATATTAGGCATAGTCACTCTGGATGATCACTTTTCGATGAACATTCATAGTGAAAGTGAAAAGTGAATATGTACTAATGGTTCTAGTACTGACATCCGGTTATTGGGTAAATGATAGTGGAGAATTTGAAAACAGTCCAGCTCAATAATATCGTAACGGCGACAGTAAGTTAACGGATAACAGCTGATGCTGATAAGGCTGTTTTAACACGCTAGACTAACTACGCGCGTTAGACGACGCATTAGACTACCTATTAGACCACGCATCAGAACAACTATTCCCTTTCCATAATTATACCCGTACCTTATTGAGGTAAGGTAAGGTCTGATACAAAATTGTTTTTTGTTCCAACGAAAATATATACGAGGACGGTCCGATAAGTACTTAGCCTACAAACGAAAAACGAAAATTTTGGAAAAGTGGCGATTTATTTCTCTACATAGTCTCCGTTTAGCTCGATACACTTGACCCAGCGATGCTCCAACTTCTTTAACCTGTCTGAAAAATACGTTTTCTCGAGGTCT
This sequence comes from Chloromyia formosa, assembly GCA_964017055.1. Classification (NCBI taxonomy): domain Eukaryota; kingdom Metazoa; phylum Arthropoda; class Insecta; order Diptera; family Stratiomyidae; genus Chloromyia; species Chloromyia formosa. Next base: position 15,285,446 of record OZ024817.1, read on the forward strand.
GCAAAGTAGGCCTCCGTGGTGGCGATGACCTCTTCATTCGACTCAAATTTCTGCCCGGCGAGTGACTTTTTCAAGTTTGGGGACAAAAAGAAGTCGCATGGAGAATACGGTTGATGGGGTAGCCCAATTCGATAAATTTGGTCGTGGCGACGACGGAGGTGTGAGCCGGTGCGTTGTCATGGTGGAAGAGCACTTTTTTCTTCGCCAAATGGGGCCGTTTTTTCTGCAATTCGGCGTCGAATCGGACCAATAATTCGGCATAGTAGAGCCCTGTGACCGTTTTGCTCTTTTCCAGGTAGCCGGTGTAGATCACACCTTGTGAATCCTTGAAAACGGTAGCCATCGCCCTTCCGGCCGAGGTGTCAGTCTTCACTTTCTTCGGAGCACGTTCGCTGGGTGAAGTCCACTGTTTCGACTGTTCCTTGGTCTCTGGTGTGTACGAGTGGATCCATGTTTCGTCGACGGTCACGAAACGACGCAGAAACTCCTTCGGATTGCGCTTAAACAGAGTCAAACACTGCTCTGAAGTGGTCTCACGGTTGCGCTTGTTGTCCGGAGTGAGCAAACGCGGCACCCATCTCCCCATCGCGCCGACAGCTTTCTCATACCCAAAATTTCATTCAGGATATGATCCACGCGTTTTTTTGAGATGCCACTGTCTTAGCTATCTCGCGCACCTTCAATCGGCGGTCTGCCAATACGAGATCGTGGATTTTTGTCACGTTATCCTCCGTGGTAGCCGTTTTCGGGGCACCTGGGCGTGGCTCATCAAAAACCAACTTGCGACCACGTTGAAACTCGTTAAACCAATTTTTGACGGTCGCCATCGAAGGAGAAGAGTCACCGTACACAGCATCCAAGCGCTCTTTGATTTCGCTGCGCGATTTCCCTTCCAAGAATCGAATCACCGACCGATAATGCTCTTTTTCCATTTTTCTAAAATCCGCGGACACGCCTGTTTCCACACGCGGTCAAAACAAAACTACGAGTTCGATTCGGCTGAAATTTTGACAGTAGCCGTCTACGAGAATGTACTACACGATAGTAAATTTCTCTTGCGATAGTGGCGCCATCGGCCGGCGATAAGTACTTATCGAACCGCCCTCGTAACACCTTAGTCTGCTTTCAGATAATCAGTCCGTCAACTGGTACGTCGGTCCACCGTCCTATGCTTTTGGCATAGGACCGAATTCATCAGAAGTACAGAGTTTAATCAGAACTTTCACATGATCAGCCCGTCAGTCGCGTGCCGACTGATGGGCTGACCGACGCGGGCTCTAATGGACATTTTCAGATGATCAGCCCGACTGACCGGCTGCCCAACTCAATCCTTTCACATGATGCGCGGCTGACCGACTCGGCGTGTCAATGCTAAAAGGGTGACACGGCCTACTGACGTACGGTTAGCCGGTACGTCCGACTGATCATATAAATAATATGCTTGAGTGCAATTCATGGATTCTTGTTCAAATTATAAATTCGTCAATATCGCAAGTGGATAACATTCCCCACAATTTTCGTCAACTCAACAATGCTTCCATTTCATTGAAATTCCTCAATTTCTCAAGTGTGCGCCAGTTTCATAAAAACGAGACTCATCGTTACAATTGGCGCGCACGTCAGAAATTGAAGAATTTAACAGGAATCGAAGCAGTGTTGGGTGGACGAAAATTGGTAGCTGACGGAAAACAACATGGTCAAAGAAAAGAACCATAAAGCGGAGAAAACACATATACGCGATCGCAATGGCGATCACGATTGCGTTCGCGATCGCGATCACAGGAGAAAGCGAACACAACATGTTGCAATCGCAAGGAAATTTTTCATTTTTTTTTACAACATTTTTTAAAAATTGTATGCGCACATTGTTGTAGTCAGCATGTGACATGTAATTCAAGACATTATGTTTTTTTACATATTCAATTAATTTTTCCGTGAGATCTGCCATTTTTAATACTTGCGATCTACGATAAATTCAACCAGTTGCGTTTGATCGCTGATCGCCGACTACCCCGCGATCGAACGCTGCAGATGTTCACTCTATCGCTAACAGATCGCGACAAGTATGTGCTGCTTAACTTACTAACGTGGAACGCGTTTGATCGCAATCGCCAATCCGCTTTAAGCGGAGAACACATATACGCGATCGCGATGGCGATTGCATTCACGATGGCGATCAAACTTGTGTTTTCCATTTCCCTATTTATAATTTCCCATTTTTTTGCCATTTCCTATTTTTCACATTCCGTTTTACTATTTAAGCCCGCCATATGATCCGGAATTCCTCTCCGGAAAAACTGATCAGTCCCGGTACTCTGGATTGCCTGAATATGGCCCTCACCACAAACGACCCGGAATTCCTCTCTGGAAAACTGATCAGGCCTGGCCTTCAGGAATTCCGGATCGTGTATGTAGAAATTGGACGATTCGGGTGGCCTTTTCTGTCGGCCGAATGCAAAATCGAAAACCAATCCGGAATAACTGAGCGAATTAAATTTTTGAGGGAGTTTATTTCAATGTTCTAAGTAATTTTGCCAATCTTTAGCCACAAACTTCAACTTTGGTGAGAAAACTGTGCCCTTTTTTGTAACCACTCTTTGGAGCAACATTTACGAACATTTTTTTTCCTCATTTTTTTATAACACTTACGTCTCCCATTTTCAAGTAAATCTTACATCTTATTCTGAATCTCGAATCAATTGAATCGATTTTCAATTATGCATCCTGAACCGTCCATTTTCTACATACACGACCCGGAATTCCTCAAGACCAGGCCTGATCAGTTTTCCGGAGAGGAATTCCGGGTCGTCTGTGGTGAAGGCCATATTCAGGCAATCCGGAATACCGGGACTGATCAGTTTTTCCGGAGAAGAATTCCGGATCATCTATGGCGGGCTCAAATAGTAAAACGTAATATGAAAAATAGAAATTCGGAAACTAAAAAAAAACGGATCGGATTTGGCCGCGGGTCGGATTTTGCCGATCCCTGATGTATAGGAAAACTTTAACCAGACATTGAGAAATTGGTCCTTGTTAATTGCCTTGACCCCTCCAGGGGCATGGGCGCGTCAACATCTCTAACATTTCTATGCCTTGTTGACGTTTCGATAGCATATCTACTCTTCGGAAATGCAGTTGCTAGCATTCACCTACTATCCGCGCCGTCTTTATACTGACAAGCTCGGAACACTGTGGGAGTTCTATTAGTACCCACAGGCAGTGGGTACGCCGAGATTTGAACTCCGAGCTCTAGATGTAGTATCGTAGAGCGGTGACCGAACTGCCACGGCCACAGAGCGCTCTTAGTATTGTTAGTATTATTTGTATATGCATTCTTGAACACTCGTTTGACCAGTGCAAAACTGAACGCACACGTATATACTGTACAACCCTCTCAAGCATAATCGTCGGTATTTAAGATGCAAGATTGCTCAAAAAACTAATCAAGCAAATTTAAACAATTTCTCTGTTGCAACCTAAATCAATTTATATCACAATAGTTAACACCACAGACCATACTCGTCCTATTAATCACATCTCTAATTAACATTACCGCAACTTTTGCCAAATTAGCGGATAAAAATTAATTTAAAATGCATGAGATACTGACAATAAATATATTGAAATGACATATTTGGGATTGTTCACCTGGTAATCTTCTTAGGGCGGTTAAAATTCACAAATAAAAATATTCGTTTTTTTTTCTCAGAAGAGCAAACTTGAAAGCAAAAGAGGATTATAAAATACACCATTCAAATAAATAAATAGAAAAACCATTGAATAAAATATATGAGATCCCCTACTACGAGAGAAAAACAAGCAAGAAAGTCCGTTCGTAAAAATTACGACTATAAGAAATTGCTGCTAATTTTATTTGAAATTCAAACAATTTTATGTTTCGCGTCTTACTCCGGCAAAGGCAGAATGTCCATAAATTAAAGATTAGTGCCAGCATTAAAAAAACATATCCATTTTGTATGAGCGTTGCCAGTGGATGATGGGAGCATGGTTGCGCGTATTGAAAAGTTTAAATGGTATCTGTACATCGTTTATAGAAGGGGACATCTGGTCCATTACCAAAATTAGTAGATTACAAATTAACAAAATCTTTTAACCTATAGTTTGCTCTAACTTGCTCACCAACTTCGGCGGTTCCAATTATAAACTTGCTGTGGAAGTCGGACGGCTATGAAGGGCGAGGTTTCATAGATCGGATCCTAATTTCCGTCTTCTTTCTCATCCAATTCAATTTAACCATAATGAATGTTCTATACCAGAAAATTTGAGTACTCGTAACACCTGAACAAATTGTATTTTAAAGCCTAATCAACCGAAATAAATTGATAAGAATAAAGTGCAGGGGGTCATTGCGATTCTAAGCCAAAATGAATCAACCTCGCTATCCACTACCACACAAAAACGATCAGCTTAAAGCCAATCCACCCTGTCGCTTGGTTTCGTCCACACAATGGATTCCACCCATCAGGAGCTGCCGTAATCCATACGGGAAGCAGCTCGACTCAGTCCACTTTATTCTCAACAACTTGCATATGCATGAATAAATACACATAGTCGAAATTTCATTAGATAATAATTCGGACTCGTGTCGTGTAATGCACACTATATTTACCGCAAGCATTACAGGCAGTGACGCATCCAGGCGGCAAGAGCTTCTGTACCTCCATCAAACCCATCCCCGCCAAAAACAACCCAACATACACCCATCCCAACCACGATCCCTAGCTCCGGGCAGGTAGAAGCCTTTTTCGGGCAAATGCAGGCCCAGTGCCGACATATGATAGAGCAGATGATGGCTACCATGATTCACTCAACCCAAAAAACTAAAATGGCTTCACACTGTGTTTCCGTGGTTTCATGGAACGCCGATTCCATCCGCAGACATAGAAGTGAGCTGATCAGCTTTTTACAAGAGTATCAAGTTGACATCATGCTCATCCAGGAGACCTTTCTGAAACCTGGAGACGACTTCCAAATACCCAACTACATTCTACACCGTAGTGATAGAATGATAGGGAGGGGAGGAGTTACAGCCATTTTAATACGGCGTAACATCAGCCACCATCCCATAACACCTTCAGACCTTCAGTGTATAGAAGCTACTGCCATCAAGGTGCAAACGACCTTTCTTGACCTTACAATAATTTCGGTCTACAATCGGCCAAGAAACAGGAATTTTTCAGAATACCTGCGGGCGATTCTGGAAATTGAAGGTACAGTCTTTTACGGAGGAGGAGATGAATGCATTTCATCGTTCGTGGGGTACTGGGAAAAGCAATCAAGCCGGAAATGAACTGAGCAGACTCATCTCAAACAATATTTTAATATGCACTCATATCCCTAGAGAACCGACGCATTTTGGAACAAGACACGGCAACCCTCTCGATATAGGGCTATCCAAAGCACTGGACTTCCATGTGCGGGTAAATGTGTTAGATGAGTTATCGTCGGACCATAAGCCGGTCCAATTCCTGTTCATCGACATCCCGGATCCAATGAAAAAGAAAACGGATTGGAAAGGCTACTCCTACTACGAAACCCTGAGTATAAACACAAATTGAAAACACGAGGGACCTAGAAGATGCGATCCAAAGCCTGACTTCTACGATACTTGTGGTGAAAGAGTCCAAAACGACTCAATCTCCGTTAAAGGTGAAAAATCCCTACTAACTTCCGAAGAATATTAAAGACTTAATGAAAAGGAGGAATCGCATACGGAAAAGGGCTAGGCGAACCGGCGACCCTAGCTTGCGCCAAATAACTAGCAGGCTAGCCTGCGGATCGATGAACATCGTAACGAAAAATGGGAAGAATTCTTAGAAAGTATGGAACCGGGAGACAGTAGCTTCTGGAGGATTGTATTCATAATTAATTCAAAAACAAATCCCAAAAAAATATTCCTCCAATACACGTCCCTAACGGCCTGAAGTATGATGACTTGGGGAAGGCGGAGGCTTTCGCTGATACAATGGAACTTTAGTTCCGTGAAAACGTTCCCCCTGACGGCAACTTGGACGAGGAGGATAAGATTAATGATAGAGCCGAAGAGATACTTTCCAGAGTCGAAACTCGGGAAGTAGAAACAATTAGCCAGGCTAACCAAGATGAGGTCAAAAGTCTCGTCTGCTCCCTAAACAAAAAGAAATCGCCTGGAATGGACACTATAGCCAACATATGGCTTACTCACGTACCAGACAATATACTCAAGACAATCACTGACATAATTAACGCAATCTTCCATCTCCGGTGGTATTCAGAAGTATGAAAAAAGCTGTCATCATATTGATCCCTAAGGCTGGAAAGGATCACAAATTTCCTCAAAATTGAAGTCCCATAAGTCTCCTTTCGATCGCTAGGATAGCAGAACGACTCCTCCTTTGTCGACTGCTCGATCAGGCTAACGAGAGGACAGGACTTATCGTCAAATTGCATGATTTCAAAATATCGCTTCCTATTATTCGTAGAAGGCAGAACTTTTAGAGTTAGAGTTAACTCTACACTTTCCTCGGAAAGACCCATAGAAGCTGGAGTCCCACAGGGATCACCACTTTCCCCAATCTTGTATACGTTATACACTGCAGATTTTCCACAAATGCCTCGAAACGCGCATTCATCCCTGTTTGCTGACAAAAAATGTACCTTCTATACTGCAAGACTACCTGAAAGTATTACTTTAATACTCCACGAGTCCATTGACATACTTTTGGAATATTTCCGGAAATGGAAGATCCAAGTGAACGCGGACAAAACCATGGCGATTTTCATCGCGAAACGTCCAAACCAAGAGAAAGACACACTGACAGTAGACGGACATGAGATAGACTGGCAGGAGACTGCCATTTATCTGGGACTGACATTTGGCAAATCACTGACGTGGACAGAACACATTAGGCGTCGTCGACAAAAAACCAACGGAGTTATCCAAAGCCTTTACCCAATTATACACTCCAAGAAACACAACAACAAAAATAGGTCACTCATTTATAAACAGACGATATTTCCGACACTACTATACGGAAGCTTCGCTTTCAGCCCAGCTTCCAATACGAACATTAAACAGCTACAAATTTGCCAAAACCTAGCTCTGCGGAGAATCTTTAATGTTCCAAGGTACAATACATTAGAAATACAGATACAGTCAACTCCGGTTATAACGGCCCGGGTTATAACGAACCATGGTTTATAGTGAACCTATTCTTAAGTCCCGGCGCGTGACCATTAGGAAATGTATTAAAAATAAACGTTTATAGCGAACTCGTATATAACGAACTATCGGATGTAACGAACTAATTTTCCATCCGATTTGGCTTAAAACATGGCTATAACGAACTTCGTGACACTAATCTATGAACGATGCATCGATGTGTACGGTGAGTGTGTTGAGTGTGCGTAAAAGCGCGTTGACATGATCAAACTGGGGTTTGACAAACCACCTATTTGAACGTGTGAACGTTGTCAAACTGGTTTGAAGTCTTGTGCTCCTGTCAAACCGTAGTTGGACGGTGCTCAACTTTTCATCAAATGCTAGTTTGTCAAACCGTAGTTTGATCATGTCAACGCGCTTTTAAAGAACACCTCGATATAATTGGGGACTTCCCCGAATGTGGCTGCATTGTTCGGGATTGTCGGGATTTATGCCTCCATCTATAACGAACATCGGCTATAGCGAACTAATCTTCCCGGTCCCTTGAGGTTCGTTATAAGCGGAGTTGACTGTATACGAGTACATAGGGACCTTCGGGTTAACCCTATCAAAAAATATATAAGGGACAAAGTCCTTAAACTATTCGACAAAATTGAGGAGGAGACATTAGATGACTTCTGTGCACCTACCCTGCTCTGGCCGGTAGATGAAAGGATACTCGAGGTTCCCTCTACTTTTTTGACCTGGATGACTTGAAAGACGTCAGTGCTGGACATCTACATCGCTTTGTTGACAGTTTCGGGTGGTTTGACAACGGACCCAATGGTGGTCTATATGTGCTGTGTTCTACACAACAGCCTCTTTAACCTAGCCTAACCTACGCTGCAGTTATGTGGGATCTTCGACAAATGATAAGATCAGCGCCGCAAGCAAAGCAAAATACATGTTTTTCAGTGGAGCTGCAGGGTGTTCAATTATTATTTTCTTTCTACCAGAGATAACAGCTACTCCCCGCAATGCTCTAATCGTTTAACGCATCTCTAACATACACGCACCCTTACACACGCCATATCCTATACCGGGGAGAAGCAATTAGCCCGACAAAAAATGAAGAGGACAAAGAATTTCAATTAAATCCGAAAAAGTGATGAAAATTCATAAACCCAGTACAAAGTTGAAATCACGAAACGCTATAAACTCCGGAAAAATCAAAAAGTCACTGAAACGGAAGAGTCTTGATGGAAGAAAAAAGAGGAAACCTGTTGGTTTACTTTTGCCTTCTGACTTTCAATATAATCATGGGTTGAGAGGAGTATCTTTGGATTTTCTTGCTGTGTTTTTCGCTCGTATCTCTTGGACAGATGCAATATCGCAATATACTTTTACATTAGATGAGCATCGTGAATATCTTATTTTCGTTTTTTCTCCGTTTCGAACTGTCGTTGCGTCGACAAGACAAAATGTATTCTATCAACGTGTCCGCAAGCGAATATTTTGTAAGAAATGCTTGGGCTGGAACATGGTAAACAGGAAGTACGTAGTAGGCAGAAGGATGAAGGATGATGGCCTACAGCTTGCAGTGCGGAGTCAATTTGCAATATAAACCATTTGTTGAATAAACAATGGAGAAGATGATATTTTTAAATATCAAATACGTGAAGAGAGATTATTGATTTTTTGTCTTTGTAAATAAAAGGGGAAATGGTGCGTCTTTTGTTCGGTTTTGTTAGTGTCCGACCAAACCTGCGGCTTCGGCCACATTCGGCCGAAAAATACATATTTAGCCACGGAATCGGTCTTCAGCCAAAATTGTTACTGACCTTGATATTAGTATTCAGCCAAAACTAAAAGTGGCAATGGCGGCATTTTGGCGAACTCTGATCAAATATCATGAATCTGACTTTCCTCGATTTCTCCTCCATACGCTTTGGGTGGGTGCCTCGGGTAAAATTTGTACCGTCAACTGGCAATTTTTGGATCTAAAGCATACCGTCAACTATCCATTTTCGATCTGAAAATATTCCCCTCCGGATCTGAAAACTATTCAGATTCAGAGGGGAATATTTTCAGATCCAAAAATATACGTGGTATATAGACCCGTTAATTTGTGGAAAATTTACACCAAAATGGACACTCTTTCTTTAACCGTTACAGAGTTATAAAATTTTTTTTAAGTTGTGTCAAAAAGCTCAACTTGCCGATCAAAGTTTGCCAGTCTTCCGATCATTTAATCCGAGATTTAACCTTAATTTCTGAAACTAAATAAAATTTCAACTTTCCTGGTTGCGAAATTTACCGTTACTTCAAAAATACAACTGTTCAAACTGTAAAGAAATTTCAAAATCGATTCTTCATCGGAAATTCAAATTTTTATTTTAGAACGGTACTATGACAACTGACAAAACTGCGTTGCCCCATTGTGTTGGCTTTCAAACGGTATATTTCTTTAATACATTTGAATTTGAAAATTTTGAAATAACACGCATTAAAGGAAAAAAAACATGGCCTGGAGATGAAACAAATTTACTACAGTCTTGACATAATAGCTACGAATGAAAAATAGGATAAAAAATCGTGTAGTTCTGAAATTTGGTACAATTGATGTGGAGAGTTCTCTGAATATATGCTCCAAATCCCGATTGATAAACGGTCCGGAAGTGCAGGATAAAGGGGGTTAAAGTCATTTTTTCCGGCTTTTCTTGAATCTTTTTTCAAGACTGCCAGTACATCATCGACGTATGTATGTACCTGTACCAAACCCTCAGCATTAAGGGCCATTTTCTCAATGTCCGGTTAAACTGGTTGTCAACTAACGGGGACATAAATTAATGTTAGCTGTAAACTGCCCGGTAAGCATTTTCGTTTTCTCATAAGCCGGTTAAATTATTTGCTTTAAACATGGTATTACCGCTCATGTATATGGCAACATTGCTGTAAAATCTGCACAATCTGCAAAAAAGCTGTCTGTTGCGTGCGTTTGTATGGTAACGCTAGCCAACAGCTGTTATTGTTTATCTTGACATTTGTGTTTTGTTGTGTTTTTCTTTGTGCGGTTCGTGCGGAAGTTGGTTTGATACATTTGCGAATCTGAGGTAAGCAGTCACAAAACGCAAGATACAAATACGAAATTTCCTCCTGTTGATAGAAGTCACAATGACACAGTGTCATCAGCTGACAATCTGGCGTTGCCAGATTTAAATTTTTCATGATTATCGTTTCCATTAGATTTTAACCGACCAAATTTCTCCGATTGCCATTGTCGGTCGGATAGTCGCAAACCGGATATTGAGAAAATTAAATTATGCTAAACGGGAGTTTATTGTTAAGATAAATTTTAATCGGACATTGAGATAATGGCCCTAAACCTTTTTCTACGATGGTTGCTTCGATTGTGGTTATGGACATTTCAAAGGGGGGAGGGGAAAGTGGATTCCAAGATCCACAAACAGAGTAATGAGTTACGACCAATTTTAAGGGCCGTTTCCTCAATGTCTGGTTCAAATTTATCCTAATGATAAACTGCCAGTTAGCATAATTTAATTTCCGCAATATCCAGTCAACGTCCATCCGATCGAAAACGCTAAACGGAGCAACTCGGCCAGTTAAAAGATATCTATCAGATAAATGTTGAAAATTTTAAATGTGGCAATGCCATTTGTGTCAACTGATGACAGTTTCCGTCAGTGTAACTTCTGTCAAAGTCAAGTTGTCAGCAACCTTTATTTTCTGCGTGCGCAGTTATCAAAGGAGACGGAAAAAAAGCAACCTTTATGAAATTTGCGAAAGATCTTCTCCGCGTTGCATTTACGGCCAAATTTTGCCGGAGGTAAGTGGTGCCATCATCATCGCAGCATCAACAATCACTCGATGAAAAAACTATGCGACAGATGTCGGAATCAGGGGCGGAAGCAATCCGGAGCCCGTGCGGCCGTCCTAGGGCTGAGTTTGTCAAGGGTTGCTGTCCGTTTCGCCGCCAGCCTGCCGATTTCCGCGACTTTCGACCGAAGGCAAATTTCCCATATTTACTGGAAAAATCGGCTCAAAAGCCCCAACATGGGATAATTATATGAAGGGAAGGATATGCGAGTCAGTTGCGTAGCAATACCCGAGGAGATGGCTGGTGGGTTGATATTGCAAACTTTCTGATTGTTGCACATCATTGAACCAATATTTAAATTTTTTCAGTATCCACGCCACCCAGTCAATCGGAGTCATTAAAAGACTCTATGGTTGAAACCGCAACTTTCGATCAAATCGAAAATGGATAGCGACAAAATCAGTTACAACGTTCTGCCGCCAAAACGGCATTCGGCTGACGATGTTACCCCACGCTAGCTATTCCCCATCCGCTTCGACGAGAAGCCTTAAGCTGGTCATTCACGGAAGGTCCAAAGCCAAATTTTCCCTGGTCGAAGCAAAAATTCCCCCTCCCCCCCCGGAGGTTGCGGTTGCGGAGGTTCTCGAAGTGAATCGCAATTGTTGCCGGTCAATTGTTCGGCAACATCATTTCGAATCAGTCCGAATTTTGTGGTTTTTTTTTCAACTTATTTGTTTGATCAGGGCAGGGGCCTATTCCACGAAACAAATTTGCATCTCCGAACTCTGCATTTCGCACTTTCATCATTGTGGCGCGACGGCCCGTCGTAGGTCCTCGGCCATCTGGATAGTTTTCATCTAATTGTATCGGTTATTTGACCGACTAGCGAGACTGTCCAGACAGCCAAGGTTCAACGACGGGCCGTTGCGCCACAATGATGAAAGTGCAAAATGCAAAGTTTCATCGAATAGGCCCCAGATCTCGTTCTTTGACACACATCACATCAGCGTATTGTATGTTGTGCCGGGTCAGTGTAACAACAACGGGGAGATGTTGCGATTCGATTGGAACTGTTACGAAAAGAGGAAGCACATTGGCAATGACTATGTGAGCATTGTGTCTAATGAACGAACGAAAATTTGGGAACGATTGAGGTGGGGTTTTTCGTGGCTGGTTTTGACGAAGCATAATCTGCATAATACTGGGATTAATTCAACTACATATTTAAATGTGTCGAACCGCTAAACCAGTCGAATATTTGTTCGGGCAAAAGATAAAAGGTAGAGTCACACTTCCTGTCGTAAACACCGTATTCGTCGTAAACTTCTGTCATCTTCATAGTAAAATGACAGAAAGTTTACAAATTTACGGCAAATACGTCATGAGTATGAATCCCCCTTATCGTTTACATCGGGACTCGTGTATTTTTTTCGAACAGATAAATAAATAAAAGCTTTTCTTGGTATTCAATTTCTGTTTATTTTTATTGCAACAGGATTACCATTGTACATTTTTTATATAAGTAGGTGCTAAGGGCTGGTACAAAGATCGTTGTGGAATGAAAAGTGTCGTGAAATTCCATACAAGAATTTTAAATCAGTTCGGCGGTGACGAAATTTCAGTGCATTTTGTATGGGATTTCACGACACTCTTCATTCCACGACGATCTATGTATAGTCTCAGGTGTAACGGTTAATTAACTGGAGTCCAGACACACTTTGTTTCCCTCGCATTCCAAACTTCAAAAAAATTGTGTGGTCTGCACGGATCCGAATCTGAGAATCGTGCAAAGATAATTGACTAAAATCGTCGCAACTTGCAATGGGACTTTGTAGGCAATCATAATGACCCGAATGGCTTGGATACGAACTTAAACGAAGTAGCGCAAAAGGATGCCAACCTTCGGATAGATCGCCTCGCGCACTTATTTGAAAAACCGGACATAATTGTTACTCTCCATCGCCAAATAGGTGGCCATTGTCAATCGCACTGGTTTGGTGTTTTATATTTCGTCGAGCAACTGCTTGACCTCCCACAGGAAGTTGGAGTGATCCAGGTTAAGCAGAAGAACGTACGCGAGGATCTTAGAAACCGGCTGGTACAATTGGTCAGGTCTGCGTCCTCCGACTCGCATATATCCATTACGCGATGCGTCGACAACTTCAGCACCTACTTGGGACGCTGCTCGTGTGGGAACGGTGCGGCGTTTCCTGATTGGCACTGCTACGTGAATATTTCTTTGCCGCGTACTTGTGAATCATGCGGCGATTGTCCTTCTCCTGTTCCTAAATTCTAATTTCGTTGTGATTCTCCGCATAAGGCGCTCCTTTTCGGGGCACATGTCGGGCAGAAGCTTTTGGTTCTCACCGCCCGTTTATGGTAATGTCCGTGGTATGAGTTGTAGTCGCCCGAATAAGTGTCACACCCAGGATACGATACCTGTGTAAATGAGCATTTTAGTTATCTGCATCAAAAATAATTCTCCACCATCTACATGTCTTCATTGTCCAGGGCAGTCCGTCTCAAAGTCTCCTCCAGCTCTCCTTTCAGACTGCTGTCGGGAATTTCGGCAATAGTATCCAGGCCCGGTTGTTTCGGCCTGATAATTCATCATACGCACACGTAAATTTTGTAGTTGAAATTGTCCTCACTGGATCCATAGTTGTCCTCCTCAGACATTGTGTATAAAGTTCAAGGTTTTTAGAAGAAACGTGCGTGGCTCAATTGCTCTTGAAACCGCACGATTCCATGATGGCGCGATGGTGCTGAGCTGATGCATTCAATGATCACTTTAAAGCCCGGGCCACACCTATCCGATCATACTCCGATCATGCAGTCGAACTAGTGTATGAGAAGGAAATGGTAATGGTTTTCGAACGGAGTATGATTGGACGCGTATCAGAAAAGTGTGAACTAAAGCCACAACGCGTTCGAAATCCCATATAATTTCCCTCTCATATACTCGTCCGACTGTATGATCGGAGTATGATCGGATAGGTGTGTCGCCGGCATAATTCGAGATCCGAGACGATTTCTAGAATACGTTGCTTGGCCGCCTGGATGCAATCCTTGGCACTTTTCGGGGTTACGCAATCTCTACCGCGACACCCGAGCGCAGGAATGAAATCATCAAATTTTGCCGATTGGATGCAAAATCTCGCCATGTTTGGCCACAAAGTGCTTGTGATATTTCGGATTGACGGATATTTAACACTTTACCCTCGGTCCCCTTGTCTTGATGATGGTCTGGGGTTGCTCCTGAACTGCACGCACGTTCTTCTCTTTCGTAATGAATCTGAACCCTTGTCGTCGTCATTGTTTCCCGGGTAGATGACGCCCGTAGCGTAGCGAATTTTCCGTATCGACCCGCCATTTTTGCCGATGAGAAATCGATGGTGTTGGTCCTTAGCAAGCACTTTGGCAGAGAAGAACATTGCTTGTCGTTCGTTTGCAATCGTTTTAGGGTGGTTCATTGGAAACTGTCGACGAAGAAACAAAAAAAATCCATTAACCCTTATAATACGTAAACAACTCACCTTTTCGCTCTTCGATTCAGCCGACGGGAATTTAATCGAAACGCAGACACATTTCTCCTTCGTAGGCGGCAGATCGACTTTCCTCTGGGCGTCGTCACGAATCTTCTTCACATTGGCGGCACCCTTGCTACTGATGAACTTGTGAAATTGCTTGAAGAACCTAGCACCTCAATCCCGTTCGACGAGCCGCACTAGATTTGTCAATATGTCACATAAACAATAATCAGCTGTTTCTAGCGTTACCATACTTGTCAAACGCAACAAACAGATTTTTTGCAGATTTTGCAGAAATGTTGCCATATATGTATGTAGGTACCTTGAGCGGTATTACCATGTTTGCAGCTAATAATTTAACCGACGTATGAGAAAACGAAAATGCTTATCGGACAGTTTATAGATTAGATAAATTTGTGTCCCTGTTAGTTAACGAGCAGTTTAACTGGACATTGAGAAAACGGGCCCTAAGTGTGTTTTCTAAGTTCGAAAACTGTAGTAGATTTCGCTTACCAACGATGTGAACATATGAAATAACAAATGTATTACTTATGACTAGAGACCGGATTATATGCAACATAAAAAGGCTGAAATATGCATGCAAATATGCATGTAAAATGCTTAGAATATGCAAGTAAAATATGAAAATATACAACATAAAATAAAAGAAAAAAATTGGATAATTATGTTTTTATTAAGAAACAAAGGGACGAAAAGTCACAAATTTAATGGTTTTAGCAGTCTCTTGTTTTTATAGAAGTTTAGTATAATAAATTGTTCTGTGTTCAGTTGTAAGATTATGTCTTTTATCATTTAAAATACAATAGTTCTGTAATTTGAGAAAGATCGTTCTACGTCCACCGATGTCACAGGGCAATACTTAAACGTGGGTGCTGTATTGGCAGATATTGTCCCAGGCGAAGTTCTACCTGTACCATTAAAAAAACTATTAATCCGGCACAGAGACTCGAAGCCTGGGTTGTTGTTTAGAATGTTTTCAAACTTTTTTTTAAAGTTTGTCTGGGCAATTCAGAGTGTATTTTACGAACTTTTTCAATCAGCAGAATAGATCCATTCAACTGCAAGAATAGATCCATTCAACTGCAAGCCTCGAGTTTCAAGTTTTTTGACACACTCGGGTATGTGGGGAAAAATGAGTACTTATGGCAGCGATGTTCTGATCATGTAGAAGAATTTTCAAATGCTGTATTATATTGGCTTCATTTTTCTGTGTGTTATGAATGGGTTTTATATAGAAAATCACCGGACAATTACGAATGCGATCTTAGCGTCACCATACACTGTCGAACTCGAGCACGAACCTGGTACAAATGTCCTCTGACACACACATACACTTCACATACTACTTTGCCTTAACCCCTAGCGGGGCATAGCGCGTCAACTACTCCTGCGCGCCATCGTACTCTGTTCTGGGCAATGGGGCGCAACTCCCCAAAAGACTTACCCAGTACCTGACACTCCTTTGCCACAGATCGACGCCATGTGATTCGAGGACCCCCTCTTGGTCGGCCTTGGTTGGAAATGGGGTTCCATTTCATGGCATGCAAAGCAATGCAGTTATCACTCTTCCGCAATGTGTGACCTATCCACTGCCATTTTCGCCTGCGTATCAATTCGTCGATTGGCATCTGACCCGTACGCCGACTTAGCTCTTCATTTGATATTGTTTCGGGCCAGAAAATTCTTAAAATTCGACGAAGACATGAGTTGACGAAAACTTGCAGCTTTCTGGTAACTCCTACGGAAACTTTCCATGTACTGCTCCCATACAAAAGCACTGATAGTACCAGGGAGCGAAACAGGCCCAGCTTGGTCTTGATGCTGAGATAACTGCCCTGCCAGATTTTGGACAGCATGCCGTATGCGCGTTTAGCCTGGTTGATACGACGAGCGATGTCCTGCTCCGTACCACCATTTTCGGCAACAATGCTACCCAGGTGGACGAAGTTGTCCACCTTCTCCACAGGCTGCCCATTAATATTGATGGCAATAGGTGTCGGATTTCTTTTTCGCAACGGCGGGCTAAGAACCTTGGTCTTGTTGGTATTAATCTTTAGCCCAACCTTGCTTGCCTCCCTCTCGAGATCTAACGCCATTGCGGACAAATCCATGATTTTGTGGGAGAGTAGGCATATGTCGTCAGCGTAGTCAAGATGTTGTAGATAAGATGTCAAAGTCCATTGAATTCCTCTGTCGAGTCCGGATAGGGCTGCATGCAACACATCGCCGATCACTATGAGGAATAGGATCGGTGAGAGGATGCACCCCTGCCGAACTCCACTGCGAATCTCAAAGTCCCCCGACACCTTACCTTTATGCAGAACGCGACATTTCGCGCCGTCATAGGTTGCCTTAATAATAGCCACAAGCTTCTCAGGGATGCCTCTCCTGCGCAAGGCCGCCCATATAGAATCCCGGTTCACACTATCAAAAGCCTTTTCGAAATCGATGAAAAGCAAGTGAAGCGGAGAATCGTATTCAGCGCATTGCTCGATGATGATTCGCAAGGTGTTAATGTGATCGACACAGGAGAATCCGGATCGAAAGCCAGCCTGCTCTTCATCAATTGTGCTTTCTAAGTGGGCCTTTAGTCTTTCCAGGACGATTTTAGCTATTATCTTGGCAACGGCAGGAAGCACACAAATGCCTCTCCAATTATTACAGTCTGTGAGGCTACCCTTCTTTGGAAGTTTGATGATCAAACCTTCCTTCCACTCAGTGGGAAAGGTCTCTGTATTCCACGCTTTATCAACAAGTGGATGCAGCAAATCGGCAGTTACGCTTGGCGCTGCTTGATAAAGTTCGGCAGGGATGCCGTCAAGTCCGGCGGCCTTTCCTCGTTTTAGTGCAATAATTGCAGTGACTATTTCCTCTTTAGTCGGGACAGTGGACCGTATACGCACATTTTGATGGTTAGCTAAATTATCTATATGAGGGGGAACTTCACCAGAGGTTACACGGTTCAAGACCGCGCCGAAGTGTTCTTTCCACCGCCTCATTTGATCTTCTTCCAAGATAAGTAGCTTTCCATCACTATCTTTCACCGGATGTTGGCAGGAGTTACGACCACCTGTAAACTCCTTGATGACACCGTATACGGCGTTTAAGTTATTACTTCTAGCGGCTTCTTCTGCTGACGCTAAAAGAGAATTGGCATAAACTCTTTTATCGCGTCGCACACTACGCTGAACTTCTCGAGCTTTCTGACGGTAAAGGAGTTCGATGCTGCTTCGATTGTCGTCTGATGCTGCAGCCAAACGAACTTTCAGCTCCTTTCTTTCAACAATCCGCTGCCATGAAGCGTCGGACATCCAGGGCTTATTCCGGCAATCCGGGTTTGGGCCAAGGATGGTATTTGCGCTATCAATGTACGCATTTTTTATGGCATCCCAGTTTTCGTTTATGTCACTATCTGGGTGACTAGTTATCTCAGCCGCTTTTTGCGCAAGATGGTCATTATATTGTTGTAAGACAGCTGGATTTTTTAGTCGAGCGGTGTTGAATTTGCGGGGCCTGGATCTTTCGTCTCTGGGGCGGCGCACGGCTGCAATACGCAATCGAACATTAGCGATCATAAGATAATGGTCTCTTCCCATCCCAATATCGGCACCCTTCTTGTTTCGCACGTCCAGGAGGCAACTCTTGAATCTTTTACTAATGGCAAAATGGTCGATCTGATTTTGTGTTCTTCGCCGATCAACAGAGGACCAACTGATTTTGTGGTGGTCCTTATGCTCAAACATAGTACCACCGATGAAGAGACTGTGAAAGTTGCAGAACTCTACAAATCTTTCGCCGTTGTCATTACGATCACCAAGACCGTGTCTCCCCATCACATGTCTGAGCCCATAGTTATCAGCGCCAACTTTCGCATTCAAATCACCCATAATCATTACAATGTCACCTTTAGGTGTTCTGCTCTGAACGGCGTTTAGTTCTTCGTAGAAGGAGTCTTTTGCCAAGACATTGTCGGGTTCAGTAGGGGCATAACATTGTATTATTGAGATGTTCCTCATTTTGGTCCGGAACCTGGCGGTCAAGACCCTGTCAGAGACCGGTTCCCAGGATAAGAGACAGTTTCGCGCGGCTCTGGTTAAAAGGAGCCCCACACCTGACTCACGGCGACTACCGGTAGCTTTACCGGAGTACAACATTACAGTGCTGCCCGTTGGAGAGATGAATTCTCCGCTGTTCCACCATCTTATCTCACTAACTCCTAAGATATTTAATTTGTACCTCAGAGATTCCTCTCTAATTGAAGAAATCGTGCGTTCTGGGGACCTTCTGATCCATTGTCCAGGAGAGTACGCACATTCCAGAATCCAATCTTTGTCATTGTACGATAGCTAAAAGTCGTAACCGTTGAGTCAGTCCTTATCCGAGGCATACACTTCACATAGGTTTGAAGAAAACCGGTCCACTTGTACTAGGTTTGTGTTCGACAGTGTATGGTGACACTTAAGCTCATGGGTAGGGGAAGCTCCATGAGCACGTTTCACGTGAACGTTTCTCTTCGCTGAGGGTTTAC
Source organism: Chloromyia formosa (assembly GCA_964017055.1). Lineage (NCBI taxonomy): Eukaryota > Metazoa > Arthropoda > Insecta > Diptera > Stratiomyidae > Chloromyia > Chloromyia formosa. Next base: position 15,304,504 of record OZ024817.1, read on the forward strand.
GATCAAAATATCAGCACCAGCACAAGCATCATAGCATAGCTTTCACTCTGTTTTCACAGTGTTTGCTTATAAACACAAAATGTCCCTTGCACACTACATGAGATTTGGATAAATCATGAGAAGACTCGTAACAATTTCCCTAGAAATATGCAAAATTAATGGATTTTCAATGAAATATGCTAAAACCTCTAAAAACAGCCAATATATGCAAATGCATATGAAGTTATGCATTTGCATATAATCCGGTCTCTACTTATGACGTATGAATTGGGTAAGAAAACTGTATTTTTAAGAGGGAGGGAGTCATTTCATTAGCCAAATAGTTGAATTCAGGATGGCCACATAGTCATAATGATAGAGCTACTATGTTTAATACTTATTTATGTGTGAAGAACTTTGCCGTATTTTATATGATGTAGATAAGATAAGATAAAATAGTCGAGGTACTGTCCCAGCAGGAAGGCACTGTAACCATAAAAGATCTATTGTGCCGTAGCCCATTCATTCAAAAGACCGTCGACCTTTCTAATAAAGGACAGTAAGTCTTTAGCAGGAATCGACTTGAAGTCTGCAGTGCTAATAAAAGCCTGTCCGAGGAGTGCGGGACATTCGCACAATATGTGTTTGGTCGTTTCCACGTCCTCCAGAGAGAGACGGCATTCAATCTCATCTTGTTCGTGTGATCTCTGACCAGGTGATGGCCAGATAAGTACCCCACTAGGAGTCTCATTTGAGTAGTACCCTTGTGAATGAAGGGCATTATCAGCTCCTTTGATTGACGTAGCCCTGGAGGGTTATTCCAGTACTGATGACGCATATATGATGTAATTGTCAATGAATATTGAACAATGGGGTTTTCATGTTCATTATCCACTCCTAATATCCTCTACTTTATACCATACTGAATTATGCAACACTAATATGTAATACATACTTCTTACATACTTATTTTTCTCTCCTCTTTATTTCCAGATTACAATTAACGCGCAATTGATCAAACAAAATCCACTTTACATAAATCTATTATTCAATTATGGGAATATAATAGAGAGGCCTCAAAAACAGAAACACATCTCAATGGATGAGAATACTGAAACAAATTGGATTCCTTTCATGAAAAGGAAGCTAAAAACATAAAAGTAAGTAGCATGTAACCATGTTCTTATTATCTGCTCAATTTTTATTTTTGCAACACGTATCTGCATCATCTATACACGCATTTCGACTTTATAGTTTTTACATACATACATACAAAATCTGCCTATTGCATTTTTTATTTTATTTTTTCCATTCGTATTCTTGTTTGTAAAATATTATAAGCTGCAATTCCCGCTTTCTATCCACCAACCATCTGTTTCATTCATATGCGTCTAGTTTCATGAAGACTCATTCATTATCGTTACTCGTATACATAAACTACTGCATAGTAGGTGTAATGCTGCAGTAGACTTCATATAATTAATACTACGAATAGGAATATTCTTGTACTATTGTATATATTACTAGGTGACGAGCGCTTACACACGTTTTGCTTTCATTGGATTTGAGGTTCACTTTCTTCTGCTCATTAATAGGAAAATTGACGAATAAATTTAAGACACACCATCCAATGAGTTTGTTTACAAAATGCTTTAACGCTAACGTAATATTTCCAAGTACTCGTCGTATTATGTAAGGATGAAGTAAACATCTCAGAATATTCATATTCTGAATCACAAAAGATACTTCTTGGAATGCGTTGGTGTAAACACTTGGACATAAACTGATCCCTTATCAGAGAATAATTTTATTCTGTCTGACGATATTTTCATGATTTTTCGAATGTAGGTTTTATTTTCGTTGATATTATTCTTTGGTTTTATAAAACGAAATCTTGAAAAGGAAAGTTATTGAGTTTATGAATAGCCATTTTCTGTCACAGCTGCTCCTTTTTTTTTTTGGTAGAAGTCATAAAACCAAATGTTTTTTAAATTTTTGGGAATTGTCCCGTCTTCAAAGAAAATAAAGACAGAAAATTGAATAGGTAGTAATCTGCATGCGACAAATACCAGAATACATTCCCTTTATCTACAAAAGAAACTCTGTATTTTATTATTTTTATTTATGTTCTAGCGAAATTTTTTTATGCGTTGAAAAAAAATAGAGTCCTAAATTTTATATGTACATAGTACCAGAGGCGGCGTGGGGGGTCAGGGGTGCGCTTTGGCGGAGCTCCAGCGGGGCCCGGTTTTTCGGCCAATCTTCCTCCCACTCCTAACAAAATAAGGAAAAAAGGGTATGAAAGTTTCAAAAAATGTTGCTGTTCTGAACATTTATTTTCAAGAAAATAATGAGAAACAGTAGATTTAAGCGCTCGTGCCCACGGCAAACTTTTTAGTTCGCAAAAAAAACCAAATAGTTTAGTCAGAAAAATAGAACACGCGGTGTTTTATGAGACCGCACCCACAGCGATTACTAAATAGTTTAGTTTGCTGTGTGTGCGGTTTCATATACCGCCGTGTGTTCTATTTTTCTGACTAAACTATTTAGTTTTTCTGCGAACTAAAAAGTTTGCTGTGTGCGCGAGCTCTAAAATTAAAATTTACGAGTACATATATATAATTATACATCCAGGCGGCCAAGACCCGACGTCGGGCTATCGCGCCACGATGATGATGATATAATTATATATAGTCAGTCAGTAGTGTTAATTTTACAGGTGTGGTACGTAACGTGTGTAACAGTAAATATATTGTAGTACTGGATTGGGAAATACAAAATAATGCTACATTACCAAAGTAAGAGACTGCAAAGTACCTTGTAAATTCATCAATTATCACATTAGGGTCTGAACTCCAGGCACATTTCCTTTCAACTATCGCGGAATGTGATGGTAGCGATCTGTAAAGGAATAGATTAGTTGCGGCGGAATGGTAGGGTTGGCGGTGTTCTGTTAGATTTAGCTTACCTCACTACTGCGGCGAGTGCTGAAAAATCCTAGCAACGACTGGTGATGGCTTCTGGCGTCGAATGTGGTGGGTTCCTGGCGACTTCGACCTATAAATGAAGAACATAATCACAAAGTATCGAAATAAAGGAGGAATAAAGGACTTGGATACTTATCTGAAGTGACTGTACCCTCGAGCGGTCATGGGATCCTCCTTGCGCGTAAAGCCATCCTTCACCGAGTTGACCATAAGCAGCGGAATGAGCAATCAACAAATCCATAGTCGCCATTCGCCACAAATCTGTCGCCAGGTTTCCTTGCACATATTTTCACTGCATCGGTGCGGACGATGAATTTTCACAGACTCCCACTCGAGCAACAAGCCCACCGGAGGAATTTCTCATGAAAGCAATTTACACCCACGGGAGCGCTTTATTATGATTTAAGATTCACACAACCGACAAGTTTTTGTTTTGATAGAAACGACCTCTCGAAGGACGAACGAACTCCATCGAGGCAAACGTCAGATGCGTCGCGAGTACAATCTGAAACAATTCCGACACACTAAGAAACTTGCGGGTGGCGTTCTGCAATGTAAAATAAACAAAAACTGGCGGATCGAGCAACTGAACTGAATGATTTTATTGAGCATAAAAAAGTTTACATGTGTGTCTTATCCTATTGACAGTCAAGTGAAGCACATAAAATGGTGACTAGTTCAAGTATGTCACTCTGACATTTGTATACTGGTACTCTTAGCGGAGAGACTTGGAATTACAAATTTGAGTTTAAACATGAGAAGTAGAATTTCACGGTGCTCAATTGTGAAACAAATGATTAGTAGATAAAATTAGAAAAAACTTAAAACTAATGCTTAAAACTTAGAACTAGAAACAAAAAGAAACAAAATAAGGCCATTCGGGTTGCACAATTTTGGCGATAAAGAAGGAAACAAATTGCTTGACATTAAGAAACATGAGTGGTCAAACTGACATTAACAAAGAAAGAGAATTCAGAGGCCAAAAAAAAAGGGATTATTTTTTTATTTATTTTTTCCCGTAACGAATTTGTGATATAGGTATCAGAATAGTATTGAATTGTATTCATATGTATATAATTACATTCTTATATCTAAAAGGAATTTTTTTTTTCCTGTTAATTACATTCTTATACCTAAAAGGAATTGAGTACAGTAAGTCAGGTTAACATTGCTAAATGAACACATGAATTGTATATACATGAGCCTATATATTTAGAAGGCAGTTAACAGTGCTAGAGGAGCACGTGAGATGCAATATGGGTTAATTACAGTCAGCCCCAATTTTTAATATTTCTTAAATTAGATAATTTTTTTTTTTTTTTAATTATTTTAATAATTTTGTCAATCGAATAACATAGCAAAGTATTTAGGTGTACATGTCTATGCAAAGGAACTTAGAGTTAAGAAAAAGCTAATGCAAAAGAAAGCAATAGCGGCGCGGCCAACAGCGGGGGGTCGAATTGATCATTGATGGAGATTAGCCTCTGCGAATTCGGCTACATTTCTTGATGTAAAATTTAGGTCTACAGTCAAGACTGGCGTTAAAGTCAAATAAGTCACAGTAATTAGAAACTATTAAATTAAATCCGCTAATTAATTGATTATCGGGAGGGAGGGTAAGGTTACGTTCTGAAATCGATTTTATTATATGATTATTATGTGTCTGCCATTTGGACGTGCGTTCAGACGCCAATGAAGTCATATATTTGAGGAGTGGGGTTATGCAGGCTTTTTTATATAGGACCTTATTTTTGAAATATTTTTTATTATCCCTACGGTATAAGGCGGTGCAGGATCGAAGGATTTTTCTCTCGAAGATTTCGAGTTCATTACCCACTGTTGGAGAGATAGTGGCCCACACTGGGAAGCAGTAGCTAATAATAGGCCTGATTAGGGTTTTGTAAATTAGTGTTTTCGTACGGGGGCGAACGGCCCGTCGAGCCAGGATTTTTTTAGTACAACACCCGCTTTTTTGGCCTTAGCGAGCTGCGTACGAGCGTGAGGGTTAAATTTCATATCATATTGGAATAAAATGCCGAGGTATCTGATTGATTTTCTATGGGTGACAGGTTCATTATTCACTTTTACAACAAAAGCCTTGCTCTCAGCGATAACCCCTTGTTTACAGGAGGTTCCAGTGTTACGGAAGCAAATAACTTCAGATTTATTCGCATTAACACTAAGTGCCCATTTGTCGAAAAATGACACACAATGGTCCACAATGGGCTGCAGGTTGATAGCCGCTTGTATTGGACTGGAGTGACTGGAGAAAAGAATGGTATCGTCAGCGTACATTAAAACACCGGAGTCCGGAACGGACTCCAAGGGAGTCAAGAGAGAGTTGCGGTTGACAGGGATGTCATGAACGTATATGTTAAATAAAACTGGGCCCCAAATGGACCCCTGGGGGACGCCTGATTTGATGTTGTGCACTGTAGAAGTGGCGTTATTAATAGCAATATGGAATTTCCTGTTATCGAGGAAGTCAGTTATGATTCTTAGCAAAGGAGTAGGGCAGGAGAGCTTCATGAGTTTATAAATAAGTCCGGAGTGCCACACCGAATCAAATGCTTTAGAGAGATCCAATGAGCAGGCAACCGTGCAATTTTTCTGGCGGAGATTAGAGACGATGTGGTCTTGCAGAGTAACCACAGCATGCTCAGTCGAGTGAGCGGTTTTGAAACCAAATTGGAATGAAGGAATGAAATCGGACGCAAAAGAGTTAATTTGCCTAAAAAGTAAGCGCTCAAATAACTTTCCTAAGTTAGAGAGAAGGGAAATGGGCCTAAAGTCATTTAGGTTGCCGGAGCAGTCTTTTTTTGGGACTGGTAAGATGGAGGCAATTTTCCAGTCAATGGGGAAGTACCCATTGTTAATGCAATGATTAAAAAGGATAGTGAGGAGTTTAGAGAGGCAGTCCGCCGATTTTTTTAGCACAAAATTACAGATAGAGTCCGGTCCCGACGATTTTTTGGAGTTAAGTAAACCAAAATTTTCGATCACTTCACCTTGAGAGGTGAAGGCGCCCGGAAAATTAGAACAATGTGGATTTAAAGCGTTATTAGCTGCAGAAAATTGGGTGAGGTAGGAGCCCATGATACTCCTTTTGAATGATGTTACGGAATCAGTCACTTCGTTGGCCCAGTCAAGGTCGGAAGGTAGTTTTTCGGTAAAGACATTGTCGAAGAAGGAAGCAAATGCCTCAAGTTTCTGATCGGGGTCGGAAAGAACCTGGTTGCCCGAGGAGATAGGAGAAGTGTTTATATTGAAGCCGGTGTTTTTACGTCCGGAGAGCCTGTTGATAGCTTTAAAGCAATCAGGGCCCGGCTTAATCTTCTTTAAAAAGCCAACGTATGCGAGGTTTAAGTCGATGTTAATCTTTTCATTGATGATTGTGGAGAGCCTGGCTATCTCCAAGGTTAAGGCTTCATAAGCGGCGTTAGTTCTGTTCAAGGCTCTGTGGAAGATGCGTTTTCTTTTTTGTAGCAGTTTTTTGCGTTCCCTAAAGTAGAAAAGTGTATCCTCAGAGAGGCAGCCATACTTATAGAAACATCTATTACGAAGGGGGGCGTGTTTATTAAGGGTATCGTGCAGAGCCGCACCGATCAGCTGAATGTGATTGTCAATGTCAATATTGGAGACAATCGAATTAGTGGTTAATTCGCTGGGAAGAGCTCTGCAGAGGTCAGACCTAAAGACATCCCACTTAACTACTTTGAAGTTTCTGGAACCCAAAGGTGGAATTAGGTCAGTTTGAGTTGGGTTAGTATTGAGACAGAGTAGAATGCCCAGATGATCAGATAGTGCAGGAATTGAGTCGCACTGGAAGTCGGCCTCAAGAAGCGAGGAAGAGACGAGAAATAGGTCGAGGAAAGAGGAGCCTCTAGGGAAAGACGGAGAATCAGAAGTAATGAGTTCCGCCTGAAGGGCCGAATGACTGGACAACCAGGCATCTAGCGCCGCACCATTAGAGTTAATAAGGGAGTCGCCCCAAGAAGAGTTCCGTGCGTTGAAGTCACCGCCGAGAACGAAAGCGTCGAAGTTAGTTGCAACATTAAAGAACGCGTTCAACTCGTTACCAATTTTTTTTCCAATATTCGAAGGGACATATATGGCGCCAATAAGGATTTTCAACGTTCTACCCATGGGAGTGGTAATTTCGGACGAGATAGCCGTAATAGACGATACAGAAGAATTAATTGTTACAAATTTACAATAGATATTCTTCCTGACACAAATTGCAGTACCTCTGCCAGCATCATTCCTAAACAATTTGAAGCTTTTGAGGAAAAGTTTACTACCAGGATGAAGTTCACCAAGCCTGGTTTCCGATAAACACGCGAAATCAGGAAAAGACTGCAGGAGGAGGTCTTGAAGGGCCATCCGTTTGCCATGGGAGATGAGCGAGTTTACATTAAGATTTAAAAAACGACCATTACCCATTGGTGATGTTAATCATAAAGTTAATGTAGGCCATTTTTTTTTCCTCAGAGCTAAGGTTTCTAGTGGATTTCCAAAAAGTTGAAACTCGGGAGGACAGTTCGATAAACGACAAACCGAAGAGTTGACGGATTTCATCTTCAAACTCATTGAACAGGGGATTGGATGACTTATTGTAGACGGGGGGCTTCTGGCAATTGGGAGGGCCTAATCTGGCTATGTCCGAGTAAAGTGGGTATGGTGAGTTGGGATACAAGTGAGAGATGGTGGGGCCGAAGCTGGCAGCGTTGTGGGTCACAGGGCGACTCGGAGCTGTGTTAGCTCGGAGCTTCACTTTCCGGAGTTTTTCCCTGTACTGAACACGTACGGGGCAGTTGGAGAAACTGGCAGGGTGGCCAAGTTCGCCACAACTCGCGCATTTGAGGGGGGGTATATTTTCAGACTCATCCTGTTGGAACGGCCTCCTAGTACAATCATTAGACGCGTGGTCACCCGCGCATTTTACACATTTAGCTTTGGAGATGCAATTCGCTGACACATGCCCAAAGCGCTGGCAGTTGTAGCATTGCGTGAGATCATTGCGGTTGGGTTTTTCCCATTTTACCCGTTGGCAGAGGAGGTACGAGATGTTGGTAACGGAATGGAGGGTTAGCGAGTCGTCTGTAGTGACCCGGAAGATGTCAAGTTCGATTTCGTTCGCTCTAGACCACGCAGTAGTATGTTGTTTAACTACTACCTTGGCAGGCGCAATCATACGATTTAACTCCTCACTGATCTCATCAGCAGTAAAGGAATAGATACCACGCAACATTACGGAGTGCTTCCGATTTTCTTTTAGCGTGAAGGAGTGTCCCTCAAGGTTCGCTTTCCGACAGGATTCCAGAAGTTTAGAATGTGTGGAGGGGTCGTCCACTTTGACCCTATGGCTACCTTCGGAGAGGTTGTGAATTTCAATCTGGCAATTTTTGTCCAGAGTTCTGATGAGCATAATTAAGTCTTTAGTAGAGATCCTGTGGACCGTAATTGGTGGGCAGAATTTTTTAATAGGAAGGGGAGTGTTGGAGGGGGCAGCCAAACTCACCGGGGCCTCCATGTTTTTTTTCGCAGCGAGAGGGGCAAATCGATTGCTGTTGGCCGTGTCGCAATTGCCACGAGCAGCCTGATGGAATTCTAATTTTCTTTTTTTAAATGTGATATGGCCTTTGGCCGGTAAAAATTCCTGCGCCTTAAAGCTGAGATCGTCGAAAACGTTTTCACTATTAAGTGAGAGTAAGGTGTTAGCCGCTTCAGTATCGCTGACTACATCCATTAAAGCTGAATTCGCCTCTCTTCGGACCGAAGAAGAGCAAACAGAACTGGGCGGAAGCGGATTCATCCCGCTGGGGTTTGATGTGTACACGTCGATGGCGTTACGCCGAGGTAACGATGACGAGTGAGGGCGGAACTCTTGATTTCCAACTCGTGAGGAAACAACGATGTCCTTACACGGAGGTGACAATCCCGCATGAGGGCGGGGCACTTGATTTCCGACGTGTGCGGAACGATATTGATCGGCTTGTGAATAGACAGAGCCCGACATGTGATGACTATTGCTAACGACGTTAACAGGTGTGTTAGCGCTACATGAATCCACCTGAGGGGAGGCTGGATTCCCCCGCGTGAAAAATTTCTCGGGCTCCGGGGCGCAGATGTCCGTAGAATTCGATGACATGGAGTTACAAATATCAGTTATAAATACCTGACGTGATGGGCTGACAGGACGCCCATGGAAACCAGGAGGGGCACTGTTGGGCTGGTGATGAGGCAAATTGCCGGGTATATCACAGCTAGAAGCGACGGACGGCAGGAGCTTCTCAGGAACAGAAGTCGAGGACAGTGGACTAGTACGGGTGATTTCCGGCGAAGGGGCGGAACTATAAGGCGCGTTGTTAGCGTGACGGAGACGAACATCCGAGGCAGGTTTGAAAATCTGGGTACCGTTGGCAGGCGGAAGCGCCGCGGGCCGCGTGCATTCCGGGCGGCCTTGAAATGTTATCGGGTTAGGAATTGTTTCCACCGAAATCACTTTAAATTTTGCACATTTAGCACCAGCAGACGAACGAGCAGCATGAAATTTACACGGCAAATACTTTAGTAAGTTCTTTTTGCGTTTCACGCTTCCACTACAGGCAGCATTATGAGAACCGTTATTTACGGTAAACTCAACCGGGACACGGCCAGCCACATGGCCGCCCGAAAGTTCAAAACCGCTCAACAGAGGAATATTTCTGTTATTACTCTTCCAAATGGACGAAACACAACGAAATAGCGCTGCGGAACACTAAAAAGTGGCCGAAACACTAAATTGCGCTGAACACTATTAGCAATGGCGGCACTTTCGCTAAACACTTTCGCTAAACACAAAACGCTGAGCAAAGACGTCAATGGTCGTCGACAGTCGACCGAGGAATGCGGATCGAGCAACCTAACAATGGTTTCGCGCCACGCACAGTTCAATCGTTCTCCGACACAATCCACGCTAGAATTGCCAAATACATAAAAATCCAATCTAAGCTATTATTTTGGATTTAAATTCAAAATGGAACACACAATAATCACAGGCTTTTGTTAACGAGCACTTGAATGTTTACATCGGCGCGGCGGTGACATTTCAACTTTTGATTTACTCTTATGACAGATGCGCCTTGATCTGGCACAACAAATGCCGTGGTGAGTTTACATGTCGGCAACGGCTTTTTGAGGTAATGCAGTGTAGAACTATGGGGATTTGGTATGGCGACACTCTGGGACCGGGAGTGTCCGTTATCGAGGGAGATCAGCGAGGGATTGGTGTTGAGCGACGGACAGGAGTGCTAGAGACGGCGTTACCGACGATCGACGTACAAGCGAATTGGGGTAAACGGCGGGATAGGGAGTAGAATCCGCCCATTCTGGCGGTATAATCTCAGTTTCCTTCTGCAGGCAGCTCGGTCTTGGATTGCATCATCGCCGAGATTAATGCGTTGTTGTTGCTTCTTCATCTGATCGATCCACTTGTGTTTCCGTCTGCCTCGGGGTTTGGGTCCAGCAAATGGAACATTCATTGATAGTGCCTTCATGACAAGGTTCTCAGGTGGACGCCTTAGAACATGGCAATACCAATCCATACGACGATCTTCGAGCTTTTCATTGATCGGTTGCTAAACAAAGAAGCTGCCTCGGATGTATCATGGGTACTTTTGATACGATCCTTTTTGGTCACACCAGCTTTATCCGTAGCATTTTCATCCCTTCCACTTTTCATTCCAGCCAACTTTTGTTGTTGAGATATTTTCATACAATCATCAATATGTGACTTTAAAATAAGATCGTACTTAGCTCTTTGAATATATAGCCATGGAATGAGCTTGTCCTGTATGCCTCCATAGAAACAGTGGCTCCAAAATCTGGGTACTAAGTCGACAGTCAGCTAACTCAGTAGACTTACGAAATTCAAATATTGACAATAATTGACGTTTGTTTATGCACAATTCGACAGCCCGACGTCGGGCCTTGGCCGCCTGCCACTCCCACTGGTCCTGTAAAAAAACTCTGGCCTAATCAAACGGCAATTTGACAGCAGGTTCATGCGGCTATATTGGATGATGCGCGAGGAAACCGTTCTTTTCCGGGACAGTCGCATCAGCAGCTGGACGCACTCTTTTGACTCCCGTGTACGGGTCCTTTTCCCTTTTCATAGTTTTCACTCGTCATAGACACAGATTGCGCAGTTACACCGCAAACCACGCCACGATACAGCAATCAAGGCAAGATGTTATCGTCTGTCAACGTCCGCCCGCATTACCGCTTACCTCTCGGCAACTCGCTAACGTAACGAACGTAAGACGGGCCCACGCTCGACAAGTTGAGACTAGTATCATCCGGGCGACACCCAGAACTTGCGGCTTTCCCAAAGAATTAAATTTTTGTGTGATTGATAATGAAGTATGTTATATAATTGTCATGTTTGTCGGGGGGAGGAGGAGGGGGGGGGAGTGGCTCGCCGCCCTTGAATAGTCCCATTAACTTAATCCATTGGCCACACGCTCATAGTTCGTTATCACCCGTTCATCGTCAGTTCGAGCGGACGAAAGATCCTTGATTGGATACTTTTCAAACAAAAACTAATAAGTTGGACCAAGGACTGCAGTCCAACTGTCGATGTGTGGAGGAATTTGATCTTGAAACGGCCTTGACTGACGACAATCTCATTTGGCCACACACTTGCAGTTTTAGGCGACCTGTAGTTCACGATTTTAAGATCGTCTCAACGTACAGTCAGCATTAAGTGTAGTCAAAAACGATAATCTTCAGTTAATCTATATGTGCATGGGCGCATTACAGACTGAACTTACGTATTGGAAGGTGGTAGTGTTTACACGAGAGACCGCGTCGATCGACATCTTCAGTGTTGATAGAAAGTTTAGGACCATTTTCTCAATTTCTCGGTGAACTGCCCGATAGCTAACAAAGACATGAACTTATGCAAGTGATTAGCCGCACGATAAATACTTCCATTTTCTCATACGTTCGTTAAATTACCAAGGCCACGAACCATACGAATGTTAAATTACCAAGCCAAAAACTATGCAACGCATCTTAAAATTGTGTTGAGTTTTCGTCTTTATTAAATTTGGATCGAATATTAGGTGTTGGGATTTATTTTGCATAAAATTTGATTCTATTATGAGGTGTTGGAACTGTGTTTTGTGTAAGTGATTAAGCGGAGGCTGGGTGAAGGATGTTTGAAGCTCCTTTTGCCTATAAAATTTAAAAGATAGATAAAAGGTTGCTTTTACCATTTTCAATCAGATAAACGCGAAACAAACATTGGGAACATTAAATTGAACTAGCACGCACTTTATTCCTACGATAAATTTTAATCGGACATTGAGAAAACGGGCCCAAGTCTTCTTAAAACCAATCGATAAGGTCGATCACCTCCGTGCGAAACGAAGCTTGACGTCAATGGACGTGAATGTATTCGGGTATATCCAAAATTAATTTAATTTAAGAATAGCATTCGAAAGCTAAATTTAAATCCTAACTCGAAATTCCAGTAACCAACCTTATTTTATTACAACTAAAAGAAGCTATCCATAATTTTCGATTAATTATAACATCGTATTTCTTTTCAATTTAAACTACCCATTTTGTATTTGACTTCTTCAACTACAAAACTGTATAAACGACAACCAACTATCTATAATAATATGCCTATCTGCTGCTTCCACTCAGTAAACAACAATCCAAGTAAAAGTTTATTTTAATCAGCAAAAGTATTTTCGCTCGAGGTTGAAGCAGATTTTCACCCTTTCCAGGCATCTCTCTCTCTTTGCCACGATTTCATCCCTAGAACCAAATAAAATCGTAAATTGCACAGTACTATGTGTTTCCTCTCCTACATAAATTCTAAAGTACCCAGAAGAGTATCTACGTATCTCTACAAGTAGTTTTATATTCAAATGACTCCACAGTATAGTACACAAAATAATATATAGAATTTACAATTTACATTTCGACCGGAAGAAATCTCTCAAAGTTTAAAGAAGTTTCATTTTGCCCAAAGTAATTTGCATTTCGATAGATAAAAGATAGCATTGGAATGAAAGTAAATAGAAAGATACAACTACAGCAAGTTATGGAGGAAGTTCAAGTGAACATACCTAGTTTGTGTTTGACCGATAAAATGGAACCTGACAAAATTTGCACCCTTCAGAGTTGGGACGGAAGGAGGGTTTGTTTCCCAAGAAATCTAGGGACTAATAAATTGGATTCTAATGGGTTGAGTACATTAGATTTGGTATTTATGAAATGATATACGAGTATGTATTTAAGATTTTCCGTCGATAACTATTTGACCTGTTGCGTGTTAAGAAATTCCAGATTGTTGTGACACTAGTGAGGTAGAATCAACCATCGGGGAGCCAGCAGGATGTTACCCGAGAAATAGAAACCAAATAAGGGGGATTAGGGTGTAAAATGTGCGGTAGTTTCGAATTTTTGATATGTTGTATAGGTAGGTGGGGTAGTAAAAAAATCAAGTTTGTATCACTCCACCTCCTGTGCTTCGCCGCCATCTTGGAAAAACCTCCAAAAATTGGCACTTTTGGCAGTTTTTGGCCTATAACTCTGTTCCAGTTAATTTTCACGCAAAATATGAACAGTTCATTTTTATAGAGAATAAAATTTCATTTCACATTTTTTTTCCTATAATCAATAGCAACGGAGTGATACTATAAAAAGAGGCCAAAATTAACGGCCTTGAGAAATTTTTAGTTTTTCTTTTCGTCTTTACATGAGAAAAACTCTGCAACGCTGTTATAGCAAAAAGGTCCTTACACCTTAAATACCCTAGACTTCTACAGACATAGTCTTCATACCAAAAGTACCTATTGGTAGCGACCATATGCATTAAAAGTGAGTTTCCTATATGGCCAGTTTATAGGAGAGGTTGGCACTCATTCAAAAGGATCTTGACCATTCTTAATCAATCAACCCACACTACAAATATTTGTCGAATTTTTTAAGTCACTATCTTCATTCTACCGAAAGTTATTGAAGAGTCACTCGTATGGAAGGCAGAGGGGTTCCTTTGATTGGATCAAATATTTGACCAAAATTTCCATCAAAAGCTATCGCTTATTTGGAGATTCATTTGTAGGGGAGGTAGGGGTTCCTTGGGTCGGATTTTGCCCATTTTTATACCCTAGACTTTTAGTATAGGGTATATTGTTTTTGTCACGACGGAAATATGTAACACCTTAAAGGAGGCTCCGGAGGTATAGCAATGTATATATATAAATGATCAGGATCACCTCCTGATTCGATTAAGCCATGTCTGTCTGTCTGTCTGTCTGTCTGTCTGTCTGTCTGTCTGTCCGTCCGTCTGTCCGTCTGTCTGTCTGTCTGTCCGTTCGCACGATAACTTTCAATAAAATGAAACTAGAGACTTGAAATTTTGGTCAAATGTTGGAAGTATAATCTACTTGGTTGGTATTGAAAATGGGCATGATCAGGTTAAGAGAACACCTACCTCCCCTACATATGTAAAATAATTAAATGTATCTATAACTCCCGATTAAATTAACATAAAAAGCTCTAGCTTTGGCAGATTGCTCGTGAGGATAATCTTCTACTCCCCTAAAAAAATAAAATTGGTCAGCTGAAAACTAACAGTAATTTTCTTACAAAGAGCCCCGTACTACCCTACTTTTCGGGTTTTTTGTCTATAACTCTTGAACCAATTGACGTAGACACCTGATTGTAACATGTAACCCTGGAGTAAGAAGATGCTTAAGTTCTAGTAAGTTGGGCATAATCAGATCAAAGGTACGCCTACCTCCCCTACAAATTTCAAAAAATTAAATATTCTTTTAATTACGATAACTTTCGATAAAATGACACTAGCGAGTTGAAAATTGGACAAAATGTTGTTAGTAGGATCTACTTGGTTGATATTGAAAATGGGTAAGATCCGACCCAAGCAACCCCTACCTCCCCTACAAATGCAACTTCAATAAGCGATAACTTTTGACAGAATCAAGCCAGCGACTTGAAGTTTTGGTCAAATGTTTGAAGTGAGATCGGGTTAGTTGGTATTTAAGATGGGTTAGATCAAACCTAAGGAACCCCCACCTCCCCTACAAATGAAACATCAAATAAGCGATAACTTTCGATGGAGTGAAGCTAGAGACTTTAAATTTTGTATAAATGTTTGTAGCATGATTTTATTTGTTGGTAGCAATGATGAGCAAGATCCGACCCAAGGAACCCCTACCTCCCCTACAAGTGAAACTTCAAATAAGCGATAACTTTCGATAGAGTGAAGCTAGAGGATTGAAATTTTGTTTAAATGTTTGAAGCATGATCTTATTTGTTGGTGGCAATAATGAGCAAGATCCGACCCAAGGAACCCCTACCTCCTCTACAAGTGAGACTTCAAATAAGCAATAACTTTCGATAGAATGAAGCTAGCGACTTGAAAAATTCGACAAATATTTGTAGAATGAGTTAGTTAATTGATTTTGATAATGGTCAAGATCCTACTGAATCATTGCCAACCTCCCCTATAAACTGGCCGTATAGGAAACTCACTTTTAATGCATATGGTCGTTACCAATTGGTACTTTTGGCATCACCACTAGGTCTTTACAAGTCTAGGGTATATACGCTTCGGACTCCGGGCCGAAGCGAAGCTTCGGCCTGGTCAGTAAGTTAGGTTAGGTGCAGGGGCTGCCATGATGTATCACAGCATACTTAGATCACCATTGGGTCCATTGTGCTACCACCAGGGATAACCTCCAACCGACCTACGTATCAAACCAGCCTGTGCTAGCGATGTAACTGTAAAGCCTTGTGGCTGTCATATTCCTGAGGTCATCCAGATGATAGAAGACCCAGGAGCCTAAACATTTTTTTCTCCTGCCGGCCAAAGCCGGACAG
Organism: Chloromyia formosa; assembly: GCA_964017055.1. Classification (NCBI taxonomy): domain Eukaryota; kingdom Metazoa; phylum Arthropoda; class Insecta; order Diptera; family Stratiomyidae; genus Chloromyia; species Chloromyia formosa. The sequence continues at coordinate 15,320,373 of OZ024817.1, forward strand.
TAACAGAGAAGGTGGAGAACACTCTCCTCCACCTCTACATCGCCACAACTCCTACAGAAATCGTGATGAGGAATCCGGAGCCTCCAGGCGAGCTTCCCGATTGGGCAGTGCCCCGTGATAACCCCTACAACCCTGCCAATGTGCTTTCTATTGAGCGACAACAGTGTGGCAGAGCGACTGGGGTCAAAAATCGGCCAAATCATCCTCGTTGTTTGGCATGTGTTGCCGCTGAGCCATCTTTTGTTAGCCCTGTCCACAGCAGCTGTCTTGATCAACAATTTGCACATGCTTAGTGGCATTTTAATGTCTCTGCGTCTTTCGTCAACCACCCCAGTTGTACCCTCCCGAGCCAGTTCATCCGCCTTGCAGTTACCCACAAAACCACTATGGCTCGGGATCCAACAGAGAGTGATATTTAAGAAGCCACCCATCTCTGCGAGGGCTGAGCGGCAGTTATCAATGGTTTTAGATGTCGTGAGGACGGACTCGAGTGAGCGAATCGCCGCCTGACTGTCTGTGTAAATGGTGATGTCCCTCACACTAATGACATGACTGCCCAGCCAGGACAGGACTTCCGAGATCGCCGAAACTTCCGCCTGTAGGACACTGCAATAGTCGAGAAGAGGCCCGCCCCTACTAGGTCCAGGTTCTGCCACAGTCTTATGATCAAGTTGAGCATTGTGCGCGGATGCTCTTGTCGAGACATCCCGAATGCGACAGGTGTCAGATGTGCTTGGCATACTCTTGCAAGGGCTAGGTTTGTCTCCGGGGGCAGCATTGTGAGAGGAAGCTCGTGATGAGTCTTCCTGACAGCTTGTGCCTGAAGTTGAACTAGCTGGGACAGGTCTAGCCGGACCAGGCGCGTTCGCAGTCCGTCTCCCCTGTTCTGGGGACGATCCCCCCCCCCCCCCCCCCCTTACGGGGCGCTTTATTGGAGCTCATAAAATGATGTAAAAAATTATGAAGAAAAAAATAACTGGGCGCTCGATACCAGTACACTTGTCAAAAACAGCTAAAAATTACCAATGAACAACAGCAAACAAACGTTCAATGTGCACTTTGTTTGGATTGCGACCGACACCTGTACACGCACCGGCACTTATATCATGTCTCACGGTAAACCGATACACAACCGCTACGCAAGAGAATCGGACTGCGATACAGTGGCAATATTCGGTGCCTGTCCTGTGTATGATAGAGCGGAGCGCCCATTTTCAGTAACAACCAACTAGATCTTACTATCAACATCCGACCAAATTTTCAACTCGCTAGCTAGATCCTATCGAAAGTGATCGTAGTTCAATCATATTTAAATTTTTGCCATTTGTAGGGGAGGTAGGCGTTCCTTTGACATAATTATGCTCGAGCAGCTTCTTATCTGAAGTTTACCTACAAAAAAATCAACTCCCTTCGACTGTTGGTTCAAGAGTTATTGACAAAAACTCTGAAAAGTAGGGTTATGCGGGGCTCTTTTTAAGAAAAGTACCGTTATTTTCAAACTGAGCAATCTAAAAATGACCCTTTCAAGTCATCTGCCAAAGTTGTAGCTTTTCACGTGTATTCAATCGGGAGTTATGGATACATTTAATTATTTTGAATATGTAGGGGAGGCAGGCGCTCCCTTAGCCGGATCACGCCCATTTTCAATGTCAACCAACTAGATCATACTGCGAACATTTGACGAAAATTTCAAGCCTCTAGCTTGATTCTATTGAAAGTTATCGTGCGAACGGGCAATCAGACAGACAGTCAGACAGACTAAATCGAATGAGGAGGTGATCGTGATTATTTATATACAATATCATGACAAAAGAGGACAATTCGTTATATTTTGAAAACAGAAAAAGGACACGATTTATTTATTGAAAAACAGAGGACTTCTGGTAACCCTATCTGGGACGCATGCTCCCGCGAAATGGATGAAAACGCGTGCGCGTCAAGCATGAAATTAAAAACGACGACGCGAATTAAGTTTGCTCAACTGGTATTCACCATTCTGCATTACTCGTGCATACTATATACTGCATATAAAAATGTAACCAGCAGAAAACCCAATAAAAAAAGATATGCAGAGAACACGACATGATCACCGGAAAAGATAAATGAAACGAGCAAAAGCTGGTTTTGGAGCGACTATGTTTTACGAAAGCAATCAGCAGCACTCAGTCTGCGCAGCGAAGCTATGCTATTCGTGCTATAGATTTGACTGTATCTGAAGAGAAAAGATTTTTATGCTGTTTCCATTCCAGGTACACAACATAAAATGCGAATGTGGGCAGAACACAAGATCAGGATTCATGAATCGTGGTGGAGAAGGACAAGAGGGAAACGACAAACATATTATTCCCACCAATGAAATTAGTATTTTAGCATGATGTATGTATCTTTTTTTTTGCATAGTGATTCGCCGCCACAGAGGAACTGGAGTTCATTCATGGATGGAGCTGACGATAAATTTGCCTTCGTGTTGTTGCTTACTTATTTGAAAAGAGGAGGAGCGTGCTTCATGGTATTGCTGCAGGGTTCCACTGGAGAATGATAAGATTGGACAGTGACGACTATTGGTCGGTGAATGTGAACCGGGAGGATCAAGCGGAAGCCTCATCATCAGATATGGAAATTTCTGATTAATTCCAGGGTTGGTTGGTTGGTTTTGGTTAGTATAAGTGGTGGCTGAGGCAAGAGCCAGAGCCAAATTAGGGTAAAAAGCGCCGTTTTGAAGCCACAAACCTCGTGAAAATTTGTTATTTACTGATAGTCGGAAAATACAGGGGATGCTGCCTAGATCCACCCGGAGGAGTTAAGGAAGTAAAGCGACTCCCCAATCTTCACCCCCGACACATCCCCCAGGTTGTCAAGAAAGAGGCCTTGCCCAATGTACGTGTCTGGTCGTAGCAAGGCCTAGGCATTCGCATAGGAAGTGAGTGAGGGTTTCTTTCTCATCTTCATTACCAGGGTTATCAAGTTGCGTTTGGCTATGCACACGATCGTCGCACATTGTTGGCGATTAGCATCAACCCATAGAGCACGGAGCACTATTTGTGTGTATCTTTTTGATTATCGCTTGCGATCGACGCAGAGTGGTGTCTAGCAAAACAAACCTTCAGTGTGGATTTGTTAATGAATGTAAGTTCATCGACGCAGCATTGGGCTGATAGGTAAAAAAAAACTATCAATTTTTCTTTCGTATGAATTACCTTCAGATTTTCGAAAACGATATTCTTCGTATTACTCTCATCAATTATTAAAATTTGAGTTTACCTCTGTGGCACTGATATGCCAGGCAGTCCGTGCGTCGTGAAAAGTGGGCTTCAGAGTGTATACCATGCATTATCTGAGATTATTTTAAAAATCGATAGAGGCTTAACCGGAAAGTTAAAGTTAAATTTGCACTACAATGCAATGGTGCATTTCTTCGCAAAATATCTGAGGAGTGATTTGCAGTTCATTTGATTCTCCACAATTTAAAATGAAATCCGAGCTAGTCTTTCTGAACTCAAAGGCACTGCTCACACGAGGATACTCAAGTCTCCAATACTCGGTGACTGAGAGACGGAGACTTGGAGTCTCGAGACTGTAGTCGCCCGTCATCTTCACACGGCCGCTACTAAAGTCGCGTGTTGTGAATGTCGGCTGGCTGAAGTGGTCATTCTACACGGCTGTTGCTTGTAGATCCGCGGGGTCGGCTTGCTTGCGGGGATCTTGTGTGTACATGTCGAGATGTTAATAGCGATAAAGGTTGACGTTGTGGACGGCAAGAGGAATATGGTTTTCGGATTGCTTATGGATGTGCGGGGTCGACTTGCTTGGGGTACAATCGTTGTAAATGTCGCTGTCGTATATGGTATATTAGTCCAGGCTATGAACGAAACGGGGTGTGTGTTCATCTTTTTCTTCAAATGTTTGGGAGTTGAAACGGATCGCTAACAGCTTCATGGGAACCTGGATTTGCACCTGTACGGTAGATCTTGTTGGTTGGTATTGAAAATAGACATGATCCAGCTAAGGGGGCGCCTACCTCCTCTACATATGTACCACTATGCTTCGGCCGGTCTGTTAGGAATGTTACTTTTTTAAAATAGTGCATTGATGCAATTGATGGTGCCATTTTTTACTCACCTGAAAGCTGAACTACCTTTACTACTTCATTCCAGGCCTTCTTTGTCGCATATTTCCGAGAATAACCTCTTAACTTTGAATTATGTATATAATTTGGGGAATTTTTCTACTTCCGCCACTAACTTTATATTAAACTCCTGATCACTCATAGTTTTGGAGTCGAAAGTAAACGGGTGCGAAATTAACTGCGAAGCGAACTCCTTTATTGTGAGGTGAGCGCTGAACCGGTAGTACTTATATTTATTTTTCATATTTTACGTTCATAGCCCGGACTAATATACGACAGCGACGTAAAATAAATAAAATAACTGGCGCAACAGTTCAATTTGAACCATGGCCTCGAGATGAGTTAGCATCATCTCATTTTCTAGATCGTGACGGTCTTGTGCAGAGATGTGTGATCAGCAACACGCTCAATCGAGTTATTTACCCCATAAATGGGTACTCATTTAACAGCTGAGTGGGCTCATAGTCCGACACGTAAATCCCCATCTTTTTTTTATCGAAAACCACCGCATTCAGTAGGAATCGAACCGGGGCACAGTGCGTAGAAGGCGAACGTGCTAACCGTTGTGTTGCGTCCGGACTACAATGACAGCGACATGCACAATGGTAATACCCCAAACAAGTCGACCTCGCACATCCATAAGCAATCCGAAAACCATATTTTTCTTGCCGTCCACAACGTCAACCTTTATCACTATCAACATGTCGACATGTATACACACAAGATCCCCGCAAGCAAGCCGCCCCACGGATCACCAACCAATAGCTGTGCACAGTGACCACTTCACTCAAACGACATGCTCAACCAGGTGACTGGGCGGCTCGGAGGCTAGCATGTCGAATCTCCTAGCCTCCGGTCGCACTGTTGTCGAGTATCCGCGACTGGAATATCTTCGTATGAGTGCCACCGTCAGATCTTTTAGTCGCCGGTTAGCCCAGTCGCTCGGGGATCTGAGTATCCCCGTGTGAGTAGTGCCAAAGTTTATGTGTACACATTCCACCGTGTTTTGAAACGACACCAAATTGAAAATACTGTCTGAATAAGTTTTACTATTTTGCCTTTATTCCCATGGGCCGTTAACTATTGAGATGCGGCATCGTTTTCTGTTTCCGGCCGTATTACCTATGTCACCCCAGGGACCTTTTGATCCATTGTCTAGGAGCGTACGTATATTCCAGAAACTAATCTTTGCCACTAAACGATAGCCAAAAAGATATTCGTCATTTGTGTGCACAAAACACTTAATGGAAATCAAATGTACATATTCGGCACCCGTTTTTATGTACAATATATTCATTATTATTATGCACAATTTTCCCCAGTAGGGAACGATTGGATCGTGGATTAATGGAGAGAGAGAGAGTCTTATCGATCGAGGGGTGATTGGTTCGAAGCCTGCCTGGAACGGTTTTTTTCGTATTCACTTTATTTTAAACATTCATCAAGTAAATAATATTATTATTTATATTCGGTTATGGCTCTTAGTTATCGTTTAAGGGCAAAAACTTGTTTCTGGAATATGTGTACACAAAATGGGTTTGTAGGTTGATTGCGCAACAAATGCAGCCACTTTGTAGAAATACGTCCTCCTTGGACGCTGGCTAGACTAAGCTATTTCTTGTGCACGTTGCGTAGTGTATATAAAGTAAAGCTGCCTTGCAAACGATCGTTCAACATTTTTTTTTTCCCGGAGAAGTAGTGGGGAAGCAAAATTATGCGAAAATATTTGTAGACGTACTCATCACAATTGTTTCGCTTCGTAAACGATACATGAGCACCTACGGCCTTGTATATGAACTTCATTCATGAATTCATCAGAGCGTAGCTGATACTCAATTGCCCTAACACATTGTGGGGCATAGCGCAATTACTGTTCCATGTGGCCCAGTTGACGTTTCGTTGGCATAAACTAGTTTCAGAGAATGTAGTTGCCAGCATCCACCTCTTGCTCCCCCATTAAGCCACCTACCTGCAACAAATCGGGAGATGCTGTGACTTATTATTACGCCTCGTATCACAGGGGGAAGACAACACAAACATCCATGGCCACGAAGGTCGTTGTGGACGAAAAGCCGGTTGTCAGACATGAGACTGATGCCTCGACGCTCTAACCTACCGGTCGCCCCTAGCCGATGAAATACTTGATGAAAGTCATTGACGAATTCATCAAGCCGTAGCCGATGGAAGTCATTGACGAATTCCTCAGTCCGTAGCTGACGAAATGTTTGATGAGAGTCGCTGATAAACTCACCAGCTAGTTCGCTGAAGATTTTTTTCCATTTTTCATCGAAGCCCTCATCGAGAGCTTTAATACTTGCTCTTATCTTCAGAAGAAGAGAGCTGTAGTAGCTCAATGAGTAGAGAGATGATTTCATATTCGTGAAGTCGCGGATTTTCTGCCACATGCATATTTTTTTTTACCGTGGCGACTTTTTGGATGACAGCTTGATTAATTTCCTATGATCTTTATCAAGCATTTCATTAGCTGCAGCTTGTTGAATTAGTCAGTGATACTCATCAGCTATGGTCTGATAAACTCGTTAATGACTTTCATGAATTTTTCCTCGGCTACAGTTTGATGAATGTGATACTCTATTCCCTGGAAGCTGGAAAATGTCTTTTATGGCGAAACGCTGCGATGACGGAGCGAGCGAAGCGATCTAACTAGGGCTATCTACTAAGGGTGACAACAGTGACGGATCGAGTTCGTAGGGGACTTTGTTTGTCTCCTGGAGAGCTAGGGATATTACCACATTTATCGATTTTTTGGCCATGAAGGATTTGCGTCCATTGAAAGCGCGGACGCATTCCACTTTAGAGAGAAGCGTGCAAATATAAACGTACATAATCATGAATCAAAGTGGGGTTGGGTATAAGGGCTGCCTTGCTTACCGTTGTCCACATGAACTGCAATGGGATTCAGTCTGTTACCACTAGAAATCATCACACGACGATTCTAATCATTGAATCGGACGGAACTTCCAATAAAACTATGGATTGTGCCACCACCCACATTAGTTAAGTCAGCAAGTTCAGGAAAGAAATGGTATCCCAGAAATGTCGTCCTCGTTCTCCTTTCAGAGCAGCACAAGTGCAGCAAAGATAAAAAAAATACACTCCTCCTTGTCTTTGTCACCGCAGCTTCTACAGCAGTCATTGCAAGGGATGTGAAATCTCATGACGTGCTTTCTGAAGGCAACCATATACCATCCGGGATTCCTGTCCGGAAAAACTGATCAGGCCTTGAGGAATTCCGGATCGTGTATGGCCGTTCCAGGCCTCCTTGAGGCGGCCGGAAGGAAAATTGTTCCCGCCAGGCCTCCACCACACACGTTCCGGAATTTTTCTCCGGAAAAACTGATCCGGATCGTGAATGGTCGGTCGGCCGAATAGGCCTTTCAGGCGACCGGATGCACAATTGAAAATCGATCGTATCGCCAGAATGAAATGGCAGTAAATCAGAGTTGTTGCGGGAGTTATCACCGGGTATTGTATAGTCAAGCCGGCCATACACCATCCGGAAAAATTGATGGGGCCTGGTCTTCCGGTTTGCCTGAATATAACATACACCATCCACCATCCGGTCTTCCTGCCGGAAAAACTGATCAGGCCCAGCCTTGAGGAATTCCGGATCATGTATGGCCGCTTCAGGCGGCCTCGAGGCGGCTGGACAGGCCATTCAGGCGACCGGATGCACAATTGAAAATCGAGCTTATCGCCAGAGATTCAAAGTATCTTTCTATCTATTGAATTGAATAGTACGGCATTTGACTTTTCGTGGCCAAGTTTCAGATACATTGGCAAAAATTCATTCTGGTCAGGTGTATCTGGAACTTGGCCATGGAAAGTGAAATGCCGTACAATATACATAATTCAATGGATAGAAAGATACTTTGAATCTCTGACGATAAGATCGATTTTCAATTGTGCATCCAGCCGCCTGAAAGGCCTGTCCGGTCGCCTGAAGCGGCCATACACTATCCGGAATTCCTCAAGGCTGGGCCTGATCAGTTTTTCCAGCAGGAATACTGGATGGTGTATGCTATATTCAGGCAAACCGGAAGGCCAGGCCCCATCAATTTTTCCGGACAGGAATTCCGGATTGTGTATGGCCGGTTTAACTATGCAATACCCAGTGATGACTTCTGCACGAGCTCTGATTTATTGCGATTTCAGCGACAAATCCATATGCATATTTATACCCTAGACTTTTAGTATAGGGTATATTGTTTTTGTCACGACGGAAATATGTAACACCTTAAAGGAGGCTCCGGAGGTATAGCAATGTATATATATAAATGATCAGGGTCACCTCCTGATTCGATTAAGCCATGTCTGTCTGTCTGTCTGTCTGTCTGTCTGTCCGTTCGCACGATAACTTTCGATAGAATGAAGCTAGAGCCTTGAAATTTTGGTCAAATGTTGGTAGTGTAATCTAGTTGGATGGTATTGAAAATGGGCATGATCAAGCCAAGGGAACGCCTACCTCCCCTACATATGTAAAATACTTAAATGTATTTCTAACTCCCGACTAAATAAATATGAAAAGCTCTAGCTTTGGTAGATTACTCGTGAGGGTAATCTTATAAACTCCTGGGAAAATAAAATCGATCAGTTGAAAACTAACGGTAATTTTCTTACAAAGAGCCCCGTACTACCCTACTTTTCGGGTTTTTTGTCTATAACTCTTGAACCAATTGACGTAGACGCCTGATTTTTGGCATGTAACCCTAGGGTGAGAAGATGCTTGAGTTCTAGTAAGTTGGGCATAATCGGATCAAAAGAACGCCTACCTCCCCTACAAATTTAAAAAAATTCAATATTACTTTAATTACGATAACTTTCGATAGAATGACACTAGCGAGTTGAAAATTTGACAAAATGTTGTTAGTAGGATCTACTTGGTTGGTATTGAAAATGGGTAAGATCCGACTCAAGCAACCCCTACCTCCCCTACAAATGAAACTTCAAATAAGCGATAACTTTTGATAGAATGATACTACCGAGTTAAAAATTTGGTGGAATGTTGCTAGTAAGACCTACGTAGTTGGTGTTGAATATGGGCAAGATCCAACCCAAGGAACCCCCACCTCCCCTACATATGAAACTTCAAATAAGCGATAACTTTTGATGGAATGAAGCCAGTGACTTGAAATTTTGGTCAAATGTTCGAAGTGACATTGAGTTAGTTGGCATTAAAGCTGGGTAACATCCGACCAACGAAACCCCTACTTCCCCTACAAACGAAACTTTAAATAAGCGATAAATTTCGATAGAGTGAAGTTAGAGACTTGAAATTTTGTTTAAATGGTTGTAGGGTGATCTAATTGGTTGGTGGCAATGATGAGCAAGATCCGACCTAAGGAACCCTTACCTCCTCTACAAGTGAAACTTCAAATAAGCAATACCTTCCGATAGAATGAAGCTATCGACTTGAAAAATTCGACAAAGATTGTAGAATGGGTTAGTTAGTTAATTGATTTTGAGAATGTTCTAGATCCTAATGAATGAGTGCCAACCTCTCCTATGAACTGGCCATATAGGAGACCCATTCTTAATGCATATGGTCGTTGCCAATTGGTACTTTTGGTATCTCCACTAGGTCTGTACAAGTCTAGGGTATATACGCTTCGGACTGGTTTTCCATCTAAAGTTGAAGGGAGGTAGAGGTTTCTTTGGTCGGATCTTGCCTATCTTGCACTGACTTGATCTTACTACCAACGTCCGACTAAATTTTCAACTCGCTTTCTTAATTCTATTGAAAGTTATCGTGTAGTTAAAGGAATATTTCATTTTTTTTTACATTTGTAGGGGAGGTAGGCGTTCGTTTGGTCTGATTATGTCCATCCATCTTCTACATCTAAAACTGGAGCAGCTTCTCATTTAAAGCTTATATGCCATAAATCAGCTGTATACGTCAATTGGTTCGAGAGTTATAGGCGAAAAACGTGAAAAGTAGGAGAATACTACGCTCTTTGTAAGAAACTATCGTTATCTTCGAACTGATTGATCTCATTTTTACAAGAGAGTTTAAAATGACCCTCTCGAGTCACCTATGAAAGTTGGAGCTTTTCACGTTTCAGTCGGGAGTTATAGATACATTTAGTTATTTTACATATATAGGGGAGGTAGGCGCTCCTTTGGCCTTATCACGCCCATTTTCAATACCAAAATATACGCGCTGGGTGGCCGTGATCGTTCGGTCACCGCTCTACGATACTAATCTAGAGCTCGGAGATCAAATCTCGGCGCGATGCCTGTGAATACTAATAGAACTCTCACAATGCTCCGAGCTTGTCAGTATAAAGACGGAGCAGGATAGGAGGTGCATGCTAGCAACTGCACTTTCGAAAAGTAGATATGCTATTGAAACGTCAACAAGGCATAGTAATGCAACAGATGCTGACGCGCCCATGCCCCTGGAGGGGTCAAGGCAATTAACAATTGTTCCTTACTGGCGATTGTTTTTGTTATCGAAAGGGTTATCACCTGATAAAATTGTTTATGAAAGAGTGACTGGCGTGAGAGGTTTTGACAGAGTTTTATTTATCAGTGCGATTATCGAGCTTTATTTATCACCGATTTGTCTCTTTCATATCTCATTAAATATCTTGAACCACGTGTCTTTTTGTATCACACACGCTTTCTTTTTTATTTACATAGCTAACAAATTCACCGATTTTCAGCAGTAATTATTCTTTTCGGCTTAATAACATCTTTATCCCATACCCATAGCTAACTTTCATAGTATCTTGTCCTATAACAAAATTCGAATTACATACCAACAAATCTGTTGCACTCAATTGGCTCTCATCAGGATCAGAAATATTATGAAGTGTTATTCACATTGCTTCTAGACCATGGGGTCGTCGTCATCATTCGCCTACGTCATCCGACTTATTTAGCTCATTAGCGTGCCTACTAACATCCTTTTATCGAATTATTCGCCTTACTAAAAAGAACCGGTTCTGGGAAAGCATTTTCATTGTTGGGGGCGCTTACATAGAACTTTTTTTTCGTCCTAAGAAACTTTTACCAACTTGGCGTTAAAAATTATCATTTTTATTTTCTCCCCCCGTTTTTCTTTTGACCATTCACAGCTTCTAACGCGGTGACGTTAAAAAGGCATGTTGGGTGCTACAACCATATCCGAAGGTCGTACTTTGGGACCATTGCCACCACCACCGCAACCACCACCCTTAAGCAAATACCTGCAACAACATCGTGACCAGTGCTGTCGTGTCATTGTAAATTCATCCTCGACCGCCGCTAACAGTGGTCATATCAATAGTAGTAATTGTAGTGCTAGGACTAGCACGGAGAGTAACCATCTTATATGGCCTCGTTTGTCGTTACCATTGCCGCCACCGCATCCCTATCCGGTACCGCCACCGTTGCCTTTCTTGCCACCGCCACCGCCATCACTACCACCCACCAGAGCGACAAGAGCACCTGCGTCACCGTCCAGGGAGGCTCCTGCAGCCGTCATCTCGTTGCATCCATCCACCGATCTGCCTGTTCCTGCTGCTACTACGGCCCACCTGATTCGTCGTGTCCATAGCACTGGGAAACGAAGCTACGGTCCCAGCAAAAACGGTCAGCATCCTGTCGGTAGTGGCAACGGCAAGAGGACCAACTGCAAGAACGCCACCACTGCTGCACTTAAAGTTCGCACCAGCTCCGAAGGTGATTCAAAAAGTTGCAAATTGCAATTTGAAATGCATTCGACCCCCCTTTTTTGAATTTTTTTTATTGTAAGTCCCCGACATCGTATAAAAAAGCACTTTCTTCATTAAGCGAGTGCGATGAATACAAAGCACTCAGTTGATTTTACGTAAAGGCATCTGGAGATGGAAATGGAGAAAACGTCCAAATCGTACTGGAAGGGCCATTAAGAAATTTCATATTCAAGAACTCTATATATTTTACCTGATGTCGTTTATCCAATTATAATTTTTTAGTGCCTTTGCAAAGTCCTCTCCGAAAATGAAAGGATAATTTTTCGTTCATCTTATAGGTACATCGTCCGAATGGAATATTTCAGTCAACTTGTCGTTTTAGCTTATGACGCTAAAATAAAAAAAGAAAAAATGATCCATGCCATCTTCTCATCCCATTAAACAGATTTTCAAGATTGTCTAAGTCTTACTACCGAATGTGTCAAAACTTCCTCAATTTTCTAGAATAGAATAAAGAAGTGCAACTATCCTAATGGAGGGCACTGCGACCACGGGAGATCTATTGTTCCATAGCCCTTGATAAAATTTTGGCAAGATGTTATTCAGATGATATTTGACCCAGTGGTGACCCGAAAGGTTGCCCATAAGTAGCCTCGAGTCATCTCTACTCATGTGGGTAGTGTCCGCCTCATCGACTCCTTCGATTGCCGCGACCCTGGAAAGTCATCCCAGTAGTGGTGTCGTAGCCTTTCAGACCATTCCTTAATTATTGCCTTGGCTGAAGCCAGGCCTAACCCACAATATGTTTCCGGTCCTACATAGTTAGACGTTAAGCCTTGCCTAGCAAGTTCATCCGCTAATTCATTTCCCTCAACGCCGCAGTGACCTGGCACCCAGTACAAAACAACTTGGTTGTCGGTCGCTGGACATTGAAGATGTTCAAGACATTCTTTAACCAGCCTTGAAGGAAACCTGTGCGAAGATAGAGCCTTTATGACTGTCTGGCTATCCGTGCAGATAGCAATTTGAGTGCCTCTAAGGTTCTTCTCCAGAATTATCCTAGCGCAGACCTCTATGGCATGTATCTCGGGTTGGAAGACGCTGGGCCCCATAGCGTTTGAAATGCTGGTGTTAGGTCCAAACACACCAGCACCAACTCCCTGTACAGTTTTAGATCCATCAGTGTACCACGTGATATTTTACATCCTGAGTCTGAGCAGGGATTGCAATTCTCCCATACCGTGCTGTCAGGAATGAGGGCTAAGAATTTGCGACCGAAGCATAATGTAACAGTCATATAATCTGATCGTAATCAGATTTGCATGCCAGCAATTTGATTCAGATGCTCGTGTGACCGTTGCCACCAATACAGGCTTCAGAAGATAGCTGCAACGTAAGAGCATTTCGAGCTGCTGTTTTTATACTCTAGATGAAATCTGAGAGTATTATAAGTTTGCCACAAAGTTTGTAACGCTAAGAAATAAGGCTCGCAGAAAAAAAAATGAATGATACAGAAGTTCATATTATCACTCGAATATCTCAAAACCGGATGTCCGTCTGTCCGTCCGTCCGTCCGTGACCTCTCTAGCTCGAGAACGCGTTGAGCTATGAAGTTCAAATTTTGCACACGTTATTTTTGACAAAAAATGAAGGCTAAGTTCGTGAACGGGCTAAATCGCTCCACCCCTTCTACCCCCTCCCATACAAAATGACACATTTTTGAAAATTTACAATAATCAGATTTTCTCAGAAACTATAAAACATATTGCTTTGAAATTTTTAATATATCACTTTTATGATAATTGTAACCTATGTTATAAAACTTATTGTAATCCTCACCCTCCTTCTACCCCCTCCCATACAAACTGCACTATTTCATGAAATACGTCTTAACGTCTTAACGACTTACGTCTTACGTCTTAACGATGCATCCGAGATTGCAACCAACATTATTTATTGGCTTTAACCAGGTTCAAATTCATCTAGAGTATTGCATGATTGGGGTTTACCCCAATCGTAGTTCTTTTATGTTTTTTTAATGAAGATGTGCAGCGGGGTAATTCCAATAATCGCCTCTACAGCGGTTACACCAAGACCGGCTAGGCGTTGTAATTCCCCAGCGGGAAACGGAGTCATCGAAGTTTAATGATTGACTGCTGCCTTGGAAGGTGTGGATGCATGTCATGCTCTGTCCATGCCACCTTAATTTCTTTTTAACATTACATGTCCTTACGAGGCAGCAGTAAAAACTTTCGTTAAAAGCTTTAGTTGATTCCTCCTAGATTCCCAAGAAGCGACTAGTAGACATCACATTTAATGATTCTAGAATGAATCAAATTGATGGCTTCTGGATCACTCATAGCTGCCTTTTAGCTTCTTCTTGATCCAGTATCAATCAAAAGAAGCACAAAAGGATGCTATCACGATGTGCGCTTCCTTGATGCTCATCTAGCAAGCGACGTGGAAGTAATGTATAAGCTCCGAAGCCAAAGCTGCCTCAGTACAGCTTCCAGAATGAATCAAAAGAAGCAGAAAGGCAGCTATCACGATGTGCGCTCACTTGATGCCCGCCTAGGAAGCTACGTAGAAGCAATGTATAAGCTCCGAAGGTAAAGCTGCCTCGGTACAGGTTTCAAAATGAATCAAAAGAAGCTAAAAGGCAGCTATCACGTTGCGCGCTTCCTTGATGCTCGCCTGAAAAGCTACGAGGAAGCAATGTGTAACTTCGGAGCTTACACATTGTTTCCACGTAGCTTCTCAGGCGAGCATGAAGGAAGCGCAAATCGTAATAGCCGCCTTTTGTGCTTCTTTTGATTGATTCTGGATGGATGCATTACCGAGGCAGCTCTGTCTTTGGTTCCGCTGGGTTGTTACATTTCAGTATGGCTCAGATCTGTATGCTGCATACCAACGCAGCGTATGTGACTACGGACGGCACCAGCATACAGTATAGTACAACCACTTCACCATCTTAGGTGTCAGCCCCCATGTCCGTCCAAAGAAGTTTTTACAAGCCTACATAGTACTTGTGGCTTTATTAATTACATTGTCAGTGTGAGTATTCCAGTTTAGTCACGAGTCCAGTGTATGGCGCCAAGGCATTTAACTTCACTTGAATACCCCTAACTCTAAAACCGTCCTTCCTAGTGAATTCGACCCGGAAGTGAGCTTACGTTTACGAGTGAAAGGCACTATGACGGTTTTTTGTGGGTTTACATTTAACCCTACTTTATAGCACCAATGCAAGACCACATCAGGGGCAGCGCCCATAACTTTAGAGACGGTGGATTCGAATTTGCCCTTGACGACAATGATTATGTCATGTGCGTATCATAATATCCAAGCACATCAAGCCTCTACAACAATTCGTCTACAACCAGGACCACAAAAGCAGTGACCGGACCCCTCCTTGGGAACAGCTTTTAATGCTCTGACGGTAATCGTGGTGCTGCCTAGTGTTGGAGAGATCACCCTACCGCGTAGCATAGCGACTATTCATGTTATAGTAGCAGATAATAGACCTCTGAGCTCTAGTGCTCGAGATATACAGTCGAAGCCGGTGTTATTAAAAGCACTTTCAATGTCAAGGAAGGCACTTAATGCGATTTCCTTGTCATCAAAAGATTTATCGATATACCCTATAAGATTGTGAAGGGCGGTCACCGTAGATATGTCCCTCCATTCCATCACATTCCATCACGTGCCTGATATGAATGTTGAGCAGCCTGTCTATGATTTTAAGGAGGAACGAAGTTAAGCTAATCGGTCTGTAGGATTTAGGTAAATCCTCTGGCATGTTACCATGCTTAAAAACATCGTTAACTTTCCTCCGAAGACGTGGTATTTACTCTAGCTCTAGAGTGTAACTAGCCCTGAAAAGACAGATTGGCTATTTTGCAATAGTGTCAAGATATTTCTGCAAACGAGCAGGAAAGATACCATCCACTTCAGGGGCCTTGAACGGATCAAACGACTTACTGCCCATTTTATTTTATCCCCCTATCAGGGGTTATAGGCTATAGAGTCGATCATCCCAATCCCGATGAATTTTTCAGTGGGAGTGTCAAATTTCAATTAAATTTCCTACTTTTAAGCATTATTTTAAGTCGGTTGTTGAAGGAGATGGTTATAATACAATAGACTTAGCCAGGACACATATCTACAAAACTGCAAAAAATTTAGGCTGTTCCAGGATACTACTACTACTTTAACCTGCCTTAACCCCTAGTGAAGCTTAGCGCATCAACTACTCCTGCGAGCCATCGTACTCGGTTCTGGGCAATGGGACGCATCTACCCTTACGACTTATCCAGAAACTCACAGTAGCTCAGTGCGTCTAATGTCTGACTATTGGCGTTTCGGGTTCGAATCCCGTCTACGACGACATTCGTGGCCATGGATGATTGTGTTGTCTTTCCCCTGTGGTGCTGGGCCTAACAATAAGCACAGCATCTCCCGACTTGTCGTAGGTAGGTGGCTAAATGGGGGAGCAGGAGGTGTATGCTGGCAACGTGCATTCTCCGAAACTAGTTTATGTCAACGAAACGTCAATTGGGCCACATGGAACAGTTGACGCGCTATGCCCTAGAAGTGGGTAGGGCAATTTAGTGGTAGAGTATCCAACCCGTACACCGACTCAGCTCTTCATTTAATATTGTGTCAGGCCAGTTAACAAAAACTTGCAGCTTTCTGGTAACCTCTACAGTTGCTTTCCATGTGCCCTTCCATACAACAACACAGACAGTACCAGGGAGCGAAACAGGCCCAGCTTGGTCTTGATGCTGAGATAACTGCTCTGACAGATTTTAGACAGCATGTTGAATGCACATTTAGCCTGGTTGATATGATGAGCGAGGTCCTACTCCGTACCACCTTTTCCGACAACAGACTGAATGGTCTACGATTTTCACAAGCTGTCCGTTAATACTGATGACAATTGGACAAGTTGGATTTCTTCTTTGTCGCAACGGTGGGCTAAGAACATTGGTCTTGTTATTGTTAATTTTTAGCCCGACCGGAGGTAGGTAGGTAGAGAGGTTTCCATGAATGGCACAGCACACATAGACCACATTTGGGTGCGTTGTGTTACCAATGCGAAGCTGCAACCAACCGTTCTATGCAGCGAACTAACCGGAGCGCATTATGAATTTATGTAGTTGACTGATGTCAATGCTTGACAGATCGCTAAATTGGTAAAAAACGTACGCACCTAGAAGTAACCTTCTACTCCTACTCAGCGCTGGAAAGGCGCAAAGCAAGTGAAAAGTGTTCTACTCCTCATCCACGTCATCGCAGCGCCTGCAGAAGCCATTAAAAGGTAGCCGGAGTCGTCTTGCATCTCGGATCAGAAAATGACCTGTAATGACAACCACAACAGTTCCAATATATACTCAGCGACAACAGCCGATATCATGCCTGGGAAATATTACATGACAGGTATTTTCATTATTCCACCTCAAGTTGGCCCTGTCAATCGCAGCCGATTTCAGTTTATTTTTGCACGATGCAATGGGCATACCGATACAGCGAAATCTCTAAGGAACCACGACCGCAATTCCTTGGCGCTCTGCAGTTCCCCCACTGCGACCCGAGATCCAGCATATAGTAATACATATTAAAAAAGTTGCTTGGCTCCCTCAGTGTTGACAGGCATTTCATGACAGTCAAAGCAGACTCCAGAGCTTTTATAGCCGCTTGGCTGTCGGTAAGGACAATTATGTCCTTATAAGATAGGACATTTTCGCCCAACCTTGTTAATTATGTCAAGGCTACCTTTATCGTCGAGACTTCCGCTGGAAAAACTTTACAGTGATCAGCAATTCGATAAGCCAGATTTATACTGAGCGATTCGAAATGCACTCCATATCGCACCAGTCTTCGAACCGTCCGTTTATATATAGCGGTCCCAAGGAGCGAAGTTCCATTCTCCTCCCATTGGGTCCGTGATGGAATCAATCTTGTGTAGTTTTTGCCGAAATCGTAGTGTGGTATGATATAGTTGGTTGTTTCATGAATCCAAATTGTCAAGGATTCACATAGCCGTTTCACACAGACGGACTGCCACATTTGCCGCAATCTTTTCCGCAAAAACATTCAGGGGAAGCAGGTTTAGCATGACATCAAGGGCAGCGGACGGGGTTGTCCTAAGAGCTCCAGTGATTGCAATAGAAGTCATTCGTTGCACCTTACCCAGCAAAACTCGGTTCGCCTCCGTTCGTAGAGATAAGGGATGGGCTTATTTTACATTTTTCATCGATCGGCCATGCTGGATCAAAAACATTTTCAATAGATTCAGGATTTGCTAGACGGGTCCCTGCTAGACAATATACATAGGTAAACATCGACGTTCAATATTATGTGAAATTCGAAAAGATACAATCCGACTTTAGCTACCTTCCCTCAAACGCCTCCTCATTTGCAATTTCCCACTCAATTTACAATACAAGTATGCACTACACTGCGCTAGAAATTGCACTTTGACTGCATTTCCTTTCACACACATTTACCAGCAACTCTTCCGTACGTATTCTTATGCAAAGTGCAGGGAATATACGAACGAGAGTTGAGTGTATGCTGCAGAAGCAGCAACAGCCTCCACTAGCAGTGAAGTCAGTAGCTTTGCTCACACTTAGCTTTTCCGGTTCGTCGTTGTTTAATTACACGCCGCTAAGTCGTTAAATAGTTCCAGGCCATCATCGTTTTTTTTTTCTTCGCTTACTTTTTTTCAGCCTTTATGTATCTTTCGTACTGCTCGGCGCAACACGAAGAGAAGAAGTAATTTATCGAATGAAAAAGTGCCTAAGGTCATTCTTAATGAACCTTTCAATTTGACTTACACGATGGCTTATTGTTGCTTGCACGTATCTGTAGATTGCAGCCTGGAATCCAGCTAAGTGTAGTTTGGCTGGTTTGAAACTAGCTTTCGGTCACTGTATGCAAATAGCTTGACTTCATATCGGCTTTGATCTGTGTTGCATTTAGATGAATTAAAATTACAGATTAAAGATGGTTTCACAATGAATTCCTATTGTATGTAAGATGCGAGATAAGAAGTCTTTAGTGTTGGTGGTAAGCGGCAAATTAAAGTCATCTGTTTCTCTTCCTTTTCCGGATGCCGTCTTTAGTTGCGGCTCTAAATCAAAATGACTATTAATTTCCTACTGGTTTTATTGTTTTCCCTCCTTCGAACCACCATCATCATCGTGGCGCTACAAACCGACGTCGGGCTTAGGCCGCCTGAATTATTGTCCTCTAATTGTTTCGGTCAGGTGACCGCGTCCTCCAATTTTTGGAGTTCAGCAGTCGTTCGGCGTTAGCATCTACTGAGTCTTCCCAATGAGCTCTTGGCCTTTCTGGTAGTCTTGTTCCGCTGATGGGACGTTTCAATATTTTCTTAGGCATGCGGATATCGTCTATTCGTTGTACATGCCCTGCCCATTTAGTGGGTTGTAGTTTGACGTTTTTCCAAACTTCCAGCTCATGGTCGTACCGGATGCGCCATCCATTTCGGTCGCAAAGTGCTCAGAAAATTCGCCAAAGGACCTTCCGGCCAAATGTGGTTAACGTGTTTTCGGAGGCTTGAGCTAGAATTCAGGTTTCGCAGCCATAGCATAGAACAGGTCGTTTGATGGTTTGGTGTTTATGCGGAGGTTTGTATTTCTGTGCATATGCTTCAATTTCATTATTGGGAGGACCGAGGAGAAAGTCTTACTTGCTAGCTGTATCCGTTGCTTGATTTCGTCAGTTTCGTTGGCGCCAGTGGCGGATCTATAAATCGAGTTCGGAGGGGGCTCGGTTTTGTTTATTACCTGGAAAGCTAACGGTATGTCCACACTTATTTAACTTTAGGACCTCAAGAGGCAGATAGAAGGGCTGCTGTGCTTACCACAGTACACATGGACTGAAATAGATTCCGTTCTGTTACCACCAGAGAATCATCACCTGACAATCCTATTCATTGAACCAGACAGAACTTCCAATTAAACGATGGAGTTTACCACCATCAACAATTAGTTAAGACATCCAGCTCAGTGAAGAAGTGGGATCAAGTATATGTATGTCTTCCTCCTTCTTGTGCCAGAGCAGAAGAGGGTCGGAGAAGATACGAAATACACTCCTCCTTTCCCTTGTTATGACTTCCACTGCAATTATTATGTGTTGCCTTTACAGCGAAAACAGTGCGGCTGTTATAAAATCTAGGCCCCAGCGGCTTTCTTCATTGTCATGTTTTATCATTTATCCATCCAGAGTTGGAACTTGCTAATCGTTAGTTTGGAAGTAGCGATATCTTTATATATGTATGTTCCGACGAATTTGTGCAGCATCGCTTGTTTGTACCCTGCAAGGTGAGCTCATCCGCTTTACTGTTACCAGAGAAACTGTGACCCAGAATCCAATATAAAAAATGCTAGAAAGCATTGGACAACATTCTACCACTGTCTTTGACGTAGTGGGACACGGTCCGAGAGGCTTAATGACACACAAGATAGGTTAGAGCTTCCGTAATTGCCGTAACCTTGGCCTGGAAAACATTGCAGTATTCAGAGAGACAGAGAAAGACAGATTTAGGTCAATCCGAGAAAACTCCGACCCATAATCCTTAATCGGTCTTAGAGCCATCTGAATAGATAACTGTTGAATTAAACAACAGAAACACCTACTCATCCAATTGACTGCGTGATTATTAGCCATTACCCCCATTGTTCCCCCCTGGATCCGCCACTGGCTGACGTCATTTGACGGGTTGCTACCCACGTACGTTAGGTCGTGCAGGAATTCGATGCTGAGCTCCCCGACATTGATGTTCGGTAATGCTCACGTCCTGTTTTTGATTGCATCATTATTTTTGTTTCAACCTCGTTATAGCGTAGTCCAACTACTTTGGCAGCCGTGTCAAGATTATTTAAAAGTTTTCCATATCTGGGATCACTTCATCCTGCCAGATTCGCAAAAGTAGTTGATGTATGGCGTTAGACCCGTTTCACCGGATTTTAGCAGTTCAGCTGAAATCTCCTCTACGCCAGGTGCATTATTTGTTTTGAGTGAATTCAGAGCGAGATCAACTTATTCTACTGTCGGGATTGTGTATTGGGGCCATAATCGATCATATCGTCATCCATTTGGGTTTCTTGTATGGGGAGGCTAGATGCAGGAGTAAGAAGCTTTTCAAACCAGAACGCACATCGTTTGTGAACGCTGATGTTTTCATCCTTATCCTTACAGAGACTTTGTCCTGCGTTGATAGCATTCTTAATCGAGTTTACTAGTCGGTATGCTTGTCTGGTGTTTCTAGTAGCTAGGTGATTATTAATATTCAGCAACTGTTCGTCAAAGAATTTTCGTTTCTGGCGTCTAATTATTCTTTTCGATAATTGCCGTAGCTCGTCATATGTTTCTCTCTTGGATCTAGTTGGACGTTGGATACATTGTCTTTAAGCTTTGTTTTTTTGCGTCTAAAGATTTTTGGCATTCATCGTCGAACAAGCCATTTTGCGCTCGCCGGGTTTAATGTCCCACGATCTTCTCTGCGACTTCCTTGATGGTATTTTTCAGTTCTTACCAAAACCCGTGTACACCTGTCTTATCGATAATATGTAGCATAGATGTCAGTTTCAAGGATGGCTGTATATACCTGTACTTGCACCGTAGCATCGTTGAACATTTTGTCGCTCGCAATGATTTTAGGAGGGCTGACTCTCGATTGGTGCACTGAAGAAATCCCACACCAATAGGTTCTTTCACAACCATATCTTGTGGCTTCGGCGGAGTTCGAACGACACCTATTACAAATCTGTGTCAATTCTAATTTTCGAGCCAATTCACCTCACTCACAATCAACCACAATAGGTATATGGCAAATAAATGCAAATGAGCGTCGATAAAGTGAAAGCCACAATTTCAACAAAACACCTTTCATATTCCAAGTCCTGCTAAAATGCCAGCTTTACTGATTAAACAATCTAGCCGACCACGGCTAAATTGAGAATCGGCAGAGTACTATCTGCCTGGCTGTATAATAACATTAGATATAGAATGTGCACGGTGTGTATGCTAAACCACAATGTAATTACACATTTCAAATGGGCTTTAACCGTTTTAACGGGCAATACTGAAAGTACTCTAATCAATTCACAAGTAGCCATCTAAACGCCCTCCAACAATTTTAACACTGAAACGTTTGCCCTTTACCTTTCGATTGTCGGACAGCAATACTTGTGCAGTGCTTGCCGCCGGGGTGTGATCCCTGCTGGCAAGGTTAGATGTACAGAATATGGAGTAGTTGGCAAGGTATCAAATGTAGCATCTGAACAAGGATAATACAAATGACGTTTAAATGTACAATCAGGATAGTTGCGAGTACTCGCGTATGCCAGATGCAAACATTTATGTGAAACATTGTTGGACGGATTGGGTCTGTGTTGTGATGATGCATTGTGTTTTGTCCCTGACATGTCCTTGAATTGTTTGGATCTTATGGGTTCAGATTAATTCCGTTATCAGTAGCGATTATGCAAAAGTT
Organism: Chloromyia formosa; assembly: GCA_964017055.1. Lineage (NCBI taxonomy): Eukaryota > Metazoa > Arthropoda > Insecta > Diptera > Stratiomyidae > Chloromyia > Chloromyia formosa. The sequence goes on from OZ024817.1 coordinate 15,342,697, forward strand.
CAAAGACAATTTAAAGGAAGGACTAATCAATGATTCTATCGAAATCGAAAGCTTAAAGTATGAAAAGAACATATTTCTGATCCTTTCCCTGTGCACTAGTAATGCATGTGATTTCGTCCTTTAGCTCTGAAGCCGTCTTGAGTTTATGCACTTATCATAAACAGGGTCTAGCTTCGAAAGGCTCTATAATTTCCAGATCGAATGTACATTTCGTTTTAGAAAAAAGCCAGCATAATAATGGTCACTCTCTAGCTTCAAACAATACAGAGTTATCACTTTTAAAGAAAAATTTAAAGAAATTTCAAATTTGATTTTTCAATGAGAAAATAAATCGAGTTTTATAGACGTACTCTGCTTGTTCATTATCCTTGATTTCATAGCGCCCGCGAATCCGTTGAACCCGTTGTAAGTTTGTTCAAAGGTCCACTTTTTTCTTCAGAGTGTAGGATCTTTGAACCAACTTACAATTCATTGGGTGCCTTGTCACTTTGACATCGAGGCTAACGAATAAGCAGACGGACTTGCCAGACAGGCCTCCGTAACCTCTTTCATGGGTCTAAAATATTTCTGTGAGGTTCGTTAGGGAATTAGCCGTCTCTCTGTGGGATTCTTTCCCATGTCCCAGGCAGGCTAAACCGGAAACCGGAATGAAGTCAGAATTATTTGTGGACTAAGATAAGTTATAATAAAAATAGTCGAGTTACTGTCCCAGTAGGAAAGCACTGCGACCATAATAGGTCTATTGTGCCGTTGCCAGTGGCGTGCAGTGAAAATGCTCTAAAGAGAAGCGCTCCCATAGCCTCGAAGTTGATATTTCGTTAAGTTTAGGTTAAATTCATGTGGCTATGGTTACTTATGTAGCTTCATCGAGCAAAATCGATAAGAAGGGTGCCTCTTTGATTTCTTTTTTGATGTTATTTAGGACAACACTTGCTTTACACTTAATTAAATAATTCTGGATTCTAATAGAAGTTCCTTGGGAAACATTTGAATCCTTTAAATGATTTTTTAAAAGTCCGTAATAATTCGCAACCAAGTCAATTAAACCGACATAAATTTGGATTTGTGGAGTCCCGGTTTTCATTATGGCCTCTATAACTAAGCTCATGCTTCCCGAGAAAACGAGTAACATTAATAAGTCGTTTTAGCATTTCCTGATTTTTTACCACTAACTCGTTATGTAGTCTATTCGAAACAATAATTCTCACACTTTCACCACAAACACTACGAATAAATTCGTTATTTTGTTATTTTTTTTTTTTCGCAAAATTGTGTCACAAAAGATACGCAAAATTTTTTCGCTTTTCACACTTCCGGCTCGACGGACCAGAAATATTGTCGATTATACAACCGACGGACCAATAATAATAAAACGCTCGATTCAGAAGGATTGACCAAACTTTATTGATAAGCATGGAATTTATTTAGTACAAACTAAGTGCTGAGCTTACAATTTCACAATTTACAATTGAATATTGAACTTACTGACTAAGACAAAAAATTATTTAGGCTAAAAGGTATTGAACAGTAATTTCCGTTTCTTGGAGTTACAATTTTAAATTGACTTAAGGTCTTTGACAGAATGAATGCGTCAAAATCGTATGGTCATGGATTGCATGTTGCAAAGCATAAGAACATTCTCTACCTTGGAAAATAGCATGCGAAACTCTCCAGCTAGAAAATCTGCCCTGTGTCTGCAAACAAATCAAAAGCGGACACAAACAGCGCTTCTCGTCTACCTAAAGTTGCATCAACAAAAGTAGCATATCCGCACAATACAAATCCCTGCAACTAGAATATCAGCCCTGCATCTTCAAACGCATCAGAAGCATGCACAAACAGTGCTTTTCACTTGCAGAAAATCGCATCGCGTCAAGACTCGAAAGCTATTGGGCGAATTCCTCGATAACAAATAAATCCGCCACAATGTAACCGATTACATAGATAGATAGATAAAGGAGGTGGGCCGTGGGTCGTATTGGAACCACAAGCACTGCGACTTTAAGGTCTATTGTGCTATTGCCCTTTCTATCGAGAAGCAGGCTAAATGAAAAGGTTCAGCCGACTCTTCTCGATAAATTGACTGATCTGGCAAGGTTTTATAGAAGAGATGTCCTCGGCCAAGGGAAATGTTATGCCGAAGCATTCGGTACGTCTTTGAGCAAGCCTTTCGCATTCGCAAAGGATGTGCTGTGAGGTCTCATCATCGGCCTCGCAAAAGCGGTAGCTAGCGTCGCAGCAATTCTAAGGTACGAATGCGTGAGTGGCTGGAAATAAACAGTTTGGCCTGCCTTATGCCTGGGAGGGCCATTGATGGGGACGGCGAAGGCTCGGTTTGCTAGTCGTATCTACTAGCTCATTACCCTCGATGCCCGAATGACCAGGGACCCAGTAAAGTGTGAGTTTATTCGTTGAACCCACATTATGGAGGACTTCCTGAGAAGCCAATATCAGCTTAGAATTGATAGTGAAATTGTAAGCGCTTTGATAGCTGCCTGACTGTCCATGAATATTGCTATGTCCCTGTTAAAATAGCCGGTGGTTTGGCATAGTCTAGCACAAACTTCGGTGGCGTATATTTCCGCTTGGAACACGGACGGCATGCAATTCAAAGCATTTATGGAGACCTTACATACGTGGCTAAACCACAAAAGACGAATACAAAGCCAGAACTGCCTTGTTAAACTGAATCTAAAAGGAAATATTACTCTATAGGAAAGATGGTGGTGCTACAGAGGAAATCACAGCTGCTGCCGTGGGGACAGAGCCTTAGATAGCATAATGACCGTGAAGGTCGGGCCCTACTATCGGGCGAAGAAAAAGGCCCTTTAACGAGCTAAGCAGCGGCCTATGCTTGTTGTAGCTCAGTTCGAAAGACGTGGGCGGGGTTTTCGCCGCTCGTTGTCCCTGTCGTTTACGTATTAACAAAAATTCGTAGGCCTGGGGAAGGCAACACAAACAGGGGAGGTAAAAATGGGGAATAAAAAAAGTGGGGCGATAAGGATGTAATGGCTCGCAGACGACTCACTTGCCTTCGCGCTCGCATCGAGGTCCAGGTGTAATGGGACCCTTGGCCTCTGGTTTCGTGCCACCGACAGATCATTACTCATCAGGTGCTGCCATCGATCTGCCAGTAGAAGCAGCACAACCAGACAAGAATATGGTTCATTACAAATTGTAGAGATGTTGACGCGCCCATGCCCCTGGGAGGGTCAAGGCAATTAACATGATCTGAAAGAGACACCTCGTCCGACACGTGCCAGTTCGCAATGAACCCGTAGAAGAAACCACTACCTCTCTCACATGTTTACATATACATAAGCTAATCAAGAAGGCGCTTACCTTTATCGTTGATATCGCTACTACCCCGCACTGTGTGGTGTGCGTTCGCATCGCAACCGCTGGGCCTCGAGCGGTGGAAACTCAACGTTGTCAGCTGGGAGGTAAGTAGGCGCAATTATCACTTTCTGACGACCGTTGAGCGTGGGTACTTCCACCAGTGCTGCAGCTAGATCTCTAGAAACAAAATTGGTTAGTGGTAAATAGTTGACGGTCAGAAGCGCCGCACGCGGACAGCCCACTAACCTGTCGTATATGAACTTACCAATTATTGTGTTTAGACCGCAAATTCGGCCACGGGCCACTCATGGATCTTGAATAAGCGCAATGGTGGCCTGTTTATCGGCGAATAACCTGCACATAGTGGCCGATGCTCCTATTGCGTGGTGCAGGTTCGCCTGAAGCACCTTAATGGCGCTCAGCGAACGTTGGACAAGGCACTTTTGCTTGCCTTGTCGTTGCCTCCGCCCCCCTTTCGTTGAGGCTCCCTTCGGTGAGAGCCGCTGGGGCTGTTAACAGCACGAAGACCAAACGGGTTAATGCTCTGTCTCGACGGTGTACCTTGACGGACATTGAACACGGGCGGCACAGGTTTTTGATGGGCTACTGCTCGATGGTGTATTCGCATCTATGACGAATGTGGAGTTGCCGTCGGTTTCCAAATTGGTTTTAATTGGATCTTCGGTCCTGTGGATCTTTGGGTCCACCGCAACCTTAGGACCAGGTTCGCCTGTGTTGCGTGGAACAAATTGGCGCGCATCCTGCTTATCTACACTTGGAGACTTGCACTTGCCCAGATTGAGCGTGACGTGCGTCAATCAGTAGGTACCATTGCGCTCCAGGAACCGCTTCATTGAGGCGTTGTCCACTGCCAGGACGAGGTGACCCCCCGATTTATGAGTTTTTGGTTGGAAAACAATTTTGAGCTCCAATTGATCCAATGACTTTCATTGGAGAGCGTAGAGCTGCGGGGAAAGTTGCCACGTATAACGTATTGACGAGGGAAGTCCTTTTCCTCCATATGTGAAATTGGGAACGCGAATTTGGATTTGATAAATCCAAAGCTCCTTCGCACCCATTCAGCTATCACGGCGTTAGTACAGACCAACAAAAATCAACCTGTACGTGGAACACAGGCCTCAAAATCAATATCCCGTTCTCGATCGTGACGTACCAGAATCATTTGCTCGGTTGTTAGGGAGGTGTCGTTCGCATCAGCTGAGCAGAACCCCAGCCTAACACCCGCTGTTACATGACTATACAACGGCTTACCGAACTCTTCGCGAGTCTCGGATTTTTTCGCCAAGTTAACCTGTAATGATTCCTCCTCAGAGCGTACCCGCTTCACCGACGGCTTAGGCCCTGAACATATGAGGGCTATCTCTCGAGCCATTTCCTAGAGTGGTCCTCCTATATTTGCGCTTTTGCGCCGTCGATAATTTGGTATAGCCGCTACTTGGGTTCAAACCCACGAGTCGTCGGGGTCAGAAGTGCAGGCCATCGAAAGTCTCAACAACTTGCCTAGAGGCTCCACCGATCAGTGAGCTAGTAGGCAGCTCAGGGGAAACTGTCTTAGAACATAGAGCCATGGAATGAGCTTGTATTGTATGTTTCTGGCTCCAACATTTGGCGAATAAGTCGACAGTCAGCCTACTCGGTTGTTGTTTGATATTGACATATGTTGACTGTTCTGTCGAATTGTTCATGAATAAAAGTCAGTTCTTGTCAGATTATCGACAGTCAGCCTACTCAGTTGGCGTTTCGGTATTGACATAATGTTGACCGCGCTGTCGAATTGTGCATAAACAAACGTCAATTTTTGTCAATATTTAAATTTCATAATTTCTAAACGGTCTACTGAGTTAGCTGACTGTCGACCACATGTCGACTTAGTACCCAGATTTTGGAGCCACTGTTTCTATGGAGACATATAGGACGAGCTCATTCCATGGCTATATATTCAAAGGAAACTGTGCATTTTGTGCATTCGGAGCTGCATCACACTGAGGTTTATTTTGTTTTGCGTTATCCAAAGAATCCCACGAATATCCGGGAAGAACAGTCGCCGACGACTTCACCCGGTCTGCCGTCAGAAGTATGGTTTAAAACTCCAGGTCAACTGGTATCCAGAATTCGCATACTAGCGGCCAAGTAACGTCTGCACCATGCGTCCCTCAGCGTATGCTGTTACACCTTGGATTTAGGGTATGTTTATAAGGGAGATACAGCTCCCTGCCCGACCAAGTTTAGTCAGCGCTGATAGCAAAGACAGGACTTTACCAACAGCCTGCTTCCACCCGTCACCACGTGGAGGTAATGGTTGCACTATCTAGGACATGACCGTTACGGCAAATGTACCATGATGGTCCAAATGATAGTCCCCCTGTCACATTTTCGGCTGACGGGCAATTTTATAGTATGACCCTTGAAATCAAAAGAAATTTAATAGAAATTTTATGTAAATTTAATTATAAATTTTCATTCAAATTTAGTCAACAACATTTCAATTCAGAACATTCTAAATTGCATCTACTTGCAACAATGACAGAATTTACGAGAGCAGTTTACATTACGGATACACACCCCTTCCTAACACTCGAAAACGATTTAAACACCCACCCATCTATGCATCCATTTGCATTTCGTCTACACTACATGGTGCAATTGAAAGCGTGTCCCAACATTGCATTGCGCATAACCTTCACAACCGGATCGAATCCTCCAAAAAGCGAAATTGGGTCATCCAGGACTTGCATTGTATCGTGTGCATATGTACATACATTGTTGAAATGCACTATCGATTTTCAATCAAGACGGATCAATGCATTTAATTTTAGTTGTAATGCAACACAGGATGGGTCTGCACCTGGGCATACGTACCCAGACCTATGGAATGGAATTATGGGTGTTGAATTTCTATTTATAGCACAGAAACGTTTCATTTGTCGAACAAATGCGCTTTGATTAAGAGCTTGTTCCCAGATTATTTCCCATTGGGACATGTTAATTTATCCTGAGTACGGAACCTGGGGACTATGTGGAAACCCTTAAGTTTGGGTTAGTATTTAAATCAATAAATACTGTGCCTACTCTGTTAAAGCCTAGGCCATTTGTTTTGACAATATTTACGACTACCACATAAATTATGATGCAGAGACCATACTCAGTCTCTTCAGTGTTACGTGTCTCTGAAATATGCTTCTATTCTTCGCGATTTTCGGGAAGCGATTGAATATGCACGAAAACGGAACACAATTGCTCTGATCCGTGTGGTGGATCCATTGAATAAACTCAAAATTGCTTGACTACACGACAAGCTGCGGAATCGCTGAAAATCGCGCTATCAGAATCGAATAGAGGCGAATTAAATGGGTGCATGCAGGCACAACCCAATCTCAAATCCAAATGAGTTATGAGCCTGATATGTCTATAAATATCTGCAAGCTTAGGCACAGAGCGCATCCATTGTGCCTGAGAGGTCTGTTTATGCCATAGCAGCACTACTACTCTCGTCCTTCTTGTCTTTTGAATTTCGGTAGAAGCGTGTTACGTGAGCAGAGTTGCGCTGCGGCTTTATAGTGCGGCTACTTGAGCTGCCGTATTGTGTTTCCGTCTAAACTTCGTGGAAACCTGTGGCATGGGAAAGCCGAAGCATTCTTTTCAGGAGCAGTTCTCATTGTATTGCTTGCATTTCAGTCAGAAAATATTCAAATTACCGCTGGATCCGTAGATGGGCTTAGTTGTGTATTGTCAGTTGTAAATTTTACTACCGATAGCATTACGGAGCGTCCAATGAATGGAAGACCGAAGCATGAATTATGTTTTATGTACGTCGGTGGTGTATTTATGTTGTGTCGATTCTCCTTCTCTCCAGAAGGTTATTTGTGCTAGAGCTAGGCCTGGCGAAAATTTTGTAAATTTGAATCAAACCTATTCGTATTCTCAAACTAACAACAACTCTTCTTTTATTCTTTCCAGTGACGGAATCGTTATTCTCGTCAGGAGGTTATAGCACTCCTCCTGCAAATTCACCATTCCTTCCTGTGTCACCATTTGAATTGGTTGCTAAAAATTTTCATCAGACTGGGTCTCTTACTTATAGTCAGGTGAGTACTTTAAAATGACATTCTACAGGTCAACGCTTCTTACTCTTTCGTAATTCCTACATTTCAGGCCAATAGCATATTCGTCCAATCCCAAACGGATTACTTAAGCAGTGGTACTTCATCAATTTCAAAGAAAACGGAGACCTGTTTTGGCCGCTGGGAACATGCTACCCTCGAGCCGTTACACATTCAGGTGAATCAAAATCTTAAACTTTTCAAAACCGACTTTTTTAACCATCTTTCACACTCACAGGTACCACCACTACAACCGGTTACCAGTCTCACGATCAAATCGGAGAGCATAAGTTGCGGCAGTTCGCGTGGTAGTCTAACAAAACCCGATGTCGACCTGTCCACGCCACAACAGCATCATCCGAACTATACGCAACAATCCTACTCGCAATTAGCGCCCTCTCACGTGGATGGCAATCATAACGACGGCCTGGTGACAACAATGTCTACAAGTAGTCCGTCGACAACGACGTTAATACATCCCACGAATGATATTAGTAACGGCTGCAGTCGTACAATTCCCATTTCATGGACGACCACGTCGTCCGCTGGATCGACCGGATCGTCAGCATTGTCATCGTCGTCGTCCTCGTTCGTTACGACAGGCGCGCCGATAACCCCATCGTCGAGCGTTCAACCCTCGTCAACGTCCAATCTATTGAGCTCCACAAATACTTCACCCTATTTTTTGGATGGTCACACGATCTCATCGTCTGAATTGGCAGCCGGATCGTTGTGTTCATCTGGATCGGGCGGTACCGTAACACCGTCCCCATCACCGGCCGTGTCCTCGTCCAATGTAACGCTCTTGCAAATTAAACGAGAGCCGTGTCAAGTGTCCGAAGTGACAACATCCAATAGTTTGGGACAATCACATCAACATCCGCATCAGCATCATCATCAAGTGCACAGTTCGGGTCAAAGTCATCATCAGAGGACGGCTTTAACGGCCGTTGTCAAAATTGAATCATCCTCATCGCCAAAAAGTACGGTCATGGATAATCATTCGATATCGGTGCCGCAGAGTTCTGGTAAGTATTGGTTTTTCCTTTTTTTTATTGAAAAATCCTTAGAGGATCAAATTTAAACACGTTTTGTGGGTGACGTGTAACAATGCCATAGGCACAAGGACGTCATATAACAAAATGAATTAGAGTAGGCTAGCGTTCCTATGCAGTGCAATCAAGTCGCTTGATCAAAATCTAGTGTCAATCGATTGAATCAAGCGTGATTGACCGTCTAGGTACTGGTTTGACGTTTGAGCCAAGCGTTGACGGTGATTGATAGGAAGTTTGATTGACTCATTTTCTCAATTGCCCTAACACCTTGTGGAGCATAGCGCATCAACTGTTCCATGTGGCCCAGTTGACATTACGACGGTATAAATTGGTTTCGGAGAATGCAGTTGCCAGCATGCAACTCCTGCACATCTATGGCCATAAACGTCGTGGACGGGATTCGAACCCGAAGCGCCGGTAGTGTAATGATGGGAGTCGGAGGACGAGGGTGAGGATTGGCCGTGAAGGCCAGAGAAAAAGAAAGACATAGGTTCTAAACCCTCTCCAAACACTGCCAGTGATGTGCGCTCGCAGACCAGCTCAGTAACCGGGAGTTGCGGGGTGGGTCTACGGCAGCTATTGGCCTCCTCCATCAAATACAATAAAAAGATATCGCACATCAATCCCGTTAACAAAAGAAATTACTACTCTAACCAGACAGATATAAAATTGCAGCGAGGAAAATAAAAGATCGAAGGGACGCCTATGCGTCAAAACTCCCTAAACCGGCAAAACAAGTGCCCGTGAAGGGACGAAGAGCTCTACAGCCAAACTACTACTGCGAAAATGCAACAAGGCAAAACAAAAGGGGAGGACGAAAGGTTACCGTCCAGTCAGGACAGGTCCTTTTCTTCTTTCCGTCGTGAGCCTAAGGTGTAAAGCGGCTCTTCTATGGCCCGTGATGTTAGCGGCCAGCGCATCGATACCCTCCCTTCCATGGATTTCTGGGCGCGCATAAAATTCAGAAACCCCCAATAAAAAATTCAAGTTCTCGCTCTTAGCGGCGAGAGAGGAGGGAGAGGGGGAAAAAGGTCTTGAACTTAGCCCATCATTTTGGAGCTACCATAAAAATTCATATATTTACCCTATCTTCTAAACGCTACGAGTCTAGAGCTAAATTACGGAATTTCATACAAAGAAAAGGAGCAAAATGTTAGAAAAACAAAAACTTCTTTCCACTTAATTCTAAAGTATATTATACGGTACAGCCGTTTGCTTGAGAATTTTCAGGTTGCAAACGCTTTGGGGCAAAGTGGACGATTGCTTATTTCAAAAGGGCCCCAATTATTATTATTAGTATTATATTTATATTTTATATTTTATATGTTTTTTTTTTTTTTTTTTTTTTTTTTTTTTATGTTAGCCAATGGCAGTTAAGTATCTGCATATCTTCGACGATCTATTAACTAACAAATGAAAGAATAAAATTTTAAATTTAATGAATCGTACATACTTCAGAAAAGAACTCGTACTAAAACCGAAATCATCGTACGAGTATCCATAGTTTCGCGTTTTATTTTTTTCTGTTGTCACCGCTTCTGAGTCACAACGAAACACAAAAAAAAAAATAAAATCAACCAAGTCAAAATAACAATAACGACACTCTCTTACCGCAGGTCTAAGTCCTGCTAAGGCGATGATGACGACCCGTTACCGACGATAACAAGTAAGCGGAATGTCAAGAAGGGCCAGGGAGTCAACTACAACCAAAACAAACGTGACGTCATGGTTGAATAATATTCAAATGAGAATGGGGATTGAGTCCGGTTAGAGCACGATGAAAATAATCTCTTATCGCATGTTTGGATCTTGTGTAGGCGATGGTGCGCAATGTCCATAATAGTGGCAGGTGATCCACTAACACGAAAACCAACGTGACGTCATGTTTGAGTAATCTTTACATGCAGATGTCAACCGAGCCGGCATCAACCGACACAGTTTGATAAAACCGAATACTTGCGAGTACACACCCACTACCCACTAATACTAATACTTAGCTGGCTTCGCCGTGTGGCGTCCGACTATTTCTCCTGAGATGGCGCTCCCTCCGATCTCTATTTCTGTTGATTGTTTGGGGCCGGGCATGAAGCCATGGTGAAAAGGGGCTCAATATGGCGGCGGGTGATTAGTTCCATATGGTGGCGGAGTACCCTCATGGCACCACTTACAGGTGCGAAAATAACACGTTCTCCTTTTTTTTTTTTTTTTCTGCGGATTTTCAGGACGCCCAGCTAGTTTACAACAAACCAACAACGCGACGTGAGAACAGGGAAACTCGGCTGGGAAAGATCATACGGACACGTGTTTGCGTATTTTCGGAACGCCCGGCGAATTTACTAAATCCGACAACGCGATGGGGAACCGCACTCCCGCGGAAGAAGATTTGCGAGAAACAAAGCACCAATTCACAAAAAAAAAACTCAGCTCTGACGATGATTTCTCCTATCATCTCCAGAAATCCAAAACTCTCTCTTTTCTCAAGTCACCGGCGCGGTGCGACCTCTTCGCGTACCAAATCCCAACCTAAAACTCTCGGTCAAGTTCCTCGGTCCCTCCGCTCGAGTAGGTGGCGCTGTTTCTGCGCATTTTAGATGTTATGACCGCCAGGATAATTTCCGACCGAATTTTATTTAACCAGTCCGGTAGGATAAATTCTGGTGCATTTGTGAAAAATACCACTACTGCGAACGCGGTAATATTTTCACAATTACACCAAAACTTCTCCTACCGGAAAGCGTTTTCCTTTTCCTGAAGAAAAGATGGCCGCAGCAGAACAAAGTCAAATCCGAGACGGAGATGGCGGTAAACAAATTTGAATTTGTTGTGCAACGGAAATATATGAAATATACGCAGATTGTTGCTTCCGAAGTGGCTACATTACAACACAACCACAAATGAGCTACCTTAGCTCAGTTGGGGTTGAATGGTAACTTTATCTCTCCGCGGAAGATTAAGTACGCATGTCTTTCGCGTGGTAAATTCCTACGTTTTTCCCGTCCATATCGACTAGTTCGTAGCAGGATTTGCCTACGACCGCTTTGACTCGACACTTTACGAATTTGAGTCCCAATTTTGCGCTATAATGGTTGGCGGCGTTGCTCAGCTTAAAGTTTCGGCAGAAAACCACGTCTCCAATTTGGTACTTTATAGGTCTCGTTCTCAGGTTATAGGTTCGGGCGTTATTTTCACTTGCTACCTTCAAGTTTGATTGTATTCGCTTCCGTATTAAATCTAACTTCACGTCAGGCGTTACACTTCCGGTAGAATCGATCAGTTGTTGTGACTTACGCAATATTGCGTAAGCACTTCCGTGGAGCAACATGGTTTGTCCAAAAAGAACGAAATATGGACTGTAACCAATGCTAGAGTGGTAGGCAGAGCGTATCGCACAATTTATCTCGGATAGATGGTTATCCCAGTCCTTCTGATCCGGGCTGACATAAGCTCGGATGGCTGCAACTAAGGACCGATTGACCCTTTCCGAAGCGTTTGCCTGGGGCGAATAGTAAGCGGTATAAACGTGTCTGACGCCGTAACGATCTAGTAGCTTTTTAAACATGGCGGATTTAAATTGCACCCCATTATCCGAAACAACGATTTCAGGTACCCCAAAAATGTGAAATACCCTCTGCTCTAAAAATTGAACTATCACATCCGCGGTGAACTTCTTTATCGGTTCGATAAATGGAAACTTGGATAAGCTGTCAAGGACGACTATAGCTCCCACATTCCCGGTTTTCGTACGTGGATACGGTCCTATAAGATCTATGTATAGCCGTTGAAACAGCCGATCAGGAATGGAAAGCGAACCCATAGGAGGTCTTAAAGGTCTATTAGGGGCCTTCGTCGATTTGCACGTCTCACACTGCGACACATACTCTTTTACCTGTTGGTTGAGCTTAGGCCAATAAAAAAGAGTACGTAGGCGATAAAGGGTTTTTCCGACTCCGCCATGTGCGCATAGCGGGTGGTCGTGAGCCTTTGCAATTAATTCCCTCGTGAGTTCGTGCGGGACCCATAATTTCCACGCCAAATCTTCCTGCAAGCTATCACCAGTAGAATATTCGGTACGTCTGTAGACGAAGTCGTCAACAACCTTGAGGTCTGGCAGGTGTTGTTGCTCTTCGCGTATCCTTTCAATCAGAGCGCGATAGTCGTCGGACTTGAAATAGGGAGAATTGAGGTCGATGTCCAGCGAGGTGTCGTGCTGAACTACCAATTCGGAAACTTCAATGTCGTGTACTCGGGATAAAGCATCAGGTACCACGTGCTCGCTGCCTTTACGGTGACGTATGGAAAAATGGAATCCTTGCAGCTTAAGAGCCCAGCGTGCTAAACGACCCTGCAGGTCTCTGAGGCTCATAAGCCATTTTAAAGAAGCGTGGTCGGTAACAACTTCAAATTCTTGACCTTCCACGTAGGGTCGGAATTTTTGAATAGCTGTTACCGCGGCAAGGCATTCCTGCTCCGTTACGGTGTAGTTACGCTGCGCAGTTGTAAGTTTTTGGGACATGAAGGCGATAGGGGCTTCCGCACCTTCTTCGTTAACTTGTACAAGCACTGCCCCAATTCCGTCTTTACTCGCATCGCAATGGATGGAGAATGGGCGGGAAAAATCGGGGCTGTGTAAGACGGGTGCGGAAGAGAGGCTCTCTTTGAGCGCTTGAAATGCGTTTAAGGCCTCAGTTGTCCACAAAAACTTACAACCCTTACGCAGCATATCTGTGAGCGGAGCAGTCACAGCAGAATAATTCGGCACAAACCTTCGGTACCACCCACAAATTCCCAAGAATCGTCGGAGGTGACGCACCGACTTCGGTAGAGGGAAGTTGATAATGGCCTCCACTTTATCCGGGTCGGTCTTTATGGTCCCATGACCAACTACATGTCCCAAGTATTTGACCGACTTCATTACGAAGTGGCTCTTTTCCACGTTAATCGTTAGGCCAGCTTCCCGCATACAAAAAGCCACTCTACGGAGGAGTGTGCAATGCTCCTCAAACGTTGACGAAACGATCAGCAGATCGTCCAGATAAACGAAGACTTGGTGACGGATATCGGCAGGGATGACCTTATCCATCAACCTCTGCATCGTTTGAGGGGCATTGCACAACCCAAACGGCATAGTGACGAATTGATAAAGCGGTCTCCCAGGGACGGTAAACGCTGTTTTTTCACGCGAAGCCTCATCGAGAGGGATTTGCCAGAAGGCGTCTTTTAAGTCGATGCTGCTGATAAATTCTGCCTTAGGCAGCCGACTTAGAATCCCGTCGATGAGGGGAAGCGGGTAAGCATCTTTGACCGTGACACTGTTAACTTTGCGGGCATCTAAGCACATGCGTATTTTCCCTGGTTTAACCACAACAGTCACTGGAGAAGCCCAACTGCTTTTCGACTCCTCAATGACACCCATTTCCAACATCCTGTCCAATTCCGAAAATAAAAGTTTTTCCACCGCAGGCGATATCGCGAAGTGGCGCTGTTTTATCGGCTTGTTATCGCCGACATCGATTGTATGACTTATAAGCGAAGTACGCCCTAGCCCTTGTTTGGAATAGGACGGGACGTCGGAAATGATTGCATTGAGGGTGGCTTCTTGGTCTGGTGACAAATGGTGGCGATTGTCATCCAGTGAAAATTCATCAATTGAGGGGGAACATGAAAAGTTGCTAAAAGAAAAGAGATCAGACGCGAGTTGAAAAGTTCGTACAAAGTCCACTCCAAGATAGAGATTTTGACTCAGGGATGGTATAATAGTAAACGTCATGAGTTTCGTGATCCCCCGAAACGTAATGTTACAAGTTACTTGTCCCAAGGTGCGGTGCTTCGTCCCATCGGCGGTCGACACAGTAGTGGTATAGCGCCTCCATGGGTGTTTGTTGGTCCCAACAAACCTGTTGGCAAAGCTGGAGGCAATGCATGATAACGAAGCCCCAGTGTCTATTAGCCCCACCACCTCTACATCAAGCAAACGGACTACATCCGTAGGCTGATCAATTATGGCAGCCTCGCATAAATGCCGACGTGATTCTTTGACGCGCCTCCAGAAATTACGCAAACGAAGGGTCGAACGTTTCGTTTTGGGCTTAGACAACTCTGCGTTTTCAAAAATTCTTCGTCGAACCGCATTATATTCAGCTAACCTTATATGATAAGGCTTGATTGGCCTCGTAGGCGCTTTGTCCAAGATAGGTGTTGACTCCATTCCTGAGGGATAAGCTTGCGTCGAGTGTGACAGCATTAGACGATAAGAAGGTAACACAGGTGTGATGGTTTCAGGACGATCAGATAGGCAAACTAGAGCAGAGGGATCGACGCAGGTGGTGGTGTGTGAAGTCGGTGGTGAAAGATCACCCTGCTTAGAAGGAGATGAGTTCGAGGGGTTCAAAGCTGTTACGGGGATTTCCGCATCCGAAATTGTAAAAGTTTCATTGGGTGACAATGTAGTGGTCAGTGATGTTAAAGTGGGTGTAGAATCAAACAGCGCAGGTGTATAATTAGTTGTAGCCGGTAAATAAGAAGTCACAGCAGGTGTATAATCCTTAATTAAAGTCGTATCCGGGGGTGTCCTATCCGGTAAACTAACAAATTCGTTTGTGAACGAGGTGGTTTGTATATCCAATTTCGGATTCAAGAGGACTTGTGGTTCAGAGGCAGCGCGTCGCACTGTGTGCTCGTCGAGGATGTGGAGATGTTCGCCATCCTCGCTGATGAGTTTTTTGCAGCACTGCACTTCGCACACTTTGGTTTGATGGTATTTGCTGCCCCACAACCGTAGCAAAATAGACGACGCTCTGCAGCGCACGTGTCATAACGGTGTCCTTTCTCCCGACAATTCCAACAAGTCAGGGCGGACGAATTGATCTCTGATACGACTGAGTCATCCCAGGATCTTTCCGCAGCAACGTCTTGAAAAATGTCAGCACCTGTGTCCGAAACTTCGGCTATGTGGTGGCGCCTAAAGGGTCGAGAATGATTTAGTTCGTCCTGAAGATTTTCCATTTGACGAATGAACTTTCGAAGTTCTCGAATGGAACGTATATCCTGGTGAAGCAGTTCCCATCTGTACTCAGGCCGAAGATTGCTTTTCAAGATGTCCAGTAGATCCATCTCATAAAGCGGGTTGTCCAAACGATCGGTCAGTCTCAGGATATTATCATAGAAGGCATCAAAGTGTTCAGTTTGCCTCTGGACTCGATTGCGTATTAATTTTAAGATTTCGCGATCGTTCAACCGGTCTCGGAATTGCTCGCGGAGCGATTCTCGTATAGCCGTCCATTCTAGCGATCCATAAGAGCGATGGTATCGCCAATACCATTCGCATGCCTTTCCAGTTAACAACACATGGAAGCTGTTGCATAGAGCTGTAAAGTCACCTCGCAAGGTTTGATGCGTAAGGACTTCGACCTTGTATAGAAAGGAATCAACTGTTATAGTGGACTCCTCCCCACTGAACTTGGTGTTCCACGATGCTAAAATTTGAGCTACCTTTTCAGGCGCTCGAAAGGAAGGTGGCGGATGGTTGAAAGCAGGATTTCGAACTAGTCTGCCGCCATTTGGAAGGGGAGGTGGAGAGTTATGACGCAAATAGTTCCTCGCTGGAGGTATTTCACAAAATTCGGGTGGTGGCTGTTGAGGTCGCGGCTGACGAAAATTAGGTCGCCGATTCTGGTGAGGTCGGGCTTGGTTATGTTCCCCGGAAGGACGAACTGGTGGTGTGTTCCTGGAGGTCTCGCGATTACTTGCGGCTTGTCCGGATGTATTTGGACTAACCCGAGCTTCCTCCGCGTGTTCTCTCACTGCCGACACAATCATTGACCGTAATCGCGGAATAAGCTGATTAATGAGGTCATCCCCTGATGCCTGCGGAACTGACCTCCCCGAGTTCGGCGAAAGATCAGCGCTAAAGTTGCCGTTCGGTGGAACAGAAAGGCCGGTTGCCGCTCTACGTGTCTGCGAACGTGTGACACGACCCTCCATCACTTTAGGAACGGCCCCTTGAGATGTAGATGGGTGTACGTTCTGTACAAACTCTTCCGCGGCCTGACTACGAGATGGAGAAGGGAATCGTGGCACCAAATTTTCTGGGAGCAATCGTCGACGACAGATGGGGCAAGAGTCGCGATTTCTCAACCATTTCATGACACATGCTTGGTGAAATTCATGCGCACACGGTGTTCGAACGAGGTCTTCGCTTGTTCTCATCTCGTTTCGGCAAATGGTACATACACCGTCTTCTTCATCCATTAAATCCCCAAGAAACTGGGGTTCAGGGCTATGCTCTATAGGCATGATGGAATTAATTACAAAAAGGCAGTTCAAGTTCAAAAAAAAAAAAAGGAATAGTACTAAAGTCGAAGTAATAGATTGCGTCAATACGCACAGCAGTGTCAAATCAGGGATATTTACGAAGTCAGTATGAATACTGGCTAGCACAATTAGTGCACGTAGGGAATTCAAAGTGCACTTAATTATAGATATGTATGTACAAAAAGACAATTTGCATTTTTAATAGCTTATACGAATAATAAGAATGATAAGGGTGTATACTTTTAGAGAATTCAACAGTATAGTATAAAGAAAGGGTGCGCGTATGTAAGATAAGATACGCGCCTATAGAAAAAAAATACAATCTAATAGCGAAGAGCATACGTGTAGTAGGTGCAAGCCACAATTTATTCAGCGAGTGGCTTACTTTGACTAATGTTCAGACAAAAAGAAAGATTTTCAGCGTAATAATAGGGTGTAATCATAATGCATAGAAAAAAAAACATGCATGCATCGCCAAGAAATCCTGAACCGAAAAATTTCTCATTCAAAGGAATAATTAGAATGTATAATAAATACCGTAGTTTTAGCTTTCCAATATCAAAGAGTGATTAATAAAAAAAAATAGTTTGTAGTAAGTACGCAAATGAATAAACAATCTCCCCCTCTCCTTCTCCTCCCTCCTCACCCTGAATGTAATAAATAGACTATGTGATCAAGACGACTTGGAAGAGAAAAGGATTTGTCCATCCTGGAATAGCAACGGGACTCAAAGCAATATATAGGACGCAATCAACACTTCTCGACTAACTTCTATTCTACTACCAACGCTATTTGGTCACGAGACTGGCACCATTGCCAATTTCGTACAACTCTCAAATACCGTTGACAGCAGCGTCGAAGTCAGAAGAGAAGGCGATTCGAACTCAGAAGGAGAAAAAAAAATTGTTGAGTAGGATCACTGATCTGCAACACCAAGGTAGCGATGATTTCTTCCTCGGCTCCTGGTCTTAAGATCGGAATCCTTCCAATCGAACAACAACTCGCAGGAAAAGAGGAAGTCATTCGCTACATGATATGTAATAATACCATCGAAGACAAAACAAAGCAAATCAGCGCCTGTTAGGGATGGAACTTGACTCTACTTTAAAAGGATGTGGACTGGAGGGGTCACCAAGTCCTATGGTCTGCTCGGGCATAAAACAAAACAAAGAAGCAAGCGTAAAGCCGACAAATGGAGTGCTAATGCACTCCAACTTTTAGGACTGGTGTAGTGTGGGACCTAATAGTGGCGTGGACTCCAGGTGGAACTGAGTCCAAGTCATCAAGGACGACTAATAGATAGTTTTTTTTTTCGCCCCACGTTGGGCGCCAATTGTAATGATGGGAGTCGGAGGACGAGGGTGAGGATTGGCCGTGAAGGCCAGAGAAAAAGAAAGACATAGGTTCTAAACCCTCTCCAAACACTGCCAGTGATGTGCGCTCGCAGACCAGCTCAGTAACCGGGAGTTGCGGGGTGGGTCTACGGCAGCTATTGGCCTCCTCCATCAAATACAATAAAAAGATATCGCACATCAATCCCGTTAACAAAAGAAATTACTACTCTAACCAGACAGATATAAAATTGCAGCGAGGAAAATAAAAGATCGAAGGGACGCCTATGCGTCAAAACTCCCTAAACCGGCAAAACAAGTGCCCGTGAAGGGACGAAGAGCTCTACAGCCAAACTACTACTGCGAAAATGCAACAAGGCAAAACAAAAGGGGAGGACGAAAGGTTACCGTCCAGTCAGGACAGGTCCTTTTCTTCTTTCCGTCGTGAGCCTAAGGTGTAAAGCGGCTCTTCTATGGCCCGTGATGTTAGCGGCCAGCGCATCGATACCCTCCCTTCCATGGATTTCTGGGCGCGCATAAAATTCAGAAACCCCCAATAAAAAATTCAAGTTCTCGCTCTTAGCGGCGAGAGAGGAGGGAGAGGGGGAAAAAGGTCTTGAACTTAGCCCATCATTTTGGAGCTACCATAAAAATTCATATATTTACCCTATCTTCTAAACGCTACGAGTCTAGAGCTAAATTACGGAATTTCATACAAAGAAAAGGAGCAAAATGTTAGAAAAACAAAAACTTCTTTCCACTTAATTCTAAAGTATATTATACGGTACAGCCGTTTGCTTGAGAATTTTCAGGTTGCAAACGCTTTGGGGCAAAGTGGACGATTGCTTATTTCAAAAGGGCCCCAATTATTATTATTAGTATTATATTTATATTTTATATTTTATATGTTTTTTTTTTTTTTTTTTTTTTTTTTTTTTTATGTTAGCCAATGGCAGTTAAGTATCTGCATATCTTCGACGATCTATTAACTAACAAATGAAAGAATAAAATTTTAAATTTAATGAATCGTACATACTTCAGAAAAGAACTCGTACTAAAACCGAAATCATCGTACGAGTATCCATAGTTTCGCGTTTTATTTTTTTCTGTTGTCACCGCTTCTGAGTCACAACGAAACACAAAAAAAAAAATAAAATCAACCAAGTCAAAATAACAATAACGACACTCTCTTACCGCAGGTCTAAGTCCTGCTAAGGCGATGATGACGACCCGTTACCGACGATAACAAGTAAGCGGAATGTCAAGAAGGGCCAGGGAGTCAACTACAACCAAAACAAACGTGACGTCATGGTTGAATAATATTCAAATGAGAATGGGGATTGAGTCCGGTTAGAGCACGATGAAAATAATCTCTTATCGCATGTTTGGATCTTGTGTAGGCGATGGTGCGCAATGTCCATAATAGTGGCAGGTGATCCACTAACACGAAAACCAACGTGACGTCATGTTTGAGTAATCTTTACATGCAGATGTCAACCGAGCCGGCATCAACCGACACAGTTTGATAAAACCGAATACTTGCGAGTACACACCCACTACCCACTAATACTAATACTTAGCTGGCTTCGCCGTGTGGCGTCCGACTATTTCTCCTGAGATGGCGCTCCCTCCGATCTCTATTTCTGTTGATTGTTTGGGGCCGGGCATGAAGCCATGGTGAAAAGGGGCTCAATATGGCGGCGGGTGATTAGTTCCATATGGTGGCGGAGTACCCTCATGGCACCACTTACAGGTGCGAAAATAACACGTTCTCCTTTTTTTTTTTTTTTTCTGCGGATTTTCAGGACGCCCAGCTAGTTTACAACAAACCAACAACGCGACGTGAGAACAGGGAAACTCGGCTGGGAAAGATCATACGGACACGTGTTTGCGTATTTTCGGAACGCCCGGCGAATTTACTAAATCCGACAACGCGATGGGGAACCGCACTCCCGCGGAAGAAGATTTGCGAGAAACAAAGCACCAATTCACAAAAAAAAAACTCAGCTCTGACGATGATTTCTCCTATCATCTCCAGAAATCCAAAACTCTCTCTTTTCTCAAGTCACCGGCGCGGTGCGACCTCTTCGCGTACCAAATCCCAACCTAAAACTCTCGGTCAAGTTCCTCGGTCCCTCCGCTCGAGTAGGTGGCGCTGTTTCTGCGCATTTTAGATGTTATGACCGCCAGGATAATTTCCGACCGAATTTTATTTAACCAGTCCGGTAGGATAAATTCTGGTGCATTTGTGAAAAATACCACTACTGCGAACGCGGTAATATTTTCACAATTACACCAAAACTTCTCCTACCGGAAAGCGTTTTCCTTTTCCTGAAGAAAAGATGGCCGCAGCAGAACAAAGTCAAATCCGAGACGGAGATGGCGGTAAACAAATTTGAATTTGTTGTGCAACGGAAATATATGAAATATACGCAGATTGTTGCTTCCGAAGTGGCTACATTACAGTAGTCAAACATGAGTCTGATGCCTCAACACACTGCGCTACCGGTCGCCCCAGTTTGCTTGATCGAAATTGGCCTAGACGGTCAAGCATCCTCATCACGCTTGACCGTCTAGGCCAATTTGCTTCTGTCAGCCATGGATGATTCCTCACTCACACTCTTTCCGGTTACCAGTCAACTGAGAATGAGTTTTGATCAAAAGATTAAATAGTTGATTGACGGTGTTGAAGGTGGACTGGTCCATGATTGACGGGATTGCAACCGTTTGATCAAGCGGCTTGATCGTCTAGGGGCTCCTTATGGCTAAGGAGAAGCAGGCGGTCGCCTAGGTCGCTGACTCCGAAAGGGCGTCAAAGAGGGCGCCAAGAGTAAAGCCTCCAATTAATTATACGTTACATTTAAAAAATCAAAAGGTGCTCTTAATGTAGCTCGAAAAAAGCTTTTTTTTTTCTTGTTGCTAACGGGAACGCATACCTGTTCGATTTTCAATTTCAAATTCAATGACTAGATAATGACTGACCCTACATTAGGCGCTCAATATTTTCCAGCTTTTGCGATCATTTTGCGACTATTTGCAATGGTAAATTTTCACTACTTCGTGTGATAAAAAACCGTAAGGTAGCTTTAAGTTCTGAAACGCTGTCTGTTTTTGAGCTGTTTGGCTAACGGTACCGAGCACCTAATCAACTGCCCGTTTTGACTTTATTAACTCGCAAATCACACTGATCCCACGTTGGGCGGCGGATACTTTGGGGCCTTTTCGGTAATTTTTTCGACAATTTTTGTTGTTGTCACTGAAGTAAAAAAACCTTAATTTCGTCTTAAGGAACCTTAGACTAGTTTGTCCTAAACCCTTGTTAGGCGTATCGCGTCAACAATTCCATTCGTCATCTGTACCGGTTATATGTAGGCGGATTCGCCTATTTTGGTGCCATTGATAACAAATACAAGCCTTGGTTGGTATAAGTGGTGGCTGAGGCAACTCTTACCAGAGCCCAATTAGCGCAAAAAACGCCGTTTTGAAGCCACAAACCTCTTGACAATTTGTCATTGGCTAATAGTCGGAAAATACAGGCGAAGCTGTCTAGATCAAAACGGAGTTAAGGAAGTAAAGCAACTCCCCAATCCTCACTCCCGACACATCCCCTAGGTTGTCAAGAAAGGCCTTGCCCAATGTACGATGTCTGGTCCTAGCAAGGCCTGGGCATTTGCAAACGAAGTGAGTGAGGGTTTTTTTCTCATCTTCATTACAGCAACTTCGGCAATTGTAGGGGATGCCCAGCCTGACTGCGTGATCCCCTATAGGCCAATGCCCCATGATGACCGCCGTGAACCTGGCGACATCTCTGCGTGATTTGGTCATCATCTCCGATGTTCTCCTTCTGTCATAGGAGGGCCGTATCCTTCTTGATACGGCGCAGGTGTGCAGATTCCGCCATTTGCAATCCGCAACCTTGAGGTAGTGATTGGATATATTACACTTAACAGCCAACAGCGGAATGCAAACACGCTACGCTTGAGATCTGTCTAGGGCTGCGCTCCTTCTGGCCAGGTCGTCGGTCTTTTCATTACCCTCTATGTTTTTGTGACCATGCTAAAACATATTCCATCTCGTCGTCTATCATTCCTGAGCACTGGAAGAAAGGAAGGGTGATCCCTATTCCAGAACCTGGAAAGAACTAACACTAGGCGAATCTTACCGACCCATTACTCTACTGTCCGCTCTATCGAAGAAACTGGAAACACTACTCCATCCTATTATCACGACGCATATTGAACTTGCCGACCACAAACACGGCTTCCGAAATATGCACAGCACGAAGACGGCTTTGGACGCCATAACCACAACAATACACAGTTAATTAAATTAATTAATTAATCAGTCACGTCCATGTCAGAGAAATTTCCTAAGTGGCGTTAGACTTGTCAAAGGCGTTTGATTGACAGTGTCAAACCGTCAACCAATCGTTGCTTCTTTCTGACATCTGTGGTACATCGATTCCGCCGCAATTTATTAAGTGGATCGCCAACTATCTTGCCGGCAGACAGTCCTACACAGAATTTAGAACTGGGAAATCTAAACTAAGGAAAATTGAACAGGGTGTCCCCTAAGGAGGAGTCCTATCTCCCACCCTGTTTAGCTTATACATGCCAAGACTCCCAACACCACCTGACGGACTCCAAATCATCAGTTATGCTGACGACTGTTCGATCTTGGTAACCGGCAATGATATCACCCAAATGGGCGAGCAGATAAACGGATATCTTGACGAATTTAACAACTTCTTATCAGCTTCTAAGTCGTCCGCTACTTTGTTCACCACCAAAGAAGTGAACCAATAGTTGAATATCACAATAGTTGGTCAAACTATTCCCACCACTATCCATCCAAAAATTCTCGGTGTTACCCTTGTCAGCATGGTTTACCTCCTCGGCCCATGCGTCAACCAATAGTGACAAGATGAGAAGAAGAAACAAAGTCCTCAAAGCTTTAGCTGGAAGTTCCTGGGGTAAAGACAAGGAAACCCTGTCTACCTGAACGACTCCCAGTCGAAAAATGTGTCACGTAAGACGTGATCTGAGGAATCGCGAGAGGGAAGTCCAAAGATTCAAAAGAGTTCCCTTCGATAACGCCAGCTACAAATCAGCTATGTCAACACTGTACAGAGAAGAGGTGCTTTCTTCTATAGCGAAACTCTAACCAAATAGGGTACTTCATGCACAATCACCTGCCAAATCTTCGTACGAAATTCGATTGCCTAGAGCAACCAGGATTGCTCTGGCTCAACTACGTTCGTACCTGTCCCGCATCGACGACAGCATTCATAACTCGTGTCCAGCTTGTGGCCTCACTCCGCATGGTGTTGAGCACATCTTCAACTGTCATGCAGCTTCTAACTCGCCTAGCACCTATTGTGCTATGGGAAAAACTTATCGAGGTAGCTGCTTTTCTCCACCTGGACTAAGAGCAGAACAACAATAGCGAAACTGAAAATTTACGACACACGCATGTGGCAGAGTTCTGAAATTGCTACAACAACAACAGAGTTGGTTAGTGTCGACTAAAGCGGAACTACATTCAAGAGGATTTCCGCTTTAGGCAGTACGAACTTAGGTTCTTTTATGTGAAGCTATTGCTATGATGTGCAATTGCCTAACAATTCTTACTGCCTAAAGCTGAAATCTATTTTTGAGTGTGGAGCTCAGAGTGGAGACCAGGCGCGCTATTCCAGCTATCACTAACGCTTTCTCTCTCTAACCCCTTGTGGAGCATAACGCGTCGACTGTTCCATGTGGCTCAGTTGACGTTTCGACGGCATAAACTGGTTTCGGAGAATGAAGTTGCCAGCATGCACCTCCTGCACATCCATGGCCACGACGTTGTCGTGGACGGGATTCGAACCCGAAACGCCGGTAGTCAAACATGATACTGATGCCTCAACACACTGCGCTATCGGTCGCCCCAATTACTAACGCTAATATACTCTAAATTTTTTTAGGCTTGAAACACTTTGTTAACTTTTATTAATTTTATTTCTTAATAACGACGAAGAAATTAAACCGGATACATGAATAAAAGTGGGTGATGTGTTTCAAGCCAAAAAGTGCTTAGCGAATTTTATCGATAGATTTTTGAGCGTTAGCAATAGCTGGAACTGGAAAAGGGCCTAGGTCGCGTTGGCCGCTTGGCAACTAGGAAATACCGTGCATCATAAAAATAGCTTCAATGCCAAGAAACGGCTTGCATTTTTAACAAATATGGTGCTTCGACATTTTCTCATATATAGTGGCACTAGCCTTTTCGTGCGAAAATGTTTCACTTATCTCTTCCACGATAAAGTGACAGTGGTAACTTCCGCACAGCACATATTCGCGGAGTTCTACACAACACTTGAATTCTCACTGAAAAGAGAGCGATCACTCCTGTGATGATCGGTTTTCACACGAAATAAAATGCAAAGGAATTATTTTCGCGTGGAAAATGGCTCACAACGGTGTGAAGAATTTTGTCTGTGTGTGCTGTTTCGTATGAAAAAGACGTTTGTATCGTGGTAGTGAAATTTTTTCGTGCGAATGGAACTTTGAATTTTTGTATGAGATTTCGCACGAAAAACAGAGGTTAGTTATGACGATGTGCCCAAGAGGCGACGCCACATGGCGTTAAGGCGAATGGCGCTGTTACTCGTCACCAGTTTTGTGCCAACTATATGATGTATTACTTATTGTACCATTTAAATATTTCAGCAGGAGCCATACCAGTAGGAATAGCCGTTGCTCGACAACGACTCCAAGAACATACAACAGTCACACATCAACCCAAAGAGATAAATCGTTTTGGTCTCGGAATAGCAGATCTTGGTAAGTCTATTTATTTTTTCTTTACCATAAAAAAATCATCCGAAATTTTCACAAGTATAAAATTTAATTCTTATTCAAAATTTTTAATTGTTTTGTGACGTTAACAATCCGTATCACACGTTTGGTTAAAAATTTGTTTCGCAAAAAAAATTAAAAAAAGTCATTTTACTGTTTTGTATTTGTGACTATGTTTGCAAAATAATTTTCAGAATAATTATTTCCACATACTATGAATTTCAATAATTTTACGATTTATTTGAAATTTAAAATCAATATTTTCTTAATAGTGTTTATGTCAACGACTTTTTTTTCTTGTTGTCATTGTTGCGTTGTTGTTGTGCTTCTTTTATTTCGTTCTACGTCTTCACAATTTAGTGTTACAAGTGAAAATATATGCAATTTATTTTCTCTAGTCGTAAGATTAAAGAAATTTTAGTAAAAAAATGCATATAAGCAGATGTTTATCACATAATTATTAATTCTTACGTACGATTCATGTGACAAGTTACAATTAACTTCTGTGGAGTTGTCTCGTAAAAAAAAAAAACAATAAAAAACGGCGTTCGAATAATAAAATAAAGGTTTCTTCTCATCTAATATCCTAAGCAGGGGTACCAGATTGGGGAACTTTGTCCCCAAAATATGGAATATTTAAAGATTAGGGCACATTTGGGGGAAATCCCATGGATGGAGAATTTTTTGGGACATCACGGAGGCTCTCAACTCACGTAAAAATAAGTATGCATTTAACATTTAACGAAAATCCAAATTCCCAATAGGTTGAAATAATTTTCCTGTCGATGAAAGTCATATCGTCGTGTCGGGAAAACTCCCTCGAACAACATATAAAAAGTATCACTTATTACGCTATCAGCAAATTATGTAATTTAATTAAAAACAAATCGCAAAATGGCGTCATAATGCCTAAATCATTCATATTTCCATGTCAGTTCATCCAATCTATAAACAAAACATGAAATTTTGAAGTGGAAGAATTCCTTACAAATTGGTATTACGATGTTATTTCCTACGATTCCCATTTATAGAGTAATCAGTAAAAAATCAATAAAAAATTTGTAATTTTTGCGTCAATGAACATTTTTCTACAATATATACTTTTTAACTTGCGCCTACGATTCCATGGTACATAGACATGCTTTTTTTAGGTTGAAATTTACGCTACAGGTTTCAGGTTCAATTCAATCAAATATTTAGTCAAGACAACCCTCCTTAGCGTAAATATCAATATTAAACCAGACCGAAGCTTCGCAGAATGGATCAACCATTCTGCATTTACCACTTTCAAATTAGCAGGAAAACTTGTTCCGATTCCACTGTTCCTATGAGAGGTATATGAAATAAAGAGCCGATTTCACCCAAAATTTTGGAATATGGTTTGGCAGTGACGATGATCGATTAATGTGAAATTTGGTAAAGATATCTTTAGAAATAAACAAGTTTTTCTGACAAAAACTTATTTTTGGACCGGTCGTTCCTATGGCAGCTACATGACGCAGTGGTCCGATTCCATTGGTTCTGCCATATAAACAGCGTGCAATTGAAAGAAGGCTTTCTATTGTACAATACAAAATTTCAGCTCGATAGCTTTAAAACTGAGAGGCTGGTTTGCATAGAAACAGACGGAAACATAGACAGGCAGACGGACAAAGCTTAATCGACTCATCTCGTAATACTGACCAATAATATATAGTTTGTATGGTCGGAGATGCTTCGTTCTGTGCGTTGCAAACTTCATGACAAAGTTAATATACACTTTCACATTCGCGAAGGGTAAAAAAGATAGATTACGGTTTATCCAAAACAAAATCCCAACACCATGTCTCCGGTTGAAAGTTCACCCAAAACACTATTTCAAGATACGTTCCACAATTTTTCCCTTGGTGATTAAACGGGTGTATGAGAAAATGGAGATATTTAAGCTTCAGTTACACCATACGAATTTACTCGCTGCGAGTTGATTGCAAGCGAATATTCGCCCCGTGTGACAACGTACTCGCTACGAGTAAGTGTCATGCAACTAGACTCGTAGCGACTAAATATAGCAGCGAATGGAATAGAACATGTTCAATTCTATTCGCCACTAGTAAGCGATAACCGCGGTCAGGTGACACACGTTGCTATTAAGATATTAGTTGTCTTGTTTTGTTTCGTAGTTGTTATTATGGCGAAACCCGATTGTAAATGGACGACGACAGAGTTATCAATATTTTTGAATATCTTTCGAAAATACGAAAGTCCTTGGGATACCAACAGCCCAGATTATATGAAGAGAACAGCACGACAAAGCAATTTTACGTTATTATTTAAGGAGATAACTGCGGTCGGTCTAAAATGTTCCAGCGAAAACGAACTACGAAACAAAATAAAAAACATGAAAGATACGTATAGGGTGGAGTTAAATAAAATAAAAAAAATCTGTGAAAAGCGGCGCCGAAGCAGACAGCGTTTATAGACCGAAACTAATGTGGTTTGGCGAAGCAGATTCTTTTTTGAGAAATGTCGTGAGTGGTCGTGGATCCAACTCAAATTTGGTGGAACTGGAACTACCAAGTCGTTTTAATTTAAAACAATCTTTCGCTGTGTGACAAATGACAGCGAGCAATCGCCACTTCAACTCGCAGCGAGTAAATTCGTATGGTGTGACTGAAGCTTTAACGGGTAGCCTATCGCTTGATAAGCTCATGTCTCTGTTAACTATCGGGCAGTTTAACGAGACATTGAAAAACCGGCCTATATATTTTTTGGGGAAAGGTTCCGGTTCATTGAAAAACATAGGTTGAAGAAATCGCTAAAAATAAGGAAACCATTCGACCCGAATGGCAGTCTGGAGTTATAAAAGGGAACCGGAATATTGAGGGCGACGCGTTCAATCCGAAAATTTTGTAGCAAGCGCTTATTTTTATATGTAAATATCGGGTCCTCCTGTATGTATACGAGATGAACTGTCCTACTCTTCGAGATTTTGCCCAACTTTAAATGAATGTAGGTGGTGTGGGGTACCGACTGAAATCATTGAAATACATCATCTTTGAGGGTATCAATCAATATCCTGTATATTTAACTATACTCATGATGTGCCTTATTTTAACAAATTTTCATATTTGTGGATTTAGCGGTAACTATCGAAAATCCGATGGAGGACAAAAAAATGTAGCCTTTGTGACTGCTCTCTCCTCTATGGTTACTTTGAATAGGAAGAAAAATACCAGAAATGGAATGTGTTAATTATGCCCTTTGATATGACACACCACCCGATATAAAAAAATGTCCTTTTTACCCCTCTAAGATAAGATCTGTCGTCTTGTCGAGAAAAAGTTTTTTTGGGGGCTGTTCATATAATACGTGACACGCCTGGGGAGGAGGAGGGGCTTTCACGATTTGTTATGAAGTGTGACATGGGGGAGCGTGGGGGTCTACCGATAGTGTGACGTCACGCTATTTGAATTCATGTTTCTTTTATTTCATCCAGTTATTTTGAATTTCGTCTGCGCTAGTGTAGTTCTTCCCCTATAATAAACCATAATAATAATATACATATTTAAAAGATTTTGTTGTTAATTGCCTTGATCCCTCCCGGGGCATGGTCGCGTTACTATGCCTTGTTGACGTTTCGATAGCATTTTTTTGGGATAATGAAGTTGCTAGTATGCATAAGGAGGAGGGGGGCGTCTAGAATTTGTGATAATGTACATATGACACGGAGGGAGGGAGGGGTAAAAAATGGGCAAAAAATCGCGTGACGTATTATGTGCATTGCCCCTTACCAGGGTGAGTCGTTTTCAAAATATTCGCCAAAGACCAAAAAAAAATTTTTTTTGGATTCTGAAAAACTGCTGCCCAAATGTCATTCAAATTCTCGCGGACTTTTGGTATTGTGTTTCCCGATCATAGGCTAAAAAATGGAAAAAATCAATCAATTGATTCATATATGCGTATTTTCACTATGGTACTACTACTGTCATTAATAAGTATCAGAAGTTGCTTCGAGTTAAAAAAACTACTAAATCATTAATTCGATAAATTAATTTCTGAGAAACAAAAACATCTCATCAGCCGCTTTAAATCATCAAAATATTTTTTTCGACTGTTTTCTATAAAGCAAATTTGAAAATTTTTCCTTTAATTTTGAATTTTTTAAATGTCTTCGCGACCTCCCAAAGTGTTGCACACTTTTTCACACACAACCAATGTTCTGAACCAAATGCTCTACAGAAAAAATACCATTACCTTAACAATATAAGTCAGTAAAATAAAGATGCTTATAAGAGAAATTAGGGAAAGATCTGAAAATAATTTTAATTTCTTCTATTGATCCTAAATATTGTACATGGAAACTGAGTTTGCACAGTCGCAGAAGGTGAGCTTAAGTTTTCTTTCATATTATCCTTATAACCTCTAAACAGTGCCTTGGGTTGCAGTAGTAAATTGAAGAATTGTTGAATTCTGCGTCCAAAGTACTACTAAAGGTCGAAATTCGGTTCAGTGGTATAGTCGCTAAAAGCTAAAGATAATTTGATTTCAACTCTAACGTGGCCAATATTTTTCAATTCGGCTAATTTTTAGTGTGGTTGTGAGCAAAAATGTCTTTGATTTCTGCTCTAATAATAGCTCTATCTTGACAAGTATAACAGCTATAGGTTTCATTTTGGCTTCAAATTGTAGATAATTTACTCTAGTCTAAAAAAGTTTTACTAAGTTTATTGTCAGACTAATTTAGGAGATATTTTTAAACAAAAAATCGGACAATCAAAACGATTATGCGATTTTTTTTTCAAGGGGGGGAATTAGAAACATGAATTTTACAACAATGTTCTAACTTATATAAAATATCAAAAATTCGGAACGGCTCTAATTAATGCGACTAGTGTTGTTATAATTTGGATCGCCACAGGTATTTTATGCTTACATATGCAAAATCGCCGGCTTTATATAATAAAAACTTGAAGAACTCAAAAATTGCACCAGATTAAACATTGAAGTAAAGACTGAATCGCTGCTAATATCCTATCCTAAAAAAAATAGTCCGTAGAAATCAGGTAAATTGTTTACTAGATATACATAAAAGTTGTTGCGAAACCGCCAAACATTTATTCATCACATATTTCTAGATAATCCACGGTTATAGTGGAAAAAATTAAATGTCTTGTGACATCCTGTTCGATTCTTTTAGCAGTACCTAAATAAACCAGACCAAAAAAATCTGGAGATGCCGGGGATCGAACCCGGGGCCTTTCACATGCAAAGCGAACGCTCTACCACTGAGCTACATCCCCGTGTACATGTGCGACTACTTCGAACCGATGGTACGTGTAGCATTACGTTTATGGCAATTGCACCAAATAATTCACTATGAACGCAAAAAAAAATCGTTACTAGAAGTAGAGTCCGTATAATAGACACGACAGTCACAAAAACAAGTTACCTTCAATATGCATTGCACAGAAAGCAGTACTACGGGAACGGGTACATTCAATATTCACTAGCATGTATTCGGGTACTCGTTCACATACATTTTTATTTGAAATCACATTCCACAATGAGTGAGTGATTCTTATTCTGATTGTAGAGATACCGAGTAGTGGAATTGTTTTTCTTTTATGGCAAATATTTGAAGATAAATTAATATAGAAAAGTTGAATCTTGATATGAATGAACCTAAAATGTGTTTTTTTGCTTAGTACTCGTATATTTAAATATATTCATTCTCATACGTATATGCAGTTGAAATAATATTACATTATAATACTTTAAAAAAAATATGAATTGAATTTTTCACTACACATGTGTATGTCTTATCGAAAAACTAAAATAAAATACGAGTACATTCGCACTCTGACGAGAACAATGCTGTATTAGGAACTTAACTCGAAATTTGTTATTTTTTTGTGTTGTGAGTAATTTAACTATAAATATTATTATTTTAAATTAAATTAATTAATAATTTAACATCTTAAAATTGTGTTGAGTTTTTGTCTTGTATTAAATTTGGATCGAATATTAGGTGTTGGGATTTATTTTGCATAAAATTTGATTCTATTATGAGGTGTTGGAACTGTGTTTTGTGTAAGTGATTAAGCGGAGGCTGGGTGAAGGATGTTTGAAGCTCCTTTTGCCTATAAAATTTAAAAGATAGATAAAAGGTTGCTTTTACCATTTTCAATCGGATAAACGCGAAACAAACATTGGGAAAATTAAATTGAACTAGCACGCACTTTATTCCTACGATAAATTTTAATCGGACATTGAGAAAACGGGCCCAAGTCTTCTTAAAACCAATCGATAAGGTCGATCACCTCCGTGCGAAACGAAGCTTGACGTCAATGGACGTGAATGTATTCGGGTATATCCAAAATTAATTTAATTTAAGAATAGCATTCGAAAGCTAAATTTAAATCCTAACTCGAAATTCCAGTAACCAACCTTATTTTATTACAACTAAAAGAAGCTATCCATAATTTTCGATTAATTATAACATCGTATTTCTTTTCAATTTAAACTACCCATTTTGTATTTGACTTCTTCAACTACAAAACTGTATAAACGACAACCAACTATCTATAATAATATGCCTATCTGCTGCTTCCACTCAGTAAACAACAATCCAAGTAAAAGTTTATTTTAATCAGCAAAAGTATTTTCGCTCGAGGTTGAAGCAGATTTTCACCCTTTCCAGGCATCTCTCTCTCTTTGCCACGATTTCATCCCTAGAACCAAATAAAATCGTAAATTGCACAGTACTATGTGTTTCCTCTCCTACATAAATTCTAAAGTACCCAGAAGAGTATCTACGTATCTCTACAAGTAGTTTTATATTCAAATGACTCCACAGTATAGTACACAAAATAATATATAGAATTTACAATTTACATTTCGACCGGAAGAAATCTCTCAAAGTTTAAAGAAGTTTCATTTTGCCCAAAGTAATTTGCATTTCGATAGATAAAAGATAGCATTGGAATGAAAGTAAATAGAAAGATACAAAAACAACAAGTTATGGAGGAAGTTCAAGTGAACATACCTAGTTTGTGTTTGACCGATAAAATGGAACCTGACAAAATTTGCACCCTTCAGAGTTGGGAAGGAAGGAAGGAGGGTTTGTTTCCCAAGAAATCTAGGGACTAATAAATTGGATTCTAATGGGTTGTGTACATAAGATCTGGTATTTATGAAATGATATACGAGTATGTATTTAAGATTTTTCGTCGATAACTATTTGACCTGTTGCGTTTTAAGAAATTCCAGATTGTTGTGACACTAGTGAGGTAGAATGAGCCATCGGGCAGCCAGCAGAATGTTAGCCGAGAAATAGAAACCAAATAAGGGGGATTAGGGTGTAAAATGTGCGGTAGGTTTGAATTTTTGATATGTTGTATAGGTAGGTAAGGTAGTAAAAAATTCAAGTTCGTATCACGCCAAAATATGCACAGGTCATTTTTGCAGAAAACAAAACTTCCTACAAATCTCATTTCACAATTTTTTTTTCTATAATCAACAGCAACGGAGTGGTACTATAAAAAAAAACCAAAATTAAAGACCTTGCAAATTTTTTTTTTGTCTTTACATGAGAATAACTCTGCAACGCTTCGTTATAGCCAAAAGCTCCTCAAAATAAGTCTTGTAGAGAATGAAATTGCCGACCAAACGCACTAAAAAATTTTGTTTGTACGATAAACAGAGTCCGAAGCGTATATACCCTAGACAGTGGTGATACCAAAAGTATCAATTGGCAACGACCATATGCATTAAAAGTGAGTTTCCTATAGGGCCAGTTTAAAGGGGAGGTTGGCGATCATTCAGAAGGATCTTGACCATTCTCGAAATCAACCCACACTACAAATATTTGTCGATTTTTTCAAGTCACTATCTTCATTGTACCGAAAGTTATCGTTTATTTGAAGAGTCACTCGTGTGGAAGGTAGAGGTTTCTTTTGCCGGATCTTGCGCATTTTCAATAACAAGCAACTTGATCAAACAGTTAATACAGTTAGTACAAACATTTGACCAACATTTCAAGTCACTAGCTTCATTTTATCGAAAACTATTTTAGCTTCGCTCGCGTTGTTGCCTTTGTGAAGAACGAAAATTGGTTTTATATGTCAGCAGGAGGCGAGATGTATGATTGTATCAATTAATACTTAGACTATGAGCCAGGTAAATTGGTATTTTATATGGAGAAATTTTTTATTGTTATCCTTGAACACCGGAAACTTGGTCCTTGCGGTTCATTTGTACTGTACTCCTTGATGACATGAAACTTATGGACTTGGTCAGTAGCGCAGCGCATGCAATTTTGTTTTTTCCTTGATCACATGAAACTCGCTCCTGACGATCCTAACCACATAAACCTTGGTCATGGCGATCCATTTGTACGCTTGTGCATGCAGCACATAATTATCAACGTGCACCACCACCCACCTGCTTACCAGCACAACTTGTGTGTAATCACACGAAACATTTTCCAGACGATGCCTTGCACACCCAGATGAATGGGACGGAAGATTGCAATATTGCGCGAGTGTGAGAGGGAGCAATTTCGCGTTTTATATGAAGAGCCCATTTAGAGCAACCAAATATTGGCGGCGAGTGAAATGCACAGATATTGTATGTCATATGGAGATTTCATATGAAGCATTTTATATTTTAAGAAGAAGAAGAAAATATGGTGGACGTGGTGGACAACAGGCAACAGGTTGTCCCTTTTTTAAAGCAGGTTGTCCCTTTTATTAAATTTGAGGTGGATAAGGATGCACATTCAGCGTGAAGAAGCGGAAGGAAAACGAAAAAGAAAAATGTGAGACAAATCGAAGAACGACTGTTTTCATTTCAGGGAAGAGGTCGTCCTTTTTGTGGGAGACCAGTGAAAACAACAAAAAACAAATTGCATTGAGGAAATGTATAAAGTACACATGCAACTATTAGATGTATTTGCACAAAGGACACCAGGTCGTCCTTTTTCGCAACAGGTCATCCTTTTTTCGGAATTTGGGCCCGGTAAGAATGCACGTTGAGCGGAAAGGAACACAGCTGGAAAAATTTGAAGCAAATCGGGTGTCGGATAATTGAAGTGGAAGGAAAAACATTTCTTCATACAAAGTCGTCCTTTTTTGACCAGGTCGTCCTTTTTTGGAGTTTGAGCTGGATATGGATCCAAGTTGAGCATAAAGAGACAGAATAAAAAAAATTTCAGTCAAATCGGACACAGGGCAATTTTCATTTCAGGCAAGAGGTCGTCCTTTTTAGGAGAGACCATGGGAAACGAAAAAAAATGCATTGAGAACATGTGTAAGGTACATGCAACGTACTGGAGATGTTTCCTCGAAGGACACCAGAATGTCCTTTATTGTCAGCAGGTCGTCCTTTTTTTTGGACTTTGGGCTCAGTGAACATGTAAGTTGAGCGTGAAGGATGAAAAGGGAAAAGAATTCAGGCAAATCGTATATAGGGTTAGGGAGATAGAAGGGAAAACATGTCTCCATACAAAATGTATGGGAAAATGGAATTTCCCGAATTTCCCCATTTCCCAGGAAAATTTCCAATTTTTAATGATGTACATACATAATTATCAACGTGCATCACCACCCACCTACTCAGCAGCACAACCTATCTCATCACATGAAAAATTTTCCAGCCCAATGCCTTACACACCCAGATGAATGGGATGGAAAATTGCAATATTGCGCGAGTGCGAGAGGGAGCAATTCGGCGTTTTATGTGCAGAGTCCATTTCGAGAGAGTAAATACTGGTGCGACGTGAAATGTATGAAAATTGTGTATCATGTATGGAGATTTCATATAAAGTATTTCCTTTTTATGAGAGACCAGTAGAAACAACAAAAAACACATTGCATTGAGGAAATGTATAAAGTACATGCAACGACTGGATATATTTGCACAAAGGACACCAAGTCGTCCTTTTTCCCAAGAGGTTGCCTCTTTTGGGAATTTGGATTCGGTAAGAATGCACGTTGACCAGAAAGGAGCACAATAGAAAAAATTTGAAGCAAATCGGATGTAGGATAATTGAAGTGGAACGAAAAACATTTCTTCATACAAAGTCGTCCTTTTTGTGGAGCTTGAGCTGGATATGGATCCAAGTTGAGCGTAAAGAGACAGAACAAAAAAAAATTTCAGGCAAATCGGATACACGGCAATTTTCATTTCAGGTAAAGGGTCGTCGTCCTTTTTAGGAGAGACCATGGGAAACGAAAAAATTAATTGCCTTGAGAACATGTATAATGTACATGCAACGTACTGGATATGTTTCCTCGAAGGACACCAGAATGTCCTTTATTGTCAGCAGGTCGTCCTTTTTTTTGACTTTGGGGCTCGGTGAACATGTAAGTTGAGCGTGAAGGATCAAAAGGGAAAAAAATTCAGGCAAATCGTATATAGGGTTAGGGAGATAGAAGGGAAAACATGTCTCCATACAAAATGTATGGGAAAATGGAATTTCCCGAATTTCCCAATTTCCCGGGAAAATTTCCAATTTTTGATGATATTTGGTTACAAGTGGAGCGTAAAGAAACCGTTTGCAAAAAATTTGAAGCAAATTGGATAAAGGATAACGACGCCAAGTCCGTACATAAGTACGTAGACGACTTTCTTTTATACAGGGTGGCGCAAAAGAAACGAAGGAGTTTGAATAGTCTATAATTCCGTTATTTTTGAATCAATCGAATTTCTTTTTTTCTTAGTATACTTCATAAATGGGAAATTTTGTTAATTTAAACGTGAAAAAAAAATCGCGTAAGTGGTACCTATTCTCAGCTTTGCAAATTGCGACGTTTTCATGCTTTTTTTCAAGATTTCAGGAGGTCTCGCTCGAATCTCTTCTCGAATATTATTGTTTAGTTGGGGAATGGTCTGTGCCTCATGCATATGCCATACACATACTCCAGACCATACTCCAACTAAAAAATAATATTCGAGAAGAAATTTTAGCGATACCTTCTGAAATCTTGAAAAAATTCATGGGAAATATTTTAGAAAGAGCGCGACAGTGTAAAGTTGAGAATGGGCACCACTTATGCGTTTTTTTTCACGTTTAAATTAACAAAATTCCCCATTTATGAAGTGTACTAAGAAAAAAAAAAGAAATTCGATTGATTCAAAAATAAAGGAAATATAGACTATTCAAACCCCTTCGTTTCTTTTGCGCCACCCTGTATATAAGAGTATCGCTTATTTTAAGTTTCATTTGTAGGGGTTGTATCTGGCCCATCTTCCATACCTACTATTTTAAATATTTGACCAAAATTTCAAGTCGCTGGCTTCATTCCATCAAAAGCTATCGCTTATTTGGAGATTCATTTGTAGGGGAGGTAGGGGTTTCTTGGGTCGGATTTTGCCCATTTTCAGTAACAACCAACTAGATCTTACTATCAACATCCGACCAAATTTTCAACTCGCTAGCTTGATCCTGTCGAAAGTGATCGTAGTTCAATAATACTTCAATTTTTGCCTTTTGTAGGGGAGGTAGGCGTTCCTTTAGCATAATTATGCTCATCTTACTAGAACTCAAGCAGCTTCTCATCTGAAGTTTACCTACAAAAAAAAATCGGCTCCCTACGTCTGTTGGTTCAAGAGTTATTGACAAAAACTCTGAAAAGTAGGGTTATGCGGGGCTCTTTTTAAGAAAAGTACCGTTATTTTCAAACTGAGCAATCTAAAAATGACCCTTTCAAGTCATCTGCCAAAGTTACAGCTTTTCACGTGTATTCAATCGGGAGTTATAGATACATTTAATTATTTTGAATATGTAGGGGAGGCAGGCGGTCCCTTAGCCGGATCACGCCCATTTTCAATGCCAACCAACTAGATCATGCAGCGAACATTTGGACGAAAATTTCAAGCCTCCAGCTTCATTCTATTTTATTAAAAGTTATCGTGCGAACGGACAATCGTACAGACAGACAGTCAGACAGACAGACATGACTAAATCGAATGAGGAGGTGATCGTGATTATTTATATACAATATCATGACAAAAGAGGACAATTCGTTATATTTTGAAAACAGAAAAAGGACACGATTTATTTATTGAAAAACAGAGGACTTCTGGTAACCCTATCTGGGACGCATGCTCCCGCGAAATGGATGAAAACGCGTGCGCGTCAAGCATGAAATTAAAAACGACGACGCGAATTAAGTTTGCTCAACTGGTATTCACCATTCTGCATTACTCGTGCATACTATATACTGCATATAAAAATGTAACCAGCAGAAAACCCAATAAAAAAAGATATGCAGAGAACACGACATGATCACCGGAAAAGATAAATGAAACGAGCAAAAGCTGGTTTTGGAGCGACTATGTTTTACGAAAGCAATCAGCAGCACTCAGTCTGCGCAGCGAAGCTATGCTATTCGTGCTATAGATTTGACTGTATCTGAAGAGAAAAGATTTTTATGCTGTTTCCATTCCAGGTACACAACATAAAATGCGAATGTGGGCAGAACACAAGATCAGGATTCATGAATCGTGGTGGAGAAGGACAAGAGGGAAACGACAAACATATTATTCCCACCAATGAAATTAGTATTTTAGCATGATGTATGTATCTTTTTTTTTGCATAGTGATTCGCCGCCACAGAGGAACTGGAGTTCATTCATGGATGGAGCTGACGATAAATTTGCCTTCGTGTTGTTGCTTACTTATTTGAAAAGAGGAGGAGCGTGCTTCATGGTATTGCTGCAGGGTTCCACTGGAGAATGATAAGATTGGACAGTGACGACTATTGGTCGGTGAATGTGAACCGGGAGGATCAAGCGGAAGCCTCATCATCAGATATGGAAATTTCTGATTAATTCCAGGGTTGGTTGGTTGGTTTTGGTTAGTATAAGTGGTGGCTGAGGCAAGAGCCAGA
The DNA here is from genome assembly GCA_964017055.1 of Chloromyia formosa. Taxonomy (NCBI): domain Eukaryota; kingdom Metazoa; phylum Arthropoda; class Insecta; order Diptera; family Stratiomyidae; genus Chloromyia; species Chloromyia formosa. The sequence goes on from OZ024817.1 coordinate 15,380,561, forward strand.
GCCAAATTAGGGTAAAAAGCGCCGTTTTGAAGCCACAAACCTCGTGAAAATTTGTTATTTACTGATAGTCGGAAAATACAGGGGATGCTGCCTAGATCCACCCGGAGGAGTTAAGGAAGTAAAGCGACTCCCCAATCTTCACCCCCGACACATCCCCCAGGTTGTCAAGAAAGAGGCCTTGCCCAATGTACGTGTCTGGTCGTAGCAAGGCCTAGGCATTCGCATAGGAAGTGAGTGAGGGTTTCTTTCTCATCTTCATTACCAGGGTTATCAAGTTGCGTTTGGCTATGCACACGATCGTCGCACATTGTTGGCGATTAGCATCAACCCATAGAGCACGGAGCACTATTTGTGTGTATCTTTTTGATTATCGCTTGCGATCGACGCAGAGTGGTGTCTAGCAAAACAAACCTTCAGTGTGGATTTGTTAATGAATGTAAGTTCATCGACGCAGCATTGGGCTGATAGGTAAAAAAAAACTATCAATTTTTCTTTCGTATGAATTACCTTCAGATTTTCGAAAACGATATTCTTCGTATTACTCTCATCAATTATTAAAATTTGAGTTTACCTCTGTGGCACTGATATGCCAGGCAGTCCGTGCGTCGTGAAAAGTGGGCTTCAGAGTGTATACCATGCATTATCTGAGATTATTTTAAAAATCGATAGAGGCTTAACCGGAAAGTTAAAGTTAAATTTGCACTACAATGCAATGGTGCATTTCTTCGCAAAATATCTGAGGAGTGATTTGCAGTTCATTTGATTCTCCACAATTTAAAATGAAATCCGAGCTAGTCTTTCTGAACTCAAAGGCACTGCTCACACGAGGATACTCAAGTCTCCAATACTCGGTGACTGAGAGACGGAGACTTGGAGTCTCGAGACTGTAGTCGCCCGTCATCTTCACACGGCCGCTACTAAAGTCGCGTGTTGTGAATGTCGGCTGGCTGAAGTGGTCATTCTACACGGCTGTTGCTTGTAGATCCGCGGGGTCGGCTTGCTTGCGGGGATCTTGTGTGTACATGTCGAGATGTTAATAGCGATAAAGGTTGACGTTGTGGACGGCAAGAGGAATATGGTTTTCGGATTGCTTATGGATGTGCGGGGTCGACTTGCTTGGGGTACAATCGTTGTAAATGTCGCTGTCGTATATGGTATATTAGTCCAGGCTATGAACGAAACGGGGTGTGTGTTCATCTTTTTCTTCAAATGTTTGGGAGTTGAAACGGATCGCTAACAGCTTCATGGGAACCTGGATTTGCACCTGTACGGTAGATCTTGTTGGTTGGTATTGAAAATAGACATGATCCAGCTAAGGGGGCGCCTACCTCCTCTACATATGTACCACTATGCTTCGGCCGGTCTGTTAGGAATGTTACTTTTTTAAAATAGTGCATTGATGCAATTGATGGTGCCATTTTTTACTCACCTGAAAGCTGAACTACCTTTACTACTTCATTCCAGGCCTTCTTTGTCGCATATTTCCGAGAATAACCTCTTAACTTTGAATTATGTATATAATTTGGGGAATTTTTCTACTTCCGCCACTAACTTTATATTAAACTCCTGATCACTCATAGTTTTGGAGTCGAAAGTAAACGGGTGCGAAATTAACTGCGAAGCGAACTCCTTTATTGTGAGGTGAGCGCTGAACCGGTAGTACTTATATTTATTTTTCATATTTTACGTTCATAGCCCGGACTAATATACGACAGCGACGTAAAATAAATAAAATAACTGGCGCAACAGTTCAATTTGAACCATGGCCTCGAGATGAGTTAGCATCATCTCATTTTCTAGATCGTGACGGTCTTGTGCAGAGGTGTGTGATCAGCAACACGCTCAACCGAGTTATTTATCCCATAAATGGGTACTCATTTAACAGCTGAGTGGGCTTATAGTCCGACACGTAAATCCCCCTTTTTTATCGAAAACTACCGCATTCAGTAGGAATCGAACCGGGGCCCAGTGCGTTGAAGGCGAACGTGCTAGCCCTTGCGCCATCTGGACTACAATAATTTAACTATCCTCGAATAAAACTGAGACAGCAGATAAATTGCAAATTAAAGATTTTCGTGTTTATTTGAGTAGGATTGGAAAAACTGATAGAAACCCTATCTAAACCGGTAGAAATCCTATTAGAGTAGTCAATTTAGATAATGCATTGCTACCGAGAAATTTGTTTGGAGATAGATTGATCGAATCGTAAGAAAATTCTATGGAAAACTGAGGCATAACTGAAACGGATATGATCGTCTAAAACACCCTAATAAATACTCGCATAGTTATTACTACCTTGCTTTAATCCCTAGTGGGACATATCGTATCAGCTACTTCTGCGCGACATCGTGCTCGGTTCTGAGCAATGGGACGCATCTACCCTCACAACCAGTGCCGGATAAAGCCAGCGCGGGGCCGTAGCAAATGTGAACAAGGGGCCCTTGATTTGCATTAGCCATTAAAGTTTAGAATGCACTGCTTTACAGTGAAATTATATACTGACTTTGTATTAAGTAGCGTTTACACATGCCAGTAGATCGTGCTAGTACAACATACATTTCACAGGCATTGGAAGTGCCTTGCAAGTAACTGGTAAGCTGTCACTTGCATATATGTAAACACCCGTGCTTGTGAACTGTCAGACCAGTAAACCCGCACGGCGCCTTGCAAGTAGCTGGCCGCCCGGGCCAATTGATTTCCTATTGGCATTCCAGTAGAGACTTGCGAGCATATGTTTCTTGTCATTCGTACGCCAAGAAACATGTGGTCATGTGACAAAAGACCATCGTCTGGGGCGAACTGAACGACGAAAATTTTAAAATATTAGAAGTGCTGGTATGACCTATGTAATGAATCATATTATGGTCTGGTAGTGCTGCTTCCACCGGCAGATCGGAGCAGCACCTGATGAGTAGTGATCTGTTGGTGGTACGAAACCAGAGGCCGAGGGTCCCATTACACCCGGACCCATATGCGGCCGCGTAGGCATCTGATCCGTCCGTCAACTAATCCATCCTTATCGACTATTTTTTTTATTTCCCCATTTTTACCTCCCCTGTTTGTGTTGTTTTCCCCAGGCCTATGAATTTTTGTTAATACGTAAAAGACAGGGGCAACGAGCGGCGAAATCCCGCCCACATCTCCCGAACTGAGCTACAGCAAGCATAGGCCGCTGCTTAGCTCGTTGAGGAGCCTTTTTCTTCGCCAGATGGCACAGCCCGACCTTCACGGTCAATTATGCTACCTTAGGCTCCGTCCCCATGGGCTTCTTGGGATGCCTACCTCACTTGACTACTCGAGGTGTGATAATCGAAAGCAATTCATTAAAATCATCTGGTCCCAAGCACATTTTGAATTCCTTCGGGTCTTCGTTCGAGAGTTCTTTTAGTAAGCGCGATGACGCTCCTAGCTCTGCACGCCGGACGATCCACTTGCGCACCCAAATATGCTTAGGCTCCTCTTCTTCGTCAAGCATATCAAGTAGTTCATTTTCCAACAAAACGACTATATGAACTTTACTCGTATTCTACATTTGCAATTGGTGAAACGCGGCATTTTTTTCAATATTAAATATTTATCTACACCACACGTCAAATTGCCACTATTGTCAAACTGGGACTCAAGAAAAAATTCCCCGGCAACTTGCAAGTCGAATTGTGTGTGTAAACACCTACTGGCACGCGTCATGCAAGCAGCTACTGGCAAGGCACTTGTCGACAAGTCTACTGGCATGCTGGTGCACTGGCATTTGCCAGTAAACGAGCCATTAGGGTTTGTCACATTCAATAGAAAACTGTTCTACATGATCAGCTTATACAAAATGTTCGAAGACAATATTAGGGAACTCTCCTGTAAAAGTGTTGTTGTCAAGCATATGGTGTGGCTAGCGCTCACTTTTAGAATTTGGATGGTATCTTACTTGAGAGTTAATTTTTTGCGGACAAGCGCGAGGCCCGCAAGGCGCGGGGCCCGTAGCATTTGCTGACTTTTGCTATGTGGCTAATCCAGCACTGCTCACAACTTACCCATAGAAACTCACACTATTTCGCCACAGATCGGTGCCATGACTTTCCAGGACAACCCCTTGGTCGGCCTTCATTGGCAATCTGGTCCCATTCCATGGTTTGTCCAGCAATGCAGTTATCACTCTTTCGCAATATGTGACTTATCCACTGCCATTTTTGCCTACGTATCAGTTCGTCGATTGGCATCTGATCCGTACACTTGTCGTAAGAATACCAGAAAAAACAAGGCAGACCAATCTATGCATCTTTTCCAGCAAGCTACGGTTGGGCTTCGTAGCAGTCTACGAAAAAACTACCCCGAAACATTAGTAAAACAGCTACATAGAAGTTTCGCCTTATCAAGAAAAATTAGGCTCGTCCGATGCAGGTCAAGAGGCTCGATCGGAAGTATAGTATCTTATACTTCTGAAGAAAGAGGAACGCAAAGAAAAATGAACCCTTGTCGGGTATCTTTTGTATTTGCTGTCATTTTTATAAATCATCTTCGAATATTTCCAATATTTGGAGGGCCAAGCTGTATATGTCAAACATTTGGACCCTGAGCCCCCCCTCCCGGATCATAAATTTTTCCTATCCGCGCCATCTTTATACCGACAATCTCGGAACGCTGTGAGAGTTCTAGCAGTACCCACGAGCAGTTTTTATTAACCCGGCGAAGATTAAACGTCTGTATCTCTAGATGTACCACGGCTACAATTTTCTGATTTTCATGTTTTTTCGAGACACCAGTATTAAAAGTACTGACCCTTTCTACTATAAAGGTTGATGGATCGACATAATACTTGATAATATTAACAAAAGAACGCCATCGTTTTTTTTCTTCCGGCTGTTCATTCATCATATTCTGTTAAATTGTGACGTTCTACATTACACTACGCGAATTGATATACTGCTTCTCAAATGACTGCCATTGATTCCATTCAAAAGCCATATGCGCTATTATAGAGAGTACAACCAAGGCAACATATTGGAAAGGAATGCTATTATAGGCGAACGGATATTTCTACATTATGTTCCTCGTCGGCACATTATTATGCTACAAGGGTAGAGAACATAAGCATATAATAGCATACACTTATTCCGGAAATTTCAGTGAAAAGTAGCAGAGAAGAGATGCGGCAACGAAAGAGCCCTTTCTTTTTTGAATATATCGAAAAATAATTCAAATTCAGTTCATTGAAAATTGGGTTGTGAAAATTTTTATTTTGCAGTCCTTGGGAGAGGATGTGTCTATCTATCATTGTTAACTTTATGCACCCGCCTTTAATCGGGGTGATTGTTGTTTTAAAATCCGTCATTGACTGACAGTTCGACTGAAAAGCTATTCAAAAATAAGTTATCTTTATATTTTATATTATGATAATTTTTTTTTTTTTAATTAAAGCTGACAATTTGATTTGAATTTTGATAATTTTCCTTTGGTAAAATACATTTACCATTTCTCTGACAAATTCCCTTCATTTGGCTCCCACTCTCTCCTAAAATTAATTTTGTGCCATTCATCATAGCCGTGTTTGATTCAAGCGGACTGAGATCTTGAGTGAGTCGAACGCCACGGACTTGGTTACGAGCGAATTATTGTAAAACAGCCACCATACAGATATGCGGCGAAAGTGGGGCGAATTGCGGACTCATATATACAAATAAGGGCGTATTGCCGAGAAGCAAGTTGACATTCAACCAATCCACTCTCAACTCTGATCCGATTTGATCTGACCCTGGATAAAAAAAACGGTCAGTCGGTTTGTATAGGAATGGATTTTTGTCTGCGTGAATGGAACACGGCTATTCTAAAGATTAAAAATAAAAGGTTCAAGAGCCGAACTCTTCGAGATACTCACACTCACCATTCAGCAGTCGCCTCGCCTCGCCAGCGCCATAAAACTCATAACAGAGACCGGTGATCGTGTGAATGATTGATGGATGGATGCGTTCATGAATGTTTTGTTTATTATGAATATGCTGGGCTCTTCTGGATATGGGCACACGGGCACTGTATCTTATACAGCGAACATACTCGGATACTTTATTATAATCAATTCACTCACAGACAGTGAACATTTTGAGACGGAGAAATGAAGATCAACAACTAATTTCTGTGAAAACTATGCGGGAGACTTTGAAAATACATAGATAGACGTTAAAAAAAAAGAGATGTTAAAGTTGATGGATAAATTGGATTGGTTTATTACGGTTTTCAACTTGAACTGGATTTTAGATATATGGTATACTCGCACGTATAATAAATCTGTAAATTTTTTTTATCTATATATTCCTAATATTCGAAGAAAAAAAAAAGTTAACTAATGCATAATTGTCACTAATAGAATACCTTAAAATAGTTTTTTGGAATGTTGTTCCAAAAAAGCCACACGAAAAAGGCCAGTTTGATAGTCCTTCTACGATTATGAAAATCCGGATTTTTGGCAGGCCGTTCAGCAAGCCTAAATTGCAGGTAAAGGCGATCTGAGAAATTGTGCTCAGATGACACCCTCCAGTCACTAATCAAATCGGCAATATTCTCCGAAGCAAAAGAAATATCTAAGACCTCCATCCTGTTCCGTGTAACAAAGGTAGGCTCCCTACCCACATTCTAATTAGTAAGTTGGTACATATCAAGTACCCAAATAAAGATTCACCGCGCCCGTTGATATCACAGCTGTCCCAGACGGTATGATGGGTATTAGAATGACAGCCGATGATAAGACCGACCCTTAGTGTTCAAGCCGCTGTGGTTGCATCTCTGAGAATAGATGAGGGTACCATACTGTCGTCATCATACGGCAGATACGACCAAATTACCCAGTATGCCCTACCGCCAAGTTCAAGGCAGACTGTCACCGAATCCTTATCACTGTAGGTTAACAATAGGAAGCCCTTAAGGGTTGCAGGATCGGGGCATACCTTGGCCCTTAACGTAAAAGACATCATAACTAGTATATTTTAGACCCTTGGCCAGGTCCCCCACAACCCAGGGTTCCTAAATCAATGCAATATCCTCTCCCCTGCGCGCCAAGAGAAGAAGAATGGTGGAAGTTGATCTGGACGGAACTGATCATCATTGCGTTGACCTTGCTTCAACTACAGTAACGTCAGTCTCATCGTTACTTACGGAAGAGTCCTCCAAAGCTGCCAAATCTGAACGGAGTGACACACAATCATCATCCGTGTCCCCATCAGCAGGCTCGCCAAGGGCGTTGGTGTCAGCACCATCCTCTACCACTAGTTCCAGAAGAGTCCTAGCTTTTTTAATGTCGCTCTTATAGACGCGCAATTTAATGTTAACGAAGCCGAACTTGGGAACACCATTCCTCCCTGCTAGAGGAGCCAGAGAGTCCATATTGATCATCAGGACGGCGCATGGGGACTTTTCAATCGTCGTCAACTAACAAGTTACGCGTTGTCGTTAAACCGTTTGCCGTTTACGCGGGACGGGAGTCGTATATTTGACGCGCCCGACGGGCGTACGCGTCTCGTGTATTAGAATCATAATTCTGCTTAGAAATTGTACTGTGATGACTAACGGAGGACGAGGAGTACTGGTTGGCCGTGAAGGCCACTGCACGTGATGTGCGCTGACAGACCACGTCAGTTGTCGGGAGTCGGCGATGGATTACGCAGTTGTTGGCCTCCGTCATCAGCGTACAAAAATAGTGATCGTACATCAAGCTCGCTAGGTTAAGTTAGGTACAAGGGCTGCCGTGATGTGTCACAGCACGCTTAGACCAACATTGGGTCCATTGTGGTACCACCGCTATCACCTTCACTGGAACCTACGTATCAAACCAGCCTGTGCTCGCGATGTAACGATTGAGCCGTGTGGCGGTCATATCCTTAAGGTCATCCAGATCGTAGAAAATCCTTGAGCCCAGAAACATTCTTCTCCTACCAGCCAAGGCCGGGCAATGACAGAGAAAATGTAGAACGGTCTCCTCCTCCTCCACATCGCCACAACTCCTACAGAAGTCGTGGTGAGGAAGATGTAGTCTCCTGGCATGCTCCCCTATTGGGCAGTGCCCTGTGATAACTCCTACTACCCTGCCAATGTGCTTCCTGTTCAACGACAGCAGTGTGACAGAACGGCGGGGATCAATTTTCGGCCAAATCATCCTTGTCGTTTGGCACGTATTGCCACAGAGCCATCTTACATTAGCCCTATCTACGGCAGCGGTCTTAATCGCCAACTTGCACAGGGTAAATGACACCCTTATGCGGCTTTCATCAACCGCTCCAGTTGTCCCCTCTCGGGCCAGCTCATCTGCCTTGCAGTTACCCGCAAACCCACTGTGGCTCGGAATCCAACAGACGGTAATATTGAAGAAGCCAGCCATCTCTGCGAGTGCTAGGCGACAGTTCATAATAGTTTTGGATGTCGTCAAAACGGATTCGAGTAAGCGAATCGCCGCCTAACTATCCGTATAAATAGTAATGTCCTTCACAGTAATGACGTGACTGCCTAGCCAGGACAGAGCTTCCAAGATAGCCGAAACCTCCGCCTGTAGGATACTGCAAAAGTCCGGGAGACCGAGTGATAGGTTAATCCCCAGTCCCTCCGAGTGTATGCCTATTCCAACCCCGTCGTCGGTATTACAGCCATCTTTATAGATGTCCATGGGTTCGGTGGTGGACCGGTAGCGCAGTGTGTTGAGGCATCAGTCTCATGTTTGACTACCGGCGTTTCGGGTTCGAATCCCGTCCACGACGACGTTGGTGGCCATGGATGTGCAGGAGGGGCATGCTGGCAACTGCATTCTCTGAAACCAATTTATGTCAACGAAACGTCAACTGGGCCACATGGAACAGTTGACGCGCTATGCCCCACAAGGGGTTAGGGCAACTGAGTATGGGTTCGGTGGTGGAGGCCGCGTCTCCTAACCATTGACTCCTCGACGGAATGAGACTAGTGTAGTCCTTGCCAAATTGGTATTTGGGAGAAATGTAGTCCGTCTCCCTTGGGAGATTCAGATTGTCGAGTACAGTGGAGTGTCCCACACTCAGCGCACGCCACTGACCCGCCTCACGAAGGCTTAGAGCCGTGTTTGCCGCCATTTGTTTGCCAATTATTGTATATCGAACGGGAGTAAGCCGAGTATCGTATCTAATCCGGCTCGCTAAATCTCATAAATCTTCAGCGAAGCCGAAGCTGAGATTTTGACACAATACGGGGCAAGAGTCTTTATCCCCCTCATTCCAAAAATTTTCCCGTCCAGCGTATGTAACGCAACAACAATCAAGAAAGCCAGGGGCATGCTGAATGTTTTCGAGGCCTCGGCAAAGTTTCATTTGGAGGGAATTTACAATATATTTGCCATGTGGTGATGAAATTTATGTTATGTAGTCCGGACCGGACTTACTCAGTCTGGAATCCGTTTTGTCCATATATCTGATTTTATAAATAAGCATGTGTTATCGAGCCGTTTTAATGCGTTATGCTGTTTATCTCAGTGAAGTGACCGCGTTCTCGAATTTCGGAGGCTAAGCAGTTGTTCGTCGTAAGCATCTATGGAGTTCTTCCAGCGAGCTCTCGGTCTTCCTCGCAGCCTTGCTCCGCTGATGGTTATCGTCCATCAAATCGTTGTAGTCTGATGATTCTCGAAACTTTCAGCTCATCGTACAATTCGTACAGCTCATGGTTGCTCCGAAAATACGCCAAAGGACGTTCGTTTAGCATATTTTCGAAGACTGGAGCATAGGATAGGTCGTAGGATAGTTTTATGTATACTGAGAGAGAATCCGTTCATGTCAACACTTTGGAGTTAAAGATACGTAGGTAATCAAACCCATGACTGCTTACAAGTCCGACTCGCTAAGCATCAGCCAACGAAGTATCTGTCAAATTTTTTTCCCGTTTGTAAAGTATGTATTAATACAAATGTATGAGATTGTTCGCAGCGACACGAGCGCCGCCTCCAGTACGTGGCAGTGGTGTTAAACAATTTTTTTTCCAATCACTACTCATCGAGGATTCGGTCATCGCTATAAAAGTTACACTTTGAAAAAGGACGAACAAACTTAATATTTTGAAACTACATACTTTAAATCGAAAATTCTCTCATTCAACTGTGATTAAGATATGCATTCAACTTTGTGTATGAAGTCATATACCCATGGATCTAAGAAAGAGGTGATAGACGCCCGGCATTTGCCAACCACATCAAAAGGTCAGCTTCCGTGCTGTATAAGGGTTTCATGCATTCACAAAAGATGCCCATAAAGATGTCTTTTTTAGCGCAATATAATATCTGCGCTACTACACGTTTCGTATGTACGAGAGGGTGTATCAAAGCGCACTGTGTGTATGATTCCCTGTGCGTAATAATTCTTGTGAGTAGCCCACGCGTCAGCATTCATTAGCCATTTCAGTCAGACAATTCTTTTGACAACGAGTAGAATAGAAACATGATGACGACGATGAAAGAAGAATGAGAAGTTTTTCTTCTAGACTTTATGTGCTGAACGGACACAGGAGTAGCGGCCCCCCGAATGGAAGCAGCATATAGGCAAGCAAAGGCTCAAGTATTGTGCAAGGCACGTTCCATGAGATTCTCGTACAACGACGTCGCGTCGTCGGTCGGTGCCACCACAAGATTCCCGCTCCCGGTGGTCACCGTAAAGTACGATGTGGTTCCTCACTCCACGTCATACGACCTGTATACAAATGTGCATCTCAGGCGCTCATATCTCTGTAGTTATGTCGGTATCCACAACCGACATACCTGCAGAGTACCTGCGACTCTACGCGTCTTACCTGTATCGGAAACGTAGTTAACATAATAATAAGTACCTTACCTACGTATAGCGAGGTACTCTCGTTCGGTATGGTCGTCTTGTAAACAGTTGTGGGAATTCGCGGAAATTCACTGAGATTGAAACGTAGAGCTCAAGAGCCACTTTTGCTTGTGCCATATTTTTTTTCCGAAAAGTGTTTCTCAGTGAATATTACTGCAACTAACCAGTAGTACTCGAATAGAGTTTAAAATACACATTGTGTAATTGTGGAGTATGCTAAAAATGCCCTCTGTTGCACTTCAATTTGCATATTGTTTAGGTGAATGCATGAGAAAAGATACTTAGATACATACATATGTATGTGTACTACGAAGGACGGAGGTCTTTTTAAGTTGCAGTCCACGCCACCACCAACCACAATGGATCGCGCGAGATTAATATTCTTCACGGAAATGATGTTGGTTTGTGAAAGCATTTAATCTTGGTTGGAAACATGCATTTTTTGGGTGAGCATGATAATGCATTTTAGCTGTTTCGAATAAGGGCAGCGAATGAGTAGCACATTGTCGCGATAACATCGTAGAAAACTCAGATATCTGAACAAGGGAATCTTACAAGTTGTTGTTGTGAAGCATGGTGTGGAAATTTGGTTACCAATTCGTAGATTTTTATTAAATTCTGAACTTTCTTCCGTTTGAAATTTAGCAAAACGATAAAAGATACCAAGATACCACAGTCAGTTGATGCTAGGTCTGCGCTTGGGAAATTGTAGTGCAGGAAGCAGCACCAGTAACTTCACAGCTGCTCTGGTTTCTGTGAAGTTGCGCTCTTTTTTCAAAGTTAGGCTGGTGAAAGATTGTTTTGAGATCCTCCGATGGCACCGAGGTTGCGGATGAACTCGCAAGGTAGAGCTCATCCCTGTAACTCTACCGGTCGTATCCTTATTCAGGTCTGGGTGCCAACCAAGTCTGTGATTTGGATATGATCTGCAAACGAAGACTGCAACATTGGCATATGCTCCAATACTGCGACAATTTAAGGATTTAATCAATCCCTTCAGTGCTAGGTATCTAGATGGGTAGAACGTATTGTACTATAGGCTGATAGTGGGTACTAGTGATGGGCATAATGACTCTTTTCACTTTGCCAGCACATAATCTCTGACTCTTTCCAATGAGTCGCTCAAAAAGAGTCGTTCAAAAAGAGTCATACAAAGAGTCTGAAACTTGGTTAATAATATATTCAATAAAAGTCGTAGATGGGCGACCCCAACTTTTTTGACCCCAGATTCGGAGTTGGCGACCCCTCCCCCCCCCCCCCCCCCCAAATGCCCTTTAGTTCGAGCCAGCCCGATCAGACCACTATTTCTCATGAAAGCGGGGCTGCCAGTCTGGGATGGGCGACCCCAACTTTTTTTTCTCTTTTTTGATCTCAGATTCGGAGTTAGCGACCCCCCAATACCCTTAGTTCGAGCCAGCCCGATCGGACCACTATTTCCCATGAAAACGGGGCTGCCAGTCTGGGATGGGCAACCCCAATTTCTTTTCTCTTTTTTGACCTCAGATTCGGAGTTAGCGACCCCCCAATACCCTTTAGTTCGAGCCAGCCCGATCAGACCACTATTTCCCATGAGAGCGGGGCTGCCAGTCTGGGATGTGCGACCCCAATTTTTTTCTCTCTTTTGACCCCAAATTCGGAGTTAGCGACCCCCCCCCCCCCATGCCCTTTAGTTCGAGCCAGTCCGATCGGACCACTATTTCCCATGAAAACGGGGCTGCCAATCTGGGGCGGGCTCTTTTGACTCTTTTTGAACGAATCTTTTTGTGCGAGTTGATTTTGTGTCGCTCTTTTTGGGTAGTATTTATGTGATGGGCTAGTTTGGGAATTAATTTTACAGTGTGTCTTTCTTAAATTGAACGACTCGAAGGCTATGTCGGTGTGCCGAATCTTTCGCTCATCCTGTTGAGTCGTTCAAAAAGAGCGACTCGTTACTGTGTTACACATCACTAGGGGTACGTTTAGGGGCACCATTGGCTGAGATATCACCGTAACAAAAAGGGTCTGTCTAACGAGACGACTTTGCTCAGAGAAAGTCGCTTGTTGGGGGAAGATTTTTTTTGAGACGCCAACGTGAACTCCGATCTCATCAGAAGTACTACTAGCAAGGACTTCATTTCATTTATCAGCCTATGTGTCCTCCGCGGGATGTGGCTTCTGCCAGTTGTTGCCTCCAGTCGTCTCGAGTCAAACACCGCATCCTCCAGTTCCTGAATCCGAGGAGCTTGTTGCTGTCGTTGTAAACGAAGTTCGCCCATCGCTTTTTCGGTCTACGGGATGGTCTTCCAGCTTCCCTACTCCCATAAACGCTTTTTTGGATATTTGTTGTTCACCCATTCGTACCAGCCCATTGTAACCTTCGTATTGTACCAAATTTAGAGAACTCTGGTTCGTTGCGGATTTCGTACAACTCGCTGTTATACCTTCTTATCCATTGGTCGCCATCACAAACAGCTCCAGTGATTCACCGGAGGACTCTCCTTTCGAAGTTGTTGATCAGCTTCTCCGAAGTTTGAGTCCATGTCCTACATCCGTTGAACAACACAGGCCTGATTATTGTTTTGTAGACTTTCAGTTTAGCCTTCCTGTGTATGCAACTTGATTTTAATATGAGGCGCATCGACTAGCAGCTTCGGTTTACAAGTTGGATCCGACGTTTGATTTCGAGGGTTTCATTGTCATTCTTTGCACTATGTTCGTCCCACGGTAAATACTCAATTGCCCCAATCCCTTGTGGGGCATAGCGCGTCAACTATTGTTGACGTTTCGTTAGCATAAAGTGGTTTCGGAGAATGCAGTTGCCAGCATGCACCTCCTATCACCCACCTACCTGCGAAAGTCGGGAGATGGGGAAGACAACACATACATCCATGGCCACGAACGTCATCGTAGAGGGTAGTCAGACATGAGACTGATGCCTATACGCACTGCGCTACCGGTCGCCCTACGAGTTGTGGGAATGCGCATGAGGAGGAGAGTGTGCTCCACCATCGTTTTGCCATTTTCCAGCTTTGGCAGAAAAAGGAAATTTTTGGGTTCCTGGTGTCACTTTGACTTGGATAATCTCAAGGATGTGAGCGCTAGACGGCTCAGCCGCTTCATCGTTAGTACAGTCTGGTTTGATACCTGGCACCTAGGGTTCAATGAAGTGATCCTGATGGTACCACGACGGACACAATAGTAGTCTACGTGTGTTGTGATACATCATGAGAACGCCTGCACCTGACCGAACCTAACCTTCATTCTAAACCAGGGTAATGGGGTACCTACGAGCTCTACCAAATGAAGCTGCGGGTCTACAAGAGCGACGCGAAGAAGGGACGGAAGAAGGCACAAACCTACTCCGTCCGCAGATGACATGAGCCAAGGGAATAGATGTGACTCTATAGTTGTGTTTTTAGTGAGTACCCTTAGTGACAAAGACTCTGTGGTAGTCTGTCTGGAGATCGGGAATAGGCGGTATTCACTTATTTCGGTGTACCTGGTATACGACCACTTGGGACACCAGCCTCTGTCTGTGTTGAGGGAGGTGCTGCGCGCCACTGAGTCACACGGCACTCGTGTCATTTCGGGCTGCGACTCTTAATGTGCACCATGTGGTGTGGGGAAGTGCCGACACAAATGAGAGAAGAGACCCGCTTCAAACATGAAGCACTTGCTGCGGGATTGGCGGAGCACTCATTCTCTGATCACCGGTACCTGCAGTTTGGACTGAACGAGTACACCAGTAATAACTCGGTTTACAGGAATCGTAAAAGAACTGACTGGTGTAAATTTACGGAGTGTCTTAGAGAAGCACTATCCCCCTTACCGTGCTAGGAATATAGTAGGCAGGAGCTGGACTAAATGGCACAAACCCTGGCAGTAGCTCTCGGTTATTTTACCACAAAATCATGCCCAGTTACTGGACATAAAGGATGGAGGAAACCGACCTGGTAGAACGCTCGGATTGGAGATGTAAGGGCTGTGAGCAGAAGAAGCTTCAATGTGGCGAAGTCCTCCGGATTAGACTTTGATTGGTCAAACTACAAAGGAAACCTAAAACTCCTTATGAAATAAATCAGAAGATCTAAGCGGGAGTCGTGTAGGAGTTCCTGTGAACAAGTTGAAGAATCCAGCGAGACTTCCAGACTGCGGAAAATTGTATCCACTGCTCCAAACATGCCAAGCTATTTGCTGAAGCAAGATGCGACGTGGACAACCTCCAGTGAAGAAACTGTCGAGGTCTTTTTTGACACTCACTTCGCTGACAGCTCACCTGGTGGAGTGCCAGAGTACTCTTGGACTGTAATAGCCGCACTTTGTACCAGTAATAGTAATCCTGGCCCCTCCTTAGGGCTGCTGCTGCTGGAGAGAAGGCATCTCAGAAAGGTTGTGGGGATCATCACAGGGCGTTGATAGGTGATAGGTGAACATGCAAGGCGTCTCCGGCTTCCATACAATCATTTTTGCAGAAGCTGTGAGGATGAAGAAGAGGAAGTAGCAATATATCACTTCCTGTGCTTCCTGTGCCCTTCTCTGGCCACGGTGATCTGAAGGACATAAATGCTGATCATCTGCATCATTTTTTGGATAGATCCGGGTGGTTTGATGACTAGGCTCACATGGCGTATGTGCCTATGAGGTATCATAACGGACCTAGTGGTGGTCTATGTGTGCTGTGTTTTTGCACAGCTGCCTCGTTAACCTAACCTAACCTTACTCTAAGTTGAGATCCTAGGTCAGCAGGACTTCCGAAAATCGTCAAAAATTCAGTACAATTTTGCGCCTTCAAAAGCATTGGACAATAGTGAGACTGATCCAGGACAGGATGGTGCACTATCAATACTCCGAAGCAATTAAAGAAGACCAATAACGGAGGCCGGGATTCAACATGGTTTGTAATATAATTTGTAACCTAACCCGGAGAAAACCTATCTTTACCAGTAAATGATGGATTTGGCACTTGAACAGCTGACCTCTTCTTAACAAAGCACATTGTACAGTCAGACATCTGTGGCGTCGGGGTAAACACCGACAAAACCGAACTTGTGATCTTCACCAGAAAGCGTAAAATTCCCCCTGTGAACCTCTCCTTTTGGATGACAAGAGACTGGCCTTTGCTGACTTTGCGGCCAACACAGCTCTGCGTCTTCGCGATACCGGACAGTGGTGCGCGCTGAGGAGTGGACACTCCACTATTCTGGGTAGTGTGGATTTTCGAACAGTAACCGTCTATACCGTTCCAAAAGTTGCTTTGGACAGCAGCCACATCAGCCTGATTCCCTCTAGAGATCAATGGGCGTTCAGCATCCCTATTACACCCGACTCCTTGACCATATGCACAGATGGCTCCAAGACCGATAAAGGAGTGAGTGCGGGCATTTATTCGGAGGGACTAGTTATTAACGTATCGGTCCATCTTCCCGACTACTGCAGCGTCTTCCAGGCGGAGATTTCGGCAATCGCAGAAGCTTTGTACTGTCGTTACTTTTAAGGACATTACTATCTACATAGACAGTCAAGCGGCGATACGGTCGTTTGAATCAGAGTAATTTCTGCATCAAAAACGGTTGTGAATTGTCACTCGACCACTCATGAAAATGAGCAGCTTCTTCAATATTACTATTTTTTGGATTCCGGGTCACAGTGGTTTCACGGGCAATTGCAAGGCTATGAGCTGGCCCGTCAAGGGGCAATCAGATCCACTGATACGTGTCTTAACCACGTTAAGTCTCCTATAACAGTGTGTAAAATGGTAATCGAGTTCACTGCGATCGGCAGGGCCAATGCTAGATGGCTCAACGGTAGTACTTGCCAAACAACTTGGATGATATGACCCAAGGTAGAAACAGGAAGTATTCATTACAGGGCAGTGTCCTATCGGCGAGCATGCGAGGAGGCTTCGCCTTCCTCATCACAACTACTACAGAAGTTGTCATGATGAGGATGAGAAGGAGAGTGTTGCTCAACTTCTTTGCTACTGCCCAGCCTTGGCAAGTAGCTCCTCCTCCTACTTGTTTTAGGAACTTTCTTTTTTCCAGGACCTAGGGGGTCTCGCGGATGTTAATGCGATTCGAATCAATCGCTTTATTGATAGCATCGGCTGGATACCTCGGGTTAAGAGTTTAAGGTAACAGAGTCTTGTTAGCACCACAGCGGACCATGCGTAGTCTATGTCTGCTGTGGTTAATTCACGGCAACCCCTGAACCTACCCAGCATAAAGCGTGGCTAACCAAGTAGGGTAGTTAACTGGTTAACCAAAATATGAAAATCCCTAGCAAAAAACCGTACCCCCCGGTAACGCGTACTACCCAAAATAGCTATGCTAAATAGCCATCCTGGCATACCCACCATTTTCACTCAGCCCATAGGACTTTCAAGAGATCCATGGCGCGGGGGCTACGATGTTCATGATTTAGGTAACCCAGTTACGTACCCAACTTAGTTAACCACTTTTTATGCTGGGACAGTATTGCTTATAAAGCCTATTTGATTTTACGGTTGGGTCGTTTTTCCTAAGAATCGTTTTTATAATTTTTTCAACATTTAAATCAAATTTTTGTGTTTGCATGTCCGACTGGGATTTGAACTCGGGTCGTTCTGCCTCAGAGCCCATCGCGCTACCACATACGCCATCAAGACTAATATACAATAGAATGGCTTTGAAAACAACACTGTCCTAGCATAAAAAGTGGTTAACTAAGTTGGGTACGTACGTAGGTTACCTAAATCATGAAAATTTGTAGCCCCCGTGCCAAGGTCATAGCTCAAATTGTATAGATCTCTATGGGCTGAGCAAAAATGGTGGGAACGCCAGAATGGCTAGTTAGCATAGCTATTTTGGGTAGTACGCGTAACCGGGGGGTAACTACAGTCAGACTAACAATCTATAAAAAATAAAACTATGCGCGACTTTAACAATAATATTACATCATGAACAAATTTTATCGCGGACGTCTATACACACAACAACTGGTTGCCATTGTGTCCTGCAAATGTGGATTCGTGCTTCAACCCACTCCAAAATATTATTTCGTGACTATGTGTGAATGATGCTTAACAGTTGCATGTCAAGCTTTTCCAAGGAGTTTTTCCAGTCTCGCGATAGTAAAAACGACTTCGTAATTGCACACATTCCCCCATTGCAGTGTAGCACGACATATTCACAGAAGAGGCTCGGAACGGCACGATTTTGTCATAAAGTTATCCCCTCGAGATAGAATTGAATGAATGACTGAATTTTAGAAGACCGAGTATATTGGGAATTAAAATTGAAGTGGCTACACATAATGCATGACCTTAAAGTGGAAATTTATGCTTTTTCAAAATAATTTAGAATAATTCCCATTAAATATTGTTTTTAGGGCCAGTTTCGAAGTGTGACATGAATAATGGCGATGAAATGACAGTTCAAAGCATGATTTAAACGTACATGTAAAGAATACATTTTTGTTTTGGCTTCTTCTTCGAGTCGATAGTTTGTAAGGATTAAGGATGTGAGATATACACTAACTATAGGCTGGAATTCTCCAATTTCAAAATAAAATTTTATTGTTCGGCTCGGCGTAAAGTACATCCTCAACCTACCATTTGAGTTGAGCTGCCATAAACGATTAAAGGAGAAACATTAAATACAGAAAATTACATGAAATTTATGTCACGAACGAAATGTGCATTGCAATTGGAGAAGATGAAATGAAGATATAGAAGAGATATGACCCTTTGGGAATTCTATAAAAAGCGCACGAACATCAAATTAAATAGAAACACACATAACACACAAAAGGGCTCTTAAAAAGATACAACTGTGCTGAGAATGGATGGTGTGGACTGGGGCCTAGTTTTGTATCTTTATGCCGGAGCTAAATCAGACGAGGATGAATGGGCAACATTATTGAGGCACAGGCAATACCAAATACCAGTACAAAACATTGGGAAAGACAGGAGGACAGGAGACGTGAATAGAACTAGTTTTCGAAATGATTGTGAACATGAAAAATTAATGGACGAACATGATACAAAATTTACTGTATGAGATCGTTAAATATAAATGTGCTCAATTGGTGAGTGGGTTGTACTTAATTATCCTTGTGATATTAACGTGACAGTGAAAATGCTTTGGAGCTTCTTCTTTATTGTCTGATTAATTAAAAATAATGGAGCTGGAATTGTTGAGGGATTTTTAGGACATTTATGATGCACCGAATGATATATAGGTAATACATATTTATAATGTATTTCTATGTAAAAACTATTTCGAAAATATAAAACGTTTTGGATGTTGTTTATGGTCAATTCTACACACCCAAAGCAAAACCCACATATTCATCATTTCATAGCGGTGGGTTGTCCGGAGATCCGAATGTTAGAATAGCAAACTTTCATTGTAGATTTTTTACATTTATCAGAACGGAGCTAGATAATACACTGAGCAAAAAATAAAATTATTTATTAAGGTGCAATTCTTAATTGAACAGAATTCATATTCACGGTGGACCTAGTAGGTACGCTCCTCCTCTTTTATTCCCTCACATGGTGCTGTATATTTTTATATACAGCTCTCATAACCGGTCAGCATCGAGACAAACAAGTTTGTCCGGTTATGATGGGATTGTTTTTTGGCCAACCTTCCAAATTTTTTAAAGAATAAAATAACCACAACTGGATCGGTAGTGACATTTAAAATCTTTAATCACACCCTGATCCAAGGATTGACACTCACTGGTTGTATGTGAGGGCAAAAACAATGGTGACATTAAAAATTTTCAAACTCCTTGGATGCAAATCAGCGGTATCAAGAAATAGCAACATTTTCTCATTACGCCATCTCGTTTGGTTATTGAATGTCACTATCCAGGCCCGGCCCTACCATATATGCAGACTGAGCATTTGAACAGGGGGTTGTTATGTAGGGGCGTGAGATGCGAAACAAAATGTTACATTAGTCGATACAGGGATACACATACACCATGTCTATCGTTTGTTGTACGTCCGCCGGTATAATGCCCTCCAGTCCCGGGGACTTAAACGGGTCAAAACTCTTCGATAGAATAGAATCAGAATAACAGGGGGCTATTACATTCCGAGAGTACTCTGGCACTCCACCAGGTGAGCTGTCAGCGAAGTGAGTGTCAAAAAAAGACTTCGACAACCAGAGGTTGTCCACGTTCCATCTTGTTTCAGTAAAAAGCTTGACATGTTTGGAACAGTGGATAAAATTTTCCGCAGTCTGGAAGTCTCGCTAGATTCCTCAACTTGTTCACAGAAACTTCTCTACGAATCCTGCCTAGATCTTCTGATTTATTTTTTTAACGAGTTTTAGGTTTCCTTTGTAGTTTGACTAATCAGAGTCTAACCCCGAGGACTTCGCCACATTGAAGCTTCTTCTACTCACAGCCGTTAGATATCCAATCCGAGCGTTCTACAAGGTCGGTTTCCTCCATCCTTTATGTCCAGTAACTGGGCATGATTTTGTGGCAAAATAACCGAGAGCTGCTGCCAGGGTTTGTGCCATTTCGTCCAGTTCCTGCCTACTACATGGTTGTCACGTTAAGGGGGATAGTGCTTCTTTGAGACACTCCGTAAATTTACACCAGTCGGTTCTTTTACGATTCGTGAAAACCGAGCTATTACTGGTGTACTCGTTCAATCCAAATTGCAGGTACCGGTGATCAGGGAATGAGTGCTCTGCTAACACCCTCCAATCCCGCAGCAAGTGCTTCATGTCCTCTGAAACAAGGGTGAGGTCCAGAAGCTCTTGCCTGCATTTAGTGACAAAAATGGGCTCACAGCCTAGGAGTAGTTTTGTGCCTAATAAGAACTCGAGAAGCGGGTCTCTTCTCTCATTTGTGTCGGCGCTTCCACACACCACATGGTGCAGATTAGGGTCACAGCCCCCCAAAATGACACGAGTGCCGTGTGACTCAGCGGCGCGCAGCGCCTCCCTCAACATAGGTAGAGGCTGGTGTCCCAACTGGTCGAATGCCAGGTACGCCGAAATAAGCCAATACCGCCTATTCCTGATCTCCAGACTGACTACCACAGAGTCTTTAAAAAGGTTTCGGCTTTGTGCATTGTAACTAACGGCACCATGCGCTTATTGGACTGCCATTCCGGTTTTAATGACGACTGGCTAAAATCCTACTGACCCCACATTGGGAATAATATGGAAAAACTTCGGACTTTCCATTTTCAACCATTTTCTACCGTTAATTTTCATTGACATAAAATAAAAAAAGCCTTACTGTAGCCCTAAGGTAAAGGCCTAAAAAGGTCTCATTTTCTTTGTGTTTTTTGGGCGACGAGATAAAATCACAACCCACATTGATCGCCAAATATTTTCGTCATTTTTCGACTATTTTCTACTGTAAATTTCCATCGATATGGAATCAAAAATGTCATTAAGTAATCTTAAGGTAAGGTCTAAACATATTTCGGTTTATGTGTCTTGTGACTAACGGTATGCGATTGCCCATTTCTGTTTCGTCGATTAGATTAAATCACATTGATCCCATATTGAGCGACGAATATTTTCGATTTTATTCGACAATTTTTTGACTAATTTCTACTATTTACACTGACGTAGGACACAAAAAAGGCAAGAAGAATACCATTAACAGTAGTCTATGACCACACATTTGGTGTATAAATAGGCAGAGTATTTCGAATTTAGTTCACGATCCACCATACCGCTCCTTACGAAATTTTCTAAAAATTCTTCAGTTTTGTATGAAAACAAATCTGAAGCCTGGAGAATGTCACAATTGTAGTGCTGCCAACCGCGCATTGCTACGATGTTCCGTCGTGGGTTATGTCATCCTACCTTTTTACCTTGACACATTTACTTTAAAATTTCTCCTCTTCGGTGTTTTGTTTTTTTTTTCTCTCAAAATCCAAACTTTAATATGTACCGAGTTTTCCAGTTCCACAAGCACGCGGATTTTCCCATTGCAATGCGCATTGCCCAACCACTGCATATGATTCATTGGAAAACCTGTCAGAGCATTTTTTTCTTGTGACCGAAATTTTCTTTTATCTCCAAAAGTCTATGTCTTCAGAAAAAGCCAATTTCACATTCTTTTAAAGTACGCTGACTTTACTAAAATTCAATGCCAAAATCAGCTTAACACGTCCTGAACTTTCCAAGAAACAGCTCTTTAAAATGACTGCCATCCGAAGCAGTGGCGTAGATAACTTTTGGTGGTGATAATGGATATGACTTCGGCACTATATTTTATTAGTATTCCCTTTGATAAGTACTTATGAAAGGATTCGGACCCCTCACGCCTTGAGTGAAAGTCAACTTAAAATATGGTAAACATCAAACCATACGCCAATAAGCTAGCTGGCAGCATTTTTCATACCATGTGGCATGATAAACTAAGGTCTTTTCCTCACAGTGCGGGACAGTACGCTCTGTATACCGAAACGATTCCACACTGCTTTCAATTACGCATTAGGCGGTAAATTTTTTCCGTAACATTATCTTTGTCAATACCGAGCGGCCACTGGATGTTCACCCCGCGACGCGGTAAAGCGAAGCGATCCCTCTCTGCATCCGCAAATTCCGAGCCAATCAGGAAACACTCATTGAAATAAAGGCGCTCAGTAAGCTTTCGGTACCGCGTATACCTACCGAGCATACTGATCCCGCATTGCTACCGTACCGACAAGTGAGAAAACGACCTAAAGCGGTCAAGAGGTACGGCCCAAAAAGGTTTTTGTGTTTGTAGCTAATGGTATCATGCGTCTATCTCTATTCGATTGCCCATTTCGGTTTTATTGACTGGATAAAATCACACCGACCCCACATTGGGCGTCGAATATTTTCAGTCGTTTCCTACCTTTTTTCGACTAATTCTACTGTAGCTTATGGCAAACAAGGTAGATCAGTGTAGATTGAAAGTATGGTCTAAAAAGTTATTGTGTCGTGTGACTAACGGTACCCCGCACCCAGTTGATTGCGCATTTCCTTTTCATTGATTAGATAAAATAACACCGGCCACACATTAGGCGAGGAGTAGGTCAGTGCATCCACGCGCTATGTCCCCATAGGGGTCAGGGCAAATGTAGGGGCACCGAAATAAGCCATGGCGAAAGTGGCCATCCGAAATAATGCATATGTATACTTACGTTTGAACCGAAAGCCATGCATGGACAATATCGGTTTCTAATCGAAGTAATGCATCCGAAAAAAACGAAAACAGCCGTGCAGTGTCCAGAGCAAGCGTTCATGTTTGTTCGATATTGAGGGTAGTGATCCCTTATGCGCGGAGCGAGCGTAGCTCACACAAGAGACTGTTGTATCCAGAGCGAGCGTTCATATTTCTGCGATACTGACAGTTGTGATCCCTTAAGCGCGGAGCGAGCGTAGCCGATAGCTACGCTCGCTCCGCATAAGAGAATGTTGTACCCAGACCGAGCATTCATGTTTGTGCGATACTGAGGGTTGTGTTTCCTTAAACTCGGAGCTAGCGTACCCCACACAGAGACTGTTGATTTACAACACCCGGTATCGCACAGTTCATTTTGCATGGACAATTTCGTTTTGGATCGAGCTGGGCTTGCTGCGCGCCTAGGGGTTGCGACTCCCCGTATGTAGCCCTATGTCGCTCGTTTCACTCCTTCTATATGTACTAGCATCCATTTGTCCTAGCATATCTGCATCCAGCATTTATTTTTTTTGGTATATGCACAATTTCGGTTTCAAGTTGAAATAAGCTATGCGAAGGAAAGCGAAAATAGACATGGTACATACTCACTTTCGTTTTTAAATGAAATGCAACATTGAATGCGAATCGGAAGTGGCCATGCGTGGCCATTGACCATTTGACCATTTTTCTACTATTTTCATCTGTGAATATTCTCTGATGTAGGATTGAAAAAGCCTTTCGGTTTTGTGTCTTGTGACTAACGGTATCCCGGTCTCCAAGTCGATTGCACATTTAGTTTTCAAATTAAATTAAGTCAAATCAAAATGGCCCCACATTATGCTATGCGCCAAATATTTTCGGCTATTTGCTTCCGAAAATTTTCAATGGCTGTGTTATGGCGAACTCTCATTAAATATCAAGAATATGACCTTTCTCGATATGCTTTCCCCTCCGGTAAAATATGTACGGTTAACTGTCATTTTTTTGGATCAGAAAATATGCCCCTCCAGATCTGAATGCTTTTCAGATCCGGAGATGGAGGAGAAAAAGAGAAATGTCAGATTCATGATATTTAATCAGAATTCGTCAAAACGTAGCCAATGGCGTAGTATCAAAAAAAAAACCTTAACGCTGCCATGCATCTGGTTGATGTCATCATGGATGAGTGGTTGAAAGAAAGAAACACATCTAAGAGAAAATTTCGTGGAATCAATTGGCTTCGATGCACTGGACTGATAACTTTACTTCTAATTAAGTAGGGGAGAGGGGTGTTATATGGTTAAACTTATTAGATGCTTTTTGTTAAGATATGATTCGTACCCATGTAATGTTCGTTGGCCTATACAATGCGAAACATTATCGGCCTGGTCGTTCCGGGTCAGGCCTATCAACGACTGGGATACTCGGCAACAAAGAGACGCGCCATGTGTACCTTTGGGTTCGGTTAAACAGGGTTTTACTGTATGTGATCGCGAACCACCTTCAGGTCACAGGATGACTAATAATTTAATTGATTTGGATGTACTTCTTTGTCACACAGCTAATGTGATTGTTTACATTTCACATAAAAACATAAATCTATCGCTCCTTTTTCATCTAGGGTTCGCTACGCTACAATTTTACTCTAATTTCGGTCGTTTTGGATATTTATTCACGGTCACTACTCACCCCGGAGAGATGGGTGGTCGCGAACTCAAACTAGTCTCTAAACCTTTCCAGCGATGTGTCAAACCTAACCCATAAGTTTGAGTGCAATAGGTGAATCAGTTTGGGAGTCTATAAGCCCCATACAAACGTACAATCATGTTTTATATATATAACATATTTGAATTATAATTAGTGTCATCACACAAGTTGGCAAGACTGTAATTTCTCCCTGTTATGTTCAAGATTTCATAACAACCCGTTTCTCTCCGAAAAGTTCGAAAAGGTAAATCAGGTAAACACACAACCGCAATAAATGAAACAACAAGAAAAAAAACGTTTAATTGGAATTTGATGCAGCAGAACGGTAACGACAAGGAAATGTTTGTGTCGTGTCTTTTCGGCAGCCCACAAAGTCACAAATTCACACACTCATCCTCACCAATTCTATTCAAATAACAAAAAAAAAAAAGAAAAAAACACAACACTCACACTTCTCATATAAATATGTATTGTACACACGACAAAACACACATCTAAAACCAACTATTTTCTCTCTCTCTCTCCCCTCGTCCGTTTGTCCCACTTGCGCGACTCTCGGTGTATTCATGAATATAGGTGGCGCCGCATCATCACTCAGCCAAAACATGTTTTTCACGGGAACCAATTCAACCATGATACCACTCAATTCGGACGCCCTCACGATGGGCGTGTCGAATGTTCAAAGTGCCGTTCGAACTCCGCCCACACTATGGCAATATCCAAGTAAGTATCGCTATCATCGGCACACGGCCGTTGCCGGCCGTTCATTGGTGTGAGATTTCGAAAGTGGGTGTCACCGAATTCGGTGCAACCTTCTCACCTGGGGGGATTGTTGTTTGGTGCTTTTAGTGCTGGGGTGTTTTAACCACGCCCCTTCGATTTGATTTTACACCATTGTGTATGTTTGCATTGCATACGAGTTGTGGAGGAATCCATATGCGGGTTTATGATGGGAGAATGGGTACCGTAAGTATGGCTTTTTAGTCGGCCATAACTACGCCTCCTGCTGTTCATATTGCAAATGAAAAGTTTTTGGTGGCGTTTTAGTGACTCCTGTTTTTTTTTAGAGTTAACTTGTTTCCGTGGATTAAATTAATGCGCGCGAAACATATTATTCTTATGGGCAAAAAAAACTGAATTGATTTTTTTTTGTATATAATTTACGAGTACTGCAGTCGTGTCACGCGGCGGTGGTGTGCACTAAAAATGCAATTGAAACTGCATACGCACTTGTGCGGCCTGATCTGGCAATGATGTTGATGATGAATTGATTACTTATGCATGCATTAAATGTATGCAACTGCATTTCAATTTTCACGAATGGATATTATAGTGCTCATTATACAGGGGGTCCCGTTTCAGATGGTAAATACTTTAAAGGTCGATCGTAAAAATTTAGATATGACATGGACACTCTGTCTTTAACCGTTACAAAGTTAAAACATTTTTTGTAAATTGTGTCAGAGTGGCAAATTTTGATTATGTTCGACAAGTTCAGCTCTTGACTTGCTGAACAAAATCAAAATTTGCCACTCTCCTAATCGTTTAATCTGACATTTGGCTTCACTTTGTAATGGACCATATTCTGGTCTGGTAGTGCTGCTTCCACCGGCAGATCTATGGCATCACCTGATGAGTAAGGATCTGTCGGTGGTACGAAACCAGAGGCCGAGGGTCCCATTACGCCTGGACCCTGATGCGAACGCAATGAAATCTGCGCCGTCCGCCAACCATTCCATCCTTATCGCCTCATTTTTTATCATTCCCCATTTTTACCTCCCCTGTTTGTGTTGTTTTCCCCGGGCCTATGAATTTTTGTAAATATGTAACGGACGGTTTGGTGGGCATCCGAAGATGCCCGTGAGGACGGAGCCTAAGATAGCATAATTGGCCGTGAAGGTCGGCCTGTGCCATCTGGTGAAGAAAAAGGCCCTCCAACGAGCTAAGCAGCGGCCTATGCTTGCTGTAGCTCAGTTCGGGAGACGTGGGTGGGGTTTTCGCCGGTCGTTGCCCCTGTCCTTTACGTATTAACAAAAATTCATAGGCCTGGGGAAAACAACACAAACAGGGGAGGTAAAAATGGGGAATGATAAAAAATGAGGCGATAAGTATGGAATGGTTGGCGGACGGCGCAGATTTCCTTGCGTTCGCATCAGGGTCCAGGCGTAATGGGACCCTTGGCCTCTGGTTTCGTACCACCGACAGATCCTTACTCATCAGGTGATGCCATAGATCTGCCGGTGGAAGCAGCACTACCAGACCAGAATATGATTCATTACAACTTTCCGAATTACATATAATTTCAAATAAAGCACCTTTTTCCCGACTACGAAAATCCCCGTTAGTTCAAATATACAACTGTCTAAAGAAATATCAAAATCGATTTTCCATCGGATATTCAAATGATTATTTTACAACGGTACTTTGAACTGAAAAAATTGCAAAATTGGCAAAAGTTGCCCCATTGTGTTAGCTTTCGAACGGCATATAAATTTTAAGGACTTAGATTTGAAAATGTCCAAATGTTACGTATTAAAGAGAAAAAAAGACGTGGTCTGGAGAAGAAACAAATTTAAGCGGAGAACACATATGTATACGCGATCGCGATGGCGATTGCGTTCGCAATGGCGATCAAACGCGTTCCACGTTCATAAGTTAAGCAGCACATACTTGTCACGATCTGTTAGCGATAGAGTGGACATCTGCAGCGCTCGATCGCGGGGTAGTCGGCGATCTGCTATCAAACGCAACTGGTTGAATTTTTCGCAGATCGCAAGTATTAAAAATAGTATTAAAAATAGCAGATCTCACGCAAAAATTAATTGAACATGTAAAAAAACATAATACGTTGTTTGATATGTCACATGCTGACTACAGCAATGTGTAAAAGTTGGTTAAGTTAAGTTGGCCTTTTTTCGGTTTTTTTCTTGAATATTTCATATTTTAGTGTAGACATTTAGGCCCCAAAATGCTATCCACGGACTAACTTGTTCCTTCTCTCTGTTTTAATATTAAAAAGATTTTTTCTTTGTAACATAAAATATTTACTTCAAAAATTTCACAAAATAAATTAAATGTATCTTCATGAACATTTTTTTACAATTTTTCAAAATAAGTTAAATATAATCTCTCCATGATATTGAAATTAAAAAATGCGCATACGACATTAAAAGCTCGCTTTTCTCGTTTTCGTGGAAGCAAATTCGTCGATTATGCCGTCATAATCTAAATTGGCCGCAGTTTAGCTTTCTATTGATAATATCGCGAGATTTGACAACCTGTGTTTACCCATCGTTGACCTTAAGTACAATTTTATTGTAACTAAATGCTTCCTTAAGCATGATTTGGAAACTTTTCTATACTTCTCTTTAGTTGCCTTGACCCCTCCAGCGGCATGGGCGCGTCAACATCTCTAGCATTTCTATGCCTTGTTGACGTTTCAATAGCATATCTACTTTTCGGAAGTACAGTTGCTAGCATGCGCCTCCTATCCGTGCCGTCTTTATACTGACAAGCTTGGAGCACTGTGAGAGTTCTATTAGTACTCACAGGCAGTTTTTGATCGCGCCGAGATTTGATCTCCGACCTCTAGATTGGTATCATAGAGCGGTGACCAAGCGATCACGGCCGCCGAGCGCTATACTTAAGGACATCATTTTCACTTTTCCTTAAGAAAAGTAGCATCTAATAAATAAATAAATAACTGGCGCAACAGTCCAATTTGAACCATGGCCTCGAGATGAGTTAGCATCATCTCATTTTCTAGATCGTGACGGTCTTGTACAGAGGTGTGTGATCAGCAACACGCTCAACCGAGTTAGTTACCCCATAATGGGTACTCATACTGAAGTTTTGCCCCGGGCGCTAAATACTTTAGCTACGCCACTGCCCGTGGGAACAGAGTCTAAGGCAGCATACTGACCGTTAAGGTCGCACCGTGTCATCTGGCGAGGAAAAAGGCCCCTCAACGAGCTAAGCAGCGGCCTATGCTTTCTGTAGCTCAGTTCGGAAGACGTGGGCGGGATTTTCGCCGCTCGTTGCCCCTGTCCTTTACGTATTAACAAAAATGCATAAGCCTGGGTTAGACAGAATTAACAAACAGAGGAGGCGAAAATGGGGAATAAAAAAAATGGAGCGATAAGGATGGAAGTGCTGCTTCCAAAGTAATCTGTCGCTGGTACAAAACCAGAGGCCGAGCGTCCTATTACACCCAGACCCCGATGTGAGCGCGAGGGCTTCTGATTCGTTCGTCCCACTTTTTCCCCTCATTTTTGCTTCCCCTGTTAGTGTTGTCTAACCCAGGCTTATGAATTTTTGTTAATACGTAAAGGACAGGGGCACCAAACGGCGAAAACTTCGCTTAAGTCTCTCGAACTGAGCTTAGGCCGCTGCTTAGCTTGTTGAGCGGCCCGACCTTTACGGTCACTATGCTACCTTAGGTCCCGTCCCCACGGGTATCTTTGGATGCCCACCGACTGGTCCGTTACACGTTACCAAGATATAATTGTTTTTGTGATTGTTGTCAAAAACCGTGACCCGTCACACAAAATCAAAATTTGTCACTTCGCCAATCACCGACATTGTGATTTGACATCACTCTCTAAAATTACATAAAATCTCATATAAACTAAATAACTTCTTTTCCGATTGCGAAAATCACCGTTACTTCAAAGATACAACTTTCCAAACTTTGTGAAGAAATTTCAAAATCTATTTTTCATCGAAAATTCAAATGAAAATTTTGTAACGGTACTTTGAAGTGACACATCTGCAAATTTGACAAAACTTGCCCTAATGTGTTGGCTTTCCAACGGTATTATTTTTCTGATACATTTGGATTTTTTTTTACCTTCAATGCGAATTATTTTAAAATTTTCAAATCCAAATGCATAAGGAAAATAAAACCGTTGGAAAGTCAACACAAAAGGGCGAGTTTTGTCAAATTTGCAGATATGCCACTCCAAAGTACCGTTACAAAATTTTCATTTGAATTTTCCATGAAAAACGGATTTTAAATTTTTTTTCAAAGTTTGGATAGTTGTGTCTTTGAAGTAACGGTGATTTTCGCAATGGAAAAAAAAGTTATTTTATATGAAATTGTATGTATTGTAGTTTTAGAAAGTGATGTCAAATCACAGGTTCGGTGATTGGGGAAGTGGCAAATTTTGATTTTGTGTGACAGGTCACGACTTCTGACGACAATCACAAAAACAGTTATATCTTGGTAACGGTTAAAAATATGCGAATTTAATTAGTGCCATTATTCTTCGAACTAAGTGTGGTATAACCCCTATCAGTATTGCCCACCTAACGCGGGACACCATGTATTCTCTACAAAATATCGGTTGATAGGTGATCCGAAAGTGTAGGAGAGAGGGAGTGAATGGTCTTTTTTTTTCAGGGTAATGGTCTAAGGAAAGGGTCGGCAACCTTTTCAGGACAGTGGGCCTCTTTCAAAAGAAGTATCTTTAGGCGGGCCGCACAGTGAAAAAAAAACATGAAGTATCAGTGCAAGAAAACAGATCCCATTTCTGTTGCTAACACTACGATAGGCAAGTAATTTTGAAAATTAGAAGTATAGTCCGCCTGCAGACATCATTAACAAAAAAGGACCCAAATCAAAACATTTGGTTATTCTTGATTTGAATGGAATTTTATTCAGGATACTCACCCAAGTGGCAGTGCACAAAAATCAAACCGAAATTCAATCCTAAACCGAAATTCCGTTGTCCACGTGCACAAAATGTTGAAAATTGGAAATATGGGAAGCGCCGAGCCGGTCGACGTCATTAAATCTGCGAATAAATTTCCGTAGTCAAGTCATTTGTACAATGTTTATTCGAATGAAATTTGATAAGTATAGAAAACTCCCCAGCGGAGCTAGGTAGTGCGTTTTATTGTATTTTGTACGATTTTCTGCATCTATTTTAATTCAGTTTTACGATTTTAAAAGAGCTCTAGAACAAAATTTTGCGGTTTGAAAATTTGAAAATACGATTTACGACTTTTTAGCTGCGTCTTTTTTGATTGGACACGAGATTGTCCCAAATCAGTCTTTTTTCGAGCAACTGTCGCAAAAAACTTGTTCTTAAAAAGGTTTTCCTCAGTTGCTCTGAGTTTTACTAACAACAATTTATTTGATCAGAAAGAACAAAGTTGGTGTCATAACACCAGCTTTAAGGTGTGAGTTCCAAGGCCGCGACTGAGCGACTTGCGTTTGCGACTGTGGAAAAAACTATCATAACGGAGCATTACTCGTGTGTATTTTATGTGGAAGTGCAGTCCAATAACTACAGCTTGCATTCTACGATCCCCTAAACTTTAAAATACACACGAATAATAGTCCGTTATAATAGTTTTTTTCCACAGTCGCAAACGCAAGTCTCTCAGTCGCTGCCTTGGAACTCACACCTTTATTCTGTCAGATCTAGCGCTAATACACACATAACTAAATTAAAGACTTCGTTGCATATTCGATTGAATTTGAATTGAGTCAAATGCAACTTTTCGAGTCATACTCTTTCTTTTGATTCTTGTCTAGGGTGCGTGCATTACATTAAATTAGATGACAAATGGGCCTGTTCCAAAGAAGAGGCACAACGGCTTCAAAAATCAGTCTATTATCTTATTGCCCTGATCCTATCTGTTGATCCAACTTACTCTTTTCGATAATTCGACTGCGATTTTTAGCATCACTTACGCTTCCGTAGGACGTATTTGAAAAAGACAGGTCGAAATTCGTTTGAAAAACGCAGCGAAACTTGACCCGTTGGCGATTGCAGCTACTCGAATCAACAAGCCTATTTGAACGTCGATTCTAATTTTCCGAGCAATGTTGGCAACGGATGGCTTCGCGTAATAACACAAACACTTGTGAGTGTCCTGAATCGAATACTATTCGAATCTAGACTGTGTCAAAGACACTTGAGTAGGGTTGGTTTGCGATTTTGATGACGTCTGCCATCGTTTTAGTAACGTAAAAATATTCCCATTTTCTACTTTTCCACATTTACACGTGCAGTACTCCTACAATGCTCGCGGTTTGCAGAGCAGATCCATACTTAAAGTACGTTATTGCCTCGCGGGCCGCACAAAACGTTATGGCCGCTGGTTGTCCACCCCTAGTCTAAGGTATAATATAGCATTTTTTAGTCTAGTGCGTGATATACTACTATAAATCATTAGGAAATTCTATATGCTTTAATTCGTCTTTATAACTCTTTTTTGTAGAACTTGTAGTTTTCGAAATATTCAAGTAAAACTGAAAAAAATGACCTTGGACCCCCTGGCCCCTACACTCCCCTAGGGGGTCGGGGAGACTTTGGAGCATATATTCAGAAGACTTCTTTTATTAATTTTATCAAATTTCAAAACTACACTAATTTGTGTCTATGCCAGGTATAAATTTTCCACAATTGAACAGTTCGATCTACTATTATGTATTTACCATCTAAAGCGGGACACCCTGTATAAATTTATAATGAGCAGTACGAACACAATAACATTTAAATAATGATTGCAAATGCAGAGCAAAATGATATGCTGCATTTGAGACTTTTGTTTTTGTTTTATAGGTACGTACAACTATTTAAGTGATATTTCTGCAGAATTTATAGGATTTATTCATTTATTTCGTGTCCAATGTGTTTAACATTGCCGTTTGCATGTTAGCTATGGTGAAATAGTGTGTTCAGGGGGATTTTGTATGAATTTATGGGTGTTTAGAGTAATAACTGAATTAAAGACGATAAATCAATGTACGAAATAGGCTGTTAGTTATAAATAATGGGAAACTAAAATACATGCTCGAACGTTGCACATTGTCTTCTTGATTTAAATGTAATCTGAGCTTTATTCGTTTAATACAAGTTTACTTTATATAACCTTCAAAGTAGGTGTCAATCAACTGACTTCGAAATTAGGTCTGCATAATATTTAATTTTATTTCAGTCTAATTCGTATATACGTTGAAAATTTAATGACGAAAAAACTACACATTCTATATCCGAATTACAAAATTATGTCCCTCTTACCTTGTGTTAATTGCCTTGACCCCTCCAGGGGCATGGGTGCATCAACATCTCCTGCATAGCCATGCCTTGTTGACTTTTCGACAGTGGCGGATCTAGAAATTGAGTTAGGAGGGGCCCGACTTTCACTGTTACCTCGAGAGCTAAGCGTATGTCTACATTTACTAAACTTTCGGCATTCAAAGAGGCATGCGTATACGGAAGGCGCGGACACATTCCTTATTGGAGAGAAACATGCAATGATGAACGTACAAAATCCTGAAGGGCCTTCAATAGGGTTCGTTCTATTGCCACCAGGTACTCGTCACCCAACAATCTTAATCAATTAACTAGACAGAACTTCCTTTAAAACGATGGAGCTTCCCACCATCAACATAAGCTTAGTCATCCAATGGGATTCAAGAAATTTCTTCGCCAGAGTAGGACAAGAGCAGAATAGAAAAAAAAACACACCTGCTTTTCTCGTTACCGCTGCTTCGACAGCAGTCATTACAATGAATACGAGGCCTAATAGCGTGCTCCTTGGCTGCGACTTCCCTGCTGCAGCTAGTCCACTCGCGATGGACGATTGAAACTGAATTAGAGGTAATTCATGTTTCTTCCCCCTTTGATTTTCATGACTGCGATACAGAAGCCAGACCACCACTGCTGCCGATAGGAACCAAAAAACACGATGCACATGTACCATTTCCTCGATTTTTTTTTGTTTATTCGGTAAAGCTCTATCAGCATATCGGCGAGGTCCACACCACCCATGAATTTATTATAGAGCTTCACAGAATGTGGCCTGGAAATAGACAAGTGCTGGCTTTTCTCCTTGCACCAGCGTTGATGACTGTCTACGGGATCAACTGCTTAGCAGGTCGAAATGAAATTTATTAATTTTCTATCGAACCATCTAATCAAACAAATGTTTGTGTTGACTTCGAAAATACTATCAAATAATCCCCGGCCGCTTTTCTTCAATTCATTTTCGAATTTGAGGGGGCAATTTTGCATACGGTTGCTTCGTATTGACCCTAAAAATAAAAATCCACTATCCTTTAGAGCTTTTGCAACAGGTAAGGATGCGAACCAATTATCCACGAAAATTTTGTAGTTTTTATTACGTGTAACATGGTCCACCAATGACATGACAATGTCACCTGAAAATCCCAGATTGTGGTCCTTGCAAGTTGCTTTGCCAACATAAATTCGAAAGTCATACATACCTACTGTTTGATGCTGCTTCTGCCTTTGAACGGAATCATCTATTCGTCGCGGCTGATTTCCTCTTCTCGAGGAATTTTCCGAATTGTATCCTGGAAATGCTGGAAAAGAGGCCGTATCTTGTATAATTTGTCGACTCCAGGGTCAGTCGGTGGTTTATTTTTGTCATTGTCGCTAAAATGTAGGTATTTGAGGAACTGCTGGAACCTATTCCTACTCATCAAATCAGCGATGGGAGCATACCTACACTCATTAGCCCAATACAATCGGGCACTTGGCAAAATTACCATTTTTAGGAAAATTGCAAACAGCTGTTCGATTTCATTTTCTGCTGTTGCCCCCTTAATGCCATCCTTTTGAGGCGCATAGATGTTGGTCTGTTCGACGATCAACTGTGTCAAATTATGGGTCATAAATTCTTTGAAGTATTCGCCACTATGGCGGCCCCCCTCTGGATCTGCCACTGCGTTTCGATAACATATTTTTCAGATGATGCAGTTGCTAGCATGCACTTCCTATCCGCAGGGTCGTGAAGAGAAAATCCCGGACTGGGGGTATAGCTATTCCGGGGCCCCAACTCCAAATGGTTGAAATCAAATAATTTTTTTTAAATAAATCTAGGGACGCGGAAGCATCCCGCCCGCCAAAGAAAAACGAAGAAATCGAAAAAAAGCGAAAACGAGAAAAAGCGACCAAGACATAGATATGCTTACATGTTCGCCAAAGGTTGGGGCTCAACCCGAACAGCGGTTAGAATATGGTCTGAAAAGAAAAGACTTCAACAATGAAACGACCTTCCAGGTCTGTGACAGTCTAAAGAATTAATAAATCCCTTCAATCTTAACGACGCTATCCGTTTGAGTAAGACGGATTTAAGATTGATCGGGGGATATCGCTTTATACACCACTAGGTGAAATATAACCTCAATATTATGGGTTTGTCCAAAGAGACAAAATGTCAACTATGCCTATAGGACAACGAGTCCCCACAGTCCCACAGATTGTTTTTTTATATCTCTTTCTATAAATAACTTCGAAAAAGACAAACGTATCGAATCGAATTCGTGGACGACTCGATCGCAATGTGTCCAATGACGTCAGCGAAAGTGAAAATCAGGCGACGGATTCAGCTAGCAAAAAAAGATTTTTTTTCCTCGGTCCTCTCAATAATAAAATCCCCTCGCCGCTCTCTCGCGAAACATGGATTCCGGGAGAGAGTGCCGTGGGGTTGGAAGGGGATATTTTGTTATCCAAAGAGTTTGGAAAAGTTTCCAGGAAACAGGACAACTCACAAGAACACGAGGACAGGGCCGACCAAGAGGACCAATTTATACGTTTAAACGCCTTCCTCTAGTAATGTCACCGCCCTACACACTTTAAGTTCGTTACTACTGCGACTGCTTTGCTTAACCCCTAGTGGGGTATACCTAGCGCATCAACCACTCCTGCGCGCCATCGTACTCTGTTCTGGGCAATGGGGCGCAACTCCTCAAACGACTTACCCAATGCCTTACATTCCTTTACCACAAATCGACACCATGTGATCTTAGGACCCCTATTGGTCTGCCTTGGTTGGAAGTGGAGTTCCACTTCATAGTATGCGAAGCAATGCAGCTGTCATCCTTCCGCAATGTGTGATCTATCCAATGCCATTTTCGCCTGCGTATTAATTCATCGATTGGCTTCTGACTCGTACATACACTGTCTTAGCTCTTCATCTGATATTGTTTCGGGACAGAAAATTCTTAGAATTCAATGAAGAGAAGTTGACGAAAACTTGCAGCTTTCTGGTAACTCTTACGGAAACTTTCCATGTATCCGCTCCCATACAAAAGCACAGACAGTACAAGGGAGCGAAATATTGTAGACCCAGCTTAGTTTTGATGCTGAGATAAATGCTCTGCCAGATTTTGGACAACATGCCGTATGCACATTTAGCCTGGTTGATACGACGAGCGACGTCCTGTCACCACCGTTTTCGGTAACAATGCTACGAACGTAGACGAAGTTGTCCATCTCCACGGGCTGCCCTTGAGTATTGATGGTAAAAGGTGTAGGAGATAAGTTCGTTGAGATGTCTTCTAACACCTTGTGGAGGATCCGAAAGACTGACAGAGGTGTCGAAAATAACGACAGAAAATCAAGTGACTCTTTTATGTTTAGTTCGATGTAGCCAAATTTACTGTCATGTTGGAAACCAACACTTAAAAATGTATGTTACATTTCGCTCTTTCTGCACTAAAAACAACAACTATAGTCTCGACTTCCTTATTCACTTTGACCCGTAGTATTCGGCGTTTTTTAAAGTGGCCCTTTTATTGTTTTAGTGTGTCTATAATATCGTTACATAACTGCAGTGGTTTCAAAAATTTCCTTTCATCGTCATCATCGTCGCTCGACAGTCCGATATCGGACCATAGTTGTATTTACAGTATACACTATACAGTGTCAAATGTTAGCCCTTTCTATCTATTGTCTTTTCCTAACAGATTTTCCCAAAGTTTCCACATTTCTACATAGTATATGTGACCAAAGAGCCACGTGTGTCTCCTACCCAATCAGAACGCTGTCTTTTCACCCAACAACATTCTGATTCGTCCGTTTGCGAAAAATTATCAAACCTCCGTACGTTTCTCCCCACAAACCTTGCCGTCAAGTCTCATTCACCGCATTTAAGATGGGTTTTGTATTCCTTTTCCAACATATATCGCCGATGGATGGCTTCGCTTCCTAAGGCGAAAATCTTGCGCAAGCTCATAACCACATCAACTTGTACTTATGGGAGCTTGTTTTCCTAGTGGGTGTGTTGCTGCTGTTGTTGGTGGCTATTTCTTAACAATGCCAACCTTCTTTTCGTTTGTTTTCTCTCATTTTTATGCCTTTACCATTGTTTTTCTTTTCTTTTTTCATTTTCAGCAGCTCCTGTACCTGTTGAGTCGATGGTGCCCATGCCACCGGTTGGCTTTCAATTGGTTCGTGATCCCACTACAGGACAATTTCTCTTCCTGCCAACGGCCGCTACAATAGGTAAGTAGTACACGTGAATTTCGTTTGGCGCGCAAAATGTAGATTTTTTGTAGATTCTTGTCCCTATATGTATGTATGATTAGACTATCTTTGTTTAGAACCATTTCAACAGGCCCTGGTGTGGCCAACGTACTCACAAACGACGGCTGCTCTTCAACAGCCACTATTATTACCGCCACTTGCTCAACCGCCACCTCTGGCTCCGCTACAATTGTTGGGATCGGATTATTTGACCACGGCCAGTACCACATTGCATCAGGTGAGTAGTCGGGGAGATTGGTAAGGGATGAAGTGATGGGGAGATATGGAAACGTACGAGTATATAAAAAGTTGGATTGGGCTCCGGGAACTATTCCTCGAATGAATTTTTTTCCTACTGGAGGAAAATCCGCCAAAAATTACGTTTTTTTTCACAAATTCACAAAATGCGAAAATCTCAAAAATGCAACTTTGGTTTGACTTTCGAATGAAAAATAATTGGCTAGTTTCAGTCGTAGTTTGATGCCAATCTTATTACGATGTACATATATACAATAATTTTGTATTGTCTAAAGCGGAAACCCACTCTGCATCCACCCTTAAGTGGATTTCTGCTTTAGGCAGTATGAAACGTAGGTTCGAACCTACGTTTTCGAGGGTGCAACCTTTGTTAGGATGTATAGCATTTTCCAAGCTGTTTAGGCTTTTTCTCAAATGCATTAGGCTTTTTCTCAAATGTATGTATTAGACTTTCTTCCAAATGCATTTGACTTTCTCCTAAATACATTTGATTGGGAAATGGTCGAAATCATTTGGGGAAAAAATGGTTCCCAAATGCTCTCAACATTTTCTCAAATGCATTCCCGGAACATCCCTGTTTCGTGAATATTAGGAAAATTTTCTCTATTGCAATTAGAGAGAATTTTAAAAATTCCTTAATTGCGGCATTTCCACTTTAGGTGATAAGCACGTAGGACCCAAGCAGGGGTATTTGTAGTAGGCCTCTTCCTAAAACCGGTCTGCCGATTTAAAACCGGTCTTCTGTTAGTACCGGTCCCGAGATTCCCAAGTACCGGTTTCGGAAAAACAGAATCATTAAAAAAACGGCTTATGGTCATAAAAACCGACGCATGACCGTTAAGAAAGCCGACTCATTCAAAAACCGATTCACCAAAAACCGACTCATTAAGAACCGAGAATTCGAATGCTCAAAACCGACCGGCCATGAGCCGAACCGAGTTAAAAACCGACTTATTAAAAGATTGATACATCAAAAACCGGTGAAAAAATCTTCGAGTATTTTTCGTATAGTACAGCACAGAATTATTCAAGAAAATATTTTAGCATTTGATCTGAATACGTGGTATGTCCACACTTTCGGTCGTCAAAAGCCATGCGTCCAAAGTTGAAAAAATGTGAACGGCACCATGAAATAAACCATTTTGAAATTAGCCATTGATAGACAGTTTCGGCTGCACGGGCACTTTCAATTCGCATTCAATGTTCAATTTCGTTTAAAAACCAAAGTGAGTATGTACATGGCTATTTTCGCTTTCCTTCGCATACCTGATTTCGATTTGAAACCGAAATTGTGCATAGACAAAAAAAAATGTTGATGCAGGTACATATAGGAGTGAAACGGGCGACCTAGGGCTATATGCAGGGGGTCGCAATACCCTAGCGGCGCAGCTAGCCCAGCTTGTTTTAAATCGTTTACTCAGTTTCGTTTTTAAACGAAATTGAACATTGAATGCGAATCGAAAGTGGCCGTGCAGCCGAAATTGTTGATATGGTATGAAACTCACAACTTGAAGACGCTCCTAGGCTGCGACTGAGCGACTTGCGGTTGCGACTGCCAAAAAAACTGTCATAACGGAGCAACATTCGTGTGTATTTTATATGGAAGCCCCATTGGCGCAAAAAGGGGAGAGGGGTTAAGGGGATCAATCCCCATCGAGTTCTTACATAATTGCATATTAGACATGTACAGAAGATTCCCCTTCGAAATGTCTATGCTTCCTAAAATCGACCATTAGTTCACCGTGCTGGGTTCACGACATTTCCTCCGTATCGTTTTAGGCCATTCTTCCTACGTTTAATTTTTTTTTTACAGTAGAAAATAGCCGAAAATATTTGGCGCCCAATGTGGGGTTAGTGCGATTAGACTTAATGAAAACGAAAAAGGCAGTCGATTTGGTGTGGATACCATTAATCAGAAACCCCCCAAAAACAAAATCTTTTTAGACCTTACCATAAGCTACTTCAAGGCTTTCTTCAATCCTACGTCAGAGAAAATTCGCAGAATAATATAGTCGAAAAATAGTCAAAACCTTACAATATTTGGCGCCCAATGTGTATACTATATTTGCCCTAGCTCTTCTTGGGACATAGTGCGTCAACTATTCCTAACAGGCTTAGTTGACATTTCGTTTGCATATTTTTAGCATACACAATACAAGTCGTGAAAGATTGTGGCTTATTCTTATGCATACCCCATACACACAGGGGGGATAGAGACGAGATATCGATTGGTGCATTCAGTTGCAGGTGCAGTCGACGATACCTCTGACAGCACCCCCAGTTATAACAAAGATCAGTAGCTTCTATTGAACCGTAAAAAAATTCACCTCATCTTTTCGTCGCTCCACTGAATGACACGACAATTCCACCACAGCTTCTTTCGTCACCTTATGATATGTCCGCTAGCCCGCTGGTAAGCATTGCGCCATTGGGTGCGTTCCTAAAAGTATCGTAAATCCGCTACTTATCCATTGTCCCTTCTCCAATTCGTGATTTTTCCGGGAAACGACACGAATATATTTCACACAAACATACGCCACTTAATAAGGGATATTTCCACTTTCAAAAAAAAAAAATTAAATTACGAGCGAGGACAGACTTTCCGGTCACTATACGCACTTTGAGGTCAACAAACAGTTATTTACAAATGGAGTGACAGAACTTGTCAAGAGCGAACTGTCAAAACTCTAGGAATCGTTGAAGGGGTAATCGGATCGGAAAAAATTCGTGATACTTTTGCCCTTCACAAAGATTCTGGTATCGGTGTCTGAAATCGTACCGTTTTCGCAAAGTATCTATGAAACCGTGTCGACGCGCTTCCGACACGGTCCAAAATAGGAACGCAGCCATTGATGCTGCAGAACAATGAGTTCCATGAATATTTTCGTGACAAGAACT
This sequence comes from Chloromyia formosa, assembly GCA_964017055.1. Lineage (NCBI taxonomy): Eukaryota > Metazoa > Arthropoda > Insecta > Diptera > Stratiomyidae > Chloromyia > Chloromyia formosa. The sequence continues at coordinate 15,420,636 of OZ024817.1, forward strand.
TTACAAACCCAATCACATCACGCAATCAATGGGAAGATAGTGCGCTATTGCTACCTGATTCTGTCGAGATATATACACGGATGGCTCCAAGACCATGGAGTGGAAGCCGGAGTCCATTCCGAAAGGCTGAAAATAATTCTATCGTTCCATCTCCCTAACTACTGCAGTGTGTTTCAGGCGGAGATCACGGCGATTATGTAAACACTGACTTGGCTGGGGAGGCGTGTTATATTCGCGAGACATAACTCACGGACTGCCAAGCTGTTATAAAATCTTTCGAACCTGGTCGGACTACGTCATAGACAGTGTGGGGGGAATGTCGTCAATCTCTTATGGAGATGAGTAATTTTTTCAATATTCTTTTGGGTTCCGGGTCGCAGCGGCTTTGCTGGTAACGGCAGAGCAGATGAGCTCGCTAGACAGAGTACAACTGACGAGGCATTACAACCTTGTCGGAATATTGATATGCCCATTTCGGCTTGTAGGCTAGCACTGAAATCTGAAGCGATTCGTAGGACAACTAACAGATGGAGAGACTGCGGCACATGCCATTCCATACGGCCTTTGTGGTGGCCCGTGGTGGATTCGAATCGTTCTGCTAGACTACTCTCGATGAAAATATAACACATCAGTGCGATCGTTGGAGTCATCACTGGCCAAGTGGCCACTGGTTAATTGGTGAACATGCCAGGAGGCTTGAACTTCCCTTTAATTACTTCTGTAGAAACTGCGATGATGATTTCTCTGCACCTATCCTGCGCTATCAAGCAGGCGTAAGCAAATTTTTGGTTCCTATTTCTTCAACGAACTGGAGGACCTAGCCACTTTCGATGTTGGGAAATTTCATGTGTTTCATTGCCAGCTGTGGCTCGTTTACAACGGACCTTGTCATGGCCTATGTGTGCCGGCGGCAATCACGGCAGCCACTCGAACCTAATCTAACCTATCCCTGATCTAAGTGTGCTGTGGTAACACGACAACCCCCGAATCTAACCTAACCTATCTTTGTAGTTCCCTTCATTTTCTTAGGAGATAACCTCACTTATTCAATAGAAAGAGTGTAATGAACCATATTATGGTCTGGTAGTGCTGCTCCCACCGGCAGATCGAAGCAGCACCTGATGAGTAATGATATGTTGGTGGTACGAAACCAGAGGACGAGAGTCCCATTACACCCGGACCCAGGTGCGACCGCGTGGGAGTCTGATCCGTCCGCCAACCATTCCATCCTTATCGACTATTTTTTTTCATTCCTCATTTTTACCTCCCCTGTTTGTGTTGTCTTCCCCAGGCCTATGAATTTTTGTTAATACGTAAAGGACAGGGGCAACGAGCGGCGAAAACTCCGCCCACATCTCCCGAACTGAGCTACAGCAAGCATAGGCCGCTGCTTAGCTCGTTGAGGAGCCTTTTTCTTCGCCAGATGGCACAGCCCGACCTTCACGGTCAATTAAGCTACGTTAGGCTCCGTCCCCACGGGCATCTTCGGATGCCCACCAAACCGTCCATTACAAGAGATAAAGGGGAATGTTGTAGTAGCAACGCCTAGTTGCGTTGAATTGGTTTGGCAGCCCTTGGCCGTTTTTGATGAACAGGTTACTCCGGTGCATAGAATCTGCAGCCGTGGGAATGAGAGAGAGATAGAGAGTGACGGTGGTCGAGTTCCTAGGAGAGTCTGATCTGAACCGAACCGGAATCATAATTCTGATATTTCCAGTTTTTCCTTACAGACGCTTGCCCTTCCATTTCTAAAAAAAAAATAACAAACGCAACAGTCCAATTTGAACCATGGCCCCGAGATGAGTTAGCATCATCTCATTTTCTAGATCGTGACGGTATGTCTTGTGCAGAGGTGTGTGATTAGCAACACGCTCAACCGAGTTATTTACCCCATAAATGGGTACTCATTTAACAGCTGAGTGGGTTGATAGTCCGACACGTAAATGTCCTTTTTTTATCGAAAACTACCGCATTCAGTAGGAATCGAACCGGGGCCCAGTGCATAGAAGGCGAACGTACTAACAGTTTCCATCCGGACTACCCATTTCTGATTCGGTTAAATACTCGTATGTGCCCTTAAATGTCATGTTTATGATCAGGACATTTTTTACAAGACGGCAGAGTATGCCGTCTTTAAGAGAAAACATTCATCACAAATCAGTATCCCAATGGGGCGACCGGTAGCGCAGTGTGTTGAGACATCAATCTCATGTTTGACTACCGGCGTTTCGGGTTCGAATCCCGTCCGCGACGACGTTCGTGGCCATAGATGTGCGGGAGGTGTATGCTGGCAACTACATTCTCCAAAACCAGTTTATGCCGACGAAACGTCAACTGGACCACATGGAACAGTTGACGCGCTATGCCCCACAAGGGGTTAGGGCAATTGAGAGAGAGTATCCCAATCAAAGGAGCAGTTTCAGGTTTATCCATGCGAAACATCCCCCAAAAATTTGAGCTCAATTGTCATTTGGTTAAATGGTGCAAAAGTCACCATTTTGGGAGTTGATTTTATGATTTTAATTGGCGTAATATGTCCACATTGTCACGAATAGCCACCCAAAATATGGGGCAATAGTTCCCGGAGTCATTGCATTGTCCATTCCTTCACCCATACTGGAGCTTTACTAACACATTTCTCTTTTATTCGCAGCATACTCAAACCCACAGTACCCGCTTCGTAGCTCTCACATCCGATCCAAAAAGGAAAGCCAACAATGGACCAACGATCCCCCTGCCCATTCCCCATCATGCCCTCATCAAAATTGAAGATTGCAGTAGCGGAAGTGCAACAACGTCGGGCAATGGCACGACGACAGCTCATCATCATCACCATCACCATCAGGCAGCAATATTTGGTGACGAGAAGGCAAACAGCTCAATGCATGCTTCCGCGTCTGCTGCATCGGCCGCGACAATTACAACGGCTGTTCAAACCAACGATATGGGAACAAATATCCCAACACAACTATACTATCATCATCCACCTGCGACCGGACTTATTCAAATTGCTCCCCATCACTCGGGTGCAGGTAGCACTTCGACCATTCAAGAATGTCGACAACTGGTGGGCCACGAGTCACCGCCACCGCTTATTATTCCGCCAATTCTTGGAGCCGCGACGGCCACATTGGCTGCCACTTCCCCGGCCCCCGTCGGAGCCACATGCCTCGCGTCGCCCACGGATCAAACAATTGCGGTCGCAACCACTGTCGCGGACAATCTCAACTTGGAGGCTGGAACAAGTTGTGCGCCCGAGGTTCAGGACGCGACCATACAAACCGACACACCCGTCATGAGTGAAGACGATAACACCAATGAGGAGTGTTCGTATCCATGCAATACGGGCGATCTTCCGGAGCCTCGAGATCTTACAATTATTCCGTCATCGTCGACAACGTCGTCTCTGTCGGTTGTGGCGTCCGCGGACGTGTGCCATAATATCTCGAGTAATTGTTATCCACCTGAGGACTGCAACTTACAAGAGTCGTCCACGATGTCTCTGTCCTCCCTGCCCCATGATGTTGGTGGTGGCTGCTTGGACTTAAGCAAGAACGACTCGGGCTTCGAGAGCAACGCCGTGACCTCTACCAACTCCCTGGAGGAGTCCGCTGTACAGGCCAGTGTGGCATGGAATTACAACAATAATGTTACGCAAGAGGCTGATCAATTTGCCGCTATTATAAGCGTAGACATAGCGAACAATAGCATATCAGAGAAGGAGCAATCATTTAAAGATTTAGCCAGTAAGGTAACCTCGACGCCCGTGGATTTGAGTGGTCTCGAGCTGCTCTCGAACATAAGCATTGAAGCGATCGAGAAGAAGGTGACCTACATCAAGCAGGAGCCGCTCGATGTTTTGCCTCAGACACCGACGACGCAACATCATCCACAAATGCCCGAAATAGATGTGCACACATCGCAGTCATTCATTCCTCCTCCCCAGACGCCAGCGTGCAATGGGAGCACGGGCGATGCCTTAGACGAGAAATCCTCCTCGGAACAATATCCCGAACAGTTGGGCGGCTTGAATCTTCTTTGCGCCTTGGCCGAGCAGCGGATCCAAGAGGAGGACGGGAAGCGACATCGTAAACGTTCCTCATCCTCCTCGGCCGATAGCCATGGCTCGAAAAAGAAGAAACACAAACATTCCAAGTCGAGTAAAAAATCGCGACACGATAAAGAACGGAAAGATCGAAAACGCCATAGACATTCTCAAGACGAAGAACAGGTTGCTGCCGGTGTTGGTGCAAGTAGTAGTCAACAAGACTACGGCGAGTCCAACCAGGCGGAAGATGACGACAGTGTCGGAATGGAAATCAAAGAGACCTTCAATCGAGTCAAGGCCCAGTATGCGAGGTGTGGCAGTTGTAAGAATGAAGCGAATCCTCAGCATTGTTGTAAGGAGAAATGCAATTGGCCCACTCCCGAAGAGTTGATTAGTGCCATGGAGACAGATATGCGCCTCCGGCTGGCCGATATAACGCGTCAATGTCAGGAGAAGAAACGTGAGCTGGAGGAAATTAATCCATTGCTGCAGGCACGAAAGAGCCAATTGTTCTCGGATCGAGAATCGACGCCCGTCTCAAGCAAAAGCTCAACGTCACGAACTTTCCAGTCGGACAAGCCAGGTCTTAAATTTGCCTGTCTTTCGCCTAGTCTGTTGTCGGAGACGCTTGGTGGCATTGAGTTGCCCAAGGCGTCGAGTGATACCGAGTCGAGTAAATTCGAAGACGTCGAAACAAGCTCGTCTACGTCGTCGTCTAAACGAAAGGCTGGAACGCCCCGGAAGAACGACGAAGGCAGTACCGAGACGATAGTAGCGAAAAAGCCAAAAAGCCTAGTCGGTTATATTTTGGCATCGAAAAATCGTCACAATGAGAACGTGAAGGAGAAGAATGTTTTCGATAGTGCCGGCTTCCTTACGGACGATACCAGCGTCTTCTCCGAATCGTCGTGTAAACTTCGGGCCAGTGTATTCAAAACGGAGCTGAAGACGACCATTAAGCAGGAAGTGTTGGATGACGAACATTCAAAACAAACCACACCGGACTCATTTCCGATGTTCAGCGATAGTAGTAACTTCACGCCCGAGAAGAAGTCACACAAAAAGTCCACGAAGCATTCGAAACACAAGAAGTCGAAGAGTAGCAAGGAGCGAAAGCATAAAACCTCGGAACTGAAAGAGAAGAAACGGAAACAGGACGATAGATGTCTACTGAAACCCGAACTTTTGGATAAAGACAAGACTAGGGTACTCACGGCGATGGGTGGACTATTCTATGCCGGATGTTTGAGCCCCCTGCAACCGCCCGACGTATACGCAGTCACTTTAGATGGCGAGCGTGGCAATCGTCCGCATATTATGTCTCGAGAGGAAGTTCTAAGGGATGCTGTAAGTTCAAACTCTACGATATTGTATCTCTCGTATAGTCTAAGGCGAGAATTTAGCGTCGATCTCTCAAGTGAGAGGTGGCGGGTTTGATCCCTGCCCCCTGCATATTCGAATCGCTTCTCTCGCCGTCTGCCAGTCGACTCAGCTGGCGAATGAGTATATTGATTTGATAAAAATTAGGGAAAGGTGGGACGAGCGTGTTACTGACCACTCACCCTCTTACCACAATTATTCATGAAATAAAATACTCTACCACGCTACTGCACTTTTACATATTCTAAGACTTTTTTTTTATTGTATTTTCAGATTTTAGAAATTTCTCCCGCCTCAATAGACGAAGTGCCGCCGGGGACAAGACTATGTGCTTATTGGAGTCAGCAATATCGATGCCTCTACCCGGGAACAGCGGCCGAACCAGGCACACCGGATTCGGTCTATGAAAACAAGTTTGTAAGCGTGGAGTTTGATGACGGCGACAGTGGCCGCATTGCTATCGAAGACATTCGATTTCTGCTCAACGACTATCCTATTGTTGGTAAGTGTTCTACTCGTATATCCCCTTTAGAATCCACAACCCATTTTAACATGGGTATGTCTTTTGATTGAGGGCTCACATCACGCTTAGGCGTCATTTAAGACAATACAATGGAATTGAAAATGAATTGTTATAAAACGGTAAATTGAAAATGATGAAACGGAAAATTTAAGGTTCCGATGTGGTTCGGGTGCCGTCTGGGCGATAAATTGAAAATGGGAAATTGCGGTTCAGGTGGTAAATTGAAAAAGGGATGGGAAAAATAAATTACCCCGATGCGGCCCACTTGCGTTCCGGGTAGAAAATTAAATCTCTCAGACAATAGGTTAGGTTAGAGCGCCGCCGCGTCAGCACAGCACACTTTGCCCGAATCAGATTGAATGCAGAAGGCAGCAGCAGCACCAGTAACGAAATGTCAAATTAGAAAGCACGCATTTCCCTTAAAAGACCTAGATTGAATGCAGCGGCAGCGATAGCGAAAGCAGAACTGCCTGTTGTTGTTGTTGCTGCCGCTACTGCTACTATTTGCGTTCAATCTGGTTCGGGCATTAGACCGAAAAACGTAGGTCCGTTGTGATATCCTAAGACTGCAAAAGAGATTTCAGCCTACCTATAAAGTTAAAACCACCCGGAGCCAGTCCCGAAACAGAGGAGTTGACCTATCTCCCTCTCTGATAATTACCCCAGATGATAAATAAAGTAGTCACCGAGGTTAGGTTGGGTGGAGTGGCAGCCTAACGGTTCCGCATAGATCGCTGGGGTCCATAGTGATACCACATATTTCAGCTACACATTCCGTGTCGTTGCTAGCCCTTGCCAGAAGGTCGTTGTATAGCTGTAAGGAACCTAACTCATTGGCGAACCTCAAGAGCCTTCTCCAACTGAGTCCTGCAAATCCTTCAAGGTCGTTGAAGAAGTAAGCTCCTAGGCACTTTAGTCTTTTTCTAGCGAGTGCAGGACTTTCGCATAGAAGGTGCTTTTGTTCCCCTATCAGGCAGTGGCCCGTTAGTATGCCCACTAATAGTGCACACTGACTTCTGGGTAGTCCTAAGAGGCTTTTGGTTTTCCTTTTGTCATAAGAGCTCCAAAATATTTTCGTTATTCTGGAGTCGTTTGTGTTAAGCCAGTTATCGTTGGCTTTTTCGTGCATTCTGTCGTCCACCATCTTCTTGCATGTTTGTATTGGCGTCGGTAGCTCTTGGGCTGACCTAGCTCCGCTTTGGCCCGAACCCACCGGAGTTCAACGGTCCAAGCTGATCCAAGTGCTTGTAGTGTTACAACAGTTACGCATTGTTTTCGACTTGATAGTAACGGACTGTGCTGCTTGACTGTCCGAGTGTAGAACGATTCTACCCTTTTTCCGGGATAAAATCATCAATCATCACTCGGCAGACCTTTTGGATCGCAAGCACCTCCGCCTGGAAATGCTACACTCATTCGGCAGTCTATAGGATAGGATGCATGGAAGCTCCGACGACCAACTCCGGCTTCCATCTTGGAGCCATCCGTTTGGAGGTTCAGCGCCTTCCTGTGTTCAGAATCAACTACCGGGATCTGTTCCCTATCGGGTATATTGACTCCGAAATTTGTATTGAAACCTACTTGTGGTTAGTTAGATGGCAGACTGATACTGTGGCCTATCTGAGTCTTAGGACACATTTAGCAGCATCATTCCTCAGATGTAGGTCAATCGGGGGCATGTTTAGAAGGGTGTTCAGAGAGAGAGCGAAAATACTGTTCTTAAGGCACCAGTGATCTCCAAGCAACATAGTCTCTGTACCCTCTTTAGAGTGCTGTCGTTAGTATCGGTTTTACGACAGCCGTGTATATAGGGAGTGATTCTCGGTTTGTGGCCCCACTTTTTACCAAGCAAGATTTTGCAGGTATAAAAGGCGATGTTGTCCTTCCTGATTCGTTCCTCGGCGTTACGACCCCAGTTGAGTCTACTATCCAGGATCATCCTCAAGTACTTTGCACGGGTTGACAAAACTAACTCGTGTGGTGTACATTGGCGTCGCTGCCACATGTATAATTGTCGGGTCACTCGTGCTTCTATCAGAGTCTAGAAGTCAATGCCCTTCCTTGCCATGATGGCTGTCCGCAGCCTGCTCTCATTCCGATAGCTTATAACGTTGGAGTTGTTCGTTGAGAGTCCCTTAATGTGGTCCTCCCCAGAAGCCTACGCAGCAGCTCTGCTGCTCTGATGTAGGTTTATTTGAAGCATCTTTAGCATAACGCTAAGGTTGTGTAATGGACGGTTTGGTGGGCATCCAAAGATGCCCGTGGGGACGGAGCCTCTCAATTGCCCTAACCCCTTGTGGGGCATGACGCGTCAACTATTCCATATGACCCAGTTGACGTTTCGTCGGCATAAACTGGTTTCGGAGAATGCAGTTGCCAGCAGACACCTTTTGCACATCCATGGCAACGAACTTTATCGTGGACGGGATTCGAATCCGAAACGCCGGTAGTCAAACATGAGACTGATGCCTCAATACACTGCGCTACCGATCGCCCGGACGGAGCCCAAGGTAGCATAATGAACGTGAAGCTCGGGTCGTGCCATCTGGCGAAGAAAAAGGCCCCTCAACCAGGTAAGCAGCGGCCTATGCTTGCTGTAGCTCAGTTCGGGAGACGTGGGCGGGGCTTTCGTCGCTCGTTGTTTCTGTCCTTTACGTATTAATAAAAATGCATAGGCCTGGGGAAGACAACACAAACAGGGGAGGCAAAAATGGGGAATAAAAAAATAGGGCGATATGGATGGAATGGTCGACGGACGACTCAGATGACCTCGCGCTCAGATCAGGGTCTGGGTGTAATGGGTTTCTGGTTTCGTACCACCGACAGATCACTACTCATCAGGTGCTGCCTTCGATCTGCCGGTGAAAGCAGCACTACCAGACCAGAATATGGCTCATTACAGTTGCTTTATTAGTGTTGCGGTCGTTAGAGTAACGTCTGGATCATCCGTCTCAGATTCGCTCTCATTTTCGCTTAGCCTGATATTATCGGCCTCGTTGGCCTCCATCGTAGTTTCATTCCCGTCCGTGGAATGGTGCTTTTTGAGTTTAGGAAATACAGTTCTTAAACCCCACGTCATCTTCCCAAATCGAGGTTATAGCATATCTTTCGCTGGCTTGTTGATCTGTAAGATGATGGTTTGCCCTCCTTTCGTTGCCGGTCCACTGGAATGTAGAACCAGCCAATCATTCGTCGGTACATCGGGGCTCTGTCGCTGGAGCAGTTGGAGCGAGGTATTTGCAGATGAGTCTCTTGGCATTAGAACTTTCGCCTTGGGTACCGCTGAAATGTTGTCCCGGTTAACTATTTCCAGCTTGACACCCTTCCATAAACCGTCCAGTGTCGGCACAGTGTCTCTTCACCACCATAGTATTGTGTCGTTTTTGCAGCTTATCATTTTGACGCCTTTGAACCACCGAGCTCTATCAAACGGCATAGGGTGGTTCGCGTCCGACATTCGCTGCACCAGTTTCTCCAGCAGCTTAATTTCCACAGCTGACCACCTTCCCTGGCTTATCTTACCGAGATGTTCGGTTCCGTCAATGAGCGCCTGCACCATGTGTCGTCTTCCTGCTTCGGCTGCCTGTCCAGTAGGCGCCTGGCTAGCCGCTGGCCTTCCTTGCTCGAAGATGCTCGTTGCTCATCTTCTGAACACTGCCTTTTTACAGTCAGCTTTTCCAGTTCTCGTTGCTCAACCTGTTCTAGAATTGCGAGTCGCTACTCGCAAGCTCTGCTCGTATTTCGAAGTGCTTCCTGCTTTCTTCTATGGTTGCCTTGGCCCATGACAGTTGCCGGTTGCCAAGTCTTTCGTTCAGTGCCGAATTGTATCGTCTAAGTGGCCTGCATTCATTCGAAGGTTTGGACCTTTTGTTCGAGTGCTGTTCAGTGTTCTTCTTCTCAGTGTTGGGTCTTCCGGTCGCGTGCCGTTCAGTGTGTAAATGTCTTTTGCGAGTTTTTGTTTGCAAACCAGTAGTAAGAACATCAGAGTTGCCTGGTTTGCGTGATGACCCGACTGTTGTTGGATGGCCACTGGCGACTAAGGAGGCACTTACACCTCCCGAGTCTTCGCCGGTAGGCGCAGCCACGACTCCTGTCGACACTTAGGTAGTAGATATCCCTTCGTCACGTCCATGTCACACCGTTTTTCGGCCTCCTTTACCGTCTACCGGCCCTGAAAAGACTCGAGTCTAAAGATCGCCACACATGAACGGGCACAACCACGACCGAACTTTCATCAAGCCATCAATTTCATAGAACGGTGAAAATGAGGAGAATTATTTTTCCGCACGTTCTATGAAATTGATGGGTCGATGGAAGTTTGGTCGTGGTTGTGCGCGTTTATGTGTGGCGATCTTAACACTATTGATACCTTCGCAGTGCATTGATTGCACATGAAGGTGGTTATCATTTGTCAGCCTACCATATCTAGTCAGCAAGCCGTATGAGTTGGCGTTTCCCAGTTAATACCACGTGAAGGTTCCTCTTCGACTACTTGAGGGTATTCCTCAGATCAAGGCTGCTGCCCCGAACTTCGGTGTAGAGTCCTCTTCAACAACCGATATTGCCCAAAGGACCCTTTCCTTTGAAACAATGGAATTGGAGTCACATGGTGCCACTACATTTATCCGATCGTTGTTATTCTGATCAAGCGCAGGTGAACTATCAGGAAAATGTTTGTCGAGGAGAATCCTCACTGGAGTCAGTCCAAACACCATCCTGTATCAAAATAAAACCGGGCATAGATGGATTAGTTTCAGTAGTCTCGAGGTTTCCGTTTATCCTTCAATTCGTTTGCAGAAAAGCCTCCACGAACTTCACTTCGCCTGCCTAAGCTCATTCTTGTATAATCCGAGATATTCCTTTGTATAAAGCCCAGTCTGATACCAGTCTAGAGCTTTTCGCCCTATTGAAGCTTTTCCTACAGGTAACTCTATAATGGTCAAGTTCCCTAGACCACCAAAGAAGTTCCTTGTTACCTTTTGGTCTTCTTTTTCAACATGATTTTGCAATGGATTGAATTATGGCATCTGTAAAGACGATCACCATACCGTTCAACTCCTCTTTGTTACGCTGTCGATTTGACGGGGTGGCAAAAGTTACATTGGCCAATCCGTTTTTCTCTTATTTACAAATACGGGACGGGTAGATGGAGAACTATCCATACTGAACTGAATATATCGGTGGTCAGAAAAGTTATGCTTTCGAGATACTCTCCAATCACGTACCAACTCAAAGATGTCCTCAGAGACCAAAGAAATATCTAAAACTTCTTGTCTGTTTTTGATAATAATCTTCCAGACAATAGAAATTGGAATTGTTATAAATGGACGTTTTTTTTTCTTTTCTCCACACAGAATACGATCCCAACCCACTTCTATCGCTTGGCAAACGTAAACGTCGTATTAGCCAAGCGCAGTCATCGGAAACAGCGAGCACAGGGACAAAAGTCACCGAAGCGACTCCATCAACCAGCCAAGTTAAGACTGAAACGTACACTAGTGACCATCTGGAACGCAGACGTCTCAAGAAATTGCGAAAGGATCGTCAGAAAGACGGAGCGGACGGCGCTGAGCGCAAACACAAGAAGAAACACAAGTGCATCGATGAATTTTGCAAACATCGTAAACACAAAAAGAGGAGAAAGCATAAGAAGCGTCATCATCGAGAAAATGTCCAGGCAGCCGATTCGTCACAGGATGCAGACTACTCGCAGGATGCATCGCCGGTCGATGATCAGTACAACATCGAGCATGACGACAGCATATCACAAAATGGGGAGGAAGAAAATGAAGCTGAAACGGTTACGCTTAAAAAGGAGACAACCGAAGAGGAGGGCGATCAGTTTGATCCGGACGCGAAAGAAGATACCATGACGGAAGAGGATGTTGCTTCGTCAATCACCGAAAGTTCGGGTTCGATTTATGTAAGAGTACATTAAAATTGATTGAAGAAAGGAGGATAGTTTAAAGATGAATTTGTATGTTCACAGGAACCGGGAAAGAAGAAGGAACGCCAGAATTCTGCCGACAACCATAGTAAGATAGCGGCATTTTTGCCAGCTCGTCAATTGTGGGCTTGGTCGGGCAAGGGATATCGACGAATGGGTGCTAAAGGACGTGCCAAGAAACATTTTTATAGGACTATTCAACGGGGGAAGGAAACAATAACGGTAAGGCTGAATTTGAGATATACATCATAATAAAAATGTATAAATAATTTTTTTTTTCTTGTTTTTGTTCAGATTGGTGATAGTGCAGTATTCCTATCCACGGGACGACCCGATCGACCCTACATTGGACGTATTGAATCAATGTGGGAAACGTCAGCAAGCAATAAGGTGGTTCGTGTTAAGTGGTTTTATCATCCCGAAGAAACGACGGGATGTCCTAATCTTAAATTTCCGGTAAGTTTAGAAAATGTAGAAAAGTTTTTTGATTTTGAATGTGGGTCTATGTGTGCTCTGGCATTTAGGTTGTGTTTATTCTGCTTGTCTGCAGGGGCGCGAGGTTCAGCCCGACTGATTATAGTAAAAATTATTCATTTTGTTTATTTCTAAGATACCAACATTGGCATACCCGCGAGATACTCTGGAATACGAGAGTATCAGTGATTCCTAGTCTACAAAAACACTAACTAAAATAAATATTCAAGAAATAAGAAACTTCATCAACTGCACACCAACCAATTACCACCAGTTTCACCTCACTTCTTTTACAACGCGAATCTTGATGAACTTGTATTCCAGCTTGGAGTTATAGTGAACCACGTGATCGGTTTGGGCAAAGTTCCGACGGAACACTACATCTTTCTTTGGGTGTGTGATGGGTCGGCACTGCTGGGCATTTGAAGATGTGCTCAACGTCATGCGGAGTACTAGTGCATGCTGGGCAGGTGTTTTGGATGCTGTGGTCGATTCGGGACAAGTACGAATTGAGGCGTGAACACCAGCTTGAACGGAGTTGAGCGAGTGTGGTCCTCGTTGCTCTAGGTAATCTGCGTTCATCCGGAGAAATGTCTGGTGGTTGAGCTGCGAGTACAGGATTGGGTTTGACATCTGCTTTCGGCATTGAGTATTTCTTTTCTGTGCAGCGTCGGTATTTTAATTGAAGTTATCGAAAGGAACTCTCTTAAATCTTTGGATTTCCCTCTCGAGGTCCTTCAGGTTGCGCCTGATATGTCATGGCGGTAGGGTTTTATCATTAGATTAAAACTTGGGTGATCACCTCGATAACAACCAACAAAGTATTGCTTTGAAAGCGGATTATTGTGGCTTCTTATGGGTAGAGTTTTAGTTTCCTGGTGAAGACGGTCTTAGTGTGACATACGGAGACAGCCTGTTACGGTGCGAAGGGCCGCATTCTGACATTCCAATTTGTATCACTCATGTTCTGTGTGCGTACAGGGGCCGCACAATTAGCCACAGGTCTACCAATTACTTTGTAGGTTGCTAGTAGGGTCTCCTTATATTTACCCCAGGAACTTCCTGCTAAAGCTTTAAAAATTTGGTTCCTGTCTCATTCTGTTGAAGCATGGGGTGGGGAGGTGGCCATGCTATCAGCGTAACGCCGAGGTTCGTTGTTGTTGTTGTTGTAGCAATGTTCAGAAGCTCGTTGTGTGAGTGTGTTATATGCTGTTATTTTTTGTTGTTGTTGTAGCAATGGTCGGAATTCGGTGTGTTTGTTGGTTACATGCCTACGGATTCGTCTTCATCCCCGGTGGTGAGGGATAGAAAGTTAGCTGCCTCTATTGGGTTCTCCCACAGCGATCTAGGAGTCAGGTGCGTGGGTGCAGCTGGGCAGTGATAGATGTGGTATACGTCGTGAGGGGCTCCATTAAATGCAGGACAGATGTTTGAAACGTCCTGGTCGATGCGGGATAGGTAGGAGTTCAGTCGTGAACACCAGCCTGACCGAAGTTGGGCGAGTGTCGTCCTCGTAGCTCTCGGAAGTCTTTCCTCTTCCGGAGATATCATTGGTGGTATGGACGAGAGAACTGGATCCAGACCTAAACCTGCGATTGACTGATGATTCTCCTTCCGATGTATCGCTGCGATGGCCAATCTGTGTGCGCCACTATTAAAGGGTACCCTTTTGTACCTGTGGACATCCCTCTCTAGGTCCCTCAAGTCGCGCCTGACATGTCTGGGCGGCGGCGTCTTGGGCTTCGGTAGCAACCCACCAGGTATTGCTTGGCAAGAAGCTGATTGTTGTCCCTTAAAGGCATCATCCTGGTTTCCTGATGTAGATAGTCCTGGGGTGACATCAGGAGACAGCCAATAACAGTACGGCGAGCGGCATTTTGGCGCGTTTGAATCTTTTTCTACTGTGTGTCATAGAGACTCTGCGACCACACAGGAGCCGCATGTTGGCCACTGATCTTCAAGGCTTTAAGGATTTTATTCCTGCCGCGCATCCTGTCGCTGTTCCTGGACAGCATGGCCACATCATCCCCCATTAACTGTGGCATGGGGGGGTGATGTGGCCATGCTGTCCAGGGTTACTCCTAGAATTTTAGGATGGTTCACGGTTGGAATAGGCTGATTACCAATTGAGATCCCAAGTTGCATCTTGACTTCCTTCGCCCAGGTGGTGGTGAATACGAGTTGTAATGCCATCCAGGGCCGTCATCGTACGTACATCCTTCTGAAGCCGTGCTGGTGGTTCGCAAGCTGGATGTGGGCCGCAAGAACAGGGTGGATTAGTGCTTTGAGCGTTTTAGCAACTGGAGATAGAAGTATGACGAACCGATAGGACTCGCCAAGTGTTCCCAGGTTTCAAGTTTGGGATTACTCTCCCTTTCTTCCAGAGCTCCGGAACGATCAGTGATGTGATGGATAGGTTGAATGTAGCCGTGAGATATTCGATATTCGCTGGTGACTCGAGGAGTTTAAGCATTGCCATTCCATCAGGTCCCGAGGCTTTCGAGTTATTTGCCTTCCTAATTGCTGCAGCCACTTCGTCCGCGGTGAGGACAGGTACGAGGGTAAGGTGAAAAGTTCTCGGCCTGACAATGAAAGACTGCGATTTTCAGTTAAAAAATGATTTTATTTTTCTACCTAAACTCCCTTGACTTCAACACACTTGGTCCAGCGTTTCTGCAACATCAGTATTCCTTCCCGGAAGTGAGAGTCTGGAAGGCTGTGAAAATATTTATCTACGGCCCTCTCACCTTCAATAATTTGATTATTGAAGCGACTTGCGCAGTGGTGGACGCTGATGAATTGTCTCCGAACTGGATGGCGACATTCCCTTTCTGTTTCGGTGGATTGGAGAGGGCACGGACTGTCGCCCATAGTTCGCATTTACCTGTGGTTAGGTTGCAGTCATTCAGATGCGTACTCCATTTTAGCCTCTTGTGTTCGGCTACTAGTCTTTGAATTTCACAGTTCATTTCGTGAACTCTGGGATCGTCTGGATTTGTGCTCCTGATGTTGTCTCTCTCGTCTGCTAATCTGGCGGCTGAGGTAGGAAAGTTAGGCCGAATTTTCGGAATGTGTCCTACAGGAACAAATTTCGCAGCCGCCTTATTAAGGACTTTGCTGCTGTTGAATTCGGTCTTACGTCGGTAGGAGTTGACAGGGCGAGGAATTTGGCACTAGTATATTGGGTGAAGCCATTCCAATCTCCCTTATTGTGATTGACAAAAGTGAACATCGGTTCGACAGATACGGTTTGTTTTTAAATTGGTAACTGGCCCGAAGATAGTGTAAGGACCGGCTCTCATTGAGCTTCATTTATGAGGCTAGCAATGACAATCGTGATTTCTGGAGAGCTGGAACAGGTACATACCTGCAATACGGGTAGACGTGTCCTCATTCAGTGTACAAAAATATGAAGCATCAAGTTGTTCTGCAATGTAGATACCTCTGGCGTCGTTTTTAAAATGTGAGTGCCAGAGTTCATGGTGAGCGTTAAAGTCACCAAGCAGGAGACGGTGTTGACCAGTGAGGAAAGTGTTGATATTTACATGGTAACCTGAGGGACCGGTGGAATATATATGTTGTAAATTTCAATATCAACATTGCCTGATTTTAAAGCGATGGCTTGCACTTCCATGGTGATATCGCTGTTGGTACTCGTAACATCTATTTCCCAGTATTGCACGGAATGGTGAATGATAAGGGCAAGCCCTCCTCCGCACGCGGACAACCCACTCATCATCATCGTAGCGCGACAGCCCGACGTCGGGCCTTGGCCGCCTGGATCATTGTCCTCCAATTATCTCGGTCACGTGACCGCGTCCTCCAATTTTGGGAGCCCAGCAGCTGCGCGGCGTCCACACCTACTGAGCTCTCCCAACGAGATCTCGGTCGTCCTCGCAGTCTCGCTCCGTCGACTCGTTCTGCATTCATTACTCTCTTAGGCATGCGATCATCGTTCATTCTTTGTACATGCCCTGCCCATTGAAGTCGTTGTAGTTTGACGATTTTCGAGACTTGCAGCTCATCGTACATTTCATACAACTCATGGTTGTACCGGATGCGCCATCCATCTCGATCGCAAACAGCCCCGAAAATTCGCCGTAGAACCTTACGCTCGAAAGTGTCTAGCATGTTTTCGGAGGCTTGAGTTAGGGTCCATGCTTCGCAGCCATAGCATAGCACTGGTCGTATAATGGTTTTGTACACGCGGAGCTTCGTGTTTCTGTGCACATGCTTCGATTTCATTATGGGGAGAACCGAGAAAAAAGTCTTATTAGCTAATTCTATCCGTCGCTTGATTTCGTCAGTTTCGTTGGCGTCCCTTGACAGGTTGCAACCCAGGTAGATGAAGTTGTTCACGAACTCGATGTTGAGGTCCCCCACGTTGATGCTCGGTTGTGCAGGTGTCCTTGTCACCGATTGCATCATTATTTTAGTTTTACCCTCGTTAATACGTAATCCAACTTCCTTTGCAGCGGTATCGAGCGTATGCAGAAGTTCTTCTGCGTCAGCCAATCTTCGGGACATGATGTTGATGTCGTCGGCGTACGCTGCTAATTGTGTCGACTTGATGAGCAGCGTCTTGCTGTTGTCCATATTCATGGCCCGAATAACGTATTCCAGTGCTAGGTTGAAGAGCGTCGGTGCCAGTCCATCGCCCTGTTTCAAACCAGTGCGTGTTTCAAATAGATCAGTAAGTCTATTCTGGATCCTGACTTGTGAGACGGAGTTGGTCATCGTCATCTTTGTCAGTCGCACTAATTTTGCTGGTATACCAAATTGCAGCATGATGTTGTACAGTACTCCACGATCGATACTGTCGTATGCCTGCTTGAAGTCGACAAAGATTTGGTATACGTTTACGTTGTATTCCCAGCACCTCTGGAGTATCAGTTTGACTGAGAAGAGCTGATCGGTTGTGGAGCGACCAGGTCTGAAACCGCTTTGATATTCGCCAATGACTCGTTCTGCGTACGGTTTTATTCTATTTTCCAGAATTTTCGTCAAAATTTTATAGGACGTACAAACTAGTGAGATGCCCCTGTAATTCTCACACCGCAATTTATCTCCCTTTTTATGGATTGGACAGATGATGCTTCTGCGCCAATCGTCTGGGATCTCCTCGTTCTCCCATACTCGCAGGAGTAATTGATGTATGGCATCAACTAGACTCGTTCCACCGAATCTTAGCAGTTCAGCTGGGATCTCGTCAGCGCCCGGCGCTTTATTTCGTTTTAGTGACCGCAACGCGAGATCAACTTCCTCTACTGTCGGGGGTTGAATGGGTGGGCCTAGATCAACAATATCATCGAGAGCTTCCTGTGTGGGGATGTTAGATGGTCGGTTTAGAAGCTCTTCAAAATAAGAGGCCCATCGTTTGTTAATACCATCGGTGTCGCTGATGATGTTACCATCCTTGTCCTTACAAAGGCTAGTCCTGGGTTGGTAGCCGTTCTTAATTGTATTTACTAGTTTGTACGCTTGTCTGGTGTTCCTATTAGCTAAGTTTTCGTTTATGTTCAGCAACTGCTCGTCAAAGTATTTACGTTTCTTACGTCTAATTATTCTATTCGATATTCGCCGTAGCTCGTCATATTTTTCTCTTCTGGCTCTGGTTCCTCGTTGAATCCATTGTCTGTAGGCCTCGTTTTTCGCGTCAAGTGAATTTTTGCATTCTTCGTCGAACCAGTCATTTCGCGCTCGCCGGGCTTTATATCCCACGACCTTCTCTGCGACATCCTTGATGGTACCCTTGAGTTCTTCCCAGAACCCATGGACGCCTGTGTTGCTGATGTTGTGTAGCATAGATGATAGTTTTTCCTCAAGGGCGGTAGTATACGCCACCGCTGTAGCATCACTCAAGAGCTTATCAACCGCAAAGATTTTGGGAGGGCTGATTCTTGACTGGTGCACTGAGGAAATTCTACATCTGTAGGTCGTCTTCACCAAGTGATGATCTGAGTCGCAGTTTGCTCCTCGATAGGAGCGGACATCCATGACACTAGACGCCCATCTCCTGCAAATGAGGACGTGGTCAATTTGGTTGACGGTATGTGCGTCTGGAGACTTCCAGGTCTGCTTGTGAATGCGTCGATGCGGGAAACACGTAGAGCTTACGACTAGATTCCTGCTGCAGGCGAAGTCGATAAGTCGCTGGCCGTTATCGTTACATTCTTCATGGAGGCTGTGGCCTCCAGAGGTCTCCCGATGCCAACTTTCATTCCCGACTTTCGCGTTAAAGTCTCCCAGCAGCAATTTGACGTCGTTTGTTGGAAGTGAGTCGAAGAGAGTTTCAAGGCGGGCGTAGAACTCGTCTTTTACTGCGTCTTCTTTAACTTCAGTGGGGGCATGCACATTGATGAGCCAGAGATTGAAGAATCGAGTCTTGATGCGAATCGCACACAGCCGTTCATTTATGGGTTTGAAGTCAGTAATATGCGGTTTGAGGTGATTGTCCACTATAAATGCTACTCCAAACTCCTTGCGGCCCGATGGTTTGCCACTTGTAAAAATTGTGTGCGACTTCTTGTCATTAATCTCGCTGCCAAGCCAATTTGTTTCCTGGACTGCAGTAATGCTCAGTTTGTACTTTTCGACCTGTCGAAGGAGGGCCTTCTCGGCCCCCGGTTTGTTCAGGGAGCGTACATTCCAGGATCCGAAAGAATAATCCTTTATTCGTTTGCGTGGTCGTCGTTGTTGATCCGTCCAATCCGAGGCTTTTGTTCCAGGTTTCTTGACATGGAGTGGTTTTTACAAGGACGAGTTGTCAGCACGTCGCTTAACCCCATTCGGGGGATGGCCTCGGAGATAGCTGCTTCAGATGGTTTAATAAACGTGCTGGAGCCCACACAACTATGTAGCAGGTCCAACTACGCAAGTCATTCCATCCTACTAGACCTGAGACGCTTAGGTGTTTGTCAGCCATTCAGGCTACAGCTATCTGCCTTTTCCAAACTGTCTTATCGCTAAGACATTGGCCCTCAGCGAATTGATACACTGCCGTTACCAGGGGGCGCCCACGCGGAGGACTATGGAAAAGGTCTTTGCCCCCCCCCCCAACCCACTAACCTGTCGTATATCAACTTACCAGTTGTTGTGTCTAGATCGCAAATTTGGTCACGGGCCATCCATAGTTCTTCAATAAGCGCAACGGTGGCCTGTTTATCGGCGAATAATCCGCACACAGTGGCCGACGCTCCTATTTCGTGGTGCAGGTTCGCCTGAAGCACCTTAATGACGCTAATGGTCCTGCGAAGACAGCGAGCGTGGGACGAGGCATTTTTGCTTGCTCTGTCGAGAACCGTTGGTTCCGTCCCCTTTCGTTGACGCTCCCTTCGGTGAGAGCTGCTGAAGCTCCTCGGGCTATTAGCAGCACGAGGACCAAACGGGTTAATGCTCCGTCTCGACGGTGCGCCTTGAGGGAAATTGACCGCGGGCGGCACAGATTTGGCTGCGCGTTGAGTGCTAGATGCGCTGCTGGTCGATGGTGTATTAGCATCTATGGTGAATGTGGAGTTGCTGTCGGCGTGACGTGCGTGAAGCGGTAGGCAATTTTACCATTGCGCTCCATCAACCGCTCCATCGAGATGTTGTGCACTACCAGGACCAGGTGTAGGGAGACCTCATTTAGCCCCCAATTTATGACCCTCCAATTTTCAATTGGAAGACGATTTTGAGCTCCAGTTGATCCAATGACTCTTTCATTGGAGAACGTAGAGCTGCGGGGAGAATAGCCACGTATAACGTGGTGTGGACGAGGGAAGTCCTTTTCCTCCACAAGTGAAATGGGGAACAGGAGCCAACCTGTACATGGAACACAGGCCTCAAAATCAATGTCCTGATCATCGAGCCTGTTCTCGATCGTGACGTCGAAAATAGCCTCCAGTACCAGAGTCACTTGCTCGGTTGTAAGGGAGGTAGCGTTTGAATTAATTTAGCAGAACCGCAGCTTAACATCTGCTGTTACATAACTATACAACGGCTTACCGGAATCTTCGCGAGTCCTGCATTTTTTCACCATGTTAGCCTGTGGTGATTGTTCTTCAGAGCGTATCCACTTCACCGACATCTTAGGCTCTGAACGTATCTCCCGGGCCTATTCCCTAGAGTGGCCTTCAGCCATAGCCCTTTTATATTTGCACCTTCGCGTCGTCGTTAATTTAGTATAGCCGCTACTTGGTTTCAATCCAATGCGGCTGACTTCTTCGCCTACGACCGATAATCTGGATTTCTCTGAATACGAGTCGCCGGGATCAGAATCCATGTCAGATTCAGAACGTAAGGGTTCCGAGTCATCAGGACTAAAGAAGACCAATAGCGACTCAGAGGGACTGTATCGCTTAACGGCCGGTCCATCGACAGTCTCAACAACTGGCCTGGAGGTTCCGCCGGGCAATACGCTAGTAGGCAGCTCAGAGGAAACTGTATTTGATGCATTAGGAGCTGCATCACACTCAAGTTTATTTAGTTTTACGTTATCCAAATAGAATCCCACGAGTATCCGGGAAGGGCAGTCGCCGACGACTTCACCCGATCTCCCATCAGATGTCTGGTTTAAAACTGGAGGTCGACGGGTATCCAGAGGTTGCATACTATTGGCCAAGCACCCTCTTGGGTATGTTTATAAGGGTCGCTCCCTGTCCGACCAAGATTAGTCAGCGCTGATGGCAAAGACAAGACTTTATCAACAGCCAGGTCGGTGGGGACGGCCTTACACTCTCTGGTAGGTTACATTGAGAGGTCTCTCGACTGTAGAGAATTTACCTTGGTTGCCTTCCTGGACATCGAGGGCGCTTTCAATCATGTTGCACCTGATGCTTTAATCAATTCTCTCATCGGTCTGAATGTAGATGGATCGCTCTGTAGGCTTATAGACCAACTACTAACAACTGGGGTCATTCGTACTCGCCTGGGTGCAGCATCTGAGCGCAAGAGTGTTAATAGGGGAACTCCTCAGGGTGGCGTACTATCCCCCCCTTCTTTGGAATCTGGCGGTTAACAAACTGCTTTTGGACCTGGAGGGTGTGGAATGTAAAGTTATCTCGTATGCGGACGATATTGCCATCGCAATCTCTGGGAAGTTCCCTTCGGTGCTCAGTGATATTATGCAGAATGCCCTCTCAATTCTGACGAAGTGGGCTAGGCAAGCTGGGGTTGGTGTTAATCCGGAGAAAACAGAACTGGTTCTATTTACAAGGAAACCCAGGCCACCAATATTCGATCCACCATTGCTGAACGGAATGAGACTTTAAATTGGAATTGTTTGTGACACTTGGTTTCATTCTGCACACCAACTTAGTGTGCGTCTGTAGCTTAGCTCGGTAACGCACCGGGCATTTTTTGCTACTCGAAACACGGTCTCTGCGGTTCGCGCCCCGCAACGGGACCAACTATTTTTTTTTTATTCTCAAATTCCCTCTGAATTAATTTCTCCGAGCTTAGTGGTTTCGTATGGATAGTAGCACTCATCAGGTCTTGCATCTTTGCAGCTATCCATGTGCAAGACGACCACGAAAGTGTGAGAATTCTGTTTGTATAGGCCGTGAAGGCGTGATTTTACTTGAAAACTCGACCGTGGAGGTCTAGATGGTGTGAAGCACTTATATTAACTCACTAGAGGGGTGGAGAGAGGGTGAGAAGTGGAGATATTTGTTCCCTGGCAATTTTACTTTATGTATTAATGTTCTTGCAAATGTACAAGTGCGAATCATTTTCAATTTAAATTGGAATTGTTTGTGACAAGTGCTTCACACCATCTAGACCTCCACGGTCGAGTTTTCAAGTAAAATCACGCCTTCACGGCCTATACAAACAGAATTCTCACACTTTCGTGGTCGTCTTGCACATGGATAGCTGCAAAGATGCAAGACCTGATGAGTGCTACTATCCATACGAAACCACTAAGCTCGGAGAAATTAATTCAGAGGGAATTTGAGAATAAAAAAAAATAGTTGGTCCCGTTGCGGGGCGCGAACCGCAGAGACCGTGTTTCGAGTAGCAAAAAATGCCCGGTGCGTTACCGAGCTAAGCTACGGACGCACACTAAGTTGGTGTGCAGAATGAAACCAAGTGTCACAAACAATTCCAATTTAAATTGAAAATGATTCGCACTTGTACATTTGCAAGAACATTAATACATAAAGTAAAATTGCCAGGGAACAAATATCTCCACTTCTCACCCTCTCTCCACCCCTCTAGTGAGTTAATATAAGTGCTTCACACCATCTAGACCTCCACGGTCGAGTTTTCAAGTAAAATCACGCCTTCACGGCCTATACAAACAGAATTCTCACACTTTCGTGGTCGTCTTGCACATGGATAGCTGCAAAGATGCAAGACCTGATGAGTGCTACTATCCATACGAAACCACTAAGCTCGGAGAAATTAATTCAGAGGGAATTTGAGAATAAAAAAAAAATAGTTGGTCCCGTTGCGGGGCGCGAACCGCAGAGACCGTGTTTCGAGTAGCAAAAAATGCCCGGTGCGTTACCGAGCTAAGCTACAGACGCACACTAAGTTGGTGTGCAGAATGAAACCAAGTGTCACAAACAATTCCAATTTAAATTGAAAATGATTCGCACTTGTACATTTGCAAGAACATTAATACATAAAGGAATGAGACTTATTCTCTCTGAAAAAGCCAAGTTTCTGGTCGTCATCCTGGACAGGAAGCTGGGGTGGAAACCCAATATCCAGGAGCGAGTAGCTAAGGCGACTGTTGCGCTGTACTCGTGTAAGAAGGCCATAGGTAGGAAGTGGGGCCTGAAACCGAAGATTGTTTTCTGGCTCTATGTCTCAGTCCTGCGGCCTATACTTCTGCATGGTATTATTGTCTGGTGGACTGCCCTCAATTTTGCGGTTTACCGAAGTATGCTGGAGAAATTCCAAAGAATGGTGAGCATCACCATCACGGGGGCTTTTAGAACTACGCCAACAGCTGCTCTTGATGTCCTGCTCAATTTGCTCCCCCTAGATATTTTTGCTAAGCAGGTGGCCTTGAACGTAGCCATTCGTCTTCGGGAAACTGGACAGTTGACTGTGGCAGCCATGGGACACTCGTCTGTTCTTAGCAGCTTGGATTTTCCTGCGGTGACGGATTACACTCTTCCCAAGTATCTGTTCGGTAAGAATTTTGTAAGCCAAATCCCCTCACGGGACGAGTGGGAAGCCAACACTTTCCAGGAGTCTAATGCTGTAAGTTTATACACTGATGGTTCTAAAACGGATAAAAGAGTGGGAGTGTACTCGGACAAGTTGAATTTAAACTTGTCACTACATCTCCCTGACTTTTGCAGCGTTCTTCAGGCAGAGATTGCGGCTATTTGGGAGGTTCTCATTTGGCTCGGGCTCGGTAATGTCATAGCTGCTAAGGATATTATCATTTTTACAGATAGTCAGCCAGCGATTAAGTCCCTTGAATCTGTGATTACAAACTCAAAGATTGTTGCCGCATGCCGCACATGTCTCCTGGAGATGGGAAATTTTTTTAACATCTCCCTTTGTTGGATTCCGGCCCATAGTGGCTTCGACGGAAACTGCAAAGCGGATGAACTAGCTAGAAGAGGCTCTATTGGGGGGACCGGGTTTAGTCACTGCCATCTCGGGTGGTCTTTATAAGCCTGTAAATTGTTGATAAACAATGTCGCGTTGAGTGCTGCCAACACGAGGTGGAGTAATGGTAGCACTTGTACTGTTACTAGGCAACTTTGGCCTAGGATCGATCCCAAACGCTCTGAGGAGCTGCTGGCGTTGAATAGACGTAATCTACAGACTCTTGTGGGGGTGATTACAGGGCACTGCCTGACGGCGAACATGCTAGGAGATTGGGGCTTCCACACAATGACCTCTGTAGGAGTTGCGAGGATGAGGATGAGGAGGAGACTACCTTTCATCTGTTAAGTGGGTGTCATGCCCTGGCTAGAAGAAGAAGGATTACGTTGAGGTCTTTCTATTTTGGCGAACTGGACGACCTTAAGGATGTTAGCATCAGCCGGCTCCAGCGCTTTATCAACAGCTCAGGCTGGTTCAATGAATAGGTAGGACTCGGGTTATGGAGTCGATGGTCTATGTGTGCTGTGGGTATCACGGCAGCCCCTTTAACCTAACCTAACCTTACCAACAGCCTGCTTTCACTCGTCACCACGTGGATGTTAAGGTTGCACTTTCTATACCGTTACGAAAAATGCACCATGATGGTCGAAATGTTAGCCCTCACTCCTATCACACCTTGGGCTGACAGGCCAACAACACCGATATTTACGCCACTAGTTCCATTATACGGCGACGAAATCATTTCCTTGGTTCTTGTTAGTAATAAAAATATGATTTACAAAAATTTTATTAAATCTGCTTGCTGAATAACTTATTTTTTCATTCTTTATCCTCCTTTCTTTTCTTACAGGGTGCTCTATTCGAATCACCACACGAGGACGAGAATGATGTACAAACCATATCGCATAAATGCGAAGTTCTACCATTGGATGCCTACACGGGCAAATTTGGCCTCGATCCAAAGCAATATCAATCGATTTATGATAATAACGACACTTACTATTTGGCTGGCTACTATGATCCAACAGCACAAAGTCTTAAACTCCAACAACATATTCCAACGTTAGCAGATAATGACACATGGGCCTAATTCAAAGTCGCACGATAACTGATCGCGCGATCATATCGCTAGCACTAGAGTCCCAACGATATTTAATTGTTTTTTTTTTTTTTGTGATGCTAAAACTACAATACATTATTTGCTGTTAAATCAAAACAAGTTAGACACTGTTTTTGTCTTTTTTAATTTTATTTTAAATTTAGTTATTCCGTCAATTTTTATAGGTTAATTTGTTGTTTTCTCAAAATGTTGAGATTCATATATGCTTAGTTTTCGTTAATTCACAAAAATGAAAAATAAAATAAAAACCAGAGAAACAAACACGACTTAAAAATAAAATAAAGAAGAACATAACTAGACTGTAAACAGTGATCATTGAAATGTATAGTGT
The DNA here is from genome assembly GCA_964017055.1 of Chloromyia formosa. Taxonomy (NCBI): domain Eukaryota; kingdom Metazoa; phylum Arthropoda; class Insecta; order Diptera; family Stratiomyidae; genus Chloromyia; species Chloromyia formosa. Next base: position 15,446,009 of record OZ024817.1, read on the forward strand.
GATAGAAAACAAAAGAATTTTTTTAAGGATGTCGATAAAGCAACCGATGTATACTAAACAAGTAAGAACTAAAAATTTATTAAAATGCTATTTTACAAAAGAAAAAAAGTAATACATAATAATCATTGACCCCGTGAAGAAATGTGAAATCAACTACAGGACGAATGTAATGTGAAAAGTGATTGTTGACAATATTATTCTATTCATTGTTTATTTTTTGCAACTCTCATTTGCAATCGCAATTTTTTCGATTTGCTAATGTCTATTCAATAATCTCGTGAATGTGAGATCTTTATTCGGTACTAAGCGGAAATGTTGCCTAGTCCGAATCGAAGTTTCGCTTTTAACAAATGTGTGGATCGTGCATGTGCGAGAGGGCATGTTGCTATATTGCATTAGAAACGCCGGTCGTATTTCTTCTATTTGCTTTGAACAATTGAATAGTTGTGTAATTACATTTTATAATATAATGTACTTGAATGCATGTTTAGTTGATAAGTCAGCTGTAAAATAGTGTAAATAATTAAAAAACTAGGATAAACAAATATATAAATACGCATATTGAATATTGACTTGAAGATGTGAAAATATTTTACTAAACACAGTGAAATTCATCCAGTTGCTTTTTAGGTTTTAAGAATTGAAAACAAAAAATTGGAAAAAAGGAAAAAAAACTTACAAGAACAGTGAAAATGAAACAATTCCATTGCTAAACCATAAAACACTACTTAAAACTCGTTAAGACTTAAAGGAATGTGAATGGAAAATACAAAACACTAATCAATTTAGCTTCTAGTTTTAGTCGGCGGGAATGTAGATGATATAAATCAAATTTAACTAAAATCCCAATAATGTAAAAAAGATGAAAAGATGTATAGAAATGACAAAGTGAACCCAAAACTACTACCGCTACTACTACTAATTATTAGTCTGTATGGAGATCACAGTAAAATTATCAAAAATTTATTCATAGTGTTAATTTGTCATCAATTATTTATTGATGAGAATCTTTTTTGAGATATCTTTCCTTGTACTATACGAGTATATATACACACACGCATACAGACACAAAAGAAGTAATAATCAAAATGTGACGTGAATTATTCAACAACTATTGTATCAGACAGTGTGAAGAACCTGTTGTAAGTTGAAATCTTATTTATCGCTTATGTAGATTTACAATGAAAGTAATGATAACATACACGCAAGAAAAAAAGTTAAAATTAACAAGAAAAACTGAAATAACACAGAGAAAATATATTTTTTCACGAAAAGAAGTCAATAAAACAGAAATATATATATTATAGAATTTATGAATTTAGTGTAAACATGAAAGGAACTATTAAAACTAAAAATCAACTATGAGAAAGTAAGAGGATGTCGTGAAAATTTCAAGGTATATGTATATACACTTATATTAGAGTAAGTTTTCGATTGTAAGGTTAATATTCAATATTATCAATATTATAATTATCATTAATAAACATAAGAAATTATGAATTGAAATGGCTTTTATCGTATCGTTACGGTGTAACAGTAAATTAAAAAACTGTGAAAATGAAGAGTACAATCGTATTTTAAAAAGAACAATTTTTGGATTCAATTGATTTCATGTTAGTCGCGTCATCACGTACTTATAGGAACTGATCTAAGGCAAATTGTGGTAGTTTTGATTTCCTTTTTGATGTATGTTTGCTAATTGCCGTGACCCCTCCAGGGGCATGAGCGCGTCAACATCTCTAGCATTTCTATGCCTTGTTGACGTGTCGATAGCATCTTCTTTTCTGAGGTGCAGTTGCTAGCATGCACTTTTTTATGTATAGAGTGCTGATTACGCATCTGAAGTTTGTCACCAACAGTTTTTTTGTGGAATTTGAGTTATAGCCAAAAAACAACAAAACATTTTTTTTTGGTTTTTTAAGTGTTAGGCCGTATGAATAAAAATTAAATGCTCAAAGTATTTACCCACTTAGCTCACATTTGATCATTTTTCAGTAAATATTGACATTGGTATGATAAAGCTTTTACAAAATGGCACTTCTGAGTTTTTAGTTTTCGAACATGAGATTTGGTATGAATAAAAAGAGCATTACTGAGTATTTACTTGGAAAGTACTGAGTCTGGTCCATCGTGGCGCAACAGCCAGCCGTCGACGTCGGGCCCTGGCCGCCTGGATCATTGTCCTCCAATTATCTCGGCCAAGTGACCGTGTCCTCCAATTTTAGACGCCCAACAGTTGTTCGGCGTTCTCATCTACTGAGTCTTTCCAACGAGCTCTCGGTCTACGTCGCAACCTTGCTCCGTCGATGCGTCATCCATTCAATGTTTTCTTAGGTTAGCGGTCATCGTCCATTCGTTGGATATATGACCTGCCCATTGTAGAAGTTGTAGTTTGACGATTTTCGAAACTTCCGGCTCAGTTCGTACAGCTTATGGGTGTACCGGATGCACCATCCATTACGGTCGTAAACTGCTCCGAAAATTTGCGGAAGGACCTTTCATTCAAATGTGTTTATCATGTTTCCGGAGGCTTGAGTAAGGGTCCAGGTTTCGCAGCCATAGCATAGCACAGGTCGTATGATGGTTTTGTATATGCGGAGCTTAGTATTTCTGTGCACATGTGTAATGAACCATATTCTGGTCTGGTTGTGCTGCTTCCAAAGGCAGATCGATGGCAGCACCTGATGAGTAATAATCTGTCGGTGGTACGAAACCAGTGGCCGAAGATCACATTAGACATTGACCCCGATGCAAGCCCCATTTTTACCTCCTCTGTTTGTGTTGTCTTCCCCAGGCCTATGAATTTTCATTAATACGTAAAGGACAGGAGCAACGAGCGGCGAAAACCCCGCCTACGTCTCCTAGGCTGAGCTACAGCAAGCATAGGCCGCTGCTTAGCTTGTTGAGGGGCCTATTTCTTCGCCAGATGGCACGTCCCGATCTTCACGGTCATTATGCTATCCTAGGCTCCGTCCCCACGGGCATCTTCGGATGCCCACCAAACCGTCCATTACGCATGCTTCGATTTCATTATTGCAAGCTCCGCGAAGAAACTCTTAGGCCCTAACCAGATTGAACGCAGAAAGCAGCAGCAGCGGCAGAAGCAACAACAACACCAGGTAGATCTGTCATCGCCGCTGTGTCACCGCGACAGATCTACCTGTTGTTGTTGCTTCTGCCGCTGCTGCTGCATTCTGCGTTCAATCTGGTTAGGGCCTTATTGCTAGCTGTATCCGTCGCTTTGACAGGTTGACAGGTGATAGGTTATAAGAAGTCATCGACTATTTCGATGCTGAGGTCCCCGACGTTGATGTTCGGTTCTTCTGGTGTCTTTGTTCTTGATTGCGTATTACTTTTGTTTAGTCCTAGGGCCCTATCATGTAATTCGATTCAAAACGAATTGCTTTCGAAAGGACGCAAATGGTACCATGCATCTCGAAAATGAATTATATTCGTGAGGTTTTTGTGTACGGACTTGTGTCTTTCAACAAAAATTGTCTCATGGGAACGCAGGTAGATAGGGTGCCCCAAATGTGCATTCAAAAACAGCCCAGCGCATCCTATCTTAGGGAAACTCATCAATTTTGACACTTTCCTATTATTGAAACTTTAAATTAATCCCCCAATTAAACCCCAGCAATTATGACATCATATAATATAATATTTGAATTTAAAAAAAGTAAGGAAAAATAATTACGAAGAATTAAATGGACTTCTAAGTACCCGGACCATTTTTGCCTAATTTATGGTCATAGCTAATAATTTTGTAGGTATTATTAATGTGAAGCCACGTCCGAAGCGTATATACCCCAGACTTGTACAGACCTAGTGGTGATACCAAAAGTCCCAATTGGCAACGACCATATGCATTAAAAGTGGGTCTCTTATATGGCCAGTTCATACGGGAGGTTGGCACTCATTCAGTGGGATCTTGACCATTCTCAAAATCAATTAACTAACCCATTTTACAAATATTTATCCAATTTTTCAAGTCGCTAGCTTCATTCTATCGAAAATTAACGCTTATTTGAAGTTTCACTTGTAGGGGAGGTGGGGGTTCCTTGAGTCGGATCTTGCCCAGCATTTCCATCAACCAATCAGATCCCCCTACAAACATTTAAACAAAATTTCAAGTCTCTAGCTTCATTCTATCGAAAGTTATCGCTTATTTGAAGTTTCTTTTGTAGGGGAAGTAGGGGTTTCGATGGTCGGATTTTACGTATTTTCAATATTAGTCAACCGGATCATACTACAAACATTTGACCAAAACTTCAAGTCGCTAGCTTCATTTTGTTGTAAGTTATCGCTTATTCAAGTTTCATTTCTAGGGGAGATAGGGGTTCCTTAGGTCGGATCTTACCCATCTTTAATGCCAACTAACCCAATCTCACTTTCAACATTTTACCAAAATTTCAAGTTGCTGGCTTCATTCTATCAAAAGTTATCGCTTATTTGAAGTTTCATTTGTAGGGGAGGTAGGGGTTCCTTGAGTCGGATCTTGCCCATTTTCAATACCAACAAAGTAGGTCTTATTAGCAACATTCTTTCAAATTTTCAACTTGCTAGTATCATTTTTTCGAAAGTTATCGTAATTAAAGGAATATTTAATTTTTGGAAATTTGTAGGGGAGGTAGGCGTTCCTTTGATCTGATTATGCGCAACTTACATAATCTTAAGCAGCTTCTCACTTCAAGGTTACACGCCAAAAATCAGGTGTCTACATCAATTGGTTCAGGAGTTATAGACAAAAAACCTGAAAAGTAGGGTAGTACGGGGTTCTTTGTAAGAAAATTACCGTTAGTTTTCAACTTATCAGTTTTATTTTCCCAGGAGAGTATGAGATTACCCTCATGAGTAATCTACCAAAGCTAGAGCTTTTCATGTTTCTTTAATCGGGAGTTATAGATACATTTATGTATTTTACATATGTAGGGGAGGTAGGCGTTCTCTTGGCCTGATCATGCCCATTTTCAATACCATCCAACTAGATCACATTCCATTCCATTCCATTCCAACATTTGACCAAAATTTCAAGGCTCCAGCTTCATTTTATCGAAAGTTATCGTGCGAACGGACAGACAGACGGACAGACAGACAGACAGACAGACGGACAGACAGACAGGCAGACATGGCTAAATCGAATCAGGAGGTGACCCTGATCATTTATATATATACATTGCTATACCTCCGGAGCCTCCTTTAAGGTGTTACATATTTCCGTCGTGACAAAAACAATATACCCTATACTATAAGTCTAAGGTATAAAAATGAATGGTAGAAATCATAAATTGTCAAAAATTCAGCACGAAACTTATTTTTCGAACTTATCATATCTGTGTTAATGAACCAATGTGATTTTTGTTTAAAAAATTATGACATACATACATACATAAATCGTCATAATAGGCTATTTTATATGTCAATTTGTATAAAGCTGCGTTTCCACCGAGCGAGCGAACACAGGCGAACGAACGAATTTTGTTTGTTCGGCTGGTGGAAACAGTAGACGAACGAATCCTTGTTCGTTCGCCCGTGTTCTGAGCGGCGACCGCGCGAATCTTCGTTCGCCGTGTTCAGTTGGTGGAAACAGCTAAGCGTCCAAACAAATGAACATTTGTTTGTTCGCTCGCCATTCTCAAGTGACCGGGCCAGGTCGATCTTTTGTTCGTTCGTTGGTTTGTTTGTACTTAATTGTTAATTTTATTTCTTCAATGGAGTGGAATAACGAAAAAGTGCTGGAGTTCATCGAACTATACCGCGACAAGCCGTGTCTGTGGGATCCCCAAGTTCTTGATTTTAAAAATAGAAATAAGAACCAGGACGAAGCTTCGCTTCGGCCCGGAGTCCGAAGCGTATATACCCTAGACTTGTACAGACCTAGTGGTGATACCGAAAGTACCAATTGGCAACGACCATTTGCATTAAAAGTGAGTTTCCTATACGGCCAGTTTATAGGAGAGGTTGGCACCCATTCAGGAGGACCTTGACCATTCTCAAACTCAATGAACTAACACATTCTACAAATATTTGTCGAATTTTTCAAGTCGCTAGCTTTATTCTATAGAAAGTTATTGCTTATTTGAAGCTTCACTTGTAGGGGAGGTAGGGGTTCCTTGGGTCGGATCTTGCCCATCATTATCACACATCACTAATTAGATCACCCTACAAACATTTAAAAAAAAATTCAAGTCTCTAGCTTCACCCTATCGAAAGTTATCGCTTATTTGAAGTTCATTTATAGGGGAAGTAGGGGTTTCGTTAGTCGAATTTTACGTATTTTCAATATCAGCCAACTGGATCCCGCTGCAAACATTTGGCCAAAATTTCAAGTCGCTAGCTTTATTTTGTCGTTAGTTATCGCTTATTTTAAGTTTCATTTCTAGGGGAGGTAGGGGTTCCTTGGGTCGGATCTTACACATTTTCAATAACAACTAACTAGATCTTACTACCAACATTCTGCCAAATTTTCAACTCGCTAGTGTCATTCTATCGAAAGTTATCGTAATTAAAATAATATTTAATTTTTGGAATTTTGTAGGGGAGGTAGGCGTTCCTTTGATCTGATTATGCCCAACTTACTAAAACTCAAGCAGCTTCTTTCCTCAGGGTTACATGCCAAAAATCAGGTGTCTACGTCAATTGGTTCAAGAGTTATAGACAAAAAAACCAGAAAAGTAGGGTAGTACGGGGCTCTTTGTAAGAAAATTACCGTTAGTTTTCAACTGATCGATTTTCTTTTCCCAGGAGAGTATAAGAATACCCTCACTAGTAATATACCAAAGCTAGAGCTTTTCATGATTTTTTAATCGGGAGTTATAGATACATTTAAATATTTTACATATGTAGGGGAGGTAGGCGTTCTCTTGGCCAGATTATGCCCAATTTCAATACCATCCAACTAGATCATACTACCAACATTTGACCAAAATTTCATGGCCCTAGCTTCATTCTATCGAAAGTTATCGTGCGAACGGACAGACAGACGGACAGACAGACAGACAGACAGACAGACAGACAGACGGACAGACAGACAGACAGACAGACAGACATGGCTAAATCGAATCAGGAGGTGACCCTGATCATTTATATATATACATTGCTATACCTCCGGAGCCTCCTTTAAGGTGTTACATATTTCCGTCGTGACAAAAACAATATACCCTATACTAAAAGTCTAGGGTATAAAAATGATGCATGGGGTAATATAGCTTCAGTGATAGGTGGTGAAGGTGAAAAAGCACCCACTAAATCCTCGTCCATCGTCAAGATTGAAAACGCGGTGCCATGAAATCTACTCAAACACGCGAATGAAAAAATGCACCGTTTCCATCGTGCGAACAAATGATGTTCAGCGTGACCATATCTTCGTTCGGAGCATAGCTAGAGCAAACATTCGTACGGCTGGTGGAAACGATTTAATTACTGTTTTCCACAGCTAACCGAATGCACGATCATTCGTTTGTTCGGTCATGTTTGTTCGTTTGCTCGATGGAAACGCAGCTTAAGAAAAATGTTAGATTCACGTGTACAAAATTGCTGCTAACAATGGCCTCGTTTATGCCGCGGAACTATCTTCGAGGATTAACTAATTTGGGCTAGCTTACGACGACATAAACATGCCGCATTAGCTAGTTTTGGTACCAATTTTAGCTCAACTTGCTATGCAGAACTGGACTGAAAAATTGGGACTAGATGGTGTTGCTGTCTTCGCTAATGGTGTTGTTGATGAAAATTCCATTTCATTTGTTATATAAATACCTCATCCTTTCCTGAAACTCTGCATTCATTTCATCCTTTGATTGTAGCGGTATAAACGCGTTTTTATTAGAAGGCTACTGGTTCTTGACATTTTCTAAGCCAAAGTCACCGAAGTCACAAACCAACAGCTGACATCTTTCATGTTTAGTACATCTCCGTATGGGCGGTATAAACACACCACGAACACGTACTAGCACTAAAACGATTTATTGTAGTTAAATCGCCTTTTAGTTCCACGGTATAAATGGGGCCATTGGCTGCGTTTCTGTTTTGGACCGTGTCGGCACCGTATCGACACTGTTTCATAGATACTTTGCGGAAACGCTACGATTTCAGACACCGATACCAGAATCTTTGAGAAGGGGAAGAGTATCACGAATTTTTTCCGATCCGATTACCCCTTCAGGGGTTCCTAGAGTTTTGACAGTTCGCTCTTGACAAGTTCAGTCACTCCATTCGTAAACAACTCTTTGTTGGCGTCAAAGTGCGTATAGTGATCGGAGAGTCTGTCCTTCTTCGTCACTTCGTTCGGAATTTTTTTTTAAGTGTAAATCCCATATTAATTGGCGTATGTTTGTGCGAAATATATTCATGGCGGCAAGGAAATCGTGTCGTTCACCGGAGAAATCACGAATCGGAGAAGGGCGCACAATCAACATTTTGCTGTTTTATTTTATTTTTCTCAAGTTTTCATCTACATATTATATTAATTTTATTTAAAATTCAAAAAAGAATATATTTTTGTGTTAACAACACATGCATATTACCAATTTTTAAATGGCCAATGGCTGCGTTTCCGTTTTGGAACGTGTCGACACTGTTTCATAGATACTTTGCGGAAACGTTACGATTTCAGACACCGATACCAGAATCTTTGAGAAGGGGAAGAGTATCACGAATTTTTTCCGATCCGATTACCCCTTCAGGGGTTCCTAGAGTTTTGACAGTTCGCTCTTGACAAGTTCAGTCACTCCATTCGTAAACAACTCTTTGTTGGCGTCAAAGTGCGTATAGTGATCGGAGAGTCTGTCCTTCTTCGTCACTTCGTTCGGAATTTTTTTTTAAGTGTAAATCCCATATTAATTGGCGTATGTTTGTGCGAAATATATTCATGGCGGCAAGGAAATCGTGTCGTTCACCGGAGAAATCACGAATCGGAGAAGGGCGCACAATCAACATTTTGCTGTTTTATTTTATTTTTCTCAAGTTTTCATCTACATATTATATTAATTTTATTTAAAATTCAAAAAAGAATATATTTTTGTGTTAACAACACATGCATATTACCAATTTTTAAATGGCCAATGGCTGCGTTTCCGTTTTGGAACGTGTCGACACTGTTTCATAGATACTTTGCGGAAACGTTACGATTTCAGACACCGATACCAGAATCTTTGAGAAGGGGAAGAGTATCACGAATTTTTTCCGATCCGATTACCCCTTCAGGGATTCCTAGAGTTTTGACAGTTCGCTCTTGACAAGTTCAGTCACTCCATTCGTAAACAACTCTTCGTTGGCGTCAAAGTGCGTATAGTGATCGGAGAGTCTGTCCTCGCTCGTCACTTTGTTTGGAAATTGTGTTTAAAAGTGTAAATATCCCTTATTAATTGGCGTATGTTTGTGTGAAATATATTCATGGCGGCACGGGAATCGTGTCGTTCACCGGAGAAATCACGAATCGGAGAAGGGGCAATGGATAAGTAGCGGAATCACGATATTTTCGGGAACGCACTCAATGCATATTGCAGATATTGGCAGCTGATTCAGGTCGCCTTTTTTCGGAATCTTAATAATGATGCCCTTCTTCCACTCTTTTGGGAGAGTTTCGGTTTCGCAACACTCTTGAATCGGGGGGAGAAGAATATCCGCAGTAGCATTGGTATCCGCTTAACAACGTTCCACCAGAATTTCATCTATCCCCGGGGCTTTACCCGCATCCATCGATTTAATAGCCGCAGTTACTTCCAGCTTAGATGGTGGGCTGATATCAACTCTGGCTATTTGCGAAATATCTTCTGCTACTAATGAAGATGTCTTCGAAGGTCCAAAGGTGTTATTGAGGACAAAGAAGGACGACAATGAAGTGTTCTCCCCATCTCCGCAGTTGGTGTTGTTCGATGATTAGTAGAGAATTTTTATCTTTCACAGGATGTTCTGTTGCAAAATATTTGCTAGTTAATGGCTTGATAAGCTTAAAAAGGGTTCCACTCTCGCCGCGGTAAGGCGGCTATTACACTATAAAAGTTCTTTTACAAATATCGTTTGTAAAAGATATTTTCGAAGAACTTTTCTAGTGTAATAGCCGCCTAAGAAAAGATTTGCGACGTGAACGTTGCTTGTTTCAAGTGCTTTTCTTACATGCTTGCACACCTTCCCCCTTAGGCGGCTAATATCATTCATAAAAGTTCTTTTAAAATATCGTGAGTCAAAGATATTTGTAAAAGAACTTTTATAGTGTAATAGCCGCCTAAGCCCCTTCCTCTGCCTTCTCCGCTAATGCGTTGATATAATTTCGCTTGTTCCGTCGAAGCCACAGTTACCCAAAATCCAACATAAAAAAAGTGCTAAAGAACGCACGCATTTATTGAATTTTTTCCAAGATTTTCGACGAAGTCAGACCCGTTATCAGAATATTGGGTTTTCCAGAATAATTGGCTAGGACCAGCATATTATGACAATTCTGAAATGACACTCGCGCTGTCATATTCATACGATTTTTCGATAGTAGTCAGTTTTGAACTGGAAATTTGACAATTGATGGATGACTAGATGCGAGTGCAGTTCAGAACACAACAACGTGTTGCAATACTGCTTCGATACTGTTGCCACAGCATGTTGCGATTCCGCTGTGTGTTATGAACTTAGCCAATCTTTCATACTTTCAAAGAAAAAACTATTAAACTATATCAAAATACTGGCAGTATTAATTTCGATTAGAAAATCCTCATTTCAAAAATTAATTCCCACAGAATGTAATACAAACTTGTCAACGATACAACAACCCCAATTATTGTTTTAATTACAACTGAAATAAAAAATTAAACCAATTCTCATGTTCAATAATTATTACAGCTATTACAGATAAAGTCTGTTTTTTTTTTATAAATTGAACAAATTTTTGAGCCTCGATTCATAACACTCGTATTAATATTGAACCGATAGAATTGGTAGAAAGTTGCTAGAAATTACGTGAAATTGTTGACTTTTAACGACACGATAAGCAAAACTGTGAAAAATAAAATTTATGGGATAAATTTAAAGGACTGCTTTGAAATGTGAAAGGACTGCTTTTTCGATTAAATATTTAACTTAAAAAAGAAGCCACTAAGCTAAGCTATGAAAATGTTTTTACGTGTTTTGAATTTTTCGAATCTTTTACCATATATATCAGATGTAGATTAAAAATATAAATTTTAGAATATGTGCTATGAATTTGGAAATTTAAAGTACGTTTTGACATTTGTAATCAATTGTAAATAAAACTTTGACTAGTGTTAAAATAAAAGAAAATAATTTTAAGGAAAAAAAAGTACAACTCTCTGTTATGTCGAGATTATACTACAAATCGATTTGAAGTAGTAATTTGGATGAAACTAGTAGTAAAATGCATTTGGGAATTTCATCCCATAATAAATGAACAAAAATATTGTGAGTTGTTAAAATAACGGTTAAGGTTAAAACGTGAGTCAGCCTCTAACTCACAGCGGCCAAATCACTTGATCTGTTAAACGTGCCATACACACACCGATCGATCGGCCGATCCGTCGCCCGATATCGATATCGGCCGATGGATCGGCCTGTGTATGTGCTTATTGTTGACGATTTTTTTGACAGTTCCGTATAATTTTTGATCAACTGACATTTTGTGGCGATCCATCGGCCGATCGATCGGACGACGGATCGGATAATGTATGGCGGCTATTAGATTACTTGATCAGAAATGTCGGATTTGTATGTATCTTACAGATTAACATCAAGTGATCTGCCGAGACCCAGTGATTTGGCCGCTAGTGTGAGCTCATGATATCGCACGGGCTATAATTGAAACTAAAATGTTTACATTTTTGTCGGGCTTAAATTTTTAAGTATTTTATTAGTGTCACCATACACTGTCGAACTCGAACTCGAGCTCGAACATGGTCTATACAGGTTGAAACAAAGTCTCTTTGAATTTTAATGTTTGTGTCGCCGGGGTGGTAAACGTGTTTCAAATATTTCGTAGATGCATTGAGTTTTTGAAACACAAGAAGATCTTGTTGAAAAGGGATTTCAGGTAGTGTGGAATTTGAGGGTATCCGAAATGGAATATACACAGTAGTTGCGGGTGGTGTATGAGATAAGAATGTGTGGTTTATGATGCAAGGTTGTGTGAGGATTTATATTGATGCGTATATAGTTTTGGTTCTGATAATATTTTAATAGGCGGCAAATGATGTACTATATCATTATCAAGTTTCCGAATTGGTCGGAATGCGGTTAATACTCTTATATTATATAGAACTAGGGAAAGGCGCATATGATGGCAATGATTAAAAATGTACAGTGTGTTCGAAGGAGTTTTGTGCAACGATAGAGGGTAAGTGCATCGCATCGAAATGTTATAATGTATGACATTATATACATTATCATTAAAGAATGTATGTGGGATGGGATTTCTGGCATTACATGATGTGTGGAAATTTATTTGATTTTTATATACATAGCAAAAGTGCATAAGTATTAAGACAGAGAATATATTCTTTACTGATTGGTGCAAATCATACAATTATCTATTATCAAAGTCGTAATATGTTTGTCAACAATTTAGTATGTACGAGAATTATATTTTTTTTTTCACTATATAATTATTGAGTGTTTATATTGTTATTAAATTTCACGCAATTATCCTTTATGAGATATTAAAGATTACGGATTGAAATGCGTTTCAATGTCACCATTTACTTATTCAATTACCTGCAACAAAGTTTGCATCCTTACCTGTTGAGCATTCAGTTGGTACAAATTACAGGCAATACGTAAATTACCCGACTCCTAAAATATTAAATGACCTATTTTATGGACTACAATTAAGGGTAGAAATCAGTAAATGTTGACATTGAGACGCAATTCGATTAGTAAACATTCAACATTGGTTTTAAAAGATCATTAGTTTGCAAATTGTGTTTATTATGGACCACGTTGAACATGCCACATTATGAATGCACATGAATGACAGATATTGCGTGAACAGTTGATTTCCAATGAGGTATTGAAAATACCCTTGGATTTGGTGGGTTGAAACGAACACGATCCTTATAGTAGCCACACACGATCGAGCTCAGCCACGCCCAAACCATCAACGAAATCGTGTGTGGCCACCCTTAGTAATACAGAACCATTAGGGGTCATAAATTCTTCTACATTGCAACATTTATCACGATTTCTGCGTATAAATTAAGTGTAACAAAAAATATCCCTTCTTGAATGAGTTACCTTATCTCTTCTGGGGAATTGAATGGTCAATTGAATGCTCTACACGTAAGGACACAAAATCGTATTCCAGGTAAATGATCCATTAAATGTGGACACATGACACTGAAATGGATTCCGATGCATATATCTTACAATCGGTAATTGCGTTGCAAAATGAATAATAGAGAGCACGCAAAAGAACCTCTGGATTGTGACAAAACTACATTTAACCCCTTTCTATAATTAATACCATGCATAACACACACCTATACCTACTACGTATATCGAAATCCTACATCATATAACATTTACAAAATGCCAAACACCATACTCCAATTCACCATACATCACATGCTACATACGAGTATGTTAATGATAATGTGCATATATCGGACGCCATACTTTAAACTATTTGCCTGCAGATGCACTTACCCTCTTAGTTATCTGAACATTATTATTTTAAGATACGAATATTTCACACGTTCCCTAATTATTAAAAAAAAACATTGCAATCAAGTTTCTACTACTCTATATTCGTTTTCGTATACCAATATTATGCCGGATATATTCGCATCTGTGTCCCCGAGCGTTTCCATCATGCATCATGCATCTCCTCCTACTATTATCAAAATCTTATCCACCATATTTCATTCATTCATCATATTATATCCATCCGAATTCCATGAATTTTGCATCTCCGTCAATTTCAACTCAATTGCCTGAAATTACCTTCTTTCCAAAAGCCACAACGAAAACGAACCTTTTCATAATTTTCCTATTACATTCGATGCAATGCAATCGTTGCAAGAAACCTGTATTCAACAACACCTTCTGACCTACCACATTGTCTTGCCTTTGAAAGAAAATCCGTTGATCACTACTCTTCAAGCGATGTGTTAAAATTTCGTCCGAATGACCCAAGATACTTCGCACATATCTGAAGAAAATTGTCTGTTGAGACCATGTTCGAGCTCGAGTTCGAGTTCGAGTTCGACAGTGTATGGTGACACTTAAACTCGACTTGCCTCTTCTCCGTCCCATAAGCTTATCGTTAACCTTGCTGAAGATCCTGGAGCATCTTATCGACATATAATTAAGGGACACTATTCCATCACACCTTCACTCCTTTTCGCGGCATGTCTACTGGAATGGGAGATCGGTGGACACAGCTTTACATTCATTGGTAGCATGTATTGAGATATCTCTGACTTGCAAGGATTATACATTGGTTGCTTTCTTGGATATTGAGGGGCCTTTAACAACGTCAAACCGATTGTTTGGTTTGGGTGTAGATGGCCTGATCTGTGAGCTTATTAGTCTGATGCCAACATCTAGATTCATTAGTACCAGTTTGGGTTCATCAAAAATACACAGGCAAGTTCGTAGGGGCACTCCCCAAGGAGGCGTCCTCTCCCCCTTCTTTGGAACTTGGTGGTTAACAGGCTGCGTCTGGATTTGGAGGGGGGTTGGCTATGAGGTTATTGCGTACGCAGACGATATTGCCATTGCTATCTCGGGAAAGTTTCCCGGGGTACTTAGTGAGGTTCTGCAAAATGCCCTAAATATTCTATCTAAGTGGGCTAGCCAATTGGGTGTGTGGGTCAATCCGTCCAAAACAGACAATGTTCTCTTCACCAGAAGGAACACTCTACCTTCATTGATACCACCATTGCTGGATGGGACGAGACTAGCCCTTAGCGAAAAGGCCAGTTTTCTGGGACCTATATTTGATAGAAAGCTCTCATGGAAGGCAAATATCGAGGAGCGAGTTGTTAAGGCAACAGTTGCTCTGTACTCTTGCAGGCAGGCTGGAACTGGATTTTGGCTTGTCACTCTGTCTTCTAGTATTCTGTAGTGTCATCCAGGTGGAGATCACTGCAATTGCCGAAGTTTTGGCTTGGTTGGGTTTTAATGTCGTATCTGCTAGGACTATTACAATCTATACTGATAGTCAGGCGGCGATAAAATCCCTGGACGCTGTACTTTCTACTTCGAAAACCTTAGTGATGTGCCGCTCTGCTCTCAAGGAGCTCAGTGACTTTTTCAACATCACTTTGTGCTGGATATTAGGGCATAGTAGTTTCAGCGGTACATAACTGCCGGGCGGACGATCTGGCTCGGGTGGGTACCACTAATGTGGACATAGGGTGTTTTCGCCCTGTCAAAATACCGATTGCAGCTTGTAAGAAGCTGACCAAGACAGACGCACTAAACCGTGCTAATATCGAATGGCTAAATGGCACTATATGCAATGGCACAAGGCAAATTTGGCCGGCCTTTAATCCGCTCATCAGGCCTGCAGATGCTGGAAAGAAGGCATCTAAGGAAGGATGCTGGGGATCATTACAAGACATTACTGGATAGGTAAGCATGCCGGGGGTCTTCGGCTTCCGTATAATAATCATTGCAGAAGCTGTGGAGACAAGGAGGAGGAGGAGACAATAACTCACTTTCTGTGCACCTGCCCTGCTCTGGCCGGTAGAAGAAAGGATACTCTAGGTTCCCTTTACTTTCTTGACCTGAATGACTTGAAAGACGTAAATGCTGGTCATCTACATACTCAATTGCCCTAACCCCTTGTGGGGCATAGCGCGTCAACTGTTCCATGTGGCCCAGTTGACGTTTCGTTGGCATAAACTGGTTTCGGAGAATGCAGTTGCCAGCATACACCTCCTGAACATCCATGGCCACGAACATCGTCGTGGACGGGATTCGAACCCGAAACGCCGGTAGCCAAACATGAGACTAATGCCTCAACCCACTGCGCTACCGGTCGCCCTACATCGTCATCTACATGGCTTTATTGATAGATCCGGGTGGTTTGGCGACTAGGCTCGTATGGCGTTGAGGTATCACAACGGACCCATTGGTGGTCTATGTGTGCTGTGTTCTACACAGCAGCCTTTTTTACCTAACATGCCTCTTCTTTACTACCTTTACCTTCTTCCAACATGCTGTAGATTGAGTCAAACAGTAGCTCTTCTAGCTTCAACAAATTTTTATTCGAAGTAAATACAAGTATTTCGGGAGCAACTCACTCCCCTCTTCAGTACATTTGGTACTTCACTGTTGTAAATCATTTAAATTTTAGTCAAAGAAAAAAATTCTAACTAAATGTATTAAAAGTATGAGCAATAACAGCATGACATCGTATATAAATTAAGCGCTCAATAATTGATATTTATTCTAAATACGGATACTATTCTAAAATTAAAATTTTATAACTGTGTGAATATTCGGTATATTTCTATTTCACCGGGCGACGCATCGTGGTTCGCGCCTTAAAGCTAATAGTGGTTTTACCGCTGTGGCGTATAGAGCATAAATATACATTGAACAGATAGGAAATAGGCACAGAGTGGGGGTAAAAATTTGAATATCGAGTTATGGTTGACATATTCGCGTCTGCGCAGTGAAACACGCACAACACGTATTAACTTTTAGCCCAAGGGCCCCGAGGAGCGAGGGGCCAAATGCTTCGTAAGTGTCAAAATTGTGGCTGAGTGGCCGATGGCGTCACATTTACCGAACGTATAGCGACCGCGTGCAAATGGGTAGCAGTGCACATGCGCGAGTTGGTTCTAAAAAATAACATGAAATACAGAGTGAGGATAGTACTATTACCAATCCGTTCAATGTATATCTATGGTATAGAGCGGGCAAAGCGAGCGTTCTAAGGCGGCATACTGAGGGCATTCCCTTAAGCGGCGGAGCTCGCATTGCGAGCGGAGCCCAAACAAGGAGAACGCGAAATCAGCTCAACTAAAAACCCACTATTGGTTGCGAGCCACTATGCGCCCGGTAAACTAGAAATGTTCCGAATATTCTAAACGAGTTTTCTTTGTCAAAACAAAACCATTACTATTAAAACCTTTCCGCTTTATAAACACACCCAAAAATAATACTGTACATTGATTATTATTAATTAAGGAGCATTCTTATTGACTGGACAACGCATAGTGGCTCACGTCTTTGACAGTCCTAGAATGCTCGCTTCGCTCGTTCTGTACGCTAAAGCCACGTATAGCCAAGGAGCGATGCGTCGCCCGGTGAAATAGGAATATACCTTAATTATTGATTATTTTTATGCTTACTAATGCTTAGTAATTTATTTTGAAAATTTGTAAACAAACATGATGGATAATGTTTCTTATGAAATTATTGTCTTATGAAAGACAACTGACTCTACTATAACAACCAAGAACAACAACCAGAACCGAATAAACATTCCAAAACGCAATAAGAACCTGAAAACAAGAATACTTGTTAAAGTTTTTCTGTAACATAGTACATAGATGATAATTGTAAAAGATATCCTAATAGACACATGTTATTTTGTAGTCAGCAATAAATACATTAAATATATATACTGAAATTACACTTTTTGTGTTTCGTATTAATAAACGACCAAGCAGGAAATGGTAAGCATTCGCGATTTGTTCTGCCCCTCTATTACGTGGCGGCTGTGACTGGGACTCGGACCGGGAATGGATGATTAATCGTTCTCGTTTCAACTCGAGTGACTGTGACACAGTCACAACTCACTTACAAGTCACCATTGCCTTATTACTGTGACTTGGGGGAACAAAAATGTTGATGGTTACTCTCGTTACTCGTTACCCGAGTCGTTACTCGTGGTGACTGTGACCGGGAACGAAAAGGTTGATGGTGTCTACACCAGGCATAATTTTTCCGGGCACAAAGCCAGCATTGTACCTGTCTAGACGAAGCACATCGAAACTAGAACAACTTGTATACATGTAGGGCGTTTTCAATATTTTGATTTTATGCTATACTGGAAGAATGCGAAACGTGCATGTATTGATTGGGAACAATTGGGGGGGTGCTAAACCATAAGGTTGTAAGTGCCATACCAATGAAAAACCTTTTTATTGGCTTAAAATGATATATGTGGCGGCACGCCATTAAAAAAATTAGCACGAGCAAATATCCCATAACGGAAAATAACGGAAGATGCAAATCAAAAAGACACCTGGCGCAGTAAAGCCAGAGGAACTGATTTTTTATCATCATTGTGGCGCGACAGCCAGACGTCGGGCCTTGGCCGCCTGGATCGTTGTCCTCCAACTATCTCGGTCACGTGACCGCGTCCTCCAATTTTGCAAGCCCAGTAGTTGCCCGGCGTCTACATAAACTGAGCTCTCCCAACGAGATCTCGGTCGTACTCACAGTATCGCTCCGTTGACTCGTTGTGCGTTCATTACTCTCTTTGGCATGCGATGATCGTCCATTCGTTTGTACATGCCCTGCCCATTGAAGTCGTTGTAGTTTGACGATTTTCGAGACTTGCAGCTCATCGTACAGTTCATACAACTCATGGTTGTACCGGATGCGCCATCCATCTCGATCGCAAACAGCCTCGAAAATGCGACGCAAAACCTTACGTTCAAATGTGCCTAGCATGTTTCCGGAGGCTTGAGTTAGGGTGAAGTCGTTCACGAACTCGATTTTGAGGTCCCCCACATTGATGTTCGATTGTGCAGGTGTCCTTCTCGTCGATTGCATCATTATTTAAATTTTACCCTCGTTGATACGTAGTCCAACTTCTTTTGGAGCGGTATCGAGCGTATGCAGAAGTTCTTCTGCATCGGCCAATCTTCGGGACATGATGTTGATGTCGTCGACGTACACTGCTAATTGTGTCGACTTGATGAGCAGCGTCTTGCTGTTGTTCATATTCATAGCCCGAATAGCGTATTCCAGTGCTAGGTCCATCGCCCTGTTTCAGACCAGTGCATATTTCAAATAGATCAGTAAGTCTATTATGGAACTGATTTTGATTTGGGCTAATTCGGGATCATTTATGAGCTTATGTTTAACTATGATATGGGTGGGATACTTAATTGCAGTTGTTAGTACCAGGTACAGCTGCAGAATTATGTATTTCGATTTGCCGGCGATATTTTCTGATGGTGAAACTTTTTAACTGTTCGATTGATTTTACCATATGAATTTATCTCCGGTTTCATTTTAAGCTTCATAAATTTTTGCTTATAACTTTTTGCTGTTATATTACTGTAACCTTTCGACTTTACAGTGGATTTTCCTGAAACTCCACCAGAAGCTACTCCTCACTAACTTTAACCAATTAGACAAGTTTCGCTCAACTAGCTTTTTCCATTATAAATTAATTGTGTCCTCAAAATTTTGCTGTTATATAGCTGTATCTCTGGAACTGACTCAGAGAGGCTAGCACTGGCAATTGTGATGTCTGGAGAACTGGAACATGTACCGGCGATGCGAGTGGGAATGTCGTTATTTAGAGTACAGAAATCGGAGGCATCAAGCTGTTCAGCTATTGAGATTCCTCTGCCGTCGTTGTTAAGGTTGGAGTGCCAGAGTTCATGGTGAGCATTAAAGTTACCGAGCAGGAGGTGATGTTGACCGGTAAGGAGATGGTTGATATTTACATGGCTCCAACTTGGATGTGATGTCTGTCCAAAAATGATGCGAGTTCGGCGATCTTGTTCTGCCACCCATTGCAGTTGAGTTGGATGAGTGAGAGCGTATTGAAGATGGCAGTCGGTGGTGCAGGCGTAAGATTGTGTTGAGAGATCCTATGGGAACTGTTAGCAGGAGTCATCGGGGATGGCTGTAAACCTGTCTGAGCGCTCGATGGTGTTGAGTGTTGGGGTGTGTTAGACGAGGTTGCTACTAGTTGTCCTCTGTTCCTACACTGACTGGCAGTAAAGGATGAATTCCAGTGCCTGTGATGGTTGAGTCCAGAGCAGTATCTTCGGTGGCACCACTGATTGCAGCAATTGCATCTCACCGTAGTCGCGTTTGGGTGCAGCATTCTGTCGCATACGCAGCAGATCCACTGTCCTGGGTTTCTCTCAATGCCGGCGCGGAGAAGTAGCACTGAGAGCAGTTGCGCCGAGATATTTTGCTCCCAGTGAACATAAAAAAAGACGATACGAGGCATGTAACATACAAACACACTTTCCTTCGTGCATTGAAGGGTTTTGGCAGCTCTTGGCCGTTGTAAAATGGGTCGCTCCGGTGCGTAGAACTGGCTGCCGCAGGAACTGACTCATCGATGTTGCTGAAATTAAATAGGAGCCCAGTCCTGACAATCCCCCATCAATTAGAAAAGTTTCAATCAGCTAGCTTCGTGTGTTAGAGAGTTATTTTGCTTAGAAAATTTTACCGTTATGTAGCTATAACTTTTGAACCGTTTGATACTTTTTTCTGAAATAAGACAGGAGCCCAGTCCTCGTTAAAATCCACCAACTGGATAGGTTTTGCTAAGCTAGCTTCTTCCGTTAAGTAGTTATTTTATTTATAAATTAAGCCGTTATATAGCTGTAACTTTTTAGCCCCTCGATGGATGTTTGCTGAAGTTCAATAATAGGCTAGTCCTTATTGACGTCTACTCACTGAACAAGTTCGGCCCAGCTAGCTTTTTCCTTTATGAAGTTATTAGGCTTAGATTCGTTTGCCGTTATATAGCTGTATCTTTTTAACCGATTTATCGATACCGCTGAATTTCAATAGCAGCTGACCCCCCACTGACATCTGTCAACAGGAAAAGTTTCAAATCGCTTACGACTTCCGTTCGACTATTATCGTGTTATATATAAATGACACTAAACAAATCTAATGATGCCATTCGATTCCTGGGGTCATGAAATGTAAAGAAAATGAACTCCGGAGTCGAAACTCATTATCGGGGGAGGGTCGAATAACTGATTTTTTCTTCAAAAATCAGTTAAAAATTTAAGTGCCACCCAGTTGCATCACTCAACTTCTAAATTCGGAGTGAAAGGTCACATCTTCCTTTCGCGCGATGGGGATTTTGACATCATTAGAAAAGCAGAATAAAACAAAATGTCAGAAGCCTATAGGGTCAATGGATGTGGGTAATCACATTGCAAATACAAGGCAGAATATTCCATTTGTAGTACAAAAACACCACGACGTTTTTTCAATTGTATGGACATTGTAAAAAGTTCACCCAACACGAACAAATTAAGGATATTGTCAGCTTCTATGATCAAAGTTTAAACTAATAACGTTGAAGGGGGGGTGTCGAAACAAAATGACACGGTGATCGTCATGGACACTTCAGGCTCGAACCTTGCAAATATGTTTTCATTTTGATCCATTTGCTTTCAGGTTGTCTATTCTATAATTTGCATTGAAAAATATTGTCCTTATCGCCGCGATTCAAGCTAATGCAAGAATGTCCTTTTCCCTCACCAAAGGACTCAAAATGCCATCAAGAGTAGTAGCTTAGTGCATTCGCCTCAGAAACGTTGGCCTTTAACGTTCTGGTCAGTTTGGATTTTATATTTTCGTTTTTAATCAACTTTTTCTTCAAAATTTTATTAAAAACTTAACAGTAATGGATTTCGATATAAACAACATTGACTACTAATGAAAATATAACCAAGAAGACTTATCGTTTTCAAATCAATCAGTTTTGTGTGTCCCCTGTAAAGTTGAATCTATGGCACATACAACGTTCTGGTTTAACACCCCTTTCCGCTACATTGTAAGCAGTTTGCATACCAGTCAGGTAAATCGACTGAAACTGCTTTACACTGTCTAGTAGAAGAAATTGAGACAACCCTGACAGCAAAGGAGACAGCGGTATGCGCCTTTTTGGGTGAAAAGAATGCTATCATCCAGAAAGGTCATCACGGATATAGGAGACTGCATACTAACAGCAAATGTCACTCGGAGATGCCCGCAAGGAGGGGTACTATCGCCCCTCTTGTAGTGCATCGTAGTAGATAGTTTCCTGTGGAAACTTTCCACGATGGGATATTCAACTCAAGGATATGCTGATGACCTGGTTATAACTGTTAGGGGAAAGTTTGAAGAAGTCCTAACAGAAATTCTCCAATCAGCATTAAACACAGTACAGAAATGGTGCCATTACAACGGCCTACAAGTTAACCTGGCTAAGGCAGTTATTGTTCCCTTTTCGAAGAAAAGAAACATCAGACAATTGAAATGTCCTACGATGTACCATTCCCCAGTGCACCTGGCGGATTCCGCCAAATATCTTGGCGTTATTCTAGACAGCAAATTACTCTGGTCGGAACATTTACGGACAGTAACGGACAAAGCTATCAAAGCCTTATGGATTTGCAGGCAGTTTGTGGGTAGGACTTGGAGAACAAGCCCTCGCATAATCCTCTGGATCTATAAGGCGATTGTTAGACCAATCATTGAATATGGAGCTATTGTTTGGTGGAAAAAAATCAACCACCATTGATGGTGAAATAAAACTAGGTGAGATTCAGAGACTAGCATGTCTCACAGTAACGGGGGCTATCCGCACGTGCCCCACTGCAGCTCTTGAAGCGCTACTAAACCTCCCGCCGCTCCACATTCATCTAAAGGCGAAGGCAAAAATAGCAGTAGCCAGACGGAAATCATGCCAGAGCTCCCTCAAATTAAACCCAGAACAAAGCACCTGGATAAATGAGGACTATTTACCTGATATGCCAACAGATAGTCTAGCTAGGGAGCTTTGTTTCAAACTTCCATTCTCAACCGAAATTTGGAATAGAGTGGACTGGAACTCGAAGCTTAACACCATCTCCTCCAATATTGTTAAGTGGTATACAGACGGATCTAAAACTGAAGAGGGTACAGGGGCGGGCATCGCAGGACCGTCTCATCAGTTATCCATCCCTATGGGAAAGTACGCTACGGTATTTCTGGCGGAAGTTCACGCAATCGAAACCTGTGCCAACATATGCATAGCAGCCGGATACCGAGGCAAGAATATTGCAATCTTCACAGACAGCCAGGCTGCTATCAAAGCACTAAGCAACTTTTCTGTTTCGTCGAAAATGGTGCTTAGTGGTGGTGAAGCCTTGCAAAGATTAGGCTCTGCAAACAAGGTTACCATCTATTGGGTCCCTGGACATACCGGCATTCCAGGAAACGAGCCATCCGTTGAGTTGGCTAGGAAAGCTTCTGAAACCCCTCTCATCAGCCCAGAGCCATACTGTGGAATCCCCTTGTGTAGTGTAAGACGACATATCAGGGAATGGGAGCACTCGGTAACAATTGCGCACTGGGACAGTACGCCTGGACTCAGACAGGCCAAACTGTTTATGGCTGGCCACTCGCGCAGTCGTATCATTGAGCTCTTAAGATTACGCAGAAACCGCGTGAGAATTATCTGCGGGCTCCTTACGGGTTATTTTACCCTGAGGGATCATCTCTATAGAATAGGGATCGTCTCTGACCCAAGCTGTCGCTTTTGAGAGGGTGAGGATGAGACATCTCACCACATTCTTTGCGACTGTGACGCACTTCAACTATGCCGCTTGAAATGCTTCGGCGACGCATTTCCTGAAGCGGAAACGATTGCCTCACTAAGACTCTAGCAATTGAGCAGACTCGTGGGAATGATTGGTCTCGACAACTAATCCCTAATCTGAATAGACACTAGGGGGTAGCACAACAGACCCTCAGGTCGCAGTGCTTGGTGGCCCTTCGGCCCACTGCCCTACAACTAATCTAATCTAAACACCCCTCAATTGTTGTGCTTGAAATTTTACTCATTGCAAGCGAAATGTGGGGCTGATGGTGAGATATATGTATTTAAGTGAGTAGACCGTCGCCGTCGTATGTGATAATTGATAAGACATACGACGTGTTGGTTGTCGGATGTTCTTGCGATGTTAATGTGAAAGAGAAGTGTGGGAACTGGTATTTTTGTTTTAACAGGTAGTAACAATGACAGGCAGATATTCACTTCCTAGTCACTGTTATCGGAATATCGACCCATCCTTAATAGCCTCCATATACGATGCAATCCGTCGTCAGATCGATCTGACGATATTGATCTGCTCTGTAACGTTTTTTCGCCGCTTGTACTGCTCTGATCTGCACAGAAATAACTCACCTCGCTCTCAACGTCGTCCATAAACATTCCCTGGTCCACACTGTTGAAAGCTTCCTCTTAGTCAATAAAAAGCAAGTGAAGAGTTCTGTACGCGAAGCAGTGCTGGATGACGATTAGCAAGGTGTAGCAGGAGAACTCGGATAGAAATCCGGCCTGGTCTTAATTTACCATCGATTGTGCTTTCCAAGTGACGATTAATTAGCAGAGAGTATTATTTTAGCTATTATCTCGACAACGGCAGGAAGTACGCTCAACGCCTTCATTTATAACAATCTGTGGCAGGTCTTCTTCGCAGTTTTGATTATTAATATTCCATCGTACTGGCGAAAAGTTAAACTCAAATATATTCAATTCACATCACATTTATTAACCGGTCGACATAGAAATACAAGTTTTTCCCGTTGCCAACCTTCCAAACAACTTAAAATCTAAAAAGACAAACGATAGAAGTAGAAAATGTGTAAAATTCCACAACACTTGAAAAGATTTTACAAAAAACATCGTCCCGAATTGCTTAAAATATCAATTCCGGTGGCTCATTGCCAAAAAGCAGGTTCCACGATGACGGCGTCACAAGTTTCACCTGCCCACCTGCTGCGTCTCCATCAAACAATTTGTAAATTTTGTTCAATTCGCCGACCAGCTGCGATGCATCGGGCGAGTTGTCGCCCTCCGAGACATACTTGAACAGTAGAAATGCAGGAATATCCTTTTCGGTGCAAGCCATGAGTAATTTCTTCCCATTTCCGCCTCCGTGAACAACGCTCTGCGTGTACTCCGACCAACCCTGCTTCTCGCCTATTTGTCCGTGAATGCCTTTGTACTGTTCGTTGGCGATATATTCAAAGGGTGTTGTTTCCACCGAATGCTTTTCGTATGCATGACTACTCGTCAGGATGATAACTTCCGAAATTTTGTTGGTGGCTAGAAAGTCGACGAGATCGCGATGAAAAGGTTCAACAAGTGATGCAACTAGTGGCGAGCGAATTTGGAAGACGACTAGCTTGAATTCTTCGCTTATGTACAGTTCCAAGGATGTTGTTTTGTGGTCAGTGTCATGATGGTAGGCAGGCGGCCCGAAGACCGGCATCAGAGCAGAATGCCATCCGGTTCCGATTCGTTCCAGCTTCAGAGTGGCCACTATTAAATCCACGGCCAGTTGAGCGACATTGCCGACACCAATGCTGGGAAACAGGATCTTGTAGCCGACGAGATCAATAGGACGCGTGAAGGAAATCATTTTGGCTTGAATCGACTTGATTTTGGCAAAGGTTTGCGGTACTGTCCGGCCGGGTGGATGATTGTTCAAAAATATTTACAACACGAATGACGTTTGTTTATCATAACCTTATTTTGGGTACTGCATCAGCTAGTTCTGACTATCACCGCCAGTCTACCAGCAGCAGTAGAAAGAGTTCCTTATCAAATTGAAATTCACAACAGTTTGTAATTTTAAAGGCCAGTTGACACGTTCAAAGTACATTTTGCCAAAGTTTGACCTGGGAAGAATATCCACCATTGTGCCACTTTGCCACTTGCAAAAAAAAACGCCGAGGCAACCTTTCAGTTTTCGGCTGGGGAAATCACTTTTCACTCGGATTTTTGTCACTTATCACTTGCGTCACTCTAAAATTTAGAATTTGAAAAAAAAAAAAAAAAAAAATTTTAAATTTTTGTTTTAAGTTTTAATTTTTTTTCATGATTTATACTGATTTGGTTTGGCCTTTGCGTAGGCTCCGCTCGCTCCGCGCTTATGGGATCGCAACCCTCAGTATCTGTTAAATGACAACATTCCAGGTAATTTCCGGCTTTCTCATCGGAATTCATAGGGTAAGCATAAGTTTTCTTTTTTTGTGTTAACATTTTAGTGCATTGATGCGCCCGAAAATGCGGGTCTTTAACACGTTATTGACGAGCCAGACGAAAAATGCACTGCAGCTGACAAGACTAGATGCCTGGCGGTGAAACTTTCGTCCAGTTCGTCAACATCGTGGTCAAGATCCGCATTTCCCGGCGCTAAAGTATTAGTACAACAAAAAAACGTATACTTACCCTATGAATTCCAATAAAAAGTCCGGAAATTACCTAAAATGTTGTCATTTAACAACCACTTTGCAGTTACTTTTTGGGACACTTCTGGGAGTTCCCGCTGAATTCATCCGCCCGAGAATTCGTCCCAGGGTTGTGCTGCACCATTCACATTAGCCAAATTGACGGCAAATTAACGAAAAATGCGAAATTTACCAGTTCGCACTTCCACAACTACACTTATCCCTCGTGCACTTTGGAGCAGTTCATTTTGGTCGGTAGTTCACGGCACCTTGCGTTTTTTTTTCACTTTCACATGTCACTGACAAGCACTACTTTCAATTGCACTTAAAATCGCGACACTAGAATCACTTTTACGCACGAAAATCGCGAAATCTGAAGATATCGACCGCACGCGTTCTTCACTTTGATTCACTGCTTGTCATGACGTCATTGCTTTGACACTCCGGCCTGAAGGTAAAGATGGCGGTGAACGTATTCTCTACATTTGCATCATAGAGAATTTATGGGGGAGCAATCCGCATATACTCAACACTAAGCTATGATATTTGCAGTAAAACTAGTAAAAAGTAAACAGAGAGACACACGCCCTCTTCTCCGCAACACCCGCTCAGACTAACAGGAAGTTAGCCTCCCCCCTCCAATCTAATGAATTACGAATTTGTTTTTCTGTTTATATCGTTTGTCGGTGATTGTCGGTCACTTCAAAGTTTGTCGGTTCCCAGTTATTGACTTATGCCCGAATCAGAATGAACGCAGAGTTCAGCAGCAGTGGCAGCGGAAGCGAAATGTCAAAATAGATAGCACGCATTTCCCATACGCGACCTAGATTGAATGCAGTGGCGAAAGCAGCTCTGAATGTTGTTGTAGTTGCTGCTGCCGCTGCAGCTGCTTTCTGCGTTCATTCTGTTTCCGACATTATAGACGTATCAAACATTTGCGTGAAGTTAGCCACTCCCGAATTTAATAACTGCCGTTGGTGAAAAGAACTTGTTGAACTCCGATGTAAAATCGTTTGTCGGTCACGTTTTTCGTTTGTCGGTTCCGAGAAAAGAGTATTTGTGTGATAAATTAGCATCCAAAGTCTTGCTTATGGTAGTTATTAAATTCGGGAGGGGTTAACTCGACACAAATAATTGATACGTCTATAAGTCAGTAACCAGGGACCGACAAACGGTTTAAAGTAACCGACAATCGCCGATAAACGATCTAAACTTAAAAATTCGTATTTCGCAAGATTGGGGGGGGGGGGGGGGCTAACTTCCTATTGCTCCCGCTCAGTCCATATAGAAGCACATGAGATGTTAAACACACATTCCCCCATCATACTTTTCCTTTGTGAGCAATAGCATTCCATTTTGTCTCTCTATCGCGGAACACTCGCCGGTCCATATAGCCCATAGAGAATATCTATGGAGGAGCAATCCGCATATACTCAACACTAAACTATTTGAAGCAATTCCAGTCGTAAAAAGTAAACAGAGAGACACACGCCCTCCACTGCGCAACACCCGCGCAGTTTATAAAAGCACAGGAAACACGTAAAATGTCATCCCCTCTCCTACTTTGTAGAATGTAAGAAATATTCAATTTGAATTTGAATTCGTTTTTGTTTTAGTTCTAAGAATATTCAGAGATGGCATTAGCATCAGTAGAAATTGACAACCATGTTTTTGTTCTTGTAAGAGAGTGTAGTAGAGTGTGTCACTTCATGTTGGACAGCCTCGTGGACGGCATCGAATAAAAGTTGTTCTCAAGTTCGTTGTTTGAGTTTATTTTAAAACTTATCTCTCCACAAAAATCAGAAGTGGGATTTACCCTGAAGTAATGCTGTCGCGGAGTGATATTGACAACATGGAAGTGCGCGAATTGAGGGAGGCGCTGCAGGTTCGTTCTTTGTCGACGAAGGGAAGCAAGCGCACTCTGATCGATAGATTATCGAGCGAAGTCGCAAAAGGAGCTGGCGAGGCTGGCAAACCAGATATTGTCCGGAAGGATGCTGAAAGTAAAGAAGTGATCGCATTGCGTGAGGAAGTGAACCAGTTGCGGCAATTAATGGAGAGGTTTATTGCGCAGGCAAGTGTGCCCCACGTTGTGAAATCTACGGCGGGCGTCCAAGCAACACGTGGCGCCGTCGACATGTTCGAGCCGGAAGGCAAAGGACCGCTAGATACGGTAGATAGCGGAACGGCATTTGAGGCGAGGCGTATTAGAAGTCAAAGTGACGGAGCGCATTTTGAGGTTACACCTCGTGAATTTGAAAGTAGCGAAACGACATTTGAGGCGAGGCGTATTAGAAGTCAAAGTGACGGAGCGCATTTTGAGGTTACACCTCGTGAATTTGAAAGTAGCGAAACGGCATTTAAGGCGAGGCGTCTTAAAACTCAATGTGACAGAGCGTCATTCGAAGTTAGACCTCGTGAATTTGAAGGTGGCGGAGCGGCTTTTGAGGCAGGGCCGGTTGGTGGTGAGGATGTGGCGTCGTCTTGCCAGTATAGGGGTGGTCCGATGAGTCATTTTAGTCAAGTGCGTGACGTAATGGAGATCTTGCCCATATTTGATCCAAATGTGATGAGTTCATATTTATTTGTCGAAAGAGTGAGTTGCCTTGCGAGATGCTATAAATGGGACGACTCAGTTCTTGTATATGCGGTCCAGACACGCATGAGAGGGAACGCCAAAATATGGGTTGACAGTTTCGTGGAAACCTTCCCAAATTGGAAAGCATTCGCAGAGCGGCTCATCAGGGATTTCCCATGCAGTTCAAACGAGGCCGACATTCATATTGAAATGATGGGTGCACAAAGGAAATTTTCCGAGGATTATGAGGAATACTTCCATCGTATGTGCTCCATTGGGCGTCGTGGCAGGCTATCTGATGCTGCAATTATTAGGTACATCTTGAAAGGCATTAATAATCAATCCATTCAATCCATTTTAGCGACAATGGACCTAAAATCGACAAGTGAATTGCTACTGTCAATTCGGCGATATCGCAGTAATGTAAGAGAAGATCGAGATAAAGCGCGACAACAGCCAGTTTTCACCGGAAGAAATATCTCAGCAACTTCTATCAAACCAATGGAGAGACAGCGTACGAATATTGTTTGCTTCAACTGTGACAAGCCGGGTCACATTGCCAGCAAATGTACCGAACCTGCTAAGCAAAAGAAGTGTAGCAAATGCAATAAATTTGGTCATCGAGCTGAAACGTGCATGTGCAAGTGCGTCATTTCGAAACAGTCGTCGTTCGAAATCGATAATCGAATAGTCGATGAAAATGGACGAATGCATCGAGTTGCAACGTTATTGGACACAGGAAGTCCGATCAATTTAGTTAAAATCGAAATCGTGCCGAAGCTTATTAAGGTAATTAGAGATAGAGACGATAAAAAATATTCGGGAATAAATAACTCAGTACTAAATATTATCGGAAAAGTAAATTTAAATTGCGTTATTGATGATAATGACCCTATTGAGATAGAGTTCTATGTAGTCCCTAATAATTCATTCGATGTAGCTTGTATTTTGGGAGAATCATTCATATTAGATTCAAGAATCAGAGTAGTCATCGATACAATTAACAAACGATTAATTAATGTTACACAAAATGATGAAAAACTATTGAATAAAGAAGTTAATTCAATTATGAATATAATTGTCAAGGAAGATAATGATACTGTTCCTTATTATAAAATAGGTCCCTACTATGATGATTATAAACAAGATCAAGGCATCGTTAAGTCATTCAACAAAATGATGGAAAATGAAGATGTCGAAAAAGAATTTAAAATAAGTAAGAAAAGTATGTCAATTGAATTATCTCAAGAACCTAAGTTCTACGTTAATCCGAAAAGGTTTTCGATTAAGGAAAAAGAAATCGTGTCCGAAATGGTAAACAAATTGTTAGATGAACGCATCATTCGGAAAAGTAATAGTCCGTGTACCAGTCGAATCGTTCTAATCAATAAAAGAAACGGTCAAGTGCGAATGTGTATCGATTACCGCGCTTTGAATAAGATCACTGTGAAAGACAGATTTCCGCTTCCTAGGATTGAGGACAAGTTAGATTCATTACGTAATAAGTTATGTTTTTCAATTATAGATTTAAAGAATGGGTATTTTAATATCGACATCGACGAAGGTTCGAAATATCTTACATCATTTTTAACGTCGTCTGGCCAATATGAATATAACAAAATGCCGTTTGGTCTCTGTAATGGGCCAAGTATATTCATGCGATTTATTACTGAGAATTTTCAAGATTTGATATCTACCGGGGAAATTCAAATATATTTTGATGATTTTCTAATTGCCACTGAATCTGTTGAAAGGCATTTTGAACTATTAGAATTAGTATTTCGTCGATTTCGCACACTAAATTTGAAAATTCAACCGAGTAAGTGTTTATTTTTTCAAAAGTCTATCGAATTTCTAGGTTATCGTTGTGATAGGTCGGGCATACATCCGTCAGACCGTCATATAGAAGCGATAAAAGATTTCCCGATACCAAATTCTGTTGCTGAATTGCAAAGATTTATAGGCTTGACATCATTTTTCCGCAAATTCGTGAAAAACTTTTCAATCATTGCAGGGCCTTTGTATGACCAGCTAAAAAAAGGAGTAACATTCTCTATTAGAGAGAAAGAACTGGCTGCAATAGAACAATTGAAATTAGCCTTAATCAGTGATCCCGTTTTGAAAGTGTATAATTCTGCCGCGGATACAGAGTTACACACTGATGCCAGTGCAGTCGGATATGGGGCGGTGCTTTTGCAGAGGCAACTGGACGATAAATTCCACCCAGTTGCATATTTTAGTCAACGGACTACTAGTGCTGAAACAAAGTATCACTCATTTGAACTTGAAGCTTTAGCAATCGTGAATGCCATAAAAAGATTCCACGTCTATCTTCATGGAATCAATTTCAAAATCATAACTGATTGCAATTCATTACGACAAACTCTACTTAAGAAGGATGTCAATCCAAAAATCGCTAGATGGTCACTGTTCTTAGAGAACTATGATTATGACATAACTCATCGCGAATCCAAACGCATGCAGCATGTTGACGCACTAAGCAGAGTGCAAAATATCTTAGTGCTAAGTAGTTGTTCTTTAGCCCAAATGTTAGCTCTTCATCAAGGTCGCGATGAAAAGATCGGCGAGGTTAAAAAGAGTATTGCAAATATAGAGTCTCCACATTTTGAAATACGTGAAGACTTACTCTATCGAAAATTTAATGGAAGAATTTTATTTTACGTTCCGGGGAGGATGGAAGGTAATATTATTCGTAGATATCATGACGATATGGGACATTTAGGTCACCATAAAGTCGTTGAATTGATAAAAAGGAACTATTGGTTTCCGAATATGACAATTAAAGTCAAGGAACATATCTCCGAGTGTCTTAAGTGTTTAACATTTTCTTCAAAAAGTGGAAGATTAGAGGGATTTCTAAACCCTATAGATAAGGAGGAGAGTCCTTTCCAAACAATTCACATTGACCACATAGGTCCATTGGAAAAGACTAAACGCGGATTTAAGCATATACTTGTTGTTGTAGATGCGTTTTCAAAATTCGTGAAATTCTATCCAACTAGAACTACAAATACCAGGGAGGTTACCAACCATTTGAAAAATTATTTTAAGCAGTACAGCGTTCCGAAACGTCTAATTTCAGACCAAGGGTCATGTTTTACTTCTAAGGAGTTCATAAGTTTCACGGAAAGGTTTAAATTTAAACACATTCTTACTGCAACTCATTCGCCTCAATCAAATGGCCAAGTTGAGCGAATGAATAGGGTGTTAGTTCCGATGTTAGCAAAGATGATAGATATTGAGAAGGCTATTACTTGGGATCATGTCCTTGATAAAGCGGAATATGTATTTAATAACTCTATAAATCGTTCAATAAATACCACTCCTAGTATAGCTCTTTTCGGCATCGCCCAGAAACAAAATAATGATGATCTTTCCAGTTACATTGAAGATTTAAATGGTGATCGACGCGATCTTGAGATAATTCGAAAACTAATCATACAAAATAATAAGGTTGCGCAAAAACAATATAAAATTAACTTTGATAAAAAACGCAAACCTGCATTTAAATATAAAATAAATGACCTTGTACTTATTAAAAATGTTGTAACTGAAGCTGGAGTTAGTCATAAATTACTTCCTAAGTATAAAGGGCCGTACATTGTAACTAAAGTCTTACAAAATGATCGTTATATAGTGGAGGATATTCCAGACCATCAAGTTACAAGTAAAAGATATTCTGGGATAGCTGCCGCTTTTAATATGAAAATATTCGAACAATCGAGGCCGATTGCCAAATGTCAAGATGGCTGAATGTAGAATGTAAGAAATATTCAATTTGAATTTGAATTCGTTTTTGTTTTAGTTCTAAGAATATTCAGAGATGGCATTAGCATCAGTAGAAATTGACAACCATGTTTTTGTTCTTGTAAGAGAGTGTAGTAGAGTGTGTCACTTCATGTTGGACAGCCTCGTGGACGGCATCGAATAAAAGTTGTTCTCAAGTTCGTTGTTTGAGTTTATTTTAAAACTTATCTCTCCACAACTTCTCCTATTGGAACAATAACATTCCAGTCTGTCTCTCTGCCGCGGAACACCCGCCCGGTCCATCCATGTAGAAGCACGAAAGATGTCGAATTTCCATCCCCCTTCCTACTTCCTCACTTGTGCCGAATTACTTCGTTTCTCTCGCTCTTTTTCATTTCCTCTGATTCTCTCTCTTCAAAGATACACATATAGCCACATATAGTCCGTATATATGCGATGTCAAAGTCCCCAACCCCCTTCCACACTTGCACCTTTTTTTTCATTTCTTTTGCTTTTTTTCATTTCCTTCTACTCTCTCTTCTGTGGTTTGCATAGACCGACAAGCCATCTGTATGTGAAATATAATTCGAAAACGGAGAGAGGTGATGTTCACAATAGAACGTACACAAATGGCTGTCAATTTTTCTTATGAAAAGGGTTCTGTAAACGTTTTGTTTAATAAGGATTTGGATTGAGTTGGATTTTTGTTTATAAAATAATAAAGTAATAAGAAATCTGCAGACATGGTGGACGTGAAGAAATACAGCGATGTAGATCTCTACGGATTGCTTGGAATTGAAATATCTGCTGCGGAAAGTGAGGTAAGTAACAATACTGCAATACCGCCAAAATGGGCTAGTGAACAATTTCTTATTCTTGGAGCAGTCTCTTTTCAGGAATTTGGCTGACCATTTGAAATTCTTTATGCAGTACAGTCAAACCTCCTCAATATGACCAGCCACAGGCTTATAGTTTAATTACATTTCAGTTTTCGAAGTCCTTTCGAAGCATGCACCAGCATCATCTACTGCTAACCTGATGCTATATTTTACAATTTTCTAATCTAATCCATATAAGCTACTAACATCTATTTCCTTTTTGCATTTTTCCTATTATCCAGATCCGAAAAGCGTATCGTAAAAAAGCCCTCGAATGCCATCCGGATAAAAATCCCGACAACCCGCGAGCCGGCGAACTATTCCACGAACTCTCGAGAGCATTAGAAATTCTGTTGGATGCCTCTGCCCGATCTGCCTATGACAAGGTCTTGAACGCCAAGAAGGCTGCCGAACTGCGGAACAAGCAACTCGACAGCAAACGACAGAAATTAAAAGCGGAACTAGAGCAACGGGAGCGGGAGGCTAATTCAAAACTCGTTAAAGGATCCAGTAAAACGTACAGTGTTCAAAAGAGCCCCGAAGAACAACTGCATGACGAAATCGAGCGGTTACGAAAGGAAGGCTCGAAATTGGTGGAAGAGGAACAGGAATTGTTACGACAGCAACTGAGGGAGGAGCGTTTGAAAAGGGAAAATCGTAAGTAGTCTTGAATATTTACAATATTTACAGGCTCACGTCGTAAACGTCGTCGTAAACTTCTGTAATTTTTCTATGGGGATGCCAGAAGTTTACGACGAATACAACGCTTACAATATTTACGACAGGCAGCGTGAATCCCCCTAATCTCAACCATTAATAACTTCTTTTTTATATTCTCTCTTTGTATAGACTACGATTCGTCGCAGCATCGAATAAAAATCAAATGGAAAGCAGCGAAAGATGACGCCAGTAATGGTGGCTACAACGAGGAGACCTTACGAACGTATTTGAACAAGTACGGAGACATAGTTGCAATGGTGGTGTCCTCGAAGAAACGGGGAAGTGCCCTGGTTGAATTTAAGACGAAGGAAGCCGGTGAGATGGCCGTCAGTTATGAGAAAGGGAATTTAGCGAATCCTTTAACACTGGAGTGGATAGGCGAGCCTCCGTCGAAAAAGGGTTCAAGTAGTACGGGTTCAGTTACGGATCGCGATTACGAGAGTTTGGTGTTGAGACAAATGCGACAGGCCGAGGAGAGGAAACGCTTGATCGAGCAAATGATGAAAGAAGACGGTGGGGACAGTTAGAATCGTCTGTACATTATGTAGGAAAAGTGTGTGTGCGTGTGTATTTTAAATTATGTAAATAAATTTTACCAATAAACTTTTTGGTAATATGAATGTAATAATTAATTTGATCATTTGCGAATACTTGGGGGCCCGCTTTCAGACGGCATACGAGCTTCTATCCAATGTAACCAATAGTAGCGAACTTTAGGGCCGTACCACATTATTTGTGACTCGCCGAGTTACGGGCAAAAGCTCACCAAGTAGCACCGACTACGGAAGGAGGACAAACCATCATCTTACAGATTAACAAGTTTGCGGAGGACATCTTGTATAATCGGCATGGGAAGATGACATGGGGCTTAGGAAGTGTATTCCTAAAGTTTAAGAGACGCCATCCTATGGACGGTAATAAGAATACGGTGGACGGCAATGAGGTGGAAAAGGAGTTGGGAACTCTAACCGTAGCAACCGACGACATCAAGCTCGGTCGCTACGGTTGGAGTTTGTTGCAGGAGTAATTGATGTATGGCATCAACTAGACTCGTTCCATCGAATTTTAGCAGTTCAGCTGGAATCTCGTCAGCGCCCGGCGCTTTATTTCGTTTTAGTGACCGCAACGCGAGATCAACTTGCTCTACTGTTGGGGGTTGTATGGATGGGCCTAGATCAACAATATCGTGAAGAGCTTCTTGTGTGCGGATTTTAGATGATAGGTTCAGAAGCTCTTCAAAATAAGAGGCCCATCGTTTGTTAATGCCATCGGTGTCGCTGATGATGTTTCCATCCTTGTCCTTACAAAGGCTAGTCCTGGGTTGGTAGCCGTTCTTAATTGTATTTACTAGTTTGTACGCTTGTCTGGTGTTCCTATTAGCTAAGTTTTCGTTTATGTTCAGCAACTGCTCGTCAAAGTATTTACGTTTCTTACGTCTAGTGAATTTTTGCATTCTTCGTCGAACCAGTCATTTCGCGCTCGCCGGGCTTTATAATCCACGACTTTCTCTGCGACATCTCTGATGGTAACCCTTGAGAAGAATCGAGTCTTAATGCGAATCGCGCACAGTCGTTCATTTATGGGTTTGAAGTCAGTAATGTGCGGCTCGAAGTGATTGTTCACAATAAATCCTACTCCAAACTCATAGGGCCCGATGATTTTCCACTTCTAAAACATGTATGCGATTTCTTGTCATTGATCTCGCTGCTAAGCCAATTTGTTTCCTGGACTGCAGTAATGCTCAGTTTCTACTTTTCGACCTGTTGAAGGAGGGCCTTCTCGGCCCCCGGTTTGTTCAGGGAGCCTACATTCTAGGATCCGAAAGAATAATCCGTCGTTTGCGTGGTTGTCGTTGTTGATCAGTCCAATCCGATGCTTTTGTTCCAGGTTTCTTGACCTGGAGTGGTTTTTACAAGGACGAGTTGTCAGCACATCGCTTAACCCCATTCAGGGGATGGCCTCGGAGATAGCTGCTTCAGATAATAAACGTGCTGGAGTTCACACAACTATGTTGCAGGTCCAACTACACAAATCATTCCATCCTACTAAACCTGAGACGCTTAATGCCCTTTTACTTACTTTTATTTTTTTGGAAATTCCAAGAATTTGACATAGAGTAAAAAGGAAGGAAAACAAAAAATGAAACAATCTAGGGACGCGGTAGCGTCCCGCCCGCCAAAGAAAATCGAAAAAAATCGAAAAAAAAAAATTCGGAAAAGTGACCATAAGACCATGTTTACGCGACACAACAAGTACGGGTTTTCGGACCTCTGTAGCTGCGGCTCCAGATGATTTTGGAGGCTCGAATTTAGTATGACCATTCTCTCGGGTCGTCTTACGAAGTGTTGCAAATTTGATGTCGATATGATGAAAAGCAACCGGGGTATGACAGTTTGAAAATCGCAATTTTTCAAATTATTCTTGTTCTCGTTGATCTTGTTGTTCGTTGACAGGGCTGCAGCCTCGTAGGGAGCGTATCGAGGTCTGGTTTCTTTTCTCACGGATTGACTGTGTCCCAAGGGTGTGCCTTTTCTTTCATTTGCTCTGATCCGTGCAGTAGATAAAAAGATACATCCAAAAATGTGAAAAAAATATAGAGATTTTCGCTTTCTCGAAGTCTTTTTAATGATTTTAAAGAAAAAATCTTCCAGGCGGTCCGTGGCTCAACTGAATTTGGTACATAGCTTCCTTTGGTTATTATAAGTAACACACGGTTATATTTCGGTGCTACTGGAGATGTGCGTCAGGACAAAAGGACTCTTCTAATCATGAAATTAAACAAAACCCAAAGCTGGTAGGTATGGGTATATTCTGAATCGTTGTAATGAGACCAGTGCACTGGGGCTCTGTTAAAGAAATTTTGAGTCCTTCGGTTAGGACTGATGGCATATTTTGCGTTTTTTGAAGAGGAGAAAAGACATTCTTGGAAAAGAAGTGATATCAAGGGATTATGGGTATCATATGTCTGGGGGAGCTGAGGCGAATGCAGTAGACTGTAGCAGGCATTTTGAGTCCTTTGGGGAGGAAAAAAGATGTTCTTCGCAAGGAATCGATAGGTGGGCAAGATGAGTATTAAAAATGGGGGCGATGAGACGAATGTAGCAGACTGGCATTTTGGACTGGAAAAATGGTATTCCTTGCAAGGAAGCGATGTCTAGACAGGATGAGTATCATACGACTAGGAATCGTAGTGTGAATGCACTAGAGTATTACTTAATGGTGTTTGAGTCCTTTACTTAGGAAAAGAGCATCTTCTTAAATATGAAATTAAACAGAAACCAAATCTAGAAAAGATCAGTTTCGACTTAAGCATATAAATAACTCAACGGACATAAAGGACCGAAACACGTAATTTCATCGAAGGTAACTCACAGTGCCAGAGGCATATTTAATCAATGATGTCCACCTAAATTATTAGTTCCTTGGGGTACACTTTTCAAAGCAAATCATGTACAACTTAGAAGCAAATGGGTGAAAGTGAAATGTATTTACATGGGACTGGGCTAAAGTGCCGATGAATTCATCGCTCTTTTATACGCAAAAAATTTTAGTTTTTGAAATCAGGTTCTGTAAAGAGAATCTTTGGAGTTAAAATTTGGTATTAATTGCAGCAAATTGTTTCGGGTATTGTTCTATGTATTAAAACCCACACCTTGGTAATCAATAGTACACAACGATAAGTTTTAAGCATTCTAAAGCAGTTTTGGAATTCATATCCGGGTTCTTCCTCCATAAAATGCAAAAAGATGTGATATCTCTCAAAAACAACTCTGTTGTAAAAAAATTCCCCCCAAAAAAAACTCATCAGCCGCAAAAAGGATTGATATGAACATAACTCCACCAAAGTACTCGTAGCTTTGCGCCTCCCTCTAGGGTATGCATATTGAACCCTGATTAAATTAATCTATTTATTTTAACGCTGTTTGGCGGGGAGCTTGCTTAAAATAAAAACAGATAAGTAGGAAGATCTGAAGAACATAGAATAGTTTTATTTAATTGAAAAATTAAGTTAATTAAACAAAAGCTGCTCAATAAAACGGAAAATGGAATTGGTTAAAGAGAAGAACGGAGTAGAAACTATGTATTAACCGGTTCTTTTCTTTTGTGCAGTAGATATCAGTGCAGAACAACAATCATAAGCATTACACTAACAACCGGCTCAATCCAGAGCAATTTTGTAAGTGTGTCGCTTGCAATTCCTGTTCTGCTCTGATCTGTGCTGCGCACACAAAACGGATATTGTCCATTGGGGGCAAAAACTCCTCTTCCATAGTCCTCCGCGTGGGCGCCCCCTGGAACGGCAGTGGTCACAGACCATTGCCAATCAACGTCAAGCCGCCAGTGATGGCGGTGCGATGATTTGGTTGAGGTACCCCTGTGGTGTGGGGTGTGAAAAAAAATACCACGGCCTTTCCCTTTGAGGGCCTGTCGTTAAAACCGACAATCAAAGGACAGGATGTGTATGCCAGCAACTTGCACTATCCGAAATCTTTATATGCTAACGAAACGTCAACTATGCCTCGGATAAGGACTGACTCAACGGTTACGACTTTTAGCTATCGTACAATGACAAAGATTGGATTCTGGAATGTGCGTACTCTCCTGGACAATGGATCAGAAGGTCCCCAGAACGCACGATTTCTTCAATTAGAGAGTGAATTTCTGAGGTACAAATTAAATATCTTAGGAGTTAGTGAGATAAGATGGTGGAACAGCGGAGAATTCATCTCTCCAACGGGCAGCACTGTAATGTTGTACTCCGGTAAAGCTACCGGTAGTCGTCGTGAGTCAGGTGTGGGGCTCCTTTTAACCAGAGCCGCGCGAAACTGTCTCTTATCCTGGGAACCGGTCTCTGACAGGGTCTTGACCGCCAGGTTCCGGACCAAAATGAGGAACATCTCAATAATACAATGTTATGCCCCTACTGAACCCGACAATGTCTTGGCAAAAGACTCCTTCTACGAAGAACTAAACGCCGTTCAGAGCAGAACACTTAAAGGTGACATTATAATGGTTATGGGTGATTTGAATGCGAAAGTTGGCGCTGATAACTATGGGCTCAGACATGTGATGGGGAGACACGGTCTTGGTGATCGTAATGACAACGGTGAAAGATTTGTAGAGTTCTGCAACTTTCACAGTCTCTTCATCGGTGGTACTATGTTTGAGCATAAGGACCACCACAAAATCAGTTGGTCCTCTGTTGATCGGCGCAGAACACAAAATCAGATCGACCATTTTGCCATTAGTAAAAGATTCAAGAGTTGCCTCCTGGACGTGCGAAACAAGAAGGGTGCCGATATTGGGATGGGAAGAGACCATTATCTTATGATCGCTAATGTTCGATTGCGTATTGCAGCCGTGCGCT
Source organism: Chloromyia formosa (assembly GCA_964017055.1). Lineage (NCBI taxonomy): Eukaryota > Metazoa > Arthropoda > Insecta > Diptera > Stratiomyidae > Chloromyia > Chloromyia formosa. The sequence continues at coordinate 15,485,475 of OZ024817.1, forward strand.
GCCCCAGCGACGAAAGATCCAGGCCCCGCAAAGCTGTCTTACAACAATATAATGACCATCTTGCGCAAAAAGCGGCTGAGATAACTAGTCACCCAGATAGTGACATAAACGAAAACTGTATTCAATTGACGATTTTTCAACTTTGTGGTAATTGATATTCATATTTGAAGTATAATTGTTTTTGTCTTTACCACTGTTTTTATTACTACTCCTTACGCGTTTCGTTTTTTCCTCTGAAGATGTTTGAAAAAACGAAACGCGTAAGGAGTAGTAATAAAAACAGTGGTAAAGACAAAAACAATTATACTTCAAATATAAACGAAAACTGGGATGCCATAAAAAATGCGTACATTGAAAGCGCAAATACCATCCTTGGCCCAAACCCGGATTGCCGGAATAAGCCCTGGATGTCCGACGCTTCATGGCAGCGGATTGTTGAAAGAAAGGAGCTGAAAGTTCATTTGGCTGCAGCATCAGACGACAATCGAAGCAGCATCGAACTCCTTTACCCTCAGAAAGCTCGAGAAGTTCAGCGTAGTGTGCGACGCGATAAAAGAGTTTATGCCAATTCTCTTTTAGCGTCAGCAGAAGAAACCGCTAGAAGTAACAACTTAAACGCCGTATACGGTGTCATCAAGGAGTTTACAGGTGGTCGTAACTCCTGTCAACATCCGGTGAAAGATAGTGATGGAAAGCTACTTATCTTGGAAGAAGATCAAATGAGGCGATGGAAAGAACACTTCGCCGCGGTCTTGAACCGTGTAACCTCTGGTGAAGTTCCCCCTCATATAGATAATTTAGCTAACCATCAAAATGTGCGTATACGGTCCACTGCCCCAACTAAAGAGGAAATAGTTACTGCAATTATTGCACTAAAACGAGGAAAGGCCGCCGGACTTGACGGCATCCCTGCCGAACTTTATCAAGCAGCGCCAAGCATAACTGCCGATTTGCTGCACCCACTTGTTGATAAAGCGTGGAATACAGAGACCTTTCCCACTGAGTGGAAGGAAGGTTTGATCATCAAACTTCCAAAGAAGGGTAGCCTCACAGACTGTAATAATTGGAGAGGCATTTGTGTGCTTCCTGCCGTTGCCAAGATAATAGCTAAAATCGTCCTGGAAAGACTAAAGGCCCACTTAGAAAGCACAATTGATGAAGAGCAGGCTGGCTTTCGATCCGGATTCTCCTGTGTCGATCACATTAACACCTTGCGAATCATCATCGAGCAATGCGCTGAATACGATTCTCCGCTTCACTTGCTTTTCATCGATTTCGAAAAGGCTTTCGATAGTGTGAACCGGGATTCTATATGGGCGGCCTTGCGCAGGAGAGGCATCCCTGAGAAGCTCGTGGCTATTATTAAGGCAACCTATGACGGCGCGAAATGTCGCGTTCTGCATAAAGGTAAGGTGTCGGGGGACTTTGAGATTCGCAGTGGAGTTCGGCAGGGGTGCATCCTCTCACCGATCCTATTCCTCATTGTGATCGGCGATGTGTTGCATGCAGCCCTATCCGGACTCGACAGAGGAATTCAATGGACTTTGACATCTTATCTACAACATCTTGACTACGCTGACGACATATGCCTACTCTCCCACAAAATCATGGATCTGTCCGCAATGGCGTTAGATCTCGAGAGGCAGGCAAGCAAGGTTGGGCTAAAGATTAATACCAACAAGACCAAGGTTCTTAGCCCGCCGTTGCGAAAAAGAAATCCGACACCTATTGCCATCAATATTAATGGGCAGCCTGTGGAGAAGGTGGACAACTTCGTCTACCTGGGTAGCATTGTTGCCGAAAATGGTGGTACGGAGCAGGACATCGCTCGTCGTATCAACCAGGCTAAACGCGCATACGGCATGCTGTCCAAAATCTGGCAGAGCAGTTATCTCAGCATCAAGACCAAGCTGGGCCTGTTTCGCTCCCTGGTACTATCAGTGCTTTTGTATGGGAGCAGTACATGGAAAGTTTCCGTAGGAGTTACCAGAAAGCTGCAAGTTTTCGTCAACTCATGTCTTCGTCGAATTTTAAGAATTTTCTGGCCCGAAACAATATCAAATGAAGAGCTAAGTCGGTGTACGGGTCAGATGCCAATCGACGAATTGATACGCAGGCGAAAATGGCAGTGGATAGGTCACACATTGCGGAAGAGTGATAACTGCATTGCTATGCATGCCATGAAATGAAACCCCATTTCCAACCAAGGCCGACCAAGAGGGGGTCCTCGAATCACATGGCGTCGATCTGTGGCAAAGGAGTGTCAGGTACTGGGTAAGTCTTTTGGGGAGTTGCGCCCCATTGCCCAGAACAGAGTACGATGGCGCGCAGGAGTAGTTGACGCGCTATGCCCCGCTAGGGGTTAAGGAAAAGTAGTAGTACTTCTGACCTGAAGTGCATCTCTAATTCTTTATAAGGCACGGAGCTTTTTAAAGGAAACCGGGCGAGTAGACGGTACTTGGCATCAGAGCTTATGCTCACAAAGCTCCCGCCAATCAGCGTTAAAATAATTTAATTAATTTAATCAGGGTTCAATATGCATACCCTAGAGCGAGGCGCAAGGTTAAGAGTACTTTAGTGGAGTTATGTTCATATCAATCCTTTTTGCGGCTGATGAGTTTTTTTTGGCGGGAAATTTTTTACAACAGAGTTGTTTTTGGGAGATGTAGTTTTCGCCATGAAAGTTATAGTTTGTATTTCATACTGTAAACCTTATTAAAATTGAAAAAATGTAAGGTTGGTATCATCTTTACTAATGGCGGCCGATGTTGGTGTACCATGGTTTGGAGAGTGTGGAGATCCATAATCTGCATACGGTTCATCTTCTTCAGGTAGCGTAATAATTAATAATAATAATAATTAATAAACTGTTCCCCGAAATAATTAAAGTCTTTTCAAATTAAATCCATTTCGCATCCATTTCGAGAAAATACCCAGTGTAGATTTCATTTGAAAATAATTTAATAATTCCGGGAAATAGTTTAATCGTTTTGGGAAAAGGTTTAATTGTTTCGGAAAAAGGTTTAATTCAATTGGGACTTTATTGCAATTTGGTGTATATGGTATTACCTTCGACATTTAATCCCTTCGCGACTTCTTTCCAGACCATGTCCTTGTAGTTGGAGTTTCGGTACAGCTCTTCGGTCTGGTCATGCAGTACACGGTACTTCCTGACCTCTTCGATTAGCTTTTCCGGTTTTATAGCCGCCATTAGCACAAAAGTCAACAACAATTATCCAAATACAAAATTATACACGCGTCGTCCGCAGCTGGAAAACAAAATCTCGCTCAAAACTAATTAAAAGCTCAAAAGTGCACAAAATTGTCCCGCAGCAAGAAAATGATAAGCCCGCACGAAACTGAAATACGAAAAAAATACCCAAAACATATGTATCGGCACATCTCGCAGTCGGAATACGAATAACCTACACAATCGGAGCATGATCGGATGCTAGATCGGAGTCTGGTGGGAGTATGATTGGTCGCGTCGGAAAAGTGTGAACTAACGCGTTCGAAATCCAATACCATTCCCCTCTCATACACTCGTCCGACTGGATGATCGGAGTATGATCGGATGGGTGTATGACAAGTGTGTCCCGGCCTTTATTCGAGGTACAGGATGGTCGGGATTGTGTATCCCGTGTGGTAACACAACGGACCCAGACGTGGTCAATGTGTGCAGCATGGCAGCCCTTTAATATACCTTGCGTCGTTGCCGTTGCCGAGTAGTGTTGTTGTATTACTGGGTACTTTACATTGACGAGCTTTTGCTGGTGACTCGCCGAGTCACGAGTAATGTATCGCCTCTATATGAACGATTACGCCATTTGTATGAACTACAGCTCGAATGAAGTCGAAATTCTGTAGATGGTCGTGCAAATCCCGTAGCACCGTGGGTTTTGGGCCACATTCCTCATTACGTGACAAAAACTTAACGCGCGCCTGATAGCTAGATCGGCTATCATTAGCCTTAGTCCATTTACCAATAATACAACAATATTGTATTTCATACAAAATTAATATTTTTCCATTCTTTATTAAATAAAATCGATACAACTTAATAATAATACATTATGTATATATATCATGCTCCTCTTTTAACGTTTGGTTCCCTAAAAAATAGAATAAACTTTCTACATACACTTACAATACATTGACAAGCTATTTATCACTGTTTTTATTCGTTTTAGTTGGATCTTCGACAAGACTAATCATTTCGGACAGCTTTTCAACACTTTCCCGCTTAATAGCATTTGCTTCGATTGCACTCGTCCAAAATCGTACATCGATTTGCAATTGCAGTCGAATTTTATCGTCGTCAGACATGCCTTGACGATCACTGGGCGTTTGCGAGCTGGCCGTTGTTCCGCTCTTTTCACGTAAATTTTTCAGACGACGTAAAGATTCTTCGGTTTTTTGAACGGACGTTAGAACTTCTTCGATTGATTTATAGTATCTATGAAATTGACAAAATTGTAGGTTAGTAAAAAGAAGATTTCATTTGGACAGTAATAGAGAAACTTACTGCACGGTAATTTTTGAGAAAGACTTTTCAAACAGCTCACGTACTTTTTCGTCACCAATCTGTTCGTGGAAGTCTTTTCTGAACGTTTTGATTGGCTCCAGCATAAGATCCACATATGAACAGTGTTTGCTTGGCACTTCGCGATTCGTTTTTCGATACAGTCGTGGAATATCGTTGGTTTGTCGAATATGTGCCGAGCTTTTCGAGACAATCTCCTTAATCAGGATCTCCTCGATGCAGGTCATTTGTTTTAGCAGTTGGTTGCGCGATTCCTCAAAGCACTTCTCCAACGATGGGAAGAGCTCTCGAATTTGAGGCGGTGCCTTGTCCATTGCCGTTTTCGCAATATTCGATAAATACCCGATCAACAGCTGAGCATCCCGATGCAGTACGACTAGAAACAAATTTCTATCTAGTTGTTTGTGTTCGCTACCATCCGCAGGCTTCTTGACCGGCTTCATCGAATCCGCCATCCAACGGGACGCGCGCGATATTATCTGTAGCGTAAGTTTCCAGAATTTTGGAAACAGATCTTCAATATAGATTCCATCGTCCCATAGTTTCGTTATGCAATTCAGAGTTGTATGAAAGACTACACACTTCAAGTCACTGGCTTTGCTGTTGACTGTTTGATCAGAGAGCGGTTGATCACACACGGTCTCCAGTCGGCCGGCGATTTCTTGAAATCGAATTTGAAAGTAGACGGGCAGATTCCATCGCGATTGAAAGCTTTTATACTGTGAATTCCGACGAAACTCTTCCACGGCCCTTTCAGTGCCCAGCATTTTCTCGATATTCGCCAGAAAGTCTAGGGTACATTTGTACTTTACGTAGAAAGAGTCGGGATTTCCCGGTGCGAATATTGACGAAAGATTCAGTTCCAGACGACGTTCCACGTCTTGCCAGAAACTGTTTATCAAAAAGCTAAAACCCTTCACTCTATCCGTGTGATGTGTAAGCAAAAGCAGATCTTTCATATGCAACGAGATAAAATCTAAAATTTGATTATATATACCAACTAGACCTTGCGTCGAATTCTGCAGAATATTTTCGGAAATTCTAGAGTTCATATAACTACCGACTACGTCTTCGCGAAAAACCATTTCCGCTGCACCGTACTCATCCAGGGTGGTGTATATTCGTAGGCACCTTTCCAGCGAGTCACTATCCTGTTTTAAGGACTTCAAAAAATACTCTCGCAATTTACCCAACAGATCTTTGTGTAGACTTTCCGTCTTCTCGGTCTGGGCTTTGTCCAAATACTCGGAGCAGAACTTAACATGGAACTGGAGCTGAACAAGCTCCTGCGCTGCTCGTTCCAACACAACTGGCTTGATGTCGTTTGTGCTCAATTGATTTTCCAACAAATCGGTCAGTTTGCTGATTGAATTATATACTTTAGCTAAGCTCTTTAGATTCTTCTTGTATTGTCGTAGTTGTTTCTTCTGATTGAGACACTCTTTAATTTCGTCCATAGTTTCGGTGATGGCCTGTTTCACGCCGAGCACTTCGTTGCCCAGCTGATCAACTGGACCGTGAATGGTATTTATTTGTTGATCAAGACCGACTAGGTTGGTCGATAGGTTGACAAAGTCGGCATAGTCTTCGTTGATTAATTCAATCATGGCCGAGCGAAGGACTTTCAGATAGATGCCGAGATCATCTCGCATCGTTTCCAAAGAGGCGGCATTTCGATGCTCGTGAAGAAAGTCGTCGACGGAAAAGGTTTTCTGGAATTAGAAAATAAAACGTATTGGTGAAAAATTACAATGATGAATATTTCAAGGATAAAATTGCATAATGTAAGACATTTCCTATTTATTGTATCAAAGTGTTTAGATCTTTAGCTTTTCCCTCATCATGACTACTTATATGCTGTTTTACGGCAGCCGAAGCCTGCTGGCATTCTCTCTGATTGAATAATGTCCAGTGATGATACCAACTACATATACTATTTTGCCTTAACCTAGTGGGAAATAGCGCATCAACTACTCGTGCTCGGTTCTGGGCAATGGGACGCATCTGCCCACCACGACTTACCCAGAAACTTACACTCTTTCGCCACAGATTGGCACCATGGCTTTCTAGGTCAACCCCTCGGCCAACCTTCATTGGGATCCCATTTCATAGCATGCCCAGCAATGCAGTTATCAACATTTCGCAATGTGTGACCCATTCACTGCCATTTTCGCCTGCGTATCAGTTCGTTGATTGGCATCTGACCCGTACGCCGATTCGGCTCTTCATTTGATATGTTTCGGGTCGGAAAATTTGACGAACACATTTCTTTCTGGTAACATTTACGGGGACTTTTCATGTGCTGCTCCCATACAACAGCACAGACAGTACCAGGGAGCGAAACAAGCCCAGCTTGGTCTTAATACAGTCATCATCATTATCCTCGGCGTGCGGTGCATAGCCCGGCGTCGGCCTTTGGCCGCCTGGATCATTGTCCTCCAATTATCTCGGTCACGTGACCGCGTCCTCCAATCTTGGAAGCCCAGGAGTTGCTCGGCGTCAACATATACTCAGCTCTCCCAACGGCTCTCGGTCTTCCTCACAGTCTCGCTCCGTCGACTCATCGTCCGTTCATTACTTGTTTAAGCATGCGAGCATCATTCATTCGTTGTACATGCCCTGCCCATTAAAGACGATTCTTAATACAGTCGACTCTCGATAATTCAAATTCCAAGTGATCACAAAAAAAAAATCGATTAGCTGTTTTTTTTTGTACAGAGCAGAGTAGAGCAGGATAAGCGGCAAAAAAAAACGATCGAGAGCAGATTAGAGTAGCGAACACGAAAGCGGGGCATGTCTTTACTGGGAGTGTGTCTTGGTTTAGTTAGCATTCAAACGTCAAATCAAATTTCAAGAGGGAACTTAAATCCTGCTATCTTACCAATATTATAAATGTGAAAGTTTGTGAGGATGTATGGATGTTAGTTACTCTTTCACGCAAAAAAGACTGATCGAATTTTGATGAAACTTTACAGTATTATGGTTTATAGATCAGAATAACACATAACACATAGCCTATAATTTATAAATATATTGAGTAAATTGGCCAAATTAGAACAAGTGTCAAGAAAGTCAGAAAAAAATTTTGCTATCTGAGAGCTATCTCGGCGTGCGGTGCATAAACGGTTAGAGTTACACAAAAAATGTATGTTGGGATGGTTTCTATTGAAAAGTTCTAACAAAAATTCCGCGGCAGCATTATATCTACCTTTTATGTGGAAGCCATTATTGCCAAAATAGTGAACCATAAATACATTTGGATTGGATACTGTATTTACAATGCACATTTCATAGTATTAATTCTTATTATTGTAAAATAAATACTTTTATCGCTTCTGGCATTTAAAGTAGATCAACTTTGTCTTTTACACTAAGTAATTTTGATAAATAGTTTAAAAGTTACAATGAAGAGAATGTATTTAACAGTGCGCTGCTAAAATGCGTCAGTAAAACGTCGCCGCTACAAGTCATGTCATGGCATCCGGTGGTGCCCGGCCGGGCGGGCGCAGGGCGGTGGGACGAGGCGAATAACATATCGAGACGTCTCAACACCGTATCAATTGTGCAACTTCACTGCAATGGCTTACAGCGAAAAATTGCAGAATTATCGGACTTCATGGATAGACACCGCGTCATAATTGGAGCTATACAGGAGACGAAGCTTAACACCAATTCGTCTCTCAACTCATATGGCTATTACAATATCATTAGAAAGGATAGAGTGTCCAATGCTGGAGGTGGAATTGCATTTCTCATCCATCAATCAGTACCATATCGTGAAATCGACGTCACAGTCACTGACAATATCTTGGAGGTACAGGCCATTGCCATTCAGTCGGGCAATATCGATATTGAAATCGACAACGTTTACATTCCACCTGTATCCAGTTGTCTCTCGGGATACAATGTCAATATCACACCACTACTAGCTGGCCAATAACGTCTCTTGCTTGGTGACTTCAACGCCCATCACGAATTGTGGCACTCTAACCTCGACAACGATGCCAGAGGGGTTACCATAGCCGAACAACTTGACACGTCAGACTTCTGTCCACTTAACCATGATACGCCCACTCGTATTGCTGGAACATGTTCTAGCTCGCCCGATATTTTAATTACCAGCGCTGGACTTATCAATGATGCACAATGGGAACCAGTCCTGACGCTATCCTCGGATCATCTGCCAATCCTAATAAAATTGGACAAACCATCAAATACTCAGTTTGCTGATCACCACGTTCATCAACCACAATAAAGCGGATTGGACTGGCTTCAAATCCTACACCAACATGGCCTTCGCTGCTTTACCAACTCCAACTGACGTGCGTACGGCCGAACGAAATGTAAGGCACATGCTCCAGGAAGCGATTACAAAGTTCATTCCAGTAGGTCGAATACCCAAGATTCGACCAAATTTTGCTACCACAGCAGCTAGATTAGCAGATGATAGAGACCGCATACGTATCACTAATCCGGACGATCCAAGGATCAAGGAGTTAAACATTGACATCTTTAAACAGGTAAGAGATCTCAGGAGAAAGAAATGGAACTCTCACTTCGACAATTGCAACTTGACAACGGGCGTCAATAAGCTCTGGTTAACGGATAGGGCCCTTATAAACCCAACCAAACACAAAGGGTATGTTGCAATCCAATTCGGCAACATTACGATTCATGACCCAACAAAATGCGCCAACAACTTTAACAAACAGTTTATCGAACAGCCACCTCCTGATAGACTTAAGCGCATCATTACTAGAAGCATTCGTAACCATCCAGCTGACCAGGAACTTCAATTTACATCTCAGGAAGTTGCAGCAGCGATAAAAAGAGCGAAGAGTTCCAAGGCCCTCGGACCAGACGGTATATCGATGGGATCATGCTCAAACATCTTGACACACGAGCAATTGAATACATAACGGCCACGATCAACCTCTCCATCTCATCGTCTATCATTCCTGAATATTGAAAGAAAGGAAGAGTGATCCCTATTCTAAAACTGGGGAAAAAAACAACACTAGGCGAATCATACCGTCCCATCACACTTTTGTCTCCTGTAGCCAAGACCCTAGAAGGGCTTCTCCACCCTATAATTGCGACTCACCTTCAGATGGCCGACCACCAACATGGCTTTAGAAGGATGCACAGCACCACGACTTTGCTTTGGACGTCATTACATCAAAACTACTTAATGGTCTCAACCAAGCGCGTCCTTGTCAACGAACGATTCTGGTGGCTTCAGACTTGTCAAAGGCTTTTGTCAGCTACTCGTTTCTCCTGTCTGACATTTGCGGTACATCGCTTCCGTCGCATATTATAAAGTGGATCGCCAACTATCTTGCCGGCGGACAGTCCTACACAGAATTTAGATTCGGGAAATCTAAACTAAGACGAATTGAACAGGGTGCTCCCCAAGGAGGAGTCTTATCTCCCACCCTGTTTACATGTCAGGACTCCCTACGCCACCTGACGGACTCGAAATTTAGCAACCGGTAACGACATCACTCAAATGTGCAGATAAATGGGTATCTCGATGAACTGAACACCTTCTTCGTCAGCAAAAATCTCACTCTGTCTGCGCCGAAGTCTACTGCTACACTGTTACCACATGGACCAAAGAATTGAAAAAAAAAAGATATTGCAGTAGACGGCCAAACTATCACCACCTTCACCAAGAAACCAGAATGATGCCTCTAAGAAGCCACAACGCACCTTCTAACGAAGCAGTATCGGAGTGACCATACTAATTCTAACCTTATGAACAGAACCATACCGCCACGTCATGTAAGACGTAATATGAGGGACCGCGAGCGGGAGATCCAAAGGTTTAAAAGAGTTAAGAGTTCCCTTCGATAACGCTAGCTACAGATCGGCCATCACAACACTGCAGAGTGAAGAAGTGCTATCCTCAATCGCGGACATAACACCAAACAGGGTACTAAATCCGCAACCACCTGCTATATCTTCAGACGAACTACGACTTCCTAGAGCAACCAGGACTACACTCGCCCAATTTCGTTCTGGTTGGTGCTCACGTCTGAACTCGTACCTATTCCTCATTGATAATGACATACAGAACTCGTGTCCAGCCTGTGGCCTCACTCCACACGATGTTAAGTACATCTTTCAGTGTCCTGCAGCTCCCACGCTCCTAACACCTACTGCGCTATGGGATAATCCTATTGAGGCAGCTGAGTTTCTACACCTGGACACTGAGGAAAATATGGACAACTAAGCTTTAAATACACACACTCATCGGATATCAGCGCGTGGCTACTACAACAACAACAAGGAACATCCGCAATTTAGCGGTGTGGACCAAATGCTTCAGATCACCCCAAGCCAAGTAGCTAAATCTATTAAGGACGCTAAAAACACCAAGGAATCAGCACCTGATGGCATATCAATGACCATGCTGAAACACTTGGACACGCCAGCTATTGAGTACCTAACGACAACACTAAACCTACCACTATCGCTGTGATATCGCAGTGATACCAGAAGTATGGATGACCGGAAAAATATTCCCATACGAAAACCCGGTAAGAAGGCCAACTTGGGAGAGTCCTACCGTCCCATCTCTCTGCTCTCCCCAGTCGTGAAAACCTTCGAGTCCCTACTCAAACCGATAGTAGAGACCCACATTCGACTTGCTGATCATCAACACGGCTTCAGAAAGATGCATAGCACGACTACAGTCCTAGATGTCATCACGACTCGCATCCACAATGGACTAAATCAGTCATGCCTATGTTCCAGAACAATTCTAGTGGCCCTCGACCTCAAGAAGGGCGTTCGTACGGTCAGCAACACTACACTTCTGTCGGACATTCTGTCATCATCTTTCCCAGCTCAAGTCAAGAAGTGGATTTCTAACTATCTCGCTGGCAGGCTATCATTTACGGAGTTTAGAGGCAAAAAGTCTAAACTCAGAGTAAAGCAAGAAGTCCCACAGGGTGGAGTCTTATCCCCCACCCTACATGGCCGGTATGCCATCTTCGCCTGATGATCTGCTTCTCATCTCCTACGCGGATAAATGCTCCACTGTAGCTTCGGACAATAATATCCCGGTTATGTATGAAAAGATTAACTGATATCTGGCAGAACTCAACACCTTCTTCGCCAGTCGTAACCTACAGTTATCAGCGCCTAAGTCTACAGCAACCCTATTCACATCTTGGACCAAGGAGGTCAACACACAGCTGGATGTAGGCATAGGCAGCGTACCCATCCCCACAGTCAACCATCTGAAGATTCTAGGGGTAACCCTCGATAACATAATCATCGGTCCACGCCTCTTCGACATGCAATCGAATGAAATCCCGTAATAAGGTCCTAAAAGCTCTCGCCGGCAGCTCCTGGGGAAAGGACAAAGAGACCATGCTTACTACTTACAAAGCCATAGGACGGTCTGTGGTAAATTATGCTGCACCTGTGTGGACGGAGAACCTCAAGGACATTAACTGGAGGAAGATACAGATCTGTCAAAATGCTGTTCTTCACACCGTGACGGGCTGTCATCTGATGTTCTCCCAGGATCACCTTCACCAGGAAACCAACATGCTACCAGCCAAGCAACACAACCTCCTGCTGTCCAAGCTCTCCTCAGTCGAATGCTTCGGAACGAACTAACCAATCAACGTTAGCCGCAATTCGAGCGTACGTGGGATCCGACCATAGGAATTTGGATGAACATCTGAGCGAGTCAAGCAGCGCTTTCCGCAATGTGGTGCATGATTCGACCGGATTTTCACCTCATTTCCTGATGTTCGGATACCATCGTGTTCAAATATTGAAGAGTATACCCTCCTGAAATCATTGCAAGCATTTGAATATGGAGAGGTATGCCTTCAATCCAACAGCGACAGATTGCGGCTAGCGCATGATAGAGTGAAAGAGAAGCTCGTTGAATCATATGCTCGAGTTGCCCGCATCTTGTATCTTGTCGGGTGCTACCGCAGCGGACATCTTAACCATCATTTCATGGATAAAACTCTCCCACCCAGAAACATCAGAAGAACCTAAGAGACCTTGAGAGGGAGGTCCAAAGGTTCAAGAGGGTGCTGTTCGATAACGAAGCTTACAAAACTGCCATTGCATCGATACACACTGAGGAGGCACGACGATCGATCCAAGACCTTCGCTCCAACCCGGTCCCGTCCACCAAATATATTGTACATATCTTCCATCGAAGTTACGCTGCCAAGGCGTACTAGGACCACCTCGCGCAGCTCCGATCTGGCTGGTGATCGAGACTAAATTAATGCCTGGCTCGAATCGATCGTAATATCAACATGTGCCCCGCTTGCAATGGCACTCCACATGACGTGGGGCATCTGTTTGAATGCCCAGAGGCCCCCCACAAATCTAACACCAATTTTATTCTGGGAAAAGCCCATCGAGGTCGCATTCTTCCGTGGCCTCGACATAGAAGGAGAAGACGAAGTGACGCCCTATGATTAACCCTAAATGTTGCAGCAACAACAACAACATGCACCCGAATGATCATTCAACAAATTAGTAATTCATGGCAATGACCATGTTCGAATGTTTGAATTATCATTCGGGAGGACAGACATGATATCGAATTATAATTCGAATGGGAATGATCATTCGGGAACATCGTCTTTCTGAGGTATTAGGAGGTTTGCGCCAGTAGATCTGCATAATGGAACTTTCAGGTTTAAAATAACAGCCCAATAGATTTCACAATACTTGTGAATCTGCCTAGGCCACGGTCCACCTCCTAATCTAGTAGTAGGCGCTCTATACAAAGGAGGTTTGACTGTGTACGAATGAACACACACATCCCTTATGGGTAATAGTTCGTAACAGCTACCGAAAAGCAATTTGTACCAGAAAAACACAGAAATAAAGCAAATGGTAAGACATCCTCATGTAGTGAAAATGAAGCGGAGACCAATATGAACTAGTATCAAAATGCACGCTGCCTTTGCCGGTATATCTTGACATAACTTTATCAGAGCTTATTTATTTCGTAACTACCACTTCCCATTCTTATCAATAGTCCGGTCGACTAGAACCCGCATTTGTTCTTTGTCATTTTATTGCTTTATTTCTTAATTACTCACCTTCATGAATTCATTCTTATCAAAGCATAGCTCCGGCGGAGCAGCTGGCAATGAAAATAAATCACTACTTTTCGACATATTGTCTGTTTTCTTAACTAAAATTTAACATTTATTTTCTGCGGAGCCCACTGTCTGACACATCACCAACAACCCCTCTAAACGTCAATGTCAATAATGTGTCATAATGACAGTGGAAATGTCAAGTGTACAGTGTGTGTTATAAAATTTCTTTAGTTTAAATAAAGTAAAAAAATGTTATGGCTGCTACAGACAATGGCCCAGCTCAAAGCCATTCGGGGCCATCGCCATTCAATGGCCCACTATGTGCAATTTCCTGATGGCCAATCGAAGACCTTTGTGTGGACGAACAATATTTGAATTGCCATTTGATAGTTCTTCTTACATCGAAAGGGCTTGGTAGCTCTTGGCCGTCGAAAAACGGGTCGTTCCGGTACGAAGAACCGACTGCCGCAGGAACGAATTATGCTGCACCTGTGTGGACGGAGAACCTCAAGGACACTAATTGGAGAAAGATAGAGATCTGTCAAAATGCTGCTCTTCGCACCGTGGCGGGCTATGTCATCTGATGTCCTCCCAGGATCACCTTCACCTTCAACTGTCATGAAAATATTCCCCTCCGGATCTGAGAATTATTCTGATCCGGAGGGGAACTAGAACGCGACTAGAAACACTTTTTGGTCAAGACCACCTTACAGTTGGCCAGAAAGCAATAAAATATTTGAAAGGAATTGTGAATTGGAACTCACTATCCCTTTCTATTAAAGCGCGTTGACATGATCAAACTACGATTTGACAAACTAGCATTTGATGAAAAGTTGAGCACCGTCCAATTAGGGTTTGACAGAAGCACAAGACATCAAACCAGTTTGGCAAGGGGTTTACACGTTCAAGTAGGTGGTTTGTCAAACCGTAGTTTGATCATGTCAACGCGCCTTTAAGTACCATTTAGTGAAGGACAGTAATTATCCAAAGGAAGTTGACAGTTTTATTACTTTCAAACTTAAAAGGGTCTACTACATTGGGCGAGTTTACTAGCCACACACCAGCGAGTAAAATAGCCGGCGAGTCAGATAGCGCTGTTGTAGTGATTACACACGGCTTGTAAACTCGCTTAGTAGCCAGAGTCACTCGTGTTATCGCGTACTACCTCAATAAATTACTCAATGCACCAGAGTTTTTTTTTCTCGTCTTCACATCACACACATCCCCTTTGTTGTTGTAAAATCAGATTTTGACAATTGTTACAACAACAATGCCCTGTGCGCGCTGCGCTGCACTGCCCTGCCTACGTCCAAGATACAGCCGGCCTTAAACACAAGGGGGCAGTGTAAAAAGCCATACCTAATGGCTGCTACAGACAGTGGCCCATCGCGATGGTGACTTTGATGGCCGCCATCACACACCAAATGTCAATTCAAATATTTTCAAATATTGTCCGTCCACACAATTGTCTTCGATGGGCCATCAGAAAATTGTGTATAGTGGGCCTAAAATTTGGATTATTGAAGTTGTTCTCTTTATTTCCATAGATTTGTACCTGACCTGTTTTGAAGGTGGTCTTGAGCTACCCCATTAAAATATCAGTGGAATTGAATATTTTCTTCCTATGGAAGCACTGCTCTTCGATTTGTTTTTGTCTCAGAGGAACTTCTGGAGTGGCCCATAGGCTCAATTTATGGGACGAGAGAAGAGCGCGTTTAATTTTTCATGGGAGAGAGAAAGAACGGGACTTTTAATGCCAACCACCAATAGGACGCGGAAATTTGACAGCTATATATACAGCGGGGAGTCAGAAACCAAAACAAACATTTTAATATCGGTTTTCTGACAGAAAACTCACAAAAACAAGTAACGCGCACATCACATCTAAATATTTAATGTTTTACCTATAAGCAGACACCCCCGTCTTAGGGATACGCTGGTTATTTTTGCAGTCACCGACGAGGCATTTCAATTTACCACAACTCACTACCGCACCAATTTGTCCTACCGGAAATTTCACTAGTGTCTTCTCTACATAATCGCGGCTCTTTACACTCAAAAACCGGCTCCAAACTTTCGCGAATTCAACCGTATTTCCTTTTTGCCACTTTTAGAACAAAGCGTTTGACAGCCATATGCACAACGTGATCTTAAAACCGTTAACTTTACTCTCCCAGCTCTCGACTTTTTCAAGAAGAAGATCGTCCCATTTTCAAGCTATCAATTTGTATGGTTTGACAGGCATATACCCATTCCTTTGTTAGTTATATATTCAAATGTTTTTGTTATTTATTGGAATATGAAGAAAGTTTGAACTGTCACTTACCTATCAGTTGCAATCACTTGCGACTTGCCCGCTGGTGTTTATCTTATCAGGAGCCGCAGTAGCTAGTAGCGAAAAATTGTGCGCTTTGTGGTCCAAAAGTTCTGAAAATCAATTGAGTGTAGCACGGAATAATTTTGGGTTCTGTTACGACGATTCGGCGAAGAATTGTTGGATCAGGCGACTTCTCTGAACGATAACGTCGTTTGTCAAATGTTGACGACTATCCGCAACGTTCCCAACATTTGCATGACACAACAATCGAAACGGGGATTTGAACAGGCGAAAGTAGGATCAAATTAAGGAAAATGCATCGACCGGGGAAGCAACAGAACAGTATCAACTCATTGGATTTGCTGTGGGATCGACAGCACTACGATTCTGATCTTGCGGTGCAGAATCGGTTGCAGACTGCATCGCACCTGGTGGAGCGCATCGAGCTCGAGGCCATTCTCGAAGGACACAACGGTTGTGTCAATTGTCTGGAGTGGAGTGACGATGGCAGGTAATTGTCCGCCGGCGTTACAGATAACATGGTCACGGGCCACGTTCATTGATTTCATTACATTTGCTGGGGTTAGTGGGTCTGGTGATAAATGACATGGACCCAGTGTCGATGCTCGCTTGCATGCAAATGGCTTTCAAATACACTATGCATATTGTTGACAGCTTGTACATAAGCTTTGTTTTGAGTATACTATCCAATAGAAACTGATTTCCACGAAATTTATTGTCGCTTGTTGGCTTTTTTTTCTAAATAAAGGGATATGATTGCAATTTGGTTTTATTCAGTGAATAATTTTATACTATTTCGTTTTGAAGAGACGTAACTTTATTTTACATTATTTATTAAATCATAAAATATGTACAGCTCTCGTAACCGGACACCATCGGGACCAACAATTTTGTCCGGTTATGGGAAGTGTCCGCTTAAAAGAACATTTTGTTTAGGTAACCAAATTTTTCAAAGAATAAAATAACCAAAACTGGACCGGTAGTGACATTTGAAATCACACCCTGATAACGGTTGACATTCACTGGTTGAATTTGGGGGTGAAAACGTAATAGTGACGTTGGAAAGTTCCAAACTTTTTGGATACGAACCAGCGATATCTGGAAATAGCAACACTTCCTTATTACGCCATCTCATACTCATTTGGTTATTGAATGTCACTAACCAGGCCCGGCCCTAACATACTTACATACCTATGTGCAGATTGAGCATTTGAGTAGGGTGTCATTTAGTGATAGGCGAAAGGGCCAATTTTAGTTAGCTGTTAAATCTGTTAATGCTACTATTGATTAGCAGCTAAAAATAACAACTAAATCTGCTAACTGTTAATTTTGTTCAGGATATATTCAAACCGGACTAAATAACTTAATTTAATGTTAGACACATGCAGGTACCCACATTAAATAATCTGGCTTTGATGCGAACATTATAGACAACAACTAATACTAAACTAATAATATGTTACGAAATTACTGTGAAGGGTATCCACATTTTCGCCGTCAGTCTTCAGAATTCATCCAGATGCAATGCAATGATTCAAGCTTTCCGTATGGAAAAACGTATCTATACTCGTATTTTAATATTTTGTTTTCATTATTGATTAATAAATTTATTATATTGCCAATTTACGTGTATTTAAATTTGTATCCAACGTGAAACTTGGTGCAATGCCCATGCCCAATGCTCATGTTTTCGTCATTGTTAATTCATCCGTTTTTATTTTAGTTGATTGAGCTTTATTTTTTTAGATTTACTAGTTTAAAATTGAAAAATTAAAAAAAAAAGAGTAGTGTCACTCCCAGAAGAACGGCTTAATCTTTCTTTGAAGCAAATTCTTAACTATATATTTCAAACTACTGTTATGATAAAAATTAAGAATTGACAAAAGAAGAATCTACTTCGACCCAAGCAAATGAAAAAAAAAATAGAAACAACCTTTCTAATCGGCAAATTACAATTCGAAGAAGGAAATTAACATAAATGTCTACATACAAGCATCGCTATTAATTTTGTAACTTTGAAAAAAGAACTAGCCTTTATGTTCTTCAAGCATGCACGAATCTTTAAATTTCAATATGATAATTTCCTTATCGACACAGCACATTGCCAGCTAGCGAATCTAAAGACATAACCTTTACATGTCAGGACTCCCTACGCCACCTGACGGACTCGAAATTGTCAGTTATGCCGATGACTGCACGATTCTAGCAACCGGCAACCATATCACTCAAATGTGCGAACAGATAAATGGGTCTCTTGACGAACTTAACACCTTCTTCGTCAACAAAAATCTCACTCTGTCTGCGCCGAAGTCTACCGCTACTCTGTTTACCACATGGACCAAAGAAGTGAGACAACAACTGGATATTGTAGTAGACGGTCAAACTATCCCCACCATTAACCACCCTAAAATCCTCGGTGTCACCCTTGACAGCATGGTTACCTTCTCAGCCCATACGTCAACCATTTGTGACAAGATGAGAGGCAGGAACAAAGTCCTCAAAGCTCTTGCTGGCAGTTCCTGGGGGAAAGACAAGGAGACCCTACTAACGACCTACAAGTCTATCGGGAGATCTGTGGCCAATTATGCGGCTCCCATCTGGTCGGAAAACTTATGTGACACTCAATGGAGGAACGTTCAGACCTGCCAAAATGCAGCTCTCAGAACTGTCACAGGCTGCCTACTGATGTCGTCGCAGGACCACCTTCACCAGGAAACCAAAATGATGCCGCTAAGAAGCCACAACACACTTCTAACGAAGCAGTACTTGGTTGGCTGTTATCGAAGTGACAATCCTAACTCTAACCTTATGGACAGAACCCCACCGCTACGTCATGTAAGACGTAATATGAGGGATCGCGAGCGGGAGATCTAAAGGTTTAAAAGAGTCCCCTTCGATAACGCTAGCTACAGATCGGCCATCACAACACTGCATAGTGAAGAGTGCTATCCTCAATTGCGGACATGACACCAAACAGGGTACTAAATGCGCAACCACCTGCTATATCTTCAGACGAACTACGACTTTCTAGAGCAACCAGGACCACACTCGCTCAATTTCGTTCTAGCTGGTGCTCACGTCTGAACTCGTACCTATCCCGCATTGATAACAAAATACAGAACTCCTGTCCAGCCTGTGGCCTCACTCCACATGATGTTGAGCACATATTTAACTGTCCTGCAGCTCCGACGCGCCTAACACCTACTGCGCTATGGGATAATCCTATTGAAGCAGCTGCGTTTCTACACCTGGACATTGAAGAAAACATGGACAACCAAGCTTTATGACACACACATTCATCGGATATCAACGCGTCGCTACTACAACAACAAAGACATAATCTCTTTATTTCTGCTGCTAATTGCAAACGAAACATCTACTTACGTGCAGATACAAACAGCCACCAACAAATGCCAACTGCTGTTTTTATCAACCATACCATTCAACTGCTTCTGTACTAGCAGATTTTGCAAAACGAACGAGTAGCGAAAAAGCAGCTGGTAGCGGAAAAGTACCTCGTTTCGAAATTCAATGAATATCGCTAGCATCAGCTGAAACTCTAACTAGCAGCTAGTGCACTGTTACTTGAATTCGGTTCCACTTTTCGTTACTGCTGCTATTTTTTAACTTTTGCTAATTTTGATACTTTTACTACTGATGCTACTGTGCTGCTGATTCATATGAAAATTCGAATTTAACCGTGAATGATGGAGCAGAGTATTCATTTCATCTAAACTTAGCTTGAGTTGTATAGAGTATGTGTAGTGTAGACGAATACGATCTTTGTTGTGTACTATTACATACATACATATTCTTGTCTATTGTAAAATCTGTATACGAGTTCGAGTGAACTGCCTTGCGTGATTGATAAATATAAAATTATGAATAGGTTTAGTATTGTGGGATAAGTGAGATGTGGGTGAATGAATGAATACACATGTCATATATACATACGACTAACTGCACCATGCGCTTATTTGATTGCCATTTCGGTTTTACTAACTGGCTAATATCCTTCTTCCTTGCCCTTTCATACCACTCTGCGGCTTCGCGTTGCTCTGCCTGTGGTGTTGGAACTTCGACCATTTTGGCGGTATAATCTCAGCTTCCTTCAGCAGGCAGCTCGGTGTTGGATCGCATCATCGCAAAAATTAACGCGTTGTTGTTGCTTCTTCATCTGATCGATCCACTTGTGTTTCCGTCTGCCTCGGGGTTTGGGTACAGCAAATGGAACATTCATTGATAGTGCCTTCATGACAGGGTTCTCAGGCGGACGCCTTAGAACATGGCAATACCAGTCCATACGACGATCTTCGAATTTTTCAGTGATCGATTGCTCAACAAACAAACTGCCTCGGATGTGAGTACTTTTGATGCGATCCTTTTTGGTCACACCGGCTGCCATCCGTAGCATTTTCATCTCAGTCGCAGTCATTTTACTTTCGTATGATCTTAATGTGACAATTCCATTGCCTATTTTGGTTTCATTGACTGGATAAAATCCCAACGATCCCACATTGGACGCTGAATATCTTCGGAGATTTGCCACCATTTTTTGACTATTTTCTGCTGTAAATTTTCATCGAATTGATATCACAAAAAGCCATAAGATAACCTTAAGTTAAGGTCTACAAGTGTTTCGGTTTATGCGTTTTGTGACTAGCGGATTCAGTTTCGTCGACCAGATAAAATCACACTGAGCGCCCAATATTGTCGGTTTCTTACGATTTTTTTTTGTTGACTGATTTCTACTATCTTCACTGACGTAAGACACAAAAAAATACCTTAAAACGTGCCATACACGCAGCGATCGATCGGCCGATCCGTCGCCCGATATCGATATTGGCCGATGGATCGGCCTGTGTATGCGCCTATCGTTGACGATTTTTTTGACAGTTCCATATAATTTTGATCAGCTGATATTTTGTGGCAACACATCGGCCGAACGATCGGACGATTGGATTTGTGCGCAAAACATAAAAAAAACGTTTTATTCCTCAAACCAGCAAAAGAGAATGTGCCGCAAACTCTGCACGCTCCTCATCTCGCAATTGAGAAAATAATATCTTAAAGCATACTATTTTTACATTTGATGAGTGTGTGCCAGCTCCAGCAGTGCGCTATTCAACCAGGGGAAGAAGAAATTTCTCAATGTCCTCCGGAGAAATCCACATTTGCCAGCCGTCATAAAAGTTTTTCAAAATCCCCAGGCAGCTCGTTCAAGTATAACTACGGCAGGAGAGGCCACCTCATTGAATCTTCTCAGAAACAAAAGCTATTTTATGTGACGTCCTCCTTCAAGGCGCGATTCAACATCGCCTCACTTCTATCAACTGAAGAAGCAGCTCAGCAGCATTCAATGAGGGTATACCACCAAGTGCAGAAGTGGCTTTGCTTTGATAAACGGCCCGATAAATTGGGGTGGGAAATCACCAAAAGTGGACTCATGCCTGTAACAACTACGAGGAATGCCGCACCAGATGCCCTACTGTGCATCATTTCTTGCAAATGCAAGAAAGCATGTGTAGGACATTGTGGATGCAAAAAGGCAGGCTTATATGTGCCAACTGTGAGGGCAAGTGTGAGAATGTGGAGCTCTCTGAAGCCATGGATGACGACGAGGACCTCGAAGAGATGTTCGAAGAGTCAGTCGGTAAATCCCATCCACCAGAACCCGGACCACTTTCCTCACAAGTCGGTCCTTCAAAAAAAAAAAAAGCTGAAAACCTGTTGTGTACTTTTTATTCAATACATACAATATATATATAATACATGTAAATACAACCTCCAATATTCAAGAATTACCAGCACCTACTAAAAACAAAGTACGGAAATATGTTATAAGGGAACATTCGCTCAAAAACGTGATTTTAGCTATTTCGAATTTCTGACTTTTGTTTTGATCAAATTAAAAAGAGTAGGTATTGTACTTTCTGAACGAAGAATTTCATACTCTACAACTTCTACTTGAAGCATTTTTACGTATTCGTAGCCTTTTTTAAGTTCCAGACGTTCAAATGTGACCATAACAGGGTTTTTCATGGCAACGGATTGTTGAAAGAAAAGAGCTGAAGGTTCGTTTGGCTGCAGCATCAGACGACAATTGAAGCAGTATCGAACTCCTTTATCGTCATAAACCTCGAGAGTTCAGCATAGTGTCCGACGCGATAGAAGAGTTTATGCGAATTCACTTCTAGCCTCAGCAGAAGAAGCTGCAAGAAGTAACAACTTAAACGCCATATACGTTGTCATCAAGAAGTTTGAAGGGGGTCGTAATTTTTGCCAACATTCGGGGAAGGATAGTGATGGAAAGCTTATCTTGAAGGAAGATTAAATGAGGCGGTAGAATGTACACTTCGTTAGGGCTTGAACCGTGTAACATCTGGTGAAGCTCCTCCTCATATAGATAATTTTGTTAACCATCAAAATGTGCGTATACGGTCCACTGCCCCGACTAAAAAGGAAATTGTCACTGTAATTATTGCACTAAAAGGAGGAAAGGCCGCCGGACTCGACGGTATCCCTGCCAGACTTTACCAAACAGCGCCAAGCGTAACTGCCGATTTGCTGCACCCACTTGTTGAAGAAGCGTGGAATGAAGAGACCTTTCCCACTGAGTGGAAGGAAGGTTTGATCATCAAACATCCGATGAAGGGTAGCGTTAGATACTGTAGTAATTGGAGAGGCATTTGTGTGCTTCCTGCCGTTGTTATTAGCTAAAATCGTCCTGGAAAGACTAAAGGCTCACTTAGAAAACACAATTGATGAAGAGCAGGCTGGCTTACGATCCGGATCCTCCTGTGTCGATCACATTAACACCTTGCGAATCATCATCGGGCAATGCGCTGAATACGATTCTCCGCTTCACTGCTTTTCATCGATTTCGGGAAGGCTTTCGATAGTGTGAACCGGAATTCTATTTGGGCGGCCCTGCGCCGGAGAGGCATCCCTGAGAAGTTTGTGGCTATTATTAAGGACACCTATGACGGCGCGAAATGTCGCGTTCTGCATAAAGGTAAGGTGTCGGGGGACTTGAGATTCGTAGTGGAGTTCGGCAGTGGTGCACCCTCTCACGAATCCTATTCCTCATATTGACTGACGATGTGTCGCATGCAGCCCTATCCAGACTAGACAGAGGAATTCAATGGAGTACAACATCTTGACTACGCTGACGACATCCTACTCTCCCACAAAATCATGGATGTGTCCGCAATTGCGTTAGATCTTGAGAGGGAGGCAAGCAAGGTTGGGATAAAGATTAAGACCAACAAGACCAAGGTTCTTAGCCCGCAATTGCGAAAAATAAATCCGACGCCTATTGCCATCAATAGTAATGGGCAGTCTGTGGAGAAGGTGGACAACTTCATCTACCTGGATAGCATTGTTGTCGAAAATGTTGGTACGGAGCAGGACATCGCTCGTCGTATCAACCAGGCTAAATGCACGTTCGGCATGCTGCCTAAAATCTGGCAAGGCAGTTATCTCAGTGTTAGCACCAAACTTGTTTCGCTCCATGCTACTACCTGTGCTCTTGTATGGGAGCAGCAAAAGGAAAGTTTCCGTAGGAGTTACCAGCAAGCTGCAAGTTTTCGTCAACTCTTTATCTTCGTCGAATTTTAAGAATTTTCTGGCCCGAAACAATATCAAATGAAGAGCTGAGTCGGCGTACGGCTGATGCCAATCGATGAATTAATACGCAGGCGAAAATTGCAGTTGATAAGTCACAAATTCTGGAAGTGTGATAACGGCATTGCTGGGCATGCCATGGAATAGGAGCCCGTTCCCATTGAAGGCTGACTAACGGGCGTCCTGGAAACTCATGGCGCCGATCTGTGGCCGACGAGTGTGCGCGGCTGAATAAGTCGTGAGGGCAGAATTGTCCCATTGCCCAGAACCGCGTAGGATGGCCCGATCACTCCACACGATGTTGAGCACATCTTTAACTATCCAGCAGCCCCACGCCTTTAACTCCTGTTGTGCTGTGGGATAAGCCCATCGAAGCAGCTGCTTTCCTCCAGCTGGACTTAGAGGATAATATGGATATTCAGAATTTATGACACACACAGCTATTGGAGCTCAAAGCGCCGCTACAACAACATGGCGCGCAGGAGCAGTTGATATGCCCCCCTGGGGGTAAGGCAAAGCAGTAGGGTAGACCGAAATAGTATTTTCGTAATTTTTAACTTTGAATGTTTGCCTTTTTTTTGTGGTGACGACACCACTTCATCATGTGGGAAGTCCTGATAGAGTAATGCGGTGTCGCATCACTAGATTACTTTTGATGAGCTCTTTCGAAACACTTTGTTTGGTCAATGACTTACTTTCGGGAGTGTCATGTATTCTGTAGGCACACCTTCATAGCTCGGCAACGCACCGGGCATTTTTTGCTACTTGAAACATGGTCGTTTGAGGTTCAAGCCCCCTCAACAGGACAAATATTTATTATTCTCAAATCCCCTCTATTGAATTTTCTCCTAGCTTAGAAGCACTCAAAATTTTCATTTGTTAGTAGCACGAAGTTGTCGCGCTAGGTGGCTGTGATCGTTCGGTCACCGCTCTACGATAGTACATAATCTAGAGCTCAGAGATCAAATCTCGGCGCGATCAAAAAACTGCCTGTGAGTACTAATAGAACTCTCACAGTGCTCCGAGCTTTTCAGTATAAAGACGGCGCGGATAGGACGTGCGTGCTAGCAACTGCACTTCCTAATAGTAGATATGCTATTGAAACGTCAACAAGGCATAGAAATGCTAGAGATGTTGACGCGCCCATGCCCCTGGAGGGGTCAAGGCAATTAGAGAGAGCACGAAGTTGACCGTTCCTGCGGCAGCCGGTTCTTCGTACCGGAACGACCCGTTTTTCGACGGCCAAGAGCTGCCAAACCCCCTCGATGTAAGAAGAACTGCAGTATTCGAAGCATCGCTACCACAACAACAACAGCACGAAGTTGACTAAAACTCCTTCTCTTTAATATCTATCTTCCAGATATCTAGCATCAGGATCCGATGATTTTCACGTTATGCTTTGGGATCCGTTTCGTCGTCGATATTTGAATGATTTATCATCGGAGCAAAGTGGCAAACGCATACAAGATCTGGCAACACCACATAGAGGGAATATATTTTCAGTCAAAGTAAGTTCGGTGAAAGTCTGCTTCCATAAAATGTCCATTAGCTTATGAAATTCTTCCTTTCATCTTCCAGTTTCTACCAAAACGTGACAATTCAATGATAATCACGGCAGCCGGTGATAGATCGATATATGTCTTCGATCTGAATCGTGGCAGTAATCCAATCTGGAATTGCGGATGTCACAAGGGCAGAGTGAAAAGACTTGCAACGTCTGTGGAAACACCGTTCGTATTTTGGTCGGTGGGAGAAGATGCAAACGTTTTGTAAGTATAAGAATCAACTAATAATTGCACCTTATTTTTTTATACATATTTTTCTTGCAGACAATTCGACATCAGAGAGCCCCATGAATGTCGTTCCGATGACAAAGTGTTGCTCGTAAACGTAGGCGATCATTTGGAGGGCAAATGTATTGCAGTAAACCCCAGGAGGTTTGCAAACAATTCCCTTTTTTTTGTCTAGACTCTTATTCTGTTTTGTATGACGGGGGGACCGGGTGAACCGGGCGACTAATCATCATCATTTGTTCTGTCTCACAGACCTGAACAATTAGCGGTTGGTGCCAGTGATATATACGCTCGCTTATATGATCGACGTAAAATAAAACTGGAGAAAATTGAGACCTCTGAAACGGCACATGACCCGCCAAAAAATTGTGTAACCTACTTTTGTCCAGGATACTTCATACGAAATCCGCGAGCTACTATGACTGAGTACGACGGAAAAGCCATTACATATTTGGCATTCAACTCGGACGGGAATGAATTGCTAGTGAACATGGGTGCCGAACACATTTACTTGTATGATATTGATAAAGCTCAGACGCCAGTTGTGAGTTATGCTATTTGAATTGATTCGACCGCTGATCGCAGGTTGGATTCTAATCCCAACTTTTTTGTATGGATGCTTACAGTTTTTGAACTTGCCTGAATATGGAAAACCTGCAGATGAAGCTAGTTCTGAATCGCCGAGAAATAAGAGAAAAATGCCTGGAAACGTTGAAGTTTACAAGAAAAGGGTAAATTAGGGGTTTGTTGTGTAGATTTTAAACTTTTTTTTGATTCAATTACAGGGTAATGATTTTCTGGAAAATGAGAAATACCTAATGGCCATTGATCAGTACACACAAGCAATTCAAATGGCTCCTGATTGTCCTATATTGTATTTGAATAGAGCTACAGCACTTATGAGACGATTGTGGTTCGTATTTTGCAATTCTTCTTCCTTTCTGTCTTGTCTGTTTTGAAAATATTAGACTTGTTCCGTAAATCTACCTAAATTTTGTAATCGATTCTATTTATGGATTTAGGTACGGTGATGTCTACGCTGCCTTACGTGATTGCCATATAGCCTTAAAACTTGATCCATCCTACATTAAAGCCCATTTCCGATTAGCACGAGCCTTGCACGACTTGGATCGCATTGAAGACGCCGAAACATGCCTGAAGGAGCTAATTGCTCGTTTTCCTAATTATGCAAGTAATCATGGAGTATTGTGTTTACGCAAAGAAATCGAAATATCTGCAGAGGTAATAATGCAACCTAATGTCCGCAAGTCCTTTGTTTTTTCAATTTATCCTATTATTGACAGAATAAGAAGCAAGTTCCACAACCATGGAGTTGTTTCCTGGACCAGTCAGCAACAGAGACGGTATGTATCCAATCGCATGCATCTATTTGTGTTAAAAGAAATTCTGCAACCACAATTTTTTTAATTAATAGGAGTTGAGAATGAACGCGAAGGATTATAAAGAACGTTTTGTTGGTCATTGCAACACTACGACTGATATTAAAGAAGCCAATTTCTTTGGAAATGATAATAAATACATTGTCGCAGGGTAACTATACAGATATTCATCCACCTATGATTTACTTTTAGTTTTGCTTCTATTTTGTTTTAGATCTGATGACTGCAATTTCTTCATATGGGAGAGGCCGACAAACAGGATAAAGAGCATCTATAAAGGTGATATGGCCATTGTTAATTGTGTGCAACCCCATCCAACCAATTGTATGTTGGCGACAAGTGGAATTGATCACGAAATCAAAATCTGGAGTCCTTTAGCACAGGTAAGAAAACGTTATCACTTAATTTAAAAATGACACGGAAACTTGGCCCTTATTAGACTAATCAAACTATGTACATACTATGGGTGTACAACTTTTTTTTCGCTGTTTTTTCCTGGAATTGAAAGCTTAATTGTCAAAAAGTACTTACAGATGTATTATTCAAAGTACTGTCCATCGCTAGCGACAACTTTCGCCCATATCTCCGGCAATTTTCGGATTCCATCTCGGAAAAAGGAGGCGTCTTTCGACACGATCCATGATTGGATCCATTTTTCGACTTCCTCGAACGAACGAAAATTCTGATCAATCAGGCCGTGCGCTCGGTGGCCGTGATCGTTCGGTCACCGCTCTACAATACTACTAATCTAGAGCTCGGAGATCAAATCTCGGCGCGATCAAAAAAAAAACTGCCTGTGAGTACTAATAGAACTCTCACAGTGCTCCGGGCTTGTCAGTATAAGGACGGTGCGGATAGGAGGTGCATGCTTGCAACTGCATTTCCGAAAAAGTAGATATGCTAATGAAACGTCAACAAGGCATAGAAATGCTAGAGATGTTGACGCGCCCATGCCCCTGGAGGGGTCAAGGCAATTAGAGAGAGGCCGTTCGCCACGGAATGGAACGAAACAGATGGTAGTTGTTGTTGTTGTAGTAGCGACGCGTTGATATCCGATGAATGTGTGTGTCATAAAGCTTGGTTGTCCATGTTTTCTTCAATGTCCACGTGTAGAAACGCAGCTGCTTGAATAGGATTATCCCATAGCGCAGTAGGTGTTAGGCGCGTCGGAGCTGCAGGACAGTTAAATATGTGCTCAACATCATGTGGAGTGAGGCCACAGGCTGGACAGGAGTTCTGTATTTCGTTATCAATGCGGGATAGGTACGAGTTCAGACGTGAGCACCAGCCAGAACGAAGTTGTGCGAGTGTGGTCCTGGTTGCTCTAGGAAGTCGAAGTTCGTCTGAAGATATAGCAGGTGGTTGCGGATTTAGTACCCTGTTTGGTGTCATGTCCGCGATTGAGGATAGCACTACTTCACTATGCAGTGTTGTGATGGCCGATCTGTAGCTGGTGTTATCGAAGGGGACTCTTTTAAACCTTTGGATCTCCCGCTCGCGATCCCTCATATTACGTTTTACATGACGTGGCGGAGGGCTTCTGTCCATAAGGTTAGAGTTAGGATGGTCACTCCGATAACAGCCAACCAGATACTGCTTCGTTAGAAGTGTGTTGTCGCTTCTTAGCGGCATCATTTTGGTTTCCTGGTGAAGGTGGTCCTGCGACGACATCAGTAGGCAGCCTGTGACAGTTCTGAGAGCTGCATTTTGGCAGGTCTGGACGTTCCTCCACTGAGTGTCACATAAGTTTTCCGACCAGATGGGAGCCGCATAATTGGCCACAGATCTCCCGATAGACTTGTAGGTCGTTAGTAGGGTCTCCTTGTCTTTCCACCAGGAACTGCTAGCAAGAGCTTTGAGGACTTTGTTCCTGCCTCTCATCTTGTCACAAATGGTTGACGCATGGGTTGAGAAGGTAACCATGCTGTCAAGGGTGACACCGAGGATTTTAGGGTGGTTAATGGTGGGGATAGTTTGACCGTCTACTACAATATCCAGTTGTTGTCTCACTTCTTTGGTCCATGTGGTAAACAGAGTAGCGGTAGACTTCGGCGCAGACAGAGTGAGATTTTTGTTGACGAAGAAGGTGTTAAGTTCGTCAAGATACCCATTTATCTGTTCGCACATTTGAGTGATATCGTTGCCGGTTGCTAGAATCGTGCAGTCATCGGCATAACTGATAATTTCGAGTCCGTCAGGTGGCGTAGGGAGTCCTGACATGTAAAGGTTAAACAGGGTGGGAGCTAAGACTCCTCCTTGGGGAACACCTTGTTTAATTCGTCTTAGTTTAGATTTCCCGGATCTAAATTCTGTGTAGGACTGTCTGCCGGCAAGATAGTTGGCGATCCACTTTACAATATGCGACGGAAGCGATGTACCGCATATGTCTGACAGGAGAAACGAGTGGCTGACAGTGTCAAAAGCCTTTGACAAGTCTAATGCCACCAGAATCGTTCGTTGACAAGGACGTGCTTGGTTGAGGCCATTGAGTATTTTCGATGTAATGACATCCAAAGCCGTCGTGGTGCTGTGCATCCTTCTAAAGCCATGTTGGTGGTTGGCCATCTGAGTATGAGTGGCAATTATAGGGTGGAGCAGCGCTTCTAAGGTCTTGGCTACAGGAGACAAAAGTGTGATGGGACGGTATGATTCGCCCAGTGTTGGTTTTTTTCCCGTTTTTAGAATAAGGATCACTCTTCCTTTCTTCCAATATTCGAGGATGATAGACGATGAGATGGAGAAATTGATCGTGGCCGTTATGTATTCAATTGCTCTTGTGTCAAGATGTTTGAGCATGACCATCGATATACCGTCTGGTCCAAGGGCTTTGGAACTCTTCGCTCTTTTTATTGCTGCTTCAACTTCCTGAGATGTAAATTGAAGTTACTGGTCAGCTGGGCGGTTACGAATGCTCCTAGTAATAATGCGCTTAAGTCTATCAGGAGGTGGATGTTCGATAAACTGTTTGTTAAAGTTGTTGGCGCATTTTGTTGGGTCGTTAACCGTAATGTTGCCAAATTGGATAGCAACATGCCCTTTGTGTTTGGTTGGGTTTGTAAGGGCCCTAACCGTTGACCAGAGCTTATTGACACCCGTTGTCAAGTTGCAATTGTCGAGGTGGGAGTTCCATTTCCTTCTCCTGTGATCTGCTACCTGTTTAAAGATATCAAGGTTTAGTTCCTTGATCCTTGGATCGTCTGGGTTAATGCTGCGTATGCGGTCTCTATCATCTGCCAATCTAGCTGCTGAAGTCGGGAAATTTGGTCGAATTTTGGGTATCCGACCTGCTGGGATGAACTTCATAGTCGCTTCCTGCAGTATGTGCCTTACATTTCGTTCGGCCGTGCGCACGTCAGTTGGAGTTGGTAAGGCAGCGAAGGCTGTGTTGGTGTAGGACTTGAAGCCATCCCAATCCGCTTTATTGTGGTTGATGAACGTGCGATGATCAGCAACCTGAGGACTTGATGGTTTGTCCAATTTTATTAGGATTGGCAGATGATCCGAGGATAGCGTCAGAATTGGTTCCCATTGAGCATCATTAATAAGTCCAGCGCTAGCAATTGAGATATCGGGCGAGCTGGAACATGTTCCAGCAATACGAGTAGGAGTATCGTCGTTGAGTGGACAGAAGTCTGATGCGTCAAGTTGTTCGGCTATGGCATCCCCTCTGGCATCGTTGTCGAGGTTAGAGTGCCATAGTTCGTGATGGGCGTTGAAGTCACCAAGTAGGAGACGATATTGGCCAGCTAGCAGTGGTGTGATATTGACATTGTATCCCGAGGGACAACTGGATACAGGTGGGATGTAAACGTTGTAGATTTCAATATCGATGTTACTCGACTGAATGGCAATGGCCTGTGCCTCCAAGATGTTGTCGGTGACTGTGACGTCGATTTCACGATATGGTACTGATTGATCAGAAATGCTATTCCGCCTCCAGCATTTGATACTCTATCCTTCCTGATGACGTTGTAATTGCCATAGGAGTTGAGGGACGAATTGGTGTTAAGCTTTGTCTCCTGTATAGCTCCAATCATGACGTGGTGTCTATCCATGAAGTCCGATAATTCTGCAATTTTCCGCTGTAACCCAGTGCAGTTAAGTTGCACAATTGATATGGTGTTGAGATTCGCAACAGCTGGTGCAGGTGTCAGGTTGTGTTGCAATGGAACTCTGTTGGTAATGTGGTTCACTGGAGTTGAGGGGGAGGGCTGGGAACTTGTGTTCGCACTAACAGGTGGTGTTATGTTAGGTGTTTGTGATGACGTTGATGCTTGCTGCCCTCTGAATCTACATTGGCTCGCAGTGAAGGAGGAATTCCATTGTCGGTGGTGTTTCAGCCCGGAACAATTTGTAAGGTGACACCAGCTGTTGCAGCAAGTACATCTTACTGTGATAACGTTGGGGTGCCGCGTTCTATTACAGACGCAGCAGATCCAAGGGCCTGGACCTGGGTTGAGCTCGATTCCGGCGCGTTGAAGAAGTATTGAGAGCAGTAGCGCCGGCATGTGTTGCTCCCAATTTCCAGAAAAAATGAATAATCAAGTTGTGTGACACACACATAGATCTTCCTTCTTGCATCGAAGGGGTTGTGGCAGCTCTTGGCAGTGTGACGTGGTTGTTCCAGGTAACACGGGTCGCTCCGGTGCGTAGAACCGGCTGCCGCAGGAACGAAACAGATGGTAGTCGGAAGGAGCGATGTCTGGGGAGAACGGCGGGTGGGGAAAGATTTCCCATTTCAGGGTTTCCAAGTATGTCTTGACCACTTTTGCGACGTGTGGCCGAGCATTGTCATGCTGGAGGATGACTTTGTCGTGTCTCTCTTGGTACTGTGGTCGTTTTTCTTTAATGCTCGACTTAAACGCATAAATTGCGTTCGGTACCGATCTCCTGTGATAGTTTCATTCGGTTTCAGTAGCTCGTAGTATATCACACCGAGCTGGTCCCACCGAATGCAAAGCATAACCTTGGCGCCGTGAATATTCGGTTTTGCCGTCGACGTTGAGGCATGTCCTGGCATTCCCCATGACTTTCTGCGCTTGGGATTATCGTAACGGACCCATTTTTCGTCGCCGGTTACGATGCGATGTAGAAATCTCTTCCGATTCTGCCTTTGAAGCAGTTGTTCGCATGCAAATAAACGTCGTTCAATATCTCTCGGTTTTAACTCGTACGGAACCTAATTTCCTTGTTTCTGAATCATGCCCATGTCCTTGAGGCATTTCGAGATGGCTAGCTGAGTCACTCCCAGTGATTCAGCTAATTCTGCTTGCGTTTGGCACGAATCTGCATCGAGCAGTGCTTCGAATTCGTCGTCTTTGAAATTGGTTTTTTTCTCCCACCACCATGCTTGAAATCGCCACTTTTAAAACGTTGAAACCACTCACGACATGTTCTGTCACTCAGAGCAACCTCACCGTAACTATCTGAGAGCATTCGATGAGCCTCAGCTGCCCTTTTTTTCCAATGGAAGCAGAAGATCAAAACTTCCCACAAATGACGAGAACTTGGCTCGAAAACAGACATTTTGAATCGCGAATCTTATTAAAAATGCGAACAACTTTTACTAATGCGGGGATGTCGATACGTTCACAGACGTCCAAACTCACTTTGTGACACTTTTGAACTACGTATTTTGACCAGCCCTCACCGATGCAGCCGCGTCTGTCGGAAAACGGCGGAAGCAAAGTTGTACAGCTAATAGCCCGTCTATACTCACCATAAATAATTGGAAATATTTTTTTTTTCGATGAAAGTCATATCATTGTGTCGGGTAAACTCACCCGAACAACACATAAAAAGTGTCACTCATTACTTTATCCGCAAATTATATAATTTGATTAAAAACAAAACGCAAAATGGCGCCATAATCACTCATAATTCCATATCAGTTCATCCAATCGATAAAAAAGCTATGCCATTTTGAAGTCCCTACAAATTCACCATAGAATGTTTTCTTACGACTCCTATTTATTGAGTAATCAGTGAAAATCGATCAGTTATTTCAATTTTTTAGCGGCAATGAACAGTATCCCATAGGCAACAGTGCCAACAACATCCCCTTTAACGGCGTTATTAATCTTGGTTAGCGACCCTAGACGATACATCGCAGCCATCCCTCGTCCATGACTCCATGGAGTCTAACACTGTGGAGGATATGAATGCTACTGTGGTGGAGATGAGCTCGTCATCACCATCGCTAGGTCGATAAGCTGTGCTCTCATGCTTCTCTCCAGTAATGATTAGAATCGTACAGATTAATCTTCATCACTCTAAAGCAGCATCATCTGCACTTCTTCTCCGTCTCGCTTAAGAGGGTGAAGAAATTGTTTTAATTCAGGAGCCTTGGATCGTTCTCAATTTGGTGAAGGGTCTGACGTCTCCACTCTATGATATTTTTTATGTGAAAGATCAGGGTAGACCCCGATCGTGTGTACTTGTTAAAAAAAAATTTAAGCGCGTTCCTTGTATCGCCCTTTAGTTGCACAGATAACTTAGTGGTCAGCCTGGAAATCGGAAATAGGGTTTTTTGGCTAATATCCTACTTACCTTCGGATGAGGATATTCCATCTGTGAGCTTAACGCATGCTATAGATGCAGCCAAAGCAAGCAACATTAGTGTCATTATCGGTTCGGACTGTAATGCGCATCATGTCGTGTGGGGTAGCTCTGACACGAATGAACGGGGAGAGGCGTTCTTCGAATACTTGATGGGAACTAATCTCCTCATTTTTAATATAGGTGTCGAGCCTACCTTTATCACCAGGAGTAGGAAGGAAGTCCTCGTTATTACCCTCGCTTCAGAGGATCTACAGCTTATGATACGGGATTGGAGGGTTTCGCCAGATCACTCCTTCTCAGATCATAGATATCTGCAATTTAGTCTGGACCCAAACCGATTCTAGTAAATCGTAGAAGGACAAACTGGAGCACTTACAGGAAATCTCTTTTGGACTCATTACTCTCTATCCCATGTCAACCAGGTAATGAACAGGAGCTGGATACCTTGGTGGGAATCCTTACAAAAGCGCTTACAGAATCCGCCACTAAAGCTAATCCTGTTACAAGACCAAAGGGAAGAGCTAAACTAGTGTGGTGGAGTCCTCAAATCGGATGAGCTCAGAACTACCTGCCGAAGGTGCTTCAATAAAGCTAAATCGTCTGGGCTGAGCTCTGATTGGTCGGTATATAAAAAACAATTTAGTATGTATAAGAAGGAACTTAGGAGATCTAAGCGCAGCTCGTGGAAACTCTTCTGTGAGCGAATTGAGGAATCTAGCGACGCATCTAGGCTCTGTAAAGTCTTATCTACGGCCCCGACAGTTCCCACTTATTTGGTGAAACAAGACGGGACTTGGACTTCCTCTAGTCAGGAGACTATTGACTTGTTACTTGACACACACTTCCCTGATAGCTCTGCCCTTACTCCTCTCTGTAATGGCTATGTGACTTTGCGTCAATTCTTTCGAAGGAAAAGATAATATGGGTCATTAACAGTTTTGACCCTTTCAAGTCTGCTGGACTTGACGGTATCATTCCCGCAGATCTACAGTTTGTGCTGGATGTACTGTATCCTTGGATCGAATCCATTTTCAGGGGATGCCTGGAGCTGGTTTATAATCCCTATCTATGGAGGGAGGTCCGGGTTGTTTTTATTCCGAAAGCGAGAAAAAGTTCGCACGCGCGGCCAAAGGACCTTAGACCCATTAGTCTATCCTCATGTCTGCTAAAGGTGACACTGTCTTGGCGAAAGACTCCTTCTACGAACAACTAAACGCCGTTCAGAGCATAACACCTATAGGTCACATTATAATGGTTATGGGTGATTTGAATGCGAAAGTTGGCGCTGATAACTTCGGGCTCAAACATGTGATGGGGAGACACGGTCTTGGTGATCGTAATGACAACGGTTTGTAGAGTTCTGCAACTTTCACAGTTTTTTCATCGGTGGTACTATGTTTGAGCATAAGGACCCCCACAAAATCAGTTGGTCCTCTGTTGATCGGCGCAGAACACAAAATCAGATCGACCACTTTGCCATTAGTAAAAGATTCAAGAGTTGCCTCCTGGACGTGCAAAACAAGAAAGGTGCCGATATTGGGATGAGAAGAGACCATTGTCTTATGATCGCTAATGTTCGATTGCGTATTGCAGCCGTTCGCCGTGACGAAAGATCCAGGCGTCGCAAATTCAACACCGCTCGACTAAAAAACCCAGCTATCTTACAACAATATAATGACCATCTTGCGCAAAAAGCAGTTGAGATAACCAGTCACCCAGATAGTGACATAAATTACAATAAAACTGGGATGCCATAAAAAATGCGTACATTGACAGCGCAGATACCATCCTTGGCACAAACCCGGATTGCCGGAATAAGACCTGGATGTCCGACGCTTCACGGCAGCGGATTGTTGGAAGAAAAGAACTGAAGGTTCGTCTGGCTGCAGCATCAGACGACAATCGAAGCAGCATCGACTTTACCGCCAGAAAGCTCGAAAAGTTCAGCGTAGTGTGCGACGCGATAAAAGAGTTTATGCGAATTCTCTTTTAGTCTCAGCAGAAGAAGCCGCAAGGAGTAACAACTTAAACGCCGTATACGGTGTTATCAAGGAGTTTACAGGTGGTTGTTGTTGTAGCGACATTTGGGGTTCATCATAGGGCGTCACTTAAAAACGCCTCCGCGTCTTCTCCTTCTATGTCGAGGCCAAGGAAGAATGCGACCTCGATAGGATTTTCCCATAAAGATATAGGTGTTAAGTTTGTGGGGGCCTTTGGGCATTCAAACAGATGTCTGACGTCATGTGGAGTGCCATTGCAAGCGGGGCACGTGTTGTTGATGTTTCGATCGATTCGAGACAGGTATGAGTTTAGTCTCGAACACCATCCAGAACGGAGCTGTGCTAGGGTGGTCCTAATACGCCTAGGCAGCGTAACTTCGTTGGAAGATACGTTTGGTGAACGGGGCTGGAGTACCGGGTTGGGGCGAAGGTCTTGGATCGATCGTCGTGCCTCCTCAGTGTGTATCGATGCAATGGCAGTCTTGTAAGTTTCGTTGTCAAACGGCTCCCTCTTGAACCTTTGGACCTCCCGCTCAAGGTCCCTTAGATTACCTCTGATGTTTCTGGGTGGGGGAGTTTTATCCATGAGATGTTGGTTAGGATGTTCGCTGCGATAGCACCCGACAAGATATTGCTTGGACAGCAGGAGGTTGTGTTGTTTGACTGGTAGCATGTTGGTTTCCTGGTGAAGGTGATCCTGGGAGGACATCAGATGACAACCTGTCACGGTGCGAAGGGCAGCATTTTGAAAGGTCTGTATCTTCCTCCAATTAGTGTCTTTTAGGTTCTCCGTCCATACAGGTGCAGCATCATTTGCTACACATCGTCCTAAGGCTTTGTAGGTAGTAAGCATGGTCTCTTTGTCCATTCCCCAGGAGCTGCCGGCGAGAGCGAGCTTTTAGGACCTTATTACGGGCTCTCATTCGATTGCATACCAAAGAGGCGTTCGACAAACTGCCGGTTGAAGTGGTTGGCGCACTTGATCGGGTCGTAGTAAGATGTGTTCCCGAACTCGATGGCTATATGTCCGCTTTTCTTGGTGGGGTTGGTCAACGATTTAACAGTGGACCAAAGCCTGGATACATTGGACTTGAGGTTGCAAGTGTTCAGGTGGGCATGCCATTTGGCCTTTCTGTGTTCAGCTACCTGTTTCTTGATTGCAGCGTTCAGCACACCTATTTGTGGATTGTCTGGGTTTAATTGGCGAATGTGATCTCTGTCATTTGCTAGTCTGGCGGCAGACGTAGGAAAGTTTGGCCGGACCTTAGGGATTCTGCCTGCAGGTATGAATCTAGCTGCTGCCCTGTTGATGATTTCCCTAAAGCTGGATTTAGCAACTCGCACATTCGTAGGTACTGGGAGAGCGGAGATAGCGTCGTTGATGAATACTATACTTGGAATCCATTCCAATCTGCTCTATTGTAGTTGATGAAAGTGCGGCGTTCTGCAGTCATTTGATGCGAAGGTCGGTCAAGTCTTATGATGATAGGCAGATGATAAGATGACAGGGTGGGGTGTGGCTCCCAGATGAGATTACTGATGAGGCTGGCACTAGCGATCGAGATGTCAGGTGAGCTGGTGCATGAGCCTGTAATTCTCGTTGGAGCGTCGTCATTCAAGGGGCAGAAATCGGAGGAGTCGAGTTGTTCTGCGATGGTGACTCCTCTAGCATCATTGCCGAGATTAGAATGCCATAGCTCATGGTGCGCGTTAAAGTCTCCTAGTAATAGACGATGGTAACCGGTGAATAGGGGGTCCAGAGAGACTCGATAACCTGGGGGACAGCTGGATACCGGCAGGATGTAGATATTGAATATTTCAATCTCTACATTCCCGGACTTAACTGCTATTGCCTGGCATTCGAGGACGCTGTTGTTGTCATCAGGTGAAGTCAGTTCTCGGTATGGTACCTCCGGGTGGATCAAGAAGGCGAGTCCTCCGTCCTCCTCCTGAACCGTTAGGTCTGTCTTTGCGCAAGATGGTGTAGTTACCGTAAGAATTTAGAGACAAATTAGCATGGAGTTTAGTCTCTTGGATGGCTCCAATCATGATGCTATTTCAGTCCATGAACGTTGTTAGTTCGTCAAGAATGGGTTGCAATCCATTGCAGTTGAGCTGCACCAGTGAGAGCATGTCAAAATTTGGTGTTGGTTGTGCCGGGTTGAGACTGTGCCGACCGGCGGGAGTTGTTGTTATTGTCGGCGTTGTTATTGAGTTGTGGCCACCTGAGCCAGCTAATTCACCGGACTAGATTGTGTTGTTGGTAGCCTATTAGAGCATAGGGTAGCGGTGAAGGAAGTATCCCATAGCCTGTGGTGGGATAGCCCTGAGCAGCTTCTCAGGTGGCACTAGTTGTTGCAGCAATTGCATCTTACTGATGTAGCATTCGGGTCTAGCACTCTACTGCAAACGCAGCAGATCCAAGGGCCAGGATTCTGTTCGATGCCGGTGCGAATGGGGAGTAGCCGGGTGCAGTTGCGCCTGCATATACTGCAACCGGCCAGTAGAAATTTGTGACGAGGGGAGGTCTGTCCAGACACCCTTGATGAATCCTTCGTGTCGAGGGGGATAGGGCAGCTCTTGGCCGCTCGTAAAGAGCGGGTCGTTCCGGTACGGAGAACCGGCTGCCATAGGAACAGGTGATCGTAACTCCTGCCAACATCCGGTGAAGGATAGTGGAAGAAGATCAAATGAGACGGTGAAAAGAACACTTTGCCGCAATCTTGAACTGTCTAACCTCAGGTGGAGTTCCCTCTCATATAGATAATTTAGCTAACCATCAAAATGTGCGTATACGGTCCTATGCCCCGACTAAAAAGGAAATAGTCACTGCAATTATTGCACTAAAACGAGGAAAGGCCGCCGGACTCGACGGTATCCCTGCCGAACTTTAATTTGTGTGGTTTCATGTTGGCAAATGTAGCCCTAGCAAGTTTTATACACATTGTCCTTCTTGTATTGAAGGGTTTTGGCAGCTCTTGGCCGCTGAAGAACGGGTCACTCCGGTGTGAAGAACCGGCTGCCGCAGGAACGAACTCAGGATCTCCCCATAACGTTGAACATATATTCAACTGTCCTGCAGCACCCACGCCACTAACACTCAGAAAGATTTGGGACAACCCCATTGAGGCGGCCATGTTCCTTGGCCTTGATATCGAGAGTATTGAAGACGATATCTAGCTTATATTTAACACACACCCACCAACGAATTCGAAGCATTGCTACGACAACAACAGCAAGTTTTATAAATAAAAAAAAAATGTTTACCAGTCATCGGGTATAACAGAGATAAAAATCACATACTCGTACATAAATGTATTTATTTCATTATTGGTATGATTTATCGGATAATTGACATACATTTTTTTGTTTACAGATTAGCGAAGATCGAAGCAATCGAATCCAATACATTGAAGGAACCATCGATTTGAATCAGAAGCGAATGAAAAGTGATCCTTTCGATATAAATGCTCCAAGCACATATTGTCGAAGCAGCTAGTAAGTGATAAAGAAAGGTCGAGTCATTTTCAACTATTTCTTGCTTATATTAAACCATTGCTTTAATCGTTAAGTTGAAGTCTGTTTTCCTTTTAACAATCTCTTGGGTATAACCTGTTTAATGATTTAATAAGATTGAAATCGAATTAATATATACAAAGAAATGATTTTTGTTTTCTATATTATTGTATAAAATGTGCGGCAAATATGAAATTTTTTGGTTATAGACACTTACACCTATGATACTTCTTATTGTTAAATGATAATTAATATGGCTAGATTTACGTGAATTCTTATGTTGATTCGGATTTATAAGAGAACACTGAGTTTATTTTAATGTATGTATGTACTTGAAAGCTCTTTGATCAAGTTGCAATAAATAAAACAACGACTTGATATTTTATGAATCAAAAATTACTTTTTATCGTGCTAGGTTTAAATAAACGTGGTTCTTTTCGACAGTCCAATATGAAATTCAGTACGCAATGAAGGATCGAATTGTTCTATTCCTTTAGCTGGAAAAAAAGTCAATATACATACTCATATATGAATGCTCGTCTTAATTCAAGCTTCCATTCTTTACTTCTTCTGCTACCATCGCCATTGTCTTGAACCGCATCATTTCTTGACTCCACTTACATGTAACCGTCTCTTAGTTATTCTATAGATATTTTACTTACCGTTCCTTTTTTTGGTCAATTATTCATCTACCGATGTCGAGATTCTCGTGGAACGAGGAGAAAATTGCATTGCTGCCGTCGTCGTCTTCGTCCCCGAGCACCAAGCGCTCGGCATCATTGAGAGGAAGAAGCCGACTTTTCGTTCTTCATGTTCAATTATAAATTATGGGTAAGATATTATACTGACCGAGAGTTTATAATAGTCCGGTGTACATGTAGTGAATTATGTAGTATATATGTATGTAGATATTGTTGCGACTTTGAACTTCCCTGCCACTTGAACTTGAGCTCACTTGAGGTAGTGGGAGCCCGGGTACTTGTGATTGTGACGGTTTATGCACGCTCTCAACTTGGAAGATTGGATTTTGTTCGCTTAATAGCTGGTTATCATGACCACGTATGTTACCTGCAAGTTTTTGGAATGTTAAAAACTGCACTTATTAAGGTGGTTCTTGCTAGAATTGTTGTAGTCGCGGAATTGTGGATACAAGAAATACGCGAAGTGGTTTTGTGAGCCCGCAGGTTGTTGAAGATAGGGAGTCGAACATGGGAGAATTTTTGCAGGCTTTTTATGTGCATTCGGTAACAATGTTGTTTGCCGTTCGTCACATGGGAACTCCAGCTCCCATTGGCAGTCAAATATCGCCAACGGTGGTGGAGTTACCACGTTTCGTAACGATTTTTATTATTGATGAGAAGTTTGGCTGAAAGTAGACGTTGCTGAAATTAAAATGTACATGTATAGTAATGATAATGGAAAACGTTTGAGTTTATCAAGTTTTTGTCGGCATTACTGAGTAAAAATTTCAATCCACATTTTATCTCTATTCTTACAACGAAGTCAGTTTTGATTTCAAATTTATTGGAGAGTTGTGTGAATATTTTGCAAGTCTTTAATACTGAAGCAAGAACCTTAGCTATAAGATGGTGAAGATTGTTGAATTTGTAGAGAGTTTTCATCCATGCAAATATCGGTTGCATCGAAAAGTCTCTTGAATACAAGGAGTATACGTTAGTTGCATTTCTGAATGTTGAAGGTGCTTTAAATAATATAAAACCGGAGGCTATCACGGACACACTTCCTGCGGCAGCCGGTTCTACTTACCGGAGCGACCCGTTCATCAGAACGGTCAAGAGCTACCAAACCCCATTCGATGCAAGGAGGAAGTGTGTATGTGTACTTCCGTTTTTTACGAATATTGGATGTAATACATCTCGGCGCAACTGCTCTCAACACTTCTACATCGCGCCGGCACTGAACATAAGCCCGGTCCTTGGATCTACTGCATTTGCAACAAAGTGCTGCACCCAAATGCCACATCTGTGAGATGAAACTGCTGTGATGAATGGAACAATTTGAGGAACTCTCTCTCTCTGGTTCCTGTTAACTCCTTGTGGGGCATAGGGCATTAACCACGCTTACTTTCCACCTCGTCCTGTTCATCGCCATCGCTTTCAGCTCACTCGGCGACTTGCCTATTGAGTCACCCTCACTCTTAACTGATCTTCTCCAGGTGTTCCTAGGTCGTCCAGTACGTCGAGTTTCGTTGGTTCCCTGCGGGTTCCAATCGAGGGCCTGTTGTGCAATGTTGTTCGGCCCTTTACGGAGAGTATGACCTATTCATTGCCACTTTCGCCTTTTAATGGTAGTGTCTTTCCTGTCCTGACCAGTAATAGGAGGTCGTCGTTAGAAATGACCTGCGGCCATCGTATGTGTAGGATGCGCCGTAGACACTGGTTCACAAAACTTTGCAATTTAGTTGTTATCTTATTGGTTACCTTCCAAGTTGAACAGCCATATAAAAGCACTGATTTTACGTTGGCTTCAAAGATTCGGAGTTTGGTGCGTCTTGAGATGTTGTTGTTTTGCCAGAAAGGAGTCAAACTAAAAAAAGCTGCTCGAGCCTTGTTGATGCGAGACTGTACACCAGCATCGTCTCTGCCATCTGCTGTAACTACGCTTCCGAAAAAGCAGAAATTATCAACTTTCTCGATTTCCTGGATCCAAGCTCAAGTACTTAGTCTTGGCAGCGTTGATTTTAAGCCCCGCATTACGGCTTTCGCAATGCAGAGCATCAGACATTTGAGCTACTTGATCCGATTTATTTGATAGAAGGCAAATATCGGCGCGACCGGTAGCGCAGCGTGTTGAGGCATCAGTCTTATGTTTGACTACCGGCGTTTCGGTTTCGAATCCCGTCCACGACGACGTTCGTGGCCGTGGATATGTAGGAGGTGCATGCTGGAAACTGCATTCTCCGAAACCAGTTGATGTCGGAGAAACGTCAACTGGGCCACATGGAACAGTTGACGCGCTATGCCGCACAAGGGGTTAGGGCAATTGAGAGATAGTCTAGGTGTTGAAGGTTTTTGAACAACTTCCATCTTATACCTTTATTCTGGTGTTCTTGAAGCGCTTAGTACATCATTAATGGCAATTAAAAATAGTATAGGTGACGAAATGCAGCCTTGTCACACTGATCTGATCTGATAGCTTACCCTTGTGTAAGACATGACATTGGGCTGCCTGGTAGGACTCCTTGATGATGGAAATTATTTTATATGGTATGCATCTCCTACGTAAAGCCCTCCAGATGTATTGTATTTCCGGTCGACGCTGTCAAATGCCTTCTCGAAATCGATGAACATGAGATGTAATGGGGATCTCCACTCTGCGGATTGTTCAATAATAATTCAGAGGGTGTTGATGTGGTCGCTACATGAGAAGCCCTCGCGAAAGCCGTCTTGTTCATCATTCAATTTGCGGTCAACATTCGAAGGTCCAAAGGTGTTGTTGAGGACCTCAACGAAGTGTTCTCTCCATCTCCGCAGTTGGGGTTGATTTTGTCTCGGAATTGATTCAACGTTTATAGCAGCAGTCGTTCTTATTTTCGCCCCTTGCATGCACGCCTCGGATATATGCGGTGTTACAGTAACTCTACAGCAAACACTTCCAACATGCCGCTGACGTTCTTCTGCCCGTCTGGCTACCTTCATCCTTCGCGCATCGGTGCTACTTCGTCCCTGTGACCGTGCCATTATTTTTAATTTTTTTGTGTGTTTTGGGAGTATCACCTTGAGAACTGTCAAATTCCCACTAATCTTTGTAATTTTGGAAATTGTGTTCCCTCTCACTCATTTCGGGAGGAAGGAGACAGTAGGAGAGGAGGGATGAAGGGGGCACCATTCTTCTCAGCGACCCCGAAAGCCAATGGTTTTCATACTAATTTCGATCATTTTGGTAATTTTGTTCACAGTCACTCAATTGCGGGGGTGGGGGAAGGGAGGTGGGTTTTTGGGAGTGTCACCATACATCTTAGCGACCCGAATACCATTGATTCGACACTAACCTTGGTCAGTTTGAACATTTTATTCACAGTCACTTAGCAGCCGGAGTGGCGGGAAGTTTTTGGAGTGCCACCAGTCAGCTCAGCGATGCCGGAAATCAATATTTTGATACTAATCTCGGTCGTTTTGGAGATTACTTTTATGACACTCATTCACACCCATATGGCGGTCGGGATTGGGGCTGCGGACAAATAAAAAAATTCAAAACGCTAGATCCTATTTTGGATCATAACGGATATGTTTATGAAATTTTCATTGAAATCGATCGAGCTGTTTGGCCGCAAAAAACGAACGAACATACAGTTCATTTTTATATAGGCAGATAAATAAATAGGTAAATAGTTTCTACCAGTGGCGGATCCAGGATTTTGGTGGGGGGGTTCGGATTCGAAATGGTTAATGGTGTATCAAGTATTTCGGAGGGGGGATAGGTAACCTACTAATCTATCGCTTTTCTATTATGGGATCATCGTGGCGCGACAGCCCGACGTCGGGCCTTGGCCGCCTGGATCGTTGTCCTCCATTTATCTCGGTCACGTGACCGCGTCCTCCAATTTTCGAAGCCCAGTAGTTGCGCGGCGTCCACATAAACTGAGCTCTCCCAACGAGATCTCGGTCGTCCTCGCAGTCTCGCTCCGTCGACTCGTTCTGCATTCATTACTCTCTTTGGCATGCGATCATCGTCCATTCTTTGTACATGCCCTGCCCATTGAAGACGTTGTAGTTTGACGATTTTCGAAACTTCCAGCTCATCGTACATTTCATACAACTCATGGTTGTACCGGATGCGCCATCTATCTCGATCGCAAACAGCCCCGAAAATTCGCCGTAGAACCTTACGTTCAAATGTGTCTGGCATGTTTCCGGAGGCTTAAGTTAGGGTCCATGCTTCGCTGCCATAGCATAGCACTGGTCGTATAATGGTTTTTTACACGCGGAGCTTCGTTGCACATGCACATGCTTCGATTTCGTTATGGGGAGAACTGAGAGAAATGTAAATGAAGTTGGGAACATTCCTGTTTCGCGAATTATAGGAGAATTCTCCCTATTGCATTTAAAGATAATCTTTAATTGCGCCATTTCCGCTTTAGGTAGTTCATTTCCGCTTTAGGTGGTAAGAACCTAGAACAGACTCGAGGGGATTTGAAGGCCCTAAAGCGGAAATTTCCGGAGTTTTGTGAAAATTCTCCCTAATTGAATAGAGAGATTTCTCCCAATTTTTGCGAAACAGGAATGTTCCTGAAGTTGTTCACGAACTCGATGTAGAGGTCCCCCACATTGATGCTCGGTTGTGCAGGTGTCCTTGTCGTCGATTGCATAATTATTTTAGTTTTATCCTCGTTGACACGTAGTCCAAATTCT
Organism: Chloromyia formosa; assembly: GCA_964017055.1. NCBI lineage: Eukaryota > Metazoa > Arthropoda > Insecta > Diptera > Stratiomyidae > Chloromyia > Chloromyia formosa. The sequence continues at coordinate 15,529,719 of OZ024817.1, forward strand.
TTTGTAGCGGTATCGAGCGTATGCAGAAGTTCTTCTGCGTCGGCCAATCTTCGAGACATATGATGTTGATGTCGTCGGCGTACGTTGCTAATTGTGTCGACTTAATGAGTATTTCGTTTTAGTAACCGCAACGCGAGATCAACTTCCTCTACTGTCGGGGGTTGAATGGGTGGGCCGTCGGGAGCTTCCTGTGTGGGGATGTTAGATGGTCGGCTTAGAAGCTCTTCAAAATAAGAGGCCCATCGTTTGTTAATGCCATCGGTGTCGCTGATGATGTTTCCATCCTTGTCCTTACAAAGGCTAGTCCTGGTTGGTAGCCGTTCTTAATTGTATTTACTAGTTTGTACGCTTGTCTGGTGTTTCTATTAGCTAAGTTTTCGTTAATATTCAACAAATGCTCGTCAAAGTATTTACGTTTCTTACGTCTAATTATCCTATTCGATATTCGCCGTAGCTTGTCATATTTTTCTCTTCTAGCTCTGGTTCCTCGTTGAATCCATTATCTGTAGGCCTCATTTTTCACGTCAAGTGAATTTTTGCATTCTTCGTCGAACCAGTCATTTCGCGCTCGCTGGGCTTTATATCCCACTTGCTCTTTATCTAAATCTTGAACGACGATTGAACAAAATTAACTCATCTAGTTGATAGATAAGAGCCAGTGGCAGCTGCTACATTCTGTGTTCAATCTGTTTCGGTCATAATAATCGATCGCACATGTTGCTCAGGTTCAGATAGCCGGCCGCATGTGTCGTAGGTAGGGCAGCCCGCGTAGTGCGCACATGACATTGTTGTTGTAAAATGAGATTTTGACACACACTTGTTACAGCAGTACTGCCATGAGAGCTCTGTGTCCTGTGTTTGCATTGCTATTTCTTTGCCATAGAACAATCAGAGACTATCTTTTCCTTTAGACGAACTTTCCATAAGAGAACAATTGCGCAATACACCAACTCCTCTTCTGCTGTGGCCTAGTTATTAGGGACAATTTCTGGTCCTTTATGTGTGGTGTGTTTGAAATTTTCGTTCAGTACTACATCGTAAAACCTAAAACCCCCCTCCGTGGATCCGCCAATGGTTTCTACGGATTGGCCGCAAATTTTGTATACCGAGATGACGCCGGCCGCCGATGGTTAGTCTGGTCACACACTGTCGGAACACGAACATGGTACAAGTGTCCTCCGAATGGCTGAAGACACACAGATACACTTCACACAAATCTAAAGAAAATTGTCCATTTGTATTTGTACCATGTTCGCGTTCGGGTTGGACGGGTTTAATTTGGATTTTACTGTATGTAAAAACATTATGCAGTCGCCAACCATCCTGCTTTCATCCTCGGCTTCCCAAATATACTCGTGTCTAGTTTCGTTATCCGAAATGACGCCACGCCGCCCTCTTGGTTCGATTAATCGGGGTTCTGCTGTATATTGTAACATTCTGGAATCATGAACTACTTTATTTTTCTCCCCAATCTCTTGAAAGTAGTTTGTGAAATGACACCGCCCTCTTTGGTTCGGTTAATCGGGGTTTTACTGAATGTGGTATCATTTTGGAGTTGCAAGCCACCTTATTTTCCATCCCAGCCTTCCGAAAGTAATTATGAAAAATTTCGTGATCCGAAATGACGCTGCGCCGCCCTCTTGGTTCGGTTAGCCGGCTGTCGACATATTGTAAACCCTATGACTTCTAAAATACTAGTCCTACGATAATATGGTGTATGCATTTTTAGTAGAAAATTGCGTCAGCTTTATTTTATTCTCAGAAAGTTTTGCTGAAGGATTGCTACTAAAAAAAAGAAAAAACTTTCAGAAATCTTTCAAGTGTCTCCCCCCTCTCTCTTCAACAGTTTACTTCTCAACTTTTCATATAACATACCAGCCAATTACCATGCCGAGTTTCAAAGCTTTGCGATGCTCTTTTACTTTTAATTTTAATGACTTATCTAAAAGGATAAAAAAAGAATGTTATAAAATCCCTATATATTGGCCACCCTGTATTTTTCAAAGCATTAGCCCTACGACAAAAATGAATTGGATCTGTTTTTTATAGAAAATTTTGTCAACGTAATTTTTTACTTAAAATATTTATCGCTAAGAGTGATAGTTACAGAGATATTTCCAAAAAAAAAAACACAAAAAACTCCCCTTTAACTCCCTTCTCCGCTCGAACTCACACGCCACAGGTGGGGATTTTTAGTATGATATACTCCTAGTACCAACCAACAAATCAACTCAAGATTCAAACTTTTTTTTTCCTTCAATCACGAAATATTGGCACTTGTCACCTGGGGCATTAATCTAAATAGAAAAGCTATGTACTTCGAGTTACAGGAGAATCTCAATTGCACCCATCACTTTCATGCTAAATAAAGACTGTAATCTGAACGTATCAATCAATATTTTGAAATAATTTGTCACTGTCGATGTAAGGAAACACTATAAAACTTCTCTATTACATCCTTCCCAATCTTAATGGACGCAATAAATTCCCTGATTTCATGATGTTACTGACCACTTTTTAATCTAGAATAGAATCTTTTTTAGCTGTTCAAATACGCTACAAGTCCCTGTGTCTAAGTTTTTACAATTAATGGCTCGTTATCTCCTCTTGAGTCCAATGTTAGCGCCAAGTCACTGTACGAATGATTAGGTCTGCATCGTTGCGTCAGCTATACATTTTATCTGCATACGTATCTTATGTGACTCTAAAACGAAAAACGATTTAAAATCAAAGAAGACACTAATGCAAATGTCCAGGCGAAAAATAGGAAAGAAAAATCTTGACAAAGTACTTTCCATGTTTCTAAACGGCTAAATGAAACGTAGCACCCATCCGCAGGTGGGTAATGCAAAAATGTCTTAAGTGATCCCACCACATGGGAGGCGTTTTTCCAAAGATGCAAATTAAATATTCGCTATGGTGAGTGTAATAGTAGTAGATTGCAAGATGCGCAAGCAACAGACCGTAGAATACCACTGAGACATCGAGTGCATAGGATATTGAGCTGAGAGCAATGACAGCATCTTATGGTGGTAATTTATGCCAGGCGTGTCTTTTTTTTTTAAGCTGCGAACTTACATGTACCAAAGGTGAGATGAAAATCTTGAAATTGCAACTAGACCCTGAAACAAGACTCAGAGAAGAGGATGCTGTAGGGTGTACGTTATAATCGCAATGGTCGTATTCGTATATAATAACGTGCGCAAGACATTCCACCAAAACCGCCATCGCCTTGAGGCAAGGTAATAAGGAATTTGATGCCTATTTATGCTTTAGGTGTTGTCTGATGGTACTATAATAATATTGGGAAGGTCTGCTTCGGCGGTGGGTTTAAGGCGATAAAATCGCATTAGATACAAAACCTGATTGAGAATCGAACGTAAATTATGTATTCTAGTGCTTGGCATCCTTCAGTCCAGCATCTAACTGGAAAATCAATTGCATTATGCAAATATTTGATTGGGATGTTGTAATGTAATTGTAGTAGATGGGATTAGAAATCATGCAGTATACATGAAATTATAAGCATAACACCGGTTTGAAAAACCGCAAATTGCAGAAAGACGGAAAGGACTTTTTCTAAAATCTAAAATTTTATTTATGATCCGCATGGGCGCCATTCCGAATCCCCCTAATAGTAAGGGAGACGACGGCATGATGACAACCCTCATCGCGTTTTCATTCCGAACTGAAATTAGTAGATAGATTTGAAATGTGCAATCACGGAATATCAAACTTGCCTTGATCCATATCCATGATCCTCCAGTATCTTACACCATTTGGTCAGTGCAGCCTGCAAAGCAGCGATGTTTTTGCTATTCAGGACAACGTCATCGGCGAAGAGAAGGGATATTTCCAGGCCGTCAGAGATGAGTGTTAATAAATAGAACATGATATTGAAGAGCAAGGGACTCAGTACACTGCCTTGGTGAACTCCGACTTTAACCGGAAATTCTTCAAACTCACCAGCTGTGCATCTTTAGTAGTTGCCCCATCATACACGTCTTGTATCATCTTTACATATGCCTCGGCGACCTTAAGTGCTCTTAGGGCTACCCATGTCAGATCACGAGGAACTCTGACGAAGGCTTTTTCCAAATCGATGAGCACAGTGCAAGTCCGTTCGAGCATTACGATGGTTTTCCATCGTAACACGTATGCACTGAATAGCATCGACTGACCAACCCTCCATAAAGCCGCATTGATTGTCACCCAACCGTACAATCTCTTTCAATCGATTACAGACAACTCGCTCCTAAGTCTTCAATGTGTGAGATGTTAACTTGATTGCCCTATAGTTGTTAAGCTTGTGTGAGTCACCCTTGTTCTTTTAAAACGGGAGAAGGAAGCTTTTCCTGAAAGCATCAGGCATAGGTTGCCCCCCTTTTAATTTTATTGAAAAGACCAGTGAGCCATTTAAGCCCGACATCATTCATCTTCAACCAAAATTCCAAGGGTATTTAGTCCGGTTCGACAGCCTTTCCGCGTTTCATCTGCATCATTGCCTTCATCACCTCCTCCACTGAAAAATCAGCGATATCAGTGGTGTTTGGCACCTGCATACGTACAACTTGAAAAGTTTCTCGCGGAAATTCTTCGTTCAAAAGTTCATCAAAGTCATCAACCAGTAGCACTCATTGTGACTCTTCAACGTACTCTGGCGCCTGAATCTCTTGAGCGTTCCTTCTGCTTTGGGCTGCGATCTTATAAATCCTGGCATTTTCTTTAGGTTTCTCTTGCAATGACGATCTCTTCTCTTCTAGTTCTTGATAGAACTTTCGGCTGCAATCGCCTTTTTTTGAGCCACCTTCCGCTTTACTTCCTTCCGGTATTAATCATATTTCTTCCGAAATTGAACTTTCTCGGCTTCACTGCTTGTGTCTTGCATGTTGTCCAAGCCTTAAATGCGTTCGATTTGGCCTGCACTGCTTCTTTAGTTTCATCATTCCACCACCACGTCTTCTTGTTCGTCTGGAATGGGCCTTTTGAAACTCTCAGTGTCTTTTCAGCCTCACCTACTAATATTTCATCCAAAGCATTTCACATTTGTGTTGGACTTTGCTCGTCGCAGTTGGTGTTGTATTGAAGCCACTTCTTCATTTTAACAATGAGTGGAGTTACAACAGATGCAAAGCGTTCGTTGTTGAGATTATGCCAATAGATTTTCTTGACTGGCTTGGGGATTGCTTGCAATCTTGTTCCTCCTTTCAAAATAAATTCTGTCAGGAGCAACCGGTGCTGGGTGAACGCAGATTCACCCAATATCACTTTGCACTCTTTCACCTAACGTCTAATGAAATTTAGACAGAGATGATAGTCTATCTGCGTCGCATGAGCTCCACTGCTATATCTGATCAGGTGCCTTTGGTTCTTAATAAACCATGTGTTGAGGATGACCAGACTGTATGATCTGCGCATAGTCAGAATAGCCTCACCTTCGTCATTTCTGACTGTAGATTGGCTACTATTCCCACCTTGGCAATCCTCGTAATTATAGGTCGATTCTCCCACATGGCCATTGAAATCCCCTCCGAAAAAACAGCTCGGTATCTGGTATACTTTGAAGCAGTGTGTCAACGTCGCTCCAAAATGTCTCTTTTTCACTTTGTTGTACCAACTTTGGGAGCGTAGGCACTTATGACGTTCCAGACTCTTCCGCAGATAACCAATTTGAGACTCATCAAGCGGTCGCTTATCTTCGAGATACTCACGATGCTGCCAAGTAAGCCAAAGAAAGAATAACGCCGACCCCGTTTCTATCATTCGAGTTTCCGTAATAGTTCAATTTGTACTTTTTGGAATTCGTCAAAAAACGAGCTCGGTCGACATGGTTATTTCGTCGCTTTGTAATGAACCATATTCTGGTCTGGTAGTGCTGCTTCCACCGGCAGATGAAGGGCAGCCCCTGATGAGAAGTGATCTGTCAGTGGTACGAAGCCAGGGGCCAAGGCCCATTACACCCGGACTCCGAATTGATCGCGAGGACATCTAAGCCGTCCGCCAACCATTCCACCCATATCGACCCATTTTTCCTTATTCCAGAGATGGCCCTGTTGTGTTGTCTTCCTCAGACTTATGAATTTTTTGTATACGTGAAAAACAGGGGCAACGAGCGGCAAAACCCCGCCCACGTCTCCCAAACTTAGCTACTTCAAGCATAAGCCGCTACTTAGTTCGTTGAGGAGCCTATTTCTTCGCCAAATGGCACTGCTCGATCTTCACGATCATTTTGCTATCTTAGGCTCCATCCCCACGGTTACCTTCGGATGCCTATCAAACCGTCCACTACAGCTTGATTTCCTGCACGCACATAATGTCTATCCTTCTCCGTTTCATGACGTCCTTCAGTTCATCGCTCTTTCCCGTCATGGATTCGACGTTCCAACTTGCGACCCTCAGCTTCTCTATAGTGGGCTTGGACTGTCTTATAGCGCTCGCCCCAGGAAACCGTCGAGCTCTGGCACAAACAATGTTGGATGACGCTAGTGTGTGGAAAATGAATTTGTATGGCCTTTCCCTTTAACATCCGGTGGTGGTCTTCAGACAGAACCTCCCACAAGTCAGTGTGTGTGAGAGGTTGATTTCGTATTTGGTGCAAATACGAGGCAATTGTGAGCTAGTTTACGATTTACGACGATTTACCATTTACAACAGCGAGCATGAATCCCCCTAATATTTGAAACAATGCATCATTCTAGTTTATATGAAAAACTGGTTTGAAAATATGTGAGGGGGCGTCAAAATTTCCTTGCCTGCGCCTTGAGTTAGACTTGGATCGGCCCTCCAGGCTGCGACTCTACCTAAAACCTAATGCCCTACTTGGGTGTGAAGAAAACCGGTCCACTTGTACTAGGTTCGTGTTCGAGTTCGACAGTGTATGGTGACACTAAGATGAAAAAATATTCACAATATAAAAAAAAAAAAACGTGAAAATACGATAAATCGTACTAATTGGCATTGCTGGCTGGAACCGTTCAGAGTACTTTTCATTGTGCTAGGCGTATTTTTGAATTGGTCAGCAATTTCGGCGCAACGTAGATGAATAAAATAAATAACTGGCACAACAGTCCAATTTGATTGAACCCTGGCCTCGAGATGAGTTAGCATCATCTCATTTTCTAGATCGTGACGGTATCTCTTGTGCAGAGTTGTGTGATCAGCAACACGCTCAACCGAGTTAATTACCCCATAAATACTTATTTTTATTTAACAGCTGAGTGGGCTCATAGCCCGTCACGTAAATCCCCTTTTTTTATCGGAAACTACCGCATTCAGTAGGAATCAAACCGGGGCCCAGTGCGTAGAAGGCGAACGTGCTAACTAGTGATGTGTAACACAGTAACGAGTTGTTCTTTTTGAACGACTCTCCAGAATGAGCGAAAGATTCGGCACAACGACATAGCCTCCGAGTCGTTCAATTTAAGAATGGCACACTGTAAAATGAATACTTAAATTAAACCCCGCATAAATACTACGCAACACATAGAAAATCCACTCTCATTCAAAATTTCTGATTACATATATATTTATATTATGTATTACATTCATATTGATTCACCTCCCATCCTAATATCGATCTGAAACTAAAACCACCATTATCTATCTACCAAAGCAATCCCAGAAAACGATACTGAACCAACAACCAGACAATTTCCTCTGTATACTGTGGCACAAAATGAGTTATTTGCAATATGAGTTTTGAGTTTTTAACACAAAGAGCACACTTCTACTCGTATATTTCACTCACTCTGTGCTGTGAGACATACTGGGCTATGGTGATAACACAATTTGTGTAATTCAGTATATAAAATAGTAGACTCAAATTCAGATGTTTCACTCACGAAGCGCATACTCCAATTATTCAAATTCTCTGCCAAATGAGGAATTCATGGCATGGAGCTTTTAGAACAGAGTGGAATGATTTGACTGACTCCAAATATAGGGTCAAAAAAGAGAAAAAAAAATGGGGGTCGACGACCTCAGGCTGGCAATCCTGTTTTCATGGTAAATAGTGGTCCGATCTGGGTGGCTCGAACTAAAAGGCATTGGGGGGTCGCTGCCTCAGAATCTGGGGTCAAAAAAAGGAAAAAAAAATTAGGGTCGCCCATCCCAGATTGGCAACCCCGTTTTCATGGGAAATAGTGGTCCGATCTGGGTGGCCCGAACTAAAAGGCATTGGGGGGTCGCTGCCTCAGAATCTGGGGTCAAAAAAGGGAAAAAAAAAATTGGGGTCGTCCTTCCCAGATTAGCAACCCCGTTTTCATGGGAAATAGTGGTACGATCTGGCTGGCTCGAACTAAAGGGCATGGGGGCCACCGACTTCGAATCGGGGTAAAAAATAAAGGAAAAAACTTAATTTGTAAAAACTATGACTTTTATTGAATATGTTATTAACCAAGTTTCAGACTCTTTGCATGACTCTTTTTGAACGAAGGGGCGAAACACTCCGGGCCCGTGTTTTTTTTGTTCATTGTCCTACCGATCGCCATTTATGTATGGGCCCCTACAAAAGTTGAGTACCGACCCGGATTTTCTCTCGACGGCCCTGGGTGGGGGGGAGTAGAAAATTACCCTTGCTGGCCCTGTTGCCCCCACCTTGTTTCGCGGCGACTTTATGACAGTATAATTTGAACGTGTCAATCCAACCTAAACTGACGATGGTGTATTGACCCTCTTACCAGAATATACCAGCAATGTTTTGGGGTCGAAAGAATCAATAGATGTATTGTACTTTAGATTATCAATAAAAGGAGTGCTTCAATATACATTTCTTCCTGTGCATCTAAAACCATTGAACCTGGTCCAACCTTAATCCTTGCAACCACTGAATACATGCAGACGCACGCATCCCTTGGTAACACAATAAAAACTTGTGACTACCCATAGTGCTGTAAATTCAAAGCGGGAACTATTAATTCGAAACGATGAATGGTCGCTTTCAAACAAAAGGCAGTTACTCGTCTCTGTACGCACAAATTTGCATTACATTTATAAGCCCGGGCAATCTCAATTCTTGTGCTCTAGTGCGTTCCTCGCCAGACTATTGTTAAAAATTGCATATTACTTTTTTTTTGTTTCATTCATTTTCAACCCTTTGTTTGCGCTGCACACCACACTAATCGCAGATCGGAAACCTCGTTTTGTTGACGCTCCGCACGAACTCAACAATTATTGTCATATTTCGCGCGACTTCTAAGGTAGGCCACTAGGTACATATCCGTACGAGTAGTCCTATCCTATGCGTCCACATTAGAGCCATCTACGCATGCGAGTAAAGGTCCCAATTAAAGTTAAAATGAGCCCTGCAACTCTATAGGCCGCTTGAGCCTCTGAACGGGGAACGTCGCAAAGCATCCCGATTGAGTATCCAATGCCGTGCATCATGTGGTTAGGGAAACTTCTTAATGGTTGACGTGGCATTCGCGGTTCCAAGTCCCGCGGGATCGAGGGGTCTATTGCATGCGTGACAAAAAAAAAATGCCAAGCCAGTCCTGGTGTCCTTGAAATAAAAAACGATACGTGAAAGGTTGTCGAACGCTCTGTCGTCGTGGTGGTTAGTTCACGGTCGGCACGCCCGTATTGGTTTTGTGTTACCAATTGTGTTACCACACTTACCTATTGTTGTTGGTATCCGAGACACGTCTCTAGACCACTCTTGCTTCCAAGGATGCTGCACTACGCTTCGAACTAAAAGTGTGTCTGTTAGCCGTAAAACCAAGGCTAGACATGCTTCATCCATGGCCTCTTTGTTCTCAATCCCTCTGCTCGACATTTTCTTCGTTTCAATTAATTTTCAATGCTGTGTCGGTTATATGGAAGATTAAAGATTCGATGATCTGATTGCTGTTGCTCACCTGAATTTTTGATTTTTATTGCAAATCACCTGGCACCGTTTCCAGTTTCAGTTTTCACGAGGCGAGTCGCGTCCCACCAGCGCAGACACTGCACGAGACATGGAGGCCGCGATGAAAATGCATTTTATATGTGAAGCAGCTTATATTTTTGCCCTTATAGGCAACAGGTTTCTTAAGGTCTTCTCTTAATGGCCTCTGCCCGTGATCTCGTGTTCATCTCATTGGTATGCCGTGCATGTTATCTTGTAACTTGTTTCTTATTACATTAGTTGCACTTTGGAATTTTTCATCTTTACTTGGATATTTTCATATCAAAGTTAATGTTGGTCTGTATACTACTCTATCTTAACCCCTAGTGGGGCATAACGCGTCTTGGTTTGTCTAGGGAACTGAGGATTCAGCCTCCAAACTGGACACCGGTGCACAGAGGATAAAGTTGGGTCGTGGATTTAAAATATGTATTTGAATCAAACCATGGGAAGGTATTGAGGCGAACACCGAATTCAGATAAGATGGATTCCCAATGAAAAGAGCCTTTGTGTTGCCAACATCATTATTAACAAAGCTAAAAGAAGGTTTTCCCAACAACTTAACATCTTTTGTTTTCCCTTGCAGTTATGATCTGCAAAAATTTAAACGAAACGTACACCGGTACCTCATTCAAACTCAACCCATCCCAGCCCCACTACCCTAATTTCCTTTCCGTCAAGGCTGTGCTTTCGCATCAAAGCGTATCCCCTAAGCCTTAGCATAAACATAAAAAAAAACAGAACCTTTCAATCATCCGTTTATTAATCTGTGACTGATTAGGTCCATCTTTGGACAATGACTTCACTACGTCCTCCAGTTTCTTTGGCTTTTAGGTGGTGAGACGCCAATCGACGAACTGATACGCAGGCGAAAATGGCAGTGGCTGGATCACACATTGCGGAAGTATGATACCTGCTTTGCATTTACATTTTCAACCAACCGACCAGGAGGGGATTCTAAAGTCACTTGGCGTCGATCTATGACAAAACAGGTGAGGCGCTTGGTAAGTCGTTTGGGAAGTTCCATCCTTTGAAGAGAGAGAATCAGAGGAAATGAAAAAAAGCGAGAGAAACGAAGCAATTCGGCACAAGTGAGGAAGTAGGAAGGGGGATGGAAATTTGACATCTCTTTTGCTTCTATATGGACAGGGCGGGTGTTCCGCGGCAGAGAGACAGACTGGAATGTTATTGTTCCAATAGGAAAAGTAGGAGAGGGGATGACATCTTACGTGCTTCCTGTGCTTTTATATAGACTGCGCGGGTGTTGCGCAGTAGAGGGCGTGTGTCTCTGTTTACTTTTTACGGCTGGAATTGCTTCAAATAGTTTAGTTTTGAGTATATGCGGATTGCTCCTCCATAGTTATTCTCTATGGTTCCATCCCACTGCCTAGAACAGAGTACGATGGCGCGCAGGAGTGGTTGACGCGCTATACCCCACTAGGGGTTAAGGTAAAGAAGTAGTATCCTTTAGTGTCATTGAGTCAAACCAGATTACATAAAAATTAATTCTTACAAGCCATAAACTTTTTTTTTCTCAATCTCATTCAAAACCACGAATAAAACAGTCCAAGGAAGCCAACAATTTGGCGCGAGTTTTCCAAATGCAAATTCATTGCATCGTTGCCATGTACATGCAGAATACTCCTGCTAAACGCTTCGTGCAAGAAATACATTTTTAGGTTGTTTTTTTGCGTCCATCATCCACGACACGATATACTTATGTGGATACTTAATTTGCGAAGAATCGAATCGAAAATCGGTATCTGCGTTCATATCATACAAACATCCATGCATGTTGTACAAACTCCAGAGCCCAGACATAGTCCTATATACTTACTGGATAGCACTCATCGCCTTGCTTCTAGTTGTTGGGGCAGACTTGTTGCACTCGGGGTACATAGGAGTATATGCAAAAACTTAAGATACATACATGAGAGATGCACTTAAGGTATTGGCATGGTATCGTAAGAAAAGTATCCATGCATTTGTAATCCACAACCGGAGCCATACAACATACATTGACCGTGAATAGCGAGGTGCCTGCTGCTGCTGGCACTTCTTGGATTTGTCTTGTTTTTTACAATAGTTGTTTTTACTATATCCTATATGTGCATTGATTCAAGTCGCTGTCTTTGAAAGAAACTTTGCATGACCTTCCTTTCCGGGCGGAATTAAAAGGCCTACGGTTCAGTTAACCCTAGGAGAATTCAACTCGACCAATGAGAAGAGCATTTGTGTTATGGTGGAGAAGACAGGAGACACATTAAAGCACAAAGTTGTAGCACTCTAATCAAGCTAGACCATTTCCCCAACTTCCTCACGAAATTTTCAAAGGATACTAAATATGTCAAGTGATAACGCAGCCTGAATACCTTAAATCTTTTGATGAGAAACACCTCAGATGGCTGATTGGTGCACATTGTTAATTGACTTGACCTCTGATCATGGGCGCCTCAACATCTCATGCACTATTATGCCCTGTTGACTTTTCGATAGCATATCTACTTTTTTTGGACGTGCATTTGCTAGCATGCACCTCCAAAATTGAACTAAATTAGATTGCACTCTAACCACACAAGTTCAGCGCAGGTCTTTTTTCAGTATGTAAGTACAACGAGCTCATCTCACCTCTCCATTGAAGATGAATTCAATCCTTTGATCCGGCGTAATATCTTTCAGCCATTCATTCAGGTTTCTGGGGCATTTGCTTTCGCACCAATAAAATTTGTATTGCTTTAAACGACTGAGCGATTTTAAGGTTTGTTTTGCCAGATGCGGCTCTGAGTTACGATCGTTGGCGACGAGTGATCGAGCGATAATCACGTAGGACTATTTGTGTGTATTTTAAATAATAAAAAAAATAACTGGCGCAAAAGTCCCCTTTCGGACCGAGGCCTCGGCATGAGTTAGCATCATCTCATTTTCTATATCGTGACGGTGTGTTTTGTGTGGAAGTGTGTGATCAGCAACACACTCAATCGAGTTATTTACCCCAGGTGGGTACTTATTTAACAACTGAGTGGGCGCATAGTCCGACACGTAAATCCCCTACAGCATTCAGTAGGAATCGAACCGGCGCCCAGTCAATGCATAGAAGGCGAACGTTCTAACCGTTGCGCCATCCGGACTACTACTGTGTGTATTTTATATGGAGAGATTTTGCTACAAGCTACTGCCTCTAGCGACAGCATCCCACGAACGCATGCCTTCAGCAGTAGCACGGCAAGAGGGATATCATCGCGCTTAGGTTAGGTAGCAGGGTTGCTGTAACAGCCCTTAGCTCTCGAAGTAAAGGTTCATTGTGATAACCTAGGAAAACCAAACAGCATATTAGAACCAGCCGGAACTACACGCGAAACGGAGGAGTTGTCCCACCTCCACCTCTGCCAGTTTCCCAAGATGTTTATAAAAGTATTTACTTATTTGCCCTAACCCCTAGTGGGGAAAGGAAAGCTTGAAGCGATATTATCAATATAAAGCTGCACTTAATATAATTTCATTTAGTCATAAATATTTCGCGATTTGTCCGATTACAGTTCAAATTTATGCGCGAACGATTCAATTCGAATCTTTTGCTTCATTCTCCAATAAGAGTGGCTAACAGTTTTTTAATGCCTGCTACAGACAATGGCCCATCGCGGTGGTGACTTTGATGGCCGCCATCACACACCAAATGTCAATTCAAATATTTTCAAATATTACACAATGGTCTTCGATGGGCCATCAGGAAATTGCGTATAGTGAAAGGTGTCACTCTGTGCGTCCCGGTAGCTATAATCAAACGGATCGCGTACGACAGACGGTCGATAATAGTAGCATTGCGGTAATTGTGTAGTGGCCTGTCAACTTAAATCAGCCGTCCAAAGTTGTGTACGCGATGGGCCATCGCGTGGAGGAAAATGGCTCTCGAAGCCATTTGTGCCCATCCGATGGCCCATCGCTGTTGACAGAAATGACGGTTACGCGGTATTGGCCACTGAACGCCATCCGCCCGTCCACACAATGGCGATGGCCCTGAATGGCCGGGGCTGGGCCACTGTCTGTAGTAGGCATAAGAGTTTGTTCTTTCACTGGCTATATTGCTCAGATGCTGTTCCCTTCAAACAATGCCTTTCAGCTGCTTAATGTTTTGGGGCTTATTATACCCTTTACAGTTGTGATGTGATCTCCGACCATATAAACTATATACACTGCGTAGCATAACTATAGCCGCATCATATATTCAGGTAATTTTAGTATTTTATGAGATATTTTGATCAAACTAATTACAGCACATTAAAGTGAAATAATTTAACTTCTATTTTGCCAAATCGGAGCTATCTATTCTTTAAATTGGTTTAATTACGTCATGTACCTTACAAACTGGAAAAAGGTGATTTATTACGGCGGTACTTCGGTTTTGATCTATTTTCTCAATTTAATTTTTCATGTGATTTTTTAAGATGAAAAAAATTCAATCTTGACGGTTCGGACGGATTTAACAACTATTGGAGGGATCTGCTGAATGAACCTCGATATTTCTCTAAGAGAAATTTCGGAGTAGGTTCTTTAATGGTGTGGGGAGCATTTTGCTATGATGGAACAGTTGATTTTGCGTTTCCCAGTACACGAATGACTTCGTAAGATTATGTTGACGTCCTGAAAGATAAATTGATTCCTTTTTTGGAAAGGAGAGACGACACAGAACTGATTTTCCAAAAGGACAACGCGCCTGTTCATACCAGTCTTCTTACTAAAAGTTTGTTACAATGAAATGGTATCAATATTATGGAATTTCACACTTGTTCCCCTGATCAAAACCCTATAGAAAACCTTTTGGGAACATAAGTGCGTCAAGTTTACTGGGAAAATCGACAATTTCAAAGTGTGTTTCATCTGAAGAAAGCGGTTATCGATGCGGGGAGGTCGGTAGCCGAAGAATTGAGAATTAATTTTGGTGCCAGATAGGCTCTTTGTGCTTATTCAAAATGGGGGAGGTCCTACCCATTATTGATTTTCTTTATTTTCCTTATTTGTGTCGATTTTGCCATATTTTTCTCAAGTGCGGTTATAGTTATGCAACTTAGGGAAGACTTTTTTGCTCTATAAAAAAATAACGGTTTGACATAAATGAATTATGTTTGTTAAGTTATTTGTTTTCTTGACTTTTCTAAAGTATGGCATATTAGTAATCGCTTTAGGTTTTCTTAAACTTCACATTTCAGCTGTTTCATAGTGCGGTTATAGTTATGACAAGCAGTGTATATTCTTGGTCAGTATGATGAGACGAGTCGATTAAGCTTTGTCCGTCTATCTGACTGTTTCTATGCAAACTAGTCCCTCACTTTTAAAGCTATCGAGGTGAAATTTTGTACATGGCCTTCTTTCTATTGCACGCTGTAAATATGTCCAACGGAATCGGACCACAACGTCATATAGCTGCCGTAGGAACGATCGGTTCAAAAATTCATCTTTGTGAGGAAAACTTTTTTATTTCTAGAGATCTAAAAGATCTAAAATCTCCTCATTTCCAACGTTCTGTGATTTGATGGAAGTTCGGTCGTGGTTCTGCGTGATCATGTGTGCCAACCTTTAGAGTGGTGGAGATTGATCTGTAAAAATGTTAATATTCACGATCAGCTGATACATTAGCCTTCCCCACCACAGTGACGTCAGTCTCACCATCTAGGTTGACTATTTTTTTTTTTAAGTAAGATGCCTATTAAAACTTTTTAATTTGTCATCGAAAATGGAACAGAGTGACATTAAATACTTGCCCAACAAAGACCGTGTATTTTTGTATATCATACTCGCTATTTCTAGCTACACTTCTAAGGAAAGTTTAGCTCTTCTCAAAACAAGTGTATAGTTCTTTGTATGATACTCTTTTTTAATTGCGTTGATCCAGGGACATGGGTGCATTGCAATACCAGTTTGACGTTTTGATGGCATATTTTTCGGATGGTGCTGTTACTTATCCGCATCGTCTTTATGACAAGCTTACAACAGTAAAATAATAACCCTATAAGTCTCCTTATGAGACATGTTTAAAGCGGAGAACACATATATGCGATGGCGATCACGATTGCGTTGGCGAACGCGACCACAGGAGGAAGCGACCACACCATGTTGCAGTCGCGAGAAATTTTAATTTTTTTTTAAATTGTATGCGAACATTGTTGTAGTAAGCATGTGACATATCAAACAATACATTGGCTAAGTTCATAAAACAAAGCGGAATCGCAAGACGCTGCGCAAGTCGCATCATGTCATCCATCTATAGCCAGCAGAGAAATTTTTGTGATGGAGAAAATGACATTTTTCACAGCATGTTGTGTCCATCAAAAACTCAGTGGAGTGAATTCATAAAACAAATTGACAACAGTATGCCAACTTTTGTATTATGAACTTAGCCATTATGTTTTGTTTGGCATGTTCAATCAATTTTTCCGTGAAATCTGGCATTTCTAATACTTGCGATCTGCGATAAATTCAACCAGATGCGTTTGATCGCAGATCGCCGACTACCCCGCGACCGAACGCTGCAGATGTCCACTCTATCGCTAACAGATCGCGAAAAGCATGTGCTGCTTAACTTACTAACGTGAAACGCGTTTGATCGCCATCGCGATCGCGTACATGTGTTCTCCGCTTTAGTATTACAACTTTACTTTGATCGTTAAAGCGGAGAACACATATCCGCGATCGCGATGGCGATCACGATTGCGTTCGCGATCGCGATCACAATAGGAAGTGAACGCACCATGTTGCAATTGCGACCACAATCGCAAGGAAATTTTAATTTTTTTTTTATTTTAAAAAAATTGTAAGCGCACATTTAGTCAGAATGTGAGATGTCATACAACACATTATGTTTTTTTTTACATATTCGAACGCTACAGATGTCTACTCTATCCCTAACTGATGAGAAATAAATTCTGCAGAAAAGAATTAAAAATATTGTTTTGCATTACTTCTTCAGTTCTAAAATGCTGTTTTCACGGCACATAAAGATGACGACGTACCAAAGCCAGCAGAATCACCTTGTCCTGAACAAATTGCTCTTCAGCACGGTGGTACTGGCAAGACAACTTCCAGAGTTTTTAAACTGATTTCTGATTAAGCTGCTTATAAACGATACTACGAATACACTCCAACGTTAGAGAACACTTGATAGTTTGTAGCATTGTAGAACGTCGAGCTACGAGCTTCCAATGTCAAGCGTCGAACGTTCGCATTGGAAGACGGTCGCTTTGTTGGCAAATTTTGTGCCTGAATCAAAGGAGTTTGAACGTTCCAACGTTTGAATCAAACAATTGTCGAACCGTTGAGCAGAAACATTTGAAGCAAGCGCAGCTACAAGGCACGAAGAATTTTCTTGAGTCCGCGAAAGGTTTTCTTGTTTTTAATTAAAAAAAATACTACCATGGCGGCATCAACAGATGCTATCTCTTCTTCCGCCATCATCCGGGTAATTAATCTCAATTCAATTCCATTTTTCAATTGACAACTCGGCCAACCGTCAAACATTTGAATCAAACGATCGAATTGCCGTTGAGAAAATACATTTGTCTGTTCAAAGGTTCAATTGCCGAATTAATTGATTCAAACATTGGATCGAACTTTGGACGCATCGTATAACACCGGTTTTACAATATTTTGACCATAATTGGAAAAGTTTTCGAACTTTACTCAGATTTCAAAATCGCCAAAACTTTAAAATCCCTCTTTCGGACGTATACATGAATAAAGGTTTCCTACTTTGCCAGACATATTCCGGTAAAGGTTATCCGATTTGAGTTTACCGGGAATAGATTAGAATACGAGTACAAACATTTCTACATGTTTCAGAATAATCAAGAGTAAGAATGGGGTACATTGGAAATCGAACCGAACAAAATTGGTTTTGTTGTTGTTAATTGCCTTGACTCCTCCAGGGGCACGGGCGCATCAACATGTCGTGCATTGCTATGTCTTGTTAACGTTTCGATAGCATATTTTTCGGATGGTGCAGTTGCTAGCGCACCACCTATTCGAGCCCTCTTTTACTGACAAGCTCGGAACGCTGCGGGAGTTCCAGTAGTACCCATAGGTAGTTGATATTGACGCGCCGAAAATAGAACGTATGTTTCTCTAGATATGGAATCGCAGACTGGCAATCGAGAGCTGACGGCTACGCATCAACAAAATCGGTTGGCCCAAAAAGAAAAAAATCGTTCCGGCGTCCCTGATCAATTTTACGCGTCCCTCTCGAACTTGTCGGTTTTTGCATGTACTCGTATTACATATGTTGAATGTAGAACTATTCTTCATCCGTTCTTGAGAAACGTTTGATTCGACTTTTTTTTACAAAACTTATAGATTTTTTTCTTTTCTTGACTCCAATTTCCGGGCCTCTTTAAAATCACGAGCCCGGCGCATTTCGCCTGTCCCACTCCCCCTTTCTCGACGGCCCTGCCTAGGACTTTGTCATAACTGCACAAAATCATTGAGAAGTTTGGCATGAAGGAATTATAGCGCAGACATTACGAGCTCTGATTAACTGAATATCCGCCCGCATAAAAGCCGTGCAAAAAGTAAAGGGGCCCGACAAAATATTAAGAGGACAATTCTTAAAATCTTCAAAGTTGTTACTACTTAATAACCTAAGATAATTCCAAATGAATTTTGGAAAACTTTCGCATGAAAAGGTGAAAAACACAAAATATTTTATTTTGACCTCTAATAAAGGGCGAACGTAGTATTTTTAAATTATAAACTTTTTCAGATAGCTGATATACTCAGTTGCTCTAACCCCTCGTCGGGCATAGTGCGTCAACTGTTCCATGTGGCCCAGTTGACTTTTCGTTGGCATAAACTAGTTTCGAAAAATGAAGTTGCTAGCATGCACCTTGTAATGTAGTATATTTAGTTTAACAAGTTATATTTTCGTTCAACCATTTGCACAAAAATGAGACCGTAAAATGCTTAATTTTTTACGGTCCGAATTTCTTTGTCCGGCACGGTATGTTTGAGTGTTAAGTTAAATATCAAAATGCATCAAAGAATTCTGAATGGTATGTGTACATCATTTCACCATTCGCAATCATAGAACTTTTCCAAAATGACATTCGAAATTTTCGCAAAATTAAAGAACAAATATTTAAAATGACAAATTACTCGTATAATAACTAACATATTTACACTGCTTAAATTTAAAAAAGGCTAAACATATTATCTTCAAATCTTACAGCTCCGAAAGTTTAATTAAAGTATCAACTAAAATTTTTAATAATGTTATTAAAAATATTGAAAAATTCAACTTACAATTTTCGAAAAATTCCAATTCGTCCTACAAACAAAACTCACTCGAAAACATGCAATAATTCCGAACAGATGTCCTTGTAACGAACAAACAAAACACGCAACAAAACGCACAACATTTTCAAATATTACTCGTAGTTTCACACGATTAGTTCCGAAACGGTTTGGATGAAATGCAGAATCTCTTCAGATATTGACACACAGAGTGGATCATTGGGAACTAGACTTCCCTAGGCTTTCTAGGCTCTGACTAGACTAAGGCACTACTGATCGCACAATTCCAACGACTCACTACTTAGGATTCGCTAGGGTGTCTAGTTGCTAGTTGTACTTAAGACACTATCAAGATCCTAGGTATAGGCTTATAGTACAGTACTCGTAGATGTCAGCAAACGGACGACTGGGATGCAACAAAAACAACAACTGTGCCTGGTGGAGGCTATTCGCGCAGATCCCGCCTCCTGTTTGTTGCGCTCTCCCCTCTCTACTATTATTCCGGCGCTCGGACGGACGACGACGACAACAACAACAAGAACAACTACGACGACTGATGCAAATGGCAAATGTATTGATTTATTGATCTGCATCCTAGAGCATCCTTGCATCAACTGATCGACTATAAGGCACGATGCAATGTCGATGTGGTGCTGGTGTGCTCTTGAAAATCTGCGAACTGTGAGATTTTCCGATGGTTCAAGTTGGAGGATTTACAAAAACAATTTCTGCACATTCTTTCCTTCGTTCATTTCGCGCTGTTATAGCTTCTTTTGTTTCTTTTCTTTTTTTTCACGGTGTTGGTTGACGTTGATGATGCTTGCCATACAGTGGTAAGATTCGTTGTTGTTGCTGTTGTTGTTACTGGAGTGACTGGTGTTTTCGTTCTCACAGTGTATTTACTATGCACTTTTTTCAGACTTATTGCATAAATTCAAGTTTCTTTTTCCAGTCTGCAGTCTTGAGTTTTTCGCTTCAGTGTTGTGTGTGTTGTTTTTTTTCTGTCCGATATACGTATACATGGCCCATGTTCCTGTGCCCTTCGTTTTATATATTTTTAGTTTGAAATATTTTTCACATATGAGTGACTCTGTATACCTATGTAAAACAGTAACTGATTCAAGTATGTTTCCAGGACATTTCAATTGAGGTCCCAAAGTGTATACTTTTAATGTAAAGACCGTTGCATAATTGTCCTTCAATGTCGAAAGCCCAGCAGTTGGTCGACATCAGTATCTACTGAGTTTTCTCAACGAGCTTTTGAACTTCCTTGCGGCCTTTCTCCGCTGATGCGTCCTTTTTGGATATTTGTTTAGGCATGCGGTTATCGTCCATTCGTTGCACATGCCCTGGTCATTGATGCCGTTGTAGTTTGACGATTCTCGGAACTTTCAGCTATTGGTACAGTTCGTACAGCTCATGGTTGTAGCACTAAAGACTTACTTAAGCCTCGGAAAAGAAAAAAAAATCATGTAAAGCAGATATACCTTCTTGAGACTATGTAATGGACTATGGGAGGCCCCCGAAGTTGTCCATGCGGACCGTCAAGATATAATCATTCTCGCCAACCATGTCTGCGGAGTCGGAGGTGGCTGGATCGTGCAGATGGCCATGGCCTAATTCCACCTCAGGAAATTGCGTGTGGCGGGCCAGCTCAGCTACCGTGAGGTACGGGAGGGGTCAGAGAATAGCCGTTCCTGCTCCAATTGGGTTACCAAAAGATGCTCACACGCATTGCCCTAAACGCATTAAGGGAACTAAATCGGAAAAAAAGAATCAGTTCCGTCACACACATAGGTGTGTACAGCGCGACCCAGATATCGTTTGGCGTCTCATGAGGTGCCGAAATAGTGCATGGTATTTCATGGAGCCGTTTCATCAACCGTCTCCTAGTGTGGAATTTCTTCACAAGTGAACGGATCGAATATAATTCCAACCGAGTCATATGTGAGGAACTTCCACACGTAGAAACACCCGGTGAATTCGGCTAGCGTTCATTACAAAGGTCCGGTTGTGACAGCTGTCAAAGTTGGTAGCTGTCGAAAGTGAAGTTCCTCAGCTAGCTAAGCAGCGGCACGAGCTGGTTGCTGCAGCTCATTTTTGGAGATTTGGGAGGAGTATTTGAATCTCACTGCTCCTTGTCCACATATATTCAAAAGATCTCGTGCTTATAATAGATATAGACAACACGACATTGGGAGCAAAAACGTGGGAAAAATAGAGGTGACATGGCGCTAACCACCGTAGGTGCCCTTTTAAATGCTCCGGGGTCCAAAAGACGGTAGACCCATGGCCGTCTACGTCCACTAAAATTACAGAAAAAAAACAACCCGTCCTTGGTTTTGGTTTTTGGTGTGATTTTTCTTCTTTGGTAGCGCGTACCAATCCGGCCGTCTTCGTCCTGTCAATTCACCCCGAGATGGTGACGAAAATTTTGTTGGACTCCTGTTATTTATTTTCGATTTCTAAAACTCCTTCCCAGTCGTGGTCAAAATTTCGGTGTTGCGTCTGTTCTCCGTCCACTTTCGTTCGTTGCTCAAATCCAACTACCTTCAATCAAGACCGCATGGCAAGGTGATCAACCATCGAAAGGTTCGAGAAATAGTCTCCAATAAACTCGAGCGGCTCTGACGGCAAACTTTTCTTTTCACTCCGGTGTATACAAACAAAATCACCCGCTGTCGCACACTACAGTAAACCCACTCTTCAATGACCACCTATTTTAGCGCCAAAACCATCCGTCGCGCAATCATAGGTCGCGCTCGGTGGCCGTGATCGTTCGGTCACCGCTCGATGATACTAATCTAGAGGTCGGAGATCAAATCTCGGCGCGATCAAAAAACTGCCTGTGAGTACTAATAGAACTCTCACAGTGCTCCGAGCTTGTCAGTATAAAGACGGCACGGATAGGAGGTGCATGCTAGCAACTGCACTTCCGAAAAGTAGATATGCTATTGAAACGTCAACAAGGCATAGAAATGCTAGAAATGTTGACGTGCCCATGCCCCTGGAGGGGTCAAGGCAACTAGAGAGAGAGAGCAATCATAGGTACGGCATTGAAGGTTAGAAACCCAACTCTAATAATACATATTACCCATCCCTGAAATTTGTTTACAGTGGTCAATTCTTTGATATATCAAATATCGCATTTCGAAAAGACAATCTTCTCCTAGTTGGGGATGTATCGTATGTCTGCATCTTCATTCGTATCCTCAAACTCTCATCCTTCAATATCCCAATCTGGTTCTACTATATGCGTAGTCTGTACATTTGAACGTCATTATGTGGAGAAGCGGAATCACCTTTCTAATTAAATCCCTTAGGTAAGGTCTAAAAAGGCCTCGGTGTTTGTGTTTTGTAAGTACCAGTACTGCGCGCCTGTTCGCTTGCATATTTCGGTTTCATTGACTAGACTTAGATAAAATCACACTGATCCCACATTGGACGCTTATGTCGGTCGGGCTATTTACGACTATTATTTGCTGTAAATTTTTACTGACGAAATAGTCCAAAAATATTTGGCGCACAATGTGGGACAGTGTGGTTTGATGTAGTGTCAAGTCAATGAAACGAAATGGGCAATCAATCAGGCGCACAGTACAATTAGTTACAAGACACAAATACCAAAACCTTTCCCTAAAGCTTTGATTAGGCAAGCAGCATAGGGTAGCCTTAAGTTAGAATCTTAAAATATCTTAAGGTAGCCTTGAGGGTGGAGATCCCCATTACATCTTATGTTCATCGATTTCGAGAAGGCGTTTGACAGCATTGACCGGGAATACATCCGGAAGGTTTTGCATAGGAGAGGTACATATACCAGATAAAATCATATCCATCATCAAGAAGTCTTAAAACGGAGCCCAATGTCGCGTCTTACACAAGGGCAAGCTTTCAGATCCCTTCGAGGTACATAGCGGAGACTGCATTTTGTCACCTATATTGTTTTTGATTGCCATTAACGACGTACTTTGCAGTGCGCTTCATAAACAGCAGAGCAAAGGTATGAGATGGAGCCTGTTTGAATACTTTCAACACCTGGATTACGCTGACGATGTTTGTCTTCTCTCAGTATCTACTGAGTTTTCTCAACGAGCTTTTGAACTTCCTTGCGGCCTTTCTCCGCTGATGCGTCCTTTTTGGATATTTGTTTAGGCATGCGGTTATCGTCCATTCGTTGCACATGCCCTGGTCATTGATGCCGTTGTAGTTTGACGATTCTCGGAACTTTCAGCTATTGGTACAGTTCGTACAGCTCATGGTTGTAGCACTAAAGACTTACTTAAGCCTCGGAAAAGAAAAAAAAATCATGTAAAGCAGATATACCTTCTTGAGACTATGTAATGGACTATGGGAGGCCCCCGAAGGTGTCCATGCGGACCGTCAAGATATAATCATTCTCGCCAACCATGTCTGCGGAGTCGGAGGTGGCTGGATCGTGCAGATGGCCATGGCCTAATTCCACCTCAGGAAATTGCGTGTGGCGGGCCAGCTCAGCTACCGTGAGGTACGGGAGGGGTCAGAGAATAGCCGTTCCTGCTCCAATTGGGTTACCAAAAGATGCTCACACGCATTGCCCTAAACGCATTAAGGGAACTAAATCGGAAAAAAATAATCAGTTCCGTCACACACATAGGTGTGTACAGCGCGACCCAGATATCGTTTGGCGTCTCATGAGGTGCCGAAATAGTGCATGGTATTTCATGGAGCCGTTTCATCAACCGTCTCCTAGTGTGGAATTTCTTCCGAATTTCCGAGTCATATGTGAGGAACTTCCACACGTAGAAACACCCGGTGAATTCGGCTAGCGTTCATTACAAAGGTCCGGTTGTGACAGCTGTCAAAGTTGGTAGCTGTCGAAAGTGAAGTTCCTCAGCTAGCTAAGCAGCGGCACGAGCTGGTTGCTGCAGCTCATTTTTGGAGATTTGGGAGGAGTATTTGAATCTCACTGCTCCTTGTCCACATATATTCAAAAGATCTCGTGCTTATAATAGATATAGACAACACGACATTGGGAGCAAAAACGTGGGAAAAATAGAGGTGACATGGCGCTAACCACCGTAGGTGCCCTTTTAAATGCTCCGTGGTCCAAATGACGGTAGACCCATGGCCGTCTACGTCCACTAAAATTACAGAAAAAAAACAACCCGTCCTTGAGGCCCCTATGCCGCCAGCAGAGACAAAAATTTTTGGTGTGATTTTTCTTCTTTGGTAGCGCGTACCAATCCGGCCGTCTTCGTCCTGTCAATTCACCCCGAGATGGTGACGCAAATTTTGTTGGACTCCTGTTATTTATTTTCGATTTCTAAAACTCCTTCCCAGTCGTGGTCAAAATTTCGGTGTTGCGTCTGTTCTCCGTCCACTTTCGTTCGTTGCTCAAATCCAACTACCTTCAATCAAGACCGCTTGGCAAGGTCATCAACCATCGAAAGGTTCGAGAAATAGTCTCCAATAAACTCGAGCGGCTCTGACGGCAAACTTTTCTTTTCACTCCGGTGAATACAAACAAAATCACCCGCTGTCGCACACTACAGTAAACCCACTCTTCAATGACCGCCTATTTTAGCGCCAAAACCATCCGTCGCGCAATCATAGGTCGCGCTCGGTGGCCGTGATCGTTCGGTCACCGCTCGATGATACTAATCTAGAGGTCGGAGATCAAATCTCGGCGCGATCAAAAAACTGCCTGTGAGTACTAATAGAACTCTCACAGTGCTCCGAGCTTGTCAGTATAAAGACGGCACGGATAGGAGGTGCATGCTAGCAACTGCACTTCCGAAAAGTAGATATGCTATTGAAACGTCAACAAGGCATAGAAATGCTAGAGATGTTGACGCGCCCATGCCCCTGGAGGGGTCAAGGCAACTAGAGAGAGAGAGCAATCATAGGTACGGCATTGAAGGTTAGAAACCCAACTCTAATAATACATATTACCCATCCCTGAAATTTGTTTACAGTGGTCAATTCTTTGATATATCAAATATCGCATTTCGAAAAGACAATCTTCTCCTAGTTGGGGATGTATCGTATGTCCGCATCTTCATTCGTATCCTCAAACTCTCATCCTTCAATATCCCAATCTGGTTCTACTATATGCGTAGTCTGTACATTTGAACGTCATTATGTGGAGAAGCGGAATCACCTTTCTAATTAAATCCCTTAGGTAAGGTCTAAAAAGGCCTCGGTGTTTGTGTTTTGTAAGTACCAGTACTGCGCGCCTGTTAGCTTGCATATTTCGGTTTCATTGACTAGACTTAGATAAAATCACACTGATCCCACATTGGACGCTTATGTTGGTCGGGCTATTTACGACTATTATTTGCTGTAAATTTTTACTGACGAAATAGTCCAAAAATATTTGGCGCACAATGTGGGACAGTGTGGTTTGATGTAGTGTCAAGTCAATGAAACGAAATGGGCAATCAATCAGGCGCACAGTACAATTAGTTACAAGACACAAATACCAAAACCTTTCCCTAAAGCTTTGATTAGGCAAGCAGCATAGGGTAGCCTTAAGTTAGAATCTTAAAGTATCTTAAGGTAGCCTTGAGGGTGGAGATCCCCATTACATCTTATGTTCATCGATTTCGAGAAGGCGTTTGACAGCATTGACCAGGAATACATCCGGAAGGTTTTGCATAGGAGAGGTACATATACCAGATAAAATCATATCCATCATCAAGAAGTCTTAAAACGGAGCCCAATGTCGCGTCTTACACAAGGGCAAGCTTTCAGATCCCTTCGAGGTACATAGCGGAGACTGCATTTTGTCACCTATATTGTTTTTGATTGCCATTAACGACGTACTTTGCAGTGCGCTTCATAAACAGCAGAGCAAAGGTATGAGATGGAGCCTGTTTGAATACTTTCAACACCTGGATTACGCTGACGATGTTTGTCTTCTCTCAAATATATCGGATCATCTAGTTCAAATGGCGGATGCCCTGCACCGCGAAAGTGGCAATGCGGGGCTTAAAATCAATACTGCAAAAACTAAGTACTTGAGCTTGGATCTAGGAAGACAGAGCGAAATTTGTGTTTCGGGGCAGACGGTGGAAAAAGTGGACAGTTTTTGCTACCTCGGAAGCGTTGTTGCTGCAGATGGTGGAGCAGATGCAGATGTACTGTCTTGCATCAATAAGGCTCGGGCAGCTTTTTTCAGTTTGACTCCTTTCTGGCAAAACAACAACATCTCCAGAAGTACCAAACTCAGGATCTTCGAAACCAATGTATTGTAAAATCTGTGCTTCTTTATGGCTGTTCGACTTGGAAGGTGACCAGGGCGATAACAACTAGATTGAAAACTTTCGTGAACCAGTATTTACGGCGCATCCTACACATACGCTGGCCGGAGGTCATTTCTAACGACGACCTCCTGTTCATTACTGGCCAGGACAGGATAGACACCTCCATAAAAAGGCGAAAGTGGCAATGGATAGGTCACACACTTCGAAAAAGGCCGGAAAACATTGCTAAACAGGCTCTCGATTGGAAACCACAGGGAACCGATGCAAGTCGCCGCGTTGAACGACCTAGAAACACCTAGAGAAGTTCAGTTGAGGTCGAGGGTAAGTTGTTAGGCAAATCGTGGAGACAGCTGAAGGCGATGGCGGCGAACAGGACGAGGTGGAAAGTGGCGTGGTTAATGCCCTTGACAGGATATAGAGAGAGAGCGCCTTGAGGTAGGGACGGGTTTAGAAAAGTTTAGAGTCTTGTGTTCAACGGTTCCATTGATTGGATGCAATTGCAGTAACTCCACATTGAGCGCCAAAAATGTCGGTGTTTTTCTGTCATACACATTTCAGCAAATACTGTAAATCCTCAGTAACGCATACGACAAAAAAGCATCAAGGTAGCCTAACGCCTAGTATGCACTGCGATTCTTTCATCTCGCCCCATTCTTGCCAGCCTCGACTTATTGTCGCCGTGAATCCTGTATGTATTTTCTGCATTTTGCAATGAGTCGAGGCAGGCGAGATTTTGGCTAGACGCAAAAGAATCTTTCCAAGACTCACAGTGCGTAGCTTCTAATTAGCTATGTGGCTAGAAAAAACCACACAATAGAGGAAATGTGTTGAAATAAAATGGCTTCGGTGTATCGGATTGATGACGTGTAACGAACTGGCGGCTGATTTCTGATGACCGATGACTGACGGTTTTCGCCAAACCGCATCATAAAGTTAAAATACTTTTGTATCCTCACCCACTAAACAAAATCTATTAAACCTAGTATTTTCAATTTTATTACTTAAACTATGGTTAATTTGTTAAAAATATAATTTTTGGACATTTTTGTCCGGTCAGACTTTTCGCTTGCAGTATTATAGCGGTTTGGGGTGGCGGCCGGTATAGCTCAGTGCGTTGAAACATCAGTCTGATATCTCATGCTACCGGCCAGTCACGGGTTCGAGTCCCATTTGTGTTGCCTTTCCCCTGTGGTTTGGGGCGTAACAATAAGCCTCAACTTTTCTCGACTTGTAAGTACGCGGCTAAATGGGCAAGACGTACGTATACATGCTAGCAACATGCATCGTCCGAAACCAGTTTATTCTAGCGAAACGTCAAATATCGCAGTAAAAAAAAAATTAATTTTTATGAATCTCCCTTGGACATACTCTAATAATACTCATTGTTTCCTGGCTACATTTCCAAGCCCTATAAACACATTATGTACCATGCCCTGATTGGGAAACAAGAAACACGATCAAACCAAAAGCAAAAAAAAATAAAGAAAAAAAAAAAACATTCTCCAACCAACATGGTCAAGAGCAGCAAGATCCAAGACATGAATGTATAACAACAACGCGTCTTCCTTCCTCGACCAATTTCTTAAATGATGCCCTTGCACTGATTCGCATTTGCACCGAAGTCTTCTAAGAATTCTCGTAGGTCTCGTTTTTTCTACCTTCAGCAAAATGTTGCGATAAATTGTTGGATAGGTAGTTAAAAAGATGATGGAATCTTGACATTGGTTAAATCAGGGAAGATAGTGAGCGAGATTCGAATCGCTAATAGATGCAACCTGCCTGCTTGAATGCCTCTGTTCAACGATACGAGTTCATACATATATGGTGATTGCAGCATGATCCTAGGACATAGCTGGCTCTTTAGATGGCTCGGAGGGCAACTATGCTATTTCGCACAGCCGCTTTTTGCAGCCTACTCCCGTAATGGTAATGGTGGTGCAGCGCGGCGCGGCATTGCAATCATTCATTGTAGATTATCTTTTAATTATAGGCTCGACGGTTATCGCAATTATTTTATTGTAAATATTTGAGAAAAGTATTTTTCAAATATCTTTTTTTTTTACTTATTTTGTCCGTTAAAGAAGAGTAAAAACTGTTGATCAATTTTTTTTTTCGGTATGTCTGATGGTGGCTATAAGTCGCATTGTAAAAGTACCTTCGCAGAAAAGATAAGTAGACGTGTATTGCTATATCTTAATGAGTGTAAATTTTAATTGACCGTAGTTTGATATACTATGATATAAAATACTAATTTAATGGTAATAAAGAGTAACATGCCGTACGTATGTTATTAGCATATTACACACATGGAAAACGTATACAGTAAAACTTCTAGCAAATGAAATGTCTAGCTGAAACCTAATTGCCCAATTGCCAGGAGAATGTAAAAGTCAAAATTCAGGTGTTTGTAGCAAAAAGGAGATACAGTAGACTCCCGGTTATCCGAACCTCGATTAACCGAGCTCCGCATTATGCGAGCAGTCATAGACCAGCTATTTTCAGGGGAATCTCCATTTTTCACAAAATTTTCTGTAGGGATAGCAGCATTTTTTCGCCTACCTTGCGACCGTGCACTTTTGTGCAGTTTTTTTTTCTTTTGGTGT
This sequence comes from Chloromyia formosa, assembly GCA_964017055.1. Taxonomy (NCBI): domain Eukaryota; kingdom Metazoa; phylum Arthropoda; class Insecta; order Diptera; family Stratiomyidae; genus Chloromyia; species Chloromyia formosa. Next base: position 15,558,725 of record OZ024817.1, read on the forward strand.
CTATAATGCCGGTCAACGTAAAACATTTGAAACAAATGTGAATCGAAAAATGTTTCTCCCTACATATGTGGTTTATATACAGTTTATAAATACATTTGTAACATTAAAAGTACAAATAATGAATAAAATATCAATTTTGAATGGTATCATTACCATTGGATAGTATTATTACCACATGGATTAATCATATATGTATATCGCTCTTTTAATTTCACGGTCTTGGTGATCGTAATGACAACGGTGAAAGATTTGTAGAGTTCTGCAACTTTCACAGTCTCTTCATCGGTGGTACTATGTTTGAGCATAAGGACCACCACAAAATCAGTTGGTCCTCTGTTGATCGGCGCAGAACACAAAATCAGATCGACCATTTTGCCATTAGTAAAAGATTCAAGAGTTGCCTCCTGGACGTGCGAAACAAGAAGGGTGCCGATATTGGGATGGGAAGAGACCATTATCTTATGATCGCTAATGTTCGATTGCGTATTGCAGCCGTGCGCCGCCCCGGCGACGAAAGATCCAGGCCCCGCAAATTCAACACCGCTCGACTAAAAAATCCAGCTGTCTTACAACAATATAATGACCATCTTGCGCAAAAAGCGGCATAAACGAAAACTGGGATGCCATTAAAAATGCGTACATTGATGGCGCAAATACCATCCTTGGCCCAAACCCGGATTGCCGGAATAAGCCCTGTATGTCCGACGCTTCATGGCAGCGGATTGTTGAAAGAAAGGAGCTGAAAGTTCGTTTGGCTGCAGCATCAGACGACAATCGAAGCAGCATCGAACTCCTTTACCGTCAGAAAGCTCGAGAAGTTCAGCGTAGTGTGCGACGCGATAAAAGAGTTTATGCCTATTCTCTTTTAGCGTCAGCAGAAGAAGCCGCTAGAAGTAACAACTTAAACGCCGTATACGGTGTCATCAAGGAGTTTACAGGTGGTCGTAACTCCTGCCAACATCCGGTGAAAGATAGTGATGGAAAGCTACTTATCTTGGAAGAAGATCAAATGAGGCGGTGGAAAGAACACTTCGCCGCGGTCTTGAACCGTGTAACCTCTGGTGAAGTCCCCCCTCATATATGTAGATAATTTAGCTAACCAGCAAAATGTGCGTATACGGTCCACTGTCCCGACTAAAGAGGAAATAGTCACTGCAATTATTGCACTAAAACGAGGAAAGGCCGCCGGACTTGACGGCATCCCTGCCGAACTTTATCAAGCAGCGCCAAGCGTAACTGCCGATTTTCTGCACCCACTTGTTGATAAAGCGTGGAATACAGAGACCTTTCCCACTGAGTGGAAGGAAGGTTTGATCATCAAACTTCCAAAGAAGGGTAGCCTCACAGACTATAATAATTGGAGAGGCATTTGTGTGCTTCCTGCCGTTGCCAAGATAATAGCTAAAATCGTCCTGGAAAGACTGAAGGCCCACTTAGAAAGCACAATTGATGAAGAGCAGGCTGGCTTTCGATCCGGATTCTCCTGTGTCGATCACCTTGCGAATCATCATCGATCAATGCGCTGAATACGATTCTCCGCTTCACTTGCTTTTCATCGATTTCGAAAAGGCTTTCGATAGTGTGAACCGGGATTCTATATGGGCAGCCTTGCGCAGGAGAGGCATCCCTGAGAAGCTTGTGGCTATTATTAAGGCAACCTATGACGGCGCGAAATGTCGCGTTCTGCATAAAGGTAAGGTGTCGGGGGACTTTGAGATTCGCAGTGGAGTTCGGCAGGGGTGCATCCTCTCACCGATCCTATTCCTCATTGTGATCGGCGATGTGTTGCATGCAGCCCTATCCGGACTCGACAGAGGAATTCAATGGACTTTGACATCTTATCTACAACATCTTGACTACGCTGACGACATATGCCTACTCTCCCACAAAATCATGGATCTGTCCGCAATGGCGTTAGATCTGGAGAGGGAGGCAAGCAAGGTTGGGCTAAAGATTAATACCAACAAGACCAAGGTTCTTAGCCCGCCGTTGCGAAAAAGAAATCGACACCTATTGCCATCAATATTAATGGGCAACCTGTGGAGAAGGTGGACAACTTCGTCTACCTGGGTAGCATTGTTGCCGAAAATGGTGGTACGGAGCAGGACATCGCTCGTCGTATTAACCAGGCTAAACGCGCATACGGCATGCTGTCCAAAATCTGGCAGAGCAGTTATCTCAGCATCAAGACCAAGCTGGGCCTGTTTCGCTCCCTGGTACTATAAGTGCTTTTGTATGGGAGCAGTACATGGAAAGTTTCCATAGGAGTTACCAGAAAGCTGCAAGTTTTCGTCAACTCATGTCTTCGTTGAATTTTAAGAATATTCTGGCCCGAAACAATATCAAATGAAGAGCTAAGTCAGCGTACGGGTCAGATGCCAATCGACGAATTGATACGCAGGCGAAAATGGCGGTGGATAGGTCACACATTGCGGAAGAGTGATAATTGCATGCCATGAAATGGAACCCCATTTCCAACCAAGGCCGACCAAGAGGGGGTCCTCGAGTCACATGGCGTCGATCTGTGGCAAAGGAGTGTCAGGTACTGGGTAAGTCTTTTGGGGAGTTGCGCCCCATTGCCCAGAACAGAGTACGATGGCGCGCAGGAGTAGTTGACGCGCTATGCGCCGCTAGGGGTTAAGGCAAAGTAGTAGTAGTAAATAGTGTATATAAAATGAACACTTTCTTTGAACATCGCATTGTTCAAGTTTTTGATTATCCGAGTTGGAGTCCCCCCCGACTAGCTCGGATAACTGGGAGTCTACTGTATCTCAATTTTTATACCCTAGACTTATAGTATAGGGTACATTGTTTTTGTCACGACGAAAATATGTAACACCTTAAAGGATGCTCCGGAGGTATAGCAATGTATATATATAAATGATCAGGGTCACCTCCTGATTCGATTTAGCTATGTCTGTCTGTCTGTCCGTCTGTCTGTCTGTCCGTCTGTCTGTCCGTTCGCACGATAACTTTCGCTAGAATGAAGGTAGAGCCTTGAAACTTTGGTCGAATGTTGGTAGTATGATCTAGTTGGATGGTATTGAAATTGGGCATGCTCAGGCCAAAAGAACGCCTACCTCCCCTACATATGTAAAATAATTAAATGTATCTATAACTCCCGATTAAAAAATCATGAAAAGCTCTAGCTTTGGTATATTGCTAGTGGGGGTAATCTTATACTCTCCTGGGAAAATAAAATCGATCAGTTGAAAACTAACGGTAATTTTCTTACAAAGAGCCCCGTACTACCCTACTTTTCAGGTTTTTTGTCTATAACTCTTGAACCAATTGACGTAGACATCTAATTTTTGGCATGTAACCCTGAGGGAAAAAGCTGCTTAAGGTTCTGTAAGCTGGCCATAATCAGATCAAAGGAACACCTACCTCCCCTACAAATTTCAAAAAATTAAATATTCCTTTAATTACAATAACTTTCGATAGAATGATACTACCGAGTTAAAAATTTGGAGGAATGTTGCTAGTAAGACCTACTTAGTTGGTATTGAATATGGGCAAGATCCGACCCAAGGAACACGCACCTCCCCTACAAATGAAACTTCAAATAAGCGATAACTTTTGATAATATGAAGCCAGTGACTTGAAATTTTGGTCAAATGTTTGAAGTAAGATTAAGTTAGTTGGCATTCAAGATGGGTAAGATCCGACCTAAGGAACCCCTACCTCCCCTAGAAATGAAACTTAAAATAAGCGATAACTTACGACAAAATAAAGCTAGAGACTTGAAATTTTGTTAAAATGTTTGTTGTAGGATCCAGTTGGCTAATATTGAAAATACGTAAAATCCGACCAACGAAACCCCTACTTCCCCTACAAATGAAACTTCAAATAAGCGATAACTTTCGATAGAGTGAAGCTAGAGACTTGAAATTTTGTTTAAATGTTTGTAGTGTGATCTAATGGGTTGGTGGCAATGATGAGCAAGATCCGACCCAAGGAACCCCTACCTCCCCTACAAGTGAAACTTCAAATAAGCAATAATTTTCGATAGAATGAAGCTGGCGTCTTGAAAAATTGGATAAATATTTGTAGAATGGGTTAGTTAATTGATTTTGAGAATGGTCAAGATCCTACTGAATGAGTGCCAACCTCCCCTATGAACTGGCCATATAGGAGACCCATTCTTAATGCATATGTTCGTTGGTAATTGGTACTTTTGGTATCACCACTAGGTCTGTACAAGTCTAGGGTATATACGCTTCGGACTCCTGGTTTTTTTTCATTTTTGACAAATCGCAAAAAACATATGTGAAAAATCGCTGAATAATATATTTTTAAGTGAAAATACGATAATAATGTAAAAGACAAGTAAGCACATTGGCATAACTTCAAATTTCGATTTTCCCATGACGTTTCTCAAAATTTGGAAATTTTCTTTTTTATAGAAATGGAGCTACCTCTTTTTTAAGCAAACTTTTGAGTTCCGTAAAACATAAGGCCACTTGTGTTAGCGGAATGTTATCACCTCTGTACGAGAAACTTTTCTAATGGAAATAACCATAAATTCCTACTTAAGCCTAATATTGTGTTCTGCGAAACGAAATCCACTCCTGCACGCCATCGTACTGTTTTGGGCACTGGGACGCAACTCCCCAAACGGCTAACCCAGCGTCTTGCAGCCTGTTGCCACAGATCAACGCCATGTGATTTTAGGACCCCCTCTTGGATGGCCTTGGTTGGAAATAGGGTTCCATTTCATGGCAAGTAAAGCAATGCAATTATCATCCATCCGCATCCACTGCTATTTTCGCATTCGTATCAATTCGTCGATTGACATCTGACCCGTACGCCGACTTAGCTCTTCATATGATATTGGCTGCGTTCCTATTTTGGACCGTGTCGGAAGCGCGTCGACACGGTTTCATAGATTCTTTGCGAAAACGGTACGATTTCAGACACCGATACCAGAATCTTTTTGAAGGGCAAAAGTATCACGAATTTTTTCCGATCCGATTACCCCTTCAACGATTCCTAGAGTTTTGACAGTTCGCTCTTGACAAGTTCTGTCACTCCATTTGTAGATAACTGTTTGTTGGCCTCAAAGTGCGTATAGTGACCGGAAAGTCTGTCCTCGCTCGTAATTTTATTTGAAAATTGTGTTTGAAAGTGGAAATATCCCTTATTAAGTGGGGTATGTTTGTGTGAAATATATTCATGGCGGCAAGGGAATCGTGTCGTTCCCCGGAAAAATCACGAATCGGAGAAGGGACAATGGATAAGTAACGGATTTACGATACTTTTAGGAACGCACCCATTGTTTCGGGTCAGAAAATTCTTAGAATTCGACGAAGACATGGGTTGACGGAAACTTACGGCTTTCTGGTAACTCTTACGGAAACTTTCCATGTACTGCTCCCATACAAAAGCACAGACAGTACCAGGGAGCGAGGCAGGCTCGGCTTGGTCTTGATGCTGAGATAACTGCTGTGCCAGACTTTGAACCGTATGCCGTATGCGCATTTAGTCTGGTTGATACGACGAGCGATGTCCTGCTCCGTAACACCATTTTCGGCAACAATGCTACCCAGGTAGACGAAGTTGTCCATCTTCTCCACAGGTGTGTAGGTGAAAGATGTCTTTTTCGCAATGGCGGGCTAAGAACCTGGGTCTTGTTGGTATTCATCTTTAGATCAACTTTGCTTACTCAATTGCCCTAATCCCTTGTGGGACACAGCGCGTCAACTGTTCCATGTGGCCCAGTTGATGTTTCGTTGGCATAAACTAGTTTCGGAAAATGCAGTTACCAGCATGCATTTTCTGATCCCCCATTCAGCCGCCTTCGTGCGACAAGTCGGGAGATGATATGGTTTTTTATTACGCCCCGAGCCACAGGGGGAAGACAGCACAAACATCCATGGCCACGAATGTCGTTGTGGACGGGATTCGAACTCGAAACGCCGGTAGTCAGACACTCAAGATTTAAGGCCATTGCGGATAGATCCATGATTTTGTGGAAGAGTAGGCATATGTCGTCAACGTAGTCAAGATTTTGTGGATAAGATGTTAAAGTCCATTGAATTCCTCTGTCTAGTCCGGATAGGGCTGCATACAACACATCGCCGATCACTATGAGGATCGATGAGAGGATGCACTCCAGCCGCACTCCAGTGCGAATCTCAAAGTCCCCCGCCACCTTGCCTTTATGTAAAACGTAACATCTCGCGCCATCGTTGCTTGCCTTAATAATAGCAACAATCTTCTCAGGGATGCCTCTCCCGCGCATAGCTGCCCATGTAGAATCCCAGTTCAGACTATCGAAAACCTTCTCGTAATCGATGAAAAGCAAATGAAACGGAGAATCGTACTCAGCGCAATAATCGATTGTAATTCGCAAGGTATTAATGTGATCGACACATGAGAATCCTCATCGAATATCAGCCTGCTTTTCATCAATTCTGCTATCTGATCGTTTAATTTTTCCAGGACGATTTTAGCTGTTATCCTGGCAACAACAGGAAGAATACCAATGCCCCTCCAATTATTACAGTCTGTAAAGCTACCCTTCTTCGGAAGTTTGATGATCAATCCTTTCTTTCACTCAGTACGAAAGATCCCTGTATTCTACGCTTTATCAACAAGTGGGTGCATCAACTCGGCGGTTACGCTTGGCGCTGCTTGATAAAGTTCGGCAGGGCTGATACCTCTAGAGGCTTGTAACATACGGTTTAGTGAGCATTCAGAGATGCCCGTGGGGATAGAGCCTAAGGTAGCATAATGACCGTGGAGGTCGGGCCGTGCAATCTGGCGAGGAAAAAGTCCCCTCAACGAGCTAAGCAGCGGCTTTTGCTACCTGTAGTTTAGTTCGGGAGACGTAAGCCGGGTTTTCGCCGCTCGTTGCTAATGTCTTGTACGTATTATTAAAAATGCATAGGCCCGGGAAAGACAACATAAACGTGTTAGGCGAAAATGGGAAATAATAAAAATTAAACCGGAATATAGAGGGCTACGCCCGCAATCCGAGGGTTTTGTAGCAAGTACTCATTTTGGTATGTAAGTATCGGCTCCTTGCTCTTCTTGGTACCACTTAGATGGATAAAAAAAATGTCTGACCCATAATATAGTATATGCCCAATCATATTACGTGATTGTAATGAAACTTAGAACATATTATTGCCTATGGTGTTGGTTATCCTTGGCCATCGGTACTTTTGATCTCGGACGTGTTTAAGGGATGCAGGGATGCGCTAACTGTAACTATGGAAACAAACTAAAATATTATTAACCTATTTTGAGGAGATATACAAATTCCATTATTTCCCGTTTTATATACTGTTCGGAACCCACCTTCCTGGAAGTTTTCATTTTTCTAAGTGTAACGGCCTGGAAATGCAAGAGGGCGGGGACAAATTACGATCTAATAATAATTTATCCTCCCTCATTGTTCCCCTTTTTCAAATATAAGTAAAGTAAACTCAACATTACCTTTCTCACAATACCCCACTTGCCTATACCAATCGATAAACAAAATTTGACCTTAATTTTGCCCCACACCCTCCCCTCCCCCGCCCGTTACAGTTGGCCAATTACCACACATCGCCCCCTACCAATCTTTACCCTTTCATAAATGTGATTAACCATAATATGTAACAATAACTGCGATTCGCACTACGAAAATCAACGTGTAAGTAGTACTCGCACCCTTGAAGCCGGTAGGTGTATTTTTTGTATGAATAGTGTAAAAATGCCTAACTTTAAGTGAATGTACTATTGTTAAATATTACACGGTTGTAATGAAACGTAGAGGCATTATTGCCTCTGGTGTTGGTTATCATTGGCCATCAATATTTTTTATCTCGGGTGTACCTAAGGGGTGCGGGGGTGTGCTAACTGTAAAAATAGAAATGTACTATTATTAACCTTTTTTGATGAGATTTAGGAATTCTATTATTTATAGTTTTCTATGTTAGTAAAATACCGTTTTTCTGTAAATTTTCATATCTCTAAGTATAACGGTTTCGAAATGCAAGGGGGGGGGGGGGGGGACAAACTCGGATCACATATTTTCCCCTCTCCCTCTTTTCCCCTTTCTTCAAATTTGAAGAAAATTCCAGAAATGGAATGTACTCGACGGTACCTTTCTTACGATACCCCACTTGCCTATACCAAATGAAAAAAAAATTTCGTCCTTCATTTCCCCTCTATGGGGACCCCCCTCAATGTTGACCTATTACGATGCATCACTTCCTCCAGAGAATTATAGTACTTCTACATATTTTCACTAAATTTTATACATGTAGTCTCAGCGGTTCGTGAGATATTCCATAGACAGACAGACAGACAGACAAACGGACGCATGACCGATTTCATAAGGGTTTTGTTTTACTACAAAACCCTAAAAATGGGGCGATATGAATGGAATGGTTGGCGGACGACGCAGAGGTCCGGATCTAATGGAACCCTCGGCCTCTGGTTTTATACCACCGGCAGATCAATACTCATCAGATGCAGCCTTCGGTCTGTCGGTGGAAGCAGCAATACATGTGGTTCATTACAGGCTACAATATGACATCCTAGCCATGCCAAAACCGCTGCAATCGTCGAGACCTTCGCCTGAAAAACGCTGCAGTGATTCGGTAAACGAAAGGAGATGTTAACTCCTAAGGTTTCATAGTATACACCCGCAACCACTTAGAGTCATTTGTATAGAAATCAATAAAAACCCATTCTGAGGGGACAGTATCTACCCAGTTACTCCGTGATGAAATCAGGCTTGTAAAATTATTTCCAAATGCAAGCTTAGGAGACGTGCAGTCGGTCGTTGAAGGAATATCCATATTGTTGAGAATGGAAGAGTGACCGCAACTTAACGTTACCCACAGATCAGTCTCATGAAGGCGGATGGCCGTATTTGCAGCCACTACTTCAGTATAAATATCAATCGATAGTACGTCGAACAGCGCATCCAGAGCAGCGGATGGTGTTGTCCTAAGAGCTCCAGTCATTGCTAGGTTTGCCAGACGTCGCAACTTTTCCAACATATTGCGATAAGCCACCAAACAACAATGCCATCCAAGAGTATGGGACGCAAGACTGACACGAACAGCCAGTAAACAACTTTTGGCTGCAGGCCCCATTTTCTATTTATGACTTTTCTAGAAGAGTAAACCGTCAGAGTACCCCTATTCACCTGCTCCTGTATGTTGAGCTTCCAAGTCAGTTTTCTGTCTAAAATTAGACCCAGAAACATTGCCTTATTATTGGTCACCAACCTCGTCCCCTCCAACAGTGGAGGTGTGAGATCAGGAACTAAGTATATTCCGCCTAATAAAGAGGACCGTTTTGACCGGATTTACCCTAGCGCCAGCATAACAAGCCCAAATTGCTGGAATTGAGAGTGCGTTCTCTATTATTTCACAGAGAACATTTTGAAATTTGCCCGAAATGGCAATGGCAAAGTCGTCCGCATAAGCAATCACCTTACACCCTACCCCTTCCAGGTTCAAAAGCAGTTTGTTTACCGCCACATTCCTGAGAAGAGGAGAGAGACCGTATTGCTTATTGTTTGTGAATAATTGCTGTACTACCGATGTCACGGTGTATAATGCCTTTCCTGGGGCAGAATACATAGCCTCGACTCCGCCTAAACTTATGACATGTCATCTCGGACTCTTGGACAAGGGTAGCCGGTAGATCAGTGTGGTGACGCATCAGTCTGAGTCAGTCGAGAGCTCGAATTCAGCCATAGCCATTGATGTATGTCTTCCCCCTGTGGTTTGGGGCGTAACAGTAAGCCACAACCATTTCTGGCTTGTCGTAGCTATGCGGCTAAAATGGGCAGGAGGTGCATGCTAGCAACATGCATCGTCCAAAACCAGTTTATTCTAACGAAACCTTAACTAAGTCACATAGGAATAGTTGTCGCGCTATTCCCCGCTAGGGTCAAGAGTAAATAGTATATGTATTGTAATTGGACAAGATAAGCTCGATAGAGTAGTTGTGTGTTGCCGGAGACTTTAAGAAACGCAGAAAGAAATTAATTATATTATATTTTGTTTTTTTTTTTTTTTGGGAAGGGGTGCTGTGACTCATGAAACAACACCCCCAGCGATATCCTGCATCCACCACTGCTAATGGCACAATGCAGTTTTTAGTTTTTCAATTGCCCTTTTTGGTTTCATTAACTAGACCAAATCAGGACCCCACATTGGGCGCTGAGTTATCTAAGTTTTATCGATAATTTTTCGTCTATTTTCTACTGAAATTTTTCACTGATGTGGATGTACGATAGAAAAGAGTCCTAGGGTAGCATGAAAAATGCCAGTCTCATCGTGTAAACTTGTCATCAAAGCCACTGCGGTTGACAGGACGAACATGAGATGGTTAAACGGCGATACTTGCCAAACAATGAAGTCGATTTGACCGAAACTTGACCCTATTCGCTCCGACACACTGCTTTCACCGAGCAGAAAACACATTGGCAGAGTTGTGGGGGTTATTACGGGGCACTGTCCTATAGGAGAGCTTGCCTAGAGGCTTCGTATTCCTCACAATGACTATTGCAGGAGCTGTGATGACGTAGATGAGGAGGAGAGCGTTCTCCATCTTCTTTGTCACTGTCCGGCCCTGGTTGAGAGGCGGAGGAAATTTCTAAGTTCTCCTTTTTTTCGGGAGCTGGAGGAGATTGAGGATGCGAGTGCAATACAGCTCAATCGCTGGTTTGATACCTAGATTTAATTTGGTGACTTTGGTGGTATCACAACGGACCCAGAGGTGGTCTATGTGTGCTGTGCGGTAGCATGGCAGCCCCTTTACCTAACCTAACCTAGGTAGCCATCATCATGGAATAGCTGAAAAAATCACTCAACAGTGCAAATTTGGTGAAACAAAGTTTCTTCAGTGTATCGGCCTTTAGCGACTCAAAGACAGGTGAATTTTTTCACATACTGCATCATCCGCACTAACAAATATGTATTTTCTTTCGATTAGCCTTTTCGTTCTTATCTTGGCCATAACATCAGCAATATTTTTTTTTGTTGGTCACCTGTTTCGCAGTGTCAATTTGCGAACAATACCATCACTCATCTCTCAATTCGTCTTGAAGCAGATCCATACACGGGATCAGGATCGCTTTGGTGGAGCTGCGTGATCCGTTCACCATATTATTCGTCGTCGCGCCACAACCATCTTACAGCAGTGGAATGTTTTTTGCTACCTCACTAAATTCCTCTATAATAAGAAGTTGTATAAATATTTAATCTGAAATGAAGTTCAAAGGCACCATCAAGGTAGTAAAACTGAAAATGAATTGGAATTGCCTTCTTTGGCGGAATGAAGATTCGCCATTATTGGTAGCATCTAAACTCGGCTCAGCAGCACCAGCATTTTCAGTCACTAGTCAGTCACTTCATTCCATAGCGGGCTGGGCTAGGTGTCTTAAGAGAATAGCTGCTTTTTGAACATGATTCTGTTCTGGGATCAGTATGCAGTTATAGGATAAAAAGTGAAACTGCAGTTGGTTGATGCAGTCGTATCGATTGTTCTAGCAATAAATTTGTAGAGTTTAAGATACTCTGACAGTGGGCGGGAATGAATTAATGAGATTTTTATTAAAATTAAAAAATGGTTTCAGAAAAAGCCAAGTAGGGAACACTTACCTATGCCCATTGCACATACATATAAGTAAATGTCACACAATTAAAAAAAAGAAATTCAACAAACAACCTATCACCACAATACCGAAATCGATCCATGGCTCGATTCTTTTTAAAGGCCACACACACTGAGCGATCCGTCCATCGAATGATCGAGCCATGAATCGCCACAAAAAATAGGCCGGTCAAAATCGTCGACAATAGACACATACACGATGCGATCCGTCGGGGGACCAGTGGTGTAGATGGGGGAGGGATATATCGTCGGCAGTTTTTTTTAAGATTTGCTCCAGGCAGGATTTGAACCCCTCACCTCTTGAGTGAAATACAAATAACTTTACTTTCAAGGGCAAGTGATGAGGCCATAAACTCATTTTATTGCATCCCCTATGGGATTATGGACCTTTTCTACTTGCTCTTTTACAATTCTTCGCAGCTAATCTAATTAATTTTGAAAGGCAGCTTCCTTGATCCGTATTCAATATTCGCCTCGTGTCTTCTCGCATGATCTCCAAGCTCTGCCAGGGGTCCAACGTATTCGTCCGGTTCGTATATCACAATAATTCCAGGTTTTCGCGCTGAATTGTGTGTCCTTCCTCGATAATATGAGCCGCTACTGATGATCGTACTGATGAATTCTGTTTCCGGATGCTACTCGTATTAACGGCTTGTCTGATGTGTTCGTTGAATCGCGTCGTTACTAACCGTTTCGTCTGTCCTATATAAACTTTGTCGCAATCGCTATACGTTATCCGACATATACCGCTTTTCTCCTCGAGTTTTAATGGGTCCTTCACGCTGCCTAGTATATTCCTCAAGGTGGTGTTCCTGCTCGATTCGACAATCTATAAATTAAAATGCTTTAATGCTTAATGCTTATACGCTTCGGAATGTTGTCCATGGGCTTCCGAGGCGTATAAGTATCCTTAACTCCCACTTGTTTCATAAAATTAAAAACTATAAACTATTGTAAATATTTTGGCCAAAGCAAGACTTATCAAGTACGTACCAACTATGTACTTACCTAGTTATTGACATCCTTATATTTTGGAATGGAAACTATTTAATTATTTCTAGTTCATTATTTTTAACGTAGATTTTTAAATTACAATAATAAGCTTGTCTACATACTTAGACCCGCCATAGACTGTGAGATCCATGGTCAGATCTATCTGGCGATGGATCGCCACAAAATATCTGACGGTCGCCGATGTACATACACTGTACGATTTTCGTGCGATGCGATAACGAATGAAATTTCATATTTTTGTTAAGAATAATTAACTCCCCGTAGGGAGCCCAAATCGTGTTCGATTTGCCTCTGCTTCGCACTCGCACCAGTGGGAGAGGCGTGACCAGGAACGACCAAGTCAGATGTTGGTTTGCCTTATATAGGCCGACCAACACGACATGGGCGCGAATTCTTATCGAATGCAAATAACAACGTGCTACTTGCCGATATGGAATTCCACCAGCTGGCTTAGCGCCAGTGGCTAAACTATAAAACAAGTTTTTTTGCCGGACGACAGCCAGCGACGCCATGCAACTTACATGGTACTTAGCATGCCGTCGCCCTTTTCTGTCCAGAGTGGGACCGGTCGCCACTAAATTTTCAGTGATGGTACATCGAAAAAACCCCTTAAGGTCAGCTTAAGGTAGCTGGTAGCTAATGTCAAGGTATACAAAATTCGGTTGGGGAAGTGTCTTGTGACGTACGGTATCGCGCGCGGTCATTGCACATCCCGTTTTCATTGACTAGATAAAATGATACTGACCCCACATTGGGCGCTACTATTTCTTCTGTAAATTGGTACTAACATAAAATAGGATCAATAAAAAGCCTTAAGGTAGACACGAAGGTAGCTTATGGAAAGGTCTAAACAGATTCCGAGGCAAATACAACATTTAAGCGATTATTTAGTAAAGAACTCATGAGAAGGGGATTGGCCCCCTTAATCCCCCCTTTTCTACGCCACTGCGGGGGACCACGATATCGGCCGACGAATCGCTTAGTGTATGCGATCTTTTATCTTTCAATATGAAAAACGAACAAGAAAACCGCTCTTGAAGAAAGAATAAAAATAAACGTGTGACTTCTTGAAGGCTTGTCTTGCTGATTTTTTTGCGTCTTCTTATGAAGAACATTGCATTGCCGTACTTTCCGATACATTGCGATTATGTGCAGTTGTTTTTTTTTTTTACATTTTACTTTATGTTAAGCACATCCAAGTATCTACCGGCGACCATCTTTTCATTTATTTATAAGTGGAATGAAGTAATACAACATCTCTTGTGCGTCATTAAAAATTCATAAAAAACAAAACTTGCCAAGAATTTGCTGTTTTCATTCCTTTATCGGGCGACTGCAGCACGGACATTGAAAATGGCAATGATGACCGACGTTGGCGAGACTTCCAACAGCAATAGCCATCATCGAACCACTAAAGGTGGAATCTCTTCTTAAATTGGTCAATTCAAGTTTTAGTGTATTGTGGTTGTGTTTAGGTGAATAAGTAGATTTGTCAGTTTTATACTCTGAGTACAATGGGAAGGGAATGATGAATTTGTTTAAGGAACAGAAAAAGGAAACTTCACCGTCATCGGTGAAGGTTAGGTTTTCAACCTGAGGCTATCACTGATGACCTCTCAACTTTGTGCGGAGATGACTCACTCTGCAAGTTAGTTCAGCTGATGCTGATGAAACTAGTAGTCTCCACTAGTCCCAGTACATCATCTGTACGCAGGCACTTAGGTAGGGGTACTCAAAGCGCCGTTCTCTTTCCCTTCTCTGAAATCTGGCCGCCAATTGGCTGCTTCTAAGCCTGGAAGGGTTGGGATGGGAGTCCAATTTCTACCAAATTCGGGAATATGATTTGACTAAAGGTATTATTGATTAGTGTGAAATCTGAAGAAGATATTATAAGAATAAAAAAAAAAATTCTTACAAAGACGAATTTTTGGACCGATCGTTCCTATGGCAGCTATATGACATAGTAGACTGATTCCATTGGTCCCGACATATATACAGTGTGTAGTAGACAGAAGGCTTTGTACAAAATTTCAGCTCGATAGCTTTAAAACTGAGGGACTAGTTTGCATAGAACCAGACGGACAGACGGACAAAGCTTAATCGACTCGTCTCTAGTGATGTGTAACACAGTAACGACGAGTCGTTCTTTTTGAACGACTTGACAGAATGAGCGAAAGATTCGGCACCACGACATAGCCTCCGATTCGTTCAATTTAAGAATGACACACTGTAAAATGAAAACTCAAATTAAACCCCGCATAAATACTGCGCAACGCATTGAACATCCACGCTCATTCAAAATTTCTGATTACATATATGTAGTCCGGATGGCGCAACGGTTAGCACGTTCGCCTTCAACGCACTGGGCCCCGGTTCGATTCCGGGGATTTACGTGTCGGACTATGAGCCCACTCAGCTGTTAAATGAGTACCCATTATGGGGTAAATAACTCGGTTGAGCGTGTTGCTGATCACATACCTCTGCACAAAAAACCGTCACGATCTAGAAAATGAGATGATGCTAACTCATCTCGAGGCCGTGGTTCAAATTGGACTGTTGCGCCAGTTATTTATTTTTTATTTATATATGTATTACATCATTCACATCCCATCCTAATATCTATCTGAAACTAAAACCACCATTATGTATCTATCTACCAAACCAATCCCATCTAAATTCAATCAAAATCATCTCTATGCAGTATACAATGCACGCATTGTGTATACTTCTAAATATACACACATCAACCCATGCTGATGCTGACTGCAAGCAAGCAGTCTTGGCTGACTCAAAATCTGGGGTCGAAAAGGGGAAAACAAATTGGGGTTGCCCATCCCAGATTGGCAGCCCCGTTTTCATGGAAAATAGTGGTCCGATCCGGCTGGCTCGAACTAAATGGCATTGGGTGTCACCGACTTCGAATCGGGGGTGGAAAATAAAGGAAAAAGCTGAAACTACGTCTTTTTTGAATATGTTATTAACTAAGTTTCAGACTCTTTGCATGACTCTTTTTGAACGAGTCTTTTTGAAGGACTCATTGGAAAGAGTCAGAGCTTATGTGCTGGCACAGTGAAAAGAGTCATTATGCCCATCACTACTCGTCTCATCATACTGACTAAGAATATTATATAGTTTATATGGTTGGAGATGCTTCGTTCTGTACGCTGCAAAACTTCATGACAAAGTTAATATACTCTATCACATCCGTGAAGGGTATAAAAAAAAACAACGGAGCTTGTTCTATTTACTAGAAAATACAGGGTACCATCATTTGAACCATTGATGGAGACTATAAGGCTTATGCTCACTGGTAAAGAAAAATTCCTTGGTCTCATCCTGGGTAGAAAACTATGCTGGAAGGTGAACACTCAGGAACGTGTAACTAACACAATCGGTGCACTATACTCGTGCAAGAAGGCTGTAGGCCAGAAATGGGGCTTACAGTCAAAAATGGTTTACTGGCTCTATGTAACGGTGTCCCATAATTATGTTTGGAATCATCGTCTGATGGATGCCACTTAGCATCGTGTCGTATGGAACTATGTTGAAGGCCTTGCGTACCAGCCCAACGTGTGCCTTGAAGGCATTGAATTAACTCCGCTACACATCTTCATCCAAGAATCTGCAGCTAGTAATGCTATGAGAGTGCATCTCACTTCTAAAGTACACATAAATCACGTCGGTCATATGAGAATCCTGAAATAAATTCCTGGAATGCGATCGGTCCAAAAATTCGTCTAAATTCCTGCTTAAGATCAGATTAAATGACTACGGAGGTTTGCTTCGGCAGGATATTCTCAGCCCTCATCCCGGACCGCTTGGAATGGGAAAATGGCAATCCCTGCCCTGATCCTAGGTTTATTATGCGGTTTATTGATGCGTTTAAAACTGAACAGGGAGTTGGTGCTGGGGTCTATGGACCGAAAACCAGGACTTCAATCACAATGGGGCTCCATCCCAGCGTCTTTCAAGCAGAGATCCATGCCATTGAGGTCTGTGCCAGGGAAGTTCTAGACAAGAAACTCTGTTGTGCACACCTCGCTATTTTTCAGATAGCCAGGCGGCCATTAAGGCGCTCTCTTCACACAAGCTCCCTTCGAAGCTACTGAAAGAGTGTTATGAATTTTTTACAAATTCTGGGTTCAAATAACCTGTGTTGGGTGCCAGGCCATCATGGCGTCGAAGTAAACGGGACCGCAGGCGAAATTGCTAGGCAGGGTTCGTCTTCCATTTTTCTTGGACCGGAACCGTACTGTGGTCTGAGCATCACCTCAGCCAAAATGGCTATTATTGGTCTGAGGGGTTAAGACAGCTATACTGGCTTGATCTTCCGGGGCTGCGTCAACAGAAGGAGGTTATAACGCCCTTCAAGTACAATAGTGCTACTTGAATGAATAGAGCCGATCTAAGGGTTCTTATGGGATACTTATCGGGCCATCACTGGGTGAGATATCAGCTAAATAAAATGGGTCTGTCTAGCGAAACTGAATGTCGGTTGTGTATGGAGGAAGATGAAACCACTACGCACATCTTGTACGAATGCCTGGCATCGCGCGGGCTAGGTTAAGTTTCTGGGACAAGCAACGGTGAGCCCTGCAATTATCAGGAAAGCTCTCGCAAAAGACATAATGCCATTCGTAGAAATGGTGGAGAGTGTTTTGCAATAATATCGACTATGGCACAATAGACCTCTCCATAGACGCGGTGCGCGCCGGGTGGGTAAAAAGGCCCAAATTTGTACTATAAATAATAATAATAATGTTGGAGAAGATCCAAAGATTAGCATGTGTTGACATCACAGGGGCAAGGACAACATCGACCGCTGCCTTAGGCGTATTGTTAAATTTGTTTCTCTTGAACATTTTCGCAGAGCAGATGGCGGCAAACACGACTGTTCGCGGTCAGAGGACCGCATCAATCTTACGTCACTCGACATTGATATTCTTGAAGTAACAGGCTGTACCTCTTCGAAATATTTGCTCGACAAGGGCCTTACTAGCTTGGTCTCATCGAGGAATGGGTATGGTCAGAGAACGCCATTATTGCATCTGATGCCATTAGCATTTTCGCTGACGACTGGAAGACTGATGAAGAGGTTGGGCTCGTGTATACTCGGATAAGTTTGATATTGGTTTGTCGTTCCGCTTTCTGAAATACAGTAGTGTTTTTTTCTGGCGAAGGCTACTACAATTTCCGAGGCGCTAACCTCGCATAATATTATATGCATCTTTGACATACTTGTAACCAGAACAAAACTAAGCAACTGCCAGTTGACTATCTATGTACAATACAATAGATTTCAATAGCGATACTCTAATCGACACGGATAGTCAACTGGCTTTTTCTTGATCCTACGTCAGTGAAAATTTACAGAAGAAAATAGTGGCACCCAATGTGGGGTCAGTACAATATTTGTTATCTTCATGGATAGTTAATCGGTGATTAAATCGCTAAGTTATTCTCTGGTTATGTCAAAGACAGTACTAGACTGCCATAACTCTCTCCTGGTGATCGGAAGGTTTTTCAACATTTCCCTGTGCTGGATATCAGGCCACAGTGGTTATCTTTAAAAGTATAAAGCTGATGAATTAGCTCGGCTGGGGATGACCAACGAGATCAGAGAGTGCCTGCGTAGCACACCAGCTTGTATATCGGTTACCCAAGCCGTGGCGTATCATAGGTTTAGCGCCAAATGGAGTTGTGGCACTACCTGTCATTCAACTATGCAAACATGACCCAAAATAGATCCCAATCGTTCACAGGGGCTTCTAATGCTGAGCACGACATATGAAGAACGTGGCGGTGCTTATCACTGGGCACTGCATAATCGAGAAGCATCCTATAGAAAACTTTGATTCTCACACAATGATTACTATAGGAGCTGTGGGGACGTGGAGCAGGAGGAAAGTTGTTCTTCCATTTTAAGTACTTGTCCCGCTCTGACGGAACGTATTTTTTGCTGATCTGGACGATCTAAAGACAGTTAATGTCGGTCGGCCTCATCGCTTTATTGTCAGCTGTGGCTGCGTTGACGATTGAGACGGCTCAGTTTGCCGAATCTAGGGGATATCACAATGGACAACGAACGGTGGTCTATGTGTGCCTTGCTCTTCTTTTTCAAGGAAGTCCATCTAACCTAACCCATTTCATCCAGTTCAGTGAGGAAGTAAGATCCCTGAAATGCATTCCTTCTACTCGCGGCAGCTTTCACTAAATTTATTGTAGAGAAGGCGAAGCCTTCTAGCTCTTGGCGTGCTCCATCTAGAGTTGGTCTTCCTTCCGCATCAGAATTTGTAGCTACAAGTAGCAATGATAAAATAATTTGTGCTGCCTCGCTTGTTGTAATCTATCTAATCGTGTGCTGAACAGTTACCAACAAGACCACTGCGACCCAGAATCCAACATAATTCAATACTGAAAAATTACCCTAATGGGGCATAGCATCAATTATTTCCATGTGGCTCAGTTGACGATGCATGCTAAGCCACATTGGGATAATTGATGCTATGCCCTACTAGGGATTAGGGCAAATAATAAGTAAGTTTTTGAAGCCCAGAGATGGCTCATAATGGAGTGTAGAGCCATTCCATATAGACCTACTCTGCAGGTAGGTATTTTGTGTGCATGAGAAAAAGCGATGATAAGCTGAGGTAAGGATAAAATAAGGTCTAGGTGAGGTTAGATTAAAGGGGCTGCCGTGATACACACAGCACACATAGACCACCACTGGGTCCTTTGTGATACCACTATCGACTCCACAACCCGAGTCCTACCTATTCATTGAACCATCCTGAGCTGTTGATAAAGCGCTGGAGCCAGCCGATGCTAAATCCTTAAGGTCGTCCAGATCGCCAAAATAGAAAGACCCCAAGGTAATCCTTCTTCTTCTAGCCAGGGCATGATACCCACATAGCAGATGAAAGGTACTCTCCTCCTCATTCTCATCCCCGCAACTCCTACAGAGGTCATTGTGTGGGAGTCCCAATCTCCTAGCATGTTCGCCGATCGGGCAGTGCCCTGTAATCACCCCCACAAGAGTCTGTAGGTCTCGTCTATTCAACGCCAGCAGCTCCGCAGAGCGTTTGGGATCGATCCTAGGCCAAATTTGCCTTACAACCATACAAGTGCTCCCATTACTCTATCTCGCGTTGGTAGCACTCGACGCGTCAGCATCATTTTACAGGCATTAGGGCCTCCTCCAGCTAGTTCATCCGCTTTGCAGTTTCCGTCAAAGCCACTATGGGCCGGAATCCAACAAAGGGAGATGTTACAAAATTTTTCCATCTCCAGGAGACAGGTGCAACATGCGGCAACAATCTTTAAGTTTGAAATCACAGACTCAAGAGACTTAATCGCCGGCTGACTATCCGTGAAGATGGTAATATCCCTAGCAGCTATGACATTACGCCCGAGCCAGATGAGAGCCTTCCAAATAGCCGCGATCTCCACCTGAAGAACGCTGCAAAAGTCGGAGAGATGAAGTGACAAGTTTATATTCAGCTTGTCCGAGTACACCCCCACTCCCACTCCTTGATGCGTCTTAGAGCCATTGTAACGGACGGTTTGGCGGGCATCCGAAGATGCCCGTGGGGACGGAGCCTAAGGTAGCATAATGACCGTGAAGGTCGGGCCGTGCCATCTGGCGAAGAAAAAGGCCCCTCAACGAGCTAAGCAGCGGCCTATGCTTGCTGTAGCTCAGTTCGGGAGACGTGGGCGGGGTTTTCGCCGCTCGTTGCCCCTGTCCTTTACGTATTAACAAAAATTCATAGGCCTGGGGAAGACAACACAAACAAGGGAGGTAAAAGTGGGGAATAAAAAAACGAGGCGATAAGGATGAAATGGTTGGGCGATGGCTCGCTTGCCCTCGCGCTCGTATTGAGGTCCGGGTGTAATGGGACCCTCGGCCTCTGGTTTCGTACCACCGACAGATCCTTACTCATCAGGTGCTGCCATAGATCTGCCGGTGGAAGCAGCACTACCAGACCGTAATATGGTTCATTGCAGGTGGTTCATTACACCATCGGTGTATAAACTTATAGCATTTGACTCCTGGAATGTGTTAGCCGACTACTCGTCCCGTGAGGGGACTTGGCTTTCAAAATTCTTACCGAGCAGATACTTGGGGAGAGTGTAATCCGTCACCGCAGGAAGATCCAAGCTGCTAAGAACAGACGAGTGTCCCGTGGCTGCCACAGTGAACTGTCGAGTTTCCCGAAAACGAGTGGCTACGCTCGAGGCCACCTGCTTAGCAAAAATATCTAAGGGGAGCAAATTGAGCAGGACATCAATAGCAGCTGCTGGTGTAGTTCTAAAAAACCCGGTAATGGTAATGCTCATCATTCTTTGGAATTTCTCTAGCATACTTCGGTAAACCGCAAAGTTGAGGGCAATCCACCAGACGATAATACGAGTACCATGCAAAAGTATAGGTCGCAGGACTGAGACATCGAGCCAGAATAAGATCTAAGGCCACGGTTTTTGACGATACCAGGTTGGATTCAAATTGGGAATGTACTAAGCCCTGAAAATGATCTCAATCCATAGATTCAAAATATCTTGTGAATGCTGTAGATCAGCAGAAATGATCCCGTCCGCTCCAGCAAATTTAGAGCTTGCGATAGCACAGATAATCTTTTCCTTAAATATAATGTAACCGGAGTGTGCATTAAGTGATATTACCAGCCGGCGTAACGTATACACAACTGAGGTGAGCTATATCACTGTCTGGGAAGTATGTATCAAGCAGGACCTCAATGGTGGACTGGAGGAGATTTAAGACCGGTTCTGCTTCAATAGATAGTTAGGTAGGCTCTAGTTGTAGTTAGTTTTAGTTAAAATCTGCGATTTGTACCTAACGTATTAATATAACAGAACTATTGCTACTCCGTCCCTAACACCATACACAGACACACAGAACTCAAGTTGCTTGCACAAAAACCAACAAAATACGTGAACGACGACTGAAGTGGCATTTAATGCAATTTATCAAATACTTAGTGATAGTTGTCTCTCGATGTATCTTGTCCAAGCTTCAGGTTGTTGCCTCCATAACGAGAGGCTTAACTTCACAGGTTGCCTTGCGGCCGCGAACGGCATGAAGCCCGGATTCCTGCCGGCCACCATGCAACCAGAAAAGGAAATCCTGTTTTCTAAGCCCGCTCACAATTTCCAGACCGACTATGATCATGTAGCCGAAGCACCAAAGTCATGCCATCAGGTTGTCTCCTTATTGATTCAAAAGCAACAACATCACCAGCAGCAGTTTTTCTTGATCTCGTTCTTAGATGCGGAGTATCTTCTTTTTTGTTGTTGTTGTTCTTGTATTCTTGCTTGTAGCCGTTTGGCCGATTATTAAATACTTCATGGACGAGTACTTTTAATTGATTCCTCGCAGATTTATGCATTTACCAATAATTATTTATTGACAGCAGAGGTGGACATTCTTTCGTTTAATTGCAATTTATAAAGAGGGTGAAATCTCTGTCATGAATTGTAACTCGACCGATACGATCTCGTCCACTTTAGTCCCAACAGATTTGTTTTGATCGTGCAATGATTTAGGTACTGGGACCGCATATCGCCTGAATATGGCCGTTAAATTAAATTAATGGCTCTGTTAGGTTGGCTGCTCAAAATGCAAATTCCTAGTATGTACGAGTATGCCTATTGGGAAAATATTCTTAAGACTTTTGCATTCGATGTTATCATCGATATCACGCAGAGGTTTAGCCTGAAGGACCGGCCCGAATGGGCCGTTTTCGATAAACACCGAAGACATTCGATAGGTGGTACAGTGCTCATAAAAATGCATTCGTTAAATGAGCCATTGAGTTTGAATATCTGCCTATACATTTTAAATAAATGATCGCCTTTGTTGCACAGAGTCTAAGATAGGAAGTGGATGATGGCTTTAACTTAAATATATTTTATTAGAACGAGAAACCTTGAACGACCTTACGTAACAGCGACTATTTACGAGTACAAAACTAAAAACTTAAAGTGTACTAATCAAAACAATTGAGATGATAGTACTCACGTCGTAAAGTTGTAAACTTCTGTCATTTTACTGTAGGGTTGACGAATACGACGTTTACGACACTTAGGACAGGGAGCGTGAGTCCCCCTAATTTAGATTAGATTAGATTGAGGGCGGTGAGACCGTAATGTCTATCGAGCTATAGCCTAATGATTAGGACCCAATATACGCGATGTTCCCTTTCATAGAAACGTGGCTTGTCCTCAGGGTGGTCTTTTTTTTTATTATACATGGGGGAAAATCTCATTGACACTACCGGCAATTGGTGTCAATCGTACGGCAGCGACATGGAACTTTCATCGTCAGTGTGCGAATACTTACCCAGTAAAACCTTCAACTCTCTTTCTCCACCATTCTCCCTACAGAATTGCCTCTTTGTACTACGTCGTAGGGCTGGTTTTGGCTAATTAGCCGTTAATCCGTTTCGTCCTTTTTCGTGGTTGCTCCTCTTTCCTCAGTTCCCTATGTATGTCGCATATTGTGTGAGCTACGACCTGCCAATTGGATTCAGATCTTATCATGTGTTGGATTGAGGTCACTGCTAAGTTCGATCTCCAGTGCTTCACGCTTTCCTCTAAATCTTCGACAGTGAAAGAATACATGCTCCGGGTGTTCCGCTGTTCCTGGGCACCTCGGACAGTCGGGCGAATCGTCCAGCTTGAATTTATGTACGTACTTTGTAATGAACCACCTGTAGCTGTAACGAACCATATTATGGTCTGGTAGTGCTGCTCCTACCAGCAGATCGAAGCAGCACCTGATGAGTAGTGATCTGTTGGTGGTACGAAAGCAGAGGCCGAGGGTCCCATTACACTTGGATCCAGGTGCGACCGTGTGGGCGTCTGATCCGACCGTCAACCATTCCATCCTTATCGACTATTTTTTTCTATTCCCCATTTTTACCTCCCCTGTTTGTGTTGTCTTCCACAGGCCTTTGAATTTTTGTTAATACGTAAGGGACAGGGGCAACGAGCGGCGAAAACCCCGCCCACATCTCCCGAACTGAGCTACAGCAAGCATAGGCCGTTGCTTAGCTCGTTGAGGGGCCTATTTCTTCGCCAGATGGCACGGCTCGACCTTCACGGTAATATGCTACCTTAGGCTCCGTCCCCACGGGCATCTTCGGATGCCCACCAAACCGTCCGTTACAACTTCCTATATCCGCCTTGTCCCGTAAGAAACTGGGTTAGATAGTGGTTCACCTCTCCATGTTTGCGATTCAGCCACAGTTCAATTTGCGGGATGGCCGCTGTTGCCATTTCCTCAGAAACTCGCACCTTTCTCATATTTTGCGCGCATTAGATACGTCTGGCGGTTCCAAACATCGGCCTTTGTACAATCGGTCCATTTCGTCTGCTAGCATATCTATAGGGATCATACCTGATACAACGTAGGCAGCCTCATCTGATGTTGTTCGGTATGCACAGCACACTCTCAATGCGTTCCTTCGATAAACAGAGTTGATTCTTCGACTGTAACAGGCGTGACGAAGCACTTTGATCCTAACTGGTGACGCATACAGAAGTATAGAGGTGATCACTCTAAATAATAAGAGTCTCCTACTCGATCGCGGTCCTCCCACATTTGGCATCATCCTTGCAAAAGCCACAGTAGCATTAGCCGCCTTCTTGCATATGTACTTGAAGTGCTCTTCGAATGTCAGCTTCGCATCAATCATCACCCCCAGGTACCTAATTAAATAAATAACTGGCGCAACAGTCCAATTTTAACCATGGCCTCGAGACGAGTTAGCATCATCTCATTTTCTAGATCGTGACGGTTTTTTTTTGTGCAGAGGTATGTGATCAGCAACACGCTCAACCGAGTTATTTACCCCATAATGGGTACTCATTTAACAGCTGAGTGGGCTCATAGTTCGACACGTAAATCCCCGGAATCGAACCGGGGCCCAGTGCGTTGAAGGCGAACGTGCTAACCGTTGCGCCATCCGGACTACTAGGTACCTAATTGCTGGCTTAGAAATAATGATGGTATTTTCGACTCTGATCCTCAGAGTGTTCTTTTTTTTCGGTTACTGATGAGAACAGCTTCCGTCTTTTGCTCAGCTAGCTCCAGTCCTACTTTATCCAACCACAACTTAATAGTTGTGATTGCTTCGGTGGTATACAATTCAGCAAATGCCGGATCCTTGGCCACCACGACCACAGCTATGTCATCTGTGAACCCGACTATCGTTACTTCTTTAGGTACTGGTGAATCCAATATGTCGTTGTACATTATGTTCCACAGCAAAGGGCCGAGTACAGATCCTTGCGGTACGCCTGCTGTTACATTGTACTCTCTTGATCCTCGCTGGTTTCGTACTGTAGGATTCTAAACGAAAGGTAGCTCTGTATAAATCGCGTCAAATAGTCAGGCACCAGGGTGGTCTGCCAAATCCGAGATAACATTGAATAACAAAAACAATCTCTTTTCGAAAATGAACTAAATATGAGTCATTTGATCATGAGATTTCACATTTGGTAGAGGCACATAACGATGATCACATCCTGAATGCAAGAGTAGAGAGCAACAGATGCCTTTGTCACACGCTTCTGCACGTTTGTCTTCCAACATAATTTATTATTAAATATGAGTCCAAGTAACTTGGCTTTATCAGTAAGGATAAGCCTTGTGCCCCGCATCAATGGTGGCTCAGATGAGAGTATGCTGTATCTCCTAGTGAAGAGAATAAGTTCTGTTTTTTTGCGGGTTAGCTCTGACCCCAACGACATCAGCCCATTCCGTCAGAATACAGAGGGCATTCTCCATTAAACCGCTAAGGATACAGGGAAATTTGCCCGAGATTGCAATAGCAATGCCGTCCGCATAAGCGGTAACGTGGCTTCCCAGTCCTTCCAGTCTTAAAGGCAAACTGTTGACCACCAGATTCCATAAGAAGGGAGAAGAAACTCCGCCTTGGGGAGTGCCCGTGTTACATGCCTGCGAACAGATCAAGTGCTCAGACTAGTGGAGATCACACGAGATGTAAGCATCAGATGTACCAACTTACAGAGCGATTCGTCTCCGCAAATGTTGTTGAAAACACCTTCGATGTCCAGAAAGGCAAGACCCTGACATTTATCCAACTCCTGTGTATTACACGGCTGACTTGGTGATGATGGTAGAACATCTATAAGGCATTCCCTGTACTTTCCCCAGTTAGTTCTTTTACGGTTCACAATTACTGGGTTAGGTGTAGGTAGCTCATCTAGGCTAAATTGAAAGTAATGATGATTAGAGATGGAGTGTTAAGAGGACACCCTCCAATCCTGTATCAAGTGTTCAATGTCTTCCTGCCTAGATCATGTGATAAAAGTGGGTTCACAACCAACTTTGCAGATGAAAGGTTAGTGCGTAGCAAGAAGTCAAGAAGCGCCTCCCCCTGTCATTCGTATCGGAGCTACCCCATACCAGATGATGTGCGTTACAATCAGATCCGATAATGACAGTAATTATCTGTGAGTTGGCTGCATCCAGTGCTCGTTTGAAGATGGTCGACGGAATGTCACCATCATGTGGTAAATAAGCAGGGATAAGCCAATATCGCCTCCGTTCGCTTCAAGTCGTCCTTGATAGAGTTAAATTAAATTGCCATACCAGCAACGCAGGGGTCCTCCAAGGTACTGTCCTTTCACCAACGCTCTTCCTTCTCTTCATCAACGATCTTCTAAGCGTGACTTCCAACTCAATCCATAGTTTAGTAGAGTTTAATGCCTCAAAAACTCAATGTTGTCTACTTTCCAATAAGCGATGTGCTTCATCTGCCGCCCAACCCATTCTTTTCGATGGGGTCAGCATTCCTGATTCGCCCATACTGAACATACTAGGTATTAACATCACTAGTAAACTGAATTGGTCCGACCACAGCTTCTGCGTTGCAAAAAATGTAATGAAGTGTCTGGGCTTTCTGAATCGCTGTAAAAGATACTTTACACCATCTGATCTAGCTCAAATTTACAAGGCTCATATAAGACCGAGACTTGAATTTAATTCGCACATATGGGCAGGCGCAGGTAGAACCGCATTATTAGACAAAGTCCAACGGAAAGCTTTCAAGCTTATTGGCGATGAATCGATAACATCTCAAATCGAACCGCTTGAACACCGGCGAGGTGTCGCTGTCTCTCACTCTTCTATCGAATGATAGAATGATCGGGGACTGTCCTTATCATTAACCTAAAATGTGCTGTAGTTAGAAGATCGCAGTCTCTTCACTATATGGCGAACGATCCAGGACTCCTGTAATAGAGCAATATCTTCTCTTCCTTGCTCAAGACGGAGAAGATCATACATCAAAGTCGGATGTAGATAGATAAGCATCGGACTCGGATGCGAAAAGCCCGTGCCCCTCCCCCCCTCCCTTTATTTGATTCGTCGAAAGCAAGCGATAAACAGTGATCATCCATATCCATGGCATTAAGCGTTTGGACTACGGAGGAGTCACTCACTCCTCCTGGGTGCACGTTTCCCTCCATTGGGGACAGTGCAGGAGCTCTACTAAGAGACTTCTAAGTGTCGCCTTTGTAAACCCAGACTTTAATTTTAAGGAAGCCGTAGTTTATTATTCCTCCCGTCCTGACAAGATGCTCCACGGATTACGAATTGATGACGAGTACTGCCGATCGGTAGTCATCAACAGGATCATTTAATTTCACGATCCTCCGGAGCTGGTCTCGGATCCTCTTCGATGATGCTACGGAAGGTAACGGTTAGACTGCCCTCAACATTCCTCCAGTTGTGTAGTGTTAGGCTGCCGTCCGTATCCAACCAATCAACCACAGCCAGTTCTATCCAGCTCCGCAGTGCATCAGTATAAGAAGCCGGGTCGCTTGTAGCTGTGATTTTCACCACAGGAGGAAGACAACACAAACATCCATGGTCATGACTGCCGTGGACGGGACTTGAACCCGTAACGGCCGTAGTCAGACATTAGACTGACGTCTCTACGCACTGAGCTACCCGTCGTCCTAATAAAGCCTGAATACCCATGCCACGGTGATTATTTTCGTACCAACATTCGATCTTACAATTTTTGTTCAAAAATTTGAGCAAAAATTTGCTGATTGAGGTTGGCTTTAGGCCTGGATAAAAGTTTTTATGTATGAGAGTTTTTCTAGTTGAATTGAACGAAACTAATGAAAATAACGGTAATTATAAAGGAACGGTGTGGAATCGTGAACATTGAAGAAGTGGTCAACTTTGCAGATTCTACTGTATTTCAATAAAAAATCACTCATTTTGGATGCAATTTATTTTTCCTCGCCCAAAGCTCTATTAAAATCAAGCGCTAATAACTCGAATGTGTCAGCTGATAATGATCTTCGTTCTTCTCCTATTATTTACATATTTTTTTTTTTTATTTAATGAAACTTCCATCTGAAATCTCATAAACATCTTTCCCGAATAAAAATGTAGTGTCATTTATAATACCGGATATGATAATGATCGTCTTGTGAGATTTATGGAGTCTCATTATGTAGCATTAACATTCAACAAAACTAATAAATACATACTGCAATTATCCAATGGTTAAATATCAGCCCGTCAAGCAGATTTCAATATGCATCCTTAGAAACGATCCTCCTGATCTTTATAGATATCGCTGAAAATCGCCATCTCCCAGTCTTTGAATCAGTCCAGTGCTATAATCTCGTTATGATGATGATGATGGCAAGGATGGTGATGGATGCCGTTTTTTTTCTTTTTGTTTTGCTGATGGTGATCATGCCCATCAAACCAATGCACTTGACTTACCTGAATTGTTCGTCATTGCTTTTCCAGATGACATGCGTCAATCTCCATCAGATTGTTATTATGGGATCACATCGACATACGGAAAAAAAAGAACACGTAACGAGTTTTCTGTTCTTGTCCATTCGGTGCATTGACACGATAATGGAAACACCGTGGATTATTACGGTCTTGAGCACAAAATGTTTTAAAGACACTTTTATTTATGACGATGGCGATCGTGCAGTAACAACGACTCAACCGTCAAAATCATTGCCGCTCAACAAGACATCATCATTGCATGGTGTAATGGTCAATTAAAAAATTGTTTCTATGCTAAAAACTAGTCTCATAATTTAAACGACGATCTTCCACTCTAGATGACATGCATTAATAATTATCTGGTTCGATTTCCTTTTATGAAATAGACGGTTCGGATGGCACTTGAAAAAAAAAACATTGTATAAATTAGCCAGTAGTCGCAAAGTCAGGTCTGGGAGGTAGGCAGATGTGGGATTGATATTTTAATATGTTAAGGCTTACCCCTTCAGGGAACTTAAAAACACAATTTCAATTAATACTATACTTTATTGACTAGAAATATAATTCCTGTGCTTACATCTTATGTGTGCTAGGCATAATTTTTACGGACACTTTAATACACTTAAAAGGAATGGAAGGAAAGAAAAACAACTTACATTATGTCGTATTTATATTTTAGATGTATTTTACAACCGACTCACACTCTATTCACTATTCGGTTGCATGGTGGTATTTAACGAATGTTATCGCTGCCAACTCCTTGCAGAATTCCTCTAGTACAACAATGGCCTCGAATAATGATTCAATTTCGTCACTATTTTCACTGCAATCGAAAAAAAAAAGATTTATTTTGATCGCCCGCCTATCGTAAATTGCATGAATTGTTTTACCAAATCACTGGGGGATTTGTCAACAATCGCTTACTGGCATCGCCAATTTTCTTTTGGAAATTATCATGCTTTGGTATTTCAAGTAACAATTGGCGTGCTACAACTTGCATACTACTCCACAGTGTGTTGACTCCATGTGCGGTTGGCAATTCCGGATTAAGGAGTAATTCGTGCAAATATGGATGTGGAAGGAAGGCAAGTTTCGAGAGAATTGCAATGATCTGGAAATGAGAAATGGATAAATGAATGGTTTCTACGTGGAGGAAGTGTTGAATATTGTTAAACAGTTGGCAATGTAAAAATGGTGGAAAAATTCCCTAGATCCCCTTGGGTAAAATTGAACAAATACAAAAATGAAACCGGAGTATAGAGGGCTACGCCCGCAATCCGAGGGTTTTGTAGCAAGCGCTTATTTTGGTATATAAATATCGGCTCGTTGCTCTTCTTGATACCACTCAGATGGACAAAAAAAAACATAATTAAAATGTCTTACCCACTTACATTTTACATGCCAATTCATATTACGTGATTGTAACGAAACTTAGAACATATTATTGCCTAAGGTGTTGGTTATCGTTGGCCATCAGTACTTTTGGCCTCGAACGTGTTTAAGGCATGCAGAGGTGTGCTAACTGTAACTACAGAAATAAACTATTACTTACCTATTCTGAGAAGATATACAGATTCCATTATTTTCCATTTTATATGCTATTCGGAACCCACCTTCCTGTAAGTTTTCATAATTCTAACAGTCTCAAAATGCCAGGGGGGGGGGGGGGGGGGGGCAAATAACGAACTAATATTTTCTCCTCCCCCACTATTCCCCTTTCTACAAATTTAAAATGCGAAAAAATGGAATGTACTCAACATTACCTTTCTCACGACACCTCACTTGCCTATACCAGTCGATAAAAAAAATTTGACCTTAATTTCGCCTCTATGTCTACCCCTCCTCGTTAAAGTTTGCAAATTATAACAACTAATCTTTACCCTTTCAAAAATGATTAATTAAATAACTCCAATTCGCACTACGAAAAACAACATGAAAGTAGTACTCACACCTACATATGAGGCCGGTAGGTGTAATTTTTGTGTGGATAGTGTCAAAATGCCTAACTTTAAATCAATGTACTATTATTAAATATTATGTGATTGTAATGAAACTTAAAGATATTATTGCCAATGATGTTGGTTATCATTGGCCATCAATATTTTTGACCTCGGCTGTGCTTAAGGCGTGCAGGGGTATGCTAACTCCAACTATAGAAATGTACTATTATTAACCTTTTTTGTTGAAATATCAAAATTCTACGATTTTCGGTTTTCTACACTAGTAAAATGCCGCCTTTCTGCAAATTTTCATACTTCTAAGTATAACGGTATCGAAATGCAAGGGGGGGGGGACAAACTCGGATCACATATTTTCCCCTCTATCTCTTTTCCCCTTTTTAGGGTTTTGTAGTAAAACAAAACCCTTATGAAATCGGTCATGCGTCCGTCTGTCTGTCTGTCTGTCTGTCCATGGAATATCTCACGAACCGCTGAGGCTACATGTATGAAATTTAGTGAAAATATGTAGAAGTACTATAATTCTCTGGAGGAAGTGATGCATCGTAATAGGTCAACTTTGAGGGGGAGTCCCCATAGAGGGGAAATGAAGGACGAATTTTTTTTGTCATTTGGTATAGGCAAGTGGGGTATCGTAAGAAAGGTATCGTCAAGTACATTCCATTTCTGGAATTTTTTTCAAATTTGAAGAAAGGGGAAAAGAGGGAGAGGGGAAAATATGTGATCCGAGTTTGTCCCCCCCCCCCCCTTGCATTTCGAAACCGTTATACTTAGAGATATGGAAATTTGCAGAAAAGCGGCATTTTAGGAACATAGAAAACTATAAATAATAGAATTCCAAAATCTCATCAAAAAAGGTTAATAATAGTACATTTCTATTTTTTCAGTTAGCACACCCCTGCACCCCTTAAGCACACCCGAGGTCAAAAATATTGATGGCCAATGATAACCAACACCATAGGCAATAATGCCTCTACGTTTCATTACAACCATGTAATATTTAACAATAGTACATTCACTTAAAGTTAGGCATTTTTACACTATTCATACAAAAAATACACCTACCGGCTTCAAAGGTGCGAGTACTACTTGCATGTTGTTTTTCGTAGTGCGAATCGCAGTTATTGTTACATATTATGGTTAATCACATTTATGAAAGGGTAAAGATTGGTAGGGGGCGATGTGTGGGAATTGGCCAACTGTAACGGGCGGGGGAGGGGAGGGTGAGGGGCAAAATTAAGGTCAAATTTTGTTAATCGACTGGTATAGGCAAGTGGGGTGTTGTGAGAAAGGTAATATTGAGATAACTTTACTTATACATTTGTATTTGAAAAAAGGGGAACAATGAGGGAGGATAAATTATTAGATCGTAATTTGCCCCCCCCCCCTTGCATTTCCAGACCGTTACATGTAGAAAAATGAAAACTTCCAGGAAGGTGGGTTCCGAACAGTACATAAAACGGGAAATAATGGAATTTGTATATCTCCTCAAAATAGGTTAATAATAGTTTATTTCCATAGTTACAGTTAGCGCATCCCTGCATCCCTTAAACACATCTGAGATCAAAAGTACCGATGGCCAAGGATAACCAACACCATAAGCAATAATATGTTCTAAGTTGCATTACAATCACGTAATATGATTGGGCATATAAGATACTATATTATGGGTCAGACATTTTATTTTTTTTTTATCCATCTAAGTGGTACCAAAAAGAGCAAGGAGCCGATACTTACATACCAAAATAAGTACTTGCTACAAAACCCTCGGATTGCGGGCGTAGCCCTCTATATTCCGGTTTCATTCAAATTTGATGAAAATACCGGAAATGAAATGTACTCGATGTTACCTTTCTCATGATACCCCACTTGCCTATACCAGATGAAAAAAAATTTTGACCTTCATTTCCCCTCTATGGGGACATCCCCTTAAAGTCAGCCTATTAGAACGAATCGCTTTCTCCGGCGAATTATAATAATTCTACATACTCCCACAAAATTTCATGTATGTAACTTCAGCCGTTCGTGAGATATTTCATGGACAGACGGACAGACATTTGACCGATTTCATAAGGGTTTTGTTTTTAATACAAAACCCTAAAAAAGCATACCTGGATGATATGAAACTCACACATAAATTACATTAATTATATCCATACCGCCAAATTTTGAATATAAGTAAGACGGTACACTTTACTACTTTGTAGCCATGATATGACCTGCTCCTCTTATGAATCAGGTCGACCTTATCCGAGTCCGACAACGGAGTAGGTTCAAGAAACTAGGTTCGCAGACCTACTCCGTATATGAAACGAATCTGTCGTCCGTCATGGAGTTGGAGATGGAGTGAAAGAACAGAAGAGTGGGTGAACTAGGCTCGACGAAGTCTGAGTCGTAATTGTAAATAAGAGAATGGAGAACTGAACTACTGACTAGATTAGAAGACATATCTACATACCGCTATGTTGCAGTGTCGAATAAAATGAATTGTATTTTCAATTGGGTTTTATGGATATCAGGTGGAGTGGAGCTTTTATGACCGGTTTACATTCTCGCTGAGTGGACGAGGCGAATATGTTCGGCGAGAATGCCCGAGGCAAGTAGTCTGGGCGAGGTGCACTTTCACATTTTGCGCACTTGTGAAGAGCGTTTACTTTAATTTAATTTTTACCAACCACATGTTTCATGTATTGTAATTTTCCCCGAAAACAGTTTGCGCGTTTATGTTAAGTGAAACCACTCACGTAACCTCCTACCAGCTTTTTGCTGACTGATTGGTCGTTTCTTCGAAAAAAAGGATTGCCGTTCGGAATCTCCTTTATTTTTTGTTTTTTTTTTCCTTTGCTATTTTGACTTCAGATTCGTAATCAGCCAGTTTTTCCAGTAAGATCAGCCGTGTTTATAAAAAAGGGTTGCCATTCTGGATGTTGTTGTTGTAGCAATGGTCGGAACTCGGTGTGTTTGTTGGTTACATGCCTACGGATTCGTCTTCATCCCCGGTGTTGAGGGATAGAAAGTTAGCTGCCTCTATTGGGTTCTCCCACAGCGATCTAGGAGTTAGGTGCGTGGTTGCAGGTGGGCAGTGAAAGTTGTGGTCTACGTCGTTGGGGGCTCCATTACATGCAGGACAGATGTTTGAGACGTCCTGGTCGATGCGGGATAGGTAGGAGTTCAGGCGTGAGCACCAGCCTGACCGAAGTTGGGCGAGTGTCGTGCTCGTAGCTCTCGGAAGTCTTTCCTCTTCCGGAGATATCGTTGGTGGTATGAACGAGAGAACTCAATTCGGACCTAAACCTGCGATTGACTGATGAGCCTCCTCCTGATGTATCGCTGCGATGGCCATCCTGTGTGCGCCACTATCAAAGGGTACCCTTTTGTACCTCTGGACATCCCTTTCTAGGTCCTTCAAGTCGCGCCTGACATGTCTGGGCGGCGGCGTCTTGTCCTTGAGGTTGGAGTTTGGGTGATCACTTCGGTAGCAACCCACCAGGTATTGCTTGGCAAGAAGCTGGTTGTGGTCCCTTAAAGGCATCATCCTGGTTTCCTGATGTATTGTAGATGGTCCTGGGGCGATATCAGGAGACAGCCGGTAACAGTACGGAGAGCGGCATTTTGGCACGCCTGAATCTTTTTCCACTGTGTGTCTGCGACCACACAGGAGGCGCATAGTTGGCCACTGATCTTCTGATGCTTCATATGTGACCAGTAGAGTTTCCTTATCCTTGCCCCAGGTACTACCTGCCAGGGCTTTGAGGATCTTATTCCTACTACGCATCCTGTCGCACACGGTTGAGGCATGGGGTGATGATGTGGCCATGCTGTCCAGCGTGACTCCTAGGATTTTAGGATGGTTTATAGTAGGAATAGGATGATTTCCAATCGAGATTTGAAGCTGCATCTTGACCTCCTTCGTCCAGGTGGTAAATAGGGTTGCCGAGGATTTAGACGCAGAGACGGTAAGGTTTTTGCTTATGAAGAACGAGTTGAGTCCTTCAAGATAACCGTTGATGTTTTCGCACATATCCGCTATGTTGTTCCCTGTTGCCAGAATGGAGCAGTCGTCAGCGTAGAAGATGATGTCGATCCCTTCAGGTGGTGTTGGGAGTCCTGATAGGTATAGATTAAACAAGGTAGGAGATATAACTCCTCCTTGAGGTACACCTTGTTTAATCTTTCTAAGCTTTGATTTGCTGCTCCTGAATTCTGTATAGGATTGCCTGCCAGCGAGATAATTGGCAATCCATTTCACTACTTGCGTCGGAAGCGATGAACAGTTGATGTCAGACAAAAGCGCTGAATGGCTGACAGTGCCGAAGGCCTTCGACAGGTCAAGCGCCACCAGTATTGTTCTTTGACATGGACGAGCCTGGTTGAGACAATTATGGATGCGGGATGTAATGGCATCCAAGGCCGTGATCGTACTATGCATGCTTCGGAAGCCATGCTGGTGATCCGCAAGCTGGATGTGGGCCGTAAGAACAGGATGGATTAGTGCTTCAAGCGTTTTGGTAACTGGTGAGAGTAGAGTTATTGGGCGATAGGATTCGCCGAGTGTCGCTTTCTTCCCAGGTTTCAATATCTCCCTTTTTTCCAGATTTCCGGAACGATCAGCGAGTAGATGGATAGATTAAAAGTAGTCGTGCGATAGTTGATGGCTAGCAGATCGATGTGTTTGAGCATAGTCATTGAAATGCCATCGATGCTTTCGAGTTGTTCGCCTTCCTTATATTCTGGATCCCCAATTTGGTTTTTGCCATTTGGACATCAGATTTGCAATCAGCGACCCAGAAACCCCTATCAGCTTTTTCCAGCAAGATTGGCCGTGTTTTTGAGGAAAAAATGGGACGAGGCTGCTTAAGAATACACTAACAGGCAGAGTAGGAGTACCCGACCGATATACAACTTTACAGTGACCAAGTATAATGTTTATACGGGAAAAGTCTGAAGAGATATTAGGAAATCTTCCATTTGCTGCAGAAATCAAAGAAGCTGATGGAGATTTCAAAATACATATTAAAATAGAGCCATCACTCATCAGTTAGCAAATTAAGTAATTTCGCTTTGGTACGAATTCTGAATGAAGTTACAAACTCAATTTATCATAGGAAAAATAAAATGTAGATTTCATAACGGGACTTCAACCTAAAATACTAACAGGGTCTTCAGTGGGGCGACCGGTAGCGCAGTGTGTTGAGGCTGTGTTCCATGTGGCCCAGTTGACGTTTCGTTGGCATAAATTGGTTTCAGAGAATGCAGTTGCCAGCATGCACCTCCTGCACATCCATGGCCACGAACGTCGTCGTGGTCGGGATTCGAACCCGAAACGCCGGTAGTCAAACATGAGACTGATGCCTCAACACACTGCGCTACCGGTCGCCCCAAACCAACCCGAAACCAATTTATGTCAACGAAACGTCAACTGGGCCACGTTGAACAGTTGACGTGCTATGCCCCACAAGGGGTTAGGGCAATTGAGTGTTCAGTGGATTAGGTCCATCGAAGCTACAGGCAAACGGAATTAAAAGGCCGTTTTTTTTTGCATTCATTCATACATAAATTTGCTTACTTTAAGTGGGTAAAGTGGAAAAATCGCACTTTACATAATATATTCCCAAAAATTTCACTTGCGGACTTAACCCTCTTTCCCCTGCAGACTAGTAAATGTGTCTACTTACCGCCAAATTAATTTCGCATGGTTGCACGGCCATGTGTCTAACATGCGAGAACAATAATTTCAACAGTGGCCCTTCATAGAAACTTTCCTCCGAAATGCCACTATCATTGCATTGCGTTTCCCTTGAGCAGGACGGCTGCGTCGAGTTCGATCGTCGCATTTCCATTGAAACACTCGGTGACACCGATGTTGCACCAAAATCCTCCTTCTCCGGCGGAGATATTGCTTCAATTGGCCACGCAAAATTTGCAGTCTTCTTAATCCAATTCTTGTAATGACGACTGGCATCTTGAACGTACTCTTCGTAACATGTGCCCGTCGCTTCGGCCATTATTTGTCGCGGAAGTAAGAGGAGAAAGCTATAAAATATTTGTTGATATATTGGTAGCGATTAGTCCCGGATAAATAATAAAACAGATATTTTCGATAGTTACTTGTTTATAACTTTGAGAATATTGTGTGGTGCAAGCGTCCGAGATTTTACGGCACCGTCAGCACTGCCACGTCTACGATCCCGTTCGTCCTCTTCATCTGACCAACTTGTTATCGTGTGTGACATATGGTCGTAATATCCTCGATTATTTATATAGCGGAATATCATTTCGTGTAGTATCCGTTCATGGGGATTGTCCAGTAGTGCCTGGAAAGAAAACATCCTTTATAAGAAGGATTAAAGTTAGATTACATTTAAACATTGAATTTCCTTTTCATTCAAAACCCAGTACCATCAGTTGAATGTACTTGAAGTTAGCTCTGCATGATAAGTGTTTTTGGTTACATTTAAATACAACAAACACAGGTATGTACAATGCAATGCTAGTGACAGTTAACTTGGCTTTAAAAAACGATCACATTAGTAAGTTCTAAACGAATAAAAAAATGATAAGAAATGCAAATCATTTCCCAATAGCCCATTAGTATTTCAAGTAAATTTCGTGCAGAAAATGTGTAAATACTTGTTTTATAAAATTACCTCAATAAACTGCATCGCTGACAACAAAACTTCCGAATTGTCATGAGCATTTTCAATGATTATATTCAACAAACAATCGCCTCTGGTATACGTATCGGTTTGGTCTTCGCCCACCAGCCAGTTAGCAATTTCTGCAAAAGAATTTCTTAATCAAACAAATGTCCCTCACCAATGCAATAAAGAACAACTTACCATCCATCAAATAGACTGATCTTAACTGCTTTATCACTTTCGACATCAATACCAACATAAAAGGCGTATCAACGGCGATCAGAGCTGGTTCAATGGCACCCACCAAGAAATCACGGCGAAATTTCGAACCCAACATATGCAATTTGACACATTCCCGTGCCACACAATCCGTATAATCCATCCAGCAGAGAAACTCATGCAATTGAGCACGTCCAATGAAATTGTTTTGCTCCCTGTCCCGAGGCATTAGACCCCACGAGACATTCAATTCTTCCACGTCACCCGGTTCAATATCCTCCGGGATTCGTTCGCTTAAGTAGACAAGTTTCAAAATCAAAAATGTTATATAATCGTCTAGGCTTGCACTAACTGAAATGCAATTAGGATCTAAGATCGGCGAGGAGCATGTCAGAAGAGCACCTTCACACGCCCGCACGACAATTTTGCTATCCTGGAAATGAGACAATACGATGTCAAGTTTTATCATTGGCGTGGAAATAAAAGAACCCACTTACCGGGCTTTCGAAATACGTTAAAATTGCATCTAGTAAATTAAATCTATCGGTTTCCTCGCAATCACATTTCGGGTCCTTTTTCGTATCACTACCTGCTTCCGTAACTGCATCGCTTTTACTGCTGCTACTTATGCTTCTACTATCACAGTACCTTTCATGAAGATTCCCCGTTGCACATGCCTCTGAACTATCTTTCTCAACTACTGTATTATCGGTTGTGTCGTCTGCATCGGTCGTATTTGTGGATTCCACTTGTTCACATGCGCCATTGCTATCGGGAAGAATTTCAACTCGACGAATGTTTGTCTCGATTTTAGTACAATCGAAGAGAGGATTTTTGGTGGGCGGCTTTTTAGTTCGTTTCCCTTTCAACGAAGCACTCACTCTCGCCGAATGCTGATGTGACGGAAGAAAAATGTTCATAAGAAATGGCTCCTTTCGCACCAGTCCGGCAACCGTTTCCAAGAAAAGGATTTCTTCTTGTTCGTACGGTGACGGATTGCGCCCATCGCAAATTTTGACGAAGGTCTGAAATAGAAGCGACTTGTCAAAGATACAGTCTTGACTAGCGAAGATACAGTCTTGACTAGCGGCAACATACCTGTATCGGTTGAAATAAACTTGCATGTTCCAGAGGCGGATTTTCCAAGCACGAAAGCATTCGACGGATCCAATTGAGAGCGCATACACGTATGCCTGGTGGATTGTCGGCTACCGATAATTGCTCTAGAACGTCCAACAGGCGATTCGTCAGGAGAAAGTCCATGCATTCGTGTGTTGCCTTATGAGCTACCTCTTTGATTGAATGCTCTTGGATGAGAATTTGAAGCATTCCCTCCAAGTGATGTGGCAGGTTTGTATCATTAACGTGGATTTTTGGGGGATCCTTGTTGATGACGTAGAAGTTTTTGATTTGCTTCCAGTGATACTCGAATTCTTGGAGTGGAGTTGGAGGCGGTGCTATCTGTAAGTCATAGAATTCGTGATTAGGGAAAAAATTATATTTGTGCTATTCATCATTATCATCGTGGCGCAACGGCCTGACGTCAGGCCCTGGCCGCCTGGATCATCGTCCTCCAATTATCTCGATCCCCCAATTTTGTACACCCGGCGTCCTCATCTACTGAGTCTGTTCAACGAGCTCTCGGTCTTCCTCGTAGCCTTGCTCCGTCGACGGGTCGCCCATTGAATATTTTCTTAGCCATGCAGTCACCGTCCATTCGTTGTACTGTATATGTCCTGCCCATTGTAGACGCTGTAGTTTGACGATTCTCCGAGCTTCCAGCTCATCGTAAAGTTCATACAGCTCGTGGTTGTACCGGATACGCCATCCATTTCGGTCGGAAAACTGCTCCGAAAATTCACTGAAGCACCTTTCCTGCAAATGTGTTTATCATGTTTTCAGAGGCTTGAGTAAGAATCCAGGTTCCGCAGCCACAGCATAGCACATATCCTATGGTCGTTCCTGCGGCAGCCGGTTCTACACACCGGAACGACCCGTGCTACACAGAACAACCTTGTTTCACGGCCAAGAGCTGCCACAATCCCTTCGATGTAAGAAGGAAGATTTGTGTGTGTCATACACTTTGACTGTCCATTTTTTTCTGGAAATTGGGAGAAACACATGTCGGCGCTGTTGCTCTCAATACTTCTTCAACGCGCCGGAATCGAGCTCAACCCAGGTCCAAATCCAGGCCCTTGGATCTGCTGCGTCTGTAACAGAAGGCTGCATCCCAACGCTACCAGAGTAAGATGTACATGCTGCAACAACTGGTGTCACCTTAAAAATTGTTCCGGGCTGAAACACCTTCGACAATGGAATTCCGTCTTCACTGCGAGCCAATGCAGATTCAGATGACAGTAACCATCAACGTCATCACACACACTTAACTTACCACCACCTGTTAGTGTGAACACAAGTTCCCAGCCCTCCCCCTCGACTCCAGTGAACCATATTACCAATAGAATTCCATTGAAAAACAACCTTACACCTGCACCCGCCGGTGCGAATTCAACACCGTATCAATTGTACAA
Source organism: Chloromyia formosa (assembly GCA_964017055.1). Lineage (NCBI taxonomy): Eukaryota > Metazoa > Arthropoda > Insecta > Diptera > Stratiomyidae > Chloromyia > Chloromyia formosa. The sequence continues at coordinate 15,598,524 of OZ024817.1, forward strand.
CTAAACTGCAATGGGTTACAGCGGAAAATTGCAGAATTATCGGACTTAATGGATAGACACTGCGTCATGATTGGAGCTATACAGGAGACGACGCTTAACACCAATTCGTCCCTCAACTCCTATGGCAATTACATCATTAGAAAGGATAGAGTGTCCAATACTGGAGGTGGAATTGCATTTCTAATTCACCTATCAGTACCATATTAAGAAATCGACGTCACAGTCGCTAACAACATCTTGGAGGCACAGGACATTGCCATTCAGTCGGGCAATATCGATATTGAAATCTACAACGTTTATATTCCACCTGTATCCAGTTGTCCCTCGGGATACAGTGTCAATATCATACCACTGCTAGCAGTTCAATATCTTCTCCAGCTTGGTGACTTCACCGCCCATCACGAATTGGGGCACTCTAACCTCAACAAGGATGCCAGAGGCGTTACCATAGCCGAACAACTTCACGCGTCAGACTTCTGTCCACTTAACGACTACACGCCCACTCGTATTGCTGGAACATGTTCCAGCTCGCCCGATATTTCAATTGCCAGCACTGGACTTATCAACGATGAACAATGGAAACCAGTTCCGACGCTATCCTCGGATCATCTGCCAATCCTAATAAAATTGGATAAACCATCTAGCACGTTCACCGCACGTTCACAATAAAGCGGATTGGAAAGGCTTAACATCCTACACCAACACGGCCTTCGCTGCCTTACCAATTTCAAATGACGTGCGCACGGCCGAGCAAAATGTTAAGGTCGCCACCCATTGACGAGCACAACCACGACCAAACTTCCATCATCATCATCATCGTGGCGCGACAGCCCGACGTCGGGACTTGGCCGCCTGGATCATTGTCCTCCAATTATCTCGGTCACGTGACCGCGTCCTCCAATTTTGGGAGCCCAGCAGCTGCGCGGCGTCCACACCTACTGAGCTCTCCCAACGAGATCTCGGTCGTCCTCGCAGTCTCGCTCCGTCGACTCGTTCTGCATTCATTACTCTCTTAGGCATGCGATCATCGTCCATTCTTTGTACATGCCCTGCCCATTGAAGTCGTTGTAGTTTGACGATTTTCGAGACTTGCAGCTCATCGTACATTTCATACAACTCATGGCTGTACCGGATGCGCCATCCATCTCGATCGCAAACAGCCCCGAAAATTCGCCGTAGAACCTTACGTTCGAAAGTGTCTAGCATGTTTTCGGAGGCTTGAGTTAGGGTCCATGCTTCGCAGCCATAGCATAGCACTGGTCGTATAATGGTTTTGTATACGCGGAGCTTCGTGTTTCTGTGCACATGTTTCGATTTCATTATGGGGAGAACCGAGAAAAAAGTCTTATTAGCTAACTGTATCCGTCGCTTGATTTCGTCAGTTTCGTTGGCGTCCCTTGACAGGTTGCAACCCAGGTAGATGAAGTTGTTCACGAACTCGATGTTGAGGTCCCCCACGTTGATGCTCGGTTGTGCAGGTGTCCTTGTCACCGATTGCATCATTATTTTAGTTTTACCCTCGTTAATACGTAATCCAACTTCCTTTGCAGCGGTATCGAGCGTATGCAGAAGTTCTTCTGCGTCAGCCAATCTTCGGGACATGATGTTGATGTCGTCGGCGTACGCTGCTAATTGTGTCGACTTGATGAGTAGCGTCTTGCTGTTGTCCATATTCATGGCCCGAATAACGTATTCCAGTGCTAGGTTGAAGAGCGTCGGTGCCAGTCCATCGCCCTGTTTCAAACCAGTGCGTGTTTCAAATAGATCAGTAAGTCTATTCTGGATCCTGACTTGTGAGACGGAGTTGGTCATCGTCATCTTTGTCAGTCGCACTAATTTGGCTGGTATACCAAATTGCAGCATGATGTTGTACAGTACTCCACGATCGATACTGTCGTATGCCTGCTTGAAGTCGACAAAGATTTGGTATACGTTTACGTTGTATTCCCAGCACCTCTGGAGTATCAGTTTGACTGAGAAGAGCTGATCGGTTGTGGAGCGACCATGTCTGAAACCGCTTTGATATTCGCCAATGACTCGTTCTGCGTACGGTTTTATTCTATTTTCCAGAATTTTCGTCAAAATTTTATAGGACGTACAAACTAGTGAGATGCCCCTGTAATTCTCACACCGCAGTTTATCTCCCTTTTTATGAATTGGACAGATGATGCTTCTGCGCCATTCGTCTGGGATCTCCTCGTTCTCCCATACTCGCAGGAGTAATTGATGTATGGCATCAACTAGACTCGTTCCACCGAATCTTAGCAGTTCAGCTGGGATCTCGTCAGCGCCCGGCGCTTTATTTCGTTTTAGTGACCGCAACGCGAGATCAACTTCCTCTACTGTCGGGGGTTGAATGGGTGGGCCTAGATCAACAATATCATCGAGAGCTTCCTGTGTGGGGATGTTAGATGGTCGGTTTAGAAGCTCTTCAAAATAAGAGGCCCATCGCTTGTTAATACCATCGGTGTCGCTGATGATGTTTCCATCCTTGTCCTTACAAAGGCTAGTCCTGGGTTGGTAGCCGTTCTTAATTGTATTTACTAGTTTGTACGCTTATCTGGTGTTCCTATTAGCTAAGTTTTCATTTATGTTCAGCAACTGCTCGTCAAAGTATTTACGTTTCTTACGTCTAATTATTCTATTCGATATTCGCCGTAGCTCGTCATATTTTTCTCTTCTGGCTCTGGTTCCTCGTTGAATCCATTGTCTGTAGGCCTCGTTTTTCGCGTCAAGTGAATTTTTGCATTCTTCGTCGAACCAGTCATTTCGCGCTCGCCGGGCTTTATATCCCACGACCTTCTCTGCGACATCCTTGATGGTACCCTTGAGTTCTTCCCAGAACCCGTGGACGCCTGTGTTGCTGATGTTGTGTAGCATAGGTGATAGTTTTTCCTCTAGGGCGGTAGTATACGCCACCGCTGTAGCATCACTCAAGAGCTTATCAACCGCAAAGATTTTGGGAGGGCTGATTCTTGACTGGTGCATCGAACCATCAAATATCATAGAACGGTGGAAATAGGGGGATTTTTTTTCCACACGTCCTATGAAATTGATGGTTCAATGGAAGTTTGGTCGTGGGTGTGCTCGTCAATGGGTGGCGACCTTTAGGCACATACGAGTACTCCAGAAAGCGATAACGAAGTTCATCCCTGCAGGCCGAATACCCAAAATTCCCTACTTCAGCAGCTAGATTGGCAGATGATAGAGACCGCATTCGTGGCATTAGCTCGGACGATCCAAGGATCAAGTAGTTAAACCTTGACGTCTTCAAACAACTAGCAGATCACAGGAGAAGGAAATGGAAGCATGTAGCCCGAATACCTTATTGCTGGCATATCGAGGTTTTCGAGCATAACCATTGAGACGCCATCAGGTCCCACGGCTTTAGAGTTTTTCGCTTTTCTGATTGCAGACGGAGTTGGTCATCGTCATCCTTGCCAATCGTACTAATTTTATTGGTATACCAAATAGCAGCATGATCGATACACTACGATCGATACTGTCGTATGCTTGCTTAAAAACAACAAAGATTTGGTACACGTCACCCAGGGTGTGCTTGACCGTGAATAGCTGATCGGTTGTAGATCGGCCAGGTCTGAAACCGCCTTGATACTCGCCAATGATTCGTTCAGCGTACGGCTTTATTCTATTTTGCAGAATTTTCGTCAGTATTTTGTAGGACGTACAGAGTAGTGAGATGGCTCTGTAATTCTCACACCGCAATTAATCTGCCTTTTTGTGGATGGGACAGATGATGATCCTGCGCCAATCTTCTGCGATCACCTCGTCCTCCCAGATTCGCAGAAGTAGCTGATGTATTGCATTTAAAACCCGTTCCACCCGATTTAAGCAGTTCAGCTAGAATTTGGTTTGAGTGACTGCAAGGCGTGATCAACTTCTTCTACTGTCGGATATTGCGTATTGGGGCCATGATCGATCATATCGTCAACGATTGGGGCTTCTTGTTTGGGGACGTGGAATGTGGGATTAAGGAGCTCTGCGAAATAGGACGCGACCAACCGAAGCCTACAAAAACCCTCCATTGAAAGCGGAACTTACCCAGTCGGACAAGAATCGATACTTGACCGGTCCTGGATCGATGACTGTCTACTAAGGAATCGATGACTTTGACGGAGACACGTTGGAGATATTTGTATGGGCATGGCCGCTTTTGCGATACCGAAAATGAGGACAGGAATCGATCCGGAATCGATGACGGTAGTCGATGGAGAATCGATGACTGGAGTCAACGTAGAATCGATACTGGGGTCGAATTGGGATCGATGACTGTAGTCAACGTGGAATCGAATCCGGATCGATGACTGGAATCGATTCCGGACCGATGACTGTAGCCAACGAGGAATAGACACTGAGATCGAATTCGGATCGATGACTGTATAAATGGGTTTAATCTATTTAAGCCTGATATACAATTCGTCCAGAAACTAAAAGTGTCGTGATTGATTTCACGGCACCTTTAATTTAATGCCCGGTTCACATTATTCCAGTCCAGTAATCCAGTCCAGCGATCCAGTCCAGTGCTGGACTGGATCATATCGTCTACATGATTCCAGTCCAGTAGTCTGGCGAGTGTGTTGTTGATTCGGTAACTATAGTGACAATGATTTTTGGGCGAGCTGGAATCAAAAAGTAGACCGACAATCCAGTCACTGGACTGGATTGCTGGACTGGATTGAATTGCTGTCCAGTGCCGGTTCACATTATTCCAGTAGCAGTCTAGCGCTGGACTGGATTACTGGACTGGATTGGTTACTGGAATAATGTGAACCGGGCATAATGCCCGGTTCACATTATTTCAGTCCAGTAATCCAGTCCAGCAATCCAGTCCAGCAATCCAGTCCAGCAATCCAGTCCAGCAATCCAGTCCAGCAATCCAGTCCAGCAATCCAGTCCAGCAATCCAGTCCAGCAATCCAGTCCAGTGCTGGACTGGATCATATCGTCTACATGATTCCAGTCCAGTAGTCCGGCGAGTGTGTTGTTGATTCGGTAACTATAGTGACAATGATTTCTGTACGAGCTGGAATGAAAAAGTAGACCGACAATCCAGTCACTGGACTGGATTACTGGACTGGATTGCTGGATTGAATTGCTGTCCAGTGCCAGTTCACATTATTCCAGTAGCAATCCAGCGCTGGACTGGATTACTGGACTGGATTGGTTACTGGAATAATGTGAACCGGGCATAACGGCGGATTGTATTCAAGGCTTACAGAAAAAAAACAACATATTCCGTATTCCATATTTCATATATGACAACATGCGTCGCCAAATGCCAGATACTTTCAAATGAATTCAAATTTCAGGCTAACTCGATACATAATTGAAAACATTTGAATTTGTCCAGCTTCGGAGACAAACCGATGAATGGAACCGGTAAGGAATCGAAGACTTTGCGATTCCACTGGAATCGGAGACAAATGTCCGACTGGGTAGGTATTCTACTGGACGAAATGTCTTGAGAGAGAGAATGTACATCTGGCATCAATTAAATAATAGTTCTGTCACTCGAGTGATAAAGACACAGACTTCTTGTGAAATTTCAAATAGAATAAAGTTTTGTTTATTATTGTTCAAAGCGTTGGATATCATAGACAAAGGAAATCTCCAAAACCAAGGTATCTTTCCGCTTTAATAGCCGCCATACATTATCCGATCCATCGTCCGATCGATCGGCCGATGGATCGCCACAAAATATCTGCCGATCTCCACTGCACACAAACTGTGTGATTTTCGTGCGATGCGATAACGAATGACAATTCAAAACAATAGGTTATGACTCACTCCCAATGCAACCTAGATTAATTTTTGTTAACTATTTGGATTTGTGTGGTATTTTCGTATACTATATATATATTTGATATTTCAATTGCAGTGCCATTTAAATCATTAGAATCCTTCAAATTTCATCATTTATTAATTTGGTAATTTGACATTCACTTGCGATAATCACATACACTATCCAATCGATCGTCACCGATGGATCGCACTAAAATATCGGCAGATCAAAATTAATCGGCCGATCGGTGCGATTTCCACATACACAGGCCAATCCGTCGGCCGATATCGATATCGGGCGACGGATCGGCCGATCGATCGGTGTGTGTATGGCACGTTTAAGAGACTAAAATTCTCCGGTAGGACAAGACAAGAAAAAAATCAGTTGCGTAAAAAGTACAATGTTTATGTGGTCAGACAAATGATTTGCCCGACGGTACTTAGTTCATTCAAGTTATTAGATAACAAGAAATCGATGAATTCAACTCACGCAAGAGTATTTAAATGCACTATTGTCTGCAACACTACCTGAATTCTTAATTGTGTTTACAAAACAGACCGAAATTTCAATACGTGCCACTATCTACGCTCTAGGGCACATTTCTCACTCGAAGGGTCTTTTGAAAATACCCCCGTACTTTAATTATGTCTTTCTGAAATATGCCATTTGATAAATCGTTGAATAATCGAATAATATAAACAAAATTTGCACCTTACCATCTCAACAGTTAACTTACCACGTCAGCTGCACTTTGTAGTACATCGGACAAACGACTAAACATTTTTGCCGGCTCAAGAAATTGCTTACACAAGAACATCAACAACGCCGACACCTTAGTCCATATCAATTTCCTAATACAATTGAAGTACAATATATTCAGTGAAAAATTGTCCACAAGATGATGGATTCGCAAGCAATTTTCTATGCTTTTCGGGTTGAAACGTCAAAACAAACGTCAACACGATTTTAGACGGCACGACTGCGAGTGCAATTGGGAGAGTAAACGAATGACACTCCCAGAAAAAGGAAAATAAACAGAGAGAACAAGTGCGGATGTTCTTGAAAAACCAGAGAGTCTTCTTTCGATTCTCTCCGAATGATAACATGATAACGATGGTGGTGTGGAGACACTGGGGTTGATCATTTCATCAATAGTATCGATTCAGTGAACAAGTTAAGCATACCATATACGCAGCGATCGATCGGCCGATCCATGGCCCGATATCGATATCGGCCGATGGATCGGCCTGTGTATGCGCATATCTTTGACGATTTTTTTGACAGTTCCATATAATTTTGATCAGCTGATATTTTGTGGCGATCAATCGGCGGGCGACGGATCGCTCCATGTATGTGGGGTTTAAGGCTGGTACTAACCTCTTCGCGCGAAAACGTTATGCTCAAACCAGAATGAACGCAGAATGCAGCAGCAGTGGCAATGTGATTCGATCGTCTGTGGCGAACAAGGTGGATACACACTCGCGGCCAAACCAGAGTGATCCCGGTCCGACTCAAAATCCCTAGTATGCGGGCTTCAACTTGATGGCTCCGTGATCCATAGCGATCCAATTTGGATAGTCGACTCGCCCAAAATCCACGAACCAGTATCCGACTGCAACGATGCTTGTGAGCGAGATCCGAACCGAACTGAACGGAATCAAATTTTGCTATTATGTTTTGGGTTGCCACTGTAAAATAACAGAAAAGAAATCGATTTGCCAGTTGGGGACCGGCCAAGGTGTTTATGCAAAACTTCCAATACTTTTCAGATCTGGAGGGGGATATTTTCGGAAACAAAAATTGATAGTTGTCCGTACATATTTTACCGGAGGAGGAAGCATATGGTGGAGAAGTCTGTTTCTGATTAGATGATTTTTTGTTGTTATTGTCGGAATCGATGCAATTTACTTGAGGCGATTTTGTTTTACTTCCAGGGTTTCTGATATTCTCGTGCATACTCTAGCCAAGTGTACTTTTAACGTGTCAACCGGCCATTATGCTACAGTCTGGCCTGTTTAATCGAGATGGCAGTACCATGGGTGACGTTATTCGCGTCAAATGTCTAATATATTCAGCTATTCAGCTGTCCTACTCAGTTGTCAGGCAGGCAGTTGCTAAGTTTAGTGTAAAAAATTTGTGAGAAGTTCCGAGGTGAGTCTTGTCGTCCTCTATTGCCCTACATTTATGTTTTATATTTGTGCATCATATTTTTATGAATCGAAAACGGTGATTGTGATAAGGTACATTGGTTTGATATCGATTTCCCTTTGAATTGTGTCTCCGGGAGAGATATTTTTCTATTGGGTGTCCACTGTCTACTGTATAAGTGAAAAGCTGCCATCGTGCTCCAGAGGAAGGAAGTGGTTCAGAAAGAGCACAAGAATACTTAATTTTGGGTTCAATGTTCCCTGAGCTCTGTAATTTGACCCGTACCCCGAATTCTGGTAGTTTCCTTGATCCATTTTACATGTCGACTTGTTGAATAACCCAAACCACTTTCGACCCGCTTACATAATTGAATACCGTGCCGATTCTATAATTGGCATTTAGTTCTGAAATAAACACATGCATTCTTATCCATCGCGATCACGTAAACAATATTTAGATTTACGTTACATCTTTCTAAATTTGGAGACGAGTTTTGGCTTATAGTAATTTAGCAAACGCTTTCTGAGAGTGTTTTAGGGTCCATTAAGGGACATCCACATACATTACTTTTCGTTCAATGCCTGGAAAGCATGTGTTTGGAAAACGTTCATGCTAGTTCATAGTCCAAAATGCCTCATAACACTTGCAGTTTTGTTATTTCACATTTTTCAAAATTATTGCATGATTCGGTGTCACCTGACTGAGCTCAGCCGTTACAAAAAAAAAAAAAAACCATACCACATATACGCGAGTCACGACTGGTTCTAATTCTAATGCAAATAGTTGGGATTCCGCGCCTTGATTAGTTCTAAACAAAGTATCTGCCGATTCAGTCAACAAGCGTGGTGAAAGCTTTTCGGTACAGAGCACTCTAGCGACAGCACCAGCAAAAGTAGTGAGTAGTCATTAAGAAAATTTATTGTAATTAGGGAACGTTTCGCAATGTCCGGCTAAAGATTAAAATAAATAACTGGCGCGACAGTCCAATTTGAACCATGGCCTCGAGATGAGTTAGCATCATCTCATTTTCTAGATCGTGACGGTATGTCTTGTGCAGAGGTGTGTGATTAGCAACACGCTCAACCGAGTTATTTACCCTATAAATGGGTACTCATTTAACAGCTGAGTGGGTTGATAGTCCGACACGTAAATGCCCTTTTTTTTATCGAAAACTGCTGCATTCAGTAGGAATCGAACCGGGGCCCAGTGCGTAGAAAGCGAACGTGCTAACCGTTGCGCCATCCTTTAAATTAACGATAAAATGCCGGTGAACACAATTTAGTAATGTAATGCTCGGTGTGTGGTTAGCCACCCACAGAGGCGTACAGGTTTAAGTTGTTGTTGTTGTTGTTGTAATGCATGGAGATACCCTAACCTGCACTGGATAGATGTTCAAAAAAACACATCTTATAACTTCCGATTGAATAAACATGTAACTTTGGTAGATGACTCGAGAGGGTCATTTTATCATCATCATCGTGGCGCAACAGCCCGACGTCGGGTTTTGGCCGCCTTGATCGTTGTCCTCCAATTATCTCGGTCGCGTGACCGCGTCCTCCAATCTCGGAAACCCAGTAGTTGCACGGCGTCAGCATATACTGAGCTCTCCCAACGAGCTTTCGGTCTTCCTCGCAGTCTCACTCCGTCGACTCGTCGTCCGTTCTTGTTTAGGCATGCGAACATCGTTCATTCGTTGTAAATGCCCTGCCCATTGATGACGTTGTAGTTTGACAAGCTCAAACTTACAGTTCATACAACTCATGGTTGTACCGGATGCACACTCCATCCCGGTCGTAAACTGCTCCGAAAATTCCCCGAAGGACTTTCCGTTCGAATGTGGCTCGCATGTTTTCGGAGGCTTGGGTTAGGGTCCATGTTCCGCACCCATAGTATAGCACTGGTCGTATGATGGTTTTGTATACGCGGAGCTTCGTGTTTCTGTGCACATGCTTCGATTTCACTATGGGGAGGACCAAGAAGAAAGTTTTATTTGCTAGCTGTTTCCGTCGCTTGATTTCGTCAGTTTCGTTGGCGTCCTTTGACAGGTCGGTACCCAGGTATGTGAAGTCGTCTGCGAATTCAATGTTGAGGTCCCCCGCATTGATGCTCGATTGTACAGGTGTCCTTGTCGTCGATTGCATCATTATTTTAGTTTTACCCTTGTTGATACGTAGTCCAACTTCTTTTGCAGCGGTATCGAGCGTATGCTGAAGTTCTTCTGCCTCGGTCAATCTTCGGGACGTGATGTTGATGTCGTCGGCGTACGCTGCTAATTGTGTCGACTTGATGAGTAGCGTCTTGCTGTTGACCATATTCATAGCCCAAATAGCGTATTCCAGTGCTAGGTTGAAGAGCGTCGGTGCTAGTCCATCGCCCTGTTTCAGACCATTGCGTGTTTCAAATAGATCAGTAAGTCTATTATGGATCCTGACCTGTGAGACGGAGTTGGTCATCTTTGTCAGTCGCACTAATTTGGCCGGTATACAAAATTGCAGCATGATGTTGTACAGCACTCCACGATCGATACTGTCGTATCTACCTATATGCCTGCTTGAAGTCGACAAAGATTTGGTATACGTTTACGTTGGATTCCCAGCACTTCTGGAGTATCAGTTTGACTGTAAAGAGCTCATTACGACTTAAATGCTTGTAAACGTCAAGTCGTTGATGTTGTTCCAATCCGGTCCAAAATGTTTACACAGTAATGAATGAATATCTTTAATCTTTGCTGCTTTTAAAGGCACTCCAATCGGCAAGGTTTCTACAAGTGGATGAAATACCGATGTTTCGTTATTATAGCCAATTTCACCTTTAACGGCAACATTGTTTCTCTATTTTAAAATTTAAAATTTTTTGGAACAGAGAGAACTGACTGACTGTTTTACTTCTCCAAACTGTTTCAATATTTGAAGATATTCTTCCGGCTTTAAGATGGTTTCTTTTGATCGAATCATTTTTTCGATTCGACCGAAAACTCGATCTGGGGGTAAGAAGGAATGTCCTACAACTGGGAAAATAATTTCCACCGATTTTATTTGCACTGCAACCAATACATTAACATTCCTAACATTATGGAGTTTTTTTTGGCCGGGGCAACCATCTGCAAACAATTGCAGCCTGACGTTGTCGTTGGTGAAATGTGTGTTTTTCAATTGATGGATTAATACCGATGCAATTAGGTTTGAATTGTGCGGATATTGGCTTTTAAGCCATGCAAATATTTTTACTGTTGATGGTTTTTGGTTTGCCGTCGAAGCTGCCTGACAGACCGTAAAATTATATAAATGTATAGCTGGCGGCTAAAATACGCGGATTGGTGTGGAACTTTTGGCAGTTCAAGATTTTTTTTTGGGAGTCGAAGCTAAGCATATTCTTTTCTGCTTTCAGCTTGTTATAAAATGCTTTGACCTTCAACCGATGCAATCGTAAAAGCGCCATTTTCCGGATGTTCCCTTTGGACATTTGTATTTCCAAACGCAATTTTATGCATGTTGAGCAAGCATCAGTTGCTGGCGTCCTGAAGCTTATGTTATATTCTTTAGCGAAAAAAAAATCGGAAAATAGCCGTATTTCACTTTAAGTGAGTCCTCCGCAGCGGTATAAGTGTCACCATACACTGTCGAACTCGACCTCGAACCTGGTACAAGTGACTTCTGAAAAGCTCAAGACACACACATTTCTCGGCCTGACAATGAAAGACTGCGATTTTCAGTTAAAAAATGATTTTATTTTTCTACATTATCTCCCTTGACTTCAACACACTTGGTCCAGCGTTTCTGCAACATCAGTATTCCTTCCTGGAAGTGAGAGTCTGGAAGGCTGTGAAAATATTCATCTACGGCCCTCTCAACTTCTTCATTGGATGCGAAGCGCTTCCCAGAAACAAATTTCTTCAAGTTTGGGAACAGATGGAAGTCTGAGGGTGCCAAATCAGGAGAATAGGGGGGATGGTCGAGCAAATCATACCCCAAATCCTGCAGTTTTCCCATCGCCAACGCACACTTGTGTACAGGTGCGTTGTAATGGTGAAAGATGATTTTTTTCTTCTTCAAGCCATGCCTCTTCTCGCGAATTTTAGCATCCAGTTGGTCAAGAAGTTTGAGTAATATTCGCCTGTTATTGTTCTGCCTTTTTCAAGGTAACCAATTAACAGGATACCTTTCGCATCCCAAAACACGCTGGCCATGATCTTTCCGGCAGATGCGATCGACTTCGCTTTCTTTGGCGCTCAACCACCGGCTTCTACCCACTGCTTCGACTGCTGTTTCGTTTCTGGCGAGTAGTGGTGGCCCAAGTCTCATCCATGGTGACAAATCGCACAACATCGGTCGGATCCCGATTGAATCGGTGCAAAGATTGCTGCGAAAATTGTTTGTGCATTTGCTTTTGATCGGCATTCAGCAAATGCGGCACCCATCTTGCGCAGAGCTTTCGCATCTCTAATTCTTTGTGCAAGATGTTTCGCACCCTTTCTTCCCATATACCCACAGTCTCAGCAATATTACTCACTTTCATTCGCCTATCGTCCAACACGATATCATGCACTTTTTCGATGGTTTCAGGTGTGATTGCTGTCTTTGGCCGTCCATCACGTGGGTCTTCGAGGGACCTGCGACCACGCTTAAATTCAGCTGCCCATTTTTTTTAAGGGTTGACATCGAAGGAGTAGAGTCCCCGTAAACTTTTGTTAACTTTGGATGAATTTCCTTAGGGGTTAATCCATCCTAAACGAGCACGGGTGTATTGAGAGAGAAATGATCAAATATTCTGGAAACTCATCCTTCAGAATATTTTTTTTTGCAATTTTTAGCCAAACTCAACGCGTTTGTACCATAATGAATTCAGAGAAAAATGAGAGAGGAATGCATTAATCTCGCCAAAACCGAGCTGCCTGCAGAAGGAAGCTGAGATTATACTGCCAGAATGGGCGAAGTGCCAACACCACAGGTAGAGCAACGCGAAGCCGCAGAGTGGTATGAAAGGACAAGGAAGAAGACTGATTCCAGTTGGACTGGCCCATAAAAGCGATTGGTTGACCCTTGTATTGCATGCTCAAGCAGTCTTATTCCTCCTCCTCCTCCTTTATAGATGCTTGGCTGTCTGGGTCTGGGTAGATAGCCAAACTATGTCATGCCAAAACACGTTACATTTATACAAATAAATTTTATTTGAGACGATGTATTAGTCAAGCAAATCTTTGGACTTAAATTGTTGACATTATCTTCATAAAGTAACCAAGTTTCAGTTGGTGTTCTTATAAAGCAGCATTTTTCAAACAAAGAACAATTTTTTACTGCATTTTTTACTGATATCAGAAGATAAAGCGTCAACTGCTTTTCTAGCGAAATATCGTCCAATTCGAAATCGCCTTCACATCTGATCAGCATTAGATGCTTCAGGCGCCCTTGACCCATTGTAGAATGGTGTCGATTGTGAATCGATTCCAATATGAAAAAGGTCCTTTCTGCAGATGCAGAGGATACAGGTAGAGTACCTATCGCTTTGTAGATTATGTTGCTTACATAATAATAATTAGGGTAACTTGTTTCTTCTGAAGTCTTCTGAGTTGTCCTTGCCCTCTACTTAGCGTTGCATGCAAATACTCGCAATTTCCGCGGCACGCATATTTCCAATTTTCAAAAAAAAAAAAAAAATTTACAGATTTGGAGCTCCCCGGAAGGCAGAGGCCTCCGCATTTCGCGGACCTGGGTATATGGCCAACGAACATCGAGACTAGAAGGGGCACTTAGTACAAGATGCCCAAAGGTTGTTTTCTATTCCCGTAATTGTCAATGTGTTAAATTTCATTATCCGTACACAATCGCTTTGCGAGAGGATTGCGGAAAATAGACAGATATACACCTCTTCATATGATCCCGTGAGTCTGAAAAGGAAGTCGAACCCGATGCATGAAAAATAGTACACACACCACTGCAATTGCGGGTAAAAGTGATACCAATACAAATACCTAGTCTAGCCATAAATATTGTTACAAGGTTTGGCAACCCTGCAGAAAGGAACCGTTATATTGCATTTCTTAAAAATTGAGCTAATCGCTATAGTACGCTTGTGCTTGATGCATTTGTCATCATTTGAGTTTAATTTTTAGTGTAGTGAACATGGATTGGGGTGACAAAGAAAATAGAATTGCTGTGATTGCACTTCATAAAGTAGGAATGCAACCAAGTGATATTTTTAAGACTCTGCATACCCTTGGTATAAGCCGAATGTTTGTATATCGGGCTATTGAAAGATTTAATGATACGTCTGGAGTAAGTGACCGTGAAAGAAGTGGCCGTCCGCGAACTACTCGAACACCTCAAGCGGTTAAAGCCGTGCGCGAGAGAATTCGCCGTAATCCTCTTCTGAAACAAAAAATTTTATCGCGTGAGATAAAAATACCCCAAAGAACAATTTCACGTATCATCAAAAGTGACTTGGGGTTGGGTGCTTATCGTAGATCTACCGGGCATTTACTAACAGATTCGTGAAAAAAAAATAGAATGGAAAAATCAAAACGATTACCTTGCCGGTACGCAAACCAAGAACACCGTAAAATTTTGTTTACGGACGAAAAAATTTTTACTGTCGAAGAAACATTTAATAAACAAAACGATAGGGTTTATGCTCGCAGTGCCAGAGAAGCTTCTCAAGTTGCCCAAAAGGTTCAAAGAGGTCATCATCCAGCCTCAGTAATGGTTTGGTGGGGTGTTAGCTACAACGGGGTGACAAAGTTGCATTTTTGTGAGAAGGGCGTCAAAACGTCTGCCAAAATTTATCAAGAAAGTGTCCTTGAAAGTGTAGTGAAACCTCTCAACACGTCATTAGTCAAAAATCAGCCTTGGAGTTTCCAGCAAGATTCTGCACCAGGTCATAAGGCGAAGTCAACCCAAAAATGGCTTGAAGAAAATGTTCCAGATTTTATTAAAGCTGAAGATTGGCCTTCCTCTAGCCCAGACCTGAATCCGCTGGATTACGAATTATGGTCTGTCTTAGAGCAAATGACGTGCTCTAAAAGACATTCTAATATCGAATCCTTAAAGAAGTCTCTTACACATGCAGTCGCCAACTTTCCGATTGAAGTCGTGCGTGCTTCCATACATAAGTGGCCAGCTCGATTAAAGGCTTGTGTAAAGGCAAAAGGCAATCACTTCGAATAACTTGTTGCAATTTCCGTTGTTGACAATGCATTTAATAAATAAACAATGATTTCTTAACATATAACACCTCTTTTATTGAACAGTGCTTCAAAAAGTTTGTAACAGTATTTATGGCTAGACTAGGTATAAACGAGGGCTGTTTTCTCTTAGGCTACCAATACATTTAAAAACGTGGGAAGCTTGTCATTTGAACAGCTGATTATGAAGTGATGCTGTCCTTATCTACCCAATGCATTTTCCCCGTTTAGGTTCCTGTCAAAAATGGGTAAACATGCGTGGGGCTGACTATTTGCATCCCGCTTCACAAAAATTAATGTACTGAGTGCTCCTTCTATGTGTTCCATGTTCGTTGATATGGCTGGCATGCCCCTGATAGGGTGTAGACGACGCAAAGTGGTTCGCGTCTTTGAACAATACGGAGTTTTAAACCGATATGATTTCGAGTTGAATCCACTACGCGACCTCCCCGCACCTGTTTTTTACCAAACTTGTTGCACACTTTCCCTCATCGTGATTCAAGCTACCTGTTTTCCTTCTTTCATGATACACATGCTTTCTGAGGCATTCAACGGGAATGTTTTCCTAACTCGCTTCACTATTTCCACGTTATCGATCGGTTTGCCCCTCTTCGGCTATGTGTCTCGTCACCGTCTATTTTATATTCCGGGCATCATTGGGCGACCGGTAGGTCAGTGCGTAGAGGTATCAGTCTCATGTCTGACTACCGCCGTTTCGGATTCTAATCCCGTCCATGACGACGCTCGTGGCCATGGATGTTTGTGTTGTCTCCCTGTGGTGCGGGGCGTAATAATAAGCCACAGTATCTCCCGACTTGTCGCAGATAGTCGGCTAAATAGGGGAGCAGGTGGGTGCATGCTGGCAACTGCATTCTCCGAAACCAGTTTATGTCCCACAAAGGGTTAGGGCAATTGAGTAAATCCCGCTCATTTCTTACTTTTTCAATTTCTCCTTTCGTATTCCTAGCTTTGCCCTCAGTTGCTAGCTGCTTGCTTTTTCACATATCAATTTCGTCAATACAATGGAATTTCATTTCATCACCATTATGTACTTTCAAATGATGATACATTTGCGGAATACAAATAAGTTGCTATGATGCAAGTATAAAATTATATTATCCATATTCTACATTCCAAATTTCGAAGATCATTTTTCTTTTTTCGTTTGTATTCTAATCTCTGTTTCAGCCACTGAAATATTATTATAAGGCACGAATACACATACAAAAGTCAGAATGATAAAACCGCGAGATTTACAAGCGAAGCATGACAAGCCTTTTTTTGTCGAGCGATAATTTGTTTGTGGGTACTTTAAACTTTTCGTAGTGTTTTAGGGGTCAAGATCATGAATTTTCATTTTTCATAATCTTGTTTTTTTTCTTTTGGTCAGTGGCAAGATTCTTTCTTATGAAATTTTGAATAATAATAACAGACAGGACTGTTTAGTGTCTCGGTATAGAACGAACGAATTATTAAATATTTACTAGTGATTTCTTGTTACTTGCTTACTTATCAGCCCGTTCATTTTTTTCGCGAGATATGGCTTCATTCTATCTTTTAATTACTACTGTGATGAATTCATTATGTGCTAAGAACCATTAAGAAATTGTCACGCTTTACATTTTGTCATGTCACTTGAACAAGCGCTTGTTGAAAACAATTGTCAGGGAATTCTATGCTTTTATTGATAGCGAAATATAATATCATGCTCACTACTTTTAAATAGTTATTCGAAATATTCAATTGAATTATGAAATAGATTAAAAATAAAAGACAATCGATCACACTCGATTAGAGTCTGTGGTTATCTTGTTACGTCAGAAAAAAATATACATAAAATACTCGTAATGGTATTTGTGTATCGCTATGTAATCGGAATCTATAGATAATAGATATGTATTTTATATGGAAACTGGAAAGTTAAATGAACGGATAACAAAATGGATTTATAAACCGACAATCAATCTAATTCAGTACATTTTGCCTAGATTGTTGATCTCTACACAATTAAACGATAAAATATAACTTTGCACGTTCTAATACATACCTCTCCAATAAAATGAGATTAACAGAGTTTTTACGGAATCATGATAGGATATTAAGGGGATAGAGAACTGTTGAAACGGATAAGAATCCTGCGTGATAAAATGACGAGATTCTTGTAGAATAAAGTAACGGGAATCTTGTAGGGAATAGTGACGATAATCTCATGATTATCTGATTTACTCGTATCGGCTCCCTTATCATGATACCGTATATCTTGTGTGTTGCTCGCACTTGTCGAAATGTGAATACTCTAGACATGCTGATGATACAACCTAGACGTGGATTAGACCTAGTGATGATACTGACACTATAAATTTTCAACTGCTATAGCTGTCTGTGTCTTGTCATATGGCTTACAGCACATATCGACCGTTGTGTTACCACCGGTGATTCATCACTCGACCATCCTAATCATTAAACCAGCCAGAATGAAGCGATGCCAACATCAACATTAGCTAAGTCGTCCAATTCTTCTTCTTCCTTCTTCTTACCAAAGCAGGACAGAAGCATAGAAGATGAAAAACACACTCCTCCTCCTCTCCTCGTCACCGCAGCTTCCACAGAAATCAATGTAGAGGAGGCGAAGCCTCCTGGCGTGCTTCCCAATCACACAATGCCCAGTGGTGATTCCCACAGTCGCTCTGATGTGCTGCCTTTCAGTGACAGCAATTTAGCTGATCGACTAGAATCCAATCTAGGCCACAGCGGACTGGTGAAAGCCATGTCTTGTCATTTATCCATCTAGAATTGGTCTTGATAATTACTTAGAATTTTAGAGTTAGTTTGCAACCAGCGATAGGCATGTAAATGTTCCGTCGAATTTGTGCAGCCTCGTTTATGGTGCCCTGTCTGGCAAGCTCTATATATAGAGCAGACAAGCTTGCCAGACAAACAACTATAGTTACCAGCGAAGCAGAGAGTGACATTTCGCCACAGTCCTTGACGTAATCAGGCCCCGTTCGAGGGATTTAATTACAGCTTGCCTGCCAGTGAAACTTGTTATATGTCTAACTGATATTGTGTGACGCTCCACCCATATCAGGACTTTAGTAATCGCCGCAATCTCTGCTTGGAAAACACTACAGTAAATGGGGAGACTGAAGGAGAGGCTTAGATTAAACCCTAAGCTCCAGCGACAACTCCCCCATCCGTCTTGGAGCCATCTGTGTAGGTTTCTAGTGACTTATTCATATTCACATTTTCTTGCCATTGACTGCGTGGGGCGACCGGTAGTGCAGTGTTTTGAGGCATCAGTCTCATGTTTGACTACCCGGTTCGGGTTCGAATCCCGTCTACGACGACGTTCGTGGTCATGGATGTGCAAGAGGTGCATGTTGGCAACTGCATTTTTCGAAACCAGTTTATGTCAACGAAAAGTCAACTGGGCCACATGAAACAGTTGACGCGCTCCCGCAAGGGATTAGGGCAATTGAGTATCAGGCTGACCAAGTCCTTGTCAAGGGCATATTTTGGAGACGTTAAGTCAGTCGTTGCCGGAGTATTTACTATACGACTCAATTGCCCTAACCCCATGTGGGGCATAGCGCGTCAACTGTTCCATGTGGTCCAGTTGACGTTTCGTTGGCAAAAACTAGTTTGCCGGAATATTTAGGTTATTAAGAATAGCAGCGTGTCCGAAGTTTGAAGCGAACCACTGACTGAATGGCCGTGCTTGCAGTCATCTGTTCTCCGAAGATGTTGAGAGGTAGCAGGTTAAGCAGCATGTTCAAGGCCTCAGAAGGAGTAGTCCTAAGAGCACCACTAATAGCGATGCTGGCCAATCTTTGCATCTTTTTCAGCAGGCTACGGTTTTCTTCTGTACTCAGAGCAGTCCACCAGACAACCGCCCCAAGCCTAAGTATGGGGCGTAAAACATCTACATAGAGCCAGTGCAGTATTTTAGGTTGCAGGCCCCAGCTTTTATCGGTTCTCTTACAGGAGTAGAGTGCGATAATAGCCTTATTAACCCTCTGGTGTATATGCAGCCTTCATGATATTGAGTCCTAGAAATTTTGCTTGTTTTGTTCAGATTAATATTTATCCCACAGTTGTCAGCCCAAGTGCATAGTCACCAGATCGTGGGATTTATCCCACGGCGGGTGATTTTTGGCCAACATGTTTTCCTAATTTTGTGGGATATTTCGTGACGGTCGATGGCAATAACCAGGCATATGATCACAGTTCACATGATGTAATTTTTGGAGAGAAACTATGAAATTGTCAACGCGCATTCTTAAACTTGCCGCCTTAAGGTGTTAATTTAATTTTGTTATTTGTTTTGTGTTGTCAGTGTTAAGTAGCAGCAAAGATAACGTTTTTACGTGTTTGTGGCCGCCAAGGTGTTTACGCAAAACATTTGCAATGCAATTGACGGTGCGTGAAATTAAATCATCATCGAACTTGACTTTTAAAATGACGTCTGACTCGCGATGGATTTGGATTGCAGTGTGTGTCCCCAAAAATTTGGACGGGGGATATTTGGAGTGCGTCTATTTTGTCCTGCGTCCAAATGGACGCTAATGTGTGTCCGCATTCGCGACACCAAGAAAAAAAAAAAGAAAAATAGAAACCTTCTAAACAGGGCCGGTTAAAGGCTAAGGCGAAGCAGATGGTCTAGGCCTAGGGCAACGAAGAGGGCGCCAAGAGGAAAGCTAAATTTGAGAGTGAATTTTGGCAATTTACAACTGAATTTAATATACATAATTCCATTTAGTTATAAATATTTCGCGATTTATCCAATCGAATACGATGCGATTTCGAATCTTCGGCTTAGTTTTTCAGTGAGAGTGACTTATCGGCCATAATTAGTACTAAAAAACCGCGCGGACAAAAGTGGCGGTTAAAAAATGACTCTCACAACCGACCTTGTCTAAATGCCCCCAACCAACTGTTTTGAAAGAATGTGAGATGACGCCAAAATTTCTCCGTCTGTGTACTAAGTTACACTTTGCACACTGCTTCTCAATCTCAGAAAATGAGGTTCTACTGTACAGTAAATCGATTTCTGTTGTTTGCACGTAAATGTGGGGTATTTAGACAATCTGCTGGGGGCAAATGCTTGTAGTGTGAAAGGGCATTCACTAAGAACACCAGGAAATTTGCCTGATATGGCGATGGCAATGTCATCAGCAAAAGCAGTCTATCGACAACTAAATTCCAGAGAAGGGGAGAAAGCACTCCACTTCGCACCAGTCTACGTTTGGACAACGCTCCTAAGCCTGCAGAGGGAATCGTCAACGCCCAGACTAGAGAGTGCATCAGTGATAGCTCTGCGTTCAATATTGTTGAAGGCCCTCGACGCAATTACTTTTGCTTGTTTCGAATTGGCGCAAATGAGCCCAAATATTCGATTTAATATGTTAATCACATCTGACAATCAGCTGCAATCAAATATCGTGGCAATCGGGTGCGAAGAATCAATATCATAAATCCACATACATCATGCGATCGATCGGCCGATTCATCAGCCAACGGATCGCTCAAAAATATCGGCCAATTAGAATTGATCGATCGATCAGCAAAATCGGTGCAATTTCCACATACACAGGCCACAGGATCGGTCGATCGATCGCTTCGTCTATGGGTGGCTTAAATCAAAGTTTCATGTGAGGTCCGCATGCCTAAAAATCAGCTTTTTACCGGAATTTGTTCAAAAGTTATGGGTAAACGCGAACAGTATGTATGAGGGGAGGGAGGCATCTTGTACACCCTGATCCCAAGCAGTAATCTTACCAAATTAGCTGTCTACGTTAATCAGACTGGAAGTTATATTTTAAATTTAATAATATTTGTGAGGAAGATAGTCCTGATGGCACAACGGTTAGCACGTCCGCCTTCTGTGCACTAAGCCCCGGTTCGATTCATAATGAATGCAGCAGTTTTCGACAAAAAAACGGGATTTACGTGTCGGACTATGACTCCACTCAGCTTTTAAATAAGTACCCATTCATGGCGTAAATAACTCGGTTGAACGTGATGTTGATCACACACCTCTGCCCAAAATACACCACCACGATCTAGAAAATGAGATGATGCTGACTCATCTCGAGGCCATGGTCCAGATTGGACTGTTCAGCCAGTTATTTGTATTTTAAAGATGCAGAAAATTTTATTTTATAATAAGAGTAAATAATTTATCATTTTAAAAATTCTAAACTGTGATAGACTTTCAACATGCTGTTAGCTTCGAAAATTGTAAAAAGGTGATAGATCTATCACAATTGTGGTAAAGACGCAACACTAGTCTAGGGTATAAAAACATTTCGGTGTCAAGCATGTAGATAACGACATACGCAAACCCCTTCTTCTCAGTTCAACTTTCAAAGTGGCGCTACAATAACTGGTGGACGACTGGCCGTACGAACAACACGAAACCAGTTCCCATATTGAACTTTCCATTCAAAGTGTGAAGTAATAAACATATTAACGTGTGTATTAACAAAAAGTGTTTCAAGTGAAAATATTACTTACTTTGGGAGTTAACATTCCAAGAAACATTTTCGTGTACATTTCCTATCAGCCGAGATTCCGGAATTTAGAGAGTAAAACGCACGGTACGGTATTAATATTTTGTGTCGAAAATACCTAGATAGTTGGTAATCGGGATTCGGGATAGAACACCTCTGGTTACTTCGTGAGTGTCTCGTTTAAGGTCGCTACGGATGTGCAAGCATGCATGACAAACTTGCTTAATCCGTCTTGCATTTCAAGCATCAAGTATGCGGTATGCGTGTGTGCGTTGATCATATTTTATTTTCGTCAAGCATGTTTGAACGTCGGTGGCGATCTTTACGGTGCACTGTTCCCGAGCATTCTTTACTCATTCTCATAGATGGGTTGTAAATAATTCCTATAAAAATAAATAACTGGCGCAACAGCCCAAATTTGGATCAAGGCCTCGAGATGAGTTAGCATCATCTCATTTAATAGATCGTGACGGTGTGTTTTGTGCAGAGGTGTGCTGATCAGCAACACATTGAATCGAGTTATTTGCCCCCTAAATGGGTACTCATTTAACAGCTGAGTGGGGTCACAGTCCGACAAGTAATCGCCCTTTTTTATCGAAGAGTACTGCATTCAGTACGAATTGAACCGGGGCGCAGTGCATAGAAGGCGAACATGCTAACCGCTTCGCCATCCGGGCTACTTCATTAATATTAAAATATAGTATGGGTAATCATATGTAAATCGGATATGTACATGGACGATTATATCGTGTTTTATGTGTTTTAAACTATAAATTGTAAAGTGACTTTACTAAATTGCCCTAACTCCTTGTGGGGCATAGTGCATGCAGTTGCCAGCATAAATCTCCTGCTCCCCCATTTAGCCGCCTACCTGCGACAAGTCGGGAGATGCTGTGGCTTATTATTACGCCCCGCATAACAGGAGGAAGCCAACACAAACATACACAGCCACGAACGTCGTCGTGGACGAGATTCGAACCCCAAACGCCGGTAGTCAGACATGTAAAAAAAAACCGACATGTTGAAAATATGACACACACTTGTCTTTCCTTCTGCATTGAAGGGGTTTGGCAGCTCTTGGCCGTTGAAAAAACGGGTCGCTCCGGTGCGTAGAACCGGCTGCCGTAGGAACGGTAGTCAGACATGAGACTGGTGCCTCTGCGCACTGAGCTACCGGTCGCCCCAGTGACTTTGAAGATTAATAAAAAATAAAATACATAAATAATTAACTAGCGCAAGAGCATAATTTGAATCAAGGCCTCGAGATAAGTTAAGTAAAGCTCACTAGGCAAATTTTTGTTCAAAATTAAATAAATAACTGACGCAACAGTTCAAATTTGAACTAAGGCCTCAATATGACTTAGCATCATCTCATTCACTAGATCGTGACGGTATATTTTGTGCAGAGGTGTCTGATCGAAAACACAACAAACTATTGTATTCAGTAGGAATGGAACCGGGGTCCAGTGCATAGAAGGTAGACGTGCTAACCGTTTCGCCATCCGGAAATTTTGCACGTAGTGCGAGGACACTACTGCGAACTTTTGTTAAAAATTTTGTTCAAAAATTTCATGGTGGATGCTTGCTTTATAGAGAGATCAGCGTCAGCGGTGAGCAGAAATATTTCTTGCCCGGTGATCATTTGATCGTTAACCTGAGTTGCAGTTGCTCGGTAATTATTGATCCCACCCAATAAATTGCCCTTTTGTTTTTTTTTAAGAAGCGATCGCAACGTAGTACTCGTAGTACTCAAGGTCACAGTGTAAATTATATGCACAATCGCTATTGGATATTCACCAATTGTTCAATGCAGTGCAGCATGAACACTTTCCATTTCTCCCTCTTGTTCATCTTCGACGATTGTGTATGGATACCTACAACAAGAATCGCGCACAGATAGAATCGATAAGCTTTCAATTTTTCTTCGATTGGCCTCACAAGGAACTTCCATCCGCAACAATTTTCAAAGCCATTTGAAAATACTTGAAGATCGATTTTTGTTCAAAAATTATCCTCACACCGGCAAATTTTTGTCAACAAAAATTTGTGCAAATTGTTGCTAGTCTAATTTGCTTATTATTATCTTCTCATTTACTAGATCGTGACGGTGTTCATAGAGGTGTGTGGTCAGCAATACTCTCAATCGAATTATTTACCCGAAATGGATACTCCTTGGGCTTGGGCTCAAAATCTGACACGTCAATCCTCTTTTTATCTAAGACTAGTAGGAATCGAACCGGGGTCCAGTACATAAAAGGCGAACGTACTACCCTTGCGGGGAATTCGCACAGAATATGTTTGGTCGTTTCCACGTCCTCCAAACAGAGACGGAATTCAGTCTCGCTGGTCTGGACAAACCCATCTTGCGTAGGGCATATCTGGCCAGGTGATGGCCTGACAAGTACCTCACTAGAAGTATTAGATGGGTTCTACTCATGTCAAGGGCATTATCAGCTCCTTCGATTGATGCAGCCCTGGAAGGTTAATCCGGTACTGATGCCGTAATGATGTAGACCAGTCTTTGATCCGCAATTTGACCCAGGCCAGTCCTAACCCACAGCTCTGGTTCATGAAAGCGATTGAATGATCCTTGTCTAGGGAGCTCATCTGCAGCTTCGTTCCCCCTCAATGCCCTGGCTACCCCACACAAGAAGACGCGGCTTTTGGTTGCCAACAGTTGGAAGAGTATGTAACGCTGCTTCAACAGTCTCGGAGAGACCTTAAACGAAGAGTACGCCTTTCTAGCTGTTTGACTTTGTGAGTAGATAGCAATGTGAGTACCGCGAAGCACCTTTTCCAAGATTACCCTGCCGCAGTCCTCTTAGCTGGAAAAGCCGTGGGCGAGATTGCCATTGCGATCGAAATTTTGATGTTCGGTCCAAAGACACCTGCATCAACATCCTGTTCTGTTTTTGACTCATATGTGAACTTAATACATCTAGGGTCTGGACAAGGAATGCCATTTTTCCATTCAGTGAGGTCGGGGATGAGAACTGAAAATTTTCCGCGGAAGTAAGTCTTCGTGATAGTGTAATCTGATTTCAAGCAGATCTACACGTCAAAAAATTTTGTTCGGAATACTCAAGTAAGTGCCTTTTTTGAAGCCTGGAGTAGCCATCAACATGTATTTATTGTGAATTCATCGCCTAGAAGATAAAATCGCGAAATTGATATCATGACCTTGGAAGTAGGAGGATAAACTGGCGAAATATCATCTTGGCGATATATTTGCGAATTGAAATCATATCGCGATTATTCTGCTTAAGGGATATCCCTTTATTATTGAAAAAGCGACAAATAAGTGATAAATTTATCGTATGGATGCCATCGCCATCGTATTATCTGGGAAATTTATCTTCTTAATGATACGAAATTGTTTCCTGGGCTCGATAATCTCGATAATCTGAGTTCATGAGTTGTTTAAAAAATCCTTGTTATGTAAACATTTAAATTCCCTCCTGTAATATTGTTGTGAACTCTACAGGCTTCAAAGTAAGACTTTTCAGTCGAAAATCAAAGAAAGCATTGCTAGATTTTCTTACTGTATGGAAATTTACTTAATATTTGATAGTAATTCCAATAATCCAATAATAAATGTTTTCCGATGATCCGAAGCGATGTTGGCCCCATCCAACTCGGATTATCGATACTCTACTGTATGTACGAGTATAACGAAGATTTGCTTGGAAGTGGGAAATAGAGATTTTCTTTCGCGTATACAAAACTAAGCTACGACTAGGGTATAAAAATAAGTTTTATACATAAAACCTGAGGAACTCGAAAGAGTTGGCTTGCGGGGTTTTCCATTAATTTCGGAATAACCCCAGCTTGAATTTTTTTCTCCCAAAGATATTATTGCTTGTGAGGTAGGCGTTCAAAGCGTTGTTGCAGTCTTCTATTTGTTTTTTTTTTATTTCTTATCCAAATGATTTTGAATGGTGTCAATGATCAAAATGTAACCTCTGCAAACGTTTCTAGAATAATCGCCTAATCAAATTTGCATACTTAAAGTTTTTTTTCATTTGAGTGTGCATTTTTTATACAGAAAAAAAAACACGACAGCAACAGCAAATGCCAATGAAATTTACCTGTAATTTTGGAACAGGTATTCACAGTGCACTTACTAATTGACATGAGTGTTGCGTCATGTGACTGATGTTTTTTTTTCTCATATTTAATAGTTGATATAACATCCGGTTGCTCATTTTCAATAAAATATTAACCCAGATTAGTTTGTCTCCTTTTATATACTTGTGTTTGCGAGGTTCAGGCAAGTTGTATGTGATTTACCGTATATTAGACATTACGTTTATGAATGGTTGTTTGAAAGAGGTAAGTCGCATCTGAAAACCAAACCAGTCTTATGACAATGCAAACAAAATATACCGCTTATTGTAATCGATATTCCGCTTAATGTTATCAACTCGCCTATGCTAGAGCTAAGAAGCTTGAACTAAAATCGAAAACAAAACCAAATTCGTCGAGCAAATAATTGTGTTAATATTAGACACCAGTCTACGATATGTAATGATCCGTAGATGCCCGTGGGGATGGAGCCTAAGGTAACATAATGACCGTGAAAGTAGGGCCGTGCCATCTAGCGAAGAAAAAGGCCCCTCAACGGGCTAAGCAGCGGCCTATGCTTGCTGTAGCGCAGTTCGGGAGATGTGGGCGGGGTTTTCGCCGCTCGTTGCCCCTGTCCTTTACGTATTAACAAAAATTCATAGGCCTGGGGAAGACAACACAAACAGGGGAGGTAAAAATGGGGAATGAAAAAAAAAAGTCGATAAGGATAGAATGGTTGGCGGACGGATCAGACGCCCAAGCGGTCGAATCTGGGTCCGGGTGTAATGGGACCCTCGGCCTCTGGTTTCGTACCACTAACAGATCACTACTCATCAGGTGCTGCTTCGATCTGTCGGTGGGAGCAGCACTACCAGACCATAATATGGTTCATTACAGATATTGAGAAACTGCCATCATGAAATGAGAATATAAAACGTCGGTAAATGCTATATATCTATATATTAATAGTAGTAATGAATGGTTTGAAAACTAATTCAATATTCAATATGAGTCACCTACATTATAAGATTCAAATCATGTCTTGCATATGTAAATACATCAGTATTACCTTCATAGGGTCTTGGATAAGAAAGAAAAGTTCGCTGGATAATAAATACACTCTGATTGTTTTCAAGTCGATACTACTCGTATTTTGTCAATCAAATGGCATATTCCCATTCAAAGCCGACGAAGTTGCCAATGTCTCATATGATTTTTTGTACAAACCTATCAATGACACTAATCAGCGTAATACATTAACTTTCACTTTATGCAGTAAAACCGGCTTATCTGCACGAGTAGCGATTATAACAGTCACAATCTTAGTTAAAATACATATACCCGAAGATTGTCACGTAAAGTTGCTTTCATCATTATAAGCATATACAATACATACACACGTGTTTGCAAAAAAGCTAATACCAAGCATGATATAGCAATTTATGGTTTTCTACAAATATAAAATAATGATACAGGTCTACTGATGTGTTTGAACCTGACATGGAAGATTTATATATGGTAGTTATTAGCAAAATATTTTTGTATGCATAGGACACAACACAACATAATTGGTAGTTTTGTAATCAACGCAAAGATAGATTATACACAACAATATTATTATATCAATTCTATAGCAGTCTACTTAAATTATTGGTGATTCAAAGAAATTCAATACCCACTAATCCATACAAGTTCAATGATTGAGGAAGAAATAGCCGACATCTGATACGAAGTGGTATTCACTTCGTATCAGATGTCGTTCAACAAACAACCACCTGATGTTTCTATTTATAGGATTCACGCGAGTTGGCGGATATCAATGTATTTTTTAAGAAGAATCATTTCTGTGCATATCAATGAATTTGATACATGTTGATAAAATCTAAATATTTAGTTCGATTGCTTATCTAACTAAAGATTCATGTGATCAACCAAGACCAAATTATTTGTCTAGGACTGAC
The DNA here is from genome assembly GCA_964017055.1 of Chloromyia formosa. Taxonomy (NCBI): domain Eukaryota; kingdom Metazoa; phylum Arthropoda; class Insecta; order Diptera; family Stratiomyidae; genus Chloromyia; species Chloromyia formosa. The sequence continues at coordinate 15,626,189 of OZ024817.1, forward strand.
AAATATAGCTGAGAGCCAACTTTTCGAATGATAAGTACTTGCCGCTGCTTGTCGCCTCTTATCGTTATAATGATTTAACGGGTGCATTTTCAACTTACAATCCAGATCTTGTTGGATCTACTACCACTGCACATTCATGTTATGGCGAAAGGTAAGGATAGATTTAGATTAAATGAGTTGCCTTGAAAAAAAGAGCACACATAGTCCACCACTGGGTCCACCACTGAAGCGATGAAGCCGTCCCACCTTAAGTGTCACCATACACTGTCGAACTCGAACTCGAGCTCGAACCTGGTACAAATGTCCTCTGACACACACATAGGTACACTTCACATATGTAGGTGTGAAGAAAACTGGTCCACTTGTACTAGGTTCGTGTTCGAGTTCGACAGTGTATGGTGACACTAACTTCCTTTCAAGTACACTGAAGATGAGAACAACTTTCCTCCTCCAACTTTCCCTCGAATACAGGAGCTCTGTTTAGATATTTTTCAGCATCGCATACGTCAGATCGGAAATAATCAACAGTCTCATTAAATTTTACGATTCTATAGTCATGGGCTAGAAGATTTAGATTGCTGGATAGTTCTTCATACAGAATTTCCTCATGATATTCAGCTTTTCACTTGGCCAGAACTCGCCCGCCTTGCCGATGGTAATACGAAAGAGATTTGCCGAGTGCTGATTGGCAAAACTTTTGAGTTTGATACGTCCCTGGTGCCATTCTCCATCATTGTAGAACGCAGCTAGCCCCGGAATCTTCCCCACCACGCCACGGAAAATAAGGGTGAGACTATCCTGGACCTTCTAGCAATTGTCAAGCGTTATGCTTTCGTCCGAGTCCACCGCCAGCTCTATCCTTAATTTTCACAAAAGAAGGGACAGGGTCGCGTGGTTTTCTGCCGTTTGGCCTCCTCAGAAGGTGGTGGCTACGACCGGTTCACTGACCTCTACCTATCTGGAACTGAGGAATTCTCGACACATGACAGGGCTCTTTTTGTTTTTCGGACATTAGGTTCCTCTAGGCAACAATCATCATTCATATTGTGTTGATAGAACAGTCCAAATAACGGAACTAAATAAAATGCAATTTTACAAAATTAATAACTACTACGTGAAAACTTAGTCTGGAGATGCACACGACACACACACTGAAGTCATTGAACCCCACCTGAATCTTTATTTGCGAATGCCATCTGGCAAATGCCAATATACAATGAATGTCAACATACATTTATTATTTTGCTCGCCATTGTGCCTATAACGGATCTACACTTTTCTCCAGTGAATTCACACCAGACTTTCTTTATTATTCAAGCAAGAAGTTGCACTCAATAAGCTCCCAGCAAACAATTCGGCAAAGTTTTGCCTTAAGTAAGGAATGGGCGATAGTTGCGAAAAGGAGACAGCAAGATACGCAGCAACTATTTCACTTGTACAACGTTTGCCTATTTCTCGTTTTTAGCAAGCTATCTACAATTATTAATATATTAGGTGTGAAATTATCGTAGCCGTCGGATGGAACAAGTAATAGACAAGTGTTTGGCAAATGATACAATATATGTATTTAAATTACAGTTAGGACCGGTTGCTCAATGTCCGAATGTTTTCGTAAACAACCAAAATTAACTTTTTCGATTTTTACCATGTCAGAAAATATTCAACAAAGAAGTTCGATTAAATTTTGTGTTAGAAATGATATTTCTGCTGCGGAAACGCTCAGAATGTTACAAAAAGCCTTCGGTGAACAGGCTATGTCCAAAACACAAGTATACGAATGGCATAAAATGTTCAAAGAGGGTCGTGAAGGCGTTGAAGACGAACTACATCAAAGACGACCAAGAACATCAACTGACGAACAGCACGTCTCCAAAATCTTGGCCAGAACTCGCCCGCCTTGCCGATGGTAATACGAAAGAGATTTGCCGAGTGCTGATTGGCAAAACTTTTGAGTTTGATACGTCCCTGGTGCCATTCTCCATCATTGTAGAACGCAGCTAGCCATGGAATCTTCCCCACCACGCCACGGAAAGTAAGGGTGAGACTATCCTGACCTTCCAGCAATTGTCAAGCGTTATGCTTTCGTCCGAGTCCGCCGCCAGCTCTATCCTTAATTTTCACGAAAGAAGGGACAGGGTCGCGGTTTTCTGCCGTTTGGCCTCCTCAGAAGGTATTCAACAAAGAAGTTCGATTAAATTTTGTGTTAGAAATGATATTTCTGCTGCGGAAATGCTCAGAATGTTACAAAAAGCCTTCGGTGAACAGGCTATGTCCAAAACACAAGTATACGAATGGCATAAAATGTTCAAAGAGGGTCGTGAAGGCGTTGAAGACGAACTACATCAAAGACGACCAAGAACATCAACTGACGAACAGCACGTCTCCAAAATCGTCGATTGACAACTAGAGAGCTTGCTGATATCGTTGGCATTTCAAATGGATCAGTCAACACCATTTTGAAGGAAGTTTTGTGTCTCAAAAAAGTCAAATCTCGTTTGGTTCCAAAAACCCTCAATTTTTTTGGAAAAACAGCGTCGCATTGATGTGTGTGAAATAATGCTTTCCGACCATGTAATGAACCACATTATATTCTGGTAGTGCTGCTCCTACCGGCAGATCGAATCAGCACCTGATAAGTATTGATCTGTTGGTGGTACGAAACTAGAGGCCGAGGGTCCCATTACACCCGGACCCAGATTCGACCGCTTGGGCGTCTGATCCGTCCGCCAACCATTCCATCTTTACCGACTATTTTTTTTCATTCCCCATTTTTATCTCCCCTATTTGTGTTGTCTTCCCCAGGCCTATGAATTTTTGTTAATACGTAAAGGACAGGGGCAACGATCGGCGAAAACCTCGCCCACATCTCTCGAACTGAGCTACAGCAAGCATAGGCCGCTGCTTAGCTCGTTGAGGAGCCTTTTTTCTTCGCCAGATGGCACAGCCCGACCTTCACGGCCATTATGCTACCTAAGGCTCCGTTCCCACAGGTATCTTCGGATGCCCACCACACCGTTCGTTATACATATTCGGCGCCCAACGTGGGGCTCATTTCTGGTAAAATATGTAACGGACCCACCAATCCGGTGGGCGGGCATCCGGAGATGCCTGTGGGGACGGAGCCTTAGGTAGCATAATGACCATGAAGGTCGGGCCTATGCTTGCTGTAGCTCAGTTGCATAGTTGATCACACTGCTCGCTACGTAGCCTCGAGTTTAGTAATAGAGAGTAACTTCATTTGAAGGCCCCGTTTTTTCAGCTGCTTTAGGGGAAAATTAGTCACTGCCGTCGGTTTCTTGTTGGTTAGAGGCTGATTGCGTAAGAGTTTTCTATTATTAGCTTCCAAAGGTGGATTTTTTTTGGGTGCATCCATCGTCAGATTGATCCAACGACGAATAGCATTAGGCGGGTTTTTTTAAGATCCATATAGAGCAGAGCAGGTTAAGACCACACAATTACACTAACAATTTTATCTGAGCTGCTCTAGATAAAACGTCAGTGCAAGAATGCTGTTCGGTTAAGTAATCAGCATTCTGAAACGCAGGCGGCGCAGGTGTCGAAGTTTTCGAGCAGTTTACTGTTTGGGAAGCATATAAAGTTCATTTCCTGTCAATAAAATGTTCGTTTTGTGTAATTATATGGAATAGTAAACATAAAAAATAATTTTGCTGCCTAAAGGACATTTGTCCGATTGTATGATATATGTACTAAGGATTTAAGTTTTCTCTTGAAATTTGAGTTGACATTTGAATTCTAACTAAACCAAGACACACTCCTATCAAAGACATGCCCCGTTTTCGTGTTCGCTACCCTAATTTGCTCTCAATCGGTTTTTTGCTGCTTAGCCTGCTCTACTCTGCCCTGCACGAAAATACGAACCTATTGTCATCTGACGATGAATCGAATGGTCTATGGGGTTTTTTATATCCACGTCCATTTGCAGAAAGAGGGAGTAGTAGTTACGTTTGTTGTTGGCAACCCGAAACATGAGCGAAAATGAGCGAATACAGTTGTGTATTGTCGAAAATGGTAACTCACACATATCAATAGACAGAGTTGACTTGATGTATTGTTGTCCTTATCACTCTAAAGGGGGGTTTATTTTAAATTACTCGTATAGCCGTTGCTTCTAGCGTGGCGAAGCTTATTTGTTGTGCGTGAGATTATCTTCATCCTGGTCTTGATATTACTTTGTACTGAGCTCCAGATCTTTCTATTGTTACCCTACGGTGAAAGTCTGGATACTTGCAATATTCCACAAAACAATTTACTGATTGCATATTTACTATAAAGGGTGTCCCGTTCATGATGGTAAATATTTCAATGGTAGATAGTATGGCTCATTTGGGGAAAAATAATGTACGACATGAACCCTCGATCTTTAACCGTTGCAGAGTTATAGCAGTTTTTTTTAATCTGTCAAAATTCTTGACTTGTCCTACAAATTCTAAATTTGCGAAGCCCTCAATAATTCGATCCGAGATTTGATCTTACTTTCTGAAACTATTTATACATAAAATTTTATACAATCAAACTTTGTACCGGTTAAAAAAAATTACCGTTATTTAAAAGATACAACCGTTTGAACTTTAAAAAAATTGGAAAATCAATTTTTTCATAAAAAACCCAAATGATTACTTCGTAACGGTACTTTGAACTGACAAATCTGCAAAATTGAGAAAAGTTACCTCATTATGTTATGTTTCGATTGGCATGGAAATATTAAGGACTTAGATTTGAAAATTTGCGAACGTGACGTTTTAAAAGTAAAAAAAACGTGATTTCCATGTAAAGCAAATCACATGATATGATCAAGATAATTATGTACTAACAGTGCCAAATTAATGTGGCAAAAAACTTTACATACATTGGAAATGTTTCTGGAAAATCACGTTTTTTTTAGTGGTTCGAGAGTGTATGGTGACACTAACGAAACGTCAACTAATTCACATGGGAATAATTGACGCACTATGTTCCACGAATTCGAACCAGGTTTTCTTCAGATTTGTGTGAAGTGTGTGTGTCTTGAGGTCTTCAGAGGTAACTTGTACCATGTTCGTGTTCGACAGCGTGTGGCCAGCCTTACAGCAAACAGTATACTCATTTTATCAATAGAAATAAAAAGCAGCTACTACACGTTTACCTCCATGCACCGCGTGCGTATTGCCAATTAAAATAATAACTTCAATCTATCAATGATTGAAATGTTTGTTTTTTTTTTTTACCTAGCCAAATTATGAGGTCACGAAAATAAATAATATTTTTCCAAATTCGTTAGCGTCCTTCCAATTTTTTTCTTCTAACGACTTCTATTGGCTATCTCCATCGTTTGAAGCAATTATTTTTGTTTCGTCACCTTGACTATCCACATAAAAAGATGAAGTCAAACGAAATTTTGCATGTGACACGCAAAGATCAAAACTGTTCGCATAGACAAAATCAGACGACACAATTCAATTGAAAAGATACTCGTACGCGTTTATATACCTTTATCTTTATATGTATGGATGTACTCGTACCTCAAAATAAATGCAAATTTATTGTAATGAAGACATTACCAATTCGCTGTTGAATGATAAGTTGGGAATATTTAAAATTTATTACATTTATTTATTATTGAACGTTTCGATTGGCGTAGATTGTAACGAGCAATTACCTAGAGTTTTGTTAATATGCATTGACGTATGAGACTTTGTCAAAAACACAGAGGAGATTGGGCAAGAAAGGATAGTTTTGTTAGCAAGAGCGGATTTCCAAAGACGCCAGAATATTTCTTGATGCATATTCTGCTTTCACATCCGTCAGTCTTATGTCTGATCATATTGGTTATCCACGGGTTCGACAATCTTTCCCGACTTGTTGCAGGTTTGCGGCTAAATGGGCAGGAGGTACATGCTAGCTACCCGCATCATCTGAAACAGTTGCTGCTAATGAAACATTAACTATGTTAAGCTTCTTAGGAGTAATTGACGCGCTAAGCCCCACTAAGTGCCCTTTCACACGAAGAGCCGCACGGCTCTCGCTCGCGAGGCCACACGGGTTGTGGCCACATATCTTCTTTATCGCCGACGCCGTCTTCGATGACAAAAACCTCAACGTTCCAGATCGCAAAACTGGGTGAAAAACCGGCCCATGGTTGAAAAACGCGAAAAAAAACAATACTGATAAACCGGTACTCGTCGAGATTGATACCGGTACTGAAAAACCGTGTACCGGGTCTAGAAACAGGTCGCGTCAAGGTTCCCTTTTTGCCCCAGGAAAATTTGGTTAAGTTTTAGACGCTAGACCAACTACCCGCCTTGGACCATGCATTAGACCACCTATTAGACTATGCATTAGACCGCCTATTAGACAACGCATTAGACCGCCTATTAGACCACCTATTAGGCTGCCTGTAAGATCACGGACTAGACCACACATCATACCAGCCATTAGACCGTCTATTAGACCACGCATCAGACCAGCCATTAGACCACGCATTAGACCGCCCATTAGACCACGCATCAAACCAGAACCTAGATTTAGGTAGATAGATACTATATCTACGAAGTTTTCTCCTTGTGACTAAAAAAAAAACAATTTTGTCAAAGCACACTTAGACCTTATATGGGTCCGTTGTGGTACCGCCAGAATCTCCATACCTCACTCTAACATTTAGGTGTTAATCCAGCCGATGCTAGCAATTAAATGATTGAGCTGAGTTGCGCTAGCATTGTTGAGGTCCTCCAAGTCCTTGAAAAACGAAAAATCAAGAAATCTTCGCCTCCTCCTGACCGCCAAAGCTCTGCAATAACACAAAAGGTGAGCACCACATTCGCATCCTCACAGCTTCTACAGAAGTCATGGTGAGGAAGGCGAGACCTTCAAGCGAGCTCCCCAATGGGGCAGTGCCATGTGATGACCCCCACAACCCTGGCGATGTGTAATCTACTAAATGACACCAGTACAGCCGAGTGGCTAGGACTGAGTCTAGGCCAGATCGCCCTCGTCGTTTCGTATGAATTATCACCGAGCCGTATCTTGTGTTGGCTCTGTCGACCGCAGCGGGCTTAATTATAATTTTACGTGCTGCAAAAGGCATTTTAATGCTTTCACGATTCCCAGCCACAGTGCCGATTATTCCCTCACGCGCAAGCTCATCTGCCTTGCAGTTGCCTACAAAGCCACCGTGATTTGGTATCCAATAAAGTGTAATGTTGAAAAATCCGCCCATTACCGCGAGGGTTGAACGACAATCCGCAATTGTTTAAATTTATTTATGTAAAAAAAAAAATGTATATATATATAATATATATATATATATTATATATAATATTATGTAGTAAAACCCGATCCAAGTGAACGTATTGCAGCTTGACTGTCCGGGAGAATAGTCATGTCTTTGGCAGTCACCACGTAACTTCCCAACCAGATAAAAGCCCCAAAAATCGTCGAAACCTAAATGACGACCAGATTCCAAAGAAATGGAGACAATATACCGCCCTAGGGAGCTCCCTACAAAAGCGGCTACTTACTGATGATGTTCCCAAAGTGGCGCGAATAAGCCTTGGTAGTAGCAACTTATTTACAAGTTTACAGAGCGACTTATCGACGCGAAGGCTCAAGAGTGCCCCAACAATGAAGCTGGGTCTTACATTGTTGAACGCGCCCTCGATATCCAGGAAAATAGACATGGTGAATTCCTTGTGATCGAGAGATTTTTCAATAAAGCTGACCAGAGAGTGTAGAGCCGTATAAACTGATACGCCCTCTTCCGTGAGCGAGCTTTAGAGGCAGTAAGGGTTCGAAATTCGGTCGTTCACGGGTGTAAATTTGAACTATGAGTGATTCTCATAGTTCAAATTCGATTTCGATCGGAAAAATCGGGAATTGGAATTATACGAGTATTACATTCAGCTCTAAATTCACTCTCAAGCTTGATTTTCCTCTTAGCGCCCTCATGGCGCCCTTTCAGAGTCAGCGCGCCAGGCGATCGCCTGTTTCGCCTTAGCCTTTGACCGGCCCTGCTTACATGACCCAAAATAACTTAATATCTTATTAAAAACAAATCTCTTCCAACGAAAGTTATCATTTTTAATTCTAGGTTTTAAGTCATAATATTCTAAGTTTGGTATTCATAATTATGTAAAATAAATACTCTCTAATTCCACCTAATTAAACACAGTATACCTACATGTGTACCATATGTCTGTCTCAACTACCACTCCAATCTTCGACGCGTTGTTGTTTTATACTTATAATTTAATATTTACATTACCAAAAATATATTCCAATTATGCCCATATAAAAAATTCGGACCATAACATAGAACGATTGTCAAACGTCCGTCGTATCCCTCTTTCCCGTACCTCATAAAAATTTAACTATAGGCACGTTTATTTGTACGCTAGTCTACAGTAGGTTAAGCCGACGTACAAAAAAGTCCCGGGCTAACTACGCAGGCTATGTGTCAAAAGTGCAGTGGTTAGTTAGTTATTTGATTGTGTTCGCCTGATTAGAAATTAAGAACATATCCGAAAAAATTCTACGATGTGTTCACCAATAAACTTGACATCAAAAGGCAAAATAAATTACGAAATTTCTACTTCCATAATAAATTCGCCATGTTGGCGATGCTGCAACATCTGTTAACGTAAAATATCTATCTGGGTCAGGTTTACTACCCCGTTAAATTCTGAAGGTTTATCTAGCCAGGTTAACGCATTGTTGTAATTTCGTGTTGTTAACCGAAATTAACCTACACGACAGTGCAAAAGAACACGCCTTATGTACAATAGTATTAGCCACTGAAATGTGTGCCTATACGCCCAGTATGAAACCAACCGTTCACACTTGTAGAAGTCTTGGAAGTGTGTCCTTTTCGATAGTAACACGCACAAAGTACTTATTGACTTGCATTTAGTTCGTGGCTAATGAGTACGATAGTTCGATTTAAAAGTAATTCATCTATTGCAGACCTAGTTTAACTGACTTTGTTGCTAGTTAAATCTACATACTTAGTGGCCTCGAGTGTTTTAAGTGCATATTTGTGTTATGTTGAACGAAAAAAGTGGTTAATGACTACAACATACAATTTATACGATTGACCGACTTATCAGAGACTTGTATAGGAGTGATTGAGCAATTTTTAGTGTGGATAATATTGAAGTGTGATAGCGTTTTTGTCTTTACCATCAATTAAAGTTTACGAGGATTTATTCAATATCCACGAGTTTCTGTTTTTCATCAAAATTAGGATAAACAGATGGTAAATATTTGAACATATACATTTTTTTTAATATGAAATTTGCTGACTGCATAATTAGTCTATTTTAAGCATTTTTCTTTTCTTTATTAAAAAGGGGGGAAAAATAAAAGAAGGAAACCTACAATTCCATTCAATTTTTATGGATCCTGTTATGATTCTCCCCATATTTTTGGTAATATACCCTTAAGAGCTACAAAAATGATGCTTGGTTTCGCCCGGAATGCAGTCTGAGTAGAAACTGAAAAACAGGAACAGAAGACAACCATATTTGCTCGGTTTTTTTTTCACAAACCTTCACTTCTGCCCCAGAAGATTCTGTTGTCTCCATCAAAGAACTTAAAATGCCTTCACTGCAGTACATCGGTCTCATCATCCCGACTCAAAAAATACCCATATTTGCTAGGATTAGCTTCTGTTTAATTTCATTCTCAAGAAGGTCCTGTTGTTCTGCCGCGCACTTGCGGCAGCACCACCGGGTGTTAACGTATTTAGATTCACCGAACGAAGCTACGTACGAATGTTTGCTGAAATCGGACCACGGGAAAAAAGCTTCCCGCCAAAGCAAAAAAAAACTCCTCAGCCACAAAAGGGATTGAAATGTATACATTCAGAGACTACAAGATACACTTGAGCTCTTTCAAAGAAAAATTAAGGGCTTCTAAACGTAATTCGTGGAGGAGTTTTTACGATCGAATTGAAGAGTCCAGTGAGTCATCCAAACTTTACACACTCTTGTCGTCAAACCCATCTATTCCAAGCTTTATATAAAAACAATATTGGACATGAACTATTGAGTCCTTGCTTGACTTGCACTTTCCTGGTAGTTCCGTGGTTTCGCCGCTCGAGGATAGCTCTACTCAGCGGATAGCACCGTGCGATTTCGCATCCATCCTCTCCAGAGAAAGAATTCTGTGGGCAATCTCCAGCTTCCAACCTTTAAATCTGCTGGACCCAACGGTATAATTCCGGCGGATCTACAGCAATCTCCGGATATTGTGTATCCAAAAGCTAAAGGCCATTCTAACGGCCTGTCTTAAGTTAGTCCATGTTCCTCGGACCTGGATCGAAGTGTTAGTCATTTTCATTCCGAAAGCGGGTAAGAGTTCGCATGCGCCACCGTATGATTTCAGACCCATGAGTCTCTCCTTCACCTTGCTTAAATTACTTGAGAGACTGATTGATATACATCTTCGAAGTACTATTCCGTCATATCTTCTTTCCGCTTCGCAGTATGCCTACTGGAAGGGCAGATCAGTGAATACGGCTCTTCACTTTCTGGTCGACTTAATTGAAAAGTTTCTCGCTGACAAGGAACTTACCATGGCTGTATTCCTGTATATTAAAAAATAAATAACTGGAGCAACAGTCCAATTTGAACAAAGGCCTCAAGATGAGTTAGAATCATCTCATTTTCTAGATCGTGACGGTATATCTTGTGCAGAGGTGTGTGATCAGCAATACGCTCAACCGAATTATTTACCCCATAAATGGATACTCATTTAACAGCTGAGTGGGCTCATAGTCCGACACGTAAATCCCCCATTTTTATCGAAAACTTCTGCATTCAGTAGGAATCGAACCAGGGCCCAATGCGTAGAAGGCGAAAATGCTAACTGTTGCGCCATCCGGACTACATTCCTGAATATTGAGAGCGCGTTAAACAATATCCGACCCAGCGCGATTGTTAAGGCACTCTTGAGCCTACATGTCGATAAGTCGCTCTGTAAGCTTATATATAAGTTGCTAACATCGAGGCTTATTCGTGCTACTCTGGGCACAGCATCTGTGGTTAGATGCGTTTGTAGGGGCAATCCTCAAGGCGGGATATTATCTCCACTTCTTTGGAATCTGGTTATCAATAAATTACTTCTGGACCTGGAAAGGATGGGATATAATGTAATTGCCTATGCGGATGATGTTGCAATTGCAGTCTCTGGAAAATTTGCGAGTGTCCTCAGTGAGGTACTACAAAATGCTCTGTCCATTCTAACTAATTTGGCATTCCATTGTGGGGTTAGTGTTAATCTGGACAAGACGGAGCTTGTGATTTTCACCAAACGGCACACGCTCGGTCCTATCATACTTCCCATTCTGAACGGTAAGGAATTGGTTTTTACTGACAAGGCCGAATTCCTTGGTCTCCTTCCAGACCGCACACTAACCTGGAAGCCCAACATTCAGGAACGGGTGAGGAACCGTACGTACGTTTCATTTAACCGTGCCATAGGAACGATGGAGCAGTGGTCAAATCATCTGGCAAAAACACTCTTATCAAAATTCAAAAATTTACGAGCGACACAATAACGAGAGCCTTGCGTTATTGCCTAACAGCTGCACTTGAAGTAATGCTTGATTTACCACCTCTACATATTCATGTTAAAGCACAGGCTTTACTAGCAAGACGCAAAGCCTGCAACTCGCATATTAGTCTGAACCGGTACCAAACTAGATGGCTACAAAGTGTCATTACGCTTAGTATGCCATCCAACCCGCTGGCTACGGTTAAGTTTAAATTATTCCTAGTTCGGCAGAATCTTAACTCTATCTGTTCCAATAGAATAAAGTGTTTTACGAACGATTCAAAGACAGAAGAGGGATTAGGTGCGGGTATCGTTTGCCCAGGGCAGGGTTTTAATTCTGCCAAATGTATTCCAGGCAGGAGTTCATGCCATCGAAATTTGCCCACGACTATGTCGAGCACCTCGGTCAAATTGATGTTGGTGCAGTCCTGCGAGAGCATTCTTCAAAATTCAATTTCGAACAAACTTAAGCTTCACTGAGTTCCTGGCTACTCTGGTAGCGAACTAGCAGATGAGCTTGACAAGCGGGCCTTCGCAGATCTCTTTCATCGGTTCGGAACCTTTCTCTGGGCTTCACTTCTACCACATTAGGATACGTACGTGTTTGGGTTTGGAAACTGGGAGACAGCTGCCTTGCTGTAGGAGTCTTTCCTGTGGGGCAACCCACCGCCGTCAATTTGAGTTTTGGCATGGCTTTTCGTAAGGCCGAGGATGGCGCAGAAAGAAAGCACATTGGCAGGATATTAGGGATTACCACGGGGCATTGCCCAATCGGGAAGCTCGCCTGCAGGCTCCGTATTCCTCATCACGACTTCTGCAGGAGTTGTGGAGACGTGGATGAGGAGGAGAGCATTCTTCACCTTCTCTGTCATTGTCCGGCCTTGGCTGGCAGGACAAAGAAATTTCGGGGCTCTGGGGTCTTTTATAATCTGATTGACCCTAGAAATATGACCGCCATAAGGCTTAATCGTTACATCGCCTGTACAGGCTGCTTTGATATGTAGGTTTCAAGTAGAGATGGGTATCGACCAACAAGTAATCGATTAATGAAATCGATTATAATTTTTTACGAATTAATCGATACACCGATTATTTGTGACTTGCAAAATCGATTAATCGATTAATAGACAATTTCAAAAATGGTTGGGAAAAAATTAGAAACTGGGTACAATGAAAACAACGAACTCCAATTAAAAAATTGTCCTTATTTATTCGCATGAAAACAGAAGAAAGATCATCAAACAGAGAAATAATAATTACACTTACTGGAAGCAGTTGCCTGAAACGTTCCTAGTAGCTGCAGAAATAATAGTAATTATTGAGTTGTGAGAAGTATTGAGCTTATTTATGAATCCCAATACTTATCATGAACGTCCTTAAAGAATATAAGTGTATTGGCCATGTCGGCGGTCAGCCGGCTTCTCTGTTCCCTCAGAATTTAACCAGCTTCAGAGAAAAGCCTTTCTGAAGGAACTGAGGTCGCTACCGCTGGCACATATGTTAAGGCGACCTTAGAAACTGCTGGGAACGTCTCAGCCATCTGTTTCCAGAATAAGACCGGATTTTGTTGAATCCTCTCCTGTGGCGTCCTCAGATACAAACTGAATTCCTCATTGATGCCGCCTGAAGCGTCCTGGGGTGGTAGATAGGTAAAAGTAGAATGAGAACAGTAGTAGGTAAATACTATACACGACTGTTGTAAGTGATTTTTTGCAATGAAAGAAAAATGTATCGCTCTTGAAATCTGAAGTCTCAGCGAAGAAAAAAGTTCAATAATCGTTATAAAATAATCGATTAATCGATTAAATCGACCCTAATGTAATCGATTAAATAAAAATCGATTATTTGACAAAATAATCGATTATTTCGATTAATCGTTACCCATCCCTAGTTTCAAGGGAGATGTCTTTATGGTGGTATCACAATGGTCTAGGTTAGGTTAGGTAAAGGGACTGCCATGCTACCGCACAGCACACTTGGACCACCTCTGGGTCCGTTGTGATACCGCCAAAGTCACCTAATTAAACCTAGGCAACAAACCAGCCTGTGCTAGCAATATAGCGATTGAGCTGCATCACACTCATATCTTTTAGGTCCTCCAGTTCCCGGAAAAACCAGGAACCCAGAAATTTCCTCCGCCTCGCGGTCAGGGCCGGACAATGACAAAGGAGATGGAGAACGCTCTCCTCCTCATCCACGTCATCACAGCTCCTGCAAAAGTCATTGTGAGGAATACGAAGCCTCCAAGCAAGCTCTCCTATAGGACAGTGCCCTGTAATAACCCCCACGACTCTGCCAATGTATTTCCTGTTCAGTGAAAGCAGTGTGGCGGAGCGACTTGGGTCAAGTTTCGACCAAATCGACTTCGTTGTTTGGCACGTATCGCCGTTTAACCATCTCATGTTCACCCTGTCAACCGCGGTGGCCTTGATGACAAGTTTGCACGATGAGGTAGGCATTTTGATGTTTACACGGTCCCCCTCAACAACTCCGGTTGTCCCCTCCCGAGCCAGCTCATCCGCCTCGCCTCACAACGGTCTAAGTGTGCCGTGATACATCATGGCAGCCCCTACACCTAACCTAATCCAAGGTCTTGATTAAAGCTGGCCATCTCGGTAGGCTCATTACGAAGGGCGGGCTTGATCAACAGATTAAGTTTGGCTTCCCTGAATTAGGACAATAGCACAATAGATTCATGGTCGCCGTGCTTGTGGCTCCTCGCGAACCACTGCCCATCTCACTGATCTGAGCTGTCCGTTAGTATTCAAATCTATTTAGGAAGGTAGGGGCACATGAACGTCCAACCTCTAAAATGCGTCTTCTCTAATCGCTGCAAAAATAAAAAATAAATAAAGCTGCTTTCTGACGATCTTGCTTATTAATGAAATGTGCAATAGAACACGTAGCTCAGGTCAATTAGCTAATGTCAGGTCACCTAAATTTTTATTTCCATTTCCAGCACAACGTATTTCTGCCTATGTCAATATTAATGAGTCGAACAGGCGACAAGTGCATGTAACGCACGTTGTGTAATTTTTACTGGAAATTTCCTTAAACTATCATATAAATTTGAATAAAATGCACAAATAGATCACATGTAAGAACGCATAGCTAATTGTTATTGTAATTAAAGCAGGCAACCCTCTGATTTTCATCATTTCTTTATCACAAGTAACCGACATTCACTAACTACCAACTTCTTCCCGTTTCAGCTTCCCTTCACCACTTTATCATCAACACCAGTACGTGCGGTAAGCAGCATTAAGAAGATGCCTTGCCCATTCTTGAGTCGTCTCAATGCGAATTTTGTTCGCAACTATACTCCGGCCTTGCTCCAAGCCTACGGCGCCCAATGTCCAATTGTGGCGCGTACATTGGCCTCTTCGGTCGGCGGTGATGCCAGCGGACCGGGAGGAATGAATGTTACCAACAATACTCCGACTACTAACAGCAATCTAATCGATGCGGCTGTCCAGCAGGCTCGCAATATGAGCAGTTGGCCAACGATGGAAGAGAAGAAGGTGGTCGAGAAGAAATGCCCTTTTCTCGCGGACTCTAAAACATCCTCCTTGATTAAAGAGGTGAGCGAGGACATTCAAGACATTCCACTGCCAACGGAACGTAATGCATTTCCGTACGAAACTTTCTTCCACGAGCAATTGATGAAGAAGAAAAAGGATCATTCCTATCGTGTATTTAAGAAGGTGAATCGTTTGGCGGGTGATGGGCAATTTCCGCACGCCATGGAATATTCGAATGGTGAAAAACCGATAACGGTTTGGTGCTCGAACGACTATCTGGGCATTTCGTGTCATCCCGAGGTGAAGAAAGCAGTGCGAATTGCACTGGAGAATCATGGTGCTGGCGCCGGTGGTACACGAAACATTTCGGGCAATTCGCTATATCACGAACGACTCGAGGCTCGTTTGGCGCAACTGCACCAGAAAGAGGCTGCTCTCCTGTTTACGTCGTGTTTTGTTGCGAACGATTCGACGCTGTTTACGTTGGCTCGATTGCTACCGAACTGCCATATATTCTCGGATGCTGGAAATCACGCTTCCATGATCCAGGGAATTCGCAATAGTCAAGTGCCGAAGCATATATTCCGTCATAATGACCCGGCCCATTTGCGAGAGCTTTTATCGAAAGTCGATAAAAACGTACCGAAAATTGTCGCCTTTGAAACTGTTCATTCGATGACGGGGGCTATTTGCCCGTTGGAAGAATTATGCGATATTACGCACGAATTTGGCGGTCTAACGTTTGTCGATGAAGTGCATGCTGTCGGTTTGTACGGCGACCATGGAGCCGGTGTGGGAGAACGCGACAATCAATTGCATAAAATGGACATGATTTCGGGAACTTTGGGAAAGGCATTCGGCAACATTGGCGGTTATGTGGCAAGTAGTGCTCGATTGATCGACACTGTTCGCTCGTACGCTGCTGGATTTATTTTCACTACATCACTGCCTCCGACTGTGTTATGCGGCGCATATCAAGCTGTCGAAATTTTGGCCTCGGATGAAGGACGAGAGTTGAGAGCACGACATCAGGACAATGTACGTTATTTGAGAAACATGTTACAACGTGAAGGATTCCCCGTTGAACATACACCAAGCCACATTATTCCGGTCAAGGTAAGAATGCTATTCAATAGACAAATTGTCAGACTATTTTTCTAATAAATTGATCTCATTTCGCAGCTTGGTGATCCACAAAAATGCACTCTAATTTCCAACTTGCTTCTACAAGACTACGGCCACTATGTTCAAGCTATCAACTATCCGACTGTTGCTCGTGGCGAAGAAAAACTCCGTTTGGCACCGACTCCATTCCATACTCGTCCAATGATCGATACTCTCGTCACGGACATGAAGAAAGTCTGGAAAGAGCTGAACTTGCCGTTGAATGGACCAACATGCTCGCAACAATGCGGTTTTTGCAGCCAACCTGAACTTTTCGACTACTATGAAGCTCGTACACGCAATAGCTATAAATCGAAAATTGAATGTGCTATTCCGAATTGTCCACGAGCTGTAACGGCCGCTGCATAAATATGATGAATTCTGCTTATATACAAAAAATTACACTGGAAACTTATCATTCTTTTATATATTTAAAAAAAAAAATAGTTTTTTCGTTTAAAGAGGATAGCCTTGTTTTCCTATTCATTAAATGGCATTTTTTTTATCAAATCAGTGTACGAATGGAGGAAAGTCATCAAATTGAAAAAAATTGTTATCTGGTTGTTCGCATGACTTGGAGGTGTTTGGCTTTTGACAAGCCTGAAAATTGATGTTTTTGTTAATAAATGGTGTCAGTAGCATGCATAAATTAATCATTGTTTTTTTTTATTTCTGGTTGTAACTCATTCGCACGTTTTTGGTGTTATGTGAATTTCATAACGATATCGGGTCGGGAGGTTATGCAATAGTTGAAACGATCCCACAGGTTGGAAGAATATATCTACGAACAGAGTGTTCAGGGGCGAGTGTTGTAATTTAATTTACCCCAATTGGACTCAGTGGGCTCATAGTCCGACAACTAAATCGCCTTCCATCGAAACGACTACTGCCTTCAGTAGGAATCGAACCAGGGGCACAGTGAAAAGAAAGCGAACGTGCTAACCGTTGCACCATCCAAACTACTGGTGTGGGTGTGTTAGGTGTAAAAAAAAATCAGCAATTTTGCAATCTTATATTTTTGGCAAAAGACCTTTTCCATAGTCCTCCTCGTGGACGCCTTCTGGTAACGGCAGTGTGTCAAATCGCTGAAGGCCAAGTCTTAGCGATAGGACAGTTTGGAAAAAGGCAGATAGCTATAGCCTGAATGGCTGACCAACACCTAAGCGTCTCTGGTTTAGTAGGATGGAATGATTTGTGTAGTTGGACCTGCAACATAGTTGTGTGAACTCCAGCACGTTTATTAAACCGTCCGAAGCAGCTACCTCCGAGACCATCCCCTGAATAGGGTTAAGCGATGTGCTGGCATCGTCCTTGTAAAAACCACGTCAAGAAACCTGGAACAAAAGCCTCAGATTCGACAGATTAACAACGACGACCACGCAAACGACTAAAGGATTATTCTTTCGGATCGTGAAATGTACGCTCCCTGAACAAACCGGGGGCCGAGAAGGCCCTTATTCAACAGGTCGAAAAGTACAAACTGAGCATAACTGCAGTCCAGGAAACAAATTGGCTTGGCAGCGAGATCAATGATAAGAAATCGCACAAAATTTTTAGAAGTGGCAAACCATCGGGCTACAATGAGTTTGGAGTAGCATTTATAGTGAACAACGTCAAATTGCTGCTGGGAGACTTTAACGCGAAAGTCGGAAATGAAAGTTGGCACCGGGGGACCACTGGAGGCCACAGTCTCCATGAAGAATATAACGACAACGGCCAGCGACTTATCGACTTCGCCTGCAGTAGGAATCTAGTCGTAAGCTCTACGTGTTTCCCGCATCGACGCATTCACAAGCAGACCTGGAAATCTCCAGACGCACATACCGTCAACCAAATTGATCACGTCCTCATTTGCAGAAGATGGGCATCTAGTGTGGTGGATGTCCGCTCTTATCGAGAAGCAAGCTGCGACTCAGATCATCACTTGGTGAAGACGACCTACAGATGTAGAATTTCTTCAGTGCACCAATCGAGAATCAGCCCTCCCAAAATCTTCGCGGCTGATAAGCTTCTGAGCGATGCTACGGCGTTGGCGTATACTACCGCCCTTACTAATACGGCAGCCAGACTGCATCGCGTTCTGGCCAAGAAAGGCTCTAATTCAGTAAGCACACTCAAAAGAGGAGATGGAAGTACCACAGAAGACTCTGGAAGCACAGGAAAGCTTCTTCTTGAGACGCATTTCCCCGGGTGTATCATCGAACATGAAGATAGCAGCAATCTAGACAATCACTTTATGCCCCTCAGGGCTAACCGGTGTAACTGGTCAGCTGCAAATAAAATCTTTATATGCGAAAAAGTTCAGTGGGCAATTGGAACATTCGAGCCCTACAAATCGCCTAGCACTGACGGAATATTTCTAGCCCTTCTGCAACAGGGGCAACAGTCACTTGTACCATTCCTCATAAGCATCTTTATGTGCAGTTTTGCTTTGGGCTACATTCCCAAAACCTGGAGGCCAGTGAGAGGTATTCACTCCTAAAATGGGCAACAGACCCATGGATGACCCTAAATCCTACAGACCAATCAGCCTGACATCTTTTATGCTATAGGCAATGGAAAAGATCATTGATGCTCATATCAGGAGCTCGCTCCTCGTGAGTAATCCCCTTCACCCTAAACAATTTGCCTATCAAGCCGGCAAACCCACTGAATGCGCTCTCCTCAACCTTGTTGGTGAAATTGAAGCGGCTTTGACAGCGAAAGGAACAGCTCTATGCGCGTTTCTTGATATCGAAGGTGCCTTTGACAACACCTCCTTCGATTCCATTTTATAGCGCTCTCATAGCAAAAGGTGCCGACAGTACTACGGCAGTCTGGGTGACACGCATGCTCTCTTCCAGAAGGGTTATCACTGAAGTTGGAGATACCTCTCTCACAGCAAATGTCAGGATGCCCCCAAGGGGGTGTTTTGTCCCCCCTGTTGTGGTGCATCGTTGTAGACACTCTCATGTGGAGATTATCCGCACTTGGATTCTCAACACAAGGATACGCGGACGACCTGGTTATTAGTGTAAGGGGTAAATTTGAAGAAGTTTTACCCGACATCATCCAGAAAGCTTTGCGTGTAGTCCAGGAATGGTGTGATACTAACGGACTTAGGGTCAGCCCATCGAAGGCCGTTATTGTTCCATTCACGAAGAAAAGAAAGCTTAGGGCATTGAAATACCCCACTTTGAACAACTCTCCAGTACAAATGGCAAATTACGTCAAATATCTGGGAGTCACACTTGATAGCAAGCTACTCTGGGCAGAACACCTTAGAGTAATATCAGAAAAGGCCACAAAAGCCTTGTGGATCTGCCGGCAATATGCAGGCAGGACGTGGAGCACCAAGCCCCGCATTGTCCTCTGGATTTACAAAGTTATTGTTCGGCCAATTGTTGATTATGGAGCAGTCGTTTGGTGGAAAAGAGCGATCACCTCAGTTGGTAAGGATACTCTCACCAAAATACAAAGGCTTTCATGCCACATAATAACGGGAACCATGCGCTCTTGTCCTACTGCGGCGCTTGAGGCTTTGCTTGACCTTCCGCCACTGCATATTCACATTGAAGCAGAGGTAAAAATTGCAATAGCAAGGCTAAAAGCCTGCAATGTACAAAACAGACTGAATCCGGAACAAAGTAGCTGGCTGCTAAGTCACAATACGCTCAACATGCCATCTGATCACCAGACTAGGGAGCTATGCTTCGAGCATTCCTTCCGGTCAATTGTCTGGAATAGAGAGCAGTGGGCGGAGTCCTTCAGCTCTTTTCATTCTCACACAATAAAATGGTTCATGGACGGGTCCAAAACGGATAAAGGATCAGGTGCGGGCATTCAGTGACGTGCACTCGTAGTAAGCAATTCCAAACTGCTTGACTTACCGGCAAAAACTCCTCTTCCATAGTCCTCCGCGTGGGCGCCCCCTGGAACGGCAGTGGTCACTGACCATTGCCAACCAACGTCAAGCCGCCAGTGATGGCGGTGCGATGATTTGGTTGAGGTACCCCTGTGGTGTGGGGTGTCAAAAAAAAAATACCACGGCCTTTCCCTTTGAGGGCCTGTCGTTAAAACCGGCAATCAAAGGACAGGATGTGTATGCCAGCAACTTGCACTATCCGAAATCTTTATATGCTAACGAAACGTCAACTATGCCTCGGATAAGGACTGACTCAACGGTTACGACTTTTAGCTATCGTACAATGACAAAGATTGGATTCTGGAATGTGCGTACTCTCCTGGACAATGGATCAGAAGGTCCCCAGAACGCACGATTTCTTCAATTAGAGAGTGAATTTCTGAGGTACAAATTAAATATCTTAGGAGTTAGTGAGATAAGATGGTGGAACAGCGGAGAATTCATCTCTCCAACGGGCAGCACTGTAATGTTGCACTCCGGTAAAGCTACCGGTAGTCGCCGTGAGTCAGGTGTGGGGCTCCTTTTAACCAGAGCCGCGCGAAACTGTCTCTTATCCTGGGAACCGGTCTCTGACAGGGTCTTGACCGCCAGGTTCCGGACCAAAATGAGGAACATCTCAATAATACAATGTTATGCCCCTACTGAACCCGACAATGTCTTGGCAAAAGACTCCTTCTACGAAGAACTAAACGCCGTTCAGAGCAGAACACCTAAAGGTGACATTATAATGGTTATGGGTGATTTGAATGGGAAAGTTGGCGCTGATAACTATGGGCTCAGACATGTGATGGGGAGACACGGTCTTGGTGATCGTAATGACAACGGTGAAAGATTTGTGGAGTTCTGCAACTTTCACAGTCTCTTCATCGGTGGTACTATGTTTGAGCATAAGGACCACCACAAAATCAGTTGGTCCTCTGTTGATCGGCGCAGAACACAAAATCAAATCGACCATTTTGCCATTAGTAAAAGATTCAAGAGTTGCCTCCTGGACGTGCGAAACAAGAAGGGTGCCGATATTGGGATGGGAAGAGACCATTATCTTATGATCGCTAATGTTCGATTGCGTATTGCAGCCGTGCGCCGCCCCAGCGACGAAAGATCCAGGCCCCGCAAATTCAACACCGCTCGACTAAAAAATCCAGCTGTCTTACAACAATATAATGACCATCTTGCGCAAAAAGCGGCTGAGATAACTAGTCACCCAGATAGTGACATAAACGAAAACTGGGATGCCATAAAAAATGCGTACATTGATAGCGCAATTACCATCCTTGGCCCAAACCCGGATTGCCGGAATAAGCCCTGGATGTCCGACGCTTCATGGCAGCGGATTGTTGAAAGAAAGGAGCTGAAAGTTCGTTTGGCTGCAGCCTCAGGCGACAATCGAAGCAGCATCGAACTCCTTTACCGTCAGAAAGCTCGAGAAGTTCAGCGTAGTGTGCGACGCGATAAAAGAGTTTATGCCAATTCTCTTTTAGCGTCAGCAGAAGAAGCCGCTAGAAGTAACAACTTAAACGCCGTATACGGTGTCATCAAGGAGTTTACAGGTGGTCGTAACTCCTGCCAACATCCGGTGAAAGATAGTGATGGAAAGCTACTTATCTTGGAAGAAGATCAAATGAGGCGGTGGAAAGAACACTTCGCCGCGGTCTTGAACCGTGTAACCTCTGGTGAAGTTCCCCCTCATATAGATAATTTAGCTAACCATCAAAATGTGCGTATACGGTCCACTGCCCCGACTAAAGAGGAAATAGTCACTGCAATTATTGCACTAAAACGAGGAAAGGCCGCCGGACTTGACGGCATCCCTGCCGAACTTTATCAAGCAGCCCCAAGCGTAACTGCCGATTTGCTGCACCCACTTGTTGATAAAGCGTGGAATACAGAGACCTTTCCCACTGAGTGGAAGGAAGGTTTGATCATCAAACTTCCAAAGAAGGGTAGCCTCACAGACTGTAATAATTGGAGAGGCATTTGTGTGCTTCCTGCCGTTGCCAAGATAATAGCTAAAATCGTCCTGGAAAGACTAAAGGCCCACTTAGAAAGCACAATTGATGAAGAGCAGGCTGGCTTTCGATCCGGATTCTCCTGTGTCGATCACATTAACACCTTGCGAATCATCATCGAGCAATGCGCTGAATACGATTCTCCGCTTCACTTGCTTTTCATCGATTTCGAAAAGGCTTTCGATAGTGTGAACCGGGATTCTATATGGGCGGCCTTGCGCAGGAGAGGCATCCCTGAGAAGCTTGTGGCTATTATTAAGGCAACCTATGACGGCGCGAAATGTCGCGTTCTGCATAAAGGTAGGGTGTCGGGGGACTTTGAGATTCGCAGTGGAGTTCGGCAGGGGTGCATCCTCTCACCGATCCTATTCCTCATTGTGATCGGCGATGTGTTGCATGCAGCCCTATCCGGACTCGACAGAGGAATTCAATGGACTTTGACATCTTATCTACAACATCTTGACTACGCTGACGACATATGCCTACTCTCCCACAAAATCATGGATCTGTCCGCAATGGCGTTAGATCTCGAGAGGGAGGCAAGCAAGGTTGGGCTAAAGATTAATACCAACAAGACCAAGGTTCCTAGCCCGCCGTTGCGAAAAAGAAATCCGACACCTATTGCCATCAATATTAATGGGCAGCCTGTGGAGAAGGTGGACAACTTCGTCTACCTGGGTAGCATTGTTGCCGAAAATGGTGGTACGGAGCAGGACATCGCTCGTCGTATCAACCAGGCTAAACGTGCATACGGCATGCTGTCCAAAATCTGGCAGGGCAGTTATCTCAGCATCAAGACCAAGCTGGGCCTGTTTCGCTCCCTGGTACTATCAGTACTTTTGTATGGGAGTAGTACATGGAAAGTTTCCGTAGGAGTTACCAGAAAGCTGCAAGTTTTCGTCAACTCATGTCTTCGTCGAATTTTAAGAATTTTCTGGCCCGAAACAATATCAAATGAAGAGCTAAGTCGGCGTACGGGTCAGATGCCAATCGACGAATTGATACGCAGGCGAAAATGGCAGTGGATAGGTCACACATTGCGGAAGAGTGATAACTGCATTGCTTTGCATGCCATGAAATGGAACCCCATTTCCAACCAAGGCCGACCAAGAGGGGGTCCTCGAATCACATGGCGTCGATCTGTGGCAAAGGAGTGTCAGGTACTGGGTAAGTCTTTTGGGGAGTTGCGCCCCATTGCCCAGAACAGAGTACGATGGCGCGCAGGAGTAGTTGACGCGCTATGCCCCGCTAGGGGTTAAGGCAAAGTAGTATCATCATTTCAGTCAATGTTTTTCTTTAAGCTGAAGAATACATATTATCATTCAAATATTCCTTTACACATTCAAATTCTTTATTTATTACTTTACTTTATTACTTAGATAATATTCAAACCTCCCACATTTTGCACACCATAGACACCAAACTTAGAATAGGAAAATGTGCCTAGATCTTTAGATGCATGTACCATGTGTGCATCCAAATACTAGAGACATGTTGATTCCAGAAAATGGGAATCTTGGATTTCGGTAGTACATTGGGCAACGATTTTTTTTTGTTTTGTTCGCAAATTTATATGAGACAAGTCAAGCACTGGCGCGACTGCTTTTGTGTGTGGGATAAAGCCCAATGATGCTTGTTAATGAAATGTTGCCAATGCAGGGAATGTTTATGGGAATTTGATTTTTCCAGTAGAGCTTTTGTTTTTGTTATGTAATGGATTTTCCGTTGCAATTTAAAAGAGGAAATCAGTGCAATCGGGTGATTTTGATTAAATTGTGATTTGAAGTTTTTTTGACCGTTTGTAGTGATTTAATTGATTTGATTTGTGATAAAAGTGGTAAGTTTTCTTTTCGCATTATGTCGGAGTATTGCTGCGCGACGGATTTCGTACTAAAAGCGGGATTTTCAACTCTTTCCTTTGCCAAGAAAAGAGAAATTATAGAATCGGATAGACCGAAGCCAGATCTTAGTTTAGAGTTTAAATTAAAAAATATTACGCGAAAATTCCATATCGAAACGTATGAAAAGTACATTTGGTTAACGGGAAGCTGTAAATTAAATAAGTTATTTTGCTGGCCGTGTCTTTTGTTCACGAATGAAAAATCTGTTTGGAATAAAGCTGGATTTAGTGATTTGAATAATTTTACGGGCTCAGCAGCAAAGCATTCAAGTTCCGAAAAACATCTTCAGTCGTTAATTAAATTAGATAGTTTTGGTTCTCAGCGTATAGAGTTTATGCTTAGTAACCAGGTGGCAATATCTGTTAGTTTGCATAATGAAAAAGTTGAGCGTAATCGTAATATTTTGAAACGTTTAATCGATACTGTAATTTTTTTGGCAAAACAGGAGCTTCCTTTTCGCGGAAATAATGAAGACTCTTCTTCAAATAATCGTGGTAATTTTATCGAAACCGTAAATTTCTTGAGTTTGTACGATCCGATAATTGAGTCCCACATAGATTCTATAAAAGCAAATGCAGCGTTTTCGGGTTTGTCTAATAGAATCCAAAACGATCTTGTTTCCGCTATAGCTAATGTGGTTCGAAATAAAATCAATTTGGAAATAAAGGAGGCTCCATTTGTAGCTGTAATGGTCGACGAAACGCCAGATGTTAGCGGTCGGGAACAATTAACGATGATTTTTAGATATACAATATCAAATGAGGTTGAAGAAAGATTTATCGGATTTTTGGATGTAAGCGCTAATCGTACAGCTACAGCAATAAGCTCTCACATTTTAAAACAATTGCAAAATTTTAATATCGATAAGAAATTAATTGCACAATGTTACGATGGCGCAGCAGTAATGAGTTCTCAAATTCGTGGAGTTCAGACTTTAATTCGGGAAAAACATAAATCGGCAATTTTCGTTCCATGTTACGCTCATTCACTAAATCTAGTATTGTCTAAAGCAGTTGAGTTTATTCCGGAAATTAAATTATTTTTCGCGCACATCAATAAAATCGCATCATTTCTTAATACATCCACTAAAAGGTCGGACCTTTTTGCAAATATAGTAAATCGTCGTTTACCATCGGTTTCCAAAACGCGTTGGCATTATCATTCGCGTATTATTAACGTTATATTTGAACATAAGCTTGAAATTTGTACAGTTTTTGAGACAATTTCGAATGGTTCTCAACACTGGGATGGCGATTCCTTGACTTTTTCCGATATATACTTACAAAAATTCGCAGAGTCAGATTTTCAATTATATCTGTTAATTTTTTCTGAAATTTTTTCGAAAACTGATATATTATTTAATATTATTCAGAGCAAAGTGGTAAACATTTCATATGCAAGCCAAAAATTATTGAATTTGAAAATTGGCTTGAAAATGACTTTTCTAAAAAGTTTGATAATTTCTATTCGATAGTTACAGCAGAATATCAGCCACCACGTAAGAAATGTAGAAATGCGATAGATCCTTTACAAAATTTACGGCGGATATTTCGGGAGATTATAGATGTTATTCTCGGGCAAATTCGAGATCGATTCCATTCGTTTAAAGATCTTTCATTTTTAGAGTTGCTTGAACCGAATTATTTTTCTAAATTCAAGTCAAATTTTCCCGATAAAAATTTTGACTCACTTATTGAATATCACGGTCAATTTTTAGACAGAATAAAGTTGAAAAATGAGCTAAAAGTTATTTATTCTTCAGATGAGTTTAAAAACGCGAATCCTAGTAAAATTCTCGATTATTTTCAAAAACGGCCTTATGTCGCAAACGGTTTTAAGCAAGTTCATATTTTAGCAAAATTATTAACGTCAATTCCAGTCACAGTGGCAACTGCGGAAAGGTCATTTTCAACACTAAAGCGCGTTCACACATTTTTGAGAAATCGCCAATCCCAAGAACGACTTTCGGATCTTGCTTTAATTGCGGTTGAAAAGGATCTTCTTATACAAATGCGAAGAGAAAACGATTTTTTTGATAATGTGATTAAAGAGTTTTTACTTAAAGAACGGCGCATAGATTTGGAATACAAATAAATGGCAATGGCGAAAGAATATTTATTTATTTCAAATACCCCTGAATTTTTCTTAGTCTTAATTAACATAATATTTATCATTTTTTTTATTAGTAATATTGTATTTATTTATTTTTTTTTTTGTATTTCGAATATATGTGCCAATATTTTATTTATATCTTTCCTGATTTCTTCTTTAAGGCTTAAAGCCGCTTGGTATAAATGTTTTTGTGACTGTCCATATTCTATTATACAGTCCATTTTTGTTTATGCTAAATTGGCTTTAGGGCGCCCAACTGCTTGACTATGAAAAATTTCCACTGCACGTCACTGGGGCATTGTCGGCCCAGGATACAGAATTTTAATCCCCATGGGAAATTTCCCCACTGTCTTCCAGGCGGAAGTACATGCCATTGAGGTCTGTGCACGACTGTGCCAGGCCATAAGCTACACTAACAAGAACGTAGGAATCTTTACTGATAGCCAGGCGGCCATAATGGCACTGACTAGTCCATCGGTTCATTCAAGGCTAGTAAAGTCTTGTCAAGATATCCTTAACATCGTCGGGGCCTCCAACAACCTCACTATCTACTGGGTTCCTGGGCACTCCAATATTGTAGGTAATGAACAAGCAGATGAGCTTGCCAGACAGGCATCTGAGGCCCCCTACATTGGTCCAAACCCTTTCTGCGGTATACCTATCTGTCTTGTCAGGCAGCGGATTAGGGAATGGGAGCGAGAGAGAGCTGCCTCTCTGTGGGAAGCGAAGCGAAGCGAAATCGGATAATGTATGGCGGCTATAAGATGTGTTAAACAATATAAGCCCCGCTTACCAACACTTGAAAGTGATTTTAATAGCCACCATACATTATCCGATCCGTCGTCCGATCGATCGGCCGATGGATCACCACAAAATATCTGCCGATCTCCACTACACACACTGTACGATTTTCGTGCGATGCGATAACGAATGGCAATTCAAAAAATAGGTTATGATTAACTCCCAATCCAACCTAGATTAATTTTTGTTAACTATTTGGATGTGTGTGGTATTTTCGTATACCACATATTTGACATTCACTTGCGATAATCACATACACTATCCAATCGATCGTCACCGATCGATCGCACGAAAATCGCACTAAAATATCGGCAGATCAAAATTAATCGGCCGATCGGTGCGATTTTCACATACACAGGCCGATCCGTCGGCCGATATCGATATCGGGCGACGGATCGTCCGATCGATCGGTGTGTGTATGGCACGTTTTAGGCATTATACCGTTTTGAAGAAGAAAATGTACAGTGGCTTGCGGACAGATTTTTAGGTTCGAATGAAGAAACTCGCGGAGGTGCGTTATCATCTGTTCAAAAAATGAAGATGTGCTTACGTTATCTCAGTGATCCGGGCTATCAATATGGCTATCATATGCGTAAGCGAAATGATGACCAAAGGCATCACGACAGATGTTATAGCACGTTCTGATATATATCGTTCAGGTCTCCGTCGAGTCAACCTTTTACTCGTACGTGAAGGAAATCCTCGCAAGTATAAGGTAATGATTATGAATACGAAAAAAAGGAAATGCTTATACTCTTACCTTTAACTTCAGAGCATAACCTTATACTTCTACCTTATGCTTGGGAGGATATCCTTCGTTTTTATGAATACGGCCCAATAACTTACCGAGTCGAATTACGAATAGTTACAAAAAAAGTAAAAGCAAACATCTAGCACTAGTAGTGACTCAACTATTTTTATTTACGTCTTTTCATCATATTTATAACCCCCCATCTTTCTATAATATTTTTACAATTGTTTACACATAATCCGAGATTCGACCGAACTCCAAACAATGCTTAAATAATTTCTATTTATACAGTTTACGAATTCTATTCGTCCAAAAATTATTTTCATTTTTTGATCATAATAGTGTTATATTCAATCAACAGCAATAATTACATCTCAAATTCATACGAGAACATGTCCTTGGGTTGCCGCAAGGACGTTTTGCATAAAATAATCTCAAAATATGTTTTTTTTTTTGTTCAAAAAATTTGTCGTGTTTTTTTGGATATTTTCTCTCTTTTTTTTCAAATACATCACACTGTTAACAGGGTCATCATATTGATTGGTAAAGTAGTAGTTGTGGTGGTATTGGTGATTAATAAATATATGTAGATTCCGAAGTAAGAAATTTTTTATTGTGTTTTTGGTTTTATGTTAAGTTAAGAGTGCAACAAAGTTACAGTGTGTACATTCAATAGTCAATTGAATGCAGATATGCATGCACGTGGAGGCTCATCACACGACGACGAATTGCATAAAAGCCTACAAAGTATTGTATCTATGGAAGCTGGAGAAGTGGATAATTTAACAATCGGATTTTGCAAGCTTTTCACTTTTTTGTTTCACTTTTTTTTCTATATATTTTATGTATGTACATTGCAAATTATCCGATTTGTGTTTCATTTTTATTTGGTCTATATAAAAGCGCAATCGTGTTCTCACCAATCTAACAAATGTCAGTTAAAAATAATATCAACAAGGTTCACTGGTTGGATTTTGTGAAATAAATGCTGTCCGCGTGCTTTCATTAGATGGCTATTTAACTGATTGATGAGCCCATTCTGCCTTTTGGACATTTCATTTATACATCATCCATTTTCAGATAAAAGTGAACCGGTAGAAAAATAATGTATTTCGAGAAAAAGAAAACCCAAAACTAAATTTAAGCCATGTATATAAATGTATTGATGTCATCATCATCACGTCGCATGTACTTGTGTTCGATTAGCCATTCGAGTTGCTCTTTAATCATTTTCTTTGATGGTAGGAACATATTTTTTAGAATATCTATGAGTTCAGCCTGTGCGAAAAAAAAGAAGATGGAATCAAGAGAATAATTTGAAGTGTACGTGCAAAACACTTACCTGTAAGGCGGCATTATTTAGACGTTTTCTCATTTTCATAATTTTAATTATGGCCTCTTGAGTTCTCAGAATTCGTAGCTGAACAATGGATTGGTTGTCTTCTTGTTGAGAACGTTCAGTACTAAGCTGGAGACGCCCGATTAAGTTGAACTGATGATGAGATAAATGATTTCACGATGAATGGATTCAGAAAATTACAATTCGCGAAGTAAGTAATTACCTTTCCTCTGCGCTGGGCTTTTCCGTTCTTGATAATGGCAAATTCCTGATTCACCCAGAAAAGAGTGTTTTCTGCAAAATCTTTTGGTGCCTGACAGACCGGATCCATTAGAAGTAATTGTCGCTTAAGCTTTGGAAATGCAACCAGCGACCATAGTGTCCGACGTAGTTCTGGATCTGTTAAATTCAGAAATACAAAGCGTGAGCAGAAACAGAAAATAAAAGGGAAATGGTTCACAACATCTCGCCAGCAATAAGTTAGGGTAAGTGAGAACTGTACCTGTGTGTGGTGCCACACGAGCCACAAACAAAATGACAACAGACTATAATTGACTTGAACTTGCCAATGCCTTTGAATGAATAATCTCACCTGGTAATTCCGTGGCCAAACGTAAATTCTCATACGATACTTTCTCCATCGGTCGTTGATTCCATGCAAACAGTACGGCCATTTGAAATGTCGTCACATCCAAGTCAAAACGTCCGACATTATTCACAAACGTTATCGTGCCGTTGCTCATATGATGGTACCATTGCAATTTACGTCCGGAATGTTTTTTCTTATAAAAATCCTCCACGTCAGGAATATAATCTTCTAATTCTAGTGGTAAACTAACTGATACACGTTCCGAGCATCGAGCCCAAGCACCAGCATTTAAAATTTTTATATTGATTGCATCGTGACGTGTAGTGGACGATCGGAATTGAGCATTAAGATCTTCACTAACCTGTTTGAAAAGAATGAAATTGATGCCATTGCAAGCTTAATTAATATCGAAAATATGATTTTAACGTAACTATATTTTACCGAAGGATTTAGAACGAAGATTAAGTCACGCTGATCTGACGTAAAATTGCGATTTTACGCATTATTTTGCAAAAAAAAAAAAATAAAAATAAAAAAAATTAGTTGTTGAGAACGTTGAAAATCTGTAGACAAGGCGTACCGTTCCTGATGGTAAATACTTTAATGGTAGATAGTAGTGTTCATTTGAGAAAAATGAACATATGACATGGACACTCTCTTTAACCGTTATAGAGTTATAGCATTTTTTGGCAAACTTGGCTTGGCGAGCAAAATCATTTAATCCGAGATTTGACCTCACTTTCTGAAACTACATAAAATTTCGTATAAATGAACTTTTTCTCAGTTGCAAAGATCACCGTTACTTCAAAGATAGAACTGTTCGAACGAAATTTTAAAATCGATTTTTCATCGAAAATTCAAAAGAAAATATTGTAACGGTACTTTGAACTGATAATTCTGCAAAGTTGAGAAAAGTTGCCCCATCGAAATTGAGAAGTGCCACTCGACCCTCATTGAGATGGGATACTTCTTCAATATTACCCTCTGCTGGATACTGACTCACAGTGGCTTTGCGGGCAATTGCAGGGAGGACGATCTTGCTCATGAGGGGACAACTGTTGTCATCGATGGGGACCGCATTGCCAATTGCATCATGCAAAGTGGCAATTAAGTCCGTTGCAGTGGATAGGGCTAATACCAGCAGTACTTGCCAAACAACGAGAATGATTTGGCAGAAATTCGATTCTAGTCGCTCTGCCTCTTTGCTGTCATTGAATAGAATGTACATTGGCAGGGTGGTGGGGACTATCACAGGGCACTGCCCCATCGGCGCGCTCGCATGGAGGTTCCGTCTTCCTAATAATGACTACGGTAGCAGTTGTGAGGATGTAGATGAGGAAGAGAGTGTTTTGCACCTTCTATGTCGCTGTCCGGCACTGGCCATCAGAAGGAAGAAATTCCTGGGCTCCTGGTTTTACTGTGACTTGGAGGACCTCAAGGATATGAGCGTGATACAGCTCCACCGCTACATTGTGGTTCGGGACCTAGGTTCTTTTAACGAGGTGAAATGTTATTGCTAATATCACAATGAACCCATGAGAGGTCTAAGTGGGGTGTGTTGTATCATGGCAGCCACTTAACCTAACCTAACCTGCCAGATTATGTTAGCTTTCGAACGGTATATAAATTTTAAGGATTTAGATTTGAAATGTTACGTATCAAAGCAAAAAAAAACATGGTCTTAAGAAGAAACAAATTTACTTCAACCTTGACTTAATTACTGAGTACTGAGTGAGTTGATTAGTTTTTCTAATGGTACTACTTTTGACGTGATAACGTTTTACACTTTATGCCCGGTTCACATTATTCCAGTCCAGTAATCCAGTCCAGCTATCCAGTCCAGTGCTGGATTGGATCATATCGTCTACATGATTCCAGTCCAGTAGTACGACGAGTGTGTTGTTGATTCGGTAACTATAGTAACAATGATTTCTGGGCGAGCTGGAATCAAAAAGTAGATCGACAATCCAGTCACTGGACTGGATTGCTGTACAGTGCCGGTTCACATTATTCCAGTAGCAGTCCAGCGCTGGACTGGATTACTGGACTGGATTGGTTACTGGAATAATGTGAACCGGGCATAGAGTTTACCCGGTATGTTCCGAAACGTGGACGGAAATGTTCGAAAAAGCATTTAATTTCTTAAATTTCAAATGGAAAAAAATTCCCTGCGGCTGAATTTTTGTATGGTATAATCTGTAATGGTCGGATATAAAAATGTTGCGGAAGGTCCAAAAAATGTTCTTCAAGTGAAGAAAAAAAATTCTCATATACATCTTCAAACATGCTTGAACTCCAAGATTGATCAAGGTTAGGTTAGGTTAGAGGGGCTGCCATGAACTGTCAAAGCACACCTAGACCCCAAATGGGTCCGCTGTGATACCCACTGTATTCACCAACCTGTATAGACAAAGATCAATCATTGAACCAGCCGGAACTGACAATGAAACGAAATAGCTTGTTGAAATCCATATCTTTCAGATCATCAAAATCTTTGGAGAAGAAAGACCCAAGAGTCTCATTCCTCCTTAAGGGAGGCACTAACCTCCGTTTTTCGTGCGAAATCTCATACAATGACTGTCAAAACTGCGGTTCGCACGAAAATTTTTGCTTTTCTCGGTACTCAGTCTCTACACCGTTGTGGACAATTTCCACGCGAAGACAATTACTTTGCATTTTATTTCGTGTAGAAACCGTGGTGATCGCTCTCTTTTGAGTGAGAAGGGGAAATCCAAGTGTCACACAGAGCGCCGCGGATATGTGCTGTGTGAGCTCCACTGTCACTTTTTCGTGGGAGAGATAAGTGCAACATTTTCGTACGGTTAGTACCAGCCTTTACGGTTAAGGCAGGACCGGCACAGAGAAGATGGGAAGTACTTTCTTCCTCATCCTCGTCATCGCAACTCCTACAAAAGTCATTGTAAGGAAGTTGGAGTTTTCAGACTTGTTCGCCTACCAGACAATGCCCAGTAACTCCCACCAACATCGATCGAAGTTTGGAAGACCGGCCAGGATCGATTCTGGGCCATATCAGTTTTGTCAGTTGGCAAGTACTGCCGATACTCCATATTGTATTAGCCCTGCAACAGGGGCGAGTACCTTGTAGACTTAATCACTGGCTTAGATCTTAGTATTTACAACAAGGGTAACCGGCCCACTTTTGTAACGAAGTCTAGACAGGAAGTGCTTGACATAACGTTTGCAGGCCTTCTAACTGACAATTGGATTCAGAACTGGGATGTTCCCGACGAACAATCGTTATCCGACCACATGCACATTAGATTTGACCTGGAGGTTTCTTTATCAGTAGCAGGGACAAGACGTATCCCGCAATTAACGGACAGGACAAACTACGCGACATCGCTTCATGAGAGGCTAGCAGTAATCGATAGAACGGTTACGAACTGGCAAAGCTTGGATAGCCTTACTACTTATGTAACCAACGCCACCACAGCCTCCTACATAGAGAACTGTCCTCTGAAGGTAACCAAAGACAGTAGGGAAATTACGTGGTGGAATCCTGAACTCTCGCGCCTGAGGAAAAATATCAGAAAACTCTTCAAAAAAGCCAAAAAACTGGCAGATGGAAAGACTACCGTAATTCGCTTGACGAATACAACAAGAAGATCAGGTCTGCCAAGAAAAGTACGTGGAGCAGGTTCTGCGAAAGTGTTGACAGCACAAACAAAGCTGCGAGAATGCATCGTGTTCTGGCTAGAAAGGGCACTGGTCCGATAAGCACACTTAAGAAAGCGAATGGTAACACTAACACTAGATGCCGAAGAAACCGGCAAACTTCTCCTAAGCACCCATTTTCCTGGCTACGAAAACCTAGATGGGGATGGCCACCAGCTATCGGAGGAGTCTATAGAGCTACGCCATCTGACTGTTGCGTCAGTTATTTATTTTTATTTTATCTGACTGGAAAACGGCGAGAGCAATCTTCACGGATGATAAGGTCAAGTGGGCCATTAGTTCTTTCGATCCTTCAGAAAGGGCTAGAGGCACTGACTCCCCATATCTTGAGCATGTTTAAAGGCAGCTTCGCACTGGGATTTATTCCTCACTTATGGAGATCTGCGAAGCTGGTCTTCATTCCGAAAATGGGCAATCGCCCTAAAGATGACCCTAAATCGTACAGACCCATCAGTCTTCATGTTAGATAGTTCGCTTACCGAGCAGGTAAATCTACAAAGTCCGCTCTCCACTGCCTGGTCAGGGAGATTGAGGCGACAATGAAGGTTTAAGAAACGGCTCTTTCAGCTTTCCTTGATATAGAAGGGGCTATTGACAACACAACATTTATTGGCGTTAACAAGGCACTTAAGGGGAAGAATGCGGATACAACAACAGATGGGATAGGACATATGCTTTCTTCCAGAAGGGTCACCACCAACATTGAAGGCGTTACTCTCCTTGCTAATGTCACCCGTGGCTGCCCACAGAGAGGAGTTCTGTCTCCTTTACTGTGGTGCATAGTGGTTTATAGCCTGCTGTGGAAACTCTCGACGATGGGTTACTCAGCACAAAGCTACGCCGATGACTTAGTTATTTTGATTAAAGGAAAGTTCGAGGGGGTTTTACCCGACATCCTTGAAGCAGCTCTTGCCATTGTACAAGAATGGTGTAACGACAAGGGACTTCGAGCCAACCCATCCAAAGCAGATATCATTCCATTCTCTAGGAAAAGAAACCTCAGTCGCATCAGACGCCCTCTAATGTATGACTCACCACTTCCCATGGAAAATCACACCAAATACCTGGGTATCATCCTCGACAGTAAACTATTTTGGCAAGAACACTTCAGGGTAGTGACGGATAACGCCACTAAGGCTTTGTGGATGTGTAGGCAAAGATGTGGAAAATAAAACCCACAATTGCCTTCTGGATTTGCAAGGCTATCGTTAGACCTATATTAGAATATGGTGCAGTTGTCTGGTGGAAAAGAGCATTCCCTGTTGCTAGTAAGATCACCTTAGGCAAGGTGCAGAGACTTGCATGCCTAATGGTGACGGGGGCTATCCGCTTTTGCCCATCTAGTGCTCTTCATGTACTGCTCGACCTACAGCCAATACACATCCACATAAAAGCACAAGCTGAAATGGCAACCGCGAGACTTGCAGCATGCGACGCGAATGTAAAGCTAAATCCAGCACAAATTAGCTGGCTTAATGAAAGTATTTTAATGTCACAATTATGCCATCTAAAAGAAAAAAAAATGAAAAAAGAAAAAAAAGGAAAAAAGAAAAAAAAAGAAAAAGAAAAAAAAAGAAAAAGAACAAAAAGAAAAAAAAAAGAAAAAAAGAAAAAAAAAACAGAAAAAAAAAAGAAAAAGAAAAAAAAAAGAAAAAGAAAAAAAAAAGAAAAAGAAAAAAAAAAAGAAAAAGAAAAAAAAAAAGAAAAAGAAAAAAAAAAAGAAAAAAAAAAGAAAAAAAAGAAAAAGAATAAAAAGAAAAAAAAAGAAAAAAAGAAAAAAAAAGAAAAAAAAGAGAAAAAAAGAGAAAAAAAGAAAAAAAAAGAGAAAAAAGAAAAAAAAAGAGAAAAAAAGAAAAAGAAGAGAAAAAAAGAAAAAAAAAGAGAAAAAAAGAAAAAAAAGAGAAAAAGTGAAAAAGAAAAAGAAAAAAAAGAAAAAAAAGGAAAACGAAA
Source organism: Chloromyia formosa (assembly GCA_964017055.1). Taxonomy (NCBI): domain Eukaryota; kingdom Metazoa; phylum Arthropoda; class Insecta; order Diptera; family Stratiomyidae; genus Chloromyia; species Chloromyia formosa. The sequence continues at coordinate 15,661,473 of OZ024817.1, forward strand.
AAAAAGAAAAAAAAAGAGAAAAAAAGAAAAAGAAGAGAAAAAAAGAAAAAAAAGAGAAAAAAAGAAAAAAAAGAGAAAAAGAGAAAAAGTGAAAAAGAAAAAGAAAAAAAAGAAAAAAAAGGAAAACGAAAAAAAAAAAAGACCAAAAAAAGGAAAAAAAAAGAAAAACGAAAAAAAGAAAAAAAAAAAGAAAAACGAAAAAAAAAATAAAAAAAAAGAAAAAAAAGACAAAAAGAAAAAAAAAACAAAGAAAAAAAATCCATGTAACGCACAGTAGCCAAAAATCCCAAAACACTGGCCAAAAGTCAAAAAATGAACTTTTTATTTTTTTTCCCCCTGAATTGTTTTTGATTTCAGTTGTTGTCCGAGCATCAGTTCCCAAAATAATTAGGCAATACAAGTTTCCATGTCGTTTGTACACTAGTTCAAAGTTGAACTTCGTTCACACCGGAAAAAATCTTTAAAAGAGTCGAAAAATTAGGGTAACTTCAAACCGGTGTATTATTTGTAAAAATCGTTCGATTTACATCCTCAAAAATGTAAAATTTTCCTCGTGGTGTGTATTATATGTTTTTCTCTAAAATAAGTAGTCATGTCAGCATATGTGAGGAAATATGCATATACCCTTAAGAAATTGGCTTTGTTTAAGTGAATTCAATTTAAAAAAAAACTTCCGCTCTGATTCAACCTGGGTTCTTTAGTTTATACCCTTACCTTGGACATATTAAAGATCTAGATGCCCGCAACAGCCCTTAAGAATTTTAGAAGGACTTTAGTGGATCACTTGACCTTGCACAGAAAACTGATTAAAGTCTCCTATTATTATCATATTAGATTAAAACTCGTTACTCGGAGCAAGGTCGATGATTGCGGATATGATGTTAAAATTATAAAAAAAAAATCGAAATGGCGGGTGCGGAATGGCAGCACTGTTTTCTATAAATACGTTCAATCTTGCTTGAAGGTAATATCCGGGGGTTTTTGGGGTCACTGATTACGAACTTTAAGTCAAACTTGTAAAAACCGAAACGGGAGATCCAGAATGGCAACACTTTTTTTCATAAATTCGTCCAGTTTTGGTACTGTACGGGTATTTTTTGAAACTCTGATTGCAGATCTCAAGTCAAAATTGTAAAAATCGAAATGAGGGATGCAGAACGGCAACACTTTTCCTCTACAAATTCGTTCAAACTTCCTGAAAGTTACAATACGGAAGTTTTTTGGGTCTCTTATTGCGAATCGCAAAGGAAAATTATAAAAAAGAAGAGAATACAACAAATATTCAGCATCAAAAGTTATTTTTGTGAGAGTAGTTATTAGGCGCGTTTGGTTCAACAGTTCAGATCAGAGCAGAACAAAAGTTGCACGCGTTACAATAACGAAATTGTTCTATACAGAGCAGGTTGTTAGTGTAATGTCTGCGATTGTTGTTCTGCTCTTGATCTGGACTGTTGAAGAAAACGCGCCTATTATCATTTCAATTAGTCCAGTCAGGTAATTTTTAGGGTTTTTAGTATTACACGAAACTGGCGATGAGCAAGGTTTTCGTTATTAAAATGTTAATAAAATGTTATTAATTTAAATTATACATTTTTTGTTCTGAGCTTCCCTCGTAATCCTAGAACCACCCGTATACTCTGAGCGAAGAAAGTGATTCGATATTTGCTTTTTTCATAATTTTGATTTCAGATTCGTAATCAGCAACCCCAAAAACACCCAGATAGTAGCTTTCAACAAAATTAATCGTATTCATAGAGAGCAGTGTTGCCATACTAGCCCCCATTTTGTTTTTTATAATTCAGATTCGCAATCAGCGACCACTAAAACCCGCGGATATTAACTTTTAACAAAATTTGACATATTTATTCAAAACAGTGTTGCCATTCTGGATCCTGTTTTCGTTTTTTTTTCAATTTTTATTATTATTTTATTATATATTATTATTATTTATTAGATTCGTAATTAGCAAGAACAAAAACCACTGACTAGTAACTTTCAGAAAGATTGAACGTATTTATCGAAAATAGTGTTGCCATTCTGTATCCAATATTTTATTTTCCACATTTTTGGAATCGTTGACTGCGAATCTGAAATTCGCAATCAACGACTCTAAAAACTTCCAAATAGTAACTTTCAGGAAGATCCAATTTATTTTTCTAAAAAAAGTGTTGCCATTGACGATCTGATGTTGACGCGCCCATGCCCCTGGAGGGGTCAAGGCAATTAACATTCTGGATTCGCTATTTTGTTTTTTACAATTTTGATTTCAGATTCGTTATTAGCGACCCGAAAAACCCCCGGTACAGTAACTTTAAACAATATTGAATTTATTTATAGAAAACAGTGTTGCCATTCTAGATCCCGTTTTGTTTCATACACTTTTGACGTCAATCACAATCAGCGACCCCTAAAACCCCCGAGTACATATTTTCAACTTAATATCCTTGTTTTCTACTTTTGGGCAGCTTTTTTGGATTTTTGGCCACTGTGCGACGGGGATTGGATCCCTGGACTGTATGTTTATGAGCCCGGATACGCTCCCGATGCACCTATGCAGCTTCTGACGGAAGTAATTCCATGTGCACGCTATATTGCGGTGCACGGAATACATACATCAAGCTGAGAATCCACATGCACATGTACGCACACTAATGTTGTTTACCCATTCCACAGATTCCACGGTTTTACCGCGTACCGCGCGATAAGATGTTTACACATCAAAAAGTATATTGCCAATCGGCTAGTCGGACTCTACATCGAACCTCGAAAAATTGACGCTTTGACCCATATAAAATGAAATAACTACTGCAAGTTTCGATGATGATGATCGCAATGGGCCGACCGGTAGCGCAGTGTGTTGAGGCATCAGTCTCATGTTTGACTACCGGCGTTTCGGGTTCGAGTCCCGTCCACGACGACGTTCGTGGCCATGGATGTGCAGGAGGTGCATGCTGCCAACTGCATTATCCGAAACCAGTTTATGCCAACGAAACGTCAACTGGGCCACATGGAACAGTTGACGCGCAATGCCCCACAAGTGAGTATTAATAACTTACTTTTATATCTTGGAACATTCTCGCTAGCTTATTCACATAATCCGCAGGCATGCCAACTTCTCGTAACCATTCAACCATATCCTCTTCCTTCTCACTATCCGCACTTGAATCTAAAATTAACCTGAAACAGGAAAGAGGACTTTCTCATCAACCGAACGAAACTGCTGAACTCTAAACCCACCTTCTGGTTAAATGAACTTTATGGTAACGCATGAAAACATCTTTATTGCTTACGTACTTTAAAACGAGTAGAACGTCTTTGAGTCGCGACTCAATCTGTTCGCTTGTCAAGCGCTTGCTGAGGGGTGTGCGCCGCAAGAGCATATCACAGTAGTTGGCCAAGAGTTCGGGACACTTACTTTCCGGCGTTGTGACTTTTGTTCCGCGGGCGGTGATTGCCGTGGGCAGTTCGAGCTGTGTCGGGATAAAAATGGAATGTGTGATGTGCATTCAACGAACAACGACTGCTTACCTTAAACACTGTAGTATCATTTACAACCGTCTTAAACGCCTTGTCTCTGGCCGTCAAAAACCGGGGATCGTCACTGAACGCGTCCTTTACTAGCGTGCTGAAGCGGCGGAAGAGCTCGAGTAGACGCTCCACGTACTTCTCCGAGTCCTGAGTTATAACGTCGGCGGCCGACAACATGTCTGCCAGGCCGGCGGAAACAATGTGGCTCTCCAAGTCCCTGAGCATAGGATCGACGCCTGTTTGCACCCGATCGAGCAGCCGGAACATCAGATTGAGACGTTCCGTTTCGCCAGCCTTTATGAGTGGCGCACACTCGGCGAGCAGCGTTGTCAGGTGATCGCCGATCAGCACGTTCACACAGCACTGCGCCAACGGATGAAAACTGCTCGGTTCCAAATAGCGTTGAGCGCGTGCCTCCTCCTCGCGCAATTTCGTGTCGGCGTATCGCATGAACACTTGCACGCCGTTCATCTGTTGCTGTTCATTGGCCTTGAGGCGATAGAATGCGGCCGTGGCGTTCAAGTACGCTGCCTCGAAATTCTCGCGATAGATCTCCAGCTTGTCCTCGACATTTGAACACAAATTCACGTAGCTCTCGCGCACTCCAATGACCAGTTGCGAGTCGAAGGCGTCGCCGTTCCGCTCGGCATGGACAATCTTCATGGCGGCATCCTGCAGCCGATCCTTGATCTCCTTGAAAATGTGCTGATTCCACGAGTCGAGCATAAGTTTCCGCACAATGCTCTCCTCGTTCACGGGCTTCTTTTGCGGATTCGACGACGACGTGTGGTTCGATGACGCACTCTTGCCCTGCATCGAGATCTCCAGCTGCCGGAAAGGCAACGGCAGGTAATTGCTCTGCGTGAAGAACTTGCGCCATTCAATGATGTAGGTCTTGAGCAGTGCCTGATCCTCGCGCTGCACCAGCACTCGCTTCTGGGCCTGCACAATGAAATCAACAATATCGTCGCGCAAGCAATCGTAGATTTTCGCCGAGCCCTTCTCGTCCCACAGACACACCAAATGGACGCTGTAGAACAAGTCCTGCCACTCTTGCTGGGTCACCGTTTCCTGTTTGAGTAGTTTCAAGACGATGGGGCGCTTTTGCGGCCACACGTCCTCGAAGGAGCGCTGCTCTTTGCCCTGAGCACGGAGGAAGAGATAAGGATTATAAGTAGTCCATTAGCCAGCCGGGAATTGATCGGGGGACGAATGTAAACATTCATTTCGCGAATTATACGTACCTTCAACATTTTCCGTGGACGTTGTGCGGGTGGCAGGCACTATCGCATTGGTGGCGGAATTGTTATGGAACGAGCGGGGCAGAGGAAAAGCAACACACACGGCAAATGAGAAATATGCGTTAAAGCAATTAGGCGAGCACTGCCAAAGTTTGACAGCTCCAACACCAAATATGCCGAGTTTGAGGTTAAAAGACTTTTGACAATACTGGAGGCGGATTCTGTAGGGAGTAGCGAAAGGGATACTGTTCCGTATAACAGTTTTGTAGGGTTGCTAATTTTTGCCTTGACCCCTCCAGGTGCATAGGCGCGCCAACATTTCTTGCATTTCTATGCCTGTTTCGACGTTTCGATAGTATATCTACTTTTCGGACGTGCGGTTGCTAGCATGTACCATCTATCCGCGTCGTCTTTATACTGACAAGCTCGGAGTGTGCAGTGGGAGTTCTATTAGTATCCACAGGTAGTTTTTGTTCGTGCCGAGAATCGAACCACCATTCTCTAGATAGTAGAGCGGTGACCGAACGAACCCGGTCGCCGAGCATGTCACGAGGTTTTTCTTCTCCTTTGAACACACGAATCATAAGCCCTGAAATAAGTTCATAATACCCTGAGCTGCACAGGTAATGTAATCCTACAAGGATTATTTAAGTGCGTCCACGGACTATCGAACTCCAGCTCGAACAACATCTCTCGAATACGTGTTTGTTTCGCATTAGCTCCGTGTGAATAACTTCATACAATATACGCACTGTTTATTTCGATAAAAGCTTCTGTCAAAGAACGTGTCTCGTATAAGTCGTGTGAAAGCAGCCTGTGACCACCACCAATCCCCGTCACTTCCAAAGAATCTTCAGAAAAAAACTCGTATTTCCAGCATTGTGTACTGAAATTGGCGTGGTTCCCTGGTGATTGCGAAGGGTGGGCTAGGTAGGGTGACAGCCTAACGGCTCTGTATAGACCGCTGGGGTCCATAGCGATACCACATACGTCAAGTGCTCATCCCCTGTCGTTGCTAGCCCTTACCAGAAGATCGTTGTTGAGCTGGATGGAACCTGACACATTGGCGAGGCTCAAGAGGCTTCCCTACCTGCGTGCTGCGACTTTTTCAAGGTCTTTGAAGAAGTAAGCTCCTAGGTACTTTAATCTTCTTCTAGCGAGTGCAGGACATTCGCATAGACGGTGCATTATGGCTGCTACAGACAATGGCCCATCGCTGTCAGTCGCTATCATGAATCTGGGCAGATAACAGTTTGTGGCGATTATGGTTGTCAGCAAATTGCTCACAATGGCTTTTAAGGCCATTTTCTGTCATCCACCATCGCGACTAACCGCTATATGCATAGTTATACGATGACAATGGCTTTCAATAGCCGGGGATGGGCCATATCTGTAGCAGGCATTAGAGTTTCTTTCGTGTGTGGTATCTGGCAATTCCTGTAGCCATCGCTGATTATTAGCTTTAGTCTATACGCGTGCTCCCCTACCAGGCAGTGACCCGTTAGTATGCCCACTAATAGCGCACACTGGCTTCTATAGGTAGTCTTTTGGTTTTCCTTTTGTCATAAAAACTCCAGAATATTTTCGCTACTCTGGAGTCGATTGTGTTAAACCAGTTAGCGTTGGCTTTTTCGTGCATTCTGTCCTCTAGCATCTTCTTGCATGTTTGTATTGGCGTCGGCAGCTCTTGGGCTGTCCCTCGTTCAAGGCTAGCCCCATGTTTGGCTAGTCTTTCCGCTATTTCGTTACTTATAACTCCGCTGTGGCCCAGAACCCACTAGAGTTCCACGGTCCTAGCTGATCCCAGTGTTTGTAGAGCTGTTAGGCAGTTATGCACTGTCTTCGACTTGATAGTAACGAACTGTAGCACCTTTAGTGCAACGTGACTGTCCGAGTATATGACGATTCTACCCTTTTCTGGGATGATATCATCACCTCAGCTGCCTTTTGGATCGCAAACACCTCTGCCTGGAAAATGCTACATTCATTCGGCAGTCTGTAGGATAGGTTATATATGGACCATATTCTGATCTGGTTGTGCTGCTCCCACCGGCAGATCAAAGCAGCACCTGATGAGTAGTGATCTGTTGATGGTACGAAACCAGAGGCCAAGGGTCCCATTACACCCGGACCCAGGTGCGACCGCGTGGGCGTCTGATCCGTCCGCCAACCATTCCATCCTTATCAATTCATTTTTTTATCATTTCCTGTTTGTGTTGTTTTCCCCAGGCCTATGAATTTTTGTTAATACGTAAAGGACAGGGGCAATGAGCGGCAAAAACCCCGCCCACATCTCCCGAACTGAGCTCTAGCAAGCATAGGCCGCTGCTTAGCTTGTTGAAGGGCCTTTTTCTTCGCCAGATGGCACAGCCCGACCTTCACGTTCATTATGCTAGCTTAAGGTCGACACACATAGCAAGCATTTTGGTTGTGACCATGCAGCGAACCACGTCAAACTCAACAGAAAAAAAAATCCCTTCATTTCCACGGTTCTATGATATTTGATGGTTCCATGGAAGTTCGGTCGTGGTTCTGCACGATCATGTGTGGTGACCTTTAGGTTCCGTCCACACGGGTTTCTTTGGATGCCCACCAAACCTTCCATTACAATCTCTAGCATAAAACGTGCCATACACACACCGATCGATCGGCCGATCTGTTGTCCGATATCGTTATCGGCCGATGGATCGGCCTGTATATGCGCTTATCGTTAACGATTTTTTTTTATAGTTCCATATAATTTTGATCAGCAGATATTTTGTGGCGATCCATCGGCCGATCGGTCGGGCGACGGATCGCATAATGTATGGCGGCTATAAGCATAAATAAAAATAGCAAAAAAATTTACATACTTGTCTTTTTAAATTACACATGGGGGATTAACGCTCCCTGTCATAAACGTCGTATTCGTCGTAAGCTTCTATCATCTCCATCTCCATAGTAAAACGACAGAAGTTTACAACTTTACGACAAATACAACGTTTACGACGTGAGCATGAATCCCCCTCATGTATGTATAACAAAATGTTTCGCGTATAAAACTTTTCTACACACCACCTGGCAGTGCCCCGCCACTCCGTCCGCCATGTTATAAAACTCGCTTGGGTTGCGGTATTCCCGTGTTCAGCCGTCATCCATTGTAGCGGAGTCGTGAGAAGTGTCCTGTCGTTGTCGTGCCGTTCTTCGTCCTATATTTTGACTTAAAAATCATTGTTTACGACCGTAGCTTGACGTGAATATCCCGAAAAGGAGCTAATTGCACGTCTCGCTAGCGCTGGGGGGCGATTAGACGGCTGTGCGTACTGTATTTGAGCGAATCGGGCGGCGTGAAAAGTTCGGTGGAAAAGTCAAAGTCGCGAGTGCCGAACGAGGCCTCATCAAATGTTCCAGGCAGGTATCTCCTGTTGGCTTGTCTCTTGTGTGCAGTGTGTTCGTTTTGGTTCGCCGTTCAGCGTATTGACACATCGCGGGTCGCATTTTGTCACCTATCTGCCTGCTGCTGGCTTGTTTTTGTTGGTGTGGACGGTGGTACAGTGCACGTCTTTTTTTCCACTTTTGTTTTTATTTTTTTCTGCAGTTCACGTTGCGTGGTGTGTACGGAAAATGGACGAGCGATTACGTTTTGTTTGGGTTCAGTGGGAGGAATTTTGGGCACGTGAAAATTGAAAATGAGTGGTGAGAAGTGCTGCACTACTCAGTGAATGCGGGTGTGTGGTGGTGCATGTTAATTGTCTAGCGGAGGGGCAACTTGGTGTCAGGAAGAAGTGTCAATCAACTCACCTGTTTGATAACGGGATGCCTTGTATGCGGAAGAGACGGTAGCTGGTGGCTAAGGACATTTGCTTCGGTTGACATGAGTGTCGTCTGTCGTCAGAAAGCAGCGAGAAAAGATTCTTGGAAAGAGGTGGAGTTTTGCAGGTAGGATGTGGGGCTGGTGCATTTTGGGGATACATGCCCATGAGTCATCCGAACAACCTTGACCCACTCTCTGCATTTTAAAGTGTCAACGGCTGATGGAATGGTTGTGTTAGATAATTTGCAGATTATGTTGCATCTGCTCAGGTTGATTTGCATTTTATTTTTTTTTGGCCGATGAAACTTAAAATTAACAGTAGTGAAAAGGGTAATTGTCCAGTTTTTGGAGCATTCCTGTTTCGCGAATATAAGGAGAATCCTCTCTATTGCATTTAGGGCTAATTTTTAAAATTCGTTAATTGCGGGATTTCCGCTTTAGGTAGTTCATTTCCACGTTAGGTAGTAAGAACCTAGAGCCCATGCGGGGTGATTGGAACATTCCTGTTTCTTAAAAATTAGGAGGATTCTCTCTATTTGATTAGAGAGAACTTTCACAAAACCCCAGAAATTTCCGCTTTAGGACCTACAAATCCCCGGCCTTGAGGAATTCCGGATCGTGTATGGTCGTTTCAGGCGGCCGGAAGGAAAATCGTTCCCGCCAGGACTCCACACGTTCCGGAATTTTTCTCAGGAAAAACTAATCAGGCCTGGCCTTGAGGAATTCCGGATCGTCAATGGCATGTGTAATTGGAAATCGATCTTATCATCATAGAATAAAAGTATATATCTATTGGATTGAATTTTACATTCCATAGCCAAGCTTCAGATACATTCGTCTATTGAAATAAACTCAAGTGAAAATCCATTCTACTCATGCGGCCGGACAGTTCGCCTTGAGGCGGCCTGTCCGGAATTCCTCAAGCAATTCCATCCGGCGGCCTCAAGTCGGCCTGTCCGACCGCGTGACTAGAATGAATTTTCACTGGAGTTTTTTTTTCAATAGACAAATGTATACAACTTTGCTTCGGCCGTTTTCCGGCACAGCGGCCTGTCAGAAAACGGCGGAAGCAAAGTTGTACACCTAATATCTGAAACACGCGGCCGGACAGGCCACCTTGCGGCGGCCGGATGGAATTGCTTGAGGAATTCCGGACAGGCCGCCTTGAGGCCACCGCATGGATAATTGGGAATCGATCTTATCGCAATAGAATGAAAGTATCTCTCTCTCTCAATTGCCCTAACCCCTTGTGGGGCATAGCGCGTCAACTGTTCCATGTTGCCCAGTTGACGTTTCTCGGCATAAACTGGTTTCGGAGAATGCAGTTGCCACCATGCACCTCCTGCACATCCATGGCCACGATCGCCGTCGTGGACGGGATTCGAACCCGAAACGCCCGGTAGTCAAACATGAGACTGATGCCTCAACACACTGCGCTACCGGTCGTCCCAAATTTTACGGCATTTCACTTTTCATAGCCGAGCTTCAGATACATTCGACTATTGAAATAAACTGCAGTGAAAACTCATTCTACTCACGCGGCTGGAAAGTTCGCCTTGAGGCAGCCTGTCCGGAATCCCTCAAGGAATTCCATCCGGCCGCCTCAAAGGTCTGTCCGGCGGCCTGTCCGGTCGCCTCAAGGCGGTCTGAAGCAGCCATACACGATCCGGAATTCCTCAAGGCCGGGCCTGATCAATTTTTCCGGAAGGAATTCCGGATGGTGTATGGTGTATTCTATATTCAGGCAAACCGGAAGACCGGTCCTCATCAGTTTTTCCGGACAGAAATTCCGGATGGTGTATGTTGGGCTTAAAGCGGAAATTTCTCGAGTTTCGTGTAAGTTCTCTCTAATCGAATAGAGAGAATTCTCATAATTTTTTCTTTGGATAGGATAAGGATAGGTTGATAAGGTAAACATTCCAGTTATTCGATGTGGCGTAGTGATGTGTAGCACAGTAACGAGTCGTTCATTTTGAACTCTCTCTTAGGCATGCGATCATCGTCCATTCTTTGTACATGCTCTGCCCATTGAAGTCGTTGTAGTTTGACTATTTTCGAGACTTGCAGCTCATCTTACAGTTCAAACAACTCACGATTGTACCAAATGCGCCATCCATCTCGATCGCAAACGGCCCTGAAAATTCGCCGTAGAACCTTACGTTCAAATGTGTCTAGCCTGTTTTCAGAGGCTTGAGTTAGGGTCCATGCTTCGCAGCCATAGCATAGCACTGGTCGTATAATCGTTTTGTACACGCGGAGCTTCGTGTTTCTGTGCACATGCTTCGATTTCATTATGGGGAGAACCGAGAAAAAAGTCTTATTAGCTAACTGTATCCGTCGCTTGATTTCGTCGGTTTCGTTGGCGTTCCTTGACAAGTTGCAACCCAGGTATATGAAGTCGTTCACGAACTCGATGTTGGGTCCCCCACATTGATGCTCGGTTGTGCAGGTGTCCTTGTCGTCGATTGCATCATTATTTTAGTTTTACCCTCGTTGATACGTAGTCCAACTTCTTTTGCAGCGGTATCGAGCGTATGCATGGTCGTCGTTGTTGATCCGTCCAATCCGAGTCTTTTGTTCCAGGTTTCTTGACATAGAGTGGTTTTTACAAGGACGAGTTGTCAGCATATCGCTTAACCCCATTCAGGGGATGGCCTCGGAAGATAGCTGCTTCAGATGGTTTAATAAACGTGCTTCATGTCGGCGTATATATATCATATATATTTCAGTCCAGTTCTGCATAGCAAGTGGAGCTAAAATTGGTACCAAAACTAGCTAGTGCGACATGTTTATGTCGTCGTGAGTGAGCTCGAATTAGTTAATCCTCGAAGATGCTTCCGCGGCATAAACAAGGCCAATAACAAATCGAACTCAAGATAAACAACAATGGCCTTGTTTATGCCGCGGAACTATCTTCGAAGATTAACTAATTCGAGCTAACTCACGACGACATAAACATGTCGCACTAGCTAGTTTTGGTACGAATTTTAGCTCCACTTGCGATGCAGAACTGGACTGAAAAATTGGGACTAGGTGGTGTTGCTGTCTTTGCTAATAATGTTGTTGAAAATTATATTTTATTTGTTATATAAATACCTCATCCTTTCCTGAAACTCTGTATTCATTTCATCCTTTGATTGTAGTGGTAGAAACGCGTTTTTATTAGGAGGCTACTGCCTCCTGACATTTTCTTAACCAATGTCACCGAAGTCACAAACCAACAGCTGACATCTTTCATGTTTAGTACATCTTCGTATGGTCGGTATAAACACACCACGAACAAGTACTAGCACTAAAACGATTTAGTTAAATCGCCTTTTAGTTCCACGGTATAAATAGGGCCATTGTTTATCATAAGTTCAATTGTGTAGGGCTGCGTGAATAATTTCAAAGTATCGATTCATAAGTTATTATCGATACTTTGCAATTTCGTTATGACATGGTACATAACACTCGAGTTTCGTGAAAGTTTTCTCTAATCGAATGGGGAGAATCCAAATATTTTTTTCTTTGAAAGGACAGGTTGATAAGGTAAACAATCTATGTAGTTGTTTGATGTGGCGAGAGAATGTTGTTGTGGTTGTAGCAATGGTCAGAAGTTCGTTGTGTGAGTGTAGAAAAAAGTGTGAAAGTAGCTGCCTCTACGGGGTTCTCTCACAGCGATCTGGGGGTCAGGTGTGTGGGTGCAGCTGGGCATTTGAAAATGTGGTCCACATCGTGAGGTGTACCATTGCAGGCGGGCATGTGTTCGTGACATCCCGATCAATGCGAGATAGGTAGGAGTTAAGACGCGAACACCAACCCGACCGAAGTTGGGCAAGTGTCGTCCTCGCTGCTCTCGGAAGCGTTCTCTGATCATGAGAAATGGCTGGTGGTTGTGTCGAGAGAACTTTATTTGGACCTAGTCCCGCGATTGATGCTTGTACCTCCTCGTGGTGGATTGCTGCGATGGCTGTTCTGTATGCGTTGTTGTCAAAGGGGACCCTTTTGTATCTCTGGACGTCTCTTTCGAGGTCCCTCAAATCACGCCTGACATGCCTTGGTGGCGGTGTCTTGTCCATGAGGTCGGAGTTGGGGTGCTCCCTACGGTAACAACCCACCAGGTATTGTTTCGCAAGAAGTTTGTTGTGGTCCCTTAGAGGCATCGCCCTCGTTTCCTGATGTAGATGGTCCTGGGATGACATCAGGAGACAGCCAGTTACAGTACGAAGGGCGGCGTTTTGGCAGCCTGGATGTTATTCTGTGACTACACTGGAGCCGCATAGTTGGCTACAGACCTTCCGACTGCTTTGTATGTGACCAAGAGGGTCTATTTATCCTTGCCCCAGGTGCTACCGGCCAAGGCTTTAAGGATTTTATTCCTTCCGCGCATCCTCTTTACACACTGTTGAGCATGGGAGGATGACGTGGCCATACTGTCCAGGGTTACTCCTAGAATTTTAGGATGGTTCACGGTCGGAATGAGTTGGTTGCCAATTGAGATCCCAAGTTGCATCTTGACTTCCTTCGTCCAGGTGGTGAATAAGGTTGCTGAGGATTTGGGCGCGGATACGATTAAATTTTTGCCCGTGAAGAAGGATGTTAAGCTCTTCCAGGTAAGCATTTAATCGCACGCACATTTCCGTGATGTCGTCGCTCCCTGTTGCCAGGATGGAACAGTCGTCTGCATAGGAGATAATTTCGATATCTTCAGGTGGGGTTGGAATTCCAGATAGGTAAAGGTTGAACAAGCAGGGAGACAAAACTCCTCCTTGTGACACACCTTGTTTGATCTTCCTTAGCTTCGATTTCTTGCTCGTGAATTCGGTGTAGGACTGCCTGCGCGCGAGATGCGAGATAGTTGGCAATCTTGGAAGAGATGTATTGTAAAGGTCGAACAGAAGTGCTGAGTGGCTGACTGTGTCGAAGGCTTTCGACAGGTCTAGTGCCACCAGAATTGTTCTGTGACATGGACGAGGTCGGTTGAGGTCATTGTGGATGCGAGTTGTAATGGCACCCAGGGCCGTCGTCGTACTATGCATCCTTCTGAAGTCGTGCTGGTGGTTTGCAATCTTGATGCGGGCCGCAAGAACAGGGTGGATCAGTGCTTCGAGCGTTTTGGAAACTGGTGATAGAAGTGTGATGGGACGATAGGACTCGTCGAGTGTCGCTTTTTTCCCAGGTTTCAGGATTGGGATTATTCTCCCTTTCTTCCAGAGTTCCGGAACGATCAGTTATGTGATGGATAGATTGAATGTGGCCGTGAGGTGTTCGACAGCTGGTGCGTCGAGCTGTTTAAGTATTGTCATTGAGATTCCATCAGGTCCCAAGGCTTTCGAGTTGTTCGCTTTCCTGATTGCTGCAGCCACTTCGTCCGTGGTGAAGACAGGTATGTTGTCTGTAGTTCGGTTATGAATCCTCCTTCGGATTATGCGCTTTTGTCTGTCTGGTGGAGGATTTTCAATAAACTGCCTATTGAAGTGACTTGCACAGTGGGCAGGGTTGGAGATGGAGTTTTCTCCGAACTGTATGGCGACATTTCCTTTCTGTTTCGGTGGATTAGAGAGGGCATGGATTGTCGACCATAGTTTGGTAATACCTGTGGTTAGGTTGCATTCATTCAGATGCGAACTCCATTTTGACCTCTTATGTTCGGCCACTTGTCTTTGAATTTCACAGTTCAGTTCGCGAATTCTGGGATCGTCTGGGTTAGTGCTCCTGATGTTGTCTCTCTCGTCTGCCAATCTGGCGGCTGTGGTAGGAAAGTTTGGCCGAATTTTCGGAATGTGTCCTGCAGGAATAAATTGCGCAGCCGCTTTGTTGAGGACTTTCCTGATATTGGACTCGGCCTTACGTACGTCGGGTGGAGTTGGCAGGGCGAGGAATTTAGCACTAGTATATTGGGTGAAGCTATTCCAGTCAGCCTTGTTATGGTTGACAAAGGTGCGGTGTTCGACAGATATGACATCTCTCGGTTTGTCAAGCCTTATCACGATTGGTAGGTGGTCCGATGATAGTGTTAGGACCGGCTTCCATTGTTTATTGTTTATGAGGCTAACACTGGCAATCGTGATGTCTGGAGAGCTAGAACATGTACCGGCAATACGGGTGGCCGTATCATCGTTCAGTGTACAGAAGTCTGAGGCATCAAGTTGTTCAGCTATGGCGATACCTCTGGCGTCATTGTTAAGATGTGAGTGCCAGAGTTCATGGTGAGCGTTAAAGTCAGCAAGCAGGAGACGGTGTTGACCAGTGAGGAAAGTGTTGATATCTACATGGTAACCTGTGGGACAACAGGATACCGGTGGAATATATATTGTAAATTTCAATATCAACATTGCCTGATTTTATGGCGATGGCTTGCACTTCCATGGTAATGTCGTTGTTAGTGACATCTATTTCCCGGTATTGTACGGAGTGGTGAATGATGAAGGCAAGTCCTCCTCCAGCGTTGGTCAGCCTATCTTTCCTTATGATGCTGTAATTTCCATGAGCATTAAGGGACGAATTGGGATGTAGTTTCGTCTCTTGGATGGCTCCAATGCGGTGTCTGTCCATGAATGAAGCGAGTTCGGCAATTTTATCGGTGGTGCAGGCGTAAGGTTGTTTTGTTGGGGAATCCTACTGGGTCCATTTGGGTCTATTCGCAGGAGTCGTTGGGGTTGACTGAAAGCTCATGTGGGTGCTTACTGGTGTAGGGGGTGAGGCGTGTTTGATGAGCTCGCTGCTTGTTGACCTTGGTTTCTACACTGACTGGCAGTAAACGAAGGACTCCAGTGCCTGTGATGGTTTAGACCGGAGCAGTTTTTTAGGTGGCGCCACTCGTCGCAACAGTTGCATCTCACTGACGTTGCATTGGGATGCAGCTCTCTATTGCATACGCAGCAGATCCAAGGACCTAAGTTGTTTTCAATGCCGGCGCGGAGAAGTAGTATTGAGAGCAATTGTGCCGAGATGTGTTGCTCCCAATAAACACAAAAAATAGATACTGCAAACACACGTCCTTCTTGCATTGAAGGGGTTTGGCAGCTCTTGGCCGTTGTAGAAACGGGTCGCTCCGGTGCGTAAAACCGGCTGCCGCAGGGACGGGAAACCCCATCGAGGCAGTTGTTTTTCTCCACCTGAACATGGGGGTATAAGTGGTGGGTGAACCACAACTTGCCAGGGTCCAATTAAGCAAAATTGACGTAGAGAAGATGTTGCTCTTAACAGTCCTCAGCGAAATACAAACAGATTCCGCATGAGAGCTTTCTAGGACAGCCGCCCTCCTGGCCAGCTCGTCGGCTTTTTCGTTTCCTTCAATGTCTCTATGACTAGGCACCCAGAGCAGGGTGATATTGAGCCGTCTGCCAAGACGAGTTAACTCTTCCCACATCGCTCGACCAGTTTGGAGGAAGTACTCACCGAGTTTAGTGCCTTGATAGCGACCTGGTTGTCTGAGCAAATGGCGATGTTCTGGTTATCTGGTATATCTCTGAGAGTGAGGCACGCCTTCATAATTGCGAGAGTTTCCGCCTGGAAAATGCTGGCATAGTCCGGGAGGCGATAACTCTCCGAGGTATTCAGTGCTTCAGAAAAGCCGTATGTCTTGGCAGTCCAGGCTCCATCTGGACATAGAGGATATCAACATGGATAGTCAGAATTTTTGACACACACATTTTTATCAGAGCTCGAAGCGCCGCTGCAACAACAACAACATGCTATACTAAGAGGATAGGATAGGTTATGTACAAAATGTGAAAGGAGTATGTCTGATATCCTGAATCCCGACTAATCCGAGTTAAACTCTGCGAATATCGTGTGTTGTTACATGTGTGATGTAGTGTTGATAGTTTCAGTTTGATCGTGTGATGTCTGATTGATGTTTCTTATTGAGTTCTTTTTCGTATATTTATTACATTCCTCTCTTTCATTTAGATTCATTCGGAGAATTCTGTCGTATCGAAACTCTCATCGATATAATGAATACTCAAATTCATCCAAATGATCAGTCGGCTTTATTCATACGAGACAAAGGGTAAGTAGATCGTCGCATTCCAGTCGGATTCAAGTAATGTGTTGTTTTTTTATCAAACAATCCTTCAACCCTCACAGGGCATGGGAAAATGCAATAGGCGCCTACAGTGGTCCCGATCCACTAGAACTATGGTATAACTACGTAAGTTGGTATGACTACAATAGTCAAGTTGATCCTGAAAATAAATTTCGCGAAGCTCTCGAAAAGTGCTTAACACTGTTTGAGCATAATGAAATGTACAAACAGGATGTTCGTATGATCAAGTTATGGGTGAAATATGTGCGTTAGCAAATGAAGTTGTTAATTTAATAGGCGCCAATAATTAAATCCGTTCTCTTACAGCTCGATCTGCAAGCCAATCCTCTGAACTTATATCAAATACTGTATCAAAGAGGAGTTGGTACACGATGTTCCGCTTTCTACATAGGGTGGGCGCACTATTACGATTCGGCAAATGCTTTCAAACAAGCCGAGTCGGTGTATAATTTGGGTTTTCAGGTATTTTTTTAAAATAGTTTACGCGACTTTAGGCGGGCTCAGCAACACTTTATTTTCCTTGCAGGCCAAGGCCGAACCTTACGATGAACTGCAAGAGGCCCACACGAAATTTCGCTTGTCATTGTCACAACGAATGCTCTACACGGACAACTCTTCAAAGAAACGCACTGCAAATCATCTGATCGAACAACGGCAACAAATTACCAACTTAAATCCTCCCAAGAAAATAAGAATTGACGAAGCGGAGACGGCGACAGGCTCTTCTTCAACAGATGAACATCAAAGTCAGCAACAAATTCAACAGACTCCGCAGCCAACGCAGCCGAGTAGCCAAGTACATGTGGCTCAGCCTCAGAATGGTTACAGCCAACCGCAACAAACTCATCAAACCTACACCCAACCGCATCAAAATGATCAAAATTATAATGCAGTGCAAGAAGTTCAACACGATTATGTTCAGCATCAGCAGGTTTATGCACAGTCGCAATCGGCACCGATTAACCACCAGCAGCAGAGTCAAAGTCAATCTGTTGCAATACAACAAGTTCATGCACAACAAGAAAACCATACCCAAGTACCACAAGGCCAGGCTACGGTCCACCATCAAAGTCCAACCCCGGCAGCGCAACATGCTCAACCTCATCCTAACTCAAATCACAGTTCTGGCCAGCAAGTTCAAATCCGCCAACAGCCTGCCGTACAATCGCAGCCGTCGAGCAGCACTTCATACACACACGTCGAATCGGAGCAATGCAATCTGAAGAACAGCGCGTATGTAATTTCGTCATCCCTAAACTACATATACAACGACACACAGGACGAGACACATCAGCAAATGATCGACTATCCGCTGGAAAATGTCAAACTGCCGCCCAATTTCGTTCGTTTCTGCAAAAACAACCATGACAGTTGGAAGCCGCCGCTCTTTCTCGAGGAACCTAACGAACCTAATCGTAAATGTGCTTATCGGAAAGAATTAGTCTACCCTGACAACGATGTGGAATACAGTCCGGAAGAGATACGCTCGAGAAAATGGGCCAAAAAGTTGCAAGAACTACGCTATCAAAAGATGCAAGAGCAACAGACTCAGTATCAACACCAAACCGCAGCCGCTACGCAATCGTACCACTCAAACAAAACCAGCAAGGCTCAACAGCAACCCTATGACCAGAGTCATCCATATGATCAACGGACGTCGAATAATAATTCGATTTATGGAGGCGATCTGGAGGAGCAAATTGAAGCCTCGACAATCCGTTTCAGCAGCGACACAGGAAGCGGAACCAAGAACAAAACAATCACGATCAAATTCAAGAGAGACAAATCCACACCAAATTCGAATAGTTTCAGTAGTTCAATCAGTTATGGCGACCATCATGGCTCGAATTCTCAACCGCCGCCACAGCAGTCTACGTACACGCCGAATCATGAGAGAAATCATTATCAATATCAGCAGGATAACGGACAATATCACAGTAACGGCGAGGTTTACTACACTGATTCGAGAGAATACAATAAGTCTGAGTACAATACTTATCACCAACCACAGTCGTCCGTGACGACACCTGTGCAGAAAGTAAAGAAACCGAAGAAAGTTAAAATTGTAAATAAGTATGATGGGCTGGGAAGAAGGTATAGCACAGGCGGTTCGGATCAAACACCGTCGAGGAAGAGTTCATCGAATGGGGCAGCGAAGAACCAGTATGACGATGCCAACTTGCTACTCTCTATAGCAAATATGCACTCAAGCGATGTCCCGTCATCGGACAGTGCGAATACATCGACAGCAACAAATGACACATTGACCTACAACGATGACTCTTTGTCCAATGCGGACTTCAATTCGGCCTATAGTGAAAGTCCGTATCCGAATCGATCGAATTGCTCGACACCAGTGAGGAAATTGTCGCAGTCGTATTCGTCGAAAACGTCAACGCCCCTGTGTCGCAGTCTCAAACGACATACATCCAATTTGTCGGTGCAAAACGATGACTCAATGTGCTTTTACGAGCAGAATAGCTTCTTTGCAACGGAAAACAACGATGACTTGCGACAGAAACGTCTGGAGAAGGCTCTTGTCACGATCGAAACTCATTTGGCCAAAGAGGCTATCGATCCCTTCAACTCGGAGTTGTGCAAAGCGTTCCTCACGAAAATTGACTTTCCCGTGCGCGGTGGTAACGAAGCCTACAAGCTGGTGAATACACCAATTCCGAAATTGGCCAATGTGAAGATTACCAATTTGGCGGACGAAGCGTATAGCATTGAAAAGGAAGTGGGTCGCGGGTCGTACGGATCTGTTTACAAAGCTTCAAATATGAGTACGGGGCAGGTGGTGGCACTGAAATTTCAGAAACCTCCCAATCTCTGGGAAATCTATATTTGTACGGAAGTGCGAAAGCGTATTAAAAACTATGATATCGTAAGTACCATGTTTTGGAAGTATGCACTCGTCAAGGCGAACGAGACTAATGTACAATTTTGTTTTGTCTACAGCTCACGGGATTTATGGATTTATCTTCAGCTATTATTGCACCAAATGCTAGTATTCTTGTAACGGAGTTCTCTCCATATGGTTCCTTGTTAGATATTAATAATAAAATTAGGCAAGCTACAAAGAAGGTAAGGGGATTTCGCTTGTGGGTATTGTGGAATTTGTGTTAAGCTAATTCCCGTTTTGCAGGTGATGCATGAAAGTCTTGTGATGCATTTCAGCAGTCAAATACTGAATGTTATCAGTCATCTACATTCCTGTAAGATCGTTCATGCCGACATCAAACCCGACAACTTTTTATTAATGCGAGTGTAAGTATCCCGGAGAAGATGTGAGCGATTTGAAAGACGAAATATTTTGATGGTGTTTTTCTTTTAATCCTTTTACAGCCCCAATTCAGACTCACATGTTCCTTCACTGAGGCTAATCGATTTTGGATGTGCTATTGATATGACGCTATTTCCTGAAAATACAGAGTTTAAGAAGGTATGTTAGGTTTGTTTTGTTATATAACGGGTAGATGGGTTGGGTTGTAACTACAAAAATGAAATTCGATCTAGTTTTTCTGAACTCGAGGTCTATGTGACACTCAACTGGAAATACTGTGTGAATATTAGTGTTTTGCAAACTATTCCGACGTGACATCTGTTTCTGTTTACGGTCATAATAGTACATATTTCAACCCAGGGACGTCCTGATCCATTGTCTTGGAGAGTAGCCATATTCCAGAAACAAATCTTTGCAATTAAACGATATCCAAAAGTCATAACCGAGTATAAATTTTAATATTAGTTGATGTGTTGAATATGTATTTTGAAAAAATTAGCATGCTGAAAAAAAGTCGATCGAGGCAGAATTCGAACCAAAGGTGATTGGTAGAGCTGCTCCCGACCCATTGATCTACACCAATCGTTCTGTTTTGGGGAGAAATTGCAAGAAACTGACCAAGCATTCGCCTCATCACTGCCAGTCATTTGATACCCATCTTGGCTAAATATCACTTCATTGCGGAGAATGTCTTTTCGTCCTCACCAAAGGATTTAAAATACCATCAGCAGTAGTCTAGTGCATTCGCCTCATGATAGTAAGCCATCAACATCTAGCCAACATCACCTAGCCATCATTATTTAACAATCATTATACAAACGATCACGCACAATGATCATATACAGAATGCATATCACACATTTAACTGTATATCAATTTTCATCACTCTTCCCGCCACAATAACACCTGTTCCAGTAAGGCCTTCTTAGCCCCCTGTTTGTACAGGGAGCATACATTCCAGGATCCAAATGAATAGTTGCGTGGTCGTCGTTGGTGTTCCGTCCAATCCGAGGCATTTTTTCCAGATTTTTTGACATGCAGTGGTTTTTACGAGGATGGTAAGCCTAAGGCCTATGTAGATAGTGCTTAAGTTAGACTTTAAGATCAACATAATTGTATTATGTAAGCTCTTATAATAATAATAATAATAATAATACGAGGATGGGTTATCAGCCCATCGTTAAACCCTACTCCGCAAGGAGGAGTGCTATCGCCGCTCCTATGTACATATGTATACTCGTACTGAACAATTTACTAACATCCCTCGAATCGTCCGGAATACGTGCAGTAGCCTATGTATACGATGTCGTGATACTCGTATCAGGCAAGCACACGAGCACACTGTCAGAACTTACAACTATGGCTCTCAGTCAGATACTAAGGTGGGCGGATAGAAGAGGTCTAAGTGTAAATCCTCAGAAAACTGAACTAGTCCTCTTCACAAGGAGAACCAGAATTCAGGAATTTATCCTGCCGAAGATGGGTGACACCGAGTTAACTTTGTCAACCCATGCAAAGTACTTAGGGATGATCCTGGATAGTAGACTTAATTGGGGTTGTAACGTCGAGGAACGAAACAGGAAGGCCAGCATCGCCTTTTACGAGTACACCTGCAAAAGCGTGCTTGGCAAAAAGTGGGGTCTCACACCGAGAATAACTCACTGTATATACACGGCTGTCGTAAGACCGATACTAACATACGGAGCTGTGGTGTGGTGGACAGCACTCAACACGAAAAGAATCCCACAGAAAATGTAGAGAGTACAGAGCCTGTTGCTCAGGGATCACTGGTGCCTTAAGAACAGTATCTTCGCTCTCTCTGAACACCCTTCTAAACCTGCCTCCGATCGACCTATATCTGAAGAATGAGGCAGCTAAGTGTGCCCTAAGGCTTAGAGAGGCAGGGCACTTCAAAGATAGGGGATTTGACTACCGTAGTATTAGGCTGCCATCTATTAATACTGACTATATGAAACCACGGAACATTCCTGTTTCGGAAAAATTAGGAGAATTCTCTTTATTTGATTAGAGAGAACTTTCACGAAACCGAAAAAATGTCCGCTTTAGGACCTACAAATCCCCCGCGTGGGTTCTATGTTCCTACCACCTAAAGCGGAAATAGACTACCTCTAGCGGAAATGCCGCAATGGAGGAATTTTAAGAATTCTCTCTAAATTGAATAGAGAGAATTCTCCTAATATTCGCGAAACCACAAGTAGGTTTCAACACAAACTTCATGGTCAATGTACTCGATAGGGAGCAGATCCCGGTAGCTGATCATGGACGCAGAAAGGTGCTGAACCTCTACATGGATGGCTCCAAGATGGAAGCCGGAGTTGGAGCAGCAGTCTACTCGTCGGAACTTCCATGCAACCTTTCCTACCGACTGCCGAATGTCCGAGTGCAGCATTTTCCAGGCGGAGGTGTTTGCGATCCAAAAGGCAGCTGAGGTGATGATATAATCCCGGAAAAAGGGTGGAATCTTCATACACTCGGACAGTCAAGCAGCAATAAAGGTGCTACAGTCCGTCACAATCAAGTCGAAGACAGTGCATAACTGCCTAACAGCTCTACAAGCTCTGGGATCAGCTAGGACCCTGGAACCCTGGTGGGTTCCGGGCCATAGCGGGGTTCTAGGTAACGAAATAGTAGATGGACTAGCCAAACAGGGGGCTATCCTCGAACCAAGAGCTGCCGACGCCAATACAAACATGCAAGAAGATGATGGATGACAGTATGCACGAAAAGGTCAAAGCTAACTGGCTTAACACGAACGACTCCAGAGTAACGAAAATATTCTGGAATTCTTATGACAAAAGGAAAACTGAAAGCTTCTTGGGACTGCCCAGAAGTCAGTGTGCACTATTAGTGGGCATACTAACGGGCCACTGCCTGATAGGGGAACACGTCCACAGACTAAAGCTAATAACCAGCGATGGCTGCAGGAATTGCCAAATATCAAACACGAAAGAAACTCTAAAGCATCTTCTATGCGATTGTCCTGCACTCGCTAGGAGGAGATTAAAGTGCCTAGGAGCTCACTTCTTCAACGATCTTGAAGGAGTCGCAGGACTCAGCTGGAGAATCCTCTTGAGCTTCGCCAATGAGCCAGCTTCCTTCAAGCTCAACAACGATCTTCTGATAGGGGCCAGCAACGACACGGGACCTCAGCGGTCTATGCGGAGTCGTCTAGACTGCCACCCTACCTAACCTAACCTAAATCCTACTCAGGGACTAGCCTCGGGGATAGCTGCTTCAGCTGAGACGCTTAGGTGTAACTCAGCCAGTCAGGCTACAGTTATTCATCCCTCTTCCTTTCACAACGCTGACTGGGGACAGGCTTCGGCGGAGTATTGGGGCCATGATCAATCATATCGTCAATGATATGGGCTTCTTGAATAGGATTGTGGGATACAGGATTAAGAAGCTCTTTGAAATATGTCGCCCATCGTTTGTTAATGCTAGCGGTGTCGCTGATCATGTTTCCATCTTTACAAAGGCTAGTCTTGGGTTGATAGCCATTCTTAATCGTGTTTACTAGTCTGTGCGCTTGCCTGGTGTTTCTGTTAGTTGGGTTTTCATGTACATAGGTTAGGTTAGGTTACTGGGGCTGCCATGAATTCCACGGCACACTTAGACCATAAATAGGTCCGTTGCGATACCCTTGATTCGTAACACTAGACTTCCGCGAATCATTTGAGCCAGCCAGAGCTGACTATGAATCGGCCCAGCAGGTGAATGTCCACCCCAGGCAAGTCCTCCAGGAGCGTAAAGAAGTTAGATCCCAAGATTGGAAAACGCTTTCCTCCGCCTCCACATCACCGCAGCTTCTATGTACAGTAGTCATAGTGCGGAGCTCCAAGCCTCCTAGCATGTTCCCTCAGCAGGCAGTGTCCAGTGACAACCCCCACCGTAATGCTTAACTGGCTTCTGTTTAGCGGCAGCAGTCTCTTAGATTTAGCGGGCTCCATCTGAGACCACAGACATACACTGCCACATTCCCACCTAAGGTTTGCTTTCAGGAGGGCTGCCGAAGACATCGCGTGCTTGCAGGAGGACATCGATATACTTAAACGCCTATAAGAGTCATAAAACTCCCCAGTGAACCCACGCGAGTTCTTCCGCCCTCCAGTTACCAACGAAGCCGCTGTGACCCGGGATCCAGCACAGTGTGATGTTGAAATAATCCCCCATCATCATAAGAGCCGAGCAGCATTCGGCAACTGTTTTAGAGGTGGTTGCCACAGATTCCAATGCTCTAACCGCAGCTTGGCCATCCGTAAAGATGGTGACGTCAGTAGTGGACACAACGTTGCGACCCAGCCACGCCACGACTTCCATAATTGCGGAAACCTCCGCTTGCAAAACATTGCAGTGATCTGGGAGACGCCCTGATAAACAAACGTCCGGCCCGGTAGAGTACACATCTATGCCAACGCCACTATCATTTTTGGAGTCGTCCGTGGAGAAACAAATCGCGTCTGACAGTACAAACCCTTCATTCATTCAAAAACTACGTGAAGGGATCTTGACTTTGAAGTTTTTACCAAAGGTGTACGACGCCACTTCGTGATCTGTCGAAGCTGGGGTCACCATATTGTAGAGGACAGTTGAGTGCCCCGTCCTTAATGCAGTCCATTGACCAACCTTCCGCAGACGTATGGCCGTAGTAGCTATTCGCTCTCCTAGAATAGCAAGAGGTTGCAAGTTGAGTAACACGTCCAAGGCAGCGGAAGGAGTTGTCCGTAGGGCACTGCTAATAGCCACAGCAGCCGCTCTCTGAACCTTCGCCAACAGAGTTTGATTTGTCCCGATATTAAGGGCTTTCCACCAAACGATCACTCCGTACATCAGTATCGGTCTTATCACAGCAACGTACAGCCAGTGCAACATTTTAGGCTGTAAGCCCCATCTTTTTCCCACAGCCTTTTTGCAGCAGTACAGTACGTCAGTCGCTTTATTGGATATTAAGCCTCCAGCACAGCTTCTTATTAAAAATTATTCCCAGAAATTTAGCCTTATCAGAGAAAGTGAGTATTGCGCCTCCAATCGATGGAGGTTCCACTGGAGGGATCCTTAGTTTCCTTGTGAACAGAACGAGCTCTGTCTTGGTCGGATTCACGCCAACACCGCACATAAAGTCCATCTGGTGATCACTGAAAGGGCACTCTGCAGAAGTTCACTAAGAGTGCCAGGGAACTTACCAGACACGCTCACATCATCTGCGTAGGTAGTGACCTTCAAAGCCATCCTCTCCAGTAAGGAAGCTATTGATAACGATGATCCATAAGATGTTCCTGCGGCAGCCGGTTCTTCGTACCGGAACGATCCGTTTTTCGACGACCAAGAGCTGCCAAACCCCCTCGATGCAAGAAGAACTGCAGTATTTGAAGCATCGCTACCACAACAACAACATGATCCATAAGAGAGGTGAGAGCACACCACCCTCTGGTGTACCTCTGGAAACCTTCCTACGAACAGTGCATGCGCCCAGTTTAGAAGAGACGATTCTATTTGTCAGTAGTAGATTAATAAGAGTGGTGAGCGGTAAGGCAAGCAGAGCAGAGCTTCCACGATTGCCTCCGGTTTAACATTATTGAATGCGTCCTCTATATCCAGAAAAACAATCATAGTATACTCCTTGATGTTCAATGCGCTCTCAATAAAGCTAGTGATAGAATGTAGAGCAGTGTCGACGGACCTCCCCTTCCAGTAAGCATGTTCAGAGGCTGACAGCAGATACGGTGGAGTGCTGTTTCGTAGGTGAAGATCAATTAATCTTTCCAATATCTTCAGCAGAATAGAGGAGAGACTGATCGGTCCCAGGTCTTTAGACGTCATGTGTGAGATCCTTCCTGTTTTAGGGATGAAAACTACTTTTACCTCTCTCCACGCGTGGGGAACATAGATCAGATCTAAGCAGGCCTTGATAATGAGTACAATCCAAGGGATGATTAAATCCGTAGAGTGTTGGAGATCAGCCGGAATGATTCCATCCGGTCCCGCAGATTTGAAGGCCTCAAAACTAGACACAGCCCAGAGAATCTTCTCCACGGAATGTGTATTAGCGGAGTCACAAGGGCCCGTGAAAGTATCTTGCTCATTAGGACACATTGTGCTAGCGGAGCTCTCGTGGAAACGCGCATTCAATGAGATGTCAAGGACCTCCTCACGGGAGGAAGTCCGTCTGCATGTATATAATATTCAGCAACTGCTCGTCAAATAATTTTCGTTTCTTACGTCTAAAAAAGTTTCTCAGCCGAATTTTTGTTAGCAACCCCCGGATTCATTTTCAGCACCCCAAAAAACATGAAAGTACTCGTACACTAAAAACAAAAGTGTTGCCAATCTTCCACCTCGGCCGCTTGAGCGCTATGAATCATCATTCTTGGGCTGTTATTTATTTTCATTTATTCTATTTACAGGTTATTCAAACCGACGGATTCACATGCATCGAAATGCAAGAAAGTCGTCACTGGTCGTATCAGACCGATTATTTCTGTGTTGCTGGAACAATTCATGTGATGCTTTTCGGCGAATATATGCAAGTTGTTAAAAAGTTCGGTGCGTGGGATATCAAACAAAAACTGCCAAGGTATGAAATACAAAATTATACAACTATCCTTGTATCATATAATTTGATTCCGTTATTAATATGAACCCATTACATTCCTCTACACGCTTCAGATACTTGAAAAAACACTTTTGGACTGATTTCTTTACGAAAATGCTAAACATCAAAGATGTTGACACTTTGCCCGACCTTATTGAACTCAAGGGCGTTCTTGACGACGAAGCCTACAAAATGGATTCCGAACTGCAAAATCAAATTCGTACCCTGTCCAATTTGTTGCATCGTCGCTAAACTATCGCAATTGCAATAAAATTTGGGGGGCGTGAGCTATTTGAAGCGGCGCGTTCTGTTTTAATTGAACACTACAGCCTACTTAATGGAACAGTAAAATGTGTTCATCATTTTTACTTCGGAGATGGCTATTTTCTTATATTCAGTTCTTCTGTCAACTTTTATCATTGATTTTAGAATTTTGTTACAGAGAAGAAAGACAACCCTTCCGTTCGAAAACAATCAAACATTAGCCTTTGAGTTGAATGTAATTTAAGTTGAATAGATAAAAAAAACACAAAAACACAGTTTATGTATCTCACCGAATTATTATATATATTATTCTATGTATTATAGTGTACTTCATTTATTTTATGTATAATTACGTTATTTGAAAAAAGAAAAACAAAAAAAAAATGGAACGAGGAAAAGTAAACTCCTCCCACGTTCTTATTAGCTTTAAGTTCATCAACGTGATTGAATCATCTCCGATGTCGAGAGATGTTAATGATAAATAAAACGAATTAAATAAAAATACTGAAATGTAAACCAAAATTTACGCGCAATAAGTCTGTCTATATAAAAAGTCAACATATTATATATGAAATTATAAAAAGAAATATAATTATATCGTAATAATAAAAAAAATTCAGGAAATTTGATAAGTTAGACGGAAAAAATGCGTAACGCCTATTTTCATTGAAAATTAAAATAAAGTAATTTGAGTGATAACAAAATTTTGCAGATGCAAACAGAAACAAAAAACGAAGAATCATGCATGAAGATATTTCGTACACAAAAATAACTTTTATGTAAATATTAAATTAAATATCGATGAAATGTATTATTTTTTCATATAATAAAGCATCAACAGAGTGCTAAATTCATTTCATGCTCTAATCGTTGTGTTTTTCTTAAAGAAGAGTGAAGTAGCTATTAAATAAATGCACCATGGATATCGAGGGCGCGTTCAATAACATTAAACCTAGATCATTGGAGCACTTCTGAGCCTGTAGGTTGATGAGTCGCTCTGTATGCTCATTTTTTTTTATGTTTATACCAAAGCTTAGGGGGTAACCTTTTGATGCGAGAGCACAGCGTTGGCGGTTGTTGTAGCAATGGTCAGAATTCGATGTGATTGTCTGTTACATGTCGAGGGATAGAAAGTGAGCTGCCTCTATTGGGTTCTCCCACAGCGCTCTTGGAGTCAAGTGAGTGGGCGCAGCTGGGCATTCAAAGATATGTTTTACGTCGTGAGGGGTTCCGTTACAAGCAGGACAGATGTTTGAGACGTCCTGGTCTATGCGAGATAGGTAGGAGTTCAGTCGCGAACACCAGCCTGACCGAAGTTGGGCGAGTGTTGTTCTCGTAGCTCTCGGAAGTCTTTCCTCTTCCTGAGATATCGTTGGTGGTATGGACGAGAGCACTGGATTCGAACCTAAGCTTGCTATTGACTTGTTGACCTCTTCTCGATGTATTGCTGCGATGGCCGACCTATGTGCGTTACTATCAAAAGGTTCCCTTTTGAATCTCTGGACGTCTCTTTCAAGGTCCCTCAGGTCGCGCCTGACATGTCTGGGCGGCGGCGTCTTGTCCATGAGATTGAAATTAGGGTGATAACTACGATAGCAGCCCACAAGGTATTGCTTGGCAAGAAGCTTGTTGTGATTTCTTAAAGGCATCATCCTGGTTTCCTGATGTAGACGGTCCTGGGGTGACATCAGGAGACAGCCTGTAACAGTGCGGAGAGCGGCGTTTTGGCACGTTTGAATCTTCTTCCATTGCATGTCACAGAGATTCTGCGACCACACAGGAGCCGCAGTCGGAAGATCAGTGGCCAACTACTGATCTTCCGACTGCTTTGTACGTGACCAGTAGTGTTTCTTTGTCTTTGCCCCAGGCGGTACCGGCCAGGGCTTTGAGGATCTTATTCCTACTGCGCATCCTATCGCATAGAGTTAAGGCATGGGGTGATGATGTGGCCATGCTATCTAGCGTAACTCCTAGGATTTTAGGATGGTTTATGGTAGGAATAGGATGATTCCCGATCGAGATATCAAGCTGCATCTTGACCTCCTTCGTCCAGGTGGTGAATAGGGTTGCCGAGGATTTGGGCGCTGAGACGGTCAGATTCTTGATTATGAAGAACGAGTTTAGTCGTTCAAGATAACCGTTGATGTTTCTGCACACACACACTTTCCTTCTTGCATTGAAGGGTTTTGGCAGCTCTTGGCCGTTGTGAAACGGGTCGCTCCGGTGCGTAGAACCGGCTGCCGTAGGAACGAGCGTTGGCGGTAAGGGGTTAAGGTAGTGGGGAGATGGGTTGAGTTTGAATAAGGTGACGGTGTATATTCCGTTTAAATTTTTGTAGGTCATAGTTGCGGGGGAAAACAAAAGATGGTAGATCGTTCCACATTCGTGTTATTCTAGATACAAACGAGTCATAGAATTTGGCGGTGCGACTATTACTGAGTTCTAGAAGATTAGGATGGGCACGACTGGCTAGTCGGGTGTTACGTAAAGGAAAGGTACGCTCAGGAATGAGGTTGGCTATTTCATCAGAGCAACGGCGGTTGTAATAGCGATAGAAGAGTGGGAGACAGCCGACACTTCGCCGGTGTTCAAGCGGTTCGATTTTAGATATTATAGGTTCCTCGCCAATCAACTTGAAGGCTTTCCGTTGGACTTTGTCTAACGCGGATAATGCGGTTCTACCTGCGCCTGCCCATATGTGGGAATTAAATTCAAGTCTCGGTCTTATATGAGCCTTGTAAATTTGAGCCAGATCAGATGGTGAAAAGTATCTTTTACAGCGATTCAGAAAGCCCAGACACTTCATTGCATTTTTTGCAACGCAAAAGATGTGGTCGGACCAATTTAGTTTACTGGAGATGTTAATACCTAGTATGTTCAGTATGGGCGAATCAGGAATGCTGACCCCATCGACAAGAATGGGTTGGGCGGCAGGTGGAGCACATCGCTTATTGGAAAGTAGGCAACATTGAATTTTTGAAGCGTTAAACTCTACTCGATTCGCTTTCCCCCATGCAATAATTTTTGAAATGTCTTCATTTAGTGATTCAAACATGCGATCTCTGTTGAAAGATGTTGAATTTCGGCGAGAGTCAGCTACAGAGTTGAAAGAGTAAGTGTAATCAAGGGTGCTATCGTCTGCAAAGCTATGGATTGAGTTGGAAGTCACGCTGAGAAGATCGTTGATGAAGAGAAGGAAGAGCGTTGGTGAAATGACAGTACCTTGGAGGACCCCTGCGTTGGTGGTATGGCAATTTGATTTAACTCCATCAAGGACGACCTGAAGCGAACGGTCGTGAAGGAAACTTTCGATCCATTTAACTAATTTTGGGTCCAAACCAAAAGCCTGGAGCTTAGCTAGAAGAGCCGGATGCCAAACTCTATCAAAAGCTTTCGAAATGTCGAGGGCAATGATTTTAGTTTCGCCAAATCGGTGGATACAGCGATTCCATCTTTCGGTGGGGTATGTCATTAGGTCGCCGGTGGAGCGCGAAGAACGGAAATCATATTTCCGATCATTGATGAGATGGTGTGAGTCAAGGTCAACTCATTAGTTGGTTGTTAACCAGGGTTTTGAAAACTTTTGATAGGGTCGAAGTTAGTGCTATTGGTCGGTAGTTAGCATGTGATCCATATGCTTCTCCTTTCTTGGGGATTGGTTGGACATGAGCTAGTTTCTACGATGATGGGAACACTCCTGTTGCGTGGGACAGGTAAAAGAGTTTTCGCAGAAGTTTGGCTAGCGAGGAAGCGCAGTGTCTGAGAACTAAGGGGGAGATGCCATCAGGTCCAGCCGATTTTGATACATCGAGCTTTGAGGGTACTTTAAATACTTCCCTAGTGCGGAATTGCAAAGGTCTCTGGTGTGAATCACATAAGGGTATGGCTGGTGGACTCTGAGTAGTGGGTAGTAGGCAAGAGTTTGCAGCAAAAGTTTCGGCCAACAGGTTGGCCTTGTTTTGCGGTTCACTGTATATTTTGCCATCATATACCAGTGGTAGAATAGAAGAGGAGGTGAAGTTATTCTTCACAGATTTGACGAGTGACCAGAAACCTTTGCTACCTTTCCGTTGAACGAACACTTTCTGCCTAATTTTACTGTCAAACTGGAATTTAGCCTTATTTATGACTGATTTGCAGATGTTACGCATAGAATTGTAAACTTCTCTCAGTTCGACAGAGGAGTATTGTTTGTATGCACGGTATGCCGCTTCTTTTCTCTTTATAGCCTTTTTGCAATCTCTGTTAAACCAAGAGTTGGTGGTTGGTTTGGTATTCTTAGAACTGTGTGGGATAAAGCAGTGCATTCCATACCAAATGATGTTACTAATTGACTCGCTTATATAATCGACGTTCTGCGTAGAGAAGCAGTCAGACCAGTTCAGTTCACTGATGAATTGATTAAATGCGACCCAGTCCGCCTTATCATAATGCCACAATAGTCTCTTGTTGGAAGGTAGATTATTGACATTTAGTGACCTAGTTGTGAATTTGGTCGGTATCAATTTATGATCGGAGTTTCCCAAAGGAGATGAAACAGATACTGAATATTTGTTGGGGTGTGAGGTGATAAACAAGTCCAATAAGTTGGCGTTTTGACCTTCTATATCAGGTATTCTGATTGGGGAATCTACTAATTGGTGTAGGTTGTATGATTCACAGAATAGCTCAGCCAGTCTTCCTGCTTGGCTTGTAGATGAAGAATGTTTAAGCCATTGAACATTGTGTACATTGAAGTCGCCTGCCAAGACGATTTCTGATGCAGGGTATTTATCTAATAGCTCATCGACATTGATGGAAAGTAAAATATATCGAAGTAACGTTCAGTATCAGGATCAGAAATCCCAGGGCTTCGATACAGAAAACACAGGAATAGAGTATGTTTATTGAAATTGAACCTAATCCAGGTGTACGTGAATTCTGGATTAGATAAAGTGAACTGGGGACTAGGGGTGGAAAAGGCGATATTATTTCGGATGTACATTGCAATCCCCCTTTGGGTTGCAAAAACGGGCAAAAAACTATAGCCTTGGATGTTAAATTGGCTTATTTCGCAATCGCTAAGGACCTTTGTTTCGCTTAACGCCATAACTGCTGGGTTGTGTAGCATGAGATGGGCATGTACCGCAGTATAATTCGCTCTAATTCCACGAATGTTGCAAAAATCAAATCTAAATTCTTGCATGTTTAGACGGAATGTACAAAGTTGTGGGGGGGGAGAGAATTTGGTCACTCGATAACTGAACGCAGCAGCAATAATCCAATGACAGCTAACAGTAGTGTTATGCCTACTTGCTAGTTGTCGTTGAATTGAAAGCGGCCAGTATTCAATTATGGTTGCGATTAATGCAAATGTATTAAATTCAGAAGTCGGACAGGATGTTAAGTCTACAAGGAACGGACTCACTGGGACTTTGCTGTGCTGTCACTAGGGGGCCCTTCGCTATTGCACACAACACAAATATGCCCGCACACACGATTTTTTTTTACGAACAAATGTGGCGCGCACATGTAGCTTTAGCCCGGATGCACTTCGTTTCTATTTTTAGATTTGGTTTTTTTTTACGTCCTTTCCTCTTGACGGTCCGAACTCAACATCAACATCATTAACACACTGCTAAGATCAAGGTTGATTCATACTACGCTAGGCACATCGTCTATGTGCAGACGTGTCTGCAGGGGAACCCCCAAGGGGCGTACTGTCTCCCCTTCTCTGGAATCTAGCGGTCAATGGACTGCTGTTGGATCTGGAAAAGATTGGGTGTAAAGTCATTGCGTACGCAGATAATATCGCGATTGCAGTCACGGGTAAGTTTCCTGATACCCTCAGCGGTGTGCTGCAAAATGCCCTATCCATTCTAACCGAGTGGGCTAATCGGTGCAGTGTTAGAGCTAACCCGGACAAACGGAGCTTGTGCTCTTCACTAAAAGGCACACAATCTCTCCAATCGAACCCCCCACCCTGGAGGGCACAAGACTGACCTTCATGGATAAAGCAAAATTTCTAGGTCTCATCTTTGACAGAAAATTAAAGTGGAAGCTTAATGTTGAAGAACGGGTGCACAAGACTACTACTGCACTCTACTCGTGCAGGAAGGCCATAGGCAAGAACTGGGGTCTGCAGCCGAAAGCGGTATATTGGTTATATACAGCTGTGGTACGCCCTATATTGTTGGTTAGTATTAGTGTGTGGTGGACTGCACTCAGAGTAGCGGCCTACTGTAATACGCTAGGAAAGCTACAAAGGCTGGCTGCGCTGGCCACGACGGAGGCTTTTAGAAACACTCCACCAGTCGGATTAGATATGATACTCGGCTTACTCCCGTTGGATATAATTGGCGGCAAATACGGCTCTACGCCTTCGTGAGGCGGGCCAGTGGCGTGCGCTGAGTGTGGGATACTCCACTGCACTTGACAATCTGAATCTCCCAAGGGAGGGATTTCTCCCAAATGTCAATTTGGCAAGGACTACACTAGTCTCATTCCGTCGAGGAGTCAATGGTCGGGAGACACGGCCCCCACCACCAAACCCATGGCCATCTATACAGATGGCTCTAAAACCGACGACGGGATCGGGATAGGCATATACTCGGAGCGACTGGGATTAACCTATCACTCGGTCTCCCGGACTTTTGTAGTATCCTACAGGCGGAGGTTTCGGCTATCTCGGGAGCTCTGTCCTGGCTAGGCAATCACGTCATTACTGTGAGGGACATCAGAGTGGCTCATGCCCAAACCAGAATGAACGCAGAATGCAGCGGCAGCAGCAACAACAGGCAGATCTGTCGCTGCCGCTGCCGCTGCCGCTGCGTTCAATCTAGGTTGCTTAGGGAAATGCATGCTTTCTAAATTGACATTTCGCTGCTGCTACTGCATTCTGCGCTCATGCTGGTTTGGTCATAAGGCGCTTTCTTCATAATGTCAGTAAAATCCAAAGTTATCATAATTTTTTACTGCAAAATTTCTAATTTTAATTCACAAAGATTTTATCCGACACAAATAAATCCATCAACCCCGATTTGTTAGTTGTCTGGTGGCTTACTAACAACAGCCAAATAACAAAATGCTCCGCATCGTGGCACTGGCTGAGCCGCCAGAAATGCTCCCTTGTCTGGAGACTTTTCGAAAATTTCAGCTCTCTTTCCGCCCTTCGTTGCTTCTTTGGAAGCTGCGGTACCCACTTCCGGTGGCTAAAATTTAACATCACCAAGTAAATACACAAAGCATTTTGAAAAAAATAAAAAAAAATTACCAATAAACTCATCAAATTCAGTAGCGGTCCTTTAGGTGGTTTCTCTCGAAACGGCGGTTTCAATTGACCGGCATTGCAACATTTCACCAAATAGTAGAGAAAATCATTTCGCACCTGAGCCTCTTGAACCGATCCGGCGACCGTTTTCAATTTATTCACCCATGCTATGGCTATAGCTTTGTCGGCGGAATTTAAATTTTCAACAGCCTCGTTGAAAAAGTAAATGTGAATATTGAAATCGTAATTCAGTTGACTGACTATTTCATCCATGACGAAGGATTTCGTGTATTTTAGGACGATTACAAGTGATTTGGGATTGAAAAATAATGAGGATTTGTAAAAAAATGCGCAAATTTGAAACAGAATTAAAATTAATTATTTTCCCTTTTAAAAAAGACGTCAAATGGCCGCCTACTTTATTTAGAATATACGACAATATATGAAATGCAGGTGTAGGGTGACTCACACAAGCTCAACAACAAGACTCAAGGGCAATCAAGTTAACATCTCACGTATTGGAGACTTGCGAGCGAGTTGCCTGCAATCGGTTGAAAGAGATTGTACGGTTGGATGACAATCAATGCGGCTTTGTGGAAGGTCGCTCCACAGTCGATGCTATTCAGTGCATGCGTGTTACAATGGCGAACATCGTGATGCACGGACGGACTTACACTTTGCGTTCATCGATGCGGAAAAACCTTCGACAGAGTTCCTGGTGATCTGATAAGAGCACTTAAGGTTCCGAGGCATATGTAAAGATGACACAAGACATGTATGATGGGGCAGCTACTAAAGTTAGATGCACAGCTGGTGAGTCTGAAGAATTTCCGGTAAGAGTCGGAGTTCACCAAGGCAGTGTATTGAGTCCCTTGTTCTTCAACATCATCATGCTCTATTTATTAACACTCATCTATGATGGCCTGGGAATATCCGCCTGAGAACCCAGTCATGAAGGCACTATCAATGAATGTTCCTGCGACAGCCGGTTCTTCGCACCGTTTTTCAACGGCCATGAGCTGCCAAACCCCGTCGATGGAAGAAGGACTGCAATATTCGAAGCATGGCTACCATAACAATAATGTTGTACTTGCTGGACCCCAACCCCAAGGCTGACGCAAACACACGTGGATCGATCAGATGAAGAGGCAACAACAACGCATTAATCTCGGCGATGATACGATCCAAGACCGAGCTCAGCTGCCTGCTGAAAGCAGCTGAGATTATACCGCCAGAATAGGCGAAGTGCCAACACCAAGGCAGAGCAACGCGAAGCCGCAGAATGGTATGAAAGGGCAAGGAAGAAGCAGGTGAAAACAGTATTTAGCGCTGTCCGGGATTTTTTTCTTAAAAAGTATTGTTCAAATGGGCTCGTTTGAAAAGACTTAGTAGGAATTCAGCTCAATAGCTCTCACTTCCTGTTTCTTTCCCCTTTAATTGTTCCTTTTTTATAGAAACTACAGGAAGTCTGTAGTTGGTTTCATGTAAATTCTCTTCATTTTCGACCATTTAGTTCGATACTCTAATAGATGTTGTAAATAGTAGATTAGAGGTCGTCAGGATGGTCTTTATCCACGGATGTGAAATTATCAAATGCCTATACTATTTTTAGTCAATAAGGGTCCAATTGTCGTGCGACAACTGAATCGACAACAGTCGCATGGCTATATAGACGATTTTCTACAACAAATGTTTAGAATCATGCAGCAACGGTCGTATACTTGGTGCGTCGTTAGACTTAATCGCGCGGCTGTAATCGATTCAGTCTCATAGGAATTGAACCTTAAAGGTGCTATTGCCGGAAACGCCTGTAGCTTGCCTACGATCGTAAAAGCGACCATCACGGAGCAATATTTGTGGTTTATGTATGGAGGTTGTAATGAACCATATTCTGGTCTGATCGTGCTGCTTCGTGCTGCAGATCGAGGGCAGCACCTGATGAGTAGTGATCTGTAGGTAGTACGAAACCAGAGGCCGAGGGTCACACTACACCCGGATCCCGATGCGAGCGCGAGGGCATTTGATCCGTTTGCCAACCATTCCATCCTTATCGCCCCATTTTCGCCTCCCCTGTTGGTGTTACCTATGAATTTCGTTAATACGTGAAGGACAGGAGCAGCGAGCGGCAAAAACCCCGCCCACATATCCCGAACTGAGCTACAGCAAGCATAGACCGCTGCTCAGCTCGATGAGGGCCTTTTTCTTCGCCAGATGGCACGGTCCAATCTCCATGCTCATTATGCTACCTTAAGCTCCGTCCCCACGGCCATCTTCGGATGCTCACCAACCCGTCCATTACTAGGTGTTTTGTCACAAGCGCTTGCGGCTAGAGCAGGTATCCCACGATTGCCTTGAACAGCAATAATTCCAAAACATCATATTACTTGCCAACTTTCCTTGTGTACAAAGATAGTAGCCGTGTCCTTTTCACCCGGTCTATGATCCAGGTCTCTTATTGGATAACCTTATTAAAACCATTCGATTCCACCACTCGTTTCAATCAGTCATATGGGACCAAAAAGGTGGGCGGATGGCTACAACTCTCTCCGACCCAACACAATCAAATGGTTCACAGACGGCTCCAAAACGAAAGAAGGTTCCGGTGCAGGCATTGTTGGTCCTGAACACCGAGTCTTCATTCCGATGGGTAAAATGCCATCCGTGTCTCAAGCAGAAATACATGCCATCGAGGTCTGCGCTAGCCTGTGCAAAACCGCTGGCTATTTAAACAGGGACATTGCAATATTTACCGACATTCAGGCTGCCATCAAAGCACTTACCAGCTTCACTTTAAATTCTAAGTTGGTGCTATCCTGTGGGTTCGAAGGTAGATAGGCTAGCAAACCGAGCCTCCAAAGCCCCCTTCCACGGTTCAAAACCTTTTTGTGGAACTCCACTCCGCTACTGCAAAAACCAAATAAGAGACTGGGAAAGTGCTCTTACCACATCCCAATAGGATCTCTTTCAGGCCTGAGACAGGCCAGGCTGTTCATCTCGGGCTACTCGCGTACTCGAGCCTTGGAATTGCTGCAGCTGAGCAAAAACAGTCGGAATGATTTGTAGAATTTTGACGAGGCACTCGCGCCTGAAGGGTCACCTTAAAACCATGCGCATTGTGCAAGATGCTAGCTGCCGCTTCTATGATGAGAATTCAGAGCACATCCTTTGTGAGTGCGAAGGACTTGCGGAACGACGTACGGACTGCTTCGGCATAACATTTCCTTTGGCCGAGCACATCTCCTCTATTAAACCTGGCCAGATCAGTCAATTTATCGAGAAAAGTCGACTATATCATATGATCTAGTCTTCTCGATAGAATGAGCTTCAGCACAATAGACCCATGATAGCAGTGCTTGTGGTTTCAACATGATCCACGGCCCTCCCCCTATCCATCTATTGGATAACATCTGGATCAGAGTTGAAAGTAAATTGGTTGAACGTCAACTTGTTTCTCGGCAATTCGCCTTTTTCGTGTGTCGAACGTACACGAGGCCCGCAATAGTTCAGCTAGCAGCAGGAAGTGTAAAATTATCACAGCAAAGCGAAAAGCAAAAAAAAGAAGGCATATGCATTTACGACAACCACCTTATATGTATTATACATATTACAATGAAACCACACAATTTAAATTACATATACAAATGTGACTGATCTTTCGCTCGAGCGACATACTTTTTATCACATGGAACATTCATCGCACTTAATAATTTCAAAATTGGCTCTGCCGAAACTGTGTCCAAATCCTCTGAATCGATGTATGCTATGTAAGATGATGATGGCAGTTTTTTGTAGTACCTCCAATAGGCAGCTGAAAAGAAGAAAATTCAATTCATCATTAGAAACTAAAAGAGCGCTAATAGAAAAAGAATTCTAGAATTCAACTTACCTCCAGCACTTGTCCCTGTAATAAAATTTGGTGCTTCCAACTCCTGAATGTATTCAAACTCGGAGTTAATTCCACGTAGAAATACAATACTTTTTGCATCGTTCGTATCCACTCCTTTGTATAGAACTTGTGGTTGAATTGATATTGTTATGACATTTTTGGCCAATTCAAACCAATTTTGAAGAGTCTCCGTGGTCATTCCGCTTAAATTCAGATCATTTTCTTCGGATACGTAAATAACGAGTCCATCGCTTAGGGAATAGATTGCACCCGAACCACGAACTAGTTTACAAATTGGTGTTTTATCTTTGAGAATTGCCGCATTTACAAAGTCGGATATTCGTGTTCCTTCGATTACGACGAACAGGTTCAATTCGTTGGGATAGGATGCTCTGCCGTCTTCGGTGAGCCACTGCCATTCGATACTGCAAGTTAAGGGATAGTTTCAAAATATAGTATTACTGTTCTTCTTGTATAAAGAGCTTGGCACAGAATTTTTTTTTGTTGGATTGTCATCTTAAATGGAATGTAGTCCGGATGGCGCCTTCTATGCACTGATTTTCAACTCCTACTGAATGTGGTAGTTTTCGATAAAAAAAAGGAATTTACGGGACTAACAAAAATGGAATGTAAATCTGAACATGGATGTCAACGTGACGAAGATCGAGCTGCGAACCCCCTCGATGCAAGAAGAACTGCAGTATTCGAAGCATCGTAACCACAACAACAACGTGACGAAGATGATAAAATCTTTCTGTATCCAAGAATGGAGAGGGACATTGCCAATCTAACTCACAATGCCTTACCTTTCCACACTACCACTAAAAAATGATCAACATTGCGCCAAAGAAGATAATTAAAGATCGTGAAAGTGAAGACACCCTCATATACTTGATGCAGCTTATAGGTTAGGTTAGATGGGTTGACTAGAAGAGCAAGGCGCACATAGACCACCACTGGGTCCGTTGTGATACCCCCTAGATACAGCATACCTGAGCTTATGTCAATCGTTAAACCAGCCAGAGCTGGAAAGGAAGCGATGAAGACGACAGACACTAACTGCCTTTAGGTCGTCCAGATCGACAAAAAAGTAGGACTCAAGGATATCTCTCCTACGTTCCGCCAAAGCAGGGCAAGTGCACAGAAGGTGATGACAGCTTTCCTCCTCCTCTACGTCCCGGCAGCTCCTACAGTAATCATTGTGCGGGAGTCGAAGTCTTCTAGCATGCTCCCCGATCAAACAGTGCCCAGTGATAAGCCCCACCATATTTCTCAAATGCCGTCTACTCAGCATCAGCATCCCGTAGGATCGGATGGGATCAAGCTTAGGCCATAATTGCCTAGTTGCATGACATGTGGAGCCACTACTCCATTTGGCGCTGGCTCTGTCATACGCCACATTCTGGGTAATCATTTTGCAAGCTGCTAGAGGCATCCCTGTTCTACGCCACCACTCCCTGATCTCGTTAGTCGTTCCCGCCCGAACCAGTTCGTCAGCTTTACAGTTCCCAAATATGCCACTGTGGCCCGGTATCCAGCACAGAGTTATGTTAAAAAAAAAACTACCCATCACCCTGAGAGAGTCACGGCAGTCCAATACCGTCTTTGATGTAACCCGGACAGAGCTAAGCGCTTTAATTGCCGGTTGACTGTCCGTGAAGATTACAATATCCGTAGTGGATACAACATTGTGCGCAAGCCAGACTAGCGCCTCGGAAATTGCTACAACCTCCGCCTGAAAAACGCTACTGTATTCCGGAAGGCGGAACGACAAACCACTATTCAACTTCTCCGAATACACTCCAGCTCCAACGCCTTCCTCAGTCTTAGAGCCGTCAGTAAAAAGGCTAATGGCATTAGATCCCAAAAGAGCGCTTTCAGACCACTCATTTCTCGATGGTATCAGGCTTGTAAAGGACTTATCGAACAGGAGTTTCGGAGAGATATAGTCTGTCATTCCGGGAATCTCATAGTTTCTTAGTAGTACTGCCGAGTGACCTACGATTGATGCGGTCCACTGACCGGTTTCCCGGAGGCGAATAGCCGTATTCGCCGCCATCTGCTCAGCGAAAATGTCTAAGAGAAGTAAATTTAATAACACTCCTAAAGCAGCAGTCGGTGTTGTCCTTAGAGCCCTATGATGGCAACACATGCCAGTCTTTGAACCTTCTCCAACAGAGTTCTGTACGACGGCACTTAGCACTCGTCCACCAGACGATGATCCCATGCATTAACATGGGACGCAGTACTGATACATAGAGCCAGTAAACCACTTTTGGATGCAAGCATCATTTTTGGCTATAGCCTTCTTGTACGAATATAGTGCAACGGTTGCCTTAGTCACACGCTCTTGAATGTTTGCCTTCCAGCATAGTTTTCTATCCAGGATGAGACCAAGGAATTTGGCTTTATCAGTGAGCACAAGCCTTGTGCCCTCAATTAATGGTCGTTCAAAAGAGGGTAGAACAAGCTCAGTTTTTTGCGGATTCACTCCAACACCAACCTCGCCAGCCCAGTTCGCCAGGATAGATAGGGCATTCTGCATTAAGTCGCTCAGGACACGGAAACTTTCCCGAGATTGCAATCGCAATATCGTCTGCATAAGCGATAACTTTACATCCCAAACCTTTCAGGCTTAGAAGCAGCCTATTGACCACCAGATTCCATAGAAGGGGAGAGAGAACACCACCTTGAGGGGTACCCCTGCTTACATACCTGCGTAGAGATGATGCACCGAGACTAGAGGATACCACCCGATACGCAAGCATTAGGTGAATTAACTTGCAAAGCGAGTCATCCCTGCCCAGAGTTAGGAGGGAATCGATAATAGCCTTAGGTTTTACATTGCTGAAAGCCCCCTCGATATCGAGAAAGGCAACGAACGTGTACTCCTTGTATGCGAATGACCTTTCGATGTAGCCTACCAAGGAGTGCAAAGCAGCTTGTATCTTTTGAGGCCAAACGACGGATTCAGATTTTAAACTGAATTGTATGTGGCGCTCATTCCACTAATGGACGAGCTGCTTGCGAAGTAAGGCCGAAACTATCAACTATGGATATTGCGGTCTGTCTCATGACATAGATGCGAGACTTTTACTATCATATTATCTAGGCACCTCAAAGGATAGCATTTGAAACACTATTCGTACTCGTGGTTTGATAGTGGAGGAGGAGGGTAAAAGGAGGAAACTAAAATCTAACCGAAAGCCACTTATCTGGTAGCGCCTCTTCTATCTATACAAGGCGCAGAAGGAGAAGCAAATCACAGAAGGAGGTGCAAGACACAGAAGGAGGTGCAAGCCACAGAAGGAGCTGCAAGCCACAGAAGGAGGTGCAAGGCACAGAAGGAGGTGCAAGGCACAGAAGGAGGTGCAAGGCACAGAAGGAGGTGCAAGGCACAGACGGAGCTGCAAGCCACAGAAGGAGGTACAAGGCACAGAACTACGTGCAAGACACAGAAGGAGGTGCAAGGCACAGAAATCCATTTCCAACCAAGGCCGACCAAGAGGCGGTTCTAAAATCACAAGGCGTCGATCTGCGGCAAATGAGTGCAAGGCACTGGGTAAGTCGTTTGGGGAGTTGCGCCCCATTGCCCAGCACATAGCGACGAACAGGAGTGGTTGACGCGCTATGCTCCGCTAGGGATTAAGGCAAAGTAGTAGTATAAGGCACAGAAGGAGTTGCAAGACACAGGAGTTAGGTACAAAGCACAGAAAGAGGCGCTTGAAGAGTTCGCACCTTGCATACTGGACGAAACCATAGTAGTTTTTGGGGGATTTAGAGCCGAAGCACACATGGGTTCTTTGACGCTTCGGCACGGCAATTTCCGTCCGAATATACCACTGCGGTACTGACTCGATGAGTAGTTTACAAATTTATCAGTACAAGTAGGGCAATGGGACATATGCAAGCAATTTTAAATTCAAAAATTTGATAATAATAAAATGGAGGAGACGAGTATAAATGTAATACTATTGCTGAATCGAATAGTAAATTTTGGAAATCTAAGTGCCGCTTTCTAGCTAGCAGTTGGAAGTTTTCCTATATACTTTGTTATTGCGCAACAAAAGGCATAGTAAAACCGCCAACGGCTAGCTAGAAAAACCACTCATGAAAAAGCGACACTAATATGTTCGATCGACATGTTTGAAGAAAGGACCAAACCTACTCATACAATCCTTTTAATTTCTCTTCTCCTGTGACTATGCCGGGCTTTGTTTTCGATGTCACCACTGGTGAAATTAGAAGTCCATGAGTGAGATTCCAAACATAGTCGGTTGGCTAATCCACTCATACAATCCTTTTTAGGGTTTTGTATTAAAAACAAATCGGTCAAATGTCTGTCCGTCTGTCCATGGAATATATCACGAACGGCTAAAGCTACATACTTGAAATTTTGTAGGAATGTGTAGAATTACTATAATTCGCCGGAGAAAGCGATGCGTCGTAATAGGTCAACTTTAAGGGGAGGTCCCCATAGAGGGGAAATGAAGGTCGAAATTTTTTTTTCGTTTGGTACAGGCAAGTGGGGTATCGTAAGAAAGGTACCGTCGAGTACATTCCATTTTTTGAATTTTTTTCAAATTTGAAGAAAGGGGAAAAGAGGGAGAGGGGAAAATATGAGTCCCGAGTTTGTCCCCCCCCCCCTTGCATTTCGACACCGTTATACTTAGAAATATGAAAATTTGCAGAAAAGCGCCATTTTACTAGCGTAGAAAACCTAGATTAATAGAATTTTGAAATTTTATCAGAAAAGGTTAATAATAGTACATTTCTATAGTTACAGTTAACACACCCCTGCACCCCTTAAGCGCACCCGATGTCAAAACTATTGATGGCCAATGATAGCCAACATCATAGGCAATAACACCTCAAAGTTGCATTACAGTCACATAATATTTAATAATAGTACATTCATTTAAATTTTGACATTTTAACACCATCCATACAAAAAATGCACATAACCGGCCTCTGATACGTACTACAATAGTACAAGTACTACGAGCACTGCATACTTGAATATGTATTGTTTATTGTTTTTCGTAAAGTGACCATTTCTGAAAGGTTAGAGATTGGTGGTATAGGAGTGGGATGGGAGAGAAGTTTAAGGAGGGAGGTAGTTGGGTTGCTGCTTTAAGGGGAGGTCCCCATAGAGGGGAAATGAAGGTCAACATTTTTTTTTTCATCTGATATGGGCAAGTTGGGTATCATGAGAAAGGTACTACCGAGTACATTCCATTTTTGGCGTCTTCGTCAAATTTGAAGAAAGGGGAAAAGAGGCAGAGGGGAAAATATGAGATCATAATTTGTCCCACCCCCCTTACCATTTCGAGACCGTTACACTTAGAAATATGAAAACATACAGGAAGATGGCTTTCAACTAGCGCAGAAAACAAAAAAATTACGGAATTTTGATATCTTCTCAAGAGGTATGCTGGTCGCTGACTCTACTTTCTATAATTATTCAAACAATTTATTTTCAATATTTTTTACGCAAAATTGCAATTTGCAATATCGTCTTAACATCTCCAAGAGTAGAATAGTTCATCTCCTATTGGCATGGGACACTACAAAACCCTCGGATTGCGGGAGTAGCCCTCTATTTTCCGGTTTCATTTTCTGTTCCTGCGACTATGCCAGGCTTTGTCCTCGATGTCACCGCTGATGACAAATCAGAAGTCCACGAGTGGGGTTCCAAACATAGTCGGTTGGCTAATCCTAATTGAATAGAATTGTACTGCCAGTGAATATGTAAGTTTTGTTTGCAATATCTGTTTGATCGCCTACTCCTGCCCTTCTAGACGATTGTGAACCACGTGAGCCTTCCACCAAAAGCATCCAGTTGTAGACATCGTTAATGTGCGCTAAATTTCTCAGGGAATTGTTCACTAGTTTGCACAAATAGAAGGCGCAGCAAATTAATAACAGCCACTTCGCGATATATCCTCCCTGGACGCTGGCTAACGGTCCCATACAATCCTTTGGATTAGCCAACCATCCAACGCACGAAGCCCCCATCTGTGGACTTCTGCATAGCAGCGGTGACATCGGGATACCAAGTCCTCGTAAAGAATAAAGGACTAATATAACTTCTACTTACGTGGGAGCTGGTCCAATTTCATCTTCCGATTCGCACAAACCATCCCAAAATGCTCGAGATGTGGGCTCAAGGATTTCACCAAAATCCATACCGTCTAATTTATATATTTTTACCGGCTTTCAAATGACTGGCGAAAAACTAACAATTGCCGCTTGACAATTCGCCCGCTTTGCAGAAATGTGCAGAATCAGCTGATGTCTGTCAATTGTATTCAGCAGTGGGTGGGATTGCGGAATAGCCCCCGAATGTTTGTTGTTTTTTTGGAAAGTGTCAAAAAGTGTGTTTTATGGGACTGGTGGTGGTGTTTCTGAATTTTCCGGAGGGATTTAAGGTACAGATTAGAGCCTTTTTAATAATATGTATTGAAATAGGAGCAACCAAACTGACAAGGTCTATGGTATATTTATTGAATTTTTGACTGGATTGTCTTGCAAAATTGATAGTTTTATATTTCACAAGAGTCTCAATATATTCAGGACTCGCCGACTGCATCAAATCATCTAGCAATTTTCACCAAGTCCCCGCTGTACCGTGCTAGGTGCAAGTGCATGCTGTTGAATAATGTTTTTATAGTTTGATTACTCAATGCACGAGAAAGGCATGGATGGTTCAATGTTCCAAGTACTCGTTGAGCCCGGAATACGTGGAGCCTCCTTTATGGCTAATGCACTGGGCTCTCTAAAAGTTGAGATCAATAATATCCACAATTTCAACAGTTTTATCGATTCAC
This sequence comes from Chloromyia formosa, assembly GCA_964017055.1. NCBI lineage: Eukaryota > Metazoa > Arthropoda > Insecta > Diptera > Stratiomyidae > Chloromyia > Chloromyia formosa. The sequence goes on from OZ024817.1 coordinate 15,706,192, forward strand.
ATACGTTAGCTCTACTCTATCTCACTCTTCATAGTTCAGGATAATTTTTTTTTGGTAATTATTGGTTTTAATATGATCTCTAGGCTAAGGCCACTATATATAATACAAAAAAGGAGTTGGGTCAAAATGTTGGAATTGCGATTTCCTACCGGAGTTCACAAGTTAGCAGACGGTTAACCCCAATGTTTGGTTACTTTGGTCCTAAGTGCCATGTATATTTCTCGACTTCGTTCCTATGGTAGCCGGTTCTTCACAACGTAGCGGCCCATATAACGGTCAGGAGGTGCCAAACAAAGAAGAAGACGGAAAATGGGTATGCATGTTATGTGTTTCAACTTCTTTTTTACAAGTATTGCGAGCAATACATCAACTGCTCTCATTCCTACTCCACCGTGCCGGCATCGAATGTAACCCTGGTTCATGGATCGTTCGCAAGAAAGTGCGGCACCCAAATGCTATATGCTGCATTTGTCAGATGCAACTGCTGCAATGAGTGGTGTAATCTAAGGAACTGCTCTGTACTTAACCATCACAAGCACTGAAACTCATCCTTTACTGCTAGTCAGTGTAAGAACAGAGAACAAAAAACGTCAACCTCGTCCAATATGCCAGACCTTCTAACATCAATGAGCGCTCAGACAGATTTCCAGTCATCTCTGGTAACTCTAGCGAACAGCTCCAATCATCAGAGGACTCCGTTGCAATATGACATTACGCTCGCACCACCGATCGTCAACTTTTGACACTTTTTCACTAGTTCAATTAAATTGCAATGGGCTGCAGCATAAAATCGTCAAATTAACATCATTTATGGTCAGATATTGTATCTTGGCTGGAGCCATACAGACGAAACTCCATTCTAATTCGTCCCTCAATTCCGATGGAGACTACGCTATTATTAGGAAAGACCGACTAAGCAACGCTGTAGGAAGGCTTCGTTTCCTTATTCACCATTCCGTGCAATAGCGGGAAATAGTTATCTGTATGGTAGCTGTCCATCGGGATATAACGCTAATATCAACCCCTTCATCACTAGTCAACACCGTCTTTTGCTTGGTGATTTAAATACTCATCATGAACTCTGTTTGACATTCCAATCTCGACAACGACGCTAGAGGTGTCACAATAGCGGAACAACTTGATGCTTCTGATTTCTGCCCACTGAATGATGGCACTCCCACTCGCATTGCCGGCACCTATACCAGTTCATCTGATATCACGATTGCGAGTGCAGGCCTCATAAACGAAGCTCACTGGGAGCCAGATTTAAAACTATCCTCTGACCGTATTGCAATCGTCATTAGGCTTGACAAACCAACAAACGTTCAACCTGCAGAACACTGCACTTTTGTCAACCACAAGAAGGCCGATTGAAACAGCTTAAGATCCTACACTAATGCTAAATTTATCGGTCTGCCTACACCATCTGACGAACGCAAGGCCGAATCAAACTTGAGTAAAGTCGTAAGTCCTAAGTCCTTGGGGCGACCGGTAGCGCAGTGTGTTGAGTCATCAGTCTCATGTTTGACTACCGGCGTTTCGGGTTCGAATCCCGTCAACGATGACGTTCGTGGCGATGGATGTGCAGGAGGTGCATGCTGGTACCTGCTTCTTCTTCCTTGCCATTTCATAACACTCTGCGGCTTCGCGTTGCTCTGCCTGTGGTGTTGGCACTTCGCCCATTTCGGCGGTATAATCTTAGCTTCCTTCTGCAGGCAGCTCGGTCTTGGATCGTATCATCGCCGAGATTAATGCGTTGTTGCTTCTTCATCTGATCGATCCACGTGTGTTTTCGTCTGCCTAGGGGGTTTGGGTTCAGCAAATGGAACATTCATTGATAGTGCCTTCATGGCAGGGTTCTTGGGCGGACGCATTAGAACATGGCAATACCAATCCATACGACGATCTTCGAGCTTTTCAGTGATCGATTGATCAACAAACAAGCTGCCTCGGACGTAGGTACTTTTGATACGATCCTTTTTGGTCACACCAGCTGACATCCGTAGCATTTTCATCTCAGTCGCAGTCATTTTACTTTTGTATGTCTTATACACAGTCCAGCATTCAGACGCATAAATGAGTGCTGGACGTACGACCGTTTTGTACAACTTGCCCTTAAGCTTTCGTGGCATCTTCTTGTAGCAGAAAACTCCAGAGTTTTCTCGCCACTTCATCCAACCGACACTGGTGCGATGTTTGATGTCATCATCGCAGGCAGCTTCCTTGTTGACCATCGAGCCCAGGTATTTGAACCTTGTACAGGACTTCAGCTGCTCTCCTTTAATGTAGATATCTGGTATCGGTCTCTCTGGATCTGAGAAAGGACAGCAAAGATACTCAGTCTTTGGTATGCTAATCCTCAGTCCGTGATCCTCCAGTATCTTACCCCACTTATTCAGTGCAGCCTGCAAAGCAGCGGTGTCCTTGCTACCCAGGACAATGTCATCGGCGAAGAGAAGGGATATTTCCAGGCCGTCAGAAATGAGTGTTAATAAATAGAGCATGATGATGTTGAAGAGACTCAATACACTGCCTTGGTGAACTCCCCGACTTTAACCGGAAATTCTTCAGACTCACCAGCTGTGCATCTAACTTTAGTGGTTGACCCATCATACATGTCTTGTATATCTTCACATATGCTGGCAACTGCATTCTCCGAAACCAGTTTATGCCGTGGAAACGTCATCTGGGCCATATGGAACAGTTGACGCGCTGTGCCCCACAAGGGGTTAGGGCAATTGAGAGAGAAAGTCCTAAGAAAGCGGCTACAAAATTCATTCCTGTAAAATGAATACCAAAAATTCAGCCTAACTTCCCACCTCAGCCGCCAGATTAGCAGATGAAACAGATCACATTAGAAGCATAAACCCGTACGATCCCAGAATTCAGGAACTTAACTGTGAAATAGACAAACAAGTAGCTGAAGACAGGAGGTTCAAATGGAGCACTCACCTGAAAAGCTGCAACTTGGCAACAGGCATTAATAAATTATGGTCTACTGTCCGTGCCTTTTTAGATCCATCAAAGCAGAAAAGAAATGTTGCTATCCAATTCGGTAAGCGACCCAACATACTCCGCTAGTCACTTCAATAGCCAATTTATTGAGCACTCAACACCTGACAGACTTAAGTGCATAATCCGTAGGAAAATCCGCAGTCGAATACCTCTTTTCAAATAAATGGGTTAAATATAGCATTTTTCACCACTTTTTTTAAGACACTTATTTAATTTTACAGCTAACATTAGTCGGAAGCTGTTATGGCTGTGCTGCGGAATGAACAACGTGAACATCTTAAAATTCTACGAGAAAAGTCTCCTGAAGGTACTTATGATTGACATTTTTTCACCAAAATTTAAAAATATTGTGAAAGGATATTTGTTTATTGTGTTTTTTATCGTCTTTATTCCAGCGGTCGTGGATATGTGTAAACTGGCAATAGACTATCTAAATAATGGTCCAAATGAGAAGAAATATTCCACAGTTGCCAGTAAGTAGAAGTATTCGCTTTCTTAAAAAATAAAAATAAGACAAAAAAGTATTTTATTACTTTTCACAGAAAAGCTTAACACATCTTCCGACATTGTTCAACCAACAGTTGAAGCATTGGTTTGCCTGTTGATCGATGCTACGAAATCGAGTGTAAGTATTCTCATTCATGATTGCGAATAAAATGGCGCTAATGGCTAAACTTACTCTTTTGTCATAACAATTCGACAATAAGGTGAGCGAAACGGAATTTGAAAATCTGAAGACGTCCGGCTTTTCATCCGACCAAATATCTATTCTATGGCAATTTGTGTCCAGCAAACGAAATTTTGTTGAGCACATTTTACGAGCAACAAGTCCTCGAGAATTTCGTTATCGTGATCTTGAATGGAGACTGGATGGGAAGGTATTTATTTACATGTCGTTGTTGTTGTTGTAGCAATGCAGAAATTCAGTGTGAGTGTGTGTAAAATTAAATTAAAATTAGCGCGCCCGAATCAGTTTCCTCCGTAGGAAGTTGTAGGAACGCAGCCGCTTCAATGGGGCTAGCGGTATAGGATTTGGGTGTGTCGGTGCTGCAGGGTAATCGAAGATATGCTCAACGATGTGGGGAGAACTGTTGCATGCCGGACAAGTGTTTTGGATGCTGTGGTCGATTCGGGACAAGTATGAGCTGATGCGCGAGCACCAGCCTGGTCGGTCTAGGTTTCGTTCTTCCGGTGAAATGTCTGGTGGCTAAGTGTTAAGTAGAGTATTATTGTTAAAGTCCACGATTGACGTATGTACTTCTTCCCTGTGCAGCATAGCGGTGGCAGATTTATAACTGGCGTTATCGAAGGGGACCCTCTTAAATCGTTGGACTTCCCTTTCGAGGTCTCTTAGATTTCGCCTGATGTGTCGTGGCGGGGGGGTTCTGTCCATTTGATCAAATCTCGGGTGATCAATTTGATAGCATCCGACTAGATACTGCTTTGACAGCAGCATGTTGTGGTTTCTTATGAGAAGTGTTTTAGTCTGTTGGTGGGTGGAGGTGTTCTTGATGAGACATCAACAGACAGCCTGTGATGGTGCGTAGGACTGCATTTTTACAGGCCTTAATGTGTTTCCAGTTTGTGTCACTTAGAGTTAGAGTCCACACTGGTGTCGCATAGTTAGCTACAGATCTACCGATCGCTTTCTAGGTGGTCAGTAGGGTCTCTTTGTCTTTACCCCGGGAACTACCAGCTATAGCCTTAAGGACCCGTTCCTGCTCCTCATATTGTTAGTTACTGTTGACGCTTGGGCTGATGATGTTGCCATGCTGTCCAGAGTAACGCCGAGGATTTTTGAGTGATTAGTGGTGGGTATTAAGAGACCATCTATTGAGATGTTTAGCTGCTGCTTACTTCTTTAGTCCAGGATGTGAAAAGTGTTGCGGTGATCTTTTGAGCTGATACCTAGTTCTTGCTGGCGAAGAAAGTGTTAAAGTTGTGTAGAAAGTCGTTTATCCTCGCACACATTTGTGTGATGTTGTTCTCTATTGCTAGGATAATGCAGTCGTCGGCATAGCTCACAATCTGGATTCTTGTTGGGGACTCCAGCGAGGTAGAGATTAAACAAGGTCGGTGACAAGACTCCCCCTTGAGGGATACCTTGTTCGTTCCTATGGTAGCCGGTTCTACGCACCGGAGCGACCCGTTTTTCAACGGCCAACAGCTGCCAAAACCCCTTCAATGCAGAAAGAAGTATATGTGCGTATTTACATTTTGTGGTTTCTATATGCGAAAATCAAATAAATTTGATTTGTAGTCATCTCCAGTAGACAAGTGCTTGCGTTTCTTGATCGGTTCCCGGTTCGGAACATTGCTCGTTGACATTTTTATTATAAACGTAGCATTTGAAATTCATATGCATTTATTTATTGGTTGCTTTCTTTTTATCTGTTTAAAATGAATTGATTAAAGTGAATGTTGTGTAAAGAAAATGTGACCAGTAAGGGGATTACGCGGTGAAATTATAGCCTTCTACGAAGAAAACTGTCCACTAACCCTCATAGACCGCAGGAGAATCACTTGGTGGAATCCCGACCTCTCCCGCTTAAGAAAAGAATCCAGGAGGCTTTTTGATAGCGCAAAGAAAACTGGTGAGTGAGATGCTTTGCTTGGAGACAAGCTACCATAATGAAAATATCGCAATGTTTACAGACATTCGGGTGGTCATTATGGCTCTCGTCAGCCACATCAAAGTTAGTGCGCGGATGCCAGTCTGTGCTTTAGAGAGTGGGTACTCCAAATGGGGTATACATTTACTGGGTTCCTGGACACGTTGACATTGCTGGGAACTAGAAGGCCGACGAGCTGGTCAGAACGGCCTAGGCTGCTCACTTGCATGGCCCGGAACCCTTCTGCTGGATCTTCCTATGCATCCCTAAAAAGCGATTCAGGGATTGCGAGCTAAAGCCGCAGCCATCTGGAAATGTCTCCCGGGTCTGCGGCATGCCAAGTTGTTCATTTGGGACTACTCAAGAGGCCGATCTTCTAAGCTGCTGCAACTAAACCGAAATAAGGTTAGTACCATATGTGATCTTCTCACCGAACATTCGTGTCTACGAGGTTATCTGAAAACCATTGGCTTACTGGAGGACAGCAGCTGTAGATTCTGTGAGGGTGAGGACGAAACGTCAACCCACATTCTCTGCGATTGTGAGGCGTTAACATGTCGTCGGAGGGATAGTCTTGGGATCGCGCTCTCCGACCAGGATGATATAGCCTCGTCCCCGCTTAAGCTTCTGAGTAACTTCATCAGTGCGATCAAGTTTAATCAGTAGGCTGAGTCCTGATATTAGATTTCGGACCATAGCACAATAGGCCTTTTGGTCTCAGTGCTTGTGAACCTTTTTGGTTCACAGCCCTTCGTTCTATCGTACCGAAGCGGAAGTTGGGGTACGTAGTGTAGTAGAGCAAAACATTTCCGAGACTGCTTTTACGGGATGATGTGAAGGTGATGTGATCAGTATCACGTACGTTCTTTGCTTTTACTCTTTTAACTTTCATCAAATCAATGTACTCATTCAGAGCTGAATCGACGGGACGCCGGCGAGAAAAGCAACTGTGAATATGTTCGTGACAGGAGTCGAGCTTGCGACTCGACGCTCTATCCATCGAGGTACGGCGAACGTTAATATATGGCATTATACACAGTTTTGAGAAAATTTACGAAAATCTTATTTAAAAAATACAACTTTCTTTCCTCTATATTTTTTTTTTTTTAGATTGCTTCGCGAAGTCTTCTTTATCAAGCCACACCAGTGATTATAATCAAGTTACATTTGGACACGGAAAAGGTTAGCGAAAATCGCAGCATCCTCGGGGCGAAACGTGAAGAATCGAAGAAAAAATATGAGACAGCTAAGCAATTTCTTATCGAGACAGATCCTAATAATTTGGTTCACATTATCGACGTTCTAGAGCGAGCATTGATGGAAACAAAAACTCATCGTATGCGTGACATGATGAAAGCACTTCAGTTATAAGTTAAGCTTACGAAAAATTCCAGGGCAGTAATTGGCGAATAAAATGATAGTAGTCGTAAGAACGGACATTGCATTTCATTTCAATGGATATTTCGACTTCGGGTTTGTAGGAAGCAGGAAAGGAGAATAGCTCCGGGATTGAGACTATTGTCTCGAAGCGAAAGTAAATGGTCGCTTCAAGCATTTGGTATTATCAAATTTTATTTGAAATATGGGAAGATTCCAAGTTGACTCGGCGACGCATAGTGGTTTGTGACTTGACCAATATAGTAGGTTTCAAATACCATCCTATACCCCACAGCAGTAAACCCACTATTAACCAAGGTGCGAACCACGATGCGTCGCCCGGCAAAATAGGAATATACCCAACTTGCGGTTTATTCCTATGGTATATTCCTGTTTAACCGGGCGACGCATCGTGGCTCGTCCCTTGGCTAATAGTGGTTTTACCGCTGTAATGTGTTGAACGACCGAAGCGAGCGTTGTACGGCGGCATACTGTGGGTTGCAATCCGTTAAGCCGCGGAGCTCACGTAGCGAGCGGAGCCCACGCAAAGGGAGTGCAAAATCATATCAATTAAAAACACACTATTGACCAAAGACGCGAACCACTATGAGTCGCCCGGGGAACTAGGCATTTCCCATTCCTATTTCACAGGACGACACGCATAGTGGTTTGTGTCTTGGCTAATATTTGGTCTATTATTAAGGCAACCTATGACGGCGCGAAATGTCGCGTTCTGCTTAAAAAATAAGGTGTCGGGGGACTTTGAGATTCACAGTGGAGTTCGGCAGGGGTGCATCCTCTCACCGATCCTATTCCTCATTGTGATCGACGATGTGTTGCATGCAGCCCTATCCGGACTCGACAGAGGAATTCAATGGACTTTGACATCTTATCTACAACATCTTGACTATCCCGACGACATATGCCTACTCTCCCACAAAATCATGGATCTGTCCGCAATGGCGTTAGATCTCGAGAGGGAGACAAGCAAGGTTGGGCTAAAGATTAATACCAACAAGACCAAGGTTCTTAGCCCGCCGTTGCGAAAAAGAAATCCGACACCTATTGCCATCAATATTAATGGGCAGCCTGTGGAGAAAGTGGACAACTTCGTCTACCTAGGTAGCATTGTTGCCGAAAATGGTGGTACCGAGCAGGACATCGCTCGTCGTATCAACCAGGCTGAACGCGCATACGGCATGCTGTCCAAAATCTGGCAGAGCAGTTATCTCAGCATCAAGACCAAGCTGGGCCTGTTTCGCTCCCTGGAACTGTCAGTGCTTTTGTATGGGAGCAGTACATGGAAAGTTTCCGTAGGAGTTACCAGAAAGCTGCAAGTTTTCGTCAACTCATGTCTTCGTCGAATTTTAAGAATTTTCTGGCCCGAAACAATATCAAATGAAGAGCTAAGTCGGCGTATGGGTCAGATGCTAATCGACGAATTGATACGCAGACGAAAATGGCAGTGAATAGGTCACACATTGCGGAAGAGTGATAACTGCATTGCTTTGCATGCCATGAAATGGAACCCCATTTCCAACCAAGGCCGACCAAGAGGGGGTCCCCGAATCACATGGCGTCGATCTGTGGTAAAGGAGTGTCAGGCAGTAAGTCTTTTGGGGAGTTGCGCCCCATTGCCCAGAACAGAGTACGATGGCGCGCAGGAGTAGTTGACGCGCTATGCCCCGCTAGGGGTTAAGGCTAAGTAGTATAAAGTTTTATCCAAATTTAGACTCTTACTCAATCATTCGAATTATTATATGGTTGTCTTCTAGCGATAATTATAAGAGATAGAGACCGAAATAAATCCAATAAGGCGGCTTCCGACTGTGCCTTCGTTTCCCATGATATATCCGTTGTATTACGCGTACATCCACTCGTACATCAGACACACATGTACCTTTAATTGTTTTCGTAACCACCTCTTAAAACATCACACCCTTAATCCCATGTCTTTAAAGTGGTGTTGAAAACAGGGTGAGGCTACAAGCCTTATTCTCTATTAGCCCAGGTGACGAAGACAAATCGAGTGGAGAAAATCAAGAAGTTTTGAAATTTGATTTTGATTGTTGGTTGGTACGAATACGATATCATATCAATCGTTCAATCCCCTTTTCAATTGCATGGAACCGTTCGTATGGCCACAAATTTGGGGAAAAAAATGGAAGTAAATAATAATAATAAATATGAAAAGGACGTTTATGGGTAATTTTTCATTAAATCGAATTTAAATTATTTTATAGGAATCACACCTTAATAACAAGCAAAAAATATTTTGGGCGAGTTCAACTCTGGTGCGTTTAGATTAAACGGAACCACTCGCGAATTAAGCTTGTCGGTAAGTAAGCTTGGTCATAGTTTTCTCGATGTGAAATATAGCATTTGTTTTACACCGCATTCGGCCCCCGCAAAGCGGATTTGGTTCAAACTCGTACTTGTATTACTGTCGAGGCACATTACCACTATCGAAGAGTTCCAGCTCTTCAGTCTACCATAAAGGTGGAGGTATGGGTCTAAAGACATGGATCTATGCCAGCTGCACTCATAGTAACACGTTCCTTCGAAGTCATTCTCGGGTCTGATTGTAACGCACACCATGTGGTGTGGGGTAGCTCCGGCACGAATAAAAGAGGGGATGAGTTTTTCAGCTACTTGCTGAGCACAAACCTCATTATCTGTAATGTGGGCTGCGAACCTACCTTTATCACCAGAAGTAGGCAGGAAGTCCTAGATATAACTCTTGTTTCTGAGGACATTCAACACTTGATTCGAGATTGGAGGGTGTCTCATGAGCACTCATTCTCTGATCATCGTTATCTTCAGTTTGGCCTGGATGTGCGACCTGAACCAAAGCCGGTAATCGTGAATCGCAAAAGAACTGATTGGGGCAAGTACAGGGGATATCTTGTGAATATGCTACCCCTTTTACCAAGTCAGCCATGTACTACACAAGAATTGGATGAAATGGTAGAGACCCTGACGGGGGCACTGAGGATATCTGCTGTTGAATCATGCCCTGCTAGTAAGCAAAGAGGTAGGGCTAAACTGGCATGGTGGGGCGCTCAGCTCAGTGAGCTTAGAACCACATGCAGAAGAAGCTTCAATAAGGCAAAATACTCTAAGAAGAACTCAGATTGGACAATCTACAAACGCAATCTTGGTATATACAAGAAAGAGCTGAGAAGGGCTAAACGGAGCTCGTGGATGCATTTTTGCGATTGCATTGATAGTTGCAGTGAAGCTTCCAGACTTAGGAAGATCCTTTCTACAAATCCAACCATGCCTAGTTATTTGCTGAAGGACGATGGTATATGGACATAATCAAGCCAAGAGACGATCGAGGTCCTGCTTGACACACATTTTCCGTGGCAGCTCTTCTGTGAAATCTCTCGGGACAACTCCCACCAGCAGTGTGGCACCATGTGATTTCAATCCAATTCTTTCCAAAGAAAAGATTGTCTGGGCCATAAACAGTTTTGACCCTTTCAAATCTGCTGGCCCAGATGGTATTATTCCCGCGGACCTACAACATATGCTGGACGTAGTATACCCGTGGATTGAATCGATCTTCAAAGCCTGTCTAGAACTAGTATATATTCCTCGTATATGGATGGAAGTTAAAGTGGTCTTTATCCCAAAAGCGGGTAAAAGTTCTCACGCACGCCCGAAAGACCTCCGACCCATTAGCCTATCATCAACATTGCTGAAGGTGTTTGAGCGTTTGATCGACACGCACTTGCGGTGCACTATTCCATCGCACCTTTTATCCACTTCCCAGCACGCCTATTGGAAAGGGCAATCAGTGGACACTGCTTTGCACTCCCTGGTAGGTTACATCGAAAGGTCCCTCGCATACAAGGAGTATACGTTGGTTGCATTTCTCGATATTGAGGGGGCTTTCAACAATGTTAAACCTGAGGCTATTGTTGGAACTTACAGCGCATCACACCGAAAAACTCCCCGAACACAAAACACAACTTTAAACTCACCTGATGGAGTCGACACCACGATAACCAAAACTCGAACATCGACACATCAGGAAGTGGATGCACCGATAAATTCAGTCGAAGTCATCATGCGGCGCCTGCAATCGAAAAGGAAAACACAAAGCAACGTTTCTTAGCATACAAATTACAAATTTATACTTATCTGAATTTACTCCGATGTTGAAATCCATAGCGCAAGCAAAGTAAACAACTGAATTGTCAGAATAAACCTAACCTAAAATAGTTTTAGAAATTAGTACTAAAATGGTCGACTGGAAAATGACATTTATTAAACAAGAAATATTTGGGACAATATTTTCCCAACCTTTAATTGTATAGATTCCCAAACTTTAATTTCCCGCCTTTTTTCTCGTCATATCAATGCTTAAACTTAATTTAGAAAGGGATCAAAGACACTTGTAATTTGTCAGTCAAAGTCGGAGGATCAAAAATCTATTTTCAAAGGAGAAGGAATAAAGTCATCGAAATTACACCTGGTCTTATAATTTGTCAGTCGTCGAAGTTGGAGTCATCCAATTCAGAAGTTCAAAGATCCAATTCAAGGGGAAAAAGGAATGAAATCAATAAATCTTTACATGGTCCGTCGAGCCGGATTCGTCCGAAATTGAAAAAAAAAAAAAAAGGTTAGTGGTGTTGTATGTAAATTTATTGAGAAACCCATCATTGAAAGTGAGGTTAAGAGTTCATGTGCAACGTCGGTAGTGAAAGTAAGACTGGGTCTACGGAAAGTGAGGTTAAGAATCTCTGTTTCAATATCGCTTTCCGAAAAGTGTAGTTGGGTCTGCGAGATTTATAATCACAAAGTGAGGTTAAGAATCTCCCACATCGCTTTCCGAAAAGTGGAGTTGGGTCCGCGAAATTTATAAATACAAAGTGAGGTTACGAATTAAATTACCGTCAGTATGCCTGATACAGGGGAAACCTCGACGAAATCAAGGGATGAAGCCTCCACTTTGCTAAAGGTGCAAAGGAGAAGAGTCTCCGAAATCAAACGCACACTCTCAAATTATAACAAAGACGGCAAGGCAAAAAAAACCACAGCACGGTACTTCGACTACCGTATCGACACACTACAAGCTGAATTAACCGCGCTGGAAGAAGCTCACAAGTCGCTCCAAGAATTATCTTCCAAAGAAGTAGACGATTACTTCGAAAGCGGAATATACGTCGATACGGTAGAAGAGATTCACGTGTGCCTTAGCGAGTTAGAGCAGGGTAAATCGGACTTAAAAAAAACCCTCAAAAGAGAAATCCGAGACCTCTAATGTTAGTGAGGTTGGGTCGACAACCGAATCAAATCTTCCCAAAATTGCCCTCAAGAAATTTTCGGGAAGTTACAACGAGTGGTCTTCCTTTAAGGGACTTTTCCTCTCCATAGTAGACAGCAATAAAACCATATCCACCATCCAAAAAATGAACTATCTCAAGTGTCATTTGGAAGGTGAAGCCGAAGAATTGCTTCGCAATTTCACAATAAGCGCTGAAAATTACCAGCCAGCAATCGAAACTTTAACAAGGCGGTATGAAAATAAGCGAGTCCTTGTTCATCAAGAATTAAATAAAATTTTCGAAGTTAAATGCAGCAACGAAGAAAATTCAGAAAGTCTTAGGAGAATAATCGACACTTTCAACGGTGTGTTGAAAGCGCTCAACAACTTAGAAATAAACACATCTACGTGGGATGTGTTTCTAAATCATATAATCCTATCCAAACTTCCGAGTTCAATAAGACACGCGTGGAATCAGGAGACAGGTGGTCTCACCAAACTTCCATCGTACATCCAACTTATTGAATTCATAGAGAATCGTTTTCGAGCGTGGGAGATGTCAAACTCCGAGACGAAAACGAAAAAACATCAAGTATTGGTCACAACGACGATACAATGCATTGTTTGTAAAAAACCTCACAAGTTACATCAATGCGACAATTTCAAATCGCTTGACGCGAAACAACGAAACAAAATCGTCCAAGTAAATAAACTCTGTTTCAACTGCATGAATTCGGGCCATGCTGCTAACCAGTGTAAAAGCACATACAAATGTAGAGCTTGCGGAAAAAGGCATCACTCCTTACTACATTCCACAGCAAATAATCAAATTATTCGAGCCAATACCACAAGCAACAACGCACCAGAAGTTCAAAGGACTGCCGAGAGCAACGTCAATGTTTTGACTTCTACAACCAGCAAACAAGTTTTGTTGGCAACGGCCAACATAAACGCACTCGATCAGCATGGAAGGATTCATAAACTACGCGCACTCGTTGATAGTGGATCGCAAGCGACATTCATTACCGAAAATGCCGCACAACAACTCGGTTTAAAAAGAATGTCGCATCATGCAAACGTCATAGGAGTGGCAGGTTGTAAAGCCGGAACCACCAAAGGTTCCATTTCATTGAAGATTATACCATTAAAGGGCGAAAATCTTACCATAGAAGCGCTAATAATACGTAATCTATCAAAAATATTACCATCATATACTATCACAAAGAAAAATTGGGAACATCTGTCTAATTTAACGCTGGCAGATCAAAATTTCGACACCCCGAGGCACATTGACGTGCTGCTGGGAGCTGACGTTTATGCTTCTATCATTGAAGCAAGATTAATCACGGGTCCTCCGGGAACACCAATCGCACAATCAACGAAGTTAGGATGGATCGTATTCGGACAAATTAATCAGCAAGCAAACGACGAAAATCTCAATTGTTTTGGAACCACTCTTGATGACATCAACGATCAACTAAAATTATTCTGGAAGTTAGAAGAAATCCCCTGTCAACAAGTAGAATCAGAAGAAGATCTTTTGTGCCAGACTCACTTCGAACAAACACACTCAAGGAGAACAAATGGCCGATATGTCGTAAGACTCCCATTCAAGGATCACATGAAGGAAACTTTAGGAAATTCCAAGCACATCGCAACAGCATCATTTCTTCACTTAGAACGTCGGTTTGAAAATCAACCAAATTTGAAAACAGCATATGTCGACGTAATGAACGAGTATCAAGATTTAAACCACATGAAAGCATCAAATTCAATCAATTCACTCAATGTATTCTTACCACACCATGGAATCTTAAAGAACGACAGAGAAACTACCAAACTGCGTGTCGTATTCGATGCTTCTCGAAAAACTGCCAGCGGAGTCTCCTTAAATGACACCCTTATGACGGGACCGACTTTACAACCAGACATGGTTACCACTTTATGTAGATGGCGACTTTATCAATACGCTTCAACCGCAGATATAAAGCAAATGTACAGGCAAGTTGACGTACACGAGGAAGACAATAAATTTCAGAGCATCGTATGGAGGTCAACGAAGAACGAACCTATACAAGACTTTCAACTTACGACAGTCACATTCGGATTAACCTGCGCACCCTTCTTAGCTATTCGAGCAATGCAACAATTGGCCGCCGACGAAGGTGCGAAATTTCCACTGGGAGCGAAAATGGTTTTAACTGAATTTTATGTTGACGATTTGATGACCAGTTCTCCAACACTTTCTGAAGCAAAGGAAAAACAATATCAAATAAAGCAAATACTGAAGAGAGGTGGTTTCCATTTACACAAATGGATTTCTAACGAAACTAGTTTAATGGAAACTGAGTATGACCACAACACTAAACTTCAAGAAATTCCCATAATGTCCGAAGAAGATTCAGTAAAATCATTGGGATTGTCTTGGTTCCCAAAACAAGATACAATGGTTGTACGACAAAGCGAAAGAATTCCAGTTCGAACGAAAAGAGAACTGCTCTCACAAATCGCTCGAATTTTCGACCCATTAGGATGGATAGCTCCTCTTGTAGCAGAAGCCAAGGTACTCCTCAAAGGGGTATGGCTTTCACAACTCGAATGGGATGATACATTGCCATCAAAGTTTATTCGAAGTTGGAATAAAATAAGTTCCCATCTCAACGACCTACCTAATATAAAAATACCCAGATGGATCCAATTTAAACCCGAAACTACGATGGAATTACATTGTTTCAGCGATGCATCTAAGGAAGCTTATGGAGCAGCAATATACAGCAGAATCATTCAAAATGGAAGAGTATTAAACGTCTATCTGATCATGGCCAAATCTAAAGTAGCACCAAAAAAGGAAATGTCTACACCCCGCTTGGAACTATGCGGAGCAGTCATCGCAACTAAGTTACTACAAAAATGTCATAAAATTTTCGAAGACCATATGAATACATCATATTTATGGACGGATTCCACCGTAGTATTGGCATGGCTTCGAGGAGACACATTCCGTTGGAAACAATTCGTGGCAAATCGAGTAAACTACATCCATGAAATGTCACCGAATGTCAATTGGCTTCATGTTCCAGGACCAGAAAATCCAGCAGATCTGCTCACTCGGTTCAATTCACGTTCGAATTTAGCCAACAATGGTTTATGGTGGACAGGTCCGACATGGTTAATGCTTTCCAAGGAACATTGGCCTCCACAACCTAAAAAGAAAGACACAACATTAGAATTAAAAAAGCAAGCATGCACTGCGATATTAAAAGAACCAAATGAAATACTTCGGCGATTTTCATCGTTTACTCAACTTATACGGGTAACCGCCTATTGTCTACGCTTCATTCAACATTGCAGAAGACAAATCCCACAAACGGGATTTTTGAAAACAGACGAACTACTTAGTGCTCGGATGCTGTGGATAAAATTGGCTCAAAATTTCCATTACGACAAAGAAATCCAAAATCTAATGAATAAAAAACCCATTAAGAACAGCAACATCGTACGTTTAAACCCTCAAGTCGATGAAGAGGGCGTACTTAGAATAAATGGAAGACTATCAAACGCAAATCTATCATATGAACAAGCCAATCCCATAATTTTACCCAACACCGATCCTTTAACAAAATTAATTCTGCATGAAATTCACTTGAAAACGCTACACGGTGGACCACAAATCATGATATCAACCGCCCGAAAGAGCTTTTGGATAATCAACTGTCGAAATGCTGCGAAGAGAATAACACATAATTGTGTCATATGTACACGATTCAAGGCCACGACTGAAAATCAGCTAATGGGACAATTGCCGACGCCAAGAGTGAATCTGACAAGAGCATTCGCTCACACAGGCGTTGATTATTGCGGACCAATAATGATAAAAACCGCAAAAACTCGAAACGCCAGCTTTACTAAAGGCTACATTGCGTTGTTTATCTGTTTAGCAGTGAAAGCGATCCACTTGGAAGTAGTCAGCGACTTGCGTATGGAAACCTTTCTGGCGGCTTTCCGACGATTTACATCAAGACGAGGGATGTGCTCCGACATATATTCAGATTGTGGTTCGAATTTTATGGCCGCCGACAAAGAGTTTCGACTAATCAAGCGACATGAATCAAAAGCAGCAGGTATCTTAGCTCCTGATAACATCACTTGGCATTTCAACCCCCCATCAGCACCACACTTCGGCGGACTTTGGGAAGCCGGGGTGAAATCAATGAAACATCACTTAAAAAGAATTGTCGGAAACCAACATTTAACGTTCGAGGAAATGAACACCGTAGTAACACAGATCGAGAGCATTTTAAATTCCAGACCCTTAGTCCCGCTAAATGAAGACCCCACTGAATTAAACGCACTCACACCAGGACATTTTATCATTGGCGACGCCTTGAATTCTCCGCCTGATCGAAACCTACTCGATACTAAGGAATCCTATCTGAACCGATGGCAAAGAACACAAAAGATGGCACAACATTTCTGGAAACGATGGTCTAACGAATATCTATCACGCCTTCAGCAAAGACCAAAGTGGTTCAAGACACAATCAAACATTTCACCAGGAACAATCGTTATCGTGAAAGATGAAAATCTACCTCCCAACAAATGGTTGATGGCAAAAATAATAGAAGTCCATCCAGGCGAAGATGGACTAGTCCGAGTTGTTACACTCAAAACAACGCAATCCATATTGAAAAGACCCATTACCAAAATAGTAGTCTTACCAACTGATGGTGAGGAAAGCTGAACGAAAAAAAAAAAAAAAAAAAATGAACTCATTATTATCGAAATACTGAATTTGCATACAATACAACTAACATTTTTCCTTTTCTTTTTTATTTATTTGCTTCAGATGTTAATGACTGAGGAGAACGCCCAACCTAGTTGGGACAACTTCTTCCAGTCAGAACATCTGTAATAATTAAATAATCTTTTCGACTTTCATTTTCGTTCCACTTCACATTTTTCATCCTGAGAATGACTTCTCAGCGCGGGGGAGTATGTTGGAACTTACAGCGCATCACACCGAAAAACTCCCCGAACACAAAACACAACTTTAAACTCACCTGATGGAGTCGACACCACGATAACCAAAACTCGAACATCGACACATCAGGAAGTGGATGCACCGATAAATTCAGTCGAAGTCATCATGCGGCGCCTGCAATCGAAAAGGAAAACACAAAGCAACGTTTCTTAGCATACAAATTACAAATTTATACTTATCTGAATTTACTCCGATGTTGAAATCCATAGCGCAAGCAAAGTAAACAACTGAATTGTCAGAATAAACCTAACCTAAAATAGTTTTAGAAATTAGTACTAAAATGGTCGACTGGAAAATGACATTTATTAAACAAGAAATATTTGGGACAATATTTTCCCAACCTTTAATTGTATAGATTCCCAACTTTAATTTCCCGCCTTTTTTCTCGTCATATCAATGCTTAAACTTAATTTAGAAAGGGATCAAAGACACTTGTAATTTGTCAGTCAAAGTCGGAGGATCAAAAATCTATTTTCAAAGGAGAAGGAATAAAGTCATCGAAATTACACCTGGTCTTATAATTTGTCAGTCGTCGAAGTTGGAGTCATCCAATTCAGAAGTTCAAAGATCCAATTCAAGGGGAAAAAGGAATGAAATCAATAAATCTTTACAGCTATTACCGATTCCCTCTTAGCTCTGTGCGGGGATTACTCGCTTTGCAAGTTAATTCACCTAATGCTTGCGTCTCGGGTGGTATCCTCTAGTCTCGGTGCATCATCTCTACGCAGATATGTAAGCAGGGGTACCCCTCAGGGTGGTGTTCTCTCTCCCCTTCTATGGAATCTGGTGGTCAATAGGCTGCTTCTAAGCCTGGAAGGTTTGGGATGCAAAGTTATCGCTTACGCAGACGACATTGCTATTGCAATCTCGGGAAAGTTTCCCTGTGTCCTGAGCGATATAATGCAGAATGCCCTATCTATCCTGGCGAAATGGGCTGGCGTGGGTGGTGTTGGAGTAAATCCGCAAAAAACCGAGCTTGTTCTCTTTACTAAGGGAAACGCTGTACCCTCTTTTGAACCACTTTTAATGGAGGGCACAAGGCTTGTACTCACTGATAAAGCCAAATTCCTTGGTCTTATCCTGGATAGAAAGCTATGCTGGAAGGCAAACATTCAGGAACGTGTGACTAAGGCAACCGTTGCACTATATTCGTGCAAGAAGGCTATCGGAAAAAATGGGGCTTACATCCAAAAGTGGTTTACTGGCTCTATGTATCAGTACTGCGTCCCATGTTAATGCATGGGATCATCGTCTGGTGGACGGCACTTAGCATCGTATCGTACAGAACTCTGTTGGAGAAGGTCCAGAGACAAGCATGTGTTGCCATTACAGGGGCTCTAAGGACAGCACCGACCGCTGCTTTAGGAGTGTTACTAAATTTACTTCCATTGGATATTTTCGCTGTGCAGATGGCGGCGAATACGGCTGTTCGCCTCCGGGAAACCGGTCAGTGGACCGCGTCAATCATAGGTCACTCAGCAGTATTGAGAAACATTGACATTCCCGGAATAACGGACTACATCTCTCCGAAGCTACTGTTCGTCAAGTGCTTTACAAGCCTGATTCCATCGAGAAATGAGTGGGCTAAAAGAGATTTTTTGGGATCTCATGCCATTAGCCTGTTTACTGATGGATCTAAGACTGAGGTAGGTTTTGGAGCTGGAGTATATTCGGAGAGGTTGAATATTAGTTTGTCGTTCCGCCTTCCGGAATACAGTAGCATTTTTCAGGCGGAAGTTGTAGCAATTTCTGAGGCGCTAGCCTGGCTTGCACATAATGTTGTAT
Organism: Chloromyia formosa; assembly: GCA_964017055.1. Lineage (NCBI taxonomy): Eukaryota > Metazoa > Arthropoda > Insecta > Diptera > Stratiomyidae > Chloromyia > Chloromyia formosa. The sequence continues at coordinate 15,725,297 of OZ024817.1, forward strand.
CTACTAGGGATATTGTAATCTTCACGGACAGTCAACCGGCAATTAAAGCGCTGAGCTCTGCCCTTGTTACATCAAAGACGGTACTGAACTGTCGAGACTCTTTCAGGGAGATGGGTAGTTTTTTCAGCATTTCTCTTTGCTGGATACCGGGCCACAGTGGTATATTGGGCAACTGTAAAGCTGACGAACTGGCCCGGGCGGGAACGACTAACGAAATCAGGGAGTGTTGGCGTAGAATAGGGATGCCTCTAGCAGCCTGCAAAATGGTTACCCAGAAAGCGGCGTATGACAGAGCCAGCGCTAGATGGAGTAGTGGATCCACATGTCATGCAACTAGGCAATTATGGCCTAAGCTGGATCCCATCCGATCCTACGGGTTACTGATGCTGAGCAGACGGCATTTGCGTAATGTGGTGGGGCTTATTAGTGGACACTGCTTGATAGGGGAGCATGCTAGAAGACTTCGACTCCCGCACAATGATTACTGTAGGAGCTGCGGAGACGCGGAAGAGGAGGAAAGCTGCCATCACCTTCTGTGTACTTGCCCTGCTCTGGCGGAACGTAGGAGAGGCATCCTTGGTCCTACTTCTTTGTCGACCTAAAGGCAGTCAGTGTCTGTCGTCTTCATCGCTTCATTTCCAGCTCTGGCTGGTTTAACGAGTGATTAAGCTCAGGTATGCTGTATATAGAGGGTATCACAATGGACCCAGTGGTGGTCTATGTGCGCCTTGCTCTTCAACCTAACCTAACACGTTCCTCATTGAAAACACTTCTGAATAGCGAACTGATTGGTTTCTACAATTCCAAATATTGGACGATTGAAGAGTCTCCCTTCAGTCACTTACGTAAAAATGCAATGTGAAATCGAGTTCATGTGTACACGCAATGCACTAACAACATTATTCCTGAAAATTGCTTGGGTCGGATCTTACCCATTTTCAACACCGACAAACTAGGTCCTACTTAAACATTTTACCAAAATTTCAAGTCGCTAGCTTCATTTTATCGAAAGTTGTCGCTTATTTGAAGTTTCATTTGTAGGGGAGGTTGGCGTTGTAGGGTATAAAAAAAGTGGTTATAACGTTTTTTTAAAGATTTTTCTATTGTATAATATGATCTTTCATTTGGTTTCAGCATGATTTTTGGTAGGATTGATAATAATAGGTTAGATATCAGCAAGAAAAAAAAACTAAAAAGAAATACGCCTTTAAAGCCGCTCCCTCCGAGTCAGCTCTCCCCCCGTCAGCCCGGTGAAATATGTCAATTCTCAAAACTTCTTCTCCTTTGATCACCATAAATTGAACTTCGTCACCCGACCAATATGCTTTTTCTAATTCGAACCGAAAATCGATTCAAATCGGTAACGAGTACCGATACATTGTTCTTAATTATTTTGTTGTGTTTATATATAGGTAGTTTGTATTTCGAATTTTTGATTTTGTTAGGCGTTGGAAATTGGATTAAACAGCCTTAATTATGACTCGATTCGCTGGTATAAAAGTACATTGTGACCAGTGAGTTGGCATCAAAACACGCCTTGTGCTGGCGCTGTTCAAATCCTTCGAATAATTCCACACACACACACACACACATCCAAGTAGTGCGATCTTCTTTGCTTTCATTACAACAGGTAATTCAACTAGAATATACTCGTACGTTATCACTAAGTGAACAGGTTTTCTTAATCTATTCTTTTACTATCCTGTTTTCAGTCGGATATCCTTTCGAAACCATTTAACAACACGAACCAGCAAAATGGCATACCACGAAGTAAACGGACCCATGTACGAAACATTCGGCGCGAACATGACCGTAGTCGATAGAATCGTGCCTGAAATGGCCTATCTAGTCGATCCCTACTGGAATCAATTTCCGCCTATGAATCCGCTTTGGTACGGAATCTTAGCAATCTTCATGACCGTAATGGGTTTTATTTCCGTATCAGGCAACTTTGTAGTCATTTACATCTTCTCATCAACGAAATCTCTCCGAACCCCTTCGAACCTATTCGTAGTGAATTTGGCAATTTCGGATTTCTTCCTAATGTTCTGCATGACGCCGCCCCTAGTTGTCAGCAGCTACTACGAAACATGGGTATTTGGACCACTGATGTGCGAAGTTTATGCCATGATTGGCTCCTTGCTCGGAAGCACATCCATCTGGACGATGACTATGATTGCCTTCGATCGGTACAATGTGATCGTAAAGGGTCTGGCCGGAAAGCCACTAACCAATACGGGTGCTATGATTCGTATCTTGGGAATTTGGCTGTTTTCTCTGTTCTGGACCATTGCACCGATGTTCGGCTGGAGCCGTTATGTTCCTGAAGGCAACATGACCGCCTGTGGAACCGACTATATCACCAAAGACTGGTTCAGCCGTTCATACATTCTAGCCTACTCAGTCTTCGTCTACTTTGCTCCACTCCTATTGATCATCTACTCCTACTATTACATCATCAAAGCCGTGTCGGAGCACGAGAAGGCCATGCGAGAACAGGCCAAAAAGATGAATGTTGCATCGCTCCGGTCGGCCGATGATGCCAACAAAAGTGCTGAAGCTAAATTGGCAAAGGTTGCTCTGGTCACTATTTCGTTGTGGTTCCTGGCCTGGACTCCATATCTTGTCATCAACTATGCCGGAATTTTTGAAACTTTCAAACTATCACCGTTAGCTACCATCTGGGGATCAGTGTTCGCGAAGGCCAATGCCTGCTACAATCCAATCGTTTACGGTATCAGCCATCCGAAATACCGAGCGGTACTATTCCAGAAGTTGCCATGCCTTGAATGCGGATCCAATTCATCGGCCAATGCAGCGGACAATCAATCGCAAGTCACAAGCCAAGAAAAGTCGCCAGCCTAAGACACTGGACAAAAGTTGGTACACCGTCGACTGTATACCACGCCAAGTTTGTTCAATCCGAATATTTTGTAGGTTTTTAGAAAATGAGCAAAACGAAATAAATCGTGTCCTTAAAAAAGCCAAAAATTGATTAGTCTCTTATTTTTTACAACAAGGACTTTTACCAGTGAACTCTGTTTTAGGAGTTAAAGGTTGCTGCTAATAATGAGTGAGATCATATGACGCTAGAGGACACAAATAGGAATTGTGGCAGAGTCATGGAATTTTTTTTGTGTTCAGTTGTTTATTTTACTCCTGAGTAATAATATTTTGTGAGGTTCTTGATGGCAACAATAACGTCGACGAAATTTCGCATGCCAACCAAGGTTGGTCATTATTATATATTGCAACCTTGACTTTTGGAAATACAAGCACTACCTTCACGTGCGGCCAGACTTTTGGTATGGTCATGTCATGTGGTCTACCAAAAGTGCTGACTGATGTGGAGGCTGGAAAGGTGCATGTCCTTAGTTTTGAAGGGCTGTCTAATAGCAAATCTTTTTGAAACATGTAGGGTTCGTATGGAATCTTATAATTGTCAAGGTTCTCAAATGCATCACCTTCAGCCAAGAAGCTATATGTGAGTTATCAGCTTTAATCGGAACCACAGGACACGCTGTGTATGATGCAGCTGGTTTAGTGGTCGCTTAATTCTATGACTCTAGACTGTACTGAAACATTGTTTTCTGGTATAGATTGAATGATAATATGATACTGAAATTATTCGTACTAAAAAATTGGTAGTCAGCAATATCTGTTCATGGCTGGTAGTAAAGGTAGTCAAAAGTAAACCGGTACTGAAATACAAATACCGGTACTTGCATAAGACCTATAAGCTCAGTTAAACCGCATGCAGAAATAATTAAAAGCAACACTGAGATCAAGATATCAATTCTGCTGAACTGAATGTCCAAGAAACCGATTAAGATTGAAATGGACTCCTCAAAAGTGACTTAAATCGGGAAATTCTTGGTTAGAGATATTCCGCAATTGGGGAGATGCGCGAGTATTTTTTTTGTAACAACGAGCGAAGTAGAGAGCGAGGGACGCCTACCTTACCCCCCATCACTATCGCTAACCGAGCTAAATCCACTCGGTCACTTACTGACGAAGTTTCGACACTTTTGTGTCCCGCCCTTTTCGCCCCTCTGCGCCTAAAACTGAGAAGTGTCGCGGGTCTGGATGCCGGTTTCAAGTTATGCCCCAATTATACGTGTGAGTCGTAAAAGTACCGCAAATCCGTGGTTATCGCCTCAAAGCGAAACGAAAGGTGCATGGCTACTAGTGTCGGTGTTGTTGCGGTATTGACAAATGCCCTTGTAGTATATCTTCGCCCCTCCGCGCCTAAAACTATGAAGTATAGCGGACCCTGCCGTCCATTTTCGGAATATTTTGGCTAGTGTCATTGGTGGAAGTGCTGCGGTTTTGTGGGTGCCGGCCCCAAGTAGTATAGCGGGTTCTTGGGTGCAATGGTTTTTCTAATTTTTTGCCCGGCTGGTGCGTGCGGTTGTATTTGTGCATAGCGAGTCTGGTCATCGAAAACCCGAACAAAAATTTTCTCCTCTGAACAATACGAACAGATGAGTACCTTTTCTACACTATTTCTGTTCCTTTGGTTTTTAAATGAGCAATAAGAGGACGGATACGAATACAAACAGGTAGCCAGTTGGTCATGTAGAGGACATGCCTTCCAAACGGTATCTGAACCAGTCAACGGATTCGTGAGAGCGCAAATTAACGGCATCAACATCTACAGCTGCTACGCGCCACCGAGATTAAACTTGGAAGAGTTTCACCGGCCGCTAACTCAACTAGTCCGCGATGCCAGCACGAACAGTCCCGTAATAATCACGGGAGATTTCAATGCGTGATGCGTGGGCCACTGAATAAGGAAGTCGATCTACAAACGCTAGGGGACGGGTACTCCTTGAAGCTTTCTCACAACTAGACGTCGTCTTTATGAGCAAAGGCGGCAGTAATGCATTTAGAAGAGGAAGCACAAGCTCCTTTAAAATAAATAACTGGCGCAACAGTCCAATTTGAACCATGGCCTCGAGATGAGTTAGCATCATCTCATTTTCTAGATCGTGACGGTATGTCTTGTGTAGAGGTGTGTGATCAGCAACATGCTCAACTGAGTTATTTACCCCATAAATGGGTACTCATTTAACAGCTGAGTGGGCTCATAGTCCGACACATAAATCCCCTTTTTTTATCGAAAACTACCGCATTCAGTAGGAATCGAACCGGGGCCCAGTGCGTAGAAGGCGAACGTGCTAACCGTTGCGTCATCCGGACTACAAGGCTCCATTATTGACTTTATATTTGTCAGTAGCTCCTTTGCATTGACAGTGGAATGGGGCTTGAGCGAGGACTATACCCACAGTGACCATCAGGCCATTTACTTTACTATTGCCAGCAGAACACCGCAAACAAGGATACTACCAATAAACCGGCGTTCATCGAAACTTTGCATCTGAATGAGCTATCGAAGGACATACAGAACAAAAGGCATCGCAGCTTATAAAGCAGATAGTAGCAGGTGATGCCTCTATGCCAAGGACAAAGTTTTCCAACCGTCGGAAAACAAACTACTGGTGGAATGAAGAAATTGCAAGCCTGAGGCGCAGGTGCTTGAGAGCACGTCGATTGTACCAGCGATCAAGACAGACACCAGACTGCGACAACTTGGCACAAGAATACAGGACTTCACGCGGACTACTAAAGCAGGCAGTAAAAAAGAGTAAACGAAATTGCTTCAAGCAACTCTGCGATTACGCAGATATTAATCCCTGGGGAACGGCCTCTAGTTTAGTTATGAAAAAGCTGAACAGTTACCAAACAACTCAAGGGAAGTGCCCTACTAAATCGGGTAGTCTCAGTTCTCTTCCCCAGCATGCGTTAGAAAACGTTGAAAGCCCGGAAGAGCAGATACCGGCTTTAACTGACAGAGAGATTTTGGACATCGTTTCCAGAATAGGTGACAATAAAGCACCCAACCTTGATGGCATGTTTGTTTGTTGGGGCGAATTTTCGCTGCTGTATGGAAAAAAACAAAGATTGGTTCTGCTACCAAAACCCAACAAACCCCCGGGGGAACCCAATTCATATTGTCCAATTTGCCTGCTAGACACCGCGGGGAAGGTGGTAATTTTTTTTTTCGCAGTGGAAAAGGGAGCACCGTCGGACCGACAGTTTGGTTTTCGAAGGGCGCGTTCCACAGCCGATGCCAGTGAAAGATCTAGTGAAATAGGCACTTCGTGGTGGCAAAAGCTGCTCGGTTGTGACACTGGACGTCAAAAATGCTTTCAATTCGGCAAACTGGAAATGCTTTCATTTGTCTTTGCAGGTGATAGGTGTGCCTGACTATTTGACGCGTCTTAGTGTCACCATACACTGTCGAAGTTGAACATGGTATGTCTTGAGCTATTCAGAGGAAATTTGTACCAGGTTCGTGTTCGAGTTCGACAGTGTATGGTGACACTTATACAGAGCTACTTTACGTATAGAATCCTACAGTACGAAACCAGCGAAGGACCAGGAGAGTACAATGAAACAGCAGGCGTACCGCAAGGATCTGTACTCGGTCCTTTGCAGTGGAACATCATGTACAACGACATATTGGATTTACCAGTACCTAAAGAAGTAACGATAGTCAGATTCGCAGATGACATGGCTGTGATCGTGGTGGCCAAGGATTCGGCATTCGCTGAATGGTATGCCGTCGAAGCAATTAAGTTGTGGTTGGATAAAGTAGGACTGGAGCTAGCTGAGAAAAAGACGGAAACCGTTCTCATCAGTAACCCAAGAAAAAAGAACACTCTGAGGAAACACGGAAACACCATTATCATTTGTATGCCAGTGATTAGGTACCTGGGGGTGATGATTGACGCGAAGCTCTCATTAGGAGAGCACCTCAAGTACATATGCAAAAAGGCGGCTAATGCTACTGTGGCTTTGGCAAGGATGATGTCAAATGTAGGACGACCACAACCGAGTGGGAAACTTTTATTATCTAGAGTGATCACATCGCGTCAATCCAAACTGGTGACGCATACAGAAGTACGTAACCAAATCATGGCCTCATTTCCAAGAGATGGGCATCTAGTGTAAAGGATGTCCGCTCCTATCGAGGAGCAAACTGAGACTCAGATCATCACTTGGTGAAGACGGCCTACAGATGAAGAAATTCTTCAGTGCACCAATCAAGAATCAGCCCTCCCAAAATCTTTGCGGTTGATAAGCTTCGGAGCCATGCTACGGTGGTGGCGTATACTGCCGCCCTTGAGGAAAGACTATCACCTATTCTACACAACATCACCAACACAGGCGTTCATGGGTTCCGGGAAGAACTGAAGGGTACCATCAGGGATGTCGCAGAGAAGGTTGTGGGATAAAAAGCCCGGCGAACACAAAAGGACTGGTTTGACGAAGAATGCAAAAACTCACTTGACGCGAAAAATGGGGCCCATAGACAATGGATTCAATGAGCAACCAGAGCCAAACGAGAAAAATATGACGAGCTATGGCGAATATTGAATAGAATAATTAGACGTAAGAAACGTAAATACTTTGACGAGCAGTTGCTGAATATTAACGAAAACTTAGCTAATAGGAACACCAGACAAATACAATTAAGAACGACTATTAATTCAGGACTAGTTTCATTAAGGCCAAACGCTGTGAATGCCTAACGCACAAGACTCCAATTCCTTTTCCAGTATTTGCAAGTAAACTGCTGCTGCCACTTTTGATCTGGGAAGCATATTCCACCACCTTCGTGACCGGGTAAAAAACCCCACACCTTAAACCCTTCAGATTTCAGAGGGAATCTGTGAAGACATTCGCCGCTGAGTGTTTCTCGAGGTTTCCGCTGCACGGAGATTCATCAGTCGCCAACATGTTGCTTAAATATGGACACACAAAAAAAGATGGCTATGTTCCAAATCTTCTGAGCTCATATCACATGCTCCTGGGCCCATTTCAAACAATTTTACTTGATTTTTTAACGGAAAGTCTGGCTTATGGACTGATTCCAACGCACGTAAGCCAGCTTTTACAAGCTTCTTTCTCAACAAACTTGAAGAGATTTGCAACACGTTGCTAGAACTAGGTCGTTTCTAAAGTCAGATGAAGTTTCCAACAAGTTCGGATGACTTTGTAACGATAAGAAGCGATCTACAAAGGGGTTAGTTTTTCCTAGTCGTTTAAAAGTTTTCTTCAGCTCGGTGGGGCCCATTTTCCGAAACTTCTTCGAGTTTCATTTCACATTACACTGAGGAACATCCAGTCTTTCACTTCTTTCGCTAATATTTCTGTTGTTTTGCGTTAAATCCAAAATATTACTTTTGTTTTTCGCACTAACTTTTTCCTAGTTTTTTCAACCAAACTGCGCTTTCCAGCTTATTACGCTATTATCATCAACAAAGTGAACTTCTTTCAAAACTTTTCACTATTTCTATATAGGATACACATCATAATTTGTTATAACTTGAGCCAATAAAACACCATCACTTTACTTCGAAGAATTTTTGCGAAAAAGGGAATAACATAGTTTTGCAGCACTGTAGATATGTCCCTGATCTCAAGAGATTCGAAAATACACCCTTATTTGATAGCTTTATTCTCTGTTTGACTTCATACCCAAGAAGGTCCTGTCATCCTGATGTGCACCTGCAGCAGTATCAAAACGGCCCTGATGCGAAAGCTGTCTTCGAGTGATGCTTATGCAAGGAAGCAAATTTGTTTGGAATAGGACCACAGCAAATGTCCGGAGGAACGAACTTTCAAAGAAAAGATTTTGGCGAGCTACTCTACCTATATAATAAGATTGGATACGCCTTTGCTTCTACAAGACTAGGATCTGCCACAATTCCGAATCACTGTCAATTTTCACTTTCGTGTTCCATCACTCCGTATCCGGAAAAACTTCCATCCTTATTTAAAGGAACACCCACCAGCATGACATGCTGCGAGGTCTTCGATAAATTAAAACTAACTACATTTTGCAAAGGCACGATTTATTCGAAATGCACATTAAAAACTAGAAATTACAAAGTATTCACATTCACAAGGACAGGTCGAAAAAACTTGAATCCCTATTCCATGGTTCACCAAATTTAGTTGTCCTATGCAGCCGCTTTTTCTAGTGTTTCTTGTGATTGGTTGTCAGTTTGTACAGTGGCTTGAGGTTCGCTTCCACACTCCAAGCAGGGGAACCTCTGGAACAAGGCTGCCCGATATTTAGGATGACTGATACCGTAGACGATTGGATTGTAGACAGCATTGCACTTGGCGAACACTGACCCCCAGATGGTGCTCAACGGCGATAACTTCATGGTATGGAAAACGCCGGCATAGTTGATGACCAAATACGGAGTCCAGGCCATGAACCACAAGGAGATGGTGACCAGAGCAACCTTTGCCAATTTAGCTTCAGCGCTTTTGTTGACATCATCGGCCGATCGGAGTGATGCAACATTCATCTTCTTGGCCTGTTCTCGCATAGCCTGCTCGTGCTCAGATACGGCTTTGATGATAAAGTAGTACGAGTAGATAATAAGGAAAAGGGGCATGTAGTAGACAAAGATTGCGTAGATTAGAATGTATGATCGGCTTGACCAGTCCCTGGTAATGTAATCAGTTCCGCAGGCGGTCATATTGCCTTCTGGTACATATCGGTTCCAGCCAAACATCGGAGCAATAGTCCAAAAAGTCGAGAACAGCCAAATGGCTACAACACGCATCAAGGCTCTTGAGTTGGTCAATGGTTTTCCGGCGATACCCTTCACGATGACATTGTATCGGTCGAAGGCAATCATGGTCATCGTCCAGATCGATGTGCATCCGAACAATGAACCGAACATGGCATAGAGTTCACACATTAGTGGTCCAAGAACCCACGTTTCGTAGTAGCAGTTGATGACCATAGCCGGCGACATGACGCACATCATGAGGAAATCCGAGATGGCCAAGTTGACTACGAACAAATTTGATGGTGTCCTAAGCGATTTTGTTGTTGAGAAGATATAGATAACGCAAAAGTTGCCCGAGATCGATATAATTCCAAGCATGATCATAAAGAAGCCAAGGATTCCGTGCCAGAGTGGGTTCATTGGCGGGAACTGGGCCCAATAGGGATTGACCAAATGCCGCATGTCTGGAGTGACCATATCCATGACTGTCATGTTGCCATAATAGGCTTGGAACGACGGTTCACTAATCTGCTGGAACGTCATTTTGAATGGTGCAAGTTTCGCAGTGAATCAGAGATGAACTGTCGGAAAAAAATGTAAAAGTAATTTATTTTATAAACATACTTGGTATTGGTAAAAATTTAGAAGAACATGAAAATTACCAGACTACTGAAGAAAGACGAAATTTTGAGCTACTTCAGTCTAAAGAATAACATGGACCGGCACCACAACAAGACGTTCTACGATTGCTCAATTGCAACTTAAGTCTCCGGGCGAACGTAGGACGTTTTATACTTTTCAGACTCATAACTAATATCATAATCCAATTTTCACCCTTTTACACTTGACACTGTTTACAGTGGTGATTTTTCTTGTCACCTAAAGTATTGGCTGAAGATTAGGAAGCCTCAAATGCCTATAATAGTATTTCAAATGTTTTGCATTGAACTAGACCTTTACATTTTGAGTAAAAATTAAAACTTGTATTCATGGTAAATTGTATTTGTATTGTACATAACATACAATAGTTGGATTTTTTTGTCAAGATGGAGTAACAGACCTATACTATAGCTGTCATAATTACTTAAAGAGCCTGAAATTATACAGGAAGTGACTAATAATTGGGGGGCAAAGACCTTTTCCATAGTCCTCCGCGTGGGCGCCCCCTGGTAACGGCAGTCTATCAAATCGCTGACGGCCAATGTCTTAGCGATAAGACAGTTTGGAAAAGGCAGATAGCTGTAGCCTGAATGGCTGACGAACACCTAAGCGTCTCAGGTCTAGTAGGATGGATTGACTTGCGTAGTTGGACCTGCTACATAGTTGTGTGAACTCCAGCACGTTTATTAAACCATCTGAAGCAGCTATCTCCGAGGCCATCCCCTGAATGGGGTTAAGCGACGTGCTGACAACTCGTCCTTGTAAAAACCACTCCATGTCAAGAAACCTGGAACAAAAGCCTCGGATTGGACGGATCAACAACGACGACCACGCAAACGAATAAAGCATTATTCTTTCGGATCCTGGAATGTACGCTTCCTGAACAAACCGGGGGCCGAGAAGGCCCTCCTTCAACAGGTCGAAAAGTACAAACGGAGCATTACTGCAGTCCAGGAAACAAATTGGCTTGGCAGCGAGATTAATGACAAGAAATCGCACACAATTTTTACAAGTGGCAAACCATCGGGCCGCAAGGAGTTTGGAGTAGCATTTATAGTGAACAATCACCTCAAACCGCATATTACTGACTTCAAACCCATAAATGAACGGCTGTGTGCGATTCGCATCAAGACTCGATTCTTCAATCTCTGGCTCATCAATGTGCATGCCCCCACTGAAGTTAAAGAAGACGCAGTAAAAGACGAGTTCTACGCCCGCCTTGAAACTCTCTTCGACTCACTTCCAACAAACGACGTCAAATTGCTGCTGGGAGACTTTAACGCGAAAGTCGGGAATGAAAGCTGGCATCGGGGGACCACTGGAGGCCACAGCCTCCATGAAGAATGTAACGATAACGGCCAGCGACTTATAGACTTCGCCTGCAGCAGGAATCTAGTCGTAAGCTCTACGTGTTTCCCGCATCGACGCATTCACAAGCAGACCTGGAAGTCTCCAGACGCACATACCGTCAACCAAATTGACCACGTCCTCATTTGCAGGAGATGGGCGTCTAGTGTCATGGATGTCCGCTCCTATCGAGGAGCAAATTGCGACTCAGATCATCACTTGGTGAAGACGACCTACAGATGTAGAATTTCCTCAGTGCACCAGTCAAGAATCAGCCCTCCCAAAATCTTTGCGGTTGATAAGCTCTTGAGTGATGCTACGGCGGTGGCGTATACTACCGCCCTTGAGGAAAAACTATCACCTATGCTACACAACATCAGCAACACAGGCGTCCATGGGTTCTGGGAAGAACTCAAGGGTACCATCAAGGATGTCGCAGAGAAGGTCGTGGGATATAAAGCTCGGCGAGCGCGAAATGACTGGTTCGACGAAGAATGCAAAAATTCACTTGACGCGAAAAACGAGGCCTACAGACAATGGATTCAACGAGGAACCAGAGCCAGAAGAGAAAAATATGACGAGCTACGGCGAATATCGAATAGAATAATTAGACGTAAGAAACGTAAATACCTTGACGAGCAGTTGCTGAACATAAACGAAAACTTAGCTAATAGGAACACCAGACAAGCGTACAAACTAGTAAATACAATTAAGAACGGCTACCAACCCAGGACTAGCCTTTGTAAGGACAAGGATGGAAACATCATCAGCGACACCGATGGTATTAACAAACGATGGGCCTCTTATTTTGAAGAGCTTCTAAACCGACCATCTAACATCCCCACACAGGAAGCTCTCGACGATATTGTTGATCTAGGCCCACCCATTCAACCCCCGACAGTAGAGGAAGTTGATCTCGCGTTGCGGTCACTAAAACGAAATAAAGCGCCGGGCGCTGACGAGATTCCAGCTGAACTGCTAAGATTCGGTGGAACGAGTCTAGTTGATGCCATACATCAATTACTCCTGCGAGTATGGGAGAACGAGGAGATCCCAGACGATTGGCGCAGAAGCATCATCTGTCCAATTCATAAAAAGGGAGATAAACTGCGGTGTGAGAATTACAGGGGCATCTCACTAGTTTGTACGTCCTATAAAATTTTGACGAAAATTCTGGAAAATAGAATAAAACCGTACGCAGAACGAGTCATTGGCGAATATCAAAGCGGTTTCAGACCTGGTCGCTCCACAACCGATCAGCTCTTCTCAGTCAAACTGATACTCCAGAGGTGCTGGGAATACAACGTAAACGTATACCAAATCTTTGTCGACTTCAAGCAGGCATACGACAGTATCGATCGTGGAGTACTGTACAACATCATGCTGCAATTTGTTATACCAGCAAAATTAGTGCGACTGACAAAGATGACGATGACCAACTCCGTCTCACAAGTCAGGATCCAGAATAGACTTACTGATCTATTTGAAACACGCACTGGTTTGAAACAGGGCGATGGACTGGCTCCGACGCTCTTCAACCTAGCACTGGAATACGTTATTCGGGCCATGAATTTGGACAACAGCAAGACGCTACTCATCAAGTCGACACAATTAGCAGCGTACGCCGACGACATCAACATCATGTCCCGAAGATTGGCTGACGCAGAAGAACTTCTGCATACGCTTGATACCGCTGCAAAGGAAGTTGGATTACGTATTAACGAGGGTAAAACTAAAATAATGATGCAATCGGTGACAAGGACACCTGCACAACCAAGCATCAATGTGGGGGACCTCAACATCGAGTTCGTGAACAACTTCATTTACCTGGGTTGCAACCTGTCAAGGGACGCCAACGAAACTGACGAAATCAAGCGACGGATACAGTTAGCTAATAAGACTTTTTTCTCGGTTCTCCCCATAATGAAATCGAAACATGTGCACAGAAACACGAAGCTCCGCGTGTACAAAACCATTATACGACCAGTGCTATGCTATGGCTGCGAAGCATGGACCCTAGCTCAAGCCTCCGAAAACATGCTAGACACTTTCGAACGTAAGGTTCTACGGCGAATTTTCGGGGCTGTTTGCGATCGAGATGGATGGCGCATCCGGTACAACCATGAGTTGTATGAAATGTACGATGAGCTGCAAGTCTCGAAAATCGTCAAACTACAACGACTTCAATGGGCAGGGCATGTACAAAGAATGGACGATGATTGCATGCCTAAGAGAGTAATGAATGCAGAACGAGTCGACGGAGCGAGACTGCGAGGACGACCGAGATCTCGTTGGGAGAGCTCAGTAGGTGTGGACGCCGCGCAGCTGCTGGGCTCCCAAAATTGGAGGACGCGGTCACGTGACCGAGATAATTGGAGGACAATGATCCAGGCGGCCAAGGCCCGACGTCGGGCTGTCGCGCCACGATGATGATGATGACTAATATTGGTTGCTGCCTAATCAGTTTTTATTGGTTAACTGAGGAGAACAGATGTGCTCCTATAGGTATTACATTAGGATTAGGACAGTGGCGGACCCAGAGGGGGGGGGGGGCATGGGGGTTTCCGGGCCCCCTCCAAAATGTTAGGTATAACTATAGACTTTGGTCTTCGAATATTCAAGAAAGTACTCGACAATTATTTATAAAAATTATAGCGAATATAAGAGATACCCGACAATGATGGATTCCTTTGCGCCATCCGTTCCTCTTCAATTTTGCTTTATAACACTTATGGTGCTAGTGGTGGAACACTTTGTAATAATAGCGGGGACCTTGGAATAAGGTCAAAATCAAATTGCCGATCTGTGCCGTTTTTTTTCATCTGTATCACTCGCTAACATAAGAAGAATCAATTGACAAGTGAAAATAAATCTGCGAAAGAATATGTCCGAAAGTATTTATGTATTTGGCCATTACTTTCGAACATACCTTTTTTGATCAGATTCTATGTTCAGTTGTTAAGTGATTCTTCTGCATATATGCCGTTTATTCAGCAATACAGGTAGAGATTGCAACTCGGTAGTGCAGCTTGTCGCTCACTAATCTCAGGGAGTCTCTCCTGTATAGCGATAAATTGCAGACGAGCAGATACGTATGAATTGTAGTTACTGCTGCGACAATAAACGGCAGAACAAAATGAAAAGTGAAGAATCGGGTTAGTGTCCATTGAATCTGAAATTGAAAAAGAAAACCCAAAAGAAGTAAAATTAGGAGAGAGAGACTTGGATCACGGTTTCTGTAAAGCAAACGGCAAGGATGGGTCCAAAACCGTTCTAACGGAAAAATCAACAAACGGAATACCAGTTAAAGATTCACGGCTTTTTGAACACTAAAGGATCTTTCCGCTGTACATTATATGGACAGGGAGATACAATAGTGTTTCACACATCAAATAAAACAGTCATTGGAGCTAATTTAAAGACAATAGTCTTATCGGAAGTTGTTGGAGTCATACGGATATATGACGGAATATTTGGTACTGACATCAACGAGAAAGAGGGAATTATAGAAAGAAAAAAAAAAAATTTCTGGAAGCAAGAGAAAAGTCCTCTTTACTGTCGGATTGGAGGCACTCGAGGACATCGTCATCGATTGATTCACAGGTGTACAAGTTATACCAGATTAGGTATAATTTGGTACAACGTATGTGTGTAAACATATTGATATCGGGGGGAGGTATTAAAAACAAAGCGGCATTTATTGGAGTATCAACGAACGGTCGTATACTTACGTCAGCTTAAGAGTATTTAGGTAATACTCGAATGCTTGGCAGTAGGTTGTTCGGTGGTACCTCGGCCTAATAAAAAAAAAATTACACCGACTATTTAAGGCAGGACGTGGACGCCGTACCTAAAGGACATCAATACAAATTTCTAAACAAGTTCGAATTACTCATACGATTTTTTTTAACATTATCACGGTAATTGATATTATCTTTTAATATTTGGATTAATGTTCTCCATTAGTATCCTCACAATTTACAAAAGTTGTGCTGAGTGAGAATATTTTGGGTTAATTGTAAATTCTTGCGTTTTTCATCATTCTTTTACACTATGGCCCATGTACTCTCTAGCTGTTTCTAATGCGCATTAGGGATAGGTTGGGAAAATTAAATTATCTTGTCTATAGCATAAGTCTATTTCTATATATTCGGGGAAATATTCATCCAAATGAATTGTATCGCTGAAATATAGTTTCCCCCTCCGATAATTCTAATGTTGAGTTAATCTACGAGTATTATGAGAAAATTTAAAATAAAACATGATAAAATGGATTATTACTAAAACTTTAATAGTGTTTTCAGCAAACCCAACCCTCTTCTTTCCCAATGGTTGACTTTCCACAGGCTTAAATACGCGCGCGGATTGAGTTGTTTCGGGTGTTAGGGCAACAATAAGTATTAGTCGTACGCTCTAGCATAGGATGGGAGGGACACCAATGGCGACTGAGTCACAGTCCATCATTGACTCCAACAACACTTCTTTGGATATGGGTTTGGAACAGTGTTAAGAGTCGGTTTTTTTAAACTACGAATATTTATAGGGCCTTGACGTGTGAAAAAAATAGTAACGTCCTGGAAATAATAGTGCCAGTCTAAAAATTGGAACCACTCCCTTTTCTTCCGTCGTCTGAGCAGCATCAAGCACACGTCGACTGGCATCTCTATTATGGGTGATTGACTATTGAGTGTCTGGCCAACCTAAACGGTGTTCTTGCCACACCCCACCATAAGTATCGTTACAACTTCTCTGGAAAGTCTTGTGATTAGGGATACCCCGCAAGATGGAGTGCTCTTTCCCTTTCTCTGAAACTTAGTTGCGAACAGAATGCTATAAAACCTGAAAGTATCGAGCAGCAGGGAGTATGTGCTTACGCATATGACGTTGCTATTACCGTAACTAGTAAATTTCCTGGTGTTCTTAGTGAGGTATTGCATACTACCTTCTCATAACAAACCATCTGGGCTAAAAAATAACACAGCTTGTTCTTTTCTGAGGATACTTCCACTTCTGCTGCATGAGATAAGCCCAGTTTTTGCTGATAAGGCGAAATTTCTATGCAGCAGTTTTACTCATGCTTAAGGTAGTTTTTTGGTGGACTACATATGCTAACCGTAGCTTCCTGAGAAAGGTCAAAGGTTGGCCTGCGTTACTTTTTGTGGCGCACTTAGGGCAACTATCTCTTTTGATTTGAACATGATGTTTAACCTACTACTTCTTGGCATTTTTGAAAACATGGCTGCAAATACGATCATTCGACACTGGTCAGTTGCATACTTAAGCCGAACATACACCATCCGGAATTCCTGCTGAAAAAATTGATCAGGCCCAGCCTTGAGGAATTCGGGATCGTGTATGGCTGCTTCAGGTCGCCTTGAGGCCGCCGGACAGGTCTTTCAGGCGGCCGAATGGATAATTAGAAATCGATCTTATCGGCATAGAATGAAAGTATCTACATATCTATTGGATTGAATTGTACGGCATTTACTTTCCATAGCCAAGCTTCAGATACATTTGTCTATTGAAATAAACTCCGGTGAAAATGCATTCTATGGTGATAAGATCGATTTTCAATTATCCATCCGGCCGCCTCAAAGGCCTGTCTGGCGGCCTCGAAGCGGCCTGTCCGGTCGCCTCAAGGCGAACTGTCCGGCCGCGTGACTAGAATGAATTTTCACTGGAGTTTATTTCAATAGACGAATGTATCTGAAACTTGGCTATGAAAAGTAAAATGCCGTACAATTCAATCCAATAGATAGATACTTTCATTCTATGGCGATAAGATCGATTTCCAATTATCCATCCGGCCGCCTCAAAGGCCTGTCCGGCGGCCTCGAAGCGGCCTGTCCGGTCGCCTCAAGGCGAACTGCCCGGCCGCGTGACTAGAATGAATTTTCACTGGAGTTTATTTCAATAGACGAATGTATCTGAAACTTGGCCATGGGAAGTAAATGCCGTACTATTCAATACAATAGATAGATACTTTCATTCTATGGTGATAAAATCGATTTCTAATTATCCATCTGGCGGCCTGAAAGGCCTGTCTGGCGGCCTCAAGGCGACCTGCACATGCCATTGGCGATCCGGAATTCCTCAAAGCCAGACCTGATCAGTTTTTCCGGAGAAAAGTTCCGGAACGTGTGTGGTGGAGGCCTGGCTGGAACGATTTTCCTTCCGGTCGCCTGAATGCGGCCTGAAACGGCCATGCACGATCCGGAATTCCTCAAGGCCGGGCCTGATCAGTTTTTCCGGACAAGGATTCCGGATGGTGTATGTTCGGCTTTAGGGTTCTGGATACGCTGCTATTCTGAACAACCGAAATATTGCGACTACGACTGACCAAATATGCGCTTGATACGCATTTTGCCATTCTGAGAATATCACGCTGCCAGTGTCAGCGCTTCTGTTGCCTTATATTACGTTTACACTATACCCAGATTACTTCATCTGCGCCAGCTGATTTAATCTGCAGTTGTCAAATACATACAATTTTAAACTTACCACACCCAGATTAAGCCGCAGATGAAGGAATCTGGGGATAGTGTAAACGTAATATTACTCACTAGAAATCTACGAAGATGGCTCCAAGAAAAACGAAGGATTAGAGATCGAAGTTTTCTGTGAGGAAGTTAACTTAAATCTGTTTTTCAATCTTCCTGAATACTGCAATGTTTTTCAGGCTTAGGAGGTGCACGCTGGCAACTGCATTCTCCGAAACCAGTTTATGCCAACGAAACGTCAACTGGGCCACATGGAACAGTTGACGCGCTATGCCCCACAAGGGGTTAGGGCAATTAAGTAGGGTATACAACAAGTGATGCTGCGCAACTTTGTCGAAGCACTTATACGCCAATCGCTGGCTCCAAACTAGCTCTAAAGTTTAAAGCGATTAGCAGGGCCAACTGTGAATAGATAAATGGTAAAACGTATGTTTCCACATAGCCGCTGTGGCTCTGATTGGATTCTAGTAGGACCGCTAAACTATTGTCGCTTAAATAGGCAACACATCAGAGCCATAATGACTACGCCATCAGGCCTCGTATCCCCTGCAATGACTGCTGTAGAAGAAGTGGTTACGATGAAAAGGAGGCGCGTTTTTATTTTTCCCTCCTTCTATCCTACTGTGACAAGAAGGCGAAAGACATTTCTTGAATTCCACTTCTGCACGGAATTGGATGACTAAGCTTATTTTGTGATGGTGGGAAACTCCAAAATTTTATGGGAAGCTCTGTCTAGTTCAGGGCTATCCAACATACGACCCGCATAGGCTTTTTTTCCTGCCCGCGATCAAGTTGGGATACGTCACTCTTCGTCGGTCCATTTCAACTGGACATACGATCTGACAAAACCATTCTCTCGCCAGTGGATATGATAATATGGTCGGTAAGACGATCGAACCTAACGATTCGGAACCACCAACGAACCCAGTTAATTGGGTACCATCGATACGATGGGAATGCGGAGAATTTGTTTCTGCATATTCTAAAAAATTGACGTGGTTCAGTCAATCTGTGAGAAGAGAAAGCAGACCTCGATACGCTCCCTACGAGGCTGTAGTAGATGAACAACGAGAACTAAGGCTCTAAAAAGGAGAGTACGCTCGCGCGACCATTTTGTTAACATCGAATGGAGATTGATTACAGCAGACAGCACTAATGTTGACAGCTGGGAACTGTCATGTGTACATGCCTGCCACTCTCCATTCGTCGTCAACAAAATGGCGTCGAGTGTACCTTCCTATTTAGTGCTCTACGAGAACAAGAAAAATTTGAAAAAATAGCGATTTTCAAACTTTCATATCTCGAGTGTTTTTCCTCGTATCGATATCAAATTTGTAACACTTCGTACGACGCCTGGAGACAATGACCATACTAAATCTGAACCCCCACCGTCACCCGGGTGGGAGCTACAGAGGTCCGAAAACCCGTACTTGTTGTTGCGCGTAAATATGGTCTTAGCCAATTTTTCAATTTCTTTTTTTTCGATTTTTTCGTTTTTCTTTGGCGGGCGGGACGCTCCCGCGTCCCTAGATGAATTGAAAATGAAAATGCATTTTAAGTGCAGGAACAACATTCCTGTTCATAGTCCCTATTGGGGCGACGACAGGTAGCGCAGTGTGCTGAGGCATCCGTCTCATATTTGACTACCGGCGTTTCGGGTTCGAGTCCCGTCCACGACGACGTTCGTGGCCATGAATGTACAGGAGGTACATGCTGGCAACTGCATTCTCCGAAACCAGTTTATGCCGACGAAACAACTGGGCCACGTGGAACAGTTGACGCGCTATGCCCCACAAGGGGAAGGAGTAATTGAGAGAGAGATAGTCCCTAAGAAAGGGTGTTTATTTAATTTGTCCCACGTTGGGAGCCATTTGGTTTCTGCCGGCAGGTTTGACTTTGTTAAATTTTTTTTTGTAACCTGGTCAGACCAGGCTTTCGATAAATACCCCCAAAAACAATGCTGCGTATATGGGCCTGGTTTATCGCTTTGGTGTAGTATGTCGCTTAAAAAAGAGAATCGATAGCTAATCCTCTAGGGTAAAATTACGGGTACTTACCGAGTGCAATAACAGAAAGCATCCTAATTGACCGGAAAACACACAAACGTATTTTTAACCCCAAAGTCGTTGCGATAAGAAAAAATCAATAAATGACCGCCAAACAAGGGCTGTGGTGTGAAATGAGTGTGGAACTTTTCAGCTGAAACTTAATATCACTTATGTGAAAAAGGGGATTGTAGGTATATTGATTGAAATTTAAATTAAAAAAAACAACACCTTTAATTTAATTTGACATATATTTGAGTTTACATAGGCGTGAAGTAAATATTTACCAATTAGAACTTGCAAATAAAAACGTGCGTATTGAAACTAGCCTAGCCTAGTGTATGTATTCGTATGTTTAGCGAGCGATGTGGGGTCTGCTTACAATAATTAAAGTTAAGGCTTACCGGCTGGACTTATTTATTTGTAATAAGGATATTGCAGAACTTAAGTTTTCTCTTGAAATTGAAATATTTTTAAAGCTCGAGAGGGAGGCGAGCACGGTTGGGCTAAAGATTAACACCAACAAGACCAAGGTTCTTAACTCTCCTTTGCGAAAAAGAAGAAATCCAATTCTTCCTTTCATTATCAAGAGGCGGCTTGTGGAAAAGGTGGACGAATTTGTCTACCTAGGAAGCATTCTTGCCGAAAATGGTGGCACGGAGCAGGACATCGCTCGTCATATCAACCAGGCTAAATGCACATTCGGCATGCTATCAAAAATCTTGCAATGCAGTTATCTCAGTATTAAGTTCAAGCTGAGCTTGTTTCTCTTCCTGGTACTGTCTGTGTGCTGTTGTACGGGAACATCACATTTTCTGTATCGTTTGTTAGATCCCAATTTTCTTTTTTTGTTTTGCGGCTGGCTTAAAATGCGTTTCAGCTACACCGGCGTCAACCATGGCCATCGTCGGTTCTGGAGTGAGTACTTGATAACTGTATGTTACATTTTGATAGCATTTTTAGTATTGTATTTTTGTTTTCTTTCACTTCTCAGAACTTTAGTTTTCCCATTGATTTCCATTCATTTATTTTTCTTATTTATTTGTTTTATGGCTATTAATTTTCCTTCCTTTATCTTTTTTTGTTGATTATTGGGATTTCTTTATTTACAAAAGATGAATTAATCAAGTTCTGAGTTTTTTTAAATCGGCTTTTCCTTTTTCCTCTAATCAAGTTGCTGACGAGATGAGATGAAGGCTTTATCCTTTGTTCCGCTTTGGGAGACCCCGATTCTTTGTCGGCCATGGGGTTTCAATGGATCGATTTATTGTATTTGGGTTTAGATACCAAGGGTCCAAACCATCTGGGTCCGGAGCGTGTGGCATGAGCGGTCGACGGCCATTGTCTGCATTTTTGACTAATTTTTTTCTGGGTCGATGGGACTCAGCTTTATCCTTTTGGTTTCGTCTGCCCCCAAGACACATTATAAGTGTTATCTGCGTAATTGCTGGTGCAACGGGCGGGGTTTTTGTCCCGAAGCTGTGCCGCTCAACTCGTTATGGAGCATTCGCTTCTAGCGCCGCCGGACCTGCACTTTTGGTTGTGCCAAACGTCCGGCTCCTTAAAACACCATCTGGAGACCACCTTGCACATTACAAGCCCTAAAAAAAATTCAGTGTTAGTCAATTGTTTCAAATTCAACTGTAGGCAATATGCATGTGAAATGTAGGCTTTTTCGATGAATTCTAGCTGCAATCTAATCGCTCGGTTGCAAATTGGATTAAATATGGAGAAATGTAAATTTTACATTTTTTTTTTTCAAATATTTACAATTGTATGCTTTGCTTTACATCTACCGGGTAATATTCGATGTACATGTTGGTACAAGTAGCAGAACTTTGGAACGACTGTGTTGTGCTTGTGTAGCTGAATGTTAGGTTAGGTTAGGTTGGGGGGCTGCCGTGGTTACCACAACACACTTAGACCAGGGATAGGTCCATTGTATTACCCAAGTTGTGTTCAGTCTCTATGTTATATTGAACCATTCGGAGCTAACCGCAAACCGGAGAAGTCGACCAACATTCACATTTCTTAGTTCACCAAGATGGTCGTAGAAAGGTTTCCCAATGATTGATCTCCTTGTATATGCCAGTGCCAGACAGCTACAAAGCAGATGAAGGGTGCTCTCCTCTTCATCCGCATCACCGCAACTTCTACAGAAGTCGTTGTATGGAAGTCCAAGCCTTCTAGCGTGCTCACCGATGACGCAATGACCTGTAACAACGCCAACTACAACCCTGATCTGAAGTTTAGTCAGTGATAGCAACTTATCAGAGCGACTGAAATTCAGCTCAGGCCAAATCAGCTTTGCTTTCGGACATGTAACGCCATTCATCCATGTTGAGTTGGCTTTCCTGACAGCAGCCAACTTTAATTCAGATTTGCAGGTAGAGATGGCCTTAGCAATGTAGCCCCTGAACTGCCGAGCTTCGCCAGTTCGTCCGCTCTACAATTCCGGCAAAACCACTGTGGCCAGGTATCCAGCACAATGTAATATTGAAATCGCTGCTGACTTCCAAAAGGCAAACTCGACATTCAGCAACAATTTTAGACACTATCAGCGTAGACTCAAGTGTTCTAACTGCAGGCTGGCTGTCTGTGAAAATAGTAATGTCCCTTTTGGTTGACATGGTGCGATCTATCGACATCGCAGCCTCTTTTAACGCATAAACCTCCGTATCTCGTAGTATATCACACCGAGCTGGTTCCACCAAATGCAAAGCATAACCTTGGCGCCGTGAATATTCGGTTTTGCCGTCGACGTGGAGGCATGTCCGGGCATTCCCCATGACTTTCTGCACTTGGGATTATCGTAACGGACCCATTTTTCGTCGCCGGTTACGATGCGATGTAGAAATCCCTTCCGATTCTGCCTTTGAAACAGTTGTTCGCGTGCAAAGAATCGCCGTTCAATATCTCTCGGTTTTAACTCGTACGGAACCCAATTTCCTTGTTTCTGAATCATGCCCATGGCCTTGAGGCGTTTCGAGATGGCTTGCTGAGTCACTCCCAGTGATTTAGCTAAATCTTTGTAATGAACCATATTCTGGTCTGGTTGTGCTACTCCCACCGGCAGATCGAAGCAGCACCTGATGAGTAGTGATCTGTTGGTGGTACGAAACCAGAGGCTGAGGGTCCCATTACACCCGGACCCAGCTGCGACCGTGTGGGCGTCTGATCCGTCCGCCAACCATTCCATCCTTATCGACTATTTTTTTTTTATTTCCCCATTTTTACCTCCCCTGTTTGTGTTGTCTTTCCCAGGCCTATGAATTTTTGTTAATATGTAAAGGACAGGGGCAACGAGCAGCAAAAACCCCGCCCACATCTCCCGAACTGAGCTACAGCAAGCATAGGCCGCTGCTTAGCTCGTTGAGGGGCCTTTTTCTTCGCCAGATGGCACAGCCCGACCTTCACGGTCATTATGCTACCTAAGGCTCCGTCCCCACGGGCATCTTCGGATGCCCATCAAATCGTCCGTTACACCAGCAGGTCAACTAAATTCATTCAGTGCACATGAATGATCTCTTAATCTTACGTATGTAAACACTAATGAGCCAAGGATATTCAGTGGCTACGGACATTACTGCATGTTATAAAAAAATAGCCTTGTTACCTGTAGAAATATTTTTATGAGGTAATTTGTGCAAAAAGTGATATTCCGATACAGGAAAAAACCCTGTCCTCCTCCATTTGAACACCCACAACTACTAGAATTTTAAAACTTAGGATAAAACAATGTTAACGGGATTTGATCAATAGGGAATAAGGAAGTTTTTTCTAATGTAAGACAAAACACTATGCATGCAAACATTTAAGAAAAAAGTGTTCGAAAATAACATTTATTTTTAGGAAAACATAAAAATTGACTTTGAAGTGCTATAACAATTAAACGCTTCGTCTGATTTCGATAAAATTTATTTACTGTAATAGAAGGAAGTATTAGCTATGCTGTAAATTTTAGGGATTTAATAAACACAATTTGTATGCTTGCAAAGGACATCTTTTATTTACAACAAATACAAACATACACAGAAAAATACATTAAAGTTCCCATTCATATAAATCGAATAGCTTATGCCGCTGTTGTATCTGCCGACGATGTCTCGGTAAGTTCAGGTTTTTTGTCCGATTTATTACTAACTGGCCGATCCTTTTCACAATTCAAACAAGGGAACTTCTGGAACAACGCGGCCCGATACTTTGGATGACTGATCCCGTAGACAATCGGATTGTAGACAGCGTTGCATTTGGCAAAAACCGATCCCCAAATCGTACTTAACGGCGACAGTTTGAACGTTTGGAAAATGCCCGCGAAATTGATGATGAGGTACGGAGTCCAAGCCATAAACCACAATGAGATAGTAACCAAGGCCACCTTCGCCAGTTTGGCTTCAGCACATTTGTTAGTATCTTCGGCCGATCGAAGCGATGCGACATTCATCTTTTTCGCCTGTTCGCGCATATTTCGCTCATGCTCAGCCACGGTCTGGACGATATAGTAATACGAATGGATAATCAAGAAGAGCGGCATAAAGTAGACGAACACTCCATACACAACGATATACGATCGACTGAGAAAATCCGCAGTAAGATAGTCGGTTCCACAAGCGGTCATATTACCCTCGGGTACATATCGATTCCATCCAAATAGCGGAGCAATCGTCCACAGAAGTGAAAATATCCAAACGCCTGTAAGTCGCAAAAGTGCTCCTGTGATGGTCAAAGGCGTTCCGGCGATACCTTTTACAATGACGTTGTATCGATCGAAGGCGATCATAGTCATGCTCCAAATGGAAACACATCCGAACAATGATCCACACATGCCGTACAGTTCACACATTAGTGGTCCCAGGACCCATGTTTCATAGTACGAATTGATGACCAATCCCGGAAACATGGTGAGCATCATAAGGAAATCAGAGATGGCCAAATTCACTACAAATAAGTTTGACGGAGTTCTTAGTGTCCTTGTTGAAGAGAAAACGTAGATTACAGTGAAGTTGCCACTGAGCGAGATCATTCCAAGAACGGTAATGAAAAATCCTAAAATTCCGAACCACAGCGGATTCATTGGAGGAAATTGACTCCAGTATGGATCGACCAAGTACTGCATATCGGCAGTGACCATATCGGTTACCGAAAAATTTCCTTCCGCAAAGGATTGAAATGAAGGTCCGCTGATGTGTCGCAATGCCATTTTGGATTGGTGCATGCCTTTCAATCTAAAATCCACGAAAAGAGCATTGGGGCTCGCCTTTTTTGAAAAAAAAGATAATTTTAGCAATTATTTAAAAACAATATATTTATTACAGATACCTCTACTGAAGCAAATCGTGTTGATTGCCCCGAAATATTCCAGTGAATAATAATGTTGTCACTTTCTTGAAAATTGGTCACTTCACAACCACAAGGCGTTGCTGATGAATAGAAAGCTGCAACTTAAATGCTCCAAGCACTCGTATCATGTTTTTATATGAGTCGAAGGCGTAGGCGTAATCCAATTTGAAAGTTGGTACGATTATCCCTGACACTCCTTCATATAATCTTTTTATTTCTTTGTCATTAGCTGCGCTTTTATTTGAAATACACTAACGTTGATAATATTTTTGACAAAAAGTAAAAAAAAAAAATAGAAGAACGGTAAAGCCACTAATAGCAAAGCTGCGAACCATGATGCGTCGCCCGGTGAAATAGGAAATACCTCTACTTCGGTGGACTTCCACTTTAGGCAGTACGAAAATAACATAATATTCCTGTTTTACTGATTTTTCTTCATTTGTAAACTTCATGTGGTTCTTTGATCCCTGTGTATCAAAACACAGAAATCCATCTACACCTGGATATATTTCGGAACTGTTTGAGAATACCCTGGACCTAGAACATTGGAAGGGCGAGGACTCTCAGGAGCCAAATTCTGCAATGGAAAAACAGGTTGACAAATTTCAGTGACATACAATGTACTACGTTACACCACGGATACATTTATTGCACCTTATCATACTCGTACTATAGCAGTATTTGTTGACTTCAGCGAGTTTCCCTTTTTTTCGACATTTAATCGATTGATTCATTTCTGCAAATGTTACACAATACAATTGCTAGCAGAGTTCTATTAGGTGTGACCTCAGACGTATTAATCCTTAGTCTTATTATTGGCCAAGTTCAAGCCAAATGCAATGAATTTGCCAGTTAACTGAAAGAAAATCGTTAATCAGTTAGTTGCAAGAATGATAGCGAGTAGTTCGATGAGGAGTTGAGTTGGTCTGGTTGGTTAGTTGATGGTTGACGTGGCTGTTCTCTAAGTAGCGCTAGTAATGCGCCGCTTTCAAAACCATCCCGTGGAATTGAGAAAGCGTATTATCTCCGCGATACCTTTCGATGAGACATCGGATATGTCAGTGAAGAAGACGCTACCCAATTTTTAATACCTGGCTCTTGCTAGAGCTGGGCTTTCTCCCGGGAAGTGGATTATAGTTTCCTTTTCCGACGTATTCTTGCAGCTCCGACAGTGATGATTATATGAGATGCCCAACCTGGCCGCGTGCTTACCCCCACGTAAATGTCCCGTAGTGCTCGCTGTAAGCCTAGCGACATCCTAGCGGGTTCTATTCAGAAGGGCATTTGTTCTATGTGCATTGTAAAAAGGCCACAGTTTCTTGGATGTAGCACATGTTGTCAGTGCACTCTATTTATTGCTGGCTTGTATCATATAATGTCTATGGATTTCTCCTTTTACAACACCAAAGGTCGTGTGAACAATGACCGCGTACTACCCGTGAAGTGCGGAGCTCTGCCTCGCCAGTTGATGGGCCTTTTCGTTCCCCGCTATATTTCTATGTCCTGGAACTCATAGAAGGAAATTCTGAAAAGTTGGGCCAGTCCAGCCAGTTCCTCGCAGTATTGTTTAACTATTCTCGATGAGGTTGTTACTGATTCTAAGGCCTTGATTGTGGCTTGGCTATCTGTAAAGATAGCAACGCTGTTAGTGGCTCCCTTCTCTTATTGTCAGCACCTCAGCCTAAAACACACTTGCTTGATCTGGGAGACACAGATACTTCGAGATCCTCAGTGAAGATCTCCGCACTAACTCCACAGTCCATTTTTGAGCCGTCGGTGAATATTCTGAAGTCATATTTCCCGGTTAGTTCCCCTTCGTTCCATTCCTTTCTTGTAAGGAGTCCGGTTGCAGTCCGAAGCGTACGAGTATATACCCTAGACTTGTACAGACCTAGTGGTGATACCAAAAGTACCAATTGGCAACGACCATATGCATTGAAAGTGAGTTTCCTATATGGCCAATTTAGAGGAGGTTGGCGACTATTCAGAAGGATATTGACCATTCTCAAAATCAACTAACTATTTTAACCCACACTTCAAATATTTCTCGAATTTTTCAAGTCACTAGCTTCATTCTATCAAAAGTTATCGTGCGAACGGACAGGCAGACGGACAGACAGACATGACTAATTCGAATCAGGAGGTGACACTGATCATTTATATATATATATTGTTCTACAACAACAACGCATAAATCTCGGCGATGAAACGATCCAAGACCGAGCTGCCTGCAGAAGAAAGCTGAGATTATACCGCCAGAACGGGCGAAGTGCCAACACCACGGGCAGAGCAACGCGAAGCCGCAGAGTGGTATGAAATGGCAAGGAAGAAGAAGAAAGATTGTTCTACCTCCGGAGCCTCATTTAAGGTGTTACATACAAGTATTTTCGTCGTGACAAAAACAATATATCCTATACTATACGTCTGGGGTATAAAAATCCACTTCGGGGACGATGAAATCCGTAGGGAACATGTCTCGTCTCCAGTATACCACTATGACCATATGGTTTGGAAATCCAGCCCCAGACTCCTTTAGTGTGGCCGCGCTGCATGCGGCACTGAATTCCATTTGTAGGTCTAGAGGGAGTAGGCGCAAAATAACGTCTAGTGGGCATGAACACATGGTCCCTGTGACTGCGATATCCGCAGTTCTTTGTATCTTATTCAACAGGGTTGGTTTACGATGAATCCTTTTCCTTTCTAAACTATTTTAGCTATTGGTGCTGTTTGACAATATACAATAATTAAATTTTATTTTGCATTTTAGATGTTTGCCGTGCGGTTAGAGCTGATATCCGATTGAAGACATCTGTAAAATAAATGGGAAGGAAGAATGTGTCATCATATCTCAGTATCCTTGACAGCAATCGTTAAAAATCCGCCATACTTGATATTGTGTTATAGCTGATATTAATTAATTTTTTTTATCTTATGTCTTTTGCAGGTTTTCCGACGAAAATTGAAAAAAAAACTGGAGAACGAGGCATGGGGGGTTAATTTATCGAATCGATAAACTAAAACGACTGATGCGAATTAGTCCAGAGTTTTTTACGTTTATAAATTCAAATGGTTTAGTTAATCAATTATTAATTTATTTCAATGTACAAACGTTAAAAAATTCTACCTAACGAATTCGTATCAGCCGTTTCAGTTTATCGATTCGATAAATAAATCTCCCGATTAGCGTTATCGTGAGATTCAGAAAACGAGCCTTAATGTTTTTTTCGGCGTTTTAAGTAATGTAAGATCGGCGTATTACTCGACATTAAAACGCACAAAGAAGCCTGTTTTCATACGTTCATTCCAAAGCGTATAAGTATCCCTAACTCCCACTTATTTCATAAAATTAAAAAATTATTAAAGAATTTTAATTTACAGGTAGTCGGATCGAGCAGGAACACCACCCTGAGGAATATATTAGGCAGCGTGAAGGACCCATTAAAACTCGAGGAGAAAAGCGGTATATATCGGATAAGGTGTAGCGACTGCGACAAAGTCTAAATAGGACAGACGAAACGCATCAGAGAAGCCGTTAATAGCATCCGAAAAGCGAATTCATCAGTAGCGGCTCATATTATCGAAGAAAGATACACAGTTCAGCGTGAAAACCTGGAATTATTGCGTACACGAACCGGACGAATACGTTGGACCCCTGGGAGAGCTTGCAGATTATGCGAGGAGACACGAGGCGAATATTAAATACGGATCAAGGAAACTGTCCCTCAAAATTAATTAGATTAGCCGTGAAGAATTGTAAAAGAGCAGGTAGAAAAGGTCCATAAACCGATAGGAGATGGAGTAAAATGAGTTTATCGCCTCATCTACCCGCACTTAAAAGTAAAGTAATTTGTAACGTATATGACCTGTATCTTGCCATTATGTTTAGTAGCTTTTGTACTGAAGAAGGGAGTAAGTCGCTCTCGAAATATACTATATATACAATAGAAATAATAATTTGTAGTTTGGGAAAGCTGCGTCTTCTTTGATTTAGTTAACAACTACAAACGTCGGACAACACCTAACATTTTTAAAATAAAATGTTCCTAATGTACTTCAAAACCAATTAACTCATATATAAAAATGAAACTGACTCACTCACTGACTCATCAACGCCCAGCCCAAACCCTTGGACCTAGAAAGCTGAATTTTTGCACAGAGGTTCCCCTTATGATGTATATAAGGAATAAGGAAGAGTATTTTGAAATTCAACCCCTAAAAGGGTTCAAATTTTATATGGAAAAATAATATTATCAGAGTAATCACTTATTTCCAGTTGTTTTTATAATATTTGTAGTCCGGATGGCGCAGCGGTTAGCACGTTCGCCTTCAACGCACTGGGCCCCGGTTCGATTCCGGGGATTTACGTGTCGGACTATGAGCCCACTCAGCTGTTAAATGAGTACCCATTATGGGGTAAATAACTCGGTTGAGCGTGTTGCTGATCACATACCTCTGCACAAAAAACCGTCACGATCTAGAAAATGAGATGATGCTAACTCATCTCGAGGCCGTGGTTCAAATTGGACTGTTGCACCAGTTATTTATTTATTTATTTTATAATATTTACCAAATTGTTTTTCTAATCATTTTTTTTACCCTGACTTTGTTTAAGATGCAATTTACTAAGGTAATTTTTCAGTTCAAAACATTGGATATTTCGCTTTATACAGATTTTTTCTGTCATTTATCGCAATAACTGTTGAATCATTGAAAACTGACGAGTCTATAGTGGCTCACACCGTAATTCCTACTATATAATTATATATA
This sequence comes from Chloromyia formosa, assembly GCA_964017055.1. Taxonomy (NCBI): domain Eukaryota; kingdom Metazoa; phylum Arthropoda; class Insecta; order Diptera; family Stratiomyidae; genus Chloromyia; species Chloromyia formosa. Next base: position 15,755,555 of record OZ024817.1, read on the forward strand.
TCTGTTTCGGGCCATCTCTTATCTATTGTATGACACACAGGTGATGGCCACTCACTTCACGCTAAGAGTATAATTACGAAAAGAAGTGAAGTGACAACTTTCTTACCGCCGCCATCAAAACCTGATTGTGATTCGTCTCTGTATCAATCGTCATCTCTTAAACGTGCCATACACACACCGATCGATCGGCCGATCCGTCGCCCGAAATCGATATCGGCCGATGGATCGGCCTGTGTATGTGGAAATCGCACCGATCGGCCGATCAATTTTGATCTGCCGATATTTTTGTGCGATCTTCGTGCGATCGATCGGTGACGATCGATTGGATAGTGTATGTGATTATCGCAAGTGAATGTCAAATTACCAAATTATTAAATTATGAAATTTCAAAGATTCTTATGATTTAAATGGCACTGCAATTGAAATATCAAATATGTGGTATACGAAAATACCACACACATCCAAATAGTTAACAAAAATTAATCTAGGTTGGATTGGGAGTGAATCATAACCTATTTTTTGAATTGTCATTCGTTATCGCATCGCACGAAAATCGCTCAGTGTGTGTGCAGTGGAGATCGGCAGATATTTTGTGGCGATCCATCGGCCGATCGGTCGGACGACGGATCGGATAATGTATGGCGGCTATTAAGCCTCGTATACATATGAGCAATCATGCGAACGCTATGTGCGCACGAATACTCATATGTGTACGGTAGGAGCATGCATGCCCGCATAATTTTATCCGCACGGACACGATCCATCGCTAGTGGATCTCCGTGCGCGCACAACTTTGTGCGTGCAATTTGGTCTGGACGAGATTATTATATTGCTCATATGTATACGAAGCGTAAAGCTCCGCAAAGTGTTCGTGCGGGGAAAATTTCCCGTACACATATGAGAATTCGTGCGCGCACAGCGTTCGTGCTCGCACGATTGCTCATATGTATACGAGGCCTTAAGCTTCGTGTTCGCTAGTGATATATCCCACGAACTTCTTTGCGACTTCCTTGATGTTACCTTTAAGTTCTTCCCAAAACCCGTGTACATCTGTGTTGCTGTTGTCGGATAGCACAGGTGATAGTTTTTCCTCAAGAGCGACTGTATAAGCCTGGGCGGTAGCATTGCTCAAGAGTTTGTGAACCGCAAAGATTTTGGGAGGGCTGATTCTCGATTGAAAAAATCGCAGTTTGCTCCTGGATAGGATTGGACATCCAATACACTGAACCCCCCACCTTTTCCAAATGAGGACGTGGTTAATTTAGTTGACGGTACGTGCGTCTGGAGATTTCCAAGTCTGTTTGTGAATGCGTCGATGTGGAAAGCATGTGGAGCTTATGATAAGATTCCTACTGGAGGCGAAGTGGATTAATGGTTGACCGTTGTCATTGCATTCTTCATGGAGGCTATGTCTTCCAGTGATTCCCCGATACCAACTTTTGGATTAAAATCTCATCTCCCAGCAGTATTTTGACGTCGTTTGTTGGAAGTGAGTCGAACCCAGAACCCCAGACGGGCATAGAATTCGTATTTCACTACATCTTCCTTAACTTCAGTCGGGTCGTGCACGTTGATGGGCAGAGTTTGAAAAAATGAGTTTTAATGCAAATCACACACAACCTTTCATTAACAGGTTTGAAGTCAATAACTGCTTGAGCTGCTTGCTTACTATGAATGCAACTCTAAACTCCTCGATAGTTTGCCGCTTTTGAATAATCTCAGCGAATTCTTGTCGTCTATCTCGTTTCCAATCCAATTTGTTTGATAGCTGCTTCAGGTGGTTCACACAGTTCCAGAGCTCACACAACTATGTTGCAGGTCTGACTACGTAATTCATTCCACTCCACCCTAATGACCTGAGACTTTTAGGTGTTATTTCCAACCAAATGTTTTGCTTTGTAGTCCGGATGGCGCAACGGTTAGCACGTTCGCCTTCAACGCACTGGGCCTCTGTTCGATTCCTACTGAATGCGGTAGTTTTCGATGAAAAAGGAGATTTACGTGTCGGACTATGAGCCCACTCAGCTGTTAAATGAGTACCCATTTATGGGGTAAATAACTCGGTTGAGCGTGTTGCATCACACACCTCTCCACAAGACCGTCACGATCTAGAAAATGAGATGATGCTAACTCATCTCGAAGCCATGGTTCAAATTACACTGTTGTGCCAATTATTTATTTATATTAATGTTTGCAAAACTTGGTTGGCTTTGTTAGCCGTTCGAGAGGGCGTCCGCGAGGAGGACAATGGAAGAACACTTTTGTTCCTTTTTCATTGTTTTCGAACCGCTTTGCCTAGGGTGCTCATAATTTTTTGGCAACCTTACAGTGCATGATCCAGCACTTTGGGCAGGTGGGGACAAATTAAATCGTTGTGACATTTTCATAAAAGCAATTTTGTTCGAGCTGGGAAGAAAGTGAGCTCCAACAAAGGAAAAAATTGTAAAGTCGTTTTTGAAATGGTTGCAGTTTACGAATTACCTGTGTGAAATATCCATGAGTGGAGGGAGTGGAACGTTTCCATTGCCGAGCGACGCTGTGCAGGTGCACAGCATTAATTGAAGGGGCAGCACTTACAGAATCGGCCTAGGGAAATGAAAAAATATAGATCATCATCGGGACCAAAAGTCAATTATTTGGAATTACCTGTAACACTTCTATGAACACATCGATTTGAGATCTGGGATATAATTCAGTCTTAATTGCTGCACGGAATGTCTGCTGTAAATGAATAGTTTTTTTTTTTATTGAAACTTGCAGTGGCCTCTAGGACGATTTTTACGTTCACCTGTCGGCGTTGTTTGCGGTCCGTAGACGGTCGGCGGCCAGTACTTTCCTATTACTTTGCTCCAGGTATGCACTTCCACTTGGTTGCCTGAAAATACCTACATCAAATTTTAGACAGACTATCGGTTGAGTGTGGATATTTGCAGACTCCGTTTTTCACGACTCGACTTAGATATTATGCAAATGAAAATGAGTGATATACGATAAATATGCGATATTTTTTTTTGGAACATTCCTGTTTCGCGAATATTAGGAGAATTCTTTCTATTGTATTTAGGGAACAATTTTTAAAATGCCTTAATTGCGGGATTTTCGCTTTAGGTAGTTCAATTCCACTTTAGGTGGCATGAACCTAGAGCCCATGCGAGGGAATTTTTATGTCCTAAAGCGGAAATTTGCGAAAGTTTTCTCTAATCGAATAGAGAGAACTCTCACAGTTTTTGCGAAATAGGAATGTTCCCTTTTTTAATGTCAGACCGATTTTCACCCAAGATGGCGCCTGCTGGTGAGCTGAGTGGAGTTTCTCGCATTTGTTATGCATACCAAATTGAGTGAAATTCTGTCGACTCAACTTTCCTCCACTCGACTCACTTTATGCATCTACCGAATGTCTTTTTCAGGCTAGATATTCATAGCATCCTTTGCTTATGCTTGGTTGAAAATGAAATACCTTTCTTTTACAATAATTTGCTGAATTTATTTTTTTTTTTTTTTTGTAGATTTTTTGAATGCCTTTTAGATTAGACGTTGCGATTTTCTTTTTGCATTTTTCCTTTGTAAATAATAAAAAAATATAATAGAGCTGAACAAAATGTTGTAAACGATTTCATATAAATTGCTCTTTTTGCTCTGTTAACTCTACGGTAGGTGCTTGGTGTAGCGAGTTTTATCCGTTTTTACATTTTTATTGCTCTTTTATAACAATTTTTTTCAGCTTCCCCTCTTTTTTCGTACCCTACGTATTTTAAGCCTTTGCTGCATCATTTTGTGTTGCTTGTGATGCATTATCTGCTGCTGGTGGCTTGTCTTTCTCAACACTTCCGCATACTAAAAATGGCATTTTCTCCTTGAGTGCAAGCCTGTATTTTGGATGGCTCGTAGCGTAGATGAGTGGATTGTATAGGGCACTAGTCTTGGCAAAGACTCCGCCCACGATGGTTGCCAGTGGAGTCAATTTCTCGTATTTGAAGAGGCCGCAGTAGTTGATGAAGAGATATGGTGTCCAGGCGCAGAACCATAACGAGATGGTGACCAAGGCGACTTTAGCCAGTTTGGCTTCTGCGCTCTTCTCGTTATCCTCAGATGAGCGGAGTGATTTGACATTCATTTTCTTGGCCTGTTCGCGCATGGCCTTTTCGTGCTCTGATACAGCCTGTTCGGGAAAAGATTTTCAGTGGTTTTAGATAGCGATCCTACCCAGGAATCTCTACTCGTTTACTCACCTTAATGATGAAAAAGTACGAGTAGCAGATAAGGAACAATGGAGTATAGTACACCAAGAGTGAATAGAAGATCAAGTAGGTCCTGGTGCTCCAATCGCGGCCAAGATAGTCAATTCCGCAACCTGTCATGTTACCTTCTGGGATGTATCTGTAACCAAAAATGTTAGGGAGAAATTAAGAGAACTTAATTTGTTTAGACTTACCGGTTCCAGCCAATCAGAGGCATAATTGTCCAGAATGATCCAAACAGCCAGATGCACAGAATTTTGATCAAAGCCAATTTAATAGTCATCGGCCGTCCGTTGATGCCTTTTACGATGACATTGTATCTGTCGAATGCAATCATGCACATCGACCAGATTGAACTGCACCCAAAGATTGATCCACACAAGGCATAGACATCGCACATCATTGGCCCAAGAATCCACGTCTCATAAAACAGATTGATCACCATCATGGGGTTGTTGGTCAACATGATGCACAAATCCGAGAAGGCCAGATTCATGACCAGGAGGTTGGCAGGTGTCCTGAGAGATTTCGTTGATGCAAAAATGTAGAATACAACAGCATTGCCCAAGACTGCAACGACGCCAATTACGGTGAGGAAAAGACCAAGAATCATATTCCACATTGGATCCATGGGTGGCCATTGGTACCAGTAGGGATCCACCAGATGGATCATATCGGGTGTGACCTAAGGAGTGAGCATAAGAAATAAGACAATGGAAAATTAGGCTCGGGATGTTCACTTATACCTTATCCACCACTGACTGATTTCCGCCCATCTGTGCCGCAAATCGCGGTCCTGAAGCAAATTTTAGTTCGAAGCTGCATTTTGAACATAAACGAAATGTCATATTTTAGTCACATGCACAAGTTACACTACCTTTTGAGTAATGTCCTTACCTCGCCATTGTTTTTAGATTTTTTTGTTTGTTGTCAGCACTTCCACTTAATAGGTTCTGCCACTATCACATTTGACCGTATATTATTTTTTTTTTTAATTTTTATAATTTTTTTTTTTGTTTAGTTCGAAATTTTTTCGATTTAAGCACCTATTCCTACGTCTTGTCGTTTGAACAATGGCGTATTGGACTACTGTTCGTGACTGATGTATGAGTTGCGGCTTTTATACTCAAAACTTTCCCTTCATTTGGGGAGGTTTTATTCATAATTGGATTTCTCGTGCTGCAATTGTGACATTCGCAGAATTATGGATTTTCATATATTTTTTTCTTGCATAAGTATGTATCATTGCATTAAAGTGAAGGGGGTGAAAGATGGAGGGTTTCGCCTATTTATGTTTTCCTAGAATTCCTATTAATTGTGCGTTGATGGCATTTTTATTCTGTGTGCTGAAAAAATTCGAAGAAAGTGCAATTGTGACCAATACAACGGGGTACCCAAAAGTAATTGGATTTTTCTTCTGTAGGCAGCACTACCCTGCCCTTCTGGGCATGTTAATCAGTACAGCAAGTGCCGATCGTGTGAAAGTAACGGTGCGTACAGGGTGATTTTTTTTAATAAAACTCTTAACACTTTAAGGTTGTTTGGGCGCAGTACATGGAAAGCCTTCGTTAAGGCTACTGAATGTTTTCATTAACTGATGCCTTCTTCGAATTTTTAGAGTTTCCTGGCCTGAAACAATATCAAATGAAGAGGTGAGTAGGCATACAGGTCAGATGCCAATCGAAGAATTAATACGCAGGCGAAAATGGTGGTGGATAGGTCACACATTGCGGAAGGGTCATAACTGCATTGCTGGACATGCCATGAAATATGACCAATGGAGGCCGACCAAGGGGTTGTCTTAGAAAGTCATGGCGCCGATCTGTGGCAAAAGAGTGTGAGTTTCTGGGTATGTCGTTGGGGCAGATGCGTCCCATTGCCCAGAACCGGGTACGATGGCGAATAGCGCGCAGGAGTAGTTGACACGCTATGCTTCACTAAGAGTTAAAGCATGGCAGTAGTAAGGTAAGCTACAGACGCATACAAAGTTAGTATGCAGAATGAAATCAAGTCAACCAATCTTCTAATATTCACTGAAACATAATTTGTACCTGCACTTTGCAGGAAACAGGAATATAAGACGAGTAATGTCTTTTTTTCAGCTAGAAATGAATAGCACCCTTTGCTTATGCATTCAAACCCCAAAATTTCAGTCTCATTATTTACTACTACTACTAAATTGCCTTAACCCCCTTGTGGGGCATAGCGCGTCTACTTCACCTACGCGCCACAGCGCTCGGTTTCCGGCCATATTGCGTATCTTATTCCAAGATTTCCCCAGTGACTTACACTTATCGTCCACTGATCTGCGTCACAAGATTCTGGGACGACCCCTTCGTCGGCCTCTTTGGGAAAAGGGGTTCCATCGCATAGCGCGTCCAGCAATGCAATTATGGCCCTTACGCAACGTATGACCAATCCACTGCCACTTTCGGCTGCAAATCAATTCGTCGATAGGCATCTGACCCGTGCACCGACTTAAGTTTTCATTTGTAATTGTTTCGGGCCAGAAAATTCTTAAGATTCGACTAGACAAGAATTGACGAAAGCCTGCAATTTGCTGGTAACTGTTGCGATTACTTCCCATGTGCTGCTCCCATACAGCAGCACAGACAGAATCAGGGAGCGGAACAGGCCCAGTTTTGTCTTGACACTGAGATAACTGTTTTACCAGATTTTGGATAACATGCCGAAAGCGGATTTAGCCTGGTTAATGTGACAAGCGATATCCTGCTCTGTGCCACCATCAACGGCAACAATGCTGCCTATGTAGACAAATTCGTCCACCTGTTCCACTGGCTGTCCATTAATATTAATGGGGTGAGTTGCATTTCCAGCCAGGGTAAGAACTTTGGTCTTGCTATTGTTGATCTTTAGCCTAACCTTGCTTGTCTCCCTCTCCAGATCCAAAGCCATTTTGCTCAGATCCATGATTTTGTGGGAGAGTCAGCGTAATCTAGGTGTTGTAAGTGAGACATCAAGGTCCACTGAATTCCACGGCATCCCACGGGTAGAGCTGCATGCAACACATCACCAATTACTAGGAGGAATAGGATCGGTGAGAGGATGTAGCCCTGCCGAACTCCGCTTTGAACTTCAAAGTCCCCCGACACCTTACCCTTATGGAGTACGCGACATTTCGCGCCGACGTAGGTTGCCTTAATAATAGCCACAAGCTTTTCACGGACACCTCTCCTGCGTAAAGCAGCCCAGATACAATCTCGGTTCACATTATCAAAAGCCTTCTCGAAATCAATGAAGAGCAAGTGCAGCGGAGATCAGTACTCGACGCATTATTCGATTACAATCCGCAGGGTGTTTATGTGGTCGACACAGGAGAAACCGGATCGAAACCCAGCCTGCTCTTCATCGATTGTGCTTTCTAAGTGAAACTTCAGCCTATCCAAGATTATACTAGCTATTATTTTGACAACCGAGGGTAGCACACAAATACCCCGCCAATTATTGCATTTTGTAAGGCTGCCCTTCTTCGAAAGTTTGATTATCAAACCTTCCTTCCACTCAGTGGGAAAAGTTTCTGCGTCCCACGCTGTACTAATAAGTGAATGCAATAACTCAGCTGTGAGGCTTGCTGCTGCTTGGTAAAGTTCGGCAGGAATGCCATCGAGCCCAGCAGCCTTGCCTCGCTTTAGTGCAATAATGGCATTGGCTATTTCCTCTTTAGTCGAAGCATTTGGCCGTATACGTGCATTTTGATGGCCAGCTAAGTTATCTACATGAGGAGGAACATCGCCAGATGTCACACGGTTCAAAACACCGTAGCGAAATGTTCTTTCCAGCGCCTCATCTGATCTTCTTCTATGATAAGTAACTTTCCATCACTATCTTTCACCGGATGTTGATAGGAGTTACGACCACCTTTACACTCCTTGATTACACTGTATACGGTGTTTAGGTAATTATTTCTTGCCGCTTCCTCTGCCGTGACAAGGAGAGAATTTGCATACTCTCTTTTGTCACGACGCACACTACGTCGGACTTCTCGAGCCTTCATGCAGTACAGGACGTCGGTGTTGTTACGATTGCCGTCTGTCGTTGTTGCAAGACGAGCCCGCAGTTCCTTTCGTTCGACAATCCGCTGCCATGTAGCGTCGGACATCCAAGGCTTGTTCCGGCAAGCCGGGTTCGGGCCAAGGATGGGAGTTGCGCTAACTATGTACGCATTTTTTATGGCGTGTCACTAGCCGGGTGACTGGTTATCTCAGCTGCCTTCAGCGCAAGATGGTCGTTGAACTCTTGTGCTACAGCTGGATACTTTAGTCTGGTGGTGTCGAATTTACGGCGTCTAGATCCGCCGTCACTACGAAGGTGCTCGGCTGCAATCCACAATCGAACATTAGCGATCATGAGATGATGATCTCCTCCCATTCCAACGTCGGCGCCCCTCTTATTACGAACGTCTAGAAGGCAACTGCGAAATCTATTGCTAATGGCAAAATGGTGGATTTAATTTTCCGTTCTATGCCGATCAACAGAAGTCCAGCTGATCTTATGGCACTTCTTGTGTTCAAACATAGTGCCCTCGATGAAGAGACGGTGGAAGTTGCAGAGCTCAACAAATCTATCACCGTTGTCGTTGCGGTCGCCTAGACCGTGCCTCCCCATCACGTGCCTCAGTCCATCGTTGTCGGCACAAACCTTAGCACTTAAATCTCCCATTACCATTACAATGTCGCCCTTAGGTGTTTTACTCTGTTGTTGTTGTTCGTAGAAGGAGTCCTTCGCCTCGACGCTGTCTGGTTCAGTTGGAGCGTAGCACTGTATTGTAATGTTTCTCATTTTGGTCCGAAACCTAGCGGACATAATTCTATCTGAGACCGGTTCCCTGCTTATGAGGCAACTACGTGCAGCTTTTGTTAAAAGGAGCCCTACCCCCGATTCACGGACACTACCAGAAACTTTTCCGGAATACAACATCACAGTGCTACGTTTTGGAGAAATATACTCTCCACTATTCCACCATCCAATTTCGCAAGCAAATTCCAGGATGTTCAGTTTGTACCGCTGAAATTCGCTCCCAAGTTGTAGAAATCGTGCGTTCTGGGGACCCTCTGATCCATTATCCAGGAGAGTACGCACATTCCAGAAGCCAATCTTAGTCATTGTACGATAGCCAAAAGTCGTAACCGTTGAGTCAGTCCTTATCCGAGGCCTAGTAGACATTTCGTTAGCATATTAGAATTTCGGATGTGCAAGCTGCTGGCACACACATCTTATCCCTTTAGTCGTCTTTGTAATGAACCACCTGCAATGGACCATATGGTAGTGCTGCTTCCACCGGTAGATCTATGGCAGCACCTGATGAGTAAGGATCTGTCGGTGGTACGAAACCAGAGGCCGAGGGTCCCATTACGTCTGGACCATGATGCGAACGCGAGGAAATCTGCGCCGTCCGCCAACCATTCCATCCTTATCGCCTCATTTTTTAATCATTCCCCATTTTTACCTCCTCTGTTTGTGTTGTTTTCCCCAGGCCTATGAATTTTTGTTAATACGTAAAGGACAGGGGCAACGAGCGGTGAAAACCCCGCCCACGTCTCCCGAACTGAGCTACAGCAAGCATAGGCCGCTGCTTAGCTCGTTGAGGAGCCTTTTTCTTCCCCAGATGGCACAGCCCGACCTTCATGGTCAATTATGCTACCATAGGCTCTGTCCCCACGGGCATCTTCGCATGCCCACCAAACCGTCCGTTACATCTTTTACGACAAGCCGGGAACGCTGTGGCTTATTCTAACCTCACACCACAGCTGAAAATAAAATATATTTTTTTCTTAATTTGCTGAATTTATTATTTTTTTTTAGATTTTTTTGAATGTCTTTTAGATTAGACGTTGCGTTTTTTTTCGTATTTTTCCTTTGTAAATAATTAAAAAATATTAATAGAGCTGAAAACAAAATGTTGTAAACAATTTCAAATAAATTGCTCATTTTGCTCTGTTAACTCTACGATAGGTGCTTGGTGTAGCAGGTTTTATCCGTTTTTACATTTTTATCTCTCATTTATAACAATTTTTTTCAGCTTCCTCTCTTTTGTCGTAGCCTACGTATTTTAAGCCTTTGTTGTTTCATTTTGTGTTGCTTGTGACGTATTGTCCGCTGCTGGTGGCTGATCCTTCTCTACACTTCCGCATACTGCCCATGGCAGTTTCTCCTTGAGCGCAATCCTGTATTTTGGATGGCTCGTAGCGTAGATGAGTGGATTGTATAGGGCACTAGTCTTGGCAAAGATTCCGCCTATGATGGTTACGAGTGGAGTCAATTTCTGGTATTTAAAGAGGCCGCAGTAGTTGATAAAGAGATATGGTGTCCAGGCGCAGAACCATAACGAGATGGTGACCAAGGCGACTTTAGCCAATTTGGCTTCAGCGCTCTTCTCGTTATCCTCAGATGATCGGAGTGATTTGACATTCATTTTCTTGGCCTGTTCGCGCATAGCCTTTTCGTGCTCTGATACAGCCTGTTCGGGAAAAGATTTTCAGTGGTTTTAGACAGAGATTCTACGCAGCAATCTCTACTCGTTTGCTCACCTTAATGATGAAAAAGTACGAGTAGCAGATAAGGAACAATGGAGTATAATACACCAAGAGTGAATAGAAGATCAAGTAGGTCCTGGTGCTCCAATCGCGGCCAAGATAGTCAATTCCGCACGCAGTCATATTACCTTCTGGGATGTATCTGCACCCAAAAATGTTAGGGGGAAATGAAGAGAACTTTATTTCATTAGGCTTACCGGTTCCAGCCAATCAGAGGCATAATTGTCCAGAATGATCCAAACAGCCAGATGCAGAGAATTTTGATCAAAGCCAATTTAATAGTCATCGGCCGTCCGTTGATGCCTTTCACGATCACATTGTATCTGTCGAATGCAATCATGCACATCGACCAGATTGAACTGCATCCAAAGATTGATCCACACAAGGCATATACATCGCACATCAATGGCCCTAGAATCCACGTCTCATAAAACAGATTGATCACCATCATGGGGTTGTTGGTCAACATGATGCACAAATCCGAGAAGGCCAGATTCATGACCAGGAGGTTGGCAGGTGTCCTGAGAGATTTCGTTGATGCAAAAATGTAGAATACCACTGCATTGCCGAAGACTGCAACGATGCCAACTGCGGTGAGGAAAAGACCAAAAATCATATTCCACATTGGATCCATGGGTGGCCATTGGTACCAGTAGGGATCCACCAGATGGATCATATCGGGTGTGACCTAAGGAGTGAGCACAAGAAATAAGACAATGGAAAATGAAGGGTTAGGCTTTCGTGATGAAAAGCACGGGATGTTCATGTATACCTTGTCCACCACTGAATGGTTTCCGCCCATCTGTGCCGCAAAATGCGGTCCTGAAGCAAATTGTAGTTCGAAGCTGCATTTTCAATAACGAAAACGAAATGTCACATTTTAGTCACACACAGTTAAAAATCTCGGTATTTTTTTTAAACCTGGTCTTGGACTACCACCATTTTTAATAATTTTAATTCTATAATCTAAACCCTTCCAAAGTTTACTTCCATTTTAAACCAAATTCGTAATAAATTCTAATACAATTCAAAGTTTACTTCCATTTTAAAACAATTTGTAATAAATTCTAATACAATTCAAACCTTTTTGTGTTCTTTTTGTTCTCGCATTATTTTCTAATCTAAGTTTAATTAAAAGGTAAACCCCACAAAGTATATTTTTTGAGTCTCAAGTCTCACTATAACTACTCGCAGTCAGCTCAAAATATTATGCTGCGTGGCCGAGTGGTCTAGGTCGCAACTCTACAACACGGAGTTCACAGGTTCGATGCTGCGTCATGGCGAAAAAAGTTAAAGATTAGCTGGCTAGCCTGCGATGGGCTTAATAAAGGATTTGGAAGTTTAGAAAATTGAAAAAAAAAAAAAAATAATGGAGAAAAAACTTAGAGGAGTTAAAAAAACGCAGTAAAATTAATATTTTTTCATAGATTATAATATCTGTAGATTAAATTTTAAACCAACAATTTGATTAAAAAAATAATGCCAGAAAAGTTTAATATTTAAACCAGTGAAGTTTACGGAAGCAATTGTAATACTTTCATTTTATTAAAATCTAATACAATTTTGGTGTCGTCATATATATAACCCGAATTAGCATTGATAATAGACCAGGATTTTTAACTGTGCACGCACCCGATACACCATATTCTTTTGAGCGATGTTCTTACCTCGCCATTTTTTTTGGTTGTCAGCACTTCTACTTAATAGGTTTTTTTCACATTTGAGAGTGTATTAATATTTTTTTTTTAATTTTACAGTATGTTTTCTTTTCCGGGGTTTAGTTCGAAATTTTTTCGAACTTAGCACCTAATCCTACGTGTTCGAACAATGGCGTATTGGACTAGTGTTCGTGACTGATGGATGAGTTGCGGCTTTTATACTCAAGACTTTCTCTTCATTTGGGGAAGTTTTAATTATTCATAATTGGATTTCTTGTACTGCAATTATGACATTCACAGAATTATAGATTTTCATAGGTTTTTTTTTTGTCTTACATAAGTATGCATATTTAACCAGCGCACATCATTGCATTTAAGTGAAGGGGGTGAAAGATGGGGGGTCATTTTTCAAATAGTGAGGAACGCATACGGTTATAGTAATGTTAAACTTAAGTATTAAAAAATGATACAATAGTAAATACTTTTGGATAGTCATTTCGTCTATTTATGTTTTTCTAGAATTTCGATTGAATGTGCTTTGATGACGCTTTTATTCTGTATGCTGAAAAAATTCGAAGCAAGTGCAATTAAAACCAATACAACGGGCTACCCAAAAATAATTGGGCTTTTTTTCCTAAAGGCAGCCCTGTTCTCCCCTTCTGGGTATATTAATCAGTACAGTAAATGCCAATTGTGTGAAAGTAACGGTGCGTACAGGGTGATTTTTTAAATAAAACCCTTTAACACCTTCTGGCGATTTTTCCTTAACTCCGCCTACACTATGAAAACGTTCTCCTTTCAGGCTTTTCTTCATTCCTTCCTGGGAACTAGAAAGGATGAAACCGGAAAGTAGAGAGCTTCACCCGCAATCCGAGGGTTTTGTAGTGTCCCATGCCAATAGGAGATAAACTGTTCTACTCTTGGAGATGGTCAATCAATCATGTCAAGAGGATATAGCAAATTGCTTGCAAGCTTGCATAAAAAAAATATCAAAAAATAAATTGTGTGAATAGTTATAGAAAGTAGAGTCAGCGATCAGCCTACCTCCTCCTCTCCCACCAATTTTTACATTTCCAGAAATGGTTAAACTTGCAATTCGCTCTACGAAAAAAAGTAAACATCATGCAAGTATGTACTACTCGCATAGTCCGGATGGCGCAATGGTTAACACGTTCGCCTTCTACGCACTGGGCCCCGGTTCGATTCCTACTCAATGCGGTAGTTTTCTATAAAAAAAGGGGATTTACGTGTCGGACTATGAGCCCACTCAGCAGATAAACGAGTACCTATTTATGGGGTAAATAACTCGGTTGAGCGTGTTGCTGATCACACACCTCTGTACAAGACCGCCACGATCTAGAAAATGAGATGATGCTAACTCATCTCGAGGCCCATGGTTCAGATTGGACTGTTGCGCCAGTTATTTATTTTTATTTATGTACTACTCGCACCTTTACATGAGGCCGTTAGGCCCTTTTCTATGCTGGACGAGGGCCACCTTCCTGTAAGTTTTCACATTTCTAAGTGTAACGGTCTCGAAATGCAAGGGTGTAGGACAAAATAATAATCTCATATTTTCCCTCTTCCTCTTTTCTGCTTTCTTCAAATCTGAAGAAAATGCTAAAAATGGAATGTACTCGACGGTACCTTTCATATGATGGGGTATCATACCAAATGAAAAAAAAAATTTGGCCTTCACTTCCCCTCTCTTTTCCCCCCTTAAAGTTGCCCTATTACGACGCACAGCTTTCTCCAGAGAATTAAATTATTTTTACACATTCCTACCAAATAGCATGTATGTATGTAGCTTCAGCCATTCGTGAGATATTCTTTGGACAAACGGACAGACAGGCATTTGACCGATTTTATAAGGGTTTTGTTTTTACTACAGAACCCTAAAAACACAGGAAATTAAGCCGGATGACCAGGCGGGATGAGAAATTTTGCTCATGCTATTTTTTCTGATTAACTGGCAGGGGCGACCGGCAGCGCAATGCGTTGAGGAATTAGTCTCATGTCTAACTACCGGTGGTTCGGGTTCGAATCCTGTCCAGGAAGACGTTCGTGGGTGGCCATGGATGTTTGTGTTGTCTTCCTCCTCCGGTGCAGCATCTCCCGATTTGTCACAGGTAAGTGGTTAAATGGGGGAACAAGAGGTGCTTTAATGGACCACCTGTAATGAACCATATTATGGTCTGGTAGTGCTGCTCCAACTGGCAGATCGAAGCAGCACCTGATGAGTTGTGATCTGTTGGTGGTACGAAACCAGAGGCCGAGAGTCCCATTACACCCGGACCCAAATCCGACCGCGTGGGCGTCTGATCCGTCCGCCAACCATTCAACCCATCATGCAACCTTAAGGTCGCCACTCATGGACGAGCACAACCACGACCAAACTTCCATCGAACAATCAAATATCATAGAACGGTGGAAACGAGGAGATTTTTTTTCTATAGAGTTTGACGTGGTTCGATGCATGCTCGCGACCAAAATGCTTGCCGTGGGTGGCGACCTTTAGGCCGGTTTCACACGGAACGCATGATACACGAGATTCTAGCAGAAAACACCAGTGGCGAGCGAGCTTTGTATGTGCGATGATTTATTTTAAATTGCACTCGTATGAAAGCTCTCTCGCCACTGGTGCTTTCTGCTAGAATCTCGTGTATCGTGCGTTCCATGTGAAACCGGCCTTAGGCTACGTCCCCACGGGCATCTTCGAGTGCCCACCGACCGGCCCGTAACAGTGCATACTGGAACTGCATTTTCCGAAACTAGTTTAGGCCAACAAGACGTCATCAGGGCCATATGGAACAGTTGACGTGCTATGCCCCACAAGGGGTTAGACCAATTGAGTAGTGAATGTGGGGACATTCGATATTCACTACGTTTATATCGCGGGACTATCTTCGAGATCAATTGTCTGGGATCACCTCGTCCTCCCAGATTCGCAGAAGTAGTTGGTGTATAGCATTTAATAGACCCGTTCCACAGATTTTAGCAGCTCAGCTGGAAACTCGTTAGCGCACGGCGCTTTATTTGGTTCGAGTGACTGCAAGGCGAGATCAAGTTAGTCTACTTTCGAAGATTGTGTAGTGGGGCCATGATCAATAATAACGCCATCGACTTGGGCCTCTTGTAAACAGTGGTTCCCCGATGCCAACTCTATAATACCTTATAAGGTCTATGGTATAAAGATTGTACGAGTATAAGTACCTATCTGTGGAAGGAAATATCGAGTATGTGGCTCCACTCAAGGGAAGAATAATGAGTATACTAGGTAAAAATCCAATCGCAAAGGAATGTTAATTCTTTCAAATTATCGATACCCACCTACTCCGCTATGCTAATTCGCCTCCAAAGAATGCATTCCACAAACATTAACAGCAAGTGTAATCCCTAGCGCTAAGACCCTACGGAATTTAAGGAATGTAGAAAGAATCAAATCAAAATATTGACATTTGAGTACTTAATTGTAATGAATCGGATTTCTAGATACTGAGCCTGTTTGATTTGGGGATTAGCTGAGCACAAACTTAATTGTGCAAATTAAATGCAAATTGATGCATTAATTGAGTGTGAACAAGTGTAGCCGCATTATGAATTGAAGAGGAGTCAGGAGTGAATTGATTCGATGATGGGGATAGGACTCAGGGTGATTTTGATATTTTTATAATTTATGAATGGAATTCTGTATGTTTGTTCGTGTTCGGCGTCTAAACGGCTGGATTAGTTATCATGCAAATTTCATAAACATATCCGTTAGGATTCAGAATAGGTTCTGGCGTTTTGATATGGAGTTGATTTTGATCCAAGGGATGCTATTTGAAAAGGGGAGTAAAGTTACCGTTGAAAATGCGCAGGCACGGTATGGGCCGAAAACGAACACTTTTCACTGAGCTGCTAGCAGCACGTGTTTAGGTTAGGTAAGGTTGAGTGGCAGCCTAAGAGCCGGTACACATGGACGTCCAACTGACGCCGGACGCCGCGTCACTTAAGCTCCTCCCTCTTTGATACCTATCTGCATTTCAATTCACATGATGCGATAGGACGCAGCGTCACTCTGTATTATATAAACCGGGCCACATAATAGCGAACCTGAATTTACAATTTATGTTATTTTTAGTTTTAAATAAACTGTTTTTTTTTGCCATAATTTCTAAAATATAAGGAATTTCACATTTTTAACACCATTTTCACCCCCTTACAAACCCCCATCCGGGCTGAGGAGCATCCATCGCCACAATTTTTTTTTTTTCAAAATTAATTGTCAATTGTAGTAGTCACGATTAACAATTAATTAATTGGCACTTAAAAGTGATCCTCAAGCGAATGGTTTAAAAAACATCATACAAATCAGACATTGTGACCGTGTCCGTGTTCCGGGTTCGAATGTATGTATGTGGGCCGGCTTATTTAAAATCGATATGCGGACGTGTGAAGTGACGCAGATAGGAGCAGAAACCAGCGTCATCCCAAATAGCTATCGCGGCGGCAAAATGTGAAATGCCCGTAATGTATTTCTTCCTATCCGATTGAAAGTGACGCAGCGTCAGGCGTCATTTGGACGTCCATGTGCACCGGCACTAAGGGCTCCGCATAGACTACTCTGCTCTATTTCGAAACCACGTGCTACGAGTACTCAGCACATTCTGCTGCTATTCATTGCTTAGGGGTCATTATTCAGCTCGAAGGATCCTGACTCATTTGCGAAGCTGCATGGGCTTCTCAAGTTGAGACCTGAAAATCCTTCTAAATCGTTGAAAACATTTTATTCTTTTCGTGGCGAGCGCTGGACCGTCGCACAGAAAGTGCTTTAGAGTTCTCTGTGTATTAGGTAGCTTCCAATTCCTGCTGCCACTGCCATTAATCAATTTTAAACTGTTTGCGTGTTCTCTTATCAAGCAGTGCCCTCTGAGTATGCCTATTAGTAGTGCGCACTGCCTTCTGGGTAGTTCAAAGAGACTTTTGGTCCTACTTCTATCGTATGAGTTCCAAAATATTATCGTTATTCTGAAGTTGTTGGTACTATGCTATTCTGCGTTGGCTAGACCATACATTTTATCGTTCAGTTCCTTCTTGAATGTCGGTATTGACGTCGGCAGATCTTTTGTCTTCCGGTTCAGGCTAGCCCCTGTTTAGCTAGTCCCTTTGCGGTTTCATTACTTAGAAATGCCGCTGTGGCCATAAACCGTGTGGCCAGAAACCGTAGTTCCACCGTCTTAGTGGTCACCCAGCGTTTGGAAAGCTATTAGACAACTATGTACTGTCTTCGACTTGATTGTAATTGACTGTAGCACCTCTAACTCTGCCGACTGTCCGAATGTATAACGATTCTACCCCTTTTCCGAGATGACGTAACCGTTACAACTGCCTTTTCAATGTCAAACACCTCCGCCTGGGAGAGACTACACTCATCTGGCAGCTTGAAGGATAGATTGTATGGAAATTCTAACGAATAGACTGCTGCACCAACTCCAGATTAAATTTTGGAGCCATCCGTAAAGAGGTTTAGAGTCTTTCCCCGTCCACTCTTATATATTGAGAGAGAGAGAGAGAGAGAGGTGTAGGTTAATTGGGGATTATCCGGTTTAACTTACACGCATTACACAAACAACAAGAGTATGTTGTTTGTGTAATGTGTGTAAGTTAACCCGGATAACCCCCAATTAACATCCACCGCAGTACAAAAACACACGCCTGTAACTTCCTGTTAGCTCGAATCAGGCAGCCCAGCCACACTTAAAATTTTGTATGCCATCCGAATACATAATACAATTTGTCGAGCTCTTCATAAATAGAGGATGTAGGGCGATAATCAACTTCCCCCATATCACACATTGTTCCCAATTGGCGATCAAGCCATGATAGTTGTATGTATCTTTTTGATCATCGCGTGTGATCAACGCATAGTCGTGTCTAGCGAGGCGAACCTTAATGACTTTCCCTCAGAAAATCGGATGATTGTTTAGAAAATAAGTCAAACCAACTGAATTGAATCGAGCCTACGACTTAAAGGTCGCCACACACGGCAACCAGCAACCTTTTTTGGTCGCGAAGATGCATCGAACCACGTCAAACTCAATAGAAAACCAGGCCCTGAGTCCAAAGTGTATATACCCTAGACTTGTACAGACCTAGTGGTAATACCAAAAGTACCAATTGGCAACGACCATATGCATTAAAAGTGAGTTTCCTATATGGCCAGTTTATAGGGGAGGTTGGCACTCATTCATGAGGATCTTGGCCATTCTAAAAATCAATTGACTAACCCATTCTGCAAATATTTGTCGAATTTTTCAAGTCGCTAGCTTCATTCTATCGGAAGTCATTGCTTGTTTGAAGTCTCACTTGTAGGGGAGGTAGAGGCTCCTTGGACTGGATCTTGCCCATCATTGCCACCAACCAATTAGTTCACCCTACAAACATTTAAAAAAAAATTTCAGGTCTCTAGCTTCACTCTATCGAAAGTTAACGCTTATCTGAAGTTTCATTGATAGGGGAAGTAGGGATTTCGTTGGTCGGATTTTACCTATTTTCAATATTAGCCAACTGGATCCTACTTCAAACATTTGACCAAAATTTCAAGTCGCTACCTTTATTTTGTCGTAAATTATTGCTTATTTTAAATTTAATTTCTAGGGGAGGTAAGAGTTCCTTAGGTTGGATGTAACCCATCTTTAATACCAACTAACTCAATCTCACTTTAAACATTTGACCAAAATTCCAAGTCGCTGGCTTAATTCTATCAAAAGTTATCTCTTATTTGAAGTTTCATTTGTAGAGGAGGTAGGGGTTCCTTGGGTCGGATCTTGCCCATTTTCAATGCCAAATAACTAGATTTTACTACCAACGATTTGCCAAATTTTTAACTCGCTAGTGTCGTTCTATCGAAAGTTATCGTAATTAAAGTAATATTTAATTTTTTCAATTTTGTAGGGGAGGTAGGCGTTCCTTTGATCTGATTATGCCCAACTTACCAAAACTCAAGCAACTTCTTACTTCAGGGTTACATGCCAAAAATCAGATGTCTACGTCAATTGGTTCAAGAGTTATAGACAAAAAACCTGAAAAGTAGGGTAGTACGGGGTTCTTTGTGAGAAAATTACCGTTAGTTTTCACCTAATCGATTTTATTTTGTCAGAGAAGTGTAAGATTACCCCCACGAGCAATTTACCAAAGCTAGAGCTTTTCATGTTTATTTAATCGGGAGTTATAAATACATTTAATTATTTTACATATGTAGGGGAGGTAGGCGTTCTCTTGGCCCGATCATGCCCATTTTCAATACCAACCAACTAGATCATACTTCCAACATCTGACCAAAATTTCAAAACTTTAGCTTCATTCTATTGAAAGTTATCGTGCGAACGGACAGACAGACGGACAGACAGGCAGACGGACAGACAGACAGACAGACATACATGGCTAAATCGAATCCGAATCCGAATCCGTCGTGTCAAAAACAATATACCCTATACTAAAAGTCTAGGGTATAAAAAAATCCCCTCATCCTCGTTCTATGATATTTAATGTTTCGATTGAAGTTCGGCGGTGGTTCTGCGCTTTCATGTGTGGCGACCGTTAGAGAAGCGAGATTCACCCGGACGTAACTAGATAAAAAATAGGAAATCTCATGTACAATGCTTCAGTTTATATAAGGCTCACACTTTGCAGACGAAATACATAATCTCTAGTCAGATCAGTTGATCTGCAACTCACATTTGTATGTATCTGACAGTTTCAGTTCAAGTGACCTGGCCAGATCCAGTGCTTTGGCCACAAGTGTGGACCTTATGTAAACAACATGCTGACTAAATAAACTCTAACTTCCGCCAGCAAAGTCCTTAAAAACGTTTCTGCTTCGAAAAACTTTACAATCATGATCAAAAGAATCTTCAGTTGATAAAATACATTTTTCTTTATACCCTAGTTTTAATTTGAGATCCTGCCAAAGCTTTTGACGAATTTACTTGACGAACAAAATCTTATCGGGCAATACGAAAGTTTTTATGTTTTTTGGTTGTTGGCAACCCGAAATCCTGAAAAATAGCATACAAACAGTTGCAACTGTGGACAAAAATGATACCCATACTAGTCATGGTTGCCAATTCGCGAACCTACTCTTTTTAACCTACTCCGTATACCGGACTAGGTCGACCTAGGTCCGCAATCGAAAAATGATCAGGTCGAAAAATGATCAGTTTCGGAGCAAGAAAACGAACCTAGATCATTTGATTCTTTTAAGTTCAGTTCGGAATCGGAGCAGTTTGATCATTTGATTCTTTTAAGTTCAGGTCGGAATCGGAGCAGTTTAAAAATGAACAGTGAATAGGTTTGTAGATCCGTCTGTCGGAATCGGAGTATGATCAGAAAAGATCGTTTAAATATGGGGAATAGAAAAGTAGATGAAGTACAGATGGTATGACATATATACGATTGACCTCGCTATTGCTACGCTATATTGTAGTGTAGAATGGAGTTGGAGTGGAATAAATGTTCAGTTGGATTTTATTTATGTTAAGTAGAGTGAAGCTTCGTCTTTTGTTGTGTTGTGAGTGTTGAATGACCGTGGCTGATCAGTATGGTAGATAAGAATATGGTACTGGATTGGGTGCATGCACATTCGTACTTATACTTACTTATATATATATTATTTGTCTAACATCAAATAGGTGTTGCGTTGCGTTATGATGCAAATGATACAAGATGATAGGATATGGGATTGGGAGTTAAGGGGCTATACCCGTGTGAACGCTTAAAAGAAACTAACTTCAAGAAACTAGGTTTGCAGACCTAGGTCTGGTTCAGACCCCCCCCCCCCCCCCCCCCTTGAGATCGATTTTCTTATTTTTTTCTTCGCATAATATGCAAATTAAACAGATAAAATTTAACAATTTCGATTCATTTTGAATTTTGAATTTGATTAAATTCTAAGAATATACACCGATATGTTTTAATATAAGAACATACTACCTATATACATATTTAAAGTTTAAAACGTGTTAGTTATCTTTAAATTTTCGAGGTTTCTTAAAGAATTCTTCAAGGACTTCATTTTCTGGTAATTCAATTCCAGGCTGAATATTTAACGAAGCAAGACCATTAAGACGCTCCTGGCCCATAGAGTTCCTCAAATATGTTTTGATTCTTCTCAGCGTGGAGAATGTCCTTCCTGGAGTAGCTGTTGTTACTGGTAATACTGCCAAAACTCTTAAGATCGTGGTAACGTTTTGAAATGACTTTTCATGTGTTATCTGGAAATCTGACTTGACTTGTTTACAAATTGACCTTTTTTTACATTTGTTGCTCTCAGTGATAAATTTAGAAACCAATTGAATAAGGCTGTAAGGGTCCATTAATGGGAGTGTCAAGGAAATTTGATAGCAGTCTGATGGATTTGTTACTTGAGTGGAAGAGTCGTTTTCCATGAAATTTTTATGACCGCACACTTAGAAATTTTCAATTGCCGTCTTCTTCATATTGTCACAATTGGGACCTTACGCATATAATATTTATCCTATAAGTAAAGGGATTGCTCCATAGTAAACAATGCGTGCAAACGATTTTTAAATTTGTTCATAAATAAATCCCTCCCATTAAGTGTTTAATAGACAGAATTTTGAACCCCCCCCCCCCCCCACCCCCTTGTCAAAATCTTGGATCCGCCACTAAGTGCCCCTTCTAAAATATGTCTCTATATTCGCTGGTTCAGCTTCGACCCTTCGATGGCAATTGTTTTGGCGCGAAGCCCCGGCGTCATCAGTGCCGCCAACAATGCCAATTAATTGTCATCACCGCCACAATCCTGAAAAAAAAACATGGCCGCCATTTGTTTACAGTGCTCAATTCTGACCCATAATTGCCTAATTTTAAACTTGCAGCGACTTTCCACAAATGTAAAAGATTTGAAATAAATCAAAATGAAATACATTTGTGAAAAATACACAAATGCACTTATATTGTCAGAATTGGTCCGTTACAACGGCGCTAGGGTTTCCTGCTTCTTCTGTCGTCACCAGAAGAGTGTTTGCATACTCTCTTTTATCGCGCCACACTGCTGCGATAAACCTTATTTCTAAAGCTGGACATTCGTGGGGAGGCCATTTGATCTTCGTCCATTGGCTTCGACTGCAAAATTGGAGATTATTCACGAAAGAGCCGAATCCATCGATCCAAACAACAAACTGTCAGTTAACTGCCGTCATCCCATGCTTTGACAATTGACAAAATTACATTTGTCAGTTGATGTTTTGGCTATTATTCGTTTGCTGCATAATCCCAGCAAACAATTTCTATCTTCCGCGATAAGAATGCGATTCGCCTTGGAAGATAAATTTATAGACGGGGATATCGCCATCTTATCGCGGGAGTCACCCCCTTCGGGAGAAAATAGTTACCGAAAGCGAAACTTCCTGGAGAAACTTTGGCGAAACGAGTTGGCAACAAGAAAGCGAATCGCGGCGGGGATAAATTTACGAATTGACAAAATGACACGATGAGAGTCAACTAAAACAAAAATTATTAGCGCTTTTTTTATTAGATTAATACCTATCTTCATGCTTTTTTATCTTACATATTTTTCCTTGACGCTCATAATTCATAATATTTCATCCTTTTCACAATTGATATTTGTAGGATTCGAACCAGGTTCTCATGTTTGCAAGTCCATAGTGCTAACCGTTGCGCTATCTAGACTAAAACAATAAGAATGACACAGTCGTCGTTTCGTATTTATTGTGGATTGGCGAAATATCATCTTGGCGATAAATTGGCGAATTGAAATCCTATCGCCATTCTTTCGCCTGAGGGATATCCCCTAATTATTGAAAAAGCGATAAATAATCTATGAATTTATCGTAAGGAAGAATCGCCATCGTATCGCGATTCTTTCGCCTGAGGGATATCCCCTAATTATTGAAATGGCGACAAATAATCTATAAATTTATCGCATGGAAGAATCGCCATCGTATTATCTGGGCAATTTATCTTCCAAATGATACGAAATTGTTTGCTGGGATTGCTTTTTTGTTCGGATAAATTTTTCTTTCTATTTGTGTGAGTAGTAACGTCACGAAACATAAACATGTGCAAATTTGGTCACAGTTTAGTTTGAATGTCGCCCACCAGGCAGGGTATTCGAGTGTTTCGGTGACTTTGGTTTCGGGATATTGGACGCGATGAATTTTTAACTTGGCTTTCGAAAATGTCACTTGGATTGCATAGCCATCAGTTGCCCCCCCCCCCCCCCACGGTGAATTTTGGCTTCGACCTAAGTCATTTGGCTCCGTGACGTCGGTTTGAATGTCCAGCTTAACAATCATCGATGCTGAAAGCCTTAAAGTCAACCTAGTAAAATACGTTTTGTTTTTCGTTTACCTCATTCTTGTAGAAGTATGCTAACGTTTATTCAATAAAATTCAACTTTTAGAGGTGCTTTTGAACTCCAACTTTATCGTTTGCAATTAAAGGGAAACAAAAATAATCACAAATAAAGAAAAAGAAAATTTTTTTTCGTCAAAACGGTCGTAGCCAATACAGATGTTCCACTTAACGCTAATTTAAGCCGTCACTTAAGTGGTCGATATTTTTTCCTGAGTTACTTCAGAACGGATATCCGATTGTTGAGTGTCTTCTCCGCCACAAGACAAGCATGGGAACTTCTGTTGAAGAGCAGCCCGGTATCTTGGATGACTGCGAAAAGAAATTAAAATATTGTATTAGCATATCCTGCGCATCAAGGAGAAAGGATCATCACTCACCTGATGCCATAGACAATTGGATTATAGACTGCATTACACTTGGCGAACAGGGAACCCCATACCGTGTTCAATGGAGATATCTTCATAGTCTGGAAGATGCCAGTATAATTGATAATCAGATACGGTGTCCAGGCAAAGAACCACAGAGAAATCGTGAATAGAGCAATTTTGGCCAATCGGGCTTCAACATTCTTGCTGGCATCCTCCGATGATCGTAGCGTGGCGACATTCATTTTTTTCGCTTGTTCTCGCATGGCACGTTCGTGTTCGGTGACAGCCTGAACGAAAGAGCAGTGTTCCGATTATTGGTAAAACCCTAAGAATCAGTTCAATGTTGAAGATGGCACCTTACCTTTACAATGAAATAGTACGAGTAGATGATGAGCAACAACGGTGTAAAATAAACGAAACATGAATAGACTAAGATGTAAGATCGACTTGACCAGTCCTTGGTCAGATAATCAGTTCCGCAGACAGACATATTTCCCTCGGGAACATATCTATTCCATCCGAAGAGCGGAATTAAGGTCCAGATCAAACATGCCGTCCAAACGAATGCCAGACGAGCAGTAGCTGCGCTTTTGGTCAACGGCTTACCGGCCATACCCTTCACGATTACATTGTATCGATCAAAGGCAATCATTGTCATGGACCAAATTGAAACACATCCGAATAGCGATCCACACATGCCATAGATTTCGCACATGAGCGGTCCCAGGACCCAGGTTTCGTAGTAGCAGTTGATCACCATTGGCGGGAACATCGTCAGCATCATCAAAAAGTCCGAAGCGGCCAAATTGACCACAAACAAATTCGATGGCGTTCGTAGGGTCTTCGTCGTTGTGAAGATGTAAATCACAACAAAATTTCCCACTATTGAAAGGATTCCCATGAGGGTGATGACAAATCCCAGAATGCCGTGCCATAGTGGATTCATGGGCGGAAACTGGTACCAGTACTCGTCAACCAGATACAACATATCCTGCGGCACACTGTCCACTACCGATAAGTTTGCACCAGCCATCGAGGAAGCGAAGGGTGAGGTGTTCATTCGTTGGGAGAACATGTTTTTTTGCTTTTGCTTTTATTTTTTTTTTACTAATTAAGGGTCGTTGTTTAAAGGTAACTAAGTTTTAAGCCAAAGAGTTCCCGGATGACACAACTTATTATTCCATCCGAATTTAAATTTTCCACTAAGTTTTTTTTTTTTTAAATAATTTTCACTTAATTTTTACTAAGGAAGAAGACGGCCTCTTTCTACAAATTGCAAAAAAAGTGCCGACAAGTCGCACACTAATATTCACCGGAGCAGTGCATACTCTGAGGACTGAACAAGAACGAAAGTCGAACTATTTCTTAACAAAATATCCATCCTAATCGTGCTTTTATATATTTTCTTTAAATTGGACGATAATAGAAATCCAATTAGCACGACACTCAAAAGTTCTAAGTACGAGTATTGGAATAAATTTGACTGCTGCCTCCACTTCCTGAATGTCCTTAAATTCCATAACAAGACGATAACCGCACGTGCAAAATAGGAGAGTATCAAGTATACACGGGGCGTTAATGTATTTTTCTGAATGTTCTAAGGCTGCCTAGAATGACAGTGGAGAAGGACGATGTATGTCATATCGTAAGGCAAACTTTACTGCTATTTGGTGAATTGTTTAAAAAGTTGTCATAGATGAAATTGAAGACAGCGGTGGTCAAGAGTAAATTCCGTGGTTTCATCCCATCGCATCTCACCGTTCACATTCCTTAAAAATGAAGTAATGTTTTATAATTTCTAAGAAAAACTCCACTTCTACAGGCAAGGGATAAGCTATAACTTCAGGCTGATCTTGGGAGCAAACTGACTGACAAATACAAAAATTTAATTTCCTTTAAATTTTAAGAATAAAGTGGAGTGGGTCATTGTGAATCGAAGTCAAAATGACTCAGCCTCGCTATTCACTACCACACAAAAATAATCAACTAAAAGCCAATTCACCCTTTCACCTGGTTTCGTCCACAAGGATTGCACTCATCAGGAGCTGCCTTAATCCATGGAGGAAGCAGTGTGTAACCGAGCGGTTGCGGAATCGCTCGCGAGCAGTGTGTGATTTTGGGTAACTTCTGATCCCACCCAATGGTCACGTTTTGGTGAACGGATCTTTTATCACTGGTAAATGCAAATGATAGTGTGCAACAGGGATGATAAAGTTTTGTGTATCCGCAAGTGAAAAAGGGACACATTATCTGAACCCGACTTATGCCGAAGCACGTTTTTGGCAGGAATTACACCAGCCAGATTCCGTCGAGGAACCTATGGGCTGACAAGTAGTGCGGTAACCTGCACCGGATAGATCTTCAAAAAAAAAACACACCTTCTGATTGACATGACATGACTTTTAAAAGGTTAACCTGGATGGCTGCCCTCGATCGTTCTTTTGTTCCACGAATTAACTTAGCCTAACCCGTTGTTCAAAGAAACGCACCTTTAGATTACGTGGGTCTGAACGATATTTATTTCGAGCAGTAGCAAAATTGTACCACATAAGTCGAGAAACAATCGAACTATTGCAAGGAAATTCCTCTGTGTTTTTCACGCATAAGCGCATATCCAGTTTTTAAGAATGGGGTGGAGTGGGTTCCACTACCACCAAAAATTAATCAGCTGAAAGCCAATTCTTATTCTGTCATTTGATGAGCACGCGTCATCTCAGGTCATTACTGAGGAGATTTAAATACTTACGTGTCACGGCTATTCTTAACGATAATGCCTCGATCTCCGTCCTCGATGGCTGCATTCAGGCAGCAGGTAGCAGGAAGTGGAGCTATGTATCAAAATAACCCCTCCACTTCACATTTGAGTAGCCGCTACCTATCACAAGACTTGTTTCGTAATTGCTGTGTTCAATCTTATCAAATATCTGGCAACCAGCTGACACCGCAAATATTTGATATTTGAGTCGCTAAAGCCTCGTTTTCCAGGCTGCGGAGCTCCGCTGCGTCTTTCGAATAGACTACTTTTAGCTTTGTTTTCCTGCCTGCAGGATACCGCTGCATCTCGCGAGTTAGACTGTGTTCCGCAACACGCAGCTTCAAAAATAGGAAAACAAGGATTTTGTGGTAGTCTGTTCCGCAGGACGCAGCGGAGTTCCGTAGCTTGGAAAGTGAGGCTTAAAGTAGCTATTTTTTAACATCGAACTCCTTGGTCACCTATACGGATGGATCTAAGACCAGTGACGGCGTTGGGGTTGGTATATACTCGGGGGAACTGGGAATCAACTAATCCTACCGTCTGCCCGACTTTTGTAGTGCCCTGCAGGCTGATGTTTCGGCGATCTCGGAAGCTGCGACCTGGTCAAGGAGTAATGTCGTAATTGCAAGCTGCGATTCACTAACTTGACTCTGTTCTTACTATGTACATCGAAAACTATTCAAAAGTGTCGCTCGGCCCTCACAGAGATGGGTTACTTCTTCAACATAACCCTCTGCTGGATACCGAGTCACAGTGGCTTTGCGAGCAACTGCAGGGCGGATGATCTTGCGCATGAGGGAACAACTGG
Organism: Chloromyia formosa; assembly: GCA_964017055.1. Lineage (NCBI taxonomy): Eukaryota > Metazoa > Arthropoda > Insecta > Diptera > Stratiomyidae > Chloromyia > Chloromyia formosa. The sequence continues at coordinate 15,783,318 of OZ024817.1, forward strand.
TGTTGTCGACGGGAACTGCATTGATATTAAAATGCCAATTGCATCCTGAAAATTGGCAGTTAAGTCCGCTGCACTGGATAGAGCTAACACTAGATGGCTCAACAGGAGCACTTGTCAAACGACGAGAATGATTTGGCAGAAATTCGATTCTAGTCGCTCCGCCTCTTCGCTGTCACTGAATAGAAAGCACATTGGTAGGGACTATGACAGGGCACTGCTCCATCGGTGTGCTTTCATGGAGGCTCCGTTTTCCTCATAATGACTACTGCGAGGGTTATGAGAATGTCGGTGAACAAGAGAGTGTTTTGCACCTTCTATGTCACTGTCCGGCATTGGCCATTAGAAGGAAGAAATTTCTGGGCTCCTGGTTTTACTGTGACTTGGGGGACCTCAAGAATATGAGCGTGATACAGCCCAATCGGTACATTGCCAGAACAGGCTGGTTCGGGACCTAGCGAGATGAAATGTTATTGTTGGTATCGCAATGGACCCATAAGTGGTTTAATTGTGCTGTGTTGTATCATGGATGGCAGACCCTTAACCTAACCTAACCCATATCGAAGCATCTGCATACGAATCCCGAGAGCAGAATGACAACCGTCCAATTTTCGTTATCCCTGTCCCTTGCTAATTGTACTAGAGTGAAAAAACATAGGGGCCGGTAGATGTATTTGTGTAGAAACTATAGCCTGCAGAAAAGCAATCGCCTGCAAAATGTAATTCCCTTTCTCCCTTGGCCGTCTAAAGAAGGTAAGCAGACAAAGAAATGTCATAAAATCAGACTTGTTAAAAGGAAGAGCTATTGGAAGTTAGTACTCAATTGCCCTAACCACTTGTGAGGCATAGTGCATCAACTGTTCCATGTGGCTCGTTTTGTTCCCATAAACTAGTTTCGGAGAATGCCGTTGTCAGCATCTACCTCCTGTTTCGTTTTGCCGTCTACTTGCGACAAGTCGGGAGATGAGGCTTATTATTATGCCCCGCACCACAGGGGGAAGATAACACAAACATCCATGGCCACGAACGTCATGGACGGGATTCGAACCTGAAACGCCGGTAGTCAAACAGAAGACCGATACCTCTACGCATTGAGCTGCCGGTCGCCCCGGTCTGTAAGACTCTGTGTGCGTGAAGCACAAATAATTGGACCGAACCTTAAAAGCTATGAAATGGCGCCCAACGTAGGGCCCAATGATTTACCGTTAAGTTTGGTTTGGTGACCGAGGTCGAGCCGAAAGAATTCAGTCACCTCAGAATCCAAATCAATCATAACGGTGAATTATTGGTCCCCACGTCGAGCACCAGTTAATAACTCTTGAAGTTCAGTCCTTAGCTTTGTACTTCACGCCTTACAGACTCCGGCCATTTTTTTTCTCTTCATCCTTTTCCCATCCATGCACCCTTTCCTTGAAAAATAGGGTTTTCGCTAGTGTAGTGTCACCTTGAAGACGTACATATATTAGGTCCAGCTGCCGAAGTTTGATAACCTTTGAGGGTCACATTCGTTCTTCACTGGTTGGTTAGACAAAATACGCGGCTAACACAAGGAAAGGTGGGAGTGCGCAGTGCCCAGACGCCATCATGTGGCACCTGTGTCAGTAGTAGGGACGAGAATCAATTCTTCAATGACCAATTTTTTTCGATTCTGTTAGGGAAAAATCTCGTTCGTATACTGTAATAGGGCGGACGCGCGAATATCAATTTATTTGCAACTCAAGCGAGTCAGGAAGTGACACCTCTGTTACATAGCCTTTCTTCACCGATAGCTGAGCTGAGCTAATCATCGCGCTTCAAACCTGTCACTTACTGAGGATGCACGACGATGACTAACCCATCTATATATGAGCATAACAGATGCAGATGACTGATGGAGTTGTTGAAACGCTACGCCCCCTTAAGGGGTTTGTATAAACTTTTATTCACATATGTAAGTGAAAATTTATGTCGAAAAATTGCCGAAAAAGCCCCAAAATCTTCGGCGCCCAATGTGGGACTAGTTTGACTTTATCTAGTTAATAAAGCCGGAACGGGCAATCGACTCGGATGCACTAATTAGGCAAAATTACCCTTGAAAAGAGTCGAAAAGTGGTCGGAAATGCCCGAAAATATTCGGTGCCCAACATATATGTCATTGTAATTTTACCTAGTCAATGAATCCGAAATGTTAATCGGGTAGGTGCGCCGTGCCGTTAGTCACAAAAAAATAAATCAAACTTTTTTACACCTTACCTTAAGGTTACTTTTTAATTTTTTAAATGTTACGGTTAACTTATTAGATTGGGGATTTCGCGCCCCTACATAATGACACCCTGTTCAAATGCGCAGTCTGCACATATGGTAGAGCCGGGCCTGATGATTCGCCACGTGCGACAGTGCATAGCTGTAATAAACCACCTGTAACGAACCATATTATGGTCTGGTAGTGCTGCTCCCACCGGCAGATCGAAGCAGCACCTGATGAGTAGTGATCTGTTGGTGGTACGAAACCAGAGGCCGAGGGTCCCATTACACTCGGACCCAGATTCGACCGCTTGGGCGTCTGATCCGTCCGCCAACCATTCCATCCTTATCGACTATTTTTTTTCATTCCCCATTTCTACCTCCCCTGTTTGTGTTGTCTTCCCCAGGCCCATGAATTTTTGTTAATACGTAAAGGACAGGGCAACGAGCGGCGAAAACCCCGCCCACATCTCCCGAACTGAGCTACAGCAAGCATAGGCCGCTGCTTAGCTCGTTGAGGGGCCTTTTTCTTCGCCAGATAGCATACCCCGACCTACACGGTCATATGCTACCTTAAGCTCCGTCCCCACGGGCATCTTCGGATGCCCACCAAACCGTCCGTTACATAGTTTCTCGCCCAAAAATCGAAAAATTTACTATTGGTGGTGGCTACTTCTACTTTCTATAATAATTCCAACAATTCATTTTTAATATTTTTTTATGGAGGCTTGCAATTTGCTATATCGTCTTAAGATAAATGGTCAAGCATACGACAACGAATATGACCGAACAATCGGCAAGTTGAACGAGCGGTCGGTGAGGTTGGAGGAGTCACCGCGAAGAGTGACAACACAGTGTTGCAACCGCAGAAGGACAGCTTTTAGCCACAATTGGAGGAGCGGTCTGCGAGAGTCTGGAAGCTAAACGGCGAGAAGCTTCGGAGAGACTCCATGAAATTCGGACGGATGCGGGTGGGCGCCCAGATTAGAAACATGTGTAATGGATTCGAGAAGGTCGGAAACTTGAGGAACGATCTGTAATGTGTGGAAACGTCGAGATTCGTTAGGGCCGAACTGTCCGCGAAGGTTTCAAGTGAACCATTTCTCGACGACGTGGAAGTGTCCTGCACGCAGTTTGGGGCCGCTGTGGTGATGAACGGCAGGAGCGACAACGGGAGTACTGCTGCTGTCAATTTGGCATTGCGATGTCTGACTACGGAAGTGTTGCAGAACATTCCAACCCCACGGAATGTTTCGTGTATGGAGCAGTCAACGTCGGTCGTCGACTTCGGACGCCGGTTTGTTGGCGTCGTACATGGCCTGATGCAAGGACGACCTCGGTGGAGTGTTGATCGCGTAAGGAAGTTCAACTTGAAAGCTGGCTCGATTGGTGTCAGCGACGGTGGCCTGGAATGGTTGAATGGCACTCGTCGGAGAAAACGGATGCGCTTATGGCTACGGCAAAACTGGAAGGAACCGGACCAGGTTGCTGCCTGGCTGGATGATGTGGTGCGTCACGTTTCGAAGCGTTGGAAGCCAACAGTCAAAATGAAGATGATGCATCTGGAACGGATGGCACCGCGTGACTTCTGTTCGGGACGAACAGGTCTATGGAGGTGGCAGTGTTGTATGTACGGAGTACGTCTCTCTTATGACACAGACTGTACTAAGTTCTATTATAGCCTCGAACCATCGATGACAAGCAGTAGCACTAGCAGATTCTCGAGCCATCTGGAGTCTTCGTTGGATAGAAGAGGCACGAGTCTAACAGCAGAGTCTCGTGACATCTCGAAACAGAGATCCAGCTATAAAAGGCAGATGTCATCAGCAACAGTAATTAGTAATAGTCGAGACTCAGTCGCAGTTGGAAGTCGATCGTTATAAAGTATCCGCTGGGAAGCGAAAAGGAGGATAATCGCCGTTAACGAATAGTTAGAGCTAGTTGGTCGTTGGTTGTTAGTTACTCGTGTGTAGTTCATTTATTAAATAAAGTGTGTGTGTTTTTCAATCGAAGTGTTTTCATTATTCAGCATACAAATATCTAACGAACCCGGCTTCGGTCAGAGGAAACATTACAATACGTTTGCCGTTCCGTTCGCGGAATTCATAATTCGACCGCTGATCCAAATTAATAAAACCGGGCTTATAATTAAAATTCAGGTTTTATAAAGTCTGCATGCATCGTCCAATATTTATAGGGTGTATAGGTATAGGTTTGCACTAGCCAACGCCTTCGCTCAAAGCCTACTATCAGCTAGTCGTGTCCGACGATTCAATATACCTATACATACTACTCGTAATTTTATATTTAATGGGAAATATTTAAGCTGCCATGGGCAATGTTTGCCCATTTTCGTTTCACACAATCTTTTGAAAAAGTTGAACATTTTCATATGCGTTGCCCTTCTACGTAATAAGCTTAACCCACCCTTCAATAGTAAGGTAGTTGTTTACAACATTTTCTGACCAATTACTCGTACGTATGTGTTTAATGTATGTTTATTTCTGGTTTCCTCATTTTAACGGATTATATTGTATTTTACAAAATGCAATCAGCAGTCAGAATTCTCTGACTGTCATAATAGCGATTGAATGCATAACATCTCTTGTTAATGCAGAGGTCTCGTCAGAGTGTAGGAAGAATAGCTCGTACACGCTTTGCATATCTTAATAATTGCCCTATTGGATTTACATGCTGTTATTGATTTGTCAGCAGAAGCCACTTATGTGCTGCAGACTGAAATGGATGTCGCGGATGTCGCTATATGCATCAGCGTCGTCAAGCCAAAATGAAAAGTAATATTCAGTTCAAGGTGTTATAGGACTAATGAACTTGAAATAATATCGCGATTATTGATTGATTCGCCGCCACGTGAATAGTCTACGAGTTATTAATCGAACATCTTATTTGTAGTTGGATTTCAGCAGATTTAATAATTGCTGAGAAATATACGCTCGCACTAAACCCCAAATTAGGATAATTTCGCAAATCACACATCTGGATATCTGTCAGATTGTTTTTCTATGTAGCGTTTAGAAGGCGCAGTTTCACAGGCCATTTGAGCCGCTGCATATAAAGGCATACAGCGGCAGCCACCGCGGGTTGCTATTTACACTGTATTCAAATGTAATGCCCAAACCAGAATGAACGCAGAATGCAGCAGCAGAGGCAGCAGCAACAACCACAACAGGCCGATCTGTCATCGCCTCTGTCGCTGCTGCTGCGTTCAATCTAGGTCGCTTAAGGGAAATGCATGCTTTCCAAGTTGACATTTCACTGTTGCTGCTGCATTCTGCGTTCATTCTGGTTTGGGCATAATATTGCCGCTCTATTTTACAAATTGCGGCAGGTTAAGCCTCAGTTCAGTGCATTTATTTTGAGACTTTCTATTACATATGTATAAACCTCAGTGTCGACACTGTTGCATTCGTGACAGAGATGTAGGTTAGTCTAGGTTAGGTAACGGGGCTGTCGTGCAAGAGCAAATACTCTCAACACGACTCACTTAGGCGGCTATTACACTATAAAAGTTCTTTTACAAATATCTTTGAAGCACGATATTTTAAAAGCATGAATATGAATGAAATTAGCCACCTAAGGGGGAAGGTGTGCAACCTTATAAGAAAAGTAAAATACTTGAAACATGCAATGTTCGTGTCGCAAATCTTTTGTTAGGCGGCTATTACACTGCAAAAGTTCTTTGGAAATATCTTTTATAGAAGATATTTGTAAAAGAACTTTTATAGTGTAATAGCAGCCTTAGACCAAACGAATAGATCCGTTGTGATACCCAGAGTTTACTTTAAAAGAAACCGACCCAAAGAAAAACTACTCTGCGAACCAGCCTGAGCTTAGTATGAATCGTAGAGGACTATTGACATTAGATTCAGCAAGATCTCCCAGATTATCGAAGAAGAAGGATCCCAAGGATGACTTTCTAATAGTCGCCAAGGCAGGGCAGCCACAGAGGAAGTGCGATACACTTTCCTCCTCCTCCTCATCCCCACAACTTCTGCAGAAGTCATTAAAAGGGGTTCGGAGCCTTCTAGCATGCTCGCCGCTGAGGCAGTGCCCCGTCAGAACCCCCACTACCATCCTAATATGATGTTTTTTTCAAGGACAAAAGACAAGTCGAGCGTTTCGCATTGATGTTGGGCCATAATAATCTTGTAGTTAGGCACGTGCCGCAGTTAGCCCATCTTAGATTGGCCTTCCTGACTGCCTCAGCTTTAATAGCAAGTTTGAGTGTTGAAAGAGGCATACCAAAGTGACGATTGTCATCGTGCAGCACATCTTCAGTCCCGAGGTGAGCTAATTCATCCGCCCTGCCATTACCCGAAAAACCAGGGATCCAGCACGAAACAATATTGAAAAACTCGCCCAATAGCCTAAGGGAATTACGACACTCCACCACTGGTTGAAGTGGACACAACGGACTCCAGGGCCTTAATGGCTGGTTTACTGTCCGTGAGAATGGTAATGTCCCTTCAGACACAACCAGCAAAGCGCCTTCGCAATGGCAGTAACCTCCGCCTGGAAGACGCTACAATGGTCAGGGAGACGAAACTAAAGCTCGATATTTAAGCAGTCGGAGAAGACTCCGCCACCAACCTTGCCACGGAATCTTGAGCCATCCGTATAAATGCAGACATGGTCCAATAAAGTCTGCCCGGTAGCTTCCCATAATGCCCTTTGAGGGAACGAAGTGGAGAAGTTTTTGTCAAACATATAATTCGGGGGTGAGTAATCAGTTGAAGAAGGGAGATCCCTGTGTAACAGAATACGGGCGTGCCCAGTTCTGGCCGAGGTCCATTGCCGAGCTTCACGAAGCCTGATAGCTGAGTTAACAGCAGATTGTTCGCCGAAAATATCCAAAGGAATCAGGTTAAGCGGCGTATCCAAGGCTGCTGAAGGAGTAGTTCTAAGTGCACTACAAATAGCCATACAGGCCAATCTCTGCACCTTGTCCAGCAAAATACGATTATTCACGGTATTCAATGCCGTCCACCAGACCACCACCCCATACATAAGAATGGGACGCAGAATGGCTATGAATAGCCAATGCAGTATCTTTGGCTTAAGGCCCCAAGTCGCCCCAATGCCCTTCTTACAAGAGTACAGAGCGACCGTTGCCTTATGCACCCGTTCCACAATGTTTGCCCTCCAGCTAAGCTTTCTGTTCAGAATTAGACCCAGAAATGTGGCTTATCCGCAAGAATCAACCTTTTTCCCCCGAGCACAGGGGGTATTAACGGAGGAATCTTGTTTTTTTTAGAGAACAAGACAAGCTCAGTTTTGTCAGGATTCACTGTGAGGCCGCAGCGATTAGTCCAACGGGTGAGTATAGAGAATGCACCTTGCATAGCCTCACTCAGCGCCCCCGGAAACTTGCCAGAGACGGCGATTGCGATATCGTCAGCATAAGCAATTACACGGCAGCCCAGCTTTTCCAAGTCCAAGAGCAGCGAATTAACTGAGATGATCCACAGGAGAGGGGAAAGCACTCCTCCCTGAAGAGTGCCTCTGCACACACACCTCCTCACAGTGGAAGCACCAAGGGTTGTCCTTACGACCCTAGATGTTAGTAGCTGATTGATTAGCGTAACTAGCGACTCTTCAACGCCCAGACCACAGAGAGCTTCAGCAATTGCATCAGGCTTGATGTAATTGAAGGCGCCCTCAATGTCCAAGAACGCAACCAAGGAATATTCATCGTGAGAGAAGGACTTTTCGATAAAACTCACGATAGAGTGCAGCGCTGTGTCGACAGACTTGCCCTTCCAATACGCATGCTGAGATGTTGATAGGAGGTGCAAGGGGATGCAGCTCCGAATATGGATATCAATTAGCCTTTCCAGCAGTTTGAGCAATATTGATGATAGACTAATAGGCCGCAGGTCCTTTGGGCGAGCATGAGAGCTTTTGCCTGCCTTCGGTATGAACACAACCTCCACCTCCCGCCACATACGTGGAATATAAACCAGTTCCAAATACCCAGAGAAAATCCACGGATACACGATGTCCGAGGTGTACTGTAAATCGGCGGGACAGAGATGTAAAAGGTTATGAACCCGTGAGTGAGAGTGTCGCGCAACAGTGTCGACAGTGTTTTGCTTTGAAAATGCACCCATTGTTGCATGAGTGACAGAGATGTAAAATGTTGTGCATCCGTGAGTGAGTGAGAGAGTCGCGCCACAGTGTCGACACTGTTTTGCCTTGAAAATGCACCCAATGATATTAGCAGCCTAAGACCCGCCATAGACGGTGCGATCTATCGTCAGATCGATCTGACGTAACCATCATCAGCGTTCGCGGATGATGGTTACACCATAGTTTTGTAATCGAAATGCATTCGATAATTTAATAAAAAATAAGATATTTACAAAAAAAGTTTACTTGATTTGTTCATTCTATTTTTTATCGACTTTTTTGCGATCTATAAGGATTTTATAATAAAACACTTACTTGGACAAGCAACGTTCATGTCGCAAATCTTTTTTTAGGCGGCTATTACACTATAAAAGTTCTTTTACAAATATCTTTTATAAAAGATATTTTCAAAGAACTTTTCTTTTCTATTCGCCTGAAAAGATTTGCGACATGAATGTTGCTTGTTTCAAGTGCTTTTCTTACAAGCTTGCACACCTTCCCCCTAGACGGCTAATATCATTCATAAAAGTTATTTTAAAATATCGTGCGTCAAAGACATTTTAAAGGAACTTTTAAAGTAGGGTAAATCACGCTCAGTAAATGTCGTAAACGTCGTAAACTTCCCTCATCCCCATAGTTAAATGACAGAAGTTTACAACTTTACGACAAATACGACGTTTAGGATGTGGGCATGAATCCCCTATAATAAAAATGGTTTGAAGTCTTGTCGTCCTATCTAATCGAACTAGGACGGCGGAACATAGTCCCGCGATATAAACGTAGTAACATTGGCCTCGTTTATGCCGCGGAACTATCTTCAAGAATTAAGTAATTCGAGCTAACTCACGACGACATAAACATGTCGTATTAGCTAGTTTTGGTACTCATTTTAGCTCGACTTGCGAGGCAGAACTGGACTGAAAAATTCGGACTAGATGGTGTTGTTGTCTTCGCTAATGGTGTTGTTGGTGAAAATTATATTTTGTATGTTTTATAAATACCTCATCCTTTCCCGAAACTCTGCATTTGTTTCATCCTTTGATTGTAGCGGAATAAACGCGTTTTTATTAGGAGGCTACTGCCTCTTGACATTTTCTAAGCCAAAGTCACCGAAGTCACAAACCAACAACTGACATCTTTCATATTTAGTCCGTCTCCGTATGGTCGGTATTAACACACCACAAACAAGGACTAGCACTAAAACGATTTAGTTAAATCGCCTTTTAGTTCTACGGTATAAATGAGGCCATTGTTATTTCAAAGGTCATTAACACCAACTGTCCATTGTGTCTTCGGTATCTCCACCTTGAACAACCTGAATTCCATGGAACAGATTACAGACCGCCGGCACCATTCAAACGCCAATTTTCTCCCGCGTACAAATAAACAAATCCTGACAAATCCGCTTGTCAAAAATGGAGGATAGTGTTGCTGCGGCAGATCTCGATTTAAGTGATGACGAGGAGTTGATTACCGCGCAGAAGGCAAGTGACCCTCTACCCACACTATTCCCCATCTAATTTAGTCTCCTTCAGGTCTTGGAAAACCTCGAAAATGCCTGGCAAAACGAAAAATTCTCTCCCGACATTTTGCCACAACAAACTGAAATGCTCGAGCTAATGCTCGGTCAAGTGGCCCATATGGAGGAGAATATCAAAGAATTGGAAAAGAACGATTTCCGATCGATTGCCCATCGAATGGAATTGGAGCGAATACGATATATAATTACCAGCTATCTGCGCTGTCGTCTGCAGAAGATCGAGGCGTACACGAAGCACATTGTCACAGAGGAGGAGACGCGATCGGATGACGACAAACGACTGTCCGTGGAGGAGACTGCGTTCGCCACTGAATATTTGGAAAATATGGAAAATTATTTTAAAACAGTCGCGTTGCAGTATATGCCCACACTACAGCGATCCGACGCCGACCAGCGAATTGTCAAGCCGAACATGATGAGCCACGTTTTCGTAAAAGCCCAAGAGTCTGGTAAGTCGCGCGTTATTTACATAGCTCCTGTAGGAGATTTTCGCTAAACTGAGTCCTTGTTCTCCCTTTCAGTTCCCGCGGTCGTAGTTGGCGTGGAGGACGAAGAAGTAGACTTGGCGGCCGGCTCGCAACACATCATCCCCTACCAACTAATTTCCGATTTAGTTCTCAAGGGAAGTGTTCAACTGATTTGAGTATTTTATTAGCTAGCGAATGTAATGCAAGAAATTGTAAATTTGTTTATAATATACAACTTTTTTTTACAACTATTTCAACAAACTACTGATGCTACTTGATTCTGAGCTGGTCTTCTTAATGATCCCTACGGGCGGATGGTCGGATCCGCTTCCGTCCTCGCTGTTCCTGGGTTGTTTTCGCGACGAGAGTAATCTGTCCTGATTGCCGGGCACGCTGGTGCCGCTGTCGCTGCTATTCACATCGAACATGACTTTTTTGCGTGGTGTAGGAATTGGTTTCTTGTGACCGCTGTCTGGTGGAGACTCGTTGGTCGTTGGCGTTTCAACACGGATGGAAGTCGGTGCCCGCATCTGTATCACAGGTTTTCTAATCGGCGATGAAAGAATCCTTTCCAGTCGCGCTTTGAACTCATCGCGGTCTTTGGTTTGGTCGATCGAAGGACTTTGATTGCTTGTGGTGACCTCAATTTCGTTCCTACTCGTAATGTTTCGATCGACTGGTTCGTTTTCACTTTCAGAAGAATCCACAGACTCGACATCCGCAACGATGGTTCTTAGCCCTGCACTGCCTGGTTGAGTGTTTTCTTCTATTTCTTGGATTCCTTGCGGAAAAGGGGTCTGCGATTTGTTAATTTGCATTGGCTGCATCCGCTCTTTGGCTTTCTTTTCAATCGTTTGCTTGAGCTTGTTTCTGATGGCAAAGTAGTTGGGATGTTTCTGTGGAAGGAAGATGAAGGGTTTATTACAACATATTTTTGATCTTGATGAGGAGAGTGCACTCACCTTCCTGAATACATTTCTTCGCTCTACAAGCATCTCGGATATGTCGTCCTTTGCTTGTTTTGACATGGCTTTGGTGTTGGAATTTATGCCAAACAACTTCAGTCGCTTGTGGAATAACTTTACGGCAGATGAGCGTACGGATTCCAGTGTCGGTTTGGCTCTGTAGTAAAAGGGTTGACTTGTGAGTTTCTTATCGAACAGCATTTGGCCGCTATTGAATAAACTAAACATACAGGGGTCGCCATGATATGTCGCAGCACATTTCGACCACCATTGGGACCGTTGTGGTACTACCAAGATCACTTTCATTACCTATAGAACCTACGTATCAAACCCGCCTGTGCTGGAAATGTAACGATTGAGTCGTGTAGCGGTCATATCCTTAGGCCAACCAGATCGTAAAAGACCCGAAAACCCAAAAATTTCCTTCTCCTTCCAGCTAAGGCCGGGCAATGGCAAAGGAGGTGTAGAGCGCTCTCCTCTTCATCCACATCGCCACAACTCCTGCAGAAGTCGTGGTGATGAAGATGGAGCCTCCAGCAGAGCTCCCCTATTGGGCATAAACCCTACTACGTTGACAATGTGCATCCTGGTCAGTGAAAGCAATGTATCAGAACGGCTGGGATCAAATTTCGGCCCAATCATCCCCGTTGTTTGGTATGTGTTTCCGCAGAGCCATCTTATATTAGCCCTGTCACATCAGCCGTCTTACGAGGGTAAGGTAAAAAGTTCTCGGACTGACACAGAAAAACCGTTACAATCAGCAAAAAATTATGTTTTCTGCCTGGGTGCACTTGTCATTAGTTCGTATAACAAGTTTCAATTTGTTCTCTCAAGTAGTTTGTTTACACGAATTTTTGCAGTAGACGTCTTACGTGTTATTCGTTAAAATGGAGAAACTTGAATATCGTGCGGTCATAAAATTCTTCGTTTCGGATGGATTAACCACTAAGGAAATTCATCCGAAGTTAACAAAAGTTTACGGGGACTCTGCTTCTTCAATGTCAACCGTTAAAAAATGGGCGGCTGAATTTAAACGTGGTTGCATGTCCCTCGAAGACGACCCACGTGAAGGACGGCCAAAAACCGCAACCACACCGGAAACTATCGAAAAAGTGCATAATATCGTGTTGGACGATAGGCGAATGAAAGTGAGTGATATTGCTGAGTCTGTGGGGATATCGGAAGAAAGGGGGCGAAACATCTTGCACAAAGAATCAGAAATGCGAAAGCTCTGCGCAAGATGGGTGCCGCATTTGCTGAATGCCGATCAAAAGCAAATGCCCAAACGATTCTCGCAGCAATTTTTGCTCCGTTTCAATAGGGATCCGACCGATTTTGTGCGGCGATTTGTCACCATGGATGAGACTTGGGTCCACCACTACACGCCAGAAATGAAACAGCAGTCGAAGCAGTGGGTGGAAGCCGGTGGTTCAGCGCCGGAAAGGTCATGGCCAGCGTGCTTTGGGATGCAAAATTGATCCTGCCAATTGATTACCTTGAAAAAGGAAAAACAATAACAGGCGAATGTTACTCCAAAATTCTTGACCAGCTGGATGCCAAAATTTGTGAGAAGAGGCTTGGCTTGAAGAGCAAAAAAAAAACATCTTTCACCAGGACAACGCACCTCTACCCAAGTGTGCGTTGGGCGATGGGAAAAATGCGTGATTTGGGGTACGATTTGCTGGACCATCCCCCCTATTGTCCTGATTTGGTACCCTCAGACTTCTATCTATTCCCAGACTTGAGGAAATTTGTTTCTGGGAAGCGCTTTGCATCCAATGAAAAAGTTGAAAGGGCCGTAGAGGAATATTTTCACAGCCTTCCAGACTCTCACTTCCGGGAAGGAATACTGATGGTGCAGAAATGCTGGACCAAGTGTGTTGAAGTCAAGGGAGATTATGTAGAAAAATAAAATCATTTTTTAATTGAAAATCGCAGTCTTTCATTGTCAGGAGGAGAGCGTTTCACCTTACCCTCGTAATCGTCAATTCACACATGACGAGCCAACTCATCCGCCTTGCAGTTGCCCGCAAAGTCCAACAGAGGGTAACATTAAAGAAATCACCCAAAACTGCGATAGTTGAGCAACAGTTCTCGATAGTTTTAGATGTCAAAACGGATTCAAGTGACTGAATCGATGCCTGACTGTCCGTGAAAATAGTAATGTCGATAGCAAGCACAATGGACCTCATGGTCGCAGTGCTTGTGGGTCCAATACGACCCATGGCCCACCTTTTTTATCTATCTATCTTTATCTAAATAGTAATGCCCCTCACAGTAATGACATGACTGCCTAGCCAGGACAGAACTTCCGAGATAGCTTAAACCTCCGCTTGTAGGAGACTGCAAAAGTCAGGAAGACGGAGTGATAGGCTAATCCCCAGTCCCTTCCACTATATTTTTAAGAATGACTGGAGTGTATCACTACCAGCTCAATACAATAATATTAAGTTGGCAATGCACTCCACAAAAATTACTCAGCACTAAAGCCGATCGCACTAGTCGACTGGTTTCGTCCACCGATAGACCATACTCGTCAGTTGTCGGTGGACGAAACCAGGCAGGCCCCTCTAATGATATAACGTATTTGAACATTGCATATGCAAGTCCATTGGAATGATGCCGTCGGGTCCAGCAGATTTCAAAGGTTCGAAGCTAGAGATGACTACATAATCTTCTCTCGACAAAGGATAGATACACTGTCACATGGCGCTGAGAACTAAGTGTAGGACTCCTCAAATGAGGAAACATTCTAGCTGCGAGAAAAATGCGTGTCAAGCAGTCACTCGATAGTTTCTTTACTCGAAGACGTGCAGGATCCGTTTTCTCTTTGTAGGAAGCTTGGCGTATATGGACTTGACGTCATCATTTCACGAAATCGCGAGGTTGTTGCTGTTGTCATAGCAACGCCTTAAGCCGTGATTTCGCATACACCAGAATTAGAATCAGGAACAGATAATTCTGTTCCTGTCACTATAGCGACGAAAATAACAACAAATTCAGCGACGGAAAATGCTTGGTTTGGCGACAGAACAGAAAGAATGCAATCATGCATTGTTTCTGGTGCTATCGTCAAAACACTTCAAGCGCCTTGGCAACAGGTGGAAGTAGAGAAATAGGGCGATATGATTCACCCCTTTTTTTTTCTTCCCAGGTTTTTGTATGGGTGTCACCCTTGCAGTCTTCCATATCTCGGGAACGACTAACGACGAGAGTGAAATATTGATAGTGGTCGTTAGGTACTCTATGCCCTGCATGTCCAGATTCTTTAGCATCAACATTGAGATGCCATCCGATCCTAAGGCTTTTGAGCCTTTTGCATTTTTGATGGTTGCCACAACTTGATCGGGAGTAAATTGTAGAGTCTGGTCAATAGTAAGGTTGTGGATCCTACGACGTATCAAGTTTGTCAGCAGGAGGATGATTAACAAATCGTTGAAATAGTGTGCGCATTGGGTGGGGTCACTAACCGTTTTGTTGTCGAATTCGATGGCAACATTCACTTTGTTATTCGATGGATTGGGGAGGACTCTGTTGACAGTTGACCCAAGGGATTTAAGGTTGCAGTTGCTAAGATGGACACTCCATTTTGAGCGTTTGCGTTCAGCTATTTGCATGTTGATCTGGATGTTCAGGTCTCTAATTCTTGGATCGTTGGGGTCTTCGCTGCGAATGCGGTCTCTCTCGTCGACCAATCTGTTTGCTAATGTGGGGAAGTTAGGCCTAAGCGTTGGTATTCGTCCTGCGGTGCTCTGCAGGAAGTAGACTGAAAGGCATGTTGTTGTGGCAAGCAGAATTCAAGGTTGTGTGTGTGTCATAGAATTTGTTTCTTCTGAAGCAAGTTGAAGGAACGCAGCTGCTTCGATGGGTATGAGGTGCGTTGGTGATGCTGGCCAGTTGAATATATGCTCAACGTCATAAGGAGTACTGTTGCCTGCCGGGCAGGTGTTCTGAATGCTGTGGTCGATTCGGGACAAGTACGAATTGAGGCGTGAACACCAGCCTGAACGAAGTGGAGCGAGTAGTCCTACTCGCTCTAAGTAGTCTGCTTTCGTCCTGAGAGATGTCAGGTGGTCGAGCCGTAAGTACAGGATTGGGTTAATATCTCGTTATCGACCTAAGTACTTCTTCTCTGTGCAGCGTAGCAATGGCTGATATATACGGAGAGTTAGTGTTATCGAAGGGAACTCTATTAAATCTTTAGACTTCCTTTTCAAGGTCCCTCACGTTACGACTGACGTGTCGTGGCGGTGGGGTCTTGCCCATGAGATTCAAAGTTGGGTGGTCACCTCGATAACAACCGCATAATAAGCCACAGATATACCAATTGCTTTGTAGGTAATTAGCAAGGTCTCTTTATCTTTATCCCGGGAGCTGCCAAGGCCTTAAAGACTTTGCTCCTGCTCCTCATTCTTTTACATATTGTTGAAGCGTAGGCTGAGAAGGAGGTCATGCTATCAGGAGTAACATTAAGGATTTTTGGATAATTTGTGGTGGGTATTAGTTGACCGTCTACTAAGACACGTAGCTGCATCTTTACTTCTTTGGTCCAGGTGGTGAATAAGAGTTGCGGTGGACTTTAGAGGTGATAACTTCAGGTTCTTGCTCGTGAAGAATTTGTTGAGATCATGGGGGTAGCTGTTTATCTTTTCGCACATTTAGGTGATGTTGTTTCCTATCGCTACGATAAAACAGTCGTCGGCATAGCTAATGATCAGGATTCTTTCAGGTACTCAATTGTCCTAACCCCTTGTGGGACATAGCGCCTCAACTGTTTCATGTGGCCCAGTTGCCGTTTCGTTGGCATAAACAAGTTTCGGAGAATGCAGTTGCCAGTATGCTCCTCCTGCTCCCCCATTTAGCCGCCAACCTGCGACAAGTCGGGAGATCCTGTGGTTTATTATTACGCCGCGCACCATGGGGTACAAACATCCATGGTCTCGAACGTCGTCATGGACGGGATTCGAACCCGAAACGCCGGTAATCAGACATGAGACTGGTGCCTCAAGACACAGAGATACCGGTCACCCCCGGTCGTAGTGTGGGGAGTCCTCCTCCTTGCGGAATGCCCTGCTTAACCCTTCTGAACTTAGATTTACCATCTCTAAACTTAGTGTAGGACTGCCGACCAGGAATATAATTTTCGACCCGTATTGTTGACGTCAGACAGAAGTAGGGAGTGGTTGACCGTATCAAATGCCTTCAATAAGTCAAGCGCTACCGGGATAATTCTGTGACATGGGCGGGTTTGATTGAGTCCGCTGTGGATGTTAAATATTATGACATCCTGCGCCGTCGTGCTGCGCATTTTCCGGAAGCCGTGTCGGTGGTCAGCGAGTTGGATATGGGTTACAAGATGAAGTAGAGCTTGAAGTGTTTTGGCAACAGGAGACAGTAGTGTGATGGGGCGGTATCTACCCTTCCTTTTTTCTAGATTTCGCGAATAACAGACAAATCTACTTCAGATGTTGAAAATTGAATCGTATGGTCACTGGAGTAATAGCGGATTGTTCTACAAATTTAGCGTTTTAGTCTTATTAGGCGGCGCGTGTTCAATAAATTGTTTATTGAAGAGACTAGCACATAGTGTAGAATTGTTTGTCGTTGTGTTACCGAATTGGGTGGCAACTTTCCTTTTTTGATTGGGTGGATTGGTAAGGGCTTTCACAGTGGACCATAGTTACTTATGCCTGTTGTTATATTGCAAATGTTGAGATGTGCGTTCCATTTCTGCCTCTTGTGCTCAGCTATCTGCTTTTAGATATCAAGGTTCAAATCCTTGATCCTTGGAAGGCCTGTCGAGTATGATATTTTTACGCCGACTAGCAGTGAAGGAGGAGTTCCAATGTATGTGTTGTTTAAGCGCAGAGCAGTTCAAACGGCACCACTCATCATAGCAGTTGCATCTCACAGATCACAGATGTAGCATTTGGGTGCAGAACTTTGTTGTAAACGCAGCAGATCTAAAAACGGGGATTACGTTCAGTACCGGCGCGGTGTAGAAGGAATGAGAGCAATATTGTGCCGAGGTGTATTGCTCCCTGGAGTTGACATCGAAAGGGATTTGACAGCTGTTGGCCGTCCTGATGAACGGGTCGCTCCGGTGCGTAGAGCTAGCTGCCGCAGGAAAGCTTTCATTTCACTTCGGTAAATCCGCCGCATAAATTTGAAATTCAGTGAGAGAGTATGGTGTGAACTTTAGTTATGATGCATACACTAGCAAGAAGAGACTTGTTAACGATTATCTGTAAAAGCAAAATTAAATTAAGGGTCGCAATAACTACTCTCCTCACAGGCTGTGAGAACGTATAGAAGCATTTCGTTTAAAACTCTTATTTCACGACAGTCGATTTTTAAAATCCTGAAAATAAATTTTAAGAAACTTGAAAGACGATTGTGATTTATTGCATGGTTAACAAAATCGCCTTTTACATCTTTGGTATGTTGACTACTTTGCCTCAACCCTTAGTGGGGCATATCGCATCAACCACTCCTGCCCACCATTGTAATCTGTTCTGAGGCAATGGGACGCAACTCCCGAAATAACTTACACAGCGCCTTACACGCTTTTGTAACAGATCGACGCCATGTGATTGTAGGACCCCCTCTTGGTCGGTCTTGGTTGGAAATGGGGTTCCATTTTATGGCATGAAAAGCAATGCAGTTGCCATCCTTCCGCAATGTGTGACCTATTTATTGCCATTTTCGCCTGCGAATCAGTTTGTCGATTGGCATCTGACCCGTACGTGGACTTAGCTCTTCATTTGATATTGTTTCGGGCCAGAAAATTATTAGAATTAGACGAAGACAAGAGTTGACGAAAACTTAAAGCTTTCTGGTAACTCTTACGGAAACTTTTCATTTACTGCTCCCAAAAAAATGTTTGCTTCTCCTTGTAATATGAACAGAATAAAGGATTGGTTTGGAGGACAACAGCGATGCCTTCTAAACCAACCCTTTATATGCACAAATATGTGCGACCTTCTTAAATTGAGAATTGTTGTGGAAAAAAAACAATAATTGTAGTGATTCATACCTTTCAACAATTTCATTCTCCTGGATGGGCTTTCTCATAGGCTTTCTGGCTGTTTTTGGTCTCGACATTTCACTCCTCGTCACCTTTTCACAGACAGTCACTACTTCCGATTTATCGTCTCCTGAGTCTTCACTCTCAGAACTTGAAATGATTATATTCCTTTGGACTGTTCTAATCTCCGGTTTTTGTGGTATAACCGATATTGCTTCTGCCTCGGACAATTCACTATCAGTCTCGGTATCAGCAAATCTTTTTAATTCTTCCACTTGTTTAACATAGCGTAGATTTGGAGTTTTAAGATTTTCCGGAGCTTTCTTCACTTCTTGAATCGCAGCTTCAACATTCTTTTTCAAATGGTGAGAAAGAGTTGCCGAGCTTTCATTCTGTTCAACCTTAGGTCCACTGCTCGGTTCATTATCCTTTGCCTTTTCTCCGACATGCAATAGCGACTCCTCATATCTTGCAATGAGATTCTCCAAATTTTCCAGTTTGCTTCTATACCCATTTTCAAAAGTCCTAATCGTACTCGTTAGTTTCAGTTCATTCTCCCTGCTAATTTTTCCCAAATTATCACTGAAAACTTTTTGCATTTCTTTAATATCGTCTTGGGTTACACTCGGTTGGGCAGTATCAGTAGTTCTCTCGGTTGCTTGAATTTGAGTCAACTTGTGGTCGACAGTCGTGAGCATTTCATCGACCTTATTCTGGATAATAGCAATACAACGCTCGTTCTCGGCCGCTTCCCTTTTCTTCCATTCTTCCAAAATCGCGAGCTTATCACGTAGTTCGGTGACAATTTCCTGCTGCATTGATTTCCCCACACCGTCTGATTCGTCCAGCTCTTTACGCTCTTCCAAATTATTCTGGATACCAACACTTCGAGTGCTGTTATTTGTTTGTGTCGCCACCGTTGCGTATTCACGTTCAGTGTTAACTTCTCTGCTATTTGAATTGACAATCTTTATTTTCTCACTTTCTCCAGCATCCTTGCGACAGGAATTTTGCTTGTCGCGAATTTCCCGTTCGGCGATATTCAGCCTCTCCTTCAAGTGCTTGATTTCCAATTCCAGTTTGATGGTATTTATCAGATTGATATCGTTTTCGACAGTTGCTTTTCCGGCATTTGTGGAATGCTTGCGTTTTATGTGAGTGTCCAACATTTCGTTGGTGACAAAGTTCTTCGGGCATAGCGAGCATGGAAAGACAATTTGATTGATATCTTCGATTTTCTGTAATTTCTTGTGGAGCTTCAGCAGCTCGTCGTTGCTCTCCTTGTTCAACGTCTTCAGTTGAATATTTTCCGTCCGAAGTGTTTGTAAGGATTTTCTCACGCCGGCGAGAGTTTCGTCGAGAAATCTTTTGCAAAAGAGCAGATACTGAACGCTCAATTGAGCCAAATGGAAATATTTCACAACACCACTGTCTAGGACGTTACTATCCAGGATTTTTGCTAGGGGAGCTTCGGCGACGTGATCTATTAGGGTGTCCAGACGTTGCAAATGTTGGGTTCGAACGAGAGTTTCTATGTCCACCGATCCTGCGAAGAAGAACGAGCTCAATCAAATTAGAATGGAATATGGATTTTTCTTTGCAATTTACCAAGAAGTCTCCAGTCAAGCTCACCCTCCTTGATTTGCTTCAATTTGAATCCAGAATCTCTTGCAATTTGTACATAGTCGTGATTCCAATTATTGTCCATCGTTTTTGGTGGCAATATTCTTTACCGTGATGGAGAAGATGAGAACAGGATGAAAACGAATGACATGTCAGAAGGTAACTACAAAAAAGGGTTCATGCAAGGATTGTTTTGTATTGGCTGGTACTGGTTGCTAGGTAACCGAGCAAACCATATGGATGCGAGTTATGTAGAATGGGGTATTTGAATAGGTTTTCGTAAATTATGGAAGATGTTACGCAAAGGATTTGTAAAATATAAGCATGCGTTGCACGATAAACTGATAAAATTGGCCAGAAAAGTAGAACATTTTAGACACGTCACAAATTTCTCATACATGTTGTACAGTTTTCCCAACGTGAGGCCTAGACACTTGAATTCGTCTAAGTCTCACGTTAGACTGGAGGCTCAACAGGAGCAGACACGTCAAGGCCACTCATATCATGTGGGCTTGCAAGTCTCTCTTTGGAAAAACCTGGGGTCTTACCCCTAAAATGACTAAGTGGTTGTATTTGATGCTGGTACGACCAGATGTGACATATGCTGCGCTAGTATGGTGGCCCAAAACGCAGCAGCGTTATACTCAATTGCCCTAAGATCTTGTGGGGCATAGCGCGTCAACTGTTCCATGTGGCCCAGTTGACGTTTCGTTGGCATACACTATTTTCGGAGAATGCAGTTCCAACTGGCAACTGCATTCTCCGAAACCAGTTTATGCCGTAGAAACGTCAACTGGGCCACATGGAACAGTTGGCGCGCTATGCCCCACAAGGGGTCAGGGCAATTGAGAGAGAGAGAGAGTTTCTAGCATGCACCTCTTGCTCCCCGCATTAGCCGCCTACCTGCGGCAAGTCGGGGATAATCTGGCTTATTATAACGCCCCACACTACAGGGGGAAAACAACACAAACATCCATGGCCACGAACGTCGTCGTGGACAGGATTCGAATCCGAAACGCCGGTAGTCAGACGTGAGACTAATGCCTTCACGCACTGAGCTACCGCTCGCCCCCAGGTATGGCAGGATCATTCCACCTGACATCGGGCAAAGAGGCGGTTATTGGACTGGCTTAGCTGCATATTTTTATTCAGGAATTTGCGGCTCTAAGCGCTCTTCGATTGCATGCTCATGTGTACAATTAAGGCCACATGAGTATTCTGGACCGGGTTCCTGGCGTGCCGATCTGAACTCTGCTTTGGTAGGAGATTTTCGGCCTCCACCCCAAGCCGCTCGGAACGGGATATTGACAATCTTTGTCCTGATCCCAGGTGTATCATGTGGTTTACCGATGAGTCAAGAACGGGACAGAGAGTTGGCTTTAGGATCTTTGGACGGAACACCAGGATCTCAATCGCTATGGGCATTTGTTCCAGCGTCTTCCAAGCCGAGATCCATGCCATTGAGGCCTGCGCCAGAGTAATTCTGCACAAGAAGCTCATTGGCGCTAACATCGCTATTTGCTTCAACAGCCAAGCAGTTATTAATGCTCTTTCTCCACATAAGTCCTCATCGAAACTCGTGAGTGTTTTGATACCCTTCAGTGTTCCGCAAACACAAACCGGGTCACTCTATTTTGGGTACCTGGACATCGGGACCTCCACGGCAACGATGCCGCAGATTGCTAGATAAGGCTCATCGGAGAAATTTGTCGGGCCTGTTCCCTACTGCGGTCTGAGCTAGGTCGCAACAAGGGCTATGATGAGGGAATGGTTTGCGGACGAAAGGTTGCGGTACAGGAATAATCTCCCAGGACTGAGGCGACCGGTAGCTCAGTACGTCAGTCTTATGTCTGACTATCAGCGTTTCGGGTTCAAATCCCGTCCATGACAACGTTCGCGGCTATGTATAGTATGTTTATGCCCACCAGATGGGTATCTTAGCCTCTTCTTATTTATTATTATAATTATTATTATTATCTATATTAGCCGCGTTTTTTTTGTGTTCCAAAACGTTACAGAACAGAAAAAGCAGCAAAGAAACAATTCAGGACAGAACAAAAGGATGAAAGTGAAATTTAGAGGAAAATGGAGTATTTCCTTTTCTCAGGGTGTGTCTTCGATTAGTAAGCCTGCAAAACTCAATATTCAAATTTTACGAGAAAGCTTAAATCGCTCCGAAGATGACCCGAAATCTTACAGGCGAATCAGTCCTTTATGCTCAAGTCCATGGAGAAAATACTTGATGCGCACATCAGAAGCACACTCCTGTGTAAGCAGTTTGCGTACCAGTCGTGAAAATTGACGGAAACTGCTATCCACTGCCTAGTAGGGGAGATTGAGTCAGCCATGACAGCTAAGGAGATGGCTGTCTGTGCCATTCTTGTCATTGAAGGAGCAGATAATACAACTGCTTTATGGGTAAAGAGGACGCTTTCATCCAGAAGGCTTATCACGGAAATTGGAGACTGCACTTGAACAGCAAATGCCACTCGGCGATGTCGGCAAAGAGGGGTGGTAATCTCCTCTTCTATAGTGCATCGCCTGTTGGGGAAACTCACCACAATGGGGTTTTCAACACAAGGGTATGCTGATGACTTGGTAATAACTGTTAGGGGAAAGCTCGAAGAAGTTTTAACGGAAATTCTCCAATCGGCGCTAAACACAGTACAAAAATAGTACACAATGACCTACGGTTTAATCTAGCCAAGGCAGTTATCGTTCCTTTTCCGAGGAAAAGAAACATAAGACCTATGACGTGTCCTACTATATAGAACAGTACTCCTGGCGGATTCTGCCAAATACCTCTGTGTTACTCTAGACAAAAAGCTACTCTGGTCGAAACACCTCACTCAGACCTTTGCAACTGAGCAGATTTGTGGGCTGGACCGCCAACCCTAGATCTTTTGGGCTACAGCACAGTAATAGTAACTATGGTCGCAGTGCTTCTGGGTCTTCGGCCCGCCGCCCCTAACCTAATCTAGTAACCTAACTTAAAGGAACATTCCTACTTGACCGGGCGAATCATAGTGGTTCGCGTCTTTGACCAATAATGGGTTTTAATTTGAGTGGATTTCTCACTCCCCTTGTGGTGGACTTAAGGGGTTTTTCGATTGATCGCCTTTTTGATCAATTATTCTCATTCGCAGTAAATTTTGCACACACATCGTATAAACATTTTCTCATAATATGCAAATTCCATAAGAGCTAGAGCTTGCCAACAAAAGCTTACAAATTTCATTGCTCTACGCGAAAAGTCGACGAACACGATGCATGCATAATTCATACTGGATACGTACGACGATGATCTGCGTCCCCCCCCCCCCCCTATGAGCAACAGTGAGTTTCGCATCAGTGGGTGGTAAATGCAAGCACAAAGCTCTGAAATGTTCGCCTCGTGAGGAAGTATCATACGTCGCATCTATGAACATAATGCACTTTCTAAAAATTTTGTTTTGTGAGAAATCCAACGGGAAACATTTGATTGTCGTGGAATGAAATTGAAAACAAATGAGTTCAATTGAACTCATGAACGTCTGCCCCAGACCCCGTGATAACCCAAACCCAAACGAAAATACGTCCGTCCGTCCACGTCGTCATGTATTTCAGCCTTAATATTATCCGACTCGCGCGGTCGTACTCGATTCTGGCTAATGGGCAATGGTCCCAACGACTTACCACAGATTGGCGCCATGAGTCTCCAGGACGCCCATTGGCCGCCCTTCGTTTTGAATGGGGTTCGGCTTCATAGCATGTCCACTATTGCAGTTATTGACCTTGTCCTTTTTTAGACGCCTTCTATGATATGCCGGGAAAGGCCGTGACAATTTTCATACGCCCACGCCACATGAACGACCTAAACTGTAAAGTTTAAGCAAATAGAATAACATGAGGATGGAATATAAATTCTCAACACTGATTGAAAAGCGAGATTGGGTATTCTGGTTAATACAAATAATTAATTCCGTTTACTATTTGTTTGTCCTACAATAAAAACTCCAAAAACTATCATTTAAAAAATATTTATTCCTTAAAATATCAACAAAATTGTCTATTATTTTCTTTTCTTCGAAACCAACGTCCAGCCTGGATCGACCTCGACTTGTTCTTCCCGCTGCCTACTTGCTCTTGACGTGGCGGCAGCAGGCTCATCAACTTCCATATCTTCATCATCATCATCGTCGTCGTCATCGTCTTCTGAACTTGAACTATCATTTTCAATACGCCTAAGTGTGATTTGAGCTCCGGGTCTAAGCCACGGTGTTACGCTGGGAAGTTTGCTCATTTCGACATCAATTTCTTCGTCGTTATTAGCTTGACATAGAGCCACGAACTTAAGCAGGAGGCAACAGATTTCTGGAAGAAACGAGAATGGTTTTTATGTATGGAGGATGTGCGTAAGAATGGACTGGTGTAAAGAATACCTCCTATGGAGTTGTCTTCGCAAACTGTATTATATTCCTGATCCATCAAATCTTCGAGAACCTCCTGAAGTTCGGATTGTGAAATATTTGCGTTACGAATGCAATATTCGTACATGTAATCCATGATTTCAATGGCAGTCTGTAAGGAATAAACACAGAATATTATACAGAATATCTCACCTCAGCGCTGAGGTGTCAGTTAGATGTCTCATGCTACCGGTAAGTCAAATCCCGTCCACGTCGACGTGGCATGGATGTTTGTGTTGCTCAGCGAAACGAACCAAGGAGGGCGAGCGTCATTTCGGATAACGAAATTTGACACGTTAGCGACTCCATAATGTTTTCCGAACTGCTCGATCCGGATTCTCCTGTGTAGATCACATTAACACTTTGCGAATCATCATCGACCAATGCACTGAGTACGATTATCCGCTTCACTCGCTTTTCATCGATTTTGAGAAGGCTTTCGATAGTGTGAACCGGGATTCTATATGGGCTGCCTTGCGTAGGACAGATATCCCTGAGAAGCTTGTGGCTATTATTAAGGCAGTAGAGTTAGGCGGGGGTGTATCCTCTGACCGATCCTATTCCTCGCAGTGATCGGCGATGTGTTGCATGCAGCGTTATCTGAACCTGACAGAGGAATTCAATGCACTTTAACATCTTATCAGCAAAATCTTGACTACCCTGACGACATATGCCTACTCTCCCACAAAATGATGGAGATGTCGAGAGGGAGGCAAGCAAAGTTGGGCTAAAGATTAACACCAGACCCAGGTTCTTAGCCCGCCGTTGCGAAAAAGAAATGCTACACGTATTGCCGTGTGGCGGTCATATCCTTAAGGTCATCCAGATCGTAAAAGACCCTTGAGCCCAGCAACATTCTTCTCCTACCGGCTAAGGACGGACAATGACATAGAAGATGTAGAATGCTCTCCTCCTCCTCCACAACGCCACAGCTCCTACAGAAGTCGTGGTGAGGAAGATATAGTCTCCTGGCATGTCCCCTATTGGGCAGTGCCCTGTGATAACTCCTACTACCCTGCCAATGTGCTTTCTGTTCAACGACAGCAATGTGACAGAACGGCGGTAATCAATTTTTGGCCAAATCATCCTTGTTGTTTGGCATGCATTGCCGCAGAGCAATCGCAGTCTTAATAGATAATTTGCACAAGATAAATGGCACCCTTATGTCTTTGCGGCTTTCATCAACCGCATCAGTTGTCCCCTCTCAGGCCAACTCATCTGCCTTGCAGTTAACTACAAAGCCACTGTGGCTCGGCATCCAACAGAGGGTAACATTGAAGAAGCTAGCCATCTCTGCGAGCGCAGCGACAGTTCTCGATAGTTTTAGATGTCGTCAAGACGGATTTAAGTGAACGAATCGCCGCCTGACCATCTGTTTTAATAGTAATGTCCCTCACAGTAATGACGTGACTGCCTAGCCAGGACAGAGCTTCCGAGATGGCCGAAACCTCTGTAAGATACTGCAAAAGTCCGGGAGACCAACTCGGAGGGACTGGGGATTAACCTATCGTTAATCCCCAGTCCCTCCGAGTATTTGCCAATCCGACCCCTTCGTCGATCTTAGAGCCATCTCTATAGATGGCCATGGATTCGGTGGTGGAGGGCGCGCCTCCCAACCATAGACTCCTCGACGGAATGAGACTAGTGTAGTCTTTGCCAAATTGGTATTTTTCAGAAATGTAGTCCGTCTCCCTTGGGAGATTCAGATTATCAAGTACAGTGGAGTGTCCCACACTCAACGCGCGCCACTGACCCGCCTCACGAAGGCGTAGAGCCGTGTTTGCCGCCAGTTGTTCGCCAATGATATCCAACGGGAGTAAGCCGAGTATCATATCTAATCCGACTGATGGAGTTGTTCTAAAAGCCCCCGTCGTGGCCAGCGCAGATAGCTTTTGTACCTTTCCTAGCGTATTACAGTAGGCCGTTACTCTGAGTGCAGTCCACCACACACTAATACCATACAACAATATAGCGCGCAGCACAGCTGTATATAACCAATATACCACTTTCAGCTGCAGGTCCCAGTTCTTGCCGATGACCTTCCTGCACGAGTAGAAGGCAGTAGTAGCCTTTTTCACCCGTTCTTCAACATTAAGCGTCCACTTTAACTTCTTGTCAAAGATGATACCTAGAAATTTTGCTTTATCTGTGAAGGCCAGTCTTGTGCCCTCCAGGGTGGGGGGTTCGATTGGAGGGATTGTGTGCCTTCTAGTGAAGAGCACAAGCTTCGTTTTGTTCGGGTTAGCTCTAACACCGTACCGATTAGCCCACTCCGTTAGAATGGATAGAGCATTTTGCAGTAGACCGCTGAGGGTATCAGGAAACTTATCTTCTCAAGATCCAACAGCACTCCATTGACTGCTAGATTCCAGAGAAGGGGAGACAGTACGCCCTTGGGGGGTTCCCCTGCAGATACGTCTGCACATAGACGATGTGCCTAGGGTAGTATGAATCAACCTTGATCTTAGCAGTGCATTAATGAACAAACACAGCGACTCATCAACCTGCAGGCTCAGAAGTGCTCCAATGATCTCGCTAGGTATAATGTTATTGAAAGTGCCCGCGATATCCAGGAAAACAACCATGGCGTAATCCTTTTAAATAAATAAAATAAATAACTGGCGCAACAGTCCAATTTGAATCACGGCCTCGAGATGAGTTAGCATCATCTCATTTTCTAGATCGTGACAGTTTTTGTGAAGAGGTATGTGATCAGCAACACGCTCAACCGAGTTATTTACCCCATAGTGGGTACTCATTTAACAGCTGAGTGGGCTCATAGTCCGACACGTAAATCCCCGGAATCGAACCGGGGCCCAGTGCGTTGAAGGCGAACGTGCTAACCGTTGCGCCATCCGGACTACCGTAATCCTTTTGATCAAGGGATTTCTTAATAAAACCAACCAGCGAATGCAGAGCCGTATCTACCGATCTACCCTTCCAATACACATGCTGCGACGCAGATAAACAGCGTAACGGAATGGTGCTCCGCATATAGACATCAATCAGTTTTTCCAGAAGTTTCAGCAGTGTCGAAGAAAGACTAATGGGTCTGAGGTAATTCGAGCGCGCATGCGAACTTCTACCCGCTTTCGGGATAAAAACAACCCGAGCTTCCATCCAAATTCGAGGGACATAGACCAACTCGAGGCAGGTCTTTACGATACCCTCTATCCAAGGATATAAAATATCCCAACATTGCCGCAAGTCCGCCGGAATAATGCCGTCGGGTACAGCAGATTTAAAAGATTCGAAGCTAGAGATCGCCCACATAATCTTCTCTCGAGAAACGATAGATGCACTATCACATGGCGCTGAGCAAGAGATGAAGGATTTCTCAGATGAGGCATCAATCGAGCTGCCAGGAAAATGTGTATCAAGCAGACACTCGATAGTTTCCTTACTCACAGACGTTCAGAATCCATGTGGCTTTTGTAAGAAGCTAGACGTAGACGGATCTGACGCAAGCATTTTACGAAATCGCGAGGTTTCGCAGGATCCTTCTATCCTTTCGCAAAAGTTTCTCCATGAGTTGCGTTTAGCTCCCCTTAACTCTTTCTTGAAACAATTCAGATGTTTTTTGTAGGAGTTCCAATCTGACTCTAGCCTGGAGGCCTTAGCCTTATTGAAACTCTTCCCACACGCAGCTCGGAGTTCGGAGATTTTAGTGCTTCACCAGGCTGGTTTTTTCTTACCTGCATATGCGGTAGTAGGACATGATGCAGATACCGCTGCGTTCATGGGACCTATCAAAGTGTTAGCAATGTCATCTAACTCCTGTCTGCTGGGGGGCTGACTTGGCAGTAAAGGTAGCCCCTCAACAAGAGCATCCCGATACAAAAGCCAATTAGTCCTTCTACGATTAATGGTTAGTTGACTCGCTACAGAACGTTCGGCCAGGCTAAACTGAAGGTATCGATGGTCAGAGGAGTGTTCCGACAAAACTCTCCAGTCTCTAATCAGGTGTATATCCTCCGACGCAAGAGTGATGTCTAATACCTCTTGTCTGTTTTTAGTAATAAAAGTAGGCTCGCATAGTAGCATATTAGGGCCCATGATGTATTCTAGAAGCAATTCGCCTCGATCATTTGTGTCCGAGCTATCCAGACATAATGATGGGCATTAGAGACGCAGTCAACAATCATGCTAATATTTGCAGCTCTTGCCGCTGCAACGCCCTCTCTCTCAGAAAGACCGAAGGGAAAGCGCCCTCATTGTTATGCGGCATATATGCCGACACAATCCAGTAAACCGTACCTCTAGGCTCCAGGCAGACTAATACGGTGTCCTTGTCACTATAATTTGACAAGAGGAAAGCCTTGACGGTATTCCTTACAAGAATGCATGACCGGGGTCTCTCTTGGCCTTTCGCGTAAAAACAATATCTTCCTCACTGCGCGCCAGGCGAAGAAGAATAGCTGCAGAGGCTGCTTTTGAATGGCGTAAGTTAATCTGGATAAACCCAAGCATTACATCGCCCTAGCGTAGCATAAGGGTTACAAGAAAGTTACAAGTTTTCGTCAACTTATGTTTTCGTCG
The DNA here is from genome assembly GCA_964017055.1 of Chloromyia formosa. Lineage (NCBI taxonomy): Eukaryota > Metazoa > Arthropoda > Insecta > Diptera > Stratiomyidae > Chloromyia > Chloromyia formosa. The sequence continues at coordinate 15,812,297 of OZ024817.1, forward strand.
AATTCTGAGAATATTCTGGCTCGAAACAATATCAAATGAAAAGCTAAGTCGGCGTACGGGTCAGATGCCACTCGACAAACTGATACGCAGGCGAAAATAGCAGTGGATAGGTCACACACTGCGGGAAGATAACTGTATTGCTTTACATGCCATGAAATAGAACCCCATTTCCAACCAAGAGGAGGTACTAAAATCACATGGCAAAAGAGTATGAGCGCTGGGCCAATCGCTCGGAGTTGCGCCGCATCGCCCAAAACAGAGTACATTCGTGCGCAGGAGTGATTGACGTGCCATGTATAACTCTAATTTTAATAGACGATTTTACCAGCTGTTTGGTTTAATACAGTTTACTAAATGAATTTACCTTATGACTATTGCGTCCTCCCATTCCGTGTTCCACCGCCATCCGAAGGCCGGTCCAATTGTTGAAGATTCTCTCGACAATCATCTTAAATTTTTCCTCCATTACGTCTGACTTTATTTTCTACAATAATTCGTATAAAAGACTAGCGATAAGGTAAACAAAACTTCTGCCCGGAAAATCACACTTTTGACATATGTCCGGCTTTCGAACACGTGCAATCAACATACTGGGTTACCATTTCAATCTGAATGAAAAATTTACATAAATCTGTCGTTGTGGGATTATCCACTTTGATCAGATATTTTATATTATGAAATAAGTTTCGAATATTTAGCCAAACAAATAAGGATTACAATCCGAATCAATTAATGCAATTTGCTTCTCAGCAATATTTTCAAATTCTTTTCCCGCCAACGTGTCAATGGCCGATGATTTCGAAAATTGACGATGGCCTCCGCTATGGCACCACCAACAATATTCGCAGATGAAAATATTTCTGCAAATGTCACAGTGATCGATCGGTGTATCGCTTGTGTTTAAGTTCGCAAAAAACCCATTTAAAGCGACCGAAACATTGTAATACCGCTGAAATTCGTCGTGTCGTAACGTCTGTGCGAGTCGGAAAGCAAAATGTCCTGGCCAAATTGGCCACCAACTGCTGGAGTAGCGGCAGCTATTCAGCCTGTGCCGCCGCCAACAGTGAATGCGGTCCCCGCGCCATCGTTAGCCGGTGCCCCGGCTCCAGTTGCAGCCACGAATCCAATGGCGTATCCGCCACCAACGGGCTCCACCGCGCCTCAAACGTACACGGCCGCCCAATATGCCGCTCTTACGCCCGAACAACAGTACGCACTGCAGCAGAATTGGCAGCAATGGCAGTCCTACCACGAGCAGTATGCGCGCTGGCACGCTCAATATGGCGAACAGGTAAATTGCCATTAGGCGCGCTTTCTTTTGTACTCCCCATGTAGGTTGATTCACAGTTCCAATTAAACTACGGAAATTTCTAATTTTCCACAATAAATTCGCCATTTAGCGATGCAAGCGACTTTATTTAATCCGAAGAGTTCCCCAGGTTAACACATTGTTGTAATTGCGTGTTGTTAACCCGAACCAACCGACACCGGTGTGCAAAAGAACGCGCCTATAAATTGTTTTTGGCGAAATTAGGTTCGAGTACTGAATTTGTTTTCTCTTGTGCGTTTCAGTACCAGCGCGAAATGCAGGCTAAACTCGGTTCGGCGGCACCGCCATTGCCGTTCGTACCACCGCCGACCAACACGACCTCGTACCCGGCACCGCCCGCACCCACTGGAGTGCCTGCTCCAGTGCCACCAGTTCCGTACTCGGCACCGCCTCCGCCGCCGCCCGACAACAAGCAAATGGACAACTCCGTGAGTAACACGTTGAGCAGTATTGCGAATCAACCGCCACCGCCGCCTCCGCCACCCGAGAAGGATGACCCGAAGCCGCATCAAATGCCCTACTACGCTCAACCGCCGCCGCAAAACTCGCAATATTCGCAGCAGCCGCCCGGAAAAGTTCCCAGCCTGCTCGACATGCCGCCACCCAACATGTCTGCTTGGGGCGGAAACGATGGTGGACCGCAGCAGCAGCAGCAACAGCGCAATCGCGGCGACGAAAACAATCAGGGCCGCGGATATGGGCGAGGAGGAGGACGTGATAATGATGGTCGTGATCATGATCGCCGCGATCAAGATCGTCGTGGTCCATTCGCAGGCCAGGACAGGGATAGGCAAAGTAGTCGCGGCCGCTTTTCCGAGGGAAATTACAACGATCGTCGAGGAGGCGGCGATAGGGAGAGGGAACGCGACAGGGATCGTGATCGTGGCGACCAACGAGATCGTGGCGACTATCGAGATCGTGGCGGCGACCGAGGCAATAACTACAACGATCGTCGCTACAACGATAATCGCAGTGACAGTCGCGGCGGCATGATTCCCTGGCAAAATCAACAGCAACAACAACCGTCGCCCGTTCCGCAACCGGAGGATCCGACCAAGCCGCGCTCCATTGAAAGCTACATCGGCGACCCGGCCGACGGCAAGACACCCGAAGAGCGAGCGTTCGACGAACAATTCCGCAAGTGGGAGGAGCAATTCGAGACGTGGAAGAAGCAAAACGCCAACCATCCGGATCGCGTGGCCTATCGTGAATACGAAATGAAATTTGAGGATTGCCGGCGAAAGTTGCTCGAGCGGAGGGAGCAGATGCGCTTGAGAAAGCTTCAACAGCAGGGCAATCCGCCACCGTTGCAGCCACCGCCCGGTTTGGACGCCCTGGCGGGCGCCGACGACTCGCAATCGTCGGGAGTCGGAGGCGATGTGAAAAGCACGACTGCATCGTCCACGAAAGAAGTTGAAAAGGCTGACAATTTACCCGATATGGACCTGGTCAACGACGAAGACACCGCCGACTCTACGCACACCGGCACTCGCTCTCAAGAGGGTGTCATTGAATTCCTGAGAACAAAGTCAGACGGTGGCATTCCTGGGCTCGATTTAGTGCCAGCATTTGAAGAACCGAATCTTGACAAAGCGTGCGTCGAAGATGAAGTAACTGAAGTCATAAATCTCGATGAGGATGAAAACCGTGCCGGTCAAAACCAACAGGTACCATTCCGCACTCAAGACAAACCGCCGCAAATTCCATCTTTGCTGACGCAGAGCTTTGAACCGCCGCGACCATTGCCTCCTGGTGCCGTCCCCGATTTGCGACAAGCTGACAACTCTGGCGAGCAGGGGGCGCTACCGCAAAATCTTGCGTCGGTACTGGCCAATCAAAACATCATGGCACTTTTGGCGTCTGCTCTGGGTAAGAACGGCAACCAGCCCGGGCAGGATGCAGCCGGCCCGAGACAGGGCATGTCACCGTGGGGACAAGCGCAGGAACCGTTTCAGAATCGTAACAACTTCAACGACGGTCCCAACATGGGAAACAACTTCCAAAATCAGAATTTCAATTCGCCGTGGGCCAATCGCAATCAACCGGACAACAGATTTAACCAGAACCAGCAGTGGGGCAACAATGGCGGCGGCGACAACAATAACATGAATCGCAGGGGCAATCAGTTCAACGATAACAACTGGAATCAGAACAATCGCAACCATAATAACCAGTGGCAACAAAACCAATTCAATGACGGCAATCGCGGCAATTTTGGCGGCAACGATCGGAACTTTGATGACGGTAATCGGGGCGGTGTCAATCAGCGTGGTGGACGTGGCCGTGCCAGTCGTTGGGGCGATGCAAAGGACACGGGCGGCAATGCAAATTCCGGCGATAACAGTTTCAATCCAGAGGGCAATGCTGCTTCGTCAACCGATCGTTCGAGTCGTTGGGGTCCGAAAGATGGACGCTCGCAAGACGCCGACGATCGTCCTAGCTCCAATGCCAGTTCGAGTGCATCGAATCCGTTTAAAGGTGCGGAAAATCGTGGCGGTAACAATCGCGACAATTTCAAGCGACAATTCGATGATGATAATCGCAACAGCCGTGGAATGAATCGACGTGCAGATCTGGAGGGCGGAGGTGGTGGAGCTCGTGGAGGCGCACCTGACAATGCTGATATGTCCATGAATCCGTTCAGGTAAGTTTCGACCTCAGTATCTATCGTGCGAGATGTTGGTGAGAGAAAATTTGGGAGGTAAAAATGTCATTTGATGCAAAAAAGATTTTCCTTCTGTCCGTTGAGAAATGTTTTGTTTTTCGTCATGACACGCGGCCTTAGCTGCTTTTCATCGGCAGCATCGTCTTCTTCTGTCCGCTAAATTTTGAATTGAATATGACGAAAGAATGACAAATGTAGTTTATATGAATGGGAACGGAGGAAATATGCTGTTGGTTTGATAATGATTCGTCTTGAGTGCTCCACTGTATGATAAGAAAACGTATCGAGCTGTATGGGCTCTACGTAATTTTTTGTTGGTGATTTTTTGTTGTTGTAACGAATATGATAGGATAAGATAAAAGCTTTCAATGGAAGATGACTCATTGTGCATCTAGAAAGGCTAATGATCATAGATAGAAGATGCCTTACGTGCAATATGACCATAAACTCCTATTGGAGGAAGGTGCATGATCATTATGCCTTTTTTACTCGTCCTAGCGATTATCTTCATCTTTCTTTTGTATATGACCAGGGTAAATCACCGATCCAAATGCTTTAAAACGTTAAGCGGGCTTTGATACATGCGTAAGCTAAAACACGCGTACAAATTCATGGCGTGGCTAACTTTTATGCAACTACATTTTGTAACGCGACGAATTGAGGATAGTGGCTTTCTTAATTTGTTTTATTGATTGTTAATGGACCCAATGTTATGCTCTGACAATTTAATAAAAAATACTGCACCGCGATATTTCTGGATAAAGTACCTATATCCGCAAAGATATCTTGTATATCATGCCGTTTTATCCATCTTTACAAATTGGAAGTTTTCACCCAAAGTGTACATCCAGTGTTAATTCCCATGTGCCTGTTATACGTCATGAGTCATTGAAAGTAATGACAGTACTTTGTTATCAAAATATACAAATATGTTTGAATTATGTACGTTCTTTTCAGCAAAAACCATCTAAGTCTTATTCTAATATAATTTATTCTGAGCGGGACGTAGATCTGCAAGTCGTCTCCATATATTAGTTCCAATCACATCCGAGTCTTGTGTCACATTTTCAGCGTTCATAGAGTATCTTACATTATATGGCGTAGCATGGGTAGAATCCGCTACTCTATACTCCATGGTCAGGTTGCAATGTCCTGGTCCTTGTTAAAACTGCTTCTCCTGCGACGATGTTTAAAAAATTGCTTTTCTCGTTAGCCGCCAGCTGTGAATGAGTATAAATTGGAATTGTTTGTGACACTTGGTTTCATTCTGCACACCAACTTAGTATGCGTCTGTAGCTTAGCTCGGTAACGCACCGGGCATTTTTTGCTACTCGAAACACGGTCTCTGCGGTTCGCGCCCCGCAACGGGACCAACTATTTTTTATTCTCAAATTCCCTCTGAATTAATTTCTCCGAGCTTAGTGGTTTCGTATGGATAGTAGCACTCATCAGGTCTTGCATCTTTGCAGCTATCCATGTGCAAGCCGACCACGAAAATGTGCTTCACACCATCTAGACCTCCACGGTCGAGTTTTCAAGTAAAATCACGCCTTCACGGCTTAATACAAACAGAATTCTCACACTTTCGTGGTCGTCTTGCACATGGATAGCTGCAAAGATGCAAGACCTGATGAGTGCTACTATCCATACGAAACCACTAAGCTCGGAGAAATTAATTCAGAGGGAATTTGAGAATAAAAAATAGTTGGTCCCGTTGCGGGGCGCGAACCGCAGAGACCGTGTTTCGAGTAGCAAAAAATGCCCGGTGCGTTACCGAGCTAAGCTACAGACGCATACTAAGTTGGTGTGCAGAATGAAACCAAACAATTCCAATTTAAATTGAAAATGATTCGCACTTGTACATTTGCAAGAACATTAATACATAATGTGAATGAGTAGTTATATATGACAAAAATTATAATAATAGAGTAAAGGCGACACGTGTGCCATACTGAATGCCACCTTTCAGTTACCATCATTCCGTAAAAAAGGTCTCGGAAATGAAGTACTCTACTACACTTCGCTTCGGAACGGAAAGGGGAATACTTTTTTAATAATACTTAAATAATAATTGACGCTTTCTTTGTAACTATTTTAAAACAGAACAATATACAAAAAATGGCCCCCGATAGTTTTGGATGGCGAGCTAGTGCAAGAAACTTGTTCTGTTAGCGACTTTTCAGGTTGAAATATTGGGAATTCGCTGTAGGCAATGCAGTTTACTTATGCGTTAATACAGTTTATTTCCTGTGAATAAAATGTTGATTATACATATGTCATTATATGAAATAACAAAAAAAAACTTGCCGAAGGTATGATACCTTCAGTAGATCGTGTTGCGGTAATTTTCAACTATTTTCCACTTTGAAATTATCAGTAAAACTTGTTTCGATTCCACTGTTCCTATGAGAGGATTTGAAATAGTGGGCAGATTTCAACTAAATTGGAATATGGTTTGGCGGTATATATGATTGAATAATATGAAATTTGAAAAAGATATCTGTAGATATATTACAGTAGTCCCTCGTTAAGACGAACTCGACGGGGGAAAGAAATACTCAGTTCGTGTTAAATAAATAAAATACATGTTATCCGAATTCGTTTAACACGAACTGGGTTCGTGTTATCCGAACCTGAATATTACATACATACTGCATCCATCCCCACGCAGTTAAACACGCTTTATATCCATTCTGTCCAAAAAATTTCAATGAAAAAATAGATCATGTACAGAAAAAATATATTTTTTTTGATAATACTTATATAATGTACACAGGATACGATGACATACGAATTTATATTTCTACCTGTGTTTCAGAAAGTTGGTAATTGTGGTTTGTTGGTAAGTTTTTGGAAATTGTCGAATGCACTGTCTTCTTATCTTGTCCAAATTGTCTTCAAAACTTACATCTAGGTTTTCGGTAGAAGTTTTCGCGAGCCTTTGTAAAATCTCCAATGCCGTTATGACTTCACTTCGATTGGGTTTCTTTATTTCCACGATCACTTGTTCTTCCTCTTCTTCTTGGTCTTCTCTTTCCTGTTCTTCTTCGTCGGATAAACTACACACTGGTAAGTTTTCTTCCAGTGAAAGGAACTCCGAAAAAGTAAGAGCTACAGGTGGTTCAGTTGCCACTACGAGTCTCTCCCAGTCTTCTGGTCCGTCGATCATAATTTCCAGGTTTAGTAGAGGCGAAGATGTTGGTTCAACTTCCATGGGATTGTCCGAGTTCACTGTGGTCCAAGCTTTTTTGAAACAATTCGATATGGTTGTTGGCGAAACGTTGTTCCATGAAGCAGTCATAGCTCTCATCGCTTTCAAGATATTCCATTTTACAAGAGCCTGGTCGGATTCAATGGAAAGTATGGCGTTTCGCACAAGTCGCGTTTTAAAATGGCACTTGAAAGCAGCAATGATTCTCTGGTCCAATGGCTGGAGACGACTGGTGCAATTTGCTGGGAAAAATACGACTTTTAGATTAGGCAGCTCCAAGTCGTAGATGTTATGAGCGCTGCAGTTAGCCATTGTTAGCAGGACGTGTCGATTTTCCCCTGCTATTTTCCTTTGAGTCAACCCAAGCATTTTTTTGGTTGGTTTATTCAAATGGCAAATTCTGACGATTTATTTTGTTCATACATCTTGGGTTTTGGTAGTTTCCAATAATCCATAATTTCAGCTTTTCAGAGCCTGTAGCATTGCAACATATGACTACAGTTAATCGTTCTTTGTTTTTTCCGCTACCGTGGCACTTGTTTCCCTTAAAATCGAGAGTACGATCTGGCAGCAAGTTGTAGTACACCCCTATCTCATCGATGTTAAAAATATCTTTGCCGTCGTAGTTTTTCTTTACTTCTTCAAATTCTTTTAGCCATTCGGCTTACGGTTTTTTCACTGACCTTGTTCAGTTCTCCGCTCAACACAAGAGACCCAATTTTAAATCTTTTTTGGAATCTCCAGAGCCACCCATCGCTACATTTAAAATTTTCGAACCCGAGTGAATCACTTATTTCTTTAGCTTTTTCTTTAACTAGTGTTCCCAAAATCGGCACATTATTGTCTCTCACTTTTGTAAACCACTTCAAAAGTTCCTTTTCCACGTCCTCGTTCGTAGCTTTACGGAGCCGCTTTGATGAGCCGGATGATCCTGAAGCAATAGCAGCGTCTATTTTTTCTTTGGTTTTGATGATTGTCGACAAAGTTGATTTTGGGATGCTGTATTTTTCCGCTATTTTCGTTTTCGATATCAAACCACATTCCACTTCTTCCAGAATTTTTCTTTTTATCGAAAGATCAATAGATCTTTGGACACTTTTCTTAGCACTCATTTTCCCTTCATAAACTCAAGAAAAACGCGATAGAACTAGAGCGAATTGTCAAAGTAAACAGTAACGATAAAGGGCAGATCGCAAGTCTAAGCATAAACGCATAAACAAAACTTCCCGGTAAACAAAGACTCCTTGGCTTTTCTTCTTTCTCGTTTCCATCGTCAATCATAAAATTCGTGTTAACCGACATTTTCGTATTTGCGTTACAAAATTGAGCTCGCAGTTCGTGTTACCCGAATAATTCGTGCTAGCTGGTGATTTTTGGTTTGAAACCATTGGATTTAATGGGGGAAAAGAAATGGTTCGCGTAAACCGAATGTTCGTGTTATCCGGGTTCGTATTAACGAGGGATTACTGTATATCTGGTACCTGTGGACAATAGACGCTTTAATTACGATCCTAAACTCGTCGAAAAAGTATGCAGAACTCTGGGCACATGTGTAACTATATGGAGTTTTATTTCAAGTCAAGTACTCGTAAGTAAGGTTATTGCTAAGTGACAGTTGACATATTATATTTAGTACATGAGAGTTTCCAACATTAATGGAACATCCTCCCGAATTCAATACATAGGTGTCCTTGGACGAAGAACAGGGGGAGTTTTCTTAGTCACGGCTCTTGGGTTGCGTCGTTGCTGTGCGGGTGTCGAAGACTGAGCAAGTGTAGGTGGATGATCTGATTGCGCGCTCGTTGCTGGCGTCGAGATCTCATACAATGTTTTTACGTCCATTAGTACTTCGGATGATTCGGGAAGCGGTGCAGGGCGTAACTGATTCGCGTGGACACGTAGAACTCGTCCGTTGGATGCAACATTGTACATCACAGTCCCTATACGTTCTAAAACTGTTGCAGGCCTTCAGTGTCCTTTTGTTGTTAATTTGACTGACACTGCTTGACCCACGTTGAATGCCGTTCAACTGCTCCATGTTTTTTGTTAAAATGCTCATGGAGGCATTCCGTTTCTGCGGCTTACGTTTAGTTGGTAGAACAGAGCTGATGGGGGCAGTGTGATTCTGCGTCCGAACATCAACTCCGCTTGTGATTTGTTGTATGGTGCGTTGTCGTTTGGTGTGGCACGATAAGTACGAAAGAATGTGTTAATGGTCGTGTCACAAGTGTTCCCATTGGCCTTGAGTGGACTCCGTTTAAATGTATCCACAAACCGTTCAGCTAACCCATTGCTTTGTGGATGTTGTTGTTGTTGTAGCAATGGTCACAATTCGGTGTGTTTGTTGGTTACATGCCTACGGATTCGTCTTCATCCCCCGTGTTGAGGGATAGAAAGTTAGCTGCCTCTATTGGGTTTTCCCACAGCGATCTAGGAGTCAGGTGCGTGGGTGCAGCTGGGCAGTGAAAGATATGGTTTACGCCGTGAGGGGTTCCGTTACATGCAGGACAGATGTTTGAGACGTCCTGGTCGATGCGGGATAGGTAGGAGTTCAGTCGTGAACACCAGCCTGACCGAAGTTGGGCGAGTGTTGTTGAGAGCCTTTCCTCTTCCGTAGATATCATTGGTGGTATGGACGAGAGAATTGGATACGAACCTAAGCCTGCGATTGACTGATTAACCTCCTCCCGATGTATCGCTGCGATGGTCAACCTGTGTGCGCTACTCTCAAAGGGTACCCTTTTGTACCTCTGGACATCTCTTTCTAGGTCCCTCAAGTCGCGCCTGACATGTCTGGGCGGCGGCGTCTTGTCCATGAGGTTGGAGTTTAGGTGATCACTTCGATAGCAGCCCATCAGGTATTGGTTGGCAAGAAGCTGGTTGTGGTCTCTTAAAGGCATCATCCATTGCTTTGTGGATGATAAGGAGGGGTGCGAACGTGGTCGATGTTCTCACCTTCGCAGAAAGATTTAAACACCTCGCTGGTGAATTGTGGTCCATTGCCGGTTACAGCTACATTCGAATGATATCCGGCCACTTACTGTAAGCGTCTACCATTATCAAACACCAATTGTTGCCAATTGGTCCAGTAAAATCTGCGTGAACTCGATCTCATGGTGCTGAAGGAATCGGCCAAGATGACAGAGTAGTTTTCGTTGGCATTTTTGCAGCCCGAAGGCAGTCGTTGCACTATTTTACCAATGATGCGATGTCCTCATCAATGCTGGGCCAGTAAACGTAGCATCTCGCCAACGCTTTCATCCGTGTGATGCCCAGATGCGCCTCATGAAGCTGTTTTAATATATGTAAACGATCTCTGTGCTGAGGGAATAACTGTCCTGACCCTGAAGGTCAGACAGCCATTGACTAATGAGAGCGACTCCTTAATGTTGTAATAAGATCGTATTTCTGTCACGGTGACGTCTTTCAATGATGCCGGTCAACCTTTCTTCACGAAGGACTGACTGACTGTAGAATCTTATCGTGAGCAGTGGCATCCTGAATTTGAGAAAACTTAATGGATAGGCGTCGATTTATTTCGTTAACAAACACTTGATCGATGGTTGTCTCTGCGTTGACTGATGCAATCACGAAATCATCATCCTCTCGCTTTTGCTGCGATATGAGCCTGGAGAGCGCGTCCGCATGTCGAAACTCATCTCTTCTCGTGTACTTAATATCGAAGTTGTAGGCTAGAAGAATGAAAGTCCAACGTTGAATCCGATTAGCCACATGCGTCGGAATTCCCTTTGTAGAACCAAATATCGATAGAAGCGGGCGATGATCTGTGAAGATTGTGAATTTGCGGTCAAAAATGTACTTGTGAAAATTTGTCATTGCAAATATGATGGCTAAGGCTTCTAGTTCGATTTGAGAATATCGCGACTCTGCTGGTGTTAATCGTCTGGAAACGTGGAAGAATGCCTTCATAGATCCATCCGGTAGAGTGTGATAAGCAACCCCACCGACACCTGTTTGCGATGCATCAGCTGCGACGGGCTACGGGCTGTCGCGCCACGATGATGATGAGCTGCGACGATAATGGGAAGACTTGGGCCATAGTGGGTCAAAAGCAAATCCGACGAAAGAATTGTCTTGAATTTATCGAACGTCTCTTGACACGGCTTGGTCCAGTTGAATTTTGCGTCTTTTTTGAGTAGCTGATCTAACGGTGACCGCATTGAGCTCATAGACTGAATAAATAGAATGTGATTGCTCCCAAGTAAGAACGAAGCTGACTTACATTCTGTGGCGGAGGCATTGATTTGATAGCCTCAAACTTCTCCGAGTCTGGTCTCTGTCCACTTTCATTAATGATTATTCCCAGATAACGAATTTCTGACTTGAAGAGATTGCATTTTTCAAGACGCACTCGCATATTGAATGACTGCAATCGCTTGAAAATTTCCTTCAATGTGGCCGTGTGTTCTTCGAGGTTATGTGTCGCCACCAAAATGTCGTCGAAGTAGGTGATTACGTGCGGGATTAGCACTGTGTCTATTGTTTGCTGGTATATCCCCGCAGCTGATTTAACGCCTGGGCAAAGTCTGTTAAATGTGAACAAACCTTTACGTGTATTTTTTTCCTCCTTCCTCTACTCTCTCCTTCACTCTATAGGCATATGCACCATCCTGGTGCATTCGTCGGCGTCAGGCCTTGTACTGCCATGGATAGCGTATGGTATTTTTTCTTCAGAGAAAATTGAAAAAAAAAAGTTCCTAAAAAAAAATTAAAAAACTCTGAGATTTCGCGAAGTTCCATACCACATCTTAATTTCTTATTTATTTATGTGTACATATGTATTTAGATGGCGCCGTGTTCCTTTTGTTCGCGGTCTGCGGTACCTCCCAGACAACTATTCGTTGGTATGTAAGGGATGGTCAACAGCTTTCTCGACCCGGACGACGGATATATGATAATTTAAAGTTTCTCTTGACATTTTAGTTAAGGTTTGAATGCTGTATAGCGCAAGACACACCCTGAACCATTTCTCCTAAATGTTCGGTTTTGCATTGTTTCTTTGCTAGTTATTCAGTTCTGGTTACAAATAAACGTGGCTAATATGTGCTTTAAAACAGGTAATTAAGTCAGGGAATTAACACATTATGGCCCGTTTTCTCAATGTCTGGTCAAACTGCCAATTAGATATCCGGGACACTAAACTAAACTTAAGCGTATGCAACGCTCAAAATATGAAATGCAGTAGATAGCTTAGCTAATGCAGTCGAAAATCAACTGATTTTCTTGGCGGAATTCTGCCGCCTGTTCTATTCTATTCTATTGTACGTCTGTGCCGTCTATCAGCTTTAATTTGCGGCTGAGTTGGTTTTTAAATCCTTTTCAATCGAATAAATTTCGAGAACTCTGTTCTTTGTTACCAGTTTTAAACAAAAGAACATAAACTTCTATAAGAAACCGTCCGTGAGAATGATTGTTCTCACGAATAGCTGGTGAGAATAAACTTCGGTCGTGAGAATGGTTACGATAATGAGAATACTTCAACGCTATCTATTTACACGATAATGAGAATAATTCCTATGAGAATGCATGAGAACGGAAAGTTTTTCATGAAAATTAATTCTCATTGCTATTTAGATGATTCTCGAGAACGAAATCAGTCTCTTCAGTCTCAGTCTCTTCATGAGAATGTTTGTCTAGACCTTTATGCCTGTTGTTAGATTGCAAATGCTGAGATGTGCGTTCCATTTCTGCCTCCTTTTCTCCTGTACTCAGCTACCTGCTTTTACTTTATTGCCCTAAACCCTTGTGGGGCATAGCGCGTCAACTGTTCCATGTGGCCCAGTTGACGTTTCGTTGGCATAAATTGGTTTCAGAGAATGCCGTTGCCAGCATGCACCTCCTGCACATCCATGGCCGCGAACGTCGTCGTGGACAGGATTCGAACCCGAAACGCCGGTAGTCAAACATGAGACTGATGCCTCAACACACTGCGCTACCGGTCGCCCCAACCTGCTTTTGGATACCACGGTTGGATGGTTACGGTTGATGCTTCGTATGCGATCGCGCTCATCTGCTAGTCGTGCTGCTGAGGTGGCAAAATTAGGCCGTACTGTAGGGATTTGTCCAGTAGATATAAATTTAGCAGCGGCTTTCTTGATAATTTGCCTCAGTTTTAGTTCGGCTGTACGTATGTACGTCCGTTGGTGTTGGCAAGGCAAGAAAGGCTGCACTGGTGTTCTCTTTAAAGCCGTCCCAGTTAGCTTTGTTATGATTCATGAAAGTGAGGTGGTCAGCATGAAGTACGTCGGGTGTGATAATGTGATAATTGATTCCCATTGGACCATGGCCTGCACTTGCTATAGAGATGTCGGGTGAGCTGGAATAAGTTCCTGCAATGCGGGTGGGAACGTCATTTTTTTGGACAGAAGTCCGATGCATACAGTTGTTCTCTATTGCAACTCGTCTGGCATCATTATCAAGGTTATAGTGCCATAATTCGTGGTGGTCGTTAAAGTCGCCGAGCAGAAGGCTGAACTAGCCAGTTAGGGACGAGTTCACAGTTAGTTTCATCTCCTGTATAGCTCCGATTAGGATGCGATATCTATCCATAAATGTGGTGAGTTTAGTGATTTTGCGCTGCAGCCCATTGATGTTAGCTGAAGTATGGATAGGTTGTTAAAGATGGAAACGAGTGGTGCAGGTGTTAGAATGTGCCGCCTTTGGATTGTATGGGTGGAACTGTTGTCTACTGGAGTCACTGGGGACAGCTGAGAGGTCGTTTGTGTGCTAACCGGCAGTGTGTTAGGGGCGTTACAGAATTCCACTGTCTATGGTGACTCAGTTCGGAGCAGCTTTTTAAGTGACACCACTCGTTACAACAATTACATTTTATTGAGGTGGCATTTGGGTGCAGAGTCTTGTTGCAAAGACAGCAGATCCATGGACCTGGGTTGAGTTCAGCGCCGGCGCGGAGTAGGAGAATCGAGAGCAGTTGCGCCGAGATATGTTGCTCCCAGACTTCATAAAAAACGAACACACATAGAGTACGACACACACAAGTACTTTCCTTCTTTCTTGAAGGGATTTTGGCAGCTCTTGGCCGTTGCCAACGTTGACAACGGGTCGTTCCGGTACGTAGAATCGGTTGCCGCAGTAACGGTCTTATCTGTTGTTGTTGTTGTGGTAGCGATGCTTCAAATACTGCAGTTCTTCTTGCTCGACTTGTTGTTGTGGTAGCGATGCTTCGAATACTGCAGTGCTTCTTGCATCGACGGGGTTTGGCAGCTCTTGGCCGTTGAAAAACGGGTCGTTCCGGTGCGAAGAACCGGCTGCCGCAGGAACGGTCTTATCTGTTCTTATGGTTTGGTGATTGCGTTGGGTGGTGTGTTCTTTGTATGGTGCACATGCAGTTAAGAGATAGAGGCAGTTCATTCTTTGCCTTTACACTGTTGTTTATCTAGTAACGAAACGAAATTATGAATTATGTCCATTTTATTAACAGAGAAGGTAGTATGTACTTTCTGCTAGCCTAAAACTTAAGATTTGTAGCTTAGCATTGGTTTACTTGGATGCAATGCTTCCCTCAACTCAACTGGGTTATCCCCTAAGCTCCGGCAATATCATGAAAACTCTAAAATCTATGACCTTGTCTGATTCGCTCAAACATTTTTAGCAGCGTACCTTGAATGATATGGATTAAACTTGCTTTATAAATTGTTTGGTAAGAAATATCCATGGTGGTGGCATACTATACAATCATAGTTCATTTAATCTAATTAAATATAAATATTTCTTAGAGCAGATTCTACTAAAAGAGGTAAGTAATAAGAGCATTTATTTAAGTTTCGTTTTCCCAAATTCTCACATGATGTCGACTATTTACCCCTTAACATTTGCTTTGAAGAGGTGTATTCTCATTTACGAGTACATCACGGCGACCCGTGTAATACATACCGTGTATATGGGTGTGAATTTTTTGGCTGTTGTGAGGTTATTATGGTAATTTTGACACAATTCTTACCAAAGCAGAAATACATTGCAATATATGATAAATGCAGTCAACCTCGATTATAACGAAGACTCGCATATAGCGAAACGATAGTTCACATAATTTTGGGCAAAATGATCGGAAACAACAAGCCTTTGTGCATAAGTATGCTTAATTAGTTAACAGGGGATTACGCCAATTCCATATTTGGAATTTATTGTTCTGTAAGCGTACGGTTACACTACAAAACTAGAGAAAAGGAAAACAATAGCGAGACTGAAGAGCGAACAGAATGTTTCCGAAGAACCAGTGAAAACTGCTTCGTTAGTGTCGAAAAAACGGCCGAAATTCGCCGGTTGACTAAACAAACCTGTGAATTTCAATTTATTCCGAAATATTTTAAACAACTAGGCTAAAATAGAAATGTACGAGGGCGGTCCGATAAGTACTTAGCCTACAAAAGAAAAACGAAAATTTTGGAAAAGTGGCGATTTATTTCTCAACATAGTCTCCTTTTAGCGCGATACACTTGACCCAGCGATGCTCCAACTTCTTTAACCCGTCTGAAAAATACGTTTTCTCGAAGTCTGCAAAGTTGGCCTCCGTGGCGGCGATGACCTCCTCATTCGACTCAAATTTCTGCCCGGTGAGTGACTTTTTCAAGTTTGGAAACAAAAAGAAGTTGCACGGGGCCAAATCTGAAGAATACGGTGGATGGAGCAGCAGTTCGTAGCCCAATTCGACCAATTTAGCCGTGGCGACGGCCGAGGTGTGAGCCGGTGCGTTGTCATGGTGGAAGACCACTTTTTTCTTCGCCAAATGGGGCCGCTTTTTCTGCAATTCGGCGTCTAGTCGGCCCAATAATTCGGCATAGTAGAGCCCTGTGACCGTTTTGCCCTTCTCCAGGTAGTTGATGTAGATCACACCTTGTGAATCCCAGAAAACGGTGACCATCACCTTTTCGGCCGATAGGACAGTCTTCGCTTTCTTCGGAGCACGTTCGCTGGATGAAGTCCACTGTTTCGACTGTTCCTTTGTCTCTGGTCACGAAAGTCGCAGAAACTCCTTCGGATTGCGCTTAAACAGCATCAAACACGGCTCTGAAGTGGTCTCACGGTTGCGTTTGTTGTCCGGAGTGAGCAAACGCGGCACCCATCGCACCGACAGCTTTCTCATGCCCAAAATTTATTTCATGCAGGATATGACCCACGAGGTCTTTTGACATGCCTGATGTCTCAGCTATCTCGCGTACCTCCAATCGGCGGTCTGCCAATACGAGATCGTGGATTTTTGTCACGTTATCCTCCGTGGTAGCCGTTGTCGGGGCACCTGGTCGTGGCTCATCAAAAACCGACGTGCGACCACGTTGAAACTCGTTAAACCAATTTTTGACGGTCGCCATCGAAGGAGAAAAGTCACCGTATACAACATCCAAGCGGTCTTTGATTTCGCTGCGCGATTTCTCTTCCAAAAACAAAAATCGAATCACCGACCGATATTGCTCTTCTTCCATTTTTCTACCGCGAACACGCCCGCTTCCACACGCGGTCAAAACAAAACTACGAGTCCGATTCGGTTGAAATTTTGACAGTAGCCGTTTACAAGAATGTACTACACGATAGTAAATTTCTCTTGCGATAGTGGCGCCATGGGGTGGCGAGGCTAAGTACTTATCGGACCGCCCTCGTATATTGGTAGAGCACTAAATAGGAAGGTACACTCGACGCCATTTTGTTGACGACGAATGGAGAGTGACAGGCATGTACACATGACAGTTCCCAGCTGTCAACATTAGTCTGTCTGCTGTAGTCAGTGCGGGCTGTAATCTCCATTCGATGTCAACAAAATGGCCGCGAGCGTACTCTCCTTTTTAGAGCCTTAATATTGGTGCGCTAAATGTTGAACAGTAATTTTTATTACTTTCCGGATTTCCTGAATATGGCCTTCCCCACAGAGAGAGAAGAGAAACTGATCAGGCCTGCTCTTAAAGAATTCCAGATCGTGTATGTCGAAATCTGGCCTTCAGGCGGCCAGATGCAGAATAAAATAAAACTCAATTGACTAGACGTAGTCATAAATGTGTGCACGTGCGTAATTTCAGATACAAGATAGGCACGCAATTTCAGATACAAGATACATACTTGTATCTGAATATTCAATAATGAATGAATGAATCTGACGCTCATCCACTTGATTGGCTTTTGAAAATCAACTTTTCAGAGCGAATAGTCCGAATGACGTGATGATTGGTACATACATTGAAATAAACTCCACCAAAAATTCAATCCGGTCAGTTTTTCCGGATCGATTTTCAATTGTGCATACGGTCGCCTTGAGGCCATCTGAACCGGCCAAATTTCGACATACACGATCCGGAATTCCTCAAGGCCAGGCCTGATCAGTTTTTCCGAAATGGAATTCCGGATCGTCCATGGCGGCTTTAAAACTGTTAAATGGATAACTTAATGAATATGACATTCCCGATAAAGTACATATTAGCCGCGTTCGTTTCGCTGTGATTTCGGTCTCATAACACGAACACGGGCGAACAGAACTACACGGATCTGCGCCGAGCGAACTTAAATAGCCACCATGCAGATACTTCGCCGTCGTGGTGGCGAATTGCGGACTCAGTATACATTTATACGAGTATAGAGGCGAAATAAGTCGACTTCAATCAATCTGTCGTTTTGTATGAAAATGGTCTGAGATCCAGTGACTCGAAAGTGGCTATTGTCCAATTAAGTTTGCCGAGTCCTTATTGCTTTTATAGGTGTACTTTGGTTATAGTATATTCGTACATATACTATTTACCTTAATTCCGTGTGGCGCATAGCACATCCTACTTTGGTTGCATACGATCAAATGTCTGCCAACAAGATGGAGTTCCAGTTACCGAGCTTGAAATTGACAGCATATTTCTCAGGTAATAATAAGTTTTGATCTGATTTTGCCTTTATATTTTTGCTGCCAAAAACTCTGTTAAAAATCAATGCAGATTGATTTTTGCTAGTGAAATATTTATAAGACATCTTTTACTCATAAATGATTAAACAAAATGATCTCTTCGCAGTTGTACTCGTGATCTTGTGTAGTAGGCTTTAGAATTATCAACTGCCTCCACCAAGGTTTTTTTTTCAGGGTATGAAAGTTGGTTAGTCAGTCATCAGCTCCAGTAGTTGATTTGAATCTTGACTACCCGACAGCCAGTCGGAATGAAGCGTTAATAAGGTACTCTCTTCTTCAACCACTGCTATGTTAATCGAAGTGAGCTTAAAGGCTCTTGTTTGACTATTGTATTACAATGAAAGAAAGGGACGAACTGATAGGGGTTACAAGTTTCATATTAAATATAAATATGTACATAGTAAACTTCTAAAAATTATTCTACTGGAATGGATATATGAGTCATTTTTTCCAAAGTGGAATAAGTCCACTTTTGGGGAAAAAAAATGTGGTAATGCGATTTTTAGTAAGACATAGATGTCCTCTGTTTATAATCATAAACACAAATCGATTGCGTTATTTCATTTTTCTAAACTAATCAAAATAAATGACTAGAAAACGTTAAATCCAAAAAAGTTCTTTTTTGAAAATGGTATATAAGTAGACAACAATGGATTCAACGAGGAACCAGAGCCAGAAGAGAAAAATATGACGAGCTACGGCGAATATCGAATAGAATAATTAGACGTAAGAAACGTAAATACTTTGACGAGCAGTTGCTGAACATAAACGAAAACTTAGCTAATAGGAACACCAGACAAGCGTACAAACTAGTAAATACAATTAAGAACGGCTACCAACCCAGGACTAGCCTTTGTAAGGACAAGGATGGAAACATCATCAGCGACACCGATGGTATTAACAAACGATGGGCCTCTTATTTTGAAGAGCTTCTAAACCGACCATCTAACATCCCCACACAGGAAGCTCTCGATGATATTGTTGATCTAGGCCCACCCATTCAACCCCCGACAGTAGAGGAAGTTGATCTCGCGTTGCGGTCACTAAAACGAAATAAAGCGCCGGGCGCTGACGAGATCCCAGCTGAACTGCTAAGATTCGGTGGAACGAGTCTAGTTGATGCCATACATCAATTACTCCTGCGAGTATGGGAGAACGAGGAGATCCCAGACGATTGGCGCAGAAGCATCATCTGTCCAATTCATAAAAAGGGAGATAAATTGCGGTGTGAGAATTACAGGGGCATCTCACTAGTTTGTACGTCCTATAAAATTTTGACGAAAATTCTGGAAAATAGAATAAAACCGTACGCAGAACGAGTCATTGGCGAATATCAAAGCGGTTTCAGACCTGGTCGCTCCACAACCGATCAGCTCTTCTCAGTCAAACTGATACTCCAGAGGTGCTGGGAATATAACGTAAACGTGTACCAAATCTTTGTCGACTTCAAGCAGGCATACGACAGTATCGATCGTGGAGTACTGTACAACATCATGCTGCAATTTGGTATACCAGCAAAATTAGTGCGACTGACAAAGATGACGATGACCAACTCCGTCTCACAAGTCAGGATCCAGAATAGACTTACTGATCTATTTGAAACACGCACTGGTTTGAAACAGGGCGATGGACTGGCACCGACGCTCTTCAACCTAGCACTGGAATACGTTATTCGGGCCATGAATATGGACAACAGCAAGACGCTACTCATCAAGTCGACACAATTAGCAGCGTACGCCGACGACATCAACATCATGTCCCGAAGATTGGCTGACGCAGGAGAACTTCTGCATACGCTCGATACCGCTGCAAAGGAAGTTGGATTACGTATTAACGAGGGTAAAACTAAAATAATGATGCAATCGGTGACAAGGACACCTGCACAACCGAGCATCAACGTGGGGGACCTCAACATCGAGTTCGTGAACAACTTCATCTACCTGGGTTGCAACCTGTCAAGGGACGCCAACGAAACTGACGAAATCAAGCGACGGATACAGTTAGCTAATAAGACTTTTTTCTCGGTTCTCCCCATAATGAAATCGAAACATGTGCACAGAAACACGAAGCTCCGCGTGTACAAAACCATTATACGACCAGTGCTATGCTATGGCTGCGAAGCATGGACCCTAACTCAAGCCTCCGAATACATGCTAGACACTTTCGAACGTAAGGTTCTACGGCGAATTTTCGCGGCTGTTTGCGATCGAGATGGATGGCGCATCCGGTACAACCATGAGTTGTATGAAATGTACGATGAGCTGCAAGTCTCGAAAATCATCAAACTACAACGACTTCAATGGGCAGGGCATGTACAAAGAATGGACGATGCTCGCATGCCTAAGAGAGTAATGAATGCAGAACGAGTCGACGGAGCGAGACTGCGAGGACGACCGAGACCTCGTTGGGAGAGCTCAGTAGGTGTGGACTGGAAGTAGTTGGGTGTACAACCTTGCTTCCGCCGTTTGTTCCTGGAATTAAAACCTTAATTGTCAAAAAGTACTTACAGATGTATTATCCAAAGTACTGTCCATCGCTAGCGACAACTTTCGCCCATCTCTCCGGCAATTTTCGGATTCTATCTCGGAAAAAGGAGGCGTCTTTCGACGCGATCCATGATTGGATCCATTTTTCGACTTCTCGTCGAACGAAAATTCTAATCAGCCAGGCCGTGCGCCATGGAACGAAACAGATGGTAGTCGGAAGGAGCGATGTCTGGGGAGTACGGCGGGTGGGGCAAGATTTCCCATTTTAGGGTTTCCAAGTATGTCTTGACCACTTTGCGACGTGTGGCCGAGTATTGTCATGCTAGAGGATGACTTTGTCGATTGATTTGATTTGTCTCTCTTGGTACTGTGGTCGTTTTTCCTTTAATGCTCGACTTAAACGCATCAATTGCGTTCGGTACCGATCTCCTGTGATAGTTTCATTCGGTCTCAGTAGCTCGTAGTATTTCACACCGAGCTGGTCCCACCAAATGCAAAGCATAACCTTGGCGCCGTGAATTTTCGAATTTGCTGTCCACGTTGAGGCATGTCCGGGCATTCTCCATGCCTTTCTGCGCTTAGGATTATCGTAACGGACCCATTTTTCGTCGCCGGTTACGATGCGATGTAGAAATCCCTTCCGATTCTGCATTTGAAGCAGTTGTTCGCATGCAAATAATCGTCGTTCAATATCGCTCGGCTTAAACTCGTACGGAACCCAATTTCCTTGTTTCTGAATCTTGCCCATGACCTTGAGGCATTTCGAAATGGCTTGCTGAGTCACTCCAGTGATTCAGCTCATTATACCCTAGACTTTTATTCTTCTTGCGTTTGGCACGAATCTTCATGGAGCAGTGCTTCCAATTCGTCGTCTTTGAATTTTTTTCCTCTCCCACCACCATGCTTGTCCTCAACATTGAAATCGCCACTTTTAAAACGTTGAAACCACTCACGACATGTTCTGTCACTCAGAGCAACCTCACCGTAAGTATCTGAGAGCATTCGATGCGCCTCAGCTGCAGTTTTCTTCAAATGGAAGCAGAAGATCAAAACTTTCCGCAAATGACGAGAACTTGGCTCGAAAACAGACATTTTGAATCGCGAATCTTATTTAAAATGCGAACAACTTTTACTAATGCGGGGATGTCGATACGTTCACAGACGTCCAAACTCGTTTTGTGACACTTTTGAACTACGTATTATGACCAGGCCTCACCGATGCAGCCGTCTGTCGAAAAACGGCGGAAGCAAAGTTGTACACCTAATAGTTGACAACACATTGGGCCAAGAGACGCATGAGACCACTTACCCAGAAATTCACACTTTTACGCCACAGATCGGCGCCATGACTAGGACAACCCCTTGGTCGGCCTTCATTGTGAATGGCGTCCCATTTCATGAAATGTCCAGCAATACAGTTATCACTCTTTCGCAATCTGTGACATATTCACTGCCACTTTCGCCTGCGTATCAGTTCGTCGAGTGGCATCTGACCCGTACGCCAACTCAGCTCTTCATTTGATATTGTTTCGGACCAGAAAATTCTTAAAATTCGACGAAGACACGAGTTAACGAAAAGTTGCAGCTTTTTGGTAACCTTGACGGAGACTTTCCATGTGCCCATACAACAGCACAGACAGTACCAGGGAGCGAAACAATCTCAGCTTGGTCTTAATACTGAGATAACTGCATTGCCAGAGTTTAGACAGCATGCCGAACGCGCCTGGTTGATACGATGTGCGATGTCCTGCTCCGTACCACCATTTTCGACAACAATGCTACCTAGGTAGACGAATTGGTTCACCTTTTCCACAAGCTGTCCATTCATACGGATGGCAATTGGATGAGTTGGATTTCTTCTTTTTCGCAACGGTGACCTCACATACTTGGTCTTGTTGGTGTTAATCTTTAGCCCAACCGTGCTCACCTCCCTCTCGAGATCTGACGCCATTGCGTTTAGGTCCATGATGGGAGAGTAGGCATGTGTCGTTAGCCTAGTCAAGATGTTGCAGATAAGATGTTAAGGTTCATCGAATTCCTCTGTGTGGTCCGGATAGGGCTGCATGCAACACATCGCCAATCACTATGAGGAATAGGACCGGTGAGAGGATGAACCCCTGCCGAGCTTCTCTTCGGATCTGAAAGAGCCCCGACACCTTACCTTTCTGCAAAAGGCGACATTTTGCGCCATCGTAGGTTGCCTTAATAATAGCCACATCCTTCTCAGGGATGCCTCTTCTGCACAAAGTCGATTCACACTGTCGAAAGTCTTCTCGAAATCAATGAGAAGCAAGTGAAGCGAAGAATCGAATTCAACGCATTGCTCGATGATGATTCGCAAGGTGTTAATGTGATTGACATAGGAGACTCCGAATCGAAAGCCTACTCTTCATCAATTTCTAAGTGCTCCTTTAGTGTTTCCAAGACAATTTTAGCTATTATTTTTGCAACGGCAGGAAGCACGCAAATATCTCTTATTGCAATCTGTAAGGCTGCCCTTTTTTTGGAAGTTTGACTATCAAGCCTTCTTTTCACTCAGTGAAATGGCTATATGGTCAATCTGGTTCTATGTTCTGCCATCCGGAGAAATCCAGGTTGTTAAATGGCATCGTTTGTGCTTGAACAAAGTACCGCCGATGACGAGCTGACGAGAGTTGTAAAACTCCACGAACATCTCGCCATTTTGGTTCCTGTTGTCCAGACTAGACCATGATTGCCCATTAGGTGTTCCAAACCAAGGTTGTCAGACCCGACTTTGGCATTGAGATCCCCCATAATAATTGTTATGTCACCTTTGGGAGCCTTGTTGTTGTTGTTATAGCAACGCCTGTTGGCGTTGAGGGGGTTTAGCAGCCCTTGGCCGTTGCTGATGAACGGGTCGCTCCGGTGCGTAGAACCGGCTGCCATGGGAGCGTTGGGAGCCTTGTCGAAGGTGTCGCTGAGTCGGTGGTTCAGTCGGGGCGTAGCACTGAATTATTGTGAGGTTTCTTACCCTGGATTTAAATCTGGCTGTAATGATACGGCCGGAGATGGGCTTCCAGTCAATTAGAGATATGCGTGCCTTCCTAGTCAACAGAATTCTGACGCCTGCCATTCGAGGTGACGTATCGTCTTCATTTCCAGAGTAGAGCAGTACTGTTTGGGAGTTTAGTGATAAAGTCGTTCCCGATCCAGGCCATCTTGTTTCGCTCAGTCCTAGTATATTGATGTTATATGCGATCATTTCCCGTTCGACTTCAGTGAGCCTCACACTAGTGCACTCGCTCCACATCGTTCGAACGTTCCAAAACTG
This sequence comes from Chloromyia formosa, assembly GCA_964017055.1. Taxonomy (NCBI): domain Eukaryota; kingdom Metazoa; phylum Arthropoda; class Insecta; order Diptera; family Stratiomyidae; genus Chloromyia; species Chloromyia formosa. Next base: position 15,836,196 of record OZ024817.1, read on the forward strand.
GATAGTGGTCCGTTGTTTGAAGCCAAAAGTCGTTGCCGGTGAATCAGTCCGTGGTATCCGAGGCTCGTTTAATGTTTCGAGTGTAAATTTATTTCAGGTACGCAGGTTACAAGCCCACATACCCAATCTTAGGGGAAGGGTTGCTTCCTTAGGTGTCCTAAGAGTCGCCGGGAGCTATTTTTATATATAGCGCAGAGGTAGCTCTCCAATGGTGTTTTTAATTGCGCGTTCTTTTGATGATCTTTCAGCTGGGTGTGACGTGTTGGTGCTCTCACAACTATATTGCAACACCACCGTTCGCCTAGATTTTTTTGTACACCGTAAATAATACGTAAATCGTATGTGTTTGTATACAGAATATTCGCATTCTAAAATCCATGTCATTTATTTGTACTACTAGTAAATGAAAATAGATATTCGAGATAATTTGGCCAAAATTGAGGCCCTATCAAGATATGAAAACTTACAGAAGGTGTGAGTCAGCACTGATTCCCTTCTTGGTTTGTTCTGAGTCCAATCCAATATTACAGAATCGAGCTGTATAATTTGCTCTTCTGCATTGATACCCCGTAATATTTCTGAATCCCTCTGTATCTGCAGCCAATTGAACAATTGACTGATTCATTTGTATTAAGTCCAACAGCTTATTTCTGTCTTAACGGCTTCTTCCAGTATTTAACAATTAATTTCATAATAAATTCTTAATTTAGATATCTAAAATGATTCAAAAGAATGGTAAGGACATGGTTTGGATCTTTTTTTTGTATTAAATATCACTTTTCTCTCCAAGTTTTCTTTAGGTCTCTTTTCAGAGGCGTGCAGACACCACCGACATGATGTCAGCATATTCCACATTTGCATCCTGAATTAATTTTATTCTTACCGTCACTTTCTCTAGGAGTAATAGTGGTGGTGGATCGCGGGAGCGTGATCGTAGCAAGAGCAACGACCGACGATCACAACGTTCCGGACGAAGTGGAAGCGATCGTGATGATCGCAAGCGTTTCAATCCCTTCAAAGAAGCTGGCGGTGGACCGCCAGCTAATGTTCCTCGTCTAAACGACGGCAATCCATTCGGTGGCGGTGAAATGGATGATCGTCGTGGTGGTGGTGGCAATAGCGGTGGCGGCGGCGCTGGTAATCCGTTCGTTGCCCAAGGCGGTCCAAATGAAAATAAAATGCAAGTTGCCGGCGGCGGTGGTGGTCGAATGAATCCTTTCAAACAGAACGAATCGGGTGGCGAAGCATTCTTTAAGCCGACTCAGGTTATTGACTATCAGAATCGGTCGCTTAACGATAACAGGAATCAAGGACGTGGCGGCGGCCGTGGTAATTTCCAAGCACCAAAAGTTGTCGATTACGATCACGGTGGCAATCGTTCCGATAATAATAAGCGAGAAAATTTCATGCCCATGAAAACTATTGATTACGGCCATACATCAGGAGCTCCAAATAGGGGCAATGCGAGAGGCAATAATCGTAACATGAGACCTAACGAGAATGTTAAGCAGAATCCGTTTGCGAATAAGGTGGAAGAGCCGCCAATTGAAAAGCCAAAGACCAATGAGAAAAATCAAGAACCGCAAAAACAACCCGAGACTAAACCGGAGGTGAAGGAAGAAGAGAAACCAGAAACTGAGGAAGAGACAGCGGAAGGTGATGTAGTGGATGCAGAGGACGAGAATGTCGAGGAGAGTGCGGAAAATGTCGATGACGAGGAACTGGATGGTGGTGGTGGTGAGGAGGAAGAGTGTGAGGAAGAGGCAGTTGAGGAGGAAGCAGCGGAGTGTATCGAAAATGAAGACGATGATGGGGAAGAGGAGCCTGAGGCTGAAGAGGAATGTGTGGAAGACGATGATGGCAACAACATGAACCGCGGTAGAAATGCAGGCGGTAATCGTTTCCAAGGCGGTCGAGGTAACAACAATAATAACAATAATAGGAATCGTGGGGGTAATTTCGGCCGTAATAACCGCGGGGGCGGCAACCAATTCAATCGAGGCGGTCCTGGAGGTAATCAAGGATTCGGTTTCAATGATCAAGACTTCGGGGGCGGTAATCAAGGATTCGGAAGGAACCAAGGCTTCCGGGGAAATCAAGGTTTTGGTGGTAATCAAGGCTTTGGTGGTAATCAAGGATTTGGCGGTAATCAAGGTTTTGGAGGCAACCAAGGATTCGGATTTGGTGGTGGCGGCGACTTTGGAGGTAATCCGGGTTTCAACGATTTTGGGGGCAATCAAGGCTTTGGTGGTAATCAGGGCTTTGGCGGATTTGGAGGAAACTTTGGCGGGGGTAATCGTAATTTTGGGGGTAATGATGGCGGCGGTAAAGGTAATTTTCAGGGAGGCGGCGGCGGTGACGGTGGCAACAACCGTAATAATAACAATAATCGCAGACGAAATCGCAACAACAAAGTAAATCGCCGTATTTGAATAGTAGATGGCACGTTGTTCTCAAACGTTTGCTTTTAGAGTGATGATGATGAGGATCTAGTTGAGGATGACATGTATACTTCGGAAAATGAACAGCAACAACAATATTATGATGATGAAGAACAAGATTATAATGATGATGACTATAAATCGGACGATAGCGATGATATAGCACCGTGGAATCGCGATGACGATTATCAACGAAACAAATCAAAGCAACGAGCTAACACTCGCTACGCTGACAACTCAAATCAATTCGAGAAAAATTACCAGCAAAATACGTTGCATAACCGCCAAATATTCAATGACGACGATTCTTTACATTTGAATCGTCAGTCCGATGACGAGAACTTTATTGCGATTTCCGATGACGAGTAAGTTTCACTTTTCTCCCATACATATATTAAAAAGAAACAAAAACCTTTAACGAAAGCTCCCTAGGACGTTTGTTGTTGCTCTCGTCCTTGATTTTACGTCGAAACGAACTAAATAGATTTGATTTTTTGTTGGTTTTTGCAAACCTATACTATTTACATTTTGATAAATGAATACACAACTACCCAAGAGAAAGATAACCGAATTGCATAGTGAGAGCAAGACAATGTCCTGGAATCTGTATTTGTAGATTAATGACTTAGAGTTAGGTTACGATTAGTTTCATATACGATCATTGAATTGATTTGGTTTTTAAATCACAATTTTCTTTTTCTCATAAACGAATAAGTTTCTTTTGTTATTCGTGTAACTGATAAAAATTCACTGTATGTGTGTCATTCAGATTTAGATGTTCAACACACTCAACTTCAAAGAATACAATGTATAACTGATAAATTGATAAAACTGCAGAAAAGTACTAGAAATGTTCTAGTAAAAAAAAGATTTTCTTTTCTTCTTTGTAAAAGTATAAACTAGAATTAATGTTGGTTATAAATAAATTTAAATAAATATACAAAGGAAAAATACAAAACAATTTTCATTCGATTTTTTCCTTATAATATGATTCTTAATAACGTTTATATTTTGAATTGTTATACACACAATACCATCTAGCAATGACGTTTCTGCTGCTGAACCGATCTCAAGTCCGCTTGCAGACAGTGCACATGAATTCGACAATTGGAATTTTATGAATCCGATGCCGCCCAACATCACTCCAAACAACGAGCCAACAGCAGCAGCAGCTGAAGAGCCTTTTTGTAGCGATCAAATGTCCGCGCCATCACCTCCTCCTTTTGTTCACATCGGTCATAGAGCGAGCTCATCAATAGTAGTGCACGAGTCCCGTCACAAAACGGACAATTCAAAATCAAGTCGTTGGTCTTCACCGTCCGATCGGTTAAATATTGCCGGACATGTTGTGCACAATATTGCCGTTGCTGCTGCTCCCCCTCTTCCAGTTTTCCCTGTTAGCACTTCCGCTCCATCCGCTTCGTCAACGTTGGCGGCTGAAAAATCGGTTGCACTGAATTTACCCGCACCGGATAATAGAAATGTCATGTCAATTGATGATATCCTTTCGAAACCGGGCCGTGATACACGTCCTAAAAAGATTGTTGTGATATTGCGCGGTGCGCCAGGTAGTGGTAAGACTTATGTGGCCAAGTTAATTAAGGAGAAAGAAGTCGCTATGGGTGGATCAGCACCGCGCATTTTAAGCATTGATGATTACTTTATGACTGAGGTGGATAAGGAGGAACGGTGTCCGAAAACTGGCAGAAAGGTGAGATAAATTTTTGTTTTAGTGTTTAGTTCTCGTGAAGTGAATTTATTGGTTGTGAAGGAATGGACGTTCTTTTTAAATTTAACTTTGTCTTGTAGAGTGTATGTTTTCGGAAGATAATTCTTTGACATCCTTTGGCTTGTGACAGATTTAACCGAAAAAACCTTCGTTTTTATATACTCTAAATGTAATACTCATGTTTGGTGAAATTAGATTGCCTTTGGGTGTTGATTCTGAAGCAATGGCCTATGGACAATACGACTTTAGGTCTATTGCACTAAATTTCTGGATAAGAACTGTTGTTGGTTCACATCTGAAGCCACACTCAGATCTGTATGTGTATAATACTTTGAAAACAAGTGATCCGATCAAATTAAGTGATTTGGCCGCAACTGTGACCTTACATGGAACTCTGTCTCGTATCGGACGACAAGTGTAAATGAACGCAATTAATTCTTCTACAAAAGTGATAGCTAATAGCCTCAATATGCGATGTAATCCGTCGTCGGATCGCTCTGACGATATTGTTATCGTCGCCAATTTGTATGGAGATCCTACGAGATCCGGGGCGAATCGAATACACCTAGTAAGTCGATTGCGCTATGCTGCAGAGCAGTATTAGATCTGTATATCCAATTTGTTCATCTCGATAAATCGACTGAGATGGCCGAGTTTTATCGAGGCTACGTTCTCGGTCGAAACAAACTGTTCGAAGGCGAGCAAGAGCTTCATATTCACAGTGGATGGTTTCTGGGGTTTTGTCATCGGCCTCATAAAAACGACAGCTTGCATCCAAAACGATGCGCATTGTTTTGAGGGCACCTGGTAGATGGGGGTGACCTGTGAGAAGTCCACAGATAATTCTGCTCAGACTAAGCAGATCAAGGAACCGGCTACGGTGAACAATTTTGATTGTCTCGTTCCGCGAAGAGCTTCTCTCCCTCGCTCCCAGTCCCTAATCCGCTGCCTGACAAGCCAGATATGTATACCGCTGAAAGGGTTTGGGCCAATGTAGGGGGGCCCCAGATGATCGTCTGGCAAGCTCGTCTGTTGTTCATTACCTAGAATCTTAGAGTGCCCATGGACCCAGCATTAGATTGTGAGGTTATTGGAGGCCCCAACGATGTTAAGGATATCTTGACAAGACCTCACTAGTCTTGAGTGGACCGATGTACGGGGCATGTCCAGAAAGTAAGAGTACTGTTCAGCTCTCGCGCCGTGGGCATTTTTTCTCAACTCTCACTCGTTAGTACGAAAACTCGCCTCGTAGTGTCCGTTTCTGTGAAATATGTCAATAAGAAAATCCGCCAAGTGCGAGGTGCGCGCTGTCATAAGCTTCCTTTTCGCGGAATGAAAAATGCCGACTGACATTTTTGCACGGATCAACACTGTTTATGGCGGAGGTGTTATGAACCAAATGAACGTGTTTAAGCTGTGTCGTGAGTTCAATGAAGGAAGAACGAATATTCATGACGACCAAAGGAGTGGAAGACCTTCAATTGTAATCGATGAGTTGGTGCAAAAAATCGAGGAAATTGTTCGTGAAGACCGCCGATTGACAGTGGAAGAAATGTTTCCAGAAATCTCAAAACCTCGAGACAATTGCGGAAATGCTGGGATTTCACAAGATGGGTCACAAAACAACTGATAGAGCAGCAAAATCGGGTCGTTGGCGCTCGCGAGTTCCTTGATCGACTTGAATTGGAAGGTGAGGATTTTCTGAGCTCCATTGTGACTGGTGATGAAATTTGGGTGGCTCATTACACCCCTGAGAAAAAGACAGGCCTCACAGTGCCGGCACACTGGTTCCCTATATCTGCCAAAAAATTCAAAACCTCAATTTCGGGCAACAAAAATTATGACATCCGTGTTTTGGGACCGAAAATGGATCATTTTGATCGAATTTTTGCCTCAGGGGAGACGATTAATGCAGCACGATACTGTGAGACCCTAAAACACCTCAAAAGAGCAATTCAATTAAAAACAAACGGAGGGGAATGTTAACGAAGGAGTGTGTTTGTTGCATGGCGACGCTCGCCCGCACATGGCCAACTGCACTAAGGCGCCTTTGAATTCGTTTGGTTAGGACATTTTGAACCATCCTGCATACTCCCTGACTTAGCACCTTCAGATTTTCATCTTTTCGCCTTTCTGAAGGCTCACATCGGTGAAAAAAAAATTTCAATCAATGAGGAGGTGAAACAAGAGGTCTTGAAGTGGACGAACGAGATGGCGGGAGAATTCTATGAGGAGTGAATCAAAAAACGTGTTCCACGGTTGAGAACCTGCATAGAGCAGGAAGGCGACAACGTGAAAAAATAAGTAACATTATGTGTCTTCAATACCATGTAATTTTTTTTAAATAAATGTTTTTTTTTTGTTTATTAAATTGAAGAATTTAGCACGCTTACATTTTGGTTATGCCTGTACTAGTCAGCGCCATGATGGGCGCCTGTACCTATGTTTTGTGTTAACGTAGCTTGTGGCCTGGCACCGTTGCGCACAGACCTCGATGGGGTGCACTTCGGCTTGGAAGACTGGGGAGATTTCCCATGGAAATGAAAAATTCTGTGGCCTGGTGTCGACGATTACTACTTTTCCTTAACCCCTAGCGGGGCATAGCGCGTCAACTACTCCTGCGCGCCATCGTACTCTGTTCTGGCCAATGGGGCGCAACTCCCCAAAAGACTTACCCAGTGCCTGACACTCCTTTGCCACAGATCGACGCTATGTGATTCGAGGACCCCCTCTTGGTCGGCCTTGGTTAGAGATGGGGTTCCATTTCATGGCATGCAAAGCAATGCAGTTATCACTCTTCCGCAATGTGTGACCATCCGTGAACCATTTTATTGTGTTGGGATGAAGAGAGTTGAAAGACTCCGCCCACTGCTCTCTTCCTCACAAAAGTTGACCGGAAGGAATGTTGGAAGTACAACGTCCTCAGATGACATGCTGAGTGTATTGTGACTTAGCCGCCAGCTATGTATGTAGTTTGTTTCGGATTCAGTCTGATTTGTACAGAGTGATCTTTTGGGCCTTTGGCGTAGCTGCAGCTTTCCGCTCAATCTTTCACCGTTTATTTGCTCACTTTAGCGCATTTCTAGCAGCCCGACTGTAAACAGATATGACATTTGATTTTTCCGTTTACATGCATTTCAATTGCTGAATAACCGAAGCGCTCCAAAATGTGAACGCAGGCACTATGTATTGCAGAATAAACATGGATGTGTGTGTGTCTGCGTCACTTGCCTTGAGGAGTGCCTGCGCCAGCGGTCATACCTCCCTCTTGCGGGATGGCATTTAACTGACCAAATTCAGAAGGAGACTCTAGCAGATCGCTTTACGCATCAACATCAGCTCCGTTGAGTTAGAACACCCATCCACCAAGGCTTCACTATTTGCGACTCATTTCTCGGTAGTTGGTGTGATTTTCCATCCGACACCCTTGCGGTTTTATCTACCTGATCGAGGGATCGCATTCTCGGGCTCAGTTTGGCCCACTGTCACCAGCAGAGAGACAGTACGTTCGTTTCTTGGTTAAATAAGCGTTTGATTGTTGGGCTGGTAAGCTTTGTGCTTCCGTTCCTTGTACAATACTTGTAAGCTCCCTGTCCAGAGTTGCCAGACCACTACGAGCGTTTGTCCCACGCAAGCTGTCTAAATATCCCACATTTACGTGAAAAATCCCTCACCTCGGAGATAGCCGTTATTTGGCAATAAAACATACATACAGAACAACCTTAAAAACATAACGGAAATAGATTTACTGTGCGCTAGAACCTCATTTTTGCAGATTGAGTTCAGAAGTAGGGTCGGTCTAACATATGGCGCATAAGGGGGGCCTCATGGGGTGCTCATGAGGCTTCACATCGCCTATAATGACTTCTGTAGAAACTACGATGATGAAGGATAGGTTCCTGATGAGGTGCTGGTGGCAACAGAATGATCCCTATTGCAGTCCATGTGTGCTGTGGTAAGCACAGTCTTCATAGAAGGTTCACACTTGCTTCCAAAGTCATCGATCTGACATGTTCATCATCCTGGCGCGACAGCCCGACGTCGGGCTTTGGCCACCTGGATCGTTGTCCTCCAATTATCTCGGTCACGTGACCGCGTCCTCCAATCTTGGAAGCCCAGTAGTTGGGCGGCGTCCGCATTTACTAAGCTTTCCCAACGAGCCCTCGGCCATCCTCGCCAGTACAGTCTCGCTCCGTCGACTCGTTCATTACTCTCTTTGGCATGCGATCATCGTCCATTCGTCGTACATACCCTGCCCATTTAAGTCGTTGTAGTTTGACGATTTTCGAAACTTCCAGCTCGTCGTACAGTTCATACAACTCATGGTTGTATCGGATGCGCCATCCATCTCGATCGCAAACAGCCCCGAAAATTCGCCGTAGAACCTTGCGTTCGAATGTGTCTAGCATTTTCCATAGGCTTGAGTTAGGCTGCGCGCACGTTGGCACGCGTTCGCGTTCACGTGTTTATTGTCAAGGGGTTTGAGTCTATGGTTTGCAACCAAAGATGCGAATCTGTCCATTTGAGAAATGGTCAGCTGTTGTCGTGTTACCGAATTGGGTTCATTATTGTGTGTTAACGCCAATAATTTAGTATGAAATGTGTGCTTATGTACATCCTACTACTCTCCAGTCGTTTGTTTTGCCACTCAATTCTTAACTAATTATCCGTTTTAAAGCACAATAATGAACCCCCCTATTAATATGTAGGCGTATACATACTACCCTGGGTGCATCGTCAGTAGGGTCTGTAGTGGAACCCCCCAAGGTGGTATATTGTCTCCTCTTCTGTGGAATCTTGGAATCAAAAGCCTGCTTCTGGACCTGGAGAAGATTGGGTGCAAAGTTATTGCATATGCGGATGACGTTGTCATAGCTGTTACAGGTACGTTACCGACGTCCTCAGCGGGTTGCTGCAGAATACCCTATCCATTCTAACGAAGTGGGCAAATCTCTGCGGCGTTGGAGTCGACCCGGTTAAAACGGCGCTTCTGCTCTTCACTGGAAGACACAAGATCCCTCCTATTGAACCTCCCACACACTGGAGGGCATTAAACTGGTCTTCACCGACAAAGCCAAATTATTCGGTTTCATTTTAAACAGGTAGCTTAGTTGGAATCTCAACATTGAAGAACGGTTAAATAAAGCTACTGTTGCGCTCTGCTCGTGCAGGAAGACCATAGGTACGAATTGGGGCCTGCAGCCGAAAGTTGTACATTGGATATATACAGCTGTCGTACGTCCTATATTACTTTACGGTGTAAGCGTGAGGTGGACGGCACTTACAGTAGCAGCGGCTTATCATAATCGAAGGGGGCTTTTAGAACTACTCCGTCAGCCGGTCTATTTGTGGTGCTAGACTTGCTCCCGTTGGATATTTTCGGCGAAAACCTGGCGACAAACACGGCTTTATGCCTTCATGAAACTGGCCAGTGGCGTACGCTGAGAGGTAGACTGCTTCACTGGGCAACTCGGATCTCCCCATAGAGACTGACTACACTTCTCCAAAACACGCTTCTGGTAGGAATCACACCAGCCTGATTCCGCCAAGGAGTCTATGGGATGACATTACGCCCCTGACCACCGAATCTATGGTCATCTACACAGATAGGCCTAAGACCGAAATCGGGGTCGGGGTTGGTGTTTACTCGGAGAGACTGGGGATTAACTTGTCATTCCGACTTCCCGAATTTTGTAGTGTTCTACAGGTGGAGGTTACGGCGATTTTGGAGGCTCTGACCTGGCTGGGGAATCATGTCGTGACTGCGAGAGACATTACTATTTACACGGACAGTCAGGGTGCAATTCGATCACTTGAGTCCGTCCTGACTTCATTGAAAACTATTGAGAACTGTCGCTCAGCTCTCAAGGAGATGGGTGGTTTTTCAATATCACCCTCGGTTGAATACCATAGTGGCTTCGTGGGCAACTGCAGGGAGATGAACTGGCTCGTGAAGGAACAATGAGTGTTGTTGAAGGGGGTCGCAAAGACTTTAAGATGCCAGTCGCATCAAGTAAATTGGCAATAGAAGCCCCTGCGGTGGACAGGGCAAACATAAGATGGCTAAACGGGAGCACGTGTCTAACGACAAGGATGATTCGGCTGAAGCTTGGCCCTAGCCGCTCTGCCACAGTACTGTCACTAAACAGGAATCACATTGGCAGGGTTGTGGGGGTTATTACAGGACACTGTCCTATCGGTGAATTCGCCTGGAGGTCCCGTATTCCTCACGATGACTATTGCAGGCATTTTGAGGACATGGATGTGGAAGAGAGGGTTTTCACCTTCTGTGTCACTTTTTCTCGTGACTCGGCGAGTCTTCTTTTTTATTTCAAATACATAAATCAGCGACCCAAAATTACCATGTATTTGGAACCAGCCCCTTCGGACGAGTATTTCCCATGAAAATGGGGTTGCCATTCTGGGGTAGGCAACATTAGCCCCAGGTACCTACAAAAATCCTGCATCGCACAGCCACAAATCGCAAGCGCGATGCTCAATCATTATCGCGCGAATACACTACAGTAGTGCACAGCCACAGTCCCTCTTGCCATGCGATCGCTTATAGCGATCGTTCGATACCGTCGCTTTCCACAGTACACACTGTATGCCAGATTGTCGTCGGACACATACTTAAAAAGTGTTCATTTTGCGTTTCGTATCGACGCTGAACGACTGAACGATATTAGCTAAATGCTCATTTTGCATTCCGTATCGACAATGAAGAAACTATGGACGATATGACTCACTGGTACGATATAACTCACTGGTACGATATGGCTCACCGGTACGGTATGGTGCACTGGACGATTCTGAATTCGGTTTCGTGTTCATACAATTTACACTAGAGCAAAGCAGTCAAACAAGTTATTTACTACCGCTGCCACCCGCTCCGCATAAGTGTATAGAGACAGCATGAGGACTAAAGGTGAGGCGTGGATACAATTTAAATTGTGAATTTTTTTAAATGCAAAATCCAATTCCTCATTATCATCATCATCATCGTGGCGCGACAGCCCGACGTCGGGCCTTGGCCGCCTAGCCTAGCTGTAGCCTGAATGACTGACCAACACCTAAGCGTCTCAGGTTTAGTAGGATGGAATGACTTGCGTAGTTGGACCTGCAATATAGTTGTGTGAACTCCAGCACGTTTATTAAACCATCTGAAGCAGCTATTTTCCGAGGCCATCCCCTGAATGGGGTTAAGCGATGTGCTGACAACTCGTCCTTGTAAAAACCGCCCCACGTCAAGAAACCTGGAACAAAATCCAATTCCTGGTTATACGAATCCCCTGGGCTTAGCATATCTATCTGATATATTTGAGCATCATAACGACCCGTTCATCAGCAACGGCCAAGGGCTGTCAAATCCCTTGAAAGCCAGTAAGCTTTGCTACTACAACAACAACATTTGTCGGGGTTCGGGAAAGAAAATGAGTCCGCAAATACCAGGTGCTCCAGAAAAGATGTATGCACTGTTTGAGTTCCAGTTTTTATTCACATAAAATTTCTATTTAAACATTTAAACATGATAAATACTGTAAATTTAAACATTTAAGCATGATTATCATTCTGGTCAATATACTGTTGATAACGGTAGGCTATTGATTTACAAATTTGAATAAACATTTCATTTGGTATCGTGGTGCATTCTAACTCAATTATGGCTTTCAATTGTTCTACTGTCGTCGATTTTCTGGCGTAGACTTTATCTTTAACGTATCCCTACAAGAAAAAGTCCAGTGGTGTCAGGCCTGGGGAATGAGCAGGGCATGGTATCTCTTCTTCCAAGCCATGTGTTTGGAAGATTCTCATCAAGAAATGCAGTTTCATCATGATAGTGTGGAGGTGCTCCGTCCTGCTGGAAATAAAAGTCTTCATCTTCACCATAGTCCTCCCGATAGAGTGGCAAAACAGATTCAGTAAGCTATGACCAGTCCAACAGTGTATATATTTTTTGAGGACACCCGATATTTTTAGGAGTGAAGAATCCAAGAAGATCGATCTTTGAAGGAAAAGAACCGTAGCAAATAATTTATCATCATTTATGAACGTAGCAGAAATGGTAAAAACAGGAGAAGAAGCAATCGAAGATCTAATATTATTTGACATCTGCATGTTGTTAATTGCCTTGACTACTCCAGGGGCATGGGCGCGTCAACATCTCTAGCATTTCTATGCCTTGTTGACGTTTCGATAGCATATCTACTTTTCGGAAGTGCAGTTGCTAGCATGCATCTCCTATGCGCGCCGTCTTTATACTGACAAGCTCGGAGCACTGTGAGAGTTCTAATAGTACTGACAGGTAGTTTTTTGATTGCGCCGAGATTTGAACTCCGAGCTCTAGATTAGTATTGTAGAGTGGTGACCGAACGACCACGGCCACCGAGCGCGAAAGATTTTCAAAGGACAAAACAGACGCTTCTTCTTTGTCCTCCAGAGAGTTCTTCCTCTTCTCTGCAGACTTTGAAGCCGAAAACATGGTACGCAATCCATTCAGCGTTAATATCAGGAGGAGATGATTGATTAATAACCGTACACTGAAGGATACTTAGGATACACGTTGACTAAAAGATTGTGGCTCAAAAGCAGGAAATCGTACACATGGATGCAAAACATTGCTATTCCATTTTTGGTGTTCTGCTTAAAACTTATTTATGCCATCAAGGACTTTCAGCTCTCCTCCTCAATTAAAACAAGTATAAATACAGATTTGAGTCATTAGCTGACATGAGAATGGCACGGACGAAAAATGCACCCAGAATCTCAGATCTGGTAAAAAAGATGTAATATCAGAAGTCACATCTGGATCACATAAAAATTACTGCTTTTACTTTACTAATAAGTAATAAATAAAAATATAATATATTGTAATGTTTCCTCTGATGAGCGAAACCAGGTTCGTTAGATATTCTTGTGCTGAATAATGAAAACACTTCCATTGAAGAACACACACACTTTATTTACGAAACGAACTACACACGCGTAACTAACAACCAACGTCAAACTAGCTCCAACTATTTGTAAACGGCGGTTAACGACTATTCTCCTTTTCGCTTCCGAGCGGATACTTTATAGCGATCCGACTGCGACTGAGTGTCGAATATTATTACTTCTTCTCGTTCTTGGTGACATCTGCCTTTATATAGCTGCTAACCCATGTATCCACCAGTTAGCGAAGATTCTAGACGGTTCGGTTCATCGATCATTCGAGATTATGATGGAGCTTAGTACAGTGTGTGTTGTAAGAGCCGTATTTCGTACATACAACAATATTTTTCAAAATAATTTATAAAATGTGTACACATACATATGTACAAAAAGTGTTATATAACATTTTCGATGTCTACATACACATGGTAGAAAAAGTCTGCGTTCACCTGCTGTCAGTCAGTTTGTAACTTTAAAAAATCAAAAAGAAACAAATATTTTCCAGATTTTGTTTCACATATTTATTAAGTATTTCTTACGTATTCAACACATGTAAGTTCATACATTTCGCTTTTACAATTTTTGAGATAACGGCTCTTTTCAGAAAAAAACATACAAAAGCGAGGCAGAAAAAGTCTGCGTTCACATGAAATAAAAATAATAAAATAGAAAATAGTAAAACTTATTTAAATTAGTTAGTAACTGGTGGAGTATCTCCGGTTCTTTATTACCTCTCGGAGCCTTTTCGGCATCGAATTGACGAGCTTCGCTGTCTCTTCAGCACTTGTCTTCTCCCACTCCTCTGTCAAAACAGTTTTCAACATTTCCTTACTAGTTATTGAGTGTTGTCGAATTTCTTTCTTTAGCGAATCCCATAAGTGTTTGATGGGGCTTAGGTCTGGTGATTGTGGGGGTGTATGTAGCTGTTTTGGGGCATGATAGAGTAACCAGAGCCTCACTATCTCGGCTGTATGCTTCGGATCACGATCATGTTGGAAGCAAAAATTTGAACCTAAGCCGAGTTTAATGGTACTCTGCCTCAAATTATTTTTCAAAATGTTGAGATATCCAAATCTATCCATCGTCGATTCGATAAACTCCAACTTTCCAACGCCAGTACTCGCCATACACCCCCACACCATTACTCCACCACCACCATGTTTTACAGTGGGTAGGAGGTTTTCTTTTTGGAGTGCTGTTCCAGACTTCCTCCATACTAACTTGTGTCCTTCTATGCCAAAAATGCAAAATTTACTTTCATCAGAAAATATTACATTCTTCCAAAACTCCATTGGCTTATTTATTTATGTGCTGCTTGGCAAATGCAATGCGTTTTTGTCGGTTGACCGGTGAAATGTACGGGTTCTTCCGAGCAACCCGTCCGTGGTATCCAGCCTTTTTGAGGATTTTTCTTGTAGTATCCGGACAAATATTTTTCTTGAATTTTTCTTTGATTTCAGTTGCTATTTGGAATACAGTCAGCCGTGGATTTTTTTTCACTAGTGACACGATATGTCGTTTTTCCCTGTAGGTCAACTTTGATGGACGACCGGAACGAGGTTTCGATGTGAGTTCTCCTGTCGATTTGAAATTATTTATAACCCTTTGGACTGACGAATATTGTCTTCCCACTATTTTTGCTGTTTCTCTGTAGCTATTCCCTTCTTTCCATAATTTTATGATGATTTTTCTTACACTCACACTAATTTCTTTCTTTTTATTTTCCATTGCGAAAAAAAAAATATTCACAACACAAAAAACTCTGCAGGAAACTACAGGGTGGCGCAAAAGAAACGAAAGGGTTTGAATAGTCTATAATTCCTTTATTTTTGAATCAATCGAATTTCTTTTTTTTTCTCAGTATACTTCATAAATAGGGAATTTTGTTAATTTAAACGTGAAAAAAAAAGTCGCGTTAGTGATGCCCATTCTCAGCTTTACTTAGTCGCGGTCTTTCTAAAACATTTTCCAAGAATTTTTTCAAGATTTCAGGGGGTATCGCTAAAAATTCTTCTCGAATATTATTTTTTAGTTGGAGTATGGTCTAGAGTATGTGTATGGCATATGAATAAGGCACAGACCATACCCCAACTAAACAATAATATTTGAGAAGAAATTCGAGCGATACCTCCTGAAATTTTGAAAAAAGTCATGAAAACGTAGCAATTTACAAAGCTGAGAATGGGCACCACTTACGCGATTCTTTTTTCACGTTTAAATTAACAAAATTTCCCATTTATGAAGTGTACTAAGAAAAAAAAAGAAATTCGATTTATTCAAAAATAAAGGAATTATAGACTATTCAAACCCCTTCGTTTCTTTTGCGCCACCCTGTATTTAACCACTTGCCAGAATAGCTAGTAATGAATAATAAATGCAATAAAACACTAGAAGAGTGTATTTGAAACGACTTATTCCAGGAAACCCCATAATTCATCAAGTGAACGCAGACTTTTTCTGCCTCGCTTTTGTATGCTGAAAAGAGCCGTTATCTCAAAAACAGTAAAAACGAAATAAATGAACTTCCATGTGTCGACTACTTAATAAATATATGAAACTGAATCTGGAAAATATTTGTTTGTTTTTCATTTTTTAAAGTTAAAAACTGATTGACAGCAGGTAAACGCAGACTTTTTCTAGTAAGTATATGTATGTATTTTTTTTAATGAATGCAGCTTTTCTTCGACTGGCATGAGATTTTCCAATCGGCCATGGGGAGGTACATATGTGGTGAAAAAGGTCGGGAACCACTGCTTTAACCCAATATGTGCGTTCATATTATACAAAATTCTTCACGAGAACTATTCTTATATTTTCACCAAATAATTCCAATATTTTTAACATTTGCCTATTTTTATTGTAGATCGTGACAAAAGAAATGATCTATGAATATGAAAAAGAAATGGAAGACACCTACAATCAGTATCTTTTGAAATCATTGAAAAAGACCATTGAAGGTCATCTCTTCGATTTCATAATTGTTGATACTATCAACAATAAATTAAAGAATTTCATGGACTTTTATAATGCGGTGAGATTTGCGCATTTCACGGTGAGTATTTTAATGAATGAAAGTTTCCTTTTTCGAACTAATTAATTAATTAATTAAATCTTTTCTCTATTTCCATCGGTGCACGTCGCATCTCTAGCCCTACGCGATCGAGTTGAAATCTGATTTAGAGACATGTCTTAGTAATAACATTCACAATCGATCGAAAGAAGATATTGAAAAAATTTTAACAAATTGGGAAACAATTCCTGGTCATTTAGTGAAATTGGATATTATGCCCTTGCTTCAAAGTGCAGCGATAACCGAAGTGGAAATGGAAGACATATCGGATGCCGTAAGTAGAATAAATTGTATTGAGATTTGCTTGTTTGAGGATGGAGCGGACGAAGACTAATTGGGATGGTATTTTATGTTTGCATTGTTTTTACAAGCATACGCTTTTGTTGTTGTTGTCTACGTCAATTGAGACATTGAGTTTTTTTTCCAGGTTAAACACAATCTAATTTCTAATATAATAGCTCAACACACCAAGTATTCGACAGTACGATTTATCGATTATGATAATATTCTTGCTTAAAAGACCAGGTGTAACATATTTTCGGATAACACGCAGAATAGAACAATAACAGTTAAAATAACGAACATGAAACTATCCACTCTGCGAAGAAGATTTGTACAATTTACGCCCTAAGACTAAGAGGGCTATCATGTGTACATACTGGATAGATTTCCTTACAGCCCTTTAAGCGATGCCAATGTTAGTTGGCTTTGAAAAGACTTTTATCATTAATTTGGGCACAATGTAGCGACTTTCAACATTGAAAATAATATTCATACTCGTACATTCTTCCCTGATTTGCGCTAAAACCTTCTCCGATTTCTGATCGTTGGTATTGGTCAAGCGAATTGAAGCATTTTACTCAGCAATTCAAAAGAATCGAACAACGTAATTTCTTCACTTATTCACTCCCTTTTGGGGATATGCCATGCATTAATTTCATGAAAAATTATTTGTATTCTGTTTTTTTTTGTTCTCGCCTCAACATTTATTTATATTGATTTTTTTTTCGTCTATTTTAGGGAGAGAATTCGGCCTCTGAGAATGATGATGATGATAGCAATGACGTGAAGGATGACGACGTTGAAGTGGTAAGTTTGGGTGATTTTATTTTCGGTGGTGGAGAATTCGACTAAGATTTGAATATTCTGTCCATAGTCATTGTACACACCGAGAATTATGTACTTTGTTGTTCAACAGTGTTGCGGGGCTGCATTCCAATTGTATCGCTATAGTGTCGATGTAGTGAAGAATCAAGCTATAAACTCCTACATGCGCACAGATGGAGTCGAGTAGTACCTCAAGGGCCACCTCGTCGTGGGACAAGAGCGAATAAACTCCTGTTACCATAAGACAGGCAAGAATTTTGGCTTGAGTAGCCTTACCAGCTGCAGTAAAGACTGTCTTACACCAAACTTCTGCACCATATTCTAATATGGGTCTGACGATGGACTTGTAAACCCAGAGGACGGTAGACAGTTTGGTTCTCCAAGTCTTGCCTACATATTGTCGGCATATCCACAGAGCTTTTGTGGGCTTGACTGAGACAGCTCTGAAGTGTTCCGACCAAAGCAATTCATGGAACATTACGGATTTACGATTTTGAAGAGCATTTAGAGAGAATTTTCACCACACTCAAGGAATTTCCGCTTTAGGAAGTACAAATCATCCATGTGGATTCTTGCCATCTAAAGCGGGGAACATTCCTGTTTCGGAAAAATTAGGAGAATTCTCTCTATTTCATTAGAGAGAACTTTGACGAAACCTCAGAAATAGACACATTTATCGATCAGAGGCGCCTCACTCGGACAACCCACTAGCCTATCGTATATAAACTTACCAGTTGTGTTTAGACCGCAATTCGGCTACGAGCCACCCATGGCTCTTGAATAAGCGCGACGGTGGCCTCTTTATCGGCGAATAACCTGCACACAGTGACCGATGGCAAGGCACTTTTGCTTGTCCTGTCTGGAACCGTTCCCTCCGCCTCCTTTCGTTAGCGCTCCTTTCGGTGAGAGCCGCT
This sequence comes from Chloromyia formosa, assembly GCA_964017055.1. Classification (NCBI taxonomy): domain Eukaryota; kingdom Metazoa; phylum Arthropoda; class Insecta; order Diptera; family Stratiomyidae; genus Chloromyia; species Chloromyia formosa. The sequence continues at coordinate 15,854,388 of OZ024817.1, forward strand.
GAAGTTCCTAGGGCTGTTAGCAGCACGAGCACTAAACGGGTTAATGCGCCGTCTCGACGAAGCGCTTTGACGGAAATTCACTACGGCACTAAACGTTGTGCGGTGGGTGCTAGATGCGCTGCTGGTCGATGGTGTATAGGTATTAGTATTAGCATCTACAATGAATGTGGAGTTGCCGTCGGTGTCGACAGGCCCCACATTGATGGGAATTGGGTCCACCGCAACCTTAGGACCAGGTGGTTTGGAGGAATGTGCATTGTCTACATTTGGACTCTTGTATTTGCCCAGATTGAGCGTGACGTGCGTGCATACCATTGCGCTCCAACAACCGCTACATCGAGGCGTCGTTCACTGCCAGGACCAGGTGTAGGGAGTCCTCATTTACCCCCCGATTTATGACCCTCCAATTTTCGGTTGCAAGACGATTTTGAGCTCCAATTGATCCAATGACTCTTTCATTGGAGAGCGTAGAGCTGCGGGGAAAATAGCCACGTATAATGTGTGGACGTCCTTTTCCTCCACAAGTGAGATAGGGAACGCGCATTTGGATTTGATTAATCCAAAGCTGCTTAACCATTCAGCTACCATGGCGTTAGTACAGACCAGCAAGTGTCAATCTGTACGTGGAACACAGGCTTCAAAATCAATGTCCTGATCATCGGACCTGTTTTCGATTGTGACGTTGATAATAGCCTCCTGTACCAGAGTCATTTGCACGGTTGTTAGGGAAGCAGCGTTTGCATCAGCTGAGCAGAACCCCAGCTTAACACCCGCTACGTGGCTATACTGGATTTGTTCGCCAAGTCAGCCTGTGGTGATTGTTCTTCAGAGCGTACCCGAACGTATCAGGGCTATCTCCCGTGCCTTTTCCCTAGAGTGGCCCTCAGCCATAGTCCTCCTATACAGTCACTCCCCGACATACGTATAGCCGACTTATGTAAATCCGCACTTACGTAAACACCAAAATTCATGGAAAATATTCTAACTGCCTTGTTTAGCAGAAACGAAAATACGACTTTTTTGTGTGGACGGAACGCGAAATTAGATATATGTAGCTTATACGACTGTGAAGTGAAAAAGGAAATTATATAAGATAGATATCAAATGAACCGTGGTCCGCAAATGAACCACAAGCACCGCGACATTCAGTCGATTCACTCTGCTATGCCCTGATTCTAGAGATTCTAGAGACTAAATCTGTTGATTGATGGGAAACAAGAGCTCAATATTCACGGAGGATGTATTCTGCAAATGCAGATTCTTTGTCGGCCTCACAAAAACGGCAACTTCTGTCTCGAACATTACGCATAGTTTTGGTGGGACCTCGAAGACGAAAGTGACCTGTCAGAAGTGCGCAGATAATTCTGACCCTGTTTCTGCTCAAGAGTACGGCTACAGAATTACACCGCAATAAACAATTTAGATTGTCTCAGACCTGGGAGAGTTTCTTCCGCTCCCACCCCCTGATATGCTTCTTGACAATTCAGATTGCTAGACCACAAACCGAATTTAGGCCAGCGTAGGGGACAGTAGATCCCGTCTAGTAAATTCGTCTTGTTCATTGACTACATTGTCAGAGTGCCTAGGGACCAAGTAGATTGTAAGGTCATTTGAGGCTCCATCGGTACTGATATTGACAGGACTTGACTAGCCTTGAACGACTGGCTAGTCATCATGTTTCTATGTTTTTGTTGATGTAGCCTGTAGTGTGGTGTAGTCGTGCCTGTAGTACGGTATACTCGTGTCCTGAGCCAACATTTGTTTATTGTATTGGAATAGAGGGGGTTGTAGGACTTATTTCACTGGTTCTCTATATCACACAGTTGACAGGAAGGAGTGCTTAAAGCATAGATCCCTAACCAGATAGCATACTAAGAGTACTATAACTTAGCAGCCAGCTGTTTTCTTATGGATTACGTCTAACTTGTGTATTACAGGCTCTAAGTCTTTCTAGTATCATTTTAGCCTCTGCTTCGATATAAATGTGCAATGGTGGTAGATCAAGCAAAGTCTTAACGAGCGCAGTAGGAGAGGAGCGCATGCACCCCGTGGCATGCAAGTCTTTGTATCTTAGTGAGAGTGTCTCTACCAGCTGAGGGGGTGGTTGCTCTTTTCCTCCGTATTCAATAATTAGCCGAACAATCGCTTTGTTGATCCAGAGGACAATCCGGGCTTGATACTCCAAGTTATGCCTGCACACTGCCTACAAATCCATAAAGCCTTTGTAGCCTTTTCGGATGTTACCCTAAGATGATCCCGCCAGAGTACCTTGCTGTCAAGTGTAACTCCCAACTTGACGTTGTCTGTTACTTTCACTGTTGAGTTACACAGAGTAAATGGGGCGTTAGCCCATCGCCGGGCTGACCCGAAGTCCACCAATTTCACACCATTCATGAACTACGCCTAACACTTTACGTGATGGGTAAAACTTCTTGAAATTTACCCCTGACGATAATGAGGTCGTCCGCATACCCTGATGTTGAAAATCCCAACGAGGATAATCTTCACATGTGAGTGTCTACAACGACGCACCAGAGCAGGGGATAGTACACCACCCTGGAGGCAACATCGAGTGACGTTTTGAGAGTGGTATCTTCAACTTCAGTGATTGATGACCCTTCTGGAAGAAAGCATTCGTTTGGCTCAGACTGCGATGGGAGTGTCGACACCTTTTGCTATGTGGAGCGCTGATGAATCAAAAGAGGTGTTGTCGAAAACCGCTTCGATGTCACCAACAAAGTTGTGTAGCGCGTATTCAGTATCTGTGCTACAGGAGTCTTTTGTAATGTTGCCTGCCATCCGTTCTTTTAAGTGCGCTTACTGATTTAAAGATGTAGCCAGAACACGATGGAGTCTAGCAGCTATGTTGATGTTTTATACGCCCTCGCGGAAGTGCGTTCAGCTATTCTATTTGGTAGCCCTAATCTTTTTGTTGTAGTCAGTCAGTGTGGTACGATATAAACCCCACTCGCCGTTGCGCTTAGCTCTGTTGAACAATTGTCTTATTTATTTCCCCATGCCAAAGATTTCGGTGTTCCACCACGGAGCTCCCTCGCCGTCAGCAATAGTCCTAAGGGAACAATTTTCTTCGTAAGAGCTGAGGTGACATCCATTGTCAAGTCTCTTTCCAAGCAACCTCTTGACCATGCTTTTGAGGGGCGACCGGTAGCTCAGTGCGTAGAGCCGTCAGTCTCATGTCTCACTATGGTCGTTATGGGTTCAAGTTCCGTGTACGTCGTTCGTGGTCATGGCTGTTTATGTTGTCTTCCCCCTGTGGTGCGGGGCGTAATAATAAGCCACAACATCTTCCAACTTGCCGCAAGTAGGCGGCTAAATGGGAGCAGGGGGTGTACATGCTGGCAACGTTCACTGTCCGCGAAACTGGTTTATGTCAATGAAACGTCACCTAAGCCACATGGGATAGTGGACGCACTGTGCCCCACTAGGGGTAAGGGCAACTGAGTATCTCTCGGCGTATGCGGTTCCTTGGATTTGGGCTATGTTTATAAGGGAGATACCGCTCCCTGCCCGACCAAGTTTAGTCAGTGCTGATGGCAAAGACAAGACTTTACCAACAGCATGCTTCCACCCGTCACCACGTGGAGGTAAAGGTTGCATCATGATGGTCCTAATGATAGTCCCCCTATCACACCTTCGGCTGACGTGGAGTAAGACACAATCGAGTGTTTTCCTGTCGTACGGCATGAATCATTGGATAGGTTCAGAAGATGCCAACTGATGCGGAACGGTAGCGGAATTGCTCAGTAATTCATTTTCGTCTTCTGAACGAGATGTACCATCAGCTATGAAGATTTTGTCTAGACTCTTCCCGAACTTTCCTTTGCGCGGCTTTCATGTGTTTACAAACAAGTGCAAAGTGACAGCGTGAATATCACCGGTTCTACGAACGGATCACGACTTCCCCTCTGGTAAAATATGTACGGACAACTGTAAATTTTTGGATCTGGATACTTTTCGGTTCAAAAAATTAACAGCCGTCTGTACATACCGGAGGGGAATGCATATGGAGGAGAAGTTTGTTCTTGTTCCGCTCGTAGAACCGCGACCAATATGCTCGGCATATTGAGCAGAAATATTTTATGCTCGGTGAAATCGGAACTTGTTTATTTAGGCAGGGGAAATTTACCCCACCGTTTCGTTACCTTACGTTAATAATCGCTATATACCCTTTGCCTATACTACATATAAGTTTATGTCAATTGCCTTGACCCCTCCGGGGGCTTGGGCGCGTCAATATCTGTTGCATAGCTAAGCCTTGTTGTCGTTTCGGTAGCTTAGAAATTTCGGATGGTGGAGTTGCTAGTATGCGCGTCAAACGTTTATAAATTGTATAAAATCTACTTGTTATTTAAAATCCACTTCCGACCACTACTAGGTTAGGTTAGGTAAAGGGGCTGCCGGGTGCTCACCCAGCACACTTAGTCCATCATTTGGACCGTTGTGTTACCACCAAAGTAGCCTGTTATAACCTAGGCGTTAAACCAGCCTGAGCTGGTGATAAAGCGATAGAGCTGTATGACACTCGTGTTTTTAATGTCGTCCAGGTCCAGGAAAAACCAAGAGCCAAGGAATTTCTTCCGCCTCGTAGCCAAGGCCGGACAGTGACAGAGAAGATGCAGAACGCTTTCCTCCTCATCCACATCGTCACAGCTCCTACAATAGTCGTTATGAGGAATACGGAGCCTCCAGGCGAGCTCACCAATGGGACAGTGCCCTGTAATAACCCCCATGGTTGTGGGGGTGCTTCCTATTCAATGAAAGCAGTGCGGCAGAGCGGTTAGGGTCAAGTTTCGGCCAAATCAATTTCGTCGTCTGGCACGTGTCGCCGTTTAGCCATCTAATGTTCGCTCTGTCAATCGCGACGGCTTTAATTATAATTTTGCACGATGCGATTGGCATTCTAATGTTTAAACGGTCTCCGTCGAGAGCGCCGGTAGTCCCTTCCTTAGCCAGTTCATCCGCGATGCAGTTACCCACGAAGTCGCTATGACTCGGTATCCAACAGAGCGTAATGTTGAAAAATGCACCCATCACTTTAAGAATCGACCGACACTTTGCGATGGTTTGCGATGTAGTCAGGACGGATTCGAGTGATCGAATGGCAGCCTGACTATCCGTGTAGATCATAACGTCTCTCATGGTCACTACATGATTTCCTAGCCAGGTCAAAGCTTCAAAAATTGCCGTAACCTCCGCCTGCAGGACACTGCAGAAATCCGGAAGGCGGAGTGACAGGTTAATCCCCAGTCCCTCCGAATAGATGCCCGCCCCAACACCGCCAACGACCCTAGCGCCATCCGTGTAGATGACTATGGAGTCGATGGCCAGGGGCGCGCTATTAGCCCATTGACCCCTCGACGAAATCAAACTGGTGTAGTTTCGGCCAAAAAGGTATTTCGGAGAGATATAGTCAGTCTCCGTGGGGAGACTCAAATTATCCAGTACAGTTGAGTGCCCGCATCTCAGCGTGCGCCACTGGCCAGTCTCACGAAGACGCAGGGCCGTGTTTGCCGCCAGTTGTTCACCACAAATATCCAACGGGAGCAAGCCGAGCACCATGTCCAGCCCGGCTGACGGAGTGGTCCTGAAGGCCCCCGTCATGGCCATCGCAACTAGTCTTTGTACCTTGTTCAGTAATTTAATAAAATATAAGCCCCTACTCGAAGTGCTGTCCACCAGACACTAATTCCGTATAGTAGTATGGGACGTACGACAGCAGTATATAGGTATAGCTAATATACAGCTTTAGGCTGCAGCCCCCGGTTATTACCAATGGCCCTTTTACACGAGTAGAGTGCGATAATAGCTTTATTGACCCGTTCCTCGATGTTGAGCTTCCACCTTAGTTTCCTATCTAAAATAAGACCCAGGAACTTAGCCTTGTCGGCGAAAACCAATTTCGTGCCCTCCAAAATGGGAGATTCAATGGGAGGAGTCGTGTGCTTTCTAGTGAAGAGCACAAGCTCCGTCTCCGCAACTACTCCGACCACTACTAAATTATGTCCATATTCGCTTGAATAAAAACAATGTCAATAATTTGTCTTTTTATCTTTTTAGTCTGACTTCTTTAAAAGTAAATGGGATGCTGACACATCAGTAACGAAACTTGGTAAGTTTCACATTTTACAGCTTATTATTAACGATCTTCCAATCAACGTTCAACCGCTCGTTTCAGCACGTTTGGACGGTGTAAGTAAAGGTCTTCAAAAGAGCGCTACAATCGAGGATTATTTACAAATGGACGGTTGGCAACCGCCTTCGTCCAGTTCAAATAATAAGAAACGGGTAAGTTTTAACTCCTAAATCAACTCGGACTTATCGCATCCGTTCTTATGACTTGTGTTTTTCTAAATGAATTGTTTGAATTTCAGGTTCGTTGGGCCGATATTGAAGAGAAACGTGCTCAGGATAAAATGCGTGCAATTGGTTTTGTTGTCGGTCACACCGATTGGAAACGTATGATGGATCCAACTGGCGGGCAGAGTGCTCTGACAAAAACTAAATATATTGAACGTGTGAAAAAGAATTAGATGGAATGGACGTGACTTTGTCGAACAAAAAAAAAATACAAACTCTGCAATTTTAGCATTGAATAAATATCTCTTTTAGCTAATTTTATTTGATTTTTTTTTTCGTTTTTGAAATATGGCCAAGGGAAGTGTCTTGTTTAAGTACAATAATAAAATGCAATTTTCTTCTTTGGTATACTCTATTTCACCGGACGCGTCGCGGTTCGCACTTTGGCTAGTAGTGGCGTTACCGTTGTGGCGTATAGAGCGAGCGTTCTAGGACGATATACTGAGGGTTGAAATACTTTAAGCGGAACTCACCCAAGACGAGTGCGAAATCGTTTCAATTTAAAACACACTATTAGTCAAAGACGCGAACCACTAAACTAACTAGGAATGCTGTCTTTCTTTTATCATATTATTCTTCCATCTCAGACATTTCCTGCTTCATTGAAAATATTTTCGACATATTTCGAAACTTCAACACCAAAGTACCCTTGCTTCATTTTAAAGCGCATTGAACCATTGAAACTGAATATTATTAACGATTGTTTGAATTCATACATTTTCCCACATCCTCCATTTACATTATCCCGAAAATCCGGCGATAAACCTCATTAGCCACCCGCCAACCACCAACACGTTTTATTAAAGCCTTTGTCCATTTATGCATTTTCTACTTGATCATTTTGCAACAGTACTAGACCAACAACATCCGTTCCTATGCAATTTAATTCTCATTACCAATATCCGGAGAAACATTTTCATTGTTTATTTTCCATGTCGTAATTAGATTCGACTTCCACTCGTATCTGCCGTACAATCCAGTCAAGCACACAGCAAATCCTAATCTATAAATATCACCTCGTTGGAGAATAAACGAATAACACATGTACTCAACCGAAAAGGATATTGGAGATTTGGTAATTGAATTTTCTGGAACTAATTATTCGACATTATTAAATATTGTCTGGCATGCGAAATGAACAACGAACACAGGTCGATTCTGATTCGATGTGTTGTTGGGTTGTATGTGTTTTCGGAGTGCATTTGTATATTCGTATGTATTCTCCCAGGCTGAAAGCAAATAGTCAAATCTATTCGTAAGGATATTCGAGAATTTGTACTTCGACGATTGACTTCACGAATGCCTGGAGAAAGTAAAGCTATACAGGACTTCGATTGAAAATGAGCAAGAGAATAGCAATGGCATCGGAACAGGATATGTGGAAAGGATCTTACAAATTGAGTTTCAGAATTTCGGGAAGAATTAGTCTATGGTACTCGTATGTACGTACGTACATGTATGCATTCCGATAGATGTTTGTGAATAATATTGGAATGGCAAAGATTCATTACAAATATGTGCTTCGGATTTCCGGAGATACCAGTCTTAATCAATTAATTTTGTAAATGTTTATATGAGACACTGGAGAAATTCATACAGACTTCATCAGGTTTTTCACTACATGCATACATTTTTATCGGTTCATGGTCAAGTGGTTACGTTTAGCGCTGAAACATTGAAGTTAATGTTATTGTATCTGGGCATTTGTTGTACATATTTTAGTTCAATGGATTGAAATTGTAAGTATGTATACTACGTGCTCCAAAAGGGCAAATAAAGGGAAGTTTTCGCGGTGTTTTGATTTTTGGTATCTTTATGTTTTCGAGGTCGGTAAACACGAAGAACACAGCAAGTAGATCAGCATTTGCAGAAGATTCTTGGAGCAAATCATGAATTGTGACTGATCTCCCAAGAAATTTACAAGCGGAAATGCCTTGGTATGTCTATTTCGAACCGCATTGGAACAAGTGGGAACGGAGAACATGCAAATTCGAGGGCCTATATGATACGAAATAAACCCGGAGATGAATGAAAATCGATATGGAAATCGCAATCTTTTCCCGGCGATTTATCGATATTTTTACCCGATATTTTTTTCTCGATTAATCGATACCAAAATTTCACTATCGAGCCAAAAAAAAAAAAAAAAAATTGGAAACGTGACCAAGACCATGTTTACGCGACACAACAAGTACGGGTTTTCGGACTTCTGTAGCTCCGGCCTCGGGTGATTGTGGGGGCTCAAATTTGGTATGGTAATTGTCTCGTACGAAGTGTTAGGTTAGGTTAGGTGTTAGGTCACTTCCTCCTATGAGGAAAATTGCCCCCTGAAGAGCACACCTGACTCAAGAGGCGTTCCGTGGTGGAACTCTGAACTCTCTGCGCTACGTAAGAGTTCTAGAAGACTCTTCAATAAAGCGAAACGCACTGGTGAGTGGGAAGAGTACCGGGCCTCGCTCACGCTTTATAACAAAAGTGTTCGCAGTGCCAAGAAACGCAGCTGGATCAAGTTCTGCGAAGGTGTTGATAATACCAACTCTGCTGCTAGACTCCATCGTGTACTAGCTAAAAAAGGCACCAATCAAGTCAACACTCTTAGGAGACAAGATGGTAGTATCACAGAGGATGCCGTGAGCACAGGTAAATTGCTTCTGGATACACACTTTCCTGGGTGAGTAACTTTAGAGGAAGATGTGAGCTACTCGGTCGACGTAGGAGTGCGCTATGAGGCATCCTGCTCAGACTGGAGTATTGCCAGAAAGATCTTCACCTACAATAAAGTGAATTGGGCCATTGACTTTTTTGACCCGTTTAAATCTACTAGCACGGATGGAATCTTCCCCGCTCTGCTACAAAAAGGAAAGGATATACTTATCCCCTATCTCCTGAATATATTCAGAGGTAGCTTTGCTCTTGAGTATATCCCAGATTCCTGGAGCTCAGTTAGAGTTGTCTTCATCCCAAAAATGGGCAATCGTCCCAAAGATGACCCTATATCATATAGGCCAATTAGTCTAACCTCCTTTATGCTTAAGTCAATGGAAAAGATCCTTGATGCACACATCAGATCCACACTCCTCATGAAATTTCCGCTACATTGTAAGCAGTTTGCATACCAGTCAGGTAAATCGACTGAAACTGCTTTACACTGTCTAGTAGAAGAAATTGAGACAACCCTGACAGCAAAGGAGACGGCGGTATGCGCCTTTTTGGATATTGAAGGTGCTTTTGATAACACATATGTATTTCTCTTCCATCGACTCTGCACTCAGAGCCAAGGGCGCAGATAATACAATGGCACTTTGGGTGAAAAGAATGCTATCATCCAGAAAGGTCATCACGGAGATAGGAGACTGCACTCTAACAGTAAATGTCACTCGGAGATGCCCGCAAGGAGGGGTACTATCGCCCCTCTTGTGGTGCATCGTAGTAGATAGTTTACTGTGGAAACTTTCCACGATAGGATATTCAACTCAAGGATATGTTGATGGCCTGGTTATAACTGTTAGGGGAAAGTTTGAAGAAGTCCTAACAGAAATTCTCCAATCAGCATTAAACACAGTACATAAATGGTGCCATGACAACGGCCTACGAGTTAACCCGGCTAAGGCAGTTATTGTTCCCTTTTCGAAGAAAAGAAACATCAGACAATTGAAATGTCCTACGATGTACCATTCCCCAGTGCACCTGGCGGATTCCGCCAATACCTTGGCGTTATTCTAGACAGCAAATTACTCTGGTTGGAACATTTACGGACAGTAACGGACAAAGCTATCAAAGCCTTATGGATTTGCAGGCAGTTTGTGGGTAGGACTTGGGGAACAAGCCCTCGCATAATCCTCTGGATCTATAATGCGATTGTTAAACCAATCATTGAATATGGAGCTATTGTTTGGTGGAAAAAATCAATCACCATTGATGGTAAAATAAAACTAGGTAAGATTAAGAGACTAGCATGTCTCACAGTAACGGGGGCTATCCGCATCCACTGCAGCACTTGAAGCGCTACTAAACCTCCCGCCGCTCCACATTCATCTAAAAGCGGAGGCAAAAATAGCAATAGCCAGACTGAAATCATGCCAAAACTCCCTCAAACTAAACCCAGAACAAAGCAACTGGGTAAATGAGGACTATTTATCTGGTTTGCCATCAGATAATCTAGCTAGGGAGCTTTGCTTCAAACTTCCACTCTCAACCGAAATTTGGAATAGAGAGAACTGAAACTCTAAGCTTAACACCATCTCCTCCAATATTGTAAAGTGGTATACAGAGGGATCTAAAACTGAAGAGGGTACAGGGGCCGGCATCGCAGGCCCGTCTCATCAGTTACTCATCCCTATGGGAAAGTACGCTACGGTATTTCAGGCGAAAGTTCACGCAATCGAAACCTGTGCCAACATATGCATAGCAGCCGGATATCGAGGCAAGAATATTGCAATCTTCACAGACAGCCAGGCTGCTATCAAAGCACTAAGCAACTTTTCTGTTTCGTCGAAAATGGTGCTTAGTGGTCGTGAAGCCTTGCAAAGATTAGGCTCTGCAAACAAGGTTACCATCTATTGGGTCCCTGGACATACCGGTATCCCAGGAAACGAGACAGCCGATGAGTTGGCTAGGAAAGCTTCTGCAACCCCTCTCATCGGCCCAGAGCCATACTGTGGAATCCCCTTGTGTAGTGTAAGACGACATATCAGGGAATGGGAGCACTCGGTAACAATTGCGCACTGGGACAGTACGCCTGGACTCAGACAGGCCAAACTGTTTATAGCTGGTCACTCGCGCAGTCGAACCATTGAGCTCTTAAGATTACGCAGAAACCGCGTGAGAATTATCTGCGAGCTCCTTACGGGTCATTTTACCCTGAGGGATCATTTATATAGAATGGGGATCGTCTCTGACCCAAGCTGTCGCTTCTGTGAGGGTGAGGATGAGACATCTCAGCACATTCTTTGTGACTGTGACGCACTTCAACTCCGCCGCTTGAAATGCTTCGGCGACGCATTTCCTGAAGCGGAAACGATTGCCTCATTAAGACTCGAGCAATTGAGCAGATTCATGGGAATGATTGGTCTCGACAACTAATCCCTAATCTGAATAGACACTAGGGTGTAGCACAATAGACCTTCAGGTCGCAGTGCTTGGAGGCCCTTCGGCCCACCGCCCTCCATCTAATCTAATCTAGATTAGGTTAGGTTAAGGGGCTGCCATGGTACAACACAGCACACTTAGACCTCTCATGGGTCCATTGTGATACCACCAATAACAATAACAATTCGCCTCGCTGAAGAAACCTAGGTTCTAAACCAGCCTGTACTGGCAATGTAGCGGTTGAGCTGTAACACGCTCATATTCTTGAAGTCCTCCAGGTCATAGTAAAACCAGGAGCCAAGGCATTTCTTCCTCCTGATGGCCAGTGCCGGACAGCTACATAGAAGGTGCAAAACACTCTCTTCTTCATCAACAACAACAACTCCTGCAGTAGTCATGATGAAGAAGACGGAGCCTCCAAGCGAGCGCGCCGATGGGGCAGTGCCCTGTGATAGTCCTCACTACCCTACTAATGTGCTTTCTATTCAGTGACAGCAATGAGGCAGAGCGGCTAACATCGAATTTCTGCCAAATCATTCTCGTCGTTTGGCAAGTACTACTGTTGAGCCATCTGGTATTGGCCCTATCCACTGCCACGGACTTAATTGCCACTTTGCATGATGCAATTGGCATTCTAATGGCAATGCGGTCCCCATCGACGACACCCGTTATCCTCTCATGAGCAAGATCGCCCGCCCTGCAATTGCCGGCAAAGCCACTGTGACTCGGTATTCAGCAGAGGGTAATGTTGAAGAAGTAATTCATCTCCATGAGAGCCGAGCGGCACTTCTGAATAGTTTTCGATGTGGTGAGAACAGAGTCAAGCGAGCGAATCGCAGCCTGACTATCCGCAGTCACGACATGATTCCTTAACCAGGTCAGCTTCCGAGATGGCCGAAACCTCAGCCTGCAGGACACTACAAAAGTCGGGAAGACGGTAGGATAAGTTGATTCCCAGTCCCTCCGAGTATATACCAATCCCAACTCCATCATCGGTCTTAGAGCCATCCGTGTAGATAACCAAGGAGTTGGAGGTAAAGGGTACATTGTCAGCTCATAGGCTTCTCGACGAAATCAGGCTGGTGTAATTTCTACCACAAACGTGTTTTGGAGACATGTAATCAGTCTCCAGTGGGAGATCCAGGTTGTCCAGGATAGCCGAGTGGCCAGTACTCGACGCACGCCATTGGCCTGTTTCGCGAAGACGCAGGGCCGCGTTCCCCGTCAGTTGTTCGCCAAATATATCAAGCGGGAGCAAGTTTAGCAGCGTGTCCAAGCTGGCTGACGGAGTTGTTCTAAAGGCCCCCGTTGTTGTTGTTGTAGCAATGGTCGGAATTCGGTGTGTTTGTTGGTTACATGCCTACGGATTCGTCTTCATCCCCGGTGTTGAGCGATAGAAAGTTAGCTGCCTCTATTGGGCTCTCCCACAGCGATCTAGGAGTCAGGTGCGTGTGTGCAGCTCGGCAGTTAAAGATGTGGTTTACGTCGTGAGGGGCTGCATTACATGCAGGACATGTTTGGGACGTCCTGGTTGATGCGGGATAGGCAGGAGTTCAGTCGTGAACATCAGCCTGACCGAAGTTGGGCGAGTGCCGTTCTCGTAGCTCTCGGAAGTCTTTCCTCTTCCGGAGATATCATTGGTGGTATGGACGAGAGAACTGGATTCGGACCTAAACCTGCGATTGACTGATGAACCTCCTCCCGGTGTATCGCTGCGATGGCCAACCTGTGTGCGCCACTATCAAAGGGTACCCTTTTGTACCTCTGGACATCTCTTTCTAGGTCCCTCAAGTCGCGCCTGACATGTCTGGGCGACGGCATCTTGTCCATGAGGTTGGAGTTTGGGTGATCACTTCGGTAGCAACCCATCAGGTATTGCTTGGCAAGAAGCTGGTGGTGGTCCCTTAAAGGCGTCATCCTGGTTTCGTGATGTAGATGGTCCTGGGGTGATATCAGGAGGCAGCCAGTGACAGTACGGAGAGCACCATTTTGGCACGCCTGAATCTTTTTCCACTGTGTGTCATATAGATTCTGCGACCACACAGGAGCCGCATAGTTGGCCACTGATCTTCCGACTGCTTTATACGTGACCAGTAGAGTTTCCTTATCCTTGCCCCAGGTACTACCGGCCAGGGCTTTGAGGATCTTATTCCTACTACGCATTCTGTCGCACACGATTGAGGCATGGGGTGATGATGATGATGACCGGGTGGGTGTTCCGCGGTAGAAACTAAATGTAATGTTATTGTTCATAAAGGAGAAGTACGAGGGGGTAATGTGCGTTTGACATTTCATGTGCTTCTATATGGACTGAGCGGGTGTTGCGGGGAACAGAGCGTATGTGTCTGGCTTGCCCCTTTGCCCCTGTTGCGGCGCCTAGTGTTTAGGAATTCCGTTTCATATCGGAAGGCTCAGTGTAACTGAAAGTCAAGTAAAGTGAGATGCATTGATGCGAACATTCAAAGAACTCATATCCCAATTAGAGCTAACAAAAAACGAAAATGATCCTGTATCCTATTTTATTATCGAACATTGTGATGGATTTTGCGGACATCCTCTTCTGAATTTAAATGCAGCCGCCAACATAGATTATGACAAATGGGTCTACATATCGACATTCTTATTTCCTTGTCAGAGAACCGGAAGTTTTCGCCTTCAAACATAACAGCAGCATCGCCATGTTTGCATTCAAGAAAAGAAAATGTTTCTTGCATCCTTTCCAATGTCCTTTATATTTTCGCTTTTAGGTAAAGTGCTCGTAAAGGAAGTCCTTTGGTACATATTTTTATGTTCGAGACGGTTTTCTTATTGCGCTCCTACATTTTCCGTTTAGAGCAGTCATAGCACTCTTAAACTGCGATAATGTAGGCAACTCTGCAACTGTAATGTGGTTCTCGATATGCAATGCAAAAATAATAATAATATACAGAAAAAGGAGCGGAATGTAAAAAAAAAATGAAAACGTCGAAGTACATTTCATCTTGAAAATGCAATTTTGCATTTTAGGTTCATCGAGTTGGAACGGAATACATTTTGTCTCCCATTAGAGAAGTCGTAGACACAATACATCGACCGTTGCATTATGAATCAATAATACTTGTATATGTCTAGTGAAAAGTTGAGGGTTGAATTGACGACTCAATGGTTTGTTACACTTTTTGCAGGATAAAGGTTCTAATACACGAGACGCGTAAACTCGTTGGGTGCGTCAAATCTACGACACCTGTATCGGGTAAACAGCAAACGGGCTTACGACAACGCGTAAGTTGTTAGTCGACGACGGGTATCGACGGGTACTCATCAACCGTTGATGAGTCGATGAATACAATAACAAATATATGAAAAAAGATGATTTCAGTACTCGCACATATGCCGTGGAATCATAAACGTACCTCGTGTAAACACAACTACGTGTGTATTATTTCCGTGTCAGCAAAATTCGCTTCGATACCCGTTTCTGTCCGCGTAAACATTAGTCTACGCGAGTTGGGTGAAAATAACGCGATCGCGTATATGCGTCCCGTGTATCAGACGCTTAAAGGTTTGTATTGCTAGAAGCGGCTGAGCGACTGTAGTTTGACGACGATCATTAAAGCGGAGAACACATACTCGTATATGCGTTCGCGATCGCGATCAGACGCGTTCCTCGTTAGCAATAGAGTGGACATCTGCAGCGTTCGATCGTGGGGTAGTCGAAGATCAGCAATCAAACGCTACTGGTTGAGTTTATCGCAGATCGCAAATATTAAAAATGGCAGATTTCACAGAAAAATTGATTGAACATGTAAAAAACGCAATGTATTGTTTAATTTGTCACATACTACTTTGCCTTAACCCCTAGCGGGGCATAGCGCGTCAACTACTCCTGCGCGCCATCGTACTCTGTTCTGTGCAATGGGACGCAACTCCCCAAAAGACTTACCCAGTACCTGACACTCCTTTGCCACAGATCGACGCCATGTGATTCGAGGACCCCCTCTTGGTCGGCCTTGGTTGGAAATGGGGTTCCATTTCATGGCATGCAAAGCAATGCAGTTATCACTCTTCCGCAATGTGTGACCTATCCACTGCCATTTTCGCCTGCGTATCAATTCGTCGATTGGCATCTGACCCGTACGCCGACTTAGCTCTTCATTTGATATTGTTTCGGGCCAGAAAATTCTTAAAATTCGACGAAGACATGAGTTGACGAAAACTTGCAGCTTTCTGGTAACTCCTACGGAAACTTTCCATGTACTGCTCCCATACAAAAGTACTGATAGTACCAGGGAGCGAAACAGGCCCAGCTTGGTCTTGATGCTGAGATAACTGCCCTGCCAGATTTTGGACAGCATGCCGTATGCACGTTTAGCCTGGTTGATACGACGAGCGATGTCCTGCTCCGTACCACCATTTTCGGCAACAATGCTACCCAGGTAGACGAAGTTGTCCACCTTCTCCACAGGCTGCCCATTAATATTGATGGCAATAGGTGTCGGATTTCTTTTTCGCAACGGCGGGCTAAGCACCTTGGTCTTGTTGGTATTAATCTTTAGCCCAACCTTGCTTGCCTCCCTCTCGAGATCTAACGCCATTGCGGACAGATCCATGATTTTGTGGGAGAGTAGGCATATGTCGTCAGCGTAGTCAAGATGTTGTAGATAAGATGTCAAAGTCCATTGAATTCCTCTGTCGAGTCCGGATAGGGCTGCATGCAACACATCGCCGATCACAATGAGGAATAGGATCGGTGAGAGGATGCACCCCTGCCGAACTCCACAGCGAATCTCAAAGTCCCCCGACACCTTACCTTTATGCAGAACGCGACATTTCGCGCCGTCATAGGTTGCCTTAATAATAGCCACAAGCTTCTCAGGGATGCCTCTCCTGCGCAAGGCCGCCCATATAGAATCCCGGTTCACACTATCGAAAGCCTTTTCGAAATCGATGAAAAGCAAGTGAAGCGGAGAATCGTATTCAACGCATTGCTCGATGATGATTCGCAAGGTGTTAATGTGATCGGCACAGGAGAATCCGGATCGAAAGCCAGCCTGCTCTTCATCAATTGTGCTTTCTAAGTGGGCCTTTAGTCTTTCCAGGACGATTTTAGCTATTATCTTGGCAACGGCAGGAAGCACACAAATGCCTCTCCAATTATTACAGTCTGTGAGGCTACCCTTCTTTGGAAGTTTGATGATCAAACCTTCCTTCCACTCAGTGGGAAAGGTCTCTGTATTCCACGCTTTATCAACAAGTGGGTGCAGCAAATCGGCAGTTACGCTTGGGGCTGCTTGATAAAGTTCGGCAGGGATGCCGTCAAGTCCGGCGGCCTTTCCTCGTTTTAGTGCAATAATTGCAGTGACTATTTCCTCTTTAGTCGGGGCAGTGGACCGTATACGCACATTTCGATGGTTAGTTAAATTATCTATATGAGGGGGAACTTCACCAGAGGTTACACGGTTCAAGACCGCGGCGAAGTGTTCTTTCCACCGCCTCATTTGATCTTCTTCCAAGATAAGTAGCTTTCCATCACTATCTTTCACCGGATGTTGGCAGGAGTTACGACCACCTGTAAACTCCTTGATGACACCGTATACGGCGTTTAAGTTGTTACTTCTTGCGGCTTCTTCTGCTGACGCTAAAAGAGAATTGGCATAAACTCTTTTATCGCGTCGCACACTACGCTGAACTTCTCGAGCTTTCTGACGGTAAAGGAGTTCGATGCTGCTTCGATTGTCGTCTGATGCTGCAGCCAAACGAACTGTCAGCTCCTTTCTTTCAACAATCCGCTGCCATGAAGCGTCGGACATCCAGGGCTTATTCCGGCAATCCGGGTTTGGGCCAAGGATGGTATTTGCGCTATCAATGTACGCATTTTTTATGGCATCCCAGTTTTCTTTTATGTCACTATCTGGGTGACTAGTTATCTCAGCCGCTTTTTGCGCAAGATGGTCATTATATTGTTGTAAGACAGCTGGATTTTTTAGTCGAGCGGTGTTGAATTTGCGGGGCCTGGATCTTTCGTCGCTGGGGCGGCGCACGGCTGCAATACGCAATCGAACATTAGCGATCATAAGATAATGGTCTCTTCCCATCCCAATATCGGCACCCTTCTTGTTTCGCACGTCCAGGAGGCAACTCTTGAATCTTTTACTAATGGCAAAATGGTCGATTTGATTTTGTGTTCTGCGCCGATCAACAGAGGACCAACTGATTTTGTGGTGGTCCTTATGCTCAAACATAGTACCACCGATGAAGAGACTGTGAAAGTTGCAGAACTCCACAAATCTTTCACCGTTGTCATTACGATCACCAAGACCGTGTCTCCCCATCACATGTCTGAGCCCATAGTTATCAGCGCCAACTTTCGCATTCAAATCACCCATAACCATTATAATGTCACCTTTAGGTGTTCTGCTCTGGACGGCGTTTAGTTCTTCGTAAAAGGAGTCTTTTGCCAAGACATTGTCGGGTTCAGTAGGGGCATAACATTGTATTATTGAGATGTTCCTCATTTTGGTCCGGAACCTGGCGGTCAAGACCCTGTCAGAGACCGGTTCCCAGGATAAGAGACAGTTTCGCGCGGCTCTGGTTAAAAGGAGCCCCACACCTGACTCACGGCGACTATCGGTAGCTTTACCGGAGTACAACATTACAGTGCTGCCCGTCGGAGAGATGAATTCTCCGCTGTTCCACCATCTTATCTCACTAACTCCTAAGATATTTAATTTGTACCTCAGAAATTCACTCTCTAATTGAAGAAATCGTGCGTTCTGGGGACCTTCTGATCCATTGTCCAGGAGAGTACGCACATTCCAGAATCCAATCTTTGTCATTGTACGATAGCTAAAAGTCATAACCGTTGAGTCAGTCCTTATCCGAGGCATAGTTGACGTTTCGTTAGCATATAAAGATTTCGGATAGTGCAAGTTGCTGGCATACACATCCTGTCCTTTGATTGTCGGTTTTAACGACAGGCCCTCAAAGGGAAAGGCCGTGGTATTTTTTTTTCACACCCCACACCACAGGGGTACCTCAACCAAATCATCGCACCGCCATCACTGGCGGCTTGACGTTGGTTGGCAATGGTCAGTGACCACTGCCGTTCCAGGGGGCGCCCACGCGGAGGACTATGGAAGAGGAGTTTTTGCCCCCCATTTGTCACATGCTGACTACAAAAATGCGCGCATACAATTAAAAAAAAAAATGTTTTTTTTTTTATTGCGATCGCGATTGCAATATGGTGTGTTCGCTTCCTCCTCTGATCGTGATCGCGAACGCAATTGTGATAGTGACCGCGATCGCGTATGTGTGTTCTCTGCTTAAAGCGACCATCACGGAGTACTATTATATAGGTAGTATCCGTATATGCACAACACCTGGATAGATTTTCTTACTTATACGTATTAGCCATGTCGCGCCCGTTGGGATATGGCTTCCGAAAGTTGTCGCCTCCAATCGTCTCGGTCTTCACATCGCTGTTTCCAATCCCGTACGCCGAGCAACTTCCTACTGTCTTCTCGCTGAGTCCTCCCAGCGCTTTTTAGGTGTTCCATGCGCTCTCAAACTTTTGCCGGTGGCAGTAAAGGCCTTTTTGGAGATTCGGCGTTCGTCCATTCTTTACAGATGACCTGCCCACTGCAGTTTCCGAATTTTCACAAATATGGAGGCCTCTGGTTCGTCAAATAACTCTTACAGTTCGTTGTTGTACTTTCCTCACCATTAGTCTCCATCGCGCGTCGCTCCAAAGATTCGTCGTCGACCCTTCTTTCGAAGGCGCTTATAATGTTTTCAGATGCCCGAGTGAGAGTTCAAGTCTCACAAGCATGGCGTAATACCGGTCGGATTATAGGCTTGTAGACTTGGAGCTTCGCTTTTCTATGGATGCAGCTGCTCTTCAGTTGGGGAGAAGAGAAGGGTGCGGTTTGCGAGCAGGAGCCGTCGTTTGATCTCGTGAGTCTCGTCGCCGTTTTCCACGATGTTCGCGCCAAGGTATATGAAGTTGTCTGCCCTTTCAATGTCGCGTTCGCTTAGCTCTGGCACGCTCGTTCTGATTTTCCGATTTTTTTGTGTTAGCGTCTTCGACTTATTGATTTGTAGACCAACCTGTTGCATGGTTTCGTCCACTCCACGGATTCCACTCACGCGGACGCTCGACAAGCCAGGTTTGTATTCCGATCTAAATCGGAATACGTCCTTGAGTGTACATTCGTGAAAGTGTAGAGGGCTGCGCAGGGCGTCCGAGTGATTCTACCTCGTCCAAACTTGCCCGTAACCGGTAGCGCAGTGTGTTGAGGCATCAGTCTCATGTTTGACTGCCAGCGTTTCGAGTTCGAATCCCGACCAGTTTATGCCAACGAAACGTCAACTGGGCCACATGGAACAGCTGCCGCGCTATGCCCCACAAGGAGTTAGGACAATTGAGTGGTAAACTTGCCGTAACACCCTGGCCGGAAAGCGTTAAGATGATGTTTGTCATCGACAAACCACCCCCATCGCATTTTGCGCTAAATACGATGTCAAATCAAAGATCTTGACGTCCTTTTTCCGAAAGATCAATCTTGCCCCACGAAAGCTTGCCGGAAGGCATGGTTTTATGGAAATGTTGGAGAATATAAATAGCGGTCAGCCTGACGTTTTGACATCTTACTTTCTACATTCCTGAAATTGCATTTTTTCTTTGACACTTTCAACTTTAGGAGCTTGCACCCAAAAATTGATGTGGTTCTTTCGGAAGAACATCTGAATGCCATCCAAATAGATTGCTCTTAAAAGGATGTGTTACGTAGAATATACTAGCACATAACTCGCTGGTTTATGTATGAAGAAGAGGAGCAACGCTTCATATTTATGAGATGCATGTACGTAGACATATTGGACAAGAAAGATATTAGAAACACGGTGAGTGCATATTTTCAAGCCATACTACTTACGAGTCATATGTGGTGAATGCAAGCACGTTACGTGAAATGTTCACATAACTTTGGCAACTTTTCGCTTTTGAACATCTCTCGTAGAAGTGCTTACAGTAAAGTTGTCAGATACGAGGATTGTTGTTTAGAAGTGGAACATCAACTGAAATGGTCTTTTACTTAGAGCTATGGTTGATTCTGGAGTTGGATAAGACATGTTGGAAACACATGCTTTTTTTCTCAGACTGAACGAAACTGAGCTGTGGGATGCGTCTTTTAAATGCAGTATATTGCAAGGACTTTCAAAATTCGCAAGAAATAGTTAAATCTGCCAATGAAATATTCTGTCGATGTGTCAATATTAATTCTGGAGTCATAAACACTAACAATATAAATTATCCGTCACTATGGTGAAGCCTCCGAAGACATGATAAACCAATTTGAACGTAAGGTCCTTCGGTGAATTTTCGGAGCAGTTTGCGTCCGAAATGGGTGGCGTATCCGGTGCAACCATTTGCTGTACGAACTGAACTATGAGCTGAAAGTTTCTAAACCGTCAAACTTAATACAACAACATCTACAATGGACAGGACAAATACAATGGATGGACAATGAAAGGAGCAATGCTGCGAGGAAGACCGAGAGCTCGTTGTAAAGACTCAGTAGATGCGAACGCCGAGCAATTGCTGGACGTCCAAAATTTGAGGACGCAGTCACTTGACCGTGATAATTGGAGGACGATAATCCTGCCGGCCACGATGATGATGATAATGATGGTCAAAGGTGAAGACTGGAATGTCGATCTGTCAGGTAGGAGATAACGGGTTCAAAACTTGTCCAAGCATACTCGATCGTTGCTCTTCTTGCTGTATTATATCATTCTAATCAGCCACAAATAAGTTTAGTGATTTGATGAAAATCAATGAAGCCTGATATGGACTATTCGCCTCATGGCATCCCATTCGATTGACTCGCTAATGAAGTGCTCCACCACACTTCATATGTATTGTACAACATATTCCGATTTGCAGCCTACCAACTCAGCAGGCAAGACGACTATATATTAATCGTTCCTACGGCGGCTGGTTCTTCGCACCGGACCGACCCGTTTAGTACGGCCAAGAGCTGTCACAACTTGTAATGAACCATATTCTGGTCTGGTTGTGCTGCTTTTTCTTCGCCAGACGGCACGGCCTGACCTTCACGGTTATTACGCTACCTAAGGCTCCGTCCCACGGGCATCTTTACAGTATAGCGACGTGTCGTTCATAAGGAGCTGGTGCTGCATAGTTGGCTACTGATCTTCCAATGATGTTATATGTACCCAGCAGGGTCTCCTTGTTCATTCCCCACGAACTTTCAGCGAGTGCTTTGAGAACTTCATTGCGAGCTCTCATTTTATTGCAGATTGTGGAAACATGGATAGATGATGTTGCCATACTATCCAGGGTGTCATCAAGGATTTTTGAGTGGTTTATGGTGGAATTGGAGTGGAGTTCCATACTACATATTCAGGGCGACACCAAGCATTTTTGTGTGGTTTATGGTGGGATTGGAGTGGTTGCCTATATAAAGTTGTAGTTTTACCTCCTTGGTCCAAGAGGTGAACAAGGTCGTAGACGATTTTGGCGTTGAAATTAGCAAGTTTTTGTTGACGAAGGAGGTGTTCAGCTTGTCAAAGGTACCGGCTGATGAACGCACACATAGATGGAATGTCATTGCCGGTAGCTAGAATCGAAACAATATTGTTCAAATATCACTGATGGAAGATTATTGAAGGCGCTTTTAACCCTATGTTGTTGAGATGAACACATTCTTAGACATGAAATGAAATCTAGGAAAAAGAAGTGTTGTCTGAATCGGGGCGAGGAGGCCAATGCAATGGAGTGTTGTTGTAGGAGCTTTTAACCCCATGATGCTGAGATGAACATATTCTTGAATATGTAGTGAAATTTAGGAAATACGGGTGTCGTTTGAATAGGGGTGATGAAGCTACTGCAATAGAATGTTGTTGATGGTCTACTTAACACTAACACGTATTAAGAAGAGATATCAAAGCGATATTGAGGCTATACCAAGGCGATATAAAATATCGAAGCGTCGCAAAACTGATACCACAGCGATATTGAAGCGATCTCGGAGCGAGAAAACGTCGACTCTAAATAGGGGAAAACAATTACCAATTTTCCCTGTTAATTTCCGCTATTCCGTTTTTATTCGAATCTAAATTTTTGAATTAAATAACGATTGTGTAACTCAGAAATTCAGATATCCATTGTATGAAATCCTGAACGCAACCAATATCTTCTTTTTAACACATCCAATATCCATCCATCATGATCCAATATTTTTCCCAATTTCCGTGTCATTTTCTTCTTTTTAAATTTTACTTGAAAACACTTTGACGTTGTCACGCAAAAACTTAGACAGTGCCTTATGTACCGCCCGTGGATTTTTTTGTTAAACTGTTTATGAGATATTCGCGTGCCTTCATGCACTTTTCAAAACGAAAGTGTGCATATGCACTATTTCGTATGAGCAATTTCGATATGCACTACATTTCGGTGTCCCGTGTGATTCAATGCTTAGCTTAGCGGTCATTCAGTGATTTGTTCGTTGTAATCTGAACACATATGACGACACATGTTAGGCAACCATCTGAAACGTTTAAGTGATATAAACCCCCAATATACATAGACCGAACCTCTAACGCTCGGTACGCTTGCTCGAACAGCGGAATTAAAAAGGGTTAGCCCTTGCCTCTCTCCACAACATTCAGACCTTGCTACTATCCACACCTCCTCAAACCTGAGAACATGTATTGAAAAGAGGCTATCAAAACGCACAATCCATACGTGCTACGAACACATTTTTTTCATCGATCAACAATCCCCCGTTTGTCAGCTTTAAAGAGGTACATATGTGTATAGTAGCAAGGTCTGAATGTCGTGGAGAAAGGCAAGGAGGAAAGGGAAAGGGGCAAGGATCCGAATTCGAATTGTGTTTGCACTATTTCACCCCAAAAGTAATTTGCTGCCAAAATAATTTGACGTTTTTTAATTCCGCTGTCTGAGCGCCACGGACACAGTACTACTTTGCCTTAACCCCTAGCGGGGCATAGCGCGTCAACTACTCCTGCGCGCCATCGTACTCTGTTCTGGGCAATGGGGCGCAACTCCCCAAAAGACTTACCCAGTACCTGACACTCCTTTGCCACAGATCGACGCCATGTGATTCGAGGACCCCCTCTTGGTCGGCCTTGGTTCGAAATGGGGTTCCATTTCATGGCATGCAAAGCAATGCAGTTATCACTCTTCCGCAATGTGTGACCTATCCACTGCCATTTTCGCCTGCGTATCAATTCGTCGATTGGCATCTGACCCGTACGCCGACTTAGCTCTTCATTTGATATTGTTTCGGGCCAGAAAATTCTTAAAATTCGAAACTTGCAGCTTTCTGGTAACTCCTACGGAAACTTTCCATGTACTGCTCCCATACAATAGCACTGATAGTACCAGGGAGCGAAACAGGCCCAGCTTGGTCTTGATGCTGAGATAACTGCCCTGCCAGATTTTGGACAGCATGCCGTATGCGCGTTTAGCCTGGTTGATACGACGAGCGATGTCCTGCTCCGTACCACCATTTTCGGCAACAATGCTACCCAAGTAGACGAAGTTGTCCACCTTCTCCACAGGCTGCCCATTAATATTGATGGCAATAGGTGTCGGATTTCTTTTTCGCAACGGCGGGCTAAGAACCTTGGTCTTGTTGGTATTAATCTTTAGCCCAACCTTGCTTGCCTCCCTCTCGAGATCTAACGCCATTGCGGACAGATCCATGATTTTGTGGGAGAGTAGGCATATGTCGTCAGCGTAGTCAAGATGTTGTAGATAAGATGTCAAAGTCCATTGAATTCCTCTGTCGAGTCCGGATAGGGCTGCACGCAACACATCGCCGATCACTATGAGGAATAGGATCGGTGAGAGGATGCACCCCTGCCGAACTCCACTGCGAATCTCAAAGTCCCCCGACACCTTACCTTTATGCAGAACGCGACATTTCGCGCCGTCAAAGGTTGCCTTAATAATAGCCACAAGCTTCTCAGGGATGCCTCTCCTGCGCAAGGCCGCCCATATAGAATCCCGGTTCACACTATCGAAAGCCTTTTCGAAATCGATGAAAAGCAAGTGAAGCGGAGAATCGTATTCAACGCATTGCTCGATGATGATTCGCAAGGTGTTAATGTGATCGACACAGGAGAATCCGGATCGAAAGCCAGCCTGCTCTTCATCAATTCTGCTTTCTAAGTGGGCCTTTAGTCTTTCCAGGACAATTTTAGCTATTATCTTGGCAACGGCAGGAAGCACACAAATGCCTCTCCAATTATTACAGTCTGTGAGGCTACCCTTCTTTGGAAGTTTGATGATCAAACCTTCCTTCCACTCAGTGGGAAAGGTCTCTGTATTCCACGCTTTATCAACAAGTGGGTGCAGCAAATCGGCAGTTACGCTTGGCGCTGCTTGATAAAGTTCGGCAGGGATGCCGTCAAGTCCGGCGGCCTTTCCTCGTTTTAGTGCAATAATTGCAGTGACTATTTCCTCTTTAGTCGGGGCAGTGGACCGTATACGCACATTTTGATGGTTAGCTAAATTATCTATATGAGGGGGAACTTCACCAGAGGTTACACGGTTCAAGACCGCGGCGAAGTGTTCTTTCCACCGCCTCATTTGATCTTCTTCCAAGATAAGTAGCTTTCCATCACTATCTTTCACCGGATGTTGGCAGGAGTTACGACCACCTGTATACTCCTTGATGACACTGTATACGGCGTTTAAGTTGTTACTTCTAGCGGTTTCTTCTGCTGACGCTAAAAGAGAATTGGCATAAACTCTTTTATCGCGTCGCACACTACGCTGAACTTCTCGAGCTTTCAGACGGTAAAGGAGTTCGATGCTGCTTCGATTGTCGTCTGATGCTGCAGCCAAACGAACTTTCAGCTCCTTTCTTTCAACAATCCGCTGCCATGAAGCGTTGGACATCCAGGGCTTATTCCGGCAATCCGGGTTTGGGCCAAGGATGGTATTTGCGCTATCAATATACGCATTTTTTATGGCATCCCAGTTTTCGTTTATGTCACTATTTGGGTGACTAGTTATCTCAGCCGCTGCGCAAGATGGTCATTATATTGTTGTAAGACAGCTGAATTTTTTAGTCGAGCGGTGTTGAATTTGCGGGGCCTGGATCTTTCGTCGCTGGGGCGGCGCACGGCTGCAATACGCAATCGAACATTAGCGATCATAAGATAATGGTCTCTTCCCATCCCAATATCGGCACCCTTCTTGTTTCGCACGTCCAGGAGGCAACTCTTGAATCTTTTAATAATGGCAAAATGGTCGATCTGATTTTGTGTTCTGCGCCGATCAACAGAGGACCAACTGATTTTGTGGTGGTCCTTATGCTCAAACATAGTACCACCGATGAAGAGACTGTGAAAGTTGCAGAACTGTACAAATCTTTCACCGTTGTCATTACGATCACCAAGACCGTGTCTCCCCATCACATGTCTGAGCCCATAGTTATCAGCGCCAACTTTCGCATTCAAATCACCCATAACCATTATAATGTCACCTTTAGGTGTTCTGCTCTGAACGGCGTTTAGTTCTTCGTAGAAGGAGTCTTTTGCCAAGACATTGTCGGGTTCAGTAGGGGCATAACATTGTATTATTGAGATGTTCCTCATTTTGGTCCGGAACCTGGCGGTCAAGACCCTGTCAGAGACCGGTTCCCAGGATAAGAGACAGTTTCGCGCGGCTCTGGTTAAAAGGAGCCCCACACCTGACTCACGGCGACTACCGGTAGCTTTACCGGAGTACAACATTACAGTGCTGCCCGTTGGAGAGATGAATTCTCCGCTGTTCCACCATCTTATCTCACTAACTCCTAAGATATTTAATTTGTACCTCAGAAATTCACTCTCTAATTGATGAAATCGTGCGTTCTGGGGACCTTCTGATCCATTGTCCAGGAGAGTACGCACATTCCAGAATCCAATCTTTGTCATTGTACGATAGCTAAAAGTCGTAACCGTTGAGTCAGTCCTTATCCGAGGCATAGTTGACGTTTCGTTAGCATATAAAGATTTCGGATAGTGCAAGTTGCTGGCATACACATCCTGTCCTTTGATTGTCGGTTTTAACGACAGGCCCTCAAAGGGAAAGGCCGTGGTATTTTTTTTCACACCCCACACCACAGGGGTACCTCAACCAAATCATCGCGCCGCCATCACTGGCGGCTAGTAGCGCAGTGTGTTGAGGCATCAGTCTCATGTTTGACTACCGGCGTTTCGGGTTCGAATCCTGTCCACGACAACGTTCGTGGCCATGGATGTGCAGGAGGTGCATGCTGGCAACTGCATTCTCTGAAACCAATTTATGCCAAGGAAACGTCAACTGGGCCACATGGAACAGTTGACGCGTTAGGGCAATTGAGTACTGGCGGCTAGACGTTGGTTGGCAATGGTCAGTGACCACTGCCGTTCCAGGGGGCGCCCACGCGGAGGACTATGGAAGAGAAGTTTTTGCCCCCCAACCCTGTGTTATAAAAAAAAAATTTACTCGATTATACAGCGTGTAGAAACACCGTATTTTGCAATCGTGAAGCGTTTTTGGTTCACAAATTTTTACTGCTTCATGTGCAAAAAGGTCTATTTCGGAATATCAAAGGGTTAAAATGCTTTCACCTTCACTTCACTTCAGGACCAACCACCCACCATTTCTCCTATTGAGAACAGTCTACCTAGATCGACCAGAACCATGCTTGCGCGACTTCGATCTGGGTGGTGCTCGCATAGCAACAACATTTCAAACCTATGTATCTAATGTCGCACCTCACGATGTCGATCATATCTTTCAATTCTCTGCCGCTCCCACCTCGCTAACACCCAGAGCTTTGTGGGAGGCTCCTATTGAAGCCGCTATCTTTCTTGGCCTGAACACTGTGGAAGAGGGTGCCACTGCTGACATATAACTCACACACACTCTTCTTAGCCTGAAGTAAACATTGGCCGTTTTCGATTCACTCGGTCTCAGATCCAGTGTCAATCGAACGCCTCGGATCTGCGACGAGTGAACTTAAACAGCCACTATACAGATATTTCGCCGCGTGGGGGCGAATTGCGGACTCAGTATACATTTAGATAAGGGCGAGATAAGTTGACGTTCAACCAATTAACTTTCAACTTTGATCTGATGAGATCCCACACGAGACTCGGATTTGATCCTGGTCCGCTCTGTCGTTTTGTACTAAAATGGTTCTGATATAACAACAAATATGTACTAATTTACAATTTGTAATTTAACCTATTTCAGGATTCCTTGAAGATTTTTTCATTATCTTTTAATAGCTCATTAAAGGGGGACATCTTCCATCTGAACGCCCTGAGAAATAATTACAATGCACGCGCTGCTTTGATAAATTGCTCGAACAGCAATTTCGAAATTAAGTAGACAATTTCTTATTCAGATTAACTTATTCAACTTATAATTAGCATGTGTCTTTGAAGCATTTATCTTAAAATCTACTTATGATGGTCCACCGTGTTCTATCCATAAAACAAGGATCAGACTCAAACTTTTTCCATAAATGTTACAAAAATATTCAAAGAACCATAGATAGGAGAAAAAATTGCAAAAGTTTCGCAATAAAAAAAGGTGTAAAATATGAGAAAACTTTCGTTTCAATTTTCGGCCTCGGGTTTCCGTTCGTCTCGCCGCCACCCCTCACATCCTTTATATCCGAGATAATCATTTCTAAGCGTCTTTTTACTCTCCGATCCAGGCCTTCAACATCCGTCATACGGTTATAGCCGGCAGGGGCAATGCAGAATCACTCCAATGTGGCGGATAATTGCAAAGTATAATTCGTCCTGAAATACTAATGACATACTTCGTCTACGACGTCTTGGTCTCTACCGACATAAATACGAATATGTACCTACAATACGAAAGATTGCCAGGACCAAAGCTGCTTCGCAGACATTCTGTTTCACTTGAGTAGTGTGCCGAGTGAGCTTGCTCCATCGAAATGCTCGACATGAAAATATCTTTCGCAAAACTAATTATTTCCTTCATCTGCACTCATTAGCAACAACCGGAAGGGAAATATAGTATGCCATTGGTTGGTTGTGGTTGTTTGCCTTTTATTACACGTCGGACTGCGTGGGAGCGTGTACTATCGACGGCGGCTGATTCAAAGTCCTGGCTGTTTGAATGACGGCACTAGTGTTGTATTTGAAATGGAAACGGTGACGTTACTAATCGGATATAGAATTCTCGCAGTATGCACTTCGGCGGTGGAATATCGTCCTTAATGAGACAATTTCACGAATACTATCGATGAATGCGAGAGAATCAGTGCTAGAGAGCTTCCGCGAAATTTGAATTTAAATTGGAAATTAGTTGAAGGGAATCAAATTGAAATATCGGAAGCATACCTTCCTCCACCCAGTTCTTCATTGCGCTTACTTGTGCTCTGTGCACGTTTGGTTGAATGTCCTTTTGCATTTTGCATTCGACGAAAAAATAATTTAAGTTATTGAATTGGAAAATAATTGGACCCAGGTCATATCCGCACCGGTTTGGTCGGAAATTTGCATGAAAAAACAATTTACCTAGCATTTACTAGAATTGCATATTAGAACTACGTTTTTTATGTGTGGTTGTGTATGCAGTTTTTTAGGGGTTAAAAAATATGCCATCTATGCGACTATGCAAATTTCTGGTCTCCGGAATGAGCGTTCCGATTGATCCTGGGTATTTCAGAATTGTTCGAATGAGTAGTTATTCAAATTAAATGATAAAAAAATGATTCTACCACCAAAATTATATTTTTCAGATTGTATTTTCATATACACTGTACGCTCTCATCACCAGGACACCATTGGGACTAACAGTTTTGTTCGGCTATGGGGAGTGTGCAATGGGCGGGTTGGTGGTCATCCGAAGATGCCCGTGAAGACAAGGCGTAAGGTACTCGTAGCTACTCGTGGCACAACATCTGTGGGTAGGTAGACGCGTTTGTAAGTGCCCGCCTCAAGGCGGGATATTATCTCCACTTCTTTGGAATCTGGTCATCAATAAATTACTTCTGGACCTAGAAAGGATGGGCTATAATGTCATTACCTATGCGGATGATGTTGCAATTGCCGTCTCTGGAAAATTTGCGGGAAACAAAAAATACTACAAAATGCTCTGTCCATTCTAACTAATTGGGCATACCATTGTGGAGTTAGTGATAACCCGGACAATACGGAGCTTGTGATTTTCACCGGAAGACATACGCTCGGTCCTATCCAACCTCCCATTCTGAACGGTAAGGAATTAGTTTTTACTGACAAGGCCAAATTCCTTGGTCTCCTTCTAGACCGCAAACTAACTTGGAAGCCCAACATTGAGGAGCGGGTGAGGAAGGCAACTATTGCACTCTACTCGTGTAGCAAGGCCATTGGGAAAAACTGGGGCCTGTAGCCGAAGGTGGTACACTGAATGTATACTGCTGTGGTGCGTCCTATTTTACTTTATGGTATTAGCGTGTGGTGGACGGCACTCAAAGTTGTTGCCTACTGTTAATTACTGGGAAAGGTGCAAAGACTGGCTACGCTAGCCATAACAGGGGCGTTCAGAACCACTCCGTCGGCCGGATTTGACATTCCGCTGAACTTGCTCCCGCTGGACATTCTTGGTGAACAGCTGGTGGCCAATACGCCTTCGCGAAACTTGCCAGTGGCGTATCAAGAGCACTGGGCACGCATCTATCCTGCGAAATCTGGATCTCCCTTCGGAGACTGACTAAACCTCGCCGAAACAAACTTTTGATCGCCTTATTCCATCTAGGAATCTCTGGGCTCATAATGTATACTTAACGACTAATTCCATGCTGATCTACACGGACCACTCTAGGACGCACGATAAAGTTGGGGCCGGAATTCACTCGGAAGGGCTTAGTATCAACATATCATTTCGTCTTCCTGACTTTTCTATAGTGTCCTCCAGGCAGAGGTTTCAGCGATTTCAGAGGTTCTGACCTGGTTGGGAAGTCACGTGATGACTGTCAGGGACATCACAATTTTTACGGACAGCCAAGCTGCAATACGTTCACTTGAGTCGGTCCTCACTACATCCAAAATGATTGTGAACTGTCTGTCGCACAGCCCTCACTATAATGGTCGGCTTTTTCAACATTACGCTTTGCTGGATACCCGGTGACAGTGGCTTTGCAGACAACTGCAGAGCGGATGACCTTGCGCGTGACGGGATAAGCGGTAATGTAGCTGAAATTCGGGAAAGTATTAAAATACCTTTTGCGGTATGTACTATAAAATGGTAAGTCAGTCGCTATTGATAGGGCCAACATAAGATGGCTCAGTGGTAACTCATGCCAAACGACAAGAGCGATTTATCCTAGACTTGACCGTACTGCTTTCATTAAGCAGATTACACATCGGCAGGGTGATGGGGGTCATCACAGGGCAAGTCCTATTGGGGAACTACCCTGGAGGCTGCGCCTTCCGCACCATGATTACTGCAGAAGCTGTGAAGACATGGATGAGGAGGAGAGCGTTATTCACCTTCTGTGCCAGTGCAGAGCTTTGGCTGGCAGGAGAAGGAGATTTCTTGGCTCCTCGTTCTTTTACGACTTGGAAGACCTCAACAACGCTAGTGCGACAAAGTTCAATCGTTTTTTTGCTAGCATCGGCTGGTTTTAATACCTAGCTTTGAGGGTAAGGTATAGAGAGTTTCTGGAGGTACCACAACGGACCCAATTTGCGGTCTAAGTGTGCTGTGATCTATCATGGCAGCCCCTACACCTAACCTAAGGTAGCATAATGACTGTGAAAGTTGGACAGTACCACCTGGCGAAAAAATAATCCCTTCAACGAGCTCAGCAGCAGCCTGTGTTTGCTGTATCTCAGTTCAGGAGACATGGGTGGGGTTGTCGCCGCTAGTTGCCCCTGTCTGTACATATTAAAAGGAATTCATAGGCCTTGGATAGACAACACAAACAAGGGAAGCAAAAATGACGAGGGTAGAGCACAAGAAGCGGCCTCAGAGTGTGAACAAGAAAAAAGTAAAAAATAAAAAAGTGAGGACTAGAACTGACGCAATGGTTATATCTTAGTCCGGAGACATGACATACACGGAGATAAAATCCGAGACAGCACTGAAGGAGATGGGCGACAACGTCTTTCACATTCGTCGCACCCGAAAGGGGGAACTATTGTTCCAAATGAGGACTCGCGGTGGGAAATCTATAGAAAAGTACAATTCCATCGTGACGAGTGTGTTAGGCCTGGCAGTTGAAGTGAAAACCTTGCGCCAGGAGACGAGGATAGAATGCCTCGATCTTGACGAGGTTACTGCCAAGGAGGAAGTCTTCACGGCGTTCCTGGAACGGTTGGAGGTGGACCTTCAACTCGACGCAATGAAGTCACTAAGGAGGGCGTATGGAGGCACACAAATTGCAACCATTAGCCTACCGACGGACGCGGCCAACAAGGTGCTCGAAGCGGGTAAAGTAAAGATTGGATGGGCGAACTGTCGCCTAAAATAACAATTGTCCCCAAAGAGATGGTTCAACTGTTTCGCATTTGGACACTTCGCGAGGGACTGCAGCAGTGAGCATGACAGTTCGAATATGCGCCTCAAATGCGGAGGAGAAGGCCACAAGGCTGTAACATGTGACATAGAGCCAAACTGCATGTTGTGCCAAGAAGCCAATAGAGCGAAGTGTAAGCATCTGACTGGAGGCGCTAAGTGCCCGGTGTTTCGAGAGGCGCTAAAGCAAACCCGTGCAGCTAAACCTGAACCATTACCGGGCGGCACAGGATCTGCTATCGTAGACCATCAGGAAGAAAGGAGTCGACGCAGCAATTATCTGCGACCAGTATGAAAATCTGGGTAGCTCGATTTGGATCGCAGATGAGCATAAACAAGCAGCCATTTGGACGTGTGGAAACCATGCTTTCCAGCAAGGCATGTCAGAACCGATTAGCGGTGTCGTAAGGGCGAAGATCAACGGTATCCATGTGTACAGCTGCTATGCTCGACCACGACTAGATCTAGCAGAATTCGAAAGATTACTAGACGGATTGGTGCATAACGTGAGTATACACAACCCGGTAATAATTGCGGGAGTCTTTAACGTGTGGGTGATAGAATGGGGCAGCCGAGATACAAATGCCCGAGGGCGGGCATTTCTCGACGCTTTTTCACAGCTATGTACATGTCGTTCAAATGAACTCAGGTGATAGCAATACCTTCGGGAAAGGAAGTGCAGGCTCTATTATTGATCTAGCGTTCATCAGTAGCTCTTTGGCACCAACCGTAGATTGGCACGTCAGCGAAGACCACACCCACAGTGACCACCAGGCAATCTTCTTTACAATAGCAGGAGGGACACGCCGAGTACAAGGAAGAGCCCCGACACGGAGACGGTCCATTAAAAGCTTCGATTAGGCAACCTTCAAGGAGGTCTTGTTTCAGAGGGGGCCCATCGAAGGACCGGCGGAATAGAGGACCGCGCAGATTGCAAAGCACTTAGCGATAGCATGTGATGCGCGAGACTGAGCTTTGGAGAGCACTTGAAGCATGTATGCGAGAAGGCAACGTCGGCCTCCGTGGCCTTGGCAAGAATTATTCCGAATATAGACGGTCCAAGTGTGATAGATAACATTTATCTGTATGCCTCACCGACTTGGGCCAGTGCTCTGAAATATACTTGTAATACCAGGCAAATTAGCTCGGTTTACCGAAGGTGCGCATTGAGAGTATGCTGTGCAGACAGAACCACTTCGCACGAAGCTGTCTATGTCGTCGCTGGAATGATCCCAATGGAGATCTTGGTTGACAAAACAAGCAGACTGTACTGTGGTCGATGTCTGGAAACATCAGAGACGTCAGCGGATGAGAAAGTCATGGAAGAATGAATTTCTGAGAGAGTAGCAGCAGCGATGGGAGCAGGCTTCAACCGGTCGCTGGACGCATACTCTCATCCCGGATATCGGGAAGTGGGTGAACTGAAAACACGGTGAGGTGAACCACTATCCGACCCAATTTCTTACTGGTCATGGCGGATACCGGCAATATTTGCACAGGTTCAAGCTGGACGATTCACCAGATTGTCCAAGGTGCAAGGGATATGCGGAGGACGCCCAGCACGCGTTGTTCGACTGCCCCAGGTTTTCTGGGAACCGTGAACAACTAGAGGCGGATCTGGGGAGTATCATAAACCCACAGAACCTGGTGGATTTAATGCTGCGATCACAGCAAGATTGGGACGCAGTGAGCTGGACGGTATGCACCATCTACAAAGAGGTCCAAAAGGAAGAAGTCAGACGTAAATCGACAAACTGTAATGGCTGATCAGCCAGACCCATCCCTGCGAAGTAATTCCGAAAGGTAGTCCCGCAGGGGAATCGGCGGAGGAGGTATTTTTAGGTTTAGTCGGTAAAAATCGGGCATACTTGCTCAAGTACTGCAGTATTTTTTGAAGAGTCCTACATAACCTCGTTAAAAAAAAGGGCATGGAGTATAACGGAAAATAAGCCTAGAGTATATTGATATTTTCTGAATTGCAGTGGTGAGGCCAATGCACGGGGTACTTTCGAGGACATTTTAAGTCCTCTGGTTAGGACAAAAGGACCTACTTGAGCATGAAGTAAAACGAAACCCACACATGGGAAATATGGATGTTTTCCGGAACGGGGTGGAATCCATCGTGTGTGTTTGAATGAGACGGGGCTAAAGGAACGATGAACATCACTACTGTATAGTTATGCTTAGCACACCAACTGCTGGTTTATAACACATCCTGCCCATTTAGCCGCATTCTGCGACAAACCGGGAAAGGCTACTGCGGCTTATTCTTATACCCCATGCCACTGGGGAAAGATAAAGTCTGAGTTTTCAGTCGATTCAAACCAAATATTATGACAAGGATTTTGAATGAGTACTACAAGTGTGTCCTACATACAAGCAAATCTATTAACACCAAATATAGTTCAAGAACTTGGAACGAAACCTTATGGTTAGGAATAAACTAGAAACCCTTTGAGACAATCAATGCAATATCCAATTAATATCACTCCTTAATTACCACCAAACGCTGGTGCTTTCATGCATATTCGGTGTAGTGTACTTACACTGTAACATTCAGGCCTGGCACACCATGCTGGATGCCGATGATGATGATGACTACGACGACAATGATACTTGAAGATAGTTAGAGGGTGTATGTTCCACGGCACGTAGTTTGCACAAGTTTCACCAAAGAGGCATTTCAAGTACACTAAAAGTGTTTTTCGTAATGGAGAAGTTTCTCCGGACGACGGAGAAGGAATGACGTACGCGGGTACACGCTGAATCGTCTATATAAGGACATTGAAAGTGCAGATTCACTCCTCTTGTCAGGACCGTTCTCCCTCTTTTTATAGGCCGTTTATGCAAAAGTGTGAACTGAAACTCATCGTCACACAACGTTCCCACGTCCTCGCCGTCGTCCTGGTCCACGTTCTATTCCTGGTCGTTGTCGTCATCATCGTCGCCTGTGTCATATATCATAATTTCGTTGTAATGAATTGTTAAAGTTTCTACAATTACTGGAAAATCGCACATCTTAAAACTTAATGGTTTTAATGGAGGTTGAAGGAGCCAGGAACAGGATACGACATATACGGACAATTTGCAATTGAGAAAAATTTGCACAATTTCTCTGTAGTGTGTGTGTATTATGGATATGGTGTCAGAAAATTGAATGTTAAATGAAATCGAGATTGTCTAACGCTTTGAAGTTAAGGACATTTTTTTATAAAATGCGAGATATAATGACACAATTGCAATATTCGCTAAATGGATTAAATGGTCACTTAAGTAGACTGGAAGCTGGAAAGACAATCAACGAGCAGCATTTGAAAAAGGACAATAGAGTCGTTTAGGCTGCTCGCACTGGCATCTGTGAAGTGAATTATTTTCATTATCAGTTCCGAATTCATGGCACACTATGCTCAAAAAGAGATACTGAAGAAAACCCTCCTGAGGGACGCTAGTCTTAATCTTCAGACTACCGCTGGAAAAAGTCATTGAAAAAAGGGCTCTGAAACTTGCGAGCCAACGCTGTTTGTTGGACTTAATGATTATCAGAAAAGTTAATTCTAAGTATCTGTACTTTTATGTGTGCATACCAAGTAAACCAAAATAAAACCAGGCCGAAGCGTATATACCCTAGACTTGTACAGACCTAGTGGTGACACCAAAAGTATTGTAATAATTGGCAACGACCATGCATTAAAAGTGAGTTTCCCATATAGCCAGTTTATAGGGGAGGTTGGCACCCATTCAGGGAGATCTTGACCATTCTCAAAATGAATTAACTATCCCATTCTACAAATATTTGTTGAATTTTTCAAGTCGCTAGCTTCATTCCATCGAAAGTTATTGCTTATTTGAAGTCTCACTTGTAGGGGAGGTAAGGGTTCCTTGGGTCGGATCTTGCCCATCATTGCCACCAACCAATTAGATCACCCTACAAAGATACAAACAAAATTTTAAGTCTCTAGCTTCACTCTATCGACAGATATCGCTTATTTGAAGTTTCGTTTGTAGGGGAAGTAGGGGTTTCGTTGGTCGGATTTTACGCATTTTCAATATTAGCCGACTGGATCCTACTACAAACATTTGGGCAAAATTTCAAGTCGCTAGCTTTATTTTGTCGTAAGCTATCGCTTGTTGTAAGTGTCATCTCTAGGGGAGGTAGGGGTTCCTTAGGTCGGATCTAACCTGTCTTTAATGCCAACTAACTCAATCTCACTTCAAACATTTGACAAAAATTTCAAGCTGCTGGTTTCATTGTATCAAAAGTAATCGCTTATTCGAAGTTTCATTTGAAGGGGAGGTAGGGGTTCCTTGGGTCGCATCTTGCCCATTTTCAGTGCTAACTAATAAGACCTTACTACCAACATTCTACCAAATTTTCAACTTGCTAGTGTCATTCTATCGAAAGTTATCGTAATTAAAATAATATTTAATTTTTTGAATTTTGTAGGGGAGGTAGGCGTTCCTTTGATCTGATTATGCCCAACTTCCCAAAACCTAAGCAGCTTATCATCCCCGGGGTTACATGCCAAAAATCAGATGTCTACGTCAATTGGTTCAAGAGTTATGGACAAAAAACCTGAAAAGTAGGGTAGTACGGGGCTCTTTGTAAGAAAATTACCGTAGTTTTCAACTGATCGACTTTATTTTTCCAGGGGAGTATAAGATTACCATCACGAGCAATCTACCAAAGCTAGAACTTTTCATGTTTATTTAATCGGGAGTTATAAATACATTGAATTATTTTACATATGTAGGGGAGGTAGGCGTTCTCTTGGCCTGATCATGCCCGTTTTCAATACCAACCAACTAGATCATACTTCCAACATCTAGTCAAAATTTCAAGGCTCTAGCTTCATTCTATCGAAAGTTATCGTGCGAACGGACAGACAGACGGACAGACAGACAGACAGACAGACAGACAGACAGACATGGCTTAATCGAATCAGGAGGTGACCCTGATCATTTATATATATACATTGCTATACCTCCGGAGCCTCCTTTAAGGTGTTACATATTTCCGTCGTGACAAAAACAATATACCCTATACTAAAAGTCTACGGTATAAAAAGAAACATCTCAGTTATATCCTTCTGACTTGACGTTCATATGTTATTTTCTTACTTCCTCACAATTTGAAAAGAAAGCCTCCTGGTAGTTTTCTATTCCTTCAAACTTTTAACCAAATTTTCATACATGTACTCGGCATGTTGGCCCGCGGAATCAACGGATGTTCCGCTAGCCCTATACGCAGTGGCAGTCCCTATAACATCATCCACTGCCCTAATTTACCTTTTTCGGTTCGCCGAATAAACCAAAAACCTCCTGTCACACTCCTGATAAAGTGACTTTTAGGTACATATACAGCACATCATAAATTCCTTTCACGTTGTTTGCAACATTTTCCTTATATGAAATTTGTTATGCTTTGCGCACCTGTGATGATATTCTTATGTTTGCGATAATTTAGCGTTAAGAGAGCTTCTCGTCGTCTGTGTCTCCACACCACTGAAACACGTGGTTTCAGTTGTCGGGAGTAACATACACGCGCCAAGTTACCGAGTACCTTATAGACTTTCCGTTCCACGAATTATGTACACCGTACTGAGTAACTTCATTGACGACTTGTTCCTCACAAGGACTTTGGTTAGGTTATAAGGATGTCAGTATTTGTTCAACAGGTATAAGTTTTCTTATTACGAACATATGATGCCTGCAGTGCTACGGTTACTTTGATGAAAATGTCATGTGTGTTTTTGCTTTATAAACTGGATGAAATTGATTAAGTAAATATAAGTTTCGTAATGCCACACTGCATATTGAATCAAGACTGGAAAATTAAGTTTGAGATGGAATCCACTGAGCGGCGGTAGCATGTTATTAACCTGGGCCCCTCCAGGGGAGGCTCTTGTTTTTCTAAGCCTTGCTGACGTTTCGATAGCAGATCAACTTTTCAGACGTACAATTGCAAGCATGCAACTCCTATCGCTGTCTTAATACTAACAAGCTTGGAGCGCAGTGGGAGTTCTATTCTCTCTCTCTAATTGGCTTGACCCCTCCAGGGGCATGGGCGCGTCAACATCTCTAGCATTTCTATACCTTGTTGACGTTTCAATAGCATATCTACTTTTCGGAAGTGCAGTTGCTAGCATGCACCTCCTATCCGCGCCCTTTTTATACTGACAAGCTCGGAGCAATGTGAGAGTTCTATTAGTAATCACAGGCAGTTTTTGATAGCGCCAAGATTTGATCTCCAAGCTCTAGATTAGTATCGTAGAGCCGTGACCGAACGATCACGGCCACCGAGCGCGACGACCACGGTCAGCCAGCGCGTACCTACATACAATCCTAATCCAAAGACTCTATGAATGGGGACCAGGGCCGGTCGAAGTCTAACTGAGGGCGCAGGCAAGGAAATTTTAGCGCCCCCTTCATCACACTTTTTTTTTCAAAATAGTGCTTACTTGGACAAGAGTGACTTTTCAGGCGCCACTTGTGTCCAAGCTCTTTCGCTTCATACGAGTACTAATATCGACGCCGCTTGGAAGGAAAAACAGCAGAGAGGGCTTTTTCGTCGGGCGATTTTCTTGGTACTAATTATCGTCGGTGCCTTGCTGATTTTAAATATTTAAGCGACCTATTCAGCTAATAGAAAATGGCTGGCAACATTTTAAAATTGGGGCACAATAAGTTGCCGTTACGGTTGATTTCGGTCCCTTGGTGACCGCTTCACGCACTCAGGGCCTGACAGACTCCGTCCATTTTTCAATCTAATAAGCCTAATATCATCCATGTACCCTTTCTTTGTAGAATTATATTTTGTCTAGTGTCGTTTCACCCTGAAGTCCTGTGTTAGGTCGCGCTGCCGAAATTTGGTCACCTTTGAGGCTCACATTTGTGCTTAACGGATTAAGCATAATACACCGCTAACCCTAACCTGGAGTATGCGGTACCCTAAATGCCATCAGGAGGTATAAGTTGTAGTGCGGAGGATTGGATGGAATGGATTGGATAGCCGAGTTAGCTTCTCATTGCGCCCCAAAACTGTCACTTACTAAGGAGGTTTTGGCACTTCGGTATCGGGGACTATGCACACGACCATATCTCCTACCTCCGACTTGACCAGGGCTTGTATTTATTATCAACAGCACCAAAATAGGCGAATCCATCTACGTATAGACTGTACAGATGACCGATGGAATTGTTGATGCGGTACGCCCAACAGGAGGTTGAAAAAAGCTAGTCAAAGGTCCCTTAACACGACCCTAGGGTTTTCTTTTTTTTGACACTTTATAGCGAAAGATTGTTGAAAAAATTACCGAAAAGGCCCCAAAACATCCGGCACCCAATGTGATTTTATCTAGTTAATAAGTTCAGTACCGTTAGTCAAAACGTGGAAAAGCCGAAAGTGCTTAAAACTTCAAGCTTCCCCACGATTTTATCCCTCAAAGTAGTGAAAATTTACCATTGCAATTAGTCGAAAAATTATCGCAAAAGCTCGAAAATATTGGGCCCCCAATGCTGGGTCAGTGCGATTTTATCTAGTCATTGAATCTGAAATGGGCAATTGGACAGGTACGCGTTGCCGTTAGTCGCAAGAAAAAAAAAATTTGTTAGACCTACCTTAAGGGCACCTTGTGATTTATAAAATGCAACGTTTAATTAATTAGATTGAAGATTTCGCGCCCCTACATAATGATACCACAAATGCACAATCTGTACATATGGTATAGCCGAGCTTGTCGTTAAGTCACTATCAGCCACTATCTCACTGGAGAATGAAGCTCAAAATTTGAAATTGAATCGTTCGCGGTGTCAATTTGAACTGTGGAAATTACATTCAATCGATGAATCACGAAATATTTATAACTAAATGGAATTTTATTCAACTCTAAATTGACAGAATTCACTCTTAAACCCGGCTTTTTTCCTGGTGCCCTCTTTGGCACCCTTTCGAAGTCGGTGCCCTAGGCGGTCGCTTGCCTCGCCTCAGCCTTTTACCGGCCCTGATGGAGACGATCTCTTAAAAAGACACTATGGTTGTTTCGTTGGAAGGCCATAACAAGCTCCAGAACCTCTTGTAGAGATCTATCTTCTTGGTTACATCCGTCTAGAAAAGGTTCCGACCCATACATTTCATATCCACCAGGTGGTAGCTGGTCGAGTCGTCTATCCGGAGTCAACCTGTAGTAGATAAAATTGCTCTACTCTTGGTGGAGACATTCGGCATAATACTATAGAATCTATTATATCAGCGTGAAGTAATCGCCCATTTTAGTTCAAATGGAAATGTCCAAATTCCAGTAATCGCCTCCAGGGCTGGCGTAGGACAAGTGCGCATAGCTCCAGTGATGCCAATGCAAGCAAGGTGTTGAAGCTTATTTCACTCCAGTGTACCAACTTTAACAATTTGCTTGCAGCTATGACGTGAAGCATTTGTACTCTGTACACTACTCTGTAGACTCCACAAGCCTACCCAAGTGACAGCTATCCGCGCCTACGTTAAGCCGGATTAGAAGGATTGCAATGTTAACGTGTCCAACATCAATTGCGCTCTGAGGTCTGCATATCACTCTACTATAGGTTATTCGCCCTACTTCTCTGTGTTGGGGTATACTATGCTGCAGTTCCTTCCTATGCTGTCCTCCATAAAGCTAGTCAATTGGATGACGCCACTGCCAGCATAACACCTGGTGTTAAATTAGATTTGGTTCGTTAACAAATCTAACGCAATATTCGGTCGACTGGTCAAAATAATGTCCGAATCTATAATTTCGGCAATGCCTATCGTGTTCAAGACTTGAAATGTAGTGTTCTATCGGAATTTCGTCCCTAGTAGGGCAGCCGAACACTAAAACGCGAAACTAGGGTCAACGTTTCTGAACTGCAGGGTGAAAAACCAGTAGTGGGATCCTGCTACGCCCTGACCGACATGAACGACAAAGTTATAGAGGTTTATCATGCAAAGGACCTTCGTTCGTAAACCTCTCCGTCTCGCTAGTATAGACCACGGGGACATTCAGATGAATCTTCACTACTGAAAGGGGTATTGAAGATGCAACTGTGTTGTAATGTTGTAATACGCTACTCATATTTGTAATACTCGTAACGGAAGGTTTGGGTATTTTCTTCGTTTATATTTATCACCTATGCAAGTATAAAGAAATCAGTAGATTCAAAGAATTCGCGGACTTATTTATTCCGTATTTTGGAAAGAATCCAAGAAAAAAAGAGCTTTCAAGTACAATTCATCATATTTTTATTGTGACGGCATATGACATCACACGGAGTAGTTGTAGTGGATTTTTTTTTCGACGGACATACCACCGAAATTCGATGAAAGGAGTTCCTAAATGAGATCGTAGTCAAAACAATTAAGCATAAAGCGAGGACGGCCAACATTTCATCAGTTTGCATGTTTAGGAACTAAACACAAAGGGCATTCGATATCTGCATATTGGCGATGAACGAATTTTCTGCAATTCGCATTTAACCACTTGGGAGAAAAAGTACAGTTCTCTCTCCAATCTATAACTTCCAATTTCACATTGAAAGTGTCCAGAGAGCAGGTATATACTATATTTCACCCAGAATAAAAAAAAAACAAAACATAACTGCGAAAAGGTCATTCGTTTTTGTGGACAAATGAGTTTAATGCGTATAGATTTAATGCGCCCAAGTTCTAACCAGCCCGGACTTTGGCCACCCGTCCCTTTTCAATACAATGTGACAATGTCAGGATGGCTTCGGTGCGGTGCTGGTACAGGTTATGATGTCGAGGAAGGCCTATTGCGTTCCTTTTGTCCCAAAAATTTACCACTCAACGCGATTACACACACAGCAAGGGTACCTCGCAATAATGACGGTTGTACTAATGTTCCGACCTTGCGTGGATGGTTTGGAATTTGAAGTCGTTTCGTTACTGATTACGCATCCCTTAAATGGCTAGTGAGTTTACGAGAACTGGACGGTCGATTAACTCGTTGGGCAAAACAAAACTGCAAGGTTTTAAATTTTCGATTTGACATAAAAAAAAGCAATGATCACTTCGTTCCAGATGCCTTATCACGAGTTCTCGAAGACGACGTTGCTGATATCTCAACTCAGTATGACGACTCATTGACAATGTATCTCAGCTCCCCATATTTTCAGTCTCAGGAGTATCTTGATCTTATTTCCCAAAACGGATAAAGTATTGTATCCAATCGATCTTCGAGCAATCGACGTCTATAAAAGCTGCGAGTATGCGCGAAGTTACAGAATTCAGGAGGAGATGTCGTGAAAGTTGTGGATATCGGGCACATGGCCATTCCCTGTGTTCGGCTGGTGGATGTGGCAAGATGTTGCAGAGGCTCCAGATCCTATTCTATTACTCAATTGCCCTAACCCCTTGTGGGTCATAGCGCGCCAACTGTTCCATGTGGCCCAGTTGACGTTTCGTTGGTATAAACTGATTTCGGAGAATGCAGTTGCCAGCATGCACCTCCTGTACATCCATGGCCGCGAACGTCGTCGTGGACGGGATTCGAACCCGAAACGCCAGTAGTCAAACAATGAGACTGATACCTCAACACACTGCGCTACCGGTGGCCCCTATTCTATTGGCATAGAATGAATCGGCTGGTGCAAAAATTTGTTTCGTATTGCAAAATTTGTAAGACGACCAAAGCACCCAATAAGTCCCTTAGTCTACCAATAGCCACATCGACTGGGAATGTTGGAGCCGTAGTAGTCTTGGACAGCCTGTCAAAGTCCTTTTCATCGAACCAGTAAAGAAGTTTACCGCTAACGTCGTTGCAGAATTCTAAGAGAAAGTGTTCAATGTTTTTGGGGTACCTATAAGACCATTGTATTCAACAACGAGTTTTAATTGAAGTCAACCGTTTTTAATGGCCTCTGGAATAGATAAGTCGTAAAAAACCTTTTTAAAGTATTCTATTCACCTAAAGCTACCGCATCGGAAGGCGTGAATCGTTCGTTAATGGCTGCCATTCGCGCATATGTAAACCTAGATATTGTAGAAAGAATGGGGACAACAATATTTCCACAGTAAGCTGCTCGTTGAGATCAGCGTATCACTCTGCGATTGGTTATTCACCTGAAACAAAAACAATATTGTTCTTACGCAGAAATGATGTGCCGTAGAACCAATGTTAAATTGGATCTTATTAGACGTCAGATCCGAAAGAATTTATCGTCTGTCAGCCAAGTCTATGGTTGGACCTACAACTTTGGGGGATTTCTAAAAGTTAGCGACCGAAATCCCATAGACGAGAAGGTATAGAGAGCGGGCCCTTAACACTTGGGG
This sequence comes from Chloromyia formosa, assembly GCA_964017055.1. NCBI lineage: Eukaryota > Metazoa > Arthropoda > Insecta > Diptera > Stratiomyidae > Chloromyia > Chloromyia formosa. Next base: position 15,897,698 of record OZ024817.1, read on the forward strand.
CCCATATCGAGCCCTTGTACACCTTAAGGTTCAATGATGTGAGACGGAAAGGGATCTGTCTTGATTGGACGGTTTTCCCCGTTTTACGCTTATATTTAGGCCTTTCTTTTTTTGGTAGTTTGGTTGATCTAGCCCCGTGTCCCTACACGGGATTTTCTCTTTTTTACGAGTCTTCGGGAGTTTGGTGCAAAGGCACCAACATTAGGTTTTCTAAATTGTCTGCAGCTCATCGGGAGTTTTAATTTATTTAATTTTAATTCACGGGTAAATGTGCGATACCTTTTGGTACGATGCTGCTGCTGCTTTCTGCATTCAATCTGGTTCCGGCACAATGGAGAAGACCGGTGACTGCCGTGTTAACCAGCCCCGCTACTCCCGATAGCTGGGCTGGGCTGGCAGTGCACGTAACGAGTGGTTTTTGGTAAGTGCTTTTTATACTTTCCTGCCCTTTGGCTTTCTCCATCATTGCAACCCTCGTCCTCCGTGTTCCATTACTACTAGACCAAAAATTGCCCAAAAACTTAAGCGGCAATTCTATCTGGGAATTTCCCGAGTGGGATATTCTGTGGTAGATTTCCACTTTGGGTAGTATAAGCCTGTAGAAATCCGCACTGGGAAATCTAAGACAGGATTTCCCCTTAGTCAGTACCACAATTTGCAGCGATTTTTAGTCGTAAAAATTTAGTTGGTTCATTTGGAACTATTGCTGCGAATTTTATAAACATTTCTGCTAAAATTTAAGAACTATTCCGCGAAATTTGGGATTATAGTTTATAGTGGACAATCGCCAAAACTAATACAAAATGTTTGGGGCGATTGTTCGTTTCCATTTCTAAGCAATATTTCCTGGAGCGTTACTTCATAGAGCCCAAAATATGACTACGGCAATAATACAAGGAACCTTGTAATAAAAGAAAACCTTTCGGAAGCATAGAAAATTCCTTATTTTATGACAAAAAACTTTCTTAAGATACATCTTATATCCTGGACAATACCCTTCAACGACTTGACTTTTACATATTTTCATCCCGGGACATTCCATCAAAATGAAATGCAAGTATATAGTAAGTCGATGTTAAACCAGGTCAACCAGAACCTGCTATGCTAGCTCATCGTCAAGGGTTTTTACCCAGCTTCGCGCTGCATAACCAACGAAATTAAGTCTCCCCATTTCCTGTCCACTTTCATTTCCTTCTATTTTTCTCGTCTATTCTATTCGATGTCTTGTCCAAAGTCCATCCTACGTGCATTTCCTCGTCGTATCTTTTCTAATTTCTTTGACCGTTTCTCTACTTCTCTTTTGTCGTTTGCAACTTTTCTTCTTGTAACTATTCAAAAACTTGCACGAGCGTAACAAAAGCCGGTGAAGAAAGGTTCGTTCTGGGTCCGCCCATACCCTCAACTTGTTCAATTCTTCTGAATACAATTTACAATCAACGTCAGCCGGAAGTTGTTCAATTAAATGCAAAAAGTTGTGTTACGAAGTCTACATCCGCCATCTCTTCCCCCGGGGGAGGATTGAGCGCGCGTTTTCGTACGAGTCTTAGAGTGAAGTCCTTGTCGTGTGACAATCACAATTTTCACTAATTAGAGCGCTCGACTGTGCAAAGAAAAGCGCAAAATGGACTCGGACAAGGAGTAGGAGGTCCGCGTTTGAATTGTAGTACAATAGTGGATGGATGGTAAAGTATTTGGCGTGTTGGCATTACTGGACAATTGCGTTCAGTAAATGTCTGAATGAATGTGGATCCTTCGAAGGACCGTAATGGCTTTTGCCTCGACCAGGCTTTCCTTCTAAGCTTCACCTCTGTAGCGGAATCGTGAAATTTCAATGAATTCTAGGATAGCAATGAGCAAGTGTCACTTAATGTTTGGAGTTTCTGAATTTCGAAAACTATGTATATAAAAGCTTCGTAACGATTTACTTGTGGAACTAACTCCAGAAATCACAAAAAGAAGCACTGTGATCAGAAAGAGGTTTATTGCAATTCAGTCCATTGGCCTGCGTGCAGAGTTAGTGTTGACGGTTAAGTTTGATGTGGCGAACTATTGTGCTTTGAGTGATCGAATCCACTTCAGGGTAGGCATCAAAGATAAGCGAAGATCCCTTCAACGAACAACTTAACGCCGTCGAAAATAGAACACTCAAAGGTGACATTCTAGTAGTTATGAGAGATTTTATTGCAAAAGTAGGTCCTGATTACAATAGTCTCAGGCACGTTGTGAGAAGACACGGTCTTGGTGATCGAAACGGGAACGGTGAAAGATTTGTAGAGTTCTGAAACTTCCACTGTGTCTTCATTGGTGGTACCATGTTTGAGCATAAGGAAAATGCTAGAAAATCAGTTGGTCCTCTCTTGATTGGTACAGAACACAAAATCAGATCGACCACTTTGCAATTAGCAAAAGATTCAAAAGGTGCCTTCTGGTCGTGCGAAATCAGAGGGAGCCGATATTGGCCGTGGAGTGCTTACTGCTTCAATAGGGCTAAATATTAAAAAAAAACGCAGATTGGGTAATCTGTGAGGATCAACTCAGTAAAAAGGAACTTAGAAGGGCCAAGCGTAGTTCGTGAAGATAATTCTGCGAAAGTATCGATAGTTCCGGCGATGCCTCCAGACTTCGGAAAATCCTGTCCGCAAACCGGCACGTGGACATCCTCAAGTCACGAGACGATCGATGTTCTCTTTGACACACATTTTCCGGATAGCGCTTCTGTTGTCTCACTGGAAACTACTCCTACAATCAATGTGACGCCATGCGATTCCGCATCACTTTTTTCTCGAAAGAAAAGATCGAATAGGCCATAACCAGCTTGGACCCCTTCAAGTCTGCCCTGATTGTATAATTCCGGCGGACTTACAACACTTGCCGAACGTTGTGTACGCCTGGTTTACTTCGTTATTCAAAGCCTGTCTTGAATTGATTTACATTCCTCAAATATGGAGGGTGTTTAAAGCAGTCTTCATCCCAAAAGCGGATAAAGGCTCTCACGTGAGTCCGAAAGACCTTACGCTCATCAGCCTATCATTGACTTTGCTAAAGTTATTGGAAAGTTTGATTGACATAAACCTGCGGAGCACTATTACAGCGGAACTTCTATCGGCCTCCCAGCTAGCACACTGAAAGGGTAGATCAGCGGATACCGCCCTGCACTCCCTAGTGGGTCATATCGAAAATTCTTTTGCCTGCAAGGAGTATATGCTGGTGGTCTCTCTGGATATTGAGGGTGCCTTTAAAGGTACAATGAACAGCCAGCGTCGCTATAGTGGATCTCATAGGACGAACCCTAGTGACGATCTTGATGTACTATTTCCCCTTCTCCCTCTTGATATCCTGGGCGAGCAGCCCGCTGTGTGCACGGCCGTCCGGCTTCGCGAAACGAGTAACTGGACAACGCTTAATGCCGGATATTCCACAATTTTGATCAACCGGGATTTCCCCGTCACGACGGACTATATCATATCACACTATGTCTTTGATGGGAATTTCATAAGTCAGATTCCACCACGGAGCTTGTGGGTCGCGGACCGACCTTTGTTGTCTGACTCGTTATCCATCTACACGGACGGATCTAAGAACGAGGCGGGCGTTGGAACCCCGGTCGTACTCCGAACGATTGAATATAGACTTATCAATTCGTCTCCCAGACCACTGTAGCGTTCTCCAGGCGGAGGTTTCGGCGATTAAGGAGGCTATATTCTGGCTGGGGTGTAACGCTATAACTGTTACGGAAGTCAAAATTTATACGGAGAGCCGTAGAGTCCATTCTCTCCACAGCAAGGACGGTAGCGGATTGCCACGCCTTTCTCTCTCAAAAATGGGTAGTTTCTTTAATATTAAGTTATGCTGGATACCTGGTCATAGCGGATGTTGCTTAATTGGAGAGCATACCAGAAGACTTCGTATTATACGTAATGATTTTTGCAGGAGCTGTGGGGACGATGAAGAGGAGGAAAGTGCGTCTAACCTTATGAGTTTTGGGAAAGACCTTCTTGGCTCCTACTTTAACACGAATCTGGATGACCCGAAAGACGTAGATGTGGATCGGCTTCATCGTTTCATTGTGAGCTCTGGCTGATTTGACGATTGAGTCGAGGGGTATAACAAGGGATTCAGTTGTGGTCCATGTGTACTTTTTGTGGGGCGACCAGTAGCTCAGTACATAGAGGCATCAATCTCATGTCTGACTACCGGCGTTTGCGGTTCGAATCTACGACGACTTTCGTGGCCATGGATGTTTGCCTTGTTTCCCCCCTGTGGTGCGTGGCGTAATAACAAGGCACAACATCTCCCGACTTGTCGCAGGTAGACGGCTAAATGGGAGAGCAAGAGGTGCATGCTGGCATCTGCATTTTCCGAAACTAGTTTATTCCAACGAAACGTAAACTGGGCCACATGGAACAGTTGACGCACTATGCCCCTCAAGAGGCTAGGGCAATTGACTAGTATGTAGTCGTATATGTGCTATTATTTCTATTTATTTCTTAAAGCAGCCCTTTTTAACCTAACCTAACCTTCCATAATCTTCATCTCTGCAACTCGATATTAAAAAAAAACAACAACAAATGTTAAAAAGTGAACTTTTCGAATTCACTTCCACCTCCAAGAATATTCAAATCACAGTTCTCCAATGCAAAAGATCCCGAAAAAGGAAGAATCATATACTCGTGTCATTCCTGTGCGAATTATTTTTTAGCGGAATCGGAATGATATCAAATAATTTTACTCCTTGTTGATTTTCACTAGATGTTAGATACGAAAAGCATTAATTTGAATACGAATCAAGGAGAGGAAACTTTGCTTTCGACTCCAAGATAATATCGGAATATCAGAGAAATGGCGTATGCCCTGTGGCATAACCATGTACCCATCGCACTCTCTTGAATAAATATTTAAAGTCATATTGTAAATTAGATGAGATATTGCCAAATGTATAATAGCCTTCTATTTTCCGTTAGCCTGTTTTAGGAGAGGGCGATAGTCCTTTCGCTGTAAAAAAGACGAGGGTGGTTATCGCTGCTTTTTTTAATGAAATGTAAATTAGAGACGAGCGATAAGTCGACTGCAAACAGATTTCTTTGTACAGAAGCTCTAGGTCAAAGATATTATATGCAGTAAATGAAGGGAGCCATTGTAACGGCAGACTTTTTGGGAGGTGGTACAGTTTATTTTTAGTTCAATGAGGGAACGCAACACAGAAACCCCCAATAAGCCGTTTTTTGCCTCCAAAACATATGTGAACACTGAAGCAGATCAGCCTTCTTGTAGCAACAGAACTCAAACTTTCTAACAACGACTGGCAAACTAAAGGTCGCCACCCATTGACGAACACAACCACGACCAAATTTCCATCGAACCATCATTTTTTCCACACGTCCTATGAAATTGATGGTTCGATGGAAGTTTGGTCGTGGTTGTGCTCGTCAATGGGTGGCGACCTTAAGACGATATCACGATACCGGACCCGGCTAAAGATTTGGATTTTACGAAATGGAATAAGAACAAGCTAGCCTTTGGGTAGCTTGCCGAAGGTGTGATGAAGGGTATCATTCCTTCGTTGTGTTTTGTGGTACATTTACCACTTCGAAATTAGTAGTAAAACTTGTTCCGATTTCAGTGTTCCTATAAGAGATATATGAAATAGTGGGCCGATTTAGACCAAATTTAGGAATGTAACTTAGCAATCAATATGATTGAATAATATGCAATTTCATAAAGATATCTTCAGAAATAAAAAAGTTTCTCTGTTACTGTAACTTTGCTTTTGGAACGGTCGTTCCTATGACAGCTACATGATAGAGTAGTTGGATTTCAGCCAAATTCGGGAATGTGATTTTACTATAGATATTATTGATTAATGTGAAATTTGAAAACAATATCTATAGAAATAAAAAAGTTTTTCCCACAAAGACGAATTTTTGGACCGGTCATTCCTATGGCAGCTATATGACGTAGTGGTCCGATTCCGTTGGTTCCGACATATATACAGCGTGCAATAGAAAGAAGGCTTTGTACAAATTTTCAGCTTGATAGCTTTAAAACTGAGGGACTAGTTTGCATAGAAACAGACGGACAGACGGACAAAGCGTAATCGACTCGTCTCATCATACTGACCAAGAATATATATAGTTTATATGGTCGGAGATGCTTCCTTCTGTGCTTTGCAAATTTCATGACAAAGTTAATATACCCTATCACATCTGTGAAGGGTATAAAAACATTTCCTCTTGCAGGCTAACCACCAAGAGGGAAAAAGGTCAAAACCCCCCACCGGCAAAATCAACCTCCATCGAAGTGAACCCACACATTTATATTGCGACACTGAGAGTGCGGTCTTGAATTGGCGAAGGCTGCCAGAACGAACTAGATCTGGCTCTAAGTAAAATAAAGCATGAGGATTGGCAGAAACTCGAATTTATGGAGAGAAAATAATTGAACGAAGTAATGGTGACCTGTTTGCGTATAAAGGTGAAACAAAAGGTCTTTGCGGGGTGGGCTCTCTCATAAAATTGAAATGGAAAAACAGAATTAGAGAAATCCGACTAATGAGCAAAAGAATTGTAACGGACGGTTTGGTGGGCATCCGAAGATGCCCGTGGGGACGGAGCCCTAGGTAGCATAACGACCGTGAAGGTCAGGCCGTGCCATCTGGCGAAGAAAAAGGCCCCTCAACGAGCTAAGCTGCGGCCTATGCTTGCTGTAGCTCAGTTCGGGAGATGTGGGAGGGGATTTCATCGCTCGTTGCCCCTGTCCTTTACGTATTAACAAAAATTCATAGGCCTGGGGAAGACAACATAAACAGGGGAGGTAAAAATGGGGAATAAAAAAAATAGTCGATAAGGATGGAATAGTTGGCGGACGGATCAGACGCCCACGCGGTCGCACCTGGGTCCGGGTGTAATGGGACCCTCGGCCTCTGGTTTCGTACCACCAACAGATCAATACTCATCAGGTGCTGCTTCGATCTGCCGGTGGGAGCAGCACTACCAGACCATAATATGGTTCATTACAGGTGGTTCATTACAGACTAGCGGCACTGACTCTACAAGTCATAAAAAGAAAACGTTTAAGCATCATCCAAGTATACGCACCAACAGAAAGTGCACCTGACAACATTATCTACTACTACACTGATCTCGAAAAAAATATATCAAGAACTCAAGTCGCATTCTGTCATTCCAATTTTCCAAGACCATGTCGATGATTTCGGGCTGTAGCTCACGGATTACTTGGATGATATTGGCCTTAAGTGCTTGAATCGTTTCTGGATTGTTGGCATAACATCGGTCCTTCACGGTTCCCCAGAAAAAAAAGTCCAAACAGGTCAAATCGCTCCGAGACGGCCAATTGACATCGCCAAGACGGCTGATAACACGATTTGGGAATTTGGTGCGTAAAAGATCGATTGTGGCATGGCGCGCCATCCTGCATGAACCAGAGGTCGTCCAAATCCATGTCTTCAATTTCAGAAAAAAAAGTCGCATAACATGGCTCTGTAACGTTCACCGTTGACCGAAACGTTGTTCCCAGCCTTATTTCCGAAGAAAAATGGTCCAATGATGACACCAATCCACAATTCGCACCAAACTGTCACTCTCTGTGGATGCATTAGCTTCTCGACAATAACGTGCGGGCTTCCCGAGCCCCAGATGCGGCAATTTTGTTTGTTAACGTAGCCTCCGAGATGAAAATGCGCCTCGTCAGAAAATATGATTTTCCGCCCAAAATCGTTGTCCAATTCAAGCTGCTCTAAGGCCCAAATTGCGAAGCGATAACGAAGCGGATGGTCGTGCGCCTTCAATTGCTGAGTCAATTGGACCTTGTAAGCGAATAATCCGAGATCTTTGTGCAGAATTCTCCTCAGGCTAGTGCGTGAAATGTTGAGCTGTTGAGATTGATGGCGAGTTGATGTTCGTGGAGTGAGTCTCACACTCTCGGCTACAGCAGGCACATTCTCGTCTGTGCGCACCGTACTACGACGGGGACCATGAGTGGTGTTCACTAGTATGCCAGTCTCACGAAATTTTTGCACAAATTTGCACACAGCAGGCGCGGTGGTTGCTTTATTTCGGCCAAAACTTCTTTTCAAAAAACGTACTGTTTGGACTACACAGCACTCACTTTGGAAATAAGTTTTCAATATTTCCCAACGTTGTTCAAGTGCAAAGCGACTCATTTCGTTCTGCGGAGGTATGATACTGACTTTCTGTCAAGATTTCGAGCGGGAAACAGCTTTCACTGTCAAAATAACCTATGATTTAAAAAGAAACCACTAGATGGCGCACCCTGTACATTGTGTAGCTAGATGCGACGTTATGGAAAAAGGATATTCTTGGTGATGAAGTGAGGCCTGATATTTATCCTAACGACTGGTAGGAGTAATGAGGTGGATGTACTTGGCTACTGTTGATGACATTGTGAGTCCGACCTAATCAGTAAGATTGGCCGTGTTTTTGAAGAAAAAAGGGTTGCTGCTCCTTTATTCTTTGATTCTTTGCAATTCTGACTTCAGATTCGCAATCAGCGACCCAATTGACCCCTTACTAGTTTTTTTCCAGCAAGGTTGGCCGTGTTTAAAATATAAAAAAAGTGTTGCCATTCTAGATGCTTCATTTTGTCATTTGGATATCAGATTCGCAATCAGCGATCCAAAAAAACCCTACCACCTTTTTCCAGCAAGGTTGGCCGTGTTTTTAAGAAAAAAATGGTTGCCACCCAGAAACTCCTTTATTTTTTGATTATTTGTAATTTTGACTTCAGATTCGCAATCAGCGGCTCAATTGACCTCCTATCAGATTTTTCCAGCAAGATTTTCTGTGATTATAAAAAAAGTGTTGCCGTTCTGGATCCCCCACTTGGCTTTTTTATCCATTTGGACTTCAGATTCGCAATCACCGACCCAACAAAAACGCCTACCAGCCTTTTCCAGCAATATAGGCCATGTTTTTGAAAAAAAAATGGGGTTCCGAAAAAGATTTAATCCAAGTCAAGTTTGTAACCAATCACACACACAATCTGTATTGACTTATAAATCTATAATCGCTTGCACATGATATTGACCCAGCCAACATGCCAAAGTACATAGTCACTCATTCAACTTTTCCTACATGGCAAACTATCGGGCTGTCGAATAAACTTCTCATTCAAACCATATTTATCGGGCTATCGAAACTATCCACCGATAGTCCCGATAGTTTCAATAGGCCGATAGTTATTCGAATAACTATCGACCGACAGTCCCGATAGTTATTCGAATAACTATCGGGACTATCGGCCGATAGTTTTTCGAATTACTATCGATAGTAAAAACTATCGAATAACTATCGGGAAGTTATTCGATAGTGCCCATCACTAAGTCCACCACGCCTTCGGCTTCGACTTCATCCTGCCTCTTTGTCTACTAGCAGGACATCATCTATCAGCAGATGTCATCTCCACCATTGCATTCAACTCCTGCGTGTGGCATGGCCGACACGGTAGCGGGGATAGTGTATTCACAAAACACTCCCTATACTTTCACCAGCCAGTTCTTTTTCGATTTACAATTACTGGTTTGGTATTAAGTTTCTCGTCCATGCTAAATTGAAGATAACGATGATCAGAAAATGAATACTAAGGTGACACCCTTCAACCACCTATCAAATGCTGTATGTTCTCCGAAACAAGAGGTATCTCTAGGGCTTTCTGCTTGCACCTCGTGATAAAGGTAGGCTCGCATCCAACATTGCAGATAAGGAGATTATAAAAACAACACTGGAAAAAGTGCGTCGCCTATTAAATCTCCATCGCCTATAATAATTAAAGTAATCGTATCCGAAATCTTCGCAAGCACAATCAATTTCAGTAACTAAGCTTATTTTATGAGTTTAATTAATATAGAGCCTTGAAGAACGTCACTGCTATAACTTTTATTCAATTCAATTGAAAAATTATAATTCCATGAGCTCGCTGTTCGAGTTCTTCATTAGAGCGAAATTAAATTATGAAAATGTAAGAATTGTGTTTGGGAAAAAGAAATGTAATATGTATAATGTCCTTCCACAGGACCACTACCATCGTTGTCGTCGTTGCTGCCGCCATCATCTGAGAAAAAGGCTTACTTATGCGAACTGACGATGGACTCCTTGAAATTTTCGCCTCATCGCCAATCGGTAACACAGCAAGCGAGGAATTTATTTGGGTCATAATTTACGGACTTTAATTAAAATCTGAATTTTTACTTTCTCTTGGCGCACCCAGTAAACTAATAAAGTTTTCGTTATATTCATATTCGGACGGTCTCGAGCCTTTTTTTTGGTGGAAAATGAATGTGAGGATATTTTTTAATTTTGTCCGACCAATGATGACAGTTTTATCAACAGTCGTGCTAGATAAATATGTCAAGGATTTGCTCCGAACAATACAATGGGCATGACGACAGTAGCCAATTGATTTACTTTAAAGAATAAAAGTTGAGTGTACCATTGCAAGACAGTCAACAAGACCATTTAGCAATGATCCCCACCCAAAAATTTCTCAGCCTAAGCCAAAAAGCACGTGGCAGTGGACAAGGGTCCGCTTAAATACTAATTGGGCAAGTTTGCAGAGATGGATTGCATGGCTCTTACATCGATACATCAACATCGTTATGTGACGGATCTGCTTCAAACGTGGAACATGTTTGAATGCAAAGGGGCGCCGACGCCATTTACAAGTGAAACCATGATGGAAAAATGCTCTGATCCAGACTGTTCGGGAAATGATGTGAAGGATTACCAGTCGCCGATCGGCGGCCTTACTACTATATCGAGACCAGATATAGCGCATACCATATCGAGGTTGGCTCAGTTTCATGGACATCCACACAAGGAGCATTTTTTTTGGCTGACAAAAGGGTGCTTAGATATTTAAAGTCCATGCCCAAAGATGCAGACTGGGCTCCCGATCGAAGATCGTACGGTGGTTTCGCTTTATTTATTTGCGAGAGTCTGATTGCGTAGGAATCGAAAAATCAAGTAGTGGTCTCACTTAGCACAATGGAAACTGAATATATTGCTATGTGTTCTGGTGCAAAGGAAGTTGCCTTTCATAGAAGTCTTCTGTCTGCGATGGTCTTTGAAAGATATGAAAAGCCTTCCATAGTTTTTTGCGATAACCAAAGTGCGCAGTTTTCCGTAAAAAATCCCACTGTACACAAGTGTAGCAAACACATCGACATTCGCTATCATTACCTTCGGGACCAGTACTCAACAAAACAAATCGACATCGAGTACGTCTCATCAGAAGATAAGGTAGCGGATATACTCACCAAGAATATGGTCAAGAAGAGGCACGAAGAGCTGACGGAGCCAACGCCTGCATTCATAAATCATAGCGCTACCTGAGCGCTCCCATTTTTGCTGTGGTAATTCAGTGCAAAATTGGGACAAAAATGGGAGCGCTCAGGTAGCGCTACCGATTTATGAATGCAGGCAATGGAAATAAAATTTGAATGAATTGTATTGTAATATTTATTTTTGAATTGTATCGAGACAACAGAAACGAATTTATAGTGTTTGAATAATGTATGAAATTTATAATTGAATTGTATTGAAACATATTATAAATGAAATGGACTGAGGCTGAATTTGTAAGTAGAATGGCAGCACTACAGAGTCTGTAGTGTTGCCATACTACTTACTCTCTGTAGTACAGAGAGCCTATCTGTTATCTGTCTCCTAATGACACTTTCTTCTAATAAAATCAACTGAAGCGTACGGACGTATTTAATTCTGCTCCCTTGCTAACATGGATAATGAGGAATACAGCCTGTTTTATTTCGAAATGTGAAACCTGGAAACAAAACCACTGATTTAAGTAGGAGCTCAGAAGTATTCGTCCCGATATTTGCCTTCACCCCATAGGATAAGATGTGTGTGACTTATTTCGTCTACTTACCGAGAGTAATAGTACTCATATCTACCCATTAATATAAATTGAACAGATCTGTAATAGTACTATCCCCACTCTGCGCTTCAGGTTTCGAACCAACTCGCACATGCGCACTGCTACCCATTTGCACGCAGTCGCAATACTTTCGGTAAATGTCGTTACGCCACCGGCCACTCAGCCACAATTTTGACATTTACGAAGCAATTTGGCCCCTCGCTCCTCGGGCCCCTGGGCCAAATGTTAATAAGTGTTGTGCGTGTTTCACTGCGCAGACGCGAATATGTCAACCATAACTCGATATTCAAATTTCTACCCCTACTCGGTGCCTATTTCATATCTGTTTAATATATATCTATGTATCTACCACTTTCCTGAAAATCATCCTCGTCTTTCATCATGCCGCTTTCTGCAGTTTGAAGAAAACAACGTAAACCCAAACGCCACCAAGTGCATGGGGGGGTTGTTATGTAAGTTTTAATCTCCAATAGTCGAAAATTGCGGAATACACTATATGCGCTTAAAATTTGTCATCCAGTCGTTATCACATCAAGTATCTCAGCGGCAACTCAAATCCCTTCCACCGTCACAAGACCATGTCAACCGTTTACCAATATCCACCAATACCATCGACGTCAGTCCACCATCCAGCGTTCGTTGAAAATTATCTCATCACATACGATTAGTAAGGACGAGAGGATATTGCCACACGTTGGCATAATGTCACATTTATTTATCTTCCCGTTGAATTGAATGAAGCCTAGGATCTTAGTTGGAGCGAAGAAGATACCCTTCAATATTTCTGTTCCGTACCTATCTACCGGCCATGAATTCACTGTACTGAGTCGACACAGGATTTAGTATTTTCGATTCACCGCACCAATCCCTTCGCCACTCTTCGGAAAAGTCCAATGCATAGGAAAATCCTCCTGTCTAAGATGTAAGTTGACATTTTAGCTATCTTAGCAGTCTGACGTTACTGTCGGTGTAGATATTTTGGAATTTTCCTTTATAAGGGGAATCAGTGCGGTGTAATAGTCATGTGACGGAAGCTTAGTTCTATGATGGTATCGGAACACCAAACCATTGGTAGTAGGCAAAGGACGAAAGGGACTTTGAGAAGAGATCTATTGTACCGGCATAATGTTCTAGTGGATTTTATCTCATGGATACTAAAGTGTTTTGGATTTTGTAAGAAAGGGGATGAATGTATTTCGTTCGAAAGTCTGGGTGTTTGACGCAAAATTAAGCTTAATAAGATAGATTCAGGATATTATCGAATTGAATGCTACTCTATTTATTGTAGTACTGAAAACATCTACCCTGCATTTGGAATCCCCGAAATTGTTTTTTTTTCTAAATTGCATCAAAATCCATGTAAATTGCTGCAAACATCAAAATTCAATAGAGGTTCCAACATGGAAAAATTGCCTGTAAATCCTCCGACATTATTGCCGATCATGAAAACGAATTGAATAGCGACACTCCCTCTCTGTCGTAAGTGTTGTTGTAGAATCATCGAAATCATATGTTATGCTAACAACCAGCTATTAACTTGAATGACTCCGCAACGTACAATGTATGGCACAGAGAGGATCCTCTCGAACAGGATATGTTCATAAAGGGGCATAAACATGTCTTGCCGAAAAGGCGCAACGATAAAAAAGTGGATTTATAATCATAATAGCAATTTCCCGCAATCGAGTCAGTAACACCGCGCCCCTAAGTGTCAGGATGTGTAATAAATAACAACTCAATCCGATTAAGGACCAGACAACCGACGTCACCATTGCGGGCGTACTAACTCTACCTCCTCGAGCCTGTGATGTAAATTCAACACGTACGGTGCGAGTACGTACGACGCTTTTTTTTTCTTTGCAATTCATTTTCAAGCGGAGAGGATAATATTTGACGGGCGAATATTTATTTGAATTACTTCCTAAAAGGAGGCCGATGAAATGCGGAAGTTTTAATGGAGGTTGTTATATATAACAAATAAAACGGGAGTCTATCTGAAATGTATCTGAAGGATGTTAATGATAAGCTAAACAATACATATAGTAGTAACTTCGGTTTAATTCTTTGACCAATCCGGGTAGGAGATCCCTTTTTTCGCATTGTTGATTAACGCAAGCTGGGGAGCAATGAAATTATGATGGTCTTTTTTATTGGCTACTCCCGATATCCACAACACAAAATCTATAAATCAAAAACCAAATTTACAAATTCCACAATTAGACATCCGAAATCCAAAAATTGTTGTATTCCCAAGAGAAGTTTTTTATCACTGTCTACACTGTACTGTCTAGCACGGAAGTGCAGTCAATGGCGGGGATAAAGTGAATCTCCGCTTTAGGCAGTACGTATGTAGTAGTAGCCTATTTTTTCACGCACTGCCTAAAGCGTAAATTCACTTGTGAGTGCGTACAGAGTGGTCTTCAGCTTAGGCAGTACAAACCTATAGTGTAGTGATGTAAACATAGGTAAGGTTAGGTGTAGCGGCAGCCATGATAGACCACAGCACACTTAGACCGCGAATTGGGTCCGTTGTGATATCTCCAGAAACTCTCTATACCTTACCCTAAAAACTAGGTTTTAAACCCAGCCGGTGCCAGCGATTAAACGATTGAGCTTTGTCGCGCTAGCGTTGCTGAGGTCCTCCAAGTCGTAAAAGAACGAGGAACCATGAAATCTCCTCCTCTTGCCCGCCAAAGCTCTGCAGTGGCACAGAAGGTGACTAACGCTCTCCTCCTTGTCTACGCCCTCACAGCCTCTGCAGTAATCATGGTGCGGAAGGCGCAGCCTTCGGGCTAGTGCTCAAATAGGGCAGTACCCTGTGATGACCCGCACCACCCTGCCGATGTGTGATCTGCTTAATGATAGCGGTACGGTAGAGCGTCTCGGGTCAAGTCTAGGCCAAATTGCTCTTGTCGTTTGGCATGAGTAACCACTGAGCCATCTTATGTTGGCCCTATCAATAGCCACTGACTTAGTTACCATTTTACATACCGCAAAAGGCATTTTAATATGGTCCCGAATTCAAACTGCATTACCAGTTAACCCCTCACGAGTAATCTCATCCACTCTGCAGTTACCTGCAAAGCCACTGTGACCGGGTATCCAGCAAAGCGTAATGTTGAAAAAAACCGAAGGCTGTGCGACAGTTCACAATCGTTTTGGATGACGACTCAAGTGAATGTATTGCAGCTTGGCTGTCCGTAAAAATAGTGATGTCCTTGTCAGTCATCACGTGACTTCCCAACCAGGTCAGAGCCTCTGAAATCGCTGAAACCGCAGCCAAGAGCTCAGGAAGACGAAATGATATGTGCATACCAAGCCCATCCGAGTAAATTCCGGCCCCAACTCCATCGTGCGTCTTATAGCCGTAAGTGGCGCAACCGTCCAATTTGAACCATGGCCTCGAGATGAGTTAGCATCATCTCATTTTCTAGATCGTGACGGTATGTCTTGTGCAAAGGTGTGTGATCAGCAACACGCTCAACCGAGTTATTTACCCCATAAATGGGTACTCATTTAACAGCTGAGTGGGCTCATAGTCCGACACATAAATTCCCTTCGTTATCGAAAACTACGCATTCAGTAGGAATCGAACCGGGGCCCAGTGCGTAGAAGGTGAACGTGCTAACCGTTGCGCCATCCGGACTACTACGGAATAAGGCAGGTATAGTTCCGATTAAAAGTTTGTTTCGGAGAGGTATAGTCAGTCTCCGAAGGGAGATGCAGATTGCGCAGAATACGAGTAGATGTCTGCCCAGTGCTCCTCACGCGCCACTGACAAGTTTTCGCGAAGGCGTAGTGCCGTATTGGCCGCCAGTTGTTCGCCAAGAATGTTCAGCGGGAGGAAGTTCAGCAGAATGTCCAATCCGGCCGACGGAGTGGTTCTGAACGCCCCTGTTATGGCTAGCGCAGCCAGTCTTTGCACCTTTCCCAGCAAGTTACAGTAGGCAGCAACTTTGAGTGCCGTCCACCACACGCTAATACCATAAAGCAAAATAGGATGCACCACAGCAGTATATGTTCATCCAGTGTACCACCTTCGGCTGCAGGCCCCAGTCTTTCCCAATGGCCTTCCTACACGAGTAGAGCGCAATAGTTGCCTTCCTCACCCGCTCCTAAATGTTGGGCTTCCAAGTGAGTTTGCGGTCTAGAAGAAGACCAAGGAATTTGGCCATATCAGTAAACCAATTCCTTACCGTTCAGAATGGGGGTTTCGACAGAACCGAGCGTGTGTCTTCTGGTGAAAGTCACAAGCTCCGTTTTGTCTGGGTTAACACTAACCCCACAATGGTATGCCCAATTAGTTAGAATGGCCAGAGCATTTTGTAGCACCTCACTGAGGACACTCGCCAATTTTCCAGAGACGGCAATTGCGACATTATCCACATAGGCAATGACATTATAGCCCAATCCGTTCCAGGTCCAGAAGTAATTTGTTGATGACCAGATTCCAAAGAAGTGACTCATCGACGTGGAGGCTCAAGAGTGCCTCAACAATCGCGCTGGGTGGGACATTGTTGATCGTGCTCTCAATATCCAGGAATACAGCCATGGTGAGTTCCTTGTCAGCGAGAGAATTTTCAATAAGGTTGACCAGAGAGTGTAGAGCCGTATCCACTGATCTGCCCTTCCAGTAGGCATGCTGCGAAGTGGAAAGAAGACATGACGGAATAGTGCTGCGAAGATGTATATCAATCAGTCTCTCAAGTAATTTAAGCAAGGTGGAGGAAAGACTAATGGGTCTGAAATCGTTCGGTCGTGCATGCGAACTCTTACCCCCTTTCGGGATGAAAACGACCAACACTTCGGTCCAGGTCCGAGGAACATGAACTAACTTAAGGCATGCCGGTAGAATGGCATTTAGCCATGGATACACAATATCCGAAGATTGCTGTAAATCCGACGAAATTATGCCGTCGAGTCCAGCAGATTTGAAAGGCTGGAGGCTGGAGATTGCCCACAGAACTCTTTCTTTATGGATGGATACGAAATCACACGGCACTATCCGCTGAGTAAAGCTATCCTCGAGCGGCGAAACCGCGGAACTAACAGGAAAGTGCGAGTCTCAAGAGTCTCCTTGCTCGAAGATGTCCATGTCCCGTCTTGCTTTTGTATAAAGCTTGGCATAGAAGGGTTTGACGACAAGAGTCTGTAAAATCTGCATGACTCATCGGACCCTTCAATTCGTTCGCAAAAACTTCTCCATGAATTACGTTTCGCAGCTTTTAATTCCTTCTTAAACGAGCTCAAGTGTCTCTTGTAGGATTGCCAATCCGATTCCAGCCTCGTGGCCTTCACCCTGTTGAAACTTTTCCTGCACACCGCTCTATGTTCGGAGATACAGGCGTTCCACCACGCTGATTTTCTCTTTCCTACATGTGAGCTAACATGGCACGAAACAGATACTGCCGCGTTAATTGAGCCTGTCAGAGTATGCACCAAGTCGTCCAGCTTCTGTGCGTTAGTTGGCTGACCTGGTAGTGATGGTAGCCCTTCTGAAAAAGCTGCGCACTATGCAGACCAGTCGGTTTTCCTACAATTCAATGTGCGCGGATTTGCTGCAGGACGTTCCGGAATGCTAAACTGTATATAGCGATGAACAGAAAAGGAGTATTCACTCGACACTCTCCAATCTCTTATCAAGTGCATAATATCTTCTGAAGCAAGAGAGATATCTAAGACCCTCCTGCCTGTTTTTGTGACGAAAGTAGGCTTTCAGCCCACATTACAAAGTAATAGGTTCGTACCCATAATGTACTCGAGAAGCGACTCCCCTTGTTCGTTAGTGTTACAACTACCCCAAATTTCATGATGAGCATTGGAGTCACAGCCGAGAATCAAGCCAATCCTCGATGGCTTCTCTAAGATTTGTGGAAGGGAAGGTGCCTGTATCCTCATACGGCAAGTACGCCGAGGCAATCCAATACACCTTCAGTTCAAGGCAGATTAGCACAGAGTCATTGTCACTGTAGGCTGTCAGTAGCAAAGCCTTGAGGACTTTCCTAACAAGAATACAGGGCCGGGGTCTACCCCGGCCCTTGACGTAGAAAACAGTATAATCAGGCGTCTGCAGACCTCTAACTAGATCTTGCACAACCCAGGGTTCCTGTACTAATACGATATTTTCTTCACTACGCACCACGCGAAAAAGAATAGCAGCAGAGGCTACCTTCGAATGATGAAGGTTTATCGGAACAAACCGCAACATTAGATGGCTACGCTTTCGACGACGGTGACGTCCGCATCCCCATCCGTGTCGGATTCAAAGGAGTCGGGCGCAAACGATGGCTGCTACGTATCGTCAAGGTCAGCCAAATCAGATGCGAGAGACACGCAATCATCATTCGTATACTCTTCTGGGGGTGCAGAGGCAGTGGCCATTCGAACCACCTCCTCCTCCATATGAGTTGGTGCGGGTCTACGCGCTTTGTTAATATCGCTCTTATAGGTGCGAAGCTTAATCCGGACGAAACCAAGCCTGATGACACCGTTTGTCCTAGTAAGAGGAGCCAGAGATTCCTTGTTGATGACTAGAATAACATATCTACGGTCACCTATCGGATCCTCCATCTTAACTATCCTCCAATCATGAGTTGGAAGGTTTTCGTTGCAGGTACGAATGCAGTTCATAACTTCCTTACTATCTGACACATAAGGTGGTAGCCAAACCCGGGCTCTGGGTCGCGAAGGAATCTCGCTCTTCGGGACCACATCTAGCCTAGCACCAGGGCAGATCTCTCCCGTCCTCCTGATGGCATACCTAAACATGTCAGCCGACCGCTGATCGACAAACTTCATGACTTCGACGCCATCAAGCCAGCCTCCGTCTTGACAGTCCGGTGGCTATCCCGGAAACGCTTCCATAACACGTCGGAAGTTCAAGGTCAAAATTCCTTCGACCTTGTTCCAATTCTCGCCGGAAATACTTCTTCCAGCATAACTTCTATCGACTACTGCGAGATCAATCCAACTCCTCGCCGCGTCGGCATAGGAGGTGATTGGGTCGTTTGCTTCGACAGTCTTCTGCCGTTTCGGACCCTCCTACAGTTTATCCACCGACCTCTGTCTCTTAGAGCTAATGTGGTCGTCCCGAGTGCCAGCGGTGACCCGAAGCGCCTACTCCTCATGGACCCAGAAGGTGCGGACTTCAAAACACCTCGAACGTCGAGCGGAATGGGGATGTCTGCATCGGCTGGCTCCATTTTTATCTCCTTTCTTGTGTCTGTCATTCCCTTCGACACAGGATTTTTCATTTTTATGAAGACTCAGGCAGCGAGTGACAACGACTTCTCCCACACCACTGACATCAGTTACAACAAGCTCGTCCTGCTGCTTAGTTAACTGAGAAGCCTCTTTTTTTTAAAGGTTTAGCTGGACGTTTATGGGCTCTGTGAATTACAGTGTTCTTTAAGTGCTGTCTATTTAGATACCATCGGACTGATGAGGTAAATAAAAGATATTTTGTCTACTAAATTTGAAACGTTTTTTGTTTCTATTCTTTTTTCGCCGTTTATTGGTCTGACTAAGAGATAGGATTTGTAGTACCTGATCTCTGATATGCAGTGCTGAGCAGTTTCCGAGGTTTGGTAATGTTTTTTTTTACTGGGGAACCTTTCTTTTTTATTAATATTACGAAATGATATTAAAATCCTGCATAAATTCACGATTACTCTTCAAAAGAAATCTCAACCATTAAACCCTCTAACTAAATCACAATCTTAATAGCTTCATTTCCTTTATCATATCCTTATCCATTCATATCCCTGGCAATTTCCAAATCGTCCCGCCTAATAGCGCCATCTGATTTCAAATCAGGTTCCTACCTTAACTATGCTCCTATATATCTAATTTATTCAATTGCAGCCATTCCAATTTAAATGATTTCGTCTTTAAACTCTACTCCCGAACCGAATTAGCCCACAACATACAAAATCTCGTTCACCATCACTCGAATTTTGAGGAACAGCCATTAAACTATCAGGAACCATGGGGTAAAATCGAAAACTATTACTTTAAATCGATGGGACAATGGTACTATACCATACCAATCCATTTTCCATTACGTTGCGACACTTCATGCGGTTTTCTTGGCTTTAGCTAGCATGTAGTCCCCTCCGTATCGGGGGAGCTTATATAAATGTTAAAGCCTGGATTTATCTAAAATGTTACTGAACGCAACCAGGATCCAGGACTATCGCCCTACAACTTGACATGTCGAAAAGTATCCGTACCAGGCATCTAGCGGAATACGTACTTCGGAGAGAGAGTTGCGGATCCTGAATTCATAGAAATGGAAGAACAATACGCGTCGTGGCTAGGAACACTAGTAAAAGCAAGAAATTTGATTTCCGATAGTGAAATTCATCCAGCATCCTTTTGTAGACTGGGAGGTCGAATAAGGATATGAGTGTCAAAGGAAGTGTGTATCTGTCTGTATGTACGTTTGTGTTTCTGCAATGTGGCAGATATATAGTCTTTACTTATAGCATCCGCCGCTTATCTGGGAGAATCGTCCAAAACGCCACAAACAGCAATTGCTTTCCTTTGAAATCGTGAACAGAATCCTAATTCAACATTTTGCGCTCTTTCCGTTTTATGTACACTCGGTTAAAGGCGAAATCATGCTTGGCCGGCGAGGGGGGAATCGGTGATCATTTGTGGTGGTGGATTCGTTGTTCGGGGTTAGTGAATTGTGTAAACTTTGTAATAGAACCGTGAGCATTTATATCATCGTAGAAATTGGGATGTCGTGAACTTATTGTTACGAATTAAGATAGTTTTAGTTCGTTATATATTCGGGAACTAGTTCATTTCATGCACTTGGTTGGGTCGTAATTAATTAATTGGAGGACAATCATTTGGGACGCGGCATGCCCAATTGTCCCCATCTCTGGCTGGTGCAATTTCTGCAGGCCTTAATGATCTCTCCGGTTCCCGCCATACGTAGGGATATTTAATCCCCGTAGAGGCACCTGCCTCTGTAGAGACACCTGCCTCCGTAGAGACACCTGCCTGCGTAGAGACACCTCTACCGGTATCCGTAAAGATACCTGCCTCGATCAAACCCTCCTGATCGCTTGCCCTGTGTCCGACTATTTTCCTTCCACCTATATCACCGCTACTGCTACTGGAAAAAATATCCCCATGAACCCGTTCTATAAATTCCTTGGTCTTCGTGTAAGCACTACACATCACGGATAACTTATTCTCCTTAAAGTAGACCAAGTCTAGTGGAGCGTTTTGCTGGTGAAGGTTATCATGATCTGTCAAGAAAGCTTGATATAATTGATTAACCTCCTTCCAAGCTTCCTCGAATCGCTCACGGGTCCTTTTCTCTTTATTGAGCTTGACCAAGGCCTCTCTCAGGTCCTCAACCTGGTTCACCCTGTCTTGTTGCGCATCAATAATATCTCTGACATCCATCATAGATGCTCGTTTTATTATATTGTAGATCACAAAAAATTGATAGGAGCTTCTACTCCTTCCGACACAACTCATTAAAAAACTTTTCTACTCACAGTTAACTCAATCCGGCTCGATGGACCACTATGTTTGAAAGAAGGTTATGCTACGGTAATCTACAGCAGGGTGAAGTCCGGCGACAGCTACATAGTGAGACTAATAGCTGCTCAAGGCCGTGTGACTCCACTGAAAACTCGAGAAAGCCAAGATTCAGAAGATTGTACTACCCCTAAGTTGGAACTAGAAGGCGTGGTTCTGTTGATGGAACTATATCGAGATGTCCGGAGAAGTATAGAAGATATCCCAATAAAATTCGTTGCTTACACCGACTCGGAGGTAGCTCTCTCTTGGATACGGTCCCAGAAAGAGATTGAGAACAAGGCCGTGAAGCGTAGGGTCAAGGCTATACGCAAAGTCCTCTCTCCCTCCGATATTCATCATGTAAGATCGAAATTGAATCCAGCGGATTGTGCGTCCAGAGGAATGCTTCCTCAGACGTTTGTGGGTCACGAACTATGGTTTGCGGGTCCACCATTCCTAAGAGGAGAATTACCAAGGACTCCGTCAGCAATAGCTGAGACTACAATCAGCCACGTGGCTATAGATCAGCGGGAGTCAGTGGTCTCCGTGGATTTTATTTCACGATTCTCATCGTTCCATCGATTGGTGAACACGATAGGCAGATGTTTGAGATGGAAGAATAAGAGCTCGGGCCCGTTGACAGTTCTGGAGTTGCAACAATCTGAGGTTGCGGTAATCAGATGCCAGCAGCTACAGCTCTTTGACAAACAGATGACGAGATTGAGGCAGGGGCATGCAGTAGAGAAACAGCATTGGTTGAGTACTCTTGACCCATTTATTGAAGAAGATAGTGGCCTTCTTCGGGTGGGAGGAAGATTGGACAACGCTTTAATTCCATATGACCAAAAACATCCTATTGTCCTTGGGAAATCCCACTTAACGGATTTAGTGATTAGACAGGTCCATGAGAGTAATGATCATTGCGGTCCCGGGTTAACTATGACACTAATACGAGAAAGATTTTTTATTCCGGCTTTACAACAACGAGTAAAAAAAATGGATTCGGGGGTGTACGATATGCATCCGAATGAAAGGTCAGGCAGTAGTTCCGAAGATGGCGGCTCTACCCGCCGAGAGAGTATCAGCATCTTTGGTGTTCGAGAACATTGGGACAGACCTATGCGGCCCGTTCCAAGTAAAGAGCGGTTCCCTACGGTATTCGAAACTCACCAAAGTCTATGTGGTCATATTTGTATGTATGACAACCAAGGCCCTCCACCTAGAGATTTGCTCTGAGCTCAGTACCAATGCATATCTTGCGGCCTTCCGGAGATTCACGAGTCGTCGAGGACAACCAAGGACAGTTCGTCCAGAATCTTGAAGGAAGCATGGCAACAGGTTTCACGCAATATCGGTGATGACATGGCACAGAATCGCGTTATCTGGCACCACAACCCCCCTAAAGCTAGTCACTTCGGTGGATTGTTTGAGGCCGCTGTAGGCAGTTTCAAACGTTATGTGAAGAAGATGCCTTCCGTGGCAAATCTGACGTACGAGGATTTTCATACCGCAGTTTGTTTTTGGGAGGCTATTCTCAACAGTAGGCCTTTGTATCCACTATCGAACAATAGCGATGAATTACAAGTACTAACTCCTGCTCATTTTCTGATCCAACGCGGGCGTCTTACACCTATGATGGGCAAAGGACTCAAAGAGGATTTGCCCGTAACGAAGCGATGGCTCCAAGTTTAAGAGTTGCAGAATCAATTCTGGACGAAATTCGAAAACGAGTACTTAGGCCACTTTCAGAAACGGTACAAGTGGAAGAACTCTGGGCGCCAGTTGAGCCAGGGAGATTCAGTGCTAATTAAGGAAAAAGACCATAGTCCACTAAATTGGAGAAGGGCGCGTGTAATCGAAACTTTTCCCGATCCCAATGGGGTTGTCAGGCAGGTGAAGCTCAAAACAACTAGTCGGGACAATGTACACCGAGCAGTGCATCAGCTTGTTCCGCTACTGGCGGAAGAAGGAAGGGAAGGTCAGTCCGTAGACCCAATCATTCCAGACCGGGAGCTTCAAAATAGGCCCAGAACGCGTGCAGGTGCGAGGACACGAGGTGGGGTGCTGACCACAATAGCCTTAGTACTATGTCTAATCGTTTTGCCTCCCAAAACAGTGTCCTGGTCAATAGACCCGGTGCTGGAAACTAGAGTAATCAGTATCGGTAAGGTTAGAGTCAAAGCGTTTGATTTGAAGTACACTATTGCCACCTCAGTAAATTTGACGGCAGATTTAGCACTCATAGCCCAGCAGGTGGAAAGGTTCAGGGAAATTTGTGAAAGACCGAGCAGACCAGACGTGCAAGAACATTGCTTCAATCTTAAAATAGCCAATGAGCAGAGGGCAGCGGATGTTAGTCAAAACTTATTAACGACTTATAAAATGGGCCGAGTTAAGCGGGCTCTAGTTGTTGTGCCAATTATTGTCAAGGAGGTTATGAAGTTAGGGTTCAAGTATGTTGCCTTCTACGCACTGGGCGCTGGTTCGATTTCTACTGAATGCAGCAGTTTTCGATAAAAAATAGCGCTCGTGCCTACGGTAAACTTTATAGTTCGCAGAAAAACTAAATATTGTAGTTTAGTCAGAAAAATAGAACACGCGGTGTTTTATGAGACCGCGCACACAGCGATAACTAATTAGTTTAGTTTGCTGAGTGCACGGTCTCTTAAACCGCCGTGTTTTCTATTTTTCTGACTAAACTATTTAGTTTTTCTGCGAACTAAAGAGTTTGCTGTAGGTGCGAGCTCATAAGGAAATTTACGTGCTGGACTATGAGTCAACTCAGCTGTTAAATGAGTACCCATTTATGGGGTAAATAGCTCGGTTCAGTATGTTGCTGATCATACACATCTACACAGGACAAACCGTCACGATCCAAAAAAATGAGATGATGCTAACTCATGTCGAGGCCATGGTTCAAATTGGACTGTTGCGGCAGCTATTTTTTTTTTATTTTACTCAAATGAACGATACTAATCAGTTTTAAACAGATGTGCTCCAATCTGATAATTCGCAACTGGCAAAAAAAGGAAAACAATTTAAATTTCTCAAGCTTCGTACCTATCACCGAACTCTTGAAATTCACCTGAACCGTCCGTCATACCTCTGTACACTCCCCTTCACAAAACTTCAACCAAGCATCTGCATTCACTGAAGTTTGTTTCATCTTTTAATACTATCCGTATTCAAATTTGACTGGCTCAAGTTCCACGGAAATAATCTTCTTCCTCGTGATAAACTTGTGTTCTATGATACTCACGGGAAAGTTTCCAACTAGTTGAATTGAAACGAAACTTGCTCTCTTCGAATGATATTGGCCACCATGGCTGAAACGTGTTGGGATACTATTGTGGAATAGTCGGTGACTACGAGCGACCCATAAGACAAGCACTGAACAGAAATATTGGAATAGCAGGAAAGTTTCAGCGGAAAACAAGACAACTTATAAGGAACTCTTGTTGTAATAATAGTTACGGATGAAATTTACGAAATTATAGTATATAGTTTCGATACGGATGTCGGATAAACTGTTTAGGATGTCTTCAAAGTCTGATTGGAATGGGGAAATCATAGTTTAGAATTTGGAATAATTGATCGGAAGATTTTAATTGTCAAATGGAACTAATGATATAAGCATATTAGATTAGTTTAATATGGGAACCATACCAAATCTCCAATCACAAAATTCCCCCTATTCGAAACACAAGGTCCCAATGTATAAAATACCTAACCACAAAATCTATAGTCTGGATGGCGCAACGGTTAACACGTTCACCTTCTGTTCACTGGGCCCTTGGTTCGGTTCCTACTGAAGGTAGTCTTTTCGATTTACGGGGATTTACGTACGCGTCGGCTGCTTGACTGTCCGTATACATAGTGATGATTCTGGAAGTCGTCACGTAACTTCCCAGCCAGATTAGAGCCTCTAAAATCGCCGAAACCTCCACCTGAAGGACGCTACAATAGTCAGGAAGGTCGAACGATAAATTAACTCCAAGATCCTCCGAGTATATGCCTAGGTCTATTATGCCGAAGCCTATTAAGTCAAAAGACCGTCCACCTCTCTAATAAACAAAAGTATATATTAAGCAGGAATCAACCCGAAGCCTGCAGTGCCGATAGTAGCCTGCCCGAGGAGTGACATCTTAAAACGCGCGATTTCGGGACATTCGTGTTTGGTCGTTTCCACGTTCTCCAGACTGAGACGGCGTTTAGTCTCGCTGGACAGACCCATCTTGTTCAGGTGATATCTGACCAGGTGTTGGCCAGATAAGCACCCTATTAGTAGTCTTAGACGCATTCTACTCATTTGAGTAGTACCCTTGTGAATGAAGTGCATTATCAGCTTTGATTGACGCAGCCCTGGAAGGTTCTTCCAGTACTGATGACGCAATAGTGCAGACTAGTCTGTGATCCGCCGCAGTTTGGCTGATCCTTGAAAGGGACTGGATGATCCTTGTCTAGGAAGTGCATCAACAGCCTCGTTCCCCTCAACGCCCTGGTGGCCTGGCACCCAACACAAGAAGACTCGGTTTTTGGTTGCCAACAGTTGGAGAAGTTCGTAACACTCCTTCACCAGTTTTGAAGAGATCTTATATGAGGAGATCGCCATTATAGCTGCTTTACTGTCTGAGTACATAGCAATGTGGGCGCCGCGAAGTCTTGTTTCCAAGATTACCCTGGCGCAGACTCCAACGACGTGAATCTTAGCTTGAAAAATGCTGGGCGAGAATCCCATTGCGATCGAAATCCTGGTGTCGCGTCCAAAAACACCTGCACCAACACCCTGTTTTGTCTGAGACGGTGAATCACTTAATACATCTAGGTTTTGAACAGAGCGTGACATTTTCCCATTCAGAGCGGTCAGGGATGAGGGCTGAAAATTTTCAGCCGAAGGAAACCTCCGTGTTCTGTAAAGCTCGATTAGCGGAGTTATTATGATTTTCAAGCTGCTTTGCAACAGAGCGGGGAAGATGCCGTATATTCCGGCAGCTTTAAATGGCTCAAAGGATTCTATCACCCATTTTACTTTGTCCATGTCAAAGATGACCTCCGATAAACTGCGAGCCCGGCTTACGGGAACCCGTTGGGCCCTCGCAGTTGGGCAGGGGTCACCATCAGACAATACGGACCCTGCGAAATGGGTCTGAAGCAGCAACTTTAATGTTTCTTCTGGACCTTCAGTATACAAACCGTCTGGTCTCAGGTCTCAATAGAAGGCCGACCCCGTTTGCTGAGTCTTTGGATAGGGCTTTGTGAGGGCGCGCCGCTTCCGGTAGCGACTGTATGCTCTCTCAATGTCTTTTCCAGCATTCTCGTTTGGAATGCCTAATGAGTTTATTTTACTCGTTGAGAGCAGTTCTGCACTCACCCCATCTATTGAAGCGTTTGGCTTTGTTGAACATCCTCCTAACGTTAGCTCGCTTGCGGGCCAATTCCTCGTTCCACCAGGGTACTTTACGCCCCGACCGTACGTGAAATGGTACTATCTTTGTAGGAGGAAGTTAAAATTTCATTGAGCTCTTCCGCTGCAAGCTCAATTTCCCCTGTAGTGCTGATGGGACTGACCAGTAGTTCCGCTTTGGAGCTGACTAGTTTACGGAATTTGATCCGGTTAGTTTTCCTTCGACAAAAAGTGTCCGAGCGAATGTCAGATTGTCCTGCGATGTCAAATCTGATGTGTCTATGATCTGAAAGAGACACCTCGTCTGACACGTGCCAGTTCGCAATGAACCTGGAGAAGAAACCGCTTGTCAGGGTAATGTTGAGTACCTCTGCCCTTGCCGCAGTGACAAAGGTAGGTTTACCTTGTTCAGAACATTCACATGTTTACACATAAGATAGTCAAGATGGCGCTTACCTCTATCGTTGATGTCGCTGCTACCCCACACCGTGTGGTGTGCGTTTGCATCGCAACCGATCACATAATGCCGGTTAGGTTAAAAGGCTGCCGCGGATAACGCAGCACACATAGGCCACCAAAGGGCCCGTTGTGATACCTACTAGGATAAACACCTATCCCGTTGAAATTACTATCCATTTAACCAGCCAGAGCTGGCAATGAACCGATAAAGCCTGATCGGGCTTATGCCCCTTAGCTCTTCCAGGTGAAGGAAGAAAGAGTCCCCCAGAAAGACCCGCCTCCTCGCAGCCAACGCAGGACAGGTGCATAGAAAATGGAGGGTAGTCTCCTCCTCGTCAGCATCCTCGCAGCTTCTACAGAAGTCATTGTAGGGTAAGCGAAGTCTCCTTGCGTGCTCTCCAATGGGACAGTGCCCAGTGATAATATTCACCACCACACCAATGTGCTTCCTATTCAGTGATAATATTGCAGTAGAACGCCGGTTGCCGGTTAGTACGTCGACAGAAGTCGACGAGCTGCTGGACCTC
Source organism: Chloromyia formosa (assembly GCA_964017055.1). NCBI lineage: Eukaryota > Metazoa > Arthropoda > Insecta > Diptera > Stratiomyidae > Chloromyia > Chloromyia formosa. The sequence goes on from OZ024817.1 coordinate 15,925,559, forward strand.
GAGTGGTGAAATCTCAATATTGTCAGATGGGATATAGGCAGACGCAACTACCACTTTCTGACGACCGTTGAGCGTGGATACTTTTACCAATGCTGCAGCTAGATCTCTAGAAATAAAATTGGTTAGTGGCAAATAGTTGACGCATTTTTCGATCAGAAGCGCCGCACGCGGACAATCCAACCCAACCCCAACTTTTATGGTCGCAGTGCCTTCCTGCTGGGACAGTAGCTCGTATATTTTATCTTATCTTATCTTATATCTTGACTAAATTATATTTTTGTGCCTTATGTATGTATAAAATTTACCGATTTCCGCCTCCTGAATCGCATGTGGGGATCCCTATAAATTCACTTTTGAGGTAGACGAGCCATAACATCAGGCTCCAGGCACTGACCACTTACTTAACATCATGGTCTAATGACTAATGGGCGAGGATTCAAAAATTGAGTGGTAGCGGAGGAAGTGGACATTGGTGAAGTATGGTTGTTGTTTTTTTTTTGGGAGTGACGTTCTCCGTCTTGAGAATCCACTGTTTTGATCTTGTCTTGGGGAGACATCGTTTTTTTGTTGTTTTTAATCATTGAAAAATTAAAGTGGTATGACGCATGAATTTTGAATGATAATGGACTATAGCATCAGATACTCGTGAAGCCCACCCCACATCTCCCGGCTAAGAGTTAGCCCAAGCAAGCATGCGTCAATGGGTTATCTGATGTAAGTTTGGTACTTCGTTGTCACGGGTGACCTACACGGTCAGTACTCCCAACTAGTCTCCAAGCCGTTCATTACATCTAATGAGTCTGTTTTAGTAACAAAACGAGCCCTATTGCAGCCCATGTGTGGTGTGTTAAACGCGGCAGCCCTTATACCGAACCTAACCATGATTCAAGGTTTTGAATGTCCATCATTGCATGCTTCTCTCCAATAAGAAATGCTTCCGCGAGTTCAACAGACGTTTGCCTCTTGAGGACCGAAAGTTGGATAAGTATGGACATATCCCTAGGGCTGCAGGTAGTAAACAAAGTCGGGCCCCTTCCAAATTTGATTTTTAGATCCGCCACTGCTGGCACTTGAACACGCCATCCGGGTAATGAATGCAGACCATAGCGGCACACTGCTCTTCAAGTCGACGCAGTTGATAGCGTACGTTACGACATCAACATCACGTCCCGAAACCTGGTCGACGCAGAAGTACTTCTAAATAATCTTGACACGGCTGGAGGATGCCATAACAACCGAACAGCAATGTCGCGGACCTCAGGATCAAATTCGTACACGGCTTTGTAGACCTGGGTAGTAACCTGTCAAAGGACGCCAACAAAACTGACGAAATCAAGCTAGCATATAGGACTTTCTTCTTGGTCCTCCCCTTAATGCAATCGAAACATGTGCACAGAAATACTAAGCTTTGCGTATAGAAAACTATCAAAAAACCTATGCTATGCTATGTCTCGCAACGTGGACCCTTACCCAAGCCTCGGAAAATATGATACACATTTGAAAGGACCAAAATGGATGGTGCATCCGGCACAACCTTGAGCTGTACGAACTGTACGACGAGCTGGAAGTTTCGAGAATCGTCAAAGTACAACGTTTGCAATGGGCTGCACATTCAGAACGAATGGATGATAAGCGTATGCTTAAGAAAATATTCAGTTGACGGTGCGTCGACAGAGCAAAGATGCGAGGAAGACCGAGAGCTGGTTGGGAAGGCTCAGTAGATGATGACGCCGAGCAACTACTGGGCGTCCAAAATTGGAGGATGCGGCCACCTGACTGAGATAATTAGAGGACAATGATCCAGGTGGCTAGGGGCCGACGTCGGGCTGTTGCACCACGATGATGAGGATGATAATACTCTCAATTGCCCTAACCCCTTGTGGGGCATAGCGCGTCAACTGTTCTATGTGGCCGAGTTGACATTTCATTGGCATAAACTGGTTTCGGAGAATGCCGTTCCCAGCATGCACCTCCTGCACATCCATGGCCACGAACGTCGTCGTGGACGGGACTCGAACCCGAAACGCCGGTAGTCAAACGTGAGACTGATGCCTCAACACACTGCGCTACCGGTCGCCCCATGACATGATAATGAACATTGTTGAACAACGAAGAGTTTCGTGGTGTTCAATGCTTAAGATCACACCTCAAATGGGGCTTTGGAGATTTTGTGTTTGGGGATTTCGTAATTGGGGATTTTGGCATTTTGGCATTTTGTTTTTGGGTATTTTATTTTTCGAATTCTCTGACTGAGAGTTTCATTCCCAACTAATTTTACAGAGACACCAACATCGGCTTGAAGAGCTAAAAAGTATCCCACCAAAAGTACACGTATACCTGTGTATTTACCAGCCATAAATCTGTACACCGTCTGAATATATTTTATAAAAATCCCTCTTCAAATTTTTAATTCAAATCAAAACCATAATTTCTTTCTCCCACGAGCTCACTCAAAGGCTCTAAGCAGGATACTTCCTCCCCGTAATTATCTTCACACCCGCTCTACTAACAAAAAGAGTCGGCAAAGAACGGTTCCATATTTATATTCCATGTGGGATTTATTATTCGCCAAAATTATTCACGTACGGATAGCAATAAATTTTATCGTTTTTCGCAATTCGAAATTCAGTGTAAACACTCAGGCTAGGCGATGTGAAATACGCGAAAATAAGAAAGTGGCGGCCGCTTAGGAAGGCTCACACACATCCACAGCCACTATAAAGAATGACTCCCGACGGATTTCGTCCAGAATGAGCCTTGTAAAATGGTTGAGTGGCCTCCGTTCGTGTGATGGAATCCTTTCTTTGGCGAGGGGCGGCTAGGGAATTGCTGGCTGGTTGGCTCTTGAAAGAAAGTCTCTACGTGAGCTTTAGCGGCATAAAAGTATTCGAGGCCCAGCAACCATTAAAATAGGCTCTTGAATGGATTTCACATTTTATCATAGGGAAATCCAGGAATTTCCTGCAATAAAATTCAAATAGAATATAGAATATTTTTCGCATTATTCACTGATTTTTTTTTGTGGTTGGGGTCTGGCACTTATCCTTGTGAGGTCGCCATTCCCCACTGATTTCTATCACACGCGCTCTATGTGTGTCTTTTCCCTCACGTGGCGGTTTGAAGAGACCGAGCTGGCGAATTTATTTGGCATTTAATGAGGATTTCCGTGAATAGCGAAGCGAATAGAGCGTTGAGTAGCTCGGGATAAAACTGGAGTTAGCACATTAGAATGATAATATTTTGGGTTGCGGAAAAGGGATATTTGGGGGGTTGCTTACTATTCATCACGATTTTCGGGTTGGCGAGATTTATGCGGTATTTATGGAGCAGAAAGGTAGGTTGCTTTTGCAGGTGTTGAATTTTTATTGGTATGGAATTTTCGGCGGGCATTTTGTTTCGGTCTGTGTTTGCACGAACGAAAGAATTTGTTGTAGGTTTCGCCGTATCCACTTGGATATTCCTAAATTCGGTTAAAACGGAGGACCTTATAAAATGAAACACGCGAGTAGAGTAAAGTTAACAAGTTTCTTTTGTATTTTGTACTGAGCTAAAAAGACAATATTCTAATACCTTAGACACTCACAGCAACCGAATGATCATTCGGTGAATGATGAATTGCTGGCAATGACGAATTAGACACACACACTTTAATGTGAACGTCGTTCCAACTGTCGCTAAAAAATCGACTTAGCACTGATTTTTCAAATAAATATTGTTTATTTTGTTTAGCAACGAACATTTTGCTTAGCAACGAGTGGATATTATTTCTATTGCATATCAACGGGTGCATATTTTTAATACTCAATGATAATTTGTCGGATAGGTGGCACTGCATACACAAAGAAGGAATTATGTTTACTATGCCAATTGTAATTCACGGATTATCATTCGGACGATGTTCGAATGATCATTCGCAAGACACACATGAAATCGAATTATCATTCGATTGGGAATGATCATTCGTGTGCGTCGTCTGTCTAAGGTATTAGCTTACTAACTTACTATAATTAAACAATCAATACATGTATTGCACGATTACAAAACAAAAGTGCAAGTATTGTTAATAAAACTTAACTAGGGTCACACGGCGACTGTCTACAAACAGTGAAAGTAGTTGACTGTCGGTAAAGTTGGTTAAACACAGTGAAAGTAGTTCACAGTCCGTAAATTTTGGAACGGATCAATTTTGATTTTGTATACTTTTCACAAATGTCTTTGATTGCAATTTATTTCAAATCATTGACATTTGTGAAATGTCGTTACAATTTCAAAAATGGGCATTTACTATAGGATTTAGAATTGCCTGCTGTAAAGAAACCCAGTACCGGCCACGTCTTTTTTCTACTTCAGGGTTGGGTAAAATCCTGGGGTTGGCAGCAATGCGAATATAGGGAAAATACGATTTTGGGCGATTTTCAATGGGAGCCGCCATTTTGGAATTGGAGGTAGCGAGAGTAAAGTAGACGTCGGGGAATGGGTTGGCGAGGCTTTGAAAATAATGGTGGCGACTTCGGAATTGGAGTGAGTCTGAAAGGAAGAAAAACGTAGGGTACACTGAAGAATAGGACGTCGACATCGAGTGCACAGTCTGGATAATTTAACGTGAATCCGGAGATTATGTTTTCTTGCGTGGCAGTACAACGCGAGGTGGCCATGCAGTTGAAGCTGTTGTTGTGACGGTGACACTTTTTCCTTGCCTTGAATGGGATCTTGAATATACGGTTCTCGACCAGTGTTGTCTCCGGATCCTTTTTTTCGTGATCCGGATCGGATCACGGATCGTCGCCAAAAACGTGATCCGGATCGGATCACCGTGATCCTACGATTCGGATCGCAGGATCCGATAAATTTTTGCTGTAAAATATGAAGTAAAATTGATACAAAATGAAGTAAAATTGATACAAAATGAAGTAAAAGTGAAATAAAACGATAAAATCAATTATCAATAAACATTCCTTTTTATACCCTAGACTTTTAGTATAGGGTATATTGTTTTTGTCACGACGGAAATATGTTACACCTTAAAGGAGGCTCCGGAGGTATAGCAATGTATATATATAAATGCTCAGTGTCACCTCCTGATTCGATTTAGCCATGTCTGTCTGTCTGTCTGTCTGTCTGTCTGTCTGTCTGTCTGTCCGTCTGTCCGTCTGTCCGTCTGTCTGTCCGTTCGCACGATAACTTTCGATAGAATGAAGCTAGAGCCTTGAAATTTTGGTCAGATGTTGGAAGTATGATCTAGTTGGTTGGTATTGAAAATGGGCATGATCAGGCCAAGAGAACGCCTACCTCCCCTACATATGTACAATAGTTAAATGTATTAATAACTCCCGACTAAACAAGCATGAAAAGCTCTAACTTCGACAGATTGCTCGCGAAGACAACCTTTTACTCTCCTGAAAAAATCAAGTCGATCAGTTGAAAACTCACGGTAATTTTCTTGCAAAGAGCCCCGTACTACCCTACTTTTTCGGTTTTTTGTCCATAACTCTTGAACCAATTGACGTAGACACCTGATTTTTGGCATGTAACCCTGGGATGGGAAGCTGCTTGAGTTCTAGTAAGTTGGGCGTAATCAGATCAAAGGAACGCCTACCTCCCCTACAAAATTTCAAAAAATTAAATATTTATACCCTAGACTTTTAGTATAGGGTATATTGTTTTTGTCACGACGGAAATATGTAACACCTTAAAGGAGGCTCCGGAGGTATAGCAATGTATATATATAAATGATCAGCGTCACCTCCTGATTCGATTTAGCCATGTCTGTCTGTCTGTCTGTCTGTCTGTCCGTCTGTCCGTCTGTCCGTCTGTCCGTCTGTCCGTCTGTCTGTCCGTTCGCACGATAACTTTCGATAGAATCAAGCTAGAGCCTTGAAATTTTGGTAAGATGTTGGAAGTATGATCTAGTTGGTTGGTATTGAAAATGGGCATGATCAGGCCAAGAGAACGCCTACCTCCCCTACATATGTACAATAGTAAAATGTATTTATAACTCCCGATTAAATAAACATGAAAAGCTCTAGCTTTGGCAGATCGCTTGTGAGGATAATCTTTTACTCTCCTGAAAAAATAAAATCGATCAGTTGAAAACTAACGGTAATTTTCTTACAAAGAGCACCGTACTACCCTACTTTTCGGGTTTTTTGTCTATAACTCTTGAACCAATTGACGTAGACACCTGATTTTTGGCATGTAACCCTGGGGTGGGAAGTTGCTTGAGTTCTGGTAAGTTGGGAGTAATCAGATCAAAGGAACGCCTACCTCCCCTACAAAATTTCAAAAAATTAAATATTCATTTAATTACGATAACTTTCGATAGAATGACACTAGCAAATTGAAAATTTGGTAGAATGTTGTTAGTAAGATCTACTTGGTCGGTATTGAAAATGAGCAAGATCTGACCCAAGCAACCTCTACCTCCCCTACAAATGCAACTTCAAATAAGCGATAACTTTTGACAGAATCAAGCCAGCGACTTGAAGTTTTGGTCAAATGTTTAAAGTGAGATTAAGTTAGTTGGTATTGAAGATGGGTTAGATCCGACCTAAGGAACCCCTACCTCCCCTAGAAATGAAACTTATAATAAGCGATAACTTATGACAAAATAATGCTAGCGGCTTAACATTTGGGTCAAATGTTTGTAATAGAATCCAGTTGGCTAATGTTGAAAATATGTTAAATCCGACCTGCGAAACCCCTACTTCCCCTACAAATGAAACTTCAAATAAGCGATAACTTTCGACAAAGTGAAGCTAGAGACTTGAAATTTTTTTAAATGTTTGTAGCATGATCTTATTTGTTGGTGACAATGATGAGCAAGATCCGATCCAAGAAACCCCTACCTCCCCTACAAGTGAAACTTCAAAGAAGCGATAACTTTCGATAGAGTGAAGCTAGAGACTTGCAATTTTGTTTAAATGTTTGTAGCATGATCTTATTTGTTGGTGGCAGTAATGAGCAAGATCCGACCCAAGGAACCCCCACCTCCCCTACAAGTGAAACTTTAAATAAGCAATAACTTTCGATAGAATGAAGCTAGAGACTTCAAAAATTCGACAAATACTTCTTGAATGGGTTAGTTCATTGATTTTGATAATGGTCAAGATCCTCCTGAATGATTGCCAACCTCCCCTATAAACTGGCCATATAGGAAACTCACTTTTAATGCATATAGTCGTTACCAATTGGTACTTTTGGTATCACCACTAGGTCTGTACAAGTCTAGGGTATATACGCTTCGGACTCCGGGCCGAAGCGAATCTTCGGCCTGGTCTTTTAATTACGATAACTTTCGATAGAATAACACTAGCAAGTTGAAAATTTGGTGGAATGTTGTTAGTAAGATCTACTTAGTTGGTATTGAAACTGGGCAAGATCCGACTCAAGCAACCCCTACCTCCCCTACAAATGCAACTTCCAATAAGCGATAACTTTTGACAGAATCAAGCCAGCAACTTGAAAGTTTGGTCAAATGTTTGAAATGAGATTGGGTTAGTTGGTATTCAAGATGGGTTAGATCCTACCTAAGGAACCCCTACCTCCCCTAGAAATGAAACTTAAAATAAGCGATAACTTATGATAAAATAATGCTAGCGGCTTAAAATTTTGGTCAAATGTTTGTAATAAAATCCAGTTGGCTAATATTGAAAATACGTAAAATCCGATCTGCGAAACCCCTACTTCCCCTACAAATGAAACTTCAAATAAGCGATAACTTTCGATAGAGTGAAGCTAGAGACATGAAATTTTGTTCAAATGTTTGTAAAATAGCATGATCTTATTTGTTGGTGGCAATAATGAGGATGATCCGATCCAAGGAACCCCTACCTCCCCTATAAGTGAAACTTCAAATAAGCAATAACTTTCGATAGAATGAAGCTAGCGACTTGAAAAATTCGACAAATATTTGTAGAATGGGTTAGTTAATTGATTTTAATAATGGTCAAGATCCTCCTGAATGATTGCCAACCTCCCCTATAAACTGGCCATATAGAAAACTCACTTTTCATGCATATGGTCGTTACCAATTAGTACTTTTGGTATCACCACTAGGTCTGTACAAGTCTAGGGTATATACGCTTCGGACTCCGGGCCTGGTTATTTTTCGATTCAAAATGAAATAAACAAGAGTACGAAATGTAAGAAACAAGAGAACAAATTGGAAGAAAAGATACTACTATTCATAGTCATCGATCAATTTTTGATCGTATTTAAGCATCAGCAAGTACTCGAACGTTTTGGAAGATAATCTGTTTCGGCGCGCTGTGAATATTTCAAGACCAGTACTGCAAATTCCCTCGACAGGAGCAGATGACGGCAAGGTTGTGTTATTTTAAATGTATCGACATATTTTTGATAATGTCGAACTTATGCAAGCACCCGATTTTGTTTATCTTGATGTTTATGTAGCCAAGCAACCGATTTTCAATGAAATTTGTCTCATTTAAGTTGTCGTCCGTTGATTTCCCGGACACGTTTTTCAATTCATTGAAAAAGTCCTCTTCGTTTATGCTGCCTGAAGTTTCGCTGCCCTGCTCTTCACCCTTATTGTAGAATTTGTGACATTCGGAAATGAAATTTTTTTATTCTTTCAACCTCCTGTGGGTCTTCGATCCAATTCAGCTTGAACTTAGGATGGCTTATTGCATCTATGGCATATGGAATGCTATCTTTATTGTCTAGTCGGATCAAAATCCTGATATCTGGCGTGACGGACAAATTTTTAGGATGACCCCCAGTCAGAGGACATATCCATGTCAAAAGCAACAATTCAATTTATTTTCTGAACTTAATCGGAATATCTTTCACTATTTTTCCACTAATTTAAATGGTATACATGAAGCCAACAAACATGAAAGTTTTATTTATTATTATTTAGAAAAAGAAAAAAATAAAATAAGTACAATCAGTTCCGAACGGGAAAAATCAGTTATAATTAAAAATAAATATCAGTGTCATAAATTTTTTGAAAATCTAAGCGGTATTAAAATCATACATTTAAACATTAGAAGTATTTGTAAAAATTTTAACGAATTTTGTTTATTAATATCAGACCTGAACTTGGTTTTTGACATTATAGTCTTGACTGAAACGTGTTTAGATTATAATAGCTCGAATTATCAAATACCTGGCTATAATAAAATAGTAAAAGAAAACAAATTTAATAAGTGCGATGGAGTAGTAGTATACATACGGGAGATTTTAATTTATAATATCTTAAATGAGGACATCAATGATGTAAATTCTCTAAATGTAGTAATACGTGTGAATGAGGATGATTTTTTGCTGACTTGTCTATATCGTTCCCCAAATGACACAAATGTTGACAATTTTATTGATAATTTGGAAATATTCATTGATAATAACAAATATTTTTCTAATCACGTAATAGTTGGCGATACCAATATAGACGTATTAGAAGGTGGAATGGACAATAACGGACATAAATATCTGAATATGTTATATGGATTGGGTTTTATTAATCATGTGTACGGGTGTACACGTAAATGCAACACACGAGAATCGTGCGTAGACCATTTATTCCTTAAATGCAAAAAATCCTATAAATTTAGCTCAGCTATATATACTACTTACATAACTGACCACTACGCTATCTTTGGAAACATACTATGAACAGCACAGAACTATAAGCTAACCAATATTTCTAAGGAAACATCTATAAAACAAACTCTAGATACATCCAAGTTTAAATTCGAACTAGAAAGAGAAACATGGTCAGCAGTGTATGACGAAGAGGAAGCTGAAAAGTCGTTTGAAAGTTTCTACAATAGACTTTTACAGATTCATAGTAACAACCTAAAAAATTCAAGTAAAATTAGTTGCAAGATGAAAAAACTCAAACCCTGGATCTCTAGAGGGTTAATTATATCTGTCAGGAATAGGGATAGAATGGCCAGTAAGCTACGAAAGCAGCCTTTCAATACGGATCTAGTTAACCAATACAAACATTATAGAAATATTCTGAAAACGTTAATACGCTGTGCTAAGGATCAATATTACAAGGCCAAATTTCAAAACTGTGGAAATAATATAAATAAGATTTGGGATATTGTCAATGAGGCTACAGAGACGAAAATTATGAAAGGGAAATTTAATAGTGATATAACTTCTATAGCCGGTGAATTAATTCATAGTCACAAAGAAGTAGAAATAGCCAATGAATTTAATAGACATTTTATAGAAGTTGGCCAAAATATTACAAGGAATACACCGATCATCACAGAAGCAGATCGAAACATGACAAGAGAATATATTGGCCAAAATAGTTTGAATTCATTCTTTTTGCACCCAATATCCGAATTAGAAATAGTTGGCCTTATAAGTGACCTCAAATCCAATGTCGCTCCTGGAATGGACAATCTTGAGTCAAAACTCTTTAAAGATAATGCCACTGTTTTGTCCAAACCTTTGTTACACATAATTAATATGTGCTTCACCCAAGGCAAATTTCCAACACGGTTAAAGCACGCGGTTGTGGTTCCACTGCATAAGGGTGACAATAAGAGTGATATGAACAATTATCGACCAATATCCCTGTTGTCATGTTTGTCGAAAATTTTTGAAAGGGCGATCAAAAATAGGCTAGTTAACTATTTAGATAAAAACAATATTATCTCAAAGGGGCAATTTGGATTTAGGAAAGGTAAAAGCACAGAAGATGTTATTTATGGCGTAACGAAAACAATTATGTCCAACTTAGATAAAGGCTTGAAATGTATAGGAATATTCTTGGATCTTAAAAAAGCGTTCGATACCGTCAATCATAAAATCTTACTGTCCAAGATGAATAATATTGGGATCAGAGGCGTGTCGCTTGATTTGTTCAGGTCTTATCTGGGAGGTAGAACACAATCTGTGCGTATAAATGGCTGCATGAGCTCTCCCCTCAACATAAAGATTGGAGTGCCCCAAGGAACAGTATTGGGTCCCATTATGTTCCTAATCTATATTAATGATTTACTGAAAATTAATATTACGAACTGCACATTATATGCCTTTGCTGACGATATAGTAGCGCTATATCATGGAGAAAGCTGGAATGAAACATTCGAATATGCCAACGATGGTTTAGTGAAAAAAATAGCTTGGCTATCTAAAAATAAGCTTTGCATTAATTTAAATAAAACTGTAGTCATTCCATTTTCTCTCACATCAGCAGGAGTTCCTCCGGATAATCTCAGAGTTTCGGTACATACTAGTGGCTGCACAACAATATGTTGTAACTGTCCTGCTTTGCACATTGTAAACAGTACTAAGTACTTAGGAATAATAATAGACCGACATTTACGCTGGCATGTACATATATCCTACGTTTGCAGTCGCCTAAGAAAAATAATTTACAAATTCGTAGAATTGAGATCAATGGTCTCAGTTGAACGTTTAAGGATGATATTCACAGCTCTAGTACAGTCCGTTATAGAATATGGGATCATAGGCTGGGGAGGTTTAGCAACTTCCAATCTACAACCCCTGATTATATTACATAAGAGAATAATCAAAATTTGCCTTAAAAAACCGTTAGATTATCCAACCATGTTGATTTATTCTGATTTTCGTGTTCTAACAGTTCCAAAACTTTATAAATTCAAGTCACTTAAATTTGTTCATACACACTTGATTGAATTTCCATATAATCTAAACGATGCACTACATTTGACTCGGAACAGTTCAAGAAAATTACGACGGGAGCCTAGATACAATACGTCAGCTGCATCTAATCATGCATTTTATTCAGGACCAAGGTTATTTAACAATCTTCCAGCAGAAATCATTAAAATCACAAATTTCCACCGTTTTAAAATAAAATAGCACTAAAAAATTACTTCATGGAAACATTACACAATTAAATTTAGCAAAAACAAAACAAAATGCGGGTAAACCCTAAATTCTGATATGTCGATCAAAAGTCTCACAGCACGAGCCTAGCTCATAGTGAGATGGCCTGAATTATTATTTTACTTGTTTACATTATTATATACATATCTTATTATTATTATTTTCATGCAAATACTCCAACGCAGTTATTATCTAATTGTTTTTATTTTAAATTTTATTTTTATTTTTGTTGGCTAAACTAGTAATTTATATAGTATTATTGTATAATTTAGTAGAATAAGTTTTGTATAAATTATTTGTATTACATTGAATTAGAGGCAATAAAGAATTATTATTATTATTATTAAAAGACATTAAGTAAAATTTGTGTACTCACCATTCCCTTGCTTTCCACTTTTTAGGCTTTTGAAATCCGAATTTTTCCATTTTTTTTAAAATGCTACAAGAAAACGAAACAATGAAATGATGCAAAGCACGTGAGTAAATATAATGAGGTTATGATCGCAAACAGGGGTCGGACACTTTATAGGACTTTTTGTCTAAAAATTAGCAGACGAATTCTTGACTGGAGTTACACTTGAAGGTGGAAAATTGGCTACGCAGTACGCTCACGCTTGGGGCGACCGGTAGCGCAGTGTGTTGAGGCATCAGTCTCATGTTTGACTACCGGCGTTTCGGGTTCGAGTCCCGTCCACGACGACGTTCGTGGCCATGGATGTGCAGGAGGTGCATGCTGGCAACTGCATTCTCCGAAACCAGTTAATGCCGACGAATCGTCAACTGGGCCACAGGTAACAGTTGACGCGCTATGCCCCACAAGGGGTTAGGGCAATTGAGAGAGAGAGAGAGTACGCTCACAAAGTTCAACACTAAATGATTCGTGAAACATTCCTTAGAGCTGCTATAGACTTTGCGATCCGTCGTCAGATCTGCTGTACACAAACTGTACGACTTTTGTGCGATGCGATAAAAAAAATAACAATTCAAAAAATATATTATGGTTGACTCCTAATCCAACCTACTATATAGTACATTAACTTTTGTTAACTATTTGGATGTCACACAAATCCATTTTCGTATACTACATATTTTATATTAGCATTACAGATCCATTGAAATCATCAGGATCCGTCAAATTTCATACTTGAATAATAGGTAATCTGACATTCACTTGCGATAATCACATATACCATCCAATCGATCGTCAGACGAATGGATTGCAGTAAAATCGCACCAAAGAATCGACGAATAAAATTTGATCGTCAGATCAGTGAAATCATCAACGACAGTCACATACAGTGTGCGATCGATCTGACGATCACAATATCGTGAGATAGATCTGACGACGGATTTCATCGTATATGGGGACTATTACTCTCATACAGGTTTTCTCACTAGCGCACGACTGACATCGTGTGCTGGTGTGTCGAGGGTAATCGCCGTGTTCTCCTCTACACACCAACACACGATGTCATTCGTGCGCTAGTGTAAAAACCTCCAGCCCAGCTTTACGCGTTTCGTTTATAAAAATGAAAATCTCTGGTTTAGCGATCAAATTGCATGTTCTTAGAAGTTTCTGTGTGTCATGCATAGAGGGATTTGTGATAAAAAATGATCCTGCTTGGTGATCCTCAGACCTCCGTGATCCTGAATCGGATCACGATCTCGGACCAATGATCCGGATCGGATCACGGGATCAGATCATTGATCTGGGATCAGTGCAACACTGTTCTCGGCTAATGTCCGATGCCCCGAAACCCGGACGGGAGCGAGATTTTGTATGACTTTTGGCGGAGTTAGCGGCGCGCCCGTACTGAGAGCCTGAAAGAAGGAATTTGGCTGGGACGTTTACAAATTCACATAACCAGTGTTTGGGTCATGGGACTTCAAAATTCCACGGCAAGAGATAGCTAAAACAGCGTTTGTGAAGACGTGAGGCGATCGCTGCTCTCTCCACAATTCGGTACATATTTTGTGCCAAGCACGCACTTTCGGGTCCATTCCGCCAACAAAACCAAAGTGGTTTCAAGTACAGGAAAAAGAATTTCGTTCGAATGGGGATGCGGGTTTTGTTTTGACAGAAAGTGTGCTACCAGCAATTGCTGAGCAAATATTGGGTTGTTCGGAAAGTCATTTCGCTACCTTTCAAGGGGGCACCGAAAAAAGCCATAGCGAAATAAGGCATACGAAATAATCCAAGTAGATACTTTAGTTTGGAAACGAAAGTATTCAACGGAAAATAAACGAAATAAGCTATGCATGGATAATATCGGTTTCAAATCGAAATAAGGCATTCGGTAAAAACAAAAAATAGTCATGCAGTGTCCAGAGCGAGCGAAGCGAGCGTTTATGTTTGAGCGATACTGAGGGTTGAGATCCCTTAAGCGCGGAACGAGTGTAGCGAGCGAAGCCCACACAAGCGACTATTAATTCCCAGCCCGCAGTATCGCTCAAGTGTGCATGGATAATTTCGGTTTGGAACGAGCTGGGATAGCTTCGCTCCTAGGGCGTTGCGAACCCTCGCATGTAGCCCTAGGTCGCCCGTTTCACTCTTTGTACATGTATCTGTATCCGTTTCGTCCTAGCATATCTGTATCCAGCATATTTTTTTTTGCTATGTACAATTTCAAACCGAAATAAGGTATGCGAAGGAAAGCGAAAATAGCCATGTACATACTCACCTTCGCTTTAAAAAAAATTAAGCATTGAGTGTGAAGCCGAAAGAATCTATGTATGGCTACTGTCGGTTTCAACCGAAATTTTCCACTAATGCCTTATTTCCAAATGGCTTTTTTCATGGTGCCCTTTTCAAGGCACTGTTATTGAAAAAACAATTATGGTGGCGTTAGCCAAGACTTTTTTTTTGCCATTTGACAGTTGACACTTCAAACTATAATCAGCCAAAAATTGGTGGTCCTCTGTTTACAAATCTTTATTTGGCATCGACTTGAAAATGGAAAATAAAAGTGAACATTTTCGGCACATTTTGGTTTTTTACTACCGAAAAGGCAAAAACGCAGTGCAATCGCGGGGAAAGTTATATGATGTTTATGGTAAAAACTCATTCTGGGGCGACCGGTAGCGCAGTGTGTTGAGGCATCAGTCTCATGTTTGACTACCGGCGTTTCGGGTTCGAATCCCGTCTACGACGACGTTCGTGGCCTTGGTAGGTAGGTGGCCACAGTAGGTGTATGCTGGCAACTGCATTCTCCGAAATCCGTTTATGCCGGAGAAACATCAACTGGGCCACATGGAACAGTTGACGCGCTATTCCCCACAAGGGGTTAGGGAAATTGAGAGATTGAGAGATAGTGAAGACTCATTCAAAGAACGCCAGTGCCAGAATTGGTTCGCTCGTTTTTGTTGGGGAAATTTTGATGTCAGTGATACACCACGCTCTGGTCATCCAACAGCTGTCGATGACGACAAAATAGAGGCAATGATTGAAGCTAATCGGCGCAGTACGACACGGGAGAAACGGAGAAACTCAACTTATCCAAATTAACCGTTCACGAACATTTACAGAAGCTGGGATACGTTAACAAACTCGATATTTGGGTTCCACACGAATTTAAGGAAATTCACCTAACGAATTAACGTTTGCGATTTGCTGCTGAAACGTATCGAAATCGACCCGTTTTTGAAGCGATTCATAACGGGCGATTAAAAATGGGTTGTTTACGACAATGTCGTGCGGAAACGATGTTAGGGCAAGCGAGATGAATCTGCACAATCGACATCAAAAGCAGATATCCATCAAAAGTAGTTTATGCTGTCTGTTTGGTGAGACTTCCAAGGTGTTGTTTATTTTGAGCTGCTCCCAAGGAACCAAACTATCAATTCAGATGTGTACTGTCGCCAGCTAGTGAAATTGGACAAAGAACTCAAGACTCAAGGCCACAACTGGCAAATCGTAAGGGTGTCATCTTCCATCAAGACAACGCCAGACCCCATACATCTTTGGTCAACTGTTTTGCTGTATTTGTGACTCAATTTATCTACTCGAATCCATCACTTATCTATTTAAAGGCCTCTTTTCTTTATTTCACTATGGGAGTCTCCCACCAATTTTTTGGTTTTCGGTCGAGTGAGGCCTCAAGGTTGGGTGACTTTTCTTTTCATTTTTGTAGGTAAAGTAGGCCGAGGTCCACCGCTATCAGGACCTCGGAGCGGTTAGATGGCGTCCGAGCCTCCGTCCCCCAATTTTTCTATCTTATATCGTTTGTCATTCCGAGGCATGAGTATTCCAATTTTAGTATGGATGCACAAGGCGCAGTGAGCGGAAAAGTCCCACGACCATATCCCGATTTTGAGCTGCAGCAATAAGTTCAAGACCAGACACTGGTCGGTAACTGCATTCAAGTCAAAACTATCGGACTACTTCAGTGGGATGCAGGCATTATCATCCTTGGATTGAGTATCATGAGTGGGGAAAACGCCTTCAATCAAACGATGATTCTGGCTCGGCCGGTTGCGTTTGGAATTCCTGACTCACTGTTCACGAATTTTCAGATCAGTGATATATTGAATTATGAGATCAGATTTGGCGAGACGCTTAAGACCCCTGATGAGTTTCAGCAAATCGGGCGGATACCTAGGTTCGGCAGCAACACGCATAACCAGCGAGACTGAGAATTTTATGACCTCCGTGTTGTACATAAATATCTTTGAAGATCGAAATGAATGTGGTGGTGCATGAACTGAACGACACCGACAAAACCACATGACATACCATCGTTGGTTCCGATCTAACGTGACAGACAGCAACGAAGGCAATTGCTCTATCACTGACATTTTTTTTTTAGAAATATTAACTATCCTCCGAAAATACATAAAATATTAAAATTGTAAGCGAAAATTGAAATCAAATTCGCTGACAATGAACAAAAATTGAACATCTACATATTTCAACATCATCCCCTATGACACTTACATCCTTTTTAGACTCAATACTAGTTCTGTGTCATTTTTCCATTGCTCTTTTCCCAATAAAGGAACATCTGCCGACTAATGCAATTTGAAAGTTTCGTTTCGTCCTTTTCTGCCGAAAATCGCTTTTCAATTTGTGGATACGTTCAAATATATTTATATACATGTATAAAAAGATGTATCTATGGATGGATATTTTTTGTTATACCCATTTCATATAGGCATACTAGTTCAGTTCAGGGCCACTCTATGCAGAGTTTATGTCCCGATTCTGCATTCTGTCAGTGAATTTCGATTAAAACTTGTCGGCGTAGACTTTCAATTTGAGACAGGAAATTAATTCCACTAAATGGATGATATATAGCATTAACGTAGATTCTACTAGTACGTGTCGAATCCGTTGGAAATATGAAGGCAAATATTCCCCCTGTCGATGTATGAATTCGACGGGGAAATTTTGGATTTGACCAGAGAAAATTTGGATTTTAGAAGAATGGTGATCAGTTGCTTTTCAAGAAGGTAATAGAAAGGAAGAGTATAAAAATTATGAGAAGTTACCCGACCTTCATCGTTACTATGGCAACCTTAGGCTGCATCCCCCCGGGATTTTTGGATGCCCACCTACCGGTCCATTACAGGTGCTACAAATTTTATGAGAAACGCGGCAGACAAAGAGTACTTAAATATTTGTGATTGGGACGAAGAAGCCGATAAAAATATAATAGTTTTCAAGTTATATAAGTTCTAAACTGTGAGGGAGCGAGGGCCTTTGCTTCAAATTTGAGCAAACCATTTCTTCCGAACATGTTTCCTAAAATTTTACTAAATTATCAATTAATCACGATGATAAAAGAAACCTATTCCCCCGAAACGCTTATAAAAGTTAAACTCGAAGGTCTCAGGAGATCATTAAAAATAAACACAAAATACTGTCAGCAAAGAAATGAAGTCAATACGTTTCCTTGATATATGGCGCAGGCAACTTTGACTGAGCCAATTTTTGCGGAAATGTCAACATGTTAAACTTGAAGAGCTGAACTCGACTGAATCTTTCATTCGAAGGCTCTCGACAAGATTTTATGTCGTATCGTATCGTTTGCTAGAGTGCGTGTATGAAATTTTGATCTAAGGAAAATAAATAAAAAATAATGAACTGTTCAAATATTTGTCTGTTTTTATTTTCGAGGAGTTCGTTTTGTTAGAAATTAATCAAGGACGACGTAAGTCAAACTGAAAGAAAGGAAGTGGGTTTCCACGAAGAAGGATAAAAGGACTTGGCTTCGCCCTAGAAGCGTTTTTTTTTCTCCTTTTTTTGAAAACTCTATCGTTTGTTAGTGAGGAAAACGCAATCGTTTTCGCAGAAAGTAAGCAGTTTGTGAAATGTTCTTATGAATGAATGAGCAAGTTAGTAAATGTTTAAACAAAGGGTTTGGAAACATTTTATTGATTAAGGACGCGTTTTTTTTCTTGTTGTTGTTGTCGTCAATTTTAAGAGTAAATATTGGTTAAATTCAAAAGATAGATTGAAATTGAGATTATGTTGGGGTGTTCGATTATTTGACAATATTTTAGAAATCTTTCAAATTTAAACTAGGTCAGAATATTTTCATTAAAAGAATATTTTATACCCTATCTCTTTTTTCAATGGGCCGGATCGTTGGAATTGATACAAGTGCCAGCTGAGAGGTTGTCCACCGGCTTGGATCGAGATTCACCGACGAACAAATTGTTTAGACATTAGAGCAATTCGTTCGAATCGCGGGTTTTCTCGATTCGAAGCGGCCGCTAGCGTCTCAGCTTGAAAATGGCAAAATCATTAGCCGCGTTTCTTTCACTGGATTTCGGTCTCAGACCGAAAAGAACGCCACGGATCTGCGACGAGTGAACTTAAACAGCCACCATACAGATACTTCGCCGTCGTGAGGGTGAATAGCGGACTCTCTCTCTCTCTCTGGATCCTGTCAACCCCTTGTGGGGCATAAGGCATTAACCACGCCGATTTTCTACCTTGTCCTGTTCGCCGCCATCGCCTTCAACTGTCTCCACGATTTGCCTAATGACTTACCCTCGACCTCAACTGATCTTCTGCAGGTGTTTCTAGGTCATTTAACGCGGCGACTTGCATCAGTTCTCTGTGGCTTTCAATCAAGGGCCTGTTTAGCAATGTTTTCCGGCCCTTTTCGAAGGGCCTATCCATTGCCTCTTTCGTCTTTTTATAGAGGTGTCTATCCTGTCCTGGCCAGTAATGAACAGGAGGTCGTCATTAGAAACGACCTCCGGCCAGCGTATGTGTAGGATGCGCCGGAGACACTGGTTCACGAAAGTTTGCGCAACGACTTTTGGCTACAAACAACGGACCACAATCGGTTTTTGGAACGTTCGAACGATGTGGGGCGAGTGCAATAGTGCGAGGCTCACTGAAGTCGAACGGGAAATAACCGCATATAACATCGATATATTAGGACTGAGCGAAACAAAATGGCCTGGATCGGGATCGACTTTATAACCAAGCTCCCAAACAGTACTGCTCTACTCTGGAAATGAAGACGATACGTCACCTCGAATGGCAGGCGTCGGAATTCTGTTGACTAGGGAGGCACGCCTATTTCTAATTGACTGGAAGCCAATCTCCGACCGTATCATTACAGCCAGATTTAAATCCAGGGTAGCCAGATTTAAATCCAGAACAAGGCTCCCCAAGGTGACATAAAGATTATTATGGGGGATTTCAATGCCAAAGTCGGGTCTGACAATCTTGGTTTGGATCACCTCATGGGCAATCATGGTCTAGGCAACAGGAACCAAAATGACGAGATGTTCGTGGAGTTTTGCAACTCTCGTCAGCTCGTCATCAGCGGTACTTTGCTCAAGCACAAACGATGCCATTTAACAACCTGGGTTTCGCCGGATGGCGGAACAGAGAACCAGATTGACCATATAGCCATTTCCAAGACATGGAGGAACTGTCTCTTAGACGTCAGGTCGAAGCGGGGTGCTGATATTGGCAACGATCACAAACTTATTGTCGCATAAGTGCGCTTACGAACGGCAGCGATCCATTGCCCTCAAAATGCACGAATCTTGCCACGTTTTAATGTCCAAAAGCTTAAAGATCCATCTATAAGACGTGCTTATTCCATTGCCTTGCACGAAAGAGCTAATGCACCACCACCTTATGAGACTCCTACAATTGATGATAGATGGAACGTCGCTAAGTACTCATTTATTTCGTACGGTGAAACTTTTGCGGGCAGATTGGAGCGCGGTAGAAGGCCATTCATTAGTGACTCCACATGGTGACTCCACATGGTCTCGAATCTCGGCACGCAAGAGAATTAAAGAACAAATCAACTCAGCTACTGACGACGCAGTCAAAGATTAACTAAGAGCTGAATACCGTTCTCTTCAGAAAGGCGTGCAAAGAAGCGCAAGACGGGACAAACGCAACAACATCAATGCATTAGCGGAGAAGGCGGAGGAAGCGGCTTACCGTTTTTTGCAACTGAACATCCCGTGAAAGATAAAGACGGGTCCCTACTGGTCACTGATGAAGACCAACTGCGACGGTGGAGAGAGCACTTCATTGAGGTCCTCAACAACACCTTTGGACATTTGAACTCATCTTCAATAGAAGCAGGAAATATTCCGCAAATAGCCAGAGTTGATACCAGCCCACCATCTAAACAGGAGTTAACTGTGGCTATTAAATCGATGGAAGCGGGTAAAGCCCCGGGGATAGATGGAATTCAGGTGCAACTCTTTAAGGCGGATATCAACGCTACTGCGGATATTCTTCTCCCCCTTATCCAAGAGTGTTGGGAAATCGAAACTCTCTTTAAAGAATGGAAGAAGGGCGTCATTATTAAGATCCCGAAGAAAGGTAACCTGAAGGATTGTAATATTTGGCGTGAAATTTACCTCCTCCCCGCAGTCTCCAAACTGATGGCAAAAATAGTCTTAAACCGGACCAAGCAAACAGTTGACCGCACACTGAACGATGAACAGGCTAGTTTTCGCGAGGGCTTTTCATGTAGCGACCACAGCAACACCCTCCGAATTATTAATGAACAATCCGCAGAGTGGAGATCCCCATTACATCTCATGTTCATCGATTTCGAGAAGTCGTTTGACAGCGTTGACCGGGAAGACATCTGGAAGGCTTAACATAGGAGAGGTATTCCAAATCATATCCATCATCAAGGAGTCTTATAGCGGAGTCCAATGTTACTTCTTACACAAGGCTAAGCTTTCAAATCCCTTCGAGGAACATAGCGGAGTGAGACAAGGCATTTTGTCACCTATATTGTTTTTGATTGCCATTAACGATGTACTCTGCAGTGCGCTTCATGAACATCAGAGCAAAGGTATCAGATCGAACCTGTTTGGATACCTTCAACACCTGGATTACGCTGACGATATTATGTCTTCTTTAAAATGGATCGGATCATCTAGTTCAAATGACGGATGCCCTGCACCTCGAAAGTGGCAATGCTGGGCTTAAAATCTATGCTGCCAAAACTAAGTACTTGAACTTGGATCCAGGAAGATAGAGCCAAATTTGTTTCGGGGCAGACGGTGGAAAACTAGACAATGTTTGCTACTTCGGAAGCGGAGTTACGGAAGATGGTGGAGCGGATACTGATGGACAGTCTCGCATCAATATGGCTCGGGCAGCTTTTTTCAGTTTAACTCCTTTCTGGCAAAACAACAACATCTCCAGAAGTACCAAACTCAGGATCTCGAAACCAATGCAAAATTTGTGCTTCTTTATGGTTGTTCATTTTGGAAGGTGGACAGGGTGATTACAAGTAGATTGCAAACTTTCGTGAACGGCGCATCCTACACATACGCTGGCCGGAGGTCATTTTTAATGACGACCTCCTGTGCATTACTGGCCAGGACAGGATATACACCTCAATAAAACGGCGAAAGTGGCAATGGATAGGTCAAACATTTCGAAAGGGGCCGGAAAACATTGCTAAACAGGCCCTCAATTGGAACCCACAGGGAACCAATGAAAGCCACCGCGTTGGCCGGACTAGAAACATCTGGAGAGAATCAGTTGAGGTCGAAGGTAAGTCATTAGGCAAATCGTGGAGACAGCTGAAGGCGATGGCGGGAACAGGACGAGGTGGAAAGTCGGCGTGGTTAATGACCTACGCCCCACAAAGGGTTGACAGGATCCAGAGAGAGATGAACAATCGGACCAAATTCAATATTTGGGATGATTGTACATTTTCGTTGTGTGGTGACCAGTGGCGCAACCAGCATTTTGTTTTGGGAGGGGCTGAGAAAACAAGCGGTCATACTAAATAATATCCCGTCCACGACGACGTTCGTGGCCATGGATGTGCAGGAGGTGCATGCTGGCAACTACATTCTCCGAAACCAGTTTATGCCGAGAAACGTCAACTGGGCCACATGGAACAGTTGACGCGCTATGCCCCACAAGGGGTTAGGGCAATTGAGAGAGATACTAATAATATGCTGACAAACAGGTTTTGAAGCTGACATTCATTCCATCTTCCTTGCAGGTAAATAGGGCATAAAACTAGCACAATCAATTTTTTTATAATGTAATATGTTGATGAAGAAACTTTAATTTGCGCGTCTACTTTTCAATAACGGAAAATTGAAAAATATGCGTTAGACTGATTTCAGATGGTCGGCGGCTCATCAACTCATCGACTTACTGGCTCAACGATTCATGGATTAAATGGGAGGTTTTGACTGTGGCTAAGACTTATCGACGCACAAACTTATCGGGTGAAAACCTCTATTTGAGTCCATGTTAAATTCATGAGCCGACGAGTCGGGGCCCTTGTTAAAAGCATTGCGGACTCACCGGTTCATGGACTCACAGTGTGAAAGTACCTTGACCAAGAAATTCTCATTTTATCTTTATCACTAACAAAACTCAAATTATCGGTATGATCACCTTGTCTAGGAACGCATAGGTAGAAAGGTAATTCATAAATCCAAGGTTTGCCAACACAAGTTTTGACAGGGAAACCCAAAATAACGCACTTTGTCTTCATTAGTGTGTGACGGAAATGTTCATTGCACTTTTTAAGAACCGTTAATCAGGAAGCTCTGAACATTTATTTTGCTATTAGATTTTAGCAAATTGAGTATACTTTAAGAATATACGTCAATCCGTAACATTGAAAAGAGTGAGTTGTTATATTAAAACGGGGTTTCCAGTCAAAATTTCCAAAACTTCGTTTTCGTGTTCAGCAGACAAAGACAGATTTCTCACCTTAAAGACTTTTTATTTATTTATTTTTTATTTATTTCTCCTGGGAGGGGCTTTAGCCCCCTTAGCCCTCCCCGTGGTTGCGCCACTGGTGGTGACAGTTCTTGCGGTGATGAATGGAATTATCGCACCAGGAAGTGTCGCCAAAAAAAAAAGGACAATCGCCCCCAATGTCTGGATGATATTTTGAATTATTTTATATTTTTATTTTCATCCCAAAAACAAACGACCAATTGCTCAAAAATTTTGAATCTATCGTCTTAAATGTTTTTTTTAGAAAGGCGAAAAACCACCACAAACTGTGGTACTGCCTGAAGCGAAAATCCTGTCTGAGGTTTCCATGAGTAGATTCCTTTCGCTCGTACTACTTAATGACTTGTATTTTTGCTATTCCATTAGTAACCATTGTACAGATGAAGTGGATAAGTTAATAAGCTGGGAAAGGTTGGTGTTTCTGACAACTGACACAAAGAGAAATAAAACTACCAAAGCCTAAAAATAGAAAAAAACAAGGGGACTAACTTACGCCTTGAGCACACACGATAAACAAAGCAAATGTTAAAAGTAAAAATAGTAAACTAATGATCACAGTAAAAAAAAAGCCCAGACATCCATTTATTTTTCGTGGAAACCTGAAAGGAAAAAGATTCCAAACATTGTTTTTTCAACGAACTCAAACTTTGCAAAGTCAATTTATCGCCTCTTGAAGTCAGAATTCTAGGAACATAATATAATTCTCTTCTGCTTGTGTTCACTTCTGCGTTGGGCATCCTGGATCCTGCACGCTTTTGTTTCCCTAATTTCATATAAACGTTAATGAATGATTTGAAGCTGTTTGTGATTAGAGCGGTCATTGAGAATGCCGAATATTCGCCTTTTTTCTACACAATTTCCGGAAATAATATAAATAGTATTATTGATTTGTCTTTCCGGGTACTTTTATTGGGTCTAGTTTCGGGATATCACGTTAATTATTTTTACGAGTATTAATTGGGTTTCATTTATATTGTTTGTGGCCTTAGTCATTTATGTTATGTGGGCGTGCGAAAAACGAGGAAGTGGAGTAGTCATTAATTAATTATATCGGATGTAATAATGTTGTGTCCATTGAATGTGGGTGTAATGTTTCACTGAGGCAAAGGATTTCAATGATTGTTTGTCTTTTGGGGAAAAGTAGGATTTATTGAATAATATGCAGAAAATAATTTTTTGTTTCTTTTTTTTCCAAGTTCGCCCTTTGACGACACAGACACAGTACCAGGTTTTTATTCGATTAATCTTGGTCTCATTCCTTTGCACTTCGTATATCAAATCAAATCGCTTCCCTGAGTCAGATGATTCTATTCTTCTGGTACAAGAAATCAGTTGGCGATCCACGAAAATCCTTGGAGGATTTATCTTCCGCTGCCATAGCAAAAAAAAAGAACAATATTAAGGCGGTCCCCAAATACTTATATTGTGGCCATGGACCTCACGGATGGGAGGGTTAAGGGGCACAAAGGTTCTTTAAGACCTGGACCCAGCTGCGTTCGCGAGGGCGCCTGAGCCGCCCGATAATCATTCTCTCGTTATCGCCCCTTCTTTACTCTGCATGTTTTTTTGCTCATTTTTTGGTGTTGTCTTCCCCAGGCCTGAATTTTTTTAACAATACGTAAAGAACAGGGGCCACGAGTGGCGAAAACCCCGCCGACGACTCCTGAATTGAGGTACAGCAAGCATAGGCTGCATAGCTCGTTAGGTCAGGTTAGGTTGGGGGGCTGCCGTGGTTACCACAGCACACTTAGACCAGGGATAGGTCCATTGTGTTACCCACGTTGTGTTCAGTCTCTATGTTATATCGAACCATCCGAAGCTAACCGCAAACCGGAGAAGTCGACCAACATCCACATCTCTTAGTTCACCAAGATGGTCGTAGAAAGGTTTCCCAATGATTGATCTACTTCTATATGCCAGTGCCGGACAGCTACAAAGCAGATGATGGGTGCTCTCCTCTTCATCCGCATCACCGCAACTTCTACAGAAGTAGTTGTATGGTATTCCAAGCCTTCTAGCGTGCTCACCGATGACGCAATGACCTGTAACAACGCCAACTACCACCCTGATCTGAAGTTTAGTCAGTGATAGCAATTTATCAGAGCGACTGAAATTCAGCTCAGCCCAAATCAGCTTTGCTTTCGGACATTTAACGCCATTCATCCATGTCGAGTTGGCTTTCCTGACAGCAGCCAACTTTAATTCAGATTTGCAGGTAGAGATGGGCTTAGCAATGTAGCCCCTGATCTGCCGAGCTTCGCTGGCTGCACCCCTGCGAGCCAGTTCGTCCGCTCTACAATTCCCGGCAAAACCACTGTGGCCAGGTATCCAGCACTGTGTAATATTGAAATCGCTGCTGACTTCCAAAAGGCAAACTCGACATTCAGCAACAATTTTAGACACTATCAGCGTAGACTCAAGTGTGTGGGAAGGAGTGCTCCGTGGCCACCATCCAGTTCTTTACGCAGTTTAGGATGTCCTCAGAAACCTGAGAAGTGTCCAGGACCTCCTGTCGGTTTTTTGTAATAAAAGTGGGTTCTCGGCCCACATTGCAGAGCAGCAGGTTGGTGCCCATAAAGTATTCGAGGAGCAGTTCCCCCGAGCATTTGTATCGGTGCTGCCCCATACAGTATGATGAACATTAGCATCGCAGCACAGAATGAAGCTAATTTTACTCGGTCTAGCTCTGGATATGGCTTCCCGCAAGCAGGTTGGTGGGAAGTCTACCCCCTGGTCATACGGCAAATATGCCGATGCTATCCAGTACCGTCTGTCCGTGCCCTCCAGACTGACTAGAGCGATATCGTTATCGCTGTACGCGGGAATCAGAAATCCGTTATAGCTACGCTTTATCATAACGAAAGAGCCTGGCCTTCCTTGATCTTTAACGTAGAGAACTGTATATCCCGGGGATTTCAGGCCACGGACTATATTGTCCACGACCCAGGGCTCCTGTATCATGACGATGTCCACCGCCCTACGTGCCAGGCGGAGTAGAAGAGCAGCCGAGGCAGCCTTAGAATGGTGTAAATTTATCAGGAGGATACTAAGCATTACTGAGTTTGTTTACTCGTATCGACCACAATGGTGTGTAATGTTGGATGGAACTTTTTCCATAGTGAAATAAGAAGTTAGTTAATTAAATTGGATGATTTTATTTATTAAGTGACTTTATACCTTTACTAATGACTGCAAGATGCAATCTTATTATTACGGCGTAATCGCCAATCTTTCCCTAATAGCTGGTAAGTCTATGAGTCGCCAATTGCAACTGCTTATTACAGACTGCCCTTCCCTTATACAATATCGCCTATTTATACTATCACTTATTACTAACACATGTTTTCTTACAAATTAGTCATTACTATACCTATTCCCTATTCCCATGCTCCAGATTCACCTAAAAATCAAGTGACATCATCACAATAACTTTTGACCTAATTTCCGGTCACTTATTGTGATATGGAGAAAGTAAACGTGATTCACAAGCAATGCAACTAAAGTATGCAAGAATCAAGCAGTGCAATATGACACCAAGAATGCATGCTCAATAATTGCTTTTGCTTACTTCGTTGCTTGTTTGTTTACAAACGAAGAAAATACTATTCTTAAGGTGAGTGTACACCATATGTACACTACACCCATGGGGTTTTTGGTGATTTGTGTTATACAAATCATAATAATAATTATAATACTACTCCACGTGTAGGGTATCTGGAACATGAGGTTTACAATATCCTCTTAATATTTTACATATAATTTTTTTTTTTTTTTTTTTTATATATATATATATTGTTATTGAATGTTAATTACTCAAAATTTTTTTAGTCTATTCTTATGTATTGTTTTAGGAATTCCCTTATAATCTATTGTTACATTTGTATTATCAATACTTATTACATTAAATGGTCCCACATAAGGTGGTTGACCTTTCTTTTTGTTTTCATTCTTTACTAATACCTTATCGTTAACTAATATTATAAGTGGGTTTACATTTTTATCTTTCTTAGTGCGGTTAAGTTTTGTTAATTCAATAAGTTCACGGGCTTTAGATACTGAAAATCTGAGTCTAACTTTAAGTTCATTTGCATAATTATCGAGATTATATACTGTGTCATTAGTTGTAAGAATATCATTGGGCAGAGTAGGTAATTTACCGAAAACTAACTCAAAAGGACTGTAGTTATTATCTACGTGTGGCGTTATATTATACGCGAAAGTGTAATATGGTAACCAAACGTCCCAATTCATATCCTCAGCAAAAGTTAGCATGTACTCATTTAAGACACGATGATTTCGTTCTATAGCACCCAAAGTTTCGTGATGATATGGTGTAGAGAAAATCTGTTTGATTTTTAGCATATCGCAAATTTCTTTTAATAATTTGTTAGTGAATTCAGAACCCATATCCGACTTTAGTACTTTAAATAAACCGTGAGTTAAAATTAGGTTTTCTACTAGAGATTTAGCTACGTTTTTGGCTTCTTTAGTTTCTAAAGGCGCGGCAATAACGAATTTTGATAGCTCGCATTGCATGGTTAATATATATCGGTAACCGTTTGATATTCGAAGTGGTCCTACAATATCTATACAAATGGTTTCAAAACTTGTAGATGGCGTATCTGTTTTTATCATTCGTTCTTTAGTATGACGTATCTGTTTATTAATTTTACATTTTTCACAATTGCTTACGTAATCTTTTATCATCCTATTCATATTTTTCCAACAGTATCGTTGTTTAAGTTTTAAGCATGTTTTTCTGACTCCGAAGTGTCCTCCGTGTGGCGTATCATGATACTCTTTAATTAATTCTTTTTGACGACTAATTTCTTTGATGTTTTCAGGGGCTTTATAAATAATTATATTTACTTTCACGTGAAAATCTTGTTGCAACATATTAATAATATATTTAAATTTTTCAATAGACAATGCTTGGAAAATTTCATCATTTGTTGGTATGGCTAGCGTATGAATTTTCCAATTAAGCGCCGTTTCCAATAGCTTCTTCATGATAGGCACGTATACCATATCAGAATTATCGCTATTGTTGGTATGCTTCGCATTGTAGGATGAAATGTTAGACGCTTTATTAACGGAAACGTATTTCCTGTTAACACTATCGCTGTCATATATACATATTGCATCCTTTGTACGTACAATTTTTGGTTTATTTCCATTTCGGATAATAAACTTCAGTTTAATAATATTTCGGATATCCGTCAATGATGTACACTCCCATACTCGAAGTTGATCAGGCTCCGATTGTAATCTGGGTAGGTCATCCTTATTATTCACATTATTATTTTTATAGTGCACTTTGTTGTCTGACTGTTGTTTAGCCGACATCCCCCTTGTTATCGCCAAAGTTTTCTTTATAGTATTATCGTTGTCGAGCGGAATCATTTTCTTTAAAATGTCTGAATTCAGTTCTATTCGAGACAAAGCGTCTGCATTGGTATTTATTTTACCTTGCTTGTAAACTATTTCAAAATCATAATCTGATAAGTCAAGGCGAATTCTAGTCAATTTGGAAGATGGGTTTTTATGAGTAAAAAGAGAAATAAGTGGCCGATGGTCGGTGACCACAATAAACCTTCTACCGTACAGGTAAGGACGGAAAAAATTTATTCCCCAATGGATTGCTAATAATTCTTTTTCTATGATGGGTTTGTTCAAATCATGTTTTCCTAAGGATTTGCTTGCAAAAGATATCGGTAAATCGCTACCAATTTCTCCTTGTGACAACACTGCACCTAATGCATGACTAGATGCATCTGTTGTGACGATAAATGGTTTAGAAAAATCCGGGTATTGCAATATCGGAGGTTGAATTAATTTGCTCTTAAGGGTTTCAAATGCTATTTGACAATTATCATCCCATTTAAACGTAGCATTCTTTTTTAGAAGTACATTTAAACATCTAGCAATGTCTGCGAAATTTTTTATAAACCTTCTGTAATAATTACAAAAAGCTACAAATCGACGAACTTCATCGGCATTTTTCGGTACAGGATAATTTTTTATTACATCGTTTTTCGATGGGTCCGTTCTTATGCCTTGGCTAGTTATCAAATGCCCTAAGTATACTACTTCCGATTTTAGAAATTGACACTTGCTAGCATTCAATTTAAGATTATATTGTCGTAACCGTGTCAGGGTTTTGATAAGATTATCGTTATGATGCTTGACACTACAGCCGAAAACTATAATATCATCAACATATAAGAAAGCCTCAGATTCCAAACCGGTCAGAGCTATTGTAAGCATTCTTTGAAAACTAGGAGATGATATCGTGAGACCGAATGGGAGTCGTTTGAATTGAAAATGACCCTTGTCAGTAGAAAAGGCTGTCAGTGGTCTCGATTCCTTTTCCAACTCGATTTGATGAAAAGAGCTGGTCATATCAAGCGTTGAAAAGTATCTAGCTCTTCCTAGCCTGTCTAAAACATCTTCTAAACGCGTTAAAGGAAATTTGTCATTTATAACCTTATTATTCAAACGTCTGAAATCCACAACAAGTCGCCATTTCATTCTACCATCAGTACTCTTCTTAGGTACTATAAGTAATGGAGAATTGTAAGGGCTAACCGATGGTTCAATGATGTCATTGTCCATTAATTCATTGACTTGAGTATTGATTTCCTCCAACTGTGCATGCGGTAATTTGTAATTTTTCGTATACACAGGAATATCGTCTGATGTAATAATTTTCTGTTTATAAAAATTGTTGACTGTTAGCTTATCACCCTCGATATGGAAAATATCTCGAAATTCTGTAATAATTTTTAGGAGACTATCCTTAGTTTTTTCGTCAGTCGCGCCCGTTTCTATCCCGCTAAGCAGTTTCTGTAGGCGCTCATGACTTTTGTCCTTCCGAGATATACTAAGGATTTCATAATTGCTAAGTGGTTCTATATTGATGTTGAAATTTTCAATAGTCGCTGAAAAGTCGTTGGCATTTAGTATTTTAATGTGACATATGCCTTTTGCTGGGACTATTGTATTTGCCACAAATACACCTGGATAAATCTCTTTACCACAAACTAAACTATCACCTTCCCTTGTTAGATTAATAGGTACAACTGCTTCTGTTCTTGGGGGTATTTTCCATTGAACAAGTTTCAATGCTTTCATGTTCATTGGAATGATAATTTCTTCATTATCAATAATGAAAGTTATTGTATAGGTCTCAAAACATATTTTAGAATAATGTTTTTCTAAAATGTCCCTTCCAATAATTCCATCCGTGAAAATTGGAAAATCTTCACCTACTATATGGAAAATATTTTCTGAAACATATTCCCCTAAAAGTAGCTTCAACCTTGCTGTGCCTAGAGAAGTGACAACTTCACTGGTTATGCCATTTAGTTTGCATTGAAAATGATCGTTTAACTCGTTTAAATTAATATTATTACTCTTGCAAATAGAAATATCTGCTCCCGTATCTATCAAGAAAGTCAGATTGTGTTGTAAATTTTTGCATTTTATTGTTATATAATTGGATCCGCTATTAGATATATTGAATATTTGCTTTCCGGGAAGGCCAAATTTTTCATTTACTGTTGTTCCTCTCCGGAGAGCTGTCCGTTTCCCTGGTCCTGAATGATATTAACGTTTCTTGAATTATTTTGGTTATTATTCCAGTTGCCGTTGGATCTTCTGTTATTGTTGGAGTTATTCCCGTTATTCCAGTTATTGCGATTGTTTCCGTTATTGCTGTTATTCCAATTATTACTGTTATTCCGGTTATTTCCGCTATTATTGTTATTCCAATTACTACCGTTATTCCGGTTATTCCCGCTATTATTGTTATTGTTTCTATTATTTCGGTTATTATATCTGATATTGTTGTTATTTTGACGGTTATTACTACTATAATTATTGTTATTGTTATTATTGTTACCGTAGTTTCTGTTATTATTATTTCGGTTGTTATTGTTATTTCGGTTGCTATTATTATTTGGCTTCGCGTTGCCATTGTTCATTAACATAATTCTTTTGTTATTAACGCTTCGTTTTTCAAGTTCTACTGTTAGGTTTGCGGCTTCCATAATATCCTTTGGTCTAGACGCGAAAATAGTGTTTTGATACTGTTCGTTTACACCATTCAAGAAAATTGTTAATGCTAATTTCTCATTTATCATAGCTACTGCTTTTTTAGAATGTTCGGTTGCTAAAGAACCCAATTCATCGATTTCCAAAGAAGTAAGCTCACTAGTTAATTTCAAAATTTTATCTCTAAAAGCAATTGCAGATGATTTGAGTTGGAGCATATTATGCAAATCTGTTTGGATACTTGTGATAGTTCTGGTGTTCCGAAAATTAGCTTTTAGCCTAGTTGAAAAATCCTCGAAAGTTGTTGGTAGATCAGTCCCCAATGACGTTCTTACAACATCAGACAATTTTGCATTACAAACAAAATTTATTAATTCTTTTTTTCCTTCATCATTAAATGTTTTATGAAGGAGTTCGATATGCGTTAGAAAAGCATGAAGATTTTTATGGTGTCCTTCAAAAAGTGGAATAACTTTGTGTGCCAAAGCTAAATCAAAATTACTCGCCATGATTGCAAGTTGTTTTAAAAACAAGTTTTTGAGTTCTTCGTAAATACTTTTAAAATAAATTTTTAGATCAAGAACATCCAATTTGGTACTTGAAAAAAAATCTTTTAACTGAGTTCTTGTATTCTCAAGAGCCTCTAGTTTTGATCTAATAGTTTGTTCTTTATAAGGTTTGTTAATTGATTTCTTGGCGTTGTTTAACTCCTTTTTTGATTCTTCAATCAGGGCTTTTACATGCGAAAAAGTGGATTGTTCTGATTTCTCAACATCAGACATTACTCAGTGAAATACCAAAAAAAATGAAAGGTGTAAATTTGAATTGTATATGTGGAGTCTATTAATTAAATATTTGTTGTTCTATTAACATATTTTCGTACATAATTATTATGGTATCTATTATAAAAGTAAAATAATACTAATGCTATAGCAAACACTGCTGATGTGGTGATTGCCTGACGATATTCGGTCATCATAGATCCGGTGTTTACTGAAGAGCAGTTCCCCATATTTAATTATTGTATTATTATTAATGTTTTTTTTTTTTTAAATTTTTAAGTTTCCTGGATATAGCCTCAGCTTCCTTGAATAGAGCTCGCTTTTGAGCGGAGTCCGTCACCAATGGGATGATACCAAAAATTCTAGCCTTCTCCTGACGGAGTCGCACTCGTTTTCCGCCTCTGGTGCGTGTAATAGCCGCTTCCGCAGGTTGTGGTGTCGTCAGCTGTGGTCGTTGAATGTATCTCCGCTTTGGTCCTAGATGGGGTAGATCGTCTTCCGTCGCCTGCAAAATTGCATCCTCGTAAGTTTTCCTCTTCTTTTTAACGACAGGAGCGGCAGGGTCTACTGGTTGCTGAACTGGCGCTTTTTCTTCTGTATCGGGATTAATCTTCGACGGAATATACTGCGGTGCTTGCCTATTTACTTCGACGGAATATTTCTCTGCGGTGCCAAATAATTTGCTGAAATAGTCATCTATCTCACGGTGCTCTTCCAATGAAAAATTAATGTCGAGCAAGTCCTTGTCCATTGTTCGATGATTGGCAGGATCGCCATGTAATGTTGGATGGAACTTTTTCCATAGTGAAATAAGAAGTTAGTTAATTAAATTGGATGATTTTATTTATTAAGTGACTTTATACCTTTACTAATGACTGCAAGATGCAATCTTATTATTACGGCGTAATCGCCAATCTTTCCCTAATAGCTGGTAAGTCTATGAGTCGCCAATTGCAACTGCTTATTACAGACTGCCCTTCCCTTATACAATATCGCCTATTTATACTATCACTTATTACTAACACATGTTTTCTTACAAATTAGTCATTACTATACCTATTCCCTATTCCCATGCTCCAGATTCACCTAAAAATCAAGTGACATCATCACAATAACTTTTGACCTAATTTCCGGTCACTTATTGTGATATGGAGAAAGTAAACGTGATTCACAAGCAATGCAACTAAAGTATGCAAGAATCAAGCAGTGCAATATGACACCAAGAATGCATGCTCAATAATTGCTTTTGCTTACTTCGTTGCTTGTTTGTTTACAAACGAAGAAAATACTATTCTTAAGGTGAGTGTACACCATATGTACACTACAGGTGTCGATGTCCCCGTCTAAGTCAGAGTCCAGTGAGTCGTCCAAAATTGGGGAGCTTTTATATCCTCCGTGAAAGTTAGATCGGATGAGAGGGACAACGTGTCGTTATCGGTCTCCTGATCAGCAGGTGGTATTGGCTGGTCGGTCCACACTTTATCACACGAGGCATCCTCCTCCATTGAAATGGGGCCGGGGACATACTTCCTCCCTTTCCTCTCATCCTTTTTATAGACTTTCAGCACTATTCTCGAGAAGCCAAAAGAAATGCATAGCTCGTTAAGGGGCCTATTTCTTCGCTAGAGGGCACTGCCCGACCCTTACTGTCATTATGGTAACCTTAGGCTCCGCCCAGACGGGCATCTTCTAATGTCCACCAAACCGTCCATTACAGGGTCACTAAATTTAATAACTCCCACTAAGGTGCCTGTAAATATAATTTCATGTAATCCGTCTGGTCCCTGTCAGTATCCTTTCATGTAGCGCTTATCCCACGCTATTCGCTTTCACATGCAACACAGACCAGTAAGTACAATAATACCCTAAAATAAAAGCATTACGCAAAATTCCACCACCTATGCCACAGTCTAAACTGAAATTTAAACAAAACTCTCGTAAACAACGATCTGTACCCGGGGCTATTCTCGAAGGGAAACTTGTTTCAACTTAAGCCCCCGTAAAAAAAACTCTCAAACCCTAATTAGTCAGGTGGGGTTAATTAAGCTCATTAAGAGGGGGAAATTTTCAGGGAATTCCATCTTTATATTATCTTCATTAATTCTAAACTTCTGTTTTTCTATTTTTTGCTTGTGTTTCGGCTTAGCAAAAATGTTTGTTGTAGATATCCTTACAAAAACGCACATGTTCAGGGAATCTTCCTTGTGATGGAATTAAAATGTTTTTTCGACGTTTAAGGATTGTTCGCTTGAAAGAAATGTGATGTAATTTGTTGTTGCGTTATCATGTTAATTGTCGTTTAATTGGTGGATTTAATCTGAGGTAAGTGCTCGGGGAAATGAAAAATGATGAGAAAAGGGAAGTCGGAACTTGTGGGCAGAAATTATTGAAAAAACAAGAAATTTTAAAATTTGAATTTTTCGTTTATTTTTGTATGTTGTTAATTGCGCCGCAAAATCTGTAGCGTAGCAATGCCTTGTTATTGACGTTTCGGTAACATAATAATATTTGTAAAATTTGCTACCTTTCAGGAAAAACCTTTGAAATATGCACAATACATTTTTTGAGTGAAAATATGATCATAATATGTAGGACATGTGAGCGAATTTGGAAAATTTAGCATTTTTGCTTAACTTTCGATTTTTTGAGACATTTATAGAAATTTGTC
Source organism: Chloromyia formosa (assembly GCA_964017055.1). Lineage (NCBI taxonomy): Eukaryota > Metazoa > Arthropoda > Insecta > Diptera > Stratiomyidae > Chloromyia > Chloromyia formosa. Next base: position 15,960,141 of record OZ024817.1, read on the forward strand.
AAAAAATTTTACTGGAATGTAGCTACTCCTGAATTTTGGATGGTGGAGTTGCTAGAATATACCTCATTCTTTGATTTTTGTATGATTTATAATATTTATTATAAAGTAAATTAGAATCTATGCAAGGGGAGGGATCAGCAAACACCGGCCAGCTTGTGATATTTATCCATTTTTGAGAGTGGATTTCCGTGGAGTCATACTACCTAAAGCGGAAACTGCTACTGAAAATCCCATTCGGAGAAATGCTAAACAGAATTTCCGCTTTAGGCTGTATCAAAATTTTTGGCGATTTTTCGTCTATCTAGAAAAAGGATCATTAGAGGTGAATGCTAGCAACTGCACCATCCTAAAAATATGCTAACGAAACGTCGACAAGAAATAGCTATGCAAGAGATGTTGACGCACCCATGCTCCTTGAGGAATCAATGCAATTAACAACAATACCCAGGGGGATTGAGGGGCCTTTTTTTTCGCCAGATGACACGGCCCGACCTTCACGGTCATTACGTTACCTTAGGCTCCGTCCCCACGGGGACCCACTATTTATGTTCCGCGTCCTAAACGAGTATCGTTTTGAAAAAAAAAAATAAACGCCCAAAAGCTCATAATAACGCTTTAATGGCAAACTTAATTAGAGGATTACGCACAAACGTTCTACACGTTGTGACAGTTTTTTTTTCGTCCTCGCAACATGAATCCTAATTACCAGCTAATTGGCGTTTTCAATGAAAACGTGCAGTTCTCCCTCTCGACCGCCTCCATCTAAAGTCCTTAAAATTTCCAAATGTCCATTTCACTAAATCCCATTCAAGGCGTCACTTAGTTTTGTCGCTTTTACAGCCATTAATGTCGCCTCTATTCCTGATTTGTGTATAGTTCGTTGGCCCCAGCCCCGGGACATGAGCTATACGTACCGTGGATAGTTTGATACGCTCTCTCAGTTTTGTTTTCCGGATCGAATGATGGCAGCAAAAATGCCAGACACAAGGTCAAAGGTCGTGAAAATTGTGAAAAGCCAATAGATTACCCTGTCACAATAGACTTATCGAGTGTCAGTTGCAATTAACTTATTGATTTGCCAATTCGTCCTTTTGGATGTCGTGCGAAGGGCAGGAAGAGGAAGGTTGGGGCTGTTGGCCATTTTTTTGGACCCGGTCTCTGAATTCTTTTTCTCGGTTAACGTCCGGCTGAAATAGGCCACGTTCTGTTTCCATGAATGAGCTGATTCTCAATTTGGATGGACGATTTTGTTGCTGACTTGACTGTAGTCGATGATTGATGTTATAGTTGGAATTTTTGGTAGCAGAGTTGATTTTTTGGCAAAGGAAATGAACAATTAAAGTCGCATTCACTTTTTTTTTGCGATTGCCAGGATCAAGGACAAGGTGAATAGTAAAATAGGTACCTGCTTCTTAGCGTCATCAGAAGTAAAATTAGGTTTTCAAACTCAACATTTTTTCGGATAAATAAGACACTAACATAATCAGTGATGGTAATTTTCCTGTAGGTATCCGATTCTGCTCGTAATAGAACCGGCACAGAAATATTGAATATTCCTTATCATTTTACTGACCAGTAAAGAGTCAGAACCTAAAAAGATAGGAGGGCCAGTGTTATCGAGAAAAATAAAAGGATCCCAAATAAAACGATAAAGAACCAATTGAATTGACGCCTCTGGAGATTAGACAACCAATCTGTAATGAACCATATTGTGGTCTGGTAGTGCTGCTCCCACCGGCAGATCGAAGCATCACCTGATGAGTAGTGATCTGTTGGTGGTACGAAACCAGGGGCCGAGGGTCCCATTACACCCGGACCCAGGTGCGACCGCGTGGGCGTCTGATCCGTCCGCCAACCATTCCATCCTTTTCGACTTTTTTTTTATTCCCTATTCTTACCTCCCCTGTTTGTGTTGTTTTCCCCAGGCCTATGAATTTTTGTTAATACGTAAAGGACAGGGGCAACGAGCGGCGGAAACCCCGCCCACATCTCCCGAACTGAGCTACAGCAAGCATAGGCCACTGCTTAGCTCGTTGAGGGGCCTTTTTCTTCGCCAGATGACACGGCCCGACCTTCACGGTCAATTATGCTACCTTAGGCTCCGTCCGCACGGGCATCTTCGGGTGCCCACCAAACCGTCCGTTACAAATCCTATAGTCCAAAACATCAGTGGATCTTCAGACTTGATTGCAACACAATACCAATTTGAAACGCCACACTCAGCACAGCTACAAGTTTCGTAAAAAATTATTGAATTGAAATTGAACGTGGGCCCCAGTTACGGTTACAAGACAACATCATTTAAGTTGACATGTCCTTTTTTTTTAGTAAATGAATCGTGTCCTTTTATTTTTTTGGGAAATGTAACGATTTGGACTTTTTTTTATTATAACTCATAAATCGTTTGCCTCTTATTAAACTTAAGTAATAATGTAATATAGAGTATAAGAATAGTAGACATAGCAACAGATCCGGCATAAGGCAAAAGGACGCCAAATTCTTTTTAGCTCTCTGTGAATAGATTAATCTTAATCGTTCACATTGAATTTCGCTAGTAAATAATATTGAAACTATTAAGGGAATTCTATTCAGCCACGAAGGCTAGTTAGACTTTAGCAGAAGTTTCCTGATATCTGCAGGGTTCGTCGTGCCCTGCACGAGAAACGTATTTCTAGCCCGCCCGATGGCCGGATATTCGTACAGAAAGTGGTTTCTAGCCTCAACCTCCTACGTACATACATATTCGATATTCCATCTTGTTAGTCAAATTAATTTGCTTAGGTATGAGTGATGGACCGTTATGTTTTATTTGTTTGAAAGCTCGATCAACTTCTTTGATTGTCACAGCAAATGGAAGATTTTCTTGGCATCTCTTCAGAATTTTCCCGTATTTAGTAAATATTATCGTGGATGATGCCAGACCATGCTCACTGTAAAGTTGTAGATTCATAGAATTTTAGAATAAACTCTGCCTCTTAGAGCTCGCGCCCACAGCAAACTTTTTAGTTCGGAGAAAAATTAAATAGTTTAGTTAGAAAAATAGAACACACGGTGTTTTATGAGACCGCGCACACAGCAAACTAAAATATTTGGTAATCGCTGTGTGCGCGGTCTCATAAAACACCGTGTGTTCTATTTTTCTGACAAAACTATTTAGTTTTTCTGCGAACTAAAAAGTTTGCCGGCACGAGCACTTAACTGAATTTATAAGCAGCCTCATTTCCCTTATTGATCATGCAACGTAGACTTAGTAACTAACACGAATGTAACTCCATGGCACTTCGATCTTGAAGGAGTTCATGACAGTCTTCCACGAGTTTGTACGATGAGAGCGCCCTAATGATTGCCTAGCTATCTGTGTAGATTGCAATACAATGTGCCTATGTGGGCTGCGTCGCGAGGTTTTTCCTCCTGAATCACCTTGGCACAGACAGCAATTATATGAATCTCGGCTTGAAAAATGCCAGGCCGACAACCATAACATTTGAAAACCTTGTGTTTAAGTACCCAAGCAGCTCAGTTTTATATTTATCGATGAATCACATAATGAACCTGTGGTATCTCTTCATTTCCTTAGTCCGAGACAGGATTACAAAAATTCGGTTGACCTAGTTTTGCGGTCGACATTGTGCGATGACTTGGGTTATTCATTTTAATGTGACTAAGATCCAGGTAAAAACCTCTATCTTCACGGGATGGATCGCAGAACCACTTATAATTACAACTTCGCAGAGTTGTTGTACAGTATGCTTCCAGAAAGCATTGTTTAATTGTTATTCTGGTTATAAAACAAAAATATAAAATAAATTTATTAAAAAATGTCTTCTTTTTTAATCGCCTAATCTGATAACCCTACCACCAGTGGATGAAAAGTTTGAAACATTTTATTGTATTCAATCTAGTCTCTTTTGAAATCCCCAGGAAATCTGGAGTGACTACGTGATGTCGGTGTATTCGAGTTAACAAGCGGCCACCACGCCAGTTCTAAACAGCTCGCAGTAGCAGCAGCAGAGGGCACCATAAAATAAGCCATTGATGGAAAATTTCGGCTGAAGCCGATTCACATTCACTGTTCAATTTCGTTCAAAAACGAAAGTGAGTATGTACATGGCTATTTTCGCTTTCCTGCGCCTACCTTATTTTGGTTTGAAATCGTGCACAGACAAAAAAAAAATAAAATGCTGGAAAATATGCTAGGACGAAACGGATGCAGGTACTTATAGAAGTATTGAAACGGGCGACCTTGGACTATTTACGGGAGGTCGCAACCCCCTAGGGGCGGGGTTAACCCAGCTCGTTCCAAACTGAAACTGTCCATGCACACTTTGTGCGATACTGCGGGTTGTGGTCAACAGTCCCTTGTGTGGGCTTCGCTCGCTACGCTTGCTCCGCGCTTAAGGCATCACAACCCTCAGTATCGCACAGTCATGAACGCTCGCTTCGCTCGCTCTGAGTACAACAGTCTTTTGTGTGGGTTGATCACGACCCTCAGTGTCGGACAAACATGAATGCTCGCTTCGCTCGTTCTGGGTACAACAGTCTCTTGTCTGTGTTCCCCTCGCTTCGCGCTTATGGGATCGTCACCCTCAGTATCGCTCGAAAACGAACGCTCGTTTGAATCGCTCTGGATACTGCATGGCTATCTTCTTCCACCTTCCTCGTCGAATAGATCAAACAAAAGAGACCGGTGGCTCAGCAGTGAGTAGAGACATCAGTCTCATGTCCGACTACCGGCGTTTCGGCTTCGAATCCCCTCCACGGCGACGTTCGTGGCCATGGATGTTTGTGTTGTCTTCCCCTTACTGTGCGAGGCATAATAAAAAGCCACAGCATCTCCCGCAGGTAGGCGGCTAAATGGGGGAGCAGGAGCTTCATGCTGGCAACTGCATTCTCCGAAACTAATTTATGCCAACGAAACGTCAACTGGGCCGCATGGGACAGTTGACGCGCTATGCCCCTCAAGGGGCAATTGAGTATTGGTGCACCTTGACCTTGTACAAGTTAACGACGCCACTATCCGCACGCGCGAATATGAAGTAGCGAATACGCAAGTGTAGTTACTTCTCTTAAGAAATATAGATAAGGCATCGCCTTTTTGTGTCGAATTTCTTTGTGAATCTTCCATGCTTCTACAACAGCGAGATTTAGTGCGTTGGAAAAAAAATTCCACCACCACATCCTAGATCGTAGTTGAGGACGATAGGCTTCTAGTAGTTCGTCTAGGACATCGACTCCGCCTATTCCCAGACTATATTTTTCTTATTAGGTGACGCTGGTTGACAACGATTTTTTATTTTCGGCCAAGGAATAGTAGAAAATGGAGAAAACACAAAGTAAATTTAATTTGTTAACCTAATATAAAAAGTATATAACCGTTCACGTGCAGTATCGGTTCATGGGTATAATGATTAGATTCCACTATAACAAAAGCGCAGCATTGTCATTCCATCGACACATATAAACATTCAAAACTCTTGTAGTCATATCGTCCTATCTTCAATTTTCCCATTTCTCTTACTGGTAACAATGGGCATTTACTGGTCCTTCCTTCACGAACTGTACACGTGGCCTTGCTATTTATTTTGGCGTCGAAATACAATTTCCCCTCGCCCTCTGTCCTCGTTCCTTTAAATTTGAATAACATTGCTAAAATGGAATATGTTCGGCGTTATCTGTCGCAAAATACCCCACTTGCCTGTACCTATTTTCACCGACATTTCCTCTACTGGAGGACCCAGGAAGATCTCGTGGTGGGTCGAGTAAGCATTGGGCGGACTCTATTGACGAAGACAGTATGCAGTAAGCTAAATCCTACGGATTATAGATAGGTCGGTATTTTTGAAATCGAGTGACATTAGTAAGAACTGCAAGGTACGTACTCGTATGGGTAGGATACAGTGTTGTTTTAATTATTGCAACGTTGGAGATTAAAACTATGGTCATCTTATGGTTTCTGTCATATGACTCCATCAATAGGTCGATTCGCAGAAGTGTGAAATAATTGTTTTTTTATTCTTCAGAATAACAGCCCGCAATAAAGTAATAAACTAAGTAAGAATGTTATTAACAACACCCACAAATGAAACATCCTTCGATAGATTTGATAAAAAGATAATCAACATCCTACATCCAATAACTTCGCCTTCCAATTTTAACTATACACAATTTTTTGCTTGCTTACGCAATTTCGCCTCCTGATTTATTTCATATGACCGTATTTCTATCACCCACCGGGGAGGGCGTTTTTATTGTTAGCGCGAGATTTGAATTTTCATTTACAGACTATGGTGTGATCCGATTCTAACGCTTCTGCCGCACAGACTCTTTCCAAACGTAAACGTCGGACATTAAAAATCCCCCGGATTCAATGAATGAAATTGCTTTTGGACATTCAAGGATAATCGTATGCAATGAATATCTCCGTTTTTTTTTGTTCACTCTTCTGTTGTCATAAATCCAAGATGGTCGTTTGTTTGATTTTTCATTGCGTTGTTGTTGCTAGCGCGTATATCTGGCAATGTCGTTGACGACGACAGGAATAAAAGCACTTATATTTTTGTTTTAGAAACTTTTATGGCAACGATGACTTGGTGAATAGAAGAGGACTGATGTAATAAATAATTTCTTTATTGTTGTTTTTGAATTTGATTTATTGTATTCACAAAGTGGATTTGATCACTGCTGAGCTATAAAGTGAGAATTAAATTTAATTGATGGATAATTGATCGGATAAATGACAATTTTTCGTGCGGGGATTGGCCTATTCCTTAATGGATTTATTACATTTTTGGCAGATGAATAGATTGCAATCGATGGCACATTCCTAGAGACCGGATGATGCACAGTGAATCGCGTCTTTGACCAATAGTGAGTTTTTAATTGAGATGATTTCGAACTCCCCTTGCGTGGGCTTCGCTCGCTACGCGAGCTGGTTGCTTATGGAATTGCAACTCTTGTACAGTTGTAAAGCATAATAAACAAAAGTTCCAGACCGTCCCTTAGAAAGTGTTTGTGTGTATCGTACGGAGTGGAGGCGTGTTGCAAGAGAGTGAAGCGAAGCGGCACGCCTTCACAAAGCTCTGTCCAAAGACTCCGCAAATGGAGTCGGCCTGCTAATTAGACCAGATAGATCTAGAACTGAAGACCCAGATGAAACTCTTGAGCTTCTACTTAGTACCCACTTTCCAGGGTCTGTTCTTTCAGGAGGCAATCTGACACTTACACCTGAAATTCATCGGGAGTGGGATGATCGGATATATAGCCAGTCAGGGGTTATATTCGACAAGGACAAAGTAAAATGGGCAGTGGAGTCCTTTGAGCCGTTCAAGGCTCCTGGAGCGGATGGTATCTTTCCTGCTCTTTTGCAGATTGTCTCGATACTATTACCACTCCGCTAATTTGTCTTCTTAGGGCAAGTTACACTTTAGGGTACATACCGCAAGTATGGAGGAAAGTTAACGTTGTGTTTATATCCAAACATGGTAACAAGCCGGAGGATTTACCTAAATCCTACAGACCGATTAGCTTAACTTCATTCCTCCTTAAAATCATCGAGAGGCTGCTCGACGTTCATATCAGACATGATGGAATGTTCGACTCCTTTGCATCGAACACAATTCGCCTATTCAAAGGGCAAATCCACAGTGACCGCCCTACACAATCTTCCTTGACATTGAGGGTGCTTTTGATAACACCGGTTATGACTGCATATCTCGAGCCCTAGAGCTCTGCCACGATCACATGGATAGATGCTATGCTACGCGGGAGAGAGATCTACTTAACGCTTGGCAGCACCACGATAAGCGTCAGAGCTATTAAAGCCTGTCCACAAGGAGGGGTCCTCTCTCCGCTATTGTGGTCACTGGTTGTAGACGAACTGCTATCCAGGCTAGATTTGCGTGGATAATTTGCTATCGGATACGCAGATGACATAACCATTGTGGTCAGGGGCAGGTTTGAATCCATCGTCTCTGAAGTGATGGGAGCCAGGTCATCAAGGCATTGAAAGCAATGAATGGGCGGATGAAGTTGTCTGGCAAGGCTCAACGTCTAATTTTATCGGACCGGAACCTTATTGTGGCCTTGGCCTGGCTTCAGCCAGGACTATCATAAAGGAATGCTCTGACAGGCTACGACAGCGCTATTGGAATGACCTTCCAGGGCTGCGGAAAATCAAAGGCGTTAATGAGACTCTTCGACCTTGGGGATAATACCCACATGAGTAGAGCTGACCTGAGGTTAATTGTTGGCTACCTATCGGGCCATCACTGGATTAGATCTCATTTAAATACGATGGGCTTATCCAGAGAGACGGAGTGTTGCGCGGGCTTCCACAGGTGTCATGGCATTTAAAGAGATGCGTGTGCTGTATACGTATTAAATTGAGAACTGCATGTTCGAAAAATTAACATGTCGTAAACAAGATACGTGCACAGAGCACGCATTTCATTCAGTTCAATAAGATTAAACCTGCGGCTGTACGCTTTGCTCGTTCTGGGTAATTTACAACTCCCATCACTTTGACGTTGTCTTCTTCTTATTTGAGTAACCATTACCAAATGTTAGATTTTGAGATCTGTGCCGTTTTATTCATTCATGATCTAGATCTAGACTAAAACGAATCGAATGCACCTAATATCTTTCCTTGTAATAAGGTCGATGGTTTGGCCGAGCTTTTTTCACACTCGAGAGCACATAATACTCCGTGCCGGCTGTTTAATATGAGTGCGAAAATAATGAATCAACATTCGTAGCAACTTGAGGAAATATCATGGACCAGCAAAGAAGTGCAACTAAGAAAACACCCAATAAAGAGGCAGAAGATTCCGTCATCCCTAAAACTCAAGCTCGGGATCAGGACAAGAGTGTAGCTGCTATTACATCCCTCACTGCCGTCACTGATGATTTGTATCTGTCGGACATAGATGAACCTGGTCGGAGAGGCAATGGTTGCTCTGAACCTTGTGCCAAAAATAAGGCGAATGAATTATCAACTTGAAACCAGGCCGAAGCTTCGCTTCGGCCCGGAGTCCGAAGCGTATATACCCTAGACTTGTACAGACCTAGTGGTGATACCGAAAGTACCAATTGGCAACGACCATTTGCAATAAAAGTGAGTTTCCTATACGGCCAGTTTATAGGGGAGGTTGGCACCCATTCAGGAGGACCTTGACCATTCTCAAAATCAATGAACTAACACATTCTACAAATATTTGTCGAATTTTTCAAGTCGCTAGCTTTATTCTATAGAAAGTTATTGCTTATTTGAAGTTTCACTTGTAGGGGAGGTAGGGGTTCCTTGGGTCGGATCTTGCCCATCATTATCACACATCACTAATTAGATCACCCTACAAACATTAAAAAAAAATTCAAGTCTCTAGCTTCACCCTATCGAAAGTTATCGCTTATTTGAAGTTCATTTATAGGGGAAGTAGGGGTTTCGTTAGTCGAATTTTACGTATTTTCAATATCAGCCAACTGGATCCCGCTGCAAACATTTGGCCAAAATTTCAAGTCGCTAGCTTTATTTTGTCGTTAGTTATCGCTTATTTTCAGTTTCATTTCTAGGGGAGGTAGGGGTTCCTTGGGTCGGATCTTACACATTTTCAATAACAACTAACTAGATCTTACTACCAACATTCTGCCAAATTTTCAACTCGCTAGTGTCATTCTATCGAAAGTTATCGTAATTAAAATAATATTTAATTTTTGGAATTTTGTAGGGGAGGTAGGCGTTCCTTTCATCTGATTATGCCCAACTTACTAAAACTCAAGCAGCTTCTTTCCTCAGGGTTACATGCCAAAAATCAGGTGTCTACGTCAATTGGTTCAAGAGTTATAGACAAAAAACCAGAAAAGTAGGGTAGTACGGGGCTCTTTGTAAGAAAATTACCGTTAGTTTTCAACTGATCGATTTTTTTTTCCCAGGAGAGTATAAAAATACCCTCACTAGTAATATACCAAAGCTAGAGCTTTTCATGATTTTTTAATCGGGAGTTATAGATACATTTAAATATTTTACATATGTAGGGGAGGTAGGCGTTCTCTTAGCCAGATTATGCCCAATTTCAATACCATCCAACTAGATCATACTACTAACATTTGACCAAAATTTCATGGCCCTAGCTTCATTCTATCGAAAGTTATCGTGCGAACGGACAGACAGACGGACAGACAGACAGACAGACAGACGGACAGACAGACAGACAGACAGACAGACATGGCTAAATCGAATCAGGAGGTGACCCTGATCATTTATAAATATACATTGCTATACCTCCGGAGCCTCCTTTAAGGTGTTATATATTTCCGTCGTGACAAAAACAATATACCCAATACTAAAAGTCTAGGGTATAAAAACAAAAGGAAGCAGCGCAGACCACAGTAGCCGCAACTCGATTCTCCAGGAGTTGCACGTGACCCTTTCAGGAGAGGACTATGCGGAGCGGCGACAAGAAGATACAATCTATATCTCCAGGTAGGTTATGTGACGGAATAGGCCAGGGAGCTCTTAAGTCTCCCTACCAAAAGGTCTGTGGAAGGCAACAACGAGACCAGTTGTAAAAAAAATACAAGACGGCGCCGCATTCGCCAAAGCCAGCCCCCGTGGGGAAATTTGCGACCAACCCCCACAGGCTATCGGGCATTCATTCATCGGGCTGTCAAAGACAGCTCTGGTCGTGATTCTCACACTCGACCTGAGACTCATGCACATAATACTTCCACGGCCAAGTTGAGCAACTCAAAAGGTGCGCCGGGAGGAAAGAACTCCTTACCTAGGCATTCGAAGATACCGTCGATGGAGAGGGCGGCCATCTTACCCTCAGAATATTTCTTCACCGCTCTCTCGGCAGACCAGTAAACTCTTGTACAAGACGTCATCCTGCGAGAGGTAATCACCGAGCAGATCGCTAACCCTGAGGTTATTATTTACAGGTTGGGGACCTTTTTACTCATCCGATGGGAGAGGTGGAGAGGTCTATTATGCTATAGACCATATCGCAAAAGACTCCCCACCATTTTTATACCCTAGACTTATAGTATAGGGTATATTGTTTTTGTCACGACGAAAATATGTAACACTTTAAAGGAGGCTTCGGAGGTTTAGCAATATATATATATATAGGTAAATGATCAGGGTCACCTCCTGATTAGATTTAGCCATGTCTGTCTGTCTGTCTGTCTATCTATCCGTTCGCACGACAACTTTCGACAGAATGAAGCTATAGCCTTGAAAATTTGGCCAAATATTGGCAGTATGATCTAGTTGGTTTGTATAAGGGCATAAATGGGCATGATCAGGCCAAGAGAACGCGTACCTCCCCCACATAAAAATGTACCAGTATCTCCCGATTAAATAAACATGAAAAGCTCTAGCTTCGGTAGATTGCTCGTGAGGGTAATTTTATACTATCCTGCAAAATTAAAATCGATCAGTTGGAAGCTAACGGTAATTTTCTTACAAAGAGCCCCGTACTACCCTACTTTTCAGGTTTTTTGTCTATAACGTTTGAACCAATTGACGTAGACACCTGATTTTTGGCATGTAACCCTGAGGTGAGAAGCTGCTTGAGTTTTAGTAAGTTGGGCGTAATCAGATCAAAGGAACGCCTGCCTCCCCTACAAATTTCAAAAAATTAAATGCTCCTTTATTTACGATAACTTTCGATATACTGACAACAACAAGTTTAAAATTTGGTAGAATGTTGCTAGTATGATCTACTTGGTTGGTATTGAAAATGGGCAAGATCCAACTCAAGGAACCCCTACCTCCCTTACAAATGAAACTTCAAATAAGCGACAACTTTTGATAGAATGAAGCCAGTAACTTGAAATTTTGGTCAAAAGTTTAAGGTAAGATTGAGTTAGTTGGTATTCAAGATAGGCCAGATCTGAACTAAGGAACCTCTACCTCCCCTACAAATGGAACTTAAAATAAGCGATAACTTACGATAAAATAAAGCTAGCGACTTGAAATTTTTGTTACATGTTAGTAGTAGGATTCAGCTAGCTGAAATTGAAAATATGTAAAATTCGACCAACCAAACCCCTACTTCCCCCACAAATCAAAGTTCAAACGATAACTTTCGATAGAATGAAGCTAGACATTTGAAATTTTGCTTAAATGTTCATAGCAAGATCTAATTGGTTGGTGGCAATGATGGGCAGAATCTGACTCAAGGAACCCTTACCTCCCCTACGAATGAAACTTCGAATTAGCGATAACTTTCGATAAAATGAAGCTAATGACTTGAAATTTTGGTCAAATGTTTGTACTGGGATCTAGTTGGTTGTTATTAAAAATGCGACAAAAGAAACCTACTCCTACAAGTGAGACTTCAAATAAGCAATAACTTTACATAGAATGAAGCTAGAGACTTGAAAAATCGACAAATATTTGTAGAGTGGGTTAGTTAATTGATTTTGAAAATGGTCAACATCCTACAACGTCCCCTATAAACTGGCCATATAGGAAACTCACTTTTAATGCAAATGGTCGTTACCAATTGGTACTTTTGGTATTACCACTGGGTCTGTACAAGTCTGGGGTATACTATATACGCTTCGTTTAGATTAATTAGGCTCTGCTTTGATCGCTTCAGATGCACTACAGGATAGTAGCTCCTTATTATCCTGGGGGAGAAACTACCGCCTAGAAGAATTCCGAACACTATATGGTCTGAAAGGTCCTCAGACAAATAGATTTATAATTCTAATTTGATTCGGCCATGTTTTTTTTTATTAATTTTTATAAAATCTTCTCAAATATCCCGTATCCGCTACATTTGCCTTTGATGCTACGGTTAGCGTTCCCACGGAAATACAGATATAATTCTCCGGAACATCGATATCTATTTAAATACTCACAAGTACAATACATCAAATATAAGAGCATCAAGAAAAAGGAAAAACAAATAAATATCCATTATACCTGCGCCTGTTTAATTAATTCAATTTTACGGTTAATCTATTTCAGATATTCCATTCTGGGAAATAAAAGCCCGAAGAGTCCTGGACTTTCAGTTTCGCCCAATTAAGTGTGTACTTGGAAAACGCTTATTGAATTGCGTCATTCGAAGTTGCCTTGAGCGGAAAATCTCCGGGAGCATCATGTTATCATCATTATTGTTTCAATTTTCCATTTCGCTTGACAAAATCGAGGATAGTGGATACCGCGAGTATGGTTGATCGGTGTAGGCGTAGTAATTCTTTAGATTTCGGTTTCATCCATTAGGTAAGTTTCATGTTACCGACGTATCTGTAAAAGAAATCCCGAAATCCTGACGCCAGTGACCACACCGTTCAGACCTGAATTCCTCTGCAAGTCCACACCATAGTCGTGATTGAAATATATCTTTATTGGATCCAACAAGATAGCGCCTAACAAAGCAGGGTATGGACGTAGGAAGTAATTTAGCAATTTCGGATTTCCAATTATCCCACGTTTCCTACACACAAACAATGTTTGTGGCACGGTACTAGCAAATTCAACCCTTTCGTGTCGTTTCCGCGGAACGCTTCCCCAAGCCAGGCTGAATCGATAACCTGAAGAACAGACAGGCTATGGTACTAGCAACATTGTATTGTATTACGCCGAGTTTTTGTACGCATTGTTTCCCGATTCTGGCGAATAATTAATTATCCGTTGGCTGATTAAAATGTTAGCGGCAGCGGCTACTACTATACATCCTAGTCATGTAGTATACGGATTTAATGAAGGTGTAGATCCTATTGATTAATTGGTTGGCACGTTTAGGCGTAATATTGATTTTTGTGTTGTAGTTTTAATAATTCATAATTGCCTATGTAAAATCGAATTCAAATCAGATGAAACTAGTGCTTTGAGAACAGAAGAGCCGCGACTTTTTTTTGCTAATTTATTTCGGGTAACTAGCAGATTTCGCTCTTTCAATATTTTTTATTCATCGAAGGATCATACATCCCAGGAAAAAGCCTGGATAGCTTCTATATAAAGTCGAATGGAATGTAGGCATTGTTTGTGGCCTGGGATGCCTGCTGCCCGTGCCACGTTTTATCAGTCGAAAAAGTGAGGTAAATTTGCTAACTATGTATATGCACTGTCTGCAAATCGCTGTGGATTGATTACACGCAACTTTTCGTGATATGCGTTATTATATAGTATTACTCAAAGACGTTAATTCCTAAACAGCTTGTGATTTGACAGTGTTGACTTATTGGAGACTTGCCAATTATGTATTCAATTTGAAATGCTGTAGGACCGAAACGTTACGTCCTAGTACCTCACGCCTAATCCTAATGCCGGGCAATCGCACAGGAGGTGCTCCAAAGTTTCTTTGGTATTTGGCAGCTTGCAGTTCCTGCAGCCGCTGTCTGTGATCAGTCCCAGTCTGTGTGCGTGCTCACCTATTAGGCAGTGACCCGTTAATAAACCCACTAGCATTGCACACTTACCCCTAGAGAGTCCTAAGAGCATATCGGTTTTCTTAGTGTTGTACGAGTTCCAGAGTTCTCTCGTAATTCTGGAGTTGACGGTGTTGAAAATGTGTAAGTCCAGAATGCTCTTTTTTCGGTACTTCCCCAGACAATGTAGTGAGCGTCGGCATCGCATCCAGTCAGTAGGGGCAGTTTTTTCCCCTGCAGTAATCAGAAAGCCTACGAAGTGCTGAAGATGGAGTTTCACCGTCTCCGATATGAAGACAAGCTCTGGTTCGTTGCTAATAGCGACTGCCACTAGGTCGCCATTGGTAAAGTCTGAAAGGTAGATACAGATAACACGGGTTCTAGAGTCGTATATTATAGGTGGAGCTACTTACGCTGGGGCCTTTAAATACCTACTCCAACACGGAAACTGCTCGTCTGAAAAGTAGATATGTTTCGAAACGTCAACAAGGTATTTGGTTTTGTAACGAAGTGATCTAAAAATCTTCAAAAGATACTGCTGTACTTGAGCAAGTATGCCGGATTTTTACCGACTAAACCCAAAAACATCTCCTCCGCCGTTCCCCCTGCGGGACTACCTTTCGGCATTACTTCGCAGGGATGGCTCTGGCTGATCAGCCATTACGGTTTCTCAACTTACGTTTGGCTTCTTCTTTTTGGAGCTCTTTGTGGATGAAGCACACCGTCCGGCTCGCTGCGTCCCAATCTTGTTGTGATCGCAGCATCAAATCAACCAGATTCTGTGGGTTTATGACACTACCCAGGCCCGCCTCTAGCTGTTCACGATTCCCAGGAAATCTGGGGCAGTCGAACAACAGGTTTTTTGCGTTCTGCGTAACTCCCTTGCACCTTGGACAATCTGGTGAATCGTTCAGCTTGAACCTTTGTAAATATTGCCGGTATCCGCCATGGCCCTTAAGAAATTGGGTCAGATAGTGATTCACCTCACTGTGCTTCTGGTTTACCTACTTTCCGATATCCGGCATGAGAGTACGCATCCAGGGACCATCTGAAGCCTGCTCCCACCGCTGCTGCCACTCTCTCAGAGATGCGTTCCTTTCAATGATTTTCGGTTCCTCTGACGTCTCTGATGTTTCTAGGCGTTCACCACGGTACAGTCTGATTGTTTCGTCAACCAGGATCTTAATTGGGATCATTCCGGCGACGACATAGTCAGCTTCGTGCGAAGTGGTTCTGTTCTTCGCACCTACGGTTTGTAACGGACGGTTTGGTGGGCATCCGAAGATGCCCGTGGGGACGGAGCCTAAGGTAGCATATTACCGTGAAGGTCGGGCCCTTCAACGAGCTAAGCAACGGCCTATGCTTGCTGTAGCTCAGTTCGGGAGATGTGGGCGGGGTTTTCGCCGCTCTTTGCCCCTGTCCTTTACGTATTAACAAAAATTCATAGGCCTGGGGAAGACAACACAAACAGGGGAGGTAAAAATGGGGAATAAAAAAAATTGTCGATAAGGATGGAATGGTTGGCGGACGGATCAGACGCCCACGCGGTCGTACTTGGGACCGGGTGTAATGGGGCCCTCGGCCTCTGGTTTCGTACCACCAACAGATCACTACTCATCAGGTGCTGCTTCGATCTGCCGGTGGGAGCAGCACTACCAGACCATAATATGGTTCATTACAGGTGGTTCATTACAGGTTAACCGTGCTAATTTGCCTGGTATTACAGGCGTATTTCAGAGCACTGGTCCAAATCGGTGCAGAATAGATGTTATTACCCTAGATAACAGAAGCCTCCTGTTTGGTTTTGGACCTATATTCGGCATAAATATTGCCAATGGTGGCGGACGCTGCCTTTTCGCATACATATTTCAAGTGCAAAGCTCAGCCTCGCGTCGATCATAACCCCCCGGTGCTAAGCCAGCCAGGCTTAGAGGTTATGCCACTGCTTCCGACTCTGACCTTCGGAGAGGTCTTTTTTCTGCGCTTGCTGATAAGAACAGCTTCCGTCTTTTGCTCGGCGAGCACCAATCCAACTGTTTCCAACAACAACTTAATAGTTGTGATCGCCTTGATGGCGTACATTTCGACATAGCCCGAGTCTTTTGCGACGACGACTACCGCGATATCATCTGCAATTCCAACTATCGTTACCTCTTTAGAGGTAAAAATGTGAAAGGTTGATTATTCCGCTAGGTCCATCCATCCGTTCCATCTTTATCGCTACATTTTTTATTATTCTCCATTTTTGCCTCCATGTGTGTGTTGTCTTCCCCAGGCCTATGAATTTTTATTAATACGTAAAGGACAGGAGCTACGAGCGGCGAAACTCAGCCCACGTTTCACCAAACTGAGCTGCAAGCATAGGCCGCTGCTTATCTCGTTGAGGCCTTTTTCTTCACCAGGTGGCACGGCCCGATCTTAACGGTCATTATGCTACTTTAAGCTCCGTCCCCACGGGCATCTTGGGATGTCCACTAAACCATCCATTACAGATCCCTTTCCTCACACAATGAGGCACGCTGACTGTGCTTTAATGCGGCAACAATGGAAGTGAGCTATTCCAAGGACCTACGGTTGTCACATTCTATAAAAATGTAACCTGGTTTGTACCGTATGCTTCCAAACTCAAATCTCACAGAATAAAATACAATAAACGTATTTAGCACTCAAAGTGTGAGTGCTGGAAAAGACATTGTGAAAACATTCAGGCCCTACAGGAAACTGAACGCCTTCACAAAGCTCTATCCAGCGACACTGCTAATGAGGTCGGACTTCTAGAGAAAACTGATGACCCCCATACTGAGGGCCCTGAAGAAACTCTCGAGCTCCTTCTAGAAACCCATTTTCCGGGGTCAGTTTTGGCAAGATACACATTTTCGCAAACTCGTGGGAACCGCACAGACCATCTGGGGGCCGAGTTAAATACTTATCAGAGGTAATCTTTTCAAAGGACAAGGTTAAATAGGGTGTTGAGTCATTTAAACCCTTTAAGGCTCTTGGAGCGGATGGTTTATGCAGGATGCAGAATAGTTTCAACTACATAATTGTTTCGCTAATTGCACTATTCAGGTCAAGTTACCGCTGGAGTATGTACCACAACTATGGAGGAAGATGAACGGGGTGCTCATACCCAAGGGTGGTAATTATCCGAAGAAATTGCCTAAATCATTTAGACCGATTAGCTTGGCCTCCTTCCTACTTAAGACTATAGGAAGACTGCTTGATATGATATCAGGCACTGGATAGAATTCGCGAAAGTCAACCGAGAGCTCGTTGGAAGAGCTCAGTATATGCGGATGCCGAGCAACTACTGGGCTTCCAAGACGGGATGACGCAGTCACGTGAACGAGATAATTGGAGGACAACGATCCAGGCGGCCAAGGCCTGACGTCGGGCTGTCGCGCCACGATGATGATGATGGACAGGGTTCCAGATCTTCCGAATTTAGCTATAGCAAGCACAGGCAAGCTTCTTCGCCCGTCGAGTGGCTTTTTTCTTCGCCAGATGGATTGCCCGACCTTCACGGTCATATTGGGTACCTTAAGATCCGTTCCCGAGGGCATCTTCCGATGACCACCTATCGGTTCATGATATGTCCCTTATTAATCCCACATTGGGTGCCATTCGAAATCATATCAATAGTAAAGTACACCGAATTTACTTCATTGTCAAGTCAACCATTCATCCATTATAAAGCAATCTGTAACCTGCCAGTAAAACGTTAAATTTCCTATTCGTCAGCTCGTCCCCAGCCAGGATATGCATAATGATTTTTTGTCGGCGTTGCAGCGAATGTGAATTCGGGATGGATGGGCTGCAAGTAATCTCATGCATTAGCGATTTGTACGCGCCCTCGCCTTCGCTCCTTTCTATATGACAATGTCTCTACCCACTGCAGTATTCAGAATCTGACCTGAATGCCGCAATCAACCTACTATCCTGGTTATTGCACTTGTATTTCAGTATTCCCGCGGTCTGCTTAGTGCTGTATCCGATGGTTTTGTCTTGCCTATAGCTGACTGCCTGCCTGTTCGTCCTTGCTTAGTGCTCGCTACTTTCAGCACTCTCGGGGTTTTTATTTTGTATTTTCACATTTATTTATTTATTTTTTGTCTCTTCTTCCTAGGACATTTACCATATTGAACACGCTTCAATTTGCATATAAAATACACCGGGAAATCGATTGCTTAACGATATTCATGCTTTTAGTCATGTACGGGGTGTGTGTGCGTATGTTGAAGGACACTCGCGGTGATACGGAGGCGGTTACTAACGATGCGCCTTCTGCTAACCTACTTCATAGATACAGATGTGAATTTGCATTGAGAATGTGCTCCATATCTTCTGAACACTATAATCGATATTTTATGGGAAATAAATTGTTCAATCTGTAATATACTTAGTGGAGAGGCGGATGAATGCAAAAAAAATCACGGGTAACGCAGCAAATGAATTTAAAGCCGACATATATCAAAGGATTAGAAAGAAATTGATGTTTATGATGCGAATTCTTTGCGAAATGTCATTGAAATTTATCGAACCATTATTTGCGAACATCAGCAATAAGGATCCAATATTACAATGAACGTGCAACGTATACTTCGTTAGCCCTGTCGAATCTATTCTACGCAAGGCAATCTTTAAAACAATGAGGTGTTCAATGAAATCTATCTAATTGACCGACATTTATCTTGTAAAGCGATCAATTTACCAGGACACAATTTCACGTCCGTCAATTGTCCCGAAAATCCTCCATAATTTGGCAATGTCTGCACCGATCACTAGGCGACCATCTGATATCCATCGAATCAAATAGACAACGAGAAATCTGTGTCATTATCGAAATCTCCCTCATCAAACGCTGGCACCATACAATTTCAGATAAATCGAAGTTTATTGAATAGTAATAAAGGCAAAAGCCGCCTACAGCTCCCTTATATATCCAATTGAATTGATTTATTGCGACATGTGTGCTGATTGTTTTCGTCATATGATCGTCATCTCGCCCTCAAGTCCTTACAAGTCCGAAATGCCGCCCGTCATACCCTCGAAATGTGAAATTGTATCCTTGGATGTGCTCCCTGCTCCATATGCGACAAGAGCCGAATATGTGTGTGCACATAGCATACACAAGAGTTCTTTCTTTATCTTCTCCGCTCTGGGCGTATTGTGGAGGAAATCTGTCTTTTGATGAAAGTTTGTGTGTTTTTCCACTTTTGCAGCTTTCTATTTAGCCTCAGCAGCCCGCCCGAAGGGGTGAACTGTTCGCCCGCTTCCTTTAGTAGGAATGTACATCGCTCGGCATAAGTATTTTGACATATGCCACTGTTATTTTATTGTCGTTTTATTTCACTCCCGTTTGACGTAATGGATCTTTTGTTATGCTCCACACCTTTAACCAGTGTTGCCGTCTTAAAATATAATAGTGTAACGCAATCCGAGGGTTTTGTATCAAGCGCTTAATTTAGTATGTAGGTTAGGTTAGGTAGCGGCCTCTCGGCTCCGCATAGACCACTTGGGTCCATAGCAATGCCACAAAGAAAACAACAGAGATCGTTAGGTGTTAGAATCAGTCTAATCAACAAGTCCTTGTTTAGCTCGAAGGTTTTCGTCGCCCTTGCGAATCTTAGAAGATTAATTAAAATATGTTAAGGTTAGCAATCACTTTAGGGTTGCGGGGAAAGTAGGCTCCAAGACATATATGTCTTGTTCTTGCGAATGCTGGGCATTCGCACAACAGTTGCTCCAAAGTTTCTTTGGTATTTGGCAGCTTACAATTTCTGCAGCTGGTGTCTGTGATCAGTCCCAGTCTGTGTACGTGCTCTGCTATTAGGCAGTGACCCGTTAATAAGCCCACTAGCATTGCACATTTACCATTAGAGAGCCCTAAGAGTACATTGGTTTTCTTAGTGTTGTACGGATATGAGTTCCAGAGTTCTCTCGTTATTCTGAAGTTGATGGTTCTGTTTCAATTTTGGCCAGTTGCATCATCTAAGATCCAATTTTGTTATTAGTGTTTGTAACGGATGGTTTGGTGGGTACCCGAAGATGGCCGTGGGAACGGAGCCTTATGTAGCATAACGACCGTGAAGGTCGGGCCGTGCCATCTGGCGAAAAAAAAGGCCCCTCAACGAGCTAAGCAGCGGCCTATGCTTGCTACAGCTCAGTTCGGGAGATGTGGGCGGGGTTTTCGCCGCTCGTTGCCCCTGTCCTTTACGCATTAACAAAAATGCATAGGCCTGGGGAAGACAACACAAACAGGGGAGGTAAAAATGGAAAAAAAAAATAGTCGATAAGGATGGAATGGTTGGCGGACGGATCAGACGCCCACGCGGTCGCACCTGGGTCCGGGTGTAATGGGACCCTCGGCCTTTGGTTTCGTACCACCAACAGATCACTACTCATCAGGTGCTGCTTCAATCTGCCGGTGGGAGCAGAACTACCAGACCATAATATGGTTCATTACAGGTGGTTCATTACATGTTTGTATTGGAATGGGGATTACTATCGCCATTGTGACATCCAGTGCAGCTCCCTGCTTTGCGAGTCCATCCTCAATATCGTTGCCAAGGCAGCCGCTGTGGCCTGGTGTCCATCGGAGTTCCAGCTTCCTTAAGGTGCCCAATCTCTGAAGAATTGGGAGGCAGTTAGGCACCGTCCCTGATCTGATAGTGTCTGACTGCAGTGCTTTCAACGCAGCCTGACTGTCCCAGTGAATGTAAATGTTGCCCATTCTGCGTGTTGTTGAGACTAGCTCTGCCGCTTTTTGTATCGCTAGCACCTCCGCCTGGAAGATGCTGCACTCGTTCGGTAGTCGGAGCGATAGATTGTGTAGGAGCTCCAACGAGTGAACCACGGGAAGGGAATTCTTAGGTCTGTTCTCGCCTGAAGAGTAGAAGTCTCTTTCTGGTATGATTACCCGGAAGTCTCTCTTGGCATCAATTATCGATTTGATGACACAGACGAATAAGAGAAATATACCGTTGGAAAGCCAACACATTGGGGTAGCTTTTGTCAAATTTGCAGATTTGTCAGTTGAAAGTACCGTTGGAAAATAATCATTTGAATTTTCGATGAAAAATCGATTTTGATAGTTTGAACAGTTGTATATCTTTAAAGTAACGGTGAATTTCGAAACCGGGAAATTTTATGTGTTTTGTATGAAATGTTATGTACGAGTAGTTTCAAAAAGTAAGGTCAAATTTCGGATTAATTGATTGGGAGAGTGGTAAGTTTTGATTTTGCTCGGAAAATTCAATGCTATAACTCTGTATCGGTTAAAAAGAGAGTGTCCACTTTGGTGTCAATTTTCCACAAATGATAGTACTATGTACCATTAAAGTACTTACTATCTGAAATGGGCCATCCTGTATATGCTTTTCACTTTTATTTAAGTGGTTCATTTCGACTGTCAGGTGTATTTTTCAACTTTTGAAGTTTGTATCATTTTTTGTCTACTAAGAAGAAAAACCATTATAATACCTACTGAAATAAGAGATTACATGTTGAGACAATAAATTTACATAAAAATAATATTAATCTGAATGGTTTTTCGGTCATTTTTTAAGTAACTCTTTCTCTAACATAAGGTGGTTCATTTTGACTGTGATTCACTGTACGTTGAACTATGCATTTTGGCTGACTTGCACCGCAAACCACTTGAGATTGTGATGAACCACCTGTAACGAACCATATTATGGTCTGGTAGTGCTGCTCCCACCGGCAGATCGAAGTAGCACCTGATGAGTAGTGATCTGTTGGTGGTACGAAACCAGAGGCCGAGGGTCCCATTACACCCGGACCCAGGTGCGACCACGTGGGCGTCTAATCCGTCCGTCAACCATTCCATCCTTATCGACTATTTTCTTTATTCCCCATTTTTGCCTCCTCTGTTTGTGTTGTCTTCCCCAGGCCTATGAATTTTTGTTAGTACGTAAAGGACAGGGGCAACGAGCGACAAAAACCCCGCCCACGTCTCCCAAACTGAGCTACAGCAAGCATAGGCCGCTGCTAGCTCGTTGAGGAGCCTTTTTCTTCGCCAGATGGCACAGCCCGACCTTCACGGTCAGTTAAGCTACCTTAGGCTCCGTCCCCACGGGCATCTTCGGATGCCCACCAAACCGTCCGTTACAAGATAAAACCAACAGTTCATCTATACACTCTGTTCGACGTAATGAAATGAATTGATAAGTGTTTTGGCTTGCTTTGTTTCTTATGGGCCATTAAATGCCATGTTTTCCTTGTGGTATGTTATCCTTTTTGAATTTTTGGCAAACCACCGTCAAAACCGCAGAGAGCTAATTGAAACAAACTGTGAAATTTTCATCTTAATCGGCCCAGCAATTTAGGCACCAGGTCGGTGTACACAAAAAAAGGATTGATTTATATTTAGATTTCGAAAACAACTTTTATAATGTAATCGTCGCTTTAAATAGATCAAAAGAAGAAACCGACCGCAGAGGTTAAAGTCATGGAACGCGACCCCAACAGGCCCCATTCATTTTCTGGTGGATTTCATCCCAGAATGGCTTCAAAAAGTGATTGAAATTAAAGAAGGACACATATTCTATCCATTAATATATTTTACTTTTTGGCCAAAATTAAAATAAATTTTCGTTTACAGAGAAATGTCAAAATACTTATGTCATCCTGAAATTTAAAGTCCTAATTTAAAATATTGAACTGAGGTCATACAAGTTGCCCTCACAGAAATGGGGGTGGAACCCTATTTTAGCAGCTGGATAATAGTGATGCTAAGGAGCAGAGTGATCACAGCGGAGCTTGGAGCGAGCCAGATGACGAAATGTGTACGCAGAGGAACACCCCAAGGTGGGGTTATTTCTCCTCTGCTTTGAATACTAGCGATGGATGGATTCCTGAGAAGACTGGAAGCGTCAGGAGCGAAGGTAATAGCTTACGCGGACGACGTAGTGATCCTAGTTTCGGGTAAGTTCCTACTGGTGATGAGCGACATCATGATTGGAGCCCTGGACACGGTTAACGCCTGGACTGCAGAATGCGGACCAGACGTGAATCCGAGCAAAACCGTGCTAGTACTATTTACTACAAAATCCCTAATACCAGAGTTCCGACTCCCACAACTAAATGGCCACACACTTAAGCTAACTCCCAACGTTAAATGCCTTGGAGTCATACTTGACTCTAAACTTAGTTGGAAGCTAAACATCGAACATCGCACCAAAAAAGCTCAAATAGCCCTTTACGCCAGCAAGAGGACCTGCGGCTAAAGCTGGGGACTACATCCAAAGATGGTGCTCTGGTTATACACCGCGGTGGTTCGACCAATCATCACCTACAGAGCGCTGGTATGGTGGCCAGCTCTTCGTAAAAAATACAACCTTAATCTGCTGAAACAAGTCCAGAGAACCGCGTGCATCGGAGTCACAGGTGCCTTGCGATCATGTCCCGCGGACGCATTGAATATCATCTTACATTTACTCTCACTAGACATACAGAGAGAACTAAATGCTGCATGTTGCGCGGCAAGACTTAGGGAGTCTATGAGCTGAACTCTCCAACCATATGCACACGGCAGCATCCTGGAGTCTCTACCCAGGGAAGTACAGGACATGCTCCCAACAGACTATATTGCCACCACAGACGACCACCGCGACATTTCACAGTTGGTTTCCCAACAAAGGCGGTATGGGGCAGAGATGAAGTGATCAGGAAGTACGATTGCAAAATCTTCACTGATGGCTCAAAAATCGAGTGTGGGGTGGGCGCGGGGATCTGCTGTGAAGATCTCGGCTTATTAAAATCTTTTCGCCTCCCAGACCACGCATCGCTCAATGTTGCGAAGACAGAGATCCATAGACTCTACCTGAAGCGGGCTAGCGACAGATGGAGCTCGCTGTCGACGTTCGTCACGTCTAGATGCGCCATGGCCATCATACGACTTACGAAGATAGACACTTTCCTGAGGATAGCCCGACCGGATGTAGCCCGGGCCCGCAGCCAGAGGCGTGTGGTATCAAAACGGCGCCTAAAGCGCAAAATTGTGTCTTCGCGCAGTGGCGGAAGGACAGCCACTTGAACCAACCAACCAAAATATTGTATTGTAAAATTACATTTGAAATGTATGATTGATTTTTTTGGAAAATAAAATATAATTTGCCTTATTCGCAGATTTTTCCAGAATTTTCCGTTGCACAGATTTGAAATGAAAATAGCTTGAAAATTATTTGTTGCATGTCAAAATAGTTATTCCGAGGGGTGTATCTTCTTTCTTGCCTATGAAAATCTTTCAAATATTTTTTCTTAGTCGCTTGTCTAACTTCATCTGTGTCTTCGCTCAGTGTGTGTGTGTCGCATCTCTTTGATTTCGTGAAGGATATTTTACTGAAAAACAATTTTGTGCTTGGGCTATCAAACTGCTGTTTAGTCTTTCGCTTTGATATGAGACGAGAACGAAATTTGATTGCTTTTTGTTGTGTCCTATCTGACCTCAAAAGTTATGTGGCCGTAACGTAAATGTTGTTGGTGAACACGGAACCATCATCGTTTCGTTTCGATCCTTTTTGCTGAGTGCGTGTGGTGTGTGTATGATGTTTGGCTGGCTCGTCAGGACAGTCAAAGGAATATTATGTCTAAGGATGTTTAAGGAAATTTTTTCCAATGAAATAGAATATGAGCATTTTGCCTTTTTCTTCCGTTATTTATGTATAAGGTAAAAGTTTTCATCATAGTGAATGGAAACAGATGTTTCATATCAAATGGATCAATCGTGGTATAGAGTTTCAGATTATCGATTTTGATCGGTTTTTATATAGTCAAATGTAGTGGATGTTTCGGGCAAAGTTTCACTTCATCCCAGAGAAGTTAGACGTAATATTCAATGATGAAGTAAGCATAAATTAGAAAAATTGCAAATTACAATATTATGTATTATTCGTGAGTCGTTCTGAAAGTTTTATGGGCTAATTCATATGAAAATAACAAACATAAATTATTATTACTATCGAGTTGGCACAATCAACCTTTGACTCATCAATGTACATGGCCCCACGGAAGAGAAATGAAGATGCAGTGGAAGATGAATGGAAACATTGTTCGATTCACTTCCAACAAACGACGTAAAAATACTGCTGGAAGATTTTAATGCGAAAGTTGACATCTGGGAACCGCAGGAGGACACTGCTGGCAACACTAACTTTCTTACTTTATTATGTACACATGTAACTCTTTATGACAAACTGAATTATTACTGTGAATAAAGTAGTCATCCACTGCAATCCGAGTATTAAACATCTTTCCTGATGTGTGGGGCTTAGTTCACTTCGGACCGGCAAAGTGCGAACATCGACCGTGACAATAGCGCCAAGTAAAAGGTGATATTGCGAATGATACAAAACATTCCGTAAGAGAACGGAACATACGTCCGATGCAAGAGGTACGAAAATAGTCTTGATTTTACATTTCTTAGCCAGAGTAGATCTTATCACGCCAAAGTAGAGAGTGGGGAAGCCCAACAAAGACGGACAAATAGCTGCACTCAGTACAGCTAACGCGAAAATGAGTGACCAGATCCCTTGACTGAGCGATCAGATCGCCAAGCTGATGAAGAACCTGGACGCAATTATAGTAGTAGATGCCGGGGCTGGAACCGG
Source organism: Chloromyia formosa (assembly GCA_964017055.1). NCBI lineage: Eukaryota > Metazoa > Arthropoda > Insecta > Diptera > Stratiomyidae > Chloromyia > Chloromyia formosa. The sequence goes on from OZ024817.1 coordinate 15,986,153, forward strand.
ATGAACTGTTTATCCCCCCTTAGCCTCAGGAATTGCTCATGCAGGCGCATCTGTAGATTTAGCAATTTTTTCATTGCATCTGGCTGGTATTTGTGTCCGAAAACTAGCGCCTCTCTCATGAGCTAAAATTCGCCCGAGAGACTGAGAAAAAATTGTGCTGTTCCTAAAAAGCGCAAAAGGAAAGCCAAGAGTTCGTCCAGCTTCTCCACAGCCGCGAGTGACAATAACGATACTGACAATGTCGCGGACAAGAATATCTCCTCGGACAATAACGAGGAGGCTTCTGAAGAGGCTTCTGGGGAGTCATCTCCTAACGACGATGAAATGACAACCTCGGACAAAGAAGAGAAGTTCCCCGTCCTTACCCCACCCTCCACGTCTACTAACATCACGGTTCCGCAGAAGGCCACATCTGCCCCCAGGAAGAAAATTCCGACACCCGCTGCGGTTCCAGTGAAAAACGCGGCAACAGCGACAGTTCCAAAACCGGCTCATCTTACCTCGAACACCACCTCTGCTCCGTTGCAAGAGGCAGCCAATGACAAACCGGTAGCCCCCAAAACCCTGTGAATATCAGGAAATCGTTTGCCCAGACGGCTGGAGCTTCTGTACCTTCATCAAACCCATCCCCGCCAAAAACAATCCAACATAAACCCATCCCAACCACGATCCCTAGCACCGGACAAGTAGAAGCATCTTTTCGGGCAAATGCAGGCCCAATACCGACAGATTATGGTTACCACGATTCAGGGTTTGTCACAGCCCAGAATCTGATTACGATCCTAACCCATCCCAAAAATTAAAATGGCTACCCACTGTGTTTCCGTGGTTTCATGGAACGCCGATTCCACCCGCAGACATAGAGGTGTACTGATCAACTTTTTACAAGAGTATCAAGTTGGCATCATGCTCATCCAGCAGACCTTTCTGAAACCTGGATACTACTTCCGAATACCCAACTACATTCTATACTGTAGTGATAGAATGATAGGGAGGGAGGAGGTACAGCCATTTTAATACGACGTAACATCAGCCATCACCCTCATCATTGATAATACCTCCAGACCTTCAGGTTATAGAAGCAACTGCCATCAAGGTGCAAACGACCTTTCTCGACCTTACAATAATTTTGGCCTACAATCGGCCAAGAAACAGAAGATAATTTTCAGAAGACCTGCGGGCTTTTCTGGAAATTGAAGCTACGGTCTTTTTCGGAGGGGATTTGAATGTATATCATCATTCGTAGGGTGCTGGGAGAAGCAATGAAGCCGGAAATGTACTGAGCAGATTAATCTCAAACAATAATTTAATATGCACTCATATCCCTAGAGAACCGACGCATTTCGGATCAAGACACGGCAACCCTCTCGATATAGGGCTATCCAAAGCACTGAACTTCCATGTGCGGATAAATGTGTTAGACGAATTATCGTCGGACCATAAGCCGATCCAATTCCTTATAGAAGAAATGTTCATCGACATCCTGGATCCAATGATTAAGACAACATATTGGAAATGTTACTACGAAACCCTGAGTATAATAGACCCGCAAACTCAAATTGAAAACACCAGGGACGCGATAAAACGCTTGACTTCCACGATACTTGTGGCGAAAGAGTCCAACACGACTCAATCTCCGTTAAGGGTGAAAAATCCCTACAACTCCTGAAGAATATTAAAGAATTAATAAAAAGGAGGAATCGTATACGGAAAAGGGCTAGGCGAACCAGTCACCCTAGTCTGCGCCAAATGACTAGCAGGCTAACCAATCGAATTAAGGTGCAGATCGATGAATATCGTAACGAAAAATGGGAAGAATTCTTAGAAATAGGAAGGCAATAGCTTCTGGAGCATTAATAAATACTTCAAAAACAAATCTCAAAAAATTATTCCTCCAATACACGGCCCTAACGAATTATGATGATTTAGGGAAGGCTGGCACGATCGAACTTCAGTTCCGTGAAACCGAACCCCCCGACGACAACTTGGACTAGGAGGATGAGCTTAATGATAGAGCCGACGAGATACTTTCCAGAGTCGAAACTCGGGAAGTAGAAACAATTAGGCAGACTGACCTCCACAGCTCCCTAAACAAAAAGAAATCGCCTGGAATGGACACTAGTGCGAACATATGGCTTACTCACGTACCGGACAATATACTCAAAACAGTCACTGATAAAATTAACGGAATCTTCCATCTCCGGCGGTACCCAGAAGTACGGAAAAAGCGATAATCACAATGATCCCTAAGCCTGGAAAGGATCACAAATTTCCGCAAAATTGGAGGCCCATAAGTCTCCTATCTTCGATCGCTAAGATAGCAGAACGACTCGTTCTTTGTCGACTGCTCGATCAGGCAAAGGAGAGGAATGTTATCCCAGAAAAATAATACGGTTTTAGGTCCGAACACTCTTGCGAGCTCCAGCTAGCAAGGGAAGGGTTACCAAAAACATCCGCCTGGGGTTTAATCAGCGCAGGTCAACAAGCCCAATTATGTTTGACGTAGCGAAAGCCTTTAACAAAGTCTTTCATGAAGGAATTATCGTCAAATTGCATGGTTTCGAGATTCCGCTTTCTATTATTCAGTTAACAGGTTCGTTCCTGTAAGGCAGGACTTTTAGAGTTAGAGTTAACTCTACGCTTTCCTCGGAAAGACTCATAGAAGCTGAAGTCCCACAGGGACCACCACTTTCCCCAATCTTGTATGCGTTATACACTGCAGATTTTCCACAAATGCCTCGCGCATTCATACCTGCTTGCAGACGATACATGTATCTTCTATACTGCAAGACTAGCAGAAAATATTACTTGAATATTCCTGGAGTCCATTGACATACTTGTGGAATACTTCCGCAAGTGGAAGATCCAAGTACTCAAGCCTCCGAAAACATGATAGACACACCCTAACTCAAGCCTCCGGAAACATTCTACACATTTGAATGTAAGGTTCTACGGCGAATTTTCGGGGCTGTTTGCGATCGAGATGGATGGCGCATCCGGTACAACCATGAGTTGTATGAACTGTACGATGACCTGCAAGTCTCGAAAATCGTCAAACTACAATACAACGACTTCAATGGGCAGGGCATGTACAAAGAATGGACGATGATCGCATGCCTAAGAGAGTAATGAATGCAGAACGAGTCGACGGAGCGAGACTGCGAGGACGACCGAGATCTCGTTGGGAGAGCTCAGTTGGTGTGGACGCCGCGCAGCTACTGGGCTTCCAAAATTGGAGGACGCGGTCACGTGACCGATATAATTGGAGGACAATGATCCAGGCGGCCAAGGCCCAACGTCGGGCTGTCGCGCCACGATGATGATGATGAAGTGAACGTAGACAGAATCCAGGCGATCTTCATTACGAGGCGTCCAAACCGAGAGCCAGACACACTCACAGTAGACGGACAGGAGATAAACTGGCAGGAGACTGCCATCTATCTGGGACTGACATTTGATAAATCACTGACGTGGACAGAACACATAAGGCGTTCAGCCAAACTTCCAATACGAATATTAAACGCCTACAAATTTGCCAAAACATAGCTCTGCAGAGAATCTTTAATGTTCCAAGGTACTTTAGAAATACAAATACATATACAAAGGGACCTTCGGGCTAACCCTATCAAAACATATGTATATAAGCGACAGAGCCCTTAAACTATTCGACAAAATTGACGGACATTCTAATAGTGAGTACATACTAATAGAACTCTCACAGTGTTCTGGGCTTGTCAGTATAAAGACGGCGCGAATAGGAGGTGCATGCTAGCAACTTCAATTCCGAAAAGTGGATATGCTATTGAAACGTGAACAAGGCATAGAAATGCTGGAGATGTTGACGCGCCCATGCCCCTAGAGGTGTCAAGGCAATAAGAGAATAGTACCTTGGATACTTTAAGATTCTCTACAGGTGGGAGACAAGTCTACCCTGACCTAAGAAATGTAATAAATTAGGAGCACACCAAAGTCTAAATAACGCAAAGTAAGACTACGATGGGCCCAACGTGCCCACAGCGAAAATAGGAGTAAAAGTGTAAACCACTAGCTCCTCTCGCGTATATAGTTCCTAGTGGAATAGGAACAAGCTTTACTGTTAATTTCAAAGCTGGAAATTCAGAATACTACTCGTTTGCCCTAACCCCTAGCGGGATATAGCCCGTCAACTATTCCACGTGGCTTTGCTGATGTTTCGTTGGCATAAACTAGTTTCGGACGATGCACGTTGTTAGCATGCACCTCATGTTCCCATTTCGCCGCCTACCTGCGACAAGTCGGGAGATGTTGTGGCTTATTGTTACGCCCGTACCACAGGGAGAAGACAACACAAACATCCATGGCTAAGAGCGCCGTGGACGGGACTTGAACCCATAACGAGCGTAGTCAGACATGAGACTGATCGCCTACGCGCTGAGCTACTGGTCGCCAAAAAAAAGTTATCACGCACAGTCTTCTTTTTTTTCTTCGCGTGAAGGGTATCATACCTTCGGCAAGCTAGACTAAGGCTGTTTTTTGTTCGGGGTTATTTGAGGGGCAACATGTAAAGAAATAAACCAAAACAACTCAGCAGCTGAAAGGCATTGCTTAATTTAAAAAGAGCAGTATCAGAGCAAGCTAGTGCTCCTTTTTGCAAAGCTGTGATCATTTAAGCAAAGTATATTATTTTTTCCAAGTATTTGAAATTGTCGGCAAGTATTGGGCATTCTGAATATGGGCCCATAGTTGTTGAGCCCCGGGCCCGGGTTTTCTCTCAACGGCCCTGGTTGGTACACATTAATATTCTAGGTTACGTTGGAACTTAACATTCTAATAGAGCTATGTATGATAACTCATCCAATTTTTAAGCAAAAATAACTCTGCAAACCTATGGCCCGTTTTCTCAATGTCTGGTTAAAATTTAAACTCCAGTTAAACAGACATTGAACGTACCCATTTGTCATATTTTACAGGGAAAATAACAAATTGTATCTCGAGTTTAAATTTTAACTGGACATTGAGAAAACGGGCCTAAATCTTTATAACAACACAAAAAGGACTTGAGCAATTGTTGTCGCTAAACGTATAACATTAAATATCCAACCGGTCAACGTGTATCGTACATCCCCTCACTGCCTGAATACTTTACACTCTACTGCAAAATACCCACTACCAATTTTAAATACGTTAAATCCAAAATTATATTTTCATTACGTCCGAAATCACTGAAAATGAAAAGTCAAGTGAAATGACGAAAAATTTAGGCCAAAGAAACACCGAGACGGAAAGAAGGGAAACATTGAAACCTGCAAGTGTACCGTCAACATACAAATAAAAGTGGTACATTGAATTTTATGGCCAATTTTCTCGGAATACAACCCGCAATCTCCGGCTGCAACATATGAATGTCATATACTTTTCTGCATCCTCCTTAAATCCTTGCTCCGTTATTGTAGCTGCAGTGAGCTTGGGCGAGGAAAAGTTTCAGCGTGCTGTGGCTGTGCCATTTGCAAAAGTTGGTCCGGGGACATTGCAGAAAATCAGGAACACTCTATCCCACGGTATAATCAACAAAATTGCAAAACATCAACAGCCCAGGACACAGGACACGAGTCGGATGGAGAGTGAGAATCCATGCATTCATGCAGCAGGATGTCATGTGCGGCACTTTGTTGCATTCGGATTATGGTGACACTAAGCTACACAGTGGACATTCTTTCGTTTGCATATGAGTGCGCAGACATATGCCACAGATACGAAATATGATGAGACGGATTTTGCCTTGTTTTCATGCTTAATGCACGTCCTACAATGCTATTCAACTTTTCACCAAGTTTTGCATATCGCAGAAAGCCACTAAAGAGAATTTATGACATATTTCACATGTGAATGATCGGACGTAATGGAAAAGGGGTCGGAAGTCGGGATGGAAAAGGAGTGGAGTCCTGGAAGCAGGATATTTTAGATATTAAATATTAATGACCCACTAACAATTTTGTAAACCAATTGTGTTATTACATACTTTAATAATTTCAAAGGTAAGGTACCGTCGGGAATGGAACCATGTTCTTTATGCTCGTAAGTCCGATACAGCCAGCCACTATCTCTCAATTGCCCTAAGCCCTTGTGGGGCATAGCGCATCAACTGTTACATGTGGCCCAGTTGACATTTCGTCGGCATAAACTGGTTTCGGAGAGTGCAGTTGCCAGCATGCACCTCCTGCACATCCATGGCCACGAACGTCGTCGTGGACGGGATTCGAACCCGAAACGCCAGTAGTCAAACATGAGACTGATTCGGTATTAAGGCATCGCAATACAACGTATGTATATCGAGCTTAGGCGTACTGCCCGTATTTTCCATGGGTGCGAAATCTTCTTTTCGAGCTTCTTGTAAGGACATGAAACTCATTCATATGGTAAACAGGTGAGGATGGAAGGTACGCCCGATTATGCTAAGCAAATAACTGTTGAGCCCTCCCTATTGGACATCAACTGACCGACGCAACAGCAGCTGCAGCCCAACTAAATCGTTAGAAGAGGGAAGTCTTAGAAATTCAATATCACGAAAGATAATGTGGTCACAACTCCATATCTAACCTTACGAGGACCTACAAAAATCCCCCCCACAAGAACTGAGTGCGTGTTTTAAATAGATCAGTAAGTCTATTTGAGAGAGAGAGATATTCTTATTAGTTGTTCAGGGTTCAGGCTAAATTACCTGAGAGTGGGCACTGCAGCCATATGCAATTTATTGCGCCATAGCCTTTTTTTTAGAAAATACCCTCCACTAGGTATTCTAATAAAGGTCAGTTGTAGACGCGCCCATGCTCCGGGGGGTCAATCCATTTTGACAAGCTCATTATGCTCTTGTTTACGCCGATCAAAATTTCGTTTACTAATGCGAAATACCGTAATCATGCAATCTGATCTCCCGCTGAAAGCAAGGCAAGCTAGCAGTTTTTACCAGAACTCTCACATGACCATTTTAAGCTCCGACGTGTGTCAAAAATTCAGCACTCTCTGAGAGCATTGAGAAATGCAGATTCCTTTATGTGAATATGCAGCGGAGTTCGATAGCCCCATGTTCGCATGGATCCTGTTATACCCAGACATGCTAATAGTTTTTTTTAACACTACAACTGAATGGTAAGTTTTCTTATCTGGTATCTCGTAAGTAAGTTTACTTATCTACCTATTCAAAGAGTAGAACGCGCTTCATTGAGTGTCAGAATAAGAAATGCCATGTGATACGAAAAAGTGTGTATATTCTTTTTCAAGACATGAAGTGACTCTGCAGTTTCTGGAGGTGATAACGGGATATAACTTGCGAGTGAGTTAAATGAGATATCCGACACCCCACTATGGTTCTACAAAGCGGATTGTCAAATCAATTTATAACGTTGATGAGCCTTGACGAGGTCGGAAACAGAAAGTGTGGTCCTGTTAGCACAATGGGTAACTCGGCCTCTGTGCTCTGAACCCTTAGAGGTTCTACGCCCACCCTACAATCTAATCTAAAGGTCATGTACACCGTCCAGGATATTAAACTGCTGAAATCTCAGTAAGCAATAGCTCTTACGCACGCCGGACAGCTGCCTCGGCTATCAGAGAGACAATAGCGGTTAATATCGAACGACTAGGTTTTTGCTAAGTTAGCAAGCGCGCGGCCGGCGGGCGGCGCGGCGGTCTACCGGTCTTAAGTAATTTTTCGGTACCGTTGCTAGGACTTTGAGCCTCGGTTTTCTTCAGTATCGGTTTTATTTTTAAGTAGCAGAGTACGTCATCGATCCAGACGGCAAAAGCCCGATGATGGGCCTTCGCGCCCCAATAATTATGAGAGAACCATGAGCCGTTTTTGTTTCAGTATCGGTTTTTGAGTATCAGTTTTGTGAGTGCCCTCCGCTTCGATCATCGGTTTTGAAGAAAAAGAAAAACAAAACTCTTGTGAAATTGGTCAATTGTCTGTCCATCTACACGTCTGGGCAGAGAATATCTCGAGAGCGGATGAAGCCACATGCATGGAATTTCGTAGGAAATTAGCATTCCGATATTTTTATTTTTTATTTTTTGTTTTTATCGTATACTGGATTTCTCCCGCGGGCTTGCCCGTGATGAACATCTATCAACATCATCTAGGGTTCGCTACGCTCACCATTTTGACGATGTGGACATTTTTTCACGGTCACTAACATCGGGGGATTGGATTTGAGTTGAGAGGCCACTACACAGTTATCGCAATGCAACTATCATCGACCATCTGTTGTACGCGATCCGTCTGACTATAGGTGAAGCACAGAGCGACAGCTTTCAATTTCAATGGCCCACTATACGCAATTTCCTGATGGCCCATCCAACAACATTGTACGGACGGACAATATTTGAAAATATTTGAATTGACATTTGGTGAGTGATGGCGGCCACCAAAGTCACCATAGCGATGGGCCATTGTCTGTAGCTGACTTGATACGTGCTTTTACGCGAGTGGCACTCGCGGTCATGATAGCATATTTGTAGTTTTACTATAAATCGATATATCCGAGCTGTGGTACCAACAAGATGGCGCAATATGCCATACAAGCGACGCAACGCTCGAAGTTGTGAAGGAGAAATTTGGCGACTGGGTGATCTCACGGCGAGTGCTCATCAGTAGGCCGCCGCGATCATGCGGTTTGACACCCTTCGATTATTTTCTGTCGGGCTACGCCAAGTCCTTAGTCCACGATAATACCGCTTGAAGCACTGCCAGCGAAGCCGAGGCGGCTATTTGAATTACTTACGTGTTATTACATACGTAATGGCATGAACGTATCAAAATAAAGCCAGAATCGATTTGATGTCTCACACCGTTGTTGTTTTATTCAAATTTATTTTCCTTCGTTCTTATCTGGTCACCCTATACATTCAAGATACTCATTTCATCAGATTTCATGTACATTTTGTTTATACCAAAATCTGTTGGGTATTTAAATACCCGACTTAGTAAATTATGTCTGGAACTCCAACAACCAATTCAACCGTGGATTTTTTCTTTTTATTAGATAAAGAACACTCGAATTTAACTAGTCCTGGTAAAGTTGCCCCGATGTTCTGTTTAGATAGCCGAATTGACACCCATCTCGTGGAATCAAAAAGATGTCTGATTTTCAACTGGGGCAACCCCTAAGTATTGCTGATTGATTACATATTCTGAATTCTTTCTCAGGAAGTATTTGCGGCACTATCCTTAATCCAAGTGATAAAAAAAGAACAAAAGTCAAATTTATAACCTAACATAAGAAATATGTATGTACCTGTTTGAATGCGCCGTTGTTTCATGGGCCCTAATGGGAGGGGGTATAAAAGGGACACAGGTGGATATATTTGGCCCCTGGCAATTTTACTATATGTATTCAAGTTTCCTTCAAAGTCCAGGCTTTCAATAACTCCGTTGATAACCGACTTCACGTCCCTTTACCTGGCATTTCATCTACAACATCTAATAAAAAACTCACGCCAAGCATTATGCCCGTCTACGTCCATATTCGATGACAAATGTTGGGTAAAATGTTTATTGCACAATATAATTTTGTATATTCGCCAGGCCGAAGCCAAAAGATAGAAATACATTTAACCAACATAAAATAATAACAGACTCCATATTGCTGGCACACTGAGTTTCGTGTTCATCCCTTTGTCCATCCGTTTCGTTTGTGGATCCTTGGTCGGCGCGTTAGTGCGCGTTTTCGAGTTTTGCCACAATTAAAATGTTGCAGATACGCTGTACTATACACATTGCCCAGTGCTCCTAGTCGTTCTAAATAATGGCCAAGCCCCGGCACGTTGAAAATATGAACATAATTTTGAAATATAGTGAATGCAAATGCATCAAGTCCGGGTGACCGGTCAACCTCTGCATAATGGTAACAACATTTCACTATTATGCCCACATAGCAGTGAACATTGAGGCCTGCATGTACATTCGTTTAGGTCGTCTTCCTTAAAAAAAAATGAAAACACACCACCAACATATGATTTAATGCATCTGTACGGATGTAGGGAAATAGGATAATGTTGACATAGACAGACGCATGAAATGAAGCTGACACTTTTCGTTTCAATGGGAAAAATATCCGGTTCAAGGACTTTCACTACGTTTTCGTTTAATTACGCGAATAAAACCCGAATTTGATACCTGCGTTAATGTGAATTTCCGTTTAATCTACGGTGTCCTTATTTTTGCGAATACTAGTCCTATTATCCGGAAAGCCATTTGATGCCACTTGAAGTGAGCCCTTGATCAAGTATTCTGAGCGGAACTTTATTTAATGAAGATGCTGTTCTATAATGAGATTTCTGATTCCACAACGTGGTTTTATCCAACTAAAGGAAGCTACTTTTGAGTTTCAAATTTCCAATTAAATTATTCGGACCCAACTTCTGCGCTAAAAAGACGTAATAAACGGCGATAATCCTAAAATCGATGGATACTTCAGCATAGAGTATAGATCAAAATAAGACAAGTGACAATTGCTTCCATTTTCGCAAATTAAAGCTAAGTAATGTAAGAGGAAGGACAACTGGTAGCTTAATGCATAGATAGAAGCATCAGTCTCATGTCTGACTAGTGGCGTTTCGGGCTCGAATCTCCTCCAGGACGACGATAATGGCCATGTATATTTGTGTTGTCTTCCCCCTGTGGTGCGGGGCGTAATAATAAGCCGCAGCCTCTTTCGACTTGTCGCAGTTATGCGAAACTAGTTTATGCCAACTTTTCCGAAAATAGTTTATGCCGACGAAACGTCGACTGGGCCAAATGAAACAGTTGACGCGCTATGTCCCACAAGGGGTTAGGGAAATTGAGTAAGGGGAAGAGACAATTTAAGGACCTATTTCTTTGCCAGATAGCACTGCCACTCTGCACTCTGCCAGCAATCCGTTGAAATAAGTATCAGGGTTCAGGATCAAAGTAAACTTAGTTCACTGCAACAATCACTGAAAGAAAAATCTTGGTAAAATCAACAATTTTTCTTAGTTATTTTTTGTCAATTACGAAAAATAGTTAAAATAACAATTTCGAAATTGTTGTTTACTTTTTTTTAGCAAACAACAATTATTTGTGGTTAAATCAACACTTGTGTTGTAAAAGCAAGGTCGAAAAACCACAAATTCTAGTACATTAACAATTGTGCGTTGTTAATCTACGATTTCGCATCTACAACCAAAAATTAAGTATCAACAATTAAATATTGTTAATTAAACATCAGCGCTTAGTGATTAATAATAAATTATTGTCAATTTAGTATCAAGCATGAGTGATGAACAATTAAATATTTCCAAACTAAAATATAACATTGTACTGTTATTTTTACCCATTGTACAAATGCAATGGAAATGGCACTCGAAAGATTATTACTATTGTGAACCAGCGATGAAAGCCGATCAGATTGACATACGAGTATGCTACACCAAAACATAAAATGCTGCGATGTATTGTATAAACAAGCTGAAAGAAATATAGTAAAAAAATCAAATAATTTTTACGATTTTTATTGCAATTCAAAATGCAGGCAAATAATAAGGTATATGTATGTGGTGTAGTGTCTTAAAAATGTATAGAATTATATTGTGTTCCATTGTTAGTTTCAAAAATATTTAAGCTTAAAAAAAATTTTGTTTTTAGGGGTAGAAAAAAGATAAACTGGAGGTCCGTTGAATTCTTCTATATACAAAACAAAGTAATTATTTGTTGTCCCAGTGACTTCAAATGCCTGGTAATGTTCATTATATGGAGATTTATTAACATTCTCCCAAACACATTGCAACTTTGAATTTCCGGTATCACAGCCTTCTATGCGATACACTTCTACTATATTATCATTTTTAGGGTTTTGTAAAAAAACAAAACCCTTATGAAATCGGTCATGCGTCCGTCTGTCCGTCTGTCTGTCTGTCTGTCTGTCCATGAAATATCTCACGAACCACCGAGGCTACGTGCATGAAATTTGGTGGAAATATGTAGAAGTACCATAATTCTCGGGAGAAGGTGACGCGTTGTAATAGGTCATCTTCTAGGGGGGTCCCCATAGAGGGGAAATGAAGGTCGAATTTTTTTTTTCGTTTGGTATAGGCAAGTGGGGTATCGTAAGAAAGGTACCGTCGAGTACATTCCATTTTTGGAATTTTTTTCAAATTTGAAGAAAGGGGAAAAGAGGGAGAGGAGAAAATATGTGATCCGAGTTTGCCCCCCCCCCTTGCATTTCGAGACCGTTATATTTAGAAATATGAAAATTTACAGAAACGCCGCATTTTACTAGCATAGAAAACCGAAAATCGTAGAATTTTGATATCTCATCAAAAAAGGTTAATAATAGTACATTTCTATAGTTGCAGTTAGCACACCCCTGCACCCCTTAAACAAACGTGAGGTCACAAATATTGATGACCAATGATAACTAACATCATAGGCAATGATATATTTAAGTTTCATTACAATCACATATTATTTAATGATAGTACATTCATTCAAAGTTAGACATTTTGACACTATCCATACAAAAAATACACCTACTGGCTTCGTGCATAGGTGCGAGTACTATCATATTTGCATGTTGTTTTCCGTAGTGCGAATTGCAGTTATTTAGTGAACCAATTTTGGAAGGAAAAGATTGGTTGGAGCGGTAATTCTAACAATAATTATTCATTCAATTTCTTTTTTTAGGGTTTTGTGTCTTAAATCTTACAACATCGGCCAAATATCTGTCTGTCCGTCTGTCCATAGTATATCTCAGGAACCGAAGTTAAGGTTACATTTTTTTATAGACTGTTGTAGGCATGTGGGGTGTTGTGAGAAAAGTAATGTTGAGCACATTCCATTTTTGACATTTTCTTTAAATTTGAAAAAAAGGGGAACAGTGGGGAAGGAGAAAATATCAGATCGTAATTTGTCCCACCCTACTAAGTTAAGTTTCGTAACAATCACGTAATATGAATTGGCATGTAAGATACTATATCATGGGTAAAACATTTTAATTACGGTTTTGTTTTTATCCATCTATGTGGTACCATAAAGAGCAAGGAGCCGATATTTACATACCAAAATCACCGCTTGCTACAAAACCCTCGAATTGCGGGCGTAGCCCTTTATATTCCGGTTTCATTACTTATACTTAGATATTGATCGGTTTTATATATACCATATTTCTAAACTTTACAAAATCATAATATTTGTCCTTATATAAATCCCTAGCATCTGGAGAAATGTTCATTAAGTTTAAATCAACCAATGAGTTTTTGTGTGTTGATAGTTTACATACTTCAGGTGGAAAGCTGTTATTTTCCAACAGGGTATTCGAAAATTTCACGCAAAATTTTATAGCTAATGAAATAGGAAGATTTTTCCTAGATGTTATATTTTGACAGTAGCTCTTGAGCTCTTTATGTTTTGACTCGTAGCGTAAGCTCCAAATACTTTTAAGCGATCCCACATTTGTTATACTCGTAATATGAGGATAATGCACTAATAAGTGAAATTTGGGTGTTAGTGAAGAGTCTAAGAATCTAATTGGAAATAAGACTCCATTGCTCTCATCGATGGACAGTGAAGAGTTAGCTCCCGTTAAACTTTCTATTTGTTTATTAATTACATAGGTTTGATAATCCGAGTAAAAATTTTTTTCTTTTAAAATATTTAAAAATTTATAAAATGTGTCAACATTTTCAAATATAGATTGCATTGAAAACAAAAAACCGAAAAATTCTGGTTGTTGTTTTTTAGTCAAAAGAATATATTGTTTGATTTCTTCGAGTAATGGTACCAATAATATGTTTAGAAAATTTCGAAATATTTCTATTACCAAGTTTCTTGGTAAGCTTGGTCTCCCATATAGAGAACTTAAAAATTCTAAGACCTTAAGTAAAAATAAAAAAAAAACAAAAAATTTCACTTCTCAATTTTGGAGATTTTTCATGTATCGGATTTTTTTCATTTAAACTAGGAAATGTACTTGCGTTTGCTTCGTAACTACTGACACCTGCAAATCGATTTTTACAGCAGCGGGATGTGTGACGTTTGAAACTTTTTAAATTAAATATTTGTCCATAGTTAAAGCAGTTATAATTATCAGTTGAATTAAAATTATGAAAATACTTATAATGCATGAGTAATGTGTTAATGCCCTTAAAGGACTTATTCGATTGACAAAGATGGCAATTTAACATGTCGATTTGTTTAATAAATCACTTAAGATAACTAAAACGCTAGTAGGTATTCGCGAATGTTTTACGTCTATATCGAAAAAGTACTTCTGGATAAAATACCAGACCGATTTCGATGCCTCTGGGTAGTGGACATGTAAAACAAAGAAAATTTTGAAACAAATATCAACTGCAGATATCAAGTTAGAAAACTTGTACTTAACACCTTCATAGTATACCATAAAATAATTGTCTTCTTTTACATATATAAGAAGGGGTTGCAATGACTGCCCCGCTTGTCGAAGCTGTTGGGATGTACGATCGATTGATGGATAAAAGTCCCCCGCTGTCTCAACTTTCAACATAAAGCTTCGTTGAGAATCTTTAACTGAATTTTTGATGGAACGCTTTTGGCCAGATTCACTCCTCACGCGGTTAATTGATGGTGGTAGGAGGGCGTGGAGAAGATCGTAGATCAAAACATCCTCAGGACCTTTCAATAAATAAGAACATAAAAATTGAACTATTATTTTACTTTATACACTTAAGAAGTAGTAACTTTTACCTTTTGAAAGGTCTTTTTTCTTCAATAATTGCAGCAAAGTTAAACTTTCCCTGTATTTTATCCGTATTTTGAAATTGAACAAACGTACAATCTCTTTTTTAAATATATCCCACTTCAAAAGTAAACTATCTGTTTTCCGGGGAAAATATTCTCGAAATCGACGTTGATCTAAAATGAGATTGAATGCCAAGTTTGCATATCGCTACCCATTCGTATGCCATCTATGAAAATATACTAATATGAGTTTTCGATCGATGCTTACCAAAGAAAACCCGCATTCACTTCCATAAAGAGGCCAATCTTCCAAAATATGTGCGAGTTTTCTCCCCTGTCCGTCGCTCAAAATTTGTTTACGCCGGCTATTAAAGGTCTTTTTCCAACGAATTTTCACTTCCTCACCTTTAACCATTTTGCGTCGGCTTAACATTGAAGGGAATAGAGATTTCAGTAGTGTTAGGGATTATGGCAACCATCACCTCGAATTTTTACCACTTAAGCGACAAATTTTCTACGTTTTGGAAACTCCGTCCGGTAGGCAGACAAACCTTTTCTTGTATATCTAATCGGGTACTATCCGATGATATCAGTGTGAACCATTTGCAAATGACTTTGCTTTTTTGGTTGTTGGCTCTAGGTCTATTTAGTGCGAGTATGAAAAAACATGCAGATATTATATTAAATGTGAGACCAACCTGATCCTTGGTTAACTGCAATAACTGATGAAAAACACTCACTACACGAACTACGAACACGAACTACGAACACGAACTACCAACACGCACTACGAAACGCACAATTAAACTGCTCTGAAATACATATGTACTTTGCAATACCGGTGACCTCGAATGCAATATTACAAGTGCCGTAAAACGTTGCATAGCTTCAGACAAGCAAAAAGAAACGGGATTTTTCAATTTGAAGCCACGCACAAGGTTGAGTACAGTTTATTTTAGGGCTACAATGGAACATAGTTGATGGATAGTACAATCGATTACGAAAAATGTAGCGATCGACAATAATTTTTGGTCTATTTAAGAATATAGTATTGTAGGATAACTATTATTAAATCGTAGATTTACAACTATTCTTTGATGCTTAATAGTTTGAAGACAATTTATCTCGTACAGCAATATTTTTCTGGTCCACACAATAGTTGGCCAACAACTTTTCGTGATATATTCATCAATAAATATTGTTAGCTGAATATGAATATTGTAGGTTTCACTTGCTTACAATTCTTAGTTGTTGGTTGATAATATATATTGTGTACTAACTATTTTTTTATTCCTACAAATAGTTGGCCAACATTTTATCGTAATTAAAGCAACAGTAATTTGAATCACGGGTTAAATAAATAGTTAACTATTTTCAAATTGTTAAATTAACAATATAGGCGTAGTTGAATTAACTATTTTCGTTAGTTGATCTTACAATTTTTTACAAATTGTTGTCGTACTATGAAATATGGTGAAATCAACAACGGACTTTTTTTTTCAGTGAAAGCTTCTTAATAAACGATATTGGCAGTACAATTACCAGGAATGTGTGTGAGCGTGTGTGAGATCACTGGAATTGCCAACACGCAACTATACTTCTATCGGACTAGCGGTTTTCATGTGATGCATGCACAGACAAACAGTCAAAAATTGCAAAAACGATCTTGAGGTATTTTATTAGTGGCAATTATACAATATATCAGCTTGCAACTTTTTTTTTTGCTAATATTCGAAATGTACAGACACACAAAATCTCAGATTTATAGTATGTATATTAATTTGCTCCAACCCCTAGTGGGGCATAGCACGCCAGCTATTTTATGTGGTTTAGCTGACGTTTCGTTGGTTTAAATCAGTTTCGGACGATGCACGTTGCCAACATGCACCTCCTGTTCCCATTTAGCCGCCTATCTGCGACAAGTCGGGATATGTTGTGGCTTATTGTAACGCCCCGCACCACAATGGGGAGAGGGGAGGGAGGGAGGAAATTTCTGGGTTCTTGCTTTTTCCGGGAACTGGAGGACCTAAAAGATACGAGTGTAATACAGCTCAATCGCTATATTGCCAGCACAGGCTGGTTTGTTGCCTAGGTTTAATTAGGTGGCTTTAGCGGTATTACAACCTACCCAGATGTGGTCTGAGTGTGCTGCGCGGTAGCATAACCTAAAAATGGGAAGACAACACAAACATCCATGGCCCCGAACGCCGTGGACGGGACTTAAACCCGTAACAACCGTAGTCAGACATCAGACTGACGGACTCCTCTACGCACTCAGCTACCGGTCACCCCAATTGATGGATATTTTTTCGTTAGAAAATACTAAGCACATACAAACACATCGTCAATAAGGTGGTCCTTTAAAAATAATTAGGAAGCCTACATGAAAAGCATTAATTCAACGCCGACATTTCTAAGCCTCTCACTCTTGTTATTAATAATTAAATGTTTTGTTTGCCTTCTTTCCGTAAACAACCTTGTTTTCACGGAAAATGTTTATTTCAGAACTTACATAGCTCATTGGCTCTTAGTTCTTTGAGTATTGGGGCTTCGTTCCGTTCCGTGTAACGCGTTCCTGGCAAATTGATATCCTCTTTGCTGGTTCCGCTTTTCATATCTCTATAGCACAGGAGCTAGCGACACTTTTCATTGTCATATACATATGTTGAAGTTTGGTTTTTCATCAATAAAGTGAATAACGGGACCACGCTTATCAGCAGAGTGTTTGCTGCTGCTGACACCAGGGCCTGTAAAGTGGCTGTCAGCGTAAGTTTTTCATTATTTTAGGTATTAAATTAATGGTAAAAAAATCGGCTTTTTACATTTAATTAATGGCAACCGGCTACCGGCTACTCACCCAACAGGAATGGATTGTCCTGCCATACAAATGACAGAAAGTAATTTTCGTGCTTGCAGAAATCTCAATAAACAATAGGTAAAGTTTCAGCTTTGAACATTTTTAACATTTACCGTTATTTTTATACCCTAGACTTTTAGTATACGGTATATTGTTTTTGTCACGACGGAAATATGTAACACCTTAAAGGAGGCTCCGGAGGTATAGCAATGTATATATATAAATGATCAGGGTCACCTCCTGATTCGATTAAGCCATGTCTGTCTGTCTGTCTGTCCGTCTGTCCGTCTGTCCGTCTGTCTCTCTGTCTGTCCGTTCGCACGATAACTTTCGATAGAATGAAGCTAGAGTCTTGCAATTTTGATCAAATGTTGGAAGTATGATCTAGTTGGTTGGTATTGAAAATGGGTATGATCAGGCCAAGAGAACGCCTACCTCCCCTACATATGTAAAATAATTAATTGTATTTATAACTCCCGATTAAATAAACATGAAAACCTCTAGCTTTGGTAGATTGCTCGTGATGGTAATCTTATACTCCCCTGGAAAAATAAAATCGATCAGTTGGAAACTAACGGTAATTTTCTTACAAAGAGCCCCGTACTATCCTACTTTTCAGGTTTTTTTCTCCATAACTCTTGAACCAATTGACGTAGACATCTGATTTTTGGAATGTAACCCTGGGGTGAGAAGCTGCTTAGGTTTTGGGAAGCTGGGCATAATCAGATCAAAGGAACCCCCACCTCCCCTACAAAATTCAAAAAATTAAATATTATTTTAATTACGATAACTTTCGATAGAATGACACTAGCAAGTTGAAAATTTGGTGGAATGTTGGTAGTAAGGTCTTATTAGTTAGCACTGAAAACGGGCAAGATCCGACCCAAGGAACCCCTACCTCTCCTTCAAATGAAACTTCGAATAAGCGATTACTTTTGATACAATGAAGCCAACAGCTTGAAATTTTTATCAAATGTTTGAAGTGAGATTGAGTTAGTTGGCATTAAAGGCGGGTTAGATCCGACCTAAGGAACCCCCACCTCCCCTAGAGATGACACTTAAAACAAGCGATAGCTTACGACAAAATAAAGCTAGCGACTTGAAATTTTGCCCAAATGTTTGTAGTAGGATCCAGTCGGCTAATATTGAAAATGCGTGAAATCCGACCAACGAAACCCCTACTTCCCCTACAAACGAAACTTCAAATAAGCGATATCTGTCGATAGAGTGAAGCTAGAGGCTTAAAATTTTGTTTGTATGTTTGTAGGGTGATCTAATTGGTTGGTGGCAATGATGGGCAAGATCCGACCCAAGGAACCCTTACCTCCCCTACAAGTGAGACTTTAAATAAGCAATAACTTTCGATGGAATGAAGCTTGCGACTTGAAAAATTCAACAAATATTTGTAGAATGGGTTAGTTAAATCATTTTGAGAATGGTCAAGACCTCCCTCTATAGGAAACTCACTTTTAATGCATGGTCGTTGCCAATTATTACTTTTGGTGTCACCACTAGGTCTGTACAAGTCTAGGGTATATACGCTTCGGAGCGCAAAGCTTCGGCCTGGTTTATAACATTATTAACGATCTGTTGATAAGGCAAGAGTTGATTTTATACTAGTAAAGCGTTCATATGACACAGAAAATAAAAAAAATAAATTTTAAAGGATATTTCAAAAAATAATGTCGCTAGCTCCTGGACTACTAATAACAAGAGGAGTCTGGCTATGAATAGAAGCACATTTTTTTGACATTTACTTGTTGTTGAGAATTATTTCTTGCTCTATAGAAATTCAAAGTCGTCATTTCAAACAATGCTGAATGAATTATTCATACAAACGATTTTAATAACGGAATTTTCATTCGAAAAACATATTTCGGATTTTTTCCCTATACTTTATTGTTTACTTACTTAGAATTAAGAAAAAGTAGCATCTTCCTGCTTACATAAAAAAATAGAACCTGCTGATTTGTAGAATACGCCGGAATTGAAAAATCGCCCCGCCAAAGAAAAATAAAAAAATCGAAAAAAAAAAAAAATTTAAAAGCGACCAAGACTATGTTTACGCGACACAACAAGTGCGGGTTTTCGGACCTCTGTAGCTCCGGCCCCGGATACTTGTTCAAGCTCAAATTTGGTATGGTCATTGTCCCTGGTCATCTTACAAAGTGCTGCAAATTTGATTCCGATACAAGGAAAAACACCCGAGATATGATAATTTGAAAATGGCAATTTTTCAAATTTTTCTTGTTCTCGTTGTTCTCGTTGTTCTTTGACCGATCTACAGCCTCGTAGGGAGCGTATCGAGGTCTGCTTTCTTTTCTCACGGATTGACTGTGTCCCAAGGGTGTGCATAGGCTATCATTTGCTCTGATCCGTGCAGTAGATCAAAAGATACATCCAAAAATGTGAAATTTTATAGTAGAGTTTCTCGCTTAAGTCTTTTTGATAATTTGAATGCGACACAGCAAATCACTCGCAGAGATCGCATGCCGACGTGGAGAGACGCATGTGAGACGATTATGTGAGTACGTGACGACGACGGATGCAAAAGTCCGTGCGCTCGTCGGGTGAGGAGAACCATACGAGTTCATGGTTGCGGGCGTGGTTTGTGGCAAGTGCATGAATGAAAAGTGTGTCATGAAAAAATTGAAACTGAATGCTTATGGCTGCATCTTAAGCTGTGTTTTGCTAGACAGCGACTGAATGGGCGATTTGCGACTGCGACTCGAGAGCAATTCATTCATTATTCAATGTCGGGGTTTTGTATGAAAATAGTACTAGCATGTTGGGCAGGTTGTCTATGCAATCAAGGATTTTTACATGTACGTGAGGAGAATGGATGGAAAGAGATGAATGTACTGTAGATGTAGAGTCCTTCGGTGGCAGCAAGGACATTCGAAAAAGGATATTTTTAGCAGTGAAGCGAAATGTGAGGGTCTCATATGAACCGGGATGAAGAGGCGAGTGTCCAGGAGTAGTGTAGATGGCATTTCGAGTCCTTCGGTGGTGAAAAGGACATTCACGAAAGTCAAGTGGGCAATATGGGTGTCATGCGAACCGGGGTAAAGAGGCGAATGTCCAGGAGTACTGTAGATGGCATTCCGGATCCTTCGGTGGCGACAAGGACATTCGAAAACGGATACTTTTGGCAGTGAAGCGAAATACGGTCAGTATGGGTGTCATATCAATCGGGGTGGACACCCGAATATCCCGGAGTAGTGCGGATGGCATTTCGAGTCCTTCGGAGCGAAAAGGACATTCTTGGAAGTCAAGTGAAAAATGGGCAATATGGGTGTCATATGAATTGTGGTGAAGAGGCGAATGCCTAGGAGTACTATGGATGGCATTCCGAGTTTTTGGGTGGCAACAAGGATATTCGAAAAAGGATATTTTTGGCAGTGAAGCGAAATACGGTCAATATGGGTGTCATATGAATCAGGGTGGACACCCCAATAGCCAGGAGTAGTGCGGATGGCATTTCGAATCCCTTGGTGGCGAAAAGGACATTCATGAAAGTCAATTGAAATATGGGCAATATGGGTGTCATGCGAACCGGGGTGAAGAGGCGAATGTCCAGGAGTACTGTAGATGGCATTCCGGATCCTTCGGTGGCGACAAGGATATTCGAAAAGGATACTTTTGGCAGTGAAGCGAAATACGGTCAATATGGGTGTCATATGAATCGGGGTGGACACCCGAATATCCAGGAGTAGTGCAGATGGCATTTCGAGTCCTTCGGAGCGAAAAGGACATTCTTGGAAGTCAAGTGAAAAATGGGCAATATGGGTGTCATATGAATTGTGGTGAAGAGGCGAATGCCTAGGAGTACTATGGATGGCATTTCAAGTTTTTCGGTGGCAACAAGGACATTCGAAAAAGGATATTTTTGCAGTGAAGCGAAATACGGTCAATATGGGTGTCATATGAATCGGGGTGGATACCCGAATATCCAGGAGTAGTGCAGGTGGCATTTAGAGTCCTTCGGAGCGAAGAGGACATTCTGGGAAGTCAAGTGAAAAATGGGCAATATGGGTGTCATATGAATTGTGGTGAAGGGGCGAATGCCTAGGAGTACTATGGATGGCATTTCGAGTCCTTCGGTGCCGATAAGGATATTCGAAAAAGGATACTTTTGGCAGTGAAGCGATATGAATTATGATGTAAGATGATTTTTTCCAATGTGTGGAATATGGAAAGCGATGTCTAGGCAAGATGGCTATCGGATGACTGGAGGTGATGAGGCGAATGCAGTAGACTGTTAAAGGTATTTTGAGTCCTTTGGGCAGGAAAAAAGGTGTGTTTGGCAAGGAAGCGATATCTAGGCAAGATGAGTATTATATTATCGGGGGTGATGAGGCGAATGCAGTAAACTACTGTTAAAGGCACTTTGAGTCCTTTGAACTAGAAAAATGATATTCTTGCCAAGAAAACTATTTACCCCAAATGGGTAACCTGAGTGGACTCATAGTCCAGCACGTAAATCCCCTTTTTTATCGAAGACTACCGCATTCAGTAGGAATCAAACCGGAGCCCAATGTATAGAAGGCGAACGTGCTTACCGTTGCGCCATCTGTATTACCACTACTACTATGCAAAAAGATGTGATATCTCACAAAAACAACTCTGTTGTAAAAAAATCCCCGCCAAGAAAAACTCCTCAGCCGTAAAAAGGATTGATATGAACACAATACCGCCAAAGTACTCGTAGTTTCGCGCCTCGCTCTAGGGTATGCATATTGAACGCTGATTGCATTAGTTAATTTCTTTCAACGCGGTTTGGCGGGGAGCTTCCATTAAACAAAATAAGTTGAACAATCTGAATAAGAACGCAGTAGAAAATAGTCTATTATTCACTTCTGGCCTGAAGTGCATTTTTAGTCTTTTGTAAGGCGGGGGCTTTATAACGAGATCCGGGCGAGACGCCAATAATACTTGGCATAAGAGCTTACAGCATGCTCCGCACGCAACTATTTTACTTATCCATAATTTTGTCAGAGCGACATCGTTGCCATTATCACTGTCATTTTATCAATAAATCCGTTCGGCGGTGAGTCTTTAGGCTACGAAGCTCCCCGCCAATCAGCTTTGAAAGAAATTAACTAATGCAATCAGCGTTCATTTATGAATTTATTATCAGGGACACTACTCAACTCATATTTGTATATTTTCCAGTTTAACTGAATTTTTTGAAAAGTTAATTAGTTCTAGGGCTTGTAAGTTTTGTTTGTAAGAGATTGTAAAAACCCCAAGTTACTTGGGCGAAACAATTTTTTTTTGTGCCGGATGAATAAAAATGAAATACTCAAAGCATTTACTCATCATCATCATCGTGGCGTAACAGCCCGACGTCGCGCTCTGGCCGCCTGAATTGTTGTCCTCTAATTATTCCGGTCACGTGGCCGCATCCTCCAACCTTGGAAGCCCAGTAGTTGCTCATTAACATCATGTCCCGATAACTGACCGACGCAGAAGAACTTGCACATGCTCTTGACAACGCTGCTAAAGGAGTTGGACTACGCATCAACGAGGACAAAACAAAAATAATGATGCAATCAAGAACCAGGATGCCAGCACAATCGAACATCAACTTAAGGGCCTTCAGAATGGCAATTAAAAACAGTGTAGGTGACAAAATGCAGCCTTGTCTCACTCCGCCATGCACCTCGAAAGGATCTGGTAGCTTACCCTTGTGTAAGGCGTGAGATTGGGCTCCCTGGTAGGACTCCTTTTAGATGGAGATTATTTTATCTGGTGCCTCTCCTACGTAAAGCCCTCCAGATGTATTCTCGGTCAACGCTGTCAAACACTTGCTCGAAATCGATGAACATAAGATGTAATGGGGATCTGCACTCTGCGGATTGTTCAATAATATTTCGGAGGGTGTTGATGTGTTCGCTACATGAGTAGCCCTCGCGAAAGCCGGCTTGTTCATCATTCAATGTGCGGTCAACAGTTTGTTTGATCCGGTTAAGGATTATTTTTGCCATCAGCTTGAAGACTGCTGTTAGAAGACTGGTCCGATCCAATTATGGCAATCCTTCAGGTAGCCTTTTTTTCGGGATCTTAAAAATGACTCTTTAGGGAGAGTTTCGGTTTCCCAACACTCTTGGATAAGGGGGAGAAGAATATCCGCAGTAGCATTGGCATCCGCTTTAGAAAGTTCCACCGGAATTCCGTATATCCCCGGAGCTTTACCCGCATTCATCGATTTAATAGCCGCAGTAAAGCCTTGTTCGCATTTGTTTAGTAATTTAGTCGAGTGGCGAGTAGCAAGTAGCTGAGCAATTAGAAACTCGCCAAAAATCGTTCGCACTTCAGTTTACTAAACTGTACAGTACAGTAGCTTGTGTTAACGGCGCGCGGCAGCTATGAACTAATGAACTGGACTAAAATCATCATGTTCGCACTTGTTTAGTGGATAGTGAAGCGTGGTGGGGGGCTCTACTCGCCAGAAAAAATCCAGTGGAATGGTTAAAGTATTTAATCAAGTAGTTTAGTCACTGACTAAGCTACTTGACTAAAATGTTGTTGTTCGGACATTTACTTTACTAAATTACTCGCCACTTGACTAAACCACTTAGCCAAATGCGAACCAGCCTTAACTTCCAGCGTAGATGATGGACTGGTATCTGGCCATTTGGGGAATATCTTCTGCTACCAATGAAGATGCATTCGGAGGTCCAAAGGTGTTGTTGAGGACCTCAATGAAGTCTTCTCTCCATCTCCGCAGTTGGTGTTCTTCGGTTACCAGTACAGACCCATCTTTATCTTTCACAGGATGTTCTGATGCAAAAAAATTTGCCAGTTAATGGCTTGATAAGCTTAAAAATGGTTCCACTGTCACCGCGGCAAGCCGCTTCCTCTGCCTTCTCCGCTAACGCGTTGATGTAATTTCATACTTTTTCCCGTCTTACGCCTCTTTACACGCCTTTCTGAAGTGAACGGTATTCAGCTCTGAGTTGGTCTCTGGCTGAGCCGTCAGCAGCTGTTCCTTAACTTTTTTGCGTGCTGAGATTAGAGACCGTGTAGAGTCGCTAATGAATGGTCTCCTACCGCGCTCCAATCGGCCCGCAAATGTTACGCCACATGAAATAAATGAGTACTTAGCGACTTTCCATCTATCATCAATTGTAGGATTCTCACAAGGTTGTGGTGCAATGGCTCTCTCGTGCAAGGCGGTGGAATATGCACATTAAAACGTGGCAAGATTCGTGTATTTTGAAGGCGCTGGATTACTGCCGTTCGCAAGCGTATTTTTGCGATTTCAAGTTGGTGGTCCCTGCCTGACGTCCAAGAGACAATTCCTCTGCTGGTGTCGTGTAGCAAGGGTGATAGTTTCTCTTCAAGGGCGACTGTATATGCCTGCGCCCTAGAATCGCTCAAGAGTCTGTCAACCGCGAAAATTTTGGGAGGGCTGATTCTCGATTGGTGCACACTGAAGAAATTCTACACCGATAGGTTGTTTTCACCAAGCGATGGTCTGAATCGCTGTTTGTTCCTTGATAGGATCGGACATCCCATGCACTGGACGCCCAAATTTTGCAAATGATCACGTGGTCAATTTGGTTGACGGTACGGGCGTCTGGAGATTTTCAAGCCCGTTTGTGAATGCGTCGATGTAGAGACATGTGGAGCTTACAATAAGATTCCTACTGCAGGCGAAGTCGATGAATCGTTGACCATTATCATTGCATTCCTGATGGAGACTATGTCCTCCTCTCCGATGACAACTTTCGTTTCCAACTTTCAATTTCAAACCTCCCAGCAGTATTTTGACGTCGTTTGTTGGAAGTGAGTCGAACAGTACCTCCAGGTGGGCATAAAATTCGCATTTCACCGCATCTTCCTTAACTTCAGTCGGGGCGTGCACGTTGATGAAACCGAGGCTGAAAAAACGAGGCTTAATGCGATCGCATACAACCTTTCATTAACGTGTAGGCTTGAGGTGCTTGCTCGCTATGAATGCAGCTACAAACTCGTTGTGGCCCGATGGTTTGTCGCTTTTGAAAATTATGCGCGAATCCTTGTCATTTATCTCGCTGCCAATCCAATTTGTTTCCTGGACAGCAATGCTCAGTTTGTAGTTCTCGGCCTGTTGAAGGAGGGCCTTTACGGTGCCCGATTTGTTCAGGGAGCGTACATTTCAGGATCTGAATGAATAATCCGTAAAACGTTTGCGTGGACATCCTTGATGATTCGTCCAGCTGCTTCAGGTGGTCATAACGTGCCAGAGTTCACACAACTATGTTACTTGTCTGACTACGTAATTCATGACACCCTGCTGACCTGAGACGCTTAGGTGTGAAGCAGTCATGCAGGATACCGCTGTCCTTCCCTCCTTCTTTCATAAGCATGGCTTGGGACAGGCTTCGGCGGAGTTGCATCAGCGATGGCTGGTTCGAAATAAAACTGGTTCAAACTTCAGTAAAATTCATTGAAATGTCCAGAACTTCAACGCTAACGCTCTCGTCGCTCTACTAGTATTGACTGTCAATTTTGAGTCCTCCAAGGATATCCTAGCTTCACCTTCTCCCAGACTAACTGAAGCATTGCATTTTGCTAAAATTTTCATTGTCATGCTCGAATGTCGAGTACAATGCAATGTTCAGACAATATTTCACTTCGCGTCAAGCAAACGAAAAGTCCTCATAACGTAGTGATGCCATTTAATTGAAACTGACGATAAATGTCCTCGTCGTCGTCGTATCATCTTTTGCAACAGTGCTCCGGAATTACGAGGTCACTTTCCCGGCAACCGTACAAGGATTGAAGCGTCAATTGCATGGCAGCTGAAATGTCCCACCTTGTTGACTACCAGGGAGAGAATACGAATACGTATTCGTAGTATGGGTAGTATAGACGGTACATTTCAATGGAGTGCAGACATACATGCACGCTATCGTGTTCCAGGGTGAAAAAGGAATTGAACATTGACGAATGGTATATGGGCGACTTTGAATGTCCAGTAAAAAACAATGGCGAGAGGGAAAGAACATTTGTGACAAGATCATGAAATTACTTGGTTACATTGTTCAAAGTTGTTGCGAAAAAGACTGAATACAGAATGCATGATGTTACTAGCATAAATGAAACGTTTTAATTTTTTTCCCAAGGAAGCGACATGAATGGGTTCAAATTTTTAAGTGTTGCGCCTAAGCAATTCTCCAGTTGGCGTAGGTTTTACAAAGAATCATTTAGTTTCACAGATTTCCCTGCCGGACCTTGCCTATAACTACCATCCGGTGAAAGCTTCGGCATTATACAATATATTGTACTGTGGTGATTCCCACATGAAGACGGGAGCAATTACAAGAAGTAAATCGGAGCCCAAGGAAAACGAATACGTTATTAGGGATCAGGAAACTATGGTGTCTCCTCTATAGAACCACATGTAGATGCAATTCTTCGGTTGTTGCTTTCGGTGGATGACGCTGACGTCAACCGCTACGAGGTCGCGTGAAAGACACAACTGAGGAACCTTCAGAGGAGCACAAGCACACACACACGCACAGTATTGGGGGCCAAAGAAATAAGTAGCGGTTCTGCGCTACTGGAACCCTTTTCACGGCAACTCGCTCAACTCTCAGCTTTGGTTTTCACGTATAAATGCGGCTGAAAATTGGGGCCCGGCGACGTGAAAGTTACAAGTCAAATCCGCACGCAGAATGGAGCACATTCACAATGGTTTCACTATAACAAAACTTTGCTTTACTTTCCTTTTTTTCGCGGCCCCCTTCACACCGGCAAAAGAAAACTTCACCCACTCATTGCGACTTTAATTATGGCACAGTATGGCGCGTACCGTATTTTTCGACGGTCAAAAATTCGTAGATTCGATTTTGTTTCTATTTACGCACCGATTTTTTTTTTTGCGTCAGAAAATCGGGTTTTTCTTCTTTATTTTCGGGTTGTCCACCCGTGCTCGGTGGCGTCTCCCGACGGACTCCTCTTTTTTCACCCATTCCATTTTATCTTTTCCTCTATTCCCCCAATTTCGCCGCCAAAATGTTGCTGAACCATTCTGCATTTTTCTCAACCCTGCATTTGTTGACAGCGGTGGTTTTAATAACGGCCAATTCTAATGTGGGGCGACCGGTAGCGCAGTGTGTTGAGGCATCAGTCTCATATTTGACTACTGGCGTTTCGGGTTCGAATCCCGTCCACGACGACACATTACCATACCCAGTTGCTATACCATGCAGATCTGTCGTTTCGGCAAAGAAAGCTGTTTTGTGGTTCTACTGCGATATCCAACATGGTGGTGTCAGTTAGAATCTGACATCACCGACAATAGTAGGCCTAACTTGGACTCGATGGTATCTTATACAAGATTCCCCACCTGCTACAACATAATGACAAAAAAAGAGCGATGATGTTCATGGGAATGAAAGTACATTTTATTTGAACTCATTTGCTTTCAAGTGTTGTTTATAATTTGCTTTGAAAAATTTTTTTTTATCGTCCCCATTCAGGAAATACCCATATCTATCAGATGAATGCATGATCTGAACCAAGGAGTCAGAATACTAACCACTGCACTGGGCTTTGCGATCTCGACGCAAAAAAAAATGTAAAATAGCATGCACTTTTGCTGTTGTTGCATTTGCACTTTGTAGCAATTTCATAAAATCGCTAGCACTATATCGTTGGAACAAATCGGACCACTGTAACGTTGAACAATTTCACCACTTGCTGCAACTTGATCGGTAGCGTAATAGCGATCCGTCGTCAGATCGATCTGACATTGTGATCGTCAGATGTAGGTGAAGGATTCTATTCAATATTTCGCCCTCCCGAACCGACCGGGTTAAGAGAGGAGCTGACTCTAGTATCAGCGGGGAACGCTGCTGTCGGGATTTGAGTTTTCTTTTCGGTTTTGTAATTGCGTACGAACCGCAGATTGAACCTATAACGCGTCCCGCGATGTTATTGTTTGACGACGGACTAAATTCCCTCTTGCCGACCCAAGATGGCGATGTGAAACCAATAAAAAAACGCTCGTGGCATTCGCGCCAATAATGTAGCCTATCTTGTGGATCGAAAAGGCCCTCCACACAAATTCAAATCACCCGTCGGCACTCAAAGGAAAACAGCCGTCTTTCCGCGATATCGTGCCGATGTGCCCGCTCTGACGGGTGACTCCCGAGCGATCGCTGTCCCAACAGGTCGCGATCCTGATTCAGCACAAGCATCGGTTGAAATTTCTCGGTAACCGAGCTCCATGCAAGGGAATTCTCCATTTGCATAAAACTCGACATAGATGTTGGAGCGAAGGATTAAGTATCGCTAGCCGCTTGTCTCTCCTATCCCAATGCTAGGTCGATGACAGTGGCGTAACTATACCATCTGAGGCCCGTGGCAAATTCATTGGATGGGGCCCTCCCAGTAAAAATCGTCACGTTGTAGTTTAATTTTAATAAATCACTTAAGTAGTTACCCAACAGTATTACTACAATAATATGTTGGTTAAATATCTAATAAATTTTATTTTCAAGAAGCATAGGTATTACATAATTTACAAAATTTTAATGAAATAACAATTCAATATTAACAAGGTATTTATTAATAAAATTCTTTTCTCCGAGCTTTCTGTTCCGCAAAAGTATCAATAACATCATCAAAGTTTAAAGATCGGGCCATAGAATTTTCAATAGACAGAATAGCCAAGTTACATAGCCTGTCTTGTCCCATAGAGTTTCTTAAATAGGTTTTTATTAATTTTAGTTTCGAAAATGATCTTTCAGCACTAGCTGTTGTCACAGGAATTATTGTAACAAACAACATTAATGCAGTGCATACTTCAGGAAAGCTGCACGATATAAAATGATTCTTTATTATTAATAAATCAGCAAGTTCTCTAATACACGAAAACTTTTCTATTTCGTCTCTAAAGGTGGACCGAAAGCTGAGAATTTCCCTGGCAAAAGATTCTGATATGTCTTTTTTATATATACATATCAACAAATTCTAGAGCTTTTTTTTAGTAGTACAGTGTCATTTAAATTTTGCAAAGTTGCAGATTGCAAAACACAGAAATTGGAAACAATTTCATTCATTGGAAGGAAACGCGATTAATAATGAAGTCCAGTACTCGATAAAATATGTTCACTTTGAACAAACTTTCCAGATCTTGGAGACGCTCATCTTCGCAAAGTTCGTCAAAATGGCGTTTCACCTTGCTGTGACGAGTTTTAGAAAATTCGGGGTTGATGAACCATTTTTCTGCTACACTATTTGCTTCCTTTTTTAAATTATCAAAATTATGTCGATTCCTTTCCAATTCTTTCAGACAAATTTTCAAACGTTTTAAGGCATTTGAAAGATCGATGGCTTTAGACTGAAGTGCTTTAAAGGCTGCATCAGTAGTTTGTAGAATTTTGCAATGGAAAACCAATAACATAATAAAATTGTAGTTCTCGAACTTCTTCTTGAGTAAAATAATTTCATTTCTTTCATCTGATTTGCAACTTAACAGAATTGTTTTCGTTAACGCTTTTTGTATTTCAACAAACCGAACTTTTAAAGCAAAAATAGCATTATAACGTCCTGCCTATCTAGTAGGGTTCAATGTTTTTAATGTTATCGAAGTTGAAGACTCCCTTTCAGATATAAAACTTGATAAGATATTCCATCTTTTGATACTTTGCCCAAAAAAATTATAAATTTGTTGAACTGTTTCAAACAAATTTTGCATATCAATAACCTCTCTTACTGCATCATTAAGTACCAGATTTAAGTTATGAGCAGCACAGTGAATATATACCGCATTTGGCTCGATATATTTTATGAGTTTTTGAACTCCACCATAAGTGCCTTTCATTGTGTTAGCTCCATCATATCCTTGTCCTCGACACTTATTTACAGGTATATTTTTGAAATTTATAGATTAGATAATTTGGTTGGACATTGCTCAGGCAGTTTGGTCCTTAACTTTATGAAATCCTAAATATGACTCTTTAATGACGAGCCTTTGGGATTCTATTTTCGTCTTTCTCGATCATACTCGTACAATAACGGTAAAGTTCACACATTTGATTTGAAAAGTACTTCCTTGGTTAACAAAATGCGGAAATTTTCCGAGCATCACTAGCTCGCGCCACCAAATGAAACAACCAATGGATGCGTTCTAAAATTGATCGAAATCCTTTTCTTATGATTCCGTTTAAATCTTAATAATTTATTTGAATTTGTGTATGGTCTTTAGTTGTGTCTATCTTTAATTAGTTTTAATTACTTATGTAAAATTTATGATTTTTACTAAGTTTTGTTAAAAATGTTAGGTAACTTCTGAGCTCGCGGCCTCTCGGACCGGGGCCCCCATCGGCTCGGGGCCCGTGGCATTTTGCCAGCCCTGCCACCCTATAGTTACGCCACTGGTCGATGACACCAGATCATACAGTATATTCTTACAAGACACATTAGTATAGAATGACAGAGTTGTCGTCCTTGAAAAACTGAGGAGCCCAGATGCAAAACTCTCTAATTACATTTTTTTTAGTTAACTGCACAGAATTTGCTCTCTAAAACGTAGTTTATGACCGGTTTTATTATTGTAATATTGCACTTTATTCTCCCCCACTTTTGTAGAATTTCCACTCAAAAACATTAATTTGTTTCTAAACTCTGTAATATGTTCGTATGTTCTGTTGCAAAACTGCTCAATAGCATGACCTGTATTGTTGTCAAAACTTCTTCATTCTTTTATGTTTTATTTGCAAAACTCGCTATTTTTATACCCTAGAATTTATAAAGATATGGGGTATATTATTTTTGTTCCGACAAAAATATGTAACACCCTAAGGGAGGCTCCGGAGGTATGACATTATATATATATAAATGATTAGGGTCACCTCATGAGTCTAGTAAGCCATGTCTGCCTATATGTATGTCTGTTCGTCTGTCAGTCTTTCTGTCCGTTCGCACGATAATTTTTGATAGAATGAAGCTAGCGACTTGAAATTTTGGCCAAATATTTGTACATAGTTGGTTGATATTGGAAATGGGTAAGGCTCCACCAAAGGAACTCCTATCTCCCCTACAAATTATACTTCAAAAAGGCGATAACTTTGTATAGAATGATACTAGCGGCTTGACATTTTGGTCAAATGTTTGTTGTGAGATATATTTCGTTGGTTGGCGTTTCATTAGTCCATTTTCAATATATTGAAAATGGGCCTATGAAACGCCTCCCTCCCCTACATATGCAAAATAATTCAATGTATGCAGAACGAGTCGACGGAGCGAGACTGTGAGGACGACCGAGATCTCGTTGGGAGAGCTCGGTAGGTGTGGACGCCGCGCAGCTGCTGGGCTCCCAAAATTGGAGGACGCGGTCACGTGACCGAGATAATTGGAGGACAATGATCCAGGCGGCCAAGGCCCGACGTCGGGCTGTCGCGCCACGATTATGATGATGATGAATTCGAGGAGGCACAAAAATGGTTTCGCGAGAAAAGCGATCTTAACTCAACTTCTTCGTTCAAACAATCAAAAACTTATTTAGCTATGACATATAGGGAAGGAAGAAAGGAGCTTCTACGGACATATATATGGCCTATGAGGATCGTGCCATTGAATTTTGTGCTTTCACAAGGCTTGACTGCCGTCAGTCTCCCGGGCCATGAGCACAGAGCAAATATGCTAAGAGACTGAACTCAGTACAAAATAAGCAAAGGTTGCTCATATTGTTTTAGCTGCGTGTGTATTGTGTTCACTAGTCGATACATAATGCATACGAAAAAAGTGAAAGGCCCCCATATACGATGCGACCCGTCGTCAGATCGGT
The DNA here is from genome assembly GCA_964017055.1 of Chloromyia formosa. Taxonomy (NCBI): domain Eukaryota; kingdom Metazoa; phylum Arthropoda; class Insecta; order Diptera; family Stratiomyidae; genus Chloromyia; species Chloromyia formosa. The sequence goes on from OZ024817.1 coordinate 16,018,508, forward strand.
CGCACGATATTGTAATCGTCACATTTCTTGCACAGTATTTTACTTATCGTTGACGGTTTCTTTTGCAGTTCCATTTAAATTTCACCGTCAGATATATTACGGCGATCCATCGTCAGATTGATCCGAAGACGAATAGCATTGTCACCTGACGATGAATCGCATGGTCTATGGGGGTCTTATATACACGTCTATAGGCAGAAAGAGCTAAGGGCAGAGTGTGCTCCTAAAAATTAAACAAAAACGAATTGGGCACCGGTGCCAGTAAGCAACTACTGCAGAGGGGAAGGGAAGAAAAGTTCGAAAAGACAAAGAGTAAAACAAGCTACATCTCCCATTATTTAGCTGATTAACGGAGTTAAGAGAATCACTATGATAGCAGTGGCGCAACACTGCATTCCTTGCAATAATTTACTCATGATCTCTGAAAACTGTTGAGCATCTCAATAATATAAAAATGTAATACTGGGCAATTCAAAGTTTTAAGCTGATGTGTAAGGACAATCCTTGCAAACAGAAAGTTACCCCGGGCTCCACCGCGCTTTGTCCGGACAAGCTCCAAATATTGGTAGTTCAACGCATTAACGGAGATCTTGGGAACGTGGCTAAACTTAAAAGACAAACACAACACAAGGGTCGCCTTGTGTTACAGAACAAAACGAATAAACTACTCTATAGGAAGGATGGAAATGCTTCAGAGTTAATATTCCTTAACTAAATACGGCTAAGTCCTAAGTCTTAGAGCAAGTAGCCTTAATGTGCTTGTGGGGATACATAGCGGTGGAAGGACTAAAAAGGAACTTGCTGAGGTTCGTTACAGTCCTGTATTGTATCAGAAATGGGCCCCACGTTGGGAGCCAAATAAGTAACGGATTGGTTGGTGGGCATCCGTAGATGTCCATGGAGTCGAAGCCTAAGGTAGCGTAGTGACTGCGAAGGTCTTTCCGAGCCATCTAGCGAAGAAAAGGCCCCTCAGCGAGCTAAGCAGCGGCCAATGCCTGGTGTAGCTCAGTTCAGGAGAGGTGGGCGGGGTTTTCGTCGCTCGTTGCCACTGTCTCCCAATTTGGCTCTTATAAGCCGCTTCACGGGTTTTGTAAGGGTTAACGTGGAGAATTATATTCTCGTGGTTTCGCTCTAATAGTCTTGGTTGGTTGGTTAAAGTGGCTGTTACTTCCCACCAGGGAATGAAAACACAAGTAGCGCTAAGTGCGCGCCGTTTTGATGCCACACGCCTCATAAGAGGAATAAACCGTTGCTATCAAGAACGTTCCGAGGTATTCGTCCTCAGATCTATCCTGTGGAGCTAAGAAAACGTTTTATCTCCCCGATACTCTTCGAGGAGTTGTCGGATATATCTTGGAAGAAAGCACTGCCCAGTTCTTGATGTCTGATTCTTGCAAGAGTCGGGCATTTGGACAAGACATGGGTCAAATTTATTATTTTAAAGAAAATTAATTTAAAATTAAACACCTTTAATTTGAGTCCGCATAATTTATTTGAGCCGAAATCTCTATATGCATTTCGGGCAGTATTCCGCCCATCATCAGCAACACGACTGAAAATTCAAGTTTCCTTTGTGTCAAACTTACATACATTGTCGTAGTTTCATTCTATTACAAATTTAAATTTAAATATATATTAAAAAGACATTTAAAGCAAAGTGTATAAATAAAACTAAAAATTAAACAATTAAATAAATTAACATTAAGTCACAAAAATTAAATTAGCGTCAAGTTAACCTAAAAAAATTTACAAATCAAATAATTAAAATAAATTAACATTAAGCTGCGTTTGAGGTGGTTTTTCAGTTTGTATGGATTTGAGTGTACCATTCGCATGTTGTTGCGGCGGAATGTTGTTTTTAAACCATTGGTGACGTTCGGGGCGAATAGGATAGACACTCTCTTCCAATCAGCTGTTCGATCAATGTTTTTATTTTGGTGGAACAGTGTCGAGAAATTTGCGTTCAGTTTCTTTTGTGAATGCTTTTTCATTATTTTTTCGATGGTACTGTAAAGAGAGAGGAAGATTGACCAGGCGGTGAGCGAGGGAATGAAATGCTGCTAGTTTGTGTTGAATCGGCGCGTAAGAATCACTCGGAATGTAGCGTAGAGTGCTTGTTGGCTTATGATATATTGCAATATCGATTTTGTTGGTATTTCGATACAATTCTAAGTCTAAAAAGACTAATTTTTTATCTTTTTCAACTTCACATGTGAAGTTTATTTCGCGATATTGCTCGTTCAATAATGTCAGCGTTTTATTTAAGTCACTCTTTTTTATTATCGCGAAAATGTCATCGACATATCGGTGCCAAATTCGTGGTAACAAATTACGATGTTTCAGGTCTGTTTCGAGCTTAGCCATGAAGACTTCGGATATGAGCGGTGATAGCGGGTTGCCCATGCTAGTTCCCGAATCGATTTTAAAAAATCGATTTCTGAAGACGAAGTAGTTCGTACTCATACACATTTCCGCCGCCTGCATATACACATTGAGCTCGTTTTCAGAGATGGTTTGTTTTGACAAATGTGTGCGTAATGCCGACAAAGCCTTTTCAATTGGGATAGATGGAAAGAGCGCTTCAACGTCAAACGACACTAATATTTCATCATCCTCCACCGTGGTTTGTTCGATGAGTTGTGCGATTTCGATCGAGTTTTTCACTGCACAACTTTCAAAAGACGGGAACTTTTTGATTTCATCCACTAACCAACATGTGATTTTGGTGCACGGGGCTAAGATGAGGGAGACGATTTGCCTCATTTTGTCGCCTGGTTTGTGTATTTTCGGTAAACAATATAGCTTAGGCACCTCTGGGTTCGAAACTAAAAGGCGCCATTTGAATTGTTCACCAAAAGTATTACATATATTTTTTCTGACGGTGTTAGCGGCTGTTATCATTTTGTTCAGTGGTGATTTAGTTATTTCTTTGTAGCCGTTATCTTCAATAAGTTTCCATACCCTTCTCTCGTATTCATCAGTGTCCATGATGACGATTTTGTTTCCTTTGTCAGCTTTCATTATACATATATCTTTATTGCGGAGATTTTTCATAATTTCAGCCTCATTGGATTCAAAAATTCTTTTGGATTTGTTGTTATCTATACAATCCTTCGTACGTAAGCGTATTTCATTTTTGATGGTTTCTGGTTTGTACTTCAAACAGGTTTCTACATCGGCAACAACGTCTATCACTGGTGATGTTGTGGGACGGATTCCGTAATTCAAGCCTTTATTTAGAAGGTTTAATTCGTCTGTTGACAAATTCACACAAGAAATGTTAATTACAGCATCGTCAACTAGAAGCGGTGTAGTGAATTTTTCCTCCATCTTTGGTGATTTTTTTAGCAGCTCATTGAATTTGTTGTTTTGGGTTTCTCTCTTCTTTTTCAAAACATTTTCGATTTCCGTTGCTGTTGTTCGTAGAAACTCGTACCAATCGCAGTTGTGTGTTGCTTTTACGGTGTTGTTGTGATACAATGACGCTAACTCTAAATGCAACGAGTACAGCCGAAGTTCCACTTTTGATAATTTGGCATACTTTTCTTTCAATTACTTTTTTAGTTACTGAATTCACAACAGAGGTTTTAATTTTAATGAAACTTGGCAAGATGTTATACCGTTTGCACCTCTTTAAAAAGGCTATGTCCAGTTTTAACACTTCCACTTTCCTTTTCAACCGAGTAAACTCATTTCGTTTTGACATGGTTTGTCGTTTGAATTAATGGTTAAACCGAAATGATATGCGCGAACTCCACACTATTTATTATTTTATTTTATCAATTTTTCTAGCTTAATGTTAATTTATTTTAATTATTTGTTTTGTAAATTTTTTTAGGTTAACTTACCTTAGCTCTTGACGCTAATTTAATTTTTGTGACTTAATGTTAATTTATTTAATTGTTTGATTTTTAGTTTTATTTATACACTTTGCTTTAAATGTCTTTTTAATATATATTTAAATTTAAATTTGTAATAGAATGAAACTACGACAATGTATGTAAGTTTGATACAAAGGAAACTTGAATTTTCAGTCGTGTTGCTGATGATGGGCGGAATACTGCCCGAAATGCATATAGAGATTTCGGCTCAAATAAATTATGCGGACTCAAATTAAAGGTGTTTAATTTTAAATTAATTTTCTTTAAAATAATAAATAGTGTGGAGTTCGCGCATATCATTTCGGTTTAACCATTAACATGGGTCAAAGTTTCTTTCTCCTTCTCATTCCTGCAGCTTCGGCAGAAAATGTAGGTACATAAATCCAATCTAGCCGCGGGCATTCCCACCGGCCAATGCCCCGTCGTAACCGCTGTTACCTTAGCGACATCCGAACGGGTCCGCTTCAGAAGGGCATTAGTTTTACGTGCGTCGTATGATGGCCATAGTTTCTTAGACGTGCTACACGTTGTTAGTGCGCCCCATCCTTCACTAGCCCGTGTCAGTGTGTATGAATCTCCTTTTTTACGGCACTAAACGGCGGGTGGACAGTCACCGCGTAGGACTCGTGTAGTACAGAGACCTGTCTCGCCAGTTGATCGGCCACCTCATTCCCCTTTATGTTCCTATCTCCTGGAACCCATAGAAGAGAGGTAGGGACTCCAGTCTCTAGTCCAGGTAGAGACTCCAGTATATTGCTATGCATATATGGTTTGAACGTCCAACATCCATACTCCCATAGTCTGACGGCGCTGCACGCGGCGTTGAATTTTATTTGTAGGTCTAAAGGGAGTAGACCTAGGATGATATTAAGTGTGTCATAATAAGAAAAAAATTAAAAATTCCTTTATAGTCCTCCTTTAGGGTGCCCCCTGAAACAGCAGTGGTGATTGACCATTACTAACTGAGTCAAATCAGATCGAACACTTTGCAATTAGTGAAAGATTCAAGGGTTGCTTCCTGAACGTGCGAAACAAGAAGGGTGCTGCTATTGGGATGGGAAGAGACCATTATCTTATGATCGCTAATGTTCGATTTTTGATTGCGTATTGCAACCGTGCGCCCGCCGTCCTAGCGACGAAAGATCCAGGCGCCAAAAATTCAACGCCGAGTCCGTCCGCCGTCGGAATAAATAAACGATCCGATAATCAAACTGATATTTCATTCGAATTTGTAATTTATTTATTCCACATATGAGGTGATGCACTTGACATGAGGGTAGACAACTTGACGACTCGTAATTTAACCTGAATGCTACCCTAGAGCATTTTTTTGCGCAACCAGGGCAGGGGCTCTACACGGTTACGCCAAAAAAACACACCTACTATTAAAATAATTAAGCTACGAGAGCTAATTTAAGTTTTGTTGCAAGAGTTTCGTTATAAGAGTCCTTCAAGAGCCTTTAGAGTCCTTTTTACAATCTGTAAGAGCTTAATTCTCAAGAGTTTGTTAGTTGGGCGTGAAACCACCACTAACTTCACACCTGGTTGGTGAAGAAATTATCCTCTCCAACGAATGGAATGCATTATGTTCGTATTATCGTAACAAGCGATCAATTTCCTCCCAAAAACCGTAACTTACTGAGCTTTCGAAATTGTTCGTCCATCCGTCTTCTCTACAGGTACTGAAAATTCCTAGTACTACGTTTCGTTTATAATTTGAATATGTAGCATTGTTGTTTTCTCATCCATTAATTCATTTCATGATACACCTGAGAATATCTTATTTTGTTGCCACAATGACGACAAGAGAAATGTTCAGGATTTTATTGTACGACTGGGAAAAGTGCAACATACAAACCGGAGCAATGGACAAGATAATGGACCGTATCTGTGCATACCGGAACAAACCAATTCATTGCAATTGTTGCTTAAATGCTTTTGTTATGTAAATGCTATCCGTGTGAAATTATTTTTGAATAATGGAAGGATCCCAGTTGATTTTCGCTAGTCCGTAATTTCGTTATCCATATTTGCACAGGAAAGGATACTGGACGGAAAACAGATATGAATGTTGTTCGTTCGTTTTGTTTGTAGTCATAGGTTGAAATTAAAAGGTACTATTAACTACTCGTACAATGATTATCTCACAGAACTGAGACTAGTTGGATGGCTAAGGACCTAATTCGCGTTGTTGAGCCACAATGATGGTGATGATTAACTTCTAGAGACTTGGGATCATTTGGTTCGTAATTAATCAAAAACAGCAGGTCTCATCATTTATCCACTACCACGAACGTGCTACCATCGAATCAATATTTGCAAATTTACACAATTTTTTAGGCATATGCTTATAAGTTGCAAATGCAATCCACTCTAAATCCACTTCTACCAAATCACTTATCACTCCTTCCACGAACTATCTGAAAAAATACAAAAGTGAATTTAAAATGCATCGTGTCCTTTTCTATCACGAAAAGAACGCGAAAATTGAATGTGCACCACGTCGTACGTATGGAAATTGCCACTTCGTGCCGTAGCGAATATTCCGGTAATTTCAATAAAATTCAACGTAACCTTAGTAATCTATGCAGAGCACGGGTTGCATGCAGAATCAGTTACTGCCTGCTTTTCAGACCCTTAACCCGCCGGATGTCTGAGATTCACAAGCAGCACAAGGACCACTCGTATATAATCTTTGACTATCACGCGAAATACAATTACTCGTATATAGGAGAACATGACATTGTTACTGCAAGACGACTGCAAGCTTCACGTGGAGATCTAAGGATAATCTGAAGGAGTCGTAAATATTCACTTTCAAAAGTCGTTGGCAACTAGATCCGACGGATGACAGGTTTTATTCTCTCATCTTGTAAGACGATTTGCGGATGACGCTTGAGATAAGCGTTTCAAGTTTTACGGGTAATACTCGTATATTGGGGTTTTCCTATATTGTTTAGACTATTTTAAAAAATCGACTATATGTGGGGCGAGCTGTAATTTCATTTTGAAAAGAAAGTCACTGTGACTGTATTATACAAAATACATTAAATTACTCACTAGCCACTCGCTGATGAGGTGGAAGTTCGAACATTCCAGAGAAGGTTGCCAAGTCTTGGGCAGATCTGACCCGGAGATCCGTTTGGTGGAGGTTAAGACCGGTTTTTTTTAAGAATAAAAAAAATCAGACGCGTGTACGTACATTATTTACCGCACAAATTGACAATGGCTCTTTTAAAACAGGCAGGCTAGTACTGCAAAAAAGGAAATTTTTAGTAAACGGGCCCACTTCAAATGCTTTCAGAAGTTTTCACTCTATAGTTCAAAACGGTAACCTACTTGAGACCTACATGTATTTCTCTTTTAAGCAGTGCAAATCTATTGTTTTAACTATCTAAAATTATTCAAATAGCTTCATACGGAAGAACAGCTAACGCCTAGCACGCACTGGGACTCTTGAATAGATTCTTTTGCATCTCGCCAGAATCTCGCCTGCCTCGACTCAGGACAAGATGCAGAAAATAGAAGATGGGAAATGCGATCTTTAGATGCTTTCAGCCTGGATGCTCTTTTCTTCTTTTTTACGTCAAAGTTTCCTCTGGATATTTTTCCACCAAAGCCCAGTTTTATCGGCATTAAAAACATGATATGGTATACACCCCTGCTCCTCAATTATGGTTTTATTTACATATATTTTCAGGAAACGACCTGGCAGCTACATGATCAATCTTCCTCGCTGTGCTTTAACAGTTTCTCAAAGAAACCTTTTCTACCCAGGTTGCCAGGCTTTACTGAAATTTCCCCATTCCCCTCTTTTAGGTGTTTGTAAATGCCTGGGACCTTTTCCTTAATATTATTGCCATACAATGCAATTCCTTTTTGTTGTAACTTTTAATCCAGTGCTTTTTCCATTTATATATAATTGGTGCCATAATTGGCGAGCGACGACGAGCAGTATATTTTGCCGATATCAAAAATCCTACGGCAACTGCACTTTCAATCTCCATTTAATTTTTTTGATGGTTACACTGTTACATACCTCGTTTAAATTCAAACTGCAGCGTGATTGCCACTTTTCCTTTTGACAAGCGATCCAAAATTTAAATTTTCATCTAAAAAAAATACTTTTTCTTGAGTTTTATAATGTTAAAGTTTATCCTAACGATAATCGCTAACCACCACGTATCCTCCGGTTAAAAATTTATAGGAACAATAATTCCAAACAGCGTATACGGATTGCTGAGAATTTCGCAACTGAAACTGTTTACGTTTGCACATTGTAATGATAATTTCCTCATTAGAATGTGCAAACGTAAACAGCTCCAGTTGCGAAATTCTGAAACTGACCATAAAAAAAAAACAGAGTTCTGGAAATTTATTCGACGGAATAGGATTTGAAACTAACAAATGAATGCCGAAAGACGGTACAGACGTAGAATAGAATGGTGCAGACGGCAGGTATTGCCATCTAAAAATACAGGCCTCCGCTCAGCTGATAGTGGTGAATTCGACTCCTATTTTGACGTCAATTTTACGTCATTAATTTCTTGCTAAGGCAGTGACTGTACACGTTGACGTCCCCGGCACGAAATATGTTTACAATTGGAATTGCGTCAGACGGCATTTTTGTCCTCTAAAAACACACTTTTTGGACACTTGCAGCAATTTGGTCGAAGCCGTAGCCCCGGGGATCAGTCGCAGAGTATCGTCGAACAGTTCACACTTGAAAAAATACATCTCTTGACCACACTACAGATTTTCATCGCGCACTTGTTTGTTTTCTCGGATCACTAGATGAAATTTAACTAACAAATAAACGCTGAACGCGGAAAACGAAAACTAAACACGGAACGCACAATAACCAGGGACTCGCCGCCATCAGTCGCCTACCACTGGATTCTGGATACGACGAAATCGTAGAAGCAAGTAATTACGTAATTTAGCCGTCAAAATCGGCTGAGCGGAGGCCTGTATTTTTAGATGACAATGCTTATTGCTTATTGCATTGCCATCTTAAAATACAGGCCTCCGCTCAGCTTATTTTGACGGCTAAATGAAGTCATTACTTACTTCTGTGATTTCGTCATAGAGTCTGTGAAAAAGAATCCAGTGGTCCCCGACTGATGGCGGCGAGTCCCCGGTTTTTGTGGGTTTCGTGCTTAGTTTTCGTTTCCGCGTTAAGTGTTAATTTCTTGGTTAAATTCCATCCAGTGAGCCGAGAAAACAAACACGTGCGCCATGAAAATGTGTCGTGCATTCAATGGACATATTTTTTCAAGTGTGAACTGTTCGGCGATACTCTGCGACTAATCCCCGCGGCTGCGGTTCCGACCAAATTGCTGCAATTGTCCAGAAAGTGTGTTTCTTAGAAGACAAATGCCGTCTGACGCAATTCCCATTGTAAACATAGGCCATGCCCGGGACATGGTCGTGTGCAGTCACTGCCTTGGCAAGGCATGAATGACGTAACATTGACGTCAAAATAGAAGTCAAATTCACCACGATCAGCTGAGCGGAGGCCTGTGTAATTAAGATGACAATGCTTATTGATGACGTCATGCAGTGTCTGGCTGTGGTGATTTACTATGGCGTCAGAACGGGAATGCCATTACCAGCAAAATTATAAAAACCCTGGGAAGAGAATAGGAACCCTCTTTGTTGGTTTTTTTCTGCGCGATTGGAAGGTGGGTTCTTTTACTCAGAAATGGGTAATTCTGCCGGATATAATACTAATGCTCTCATTGTTGATTTCTTATGAGCGATTGGAAGGTGTTTATGGATATTTATTTTGGCAACGGACAAGGACTGATCGTGACTAAAGGGAGTTGTGGTTGAGGATGACGAGAAGGAAGGATACGGATCGACGGTTAAAGACCGAAAGATTTTCTTGGGAGCGATAGTGTCCCTACACTATCGCTCCCAAGAAGGATCCGCCAACGAAGTAAGTAGGTTTAAAGTTCAATTTAGTGTTAAGTTAATATAGAGTGTTTTTTTAGAGGTATAGAAAGTTTTTTGACATGGATATGTCTTATAGCTGGGGGTCATCCTAAAAATCTGTCCGTCACACGAAATGTCTGTTTTTCTACTCGGGGGTCAGAAGAGGAAACTAGCCCACTGAAAAATTTTCCGAGTTCTATGAATGTAGTGGCCGATCCTCAGTCAATCCGAGTCAGTCATCAAAGGGAACTCACGAAAATCGAAAAACTTCGCATCATGAACTGACTAAACAACCAGGCACCCATAAAACAAGTCAACATCATTCAACTGCCATCCCCTCGTGATTCAAATCTGCTCACAACACCAGCCACATCCAGACAACCTGTCTCACTCACTCGTGCACAGCGTTATGGCTCCTCCTTCACAGCAATCTTTTTGTTTTCATCAATTAGTCACTAACCTGACTCAGTAAGAAAATCGTTGGGGTAGGTCGGGAAATAGCTTCAACTTCACACACACACACACATACACACACACTCGTATGCAGGCAATGGAGAGACGGTTGAGTCGAAGAAGTTTAATGGATGGGCGTTGCTTCGTCATCGGCGACAGTGCGAAAGAGATGCTTGCTCCACGGACTTTGGACTACACTTCCGCGGTGGATCCTCCCCTTTCTTGTGATGGCCAATCCCATCCAGCCGACTGAAATCAGTGTCACCAAGGTCACCAACGTGTTTTTCCCGTGGATGTAAGGAACTTACGACCGTACTTGTATCGCGCATACCGCGTACTATCACGATCGATGATATATCAACTAACAGTGCACAATTCTGATTTAGTGAGGAGAATAGTGCAGATGATGCAGTTTGTGCAGCGCGGATAACGTAAACGATAATGCAATAAAATTGTGTTGTCGCGCTTACCGTCTTTAGACTTAGATGAGTACTATCTAAGTATCTAATAGTAAGTGTGTTTAGCTAGACCGCGGCTTGACGCGATCGATCGCGGATTGACGTACTAACGAAGCACAGGCGCATATACAATATGTAGAGTGTATGATCGCTTGATCCACACACGGGGCAACGGTTGGGTTAATTTGTATTCTCCTGTACAATATGCGGGACGGTATGTCTTGAAAATGATACAAAGTATCTACACTGCATGCAGATACATCGGTACATCTTATGCCTACCGAAAGCGTGGGACGTGTTTTGTCGAATGAATTCATCCAGTATAACTATACTGGGATCTTTATAAAACTTACGTCGATATCTTCAACACAACAGGTTCCACGCAGTCGGTAGCCAAAGACAAATCCATGTTCCGATGTATCTGCATGCAGTGTAGATACTTTGTGTCATTTTTTAAATAAAACACAGAATTTTTTTTAAAATGAACAGTGTTTAGGCTTTATTTGATCGGAAATTCTATGGCATTTAGTGTTTAAGAACAACTTCGGGCATCTGGCCACCTCCACTGTGTAGGAACACCATCCTGTCAGTCCAATTTTGCACCACTTTTTCTAGCATGGCCGGCCTAATTTCGCCAATAGTACAGCCGCTTCTAAACAACGTTTGAATCAAATGATTTGGCAATTGAAGCGACAAATGTATCTTCTCAACGGCAACGGCAATTCGATCGTTCGATTCAAACGTTTGACGGTTTGGCCGAGTTGTCAATTAATAAATTAAATTTAAATTATTTATCTTTGTGATGTTGCTACTGTGTTGATCTCAAAACGTTTACCAAATTCGTCATGCTTTGCAACCGAGCTAGCTTCAAACGTTTCTGCTCAACGGTTCGGCAGTTGTTTCGTTCAAACGTTGGAACGTTAGAATTCCTTTGATTCGGGTACGAAATTCGCCAATAGAGCGAACGTCTTCCAACGCGAACGTTCGACGCTTGACATTGGAAGCTTGTAGCTCGACATTCGGCCACACGATGCTACGAACCATCAAGCGTCCAACGTTGGAAGGTGTTCATAGCATCGTTTAGAAGCGGCTTACACCGAATGTTGGCTTCCAGGTTGCGAACTGTAGCTGGTTTATCAGCATAGACCACTGATTTGGGATACCACAAAAAATAGTCCAACGACTCAAAATCATGTGATTTGAGTTGACGGCCAATATACAGGTCCGTTTCGTGAGATGATTCGATCATCAGAAGTTTGTCTCAATAAATTGATGGTTTGAGTCGAAGTATGGCATGTTGCACCATCCAGCTGAAGCCATCTGATTTCGAGATTATTTGCATTGATGTAGGGAACTAAAAAATCACGAATAGTTTGCATGTAGCGCTCGCCATAGACGGTAACGTGGACTCCGTTTACAGCTTGAAAAAAATATGGGCCAATTACGCCTCCGGTTTACAAACCGTATCTAACCGTGACTTCTTCAGGATGTTATCGTGTCTCAAGAATCTCGTGAGGATTGTGCTCACTCTAAAAATGACAATTCTGCTTGTCTACATACCCACTAAGCCAGAAGTGAGCCTCATCACTGAAGATGATTTGACGGTAAAAATCCGGTTGAACTTCCAGTTGACTTTCCGCCCATTCACTGAACGTACGACGCACACCATGGTCCAATGGCTTCAACTCCTGCCTCAGTTGGATCCCATATAGGGGTGCAGGCCAAGATCTTTCCTCAAAATCTTCCACGTAGTGGCCGGGCAAAAACCAAGTTGTTCAGAACGCCGTCGAATCGATACGTTTGGGTTTTCTGCCACACTACCCTCTACAGCTGCAATGACTTTTTCGGTACGCACCGTATGAGCTCGTGTTAAATGAGTCCATGAGAGTGTACTTAGACATAAATGGATCCATAGTATTGCGTATAAGCTGCTCTGATGGACGATTTTGAACGAAGTGCTCTATAAATTTTGCGGACAGAACGCGAATTTAGGAAATAAATTTCAACCATTTGCAGACATTTGCAATTAGAACTTGCAAATAAAAACGTGCGTATTGAAACTAGCCTAGCCTAGTGTATGTATTCGTATGTTTAGCGAGCGATGTGGGGTCTGCTTACAATAATTAAAGTTAAGGCTTACCGGCTGGACTTATTTATTTTTAATAAGGATATTGCAGAACTTAAGTTTTCTCTTGAAATTGAAATATCTTTAAAGCTCGAGAGGGAGGCGAGCACGGTTGGGCTAAAGATTAACACCAACAAGACCAAGGTTCTTAACTCTCCTTTGCGAAAAAGAAGAAATCCAATTCTTCCTTTCATTATCAAGAGGCGGCTTGTGGAAAAGGTGGACGAATTTGTCTACCTAGGAAGCATTGTTGCCGAAAATGGTGGCACGGAGCAGGACATCGCTCGTCATATCAACCAGGCTAAATGCACATTCGGCATGCTATCAAAAATCTTGCAATGCAGTTATCTCAGTATTAAGTTCAAGCTGAGCTTGTTTCTCTTCCGGGTACTGTCTGTGTGCTGTTGTACGGGAACATCACATTTTCTGAGTCGTTTGTTTGCGGCTGGCTTAAAATGCGTTTCAGCTACACCGGCGTCAACCATGGCCATCGTCGGTTCTGGAGTGAGTACTTGATAACTGTATGTTACATTTTGATAGCATTTTTAGTATTTTTGTTTTATTTCACTTCTCAGAACTTTAGTTTTCCCATTGATTTCCATTCATTTATTTTTCTTATTTATTTGTTTTATGGCTATTAATTTTCCTTCCTTTATCTTTTTTTGTTGATTATTGGGATTTCTTTATTTACAAAAGATGAATTAATCAAGTTCTGAGTTTTTTTTTAAATCGGCTTTGCCTTTTTCCTCTAATCAAGTTGCTGACGAGATGAGATGAAGGCTTTATCCTTTGTTCCGCTTTGGGAGACCCCGATTCTTTGTCGGCCATGGGGTTTCAATGGATCGATTTATTGTATTTGGGTTTAGATACCAAGGCTCCAAACCATCTGGGTCCGGAGCGTGTGGCATAAGCGGTCGACGGCCATTGTCTGCATTTTTGACTAATTTTTTTTCTGGGTCGATGGATCCTTTTGGTTTCGTCTGCCCCCAAGGCACATTATAAGTGTTATCTGCGTAATTGCTGGTGCAACGGGCGGGGTTTTTGTCCCGAAGTAAGCTGTGCCGCTCAACTCGTTATGGAGCATTCGCTTCTAGCGCCGCCGGACCTGCACTTTTGGTTATGCCAAACGTCCGGCTCCTCAAAACACCATCTGGAGACCACTTTGCACATTACAAGCCCTAAAAAAAATTCAGTGTTAGTCAATTGTTTCAAATTCAACTGTAGGCAATATGCATGTGAAATGTAGGCTTTTTCGATGAATTCTAGCTGCAATCTAATCGCTCGGTTGCAAATTGGATTAAATATGGAGAAATGTAAATTTTACATTTTTGTTTTTCAAATATTTACAATTGTATGCTTTGCTTTACATCTACCGGGTAATATTCGTTGTACAAGTTGGTACAAGTAGCAGAACTTTGGAACGACAGTGTTGTGCTTGTGTAGCTGAATGTTAGGTTAGGTTAGGTTGGGGGGTTGCCGTGGTTACCACAACACACTTAGACCAGGGATAGGTCCATTGTGTTACACAAGTTGTGTTCAGTCTCTATGTTATATTGAACCATCCGGAGCTAACCGCAAACCGGAGAAGTCGACCAACATTCACATTTCTTAGTTCACCAAGATGGTGTAACGGACGGTTTGGTGGGCATCCGAAGATGCCCGTGGGGACGGAGCCTAAGGTAGCTTAATTGACCGTGAAGGTCGGGCTGTGCCATCTTGCGAAGAAAAAGGCCCCTCAACGAGCTAAGCAGCGGCCTATGCTTGCTGTAGCTCAGTTCGGGAGATGTGGGCGGGGTTTTCGCCGCTCGTTGCCCCTGTCCTTTACGTATTAACAAAAATTCATAGGCCTGGGGAAGACAACACAAACAGGGGAGGTAAAAATGGGGAATAAAAAAAATAGTCGATAAGGATGTAATGGTTGGCGGACGGATCAGACGCCCACGCGGTCGCACCTGGGTCCAGGTGTAATGGGACCCTCGCCTCTGGTTTCGCACCACCAACAGATCACTACTCATCAGGTGCTGCTTCGATCTGCTGGTGGGAGCAGCACAACCAGACCAGATTATGGTTCATTACAGGCCAGCTTCTACTTCGAGGCCTGCCAAGAAGTAGAAGCTGAAGACAGAGTGTGCTGCAAAAACGAAAAAAAAGAACTGGGTTCCTGAGCTAGCCGGTAACCATTGTAGAGGAGAAAAATAGCAAAGAAAAAAGAAAAGAAATACTACATTTCTCCATTGTTCAGATGATCAACAGAGTCCAGAGAATCACGAGGATAGCAGAGGCGCAACACTGCATTCCTTGCAATAATTCACTCATTATCTCTGAAAACTGTTGAGCATCTCAACAATAGAAACAAATGCAATAATGTAGTAGTCCGGATGGCGCAACGGTTAGCACGTTCGCCTTCAACACACTGGGCCCCGGTTCGATTCCGGGGATTTACGTGTCGGACTATGAGCCCACTCAGCTGTTAAATGAGTACCCATTATGGGGTAAATAACTCGGTTGAGCGTGTTGCTGATCACATACCTCTGCACAAAAAACCGTCACGATCTAGAAAATGAGATGATGCTAACTCATCTCGAGGCCGTGGTTCAAATTGGACTGTTGCGCCAGTTATTTATTTATTTATTTATTTATTTGCAGACGTTGTTCAAGTGTTAGTATTTTCATTGTAATTTTCCAAAGTATACTGAATAAGATGTCAAGGATATGTGCCCGTAATGACAGCTAGTTTGACAGATATCCCAGTTGGAAGTAATATACCTCTAAAAACATCCTTTATAAAATAGATTTTCCGCAATTTCGTTGCAGTGCTAAAATGAAACAGTGTTGTAGGAGGCCGTGTTAAATGAGGTTTTCCGTAATTTTCTAATCGGGTAAAAGTGAAACAGTAAGATATATACCTATTCATACATATTGCAGGAGCGATACCTGTACTTCATTAAACGAAATTTCGTTTATCGGAAACCACCGCCGCCGCCATTATTTCGGTTAAAAGAGTTTCTACTGTATACGAGGCGGGTTGATACTATCTAAATCGGAAAACTATTTTAAAGATTTTTGCTTAAGGGACTAGTGGATTCATTCTCAAGTGCGTTTTCGCTCGGTTTTAAAAAGCCTAAATAATAGAGTAAGTTTTATATCCGCATCACATCCACAGCGGGAACAACTAAACTGTCAAAAAAGAAGCAGAACGCTCATAATATCTAACAATTATGCTCACAAGTCCGTAAGAAAATCACAAATATTTTATTGTCTCATAAATTCACAATGAAATTTCAGAACATAATTATCACGGTCCTGAAAAGCAATTATCCGTATTCATCTAAAATTCGCACTAAAGGCAAAAAGCTATATCTACTATCCATATATACATATATATAATTCAATCGTCCTTTACTATTTTCACCCCATTCATAAAAGCCATCGGCCGTCCATTGTACAATTTCTTGATAGCCGTAAACCATCTTTACGACCCCGTATTCATAAATCTTCATATTATGATCCTACCTCATGCTCATATCCGCAGCAATCCTGCCTGCCTGCCCTTTTTCTCTCTGTATCTCTATTTGCGTTTCTCTGCAACATCATCAGCATCGTCATCATTTCATGATAGAGAAGGAGTATCCTATCAACCGTCCTAGTGACCAAAGTCGACTAGTGAATTCATCATTGTGCATAATGATAGTGTAATTAATCGTAAATTATGATATAATTACGAGATTCGAAGAGTTTCTAGTTGAGTCCACCACTCATTATAACTGAGTTAAGAATTGAGAGAGCAGTTCCAATGAAAAGCGGCCAGAGCGCTGGAACGAGGGCCATGCGGATAGATGGGCAGGCGAGAGGCAAAAGCATCTCAAGCACTGTGTAAATTTGATCCTATTAAGGATAACGATGTTGCGTAGCGGACGTTTATGCAACAATATTTATATTTATAGTGATGTATGCAGAATGGATGAAGCTTCAGGTTAAAGTAGATAAATTGAATCTTTTAGTGGAAGTCTATGATCTATTGGAAGTATGAGAGCATTGAAAATGGATAAGTGAATTATTCATTGTAATTAGAGCGATTCAATTAGCTTATTATTGGATCAGTGCACTGTTGGATTACATGTATTGAATGTGCAATTAACCATTTTATCTTAAGCTAATTTAGAATTTGAGTTGCAATTCAACTTCAAGCTACTTAGGATCTATTTTTTTTAACTTTGAAAATGTTTATGCGGAACTAAATTACATTTAATGGAAGCACAGTCGGCTTATTACAAAAAGTCCTTAGCTACATCCTTGTCATTTTCGACTTGAAGATATTGAGTTGTTTCATTATTGCCACCCAACCAACAAATGAATTTTAGACCAAAATGGAGGTTTCACGAATGTCGTCCGCATCATGGACACATAAAATGTTTGATTATCTTGCGCCGAGCCTCAAAAAAAAAAGAGTGTACACTTTACGCCGCACGCGGCGGATAAATCAAACCACTCGTGCGAATATCGATTACCGGATCTTGTTGGTAGCGACTTTTTATTGCCGTAAATAGTTTTCAACTTCTTCAGTATTGTTGTTGCCGACCTTTTCAGTATTGCAAAATTGGATTTTACTTTATATAAAAACACTTTGCAGACGCTAGCCATCTTAATTTCATCCCCGTTTTCCCAAATATCATCATCATAAACGTGGCGCGACAGCCCGGCTTCGGGCCTTCGCTGCCTGTATCGTTGTCCTCTAATTATCTTGGTCACGTGACCGCGTCCTCCAATCTTGGAAGCCCAATTGGGCGGCGTCCGCATATACTGACCTCCTCCAACGAGCTCTCGGTCGTCTTCGTAGTCTCGATCCGTCGACTCATTCTCCATTCCTTACTCTCTTTGACATGCGATCATCGTCCATTCGTTGTACATGTCCTGCCCATTGAAGTCGTTGTAGTTTGACGATTTTCAAAACTTCCAGCTCATCGTACAGTTCATACAACTCATGGTTGTACCGGATGCACCATCCATCTCGATCGCAAAAAGACCCCGAAAATTCGCCGTAGAACGTTCAAATGTATGTATCTAGCATGTTTTCGGAGGCTTGAGTTAGGGTTCATGTTTCGCAGCCATAGCACTGGTCGTATAGTGGTTTTGTACACGCGGAGATTCGTGTCTTAATAGCTAACTTTATCCGTCGCTTAATTTCGTCAAATTCGTTGGCGTTCTTTGACAAGTTGCATCCCAGGTAATGGAGTCGTTCACGAACTCGATGTTGAGGTCCCCCACAATGATGCTCGGTTGGGCTGGTGACCTTGTCGTCGACTGCATCATTATTTTAGTTTTACCCTCGTTGATACGTAGTCAAACTTCTTTTGCAGCGGTGTCGAGCGTATGCAGAAGTTCATCTGCGTCGACCAATCTTCCAACATGACGTTGATGTCGTCGGGATACGCTGCAAATTGTGTCGACTTGATGAGTAGCGTCTTGATGTTGTTCATATTAGTAGCGCGAATAGCGTGCAAGGTTGAAGAGCGTCGCCGTCAGTCCATCGCCCTTCTTCAGACCAGTGCGTGTTTCAAATAGATCAGTAAGTCTATTATGGATCCTGACCTGTGAGATGGAGTTGGTCATCGTCATCTTTGTCAGTCACACTAATTTTGCCGGTATACCAAATTGCAGCATGATGTTGTACAGTACGGATACTCCACGATCGATACGGTCGTATGCCTGCGACAAAGAATTGGTATACGTCTACGTTGTATTCCCAGACCTTCTGGAGTATCAGTTTGACTGTAAGGAGCTGATCGGTTGTGGAGCGACCAGGTCTGAAACCGCTTTGATATTCGCCAATGATTCGTTCTGCGTACGGTTTTATTCCATTTTTCAGAATTTTCGTCAAACTTTTATAGGACTTACAGACTAGTGATATGCCCCTGCAATTTTTACACCGTAGTTTATCTCCCTTTTGTGAATTGGACAGATTATGTCTCTGCGCCAATTATCTGGGATCTCCTCGTCCTCCCATATTCGCAGGAGTAATTCATGTATGGCACTAACTAGAACCGTTTCGCCGAATTTAAGCAGTTTAGCTGGAATCTGGTCAGCGCCCGGCGATTATTTCGTTTTAGTTACCCCAACACGAGATCAACTTCCTCTACAGTCGGGGTTTGAATGGGTGGGCCTAGATCAACAATATGTTCAAGAGCTTCTTGTGTGGGGATGTTAGATGATAGATTCAGATGTTCTTCAAAATAAGAAGCCCATCGTTTGTTAATGCCATCGGTGTCGCTGATGATGTTTCCATCCTTGTCCTTACAAAGGCTAGTCCTGGGTTTGTAGCCGTTCTTAATTGTATTTACTAGTTTGTACGCTTGTCTTGTGCTCCTATTAGCTAAGTTTTCGTTTAAATTCAGCAACTGCTCGTCAAAGTATTTACGTTTCTTACGTCTAATTATTCTATTCGATATTCGCCGTAGCCCGTCATATTTTTCACTTCTAGCTCTGGTTTCTCATTGAATCCATTGTCTGTAGGCCTCATTTTTCGCGTCAAGTGAATTTTTGCATTCTTCGTCAAACCAGTCATTTCGCGCTCGCCGGGCTTTATATCCCACGACCTTCTCTGCCACATCTTTGATGGTGCCCTTGAGTTCTTCCCGGAACCCATGAATGCCTGTGTTGCTGATGTTGTGTAGCATAGGGGATAGTCTTTCCTCAAGGGCGGTAGTATACGCCACCGCCGTAGCATCGCTCATGAGTTTATCAAACGCAAAGATTTTGGGAGGGCTGATTCTCGATTGCTGCACTGAGAAAATTCTAAGTGATGATCTGAATCGCCGTTTGCTCCTCGATAGGAGCGAACATCCATCACACTAGTCACCCATCTCTTGCAAATAAGGACGTGCTCAATTTGGTTGACTCTATGTGCATCTGGGGATTTGCAGCTCTGCTTGTGAATGCGTCGATGCGGGAAACACGTAGAGCTTATGACCAGATTTCTGCTGCAGGCGAAGTTGATAGGTCGCTGGCGTTTGTCGTTGCATTTTTCATGGAGACTGTGACCTGCAGTGGTCCCCCGGTGCCAACTTTCATTTGCGATTTTTGCTTTGAAGTCTCCCAGAAGCAGTTTGACGTCGTACGTTGTAGTTTGAGGGAAGATGGCCTGTTTTCCAGATATCCAGTAAAAGTACCGTCATTAACAAGAAAGCACAAAATCGACCGACATCGGTTAACTAGAAACCAACGCAATTGGAGTATAAGGCATGAGTGAAAGTTTTCTTCTCTGACGAATCAACATGGAATAGAAATGATGGTCGAGCTAGGGTCTGGAGTGCAGCATTTTCCAGGCGGAGGTGCTTCAGTGGCGTGGCGTCCATGGAAGCAAGGGAAGCATTGCTTCCCTTATATTTGGCGATTGGTGGAAAATTTTCTAAATAATTTTTTCTGAATCGCGCAAAAAAGTCGCGAAAAAAACTCTTCGGCACAGTCTATGTAAATAAAAGTTCCAAAGAAACTAATCGCGAATATCTTACACAGCCGAATTGGTAACACCGCGAAAACCACCACACCAAGAAGAAGACACATGGAAGCATATCAAAATTTGCATCTATGAGCGTTTATTTTTTTCCCCAGTAAACCTACTGTGTCGCGATAAAAAAAAATTCACGTACACGGTAGGTTGGAAGCACTCAGGAATTTGCTTCCAAGTTCCCCTCACATGTAGTAGAGGAAATTCTTGCCTGCAGCGGAGCTGCTGGCGCATGGACGCTGGGGAACTTTTCTTCCCATTTCCTCTTTGTTCGTATTTTCTTGTGGACTGAAAATATTTGCTGTGTTGCAATGCGTATGTGATGTGCTATATGAGTTTCACAAGGGTTACCAGAGTAGGATAGGAATTGAATTGTGGAAAAAGTTTCGATTTGAAATATAATGGCTTCATGGTTAAAAATTATTATTGGTAAATTCGAGAAGAAGTGATTTCGCATAGAATTATTAGTGTATACGAGTATTAGTAAGAGACGAACTCAATTATAGGGATATTTATGCATATTTCAATAACTTATATCTAATCGAAAACCATTTAACGGAAAATTCCAAGAAAAAATAAGTGGGAGATGGTAATACTGCCTCAAGTCATTGACGTCACAAGGAATTGAATGAGCCGTTAAATTTAAAACTCATTTGCTCTAGTGTAGTGCTTTAGTGTAGTGCGATTTGTGTGCTTTTTGTTGGTGAAAAGGTGAAGGGGTTTTTTAATCGGTCTAGGTGCTTATAATTGCTTATAGTGTTTTGATTTGTTTTTAAAGTAGCATGGATCAATATTGTGTTGTTGATGATCTTTTTCGATTGTCTTTTGGATCTCGATCTTTCGCAGAAAAAAAAGACATTATCGAAAAGGGTCGACCGAAACCGATTTTGGAAATTGTTTCTAAAACAAAAAGATGTACTAGGCATTTTACTGCTAAGATTTATGAAGATACGGAATGGATTACCGGTTGTAAGACCAAGCAAAAATTATTTTGTTGGCCATGCTTGTTATTTTCAAATGATTCAAATGTTTGGCGAACTACCGGGTTTTGTGACTTAAATAATTTACATAAAGCTGTGGACAGGCATGGTACGAAAAGCGTTGATCATTTAAAGTCAGTACTTCTTCTTTCCAAGTTCGGTTCCGGTCCTAGAATTGAAGAATTATTAAGTAGCCAACATAGATCTTCAATAATATTGCACAATGAGAAAGTTTCGAAAAATCGAGATATACTAAAAATGCTAATTGACGTTGTGTGCCATTTAGGATGTCAAGAACAGGCATTTCGTGGTCACAATGAAAATGTGAATTCTTGCAATAGGGGAAATTACGTTGAACTTTTAAATCTTTTAGCTAAATATAATCCGGACTTGCGAGCTCACTTGGAGCAAGCGACTGTTTTTTCCGGAATATCAAATTATATTCAAAACGATCTCATTAGTAGCATTTCTAAAATTTTATTAAAACAGATTTATAATGAAATTCAGCAAACTAAATTTATAGCAATAATATTAGATGAAACAACCGATGTTTCATGTCGTTCTCAACTCTCAACAACCTTTCGTTACATTACTCCTTCCGGTGAGGTTAAAGAAACTTTCATAACTTTTACAGATATTTCTGATGATCAGACTGCGTCGCGTTTATTTGACCATGTTTTAGATGTTGTTCAAAAATTCAATTGCGGTAACAAACTTATTTGTCAAAGCTATGACGGGGCTTCGGTAATGTCTGGTAAAATAACTGGATTACAAACACGTGTAAAGGATGTGTATAAAAACGCAATATATATTCATTGCTTCGCTCATCGGTTAAATTTAGTTTTATCTAAATCATGCGATAAAATACGCGAATGTCGAATTTTTTTTCAATCTATTACTTGTTTTTCAACATTTTTTAATCATTCAACAAAGATAACAGTTGCACTAGATTTATTCCTCAAAAAAAGGCTTCCAAAATTAGCTCCAACACGTTGGACTTTTAATGGTCGATTAGTTTTAACCATTTTTGATAATTTAGATCAATTAAAAGAACTCTTTGAATATATCATTGAAAATGAGAGTGGAAAGTGGGATGGCGAGACCGTTAATAGCGCAAGGGGACTTCTTGTTTTACTTACAGATTTTCAGTTTGTTTTCCTGCTCAAAGTTTTTTCTAAAATTTTTCCACAAACCGACGTACTTTTCGATATATTTCAAAGTAAACAAACTGATATAATGTACTGCATTCAAAAAATTACAGATTTTGAAAATCAACTTCAATCGTTAAGAAATAGTTTCACGGAAATTTGGACCCAAACCACATCTATTTGCGAAACTCCACAACGCCGGAAAAAAGCCAGGTGCCTTGTTGACAGTAATGAAAATGTTGAACTATTCTTTACACGTATTTATGTCGAAATTATAGATAATATTACCGCAGAAATAAATTCAAGATTTTCATCCTTAGCAAGTTTCACATTTTTAAACCTATTAGATTCTTCTAAATTTAACCAATATTTGAAAACATTTCCGGACAATCTTTTACTAAATTTAACTAAAACTTATGCTGATATATTTGACCATATTTCATTAAAGACTGAACTCATTGTGCTTTATTCTGATTCTGATTTGCAGGGAAAATCTTTTCAAGGTATTTTTAACTATTTCATTAATAACAAATTAAAAGATAGCTTCACACAATTTTATAAATTAATATGTTTAGTTTTAACATTACCAGTAACCAGTGCGTCCGCAGAGCGCAGTTTTTCTTGCTTAAAAAGGATTAAAACGTATCTTAGAAATTGTACAGGCGAACAACGGCTTAGCGACTTGGCAATAATGTCAATTGAAAAGGTTTTCCTTAAATCATGTTTGTGTGAGCAAAGTTTTTATACAGATATTATAGATGAATTCGCAAAAAAAGAAAGACGAATAGAATTAAATTACAAATAATAGTATGTACGGATCTTATTATTTATTTTGACTTGTAATATATTTATTGCCCAATTATTATTATTTTATTTTACTCACTAACTGTGATTTTTTAAATAGTAAATAGTTGAATTATTTTTAATTTTTATTGTATTGTTATTGTTTTTATTATTCAAATTTTGATTCGCTGAACATGATTACTTTCTTTATGAGTGTATGGATATTTATTTTGCAATTTTTTTGCTATTGTTGTTATTGTTATAGTAGTTCTAATAATTCGAATATGCTTTATTTATATACTTATAGTTACAGCTTTGCTTTTTTGATAAGTCTACCAACATATAATTTTTACAATTATTTATTTAAAAGTAAATTATTATATATTGGTAGCATGGGAATTAAAATGCTGATAAAATACAGTATACCTACTCTCACGTCCCCGTTCGTGATTCCTGGGTGCTTTTATATTAGAAATGTTAAAAGTAGCTAACGAGAGGGGTTCAATTAATACGCAGTAAATTTGTGGAAAGCATAATAATAGTAAATTTTTAATACCAATTGCTTCCCCTAGTTGAATTATCACGCCACGCCACTGAGGTGCTTGCGATCCAAAAGGCACCTGAGGTGATGATTTCATCACGGAAAAAGGGAGGAATCGTCATACACTCGGACAGTCAAGTAGCACTAAAGGCGCTACAGTCCGCCACAATCAAGTCGAAGACAGTGCATAACTGCCTAACAGCTTTACAAGCTCTGGGATCAGCTAGGACAGCTCTAGAGCTGCCGACGCCAATACAAACATGCAAGAAAATAATGGACGACAGTATGCGTCAAAAGGCCACATCTAATTGGCTCAACACAAACGACTCCAGAGTAACGAAAATATTCTGGAATTCTTACGACAAAAAAAAAACTGAAAGCCTCTTGGGACTGCCCAGAAGTCAGTGTTCACTATTAGTGGGCATACTAACGGGCCACTGCCTGATAGGGGAACATGCCCACAGACTAAAGCTAATAACTAGCGATGGCTGCAGGAACTGCCAATTACCAAACACGAAAGAAACTCTAAAGCACCTCCTATGCGATTGTCCTGCACTCGCTAGAAGGAGATTAAAGTGCCTAGGAGCTCACTTCTTCAACGATCTTGAAGGAGTCCCAGGACTCAGCTGGAGAAGCCTCTTGAGCTTCGCCAGGGAGTCAGGTTCCTTCAAGCTCAACGACGATCTTCTGGTAGGGGCCAGCCGACACGGGATGAGTTCCTGTTATATGTGGTATCGCTATGGACCTCAGCGGTCTATGCGGAGTCGTCTAGGCTGCCACCCTACCTAACCTAACCTAGGGTCTGGAGAAGAAAAAACGAACGTTTCCTGTGCCTTTCAACCCGCATCACATTTTGGCGGTGGACTATGGTGTTTTGCGCTATTTACTTAAATGACAAAAGCGACTTATTCGTGATGACTAATCGCAATTTGACAGCATCGCGATACTTCGGCGAAGTTCGAAGCTTTCATGTTAATGTAAAAAGTCGTTCTGATGGATAGAATTTCATTCTGATGCAAGATCGAGCCCGCGCTCATACTGCAAACACAGTGCGTGAGTTTCTCCATGACAATAATATCGACAATTTTGGCAAGACTTCCATATCTAAGGCGCCAAATTTTACCGGCGGTTTATTCACGCTAAATGTAAAATACAAGCGGGAAAATTTGAAAAATTAAATGATGATGTATCTTAGTAGGCTGTTAACTATATAAAGCGGAAATTTATTCTATATACAATTCTAGCACCGGAGTTCCTCATACAAAAGTTCCAAGTTTAAAGGTAAATATCGCCTAAACGGTCATGTATTCGCGGAAAAGGACTTCAGATTCGTCCATTTCAGACAAAATTCGATTGAAACCCAACATTAAAATTTGGCGCCTCAGATATGGAAGTCGCCCCGCAATTTTCACTAGCCAAAGTGTAGTCCAAAATTAAACCCCACAAAACATTTATGGGACCAGCTGCGGCAACGCATCAGGCAGTTGGAACAAACCCTGAAGGACGTGTGGGTGAATTTTTTTCGGGAGGATATCAGGCTGTTCATTATTAGCATACCTAAGCGATTTCATGCTATTGTTCGAGCTTATGGTGGCAATACGCGCTACTAAGCAGCGGATGAAGCAGAATAAAACATAAAAACTTATAAAATATTCCTGGCTATTCGTTTTTTGAAGAGTTTGTAAAATTTGTATGAAATATGTTATGCTAGAAATTAATTTAAAAAAATATTAGATTCTTTTTACCCTCCCTACACTTACAAATTACATATCAAAATGGCCATCGTGTGCTACCTTATTCTTTTCAGCAGGAAGAATTGTGGACTTTCTAAATTTTTGTTTTGCTGTGTGTGTATAGATTGACTTTAACCTACGATTCCTCCTCATCATGATTTTATTGTTCCTTTAGTGGAAGCCTAGCGTCGTAAATCATTTTCGATAAAAGGCAACAAATCAAAAGTAGGAATGTAATATTCTTTTCGTGTAATTTTTTCCGATCCAATAAACTTTTCCAATAGCCCAGTAACGCGAATCCTCTGGAATTTTTCAATTTAATCGACATTTTCAATTGAAACAGATATAAAGAGTCGTGTTTTTTTTCAACCTTATGTATTCCGTTCGGAGGCCATTTTTTATGAGTAGGATTCAGTTACTTTCCCATGAAGTGTAGGAAATTACTACAATTTTGTTTTATATGGTGTTCGTGGTACAGGAAAAAACCTAAATGACGTGAATCATTAAAAGGGTCGTCAATAGAGAAAAAGGTACTATTTGTATAATTTTTCATCAAATCAAGTTATGGGTTGAGTGACTAAGATATTTTTATCACCGCGCTCTAGCCTGCGTCGGGCCCCTAGTGGGACAAAGCGCGTTAATTATTGCCATGATCAATATAGTTGACGTTTCGTTGGCATAAACTGGTTGCGGACGATGCAGGTTACTAGCATGTACCTCCTGCCCAATTAGTCGCAAATCTGCGACAAGTCAGGAAAATTTGTGGCTTACTGTTACTTTCCACACAAACACTATCACTATCGGCGTATGGGGCAGATGCCAATTGACGAATTGGTACGCAAACGAAAATGGCAGTGGATAGGTCAGACATTGCCGAAGAGTGACAACTGCATTGCTTTGCATGCCATGAAATTTCTAACCAAGACCGACCAAGAAGGGGTCCTCAAATCACATGGCGTCAATCTGTGGCAAAGGAGTGTAAGGCACTGGGTAAGTTTTTTGGGGAGTTACGCCCCATTGGCCAGAATAGAGTACGATGGCGCGCAGGAGTATTTGACGCGCGATGCCCCACTAGGGGTTAAGGCAAAATATATCTGCATGCAGTTGCACTGTAGATACTCGTCATCAGTTGACTAATGGCGAACTGCTAGGTAAGAGGATACGAGGACCAACCTGGTTCCGATTGTTTTTTTTTGATATTGTTTGTGTTTGTGATCGCGAACAATGATACAAAAATACACAAGGTCAAATTTTTAAGGTAAAAATATAAAATATAAATATATAAATTTAACAATAAATACTTAAGGCTAACGTTAAACGCTACACCGAATATTCTTATACATTATCGGTAATAATACGCATTTAATTCTCATGGCTAACCTTACTGATAATGCCAGAGTTCTTAAATAAAAGTTATAACATCTAGTGATGCTTAGGTATTCCTTTTTTTTACGCCAGAGGTGTGTGTTTTATTTGTGTTGCATGGTTTTGATCCTCGAAATTCGTCGGTAATCAGGTTGGGGTCATGAGGCTCTTTTAGGCGAGTGGTGAATCCCCCACCAGTTCAGTCGATCACCGATACTCGGCAGGCTTCAGGTTGGGACCATGATCATCGTCGAGGCAAGCGGCGAGTTGCGCACCAGTTCAGCTGGGTGCCTACGGCACCGTTTCATAGGAATACGTCCGTGGGAAGTTGTATGTGTTGGGCTGGTAGGTCAGCTGCGCCGAGAAGGACTTTGTTGCGTAAGTGGTAGACATTTCTTTCCAGTCTTCCGTATGGTATGGTATGGGGCGACCGGTAGCGCAGTGTGTTGAGGCATCAGTCTAATGTTTGACTACCGGCGTTTCGGGTTCGAATCCCGTCCATGACGACGTTCGTGGCCATGGATGTGCAGGAGGTGTATGCTGGCCACTGCATTCTCCGAAACCAGTTTATGCCAACGAAACGTCAACTGGGCCACATGGAACAGTTGACGCGCTATGCCCCACAAGGGGTTAGGGCAATTGAGAGAGAGAGAGAGAGAGTGCACGCCCCGTAGCATCCGTCTTTCCAGCCGTTGCAGTCGGAGTCCAGGGGTTTAAGGCGCGATGTTCCTCAGTGGAGTCACGTACGTAATGATGGGCCTTATCAATTAGCGATACATCATGGTTTTTACCTTCTTGGAGACCGAATGTCTGGAGCTGAAAAGAGAGGCAAGAAGAACATAGGCATTGGCTGCCTTGGTTAGGGTGCGCTTGGTGTGGCTGCCAACTGACAAGAAGCGGTCCAGGGTTACCCCTAGATAACTTACCTCATGAGAAGTGAAGATCTGTTTATCCGCGATTTTTAGGCAGATGTTGGACATTCCACTATTCCAGCGGTTGCGTTGTAGGTGCGGTTTTCTGAAAAGGATGGACTCGAATTTCGCCGGATTTATTCCCATACCCCACATCATGTAGTATCTTAGAGTTTGTTGATATATTCCAGTAGGTGATAAGCTTCGATTTTGGTGTTGTGAGGTGCGTGCCAGGTCGGGCGAACTATTGTTGATGTTCGGTATGCCCGACGTCAATTGGTTAAAGAGGATTGGTCCTAGGATGGAACCCTGTTTCACTCCAGATTCTATGGCAAAAGTCGCAGAGGAGGCGCCATTGTAGATGACAGAGGCTGGCCTGTCTGCCATGTCATGTGCGTATATAATTTTGATTGGGTGAGCTGGGAATCCACTCAGCTTGCAAGGCCTTTTATCCAAACCAAGCCGAAGGCTTTTTCGACATCGCTGAGGCACGCATCCACGAACTTGGAATCAGACAGGCTCTCTGCGGCGTTGGATAGAAAAACCTGAAGGGCATCTATTGTAGAATGCCTTTCCTTGAATCCAAACTGCCTTATAAAGATGAGGTTTTTGTCAGACGCCAATTAAGTACTGGTGTTGCCTTTTCCAGGAATTTTCCTAAGTTGGAGAGGTGTGAGATGGGCCGCGTGTTACGGATTTCATGAGCGCCGTGTTTTTTAAGATGATTTTTGCTCTTTTCCATGCTTTGAGGAAATAGCCGATGTTTATACAGTTGCTAAAGATGACAGTGTAATGGACGGTTTGGTGGGCATCCGAAGATGACCGTAATGACGGAGCCTTAGGTAGCATAATGACCGTGAAGGTCACGCTGTAGCATCTGGCGAAGAAAAAGGCCCCTCAACGAGCTAAGCAGCGGCCTATGCTTGCTGTAGGTTAGTTTGGGAGACGTGGGCGGGGTTCTCGCCGCTCGTTGCCCTGCCCTTTACCTGTTAACAGAAACTCATAGGCCTGGGCAGACAACACAAAAATGGGGAATACAAAAATGAGGCGATTAGGATGGAATGGTTGGCGGATGGCTCGCTTGCCCTCGCGCTCGTATTGGGGTCCAGGTGTATTGGGGCCCTCGGCCTCTGGTTTCATATCACCGACAAATCCTTACTCATCAGGTGCTGCCATAGATCTGCCGGTGGAAGCAGCACTACCAGACCAGAATATGGTTCATTACAACAGACAGAAGGACGAAGAAAAAAAAGACATTTTTTTAACATGAAGTTTGATACCCCGTCCTCCCCGGCAGATTTTTATTCTAGTGGCTTTTTGCTAAGTCTGCGAGTTCTGGAGGTCTAACGACGGAGCTCTCTCCCGCGGGATGGTCGACCGGAGACTCTGTGGGGAAATTCGTAAGAATGAGGTTGGCCTGCACTTTCTCAAACGGTGAGTCCTCGCTTGCTTTTTTCCCACGGAAGATATTTGAGAAGTGGAGTGCAGCGGCATTCGCGGTGGTCTCATTATCAGGTAGTAAGGTGCCATCCATTATGAAGTCTTGGGTCCAATTTTACGGCGGGTTATTCTATTGATCTCCTTCAACGTGTTACTCGTAGATCCGGGTCTAATTGCTTTTAGCCTACACTCAAAGGAGTGGTTAAAATGAGGTTTTGTTTTGATCTTAATTATCGATCGATTCAACACGTCGGTATTCGTCGTTGTTCGTGTTCAGTCGACTGTGGTAGATACGTGTCAATCTACGACGTAGGACCCTCCGCCTCATGTGGAAGTCGATTATTTCGATGGAGCAGATCCCTAAAAGTATAGTTATGGCTACTTTTGGGGATCATCACATCATAAATCGGGGATTTAATCAGTGGATTTATTTAGACGATGATACTATTAATTTCTGGTGTTTTCAACTGTTCTTCCGCTGAGCTTTCTGTCGATTTCGTCAGAGAAACCATTTAAATCCACCTTTTCGTACGGAACCAAGTCTTTCGGATCGGAGTATAGAAACCGCAAGGTGTCATCAGTGGAAATTGTCAGCCTGATCACATACTGGCCTTAGAGACTGTGCGAGAGTAAGAGCCTAGAGCGAAGTGTTGGTGAAAAAAATTTGGTGACACCCGGAAGAAGCATGCCTGAAAGTGGCATTAGGTGGGGCAATGACTTGAACTTCTGCCGGCTTTGTGGGCACCACCATATGGGTTATTAGAACTGTTTCCCCGGTCCCAATGACGGGCATGGAAGTCGCCATCGATGATGAAGAAATCGCCCGAAGTGATCTTGTCAATTAGTGTGTTCAGATCATTGATCAGAGTCGACGAGTTGAAGTTGTGGCGCACGTAGACGCTGACCCTAGGGCTCTACTTAAAATAATGAATGTGTAGCCTTGTGCTTCAATGTATTGTTGGGGTGGAATATGCAACCTACGTACATTAAGGTGGGTTTTGTGCAGGATAGCCGACTCAACACTATCTTGTCTTATGGTGCAGTAATCCTCTAAGTAGTGCCTTCAGCCTAGTCACACAGATAAAAGTAATATCAGGTTTCTCGCGGTTGAGGTATTCTTGCATCGCCTTCCTCTTGTGTATAGGAACGAAGGAGCGAGATCTTAGTGTTGCGAATTTATTGCACCAAACCAACCAAAGTGGTCCTGACGAGTACAATCAATCGTGTGGACGAAACTAGTCGACAGTGGTATTGGCTAGAAAGCCGAGTAATTTTTTGAGTGAAGTTCATTGCTGGCTTAGGCAGATAGACTAAGTTAGCCATGACATACTCCACTATTAAACTTAAAAACAAACCAACCAAAGTGGTTGTCGGGGTGTAAAATTTTGAGAAACCCATCGAATGGCACCTATTTTGCATAACATTCAAATTATGAGAAACTGGACGTACGATACCGGTGGTTCATGAAGTGAATGTGATGCGAATCGGGCCGAACTGCACAGGTTTTGTAATTATACGCAAATTAAATTCAATTTTATGAAGTATGGGGTCGAGGAGGAGATTTCGGCAGCACGAGCTGTTGAGATAAATTGAGAGCTTTCCAGCGAGTGCTGAACGATTTTCGTGGAAGGAAAACTAACCAAGTTAGACTTCCCTTAAAAAATCGTGACATATTACGTGACGGACAAATCATCAGGGTGGCCCCCAGCAATAAGGCATATTCACGTGAAACAAAAATATCCTTAACTCTTTCAAGTCCCTTATGACAGATCCATACTCAGACGGTAGCGAGTTTTCCATTTCTATCTGAAACTAGTATACATAGATACGCATGACCTGCTAACATTTCAATCATGCAAATGGCTAACATTTCCATTCCAATACTATGCAAAGTGAACAATTTCTTTGCAAAGTTAAGAATATGATACTGAAAATATGACAAACAAATACCTTATGCATATATAGATAGTATCAACGATTCCAATGAATTTATGAAAGAAAATGCATTTACGAGCATAGTCAACGGGTGGATGGCTCATTTCCATTTTTCCCTCATGCTCCATATTTGCAACAAAATGGCTGTTTGGAGATCGGAACAAAGTGCATCAACTTTCCTTTCGCTATCCCTAATCGGTAATTTATATGCTTAGAAGTTTCAAATGTGAATATATAGGTATATCAGAAGTATATTTTCGAAACGGGCAAGGATGCAAGATGCATCCTGCCCTGGCCGCAGATAAAGTGAATTTAAAAATTTGCATAGTGTACACAAAATATTTGATTCCTGCTGAGATGACGATGATGTTGTTTTCATGGAAATGGTTCTGACGATGTGGAAAGAATTCAAAACTCTTCGAGTTTTCGATTAGAGGAATATTACATTGGATTGATATAAGAAAGTAGTTGATGGAGGGAAGCACAGTATTCATACAATTGAAGATGTTTCTCTAGAGTTAATGGAAGGGAATTAATTCGATTTTCAATTGACTTGGTTGTCATCAAGCATATCAACTACTATTAATACTGGAATTGGCTGACCTTCTACTGTCTGTCTTCCAGCAGGGTCATCGTTTGTGTTCCATGCCAAATTTCTACAAGCTTTATTCGATTCAAATGACATGTTTTACAATAACTGTTAATATGATCCAAGTGTTCACTGCTTCCTCATGATATTTCAACTTCCTTAAAAATCTTCATATTCGCATAAAGTCTTTGGAGTGCGAAAACCCATCCTTGACGACCTAGAAATCTGATCCTTGCGGCACAACTCTTATCAAATAATAAATATTATTACCAAGGAACAAACAGGGGAATACATATAATGTAGCTGGTACCGAACTTTCTCTATATATTAAAAATAAAATATATATAAAACTGAAAACTTTAATTGCATTTCCCTACAGCTACTAGTCTTTCAATTTCTTATCCTACTGTCGATACTGCTGCCCTGGACATAAGTATGGAGTAGCATTAGCTTTTCACTCAGCTAGCCATTCAGCGCCTCCTTCCTCTCTGAATTATTCAACATTTAATTATAAACTACATTGACTATGAGTCCTGTGAATATGAGAAAACTTTTTCACAGATTTCACAACGTAAAGATACACAGACAAATAGATGGATAGAGGGTATCCTGTAGTACGAGTACGATGTCGGCACTAGTTCCATTCCAGGATATGGTCTTCCATACTTTATCATCATCGTCATCCACGACGTCGACCTTTTCATAAGTGATGATTTTCACAGTCCTTATATACGCTTGGAGCGACGACGATATGGGCATATATACAATAAATGTAGGAGAAGACGATAAGGAAACTTGCTTCAATTAGAAAAGTTGAGAGCGGAAAAATTTCTATTGCATTAGATATGTTAAATTATTTTTTGATGGGTTTTGTATGCATCTCAATGTAGAGGAAGAGGTTGCCTCATAGTCAACCCTGTGGCGTGGTGTGTAAAAATAAGCCAATGAAATGAATGGAAAGGATGTGTGTGTCAGAAACTTGCAAAATCTAAATTTTTTTTATATGATAACGAATCGGCATCCAGGCGGCCAAAGCCCGACATCGGGCTGTTGTGCCACGATAAACAAATCGGCTTCTAAGGAATATTTGACGCGTTATGATCCACTACAAGGTAAGCTTTACACAGGGCAATTAGATGGTTCTTGAATTAGTAAATATTGGCAAACGGACAGTATTGGGCCAACTCAGCTTATGCAAAGGCTCCGGGAATGTTTTGATATCCATTGGCACTTTGGGGCTGTCCCCATCAAATAAATTTAATTTTGATCAATTTGCTTCAAATTATGTATGATTTGCTTTGAAAAATGTTGTCCTTATTATCCGATTCAGGACATACCCATATCTACCAGGCGAATACAATAAATCCTTTTTTTTTCTCTGACCATTGGACTCCAAATACCGTCAACAGTAGTCTACTGCATTCGCCTCATGGCTTCGAGTCATATGAAACCGATCTTGTTAATTGCCTTGACCCCTCCAGGGGCCTGGGCGCATCAACATCTCTAGCATTTCTATGCATTGACGTTTCGATAGCATATCTATTTTGCGGAGGTGCAGTTGCTAGCATGCACCTCCTATCCGTGCCGTCTTTATACATACAAGCTCGGAGCACTGTGAGAGTTCTATTAGTGCCCACAGGTAGTTTTAGATAGCGCCGAGATTTGAACTCCGAGCTCTAGATTAGTATCATAGAGCGGTGACCGAATGACCACAGCCACCGAGCACGACCATCATCATATCAGCATATATCACTTCCTTGCCAAACTTGTCCTTTTTCCTCGCGGAAGGACTCAAAATGTCATCAACGCTAATTCATCACAATGTCCTTTTACCCTACCAAAGAATTCAAAATGCCTTCAACAGTAGTCTAGTGCATTCGCCTCAACAAACCGTGTCATATGACGATCATCTTGCCTAAATAACACTTTAATGTCGAGAAGGTCCTTTTATCCTGACGCACACCAGGACCAAAATGTCGTCGTGTGGTATTTATAATAACCCAAGGAAGCTACGTGTCAATTTTTTTTTTGTAAAGCCTGGAACGCTCTTCCAGGCTTAAAAAAAAAAGTTTCGGAAAGGCGAGTAACTTTAGTTTAAACATAATAGAATATACCGTTAGTCCAGTCGATGACCGAATTTGCTGCCACCGTTTCGAGATCAAGGTTTTAATGGACGGATTACATTCTTGGAGCCCATCGTGGGGCCCACTTCCGGTCAAATCAAGGATTTAAAAGAACCTCAACATAAGTGCTGTTTAGTCCTTACACCAAGTGTTACCCCTAGATGCACATTAAGACTGACTGTTCTAAGACAACTGCCTTAGCCCCTTTTACTTAACGTACCTATTTCAGTCAGTCAGTTGCGCATTCTCTGTACCATTTCCGTCTTATCCTTTTAGAGTAGAGCCCCTTTTGTATAAGCTTCAGTAGACAGGGCGATCTTTTCCTTGTGTTTGCCTTTGTGGTTTACTATCCACGTACTTAAGGCCTTCCAAAAATCTCATGAATTACTGACTCTGGCAGTTTCTGCAGAAGTTCATCTGAGATTCTTGGAAGTCACCTTAGTACCTTTATGTGGCCAAGGATTGTCCTTTTCATTTTTTTTTCTTCAATCTTGCAGGTTTTTCATCCCTGAAATGAAAATATGATATCAGGGGAACATAATTGGAAGCATGGCATAATGCATCTTGCTTACTCAGCGCTATTGCCATCCAATTATGTTCCACTGTATCAGCAGTTCGTCTCTTGGATGAGAACCTGTAATTCACTTTTGCACTAGTTCATTTTTTTTGTCTATTTCACTTTCTCCAACATGCATAGTCGCCGGCTAGCTCATGTAACCAAATTCATCATTTTTCAATATCATCATTTTATGACACACTCCACATTCAATACCATTAACCTGAAAAAAAATATGTAATGGATGGTTTGGCGGGCATCCGAGGATACCCGTGGGGACGGAGCCTTAGGTAGCATAATGACCGTGAAGGTCGGGCCGTGCCATCTGGCGAAAAAAAGGCCCCTCAACGAGCTAAGCAGCGGCCTATGCTTGCTGTAGCTCAGTTCGGCAGATGTGGGCAGGGTTTTCGCCGCTCGTTGCCCCTATCCTTTACGTATTAACAAAAATTTATAGGCCTAGGGAAGACAACACAAACAAAGGAGATAAAAATAGGGAATAAAAAAAATGAAGTGATAAGGATGGAATGGTTGTGGGATGACTCGATTGCCCTCGCGCTCGCATTGGGGTCCAGGTGTAATGGGACTCTCGGCCTCTGGTTTCGTACCACCGACAGATGGTTATTCATGGTGCTGCCATATATCTGCCGGTGGAAGCAGCACTACCAGATCATAATATGGTTCATTACAAGTGGTTCATTACAAGGTCACTCAAGGAATCTACGTACCGAATTTGGCTAAGATCGGACCACGGGAAGTGCTCAGACTAACGCAGAAACGCACAGCATGGATCATTGCACTTGATAGCCCAATACATGGGACGGGCCATAAACCGAATAAACGAAAATTAGAAAGCCTAAGCCCCCACCCGAAATAAACTGTTTTGAAAAAATGTGAGGAGGGGGGTCGGAGAATCCCGTTGGATTTTGACTGGCCCTGAAAATCCTTACCACTTTACGAACATTTGCTTTGTACTTGCCGTGTGGCAATTAGTACGGGTTGGTCTGGTAAAAGGTTTCCGCCATTTCACGACTATTTGGTCGTTACTTGCAAATCACGAGTAGTGTGAAAGCACCAATGCGGTGTGAAACTTCTGCTCCGTAGTAAAAAGCTTTGACGGAAAACCTAGTTTTTGACAATTTATTTAAATTTATTTTAAGTTTTTTAATTGTTTCGTGTCAAAAACAATGTTACCTCAGGGCTCGGATAAAAACAAAAAGCGACCGGATTTGTCCCGCGGGCCAGAGTTTTCTGATCTCTGGTCTAGGGTATAATATATTGTTTTATGGTCTAATGCACCTTTTACCATTGCACATACATACATAACGTACACACTTTGATTTGCGCTTAGTACCTGTAGAATATGCCTGTAGAACCTATAGCTTTAAAATATTCAAGGAAACTGGAAAGGAGTTTTCACATAGCTCCTCAACACATCTGGACCCCCTAAAAATTACCATGTTTCGGAGTACAGAGAAATAAGCGCTGTAAATGTAGGTAGGCCATTGAATGCGGTTGATATTAATATCGAAAAGGCCTATAATAAGCAACGGCCAAAGAGTATTGGAAAAAAAACCCAGATTTGCTGGAATACCTAAATAAAAAATAAATAACTGGCGCAACAGTCCAATTTGAACCATGGGCCTCGAGATGAGTTAGCATCATCTCATTTTTTAGATCGCGACAGTTTTGTGCAGAGGTGTGTGATCAGCAACACGCTCAAACCGAGTTATTTACCCCATAAATGGGTACTCATTTAACAGCTGAGTGGGCTCATAGTCCGGCACGTAAATCCCTTTTTTTATCGATAACTACCGCATTCAAGGAATCGAACCGGGGCCTAGTGCGTAGAAGGCGAACGTGCTAACCGTTGCTATGACAAAACAACGTCAAAACTTGATACAGATACAATTGAAGAGACTGAAAATGAGGAAAGCAGTGATGACTAAAATCAATTCTTTTTTTTTGTAATTCGGAGATAGTTCTCTTTTGTATTTAATGTGTTTTTTTCCAAATAAAGTGGGATGTTTTACTCGAGTATTGGTTGGTTATATTTCAAAGATTTTACTTTAGTACTTGGAAGTTACCTAAACTGGGTAAATCGTACAGCAAAAAAAGTTCAGTGCGGTAAAAAAAACTTGGCTCTATTCTTAAAACTATTCCGTTCTTTATCGCTGACTATAGGTGTGAACGCTACTTAAAGTTAATTGGAAGACTTCCATCACCAACTGAATTTTAATTTGATTTGAAAATTTCAAACTCAATTATCTCAAAACTAGAGAAATGTAAGTAAGCTTGTTTTTGCAGTAGCCCGACGGAATGCCCGTCCATTTCTGAAAAACATGGGACGGGTCCAAAAATCCCTTCACAATTTAAAAAATAAAATACATTCAGTGGTCATCTCAAATTAATTTTCTGAAAAATCATTAAAAAGTTTTATCTCCCTTTACATACCGATCCTTGTCGGTGCTCTAAATAAACGGGGCTCCAATACAATGGCAACGAAAAATAAATTCCAGAATAGATTATATTGTAGGGAGATAGAAAGTTTTAATCGAAAAACGTTCGTTTCGTATATCAATCTGTCCTGTGTGATAGATTTTGGCTTTGTTTTAATCCTCATTTTGTATGGATAGTGAGCTGAACGTGATTTCTTTGCTGCTAGCTCAGGCATTCAATTGATATGAGATAGTCATCAATGACCAGCAAACACATACTGCTGCTGCTGCTGTTCGATCTAACTGAAAAGACATACGGAAAATTCACATTTCGACATTAGCCAGGAAAATAGGAAAATGAACAGTCAACGATGAAATCTTGGAGGTGGGTTTTTTTTTTAAATTATGGCTTGTTCCCACTTGACCAGGTGTCGTATCGTGGTTCAAGTTTGGCTTATACTCGTAGTGGTTCTACCGCTGTAGCGTATAAAAAGAGCGAAGCAAGCGTTTTAGGTTAGTATACTGAGGGTAGCAACCCCTTAACCCGAACAGTGCTAGCGTGACGTACATAGTGAATATTCATTTCATATTTTTTAAATACATTTTTTTGTTTTCTTGTATAAAATTTAAAAAAAAAATGTCTGAAAGAAAAAGAAAAACTCCATCCCGTGTCTATCCCTTAGAGAGGCGTCATGTCATAGAGGGTGGGGTTGTTTTCCAAATCTCATGCAGATAGTGAGTTTCTCCTGTTGGGAAGGTCTAATGTTCTATACTTCCTCAAGATCGGAGTAAAACAGTAAGGTGTTACATGTTTTCGTCGTGACAAAACTATAAACCCCAATTCTTAAGAGGTTTAGGGTATAAATAGAAGCTATGACGTCATGAGCAGACAGAACGGAATAATTGCACACTTTTTTGCGTAACTTTCTATTCTTGAACCATGTACCGAAACTACATATGCAATACAACATAAATATTCATAAGGGCACACTGCTGTCAGTGATCCACAGATTCCAATTTGTATTGTCCGCCTAATAGGGAGTAATTTACTTTGAGTATACGATATTTCACTTTAGCATCCAGTTAAGAGGATGTCCGCTTAAAAGAGGGTATATTTATATGAAAACCATGTAAATATCATCTGTTATTAAAAAAGTGTTTATTTAGTTCTGTTTTTACGACCGGACTGCAGCACTGTAAATTGTCGAAAGTCCTAAACCCGTAACCAACAGTCAGGGGGCCGATGGGTCAGTGCGTTGAGGCGTATGTCTCAGTTCAGTCCACTGCCTCAAGTGAGCAGCATTGCAATCCTTGCCTCTGCTCCTTTGAAGAGAGTGCTTACTTTCCTTGGTCAGACCGTCGCGTCGTCCGACTGTCGTACTTGTAAGGCTAGTTGGCTGGGTACGTGGGGTCAGGGCCGTCGAGAGAAAATCCGGGCCCGGGAATCAACTTTTATAGGGCCCAAATATGATACAATAATTATAGCAGATAGCACGCATTTTGTTCGTGTCTTCCGGGGAACTATCACTTTGACATGATACGAGGTAAAGCTTTCTATGATGAGCGTTTGTCGAGTTACGATTGATTCCTTTCTCGTGTCGGGCATCCCATCCCTCCTTTCATCTCGCTCCTGAACTTCCCTACACTTTACAGGCCGGCACCCAGCATTTTAATACCCTCCTACACCTACATCTCCTGAAGATGAATCAAAAGAAAAATTGCCGTTGGCGAGTTTCGCATACTCTGCTTTTCATACATTTTTGCCTATGGTACATATTGTGAAGCTATTTTAGTGTGTTAGGAAACATTTTAGACGTCCAGCTTAATCGCCTGTTGTTTTTTTTCTCAAACTCCCAGGACAACGACCACAATTTCCAGCCCGCACCCTGCATTTTCCTAGTCTCTTACAACCCCTAGAAAAGAATTCAAAAATGAATTCAAAAATTAGCGAACCACGGTTTCTTACGTGGTTCGCTAATTTTTCATACTCAACCACCTTCAGCTCCCAGTCTATTAAATGACTCTCAGGAACAATGGCAACGCCAAATGAAATTGCTTTGAAACACTTGTATCATCGTCACGGTTAATTCCATATTGGTCTTTGAGTGGCAGGCTTACTAATATAAGCAAAATCTACAATACGTATTAATTAAGATTAATTTTGATTTTTCTTAAATTGCATATTTTAGTTAATGTATGAGATCTGTTATGATAAAAATGTTTCTTTTTTTGTTTTAAATTTTTCTAATATCCGAGCCCTCCAAAAAAACATAGGGCCGGGGCGATTCGCCCCTTCTCCATCCCCCTCTCGACGGCCTTGCGTTGCCAGGCCCCAGAGCCATATAGGAATCAGTCCAGGACCTTTCCGCCAACTTTGCACCTATGGGAAGCGGCATGCGTTTCCTATAGGCATTAACATGGTTGCTAGCCGGAATCTTTCCGCAAGTTTGTCACCTATACGATCGGGCCAGAGCCAGTCCAATAAGAATCAGCCATGAACCTTTCTGCGCATATAGCCCCCTTTCGTAGTTTGTGTTATGCGGGGTTATCGCTCCCCGGTGTGACTGGTTCGTTATGACGGAATCTAACAAAAACCGTCAATTAGCCACACTTGCATAACTGTGGTACATGGGTTCGTCACTCCCCAAAGGCTTGCATAGGAATTAACGTCAAGGTGAGGGTGGCAAGTTTTCGATGAGAATTTTGCTCAATTAATCAATTTTTTCCTTCCTGTCGGGCCAGAAGGGCGCGATACCAAACGCGGTCTTTTCGCGTACTTCTGACCGTATTATTTTCTCTAGCGTTGTTCTGAAGTCATGCTGCCGAACAACTAGTTAGGTGCTCTAGTTAGTGTTCGGTCATTTGCCCAGATTGTACCGGCCTTGCTACTTGTTTTTAGACGATAATACTGTCCTAGTTGTTAAGTGGCCCCTAGTCGGTCAATATATTGAGCAATATAATATTGTACCATATATGGCGCAATGTAATTTTGGTGAATATGTACACCATATGTTGCGCAATACTATATTGCGAAATATTTGCATAGCAGACGACTCAATTTATGTGCCATACTTTGTAGTTTGAAGCAGACGTTGGATTAAAATTAATTAATTAAAATTTGAGATTGAGCACGGGGTCAAAGTATTGGCATGGGATCATACGCAATGTAGAATTTTGGTATGTAGATAAGATAGATATGATGCTGTAGTAGTGCAATGCGGGACTGTTGTATTCGCATCAGTGCTTAAATAGACCTTCAAATGAGAATGGTATCATGAGACTGATTTCGTTTTCGAGGATCATATGTAAAATGTACATTTTCTACGCACGAATGCAGCAAACCAGTTCATCTAAATTCCCGGTACTCAATTTCCTTCGTCACTGAGTGTCTTGAAACAAATCTAATATGCACAATATTGCCCCTACACGGACAAATAATGTTAATGTGCAATTAATTTCAAACAAGCACAATATCAGCTCCATATTTACGCAATGAACGCAATATTGCCCCTAGACACTCAATATCAGTTTGTGCATGCCAATATTGCACCAAAATATGGAGCGTATAGGGGCCGTTTTAGAGTCATCGATCGTAGTCCAAAATTATGCACGCCTGAGTAATCCCATACTTCTGGTAACCAGTCAGCAGCATGGAAATTTTATTATGTCGCCGCCTGATCGGCTTCGGGCAAATCTCTTGCAATAGTTCCTTCTCCATTATCTAGCGCCTGACCTAGTCCATATATTCCATCCAACTGTACGTCGAACTTTTCAAGTCGATGTCGCCACTCATCACCTCCTTGCGTAGCATCAAGTCTGTGGGGTCGCTACACCCCAAACCACCTTATAGCCTTTCGACTGGTAAGACCCCCTGCGGGGTGTGGTGTGGCACGTAAGCGTAAGCCATAATCTTTGCCGGCCTGTCGCAGGTATACGGCTAAAGCCGGGGTTCCCAGTTTACGGCCATCAATTGACGGCCGTCATGTGGCGGTGGCGTCAAAGATGTCCATCTCTGTGAACGAAATAGCATTTTCACCCATTTTTGATTGAAAACTAAACGCAGTTGGCCGTTAAAAAAAAAGTTGAGCTCCGTGTTGTCAACGTTATGGCGATCGTTCTAAAAATTACGATTCAAAATCGTTTTGGACGCTTGTCTGGAGATTGCTACCTCACGGCCCTCATGAAATTTCCACACCGCTACCTGACGACCGTCGCGTATTGGTGCCACTACTACGTTCGCAAACACCTCTGTCTAAGGAACCATTAAATTTAGTTCGCATGGGGAACATTTTCGCGGAGTCAACGCTACATGACGGCCGTCAATTCATGGCAACCGACTTTAGTGGATAGGAGGAAACATGCACCGTCCAAAACTAGTTTATACTATTGAAACGTCAACTAAGTTGGCGATTGTTAACGCCCTGTGTCTCAGCAGGCGTAAGGGCAAAGAACTCACAGAGGTTACAACCAGTCTTAATATACCTAAACTCATCGATATTAGTCCGTGTGTTAAACAATTGTTATGGACGGGTTCGTATGCATCCAAACATGCCCGCGGGGACGGAGCCTATGGCTGTTATAATAACCGTGAAGCTCGGGCAGTGCCATCTGGTGAAGAAATAGGCCCATCAACGAGCTTCTATAAACAGTGGCCTGTGCTTGCTGTAGCTCAGTTCGGGAGACGTGGGCGAGTTTTTGTCGCTCGTTGCCCCATCTTTTAAGTATTAATAAAAATTCATTGGCCTGGGGAAGACAACGTAAACATGGGAGGGAAAAATGGGGAATAATAAAAAAAAAATGGGGCGATAAGGATGGCATGGTTGGCGGATGGCTCAGATGCTCTCGCGCTCGCATCCAGATCCGGGTGTAATGCGGCCCTCGGCCTCTGGTTTCGTATCACCAACAGATCAATACTCATCAGGTGCTGCTTACGATCTGTCGGTGGAAGCAACACGACCAGAATATGGTTCATCACCCAATATCTTCTCACAGTACGTTTAACTAAGCAACCTCCACTGTACATTTCATTATACATATTCCCATCCTATAGCATGGATAAACTTTGATTAGGTATTGTGTATCCAAAACAATGATTCGACTCAACCAATAGATACCTCCACCAATAACTACCGATTGGGACGTATTCGGATAATGTTGGCCCTTCATGACGAGGACTCGAGTGTCGAGTCTGAAGAAACAAACAGACTTAATTTAAATTCGATGTAGCGCACACAACTTAAAACATACTATCTCTAGGACTGGAGAGATGTTTGCACTCCAGGGTGTGCAGGTAACTGATTCAAGACAAGAAGAGAAAACCGAAGCCGACATCCAAGTAACTTGGCTGCTTCGCTATTTCGTATTGTATGCCACAATCTCCCGGGAAGCTTATCCATTTCCATCTGTTACGTTTTTGGATTAATATGATGATAGCATGCGAAAACGACGATGACAACAAGCTGGGACGTGGACTAGGGAATCGTAGGGTCATAGACGACGACCACCCCCACCACTACCACATTTCATCAGTTGATGTCATCAGTTATGAATATGTGATGCCATCGCTGGGCTAGCCGCTAAGCATATTATGCTTCGACGAATCTGTTGTTAGTAAATTGGATCAGAGAATTGGACATACGAACGACATTTACCTTTAATTAAAGGACTGTGAAGACGACGACAGTAGGGCCCAGGTCCCGAGCGGAATGCGACACGGCTAGCATTTTGATTAGGATATAAGATTATAATCAGTAGATATCGGATTTTGGACACTGATGGTTTTTGAAATAGTCAGAAGGATGAGTAATTTATTTAATGGAATAATTAATAAAATGTCAGACTCAGTGGCTAATTATGGTGGTTGTGGAATGGGAATAGGGAATTTAAATGTAAATTCAAGAGCTGCTAATCAGTGACAGAAAATGTATACATACTTCATGTAGTTAGGGAAATTGCACCGTACTGTCTGATACGGATGAAATACTTTACCAGCTCGAGTAATGCCCATATTCCAGCCCATGGCTGGAGAACTGTCATGTCAAGCTGGAGGAGCCCATCCTCTCGTGCTGCTA
This sequence comes from Chloromyia formosa, assembly GCA_964017055.1. Lineage (NCBI taxonomy): Eukaryota > Metazoa > Arthropoda > Insecta > Diptera > Stratiomyidae > Chloromyia > Chloromyia formosa. The sequence goes on from OZ024817.1 coordinate 16,061,476, forward strand.
AATTCGTCTTAAACATAGAATCTCTGGCTCCTCTTGCCAAAATCAATGGGAAACTGGCTTACGGTTTCCGCAGTATGAAGCTCTATGTAAGTGCGATGCAAGGAAAGGACGCAGTAAGGTGGAAAGTGCACTTCCAACAGAAGGCGTGAACCCCGGGACGAAGGATGATCCTCCGGTAATCACTCCACCCATTGAGCATGACATCGATGATGACTGTCTGTCGTTGGGATCTGGCTTTGAAAAGCTGTATGGAACTTTTTAATCCTCTCCCGCGTATGATTCGTTCGAGTTCGATATCGTCGGGGTAAGTGGTGGAATCGAGATTTTTAGGTTGTTCAAACTTGTTCAAATCAGCCTACATCATTTAAAAGCAGCGTCGGTCGTGTTTCCACTTCTTCTGGTGAGGGATGGGGAGGATGTTGTTTTTATACAGGAATCCTGGGTTGTATTTTACATGATATAGTGAAAGGCCTAGGTACTCCGGTGTAAAACATTTTTTACGTTAGAGATCAGCGCAAACCCCGATCTTCCATTCTCGTTAAAAAAAAAACTCTAAAAGCGGTATTTGCTTATTTCTGCACACCTGCCATATTATCAGGTGGGAGACCCTCCTCCACCTATTCAGAGGCAGAGGTTCTGTGCCGCGGATTCACACGGTACTAGTGTCATTTTGGGCTGTGATTCTAATGCACACCATGCGGTGTGGGGTATCTCCAACACGAATGAGAAAAGTGACGCGCTTCTCGAGTTCTGGCTAGGCACGAAACTCCTCATCCGTAATACAGGCTGTGTACCTACCTTCGTCACTAAAGCCAGGCAAGAGGCCCTGGATCTCACCCTTGTTTCAGAGGAGAAAAAGCATCTACTGCGAGATTGGAGAGTGTCAGCAGAACACTAATTCTCTGATCACCGATATCTCCAGTTTGAATTGGATGAGTGCACTGGAAAACTCGGTTTTCAGAAATCATAAAAGAACTGACTGGTGGAAATTAAAGGATTGTCTCAAAAAGGCACTACCCTCCTTGCCACACCAACCGTGTAGTAAACATGAGCTGGTCGTTATGACGCAGACCCTGGTGGGAGTCAGCAACTCTACCTCCAAATCGTGGTTAGCAGGCACGGAGGAAAGACGAAACCACCCTGGTGGAACGCTCGGATTGGCAACTTAAGGGCTGTGAGCAGAAGAAACTTCAATGTAGCAAAGTCCTCAGGACTTGACTCTGATTGGCAAATGTACAAAAAAATCTAGGATTATTTAAAAACGAAATCAGAAGGGCTTAGCGTTAGTGGGGGAGAATTTTCTGTGAACAAGTTGAGGAATCCAGCGAGGTTTCCTCACTATGGAAAGTTCTATCCAGTGCTGCTAACATACTAAGCTATCTGCTGAATTAAAGTGGGAGGTGGATGACCACTAGTGAGGAATCTGTCGAGGTTCTGCTTGATACTCACTTCAATCATAATTCATCAGGTGGGGTTCCAGATAACTCCCGAATAGTAATGGCGATAAGAGATAACTCTGACTCAATTCTCTCGAATGGGAAAATAGCTTGGACTACTAATAGTTTTGACCCATAAAAGTCGACACGACCTGACGGTATTATTCTGCAGACGTTCTGCAAATTATTTACATAGTGTTCCGCTGGATTGAGTGAATGTTCAAGGACTGCCTGGAGCTGGAACACATTCGTCGCATATGGTTGGAAATGAATGTGCTTTTCACGCGGAAGGGAAGAAGCTCGCACTCAAGTCCCAAAGATCTGCTTACCATAAGTTTATCTTCGACTCCGCTGAAGACGCTGGAGCGTCTGATTGACATGGACTTACGTGCCATCATTCCTTCGAATCTTCTCTCCTTTTGTCAGCATGCTTACTGTAAAGGCAGATCGGTGGAGATAGCTCTCCTGCACTCACGGGTATCATTGAAAATTCTCTGAGTTGCAATGAATACACGCTGGTTCCCTTTTTGGACATTGAGGACGCCTTCATTTACATTAAACCGGAGGCTATCTCGTATGCACTCTCGAGCCTGGGAGTTGATGGCCCACTGTACACAGAAAGAAAGGACAATTTTGGGGTCCTTCTATTTCATAGATCTGGATGATTTAAAGAACGTTAGTGCTGATCAATTGCAGATCCGGATGGTTCGACGACTAAATTCTCATGGTTCTGAGATGGCGAGATATCACAACGGACCCAGTGGTGGTTTATGTGTGTTGTGCTCTGCACGGCAGCCTCTATAACCTAATATAACTTAGGGAAACAGAAAATATTACAAAATTATTGTCAACGGATGTAACTCTAGTGATTGGGTGCAAACCGCTCGGTTAAAGTTTGAGAATGCATCAACTGCGGAACACGTCCTACGAAAACCAAACTATCGGAACAAAAGCTACTTTTACTCAATCACTGTAAGCAGTCTCAGTCTCTTATTGATTGCACTGTCTCACTTTTTTGCCATGGCATTTAAGATTGGGTTGTAAAAATTTGGTTCCCTCAGAGGTTTACCTGGCTTAGGAAGTAAAACTAACTTCTGTCTCTTCCAAGAGGTAGGAAAGAATCCTTAGTCAGACAACTTCGAAAAGACCGGCGAACCAGCCAGCCAAATCAATTGATGCGCTATACCCTACTAGGGGTTAAATAGTTAGGTTTCTGCTGAAAAGAACTATTTCTGCGAAATACATAGTCGTCCCATGCTTCGGCTATTTGTTCCGCAATATGCAATGTTATCTATTGTAAAGTCGAAAGCGGTATGTTCACTGTGAATATTGTCCTCGCTAACACGTTAGTCCACAATCAATGTCTACTACTACTACTACTACTGACATCGATTGTGGACTGGCGCGTTAGTGTAAGCGTTCTATACCCTATTCCTTGACAGTTTGTGGCAGGAGGTCTTGCGCTGCCTTGCAATGATTCAAGTTGATTTGTAAAAACTCAATTTGTTCAGTTTCTCAGGGGCTCTTCGAAAAGGGTGACATTTAGCACTACCAGTTGTAGGCCTGCGGTCTTGTTCCTCTAATTCTTTACACAGTATGCAATTGGGCTCCTTGTCGCAGGTCTTCGTTATGTGAACATTTTCTACACACAATTACATTTTTCGATATGTCCTTCTCACTGGTGCATACCTGTGCAGAGTGACCCAGACACTTCAAACACTTGTTAATAGGAATATGCTTTCTAAATTGGCAGTTGGATCACCTTCTCTGCTGACTTGGTATTGAAGGTAGCCCCTCAACATGAGCATCCCGATACAAAAGCCAATTAGTCCTTTCACGATTAGGGCTCAGTTGATTTGCTGCAGGGCGATCAGCCTGGCTGAACTCAAGGTATCGATGATCAGATAAGGAGTGTTCCGACGACACTCTTCAGTCTGTTATCACGTGTATGATATTCCCCGATGCAAGGGAGAGCTGCTACTCTGTAATGTGTAATTAGTACCCCTTATTCATTTCGAAAGCTTTTCGCCTGGCTTATTTGTGTCCGACCTACCCCAGACATCGTAATGCGCATTAGTGGATGTTCACACTGCGTGCGATGCCGAGCCGAGCCAAGCCGGGTCGAGCGATGCGATGTGGTGGGTGTACACATTGCACGCCGTGCGATGCCGAGCTGAACGATGGCTTGCGATGCAAAGATGATCCGAGCGATGGCTTGCTATGCAAAGATGATCCGAGATGTTCACTGCACGCAATGATGGAGAGTAGAGACCAATTTAGTTCAAGGAATAGAATCTGTTCGACATCATGTCGTTTGTGCTTGACCCAGTAAATTTATTTCTGTTTCAAAACAGTGCTCTAAAAATGGAAGGGCGTCGCCATTGGGTGCATCCCATTAATGAAGAAAGGCCCAGTGTTGGTGAATTTCATCATCTCTTCCGCGACCTCAGACGAGAGGTTTCACAAGCGGATTGAGCAGCGGCGCACCACTGTGTATAAACGCAAAAAGCGGCAGCCGCGGCGGCTTTAGGACGATGAATGTATAAACCGCTCGACTCGCCGTTGCGACCACCGCCGCGGTTTGTGGAGCGGCGAGATTGCATTTGAATTCAGTGTAAGAGCCGGTACACATGGACGTCCAAATGACGCCGGACGCCTCGTCACTTAAGCTCCTCCCTCTTTGATACCTATCTGCATTTCAATTCACATGATGCGATAGGACACAGCGCCACTCTGTATTATATAAGCCGGGCCACATAATAGCGAACCTGAATTTCCAATTTATGTTATTTTTAGTTTTAAATAAACTGTTTTTTGGCCATAACTTCTAAAATATAAGGATATCGCATTTTTAACACCATTTTCACCCCCCTTACAAGCTCCCTCCCCACCATTTTTTTTTCTCAAAATTAATTGTCAATTGTAGTAGTCACGATCAACGATTAACAATTAATTAATTGGCACTTAAAAGTGATCCTCAACCGAATGGTTTAAGAAACATCATACAAATCAGACATTGTGACCGTGTCCGTGTTCCGGGTTCGAATGTATGTGGGCCGGCTTATTAAAAATTGATAAGCGGACGCGTGAAATGACGCAGATAGGAGCAGAAACAAGCGTCATCCCAGATAGCTATCGCGGCGGAAAAATGCCGCCGATAGTTATCGGATAGCTATCTGCGGCCATGCGCATCGCTTCATTACCCGTAATCTATTTCTTCCTATCCGATTGAAAGTGACGCAGCGTCAGGCGGCATTTCGACGTCCATGTGCACCGGCACTAAATATGTAAACCGCCGCTTCTGCTCTATGCTGCTCAAACCGCTTGTGAAACCACGCCTTCTAAACGCGACCTTATTACGGTGGTAATACGGATTTTGAGCCATACTGAATCAAAACCGGAGTCCAAAGCGTATATACCCTAGACTTGTACAGACATAGTTGTGATACCAAAACTTCCAACTGGCAACGGCCATTGCATTAAAAGTGAATTTCCCATATGGTCAGTTTGAGCTGTGGGCGTGGATCCAATGAAAAGTTTCATCGTTCATCCATTCGAATTTTGGATATTTACATTTTAACGTTTATTGGGAAGGTTTCATTCAATAGGATCTTGCCCATTCTCGGGGTATTTTTAGTTTCCGGGGCCCGGGGTGAAAAAATCGTTTTTCACTCGGATTTTTTGTCACTTATCACTCGCGTCACCCTAAGACTCAAATTTGCAAAAAAAAAATTTTTTTTTTAATTTTTAATTTTTTTTTTATTTTTAATCTTAATTTTTTAATTTTTTTTTTCCTTATTTTCTTGTTCTAATGATTTATACTGAGTGTTTGGTGTGTTTAAAGCTGATCAAAACGCTGTTGCACGCAGAGCGAGCGAAGCGAGCGTTCATGTTTGTGCGATATTGAGGGTTGCGATCCCTTAAGCGCGGAGCGAGCGTAGCGAGCGAAGCCCACGCAAGGGGATTTGCGAATATTTCAATTTTCCATGCCTCCAATATTCCAATCACTCAGTATAAATTATGAAAAAAAAATAAAAAATAAAAAAAATTAAAGCTTAAAACAAAAATTAAAAATAAAAATTAAAAAAAAAAAAATTTTTTTTCAAATTCTTGACTTTTAGAGTGACGCGAGTGAAAAGTGACAAAAATCCGAGTGAAAAGTGATTCCCCCAGCCGGGGCCCCGGAAACTAAAAGGTTGCCGCTAAATCGAATCAGGAGATGACCCTCATAATTTCCATGTATACACTGCCACACCGCCGCGCCTAAAAGTCTAGGGTATAAAAGCAGACATACATGCATTTTTTCCAGTGTGATCTTACATCAAATATTACTTTACAGCTCGTACTTGCACCATACTGGCTCCATGGAGCTTCACATCGAAAAACATCGCAAAGCCCATAAACTCCATCGCAAAGCCCATTAAATTCCATCGCAAAAAATCAGCAGCCGGTACTCGCACGAAAAAGCAAAATAGTTTTTGAAAACATCGGGCCATCGCTCGGCTCGTCATTGCATCGCGCGCAGTGTGTACACTCAAAGCGTGATTCCATTTAAAATTGCAGACTTTCCATTTCTTGCTTTAAAAGCTTGTAATCGCATTGCATCGCTCGACCCGGTTCGGCTCGGCATCGCACGCAGTGTGAACATCCACTTAGAATCGCAGCTAAGAAGCATGCTGAATTTTACTGCTTTTGCCGCTGTAATGGCCCCTCTCAGATTGATCGAAGGGAAAGCGCCCTCATTGTCGTGCAGCATATATGTCGATGCAATCCAGTATACCTTGCGTCTCAGCTCAAGGCAGACTAATACAGCGTCCTTGTCGTATTCAGAATGGTACAGATGGCGAAACGTCACTAAAAAAAAAATCAGCTGATTTTACCACAGCGTCAAAAAAGCGTCGTTAAACTTTGTGCGCGCATTTTTTAAATTTTGAGCGTTAACCGCTTGTTCGTTAGTCGGCAGTTTAACCGGACATTGAAAAATTGGCTGTTGGAGTAAATTTAAACTCATCACTGCGGAGAAACGCTTTCAAGATGCTATTTCAACCCAACTGTGTTATGCAGTTTGGGGCCGATAGCGCAGTGTACTGAGGCGTCCGGAAGTTTCTCTCTACCGGTTTGCGAGATCAAATTCCACCGTGGTCATGGTTGTTTGACATGTCTTTCCTTTGTGGTGTAGGGTGTAACAGTAAGTCCCGGCTCGTCGTAGAATGCGACTAAATGGTCAGGATGTGTATCCCAACAATATGCATCATAGGTAACCAGCTAGCATATGCCAACTAAGCCTTTTACGAGTAGTTCATCTTTATTTATCCTTGTTCGAAGCAATCGGTCAGAATATTTAAACGAGTCAATAACACTACCATCGACTCCATACACTTCAGCCACTCATTCATATTTCCCGGAAACAATAACCCACTTTACTTTAATTCAATCCAATTCTCTGCATACTAATCGATGATAATCCTTGGAAAGTACCCATAATATATAATGCAATTATTTATCACCGACATTACACTCGTGAGTGTCGTCAAGTGTGATAATTAAAGCAATTCGTGCGACCTTATTACACGACCTGGCATCCTAATTAGATTTCTTCACTCCCGACGGTGTCTTAAAGATGCCAAGAATTCTCTTAGGTCATCCGTTAAGATACTTTGAGGCCAATGCGAGCGAGGATATTTACACGAATATACATATGTCTGCTACGATGACGTAGGCTTGGAAAGCCATTGAATTGGTATGCAAAAAGGCATATGTATTGGCAGGATAAATGATCTCAGTAACAGGCAAAATTTCCAACCGTTTCGTTAACATCTCATTACCACAATTTCCACATCTCATTTTCAAAACCCACTCAAGACTTGTGTCAAGGACTAGTGTAGACAATTTTGAAAAGGAGTCAGGGTAAATATGGGTGTTGTGGATTATTAGATGGCTTTTGGCCTCTGAAGCGAGTCTCGGGTATTTCTATTTTTGGAGGATTCTTATCTGTAAACCAAATTAACGATGTTCGACATCCTCTTTATTTTGGTTGAGCCAGTAGTGGGACTTAGTGTGGATAGTTCCCTGTACCTCATAGGCAAAAATCCGATTAGAATTCCATATTATATTAAGGCGCCCAATGTGGGATTTCGCATTTCAGAATTCGATTGTTATGAACAATATCACTTTGTTCAACATGTAACCAAATTATTAGAGATTTCGTTTAGAAATTCCAACAAACTACCCCACTGCACCCTACTCATGTGTTCCCATTGTCGGGATTACAATCCAAACGAATGGTAAATGGTGTAGTAGTAGTATTTCAAACTATATCTACAGATACCGCAAAACCTGCTAATAAATGCTTCATTCTAGAGATAGGGAGCCGTTTGTCTAACTTTCCGGCTACATTCACCCAATACGCAATAACCTTCATCGGCACTATTAACATTGAATAGAATTTCCCTTCAATGGTTTCGGTTAGTGTTTCGCACAAAAGCTACGCCACTCATATCCACTTGGCCAAAAATTAGGGTTGAATTCCCCCGAATTTCCCGTTTCTCTGTTGAATACAAACATTAGCATTTGCATTTAAGGGATGATTAGTGGAGGTTCCGGGGTAAGTTTAGTACAGAACAATATTTGACAGATTCCCGACTATTCACATGCCCAAACGCATTCCAGCTCCATGTGTGTTGGGCAATGCCGCATAGACGATTCAGAGGTTTTGTGCTTAATTATCTGAAAGACCGTAAACGCATCATTAATTCATTACTGAATCGGATAGAAGTAATATTGTGAGGTGGCGCTTTTTCGTCAGTGCACAGATTCGGATCTGAAATGGATGGAAGGCATTTCTGAAGTTAAAACTGTAAATACTGGGTGGTGACTAACACAGCACGTGAGGCTATATAAAATAAGTACAGAAATTAAATAGTAAATCGTTTTATTATTTAAAATAGATTATATTGGTGAATGGTGGTGAATTTGGTGTTGGACTACAGTGGGTTCAGAATGCTGAGTACGGATGGCCTATTGTAATGTAGCCCTGACTTTGTTAGGTTAGGTTCAGGGGCTGCCAGGTAGGATCACAGCACCGCAAATTGGGTCCGTTGTGATAAATCCAGAAATTTTCTTTACCTTACCCTAAAACTAGGCTTTAAAACCAGCCGGTGCTAGCAATAAAATGATTGAGCTTTGCCGCGCTAACGTTGTTGAGGTCCTCCAAGTCATAAAAGAACGAGGAACCTCCTCCTCCTGCCCGCCAAAGCTCTGCAGTGGCACAGAAGGTGATTAACGCTATCCTCCTCGTCCACGTTCTCACAGCTTCTGCAGTAATCATGGTGCGGAAGGCGCAGCCTCCAGGCTAGTTCCCCAATAGGGCAGTACCCTGTGATGACCCCCACCACCATGCCGATGTGTGATCTGCTTAATGATAGCAGTACGGCAGAGCGTCTCGGATCAAGTCTAGGCCAAATCGCCCTTGTCGTTTGGCATGAGTAACCACTGAGCCATTTTATGTTGGCCCCGCCAATAGCAGCTGACTTAGTTGCCATTTTGCATACCGTCAAAAGCATTTTAATACTGTCCCGAATTCCGGCTACATTACTTGCAGTTGCCTGCAAAGCCACTGTGACCGGGTATCCAGCAAAGTGTGATGTTGAAAAAACCGCCCATTAAAGTGAGGGCTGTGCGACAATCGTTTTGAATGTATTGAGAACCGACTCAAGTGAACGAATTGCAGCTTGGCTGTCCCAACCAGGTCGGAGTCTCTGAGATCGCTGAAACCTCCGCCTGAAGGATACTACAGAAGTCAGGAAGACGAAATGACATGTTGATACCAAGCCCCTCCGAGTAAGCCCCGGCCCCAACTTCATCGTGCGTCGTAGAGCCGTCCGTGTAGATCAGCATGGAATTAGTAGTTAAGGGTATATTCTGATCCCAGAGATTCCTAGACGGAATGAGCCAGGTATAGTTCCGATCAAAAGTTTGTTTCGGAGAGGTGTAGTCGGTCTACGAAGGGAGATCCAGATTGCGGAGAATAGTTGTGTGTCTAGTGCTCCTCACGCGCCATTGACAAGTTTCGTGAAGACGTAGTGCCGTATTGGCCGCCATATGTTCGCCAAGAATGTCCAGCGGGAGGAAGTTCAGCAGAATATCCAATCCGGCCGACGGAGTGGTTGTGAACGCCCCTGTTATGGCCAGCGCAGCCAGTTTTTGCACCTTACTCAGTAAGTTACAGTAGACAGCAACGCTGAGTGCCGTCCACCATACGCTAATACCATAAAGCAAACTAGGACGCACCACAGCAGTATACATCCTGTGTACCACCTTCGGGTGCAGGCCCCAGTCCTTCCCAATGGCCTTCCCGCACGAGCAGAGTGCAATAGCTGCCTTCCTCACCCGCTCCTGAATGTTGGGCTTCCAAGTTAGTTTACGGTCTAGAAGAAGACCAAGGAATTTGGCCTTATCAGTAAAAACCAATACCTTACCGTTCAGAATGGGAGGTTCGATTGGATCGAGCGTGTGCCTTCTGGTGAAAGTCACAAGCTCCGTCTTGTCCGGGTTAACACTAACCCCACAATTGTATGCCCAATTAGTTAGAATGGACAGAGCATTTTGAAGTACCTCACTGAGGACACTCGCAAACTTTCCAGAGACGGCAATCGCAACATCATCCGCATAGGGAATGACATTATAGCCCATCCTTTTCAGGTCCAGAAGTAATTTGTTGATGATCAGATTCCAAAGAAGTGGAGATAATTTCCCGCCTTGAGTGGTACCCCTGCAAATGCGTCTGCTCACAGATGCTGTGCCCAGAGTAGTACGAATAAGCCTCGATGTTAGCAGCTCATTTATAAGCTTACAGAGTGACTCATCGACGTAGAGGCTCAAGAGTGCCTCAACAATCGCGCTGGGTCGAACATTGTTGAAATCGCCCTCAATATCCAGGAATACAGCCACGGTGAGTTCCTTGTCGGTGAGAGACTTTTCAATAAGGTCGACCAGAGAGTGAAGAAGGTGTATTTGAGTGGGTTGCCGGGTCTGGAGACTACCGCCGGATGTAAAAGGAAAGTCCATACAAATTTATTTTCCACACACTAGAGCCACCCTACCTTTCTCCAGACAGGTGTAAAAGAATGGATATATGGCCTTATGGTAGAACACGCTAGAAGCACTACCCCACTGGGCACTACTTCTGATGCGCAGTTTAGTGATCCCAGGGCGAACATTGTTCGATCCAGAGCTCAACGGTTTCCGGGGGCGAGTGCTATGAGGCAGTCCAATTACACTGTAGAGAAACTGAGAGTTACAAGTTGGAATGTCGAATCCATGACGGCAAAGAGCGAAGAACTGGAGGGCGTCATGAAGCGGAGAAGGAAAGACATTATGTGCGTGCAGGAGACCAAGTGGCGAAATGACCAAGTCGATCGAGCTCGTTCTTTGATGAATTCCAAAAAGTACAAATTGTACTATTATTGAAACTCGAGTGATAGAAATGGGGTTGGCGTTATTCTGGCATCGGCTATACTTGGCAGCATCGTGAGAATCTCGAAGATAAGCGACCGCTTGATGAGTTTCAAATTGGTTATCTGCGGAAGCGTGTGGAACGTTGTAAGTGCCTACGCTCCCCAAGTGGGTTTGCAGCAAAGCGAAAAGGAGGCATTTTGGAGGGATGTTAACACACTGCTTCAAAGTAGACCAGATACCAAGCTGATTTGTCTAGGAGGGGATTTCCGTGGCCATGCGGGAGAATCGAATTATGATTACGAGGATTGCCATGGTGGGAAGGGCCATCTACAGCCAGAAATGATGAAGGTGAGGCTATCTTGACTATGTGCAGATCACACGGTCTGGTTATCCTCAACACATGGTTCATTAAGAACCAAAGGCACCAGATCACAAATAGCAGTGGAGCTCATGCGACGCAGATAGACTATCATCTGTGTCTAAATTTCATATGAAATTTGGTGAAAGACTGTAAAGTGATATTGGGTGAATCTGCGGTCACCCAGCACCGGTTGCTCCTGACAGAATTCATTTTGAAAGGAGGAAGAAGACCACAAGCAATCCCTAAGCCAGTGGAGAAAATCAAGTGGCATAATCTGAACAACTAACGCTTTGATTCTGTTGTTACTCCACTCATTGTTAAAATGAAGGAGTGACTTCAATACAACACCAACTGCGACGAGCAAAATCCAACACAAATGGGGAATGCTTTCGATGAAATGTTAGTAGGTGAGGCTGAAAAGACACTGGAAGTTTCGAAAGGCCCACCGCACACGAACAAGGAGACGTGGTGGTAGAATAACAAAACTAAAGAAGCAGTGCAGGCCAATCGAACGCAAGGCTTGGACAACATGCAAGACAAGCAGTGAAGCCGAGAAGGTTCAACTTCGGGAGAAATATGATGAATGCCGGAAGGAAGTAAAGCAAAAGGTGGCACAAGCAAAGGCGATTGCAGCCGAAAAGTTCTATCAGGAACTAGAAGATCTGACTGCAGATAAGAGATCATTGCAAAAGAAACCCAGAAGAATTTTCGCGAGAAGCTTTTCAAGCTGTGGCGCCAAACTCCACTGATATCGCTGCTTTTTCAGCGGAGGAGGTGACGAAGGCAATGACGCAGATAAAACGCGGAAAGGCAGTCGAATCGGACAAAATACCCTTGGAATTTTGGTTGAAGGTGGATTATGTCGGGCTTAGATGGCTCACTGTTCTTTTCAACAAAATCAAAGGAGGGCAACCGATGCCTGACGCTTTCAGAAAAAACTTCCTTCTCCCGTTTTATAAGAACAAGGGTGACTCACGCAAGCTCAACAACTATAGAGCAATCGAGTTAACATCTTACACATTGAAGACTTACGAGCGAGTTGTCTACAATCGATTGAAAAAGATTGTACGGAAGAATGACAATCAAGTTGGCTTTGAAAAGCATCGTTATGCACGGACGGACTTGCAATTTCTGTTCATCGATTTGGGAAACAACCTTCGACAGAGTTCCTCATGATCTGATATGGGTGACGCTAAGAGCCCTTATGGTCCCCGAGTCATATGTCAAGATGATACTAGACATATATGATGGGGCAACCACTAAAGTTATATGCACAGCTGGTAAGTCTGAAGAATTTCCAGTTAAAGGCGGAGTTCACCAAGGCAGTGTATTGAGTCCCTTGCTCTTCAAAATCATCGTGCTCAATTTATTAGCACTCATTTCTGACGGCCTGGAAATATCCCTTCTCTTCGCTGATGACATTGTCCTGGGTAGGAAAGACATCGTTGCTTTGCAGGCTGCACTGACCATGTGGTGTAAGATACTGGAGGATGATGGATTGAGGATTAACATACCAAAGACAGAGTATCTTTGCTGTCCTTTCCAGAGAGATCGATACCAGATATCTACATTAAAGGAGATCAGCTGAAGATTTGTACAAGGTTCAACTACCTGGGCTCATGGTCAACAAAACGATCACTAAAAAGCTCGAAGATCGTCGTACGGATGGGTAGTGCCATGTTCTAAGGCGTCCGCCCGAGAACCTTGTCATGAAGACACGATCAATGAATGTTCCATTTGCTTAATCTCGGCGATGATACAATCCAAGACCGAGCTGCCTGCGGAAGTAAGCTGAGATTACACCGCTAGAATTTGCGAAGTGCCAAAACCACAGGCAGGGCAACGCGAAGTTGCAGAGTGGTATGAAAGGGCAAGGAAGAAGAAGTGTTCTGGGGCCACATTCCAGTTTTGCACGTAGTACAGGATGTCTTCAGCAATCAGTATCTAGGACCTCTTGTCGGTTCGCGGACCACATTGCTGCGTAGCAGAGCAGTTTTCCCCGAGCATTTGTTTCGGAGCTGCCCCATGTAGTGTAATGAGCGTTAACATCGCAGCACTAAATGAAGCTAGTTGTTCTCGCTCTAGCTGTGGAAATTGCTTGCCGCAAGCAGACCGGTGGGTGGACTTGCTCCTGGTCATATGGAAGATATGTCGCTGCTGCCCAGTACTCTCTCTCAGTTGCCCTAACCCCTTGTGGGGCATAGCGCGTTAACTGTTTCATGTGGCCCAGTTGACGTTTCGACGGCATAATAAACTGGTTTCGGAGATGCAGTTGCCAGCATGCACCCCCTGCACATCCATGGCTACGAACGTCGTCGTGGACGGGATTCGAACCCGAAACGCCGGTAGTCAAACATGAGACTTATGCCTCAACATACTGCACTACCGGTCGCCCCAGTACTAGAACAATATAATTATCGCTGTACACGGGAAACAGAAAAGCACTGTAGCTACGTTTTGTCATTAAGCAACAGCATCGCCTTTCGTGATCTCTAGTGTGGAGAAATGTGTACCCCGATGTTTTCAGGAAACGAACTAACTTATTCACAAACCATGGTTCCTGAATCATTATGATGTCTTCCGCACTACGTGCCAGGCGGAGTAGAATTGCAGCAGAGGCCGCCTTAGAGTAATGCACTGACTTTGGTTCCTCGTTTCCATCACATAGTCAAGATGGATGACACATCCAGAAATGAGGGAACTGTTATATCCTCTAGAAATGTTTGATCGGATTACAGGGACAACGAGTCGTCATCGGCCACATGCCAGTAATGTGCAGTATCGCTTTTCTAGACCTCGTTACGAATGGCCAATGCCAATGAGCCTAGTATTGGGCGGAGACGAATCCCCGTTGCCTTCAATAATACTTCGCTACTGTCCGGTGCGCTGCATTTCGTTTACGCGTATCGAACAGAAAATCTAAGCTCCGCAAATACAAAAGAGTCATACGACCAGTGCTAGATTTTGGCTGTCAAACGTGGACCCTAACTCAAGCGTCCCAGAATATGCTTAACACATTTGAACGAAAGGTCCTTAGGCGAATATTCGAAACAATTTCCGGACGAGAAGCATGGCGCATCAGCATACAACCATTAGCTGTGCGAACAGTACGATGAACTGTCATTTTCAGAAAACGTCAAGTTATAACGACTTCAATGGGCTGGACACGTAAAGCGAACAGACGACAGCCGCATGCCTATGCCAATATTGAAAGGACGCATCAGCATAGCAAGGCTGAGAGGCTGACGCTGAACATTTACTGGGCTTTCGAAAATTCACTTAACGGGGACAATTGACGACCAAGATCCGGCATCGGACTATCGAGCCACCATGTTATTGATTTGGTTCATCAAAGTTATAAGACTAGCATCTTCCGTTAAACTTCCGCGCTAGGCTCTTTGTGTCACCATCAATAAAACGCACCTAGCGTGTAATCCATTACATCACCATTATCTCGTAATAAAAGCTACGAGTATTTCCTATTACAATCCTTTATGCCAACTATATCTCGGTTGTCTCGCGAACTTCATTTTATCTCTTTCACTTCGTCCCGGCTAATAGTCCCGTCAGATACTAAAATTTTATCGTATTGCAAGAGTTATGAGTCTGCATCCACCCACCATATTCCAACTGCCATTACTCCTTGACTGTGCATCCACGGCACAAAAGCAGTAGCAGCAGCAAAGCACCATATCGAAATGTCCTCGTGATTTGGAGTCTTGTAAAAGAACACTAAAGAACTGCTGAGCACTAACTGAGACTTCACTGTGGGAACTTCAAGAAAGCCAATAGACCGTGGTGAATGGCTGATATGGTGAAACAAGCCAAGCGTAGGACATCGAATAGAACGAAATACGACTTGTAACTGGTCGACTAAAAAGGACATTGCGAATAATCGATTTCTGATAAAGTCACAAATTATGCATCCCTGTGTTCCATGTCCTGTAAAATGGTGGTGTAATATGTTGTACAACTATGTGCCCGGAACTTAAGCAAGGCGGGCAAGGAGTATGCCGAAGACGACAAAGTATATTTCCTACTAGTATGCACGACCCGGATCTTTTCGTGCGGACTTTTGCCTCTTCATTTTATTTAGTATTTTTGTTTTTTGGTCCCGCCGACATTGTTCCCGAAATTGTTTGAAACTACACCGCATGGAAGTTGTTCGATGGTTCTTGCCCGGCCGCTTGACTTCTCCGGTATTGGAAAATGTTTTTGTTGAACGGATAATGTATAGGAAGGAGTATGACACGGTTTAATTTAGGACTATTGCAAGGCTTTAAGTGATTTATGAGTCTTTAAGATAATAGTACCGTCCAGCAGTGGAGCTGTCGTATTTTATTGTTACCAGGATTATAGACGGAAAAACGGCAATAAGCTTTTAAAAGCACCATACTTGGCATTGGCAAGGACGATAACTTTCGGCAGAAAAGTTATGTGATTACTACAGAAGATAGTGTAATTGACACGGATAAGTTCTGATTATGCAAGTAGAATGATGTATGCCACATAATCTGCGTACTTTGTTAAATAAATCGTGTTTTAGGTTTTAGCCGCTTCTTCATGGTTGCTTATCGTATAATCTGAAGGTAGTTCAATTAATAAATACAAGGAGGTTTCATTATTGTGACATATATTTAAACTATCGAATAACGTGTTTGTTTTGTTCGTGCCGTGATTGAAATATCATCGAAAAGTGCAAAACAGTTTTGACTAAATCGTATTTAAAAGCTTATGCACACTGTAAATCTCGAGATTTAAGCAAATCTACCCCCAAATCTACTAGATTTACCATACATTTATCAAGATTTTCTAATATAAATTTGGACCAAGTTTTAAAACAAGTTTCGTCTCAAATCTCGTATTTTCCCCTGAATTTGTATTCCACCACTTTTCGCCACATTATGTAATATTTTCTAGTCGGATAATTGAATAATTGTGCCATACACGCAGCGATCGATCGGCCGATCCGTCGCCCGATGTCGATATCAGCCCATGGATCCGCCTGTGTATGCGCTGATTGTTGAAAATTTTTTTGACAGTTCTATATAATTTTGATCAGCTGATATTTTGTGGCGATCCATCGGCAGATCGATGCGACGGATCGCTCCGTGTATGTGGGGTATAAGAAATATTGCATGAAGAAGACGAGAAGGGATCATATGACAGTTGTTTGTTATGAAATTCGGAGACGCACACGTGCGTGCATGTACATGGAGACCACCACTCCATAGTCTACCTTGTGGGGTGTCGCGGCAGTTAAGGCGAGTTAGACCTCAGCAAAAAAAATTTTTGGTTATTATCTAGTATGTAGTCGTTTATTATACGATGGGGGACCCAAAAAAAGATATTTGTGTTGTATAGTAAAAAAATGTATTTAGTCACTTTTTAAAAAATTCCTTCAAATACCTACAAAGCACTCTCCATTTGATGCGATACACTTGTCCAATTTTTTACCCACTGTTTGAAGCACCTCTGAAACTCTTCAACTTTGATATCGTCCAGTGTCTTTTACGAAGCTGTTTTTACCGCTTCACATCATTAAAACTCTTCCCTTTTAGATGTTTCTTCATTCCCGGGAAAAATAAAAAGTCACACGGGGCTAGGTCTGGGGAATACGGAGGGTGGGAAACGAGAGACACTCCTGAGAGGCCAAATAGCGGTTCCTTGGCTCAAATTCAATCGAATTTTTTTTTTGATCCTGTTTGAGAAGGCAAGAAACAAATTTATCGGCAACATGTCTCATTTGAAAGTCTTCAGTCAAACTCCGCTGGCACGAGCTTCAGCTCACGCCTGTCTCTTCCGCAATTTCGTCGATCGTGAAACGACGATCCTAGTTGATTATTTGGTGGATTTTGACATGGCTATGTCTTATAGCTGGGGGTCATCCTAAAAATCTGTCCGTCACACGAAATGTCTGTTTTTCTACTCGGGGGTCAGAAGAGGAAACAAGCCCATTGAATTTTTTTCTTTTCTGGTTGTGCATGTCGTTTGAGTGAAGTGGTCATTGTGCATGGCTGTTGCTTGTAGATCCGCGCGGGCGGTGTGCTTGCGGGGATCCTGTGTGTACATGTTGGGATGTTGATTTGATAGCGATAAAGGTTGACGTTGTGGACGGCAAGAAATAACATAGTGTACGGGTGAACGGGCGGACTTTCAATGACCTTCAATTTCCGCCAATTCATGTTTCATCATTTAATAAAATAGCCCGTGTTGTACTATCTGAATCACTAGGGTCCCAGAAAAGGTAGCAAGTAGTCAGTTCGACTAACATTTGGACATGCGCAGACGCAATTTGAGAGAGTGTACATAGTTCCCGCCCCCGAAGATGAGCGAGAGCGGATGAAGTTCATTCGAGCAAAATCGGGTGATCCAGCGACTGCGTTTGTGCATTTGCAATGGCGACGATTTGAGGTCTGACTGGGCCACAATGTGGGCCCCCACCACAGGTGCAATAAGCAAATAGAACAAAATGGCGCATTTTTACTAGGCGAGTTAGAATCTCTCAAGCCCCGAAATAAAGAAATATTCGTCGCAGGATGTTATATGTTATGATGTACATTCAGAGGTCTGCAGAAGATCAAATGCCCCCCTTCCGCAAAAATTCCAAAATGTTCAAAATGGCTGGAATCCAAACAAATAAAATAGCGCACGTTGTACTACATATCTGAATCAATAGGGTCCCAGAAAAAGTAGCAAGTAGGCAGTTCGACTAACATTTGGACATGCGCAGACGCAATTTGAGAGTGTGTACATTACATAGTTCCCGCCCCCCGAAGATAGAGAGCGAGAGCCATCGCGGATGAAGTTCATTCTATCCAAATGGTTGTGCATTTGCAATGGCGGCGATTTGAGGTCTGACTGGCCTGTTTGCCGGACACAATCGCATAGAGTCGCACGCATTACTTGAGAAACGGATTGTGTGTGCCGGACCCTGACTGATTAAAGGGGCGGGATGAGGCGGATAGTGTGGGAGCGATTTTGCAATAGATATACAAACACAATACACGTCCGATTGGGGAAAGATGGTGGGAAGCGTGATTGCGATTAGCAGAAACGTACTCAGAGAAATGTCGATTGGCTGCAGTCTGCAAACTGTACCGAACGGGTAGATGGAACAGGGTGCACGAGAGGAGGTAAATATTGCACACACGCGATGCAAACGAAAACGAAACGATCCCGCGAGAGAAAGGAGCCCACCGGACAGGACAAAGCAAACCAGCATTTATGACGAGTATCTACACTGCCACCAGATACATGGGTACATGGATATGTCTTATGCCTACCGAAAGCGTGGGACGTGTTTTTTCGAATTATTTCATCAAGTATAACTATACTGGGATCTTTTTGAAACTTACGTCGATATCGTCAACACAACAGGTTTCACGCAGTCGGTAGTCACAGACATATCCATGTTCCGATGTATCTGCATGCAGTGTAGATACTTTGCATCTTTTTTTCAACGTTTTCATCGTTTCGAGATGTTGAAGGGCGCCCAGAACGTGCAGGGTCTTCAACAATTATCTCACCACCTTTAAAGCACCCAAACCACTTGAAAACTTATGCGCTGCTCATACCATCCTCCTTGAAAGCCATTTGGAGCATTTGGTGAGCTTCGGTTGCCAATTTTTCAAGCAGGAAAAAAAAATGTCAAGCACACTCTTTAAATTTGCGATAACGACTTTGCAGTCGGAACACGACAACAGTAAGATAAACACAACACTACGGTTAAACGTGAACCTACAAACTGACACCGTCTGCGCAGTTGATTCGTGAAGGTCTATACTAACCACATCTAGCGGGAGAACTCTCTACTACGTTTACGAATGGCAGCCCGGTTTCTTTTATGTTCCCCTCGTACTTGGAATTGAGTACACGGTGGATATACTGAAATACCCGCTGGCGGTGCCATGATCCAGGTTCCTGTTCTAAGCACCCATCCCATCTCTGTGTTGCTGATGAGCCAGGAGTCTGAAGATGCGGATTCGTAAGTCCTGGTTGTGTCTGCCGAATTTCTGACCAGTTCCAGCCTGCGAAATCGACGGTTGAACTATTTTTGTCGCTATACCAGGCCTCTGCGATCGAAGGGTCGCTGAGGATAAAAACGGCACAGATAATGCTATCGGAACGATTGAGGGGCACGTTGCTTGAACCAGTATTTTCTTTGACGCTATTGCGCAAAACCCAACCAAACTGCAGGGAGCGCTTCAACCCAATTGTTGTCGGTGTGATGGCACATTACCGCGACTTTCAAGGAACGCTGCCAGCTCTCTAGCGTTGGATGCCAGGTGGTACGTAGAAGTCCTAGTACATTGACATTCCACCAACTTTGTAAGCGATCGGAAAAGCGATGACTCAAGCTGAGTTCCTTAGCCAGCCGTAGCAACCACAGGTGCGCCATACCATGAAACCCATTTCGCAAAAAATGCCCTGGCAACGATGGCTGGGGATTGATTGGGAATGGGCGTAATTCAATAACGAACCCCTTCGATAGCGGAAGAGGACCAACGATGTCCAGGTGAAATTCGTGGAAATATTTGTCAGGCATGGGAAACGGATGAAATTCCTTTCGGACATGCCTATTGATCTTCGATCGCTGACAATGTTGACATACGCGCGGCCATTGACGGATGTCGCTACGCATATTCGGGCAAACAAATTTCTGTACCAAAGAGCGTAAAGTGGTACGGACTCTTGGATGCGAGCTACGATGAAAAATATTGAAGACTCGGTCTCTCAAGCACCCGGGAACGCTGAGTCTAGGCGTCGATTGAGACACATCACACAGGATACTGGTGTCTCTAATGACGAATTTTTCAAGTTGTGTGTGCGATGTAGTGTTGTTAGCTACCAGTTGTTGAATCTTGGGAACACGCGATTGCTCCACAGCTGACTCATTCGCATCGAAGTTGGTTGACAACGACATTGACTCAAGTTGAGGCAACGCGTCCGCTACAGTATTCTTTGGACCAAGTATATGCTTAATTTGTAGACAAAACTGAGAGATATAGTTCAGGTAGCGTATTTGGCGAGATGTAGCCTTCTTTGACTTCTATGAAAAAGCCAACACCATGCAGCTGGTCCAGAACAGCTTCAACTGCAACACTGGAAGCATACGTTACAAGAGCAAGTGCGTTATCGAACTCGAAATAAACCAAAAGCTCTTGGGTACGTTGGCTTCAACAATCGGAATCTGAAGGAAAGCCCCTTGCAAGTCGATTAAGCTGAATATTCGTTTACTAGCGAGTCCAGCAAAATCACCTTCGATGTGCTTCCTAAGGTAACGATCGGATTGCATGATCACATTAAGTCGGTGAAAATCGCGACAAGGTCGCCATGAACCAGCCTTTTTGGGCACGAAGTGAAGCGGGCTCAGCCACGAGCTATATGATGGTCGACAGAGCTCCATCTTCAGGAGATAGTCAAATTCCGCTTTCGCTACTGTCAACTTCTCGGGTGTGAGGCGCCGGGCTTTCTCAGCCACTAGTGGTCCAGTAGTAATAATATGGTGTCGCATAGAGCGTTCTGGCCGCGAAACGCGGTGAATGACGGAAACTGTTTCAACATACTCTGGTAACGCATTTGTCCGGCAACAGTTGAAACGGTAGCTAGTTGGGCTAATCCGCAGTAACCTTTCGCTGGGGCACTGTTTCGACAGCACAACTGCCAACTTGGTGGCTAAAGGAGAAGAGGAAAACGGATGGTGTGCATGCGTTTCGGGATTTCTAAATGTATCTAGATTTAGGTCTCTGGTGTGCATATACTATTATGCTCGTAATATGTAATTATGAATTCCCCGATATCCGTTTTTAATTAAATATCAACATAAAGAAGAACGAAATATCCTTTTGTGTATGTACACATTGATAAAAATAAATTATTATTATTATTTAATTATATCCAATAATGAAAAAATCATAAATTGGCAGTCAATGGATGACAAATTCAGTCAATGATCAATCAATCAATGGCCTGATATCGGAGAAAAAAAATCCTATAGGTCTGTGAATATGGTGATACATGAAGCGATTTATAATCCACTGTTGACGTCAATCGCACTTTACCGTTGGTAAGGGTATTTATCCTGACCACTTCAGGATGCAATGGCTATATTAATTAAATTTGTCGTGAAGTTCACTTCATTCCCTGGAGAACTGGGAAACTGTATACATTAATTTGCAATATATCGTCTCTCAGAATTTTTTTTTAATAAATTTTCGAAACCCTGTCAACTAGTAGGCCAGTCAAATTAAGCCAATTTTGGGGCTTTTTAATAATAATGAAAGAAATATCTGAAAATAATTTTAATCCCTTCTATAGATACTGAATACATGGAAACTGAGTTTGCACGGTCGTAGAAGGTGAGCTTAACTTTTGGAGGGCGAAAATCCGAGAAATTTGAGCCCTTTTTTTAATATTATTATTATAAATCCTAAACGGTGCCTCGGATCGAAAAACCTTGCAGGAGTAAATTAAAGACCGTTGAATTCTGCGTTCAATGCACTGCTCAAAGTTGAAATTCGGTTCAGTAGCGTAGTCAAAATCGATAGTCAAAAAATGACAATTTTTGAGGCTCTCGAGAAAAATCACACTTTTTCACTTTTCAAGCTCACAGATCTTTGCAACGGATCCTCCAAATGGAAAAGCTTGTCTGTAAAAGTTGGGGACCATTTGATTGTGAGCCTAATGTGGCCAATATTTTTCAATTCGGGCCATTTTTAGAGTAGCTATGAGCAAAAATTCAAAAATGAATGCTCATCGATTTAAGCCTTACTATCTCGGTAAGTATAACAGCTAGAAGTAACCAGTGTTATAACATTTTGACTGACCAAAGTATTTTAACCTTTGCAGAATCACCGACTTTTTTTTAATAAAAACGCAATTACTCAAAAACTATACCCGCTAGCATATTCTAGTAAACAGTGAATCGCAGGTAATACAATATTTTACCCTAAAAATAGAAAATAGCCTGTAGAAATTAGATAAACTGTTAATTAGATATGACCTTGGAAAGTAAAATGAAAAAAGTGTGAACAAATTATTTTTTTTAATTTAAGGGCTGTAAATGACTCGAAATTTAAAAATTAGTATTATATAATGTTAAAACAAATTGCTTACAACAAAACAGGAAGTTTTTATTTTTGATAAATTTAGTATAATATGCAGTTGAAAACTCGAGAAAAATAAGATAAAACAGCAAAATGTTGATCGTGGGCTACATATTCTTCTTATTTTTTCGAGCTATATCTAATAAACGGTTTATCTAATTTCTACAGGCTATTTTCTGTTTTCAGGGTAGGATATTACCTGCGATTCACTCTTTACTAGAATATGCTAGCGGGTATAGTTTTTGAGTAATTGCGTTTTCATTAAAAAAAAAGTCGGTGATTCTGCAAAGGTTAAAATACTTTCGTCAGTCAAAATGTTATTTTATAAGCCTGGTTGCTTTAATTAGGGTAGTTTTAATTTTTGATATATTGTTTGAGTCGGTACATTGTTTAAAAATTCGAGTTTCACATTTCCCCCCTAACACCACGGACCCCGCCACCATGTTGAAAATGTGCCTAATTGTTTGGCTTCTCCTGTTTCTGTTCAGTATCTCCTAAATTGGTCTCACAAGAAATTTTGTAAAACTTTATTTAACTGGAGTAATTTATCTACAATTTGAGACTAAAATAAAGTTTTTAGCTGTTATACTTACCGAGATAGAGCCTTTAAGGTATAAATCGATGAGCACTCATTTTTGAATTTTTGCTCATAGCTACTCTAAAAATGGCCCGAATTGAAAAATATTGGCCACGTTAGGCTCACAATCAAATTGTCGCCAACCTTTACAGACAAGTTTTTCCATTTGAAGGATCCGTTGCAAAGATCTGTGAGCTTGAAAATTGAAAAAGTATGATTTTTCTCGGGAGCCCCGAAAATTGTCATTTTTCGACTATCAATTTTGACTACGCTACTGAACCGAATTTCAACTTTGAGCAGTGCATTGAACGCAGAATTCAACGGTCTTTAATTTACTCCTGCTTGGTTTTTCGACCCGAGGCACCGTTTAGGATTTATAACGATAATATTAAAAAAAGGGCTAAAATTTCTCGGATTTTCGCCCTCCAAAAGTTAAACTCACCTTCTACGACCGTGCAAACTCAGTTTTTATGTATTCAGTATCTATAGAAGGGATTAACATTATTTCCAGATATTTCCCTCATTATTATTAAAAAGCCCCAAAATTGGCTTAATGTGACTGGCCTATTAATTATTCAGTGAAATTTAATTTATCGCAGAATGCAACTGGTTACGAGGCTTTCAGATAAAAGTATTTCTAATATATGACAATAATAAAATCAACAAAAGTTCGATTAGTTGGTGATTTTTAGGGTTTTGTTGTAAAAACAAAACCCTTATGAAATCGGTCAAATGTCTGTCTGTCCGTCTGTCCTTAGAATATGTTACGAACGGCTGAGGCTATATACATACATCAAATCTTGTGGGAATGTGTAGAATTATTATGATTCGCCGGAGAAGACAATGCGTCGTAATAGGCTAACTTTGAGGAGAGGTCCCCACAGAGGGGAAATGAAGGTAAAAAAAAAATTTCGTCTGGTGTAGGCAAGTGGGGTATCATAAAGGTCTAGACACACAGTGTCCGTACCAGGGCAGCGCCGTAGTCGCCCGTATACTAGCGATCTACGGTAAGCGAATTGTACCATATAAAACAGTCTGCTGGTCCACACTACCCACACGGACAACAGACAGTCACCTGCACGTCACGGGGCGGACCGTGCCCGTTTAGTTTGGTTTAATTTTTCTCGCTCACGGTGCGGTACGAAAAGAAAATGGATACATAGCCGAACACGGAGCAGCCGCCGCCGGGTGGGTTGTTGAGTAGCCATCATACGGCGAAGAAAATGTACAATGTTGAATAGATAGATACACGTTTGCATCGCATGCAATTAAATTCGCTAGGAAGAATCGCGGGAATCGGGGACACATGGGAAACGCACGGTTGGTCTGGGTACGGGTACTGTGTGGTTTCGCTTGCAATGTACGGTCAGGTGCCCGATATACGGGCGACTACGGCGCTGCCCTGGTACGGACACTATGTGTCTGGACCTTAAGAAAGGTACCACAAAGTACATTCCATTTTTGGAATTTTCATTAAAATTTAAGAAAGGTTAAAAGAGGGAAAGGGGAAAATATGAGATCATAATTTGTCCCAACCCCCTTGCATTTCGAGACCGTTATACTTAGAAATATGAAAACTTGCAGGAAAGTGGCTTCAGACTAACACAGAAAACTGAAAATAATGGAATTTTGATATTTTCTCTAAATAGGTTAACAATAGTATATTTCTGTAGGTACAGTTAGCACACCCCTGCATATTTGAAACACATTTGAGGTCAAAAATATTGATGGCTAACAATAGTCAGTACCATAGGCAATACTCGTAACATCTCCAAGTATCTTAACAAACATGTAATATTTAATAATAGTAGGTACATTCATTTAAAGTTGGACAATTTGATATCATCCATTCCAAAAAGGCTCATAACCGGCCTCATGTACTACATACTAGTACAACTCGAATATTTTTTTATTGTTTTTCGTTTTCAAAGGAAACTCTGGAAACTCTGCTTCAGACCCACTTTCCAGGGTCCTTCCGGTCAGAAGTTGACCCCGTTCCAACTGCGAGACCCCACCAGGTCCCTGAAAACCGGACGCGTAGTTTGAGTGACTTTACTTTCTATAATTATTCAAACAATTTATTTTCAATATTTTTTACGCAAGCTTGTAATATCGCCTTAACATGAATGGTTAAGCATTTCCAAGAGTAGGACAGTTCATCTCCTATTGGCATGGGACCCTACAAAACCCTCTAATTGCGGGCGTAGCCCTCTATTTTCCGGTTTCATTTCCTAATGACGTTTATTCATTTCATTTCATAGCCTGGACTATAGGGTTTCCTCCTCAATCGGTAATGCAACTTATTGTTCACGACTAAACAATTAAAAGGGCGACCCTTTAAAGAGCTCCTGTATACAATATAATCGTACATATTTGAAACAATCTCCACTAAAGGAAAGTATCAACTAAAAACTCGTTTGGAGCGATGAAAAATGATTTGATAAATAGCACGTTGGCGTGATTATGGGTTTCAAACTTCTACACTAAAATGCCTCATTACAACTAACTGCATACCAACATTAATCCTGGCATCTAGGACAATAACAAAAATAAAGTCAAGTGTTTGCCGAACTCGGTTGTCAAGTCAGGTCTCATTAATTCTCAATGTCTTCTGGTAATTGGCTTTTGCTTTTAATGGTCCATTATTACAGTAATTTGCTGTTGATTGTTTTTAAATGCATTAAACGGCGCCATCATTTAGACTAGCGCTGACTTTATGTACGTTTACATTATATTCTGATACAGAAATTCAATTAATTTATGCGTCAAAAGAAGGCCTATATCACTTTCCTTAAAAAAAAAGATTTATGTAGTCGTTAATGAAGCGTTCATTGGATTAAGGACTGCTTGTTACCAGGGTTGGGTTATGGGTTCCCAAAACCACTAGAAGTGAAGTTAAACCTTAAGAAAGGAGTACGTCTCAACATATGGTTGTAATGGACAGGTGTTGAGCACACCTGTAGTGTCCATGGAGATGCAGTCAAGATTCGCCGAGGTCATGGCAGCGCCATCTGACGAAATAATAATAACAAGGACAGGCTAAGATACCCAAGGGTGGGCACTGCGACCATGAGATCTATTGTGCCATAGCCTTAATTAATCCAAAAGACCCTTAACCAGCCTAATGAAGGCTAGTAGATCCTTTGTAGGGGTGCTTCTTACGACCGCTGAGCTCACGAAGGAGTCTCCAAGAAACAAGAACCTGGAACGGGCTACCGCCGGACATTCTCAGAGAAGATGTTTAGTGGACTCTGTGTCCTCCAGGTAAAGCCTGCACTCCGTATCAGTGGATAGACCCATTTTGTTGAGGTGATATATGATGCCCCGTGAGGTAACCCACGATTAGTCTCAGGTCCGCTCTACCCAGGCGGCTGGTTTTTTTGAGACCGTAGGGTTTTATAAGATCTTTGGACTGCCGTAGCCCTGGAAGACAATCCCAGTGACGCAGTCTTTCATTGGCAGACCACTCCCTCACTAGTGATCTTGTTTTAGCCCAACGACGAAAACTCCAGAGCTTGAAGGCGGCGGCACCAGCCTGTTGTAGCTCAGTGATGCGAGATGTGGGAAGAGTTTTTGCCATCCCACTGCCCCTAACATTTACAGCGTACATTCCAGGATCCGAAATAATAATCTGTTAAACGTTTACGTGGTCGACGTTGTTGATCCATCTATTCCGAAGCTTTTTTTTTCAGATTTCTTAACAAGGAGTAGTTTTTACTAGGGTAGGTTGCAGATCCAGCGGTTTACACTCCGTTGCCACAGATCGACGCCATGTGATTTTACAACCCCCTCTTGGTCAGCCTTGGTTGGAAATTGGGATCCATTTCATACTCAATTGCCCTAACCCCTTGTGAGGCATAGCGCGTCAACTGTTGCATGTGGCCCAGTTGACGTTTCGTCGGCATAAACTGGTTTCGGAGAATGCAGTTGCCAGCATGCATCTCCTGCCAGCATGCATCTCCATAAAAGTAAAGTAATTCAGTTATCACTCTTCCGCAATGTGCGACTTATCCACTCCTATTTTCGCCTGCGTATCAATTCGTCGGTTGGCATCTGCTCTGTATGCCAACCTAGCTCTTCATTTAACATTGTTGCGGGCCAGAAAATTCTTGAAATTCCACGAAGACATGAGTTGACGAAAACGTGTAGCTTTCTGGTAACTCTTACGGAAACTTTCCATGTACTGCTCCCATACAAAAGCACAGAGAGTATCAGTAAGCGAAACAGACCCAGCTTGGTCTTGATGCTGAGAAACCAGATTTTAGACATCATGCCGTATGCGCATTTAGCCTGGTTGATATGACAAACAATGTCCTGCTGCGTACCACTATTTTCGGCAACAATGCTACCCAGGTAGAAGTAATTGTCCACTTTCTTCACAGGCTGCCCATTAACATTGATGGCAATAGGTGTAGTATTTATTTTTCGCAATGGCGGGCTAAGAACATTGGTCTTGTTGGTATTCATTTTTAGCGAACCCAGAAAGTAGCCCCTCCTACCAGCCAGGGCCAGACAATGACAGAGAAAGTGGAGGATGGTCTCCTCCTCCTCCCCATCTCCACAACTCCTGCAAAAATCATGATGGGGGGTGTTGAGCCTCCTGGCATGCTCCCCGATTGCGCAGTGTCCGGTAATAACTCCAAGAACTCTGCCAATGTGCCTCCTATTGATCGAAAGCAGGGTGGCAGAGCGGCCGGAATCCAATATCGGCCAAATCGACCTTATCGTATTGCATGTTGCCCCGTTGAGCCATCTTGTATTGTCCCTGTTGAAAGCAGTGGCCTTAATCGCTGATTCACACATAGCAAAAGGCATTGCTATGTCCTCCAATCTTACGTCAAACCCCCCGGTCCTGCCCTCCCTAGTCAGATAATCCACCGCGCAGTTCCCCTCGAAACCACTATGGCTCGGTATCCAACACAGGGTTAGTTTGTCTTAATAACAGCCACAAGCTTCTCAATTATGCTTCTCCTGCACAAGGCCGCCCTTATAGAATCCCGGTTCAAACTATCGAAAGTCTGTTCGAAATCGATGAAAAGCAAATGAAGTGCAGAGTCGTACCCAGCGCACTGCTCGATGATGATTCGCAAGGAGTCAATATGATCAGCACAGGAGAATCCGGATGGAAAGCTAGCTTGCTCTTCAACAATTATTCTTTCTAAGTGAGCCTTTAGTCTTTCCAGGACGATTTTAGCTATTATCTTGGCAACGGCAGGAAGAACACAAATGATGGTTAGCTAAATAATCTATATGAGGGGAACTTTACCAGAGGTTACACGGATCAAGACTGCGGCGAAGTGTTCTTTCGACCGCCTCATTTGATCTTCCTTATCGCTTATTTGAAGTTTCATTTGTGGAAGAGGTTCCTTGGGTCTAATCTTGCCTATCACTGCCACCGACCAATTAGATCATGCTACGTACATTCAAACAAAATTTCAAGTCTCTAGCTTCACTCTATGGAAAGTTATGGCTTATTTGATGTTTCATTTGTAGGGGAAGTAGTGGTTTCGTCGGTCGGATTTTACGTATTTTCAATATCAGCCAGCTGAATCCTACTACAAACATTTGACCAAAATTTCAAGTCGCTAGCCTTATTTCGTCATAAGTTACCGCTTATTTTAAGTTTCATTTGTAGGGGAGGTAGGCGTTCCTTGAGTTGGATCTTGTCCATTTTGAATACCGACTAACTAGATTTTACGATCAACATTCTACCAAATTTTCAACCTTGCTTGTGTCATTCTATCCAAAGTTATCGTAATTAAAGGAATATTTAATTTTTTTTAAATTTGTAGGGGAGGTAGGCATCCCTTTGATCTGATTATGCCCAACCTACCAAGTCTCAAGCAGCTTCTCACCTTAGAGTTACTTGTCAATCAGGCGTCTCGGTTAATTGGTTCAAGAGTTATAGACAAAAAACATGAAAAGTAGGGTAGTAAGGGGCTCTTTGTAAAAAAAATTACCCTTAATTTTCAACTGATTGATTTTATTTTTCCAGAAGATTATAAGATTACCCTCACGAGCAATCTGCCAAAGCTAAAGCTTTTCATGTTTATTTAGTTGGGAGTTATAAATACATGTAATTATTTTACATATGTAGGGGAGGCAGGCGTTCTCATGGCCTGATCATGCCCAATACCGACCAACAAGTTCCACACTGCCAACATTTGACCAAAATTTCAAGGCTCTAGCTTCATTCTATCGAAAGTTATAGTGCGAACGGCAGACAGACAGACAGACGGACATGGCTAAATCGAATCAGAAGGTGTCCCTGATCATTTATATTTATACATTGCTATACCTCCGGACATCGGACATCGGGGACTTTGGATAACATTTTCTGTATAATGCTTAATTTTGGGGTTTGGGGATTTTGATTGATTACTCGTAAACTGGTTTACTGATGAACGATGTTTATTGTAGGATGTCTTACTGGGTAAAACTAGGTTTATGATAGAAGATGAGTACATTCTATTACGTTTCATGAATATTGTACTATGAATCTGAATTGGATTATATCCGTACTTCATTCAGGGGACTGTTCCTAACAACTGTGCAAAATTTCAAACTACTCGATTTTATTTCGTATTTTTCGATTGTAGCCTGGACTAATATATAGTACGACATACACTGACTTTGACTGAGAGTTGCCATTTTTAAATCGCATTATCTTAGTATCTATATTTAGTAAAACATCTTCTCGAGAAGAATAGTAATACAAAGAAAAAATCCTTCGAATCCTGTTGTATAAATAATCCGATGAACGCAAGTAAGGTTCATGTTAAAAGGGAATTGTAAATAGGAAACAGAACAGCAAAATATCAGAAAGTAGATCTACGAATAAAACAATATCAGAACTACGAATGTATAAAAAAGCAAACATCCGTCCATTCGCATTTTCTGATTTTTGTCCTGGTATAACTCATCTAAAACGAAAATCTTTAAATCCTTTTCCCAATTTCCGTCTCCTACTACGACGCTGTATGCTTGCAATAATCTTCAATAGTACGTACACTGTATATTGACACAAAAGCTAAGGATAAAAAAGTTTCGTTGTTTTACTTTTCGTTTCATCTTATCTTTGTATTTTGCCCGCTTGTTTTTTTTTTGTTTTGCATGCGGAAGGACAATATTATGCCAAGGAATAAATCCCAATTCTTTTATCCTGTTCTTAGTTCTATGCTGTCGAAGAAGCTGACAGTCTTTGTTCGGGTCTGTTAAGAGTGAGTGGGAGACTTTTAAACTTGAAAAATGGATTGAAAACAATTTTTTTCTGTGGGTCAATTTGTCCGTCAAAGAAGAATTATAATGGAATTTTGTTTTAAGTAAAACAGATAAAAATTGTATTCTTGATACTTTTTTTTAATGTTTCATCCCGATTGCTACTTTCAGACCATGTTAGTTTGATCTGTATTGGCATTAAAAAAAACTGTATGAAGTTTTTGCTAATTGCTATAATAGATGACGTTTCTGATCATCGTCGTGGCTCGACAGCCCGACGTCGGGTCTTGGCCGCCTGGAACTCTCTCGAACTTCTGACTTTTCTCATGGTCCATTCGAATTGTCAAATATTTTTCCTCTAGGCAATTCAAATTTTCTATCAGCAAAATTCACGAACGCTCTATGGTGGGCTTTGAAGCTGCAAGACTCCAAGTTCACCATGGAGCACATAAAGGGAATCCAAAACGTTGTACCTAAAACTCTCTCTCAAATGTATTCAACAAACGGAATTGAAGCGATTGAACAATTCGAGACAACGGCTGAGGTAGATTTTCATTTCCAATCTCCTACCTACAGTGCTTTGATTCGCAATATCGAGGAGAAATCCAGTCAACTCCCGGATCTTAAGATTATTGACGGCTATGCTATGGTATGGTAAGGAGGGCTGCCGAAAGGAAAGTACATCACACTTAGATCAAGTGCAGGTTCCTTGTGACACCCTAGTAATACACACCTCCAGGTATCGTTTAGTGATTGGACCAATCAGAGCTGATAGCTAGGCAATGTAGTTTGCCCAAGTCCCCCAGATGATTATTGAAAGAGCCCCAAAATAGATCTTCACCGATACGCCATTGCCGGGTAAGTACGAGGGCGGTTCAAATATGATCGAGACAAACGCTCTGACACATTTATTTACTATCGAAAATATTTACAAAAATTTACAGTTTTTCTAGGTAATTCCCCTCACTAGTTACATATTTTTGCCACCTTTCCGGAAGTTTTTTGATGCCGGTATCGAAGAATTTATTGGGCAACTTGGACAGCCATGTGGCAACGAACTCCTCTACCTCGTCGTCGGTGTTGAATCTTTGAGCTCCGAGGGCTTCTTTCAGTGGTCCAAACATGTGGTAGTCGCAGGTTGATAAATCCGGACTGTAGGGGAGAGGGGTGTGTTTTAGTACCTTCCACCCCAATTCTGATACTGTATCGAGCGTGAGACGCGCGGTATGAGGGCGCGCGAAGTTAAACAGTTTGGGAACCCATCGCGCCGTTATTTTGCGATATTGAAGGTGTTCGTGAATGATAGACTCTACACTACCAATACTTATGCCGACTTCAGCTGAAACGTTTCGAACATTCATTCTACGGTCCTCCAAACTGAGTTGTTCTATGCGGCGAATGTTGTCTGGTGTGATGCTGGTTCACGGTCGACGATCATGAAGCGGTTTCGCCGCCATCTTTGAACGCTTTGGCCCATTTAAACAAAGCAGACCTACTCAGGCACTCACTACCGAACTGATTTCGCAAACGCCGAAGAATTTCCGTGTTTTTAACGCCTTCCCACACCAAAAAACGAATGACAATACGTTGCGTAACGGCGGTCGGCACTTGATGCTCTCTCATGGTCGTAGCACGCGCGTTCGCGACGAAAACTATGCCACACTATTCGTAAGAGACCCAGCTATCACATTCTCAAGCCGCGACCTTCAAAACATACAGGCGCGCCATCTACAGAGTTTGTCTCGATCATATTTGAACCGTTCTACATAGCAGATGAAAAGTGCTCTACTTTTCATCCGCATAGTTTCCACAAAACTCGTGGTATGGAAGTCGGAGCCTTCTGGCATATTCCCCCATGCCACAATAGTCCGTAATGATACCCACAACTAGACTGCTCATCGAAAGCAGTTTAGCGGATCATTTTGCATCCAAGTTCCGCTTTTGTGGCAGGACCGTTGACTGTTGTGTTCCAAATAGGGATGTCAAAAACCGGACGGTTAAACCGAGAAACCGGTACTGTCGAAAAAATTAACCTGGTTTTTTCGGTTTTTATCTCTTACGGTTTATACCCGGTCGGTTTTTCTTCAATCAAAAACCGGCGAAAGAAATTGAGTTGTACTGGATATATTTTCAATAGAAAAAACACAAATTATTTCTTTCTGTACTGACGGAGGGGCGAACATTTTCTGTTCTGTACGAAAACTGCTCGGAGATGGAAAACATACACATTGCCTCGCACACGTGATTAACTTAGTTTCCACAGATGGTCTGGAGGACAAAAACAACTTACATTTGAGAGAGGTAAGTGACCTACGCCAGACATAGCAACATCTTTATGGACGCATTACGGGCGGAGCAACATAACGATGGAGTTATGGAGGGGAATATTTGGTTGTTCGTTCAATCAGTTAATACTAGGTGGAACCCTGTATATTACATGATACAACGATTCATAAAATTATCTCTATATACAGCACGGAAATTGGCAAATCTCTTTTAAAAACGCTCCTTGTATGCTGTCTGGAAGCGAGATAGATTTATTAGCGAACGTTATTCCGAACAGCAAAACAATGTGGCTAAGCCACGATCAAAAAATTGAAAACATCGCTCCATCAGCCTCAATCTTTCCCGCTGAGCTTACAATGTATTTGCAGCAGCCACTAGTTACAAGGACCGCCAACCCGATAACATACTGGCTTCAAAGTCAAAGTTGCTTCCCAACGCTCTCCCAAGTAGCACTAAAATATTTAACTGCGATTGGAAGCTCCGTACCATCCGAAAGGTTGGTTTGAACATTAAATGACGTTGTATCCGATGAGAGAACCCGACTAACCAACGACTATATTACACAGAGGGTATTTATGGCTAGGGTCGACAAGAAATACTGGCTCGACTAAGTTCCAACTTTATGCAGACAGATTATTTTTTTAATTTGCGAATATATTATGTGCATTATTGAAAGAGATTAATTTCGATGCCTTATTTAATAAAACAAATTCATAAAATAAACAATACATGTTTTTTACTTCTATGTGCCATGTTCCTTTTTTTCAGTGATTTGGTTTTCGGACTAACCGCTAACCGGTACTTTCTGTCCACAAAAACCGGACGGTTTTTTTAATAAAAAAAAATAACCGAAAACCGGTACTTTTTTAAATTTTGACATCCCTAGTTCCAAAGAAGGGGAGAACACCCTTTGTAGGCATACGGAGGTTTTGGCAAACGCTTATAAGCGTTCAAAGACGTTTAATTATTGAGCAAAAATGACGAGACAAGTCAAATACTTACGGCTCCTGAATGACGTTTAAGGAAATCATAGCTCCAAACCTGGTTCTAAGACCTCCTAAGGGGAAACCCATCTATTCTGATTGTCTAATCCAGCGTCTGTACATAGACTTTCTTGGGCCTTATCCGCGATCTACATCAGGTAATGTTGTAATAATCGTTGTTCTCGAACACCTCTCAAAATCCTCGTTTGCCGATGCCATAGGTGAAATAACGGCGAACGCTCTAGTTGAGTACTTAGAGAGAGGGGAATCATTTATGTGTTTGGCGTTCCGGAATACATTACTACGGACAAAGGTCTACACATGCAGCCCCCGTACCAGGGCAGCGCCTTAGCCGCTCGTATACCAGGTGCATGACCGTACATTGCAAACGAAGCCACGCACTACCCGTACCGGCACCCAACCGTATGTTTCCGTGTGTCGGTTTAGCGACGGTTCCTCGCAAGTGAAATTAAACATTCCGATCTGACGGCGGCACATAATTGCATTCAATCGGCACAGTGTGTTTTTTTAATTTATTTCCGTACCGCACAGTGAGCGAGAAAAACTAAACCAAACTAGACGGGCACGTTTCGCCCTGTAATGTGCAGGTGACTGTCTGATGTCCGTGTGGGTAAGTGTGAACTAGCAGACTGTTTTGTGTTGTACAATTCACCTACCGTAGATTGCCCATATACGGGCGACTAAGGTGCTGCCTTGGTACGGGGACTTTATGTTTAGACTTTAGTTATGTTCAGCTCAGGTTCGTAGCCTTTAAGAACTTAGTAGAATCTTATGGAGTGAAGCTCTCTATTTGCCACAAAGTAACGCATCAGAGTCCGTGAATCGGTCACTGGTGGCAACGATTCGTGCGTGGATTACCCCTGATCAATGACATTGGGATGTCAAGTTGTCGTCCACTGCGTAAGAGGGCATATGACGAGCCATCGGAAGTCTTTTTTTCGTCCTTTTCGGGCAAAGCAAAAGTTCTCATGAATTTTCATATGCTCTCTTACGCAGTCTGCTCATTGCTCGAAGAGTCCAGAAGCTGACGTAACCAACGACGAAAGGCTTGAATTGTTACGCAAGCAGAGTTAAAAGAATCTTAAGTGGATTTATGACACTAATGCTGCGACGTTCAACCTGACATTTCGTCCGTACAATTTCTGCGCGGAATAATAGTGCTACGGAAGAATTTTGGTCAGAAGTAATCCGCAGCGCATTATAACGCGAAAATCGACGGCACATCTTTTCAAGCCAAAGTCGTTGAAAAGGTAGGGTCTTGCTGTCATGAAATAGCAGACATAATAGGCAAAAGGCTTGTTATATTCCATTCCAGGCATATCAAGAGGGAGTTTTCAGTCTCGTTTTCTCGATAAGATGAGATGTGTTGTATAGAATGACTTTTTTGATGGTCTATTCGGATTGTCAATTGTCAAAATTTTTCTTAAAATGTTTGTTTCGAATTCTCCAGGGTAGCCGACATTTAAATAAAATTAATGACTGGTGCAACTGTCCAATTTGAACTATGGCCTCGATAACTCATCTCGAGGCTCATCTCATTTTCTAGATCGTGACGGTATGTCTCGGATAGAGGTGTGTGATCAGCAACACTCTACCGATTTATTTACCCCATAAATGGGTATTCATTTAACAGCTGAGTAGGCTCATAGTCCGACACGTAAATCCTCTTTTTTATCGAAAACTATCGCATTCAGTAGGAATAGAAACGAGGCCCAGTGCGTAGAAGGTGGACGTGCTAACCGTTGCGCCATTCGGACTACAAACATTTACAAACGTTATATTCTGGTGGACACTTTTGTGTCTTGGAAGAATACGCTGCTTGATCGGGTGTCATCGACCTCACACTGGCATAGGAGAGACAAGCAGGTAGCGATATTTAATTCTTCGCTTAAGCATTTTATTGAACCATATTCTGGTCTGGTAGTGCTGCTTCCACCGGCAGATCGATGGCAGCACCGGATGAGTGATCTGTCGGTGACACCAAACCAGAGGCTGAGGGTGCCATCACACCCGGACCCCGATGCAAGCGCGAGGGCTGCCGTCCGCCAACCATTCCCTCCTTATCGCCTAATGTTTTTATTCTCCATTTTTGCCCCCCCCCTTCTTGTGTCCTTCCCCAGACCAATGAATTTTTTGTAATTCGTAAAGGACAGGGGCAACGTCCCTGAACTGAGCTACAGCAAGCATAGGCCGCTGCTTAGCTCGTTGAGGGGCCTTTTTCTTCGCCAAATGGCAAGGCCTGATCTTCACGGTCATTATGCTACCTTAGGCTCCATCCCCACTGGCATTTACGGATGCCCATCAAACCCTCCGTTACGTATTTGGCACCCAACGTGGGGCCCATCTCAGGTACAGTATAGGACGGAAAGGTACCTCGTCAGGTTCCTTTGTGGTCCTTCCTCCGATTTGTGTCCCCACAAGCATATTAAGGCTACTTGCTCTAAGTCATAGGACTTAGCAACCTTACTTCACGTATTTTTCCTTCAAGTAGCTGTGATTTCCTCTGTAGCACCCCCATCCTTCCTATAGAGTAGTTTTCCCTTTTAGATTCAATTTGACAAGACAGTCCTGGCTCTGTG
The DNA here is from genome assembly GCA_964017055.1 of Chloromyia formosa. Classification (NCBI taxonomy): domain Eukaryota; kingdom Metazoa; phylum Arthropoda; class Insecta; order Diptera; family Stratiomyidae; genus Chloromyia; species Chloromyia formosa. The sequence continues at coordinate 16,097,501 of OZ024817.1, forward strand.
CTCGTTTTTTGTGGTTTAGCCATTTATTTTAAGGCCTCGATAAAGGCTTCGAATCGCCGGCAATGGGAGCCTCTTCGGTGACCGGTCGAAGCGCGGAGGAGCCCTGGATACCTTTTTGTTTGCCAGGATTTGGCTTTTAAGTAGCTTAAAGAAATTTCTTTACACAGTATTGCATTTTTCTATTTTTCATGTGCTCAGCAGCTTACAGAGTTTATGAGTGAATTACGGCAAGGAATGCAGTGCTACGCCTCTGATGGCCTCAGGATTCTCTGTAACCTGTTGATCATTTGAATAATGGGTAAATGTAGTATTTTTCTTTTTTTTACTAATTTTTATCCTCTACAATGGTTGCCGGCTGACTTCGGTGTCCAGTTCGCTTTTGTTTATTAAAGGACAGGGCAACGAGCGGCGATAAACCTGCCCACGTCTTCCGAACTGAGCTACAGCAAGCATAGGCTGCTGCTTAGCTCGTTGGAGGGCCTTTTTTTTCTTCGCCAGATGGCACTGCCAGACTTTCACGGCCATTATGCTACCTTAGGCTCCGTCCCCACGGGCATCTTCGGATGCCCACCAAACCGTCCGTTACAGATATCTTCAGAAACGGAACAGTTTTCCCCACAAACACAGACTTTCGGACCGGTCGTTCTCATGGCAGCTATATGACGTAGTGGTCAGATTCCGTTGGTTCCGACATATACTCGTATACAGCGTGCAATAGAAAGAACGCTTTGTACAAAATTTCAGCTCGATAGCTTCAAAACTGAGGGACTAGTTTGCATAGAAACAGACGGACTGACTGCCAGACAGACGGGCAAGGCTCAATCGACTCATGTCGTCATACTGACAAAGAATATATATATAGTGGTATAAATAATAAATAAAATGATAATTATAAATGCGAAAAACAAACCATCAAACAGGATTTAGCCTACAGGAGAAACTACAATAAAAACGCCACTGCACACTCTATATCCTAGCTGTGGGAAAGCAAATTCGTACCGTCTGTTTCTGTGATAACCTGGTCTTTAATTGTTGTTCCTTTTCAATGATTTCAGACCTACCTTGTATACCGATGCCGTACATGCACTTTCCCCACGCTACTTCTTTGGTGAACCGCCCTGCAACCTCAGACTTGACACTTGTCATTCCACTTTTCCGATGAACTGTCGTTCGATACTGCCTAAAGTGGAAATTCTGTCTGGGACTTCCGCTTCAGTGTCACCACACAATGCCGAACTAGAATTTGAACTCAATCGCGTAGATGGTACAAGTGGACCGGTTGCCTTCACGTTTATATGAAGTGTATGTGTGTCTTGAGCTATTCATTGGACATTTGTACCAGGTTCAAGATCGAGTACGAGTTCGACAGTGACACTTGAGCAGTGACGTGCAGTGGAAATTTTTCATAGTCAAGCAGTTGGGCGCCCTAAAGCCAATTTAGCATAAACAAAAATGGACTGTATAATAGAATATGGACAGTCACAAAAACATTTATACCAAGCGGCTTTAAGCCTTAAAGAAGAAATCAGGAAAGATATAAATAAAATATTGGCACATATATTCGGAATACAAAAAAAAAATAAATAAATAAAATATTACTAATAAAAAAAACGATAAATAAATATTATGTTAATTAAGACTAAGAAAAATTCAGGGGTATTTGAAATAAATAAATATTCTTTCGCCATTGCCATTTATTTGTATTCCAAATCTATGCGCCGTTCTTTAAGTAAAAACTCTTTAATCACATTATCAAAAAAATCGTTTTCTCTTCGCATTTGTATAAGAAGATCCTTTTCAACCGCAATTAAAGCAAGATCCGAAAGTCGTTCTTGGGATTGGCGATTTCTCAAAAATGTGTGAACGCGCTTTAGTGTTGAAAATGACCTTTCCGCAGTTGCCACTGTGACTGGAATTGACGTTAATAATTTTGCTAAAATATGAACTTGCTTAAAACCGTTTGCGACATAAGGCCGTTTTTGAAAATAATCGAGAATTTTACTAGGATTCGCGTTTTTAAACTCATCTGAAGAATAAATAACTTTTAGCTCATTTTTCAACTTTATTCTGTCGAAAAATTGACCGTGATATTCAATAAGTGAGTCAAAATTTTTATCGGGAAAATTTGACTTGAATTTAGAAAAATAATTCGGTTCAAGCAACTCTAAAAATGAAAGATCTTTAAACGAATGGAATCGATCTCGAATTTGCCCGAGAATAACATCTATAATCTCCCGAAATATCCGCCGTAAATTTTGTAAAGGATCTATCGCATTTCTACATTTCTTACGTGGTGGCTGATATTCTGCTGTAACTGTCGAATAGAAATTATCAAACTTTTTAGAAAAGTCATTTTCAAGCCAATTTTCAAATTCAATAATTTTTTGGCTTGCATATGAAATGTTTACCACTTTGCTCTGAATAATATTAAATAATATATCAGTTTTCGAAAAAATTTCAGAAAAAATTAACAGATATAATTGAAAATCTGACTCTGCGAATTTTTGTAAGTATATATCAGAGAAAGTCAAGGAATCGCCATCCCAGTGTTGAGAACCATTCGAAATTGTCTCAAAAACTGTACAAATTTCATGCTTATGTTCAAATATAACGTTAATAATACGCGAATGATAATGCCAACGCGTTTTGGAAACCGATGGTAAACGACGATTTACTATATTTGCAAAAAGGTCCGACCTTTTAGCGGATGTATTAAAAAATGATGCGATTTTATTGATGTGCGCGAAAAATAATTTAATTTCCGGAATAAACTCAACTGCTTTAGACAATACTAGATTTAGTGAATGAGCGTAACATGGAACGAAAATTGCCGATTTATGTTTTTCCCGAATTAAAGTCTGAACTCCACGAATTTGAGAACTCATTACTGCTGCGCCATCGTAACATTGTGCAATTAATTTCTTATCGATATTAAAATTTTGCAATTGTTTTAAAATGTGAGAGCTTATTGCTGTAGCTGTACGATTAGCGCTTACATCCAAAAATCCGATAAATCTTTCTTCAATCTCATTTGATATTGTATATCTAAAAATCATCGTTAATTGTTCCCGACCGCTAACATCTGGCGTTTCGTCGACCATTACAGCTACAAATGGAGCCTCCTTTATTTCCAAATTGATTTTATTTCGAACCACATTAGCTATAGCGGAAACAAGATCGTTTTGGATTCTATTAGACAAACCCGAAAACGCTGCATTTGCTTTTATAGAATCTATGTGGGACTCAATTATCGGATCGTACAAACTCAAGAAATTTACGGTTTCGATAAAATTACCACGATTATTTGAAGAAGAGTCTTCATTATTTCCGGGAAAAGGAAGCTCCTGTTTTACCAAAAAAATTACAGTATCGATTAAACGTTTCAAAATATTACGATTACGCTCAACTTTTTCATTATTGATATTGCAGATATTGCCACCTGGTTACTAAGCATAAACTCTATACGCTGAGAACCAAAATTATCTAATTTAATTAACGACTGAAGATGTTTTTCGGAACTTGAATGCTTTGCTGCTGAGCCCGTAAAATTATTCAAATCACTAAATCCAGCTTTATTCCAAACAGATTTTTCATTCGTGAACAAAAGACACGGCCAGCAAAATAACTTATTTAATTTACAGCTTCCCGTTAACCAAATGTACTTTTCATACGTTTCGATATGGAATTTTCGCGTAATATTTTTTAATTTAAACTCTAAACTAAGATCTGGCTTCGGTCTATCCGATTCTATAATTTCTCTTTTCTTGGCAAAGGAAAGAGTTGAAAATCCCGCTTTTAGTACGAAATCCGTCGCGCAGCAATACTCCGACATAATGCGAAAAGAAAACTTACCACTTTTATCACAAATCAAATCAATTAAATCACTACAAACGGTCAAAAAAACTTCAAATCACAATTTAATCAAAATCACCCGATTGCACTGATTTCCTCTTTTAAATTGCAACGGAAAATCCATTACATAACAAAAACAAAAGCTCTACTGGAAAAATCAAATTCCCATAAACATTCCCTGCATTGGCAACATTTCATTAACAAGCATCATTGGGCTTTATCCCACACACAAAAGCAGTCGCGCCAGTGCTTGACTTGTCTCATATAAATTTGCGAACAAAACAAAAAAAAATCGTTGCCCAATGTACTACCGAAATCCAAGATTCCCATTTTCTGGAATCAACATGTCTCTAGTATTTGGATGCACACATGGTACATGCATCTAAAGATCTAGGCACATTTTCCTATTCTAAGTTTGGTGTCTATGGTGTGCAAAATGTGGGAGGTTTGAATATTATCTAAAGTAATTGAACGAATGTTTTTGACATGGATATGTCTTATAGCTGGGGGTCATCCTAAAAATCTGTCCGTCACACGAAATGTCTGTTTTTCTACTCGGGGGTCAGAAGAGGAAACAAGCCCATTGAAAATTTTTCCGAGTTCTATGAATGTAGTGGCCGATCCTCAGTCAATCCGAGTCAGTCATCAAAGGGAACTCACGAAAATCGAAAAACTTCGCATCATGAACTGACTAAACAACCAGGCACCCATAAAACAAGTCAACATCATTCAACTGCCATCCCCTCGTGATTCAAATCTGCTCACAACACCAGCCACATCCAGACAACCTGTCTCCCTCACTCGTGCACAGCGCTGTGGCTCCTCCTTCACAGCAATCTTTTTGTTTTCATCAATTAGTCACTAACCTGACTCAGTAAGAAAATCGTTGGGGTAGGTCGGGAAATAGCTTCAACTTCACACACACACACACATACACATACACACGTATGCAGGCAATGGAGAGACGGTTGAGTCGAAGAAGTTCAATGGATGGGCGTTTCTTCGTCATCGGCGACAGTGCGAAAGAGATGCTTGCTCCACGGACCTTGGACTACACTTCCGCGGCGGATCCACCCCTTTCTTGTGATGGCCAATCCCATCCAGCCGACTGAAATCAGTGTCACCAAGGTCACCAACGTGTTTTTCCCGTGGATGTAAGGATCTTACGACCGTACTTGTATCGCGCATACCGCGTACTATCACGATCGATGATAAATCAACTAACAGTGCACAATTCTGATTTAGTGAGGAGAATAGTGCAGATGATGCAGTTTGTGCAGCGCGGATAACGTAAACGATAATGCAATAAAATTGTGTTGTCGCGCTTACCGTCTTTAGACTTAGACGAGTACTATCTAAGTATCTAATAGTAAGTGTGTTTAGCTAGACCGCGGCTTGACGCGATCGATCGCGGATTGACGTACTAACGAAACACAGGCGCATATAAATATGTAGAGTGTATGATCGCTTGATCCACACACGGGGCAACGGTTGGGTTAATTTGTATTCTCCTGTACACTATGCGGGACGGTATGTCTTGAAAATGATACAAAGTATCTACACTGCATGCAGATACATCGGTACATCTTATGCCTACCGAAAGCGTGGGACGTGTTTTGTCGAATGAATTCATCCAGTATAACTATACTGGGATCTTTATACAACTTCGATATCTTCAACACAACAGGTTCCACGCAGTCGGTAGCCAAAGACATATCCATGTTCCGATGTATCTGCATGCAGTGTAGATACTTTGTATCATTTTAACCAAAAGAAGGCGCGGATCAGAATTTGAATGTGTAAAGGAATATTTGAATGATAATATGTATTCTTCAGCTTAAAGAAAAACATTGACTGAAATGATGATATGTGTATTGGTGTAAGCAAAGTTTATTATTGAATTGCTTATTTCGGTAAGTCAAGCAGTTTGGAATTGCTTACTACGAGTGCACGTCACTGCACTTGAGGTGGTAAGAAAATTTAGAACAGTTTTATCGTTATAAAAAAGTGTTGGGGTGATAGTTCGTTTGGAATTATAGCCCAACATTTTTCTGATAAATTTGATCTAGTAGGCATGATAGCCTGCGAGGTAGCTCATTACTACAAAAATTACTAAACTGATTGCAGTGATCGCAGCGCCATATATGCTGGGTGCTGCTCAATTTAGCTTCGCTGATCCAGATATCTTATGCCTTGTTCATTAGATGGCAAAACAAAAGTTTTACGTTGCTTTTACGTCCCAACACACCTATTGAAAATCCATGGATCGATCAATTTCTTTGGCAAGCTCAGTGTTTTGATGGTGTCACCCTACATGGTCGTTAAACGGATACACTCGTAGAATGATGAATTACTAAAATCATTGCTGTTTCAGCATCTATTATGATTTAATTAATACGCATCATGAAGACTCCATTCCATTCCATTGAAGCAGCTTAACGACTATCACGAACAATTTTTATGCTCTGCAATTCCGCAGTCCAACCACGTAGAACGCACTGTACACATGTACGTAAGTACACTTGCCAGAACTTTCTAGACAGGTACATCATATCCTTAAGATGTCCTTTATGCTCCAGTAGCCAAAGTTGATATACTCGTATCCTTCTCTGGCCACTTGAGGGACATTCTAAGCCGAACAAGCAGAACAAATTTTACCAGTAATTTACATACGTATCCTGTTCGGGACTGTGCACCAACAACAACTCATATTTATGTTTTGCGAGTAGTTTACATGAAAATTTAAATGGAAAGTTATGACCTTCGTCACATGAAAGGGAGGGTTACGATACCTGAGTGTGGAGCCATAAATAAAATAGGCGTGTAGCGAATGATCCGGGCATCCTGTTTAACGATGACCAGGACGAAATGTCGAAACGTGAAATATTCTCGGGGCTTGTGAATGATATGGTGATAAGAGTCATAAAATTCGGGCATAGTTTCGTCTTTCTTTTAAGTGAACCAAATAACTACCCCGACCATGCTGATTGCATTAAGTTTTCATGCGGTTTCTTTTTTTTTGTGGCCATTTGCTGTAATGTTTCCGCCCTAGAAATGCACTTTGCTCCAGGCATCCGATGTTTTCTTTTGCGATGGGAAGTACGGGTAGGAGGAATCAACGAAAGGTCATTTATTATTTAAATTCAACTGAACTTTCACGTTTGGTTTTACGAGAGATCCTGTGTTTTGTTGAGGGGTTGCTCTTATTTATTTGCATTCATTAGACAGGGAGAGAAATGTTTTTGTGTTGAGTGTAAAGAACGGTTAGTGGAACCTAGTGTACGAAGAAACATGATGTGCGTCGTAGATTTCATCTGCAGTTCTGCTGATGTCCTAATTTGACCGACCCATTTGGTTTGCTTAGTCAGCAGTTACCCTACTCTATACGGTGGATAAAATAACACATTGTAATAAAGAGGGTCATTAAACCGTATTTGTGAAAGACGAAGTCCTGGCGGTTTCTCCATACTTCCCTGACGGACGACTAATGCTGCCTCCCGAGGATATTTGTTCCGTGTTGACCTTCCAAATTATCTCCGCTTTAGGCAGTACGAAACTGCAGTATTTCGTGTGATGATGATGTGAACGTTATGATGATATGTTTACACTACCTTAAGCGGAAATGGCCGAAGTTATGGTATTTTGACACATTATCAGGCCCGGCGAGTCAATTGCGAAATTTTGGTGACTGCCTACGGGAGCGGAAGTAGGCCAAGTTCAGTGTAGTCGAGGTTTTCAATTTTAAATCTGCTGCACTTCAACCCAAATATTTTCGCTCTTCGTTCCATCTAAAACAGTGAGTTCCCCATTTTTATATATTCCACAAGGGGTTAGGGCAATTGAGAGAGAGAGAGAGAGATTTCTATATTCTTATACGTAGACATTTAAGACATTTCTATTAAGGATAGATCGGTTATTCACAGTGGCGCGTATCGAACTCAACGCTCTGGTAAATTTCTTGTATACAGCTAGAAATTACGACACCGCTGCGCTGCGGCAAGCACCGTGTATCTGCATCCACATCTTGCCTGCCTTAAGTTCGAGTTGCTAGTTGACTGTCGAAAGTGAAAGTGATATAAAGGAAAAAGGAGCATTATATTCCAGCGTCACAAGTCTGTCTGTCTTTCTGTCCGTTCGTCGTTTCGACAGAATGAAGCCAGAGCCTTGAAATTTTGGTCAAATATTGGCAGTATGATCTAATTGGTTGTCATTGAAAATGGGCTTTATCAGGCCAAAAGAACGCCTACCTCCCCTACATATGTAAAATAATTAAATGTACCTATAAATAAATAACTGGCGCAACAGTCCAATTTGAACCACGGCCTCGAGATGAGTTAGCATCATCTCATTTTCTAGATCGTGACGGTTTTTGTGCAGAGGTATGTGATCAGCAACACGCTCAACCGAGTTATTTACCCCATAATGGGTACTCATTTAACAGCTGAGTGGGCTCATAGTCCGACACGTAAATTCCCGGAATCGAACCGGGGCCCAGTGCGTTGAAGGCGAACGTGCTAACCGTTGCGCCATCCGGACTACAAATGTACCTATAGCTCCCGATTAAATTAACATAAAAAGCTCTAGCTTTGGTAGATTGATCGAGAGGGTAATCTTATACTCTCCTGGAAAATCGATCGATCGATCAGTTGGTAACTAACGGTACTTTTCTTACAAAGAGCCCCGTACTTTTTAAGTTTTTTGCCTATAACTCTTCAACCAATTGACGTAGACACCTGATTTTTGGCATGTGACCCTGAGGTGAGAAGCTGGTTGAGATTTAATATGTTGGGCATAATCAGATCAAAGGAATGCCTACCTCCCCTACAAACTTTAAAAAATTAAATATTCCTTTAATTACGATAACTTTCGATAGAATGACACTAGTAAGTTGAAAATTTGGCGGAATATTGGCAATAAAATCTAGTTAGTTAGTTAGATCCGACCCAAGTAACTCCTACCTCCCCTACAAATGAACCTTCAAATAAGCGATAACTTTCGATAAAATTAAGGTTAAGCTTAAGACTTGAAATTTTGGTCAAATGTTTGTGCTAGTATCTAGTTGGCTGTTAGCAAAATCGCGCATGATCCGACAAAGGAAAGCTCTACCTCCCCTACTTGTGAGACTTCATAAAAGCGATAACTTTTGATAGAATGAAGCTAGCGACTTGAAAAATTCGGCAAATATTTGTGGTCTGAGTTAGTTAGTTGAATTCGAGAATAATCAAGATCCTTCTGATCCTTCTTCCAACCTCCCCTATAAACTGGCCATATTGGAAATTCACTTTTAATGCATATGGTCGTTGTCAATTGGTGCTTTTGGTATCACCACTAGGTCTGTACAAGTCTACGGCAGCGAAGGCCCCACGACAAATTCTTTGCAAGCTGGTGGAATGCGTACTTATTTTTTAAATTATAATTTTTGGTTGGAAATACATACTTAATATCCCTTCAAAAAGTTTGTGTGTGCGTAGTGGAATTTCTACTTATTTTTTTTTTAAGGAGTATCGGCTTCGTGGGCATGCTTTTAAATGCATCGAGGCCATGCCAAATACAAGCCTTACAAGGATGCCTTGATGGGAGAATCCTCTCCTAATGTAGCTGGGAATGGTCGTCAGGATACCTTGGTGCAACGATACAATCCCGGCGCTTCACGTACAACTGCGGATATGGTGAGACCTGGTCCGAGTGGTGCTGCGAAGGATGCTCGCCGCAAGGTTCGTCTCGGTGAAAGGCACAGGACGCTTCAACTAAGTTAAGGCCTGGTCCGAATGGTGCGATGAAGGCCGGTCATGATCGTACTGCCCTGCTAGTTACACGACGTTGGGATGCCTTGGTGCAAGGATCCAACCTCGGCACTCAGGTGCCTGTCTAAATCTGACAAGGTCTAGACCGATTGGTATTGTTAGAGATGCCTCGCTGCGAGGATCCTCTCTGGGAAATCCACGCGCCGCTTCGACTCTGGCCCTAGTGGTGCAAACAAGACCAGTCAGGTGTGTGTGTGGATAATATTGTTGGGAGATATTGTAAGAATGGGGCTCTCTCTCCTTCTATAGCCCGTTTCAGGCTGCGCCGAAGTGCGGTTTGCACCCGCGGCTCCTTGGAGAAAATTCAAAATTCAAAAAGCGTTCAGGATATCAGAGTGATTTCCGGAAATAAATCTGAGCGAACCACCTCTATACGAAATCGGTCGGATGGAGAGTCTCTTAAGGATTTATAATATTGGATGCGAGTCTACGCTCAACAGGAAGTCCTAGACATATCGCTTGTCTCACAGTGTAGAGGAGTATGTCAACGAAGCATTCATTCTACGATCATCGCCACCTCCCATTCAGTATTGATGAGCTTTCTGAGCCTATTGTTCTTTATCGGAAAAGAACAAAGTAAATCGGGTATAGGGAGGTTCTACTGGAGGTACTACCCACCCTGCTTCACCAGCCGTCAAACAAGTCATTGCTGGATGACATGGTACAAACTCTGAAGGGTGCACTTAATAAGGCTGCTTTCCAATCATGCCCGGTCAGTAGAATTAAGTGTAAAAGTAAACCCGTATTGTGGAATGCGAAAATTTCTGAACTTAGACATCTGTGCAGAAGATCTTTCAATAAGGCGAAATCTACTAGGTTAGAGTCGGATTGGGCTCTGCTCTATATAGGAAGGAACTTAGCGCGATTAAGAAAGAAGTGCGAAAGGCTATGCATAGCTCTTGGAGACTTTTCTCTAAATAGATCGATATGGCGGGAGAAGCCCCTAGACTGCGTAAGATCCTCGCTTTTAATCCTGCTGCTCCTAGCTATTAATTGAAGCATGATGTCGTGGACCACCACTAGTTCGGAGACTATTCGTACAATATTTTGTTGGATACCTACTTGTACTTCCCGGAGAGCTCAACTAATTTCCCGTTCAATGTCACTACTTCAGAAGTGATTGCTCCTTTTGATTGTACCTCTATTATCTCCAGTGATAAATTTTTATGAACCATTTGAAGCCTTGATTCGTTCGCTTGGACGTGGTGGCATTATTCCAGCCCAATTGCAACACAAATCTGATATTATATTCCCCTGAATCGAAGCCATGTTCAGGGCCTGTTCGGAACTGGTCTATATCCAACGTATTTGGACTGAAGTGAACGTGACATTTCTTCCGAAAGCGGGTAAAAGCTCGCACGCACGCCCCAATGAACCTCTATCAGCCCGTTATCTTATCTGCTGAAGATGTTTGAGAGGCTGATTGATATTTATCTACAGTGTTCCATCGCGACTCTTATCTATATCCCAATATGCGCACTGCAAAGGTAGATCGGTGGACTCAGCTTTGCATTCTTTACTAAGCTACATCGAGAAATCTCTCAGCTACAAGGAATATACCATGGTCGCGTTCCTAGACATTGAAGGCGCTTTTAACTACGTCAAACCCGAAGCTATCATCAACGGCACTCTGTGAACTTGTCAACCTTTTATTGACATCATGGGTTGTTGATACTAGCCTAGGTTCATCATTGGAACAAAGACGAATAATAAATAAGGGACACTCCGCAAGACGGCGTTTCTCTCCTCCCCCCCCCCTTTTTCGAATTAAGTAGTTAACTCGTTGCTTCTTGACCTGGAAAGACTGGGCTGCAGGATGATAGCCTATGCGGGTGATATTGCCATTGCTATTTCAGGTAAGTTCCCAAGCGTTCGCAGTGAAGTGCTTCACAACGCCCTCTCCTTACTTACAAATTGGGCCAATTTCTGTGGCTTAAAGGTTAATCCGAGTAAGACTGAACTTGTTCTTTTTACTAGGAGCTATGAGGTACCTTCTGTCGTGCCCCCTCAGTTGGGACCGTCTAGATTAGTTTTTTTTTTCGAAAACAGCGAAATTTCGGGGCTCATTGTCGACAAAAGGTTTTGATGGAAGCCCAATATCTAGGGACGAGTGGAAAAGGCTACAATTGCGTCATGTACTCCTATAGGAGAGCCATAGGAAGAAGCTGAGGTCTGCAACCAAATGTTGTGTACCGGCTTTACGTTTCTGTTGTACGCCCCATACTTGTTCATGGTATTGGGGTTTGGTGGAAAGCACTTCATATTGCAGCCTATCGCAACCTGCTTCGTAAGGTCCGAAGACGATCCTGCGTCCTCATTAGCGGAGCATTGAGGTCAACTCCGTCTGAAGCCTTGGACGTGCTTCTCAAACTGGTCCTTCTAGATGTCATGGGCGAACAAACTGCTGCAATCACTTCCATACGCCTTCTTGAAACCGGATTGTGGATCTCATCGGTTTTAAATAATTTAAAAATCATCTTTTCGACAAAAACTTCATATCCGTCAGTCCGAATCGAAATCAGTGTAAGGTAAGCGAGTTTTCAATTGCTGACTCTATCGGCATATATCCGGACGGATCCAAAACAGACGGATGGGTAGGAGTGGGAATCAGTTGCGACAGCTAAAATTTAAGACTGACTTTCCGTCTACCATTTCGCTGTAGTGTTTTGCAGACGGAGATCACGGCAATTTCGAAAGATCTAATGTTTTTAGGACGACATGTGTGAATGGATCATATCCTGGTATGCTACTTCCACCGGCAATTTGGAGACAGCACCTGATGAGTAGCTATCTGTCGGTGGTACGAAACTAGAGGCCGAGGGTCGCATTACACCCGGACCCCGATGTGAGCGCGAGGGCATCTGCGCAGTCCGCCAACCATTCCGTCCTTATCGCCCCATTTTTTTATTATTTCCCATTTCTGCCTCCCATGCTTGTGTTGTCTTCCCCAGGCAATACCTACCATACGCTATGGCCCATACTGGACGTCACCCGAACTGAAAATCTGCTGTCGCTAAATAGAAGGCATATTGGTTCGGTGGTGGGAGTTATCTCTGCATTCTCTCATTGGAGAACATGCCAGGAGACTTCGGCTTCCTTACAATTATTGTACTTTTGCGGGAGCTGTGTTGATGTGAACGAAGAGGAAAGTAGCTTCCAACTTCTCTGCTCCTGTCCGGCTTTAGCAGGTAGAAGGAAGGCGTTACTTGTATCCTATTTCTTCACTGACTTGGAAGAGCTAGAAAGCGCGGATATTGGAAAACTCCAGCGTTTTGTTGTTGGCTCTGGATGTTTCTAACAATCAGAAAAGTAAAGAGAGAGATGTACTTGTGGTTTCGCAACGGACCTATTTGAGGTCTATGTGAGTTGTGGTTTGTCACAGCAACCCATCTACCTAACCTAGCGCCATGGGGGCTAGGCAAATTGCGTAACCTAGCCCAAGGTTGGGGTGGGAAGCGCGGAACCCTTTCGCCACCAGGGGGTCCTATGTTAAGTCCACGGATGCGATTCAGGTTCCGTCGGTCAGTTCTTTCTTTCGATTGTTAATTACCGGTTTCTTTTTAGCACTAGGGCCAGCACTCGAGGTTTGTGTTTTTGTGACGTCGTCGGAGGTAGTAGTCGCCACAAAAAAACCCCGCCCACACTACCAATAACTGAGTAAGCTATCTAGCGCGTGTCAAACTTTGACAACAGTGAGGAGGTTTTGACACTTAGATGTCACGGACGTTCTGAACGACCATGTTCGAACATCGTTACAATATTTTAAATATACATAGCTTCAAGTATTACGAAGAAAAATCTATGGGAATTTCCAGTCCCTGAAGCGTCGAGTTATTGAGACTCGACTGTATTATCTTTCCATTTCCTCGTTTCTGTTTGCTATAAAATAGACACCGAATAATTCTACGAACAAAGAAAAAGCCACCATAAAAGAAATGCATCAAAAATGCTTTTTCGATAATTTACCCACACACGTGCACACACAATCGTACACGTGAGCATGCATGCAAATCAATATCAAGTGCTTTCATTCCCACATTTCCCAGAGGATGCAGTTTTCTTAGACGACTCATAAAATATTAAATTCAATTTCCTATTTCTACACTCGAACTGGTCAAAAAGGATAAGACGACAGCCGAACGAACGAATGGCGTCGAGCGGTCGGAATCGTATTATCTATGCATGCACTCGCATGTTTATATCTTCTCGCAATTTAAATTTGCCATTCCTTCTGCTTCTTGGATTCAATTTCCCTACGCTCGTTTTTATCTTCTCGCATCGCAAGCTGTGGAACGAAAGTTCACGGCAGGATCACTTCACTTGATAATGGAGTTTGGTTCGATTCGTCATTTTCAGTTACGGCGGCGGGCCTTTATCCTGAAGGAGCCATCGATTTGAAAGTGGAAAACTTTTCTCCATAGTTTTCGAGTGCATTTACAGGATTACGGGAGAGATTGTAGTTGATTGGGAGGATGAGGAGAGCAAAGGAACCTAGTGAAACTACGGGCGAAAATTGATTAAATACTACTCCGAATATTTGCCGTGTTATCTGGTTAAGTTAGCAAATCAATCAACCAAAAGTTACTAGTCAACTATTTATGGAACCAATGGACTGTCCTTATCCGTTTGAGACCATTTCTCCTAAATTCGAAGAACTTTTGAAACCACAAAAATCAGGACTTATCTTCTTGCTCACTTACAGTACTATTGCATTATATTGTACTTCCCAGCCGCAAGACATGTTTAGACGGTTCGTAAAGAACAGTTTAAAGCACCAGCACATTGCAAGGACATGTCATAAAAGGATGCACTAGACATCGACCGACCAACCTGCAACCAACTTGAAAGCAATCGACCGAGCAACCTACTATGTATCTACCTATCTAGGCAATTGAGTGCTTGTTTGGAAAACGTACGTCCTTTCCTGATTTTGGGCATTGGTGGCTTTCGACTTCGACTACGATTGGATTGCAACCCTACAAATTGTCCTTGCAAACTGACATAATCAAATACCAGACAGATTTCAATTTCTGAACTTCCGTGAAGCAGGTATAAGGGATCTAATCCATTTGACTATTGCAGAAGAGCGGTCGGAATTGATGATTCGATGAGACTTCGGCATGGCTTTTTGTGGGGACAGATCCTTGGTCTATTTCGTTGCGCTATCGTTCCTTGCAAATTCAATCATGACAGTTGGTGCTTCCGAAACGGGCTGCAGGTTAATATAATTTGCCAATAGTTGAATTGAGTGGAAAATGACTGGATTGACTATTCGAGTGGATCCAGGTAAAAGGAAAGTGGAATAATTGAAAAACCACAATGGACTCAGACACAAAGTCGATTCGTTTGTGACGGGAACTAGCTTGTTTGGAAATTTGCATGAAATCAGTGGATTGGATGATGGACTTGTTATTATAGAAAATTACGTTTTTTTTTTCAGAAGTATTTGCGGAGGGCCTCAATAGAACGCAAACATCTGCATGGACTTGCTTACGATTAAAGGAACATTCCTGTTTCGCGAATATTAGGAGAATTCTCTCTATTCAATTTAGAGAGAATTGTTAAAATTCCTTCATTGCGCAATTTCCGTTAGAGGTAGTCCATTTCCGCTTTAGGTGGTAGGAACCTAGACAGATTGGATTTGTAGGTCCTAAAGCGGAAATTTTTTTGGTTTTCTGAAAGCTCTCTCTAATCAAATAGAGAGAATTCTCCTAATTTTTCCGAAACAGGAATGTTCCCAATTAAACTCTCGAGTAGGCAAGACCGACTCGAGGCGGGTTTTAAATAAAATAATTAAAAGTTACTAAGACTAAAGGTATTTTTTCGCCGTCAATTTTCTTCACAATGCAATATTGGCTTCATGCATCGCTGAAAATTTGGTGGCATTCGGGGTCGGGGTTATTTTTCTATTTGAGTTAAAAGTGTTAATCGGATGAATTTAGAGGAAAACAATTATTTTAAAGCATTCATCTTTTTTGTGGTTTAAAAGAAATTATGCCTGTTTAGTTTTTGTGAGTGATAATTTTATTTTCTGGCTGATATATGTTAGAGACAAATTGTAATAGAAGTTCACGACCTTGAATTGTTCTTAAAACCAGTTGATATGCAAGTCATTTCGTCCTCAAAACTGATCTAGCAGTTCATCCGATATCTTCGTTTCGATGGAATAAGTAGAATAAAGAGAATTATTATATTAAACCTTAGAGTCTGATTTATTGGGCGGAATATTTCAAAAATTTATCTGTCAATTGCTCTAACCCCTTGTGGGGCATAGCGAGTCGACTGTTCCATGTGGCCCAGTTGACGTTTCGACGGCATAAACTGGTTTCGGAGAATGTAGTTGCCGGCATGCACCTCCTACACATCCATGGCCACGAACGTCGTCGTGGACGGGATTCGAACCCGAAACGCCGGTAGTCAAACATGAGACTGATGCCTCAGCACACTAGGCTACCGGTCGCCCCAAACATTTATGTTATGTTATAAATAAGTTTGTTCGAGATTTGGTTATCGACAACAATAACCACGGAGCGTTGAAACAGTCCTGCCTCTAGGCGGTATTGAAGGTTTGCATCAAGTTTACATGAACCTTTGAGGAGAATTCTAGAAAGATGGTGATATGTTGGTGACCTGTTCCTCCTTCTACTGACGTTATCAGTTCTTTTGCCCAAAGTTCAGAAGGGTTCAAGACGGTATGATCGTTGCTAACAAAGTCAAGCCGCAAGTAATGGTGGTGCGATGATTTGGTTGACCTAAATATTCCCCCTGTGGCGTGACAAACAAAGGGCAGGATGTGTACGAAACTTGAACTGTGCCTCGGATAAGGACTGGCTCAACGGTTACGACTTTTGGCTGTCGGACAATGACAAAGATTGGATTCTGGAATGTGGGTACTCTGCCGGAAAATGGATCAGATCTTTTTCCCCTCGTTTGTCAAATTAACTGACTGAAAGTTGCAATTTTTGTCAGCTTTTTACAATATATTTTTTCATTGCCTACTTTCTCCTATCAGCTGGTGCTCCCTGGGTTGCGGTTTGATTGAAAATCACAACAATTTATTTGACAGCCGGGCGAACATTTTTGTCACAGTGTGTAAACGGGTACCAAAAATTTAAGCGGAGAATTTATCTCTCCTACGGGTGGCACTGTAATATCTACTCCGATAGAACTGCCGGTAGTCGTGAGTCAGGTGTGGGGCTTCTTTTAACCAAAGCCGCACGAAACTGTTTTTTACCCAGGGATCCGGTTTCCGATGGAATCATGACCGCCAGGTTACCGACCAAAATGAGGGACATCATAATAATACAATATTATGCTCGAACTAAATTCGACAATGTCTTGGCGAAAGACTCCTTCTATGAACAAACGTCGTTCAGAGCAGAACCCCAAAATGTGACATTAGGCGTGTTTTTTTTTTGCGTAACCGCAAGATCAATTGCAACACCTGATGAGTAACGATCTATCGGTGGTACGAAACCAGAGCCCGAGGGTCCAATTACACTTGAACTCCGAAGCAAGCCCGAGGCAAAGTGAGCCGTCCGCCAACCATTTGATCTTTATTGCTCCATTTCTTTTATTTTTGCTTCCCCTGTTTGTGTTGCCTTCCCCAGGGCAATAAATTTTTGTTAATACGTAAAAGACAGGAGCAAGGAGCGGCGATAATCCCATCCACGTCTCCCGGACTGAGCTACAGCAAGCATAGGCCGCTGCTTAACGCGTTGAGGAGTCAATTTTGACAGCTGGCAACTTTGACAGCTGTCACTCCGCCCCCATTGACACTTTTGGATGTCTTCATCGTCTTTTACAAATTTGGCGCCCTACGTGGGACCCATTTCTGGTAGAGAACAGGACTAAGAGGGCCACATCGGGTTTTTTATAGTTATAGGTTTTTGATTGTAGTAGTAGTCCGGATGGCGCAACGGTTAGCAAGTTCGCCTTCAACGCACTGGGCCCCGGTTCGATTCCGGGGATTTACGTGTCGGACTATGAGCCCACTCAGCTGTTAAATGAGTACCCATCATGGGGTAAATAACTCGGTTGAGCGTGTTGCTGATCACATACCTCTGCACAAAAACCGTCACGATCTAGAAAATGAGATGATGCTAACTCATCTCGAGGCCGTGGTTCAAATTGGACTGTTGCGCCAGTTATTTATTTTTTTTATAGGTTTTTGATATCCCCACAAGCACATTAAGGCCGCTTGCTCTAAGTCTTTGTATTTAGTCACTTTAGTTCATGTATTCATCCCTCAAGTAGCTGTGCTTTCCTCTGTAGTACCTCCATCCTTCCAATAGAGTAGTTTTCCCTTTTAGATTCAGTTTAACAAAGCAGTCCTGATTTTGTGTTCGTCTTTTGCGGCACGTATTCACGGCCTTCATAAAGGCTTCGAAATGCCGGCATTGGGATCCGCTTCGGTGACCGGACGAAGCGAGGAGGAACCCTGGATACCATTTTGTTTGCCAGGATTGTCCTTTTAAGTAACTTAAAAAAAATTCTTTACGCAATATTTCTATTTCAATTATTTGTATGCTCAGCAGCTTACAGAGTTTATGAGGGAGTTACGCCAAGGAATGCAGTGTCGCGCCTCTGATATCCTCAGGGTTTTTTGTAACCTGTTGATCATCTGAATAATGAGGAAATTTAGCATTTTATTTTTTCTCCTCTTTGCTAATATTTCCCCTCCGCAATGGTTGCCGGCTGACTCCAGTTTCCAGTTAGCTTTTGGTTTTTTTTTCTATTTTTAGCAGCACACTCTATCTTCTGCTTCTTCTTGGCGGGCCTCGAAGTATAAGCTGTCCTGTAATGAGCCATATTCTTGTCTTGTAGTGCTGCTTCCACCGGCAGATCGAAGGCAGCACCTCGTGAGTAATGATCTGTCGGTGGTACAAAACCATAGGCCGAGGGTCTCATTAAACCTGGGCCCCGATTCGAGCGCGAGGGCAAGTGAGCCGTCCACCAGCAATTCCAGCCTTATTGTGCCTTTCTCTTTTATTAGTCCCCATTTTTGCCTCCCATGCAGGTGTTGTCTTCCCCAGGCCTATGAGTTTTCGTTAATTGATAAAGGACAGGGGCAATAAGCAACGAAAACCCTACCCACGTCTTCCCAACTGAGCAACAGCAAGCATAGGCCGCTGCTTAGCTCGTCGAGGGGCCTATTTCTTCGCCAGATGGCACGGCGCGAACTTCACGGTTACTATGCTAGCTCAAACTGTGCCCCACGAGCATCTACGTATGCTTACCAAACCGTCTATCATAAAGAGTAGCCTCACCGATTGTAGTCATTGGAGAGCCATTTGTGTGCTTCGAGCCGTTGCCAAGATAATAGCTAAAATCATCCTGGAAAGACCGGAGACTCACTAAGAAAGCGCAATTGATAAAAAAAGGCTGGGTTTTGATCCGGATTATCCAGTGTCAATCACATTAACATCTTTCGAACTATCATCAAGCAATATGCCGAGTACGATTCTCCGCTTCACTTGCTTTTCACCGATTTTGAGAAGGCGTTCGAAAGTGTCAACCGGGATTCTATATGGGCGGCCTTACCCAGAAGAGGCTTCCCTGAGTAGCTTGTGGCTATTATTAAGGCAACCTATGAAGGCGCAAAATGCCTCGTTCTGCATAAAGGTATGGTGTCGGAGGGCTGCGAGGGTGGCAGAGGAGTTCGGCACGGGTAAATCCTCCCAGCGATCCCTTTCCTGATAGTGGTCGATTATGTGGTGCGTGCAGCCCTATCCGGACTAGACAGAGGAATTCAATGGACTTAAACATCGTGTCAACAACCTTTTGACTGTGCTGACGACATATGCCAACTATCTCACAAAACCATGGATCTGTTCGTAATGGCGTTGGACTTGAGTGGGAGGTAAGCAAGGTTGGGCTAAAGATTAATACCAACAGGACCAAGAAACTTCTTAGCCCCCCATTGCGAAAAACAAATCGTACACTTATTGCCATCAATATAATAGACAGCTTGTGGAGAAGGTGGACAACTTCGTCCAATTGGGTAGCATTGTGGCCGAAAATGGTGGTACGGAGCAGGACATCGCTCGTCGTATCAACCAGGATAAATGCGCATATGGCATGATGTCTAAAATTTGGCAAAGCAGTTATCTCAGCATCAGGACCAAGCCGGGCCTGTTGCGCTCTCTGGTGCTGTCTGTGCTTTTGAATGGGCGAAGTACATGGAAATTTTCATGTCTTCGTCGAATTCGAAGAATTTTCTGGCCCCAAATAATATCAAATGAATAGCTAAGTCGGCGTACGCAGGCGAAAATGGCAGTGGATTGGTCGACTGCGGAAGAGTGACAATTACTTTGCTTTGCATGCCATGAAATAAGAACCCCATTTGCAACCAAGGCCGACTAACAGGAGTCCTAAAATCACATGGCGTCCTCCTGTGGTAAAGCAGAGTAAGGCACTGAGTAAGTCTTTTGAGGAGTTGCGAATCAATGCCCAGAACAGAGTACGATCGCGCGCAGGAGTAGTTGATGCGCTATGCCCCACTAGAGGTTAAGGCAAAGTATGATGGGGGATTGATGATTGGGGAGAACCAATTTAGAACAAATTTGTTAGTCAAGTCTCGGATTGTGCGGTTCCGACCGTACAAATCATCACCGTTGTATGGAAATGACGTTTGTTACTTGTAATGAGTAAAATTTGACATCTTCCTATTTCATCGGGCGACGCATCGTGGTTCGCGCCTTGGCTAATAGCGGGTTTACCATTGTGGGATACAGATCGAGCGCGGCGTTCTAGGGCTACATACTGAGGATTGCAAGCCCTGAAGCCCCCCCAGTCGCGAAACGAGCGTAGCCCACGCAACGGGAGTGAGTAATCCATTCAAATTAAAATCCACTATTGGTCAAAGACGCGAACCACTATACTTTGCCCGGTAAAGTAGGAATGTTCCTACAATTTCAATAAAATTCAAATGCAAATATTTTAACCGTCCACGTCTTAAAGTCACTATAGTTAGGACAAAAATCCAGTAAGTTTTGACAGCATCTTGAGGAATCATAACCAAATTAAATGACGAGTTTTAATATTGTATGTACTTCATATGACCATTATGATTCGGGCTAATTTCATACGAAATCTCATGACCCGGAGCCCAGGGTATTGATGACTGGTTAAGTTTTCATTCCTCATAAGCCTTGTTAAAGCAAAGTACTCAATGGTGCAATCCTCATGGGCCAAATACAAGTATATGCCTACAGAAGCTTTCCTTCAATATGAGTCATGGCTAAATAAGTTTTTGAGTGTTTGAACGAAGAAGCCAAGTGAGAATTGTTTTTCTTGCGAAACGATTAATAGCAATATTTGTGCCTGAAATCGAAAAAAAAAGTGCCTTGCCCCCATATTCGGCGCCTATGAATATATCTTATAAGCGCAGGTATTATTTTGCGTTGAAAGTGTGATTCTAAGTTCACGTGGTGTTGTAGCAAAATCGAAACATATGTTGCTATTCCGGAATTTTCGTAATTTTGACTTCACATCCCCAATCAGCGACCTAAACAACCTTGTACTAGTTTTTTTTTTTTTCAGTAAGATACGCCGTGTTTACGAAAAAAGGGTCAAGGTTCACGATATCCTTTTGTTTTAGATTTTTGGCAGTTTTAACTGTAGATTCGCAGTCAGTGATCCTCCTCCAAATTTGCATTGGCAATGTCAACCTTTTGTCCCCTTTTCACTTATTTCTTGACTATATTTAACTCCATTGCAAAAAATTTCTTTTCTCCACCAACAAAGGACTAGAAATACCATTTCCACTACTTCAGAACATTGGGGGGCAAAAATTCCTCTTCCATAGTCCTCCGCGTGGGCGTCCCCTGGAACGGCAGTGATCACTGACCATTGCCAACCAACGTCAAGCCGCCAGTGATGGCGGTGCGATGATTTGGTTGAGGTACCCCTGTGGTATGGGGTGTGAAAAAAAATACCACGGCCTTTCCCTTTGAGGGCCTGTCGTTAAAACCGACAATCAAAGGACAGGATGTGTATGCCAGCAACTTGCACTATCCGAAATCTTTATATGCTAACGAAACGTCAACTATGCCTCGGATAAGGACTGACTCAACGGTTACGACTTTTAGCTATCGTACAATGACAAAGATTGGATTCTGGAATGTGCGTACTCTCCTGGACAATGGATCAGAAGGTCCCCAGAACGCACGATTTCTTCAATTAGAGAGTGAATTTCTGAGGTACAAATTAAATATCTTAGGAGTTAGTGAGATAAGATGGTGGAACAGCGGAGAATTCATCTCTCCAACGGGCAGCACTGTAATGTTGTACTCCGGTAAAGCTACCGGTAGTCGCCGTGAGTCAGGTGTGGGGCTCCTTTTAACCAGAGCCGCGCGAAACTGTCTCTTATCCTGGGAACCGGTCTCTGACAGGGTCTTGACCGCCAGGTTCCGGACCAAAATGAGGAACATCTCAATAATACAATGTTATGCCCCTACTGAACCCGACAATGTCTTGGCAAAAGACTCCTTCTACGAAGAACTAAACGCCGTTCAGAGCAGAACACCTAAAGGTGACATTATAATGGTTATGGGTGATTTGAATGCGAAAGTTGGCGCTGATAACTATGGGCTCAGACATGTGATGGGGAGACACGGTCTTGGTGATCGTAATGACAACGGTGAAAGATTTGTAGAGTTCTGCAACTTTCACAGTCTCTTCATCGGTGGTACTATGTTTGAGCATAAGGACCACCACAAAATCAGTTGGTCCTCTGTTGATCGGCGCAGAACACAAAATCAGATCGACCATTTTGCTATTAGTAAAAGATTCAAGAGTTGCCTCCTGGACGTGCGAAACAAGAAGGGTGCCGATATTGGGATGGGAAGAGACCATTATCTTATGATCGCTAATGTTCGATTGCGTATTGCAGCCGTGCGCTGCCCCAGAAACGAAACATCCAGGCCCCGCAAATTCAACACCGTTCGACTAAAAAATCCAGCTGTCTTACAACAATATAATGACCATCTTGCGCAAAAAGCGGCTGAGATAACTAGTCACCCAGATAGTGACATAAACGAAAACTGGGATGCCATAAAAATGCGTACATTGATAGCGCAAATACCATCCTTGGCCCAAACCCGGATTGTCGGAATAAGCCCTGGCTGTCCGACGCTTCATGGCAGCGGATTGTTGAAAGAAAGGAGCTGAAAGTTCGTTTGGCTGCAGCTTCAGACGACAATCGAAGCAGCATCGAACTCCTTTACCGTCAGAAAGCTCGAGAAGCTCAGCGTAGTGTGCGACGCGATAAAAGAGTTTATGCCAATTCTCTTTTAGCGTCAGCAGAAGAAGCCGCTAGAAGTAACAACTTAAACGCCGTATACGGTGTCATCAAGGAGTTTACAGGTGGTCGTAACTCCTGCCAACATCCGGTGAAAGATAGTGATGGAAAGCTACTTATCTTGGAAGAAGATCAAATGAGGCGGTGGAAAGAACACTTCGCCGCGGTCTTGAACCGTGTAACCTCTGGTGAAGTTCCCCCTCATATAGATAATTTAGCTAACCATCAAAATGTGCGTATACGGTCCACTGCCCCGACTAAAGAGGAAATAGTCACTGCAATTATTGCACTAAAACGAGGAAAGGCCGCCGGACTTGACGGCATCCCTGCCGAACTTTATCAAGCAGCGCCAAGCGTAACTGCCGATTTGCTGCATCCACTTGTTGATAAAGCGTGGAATACAGAGACCTTTCCCACTGAATGGAAGGAAGGTTTGATCATCAAACTTCCAAAGAAGGGTAGCCTCACAGACTGTAATAATTGGAGAGGCATTTGTGTGCTTCCTGCCGTTGCCAAGATTATAGCCAAAATCGTCCTGGAAAGACTAAAGGCCCACTTAGAAAGCACAATTGATGAAGAGCAGGCTGGCTTTCGATCCGGATTCTCCTGTGTCGATCACATTAACACCTTGCGAATCATCATCGAGCAATGCGCTGAATACGATTCTCCGCTTCACTTGCTTTTCATCGATTTCGAAAAGGCTTTCGATAGTGTGAACCGGGATTCTATCTGGGCGGCCTTGCGCAGGAGAGGCATCCCTGAGAAGCTTGTGGCTATTATTAAGGCAACCTATGACGGCGCGAAATGTCGCGTTCTGCATAAAGGTAAGGTGTCGGGGGACTTTGAGATTCGCAGTGGAGTTCAGCAGGGGTGCATCCTCTCACCGATCCTATTCCTCATTGTGATCGGCGATGTGTTGCATGCAGCCCTATCCGGACTCGACAGAGGAATTCAATGGACTTTGACATCTTATCTACAACATCTTGACTAAGCTGACGACATATGCCTACTCTCCCACAAAATCATGGATCTGTTCGCAATGGCGTTAGATCTCGAGAGGGAGGTAAGCAAGGTTGGGCTAAAGATTAATACCAACAAGACCAAGGTTCTTAGCCCGCCGTTGCGAAAAAGAAATCCGACACCTGTTGCCATCAATATTAATGGGCAGCCTGTGGAGAAGGTGGACAGTTGCGTCTACCTGGGTAGCATTGTTGCCGAAAATGGTGGTACGGAGCAGGACATCGCTCGTCGTATCAACCAGGCTAAACGCGCATACGGCATGCTGTCCAAAATCTGGCAGGGCAGTTATCTCAGCATTAAAACCAAGCTGGGCCTGTTTCGCTCCCTGGTACTGTCAGTGCTTTTGTATGGGAGCAGTACGTGGAAAGTTTCCGTAGGAGTTACCAGAAAGCTGCAAGTTTTCGTCAACTCATGTCTTCGTCGAATTTCAAGAATTTTCTGGCCCGAAACAATATCAAATGAAGAGCTAAGTCGGCGTACGGGTCAGATGCCAATCGACGAATTGATACGCAGGCGAAAATGGCAGTGGATAGGTCACACATTGCGGAAGAGTGATAACTGCATTGCTTTGCATGCCATGAAATGGAACCCCATTTCCAACCAAGGCCGACCAAGAGGGGGTCCTCGAATCACATGGCGTCGATCTGTGGCAAAGGAGTGTCAGGTACTGGGTAAGTCTTTTGGGGAGTTGCGCCCCATTGCCCAGAACAGAGTACGATGGCGCGCAGGAGTAGTTGACGCGCTATGCCCCGCTAGGGATTAAGGCAAAGTAGTAATATGATACCCATCTTGTCTATATTCCACTTCATTGCCTAGAATGTCCTTTTTCCATCACCAATGGACTCGAAATGCAATTTACACTACTCGAGAGCAATCGCCTCTTCACCACGATTCCTATGACACCCATCTTGCGTACATTGAACTATATTGCCAAGAATGTCCTTTCCCTTATCAAAAGACTTAAAAGGCCATCAATAGTAGTATGGTACATTCTCATGAAGACGTACATTCGCCTCACGTGCATTCAAAAATCCGCAGGTTGTGGCTATGCAATCCACAACGATTAATCGTATCCGTATACGATCATAATCGATTAAAATCGATTAGTGGGAAAAATACGATAAATCTTATTCTTTCGATTAATCGTATTTTTTCGATTAACCGATTTATCCTACTTTTTTTTCGATTAATCGAAATAATCGATTAATCAATTATCAGAAATAATCGATTATCATACAATTAATCGCACAGGGCTAGGCTGAACATTTTTGGTGAAGATCATTGCTAACCTTGTCTATAGCCAACTTTTACTTCTTTACCGTCTTCCAGTCCTGAAGAGACTCGAATCTAACATTCTCTTCATTACGCCTGCAGTCGCATTGATAGCGAAGGGAATTGTCACTTCTAGAGTGTAGGTATACGTGACTGAAAGGGTTGACATGCCACCTCTGGCCAGCAAACCCTTTCAAGCGTTTTCGGGTTGTTACCAATTGGAGGTTCCTTACTATTCCGCTTCAGGGTTAACCCGAACCAAATTGAATGAAGAATCCAGCAGCAGCGGCAGCGAAATGTCAAGTTTGAAATCATGCATTTCCCTTAGGCGGCTATTACACTATAAAAGTTCTTTTACAAATATCTTTTATGAAAGCTATTTTCAAAGAACTTTTATAGTGTAATAGCCGCCTAAGAAAAAATTTGCGGCATGGACGTTGCTTGTTTCAACTACTTTTCTAATATGCTTGCACACCTTCCCCCTTTAGCGGCTAATATCATTCATAAAAGTTCTTTTGAAATATCGTTCGTCAAATATATTTGTAAAAGAACTTTTATAGTGTAATAGCCGCCTTAAGCGACCTAAATTGAGCACAGTGGTAATGAAAGTAGATTTGCCTGTTGTTGTTGTTGCTGCCGCTGCTTTCTGCGTGCAATGTGGCATACCTTTTCAGATTAAGGTTGGTTTTGAACTTCAGCTTACCGCCCCATTGGTTACTACGCTTCGCTTTGTTGAACTTTTTGTTTACCATGGGATTCATCAGATATTTGTATGGCGTCAGACGAAAACTGTGTCGAATATTGGATAACACGCAAAAAAAAACAATTAGCTTCAAATATTCATATGGTCTACTCGACCCCACGTCCTTTCACGGTAATACAAAGTACATAAGCTCCATGTTTCGTTTTCGTTTCTTAATCTCGATAGACATTTTCCGAAATTTCTTTTGTATACTTTTATACAACCAATTTTACTAACAAGACATCTTTTCACCTGGGTACACTTAATCCCATTGCTGTTTACTTGTTTCGAAGTCCCCGACTGCCGCGCTGCACTTACGACACTTTCATAAATTTTCATTTGAAAATTTCCATAATTCTCTACGGATACAAATATCGTATTAACTCCTCGATGTGAGATTCATTTTCCAGATATACACGTACTTACGTGTGAACCCAAAAGGAGCATGTTTCCGACATAACGACGCATTGATAGTCGTACGGGAAGGCGACAGTACTGTGCGTCGTGTATTGACACCATCACGTAATCACTTTGAAAACAAACCTGAGTTTTGTTCCATTCTGGATCCTTTAATCTCTACTTGGCCGTCGCCGTAGCACACGTGCTCATTTTCATGAATAATTTCATTCGAAAGGCGCATTATCCTGTAGATACAAACATAGAACGAGAGCCGAGAACCAATCGTGGAACATATGGGTCTTTTGGGGAAAGGTTAAAATCCAGGACGTACTTGTAGCCGATGTTCGTACTTTGCAAGTTAACAGAGATGACAAATTATTTCGGTGTCCTTGTACACTTTGGCAGAAGTGATCACGTTGGCATATACTTGTACTTGTAGACTTTTCGCAAACACGTTGGGTTTGGATGCAAGGTGTACGTTGGGGTTTGCTCCCTTTCGGTTAGGTAGTTTCAGAAGGGATCGATGAACCAGGAAGAAAGTTGTGCTGGTATCGAGATTGAAATAAATTGTTAAAAATCGATATCAAAATATAAATATAATTTTAAGAAGATTGTAGACTTTGTCAAATATCTGAGTTCAAATGTTTCACAGTAAATTTAACATTAGATACGCGACCAAGAGGGAGGTCTTGTAGCGGACGAAGGACGACACCCGAAGGTGTCAATGGGGACGGAGCCATTTTGAACGTTAAGGTTCGGAAGTGACATCTGTCAAAGTTGGAAGCTGCCAAAATTGGCTCCTCAGTGAACTAAGCGACGGCACAATCATGCTGTAGCTCAGGTTCGGAGAAATGGTCGGGGTTTTTGCCGCTCATTGCGATCTCGTGCCTGAAGGAGAAACAAAACGATATAGGGATAAAATTTGAGCAAAAGAGGAAACCATCTTTTGGAATCAGCGACCCAAAATTACCTTCTAGTTCGAACCAGCCCGATCGAACGAGTATTTCCCCACGAAAACAGGGTGGCCATTCTGAGGTGGGAAACCCCAATTTTTTTTTCTTTTTTGACTTCAGATTCAGAATCAGCGACCCACAATTACCTTGTAGTTCGAACCAGCTCGATCGGACGAGTATTTCCCCACGAAAACAGCTAGGTCGGACGTGTGCTTCACATCAAAATTATCTTCACTTAAAACATACTTGCGCAACGTTCACATTATAGTGAAACTACACATATGCGATCATGACCACGAGTGCCACTCGCTTAAAAGCACGTATCAAGTCTTCTTCAGACAATGGCCCATCACCGGACATTTGAAGCCATCACCATTGTGTGGACGGGCGGATGGCGTTCAGCGCCAATAGCCAATGACATGTAACCGTCATTACTGTCAACAACGATGGGCCATTGGATGATCACAAATGGTTTCGAGAGTTATTTTCCTCCACGCGATAGCCCATCACGTACGCAACTTTGAACAGCTGATTTAAGTTGAGAGGCTACTATACAGTTGTCGCAATGCTGCTATCACCGACCTTCTGTCGTACGCGATCAGTTTGATTACAACTGCCCATTTCAGTGGCCCACTATGCGCAATTTTTTGATGGCCCATCCATTGTATGGACTGCCAATAGTTGAATTGACATTTGGTGTGTGATGGCGGCCATCAAAGTCACCATCGCGATGGGCCATTGTTTGTAGCAGGAATCACACGTGCTTAGTCAGGTTCGTCAACGCAATTCACCACTATACATTCGCGGGCATGCATCGCGAATAACACTCACTCGCCGCTCGCGCGAATGTGTAGTTCCACTATTAGGCGAAACGAGAGACTGAGTCTCAAGTCTCTCAAGTTCCACACAAGGAACCCACAGCGAGCCACCGGGTGCGTCACATCCGCTGATTCCAAACTTGAAGTCAGAAGAGAAAAAAAAAGAATTGGAGCTCCCTACCCCAAAATGGCCACCCTGTTTTCATTAGGAAATACTCGTCCGATCGGGCTGGTTCGAACTACAAGGTAGTTTTGGGTCGCTGATTCCGAATCTCAAGCCAAAAAAGAAACAAAAATTTGGGGCTGCTCAACTCAGAATGGCCACCCTGTTCTCGTGGGAAAATAGTCATCATACAATCATACAATGTACGACTCCAGACATCTCGTGTCCCAACACAAAAATTTCGCTTATAGCAACGTACGTTAAACGACAACGACCACATCCGATAACTCGATGACGACATCCTGGAATACATACTCGGATGCGTACTCGAATCCGAATACTTCTCAGATCCGGAGGGGAACATTTTCATGACAGTTGTCCGTACAAATTTTACCGGAAGGGAAAGCATATGGAGGAGAATTCGAGAAATGTCAAAACCTGATTCGTTCGCAGGAACGCAGCCAGGAAGCCATATTTCTGTAATTTTCTGTAATCTGTTTTAATATTTCCCTGGATGCTGAATCTAATGAAGCGAACACTGAAAGACGACCCCTTTCCGGCCCCTTTCCGCTCTAATAATCCTCCAGTCGCTTGACTGAAGGCCGTTGTTTTGCCTACCTAAAAATGTCATGGCTCTTTCGGCAGACGACTGAGCACTCTTGGAAAAGGAGATGCTCTACTACTACTACCCTGTGTCGGGGGATCTCGTCCACCATTGTCACACGCAGTAAGGCTCCAAGGTTTCGGCTCTTGTGAAAGTGAGCCAATTTGAAATCTTAAGGTTTTGCAGTTCACGACGATATATACTGGCTTGAATCCGATGCTCTCGAATTTAGGGTATTCATGACCTCTTCCATGATTGCTTCCTGTATAAGGGTGTATTGCTCTAGCGTAAGACAGAGAAGGATGGTTGGAGGGGAAGTCACCGCCACCTTCGAATATGAAACATGTTTCCCTCTTGACGCACTGGTTGTTGACGTCTTTTTTGCGAGTTTTCTTCGTGCGATGGAGGAACCAGTTGCCCAGTTGTACCCAGTTGTCTCGACGGTTGTGGGGCTGCAGGCATCGTATGGTTATTCAACCTTGTCCCCGAAGGAACTGCCTTCGACATCTTATGTTTCTTCGGAGCGTCTTTGTTGTTGTCGTCCTCCGATTACTGCCTTTTAGGAGTTTCATCATCGACTCATGGAGGAGTTTCAGTGCGAGCTCAAGCTTTTTCTTTTTCTGTATTCATGAGGACCCCACGAGTAGCTAAGCAATGAATAGGTCGACCTTTATTGCGGCAAAGCAGAAAATGCATTCAAAGGCCGGTATCTGAGGTGCACCGTTAGCAATGGCCATTTACGTTCCTGCTCATATTCCCCCGATGGGCATAGAAAAGCTTTCATGCTGAGGTTTTAGGACGTTCTAACCTCTAGTTGCTACAGTAAAAGCCATTTGGAAAATGAGGTTGACTGAGCAGAGATGTATGTGAAAGCTGAGTCCCAAACCATATTATGCCAGATCGTACCCTAAAACATGACCAGTAGCAACGACCCTTGCCGAACTACGGTTTTACTGACAGTCGGCCCAGCACAGCTCAGCCTTCGGTCTTAAGCGAAGTTGTCAGCGGCCACCACGATGAGTTACTTTGAAGGCTGGGTTGCAAGACAGCATTTAACCTTACCACCTTGAAACCCGATTGCCTAATGAAACCTTTCATCGTATCTGCGATACCTTACCAGATAAATCCATCCTTTCACAGCTTTCTTCAGTGTCGCTTCATGCCAAGAACTTAATAGACGTATGGCTAAGAGTATTATAAACCATTGGATATCCTATTCCTTACGCTCGCCGACAAGGTAGACAGACCGTTCTCTCATGATGCATTTAATGTGCACCAGCACGTATAACTCCTGAGTGTTCACTTTGGAATTCTCTAAAACCTTAGGTAGTTGTTATATAGAGGGCAAATTAGAATTACAGTCATTATGCTAAAAGCTTTCTCACTGAATTTGCATACGGCTTGTGATTTTACAGTCGTAGTTTCGCCCACCTACTGCCTCGTTGAAATGCACACAGCGTTTTGTTTGTTCAGGCTGTAGGCTGTGCGTGTAGGTTATGCTCATATGTAAGGACATGTATTCGGCCCGAATTATAGTCAGGAGGCATGAAGTTATAGTGCTGAACATTTCACAGTTTACGCTCAGCCAAACGCTTAATTTCCCTAAGTGACCCTTATAATGCTGCCGGATCATGATAGGCTTCAAGCGAAACATGTATTGTTGGAGGTGTTGCAACGGAACAAGTGGATATTTGGGATGTGTGGGGATCAGAGCTATTAGTGGAGAACGAAAAGTGAGGACATTAGAATGATACGAGTATCGATGTCTAAATAAAAGTCTCATTCCGATTTTTGTTTTTGTTTCCCTTGTGGGGCATAGCGCGTCAACTAGTTCGTGTGACCCAGTCGACATTTCGTTGCCATAAACTTGTTTCGGAGAATGCAGTTGCCGGCATGCATCTCCTCAGGCCTGGCATAAATCCTCTTTGGACTGAAAATGAATGTACGTAAATGCTTCCTTGATTTCTTTCATGGATAGGCAACAATAAAAGATTCAAAATTAATTGGATACAACACCTTCTTTTATGAATTCTAGGACATAGAAACTTAGCGAGGAACAAGAAAGCTGACAAACTGGCGACATAGGACTTCGCCTTACACAAGTTCTATGCGACAGTAATCCACGCGCCAAAGGATATCCATTGACTCAACTTGAAAGAAATCCTGATCCACTTCATGTCCAGCTCTAGCTAGAGCTATGCGTCAACAACTGGGTGAAACATTCTCCGGTAGCATGTCCGCCATCTCCTCGAAGACGATTGGGGAGATACTCATCATCATCGTGGCGCGACAGCCCGACGTCGGGCCTTGGCCGCCTGGATCATTGTCCTCCAATTATCTCGGTCACGTGACCGCGTCCTCCAATTTTGGAAGCCCAGAAGCTGCGCGGCGTCCATACCTACTGAGCTCTCCCAACGAGATCTCGGTCGTCCTCGCAGTCTCGCTCCGTCGACTCGTTCTGCATTCATTACTCTCTTAGGCATGCGATCATCGTCCATTCGTTGTATTGTACATACCATTGTACCATTGAAGTCGTTGTAGTGTGACGATTTTCGAGACTTACAGCTCATCGTACAGTTCATACAACTCATGGTTGTACCGGATGCGCCATCCATCTCGATCGCAAACAGCCCCGAAAATTCGCCGTAGAACCTTACGTTCAAATGTATCTAGCATGTTTTCGGAGGCTTGAGTTAGAGTCCATGCTTCGCAGCTATATCATAGTCTTATTAGCTAACTGTATCCGTCGCTTGATTTCGTCAGTTTCTTTGGCGTCTCTTGACACGTTGCAACGCAGGTAAATGAAGTTGTTCACGAACTCGATGTTGAGGTCCCACATTGATGCTCAGTTGTGCAGGTGTCCTTGTCGTCGATTGCATCATTATTTTAGTTTTACCCTCGTTAATACGTAATCCAACTTCCTTTGCAGCGGTATCGAGCGTATACAGAAGTTCTTCTGCGTCGGCCAATCTTCAGGACATAATGTTGATGTGGTCGGCGTACGCTGCTAACTGTGTCGACTTGATGAGTAGCGTATTGCTATTGTTCACATTCATGGCCCGAATAGCGTATTCCAGTGCCAGTTTGAAGAGCGTCGGTGCCAGTCCATCGCCCTGTTTCAGACCAGTGCGTGTTTCAAATAGAGCAGTAAGTGAGACGGAGTTGGTCATTGTCATCTTTGTCAGTCGCACTAATTTTGCCGGTATACCAAATTGCAGCATGATTTTGTACAGTACTCCACGATCGATACTGTCGTATGCCTGCTTAAAGTCGACAAAGATTTGGTATACGCTTACGTTGTATTCCCAGCGCCTCTGGAGTGTCAGTTTGACCGTAAAGAGCTGATCAGTTATGGAGCGATCAGGTCTGAAACCGCTCTGATATTCGCCAATGTTTCGTTCTGCCTACGGTTTTATTCTATGGTATTGTATTTTCAAGAATTTTCGTCAAAGTTTTATAGGACGTACAAACTAGTGATATGCCCCTGTATTGTAAATTGGACAGATGATGCTTCTGCACCAATCGTCTGGGATCTCCTTGTCCTCCAATACTAGCAGGAGTAATTGGTGTATGGCATCAACTAGACTCGTTCCACCGAATTTGAGCAGTTCAGATGGAATCACGTCAGCGCCCGGCGCTTCAGCATACGCCACCGCTGTAGCATCACTCAGAAGCTTATCAACCGCAAAGATTTTGGGAGGGCTGATTCTCGATTGGTGCACTGAGGAAATTCTACATCTGTAGGTCGTCTTCACCAAGTGATGATTTGAGTCGCAGTTGGCTCCTCGATAGGAGCGGACATCCATGACACTAGACGCCCATCTCCTGCAAATGAGAACGTGGTCAATTTGGTTGACGGTATGTGCGTCTGGAGACTTCCAGGTCTGCTTGTGAATGCGTCGATGCGGGAAGCACGTAGAGCTTACGACTAGATTCCTGCTGCAGGCAAAGTCGATAAGTCGCTGGCCGTTATCGTTATATTCTTCATGGAGGCTTTGGCCTCCAGTGGTCCCCCGGTGCCAACTTTCATTTCCAACTTTGGCGTTAAAGTCTCCCAGCAGCAATTTGACGTCGTTTGTTGGAAGTGAGTCAAAGACAGTCTCAAGGCGGGTGTAGAACTCGTCTTTTACTGCGTCTTCTTTAACTTCAGTGGGGGCGTGCACATTGGTGAGCCAGAGATTGAAGAATCGCGTCATAATGCGAATCGCACACAGCCGTTCATTTATGGGTTTGAAGTCAATAATGTGCGGCTTGAGATAATTGTTCAATATAAAAGCTACTCCAAACTCCTGGCGGCCCGATGGTTTGCCACTTGTAAAAATTGTGTGCGATTTCTTGTCATTGATCTCGCTTCCAAGCGAAGTGGTTTCCTGGACTGCAGTAAAACTCAGTTTGTACTTTTCGACCTGTTGAAGGAGGGCCTCTTCGGCCCCCGGTTTGTTCAGGGAGCGTACATTCCAGGATCCGAAAGAATAATCCTTTAAACGTTTGCGTGGTCGTCGTTGTTGATCCGGTTTAATAAAAGTGCTGGAGTTCACACAACTATGTTGCAGGTCCAACTACCCAAGTCATTCCATCCTACTAAACCTGAGACGCTTAGGTGTTGGTCAGCCATTCAGGCTACAGCTATCTGCCTTTTTCCAAACTGTCTTATCGCTAAGGCATTGGCCGTCAGCGGTTTTAAACACTGCCGTTACCAGGGCGCGCCCACGTGGAGGACTATGGAAAAGCTAATAAGGTGGTATAGAGCAACTTATTAGCACCTAATTATGGACTATACCTGATGTCGATATTTAGTGGTGGGGGTACCCGCGTAACGGACGTGCTAAGGTTTTATTTAGTGTCCCGGATAGCTAACTGGCAATTTAACCAGACATCGAGACGCTCCATAATGCAACATCAAGTGAAAACATGCAGAGAAAAGGGCAAACTATAGTGCACTGGCTCAAGAATCAAACAACTTTGGCATCTTGGCAGTGTACAACTAATACCTCTAATATTGTCGGCTACCGCCGACCCAGCCGCACAATCCCGTTGACATTATGAAAAAAGATACAAAGTATCTACACTGCATGCAGATACATCGGAACATGGATATGTCTATGACTACCGACTGCGTGGGACCTGTTGTGTTGAAGATGTCGACGTAAGTTTTGTAAAGATCCCAGTATAGTTATACTGGATGAAATCATTCGAAAAAACACGTCCCACGCTTTCGGTAGGCATAAGACATATCCATGTACCCATGTATCTGGTGGCAGTGTGTAATGAATTGTGGATGTAGATACTGCACTGTATTTAGATTCCACAATATCGCATCTCACAACCAGGTATTCTGTCAACAGCCCGTGTAAACTTACCACAAGCGGGTTATTGACAGAATAGCGGTTTGCAATGAGTTGCAAATTTGCAATTTGCCGACGCGACGGCCCGCAATCATACGGCAATCGCCGGACCAGCTACTTCTATTAGCAAAAATTTCGGCAGGTGAGTGAGTTAGGGAGTTTGAATTTTTTTTTATGGAACATAGGTGTTTCGATAACTACTCATACGAGTATTTTTATATAAATATTCTTCTAGGCATTCTCAAGGGCCGAAAATTCATTTCATCTCATTCGAGTTGAAATATTTTTGAAATTCCGGTTGAGTTGGCCCGTACTACGCACCGTGCTACGTCCCCATGCAAATTGAGGATGTCTGATTGGGAAAAAACAGGAAAGAACCAGGCAAAAAAAAATAAGATACAATCAGGTATGTAATTATTTTCACAATTCCTCTTAGATCCTACAATTTAAAGTGGGTAGGCTGCAACTATATAGCAGCCTTCGCAATGTACGGGTTTCGCGGTGCAGTTAAAATCGAAACGGCGGTACTTTTATTCAGTTTGGATAATTGTGAGTTTTCTTGCGCGATCATAAAGTGTGTAAAGTGCCAGGTTCGTCGTAAATTCCGTCAATAAAGTTCCGCCGCTTGGATTTTATCTGTCCCGACCGAGGCCGTATAGTGCGAAGGCGGCTTAAAAATATGCAATTTGTGCGCGATCGTGTGTCGGTATTATCCCTCGGCTGCTTAATATTTGCTGCAAACATTGGACCATATCTGCCCATTTGGAAGCCTCTTCCATCACATATCTACTCGCAATTGGGCAGAAAATGGTTTTGATATCCACTACGGGAAATTGCGGACAACTGTCATTCCCCAGTCCGGATTCCCAATGTAAACGGACAGAGATGGTACAGTGTTTGTAGCAGATATAGTGGTACACGAAGTCCGCTATTCATATGGTGATATTTGAATTCACTTCGTACCAAAGCAAGCAAGTCTCTCTTGATTTGATATCGGGTGAATCTCAAACGAGTGTTGCTCTCTGGCACTGTACAAACCAGCTGATTTGGACTGTTTGCTTCGGAATCCCGACTGGCGCGTAGTCCAACAGCAGATATCCGTACAGGCACGAGTTTGAAAGTTGTTACTTACACACAAAGGTTTACATTTTGTTGTAATCATAATAACTTTCAAATGCAATGTGTCGGAATTCAGGAAATATGTATGTCAGAAGATAATTCGACTCTCTTTCACTTGCGGATGCACGGTGCTTTGCTTTGTGGCACTTACTGTCAGCCACTAGATTTTGTTATGTGTCGTGCGACGGAATGCGCCCTTTCCGTTGATTGTTTTACGGAATGATTGGGACCATTTTCTGACTGCAGTGGACATTATTATATCTTTTCGTATGGATATCATATGAGGAATTTTTGTCCTTCTCGGTCAAATTTTATTGGCTATTTCGTGGCAATTTGAACAGGCCGAGCTGATGGAAATCGCCTGTTGTGCTGAAATTGCATCTGTATTTGGCAAATGATCTCCTCTATTTTGCATGACGCCAACTTCTTATGAATTTGTCGGTTGGTCACAAGGAAATAATTTTGACGGCATTGCGAAAGTGAGCTTCACGTTGTCGTGTAAATAGTATTGCAAGATAAAATTGTCGATGTTTTTTTTTTTTTAATTAATATTCTTGACAAGGTCGTACGTTTGGGACTTAGCTCAAATATATGGACTGCTGCACGTCCGGGTTTAAGATCGATCTGTAGAAGAGATCTTAATATGGAATGTTTCTTTCCAGGTGTAACCAATAGACATATAAACATATGCATATATCAGAAAAAGGAGAAACCTCTATCAATCACTTGGACCCGAGGTGCAGACGCCACTGCGTACATCTGCGGCCGTCAGTCATACACTGCTTAGAGACGCTTAGCAGGTCTGGCACCTCGGGCTTCAAAAAAAGCCCGGAGCATAATAACAAATTGGAACTCCTTTGAAAAGAAAAGAAAGGGACTTGAAGCACAAGTTACCAGTTGGAAGTATTATCACTGGAAACGGATTCATAACTTTATTATATAACTTTAAGTCAGTACGCGTATTATCTTTTGAAGCGAGAATCCTAAGTCTCGTTACGGCAACAAGAAAAAAAAAAAACCATATTATTTAAGTATCAAAAATCGGAAACACCTCATCTTTATTTTGTTCTTATCAATTCGGTATATAGTATATTAATAGTTATCCATATATGTATTTTAATTACTCGCTTTCATTAACTGGAAGTCAAGGGTCACTTGACGTCGTTTGGCATGTAGTATTGGAAATTAGATCACACCTAAAAGTAGGAACACCCCTTGCGCAAGAGGCCCCCTTCTACCTATTAGTTATTGGTTTTCTGTCACGTCGTGAAACTTGAAACCCGAAAAACGTTGATTGACCCTTCATGGATTTATTCGATTTTGAATTTATTTTCAATGCATCGTAATTCTCTTTGGATTAATGCTAATTTGTTGTTGTTTGACTGAATTTTTCTTTTATTTGAATAAATGCGCATCATGAAGATGCAGAATACTTAAAGAAATTGAGTATCAGTTATCGTTTTCTTCCTCACAGGTGGATATTATTAAGGGTATGTAATCTAGAGTGTTGAAGAGCCAACTTAGGGGATTAGATAAAAATTTAATAGCGCCTCCTAATCCAGGGATAGGTAGGGAAATGCGCTGGGACCCCTCTGACATCCGAGGTCCCTCTCTCAGTATTGCAATTCTTTTGTGTAGGATTTAAAACTTTATTTAGGAATGCTGTTTTTTTTTGTTTTCCTATAAAAACAAATTGGTGGTGTTTGAGTTAACTTTTTGATTAAGGTTAAGGGCACTGACGCATGACATTATTTTAATGTAACGCGTAGGAGCTTCAATGTTGCCAAACAAATCCACCCCGTATTCGCCGTCACTGAGCTACGTATCCAGCATGCGTCGTCTGGCAATGTTGAAGTTGAAGTTCAGCTGACTTTTCGAAGGAGGCTGATCTTCAATTACGTTACCGCAAGAAAGGCTGTTCGTTACATTTGGCGCCCAACGTGGGGCCCGATTTTTAAACCACAGGAGTTTTTTTTTTGTACTCCTGGACCTCAGTTCCATCCGAGTGTCCAAAATCGGCCCTACAACCAAGTCTTGGTACTTGGAATACTATAGCCCTTTTACTAAATCTGCTCTCTGAATTTACCTTTTCCCTTCCTAGTTACAGTAAAGTTTTTACCTTCCCTTCCCCAATAGGAGAGGCCTATTTTGTCTGTGTTTTTTGGTGCTTTTGCATCGTGGACAATGCTCCGCAATTCATTTAGAAAAATCGACTTAGGGAGTTTACCCCCTTTACTCGAGCTATTGTTTTTGTTGGTCCCATTGCCACCTTTATGTGATAGTGCCTCTTCCTAACAAATATTTTCTCTAAACTAAACAAGTCTGATCTCGTCTCCTTGCTTCGGTTCTGTTCGGTACTAAAACTTGATGTCGACGGAGAAATTGAGACTTGCGTTGTCAAGGGTTTACCCTTGTCTTAACGACTCTTCTTCTTAGACATCTGGGATGGTGTTTGATGTTCCGACGCAATTGGACGTACCACAACTCTTAATCCTTTTAGTATTTTGATAGTTTTTTTTTCAGAGTTTCTGAATCCTAATAATTAAATTGCAATGCTAAACACTTTACGAGATTACTATACCGATACCACTTGAAAACATTCTTTTATCTTTACCATTTTTTTGTGACATTTCGCCACCCACACCTGTGAAGGGAAAAAGGGAACGATAACTGATTTCTCTGAACTAACGATTTTCTCGTTTCTATATTTATCTACGTACCTTTCATCTTTCATATATCTTATAAGACTCTCATATTTTTTTTTATCACTTTTGCTTTTACCTACTTTTTTGTACTCATTTACTAGAGTGAACGCGTATCTGAGATTTTTTTTTGAATTATGCCTTTGCAACGAAGTCCTGCTAAGACAGATGTACAGCCCTCGTTAGAGGCTGGACAAATTTGTTCTCTCTGTCGAGAGAACCTCTGGATTGATGAAGAAGTGAGTGAAACTCCTTGTATGCACTCTTTTCACACCGTTTGCGTCACACAGGAGCTTGATCAGGATGCTTTTTGCCCCAAGTGCAAGCGCCCCTGCACAGCCCAACAGCTGACACGAATAATGGGTCCACCTCCATCTCATCAGAAGGACGAAGATTCAGTCCCATCAACTGGAACAGGAGCAATCTCCAAACAAGTGATCCGCTCGGATCCACCACGTACCAGATCGCAGACGCTAAAGAAGCAGACTGAACAGCGTCTACCAGAGCGAAATGTTCTGAATGCATCCGAAAAGACGGTTGCTCAGCCGACGGCTCATGATCTACTCGCTCAGATTGAAGAGAAAATTGAGCGATTATCGATCGAGGCCACTCGACTCAGACAGAACTTAACTCCTTCCAGGGAATCACAGGAGCGGACTCAAGCTGCTTTTGAAGCTCGTATTGGAGCAAACACACCTCCCTATGGTAGATCACCGTTCGGTCAGTTGCCAGCACCTGCAAGACCTTCGCCAACGTCTTATCATTCTTCTCGGTTACCTTCAGACAAAGTGGGTAGCATTTTGGCGGGATGGAATGTGAAATTTGACGGGGAAGTGCGTAACATCTCGATAGACCGCTTTATCTATCGAATAGAGGCTCTCACGAAAAGTACGCTTCGTGGAGATTTCGATGCCTTGTGTCAGCAATTCCATGCCCTTCTTGTGGGTAAGGCTAGCGACTGGTATTGGAGGTTTCACGAAAGCATGAATCGATTTTCATGGCCAGAATTAAAAGATGCCTTACGCAACCGGTTTCGTGATCAATACTCCGAATCCGACATTCGGGAGCAAATTCGAACTCGCTGGCAGAAGCCAGGAGAGGCATTTGGAACCTTCTTTGATGCTGTCATGCAGCTAGTTGACCGCCTTCCTCATCGAATGGACGAGATGGAATTGCTAGACCTTTTGCAGAGAAATCTGCTTCCAGAAGTTAAACGAAGTGTGGGACAGTTTGATATCCATTCTATCGAACAGCTTTGTCGACGTGCTTATCGCGCAGAAGACATAGAACGCTCTATTCGAAGAATGCGTGCGGCACGACCGTCGCTACGCGAACATGTTTCCGCTTTAATTTCAGGTCCGGGTGATATTGACCCGGATGCCCATTACTCAACTTCCAAGGTGGACTACTATGAAGACTATGTAGACACTCCGGCAATATCAGAATTGCGCAACACTTCGGTGTGTTGGAATTGCCGGCAACATGGTCATACTTATGCGGATTGCCGCGAACCACTGCGTAGGTTCTGTTTTGGATGTGGCACTCCCGACGTCTTCAAGCCACAATGCCCGCGCTGTTCGGGGCCAAAAAACATGTATCGTCCGAGGCCTCCCCACCAACCGAAGGTCTCGAAAGAAACGCAGTGTCAACTGGACTCCCCCGATACTCATCCTTAAAACCAGACGTTGGGTCAGATGAAAGGACTCTCCCATCCACACCTGACTTTCCTAAACCTGGCGTGACAAATGCATCCCCGATGCGCACATCTCATAACGTGTCCACTCAAATACCAGACCTGTCTTATCATCCTGACATAGTTACTGCAGATCTTTCTGATTCATCCGCAATTCAGCGATGCGCAGTGACTATCGTGAACTCCTCAGCTTCGACTAACTACAAAACGTCAGACGAAGCGTTGATACCTGCCACACCTTCTCAGCACCACAGTTATCGCCCCCTACATGAACGCTGGCAAGATTATCAAGCAGCTCGACGTCGCATATTTGAGACTTGTGAACTCAAGCCTTGTCGCAGTAAACGGTCTACCGTGCGGCTGCGACAATTCTGGAGAAAAGTGGTTTCCAATAGACGACGTTACTGCTCTGAGGTTCTTTATGATCGCCCTCGAGGTGACGTACGACCTTACGCCACAATATCGCTATTAGACACAACGGTCAGTGGCCTCATTGATACTGGTGCTTCATGTAGTGTGATTGCTTCGGACCTAGCTAAACGACTTCTTACTGAACGCCGTTATCCCTGGGAACGATTCAGGCTGGGAATGAAGACTGCAGATGGTACTCGCCATTTCGCTGTGGGTAAAATTTTAGTTCCGGTTACTTTCCGTGATTGTACAGAAACTATCGAATTTCTTATCATTCCATCTCTCAGCCAGAATCTTTACCTGGGGGTCGATTTCGTGCGTCGGTTTGGACTGGCTCCTGACTTATTTGTGAATGCCCTATATTCTGCGGCCTTGCCTGCTTTAGTAGATAGTAGTCAACCTTTTTCACAACATCCATTGTCAGCAATCGAGAAAGCTAAACTCAATGCGGTCATTTCCATGTTTCCTTCTTTTGCCGCGGAGGGTTTAGGACGTACGACATTAATTTCACACGTCATCGACGTCGGAGGCAGCAAGCCAATTAAGCAGAGACACTTTGCAGTCTCTCCCGCCGTCGAAAAACTTCTCTATGCGGAAATAGATAGGATGCTGGAAATGGGCGTAATTGAGGAATCTCAAAGCCCCTGGTCATCCCCAGTTAGCTTGGTAGTCAGGCCCGGAAAGGTGCGCTTATGCCTGGATGCGCGTAAGGTTAACGCGGTGACTTTGAAGGATGCTTATCCTTTGCCACTTATAGATGGGATTCTGAGCCGTCTCCCGAAAGCCCAGTTCATTACGAGCTTGGACTTAAAGGATGCGTTTTGGCAGATTCCTCTCGACGAAGCGTCAAAGGATAAGACAGCTTTCACTGTACCCGGCAGGCCACTGTATCAGTTCGTTACCATGCCTTTTGGTTTGTGTAACGCACCACAAACGATGCAACGGCTTATGGACCACGTCATCCCAGCGAATTTGCGCACCTGCGTGTTTGTCTATTTGGATGACCTGCTGCTGATCTCGGCTACCTTTGAGGAACATCTCTTGCTCTTACAAGAGGTTGCTCTATGTATGAAAAAGGCTGGGTTAACGCTAAATATAGAGAAGAGCAAATTCGTCATGGAGGCAGTTCGCTATTTGGGACACGTAATTGGCCACGGTACCATTAAGACCGATCCAGCTAAAGTTCAAGCAATCGATGAATTCCCCTTACCTAAAACCACGAAACAACTTAGGCGTTTCCTAGGAATGTGTGGTTGGTATCAGCGTTTTGTCCCGAACTACGCCGCCCTGGCTGCCCCATTGACTGATATGCTCCGTAAAGCCCGAAGATTTGCTTGGACTGATGAAGGTCTCTCGGCATTTAGAGCCCTTAAGGATAGCTTGACTAAAGCCCCAGTGTTGCACAGCCCAGATTTCAAGCGTCCGTTTTCCATCCACTGCGATGCGTGCCAATCAGGCATAGGAGCGGTGCTCACGCAAAAAAATGAAGATGGAGCAGAAGTCCCAATAGCCTTCATGTCGAAGAAACTTTCTTCAACCCAGCAAAACTACTCGGTCACGGAGCAAGAGTGTCTAGCGGCAGTCACCGCGATAAAAAAGTTTCGCGCGTATGTCGAAGGTCAGGAGTTTACGGTTATTACTGATCACGCATCGTTAAAATGGCTGATGAATCAGTCAGATCTGAATGGCCGCCTTGCTCGATGGGCGATGAAGCTGCAAAGCTTCCGCTTCACAATCCAGCATCGGAAGGGCGTACAAAATGTTGTGCCCGATACATTATCGCGTGTTTACTGCGTGGATTCCCTTTCAGCCATCGATCCATTTCACGAGTCAGTTGAAATAGACTTGAACTCCGATCACTTTCGTGCTGCATCATACTTAGAGCTGATAGACCACATTACAAAAAACCAGACCCGCTTGCCGGACTTACGAGTTACAGACGGATTCATATATCGGCGATGTGAGTATTCGTCCGGAAACGAGTTGCAAGAGCGTCAGGCTTGGAAGCTTTGGGTTCCAGAGCCAATGACAGCCGACTTGCTGAAGCGTGCCCATGAGCATCCACTATGTGCTCATGGTGGGGCCGCCAAAACTCTAGAACGCCTTAGAGTTCTGTTTTTCTGGCCAAAAATGGCTAGACAGGTCAGAGAATTTGTATCTTCTTGCATCAAGTGCAAGCAAACCAAGGCTCCCAACCAATGCATGAGTCCCCC
Organism: Chloromyia formosa; assembly: GCA_964017055.1. Lineage (NCBI taxonomy): Eukaryota > Metazoa > Arthropoda > Insecta > Diptera > Stratiomyidae > Chloromyia > Chloromyia formosa. The sequence goes on from OZ024817.1 coordinate 16,139,914, forward strand.
TATCGAGGGCCAATTCGTTTCCGAACGGATATTCCAACGTCTGTATATGGATCTGATCGGACCATATCCAAGGTCTAAGTCTGGAAATGTGGGTGCTATCGTTTTACTAGACCATCTGACGAAGTTTTCCTTTGTGGAACCCATTCGAAAATTTACAGCTGACATCTTGGTTCGCTGGCTGGAAACAAGAATTTTCCACGTCTTCGGAGTGCCTGAGTCTATTTTGACAGATAATGGAGTTCAATTTAAGTCTCATGTCTTCAATTCCTTATTGGACCGATACGGTGTGAAACACCTCTACACTGCCCTGTACTCGCCTCAAGCTAATGCTTCCGAACGAGTAAACCGTTCTTTGGTAGCCGCTATGAGGGCGTATATACACCCTGACCAAAGAGATTGGGACATGAGGCTTTCGGACATCAATTGCGCCCTTCGCTCTTCGTTTCATACGTCCATCAAATGCACCCCGTACTATCTATTGTTTGGCCAGTCAATGGTCACTCATGGGGGTACCTATTCACTGTTGAGACAGCTCAATTTATTGGGTGACTCCGATGGCACTCTTGAGAGAGCAGATAAATTGACGGTATTACGGCAACAAGTCCAGGAACATATCCGAGCTGCCCAGACTAAACATGCGCATGGATACAATTTGCGCTCAAGGAACATTGAGTTCCAGCCTGGAGATGTGGTTTTGCGGAGAAATTTTGCTCGTAGCGATGCTGCGCAACACTACAATTCCAAGCTCGATCTCAAATTCCTTGAGAGCCGTGTGGATAAAAAAGTTGGCCATAACCGATACTTATTGTCTGATCTCCAAGGTCGACAGGCTGGTATATACCACGTGAAGGACATACTCCAGATACAATAATCTGCAGCTTCTTCGTGATGTAAACATTACGAATTAGCTGTGTGTAATGAATTGTGGATGTAGATACTGCACTGTATTTAGATTCCACAATATCGCATCTCACAACCAGGTATTCTGTCAACAGCCCGTGTAAACTTACCACAAGCGGGTTATTGACAGAATAGCGGTTTGCAATGAGTTGCAAATTTGCAATTTGCCGACGCGACGGCCCGCAATCATACGGCAATCGCCGGACCAGCTACTTCTATTAGCAAAAATTTCGGCAGGTGAGTGAGTTAGGGAGTTTGAATTTTTTTTTATGGAACATAGGTGTTTCGATAACTACTCATACGAGTATTTTTATATAAATATTCTTCTAGGCATTCTCAAGGGCCGAAAATTCATTTCATCTCATTCGAGTTGAAATATTTTTGAAATTCCGGTTGAGTTGGCCCGTACTACGCACCGTGCTACGTCCCCATGCAAATTGAGGATGTCTGATTGGGAAAAAACAGGAAAGAACCAGGCAAAAAAAAATAAGATACAATCAGGTATGTAATTATTTTCACAATTCCTCTTAGATCCTACAATTTAAAGTGGGTAGGCTGCAACTATATAGCAGCCTTCGCAATGTACGGGTTTCGCGGTGCAGTTAAAATCGAAACGGCGGTACTTTTATTCAGTTTGGATAATTGTGAGTTTTCTTGCGCGATCATAAAGTGTGTAAAGTGCCAGGTTCGTCGTAAATTCCGTCAATAAAGTTCCGCCGCTTGGATTTTATCTGTCCCGACCGAGGCCGTATAGTGCGAAGGCGGCTTAAAAATATGCAATTTGTGCGCGATCGTGTGTCGGTATTATCCCTCGGCTGCTTAATATTTGCTGCAAACATTGGACCATATCTGCCCATTTGGAAGCCTCTTCCATCACATATCTACTCGCAATTGGGCAGAAAATGGTTTTGATATCCACTACGGGAAATTGCGGACAACTGTCATTCCCCAGTCCGGATTCCCAATGTAAACGGACAGAGATGGTACAGTGTTTGTAGCAGATATAGTGGTACACGAAGTCCGCTATTCATATGGTGATATTTGAATTCACTTCGTACCAAAGCAAGCAAGTCTCTCTTGATTTGATATCGGGTGAATCTCAAACGAGTGTTGCTCTCTGGCACTGTACAAACCAGCTGATTTGGACTGTTTGCTTCGGAATCCCGACTGGCGCGTAGTCCAACAGCAGATATCCGTACAGGCACGAGTTTGAAAGTTGTTACTTACACACAAAGGTTTACATTTTGTTGTAATCATAATAACTTTCAAATGCAATGTGTCGGAATTCAGGAAATATGTATGTCAGAAGATAATTCGACTCTCTTTCACTTGCGGATGCACGGTGCTTTGCTTTGTGGCACTTACTGTCAGCCACTAGATTTTGTTATGTGTCGTGCGACGGAATGCGCCCTTTCCGTTGATTGTTTTACGGAATGATTGGGACCATTTTCTGACTGCAGTGGACATTATTATATCTTTTCGTATGGATATCATATGAGGAATTTTTGTCCTTCTCGGTCAAATTTTATTGGCTATTTCGTGGCAATTTGAACAGGCCGAGCTGATGGAAATCGCCTGTTGTGCTGAAATTGCATCTGTATTTGGCAAATGATCTCCTCTATTTTGCATGACGCCAACTTCTTATGAATTTGTCGGTTGGTCACAAGGAAATAATTTTGACGGCATTGCGAAAGTGAGCTTCACGTTGTCGTGTAAATAGTATTGCAAGATAAAATTGTCGATGTTTTTTTTTTTTTAATTAATATTCTTGACAAGGTCGTACGTTTGGGACTTAGCTCAAATATATGGACTGCTGCACGTCCGGGTTTAAGATCGATCTGTAGAAGAGATCTTAATATGGAATGTTTCTTTCCAGGTGTAACCAATAGACATATAAACATATGCATATATCAGAAAAAGGAGAAACCTCTATCAATCACTTGGACCCGAGGTGCAGACGCCACTGCGTACATCTGCGGCCGTCAGTCATACACTGCTTAGAGACGCTTAGCAGGTCTGGCACCTCGGGCTTCAAAAAAAGCCCGGAGCATAATAACAAATTGGAACTCCTTTGAAAAGAAAAGAAAGGGACTTGAAGCACAAGTTACCAGTTGGAAGTATTATCACTGGAAACGGATTCATAACTTTATTATATAACTTTAAGTCAGTACGCGTATTATCTTTTGAAGCGAGAATCCTAAGTCTCGTTACGGCAACAAGAAAAAAAAAAAACCATATTATTTAAGTATCAAAAATCGGAAACACCTCATCTTTATTTTGTTCTTATCAATTCGGTATATAGTATATTAATAGTTATCCATATATGTATTTTAATTACTCGCTTTCATTAACTGGAAGTCAAGGGTCACTTGACGTCGTTTGGCATGTAGTATTGGAAATTAGATCACACCTAAAAGTAGGAACACCCCTTGCGCAAGAGGCCCCCTTCTACCTATTAGTTATTGGTTTTCTGTCACGTCGTGAAACTTGAAACCCGAAAAACGTTGATTGACCCTTCATGGATTTATTCGATTTTGAATTTATTTTCAATGCATCGTAATTCTCTTTGGATTAATGCTAATTTGTTGTTGTTTGACTGAATTTTTCTTTTATTTGAATAAATGCGCATCATGAAGATGCAGAATACTTAAAGAAATTGAGTATCAGTTATCGTTTTCTTCCTCACAGGTGGATATTATTAAGGGTATGTAATCTAGAGTGTTGAAGAGCCAACTTAGGGGATTAGATAAAAATTTAATAGCGCCTCCTAATCCAGGGATAGGTAGGGAAATGCGCTGGGACCCCTCTGACATCCGAGGTCCCTCTCTCAGTATTGCAATTCTTTTGTGTAGGATTTAAAACTTTATTTAGGAATGCTGTTTTTTTTTTGTTTTCCTATAAAAACAAATTGGTGGTGTTTGAGTTAACTTTTTGATTAAGGTTAAGGGCACTGACGCATGACATTATTTTAATGTAACGCGTAGGAGCTTCAATGTTGCCAAACAAATCCACCCCGTATTCGCCGTCACTGAGCTACGTATCCAGCATGCGTCGTCTGGCAATGTTGAAGTTGAAGTTCAGCTGACTTTTCGAAGGAGGCTGATCTTCAATTACGTTACCGCAAGAAAGGCTGTTCGATTAGATACTCGTCATAAATTCTGCTTTGCTTTGCCCTGTTCGCTTGGGCTCCTTTCTCTCCCGGGATCGTTTCGTTTTCGTTTGCATCGCGTGAGTGCAATATTCACCTCCTCTCGTGCACCCTGTTCCATCTACCCTTTCGGTACAGTTTGCAGACTGCAGCCTATCGACATTTCTCTGAGTACGTTTCTGCTAATCGCAATCACGCTTCCCACCATCTTTTCCCAATCGGACGTGTATTGTGTTTGTGTATCTATTGCAAAATCGCTCCCACACTATCCGTCTCATCCCGCCCCTTTACTCGTAATCAACAGTCCGGGTCCGGCACACACAATCCGTTTCTCAAGTAACGCGTGCGACTCTATGCGATTGTGTCCGGCAAACATTCCAACACACGCACAAAGAGAATGCACAAGAAAATTTTTGGAATTTTTGCAGAAGGGGGGGGGGGGGGGCATTTTATCTTCTGCAGACCTCTGAATGTACATCATGTCACGATGAGCTGCCCGGAACTATAACATCCTGCGACGAATATTTCTCTATTTCGGGGCTTGGGAGATTTTAACTCGCGCAGTACGAATCTGCCATTTTGTTTTATGATACGTTTATTGCATGTGTGGTGGGGGCCCACATTGTGGGCCAGTCAGACCTCAAATCGCCGCCATTGCAAATGCACAACCATTTGGATAGAATGAACTTCATCCGCGATGGCTCTCGCTCTCTATCTTCGGGGGCGGGAACTATGTAATGTACACACTCTCAAATTGCGTCTGCGCATGTCCAAATGTTAGTCGAACTGACTACTTGCCACTTTTTCTGGAACCCTATTGATTCAGATATGTAGTACAACGCGCGCTATTGTATTTGTTTGGATTCCAGCCATTTTGAACATTTTGGAATTTTTGCGGAAGGGAGGCAGACCTCTGAATGTACATCATAACATATAACATCCTGCGACGAATATTTCTTTATTTCGGGACTTGAGAGATTCTAACTCGCCTAGTATAAATCCGCCATTTTGTTCTATATGTTTATTGCACGTGTGGTGGGGGCCCACATTGTGAACCAGTCAGACCTCAAATCGCCGCCATTGCAAATGCACAAACGCACTCGCTGGATCACCCGATTTGGCTCGAATGAACTTCATCGGCTCTCGCTCATCTTCGGGGGCGGGAACTATGTACACTCTCTCAAATTGCGTCTGCGCATATCCAAATGTTAGTCGAACTGACTACTTGCTACCTTTTCTGGAACCCTAGTGATTCAGATAGTACAACACGGGCTATTTTATTAAATGATGAATGGGAATTGGCGGAAATTGAAGGTCATTGAAAGTCCGCCCGTTCACCCGTACACTATGTTATTTCTTGCCGTCCACAACGTCAACTTTTATCGCTATCAAATCAACATCCCAACATGTACACACAGGATCCCCGCAAGCGCACCGCCCGAGTTATGGCACCCACTGTTCACCAATACTATCATAACATAATATGTAGTGCTGTTAAAGTGAATTTGCTATTTCAGTAGGAATATTGTAAACTCGTTTATTGTAAACCGTTAATAGTAAGATTGATATCATCATGTGGCTTTGCTCAGTCACTTCTATTTTGTCCAGTGAACTGTCTAAACATATATTCCGGAATAAAGTTATATTATTTACTTTGAAAATCGTTATAATTTTTATTTTTATTAAATACGAAACTTACGTATATAACTGGCGCAGTCTTGTGAGTCGCAAATCGAAAGAATATCGATTAATTGCGACAGAATCTACCAATTACTATCTCAAAGGTTTATTGAGATATCATAATTGACCGACGACGCAACGCGGCGATTCATTGGAGAAAATGTTCATGGCGTTCATCCTATGTTACATATCGAAGTCAGTTTGCACCCGTTTCTAAGAAAATTCGACGGTTTATCGAATAAATATTTCATCGAGTATAAACAGGCAAAATGATGTCGATTTTTGCACATCAACGAACTGTAACCAGCTTTATGTATCATCATTTGAGCATCATCTTTAATCAGTGTGATTCTTCCTGGGAAAAAGTGTCGTGTATTTTCGACACTGACGGCGGTTCACCGTTAGAAAGTGGCACTTCATTCAAACACGTTGAGAACGACGGATTATCGTTCCAGTGGATGAAGACCCAAATGTGGATTAATTGCAGTTGACTTGAAGTTCTCAAAACTCTCCATGCAAACGATGGATCATTGCATTTCAGTTGTATTAAGCAGGTATCAATTACTCGTATACGTTTTGCATATTTTCCCTCTAAACCCTAACCAATCCCTTGTATGTATGTCTTCCCCAAAACTAACCGCAAAAATAATTGTAAAATTTTGTTTTCGAATTTGCAAGTCAAACCTGAGTGTTTTAGTGAATGACCCGAAGTTAACAAAGAAAATATATACCCAGAAATTCATAATTTTATAAATCGATGCTTTTATGCAATATAAAATAAATTCATTAGACAAGTACGAAAACGAGTGTCATAAACATTAGAACTAATTTCGAATATTTTAATAATATAATATTTTAAAGTGCATCAAACGAATCGAACGAAATAGCTGTTATGCTTTTACGACCAAAAATTATACTTGTGGACTATGTTAAATTTTTTTTGAAAACGATAGCTTACACAAATGATATGGCAACGGGTAAATAATCACTTGCAGTAATCTAAATAATATTGCGATCTGCCAATGAAGGGCTAATTTACTTCGGAATTCTCAGTTCCAGTTTTCAGAAGTCAGTAATTGTGACTTTCTATGTTCAAAATTCTGGCATTGTATTAAAGATAAAAATATACTCCGCAAATATCCATTAATTTATGAATCAAAAGTGATATTCATGTTTCGTTTGAGGAACCGATCGCATAGGCAATTCAAAACTTTTTCATCTTCAAACCTACTCCTCCTTAACTAATACAATAGATATAGTAAATCAAATTGATATACTCGTATATACCATTCCAATCCATAACAAAACTTTGCTTGGATAAAAACCTCCAAATCGAGTCCTCAAGAGTAGAAAGAGGAATATTATAAGAAATCTATCAGCAATGCATTACTACGAATGCTCGACCGATCAGAAATAATTTGTCTTGTTTAATTTCTGTATTGAGCAGCCCTACTATGGATTGTAAACAATAACTGCTTTTATGACAAACTTCTCATAATTGCCAAACAGACAGCATACCGAATGATATTCTTCCGAAATTGATAATGCCGGTTTTGATTTACAAAGTTTGATAAACAAAAATACTCCCTTGTTGAATTTTACTGGCTTGGCTTTATTAATTTCAAGATATGTACCTGGCATATATATTATATATATATGAATACTCTCTGTAATTATTAAGAACACCATTATATCCCAAAGTCAAAGTTGTATTGGAATTGAAACAGACGTACAAAAGCATAATATAAACAAATTCAAAAATCAACCCGAACATTTAAAAACTATTAAAGACATAAAGGGAAAAGTATGTAAAAACAATAATTATGGCACTATGTTAGTAAAACAACGAATTCCATAATTCTGAGATAAATATAGATATATGCTTTGCAGTATTCATTTGGAACAAACATTATTGGAAATTATATTACTTGCCTAATAATACTAATGTACATAATTAAATACTACAGTGATTGACTTTCTATTAAAAGATATGGATAGTTAAATTTCAAAGGCATCTCCTTTCAAAAAGGGTGAAATACAATACTTTAATCTGTCTAATAAATTGTGTTTTGTATATATCACATAAAATAATACTATTTTGGTTAATGAACAAAATATAATCTTTTCCGTAAAATATAAATGCATAAAGAAATAAAACAAAAGTTCAATTCAATTTAGGCTTTCATCTTAAATGCGAAATTGCTTTGAAATTTACAAATTCAATTATGATAAAGAAAAAATATAAATGTAGCAATGGTCAATTAAAATATACCATCATTTATACACATTATCATTGTTATCAAATATCCACCTGTGTTAACCAAACTCGACCAGATTCCTAATACCCATCCCTATAATATGCAAATGAGAGGGAAAATAGAGTAGCCGACTATCAATTATCCTGAACATCATCGACAACATTTCAACTAGTTTTCGCTTTGTCAGATATTTTCCGTCGCTCACCACTTAAGGGGGGAGGAGTTATGGCACCCACTGTTCACCAATACTATCATAACATAATATGTAGTGCTGTTAAAGTGAATTTGCTATTTCAGTAGGAATATTGTAAACTCGTTTATTGTAAACCGTTAATAGTAAGATTGATATCATCATGTGGCTTTGCTCAGTCACTTCTATTTTGTCCAGTGAACTGTCTAAACATATATTCCGGAATAAAGTTATATTATTTACTTTGAAAATCGTTATAATTTTTATTTTTATTAAATACGAAACTTACGTATATAACTCCCGCGCGGATCTACAAGCAACAGCCATGCACAATGACCACTTCACTCAAACGACATGCACAACCAGAAAAGACAAATTTTCAATGGGCTTGTTTCCTCTTCTGACCCCCGAGTAGAAAAACAGACATTTCGTGTGACGGACAGATTTTTAGGATGACCCCCAGCTATAAGACATATCCATGTCAAAATATGCCATTCTTCAGACATGTGCAATAGTATGGGAAGTACTCGGCGATCTCCTCTAATTTGTGCTTATGCGTACCATTTTACCTTATACACTTAGTTTAACGGAAGAGCAATTTTCCTCACAAATTCCTGGTGAAATGTTTTTTTGATTACAATCATGAAAAGTGTTGCCGTAACATCAATGAAGACGTAAACCACTTTATGTATCGTAAACATGCGAGCCTATATCATCCATACGTGTTAATACGACTTTTCTTTTAATCTAATGGGCTTTTACTTAAATTACGATGAGAAACATGAAGCCAAATTCAACGAAATTGACTTTACGCCTAACACGGACGATAATTCGACAAAAATATACGTTTTGTCCTATCCTTTTTTACATTTATCAGAAATATTCGCCGCCATTTTCAACAATTCACTTCCCAATGGAGCCTGAAAACCAAGAAAGAATCCATATATCATGTTTAGAAGATTAAGCGTTCAACAAGAAAAATGCTTTACAAACGTGTGAATGCACGTGCACCGTATGTGAGCACAAACAAAGGACAAACACTAACGTTTGTTCCTTGATCCTGTGTCCTCCTGCAAACGTACAGCTGTGAGCATTGAAGAAAAAAGCAACGAAAATTGTCCAAGATAGTTTTTGCACATGTAGCTACTCGTACGTTACGTATATTTTCATTATTGCTCCACTTTTACGTTGCAGAGTTATTCCTCTTCGTGCACACTCCTCACTCGCCCAGTCCAGGCTATGTATCATGCGAGCGAAAAGGATTTAAGAGGCTGTAGTGCAAAGTCCTCCCCACACCCCGACAGTCTGTATTCGGGCGTCCTTTGGCGTTGTGTAATCTTAAACCACTTATGTCCTGGGGAACTTGACACTGCGAATGTAAAAATTGAAAATGCACCCGAGGTCCAGTTTATGCAGTTGAGTTTACGTTGCATTTAATGAAAAGTTACAGTTTTAAGGCTCCGCTGGGAGCTATTATGCAATACGAAAAGTGCATTTTGTGACTTTTATAGCGTGCATATGTGTATAAACGTATACGTGGATTTGGGAGAGTTGTATATTTTCGCGAAAATCAATAGCAGAAAAATGAAAAACTGAGAAAATATTGTCCAGCAATTTTTCCATGTTGCTGTGTAGAGAGAATAAAAATTAATAGCTACAGGGGTTGTACAAACTTCTCTGGAAAGTTCCTGAATCAACCAATATCAATTTACCAAGGCAAGGTGGATACAACCATTCACTGTGTATTATAAAGTGAACATAATTCCGTTATGCAAGGCAAATAATCCTTGTTTCAAAATGTTACCCACGACAGCCCGCATAACATTATACCTTGATACTCCTGTTGATTTCCCTAAAGCATCAATCACACCACATCAGAGTCACATACAACATGCATGCATTTTTCAGCACCCAAACACATTCACCTTCTTCTTCCAAAAAGGTCACGGAAAAAACGAAACCAAGGAGCTTGAAGAATTCTCCTGTGCAAGCCAGGATCCTGTACACCAGCCCTACTCGTGGTGCTCTGTGGCGAATTGCCAATCTTTGGGACCAATTCAAAAATGTTCTCCGCTTATCCGTTCAATACTTTTAGCACTCTTGTTAGCCATTATACTCTTTTGACAGCAACATGAATACAAGATGTCGTAAATTCCAAACTAAGGGTACTTTGTCGGGGTGTTTTATCCGGCCTCCCGGTATTGCACGCCAGTTGCACAAAACATGGACCGACAGACAGAGCGAGTGTCTTGGCTATGTTACAAGTACTGGTATATATGACAAAAATGTCCTACTAAAGGGAATATTTGGTTTTTCTAAGTCGGTCGGTGTGTTTTTGGGCGACGGCATTCAAACGATGATTCCCTAAAAAAGGTATGGCGATGGCATAAATCTTTTCGACTCGTCACAACTATCAAGAGAGCGACTGACAAGTCCTCATCCTGTTTTTTTTCTCGAGAGCGCGAAAGGTACTTCTGCAGCTTCTTGTGATGAAATATAAACGAGATTCGAATTTTATTGCCGGAAGGATATTTCAACCGCACTGTCAAGCACTTTATGTTTTTCAATAAAAAGGAAAATATTTTTTGATTTGACTCGGCGTGAAAGCTGCGTCGAGAATCTGGCAGATTTAGGGATTTGAAAATGGCAAGTTGGGGTGTATGAGCAAAGAAGTATTGTCTTGAGGGAAGTTTAATGGAAAAGGACTCACAGTTATTTGAATAATGAAGAATCTCCCAAAATCAAAAAGAAATGTCCGTCAAGTAAAACTACTCAGCCGCCAAGGAATTATCCTTCGTATAATAATTGCCTCCGTCAGAAGCTAAAAAGCCCATCGTGATCGCCGGCGGTGCAGGGTTCTTCGGTTTCTGACCATATTATATAGAGTATGCATATTATAGAAGATAATCTTTGCCATTAAACGATAAGTAAGAGCCATAACCGAAAATTAATTATAAAATTACTTGCTGAATGTTTAAAATAAAATGGACGCGCTGAAAGAAACCGTTCCAGGCAGAATCTAAACCAACGACCCCTCGATCGACAAGACCTGCTCTCTACCCATTTATCTACGCCTATCGTTCTCCTTTGGGGAAAATTGTACAAATACAATAAGGCCTATAAGTGTCACCACGCACTGTCGAACTCGAACACGAACCTGGTACAAAGGTCCTCTGACACACACACACACACTTCACATAAATGTGAAGGAAACCGGTCCACTTGTACTAGGTTCGTGTTCCAGTTCGAGTTCGACAGTGTGGGGTGACACTTATAGGCCTTATTGTATTTGTACAATTTTCCCCAGGAAAGGCCTCATCAGTTTTGCCGGGCAGCAATTCAGGATTGTCTATGGCGGGCTTAATTTAGGCCACACAAAAAATGGTTATCATAGACCTTTGCCTCTCGTCGGTAAAGCCGACCAATCCGGCATGCGCAATTCCTGTCCGGAAAAACTGATCAGGCACGGCCTTGAGGAATTCTGGATCGTGTATGGCCTTTTCAGGCCGCCTTCAGGGAGCCGGAAGGAAAATTGTTCCCCCCAGGCCTCCACCATACACGTTCCGGAGCTCTTCTCCGGAAAAACTGATCAGGCCTGGCCTTGAGGAGCTCCGGATCGTGAATGTCGTAATTTGGCTTCAAGGCGGTCGGATTTTCCTTCAGGCTGCCGGACGCACAATTGAACATCGATCTTTTCGCGAAAATTCAAGGTATTTTTCTATCTATTGAATTGAATTGTACGGCAATTTACTTTTCATGGTCAAGTTTCAGATACACTGGTACATTGAAATAAACTCCTGCAAAAACTCATTCTGGCCACGCGGCCGGACAGGTGGTCTTTCGGCGGCCTTGAGGCGGCCGGATACACAATTAAAAATCTATCTTATCGCCAAAAATTCAAAGTATCTTTCTATCTACTGAATTGAGTTTTACGGCTTTTTACTTTCCATGGCCAAGTTTCAGATACACCTGTCCGGCCGCGTAACTAGGATGAATTTTTGGCAGGAGTTTATTTGAATGTACCAATGTATCTGAAACTTGGCCATGGAAAGAAATGCCGTACAGTTCAATTCAATAGATAGAAAGATACTTTGAATCTCTGGCGATAAGATCGGTTTTCAATTGTGCACCCGGCCGCCTGATATGCCTGTCCGGCCGCCTGAATGACCTGTCCGGCCGCCTCAAGGCCAACTGTCCGGCAGCGTGACCCGAATGAATTTTCACTGGATTTTATTTGAATGTACCAATGTATCCGAAACTTGGCCATGGAAAGAAATGACGTACAGTTCATTCAGTAGATAGAATTAATTCCTGGCGTGAAAAGACTGTCCGGCCTCCTCAAGGCGGCCTGAAGTAGCCGTACGCGATCCGAAATTCCTCAAGGCCGGGCCTGATCAGTTTTTCAGGCAGGAATTCCGGATAGTGAATTCTATATTCAGGCAAACCGGAAGGCCAGGCCTCGTCGGTTTTTTTGGACAGTAATTCCGAATGGTATATGGTCGGGTTACCAGTTATGGCGGCTTTATTTTGGCATATGTACAATATTTCCCCGAACTACGTCAATTTTGCTGGCTAACGTCGCCATTCATTCTAAAATTTAGGTCGGTCCACTTGATGAATAATGTTGTAACGATTAAATTAAATGAATAAGGTAGTCTCGTAATTTCAACGCAATTAACAGTGGAACACTAAAAAAAGAACTTTCAATTAACAGTCATTTTGGGTTGTCTACGAATATTTCACGTGACACTATAAACTCGTACTTTATAATTATATCACGAATTGTGGTCCTGGATTTTACTATGAAGATAATTGTGAGTGAAGAATAAAGAACCTTATATAGGTGTAAAAAATGATATACAGGTATCCCTCGACTTGGACGTTTCGACTTACGTCATTTCGACTTACAGCGCCTGAAAACTTGACGACAATATTTCGAGTTACAACGTTTTGGTTTCGACTTATTATACAACGGAGTTTTGGGCACTTTTTTTTTTCGAATTTCGAATTTCTCGATAAAATTACATTCGCAATACTGTCGACTTGTCTAAAGAGAAAAAGGTGTGTGGGTGAGTGCTGCGATCCAGGCGCCACGAAATCGACACCGCCTGATTCGAAAGTCCAGTCTTAGAGGAGTACAGCGAAAATCTAGCGCTAAAAATAGCTGAGATAAGTAGTAAAGTTTGCCGTGTGCGCAAGCTCTAAGTGGTGCGAGTGGTTAAGGCTCTGTAGTGCTGAAAATTGCGAACGATTCTACTAAAACCGAAATGTAATGAACGAATCCGGGCTTTTTATACCCTAGACTTATAGTATAGGGTATGCTTTCTTTGTCACGACGAAAACATGTAACACCTTAAAGGAGGCTCCGGAGGTATAGCAATTTATATATATAAATGATCAGGGTCACCTCCTGGCTCGATTTAGTCATGTCTGTCTGTCTGCCCGTTCGCACGATAACTTTCGATAGAATGAAGCTAGAGACTTGAAATTTTGACCAAATGTTTGTAATAGAATCTAGTTGGCTCGTATTGAAAATGGACAAGATCCAACCCAAGGAACCCTTACCTCCTCTACAAATGAAAGCCAGCAACTTGAAATTTTGGTCAAATGTTAGAAGTACGACTGAGTTAGTTGGTATTAAAGTTGGGCAAGTTCAAAGTCAGCCGCTGACTTTAAAAGTATACATTATTGTTTCATTGTACATACATACAGCTGCATTTTGATTTGGCGTTGTTCATACTTTTTTCTTAAATCTTCCTAGTACACGCACATACAAGAGACTATTGTGAATAAACTGTTTCTTGTGTGGGCTCCGCTCGCACCGCGCTTGAGCGATCGCAACCCTCAGTATTGCAAAAAAAAACCACTCGCTTCGCTCGCTCTGGGTGCAACAGTCTCAAGCTAATTGATCCTCACTTTCAGGAAATAGACCTAGAACGCTCCTTCTCTAGAAAAAACTTCGAATTAGTCCATTGTACTAAAGCGGAAACTCACTTCAATGATCACGCACTACTAAAGCAGGGAAATGCGACAGAATGTCAATTAACCTTATTTTGTCACTTTTGAGATAAATTATTACACCTCACCATTGAATTAATTTAAAATTAGTCGGGATTATCGAGACATTTTTCCGTCGATATTTTCATCAGTTGAGATATTTTGTAGTCGATATTTTCTCAAGTTGAGATAAATTTTTCATAAAAAAAAAATCTCTCACTTTGGTAATCGAGATTTTAAAAGTCGACGTTTCGTACTGCTCCCCGAAATTTGTTTGTTTGTTTTTTCCAATCGTAAGTCAGTGATAATTTACAGTATAAAATAAAAATAGCCTAAAATTATCAAAGAAGCCTGAAAATCATCGGCGCCCAATGTGGGGTCAGTGTGTTTTTTTCTTATATTAGTTAATTGACCAGATAGGGTCGCACTGACTCTACACAGGGCGTTGAATTTTTTAGGATTGTTCGACTAGTGCATTGACTAGATAAAATTAGACTGACCCCACATTGGGTGCCGAACATTTTCAGGATTTCTCGACTACTTTTGTTTTCTACTGTAAATTTTCTCTGACTTAGCGAAGCCGAAATAGGGTATTGCAAAATCGCGTGGTACAATTAGTAAAAAGGCAAATTACCGAGCCCTTTTTAGGCCTTATAATTTAAAAAATTTACAGCATTATTTCAATAGGAAAGTTCGCATCTCTACAAAATGATATAAGAGAGTTTTAGCAAACCGCTTGTCGTTTACGTCTATGAGTGACGGAAAGATAATGCGCGTGCGTACGGAGTCTGTTGTCGTTAAAAAGAAAGAAGAAGATATCGTAATACGACAAGCTGGCCTGTTTAACGTTGTCGACAAACTTGTTTGACGTTGGCAAGGTTATAGGTACTTTTCCGGCACTCAAAGACGTAAACGACAAGCGTTTGTACGTCTTGCTAAAACTCTCTATAATCTCTTCATCTGCGCATATTGTAGAGCTGGGCCAAGTGCTGACTATATGCTGGTGGCACATATTAACTATGATCTCATGATAAGTGCCACACTGGATGTCACTTATGTACTTTCGTATTATGATACAAAATGAGAATCAATTTTGCTGTCCCCGCTACCCTTCCACGACAAAAATTGCTTAACTGTCTTAACTGACGTGAGGTTGTTACCTTGTTAAAACTCATCAACATTTTTTAGCTTCAGTCATCAAGAATATTAAAAAAAAAAGAAACTTCCTGATGAATTAGTTGATGGTACTAATCGAGGATTTCATCAGCTACTCGTTTTTGGCGAGTGCTTCGAAAAACCTAGTGACTACGTCATGGCAGTAGAGGGTTGATTTTCGGTCAAGAGATGAAAGGTTCAAATACAGAACCGAGCGTATGTTGAAAAAAACTATAGTGCCGATGATATACCCTCTCCCTCCACAAGAAGTTATCTACGCCACTGCTAGCTTCACTTGCTCTAGACACTGCATGGCTATTTTCGTTTTTTCTTTCTTTTTTTTATTTGGATTTGGAACTGATATTGTCCATTGGGGGCTTATTTCGATTATTTTCCGATGGACACTTTCAGTTCAAAACATAAGTATCCATGCATGTGCGGTACTGAGGGTTGTGATCCCTTAAGCGGGGAGCGAGCGGTGCCCGCTCAAGAGGCTGTTATACTCAGAGCGAGCGAGCGAGCGTTCATGTTTCTGCGGTACTGAGGGCTGTAATCCCTTAAGCGCGGAAGGAGCGAAGCCCACACAAAGGATTGTTCATTCACAACCCGCAGTATCGCACAAAGTGCGCACGGACAATTTCGCTTTATGTATACATGACTGATGAGCTATATATTATAGTATAGTATATTTTGGGATTTATTTCGTATTTTTGGTGTTTTTCATTTTGGAGTTATTTCATTATGAAATATCTCCCAAAAACTTGAACTCATTTCACTTTCGGTTTTTGGAATTATTCATTTCGCTTGGGACTTATTTCATTATTTTTATTGGGTATTATTTCATTTCTATTGGAACTTATTTCATTTTGGAATTATTTCATTGGAAGTTGTTTCATAGAGCCAACTGGACGAGTAGAGAATCGTTAAGCTACAACGACTTCAATGGGCAGGGCATCTGCAACGAATGGACGATAACCGCAAGTCTAAACAAATAAAATTAAAAGGAAGCGTCAGCAGAGCAAGGCTGAGATTGGGACCGAGAGGTCGTTGGGAAAACTTGGTAGATGCTGATGCCCAGTAACGACTGAGCTTCTAAAATTTGTGGACGCGATTACTTGACCGATATAATTGGAAGTCAATGATCCAATCAGTCAAAGCCCGACGTTGGACTGTAGCGTCACGATGATGGTAATAATTCACTGAATATTAGGGAACTAGTTCAGTTTGCTCACTGGTAAGAGTCGTTCAATAAAACTAGTTAACTTATGAACTACAATGAAAATTATAGACGATATGCAAGTATCAGTATCAACAACATGTACAATAGATATCATCTTTTCAAAAAACATGTTCGGTACGAGTATATAACTTTTGTTCAACTTTTCCCTGGAAAGTTGGCTTAATTCAAGGTTTCGCCATCACGTATACCCGTACGTGTACTCTCCGAACGACAACTTTAATAACTCATTAAAAAGTGATAAAAAAAAAGGTGGAAAGTGCAAACGACTTTCGTCAGGCTCCATTATTATGTAGGCAACGTGCTGTATAATTTTTGCATCACCTTTCATTATCATCCAAAAGCTCTCGCTTCTCTGTGTCCTTTTTTTTGTGTGTGCACTTTTATATTTTGCCACGTACAAAGCGGGAAAAATTTCGAACCTGCTTTTAAAAAAGAACTGCCTTTTGAAAAAACCCGGCTATAATTAACAGAGCGGTGGTAGGACGTGCGATATCTCTTCAGGATAAAGTTCATTTGTCACAAAGCTGCACTTTTTTTCCAAGAACTTCAAGGATGATTATCGGTTTCGTGGTAACATAAAAACTGTTCGTTCCATTAAGGATACTCCGGTGGATAATTGCAAGAGCTTTATTGCCGTGATAAAATCTAAACGCACATTAATTTTGCATCGTTTCAATCGGGATTAAGGTAAATGAGTTGTTTAATTAGTGTCGGCGGTAATGTTTATAGAAAGAAACGAAAATTTGAATAAAAATTTGCCTTTAATTAGTGTTTGCTCAAAGGAAGGGAAACGGAAAAACCTTTCATGGTTTACATAAATAAAATATTTTTCAAGGATTCGATCCTCGACCCTGAAACTAGCACGGGTGTCACCGTTTGGGGTACTGCGCACTCCCCTTTCTTCTTGGGTTAGGCTACTTTAGAGGGCTGCCGTATTAACACAGCACACTTAGATCAAGAAACGTAGGTCAACTGTGATACACTGACAAAGTAAGACAAAAAGCCTTCTTATGATATTGAAAACCATACGGAGTTAGTCCCGAAACGGAGCAGTTGACCAACTTTCACCTCGGCAAGTTCCCCAAGATGATCGAAGAAGTGGTCACGGAGAGTTTACCTTCTCCTGCTTGCTAGTGCCCGGATTTTGTAGAGTAGATGTAGCATAGTTTCTTTCTCATCCGCAGCTCCTGCAAAAATCGTTGCATGGAAGCCGAAGCCTCCTGGCGTGCTCACCGATGAAAAAATACCCTGCAACCATACCCACCACCCCGCGGATTTGTGGTTTCGGTAAGCACAGCAGTTTTGTGGTACGGCTAATATTGAACCTGAGCCAAATAAGCTTAGCTATAAACCCCGCCATAGACAATCCGGAATTTCTCTGATTAAGCCTCGCCTTGAGGAATTCCGGATGGTGTACGAGTATGTCGAAATTTGGCATGTTAAGACAGCCATCAGGCGGCCTCAAGGCGGCTGAAATGGCTTTCAGGTGACCGGCTGCACGATAAAATAAAACTCAATTTACTAGACGTACTCATAGCTGTGTGCATGTGCGTAATTTCAGATTCAAGATACTCATATTTGAATATTCAACAATGAATGAATCTGTGGACTTTTTTAATGTTGATGGAAGGCAGAAGGCACTTGATTGGCTTTTGAAAACAAACCTTTCAGGGCGAATACTCCGAATAACATAATGATTAGTACACACATTGAAATAAACTCCCCAAAAATTCAATCCGGTCAGTTTTTCCTGATCGATTTTCAACTGTGTACCCGGTCGCCTTCAGATCACCCGAAGTTCGTCTAGAGGCCGTCTGAAGGCTTCCTGAACCTACCGAATTTCGACATACACGATCCGGAATTCCTCATGTCAGGAGCTGATAAGTTTTTCTGGAGAGAATTTCCGGATCGTCCATGGTGACCTTGAGCCTCGTATCGTCGCCGGTTCATCTTAAGTTGGCTTTGTTGACCACAGCCGACTTTTCTCAGATTTGATGGAAGGGGTATAAGTAAATTGCCGCTAATCTGCTGTATTACATCTGTGGCTCCTACTAGGCTGTATATGATCTGAAATCCTGCATAGCACAATGATAACGAAGTCCCTCATCTTAAAAAGGCGAATTCGCCATCAATTTATGGTTTTTGACTTGCACAAACCTGATTCAAGGTATTGAATCGCAGTCTGGCTGTCTGTGAAAATCACTACATTCTATTTTTGTGATGTGAAGTCACAGCCAAGCCACAGCCTCTTTAATCGCTTAGCTCTCTACCTGAAAAACCCTGATATAATCTGGGAGTCTAAAGGAAAGATCGATGTCAAGTCCCCCGGATTGACTTCGGCTCCCACACCGCTAGCAGTCTTGGAACCATCCGTATGTATTTTCAGGAAGTTAGCTATGGGAGGACCTCCAGATTCCCATAGACTCCCTTCTGGCACTAGGCTTTGGTAGCCTTTCTACTGCAGTAGACTTCTATAGTAGATATGTTCGTACGCTCCTGGATATTTGCTTTCCAGTTTAGTCTTTACCTTATATTAGACGAAGACAATTTGCATTAATATTAATCTTACCTCTTCCAAGGGAGGAGGCATTACTGGTGAAATGTTAGGTTTCCTTCTGAGTAAGACAGTTTTGATCTTACTAGGGTAGATATTGTTTATTTCCTTGATCACTTCACGGGCATGGCCGCGACAACATCTCTAACATTTCTTTGTCTTGTTGACGTTTCGATAGCATGTCTACATTACGGAAGTGCAGTTGGTACCATACACTTCCTATCCGCGCCATTTTTGTACTGACAAGTTCGAGGCTGAGTAGGAGTTCTATTAGTACCCATAGACAGTTTTTTTCGCGCCAAGGATCGAATCTCGATTCTCTAGATCGTACAGCCGTGACCACCAAGCGAGTGTTGCGTAACTTCGCTAAGGGTACCAGGGACCTTGCCTGATATGACAACAGAAACGTCATTAGCGTAGGCTGTCACATTGCAACCTACATTCTGAAGGTTCATGATTAATCTATTAACGGCGATCTTTCACAGGAGGGGTCAGAGTACTCCGCCTTGCGGAGTGCCGCCGCATACGCTTCTACGTGTCGATGAAGCTCTAAGTTTCGATGAAATGACTGTGAACGTTAATATCAGATTGATAAGTTCGATCATAGGGTCAACCACTTTTATGAGTGAAGTCCATAGTAAGGACGAAACCAAGCAACGGAGCGAATTGGCTTCTAGCTGATTATTTTTGTGTGATAGTAGATAGAAAGGTTGAGTCATTTTGACTTAGACTAGCAATGATCCACTCCACTTTATCCTTATCAACCTCTTTTAGTTTCACGAAAGTGTCGATGATCGCCTCTGGTTTGATATTGTTGAAGGCAATATTCAAAAAGGTAACCATGTGCACTCCCTATAGCTCAGATATTTTCCAATGTGACCCACAACAGAGTACAGAGATGTATCCATCAACCTACCATAAGTGTAGGCGTGCTGCGATGATGAAAATAAGTGATCGTGTAGCGCAAGTGGATCTCAATTAGTCTCTGCAACACTTGTAGAAGTGAATCTTCTCATTTTTTTCTGCGAGCGGTGCCAACGAAGATAACAAAGACCGCACATTGGGATTTACCCACCAGCGTCAGTTTTCCTATCCTTCAGGCCTGTGAAGGGAGGATGGGATTAGAGGACCTTATGACAAACAAGGAGTTTTACGGGTAGCCAGGCGCATGAAACTACCGCCAGCTTCGCACCTTCCCACGGTTCTCCAGCCTCAGATATAGCGATTCCAAAGATATCTATCGATCTCTGATCCGCAAAAGAACATTAACTTTATTCCGCCTTAAAACTGCCCACCGTCCTTACAGTTCCGTGAGGGACCAGGATTCCACATTATGATGCTGCGAAAGGTGGAGGCCATTTCGCGGTCAATCTCCCTTCATTTCCCCATCGTTATGCTTCCATCAGCATCACTCTTATCAAGGACTCTATCCAACCTTTAAGTGCTTCCGCATAGGTGGGTATCAATCCTTTTCTTTTTTGCTACCCCAGCGTCTGTGCCCTTTCAGACATATTTCTTTTCGTATCCGCAGGCTGATCTTGGACATCAGGCGTTATACCCTTAGCCAGCCAGCTACCCTTTGGGTAAGTCATGCCAGATTCACTCAGGCGGCAAGGGTTCAGGCTGGGGCTCATGTTCCCGTGCCCTGTCCTACTAGAATGGAAAACAAGCGCACCACTAGAAAGGCCAGGTTTATCCAAAGCCGATGCGGTTCTCCGGGTATTGCCACAAGGACCTCTTATCGAGGCTCCTTACCGCTGGCTGCAACCTGTTGCATGACCAGCGTTCCCCACCCTTCTGAGCCACAAGTAGCCACAGCTCGGGTTTCTGGCTATTCGCCAAACTACGGCGCAGCCCCTGTTTACCCATATTGTTATAAAAAAAAAAACAAAGGGGCGGTCATCCTGTAAATTAGAAACGCCAAGGGAATAGATGTTTTATTTTTATGGTTGCTTAGGTAGATCGACAAACGCAATCCCTCGGCACAGTCCGAAAAACTCAGCGACTTAATTGTAGTGTGATGCCGCTGCGGCATTGCCGCACCAAACGTGCACAGCGCACACGATCTTTTGGCACGACTTTCCTGAGTTATTTATATGTTACGCGTACAGTCGAGTACTCGTACAATTTGAGTAAGCTTTCAGGAGTCCTGGAGGAATTACTTAGATAAAGCAAAAGGCACCCGGCGTACTTACTACTCTTAAAAAGAATTGACTATTTTACCGTAAGATTGCGTTTGATCCCACTATGATTCAAATTATCAATTGCTTTACCGCCTTTTGTATTCGAATTGGGTAACAAATGTAGAAAAATCGAAGAACTTGTGCTAACAAAGATTTATTTAAAAAGATGCAATAATATGCGCGAGCAAAGTTTCCGCTTACATTTGGTGTCGTTATCATTATACAATCCAAATTTATAGAAAATGTGAATTTGATGGCAATGCAAATTTGATGGCTCAGGTAAAAATACCAGAGCATTATATTGCAACGCAGTAAAAGTAATTTTGCGCGTGTAGCTAAATGGGACCGCTAGTGGTCCGTCACACATATATATACTATGGCCTCTATTCCCATGTGGCTTAGTTGACGTTTCTTTAGCATAAACCAGTCCATAAGCCCACAATTAACCTGTAGCATGAGACATCAGACTGACGCCTCAAAGCACTGAGCTACCGGCCGCCCCTACACGACCATTTCTCATAGCCTCCGACCTCACGAACCCTCGTGTTCGATTCAAATTGGACGAACATTTGCAAACACTGTAGCTACAATGAAACTAGCTGTCCACAATAAACAGCTTCTCATAACAAAAGGTTAATAGTCAACTACAACCATTGCCCATATTGCCGATGTCCTTTCTACAATCCTTCACAGCATCGTAAGGACAAGCATGGTACCCGCGTAAAGAAGCTATTCCAGTAGAATGTAATTTAGCCACACAATGTTTCCATTGCATTGATGGCAACGCGATTATACTTGTACCCACTGCAAGGATCTGTCGAAATCGAATAAAGTGAACACTTTATTGTCTTCTTAATAAAACAGGAATGCAAGCACTTCGCCGAGCTTGTAGTATATTCCGTCTTGACTTCAGAAACCAGTTTAAATTTATTGTATAGATTCGCATACATCCACAAGCCACATAAACTCACTCACTTAATGGAGATAATCGAGTTTATTGGGGCTGAATGGAGCGTCGATAGACGTGAGTGGGCGGAGTAGAGATATGTCGAGATATCTTTACAAAGAATTTAATCTGATTTTATGGTACTGCATTAGCTGCAAGCAATCTGTGGCTGGACCATGTTGTTGTCGAATGAATACATAGATGATGAATATTTTATCCGTTTTGTTTTTGTATTTTGTTGGACCCTTGTTTGTAATACAATGCGCAGGAAAAATCTTTTTCGACCGCATGTCCTTTTGACACAAGAAAAGTATATTATTGTATTAAATGCTAGACGATTGGGAGTGAATGAAAAAGAGTCCTTTGTGAAAGGCTCTTGACAGATGTACTCGTACATAATACATTTTCGTCTATGGGTAGCCACAAATGCAAGTCCAAATCGTGTAAATGTCTGACACCTCAAGGGGACTATTCAGATAATATTTATACATTTTCAAAGAAATTAAGTCGAGGGCACCGTAGTCTGAACTACTGACAATTCGGAGAAGCTAATTAGTTCTACAAGAATTAAGTGGCAGTCGGTACCTAAACATCATTGAGGCTAGTCTGCTTCAACAACTCTCTAACCGCAAGATGGTGATGATGACGGTGATAATCCTTACAGGAGAATGTCTTAGGATTATCTGCTGTAACTGGAAAGGAATTTAAGTATAATTGAGTTCATTAAAAAGTTTCAAGTGACTGTTGACTCTGTACTTAATATTGTTTGCATGGAGAGCACACGCTTAAGGTTGTTGATCAGGTTGATCATGTTTAGAAAACTGTATTACGAGAATGAATAAAGTTTAGTTGATTTCATTGTTTCAAACTATTATATTTATGTATTTTTATAATTCATCTACAGAATAAAGTAATTTTTTATTCTAATAGACTGATCAGTAGATAAACGGTAACAATTGATGTAACATTGGCGAGTTTGAAAAAATATACATAGATATATAGATAGTAAATAGGTCAGAGGCCGTAAAAAACAACAAGCAGCGCGACAATCAGTCTATTGTGATATACCCTGATCCTAGACAGTAAGACTAAATCTGATGACAAGATAAGATTAGTCGAGCTACCGAGCGACCACTACTATGCAATCGGATACGCAGATGACATAACTATTGTTGTCAAGGGCAAATTCGAATCCACCGTCGCTGAGGTGATGGGTGCTGCCCTTGACGTGGTCTTGGATTGGTGCGCCGAAATGGGGTTAAAAGTAAACCTACAAAAAACCGTCATAGTGCCTTTCACACTTGAAAGAAACCTATCATCTGGGGCAGTTTCACTAGGCGAAACGGCCCTGGAGTATTCCACGGAGGTTAAATCCTCGGTGTTACACTGGATTGGCGACTGAATTGACCCCGCTGCATATTTTCATCAAAGAAACAGCAGCTCTCAATGCTCTGAGAATACATCTAACCTCTGGTGTATGCGGCAGTGACAGTGGTCACATGAGCATCTTGAAACAAATTCCTGGCATGCAGATCTGCCTAAGATCAGATTATATGACCACTGAGTTATGCCTTGGCAATAAATTCATAGCTCTAATCCCAGACCGCTCGGAATGGGAGAATGGCTATCCCTGCCTAGACTCAAGGTGTATAATGTGGTACATCGATGGGTCTAAAACTGACCAGGGAGTTGGTGCGGGCGTCTTTGGACCCAACACCAGGATCTCAGTCTCTATGGGTACATGGCCCAGCGTTTTCCAAGCTGAGATCCACGCCATTGAGGTCTGCGCCAGGGTAATGCTAGAAAACATACTGCGCGGCGCACACATTGCTATTTGTACTGATAGCCAGGCAGCCATTAAGGCTCTCACTTCACACAGGCTTTCTTCAAAGCTGGTGAAAGAGTGTCGTGAACTTCTCCAATGTCTGTCAACCGACAACCAAGTCTTTTTGTATTGGGTGCCAGGTCACCAAGGCATTAAAGGAAACGAAGCGGCGGATGAACTTGTTAGGCAAGGCTCATCATCCAATTTCCTCGGGCCAGAACCCTATTGTGGTCTAGGGTTGGCTTCAGCTAGAACAATCATAACGGATTGGTCTAAAAGGACACGCCAGCACTATTGGAACAATCTTCCAGGACTGCGGCAATCGAAGGAGTTAATGAGACCCTTTACCTATAAAGATGCCACCCACATAAGTAGAACCGACCTTAGGCTACTTGTAGGCTACCTGTCGGGCCACCACTGGGTGAGATTTCATCTGAACAAGATGGGTTTGTCTAACGAGACGGAGTGTCGTCTTTGCTTGGAGGACATTGAGTCCACATGCCACATTTTATGTGTATGCCCGGCGATTGCGCAGGTGAGGTATACTTTCCTCGGACAGTTCACCGCGTGTCCTGCCGTTATCAGGAAGACTTCTGAAAAAGACATACTAGCCTTCGTACGAGTGGTGGAAGGTCTTTTGATTGAATAATAAAAATAGGCTATGGCACAATAGACCTCCTTTGGTCGCAGTGCCTACCTTTAGGGTGAGTAGCCGGTACCTTACTAATAATAATAATACCGACCGACCAGGAAGGCACTGCAACGATAATAGGTCTATTGTGCGGGTCAGATGCCAAACGCCAAATTGATTCGCAGGCGAAAATTGCAGTGGATAAGTCACACATGGAAGAGTGATAACTGCATTGCTTTTTATACCATGAAATGGAACCCCATTTCCAACCAAGGCCGACCAAGGGTGGGTCCTAAAATTACATGGCGTCGATCTGTGGCAAAGGAGTGTAAGGCGCTGGGTAAGTTGTTTGGGGAGTTACTCTCCATTGCCCAGAACAGAGTACGATGGCACGCAGGGGTAGTTGACACGCTATGCCCCACTAGGGCTTAAGGCAAAATAGTACACCACACGGGGAAGGCAGCACAAACATTCATGGCCACAACGCGACGTGGACGGGACTCTAATCCTGAACTCGAAACTGGCCGGCTGGCTTCAAATATTGCGTTTTAAAATATTACAAACAGCTTGTAATTCGGAACTCGAATTTTTCTAATCGTGGCGGCCCACGATTTGGTTAAAGTACATGCCATTTCCAGAAGAAGAAAAAAAAATATTCGAAAATCCAATTGATTCTGACGGATTCCTTACATACGTAAATCATATACGAGTACATTACATATACCCTTCATATGGAAGCATCTGAATTTCCCAACATAATATGTAGCTACATTCTCACACATTACAGGTGTGGTTCCGTTCACTTTACGCCAAACAATTAAAATAGTTTTCATCCGCACAGGTAGCTTAGTCAGACTGACAT
Organism: Chloromyia formosa; assembly: GCA_964017055.1. Taxonomy (NCBI): domain Eukaryota; kingdom Metazoa; phylum Arthropoda; class Insecta; order Diptera; family Stratiomyidae; genus Chloromyia; species Chloromyia formosa. Next base: position 16,165,483 of record OZ024817.1, read on the forward strand.
TCGCAGAGACAGGATGCTTTTATTCTATCAGTGCCATCTCATCCAGAAAACTGCGTGAAAATGTTTATTCGTTTGCATGAAAAAGGTTTGCGGTTGGCAGCTTTCGCTCAAATGAAAAATACGAAACAGAAAATGAAACCACTTCTGGTCTGGATATCCTTTTGCACACTGTCTTTGTTGTGGAAAAAATACATAGTGGAACACATAAATGTGATAGTACGGTCCCAGTGGTGGTTTCATGACATTCAAGATGCTTTTAGGTATTTCATTTGTACCTCGCCGTTTCAGGGTTATAGTGTGAAATTGATTTGACTATGTTTGCAACGAATGGAAGCAGAACTTTTAATAAATAGATCCGTCGCAGTTGAAAAATATTGAAACAATTTTATGTTTAAGGATCCTATAGAATCCTATAGGGATCTAAGCATGAGGATTATATTTCAGTCACTTACAACTTAATAATGACACAAAAGGAGCGATGATGGTTATCGGCACTTTAGGCCGTCCCATGTAAGTTCATTTTGATTTTACCCATTTGCTTTCAAGTTGTCTACGATTTACTTTGAGAAATGTTATCCTTATCGTTCTGGTTCAGGAGATACCCATATCTACCAGACGAATGCAGGAATGTCCGTTTTCCTCACCAAAAGACTCAAAATACCCTAAACAGTAGTCAAGTGCATTTGCCACAACATTCCCAGTTATGGTATGATACCCATCTTGCTTAGATATCACTTCATTGCAAGAAATGTCCTTTTTCCACACCAAAGGACTCAAAATGGTATTAGTCCTGACCAAAGGACACAAAATGCCTGTGCGTGCTGGCAAACTATTATAGTTTATGCAAACGAAACGTCAACTGGGCCACATGGAACAGTTGACGCGCTATGCTCCACAAGGGATTAAGGCGATTGAGTAAAATGCCTTCAACAGTACTCGACTGCATTGGCCTTATCACCCCGAATCAGGAGATACCCATATCTACCAGGTTTGGTTCCGTTTCTCGATTTGGGCTAAGGGTGACACAAGGAACCTACATACTAAATTTGGTTAAGATCAGAACACGGAAAGTGCCCCGAAAAACGCATGAACAGATAAACGAACAAACGTACAGCATGCATCGGAAATATAAATATATCCGTACTCGTATATAAATATAATACACGGGCATATAGTTCATTATATTTTTATGTGTGACGGGCCAAAAACCAACCGTCTTCACGAAAAAATAAACTTTCGGCAATCGGTTGACAGTTGTCTGACCATGTCTACCAGAAAATACGCCCAAAACTTAAGATACATTTTGAACACATACCCGACTAAATTCACAGTCGAAAGAATAAAGGATGCATCTGGCCGTGCCCATTCATTTCGGTTAAGTCATTCATTGTTTATTCGACAGGAACAAGTAAATCAACAACTAACTTGTGGTACATTTTCCGGCGAAACGGATTCAAACAAAAGTTTTTTCCCCGAAAACAAGCTTGGAATTGTCGAAAAGTGATAGTCCCAGTTGAAAAGAAAGGACAGTGAAAAGGATGAACGTCTTCTTTTTCTAGTAAAATATTTTGCCTAAACTGAAGAACTACAGAAAGTTAGCTTAATTGTCTTTCTTGACAATATTGACTTTCACACTATAGAAAAGAAACATCTGGTTTTGGAGAAATACAAACACAATGGTAGAAATACCTATACATAAGATGGCAAGTGTTTAGTTCCCGTGGCCCCGGGTAAGAAAATCATTTTAACTAAAACGTACCTGAAATGCGCGATTCTGTTGGAATTTTCGACCAAATCGTAATGGTTTGGAGATATCGATTCCTAAAAAAAATTTCAAATTGACCGAAACTAGGGGAAAAATGTCCCCATCTTGTTGTTGTAGCAATTTCAGAATTCTGCTACATGCGTGTATTATATAAATTTTGACTTCCGGTATTGTTCTCCTCTAAGTTCAGGTGGAGAAAACCACCCGCCTCAGTAGGGTTTTCCCATAGGCGAAAAGAATCTGCATTACAGTTGATGATGTGCTCAACATCATGCGGAGTGAGGCCACAGGCTGGGTAGGTTTTCTGGATGCTGTCGCCGATGCGGGACAGGTACGAATTCAGACGTGAACACCACTTTCAGCGTAGTTGAGCCAAGGTAGTCCTGATCGCTCAAGGTAGTCGAACTTCATCTGAAGATATGACAGGTGATTGTGCATCAAGTATCCTATATAGTTTGAGGTCCGCTATTGAAAAAAGCACCTTTTCTCTGTGCAGTGTTGACATAGCTGACTTGTAGCTTGTGTTATCGAAGGAACTTTTTTTGTAACCTCTGGACCTCCCTCTCTCGGTCCCTCAACTTGCGTCTTACGTAACGTGGTGGTGGGGACTTGTCCATGAGATTGTTGTTTGGATGGTCAATTCGATAACAGCCAACTAGATACTGCTTAGTAAGAAGGGTGTTGTGGCTTCTTAACGGCAGCGTTCTGGTTTCCTTGAATAGGTGGTCAAATGACAACATCAGATGGCAGCCAGTCACAGTCTGAAGAGCAGCATTTTAACAGGACTGGATATTCTTTAATAGGGTGTCGCTTAGATTTTCAGACCAGAAACGAGCCGGATAGTTGGCCCAAGATCTCTTACATGCCGCTAGTACGGTCTCTTTGTCTTTCCCCTAGGACACCGAGAATTTTTGGATGATTAGTGGTGGGAATAGTTTGACCATTCACTGCGATATTCAGCTGTTGGTTCACTTCCATAGTCCATGTGGTGAACAAGGTAGCGGAGGACTTCGGAGCTGATATATTGTAAGTTGCTAAGTTTGTCGAGAAATCCGTTTATCTGTTCGCACATTTGGGTGATATCATTGTCGGTTGCCAGGATCGAACAGTTGTCGGCATAGCTGATGATTTAGAGTCCGTCAGGTGGTGTTAAGGGTCCTGACATGTATAAGTTAAACAGGGTGGGAGATAGGACTCCTCCTTAGGGAACACCCTGTTTAATTTTCCTTAGTTTAGATTTCCCAGTTCTAAATTCTGTGTAGGACTGTCTTCCGGCAATCAAATCGACGTACCACAGATGTCAGATAGAAGCACTGAGTGGCTGAAAGTGTTAAGCGCCTTTGACAAGTCTAAAGCCACTGGGATGGTTCTTTGACATGGACGTGGTTGCTTAAGGCCATTATTTATTGTTGTGGTTATGACGTCCAAAGCCGTCGTGGTGCTGTGCATCTTTCGGAAACCGTGTTGGTGGTCGACTAATTGAATATGCGTAGTGATAATAAGGTGGAGTAGTGCTTCCAGTGCCGTCGCTACAGGGGACAGGCAAGTGATGGGACGGTAAGATTCGGCTAGTGTTAATCTCTTTCTAGGTTTTGGAATAGGCATCACCCTCCCTTTTTTCCAGCATTCAGGAATGATTGTTGACGAGATGGATAGGTTAATCGCGGTCGTTATGCAATAAACTGCTGGCGTATCTTGAAGCATGACCATCGAAATACCGTCCGGTCCTAGGGCTTTGGAATTTTTTGTTCTTCTTATAGCTGTGACAACTTCCTTTGGTGAAAATTGTTGAAAAAGTTCCTGGTCAACTGCACGGTTACGAATACTCCTAGTGATGACACGCTTGTTCGATAAACTGTTTATTAAAGTGGTTGACGTATCTGGTAGAATCATTTAGTGCAGTGTTACCGAATTGAATTGCAACCTGCTCTTTATGCTTGGTAGGATTTGTAAAGGCTCTAACGGTCGACCAAAACTTGTTTACGCCGGTTGTCAGATTGCAGCTGTCGAAGTGAGAACTTCACTTCTTCTCCTGTGCTCTATAATTTGTTCATGTATGTCAAGGTTAAGTTCTTTGATTCTGGGGTCATCTGGATTGATGCTTAGAATGCGATCCCTCTCATCTGCCAATCTAGTTGCTGATGTAGGAAAGTTTGGCCGAATTATAAGTATGCGGCCTGCTGTGATACATTTGGCAGCCGCTTTCTGTACAATGTGCCTTATATTTCGCTTGGCTCTACATATTGTACATCGTTTGGGACCGCTAAGGCATCGAAGCCATTATTGGCTTTGAAGCCTTCCCCGTCGGCTTTATTGTGGTTACTGAATGTGCGATTTTCATCAAACTGGTTGTTGGTTGGTTTATCCAGTTTAATGATGATTGGCGGATGATCGGATGAAAGTGTCAGGACGGATTTCCACTGATCATCGTTGATTAGCCCAGCGCTGGCAATCAAAATATCGGACGAACTTTAACAGGTTTCAGCAATGCGAGTGCGCGTATCGTTATTTAATGGACAGAAATCTGTAATGAGCCATATTTTGCCTTGCTTGTGCTGCTTCCACCGACAGATCGATGGCAGCACCTGATAAGTAATGATTTGTCGGTGGTACGAAACCACAGGCCAAGGGTCTCATTATAGCCGGACCCCGATGCAAGCGCTAGGGCAAGTGATCCATCCGCCAACCATTCCATCATTATCGCCTCATTTTTTTATTCTCTACTTTTACCTCCCCTCTTTGTATTGTCTTCCCCAGGCCTATGAATTTTTGTTAATACGTAAAGGACAGAACTGAGCTTCAGCAAGCATTGGCCACTGATTAGCTCGTTGAGGCGTCTTTTTATTTACCAGATGACACAGCCCGACCTTCATCATATGCTACCTTAGGCTACATCTTCCGATGCCCACTAAACCGGCCGTTACATATCCGACATATCAAGTTGCTCTGTTATAGCAACTCCTCTTGCATCGTTGTCCAGGTTAGAGTGCCACACTCCATGATGGACGTTGAAGTCACCGAGGAGGAGATGGTGTTGTCCAGTGTGCAGTGGGCTGATATTGACATTGTATACCGAGGGACAACTGGATACTTGTGGAACATAGATGTTGTAAATTTCAATATCAGTGCTGCCCGACTGTGTGGCGATGGCCTTAACCTCCACGATGTTGCCGATGATCATGATGTCAATTTCATGGTAAGATACTGACGAGTTCGAAAAGCCAATCCACCACCAGCTTTGCACACTCTGTCCTTTGTAACGATGTTACAACCGCCATTGGAGCTGAGGAACGGGTTGGTGTTGACCTCCGTCACCTAGTTCCCGGCGATTTTACGCAGCTGCCCATTACAATTACGTTATATAGGTACAATTGAAACGGTGTTAAATTTTGCGACAGGTGGTGCTGGTGTGATATTGTGCTACAAAGATCCTAGAGGTGGAAGTACTATGTTCACTAGAGTCGTGGGGGACATCTGGGAACTTGTTTGCCCACTAACTGGCAGTACGTTAGGTGTTTGCGATGACGTTGTGGCTTGTTGTCCTCTATACGGATATCTATATTGGCTCGCTGTGAATGAGGCATTCCATTGCCTATGATGATTCAGCCCAGACCAATTCCTTAGACCATAGTCAGAAATATGACGTACACATACATATATCTTCCTTCTTCCGTTGAAGGGGTTGTGGTAGCTTTTGGCCGTATTGAAACGGGACGTTTCGGTGCGAAGAACCGGCTGCCATAGGAACGTTCCCATCTTGCTCATTTCTGCCGCTGGAAAACATATGTTGGCTGTCCACTGCTCTTCGATGTACAGCTCTGTGGTTGCTAACTTTGTTGCCTTGCGGTCATTTGTTCTCAGGGAAATTGCATATTGGCGGTGGTATAGTGGAGACATGAATCACAAAGAAAATTAGACTGACTGCTAATTGCTGGCCAACCACCCACTCACCCGATAATAATGCTATGCTCAGCATGAAAGGAACAAAATCTGAGACAAAATAGACCATCCACATATGGTTTGCTCCGAGTTTTCCTATAATTTAATTTCTCTTCTTTTGAAATACTTATCCAAACAGGATAAGAAATTATTTGTATTTAATATCCAGCATGTTCGATAGAAAAAATAGATCTCTTTGAATAAAATACAATCGAAAGTCACGCTTTAGGGTCGATCAACTTTCATAATGCCATTTCTTTATTCACGTTTCACTTTTAAGTTATCCTTTTCTTGTTTAGGTAATAAAATTCGTATTTCGAACAATCAGCAGTCCTCTAAAAAAAAAAAACAAATTTGAAATGTTAATAAATGTCATTGGAAAAAATGTGCTTTCTTTTTTTGCAGAGAAGCCACGCAAAATCCTTTTGAAAAGCAACGGAAATTCTGTAAGATTGTGTGTATATGTAAATAGAGAGAGTATTTTTGTTGTTGTCAATTAAATATACAAAGCAATATGAAAATGATATTTACGTAAATGAAATTCGAGTATGAAAAGAAATCACTGTTTTGGCAATAAAAATTGATCTGAGCATGATTTGGATAGCCATTCCAGTTGCCAGTTGGCAACAGAGCTTAGTCCTATAAATACCCCATGGATAAAGTCAGAAAATCCATACCAATTAGAGTAAATGTGGGAGAGTTGTCGCTTGTTTTAAAAATGCAACTTATTTTCCAAAAATGTATACACAGGGTGGTCCGCGATGAAATCGCCACAGGGCTAGGGTATATTCTACACTTTGTTAGAGGAACAACGCCGCCCGAATGATCCCTCTATCTTTTATCGTTACGAAATTATCGCATTTTCTGTTGTTCTTGTCAAAAAGCTAGATTTTCTGGGGAAAACTCAAATTTGCCAGCCTCTCGGTTACTGAAGTCTAAAATTGACCTAATTTTTCTGTTTAAAATTGACACATCCATCGTCTCAAAATTTAATTTTTTACGGAAAATCAAACCTATAATTCATTACCGTACTTTGAACAGAGATGTCTGCAAAATCTACGATAGTTGCCCCAATATGCTAGCTTTCGAATGACATATAAATGTTAAGTACTTAGATTTGAAAATTTGCGAATACTACGTATTAAACGAAAAAAACGTGGTCTGGAGTTGGAACAAATTGAATTCAACCTTGCCTTAAAGGGAAATCAAATTGACTCTCGAATGATTACACGGAGAGGTTTCATTTTATCAGTTCCATCGCATCGTTTGAGGTGAGCGATTTGTTTTATTGTAGCTTTCAAGTCTGGAATATCTTTACAAATCCAATAAAATTGTGGACTTCGTACCAAACAAATTTGCGAAAGTCAACGCGTGTACGAATTTCCTTTCTCCAAAGTAGTATTTTGTTTGTCAGAGAGCAGAAATACAGATTTTCTCAGCCGGCCACAGGCCTAGGAGCCATTGCACTTCTTGTTCCTTAAGTTGAGCAAAGTAGAGCCCAGCAAATATTTAATCGGACAATTTCTCGGGCGTTCGAGGCACTAATAAAGCGCGTGAAGGTATTCCCGAAAAATTCGACACAATTTACTACAGCTGCCAAGACATCGTCGACGAGGTGATCTTCGCCCCACCACAGGGCCGCTGTGCCTTTGTTCGCGTTTTGTTTTGATTCTTAGAGGGTCTAGCACTAACTTCAGTGACGACGAAGTTGAACTTGATCTTCTCCAATCTAGACCGGAAATTTCTCCAGATAACATAAGCCTGGCGCGCTTTACCACTGTTTGGTCGTGACGCAACAACATCATCCTACCCTTCTTTCGGATCTCCCTTTCCAAGGAGGGAGATCTCAAACATATCTCTTCTATAAGACATGTCCTTAACTAAAAAGATACAAAGTATCTACACTGCATGCAGATACATCAGAACATGGATATGTCTATGACTACCGACTGCGTGGAACCTGTTGTGTTGAAGATATCGACGTAAGTTTTGTAAAGATCCCAGTATAGTTATACTGGATGAAATCATTCGAAAAAACACGTCCCACGCTTTCGGTAGGCATAAGACATATCCATGTACCCATATATCTGGTGGCAGTGTAGATACTTGTCATAAATTCTGCTTTGCTTTGTCCTGTCCGCTCGGGCTCCTTTCTCTCGCGGGATCGTTTCGTTTTCCTTTGCATCGCGTGTGTGCAATATTCACCTCCTCTCGTGCACCCTGTTCCATCTACCCGTTCGGTACAGTTTGCAGACTGCAGCCTATCGACATTTCTCTGAGTACGTTTCTGCTAATCGCAATCACGCTTCCCACCATCTTTTCCCAATCGGACGTGTATTGTGTTTGTGTATCTATTGCAAAATCGCTCCCACACTATCCGCCTCATCCCGCCCCTTTAATTAACAGTCCGGGTCCGGCACACACAATCCGTTTCTCAAGTAACGCGTGCGACTCTATGCGATTGTGTCCGGCAAACAGAAAGGGAAACTAACAAAAGTAAACAAAACATTCCAACACACGCACAAAGAGAATACACAAGAAAAATTTTGGAATTTTTGCAAAAGGGGGGGGGGGGGCATTTGATCTTCTGCAGACCTCTGAATGTACATCATGTCACGATGAGCTGCCCGGAACTATAACATCCTGCGACGAATATTTCTCTATTTCGGGGCTTGGGAGATTTTAACTCGGGCAGTACGAATCCGCCATTTTGTTTTATGATACGTTTATTGCATGTGTGGTGGGGGCCCACATTGTGGGCCAGTCAGACCTCAAATCGCCGCCATTACAAATGCACAACCATTTGGATAGAATGAGCTTCATCCGCGATGGCTCTCGCTCTCTATCTTCGGGGGCGGGAACTATGTAATGTACACACTCTCAAATTGCGTCTGCGCATGTCCAAATGTTAGTCGAACTGACTACTTGCTACTTTTTCTGGGACCCTATTGATTCAGATATGTAGTACAACGCGCGTTATTTTATTTGTTTGGATTCCAGCCATTTTGAACATTTTGGAATTTTTGCGGAAGGGGGGCATTTGATCTTCTGCAGACCTCTGAATGTACATCGTAATATATAACATCCTGCGACGAATATTTCTTTATTTCGGGACTTGAGAGATTCTAACTCGCCTAGTATAAATCCGCCATTTTGTTCTATTTGTTTATTGCACGTGTGGTGGGGGCCCACATTGTAGACCAGTCAGACCTCAAATCGCCGCCATTGCAAATGCACAAACGCAGTCGCTGGATCACCCGATTTGGCTCGAATGAACTTCATCCGCTCTCGCTCATCTTCGGGGGGCGGGAACTATGTACACTCTCTTAAATTGCGTCTGTGCATATCCAAATGTTAGTCGAACTGACTACTTGCTACCTTTTCTGGGACCCTAGTGATTCAGATAGTACAACACGGGCTATTTTATTAAATGATGAATGGGAATTGGCGGAAATTGAAGGTCATTGAAAGTCCGCCCGTTCGCCCGTACACTATCTTATTTCTTGCCGTCCACAACGTCAACCTTTATCGCTATCAAATCAACATCCCAACATGTACACAAAGGATCCCCGCAAGCGCACCGCCCGCGCGGTTCTACAAGCAACAGCCATGCACAATGACCACTTCACTCAAACGACATGCACAACCAGAAAAGAAAAATTTTCAATGGGCTTGTTTCCTCTTCTGACCCCCGAGTAGAAAAACAGACATTTCGTGTGACGGACAGATTTTTAGGATGACCCCCAGCTATAAGACATATCCACGTCAAAAATAGGTTGGGAAAGGCCGAATAAGAATAATTTACTCCAATGTTTTAAATGCCAGAGGTTCGGCCACGTTGCCAACAATTGCGCATACAAAGCTAGCTGCGTTGCTTGTGTCGCCGACTACAATGGATTTGACTGTCCTCGGATGTCGGACATCCAAATAAGGGAGAATACCCCCCCCCCCCCCCCTCCCCCCCCCCCCCCCCCGATCTGCGCACCATCCATCCAACTTCTCAAGATGTTCTACAAGAATCGAATACCTAAAAAAAATTGATGAGCTAAGACAGAAAAGAGAATCAGCAAAACAGGCTACCTTCTAAGAGCCTGGACATTACTCTATGCTACCTCCTTGACTTCTCCTAACTTCTCCTACTCAAACGCTATGAGGAAAGGACTAAGCTAACCAGTACCCCACGACCCTGATGGAGACAATGAGATTTCTTTAATATTCAAAGACTGGCTGGATTTGCTAGGCATAAACTTTACCACACTAGCCAGTCGCGCGAAAGCCTTTTGGGCCAAATATAAGACTATTCCATCAGAAAACAAAGCAGATGCCTTGATTAGTTTTGCGTTAAATATTACTAAAATTTGTAAAATCTTGAACCAGAACATCAATTTCCTTATCTCACGTGAAAAACACGTCGCGTTTGAAGACCTGCTACGCTCACACGGCACCATGAAAAAAGCCATTTGGAAATAAGGCATTAATGGGCAATTTCGGTTGAAGCCGAAAGTAGGCATACATAGATTCTTTCGGTTTCACACTCAATGCTTAATTTCGTTTAAAACGAAGGTGAGTATGTACATGGCTATTTTCGCTTTCCTTCGCATACCTGATTTCGGTTTGAAATTGTGCATGGCCAGAAAAAAAAACGAAACGCCTTTAGGTACATGTACAAAGAGTGAAACGGGCGACCTAGGCCTACATGCGGGGGTTCGCAACGCCCAGGAGCCCAGCTCGTTCCAAACCGAAATTATCCATGCACATTTGTGCGATACTGCGGGCTGTGAATTAACAGTCGCTTGAGTGGGCTTCGCTTGCTACGTTCGCTCCGCGCTTAAGGGATCACAACCCTCAGTATGGCACACACATGAACGCTGGCTTCGCTCGCTCTGGGTACGACAGTCCCATGTGTGGGCTCCGCTCGCTTCGCGCTTAAGGGATCATAGCCCTAAGTATCGCACATACATGGACGCTCGCTTCTCTTGCATCTGGGAACAACAGTCCCATGTGTGGGCTCCGCTCGATCCGCATTTAAGGGATCCTAACCCTCAGTATCGCACAAATATGAACGCTCGCTTCGCTCGCTCTGGACACTGCATGTCTATTTTCGATTATATCGCATGATTTATTTCGATTTGAAACCGATATTGTCCATGCATAGCATATCTCGTTTATTTTCCGATGAAAACTTTCGTTTCCAAACAAAAGTATCTACATATATGGATTATTTCGTATGCCTTATTTCGGTGCCCCCGCTCACACGATCCCGAAATAGCGTTCAAAAAATCAAGGAAAGCAGAAAAAAGTATCCACTGCACTAACTGGTGAGCCACCGTGAAGAAAAAAAAACTAAGTTTAGTTTCTGTACTTACTGTGGTTGCCTCTTCACATTGGCGTCTGGCTTATATTTTATAGCATTGTCCACAGCGGCGCGCCACGCCGTCTGCAAATTCCTTACTTCTTTTGTCGGGCCTACAAACTTGAAATAGAGTTGCAATTTAAGAAACTGACACTTTAGAATCAGAAATTTGGTGCCACTTTTGATGATGCACTAAGCACGTGCCTATTTGCTTAATGGCAAATCCAGCGCCAGTAAAATTCTAGTTATTTTTCTGTGGATTATGGAAGGGATTACTTTGATTGAAAAAAAAGATGTTAAATTGGATAACATGATTTTAGCGTGATTAAACACTTAAATAATACCTAAATAGTTAAAAAAAAGCTCGCTAAGTAAAACAGAGGAGAGCGTTTTTCAGGTTTGCCTTATCATTGGTTGAAAAATCAAAAAGTTTCCATGAAACGAACTTACTAATTCATCAGCCGTCCGAACAGGATCCTACATGAAAGTTTACATCTTGAGTGGCATCTGCATTGCACATTCCACATCTAATTATTAGATAGTGCAATGACAATGATTTAATTTGTTCCACTTTTCATTCATCTAATGGAGCTAACATTGTCAAACGAAATGCCAGGAGAATTGGATTAAACAATGAAACTAAACTTTTATCCCTTCGTCTTACACATTATCCTATCTGTGTGTAGTATGTTTATAATGTCGCGATCTCTTCCTTCTTGCATGCACCGCCAACTGCACCAACTCTGTGATGAATTGCATTTGTCAATTTATCTAATGTGCCTTAGGGATGCAAGCAAACCATGCGTTACTTCACCGGAATTCCTGGAGTTTCGTGAAACTTTAAACACACTGCAGTACGGATACTGTTGGTCCCATCTATATGAGCAAGAGTAAGAGCACATTCCATTTAATTTTACCGAAACTTCTTCTTCTTCTTATTTGGCGTGTTGAGATGAAGATACCAGTGTGGAGTTGCTAAAGCAGGGCTCTCCAAGCGTACCTTCGGCTCACATTCGTTCTGGGAAGCGGAAGAAGTATGACGACTGCTCCACCTCGAGACTCGAAAAACTTGAAAAGTTTCCTCAAATGTGTCCTGTTCTTGGAAATTTCTTTCGTCCTCTGGGGGGATGGGTTAAGGAAGCAATGCATTTTCGGTTTATTGTGTGGACCGTTTAATGTTAGTCGTAAGAAACTTTAGAGTTTGTGTATGGGGCATAAGTGATGCCTGAGACGTAAACATATATCCGAGCAAGGATTTCTTCATACACACACACACACACATTTCATATCTGCATATGCTTTGTTTGGTACGAGCCAAACTATAGACAGCCTGAAGAGATATCCGTTTTTGAGAGTCGAATACATCTTCAAGTTTTAAGTATGCCTTTTGGGCAATAAATTTGCTTACAATGCAACCGAAATATGCGAGCTAAACATGCATGCATTGGAATGCCGAACAGTTATATTGGGTCGGGTGGAATTTGTCTTATTCTGTAACATTGTTCTTGCATGATACCACTGTTGAGGCTTGCAGGGTTTCTGTTTTATTCCAAACTTGTACACATCTGCCATCAACCGGAAAGTGTGTTTTTGAATTTTCGAAATGAAATCCTGGAAAATGTAAATAATTCAATTTTCTCTTGTCGGAACGTAATATGGAAGATATTGCCATTATTTAAATTGATTATAAAGATATATTTCACATTAAGTTAGGTCAGGTTAGGTTTAAGGCCGCCGCGACACTCATAGACTACGAGTGAGTCCGTTGTGATACCACACAGGGGTGAAAGACTCCCGTGCAGCCTAACCTTTAAACCAGCCAGGTAGGTAAATAGGCTCAGGGGTTGCCGTGAATTAACCACAGCGCATAGAGACCACTCATGGTCCGTTATGGACACTGTCAATATGCTTTCTGTCGTATGAGACCAATGAGACAGAGCGATTAGGATCTATTATTATTATTATTATATACTCTGGGGGATAGCCGAAGCAGACCACTAACGTTTGGGTCCCTTTTCACCCCCTCCCGGTCATCAGTGGCTTCCAGATGTCGACTGATAATTGTCGACCTCTTTCTTCATCACTGAGTCCCGTGTTATTGCTAGCATTTGTTTGAAGCTGAGTTCACTCATGGCTTCTACACTTATCGTGTGCCTGCCTGTGATCCTCAACCTCGTGCTAGCCAGTGCTGGACATTCGCACACAATGTGTGCTGCCGTCTCGGCCTCCTCCAGGCATAGCCTGCAAACGTCATCTTCCCCGATTTTCATCTTGGCCAGATGAGCCTTAAAATTACCATGCCCTGTGACCAAGGCAGTTATCCAGCTTAGGGTACTCCGTTTATAACTAAGTACCTTTCTCGCTTCCCTGCCTAAAGGGCTGGTCATTGCATTCCGAGCTTGTTTGCAAGTGACTAGCTCCTGCCATCTTTGTTGATGCATGGACTCCATCCACTTCCCAACCTTCGCTCCAATCATGCCGTTCCCCAGAGCAACTCTGGGTTCTGGGCCAATGAAAGTTGCCGCAGATCCCTGTTTTGCTAGGGCATCCGCCGCCTCATTTCCTGTTGTAGCTATGTGTCCTTTTACCCACATCAGCGTAACCTCATTTTCTGAGGCACACGGGTTGAGCTTCCGGACACACTCTAGTACCAGTTTAGAGTTTATGTTCGTCTGCTGCATGCGTCTGATTGCCGATTGGTTGTCCAGTGCAATAAGGATTTTCTTCCCCCGCACCTGACCTTCAAGCAAGTGGTCCAACGCATGCAACAAGCCAAGCATCTCTGCCTGGTATACGGACACATACTCTCCTAGACTAAGCGCACATGCTAGGTTTAGCTCTTCAGAGTAAACCCTCGCCCCCGCTTTACCGTCCATTAAAGAGCCATCAGTAAAAATGCTGATGTTATTGTACATACACTCATTATGTATGTTTTCATCTGCAATGTGAGTCTTGTGTAGTCTTTCAACTACCCTACGTCTACTCATGCCTTCTACCGGCATTAGAGTCTCCCTGACCTCATCATGAATAATGTCTAGGATGCTCTTATGACCGCTGCTAGTTCCAAAGCGATGCCACATGGCATCCCTTTCCATGCGTATTGCCGAAAGCGCCGCCGTTTTCTTTATAAATAAGTCCAACGGCGGCAGTCCCAGCAATGCCTCCATTGCTCGCGTTGGTGTGGTGCGCATTGCACCACATATGCTTACGCAAGCTATCCTTTGTACCCCATCCAGCTTCTGCTTTGTGGTATTCTGCATGGCTTTTGGCCACCATACCACTGATGCGTAGGCTAGAATAGGTCTTACCATCATTGTGTAAATCCAGTGTGTCGCTTTAGGTGATTAGGATCTATCCTGGGCCACATCATCTTCGTTATTTGGCAAGGACAACCGCCGAGCCATCTTGCATTGGCCCTACCGATCACAGCGGACTCAATTGCCATAATGCAGTTGATATAAGTTTCAATGGACCCGATTGCCCCTTAACGGACCAGCTCATCAGCCTTGCAATTGCCCGTAAAACCACTGTGGCCTGGAATCAAAGAAACAGTAATATTGAAGAAGCTGCTCATTTCCATGAGTGTCGAGAGACAATTCTCAACCGTTTGGCTATCTGTGGAGATAAAAATGTCCTTAAAAGTGACGACATGCCACTCCAGCCAGGACAGAGATTGGGCATTGCCGAAATCTACTTATACTTAGGCCCTCCGAATAAATGCACTCACCGGCTCCTGCATCGGTCTTGGAGCCATCAGGGTAGACGGCTCAGGAGTCGGCTGTAATAAGGGTGCTGCCCGCCCATTGATCTCTATAAAGAATCAGGCTGATGCGGTTGTTGCCAAATTCAGATTTTGGAACGGTCTAGTCGGTTACTGCTGGAAGAACCGGACTACCCACAGTTGTGGATTCTCCACTCCTCAGCGCGCACCACTGTTCAGTATGGCGATGTGGCAAGACAGTGTTGGCCGCCATTTGTTCGCCACAAATATCCACAGTAAGCAAGTTAAGCAGCATGCCCAAGCCGTAGCCGTAGCGGCAATCGCACCAAGTTTTTGCACTTTCAATTGCTGGTTGTAGTAGGACGCCTTTCTAAGTGCGCCCACCATACCCATATGCCATGTAATAAAATAGGCGTACACCACTTTCCGCTAAAGACCTCAGTTTTTACATGGACTCCTCCTACACGAGTAAAGCGCAGCGCAGGTTTCCGCCCATTCAGTTAGAATACATTAAGATATTCTGGAACATCTCACTTAGGACTCCCGGAAACTTATCGCATCTAGCAACGGCAATATCGACTGCATAGACAGTAACATGGCACCCAATCTCTTCAAGTTTTAAAAGCAGCTTATTGTCCGCTAAGCTCCAAAGAAAAAGCGACAGTATCCCACCTTGGGATACCATTTACAGACAGCTCTACTGACAGAGGGCAGGCCAATGAGTTTGCCGAGCGATCCGTTAACTTGCATATTCCATAGTGCCCCTATTATCGCACTAGGCTTTATGTTGTTGAGAGCACCTTCAATGTCCAAGAACACAGCCAACGTAAGTACGTATATATTCCCTTGCAAGAGCCAAAAATCAACCGGTTTAGCTGCCCAACATCCACAGTCGCTAGGCCCCCCAGTCAGTATAGAGCATTGTCATCCTCAAGTATGCCAAAGCTGGATACTCACAGATGAGTGCACTTTCCACCTCAGCGTCACAGCTCCTTCAGAAGTCAAAAGTCTCCTCACATGCGCCCCGATGGCACAGTCTCCAGTTATGACACCCACGACCGCCCCTTATATTACTCCTACTCAGCGACAACAATCTCATGGAGCGACATAAATCAATAAGTCGCATCATCTTCGTTATCCGACACATGCTGTTAATTGACCAACTACAGTTATGCTTGGAATCTGACATACGCGAAATATTTGCGCGATGTTCGCGTTCATAAAAACGTGCGGGATTTTCCCGCATGTTCTTTTGAATGGGAACAGCGCGCATTGGATCCCAAGCTCTAGCCCAGCGTGCTTGCAAAAATCAGTGCTCCCCGATTTGGAGAAATCGCCTCCGTTTTTTTCCATCGGGAGAGCTCATCAGCTCTGATATTACCGAAAAAAAAACCGTTATGACCAGGTATCCAGCATAGGTCGATATTAAGGAAGTTACCTGTTTCTGAGAGCGAGCCATGACAATCCGCCGTCGCTGTGGTGAGAAAAGACTCTAGGGCACTTTCCGCAGACTGGCTATGATGACTTCCGCAACCACTAAACTATACCCTTCTTAATCGCCGAAACCTCCGTCTGGAAAACGCTGCAGAGGTCTGGGAGACGGATTAGGCCCCGACTCCAACGTCCGTCTCATTCTTAGATCCATCCGTGTAGATACATAACGAGTTAGACTTCAATGGTCGGTCCCCAACCCACTGGCTTCGTTGTGAAATCCGACCAATGGCTTATAGTGTGGTATAATATAGTAAGTCGTGGCGGGGATGTCTGGAAAGGCCAGCAGTAAGCCCTATCCAGTGACGCGTTTCGTGAAGACAGACGGCCGTGCACGCAGCCAGCTCTGCGGATAGGATATCAAGAGGGATAAGGTGTAGCAATACATTTGAAGCGTCGCTAGGAGTCGTCCTAAGCGCCCCACTAATAGCGACGCTGGCTGATCTTTCCGCTTTATTAAGTACTGCCTGCCTACTGGAGCGGGTGTCTATTGCGACAGGTTAAATCTAAGCCTGACTTTCCGTCTACCATCTTACTGTAGTGTTTTGCAGGCGGCGATTTCGGAAGCTCTTATCTTTTTAGGACGACATGTTATAGCTAGTAGAGACATTGTCATCTATACGAACAGCCAGGCTGCAATAAGATCACTGGATTCAGTCTTGTGTACATAAGACTGTGGATTATTGTCGATCATCCCTCTCTGAATTGGGGAGCTATTTTAACATTGTCCTGTGCTGGGTCCCTGGCCATAGTGGCCTGGAAGGTAACTGTCAGGCTGATGAGCTTGCCAGACTGGGCTGTTTGAATGGGGAACCCCAACTATTTGGTGATATCTATCCTCCCATTGCTTCTTAGAAACTGATTGTCAAATCTGCGGCGATTAACAAAGCCAATGCAAGATGGATTGATGGCAATGCCTGCCGCACAACTCGGTCGCTGTGGCCCATACTGGGCGCTACCCGATCCGAAAATTTACTGTCGCTAAACAGAAGGCATATTAGCTCGGTGGTGGGTGTTATCACTGGGCATTGTCTCATTGGGGAACATGCCAGTAGACTTCGGTTTCCCTACACAATGACTTTTGCAGGAGCTGTGGGGACGTGAACGAGGAGAAAAGTAGTTTCCACCTTCTCTGCTCCTGTCCAGCTTTTACAGTTAGAAGGAGGTCGTTACTTGAATCCTACTTCTTCAGTGACTTGGAAGAGCTAGAAAGCGCGGATATTGGAAAACTCCAGAGTTTTATTGTTAGCTCTGGGTGGTTCTAACGATCAGAAATATTGAGAGAGGATTTGTGTTAGTGGTATCACAACGGACCTATTTGAGGTCTAAGTGAGCTGTGTTTTGTCACAGCAGCCCATCTACCTACCTAAGTACTGCCCACCAGACAACAATGCCATACAACAGTAAGGGGCGCAAATACATATAGAGCCACCACAAAACTTTCAGCTGCAGGCCCCAATTTCTACCAATAGCCTTCCTATTGAAGATTACACCCAGTATATGTAGAGCGGGTGTAATCGTTTCTATCGATGATTATACACAGGAATTTTACCTTGTCAGTAAGGGTCAGTCTAACACATACCAGCATAAAAGGTCTCACTCGAGGTATCGCATGTTTTTTGAAAAAAGAACATTTCAGTCGCATTCGAGTAACTGAAAAGTTTTCCAAGTATGATTTCACAGAAAAACTCATCCGAATCCTAACTAACGAATTCTTCGTGTCTTCGAGTTCGAAATTTTCTAAAATGTCATTAAGACTCGTTAACACAACTTGGTATTGGTCTGGATCCACTAAATTATTCCGACAGTTTTCAGAATAATTTTCCATGGAGCAATTGCACTAATTCGTCCTTTCCAGGTGAATCAAAGCGACACATATTCCATACTATCTAAGTCCTAAGTCGAAATCCTTGTCAAACTGTTCGTCGGTGCTCCTTAAGCAAAAGTTTGTTAGAAAACGGTAGTCATTTGACACGAATTTTCGAATTACCGTCAATCACTCCAATGACATACTCGTGTTTTCCACATGATGAAGAAGAAATTCTCAGGATCCATGCACAAACAATTTAAATTTTATTTACGCCGAGGAACTATTCGAGACAAGAGAAAGTGTGGTTGGGCGATAAGCGAGCGAGATTTACGAAAAGTTTTAATGAATGATTTGACTTGAGGCTTGAGGCGACTAGTGGTTTGTTTGAAGTGGTATACACAGTTGACTTAATGACATTAGCGAGGGTGTCAGCTTAAAATCTTTGTCTTGGATGGGTTCATGTGAATGGAATTTTATATATCGACGTCTATCTCGTGAGTTTGTGGTATTATGTGCGGTGTAGATACATTGATCGAAAATTTGCACGATACGAATGAATCTTCTTCTATTCAGTCTGTCTCGTAACAATCGCACGCGGTACGCGCATTAAGGAACATTTTTTCGAATTCTTTCCCCTTTAGCTGCTGCGGACATTTAATTTTTTTTTAATTGTTTGACTTAGTGTTTGCTCATACGGGTCGTCCATTGGTCGGCACGTAAGCGAATCGATTTGCTTGGGAAGTGGAGTTCGAGTCGCAGACGAGCCGATTACGAGACGACCCGTGTGAGCAAACACTTACGTTACTAAAAACACGATATCTCGAAAACCACGCTAGCTAAAGCACTTAAATAAAATGTTTAGCACAGAAAATCATCATCATCATCATTGTGGCGTGACAGCCCGACGTCGGGCCTTGGTCGCCTGGATCGTTGCCCTCCAATTATCTCGGTCACGTGACCGCGTCCTTTAATCTTGGAAGCCCAGTAACTGCTCGGCGTCTACATATACTGAGCTCTCCCAAAGAGATCTCGCTCGTCTAGGCAGTCTCGCTCCGTCGACTCGTTCTGCATTAATTACTCTGTTTGGCATATGTTCATCGTCCATTCGTTGGACATACTACTTTGCCTTAACCCCTAGCGGGGCATAGCGCGTCAACTACTCCTGCGCGCCATCGTACTCTGTTCTGGGCAATGGGGCGCGACTCCCCAAAAGACTTACCCAGTGCCTGACACTCCTTTGCCACAGATCGACGCCATGTGATTCGAGGACCCCCTCTTGGTTGGAAATGGAGTTCCATTTCATAGCGTGCAAAGCAATGCAGTAGGTAGGCCTTCAGGGCCATACCAACCCTCGTCCTCCGGTATCCATTATTACACACTCTTCCGCAATGTGTGACCTATCCTCTGCCATTTTCGCCTGCGTATTAATTCGTCGATGTGCATCTGACCCGTACGCCAACTTAGCTCTTCATTTGATATTGTTTCGGGCCAGAAAATTTTTAAAATTCGACGAAGACATGAGTTGACGAAAACTTTCTGGTAACTCCTACGGAAACTTTCCATGTATTGCTCCCATACAAAAGCACTGACAGTAACAGGGAGCGAAACAGGCCCAGCTTGGTCTTAATGCTGAGATAACTGCTCTGGCAGATTTTGGACAGCATGCCGTATGCGCGTTTAGCCTGGTTGATACGACGAGCCATGTCCTGCTCCGTACCACCATTTTCGGCAATAATGCTACCCAGGTAGACGAAGTTGTTCACTTTCTCCACATGCTGCCCATTAATATTGATGGAAATAGGTGTCGGATTTCTTTTTCGCAACGGCGGGCTAAGAACCTTGGTCTTGTTGGTATTAATCTTTAGCCCAACCTTGCTTGCCTCCCTCTCGAGATCTAACGCCATTGCGGACAGATCCATGATTTTGTGGGAGAGTAGGCATTTGTCGTCAGCGTAGTCAAGATGTTGTAGATGAGATGTCAAAGTCCATTGAATTCCTCTATCGAGTCCATTGAAGTTTGACGATTTTCGAAACTTCCAGCTTATCGTTCAGTTCATACAACTCATGGTTGTACCGGATGTGCCATTTATTTCGATCGCAGACAGCCCCGAAAATTCGACGTAGAACCTTACGTTCAAAAGTGTCTAGCATGTTTCCGGGGGCCTGAGTTAGGGTCCATGCTTCGCAGCCGTAGCATTGCACTGGCCGCATAATGGTTTTGTACACGCGGAGCTTTGTGTTTCCGTGCACATGCTTCGATTTCATTATGGGGAGTGGGAGAACCGAGAAAAAAGTCTTATTAGCTAACTGTATCCGTCGCTTGATTTCGTCAGTTTCGTTGGCGTCCCTTGACAAATTGCAACCCAGGTATATGAAGTCGTTCACAAACTCGATGTTGAGGTCCCCGACATTGATGCTCGATTTTATAGGTGTCCTTGTCGTCAATTGCATCATAATTTTAGTTTTACCCTCGTTGATACGTAGTCCAACTTCTTTTGCAGCGGTATCGAGCGTATGCAGAAGTTCTTCTGCGTCAGCCAATCTTCGGGACATGATGTTGATGTCGTCGGCGTACGCTACTAATTGTGTCGACTTGATGAGTAGCGTATTGCTGTCGTCCATATTCATAGCCCGAATAGCATATTCCAGGTTGAAGAGCGTCGATGCCAGTCCATCGCCCTGTTTCAAACCAGTGCGTGTTTCAAATAGATCAGTAAGTCTATTATGGATCCTGACTTGTGAGACGGAGTTGGTCATCGTCATCTTAGTCAGTCGCACTAATTTGGCTGGTATACCAAATTGCAGCATGATGATGTACAGTACTCCGCGATCGATACTGTCTTATGCTTTCTTGAAGTCGACAAAGATTTGGTATATGCCTACATTGAACTCCCAGCACTTCTGGAGTATCAGTTTGACCGTAAAGAGATGATCGGTTGTGGAGCGACCAGGTCTGAAACCGCTTTGATATTCGTCAATGATTCGTTCTGCGTACGGTTTTATTCTATTTTCCAGAATTTACGTCAAAATTTTATAGGACGTGCAATCTAGTGATATGCCCCTGTAATTCTCATACCGCAGTTTATTTCCCGTTTTGTGGATTGGGCAGATGATGCTTCTGCGCTAATCGTCTGTGATCTCCTCTTACTCCCACACTCGCAGGAGTTATTGATGTATGGCATTAACTAGACTCGTTCCACTCAATTTTAGAAGTTCAGCTGAAATCTCGTCAGCGCCCGGCGCTTTATGTCGTTTAAGTGACCGCAACGCGAGATCAACTTCCTCTACTGTCGGGGGTTGTATGGCTGGGCCTAGATCAACAATATCGTCGAGAGCTACTTGTGTGGAGATATTAAATTGTAGGTTCAGAAGCTCTTCAAAATAAGAGGCCCATCGTTTGTTAATACCATCGTTGTCGCTGATGATGTTTCCATCCTTGTCCTTACAAAGGCTAGTCCTGGGTTGGTAGCCGTTCTTAATTGTATTTATTAGTTTGTACGCTTGTCTGGTGTTCCTATTAGCTAAGTTTTCGTTTATATTCAGCAACTGCTCCTCAAAATACTTACGTTTCTTACATCTAATTATTCTATTCGATATTCGCCGTAGCTCGTCATATTTTTCTCTTCTGGCTCTGGTTCCTCGTTGAATCCATTGTCTATAGGCCTCGAGTCAAGTGAGTTTTTGCGTTCTTCGTCGAACCAGTAATTTCGTGCTCGCCTGGCGAGCACCACGACCTTCTCTTTGCGACCTCTTTGATGGTTCCCTTGATTTCTTCTCAGAATCCATGGACGGCTGTGTTGCTGATGTTGTGTACCATGGGAGATATAGTCTTTCCTCAAGGGCGGTAGTATACGCCACTGCTGTAGTATTGTTCAGAAGCTTATCAACCGCAAAGATTTTGGGAGGGCTGATTCTCGATTGGTGAACTGAGGAAATTCTACATCTGTAGGTCGCCTTCACCAAGTGATGATCTGAGTCGCAGTTTGCTCCTCGATAGGAGCGGACATCCATGAAACTAGACGCCCATCTCCTGCAAATGAGGACGTGGTCAATTTGGTTGACGGTATGTGCGTCTGGAGACTTCCAGGTCTGCTTGTGAATGCGTCGATGCGGGAAACACGTAGAGCTTACAACTAGATTCCTGCTGCAGGCGAAGTCGATAAGTCGCTGACCGTTATCGTTACATTCTTTATGGAGGCTGTGGCCTCCAGTGGTCCTCCGGTGCCAACTTTCATTTCCGACTTTCGCGTTAAAGTCTCCCAGCAGCAATTTGACGTCGTTTGTTGGAAGTGAGTCGAAGAGAGTTTCAAGGCGGGCGTAGAACTCGTCTTTTTTGTGTCTTCTTTAACTTCAGTGGGGGCGTGCACAATGAAGAGCCAGGGATTCAAGAATCGAGTCTTAATGCGAATCGCACACAGCCGATCATTTATGGACTTGAAGTTAGTAATGTGCGGCTTGAGGTGATTTTTCACTATAAGTGCTACTCCAAACTCCTTGTGGCCCTATGGCACAGAGCAGACACACATTATATCTCTGCTCTGTGCCTATGGTTTGCCACTTGTAAAAATTTTGTGCGATTTCTTGTCATTGATTTCGCTGCCAAATTAATTTGTTTCCTGGACTGCAGTAATGCTCAGTTTGTACTTTTCGACCTGTTTAAGGTGGGCCCTTTCCGCCCCCGGTTTGTTTAGGGAGCGTACATTCCAGGATCCGAAAGAATAATCCGTTAATCGTTTGCGTGGTCGTCGGTGTTGATCCGTCCAATCCGAGGCATTTGTTCCAGGTTTCTTGACGTTTAGTGGTTTTTGCAAGGACGAGTTGTCAGTACATCGCTTAACTCCATTCAGGCGATGGCCTCGGAAGATAGCTGCTTCAGATCGTTAAATAAATGTTCACACAACCATGTTGCAGTCCCAACTACACAAATAATTCCATCCTACTTAAACTGAGACGCTTAGGTGTTGGTCAGCCATTCATGCTACAGCCGTCTGCTTTTTCCAAACTATATCTTATTGCTAAGATTTGGCTTTCAGCGATTTGACACACTGTCGTTACCATCGGCCGCCCACGTGGAAGTCTATGGAAAAGGTCTTTTGCCGCCCTATCAAAAGCAAATGCTCAAACGATTTTCGTAACAACCTTTGCACCGATTCAATCGGGATCCGACCGATTTTGTGCGGCTATTTGTCACCATGGATGAGACTTGGGTCCACCACTACACGAAAGGAAACCAAACAGCAGTCGAAGTAGTGGACGGAACCCGGTGGTTCAGCGCCAAGGAAAGCGAAGTCCATCGCATTTGCCCGACCCCGAAAGGTCATGGCCAGCGTGTTTTGGGATGCGAAAGGGATCGTGTTAACTGATTACCTCGAAATAGGCAGAACAATAAACGGCGAATATTACTTCAAACTTCTTGACCAGCTGGATGCCAAAACTCGCGAGAAGAGGCCTGGCTGGAAGAAAAAAAAAAATCATCTCTCACCAGAACAACGCACCTGTAGACAAGTGTGCTTTGGCGATAGGAAAACTGCGGCATTTGGGGTACGATTTGCTCGACCACTCCCCCTATTCTCCTGCTTTGGCACTCTCAGACTTTCATCTGTTCCCGAACTTGAAGAAATTTGTTTCTGGGAAGCGCTTTGCATCCAATGAAGAACTTGAGAGGGCCGTAGATGAATATTTTCACAGCGTTCCAGACTCTCACTTCCGGGAAGGAATACTGATGTTGCAGAAACGCTAGACCAAATGTGTTGAAGCCAAGGAAGATTATGGTGAAAAATAAAATCATTTCTTAACTGAAAAGCGCAGTCTTCCATTGTCAGGCCGAGAACTTTTCACCTTACCCTCGTAAATTTGCATGCACTTTGCTTTGAAAAATTTAATACGAAATAAATTAAATATGCAGTATGCTAACAAATAAGCAATGAGAATCGCCATTCAAAATTCGCCCTTTTTTCATACAAATTTCTCCTTATTAAAAATCTACGCTGCATATCAGCCAGTGTTCGCACCAGCGAACACCTAATTCTAGGACTCACGGACAATCTAGCCAAAAACCGACAACGGATTTGATTTATGAGGACCCTAATTACCCATGGAAGTTAAAGTTTTGTGAAAAATTTTTGTTTCGAATTTTCTTGGCCGAAGATGGGTTAACAAAAAAGAAAAGAAAAACCCCGCACCATACCCCTCTCCACCTAAAACCAAAAAATAGAAGAAAATGAAATCCTCTTGAAACTACTATATCCACTTCCATTGATATCCTGTGTGCTTACAACTAGACAGGTTCTCGAAACAAATGCTTTGAAACGCCACCTACATTCGACGAACTGGTGAATCTACGAGTATCTATGTATATTTGGTGAGTATGGTGAAAAAGTTGAAAGTTCATAAAAAAAAATCTTAGGACTTACGACAAAAATGGAAAGATAGGCGTCTAAAGAAAACGACAATGGCAAAAAAAGTATAATTCATTAAAAAAATATAAAAGATAATTAAACAAAAATTTAAGACTTATTCTAAATAGATCCGTTTCTGCCACTTTCAACGCAGTGATATGGTAATTTATCAAACGAGTTAAATAAAAAGGTTTTCCCAGAACACCTAATGGTTCTACCTATTTAAAAAAAAATACATTTCATATTTCAACGGAAATAACTTATCACCATGATTTGGCTAATTCATTTCAACTTTTCGCACTCAATTAAACAATGCATAGATAGTTATTTTAAACGAGTACATATCCATGTCTCAAGATACTCGTACGCTCGTACTATGTGAATAGATACACGCTGTATGCCAAACTAACGACTTATCAATCCATGTATGGTTCAGATAAATTTACACGTTACCTACCTTCAACAGGTACCGATGAGCTGTTGTGCTCAGTTTTGCCCAATTCCAACGACGTCATTGACGACTGGAGTATCTCACCGATCCCCACTACTACCAAAATGTATGGTGCGATCCCCATTCAAACACCAGATCTTCTTAGGTTCAACCGCGGTTTAAGATGCGCACCTTAAGATATTTAGTATACGAATAACCGTCGCGACGTTAATCTGGTTTGTTGCTAGTGGTAACCGTGGTAGCTACGTATATCTGTGGCTGGGTGCATTGTGATTAGCAACTAATTTGTGCAAAAGTTAGTGCGATATTAGTGAAGCCAAACATTCGCTGACACATCGAGAAGAATTCAATAATTCAATTAGTGTTGGTGAAGTGTTTGTTTTGCAATTTGCATTCCATCAAAGAGGATAAAACCCCATTTTCCGAATAATCGCTCTGCCTGGAATCCGAGTATCTCGAATTTACATCAAGCACAAGGTTGGATATTCTGATTCTGTTGTTTATCTTTTATTATTATTATTATTATCACAGACACCTGCTGTGTGTTATTTACGTCCAATGTTTTATCGTTTGTGCAAAGGTGCTTGTTCAGCAAAAAATATGTAAAGCAAATTCATAAATGAGCAGTCAAAAAAGTGCTTTTAATTCAGGTTTTTAAATCGCAAGCCGATTTTTTTTTAAATGAAAAAAAATAGAAAAACAAGGTGGTCTTGAAAATCCTGTTTTGATTATTTATGGTGGCAAACACTTACATATTTGCAGTGAATATTTTATTTAGAAAAAAAAAGAACCATGTTCTTTGTAACAAGTTGATCCTCTATAAATCTTCTTCAGGATTATATTTTACATATATTATTTCTATTAAAATATGCAAATCAGCTGCTTTGATCGGGACTTCTTCTTTACTTGCATAGTAAGGAATCAACCGTGGATTTCTAGGCTAGAAGCAGAAGGCGCACATCTCTTAAGCTTTTGAAAATTTATTGTTACCTCCTGAGCCTTCGTTCGGGATAGGCTAGTAATTTTAGTCGAGTGGCGAGAAATTTTGTTGCTAAATATAATACATATGGCTGAACAGTAAAAATTCAACCGAGTATTTTAATAAGTGATTTAGTCGAGTTAATTAAATTTTGTTCTATTTTTTTTCCGGCGAGTAGCTCATTTACTTTATTGCGTTGCAGCCTTCTGTTCATATTGCAAAACACGACTCACTAGTCATGTTATGATCCGCTAATTGCGCGGATCGGTTCGCACCTCATCCGGTACGTCATATGGCCTAGTTCCGAAAACCTAAGTCGGCGGACCGTAATTGTCAAATGGATTAGTCCGATTTACAGATACAGGGTGTGCCGTTTATGATGGTAAATATTTCAATGGTAGAGAGTATGGCGCCTTTGGGGAAAATTAATGTACGACTTGAACCCTCCATCTTTAACCGTTACAGATTTAAAGCATTTTTTTTTAACTGTCAAAACCCTTGACTTGTCCAACAAATTCGAAATTTGCCAAGCGCGCAATTATTCGATCCGAGACTTGATCTTACTTTCAGAAACTTTATAAAATTTCGTATAAAATAACTTTTTACGGGTTAAAAAATCACCGTTATTTCAAAGATACAACCGTTCGAACTTTTGAAAAATTGTAAAATCTATTTTTCATAAAAAATCCAAATGATTACTTCGTAACGGTACTTTGAACTGGCAAATCTGCAAAGTTGACAAAAGTTGCCCCCCGGAAGTTAGCACCCCAAGTTGGGAAAAATTGAAATTTTTTAAGAGTTCCCTGCTTATTAGCAATAGTTCTAGAGTTTTCGACGAGGTGCGGCGATAGCTCTAGGGCTTTCATGGCTTTTTGTAATAATTAAATTTGGGGGTGCCAAATTCATGCAAAAATTTGTATCGTGTAAAAATAGTTCCAATGCTTAAAATCGATTTAGGGGTTGCAACCTGACAATATAACTTTTTACTTTAACCACTGCAGGTTAGTTCATATTCATTAAATCGAGATTGAAACTGTTTTCTAAATGAAAAAACTTCCTGCAGGTCAAGAACTTTCAGGTTGTGGTAATCTACACACCCCCAGTGACTTTAAAGGGATGAGAATCTCCAAAAATAACATATACTCGTACCTGTTTGGCACTATCGAACTCATCGGGATTTACAAAATCTTCATAAAATTCTACAGCACTCCTTAAAGGACCTCAGAACAAGCTGAGAACTCCGGGATGCAGCTGTCCTGCATCCCCCACTCACCCCTAAAGTGACGTCACAATTATGAAAGTTGAAAAAAAAACCCATACTCGCTTTGATACTGCGAAACTCACCGGAATTTCCAGAATCTGTAATAACTCGTGTCAGGTTGACATATTTCTTGGCAAATGATGATACGGCCTGTAGGTATCTTGTCTGTTTTCAAATTGAAGAACTGGATTCATTGGGTTGTGACAGTTCTCCAAATTTGAAAACGGATACACCCTCAGGCTTAAAAATTTACGAAAACGAAATACAAAATATTAACTGTCAAAACGTCGACAGCGGAAGAAAAGTAATATCCGCCAGGTGGCGGTGGCCAAGTTACAAGGGAAATTTCCAACAATTTCCCTCGCGACTGAGCTTTGGGATTTTCCCGGTAGAGGGTCTCAGAGGGAAATTCTTTCGTCCACATGGGCTCTTCTGCTGACAGATTTCTAACGAGACGGACGTCTCTATACTCTCTACTCGAGGACGAAATTAGAGCAACGCTTCTCGGAATCAGCAAGTAAGTGGCAAACAGTAAAAATAAGTAGATACGGGGTAGTTTCGGGATGATGCTGCTAATCCTTTACTGTTTTTAGGTTTTTCTGTTGTGCGCCGCCACGAGTGTCAGAGTGCGCATTTGACGAAAATTCTGTGCCGGAGCTTCTGCTGACAGATTTCTAACGAGACGGACGTCTCTATACTCTCTACTCGAGGACGAAATTAGAGCAACGCTTCTCGGAATCGGCAAGTTTTTCTGTTGTGCGCCGCCACGAGTGTCAGAGTGCGCATTTGACGAAAAGTCTGTGCCGGGGCTTCGCCACCAAACGTCAACACGAGGCAACAGTGCGTGCGGCAGGAAACCTCCCGTACCGGGGCTTCGCCACCAAACGTCTACACGAGTGTCAGAGTGCGTGCGGCAGGAAACGTCCCGTGCCGTGGCTTCGCCACCAAACGTCAACACGAGGCAACAGTGCGTGCGGCAGGAAACCTCCCGTGCCGGGGCTTCGCCACCAAACGTCAACACGAGTGTCAGAGTGCGTGCGGCAGGAAACCTCCCGTGCCGGGGCTTCGCCACCAAACGTCAACACGAGGCTTGCCGTCCGGATTGGAGACCCGTCAAAAAGGAAAGAAAAGAAAAGAAAACAAAATAGACCGAGGTATTGTGTGAATGTCCGTAGAACGGTAGTAATTTGTGTATGTTTATTAGTGTAGAAAAAAAAATATAATTTATATCCATAATAGAGTGATGTCATAGAAAACGAACAAAAAGATCAAAGTAATAATTGTAAGAAAAAAAAAATAATATTTATTTGACCGCGTACGTTATTGGGAATTGTGCTGTGCATTGTGCTTGTCCTGTAGTGGCCGCCACCGGAAGTAGCAATCGTTAATTCGTATCCGTAAAGTTAGCTGAAAAAGAAAAAAAAAATTAGATAATACAATGTAATATTCTTTGTATTCAAATTCAATTTAACAAAATATTTAATATATCTATGTATTTTTTTTTGTTGTAATAAAAATAATTGTATCAATGTCTACTATGTGTTGTGATTAGGAAGTTCTGAAGGGGGTGTCTGGGCTCAATGGGGCCTCTAGGGACATGGAGCCGTCGTACAGATTTCCGACCACCCCTGTCCCATCCGATTTGGGGTTAAGAGACTGGTCTTATCCGGGCCAGGGTGGTTCGGTCCTTTTTTTTGTTGTCTTTTTCGTAGATCGGGCTATTAAAGCACCTGATACAAAGTGATGAGCTGTGTGACCGTCTGTCCCGGACCTTACGTTATTCGACCCCGACCCGCATCTCACCGAACTGAGCTGCTTGCAAGCAGGTGCAAGGTACCGGTGGTGCTTTTGTAAAGCAGCCAGCACAGATATCATTATAAATCTTCATAAATTTCTAGAGTACTCTTTAAAGGACCTAACGATAAACCCAGTACTCCGAGGTGCTGATATCCTCTATCCCCCACACACCCTTAAAAAGACGTCACAAGGTTGAAAATTTGTTGGACGACACCTGGGGAAGATCAGTGAGAGAGAGGGTGCCTCAATAGGAGAGTCGTGAAATGAGGACGAGGTGAAAAGTCGGCGTGATTAATGCCCTATGTACCGCAAGGTTAACCTCAAGGAACCGGGGAGAGAGGGAGGTGTCAGTTTACGAGTGAGCGCAGGATGGAGGACATCAGCAACCCGCAGTCTTGAGCTTATTTTTAAGAAATTTATGAAGATTTTGGAAATTCCAGTGAGTTTGGCGGTTTCAAAGCGAGTGTGGAGCACTTTTTTTTCAAATTTTCATACTTCTGACGTTATTTTAGAGGTGAGGGGAATAGAGGACATCAGAACTCCGGAGTTCTGAGCTTGTTTGTAGGTCCTTTAAAGAGTGCTGTAGAAATTTGTGAAGATTCTGGAAATTGCGATGAGTTTGGCGGTTTCAAAGCGAGTGTGGGGTACTTTTTAAATTAAATTTGCATGCTTGTGAGGTCATTTCAGGGGTGAGATGGGGATGGAAGACACCAGCATCCCCGAGTTCTGGGCTTATCTTTAGGTCCTTTAAAGAGTACTTTAGAAATTTATGAAGATTTTGGGAATTCCGGTGAGTTTAGCGGTGTCAAAGCGAGTATTGGTTATTTTTCTTTAATTTTCATAATTGTGACGTCACTTTAGGGTGCGTGGGGGATGTAGGACACCAGCACCCCGGAGTTCTCAGCTTTTTCTGAGGTCCTCTAAGTTATTTTCGCAGATTTTCATCCCTATAAAGTCACTTAAGGGGTGAGTGGGGGTGTGTACCTTACCATAACCTGAGAATTCTTAACCTGCAGGAGGTTCTTTTCATTTAGAAAACAGTTTCAATCTTGATTTGATGAATGTGAACTAACGTGCATTGGCTAAAGTACACATCTTCAGGTTGCCAACCCTAGATTTTATTTTCTTATAACATTTTTATTTTTGCAAATTTTTTTTTTTTAAATTAGTCAGGGAGCTCTAGAACTCTTTATTGTCCAGCGATTTTAAGCACCACAACTATTTTGGCACGATAAAATTGTTTGCTTAATTTGGCACCCCCAAATTGAATTATTAAAAAAAGCCAAACCCTAGAACTATCGCCGCACCCCCTCGATAACTCTAGATCTAGAGCTATTGCTAATAAGCAAGGAACTCTTAAAAAATTCAACTTTTCCAAACTTGGGGTGCTAACTTCCGACGGGTCCCATTATGTTATGTTTCGAACGGCATATAAATATTAATCTTCATAAGCCCGAGCGGGGTAAAGCTGCACCCCAGACATACATTTCTTAGGATATCTTCTGAAAAAAATTTCCTATTAAATTTTCTCCGAGATATGTATGTTTCTTAAATATACTTCTTCTACCGTAGAAAAAAGTTGAAATAAATTGCTACACACTGTAACGACTTATCGTTAGTTTTGTGCGTTGCGGTACAGGTAATCTTGAAGTTTTCGGTACAATCAATACCTGAATGTAGATTATACCAAAATCAGAACCATTTGTAAGAAGTGTGATAAATATTTTTGCACTGCGGATATCACGGTTTGTTAATTTCAGTTTTATCTCTAGATTATTTTTCAAAATTATAGAATTAAAATGATTTATCTAAAATATTTGTTGTGCTTTATAAAATACAAGAATTTGGGGTGCATTTACACCCCACTTGGTCTTTAACGTAACTTTTCGAGGTCGATCCTATGAAGGTCAAGGACTTAGATTCAAAAACTTGCGAATGTGACGTTTTAAAGGTAAAAAGGGTAATTTTCATGTAAAACATGTTTATGCTATTTTCAAATGAATTTTACTTATATCATATTTTTTATAGCAGAAAAGAAGCAAAACTATTGACAAAAGGTGTTCCAAAGGAATTTAAATCAAACCCAAGGTGAAAACTAGAAATAGAAAATAGTATTCGAAATGTCCTCCTTCGTGTTGGAGACAAACTCGATATCTTCTGACAACTGATGCGATAGCCCGGAGAACTTCTTTTCTCTCAAATCGTTGCACGCCGTTTCAGGTTTCCGAATCACGTGTTCCCGCGACGTAATGGGTTCGTTAGAAACCTAATTTTACAAACTTTCCTCTTACATATGAGTCAAGAGAAGTTAAATCAGGACCTCTAGCAGGCCATGCAATTGGCCCATTTCGTCCGATCCACTTTTCGTGGAATTCGTTATTAAGAAACTCCGTGACAACTCTTCAGCTATGGGCAGCACACCCGTCCATCTGCCACCAAATTTCAGAAGGTTCTGCAATTACAATGCCATCAAGTAAATTCGGACCGACTTCAGTCTCCAGCAAATCATGAAACGCGGATGAATTCAGCCGCTCAGGAAGAATTATGGGTTTCATTCACATTCACCCTAAATTCATGCTGGTTGCTGCAATTTCGAGTTGGGTGGGGGTTCCAATGAGCCCAGACATGCGTGTTCCGCGAATTAAACACACGATCAAAGTGAACGGTCGACAAGGAATCAGGACAAGAACGTTAGGCACTTTGATACGAGCACGCGAAGAGCTGGACTTCACCTGAATGTTCCGCGTATGGCGGTTCAGCGGACACTCCACGCCGACGACCGGTATCCGTATCATTTAACATAGGTTCAGGATCTATTACCTGCAGACTGCAGAAAGGAGGACGACCTTCTGTAAGTGGTTTTTGGATAAAATTGTAATAGATCAGCATTTTCCAAGGAGAGTGCTATGGACGGATGAAGCAACATTCACAGGGAGTGGAAGGAAAGATGTTAGCTCTGGATGGCATGAGCTGTCAGTAAGCGTAAGGAAAGATGTATTCTGGTTGTATAGCAGAGGACCTATTGATATCTGTGTGTGCTGTGGTTGTCATGGCATTTACCTATGCATCCCATTTTCCATTATTACCTATCATTAAACGCACTTTTTCAACTCAATATGATTTACGCTAAATTTAAAGCTCATCCTTAATTGATTGTTTTCCTTGAAAACAGCAGCGCTTCAACTTTTTAGGTACTTTCCCAGAATCGATTGCAACTCAATCCACCTGGCAACACCACATCGTTCATATTAATCTATGTCTACCTATAAAATGTACATGTATCTCCAATCTGAACCAAGGTCAAAACTCTTTCATCATTAATTGGCGGCTTTAACTTTTTTTTGCTCTGTTTCCCTGCACAGGTCTCTTTCAACAATCACTTTCCATTGATTGATTCTGATTGAATGTCTTGAAAATGTTGTGTCCGCAATGCGATGCGAATTTTGCCTGCATTTATAAAATATTCATCTGCTTGTTCATAAGATAATGCAGCCGAATTAAATTACTGGTTTTAATACTGGAATTATTGTTGATGTTGAAACAAATTGTGATGCAAAATCCAGTTGAATGCTCTAAGCGGCGTCACGCTTGTTGAAAAGTAGAGAGAGATGTATTCGCAAAAATATCGATTATGAAATTCGGCATAATTAATGATTACACACGAAAGTGTGTGGCGAAACACGATGTACATTAATGCATTAATAAGTGAATGCTTTTATTGAACTGGATGCATTTAGTAAAAATATTTTGGTGGAAATTTTCAAAACTACTGGATCTGATCATTTTTTTTTATCCTTCAAAAATTAAAGTTATATGTTCCATTTTCTCACAGTCTTTCACGGGAATACTTATACTTACTAAGTAGCCATATTATAGGTATCATCTGGGGGATATGGCTTCTCCATTCGCCTCGGTCCATGCACTACTTCTTCCATTTTGTCACCCCAAACTTTCTACTCTCTTCTCGGGCTGTCACTTCCCAGCGTTTTTTCGGCCTTCCGGGACACTTCGTACCGTTACACTTCCCGGCGAATGTTTTTTTTTTTTTGGGAATATTGGGGGTTATCCATTCGCTGTATTTGTTAAGCCCACTGTAGCCTTTGCATCTTGATTCCTAAATTTGGTTGAAATCGGCCCACTATTTCATATACCTCTTATATGTAGGCACAGTGAAATCGGAACAAGTTTTACTACTAATTTCAAAGTGGCAAATGCACCATAAGTGACAACGAAGGTATGATACCCGAAGCGTGAAGGGTATCATACTATTTATAGTTTATTCATTTTATTCAATTTGACGTCCATGAGCATGCGAGATAATAAAACGTCCTCACCGCTGCCTTAGTTTAGGAAATATTCACGTTTTTATACTTGGCAATCTTGCCTTGTAATTTTCCAGGCCTTTTATGGTTTTTGGCCCACAGTCGAATTTTCTGTTTTTAGGGTAAGGTACAAGCTGCATTTAACTGCAAATTTCAGGTCTCAAGCTGCCGTAGTTTTCGTGCCAGCTCATGCTTTCAGTTCAATTTCTATAAAACAAATAATTTGTTTCTCATTGTGCGAAACTTCGTCGTTCGTATTTCTACAGTACCTCACAGTCAACTCTTTATTGGTATAAGGGATGGCAAGGGATGTTACTTCGTAGATATTGTATATGTGGCTCAATAAATACTGTATCTGTAGACGTTACTCAGTAGATGGGGGCGACCGGTAGCGCAGTGTGTTGAGGCATCAGTCTCATGTTTGACTACCGGCGTTTCGGGTTCGAATCCCGTCCACGACGACGTTCGTGGCCATGGATGTGCAGGAGGTGTATGCTGGCAACTGCATTCTCCGAAACCATTATGCCAACGAAACGTCAACTGGGCCACATGGAACAGTTGACGCGCTATGCCCCACAAGGGGTTAGGGCAATTGAGTAGATGCTGTGTATGTTGGCCAATAGGTACTGTATTTGTCATCTGTCGATTCTTTATCTCTTGATCAACAGATACTGTATGTTTTGCTCAGCAGATGTTGTATCTGTTGGTCAATCGATACTGTATCTATTGCTTAGTAGATGCTGTATCTGTTAGTCGACAGATACTGTATAAATTGCTAAGTAAATTAATCGGGGTCATAAGGGCAAAATTTCCGAAAAAAGCTAGTGGATCAAAATTAAATTGTTTTTGCATGGGACGACCCTAAAGTGCCTATGAACAGCATCGCGTTTTTTGTGTCTTTATGAATTGGGTATATAACGCCTCGGCCCCATTCTTCCGGAATAGTTAGTCCGCTTATCATATGCTTCGAATCAGCATGTACGAGTATATGGCATTGTTGGTGGTGCATTCACCATTTTTCATTAGTTCTGCTGGTAGATCATCGATGCCCGGTATATTCATTGTCGAACTTCAGTGGCGTAGATAGCTTTCATTTTGGGAGGGGGAGGGGTTGCTGGTACTATTTTTGTAAATGTTAAAACGCAATTTAGATTTGAAATAAACATAGACATAAATTGGAGAAACTTTGGTTTGATTTACTTAATTCTGAATTCAAACTTAGGACGCTTTTAGCAATTTTAGTTTGACAATTCGTCATTCATTTTACATTATTCGAAACTGAAGATTGCGATTCTGGGCGGGATGAATTTGTCATTTCTAAAATAAATTTGAGAATGAAGGTAGTAGCTATCATCAAGTGTAATTTTGCGCCATTAGCGCCACCGAACATCGCCGAATTAGCTTTCAGTTGCCGATCATTTGCATTTGTGTGCTAAACCATTTTTCGATATACTTACTTGCTTATAAAGGTGTCCCCTGTGGGACTTCGCTTCAGATAGCCGATACTGGTACTGATAAATGTTTACACCATTTTCTTTTTGATGAATTTATTCTTCAATGCTTTAAAAATTTCTTGGCTACCAAAATATTTAGTTATTTTTGTGGAATCTAACGAATTGGCTATTTTCAAGTACTGTATTCGATGTACTTGAAAATATCCACTTCTTTTAAATTACGTCTACCTGTTTTCTAATTGAGTTGAGTGACGAATTACACCTGCCTTCCAAAGGTTTTTGATTTGGATTATTATTGCTATCTTATTGTAGTTAATTTTTTTCACGATAAAACCGCCATATATTGCCGGATGCGCTTTCATTTGATCCTAGTTTGGCACGAAGTTGTATTTACGACGTGGAATTTGTTGAGCCAACAGCTGTACGTGAAGTTCTAAACCCTAATAGTACTGGAGCCCGCTGCAAGAAATTCGTCTTCATCTGTAACCGGCTGGAATTTATGGCAGTTGTAAAAGATGGTACGAAGACTAAGAAAACGTACGTTACTCTAGTCCTGATTGGGTCCGTGATCTATGTTGACCATGTCAAAATCGCTCAACACGATCAGCATTTGTCACGGACCCGTGCTGGACTGTGCCGACTTATGTTTTCGTAGTCTTCGTACTATGCTTTACAGGTGGTGTAAATTCAAACCGGTTACATGACGAAGGCTTTCTTGTATATGTATTCCCTTTTACCAATGATTTGCATTGACTTCAATTTTTCAAGTGAAGCTTCAAAATAAATCAGGTTCAAGATTTTTTTTTCCTCCAAAAAAAGGACTGTACGGAAAAAAAAGTTGCTACCTTAATAATATCATCGTTCAGGTCACCCAAAGAAGCAGCGGCGCGGCGTACCAAATTTGCTATTCCGAACCATTATGTCCTTTTTGGTCAATATGTCCTTTAAGCTCTGTTCTGTCCAGAATCATCACCAAGATGCCGACAGATCTCATATTTTCTATATTTGGACTTTCGCTTCAAAACCAAGAAGTTTCGCTTCATACCCAAGAAGTCTCTGTTGTCCTAACGAGCACCTTCAGCAGCGCCAAAACAGCCTGATTGCAAAAATCAGCCAACGGGTTGCGCAAAGAATCACCCAAGAAAGTTACTTACAAAATTCGGTTGATACGGATATCGGACAACGAAAAGTGCCCGGATCAACAAACGCACAGATGGACAATCGAACGCACATACAGCATGCATCGGACTATTTGTCCGGCCACTTTATAAATATGTATATCACACGGGCCAACATGAAATGAAGCACTCTACATTGGGCTCCGCTCGAAATAAATAATTATGTATTTTAGTTTTTTTTTCTTGTCAAATTTGTGTCCTGAGGCGTCTCCCCTTAATCCCCCCCCCTATCTACGCCATTGTCGAACCAGTCTTTCTAATCCGTCGGGATTCGTTCCCTATGTTCTGCGATCGACTTCACCTTATCCTTGACCGAATTCCATGTATTTTTCGCTGTTGTGTTGTAAATGAATGGAAGGCGGAGTCAATACATACTCCTTCGTCACTGCGAGTGATTGCAGTTTGTGGATTTCGAATTTTCGGATGTTAGTTTTTATTGGATGTGCTTCGACAAGGACAGCGATGTTTAATTTTTACATGGTAGTCAACTAGAGTCGCAGTTTTCTCCTACACCGAGACCTGTCTTCATTGGATGAAGACATGGTCTATCTGGCACTCAGGGGATGCCCAGGTGCGTTGATGGACGCGTAGGTGACTAGGTCCCTACTGGTTGCAAGATCTGCTAGAAGTTGGTTCTTACCGGAGCGTGGGCGTTAATGAGCCAGATGTAAGAAAATTTTGCTTTTGAGAGTGTTGCGCATAAACGCTCGCCGATTGTCTATCATTCGATAATGTGAGATTTGAATACTTTGTCTACTTTGGATTGTCAACTGTTTATCCTAATGCCTTAATCAAATACCTTACTGGTTCCGGCAAGCCTTAGTCAACAGTGATTTGCACCGCTGGAGGCATCCACATGATGGACTACGCTGGAGGTCTTCTGTCGACGAGATCTTACCGAAAACCGACAAACTGATATTTCAGCGTTTGCTTCCAGTAAAAACGGGTTTCAATAAGTGTTCTATAAGCGGATACCAAAAAAAGATTAAAATATTTAATAGTGGCTGATTGGATTAGCTTGTACGAGAAAGAGAAGTTCGGTTAACTAAAGGGTGGAGTAGTAGGGTATATGTTTGGAGTATGTTGTTGATATGGTATAGTTTCGATAGTTAAAAAAGAACTATGTGTAATATACAAGGTATTTACTGAATGGTGTTTATATGAAACGAGTCGGAAGTTTTCCAATGTGGCCGTGAAGGTCGTGCTCTTCTACGGGCTGAGCGGCGGCAGATGCTTGTTGCAGTTCAGTTTCAAAAGATGTGGACGGGGTTTTTGCCACTTGATTGCCCCAGCCAGATAATAATCATTATCCTGGATGTAGACAAAACCACCAAGGATGAAGCTGGGTCCCTACGATCGGGGAAATCTAATCAAAAATATTGACAATGGCCGTCGCCCAGCTCATACTACAGATGTTAGGCTAATGATTTGCGATACATACGGTTATTAACCTGCACCTAATTTCATTTCAGGTGCGAATACTTTACACTGAATAACATTGTGCAGATACCATTTAGTTTATAGAAACATCTCTTTAGATACAATTCATCATTTTATCGTCAATGTCTCAATCAATATTAATACACTTAATATATACAGTACACCCATAATCCGATGTTTATATTTACTCAATTGTTGCGTGTTAAAACCTTGACGCTATAACATTTCGCCACTACATTAATGTGGATCAAATATGTAAATGCAAATGAGTGAATCAAGGGCTGAGCATAATAAAGTAAAGTCTGAAATAGCGTGTCTACTTCTCCAAAAAAAGTGTGTAATTACTGTTAGTTTTCCAGCAGATATTAAAAACAAACAACATGGAATTCGAAGCTACACACGGATACTTGCCGCTAATTATCTTAATAGTATTGTATCTTAATATCTATTACAAACTAGTCGCTGCTTACTACTTGCAAGTTGATTCTAATATTTCTACGGCTGAAGCTGAAGGAGTTTACGCTAAGGCTTTGATTTGAATATATTATTAGTTGCCGACTCTAATGGTAATTAACTACCTCATGAGAATTAAGTAGGGATGAAAAATCCACTGATTCTAATTGCATACGTACCTTTGACGGAGTTTTTAATTAGCAAAGGTTGAAAAGAAAAATGTGTTTATTGCTCTGAATAAAATGCAAAGTCCTTGAGGAAAACTAATTGACTTTTTGTTTAATTGGCTTGGGGTTTTCTGTATTCAATTAAGCGTAGCACAACGATTCAAATGCGTGTTTACTTACCACATTCGTAGTGTGGTGGTGGGGGGAAGTAAGTCACACTCTTCTCCTGCTTGTCGTAAAATTCGTCTAAATGGACAAGCCCGCAACATGCATATTCAGAGGTAGATTATTTTGGAATTTCTTTCAAGAAAGAATGAGCCTAGAAGTTAAGTTAGATAAGTTAGCGGTTTGCTAATGGCCATTCGGCTATACTGGACAATCTGGTCATAAGAGATGAAAGGGACTACACCTTTCCGATCTACTCCCTCGATTAAGACTATATACCAGCCTAATACCGTCGCGGCATGAGTGAGGCGTAGATAGGATTCTAGAGCCGGATGCTATATGTCAGCTTTTTTACTGATGGCTCGAAAAAAAGAGGGTGTGAGTGCTGATGTCTTTTCAGATTAATTTGATTTTTGCTTGTCACTCTGCCTCCCAGCTTTCTGTAGTCTCTTCCAGGCGGTTTAGCTGCGATGTAAAGTCGTATCTGCAAGAACTATTACTACTTATACCGATAGTCAGGCGGCAATAAAGTCCCTGTACGTTGCACTTTCAACTTCGAGAATCGAAATGACGTTTCGCTCTGCTCCGAAGGAACTCAGCGATTTCTCCAATATTTGCAGAAGTTGTACAAACGAGAAAGTGGAGGAGACAATAGATCACTTCCTCTGCACCTGTCCTGCTCTAGTCGGTAGATGAAAGGATACTTGAAAGACGTAAGTGCTAGTCATCTACATCACTATGTTGGCAGCTCCGGGTGGTCGGACGACTAGACTGTCATGAGCTTGAGCTTATGAGGTATCACAATGGTCTCAGTGGTGGTCTATGTGTGCTGTGCTGCACAGTAGCCTCTTTAACCTAACTTGACCTAAGTTAGCTGCATAACTACCACAGCACACACAAAGTCCGTTGTAAAACCAAAAATTGGGGATTCATCACCTTTAACCTATAATTTATTTAAACTAGCCCGACCTAGTGATGCAACGGTGGAGCATACCAACATGCGCACTTGCGGTTTTTCAACTCCAAGAAGATGTGATATACAAGAATTGACTTCTTCTTTTCTGTCAACGCCGATCAGGAGTAGAGAAGGTGGACGAAACTTTCCTCCTTGTTCACACCTCCACAGCTTCTGCAGAAATCATTGCAGGAAAAATGAAGTCTCCCGGCTTGATCTCGAATAAGAAATTGTCCAGTGATAACACCTATGACCGAACTAATGTCCTGTTTTTCCAAAGATAGAAGATGAAACGAGCGGATAGAATTAAGCCTAGGTCCCAACCACTTAGTTGCTTGACATATGTTACCATTAATCAGTACCATACATGTTGCTACAGTACTTCGCACATAGTTACGTGTCAAGCAAGCTCATTTATCAGGCTATAGCTTTCAAAATTACAGTAACTTCCGTCTGGAGAACACTCCAGGAGTCAGGTAGACGGAACGACAGTTGTATGTGCAATTTATCGAAATACATTTACCCCCCCCCCCCCGTTAAATACGTAGGTACGTATAAATGGATGGGAAGGGGGCCCTAAGGAGTATGGCAAGGGAAACTCGCCCTAACTTCACCCACTGATTCTGAGAGGTATCATACACATAAAATTCTGTTCAAACATAAGTCTAGGCTAGAAATAGTTTCCCCGGGATGTTAGGGTTGTTGAGAATTGCAGAGTGGCCGGTGGCTTACTGGAATCAGTGACATTATTCTTGAAAGCGGATGACCTCCAAAAATATCGAGAGGAAGCAGGTTGAGCGATATATCCAGGGCAGCTAATGGTGTAGTTCTGAGGGCCCCAGTAAGGACCGCACTTGCTAGTCTTTGGACTTTGCTAAGCAAATGGTATTGGACATGCAACAGATACGTACAACCAGTGCCTGTTGCTTTCTTGCAGGAGAAAAAGAAAGAAGGTACTACTGGTGGTATATAGTAGTGTACTTCCTAGTAAAAGGGACAAGCTCCGTTTTGCTTGGATTCACTCTTAAGCCACAGGAGGTGTAACAACTCGCAAAGTAAACCAGGAAACTTGCCCGACAGTAGCGACATCGTCCCCATAAGCGATAACCCTGTACTTCCAACCCTTCCAGCTCTAAAAGCAACAAGGTTCCAAATAAAGAAGAGTGCACAACTCCGCCTTGCTGGGTGCCTTTTTTTACACATCTACAATCAGGCTCCGGCTAGTACAGGCAACCCTCGATGTTTGAATCAAGTTTATGAGAGTGCAAAGTGAAATGTCCATATTTAAACCTCAAAGTGCGTCGATATCGATGCATGCGAGCTTTTTCCCGATTTCGAGATAAAGATCGCCTCAACCTCAGTTCATATACGAGGGATGTAAACCAGTTGCAGTTTGGGGAGGCCGCTAGCTCTGGGGGCGGCCGGTAGCCCAGTGTGTTGAGGCGTCGGTCTGATGATTCTTACTACTACCACAACTATTCCGCATGGGAAGTTGAGTTGACGCGCTATGCCCCACTATAGGGGTTAGAGCAAATATATGGTAGTAAACCAGTTTCAAACTGGCGTTGAAAACGGTCTCCATCCAAGGTAATACGATATCTTGAGTGTGTTGTAGATCTGATGGAATGATACCGCCAGGTCCAGCACACTTGAAAGACTCAAAGCTGCCAATAGCCCATAAAATATTTTTCCTAGATATAATGGATGCAAACTTACACGGAGTAGTTTCCGCTGAGGAGGTGAAAAAGACCGTAATCTCGGCTGTACTATCGGGAAAATGAGTATCAAGCAAGATGCGAAATTTTTCCGAGCTGGCCCATGCGTCCAAGAGCCATCATGTTTCATTAAATAGCTAGGTACGGAGGAATTGGAAGCTACAATTTTGCAAAGTCTAGAGACTTCAATGGACTCTTCAGTTCGTTCGCAAAAAGCCTCCAAGAATGCTTGATCCAGTTAGTCCTTCCACGGTTCAGAATGATTATGTTTGTGCACAAGTATAATATTTGGTCCAGACTAAACTGTAGGTAGGGTTGATCGTGATCAGAGAAATAGTGATTGACCGCGACCCTCCAGTCCTGCACTAGACGATTAATAACCTCTGAAACACGATAAATATCCAAGACTTCCTGCCTGTTCTTGGTTACAAAAGTAGGCTGATATGCCGAC
Source organism: Chloromyia formosa (assembly GCA_964017055.1). Lineage (NCBI taxonomy): Eukaryota > Metazoa > Arthropoda > Insecta > Diptera > Stratiomyidae > Chloromyia > Chloromyia formosa. Next base: position 16,206,748 of record OZ024817.1, read on the forward strand.
ATCTTCACAACAGGAGATTCCTACCTACTAGGTAGTCGAAAAGTTGCTCGTCTTGGTCATTTGTGTCGGAGCTTCCACAAATAGGGTGAGGCACATTTGAGTCACAGCTCAATATAAGACTACTCCTAGATGCACTGGCCTTGGCTTGGCTTGGTCATAAGGCAGATTGGCCGCGTTAAGCCAGTACCGCCAAGATCTAGACTGATTATAACAGAGCTCTTAATACTGAGCCCCGGGATTAGAAAAGTATGCAAGATTTTCCGCACAAGAATACATGATCTGAGTTTGCCTTGGTCTTTAAAGTAGGAAGTTGTATAGTTGGAAGGCCCCAAGCCCGTCACAAATTCGAGTTCCACCCAAGGCTCCTGCATCAAAACGAAGTCTTCCACACTGTTTGCCAGTTGAAGAAGAAGAGCAGTCGAGGCTGCTTTACAGTGACGTAGGCTTATTGGAACAAATTTTACCATCTTAACGCAACGATTTTTTCCAACAATGTTAACGTCGTACAAATGACCCGTACAGGATAAAAGGTACCATCACGTCATCTAATCCCGCAAGACCGGATCCGAAAGGAATGCCGTCTCTATCAGTGCTCTGATTAGCAGCCGTAGCAGCATGAGTTGTGGACATACCCATAATGCACTCAGTACTAATACCCTGGCTGCCCTCCTCACATACCTCCTGTATAGGGGAAGAGCTACCTCGTTTTTGCTAAAAAAGCAAGAGACTCAGTGTTGATCACAATGATCGTACACCGTGTATCTTCTTTGGGTTCCTCCAGCTTAACGACCCGCCAGTCGTTTATATTGAGGTGCTCATTGCTTGTAGTGAGAACCTTTTGCGTCGTTCAGTTTGGCTCGTAGCCAGACACGTACTCTGAACCGAAAGGGTACTACTTTTTCTCGAGACTGCCTCCAATGTCGGCCTGGAACACATCTGACTTACTAATACCGATCTCGAAAAGATCGGCCGAACGCTGATTGGCAAACTTCATCAGTTTGATGCGTCTTTAATACCAAACAGCATCTCGGCATTTAGGAGCAGGTTCAGGAATCCGGATGCAAGCAAGCTTTGCTTACTTAGCCTTAGAATTTTGAGCCGACTACAACATCGATTGCACCAACCAAGGAATTTTTGACACCTTAGATCTACCAGCCGTTAGAGCAAGGATTAGATGACGCACTAGCCAACCATTACACCAGGTAGCAGATCAGCTTAATAGGCGGTATAATACGTGGTGTAATGCGTCGCCTGGGTGGCTTGTTGGTCTAACGTGTAAAAAGCTCTTGATACATTACTTCATAGTAAAAACTATATTTTTAAATTGGGGTACCGAAATTAGCCATGGCGAAAGTGGTCATGCGAAATAATATTGATTCACAATCGGAGTCCAGCACCAGAGACTGTTGCACACAGAGCGAGCGAAGCGAGCGTTCATGTTTGTGCGATACTGAGGGTTGTGATCCTATAACCGCGGAGCGACCGGAGACCACACAAGGGACTGTTGATTCACAGCCCGCAGTATCGCACAAAGTGTTCATGGCCAATTTCGGTTTGGAACGAGCTGCGTCAGCTCCGCCCTTAGAGGATTGCGACCCCCCTATATAGCCATAGGTCGCTCGGTTCACTACTTCTATATGTACCAGCATCCGTTTCGCCCTAGCATATCTGCATCCAGCATTTATTTTTTTTTGAGTATACGTAATTTCGGTTTCAAATCGAAATATGGTATGCGAAGGAAAGCGAAAATAGCCATTTTTTCAAGCGATATTGAAAATTTAGTGCGAATTTGTTTCAACCGGAATTATCCATCAATGGAAAATTTCCAAATGGCTTATTTCATGGTGCCTTGAAAATTCAGTAAAAAAAAAAACTTTTTTGTTCGTTAGAAATATCAAAAAGGAAAATGTTTGAATCAGCATACACAACAGAAAACACTTAATTTATGAATATTACTGTATTAATATTAACATGTAATATTTGTTGCCTACACAAATCCCGCTTAGCAGAATCTTTAATCTAGGGAGCTAGTTTTGAAAATAAAAAACAACGAAATAGAAAACAAAAACTCGTTCTCTTTGTTTATTGCGCTTCGATGCAATATCACCTTGATTCCAATTTACTTCCTTAAATCCAACGACAAAAAAAAAGAAACGGAAATATAAAATACTACAATTCTTCTTACCGTCATGCCGCGCCTCGCTGTGCCATTACTCGAAATGCTCAAAAATATCTACAAATTTTTATAAAATACTGAGGTTACTTCAACGGCGTCTTGTAAACTACAATAGTTATACAACAAAGATACCGACCATACTTTTTTTTATTGAAAATACCTAATCGGAGCCATACTTGTCTGGGCTTTGGCTACTCAACTCATTTTTATAAGTACTCGTACGTATCTTGTATCTTCTCAGCCACTGTCTACTGTGCTGCAGATCACTACAGCGATACGGTGACAATAATGACTCTGAGCAGAACATGTTAAGCAGGTAGTGAAGTAAAGTTGATTTGTAACAACCAGTTCGGCTTGAGGTTAGCCATGTCACAAGTTTATTAAAGCGACAAAATTTTAAAAACATTTTGTTTTGATGACTGGACAAACTGACGCTTAATTGTGTTGTCAACCAAATTTGGTGGGCATTTTAAAAGTAAGTTTCCGTGACATTATGAATTAAATGTGAATCTGACAAAATGATTTCCGATATTTGGCACTAAAATTTGTGCACGAAAATCGTGGGTGAAATCATCAAACGTGCACCAAATTAAATATTTGAAGGTAACACTGTTCACTGCATCAATAGCCAAAACTTCATATTTGGGAGGAGACTGATTGACAGGATTCAAACCTCCAGCGTTGAAACTGAGTCTTCACACCATTTGGAACTCCACTGTCGAGTTTTCAAGTAAAAATTACGCCTTCGCGTGCTTATACTATTGCCTAAGCACTGCGTGCTCCAGAAGGGAAATAAAGTATGGTTTTGGTGGAGTTTTTAATTTTGGTACATTTGTGTTTTCGAGGTCGCTTAAAACGAATTTGAGGTTTTCCAACAAAAATTTTTCCACCCGAGTATTTATGGACGGCCAATGGTCCAAGAACAGAGAAGAAGTGATCCATTTGCCGAGAGAATCGACGGCGCGGCGCAATCAAAAACGTACTGATTACCAGTGATGACGAGCGTCAGTTCTCCATGGAAGAGCTTATAAAGGTTATTACAGGAAGTTATCAACCCGACCTTAATGCCCGGTTCACATTATTCCAGTCCAGTAATCCAGTCCAGCAATCCAGTCCAGTGCTGGACTGGATCATATCGTTTACATGATTCCAGTCCAGTAGTCCGGCGAGTGTGTTGTTGATTCGGTAACTGTAGTGACAATGATTTCTGTACGAGCTGGAATGAAAAAGTAGACCGACAATCCAGTCACTGGACTGGATTGCTGGATTGGATTGCTGTCCAGTGCCGGTTCACATTATTCCAGTAGCAATCCAGCGCTGGACTGGAATACTGGACTGGATTGGTTACTGGAATAATGTGAACCGGGCATAAAACGATTAAGGCTCGCTTCATTGAGAAGTATGGAGACGATATACTTATCACAAGCAATCGAAAAAAAGTCAGCTCTGTGTTTCAAGAATGTAAAATAGAAGAGCACGTAAAGTATGGTACCAAAAATCTGATCGACTGCTTCGGGTCAGCATCAAAAATGATTTGCGATGACATTTGATTACAAGTATATGAGACCCAGAAGTATTCGCAATCAGATCGTTTTCTGCAAGGGAGTGAGGCTGTAATTCCTCAAACTCCCAACCGTTTGAATTCGATCTAATTTGAAGTCGATACGATGAAAAACACCCGAGATATAACAATTTGAAAATCGTTTTTTTTTTCAAGTTTTTCTTGTTCTCGTTATTGTCGTCGTTGTTGTTCTTCGACAGGGCTACAGCCTCGTAGGGAGCATATCGAGACTGCATTCTTTTCTCACCGATTGACTGTGTCCCACGGGTGTGCATAAGCTACCATTTGCTCTTATCCATGCAGTAGATAAAAAGATACATCTATTAATGTTAAATTTCATAGAGTTTCTTGTTTAAGTCTCTTAAATTATTTTAAAGAAAAAATAGAGCTTTTCGCTTAAGTCTTTTTAATGATTTCAAAGAAAAAATCTTCCAGAAATTACCCGTGGTCCGCGGTTCAACCAAATTTGGTACATAGCTTCCTTTTCTTATTATAAGTACAGCACGGTTATATTTTCGTGCGGTTGGAGATGTGAGTCAGGAGAAAGAGGAAAAAGAACATTCTTGGAAATGAAGTGATATCAAGGGATGATGGGTATCACATTAATCGAGGAACTAAGGCGAATATAGTTGACTATTGTTGCAGGCATTTTGAGCCATTTGGACTGGAAAATAATATTCTTGGCAAGTAAGCGATATCTTCCTATAAGCATACGACTGGAGGTCGTGGTGCGAATACACTAGAGCAGGAGTCGGACAGTGGGCCATTTTGAAAAGAAATATCTTTCGGCGGGCCGCAGAGTAGAAAAAAAAATTATATGCCTTAGTCGGGGACGAGGACTGCGTGTTTTCTACCCCCATCATGTTCTGCACTGTAATTAGGTTATAGAGTTCATACGTACAGATGCAATCACGGAATATCAATCCCGCCGGAGCAGATGCGCCGGAAGTGCCTTTTGACAAATTACATGAAAGCTAAAAAATGGGTCGCACTATCCTCATGTTGTTTTGTAATCAAAAATCTGAATATGCGATCCTGCCTCGTCGATTTCGCTAGGCAGGATTGGTTTTTCGGAATGAAGACGCAAAAACCTTCAACTTGACACCGTATTTATCGCAAACCTCGATGATGGTAGTTCGTTGACTTCAAGCATCATCTTTGCACGCTTTTGCCACCCACCTGTGAGAAGTTTTCGCGAGGCTAAATTAGTTTTTCGTCAAGAGGACGCCAAAATCTTTGATTTGACACCGTATTTAGCACAAAATACTATGGAAACATTACTTTTGCCCGATCCTACCACCTAGTTCTGACAACTTTGGACGAAACAGGATTAATTTTTCGAAAACAGGACGTCAAGACTTTTGGTTTGACACCATATTTAACGGAAAACGTGATAAGGGTAGATCGCAGACATCACCTTCGCGCTCTCTCGCCAGGGTGTTGTGGCAAATGGAGGAGGCAGGATTCCATATTCGGATGCCCTCTTTACACTTTTACGAATTTTTGATTGCCAACCGACATGAGTGCGACCCATTTTTTAACTTTTTTGTAATTCAGTAAAAGGCATTTCGGGCAGGATCTGCCCAGACCTTTCCAGGCTGGAGAACGTTGTTCTCAGATTAGGCGGGTTTCATTAACTAATGTCCTTTTAGGATTTATAGGTTACATAATGGAGGTCAGCGGCCTCAAAGATTTATTTAACGCTACGCTATGAATTCAATTGAAAAGATTATGTCTGGGCATACTCGTTTGCCCTAACCCCTAGTGGGACATACTACTTTGCCTTAACCCCTAGCGGGGCATAGCGCGTCAACTACTCCTGCGCGCCATCGTACTCTGTTCTGGGCAATGGGGCGCAACTCCCCAAAAGACTTACCCAGTACCTGACACTCCTTTGCCACAGATCGACGCCATGTGATTCGAGGACCCCCTCTTGGTCGGCCTTGGTTGGAAATAATGGGGTTCCATTTCATAGCATGCAAAGCAATGCAGTTATCACTCTTCCGCAATGTGTGACCTATCCACTGCCATTTTCGCCTGCGTATCAATTCGTCGATTGGCATCTGACCCGTACGCCGACTTAGCTCTTCATTTGATATTGTTTCGGGCCAGAAAATTCTTAAAATTCGACGAAGACATGAGTTGACGAAAACTTGCAGCTTTCTGGTAACTCCTACGGAAACTTTCCATGTACTGCTCCCATACAAAAGCACTGATAGTACCAGGGAGCGAAACAGGCCCAGCTTGGTCTTGATGCTGAGATAACTGCTCTGCCAGATTTTGGACAGCATGCCGTATGCGCGTTTAGCCTGGTTGATACGACGAGCGATGTCCTGCTCCGTACCACCATTTTCGGCAACAATGCTACCCAGGTAGACGAAGTTGTCCACCTTCTCCACAGGCTGCCCATTAATATTGATGGCAATAGGTGTCCGATTTCTTTTTCGCAACGGCGGGCTAAGAACCTTGGTCTTGTTGGTATTAATCTTTAGCCCAACCTTGATTGCCTCCCTCTCGAGATCTAACGCCATTGCGGACAGATCCATGATTTTGTGGGAGAGTAGGCATATGTCGTCAGCGTAGCCAAGATGTTGTAGATAAGATGTCAAAGTCCATTGAATTCCTCTGTCGAGTCCGAATAGGGCTGCATGCAACACATCGCCGATCACAATGAGGAATAGGATCGGTGAGAGGATGCACCCCTGCCGAACTCCACTGCGAATCTCAAAGTCCCCCGACACTTTACCTTTATGCAGAACGCGACATTTCGCGCCGTCATAGGTTGCCTTAATAATAGCCACAAGCTTCTCAGGGATGCCTCTCCTGCGCAAGGCCGCCCAGATAGAATCCCGGTTCACACTATCGAAAGCCTTTTCGAAATCGATGAAAAGCAAGTGAAGCGGAGAATCGTATTCAGCGCATTGCTCGATGATGATTCGCAAGGTGTTAATGTGATCGACACAGGAGAATCCGGATCGAAAGCCAGCCTGCTCTTCATCAATTGTGCTTTCTAAGTGGGCCTTTAGTCTTTCCAGGACGATTTTGGCTATTATCTTGGCAACGGCAGGAAGCACACAAATGCCTCTCCAATTATTACAGTCTGTGAGGCTACCCTTCTTTGGAAGTTTGATGATCAAACCTTCCTTCCACTCAGTGGGAAAGGTCTCTGTATTCCACGCTTTATCAACAAGTGGATGCAGCAAATCGGCAGTTACGCTTGGCGCTGCTTGATAAAGTTCGGCAAGGATGCCGTCAAGTCCGGCGGCCTTTCCTCGTTTTAGTGCAATAATTGCAGTGACTATTTCCTCTTTAGTCGGGGCAGTGGACCGTATACGCACATTTTGATGGTTAGCTAAATTATCTATATGAGGGGGAACTTCACCAGAGGTTACACGGTTCAAGACCGCGGCGAAGTGTTCTTTCCACCGCCTCATTTGATCTTCTTCCAAGATAAGTAGCTTTCCATCACTATCTTTCACCGGATGTTGGCAGGAGTTACGACAACCTGTAAACTCCTTGATGACACCGTATACGGCGTTTAAGTTGTTACCTCTAGCGGCTTCTTCTGCTGACGCTAAAAGAGAATGGGAAAATGGGACATAGCGCGTACACTATTCCATGTGGCTTAGCTGGGGTTTCGTTGGTATAAACCAGCTTCGGGCGATGCACGTTGCCAGCATGCACCGCCAATGTCAGAGCATACGTATTACAGAACTGTGAGAGCTCATTTCTTAGTACGTGCAGTGCTTATAAAGATTGACATATCTATTTGTTTTTGTTTTTTGTTTTTGTTTATTTTCTATTTCACTTCCTGTTCAAAAAGGTCCTGTTGTCCTAACACGGATCTGCAATAACACCAAAACGGCACTGATGCCAAAAACCCTCTATGAGTGCTGCTGAAGCTCACCATGAAATATTCTAGACGCTCGACATTTGCGTAAAATGGGTAGTTTTCCTGTTACATCGACGTGCAGTGGGGTAGTTCAGGTTTATTTTAGCACCTGTTTTCGTGACAATCTCGCAGCTAAACTATTTAACAGGGAAAAAACTTCTTATACATCAAATGTAGAACATTTAACCCTCTTTAATTTCACCATAACCATTTTTACGTAGTTTTCGAGTTATGCTGCAAAAATCAAAAAGGTTTACATTTTTTTGTAGTTTTTTTTTTAAGAAAAAAAAAACATATTTCCCGGAAAAATTGTTGCTGTTAAACCTAAGATTCGTGTTCAGCGACCACAGAAACATAAATGCACCAAAAACCAAAACTCCACAAAAATTTTCTTTTATTTTCTACCTAGTTCTTAGACTACTAATAGAATTCCCATACATTCGTGATCGTCTTGTACACAGACAGCTGCTAAGATACAATACCCGGAGAGTATCACTGTCTGTTCGAAACCACGAAACTCTTTTTGACGCCTTTATACTCAGTCAAAAATCGGCGGTGTAAGTAAAAATAAATAAATTATTTAATTAACTAGAGGGAATTGAAAAAAAAAATATATATTTGTACCAAGGGGCGCGAGTCGCTGACCGACAGTGTTTTGAGCAGCAACCAAAATGCATGTCACGTTGTCAAGCTATTCTGCAGACGCATACCAAGTTGGTATGCAGAATGAAACCAAGTCAAGCAGACACTTTCAATTTTCAATGAAAAATAATTAGCAACTGCACTGCAGAAAATTTAAATACAAACATATTGCAAGCAAGTTCTTCTTAAAGTGATCTGAACGTATTTAACTACAATAGTAACAAATCTAAATTAATTCCAATAATATGGGGATTCCGCACACTTAGGCTTCTCCGAACTGTTGATCATGAAAATACAGAGATTGATAATGTTTATGTAAGATTCCAGTGTGCGTCAGGTGAGTAGCTAACCTACTTACGGTCCACTGATTCATTGCCTCTTCATTCATTCATTTATATACATTTGAAATGTTTGAATACGTTATTTACCTTAATATCAATGTCAACTAGGTTTGCCGAAATACTCAACGGCAAGCCTACAATGATCCACTACCTATTCCACAATCAATCAAAGCATCGGTAATAAATTTCGCAGATATTAAAAAAAAGTGAGATTGATCTACCACTGCACGATGATGACCTTGAATTAAAGTTTTAGATAATCTAGGTACATATTACAAAATCTTCACACAAGCACCCAATAACCCCATTAATATCCACTGCCGCCGAAGCTGTTTCATTTCACTTTCATTTTATTAATCTTCACAGTTTGAGCCACTTCACCATACCTGTATTGTCTACTATGGTGAATTGGTGAGAATAACATGCATGATGCACCATACCTGTAGCGTACAGATGTACGTCGCTGCTGTATCTTTCTTCCTTTCATGAAATGAGCAATGCTGCAGATATTACTTCATACGCTATATTTGTTGTTTTGAGGTCAACCGCGTAAACACGATTTGATTTGACCGTGGCTTCAACTTAGGAAGGAAACTTGCTGTAGTTTTGCTGTTTACCTGCTAATTAAGCAGATAAACGTAGTCTAAGTATGGAGTGGTGAGCCAGTCAAGATTGCTTCAAATTGTGCGATATTTGACAAATATACGTGAGTAAGTGGAAAATCCGCGAGTCGTTTTTGACGATTCGGTACTGGAATGTTGTACGTACTAGTACTCGTTTATCTGATGACAAATGAATTAACGTCATTTTGATTGGTCAGACAAGAAGATCAAGGTATAACACGCTGGTATGGTGTATCCGGAGTCTATATTTTATTATCATACATTTGGGGAAACGCCCCACGCTTCACGTTGCGTGGTGCAGTGCCAGATAGTCCAAGTAACAATTTAGCTCCTATAACAATCCATAGAATATTGTCTTCAGCAGTTATAGTAGTTAATTTTATGGAATAAACTCCCGATATCCGTAGTAGCGCTATAAGGGACCGTACACATAATACGTTACGCACCTGAAAGAGGGAGGGGATTTCAAGATTAGTGACGCAGTATGACATGGGGGAGGGAGGGTATATCGATAGTGTGACGTCACCTTATTGGAATTTGTTTCTTTTATTTTATCCTTTACAATTCAACCTATGAAGAAATTCTGTTTGCAAACTTATAGTGAAATTTTATGGGCTTTCCAAAAATGTAATAAAATTTGGTGGTTAATCAGGTCCCTTTTGGAGAAAACAGGACTTTTTTGTATTTTTTTTCTATTTTTTTATTATTTTTGTGTCATTTAAATTAATTTTTCTCAAAAAGTATAACACTGATTGGCACAGTTGATAGCAATTAGAAAGAACAATTTGTGTCCTTTCCAACGAGCCCAGAATTATTACGTTACGCTAAGTACAGCAGAAGTTAGAGATCAAACAGTGATCGCAGGTACGATGAAAATCCTTCGTCCTTAAAATCGCGCTATCTCCTTAACGGTGCAAAAACGGAAGTATGTGTGGAACGATTTTCCACTCAAGACAAGTTCCTCTATCTCCCATTTTCGTTTGAGCCTCAGTACTAGTAACACCCTGTATAATACTGTGTAGTCTATACAATTTGTCAATACATACAAATCTTCTGGCAGAGGGGAAAGTTCTATGGAGTGATAGCTCTTGTAGAATATCAATCTTCTTTGGTTTAAGCAAAGAGGATTGATATTCTACAAGAGTTATCACTCCATATAACTTTCCCCTCTGCCAGGAGATTTGTATGTATTGACAAATTGTCTAGACTTCACAAGAAAGCTGACTCCGCCTCCGGCGGTAGATTTGTATGTATTGATTCTATTGTGTATCTACCTGTATACTGTGTAGTTTATATCATGTTTATACAATTTGTCAATATGTACATACAAATCTCCTGGCAGAGGCGAAACTTCTATGGAGTGATAACTCTTGTGGAATCTATACTATTTGGTTTAAGTGACCGCAACGCGAGATCAACTTCCTCTATTGTCAGGGGTTGTATGGGTGGGCCTAGATCAACAATATCGTCGAGAGCTTTTTGTGTGGGGATGTTAGATTGTAGGTTCAGAAGTTCTTCAAAATAAGAGGCCCATCGTTTGTTAATGCCATCGATGTCGCTGATGATGTTTCCGTTCTTGTCCTTATGGAGGCTAGTCCTCGGTTGATCGCCGTTCTTAATTGTATTTACTAGTTTGTACGCTTGTTTGGTGTTCGTATTAGCTAAGTTTTCGTTTATATTCAGCAACTGCTCGTCAAAATATTTACGTTTCTTACGTCTAATTATTCTATTCGATATTCACCGTAACTCGTCAAATTTTTCTCTTCTGACTCTGGTTCCTCGTTGAATCCATTGTCTGTAGGCCCCGTTTTTCGCGTCAAGTGAATTTTTGCATTCTTCGTAGAACCAGGCATTTCGCGCTCGCCGGGCTTTATATCCCATGACCTTCTCTGCGGCATCCCTGATGGTACCCTTGAGTTCTTCCCAGAACCCATGGACGCCTCTGTTGCTGATGTTGTGTAGCATAGGCGATAGTCTTTCCTCAATGGCGGCAGGACACGCAACCGCCGTAGCATCGCTCAGATGCTTATCAACCGCAAAGATTTTGCGAAGGCCGATTCTCGATTAGTAAATAAAATAATAAATAACTGGCGCAACAGTCCAATTTGAACCACGGCCTCGAGATGAGTTAGCATCATCTCATTTTCTAGATCGTGACGGTTTTTTCTGTGCAGAGGTATGTGATCAGCAACACGCTTAACCGAGTTATTTACCCCATAATGGGTACTCATTTAACAGCTGAGTGGGCTCATAGTCCGACACGTAAATCCCCGGAATCGAACCGGGGCCCAGTGCGTTGAAGGCGAACGTGCTAACCGTTGCGCCATCCAGACTACATTCTCGATTAGTGCACTGAGGAAATTCTACATCTGTAGGTCGTCTTCTCCACGTGTGAATGCGTCGATGCGGGAAACACGTAGAGCTTATGACCAGATTCCTACTGCAGGCGAAGTCGATAAGTTGCTGGTTGTCGTTACATTCTTCATGGAGACTGTGGCCTCCAGTGGTGCCCCGGTGCCAATTTTCATTTCCGACTTTCGCGTTAAAGTCTTCCAGCAGCAATTTGACATCGTTTGTTGGAAGTGAGTCGTAGAGAGTTTCAAGACGGCCGTAGAACTCGTCCTTTACTGCGTCTTCTTTAACTTCAGTGGGGGCGTGCACATTGATGAGCCAGAGAAGAAGAATCGAGTCTTAATGCGAATCGCACAGAACCATTCATTAATAGATTTGAAGTTAATAACGTGCGGCTTGAGCTGCTTGCTCGGTATGAATGCAACGCCAAACGTCTTGTGATACAATGATTTGTCGCTTTTGAAAATTATGTGCGAATTCATGCCGTTTATTTCACTGCCAATCCAGTTTGTTTCCTGGACTGCAGTGATGCTCAGTTTGTAATTCTCGGCCTGTTGACGGAGGGTCTCCATGTCCCTGATTTGTTCGGGGAGCGTACTTTCCAGGATCGAAAGGAATAATCCTTTAGTTGTTTACGTGGTCGTCATTGATGATCCGTCCAATCCGAATCTTTTGCTCCAGCTTTCTTGACATAGAATATTTTTTTTTATTTGTCGGCCCATCACTAAACAATCTGCACGGATGGCCTCGGTGGTAGTTGCTTCAGGTGGTTCGTAACGTGGCAGAGTTCACACAACTATGTTGTTGGTCTGGAACGTAGTTCATTTCACCCTAATGACCTGACACGGTTAGGTGTTACTCAGTCGATCAGGCTACAGCTATCTAAATGCCTCAACCAAATCTTTTGCTTTGCAAAATTTAGTTGGCTCGGTGAGCCGTTCCAGGTGGCACTGCTTATTTTTTGCAGTGATTATTGAACTTACTCCACTGAATTTATTAATTCCATATTCAGCAGCTGTTAATGCTCTCAGAGTTCGTTTGACTTCTCACACACGTAGCAGAGAAGGTGGTCACGTGAGCATTCTGAATCGCATTCTTACCTTTTATATCTGGTTGAGATCAGATTACATAATCACGGGGGTTTGCTTCAGCAGAAAATTTTTAGCCCTCATCCCTAATTGCAGTGAATGGGAATATGGATCTCCCTGTCCAGATCTTGGGTGCATTAAGTGGTTCATCGTTAGGTCAAAAACGGAACAGGTGTCTTTTGACCGAACGCCAGGATATCGATCGCAATGTGAATCTTGCCCAGCGTTGAGAGCTGAGCTGAGATCTATTCCATTGAGGTCTGCGCCAGGGTAATCTTGTTAAAGGGAATTCACGGCGCTCGCACTGCTATCTACTCAGGTGGCCAAGCAAGTATGTGTTACGAACTCCTCCAACTGTTGGCAGCCAAAAACCGAGTTTTCGTGTGTTGTTGTGAGGCAAATATCATCCAATCACCTTACTGTTGCTTGGCACTGGCCTCGGCCAAATAACAAATCAGGTACTGGTTTGCATTATTACGGCATCAGTACTGGATGGGCTGCGTCAGTCGAAGGAGCTGGTAGTGCCCTTAAAATATAAGGATATAACACACATTAGTAGAACTCATCTAAGATTTCTAGGGGGTACACAGGCCATCACTTCCTCAGATATTACCTAAACAAGAGGTGTTTGTCCAGCGTGACTTTATGTCATCTCTGTCTGGAGGACGTGGAAACGACCAAACAAATCTTGTGTGAATATCCCGCCGTCGCGCGTTCTAGTATGTCGCTCCTCGGGCAGGCTACTATCAGTGCTGCAGACTTCAGGTTGATTCCTACAAAAGCCATATTGCCCTTTATTAGGAGGGTGACAGATTAATGGGCTACGGCACAATAGACCTCTCAATGGTCGCAGTGCTCAACCGCTGGGTCAGTAGCCCGACTCTCTTATATTATCTTTGTTTTTTACTATACATAACAACTCAAAATCTTAATGGATATTTGACAATGCTGGTCGAAAAGCAGGCATCTTCAACATTTTTCTGCGATGAACGATATATTTGGATTTAAAGAACTGAAAAAGTTATTTCACATAAGAATGTGGTACTGAATTTCAAAAGAACATTTAATGTCATTTCAAGGGATTGTAGCTCAGAATTCAGTCTTAAGTTGGAGTCACTCGATAGCTCAGCAAATTCATTATGGGTTTGATATGGCAGATGATTAATCTCATCAATGTCGATCGTAAGTGGTTTTTGGAATCCATGCCAACGTTTTAAAGTCAAAATTCGATGTAAAATTTTCGGAAAACTAATATGAAATGTAAAATATAATAATTTAAAATTTAACTTGGACTGAAGTACGATTATGTAATGAAACAATATAATGTGTGAGAATTCAAAATAATAGAAAGATTGCGATAAATGTTTCTTCTAGTTTGTGTATTTGAAAATTATCTCGCAACCCCAGATTTCCGGTTTTCCGGTGACCTATAGTTTGGAAACCCTTTGTCCATTTTACAGTCTAGGGTGTAATATTTTTTTTTGTAGGAAATTCTATGTGCTTTGATTCCGCTTTCAGACATCTCAATTACACTTCCGCACCCGCTATCATCGAGATCTTTAGAGCACATATTTAGGGGACTGTCCCAAACAGTTGTGCAAAATTTCAAAACTACCCGATTTTTCTCCTAATCACGAATTTCCGGCTTTCCTAGCCTGGACTTGTGAACAGATTATCGCAATTAAAAACATAAACAATATAAAGGACAGGAAACATACAATTACGGTAAAGGCCATAGTGACCACAAAAGACCTGAAGGACATTAAAAGCTCAAAGTCTTGAATTGACAACAGCTTGAAAGAGTAATTCAATGAAGTCTGTTTGCATGGGACGGAACCATTGATTAATCAAAATCAACATTCCGCAGAGTTTCACTCAAATCCTCATTTCGCGAGCGTAAATACACGCAACACCGTTTAAAAAAATTAGCCACACACGCCTCCTAAACTAAACAGACCCTCTGTTATTTTATCATTATCCGTTGCATTATGCAGCCGACCGTTGTCAAAACAAATAGTTACTAAATTTCGTTGAAATTTATATTGCCCATATTTACCATGTTTTTGTTTACGTACATTCGGCAATTTGGACTCATATCCTATACGTCTAATGCCATTTACGCTCATACGCCAGGATACATAGAGACAACGATACCATGCACACAGTAGTTCGTTAGGCTTTACAAGTATGTCCCAGGACATGTGCCACTGGAATCAACAAAATTTTCCCAACAGTCGACCGCAACCACATTGAAATGCACTTATGGCCAGGAAAGATGGTTTGACGTAGCCCCTAAATGAATTTGCAGGAAATCAGCAATGGGGACGGGACGAACAATGTGACTTGCAATGCAATATCCACCCTGTCGGTACGTTATGTAGATGGGGCAGTATATGGTATCCTGGTGAGCACATGCACTTTATTTCAAACAGGTGATGATCTATGTATTTGTTTAATTACGAGTTTAGATTTGATTTGAATTCTGACAAAGGACAATGCATTTATTAGCAATTGACTTGAATGGAAATTAGGATTCGCAGGAAAGAGACAACATTTGAGTATAAATGTACATAAGGCTGTGCTGTTTAAATAATCGAATTAGGGAATTGTGGGGTAGTTATTGACAAATACAATTTTGCCTTAACCACTTGTAGGGCATTGCGCTGCAACCACTTCTAAGCGACGAAGTTGACATTTCGTTAGCATATAGCAGGTTTCGAATGATGCATGTTGCTGACATACACATCGCGTCCATTTAGTCGCCTTCTACGATAAATCGAGAAAGACAGTGGTACAAATAATCCGCAGACTTTACCGGTGTCACACCACACAGGCGGAAATTGCCAAACAAATAGACATTAGGCGCGTTCTTTCGCTTTTCTTATCATGTATAGGTTAGTGAAATCACACGAAACACAATAATAATGCTACCCTATATGAGTTAGCGCTTAACCCAGTAATTCATCGAGGGCAGATTTTGACCAGGATAGCGCACAAGTAAAGCTTTTATTCAGGACGCATCTAGCGGTTGCTAGAAGAAGTTCGTTCGTTCCACTCTGTTCCACCTCAATTGCAGGAGGTTCTTGCTGCCAACTGCATTCTCCGAAACCAGTTTATGCCGACGAAACGCCAACTCGGCCACATGGAACAGTTGACGCGCTATGCCCCACAAGAGGTTACGGCAATTGAGAGAGAGAGAGAGAGACATTTTTTCCCAATTAGGAAAGTGATTTTTATCGAAATATTAGGAAACTACTCGGAATCAATTAGTTTCTTCTCTCACAGTTGCATTTGATGGACGGAATGATACTGGCCCTTAGCAAAAAAGCCAGATTTCTGGGAATTATATTTGATAGAAGGAAGGCACATATCGAGGTGCGAGTTGTTAAGGCAACAGTTGCTCTGTAATAAACCAACGTGGGCCCAAAAACGTTACCGTTAGGGTTGATTTCGGTCTCCCTAGGACCTCACTCCACCTCGAGGTCCAAATACGGTCCCACTGCCGGAGTTTGTCGGCTTTTGAGGATTTTCCTCACTTTGGTGCATCACGCACCCAGGGAATTCCAGACTCCGGCCCACATTTTTTTCACTTGAATCCTTTTTCCCATCCTTGTAGAGTTCCTTATCCATGTAGAGTAGGATATCCTAGCCTCACCTATCCCCCAACAGGCAGTGCCTACGTTGTGTTTGTCAAAGGATGCTTTTGAATCGTGGTTAAGACGATTCGACCAAAGGAACCTTTCGGAATTACTGGAATGGGGAGTTTACTCCCGATTCCAATCCCAGTCCCTCGAACGTCTTCCCACCTTTGTGTGTAGGCACTAACCTTAACTAGCTCTTTTTCTTAACAAGTCGGAGTTCGGAACTCGTCCTTGCACGGCCCATCCAGTTTCGATGGTCAAGGGAAAAGGGGAATTACATGTTTCAGGCGCTTACGCCTGTACCATGACTGCGACCTCCCGAAACCTAGGAACTGGATGAGTAGTGTATCGACGAGGGATGAATCCATACTACTCCAATAATTTTTTTTTTGCTAATTTTCTCTGTACGACCGACGGAAGTGGCTCTTGTCCCTACGACGAACGCGTATAACAGCGAACGAGCGGGAGAGTGTAGGGAGAATCCGGAGGGGACTCAGGAAGCAAAACGTAAACTTAAATTTTTTTTATACCCTAGACTTTTAGTATAGGGTATATTGTTTTTGTCACGACGGAAATATGTAACACCTTAAAGGAGGCTCCGGAGGTATAGCAATGTTATATATAAATGATCAGGGTCACCTCCTGATTCGATTTAGCCATGTCTGTCTGTCTGTCTGTCTGTCTGTCTGTCTGTCCGTCTGTCTGTCTGTCTGTCTGTCTGTCTGTCCGTCTGTCTGTCCGTTCGCACGATAACTTTCGATAGAATGAAGCTAGAGCCTTGAAATTTTGGTCAAATATTGGTAGTGTAATCTAGTTGGATGGTATTGAAAATGGGCATGATCAGGCCAAGAGAACGCCTACCTCCCCTACATATGTAAAATACATAAATGTATCTATAACTCCCGATTAAAGAAACATGGAAAGCTCTAGCTTTGGTAGATTACTCATGAGGGTAATTTTATACTCTCCTGGGAAAATAAAATCGATCAGTTGGAAACTAACGGTAATTTTCTTACAAAGAACCCCGTACTACCCTAATTTTCAGGTTTTTTGTATATAACTCCTGAACCAATTGACGTAGGCACCTGATTTTTGGCATGTAACCTTGAAGTGAGAAGCTGCCTAAGGTTTTGTAAGTTGGGCATAATCAGATCAAAGGAACGCCTACCTCCCCTACAAATTTCAAAAAATTAAATATTCCCTTAATTACGATAACTTTCGAAAAAATTATACTAGCAAGTTGAAAATTTGACAAAATATTGCTAGTAAGACCTACTTTGTTGGTATTGAAAATGGGCAAGATCCGACCAAGGAACTCCCACCTCCCCTACAAATGAAACTTCAAATAAGCGATAAATTTTGATAGAATGAAGCCAGCAACTTGAAATTTTGGTCAAATGTTTAAAGTGAGATTGAGTTAGTTGGCATTAAAGATGGCTAAGATCCGACCTAAGGAACCCCTACCTCCCCTAGAAATGAAACTTAAAATAAGCGATAGCTTAACGACAAAATAAAGCTATCGACTTGAAATTTTGGTGAAATGTTTGTAGTATGATCCAGTTGGCTAATATTGAAAATACGTAAAATCTGACCAACGAAACCCCTACTTCTCCTACAAATGAAACTTCAAATAAGCGATAACTTTCGATAGAGTGAAGCTTGAGACTTGAAATTTTTTTCAAATGTTTGTAGGGGGATCTTATTGGTTGGTGGCAATGATGGGCAAGATCTGACCCAAGGAACCCCTACCTCCCCTACAAGTGAAACTTAAAATAAGCGTTAACTTTCGATAGAATGAAGCTAGCAACTTGAAAACTGTGACAAATATTTGTAGAATGGGTTAGTTAATTGATTTTGAGAATGGTCAAGATCCCACTGAATGAGTGCCAAACTCCCCTATGAACTGGCCATATAGGAGACCCACTTCTAGTACATATGGTCGTTGCCAATTGGGACTTTTGGTATCACCACTAGGTCTGTACAAGTCTAGGGTATATACGCTTCGGACGATGGGCACACGAAATGGCATAAAATGGCGCATACGATGGGCAAACGAAAGTAAAGGGTGAGCATTTCTGGTGTTAACGATGGGCAGACGAAACAGCGTGAAATAGCGCATAAATATGGAAAATATTAAAATTTGTTTCTTTGCAACTCGTCCCAGAAAAATTGTTTCCTTAATAACTTTTTTCTAAGGGTGGGCAAACGATACTTTTCCTTGGCAAACAAGGGGTCCGATGGGCAAACGAATTGCAGAAATTGCGCGAAAAAAAAAATTAAATTTGGGTTTTTTATTTTTTACAAGCATTTTGATGTGCGAATAAAATAAAATTAGAGGTGGGGAAAACGAAAATAAGGGTTGGGCTAACGATGGGCAAACGAAATAGCGGATAAAATCGCAAAAAAATCGAAATTTGGATTTTCAGTGGATCCCAACCTTTAAAAAAATACATTTGTTAATAACTGTTTTTCTAAAGGTGGGTAAACGAAAATTTTTCCTTGGCAAACGTGGGCTAACAATGAGCAAACGATTTACCTAGTTTGCATGAAAAAAAAATCATCTCGAGGTGGCCACTTCACAACGTCTAGCCTATGAGGTCTAGACGTCAGTCTGCTACACTAAATACCTGATCGGCATGGCGATCGGCACATGAGAAATTGCGGAATTTCAAAAAAATCGGAGCATTGTTTTGTTGGCGAAAATTGGCGGGAATGTTTTCCACTTGCGATATTGACGAATTCATAAGTCTTGAACATGAGTCCGTGAATTGCACTCAACCCATTTATTTAAATGGTCAGTCGGAAGTACCGGCTGACCGTAAATCGGTCAGCCGTGCCATGCTTTTCGCGTAGGTACGTCGGTCAGCCGCGGATAATGTGAAAGGGTGTAGAGGGTCAGCCGGTTAGTAGGGTTGACGGGTTGATCATCCGCAAGCTTCCATCTCAGCCCATGTTAAACCGATACATCGGTCAGCCCGTCAGTCGGTGATTATGTGTAATGGCACAAATAATTGCTGTAAATTTAAAGTTAATTCAGCGGGATATGTTGCACTCGATGTAATGAGAGACCAAAGATCAAGAAGAAATTATCATACATTTTAGTTTATAGCCCGATGGGGGAAAAACCGATCGTATATAAGCAACAGGAAAAAACCGAAAAAGCAGGTTGATTTTTCCGAAAGTACCGGTTCTTGTTGTTTAACGACCGGTTTTTGACATCCCTAGTCTCACTGACATCGTCCACAACTGCGCAGATTCTGACTGGTTCCTTCTTCTAAAAAAATCTGGAACTTTGAAATACTCATAATAAGCCAGTTAACCATAATGACGCACATAAGATTGACTATCCAGGCATGACGGAAAAATCTCGTTTTCTGCAGACTTAATAATATCAGTGGCCAGCAAAAATACCTACATACGAGTACTTGTTGTCATAAAGCCCAGATTACAAAAACACTTGGCGTATTCCATCACAATTACAAGAGACCCTATTACGTCAATTCCATGAAACAAACCATGCGTAATGGCAACCTGCTAATTAAATCTCGTTCCAATATACAAAAACAAGTTAGAGCTAGAGGTGAACCTCTTTGGCAGTTTCAAGTTCATAGCTCATCAGCCTGTGGTTGCAACTCCGCCATTATTACACACATGATATTTATCTCCTCTGATCAACAAGTACCAAGTTCAAAGTGCTTCGCTAGATACACCAAAGCTCGTACCATTAGATACTTTTTCATAGATGTGACCTACACAAAGTTTGCGACTGTAATGACATCTACGTTTAATGGATATCTTTGTCGCTATCGCATCTCCGCACTTGAATTTAATAGTCAAATGGATATCTATGGGCATTCTTAATTATATACTTATTTTATTTTTTTTTATTTTGCACGCAATATTCATGTTTTGCGGATATTTTATAGACTTGTTTTTAATTTGCAAAAGTAGTAAAAAAAGAACGCAACAAATACGTAGGTAGAGTGACCTTTTGACCATGGCTTTCGTATGGAAAATTCTTCAAATACATTATTAGATATTTCAACGCACGTCCCTAGAAGTGCCAATCATCCAACCGATACATATATGTTTTCGAATATTATAATTATTGTAAGATGCATGGCATGATTATCATAATTATTGATACTGACTAGACACCAAATGGCAATTACGTCGGCATAGTATCTTGGTCAAGTTAGATTTGTGCTGTAATTAATGAAATTAGATACTGCAGAATAAGGAATATTTTGTTGGCGAATTGGCGGTTTATTAACACACTTTGCGGTTGGGAAACTGATCGGAAATTGCACCTTCTTAGTTGTTGGAAGTTGTCTCATCAAAACAGCAGAAATTAATTGAATGTGTATTACATATGCTAATGAAGTCAGATACTTATTTTTTTTTATGAATGTCAAATGAATACGGAAGAAAAAAAATTATGGCGGTTAGAAGTTAAGTATCTTTTCTACAGTCTTAAGTACACTATTCTTGTTTGATCGGAATGTTATATTTGATATGTACATATTTATATTTCAAAGTAGGGATCAAATTTAATACTACACATGGTACCAATTAAATTTTTCAGACATCGTTATGAAGATGAAGAAGTGTAGGTAAACTTTGTCGATTTATAGATTTATCCAACGGAATGTCGGCAACTTCTAAAATTTCTGTGGGGCCATTGTGAGAATAATCCTTGAGTGAACTCACGTAGCGCGGAGGAGACTACTGCATTCTATTAAGACTTAGACTATTACATATCTTTAAAGACAAGGACGGAAACACTATTTCCAACACCCCTAGTGAGGTATAGCGCGTCAACCAGTCCTGCGCGCCATCGTAATCTGTTTTGGGCAATGGGCGCAACTCCCCAAACGACTTACCCAACGCCTTAAACTCTTTTCCCATAGATCGACGCCATCTGATTTTAGGATCCGCTCTTGGTCGGCCTTGGTTGGAAATGGGATTCCATTTCATGGTATGTAAAGCGATACAGCTATCATCCTTCCGCAATTTGTGACCTATCCACTGCCATTTTCGCCTGTGTATCAATTCGTCGGTTGGGATCTCATCCATACGCCGACTTAGCTCTTCATTTGATAGTGTTTGGAAGCAAAATTTGGAATTTTTCGTCGCTAGGACGGCGCACGGTTGCAATACGCAATCGAACATTAGCGATCATAAGATAACGTCCAGGAGGTAACTCTTAACTTTTTTTTACTAATGGTAATGCAGTCGATCTGATTTTTTGTTCTGCGCCGATCAACGGAGGACCAACTGATTTTGTTGTGGTTCTTATGCTCAATCATAGTACCACCGACGAAGAGACTGTGAAAGTTGCAGAAAGAAGAAATCGTGCGTTCTGGGGACCTTCTGATCCATTGTCCAGGAGAGTACGCGCATTCCAGAAACTAGTGTTTGTCATTCTAGCCAAAAGTTATAACTGCTAAGTCCGTCCTTAGCCGAAGCATACTTAACCATTTGTTAGCATATAGAAAATATCGGATGATGAAAGTTGCTGGCATACACACCCTGTCCGTGCTTAGTCGGTTCCTATGACATGCCAGCAAAGGCAAAGGCCGTGGTTGTATTCTTACGGCCCTGGCCAAAGGGGGGAATGTTTACCTCAACCAAGTTATAACACCGCCAAGACAATGGCTGCGTTCTGGGAAACTTACAGGATCAGACAATTTGACAGTGAGTAACAGAGATGTGAAGTATTGTATATTCGTAAGTTGAAGAGAGAGTGTCGCTTATCTGAGAGAATCTTTAGAGGGGAAATATACCGGAAAAATTTGTTGGTTTGTTTCCTTAGCCTATGATTTCTAAATAAATACATCTACCGGCCTCTCTGTTTCTTTCGCTTTGGTGCAATTACTAAGAAACAGGCCTAACGAAAATTGGTTGATTGTCATTCTGCTCTCTCGTGTGCGTCGAATGTGTGAATTGATCAGTTACCCAGTCGGACAAGAATCGACACTTGATCGGTCCTGGATCGATGATTGTCTACTAAGGAATCGATGACTTTATCGGAGACACGTCGGAGGCATTTGTATGGGCATGGCCGCTTTTGCGATACCGAAAATGAGGACAGGAATCGATCCGAAATCGATGACGGTAGTCGATGGAGAATCGATGACTGGAGTCAACGTAGAATCGATACTGGGGTCGAATTGGGATCGATGGCTGTAGTTAACGTGGAATCGAATCCGGATCGACGACTGGAATCGATTCCGCACCGATGACTGTAGCCAACGCGGAATCGACACTGAGATCGAATTCGGATCGAATGGGTTGAATCTATTTAAGCCTGATATACAATTCATCCAGAAACTAAAAGTGTCGTGATTGATTTCACGGGACCTTTAATTTAACGGCGGATTGTATTCAAGGCTTACAGAAAAAAAAACAACATATTCCGTATTCCATATTTCATATATGACAACATGCGTCACCAAATGCCAGATACTTTCAAATGAATTCAAATTTCAGGCTAACTCGATACGTAATTGAAAACATTTGAATTTTTCCAGCTTCGGAGACAAACCGATGAATGGAACCGGTAAGGAATCGAAGACTTTGCGATTCCACTGGGATCGGAGACAAATGTCCGACTGGGTAAATGCGTCTCTCTTTCACTTACGGATATACAATGCTTTGCCATCTCTGTTGCTCACTGTCATTTCCTTAACCGGTCAGGCTTTCAGGACCGTGACCATTAATCAACGACCACTGCCGTCCCAGGAAGTGCCCATGATAAGGACTGTGCCCCCTCCTATGTGTTCTTTTGGTCTTTATATGATAGTTTTAGCCATTATTTTGGCAACGACGGGAGGCACACAAATGCCTCTTCCGGACTGGAATAATTCAGTCCGTAAGGTTGCTTTTTTTGTAACTTTGACGATCAGTCCTTTCTTCTCCCATCAGTGAGAAAGACCTCTGTGTCGGCGCTCGAAGGCCGTGTTCGTTCGGTCACCGCTCTACTACGTAAAGAACGGAGGTTCGATCCTCGGCGCGAATAAAACTGGCTATGGGTACTAATAGAACTTCTACTGCGCTCCGAGCTTGTCAGTAAAAATCCTGCATGATAGCAACTGCGCGTTCGAAATGTAAATATGCTATCGAAACGACGACAAGGCATTTAATTGCAAGCGATATTGATGGCATGGGTGGGTGAGGTGAAGGCAATTAACAGCGCAACAAATCTTTTTTCCAGTAAAATTCAATTAGAGATAATGCAGTGAAAATTTCCTACTGATAATCCAGTGAAAAATGTCGTATACACATAAATCTAGTGGAAATGCCTACCTAGTACAGTTCGTGTCGCAAAATCAAATGAAAAATCTAGAAGCGCAGTCCATCTTGTCAATTCAAGTATTTTTCTAGTGCTCTACACTCTGTTTATAAGAAAAA
The DNA here is from genome assembly GCA_964017055.1 of Chloromyia formosa. Taxonomy (NCBI): domain Eukaryota; kingdom Metazoa; phylum Arthropoda; class Insecta; order Diptera; family Stratiomyidae; genus Chloromyia; species Chloromyia formosa. Next base: position 16,230,477 of record OZ024817.1, read on the forward strand.
AAGTATAGCATCTAGAAAACTGGGTAAATTTACCGTTAAGGCGGTGACAAAGGCAAATCAGGCACAATTATTGACAATGCGTTTGGAGGCAGAAGATCATAAGTTTAAAATGAACTGTTTGTGTTTTCTGAAAACACGCCATCCTATTCGCGCTCGGTGACCGTGTTCGTTCGGTCACCGCTCTACGCTTTATAGAATGGAGGTTCGATGCTCGCCGCGAACAAAAAACTGTTTGTGGGTACTAATAGAACTCCCACTGCACTCCGAGCTTGTCAGTATAAAGACCGCGGCGCGACTAGGAGGTGCATGCTGGCAACTGCACGTTCGAAAAGTAAATATGCTATCAACACATCAACAAGGCATAGGAATGATAGAGATATTGACGCGCCCATATCCTGGGGGGGGGGGGGGGGGTCATTGCAATTAGCAATATTTTGACTGACAGTAACTTATCAAAATTAACCAAAAACTTGTTCTCTTTCTGCATTATAGCGACAATATGTACCTATTCAGAGGACATTTGTACTAGGTTCGTGTTCGAGTTCGACAGTGTATGGTGACACTTTGGAAAAACTTGGCGAGAAATTCTACGAAGTCTTACATTTTTAGATGTATCTTTTTTCTACTGCACGGACCCGAGAAGATGATAGTAGACTATGCACACCCTTGGGACAAAGTCAATCCGTGAGAAAAAAAGCAGTTCTCGATACGCTCCATACGCGGCTGTAGCCCTGTCAAAGTACAACGAGACCAACGAGACCAATGAGACCAACGACACCAACGAGACCAATGAGACCAACGAGACCAACGAGACCAACGAGACCAACGAGACCAACGAGACCAACGAGACCAACGAGACCAACGAGACCAACGAGACCAACGAGACCAACGAGATCAACGAGACCAACGAGAACATAAGAAAAACATGAAAAATAGCGATTTTCAAAATGTTATATTTCGGGTATTTTTCATCGTATCGACTTCAAATTAGATACACTTCCTAACACGGCTTGCGTTAACGACCCTACCTAATTTGAACATCCACGAATAGCAGGAGCCCGAGCTACAGAGGTCCGAAAACCCTTACTTGTTGTGTCGCGTAAACATTGTCTTGGTCGCATTTTCGATTTTAGCTTTTTTTCGATTTCTTCGTTCTTTTTTGGCGGGCAGGATGCTCCCGCCTCCCTAAATTTCACATTTACAAGCAATCTCACCTAAGTATAACTATAGCCAGCTGATACCTATGCATACTACTAAACATACCTTATTTATTACAAATCGATCATGCTAATTACGAGACGCACAACGTTTGTTATGGTTTCTATTGAAAACAGAATCGATAATATAATATTGTCAAGGTAAACCATTAGTGTCTAGTTAGTGTTTAATTGTTCAATTGATGTCACTTAAACAATGAATAGATTAACATATTCTACTGATATGTAATTGACTTAGCGTGTATTCTGATGCACGTAGAATTAATTCCAGAATAATATGCACCTACATACCGTATCAACAAATGGCATACACGACTCCACTTCAAGTCAAATCAGACAGTTCGAAGAATTGAGTATTCCTTGACAAGGATACAATCACTCAAGTGGTAACTATTGTACGAGTGATTTGCTAGCTTAATGGAATACTAACTTATCAACCAGAGTGACTTCTGCAGGACTCGGGATCCCCCGCCCGCAGTCTTTTTGGTATCGCATCCCATTTTTCAGTTCAGAAATGGAACAGAATTTTGGCCCGTCTCATATAAAAAAAATATGAACATGGACGGGCATATAGTTCGATGCATGTTGTACGTTTATTCGTTCGTTCGTTTGTGCGTTTGTCCGGGCACTTTCCGTATTCTGATCTTAGCCAAATTTGGCATATAGGCTCGCTTTGTCCCCCAGAGCACAAATCGGGGACGGCAATATTGATCACCGACTGGCCTAACGGCAGATTCTGTTTTGTTTAATATAGAGTTGCTCGCCTAAGTCTTTTTAAAGATGTTTCCCCCAGGCGTTTCGTGGTCAGGTTTTTTAATGGACGGTTTGGTGGGCATCCGAAGATGCCCTTGGGGACGGAGCGTAAGGTAGCTGAATTGACCGTGAAGGTCGGGCTGTGCCATCTGGCGAAGAAAAAGGCTCCTCAACGAGCTAAGCAGTGGCTTATGCTTGCTGTATCTCAGTTCGGGAGACGCGTGCGGGGCTTTCGCCGCTCGTTTCCCCTGTCCTTTAGGTTAAAGGTTAGGTTAAAGGGTTGCTATGATTGTCTACAGCACACACAGACCGCAACAGGGTCCGTTGTGATGCCCAGCCGGATATGTAGTCCCGACCCATTCTAAACTTCGAACCAGCCCGAGCCCACAGCAAAACGTTGGAGCTGGCCAACATCGACGTCCTGCAAGTCACCCAGGTCGGCAAAGTAGTAGGCCCCAAGAGTAGCCCTCCTAATACTTTCCAGGCCGGGAATTCACAGAGAAGGTGGAAAGTACCCTCCTCTACCTCCTCATCCCCACAGCTTCTACATAAGTCGTTATGCGGAAGCCGAAGCCTCCTGGCGTGCTCTCCGATTGGAGTTTCCCGTAATGATTCCCACGACCGTGCCAATGTGATGTCTTTTCAGCGACAATAGCTTAGCGGAACGACTCAAATCCAACCTGGGCCATATCAGCTTTGTCTTATAACAAGTACTGCCACTTAGCCATCTCGTGTTAGTGATACTTATCGCGGCCTGCTTTATGCTATGCTTACATGCATCAAGAGGCATCTCAACATTGCAGAGAGTACGTTCGGTGTCTTCCGAGGTCCCTCTTCTAGCAAGTTCGTCAGCTCGGCAGTTGCCAACGAAATCACTGTGACCCGGAATCCAGCACAAGACAATATCAAAGATACCACTTATCTCTGTGAGAGATTCGCAGCACTTCAACACTATCCTTGAGGTTATACGTACGGATTCCAGAGCTCTAATCGCAGCTTGACTGTCTGTTAAAATAATGATGTTCCTCACAGATACGTCATGATGGTGGCGTCCCAGCCAGACCAGGACTTCCCAAATAGCTATCAACTCGGCTTGCATAACGCTACAGTAGTCGGAGTAAATGCCAGCTCCCACGCCATTGTCATTCTTAGACCCATCTGTGTAGATATGTATCGTATCTGTTGTCGGAAGAAAGTTTTCATTCCATATTGTGTATGAAATGGGATGAAACTTTTGAAGGACTTATTAAACATATTTTAAGTTTTGATGAGACATGGTCCGTCCTTGAAGGGATATCATGATTATTTAAAATCGTCGAGTGCCCACAGTTCAGAGCTTACCATTGTCTTGCATCGCGAAGATGGACGGCCGTGCATGCAGCCACCTGTTCGCCAAACATATCTAGCGGGAGCAGGTTGAACATTATATTCATGGCATCAGAAGGGGTCGTTCTGAGAGACCCGCTGATTGTCAAACTAGCTGATCTTTGAACTTTTTCCATTAATCTACGATTTACTGCAGTTTTAAGTGCGTTCCACCACACAATAATGCCGTGCAAAAGTATGGGGCGAATAACCGCCATATAGAACCAATGCACAACCTTCGGTTGCAGGCCCCACCTGTTTCCGATGGCGTTCTTACAACAGTAGAGTGCGATATTTGCCTTATTAACACGCTCCTGAATGTTAGGCTTCCAACTTAGCTTCCTGTCAAGTATCAACCCCAGGAACTTAGCCTTGTCTATGAAGACCAATTTCTCTCCCTCCAATACCGGAGGTTCTGTTGTTGGTGTCCTATGCATTCTTGAAAATAGGACAAGTTACGTCTTTAGCGGATTAACTTTAACGCCGCATTTTGTGGCCCAATTCGTTAAAATGTCGTTTACGTATTAACAAAAATTCATAGACCTGGGGAAAGCAACACAAACAGGGGAGGTAAAAATGGGGAATGATGGAAAATGAGGCGATAAGGTTGGAATGGTTGGCGGACGGCGCAGATTTCCTTGCTTTCGCATCTGGGTCCTGGCGTAATGGGACCCTCGGCCTCTGGTTTCGTACCACCGACATATCCTTACTCATCAGGTGCTGCCATAGATCTGCCGGTGGAAGCAACACTACCAGACCATAATATGGTTCATTGCAGGTGGTTCATTACAGGTGGTTCATTACAGGGCAGCTTCTACTTCGAGGCCATTACAATTTCAATCGAATTTTGTACGTAGCTCCCTTGGGTTATTCTTCTTGCAGGTGTGCGTCAGAAAAAAGGACTCTCTTTATCATGAACAGATAATATCAATAAACGGAAAGCAAACCTGGCTGAAATTTGTATCTCCTGATTCGTGTGATAAGACCAATGCACACGAAGGCATTTTGAGTCCTTAGGTGCGGATTGATACCATTTTCAGTCCTTTGGTGTGGAAAAGTGGATAATCTTGGTAAAAAAGGACATTATTGAAAATGAAGCGATGACTGGGCAAGATGGGTATCATATGCCAGGGGGTCATGAGGCGAATACACTAGACTAATGTTGATGGAATTTTAAGTCCTTTGATGTGGAAAAAGGACATTTTTGGTAATGAAGTGATATCTAGGCAATATTGGTATCCTATAACTGGGTGATGTTGAAACGAATACAATAGACTACTACCTTAGTAAATGCATTTTGAGCCCTTTGGTGTGAAAAAGGGATATTTTTGGCAATGAAGTGACATCTAGGCAAGATGGGTGTTATATGACTGGGAGTGACGATGCGAATACACTAGACTACTCTTAATGGTATCCTGAGTCCTTTGGTTAGAAAAAGAGGACATTCTTGCATTCACCTGGTAGATATGGGTATCTCCTGAATCGGGGTAATAAGGAAAACAATTTTCAAAGCAGTTCATAGACAACTTGAAAGCAAACGGCTCAAAATTAAAATGTACTTGCCTGGGACGTGCCTAAAGTGTCGATCAAGATTATCGCTCTTTTTCTGTAATTGTTGTCCTCATCACACAGCGCTTCTTAAGGTGTGAGTTCCCGACTGAGCGACTTGCGTTTGCGACTAGGAAAAAACGTAGCACTATTCGTGTGTATTTTATGTTTAAGCATAGTCGTACAACTACAGCCTGCTTTCAACAATCCCCTAAACTTTAAAATACACACGAATAGTGTCCTGTTATCATAGTTTTTTTTCTCTTCAGTCGCCAACGCAAGTCGCTCAGTCGCGGCCTAGGAACTCACGCCATTAGGCGTAGTTTCTGAAGCTGAACGAGTATAGAGACTTAGAGTTCGTTGGATATTTCATACAACTCGTTATTCAAAATTCCCTCCCTTCCGAAGGCGCTTATCATATTCTCCGATACCTATGTAAAAGTTCACGTTTCGGATATCCTATTCAACTTACAAAACTTATCTGATAAAATTCCAATCAACGAACAAATAAAATAAACAATTTACCAACAATTTCATCACAATAAATCCTAATTGAAAAAAGCAAATCTTATTCGAATAATAAATCTTAAATTTCAATCCATTCACTTTGCAAATAAATTATTTACTCTTCTGGTTCCAGTTCACTTAACTTGCAAAACCCTAAGTCACTCCTTCGTCTCCGTGTCCGATTCACTCATTCCAATTCTGGAAAACGCCACAAGGTCCTTTTTGGTGACTTATTGAGTTTTAATCTTTCAAATCCTCTTTATAACTCTTCCTTGTTTTTCCCTTTTTCGGGACTAATGTGCGTCGTTCGTCCGACAACTGCACGAACGAAAATCGAAAGTAATTTCCAAACTTAATCCCATAAATTGTCAGAGAGAGAGAATTTATTCTAATTCTACGAGTAGTTAGTAATTCTGCCATAGAATTAATAATAACGTGTAGTCTTCTTCTATGGGGAACGATGGAAAGGATGTGACGGCAGGTGGAATATATGATCGGCTTTTGATTGTGCCGAGGATATGGTTTAGGGGTGGATTCGGTCCAAGACCATAACAGGTTCGTGTTGGTTTTAGTGGAACAGGCAGTGACGAGACGCCTTCTTGAATAATAATTTCGATTGAATTTAATGCTGGATTTAAGGCTTTTGATGCTTCGGCCTATTGTGGGTTGCCATTCGACCATTGGGTTCAACCCAATTTTTTGTCGATTGATGATGACTGGTTAAATTTATTGGTGTCATTATTGCGCCTGTGGTCGAAGTAGTGTCGTCAGGTCTATCGCCTTCTTTCTGGTCGATTCGTCCCTTTAGGTATTGCGTTTGTAAGTCAAAACGTCCATTTCTGTTGATTAGATTGATTTGCATTTCCCCAGATGCTTTTCAGCCTTTTGTAACATCGGAGGTGACTAACAAGCATACCATATTTTTGGGTGAGTTAAATCCCTGAACCTTTACTTCGTGTTCAGAATAAAATTTCTGATCAAACCGTCTTAACTGCGAAGGACTGTAACTCACATGAAAGTTAAAAAAAAAATCAAAGCGAAATCAATTCAACTCCTTCGTGCACAAGTATCTTGTAAGCTTCCCTGAAACTTTCGCGACTGTCCTTATTGTCCAAACAAATATAGATGTTTGTCTTAAGCCCAAGTGGGGCTTAGCGCGTCAATTATTCCCATGTGGCGTAGTTGACGTTTCGTTGACATAAACTGGTTTCGAACAATGCATGTTACCTCCTGCCTATTTAGTCGCATACCTGCTTATTGTTATGCCCCACACCACTGGCGGAAGACAACACAAGCATCCATGGCCACGGTCGCTACGTCGACGTGGGCGGATCTCGAACCCGTAACTGATCGGTATGCTGAGACATCAGACTGACGCCTCAACGCACTGAGCTATCGGCCGCCCCAACTGGAACATTCCTGAGCTTATTTTTTCCCCCAAAACTACGAGTATTTCCTTTTTTCATAACTGATTTTCTAGAAAATCCGCCACTGCACCTTAGAATGATAACACTGTCTCCATGGTATGGTGGAAATCTAATTGAAAAGGCTTCATAGTCAATTGCCATCGGAGAGAAGGCTAAACATAAAATCGATTGAAAATTGGAAGCCAGCACGACCTGAAGCAATTATGAAACTCGCGAATCCAATTATGAATTTTAATAAGAGGTGTAAATTAATGAAGTGTGGAATTCTGTTTTGAGAATCTGATATGGGCAGATTATACCGATATTATTGAGGAGTATTATCACGAAATTCATGCATATTTGTATGTAGATAGTATGCTGAAGACACAAGACAGAAACTAGTGGCAGATGGGAACACAGAATTTGACGCTTTCATGAACAACTCCGAAATGATAATAGTTTGTGGTTGATTTTACAACTGAACCTTTGTTTATTGTTTATACGAGTTTCTCAGTCAAAAGATCGTCAAAATTAAAAAAAAAAATTATCAATTTATTTTCCATCACGCTCCCAAGTCCAGAAATACGCGACATTATTAAAAATTCACGTTTACCGACACAAGATATATAATTTTCAATACTAGAGCCATACCAAAGTGGCTTAGCTTGTACAGCTGTTAGAATTCCCACACATTCTGCCATTCTTCGACTATTTTCTATGAAGCAGGAGATTAGAGACCCCTCAATTTCGAGGAGATTCTATTTAGTACTAAGCGCCGATTTCTTAAATTTTTAATAAAAACGGCAAATGAATGCTTAGTAGCTTGCATCTGATCGAAAAGGTCTTGTTGTCCCAACTCTAACAAATTACAAAAAAAAAAGATACAAAATGAGTCGCATTACCATCATATCGGATTGTGATCAAAATTAATAAAAGTGAAGAGGGCTACGGGCGTGGCATTCGGATATGCGGCCCTGCCTCGTTCAAGGTTAGGTTAAGTAAAGGGGCTTCCATGACACCTGTAACGGGGGTGTATGTTTGTTGAGGTAGACTTTAACCGAGGGCGGAAATAGAGGCTGCTCGTTCAGAACCGTCATGACACCTAAGTGCCAAAATTTCCTCGGATTTGACTTGTGTTGACGCGTGCTTAGCTGTCGGTAGTGTGGGCGGGGTTTTTGTAAGTCAAGCTGCCTCCTGTCTATCTTCATTTGTATCTATCTGAATTTACTCACTACCTGTTTTGTTTGTTTCGGTGAAATTTGCGAAGCTCGTTTTGGCACAGGGAGTCTGAGGTGAGAATGTGGCTGGGGCGGTGATCCGGTTTGTTGTTCCGCCGCTCTGCACTGTCTGCTCCGGCCTGCAGAAATGTCGTCCGCCTTGGAGGTTATCTTCGTTGCTCTGCTCACTTTAAGCGGTGGGCGTTTCTAACGGCAGACCGAATGTGCTGCTCCTAAAATAAGCCCATTAGTATGGTGCCGGATATTTGTTCCCGAATTCCTGTCTTAATTTTTCGCTAACTGTTGCTGCCAGTGCGGGCGCCTCCTTCACGTTGAATGTCGAACTTGCAAATGACAGATCTGTCGTCGAAATTCCAATTGGAATTTCGAAGGTCGAAGGTTGCAAGTTCGAAATCCAATATGGCTTCCGTCATTGGTCTAATGGTTACGTTCATAACACACCAGCGCTGTGTCAGAACTGAGTGATGACGTTTTATGAACGCCGCCATTAATTGGGTTGTCCTGGTACAATAAGTTGCAAGTGCGCCTGAGAATACTTTCACCAGGTACACTTGCAACTGTGTGTACCCACGTCACGAGCGGTACCAATTCCGTGGCACTCATTACACACCACACAGCACGTATAGACTATCTCTGGGTCCGTTGTGATACCAACAAAGTCACTTACCGGAACCTAGATTCCAATCTAGCCTGTGTTGGCGATATAGCGATTGAGCTCTATTATCCTCGTATCCTTAAAATCCCCCAGATCCTGAAAAAGCAAGGAACCCAGAAATTTCTTCTGCCTCGTAGCTAAGGCCGGACACTAACAAACAAGATGGAGAAGACTTTCTTCTTCATCCACGTCCTCACAACTTTCACAACAATTGTTTTAAAGAATACGGCGCTGCCAGGCGAGGTCACCGATTTTCAGTTTCAAAAATCCCATACCATTGATGTCGATGGCCTTCTTAACCTGACGTATTCCTAACCTCGATACTAAGACTTCCGTGACAAAGTTGAGTTTCGATCCGGAATTGAGGATTGCGCGGCACGTGAGATATTGTCCGAGTTTATTTCTCACCATAAGCATTGCTGTCGCAGGAAATACAAAACTTGGCGATATTTTACTTTTACCGCGGTATTAAGGCTCGGTCCAGCATCATATTGTGGTTGTTTCTCAACATGCAATAAGGTGTCGTTGATTTTTTTGCATTTCAAACAACATCTTGACTTTACAATTTTACACACATAACCTTTTTGCAGGCGATTTATGCAGCACTGCAGCTTCCTAATTGTGTCTAATTTCTTCTCAATTAAAAATTGTAACGGTTGCAGGAGCGGAAGTAATTGACACTGCTGTGAAGGCCTGTCAGACATCAAAATGTCAAAACTTCCTACCTAAGTTACTCAAACGACGCGTGCTGGCTGGCTTGCTCAGTGACAGGAGTGATGGGGTGTGTAAACGACCAACTCAGGCCCTACCCGTTAACACTTTAAATGTCGCGCGTCTGCCCGAGACAACACAACACTTGGACCGAGAAAAAATATCAATAAAAAGAAGATAACATGCTGGACGAAGTGTCACAGCAGAAAATCGCAAAAACCACTACACCAAGAGGGATGTCGATCATCACCTCTGGAACTTCCGCGAACCGCGGAGAGCCAAGATGTTGCGGCTCCGGCGCTCGAGTCCCTCCCAACCATGTCTAGGCCGCGCCTCGAATTCCTAGACCCCAAACTAAACTAGCGGAAAAGAGAGAGGTGAGAAGCTCTACATTAGGAGCTTTGGGGACACACCGGCTACTATTTACCTACGCATTTTAGATATAAAAACGAAAATAACACCCGTAAACGAAACCAAACATGAATGCAACTCTCCAGCTCTCCGTAGGATGACGTTTTCAGCGCCGCCGTTGAGCCGAAAAGCACCGCCTTCTCTCATGCACACACCCCCCACACTCGTACACCCCCACACACACACCTCTAACCTTGCTTCTCGAACTCGAACGCGTTTTTATTTTTTTTTCTTTGCAAAATTCACCAATAAAAAATCCTCCCGAGACAGCTGTTGTTATAACCTCACAAAACGGAAAATTTTTTTCGTAACTGACACTCGTCCTAATTATCACCGCTCGCGTCGCGAATGGACTTCTTCGACGACTCGTAAATATTTGCGGGTCGAGACAACGCACTGTTTGGCATAGTTCCAAATCAATTTGTCCCGAAATAAGTGGACTTAAATGGTCCTGACGTCACTGAACCAACGCGATCACTCGGATCCGCTCGCATCGAAACTCACGAGATACAAATCAAAAACTGACGGCCGAAAATGATGTTTTCATCGAGCACTCCACCAAAATCCACGACCTCCAAAAACCAAAAAAGGAATACCCTGAAAATCCGTCCGCCCGTCAACTTGTTCGCCACCATTTATCCGCAAACCGAAATCCGAAAACCAATTCGCAAGCTGAAACGCCAAGACCGCACCCAACTCTCCTCACGATCCCGCCAAAACTCTCAAATCCCCCCGCTGGGCCAAAACAATCCCGAGTACGCGTTCCGTTTTGACACAAGCAGTTGAAACCGAGCCTTCACAAACTTGGGGAAAGATGAGATACTTGGAATCTTACGAGGATTGTTAAGGGATTGTTCCAAGAGACAAACGGTTTCCTCGTCTTCTCTCTACAGTAGCAGATGGAGTTATAAGGCATCCCATGATGACGTGTCTATGCCTTGGTTCATGACACCAAGTAAGGCTTCGCTTACTGTATCATGAATACTCTTGAGGACTGCAGCTGAAATTCCTCCTGAGGCTGATACCAATAGTATCTTGTTCAAAAAGGCTGTAAAAATGAGCCGTTTGTTGTCGTAGCGATTGCGAAGCTAGTCTCATGATGTCACGTAATTCGGTTCCGCGATTTGCAGGTGTTGGATCAAGCGACTAGCTTCCCCGAATAGGCTGGACTTCAGGTAGTACATCTTTTGGGCGTCGTTCATCTGCTGCACATGTATAAGGTAGGAGAAGAGAACTTCGATTTGAGCCGATTTTGAATAATCCCTAGAGAATGTAGGAATAGTGATTCTTGGGCAATCGTACTAGACTCATCTGTTGATCGCGACGTTCGGCAGCTCTTCCATCTATTTCTCCAGATCCAGAAAATTCCAATAGTTTGACTATGGCCTTTCTAATTTTGGCTTCCATCCTTATGTACTTTTCAATATCGTGGTCAGCTGGATCCTCCTCTGCTAATATTTATATATGGAGATCGGTGATTGATTTCCAAAGATTGTAAATCTCGGCCACATTTTGTTGATAATACATGTTCGAATTTAAGTAAGTCGTGACTTGTCGTTCGAGACCAGCGCCATCTGCTACCTTGGAACTTCCCGTCGGCGTTCCTTCTTCGGCTGAAAGTTTGGCTATGCTCTTTTCAAGTTCGGCTTTAATGTCTTCATAGAATCCCTGAATTTTAGCCGTAGTTGTCTTCGGTGTAATATGGATGACCGCTGGATTCTGCCTGAATTTTTTCCATCTCCATATTGTTGTCGAGAAAGACTTTCCACTCGCCTTCGAACAACTCTAGCTGGGTCCGAAAATATCTCAGATTGTTTCTCCACTTGGAAGTTTTATAATTGTCTCCCACCCGACGCTCGATCGCCTTGCCAATCCTGAACTGTTCCTTTGCCAGATGCTCCAGCTTGTACAATTGAAAATTGTAGCTGATTGTTTTTGGGGTCACAAAATGATCGAAACGCAATTGATACTTGATGTGAAAGATAAATTTGTTAAATTTGGTTCGGTTTAAGTACGCAGTAAATGCTTTGATGTACAATACTTTAGATGATGGTTAGCAGTTGTCCAAAGTGCAAGATGGTTAGCACTTTGAAGTGAAAGTACTTGCAGGTAGTTCTCCAAAACTAGTTTATGTCAAAGAAACGTCATTTGGGCCACATGGAAGAGTTGACGCGCTATGCCGCACAAGGGGTTAGGGCAATTGAGTAGGTACAATGCACTTATGTTGAACTTTGGTTGTTGAACATCAGCAGTTTAGAGTAAGGATAGTATATGAGTGCAATGCACTTGAGTTGAACTATGGTCAGTCGTTCTTTACTCAACACTATGTGCAACTGACTTATTCGGTTAGACAAAGACTTCCATTTTTACTTAGAAGACGCGGCGAAACTGGTCCGTCTATTAAAATATATGATTATTTCCCTTTCAGTACATCCGTGCATGTCCGTGCTCGGTTGGCACAGCGCATTAGGATGGCTCGATAACCCATGTTTCTTCAATTAGACATACTTCGGATTATACGTCCGCTTAAGAGGGAGTTAACTGTTAATACATCACTTACTCGTAATTTCCATTGCTACGTGGCAAATATAAATTATAATCTAGTGACGGTGAACCTCGAAATGAAACCTTGCTGAAGTCTCGAAAACCTACAGCACGTTCCTAAATGCTTTCAACGCAAGATAGTCGTTGTACTGCTGTATGACACCTACCTTTTCGTGTCGAGCCGAGTCGCATTTGCGACAGCTTTATGCGGCTTGACACCATTACCGTTTGCTTTGTCGGAGTAAAACATTACATTTCCTTCATCTTCATCGTTTCTTTCCATAAAGATCAGTCAATCTTATAAAAGATTTCGGATGATGTAAGTTCGTGACAAACACATCCTGTCCTTTCTTAGTCGCGTTCTATGATACGCCGGGAAAGGCCGTGGCATTGTTCTCTATACTACATAGAGTGAACATTATACTGGTGAGCCTTATAGAACAAGGATTTTGATTCCAAGAGAAAATCAAGGATTGGTTGCCTTGCCACCATGACCTACTTTCACTGAAATAGAGGAGCTGCGAAGGGATCATTCGATAGAAATGACGGATTCATCGAATTTATTACCAACCTTGACATTTATTGCATCCATAGAATCCCTATCAATATTTCGTTTCAACGCTATCAAATTCATCGTTCGTCGTTCTATTCGAACTCATCTCGTCTTTGTTTCACGTTTTATTATCCTGGATGGACGAGTATCTCCTGAAACGCACACAAATGTTTGCAACTTGCAATCATCAATTAAAGTGCTCGTACATTGATCCATTGATGATTGAAGTATCTTTTGTACATTAACGCTGGGGATCATCATGACTGCGAGACGAGTATATCCTTTCTACGTTCTCGTATTCATCCTGACAAGTGCCACTGTGTTTTCAATATTTCGGTTCTTTGTTTCTATACGTACATCAGATCCAATCGAATCTCACTAGTCCGGTGAATTTTGGATTATTGATCCGAAAGAGCTCGATTCCATTCCATTGCTTCTTGTGTCATCCGGAGGCATTCTTTCATATTTCTGGGATCTCATTGATGGAAATATTCAGTAGTGCATTTCGTACTTACTATTAATAAACGAAATTAAATTTACCCAGATATCAGAATTTAGTGGTATTACACTTGTTGTTTGAAGTGATTTCAAAGGGCCTAGCTACGGTAAAATCTGGACAAAAGTGCAATATCAATTAGTCGGAGTTCCTGGAGGGTGTATCGGAAATATTGAAAATTCTTGGGAAGGGTATGCGGCTTTGTGGAGTCCAGATACAAATAACAGACATTTTTCTGGAATATTATTTTCATGTTCTTTGTTTGCTTTTGTTTTCAGGTATCACAGACGTAACCTCCGACCGAAATGGACGCCGAATCAGAAGGACTTCCACCAGCCGAACCGGTTGTTCGGAATGATGACTTGGCATCACGACGACGAATGTTTATATCGCAACCATCGACATTGGCTACACGTAAGCAGCAGGCCGTATGCGTGCGAAGGGCTCACAAAAGCTACGGAAGCAAAAAGAATCCTAATGTTGTTTTGGATGGATTGAATATGACCGTTCCCAAAGGTGCCATGTAAGTGTTTGATTGTTTTTGTTAAATTTATCTCTATGTTCCCTTTTGATCTGGCTTCTGTTGTCGTCAGATCTATGGAGTTCGAAACTCGTAGTTTTCTTAATTTTCATGTTTTTGATGATGATGATTTGATGTGCCGATAAGTTGCCCTTCGCTATCGATTTCATCTCAACCCCTTAGTATATATAAATCATACCTCTGGTATGACATTGTCGTTTTCACCCATGTGCATGAATTATCTTTAGCCCTCCATTGCGCATTCCTTTTCAAGTAGAATTGTTTCATTTGTTTTGAATATTTCCGGTTCCAGTGTGTTCATATTCATAGGGTTCCAGAAAACTATTGCCAGAAACGATCAAGCCGATGCTGTTTCGCCTTATATAGGCTGGCCTACATGGCATGGGTACAAATTACATCTCATTCGAAACGTCATAATGAGCTTATCGATATGATGGTTGTTCCGGCTAGCTGCGAGTGTCATCTACACATAGGCATTTGTTCGGGTGTCAATACCATACAAGGCCCAGAGAAAACCGTTGCGCTACTACTGCAGTCTCATTTTCAAGGGTCGGTCCTCTTAGGGCAATCTCTGGATCTCAGACCTGATAACCGCAGGGTTTTGGATGATCAGCTATTAAGGTTATTGGAAATGGTATTCAAAAAAGACCAAGTGAAATGGGCTTTAGAGTCCTTTGAACCATTTGAATGTCCTGGAGCAGATGGTATCTTCTCTGTGCTTTTGCTAAACTGCCTTAATACTATCATCACTCTGCTGATTAGTAGTTTCAAGGCAAGTTATTTAAAAGGGTACATACCACAGTTATGGAGGAAATTCGATGGGGTACATGGTAACAAACCGGACGATTTACCAAAATCATAAAGACCGATTTGCTAGCCTCATTCCTCCTTAAAAATTATCGAGAGACTGATTAGTGTGAGAACTATTAAAGGTTGTCCGTAAGGAGGAGTCCTCTCACCGCTATTGTGGTCGCTGATTGTAGACGAACTGCTGTCCAGGCTACATTTGCTCGGATATTATGTAATCGGATACGCTGATGACTTAACTATTATTGTCAAGTGCGAATTCAAATCTACCGCCTCCGAAGTGATGGGGGCAGCCTTTGATCTGGTCTTGAACTGGTGCTATGAGATGGCATTAAATGTAAACTGAAAAAAAAATCAGTCCAGTACATCCAGCGTCCAGCGTATACCCTAGCGCGTATATACCCTAGACTTGTACAGACCTAGTGGTGATACCAAAAGTACCAATTGGTAATGACCATATGCATTAAAAGTGAGTTTCCCATATGGCCAGTTTATAGGGGAGGTTGCAGCAATCATTCAGGAGGATCTTGACCATTATCAAAATCAATTAACTAACCCAGTCTACAAATATTTGTCGAATTTTTCAAGTCGCTTCTATCGAAAGTTATTGCTTATTTGAAGTTTCACTTGTAGAGGAGGTAGGGGTTACTTGGGTCAGATCTTGCTCATTATTGCCACCAACAAATAAGACCATGCTTTAAACATTTAAACAAAATTTGAAGTCTCTAGCTTCACTCTATCGAAAGTTATCGCTTATTTGAATTTTCACTTGTAGGGGAGGTAGAGATTCCTTGGGTCGGATCTTGCTCATCATTGCCACCAACAAATAAGATCATGCTACAAACATTTAAACAAAATTTCAAGTCTCTAGCTTCACTCCATCGAAAGTTATCGCTTATTAGAATTTTGATTTGTAGGGGAAGTAGGGGTTTCGTTGGTCGGATTTTACGTATTTTCAATATTAGCCAACTGGATCCTATTACAAACATTTAACCAAAATTTTAAGTCGCTAGCATTATTTTGTCGTAAGCTATTGCTTATTTCAAGTTTCATTTCTAGGGGATGTAGGGGTTTCTTAGGTCGGATCTAACCCATCTTGAATACCAACTAGCCCGACCTCACTTCAAACATTTGACCAAAATTTCAAGTCGCTGGTTTCATTCTATCAAAAGTTATCGCTTATTTGAAGTTGCATTTGTAGTGGAGGTAGGGGTTGCTGGGTCGGATCTTACCCATTTTCAATACCAACCAAGTAGATCCTACTAACAACATTTTGTCAAATTTTCAACTCGCTAGTGTCATTCTATCGAAAGTTATCGTAATTAAAGTAATATTTAATTTTTTGAAATTTGTAGGGGAGGTAGGCGTTCCTTTTATCCGATTATGCCCAACTTACTAGAACTTAAGCATCTTCTTACCCTAGGGTTACATGCCAAAAATCAGGTGTCTACGGCAATTGGTTCAAGAGTTATAGACAAAAAACCCGAAAAGCAGGGTAGTACGGGGCTCTTTGTAAGGAAATTACCGTTCGTTTTCCACTGATTGATTTTATTTTTTCAGGGGAGTAGAAGATTATCCTCACGAGCAATCTACCAAAGTTAGAGCTTTACATGTTTATTTAATCGGGAGTTATAGATTCATTTAATTATTTTACATATATAGGGAAGGTAGGCGTTCTCTTGGCCAGATCATGCCCATTTTCAATACCAACTAGCCAACTAGATTATACTTCCAACATTTGACCAAAATTTCAAGTCTCTAGATTCATTCTATCGAAAGTTATCGTGCGAACGGACAGACAGACAGACAAACGGACAAACAGTCAGACAGACAGACAGACATGGCTTAATCGAATCAAGAGGTGATTCTGATCATTTACATATATACATTGCTATACCTCCGGAGCCTCCTTTAAGGTGTTAAATATTTCCGTCGTGACAAAAACAATATACCCTATACTAAAAGTCTAGGGTATAAAAACATCATAGTGCCTTTTACTTGTAAACGAAACCTCAAATCCGGGTCAGTTCCACTAGGTAGGAAGGTTTTAGACTGTTGCAAGGAAGATAAATGGCGTCACTTTGGATTGGCGGTTGAACTGGAATGCTCACATTGAAAATGTAATTAACAAAGCCACACGCATAATGTGGGCTTGGAAAAGTTTCTTTGGACGAACATGGGGTCTGACTCCAAGGATTGTGTGTTGGTGCGGCCCACGGTCACATATGCTGCGTTGAAATAGTGAGCCAAGGCGCACCAAAACTCAGGCATACTCAAATTCAACAAATTATAATGCCTTTCCTGTTTCGGGATAACTGGGGCTATGCGTACTTGCCCCACGCCTGGTCTAGAGGTGCTCATTGGCTCAACCCCGCTTCATATTTACATTAAATAAAAAGCAGCGCTCGATGCTCTTAGAGTACATCTAATTTCTGAAGTATGCCGTGGTGACATTGGTCACATGAGCATTCTGAAACAAATTTCTGCCTTACAGATCTGCATTAGATCAGATTACATGACCACGGAGTTCTGCTTCTATAATAAATTCTTAGCCCTTATCCCAGACCGCACGAAATGGGAGAATGGCAATCCCTGTCCAGATCCCAGGTGTATCACGTGGTGCACCGATGGGTATAGGACTGAACAGGGAGTAGGTGCTGGCATACTTGGTCCCAACACCAGAATTTCAATCGCTCTGGGTACCTGGCCCAGCGTTCTTCAAGCCGAGATCCATGCCAATGAGGTCTGCGCCTGGATAATCTTGGAAAAGAAACCCCAGCGGCGCACACATTGCTATATGCTCAGATAGCCAGGAGGCCATTAAAGCTCTCTCTTCTCATAGGATACTTTCTAGATATGTTCGACCGACAACCGAATCTTTCTGTATTGGGTCCCGGCTCACCGTGGCATTGGGAGAAACGGAACACCGGATGAACTTGCTGGACAGGGTTCATCATCAAATTTTCTTGGACCGGAATCCTATTGTGGTCTAGGCTTGGCTACAGATTACGACAACACTATTGGAAAAATCTCCCAGGTTTGCGACAGTCGAAAAATTAATGAGATTCTTTAATTATGGTGATATTACATACCTGAGTAGAACCGACCTGAGGCTGCTTGTGGGTTACCTTTCGGGCCATCACTGGGTGAAATATCATTTAAACAGGATGGGTTTCTATCGAGATGTTGTGCCGTCTGTATTTGGAGGACGTTGAAACCACTGGTCACATTTTGTGTGGATCCCCGGCGATTAAGGTGCACGCACCTCGACCAGATCGCCACGATCAGGATAACTCCTCTCAGAAACACACTGACCCTCGTGCGAGTTGTGCAAGGCTGCGGCACAATAGGTCTTCTATGGTCGCAGTGCCTACCATTAGAGAAAGTAGCCTGAAATATCTTATCTATCTACATGTATCTTATGCGTGCCATAGACGTTCCGGTACACCGGAAAGGTATACCTGCTCAGGTCGACTTTCCAAGTATACTAGCTCTTGGACGTCCATGAACCAATATGTTTTATTAGAAGGATTCAAAGTATGTATTTTACAGACTTAGGTTTAGGGCTGACTTGACTTTTCCGTTCGTTGGCAAGAAACTTTATGGAGGTTAGGCTCTTCTCAAGGCCTTGATTCTCAGCCTAAAATCCTGTTTTTTTCACGGGGGATGTACTTTTTTCCGTTTTTGAAAATGTTGCCTTGTTGGAAGATCTATTACTTTCTAACGAGTTAACTGACCCGGATTATTCTTTTGTAATTTATTATGAAACATTTTCTTTAAAAAGAAACAAAAACGTAAATTTCAATATCTACTAGCAACACTCAATTTAGATTTCTTGAGTGGCTTTCGGCTTACGAGTACATTTACGAGTACAATTTATAATCTGTTATTGGCACTTAGTCTCAACAACAAAGCCATATTACGTTATTTCTAGATTTTATTTTTTCCAAGCCAGAAAACAAAGTCCCACCTTGTCTTTAATCCAAATTGTATGCAAATCATGTTCACGTAACATATGACTAAGCTCCATAAACAATGAAGCACATCTGATTAGAATCAGGTTCTTCTAGCCGGCGTGGAGTATTCCCACCGTTGTAGGTGTCTCGGCAGGTAACAGGCTTTCATGGAATATTTTCTGTATATTGACAAAATCCACACGTTCTTGGAATAGATTTTTTTTTCGCTAACAAATTTACATTTCACTTGAAACTCATATTTGCTCAGATCATCTTCGGCGGATGTGAACATCTTATACGAGCTCATAATGAAAACTCAACAAAGAATAAATATTGCTTACGTTAAGATACTGGTTTTATGGGGTTTGGTAACTCTTTTGAAATATCCCGCGGGTCGGGTTAAATCATTTTCGTATGCAGATTGGGAAAATATGCGTGAGGTATGAAAAATCGGAGATTGAAACACAACTTTATGTAATTTTTCTTCATGTTCCGGAGAGTATCGACTCCTAATACAGGGTGGCAGGTTTTTCTGTATTTATTCATGATTTTTTTTTAACATAATAAAGTATGGTAATTTGATTAAACTAATAACGACAAATAACATGTTTCAAATAGCCATTTTCGGCTTTGCAATAGGCGGCCTTTTTTCAGGCTTATGTTGTCCATTAGTCATGGAATTATTTGAGATTTACTTGCTTACACTTTTTGTTTCCCAAAAATATCGATAAAAAGGAATTGCGGGTCATTAGATCTGAAAAACGTGGTGGCCATTCAACTTCTCACCTTCTTGAAGTGGTTAGGTCAAATAGTATGTATAATTATAATAATTTTGTTAATTGTAAAATTAATTTTAGAATAAAGAGAGAAAGTTAACATGTTTTCATTTGAGTTTTAAATAATCCATTTGCGTTTGCTTTCGTTAGATAGCCATCTTCAGATGTAATTTTCCGCCATAGCGACACCAAACAGCGCCAAATATATTGTACTTTCAGTTGACGACCGTTTCCATTGACGTAACTTAGAGCTTTAACTTTGGTAGATGACTCGGAAGGTTCACCTTATACTCTCATGTGAAAATGAGATCGATCAATTGGAAACTAATGGCGCTCCTACAAAGGACTTACTGGCCTTTATAAGGCGGGTTGAGGCTCTTTTGGATTAGTTAAGGCTATGGCACATTAGATCTCATGGTCGCAGTGCCCACCTTTGAGTATCTTAGTCTGTCCTAGGAAAAAAAATCGGTACTTTCCTTACAAAGAACCCTGTATTACCCTACTTTACATATTTTTTGGCTATAACTCTTAAACCAATTGATGTAGACAGCTAATTTTAGGCATGTAAACTTTATATAAAAAGCTGCTTCAGTTTTAGTGAGGTGGACGTAATTAAAATGAAACCGGAATATAGAGGGCTACGCCCGAGTTAAGGAACGTTATCAAACGAAGCAAACACGTTTGATGACATGACATGAGTCACTCATTTTTACTAAGATAAGATTAGGTTAAGAAGCCTAATTATCTTTACGAGTACAAAATAATAACTGATAGGAGGTAATGAGCAATGTATGTAATCGATATATGCAAATAGTATGTAAGATATTCATAGTACTCGTAAATAGTAATTAGGAAGAATGTATAGTGATAAGGAATTTGAATATAAATATAGGTTTAGAATTTGTAAGATCAGTCTCGAAAAATAGAGCGAAGCAGAAGATGTAAAAAGTGTTTTCATTAAAGTATTAACTGGGGGCTCAAACCGGTCTAAGCCATTTTTATCCGATGAAAAAAAGGATAAAATAAATTTAAAAAATTCCACGGGAAGTAGGACTTCCAGCACTATATGCTTGAAAAAAGTGCAGAAAAAAAGTAGCAAATATCGAAGTAAAGATCCTGAAACAGTGGATATTACTTTGAACTGAAATCCTGCAGATCCTGAAATATTGGACAGGACAGTGAGTGGACAGTGAGTTTCGAAAAAGTGAAAGCTGGATCTATTACGAAGCCTGCGGATTCCGAAGAAACACAAAATTTTTGATAGAAATCGAAGTACAACACCAACTATCGAAATGGAAGAACAAATGGCCCAG
The DNA here is from genome assembly GCA_964017055.1 of Chloromyia formosa. Lineage (NCBI taxonomy): Eukaryota > Metazoa > Arthropoda > Insecta > Diptera > Stratiomyidae > Chloromyia > Chloromyia formosa. Next base: position 16,251,274 of record OZ024817.1, read on the forward strand.
CTCCACGCACAAATCTCATCTTTACTCGGAGTCATGCAACAACAACAACAAGAATTTACCGAAAGGTTAACATTAATGGAAAGGAACTTTCCCCAAACAACAACGATTGTCGAATTAGAAGATATTGCATTGAACATTGAAGATGCAAAAGAAATTGATTTGGAACTATTTAAATCCTTGCCAAAGTTTGATGGTGATAAAACTCAATACAGATCATGGAGATCCCAAGTATGGACTTTCATGGAGGCAATAAAAAACTTCAGTAGTCATCCGAGATACTATAGCGCCCTGGGAATCGTCAGAACCAAAATCACAGGACCAGCAGCTGATATTCTCACGAACCACAACACGAAAATGAATTTTTATTCAATAATCAACCGACTAGATTATACTTTTGGTGATCAACGTCCTTTATACGTTTTAATGGACGAAATGAAGGCAATTGTGCAAGGTAAAAAAACACTCGCAGAGTTCCATAGTGAGTTATCAAAGGCACTCAATTTGGTATTATCAAAAATTGAGATGTCTGCTGACCAAAACAATGAAGCAATGAAAGTTTTCGCCAATCAAGAAGCAGTCAGGACATTTATCCTTGGATTAAATTCGAAATACACCAGCGGGACGTTATATAGCAACAATCCATGTAACTTGGAAACAGCGTATGCGATAGCGTCTACAATTTATCACGACAACGTAAATCAACAGTTCGAGATTCAAGCGGCATCATCAAGTTCCAACAATAGCTACAATCAAAGACGGAATACTCAACCAATTCAACATCAAGACGGCAGAAACAATCATCAGTACAAGGCAAATATAAGGATGCAGGGGCACAATTCGAACCCAAGAAATTACAACAATCAGCCTCAACAACCGCAACCTGCAGCTGCTCCAATGGATGTAGATGACTCCAGACGGTATGTACAAACAAATAAAAATTATAACAGTGCTGTAAACCAGAATTATAAAAATTCAAGTAGAAGAGACGGGGTATCTAATCAAAATATTGCTACATGGCAAAATAATATGCAAAGAATTAATCAGACTAGACAAGAAGATTTAGGGTCAGTAGATTTTGTCAAATATGAAGAACATTTTGAGTCAGGCAGTACTTTTTTAGGCGATTGAACGGGTTGCCTTGCATCCAAACAAAGTGCGGTATAACAGGCACACCCGTTACCCTATTAGTGGACACAGGATCTACTAATAATTATATAAATTCAACGTGTAAAATAGGAAAATCAATTAAAATAAAACCCTTTAGAACTAAAACTTTACATGGCTACTCAGTCATATATACTAAAAAAATTATCACAATGTATGGTCATCACCTAACTTTTTTCGAAATTAATGAACTTAGCGATTTTGACATGATTCTTGGAGAACAGGGACTACGCCAAATGAAAGCAGAGATAAATTTATTTGATTATAGCTTAAAATATCGAAAAAAGATTGTTTTAGAACCAAAGATTAATTATACCATTAATAATGAGAATTTCAAAGATCAGGTTGATGAACTTATGAGAAGAAATAAATATATTAGTGAAACATTGCCTTTTACAACCACTATAGAAGCATCAATTAGGACTGAATCAGAGGATCCAATATGGACAAAACAATATCCATATCCCATTTCGGATCACGACTTTGTCAGGAAAGAGATTGAGAAACTATTAAATGACGGTATAATTCAACTAAGCAAAAGCCCATATAATTCACCCATATGGACTGTTCCAAAAAAGGGCACCGATGACCAAGGCAGACCCAAAAAACGGATGGTTGTTGACTTTCAAAAAATTAACGCTCATACGATTACTGACAGGTATCCTATTCCAGATGTAAATATGACTATACAAAACTTAGGTAAGGCAAAGATTTTTTCCACAATTGATTTGGAATCAGGTTTCCATCAGATATTAATTAAACAATCTGATCGTGAGAAGACAGCATTTTCTGTCAATGGTGCGAAGTATGAATTTATTAGGATGCCATTCGGACTAAAGAATGCCCCATCCATATTTCAACGATGCATCGACGATATTCTTAGACCCTACATTGGCAAATTCGCTTATGTTTATATTGACGACGTGTTAATATATTCTTCGACACCCGAAGAACACATGGAACATATCCGGACAATAATTAACGCATTACACAATGCAAACATGAAAATTTCTGACGAAAAATCACATTTTTTCCAGGATTCAGTTGAATACTTAGGGCATATTGTAAAACACAACAGGATAACAGTTGACCCTAAAAAAGTTGAAACTATAAAAAATTATCCACAACCTAAAACATTAAAAGAATTGAGATCTTTCCTAGGACTAGCAAGTTATTATAGAAAATTCATAAAGAATTTTGCAAAGATTACGAAGCCATTAACTATTCATTTAAGGGGAGAATTAGGAATGGTATCAAAAAATCAAAGTGCCAAGACAATTGTACATTTGGACACAGCAGCATTGGAAGCTTTAGAAACAATTAAAAATTCATTACAAGAACAGGTTGAACTTTTCCAACCAGACTTCTCTAAACCCTTCAATTTGACAACAGACGCTAGTAATTTCGCAATTGGAGCGGTTTTGGCTCAAAATCGTCAACCAATTGCATTTATTTCAAGAACATTAAACGAAACCGAACAAAATTATAGTACAAATGAAAAAGAGTTACTTGCAATTGTATGGTCCCTACAAAAGCTAAGAAACTATTTGTACGGTGTAGCAGATCTAACAATTTATACGGACCATCAATCATTAATATTTTCCATTTCTGAGAAAAACCCTAATGCAAAATTAAAACGCTGGAAAAATTTAATTGAAGAATATGGTGCCAAATTAGTCTATAAACCTGGACAGCAAAATGTCGTAGCCGATGCACTTTCACGTCAGCAAATCAATAGCACTACAGATTGTTCAGATCATTCACAAAGAAGTTCGCCAAATGAAATTATTAAAAAAGTTAAACAGCCACTTAACTCCTTTAAAAATCAAATAATTCTACAACAAGATAAGGAAAAAAATCAGGTTCTATCCGAAACAATATTTTCTGGTCGATCTAGACATACAATATTTTTTAGAGATATACCAGATTTGTTAGCCAAATTAAAGGATGTCATTAGTTTGAATGTTACAAACGCATTTAAAATAGATGATGAAATTTTTTTCCATTTGAAGAATGAAATCAGCAGCACTTTCCCAAACTATAAGTTTGTACTAGCTCAAAATCAACTAATTGATGTTACATCCATAAACGAGCAAAAAGAAATAGTCACACAAACACATAACCGTGCACATAGAAATTACAAAAATAACGCACAAGAAATATTACTTACTACTTTCTGGCCTAACATTAAAGAGATGTGTAAGAAAGAAGCTGTAAGTTGTGAAATATGTTTACAACACAAGTATGAACGTCAACCTAATAAGCAACCTATAGGAAAAACTCCAATACCAAACCAAGTAGGAGAATACATACAAATGGACATATTTCATATTAATAACAAGCAGTATCTCAGTTCAATAGATAGATACTCTAAATATTGTTTTTTGCGTAAACTTGACACAAAGATAGACTGTCATGAATATATAGAAGAGGTGCTTGCTCAAATATATCCGAACGCCAAATATCTCATGACAGATAACGAAAGTGTATTTAACGGAAGCATTGTCAAGTCAGTATACAACCGACTACAGATAACGCATTCGGTAACGCCAATTCATCACTCAACATCCAACGCTCAAGTAGAACGGTTGCATAGCACTTTAATCGAACTTTGCCAAAGTTTAGCCGCTCAAAATAAATCCGCACCTGGTGAGGAAATATTTAACGCTGTTCGGCAATATAATCGGACTATCCACTCCTCTACAGGGTACAAGCCTGAAGAAGTATTTTTCAATCGTGAAAAATATCCTGGCATCAAGGAAACACTCGGGCAAAAACAGGGTAAGCTTCTTCAATATCATAACAAAAATAGAAAAGTAATAAGTTATAAACCAGGTGATATAATATACAGCAAGACAGATCGGCGCAACAAGCTTGCAACAAAATACAACAAACACAAGGTGAAAGAAGACCGTGGGGACACGATTCTCACAGTGAGAGGGAGAATCATACATAAAGATAGCATACGAAAGGATAGCACACCATGCAATCCATCGGAATAATATTCGTAATCTTTTCCATATTTTCTGTAGGATTTTCCGATACAATTACGAGTTTAGTGAACAAAAAGTATGTGCTAACTGAAACGGATAACGTGTTTATTTACAACAGTACAGCCTACCTTTACCATGTAGCTAACCTCTCTGTCATATTAGCACCATACGAAAAAATAATGAAAAACCAATACAGTTCACAACAAACCCAAGAGGAAAGCATACTTATTAATAAAATAGAAAGACTCAAAACCCAATTAATTTCTCCTGAACATCGTGCAAAACGTGCCCTTAACTTTTTAGGTTCAGTTTTAAAATTTATAACAGGAACACCAGATCACGATGACCTAATTGAAATAAAGACAGGACTCAATCAACTCATTGATAACAATAACCAACAACAGAAGATAAATTCACAGTTTGAGAAAATTTTAGAAACACTAGACCCAGAATCTATTACCGAAAGTTTGATAATTAGAGAAGTGTATGAAGAACTAGAGGCTATCACAAATACAATTAATTTTGCGAAAATGGGAAACTTCTTTTCTGGAACACTGAATCTTAAAGACATTAATGAAGTAATTAACAATCAATTATACGATTTACCGATAATAAATATATTAGAATACTCTGATATCCATGTTTGCATATTCAATAGTGCAATTGTTACTATTTACAAATACCCAATAATAACAAATAAATGCCAAATGTATAATTTAATCCCTCTAGCATTCAAACACGGAAAATATGAACTTAAACAAAAAATTGCTAAATGTAATAATGAATTTACTAACTTATCGAATTGTAAAAATTATATAGGAACCAATATTTGTAAACAAGAACCAAATGATGAATGCACTATTCAATTGTTATTAAAACAAAAAGCTCATTGCAATGTTATTCAAGAAAATAATATTCCCATACAAGTACTAGACCATGGTAACATTATAGTAGATAACGAACATATATGGAATGGTAAAAAAATAAATGGTCCACATCTTATTCAATTCAACTACAGTACAACCATAGATAATAAGACATTTATAAACCATGACCAACAAATAAAAAATGTAATATATGCTCATCGAAAGGAACAAGTAAAAATATTAAGCATTTTGACATCTGAATCTAATTATAAATTTTCTAACATACAAACGATGTATAAGTTTCTAATACCAATCGAAGACCATCCTTGGAAGTTCAGTTTATATTTTATTTTAGCATTCATAACATTAACTTTAATTATATATTCATGTGTAAAAATATGTACATTCCTACAACTACAAAAGAATATTAAACGACTTAGAATTTTTGAGCAAGCATATGAAACTGAAATGCGCCGACTCCAAGCTTAGATGTTTTGAAATGAGGACATTTCATTTTAACAAAGGGGTGAGTTAAGGAACGTTATCAAACGAAGCAAACACGTTTGATGACATGACATGAGTCACTCATTTTTACTAAGATAAGATTAGGTTAAGAAGCCTAATTATCTTTACGAGTACAAAATAATAACTGATAGGAGGTAATGAGCAATGTATGTAATCGATATATGCAAATAGTATGTAAGATATTCATAGTACTCGTAAATAGTAATTAGGAAGAATGTATAGTGATAAGGAATTTGAATATAAATATAGGTTTAGAATTTGTAAGATCAGTCTCGAAAAATAGAGCGAAGCAGAAGATGTAAAAAGTGTTTTCATTAAAGTATTAACTCCCGCAATCCGAGGGTTTTGTAGCAAGCACTTATATTTGTACGCGAGTATCGGCTCCTTGCTTTTCTTGGCAAGTTAGATATATAAAAAAAACATAACAAAAATGTCCAACCCATAATACTCGTATAGTATCACATGCCCATTCATATTAAGTGATCGTAATGAAGCTTAGAACATATTATTGCCTATGATGTTGGTTATCCTTGGTCATCAGTACTTTTTATCTCGGACGTATTTAAGGGATGCAGGGGTGCGCTAACTGTAACTATGGAAATAAACTATTATTAACCTATTTTGAGGAGATATACACATTCCATTATTTCCCGTTTTATATGCTATTCGGAACCCACCTTCCTGAAAGTTTTCATTTTTCTAAGTGTAACGGTCTCGAAATGCAAGGGGGACAAATTACGATCTAATATTTTCTCCTCCCTCACTGTTCCCCTTCCTTCAAATTTAAATTAAATGCCAAAAATAAAATGTACTCAACATTACCTTTCTCACAACACCCGACTTGCCTATACCAGTCGATAAACAAAATTTGACATTAATTTCGCCCCACCCCCTCCCCCGCTCGTTATAGTTGGTCAATTACAACACATCGCCCCCTACCAATCTTTACCCTTTCATAAATGTATAACCATAATATGTAGCAATAATTCCAATTCGCACTACGAAAAACAACATGCAAGTAGTACTCGCACCTTCGAAGCCGGTAGGTGTATTTTTTCTTTGAATAGTGTAAAAATGCCAAACTTTAACTGAATGTACTATTATTAAATATTACATGATTGTAATGAAACCTGGAGACATTATTGCCTATGGTGTTGGTTATCATTGGCCATCAATATTTTTGACCCCGGGTGTGCCTAAGGGGTGCAGGGGTGTGCTAACTGCAACAATAGAAATGTACTATTATTAACCTTTTCTGATGAGATATCAAAATTTTACGATTTATAGTTTTCTATGCTAGTAAAATGCCGCTTTTCTGTAAACTTTCATATTTCTAAGTGTAACGGTCTCGAAATGCAAGGGGGGGGGGACAAACTTAGATCACATATTTTCCCCTCTCCCTCTTTTCCAGTTTCCTCAAATTTGAAAAAAATTCCAGAAATGGAATGTACTCGACAATACCTTTCTTACGATACCCCACTTGCCTATACCAGACGAAAAAAAAATTTTGACCTTCATTTCCCCTCTATGGGGACCCCCCCTTAAAGTTAACCTATTACGACGCATCACTTTCTCCAGAGAATTATAGTGCTTCTACATATTTTCACCGAATTTCATGCATGTAGCTTCAGCGGTTCGTGAGATATTTCATGGACAGACAGACAGACAGACAGTCAGACGGACGCATGACCGATTTCACAAGGGTTTTGTTTTACTACAAAACCCTAAAAAGGAACGCCTACCTCACCTACAATTGTCAAAAAATGAAATAGTCCTTTGACTACGATATAATTCATTTAAATGAAGCTAGCGAGTTGAAAACTTGGTCGGCTGTTGGTAGTAAGATCTAGTTAGTTGATATTTACAATGGGCAAAATCTGACAAAAAAAACGTTACCTCCCCTTCAAATAATAATTTAAATATGAAATAACTTTCGACAGAATGAAGCTAGCAACTTGAAATTTTCGCCATATATTTGTAAAAAGATCCAATTGGTAGGTATTGAAAATAGGCATGATCGGACCAAAGGAACGCCTGCTTTCTCTGCAAACGTCATCTCAGATATGTTGAAACTTTCCATAAAATAGAGCTAGCAACTTCACATTTTGGTCAAATGTTTGTGGTGTGGGTTAGTTTGTTCATTTTGGGAATGGGTAAGACCCTATCTTCCGTATAAATTTGTGGTACAAAGAGCTCACTCGTTTTAAAATAGCGCCAAAATTCCCTACAAAGGTTCCTTCATCATAACTTTGTCGGCTACCTTCTCTTCAAACTGACCATATAGGAAAAGCATTTTTAATGCATATGGCTGCCGCCTATTTGAAGTTTTGACATAACTACTAGGTCTACACAGGTCTAGGGTATATAAGCTGATTTTTGTGAAATTTAAGGAATTATGCATCGAACACAGTTCTTGAAAACAACCTACTACTTTTCTATTTTAATTTTTTAAATTTATTTTTAAAACTAACTTCACCTACCTCCCAAGGGTCTTTGATTTGATTGGATAGTAAAAATGGTCAGTTTTTATTTTTTATCAATAAAACCACTAAATATTACCGGAGGCGCTTTGATTTGGTCCTAGCTTGGCACGCAGTTGTTGTTCCGTTTAATTTTCCAACGTGATAGTATACTTTTTTAGCTTGCTTTACTTGACTTTTCAGTGTTTTGCGCTCATGTCTCTAAACTAGTCAGTACTACTGGGATGACCTCCTTATTTGATGAATATTTTTTTGGGGCCTGTTCATTCAACAGAAAATTCTGATCATGAACCAATGCAGTAGCCATCATATCGCCCTCCTATGCGTTAATAAGTTAAACTGTCAAGTGACACTAAAGTGAGTAACCAACTGTGAATAAAGATGTATACTACTCAATTGCCCTAACCCCTTGTGGGGCATAGCGCGTCAACTGTTCCATGTGGCCCAGTTGACGTTTCGTTGGAATAAATTGGTTTCGGAGAATGCAGTTGCCAGCATGCACCTCCTGCACATCCATGGCCACGAACGTCGTCGTGGACGGGACTCGAACCCGAAACGCCGGTAGTCAAACATGAGACTCATGCCTCAACACACTGCGCTACCGGTCGCCCCATGTCGGCAAAACTGCCTCCAATTCCTTATAGATGCCTCATGTCCTGACTAACCTTTGTTTTCTACCTTACCACTGATTTGGCATTGACTTCAAGTTTCCAAGCGTAGCTACAAAAAATCCTAACATATTTCCTTCCTCTAAAAAAGGAACTGTACGAAAAAAAGTTGCTACCCAAATAAAATCATCGTTACCGATATTTCCGCTGAAGTTTCATTCAAGATGTAGATTATACCTGTAAACCAATTATTAATTAATTAATTATTAATTATTCTAAGGGTAATAAGAATAAGGAACGAAAGATTGATAATGAAATGAAGCATCGGTACGTTAAACACTGATCGATACCACCGTATGGTGCTTACGGTCCATTGTGTCCTTTAATCCCCGTTCCGTTCGGAACATTGGTTTCATGTCCCATCCATCATCAGCCTGATTCCGATATCGCCAATATTTTTTAAGTTTGGACTCCATTCTGCCTCATACCCAAGAAGGTCCTGTTGTCCCGACGAACAGTTTTAGCAGCGTCAAAAAAGCCTGACTATAAAAAACCAGTCAATGCATTGTGCTTAGCATAACTGAAGGAAATTACATACCAAATTTGGTTAATATCGTGCTCTGACCAGACAGTCGAACGCACATACAGCATTAGATTAGATTATGTGAAGGGCAGTTGGCCCGGAGGGCCACATACCACTGCGACCCGAAGGTCTATTGTGCTACAGCATGGTTCGATATGTTTGTTTTTAGATGTATATAAAATAACTTCCCACTGAGATATCTGCCAAACCAGCTGTCCTTCTGGGCACATGTTTTTGACATTTTATTCAGTATACTTTGGCAAATGACAATAGGAAGACTAATAACTGAACAACGTCTGCAATTCATGTAATTTTTTTTTTCAAAATTCGCGTTCTGTGCGCCAAACTTACACAGCGCTTCGCCCAATTTACGGTGCATAATCGTCCATCGGAGTAGCTTATACGCAGTACTATGGATCCATTTATGTATGTGTATATCCTCATGGATAGGCATTGCAGCTGTAGAGGATAGTGTGGCAGAAAACCCAAATGTATCGATTCGACACCGTTCTCAACAACTTGGTCTCAGCCCGCCCACTACGTGGAAGATTTTGAGGAAATATTTTGGCCTGTACCCTCATAAGATCCAACTGGCGCAGGAGTTGAAGCCACTGGCCCATGGTGGTATACGTCGTACGTTCGGTGAATGAGCGGAAAATCAACTGAAAGTTTATTCGCATTTTTACCGTCAAATCATCTTCAGCGATGAGGCTCACTTCTGGCTTTGTGTATATGTAAGCAAGTAGAATTGTCGTTTTTGGAGAAAGCACAATCCACATTCTTGAGACACTAGAGAGTTTTAGCAAACTGCTTGTCGTTTACGTCTATGAGTACCGGAAAGATAATGCGCGTGCGCACGGAGTCTGTTGTCGTAAAAAGGAAAGAAGAAGATGTCGTAATACGACAAGCTGGCCTGTTTAACGTTGTCGACAAACTTGTTTGACGTTGGCAAAGTTATAGATACCTTTCCGGCACTCAAAGACGTAAACGACAAGCGTTTGTACGTCTTGCTAGATAGATAGATAGATATAAAAATACGAGCGACTTTCCCAACAGGAAGGCACTGCGACCATAAAGATCTATTGTGCCGTAGCTCATTAATCCAAAAGACCGTCCACCCTTCTAATAAAGGGCAGTAAGTCTTTAGCAGGAATCAACCTGAATTCTGCAGTGCTGATAGTAGCCTGCCCGAGGAGTGACATCCTAAAACGCGCGATGGCGGGACATTCGCACAAGAGGTGCTTGGTCGTTTCCACGTCTTCCAGACAAGTGATGACCAGATAAGTACCCCACTAGGAGTCTTAGGTGGGTTCTACTCATTTGAGTAGTACCCTTGTGACTGAAGGGCATTATCAGGTCCTTTGATTGACGAAGCCCTGGAAGGTTATCCCAGTACTGTTGACGCAATCGTGCAAACCAATCTGTGATCTGCAGTTTGGCCGAGGCCAGTCCAAAGCCACAGTAAGGCTCAGGTACATGAAAACGACTGGATGATCCTTGTCTAGCAAGTTCATCCGCAGCCTCGTTCCCCTCAATGCCCTGGTGGCCTGGCACCCAACACAAGAAGACTCGGTTTTTGGTTGCCAACAGTTGAAGGAGATTGTAACACTCCTTCACCAGTTTTGAAGAGACCTTAAATGAGGAGAGCGCTTTTATAGCTGCTTGGCTGTCTGAGTAGATAGCAATGTGAGCGCCGCGAAGTCCAGTTTCCAAGATTACCCTGGCGCAGACCTCAATGGCGGGGATCTCAGCTTGAAAAACGCTGGGCGAGACTCCCATTGCGATCGAAATCCTGGTGTTGGGTTCAAAGACACCTGCACCTACACCCTGTTCTGTTTTAAACCCATCGGTGAACCACTTGATACATCTAGGGTCTGGACAGGGTGTGCCATTTACCCATTCAGAGCGGTTAGGGATGAGGGCTGAATATTTTCTGCCGAAGCAAACCTCCGTGATCATGTAATCTGATCTCAAGCAGATCTGCACGTCAGGAATTTGATTCAGAATGCTCATGTGACCGCTTTCTTCACTACGCACGTCGGAAGTTAAACGAAGTCTGAGAGCATTTAGAGCTGCTGATTCTTGAATGAATATATGCAACGGAGTAAGTCCAATAATCGCCTCCAGGGCTGGCGTAGGACAAGTGCGCATAGCTCCAGTGATGCCAAGGCAGGCAAGGCGTTGAAGCTTATTGCACTTCAGTAAGACAGAAGATTGCTGAGTTTTCGGCCACCACACAAGCGCTGCGTAGGTCACCATAGGCCGCACCAGCATGGTGTATAACCACTCAATTATCTTTGGAGTGAGCCCCCATGTCCGTCCAAAGAAACTTCTGCAAGCCCACATTGTGCGTGTGGCTTTGCCAAGTACATTATCTATGTGAGTATTCCAGGTGAGTTTCGAGTCTAGAGTTACCCCGAGACATTTAATTTCAGTGGAATAATCTAAGGTCGTGCCGCCTAACGAAATTGGATCTAATGTTATGTTTCGTTTTCGTGTGAACGGCACAACGACAGTTTTCTGTGGGTTTACATGTAAGCCCACAGCCACACACCAGTGTAGAACTATGTCAAGGGCCGACCTCATCACCTCAGTGATGGTAGATTCGAATTTGCCCCTGACTATGATAGTTAAATCATCCGCGTATCCGATAGTAAGATAACCGCGCTCATTAAGCATGGAAATCAGCTCGTCCACGACAAGGGACCACAAAAGGGGTGACAGAACGCCACCTTGTGGACAACCCTTTACGGCATTCACGCAAATGGATGTACTGCCTAGAGTTGAGTGAATATCCCGTCCCCGGAGCATGGCATCTATCCATGCAATGGTAGCGGGCGGGATGTCCCTGAGTTCCAGTGCTCTGGAAATGCACTCGTAGCCGGTATTATCGAAAGCCCCCTCAATGTCAAGAAACGCGCACAACGCGATTTCCTTTTCACTGAGGGACTTTTCGATTGTACTGACAAGGCTATGCAAGGCGGTTACTGTTGACTTACCCTTCGTGTACGCGAATTGCATACGATGTAGGGGGCTCGACAGTTCCATCTTGTGCCTGATATGCAAATCAAGCAACTTTTCCATGGTTTTAAGGAAGAAGGAAGTAAGGCTAATCGGTCTATAGGATTTGGGCATATGTTCCGGCTTATTGCCCGCTTTGGGTATGAAGACCACATTAACTTTCCTCCAAGGTTGTGGTATGTACCCTAGGGTGTAACTTGCCCTAAAAAGTTCGATTAGCGGAGTTATTATGATCTCCAAGCTGTTTTGTAACAGAGCGGGGAAAATGCCGTCTACTCCGGGAGCTTTAAATGGCTCAAAGGATTCTATCGCCCATTTTACTCTGTCCATGTCAAAGATGACCCCCGATAAACTGCGAGCCCGGCTTACGGGAACCCGTTGTGGCCTTGCAGTTGGGCAGGGGTCACCATCAGACAGTACGGACCCTGGGAAATGGGTCTGAAGAAGCAACTTTAATGTTTCTTCTGGACCTTCAGTATACGAACCGTCTGATCTCAATAGAAGGCCGACCCCGTTTGCTGAGTCTTTGGAAAGGGCTTTGTGAAGGCGCGCCGCTTCCGGTAGCGACTGAATGCTATCACAATGTCTTTTCCAACATTCTCGTTTGGAATGCCTAATGAGTTTGTTGTACTCGGTGAGAGCAGTTCTGTACTCATCCCACCTATTGAAGCGTTTGGCTTTGTTGAGCATCCTCCTAACTTTAGCTCGCTTGCGGGCCAATTCCAGGGTACTTTACGCCCCGACTCCACCGAACGTGAAACGGTACTATCTTTGTAGGAGGAAGTTAAAATTTCATTGAGCTCCTCAGCTGCAATCTCAATTTCCCCTGTAGTGCTTATGGGGCTGACGTCTTGCTAAAACTCTCTACTATTACATCCTGGAAAATTCACGGTTTGCATATCGGACGCGTAATTGCACCAATTTTTTTTCAAACAGAAGACGGAGCCAACCGTCAATGGCGAGCGCTACTGGCAAATGATTCACAATTTTGGTTCCCTACATCTACGAGTATAATCTCGAAGACAAGTGGTTTCAACAGGATGGGGCGACATGTCATACTTCGACTCAAACCATCAATTTATTGAGACAAAGTTTTGCTGACCGAATCATCTCACGAAATGGACCTATCAATTGGCCGCCTAGGTCATGTGATTTGGAAGCCAGCATTCGGCGCACTATTGGCGGCCATGCTCGAAAAAGTGGTGCAAAATTAGACTCAGAGGATGGTGTTCCTTAGACCCAGTCGCGGTGGCCATACGGCCAAAGTTGTTTTTAGATACTAAATGCCATTAAATTTTCGAGCAAATAAAGCCTAAACATTGGTCATTTTATGGATTTTTCTGGGATTTATTTAAAAAAAAAATTGTATACCTCTTGAAAAAAACACCCGGTATATGCCCGTTCCTGATATGAATATATGGGACGGACCAAAAATCAGCATGGAATGAAGCATTCCCGGCTACATTCAGCTCTGCTAGAAGAAAATGGTGTCCATAGGAATGTTCATGAGCAGTTGGGAGTTCATTCAATTTTGTCAGAATGGTAGTTGTATTCTGATTCCCTTAACCCTCCTATCTACGCCACTGTGACATGCCGTGGTTCGCGTATTGGCTAATAGTGGCCGTAACATATGAAGCAAGCGAAGTGAGCATTCTAGGGCGGTATGCTACGGGAAGTAACCTCTTAAGCAGAGCCCAGGAAAAGGGGGAATGCGAAATAATTTCAATTCAAAACCTACTATCGGTCTATCAGACAAGAACCACTATGCGTCGCCCGGTCAACTAATAATATTTCGATGTTTTTTTTTTCCATGCTCAACATCAGTGACGTAGCCCGGGGAGTCGTCCAGGGAGTCCGGACCCCTCCCGAAATATTCTGAATTTGAAAAATCCCACATTTTTGGATGTATCTTTTTATCTACTGCACGGATCAGAGCACATGATAGCATATACACACCCTTGGGACACAGTCAATCTGTGAGAAAATAAAGCAGATCTCGACACGCCCCCTACGAGGACAAGCAAAATAAAAAAAAAGATTTTCAAACTGTTATTATCTCGGGTGGTTTTTATCGTATCGACTTCAAATTCCTAAGACGGCTTTCGACAATGACACTGCTAAATTTTAACCCCCGCGACCACCAGGGGCCGGAGCTACAGAGGTCCAAAAACCCGAACTTGTTGTGTCGCGTAATTACAGTCTTCGTCAGTTTTTCCCAATTTTTTTTTTTCGATGTTTTCGTGTTTCCTTGGCGGGCGGGACGCGCCCGCGCCCTAGATATCTTTCTCTGATGTATGATAAAAAAAGTAACCTTGAGATAGCCTTAAGGGAAAGTGAGGTGCTATGAAGGTAACCTTAACGTGCGATCTAAAAAGGTTTCGGTTTTTGCGTCTTAGGACTAACGGCACGTCACGCCTTTTCAATTTTTTTGATATACATTATATATGTATATATATACGTATGAAAACACACTGGCCCCACATTGGGCGCTGAAAATTTTCGGGCCTCTTCGGTTATTTTTGGACTATTTTCTACTGTAAGTTGCCATTCACGTGATAAAAAGGGTTTTTAGACAACAGCGTATTTAGGATTAGCCGCCCATTTTATAGGGATATTCCAAAAATTAAGAAAACTTTGAACTAAGGGTGGGTTTTAAGAACCACATACATTTTGAAGCGGATTTCCTATAAGTAGAACAGCGCGCTAAGCCAAGAACTTTATTCAGATGATTTTATGCACACAAAGGGACTAATTAGGATGAGTTGAGTAATGTTTCAACAAAATTGACTGCCGAAAATTTTGTAATACAAAACTGAATTAAATTCCCACTTCTCGTACCGGCTCCCACTCTAGCATCCGTCTTGGATCCGTCAGTATATAAAACGATGGAGTCTGAGTGAGTGATTGCCCCAGTTTCCCACATGTCACTTGAGGGAATCTGGCTCACAAAATTCTTGCCAAATATATACTTAGGAGAGGTATAATCCATATAGGTCAAGATTATTCAAAATAGCAGAGTAGCCGGAGCTTAGCACACGCCACTGACTGGTCTCGCAAAGTCGCAATACTACAATCGCTGCTTGCTGTTCAGCAAAATTATCGAGCGGTAAAATATTTAGAAGCACATCCAGGCCAGCTGATGGAGTGGTTGCAGCAATCGTCGCCAATCTTTGAACCTTCCCCAAGAGAGTCCTGTGGGAACCCATTCTAAGCGCCGTCCACCAGACAAGAATTCCATGCAAAAGAATGGGCCGAAGAACTGATGTGTACAGCCACAAAACCACCTTCGGCTGTAGTCCCCAGTTCCGATCTTTAACCTTCCTGCAGGTGTAGAGTGCCATAATGGCTTTGTCAACACTTTCCTGAACATTTGGCTTCCAGCCCTGCTTCCTGTCTAGAATGAGACCAAGAAACTTAGCGTTGTCAAGAAACGCCAATTTGACACCCTCCAGTGCCGGAGGTTCGATACCCGAGAGTAGGTTGTGTCTCCTTGTAAAGAGTACAAGTTCCGTTTTGTCAGGTTGGACCCTGACACCACTCCGACAAGCCCAAGTGGCCACAATCGATATAGCATTCTGCAGCATCTCACTAAAAACGCTCGGAAACTTACCTTACCTTCCCCTGCATCCCATTCTTTCAAGATCCAAAAGCAATCTACTGATTGCTAGATTCCATAACAGCGGTGAGAGCACATCACCTTGAGGGTAGAGGCGCAATTTCCCTCGTCGTGATTATTTCCTTCAGATTTTCGACCTTCAGATCTTCGATCCCGATACAAGCTTTTCGAGCATATGCCTCGCAAGAATGGATTTTATGTGACTGAAGTCGTCTTTTTGCCCTGGGCGAAAAATTCTGATTTCAGACTGGGCAAAGACATCAGACACATAACATCGATGAGATGATCAAACAGGTAAGGAAAAACTTCCCGCTGGATGCTGCCGGAAGCTCATGCATAATAAAGCAAGACAAAAAAAGAAATCCTTAATCACG
The DNA here is from genome assembly GCA_964017055.1 of Chloromyia formosa. Classification (NCBI taxonomy): domain Eukaryota; kingdom Metazoa; phylum Arthropoda; class Insecta; order Diptera; family Stratiomyidae; genus Chloromyia; species Chloromyia formosa. Next base: position 16,267,504 of record OZ024817.1, read on the forward strand.
CCGAGGGAAATTGCACCTCTACCCTCGCTAGCACCCTGAAAAATATTAATGTATAAAAAGACATTTTTTCGACCCTGGGTCGGGGACTTTTATACTGGTTTGGTGTCAATATGGTATGTTCCTAATTTTGAATAATGTATATGGCCACTCTTATCAAGATTACTGGTATCAAGTGTGTGGAACCTCACCGAAATTAAATCCTAGCTACATACGTCACTGCTCAACACTGTACTCGTCTAGTTTTACCTGAAATTAATACTGAAAAAAAAGAATTCTGCCATTATTCAAGGATTTACATTACCTAGTTCTACTTATAAAGTTTATATGTCCTGTCAACACGACATGACACACTTTCAGCTGTAAATTTGCCTACACATAGTGGAAACCATCGCATCCTTGACTACAAAAAGTGGTCGAGATACACATTTTCCACCTAAGATACAATGCGAAGTGTTCGACTTTACAATCAATGCCTCCAGCAATACGTTTAAATCTTGTTGAATTAACGATGCCTGGGTAGTGAAGTCCTTCAATGAATTGTTCCTCGTAAACTGCAGCGGTCATTGTTTATTCGTGACGTATGCGAATAGGGAGGAAGTTCCATAAAGCGTAGCGTGTTTAATCCTCCAGTGGAAATTCTAGCAGAAATGGAATTAATAATGATAGTTACGAAGACCGCAAACCAGAGACACACAGAACCTGGGAGTCATAAAGTATCTTTGTTTGTTGTCATCGTCATCGTCGTTATTGTCCTTAATTAACACTATTTCCGCAATCTAGTCAGAAGTTTTGTATTCGTGGGGTTACGAACGACCTTTGCTGCAGTTTCTCTTCAGTTTTTGCGGACAACATGCTGGTCAGAGATGTTAATGGAAATCAAGAATAGAACCATGATTTACTTTCGACTAACTTGAACTTTTCCTTTCTGCACAGTGAGGATTTTCATTTATAGCAATTATAGTCTTAAAACTTATCGCCACTGTGCCACTTTGGGAACGTCCTTGCATGTCTTCATTCGTTAAAGTCACTCTCTATTGCCATTTTCTTATTTCACCGGGCTCTAATGAACGGACAATTAAGCGTACATAAAAGAGAACAAATCGAAATAATTTTACGACTACTGTAATTAACCCATGGTGTCATGGGGATTTTTGTTGCGCTTTGTGAGGTTTCATTTCACTTTATTTATCCTTTTCCGTGGAAAATCGTGGCCAATATTTTTAATGGTCACATGTCATGCAAATACATAGTATTGTATGGACTAGTAGGCAAATGAGAATTCACACTAACGACCGGTGATTTCCCTTTTCGCAGAAATATCTACTATGTGATATTTGCTTTTAATTTTGCGCTTTTATAGTCCGCAGGGCTTTGTGTTTGTCGATTCAGCGTAAACGCTCGGCTCTTTTTACGTTTGTGAACATTGTGTTTGCGAACTAAGTCCTTTATGAAAATCACTGCAAATTAATGCGACCTTATGAATTACGTGCCTACTATTGTGATACGGTAATGGTTTGGCGGTTGGCGAGTTTACTGGATTGCTGAATTTACAGGATTTGGGGTTATCATCCGATAAGAATACATGGTAATGAAAGCGTGATTTAGAGGACTTAGTTGCTCGTAAATTCCACAAATATTTAATTGTTGGTATGTCTACATGAAAGCATTTTTATGAGTTATTTGAGTCGTAGTTATGCAGAGTCGGACAAGTCGGTAAGTTATACGTACCTGCTGTAAATAAAGGCAGAGTGCGCCGTGGGAATTAACAGGGGGCCGCCTAACGTAATTTGTGATGGCAAAAATGTTCTTCCGGCCGATTCACACTTTATTTTTTTTTCACTTCTTCCGCTCGGGATTTGTAGCGTGATATCACGGGGACCTTTCAAGCTTTGTCATATCTTCAATTAAATTAGACTTACTTAAGTGCCCCTCGGGCCCATAAGCACTGCGACCGTATTGTCTATTATGATGAAGCCTCGGTGCCTTACACTCGCGGAGGATGTATATGTTATGATAGGTCTCATTCAGGTCCGGCCAAAGATGAATTTAAGATGCAGCCAGGAAAATTTTTGCGCCCTTCACATTTTTTTCACGACAGTATTTGGGCCGCACTTGAACACTTTAGTTTTCTATTTCCAATTCTTTGGAATGTAGCGGTCAACAAAATGCTTCTGGACTGGAAAAGCTGGAACATAAGACCGCGGTATACGCGGATGATACTGATTTGGAAACATCGGATAAGTTCCCTGAGCCCTTAGTGATTTAATGCAGGAAGCTTTTAATGTTTTCATGAATTTGGATAGTGAGGTTGGGGTAAGTGTGAATCCGACCAAAACAGAACTTGTTCTTTTTACTAGAAGATATAAGGTACCTTCATTTGAGCCACCATTGATGAAAAGGACACTGCTCGTGCTCACTGACAAAATGAAATTCCTGGGGCTTATCCTGGATAAGTTATGCTGGAAACCTAACATTATGGAATGTGTCAAAGCAACAGTCACCTTGCACTCTTGCAAGAAAGCTATAGGGAAAAAATGGGGCTTACGTCCGAAGGCTTCCTACACCGGTCCTAGTACTTTGCATCAACCCCTTGGGGGGCATAGCGCATCAACCGCTCCTGCGCGCTATCGTACTCTGTTTTGGGCAACAGGGCGCCCAGCGCTTTCCACTCTTTTGCTGCAGATCGACGCCATGTGATTTTAGGGCCCACTCCTGCTGGGCCTTGGCCGGAAATAGGGTTCCATTTCATGGCATGTAAAGCAATCCAGTTATTATCCAATCCGCTATTTTCGCCTTCGTATAAATTCGTCGATTGGCATCTGACCCGTACGCCGACTCAGCTCTCCAACATCTCCAATTTTGACATGGATATGTCTTATAGCTGGGGGTCATCCTAAAAATCTGTCCGTCACACCAAATGTCTGTTTTTCTACTCGGGGGTCAGAGGAGGAAACAAGCCCATTGAAAATTTTTCTTTTCTGGTTGTGCATGTCGTTTGAGTGAAGTGGTCATTGTGCATGGCTGTTGCTTGTAGATCCGCGCGGGCGGTGCGCTTGCAGGGATCCTGTGTGTACATGTTGGGATGTTGATTTGATAGCGATAAAGGTTGACGTTGTGGACGGCAAGAAATAACATAGTGTACGGGTGAACGGGCGGACTTTCAATGACCTTCAATTTCCACCAATTCCCATTCATCATTTAATAAAATAGCCCGTGTTGTACTATCTGAATCACTAGGGTCCCAGAAAAGGTAGCAAGTAGTCAGTTCGACTAACATTTGGACATGCGCAGACGCAATTCGAGAGAGTGTACATAGTTCCCGCCCCCGAAGATGAGCGAGAGCGGATGAAGTTCATTCGAGCCAAATCGGGTGATCCAGCGACTGTGTTTGTGCATTTGCAATGGCGGCGATTTGAGGTCTGACTGGTCCACAATGTGGTCCCCCACCCCACGTGCAATAAACATATAGAACAAAATGGCGGATTTATACAAGGCGAGTTAGAATCTCTCAAGTCCCGAAATAAAGAAATATTCGTCGCAGGATGATATATGTTATGTTGAATGTACAATACATTCAGAGGTCTGCAGAAGATCAAATGCCCCCCTTCCGCAAAAATTCCGAAATGTTCAAAATGGCTGGAATCCAAACAAATAAAATGGCTGGAATCCAAACAAATAAAATAGCGCACGTTGTACTACATATCTGAATCAATAGTGTCCCAGAAAAAGTGGCAAGTAGTCAGTTCGACTAACATTTGGACATGCGCAGACGCAATTTGAGAGTGCGTACATTACATAGTTCCCGCCCCCCGAAGATAGAGAGCGAGAGCCATCGCGGATGAAGTTCATTCTATCCAAATGGTTGTGCTTTTGCAATGGCGGCGATTTGAGGTCTGACTGGCCCACAATGCGGCCCCCACCACACACGCAATAAACGTATCATAAAACAAAATGGCGGATTCGTACTGCGCGAGTTAAAATCTCCCAAGCCCCGAAATAGAGAAATATTCGTCGCAGGATGTTATAATTCCGGGCAGCTCATCGTGACATGATGTACATTCAGAGGTCTGCAGAAGATCAAATGCCCCCCCCCCCCCCCTTCTGCAAAAATTCCAAAATTTTTCTTGTGCATTCTCTTTGTGCGTGTGTTGGAATGTTTTGTTTACTTTTGTTAGTTTCCCTTTCAGTTTGCCGGACACAATCGCATAGAGTCGCACGCTTTACTTGAGAAACGGATTGTGTGTGCCGGACCCGGACTGTTGATTAAAGGGGCGGGATGAGGCGGATAGTGTGGAGGGATTTTGCAATAGATACACAAACACAATACACGTCCGATTGGGAAAAGATGGTGGGAAGCGTGATTGCGATTAGCAGAAACGTACTCAGAGAAATGTCGATAGGCTGCAGTCTGCAAACTGTACCGAACGGGTAGATCGAACAGGTAGATGAAACAGGGTGCACGAGAGGAGGTGAATATTGCACACACGCGATGCAAACGAAAACGAAACGATCCCGCGAGAGAAAGGAGCCCAAGCGGACAGGACAAAGCAAAGCAGAATTTATGACGAGTATCTACACTGCCACCAGATACATACATGGGTACATGGATATGTCTTATGCCTACCGAAAGCGTGGGACGTGTTTTTTCGAATGATTTCATCCAGAATAACTATACTGGGATCTTTATAAAACTTACGTCGATATCTTCAACACAACAGATTCCACGCAGTCGGTAGTCATAGACATATCCATGTTTCGATGTATCTGCATGCAGTGTAGATACTTTGTATCTTTTTTATTTGGAATTCGGCTGACGAAAACATGCAGTTTTCTGGTAACAGTAATAGGGAGCGAAACAGGCTCAACTTGGTCTTGATGCTGCGATAACTGCTCTGCCAGATTTCAGACAGCATGCCGTGTATGCGCATTTAGCCTGGTTGATACAACCAGCGATGTCCTGCTCCATACCACCCTTTTCGCCTTTTCGGCAACAAGGCTTTCCAGGTAAACGAAGCTGTCCACCTTCTCGACAGGCTGCCCATTAATATTGATGGCAATACTCGTAGGTGTAAGATTTTATTATCGCCATGACCGGCTTAGAACCCTGGTCTTGTTCGTACTAATTTTTAGCCCAACCTTCCTGGCCTTCCTCTAACGCCCTAACGCCATTTCTGACAGATTCATGATTTTGTAGTAGAGTGTCGTCAATGTAGTCAAGATGTTGTAGATAAGACGTTAAAGTTCATTGAATTACTCTGTCCAGTCCAGATAGGGCTGCGTACAACACATCGCCGATCACTATGAGGCATAGGATCGGTAGGACGATGCACCCCTGCTGAACTCCACTGCGAATCTCAAAGCTCCCGACACTTTACCTTTATACAGAACGCGACATTTCGCACCATCATTGGATGCCTTAATAATAATAGCCACAAGCTTCTCAGGGATGCCTCTCCTTTGCAAGGCCGCCCATACAGAATCCCGATACGCACTATCGAAAGCTTTCTCGAAATCGATGAAAAGTAAGTGAAGCGGAGAATTGTACTCAACGCATGCCTCGATAATGATTCGCAAGGTGTTAATGTGATCGACACAGAAGAATCAGGATCGAAAGGCTGCCTGCCTGCTCTTCATCAATTGAACTTTCTAAATGTCTTTCCAGGACGATTTAAGCTATTATCTTGGCGACGGCAGGAAGCACGCAAATGCCTCTCCTATTATTACTGTCTGTAAGGCCACCCTTCTTCAAAAGTTTGATGATCAATTCTTGCTTCCACTCAGGGGGAAAGGTGTCTGTGTTCCACGCTTTATAAGGAAAAGAATTCGCTTGATCTCTTTGTCCCGCCGCACACTACGCTGATAATGCTTCAGCCAAACGAGCCTTCGGCTCTTTTCTTTCAACAATTCACCCCCATGAAGCGTCGGACAGCCAGAGCTTATTACGGCAATCCCGGTTGGTGACAAGGATGGTATCTGCGCTCACAATATACGCATTTTTTTTATGGAATCCCAGTTTTCATTTATGTCACTATCTGGGTGCCTAGTTATCTCAGCTGCTTTTTGCGCAAGATTGGCGCGATATGGTTGTAAGATGAGCGGTGTTGAATTTGCGGCGCCAGGATCTTTCGTCGCTAGAACGGCGCAAGTTTGGAATACCTAATCAAATACAGGGTGGCGCAAAAGAAACGAAGGGGTTTGAATAGTCTATAGTTCCTTTATTGTTGAATCAATCGAATTTCTTTTTTTTTCTTAGTATACTTCATAAATGGGGAATTTTGTTAATTTAAACGTGAAAAAAAAATTGCGTAGGTGGTGCCCATCCTCAGCTTTGCATAGTCGCGCTCTTTCTAAAATATTTTCCAAGACTTCAGGAGGTATCACTAAAATTTCTTCTCGAATATTATTTTTTAGTTGGAGTATGGTCTGGAGTATGTGTATAGCATATGAATAAGGCACAGACCATACCCCAACTAAACAATAATATTCGACAAGAAATTCGAGCGATACCTCCTGAAATCTTGAAAAAATCATGAAAACGTTTAGAAAGAGCGCAATTTGCGAAGCTGGGAATGGGCACCAATTACGCGATGCTATTTTTCACGTTTAAATTAACAAAATTCCCCATTTATGAAGTGTACTACAAAAAAAAATGAAATTCGATTCATTCAAAAATAAAGGAATTATAGACTATTCAAACCCCTTCGTTTGTTTTGCGCCACCCTGTATTAGCGATCCTAAAAATAATTGTCTCTTCCCATCCTAATGTCGGCGCCCTTCTTATTTCGCACGCCCAGGAGGCCACTCTTGGGTCTTTTACTTATGAAAAAGTGGTCGATATGATTTTGTACTCTGCGCCGATCAAGAAGATAAAGAGACTGTGAAAATTACAGAACTCTGCAAATCTTTCACCTTTGACGTTACGATCCCCAAGACCGTGTCTCCCTTCACATGTCTGAGCCAGTAGCTACCAGGGCCGACTTTTGCATTCAAATCCGCCATAACCATTATTATGTCACCTTTATCACCCTTAGGTGGTGTGCTCTGCGCGGCGTTTAGTTCTTCGTAGAAGGGAACTTTCGCCTTGATATTGTCGGGTTCAGTTGAACTATAAGATTGTATGATTGTGATGGTCCTCATTTTGGTTTGGATCCTGGCGGTCATGATTCTATCGGAGATCGGATCCCAGGATAAGAGACAGTTTCGTGCGGCTCTGGTTAAAAAAAGCCCCTCACCTGGCTCACCTGGCTAACGGTAGCTCTACCAGAGTACAACATTACAGTGCTACCCGATGGAGTGCTAAATTCTCAGCAGTTGCACCATCTTATCTCACTAACTCCTAAGGTGTTTAATTTATACCTCAGAAATTCACTCTCTAATTGAAGAAATCGTGCTTTTTGGGACCTTCTGATCCATTGTCCAGGAGAGAGTGCAAATTTCATAATCCAATCTTTGTCATTGTACCACAGCCAAAAGTCATAACCGTTGAGTCAGTCCTTATCCGAGGTATAGTTGTTCTAGGTGGCGCCTACGAGGAGGACAATGGAAGAGGATTTTTGCTCCCCAATTTAACATTAAGCTGAAGAGTATGGTTGAAGCTAAGATCCAAACCTGTTGTATTGTACGATGATAACAATTCTGTCTTCGTTTTAGCATGAACGAAGTTTGTTTAATCGAAATTGATTTTGTTGGGTATGGGAAATGAAAGCTCCAACTTCTTAAGAAGTCATCCCCCCTTTGCCGGTAATGAAAACCTGCGTAAATTGTGCTATTGATCGACGCGACCTTTAAATTTAAATTAAATCGCCCTGCTGTATTTATCTGAATATCAAACGTTATTTTTTTTTTACTGAACCAGAGATAAACCTATTACCTTATTTTCGACAACCCAAAATAAAACTGACAATTTTTGCGTACCCATTAACATCCGCACACATACCTGTAAAATTATAAATGAAATTACTGAAAACCGTCATACAAAATTCGAGCCACAACGTCTCTCTTAATGAGATTGTGTAATTATCCAATTCAGATGAACAATTAAATAAGTGTTGGGCCTGAACAGTTTACTGTTCTGCTGAATGGTGAAAATGTGTTAACTACAGTAGCTTCAGCACAATTTTCGGGGGAATATTATGAAAATGAAAAAATCGAATCGCTCGCTGTTAATGTGACTAACCCCGGGCGGAACAATACGAATAATGCAATTATGTATTTGGTGTGGTCTGGTTTGAACAGCTGCCACTTCATCATAAGGTGGTCGAGATCTGAATGTAGTGCAAATTGAATAATTAATATTTTATTCAGCTCAATTTCTTACTGCCATGGAATCGTTTGAATAGCAAAGTTAAGATACGTAGAATTTAAGGAGTTTTAAGGCTTGCTGCCCGCTATTAGACCTGCCATCAAACCTACCAAACCTATTATCAGTGAAGTTTTCAGACCTTTGCCCTCAGTCCAACTATCATACTCGTACCTGCATCAGGGGCGACCGGTAGCGCAGCGTGTTGAGGCATCAGTCTCATGTTTGACCACCGGCATTTCGGGTTGGAATCCCGTCCACGACAACGTTCGTGGCCATGGATGTACAGGAGGTGCATGCTGGCAACTGCATTCTCCGAAACTATTTTATGCCGTCGAAACGTCAACTGAGCCACATTGAACAGTTGACGCGCTATGCCCCATAAGGGGTTAGGGTAATTGAGAGAGAGAGGGAGTACCTTCATCAAACCTGCTATCAACTGAGTTCTCCGTTTTTCATAAGTTTTGGGGTTGGTTTGGATCTCTAAGCTGGACTGATAGCTGGACTGACAGCAGGACTGATGGCACATCTAATAGCTGGAATGTTGACAGATGACAGATCTGATGTAATGAAACATATTCTGGTCTGGTAGTGCTGCTTCTACCGGCAGATCGATGGCAGCACCCGATGAGTAATGATTTGTCGGCGGTACCAAACCAGGGTCCCATTACACCTGAACCCAGATGCAAGCGCGAGAGCAACTAAGCCGTCCACCAACCATTCCATCTTTATCGCCTCATTTGTTTTATTCCCCATTTTTGCCTCCCATGTTTGTGTTGTCTTCCCCAGGTCTATGAATTTTTATTAATCCGTAGAGGACAGGGACAACGAGGGGTGAAAACCCCGCCCACTTCTTCGGAAGCTCTGGATTCGTGTTCAGCACCGTAAAAAAACATAAAAATCTCTTCTTCAAAAAAGGCAACAATCACTAGTTCTATACCTTCAGCCTAAGCCTTTGCAGATGCCGCTTTGCTTTCAGCAACTTTTTCAAGTTTTGGAGGTCAGTAAGAGTGGTCTTCATTTCAAAAATTAGTAGCAGACCTAGGGATGACCCTGAACTCTATCCTCCAATCAGCCTAACATATTTCATGCTAAAAGCAATGGTAAAGATGCTTGCGAGTAATCAGCTTTACCATAGACAATTTGTCTACCAATCCGAATACGCTCTACACAACTTTGTTGGTGACATCGAAGCGGCTTTCGACAACACCACTTTAGATTCCATCAGTGCTCCTCCTAGCAAAAGGTGTCGAAACTCCCTCCACATTCGGAGCGAAACGAATGCTTTTTTGGCAGAAGGGTCATCACAGTGAAAATGGTAGACAATGTCAAGTAGTTGGGAATTACACTTGACAGCAAGGTACTCTTGCCGAAAAGGCTACAAAGGCTTTGTAGGCATAATTAGAGCACCAAGCCCCGCACTGACTTCTAGATCTACAAAGCGATTGTTTGGCTAATTATTGAATATGGAGCATTAGTTTGGTGGAAAATAGCGGCTACCCCCTCCGCTTGTAGGAACACTCTCACTAAAATACAAAGGTTTGTATGCCATACTATAACGGGATTCCTACGCCCCTTTCCTACTTCGGGCCTTCAGGCTTTGATTGATCTATCGTCGCGCCATTGCACATTCATATCGAAGTAGAAGCAAAAATTATACCAGCAAAACTAAGAGCCTATAATACACAAGTTATGTAGACCTAATCTACAATAGAAAAGTTCTGGTACGCTCAGTATGACATCTAACCATCTGGTCAGGTAGTTACGCTTTGAGCACTCCTTCCCGTCAACTGTTTGGTATAGAGACCAAATGAACCAAGTCCCACAACTCTCTCCATTCCAAAACAAGAAGAAAATGTTTGCCCAGGACACGACAATACACGGCTACAGGCACGACCATACTGGACTACAGGCTAAACCAACACAAACATAGGAATCTTCACTGATAGTCAGGCGGCTTTGATGGTCCACTCAAGACTAGTGAAGTCCTGTCCATATATCCGTTGGAGCCTCAAATAACCTTACAATTTACTGGGTCCCTAGGCACTCTGATGCTGTAGGCAATGAACAAGACGAACTTACTAGAGGGGCATCTACTGCCCCTTACGTTGGCCCCAATCCTTTTTGTGGTCTACCAATCTGAATTGTCAAGAAGCAAATCAGTGGGTAGGAGCGGGAGAAACTCTTCCTGGTCTGAGACAATCTAAATTTTTTATCGCGGTATAATTCCGTAAGCGAAAGCTTTCGTTTTTGTGAGCCCGAAGACGAATCTCTAGAATGCATCCTCAATAAATTTGAAACTCTTGCTCGCCTTAGAACAGAATGTTTAGTATTGAAAGGAGCGCGTTAGATCAACAGACTTAGTCCTTCTCTCTAGAATCAGGGTATAGCACAGCGAATAGATAAATGCACAAATCTAATTTCGCATTTTATGCACAAAAATATTTGTTGTTTCGTTTCTACTAAACAAGGTATATATATGCAATTAGAATATTTTCCATGAATTTCGGCATTTACGTAAGTGCGGATTTACGTAAATCGGCCATACATACGTAGTACGGTCCATGAGTTCTTAGCCTAACATAGAAAGAAAAGTCATAAATAAAAAAGATACAAAGTATCTACACTGCATGCAGATACATCGAAACATGGATATGTCTATGACTACCGACTGCGTGGAATCTGTTGTGTTGAAGATATCGACGCAAGTTTTATAAAGATCCCAGTATAGTTATTCTGGATGAAATCATTCGAAAAAACACGTCCCACGCTTTCGGTAGGCATAAGACATATCCATGTACCCATGTATGTATCTGGTGGCAGTGTAGATACTCGTCATAAATTCTGCTTTGCTTTGTCCTGTCCGCTTGGGCTCCTTTCTCTCGCGGGATCGTTTCGTTTCCGTTTGCATCGCGTGTGTGCAATATTCACCTCCTCTCGTGCACCCTGTTTCATCTACCTTTTCCATCTACCCGTTCGGTACAGTTTGCAGACTGCAGCCTATCGACATTTCTCTGAGTACGTTTCTGCTAATCGCAATCACGCTTCCCACCATCTTTTCCCAATCGGACGTGTATTGTGTTTGTGTATCTATTGCAAAGTCGCTCCCACACTATCCGCCTCATCCCGCCCCTTTAATCAACAGTCCGGGTCCGGCACACACAATCCATTTCTCAAGTAACGCGTGCGACTCTATGCGATTGTGTCCGGCAAACAGAAAGGGAAACTAACAAAAGTAAACAAAACATTCCAACACACGCACAAAGAGAATGCACAAGAAAAATTTTGGAATTTTCGCAGAATTGGGTTGGGGGGGGGGCATTTGATCTTCTGCAGACCTATGAATGTACATCATGTCACGATGAGCTGCCCGGAATTATAACATCCTGCGACGAATATTTCTCTATTTCGGGGCTTGGGAGATTTTAACTCGCGCAGTACGAATCCGCCATTTTGTTTTATGATACGTTTATTGCATGTGGGGTGAGGGCCCACATTGTGGGCCAGTCAGACCTCAAATCGCCGCCATTGCAAATGCACAACCATTTGGATAGAATGAACTTCATCCGCGATGGCTCTCGCTCTCTATCTTCGGGGGGCGGGAACTATGTAATGTACGCACTCTCAAATTGCGTCTGCGCATGTCCAAATGTTAGTCGAACTGACTACTTGCTACTGGGACCCTATTGATTCAGATATGTAGTACAACGTGCGCTATTTTATTTGTTTGGATTCCAGCCATTTTATTTGTTTGGATTCCAGCCATTTTGAACATTTCGGAATTTTTGCGGAAGGGGGGCATTTGATCTTCTGCAGACCTCTGAATATAGAACATAACATACAATATAACATCCTGCGACGAATATTTCTTTATTTCGGGACTTGAGAGATTCTAACTCGCCTTGTATAAATCCGCCATTTTGTTCTATATGTTTATTGCACGTGGGGTGAGGGCCCACATTGTGGACCAGTCAGACCTCAAATCGCCGCCATTTCAAATGCACAAACACAGTCGCTGGATCACCCGATTTGGCTCGAATGAACTTCATCCGCTCTCGCTCATCTTCGGGGGCGGGAACTATGTACACTCTCTCGAATTGCGTCTGCGCATGTCCAAATGTTAGTCGAACTGACTACTTGCTACCTTTTCTGGGACCCTAGTGATTCAGATAGTACAACACGGGCTATTTTATTAAATGATGAATGGGAATTGGTGGAAATTGAAGGTCATTGAAAGTCCGCCCGTTCACCCGTACACTATGTTATTTCTTGCCGTCCACAACGTCAACCTTTATCGCTATCAAATCAACATCCCAACATGTACACACAGGATCCCTGCAAGCGCACCGCCCGCGCGGATCTTCAAGCAACAACCATGCAGAATGACCACTTCACTCAAACGACATGCACAACCAGAAAAGAAAAATTTTCAGTGGGCTTGTTTCCTCCTCTGACCCCCGAGTAGAAAAACAGACATTTGGTGTGACGGACAGATTTTTAGGATGACCCCCAGCTATAAGACATATCCATGTCAAAACTGTAACTATTGTATTTTTAATATTCTCCCTTTATTTGCACACACTTTTCAGAACGTCTGGCTAAAGCTTCTAAGCCACTATAAAATATGATGCATCTTTAGAGTCAAAATGGTCGTACACCGCCTGTTTAATTTCATCGTCACTGTTGAATCTTCTACCCCTTCACAAAAAATAGTCGGATGGGGCCATATCAGGGCTATATGGTGGGTATTCAATCTCTGTGAAGCCACATTCGCGAACAGTAGTCTTGGAAGTGGACTGGAGTATTGTCATAAAGCAAGCGCACACCGTGGCTGATTTTTCCGCGCCTTTTCTCGATCATTTTTTGACGCAACTGCCTTAGTAAATTAGAGTAATATGTTGCGTTCACGGTTGTATTTGATTCCTTGAAGTCAATCAGAAGGATTCCCTTGCAGTCCTAAAAGATTGTAGCCATCACTTTTTTGGTGCTTTGAGTGACCTTTGCTTTTTTTTTGGTACGGGTTCTCCTTTCCGATGCCACTCCATGGATTCTCTTTTGGATGTCGGATCATAATAACAGACCATGGTTTCATCACCCGTTACAATTGATTGGATTACTCCTTCTTGGTCCTCGTGGCAAAGCTCTAAAAATTGATCACAACATTCCACTCGACGCTGCTTTTGCACTGCGCTGAGAATTCGAGGCACCCACCTTGTACTAATTTTTGTCATATTTAAATTTTCATGTAGGATCCTTAGAACACTTGTTTTGGGAATGCCGGTCTGTGCTGCAATTTCTTTTGGTTTTAGACGTCGGTCACTTAGAACAATTTCTTCCACAAATTTAATGTTTTCTGGGGTAGTCACCGTCACAGGACCTCCCGCACGTGGGCCATCTTCTAATGATTCTCGTCCCCAACGAAACAACTTAGACCAATTTTTTATTGTTGAAAATGATGAACACAAATCGCCGTAAACAGCTATCATTCCTTCTTTGATTTGTGTTGGCGTTAATCCTTCTTTAGTCAAAAACTTTATAACAGCGCGAAACTCATTTTGAGAAATTTTTTAAAACATCTTGCCGGAGTGATCTTTCGAGCTTTACTACAATTAAACAGATTGAAGTAGCAAGTTGAAATTTTGTGTAAAGCTTGTCGAGACTTGTCACTCACGCTTGCATAAAGATTTTTGCGAACGCACTCTATTTACTATATGAGGCCAAGAACTCATGGACCGCACTACGTATGTCGAGGAGTGACTGTATAGTATTGTCTGGAAGATGTCACGATCTATCAATCTGGGCGACTTATTTTCCAATCTACGAAATTGCTGGATTCGGTTTTCGGAGAAAATGATACAGAGAGTGAGAGTCAGAATAGAATAAATAATTCAAGCCTTTGTGGAGAATGGGAGCTCTTATTGAAATTGATAATATTCTCATGAAAAAATGGTTAGTACGATTTGCAGACAAATTCCCTTTAATGTTGACAAAGCTTTAATTGTAAATTTTCGGTTGACTTCGAAAACTCGTTCCAAAACCGCTGAGATTCCCGCTCCTGCAAGGGGTGGTTTTTTCCCGCGTTACATGTTCAAATTCCGCGGTATTTCGCGCGAAAACCGCGAGCGACAAAATATATCGGCGTGTACTAGGGCAATGTCACACTGATTCGAATGAAAAAATTGTTCCATGTTCTCAGAAATATGCTCAATATCTTCGATCACTTTTACCAGGCTAATAATATTCATGACATGACTATTTTACTCACATATTCATATTTCGAAAAAATCTTAATGCAACTATCGAATTCATTGCACAGATTGGAGCGAACACTGTGAAACAGTGCAATCTGCAAAGTTGCAAGTTGTCGACAATTAAAAATTGTGTTTTTATTTCGATGGTGCAATGCTTGGGGTCGTTAATTTTACTGATCTTTTTTCCTCATGAATTTGTTACGCTTTCATAGTTTGGAATAGTATGCATGCACTCGTGATTCATGCGTACGAATATCATATGAGCATTTATACATATGCATGTCTGAGTGTAATACGCTTCCACCTTCTTGTACGATTAAATATTATATTTCACCTTTTCGCATTAAATGAAATGGCCTTAGCACTGTTTTTCCTTCCTTTTTTTTGTGTCTAACAATAGATAAGTGTACTTGAATTTAGAGTGCTAGACTCGGGTAATTTGCTGTTTTTTTTTTTAAATTACATACTACAATGGTACTTGGTCTGAAGTTGTGTGAATGATACACGCGGTTCATGCGCTTTTGGAGTTTTTATTCTGAGGTTCCGAGCTGAATGTATTTTTGAAGAATAGGTGGTACGTCTATTTTTCATATTGTTACTGCAATTTCAATTAAAAAAATCGAAATGTTAATTAATGTTAGCAAAGTATGGAAAATGTTTCTCAACCCAACCCAGTTGTTTTTTAATCAAAAGAAAAATGAAGAAATGTTCCCATTTCACAAACAAGGTCGCACAATTGCAAGTAGGTGTTATGCATTTTTCTGTGGGGCGAGAACTAAATGGCGAGGCGGAGATACGGGCGGCAGCCGCACTTACATCCCTGGTATAGTTTAGTTCGATTATGATACCTACATTATACTTTATCTACGTCTGACGAAAACTGTCCATGTGTAATGCGGGGGACATTGAGATTCGCGGTAGAGTTCGGCAAGGGTGCATCCCCTCACCGACCCTATTCCTCATATAATCCGTTATTAGGAGCTCAGAAGGGCTTCGGGGTAACAAATTGTGGTGGAGAATTTTTTCTTTAATTTTTTATGCTTTTTTGGGTACTGAACACGAATCTGGAGCTTCCCACTAAAATTTGTATGCGGAACATGGTCAAAAACTCAGAAAATCTCGAAATTTTTGCTTTTTTGATTATAACTTAAAAACCGTGGATCCTCGCAAAAAAAAAGTTTTGCTGGTAAATTGAAGAGCATAAAATTCTGCGTCGAATGAGTTACACAAACGTCAAATTCAGTCCAGTGGTGTAGCCGCAATCGTCAGTCGGAAAATGTCGATTTTTATCAACTTTGCGGAAAACCTTGTTATGGTCATATTTGAACGCCTGTAACTTGGAAACGGCAACTGATACGTAAAAATGCTTCAAGCGAAAGTTGTAGAGCATAACATTTTATTCAGAAAGTCAATTGATGTGTAACACAGTAACGAGTCGCTCTTTTTGAACGACTCAACAGAATGAGCGAAAGATTCGGCACAACGACATAGCCTTCGAGTCGTTCAATTTAAGAATGACTCACTGTAAAATTAATTCCCAAACTAGCCCATCGCATAAATATTACCCAACGCATAACCAATCCACGGTCATTTCTCATTACATATAATGTATTTTACTACAATATATTCATTCACTCACATCCCATCCCATTATCTATCTAAAACCAAAACCACCAGCATTTATCTACCAAAGCAATCCCATCTAAATCCATTCATATTCATCTCTATGCAGTATGCAATGCACGCATTGTGTATACTTCTAAATATATACGCAACAACCCATGCTGACTGTAAATGCAAACATATCAAAAATCATTTACTTAGGTCGCGTCGCTCCGCACAACCAAGTTTCTCCAAATACAGAAAACAATCCCAACACAACATTCTAAAACAAAAGTATTCGTCTTATGTATCATCATCTTAAGCTCAACTACCCACTATTTGGATGCTCCTCAGCCTGCATGGGGGTTCTTAAGAGGGGTCAAAATGTTGTCAAAAATGCGAAATTCCTTATATTTTAGAAGTTATAGCCACAAAACATGGAGCATTCATCCCCACTATTTGGATGCTCCTCAGCCCTCTCCCTCCCTATCCCCTTCTCCCTTCTCTATGTAAGATTCATTCAAAAAGAGCGATACAAAATCGTATCGCACAAAAAGATTCGTTCAAAAAGAGCGACACGAAATCAACCCGCACAAAAAAATTCGTTCAAAAAGAGCGATACAAAATAAACTCGCACAAAATGATTCGTTCAAAAGGAGCGACACGAAATCAACTCGCACAAAAAGATTCGTTCAAAAAGAGCGATACAAAATCGAACCGCACAAAAAGATTCGTTCAAAAAGAGCGACGCATAATCGACTCGCACAAAAAGATTCGTTCAAAAAGAGTCAAAAGAGTCAAAACAGCCCACCCCAGATTGGATGCCCCGTTTTCATGGGAAATAGTGGTCTGATCGGGCTGGCTCGAAGTAAAGGGTATTGGGGGTCGCTAACTCCGAATCTGAGGTCAAAAAAGAAAAAAAAAATGGGGTCGCCCATCCCAGACTGGCAGCCCCGCTTTCATAGGAAATAGTGGCCCGATCGGGCTGACCCGAACTAAAGGGTATTGGGGGGTCGCTAACTCCGAATCTGAGGTTAAAAAAGAGAAAAAAATTGGGGTCGCCCATCCCAGAATGGCAGCTCCGCTTTGATGGGAAATAGTGGTCCGATCGGGCTGGCTCGAACTAAAGGGTATTGGGGGGTCGCTAACTCCGAATTTGGGGTCAAGAAAGAGAATAAAAAATTGGGGTCGCCCATCCCAGACTCGTAGCCCCGCTTTCATGGGAAATAGTGTTCCGATCGGCTGGCTCGAACTAAAGAGTATTGGGGGGTCGCTAACTCCGAATTTGGGGTCAAAAAAGAGAATAAAAAATTGGGGCGCCCATCCCAGACTGGTAGCCCCGCTTTCATGGGAAATAGTGTTCCGATCGGCTGGCTCGAACTAAAGGGCATTGGGGGGTCACCAACTCCGAATCTGGGGTCAAAAAAGAGAAAAAAAAGTTGGGGTCGCCCATCTACGACTTTTATTGAATATGTTATTAACCAAGTTTCAGACTCTTTGCATGACTCTTTTTGAACGACTCTTTTTGAACGACTCATTGGAAAGAGTCAGAGCTTATGTGCCGGCACAGTGAAAAGAGTCATTATGCCCATCACGGGAACGTTTTCGTTAGCAGTTGCACGAGTAACAACTCGGAAAAAGTTTTGTAAGTGCCTTCCTTTACCCAGATTTCTACCCATATATTATTTTGTTCGGGTCCTCTTCCCTCCAACTCCATTAGATCATTGACACTTCGGTTCTAAATTCTGGGATGTGAGCAACTTTTATTTCTGAAACTCGAGCAAGACGAAATTGACCAAGGAAAGCTTATGAAATGGTTTCATGAACATCCCTCTTTCCCAGAAACATCAGACTTCACATCAATAAGTACTGGTACATATTTTCGGAGATGAAAGGATAGACTGCCACTGGGCTAGAGAGGTGGTCGTACAAGGAATAAACCGCATAGTTGGAGACGATTTTCGACCAGTAAAATTCAAAAGAGCTTATACGAGTAGAGTGAAGCCTCTTGCATTGGCCACGTTTATGCCGTGGAACTATGTTTCAGTGTTAACTAATCCCAGTAAACTCACCACTATGTATCCGTAAACATATCGAACTAGTTGATTGGACTAGCTCGTAGCTCCCCTTACGATACGGTACTGAACCAAAAAATTTGGATTAGGTTTGTGTTTCCGTTGTTGATGGCTGTTTTTGTCGATGTTTATGTTTTGTTGGAGGCGGGGGTATAATAGCACTTCCACAAAAAGCTACTGGGCTCTTAACATTTCTTTAATTCTCATTAATCCCAAGTGATAAGCCAACATCTGACATTTGCCAAACACTCCACGAATTAGAACTAATTCTAATATAATATAGTTAATAACTAAAAATAAAATAAAATAGTTTTTAGTTCTACGCGGCCATTGATGAACAGCGCTATCTAAATCCACGAAAAGACTAGTTGTACTATAAATCCTGACACGCTATTCCATCGAATCGCCATTGCAGAAGAATCAGATATTGAGTTGACAGAGTTTCTGACATACGAACTGTCTCCCTACCCTCAATCAGTGATACTAGAGTGAGGTCCAAGTATAGATCAACCGCAGTTGTGTTTTTTGACGGCTACCCTGACGAAGTTGCTGACACCAGTGCGAAACACATGGAACATTTAAGGAAATCAACCAAGAAACAATTTGTAGAAGTTCACTGAACTGGTAGTGCCGACAGTTGCCTAACACACTTTCTTGACCAACACTTATAACAAAATTAGCCTGATCTCAATGGTCATGGAAGATGAAGTGCGAGCAAGCCAGGGAAGACGCAGATACCCTCATAATCACGACAGCTCTTATGGGCCCCATCAAATGAATCCGTCATAGTACGGATACTTACTCAATTGCTCTAACCCTTTGTGGGGCATAGCACGTCAACTGTTCCATGTGGCCCAGTTGACGTTTCGTTGGCATAAACTGGTTTCGGAGAATGCAGTTGCCAGCATGCACCTCCTGCACATCCATGGCCACGACCGTCGTTGTGGACGGGATTCGAACCCGAAACGCCGGTAGTCGAACATGAGACTGATGCCTCAACGCGCTGCGCTACCGGTCGCCGCCGGTCTTTGTGCGCAAAGCATACAAAACGTTTTATTCCTCAAACCATCAAAAGGGAATGTGCGGCAAACCCTGTACGATCCGCTTCTCGAAATTTAGAAAATAGTTCTCAAACATACTATTTTTACATGCGACATCACCAGTGCGCTGTTCAACCAGGGGACGAAGAAATTTCTCAACGTCCTCCGGAGAAATTGACATTTGCCAGCCGTCATAAAAGTTGTTCAAGATCCCCAGGAAGCTCGTTCAAGTACAGCTACGGCAGGAGAGGCCTTCTTGAAGGCGCTGTACGGCCAAAAAGACGCCACCTCATTGAATCTGCTGAGAAACAAAAGTTATGTGACGTCCTCCTTCAAGGCGCGATTCAACATCGCCTCACTTTCATCAACTGATAACGCAGCTCAGCAGCAGTCAATGAGGGTCTACCACTAAGTGCAGAAGTAGCTTTGCTTTATATTTTTGTTAAGAATATGAAGCGTGTAGTCCCACTCTGGACAGAGAAGGGCGACGGCATGCTAAGTGCCATGTAAGCAATGGAATTTGGCAACTTCCTTTTCCCCGGCGAGATATGGCTTCTATTAGTCATCTCCAAAATTCAAGTATGTACTGCGTCCTGCAACATTCAATCCCAAGTAGGACACTATTCTCTGTAAAAATGAAAAAAAAAAAATTAAAAAAATAAAACGGTTTTCATTAATTAAACCAACCAAACTCCCTTCATAAAAATTATATCAACCATGAGAATTGCTTCGCCACCACACACTGATTACGGCCCAATACCGAGATTTTAACTGCTTAATAGACGACAGAATGACCAGATGTCACCGATTACGCTTCATTCCCGCCAATATTGCATCCTGGACCCTTGTTCAATTTCAACAATTTCCACCAATATTATTCCACTCTTAACAGGGATTTCAACGATGCTGACTATGTAACGGAAATAATACGAGTAGTCGCATGCTACAAAAAAAAGTGGAAAAGGAGAATGATCCTGATTGCAATTTCCTCAAAACACACAGGCACCTACATTGCCTGAATAGTTCTTTTAATTTGTCCCCTGAAGAACTTGTAGCTTCGTCTCGACGCCATCCGCCCTTCTAAATTGCCCTATTGGAATAATTAGGTTCGCTGCTTGCTACCAACTCCTCACCGGCACTCTGAGAAACTCTTCTTTACCGGGCAGTTACTGTCCTATTACGGGAAGCTGTCGACATAGTCCTTTTCTTACCTTAATATGTACTATATGTATATCGTCAGGACAGCAGTGTGACGATGCACTCCTGAAGACGCTGCACAAGTTACGATAGTGCTGCCTTCTTGTCGGGGTGCTTTTATAATAATTACCCTTCCGTCTGGCTTCGTGCTGTGAACGAGGGTGCCTTAGATGGGAAGCCCGAAACCGGTCACCGTCTGCTTTTTCTAATCTTTGGCCAAAGACAATTTAATTTTCTTGAAAGCATCAAGTCTTAAAAATAATTAAAGCTATGCCATCGTGTTCGAATGACGGTGTGACAAGGACGAAACGGAATCGCTGCAATAGGAGCACACAAGTATGAGCAAATGCACAAGAACGAGCAATAATAATTATTGCAAATAGAATTGTATCAGAGGGAGAGATCTTAAATTGGATGGAAACTGGAAGAGTGGGTTGTTAACTCAAGGTATGCCAATAAGGGTGGCGAGATGACAGGGTCACGAACAATTGCATTACGACAATGGATACAATGACGCTACAATTGCGGTAGCAGCAATATGTCCGAAAAATTTTGAGCATACACCATCAAGTAATGGGGCATTGTGTTTATTTGCCGCATGAACACAAGAGTCGTCTCTTCAAATTTGTCCATAGTTTGAGCTTGTTTATCTGCAAATTTTCTTAAATACATATTACCCAACAAGTGTACAAATATTGACCAAATCTTATCATTGCGAACTTAATTTGTGTTGTCGTCCACCAAACTTAAGAAATGAAACGATAGACGCTCTTCGTGTTGACTATTGCTCATGTCAAGGAATTTCCACGAAAAATTGCAAATAAATGTGGGACACTATATCATTCCGGAAAACAGAAATCTGTAAAATTATGGCTTCAATTATTATGACCTTTTTCTATATAAAAAAAAAGTTTTATTAATAGGATGTGTGTGGACGAGGACTATCTAAAACGCCACAAATGTATATTTCTATTTGGCTGGAACCTGGAAATATTTCTTAGCAAAGAAGCACAAATTATTTAGCTGTACTAATGGCAGACAATATTTCCTACAAATCTAATAGGACCGTTGAACGTAATTACTAGTCATTTATTTTGACCTAGGGAGCAGAGTGGAAAAAAGAAAGCGATGTGTTTAGAACACCGGGGTGTAATGTGAGAGAACAAATTTTTAAATTTTGGTTCGTATTGCATGTATTTTTCCGACAATTCTGCTGCCTGATTAAGTCATGCATAAGGCGCACCGTATATTGCGCGCAGAACACGCACAAGCCAAGGCCAACTCAAAACGGCGCCACGCGTGTTTCTGTTACCGCAAATTGAACCCAACACAACAAAGTCGTTTCCATACCATATATGAATACGAACCGTGACTTCTCCTTAAGTTTGAGTCTGAGCCTAAGAGGACGATCTAGCTGTTGCTAATCTATTAGAAAACGCTTAAAATAACAGGCATAGAAGTACCCTTAGCGGATTCAAACTGTGTAAACAAATTCCTGAATTTTTTTCTAAGCAGAAACCAGTTCCATTTCTGTCATGTGTCATGGAGCATAAACAAAAAAAAATTAATTTCCAATGTTCAGTGTTCAAAACATAACAAACAACAAACCCACGGAACATGAAACTGTCCGATTAAGGCACTGTTTTGTCCTAAGAAGACAAATTGGAAACTCTTTCGTGAATTAGTAGGTTCCAAAGCTGACCAATTTATAAGATCTATCAGCACGACTGGTGAGTTGGAGACAACAGCGCAACCACTTAATGACGTCTTAATCACCTCCTACCATGATAGTACTGTAGCGCAAGGCTGCAGAGCAGCGTGGAAGGCTCTCTGGAGGAACGGAGAGCTGGCGCGAAAGAGGGCCCAGGTTAGGATGAATTTCAACAGGGCAAAGCGTAGTAATGAATGGGGCGAATACAGAAAATCGCTCACCGAATATAACCTCCTTATTAGCCGTTCAAAACGGGAGTGTTGTGGGAGACATTGCGAAAGCATTCAGTCGCTACCTTTAAGCGGCACGTATCCACAAGGCCCTGTCGATAGTTCACTAACGAAATCGGTCTACTAAACAAGCAGGACGGTTCCTTTACTGAGGGCCCACAGGAAACTTTGGAGCTCTTCTTACACACTCATTTTCCTGGCTCAATGCAAGCTGAACCCTGTGTGACTTCTTCTTCGGCACATCATCGGATCCCATTGTGCCACTTAAGAAGCCTCTCTGAGACCATTTTCGCCAAAGAAAAAGTTAAATGGGCTGTAGAATCCTTTGAACATTTCAAGGTACCTGGCGCTGATGGTATTTTTCCTGCCCTCCTGCAAAACAGCCTTGATATCATTATTTCCCCTTTGATCATCATAGATATAGAGCCAGCTGCACCTTGTGCTATATACCACCTTTATGGAGGGCTGTGAACGTGGCTTTCATTCCAAAAAACGGAATCAAAATCCTACAGGCCAATAAGTCTCTTATCGTTTCTTCTTAAAACCATTGAGAGGGTACTGGATCTGCATATAAGGCAAAGCATGGACAGCACGGCACCCCTGCATCGAACTCAGTTTGCCTATGTGAAAAGTAAGACGATACAATCTCGTAGGAACAATTGAAAAAAAAAAACTTTTCATGAAAAGAAGATTGCTCTGTGCGCCTTCATTGATATTGAAGGAGCTTTTGACAGCACTGGTTTTAACAGTATATCCAGAGCACTTGAGCTCAGAGATATTGCTACGGCCACAATCGCGTGGATTGATACCATTCTTCGCGGGCGTGAAATCTACTCAACCTTGAGTGGCGCCTCAATATGCGTCAAGGGTTACCCTCAAGGTGGAGTTCTTTCCCCGCTTCTTTGGTCACTGGCCGTTAACGAATTACTCTCTAGGCTCTGCGAATATGGTTATCAAGCGATTGAATACGCCGGTGATGCAACCATCATAGTTAGGGCAAAATTTGAATCAACCATCACTGAGGTGATGAATGCGGCACTCGACCTTGTCCTACGCTGGTGTACTGAAGTTGGCCTGAGCGTCAACTTTTAAACAACAGTCTTAGTTCCTTTCACTCGGAAAATAAACCTTAAATTAGGCTCGGTCACGAAGGTTGGGGAGTGGATGGAGTCCATGCATCAACAAAGATGGCAGGAGTTAGTCACTTGCAAACAAGCTCGGAATGCAATGACCAGCCCTTTAGGCAGGGAAGCGAGAAAGGTACTCAGTTACAAACGGAGTACCCTAAGCTGGTTAACTGCCTTGGTCACAGGGCATGATAATTTTAAGGCTCATCTGGCCAAGATTAAAATCGGGGAAGATGACGTTTGCAGGCTATGCCTGGAGGAGGCCGAGACGGCACCACACATTGTGTGCAAATGTCCAGCACTGGCTAGCACGAGGTTGAGGATCACAGGCAAGCA
The DNA here is from genome assembly GCA_964017055.1 of Chloromyia formosa. NCBI lineage: Eukaryota > Metazoa > Arthropoda > Insecta > Diptera > Stratiomyidae > Chloromyia > Chloromyia formosa. The sequence continues at coordinate 16,291,372 of OZ024817.1, forward strand.
CACGATAAGTGTGGAAGCCATGAGTGAACTCAGCCTTAAACAAATGCTGGCAATAACACGGGACTCAGTGATGAAGAAAGAGGTCGACAACTATCAGTCGACATCTGGAAGCCACTGATGACCGGGAGGGGGCGAAAAGGGACCCAAACGTTAGTGGTCTGCTTCGGCTATCCCCCAGAATATAATAATAATAACATCTAGGCGTATACATACCAACTTGGGCACATCGTCGGTATGTAGGTGAGTCTGCAGGGGAACCCCCCAAGTAGTATATTGTCTCCTCTTCTCTAGAATCTAGGAATCAGCAGACTGCTTCTGCACCTGAAGAAGATTGGGTGCATAGTTATTGATTTGCGGATGACGGTGCCATTGCTGTTAAGTAAGTTTTCTAACGTCCTCAGCGGGTTGCTGCAGAATGCCCTATCCATTCTATCGGAGTGGGCACATCTCTGTGGCGTTAGAATTAACCCGGTTAAAACGGAGCTTGTGATCTTCACTAGATGACACATGATCCCTCCTATCCAACCTCCTTCATTGGAGGGCATTAAACTGGTCTTCACCAACAAAGCTAAATTCTTCGGTCTCATTTTTGACAGGAAGCTTAGTTGGAAGCTCAATATTGAAGAACGGTTGAACAAAGTTACTGTTGCACTCTATTCGTCCAGGAAGGCCATAGGTAAGAACTGGGGCCTGCAAGCGCCAGTTGTACATTGGATATATATAGCTGTCGTACTAGGTCAAATTCGAAGGCTAGCCTGCCTCACAGTAACGGGTGCCATTCGTTCTGCCTTACTGTCTCTCCTGATGCTCAACTCATTTTCCTCCGATTCGGATTAACCAGCCAAAACGGCTAACGAATTGCTGAGGGCTGGTCCCAAGAAGTCCGGTTGAGAGGGAGTGTACCATGGGCATAGCCATGATGGCGCAGGGACAGGCGCTTGCTCCTCCCTCAATTTGTAGGGGCTTAGTTACGAATCATTTCGTACATAATTCCTCGAATGAAGTTCTTGGAAAGGTGTTTTTCTATAGAGTATGCATCACACTTGCAGAGAGGCACCCTGGGCGATGTGCACTATTGAAAGATCTTCTGCTACTCGCTGGGTAAAAACTTGGTTACAATCGATGATTACTTAAAATCGAATTTTCGGCCTAAATTCGTGTGTATAATAGGCGGGTTGTGGAAGCTCAAATAATTTCGAAAAAGAGATTTGATCAGATCCGTGGCAGGCTAGTGTTGAAATTAAGTTATGTCGGTACGAATAGTAATGCAGCTTCCAATGGCTCTTAAATTACTCCAACACGTCAGTGCGTTCGGTTTAGGATTCAGGTCAATGCTCGTACCTCCTAGATTTTTGTTCCTCAATGACGCATATCATCGAACACTGCGATCTGCGCTACGAGTTCCTTGACCTCGAACTCTTTCAACACGTCTCTGGATAATTATTAATACCACAATCCAGATGGAAGACAGTCCCATCGCAATCCCATGAGATTCGTCCAAAACTTTACCAATGTCCAGCTTTGATTTGACCAGCTCGTGTAAATTGTCTATATTTTTTCTCGAATTACCACCATGCTACTAATTGAACGCAATCAAATTACACTATTCGGTTACATGGAGCCTGCCGCTAGTCGCCATCTAATCTGCGCTAGAGTATCTCAAATTAGTGAATAGGTGAGCTTGCCCATGCAAATTGAGCGACCACCAAATTAGACATGATTTGTTACAAGACCTTGATTGCGGTCATTTCAGAGGTGTTCTCCCATTACCTTACATAATTAAGTACCAAGCCGGTAACTGCTCAAACAGAAGTTGTAATTATCTAGTACTTGTAGAGTGTTACTTTGGTAAAGTACGAGTACTAGTCAAATAGTAACAACATTTAACGAAAATTGCACTACAGTGTCGTCACTTGGAAGCCTATTTGGAAATTACTTATTTAGGATTTATATCGTAGTCGTCCTGGTACTTTAAGCTAATAAGCCGATTGCACGCAATCCGGAAAACAGGAGGTTGAGTTTCTTTAGCCCGATTGTTGGCAAAGGAACACCGACGAGGAGGAGTGTTTATCCACCGAGATACAGTTCTGAATACACTCCAGTATAATTGATTTGCCTCAGATAAGGATGATTTCTATCTAAAACTATGGATATTGTAATCCTCATCATCGTCAGAGTAGCGCTACGGCCCGATGCGACGTGGAGCCTTGGCCATCATCTGAATCGTATTCCTCCAATTGCATCGGTCCAAAGACCGCGTTGTGCAGTTTCGGAAGCCCAGCAATTGTACGGTAGGTGCAATCCCTGCAGTAATAAAATACGATCAAAGTTCTTTACGAGAAGTCCTGCGGAACCGACAAATCCCATTCACCTGGCATCATTGCTACTGCATCTTCTTGAGCAAGTAGCTTGGAATATTTTACACTATCTGGTTTGTACAAAGAAAGGTGGATTACACTTGCGAGTATTGTGCATGAAATGTTATTCAACGGCAGCATCACGCTCTTAAGTGCTGTGGAAATAAGTTTGTTGGTTGTTATTTCCCAATATGACATTTGGTCGTAAGATTAGCGAGCTTGTTATAGTGCACTCTTTAGGCTAAGCGCGAATTTTGCTAATCCCGACAATAATAAGATTGTGCTTGCTTAAGATTTTCAATGGAGCACTTGCATAATACGGGTAGCAGACATGCTGGCGGCTGAGTCAGACTCTAGATTTAGTATAACATGAAAGTGTTTTATAATTTTAATTTATACGTATTTGGGTATTTACTATATTGGATTATCATTTAATAAATTTTTTATAGAATATCAGCAATGTCATGTATTTAAGAGAAATTGGTAGAAAAAGGGAGATTTCCGCCTCTATTAAAATGAACATACAAAAGATTCGTGTACTTGATATCTTATTTCTGAGGATATTCGGATTGGAGGGTATCGGTGGATCACTCTTTTTCTGATCAGCGCTACCTTAAATTTAGCCTCGACGATCTTCCAGAAACTACTCCTGTCATTTTGAATCGAAAACGTTCAAATGGGACTAAACCTCGAGAAATACTTCCGATCCAGCCGCGAAATAAGCTAGATTATTCAAGGACGAACTAAGGAAAGCCAAACATATTTCATGCAGGCTCTTCAGCGTATTGAGGGGTCCAGTGAGACCTCTCGGTTTCGCAAAGTTCTCTCCACAATTCCATCCATTCCTAGCTATCTGTTGAAACCGGACGGTTCATAGACATTCTGCAGCAAGTAAATGGTTGAAGTTTTGCTTGATACACACTTCCCAGGAAAGTTCTCCTTATGACTCGTTGGAGCATTGATCGGCGGATGACATTACCCCTTGCGATTCCGCTAATATTTTATCAAGCGGAAATATTCTATAAATTATCACGTACGTCGAATTATTCAAACCGGCTGGACGAGACGGAGTCATTTCGGCTGATATTGTGGCTCAATGGAATGTAGATCACTTACACGGCCTGCATGACCTGTTTCCATTCAAAAGCTATGCACTGAAGTTAACATTGTCTTTTTACCGAAAGCTAGTACGAGTAGAAGCTCCTACACGCTTATCATAAGTTCTTTTAAAATTGTTTGAAAGATTGCTTGATATCCAGTTCTCAGAGAATGCGTATTGGAAAGGTAGGTTAGTAATGGAGGCTCTGCACTCTATTGTAAGCTATATTGAGAAATTTATGATGTTTTTTTTTTAAGGTTCCTTCAGCAATGTCAAGCCTTAAGGTGCGTTTTGCTAGATAAACGATCGTCGCATATTGTTCGCGATTAGCCATCAAGCCATAGAGCACGGTTCGGGGTCTAGCAAAACACAGCTTAAGACGATATTCAGATTAGCTACATTTTCAGCTCCGACGCGGCCACGCACAATAGCCAAGCATAGTCGATCGTATCGCATGCTGAGCGATGAGTGTGAATCCGCCCATTTGATGCTGTGTATCTCGACTGAAATTTCAAGCAGTCATGCAGCGCGGTGTTGTGTGTGTGAATTTCGCCTAAGGCCACGCACTCTTTGCTTTACACACTTGATCTGCAAACTTGTAACGTGTTATTGTCTTCTAGGGTTATACGAGTACATACAAGTTTGGACACATCGTCTGAGCGAAGACGAGTGAGTAAAGGTGCCCCTCTCTCCCCTTATTCGTAACCTGGCTATAAATAGACTGCTTTTAAACCTGGAAGGTATGGTTTCCAAGATTATGTGCTTATGCGGATGACATTGCCATATCGGGAAAAATTTCTCTGCTCTCAGTCAGATTTGACAGAATGCTCTCTCACAACTAGCCATATACGCTGACTGCGATTTGACGATAATTCCGAACAAAGCGGACCTTGTTCTTTTTACAAGGAAGTTCCTTAACACTCCCCTCCATCCAGCCTCTGATGCTACATGGGACGAGGCTGGTTTTTGCTGATAAGACCAGATTCTTAGGACTTATTCTGTGTAAGAAACTAGGATGGAAGCCTTGTAGACAGGCAAGGGTTAATAAGGCCACTATTGTAGTATTCTCCTGTAAGAAAACTGTAGGCGGCAAATGGAGCCTGCAGCCTAGTGCTGTATTAGCTCTACGTAGCTGTTCTCTGCGTCCCATTCCAATGTAATGGGTAGTTGTATGATGGACTGCTCTGAGGACAGAGGCCAACCGTAATTTGCTATAAAAGGTGCAAAGATTGGCCAGTGTAGCTCTTAGAACCTGGAGCCCTTAGGACGACCCCGTCCGCGGCCATTAATGTCATGCTAAACTTGACTACCCTTTACGTTTTTCAAGCGGGAGTTTTGGTGATAAACGAAGCCTTAACATGGTTGGGCGAAAATGTCTTAACTGGAAATACAATCTCTGCTTTGATTACATCGAAGACTGTCATGGAATGCCGATCAACACTGAAGGAATTGCGCAACCTTTTGAATACCACTGTATATTGGATCCCGGGTCACAGTGGTTTTATCGGAAACTGCAAGGCTGAATTGGCGTACCAAGGAATTACGGCCGTGATTACTAAAAGACTTCGCCCATTGCATCATGCAAAGATAAACTAAAATTGGCTGCGTTTGACAGAGCCAACTTGCGGTGGATTAATGGAAATATTTATCATTACCTACCTATTGTCGGTGAGAAGGCAATATACTGGAACTGTTGCGGTTGTCATTACAGGTAATTTCCTGGTCGAAAAGCATGTAAGACGACTCCGGATACCTTTTAATGACTTCCGCATGAGCTATGATGACGTGGATGAGAAGGAGAACCTTTTTCATTTGCTCTGCGCTTGTCCAGCGCCGAGTAGGAGTAAAAGGTTACTTTTGACATCAGTCAACTACTCCGGTTGGCTCACTGCATATGACAGTTGGTTGGAGGTTCCCAGTGGTAACACAACAGAATCAGATGTGGTCTATTTGTGCTGTGACAGTCACGGCTGCCTCTCTGCCTACCTAGTTCTTAGAACCACTCGATATGTTGCTTTGAATGTGTTGCTCAACCTGCTTCCCCTGGATACATTTATGGTGAACAGATGGCTGCAATTGGGGCCATCCTCCTTCGTGACACTTTCTCAGTAAGTTAGCTTAGGTACTGGGCTGTTCTAAATAACCTGGATATTCCAGCAACCACTAAGTATAATATAAATATTTATACCCTTCACGGATGTGATAGGGTATATAAACTTTGTCATGAAGTTTGCAACGCACAGAAGGAAGCATCTCCGACCATATAAACCATATATATTGTAGTATATTCTTGGTCAGTATGATGAGACGAGTCGATTAAGCTTTGTCCGTCTGTCTGGTTCTATGCAAACTAGTCCCTCAGTTTCAAAGCTATTGAGCTGAAATTTTGTAGAAAGCCTTTTTAGGGTTTTGTATAAAAACAAAACCCTTATGAAATCGGTCATGCGTCCGTCTGTCCGTCTGTCCGTCTGTCTGTCTGTCTGTCTGTCTGTCCATGAAATATCTCACGAACTGCTGAAGCTACTTGCATGAAATTTGGTGGAAATATGTAGAAATACTATAATTCTCTGGAGAAAGTGATGCGTCGTAATAGGTCAACTTTAAGGGGGGGTCCCCATAGAGGGGAAATGAAGGTCAAAATTTTTTTTTCGTTTGGTATAGGCATATATAGGGGTATCGTAAGAAAGGTACCGTCGAGTACATTCCATTTTTTGAATTTTTTTCAAATTTGAAGAAAGGGGAAAAGAGGGAGAGGGGAAAATATGTGGTCCGAGTTTGTCCCTCCCCCCCTTGCATTTCGAGACCGTTATAGCTAGACATATGAAAATTTACAGAAAAGCAGCATTTCACTAGCATAGAAAACTAAAAATAATAGAATTTTTAAATCTCATCCAAAAAGGTTAATAATAGTACATTTATATAGTTGCAGTTAGCACATTCCTGCACCCCTCAAGCACACCTGAGGTCAAAAATATTGATGGCTAATGATAACCAACATCATAGGCAATAATATCTCTAAGTTTCATTACAATGACATGATATTTAATAATAGTACATTGACTTAAAGTTATGCATTTTGACACTATCCATACAAAAAATACACCTACCGGCCTCACGCATAGAAATTGCGTATACTACTTGCATGTTGTTTTTCGTAGTGCGAATTGCAGTTATTTAATGAACCAACTTTGGAAGGGTGAAGATTGGTAATTGGTGATCCTAACAATAACTATTCACACAATTAATTTTTTTAGGGTTTTGTGTCTTAAATCTTACAAAATCGGTCATCATACCTGTCTGTCCGTCTGTTCATAGAATATCTTACGAACGGCTGAAGCTGCACATATAATTCGGCGAGAATGTGTAGAAATGCTATAATTTGCTGGAGAAAGCGTTGTGTTGTAATTGGCCAACTTTAAGAGGGGGGGGGGGGGTCCACATTGAGGCAAAATTAAGGTTATTTTTTTTTATCCACTGGTATAGCCAAGTGGGGTGTCGTGAGAAAGGTAATGTTGAGTACATTCCATTTTTGGCATTTTCTTGAGATTTGTAGAAAGGGGAACAGTGGAGAAGGAAAAAATTTAGACCGTAATTTGTCCCAGCCGCACTGAATTTCGAAGCCGTTACACAAGTTTGCAATTTGCAATGTCGTCTTAACATGAATGGTTAAGCATCTCGAAGAGTAGGACAGTTTATCTCGTATACATACATATCTATCTACAGCTTCTCGTAATAAAACTATTACTTTGAGAGGTGACAGATGCAGTCTTTTTGTGAATTGGCATGTAAGATACTATATCATGGGTAAGACATTTAATTATGGTGTTTTTATTCAGCTGAGTGGTACCAAGAAGAGCAGGGAGCCAATATTTAGATACCAAAATAAGCGCGTGCTACAAAACCCTCGAATTGCGGGCGTAGCCCTCTATATTCCGGTTTCATTTATTGTATGCTATATACATATATGTCGGAACCAATGGAATTGGACCACTAGGAATGACCTGTCCAAAAATTCGTCTTTGTGTGATTTTTTTTTTTAATTCTAAAGATATATTTTTCAGACTTCACACTAATCAATAATATCTTTAGTCACATTCCCGAATTTGGCTGAAATCGAACTGCTCTATCATACAGCTGTCATAGGAACTACCGTTCTAATAGCACGTTTTTGTTAGAAAACCTTTTTGACATGGATATGTCTTATAGCTGGGGGTCATCCTAAAAATCTGTCCGTCACACGAAATGTCTGTTTTTCTACTCGGGGGTCAGAAGAGGAAACAAGCCCATTGAAAATTTTTCTTTTCTGGTTGTGCATGTCGTTTGAGTGAAGTGGTCATTGTGCATGGCTGTTGCTTGAAGATCCGCGCGGGCGGTGCGCTTGCGGGGATCCTGTGTGTACATGTTGGGATGTTGATTTGATAGCGATAAAGGTTGACGTTGTGGACGGCAAGAAATAACATAGTGTACGGGTGAACGGGCGGACTTTCAATGACCTTCAATTTCCGCCAATTCCCATTCATCATTTAATAAAATAGCCCGTGTTGTACTATCTGAATCACTAGGGTCCCAGAAAAAGTAGCAAGTAGTCAGTTCGACTAACATTTGGACATGCGCAGACGCAATTTGAGAGTGTGTATATTACATAGTTCCCGCCCCCCGAAGATAGAAAGCGAGAGCCATCGCGGATGAAGCTCATTCTATCCAAATCGGGTGATCCAGCAACTGTGTTTGTGCATTTGCAATGGCGGCGATTTGAGGTCTGACTGGCCCCCACGACACGTGCAATAAACATATCATAAAACAAAATGGCGAATTCGTACTGCGCGAGTCAAAATCTCCCAAGCACCGAAATAGAGAAATATTCGTCGCAGGATGTTATAGGTCCGGGCAGCTCATCGTGACATGATGTACATTCAGAGGTCTGCAGAAGATCAAATGCCACCCTTCTGCAAAAATTCCAAAATTTTTCTTGTGCATTCTCTTTGTGCGTGTGTTGGAATGTTTTGTTTACTTTTGTTAGTTTCCCTTACTGTTTGCCGGACACAATCGCATAGAGTCGCACGCGTTACTTGAGAAACGGATTGTGTGTGCCGGACCCGGACTGTTGATTAAAGGGGCGGGATGAGGCGGATAGTGTGGGAGCGATTTTGCAATAGATACACAAACACAATACACGTCCGATTGGGAAAAGATGGTGGGAAGCGTGATTGCGATTAGCAGAAACATACTCAGAGAAATCTCGATAGGCTGAAGTCTGCAAACTGTACCGAACGGGTAGATGGAACAGGGTGCACGAGAGGAGGTGAATATTGCACACAAGCGATGCAAACGAAAACGAAACGATCCCGCGAGAGAAAGGAGCGGACAGGACAAAACAAAGCAGAATTTATGACGAGTATCTACACTGCCACCAGATACATCGGTACATTGATATGTCTTATGCCTACTGAAAGCGTGGGACGTGTTTTTTCGAATGATTTCATCCAGTATAACTATACTGGGATCTTTATAAAACTTACGTCGATATCTTCAACACAACAGGTTCCACGCAGTCGGTAGTCATAGACATATCCATGTTCCGATGTATCTGCATGCAGTGTAGATACTTTGTATCTTTTTTATTTCTGAAGGTTACGTCATTCTTAAATTTGGCTCAAATCGCCCCACTATTTCATATACCTCTCATAGGAACAGTGAAATCGGAACAAGTTTTACTACTAATTTCAAAGTGGCAAATACACCATAAGTCACAACGAAGTTATGATAGGGTATCAGCCGATGGCTAGCTTGTTATATTATATATTTGACACGAACTTTACAAGCCTGATCTTATTGCGCAATCAGTGGAAAAAGAACTCACTCTCCCTGCCAGATTCTGTGGAGATATATTCGGAACGTTTCAGGACTAATGAGGGAGTAGGAGTCAGAGTCCACCCCGATAGGCATAATATAAATCTCCCGATCCGTCTCCCTAACTATTGTAGTGTGTTTCAAGTTGATATCACAGCCATTATGGAAGCACTGGCTTGGCTGAAGAGGCATGTTATACCTGCTAGAGACAAAACTATTTTCACAGATAGCTAAGCTGTTATATTATGTATGTTAAATTAGTCGAACCTGTCTGACTACGTCAAAGACAGTGGTGGACTGTCGTTATTCTCTTGCGGAGATGGGTAATTTTTTCAATATTGTTTTGTGCTGGATTCCGGGTCATAATTACTGCTTATTAGACAGGGTTCGATTGGCGAGGCATCGAACAACTTCTTTGAAGTATTTAAGTATATGTCCATATACGTACCTTTATGCTGGCACTTAAACCTGGGGTGAATTGTAAGACTAATCACACATGGCGAGACGGCGCATGCGCCATTCAATAAGGCCTTAATGGTCGCTCAACTAGACTTTTGTCTTTTTTCACACATCAGTGCGGTTGTGGCAGCCATCACTAACCCCTGTATAATTAGGGACCATGCCAGGAGGCTTGGACTTCTGCAGGAGCTGCGATGAGGACAAGGTGGAGAGTACTTATCACCTTCTCTACACCTGTCCTGCGCTGTCAAGCGGGCGGATGGTATTTTCCGGTTCATATTTTTTCACGCAACTGGATGACCTATCCAACATCAATGTTGAAGAATTTCATCGTTCCATTGCAAGCTCGAGCTGGTTTAATGATTAGGATGGTCGGGAGATGATTCCCTAGTGGTCACAAAATGCAGACCCAGCCATGGTCTATGTGTGCTATGACAGACACGGCCCCTTAAAGCTAACCTAAGCTATTCCATGGATGCGAAACACGGATTCTCACCCAGCCGAGAAGATGATAAGCATCTTTTAAAAGAGTCACTGTTGCGATTCGAGATTGTGATCCATGGTAAAATGGCACATAAGTGAGCCGTAGGAAATATATGAAGCAGATACCTGCTGCTCTTGTGGGAACGACTCAAATGGTCTCGAATGCTCATGAATTCATGTTTGCCATGTAAGAGCAGAAAAGTTACCTTCTTGTTGTTGGTGCTATTCCATGCAATTTTGCAATATTCGGTACCTGGCTCAGCGTTCACCTGTAAACTATTTGCTCGCCGGTAAATCCTCCCGATTCGAACCGATCGGCAACCTCTTGTCACAAAATGGTCTACAGCGTAAACGATATACACATCACTCATTTTGCGTATGCACAGACGGCACGAAGAATGAGTTTATTTCCAGTATGCATTTTGGAACGACTCAGTGGAAAGTATCAGAGCTTATGTATGGGCATAGTAAAAAGAGTCCATCACTAATGTGGACGCGAATTATAAAATGATTTGTTCTTGCGGTTGGTTCAATGTAATGATTTCGATGGTTTGTTTGTGATGATGACGACCTATGTGGCCTTTGAAGTACCTTGAAAGCATTTTGTCACATTGGAGAGGGATTGAACTTGAAATGATCTCATACCGTATGGTTTTAAGTCTGAGTACCCGGAAAGATAATTTGAACCTAAGTCTAATTTGTTTGATGATTGCCACCCGATTGATCAAATACCCAATCGTCGGGAAAAAAATTAACCGACCCAACATCAGTAACCGGATTACTTAACCAACTCCAAGATACGCCCCTCATTAACCATGAAATATAATCCTGCGTCGCGAAAGCCTTCATAGAGATGGACATCATAAAATTGTTCCATACATGCAAACGGGTCGTTAATTGAACTCAAAATATCCTGCAGAATTTATTCGGTGACCGGTGACCGGTCATACACGTACGACGAGATAATCAAGTTAACATGTGCGTTTACATATATTGTACAAACTTGGACCGCGCTACGTAGCGAAAATCGTTGGCCACTAATTGCCACGCTGCTGGCTGGATGGATCTGGGCAGCTGCCTCCATTCATATATACGTAGATTCTGTCAAGGATAAGCCTATTGCCGTGTTTTCCTGGCAATTTTCGTCGAGATTAGGTCACATTAGCATATTTCAATTCTTCGCTTATATACTGCCGCGGATGTAGAACGCGCCGAGAGTGTTTCAATGGTCAATTTTCGGGTGGCGCCGAAGACTAACCCGCCCCGGCAACCGACACAATCGATCGTCTCTACACAGCCTTTAGTTAACGTATATCTTCTGTACAGGAAATTATAATAATTAACATCCTCGTGGGATTTCCGTGGACGAGAAACATGGGCGATAAACGATTCATATGCGCCAGAGACATTGTTCAATCGAACATCGCATTTTTGACGCTCACTCTTGTACACGGAACCTTTTCGAATTTTATGATAATTCCCGACAGGATAATTAACGGGTTCATACTTTAATTAAGCGGAAAGTGAGGTTTTTTCCGGGGGGCGTACAAGGGATGATAAATCACAAAAAGTCCGATGAAAAATTCCTGAAAGGACGAATATAGATGAAAAGCTTGTGTAATCCAGTTATAACGGAAGTTAAATTGATTGCTGATTTCAATTTGAATTGAGTTAAAATAATTGGCTCTTTCCTGGTTGGTGGCATGGGAAGCATTGCAATTATTTCGTTTGGTTAGTTGATAAGTTGGTTGGTCCAATGGTTTGATGTTATTATCCTGCTGATAGTGGGCGCCCAACGTGGGGTCGAGTGGGGTTTAGTTTTTAATAAATTGAATCAAACCAAAGCGAAACATATCTGTGGCTTGGTTGTGAAACCACCAATGCCACTTTTCGTTGAATTTGAGGTACTTATGCCAGTCGACTTCAAAAGTTCCATATTTTCATGCGAAAAAATAGCCAATACCGTTCTTGAAAAATTAAGAAGATAAGTAGCCAACGTTTACACTGGTGAAGTGGCAAAATATTTTTTTTATTTAAAAACCACCAATGTCAAAATAAGTTATTGCTATTGTATTGAGAAGAATACAAGTTTTTAACGTTTTGGCTCCATTGTTTAATTATGGTACTAATGAAGAGATATTCCGTATGCTTCAAACGCCGTTCACACGCTGATTAGAGACCAAATGTCTCTAATCAGCGAAACCATCATCAGAAGAAACCATTCCAAACGAATGGGGCCGGAGTGTAATCTGCCCCATACACAAAATAAGGGGATAACCTCATATTCAGAAACTACAGGAGTATGTCACTACTATGTACTTCCTACAAAGTCCTCACAGAAATCCTTGAGGCCTAGAGAATAAAGGCATACACGGAAACAATAATCGGCGAATGACAGGAGGCTTTCGTCCTGGACGATCAACAACCGATCAAATATTCACGGTAAAACAAGTGCTTGAAAAATGTCTTGAATTCGACAGAAAAGTCCATCAAATGTTTGTTGACTTCAGACAGGCGTACGACAGCATCGACCGAAGTGTTTTTTATAAAATCATGCTGCACTTTGGTATACTAGAAAGATTTGTTCGACTAACCGGTACGACAATGTCAAACTCAACATCGCAGATCAGAATCAACAACAACTTTATGGAACCATTTGAAACACGAGCCGGTCTGAGTCAGGGTGATGAACTGGCCCCCATGCTGTTCAACATTGTTCTTAAATATGTGATTCGAAAGCTACCAATGGACACAACAAAGACCCTTTTTATATCGACTGTTCAAATAGTGGGGTACGCAGATGATTTTAACATCATGTCAACATTGCCCATGGAAGCGAAAGATACACCGCTAACCCTCAATCATGCAGCGAAAGACGTTGGTCTACAAATCAATAATTCGAAGACACTAACACAAAAAAAAAACCGTAAAAGTAGACCGAGCATGCCGGAGATAAATTTGGCCGAACAACTCCATATACCTTAACGTGAGCATCGCTCGAGATCAAGCAAAGGACCCAGCTCGCAAACCGCGCCCTTTACGCAGTTCTCCCACTACTGAAGACCAGCTACAACCACAAAGAAAAGCAAAGCTCCAAGTCTACGAAACTATAATCCGACTTCTATTATGCCATGGTTGTGAGACTTGAACCCTCACTCCGGCATCTGGAAATATGATTATACGCCTTCGAAAGAAGAGACGAATCCTTGGAGCAACGCGCGATGAATACTAGTGGCGAAGAAAGTACAACCAGAAGCTATACGAGTTATTTGACGAAAAAGAGGCCTCCATATTTGTGACAATTCGTAAACTCTAGTGATAGTGATAACTTTAACCTCTAAGTATGGACGTGAGATCTCACAGACCTCTCGCCTTTTCACATTTTCTAGAATCGGGTATTTCGCCCATCTTTTCGGCCCCGAGCGTTTCAGAAGCTTCAGTATTAGTTGTGAAACTAATCTGAGGTGTAGCAATTTCATTTCCTGGTGCATGAAACGTAAATTGTCCGATGATAAGCATATTCGATTTGACGTAACCTCGCTGAACCAACAATTCATGCAGCAGAATTCCACAACGCACTGACTAGGAAGAATACTCAATCTCGCTGCGTGGAAAACTCAATATGGTGGATAATAAGCTCTCAGGGTGGCTCAGCTTAGAAACCCTAGTATCCAATATACCGGAGGCAATCACATCCTCCCATGAGGAAAATTCCCCCCGATAAACTAAACTGACTCAAGAGGCGTTCCATGGTGGAACTCTTAACTCTCTGCGCTATGCAAGAGTTGTAGAAAACAATACCGGGCCTCGCTAATACTCCACAACACTGCCTCTTTAATAGCTTGGACCTCCGCCTGGAATACACTACAGTAGCTTGGGAGGTGGAGTGACAGGTTCAGATTAAGCTCCTCGGAGAAGATTCCAGCCCCTACCCCCTCCTCTGTCTTGGAGCCATCCGTACAGTAACATAACGAGTTAGTTCAAGTCGAGTCGTACGTTTCCCAGTGAGTACGGTAAGGAATTGAGCACGTACAATTTTTGCTGAACGTGATTTTTGCTGTGCAGTAGTTCGTTAACGATGGTATGTATGTGTGGCGAAAAGGGGCCCAAACGTTAGTGGTCTGCTTCGGCTATCCCCCAGAATATAATAACGATGGTATGTCCATATTTTTTAGTATTGATGCTTATTACTCAATTGCCCTAACCCCTTGTGGGGCATAGTGCCTCAACTGTTCCATGTGGCCCAGTTAACGTTTCGTTGACATAAACTGGTTTCGGAGAATGCAGTTGCCAGCATGCACCTCCCGTATGCGGATGGCCGCGTTTGCGGTGACTTGTTCGCTTATAATGTCCAAAGGAAAAGGTTGAACATAATCTCAAGAGCCGCGGACGGAGTTGAGCAGTGGGACCCGCTGATAGCCAAACAAGGTGCTCTTTGCACCTTTCCCAACAATGTGAGATTCGACTGTGTTCGTAGGGCATTCCACCAAACTACTACCCCATGCAGCGGCATCAGGCGTAGGATCGATACATACAATAAAGCCAGTGAAGTATTTTTGGTTGCAAGCCCCATGTCTTTCCTATTGCCTCCCTGCAGCAGTATAGCGCTACGGTTGCTTTATTGATCCGCTCCTGAATGTTCGGCCTCCAATTGAGCTTCCTATCCAGCATAACACCCAAAAAGTTCGCTCTTTCCGAGAATGCCTGTCTTACACCCCCTAGGACAGGAGGTTCTACGGGAGGAATGAGGAATTTTATGTTTTGTCGTGCAAAGCACAAGGTCAGTTTTGCTTGGATTGGCACCAACCCCGCAGTCGTCCAATTAGCTAAGACATTGAGAGCAGTCTGCGTTACCTCACTAAGAGTGCTTTAAAATTTACCTTAGACGGCGATCGAGATGTTATTCGCATAAGCATTTACTTTTCCCTCCATTCCCTCCAGGTCTAAAAGCAATCTGTTGACCGCTATGTTCCCTGGCAGGGGAGAGAACGGAGTGGAGTTTCCCTACAGACACTCCTGCATTCACATGATTAGACCAATTTGGAGGAAATACCCCTTTATGTTAACATCAGATTTATTAGCCCAACCACGTTCGCATCCATGGTAAGCCATGAGAGTGCATTAGTGATCGCCTCAGGATAGACGTTATTGAAGGCTTCCCTCTATATCCAGAAAGGTGACCATAGTATACTCCTTATAGTACAAGGATTTTTCAATCTGACTAAGAAATGAGTGTAAAGCCGTTTCCACCGATCTTCCCTTACAATAGGCATGCTGTGAAGCCGAGGGTAATTGTTCTGGTATGGTACTACGTAGGTGGGAGTCAATTAGTCTCTCAAACATGAGCAGTGTAGAGGACAAACTAAAAGGTCTGAGATGTTTTGGGCGCGCGTGCGAACTTTTCCCCGCTTTTGGGATGAAAATGACCTTAACTTCCATCCACATAAGAGGAACTCAGACCAGTTCCAGACATGCCTTCAATATGCACTCTAACCAAGGGATAACAACATCCACCGTGTGTTGTATATCTTCGGGGATAATCCCATCTGGTCGAGCAGACTAAAAGGGCTCGAAGCTGGCTTTCGCCCAGAGAACCTTCTCCCTGGAAATAATGTGATCTGAGTGAGGCGAGGTCAATACGCTCTCTTGTTGAGTGATCACTGACGAACTATCAGGAAAGTGTGTGTCCAGCAGGATTTTTAGTGTTTCCTCGCTAGAGCCTCCCAGGACCCATCTGGTCTTTGGATATAGCTGGATTATTTGACAGGATTTTCCGGAGTCTAGAGCACTTGATCCCTCGATACGCTCGCAAAATTGCCGCCACGAGTTACGTTTAGCCTTCCTTTGCTCCTTTTTGTACACGCTGAACTGTCTTTTACACAAATCTCAATCCGAATTCGTCCTGGAACTTTTTGCTACGTCAAATTTTTTTTTTTTTGGGTCCCCGTTGAGGAATTTATCCTCTCAAGAGGTTGATCACATTCGATCGGTAAGGGCGGCGGCATGCAAAGATCCATATACATAAGTTGTATGGAGTCGATGGCTGTCGCCCGACTAAAGTTTGTGTGTTAAATTTATGTTTTTTAGGCAGACAGCTCCTTGGACCACCATGCAGGTTTTTGTTTCCCTTTTAGTCTCCTGACGGGGCATGCTCTTGTCGTGGCCTAAAGCAGTGCGTTTGTTAAGGTACTCACCATGTTGTCTAGCTCATGCTTAGTGCGGGACTTGTCTTGCATGGGGCGCAGAATCTGCTGAAAGGTTCCTTGGTATCTGGACCAAGTGGTTCTGCGTCTATTCAAAAAAGCCCGACGGGTTATCCAGACTGAATTGGATGTACCGGTGGTCGTAGAACGAGTGTTCCGCTGACACCTTCCAATTTTGTACTTGGTGTATAATATCATCAGAAACCAGAGAAATATCTAGGACTAGGATCTAGGACAACATATTCAGACACTGGCGGTTCTTTAACCAAGACAGATATATTTGATCTCCAATGTCCATGACAGCGACTGCATCAAAACAGAAAAAATTATTTTTCTTTGCTCAAAAAAGTTATTTCAGCACGAAAACTAATTAAAAAATTACCTCACTTCATTTTTTAATCACCTTTTCATTGTTCACAATAAATCCGAAGTCCGGCTAAACCGATTTGAGGCCAAAATTTAGCCGAGCTGTAGCTATAACTCGTAAACTACAATATTTAGTATTAGGTGTTGGTGAGGTCACGTCCATTGCTGAAGCAATTTTGCTTGAAGGTACTTCCATTCTGGATACATACATATACATACAAGTACTATCGAACTGACGATGTACAATCTAATTCTGTGATAATTTATCCGCTTACCTTGTCTTAGCTTTCCGCATTTCCACTGGATGCATTCATATGCAACAATATCCTCATTCCCTTCTTGAATACCATACCATACCATTCCCTTCTTGAATCTCCGGGTGGTGTCGTGTATCGCGATAGAAACGAAGTCAATAGATGGGGTGACTCACCTTTTGTGGTTGCTCTTTGTATCATCGCGAAACCGGACTACTGCTATACGTTTCCATAGTCACGTTTAATAGCTGTCCTTGATATGAAGCTTCACGATGACCATCAACCAACCGTATTACATTACAGCTATCGGGGTCGTTTCGTCAGTGAATACTATACTCGCTACTACCTACCGTTGATAGTGATAGCGAAATGGATGTATCTTTTTTTTGTACTGGTTTTGCTAAACGAAACTTGAGGAGTGTTACAGAGCACGCTGGACTAGAAAATACCAAATTCCATTCTGGTTCGTTTTCGTAGAAGCCACGGGAATAATTTACCCAAATTTGCTATTTTTTACGTGTTTTTAAGAAACACTTTCAGTTGGCAACTTTCGGTCTTCTAAAGTTCCTAATCGTGGTGGATAACTCGAATTTCCGTTTCGTTCTCATTTCCCCAAACATTCGTCCATTCCCACTGGCAACACCTATTTCCGTTTATTACTCCGTGAATATCTGCACCCGATTTATACAAATCTACATCATATGGACCATTTAGCCTACAGGTGACTTATTCCAATTCGATGTTCATTTTCATTTCAGATACGGTCTGCTAGGAGCCTCGGGCTGTGGTAAAACAACTCTTCTTGCATGCATTGTGGGACGTCGTCGTCTGAATTCGGGCGAATTATGGGTACTCGGTGGACATCCTGGCTCGAGAGGTTCCGGTGTGCCAGGACCACGAATTGGTTACATGCCTCAAGTAAGTACACTTCATATATTCATACGAGTTGGTACATTTAATCGTATATCTAGTGAATAATCGATACTCGTGTATGGGAAAAGTATTGCGAAAACTTTATTCGTATGTGGATACGTCGTATAAGTAAAAATCCATTTATAGACTTAGCAGGTTTCCGAGTTCCACAAGGAGAGAGAGAGGGAGAGAGACCAGGTAGACGGAACGATGCATTTTCCGATAAAAGTTCGACTATTTCCCAAACTGTTGATTTAAGCTAATGGAGAAAATTTACTACGTACGAATGCAATCGCTTTAAGGTTTTAAATTGAAAATTGATGAACTAATTGCAAGTTCATCGGAAACTTTCAGGTTGATGTGGTTTGGTCACTTCGTCATGAAGGCTGACTGGTCGGAGCAGATCGATTTATTTGTCAATTAGTGAATTGGAATTGAGCAGTCAGTGGAGTTCAAAATTACTGAACTTTAAATTTATTTGGTTAGTTGGTTAGGATGGCTGTTATCTTAGGGTTAATGTACATTGGCCGCATGAGCCAGATGAGTCGCATGAGTAAACCACATTGGCGACCAACAACAAAGTAGATGGTTATGGCGCAAGAGCGTGAAGTTCATCCGGTTAAGTTGGTCAATATAAATTAAGCCTTACAAAGAAACAAAACAAAAACAAAGCCCAATTAGTGCGAGTATGCGCCGTTTTGATGTCACAAAAATTCTCGCAAGAGAAAGACCATTGAGATTGAAGTCTGTTAGAAATATTGACTTGGACATTACCCCTCCCCTATTCCATTGCTGGCGATTCCCGATGTATCTGTGAGGAACGCTCTGCCAAAAACTCGATGGCGCTCCTTGATTAGCCAATCACAAAGGAAGTGATTCAGGGTCTCCTTCACCGCCTTGCTTTACAGCTACGACGGGATTTACTGTAGCGGATGTAAAGTCTGGTCACGTGTCCCCCACTGGCCAGTGTCCTGACGTGACCTCGTCGCGACAACTATGGCTGCATATGTACGGGTCCTATTCAGAAGGGCATTGGTCTTTAGTGTATTGTAAAGGTCACCACCCATTGACGAGCACAACCACGACCAAACTTCCATCGAACCATCAAATATCATAGGACGTGTGGAAAAAAAATTCCCCCTATTTCCACCGTTCTATGATATTTGATGGTTCGATGGAAGTTTGGTCGTGGTTGTGCTCGTCAATGGGTGGCGACCTTAAAGTGGCCATATGTTCCTAGATGTTGTATACGTCGTCAGCGCGCTCCATTTGTCGTTCGCTGATTTTATGTATTATAATAGTCGATTGAATTCCTCTTAATAACCCTAAGTGACGCGTGAACTACCACCGCGTAAGATACGTCAAAGGCAGAACCCAGCCTCAAAAGTTGGACGGCCCGCTCATTCCCTGCTATATTCTTGTCACCCAGAACCCAAAGGAGGGGGGTTATGTGAATACTGGCCATGTCGTTCAACTCCCGACGGCATTGCTTTACTATTTTAGATGGCGTTGTCGCCGCCTCTAGAGCCTTTATAGCAGCTTCGTTGTCCGAAAAAATGGCGATGTCCCTTGAGGCTTATTGCCAACACTTCCACTTTAAATACACTTGGATAATCTGGGAGTCGGAGTGACTAACAAATGGCAAAGTTTCAGAGAAAGTCACTGCACCGACGCACGCCGCAAGCCATTTTTGAGCCACCAGTAAAAATCCTCATGTTATATCTCGACGTCACATCTTCCTCACATCATACCGTTCTAGTTGGACAGTCAGTGGCGAAGTGTTTCTGATATTCAGTTTCGGCGACGATGTAATCCGCTGGGAGCATATCCTGCCCCACACTCGCCAGGAATGACAGTAGGTTGCTGTGTCCATATGGTTTCGCTGTTCAGTTATCAGACTCCCTGTGTCTGACCGCGCTATAAGCAGCGTTGAAGCTAATTTGTATGTCAAGGGGGAGTAAATATAAGACAGCATTTAATGCTTCTGTTGGACATTATCGCATTGCACCCGTTAATCCGATGCATGCAGTGCTTGCATCTTGCTTAGTTTGCCAATCTTCTATTTCCTGCGCAGCACTGGTCACTGGTCACCCTACATCGGAATCGGTCACACCACCGCTGTGTATACTTATACTCATTTGCCCTAAGCCCTAGTGGGGCATAGCGCGTCAACTATTCCATGTGGCCTAGCTGACGTTTCGTTGGCATAAACCAGTTTCGGACAATTCACGTTGCCAGCATGCGTCTCCTGCTCCCATTTGGCTGTCTGCTTGCGGCTAGTCGGGTGATGTTGTGGCTTATTATTACGCCCCGCACCACAGCGGGAAGGCAACACAAACATCCATGGCCGCAAACGCCACGGACGGGACTTGAACCCGTAACAACCGTGGTCAGACATGAGAATCACGCCTGTACGCCTGAGCTACCGGTCACCCGAGGACAAAAACATTCTCGGTTGAGGTCCCCAATTCCTGCGCAGGTTCTCCAGCAAGAATAGAGAGCTGTATAGGCTTTCTTGATGGGGCGTTCGACGTTCAGTTTCCATGAGAGCTTCGAATCGAGAATGACTCCCAGGCACTTCACATTAGCCGATAGTGTCAGTGAGTGTCCATTTAGTACCGGGAGCACAAACTCCTCATTGTTTTTGTGGTAAAAAAAAACCAGCTCCGTTTTCTCTGGGTTCACAATGAGGGCGCACTCTGCTGGCCAAGTGCTGACCATGCTCAGGACGCCACTCATGATTCCAGCCATCACCGGTAGAAACTTTGTGTGCGAGACAATCTTAGCTCTACACTTCTCCAATTTTCTGAGGAAGCCATTGATTGCTAAAATCCACAAGAGAGGGGAGATGACCCCACCCTTTGTCGTCCCTCTCCGTACATGCTTGGTTATCCACCTCTCGCCGACCACTTTCATGGTCGGAAAAATACCCCCACACCACAAATCCTTCAGATTTCGGAAGGATTCTTCGAAGGCATTAATCGCTTGTCCCTTTTTCAAAGTTCAAGCAGCACACAGATTCTTCCGTTGCCAACATAATATTGTTTAAATTTCGAGTCCCGTCCAGAGCCTTTCTTCCGCTTGGTGGTGCCCATTTTCCGAAATTTTTTCGAGTACCATTGGACAGTACACTGAGGAATATTCAGTCTTTCACTTATTTTGCGAGTAGTTTGATTTAATCGTGGTAAAACCAAAATATTAGGCTTGTTTTTTATACTACGGTGTGGGTTAATTGAGGGTTATCCGGGTAACCCCCAAATTAACCTTGACCGCAGTACAAAAAATAAAACACGCCTATTGATTTCTTTCCCGCAGTAACTTTTTCTATTTTTTCGCTCAAATTCACTTTGCTGCTTATTACAGTATTCGATCAGATTAGGTAGAGGGCGATTGGCCCGAAGGGCCATCAAGCGCTGCGACCCGAAGGTCTTTTGTGCTACACCCTGGTGTAAATGCAGATTTATGACTAATTGTCGAGACCAATCATGCCAAAAAATTTGCTCAACTGCTTGGGTTTCAGTGAAGCAATCATTTCCGCCTCAGAGAATGCGTCGTCAAAGCATTTAAGGCGCGGAATTGAAGTGCGTCACAAACAACGAGAATGTGCTGCGATGTCTCATCCTCACTATCATAGAAGCGAAAGTTTGGGTCAGAGACAATCCCCATTCTGTATAGATTGGCCCTTAAGGTAACAGGACTCCGCAATTCTCACCCAGTTTCTGTGTACCTAATCTAAGCAACTCAAGGGTACGAATGCGTGAGCTATTAAAAGTTTGGCCTCTCTGAGTCCCGGGATATTGTCTCAATGCGCAATGGTTGCTGAGTTCTCCCATTCTCTGATGAGCCGTCTTACGCTACACAGAGAGCTTCCACAATATGGCAGAGGGCCGACGAGTATGGTTGTAGAAGCCTTCCTAGCCAACTCGTCGGGTATCTCGTGGTCTGCATTGCCCCTTCTGCATTTCCTGCTTGTTCCAGGCTGCGGTTTGGAAGGTATAGCGGATATTGGCATAGATTTGGATTCAATGGGACCAACCGGAGTGGCTTTCTGGGATTCACATTTCTTGTTTTTGCTGTAGAGCGAGATGGCGGGGGTAGCAACCGTTACCTTGCGCTCAGAGTCCCTCCTGTTCCTCATGCGAATGTTGACTGTCCCAAACCTGTAGGAAAGGCAGAAGTTGCACTACTTACGATGACCATAGATCATGGGTGAAGGTACTGATGCGGCCATTGACAGGCCATCTCCTTCTCTAGCATCTCGGATAGTACTCCAGTTTACAGGTCTACAACCTCTATTTTGTCTATCCAGAAACTTTATGGCCCTCTGCGCCGTCGATTGGGCACTCTTCGGGAGCTAGATGCACACCACTCTGTATCGAGGTATCTCATCCCTCGTCGTCACTCTCAGCGCGAGGCTCCTTCCCAAGACTTCAGTTAGGCGACGACGAGATAAGACATTCTGTGGTCTTGCGATTATCACATTTGACTGTGATGTACCCTGGCTTGAAGTGAATGCCTTCAAACTCAGGGTTGGCGGTCGGTCTTCATCGAGTACTTTGTTCATTATTGCGTCCTGCGCGAGCGTCTGCTGATCAGGTGTTAGAGCTGTCACCGGATAATTAAATGGGAGAATAGCAACTCTTTCGGTCGACGCTGCTTTTGCGCTGCCAGCTGTCTTATGCGCAGTTATAGCGGAGCCCCTTGCGGCGGCGACAAGCTCTGTTAGTTGCGTGTGGGGAGAGTGATGTCCCTGTCAGCCTTATGTGCTAATGATTTGGAGGGAAATGTTTGGCGAGGATCGATTGCAGGTTTTGTTGAAGGTACTTACTCTGGCTCCGGTGAGTGTTATACCGGCTTATGATTTTTATTCACTGGATGATGGTTGACCTCTACCGACCTTTGCCTCTTAAAGCAGTCGCGCCTGACCATCGATTCAGGAACAGGCTTCAATTCTAGTTTCTTAGCTTCTTCGCGCGCATGCCCGAGATTGCGGTATCTAACGTACCTCGTGGTGGCCGCACCACATAGTCCTCTCCCGAGCGGGTCCCGAGTGCTCCCTGGAGCTTCGGGGACAAACCGATGAATTGAACCGCTATAGGATCGAGGACTTTTCGATTCCACTGGGTATCGGAGACAAATTACTTGCTGGGTTTGTCTGACTGGGGAGAGTGAATTATGGGGGATTCTATTTGCGCTAATGAATATAAGCGTCAACCAATGATCAATTTGATTGACATAAATTAGTTAGTTAATTAGGTTAGGTTAGCGGCTTACACTTTTTTTTTTTAAATTGTGTCAATCGACATTTTTGTTGACGTCAAAATTGATGTTTTTAGGTCAATCGTATAAATCGGGGGAACAATCTATTTATGCTTCTGTCGAAAATACACCAATCGGGCGTTAAACTATTGACGCTAGATTTACGCTTTTTTGTCAATGGTGTAATTCTAGCATAACTACAATACTTCGAAGGATTTTTGCGAAAAAGGGAATAAACACTTTCACTGTCTGTATATTTGGTTATTCGTAGGCACAATGACGTGATATTGGGTGGGTTCAGAAGGTGGTCAAATCAGAAACCGCTCGCGAGCCGCTCCGCAACTGCTCGCAATCAGTTCCAGAACTACTCGGTTATGGAGTCTTTACCTGCTGAAGGCTACTTCATCAGCTGACAAATTATTGACAAATCGACCAGCTGACAACTGACTTTACACCTTATGATGTTGATCGCATGTAAAGATGCTTAGCAGCTCCCAACTCGCCAATACCCAGAGCTCTGTGGGAGGCTGCTATCGATGCCGCTATCTTTCTAGGCCCCCACACAGTTGGAGAGGAAGCCGCTGCTGCACACACATATGTATTTACCTTAAGGCGTTGCTACTACAACAACAACGTCGACTTGACATCGAAATGCCCTAGATATCCGATGTAAATGAATGCGAGCCCATATATGGGTCAGTTAAGGTCGCCACACATGACGAACTTTCATCGAACCATCAATTTCATAGAACGTGCGGAAAAAAATTCCCCCTATTTCCACCGTTCTATGATATTTGATGGTTCGATAGAAGTTCGGTTTTGATGATGAATTCTCATTGCCAATTAACAATAACGAAATACGCATAAACTCATAAAGCTAATCGTCAACCAGATAGATATGCTCCTAGTTATAAGCACCACTTTTCGTCGGATTGACTAGAATTCCGCGGCATCGTCAGTTGATTTGGCGACGTATCCCTTGACTGGGAGAGTGAACTGATTCCGCTTACGTCTGATGCTGATCCATTTGCTTTTGATTCGGTGTCTTGAAAACTGCCTTTCCATACCATAAGCTGAAATTGAAGGAAATTTGCAAATCGAATCAATTGATAAGTATTTAGTAATTTACTTGTTTGTCATTTCCCCCCGTTTTGAATTAATCCTTGGAGAAGGTAACGCTCGACACTTCGCTCTGATGTCCGGTCAATGTGTAGATTGGTCTACCATCCAGCAAGTCAAGCACTTTCATAGTGCCATCATCGACTCCCGGCAGCAAGTAGTGGCCGGACGAATGGAACGAAATCGAAGTGACCTGACTCGAATGCACCTGATACAGTTGAATCAGACTTCTGGACGCAATATCAAAGATTTTGATGCGATTATCAGTCATCGTCAATGCGAAAAAACTTTCAATCGGGTGTCATGCTACATGCAAGCTTGAAAGGTGCGAACACTTTCGCCGCTCATAGTGTCGTAGATTCACAAGGACTTGTTGTCGCCACCGGAGGCTACCAACTTTCCGTCCGGACTGAAACGGGCACACCGCACCCAGTTCTTGTGTCCTGTGAAGGAGCTCAGGAAACGTCTGTGCGACACCTTGTATAGCTTTAGAGTTTTGTCATCAAAACCGGCGATGAGCTGAAATCAAGCAATGTAACAAATATAACCCGAAAATTGATATTAAATCACCGCGGTGCACTTACATGTCTGCCGTCCAGACTGAAGTCAAAGCTTCGCACTGGTGCCGTAGGCCAGCAACTCACCACCAACGCCTCTAATTTTTGGCGTCCACACGCGAACTGTGCCATCACTTGGGGATGAAGCAACCAGATCACTCACCCTTGGGCAACCACGAAACTGAATAAACTGGGCCCGTGTGACCAGTGAATTTAACGCATCTGGCGATCGAAATTCCGTAGCATAAGCTGTCGAGTCGACGGAGCTCGAGGCGAGCTGATTGGACGACGGATGAAAACAAAGTTTTGTGATTTGGCATTTGTAGCCTTTGAAGTGGCGAATTCGGCACGGCGGCGAATTCTCCATAGTTTCACGATGGTTGCATATGAAAACGAAAAAAAAAATTAAAAACCAGGCGAAAACACAGCAAACACAACTTGAGAACTGTCAAAGTCGGATGTTGCAGTCGTAACATGAGCGTGAGGAGGAAAAAGAAGAAGAAAAATCTGAGCACTGAGCGATGATCAGCAATATTTCTTGCTCGGTGAAATGACATTTATTTTGATCATGTTCACCCGAAGAGCAGAAGTTGCTCGGCCACTTCTGAATCCGCTCATTTTCATCATGTTCACTTGAGCGGAAGTTGATCAGTTCCTTCTGAACGCAGCCATTGACGATATTTTAAAATACCGGAACTTCTCATTTCGGTAAAGACGATGACCCATTACCTTCTTTCCTTTAGGAAAATTAAATAAGTACAATTGCATATCAAAATAAAAATCCAATTATAATTTTTAAAATTTAAATAATGTATCAACTTCGTCTCTACCACCATCCTTTTTGTATCTTTCCCAGGAAGTTGCTCTCTACGGTGAATTTACAATGCGTGAAACTCTTAAATATTTTGGCATGATTGCCGGTATGGATCCGAAACGTGTCGAAGAACGTACCGATTTTCTTCTCAAGTTGCTTCAGTTGCCGAGTGGTTCAAAGTTCGTGAAAAATTTAAGCGGTGGTCAGCAAAGGAGAATGAGTTTGGCAGCAGCCCTCGTCCACGAGCCGGAATTATTAATTTTGGATGAACCGACCGTTGGTGTTGATCCGGTTCTACGTCAAAGGTAATTTTCTAGGATTGAAAATGAGAGTATGTTGTACGTCACAGGATACCCCTGTGGATACGTGCTTGTAGTACACAGTTCTACCTAGAACAAACCTTGTTTCACTATGAATCGAAATTGTGGCAATGTTTGGCGAAAGAACTTGATGAAAATTTCGTATAGATGAAATTTTCCACTAGAAGAAATATATTTGTGTGAACAGCCGGATGGATATTGCAATATGCAAGAGGCAACCAATAGGAGTAGAATTGATGAAAGCAATTGAATGTGGAAATCAGGTTAATGAATTCACTGAATTTATAGTATATTCAGTTTTGAGCCAATTTTGTTATACTACCATATATTAGGGAGGGAGAGGGAGACTTATAGAAGTCTTCAGCATGAATTAGGTTTTAATTTAATTGTATTATTCTTCATTTTTAATGGTTCTATTTTTTTCTGTCATTTTCTTTCACAGCATTTGGGATCATCTTGTGGATATTGTAAAAAATCGTAATCAAACTGTGATAATAACAACACATTATATCGACGAAACACGTCAAGCGAATGTGGTAAGTAATTTTTCATCGTGCACTCCTTTTCCCCAAACAAGGTGTTAATTTAATTTGATCCCGAAATTGATCCCTACAACAGCCGTCCCGTCAAGTGAAATTAATGAACCCAATTCAATTCAAGTCACTCCACTCGACATTCACTAATTTTACACCCCTGTTTGATTTTCATTAGTTCACTGTGAAAAGGAAAAACGTCACCGAAATTGAAAACTGACGAAAAAACATATCACGAGAGACATACTTGTACCTATATCCAGCTTACAGTTTAGAGTTTTCAAGAAAATTTCCAATTCACTGGTGTGAACTCAAGCGAAATATCTCCATTAAGGCTCTTTACACTTTCGACACATATCGACACATTTCTCACAGGATTTTCCTCGACATCGCCACCCTGTGTATGGGTCTCTTTTTTTTTCTCGCCTAGTAACATAACACACGTCTAAATAACTCCAGCTCCTTCCTAGTTTCTTGTACATATTTTTCACAGCTTTTGTGTTGCTGTTCCGTTTTCTGCCCGAGACGATGATCCTTTAGAGAAAAGCAAAAAAAACGATAAATTGGCAACCACTGAAATAAAAGACAAACAGAAAATACTTCACGTCAATCAGTCAGTGTCTTCCAATTGTGCACGAACAGAGAGAGAGAGAGAGTAAAAAGGATACGTTTGGGTTGAAACTCGTAAGTGGCCAGGCGTTTATTTCTAGTGGGGATACGTCCAGGATGTGTGTGAACGAATAAAACAAGATACAGCGAATAAGTTGCAATGTTGGAATTTTATCGAAATGAAAAGGACGAGAAATTGTTAAAAATGGGCCCAATTTAGTACGGGCCGAATCAGATAATTTTTTGAAATGGATCTTTTTATTACGGTATTTCATTTTTATATAAAAAAAGAACCAGAGAAGATAGTCAACGAGAGTTGCGCTTTTTGCTGGTTCGTGCTTTAGAGTATATAAAGATGATATTGATGAAAGGAATTTATCTTATCCATTAAGGTAGCTTTGGCTGAAGTTAGATTGATGGGAAAATTTAATCGGAATTTGTTAAATTTAGATCAGTCCTTCAATTTCCATGGAAATGCAAGTATAATATTTTATTACTTGTTTGGGCGTAATTATTACTATAAATCCTTTAGATGATTTACCAAGTTAAGTCAATGATCTCTTTACCACTACAGTAATTCAGCGGCCTGAATGGCTGACCAACACCTGAGCGTTCCAAATTTAGTAGGATGAAATGATTTGTGTATCCCCGTGGGGTGACGGGTTTAGAATATGCACCCCTAGGTGAGTCCTACCTTGATATCGTAAGAGGCGACTAAAAGGACCGATCACGTGCAGGCAATAATAACACCTCTAGATGAGCCTGCGGCACTATTCGACATCTTTAAGACCTCCCACAGGTCAGTGTGTGTGAGTGGGTTGCCGGGTCTGGAGACTACCGCCGGATGTAAAAGGAAAGTCCATATAAATTTATTTTCCACGCACTAGTGCCACCCAACTCCACCTTTCTCCAGATAGGTGTAAAAGAATGGGCGTAAGGCCTTATGGTAGAATTCGCTAGAAGCACTACACCGCTGGGCACTACTTCTGATGCACAGTTGAGTGATCCCGGGGCGAACATTGTCCGTGCCAGTGCGAACATTGTTCGTGCCAGTGCGAACATTGTTCGTGCCAGTGCGAACATTGTTCGTGCCAGTGCGAATATTTCGTGCCAGTGCGAACATTGTTCGTGCCAGGGCGAACATTGTTCGAGTCAGAGCCCGACGGATTCCGGGGGCGGGCGCTATGAGGCAGTCCATGTACACTATAGAGAAGCTGAGGGTTGCAAGCTGGAATGTCGGATCCATGACGGGAAAGAGCGAAGAACTCGAGGATGTCATGAAACGGAGAAGGATAGACATTATGTGCGTGCAGGAGACCAAGTGGCGAAACGACCAAGTCGACCGAGCTCGTTTTTTGACGAATTCCAAAAAGTACAAATTGTACTATTATGGAAACTCGAATGATAGAAACGGGGTTGGTGTTATTCTGACATCGGCTTTACTTAGCAGCATCGTGAGTATCTCGAAGATAAGCGACCGCTTGATGAGTTTCAAATTGGTTATCTGCGGAAGAGTGTGGAATGTCATAAGTGCCTACGCCCCCCAAGTGGGCTTACAGCAAAGGGAAAAGGAGGCATTTTGAAGCGACCTTGACACACTACTCCAAAGTATACCAGATACCGAGCTGGTTTTTTGCGGAGGGGATTTAAATGGCCATGTGGGGGAATCGAACTACGATTACGAGGACTGTCATGGTGGAAAGGGTAGCCAATCTACAGCCAGAAATGATGAAGGTGAGGCTATCCTGAATATGTGTAGATCATACGGTCTGGTCATCCTCAACACATGGTTCTTTAAGAACCAAAGGCACCTGATCACATACAACAGTGGAGCTCATGCGACGCAGATAGACTATCATCTGTATCTAAATTTCATGAGACGTTGGGTGAAAGACTGCAAAGTGATCTTGGGTGAATCTGCGGTCACCCAGCACCGGTTGCTCCTGACAGAATTTATTTTGAAAGGAGGAACAAGACCGCAAGTAATCCCCAAGCCAGTCGAGAAAATCAAGTGGCATAATCTCAACAACGAAAGCTTTGAATATGTTGTAACTCCATTCATTGCTAAAATGGAGGATTGGCTTCAACACAACACCAACTGCGACGAGCAAAGTCCAACACAAATGTGGAATGCTTTGGAGGAGATGTTAGTAGGTGAGGCTGAAAAGACACTGGGAGTTTCGAAAGGCCCACTCCACACGAACAAGGAGACATGGTGGTGGAATACCGAAACAAAAGAAGCAGTGCTGGCCAAATCGAACGCATTCAACGCTTGGACAACATGCAGGACAAGCAGTGAAGCAGAGAAGGTTCAACTTCGGGAGAAATACGATAGATGCAGAAAGGAAGTAAAGCGAAAGGTGGCTCAAGCAAAGGCGATTGCAGCAGAGAAGTTCTACCAAGAACTAGAAGATCAGACTGCGGATAAGAGACCGTCATTGCAAGAGAAACCTAAAGACAATGCCAGGATATATAAGGTCGCAGCCCAAAGGAAAAGAAACGCTCGAGAGATTCAGGCGCCAAAGTACGTTGAAGACTCACAAGGAGTGCTACTGGTTGAAGACTCAGCAATCTGTAGCAGAATGCGTGAGTACTTCGAAGAACTTTTGAACGAAGAATTTCCGCGAGAAGCTTTTCAAACTGCGGAGCCAAACACCACTAATATCGCTGATTTTTCCGTGGAGGAGGTGATGAAGGCAATGATGCAGATGAAACGTGGAAAGGCAGCCGGACCGGACAAAATACCCTTGGAATTTTGGTTAAAGATGAATCATGTCGGGCTTAGATGGCTCACTATTCTTTTCAACAAAATTAAAAGGGGGCAACCGATGCCAGACGCTTTCAGGAAGAGCTTTCTTCTCCCGTTTTATAAGAACAAGGGTGACTCACGCAAGCTCAACAACTATAGGGGAATCAAGTTAACATCTCACACATTGAAGACTTACGAGCGAGTTGTCTGCAATCGACTGAAAGAGATTGTACGGTTGGATGACAATCAATGCGGCTTTGTGGAGGGTCGGTCCACAGTCGATGCCATCCAGTGCATGCGTGTTACGATGGAAAAGCACCGTGATGCACGGACGGACTTGCACTTTGTGTTCATCGATTTGGAAAAAGCCTTCGACAGAGTTCCTCGTGATCTGATATGGGTGGCCCTAAGAGCACTTAAGGTCCCTGACGCATATGTAAAGATGATACAAGACATGTATGATGGGGCAACTACTAAAGTTAGATGCACAGCTGGAGAGTCTGAAGAATTTCTGGTTAAAGTCGGAGTTCACCAAGGCAGTGTATTGAGTCCCTTGCTCTTCAACATCATCATGTTCTATTTATTGACACTCATCTCTGATGGCCTGGAAATATCCCTTCTTTTCGCCGATGACGTTGTTCTGGGTAGCAAAGACATCGCTGCTTTGCAGGCTGCACTGACCAAGTGGTGTAAGAGACTGGAGGATCATGGACTGAGGATCAGCATAGCAAAGACTGAGTACCTTTGCTGTCCTTTCTCAGATCCAGAGAGACCGGTACCAGATATCTACATTAAAGGAGAGCAGCTGAAGTCCTGTACAAGGTTCAAATACCTGGGTTCGATGATCAACAAGGAAGCTAACTGCGATGACGACATCAAACATCGCACCAGTGTCGGTTGGATGAAGTGGCAAGAAAACTCTGGAGTCTTCTGCGACGAGAAGATGCCACGAAAGCTTAAAGGCAAGTTGTACAAAACGGTCGTACGTCCCGCACTCATGTATGGGTCTGAATGCTGGACTATGTATAAGACATACGAGAGTAAAATGACTGCGACCGAAATGAAAATGCTACGGATGTCAGCCGGTGGGACCAAAAAGGATCGCATCAAAAGTACCTACATCCGAGGCAGCTTGTTTGTCGAGCAACCGATCACCGAAAAGCTCGAAGATCGTCGTATGGATTGGTATTGTCATTCTAAGGCGTCCACCTGAGAACCCAGTTATGAAGGCAATATCAATGAACGTTCCATTTGCTGGACCCAAACCCCGAGGCAGACGGAAACTCACGTGGATCGATTAAATGAAGAAGCAACAACAACGCATAAATCTCGGCGATGAAACGATCCAAGACCGAGCTGCCTGCAGAAGGAAGCTGAGATTATACCGCCAGAACGGGCGAAGTGCCAACACCACGGGCAGAGCAACGCGAAGCTGCAGAGTGGTATGAAATGGCAAGGAAGAAGAAGAAATGATTTGTGTTGTTGGACCTGCAACATAATTGTGTGTACTTCAACACGTTTATTAAACCATCTGAAAAGGCTATCTCCGAGGCCATCCCTTGAAAGGAGTTAAGCCATGTGCTCCTTGTAAAAACCACTCCACGTCAAGTTACCTCGAAAAAAGCCTCGGAATGGACGGATCAATAACGACGACTACGCAAACGACTAACGGATTATTCTTTCGGTTCCCAGAATGTACGCATCCTGAACAAACCGAGGGCCGAGAAGGTGGAGGGCCTTCCAACAGGTCGAAAAGTACAAACTGAGAATTACTGCAGTTCAGGAAACAAATTGGCTTAGCAGCGAGATCAATGACAAGAAATCACACACAATTTTTAGAATTGGCAAACCATCGGGCCGCAAGGAGTTTGGAGTAGCATTTATAGTGAAAAATTACCTCAAGCCACACATCATTGACTTGAAACACATAAACGAACGGCTGTGTGCGATTTGCACTAAGACTCGATTCTTCAATCTCTGGCTCATCAATGTGCACGTCCCCACTGAAGTTAAAGAAGACGCGGTAAAAAATGAGTTCTACGCCCGCCTTGAGACTCTCTTCGACTCATTTTCAACAAACGATGTCAAACAGCTGCTGGGAGACTTTAACGTGAAAGTCGGAAATAAAAGTTGGCACCGGGGGACCACTGGAGGCCACAGTCTCCACGAAAAATGTAACGACAACTGCCAGCGACTTATCGACTTCGCCTGCGGCAGGAATCTAGTCGTAAGCTCTACGTGTTTCCCGCTTCGACGCATTCACACGCAGACCTGGAAATCCCCAGACGCACATACGGTCAACCAAATTGATCACGTCCTTCTTTGCTAGAAGGCGTCTAGTGTGACGGATGTCCGCTCCCATCGAGGTGAAAAATGCGACTCAGATCATCACTTGGTGAAGACGACCTACAGAAGTAGAATTCCCTCAGTGCACCAATCGAGAATCAGCCCTCCCAAAATCTTTGCGGTTGATAAGCTTCTGTGCGATGCTACGGCGGTGGCGTATACTATTATCGCCTTTGAGGAGAGACTATCGCCTATGCTACAAAACATCAGCAACACAGGCGCCCATGTTTTCTGAGAAGAACTCAATGGTACTATCAAAGATGTCGCAGAGAAGGTCTTGCTTTAGAAAGCCTGGCGAGCGCGAAGTAACGGATTCGATGCAAAGGCAAAATCTCACTTGACGCGAAAAACGAGGCCTATAGATAACCGATTCAACGAGGAACCAGAGCCGAAAGATAAAAATATGACGAGCTATAGCGAATATCGAATAGAATAATTAGACGTAACCCCTAGTCCACACTCATAGATAAGTTCCGCAACTCGTGTCTATAGACAAGGTTCTGCGATTTTTTAGAGACAAATCGGGAACAATTCGAGTGTTCTGCAACTGCATGTACATGTCTATGAGTTGTCTATCGTGTGTCTATGAGTTCCCATCAAGAATGGAAAACTTGAGACATTTTGTGCAACATTTCGTCGTGTTCGCAAGAGCATATAGCGTGCGGTCAGATAATAATTATCGTTTATTTGAGTAGTATTTTTGAAATGTGGACAACAGAGAAAACATATCAACTCTTTTATATTTTCTAACTTTAATAAATGTTTTCACTAAAATTATCACTTATTAGGGTTTTGTACAAAAACAAAACCCTTATGAAATCGGTCATGCGTCCGTCTGTCCGTCTGTCTGTCCATGAAATATCTCACGAACCGCTGAAGCTACATGCATGAAATTTGGTGGAAATATGTAGAAATACTACAATTCTCTGGAGAAACCGATGCGTTGTAATAGGTCAACTTTAAGGGGGGGTCCCCATAGAGGGGAAATGAAGGTCGAAATTTTTTTTTCATTTGGTATAGGCAAGTGGGGTATCGTAAGAAAGGTACCGTCGAGTACATTCCATTTTTGGAATTTTTTTCAAATTTGAAGAAAGGAAAAAAGAGGGAGAGGGGAAAATATGTGGTCCGAGTTTGTCCCCCCCCCTTGCATTTCGAGACCGTTATAGCTAGACATATGAAAATTTACAGAAAAGCGGCATTTCACTAGCATAGAAAACCGAAAATAATAGAATTTTTAAATCTCATCCGAAAAGGTTAATAATAGTACATTTCTATAGTTCCAGTTAGCACACCCCTGCACCCCTCAAGCACACCTTAGGTCAAAAATATTGATGGCTAATGATAACCAACATCATAGGCAATAATATCTCTAAGTTCCATTACAATGACATGATATTTAATAATAATACATTGACTTAAAGTTATGAATTTTGACACTATCCATACAAAAAATACACCTACCGGCCTCACGCATCGATATGCGTGTAATACTTGCATGTTGTTTTTCGTAGGGCGAATTGCAGTTATTTAATGAACTAA
Organism: Chloromyia formosa; assembly: GCA_964017055.1. NCBI lineage: Eukaryota > Metazoa > Arthropoda > Insecta > Diptera > Stratiomyidae > Chloromyia > Chloromyia formosa. Next base: position 16,325,200 of record OZ024817.1, read on the forward strand.
CTTTGGAAGGGTGAAGATTGGTGATTGGTGATACTAACAATAACTATTCACACAAATTTTTTTAGGGTTTTGTGTCTTAAATCTTACAAAATCGGCCAAATACCTGTCTGTTCATAGAATATCTTACGAACGGCTGAAGCTGCACACATAATTCGGCGGGAATGTGTAGAAATGCTATAATTTGCTGGAGAAAGCGTTGTGTTGTAATTGGCCAACTTTAAGAAAGGGGGGGGGGGGAGGGGTCCACACAGAGGCGAAATTAAGGTCAATTTTTTTTATCCACTGGTATAACCAAGTGGGGTGTCGTGAGAAAGGTAATGTTGAGTAGATTCCATTTTTGGCATTTTCTTGAGATTTGTAGAAAGGGCAACAGTGGAGGAGGAAAAAATATTAGACTGTAATTTGTCCCAGCCGCCCTGAATTTCGAAGCCGTTACACAAGTTTGCAATTTGCAATGTCGTCTTAACATGAATGGTTAAGCATCTCGAAGAATAGGACAGTTTATCTCGTATACATACATATCTATCTACAGCTTCTCGTATTAAAACTATTACTTTGAGAGGTGATAGATGCAGTCTTTTTGTGAATTGGCATGTAAGATACTATTGTATATCATGGGTAAGACATTTAATTATGGTGTTTTTATTCAGCTGAGTGGTACCAAGAAGAGCAGGGAGCCAATATTTAGATACCAAAATAAGCGCGTGCTACAAAACCCTCGAATTGCAGGCGTAGCCCTCTATATTCCGGTTTCATTTATTATTTGTACTTACCTGCACAAAGTTTTTTAACGAAGATATTATGGCTTCACAAACTTCCGGGACAAACGATGATATCGTCTGCTTGGAAACCCTGAAGCGTTATTGCCAACCTGAGGGCAGGCGGAATGCTTTCTCTAAATCTTGTATCTTGTTTTGAAATTTTACCTCCAACCATTTGTAGCAATACCTCAAAATCCGTAACGGTTAATCTGGTGAAATTTCAGCTTTACTAATAGATTAAGCCCGAATTTAGGACCATCTACAAACAAGGTCCGTATGAACAAACGTTTGCGGGCTTTTTTTCCCTTTTTCATTAGCAGAGATAAAGGCTATACAAGCAGCAATTCCACAGGCCGCTTTTCAATTGCCATGTCTCACAGAAAGTAAATGTAGATGTGGACGAGCAACAAAGTCCATAAAAATGTTCCGAATTGTCCGCGATTGTCTAAGTACAAAATCCTCGATTTGTCTATAGACAATCGTACGATTTTGTCTATGAGTGTAGACTAGGGGTAAGAAACGGAAATGCTTTGCCCAGCAGTTGCTGAATATTAACGAAAACCTATGTAATTGGAACACCAGACAAGCGTACAAACTAGTAAGTACAATTGAGAACGGCTATCAGCCCAGGACTAGTCTCTGTAAGAACAAGGATGGGAACATCATCAGCGACAACGATGGGCCTTTTATTTTGAAGAGCTTCTGAACCTACCGTCTAACATCCCCACACAAGAAGCTATCGACGATATTGTTGATCTAGGCCCACCCATACAACCTTCGATGGTAGAGGAAGTTGATCTCGCGTTGCGGTCACTTAAACGAAATTATGCCGCGGGCGCTGACGACATTCCAGCTGAACTGCTAAAATTCGGTGGAACGAGTCTAGTTAATACCATACATCAACTACTCCTGCGAGTATGGGAGGACGAGGTGATCCCAGACGATTGGCGCAAAGGAATCATCTGTCCAATTCACAAAAAGGGAGATAAACTGCGTTGTGGGAATTACAGGGCATATCACTATTTTGTACGTCCTATAAAATTTGGACGAAAATTCTGGAAAATAGAATAAAACCGTTCGCAGAACGAATCATTGGCGAATATCAAAGCGGTTTCAGACCTGGTCGCTCCACAACCGATCAGCTCTTTACGGTCAAACTGATACTCCAGAAGTGCTGGGAATACAACGTAGGCGTATACCAAATATTTGTCGACTTCAAGCAGGCATACGACAGTATCGATCGTGGAGTTCTGTACAACATCATGCTGCAATTTGCTATACCGGCAAAATTGGTGCGACTGACAAAGATGACGATGACCAACTCCGTCTCACAGGTCAGGATCCATAATAGACATACTGATCTACTTAAAACACGCACTGGTCTGAAACAGGTCGATGGACTGGCACCGACGCTCTTCAACTTATCGCTGGAAGACGCTATTCGGGCTATGAATATGGACAACAGCAATACGCTACTCATCAAGTCGACACAATTAGCAATTGGCCGATGCAAAAGAACTTCTGCATACGCTGGAACCGGCTGCAAAAGAAATTGGACTACGTATCAATGAGGGTAAAACTAAAATAATGATGCAATCGAAGACAAGGACACCTGCACAATCGAGCATCAATGTGGGGGACCTCAACATCGAGTTCGTGAACGTCTTCATATACCTGGGTTGCAACCTATCAAGGGACCCCAACGAAACTGACAAAATCAAGCTACGGATACGAGGGTTGCCTTTTATATTTCGGGATTAGAGAACAAAAACAAATATTAATCATTGAAAATCGCTTTATTGTTTTTCAAAATATTCCCCATGAAGATCTATACACTTTTGCATGCGTTTGAACCAATTGTCAAAGCACTTTTGCCACTCTGATTGAGGTGTCTCCAAAACATGCATTCTGAACGCAGCAACCGCTTCTTCAGGTGTTGAAAAACGTTGACCTCTCAGTTTGTTTTTTTTACGTACGGGAATAAAAAGAAGTCATTTGGTGCCAAGTCAGGACTATACGGCGGATGACCCATCAAATCTATTTTTTGAGTGCTCAAAAATGCAGTTGTTTGAGCTGATGTGTGAGAGCCCGCATTGTCGTGGTGAAGAGTGATCCGTCTTCGGCGGTTGGTTTTCCTGATTTCTTGGAAGACAACTGGCAAACAAATGGTTGTGTACCACTCAGAATTGACTGTTCTGCGTTGTTCTAGTGGTACGGTTGCGACATGTCCAGTTTTTCCGAAAAAACAGGCGACCATTTGCTTGGAAGTGCTTCGTGCGCGAACAACTTTTGTTGGGTTTGGCTCATCTTGAAACACCCATACAATCGACTGCTGTTTACTTTCGGGCTCATACGCGTAAATCCACGATTCATCACCTGTCACGATGTCATAGACGTGTTTCGAAGCACCGCGATCGTATTTTTTGAGCATTTCTTTCGACCAATCGACACGAGCCTTTTTTGAGCGATTGACAAATTGTGTGGGATCCAACGCGAACAAATTTTTTTGACAGTCAAATGTTCATGCAATATTGAATGTATGCTGGTCCCACTAATGCCTAAGGTTGTCTTAATCTCGCGATAGGTCACATGACGATCTTGCAATATCAGTTCGCGCACAGCATCAATGGTTTCCGGAACAACAACTGATTTTGGACGACCTTCACGAAATTCGTCTTGGAGTGAACTACGACCTCGATTGAATTCACCATACCATCGATAAACACTGGTCCTTGATGGAGCTTCATCGCCAAAAATTGAATTCAGTTCATCCATGCACTGTTGCTGAGTTAATCCACGTCGAAAGTTGTAAAAAATAATCGCACGAAAATGTTCACGATTGAATTCCATTATTTGGCCGAGATTAATCTTTTAAGTTACTGTAAAAAACACAAATAGCGCTCGTATGTCAAAACGTTCTGAGTACGTATAACCTCAAAAATGTCAAACTTTACGATAGAGCTGTCAGTTGCCAGATTGCAACACTAGGGTTGTCCAATCCCGAAATATAAAAGGGACCTCCGTACAGTTAGCTAATAAGACTTTTTTCTCGGTTCTCCCTATTATGATATCGAAGCATATTTCACAGAAACACGAAGCCTCGCATTTACAAAACAATTAAACGACCCCAGTGCTATTCTACGGCTGCGAAGCATGGACCCTAACTCAAGCCTCCGGAAACATGCTAGACACATTTGAACGTAAGGTTCTACGGCGAATTTTCGGGGCTGTTTGCGATCGAGATAAGTATATGGCGCATCCGATACAACCATGAGTTGTGTGAACTGTACGATGAGCTGGAAATTTCGAAAATCGTAAAACTACAACGACTTCAATGGGCAGGGCATGTACAATGAATGGACGATGATCGCATGGCAAAAAGAGTGATGAATGCAAAACGAGTCGACGGAGCGAGATTGGCTAGACGACCGAGATCACGTTGGGAGGGCTCAGTATATGTGGACGTCGAGCAGCTACTGGGCTTCCAAGATTGGAGGACGCGGTCACGTGACCGAGCTACATAATTGGAGGACAACGATCCAGGCGGCCAAGGCCCGACGTCGGGCTGTCGCGCCATGATGATGTATGCGCTATACTATCGAAAGTATTCATCCTAGGACAAATAGAAGACGACATTTCCAATAAAAAAGATCTGATTCTTTTTTTATTGGAGATATCGTCTTCCTTATTTTGTTCAGAGAAATTTTTTCTGGAGTTAATATTAATGGAGCTTTAAACAAAAAAAAAATGTCAGCCGCAAAGCAGGTCCGCACTGCTCTCACCCTCATCAACCGGGATTGTTAATATGATATTAGGCCTGTTTTTTTGTACTGCGGTGTCGTATTCTCGGTAACAATTAATGCTACGGACGTCCCACATATCTCAAATTAAAGCTAATTAAATTATCTAGAAAATGATTTGATGGCTTATTCCATGAAACGAATACTTTGTCCGATGTGCAACATTGAAAATACAACTTTTAATCTTTTGAGAAATTCTTTCCGCTATTTGAATATCGTAGAATTTTGTACGTAACGAGATGGTTTTTGTACTAAAATTTGGAAAACACAGTGCTCTTTTAAAGCTATGAACATTGCTTTCCTGTGGAATATATACTTTAGGAAGTATTGAGTGATCTTTAGATGTTTTATTCGGAAAGCTAAATTTGAACAAATTGTGTTTTTTTCCTATTTTCTATGTAACTACTAGTCCAACGTACATTGCGCGTATGTCAAATTAAAGATAATTTAATTATCTACAACCTCATTTCTGACATGTTTCCTAATAGGATGAGTAGTTTTCTCAATATTTGACAAAATGCGTCCATTTTCAACGTTTAACCCTTATCCTACCATGACTTTTTTGTAACACAAACTACCAACGGGGTTCATTGGACCCCATTCGGTGTTTTGAATGAAAATCTACGGCATATTCGTTTGTTTATTAGTATTTATTATTTTATTAATAGTTTTTAATTGTATTTCATTTTAAGACTATATGTAGTACAAAATAATACATTACATTTATAATAAAAAAAAATATATATATTTCAAAGTTTCACAAACATAAAAAAATATGATTTGTTTCAAGAAAATGTAAACGATTTCAATTCAAATTATAAAGAACAGATGATGATACTATTTGGTTGCGCTGCTGCTGCACGTGTTGCAAATCGTTTTAGAATGTTCATTGCAAGTATTGAATTCGCAAACGTGACAAATCTGTCGCTGCTTTCTTGCTTTTTTCGCAGGACACAAATGGCACCGTTTTTTCGTCGTCATACTTTTGTCACTGCTTCCAGCCGTTTCGCAATGCATTGATAAAACTTCTGTGACGGCATTGTGTATAGGACGTTTCATTCCACGCTGCTTTCGACGTCGAACTTGAGGTAAAATTAAACTTTGGGCCACCGATTCTAAGAATTGTAGGCGACTAATATTGGAAGATTTGTGTTTCTTCCAGATAATATAGGATGCAATACCAATTAGATCTATTATATTGAAGAAAAATGTTACAGGCCAGCGATTAGTTTTCCTTCTTGTTGTGTATGAGTGGGCCATTTGATCTAACAAATCTACACCGCCCTTTGTAGAGTTGTAATACGTAATGATTTCCGGCTTATTTTTATTTGTTTCATCAACTTCGCCTGAATGATGCATCGATGAAAGTAACATGTCGGCCTTCGATTTTTTTGGCACAAATGAAACCAAGGTAAAGTTCTTCATGAAGCCAAAAATACTGGAACCTTCTTCTCGAGATTTGGCCGGTTGAAAATTTGGTGGTATATACTTTTTATTTTTTCTTAGTGTTCCCACTATAGTTAGGCCATCCTGTAAAAGAGACTCTGCAAGTTCCATGCTGGTGAAATAGTTATCGCAAGTAACATTTCTATTCGTTCGGATGTAAGGTTGGCACAAACTTTTGACAACTTGCATTCCCAGGTTTACGGCTCGATTTGGCCCCTCTCGTCCTAAATACGGAAGAGCGTTTAGAGGATAACCACTCGCCGAATCACAAACCCAAAATATTTTCAAACCGTATTTATCCGGCTTAGAAGGAATGTACTGTCGAAAACTGCAGCGACCACGGAAGGCAACAAGTTGCTCGTCGACAGTTATGTTTACATCGGGTATGTACATTTTCCGTAGATTTGTGAGAGCTTTCTCCCAAACATCCCTTATTGGAGCAAGTTTATCCCTCGAGCGCCGAAGAGTTCTTGTATTTTTGTCATCGAATCTTAGAAATGACAGAATGTTTTGGAATCTCGTCCTTCCCATTGTTGCTTTGTAAATATTACAGCCATAAAATGGATGCCACATTCTTTCTACAGATACATTGCAATCTTTCTCATGTCCGCTCGTAATGATAATACCTATAAATGGCTTGAGTTCAACTATATCTACGGGTTTCCACTGCTTGTTTTTTGCAGATAATACCCGATTCGCCTCAATGTTGGTAAAATGCACTATGTCTTCGAGGATATGATCTTCAAAATACAAATTGAATGCGTCAACGGGATCCAACAGATATTTCCCCGGTGGTATAATTACTTCATCGCAAGCCCCTCGAATTATATTATGGCTAGGTGCCCTCCGCATGGTAGGTGGATTACTGCTCCATTTCGTAGACTTTTAGTATAGGGTATATTGTTTTTGTCACGACGGAAATATGTAACACCTTAAAGGAGGCTCCGGAGGTATAGCAATGTATATATATAAATGATCAGGGTCACCTCCTGATTCGATTTAGCCATGTCTGTCTGTCCGTCTGTCTGTCCGTTCGCACGATAACTTCCGATAGAATGAAGCTAGAGACTTGAAATTTTGGTCAGATGTTGGAAGTATGATCTAGTTGGTTGGTATTGAAAATGGGCATGATCAGGCCAAGAGAACGCCTACCTCCCCTACATATGTAAAATAATTCAATGTATTTATAACTCCCAATTAAATAAACATGAAAAGCTCTAGCTTTGGTAGATTGCTCGTGGGGGTAATTTTATACTCCCCTGGAAAAATAAAATCGATCAGTTGAAAACTAACGGTAATTTTCTTACAAAGAACCCCGTACTACCCTATTTTTCAGGTGTTTTGTCCATAACTCTTGAACAAATTGACGTAGACATCTGATTTTTGGTATGTAACCCTGAAGTGAGAAGCTGCTTGGGTTTTAGTAAGTTGGACATAATCAGATCTAAGGAACGCCTACCTCCCCTACAAAATTTTAAAAATTAAATATTAATTTAATTACGATAACTTTCGATAGAATAGCACTAGCGAGTTGAAAATTTGGCAAAACGTTAGTAGTAACATCTTGTTAGTTGGCATTGAAAATGGGCGAGATCCGACCTAAGCAACCCCTACCTCCCCTACAAATGAAACTTCAAATAAGCGATAACTTTTGATAGAGAGAAGCCAGCGACTTGAAATTTTGGTCGAATGATTGAAGTGAGATTGAGTTAGTTGGCATTAAGGATAGGTTAGATCAGACCTAAGGAACCCCTACCTGCCCTAGAAATGAAATTTTAAGTAAGCGATATTTTACGACAAAATAAAGCTAGCGACTTGAAATTTCGGGCAAATATTTGTAGTAGGATCCAGTTGGCTAATACTGAAAATACGTAAAATCCGACCAATGAAACCCCTGCTTCCCCTTTAAATGAAACTTCAAATAAGCGATAACTTTCTATAGAGTGGAGCTAGACAACTGACATCTTTTTTTAATGTTTGTATTGTGATCTAATTGGTTGGTGGCTATGATGGGCAAGGTCCGATCCAAGGAACTTCTACCACCCCTACAAGTGAGACTTCAAATAAGCAATAACTTTCGATAGAATGAAACTAGCAACTTGAAAAATTCGACAAATATTTGAAGAATTGGTTAGTTAATTGATTTTTAGAATGGCCAAGATCCTCATGAATGTGTGCCAACCTCCCCTATAAACTGGCCATATAGGAAACTCACTTTTAATGCATATGGTCGTTGCCAATTGGTAGTTTTGGTATCACCACTAGGTCTGTACAAGTCTAGGGTATATACGCTTCGGACTCGGACTTTAAGAGTTATTATTATTATATCATATGTTATCAGTTATGTGAAGAAGTTTTTTTAAGTACCTATCGAACCTTCGGGCATGTGACATACATCAAACAAACTGAAGCTTATTTAGGTGTACAAAAAATCGATCCCCTTCATTTTACTCGTGGGACTAGTATTTTACACGTTATTTTATGAAATACATCCCAAAACCATGGTTTTTACTCTTAGTGGGGACAAGCGAGCATTTCACAAAAAGAAATTTTCAAGTGAGATTATCTCGAAAACTGTTAAAGATATGTAAAAAGTGGTTAAAACCTTTTTGTGTTCTTTAACTCTCTCTCATATTTTTTTTCTAGGGTTAATAGTAACGGAGATAAAAGCAAAAAACTAAAAAAAGTCCCCTTTGATCCCCTCCCCCCGCGGAAGCTCACACTCCACAGGCGGGGTCTGCTGTGATATACTCCTAGTAACAACCAAGAAATCGCGCCAAGTTAGAAAGTTCCTTTGCTTTTTTCCCTCGATTTTTACTCGTCACCTGGGGTACTAGAAGTTCAGGCAAATTAGTTTCTGAACAAGAGTGAATTCTTCATGAACAACAGCTCAATCCATTAGCTCTAAAGTTAAAAGGCATTATTTTTCCTTCGGAAAACCTTCAATCTCAGTTTCGTATAATTATTTGGGTCCATCCACTACACCTGCGATTCTGAATTGATAAAAAATGCAAAAAAAAATGTGTGTATATTGACAACCATCAAATTAAATTTCCAAGGTGTGCACTTAACTATCCCATTCCACTCCAGATACTCACACCCGGACATTGTAAATGCAAAGCATATTTTGCAGCCATATTCGAGAGGGGTTAATCAAAGTCAATTCAATCTCACTATCTGGAAACTTTGTCCCATCGTTTCTCGCCGACCTGGGCCATAATATCCGTTGCTGCACATTCATCTCCACAAGAAAAAGATGGCGTGAATATTGAGAATGTTGTTGTAAACATTGGAGCGGTTATGCCAGCTCAACATCAAAATTTATCTCTTCAGGACACGCAATAAATTATTATAAGTAGACTAGCAAGGAAATTCGATAAAAATATGAGAGGCGCTAACAGGCATCCATAGTACTCGTCGATGTCTGGACGAGCAAAAAAAAAGGAAACGACTGAGTGCAAAACTCCTTCCCGTAAGTTCAGAGTGGATTCATCTCCTGCTATACTTGTGCATATAGTAGGTAGAAGACGAATCTATCTACTATATCGTATATACCGCTTTTCATATCTAACATCTTATAAAAGAGCTGCAGGATGGGTTGTTGTACTTGCAAGGAAACATAGCCAGGCTGAGGAAAAGGAAATACTACAACGCTACCAGCGGATGATTTACGGCTACATCCCGTTTCAAAAGGTAGATAGATTTGAAAGACGTAATAAGTTCACTTTCTTTTATGCATATTGTCGAGCCGGTGACGATGATTCGAGCAGGACCCTAGAATTAATGCAAATATCGAAAGTTGTAATTAGTTTGAGTCGCGTCCTGATGATGTGTTGAATACTTAATATCGGTATAATTCCGCCGAAACTTTGGAAAATCTACATTAACACTCGATAACCCAACACTCTTCATTCAGTTTGAGCAAGGTTCGTGTATCGGATGATGCCCTTGCTATTAATGGCGTCAATTACGCTTCACCGTCCTCATCCGGTAAAGACATTATTCAGTCTTGACCTGAACCGATCAACTAAAGTAACAAACAAATCCCCAAACAATAAATTAACACTTTTCTAATTTCTTTCAAAACAAGGGAAATTTTTCTACCGGACGAACTGTATTGGTAATTTTCTACAATTGAGACCCCTTCCTATGCACCTCTATACGTACTCGTATAATACCAATAAGTTTAGCTATCCTTCCTTCTATCCTGTGAATTTTTCATCCTAAACGAACTGCCATTCAGCTTAAGACACTCGGGGGAGACGGAGTAATAATCCAACTGTTTCATATCGTTCGCAAGGGGGTATTTTGTGCGGTTGAATCCAATACTCTCACCATAATATACAAGTACGGAAAATGTATCGATATAACTTAAGTTTCGGAAAAGTTTCGTTTTCTTTTATTCAAGACACTTATAGTCCAGTAATAGCGTAGTTTGACGGAGAAAAAAATAAAGAAGTTTTTTTTTCTGAATTTTTGTTTATGTATTGTATTTTGGGGCGCTGAGTCCGAATTTCAACTTTACCACCTCGATAAGTGAGGGGATCCGAGAAAACTACCCGAAACTTCTCGAAAAATCCTCCTTAAAAAAATCGGTCAACCTCCTTTGATGGTATGTGGTATGTCGCGCTCGGTGGCCGTGATCATTCGGTCACCGCTCTACGATATTAGTCTAGAGCTCGGAGATCAAATCTCGGCGTGATCAAAAACTGCCTGTGAGTACTAATAGAACTTTCATAGTTCTCCGAGCTTGTCAGTATAAAGACAGCGCTGATAGGAGTTGCTTCTAGCAACTGCACTTCCGAAAAGTAGATATGCTATATAAACATCAACAATTTCCTCCAAGATTGTGGTAAGTACATACGTATGTACTTGCCATAAAAAGCTCGGTTGGCGGAGTTATTAAATATGATCTGTAAGCTATTTTGCAACAGAGGGAAGAATATGCCGTCCACTCCAGGAGCTTTAAGCCGCTGAAAGGACTCTATCGCCCATTTTACTTTGTCCATGTGAAAGGCGATAAACTGATAAACTGCGTGCCTGGCTTTCTTGAACCCGTTGGGGCCTCGCAGTTGGGGAGGGATTACCTTCAGACAGTGCGGACCTTGAGAAATGGGTCTGAAGCAGCAGCTTTAATGTTTTTTCTGGATCTTCAGTATGCGAGCCATTGGGTCTGAATAGAAGACTGACTCCGTTTGCTGAGTCTTTAGATAGAGCTGTGTGGAGGCGCGCCCCTGTTCAATACATTCACGTGTTTACACATAAGATAGTTAAGATGGCGCTTACCTCTATCGTTGATATCGCTGCTACCCCACACCGTGTGGTGTGCATTCGCGTCGCAACCGTTCACATAATGCCGGTTGGTACGTCGGCAGAAGTCGACGAGCTGCTGGACCTCGAGCAGTGGAATCTCGACATTGTCAGATGGGAAGTAGACAGACGTAAATAACACTTTCTGACAACCGTTGAACGTGGATACTTCCACCAATGCTGGAGCTAGATCTCTAGAAATAAAATTCGTTTGTGGTAAAAAGTTGACACATTTGTCGATCAGAAGCTCTGCACGCGGACAACCCACTAACCTGTCGTATTTCAACTTAACAGTTGTTGTGTTTAGACCGCAGATTCAGTCACGGGCCACCCATGGCTCTAAAATAATCGCAATGGTGGCCTGTTTATCGGCGAGTACCTTGCACACAGTGGTCGATGCTCCTATCGCGTGCTGCAGGTTCGCCTGAAGCACTTTAATGGCGCTCATGGTCCTGCGAAGATAGCGAGCGTTGGGCTACCCTGTCGGGAACTGTTGTCTCCGTCCCCCTCTCGTTGACGCTTACTTCGGTGAGAATTACTGAGGTTCCTCGGGCTATTGACAGCACGAGGATCAAACGGGTTAATGCCCGGTCTCGACGGTACGCCTTGACGAACGTCGACCACGGGCAGCACAGGTTTTGCGGCACTTAACCTTGCGCGTTGAGTGCCAGATGCGCTGCTGGTCGATGGTGCATTAGCATCTATGTTGAATGTGAAGTTGCCATCGGTGGAATTGGGTCCACCGTAACCTTATGACAAGGTTCATCTGCGGCGGCGGGAGAAAATTTTCGCGCATCCTGCTTATTGGAGCAAGGTGCATTGTCTTCATATTGAGGCTTGCACTTTCTCAGATTGAGCGTGACCATTGCGCTCCAGCAACTGCTTCATCGAGCTCCAATTGATTCAATGGCTCTTTCATTGGAGAGCGCAAAACTTGCGGGGAAAATAGTCACGTATAACAGGTGGATGAGGGAAGTCTATTTCCTCCACAAGTGAAATGGGGAACGCGCATTTGATAAATCCGGAGCTGCTTCGCACCCATTCAGTTGTCACGGCGTTAGAACAGACCAGTAAGAGCAGCCAACCTGTGCGTGGAACATAGGCTTCAAAATCAATGTCCTGATAATCGGGCCTGTTCTCGATCGTGACGTCGACAATGGTCTCCTGTACCAGAGCCAGAGAGCTTAACAACCGAGCAGTTAGGGAGGTAGCGTTTGCATCATCTGAGCGGAAGCAGCGTAACACCCGCTGTTACATGGCTATACAACGGGTTACCGACCTCTTCGCGAGTCCTGAATTTTTTCGCCAATTTAGCATGCGGCGACTGCTCCTCAAAGCATATTCGTTTCACCGACGGCTTAGGCCCTGTTCGTATGAGGGCTATTTCCCGGGCCTTTTCGCTGAAGTGGCCCTCAGCTGTAGTCCTCTAATATTTGCGCCTTGGACCGTCGTTCATTTGGTATAGCCACTACTTGAGTTCAAACCCATGACTCCCTCACCTACGATCGTCTGTCCGCATTTTTCTGAATATGAGTCAGCGATTAAAATCCATGTCAGAACGTAAGGGCTCCGGGTCATCAGGACTGAAGCTCCACTTGTCGTCTACATTCGGTGCCTTAAGGAGTACCTAGCTCGGGGCTTTAACCTCCCCCCTTACGGGATGGCTTTTCTCCGACCGAAGTCAGAAGGAGGACTACTTTGAAACATGTACTTTCCTCAGAACCTTACCATTAAAGGCTGCGACCTAGCTTAGCCGACTTAACAGTAACCACAGCCCCCACGAGTCCAACACGTTGATGGGCCAGTACCTTGGTACTGTGGGCACACCCATCCCCGTGGTTCATTATTTGCTACTGACTTCTCCAAAGCCGGAATGATCTCACCGTTCAATATCCTTACGAAATATCTTGCTGATTAAGGAGTGCATTCCGGGCTCAGCTAAACCCACTATCCCCAAAAGAGTTGAAAGGGCTTCCGTTCCTCACGTACTAGTAAGCATTCCCCTCAAATGGGGATAGTGCTTTTTTTTCCATCACAGGCCGGCGCCATGTTCAAGTACAAGAAAGCCAATTGACTGGGTCCGTGGGATTGTCTAGCCCCAAAGCAGTATAGGAATCAGTATCTCTCACTTTCCACCAATCCACACCTATTTTAGAATCAGAGCTTGGGAAGACCCCAAAGCCGTGTCATCATCTAGTCTAGGAATCAGAACATTGGTAAACCCCAGCAACCTTTCCGCTTCATGACACCTATTGGATGGCTCCAATAGGAATCATTTGAGATACTTTTCAACCTATATAGCCCCCTTTCGTAATTCGTTATGCGGGGGCACCACTCCCCAGGTGTCACATAACGACGGAATCTAATACGAGACCATCATACAACACCGGTGGCATATAACGACGGAAACCAACTAGCGAGACCGTCAGTCAACCACCTTAACTTCATAACTAAGGTACGTGGGGTCGTCAGTCCCCAAAGGCATGCATGGGGATCAGCGCCAAGGCCGCTTTACCCTATACACCACCTCATTGCGTAGCACCAGATCCGTGGGTTCGCTACACCCAACACACCATAAGTCTTTCGACTCAGTGGGTGCCCTCTGCGGGGGGTCATCAGGACTAATGAAGTCAAAAAACGACTCAGAAGAACTGTTTCGCCTAACGGCCCTTCCATCGACAGTCTCAACAACGAACCTGGGGGCTCCACCGAGCAGTGAGCTAGTAGGCAACTCAGAGGAAACTGTGTTTGATGCATTTAGAGCTGAATCACATTCACGTTTATTTTGTTTTGCGTTATCCGTACAGTCCCACGAGTTTCTGGGAAGGACAATCGCCGACGACTTCACCCGGTCTGCCGTCAGAAGTCTGGTTTAAAACTGGAGGTCGACTGGTATCCAGAGTTCGCATATATGTATGCTGTTCCACCTTGAATTTAGGGAATGTTTATAAGGGAGATACCGCTCCCTGACGAACCAAGTTTAGTTAGTGCTGATCGCAAGACAAGACTATACCAACAGCCTGCTCCCACCCGTCACCACGTGGTGGTAAAGGTCGCACCTCCCAGGGCATGACAGTTACGGCAAATGTACCATAATGGTCCAAATGTTAGTCCCTCTGTTACACCTTCGGCTGACGTGTTGGATTGCTAATTAACCTCTCTTGGAGTTTTCGACTGATTTCAACGCCCTCTAGCGTCCAAACTGTTCATCTGATAAAGCAAGCTGCTAGTCATTATTTGTAAATTTTGTGTGGATTATTTTTGATCGCATTGTTTTTTTTTTTTCAAAAAAATATTAGTTTCAGAGTTGCATGTACAGTTGTGCAGTTTAGTGCGATTGTCGCGAAACGCACACCTCCGCCGAGGGGAAAAACTTAGAACAGTCATAATAGTCACCTTTTCCAGGAACCTGTAATGGACGATTTGGGCAGCATCAGAAGATGCCCCTGGGAACGGAGCCCAAAGTTGCCACAATGACGGTGAAGGTCGGGCCGTGCCATCTGGCGAAAAAGAGGGGCCTTTTTCCTAACGAGCTAGGCATTGGCCTATGCTTACTGTAGCTCAATTTGGGAGACGTGGGGGTTTGCCCCTCATTGCCCCTGTCCTTTACGTATTAACAAAAAATCATAGGCCTGGGGAAGACAACACAAACAGAGGAGGTAAAAATGGGGAATAAAAGAAATGAGGCGATAAGGATGGAATGGTTTAGCGGGCGGCTCACTTACCCTCGCGCTCGCATCGGGATCCAGGTGTATTGGGACCTTCGGCATCTGGTTTCGTACCACCGACAGATCATTACTCATCGTGAGGATAGAGTGTGCTGCAAAAAGGAAAAAAAACGGACTGGACTCCTGAGCCAGCTGACAACCACTGTAGAGGAGAAAAATAGCAAAGAGAAAAGAGAAGAAAAAATACTACGCTTCCCCACTATTCAAATGAACAACAGAAATCAGAGAATCACGAGGATAGCAGAGGTGCAACACTGTATTCCTTGCAATAATTCACTCATGATCTCTGAAAACTGTTCAGCGTTTCAACAATAGAAACAAATGCAATAATGTTCACAAAAATATTAATTTAAATGAAAAGACAATCCTAGCAATAGAAAGGTATCCAGGGCTCCTCTGCGCTTTGTCCGGACACCGAAGATGCTCCAAATGCCGACAATTCAAAGCATTTATGGAGGCCTTAAGTACATGAATAAACCACAAAAGGCAAACACAACACCAGGAATGCATTGTTGAACTGAAACTAAAAGGATAAACTACTCTATAGGAAGGATGGGGGTGCTACAGACGAAAGCACAACTACTTGAGGAGAAACTACGTTAATTAAAAATGGCTAAGTCCTAAGACTTAGAGCAAGTAGCCTTGTGGGGATACAGAACGGTCGAAGGAACACAAAGGAACCCGATGGGATCCTTTTTAATCTTGTTCTTGACCAGAAGTGGGCCCCACGTTGGGCGCTAAATATGTAACGGACGTTTTGGTGAGCATCAGAAAATGCCCGTGGGGGCGGAGCCGAAGGCTGCCATAATGACCGTCAAGGTCGCGCCCTGCCATCTGGCGAAGGAAAGGAGCCTTTTTGTAACGAGCTAAGCAGCAGCCTATGCTTGCTTTTAGCTCAGTTCAGGAGACGTGGGCGCAATTTTCCCCGCTCGTTGCCCTTTTCCTTTACAAATTAACAAAAATTCATAGGCCTGGGGAGACAACACAAACAGGGGAGGTAAAAATTTGGAATAAAAGAAATAAGGCGATAAGGATGGAATGGTTTCGCGGGCGGCTCACTTAGCTTCGCGCTAGCATCGGGATCCAGGTGTATTGGGACCTTCGGCTCCCACCGATAGATCATTTATTAGATGCTACCATCGATCTGGAAGCAACATTACCAGGCCATACTATGGTTCATTACAAACCCCCTGTGACTATATGAAAATCAAGCGGTTTGGGATTTGTTAAGAGAGTGAGCGACTTTCAACAAACACGGGGTCCGACTTCACCCGTCAACGAAACGCCATACAACGAATTTGCGAATTGGGTAACATTCACCCTGATGTCGAGGACCGTGTAATTAGTACAGTACCCACTATTCTTCGTTCTGAGTGCCAAAATTTCACAATTCTGGGCCGAACGTTTTTATTTTTCATCACACAAATTTATGTAAATTGCGTCAAATAATAAGCCATTATTCAAATTAACCGAAATCGAGTTCAAATTTGAATAATAAATCACTTCAAATAAACTTTTCGAAATCGACCCGACGACGGCGATGCCGACAAAACAACTTTTGACTTTTTTACTTGTTTTATTTCACGAGTTTGTTTGTATGGTCCAATACAAGCTTCAACTAACTCAGAACCTCATTAAATCCTTACCGCCTTCTAACTATAAATCCACCTTTGTAGTTGCCAAATATTTCCAGCACCTAATCCTTTCTACGCCCGTGGTACCTGAGAATTTCAGCCATATTGTCCAGCTTGAAAATTTCACGTAGTATTCATATATATCTATGTATGATCTCATTATGAAAGCATCTCTCGCTCTATAAATTTCGCCCGAAAAATGTCCAGGACACCTATCTCGTTGAAAGTTTTAATATAAACGACACAACATAAGGAAATCGAGAACGAACGATGTTGGTCGTGACCAGGACACCGAGCTTATTTCCCGGCTCTAGTTTTAGCTAGTTCAGCAAAAGATAGCGAACAGAGCAATAGTCGTACATAGTTCTGATTCCTGGCTTCCTTTTTTCGATGCTTTGAGCCACCCGTATTGTGGGTATCCCGACGGACCGCTTGATACGGTCACACATTGGTGACGATAGTGGAGGTGGTGGCTGGTGGATTGGGTTGCTTGGCGAATTTTCGGCATAAGTAATTAATCATGATAATGCGAAACAACTTGCCCACTTGCGACACGATAAGAGAAATTACTGGGACGTGGAGACACTAAACTCAACTACTCGTATATACATAAAAGCACACAAATTCTACGTATTACGTACGCCAACGACAAAGTGGCCGTGGCTACAAGGAGGAGTGCTTTTCACACAAGGATTAGATTGAGGAAATAAATTTCTCGTGCCGTATAAAATGTTGTGCTCGGACGGAAAACAGGACAAAGGACAAGACAATGACATGGCCGTCGTGTTGGGCAAGTGTCATTCGCATAGGAAAAAAAAGAGCTGACCATGTCCTGGAAGGTGAATTAACGTTGTAGTAAAGCCGTGATAACACACAGCGAGCGAGATAATGAAGGAATGAAAATGTGTACTTGGCATTGTAATAAAGTTGCGCTGCGGCCGTTTTTGTCGTACGGAAAATGTTTTTCCTTCAAGTTGCATGGACGTGACAATGGTGCACGCGAAGAAGTATGGTTGCGATGCACAATAAATTTAAGGATGACTTTTTATCACGGGCAGGCGTTCTTTCGTGCCGACTGAACGCAATAGCCGTAGTGGGCTGTGTAAACTACCCTTACAATAAATAATTCCTCCTCCTCTCCCCAAGAGGTGGCATATCCCACCAAGAATTTTGTATGGAATTGAGGGCTTTTTTCAAATAACATATCTTCCTAAATGCGGAGGAAGGGGAGGAGGTATCCCAAATATCCCCTTAGTCGTGTATTTCAAATATACTACAGTAGAACCCCGTTAATCCGACCTTGAATAGTCCGACTCCTCTTATTATCCGATCCAAATCGTTCACCAGGTTTCCCCCGTTAGTTTTAGTTAGTTTTTTATGAACTCCCTCGCTTATCCGACCCATCTAGCCTTAAATATTTATGTACACGTAACATGTAGACAACTTCGTTGTGTATTTCTCCGAATTACTGACTTTTTCATGGGACCGACCTCCTGCCCAGTCCCAACCAGGTCGGATTAAGGGGGTTCTGTTGTACTATAATTAAGTAACTTTTATGTGCGCACTGCCAAAAGAGGACCGCCGTTCAAGTGAGTTTCCTCTTTAGACAGGAGTGGCATTTCCCGGCTAGGAATTGGACTAGAAGTATAAATAAAAGTGGCACCCAATGTGGGGTGATGAAAAACAACTCGTCTAAGTCATTAACAGCTTGGACGTGCTGCTCAACTTGCTTCCGGTGGATATTTTTGGCGAACAACTGGCGGCCAAAACAGCCCTGCGTCTTCGAGATACTGGACAGTGGTGCGCGCTGAGGAGCGGACACTCCGCTATTCTGGGTAGTCTGAACCTTCCAGCAGTAACCGACTATACCATTCCTAAAGTTACCTTTGGCAGCAACCACATCAGCCTGATTCCCTCTAGAGATCAATGGACGGGCAACACCCCCATTACACCTGACTCCTTGGCTATCTACACAAATGGCTTCAAGACCGCTGAAGGAGTGGGTGCGGGCATTCATTCGGAGGGACTAAAAATTGACGTATCGGTCCATCTTCCCGACTACTGCAGCGTCTTCCAGGCGGAGATTTCAGCAATCGCGGAAGCTCTGTCCTGGCTGGGGAGGCATGTCGTTACATTTAAGGACATTATTATCTACACAGACAGTCTAGCGGCGATACGGTCGCTTGAATCGGTTAGTTCTACATGAAAAACGATTGTTAATTGTCGCTCGACACTAATGGAAATGAGCAGCTTCTTCGACATTACTCTCTGTTGGATTCCGGGCCACAGTGGTTTCACTAGCAATTGCAAGGGTGATGAGCTGGCCCGTCAAGGAGCAATCGGATCCACTGATACGTATTTTAACCACGTTAGCACGCCCATAGCAGTGTGTAAAATGGCAATCGGGCCCGCTGCGATCGGCAGGGCCAATGCTAGATGGCTCGACGGTAGCATTTTCCAAACAACGAGGATGATATGGTCTAGGATAGATTCACATCGCTCTGCCTCACTCCTATCTTTAAACAGGAAACATATTAGCAGGGTGGTGGAGGTCATCACGGGGCACTGTCCTATCGGCGAGCATGCGAGGAAGCATGATGTGGACGAGGAGGAGAGTGTTGCTCACCTTCTTTGTTACTGTCCAGCCTTGGCTTATAGGAGGAGAATATTTTTGGGACTCTCCTTTTCCCACAACCTAGAGGGTCTCGTAAGAGTTAATGCGTTTCAAATTAATCGGTTTATTGGACACTTCGGTTTAAGTGTTTTGGGTAACAGAATGACAACGGACCATGAGTGGTCTCTGTGTGCTGTGGTTAATACACGGCAACCCCTAAACCTACCTACCTAACTCCTTAAATCATTTATAATATAAATACACAGCTCGGCTTGCGTGATCAGGGCAGAGCTCTTTCTGACCATTTATATCGTTTATATCAGTTAACCCGCATTCATTTAAAAGCATCGTTCATTTGGACTAAAGGAAATTCTTTCAGCTAATAACACAGGCCGGTAACGTCCGAATGGGGCGTTGCGAAAGCTACCAAGAGAACCGTGAGAGAACTCCGCTGGGTGGAATTCTATCGCCACTCGTATGGGTGCTCGTACTGAATGTTCTACTAAAATCCTTAGAATCGTCCTGGCCTACGTAGACGATGTCGTGATACTCGTATCTGGCAAGCACAGGCATATTGTCAAATCAGACAACTATGGCTCTCAGTAAGTTGCTGAAGTGGGCAAGCAGAAGAGGATTGGGTGTAAATCCTCAAAAAACTGAACTGATTCTCGTCACAAGGAGAACAAAAATTCAGAAAAATAACTTGCCAAGGATGGGTGTCACCGTGTTAACATTGTCAACCCATGCAAAGTAGTTAGGGATGGTACTGGATAGCAGACTTAACTTGGGTCGTGACGCAGAAGGACTAATCGGAAAAGCCAACATTGGCTCCTGCACCTACAAAAGTTCGCTGGGTAAAATGTGGAGTCCGAAACCGACTATCACACAGTGGGTATACACAGCCGTCAAAACACCAATTCTAACATACAGAGCTGTGGTCTGGTGGACACAACAGTCAACACGAAAACCCACACTTGCGTTCCTGCGGCAGCTGGTTCTATGCACCGGAGGGACCCACTGCCCACTGGCACTCTACCAACGGCCGAAAACCCCCTTTAACGCCAGAAGCAAATCATATTTGTATGTATACATGCCAGCATCGGTTTTTTACGTCTATTGGAAGCAACATTAATCGGCGCAACTGCTCTTAATACTCCTCCTTCGCTAGCACTGAGAACAACCGTGAGTCCTATGGGCAGGCAAACAGCAACTATTCGAACATGAATTGAAACTGAAACAAAACCTAGCAAACCTCGATAATTTTAATATGGGGTGGTGATACCCTTGACGTAAGGGGCATTTAGGATATAAAGGACACAATGGACATAAGATACCGAAAAATATAATGTCCTCGAAGACAACTCAAAGTTTTTCCAAAGGCACATTTCCTTAAGGATGTCTCTCTCTCTGTTATTAGTTCTTGGGGGAGAAATTTGTCACAGTAAATCATAATAGATTTGCAAGCAAGTCGATCAAATTAAAATTTTTTTTTGCATTAGATGGGCCTTTTTTATTATAGAAGGGGAAAATCTCATTGTTCGGGGGACACTGCCGGCAACTAGTGTCAATTATAGGGAAGCGATATGGGACTTTCATCGTCAGTTTACCCAGTAAAACCTTCAACCCTCTTTCTAAACCTGTCGCTCTGTCTCATTTTACATGTAACGATGAACTATCCCCCAAAAAGAGCAGCTTCTATCATAATTTTTTTTTTGAGTATAATTGATTGGGGGAAGGTATTTCGCACAGTGGTAAAAGCGGCGAATCTTGATGGACATTGCTCATAAGTTCTAAAGCAATAGATGAAATCACATGAAAACTTGTGACTACCTACGTAAGATCCTTGCCGCTACTTGTGTAAACTGTGGCGTTGATCCGATGCGAAGCAGCGGCTGTCACAACGGTCGCGTTCGCCACCTTACGACGGCATCGCATACCCACCGAAAAAAGGCGTGTTTGGCAACCCGAACGGTAGCGTTTGTGGAGGGCACAGACTTGGATTTTCAGATACAAGTAGCCCAAAATCGCGACAAAACTATAAGGTCCATCAGAGAAAGGCTGAAACAAGAACCGATGGCAAAATTCAAACTGAAGGACGGCCTAATATTCCGGAAAAAAGGGGAAAAAGAGAATGGACTTCATCTATATGTCCCAAACGAAATGGAGGACGGGATCATACGGCAGATCCATGAACACTATTGACACCAGGGCATCGAGGAAACTTTAGGTGAGGCGGTATTACTGGTTTCCGAAGATGGCCTGAAAAGTTGACGTATTCGTGAGGAACTGCGTCAAATGTATTCTGTACGCAGTGCCAGTAGGGTCTAATGAGAGGAATCTGCATAATATACCCATGAAATCGGTTCCGTTCGGCACAGTGCATCTGGACCACTTTGGTCCACTGCCGGCATTACAATCGAAGAGGAAACACATATTAGTAGTAGTGGACGCGTTCACGAAGTTCGTCCGACTGTACCCGGTGAATTCTACAAGTACTCGAGAAGTGCAGGCTTGCTTAGACAAGTATTTCAGCTACTACAGTCGCCCTCGTCGGATCATCACCGACCGCGGAAGCTGTTTCACCTCCCTAGAGTTTGCTGCATACCTCCTTAAGAACAACATAGATCACATAATGGCGGCTGTGGCGTCCCCCCAGGCAAATGGCCAAGTAGAAAGAGTAAATCGGGTATTGAAGAGTATGTTAGGGAAGTTTTAAAAAATATTTGAATTAGCTTGGCGCCATACGTTCATGTAGTGCGCCTCCTATTGTTTGGCTTTCAAAGTAAAGAAAAAGTTTGAGAAACGATGGATTGTGCTGGTTCCGACAGCCGACAAGAGAACATGTGTTTTATTTCTTTTACTCCAGAAGTCTCTTTTTTAAAAGTAGCCAACCGAAACAATTCAAAACTAAGGGGCAGGAGGGATAAATGGGGCTGGGCGATTTTTGGCTCCAACTTGCATAGGTGTACATGAAAATTTTGTAAAACGGCCCTGAATAAAAAGTGAAACTGCTTTTTCAGGAAAATAACGTTTTGGCGAAGAAATTGATGTTGCGTAGACTTTTTTACAGCAGTAGCAATACCTGGGGAATATTTTGTGACTTATTTTACCAAAGCCTAACCATCTCGCTGTCCAGAAGCGTACAAGCTGAGCCGTGCAGCATATAATAAGTATCTCCTCATGGGAATAATTGTCCAACAAATGTTGAATTCATCGCTTTTTTTGTTTTTCCCCCAAATCTCCAAATGGTTTGATGGTACGAGCTTTACTGCCTAGGGCCATGAGAAAGCGACCCGATATCCACAACATACCCCTTCAGCCAGTGGGATTTTTTTTATTTTAAATTATTACGGCTCCATCGATTTTGAATCCATCGTGAACGCACATGTATCATCTAAATGAATCCTGATAATAAATTATGTATCCTCTTCATTTTCCAGATCGGTCTATTGCGTGGCGGCCGTATGCTTGCCGAAGAATCTCCCGAATTTCTTCTCAACAAATACAGCTGTGACTCACTCGAGCAAGTTTTTCTGAAATTGGCCATATTCCAGAATATGGGCAAGCGACGACGATCATCAATTGCCCAGGAAGTGGCGGATCAAGTCAGTGTACCTGCCATATCAAATCCCGCCTTGGATCTTAGCGACGAAGATCACGCTGAAATATCCGGAGAATTCGGCGACAACGTGTCGATGTCGTCAAAACATTTGGAGGCTGTCGAAACGAGCATGACAAATCCACCGCTCCCGCCCGACGAAGAGACGCCCATGCGATTCTGGGAACGAATGAGTATAATGAAAATGTGTCATGTAAAAGCACTGATCTGGAAAAACACACTTTGGATGTGGCGAAATTTCGGGTGAGACCTACACTACTTTCCACGAATTACATTTCGAGCCGATTTAACTTTTGACATTGCAGTGTTATGGCTTTCATTATCGGATTACCGGTCATTCAGATTATTCTGTTTTGTTACGCCATCGGTCACGACCCGACTGGATTGCCGGTTGCCGTAGCGAATTACGAACTGGACAGTAGTCAGGTTGCTCAGCAAATATGTCCTTCTGTCCCGGGATGCAACTATACGTATATGAGTTGTCGATATCTCAATATGCTGCAGAAAAAGACTTTAGGTGTGGTAAGTAGCCCAGAGAACAATATTCAAGAGGAGATGAAAGGATTCCATAGGAATAGCATTTCTAAAGCTATCAAGATTCTTATTCTGAATACAAGCCTAAATATACATCAAATCTATTCGTGTCCCGAAGTCCTTTTCATATTTTAGCTTATTTTCACATTACAGATGCACGAATGTGGGACTTTAGCCATGTATTTATTTTTGTCGTTGCTTTCACAAGGGATTTCATGCTGGACAACTGTAAATCCGTATCTAAGGATCTTTCATGCATTTTCATCGTACTTTTCAGAAATACTATGACACGGACGAGGATGCATTCGAGGAAGTACGGAAAGGAAAAGCTTGGGCTGCAGTTGTATTTGCATCGAACTATTCGGATGCGTTAGTTGAACGTACAGAACTCGGACGTGATGCTGAAGATGCAACGCTGGAGTCGGCTTCGGTTGAAGTGCGTTTGGATATGTCGAGTAAGTCAAGTGTATTGTGATGAAGTAGTATGGAATATTGTTACATGTATGAATGTGCACATATCTGTTCTAGTTTTTGGGATTTTCGGACTGGTGTGTACCACCCTTCCTAATCAGTCTCTTGAACTTTGCACACTGCAATGGTAACAGCCAAGGTTTTACTTTGACTTAGTGCCTTTGAACTTAGATAAATAACCTCGGCTTTATTAATTTCCCTAAATATGATAAACCCTGGAAATACAATTACAATTACAATTGTGGGACATATAAATGAGGTCTTGAGCTAATTTCATTTTTACAGTACTTACTTAAGTTCATTTTTCAGAGGTTAGGTAGTGTGAGAAGACGTATACTTTCAATTGCCCTAATCCCTTGTGGGGCATTGTGCGTCAACTGTTCCATGTGGCCCAGTTGACGTTTCGACGGCATAAACTGGTTTCGGAGAATGCAGTTGCCAGCGTTCACCTCCTGCACATCCATGGCCACGAACGTCGTCGTGGATGAGATTCGAACCCGAAACGCCGGTAGTCAAACAAGAGACTGATGCCTCAACACACTGCGCTACCGGTCGTACGTATAATCTATTTCGGAAATTATATGAGATTCATAGTCACAAGATCCCCACAGATTGTAATGGACGGGTTGGTGGGCGTACGTAGATGCTCGTGGGGACAGAGCCGAAGGTAGCATAACAGCCGAGAAAGTTGGACCGTGCCATCTATCGATGGAAAAAGCGCTTCAACGATCTAAGCCTATGTTTGCCGTAGCTCAGCTCAGGACACTTGGGCGGGGTTTCCGCCGCTCGTTGCCCCTGTTATTTACGTATTAGTAAAAATTCATAGGCCTAGGGAAGACAACACAAACAGGGGAGGGAAAAAAGAAAAAAATTGAGCGTTAAAAACGGAATAGTTGGCGAAAGGCTCAGATACCCTCGCGCTCACATCAGGGTCCGGGTGTAATGGGACTCTCGGCCCCTGGTTTCGTACCACCGACAGATCACTACTCATCAGGTGCTGATTTCGGTCTGTCGGTGGAAGTACTACAAAAAAAAATGTGTTTCATTATAGGGCAGCTTCTACGACGAGGCCTCCCAAGAAGAAGAAACTGAGGACAAAGTATGCTGCCAAAAAAATAAAACGAGCTGGGCATCGGACCCAGCCGCTAACCATTGTAGGGGACAAAATTAGTAAAGAGAAAGAAAAAGATATTGTATCTTTTATCATCCAGATGATCAACAGCTTACAGAGAATCCTGAGGTCACCAGAGGCGCAGTCATGCCTTCCTTGCCGTAATTCACTCATAAACTCTATAAACTGCTGAGCACAAGAATAATAGAAAAATGCAATAATAATATGTGTAAAGAAAAATTTTAAGTTAGTTAGACGGGCAATCCTGGCTAACAGTAGGGTAGCCAGGGCTCCTCTGCGCTTCGTCCGGACATCGAAAAGGCTTCCAATGCCGGCAATTCGAAGCCTTTATGGAGGCCTCAAATATATGGCTAAACCATAAAAGAAAAACACAAAGCCACGAACGCCTTGTTGAGCTGAATCTAAAAGCAAAACCTTCTTTATAGGGGGATGGGGGTGCTACAGAGGAAAGCACAGCTACTTCAAAGGAAAATACGTGGAGTAAAGTGGCTAAGTACTAAGACTTAGAGCAAGTAGCGTTAATGTGCTTGTGGGGATGCGAATCGCTGGAAGGACTAAAAAGAACCCGATGATGAGGTCTTTTTTAGTCCTGTTCTTGACCAGAAATGGGCCCACGTTGGGCGCCAATTATGTAACGGACGGTTTGGTGGGCATCCGAAGATGCCCGTGGGGACGGAGCCTTGGTAGCATAATGACCGTGAAGTAAAAGGCCCCTCAACGAGCTAAGCAGCAGCCTATGCTTGCTGTAGCTCAGTTCGGGAGATGTGGGCGTATTAACAAAAATTCATAGGCCTGGGGAAGACAACACAAACAGAGGAGGTAAAAATGGGGAATAAAAAAAATTGTCGATAAGGATGGAACGGTTGGCGGACGGATCAGACACCCACGCGGTCGTACTTGGGTCCGGGTGTAATGGGACCCAGGCCTCTGGTCTCGTACCACCGACATTTGTAATCGGTGTTACGATGACCTATTGCTTGACGTGAATTGTATTGCGAGTATCTATACTAAAACCGTCCACACCAGACCACGATAGTAAAAGATTTGGGGAAAGATCCTAATATTCAATGGTTGTAGGATATCAAGAACTTGAGGACAGCTGGGAGTTTAAATGACAACTCTAGGGATGATTTGTGGAAGAATGCAACTCCAGCGATATGCGCACCAACACCGTGACCAATCAAATGAATATTTGAGGCTAGTACTTTGCTGTTCATACTGGCGAGGGCGTTACCAAGTGCCATTCCAACATGAATGACATCCAACGTGACCCACAGTGTGAATAGTGTGGGCACAAACTGGCCAGTATCGAAAACAATGAAATTGTGATCGTCTCTGCGGATGTGAGCCGAGGCCGACTTTATCACTCCTATCGGATTGTATCCCAATGAATCTCCGACAACCGATTGCCATCCTGTAACAACGACAGTCACATTGAAATCAGGATTATATTGAGGACTTTCCACCACTCTGCCGAATGGGTCGTGCAAAGAATGGGTACTCATTTAACAGCTGAGTGGGATCTTAGTCCGACACGTAAATCCCCTTTTTTTTATCGAAAGCTACCGGATTCAGTAGGAATCGAACCGGGCCCCAGTGCGTAGAAGGCGAACGTGCTAACCATTGCGCCATCCGGACTACGGTGATAAATGAATGTTGAATATTTCTTTGTCCACATTACCAGATTTATCAGCTGCAGTGCCAGGATATTATCGACGCTTGGGACGTTAATTTCATAGTATGGCACAGAGTGATGGATGAGGATAGTAAGTTCACCTCCAGTATTAGTTCGTTGGTCCTTTCGAATGACATTAAAGTTGCCGTATGAGTTGAGGGACGAGCTAGGATTTAATTTTTTTCTCCTGTATAGCTCCAATTAAAATGCGATGCCTTCCCATAAACGTCGTAAGTTCAGCGGATTTTATGCTGCAGCCGTTGATATTTCGTTGAAGTACTGGTAGGCTATTGAAATTAGCAACAGTTGGTGCAGGTATTAGGTTATGCTGTCTCCGGATTTTTTGAGTGGAACTGTTGTTTGCTGGTGTTATTGGGCAATGCGGATCTCGTTTGTTTGCTAGCTGGTAATGTATGCATACATGTTGTCCTCTGGTTTTACAACGATGAGCTGTGAATGCTGGGTTCCACTGTTTATACTGACTTAATTTAGAGCAATAATAATGTCAATCCGGAGGCTATCTCGTATGCACTCTTGAGCCTAGAGCCTGGGTGTTGATGGCCCACTCTGTGAACCCATCAACCTGATGCTTACATCAAGGGTTATTTGCACCAGTCTAGGATCATCAATAATACGCACCCCTCAAGGTGGTGTCCTGTCCCCCCTTCTCTGGAACCTGGTGGTTAACAGGCTGCTGCTTGATCTGGAGAGGGTGGGATGCAGGGTTATTGCGTATGCGGATGACATTGCTATTGCCATCTCTGGAAAATTTCCCGGGGTTCTAAGTGAGATTATGCAGAATGCCCTAGACATCCTATCTCAGTGGGCTAGGCAGGTTGGTGTTGGGGTAAATTCGACCAAAACAGAACTTGTTCTTTTTACCAGGAGGAATACCCTACCTTCTATAATACCACCAATACTGGATGGGACCAGATTAGTCCTTAGTGTAGAAGCCAAATTCCTGGGACTTATTTTCGACGGCAAGCTATCCTGGAAGGCAAATATTCAGGAGCGTGCGGCAAAGGCAACTGTCGCTCTTTACTCTTGTAGGAATGCTATGGGCCTGAAATGGGGCCTGCGACCTAAGGTGATCTTCTGGATACGCGTATCGGTCATACGACCCATTTTAATGTATGGAGTAGTGGTTTGGTGGAAGGCGCTCAGCAAAATGTCCTACAGGAATCTATTGAATAAAGTTCAAAGACTTTCTTGTATTGTTATCACGGGTGCCCTCAAGACGACACCGACGGCTGCTCTTGGTGTTCTGCTTAATTTGGTTCCCTTAGACATTTGGGCTGAGCAGGTGGCTGCGATATCGGCAATTCGTCTTAGGGAAACTGGACTGTGGGTGGAGTCTACTTATGGTCACGCTGCTATACTGAACAACCTGGCCATTCCAGAAGAAACGTATTATACCACGCCGGTGTACTCTCTCGCCAAGGGTTACACTAGCCTAATACCTTCACGGCAAGATTGGGGTGTAGGCAGAACTCCAGCGTCGGAAACCATTAGCTTTTTTACTGATGGATCAAAGTCGGAAGAGGTTGTGGGCGCTGGGATTTACTCGGAGGAATTAGATGTTTGCTTGTCACTCCGTCTCCCAGCTCTCTGCAGCGTCTTTCAGGCGGAAATTACTGCAATTGCCGAAGTTCCAGCATGGTTACGAGGTAAGGAATATTACTGTCTATACTGACAGTCAGGCGGCGATCAAATCTTTGGACGCGGTGCTTGCCAATTCAAAAACCGTAGTGAGTCAAGGAGCTTGGCGACTTTTTCAACTTCACTTTGTGCTGGATTCCAGGGCATAGCGGCTTCGGTGGTAACTGCAAGGCAGACGAACTGGCTCGGGCTGGTAGGACTAACATGGATATGGGATGTTTTCGAACTGTCGATATACCCATAGAATCTTGCAAGAAGGTAGTGAAGACAGGAGCTCTAAGTCGCGCTAACATAGGATGGCTAAATGGAAGTACCTGCAACATTACAAGACAGGTCTGGCCGAACTTCAATCCTAGCCGCTCCTCAGGGCTGCTGATGCTGGAGAGGAAGCATCTTAGGAAAGTCGTGGGGATCATTGCCTGATGGGTGAGCATGCGAGGCGTCTGGGGCTTCCGTACAATGATTATTGTAGAAGCTGTGAAGACGAAGAGGAGGAGGAGACTATACATCATTTCCTATGTACCTGCCCTGCGCTGGCTGGTGGAAGAAAGGACACTTTGGGGTCCTTCTATTTCATAGACCTGGATGACCTGAAGGGCGTAAGTGCTGGTCATCTACATCGATTCATTGACAGCTCCGGTTGGTTCGACGACTAGAATCTCATGGTTTTGAGATGGTGAGGTATTACAACGGACCCTTGTGGTCTATGTGTGCTGTGCTCATGTATAGCAGCCTCTATAACCTAATCTAACCTAACCTAATTTAGAGCAGCTCTTTAGGTGATTCCACTTGTCGCATTAACCACTCAGGTGGCACTTGAGTGCAGCGTCTGGTTTGGTCCGTGGATCTGCTGCGTTTGTAATAACACAGCAGATTCACGGAGCAGAGTTGAGTTCAATACCGGCGCGGTTGACGAAGATAAAGAGTAGCTGCTCCCTGATTCCGTATGCCTCTTGATGACCAAAATTTCAATAAATGTGGAAATAACCTTGGCTCTTCAGGGGGCAAACAAATTCGGGCCCTTTTCCGAACTCGATTTCTCGATCCGCCACTGAGTCAGATGCCAATCGACTAACTGATACGCAGGCAGTGGATAGTTCACACGTTGCGGAAGGGTGATAACTGCATTGCTGGACATACCGTGAAATGGGTCGCATTCCCAATGAAAACCGACCAAGGGGTTGCCGTAGAAAGCAATGCCGGGGGTCTGTGGCGAAAGATTTTGAGTCCCTGGGTAAGTTGTTGGTGGGGCAGATGCGTCCCATTGCCCAGAACCGAGTACCATGGCGCCCAGAAATAGTTGAGCGCTATGCCTCACTACGGATTAAGGCAAAGTAGTCGTATTGTTTTATTTATGGTTCAAAGTCTTAATGGAGTTTTCCAAGAAATGGTAAAGTTAATGGGCTTGTTGGCTTGGCATAGGCACCCCGTTGGATAATGCAAACTTACAATTAAGTTCGATATGATTAAAGTTAAGATGTAAGTCCATATCATATGACAAGAGTGATGGATGATACATACTGGGTAGCCGACGGCTCTTTCGCCTACCTACTGCCTTCCGGCATGTTTTTTTGTGATATGTCTCAATTATTGATATATGTGACGACTTATTGCAGTAATTAGTAATCCACATAATTGAATTAATTTATACCTATACATTATCTATTAACTAGCTAGTGTTAAATCCTATTAACGTTAAATGTATGTCATATCTGTCATTACGTCCTACACTTACACAAATCCATTATCTCTGGCGTATAATATTCAATTTGATGCCATTCCTCAATGTGCATACCCAGTAGGTAAATGGCCTTAAGAAATGTCTTAGGCTCCTAGTTAATTAATTTATCAAATTTCAAATGTTTCTGGCGTCCAGATATGCATCCCCAAAAAAACTAATTATGTTCTTTCTCTATAATCTTTTGCAGATCAACAAATCAGCACAATGCTCTATCGCGACATTCAGCTCACATACTTTGAATTCATCGAGGATGTCCTTGTCGACTGTGAGATTGATCCAAAAGTTGGACGCATCCCAATTAACTGGCACAGCCCCGTTTACGGCGACAAGATACCCAATTTCACGGATTTCGCTGCACCTGGAGTGATACTCACGGTTATATTCTTTTTGTCGGTGGCCATGACCACGGGCGCGCTGCTCATCGAGCGTAACGAAGGAATGCTGGAGCGTTGTTTAGTGTCGGGCATAACTGGCTCGGAAATCCTTTTCTCCCAGGTCACAACACAATTCGCTTTGATGTTTTGCCAAACGTTGCTCGTGCTGGTGTTCAGCTTTTACATGTTCGGCGTGACCAACCACGGCAACATGGGATTAATAGTCCTGCTGTGTACTATCAATGGACTTTGTGGAATGTGTTTCGGATTCGTGATTGCATGCGCTGTAGATACAGAACGAACGGCCACCTATGTGGCTATGGGAAGTTTTCTGCCCATTGTCATGTTGTGTGGCATCATTTGGCCCATTGAAGGCATGTATCCACTTTTGAGAGTTGTCTCCTTCTTCTTGCCGCTAACATATTCGACTGAATCGCTACGAACGATATTGCAGAAAGGATGGGGCCTGGAACATGCCAACGTCTACAACGGTTACCTTTCGATTGTGGGATGGACGTTTGTCTTCTTGATCGCCAGCATAATGTTGCTGAAGTTCAAGAAGGGTTGAGCGGAGAGTATGATAGCATTTTTGTATGTCATAAGTTCTTTTTGTATAGTTTAGATACTCTAGGGCTAGGCACTTTTTGTACTTATTGTGGTTGTTGTTGATGTGTTTAAGTCTAACGGTATTTATATGAAAAATAAATCATAGTCGGTAGTGATGATAAGGTGATACTGTACAAGATTTCGTAAACGAGTCATAATTTTCGTGCTGAATAAAACAGATTTATTTTTATAGGAAATTGTGTTTTTATTTGAAGCTATAACTAAGATTTTGTAATGGACATGGTGGACATCCGAAGATGCCTGTGAAGATGGACCCTAAGGTGGCGAATTGACCGTGAAGGTCGAACCTTGCCATCTGGCGAAGAAAAAAAAAACCTAAACTAGCTATGCTGCGGCCTATGCTGGCTGCAGCTCATCAAAGTGATAAGAAAAAGCCGTTACGTTAGAATATTAAATAAAATTAAATGTAATCAATGGACACTTTACTCAGTAGGATTCTTGTAAAGGTAAGTAAAGAGGAGGGTAAAGGACCAATCTCCAATCTGTCAGAATTACGCATAATTCGAATTGGCGAATTGACATAAACAGTCAGTTCCGTGGTATGGAGTTTAAAAACATCCGTACTTTGAGTAACGTAGGAGGGGAACTTGAAGATAGTATCTCGAGAAACAGTCCACTGCAGATCTTGTAGAGAAAGCATTCGTCAAGGAAAATACGTCTCTTTTGTAAGGACATCAGGTTAAGATGGGTAAGGCGTTTGGAATAAGGAGCATAGGAAAGTTAGGAGACCAAACAACGGATGCATATTCTAATACACTTTGGACAATGGAAATTAATTGATACACAGCTGTATCAATAGAAGGAAAGTCAACAGAACCGTGCAGAACAAATCCAGCAAGCTTATAGTAGAAGCCCTAGAGATGGTGTCAAAGTAGTGCTAATTAAAACGCAGCTCCGGAACAAAAACCATTCCAAGATCTTTAATTGTGTTAACGTTTTCAAGTGGAATTGAATTTATGTTGTACAAGAAGGGGGTATCTGAAGTTTTCAAAGAATGCACCATAATAGAGTATTTGGACACGTTGAGATGCAGATGCTTTGTCGAACACCAGGAGGATAAGAGATCAATGTTTGATTGTAACTCAGAACAGTTACTAAATCGGGACACACGAGGAAAAAAGCTTGCAGTCTTCAGCGTGAAGCAGAGAGTGGCAACTAAGTAAAGAAGGATGGTCATTTATAAAAAAAGTAAACAGTAAGGGACCTAGAATTGAGCTCTAAGGAACCCCAAATGATATGCGAAATGAGGATGAAACCAATTTTTGAAAAACGATCCTTGAAGTACGGTCAACGAGCTAAGTTGAAAGCCAAGGAACTAGTTTGTAGTAAAATAGTACGATTGGCCGAATCAAATGCTTTGGAAAAGTCCGTATAAATAGCATGAATGTCAAGATGGTTATTGAATGATTTGGTGACAAAGGCTGCGTTTTGACATTTCTCGAATTCTCCTCCATATGCTTTCCCCTCCGGTAAAATTTGTACGGACAACTCTCATGAAAATACTCCCCTCCGGATCTGAGAAGTATGCATTAAAAATCACTTTATAGTTTTCGTTACACGATGTCGAAGAAAATTCCGTTTTGTGAATTCCTTCAGTAGAATTCCAGCAGGCCTAAAGGATTGCTCACAAGGCAACGAAACTTCATCAGGAATTGTAATTTTTAATGATGACATGATTTTATCTGGCATGTTCTCATTCGTGAGCTTTTTATAAGTAATGGAAGGTACAAAGCCAAGTTTATTAGGAATGTACCGTTGTAACATCCAGTTCAGTTGTGATGTATGCAAGCCTAGATATAAACAGTTGTTTAGGTGGCTTACACACTCGCTATTCGCCGACTCTCTCGCTACTTAATGATGGAGAAAACTGCATCGCTAGATTACTGGAGGAATCAGTAACATTGACAGCTACCGGTGAAGTTTGCGGTGGCATGACAAGCGAATTTGGTGAAGAAAATGGTACCTGGAGCGACTGTACAGGTTGTAGGAGGCTAGAAGACGTTGCTGAGGACACGGTTGTTTTTGTATTTGTGGTGATTGTAGTTGTAGCGTTTGTTGCTGAAGTAGTGGCAACAATTGTTGTTGAAGTGTGTGGTTGTAAATATTGTTGTTGTTGCTGAGTTGATTTGAGCTGTAGTGTTGTAGTAACGCCGATGAAGCACGAATATGCGGCACTCATTTCAGTGTTCTCAGATATGTAATGGGACTTTCGGCCCTCTTTTTCCGTACCACCGACAGATCACTTCGATTTGCCGGTGGAAGCAACACTACCAGGATATGGTTCTTTACAGGTGGTTCATTACAATCTGCTAAGTCCATCGGTAATTTATCAACATGCCATAAGCGTATTACACGAGCCACCAGAGACACAAAAATCGCGTTAGGTCGCAAAAAATTGCACCGGTCTGATCTTTTGGGATTTTGTTAGTATAGATAGCAATAGTGTAAAACCAAGTTTGCACCTTCGAAAAGTCCGTGCTAACAGCGTTGTGCTTGAGACACGAAAAATTAAATTTTTTCATGAAATAGACCTCCTAATGAATATTGTTCCGTGATCCTACACAATTCAGTATCCTTGTTGAAACGGACGTGTTCAAATCAAACTGTAACTTTTCAAAAAAATCTTATTTCTGGCCGAACTAATTGAATTGTTTTTTTCTTCTTACGAAATGTCGGGCTCTTACCCGTCGGGTGTTTGTTGTTGACGAAGGGTTTTTCCTTCACAAGATTCTATTACAACGGAACATATCCGTAAGGGAAAGAGTAACTGCTTACATTGCCCACTTGCTGAATTATTTTGGGGAAAATACGTCAGTTGTATTTGATGGCTACCCAGAAGAGGGGTCTGCTAACAGCACAAAAACACCAGAGCCAATACGTTATAAAGAAGCTTCAGTGTGTACCGGCATAATTTTTTAAAAATCGACACTGATCAAAGCGTCCCAAGGAAAGTTATTGTCCAGCCAAAAACAAAAAAAAAAAAACAAGCAGCGCTTGATTAACTTCAGCTGAACTGGACTGGATATATTTTACAAGAGCTCGAAACGAAGCAAGTCCTAGGGGATGCCGACTGCCCAATAGTGAAGGACAGCATTGGAGAAGAGCAAGAAGTTCTATCACGTCATAATTGCTCTTGGTGCTCCTTAATGGATTGGGCTCCAGCAAACAAACTGTTTTCTTTCAGAAAAGTGAAACGGGTGAAACAGGTTGCAGTTTTCTTCAACATCATTCATTCGATGAAAGCTTTCATTCACCCGGGAATGGAGTTGTTGCTTCACGCCTTCAATGGTTGCGGCACCACCTCTGCCCTTTCCACATCATCATCATAATCATCGCGGTGCGTGCGGTGCTGCTCGTAGTTCGCAAATACGGAGCTCTCCCAACGGGATCTCGGTCGTCTAGGCAGTCTCGCTCCATCGACTCGTTCTGCGTTCATTAATCTCTTTGGCTTGCGATCATCGTCCATTCGTTGTACATGCCCTGCCCATTGAAGTCGTTGTAGTTTGACGATTTTCGAAACTTCCAGCTCATCGTACAGTTCATAAGACTCATGGTTGTACCGTATGCGCCATTCATCTCGATCGCAAACGGCCCCGAAAATTCGCCACAGACCCTTACGTTCAAATGTGTCTAGCATGTTTCCGGAGGCTTGAGTTAGGGTCCATGCTTCGCAGCCACAGCATAGCACTGGTCGTATAATGGTTTTTTAAACGCGGAGTTTCGTGTTTCCGTGCACATGCTTTGATTTCATTATGGGGAGAACCGAGAAAGAAGTCTCACTAGCTAACTGTATCCGTCGCTTGATTTCATCAGTTTCGTTGGCGTCCCTTGATAAATTGCTACCCATGTACCTATATGAATTCGTTCACTCGATGTTGACGTCGCCCACATTGATGCTCGATTGTGCAGGTGTCCTTGTCGTCCATTGCATCATTATTTTAGTTTTTCCCTCGTCGATACTTAGTCCATCTTTTTTGCAGCGGTTTCGAGTCTTTGCAAAAGTTCTTCTGCGTCGGCCAATCTTCGGGACATGATGTTGAAGTCGTCGGCGTGCGCTACTAATTGTGTCGATTTGATGAGTAGCGTCTTACTGTTGTCCATATTCATAGCCCGAATATCGTATTCCAGTGCTAGGTTGAAGAGAGTCGGTGCCAGTCCATCGCCCTGTTTCAGACTAGTGCGTGATACAAGATTTTGGGAGGGCTGATTCTCGATTGGTGCACTGAGGAAATTCTACATATGTAGGTCATCTTCACCAAGTGATGATCTGAGTCGCAGTTTGCTCGTCGATTGGAGCGGACATCTGTCACACTAGACGCCCATCTCTCGCAAAGGAGGACGTGATCAATTTGGTTGACGGTATGTGCGTCTGGAGATTTTGTAATGGACAGGTGTTAGGGACACGTTAAGTATCCGTGGGGATGGAGTGCAGATTGGCCGAACTAACCGTGAAGGCCCGGCAACGCCATCTGGCGGAAGATGTGGGCGGGGTTTTTGCCCTCTCGCTGTCTTTTACCATTAGCATTCTAAAAATCTCGTGCCGAAGGACAACAAACACTCCAATAGGTACAAAGGTCAGACGACCTTAGAAAAAATAGCAAAGAAAGAAAAAGGGACTACATAAAGGCAATGGCCGTCGACCAGCTCATGTGCTCCACAGCCCGAACTTTTCGCGACCATTGGAAATACACTGTGACGCTAGCCAATATGGCTTTGGTGCTGTCTTGGCTTAAACCTTGGATGGCGGAACCGAAGCACAATAGCGTACATGTCGCAAAATATCAATCAGGCCTAGTGAAACTATTCTGTTCCTGAGCAGGAATGTCTGGCAGCAGTGACGGCTATCAAGAAATTTCGGGCTTACGTGGAATTGTACGAATTTACGGTAGTGACGGATCACGCGTCTCTCAAATGGTTAATGTCTCAGTCCGATTTAAACGGAGGATTAGCCAGATGGGCACTGGGATTACAAGGCTCCAAGTTTGCGATCCCACACCGCAAGGAAAGCCAACATATTGTTCCGGATGCTCTTTCACCAGGAATGGACTCAATCGAAGAAATAGATACAACGTTGGAGATTGATTTGTAATCTCCCCATTTTAGTTCTAACTCGTATATAGCATTAATAAAACGTATTGAGGAGAATCAACATCTTCACCCCGATCTCAAAGTCTTATGTAGGTTATGTATATTGACGCTCTGAGTATGCTACCGGGGATGATACGCAGGAAGAGAGCTCTTGGAAACTCTGGATTCCGGAGGAGCTAACGTCGCACCAACATCTACTATGCGCACACGGAGGATTCGGCAAAACCTTCAGATGTCTTGAAACTTTCTTATATTAGGCCCGAAAGTTACCAAGCAGGTCAAAAATGGCATCACCTCATGTGTGACGTGCAAAAAGACTAAAGCTGCCAACCAGATTCTAAGACCTCCAATGGGTAAACTCATCCTTCCCGATAGGATATTTCAGCGTCTGTATATAGACTTTCTGGGACCTTATCCGAGATAAAAGTCTGGCAATATAGGAGTTATCGTTGTGAGTACGTACAACTTGAGGTCTCGTCACGTAGAATTTTGTCTGGAGAAGTAGTCCTCCGTAGAAACTTCAGCCAAAGAAAGGCATCGGCGTATTTTAATGCGAAACTGGACAATAAATTTATTGAGGTCAGAGTCGTAAAGAACTCGGGTTCATCATGTTGTTGACTGTCGGACATGACCGGAAAGGAAGAAGAAATTCGGCATTCATAAACTTCAGCCTCTTACACGTGACAACTCGATTTCTTCCTTTCGGTTAAAATGTAGGACCAGCGCTATCTGTTTATACCTAACAATTTAGGGGGATCCCCGAATATCGGCCTGGGATCCGAAAGTTGTTGGTGGGTGTAGAAGGTCAGAGTCCCAAACAACTGGATTCTTGCGCGGAAAGATGAGCTTGTCTTTATCGCCGTCTACTATAAAGTTTTTTCTCGTGTTTTTTAGTTCTCGCTATTAATTTCATTGGTTCTCTGCAGTTTTTTTTTAGGTACGTGATTTTTTTTTATTGATAATGAGAAAAGAGGTGACCCCCCCCCCCCACACACACACACATCTCCCGATCAGAGCTAGGACAAGCACGTACCACCGCCTTCCAGGTCAATATGCTTACGTTGCTTCCTCCGCCTGGCTTCTTCTTGATGATTTAAATTTAATTTAAAGTCTCATTACAATTCCCAGGTCTAGATCATTTTAGCTCTTCCCAAACCTGTGTTCACCTATGTTGCCGATGTTGTGTAGCATCGGCGTCAATTTTTCTTCAAGAGCGGCTGTATATGCCTGCGCCACGCTGTAACATCGTTCAGGAGCTTGACAACCGGAAAAATTTTTTGCTACGCCGATAGGTTGTCTTTACCAAGTAATGGTCGGAATCGCAATTTGCTCCTCGTCTTGATCGGACATCCATCACGCTTGAAGCACATCTGTTGCATATGAGGACGTAGTCAATCTGGCTGCCGGTGCGTGTATCCATAGATTTCCAGGTTTCTTTACGATTTTGTCGATGCGGGAAGCAAGTTAAGCTTACCACAACGTTCCTACTGCATGCGAAGTCGATTAGTCGTTTACAGCTGTCATTGTGTTGTGGTTCCCCGATGCCAACACTCGTTTCCAACTTTTGCATTGAAATCTCGTTTGTTGGAAGTGAATCGAACAGTGTCTCCAGGCGGTCATAAAACTCTCTTACTGCTTCTTCCTTCACATCAGTGGGGGCGGCGTGCGTACCCCATCCTATTAAACAATTTTATTGAACTCGTATAAAAGGCAACCCTTAATTTCCACAAAAGCTATTACGAAACAACAATCTAAATTGCCATTATAACCCGAAGCATCCTTTAAGATCTTCTTTGATATCCTATCAAACAAATTTTTGAAACAATTGTCTCATTTGAAGCCTCATTTGAAAAGGTCCCGGACCAAAGTGAAGGGTTTATTTCGTATCCAAGCAAAAAAAACGTGCTCAGCGTTTTTACATTTACCATTCAGATATGATTTTCATTATGTTGAAATTTTCCTTTTCATTGCCGATTTGGGTGAGGCCGCTTTTCGGAAAATTTTATATAAATGAATTTTCCTCATTTTCGGGAATTTCCATTCAAATTGGACGATTTCAACCCGTTTAAAGTCCTTCGCATTGTGTTCCGACAACATCATCTTCATCATTTCATCCACGTGAAAATGTTGGGTGAAAAGATGGATGGTCTATTTATTTTCATAATCATCCTTGTCATCGTCATCATCAGCGCCATCATTAACATCACCTGCTCGGCAAGTTGGTGGGAAAGCATAAGACGTCGATTTTCTTGGCGCCGCGTCGCGTCGTGAGAGATGACGAAGTCTTTCCTCAGCAGACAATGGTAGCGTCGATGAATTGAAGGAAGTTTTTGGAGTGGCCTCCACCACAAGTCAGAGGTACACGTTCTCAGAGTTATTCTCGGCGCACCGACAACTCTATCAACCTGACGGAATAGTTTAGTTTGAAGGTAATTAAGATTGAACAATTAATGCTTGTGTGGATAATGTAATAAGCTTTGTTTGTGCGGTTAATTCCAAGTAGGGTGGCGTTGTTAATTAAATTTTAAGACATTATTATATTGCCAAGAATTGAAGAGATTTTTCGCATAGGGTGCTGATGGGTAGGATCTAGAAAGTGATTCGGAATCATTTTAATTCAACGAAGTTGTTAGTCCATGCTTCCACCTAAACCAATGTACCGTACTTGTTTTATGTATTTTAGCTTGCAGAAATTGACCTGAAAAGAAATATTCACTCACCCAATACGTCCTTGTCTTCTGCATTTTATTTAATTGCAATATGTGTTGTTGTGCCTATTCTCTCCAAATAGAAGATGTGGGCCATCTGCAGTTTCGAACCGTTTAAGTCCGCTGGACCCGACGGTATTAGCCCCGCTGACTTACAGAACTCATTAGATATTGTATATCCTTGAGTGGAGATCATCCTAAACGCATGTCTCACACTGGGCCCCGTTCCGCGCATATGGACAGAAGCTCTAGCCGTCTTCATCCCGAAAGCTGGGCGAAGCTCGCACGCGCACGCTAATGACCTTCGACCCTTTCTTCAACCATGTTGAAATTATTGGAGCGGCTGACCGATGTCCATCTTCGAAACACCATTCCACCTCAGTTTCTATCTTTATCACAACATGTATACTGGAAAGGAAGATCCGTGAATACTGCTCTTCACTTTTAGTTAGCTCCGTTGAGAAATTCCTTGAATACAAGGAATATACCATGGTAGCGTTCTTAGACATCGAGGTAGCATTCAATAATGTTAAGCCTAATGCAATCATCGCAGCGCTTTTGAAAAATGGGGAATGATAAAAAAAGAGGCGATAAGGAGGGAATGGTTGGCGGACGGCGCAGATTTTCTTGCGTTCGCATCAGGGTCCAGGCGTAATGGGACCCTCGGCCTCTGGTTCCGTACCACCGACAGGTCCTTACTCATCAGGTGCTGCCATAGATCTGCCGGTGGAAGCAGCACTACCAGACCATAATATGTTTCATTACATCTTCCTCAAACTTGGACGCAGATATGCCCGCCGGGCCTTCGAAGTTGAATTAAATAAATATTACATCTTCCTCGGAGACGTGCCCCACAGGCACAGGCGTCGGTCGAGAAACAATTTCATCCGCTGTGCACTGATTCGCGTCTAAAGAGGTCTCTGATGAGATTTTAGACCGCCCTTTCGCGACTTTTTTTGTATACCCGGTGAGTGATTTTAGAAAAAACGTAATTGATCGCACCCTTCGTTTCTGCCAGTGGAGGCTTACGACCAGAGTCGCGCATGGGGAGTTCTTCACAGGCTTTTTGTTGAGATGGGATGGAATTCACTCCGATTAGGAAAACGCGTCAATCTCCATAGATAGGTTTTATTAGACTTAGAAACGTAATTGACATAGTCATGAATAGAGTTAAGCTGTTCATAATTGGAGGGTGCGTTCAATGATAATATATTTCCAACACCCCCACTTATTAAAATATTAAAGTCAACAAATTCAAAATACACATAGTACGTAATACATTCAATTATTAATTCAAAAATGTATGTAAGCAAATGAAGTTACTTTAATTTTTAATACAATCCAATTTTTCTTGAGCAAAACAAATGTTTTTCAGTTGGAATAGCTTTTGTTAGATTGTCGGCTGCATTGTTGGCTGTAGGGACGTGAATAACTTTAACCATACCATTCGCAATTCGATCACGGATATGATGATGTCTGACATCTATATGCTTTGATCTCGCTCGATAGTTGTCTGTACTCGCCAAATTCATCACGCTGAGATTGTCACAAAAGATGGTTATCGGTTGAGATTACAACGCCTTGTCGAATTCTTGTCCAAATTGTTTAAGCCAAGCCGCCTCTTGTATAGCTGAAGAAAGCGCCATATATTCAGCCTCTGTGCTTGACAATGCAACGGTTGGCTGTCGTCTGCTTCCCCATGCTATTGCGCCTCCGCTGAGGGTAAAAACATATCCTGTACAAGACCGACGTTCATCAAAATCAGAAGCCCAATCTGCGTCTGAAAAACCATTGAGAGAATCATTGCAAATATAATGAAGTTTATAATGACTTGTTCCTTTCAAGTAACGAAAGATGCGTTTTACAGCACGCCAATGTGCTTCGCCGTAATTGTTGTTGTACCGACTTACTTCGTGGACCGAATAAGCTATATCTGGCCTCGTAGCTTGAGCTAGATATAATAACGATCCAACAACTTCCTGATAGGGTATAATATTTGTACCAGGACTTATATCGCCACACAATTCCTTCGAAAGTTTTTGGCTTTAATCTGAAGGTGTAGATACCGGCTTACAATCCTTCATACCGAATTTGGATAATATTTCTTCGATATACTTTGACTGATCCAAAGAAACACCATTTAATTTCGAGTTATAAGTAATGTTTATACCGAGACAATTCTTTGCGGTACCCATGTCCTTCATTTTAAAGGATTTGCACAACTCGGATTTCAAATTGTCAAGCACTTTAGAGTCTTTCCAGAAAATTAAGAAATCGTCCACATACATATATAGCAATTATCAAAGTTACATCGTTATTAAAGTACACACACGGGTCATCGCATCCTTCAGGTTGCTCCATGTATATATCCTCTTCGAGGTCACCCTGCAAGAAAGCAGTAACTGCATCCATGTGGTCGATTTTCATACTAGTTTTAACGGAAAGGGCAACAAGAAATCGAATTGACGTGTAGCGTACGACGGGAGCAAATGTTTCCGTGTAGTCGATACCATAAGTTTGCGAGCATCCCTTAGCAACAATTCGAGCTTTGTATCGAATCTTATCATCATCAAGATATTTCTGCTTGAATATCCACTTTGATTTGATGACCTTTTTGCCAGCTGGAAGATGAACCAAGTCCCAAGTCTTATTAGCACTAAGAGATTCAAGTTCGGATTTTACTGCCTCTTTCCATTTATCAGCATCATATCTGGACATCGCTTCGGCATACGTAACTGGTTCGGAGTTTTCTGAGTTAACGACCATCGAACATAATGGTGTGGACTGGTGCCGCGATCTAAGAACTCGATCATTTCCTTTCAATTCATCGAGTGGTATGTCTTCTTCTGGAACATACGTATTGCCTGCATCATCATCGCGCGAGATAGTAGTTTCATTCAATCCTGATGCATCACAATATTCCTCATCACCGGAGTTAATTTCTTCTGATGTGGCCCCACTGAATCTATTTCATCGATATGGACAGATTTGGTATGGCTTACCTGTTCCTTACTTTCCATAAAATGTACGTCTCTGGTAAGCGTAAGCTTCTTTGTAACTGGATCAATACAGCGAACTCTCTTCGTTGTTTCCGAATATCCAGTGAAAATCATTTTCCTTGATTTAGGATCAAACTTCTTACGACGTTGCTTCGGAACATGTACCATGATTTCAGATCCGAAAATTCTCAGATCTCTCAAATTGCATTTAGAGCCTGTCCAAACTTCTTGTGGTGTTTGACTTTTAAGCATAGTATTCACGGGACGATTGATTAAATACACCGCATGATGAACTGCCTCTGCCCAATATGACTTATCGAGTTGTGCATCGGTTAACATGCATGTGTCGTGGAGATTCACCAGCACCCTTAAACGGAGCACGGACCTTACGACTAGGGCCAAGCTTGGCCATAGCCCAGACAATGTGAGGCCTGCTCAAAGAGATATTCGGTTCTGTCTCGTCCTGCAGCCACTTGGACCAGGCTTGGGTAATTGCGGACCATTTCAGCCACGATGCACCGAAAAACCCGTATTCCCAGTCCGACTATAGGCCCGGTGGCTGGTTCCCGTCTTAGGTGACAGTAATCTGGTCATAACGAAACAGTATTGTCCACGGTTGGTGTTTCGGGATCGTTTGCATCATTTGATGATAATTT
This sequence comes from Chloromyia formosa, assembly GCA_964017055.1. Classification (NCBI taxonomy): domain Eukaryota; kingdom Metazoa; phylum Arthropoda; class Insecta; order Diptera; family Stratiomyidae; genus Chloromyia; species Chloromyia formosa. The sequence goes on from OZ024817.1 coordinate 16,367,776, forward strand.
GCGTGAGCTCATATCCGCGCTGAAAAACCTACATCAATTTATACATCAATACTTATACTTGTAAGTTACAATTTGCGACCATAGATAGATAGATAGATAGGAAGAATCGAGCTACTTTCCCAGCAGGAAGGCACTGCGACCATAAAGATCTATTGTGCCGTAGCTCATTAATCCAAAAGACCGTCCACCCTTCTAATAAAGGGCAGTAAGTCTTTAGCAGGAATCAACCTGAACTCTGCAGTGCTGATAGTAGCCTGCCCGAGGAGTGACATCCTAAAACGCGCGATGGCGGTACATTCGCTCAATATGTGCTTGGTCGTTTCCACGTCCTCCAGACAAAGACGGCATTCAGTCTCGCTTGACAGACCCATCTTGTTCAGGTGATATCTGACCAGGTGATGGGCAGATAAGTACCCCACTAGGAGTCTTAGGTGGGTTCTACTCATTTGAGTAGTACCCTTGTAACTGAAGGGCAATATCAGCTCCTTTGATTGACGAAGCCCTGGAAGGTTATTCCAGTATTGTTGACAAAATCGTGCAAACCAATCTGTGATCCGCAGTTTGGCCGAGGCCAGTCCAAAGCCACAGTAAGGCTCAGGTCCATGAAAACGACTGGATGATCCTTGTCTAGCAAGTTCATCCGCAGCCTCGTTCCCCTCAATGCCCTGGTGGCCTGGCACCCAACACAAGAAGACTCGGTTTTTGGTTGCCAACAGTTGAAGGAGATTGTAACACTCCTTCACCAGTTTTGAAGAGACCTTAAATGAGGAGAGCGCTTTTATAGCTGCTTGGCTGTCTGAGTAGATAGCAATGTGAGCGCCGCGAAGTCCAGTTGCGACCATACACAAAGTTCAAGCAAATTGAACAAATAAAAATTAACGTACACCGATGCCTGCACTGATGATGGTTAGACCACTGGTGAGTACGGCTTTTTTTTAATTCTACATTATTGAAAACTTATAGTATCTAATAGTCGAAAACATTTGGCGCCCAATGTGGGTCAATGTGATTTTATCTAGTCAATGAAATCGAAACGGACAATCGAGTTGGCGCGCGATATCCTGTAATGGACTCGTTTATGGGCATAAGAAGATGCCCGTGAGGACGGTGCCTAAGGTTACCACAATGACAGTGCCATCTAGGGAAGAAAAAGACCCCCAACGAGCTAAGCAGCGCCCTGTGTTTGCTGTAGCTTAGTTCTAGAGGCATGGGCGGGGTTTTCGCTGCTCGTTGCCCCTGCTCTTACGTACGAATATTACAGAAGACTTCACAGGTCTAAGGAAAGACTGCACAAAAGGAAGAATTAAAAAATAGGGGATGAAAAAAAAAACAGGCTATACGGATAGAAGGAGTGTCGGGCGGCTCAGGTAACCTCGTAGACAGGTCTTGGCTCCTGATTTCGTTGGACCCACGGCCACCTGGACCCACTCTACCATGAGGTCCCATGGGCGCATTTAAATATGGGGACTTCCCTAAGCAAAGAAAACTAGTAGGACACAATATCGACTTTGAGGGGGAAAAGACCTCTCGCGAAAAAAAAGCCAAATGTTCGGTCGAAAATATTATTATTAAATGGACATTCTTTTTTTTCCTATACTTATAATAGCCAACTGAATTTCAAATTAAAGCCAAAGCTTAAATCACTGGGAGTGACTCAGCAAGCCATCTCGAAACGCCTCAAGGCCATGGACATGATTCAGAAATAAGGAAATTTGGTTCCTTGCGAGTTAAAACCAAAAGATATTGAACGGCGATTATTTGCATGCGAACAACTGCTTCAAAGGCAGAATCGGAAGATTTCTACATCGTATCGTAACCGGCGACGAAAAATGGGTCTGTTACGATAATCACAAGCCCAGAAAGTCATGGGGAATGCCCGGGCATGCCTCAACGTCGACGGGGAAACCGAATATTCACAGCGCCAAGGTTGTTAGTCTTTGCATTTGGTGGGACCAGCTTGGTGTGATATACTACGAGCTACTGAAACCGAATGAAACTATCACAGGAGATCGGTACCGAACGCAATTGATGCGTTTAAGTCGAGCATTAAAGGAAAAACGACCACAGTACCTAGAGAGACACGACAAAGTCATCCTACAGGAAATAATGTTCGGCCACACGTCGCAAGATTGGTCAAGACATACTTGGAAACCCTGAAATGGGAAATCTTGCCCCACTCGCCGTACTCCCCAGACATAGCTCCTTCCGACTACCATCTGTTTCGATCCATGGCGCACGGCCTGGCTGATCAGAATTTTCGTTTTTACGAGGAAGTCGAAAAATGGATAAAATCATGGATCGCGTCGGAAGACGCCTCCTTTTTTCTAGATGAAATCCGAAAATTACCGGAGAGATGGGAAGTACTTTAAGTAATATATCTGTAAGTACTTTTTGACAATTTAGCTTTTAATTCCAGGGAAAAACGACGGAAGCAAAGCTGTACACCCAATAACATTTCTGTCCACCCTATAAAATAAATGTTAAATTACTTTCGACATTTAAGAATACATTCAACTTTATGACGAATTAAATTAAACAACTCCCTCTCAATATTCGACTACAATACAAATCATTCGTCCCAATCGGAACTGAAGACCTCATCCTCAAATGCCAAAATAAAAAAGAATCCTAAACTATTCCTTTTGTCAGAAGAAGGGGCGAAAACTAATAAAACTTACAATACAACAAAATGAGCCTGTCTTTTGTTTGAAATCCTTCAACAGACGACAGAGCCCACAGTATACTCGTATATAGTAAATCAAAATGTGGACATAAAAAGGATGAAACAGTTTGAGATATATTCGTATACAAAGGAATATGTGGCGCAAATAAAGAAGTTTTGTCGTGAAATATGAACGCATAAATACGTACTGAAAGAAGAAAATCTTTTCGGGCTTAGTCCTGGTACATGTATGTGGCTATAACCACTATAAAACGTGTAAGGCTCAACATACTTGAATTTGGTCCCGAACCTTTTTAGTGACCTATAAAATCTTGCTGAATATCATACAAGCGGTATGATGATTTTGTAATGATGGCGCATGGATGCCAGACAAGGATTATGACCGCTTTCAACAAAGCATCACCATAATTCTGAGCTGTCCACAAATTCCTCAAAATGTTCTGTCTGCCAAGTGTGATTGATGGACGGTCCAATCTCGGGCTATTCTCCGTGGAGTTATTAACCAAAATGGCCAAGTTATCAAGACTGCTGATAGCACGTCACTAAGATGAATGCCTGACTTAATATTCTTGCAATTTGCTTAAGGTACGACAAAAACCCCATGATTACATCCAGCAGTAATTTGGCAATTCCCGAATAACGAAATATGTCCTATTGTGTTGCTGAAGAGGTGAAAGTAACATGCACTCGTCTCAAGGCTCTTCTGCGCACCATGAACTCTTAATAGCTCCTTTGATGCCACCTTATCCTAAATCGTTACATCCGGTAAATATATCTTGGTTGTGTCATAAATCCTTAACAGTATGTTTGGAAGATTATGTAGGATCCGGAACATGGGTCCGTGAGCTACGTAGGATGGTTGTTACTGCCAGCCGTTCTCGTCTATTTTTCTACGTATTACACAGATTACGGCTTATTGTAAAAGTTGTAAATATTCAGCTACGATAAGGGTATGTCGGTATGTAGTAGTCGGAAGCTTAAGGATTTGCAGCAGAACGAGTTATCCGGACCCGTTGTCTTGTCGGGGTGGTTTTTAATGACGCCAGGTGTTCGGGAAGGTGACATAGACAAGTGACGATGTCTATAGGCGTCTACAATGAAAATAAAATCGAAAGCTGAATGGTTACAGTGTATGTCCTGGCGTCGTTGAAAATGAGAAGCGATAACATTTTATCGATATTGTCGGTGAGAGTCGTAACTCGCTTTTCGCCCCGACTTCTTTCCGGAGATCGACTACAATGAAGTGTGAAACATGCCCGGGGATGTACGAGTACAGGAATAGGGCGGGATGCTAGGACATGATGATGATATAAGTGATATTAAATGAAATGTGAATATGTGCTGGCATAAAAGCGACATAAACACCTGACGAAAAAGCCGAGGGATGAAAGTTGATAGGAAGAAACAATTAGTGTTGGCAAACGTCGGAGTCGTAAGAGACAATATAATTTATGGCATGCTGCAATGACAGTTTTTACCACACCGGTGAGGTAGTATCAGGAATAGGTAGCTTGGAGACTTTGAAATGTACTACCTTTTTGTATCCAGGTGCAAGAGCCGATTTTTTTAAAATCTATTTACAGATTATAATAAATCTGCAAATTTTGTGTGTTTGTACTTTGAAAATATGTACTTAGGTAAGTAATATTTGGAAAGATTCTGATCGTTTTTGAAATGGTTGTCTTTTGTCTGATTTTCACCTGCGTATGCAACACGTTATCCAAGAGTGTTGGGAAACCGAAACTCTCCCTAAAGAATGAAAGAAGGGCGTTATTAATAAGATCCCGAAGAAAGGTAACCAGAAGAATTGCAATAATTGGCGTGGAATTTGCCTCCTCCCCGCAGTCTCCAAACTGATGGCAAAAATAGTCTTAGACCGGATCAAGCGTATAGTTTACCGTACACTGAACGATGGACAGGCCGGTTTTTGCGAGGGCTTTTCATGTAGCGAACACATCAACACTCTCCGAATTATTATTGAACAATCCGCAGAGTGGAGATCCCCATTACATCCCATATGATCATTGATTTCGAGAAGGCGTTGACCGGAAAAACATCTGGAAAGCTTTATGTAGGTGAGGTATACCAGATAAAGTTATATCTATCATCAAGGATTCCTACCGCTGAGCCCAATGTCACGTCTTACACAAGGGTAAGTTTCAAGATCCCTTCGAGGTACATACCGGAGTGAGACAAGGCTGCATTTTGTTACCTATGTTGTTGCACCGCGAAAGTCGCAATGCGGGGCTTAAGTTAAAACCAATACTGTCAAAACTAAATACTTAGGTTTGGATCCAGGAAGACAGAGCGAAATTTCTGTTTCGGGGCAGACGGTGGAAGAAGTGGAAAATTTTGGCTACCTCTTCAGCGTAGTTACAGTAGATGGTGGAGAAGATGCTGATGTACTGTCTCGAATCAATAAGGCTCGGGCAGCTTTTTTCAGTTTGACCTCTTTCGGGCAAAACAACAACATCTCCAGACGTACCAAACTCAGGATCTTCGAAACCAATGTAAAATCCGTGCTTCTTTATGGCTGCTCAACTTGGAAGGTGACCAGGGCGATAAAAACTTGTAATGAACCACCTGTAACTAACCATATTATGGTCTAGTAGTGCTGTTCCCACCGGCAGATCGAAGCAGCACCTGATGAGTAGTGATCTGTTGGTGGTACGAAACCAGAGACCGCGTGGGCGTCTGATCCGTCCGCCAACCATTCCATCCTTATCGACTATTTTTTTTTATTCCCCATTTTTACCTCCCCTGTTTGTGTTGTTTTCCCCAGGCCTATGCATTTTTTGTTAATACGTAAAGGACAGGGGCAACGAGCGGCGAAAACCCCGCCCGCATCTCCCGAACTGAGCTACAGCAAGCATAGGCCGCTGCTTAGCTCGTTGAGGGGCCTTTTTCTTCGCCAGATGGCACGGCCCGCCCTTCACGGTCGTTATGCTATCTAAGGCTCCGTCGCCACGGGCATCTTCGGATGCCCACCAAACCGTCCGTTACAAACTAGATTGCAAACTTTCGTGAACCAGTGTCTACGGCGCATCCTACACATACGCTGGCCTGAGGTCATTTTTAACGACAGCCTCCTGTTCGTTACTGGCCAGGACAGAATAGACACCACATTGCTAAATAGGCTCTCGATTGGAACCCAGAGGGAACCAATGCAAGTCGCCGCGTTGGACGACCTAGAAACACCTGGAGAAGATCAGTTGAGGTCGACGGTAACTCAATAGGCAAATCGTGGAGTCAGTTAAAGGCGATGGCGGCGAACAGGGCGAGGTGGAAAGTAGGAATGGTTAATATCCTATATTATATTCCCGTTCCTATGGCAGCCGATTCTGCGTACCGGAATGACCCGTTATCAGCAACGGTCAAGAGCTGCCACACCCCTTCAAAGTTGAAGGAAAGTATGTACAAATAATAGAGATTGCTAACAAAAAGTGGGACTCCATACGAACTTAATGTGCCTGCCTATTACGGAAGGCCAAAAGAGGCTACGAATGCGGAAATCGTAAAGCAAGTGCATCGAACCTTTTGAATGATCGTAAAGTGAAGTAGCGCGAGTTAGCTGAGGCCGTGGGCATCTCAAAAGAAGGGACGGGATACAATTTGCACGATCTGTTGGACTTGAAAAAGCTATCGGCGCGTTGGCTGCGTTTGCTGACGGTCGACCAAAAACAGCAGGGCGTTGATAATTCAACGGCCTATTTGGCGTTGTTGCATCGTAATCGAGCGGACTTTTTTCGACGTTTTGTGACGACGGATGAAACACGGGTGCACTACAATATGCCTGAGTCCAATAGGCAGTCTTCAGAGTGGCTTGAAAACTATAAAAGCCGCCCAAAGCGGCCAAAATGCCAACGCTCGTCCAGGAAGGTTATGGGCTCCGTTATCTTGGGATGCGCATAGCATAATCTCCATCGATTACCTGCAGAAGGGAAGAACAGTCACAGGAAAGTATTATGCAGCGTTATTGGACAAACTGAACGACGAAATGAAAAAAAACGCCCGTATGACGAAGAAAAAATTTCTGTACCGATTTCCAAATTAGACCAATTACGATTCGAAATGGTTGCTCGCCCACCGTATTCTCCAGACTTGGGCCCCAGCGACTATTATCTGTTCTCAAACCTCAAGCGGTGGCTCCAGGGAAAGAGATTCAGATTGAATGAGGAAGTCATCGCGGAAACCGAGGCGTATTTCGAAGGATTGGATGTTTCGTACTAAAGAAAGGGCATCGAAATGTTGAAAAATGGCGATACCAAATGTATTGCCCTGGAAGACAACTATGTTGAGGAATAATTATAACTTTGCCCAAAAGAAAGCTTCTTTTCATTAAAATTCTCGGGATTTTTTAGCCTATGTAGTACGTGTATTCATTCGTATCTGTCAGCGTCGGTTTTTTATAGCAACTGGGAACCTCATCCACGCCGGTATCATAATCAACCCTGGTCCTTGAATTTGCTGTGTCTGTAATAAAACTTCACACCCCAATACCACCTCAGTGAGATGCAATTGTTTTTATGAATGGTGCCACCTTAGGAGTTGCTCCGGCCTAAGACATCACAGGCACAGAAACCCTTCTTTTACCGCTGCCCAATGCAGGAACAATGGTCAACAATCTCCTGCTTCGTCCGACATCACCAACCTGGCCACTCCAGCCAAGACGTACCTAGGCTCGCAGTTGTCCCCCGTTACTAGGATGAACAACACCACCAATCATTCATCCCTTGACATCGGTGCAGCACAATCTTACTCCGGCACCTACAATTCCAAGCTTCAACATTCCCTCACTGGTGCAACTTAACTGCAACGGACTGCAACATAAAGTGAAGAATTAACTGTGTTTATGGACAGCCATCGTCTCATGATTGGTGCCACACAGGCGACAAAGCTCAACTCAAACTCGTCGTAAGGATCAATTGACCAAAGCTGGCGGAGGACTTGCACTCTTAATTCGCCGATTTGTGCAATACCAAGAAGTAGCTCTACCTGTATGCAATGACAATGTCCTTGAAATACAGGCCATAACTATACAATTGGGAAATGTGGAAACTGAAACTTTCAATATCTAAATTCCTCCTCCTCCTCCTCCTGTTTCCAGCTGTCCCTCAGGTTACAAGGTCAACCTCATTGCTTTACTCAACGGTCAACACTGCCTCGTACTTGGTGACTGTAACGCACATCATAGGCTATGGCTCCCCAGCTTTGATAATGACGCCAGAGAAGTAACAATAGCTGAACAATTAGAGTCATCTGAATTCTATCCTTTGAATGAAGATAATCTTACTCGTGTTGTGGGATCATGCTCTAGCTCTCCTGACATCTTTATCGCTAGTGCCAGTCTTACCAAAGATGCTCATTGGGAACCCGTTCTCACACTATCATCCGGCCATCTTCCGATCATCATCAAACTCGACTGACCCGGTATTTTTCAGCCTATGTAGTATTCCCCCAAACCAAAAACGACGAAACACCCCAAAAAAGATTAACCCATATGATAAAGGAGAGGAAACGCCCCGGGCCCGTGTTTTTCAGGGGGGGGGGGAAGGAAAATTGAAAAAAAACCTATCTACGCACTGAGCTTTTTTTTTGCTCCTTGCCCTTTCATACCACTCTGACGCACTGAGCTACCGGTGGCCATATATGGGCCCCTACAAAAGTTGAGTACCAGGCCCGGATTTTCTCTCGACAGCCCTGCCCAGAACCCTCTACTAGCATCCGCTGGTCTACTACAGTTAAAGAGAAGTAAGGTTATGCTTGGAAATTCTTGGCGAACAACTGGCAGCAAACACGGCTTTGCGCCTTCGCGAGACAGGCCAGTGGCGTGCGCTGAGTGGAGGACACTCTAATATATATCTCCCCAGGGAGATGGACTACATTTCTCCAAAGTATCATTTTGGCAGAAACTACTTCCGCCTGATTCCGTCGAGGAGTCTATGGACCGGGGAAGTGCCCTTAACTACCGACACAATGGTCATCTATACAGATGGCTCTAGAACCAACGAAGGGGTTGGGGTGGGCATTTACTCGGAGGGTTTGGGGATTAACCTCTCACTCAGTCTTCCCGACTATTGCAGTGTCGTCCTACAGGCGGAGATTTCGGCGATCTCGGAAGTCCTGTCCTGGCTGGGCAGTCATGTCATTAGTGTGAGGGACATCACCATTTACACAGACAGTCAGGCGGCGATTCGCTCACTCGAATAATTCCTCACGACATCTAAAACCATTGATAACTGCCGCTCAGCCTTCGCAGAGATGGGTGGCTTCTTCAGTACCACTCTCTGTTGGATCCCGAGCCATAGTGGTTTTATGGGTAACTGCAAGGTGGATGAACTGGCCCAGGAGGGTACAACTGGGGTGGTTGACGAAAGACGCAGAGACATTAAAATGCCACTAAGCATGTGCAAATTGTTGATCAAGACAGCTGCTGTGGACAGGGCTAACATAAGATGGCTCAGCGGCAACACATGCCAAACAACGAGGATGATTTGGCCGATTTTTGACCCCAGTCGCTCTGCCACACTGTTGTCGCTCAATAGAAAGCACATTGACAGGGTAGCAGGGGTTATCACGGGGCACTGCCCAATCGCGGAGCTCGCCTGGAGGCTCCGGATTCCTCATCACGATTTCTGTAGGAGTTGTGGTGATGTTGAGGAGGGGGAGAGTGTTCTCCAACTTCCCTGTCACTGTCCGGCCTTGGCCGGCAGGAGAAAAAAAATTTTAGGCTCCTGGGTCTTCTATGATCTGGATGACCTCAGGAATATGACAGCCACAAGGCTTTACAGTTACATCGCTAGCGCAGGCTGGTTTGATACGTAGGTCGGTTGGAGGTGGTTCCTGGTGGTAACACAATGGACCCAATGGTGGTCTAAGTTGTGCTGTGATACATCATGGCAACCCCTGCACCTAACCTAAGGTTATACTCATTTGTTGTTTTCCGACTACAGACTCGTGTCTGAAAGGCCATCAGGAAACTGGAGTCATGATAAAATTGATTGATTGTATTGTTGGCTTCAACTTGTTGTCGAATAAGAATTGAAAATATGAATTTAATATTGTATTTATAACATAATGACCATAAGTTAGCATCTTTTTTTAAGTATTATATTGTACAAAGTTGTCTCAATTTCTTTATCACTGCGCATTCATTGTAAATTTCGCCGCACGAATTCCCTTGGTGACTCCGTTCTCAACCCGAATAAGATAGCTTCGACCCACTGAAACATTTGAGCAGCTCCATCAGTGCGATCAAGCTTGATTGGCTAGTTAATTATAATATAAAATAGACTACTAGGTATTATATCTGGTGGACCTTAATTTCTCAAAGACCCTATCTCTCCTATTTCTCATACATATAGTTCAATTCACGCGCATGTTTGAGTAGAATTACAATTTAATGCCTGTCCCTCGCGATGGTTACTTTGATAGCCGCCATCACACATCAAATGTCAATTCAAATATTTTCAAATATTGTCCATCCACACAATGGTCTCCGATGGGCCATCAGAAAATTGCGTATAGTGGGCCATTGAAAGTGAAAGCTGTCTGACGCTGTGCGTCACGGTAGCTATAATTAAACGGATCGCGTTCGACAGAAGGTTGGTGATAGTAGCATTGCGATAATTGTGTAGCGGCTTGTCAACTTAAATCAGATGGGCCATCGCGTGGAGGAAAATGGCTCTCGAAGCCATTTGTGGCCATCCGATTGCCCATCGTTGTTAAAAGAAATAACGGTTACGCACCATTGGCCACCGAACACCATCCGCCCGTCCACACAATTGCCATGGCTCTGAGTGGCCGGAACTGGGCCATTGTCTGTAGCAGCCATAAACAGTCTAACACCTTTCTATAAAAGTGAAACATGTAGAATCCGCGTCTGGTGGACACAACCATCGTTGATTCTTATTTTTATAACTAATTTACATTTTTAACATCAATTGTACCCTTCTCAAGTAAACATCATGGCTAATTTATCAATTGGGGAAAAGAGAGAACTCGATGCATACCGTAACTTTTATTTAGCACTAAATACTATGGCGATTAGATTGTGTCTTCAAAAAATATCAAATTTTAAAATAAAGTTACATTTTAATCTGCCCAATTCATCAGGCCTTAAAAGCCACTTAGTTTTCAGACATCGACTTATTGTAATTTTCAACCACTTTTTCCACTTTTCTCACCACCAATAAAATTTGAAATTACATCTCTCATCTTTACTCTAACACCGAAAATTTGAAATCCTTGAAATATGATTTTTCTACCTGTCTAATCTTCCGGGAAAAACCTATCATTAACGGCTAATTTGAAGTTAATGGGATTTACCTGAATGCAAATTATTTGAAAATATTTCACGCAGTAAGTCAACACTCACTAATTGCAACTTTTAAAAGTATCTCTATTTTTGTTGAATATAAGGCCTTCAAGCCATTTGAAAAACGATTTGCAAGTTTCAGTACAAAAGTGTTACACATACGAATATCTAAAATGTCTCAAGTATCAAAATTTAATCTATCGTCAGTGGTAAATAAATTGAAGAAGATCGGAAAAGTCGGAAAGATTGTTAGACGGATAAAAAATAATATAGTGAAGGTGACAAATTCATCAATCAAAAAAGTTATTCCAGGCGTAATAAGTGAGCCAGGGAAACTGATTCGTATAAATTCCGTTTTGGCTGTTGGTACTCCAGAAGAAAGTTTTACGCCTGTAAAATCAACATGTACGGCTGGTGAAGAAATCGAACCACTCTGTGACATAGCACCAGCCACCATTCCCGAGGAAGTTATTTCGGAAGCACCTCCAGCTGAGATAGTTGAAAGCGACGCGCTTATTTCATCAGATGTTCCGATCCTGGATTCATTGAAATCTAATAGCTGTGAAATTTCGACAAAGCCTCGAGTTGTGGGATTTGTTCTCAAAACTCCACTTCTGCAAACTCCTGTCATTCAAAAGCCTCACCGATCGATTAACACCAGCAGAGTGGTTGAATTGGACCAAAATTCTTTTGAAACGCCTCGACGAATGAAGGTTGAAAGGATTGAGAGTAAGGCGCATATGCGTAGGAGAGTAGCGAGCAAACCCTATTCTTTCAATTGTGATCGCATTTCCAAGCCCAAGTCACCAACGAAGCAATGCCAGCTAGACTGGGGCAAGGATGAATTCAGCCGTTTCGTGGATGCAACTTTGAGAAAGTCATCAGCGTGTAAATATCATAAAACACCGGAGCGACGAAATCATTTAAATTATATTGTTGAATCTATGGTCATTTTTAGATATTAACATATTACGTTATTTTTATTTCTTGTTTTAGGTTTGAAATAAAAAAGTTTTGATACTATATTGTTCCTTGTCTATTTTTTCGTTGCCCCTGTTTGAATAGGGCTTTACGTCCACTGCTGAATGTTTGAGTTTCTAGGCAGAGACTGAGCGATTTCGTCATCATCGTGGCGCGATAGCCCGACGTCGGCCTTGGCCGCCTGGATCGTTGTCCTCCCATTATCTCTGTCACGTGACGGCTTCCTATAAACTTGGAAGTAGTTGCGCGGCGTGAGCACTCCCAACAAACTCTCGGTCGTCCTCGTAGACTCGCTCCACCGACTCGTCGTGCTCTCTCTCTCTACTCTCTTTGGCATGCGATCATCGCCCATTCCCATGCCCATCGAAGTCGTTGAAGTTTGACGATTCTCGAAACTTCCAGCTCATCGTACAGTTCATACAACTCATGGTTGTACCGGATGCGCTATCCATCTCGATCGCAAACATCTCTGAAGAATCGCCGCAGAACATTACGTTCAAATGTGCCTGGAGGCTTGAGTTAGAATCCATGCTTCGTAGGAAAGCACAAGTCGTATGATGGTTTTGCACATGCGGTGCTTCGTATTTCTGTGCACTTGCTTCGATTTAATTATGGGAAGAACCAAGAAAAAAGTCTTAATAGCTAACTGTATCCGTCGCTTGTTTTTGTCAGTTTCGTTGGTGTCCGATGTTGAGGACCCCCACATTGATGCTCGATTGTGCAGGTGTCCTTGTCGTCGATTGTACCATTATTTTAGTTTTATCCTCGTTGATAGGTAGTCCAACTTCTTTTGCAGCGGTATCGAGCGTATGCAGAAGTTCTTCTGCGTCGGCCATTCTTCGTCGGCGTACTCTGCTAATTGTGTCGACTGGATGGATTCCAGTGCTAGGTTGATAGTGATGGGCACTATCGATAGTTTTTACTATCGATAGTTACTCGATAGTTTAAAAAACTATCGAATAACCATCGATAGTTTTTAGTTATTCGATAGTTTAAACAAGCTAGCCGTCGGCTAGCTTGCCGAAGGTATGATACCCTTCGTTATGTTTTGTGGTACATTTGCATTTTTGAAATTAGTATTAAAGCTTGTTCCGATTTCACTGTTCCTATAAGAGGTATATGAAATAGTGGGCCGATTTCAACCAAATTTAGGAACGTGGCTTAGCAGTCAATACGATTGAATAATATGCAATTTCGTAAAGTTATCTTCAGAAATAAAAAAAGTTTTTCTGACAAAAACTTAGTTTTGGGACGGTCATTCCTATGACAGCTATATGATAGAGTAGTCCGATTTTAACCATATTCGGAAATATGATTTCACTAAAAACATTATTGATTATTGTGAATTTTGAAAACTATATCTTTAGAAATAAAAAAGTTTTTCTCACAAAGACGAATTTTTGGGCCGGTCGTTCTTATGGCAGCTATATGACCTCGTGGTCCGATTTCAATTAAATTCAAAAAATGTGATTTATATAAAGATACTATTGATTAGTGTGAAATCTGAGAACGATATCTTTTGAAATAAAAAAGTTTTTCTCACAAAGACGAATTTTTGGACCAGTCGTTCCTATGGCAGCTATATGACGTAGTGGTCCGATTTCAACCAAATTGGTAAATATGATTTAACTATAGATACTATTGATTCTTGTGAAATTTGAAAAAGATACCTTTAGAAATAAAAAAGGTTTTCTCACAAAGACGAATTTTTGGACCGGTCGTTCCTATGGTAGCTATATGACGTAGTGGTCCGATTCCGTTGGTTCCGACATATATACTGCGTGCAATAAAAAGAAGGCTTTGTACAAAATTTCAGCTCGATAGCTTTAAAACTGAGGGACTAGTTTGCATAGAAACAGACGGACAGACGGACAAAGCTTAATCGACTCGTCTCATCATACTGACCAAGAATATACAATATATAGTTTATATGGTCGGAGATGCTTCCTTCTGTGCGTTGCAAACTTCATGACAAAGTTAATATACCCTATCACATCCGTGAAGGGTATAAAAACTAGTAACTAGTAAAAAAAACTATGGATTGTTTTGAAAACTAGTAACTAGTAAAAACTATCGATAGTCTGAAAAAATAGTAACTAGTAAAAACTATCGATGGTTTGAAAAAATACTAGTAAAAACTATCGATAGCTTGAAAAACTAGTAACTAGTAGAAAGCTATCGAATAACTCTCTGATGAAAATTCCGATAGGCCAATAGTTTCGATAGCCCGATAGTTTGCTATCGAATAACTTTTTCGAGTGAATTCAAGGTAATTTCGGCTGACGATGAATACATTTCTTGCATGAATGAATGAATATGATTGCATATACATTGTGTAGGTAGATGCGATGTTAAGAAAAAAAAACTAAGGTATCATGACACTCTTGGTGTTGAAGTGAGGCCAGATGGGTATCATAAGGACTGGTAGGAGTAATGAGGCGTATGTACTAGACTACTGTTGATGGCATTGTGAGTCCGACACAAACAACCCCCTGCCAGTTTTTTTTTCAGCAAGATTGGCTTTTTGAGGAAAAAAGGTTGCTGCTCAGAAATTCCTTCATTTTTTTGAATTTTGGAAATTCTGACTTCAAATTCGCAATCAGCGATCGAAAAAACCCCCTACCCGCCTTTTCCAGCAAAATTGGCCGTCTTTTTGAGAAAAAAAAGGTTACCGCCCAAAAACTCTTTTATTTTTTGATCATTTACAATTCTGACTTCAGATTCGAAATCAGCGACAGAATCGACCTCCTATCGGATTTTTCCAGTAAGTTTGGCCGTGTTTATAAAAAAAAGTGTTGCCATTCTGGATCCTCCATTTGGGTTTTTGACATTTGGACTTCAGATTCGCAATCAGCGACCCAAAAAAACCCCTACTAGTTTTTTCCAGCAATATAGGCCATGTTTTTGAAAAAAAGGGGTTCCGTTCAGGAAAAGATCTAAATTCTAGTCCAAGTTTGTAACCTGTCATACACATAATCTGTGTTGGCCTATAAATCTAAAATCATCATCGTCGTGGCGCGACAGCCCGACGTCGGGCCTTGGCCGCCTGTAAAAATCCGAAAATATTGACCGATAGTCCCGATAGTTATTCGAATAGCTATCGACCGATAGTCCCGATAGTTATTCGAAAAGCTATCGACCGATAGTTTTGATAGTTATTCGAAAAGCTATCGACCGATAGTTTTGATAGTTATTCGAATAACTATCGACCATAGTCCGTAGTCCGGATGGCGCAACGGCTAGCACGTTCGCCTTCAACGCACTGGGCCCCGGTTCGATTCCGGGGATTTACGTGTCGGACTATGAGCCCACTCAGCTGTTAAATGAGTACCCATTATGGGGTAAATAACTCGGTTGAGCGTGTTGCTGATCACATACCTCTGCACAAAAACCGTCACGATCTAGAAAATGAGATGATGCTAACTCATCTCGAGGCCGTGGTTCAAATTGGACTGTTGCGCCAGTTATTTATTTATTTAATCGACCATATACTGTAAGCGTTTTTATTTTGTAGGCATACAATTGTTTCGGAAGCAACGTACTTCCTTCATAAGTGCTACCTAATTTTAAGTATGCCTACAAAATAAAAACGCTTATAAGGAAAAACCTAGTTCTTTTTACCCCTATAAGCAACTGTAAGAATAATAGACACAAATTTTAATTTAACTATCGACCGATAGTCCTGATAGTTATTCGAATAACTATCGACCGATAGCCCCGATAGTTATTCGAATAATAATCGACCAATAGTCCCGATAGTTATTCAAATAACAATCGACCGATAGTCCCGATAGTTATTCGAATAACAATCGACCGATAGTCCCGATAGTTATTCGAATCACTATCGATAGTAAAAACTATCGAATAACTATCGGGACTATCGGTCGATAGTTTTTTAGTAAAAACTATCGAATAACTTTCCGATAGTTATTCGATAGTGCCCATCACTAGGTTGAAGAGCGTCGGTGCCAGTCCATCGCCCTGTTTCAGACCAGTGCGTGTTTCAATAGATCAATAAGTCTATGGATCCGGACCTATGAGACGGAGTTGGTCATCGTCATCTTTGTCAGTCGCATTAATTTTGACGTATACCAAATTGCAGCATGATGATGTAGTACAGTACTCCAAGATCGATACTGTCGTATCTGTCTTCTAGCCGCGTGCTGGTGCAAAAGAGTTTACATCTCCTAGTAGCAATTGTTGCGAATGCCGCAGTTTTCGGAGTTGGGACAGTATTGTCTCACACAGATGCAATCTGACACTTTCATTGGAAAGTTTAATATTTTTAGCATAAATGTTTTGTTTTACAGTGGCTTGAAAATTTTATCTCGGGCAAAAAAAGGAATTAAACCGTGAACATTTTCGTGTCATGATTTTTTGCGAGTGTCGGCATGGACTATCCTGACAAGAGTGCAACGGTCAACTCCTTCGACTTTTGCTTATAAGGCTCCACATTTTGCCACGGTAAAACGCTGGTTTGCAGAATTCTGGTCGTCCAAATCGGACGTAATCGCAGAAAACATCGATGCCCTGTGCGAAATACTAAAGCAAGATCGTCATGTGACATATTATGAGATTGAGGCGTCCCTGACCATTAGTTACACCAGCGTACATTCAATATTGAATGAACATTTGGCCGTCACAAAGATTTGTTCGCCTTGTATACCGCATAATTTGACGATCGCTCGAAAGAAGACTCGTTTCGATTGGTGCAAAGAAATGTTGAAGAAATACAACCGCGGTGCTTCAAAAGACGATTATAAGATCGGGACAGGCGACGAATTTTGGATTTATGCGTAAATGCGTATGAGCTCGAAACCAAACAGAAATCGACGGTATGGGTTTTCCCAGACGAGCCAAATCCAACGAAAGTTGTCCGCGAACGAGGCCCTTCGAAGCAAATGGTCGGCTGTTTCTTCACAATAACCGGTGATGTCACCACTGTACCACTTGAGCAACGTAGGACGGTCACTTCTGAATGGTACACAACCATTTGATTGCCAGAAGTTTTCAGTGAAATGAGGAAAACTAACCGTCGAAGGCGAATTATTCTTTATGACGATAATGCAAGGTCTCACACATTGGCTTAGACAACAGAGTTTTTGGGTGCCGAAAACATCGAATTGATGGGCCATCCACCAGGACTGTACTCCTGATTTAGCGCTCAATGATTTCTTCTTGTTCCCGCACGTTAAAAATGTACTGCGTGATCAGCGTTTTTCGACCCTCGAAGAAGCAGTAGATGGGTTCAAAACGTGAAGCTTTGGATCTACCTCAATTCGAGTGGAAAAAGTGTTTCGAAAATTGGTTCAAGCGCATCCAAAAGTGTTTTTATCTTCATTGAGAATACTTTGAAAAACAATAAAGCCGTTTCCAAAAATAAATTACTGTTTTTTTTTTTCATTGTTAGGCGTAGAATATATAAGTAGTGGCCCTCGTATAAACCAAGTTCTGACCCTTTATATGACTCTTTTTTAACAACTCTTTTTGAACAACTCATTGGAAAGAGTCATAGCTTATGTGCCAGCACAGTGAAAAGAGTCTTCATGCCCATCTATTTCGTACACTTCAGCTGAATTACGTACCGCGAAGGACAGGATGAGTAACTGCCGTTGCGCCAGGCTTCATTTCACTGTTATGCATGTGTTGTGAGCACATGCAGATTATACAGATTAAAGGCAATAAAGATTGTTGATCCATATTAATCGAAGTCAACTCGGTTTGTTAATCAAAGGACATAACAAGCTGTTCGGAATTATTTTCTGATAAATTCCTAACTGGAAGATGAGTGTCGCTTAGCGTTTACCTATAGGATAAATTTTAACTAGACATTGTGAAAACGGCCCCAAGAATAGCAGATTTTCCAAACTCCTTCTTTCTTTCTTTACAATTTTGAAAATGTATTTTACTTCCAGATATTTTCTTTCAATCAAGACTAAACACAAAACAAAATGATTTGCTTGATTGCTAAAATTCTCCTGGAAAAACAAAAGCGCAATCATTTTCCCATCTCGACAATGTATCAGCCCATTGTGTATCATCAAACATTATAGCAAATCCGACTGCGAAAATAATTTGCCAAGGATTTTCCCATGAAGGTGTATCTTTCAGAAAATCTGGGACATGAAGGCACAAAAATCCATTTACAATTTTCGCTAAATCTTGCATTTGTTCGACGCATATAAAAAGGCGGCTAGCACTAAAACGCTTTCATTTATCAGACGAAGGACGATGGGATAGAAGCGCGAGCAGTATATCGTATTCCGGACGAAAGAAACTTCTTACAAATGCCCGCCAAACTCGATCCTCACTACATACAGCTACAACCTATACAAGACACGGACTTTTGCAGGATATGAAATATTTAGTGCGAATGTAGTGTAGTTTTTATGTTTGTTCAGGACGAATCACATTACTTCTTGTATTATGAATGTACTTTCATTTTTTTGTATTCTGTTTCTGAGTTATAAGTATCATTGTTACTAGGGACAATGATAAAAGGCTCAAGTGTAGGTTGCACCACGCTGAATGTGAAATGGTGGAAATGTTGATAAATTGTGGCCTCATTTGGACTGTTTCACGTCTACGCGGCACAGGATCGTGGCTGTAAATGTATTATCCAAATCCTAAGTGAATATGAGTTTTTTTTGCACTGTGGCTGACTAGGACTGACTACAATGAAAGTGTGATGAAAAATGTCAGAGCATTTGTTGGCTTCCAGGCGGTGATGAGTCGACGTGGTGGAATATGAAATCGAGGACTTGTTTTATGAAAGGATTTCAAGTTGAATTTTATACCATAGCTGATGGCATTTGTAATGAGGGAACTTTGGAGCCGAAATGACGGAAGTGAGATAACTTACGTGGAGGTCGGCTTGTACACGCCAACGCCATCAACAGACTGCACAACAGCATGTGTTGGTCGAAGCTCTGTTCGGTGGTAGGCATATACCCTCCCAACCTTTAAGGTCTTATGGCCAAACAAATTGGAGACCTTCCATGGTTCTGAGGGTTTAGAGGCCAGGGTCCGCTCCAGCTGGAGCAGTAGTCGTTTCAAGGTAAATGAGAAGGTCGACCGCCACCGCCTACGTGTAGTTTCTTTTTTATTCCTTTTTTTCGCCATTTTTTTTAAGGTCGTGGGACCTTTGATATCCGTGTGTGTGCTGTTTTCCCTTAGGCACGAGACTATCTTTCAGAATGATAATGGTTGGGGTCAGCGAGAGGGCAAAAACCCCGCCCACATATCCCGTCACTGAGCTACAGCAAGCTTATGCCGCCGCCTATCCCGCTGAGGAGTTTTCGCCAGATGGCGCGGCCGGACCGTCACGGTCTATTCGACAAACCTTTGCTCCGTCCCCATGGGCACTTCAAGTGATTTCAAAACCTGTCAATTGCATTCTTTGCGCCCAACGTGGGGCCCGAACCCACGACCCTGAGATTAAGAGTATCATGCTCCACTGACTGAGCTAGGTGGGCGACTATGCCAGTAGGAGAAAGTGAAATAGACTTTTACATAAAAACAAACTAATGCAAAAACGAATACAGGTTCTCATCCAGGAGACGGACAGCTGATACAGCGGAACACAATTTAATGTCGATAGCGCTAAGTAAGCATGATGCGTAATACCATGTTTCCAATTATGTTCCCCTGATACCATCTTTCGTATCAGGGATGAAGAAAAAAAAACATCAAAAGGACGATCCTTGGCCACATAAAGGGACTAAGGAAATTTCCAAGAATTTCAAAAAGACTTCTGTAGCAACTGTCAGAGTCAGTAATTCATGAGATTGTTGGAAGGCCTTACGTGGAAGGTAAACCACAAAGACAAACACAAGGCAAGGACCACCGTGTCCACAGAAGCTAATACAATAGGTACTCTACAAGGATTAAACGGAAATGCTACAGAGGATGCATAACTGACAGAAAAATAAGGTCCGTAAAGTAATAGAGGCTAAGGCAGTTGCCTCAGAACAGTCAGTCTTAATGTGCATCTAGGGGTACCACTTGGTGTAAGGACTAAAAAGCATTTATGTTGAGATCCTTCTTAGTCCTTGATCTGGCTGGAAGTTGACATCCAAACATGCCCGTAGAGACGGAGCCGAAGATAGCATAAAGACCATCTGGCGAAGAAAAAGGCCCCTCAGCGAGCTAAACAGCGGCCTATTCTTGCTGTAGCTCAGTTCGGGAGCCGTGGCGGGGGTTTCGCCGCTCGTTGCCCCTGCCCTTTACGTATTAACAAAAATTCATAGGCCTGAGGAAGACAGCACAAACAGGGGTGGTAAAAATAGGGAATAAAAAAAATGAGTCGATAAGGATGGAATGGTTGGTGGCCGGCTCACATGCCCTCGCGCTCGCATCGAGGTTCACTCTACGCAGACAATCGCGTTAGCGTATTATTATTATATTCGCCGCACCGTGATATCGTGTTTTTCGATTGTACATCCGGCCGCCTTGGAGCTGCCTTGAGGCCGCATTCAGGCAGTCTGAACCGGCCGATTTCTACATATACGAACTGGAATTACTCAAAGCCAGGCCTGATCAGTTTTTCTTAAGAGAAATTCCGGATCGTCTGTGATGAAGGCCAGGCCTTATCAGATGTCGCATCTGGCGGCACTTAGGCCTGTTGGAGGTCTTAAGCGGCCAAATTACGACACACACTATCCGGAGCTACTCAAGGCCGGGCCTAATCAGTTTTTTTCCGGAGAGGAATTTCTGATCATCCGTGGTGAAGACAATATTCAGGCGATCCAGAAGCCTAGATTTGATCAGTTATTCCAGAGAGGAGTTCCGGATGTTCTATAGCATGTTTTCACCTCCGCAAAGAAATCGTGTCGAAGTGCCCGCTTGATTGGAGCAGCTAAGCACGCTGTGTTTTTCCCCGGCCGTCGATTATAAGGCCGATGCGATAGATCTCGCAGAAGATTTAGCAAATTATTCTCCTTTATTTTTGCAACGCCCGAAAAAATGAGACTTTTCAGATACCCAGGCGGTGGTTCTAAAGGGTAACTAGAAACTTTCGGTTTGACGTCCGTCAATCCTTGACAGCCGGCAACAACGAGACCAGAAGTTAGCGGAGAATTAATGTCGCGCGCGAAACTGTGAATTGGCGATAGTTACAACAGTTTTCAGTGTCTTTCCTCATGTAATTCAGGAATCTTGGTCGATAGGGAGGTTAATAAGCTCGCAAGGCAAATCTTCCACAAACAGACTTGAGTGGATAAGTCACCACATTTACCATGTGCAGTTTGTCCACAGGAAGAAATTCTGTTCCATCGGATTTAATCACTGAAAACTGGTAATAACTGAATTTATGGTAAACTACCAGCATTGGAATAATAGACACTTTCATCGTGAAAGCTATCCGTTAAAAAATGGCTGGATTCTCTGACCTCAATCGTAGAGCTCTCGCCCTTTTACTATATTTCTAAGAAGTATTTCCCCTTAAATAAAATAAGTAGTGAACCGCGGCTAATATCCCTCCATGCCGCAAATAAATCCTAAAAAATAAAGGACTTACTTTCACCCGATCATGGCGTCAACACACCAACGCACTGTGCTGAAAACACAAAACAATCCTTCAAAGAATAAACGCGCAATTATGCCCTGAATAACTTTACTCCCCAAACTTTGCATGTCCCTCAGCAAAGAGCGGAAGTACAAAGGGATAAACTTTTCTTCAACAATATCGCCCAACATCAATCGGTCACCTCTTGCCACTTTCAATTTGACTACAAAGAGCAACAGGACCAACACCACCAGCGGCACTTGGCTTCTTCATAAACTTTACTTTGTCCTCCATTTTCAGGAATCCGTTCGAAAATTTGGATGACGCGAAGCGATAATATTGCTCAAAGGGTGGGGTAGAAAAACACAAACAACGCGAAAAAGCGAAGCCTAGTATTTGACGAAGGATTTTTTGCTGTATTGTTGTTTGTCGTTTAACTTTTACTTTTAACACGACAGCAGCTGTGGCTTCAAATATAAATCAAATCAAAACTTTATTTTCAATCGATATTGAAAACTGGTGGAAAGTTGCTCTCGATTTGATGATAGGACTGGGGACAGGAAGTACGGGACGCTCGCTTCGGTGATGCCAATTCTCGGGACGAAGTTTTAAAGGGGTCGTCGTCCCATCAGAATCCACGTGATGATCTGAACTTCCTTAGAATGTCGGGAAAGTGTCATTTATTTTGTGTTGTTGTCTCAAGAAAGAATTTTATTTTTTTCGTTCAACATATGTTATTGGAAAGTGATTTTTTGGGTGAGTTGAATAAATTGATCCTTCCCGTATAAAAGTGTCAATGTACCTATGCCCCGTGGGGTATATTTGGATTCATATTTCCGTATTGTTTGTTGGTTCTTTTTATATTCAGTTACCATCGAAAGGACTCTTCTAACTGCATGTGGCCATTCAAACGTGTTTCCAATTTTTTAGGATTTTGTTTTATTCTTTTCAATTTTCTCGATACTAACGAAGTGTTTTGGACAATACAGTAGGACGTGCGTTGGCAGCCAAGGTGGAGATTTTTCAAGGATATTTCTCATGTCATTTGACCCTCCCTGATCCCAGCTACACACTGTACGAAATCGTATATAAAAGACGCGTTTCTTTGCACAATCGGATAGAACCAGTGCAGACATTACATTTACATCATTAACCCTACAGTTCTGCATGGGCAGCTGATGGAGGAAATCTATTATATAAGATACTTTTTGTATTATTTGTGAACTGGTTTATTGACAGTTGTTTATCTCTTACATCTATTACATTGTTGTTATAATTATTAATGTTGTATTTCAATAACATGATTGTAGTACTATGTATTTCGGTTAAGTACATTTCTTATTAGTAAATATTATTATTAATTATTATAATAAATTCATATTTTAATTTATGTATTTTATAATATAACTCCTCCTTTTGTTTTTCTTTTTAAATCAATATACATAAAATTAATTATCAAATAAAAATTTAATTACATATCACCAATCAAGACAAGTGAACTTTTAAAATCGCTTCCTTATATAAAATGAATTTCTACGAACAACTTTTCCACTGCTGAATTCAACCAAGTACGAACGAGGCTCCTTAAGTTTTAATTTTATTAATCCAGGCTTCCAACATCCATCTTCTTGTATCCACACTTTTTCCCCTTCCCTAAAAGGGTTACGCTCTCTAGCCTTCTGATCATATCTTGTCTTGTTAGCATTATTATTTCTTTTTATTATTGGGACTATGTTATTATAATTTTCCTTAGTTACATATTTTTCCATTTTCCCTGGAACTAATGTTCTTGTTTGTCTGCCCATTAGTACCTGAACGGGTGAAAATGTAGAACCTTTAATTGGTGTTTTGCGATATTCCAATAAGGCTAACCATAAACTATTTCCTGTGCTCTAGCATGAAGGATACGTCAGAAGTATGCAGATTACAGAAGATGATATCGAAAGACACTGCTTCGAAAATGGGGCTGATACGCAAAGTTGATGGTTCCATGACAGAAACAGTGGAAGAAACGTTGCAGGCCCTGATGGAGGTACATTTTCCTGGAAGTTTCAAGTCAGACCAACCATGGCCTCAAACTAACATGGGAGCTGGTGGGGTAAGTCAACAAGAAGCTGAGAGGATAATAACTCCAAATGGAGTCAAAAGTGCTATAAACTCTTTTGCTCCATTTAAAACGGCTGGAATGGACGGAATATTCCCGGCACTATTACAGTGGGGCATGAGCGCTCTACTAGATAGGATCCGGAATATATTCGTCGCCTGTCTTTCAGCAGGCTACATCCCGAAGGCATGGAGGGAGGCTAATGTGGTCTTCCTGCCTAAACCGGGAAAGAAAGACTATACAGAGGCAAAGTCCTTCAGGCCGGTTAGCCTTACATCATTCCTGTTGAAAACAATGGAAAAGGTGTTGGTGGACTACCTGGAGAACACCACGCTAATGTACAGTCCTCTGAGTAGGTGCCAACATGCTTATAGAGCAGGCAGATCTACGGAAACCGCTCTACATGAACTTGTTAGAGTTGCAGAGAGAGAGAGATTAACAATGGCGGGATCGCTATGTCTACTTTTATGGATATAGAGGGTGCTTTTGATAAAATCTCCTTTACCAAACTAAGGAACGCCCTGATTGAGCGGGGGGTTGATTACATTATAATTAAGTGGATCGACTCTATGCTTAAGCAGAGGGCGGTAAATCTTAGCAGTGGATGTGACAGAATACGGGGTAAGGTAGTCCGAGGATGCCCACAAGGAGGTGTTCTTTCGCCTCTACTGTGGAACATCACCGTGGACAGTCTTCTCTGGAAGCTGGACTCGATGGGCGTACACACTGTAGGATACGCCGATGACTTGGCACTCACGGTCAGTGGAAAGTTCATGGACACAATTCTAGGTTGCATGGGACAAGCTCTCAAAGTAACCGAAGAATGGTGTAATGAGCAAGAGCTAACCATAAACGCTAGTAAATCAAACACTATGATTTTTACTCGTAAGAGGAAAGACATAGAGATAACTCCCTTACGGCTTTTTGGTTCGGAAATCAAGGTGTCCAAGCAAGTGAAGCATCTAGGAGTTACCTTAGATGCGAAACTAACTTGGAATGTTCACGTTGATGAAAAGATCCAAAAAGCGAAAAGGATTTTGCATCAATGTAAGAGAGTGTGTGCTCGTAGGTGGGGAATTTCACCTAAAGCGACACACTGGATTTACACAATGATGGTAAGACCTATTCTAGCCTACGCATCAGTGGTATGGTGGCCAAAAGCCATGCAGAATACCACAAGGCAGAAGCTAGATGGGGTACAAAGGATAGCTTGCGTAAGCATATGTGGTGCAATGCGCACCACACCAACGCGAGCAATGGAGGCATTGCTGGGACTGCCGCCGTTGGACTTATTTATAAAGAAAACGGCGGCGCTTTCGGCAATACGCATGGAAAGGGATGCCATGTGGCATCGCTTTGGAACTAGCAGCGGTCATAAGAGCATCCTAGACATTATTCATGATGAGGTCAGGGAGACTCTAATGCCGGTAGAAGGCATGAGTAGACGTAGGGTAGTTGAAAGACTACACAAGACTCACATTGCAGATGGAAACATACATAATGAGTGTATGTACAATGACATCAGCATTTTTACTGATGGCTCTTTAATGGACGGTAAAGCGGGGGCGGGGGTTTACTCTGAAGAGCTAAACCTAGCATGTGCGCTTAGTCTAGGAGAGTATGTGTCCGTATACCAGGCAGAGATGCTTGGCTTGTTGCATGCGTTGGACCACTTGCTTGAAGGTCAGGTGCGGGGGAAGAAAATCCTTATTGCACTGGACAACCAATCGGTGATCAGACGCATGCAGCAGACGAACATAAACTCTAAACTGGTACTAGAGTGTGTCCGGAAGCTCAACACGTGTGCCTCAGAAAATGAGGTTACGCTGATGTGGGTAAAAGGACACATAGGTACAACAGGAAATGAGGCGGCGGATGCCCTAGTAAAACAGGGATCTGCGGCAACTTTCATTGGCCCAGAACCCAGAGTTGCTCTGGGGAACGGCATGATTGGAGCGAAGGTTGGGAAGTGGATGGACTCCATGCATCAACAAAGATGGCAGGAGCTAGTCACTTGCAAACAAGCTCGGAATGCAATGACCAGCCCTTTAGGCAGGGAAGCGAGAAAGGTACTTAGTTATAAACGGAGTACTCTAAGCTGGATAACTGCCTTGGTCACAGGGCATGGTAATTTTAAGGCTCATCTGGCCAAGATGAAAATCGGGGAAGATGACGTTTGCAGGCTATGCCTGGAGGAGGCCGAGACGGCGGCACACATTGTGTGTGAATGTCCAGCACTGGCTAGCACGAGGTTGAGGATCACAGGCAGGCACACGATAAGTGTAGAAGCCATGAGTGAACTCAGCTTCAAACAAATGCTAGCAATAACACGGGACTCAGTGATGAAGAAAGAGGTCGACAATTATCAGTCGACATCTGGAAGTCACTGATGACCGGGAGGGGGCGAAAAGGGACCCAAACGTTAGTGGTCTGCTTCGGCTATCCCCCAAAGTATATAATAATAATAATAATAACTATTTCCTGATTCTTTACTTTTACGGATTAAGTGTTTGGCTATGTTTACATATTTTTCTGCCAAGCCGTTCGATTGGGCATATAAAGGACTTCTAGTTGTAACTTCGAATTCTAAATCTTTAGCAAATTTTTTGAAATCATAGGAATTAAATTGCATATTATCGGCTACTACCGTTTTAGGGATTCCATGAATGGAGAAAATAATTTCCAATTTATTGATAACAGCTTGAGCAGTTTTTCTTACCATTGGAAGTATGTCAAGAAACTTAGACAAATAATCTACAACTATTAAGTAATTTTTTCCATTAATTTTCATAATATCTACGCCTAATACTTGGTAAGGTGCATCTGGAATCTCATAGTTAATCAATGGCTCTTTTATATTAGAATTCCTGTATTGTTGACAAATGCTACATTTTACGATAACATCCTCAATATCTGTATTAATTGAAGGCCAATAAACAAGCGTATGTGCTCTTTGTTTGGTTTTCTCAATTCCTAGATGTGACTTATGTAGCAAACTCAAAATGTAATTTTGAAGGCTTTTTGGAATTAATATCCTATCTCCAAAAAATAATAAATCGTCGCTTATATAAAGCTCATTTTGAAATTTCCAAAAATATTTAATTTTTTCCGGAACAAACTTTTTCTCATTTGGCCAACCTTTAATTACAACTTCTTGCAATAATTTCAATATATGATCTTTTTCAGTTTCTGTTTGCAATTCCTTTTTCTTCTGGTCACTAACATTGACTGTGTGAACTAATTCATTAATACCTTTTATGATTTCTTCTTTAGAAACCGGATTATTTATATTTCTTGAGAGACAATCTGTTAAATACAAAAATTTTCCCGGAACAAATTGAAACTCTAAATTATATTTTTCTAATTTTAGCTTCATTCTTTGAAGCCTTGCTGAAGGAATTTTGTTATATTCCTTCCCTATTAATCCAATCAAGGGCTTGTGATCCGTTTGAATTTCAACTTTTCTACCATATATCAATGCGTCCCATTTCTTACAAGCGAATACTACAGCAAGCAATTCTTTCTCGATTTGAGAGTAATTTTTCTCGGTATCACTTAAGCTACACGAAGCAAAGCATACTGGCTTATTATTTTGCATAAAACAACTTCCTAAGCTATTCTGCGATGCATCCGTTTGCAAAACTAATTTTTCTTGCGTATTAAATGGTTTTAATACTATAAGCTTCTATAAGCTTTTTAATTTTGAAAAGACAGTTATCATGTGGTTTATGCCACTGGAATTCAACATTCTTTTTAAAAGTTCCCTCAAAGGCGTTGAAATCTCCGCTAATCGTGGTATATAATCTCTAAGATAACTAATGAACCCCATTAATACTTGTAACTCCTTTTTATTTTTTGGATTACTCAGATTTTTTATTGCTTCTAGTCTATTCTCGTCTAGACTAATACCATCTTTCGATATTTTGTGCCCCAGAAATTTTATTTCCTTCTTTTTAAATTGCATTTTTTCTTTATTAAATTTGATATTTTTCTCTACAGCTCTTTGAACTACCATTTCAAATATCTTATCATGTTCTTCTTCTGTCTCAGCAACAATTGCAATGTCATCTATATAGATCACTAAATTTGGTATGCCAGCAAAATTTTTCTCATTAATCTGTTGAAAAGCTTCAGGCGCTATTTTCAAACCAAAAGGGAGGCGTTTGAACCTATAATATCCGTATGGTGTGCTGAATGTGCATAACTTTCGCGATTCCTCATCTAACTTTATTTGATAGAAACCTTCATTCATATCTAAAACTGTGAATATTTTTTATTTACAAAATCACATTTTAGTTGATCAAACGATGGTATCTCATAAAAGTTTTCTTGTATAGCCAAATTGAGATATTTGGGATCGAGACATACTCTAACCTGCTTATTTGGTTTCTCTACTATTACAATATTGGATACCCATTCACTTGTTCCTTCTACTTTTTCTATTATATCATTTTCAATTAGTCTTTCTATTTCTAATTTTAATGGCTCTCTTAGTGTTTGCGGTATACGCCTTCAAGGTCTTGTTACCGGCAAAACATCTTTCTTAAGCTCGATGTGAAAATCATTTTTGCAACATCCTAACCCTTCGAAAATAGACGACCACTTTTCAAAAACTTGTTCTTTTCCCTTATTTAAAACTGAATTAATTCTTTTAACTAAACCCAATCTAACACATGTGTCAAGCCCTAATATGGGTACACTGTTTTCCGTTGTAATGTAGAACTTTTCTCTAGACACATTGTTTCTAATAATGCAACTAAATTCGCAGATTCCCATAGTTTTAATTTTAGAACCATTATAAGTTTCTAGACTACCATTTTCGTTTAAAAATTTTATATTATCAAAAGTGTCGATATAAGAAATTGGGATTATGTTGGCTTGAGCGCCCGTATCTAGTTTAAATTTCACTATTTTAGAATTTATCTTTACTTTTTCTAACCACATTTTATTTTCAATAGAATTCACGGAATCAATATAAAATGGTTGATCATTATGCTCATTATACGTATACTCACGCAAACTTTCACGCGAACCTTCACAAATCTCGTTTACTTGTTTGCTTCGACAGGCAATGGCAAAGTGATTCATCCTCTTACAAATGTTGCACCGTTTTCCGTAAGCTGGACAGTTATTCGGCTGATGCTTTTGGGAACATTTCGTGCAATTCACATTATCTTGATGGCGATCTTTTACATTTTTATAATTTCTAGAAAATTTATTTTGATTAGTATTGTTCTTTCTATCATTTATGTTACCTATGTATCTTATTTTCGACAGCATCCGTCTTATGTATTGTCTTCGCCATCTCTGCTAACTGCTTAGTTGTGACTTCTGCTGCTCGTGCCATTTCAATGATCTTAACTAAATCCAAATCCTCTGCTTCCAAATACCGCTTTTGAAGTCGCTTGTCCGCTGTCCCGATTATGATTCGATCTCGTACCATCCTTTCAGCATCTTTGAATTTGCATTTTTGGCTGATTTGTTTCAAATCCATAAGAAAAATGTCGAACGGTTCACCCGATCCTTGTACTCGTGAGTGGAATAGAAAACTGTTGTAGATTTCATTGGATTTGCCTATACAGAAACTTTCGAAGGCTCCAATGACACTCTTATAATTGTTCCTATCATTTTCCTCAATATTCAATGCTGTGTAAAATTTTTCGGTGGCGTCTCTCCCCGCTGCATTCAGGAAGATCGCCACTTGCACTTCTTGTGACTTTTTCGACAATTCTATTGCCGTGGCGAAAATATTAAAATTTCGAATGAAACTTCGTCAGTTCTCTTCTAAATTCCCCGATTGTAGGTTAAGTTCGCCAATTTTTCTTACGAACTCCATATTTTTATAAATATAGACGAAACGAACGTTTTTTGGTGGTCTTCCACGCGGTTTCCTTACTTCTTCCTTTTTCGTCCTCTTTGCAATCCCCATGTGCTGTCACGAAATCTCTATTTTTCACAGTGATCGTGCGCACTTTGCAATTATTTTGGTTCACTTTTCATTATAGTTTTATTTTCCACTTAAGATCTTTTGTTTTTATATATTTTTATATTTTAAACATTTCTGTTAATTATTATTTGTTTCTAAATTCCATGTTAGGATGTTGGGCTACCGACTGCGCCATGTATTATTTGTGAACTGGTTTATTGACAAATGTTTATCTCTTACATCTATTACATTGTTGTTTTAATTATTAATGTTGTATTTCAATAACATGATTGTAGTACTATGTATTTCGGTTAAGTACATTTCTTATTAGTAAATATTATTATTAATTATTATAATAAATTCATATTTTAATTTATGTATAATACACTTTTCACGTTGATATATTCGGAATGCGCTCTTATCTACGGTGATAAAGTAGCTGATAACATCATTTCAGGCAAATGTTAATTGCCTTGACTCCTCCAGGAGCATGAGCGCGTCAAAACCGCTTGCATAGCTATGTATCTATGCCTTGTTGACGTTTCGATCGCTTATAGATTTCGAATAGTGCAGTTACTAGCATTCGCCTTCTTTCCGAACCGTCTTTTAATGACGAGCTTGGACTGCAGTGGACATTCTAATAATACCCACAGGCTGTTTTTATTAATGCGCCAGGGATCGATGTAAGAGTGGCAGCCGAGACTTCACGCCTACCGAGCGCTTCATTTCAGGCAGATAATACAGTTTATTTATGCGGTTTGACTAAATTTTTCAAAGAGAAAACTAAATTAAATTGGGCGCGAGAGATGAACCAATTTTCCTTTTGACAGGTTGTATGCTGAGCCGGTGTTAAAAGGTAGAGGGAAAAATGAGTTTGACAGTTTGTGTATTGACTATATGGAAAAGGCGGTTGTTACGGGGAAGTGGGCGTGTGTCTTGTTGTTTAATTTTGACATGATTGTATTTCACGGAATTCCTTCGGATAATTTAATGTATATTGTATGGTGATTTCGTCTCCTTATATCTCTCTCAGTGAGTAGATCAACCATCGGGAGTAGTGGCTCGCGGCTTTGACCAATAAGGAGCTTTAAACTGAAATGATTTTGCGCTTTCTTGCGTAGGCTCCAATCCTTAGGCTAGCTTCTTGGCTTAAGGGGTTGCTTCTCTCAACACACCACCCTTAAACGTTCGTTTCGCCGGCTTAAAGGTCACTCCAACTCAGCGCGGTCGCGGTAGCGGTTGTAATCATAACTATTTATACCTATACTTAATAAAGTATAGGGCATATTGGTTTTGTAACACCTTAAACGATGCTCCGGAGGTATAGCAATATATTCAATATACACATATATACAAATGATCAGGTTCACCTCCTCCTTCGATTTAGTCATGTGCAACGGACCAATTCTGACACCTAAGTATCTATTTTTGGATTCGTGTACACACACAATTGCATTTAGATTAGATTGTGAAATGGGCGTTGAACCCCGCAATGTACAGAGCACTGAGGCCGGATGGCCTATTGTGCTATAGGCTAGAGTCTGTTATCAGGCCTAAACCTGTCGATCGATTTCGATCGTGCTAATAAATTTGCTTAGCAGGTGCGGTGACACTGAAGCGATCATCAGCCTCCAAAGCAGTCTCTGCGTCGCCGGGCCAAGGCGTCGCAATCGCATAAGATATGGGTCGATGTCTCCTTGTCCTCTCCGCAGAAACGACAGCTCGGGTCCAAAACAATTCCCATTAATTTTAAGTGATCTCTCAGGCATGAGTCTCAATGTGAACCACTTGATGGTGTGAGGGGGAAGGTTAACATATTTCTCCTGCCAATGCTCTTTGTTCCATATTACGGCCGTGAACCGTTGGTTGCATGATATTTCTTTCATAAGAAGGTCTGATGGCATTCTTGTGACTATATTGTCATTAAGCCAACTCAATTTTACTGGATTTAGCTCTACATTAGCATTGTATGCAACTAGTCTCGAGATTGCCATTTTAGCTTCTGCCTTTATATGAATGTGTATCGGCTGTAGGTAGAGGTATGCAAGTCTCTGGACTTTGCCTAAAATGGTCTTGCCAGCAGCAGTTAATGGTCTTTTCCACCAGACTACTGCATCGTACTCTAATATTGGCCTGACAATAGCCTTGTAAATCCAGAGGGCTGTAGAGGGCTTAATTCCCCACGTTTTGCCTACATATTAATTACCTACATATCCACAAGGCCTAAGTGGCCCTGTCCGCCACCACCCTGACGTGTCCCTGCCAGAGAAGTTTACTTTCGAGGGTGACGCCCAGTAATTTGGTGTAATTTCCCATGGGTAGGGGAGAGCTGTACATTTGGGGGCGTCTGATGTGCCTGAGATTTCTTCTTCTAGAGAACAGAATGACAACTGCCTTGGTTGGGTTGACTCGAAGTCCATTGTCATTACACCATTCTTGGATAATGTAAAGAGCTGCTTCAAGGATGTCTGGTAAGGTCTCCTTGAACTTTCCTTTAGTCAATATCATCAAGTTATCGGAGTAGCCCTGGACTAAGTAGCCCTGCGTCGTGAGTTTCCTCAGCAGGCCATCAACCACTATGCACCATAAGAGAGGGGACAAGACTCCTCCCTGTGGGCAGCCATGGGTGACATTAGCAAGGAAGGTGACGCCTTCAATATTCGTGATGATCCGTCTGGAAGGAAGCATTTGTCCTATCCATTTTGTTGTAGTGGTGTCGGCATTCTTTTCCTTCAGAGCTTTGTTGATGGCTATGAATGACATGTTGTCGAAAGCCCTTTCTATATCGAGGAAAGCTGGAAGAGCAGTTTCTTTAGCCTCGATTTCCCTCACCTGGCGGTTTAGAGCGGACTCTGTAGATTTTCCTGCTTGATAGGCAAACTGTCTTTCGTGTAGGGGTTTTCGGTTTAGGAGAGTTTGTCAAATATATTCATCCAAGATTTTCTCCGTCGCTTTTAACATGATGGGTCTGTATGATTAAGGGTCATCTTTTGGGCGATTTCTCATTTTCAGAATGAAGACTACCTTTGCGGATCTCCATATGTGAGGAATAAATCACAGTGTGAAGCTGCCTCTAAATTACTCAGGATATATGGTGTCAGTGCCTCTTGTCCTTTCTGAAGAAGGGCAGGAAATATCCCATCAGTACCTACTGACTTAAAGGGATCAAAAGTTTCAATAACCTACGTATCCTTATCTTCCCTGAAGAAGGTTCTCGAAGCTTTCCGGTGGAATGGAGAAGCTTTGTGTTCTCCTCCGATAGCGGGTGGCACAGGGCTGTCGTCCCCTAGGACTTTACAACCAGGAAAGTGGGTGCATAGGAGGAGTCTGTCCATTGCTTTGGCATCTGTCATAGTTTTACCATCTGCTTCCTTAAGCGTACTTGTCTGATCTGTACACGATGCAGACTGGCAGTTTTGTTCGTTTTTTGTTTCGCAAAACCTGGTCCAAGTGATTTTTGGCAGACCTGATCTTCTTGTTGTATTCTGAAAGCGAGTTACGGTAATCCTCCCACCCACCAGTTCTTTTGGCTTTGTTGAAGAGTTTCCTGGTGGTTTTCCTTTGGCGAGAGAGTACAGAATTCCACCAGGTAACTCCCCTACTGTCATTGGTTAACTTCAGAGGGCAGTTCTCTTCGTAGGATGCTGTGATGGCGTTGATAATATTAGTGGTAAGGCTGTCCAAGCGTTGCCTATCGCTGTCAGCTGCTATCAAGAATCTGGCCAGCAATTGACTCATAATGTCTTTCAAACCAATTTTCTAACCGCTATACGCGTAGATACACGACGGCAATGACTTCCAATAGTCAGTCATGGCCTATTGTCTGTAGCAAGCATTATACACTACACAACGGTAGAGCCATTGGGTGCATTCGGGCGTCACGAAAAAAGCGTAATGCGCTGCATAGAAATAGCGAATTCATAAGCAGCACATAACAATTTTTTTTTGTGACGCCCGAATGGTATGCTGGCTCACCTGTCAAATGACAAGTTCATTTCTGGTGTTTCGTTTATTTTGTACACGCGATTCTCCCTCTCGAAATTATATGCTGTTCTTTTCTGCATTGTAAGAAGTATGAAAACAATGGAGAATGCACAATTCAGTCGACTAGGAAATGCCATGTTGTAAATTGACATGCCTGCATTCACAAATCGGTAGCACTACTTGCGCGCTCCTATTTTTGTCCCAATTTTGCACTGAATTACAACAACAAAAATGGGAGCGCTCAGGTAGCGCTATGATTTGTGAATGCAGGCAATTCGTTGGAACTGTCACATCTCCGCTAAGCCAAGACAGCGAACAAATTTTGTGCTCCCTAAAAGTGTTAGCGCCTAGCTATTTGCGCTAAATTTAGCAGTGGTTTAGCGCAACATTCGGAATACAAATCACGAGGCAGCACTTAAAGCTAGCTAGCAACCGTGACATTAACTACGAAGCATCGCGTGTTGACAACTCACTTAACGCGAAAAACGAGGCCTACAGACAATGGTTTCAACGAGGAACCAGAGCCAGAAGAGAAAAATATGACGAGCTACGGCGAATATTGAATAGAATAATTAGACGTCAGAAACGTAAATACTTTGACGAGCAGTTGCTGAACATAAACGAAAACTTAGCTAATTGGAACACCAGACAATCGTACAAACTAGTAAATACAATTAAGAACGGCTACCAACCCAGGACTAGCCTTTGTAAGGACAAGGATGGAAACATCATCAGCGACACCGATGGTATTAACAAGCGATGGGCCTCTTATTTTGAAGAGCTTCTAAACCGACCATCTAACCTCCCCACACAAGAAGCTCTCAACGATATTGTTGATCTAGGCCCACCCATTCAACCCCCGACAGTAGAGGAAGTTGATCTCGCCTTGCGGTCACTAAAACGAAATAAAGCGCCGGGCGCTGACGAGATTCCAGCTGAACTGCTAAAATTCGGTGGAACGAGTCTAGTTGATGCCATACATCAATTACTCCTGCGAGTATGGGAGAACGAGGAGATCCCAGACGATTGGCGCAGAAGCATCATCTGTCCAATTCATAAAAAGGCAGATAAACTGCTGTGTGAGAATTACAGGGGCATCTCACTAGTTTGTACGTCCTATAAAATTTTCACGAAAATTCTGGAAAATAGAATAAAACCGTACGCGGAACGAGTCATTGGCGAATATCAAAGCGGTTTCAGACATGGTCTCTCCACAACCGATCAGCTCTTCTCAGTCAAACTGATACTCCAGAGGTGATGGGAATACAACGTAAACGTTACCAAATCTTTGTCGACTTCAAGCAGGCATACGACAGTATCGATCGTGGAGTACTGTACAACATCATGCTGCAATTTGGTATACCGGCAAAATTAGTGCGACTGACAAAGATGACGATGATCAACTACGTCTCACAAGTCAGGATCCAGAATAGACTTACTGATCTATTTGAAACACGCACTGGTTTGAAACAGGGCGATGGACTGGCACCGACGCTCTTCAACCTAGCATTGGAATACGTTATTCGGGCCATGAGTATGGACAAAAGCAAGACGCTACTCATCAAGTCGACACAATTAGCAGCGTACGCCGACGACATCAACATCATGTCCCGAAGATTGGCTGACGCAGAAGAACTTCTGCATACGCTCGATACCGCTGCAAAGGAAGTTAAATTACGTATTAACGAGGGTAAAACTAAAATAATGATGCAATCGGTGACAAGGACACCTGCACAACCAAGCATCAATGTGGGGGACCTCAACATCCAGTTCGTGAACAACTTCATTTACCTGGGTTGCAACTTGTCAAGGGACGCCAACGAAACTGACGAAATCAAGCGACGGATACAGTTAGCTAATAAGACTTTTTTCTCGGTTCTCCCCATAATGAAATCGAAGCATGTGCACAGAAACTCGAAGCTCTGCGTGTACAAAACCATTATACGACCAGTGCTATGCTATGGCTGCGAAGCATGGGCCCTAACTCAAGCCTCCGAAAACATGCTAGACACTTTTGAACGTAAGGTTCTACGGCGAATTTTCGGGGCTGTTTGCGATCGAGATGGATGGCGCATCCGGTACAACCATGAGTCTTATGAACTGTACGATGAGCTGGAAGTTTCGAAAATCGTCAAACTACAACGACTTCAATGGGCAGGGCATGTACAACGAATGGACGACGATCGTATGCCTAAGAGAGTAATGAATGCAGAACGAGTCGACGGAGCGAGACTGCAAGGACGATCGAGATCTCGTTGGGAGAGCTCAGTAGGTGTGGACGCCGCGCAGCTGCTG
Organism: Chloromyia formosa; assembly: GCA_964017055.1. NCBI lineage: Eukaryota > Metazoa > Arthropoda > Insecta > Diptera > Stratiomyidae > Chloromyia > Chloromyia formosa. The sequence continues at coordinate 16,403,571 of OZ024817.1, forward strand.
GGCTCCCAAAATTGGAGGACGCAGTCACGTGACCGAGATAATTGGAGGACAATGATCCAGGCGGCCAAGGCCCGACGTCGGGCTGTCGCGCCACGATGATGATGATGATGATCGCGTGTTGAAATAAGAACATGTTACCAATGATTCTACTGCTACAATCACATTTGTTAGAATGTATTTCAATGCTGGGATTGCAGTTTTCTTTTGGCATTTTAGTTCAGATTTGAATGCTTATTAAACCAAAGACGCCCACTGAACCAAGGAAGCACTCCATTTTCGTCGAAATTCTTCTTTTGTTGTTTTGTTCTGCCTCGCTTTTTTACTGCTATTCTTTTCTGCCCTGTTACGCAAAGATATGCGGGTATAATTTCCACTATGTACAGATCTACTTTCAACTTCAGCGTGATTGTCGACAATATGAGTATGCGGAGCTGGAAATGAAGTCAACATTAAGTTCAACAGAAGCAAGGACAACTCAAATAAAATCAGCGTTGCTGAATGTGACATGATTCTGTAAACAGTAAGAAAACAAACTTTCATCCGCTTTTGTCCAAGCCTAAGTGAACTTTTCATGACGGTCGAATCAGAATGCCGGAGAAATGTTTGGGATGAACAAACATTTTCATCTGGTCTAGTGTGATGTCACAGTATAATTTTGATTGAATTATATTTTGAATTTCATACAGTATGACACCGTAATACGTTGCATTACTATGAGAGACACAAAACGAGGGATATTGTTCATCGGGAGCTTAGGCCCGTCCCATATGCAAGATCATTTTAATGTTGATCCATTTGCTTTCAAGTTGTCTATGATTTGTTTTGAAAAAGGCTGTCTTTATCGCCCCGATTTAGGAGACACCCATATAAGTATGTATATGTACCAGGCGAATGCAAGAATGCCCTTTTTCCTAACCAAAGGACTCAAAACACAATCAGAAGTAGTCTAGTTCATTCGCATCATTAACCCCAATCATAGTATACCCATCTTGCCCAGATATCACTTCCTTGCGAAGAATGTTCTTTTTCTCTCACTAAAAGACTCAAAATGTCATCAGTGCTCTACTGTGCTTTGATCCCATTGCCCCGAATCAGGAGATACCCACCAGGTTTGAATTCTGTTTCATTTCATGATCAAGAGAGCTGTTTTATACTGATATCACCGTGTGGTACTTATAACAACCCAGGGAAGCTACGTTCCAACTTGAAAGAGCGATCTTTGAAAAGACTTAGGGCAGGAACTCTGGTTTGAATACAACAGAATATACCGTTATTCCAGTCGATGATAAAAATTGCGGTCCCCGATTTTTGCTCAGAGTCACACAAGGAACGTACATACATAATTTGGTTAAGATGAGAACACGGAAAGTGCCTGAACAAACGAATGAACCTCCATTATATTTGTATATGGGGCGGGCCAAAAAAGGAGGAACTATTCGAACCATTCGTAGTGAAATGTTTTTTTTATCATTTTTATTTTTATCATTTTGCGTATCACCTGCCATGGCTGTTAAGACTATTTTCGATGAGGATGTCACTGATCCTAAAACTTTTGAGGTCGATTCACACACGAGAGTGATGGCATAGTGCCGTGACTGCCCTGTGATAGCACCGACGAGGTCCAAAATAATATTTTACGGTCCTAAATAATATTTTTATTTTTTGCTTCATGGCAGAAATACAATGGCTGATCATTGACCATTGTCATCGTTTATCACGACGGATAACGGTTAGTGGCTATGCAGACTGACGGAGCGTGGCATGGAAAGCAATTGCGAGCTTTTCCCTGAAAGTCGTTGTCTCCACTCTATGCTATCCGTCAAGATAAATGATGGCAATAGCCAGTGACTCATCCTTTTCCCTTGTTCGAAGTTTCGTTGGCCACTCATTTTGTTTCTCTCTTTCTGAAACAGTGGGAAATCTGTCTCTGGCGTTTTAGGGATTCAGTGGCCGGTTACCTTAAGGCAGTCTGCGGCCAATAGGATCCGCTGCTTTCCAACCAGTTGACAGATCTGCTTTCCATCCAGTTGACAGATCTGCCAGGTTGAACCGCGGGGTCTGGCTATATTTCATGTTGACCATTTTCTCAGGCGATCTTTTTATTTTCGAAATTCTTTGGAAGGGGTTAGGTTAGATGGGCTGCCTTGAAGAGCAAGGCGAACATAGACCATCACTGGGTCCGTAGTGATACCTCCAAGATTCAGCATAGCTGAGCTTATTTTATTCGTTAAACCAGCTAGAGCTGGCAATGAAACGATGAAGTCGACCGACACTAACCTTGTTTTAGGTCGTCCAGATCGACAAAAATTTTGGACCCAAGGATGTCCCTTCTACGTTCCACTAAAGCAATGCAAGTGATGGCAGCTTGGAAGGAGTTCTTCTCAGATGATTTCCATAAACGGATACTGGCTGCAAGTTCAGTTTCATGTTTGTCTTGTGGCAAATCCTTGCTTTAATTTATTTAAAATTCGTGTGTGGGTTACGCGCTCTCGGAAAACAGCCGAGGTAAAAGCCAGCATATCACCTCCCTCCGAAAAAAAATAAGATACCCCCCCCTCCCCTCCCTCCACGCCCTCAGCCACTGCCCAATTAGTTTCCGTGTCACCCATGTGGAGAGTGTACCCCTCTGGGTGATACCATTAGAAATACCCCCCATACAGCCGGCTTCTGTGCAAGAGTGCGGCAGAACTCCATAACACAGAGTAAGGTTGTTGTTACGTATAGTCAAAATAGTGGACTTCGAAGGGGAATCGATTCCAACGAAGGCTAGGAAAGTGATGGTGATTGCTTTTTGGGATAGACAATGTATCAATGTATAAAACAAATTGTTCTTCGACTGTTGAAGAGATTGGGCCTGCCTCTGGATAAGTGCGTTGGAATTGAAACGGATGGTTGTCCTGTGATTACATCCGAACTTCAAGGAGCTGTAACAGAACTACAAAAAGAAGCCAAAAAGGCACTTCACACTCCGTGTTTCAACCACCAGGTAAACCTCTCACTTTCCCAATCAAACAAAGTCACATGCATTTGGAATCCTGTGGGCTGTTTGGACCATGAAGGAATGCGAGAAGTTTTCTAACGATTCCGCAAAACGAAGTCGGACTCTTTTTAAGTTTTAAGTTCTTTCAAAGCGCCGTGAAACGGTAGAAAAGCACTTTAATGCAATCGGGCTCAAAACTGTAGAGTTGGCAGATTTATCTGATAACCACTTGACACCTCCCAGGAGATGTGGGTGCCAAGCGAACTGAGCCAGGTGTAGTGGTCGCTCGGCAATTGAAATGCATGCACACGGAAAAACCAACGATTTCCGTTTACATGCATTCCATTTGCAGAATAGCCGCGGCGCTCAAGAACGGGAACGCAGTGATTGTTACCAATTAGCTATATAAGAAAGGGTTGCGAACATGTAAATCCCTAGTGCCAAATAAGAACTGAAGAAGAGAGCAAGTAGCTCTCGAAACAATATTGTTTTCTTTGAAAAATAAATAATCTCGTAATGGAAACGCGCTGTTTTAATCGTAATCAATCACAACGAGAAAACTACCGCCCGAAGAAGTTAGTCAGGACAACCAAGTCGTCAACGGTATTTAACAGGCTACTCAAACTAAAGAAAAAGATGGCAAGCATAAGTGAAGACATTAAATTCCTTAAGAAATGCCTGAGACACCACGTAGTGCCAAAGTCCACTCGGATTCACAACAAGGCAGGTATGCACGCGACCCAAGAATATTAATCTAGAATTGAAACTTCTATGATTAAAGAGAGCATCAAGAACTACTACACCAAATTGGACGCGACCACATTGCAAGCTTACTACCATCATCTACTGTTAGCAGACATGTTAGTCCACAAAGGAGCCCCTACCAACATCGTGTGTATCACAAGATCCAAACAGCATACGAGTGCGAGAAAAACAAAAAAAGGGAAACTCTGGCGAAAAAATTGGAGTACCTGATAGTCAAAAATCCACACAAGTCACAACCTCCAGTAAGAATGGTCGAAAACTTCGTCGTCAACAAGTCAGACGTACAGCTCAGCAGTGACGAAATGAAGTTGCTGAATAAAGGATTAAATTATGCACCAGCGGGCAGATTTAACCTCGAGGACACCATCATCGACGTGGAAGGAGCCATCCGCCATCTGACCAACGAGGATAAGGAGAATGCGAGATGCGAAGTCGAAAAAATCATACAATCCCATCAATCACGCACAACCAAGCACCAGCGCAGCGAAGCCGCAGTATTAAACTCCCTAAAGAAGAAGCCAGTCTATTTTCTCAAGGCTGATAAGGGTAACGCGGTTGTTATCATGGGACAACAGGAATACGACGAGCGGGTATACGAAAAGCTTCAGGCGGGGAACTTCGTTGACCTCCAGACCAACCCGTTACCAGCTTCAATTAAAAGAGTGGAAAAGGCCATGAAGGAATGTACAATAGTACTGTCGTTCAGAATATCGCACAGTTACGCATGCCAAACCCGTCGCTCCCCCGGATTAGGGTTCAACCTAAAATCCACAAAGCAGGCAACGAAGTACGCGAGATTATTGCAGATACCAACTCCCCGACATTCAACATCGCGAAGTGGCTCACAAAAGAGTGCAACGCCCTGGGGAGCATATATAGCAACCACGCAATTCAAAACTCCGCCGAACTCATCGAGAGGTTACAGGGCGTAGGGGCCATCGCCGAAGACGAGTGCATCGTATCCTTCGACGTTCAAGCACTCTTCCCGAGCATTCCCGTAGCAGAGGCGCTTAACAAATTCGAGGAATGGTTGCTGACGTTCGGCGAATCACCCGAATGGCGTAAAAAAGCTACCCAATACAAACGCTTAGCTCAGCTATGTATGGACGAGAACTATTTCACCTTCAGGAATAAGTTCTATAAAACCACCGCGGGAACTGCGATGGGGAACCCCTTATCACCACTCCTCAGCGAAATATTCATGACATCCATTGAACACGATATCGAGAAGAGAGGAGTCATGCCACAGTTTTGGGTCAAGTACGTCGACGACATCCTTGCGATTATACCCAGGAGCCAGCTGCACGAGATGTTGGAGGCGCTAAACACCATACATCAAAACATTAACTTCACTATGGAGGTCGAAAACAACACCGGTATCGCATTCCTGGACTTAAAGGTGATAAGAACCAACGGCAAGATAGAGTTTGACATATACCGTAAACCAACCAATACTCAGCGAACCATCGTCAGCTCCTCGCAGCACACGCCACAGCAAAAAATGGCCGTGTTCCATAGCCTCGTGCACAGGCTACTAAACACGCCCCTGAACCCTGAGCGATACAATGCGGAGCTCAAATACATCCACGAAACAGCGGCGATCAATGGATACAGCCCCGCAATAGTCGACAACATCATCGCAAAAAAACTTAGCAGAAGCGAGCGAAATAGTCTGTCTAGGTTGGCTACACACGACGATGGCAACACACCACCCCGCAGAGCAGGAGTCACATATTCCCCCATTCTATGGACTATCAGGAAGAGGCTCCTAAAATATAATATCGACGTCGTAGGTACGAGCTCCTGGGGAGCCCGAAGGACAAACTAGCGATAACCGAACAAAGCGGCATATACAAGATCAATTGCGAGTGCAACATGGCATACATAGGCCAAACACGGCGGCTAATTACCACCAGGTTCGCGGAACACTATAGCGACGCCGAGTTGGGCCGGAAAAACCCCGTGAGACACACGAAATCGATGGTTGCTCGACACATGATTGCAACAGGACACAACATCACATTTAAGGATGTCGAAATATTGCGTAACGTTCGGCAAAGATACAAAATGGATGCGGCGGAAAGTTTCGAGATTAGTCGAGTAGGTAGAGATACGTTGTTGAACCACGACGCGGGCAATTGTGTGTCTAGATTGTTCAAATTAGCCAGGTTGAATAAGCCACAAACATATGTAATGTACCATCTGTTAAGCTAATAATGCCTGCGTTCACGTTCTTGAGCGTAGTGGTCGCTCGGCAATTGAAATGCATGCACACGGAAAAACCAGCGATTTCCGTTTACATGCATTCCATTTGCAGAATAGCCGCAGCGCTCAAGAACGGGAACGCAGTGATTGTTACCAATTAGCTATATAAGAAAGGGTTGCGAACATGTAAATCCCTAGTGCCAAATAAGAACTGAAGAAGAGAGCAAGTAGCTCTCGAAACAATATTGTTTTCTTTGAAAAATAAATAATGTCGTAATGGAAACGCGCTGTTTTAATCGTAATCAATCACAACGAGCAAACTACCGCCCGAAGAAGTTAATCACAAATATGTTTTTACCTTTCTTTAATGCCGAAATGCCCCTGGATAAAGGCAACCCGCAACATTTGCCTCCTCCTCCCTAGGTCTCGGCTAGATCACGTTTAAATTCAGTTGCCCAAAACTTCGCGCTGGTATAGTAAATAACGGTACAGAGTCCCCGTAGAGAGCGATCAACTCGTCTTCGATTTGCGTAGAAGTTTTGCCTTTCAAAAACAAATACATATTCAATGGCAGCTCGATACTCGATTTTTTGCATTTTCATCAACTCACTCAAACGATTGTCAAATAACAATTGCGCGTCCAAAATGGCTGAAATTTTTTGAGTACCTTTCAAAAGATGCGCAAACACATTCCCTAGCTTTGACACGACTTCAATATCTGAGGTACCAAATTTTATCGGTTGCTCATACACGCTAAATCTATAAAATGAGTGGCCTGGAAATATACAAAATTTAATGGTGATGTGTCGTAGTAGGTTCGTAACTGCCTAAAGCGTAAATTCTATTTACAATTCTAGCACTAGATTTTCTCATACAAAAGTTCGAACTTTAAATGTAAATATCTGCAGAATGGTTTTGAGTTTGCGAAAACGCACTTCAGATTCGTCCTTTCAGACCAAATTTTATTGAAATCCATCATTAAAATTTGGCGCCTCAGATCTTGAAGTCGCCCCGAACAACGTCCTTGGCCCATGGTTTCTGGAAGTTTCCGATGTCGATGTTCTCTTTGCCTAGAAGAACATGCAAATTATCAGGGCAGATGCTGGTGCGGTTCAGGTTAATCTGCACACATTTTAACCTCCAACGCACATTCCTAGTCGTCCAACTTACTCGCAAGAAAAACCTGTCCTCTGAGACTCTCTTCCATATAATATATATGTCCTATCGCTTTATGCGTTTAATCGGATATGTGAGAATCGAATAAAATTGTTGTTATCACGTCTTCGATACAAATCACAGTTTATTACATTATGACTGGTATAGATACAAAGATACCTTCCGCCAGACATATATATGTATATATGTACGTGTAGTACAGCCTGTGTCCACTTTCTCTCTTTCAATCCCCTACTCTTGAACAGCATTCTCATCATCTTCAGGAAAGTCAATTTCTTAAAGGATCAGATTTTCAGAGAAGCTCTTACAGAGTGTCATACTGTAGGAGACTTTCACGTTATATCGAAAATTTATCGTCCATTTATTGCTATCAATAACATACGAGTCACATAATTTGTTATAACATTGCAGGACCAACAAAAGGATATTTATATTTCAGGATTACAGGAACGAAATTTCTTATGACTTCGAATCGATTGAACATGATATTCGAGAAAAGCTGATTTTGATTGCAAAATTGATCCAAGAGGTTATGAATATTGATGAGATTTTAGAGAGCAGTAAATTTACAACTATTTATCGGTTGAATAAACTATGGAATATGCACGACAGTGGTAATGGGTAGCAAGTCTAGTTTAAACGATAATTTGCATAGAATTGAATGGAGCGGAAAGAGGATCAAAGTTTTTGGTCTATTGGATTTCAAGCAAGTAATTCGATGGACTTCATTTGTATTTATAAATAATTCTAAAGAGAGATTAACTGACTATAAGTTAAGTTTCCAGGATACAAACATATCGGATAATAAATTTCACATTAACTGGCAATATTGATGAATCTGTACGAAATCCACATCATCCTCAAATATTAATCATTTGTCCAACACTATGAGACATTAAATCTCATAAACAGGCATTTATACGAAAAGAAAAGATAAAACAAACAACATCGTTGGGGAGGGCCTGGGAGAACTCAGAAAAACAACAACGCTCGGTTCTTATACAGCAGAAGCACAGAAGCATCCGTTTCTAGGCAATTTCCTGTGAGGCTTAAGTGAAATCCACTCAATATGGACAGAGTCACCCCGAAAAGATTGATGTATCTGATTTCAAGGCTGCTTCGATGGTCGCTTTAAGCCAGCGCTATTCATCCCTCGCAATTGTCACTAAGACACTTGCCTTAACATCTCCAAACCGAGAGATGTTTATTATTCCAGTTGAAGTCTACATTGACTCCGGTAAAAGATTTCCGCCCCTAAGATTTCGCGTGGTCGTCCTAGCCGTGCAGTCACGTTTCCCTTTCGAGCGAAATGGTAATAGGAACTGGGGCTAATTAACTGCTGTTTATGGATTACAGTATCATTGGCTTTAAGTAATCGCCACGGAAATTGTTTTGTTCCATTAATCATGTTGATGGACTGTGAGCTCTATTCTGAAAAAAAGAGCAAAAAATGGAGAAAATTTAACGGATTTACACTTTTCAATTTGACTTTAACGATAAATTATAAGGATGGGTTGTTCGTTTTAAAATAAAATAAATAAAAGCAAAAAGGAGCTTAATACCCCAGTAAGCTGGTGGGATTAAATTTGTAATAAGTAGGGCTGTCGAGAGTAATGTCAATTTCGGAATGTTTTAGTAATATGTTTTAGTAATAAACAATATAAAAATTATAATAAAATCGAAAAAAAATATATATAAATTTATGTCTATATTTATTTTGCTTTATTTTTCAAAATTCATTACAAAAAATTTCAATTTCAAAATTCGTAAATATTATTTACGTGAACACGTATCACATCCGTATACAAGGTGGGGTCTGGCATATTGACCAGTAAAGTAAAGTCAGTTTGGGGGTTGTAACGGACGGTTTGGTGGGCATCTGAAGATGCCCGTGGGGACGGAGCCTAAGGTAGCTTAATTGACCGTGAATGTCGGGCTGTGCCATCTGGCGAAGAAAAAGGCTCCTCAACGAGCTAAGCAGCGGCCTATGCTTGCTGTAGCTCAGTTCGGGAGACGTGGGCGGGGTTTTCGCAGCTCGTTGCCTCTGTCCTTTACGTATTAACAAAAATTCATAATCCTGGGGAAGACAACACAAACAAAGGAGGTAAAAATGGGGAATAAAAAAAATGAGGCGATAAGGATGGAATGGTTGGCAGATGGTTCGCTTGCCCTCGTGCTCGTATTGGGGTCCAGGTATAATGGGAACCTCGGCCTCTGGTTTCGTACCACCGACAGATCCTTACTCATCAGGTGCTGCTTCGATCTGCCGGTGGGAGCAGCACAACCAGACCAGAATATGGTTCATTACAGGGTTTTACAGAAAATATAAGGGAAAGATCTGAACAAAATTCGGGTCCCTTCTACAAATCCTAAATACACTGAAACTGACTCACTAAAACTGTACAGCGAGAGCCTTTTACGGGCCCCTCCAGCTTTACGATCTTCCAGTCATGAGCAAGAAAGTCCATGTTACTCGTCCTCATGATGAAAAAGATATCTTCCACATCGTCGACGGGGGATGGAATCCACACACGAGCTCTTGGACGTGTGGGAATCATGTCCATAGCTAACCAATTTTTTTTTATGGCAAGCTTGAACAGGCTCACTGAGCGTTGATCAGCGAAACACATCAGCTTGATGTGGCCTTGATACCAGCCTCCATCTTTGCGTTTAGGAGCTGGCCCTGGACTCTCTTCCATGACCTTACGTAAGTTGAAGGTTCACCCTCAATCTTCCTCCAGTTCACAAGTTCCATCCTTTGTCAACTACCGCCAAATTTATCCACTCTTTCAATGCATGCGCATAAGAAGAGCGCTCGTTGCGGCGGTCCTCCTTTTTTTTTAGAACTCCGGCGATTCTTCCACTGATCGTTGCCGTTTCACTCCAGGTGGAATAGCCTCGGTCTCTTTTAAAAACTCCGTCGCCCAACGGAAAGGCTCCTTCTGCTTCTTGGTCCTCCGATCTTCAGGGATATTTTCCATGAGATCACGGATCCAAACAGCATTGCACTTCTCAGTGAGCCGGACCTAGATGGCGGCTGGTTGCGACCCAATTCACTACCATTTTTCGTTCCTGGAGCTCCAGTATTTGAACCAGGTTTAACAAGCGCAAAAACGCTAGAATGTTCAGAAGTAAGAGCAAACAAGTCAATAACGGAGAGACTGGTATTATTTTTTAGATAGATAGATAGATTTGTCTTTATTTGGCGTTGATAATTCATTACAGAGTATTATAATTTAAGTGTTTCAGAACTTAATTCTATACAGCTTAATATGTTTTCTTTAGCGAGTTGCTGATATTAGGTAGTGTTTAAAAATTCATTTGATAAAAAAAACCTTTCTTGAATCTTAGGGCTAACTTATAGCTATTTATATCCTAACTTAATCCTATACTTATCCTACCCTAGCACTGAGGTGGCTAGTAACAGCTTGTATAAAACAGATTAGATCGGTGGCGCAATAAGCGGGTTGTCGGTGAAAATCAATCTTTGTTGAAATGCAGTAGTAGCTTTATCCGCGTACTCTTTAATCGTTGAGATTTTAGCTACTTCGTGAAGGCGCCTGGTTGAGAAATACCAATGCTTGTTTAGTATAATTTTTAAGCATTTATTTTGTGAGACTTTGAGTTTTGCCTTGTGGCAATCGGCACAGCCGTTCCAGATAGGTGAAGCGTACATGAGTATTGGTTGCATACACGTCTTATATAGCAGCAGCTTGTTGTCTGCAGACATTACTGATTTGCGGTTAATTAGCGGGTAAAGGGCATGGATGCTCTTGGAGAGTTTCATAGCTGAATTTTGGGTGTGATCCTTAAAAGTTAATTTTTTGTCGAGAGTCATTCCAAGATAATCTATAGTTAGATTCCACGGGATGTCTTCTCCAAGAAAGTTCAGATTCCTTTGAGGGAGATTATAACTTTTGATCTTTTTTGTGAAAAAACATAGCATTCGTTTTCGATGCATTTACTTTCAGACGCCAGCGGAAGAAGTATTGATAAACCTTAGAGAAATATGATTCCAGATTCTCTATAATAGATTGTGGGTCCTTTGCGCTTGTGAGGAGGCAAGTATCGTCGGTATAGACAGCAAGCTGGCAGCGAGCATCTGTTGGTATGTCTGCAACGAACACGTTGAAGAGGATTGGGCTAAGGCAGGAACCCTGGGGGACGCCTGCCGGAATTTCTCTCGGGGTTGAGTAATCGCCATTGACTCTAACGGAAAATCTACGATCGGATAAAAATGACTTAATAATTTTTACTAAGTATAGCGGAAATCTAAACTTCAATAATTTAAAAAGAAGACCATTGTGCTAAACCGAATCAAACGCCTTTTCAAGGTCAAGTGTGACCATGGCTGCTGAACTTTTGTTCAGAAAAACGTCTTTTATGAAGTTGGTTACTCTGTAAAGTTGGTGTGTTGTGGAATGCTTTTTGCGAAATCCGAATTGAAAGTTTGGAATAATGTCATCCGATTCTGTATGTTTCTGCAGTCTAAATAAGATAATCCTTTCGAAAACTTTACTCAGTATCGGTAGGAGACTGATGGGTCGATAGTTCGCTACATCGTTAGGCTTTTTCTTCGGTTTGGCAATAGGAATGACGGCTGCTTCCTTCCAATCTTTGGGGAAATAAGAGAGCTTTAAGCAGGAGTTAAAAATAAAATTTAGAAGTACTATACACTTCTTTGGTAGATTTTTAAGCGCACAAACTGGAATATTATCCATGCCTGGTGCTTTTTTGTTTTTTAATCTCTTGATAACTCCGACGATTTCTTTGGGTTTACAGAGTGCCTCATTCGGCAGCGTAGTGAATTGCAGTAACTGTTGTGATGCCCTTTCAACAACAATTTCGTTAGTTTTGTTACCCATTTCTTGAGTGATTTCGTGTGCTTCGCTGAATTTTTGCGCTATTAGCGCAGCTTTGCCGTGATCGCTATAGCAGAGGTTGCCATCTCGGTCTGGCAAAGGGGGAATTTTAATATATTTTTTTCCTTTCATAGATTTTTGAAGGTTCCAAAATTTATTTGTCCCTTTATCTAGACTGGAAAGCATTGTAGCCCATTTCTTATTTTTAAGCAAGGCTACCCTATAATTTATAACACTATTCATTTGGTTAATTTGCCTTTTAATTTGGTAGTCTCTACTTCTCTGCCATTGGCGTCTGAGAGTGTTCCGAAGGCCTATGATCCTTCGCGTGTTATCATCAAGTAATAGTGATGACGGGTCTTGAATAACAGTAACTTTAGGTGTGCTTGCCTCAATAGCTTTCCTTATATTAGTGATAAGGGAGGCAACCAGATTTTCAATCATATCGGGGTGAGTCATTCCTGTTAGGTCTAATTCTGACAGTGAAGTCTCTCTGTTAAGTATATTTCGATACTGCCTCCAGTTAGTTTTTTTGAAGGAGAATACTTCAGTAAGGTTATTTCTGCATCTGGAAGTAAAGTCATTTAAAAGATATAGAGCAGGTAGATGGGGGGAGTTAAGCGCAGTCAGTACTGTTGGTTCTGAAATGTCTATAAGTCCGTCACTTATTATGAAATCGAGAACTGAATTATCTCCCCTCCCTGGAAAGAAAGTTGGTTCACGCGGCGCGTGAATAAGAAAATGCCGTCGAGACATCAATTCATATACGATGCGCCCAGCTTTATTGGCCCTTGCACAATTCCAGAGACTGTGCCTCGAATTTAGGTCTAGGCAAAGTAAATACTTTTGTCCAGACGTTAACATCTTTAGGTCGTCTTCGAAACCTTTAAGTTTCTCTTGCGATAGATTCGTGCCCGGAAAATATACGGCAACTACTACTGCATTGATAGGTTTGATTTCTACAGCGACTGTTTCGATCACTTTGGTATTTAAGTGAATAACTTTGTGATTGATTTCACTTTTAATGCATATTGCGACACCGCCACCTCTTGCGCCATCGCGATCTTTCCTGTGTATGCGATAATTAGGGAGCCACAATTTGTCGCTACTTTTGAGCCAAGTTTCGGTAATGATAAATAAGTCAGTTTTAAGAGAATTTATAAAGTCATACGTCTCGGTTAGTTTTCCTTTGATGCTTTGCGCGTTCCAAAGTAGTAGATTAAGTACTTGATTAGCCATAGATTTTTATTAATTCTCCTGAAGAAAAAAGCTCCGGGTTCTGATCGTGAGATTGCTTAACTGCACCACTGTAGCTGGAGCCGTGTCGGGCGTTTTGTTCAAAAGCTACATGCGTAGACTTGTTGATTGGTGGGAGGTTCATTTCGGACAGTCTCAAAGTAGTGTTCGACGAGGTGGCACCTTGTTTTCTAAATTTATCTTTAAGTTTTCCTTTAATGGCAAGAAATTCTTTGCGTTTCGGGCAATTAAGATCGTTAGAGAAATGCTGCTGATTGCAATTAGCGCATTTGATCTTATTTGTGTCGCTTTCTTTCAGGGTGCAGTTTGTAATGGAGTGTTCACCACTGCATATTAAGCATTTAGGAGGCAGGTGACAATGCGATGATCCGTGCCCATATAATTGACAATTGCGGCATTGTGTGGGTCCACTTTTTCTGCGCGAGTGATAGCTCCAGTGAACTACCGTGTGCAGTATTGCCTTGGTGCGTTGTAATTCACTCAATTTGACGCCTTTTTCAAAATATAACAGATAGTAGAAGCTGTCTACTTTATCTGTATTGAATTTTTTAATATCAATGCATTTGAATTGCGTTACTTGTTTGAGGTGTTTGTGAAGCTCTTCGCATGGCATTTCGTGAAGACCTGAGAGAATTATTTTCACTGGCCGTTGGTCCTATCTGCGATAGGTGAAAAATTCTACTTTTTTCTTGATTAAATATTCGACGACCCGCTCATAGTCATCCAAATTGGAAAGGTGTAGTCGTCTGCCGATTGACATTAAACGGACTTCGAACTCTGATACTTGCAGTTCTGCCATTATCGCCATTACGGTATCACGGGGTAATACGGGAAATGTTATTGCGGGTGGTTTTACCTTTTTTGGGGAATTAGGAGTTGCCCCCGGTGTCTCCGATATTGTAGGTGTATCGTCATGGTTTTCGGGTTCCAAGTCCGCCAGAAGTTGAAAACGGTTGCCTGGAGTCGCTGTTCGTCTAGTCCTTGGAATTTTTAGCTTGTCCCGTAGGAACATGTCGCCTGGGGAATCCTCCCCTCGCTGTCTTTTACGATCTATTCTTTGTCACTCGGAAGTCCGCGCGTCAGAAATGAAGTTATGAAATCTTATTCGGGGGGTTCGATAGCCGGCAATCAAAAGAAGCCGGAAAATTTGGAACGAAGTTTAGAACTATGCCGATATGACACTTCACTTCACTGAGAACAGATGAAGACTGACTGGTATTATTTGTATCAGTTGGAGGACACATAGCCGAAGTGTGTTGTGATTATTGCTCGGATTATCTGTGCCAGTGTCAGTCATTGATGGAGTCAATGTTAGAGTTGGTGCTACTGCTGATAGACAGCGCGGCTGTTTGCGTCGAACAACAGCACCCTCGTTGTTGGTCACACGGTCGATTATTGCGTTGGATTGAGGCTTTGCTCTTGAACGAGTGAAAACGCCATAAGAGTCTCTGCTAGACGACAATGCAACAGCCAGTAGGCGGCCAGGGTTTGTTCACGAATTCTCTCAATTTTTTCTGCAGCTCGTTGAGTTCTTGCTGAAATTCGTGTAAGCTGGAAGGTTAAGGCTGATTATCATTCGGCGACTTACGTTGTCGATGTCGTTGTCGATGTTGCTTCTGAGGTTGAGAAGCCGAGGAGAGGGAAGTGGTTGTTGCTGGTGGTGGTGGCGGAAATATGGATGCCACCTTGCGAAATATGATAGAGAGATGCCGTTTAGTACGAATGTTGGTGGGGCTAATACTTTCAATTTGTGAGATGGTGCCACATTGGACCCCAGGCAGGTAAAAGTTGAAGATATTTCGATTTCCGGTTTAACGTGCCCAATATTTTTCAAATCGGTGCGTTTTTAGTTAGTGTTGAGCGAAAATGCAGGAATGCTTGCTTAGCGATTCCAAACTTAACCCTAGAGTACTAACGTTCGCCTGTGAGGCGGAAAAAAATCGTTTCTCAACGATATCTCCGGAGCCCCTGTTTCTATTAGTACCATCGTTTATGCCAACTCAGTCACTTGCTGTGCGAGCATGTATGCAATGAGCAAAGATCGCTTCGAGTTTCTGCTAAAATGTCTGCATTTTGATGATCGTAGCACCCGCGAAATTAGAAAGAAATCTGATAAATTGGCACCAATTAGAGATATTTGGGAGTTGTTTATCACACAGTGCAGAGACATATGTATATAAGCCCGGATCCTACGTTACAATAGACAAACAACTGGTCTCATTTCGCGGACGTTGTCCTTTCTGGATGTGTATCCCGAATAAACCCGCTAAATATGGCATCAAAATCGTCTCAATATGCGACGTAAAAACAAAATACATGTTCGATGCAGCTGCCTATCTAGGAAAGAATAGCAGAACGCCTAGCAGCGAGGCTTTGGGTAGCTACTATTGTAAGCTGCTTACGAAAACAATACATGGAACCAATCGAAACTTAACAGCTGATAACTGGTTTACTTCTGTACCTTTGGCCAAAGAGCTACTCTAAGAAAAATATAAACTGACGTTAATTGGTACAATTAAAAATAACAAAAGGGAAATTCCTGCAGAGTTCAAACACATTGCATCGCGTTCTATTGGAACATCCATGTTTGGTTTCCATGAAAAACTCACTCTGGTCAGCTATAAGCCGAAGCCTCATAAGACGGTTCTTTTATTGTCGACAATGCATGAAGACCCTTCCATTCACGTTTGGAACTCAACACGTTTTGAGGCACAACCACATATGTCCAAAAGCCTTCGCGATGCCATACAAGCGGAAATTGGATGCTCCGAGAAACAACCCGATAATACTCTCCCTTTGTGATTTCTATCCACTAAAAATAAAGCGCATGAGTGTCTACCTGTACCTTATGTAATAGAACATACTGTATGGAACATCGGTCATCAAATTGTTTGGAATGCGATAAAGTGTACTTCAAAAAACCCTCAAATTTAATTTAGTCTGCAAGGGTAACCTGATCGCGCAAGGAAATAATTTTTGTTTTGTTTTAAAGATCGTTTTACTGCCTTCAAAACGATGTAAAATTTAAATCAAAGGTTGTGAATTAATATATTTAATTTTTTTATATAAAAAATGATCTCCATGAAAAAGAGACTGAAGCATGTATTCATTTTAAGCATTAAAAAAAAATATTACTTTTATTATATGAATCAATTTTTATTAAATTTTATTAACTGAACTTTATTCTTTTGATTTAAACTATTTTCTGTAATAAAACTATTTTCTAACACTAAAAAAAAATATTTTTTTATAAAAAAGTTGCCTCACAGGCGAACGTTAGTATTAACGTAAGAAAAAAACACGTTAGTACTCTAGAGTTAATAGCTCCATTTCGGTAAGTAAAATACCTGAAGTTTTGTTTTAGTCTCAATTTATAGATAATTAAATCTTGCTCAAAAAGTCTTTGCTTGATAATTCAGGTTATAGTAGCGCTTTTTATGGTTTTGTAGAAAAAACGAAACCCTTATGAAATCAGTCAGATGTCCGCCTGTTCAACGAAAACGGCTGAAGCCACAGGCATGGAATTCGGTAAAAATATGAAGGATAACTTCTAGCATATTTCGATAATTAATAATTTCATAGCATACCTCGGTAATTTGATTTGCTGTACTACAACTACTCTCTGTATCTCCCGTATGTGAGAAAAGTAATAATGCCTATCCGTTAGCAAAGGTACAGGTATGTTATTTTATAGATACAATTTAATTTTGACATGGATATGTCTTATAGCTGGGGGTCATCCTAAAAATCAGTCCGTCACACGAAATGTCTGTTTTTCTACTCGGGGTCAGAAGAGGAAACAAGCCCATCGAAAATTTTTCTTTTCTGGTTGTGCTGTCGTTTGAGTGAAGTCGTCATTGTGCATGGCTGTTGCTTGTAGATCCGCGCGGGCGGTGCACTTGCGGGGATCCTGTGTGTACATGTTGGGATGTTGATTTGATAGCGATAAAGGTTGACGTTGTGGACGGCAAGAAATAACATAGTGTACGGGTGAACGGGCGGACTTTCAATGACCTTCAATTTCCGCCAATTCCCATTCATCATTTAATAAAATAGCCCGTGTTGTACTATCTGAATCACTAGGGTCCCAGAAAAGGTAGCAAGTAGTCAGTTCGACTAACATTTGGACATGAGCAGACGCAATTTGAGAGAGTGTACATAGTTCCCGCCCCCCGAAGATGAGCGGATGAAGTTCATTCGAGCCAAATCGGGTGATCCAGCGACTGTGTTTGTGCATTTGCAATGGCGGCGATTTGAGGTCTGACTGGTCCACAATGTGGGCCCCCACCCCACGTGCAATAAACATATAGAACAAAATGGCGGATTTATACTAGGCGAGTTAGAATCTCTCAAGTCCCGAAATGAAGAAATATTCGTCGCAGGATGTTATATGTTATGATGTACATTCAGAGGTCTGCAGAAGATCAAATGCTCCGCAAAAATTCCAAAATATTCAAAATGGCTGGAATCCAAACAAATAAAATAGCGCACGTTGTACTACATATCTGAATCAATAGGGTCCCAGAAAAGGTAGCAAGTAGTCAGTTCGACTAACATTTGGACATGCGCAGACGCAATTTGAGAGTGTATACATTACATAGCTCCCGCCCCCCGAAGATAGAGATAGAGCAAGAGCCATGGCGGATGAAGTTCATTCTATCCAAATGGTTGTGCATTTGCAATGGCGGCGATTTGAGGTCTGGCTGGCCCACAATGTGGCCTCCACCACACATGCGATAAACGTATCATAAAACAAAATGGCGGATTCGTACTGCGCGAGTTAAAATCTCCCAAGCCCCGAAATAGAGAAATATTCGTCGCAAGATGTTATAGTTCCAAGCAGCTCATCGTGACATGATGTACATTCAGAGGTCTGCAGAAGATCAAATGCCCCCCCCCCCTTCTGCAAAAATTCCAAAATTTTTCTTGTGCATTCTCTTTGTGCGTGTGTTGGAATGTTTTGTTTACTTTTGTTAGTTTCCCTTTCTGTTTGCTGGACACAATCGCGTAGAGTGGCACGCGTTACTTGAGAAACGGATTGTGTGTGCCGGACCCGGACTGTTGATTAAAGGGGCGGGATGAGACGGATAGTGTGGGAGCGATTTTGCAATAGATACACAAACACAATACACATCCGATTGGGAAAAGATGGTGGGAAGCGTGATTGCGATTAGCAGAAACGTACTCAGCGAAATGTTGATAGGCTGCAGTCTGCAAACTGTACCGAACAGGTAGATAGAACAGGGTGCTCGAGAGGAGGTGAATATTGCACACACGCGATGCAAACGAAAACGAAACGATCCCGCGAGAGAAAGGAGCCCAAGCGGACAGGACAAAGCAAAGCAGAATTTATAACGAGTATCTACACTGCCACCAGATACATGGGTACATGGATATGTCTTATGCCTACCGAAAGCGTGGGACGTGTTTTCTCGAATGATTTCATCCAGTATAACTATACTGGGATCTTTACAAAACTTACGTCGATATCTTCAACACAACAGGTTCCACGCAGTCGGTAGTCATAGACATATCCATGTTCCGAAGTATCTGCATGCAGTGTAGATACTTTGTATCTTTTTTTGTCCGCTATTGCCACATTGTGCACCGTCGAGTCAGTAAGCGGATAGATTTTCAACTGATCTATTAAAAATTTCTATTTGTTTTACGTAATTTATTTATCTAGGGCCATCAAAATCACTGTCTTGCGCAGGATTTCATGCGTTTACAGGCTGTGACACTGTGTCATCTTTTTTAGGGTTCGGCAAGTGAAAAGCATGGCAGTCACTGAAAGCGTACGCCGAAGGGATTGAGAGATTCATCGCTCTAGCTAAAGGAGATATTGAGAAAGGCCGGCCTCTTCTCAAAGCTTTCCTCATTTTAATGTATAGTCCGTACGTTTCTATTCGTATAGATACCCACTCCCATATCGTACTAATCATTAATGTTTTCCTAGGTCTAAAATATACGCTTCTCTCACTTCTTGTCGGGAGGCTTTGTACCATAAATTTGACAGAAGCTTCGAAAAATTCGCACCCACGGATGATGTGTTTGAGGAACACCTGAAAAGGGCATCCCTTCAAGCCATGAAATTCTGGCAGACTGTAGAAACGCAGCAACATATTCCATCTCCTAGAGATTGAGGGTGGAAACTAGATGGAGAACGTTGGCTTCCACTATGGATAACAGCGCCGGTTGCTGCAAAGGCATGTGCAACTCTTCAGCATTGCAAGTGCAAGACACCTTGCACGAGCAACTGTGCAGGAAAAATAGTGTGCCCTGCACAAAAAAGTACACCTGCAGTTGTGAGTCAGCCGTTGTAGAGTAGCATAATTTACTTGTTGTCTATTTAGGTACGGATATTACTATTTTTTTATTTAATAACAAAGAGTGTAACTTTATGAATTATGAAAATAAGGTTAAAAACAACGCTTCATCTCTAATTTTTCCTCAGTGAAGGAAATATTGAGTGTAAAACTTAGCTTCCACCGTATTTTCCTAGAATTAAAAGCTTAATTGTCAAAAAGTTCTTACAGATGTATTATTCAAAGTACTGTCCATCGCTAGCGAAAACTTTCGCCCATCTCTCCGGCAATTTTCGGATTCCATCTCGAAAAAAGGAGGCGTCTTCCGACGCGATCCATGATTGGCTGGATCCATTTTTCGACTTCCTCGTACGAACGATAATTCTGATTAGCAGCCAGGCCGTGAGCCGTGGAATGAAACAGATGATAGTCGGAAGGAGCGATGTCTGGGGAGTACGGTGGGTGGGGCATGATTTCCCATTTCAAGGTTTTCGGGGGTGACCGGTAGCGCAGTGTGTTGAGGCATCAGTCTCTGGTTTGACTACCGGCGTTTCGGGTTCGAATCCCGTCAACGACAACGTTCGTGGCCATGAATGTGCAGGAGGTGCATGCTGGCAACTGCATTCTCCGAAACCATTTTATGCCAACGAAACGTCAACTGGGCCACATGGAACAGTTGACGCGCTATGCCCCACAAAGGGTTAGGGCAATTGAGTAAGTATGTCTTGGCCACTTTTGCGACGTGTGGCCGAGCGTTGTCATGCTGGAGGATGACTTTGTCGTGTCTCTGTTGGTACTGTGGTCGTTTTTCCTTTAATGCTCGATTTAAACGCATCAATTGCGTTCGGTACCGATCTCTTGTGGTAGTTTCATTCGGTTTCAGTAGCTCGTAGTATATCACATCGACCTGGTCCCACCAAATGCAAAGCACCGTGAATATTCGGTTTCGCCGTCGACGTTGAGGCATGTCCGGGCATTCTCCATGACTTTCTGCGCTTGGGATTATCGTAACGAGCCCATTTTTCGTCGCCGGTTACGATGCGATGTAGGAATCCCTTCCGATTCTGCCTTTGAAGCAGTTGTTCGCATGCCAATAATAGCCGTTCAATATCTCTCGGTTTTAACTCGAACGGAACCCAATTTCCTTGTTTCTGAATCATGCCCGTGGCCTTGAGGCGTTTCGAGATGGCTTGCTGAGTCACTCCCAATGATTCAGCTAATTTTTCTTGCGTTTGGCACGAATCTTCATCGAGCATTCCAATTCGTCGTCATTGAAATTTTTTTCTCCAAACACCATGCTTGTCCTCGACATTGAAATCGTCACTTTTAAAACCTTGAAAGCACTCACGACATGTTCTGTCATTCATAGCAACCTCACTGTAAGTATCTGAGAGCATTCGATGAGCCTCAGCTGCAGTTTTTTTTTTCAAATGGAAGCAGAAGACCAAAACTTCCCGCAAATGACGAGAATTTGGCTCGAAAACAGACATTTTGAATCGCGAATCTTATTAAAAATGCGATCAACTTTTACTAATGCGGGGATGTCGATACGTTCACAGACGTCCAAACTCAATTTGTGACACTTTTGAACTACGTATTTGGCCAGTCCTCACCGATGTAGCCGTCTGTCAGAAAACGGCGGAAGCAAAGTTGTACACCTAACCTAACTAAGGTAACCAACTACTTAATTTTATATTTAAATTTAAATTTTTGTCAACTATGTATTTCATACAATTCGCGATACTGTGCGGTGGTTTAAAACACATAAACATCATCTTCACTTTTATATGTACATACGTGTATATTAGATCACATCGCTGATGAACAATATTGTGCAACATAACAACTATTTCCAATTACACCACTCGGACACTCCACTTCAATCAATTTATCAATCATCCGTTCCCATAAATGAACAAGGCCACTAAACTATGTTACTTTCGAGTATATCCCTAAAAAAATCCCCAACAATTCTGTATGGTCCTCGTTGTGTGTTGAATTGGACTAGTCAATGAAGAGCATTGGCTAGTTGGACTAGCCAAAACACAAGTACACTTCAAAACAATTATGCAACAAAGGATATTGGAAATATGTAGTTGCAATGGTTCAAACCTCCCCAACCAGCAAATCTACATACATTCAAATTACATTACCAATTGTTCGATTTGAAAAAATAGCAAAATAAATTTCAAGCGGAGCTCCGCACGGTAGCTTCCTTTTTATAATATTTCGCCACTGCTTCAGGACCGAGGGTGGCATGTGAACATTTTATCCGGAAATTGATTTTTGATTGCATTTCGTATTCCCGTATATTCAAGTGACGATAACAGCTGAATTTATAATAAAATTTAAATTTACGTTCATACATCCACCTGACAAATCGTTGGGGGCTCTTGAGGAAATGATGCCATCAAAAGTCTGTACAGTCGAATGCGTTCGGAGCAATTGACAAAGCCACCTCTGTGCAACTTGCACTATTGAAATATGATACATATTCTAAAAAAAGTATACATATACTATATACACTCGTATATAACCTTATTGCAGGGTATACGCTGAAACCAATTGCCACCAAAAAAAGGTTGAGGATAATAACTGTGAGTGTGTGTTGTACAGTGTACGCTCCCTGTACGGACACCTCCGGGTAGTCGAAAGAAAAACCGGGCCGGGGACCAACAACTATTTGCCCATATACTCGTACAGAAGGTCTGATACCTTCCGACTATTTTAAGAACTCTTTTTATACCCTAGACTTTTAGTATAGGGTATATTGTTTTTGTCACGACGGAAATATGTAACACCTTAAAGGAGGCTCCGGAGGTATAGCAATGTATATATATAAATGATCAGGGTCACCTCCTGATTCAATTAAGCCATGTCTCTCTGTCTGTCTGTCTGTCTGTCCGTTCGCACGATAACTTTCGATAGAATAAAGCTAGAGCCTTGAAATTTTGGTCAGATGTTGGAAGTATGATCTAGTTGGTTGGTATTGAAAATGGGCATGATCAGGCCAAGAGAACGCCTACCTCCCCTACATATGTAAAATACATAAATGTATCCATAACTCCCGATTAAATAAACATGAAAAGCTCTAGCTTTGGTAGATTGCTCGCGAGGGTGATCTTATACTCTCTTGGAAAAATAAAATCGATCGGTTGAAAACTAACGGCAATTTTCTTACAAAGAGCCCCGTACTACCCTACTTTTCAGGTTTTTTGTCCATAACTCTTGAACAAATTGACGTAGACATCTGATTATTGGTATGATACCCTGAGGTGAGAAGCTGCTTGGGTTTTAGTAAGTTGGGTATAATCAGATCAAAGGAACGCCTACCTCCCCTACAAAATTCAAAAAATTAAATATTACTTTAATTACGATAACTTTCGGTAGAATTACACTAACGAGTTGAAAATTTGGCAGCACGTTGGTAGTAACATCCTGTTAGTTGGTATTGAAAATGGGCAAGATCCGACCTAAGGAACCCCTACTTCCCCTACAAATGCAACTTCAAATAAGCGATAACTTTTGAGAGAATGAAGCCAGCGACTTGAAATTTTGGTCGAATGTTTGAACTGAGATTGATTTAGTTGGCATTAAGGATGGGTTAGATCCGACCTAAGTAGCCCCTACCTCCCCTAGAAATGAAATTTTAAATAAGCGATAACTTACGACAAAATGAAGCTAGCGACTTGAAATTTTGGTCAAATATTTGTAGTAGGATCCAGTTGGCTAATACTGAAAATACGTAAAATCCGACCAATGAAACCCCTGCTTCCCCTACAAATAAAACTTCAAATAAGCGATAACTTTCGATAGAGTAAAGCTAGACACCTGAAATCTTTTTTTTTAATGTTTGTAGGGTGATCTAATTGGTTGGTGGCTATGATGGACAAGATCCGATCCAAGGAACTTCTACCACCCCTACAAGTGAGACTTCAAATAAGCAATAAGTTTCGATAGAATGAAGCTAGCGACTTGAAAAATTCGACAAATATTTGTAGAATGGATTAGTTAATTGATTTTTAGAATGGCCAAGATCCTCATGAATGTGTGCCAACCTCCCCTATAAACTGGCCATATAGGAAACTTACTTTTAATGCATATGGTCGTTGCCAATTGGTACTTTTGGTATCCCCACTAGGTCTGTACAAGTCTAGGGTATACACGCTTCGGACTCCGGGCCGAAGCTTCGAAGCTTTATTTCATATTTAAAAATAATATCCCTTGCTCAAATTATAACAGTGCTAGCTTGTAAAAATGAACACTTGAAGGTGATTTTCGTGGGGCTGATCTGTGCTCTGATACTGCTTCCTTTAAACAATAGGCGTGTTTTTTTGTACTGCGGTGAAGGTTAATTGGGGGCTATCCGGGTTAACTTACACACATTACACAAACAACATACCCTAGTTGTTTGTGTAATGTGTGTAAGCTAACCCGGATAGCCCCCAATTAACCTGCACCGCAGTACAAAAAAAACACGCCTAGTGTCTTTCAGTTGCTGAACTGTTTGTGACTTACTTCAATTCATTTGGCATCTCAAATAGTAATACCAATTTATTAAGTCAGCTTCCATGAAATCATTAAATAATTTACCCACAATAATAATTTAATAATTTCCCCCGCAAGTGATCCTTGGAGAATGTGCAGTAGGTGGCTCATATTTGTAAACTACATCTGATCTTCTATAGGAACTTACATCATTATACGCTTTGACAGCGCCTATTGGCCTTAGTTCATTGGTTGGGAAGGGGGGTTATATTCTGTGGAAGACCCTGAATTTTTTCGTGGAGGAGCAGCTGGGGAAGCACATTTATCCAAAGACATTTGTATGCATACACATGCCCTCTTGTTTCGCTTACGTACCCTTGTTCAATTACTCGGCCTCGTTTAAAAGATATACTCGTATAATACATGAACATTAATGGCGTGCTAGAAAAGTATCATTGGTGAATTTTAAGCCGGAGCTGTTGAAAAGGTTTACCTAACTGACTGCTATTGAAATCAAGCAGTATCGATCAAGCCGTTAAATAGTTACAGCTATTGTATATAACGGCAAAAGTATCTAAAGCCGCTTCTAAACGATGCGTCCAACGTTCGACCCAAAGTTGGATCCAACGTTTGAGTCAAACGATTTGGCAATTGAAGCGACAAATGTATCTTCTCAACGGCAACGGCAATTCGACCGTTCGATTCAAACGTTTGACGGTTTGGCCGAGTTGTCAATTAATAAATTAAATTGAAATTGCTTATCACGGTGATGGC
The DNA here is from genome assembly GCA_964017055.1 of Chloromyia formosa. Lineage (NCBI taxonomy): Eukaryota > Metazoa > Arthropoda > Insecta > Diptera > Stratiomyidae > Chloromyia > Chloromyia formosa. The sequence goes on from OZ024817.1 coordinate 16,428,383, forward strand.
GGAAGGAAGAAGAGATAGCATCTGTTGCTGCCGCTGTGGTGGTATTGTCGTGTTGCTACTTTTTAATAAAAAAAAAAAAGAATCCGGTTTACCAAATTCGTCGTGCCTTACAACCGAGCTTGCTTCAAATGTTTCTGCTCAACGGTTTGGCAATTGTTTCGTTCAAACGTTGGAACGTTCGAATTCATTTGATTCGAGTACGAAATTTGCCAACAGAGCGAACGTCTTCCAACGCGAACGTTCGACGCTTGACATTGGAAGCTCGTAGCTCGACATTCGGCCACACGATGCTACGAACCATCAAGCGTCCAACGTTGGAAGGTGTTCGTAGCATCGTTTAGAAGCGGCTTTAGCCTAATAACTCCATAACGGAAAAGCTAGTTGAAACAAACTTGTACAGTAGGTAGACGTCAATAAGGACTAGCCTATTATTGAATTTCAGCAAACATCCATCAAGCGGTCAAAAAGTTACTGCTATTTAACGGCATAATTTTATAAACAAAATAACTATTATACATAACGGAAGAAACTAGTTCGGCGAAACCTATCCAGTTGGTGGATATTAAGGAGCACTGGGCTCCTATCTAATTTCAGAAAAACACATCAAACGGTTCAAAATGTTATAAGCAAAATAAATATAACACAAGGAGCCAGCTGAGTGAAACTTTTTTAATTGGTGGGCGATCGTCACGACTGGGCACCTGTTTAATTTCAGCAACATCAATGAGTCAGCTCCAGAGATACTGCAGCGCAGAGCTCTACGCTATCTTTACGAAAGAGTGTTTTGTTAAAAATTCTCTACCGTGTGAACGCCTTTCTTAGATAAGTTTCTCGTTTTAACATTTGCTCTGCAACTTATACATAGAGATGAATAAGTTGGTAAAGCTCTATCGTTTTCTATGTCCTTCGATCATTCGCTTCTTGACAGTGCATTGAAGTTGTACCCTCTCCAAAACTACAATTTTGATTTTTTGTTAAATTTTTATTTGACATGCAGATACATGTACAATGGTTCCAGATCATCTTACTATCTTTATCAGCAAACTGCAGCTAATGAAATGCTTGATAAAATTAATAAGAAATGCATCATCAAAAAAGTTATGGACATGAGATCAACTCTCTACCCATTGAGCCATCACAGCTCTCTTCTTCTGAAGATAATTAAGCGAATGTGAAAACTGTCGATGATTGCTTCAATGGAAAATGCAAAAAGTCATCATCTTATTAGTTGATGAGTTTATCGACGACTCTCAAAACCATTTCACCAGCTACGGAGTTACGTCACCAACTCAAGCCAGTGACGCATACCATGAGCACTCATCAATACCGGTCAAATGGGTAAACAAACATAATTAGTATTTTTAGTTGAAACAAACATGTTTATATGAGTCACCCATTTCATTAAGATAAGAAATAGTGTTAGGATGTCTAATGAGCCTTTAATGGCAATGGTAATGATAACAATAAGAAATGATAGAAGGATATACAATAAGAACCAATATGTAATAAGAAGAACGTAATGATGTAACAAATAAGTAAGATAAGATATTAATAATAACAAATAGTTAAGAAGCATAATGATAAGAAATTCAAATATAAATACATGTCTCAATTTTGTAAGTTTCAGTTCGAAAATAGAGCTCAGGTCGAGCACTCAATAATATATATTTTATTACCAGAAACTCGGTCTTTAATTAAATAAGATTTCGAAGACTCAGATATTGAGTAAATTCTAATCTTAAACCTACGGGACTAAGGGCGACCACAGAGTGAAAGCTGGTGCTAACGCTTGTGCTGGTGTTTTGATTATGAACACTCAGTGAAGAGAAACATTCACGTGAACCGTGCTCATGGAGCTTTCCCTGCCCATGCTATTACTAAAGCTCAAGATCGCATTCGTAGTTGTCCGGTGATTTTCTATATAAAATCCATTCATAACACACATAAAAATGAAACGAATAAACTGGACAATTACGAATGTGATCTTCAGCAACATTGGCGGTGAAAGCTGCATGAGCACGTTTCACGTAAACGTTTCTCTTCACTGAGTGTTCAGAATCAAAACACCAGCACAAGCGCCAGCACCAGCTTTCACTCTGTGGTCGCCCTAAGAAATTCGTTAACGACTTTCATCAAGCATTTCATAACCAACCGCTTGACCGATTCGTTGATGAATTTCATCAAGTATTTCATCAGCTACAGTCTGATGTGTACGAGTACAAGATCGTAGGTTGTATTGTATCGTTTCGCCGAGGGCAAGCAATTCATGAATGGCAGTGGCAGATAAGCGAAACAGTGGGCATGTGTACGTCTACAAATATCTTCGCATATTTCTGCTTCCCCTGCTACTTTTCCGGGAAAAAAATGTCGACTGGTGAACGATGGTTTGCAGGATAATTTCTTAAGACAAATGATGAAATTGTGCTTACCTGGAAATATTTGCCAGGACTACTTAGAGAGTGGTTTGAAATAAATCTGATAGGTAGCGCCTAAATTTACCCACAAGAGGTGGAGAAAGTGGGTGCCGAAAATAATTTTCAATATTACTACCTATATATAAACAAAAGCTTCCATTTGCTTTTTCCTCCGGTAACACATGTGCTGTCAACTGTCAGCTATTTATGTACATATTTTATATTTAAATTAAATTTATTTTACAATTTATCAATGGTTTTAGTACTACAAAATCAGCCTATATGCCAATTTTCAGATTTTTGGCTCACCTTAAAATATTTTTGACACGGAGAGGGTTAAGCGGATACCCCCCTTAAGTGGACAAAATTGTTCAGTTACAAGGGCGTTTACAGTATTCGAACACCAAAAAGCTCGAAGCATCGAGTTAGCTTATTTTTCGCAACCGATTAAAAAAGGACGAAAAACACAACAGCACGTAACGAGGCACACAATTTTATGCGAATTGAATGATCGCTTCTGGAAAAATGGAGCCCGTCCAATTGTCGTTGAGCACGTAGCTGTAATAAAGGATATTCAATTTACTCGTAATGTTCGGTGAAAAAATGGTGGAAGTTTGTGGTGGAATGTGCCAACTTTGTGTGGGCTGACTTTGTGTTGGCAACGGAGGCCATCGTTGATATTAGGTTTTCATTCAGTTCGGTTTTTATACATAGATGGAAAAAGAATGAAACCAGGACGAAATGCTGTCACAGTATGGGGAAAATGCATGGAAATACCACAACCTGTCATCTTGATGATTGTAACGCGCCAGATAGTGATACGCATTGAGATCACTTTCCTTTCTCACCGGGTTTTATGGGCGAGCGTTTTATGGTCCGTAAATGAAAATATGATGGGGAAGAATCAAGATATGACACGGGAAAATAAAATTAAAAATTTGAAAGCGACGGAATAAAATCCGGGGTTATGTGCTGTTTAGTTTAAAGGTGTCTGGAATTGTTTGATGACTGATGAAGAATGCAGTACTGATAAAATGGCAAATGATTAAAATCCGCGAAATATATATACATATATATATTTATAGAATTTCCTCAGTGCACCAGTCAAGAATCAGCCCTCCCAAAATCTTTGCGGTTGATAAGCTCTTGAGTGATGCTACAGCGGTGGCGTATACTACCGCCCTTGAGGAAAAACTATCACCTATGCTACACAACATCAGCAACACAGGCGTCCATGGGTTCTGGGAAGAACTCAAGGGTACCATCAAGGATGTCGCAGAGAAGGTCGTGGGATATAAAGCCCGGCGAGCGCGAAATGACTGGTTCGACGAAGAATGCAAAAATTCACTTGACGCGAAAAACGAGGCCTACAGACAATGGATTCAACGAGGAACCAGAGCCAGAAGAGAAAAATATGACGAGCTACGGCGAATATCGAATAGAATAATTAGACGTAAGAAACGTAAATACTTTGACGAGCAGTTGCTGAACATAAACGAAAACTTAGCTAATAGGAACACCAGACAAGCGTACAAACTAGTAAATACAATTAAGAACGGCTACCAACCCAGGACTAGCCTTTGTAAGGACAAGGATGGAAACATCATCAGCGACACCGATGGTATTAACAAACGATGGGCCTCTTATTTTGAAGAGCTTCTAAACCGACCATCTAACATCCCCACACAGGAAGCTCTCGATGATATTGTTGATCTAGGCCCACCCATTCAACCCCCGACAGTAGAGGAAGTTGATCTCGCGTTGCGGTCACTAAAACGAAATAAAGCGCCGGGCGCTGACGAGATCCCAGCTGAACTGCTAAGATTCGGTGGAACGAGTCTAGTTGATGCCATACATCAATTACTCCTGCGAGTATGGGAGAACGAGGAGATCCCAGACGATTGGCGCAGAAGCATCATCTGTCCAATCCATAAAAAGGGAGATAAATTGCGATGTGAGAATTACAGGGGCATCTCACTAGTTTGTACGTCCTATAAAATTTTGACGAAAATTCTGGAAAATAGAATAAAACCGTACGCAGAACGAGTCATTGGCGAATATCAAAGCGGTTTCAGACCTGGTCGCTCCACAACCGATCAGCTCTTCTCAGTCAAACTGATACTCCAGAGGTGCTGGGAATACAACGTAAACGTATACCAAATCTTTGTCGACTTCAAGCAGGCATACGACAGTATCGATCGTGGAGTACTGTACAACATCATGCTGCAATTTGGTATACCAGCAAAATTAGTGCGACTGACAAAGATGACGATGACCAACTCCGTCTCACAAGTCAGGATCCAGAATAGACTTACTGATCTATTTGAAACACGCACTGGTTTGAAACAGGGCGATGGACTGGCACCGACGCTCTTCAACCTAGCACTGGAATACGTTATTCGGGCCATGAATATGGACAACAGCAAGACGCTGCTCATCAAGTCGACACAATTAGCAGCGTACGCCGACGACATCAACATCATGTCCCGAAGATTGGCTGACGCAGAAGAACTTCTGCATACGCTCGATACCGCTGCAAAGGAAGTTGGATTACGTATTAACGAGGGTAAAACTAAAATAATGATGCAATCGGTGACAAGGACACCTGCACAACCGAGCATCAACGTGGGGGACCTCAACATCGAGTTCGTGAACAACTTCATCTACCTGGGTTGCAACCTGTCAAGGGACGCCAACGAAACTGACGAAATCAAGCGACGGATACAGTTAGCTAATAAGACTTTTTTCTCGGTTCTCCCCATAATGAAATCGAAGCATGTGCACAGAAACACGAAGCTTCGCGTGTACAAAACCATTATACGACCAGTGCTATGCTATGGCTGCGAAGCATGGACCCTAACTCAAGCCTCCGAAAACATGCTAGACACTTTCGAACGTAAGGTTCTACGGCGAATTTTCGGAGCTGTTTGCGATCGAGATGGATGGCGCATCCGGTACAACCATGAGTTGTATGAAATGTACGATGAGCTGCAAGTCTCGAAAATCGTCAAACTACAACGACTTCAATGGGCAGGGCATGTACAAAGAATGGACGATGATCGCATGCCTAAGAGAGTAATGAATGCAGAACGAGTCGACGGAGCGAGACTGCGAGGACGACCGAGATCTCGTTGGGAGAGCTCAGTAGGTGTGGACGCCGCGCAGCTGCTGGGCTCCCAAAATTGGAGGACGCGGTCACGTGACCGAGATAATTGGAGGACAATGATCCAGGCGGCCAAGGCCCGACGTCGGGCTGTCGCGCCACGATGATGATATATATTTATATATATGCACAGTTTCCCAAATATTACCGTTTAAATTTTGGTAGGAAAAAAAATTAATTAACCATTTCTCTCTCTCTCTCTCTAGTTGCCTTGACCCCTCCAGGGGCATGGGCGCGTCAACATCTCTAGCATTTCTATGCCTTGTTGACGTTTCAATAGCATATCTACTTTTCGGAAGTGCAGTTGCTAGCAAGCACCTCCTATCCGTGCCGTCTTTATACTGACAAGCTCGGATCACTGTGAGAGTTCTATTAGTACTCACAGGCAGTTTTTGATCGCGCCGAGATTTGATCTCCGAGCTCTAGATTAGTATCATAGAGCGGTGACCGAACGATCACGGCCACCGAGCGCGACCAATGTTGTACATTTACAACATGTAGGTAATATATATTATTGGTAATAACACAAAAAAAGAAGGCTGAGAGCGACGGTAGGTCTACTCACAGGATACTGCCTTACCGCATCTCACGCGAGAAGATTGGGACTGACCTCCAGCAATTTATGCAGAAGATGCGAGATGGGTGCGGACACCATCGAACATACTTTGTTGTTATTGTTGTTGTTGTAGCAATGGCCAAAATTTCATTGTGTTAGTGTGTCACATGTTGTATTGTCCTTCGTCTTCTCGATGTTAAGGGACAGGAAAATATCTGCCTCTACGGGAATCTCCAACAACAACCTGAGGGTCAGGTGTGTGGGTGCAGCTGGGCAGTTAAAAGTGTGGTCCACATCGTGAAGTGTACCATTGCAGGCGGGGCATGTGTTCGTGACATCCCGATCAATACGAGATAGATAGGAGTTAAGACGCGAACACCAGCCAGACCGAAGTTGGGCTATTGTCGTTCTCGTTGCTCTCGGAAGTATTCTCTCATCGGGAGAAATGGCTGATACTGGCCTAGCAAGACATTTGTCTTCGATTCCAGTGGAATCGAAAAGTCTTCGATCCTATACCAGTTCCATTCATCGGTTTGTCTCCGAAGCGGGAAAAATTAAAATGTTTTCGATTATCGATTCTGGTAATCAATTAGCCTGAAATTTGAATTCATTTGAAAGCATCTGGCATTTGGCGACGCATATATGAAATACGGAATATGTTGTTTTTTTCTGTAAGCCTTGAATACAGTCCGCCGTCAAATTAAAAGTTCCGTAAAATAAATACGAAAAGAGATTTCACGACACTTTTAGTTTATGGACGAATTGCATATCAGGGCTTAAATAGATTCTACACATTTATACAGTCTTCGATCCGAATCCGATCTCAGTGTCGTTTCTTCGTTGACTACAGTCATCGATCGTAATTCGATCTCAGCGTCGATTCCACACCGACTCCAGCATCGATTCTACATCGACACCGACATCGATTTTGGATCGATTCCTGTCCTCATTTTCGGTATCGCAAAAGCGGCCATGCCCATACAAATGTCTCCGACATGTCCTCGATAAAGTCATCGATTCCTTAGTAGACAGTCTTCGATCCAGGATCGATCAAGTTTCGATTCTTGTCTGACTGGGTGGTTGTGTCGAGAGAACTCTATTTGCACCTAGTTACGCGATTGATGTTTGTACCTCCTCATGATGTATTGCTGCGATGGCTGATCTGTATGCGTTGTTGTCAAAGTGCACCCCTTTGTACCACTGGACGTCTCTTTTGAGGTCCCTCAAATCACGCCTGACATGTCTTGGTGGCGGAATCTTTTCCATGAGGTTGGTGTTGGGGTGTTCCCTCCGGTAACAATCCACCAGATACTGTTTCCCAAGAAGCTTGTTGTGATCCCTTAGGGGTGCTACCGGCCAAGGCTTTAAGGATTTTATTCCTGTCGCGCATCCTGTTCCACACGGTTGAAGCATGGGGGGATGACGTGGCCATGCTGTCCAGGGTTACTCCTAAAATTTTAGGATGGTTCACGGTCGGAATAAGTCTACTGTCAATTGAGACCCCAAGTTGTATTTTGACTTCCTTCGTCCAGGTTGTTGCCGAGGATTTAGGCGCTGACATGGTTAAATTCTTGCCCGTGATGACGGAGTTAAGTTCTTCCAGATAATCATTTATTCGTTCGCACATTTCCGTGATGTGGTTTCCTGTTGCCAGAATGGAGCAGTCGTCGGCATAGGAGATAATTTCGATTCCTTCAGGTGGAGTTGGAATTCCAGATAGGTAAAAGTTGAACAAGGAGGGAGGCAGAACTCCTCCTTGTGGCACACCTTGTTTGATCTTTCTTAGCTTCGATTTCTTGCTCCTGAATTCGGTGTAGGACTGCCTGCCCGCAAGATAGTTGACAATCCATTTTGTAGTATGCGTTGGAAGGGATGCATTCTATAAGTCAGACAGAATTGCTGAGTGCCACCAGAATTGTTCTGTGACATGGACGAAGTTGATTAAGGCCATTGTAGATGCGAGTTGTAATGGCATCCGGGGCCGTCGTCGTACTGTTCATCCTTCTGAAGTCGTGCTGGTGGCTTGCAAGCTGGATGTGGGCCGCAATTGTAGAGTGGATAAGTGCTTCCAGCGTTTTTGAAACTGGTGATAGAAGTGTGATGGGACGATAGGACTCGCCGAGTGTCGCTTTTTTCCCAGGTTTCAGGATCGGGATTATTCTCCCTTTCTTCCAGAGTTCCGGAACGATCAGTGATGTGATGGATAGGTTGAATGTAGCCGCGAAGTATTCGATAGCTGGTGAGTCGAAGAGTTTAAGCACTGCCATTGAGATTCCATCAGGTCCCAAGGCTTTCGAGTTGTTCGCTTTCCTGATTTCTGCAGCCACTTCGTCCGCGGTGAAGACAGGAATGTTGTCTGCAGTTCAGTTATGAATCCTCATGCAGATTATGCGCTTTTGCCTGTCTGGTGCAGGATGTTCAATAAACTGCCTGTTGGAGCGACTTGCCCAGTGGGCAGGTTTGGTGATGAAATTTTTTCGGAACAGTATGGCGACATTCACTTTCTGTTTCGGTGGATTAGAGAGGGCACAAACTGTCGACCATAATTTGCTTATATCTGTGGTCAGGTTACATTCATTCAGGCTACTAGTCTATGAATTTCATAGTTCATTTGGTGAATTCTGGGATCGTCTGGGTTTGTGCTCCTGATCTTGTCTCTCTTGTCTGCCAGTCTGGCGGCTGAGGTAGGAAAGTTGGGCCGAATTTTCGGAATGCGTCCTGCAGGAATAAATTTCGCAGCCGCTTTATTAAGCACTTTCCTGATATTAGACTCAACCTTACGTACGTCGTTGGGAGTTGACAAGGCGGGGAATTTAGCACTTGTATATTGGGTAAAGCTACTCCAGTCGGCCTTGTTGTGGTTGACAAAAGTGCGATGTTTGACAGATACGACATCTGTCGGTTTGTCAAGCCTTATCACGATTGGTAAATGGTCCGATGAAAGTGTAATTACCGGCTCCCATTGTGTTTCATTTATGAGGCTAGCAGTGACAATCGTGATGTCTGGAGAGCTGGAGCTGGTACCTGCACGGGTGGGCGTGTCGTCATTAAATGTTTAGAAATTTGAAGCGTCAAGTTTTTTTTTGCAATGGAGATACCTCTAGCGTCGTTGTTAAGATGTGAGTGCCAGAGTTCAAGGTGAGCGTTAGGCAATATTCAGATTAGCTACATTTTCAGCTCCGACGCAGCCACGCACAATAGCCAAGCATAGTCGATCGTATCGCATGCTGAGCGATGAGTGTGAATCCGCCCATTTGATGCTGTGTATCTCGACTGAAATTTCAAGCAGTCGTGCAGCGCGGTGTCGTGTGTGTGAATTTCGCCTTAAAGTCACCAAGCAGCAGACGGTGTTGACCAGTGAGGAAAGTGTTGTTATTTACATGGTAACCTGAGGGACAACTGGATACCCGTGGAATATGTATGTAGAAAATTTCAATATCAACATTGCCTGATTTGAAGGCCATGGATTGCACTTCGATGGTGATGTCATTGTTGGTGACATCTATTTCCCGGTCATGCACGAAATGGTGAATGATGAAGGCCAACCCTTCTCCAGCGTTGGCCAACCTGTCTTTCCTGATGATGATGTAATCTCCATGAGCGTTATAGGATGAATTGGGATGTAATTTCGTCTCCTGGATAGTTCCAATTTGAATGCAGTGTCTGTCCATGAATGAAGCGAGTTTGGCAATTTTGTTTTTCAGCCCGTTGCAGTTTAGTTGGACGAGTGAGAGCGTATCGAAAATGGCGATCGGTGGTGCTGATGTAAGGTTGTTTTGTTGGGGAATCCTACTGGGCCTATTTGCAGGGGTCGTTGGCTGACTGAAAGCTCGTGTGGGTGCTCACTGGTGTAGGAAAGTGAGGCGTGTTAGACGAGCTCGCTGCTTGTGGTCCTCGATTTCTGCACTGACTGGCAGTAAATGAAGGATTCCAGTGCCTGCGATGGTTTAGATCCGAGCAGTTCCTCAGGTGACACCACTCATCGCAGCAGTTGCATCTCACTGACGTTGCATTTAGATGCAGCTCGCTGTTGCATACGCAACAGATCCAAGAACCTGGGTTGTTTTCATTGCCGGCGCGGAGAAGTAAAACAGTATTGAGAGTTGCGCCGAGATGCGTTGCTCCCAATAAACACAAAAAACGAATACAACATGTTACACACAGACACACATCCTTCTTGCATTGAAGGGGTTTCTTATCTCTTGGCCGTTGGAAAAAACGGGTCGCTTCGGTGCGCAGAACCGACTGCCGCAGGAACGAACATACTTTGTGTGAGTGTCTAGCTCTAAATTGGAAACGCCTCAACATCTTAGGTGCTTACAGCTTTCAAGAGCTAGCAGATGTCGCAAGTGTTGTCTCGTCGATTTAGTTGATTCAAGCGGTCACCTGGCCTAACCTAACCTATCTAATTAATCATCAAAACTAACCGAAAATTTAAAAATTAGACCACATTTTCATTATTTTATCAATTCATTTTTTTATTTAAATCTTTTATCTTTCCATTATCACCGCTGTTTCAAAATTGAATTTTCTATAATAATGTTCTCCGTTACTAAACTAGATACCGCCAATTTTTTAAATATCATTGATCTCGCCACATTATAAATGCGTACAGCAAAATTTTGTGCAATATATTTTCACCAATAATATCTAGTTTTTCGGTTTGTATTCCCGCCAGTTACAATTCACATTTTCAAGAAATTCACAAATTTATTCCTCTTAAATAGATTCATCCTGCATTTATCTAATTCTCCTATCAATTGAATTATTTTTAAATTGAGTCGCAATTTTTTTTTCATTAAGTACAAAAGCTTCTCGCTCGTAATTAGAATACATTATATTTTTTTTCTTAATAATTTTTAATTTTAGAAATTTCATCCAGATCAATTTTGTTCGCGTGTTGAAAGTTTTACGAATATAATGTTTGTGGCTTTATTTATACAGAAATTGGCTTTTAGTTTTGTTTAAACTTAACATTTCCCTCCTGTTTCAAGGAAGTAGTTTTGCAGTCTGGTGAAAATATTCAGTGATAGTGTGAAATCAAGAAGAAGATAACTGAAATTAATTCTGATATTAATTAGAAATTCATTTCGCTTCACGTTTATCCTAATAATTTTATTTAAAGTATTTTATACTTTTATGAACAGTATTTACATATTTGCATTCGTTTTTTAGTTATATTTTAATGAATATGTCGATTTATAGATCCTTTTTGTTTATCCATTCACTTTGTACAGAATTCAATTCATTTGCTACACTAAATTATCGCCGATTTTATTTTTGTTTGTTGTTATGATTTTTGTGCTTTTAGTTCAATTTATGTTCGAGTAGGTAAATAAATATCGCAGTACACATTTCTTGTATTCGTTTAGCTGAATTATAATATATGTACATTAGATACGTCGCGTCCGCACGATTATGGCAAAAGGTGGTAACGTTCATTTTTGTTTTGTTTTAGTTTTTGATTTAATATCATGTTCTTGGTCCTGAATATCGACAATACGACCTACCAAGGATATCATCCGGTGGAATTGACTGATCTACCGGCGGTACACCTTGTGTTTCCATTTGATCCCGTATCTGTAAGGAAAAAGATTAAAAAAATATTTAAATGTCATATGAATGCCACCAATGGTTAAGCTATCATCTAGTACTACATTTTATTTTAAGTAATTAATTTAGTTAAGAAAAATTTCATGAATAATGGTTAAAATGGTGAAAATCCTTTTCGGAAAACATGACTTTGATATATGTAGTTAGTAAAGAGTCAGGATTAAAGATTTATCCTCGCGGTATACCTTTCTCAAATGACAAATAACCCTCAACCTTCAGCAGCTGTGTCATCTGTTTGAATATGTTCGCAGCAATGGAACCTGTGACCTCTCACCTTGCAAACCAATTCTCTATTCATCTAGTCAACGCGTCGATCAAGATAACCTCATAAAGTCAATTCTAAATTCTTCTGTACCGGTTATAGATTTATAAATAGATGACGTATTTTGGTGAAACTTTTCCACGAATAAAGAAGATACGGTAGACTTTATGACATTACTAATTTGTCTTAACCCCTAGTGGGGCATAGCGCCTCAACCACTCCTACGCGCTATCGCACCCTGTTCTGGGCAATGGCCCCAACTCCCCGAAAGACTTACCCAGCGCCCTACACTCCTTTGCCACAGGCCGACGCCACGAAATTTTAGGACCCCCTCTTGGTCGGCCTTGGTTGGAAATGGGGTTCCATTTCATGGCATGCAAAGCAATGCATCAACCACTCTTCCGTAATGTGTGACATATCCAGTGCCATTTTCGCCTGCGTATCAATTCGTCGATAGGCATCTGCCCCGTACGCAGACTTAGTTCTTCATTTGATATTATTCCGGGCCAAATTCTTAGAATTCGACGAAGAAATGAGTGGACGAAAACATGCAGCTTTCTGGTAACTCTTACGGAAACTTTCCAGGTACTGCTCCCATACAAAAGCACAGACAGTACCAGGGACCGAAACAGGCCCAGCTTGGTCTTAACGTTGAGATAACTGCTTTGCCAGATTTTGGACCGCATGCCGTATACGCATTTAGCCTGGTTGATACGACAAGCGATGTCTTGCTTCGTACCACCATTTTCGGCCGGAATACTACCCAGGTAGACGAAGTAGTCCACCTTCTCCACAGGCTGCCCATTAATATTGATGCCATAGGTCTCGGATCTCTTTTTCGCAATGGCAGGCTAAGAACCTTGGTCTTGTTGGTAATAATCTTTAGCCCAACCTTGCATATCTCCCTCTCGAGATCAAACACCATTACGGATAGATCCATAATTTTGTGGGAGAGTAGGCATATGTCGTCAGCGTAGTCAAGATGTTGTAGATAGGATGTCAAAGTCCATTGAATTCCTCCGTCTAGTCCGCTGCATGCAACACATAGCCGATCACTATGAGGAATAGGATCGGTGAGAGGATGCACCCCTGCCGAACACCACTACGAATCTCAAAGTTCCCCGACACCTTACCTGTATGCAGATCGCGACACTACGCGCCGTCATTGGTTGCTTTAAAAATAATAGCCACCAGCTTCTCAGGGGTGCCTCTCCAGCGCAAGCCTTCCCATATAGAATGCCGGTTCACACTATCGAAAGCCTTTTCGAAATCGATGAAAGAACGGATGGCACTTGGACGGAATCCAGTTCTGAGTACCCTGAGCTCCTTCTGAACACACACTTTCCAGGTTGCAAAAAAACCTGTACAGAGAGCCCAGAAACGATTGATGCGGAATGCGAGCAGAGTGAATTTGTGCAATCTACTCGTATTATCAGAGATGAAAGAATATCCCGGGCAATCAACAGCTTTTCCCCCTTCAAATCTCCCGGGCCAGACGGCATGATGCCCATTCTGCTCAGAATTAAAAGATTTAGTAGTTTCCCGGCTGCTGGTGTTCTTTAGAAGCTGGCTCCGTCTCAACCACGTCCCCCGGTAGTGGCGACGAGTTCCAGTCGTCTTCATACCAAAGCTAGGCAAGAGAGGACATGGAAGGTCGAAGGACTTCAGGCCGATCAGCTTATCCTACTTCGTACTCAAAACGCTAGAGGTCCATATCCGACAATTCCCGGAAAGCTCATCGCTCTTGAAGCCACAGCACGCCTACATCAGAGGTGGATCCACAGAAACGGCTCTCCACGAGGTGATCCGTGCCATTGAGCAGAGCCTTCAGTATAAGCAATGTACATTATCGGCTTTCCTTGACATAGAGGGTGCTTTCAACAACGTCACCATCGAATTTATTCACGGCAGCCTATCAGATTTGGGAGTAGAGGCAGGGATCGGCAGATGGATAGTGACTCTGCTAAGATCTAAAATAAATTCATGCGGACTTAGGATACAGCCATATAACCAGATTTTTCTGAAGAGGGACACCTCAGAGAGGCGTCATCTCTCCACTACTTGGGAAGGGATTAAAGTGGTCGCGTACGCGGATGATGTGGCAATAGTGGTGCCAGGAATGTGCCTCTTCGTGATAAGTCAAATCATGGAAAGGGCTCTGGATATGGTGAGCGCCTGGGCCATAAGCTATGGACTGGGCGTTAGCCCAGGCAAGACTGAACTGATGCTACTTACCACTAAAATCAAAGTACCGCATTTTACCCTCCCTAAACTAAACGATCAGTTACTCCAATGCCCAGCGCAAAGTATCTAGGTGTCATTTTAGTTCCGAAGCTGAGCTGGAAGTTAAATATTGAAGAGCGGGTGAAGAAAGCTTGCATCGCTTTCTACGCCTGTTAGAAAACCTTCGGAAAAAGATGGGGCCTTAAGCCAAATATGGTCCGCTGGATGTATACAGCAGTAGTCCGTCCGATTCTCTCATATGGGTCGTTAGTTTGGTGGCCAGTACTTGCTAAAGGATACAACATAACAGAACTTGGTAGGGTGCAAGGGACGGCATGTTTTGTCACTACAGGTGCCATGCGAATTTTCCCTAGGAATCGCTAAACGTGATCCTGCATCTTCCACCAATAGACCTCTTTACTTACGGCTTGACAGTCCAGGCTCCCGAGTCTCTGAGCCCAACTACACTGTACGCCGCCAACTGCTTAAGGCGGCGGGCAGTATAGTCAGGCTCAGAGACATGGGAGCCTGGACTGCCAAGCCGTACAGCCATAAAAACATCCTCAGCCGGTTACCACGAGATGTGGTCAACTTAAAAACAGACTTCACTGTGCGCAAACTGAGGTTTGGCCGAAGATTCTCTGCCAAATTCCCCACCAGGGCTGAATGGAGGAGGACGAGGTGGTGAATGACTTTGACTTCTCGATTTTCACCGACGAGTTAAAAATGGACTTGGGCGTCGGTGCATGAATCTTTTCTGAAGCACAGAATATCTCGGTGAGTTATCGCCTCCTGGACTATGCCAGCATTTGCCAGGCGGAAACTCTCGCAGCTATGAAGTCATGTCTCACCCTCACAGATATACCAGCTAACCAGAACATCGCCATTTGCTCAAACAGCCAGGCCGCTATCAAGGTACTGAATTTGGTTAGTACTTCCTCCAAACTGGACGAGCGGTATGGGAAAGAGTTAGCTCGCCTTGGCAGACGGCTCAATATCACCCTGCTCTGGGTGCCTGGTCATAGCGACATTGAAGGAAACGAAAAAGCCGACAAGCTGACCAGGAGGACGGCCGTCTAAGAAGGCTCTCATGCAGAATCTGTATTTCGCTGAGGACTGTTAAGAGATAGATCTCCTCTTACAACCTCAATGTTGCGGATACGAAATGGCGGAATCTGCCCACCTGCGCCTTATCAAGGAAAATATGGCCCTCCTTGGACAAAAGGAAAACATCTGAGCTATAAACCAAGTCCCGTTGAGATGGCGCCAGGCTCACGGTGGTCATTACAGGACATTGGCCTTTCGGAGAACATGCAGTAAGGCTTGGCATTCCTTGTAGTCCGCATTACCGTCGCTGCGGGAGTAAGGATGAGAAAGAAACTCTCACTCACTTTGTCTGCAAATGCCCGGCCCTTGCTAGGGTCAGATATTGAGCATTGGATGAGGACTTTCTTGTTATCCTGGGGGATGTGTCGGGGGTGAAGATCCGGGAGCTGCTATACTTCCTGAACTCCTCGGGTTGGATTCAGGCATCCTTGCATCTCCTGTTAGACGAACCATCTTCTTATAACTGATTTTGCCGGTATTTGTGGTTACAAAATGGCGCATTCGCGCTAATTGAGCTCTGGCCAGTTGTGATTCAGCCACCACTTATACCACCACACAGTGCTATTCGGCTTTTAATGTAGTGTCAATATCACGCAGACATGAAAAGGCTTTTTCTCATAAAAGGATATTTACGAGTGTAATTCATATTTCCCAAAACTTTGTGAAACCGAATACTTATTCACTAGCACTAGCATCATTATCGCTGTACTTTGACAGACCAAGTTTCCGCATCAGCTCATACTAAAATAACACTGCATGTTTCGTTCTTATGGAAACCATATAGTCACACCAGCACAGCTATCATCTATCATATCGCTCTCGCTTAATGTCACTAACTTTCACTTATGATGAAGTCAATATCCTGTATCTTTCCGTTTTTGTCTTCTATCAGCCTATTATATGTCATCTATACATGGAACTTTGCTAAAATATCTACGACACCGTGGCCGATATTAAGTCTTCGATATTCCAGTTCCAGCCCCCCCCCCCCGAAATGACGGAAGTCATCAAATCAAATCATCATTAGAACCAGAAAACCTCATCAGCTTCATTTCTTTCGTCGCATCGCCCCATCATAGTCAACTGTTGACGGAGCAACTTTTGCCCAAGTTTACCAACGTTATTAATTAAGGATTACAAGCGAACAATAATTTTAGTTCGGTGATCGTTTCGTCCTTGTACGATATTTCCCTGGAGAAGAGTCAAGAATAGAATAGAAGCCTGGGCATCATAAGGGAGGGAGGGAATAATTGTCAGGACTTTGCTAGAGTTTAATCTGGGATTTAATATGTGGCTCTGAAAAGAGCAAGGAGGAGTCTTTGCAAAGTTACTTATTGAAAGAGGAGTTTACAAAGTCGGATACTGACTGTAGACACTGGACTTTGTCATTGTCTTTAAGTAAAAAAAACAATAATTGAACGTATGTATACGCTGTATACTTATACGTTTTCCATGTTAAACGACAAGCACCTGAAAGTCAAAGGATTTAGAATTTCTCCTCCCTCCGTCAGAGCTATATCATCGGATGCTGCCTACCGCTCGGTTTTTCTGCGAATTAAAACCTCTAGAAACTCCAGATACATCCTAAAAATCCAAAGGACAAAATATTCGACCCAACACAAAAAAAAAATCTAAATCTGGGATGAAAAGGATTTCAAAAATTGTTACCAAACCGAAATGCGTAAACTATGACAGTTATGTCATAATGGAAAAAACCCCAGCAAGGTTTTCATCACTGCTAATTTTTCACCCTACTGAAAAGAACTATTCTCATGTGTCCAATCACATACGGCGCACTAGGGCTCAGGAGCTCATCAAAATTGTCCATAAGGACGATGATATGTTTAAATCCTCCCACTCGTTTATAATTAAACCGCACTCCACCATTATTACATATTTCAAACATGTCATTCTGACTTCCTTCCCGAGCTAGTTCACACAACCCTCCCTCAGTTCTCGCAACTTTTCGTATATCAAATATTTTTCCATATTAGAAGAGTGAAAACTATGCGTGTACCCGGATAAGCTCAAGCTCGGAATATTTTTGTAGAGGAATCGTAATCCATGTGAGCGTACCCAAGGGAGTAGGTCCTGGGCACATGTATGTTTTGTGTCCTGCTGGGTGGATTTTGTGACCAAGATGGATTTCGCCGTACGAAACAACAAAAGCAGATATCACCGCCAGTAACTGTCTGATTAATGGACTGAAAAAATTTCATGATTGATGATGACGTTCAGCTATTTCTAGCGTCAAGCCAACACTAGACAATACATCCGTAAATGTATGTAGTTTGACATCGGTGGATTTCATGGGGTTGTCCCTTTTTTTCGTTCCTGCGGTTGGGACAATGAACCGAGGTGTCTGCCCGTGAGCCCACGTGGTTAGTTCCAGAAATAGGAAAAGTGGCGGCTGGGGATATGACTTGAAAGGAAGTTAAATTATGAACATTACTTTTTTATGTCCTGAAAAATGATTTAGAGACAGACTGACTGATTTATGTTTTGAAGAGGAAGGCTCCCAAATGCATAAGGAAATTTTTCATTTGGTAATCTGAATGACTTCATTTTCGTAACATTTGTGTACCTGCAAATGCTATCGATGCATATCTACAAGATCCGTGACTCTCAATTCGTGTTCAGTAGTGATGTGTAACACAGTAACGAGTCGCTCTTTTTGAGCGACTCATCAGGATGAGCGAAAGATTCGGCACAACGACATAGCCTTCGAGTCGTTCAATTTAAGAATGACTCACTGTAAAATAAATTCCCAAACTAGCCCATCGCATAAATATTACCCAACGCATAACCAATCCACGCTCATTTCTCAATACATATAATGTACTACAATACATTCATTCACTCATATCCCATCCCAGTATCTATCTAAAAGCAAAACCACCATAATTTATCTACAAAGCAATCCCATCTAAATCCATTCATATTCATCTCTATGCAGTATGCAATGCACGCATTGTGTATACTTCTAAATATATACGCAACAACCCATGCTCACTGCAAATGCAAACATATCAAAAATAATTTACTTACGTCGCGTCCCACCGCACAGCCAAGTTTCTCCAAATACAGAAAACAATCTCAACATTCTAAAACAAAAGTATTCGTCTTACGTATCATCATCTCAAGCTCAACTTTAGATGAAACCAAACAAAAACCCATAGCTTCCACTTGCACTACAGCTACAGTGTAAAGCAGCGTTCTGACGGGGCAAATTGCAAATACACGACAGCGTGGCACGCTTTCGATCACATGCTTGTATCGAGCGTGGACTGGAAAGTGAACTGCTTTTGCCTTGGGTTGTGGACCGTTCACACGACCACTATTTAGTTTATCCCATAAATCATTCTGTTTCAAGCAATTACACCACTACTATACCCTTGTTTTAGATCAACTGTTTTGTGGCCATAACTTCTAAAATATAAGGAATTTCGCATTTTTGACACCATTTTGACCAACCTTTAGATCCCCCATCCGGGCTGAGGAGCATCCATCCCCACTATTTGGATGCTCCTCAGCCCTCTCCCTCCCTATCCCTCTCCCTTCTCTATGTAAAATTCGTTCAAAAAGAGAGATACAAAATCGTACCGCACAATAAGATTCGTTCAAAAAGAGCGACACGTTCAAAAAGAGCGACACGTTCAAAAAAAGTCAAAAGAGTCAATTGACTCTTTTCGAACGAATCTTTTTGTGCGGTTCGATTTTGTATCGCTCTTTTTGAACGACTTTTTTTGTGCGGTTCGATTTTGTATCGCTCTTTTTGAACGAATCTTTTTGTGCGAGTTGATTTTGTATGCCCGCCCCAGATTGGCTGCCCCGTTTTCATGGGAAATAGTGGTCCTATCGGGCTTGCTCGAACTAAAGGGTATTGGGTTGTCGTTAAGTCCGAATCTGGGGTCAAAAAAGAGAAAAGAAATTGGGGTCGCCCATCCTAGGCTGGCAGCCCCCTTTTCATGGGAAATAGTGGTCCGATCGGGCTGGCTCGAAGTAAAGGGTATTGGGGGGTCGCTGACTCCGAATCTGGGGTCAAAAAAGAGAAAAAAAATTGGGGTCGCCCATCCCAGACTGACAGCCCCCTTTCATGGGAAATAGTGGTCCGATCGGACTGGCTCGAACTAAACGGCATTGGGGGGTCGCCAACTCTGAATATGGGGTCAAAAAAGAGAAAAAAAAAATTGGGGTTGCCCATCTACGACTTTTATTGAATATGTTATTAACCAAGTTTCAGACTCTTTGCATGACTCTTTTTGAACGACTCTTTTTGAACGACTCATTGGAAAGAGTCCGAGCTTATGTGCTGGCACAGTGAAAAGAGTCATTATGCCCATCACTACTTTGCATGACTCTTTTTGAACGACTCTTTTTGAACGACTCATTGGAAAGAGTCAGAGCTTATGTGCTGGTACAGTGAAAAGAGTCATTATGCCCATCACTAGTGTTCAGTGAAGCTACTAGGCACGTTGTTGTTAATTGTCTTGGCCCCTCCAGAAGCATGGGCTCGTGAACATCTCTTGCAAAGCTATGCCTTGTTGACGTTTCGATAGCATATTTTTCGGATGGTTCAGCTGCTAAAATGCACCTTCCATCCCAACCGCCTTTTACTGATAAGCTCAGAATGGTGAGGGAGCTCTAGTAGTACCCACAGGTAGTATTCGAGCCGTCTGTAAAGAGGTCTAGAGTCTTGCCACCTTCACGCTAAACTATCGAGAAATGGTCTCTATCGGGTAAATTAACATTGAAGTTTATATGTATTATTAGGTAGTAGCCTAACACTGCGGTTCCCAAATGGCCTTCGGCATTAGTGCCCTGCCTTCCTGAGCCTAAGGGTACATTTAGCTGCCTTATTTCAGAGTGTTCAGAGATCGCGAGGATACGGTCTTCAACGCGCCGGTGACCTCCAAGTTTCAAAGCCTTTGTACTCTCGTGTTGAGTGCTGTCCACCAGACCATAGCTTCGTATGTTAGAATGGGTCTTACAATGGCGTACACCTAGTTTGTGATAGTCGGTTTCAGCCCCACCTTTTACCCAGCAAACTTTAGCAGATATAGAATGCAATGTTGGCCTTCTACACTCGTTCTTCGGCATTACGACCCTAGTTTAGTCTACTATCTACGATCATCCCTAAGTACTTCGCATGGGTTGACAAAGTAAACTCGTTGACCAATCCTTGGCAAGTTTGGCAATTCCTGATTTTTGGTTCTCCTTGTGAAGAGAAATAATTAATTTTGGAACATTCCTGTTTCGGGAAAATTAGGAGAATTCTCTCTATTTGATTAAAGAGAACTTTCACAAATCCCAAAAAATTTCCGCTTTAGGACCTACAAGTCCCGCCGCGTGGGTTCTAGGCTCCTATCACCTAAAGCGGAAATGGACTACCTCTAGCGGAAATGCCGCAATGAAGGAATTTTAAGAATTCTCTGTAAATTGAATAGAGAGAATTCCCCTAATGTTCGCGAAACAGGAATGTTCCTTAATTATACCCTAGACTTTTAGTATAGGGTATATTGTTTTTGTCACGACGGAAATATGTAACACCTTAAAGGAGGCTCCGGAGGTATAGCAATGTATATAAATAAATGATTCGATTTAGCCATGTCTGTCTGTCTGTCTGTCTGTCTGTCCGTCTGTCCGTCTGTCCGTCTGTCTGTCCGTTCGCACGATAACTTTCGATAGAATGAAGCTTGTGCCTTGAAATTTTGGTCAGATGTTGGAAGTATGATCTAATTGGTTGGTATTGAAAATGGGCATGATCAGGCCAAGAGAACGCCTACCTCCCCTACATATGTAAAATAATTCAATGTATTTATAACTCCCGATTAAATAAACATGAAAAGCTCTAGCTTTAGTAGATTGCTCGTGGGGGTTATCTTATACTACCCTGGAAAAATAAAATCGATCAGTTGAAAACTAACGGAAATTTTATTACAAAGAACCCCGTACTACCCCACTTTTCAGGTGTTTTGTCCATAACTCTTGAACAAATTGACGAAGACATCTGATTTTTGGTATGTAACCCTGAAGTGAGAAGCTGCTTGGGTTTTAGTAAGTTGGACATAATCAGATCAAAGGAACGCCTACCTCCCCTACAAAATTTAAAAAATTAAATATTAATTTAATTACAATAACTTTCGATAGAATAGCACTAGCGAGTTGAAAATTTGGCAAAACGTTAGTAGTAACATCTTGTTAGTTGGCATTGAAAATGGGCAAGATCCGACCTAGGGAACTCCTACCTCCCCTACAAATGAAACTTCAAATAAGCGATAACTTTTGATAGAGAGAAGCCGGCGACTTGAAATTTTAATCGAATATTTGAAGTGAGATTGAGTTAATTGGCTTTAAGGATGGGTTAGATCCGACCTAAGGAACCCCTACTTCCCCTACAAATGAAACTTCAAATAAGCGATAACTTTTGATAGAGAGAAGCCAGCGACTTGAAATTTTGGTCGAATGTTTGAAGTGAGATTGAGTTAGTTAGCATTAAGGATGGTTTAGATAAGACCTAAGGAACCCTTACCTCCCCTACAAATGAAACTTCAAATAAGCGATAACTTTTGATATTGTAGAATGAAGCCAGCAACTTGAAATGTTGGTCGAATGATTGAAGTGAGATTTTGTTAGTTGGCATTAAGGATAGGTTAGATCAGACCTAAGGAACCCCTACCTCCCCTAGAAATGAAATTTTAAATAAGCGATAAAAATAAAGCTAGCGACTTGAAATTTTGGTCAAATATTTGTAGTAGGATCCAGTTGGCTAATACTGAAAATACGTAAAATCCGACCAATGAAACCCCTGCTTCCCCTTCAAATGAAACTTCAAATAAGCGATAACTTTCGATAGAGTGAAGCTAGACAACTGACATCTTTTTTTTTAATGTTTGTATTGTGATCAAATTGGTTGGTGGCTATGATGGGCAAGATCCGATCCAAGGAACTTTTACCACCCCTACAAGTGAGACTTCAAATAAGCAATAACTTTCGATAGAATGAAGCTAGCAACTTGAAAAATTCGACAAATATTTGAAGAATTGGTTAGTTAATTGATTTTTAGAATGGCCAAGATCCTCATGAATGTGTGCCAACCTCCCCTATAAACTGGCCATATAGGAAACTCACTTTTAATGCATATGGTCGTTGCCAATTGGTACTTTTGGTATCACCACTAGGTCTGTACAAGTCTAGGGTATGTACGCTTCGGACTCCGGGCCTGGTTTTTCTGTGGATTTGCAACCAATCCTCTTCCGCTTGCTCACTTCAGTAGCTTAGTTAGTTGGTTGGTTGACGTGGCTGTTTCCTATTCCGTGAGAAGGAAAACTCAAGGGGCGCTAGTAATGCGCCGTTTTGATGCCTCAAAGCCTCGTATGAGGATAATCTAAGTCAGCGTTGAGGGTGCGCTATCAAAATCATCCCGTAGAATTTAGAAGGCGTATTATCTCTGCGGTACCCTTCGAGGAGACACCGGATATGTCAGTGAAGAAGGCGCTACCCAATTCTTGATACCTGACTCTTGCTAGAGCTGGGCATTCTCCCAGGAAGTGGCTTACAGTTTCCTTCTCCAACATATTCTTGCAGCTCCGCCAGTGATGATTGTATGAGATGCCCAACCTGGCCGAATGCTCGTCCACCGGCCAATATCCCGTAATGATCGCTGTAGCCCTAGCAACATCCGAGCAGGTTCTATTCAGAACGGCATTTGTTCTACGTGCATCGTAAAAAGGGCACAGTTTCTTGGATGTAGCACATGTTGTCAGTGCACTTTATCTATCGCTGGCTTGTGTCATATAATGTCTATTAATTTCTCCTTTTGCAACGCCAAGGGGCATGTGAAAAATTACCGCGTACGACCCGTGAAGTGCGGAGTCCTGCTTCGCCAGTTAATGGGCGTTTTCGTTCCCTGCTATGTTCCTATGTCCTAGAACCCATAGGAGGGAAATTCTGAAAAGCTCGGCCAGTCCAGGCAGCTCCTCACGGCATTGTTTATCCATTCTCGATAAGGTTGTTATTGATTCTAAGGCCTTAATAGCCGCTTGGCTGTCTGTGAAGATAGTGGTTGATGTGATGCGCTTCAGGGTTCCACACGCTTGCCTTATTGTCAATACCTCAGCCTGAAATACACTTGCATGATCAGGGAGGCGAAAGGACATAGATACTCCGAGATCTTCAGAGAAAATCCCCGCACCAATTCCACAATCCATTTTTGACCCATCGGTGAATATTCTGCAGTCACATTTCCCGTTTACTTCTCCTTCGTTCCATACCGTTCTCGTAGGGAGCCCGGTTGAAAACTATTTTTCAAAATCTACTTCGGTGACAATGAAATCCCTAGAGAACATGTCTCGTACTGCAACAGGTAGAGAATCCTGTTTGTAGGTCTAGAGAGAGTAGGTACAACATAACGTTTAGTGCAGCTGCTGGGCATGAACGCATAGCACCTGCATCTGCGATATCTGCAGTTCTTTGCGCCTTATTCAATAGGGTGAGGTTGTATTTTATACTAAGAGCTCGCCACAATATCAGTGCTTTGTATAAGATATTTGATCGCACTACACCCGTGTACAGTACAGTAATAAAACCATCTTTGGCTGAAGACGCCATATCTTGCCAAAGGCTCTCTTACTGGTATAGAGGGCAGCAGACCTTTTTTGTACGATACTCAATGTGTCCAACTGAGTTTGGAGATGAGAATGACTCCGAGACACTTAACGTTGGATGATAGTTTTTAGAAGTGACCATTCAGTTGTGGTAGTTGAAACTACGGTATTTTCGTTTTTGTAGTGAAAAGGACTAGTTCGGTTTTGATTGGATTCACACTAAGTCAGCATTCGACAGTTCAGGTATTTACTATGTCTGGAGCACAAGTCACGATGTCGCTCATAACAGAGAAGAATTTTACCGAAACCAGAATTAACACGTCCTTCGTGTACGCGTACACATTATTAAATAGGCGACTTGGTCCGAAGTTGTCGTATATGGCTATCCAGTGTCTTCATTAAGAAGGAGGTAAGGCTGATGGGTCTGAAGTCCTTGGCGGAATCATGACCGCATCTGCCCGCTTTCCGAGGGAACGTCACTCGCACACGTCTTCATGACTTGGGTACATTGTTAAGTGATATGCTGCTTTCGAATATCGTTACTAGCCACCAAGGAGTTACTGCGTCTTTTAACTGCTGAAGCATTATCGGGAAAAAACTTCCAGGCCAGGAGACCTATATGGCGAGATGCTATTGATAACCCACATCGTTCTCTCTACCTTGACGAGGTACGCTGGTCATCTTGTCTATCAATGAACCTACAGCGATCTTCGCTGCCCGGGAAGAGGGTTATAATTAGGAGTTCGGTTTCAGCGCCAGATTAGGTCCAGACTCCATCAGGTCTTTTGAAGAAAGACGGACAACTGTGGTTTTTCGACAGGATCTTGCACAATGTTGTTGAAGCCCAAGTCTTCTCAATTTATTCACAGAAGTAACTCCAAGATGCCTTCTTGGCATCTCTAAGGGCTTTTTCTGAATATTTTTAGGCAGCCCTTGTACGGCTGCTAGACTTTTTGCTTGTTGTCCCTGGCAAACTTTTGGTGGTTGATCAGGTCCTCATACCACCACTTCCATCACGGGGGAAGAGATTTTTCCTATATTTAGCTGGACATGAGATGCTGTATCCGAAATCAAAAGCGATTCCGAAGATCTCGATCTTGGACTCCCGCCCCTATACCGACTCTATACTACAAATAAATAAATAAATAAATAACTTACGCAACAGTCCAATTTGAACCATTGCCTCGAGATGAGTTAGCATCATCTCATTTTCTAGATCGTGACGGTATGTGTGATCAGCAACACGGCTAACCGATTTATTTACCCCATAAATGGGTACTCATTTAACAGCTGAGTGAGCTCATAGTATGACACGTAAAGCCCCTTTTTTATCGGAAACTACCGCATTCAGTAGGAATCGAACCGGGGCCCAGTGCGTAGAAGCCGAACGTGCTAACCGTTGCGCCATCCGGACTACTATACTAAGACTGGGTATCCTTGAGAGTTGGGAGGTTATTACCTGTCTGTTAAAATGAAAATGATTTCATATTTTTCGGTAGACCTAGCATGTGGAAATTTTCCCGACACGGTCCAAGTTTAAAACATCCAATTTTTATAAGCACTGATCCGTACGAATAAATCTGTATTCAAATCAAATTCCCGCCACTTGATTTGAATAACTAAAATTGAAATTTTCTGAAGATGGCATGCCGAATGATATACGATGGTAGTTTAAATCTTTGCTTAAAGTTGGCTTTGCTAAAAGAAGGGTTGAATCCAGTTATCCAATAATAGGCGCGTTTTTTTTAAGATCCATATAGAGCAGAGCAAGTTACGACCACACAATTACACTAACAATTTGATCTGAGTTGCTCTCGATAGAACGTTAGTGCAGGATTTCTACTCTGTTAAATTGTTCCACATTTGAAATGTAGGCGGCGCATGAGATGGAAGTTTTTGGACAGTTTACAGTTTGGGAAGCACATAAAGTTCATTTCCTCTCAATAAAATGTCAGTTTTGTGTGATTATTTGGAATAGTAAACATACAAAATAATTTTGCTGCCTAAAGGAAATTTGTCCGATTGTATTGTATATGTACTAAAGATTGAAGTTTTCTCTTGAAATTCTAGTTGACATTTGAGTTCTAGCTAAACCAAGACACAAGTGAAGAAGTAGACAAAACGACTTCCTATTCCTCCTTCCTAATTGCCAACATAGTCAAATTTTTCGGTTTTTCTTTTGTGGCCAAGCAACCCATCAAATCGAATTTTGATTATGTAATCCTATTCGAAAAAAAGTAACCGCATATTGAAAATCTGTGCACAAAATCGAATGTAACCGCCTCCGTCCAAGGACAAATGGAATCCCTTAGAAGGCGTAGGCACATCTAAATTTAGGACAACCTAATGGGTGGCATAATATCCAGCACTGTTGACCCTTTTGTTGGCTGCTATGGATTCAGTGAATCATCAGATTGCTATCGTTGCGAAAAAAGATAATAGCTTTCGATACACCTGTCCATCTTGAAGTATTAATTTCCATCTTCTTATTCACTCCACACACGGATACACTCGTGGAACATTTATCATAAGCCCAACTCATTAGATACTTCCGAACGAATGCATCAAAAGATATGAATCGGAATCAGGGTAGTCATGACGTTAACGTCGCCATTCGGTTACCTTATGAGTCGGCCTTGGAACATCATCCCCCCACTTGCCCAATGTCAAATGTGCTCGTCTTTCGACGAATCCTTTCCACAGGATTTTTCGTTCACAGGAAATTGAATCGTATCATAAATCTGATTGTCCGTCGTTGGCGTTAATTGTGCTTAAGCACGCAATTCGATGTGAACTATGGCAAATGGAGTGCTCACCCGAGGGGGGCGTATATAGTGAGTATATTAGTATAAAATACACGGCTCGAAGCAATCGTTTCCATTATTTATTCAGCGGAGGGTAGAATGAAGCGATGAATTTGAATGAATAAATTACATAGATTGCTTGGAAGATAGCGGAGGTGCTTATTGCGGGCCACCGATAAATTTAAGTTTGTCATATTGCTATATTTGCAGTTTGATGGAGTCTGGGTCCATAATTATTGTAGAAAAAGGGTATAATCTCGATTTATGAGTTGATATTCCATTGGAAACAAATTAAATTTTGGTGCTGATGCTTTTTAAGGAAACGAAAGGACCAGAAGAATTACAAAGCCAAACTGATTTTTGAAAACGTACCCCAAATTGCTCATTTATTTTACAAGCTAGGTAGGTAGGTAAGTTCAGGGGTTGCCGTGAGTTAGCCACAGCACACATGGACCATTCATGGTCCATTTTGATACCGCCAAGATAATGGAACCTGAAACTCTTAACCCGAAGTATCCAGCCAGTCGACGCTGGCAATAAACCGATTAATTTGAATCGCAATGACTTTTACGAGACCCCCTAGGTCCTGGAAAAAGGAGAGTCCCAAAAACCTTCTTCTCCTTTTAGCCAAGGCTGGCCAGTAACAAAGAAGGTCAGCAACACTCTTCTCCTCATCCACATCATGGCAACTTCTGCAGTAATCGTGATGAGGAAGGCAAAGCCTTCTCGCCGATAGGACTGTGCCCTGTGATGACACCCACCACCCTGCGAATATACCTCCTGTTTAATAAGAGCAGTGTGGCAGAGCGATTAGGATCTATCCTAGGCCATATCATGCTCGTTGTTTGGCAAGTACTACCGTCGAGCCATCTAGCATTGGCCCTGCCGATCGCTGCGGACTCGATTGCCATTGTACACACTGTTATGAGTGAAATGGGTAGCAACCAGCTGCTAGTTTTGACGACGATGGTGCTGAGTAGACGCATGTCTGTATTTTGTGTCTACCATAGACAGAAAATGTACACGCGTAAATTTGTTTCTAGTTTATCATCTTCCTTCTCGCCCCACTGGTGTAAGCTAGCCTTCCAAAGGTATGATACCCTTCGTTGTGGCTTATGGTCCGTTTGCCACTTTGAAATTAGTAGTAAAACTTGTTCCAATTTCACTGTTCCTATGAGAGGTATTTGAAATAGTAGGCCGTATTCAATCAAATTTAGGAACGTGATTTGGCAGTCAATGTGACTGAATAATATGAAATTTGGAAAAGATATCTGCAGAAATAAAAAAGTTTTTCTAACGATAACTTGCTTTTGGAACGGTGGTTCCTATGACAGCTATACGATAGAGTAGTCCAATTTCAACCAGATTCAGGAGTATGATTTGACTAAAGTGAATAGTGTGAAATTTGAAAAAGATATCTTTAGAAATAAAAAAGTTTTTCTCACAAAGACGAATTTTCGAACTGGTTGTTCCTATGGCACCTATATGACGTAGTGATCTGATTCCGTTGGTTCCGACATATACCTATATACAGCGTGCAATAGAAAGAAGGCTTTGTACAAAATCAGCTCGATAGCTTTAAAACTGAGGGACTAGTTTGCATAGAAACAGACAGACAAACGGACAGACGGACAGACGGACAAAGCTTAATCGACTCGTCTCATCATACTGACCAAGAATATATAAGTTTATATGGTCGGAGATGCTTCCTTCTGTGCGTTGCAAACTTCATGACAAAGTTAATATACCCTATATCACATCCGTGAAGGGTTTAAATATGAAATTGACACGAAAAAAATATGAATTACGAGGATAAGGTGCAAAGTGCCCGGCCTGACAATGAAAGACTGCGATTTTCAGTTAAAAAAATGATTTTATTTTTCAGCATAATCTTCCTTGACTTCAACACACTTGTCCAGCGTTTCTGCAACATCAGTACCCCTTCCCGAAAGTGAGATTTTGGAAGGCTGTGAAAATATCCATCTACGGCCCTCTCAACTTTTTCATTGGATGCGAAGCGCTTCCCAGAAACAAATTTCTTCAAGATTGTTGAGTTGAAAAGACAACTCAATTTGTTGTATTGCCGGAATCAACAACCAGCGCTAAAATTTCTTCAAGTTTGGGAACAGATCGAGTCTGAGGGTGCCAAGTCAAGTGATTAGGGGGAATGGTCAAGCCAATCGTACCCCAAATCCCGCAGTTTTCTCATCGCCAACGCACACTTGTGTACAGATGCATTGCCCTGGTGAAAGACGATTTTTTTTCTCTTCAAGCCAGGCCTCTTCTCGTGAATTTTGGCATCCAGCTGGTCAAGAAGTTTGGAGGAATATTTGCCTGTTATTGCACTGCCTTTTTCAAGGTAATCAATTAGTAGGATCCCCTTTGCATCCCAAAACACGCTGGCCACAACCTTTCCGGCAGATGCGATCGACCTCGCTTTCTTTGGCGCTGAGCCACCGGCTTCCACCCATTGCTTCGACAGCTGTTTCGTTTCTGGCGTGTAGTGGTGGACCCAAGTCTCATCCATGGTGAAAAATCACCGCACAAAATCAATCGGATCCCGATTGGATTGGTGCAAAGACTGCTGCGAAAATTGTTTGCGCATTTGCTTTTGATCGGCATTAAGCAAATGCGGCACCCACCTTGCGCAGAGCTTTTGCATCTCTAATTCTTTGTGCAATATGTTTCACACCGTTTCTTCCGATATCCCCACAGCCTCAGTAACATCACCCACTTTCATTCGCCTATCGTCCAATAAAATATCATGCATTTTTCCAATGGTTTCCGGTGTGTTTGCGGTTTTTGGCTGTCCTTCCTTTTCGTCTTCAAGGGACGTACGACCACGTTTAAATTCAGCTGCCCAATTTT
This sequence comes from Chloromyia formosa, assembly GCA_964017055.1. Taxonomy (NCBI): domain Eukaryota; kingdom Metazoa; phylum Arthropoda; class Insecta; order Diptera; family Stratiomyidae; genus Chloromyia; species Chloromyia formosa. The sequence goes on from OZ024817.1 coordinate 16,457,999, forward strand.
TAACCGTTGACATCGAAGGAGCAGGGACTCTCCCTGTAAACTTTTGTAAGCTTCGGATGAATTTCCTTTGGGGTTAATCTATCCAAAACGAAGAATTTTATGACCGCACGATATTCAAGTTTCTCCATTTTAAAACACATAAGACGTCTACTGCAAAAATTCGTGTAAACAAACTACTTGAGAGAACAAGTTGAAACTTGTCATACTAACTAATACGACGTGCACCCACGCAGGAAACATTAATTTTTGCTGATTGTAACGGTTTTTCTGTGTCAGGCCAAGAACTTTTCACCTTACCCTCGTAAAATTGAGCATGGTGTAAATTTGACCTGAGAAAATTGTGAATTTTACTCGAAAATGTAGGAGTGTGCCTCGAACCTACTATAGGTATATTGCAGCCAGAAAATAGCATTGTGTAGATAAAATATTAAAAAAAAAATCCATCCAACATTCTTCCCTACAAATATGTATGACCAAAAATTAAATTTCGGAAAAAAAAGTAACTACTTTTCTGAATCCTTCCAATAACCACATAAAAAGCATTTTTCGTCGTAATCGAACCCTAACCTTTTCTCCTTTTTTTTATTTTGTATCCAAAGCATAGTTACATTCTTTTCAAAATATTCTCGTACTCCAGTTGTAAAGTCAAGAACATGATTTTAGTTTCGTTACAATCTTATCGTCAACCTCAGACGAAATCTACACTCCCATATCCTATTTCGTATATTGCTTTAAGGTGAATTTTTCCATTGGAGAGTATTCGATACGATTTCGTATTTTCAACTGCAAATACGAGTAGTACCTACCTGTACACATCCACCCAAATGTGCGAACACATGTATACCTATAGGTCAATAAGTGAATGTATAGGTAGATGGTTGAAATACTCACCGCTTCGACTTCTCGAAAAACCCTTATGAGGTTTTTGCCCGCCAGCTTTGCGATATCCTCATCCGACCATCGATCGGACTTCATGAGTTCAGCAAATAGATACGGATACTTGGAGACATCCTCTAGTCCCTCGGGCACACTGAAAAAGGAAAATGAGAAGAACAGAGAGCAACATGAAAATAAGGGAAAAATCAGATAATACTTGTCAACTGGGAAAATTCATTTTGGGTAGTATTTTGTAAATTTTCAGATAAAATACATAATATATAGTTTCCGGAACTACAAGTGGTGTTTTTATTGTCCGGAATATATCCCAGGTGACGAGGGAAAATCGAGTGAAAATATTTAGGAAGTTTTGAAATTTGGCATGATTCCTGGTTGGCGCTAGGAGTAAATTATACTAAAAGTTTCCACCGGTGCGGATTGAGCTCCCGGGGGGAGCTTATTGTCAATTGCTCGATTGTTCCCACGAAGTAGAAAAATCATTGTTTTTGTCATATACTTCATCAAATAAAGGGTATGGATATTTTCATATCTTATTAAAATAAGTTTCAATTTGGGATAAGTCACATGCACATAGATGTGATAGTTACTAAGAAAAGGGAGAAATCCACTTTCATAAAAAACGGATTTCACGAAATACAAATGTACCCACTGCTACTTTGCCTTAAACCCTAGTGCGGCATAGCGCATCAACTACCCATGCACGCCATCGTCCTCGGTTTAGGACAATGGTCTGTGTCTGTTCCCGCGACTTGCCCAGCAACCCATACTTTTTCGCCGCAGATCAGCGCCATGACTTTCTAGGACAAGCCTTTGGTGGACCTTCATTGGGCCCCATCCCTAATTTCATTTCATGTCCAGAAATGCAGTTATCATGTGTAAAATACCCGCTGCCACTTTCGCCTGCGTATCAGTATGTTGATTGGTGTCTGACTCAGCTCTTCATCTGATATTGTTTCGGGGTAGAAAATCCTTAAAAATTGACTAAAACACGAGTTAATGAAAACTGCTTTCTGGTAACCTTTACGCAGACTTTATTTGTGCAGTTCCATACAACAGCACAGACAGGTGTTGAGAAAATAAAAAATACACTTCTCTTAGTCCTCGCTACCGCGGCTTCAACGAAATGGCTTTGTTGAAAGTTGTGTTTGCCGTTTATTCATCTGGAGTTGGTCCTGCTAATCATTTAACTGTGGAGATAATTTGGAAGCAGCAATAGTTGTATAAATGATCCGGCAAATTAGTGCTGCATCGCTTGTTGTACCCTGCCTGACAAGCTGGTCTACTCTACAGCTACCAGCGAAGTCACAGAGACCCAAAATCCAGCATGAAAAAACGCAAACAAAGAAAAACCTAAAAAAGATTATTGAGTTTTCGCCAAGATTTTCGTCCAAATCACTACCTGGTTGACTACTTATTTCACCTGCTTTCTGCGCGAGATGTTCGTTATACTGTTGTACGACAGCTAGATTATTGAGTCGGGTGGTGTTGAATTTGCGGCGCCTCTATCATTCGTCACTAGAACAGCTGTAACGGACCAAATCTATTTTTGAATTTGTGTATTTTTCACACATTTATATTTGTGGAAAGTCGTTACGAATTCAAAAGTAGGCATTTATGGCCTAGAATTGGCCGCTCCAAAAACCACCGCTGCCGACAAATGCAGATTGGTGAGGCGAAATTTTGGCGGGAAAATTGGGGGAATAGAGGAAAAGGTAAAATGGAACGGGTGAAAAAAGAGGGAGTTGGATTGGATACGCCGCCTAGCAAGGGTGGGCACCGCCGAAAAATGCGGGAAATTGGGGAAAACTTGAGAAATTTGGGGAGATTTGAAAGGAAAACAAAAGGCGGTCGGGAGGTTTTTCGTCAGGCCATCTAAAGGAACGCGGGAAAGTTTTGATTCCTGCAAAGTGCCGGATTTTGAGTGCGAGTTCAACAAGAGGGAATTGCGCGTCTCACGGCTCCGGTTATAAGTCGCAAAACACCGAAACTACACGCAAAAGCCAGCATGTGATACGGAATTTAGAGGAAGTTGTTGTGTATGTGCGCTCGTTTTCACTTGTGCGGAGCCGCTATTAGCTTCCTAGCTCCGACATTAAGTATCGCTGTCGTCTGTTTGTGCGGTGTTTGCGGAGCCGTGAAGTGTTTAAAAAAGGGGTGGGTAGGATCGCGAGAATTATTTGTTGATGGCGTGCGAAGCAACGCATCAATTCTCTGTTGCGAGAGTCCTTCCATTGATAGCCCCTTACTGAAAAGTGGGTCTTTTCATTTCGAATGGGCCACTTTCGCCCTTAAAAATCTTTCACCACACGGTTAGGGTTACTCCGCCACCCGACAAGCACCCACTGTCGCCGTTAAATGTGTACTGCCCCACGATTATTGTCGCCTTTTGCAATGGATTCCGCCACCCACCAAGTGCCACCTTTTATGTTACAAGCACTCGATTTACTTGCGGCTGCGGTCTCGACCGTGTGATAAAAACTTATCGGCTTATCGTGTTTATGTTTAGATGTTAGTTGTTGTTTTTTTTTTTCGAGTTCCGTAACATCACTTAATTTCAGCTGCTCCTGCTAACGGTAGCCATCGGTGATTAGGAATAAGTGTTTTAATTCCTCCCTTTCTTTTTGCTTTTTTACCCATTTATTAAATATTACTTGTTAACTTTATTTTCCCCCATTTACATTAATTTTCAAAATTTATTTCGATGATCAGATCGTTAATTTGCTGTTGTTAAATTCTTTTTTTTTATTTTGTTGGTAGTTGTTCGATAAAGTCAATAAACACGATGATTTAAATTTAACATCCTGATGAGGCGCAATGACTCATCTCTGGTTTCGCTAAGGAAGGCCCCATACTTTTTTTCTATTTCGGCCAAGGGAGCCTAAAGCTCGGGTTGCCATTTTTTCAGCGGATTCAGAAGGCCGGGGTCCATCGCCATCTGGGACCTGGAGCAGATAAAGATGGCACCTGCGCTGGCTGACGCCACTCTTCCTTTCTTTTATCCAAATTTTATAATGTTGTGTAGTCAATCCCAGGCCTGTGAATACATAGTAATATGTACGGACAGGTGCAACGAGCGGCGAAAACCTCGCCCATATCTCCCGAACTGAGCTGCAGCAAGCACAGGCCGCCGCTTAGCTCGTTGAGGAGCAAATTTTGGGCAGCTGTTAACTTTGACAGCTGTCACTCCCGGGCCTTAATGGTAAAAATGGCTTCGTCCCCGTTGACGCCTTTGGGTGTTGTCCTACGTCCTTTACACAGCGCACGGCTGCTGTTAGCAATCATAAAATAATGATCTCTTCCCATTCCAATATTGACGCCCCTCTTAATTCGCACGTTCAGGAAGCAACTTTTGAATTTTTTACTAACGGAAAAGTGATCTATCTGGTTTTATTTTCTGCGCCGATAAACAGAGGATCAACTGATTTTGTGGCAGTCCTTATTCTCAAACATGTTACCACCGATGAAGAGACGGTGGAAGCTGCAGAACTTTATAAATGTTTCACCGTTATCGTTTCGGTTACCTAGACCGTGTCTTCCCATTATATGCCTGAGACCATTGTTAATAGCACCCACTTTTGTATTCAGATCTCCCATAATCAATATATTGTCACCTTTGGGTGTTCTGCTTTTAATAGCGTTTGTTTGTTCTTCGATGGAATCTTTCGCCACAACATTGGCGGGTTCAGTTGGAGCGTAGCATTGTACTATTTTGTATAATTGTGATTTTTTCGTTTTAGTTCGGATCCTGGCGGTCATGATACTGTCGGAGACCGGATCCCAGGATAAAAGACAGCTTCGTGCATCTCCGGTTAAAATAAGCCCTACACCTGACGCACGACCACTACCGGTACCCGGCGGAGAGATAAATTCTCCGCTGCTCCACCATCTTATCTCACTAACAGCTGAAATTCGCTCTCTAATTGGTGAAATCGTGCCTTCTGGCTACCTTCTGATCCATTATACAGGAAAGTACGCACATTCCCGAATCAGTCTTTGTCGTTGAACGATAGCCAAAAGTCGTAACCATTGGGTCAATCCTTATCCGAGGCATAGTTGAGTTTCGTTAGCATATAGGTATACAAGTTTTTGGGATGAAGTTACTGGTGTACACATCCTATATTTTGCAGTCGCCTTCTACGACACGCCGGGAAAGGCTGTGGCATTATTCTTACGCCCCACACCACAGAGAGGGAAATTAATTAAAAAGTAAAAATATGCTTTCTAAGAAAGTTGTAACTGAAATAATATTTTTTTTGCGTAACTCCTTTTAAGCAAGCAACTAACATGGATTGAGTATGCAAAATCAGCGGCCCGTTTTTTTTTTCATAGATTCTTCTTGTCTAAGGTGTGTAGGAGGCTATAAAAGTGCTGGCCGAAAATTGCGGTCGTTATCCTGGGAAGAGGACGAAAAGGATAACGGCGATTAACCTATAGACACGTTCCGAAGATCACTCGGTTTTGGACTACTACTAATCGTAGAAGGATCTACTTGGTCTCAAATTCTTCAGATTTGGAAAGTGGACTATTTAGTTAGTGGTGAAAATTTGGTCAAAGTCTCATACATTTTTGGCCATTGTCCTTTAATACGTTCCAAAAATTGAGTTTCTTTGTTTTTTGTAGGAGTGTGCGAGGTGAACCTGTTTTTCGACAAAAACAAGAAACCCAACTCTAGCAAAAGTATCTAGTTGAACAGTGAATTTTGATCTATCTTCTTTTATCTTATCATTATCACCAAGGTTTCTACATGAACCCTTGTGCCAATCGCTTCCTATGGTTCATGACAAAGTGGGACAAGTAAGGACATATCTTTCTGATTGGGCAATTCAATTTTCATTCGCTTGTCTTAATACAAGCTAACTCACCTGTTAACATGAGTTTCATACATACATACATACAGTCGCGGATAATCTTCCTCCTAGGTTCTAGTATATAGCCGCGGTTAAGATTATTCACCTCGAGTTGCAGTCCATTTTCCGGCAGCAGTTTTTATACGAGTAGTATCGTACCAACTTTCCGCAGTATTCTACACTTACTTGCACATCACGCCCAAGGAATATTTTACTTTGTTTATTCACAATTTCTATTTTTACTTTATTCCGAATAAAAAGCAATCTATAAGCAGCTTCCTGTTTACCCAACATTATTCAATATCCTGCAGACAGATACAGAGAGTACTAAATGTCTATTCAATTTAATATACACAGGAGAAACTAACCCCTGGGTCTTCTTGAACTACGAACGGAACGAATAATGTAATCTTTCCCTATTGGAATATGCACGAGACATATTGTTTTAAAAGGCCTTTAAAAAACATTCCTTTGTTATACAACGTACATTTTTACAAACGCTTTAGGGCAAAGTGTACCTTTTTTTACTAAATTTTCATGTACATATATTTATTATTGCATGTTTGTCTGCCAGGACTTTCATGTCCCCACGAGTATCCTGTATTTTGAACTATGTTATAATATTTACGAAAAAGAATATTCTGAGTGAAATATTTGGCATATTTCAACAATTTTTGGTCAGTCCCAAATATTCATATGATTGACGGGCATATGCAATGATCCATGCTGTGCGTTACTCCGAGCACATCCCGTGGTCCGATCTTAACCAAATTAGGTATGTAGTTTCCTTGAGTGACCCTGATCTCGGAACAGTGGCAGCGAATTTGGCCACCGACTGAACTAACGATGTATTCGGCTGTTTAAACAAGAGTTGTTAATTGCCTTGACCCGTCCAGGGGCATGCGTCAACATCTCTAGCATTTCTATGCCTTGTGGACGTTTCATTAGCATATCTACTTTTCGGAAATGCAGTTGCTAGCATGCACCTCCTATCCGCGCCGTCTTTATACTGACAAGCTCGGAGCACTATGAGAGTTTAGTACCCACAGGTAGTTTTTGATCGCGCCGATATTTGAACTCCAAGCTCTGGCTATGCCGCAGGTGTGACGCAGGGCCGTCGAGAGAGAAGGGGGCGGAAGGGGCGAAACGCCCCGGGCCCGTGTTTTCTCGGGGGCCCGAAAATTTGAAAAATTGAGAAAAAAAGCGTATCTACGCACTGAGATTTTTTTTTTGTTGCTCCTTGCTCTTTCATACCACTCTGATGCACTGAGCTATCAGTCGCCATATATGGGCCAATATAAAAGTTGAGTAATTTGAAAAATAAAAAAAAACCGTATCTTATCTTCGCTTTGAGCTTTTTTTTTGTTCATTGAGCTACCGGTCGCCATATATGGGCCCCTACAAAAGTAGTTGAGTACCGGGCCCGGATTTTCTCTCGACGGCCCTGGGTGTGAGTCAGGATAAAAGGAACTTCTTGACATTATTTAGACATATGAAATGGGTATCATATGAAACTGTTTGTTGAAGCGAACTAGACTAGTTGAGACTGTTGAAGTTGTTTTGAATCCTTTGGTAAAGAAAACGGACATTCTGTCGAATTAGCGTAGATATCATTTTGAGTCTTTTGGTATGGAAAAAGGACGTTCCTGTGATGTTATATATGATATTAAATATATTGCCGACCAACAATTCGAATTATCCATCAGGAATTTTCTAAGAGTGACAACTCTGTCATTCTATCACACTGCGGGTCGCTAATACTTGCAAACGCTATATTCTGATGGACACTTATGTGTCCTGTAAGAATATATTCTTTGATCAGGTGTCATCGACCTCGCATTGGGATAGGAGAGACAAGAAGGTAGCGATATTTAATTCTTCGTCTCCAACATCCCTGTCGAGTTTTATGCAAACAGAGAATTCCGTTGCATAGAACTCGACTGACGAGAAATTTCGGCCGCTTATGCTGAATGCGGAGTCGGGACCTGTTGAGAGAGCGATCGCTCGGGAGTTCATTTTCACCCGACGTCCGGTGAACATCGGTGCTATCAGCCAGACAAATGTTGCAATTTCACCCGCCACCGGAGTCACATCGGCGATTCGCGATCGATTTTTTTTAGGAAGATTCGTGGGGCTGTATGTTTTTGGACCCGGAAAAGCAATCACTTCGATTGCGTCAGTGCCGGGACGGACGGATTTTTTTTTTGTGGGAGTCGGATTATACCTGGATTCCTTGGTATTCGCGAACAACAACTTTAAGTCGCGATGATACGGGCCGTTTCACCCGAAACCTTCTGTTTGAGCTGTCGAAAATCTCGCCGTAAATTGCCGTCTGTCACGGATTAAATAAAAGATATTGTGTCGCAAATGTCTCAAATTATTGTGAGGTGAAATACGCTACGTAAATAGTCGTCTCTCACTTGACCCCCCATAAATATCGATGCATATGCATAATATAGTGCTCCCAAGAATTATATTTAAAAAAAAGAATCGTGATCTGTAACACAAATCGTAGAGCGGGAAAAGCCAAACCCCTTTGTGCGGGTCCTTATTAAAGCCCCAACAACAACAGTGCAGTGCTAAAAAACATAATCTTTATGTGCGTGCTTACTGAGGTAATCCAACCAACAACACCAATACCTATATCGTCGATGCCGATTTGGAAGAGTTGTTTACTTAAAAACCATCTTTCAGCAGATTTGCCACCATTTTGTTTTTGCCTTTTTAATTGTAATGCGAAATTTTTAGCTTGAGGTCTTCCATTTGTTTTTTTTTTGTTTCTACAATTCTTTATAAAGAGTTTCAGTTCTCCCGAATCGAGGTGGCCATGTCGAGTTTCGGGTAAGTACCTTGTTTCGTCGTTTAATTAAATTTAGCTACTATTGTTTTGCACTTTTTTTTCTATACATATTACCGATTTATGAGGTGCTTAGTAATAACTAATTTCTTTTTCCTTACTTTTGCTCTGTTTGTTTTACTTGGAGACCTGCTAAAATAGATAAATACGTTTTTACATGAATTCGGATAATTGTAATAGAATGGTTTATTTTTATTGAAAAAAAAACACGGGATTTCCTTTTTGGAACTCCCCTCCGCCTCCTTTTCAAGTCAGCGATGGTGAGGTAGAGACCTCATAGTTTTTGATTTCGTTAGGAAGGTACCCAAATTTTTGGCCGCGGTTCCTCATAGGAAGAGAGGGTTTAGAGGCCAGGTTCCATTCCAGCCTGACCAGGACCAGTGTCAGATACATGAGCCGGTCGACGGCCATTGCCATTACGTAGTTTATTTAGAGACATTTTAGAATTTTTAATGGTAAGGGGCAGTGAGAGGGCAAAAACCCCGCCCACATCCCCCATCACTGAGCTTCAGCAAGCTTGTGCCGTCGCCTATCCTACTGAGGAGCTTTCGCCAGATGGCGTTGCCGAACCTACACGGTCTTTTCGGCAACTATTCACTCCGTCCCCACGAACACTCCGCCAACACCTGTCCATTACAGTCCTTTGGTAAGGAAAAGGGCATTTTTGGCAATGAAGTGATATATAGACAAGATGGATATCGTATGACTGGGGGTGTTGAGGCAAATACAGTAGACAATAAACTTGAAGGCACTTTGAGTCTCTGGTGACGAAAAAGGGCATTCTTGGCAATAAAGTGATATTTCGGTAGATGGGTGTCATATGACTGGGAGTCATGAGGCGACTACAGCAGACTACTGTTAATGGTATTTCGAGTCCTTTGGTCAGGATAAAGCACATTCTTGCATTCGCCTGGTAGAAATGGATCTTGCGATAAGGAGACTATTTTTAAAAGCAAATCGCAGACTATTTGAAAGCAAATGGATCAAAATTAAAATGTAATTGCATGGAACAGGTCTAAAGTGCCGATGAACATCATCGCTCGTTTTGTGTCATTTATTAATTTGTTGGATATACTCTTAGTTTGGATACTGTTTAAATTCAACAAATAAACTGCTTTTTGTTAACCTTCCATATACAAGGCGACTAAAAGTCGCACCCCGCACAAGGTAGGGTCTGACAGTTCAGATTTCAGCGCGATCAAAAACTGCCTGTGGGTACTAATAGAGCTTGTCAGTATAAAGACGGCGTAGATAGGAGGTGCATGCTAGCAACTGCACTTTCGAAAAGTAGATATGCTATCGAAACATCAACAAGGCACATAAATGCTAGAGATCTTGACACGCCCATGCCCTTGGAGGGGTCAAGCAATTAACACTGACGAAAAAAATGTCAGAACCAAATAAATAAATTTTCGTGCTTATTTCATTAATTTCAATAATTAGCAAAGTGAAATAAACAAACTAATAAATGAAAGAAAAAATAAGAGAGAAAACTTTTAAATTTACAAATTAAAAAAAAAAATTTATTTTGCAAATGCAAGAGTTATAGTGCGTAGATAAATCTAATACAGTTCCTATGCTGCCTTTCATAGTTGAAGGCATTACGCCCAATCTCCCATTGAAATGTTACTTTATCAAAAGTACCAATAAATCGTTATCACATGAAAGTGAGAGGCCTAAAATCACTTAAATAGTTACGGAGAAAATAAATTTCCACTGGAAACATGACATACATGGAATTCCAGTCATAATGCCTTTTAAGCTCAATCATAATTTTTAGTGTGGTGATTTTCCGGAAAATCAGATCGAGGTCAATCGTAGCTAAGCCCCCTGTCAATGCTACTCATTCGCAAGGATTAATTTAAATACTATTTTAAATATTTTGACACATTGATTCACTAATCCTTGTCAATAAACCGTCGTACATGAAAACAAGACCCAGTATGTGTATTCGGCTCAACACCAGTCACCACACACACTCTTCCCATCTGCATCAAATTAAAAATATGCAATGATGCATAATCAATTAATCGCATCAGACAACCTACTATCCAGCATTTCGTCGTAAATTAAAATTTTCAAATCGCTGGACAGGTAAAAACAATTAAACTAGCCCAATCGATTCGAAATGCAACAAAAGCAAGACAAGCAGAGTGAGTTGAAACTAGAAACTTTTACTACAAAAAAAAAAATCTGCAAAAGAAAAGCTGATAACTTACAGATTAACTCCATCGTATCCTGCTCCAATGCCCACGTGATCAATACCGGCCACATCCCTAATATGATTTATATGCGCTGTGGAAGGGAAGAAGGAGCTTGAGAAACGATTTTGATGGCAAATTTTAGTTCTCACTTCCGAAAGGTTTTGTAAGGACGATAAGGCTATCGCAAAAGCATGTTCAACAGGCATGACAAATCTATCAGGGAAGCGTCATGGCTAGTTGTTACACGGGAATGCAAGGATCGATACACTACTTGGGGACGGATGAAAACGAATGTTCAACCTACCTACAACGTCGCTCAGACTTGCTCTCTCCGAACATTTGATAAAGTGTGGAAAAAATGCGACCATCACAAGTCCACGATTCACCGCCTGCAATAAAAATTGGGAAAGGTTTGGGATATGAATTTAAATGGCTGTTGGAAAAATTTAAAAAAATCCTTCAGGTGCATTGAAAGAGCATAGACTAAAAAAAGGATGTACGAATATCTTTATATCTTTCAGACTTAAAAAGCCGCCGAAGCAAAATATCAGTCTTACAGCACATTTTAAAACATGAAAAGTATCTCTTGAGCCGAAAAGAACGTTACAACTAATAAAAAAAAGAGAAATTCAAAAGAGCATAAGTTAAAACTGCAATGTCACGTACGATTCGTTTCAGGACATGATCTGGTACGTTTCTTGAACTATTGCAGATTGCATGTGCCGACGAATGGGAGAAGATGACGGGCGCTTTTGATGTTGCCAGTGCATCCAACATTGTTGGCACGGAAACGTGTGATAAATCCACAATCATCCCTAGGCGATTCATCTCCGCTACGACAAGCTGCAACGAAACAAGAAGAAAAACGGAAACGATGCAAGTTAGTAAGACGATTGAAGGGGCTTTAAAATATATCGATGGTGATGTACCGATGTTCTCTACTATAGACAGTTGGGAACAGATAGATGCTTTGAGTTGCCAGACAGCACTTCATCCTTAAATCGGGAGAAATGTAAACATTTGGGAATTTTTAAATCGCTAAAGCAGTGACGTTTATATTTATGGAATTCACTTCAGGTTTGAGATGGCATGGTTAAGCCCAAGTTCAGTGGCATTTGCTTCAAGCCAGCGTACTTGATCATCGCGAATATAAGGCTACGACTGAATGGTTAGCAAGATTATCATCAGTAATAAATCCTTAATAAGGAGTGTCCTTCCGGCGGCAAGCGGGTACGACTTACCAATTTGGCAATCAGAACGGCGGGGTGCACGGAGGTTAATTCGGAAGGGCGGTGGATTGTTGGCAATGGTCTCTGTGGGCACCATGTCATTTGTCGAAATCCTGAGTAACAACGGTAGCTTGAACTATCGGCTCAGTAGGGTCACCTTGCGCCCCCGAAACCCGGCGTGTCGCTCCGAAACCCGCAGAAGATCAGACATCGGACTTTACGATCCCATCTACCGCATTACAGAGAGCAACATCATCATACGTACTCATTTTGCAAAACCCAATTCCATGTGGCTTAGCTGACGTTTCGTTGGCATAAACCAGTTTCCGACGATGCACCTTGCCAGCATGCACCTCCTGCTCCCATATAAACTTCCATGATCACGAACGCCGTGGACGGGAGTTGAGCCCGTAACGACCATATTCAGACATGAGACCGATTCCTGTATGCATTGATCTACTGGTCACCCCACCATAATACGTCCCCATAGATTTATATCGGGGGCTGCCGGCAGCTCAGTCCATTGTGGCGTCAGTTTGATGTGTCATGCTACCGGTCAGTTACGGATTCGAGTCCCATTCACGTCGTGGCCATGGCTGATTGTGTTATCTTCCCCCTGTGGTGTGGGGCGTAACAATAAGCAACAAAATTTCCCGAATCTTCGCAGGAATGCAGCTAAACGGGAAGAAGGTACGTGCTAGGTTAGGTTAGCTAGAGTGACAACCTAACGGCTCCGCATAGACCGCTGGGGTTTATTGCAATACCACATGTTTCAGGTATACATCCCATGTAGGTGCTAGCCTTTACCAGAAGGTCGTTGTTGAGCTGAAAAACACCTGACTCGTTGGCGAAGCTCAAGAGGCTTCGTGATTTGTAGTCCGAGTTCTGCAACCCCTTCAAGGTTGACGAAGAAGTAAGCTCCTAGGCATTTTAATCTTCTTCTAGCGAGTACAGGACATTTGCATAGAAGTTGATTTAGAATTTCTTTCATGTTTGATATCTGACAATTCCTGCGGTCATCGTTAGTTATTAGTTTTAGTCTGTACGCGTGTTCCCCTATCAAGGAGTGGCTTGTTAGTATGCCCACTAAAGCGGAACATACAACATCCGGAATTCCTGTCCGGAAAAACTGATCAGTCTCGGCCTTCCGGTTTGCCTGAATATATGTAGAATACGTCGTACACCATCCGGAGTTCCAGCCGGAAAAACTGATCTGGCCCGGCCTTGAGGAACTCCGGATCGTGTATGGTTGCTTCAGGCCACCTTGAACCCGCCAGACAGGCCTCTGAGGCAGCCGGATGGCCTGTCCGGCCGCCTCAAGGCAAACTGTCCGGCCGCGTGACTATAATCAATTTTATCTGGAGTTTATTTCAATAGACGAATGTACTATATCTAAAGCTTGGCTATGGAAAGCAAAATGCCGTAAAATTCAATCCAATAGATAGATACTTTCATTCTATGGTGATATGATTGATTTCCAATTATCCATCCGCCCGCCTGAAAGGCCTGTCCGGCGGCCTCAAGGCGGCCTGCACATGCCATTGACGATCCGGAATTCCACAAGGCCAGACCTGATCAGTTTTTCCGGAGAAAAATTCCGGAACGTGTGTAGTGGAGGACTGGCGGAACGATTTTCCTTCCGGCCGCCTGAAGGCGGCCTGAAACGGCCATAAACGATACAGAAGTCCTCAAGGCCGGGCCTGATCAGTTTTTCCGGACTGGATTTCCGCATGGTGTATGTTCGGCTTAATAGTGCACACTGACTTCTAGGTTCCTAAGAAGCTTTTGGGTTTCCTTTTGTCATAAGAGCTTCAAAATATGTTCGTTATTCTTGAGTCGTTTGTGTCAACCGAGTAAGCGTTGGCTTTTTGTAGATTCTGTCGTCCAGAATCTTCTTGCATGTTCGTATTGGCGTCGGCAGCTCTTGGGCTGTCCCCTGTCTGGTTAGTCCGTCTGCTATTTCATTACCTAGAACTCCGCTATGGCCCGGAACATACCGGAGTTTCACGGTCCTAGCTGCTTGTAGAGCTGATAGGCAGTTATGTACTGTCTTCGACTTGATAGTAACAGATAGTAACGCTTTTAGTGCTACTTGATTGCCCGAACGTATAACGATTCTATCCTTTTCCGGGATTATATCATCACCTCGGCAGCCGTTTGGATCGCAAGCACCTCCACCTGGAAAATGCTACACCCATTTGGCAGTCTGCAGAATAGGTTGCATGTAAGTTCCGGCGAGTAGACTGCTGCACCAACTCCGGCTTCCATCTTGGAGCCTCTCGTATGGCGGTTTGGCATTCGTTCCTTCATTCATGATCAACTACCGGGATCTGTTCCCTATCGGGTATATTGACTCCCAATTTTGTATTGAAACCTACTTGTGGTTTCAAATAGTCAGTATTATTAGATGGCAAACTAACACTGCGGTGGGAGTTGTATTGGAACCCCCAGGCAGTTTTTGTTCGCACCGAGGATCGAACTCCCATTTTCCAGATCGTAGAGCGGTGACCAAACGAACACGGCCACCGATCGCGTCAAGTTCTCCGGGAATTCACTATGAACCGTTGGAAAATGCTTTAGGGATTAGGAGCGTATTGAAGCCGCCACCATCTGGAAGAGTCTCCCAGGCTTGAGGCGAGCCAAGCTGTTCATTTCAGCCTTCTCAAGTAGCAGTTCTTCTGATCTACCGTAGCTAAACCGTAATAAGGTCAGGCTTTTGAGTAACTTCATCAGTGCGATGGAGCTTGCTCGGCAGACATAGTCCTGATAGCAGGCCTACTGGTGACATGTTTGCCAACCTGTTTGACTTCATCCTATCTCTCTATCAGATTCGCCAAGTCTTGCAGAGAGCAACCTTCCCGATTTAGAGGAAAGGGGGGGTCAAATCAAATACCCCTGAAATGCATAAATTTGGTTGGTGAATAATATATCTAAAGTTCGAATTTCACAACTACAACTATGAGATCGTTAGCTATTATGATTGATTCAGCAAACGAGGGTAAGAAACAAAGGACTTTTTGGACGAGCTCCTCTCGCAGTGCTTCACTCTAAGCAGATCACAAAATAATTCCCGCTTTGCTCGCTCTGCATATAACAAAAATTATCTGCCCTCCCAGTGAAACGGAAATCTAGTCTATATATCTGAGTGGCAAATCAATATCAGCTTTAGGCATTACTACGCGAACCTGCGCTTTTTAGTGTGAAAACTGTTTTCTTTTATGGTGTAAACACACTATGTTCGCACTGCCTAACGCGGAAATTGTCTTTCAAACCAAAATAAAGTAGATTTTCGCTTTGTGCAGCACGAATATAACGTGTACGCTTAATAAAAATAATTGCACAAAAAAAAACATAAAGGTCCGTATTGCCTAGAGTGAAAATTTACTTTATTGTGGCTTCAAAGTGGATCTCTGCTTTAGATAATCAAACATGTATGCATCACATAAAAATTGTTGAACACTGAACAACGTAGGTTTGTGGAAATCGATATTTCAATTTGGGAAGGTCGAACTACTTTCCCCCCCCCCCCCCCCCTGACCTAATTTCAATCCAATGATACTAATGGGGAGTATAAGCGAATCTTGAACATAAGCGCTTCGGGGATCATTCAGGTAGTTTCGCGCCCTTTCAGGTCGACGAAATACCTTCATCGTGGTTTGCGCTATGTTAGATGTCAGATAAAAGTTCTTGGAGTCCTCTTCTGGATAGCCGATCCTGCCTCGCGAAAGCTAGCCAGAAGTGGGTGGCAGGAGCGGGAAAAATTAAGTTTCAGATCGCACCCTTTCGAGTCGACGAACTATCCTCATTAAGTTATCGATTTTTCACCGTCTCTTCTTTATCGAGGTTTGCGCTAAATTAGGTGTGAAATCAAAGTTCTTGGATGTCCTCTTCCAGAAAATTGATTTTGCGTCGCGAAAGCTTGCCGGAATTGGGTGATAGGAGCGGAAAAATGTGATGTTTCAGGTCGGCGAACATCCTTGTCGAGGTTTGCGCTAAAAAGGATGTTAAATCGAAGTAATATCCTTTTTATGAAAAACTAATCCTGCCTCGCGGAAGCTAGTCGGAAATGGGTGCCAAGATTGCGCAAAGGGTAGCTCGTTGCCTTGAAACGTCACCTTTGCCCGCTCGATATATTCGTATTTCAACGGCGACGCATAGTGGTTCGCACCTTGGCTAATAGTGGGTTTGCCGCTGTGGGAAAATAGAGCGAGCGCAGTTGTTGAAAGGAAGGAAGGAAAGAAGTAGGAATGTTTCGCCCACTCCTATCACTCACTTCCGCTTCCACTTATGCGTGGCAGGATTAATTTTTCGGAAATTTTGATTAAGTGCAAACCTCGATGAGGGTAATTCGCCGACCTGAAAAATCACCTTTGGGCTATCCTGCCAATGTGTTGCGGCAAGTTTGGACGAGGCCCTGTCCAGGCCGCTACACTTGTATGCATGTTTTATTACAAACCGACATAATGGTAGTGGGACCCAACCCCTTTTTACATTTTTGCGATTCATTGAAAGGCAGAATCTGCTGGGGCAGGACTATGTATTGTAGTAATTATAGTCCGGAAATAAAGCACGATGAGGGTAGTAGACACACTCTTGTCTCCCGAACAAGTACAAGACACTCAAATTTTAAGTATCGGTATCACTAGGGAGTTTGAAAACAAGAATTAGAGGTAACTCTTTTCTGTACAAAGACTGAAATGGTAAAATACCGTCCCCGGATCGCAAACATTTACAGCCATGAATGCCTAAGGATAAGAGATTGCGCACTACCACTTCTGATATTATGCGTCACTATTTGTTCGAAGAATAAAACATAATGTGATAACTGCTAAATACACTTCTCAATTGCCCTAAGCTCTTGTGGGGCATAGCGCGTCAACTGTTCCATATGGCCCAGTTGACGTTTCGTCGGCATAAGCTAGTTTCGGAGAATGCAGTTGCCTGCATGCACCTTCTGCTCCTCCGTTTAGCCGCCTGTCTATCTTCGACAAGTCGGGAGATGCTCTGGCTTATTATTACGCCCTGAATCATAGGGGATAACATAAACAGCCATGGCCACGAACGTTGTCGTGGACGGGATTCGAACCCAAAACGCCGGTAATCAGACATAAAGCTGATGCCTCTACGCACTTAGCTACCGGCCGCCCCAGTCTGCATCAACGTTTACCAAATAGTGGGAACTATTACCTTAAGGAATAACTTTCAATCAAATTTCAAGTAGTATATCCTTTGTAACTGGACATAATAAAATTTTCCAAACTGAGCCAACGAAATCTATCGATACTGTCCCACTTTTACTCACCATCATCCGCCACTAAAGTTTAAATACAATAGCAAAAGACAAGGCCATTTTAAAGGATTCTTCTTACAACTAGGTAGGTACTTACCGTTCCGAAATTCGATAGTCCCCCAATATGGGGGACTTTGCCAGGCTCATCTACTTTGCAACAATCCGCCCTGCAAAAAATACACAAAAATAGAACAAAAGTAAGAGCTGGGCGTGTAAAAAGAGACACAAACAATATATGGCGAAACGAAGAAAAACTGTTCAAGAACATTTGTCACTTTGGTGGTGTTTCAACAATGTGCAGCAACAATATAAACCGGAAAAAGGGAATCGCTGAAGAATGTTGTTACGGATTCGCAATAATGTTTTCTTTTCCGTTTTTTGTTTCAGATGGACGTCATGATCCCATAAATCTTCAGGCAACCTAACGTCTGTTGCTTCCGCGCGACAGCGACACGACCAGAAGAACAGAACAAAAAGCAAAAAAAAACATCCTGATAGATGCAAAGGTGAAAAAGATTTTATCAGGTGTGTTAGTGAGTTAGTGTTAGACGAATAAGGGTAGACATATCAATTCCGTGAAAGAAAATGCGGAACATTGGTTATATCCTTTTTTCACGGTATTTCGGGTGGATTATTTGAGTAGGTGTAATGGATGAAATGAGTCGTACAATTGAATTGGAGTTGAAGACGGCAATGGGTTGGATTTATTTGAATTTTGGTTTTTTTTTTCTTGGAAACGGATTTAGGGATGTTAAAGATGTTGGTGCTATTGAAGGCATCGTGATCTATATACAGTTTCAATCAAATTGTGCAAAATATCCTCAATGTATTCGATTTTTTCACTGTATTTTTGGGACCTGCTGCCCAATGGTTAATTTTTTTCGCATATTTTTTAAATTTTTTAGCAGATTTTATGGCTGCAACAGCATCATCACATTCTTTAAAAAAAGCTCCATGCTGCAGATGTCTCCCCAACAAAAAACATTTACCGTAGTAACGACGCAACAGGACCTCCTGAGAAGGGAGCAAAACGAATTGGAAAAAGCCAATATGTTCGGCTGAGTTGATAGAGTTCGTGGAAACTATAACCAACATCTACATCGCCGTTAAAACGAAATTTAAAGATATAAGAATTACATATAACGAAGCGCGGCTGCATATTCACCAGCAAAAAAAAAAACAAGCCGCGTTCCTAGCAGTCTCTAAAATAAAAATTATACCAGGCGACTCGATGTGTTAAAACGCACCTCGAAGAAAGAGGAGGCCACCCTCAAACTCCGAAACGAAAGAAGGCAGGCAGTTGCCAAAAAAAAACACCGAAAAAGAATGGACCAAAACCAATGAAAAGAAGGCCAAAACCCAACCAAGTTTTTCACAGATGTCTCGAAATTGGCCTATAACCGCTATAAAGCCCCTAGAAGCGATGACAATGTCATTATAAATAGCAAAACAATGCCACTAAGAGCTGAGCAGTTTGGCCAGTCTTCACAGTGTCACCCTTCTCTGGGCTCCAGGTCACAAGGGTATAGCAGGGAACGAGCGGGCCGATAAACTCGCTCGGCTGGACTTGACAGATCCTACGTTATCTATGCGGCACTTAGTGCCATCAAGAAGGAAATATACGGCGAACAATGGATGGAGCGCACTAAGGACGGGAACATATGGTCATCCTACAATACACGACGAACTAATGCCTTTCTGAAAAAAAATCCGTCCAGAGGTGGCCAGGATTTTCGTAATCATTGGACAGTGGGAGAGAACGCGGCCAGACTGGGTATTCCCAACAACGAGTACTGTTAAAGTTGCAAGGATAAGGCAAAAAGGAGACTCTAATAAACTTCCTCTGTGAATGTCCAACACTAGCCAGGGCGCGGTATCACAGACATTTCTGGAATATTAAATATGGACATATCCTCTATAGGAATAGGGGAGATACTTCGCTTCTTCAACTCTACAGGTTGGATCTGAGGAAAAGCTCCGATAAACTTCTTAGACAGACTTAATTTCCGCCGTTTTTCTCTTATAAGGCTTGTGGTGTCAAAACAGCGCACACCAGCGCAAATTGGGTGTTTCCCCTTTTGGAAGTTTCCTCCACTTAAACCAACCAGATCTTCGCTCCGACGTGGTGAAATCAACGCGAACGGCATACGGTAGAACCAAATTCTCGACCATTACCTTACCAATCCAAGTTGTCAACAAAATGCTTGGCACATGCGTGGGTCACAGAATGGAGAAACCGATAAATTAATGCCAGAGGGTATTCAAGTATTCGAGCAGTAGCAAAACCTTTCGAAAAGACCGAACAGGCTCATTTAGCAATCTCACGTTTGTTCATTTTGCAACAAGCGTGGAGTTGCGTGTTCGTGAGGTGAGGACTATTCTCACAGCGAACAGCAGACCATCTTCTTTACGGTCTGGACGACCGCAGACCGGTGATGCCAACCTGGCAGTACAATAACTCACGGATGGTCCGTCAAGACTTTCGATGGGGGAACGAGCATTCACGGAGGTCTTGTTCCGAAATGGTCATATTAAAGACTAGCAGAGTCGGCGTAGAGGCATCGCATGCTTCCTCTATGCGAGATCCTCATACCGGCGGCATGAAAACCATTAGTGGAATGAAGGAATCATAAGCCTGCAACGTAGGTGCCTGAGACCGTGCTGTTGAGGAGATACAGGACTATACTGACTTGGTGCAATCATATAAGACTGCATGCAAACTCTTGAAGTTTGCGATTAAGAGAAGTAAGCAAAACAGCTTCAAGGAGCTTTGCGAATACGCAGACATTTACCCAGCATTTAGGATGGCGACGAAAAAAATTAGCAAACAAAAAACAACCCAACTGTAGCGTTCCGTTCTGCTGGGAAATATTATCTCAACTCTATTTCCTCTGTGTGAACTAGAGATCATGCTACAGGAAGTAATTTTCAAACGAGCTTTTATGAATCGCTTCGAGAATCGGGGATAATAATGCGCCGGGCCTCGACGGCGCCCCCAACAAGGCGATTAAAGTAGCGGTTCGTACGATATTCGATAAATTCATTGGGACGTTTAAGGCCCGTTTGGCGGGCGAAAAAAACGTTAGGAGAACCAATTTCCTACAGCCCAATTTGCTTGCTGGACCCCGAAGGGAAAACGATCAGCGGATCATTTTCAACCGACTATCCCAAATCTTGGAGAAGAAGGGAGGTTGTCTGTCTGTCCGACAGTATGGTTTACGAAAGGCAAGATCTACTATTGACGCAAAAATGTCATTGACTGGCCTAGCAAGGCAATGCAATGCGTAAGGACAAGTGTTGTGGTCACATTGGGTGTGAAAAACTCTTATAACTCCGCGAACTAGAGGTAGATTTGCGTGTCTGATTATTTGGCTGGAATAACCAAGAACTATCGCTCATACTTAGCTCTGCAATATGAAACTCTCCGGCGTGATCCCAACAGACATTCCAGTGGATGAAACGAGAAGACTTTACGTTGATCAACATCTGGAGCCATCGGCAGAGTCAGAGGGGTGGAAAGCAGAGAAAGGAACTAGTCGCTGAGAACATTTAAAAAGTATCGGTAGCAGGCATCCACGGATCATTGGACGTCGACCGGTGGGTGAACCAAAACCACAAAACCTGATTTAGTTCATCACCGGCCATTGTGGATGCAGTAAGCACTTACATAGGTTCAACTAGAAAACTCGCCAGACTGCCGACTGCACAAGATGCTAGGGAGTCGCAGAGAATGCTAGACATGTGCTGTTGCACTGTCCACGATTTGCTGAATACCGAGATGGGCTAGAAGGGGAACAGGGCGGAGCTATTAATCCAGATAACTTGGTGGGATACATCCTAAGATCAGCAGGCAATTGGGGTGCAGCAAGTTGTATTATTTGTGATATGCACAGAAAAAACTTCGGAAGGTGGAAGAGAGGCGTAAATTGGCATATCGTAATGACGGCTTCTTAGCGAAACCTAACCCTGTGAAGTAATACCCAGAGGGCAGCTGCGGCGACAACTGGCGTTCAGGTTTAGTCAGTAAAAAGCTGACATCACCGGTTACACTAGGCTAAATGAGGCCTCATCCGTATTTTAGAGAAGACAACAAAATAAAAAAAAAAGAAGAGGACCGGCAGAGTAAAGAAAGGTCAAATACGGACGAATACTTTAACTCTATTAATTCCCACAATTCAATTAAACCGAATGATATACGCTTTCAATTACCTGCCCGACTACTCTTTATCTACTTTAAGGTCTGTTTACGAAAAACTTCAATAATTTCAAAACATCGCCCTTTATGCTCCTTTGCGAAATGAGCTCCACCCACATACGAGTACCATATTGAATAATACGGATATGGGCTTCATAAGCTACGTACTGGAATGTACGCTATTTACTAAATGAACCATATAAATCACCCTAATGTAGAGCTAGCGGAAATAATTAAAGCAATTAACGTGCACTTGGATGAGGTAATTGATGCAGAAATTTGAAATAGATACGATTAAGAGGACAAAAAGTATGCGAATTATTTC
Source organism: Chloromyia formosa (assembly GCA_964017055.1). Lineage (NCBI taxonomy): Eukaryota > Metazoa > Arthropoda > Insecta > Diptera > Stratiomyidae > Chloromyia > Chloromyia formosa. The sequence continues at coordinate 16,479,843 of OZ024817.1, forward strand.
GCTTGGATTGAATTAGATGCCATACAACTATATTCGAACTCTTGTTAAATGACGGATTTAATTAGGGAACTAATTACTCGTATTATTACTTTCTGGCTTTCTGCTAGTTTAGTTTGTAGATGTAATCGATCAGGGCATTTATCAGACACGACGAAATTTTCCTGATTTTTTTCTTCCCGTTTTTGTATATTTTTGAAGGCAAATTTTGCGAAGCTCGTGGTCGTGGTATTGCTACTTGAAAGCCATGCTCCATCAATTGCATAAATTATGAAAAGCGTATGGCTTTAAGGTGTGGGCTTTAAATTGAAAGGAGCAGCGAAGCAAGGCTGCGAGAAATACCGAGACTTCGTTTGGGGACACTCAGTAAATATGAACGTCAAACAACGGCTAGGTTTGTAAAATTGAAGGACGCAGTCTGGTTCGAGACAATTGGAAGATAAGGACGACCCATACATCGGACAACAAGCCACAATGGTTGCTGTAGTTGTTGTTTTAGTAACGACGCATCCGATATCTGACAGGTGTATGGGTCACATAGTTTGCCTCGATGCGGTTATTCCATAGCGCAATAGGAGTTAAGCGCGTGGGGGCCGGTGGACAATAAAAGATGTGCTCAACATCACGCGCAGTGAGGCCACAGGCTGGATGTTACTGTCGATGCATGACAGGTACCAATTCCGACTTGAGCACCAGTCAGAACGAAGTTCAGTCAACGTAGTCCTGGTTCCTCTAGGAAGTTGGGATTCCCGGTCACGCCTCTCCCACTGGTGCGATGCGCGGAGCAGAGGCGTCTGATGAGACGCGCTTCGCACCAGCGGTCGAAACCGGCGAATCACGCTTTTTGGGCCCCCTTCGAGGGGGAAATCATTCTTAAAAACTCTTTTTTCATTACGTGTAGCCACACTAATGGCTGGTAAGGGCGACGGCATGTTAAGCATCATGCACGTTGTATGATAGTCGATGGCCGTCGCCCGGCAAAAAACTTTGTTTGTAAGTTGGGATAGTCCGAAGGTATAGCGTGGTTGCGCATCCAGTACTATGTTTAGCTTTAGGTCTGCAATCGAAGAAAGCACTTACTCAGTATGCAATGTTGTGATGGCCGGCTTGTGTTATAAAAGGGAACTCTTTTGAACATTTGATTCCCCTCTCGCGTTTCCTTATGTTATGTCTTACATGGCGGGTGACTTTTTTTTTCATAATGTTGGAATCGGGATAGTCACTTTGATAACAGCCAACAAGCGTGTTGTGGCTTCTTAGGGGCATCATTCTGGTTTCGTGGTGAAGACGATTCTGAGACGACATCAGGAGGCAGCCTGTAACATTCGAAAGAGCTGTATTCTGGCATATTCCGAATATTTTTCCACTAAGTGTCGCATAACTTTTCTGACCAGATGCGAGCCGCATAATTGGGCACAGATCTTCCGATAGGTTTGAATGTCGCTAGTGGGGTCTCGTTGTTTTTTTTTTTAGAAACTGTTAGTGAAAGCTTTGAAAACTCTATTCCAGCCCCTCATCTTGTCACAACAGTTGACGTATGTGCCGAGGAGGTCAAAGGTGAAACTGAGAGTTTTAGGGTGATTAGTTGTAGAAATAGTTTGACCATCTATTTCGATATCCAGTTGTAGCCTCACTACTTTGGCCCATATAGTAAACAGGGTAGCGGAAGACTTCGGCGATGGCAGAGTAAAATTTTTATTAACGAGTTAAAACTCCTCCCTGGGGACACCCCGTTAATGTTTTCTTAGTTTAGATTTACCAGTTCTAAATTCCGTATAGGACTGTCTGCCGGCAAGATAGTTGGCGATCCATTTTGTTATTTGCAGACAGACAGACAGAGGCGATGTGACACATATGTCAGAGAGGAGAAACGAGTGGCTGACAGTGTCAAAAGCCTTTGACAAGTCTAATGCCACTAGAATAGTTCAGTGACATGGACGCGCTTAGTTGACGCAATATGTATTCGTGATGTGATGGCCCAGAGCTGGTGCTGTGCGTCCTTCGAAAACCATGCTGCTGATCGGCCAGCAGAATATGAGTCGCAATTATAGGGTGGAGTAGCGCTTCCAGAGTCTGTAACGTATTGTGTGTGTTGAGGTGACCCTTAACCGAGGACGGAGATCGAGGCTGGTCGTTCAGAACTGCCGTGACACCTAAGTGCCAATATCTCCTCAGAGATGACCAGAGGTGACGCGTGCTTGATAGCTAGCTCAGCTATCGGTAGTATGGGCGGGGTTTTGTTTTGGTCACTCTGCCTCGTGATCGCAACAAAAAAAAAAAATCACGCGACTGCCCGAGGACCTAAGCCAACGGTTGTCCCTCAAAGGATATCCTACAACAAAAAAAAGACCTTGGGTTGAGCCGCGCAATGTTGCTCAACCCCCATGGTCGGGGAGGGAGCGCGGAGCCTCATCGCCATCAGGGGGCTCCCGTGCTAGTGGCAGGGACGTTAGGGGAATTTCGCGGCCCAAATTTCTTTTTTTTTGTAGGATATCCTTTGAGGGACAACCGTTGGCTTAGGCCCTCGGGCAGTCGCATGAATTTTTTCTTGTAGCGATCACGAGGCAGAGTGACCAAACCAAAACCCCGCCCATACTACCGATAGCTGAGCTAGCTGTCGAGCACGCGTCACCTCTGGTCATCTCTGAGGAGATATTGGCACTTAGGTGTCACGGCAGCTCTGAACGACCAGCCTCCATCTCCGTCCTCGGTTAAGGGTCACCTCAATACACACAATACGTTACAAATGGCGCCCAACGTGGGGCCTAATAATTTACCGTTAGGGTTGATTTCAGTCACCCTAGGACCTCATTCCACCTTGAGGTCCCATTAGCGGTCCCACTGCCGGAGTTTGACAGCTTTTGAGGTTTCATCCTCACTTTAGTGCTGCACGCACACAGGGACTTCCAAACTCCGGCTATATATTTTTTTTTGCTCTTTTTTCTATAAAATCCTTATCCTATCCATGTAGAGTACCTAATCCATGTAGAGTCGAATATCCTATCCCCACCTATCCATCAACAGTCAGTGCCTACGTTGTGTTTGTCTAAGGATGCTTTTGCAACGTGGGCAAGTCGTTTCGAAAAAGTGACTCTTTGGAATTACAGGAATCGGGAGTTTACTCCTGATCTCCAATCCGGGTCCCTCGAGCGTCTTCCCACCTTTGTGTGTAGGCACTGACCTCTTTTAGCTCGTTCTGATGACAAGTCGGATTTCGGAACTCGTCGATGCCTGGCTTATCCTGTTCCGATGGTCAAGGGAGTATGAGAATCGCATTTTGTAGGCGTTTACGCCTGTAAAATGACTCTACTTTTCCGAAACCTAGGAATAGGATAGGCTGGAGTATCGATGCGGAATGAATCCGTACTAATCCCCAATATTTTTTTTTCTTTAATTTTTCTCTTGGCCGACGGAATTCCTTTCCGTCTCTGGAACTGGTCACATCTGAGGAAGTCTTGGCACTTAGGTGCCACGCACGGTCTGCACGACCAGAGCTTGACTACCGTCCTCATGTAGGCTTCGACCTACCAGGCAGAACTGTTACAAGTCTTGGCTACAGGAGATAAAAGCGTGATGGGACGGTATGCTCCTCCTAGGGTTGGTTTCTTCCATGACTTCAGAATATGGATCACCATTGTTTCCTCTCAAAGCTCGGGAATGATATATGGTCAGGGGAGAGGTTGGTCGTGACCGTTACGGAATCAGTTGTTGGTATGTCAAGATGTTTGAACATGACCATCGAAATAATGTCTAATCCAAGGGCTTTGAAACTTTTTGCTTCTTCAGACGAGAATTAAAGTCCCTGGCCAACTGAACGTTTGCAGATGCTCCTAGTGATAATGTGCTTACGTTTATCAAGTGGCAGATATTCGCTAAACTGTTTGCTGAAGTTGTTTGCGCATTTTGTCGGATCATTAACCGTAATGTTGCCGAGTTGGACTGCAGCATGACCATTGTTTTCGGTAGGGTTTATAAACTTATTTACGCCCGTTTCTATTTTAAGTTGCAATTGTCAAGGTGAGAGTTTCATTTCCTTCTGCAATGATCTGCTACCTGTTTATAGATATCAAGATTTAACTACTTGATTCTTGAATCGTCCGGCTTAGTGCCATTGTCTCTTTCATCTTTCAATCTAGCTGCCACAGTGGGGAAATTTCGCCGAATTCTAGGTATACGGCCTGCTGGAACTTTATAGCTGCTTTCTGAAGTATACATACATGCTGGAAACTTCTGTACACACTAACATATGGTAGTACATTAGGTTTTTGCGATCGCATTGGCTCGCTGTGAAGCAGGGATTCCATTGCCAATAGTGTTTCAGCGCAGAGCGATTCCTTAGGTAGCACCAGTTGTTGCAACATGTACTTCTTACTGTGGTGGTATTAGGGTGCAGTGTTTTGTTGCATACTCGCCAGATCCAAGGACCTGGATTAAGCTAAATTTCGGCGCGATGAAATCAAGAATTGAGAGCAGTTGCACTGACATGTGCTGCTTCCAGTTCCCATGAAAAACGAACAGTCAAGGTGTGTGACACGAACACATATCTTTCTTTTTGCGTCGGGTTGTGGCAGCCACAATAGTGATGGTGATCCCTTTAATTTGGTCACTATATCCCTTTCATTGGACTCAGCGTACTTAACGTATTTTCCTGCGAATTTCTGAAGCCTTTCTTTTTTTCCATTTCAACTCCTTCGTTCGTTTGGTATCAAAAATGAGCAGAAATACATTTTTGTAATCAACACCGCAACATGACATTTATTATTTCTCCTTTTTCTCGTACAGCAAATTCTTCCTTGAATATACTTTTATGTCAAACATTTCATTTATTATTCGAATAAAAAAAAAAGTAAATGCCTCGACAAAAAAAATTGAGCTATGAAAATTTCTATACAACCTACGAAACAACATGATCCTTAAGCAAAGGCTTGAAATTGCTTCCACCTTCTCGGCCGCACAATGCGAACGCAAGGAAGCGGAAGAAAGTAAAATGTAGCAAAACAGGATTATGACATACTTGAAAAATATTTTCCGACATTACAATTCATATTTTATTGTGCATTTTTTACGACCGCAAGGATATAATAGCAGCCGTACATGTTGTGTTTATACAGTTTGACAGTTGGCATACAATTTAAATGTTCGCTCCGAAGCAACTCCGTTTTAAAGTAGGAATTCATGTTGAAACCACCCCCACACAATCTTGTAGTTGGTAGTGTAGTGAATGAGTAAGACATAGTAAACTTACCAGGGCGTATTGCAGGTATGTGTTAATGTAAGATATCGGGCTCCTAGTTGATAGAACATCCTTAAGACACTTAAACTGGTTCCAATCGAATGTCCACCTTCGACACCTATTAGACTGGCCAATTTTCCAGCTCGGTGGCTCGACTCGATACCTGCAATTGAAGTGGAAATAGTAAATTAGGGCATAAAGGATCGGATCACTAGCAACATAAATATGGTCACAGAAGTTCGTACGTGGAGCCTACGGCAATGGGTAGTGAATGATTCATATTGGGACATATGCTCGTATGTTGGGCATACGTCAAAGGATAAATCAACTGTCGTACTTTGTATACATTCGATTGGCACATTTGAAATGAATACTGAAGCCACAAACGGATGGCCATTAATTTATTGATGTTTATGTAGAAATTTTTGGTGATAGGAATGGATGGTTTAGGGTTTTTTATTTTTTTGTAGTGTTAAGAATAGGACTGAAATTGATTTGATGTTGACGCAAAAGTGTCGAAAACGCTGGTTTTTTCCTCTTCATACTCAAAAAAGAATATAATTACTGTCAATGGTAAATTTAGATCCATTCCAGTTTTCCATATGTTAATTGATGTGAAATTGTTTGCCTTTTTTATGTACCTTTAGGCCAATATCAGTAAATTTATCGAACATCTGGAAAAGTACGATACGTCTGAGGTAATTTTTTATAGCAAGTGGCATTTAGTATTTTCAAGGGTCTGCAAATTCGGTACCCATTGCTTTTGAAAGATATTATCCCGGTGTTTTTGAGAATCGTCCTGTGGCATATATCATGTATTCGTACATCATCATTGTGGCGCAACAGCCCGGCATCGGACCATGACCGGTAAATCATCGCCCTCCAATCAACTCGGTCAAGTGACTGCGTCCTCATTTTTTGTATGCCCAATAGTTGTTCGGCGTTCTTATCTACTGAGTCTTTCCAACAAGCTCTCGGTCTTCCTCGCAGCCTTGCTCAGCCGACGCGTCGTCCATTAAATATTTTCCAAGGCATTCGGTCAGCATTCATTCGTTGTATATGATCTGTGTCCTGTCCATTTTAGATGTTGTAGCTTGAACATCGTCGAAAATTAAAGCTCATTGTAAAGTTCGTACAGGTCATGGTTGCACCGGATGCGCCATTTGATTCGGTCGCAGACTGCTCTGAAAATTCGCCGAAAGACCTAACGTTGAAATGTGTTTATCATGTTTTTGAAGCTTGACTAAGGGTCCAGATTTTGCAGTCGTACCATAACACAGGTCGTATAATGATCTTGCATATGCGGCGCTTAGTACTTCTCTGCATAAGCTTCGATTTCATTATTGGGAGGACTGAGATGAAAATCTTATTTGCCAGCAATATTCGTCGCTTAATTTCGTCAGTTCCAAGGACAGTGGGTCCTTTGACAGGTAACTACCCAGGTGTATGAAGTCATCATCATCGTCGTGGCGCGACAGCCCGACGTCGGGCCTTGGCCGCCTAGATCGTTGTCCTCCAATTATCTCGGTCACGTGACCGCGTCCTCCAATCTCGGAAGCCCAGTAGCTGTTCGGCGTCCACATATACTGAGCTCTCCCAACGAGATCTCTGTCGTCTAGGCAGTTTCGCTCCGTCGACTCATTCTGCATTCATTACTCTCTTTGGCATGCGATCATCGTCTATTCATTGTACATGCCCTGCCCATTGCAGTCGTTGTAGTTTGACGATTTTCGAAACTTCCAGCGCATCGTAAAGTTCATACAACTCATCGTTGTACCGCATGCGCCATCCATCTCGATCGCAAACATCTCTGAAGAATCGCCGCAGAACATTACGTTCAAATGTGCCTAGCATGTGTCTGGAGGCTTGAGTTAGAATCCATGCTTCGTAGGAAAGCACAAGTCGTATGATGGTTTTACACATGCGGAGCTTCGTATTTCTGTGCACATGTTTCGATTTCATTATGGGGAGAACCAAGAAAAAAGTCTTATTAGCTAACTGTATCCGTCGCTTGATTTCGTCAGTTTCGTTGGCGTCCCTTGACAAGTTGCAACCCAGGTAAATGAAGTTGTTCACGAGCTCGATGTTGAGGTCCCCCACATTGATGCTTGGTTGTGCAGGTGTCTTTGTCGTCGATTGCATAAGCATTTTAGTTTTACCCTCGTTAATACGTAGTCCAGCTTCTTTTGCAGCGGTATCGAGCGTATGCAGAAGTTCTTCTGCGTCGGCCAATCTTCGGGACATGATGTTGATGTCGTCGGCGTACGCTGCTAATTGTGTCGACTTGATAAGTAGCGTCTTGCTGTTGTCCATATTCATAGCCCGAATAGCGTATTCCAGTGCTAAGTTAAAGAGCGTCGGTGCCAGTCCATCTGTTTCAGACCGGTGCGTGTTTCAAATAGATCAGTAAGTCTATTCTAGATCCTGACTTATGAGACGGAGTTGGTCATCGTCATCTTTGTCAGTAGCACTAATTTGGCCCGTATACCAAATTGCAGCATGATGTTGTACAATACTCCAAGATCGATACTGTCGCATGCCTGCTTGGAGTCGACAAAGATTTGGTATACGTTTACGTTGTATTCCCAGCATTTCTGGAGTATCAGTTTGACCGTAAAGAGTTTATCGGTTGTGGAGCGACCATGTCTGAAACCACTTTGACATTCGCCAATGATTCGTTCTGCGTACGGTTTTATTCTATTTTCCCAGAATTTTCGTCAACATTTTATTGGAGGTACAAACTAGTGATATGTCCCTGTAATTCTCACATCTCCCTTTTTGTGAATTGGACAGATGATGCTTCTGCGCCAATCGTCTGGGATCATCTCGTGTTTCCATACTCGCAGGAGTAATTCATGTATGGCATTAATTAGCACCGTTCCGCCGAATTTTAGTAGTTCAGCTGGAATTTCGTCAGCGCCTGGCGCTTTATTTCGTTTGAGTGACCGCAACGTGAGATCAACTTCCTCTACTGTCGGTGGTTGTGTGGGTGGGCCTAGATCAACAATATCGTCGAGAGCTTCTTGTGTGAGGATGTTAGATGGTAGGTTCAGGAGCTCTTTAAAATAAAAGGCCCATCATTTGAAGTTTCCATCCTTGTCCTTACAAAGGCTAGTCCTGGGTTGGTAGCCGTTCTTAATTGTATTTACTAGTTTGTACGCTTGCCTGGTGTTCCTATTAGTTAAGTTTTCGTTTTTATTCAGCAAATGCTGGTCAAAGTATTTAAGTTTCTTACGTCTAATTATTCTATTCAATATTCGCCGTAGCTCGTCATATTTTCCTCTACTAGCTCTGGTTCCTCGTTAAATCCATTGTCTGTAGGCCTCATTTTTCGCGTCAAGTGAATTTTTGCATTCTTCGTAGAACGAGTCATTTCGCGCTCGTCGGGCTTTATATCCCACGACCTTCCCTGCGACATCTTTGATGGTGCCCTTGAGTTCTTCCCAGAACTCATGGACGCCTGTGTTGCTGATGTTGTGTAGCGTAGGCGATAGTCTTTTGTCTTTTGCTTATCAACAGCAAAGATTTTGGGAGGGCTGATTCTCGATTGGTGCACTGAGGAAATTCTACATCTGTTGGTCGTCTTCACCAAGTGATGATCTGCTCCTCGATAGGAGCGGATATCCATCACACTAGACGCCCATCTCCTGCAAATGAAGACGTGATCAATTTGGTTGACGGTATGTGCGTCTGGAGATTTACAGGTCTGTTTGTGAATGCATCGATGCGGGAAACACGTAGACCTTACGATTAGATTCCTACTGCAGGCGAAGTCGATAAGTCGCTATCCGTTGTCGTTGCATCCTTCGTGGAGACTGTGGCCTCCAGTGATCCCCGGTGCCAACTTTCATTTTCGACTTTTGAGTTAAAGTCTTCCAGCAGCAATTTGACGACATTTGTTGGAACTGAGTCGAAGAGAATCTCAAGCCGGGCGTAGAACTAGTCTTTTACTGCGTTTTCTCCAACTACAGTGGGGGCGTGCACATCGATGAGCCAGAGATTGAAGAATCGAGTCTTAATGCGAATCGCACATAGCCGTTCATTTATAGGTTTGAAGTCAGTAATGTGCGGCTTGAGGTGATTGTTTACTATAAATGCTACTCCAAACTGCTTGTGGCCCGATGGTTTGCCACTTGTAAAAATTGTGTGCGATTTCTTGTCAATGATCTCGCTAAGCAAATTTGTTTCCTGGCGTGGAGTAATGCTCAATTTGTACTTTTCGACCTGTTGAAGGAGGGCCTTTTCGGCCCCCGGTTTGCTCAGAGAGCGTATATTCCACGGTCCGAAAGAATAATCCTTTAGTCGATTGCGTGGTCGTCGTTGTTGATCCGTCTATTCCGAGGCTTTTGTTCCAGGTTTTTTGACGTGGCGTGGTTTTTACAAGGACGAGTTGCCAGCACATCGCTTAACCCAATTCAGTGGATGGCCTCGGAAGATAGCTGCTTCAGATGGTTTTTACAAGGACGAGTTGCCAGCACATCGCTTAACCCCATTCAGGGGATGGTTAAATAAACATGCTGCGGTTCATACAATTATGTTGCAAGTCCAACTACGCAAGTCATTCAATCCCTTCTAAGCCTGAGACGCTTAGGTGTTGCTCAGCCATTCAAGCTACAGCTTTCTGCCCTTTTCCAAACTGTCTTATCGCTAAGACTTGCCCGTCAGCGGTTTGAAACACTGCCGTTACCAGGGGGCGCCCACGTGGAGGACTATGGAAAAGGTCTTTTGCATCCCCCCCCCTCCATATTCTCACAGCCTCAGCAATATCACTCGCTTTCATTTGCCTGTCGTCCAACACGATATCATGCACTTCGATGGTTTCCGGTGTGGTTGCGGTTTTTGGCCGTCCTTCACGTGGGTCGTCAACCACGTTGAAATTCAGCTGCCAATTTTTTAACGGTTGACATCAAAGGAACGTAAGCTTTTGTTAACTTCGGATGAATTTCCTTAGGGGTTAATCCATCCAAAACGAAGAGTTGTATGACCGTACGATATTCAAGTTTCTCCATTTTAACGAAAAACACATAAAACGTCTACTGCAAAAATTCGTGTAGCTAAACTACTTGAGAGAACAAGTTGGAACTCTTCATACGAACTAGTGACACGTGCACCCACACAGGAAACATAAAGTTTTGCTAATTGTAACGGTATTTCTGTTTCAGGCCGAGAAATTTTCACCTTACCCGCGTAAACACTCGAAAGTCAAACAACAAAGTGGATACTACCACCTTTTTTGACAATTTAAATTTCTATCATTCTTAATGTCACTTACCTGAGGCTGTTGTCACAAGTGTCATATTTCGCGGGAATAAATTTACAAGTCTTCGAATTAAATCTATTTGTTCTACAGTTAATTGTACGGCGTCGAGATGTTGCGATGAACACGGTGCATAAGCAGACCAAAACTGAAATTAAATAAAAACAATTACTTAATCCTTTTTCCTATGGCTTCAAGAGAATTTATGCGAAATTGAAATAATTCATCTGACATTGGCAACAAAACCTTTATAACCAATACCCCACTTTGGCGGTTAAAATAAACAATGAACAACTTTCCACAAATTCGTCAGGTTTTTACCAAGGAGTATTTTCTTAATTGCTTATGGAGCATCCTCTAATAAGAATTGAACCATATTCTGGAAATTTTATCTTCAACCACAAACAAGCTGTTTATTCATTCTTTTGCTGCTTCAAAAGAATTCTCAGGAATGCGAAATACTCCAGCACATAAATAAAAGTGGAACCCTATAAGCAACACCCCACATTGAGCGCTAAAAAATAAACATTTCGAAATCTTTCTGAAAATCAACAGAAATTGCTAAGAAGTATTTTCGTAATATCACATGCGACATTTTTCCCTAAGAACTTCATCATATTATCGACATTTACACTTAAACATCAAATATACTCAAAAATTCGGTTAATTCAAAATTTCAAGAATACCATTCCATTCGATTAACAAAATAAAAACAACATCATTATTCATTCAACAGTCGACATCAATAAGCTTCTTTGTAATTACCAAATGAAACTGGAAATGAACCAAAAATCCAGCCCAGAGTCCGGTCAAACCCCGGGATATTTCGCACCACATTTGATCCGACTTTCAAGGCAGCAGCAGCTCCCTACAAAATGTAATTACAAACGCTTTCAACGCTTGCCAATTTTTTTCGATGAAAAGAGCGTTAAATAAAGACATTACTTTCTCGCGCGTCAATAACACAGATACCTAATTTTGTTTTCCACTTCGAGTATCTTGCGCGGATATGTTTTTTTTTTGTCGTCGATTTCTTGAGCATGTAGAAATATACAACATCACCACAATAGCTGTTGAAACACTTTTCGGGGCTCCGTAGGACATCTCAGTTTACTCGTCCTTGTCGTCGTTTGTTGGTGAAAAAAAAAGCAATTTGAATATGTCTATCAATGCCATCATGCTTCTTTTCCTTCTTTTTTTCTAGTACACGTTCTACTCATTTTTCTTTTTTTTTTTGCAATTTAATATAAAGTGTAGCAGTCAATAGAAATTTTCATGAAATATTCTATAGACGAATTGAGCACTGAGTACACATCATATAGGACGTAAGAAAAGTATCTGATATTTGAGTGGCAGGCGTACATATAATATCGTGCAGTTTTTCTTCATCGATCGAAGAGAAAGGACACTAACAAAAGGATGGGGTTGTTGAATCGGGAAAAGTGTTTTAGATGTGTGTTGAACAAGCAATGATACGGCAACGATAACATGAATTGGTGCCACATTACAATTCCATTGTTGTTCTAGTGACGATATTAGAATTTTGAGTTTAACTTCAGGATATAGGATATGCCTTGAGCCAAACATTGCGCAGGATGGTGACAAAAATCTTGTGAGAAGATGACAAGTCCATACTTCACACCGTAGCATTTATGGGATACTATGCTTCCCCTTCAGGGGAACCTGATTCAACAACCTAATATTTGATGAACAAGTTATTTATAAACCAAGTCGTCCCCGATGGGACTTGACTTCCGAAAGTCGTCGTCTCAACTTTTCGGTCTACACATTGCCGTTTCCAAGTTAGCTTGCAGCAACATCCCAGTGTCTTCTCGTATTCACAATTCACATTCAATCACAAATACGGACGCGTCTGGTTCATCAAATAACTCGCACAACTCGTTGTATTATTTCGCCAATGGCCTCTATAGCGCGAGTCATATTATCGCTGTCACTTCCTAATCAGAATTATTCACATACGATGCACGATAACCAGCCATACAAAATATACATATTTTTGTACATTAACTACATGGGCTGAAAAGTCCCGGGATTTTTCAATAGGTGGCACCACTAGCAAATGAACATGACTCGTTTCGAGAGGCTCAGCTATCGCTAGTCCTTGTTTGAAGTTTCATGACATTTTGTCCATTCGTTTACAAGCTATAGTCGTTTGAGTGACGCTACTTTTGCCTTCGTAAAAAAATGGAAAAACAGGAATATCGCATCTTGATCAAGCATTGCGTTTTGATGGGAAAAACTCCTGAGCAAACATTGCAATGGCTGCAGAAATGTTATCCCACATTTGCTCCTTCGTGAACAACAGTTTATCAGCGGTTTAGTGAATTTAAAATGGGTCGTACATGCACCAAAGACCCACCTCACTCTGGAAAGCCAAAAGAGGCTACGAATGCGGAAATCGTAAAGCAAGTGCATCGAATCGTTTTGAATGATCGTCAAGTGATGTTGCGCGAGTTAGCTGAGGCCGTGAACATCTCAAAAGAATGGGCGGGATACATTTTGCACGATCTTTTGGAGATGAGGAAGCTATCGGTGCGATGCGTGCGCGTTTGTCGACCGTCGACCAAAAACAGCAGTGCACTGATGATTCAACAACCGATTTGGCGTTGTTGCAGCGTAATCGAGCGGATTTTTTTCGACGTTTTGTGACGATGGATGGAACATGGGTCCATTACCATACGCCTGAGTCCAATAGGCAGTCTGCAGAGTGGCTGGAAAACCACGAAATCCGACCAAAGCGGCTAAAAGACCAACGCTCGGCCGGGAAGGTTATGGCCTCAGATTTTTTCGATGTGCATGGCATAATCTTCATCTATTACCAGCAGAAGGGAAGAACAGCCACAGGAGAGAGTTATGCAGCGTTATTATGTTCTTCGAAGTGCTTAGACGTTTCGTACTACCACAGAAGAGAGAGTTAGAAGGAAATGAAAAAGAGCAGCAGCAGCTCTCACTGCGGCCAACAGTAAACTTAGTGACCAGGTTGCTCAACTCTCCGCCCAAATGGCGCAATGATGGAGAGACTGGACCGAATTGTGTGCGAAAATAAAAGAAACTTTCTCACAAACTAATGTTAACTCGTAAGAACAAATCCATGCGCGAAAAGTCTAATAAATAAAAGACCACGCCTAGTAAGCGTAAACGCAGGGCTAAAACGTTATCCAGTTCCTTCACGTCTGCGTCATCAGACAAAGACAATGACAAGACCGACCATAGTGACTCCTCGGACAACAACGAGGAGGCCTCTGAATATTCCTGTGAAGAGGAGATGACTGTGCACAGAGACGAGGAGTTTCCCGACCCATCACCAACAGCCCTGAAAACCAACATACCGGCACCCCAAAACTCAACAACCCCCCGGAAAGCAATTTCGAATTGAACTGAGGTGCCAAACGCCAAACCCGGCTGAAGCAACTCCCAGCACCAATCCTGCCCCAACACCGACCCCTGCCCCAACGCAAGACGCTGCCACTGACAAGCAGGTTCCCATCATCTTGAGGGAACCTGACAAATTGACTTATATTAACCGGCAGCTCCAACATTTGAATATACGATACTCAACGGCCAAGAGGGTCTATTTGGGTATCCAAATATTCCCTGAGGCAATCAACGACCACAGGAAGCTAACAAGGTTCCTGACTGAGCGCAAACAACAGTACCATACATATCTCCTCCGGGCGACCGGTAGCGCAGTGTGTTGCGGCATCAGTCTCATAGTTTGACTACCGGCGTTTCGAGTTCGAATCCCGTCCACGACGACGTTCGTGGCCATGGATGTGCAGGAGGTGCATGCTGGTAACTGCATTTTTCGATACCAATTTATGCCTACGAAACGTTAGCTGGGCCATATGGAACAGTTGACGTACTAGGCCCCACAAGGGGTTAAAGCAATTGAGTATATCTCCTCCCGGAGGAGAAACATTTAAATATAATTATCCGCGGTCTGAAGGATATCTCTCCGGAAGAGATTAAAGAGGACCTTGGAACGCAGGCGTTTCATCCCACAGAGTGCTTCAAGCCAAAACTAAAGAAAATTTAAAGGTTTAAGTTGGTCAATGTTCTGCTCCCAAGAACAGAGACCGATATATACAATATCACTGGAAGCTGCAACCTTTCTGGCATAAAAGTAGAATCCCAAATGTCGAAAGGTGACCAATCTCAATGCCGCAACTGCCTGTTCTGGCACGCGGCCAATAAGTACCATGCACAACCTCGGTGCGAGAAGTGTGATGGCCTCCACCAATTCAAAAACTGCACTCTGAAATCAGACTTAAAGCCGAAATGCGCCAACTGTGGTGGCGAGCACCCAGCCAGCTTTAGTGGCTGCCCCAAAAATCCTGTCAATATTAGGAAGTCGTTTGCACAGATGGTAAGAGCCGCTGTGCCTCCATCATGCCCCTCCCAACTGGTAAACACTAAACCCACACCCATCTAAGCCACAATCCCAAGATCCGGTCAAGTTGAGGCCTTCTTTGGCCAAATGCAGACACAATGCCGGCAAATGATGGAGCAGATAATGGCAACCATGATTCAGGGTCTGTTCGCAGCCCAAAACATGGCAAACTTCCTAACCCAAACCAAACTGATGGAACGCCCATTCCATCCAATAAGATAAGGGTGATCTGATTAACTTTTTACAGGAGTATCCAGGAGACCTTTCTGAAACCTGGAAACAACTTCCGAATACCCAACTATGTTCTATACCGTAGTGATGGAATGATAGGGAGGGGAGGATGTACAGCCATCGTAATCGGACGAAATATCATCCAATTTTTCTCCCAGACTTACAATGCATAGAGGTTACTGCCATAAAAGTTCAAACGACCTTCGACGACTTCATAATAGTCTTGGTCTATAATAGATCAAAAAACAGGAATTCTTTAGGAGACCTGCTGGCGCTCCTGGAAATTGAAGACACGGTTTTTTCAGAGGACATACCACCCTTCGTGAGGTGTTGCGAGAGGAAATCAAGCCGGAAATGAACTGTTCAGATGCATCGCAGATAACAATATAGTACGCACGCATATCGCCACAGAACCGACGCATTTCGGACCGAAACACGGCAATTCACTTGACATAGGGTTATGTAAAGCACTAGAGCTCCATGTGCGGATTGACGTCCTGCATGAATTCCTCATTGAGGAAATGTTCATCTATAGCCCGGATCCTATTAAAAAGACAACAGATTGGAAAGATAACTACGAAACCCTGAGTGCAATAGACCCGCTAACATAAATAGAAACCACCAGGCTCCTGGAAGACGCAATATAAAGGCTGAAGCCACGATAACATTATCAAAAAGTCTAATACAACTTAATCTCCGTTAAAGGTGAAAAATCCCTACCAACTTCCTCAGAATATTAAAAACTTAATAAAAAAAAGGGGAATCGAGTACGGAAACGGGCTAAGCAATCCGGCGACCCTTGCCTGCGTCAATTGGCCAGCATTCTAACCAAACAAAAATGAAACCGGAATATAGAGGGCTACGCCCGCAATCCGAGGGTTTTGTAGCAAGTACTTATTTTGGTATGTAAGTATCGGCTCCTTGCTCTTCTTGGTACCACTTAGATGGATAAAAAAATAAAATGTCTGACCCATAATATAGTATCTTATATGCCCAATCATATTACGTGATTGTAACGAAACTTAGAACATACGGATATTATTGCCTATGGTGTTGGTTATCCTTGGCCATCGGTACTTTTGATCTCGGACGTGTTTAAGGGATGCAGGGATGCGCTAACTGTAACTATGGAAACAAACTATTATTAACCTATTTTGAGGAGATATACAAATTCCATTATTTCCCATTTTATATACTGTTCGGAACCCACCTTCCTGGAAGTTTTCATTTTTCTAAGTGTAACGGTCTGGAAATGCAAGGGGGGGGGGGGGGCAAATTACGATCTAATAATTTATCCTCCCTCATTGTTCCCCTTTTTTCAAATATAAGTAAAGTAAACTCAACATTACCTTTTTCACAACACCCCACTTGCCTATACCAGTCGATAAACAAAATTTGACCTTAATTTTAACCCTCACCCTCGCCTCCACCGCCCGTTACAGTTGGCCAATTATCACACATCGCCCCCTACCAATCTTTACCCTTTCATAAATGTGATTAACCATAATATGTAATAATAACTGCGATTCGCACTACGAAAAACAACATGCAAGTAGTACTCGCACCTTTGAAGCCGGTAGGTGTATTTTTTGTATAAATAGTGTAAAAATGCCTAACTTTAAGTGGATGTACTATTGTTAAATATTACATGGTTGTAATGAAACGTAGAGGCATTATTGCCTATGGTGTTGGTTATCATTGGCCATCAATATTTTTGGCCTCGGGTGTACTTAAGGGGTGCAGGGGTGTGCTAACTGAAAAAATAGAAATGTACTATTATTAACCTTTTTTGATAAGATTTTGGAATTCTATTATTTATAGTTTTCTATGTTAGTAAAATGCCGCTTTTCTGTAAATTTTCACATCTCTAAGTATAACGGTTACGAAATGCAAGGGGGGGGGGACAAACTCGGATCACATATTTTCCCCTCTCCCTCTTTTCCCGTTTGTTCGAATTTGAAGAAAATTCCAGAAATGAAATGTACTCGACGGTACCTTTCTTACGATACCCCACTTGCCTATACCAAATGAAAAAAAAAATTCGTCCTTCATTTCCCCTCTATGGGGACCCCCCCTCAAAGTTGACCTATAACGATGCATCACTTTCTCCAGAGAATTATAGTACTTCTACATATTTTCACTAAATTTCATACATGTAGCCTCAGCGGTTCGTGAGATATTCCATGGACAGACGGACAGACAGACAGACAGACAGACAGACAGACAGACAGACGGACGCATGACCGATTTCATAAGGGTTTTGTTTTACTACAAAACCCTAAAAAAGGGCGAATCGGTGAACATCGCAATGGAAAATGGGAAGAATTCTTAAAAAACATGGATCCGGGCGACAATAACTTTTGGAGGATTAATAAGTGCTTCAAGAACAAAAGACAGAGAATTATCCCTCCAAGACTTGGCCCTAACGGCCTGAAATACGAAGACTTGGGGCAGACGCGGACACTCTGGAACTTCAGTTCTAAGAGAACGAATCCCCGGACGGCGACCTTAACGAGGAGGGCGGGATCAACAATAACGCTGAAGAGATACTTTCTAGAACAGCCACCCGGGAAGAATCAATTAGGCAGACTGACCCAGACGAGGTAAGAGGTAATTATTCAATTAAAAGGTTCGTTCTTAGAAGGCAGAACTTTCCGAGTTAGAATTAACTCCACACTTTCCCCGAAAAGATCCTTAGAAGCTGGAGTCCTACATAGTCCCCAATATCGCATTCATTATACACGACAGACATCCCTCTAATGCCTCGAATCGCGCATTCAGCCCTCAAATGCAGATGATACATGCATCTTTTACACTGAGCTACAGATTCAGTAACTTCAATACTCCAGGATTCCATAGACATATTTCTGAAATTACAATTACAGTGATAATGGAGTAAGAGTGTATAGCACAAGCTCCAAATGCGTACAGTTTTAAGCGATCATAAAATAATGGTACCTTACCATCTCGATATCGGCGTCCTTCTTATTTCGCACGCCCAAGAGGCAACGCTTCAATATTTTCCTAATCTCTTCATAATTTGCGGTCGATTTGATTTTCTGTTCTGCGCCCATCAACAGAATACCAACTAATTTTGTGGTGGTCCTTATGTTCAAACATAGTACCACCAATGAAGAGACTGTGAAAGTTGCAGAACTCTACAAATCTTTCACCGCTGTCCTTTTCATCTCCAAGGCCGTGTCTCTCCAAAACATGTCTGAGCCCATAGTTATCAGCGCCAACTTTTGCATTCAAATCCCCCGTTAACATTATAATACGAGTATCACTTTTAGATGTTCTACTCTGGACAGCGTTTAGTTGTTCGTAGAAGGAATCTTTCCTTAAGGCATTGTCGGGTTCAGTTGGAGCATAACATTGTATTGTATAATTGTGATGTTCCTTATTTTTTTCCAGAACCGTGGAGGTCATGGTTCTGTTGGCGACCCCATTCCGGCATAAGAAACACTTTCGTACGGCTCTTCTCAAGAGGAGGCCCCCACTTGACTCACAACCACTACCGGTTGCTCTTCCGCAGTACAACATTACAGTGCTACCCGTTGGAGAGATAAATTCTCCACTGTTCCACCATCTTATATCACTAACTCCTAACGTGCTTAATTTATACTGCAGAAATTCACTCTCCAGTTGAAGAAACCGTGCGTTCTGGGGCCAATTCCACGAAACAAATTTGCAACTCCGAACTTTGCATTTTGCACTTTCATCATTGTGGCGCAACGGCCCGTCGTCGGACCTTGGCCATCTGGATAGTTTCCCTCCAATTGTCGCGGTTATTTGACCGACTAGCGAGACTACCCAGATGGCCAAGCAAAGACGATGGCCCGTTGTGTCACAATGAAGAAAGTACAAAATGCAAAGTTCGGAGTTGAAAAGTTTCGTGGAATAGGCCCCTGGGGACCTTCTGATGCGCAGGAGAGTACTACTCAATAGCCCTAAACCCTTGTGGGTGGTAGGGCGTCAACTGGTCTATGGCCCAGTTGACGTTTCGTTGGCATAAATAAACAGGAGAGTACGCACATTCCAGAATTAAATCTTTGTCATTGTACGACAGCCATAAGTAGTTACCGTTGAGTCAGTCCTTATCCAAAGCTTAGCTGACGTTTCGTTAGCATCTAGAAGATGTCGGATAGTGCAAGTTGCTGGCATTCACTTCCTGTTCCTTGTTTACTGGTTTCAATGACAGACCGGCAAAGAGAGTCGTTCCTTTTATTCTTACGTCCCACGCTACAGGGGAATGTTTATCTCCACCGAATTATCGCGCCGCCATTACTGGCGGCTTGACTTGATTAGCACTGGCTAACGACCACTGCCCTTCCAGGGGGTCTCCGCGAAGATAACTACGGAAAAAGATTTTTTGGAAGAATTTTAGCGCACCTATATCTACGGGCAGGTGGGAAATGGCGCAGTGCGCCACCAACATCCGGGGCATAAGGTTTCTTTTGTTTTGGCAGGGAGGATTTTGGCAATTATTTTCGGTTCCATTTTTTTTCTTTTATTTCATTCCTATTCCCTTTTTTGTAACCCAACCGGAGCAGGAATGGTTTTTCGTTGACGCCTCCCATAACTATCGGTAGCTGAGCTGGTCCGCCACATGCAACTTAACCGTATCCTGTGGAGGAGTTAGGCCAGAGTGAATCGGCCGATCTCTACAATCAAGCCATTTTGGTCTCCGTCTACCAAGGTTGGTTAAAAAAAAATGTTACAATTTATTCGTGCAATTTAAACTATCGGAACATTCCTGTTTCGCGAATATTAGGAGAATTCTCTCTATTACATTTAGGGAGAATTTTTAAAATTTCTTAATTGCGGGATTTCTGCTTTAGGTAATTCATTTCCACTTGAGGTGGTAAGAACCTGGAACCCATGCGGGGGGATTTGCAGGTCCTAAAGCGGAAATTTCTTGAGTTTTGAGAAAATTCTCTCTAATCGAATAGAGAGAATTCTCCTAATATTCGCGAAACAGGAATGTTCCAAACTATCTATCTACAGTCATTTCCACAAGAGCGTATAGTTTGTAACTTTTTAATGCACCATTTCTCAAAGAGTGGTGGGGGACTTTTAGTTACCTGCATTTTTCCTCTTTTTCGCATTGTATAAATTTGGTCATTCTAAGTTCAAGTAGGAGAGTGATAAGACGTCAAGTGAAATGAGTGCGATTTACAAAACACGATTCGAAGCTGTGTTTTTAGTAAGTGATCCGAAAGGACCAAAAATGACACCTGCATCGGCCGGAAAGTACCTGAAAGTTTCGACACAGTTTGTGAATAAGTGGATAAAGCGTTTTAAAGATACTGGAAATGTAGACGATCTACCTGGTAGGGGTAAAACCCGAAGCACTTTAAAAACCCAGGATAAGGCCATCATTGAAATATTTTAGAAAAATCCGTCCGTTACTACTTTAGTGCAAGCAAAGGAAATGTTATCGAAGAAGAATATTTACGTGTCCTTGAATACGATTCGGCGAAGATTACAAGAGGAAAACATCAAAGCCAGGTATGCCTTGATGAAACCATTACTTACCGAAAACCAGAAGCGAAGACGTGTAGAGTGGGCTAAGGAAAACATCGATCGTGATTGGGACAACGTGATCTTTACGGATGAATCAAGTTTTGCTGTAAATACGTTCAGGAGACGAGTGTGGGCACAAAAAGGAGAAGCTGTCGTGAACCGAACCGTTAAACACCCTGTGAAGGTCCATGTTTATGGATGCTTTTCTGCACGCGGTTTCGGAAAATTAATAACGTTTACCGGAATTCTTACTGCTGAAAGGATGATCATTTTGTACAAGAAAGGATTATTGAAGTCTGCTAGGATGCTATATGGCAACGACAACACCGATTGGTTTCTACAAGAAGATAACGATCCGAAACTTGTGTACACGCTGGAAAGAAGAAAATAACATTCAAGTACTTGATTGGCCTTCGCAATCGCCGGATGCCAATCCTATTGAAAATGTTTGGGGATTAATGAAGCAGAAGCTTCAAACAGCTTCAAAATCAATCCAAATCAATTTGGAATAACTTATCGACAGACTACGCGGAAAAATTGGCCGAAAGTTGTCACCGAAGATGCCAGTCAATAATCAATAGTGACGGCGATTGGACCATGTATTAAATATAATTGCGAAAATGTATTTTGTATTTACTTTAAATAAAAAATAAAATTTCTTACTTGTAACATTTTGTTTTTATTTTGTGAGGTATACGGTCTTGTGAAAATGACTGTATCTATTTATTATTTCGCAATTTGTCGCTCAATGGGTTTCAACATAATTCATACTAACTTCACTTTAAATAATAATCATTCATAACATCCTCATTACCCAATAATGCATGCCATATTTTTGGAAAGAAACTTTTAATATGCTGTACTATACGGATTAAAACAAAAGCCTCAGCTTGAAAGTTCAACAAACTAATTATTTTCGAAACTTACACTGCATTGAAAATTACCACCCAAAAAAGGTAAAAAGAGAACTGAAGCAAACTTTTTGAAACCATCTCATACACACAATACGAATCCTTATTTTCCACCACCGCACCGCAACATTAGCATGTCCTTATTACATGCATATCTCAATTTGATAGTACTCCATTGCTGGAGACATGTTCTTTGAATTGACTGTCACTGCATCACAATCCTAAATTCAACTTAATTGGATTTACCGCTCGCGATTACTCTTCCACGAAATGTATAACGTTATAGAGTCCTCCGCAGGGATTATGCAGCTTAGCTTCATCATCAACTTCTTCTTCTTCATCTGCTTCCCGATTTCATTCAGTTCACCCCATAATGCAGTGAAAATTCTTTGTTGTACATGTTTACAGCTATTAACCTCTCTCTCACACACAAATGGAGTACAGAAACGACTACGACAACGACCCCATTATTTGATTATGCAGATGACATTGTAACCCCTAGATAATCACTGACAGCGCGATACATCGCGCTGCTATGATGATGATGCAAGAAGCATGAAGGCTGCAGCGTCACAGCTTCCACCACTATTGTCATAGTTGACTTCGTCACTGGCTGTTTTTCCTTGTTCTAGGGTAGTTTTTCACATTTTTTTCCCTTGCACAGTGCAACAGGAAGACTTCTTGCTAGCGTGTCCACAAAGTGCATTTTTGCATGAGAAAATATTAAAATAGATGCTCTGAGCTTGTGGCAAAGGAGTTGAATATGATGCGCAAGGATGCGGCTTCCCTATACAAACATCAACATGACAACAAAGTGCCAGGCATGCAGGAGGAGAGAGGTGAAGTTTCTTGCTTTTTTCCTTGCTGGAACAATGTTATGCCATGGAATTTGATGGACAATTTTCGGTTGACACAGATACTTGGTATAGCACCAATTTTTTTGGGAGGTATCCGGACGGTTTGTCGGAAGACTTTGAAAAATTACAAATAGGACACAGTTTTAAGATTGCAACAAGTATACAACTTGAATGAACGAATCACAATGAGAATCCGTGTCTTTACTTTTATCCATTTATTAGGAACTGGGACGTACTTGTTGACTCTGGCTCGTTATCTTGACAACATCTTTGCTTTAGGTGAATGCGAATGTTTTGAAAATTTCATGGAGGTGATGAAGTAAGCGACCTGAACGAATTCTGTCAACTTCCGACTTAACGAAAAAGTTCCGAGAGAAATCAATGCTCTGAACTATGATAACTTTAGAGTTAGATGACTTTGTTTTAAAATAATAGGAAAAGTTGCTTTCAAACTATTCCCCTCTTCTAGTACTGACGGAATATTTCCCACCCTTCTCCACGTTATATTAGGTAGGGTGACAGCTTGACGGCTCCACATAGACCGCTGGGGTTCATGTTTCAGGTACTTATAAGCTGCCGTTGCGGAAGACCGTTGTTGAGCTGGAAGAAACCTGACTCGTTGGCGACGCTCAAGATGCTTCCCCAACTGAGTCCTGCAAGTCTTTCAAGGTCGTTGATGAAGTAAGCTCCTAGGCACTTTAATCTTCTTCTAGCAAGTGCAGGACATTTGAATAGAAGGTGCATTAGAGTTACTTTCATGTTTGATATTTGGCAATTGTAACGGACGGTTTGGTGGGCATCCGAAGATGCCCGTGGGGATGGAGCCTTAGGTAGAATAATGACCGTGAAGGTCGGACCGTGCCATCTGGCGAAGAAAAAGGCCGCTCAACGAGCTAAGCAGCGGCCTATGTTTGCTG
This sequence comes from Chloromyia formosa, assembly GCA_964017055.1. NCBI lineage: Eukaryota > Metazoa > Arthropoda > Insecta > Diptera > Stratiomyidae > Chloromyia > Chloromyia formosa. Next base: position 16,503,183 of record OZ024817.1, read on the forward strand.
TAGCTCAGTTCGGGAGATGTGGGCGGGGTTTTCGCCGCTCGTTGCCCCTGTCCTTTATGTATTAACAAAAATTCATAGGCCTGGGGAAGACTACACAAACAGGGGAGGTAAAAATGGGGAATAAAGAAAATAGTCGATAAGGATGGAATGGTTGGCGGACGGATTAGACGCATACGTGATCGCACCTGGGTCCGGGTGTAATGAGACCCACGGCCTCTGGTTTCGTAACACCAACAGATCACTACTCATTAGGTGCTGCTTTTATCTGCTGGTGGGAGCAGCACTACCAGACCATAATATGGTTCGTTACAGGTGGTTCATTACACAATTCCTGCAGTCATCGTTATTTATTAACTGTTGACGTGTTCCCCTATCAAACACTGGTCCGTTAGCATACCCACAAATAGTGCACACTGACTTCTGGGTAGTCCTAAGAGGCTTTTGGTTTTCCTTTGGTCATAAAAGTTCCAAAATATTTTCGTTATTTCTGTCGTTTGTATTAAGCCAGTTAGCCCAGTTAGTTGGCTTTTTTTAGATTCTGTCTTCCAGTATCTTCTTGCATGTTTGTATTGGCGTCGGCAGCTCTTGGGCTGTCTCACGTTTGAGGCTAGCCCCTGTTTGGCTAGTCCGTCCGCAATTTCGTTACTTAGGACTCCGCTATGGACCGGAACCCACCTGTGTTCCAAGGCCCTAGCTGTTAGAGAGTTATACACTGTCTTCGACTTGATAATAACGGACTGTAACGCCTTTAGCGCTGCTTGACTGTCTGAATGTATAACGATTCTACCCTTTTTCCAGGATGAAACAATCACCTCGGCTACTTTTGGGATCGCAAACACCTCCGCATGGAGGATAGTTTGCAAGGAAGTTCCGACGAATAGACTGCTGCACCAAATCCGGCTTCCATCTTGGAGCCGTCTGTGTTCAGCACCTTGCTGCGTCCATGATCAACTACCGGGATTTGTTCCCTATTGGGTACGTTGCCTCCAAAGTTAATATTGACACCTACTTGTGGTTTCATATAGTCAGTATTATTAGATGTCAGACTAATACTGCGATGGCCATATGGCCGTTCTTCGAAGTTCCCTCTCTGAGTCTTAGGGCACAAGAATACCCACTTAACGTCTACATTCGATGCCTTAAGGAGTACCTAGCACGGGGCTTTCACCTTCCCCCTTACGGGATAGCTTTGGCTCCGACCGTAGTCAGAAGGATGTTTACTTTGGAACATGCACTTTCCTCAGAACCTTACCATTTTAGGCTGCGACCTAGCTTAGCCGACTTAACAATTACCACAGCCCCCACGAATCCAACACCTTGATGGGTCAGTACCTTGGTACTTGTGGGCACACCCATCCCCGTGATTCATTATTTGCTACTGACTTCTCAAAAGCCGGAATGATCTCACCATTGAATATCCTTACGGAATATCTTGCTGATTAAAGGAGTGCATCCTGGGCTCAGCTAAGCCCACTATTCCCAAAAAAAATTGAAAGCGCTTCCGTTGCTTTCGTACTAGTAAGCATTCTTCTCAAATGGGGATAGTGCTTCTTTTCCCATCACAGATCGGCGCCATGTTCAGGTACTAGTAAGCCAATTGACTGGGTCCGTGGAATTGTCTAGCCCCAAAGCAGTATAAAAATCAGTATCTCTCACTTTCCACCAATCCATATCTATGTTAGAATCAGAGCTTGAGAAGACCCCAAAGCCGTGTCATCATCAAGTCTAGGAATCGGAACATTGGAAAACCCCAGCAACCTTTCCGCTTCATGGCACCTATTAGATTAGATTAGATTGGGAGGGAGGGCCGTGGATCATGTTGAAACCACAAGCACTGCGACCATGGGTCTATTGTGCTGAAGCCCATTCAATCGAGAAGACTAGATCATATGATGGCACCTATAGAATTGCTTCAATAGGAATCGTTCAAGATACCTTTCAACCTTTATAGCCCCCTTTCGTAGTTCGTTATGCGGGGGCACCACTCCCCAGGCGTCGCATAGCGACGGAATCTATTACGAGACCATCATGCAACACCAATAAAATATAACGACGGAAAGCAACTAGCGAGACCGTCACTTAGCCACCCTAACTTCATAACTAAGGTACGTGGGATCGTCAGTCCCCAAAGGCATGCATAGGAATCAGCGCCAAGGCCCCTTTACTCTATGCACCACCTCCTTGCGTAGCATGAGGTTCGTGGGTTCGCTACACCCAAAACACGAAAAGCCTTTCGACTCACTGGATGTCCACTGTGGGCAAACCGCATTCATCGGGTGTAGATCAATCGGAGGCAGGTTTAGAAGATTGTTTAGAGAGAGCGAAGATACTGTTGTTAAGGCGCCAGTGATCCCCAAGCAATATAGTTTATGTACCTTCTTCATTTTCAGTATGTTGCTTTTTGTGTTGAGTGCTGTCCACAGCTCCGTACATTAATATCGGTCTTACGAAAGCTGTGTATATCCAGTGAGTGATTTTCGGTTTGAGGCCCACCTATTACCAAGCACGCTTTTGCACGTGTAAAAGGCCATGTTGGCTTTCCTGATTCGTTCTTCGACGTTACCACCCCAGTTAGGTCTACTATCTAGGATCATCCCCAAGTTCTTTGCATGGATTAAAGAAGCTGACTCGGTGTCACTCATCTTTGGTAGGAAGAATTTCTGGATTCTTGTTCTCCTTGTGAAAAAGAGTAGTTCAGTCTACTGAGGATCTGCACTTAGACCTTGTCTGTCCGCCCACTTCAGTACCTTACTGAGAGCCATAGTTGTAAGTTCTGACAGTGTGCTCGTGTGCTTGCCTGATACGAGTATCACAACATCGGCAGCATAGGCTACCGCACGTATTCTGGACGATTTGAGAGATGTAAGTAAAGTACTCAGTACGAGTAGATGATAGTACTTCTCCTCGCGGAGTGCCTCTCATCGTAGACTCCCTCCACGAAAGAGGTACGTAGCCTAGTCGAAGACATCCCTTTAGTATAGCAACAACCAAAGGAGTTATTGTGTCCATGGGTTTTTGCAGCATTGCCGGTATGATTCCGTCACGACCAGCCGATTTATTTGCGTCAAACGAACTTATCGCCCATTTTACGTGTCTACGCGTGAATAGTTCCGGGATGTTGCATCTTGTCGCGCCACCATTTACTGTTCACGGCCGTGTTAAGTATGCGTTTAGAAGTTCACCTAGTGTTTCTGCGTTCAACCCCGATCCTCCTTGTTGAGGGTGGAGGGCGGTATCGGATTTTTGGAGATGACTTTGCTTAGCCTTGATGCTTCCGCCGTGCTTTCAATTTAGCTGAAAAAGTCTTTCCAGTTTTTCCTCTTAGCCGCCCTTAATTGTTTCTTAAATGCTTTTAGTGAGTTCCTGTACTCGCCCCATGCATCATCCAGCCCCGTGCGTTTGGCGTTGCTGAACAGCTTCAGCTTAACACCGTTCAGTGGAATGGATACGAGAAAGTGTGTCCGAAATGTCAAATGGAAAGTGAAGAAAAAAAAACACCAGCGAAGAGGTTTTGATGAAGAAGCGGTAGAAAGCTGAAGTAAGACCTCCTAATACTAATAATATTTTTTTCCTTTCCAAGTTAAATCTTTTGGAAGTTGAGTTCACCCCTGTTGGAAAAAATACTCTCGGTAAAAGGCCATTAATGGTCCCCCGTGGCGAATACGAATGAGAGCACTGCCAGTCCATTCGGAGTGCGGTATCGTTAAAAACGAAAAGGATATCGCTAACCCAAATCTTCTCCGAGAACAACTCGCGAAAATAATTTCTGGTTTTCAGGAGATGTCTCCGAAAGAGTACGATGAATCTGTCATGAAAGGAACTCGTACCGTCGACGAGGCACACTCACGGTAGCCAGAGCAGAAAAGGGCAATTCCTCGGTCGCCCTATATAAGGCAGAATACATTGCCAAAATGCAATCGGCCATATCGAAACTTAACGCTGATCAGCTTGATCCCCATAAATGCAGAAGCCTCGAAAATCTAAGACTTGGTTAAGATCCACGAGGAAGGAAACGCGTGCCGCCCAGTAGTCCTACACACAACGGCCCCGGCATATTATCTAGCCAAAATGATCAACGACAAGATCCGTCAATTTTCCCAATTCTAGTCAAGGAGAGGGGTCCGAAATTCAGTAGAACTTGCATCGAAGTTACGGGATCTACCTCATACGAACGATGATTTTAAGCTCGTATCTTTCGATGTTTCGAACATGTTCTCAAACTTCCCTTCCATTGGTTGGAGCGTTACTGAACGGAGGCAACGTTTGTCCGCTCGTGAAATGGGATGTGATGAGTCTGCTTGAGACTTGTCTTCAGCAAAATTACTTGGAGTTCGGGGGTAGCAGGTTTTTACAACGCAGAGGGCTGCCTATGAGTTCTCCGATCAGGCAAACGTTTTATCCTCATCGCTGTCTAAAAAAAAACACATTTGATTCTGGTTTAGATATGAAGACGAAATTCTGATTGGTTTCGTGGATACACAAGTGGATGCATTCCACACTTTCAATCCATCAATAAATCAATCAACGCCATCAACTGAATCAAGGTTTAAAGAACGTATAAGTCCAATTTTCCTGAACACATAAAGGAATCTGGTCATAACATTGGAGACGATTTCAAACCAGAAACTCCGCACATCTGTTCCAAAGGAAGAAAGCTCGACCTGCTGGAAACCTTGGAAATCAATAAAGCCAACCGGTTACCTGGAAAGTCTCTTCTAAATTATCATACACATTTAAACCGTTATCGGCTTCTGAACCTTAAATTCTAGCACGTGTAAAAACGTCGAAAATTACATTTTAATTTTTTAGCAAAACCTTTAAGTCACTAATTGCGTTTTGTCTCAAGGCGGCAGTAGGGCAGCTCGAATAGCACCCGGCACAGTTAGCCTGCGGATTTTTCCTAGTGTAATTTTCCCCTCCCAGATGACAGTTCCTGAATTATGGGTCTGACGATCGCCTTGTAGGGCCAAACAACTATTCGAAGGCTGGCGTTTCCTACAAATTATCTACAGATCCGGATGGCTCTGGTGGCCTTATTCGAGATAGTTTTGGTTTTCTAGCGAAGGGCACGAAAGCCGCCATGGCAGGATTGACTCGAACGTAGTTGTCATCACACCATGTTTGTACTACGTTAAGGGCTGCTTCAAACTTTCTCCTAACAGGTATCACTAGGTCATCAGCATATCCTTGTTTTGAATATCCCATGGCGGTAAGTTTCCACAATAAGCTGTAGGAGAGTAGGAGAAAGTTGGCCTCCATGTGGACAGTCTGGGCTGACGTTTACTGTTAAAGTAGAGCCCCCAGCCTCAGTGATGACCCATCTGGAAGATAACATCTATTTGACCCAGGTTGTGATGGTGTCGTCAGCTCCGTTCACTCTAAGCGCAGAGTCAATGGAAGAGAAGGCTTATTCGATGTCGGTAAAGACGCATACAACTGTCACATTGTCTATCATAGCTGACTCGATTTTTCCTACCAGTGAATGAAGAGCAGTTTCAGTGGATATATGAAACTTCATTCCAAGAAGAATGGGAGGGCCAGAATCATCATCATCATCGTGGCGCGAAAGCCCGACGTCGGGCCTTGGCCGCATGGAGGGCCAGAATGGTAGGTCCATATTGATTACCTCAACTAGTCCTACAAAAACTACAAAATATATACTTATAAGGAAATGACTCTTTCTCCTTGAAATTGATTGCTCCTGGACTGCTTTAAATTTCTCCAAAAGTTAGGTGTGAAACGCATTCAACATTCACCCGCAAACAATCCCGGATCCCACACTCTGTGACGCCCAATCATTTCAAAACGAAATAGCTGTTGCATAAAGTATTCTTTTGCAAAACACCCACTATATGTACTTGAGAAAATTGTCTATTACCTGCGGGTGCAAACAAACTTTTATTCTTTTCATTTATTTTGATCTTTTCTTTTTCATTTCTCCCGCATAGACAATTCGTGTCAGAACACCAAAACGAACACATCTTTGGTGAAGAGAAAAGGACTTTGTTTTCATTTTATGCGGAACAAACAAAACATTTACCTGTGCTGACACCATTCCATCCTTGAGTCGTTTGAGATCCGTATGACTCCAGGCGCTGTTCGACCAGGGTGCAATTTCTCCTAGATCCGAAAAGCGAAAATCTTTGAGTTGATTCTTCAGAAACTTTCTGATATTCCATGGTAAGTCGTTGTGTCTGCAAAAGACGTAGATAGACGAGAGAGTAAATGTTAAATGTAGACGAGACGAAAACTTAATGTAGTTTGAATGTCAAGTGACAGTTGAGAGATGACGTAGTTTTCTGTCTTTGCCTTTGTGGTGACATCAAGTTCATATTTTTCATTATTGTTCAGACCTTACAATGGACGAATGTTCTTTTTTTTCTTTTCTGTCGTCAGTCATCTTTTAACAAAAGACGTAGAATGAAATAACTAAGAAGTCGTTGTTTTTAAAAATGAGCCTGCTTATGACGTTTGTAAACCAACATTATCCAGACTAGTAAATGAAATGATTTAAACTAATTTCGACTATTTATTTTATTCTTTAAAAAAAAACGTCTAAATACTAGAATAAAAAAAAAAATAAACATCCCTTATCACATTTTAAAAACACTTCATGCGCAACTTTTTAGTTGCCGGTTTCTCAATGGTCGCGGTCCTGAAAGCCTGACCGGTTAAGGAAATGACAGGGATCAACAGAGATGGCAAAGCATTGTGTATCCGTAAGTGAAAGAGAGACGCATTTTTAACTGATACATTCACACATTCGACGTACATGAGAGAGCAGAATGACAACCAACCAATTTTCGTTAGGCCTGTTTCTTAGTAATTGCACTAGAGCGAAAGAGACAGAGGCCGGTATGTAGATGTATTTGTTTAGAAATCATAGGCTGGGGAAACGAACCAACAAATTTTTCCGGTATATTTCCCATCTAAAGATCCTCTCAGATAAGCGACACTCTCTCTTCAACTTACGAATATACAATACTTCACATCTCTGTTACTCACTGTCAAATTGTCTGATCCTGTAAGTTTCCCAGAACGCAGCCAATGTCCAGTCAAACTGCCGATAACTTACTCGGACATTAGTCAATCGAAGCGCCTAAGGGTATGCAACGTATCGGCACCCTCAAAATATGACAATGCTTTTGAAAAATTAGCTTTTTTCCTGACAGAACTCAGCCGTCGTCTGTACAATTTTATTCTAATTGGATGAATTTAGCATTCATTTGCGGCTGAGTTGGCCCCAAATACATACTTTTCCATCCAGTTGAATTTTCAAAAGTCCACATTTGAATGTGCAACCGTTAACAAGCTGTCAAATCATAGCAACCGATATCAGCTGTTTCGATTTATCGTGTCGTTAAATTTTTCACCAGAGGATAGTATGACCGTTAGTGTTTATCGTTACGTTAAACTTTAACCGGACATTAAGAAAATCGCCCTAAATCTAATAATTTCTGCCCACTCACCCTCCAGGTAATAGGTATTTTGAAAACCGTCCAAAAAACATTAATTCAATTTCGGTAAATATTCACCATCAAATAATAGACGAAAACAATTCTTTTAGGATATTAACAATCCTTTTAGAAAAACAGCGAAATACTCGGTAGCTTAAGAGCTTTTCATTTGATTTCGTCCATTGTTTACAGAAAGCAAATAATAGAATTAGTGGCAAAACATTTAGTAAATATTTACGAAACAATTCATTAATTGGTATTATTTTCAAGTCAGTCCACATTATACCTATACAATACTTTCTTGTTGTTTCCATGTAAATGAGGGTGGATTCTTGGGGGAAAATAGCCTGAACAGTTTACACACTGTAATAGAACACAATATTGTTTCGTTAGTCCATTGGTTGGCAACGACTAGGCGATAGTAAAACGGTGTTGGGAAGAAGTCACTGGAAAATTAACTTTAAGGCTATAATAGCTTACATAAAGCTACTGTAATTTGGATAAATGTGAGTCATAGAACCCCTCGATAAGCGACAGCTGCGTCCGAGTTTGGTTAAAAGGAGTCTTACATCTAAGTGTCACCATGCACTGTCAAACTCGAACTCGAGCATGAACCTAGTACAAGTGGACCGGTTTTCTTCACACCTATGTGAAGTGTATGTGTGTGTCAGAGGACATTTGTACCAGGTTCGTGCTCGAGTTCGAGTTCGATAGTGTATGGTGACACTAACTCGTGACCGGAGAACAACTTTACAGTGATACGCGTTGGATAGATTTAAGCCGCGTTCGAGATACCCGGACAGAGTTGATCTCTGAATCGAATGGCCTGTATCAAGTGACTAGCGAATTCAAACAGCCACCATACAGATAATTCGCCACGTGGAGGCGAATTGCGGACTCCGTATGCAAATATACCGAATTCGAATTGCCGAGAAACAAGTTGACATTCAACCAATACACTTTGAACACTGATTCAGTTGTGATCCAATGAGTCGTTTTGTACGGGAATGAGCTTTTTTCCGGTGAAAGAACGCGGGTAAATTCTCCGCTATACCAAAACTCTATATCGTTAACTCTTAAGATGATTCATTCGTACCGGTAAAATTCACTCTCTAACTGAAGCAATCGTTCATTCAGGCATATTCTGATCTATCATCTGGGATAGTACGCATATTCCAGAAATGAATCTTTCTCATTTAATAATAGCTAACCGGTGACTTATTCAAGGTCAAATTGACGCTTCTTTAGCATAAAAATGATACAAAGTATCTACACTGCATGCAGATACATCGGAACATGGATATGTCTTTGGCTACCGACTGCGTGGAACCTGTTGTGTTGAAGATATCGACGTAAGTTTTATAAAGATCCCAGTATAGTTATACTGGACGAAATCATTCGACAAAACACGTCCCACGCTTTCGGTAGGCATAAGACATATCCATGTTCCGATGTATCTGCATGCAGTGTAAATACTTTGTATCATTTTTTTTGACATGGATATGTCTTATAGCTGGGGGTCATCCTAAAAATCTGTCCGTCACACGAAATGTCTGTTTTTCTACTCGGGTGTCAGAAGAGGAAACAAGCCCATCGAAAATTTTTCTTTTCTGGTTGTGCATGTCGTTTGAGTGAAGTGGTCATTGTGCATGGCAGTTGCTTGCAGATCCGCGCGGGCGGTGCGCTTGCGGGGATCCTGTGTGTACATGTTAGGATGTTGATTTGATAGCGATAAAGGTTGACGTTGTGGACGGCAAGAAATAACATAGTGTACGGGTGAACGGGCGGACTTTCAATGACTTTCAATTTCCGCCAATTCCCATTCATCATTTAATAAAATAGCCCGTGTTTTACTATCTGAATCACTAGGATCCCAGAAAAGGTAGCATGTAGTCAGTTCGACTAACATTTGGACATGCGCAGACGCAATTTGAGAGAGTGTACATAGTTCCCGCCCCCCGAAGATGAGCGGATGAAGTTTATTCGAGCCAAATCGGGTGATCCAGCGACTGTGTTTGTGCATTTGCAATGGCGGCGATTTGAGGTCTGACTGGCCCACAATGTGGCCCCCACCACACATGCAATAAACGTATCATAAAACAAAATGGCGGATTCGTACTGCGCGAGTTAAAATCTCCCAAGCCCCGAAATAGAGAAATATTCGTCGCAGGATGAGTTCCAAGCAGCTCATCGTGACATGATGTACATTCAGAAGTCTGCAGAAGATCAAATGCCCCCCCCCCCTTCTGCAAAAATTCCAAAATTTTTCTTGTGCATTCTCTTTAGCGTGTGTTTGTGTTGGAATGTTTTGTTTACTTTTGTTAGTTTCCCTTTCTGTTTGCCGGACACAATCGCATAGAGTCGCACGCGTTACTTGAGAAACGGATTGTGTGTGCCGGACCCGGACTGTTGATTACGAGTAAAGGGGCGGGATGAGACGGATAGTGTGGGAGCGATTTTGCAATAGATACACAAACACAATACACGTCCGATTGGGAAAAGATGGTGGAAAGCGTGATTGCGATTAGCAGAAACGTACTCAGCGAAATGTTGATAGGCTGCAGTCTGCAATCTGTACCGAACGGGTAGATGGAACAGGTAGATGGAACAGGGTGCACGAGATGAGGTGAATATTGCACACACGCGATGCAAACGAAAACGAAACGATCCCGCGAGAGAAAGGAGCCCAAGCGGACAGGACAAAGCAAAGCAGAATTTATGACGAGTATCTACACTGCCACCAGATACATGGGTACATGGATATGTCTTATGCCTACCGAAAGCGTGGGACGTGTTTTTTCGAATGATTTCATCCAGTATAACTATACTGGGATCTTTACAAAACTTAGGTCGATATCTTTAACACAACAGGTTCCACGCAGTCGGTAGTCATAGACATATCCATGTTCCGATGTATCTGCATGCAGTGTAGATACTTTGTATCTTTTTTTTAAATTCAAGCGTCGCTGTGATGCAATCTCATAGACTTGTATTGTACATAAGCACAAATGCGCAGACGGATCGTGTGCAGGTTTACCCACGGTGATGTTGCAAGTTCGTTTGGAAATATCGAACTGATCGAAATTGTCCAAATTTGCAAGTCCATTTAAATTAAACTAGAATGGCTTGACAATTCTGAGAGCCTGATTGGAAATACTCGGCGGATGAGAAACGGAGACTTGGAGTCTTGAAAGTGCAGTTGTCTGTCATACTCACACGGCCGCTACTAAAGTCGCGAGTTGTGCATGTCCGCTGGCTGAAGTGGTCATTGTACACGGCTGTTGCTTGCTGATCCGCGGGGGCGGCGCGCTTGCGGGGATCATGTGTATACATGTTGAGATGTTGATAGCAATAAAGGTTGACGTTGTGGACGGCAAGAAATTTTCAATGGGCTTGTTTCCTCTTCTGACCACCGATTAGGACAGCAGACATTTCGTGTTACGGACAGATTTTTAGGATGACCCCCAGCTATAAGACATATCCATGTCAAAAAGATTCCGGATGATGCCCATACGTCCCGTCATTTCTTTATTTGCTTTCTACAACATGCCGTAGATGCAAAAAACGAACCCAAAATGGTACTGCGCCCATATCCGCCACCCAAGTCGCATCACAATCCCCATTCAGTGTAATAATTTTTTAGAATCACAAAGAACTCTAGGACGTGTCCACGTATGAATATAACATCCATTTGCTTACTCGAAGTATCCTATGCAACAACGACTCTCAACCACAGAGCCTCACCTCAAAAAGTAAGTCTTGGGTTAGTGGTAAAATTCGTGAAACATAATACTGAGCTCCAGTAGAATCCGCCGAAAGATACTGAATTTTTAGCTTAGGTTGTACGGGCTGCCGCGGAGACCCACGGCACACTTTGACCCGGTCTGTTGTGTTATCCCAGGGAGTATCTTGTCCCTAGCACCCACTACTCAAAACCAGTCGGAGCTTTTACTAAATGTATGGAGCCAGCCCATCTCTATATCCGCCAGTTCTTCCAGATGTGCAAAAAAGAATTTCTCACGATGTACTCTTCTTCTTGTTCTCAGTATGGGACCGTTGCGTAAAAAGAGCGAAATACTCCCATCCTCTTCCTCGTTTCCGCAGCCTCGAGAGAAATATTGTAGGAGAACGTTAGCCTTCTTGCATGATCCCCAAAAAGGCCAGTGATGACTCATACCAAATTACCAAGATTTTGTCTACCTACTACTAACCGCAAAAGCCTGGTCGTGCGTGCAGGGTCGAGTCTGGGCCACAGTGATCTAGCTGTACGACAGCTGTCACCGCCTTCCCATCCTGCATTCGTCCTCCCATCTGCCTCAAGCTTGAATACAAGCTTACACGTATCCATGGGAATTCCAATATTGTAGTGATCCTGAAGGATTACACCAGCTGCTCCTCTTCGAGCCAGCTCGTCTGCTTCCAAGTTCCCCTCAAAATTTCTGTGATCCGGAATCCAGCACTGATTGTGAGTGAGGTTAAAGTGATCCCCCATATTTAAGAGGGCGGATGGACATTCACAGCCTTAGATGTATTCTCTATAAGGATTTTAGGGACCTCTTCGCTGCGATAATGTCCCTGAAGACAAAAATATCCTTGGCCAATACGACATGCCGTTCGAGCCATTTCAACAAAATTGCTGACTTACGGCTGGAGAACAGCGATCTGGATTGTGTGAGGAGTGGAATCAGAATTTATTCCGGCGCCCACTCGTCTGTCACTTTTCCCGCCATCTCTATATATTCCTGTGCAATCCGGCCGCGGTTTCCCATTTTGTTCCCAATGAGTTCGTTGCAGAATCAGGCTAGCATGATTTTTAAGAAAGGTGTGTTTCGATGGATTGTAGTAATTCTTGGAATATCTGGTTTACTGACCGATATTTATAAAAATATTTTTTCTTTTTCAGGTTTGGTAGCTCGTTCTCGAAGATTCTGTTACATACTCTCTGTGGAGTTGGTTGGAAGAAGGAGCGTCAACCCTGTCTAACTCAAAATGAACCAGCATCATTGTGATGCCAAGTTTACCTTATTAATGATTGCCCTACTTATAGTACAATACCATAATTCACCTTCAAAGTTCTTATGTTCAATTTCTTAATGGCAACACAAACATTTCTCTTCATTCAATCGCGGCCAAAACTTCGTCCGCCAGTCTCTTGATGCGAAATCCGCTTCGTTTTCGTTCCACCAACTTACAATGAGTAATGATTGTCTTGAATGTCTTTATTTGCGAAATAAATTAGTTGATTTATGAATTCGTTTATTCAGACAACTTTGTTGCTGTGGATCTTCAAATTTTTTTTTTTTTCATTTGGAAAATTAGTTTTTGATTTGGAAATTTATTTATTTGACCCGGACAATTATATACATTTGATTCGGAAATTTATTTATTTGATTTGGAAATTTATTTATTTGATTTGGAAATTTATTTATTTGACCTTAAAACTCATTTCTTTGATTCGGAAATTTTGTAATGAACCACCTGTAATGAACCATATTATGGTCTGGTAGTGCTGCTCCCACCGGCAGATCGAAGCAGCACCTGATGAGTAGTGATCTGTTGGTGGTACGAAACTGAATGCCGAGGGTCCCATTACACCCGGACCCAGATTCGACCGCTTGGGCGTCTGATCCGTCCGCCAACCACTCCATCCTTATCGACTATTTTTTTTCATTCCCCATTTTTACCTCCCCTGTTTGTGTTGTCTTCCCCAGGCCTATGAATTTTTGTTAATACGTAAAGAACAGGGGCAACGAGCGGCGAAAACCCCGCCCACATCTCCCGAACTGAACTACAGCAAGCATAGGCCGCTGCTTAGCTCGTTGAGGGGCCTTTTTCTTCGCCAGATGGCACGGCCCAACCTTCACGGTCAATTAAGCTACTTTAGGCTCCGTCCTCACGGGCATCTTCGGATGCCCGCCAAACCGTCCATTACAATTTACTTATTAGATCCGGAAAGTTATCTATTTGATCCGAAAAGTTATCTATTTGATCCGAATTTTGCTTACTTGACTTGAAAATGCTGTATATCTAAGGGCAGCGCACCTGGCATAGTTGACCTCATAACTCCACATTCATACATTTTTTAACTGTCCCCTGGACGCTCCCCAGTTAGCCACTGTGCTTAATGCGGTTAACCAGACCACCACACCATATATCAATATTGGTCGTGGCACTGTCATAAATAGCCAGCATGCGACTGTCGACTGTAGACCAATCTTTTTCAAATGACCTTCTTACAGGAGTAGAGTGCCACAGTTGCATTTTTCGCCCTTTCCTGGATATTAAGTTTCCAGTTAAGCTCCCTGTCCAGTACTAATCCCAAGAATTTCACCTTCTCTGCTAGAATCAGCCACGGTGGCTTTATCGAATTTTTCAAGCTAGAATTTGCAGGACTGGATGAATGAAAAACTTTGAAAATATTGGACACAAGTAATGTCAAGATACTACTGTGATCAAAGTAAGGTGAATTTTGTTTATAAAATGTAAATTCTTTATTTATTTCTCCAAATCAATTTCGTCCCCTTCAAAGTAATCCCCGTCCGATAAAACGCACTTTTGCCAACGCTTTTTCCAGTCCTCGAAACAGTCGGAAAAGTGTTTATCCGGTATAGCCTTCAAGACCTTCTTCGATTCGGTTTTTATCTCCTCAATCGTATCAAAACGGTGTCCCCGCATTGGCCTTTTGAGTTTGCTGAATAGTCAGAAGTCGCACGGAGCCAAATCAGGCGAACGATGTGAGTCGAGTTTTTGGCAAAAAAGTGATGGAGGAACCAAGAGTTGTTCGCCCATAATTCCGGCCATTTCAGACGAATAACTTAACGCAAACGACGTATAACGCTCAAATAATATTTTTTGTTGACAGTTTGGCCCGGCGGAAGGACTCATAGTGCACCACACCACGATAATCAAAGAAAAGTGTCAACATGACCTTGATTTTCGATCAACTTTGCCGTGGTGTTTTCGGTCATGCTTCACCTTTTGCACGATATTCGGTGGATTGGTGGGTGGTTTCAGGGTCGTATGCGTAAATTCAAGTCTCGTCTCCAGTAATGATGCATTTCAAGTGGTCCTGATAGTCAGACACCAAAGTTTCACACACATCAACGCGACGCTTTTTTCCAAAAAATTGAGCGATTTTGGCACCAATCGAGACTGGACGGGTTTGAGACACAAAACATCCTTCAAAATGATTTGGGCCGAGCCAAATGATATTCCAACACTATCAGCAAGGTCTCTAATTGTCAATCGACGATTTTCAAGCACCAAATCTTTAATTTTTTGGACGTGGCCCTCGTCGGTAGACGTTGATGGTCGTCCAGAGCGCGGTTCGTTTTCAACGCATTCTCGGCCCGCTTTGAACTCGTTGTACCACTTATAAGCGTTTTTTGTGCCATAGTTTGATCACCAAAGGCCTTCCGTAACATTTTCAACGTGTCCGCACAAGAATATTCGTTCCGCAAACAAAATTTGATGCAAGTTCTTTGCTCAACAAAATCACCCATTGTAAAAATCGAAAAATTCACTTTTGGTTGTTAACAAAAACACGTGTAGGCTGAAAACACACCGCATAAGACAAAACGTTTGTTTCTGTCTCAAGAAACAACCGACCATTGCTTTTTATCAGGCAGCACACACCAAAAGAAACGAAACAAGACAAACGTCTTTGTCTCGATGCGTTTTATGACTGGTTGTCGATAATGCATGTCTTTGGATATTATCAACACACACCGAATGAAACAAACATGCTTCAGACAAACGTCGTAGTCGATAATTGCATACATTGCAATAGGCGTAACACACACCGCATGAAACGAAACAAAAAGCCAAGAAAAGACAGAAAGACATGTTTCGTTGCCACTAGACGGCCAGTTGTCTTTCAAAGACAAAAATTCGTTTCCGCTTAATAGCTGGTCATTTTAAGTAAAATGTTGCAAATTATGGACGTCGTCGTTGCAAATTTAATTTTGTCTTATCTCAACACACACCAAGCGAAACAAGACAGAAAGACGTTTTGTTTTGTCTCACTGTATTTCGTTTGGTGTGTGCTGCAATGAAACACGTTTTTTTGTCTTAAAAGACGAAAACGTTTTGTCTGATGCGGTGTGTTTTCACACTAACTCGGAGATAATTAAACCTTTTGACAAACAGACGCTTGGCAAATGTTGTAGACAGTCCTACCAACCTAGGAAAAAAAATTTACCTGCCTTCCTATTGCCCGGGAGTTTTAAATGACAATTTCACCCTTACTTTTTGATCACAGTAGTACATTAAATTCATTATTTTTGTAAGCATTCGGTTTGATGGTTGGCTAAAACGTCTCTCTTTAATACATGCTATATGCAAAAGTAACTTGCCATAGATGACCAAAATAACAAAATATCAACACTGACGACGACTGTGGTTATCAAAATAGCGAATAAAAAAGGACTAGGATACCTAAAGCCTTCTGGATTCATTTTATTAGTGCTAAAAGTTAGCTATACTCACCCGTCTATTAAAGGCACTTCTTTTAAAATTTTCCTAACGCGTTTCAGTCGATCTTCAGTACTGTTAGCTAAACATACGGGTGCTAGAAAATGTATTAACGTTAACCAGCACAGACCACAAAGCACGAAGCCTTTGTGATACTTCCGCGATTTCATTGCCTTATTCAAAGTCGTGTGGTTACATTACACCTGAAACGATAAAAGAAAAAAAAATTGAGCCATGCTTAAACACCAGACCAAAATTGATTGATGTTTAAAAAAATACAAAATTCATGACACGATTCCGGCAAACAGCAACTTATGTTCCTGTCGTTAAGGATTTCATTGCACCCTGCAAGTCTCCTCGTAAAATCAACACCTAACAAAATCAAATCTCCATAAACAATTTCAATATTTCCCGACGTCGAAGGCAATTTCTCAATGTGTTTGACTTTATTGACTTCGCATCCTAAACAAAAAGGTTCGCTAAACCTTCGCTGGGTATTGTATTCAAATCACCTTCGTATGTGCTAAAAGTGTGTTTATATATCCTGCGTTCAGGATATGGGGCGAAAGAAAGAACATCGAACCACGACAAAGCTCAATCCCAACCAAGGGTCGACGGTGTTGTTTGCTCAAAGTTAACAACACTATAATGTACCTTTACGTGACAATAACGTTTTGTGCCTCTTCTGGTTTCCGATATGTGTGAAAATTAAATTTACGTACGGTTCAATCAATGATTCCGGTGCAATGGGGGAATGGGTTTTTGGTCTGAGGGATTCGGAATTTGAGTTGCCAGTTTGCCAGTATTTCTCGGCATGTTGACTTCAGGTTTATCAGAACACTATATCCTCTATCCAGGATTAATGACAAAGGCTTTACACAATCTGAAAACTGCCCACAATTCAAAGCGAATCTAAAGGTCTCAATAGACATTCCAGTATACCGGAGAGGTATACCTTACCTTTACAGATCAACTGTACAGGTATACCGGCGCGTATGTACTGTCACGTCCAGGTATACCTTGTAACGATTTGAATCCGTAAGCTGTTCTCACTATTGAGGACGGAGATCGAGGCATGGCCGTTCAGCTAAGAACTGTACACACTTGGAGTAAGTGTTTAACTCTTACTCCATTATCAATGTGGGCTCGGCGAGCCCAACGAAGTCTTTTATGTGGCTTTGGTTAGACCTCGGCGTGATTTAGTGTAGGATAGATTTCTCTCCCTCCTGTAAAGTATATCAAGATTTTCATGGTATCAATAGAGTGCTCGTCAATTTTGTCTAAAAGCTTTAAAGCTTTGTCTCGCATGTATTTTCGGATTATGTTAACCCGAAGGTCCTTGGGTATGTCGTCGTTTCTAATGTACCATGAGATCTTGAAGGTCTTCCCCAAAGCGAAATTTTGGCAGACCTGTAGTTTCTTCATGCTCGTGTAGAGAAGAGTAGAGTCGTTCCTTATAACAGCCGCGGCAGTTATAAAGAACGAGTACACGAGTAGTCCGGGATGAACAGCCTGACCTGTCTCAGGCCTGGAAGGCCTCCCATTGAGATATGACAAGAGCACTTTCCCAGTTTTTTATTTGGTTTCTGCAGTAGCAGAGTAGAATTCCGCAGAAAGGTTCTGGACCGTGGAAGGGGTCTTTGGAGGCTTGGTTTGCTAGCTCACTGCCTTCGATAAAGAGTGAGTTTGTTTGTTGAACCCACATTATGGAGGACTTCCTAACAGGATAGCACCAACTTAGAATTTAAAGTGAATGTGGTAAATGTCCCTGTTTAAATAGCCAGCTGTTTGGTTTGGTCTGTTCAGGACTGCACCGTTGCCATCCTCCGTTTTGAGCCGTCTGTGAACCATTTGATTGTGTTAGGGCGGAGAGTTGTAGCCATCCGCCCACATTTCTTTGTCCCATATGACTGATTGAAACGAGTAATGGAATCGAATGGTTTTAACAAGGTAGTCAGTTGTTAATTGCTTTGACCCCACCAGGGGCTAGACGCGTCAACGTCTCTGGCATTTCCATGCCTTGTTGACGTTTCGATAGCATATCTACTTTTCGAAAGTGCAGTTGCTAGCATGCCAAGGTAGTCAGTTGGCATGATGAGTACACTACCACTTTCCAACCAGCCTAACTGATTTGAATTCAGCTTGATTTCTTTGTCGCATGCCCTGAGTCTGACCGTTGCCATTCGTGCGTCTTCAATATGTGTATTTATCGATGGGAGGCCGAGCAGAGCCTCCAGAGCAGCAGTGGGGCAAGAGTGCATGACTCCAGTGATGGTTATGAACGCAACTCTCTGGATTTTCGTCAGAGTGGTTTTACCGGCTAAGGAAGTGGTTTTACCCACCATACAACCGCAACATATTCTACTATAGATCTGACTTTTGTTTTGTAGATCCACAGTCTCCTGCCAGTCTACCTCTTGTCCGTTCGCTGTCAGATTGTCTGGTTCTTGGCTGAGTCGTCCTGTTATGAAAATCGCCTGCGTTTTGTCCGCGTTCACTTGTATTTTCTATTTCCGAAAGTAATCCAGAAGTATGTATGTCGATGGACTCCGGGAGTTACTGAATCTACAGCTCAGTGTAGAAGATGCATCTGAGATCTGCATATAGGGCTGAATGCGCGTTTCGAGGCATTTGAGGGAGGTCTGCCGTGTATAATGAACACAATATTGGTGCAAGTGATGATTCCTGTGGGACTCCAACTTCTATCGATCTTTTCGGGGAAAGTGTGGAGTTAATTCCAACTCGAAAAGTTCTGCCTTCTAAGAACGAACCTATTAATTGAGTAATAGGAAGCGGTATCTCGAAGTCATGCATTTTGACGATGAGTCCTGCATGCCAGAGTTTGTTAAAGGCTTTCGCTACGTCAAACATAACTCAGCCTGTTGACTTGCACTGATTAAGCCCATTGCCAAAATGGTGAACCACTCTCGCTAGCTGGAGCTCACAAGAGTGAAGTGACCTGGAGCCAAATTGTTCTTGTGAAATAATATTCCTCTCATTATCTTGATCCAGCAATCGACAAAGGAGGAGTCACCCTGGTATGTAACTTAGCGATCAATGACGAAATGATTTTTGAGGATTTTTTTGTGATCCTTTCCAGGTTGAGGGATCATAATGGAAACTGATTTCTCCAGACTTGTGGGTACCACTGGAGATAGAAAATCGCGTTAATTACCGTGAAAGTCTCGAGAATATTGTTCGGTACGTGTGTCAGCCAATTGTTGGCAATATTCTCAAGTCCTGGCGCTTTTCCTTTGTTAATGGAGCTGACAAGATTTCTGACGTCGTCTAGGCCAGTCTGCCTAATTGATTCCCGGGTGGCAGTTCTGGAAAGTATCTCTTCAGCGTTATTATTGGTCTCGTCCGCCTCGTCAAGGTCGCCGTCGGGGGATTCGTTCTCTTGGAACTGGAGTTCCTCCGCCTTCCAAAAATCTTCGTACTTCAGACCGTTAGGGCCATGAATTGGAGTAATTTTTTGGGTTTTGTTCTTGTAGTACTTATTATTGTAATCCGCCAGAAGTTATTGTCGCCCGGATGTATGTTTTCTGGGAATTCTTCCCATTTTGCATTGCCTTTTGCACCTCTATTTGATTGACTAGAATGCTGGCTAATTGGCGCAGGCTGGGGTCACCGGATTTCTTATCCCATTTCCGTACTGAAGAGCGCCAGAGACATTCTGAACAAGAAACTCAAAGGTGCTAACATCGCTATCTGCACTGATAGTCAGGCAGCCATTAAGGCTCTTTCTTCACATAGTTTCTCATCGAAATTAGTGAAAGAGTGATTTTATACCCTTCAGTGTCTCACAAACACCGATCGGGTTACTTTACGTATGTTGGGTACCTGGCCATCAGGGCACCCCTGGTAACGAAGCTGCCGATGAACTTGCTAGACAAGGCTCTTCGGATATATTTTTCGGGCCTAATCCTTACTGTGGTCTGAGTTGGGCTAAAACAAGATAACTAGTGAGAGAGTGGTCCGCCAAAGAAAGACTGCGTCACTGGGATTGTCTTCCAGGACTGCGGCAGTCCAAAGATCTTATAAAACCCTACGGTTTCAAAGAAACCAGCCGCCTGGATAGAGCGGACCTGAAACTAATCGTGGGTTACCTCACGGGGCACCACTGGGTGAGATATCACCTCAACAAAATGAGTCTATCCACTGATACGGAGTGCAGGCTTTGCCTGGAGGACACAGAGTCCACTAAACGTCTTCTCTGCGAATGTCCGGCGGTAGCCCGTTCCAGGTTCTTGTTTCTTGGAAACTCCTTCGTTAGCTCAGCCGTCGTAAGGAGCACCCTACAAAGGAACTACTAGCCTTCATTAGACTGGTTGAGGGTCTTTTGGATTAATTAAGGCTATGGCACAATAGATCTCATGGTCGCAGTGCCCACCCTTGGGTATCTTAGCCTGTCCTTGTTATTATTATTATTCCGTACTCGATTCCTCCTTTTTTTTAAGTTTTTAATTTTCTGGGGAAGTTGGTAGGGATTTTTCACCCTTAACGGAGATTGATTCGTGTTAGACTTCCTTTTTGCCAATGTTATCGTTGAAGTCAGGCTATGTATTGCGCCTTCTACGTTTCTGGTGGTTTCTATTGGTGCTAGCTGGTCTATTGTAATCAGGGTTTTGTAGTAACCTTTCCAATGTGTTGTCTTTTTAATAGGATCCGGGTTATCGATGAACATTTCCTCTTTGAGGAATTGGACCGGCTTATGATCTGACGAAAGTTTGTCCAGTACGTTAATCCACATATGGAGTTCCAGTGCTTTGGATAACCCTGTGTCAAGTGGGTAGCCGTGTCTCGGTCCTTACTACGGTATAGAATGTAGTTGGGTATTCGGAAGTTGTTTCTAGGTTTCAGAAAGGTCTCCTAGATGAGCATTATGTCAACTTGATACTCCAGTAAAAAGTTGATCAGCTCACATCGGCGTTCGATGAAACCACAGAAACACAATTGACAGCCATCTTAATGCTTGGGTTGGGTTGGGAGGTTCGCCATATTCCGGGCTACGAACAGACCCTGAATCATGGTTGCCATCATCTGCTCCATCCAAAGGTCTCAACTTGACCGGAGCTCGGGATTGTGGCTTGGATTTGTGTGGGTTTGGTATTTATCGGTTAGGAATGGCGTGAGGGAGGCACAGCGACCCTTACCGTCTGTGCAAACAACTTCCTGATATTGACAGGATTTTCGGGGCAGCCGGCGAAGCTGACTGGGTACTCGCCACCACAGTTGACGCATTTCGGCTTGTCCTCTGCTTTCAGTTCTTGCATTGGTGGACGACATCACACTTCACGCACCGCGGTTGGGGATGGCCCTTATTGGCCACGTGACCGCATTGTATTGCAATGGCTCCACTGGTAAAGAAAGACCGTACATTCCACAAGGTATTGCGATGCGCTATTTTCAAGCAGTTCCATGGATTGGTAGATGCAAGTGCACGAGCTTCGAGTAAATTCATCTGCGCTAAATACGTTTGGCCTAGTATGAGAAAAGATATAGTCAGTTGGACCAAAGCTTTCCAGCCATGTTAACGCTCGAAGATCAGTTGTCACGCAATCGAGACTCTTGATAAGCATTTTCAACATTTTCACCTGGATATTGTGCGACCCTTGTCACTTTCACAAGGTTGCACACATGTCCTGTCCATTACTGATGGTTTTCCCGGTGGCCGTAAGCAATACCGATTCCAGATGCATCGACGGAAACGATCTGCTTAGCGTTTTACAACAACGGGATTGCGCGGTTTCGAGCCCCCGTTGCAGTTACACACGAATCGGGGCTCGCAGTTATAAGCCTCACTTTTCACTGCATTGAAACAGTTGATTGGTTGTGAACAGAACGACCGCGTGCCACCCAATGGTATCGTGGAGCGCGGTCATCGTACCTTGAGGGTATCTTTGATGTGTCACGAAGACGCCCAATGGACGAAGGTATTGCCAACAGTGCATCTTGCATTGAGAACGATGTTGAAAAAAGATTTAAATTATTATGCAGCTTAGTTGGTGTACGGTGCAACTCTTCGCATTCCAAGAGAGTTTTTCAACAACGACGATCGCCCCGCGAATCAATTAGAAAAAAATTAGGAAAAGCATGCAGCAATTACGAGCGGCTTCAGCAACGCATCATAGTAGTAACGCTCCATTTTTTTTTCAAGGTGCTTTCGACTTGCTCGCATGTATTTCTGAAGAAAGGTTCAGTCAAAAGGTCACTTCGATAACGATTCAAACGACTCAGAAACTTAGCACTATCGATTCAAAGTCGACAATAAAATAACTGCGGAACAGAACAAATGAAGCATGCTCATTTGCCAGGCCCTTGTGAGGCATAGCGCGTCAATTGTTCCATATGGCCCAGTTGACGTTTCGTTGCCATAAACTAGTTTTGGTGAATGCAGTTGCCAGCCAGCTAACCCATTTAGCCTACCAGTGACAAATCGGGAGATGATGTGGCTTACTATTACGCCCCACAACACAAAGGGAAGACAACACAAACATCCATAGGCACGAACGTCGTCGTGAACGGTATTCGAACCCGAAACGCCGGTAGTCAGACATGAGACTGATGCCTCTACGCACTGAGCTACCAGTCGTCCCAAATAGGTATGCATAGGTATACCTTTTCGGTATACCGTCTATTGAAACCTTAAGAGTTTAGGATCAATTTTCAATATTTCTGAAATAACAGAGAAGGAATAAAAATCGACAGAATCCACAACACGCTACAGGATGCCATTATCACCTTCTCTGCGATAAAATCGATAATATCAGCAAAATGCGGCTTTATGGGTGAACCAATTAAATACAAACCCGACCACTTGAACACAAAGTGGAGCAGGAATTGTTTATGAAGTATGGTTGCGGGGCGCTTGAGCAAATATTGAAGGGAATTGAATAATGAATGACGCCCGAGCCGAAGAAGTTCCCTGCAGTGTTCCATAATGCTAATGGAGCCTGTGCAAGTGCAAGTGCAAATTTCCCAAAGTAGACTTTATGGTTTCATTGATTCGTGTTGACCTTTTTCGGGTGAAGTGTGAATAATGGGTAGAACATTCTGGTTTAAAGACTTCGTATTTTACGGTAAAATTAAAGCGAAAATTCAGCAAATATTTGAGATCTCATGGGCGTAATAGATACCAAAAAATGCGTTCCTAAACTCCTAAAACAACGTGCTTTTCTCGTTAAATGACGCCGTTTATCCTAACAATGTCTAACAAACCGAAAATAAGAATTCCCGTCGGACATTTCACGTTAATAATTATTATTCGCTACTCATAATTATATGGTATCTAAACAAATAATTGATGAAATTTAATCTGATCCCGAGCGTATATCTTTTGAAGCCTCCAATCCCGAGCTAAATCCTATTACCAACACTGACCGTCTGTAGTGTGGGAATATTCGCCGAGCTCATTTATTTCGCAAACTTTTGGAACTCAGGTTCGAACATGGATATCATTTTTAGTACTTCGGCAAGATTCCGGGCTGACGAAGAGAAAAATTTTCCCCAGCAACCAAAAATTTCCTTTCTCTCCGGAGGATTTTTGCTTCGCCAACAAAGTCATTAGTGGTACCTAATGTCTTGTAAAGAGATATTGAAGGAAAACCATTTTCTGGATTTTCATTACCTACATGTAAAAATGGACGATGGTGGTGGCGGTGTAGTTGAACGGTCGAGAAAAGGGCGTAGCTCTTGGAGGCGAGTATTCCGTAAACCAGCCCGCCTGGGAAATGCGTGCAAGGGTGGGGACCATAAAAGCAGGATCTTGATTCGGTTTCACGAATTATATTTGTACGTAGAAGAAGACGAGGAAGACGAAACGTGTTGTACTCTATTTTAGCGGAAAAAGCAGGGTCATAGCTATTAAAGGGATTTATGTCGATTGATATACCCTAAGCCAGGTGATTTGTTAGTTGACTACTATACTAATTACTCGTGTTTAGAAAATGAGGGGGCTTAGTGTATTATAGTTCTGGATCTTAGACGATTCCTGAGTGTGTATGAATCCGAAAAAGGGTGCTTTATGACCTTAAGTTCTCACCATCAGAGCAACCAAAATAGGATCACTATATTTTTAGTTGGTTCCAAAAGCTCCGAGATATAATAACGAAATTGCCCCTCAGGCCCTCAGGGGGATGTAGTGTAACACTAAATAGTAATAGTTGTGCGCATCGGGACGACTTTTGTGGGATAAAGCAATGAAGACGATTTATATTTCACATATTTTGAATGTGATGAGCATGTAACCGTAAAGGATATATGAAAGGAAGTGTATACATATTTCAATGTAGTAGAATTTTAAAAACGCAATATGAAAAGAATTAGCCAATAATAGTTTCTAAAATTTCCAGCAGAAAGCTATTTACATTGCAGGACCGTAATCGTATTATCAACAAAAATCCCGTTTTCATTCAAACAACCATTTGACTACGGCTAACATATCGGCACCCAATGTGAGACGGACGGCCAAGGCCCGATGTCAAGCTGTCGAGTCACAATGATGATGATCAATATGGGTCGGTGTAAGTAGAGGCCGAAGGCATGGCAGGAGGTAAATTTGGTCTTTCTGCCTAAACCGGGAAAAAAGGACTATACAGAGGCAAAGTCCTTCAGGCCGGTTAGCCTTACTTCATTCCTGTTGAAAACAATAGAAAGGTGTTGGTGAACCACCTGGAGAACACAAATGTATAGTCCTCTGAGTAGGTGCCAACTCTTTAAAGTTGCAGAGAGAGAGAGAGAGAGACTAAAAACGGCGGGATCGCTATGCCTGCTTTTATGGACATTATTTATTCATTTATTACAAGTTGGGGCCTTTTTACCCATCCGGTGGGCACTGGGACCATGGAGAGGTCTATTGTGCCATAGCCCATATTATTGCAAAAGACTCTCCACCTTTTTTACGAATGGCATAATATCTTTTACTGAAGCTTTTGTAATGAACCACCTGTAATGAACCATATTATGGTCTGGTAGTGCTGCTCCCACCAGCAGATCGAAGCAGCACCTGATGAGTAGTGATCTGTTGGTGGTACGAAACCAGAGGCCGAGGGTCCCATTACACCCGGACCCAGGTGCGATCGTGTGGGCGTCTGATCCGTCCGTCAACCATTCCATCCTTATCGACTATTTTTTTTTTATTCCCCATTTTTACCTCCCCTGATTGTGTTGTCTTCCCCAGGCCTATGAATTTTTGATAATACGTAAAGGACAGGGCAACGAGCGGCGAAAACCCCGCCCACATCTCCCGAACTGAGCTACAGCAAGGATAGGCCGCTGCTTAGCTCGTTGAGGGGCCTTTTTCTTCGCCAGATGGCACGGCTGACCTTCACGGTCATTATGCTACCTAAGGCTCCGTCCCCACGGGCATCTCCGGATGCCCACCAAACCGTCCATTACATATTTGGTGCCCAACATGGGGCCCATTTCTGGTACAGAACAGGACTAAGAAGGACCTCTTTGGGTTCCTTTTTAGTCCTTCCACCGATTTGTATCCCCACAAGCACATTAAGGCTACTTGCTCTAAGTCTTAGGACTTAGCCATTTTTACTTCACGTATTTTCCCTTCAAGTAGCTGTGCTTTCCTCTGTAGCACACCAATCCTTTAAATAGAGTAGATTATCCTTTTAGATTCAGTTCAACAAGGCAATCCTGGTGTTGTGTTTGTCTTTTGTGGTTTAGCCACGTATTAAAGGCCTCCATAAATGCTTTGAATTGCCGGTATTTGGAGCATCTTCGGTGACCGGACGAAGCGCGGAGGAGCCCTGGATACCTTTTTGTTTGCCAGGATTGTCCTTCTAAGTAACTTAAAAAAATTTATTTACACAGTATTGCATTTTTCTGTTGTTCATCTGCTCAGCAGCTTGCAGAGTTTATGAGTGAATTACGGAAAGGAATGCAGTGTTGCGCCTCTGCTGGCCTCAGAAATCTTTGTAACCTGTTGATCATCTGAATAATTGGGAAATGTAGTATTTTTTTTGCTTTGCCAATTTTTCCCCTCTACAATGGTTGTCGGCTCCTGTAACCAGCTCGCTTTTGTTTTGTTTAGCAGCACATTTTGTCCTCAGCTTCTTCTTCTTGGTAGGCCTTGAAGTAGAAGCTGCCCTGTAATGAACCATATGGTCTGGTAGTGCTGCTCCTACCGGCAGATCGAGGCAGCACCTGATGAGTAGTGATCTGTTGGTGGTACGAAACCAGCGACCGAGGGTCCCATTACACCCGGACCCAGGTGCGACTGTGTGGCGTCTGATCCGTCCGTCAACCATTCCATCCTTATCGACTATTTTTTTTTATTCCCCATTTTTACCTCCCCTGTTTGTGTTGTCTTCCCCAGGCCTATGAATTTTTGTTAATACGTAAAGGACAGGGGCAACGAGCGGCGAAAACCCCGCCCACATATCCCGAACTGAGCCACAGCAAGCATAAGCCGCTGCTTAGCTCGTTGAGGGGCCTTTTTCTTCGCCAGATGGCACGGCCCGACCTTCACGGTCAATTATGCTACCTTAGGCTCCGTCCCCACGGGCATCTTCGGATGCCCACCAAACCGTCCATTACACTTTCCTGATAACTTCAGGGCTCACAGTGGCCTGTCCCAGGAACTGAAACCTAGCCCGCGCGACTGCCGGGCATTCGCACAAGATGTGCGTAGTGGTGGATGTGCATTCAGTTTCGCTAGATAGGCCCATTTTATTTAGGTGGTATCTCACCCAGTGATGGCCCGATAAGTATCCCACAAGAACCTGTAGATCGGCTCTACTCATTCGAGTAGCATTATTGTAATCGAAGGGCGTTATAAGCTCCTTCGATTGGCGCAGCCCCGGAAGATCATGCCAGTATAGCTGCCTTAACTCTTCAGACCATTTTCTAATAACCACCCTGCCAAGCAAGTTGGTCTGCGATCTCGTTTCGTTCGATGCCATGATGACCTGGCACCCAGCACAAGATTACTCGGTTATTTGAACTTAGAATTTGTAGAAGTTCATAACACTTTTTCACCAGCTTCGAAGAGAGCTTATGTGAAGAGAGCGCCTTAATGGCCGCCTGGCTATCTGAAAAAATTGCGATGTGAGCACCACGGAGTTTATTATCTAGAGCTTCTTTGGCACAGACTTCAATGGCATGGATTTCTGCTTGAAAAATGCTGGGATGGGATCCAATTAAAATCCTGGTGTTCGGTCCATAGAATATTTATGGACATAGAGGGTGCTTTTGATAAAATCTCCTTTGCCAAACTAAGAAACGCCCTGACTGAGCGAGGGGTTCTATTATAATTAAGTGGATCGACTCTATGCTTATGCAGAGGGCGATAAATCTTAGCAGTGGATATGCCATAATACGGCGTAAGGTAGTACGAAGATGTCCGCAAGGAGGTGTTCTTTCGCCTTTACTGTGGAAAATCACCATAGACGGTCTTCTCTGGAAGCTGGACTCGCTGAGCGTGCAAACTGTGGGATACGCCGATGACTTGGTTCTCACGGTTATTGCAAA
Source organism: Chloromyia formosa (assembly GCA_964017055.1). Taxonomy (NCBI): domain Eukaryota; kingdom Metazoa; phylum Arthropoda; class Insecta; order Diptera; family Stratiomyidae; genus Chloromyia; species Chloromyia formosa. The sequence continues at coordinate 16,530,599 of OZ024817.1, forward strand.
GTTCATGGACACAATTCCAGGTTGCATGGGACAGGCTCTGAAAATAACCCAAGAGTGGTGTAATGAGCAAGAGCTAACCATAAACGCTAGTAAATCAGACATTATGATTTTTACTCGTAAGAGAAAAGACATAGAGATAACTCCCTTACGGCTTTTTGGTTTAGAAATTAAGGTATCCAGGGAAGTGAAGCACCTAGGGGTTACCTTAGATGCGAAACTAACTTGGAATGTTTACGTTGATGACAAGACCCAAAAAGCGAAAAGGATTCTGCATCAATGTAAGAGAGTGTGTGCTCGTAGGTGGGGAATTTCACGTAAAGCGGCACACTGGATTTACATAATGATGGGAAGACCCATTCTAGCCTATGCATCAGTGGTGTGATGGCCAAAATCCATGCAGAAAACCACAAAGCGGAAGCTAGAAAGGGTAAAACTGATAGCTTGCGTAAGCAATGCGCACCACACAATGCTAGAGAGGGATGCCATGTGACATCACTTTAGAACAAGCAACAGTCATAAGCGCATCCTAGGTATTATTCATGATCAGGTCAGGGGGACTCTAATTCCAGTAGAAGGCATGCGTAGACGTAGGGTATTTGAAATATTAAACAAGACTCACATTGTGGATAGAAACATACACATAAAAGGGGGCAGAGGAAGCCACCTTGCCGGCAACCGTTTACGCATAAATTGCGGTGCCTCGATTCACCAGGCATGGCGTCTATCCATGCCATCCATACCAATGTTTTGCGGTTTTTCCCTTTTGGTCTTGGCGGCCGTCTGACTAGGTTCAGAGATGGGCAGTGGGCGCAACGCGTTTAGTGTTTTCCGACCGTTGAACTTGAAAAAAAAAAAAATCACGATAAGCACGAATCCTCTTATGTCGCCTTTCACCCGCTCCTGAATATTGGGCTTCCAGCCAGTTTCTTACAGTTCAAGTTAGGAGGTTCAATAGGATAGAGCGTATGCCGTCTGATAAAAATCACAAGATCCGTCTTGTCCGGGTAAACTCTGACTCTACAATGGTTTGCCTAATCGGGTAGAATGGACAGAGCATTCACTACCTCACTGAGTTAGGACGCTCCCGCAAATCCCACAGAAACACGGCGATTACAACATAGTCCGCATAGACAGTGACATTTTATCCCATTTTGCCAGGTCCAGAAGTTATTTATTGACGACCAGATTCCAAAGAATCTGGGCGACCGGTAGAGTAGTGTGTTGAGGCATCAGTCTCGTGTTTGACTACCGGCGTTTCGGGTTCAAGTCCCATCCACGACGACGTTCGTGGCCATGAATGTACAGGAGGTGCATGCTGGCCACTGCATTCTCCGAAACGAGCTTATGCCGACGAAACGTCTGAGCCATATGGACGCGCTATGCCCCACAAGGGGTTAGGGCAATTGAGTAGTAGTAGTAGTAGTAGTAGATTCCAAAGAAGTGGGGACAATATACCGCCTTAGGGAGTCCCCCTACAAATGCGTCTAATTACGGACTATGTGCCAATATTGGCGCGAATAAGCCTCGTTAGTAGCAAGCATAGTGCATCAACTATTCCCATGGGGCTTAGTCGATGTTTCGTTAGGTTAGGTTAGGTTAGGTTAGGTTAGGGGGGCTGCCATGAATCGCCACACTTCACTTAGACCATATATGGGTCCGTTGTGATAGCCACGATATCTGCCAACCTGCATAGATAAAGATCAATCATTGAACCAGCCGGAACTGACAATGAAACGAAATAGCTTGTTGACATCCATATTTTCTACGTCATCCAAATCTTTGAAGAAGAAAGGCCCAAGAATCTTATTCCTCCTTACGGCTAAGGAAGGACAAGTACAAGGAAGATGGGAAGTACAATACTTTCCTCCTCATTCTCGTCATCACAACTACGACAAAAGTCAATGTAAGGAAGTTGGAATCTTCTGACCTGTTGGCGGATCAGACAATCCCAGTGAAAATATGCCTTCTATCCATTGATCGAAATTTAGAAGACGGACCAGGATCGATTCTAGGTCATATCAGCTTTCTCACTTGGCAGGTGCTACTCTACCTATATATTGTGTATTGTGCGTCTGCCATTATTTTCATATATAATAGCAAGAAGCTATGGTGTATGGTCATTCCAATTTCGTGAGGTTCCATCACGAGCTTCCTAGTCCCTAGCAAGACAAGCTAGCTCTTCAGCCAGGTAATAGCCAGTGAAATCACTATGGCTTGGGACTCAGCACAATAAAGTGTTGAAGAATTTTTCGAGCTCAACGAGGGACGAGCGGCACCAGGTGACGTCGAATCGGAGTCGATAGATTTTATTGCAGCCTTGCTATCTGTGTATATAATGGTGTCTCCACAGGCTACAATGTGACGTCCTAGCCATGCCAAAACCTCTGCAATCGGCGAGACTTTCATCTGGAAAACCCTTCAGGGATCCGGTAAACGAAGGAAGATATTAAATCCTAGGTTTTTGAAGTATACACGCGCACCCATACCTTCCCCCGTCTTACAGCCAACTGTATAGAAATCAATAAAAACCCGTTCTGACGGGACAGTATCTACTCAGCTCCTCTGTGATGAAATCAGGCCTGTAAAATTCTTTTCGAATGCAATCCAAGGAGACGTATAGTTGGTTGTTGTAGGAATATCCATGTTGTTGAGAATGGTAGAGTGACCTGGACTTGCCTTGAATGGCCGAAAATGCAGCCACTATTTCAGCATAAATATCAAACGGTAGTATGTGAAGTAGCACATCCAGAAGAGCGGATGGTGTTGTTCTAAAAGCTCCGGTCATTGCTGTGCAAGCTAGAAGCTGCAACTTTTCCAACATATTACGATAAGCCGCTATACGGAGTGCCTTCCACTAAATAAACAAAGGCCATGCTAGAGTATGAGACGCAAGACTGACATGAAAAACCAGCAAACAACTTTTGGTCAGAGGCCCCACTTTTTACCGAGGATTTCCTGCAAGAGTAAAGGGTCTGTCTGTCTTTCAAAGTCTGCCTGTCTGTCAAAGTCTCTCTAACTGTCAAAGTCTATTAGTTAAAGTATGTCTCTCTGTCTGCCAAAGTCTGTCTGTCTGTCAAAGTCTGTCTGCCTGACTGTCAAAGTTTGTCTGTCTGTCTGTCTCTTTGTCTATCTGTCAAAGTCCGTCTGTCTGTCAAAGTCTGTATGCTTGTCAAAGTTTGTCTATCTGTCAAAGTCTGTTTGCGTGTCTGTCAAAGTTGGTCTGTCTGTCAAAGTCTGTCTGTCTCTCAAAGTATGTCTGTCTGTCTGTAAAAGTTTGTCTGTCCGTCTGTCTATCTGTCAGTCAAAGTCCGTCTGTTAAAGTCTGTCTGCCTGCCTGTCAAAGTCTGTCAGTCGAGGTCTGCCTGTCAGTCAAAATCTGTCTGTCAAAGTCTGTCTGTCTCCCTGTCAAAGTCACACCCGCTCCTGTATGTTGAGCTTTCAAGCCAGTTTTCTGTCTAAAATTTGACCCAAAAACTTGGCTATATTACTGATCAACAACCCCGTCCATTCCAACAGTGGAGGTGTGAGATCAGCAACTATAATCCGCCTTCTTTTCGTGCGAAATCATACAAACATTGTCAAAAGTTTCGTCTTTTTGACAGTATTTGCATGAAATTTCGCACGAAAAGAAAGGGTTAGTTCTAGGTTTTAACGGGGATTTCCTTGGTTCTCGCCACGGCAGGGAAAATTTTGAGCGTATAGCGTCCCATACCCCAGCTTCGCAACAAGCCGACCGCATTGGTGTCAACTTTCGCGAATTTCGATTGTAATATGCTGTATCCTGATAATGGATATTTTCCATTGACTTCTCCTTCACTTGACGTAGTTGCGCAGTAAAAGCCAACTTCTGTTTTGCCTCATCTTCTAGTTAAGATCTTTTTTTGTATGACTTGCTCTTACACTTCAACTTTTATCTGATCGAAGTAACTTGCCTCGACTACTCTTTTATGACCTGCTTGGGTGAAATCAGAACTTTCTAAGTCAAATCACTTCAGCACTTCGAATTTTATTTGCTAACCCTTCCTCGTGGGTTTTACCAAAATTAGCATGTGACTTCATCGTCACAAAATCATTTCCATTCTGTATACGACCCTAAAACTTCCCGAATATCCTTTTACGAAATTTCCCCCGAAACATAAATTCAACACTGCCCATACCCAATATCAATTCCGCTAGTAACAATTTGAAATTAAACGCAAACTTTTCATGACTGAGTGTCATTAAAATTGAACTACTTTCCAATATATCTTCAACTCGGAATGAAAACAAACTAAAATGCGGACAAAGTTTTGTAAGAACATTTTCCTGAAGTACCACCATCCAATTCACACAAATGGAGTTTTACCCGATGTCCTCGGGAAAGATAAAAAAAAAAGTCCTAAGAAGTCGTGTGTTGCGCGCTCTTTGAATAATCACTTGACACTGGCTGGCACCGAAAAGTGCATGACATGCAGTCCTGATGATATCCTTGTCATTTTTGTCTTTCTACGAAATCTCTTAAAGTTGTCGATTGTCGATTTTCACGGCGTGGGGAGTTACTTTCCGGAGAAGGTTAATCAATTCGGAGCTAAGAATGCATGTTGGAACTTGTAATAGGGTCAGGAGGTATGACGCCGACTGGTGCAGGACTGCTAGTGTCGTATATTTCAAAATTCATGGTTGTAGACATAGTAGTACACAGGGCGTCATCATCATGGCGCGACAGCCCGACGTCGACCTGTTGAAGGAGGGCCTTCTCGGCCTCGGTTTGTTCAGGGAGCGTACATTCCAGGATCCGAAAGAATAATCCTTTAGTCGTTTGCGTGGTCGTCGTTGTTGATCCGTCCAGTCCGAGGCTTTTGTTCCAGGTTTTTTGACATGGAGTTTTTTTTACAAGGACGAGTTGTCAGCACATCGCTTAACCCAATTCAGGGGATGGCATCGGAAGATAGCTGCTTCAGATGGTTTAATAAACGTGCTGGATCTCAGGCAACTATATTGCAGGTCCAATTACGCAAATCGTTCCATCCTACTAAACCTGAGAAGCTTATGTGTTGGTCATTCAGGCTACAGCTATCTGCCTTTTTTCAAACTGTTTTATTGCTTAGACTTGGCCTGCCGTTACCAGGGGGCGCCCACGAGGAGGACTAAGGAAAAGGTCTTTTGCCGCTTGTAAATCTACTATCAATATAGTCAAATACAATTTTGACAAAAGCATCAGGCAAAAAGTGTTTATCCAAAGGAAGGGTGACAAGGGCTTTTGGTCGCTCGTAAAAGCAGTGAAAACTAACTTCACGTCTTCATCCGTTCCACCTCTTTTGCATGATGACCAAATATACAGTGAGTTTCAGGAAAGGGCCATGAGGAGACCTTTGCCGCAAACTCGTGCCTCCCATCAACAACCCAAAAACCCCCATTCATCCCATTGTGTGACTCAAGGCAAAAGCCCCTACATTTTCGTACAAGACAGGTATTTAAAATTCTTTCAAAACTCGACATCTCCAAATACGCGGGACCTGATGGTATATCACCTATAGTTCTCAAACATTGCGCATCCTCGTTAGCAAAACCTCTTCGTAAGTTGTTCCACTTATTCTACTTCACAGGTATGTTCCCATCTGAGTGGAAAATTGCTAATATACAACTAATACCCAAAAAGGGTGATGCCAGTGATCCCTCGAACTACCGGCCAATTGCACTCACATCGATCTTGTCAAAAGTTTTTAAAACATTTGCTAATTCTCAAATAATGAGTTATCTATTGTAGATTCACACCATCTTATAAGCGATCGACAGTACGGATTTCGATCTTCTCGCTCTACTGGGGACTTATTGACATTTCTCACCGAGCGTTGGAATCGCAGTATGCATTAATACGGTGAGGCCAAAGTCATTGCTCTAGATACCTCCAAGGCTTTTGGCAGAGTTTGGCATTCAGCACTTCTGACTAAACTTCATGCTTTTGGTCTTGACTCCAAGCTCATCGAATGGATTGAAAGTTTCCTGCATGACCGTTCGATCCAAGTTGTCCTTAACGGAATCAAATCGAGTCAGTATACCATTAATGCCGGAGTTCCGCAAGGCACTGTCCTGTCTCCAACCTTCTTTCTCCTGTTTATCAAAGACCTTTTGGGTATAACTTCCAATCCAATATACAGTTTTGCTGATGACAGCACTCTTGACTGCACGTACTCTTTAAGTACTATGACCGAATCTCGTAGGAGCACACTTTTTCCATTGCGAAAAACGCAATGAAATGTCTCGGCTTCCTAAATAGATGCAAAAAATATTTCACGCCAGCTGATTTAGCGCTAATATACAAGAGTCGCATAAAACCTAGACTCGAATATAATTGCCATTTAGGGCAGGGTCACACTGCACTGTCGGCATTGGACAGAGTTCAACGAAAAGCTTTCAGACTTATTGGTGATAACGATATAGCCTCCCGGTTAGAACCACCAGCACAGACGTGACGTTGGTTGTGTATCACTTTTTTATCGATACTTCAACCGCCGCTGCTCTGCTGAAATAAGTAGTTTAATTGCCGATGTTGCATTTCCTGTACACAACACCAGGCAATCAAGTCGTGCCCACCATCTTACCATCGAAACTAGTGATAGTCGAACCGCAAAGTTTTATGACTTTTTCGTATGTAGAACAACTCGAATGTAGAACGCTTTCCCATAATCTGTTTTCCCGTGCAGTTACGACCTGCAGAAATTTAAACAAAATGTTCACCGTCATCTAATTTCGTCTAATCCAGCTCAAGCCATCCCTCCCCTCATACCTTAATTTCTTCACCTACTAAGCCTATGCTATTGCATTAAAGGGTATTCCCTAAGCTTTGGTGTTAACATAAAAAATAATAATTAAATAATAAGAAGAAGAATCCGGAGACAGTGACCAGAGTGCCGAGACACCTTAAGTGTATCTGAGTGGTGCGAAGAGCAGAGAAGCTGTTTCAGGGATGTCCCCGATACGACGAGTATCAGGTTAGTTAGCGCCGCCACCGTGTAGTGTATAATTTAGTTAGTGAATAAGTTAGTTTAAATGATTAGAGCTAAGTTAACGTAGTTAATTCCGTCGGTCGTACGATTTTGTTTTGCATTAGAATTAAGGATGGAATCTAAAGTAACCCCCAGTGGGGTGACGGGTTTAGAATATGCACCCCTAGGTGAGTCCTACCTTGATATCGTAAGAGGCGACTAAAAGGACCGATCACGTGCAGGCAATAATAACACCTCTAGATGAGCCTGCGGCACTATTCGACATCTTTAAGACCTCCCACAGGTCAGTGTGTGTGAGTGGGTTGCCGGGTCTGGAGACCACCGCCGGATGTAAAAAGAAAGTCCATATAAATTTATTTTCCGCACACTAGTGCCACCCAACTCCACCTTTCTCCAGATAGGTGTAAAAGAATGGACGTAAGGCCTTATGGTAGAATTCGCTAGAAGCACTACCCCGCTGGGCACTACTTCTGATGCACAGTTGAGTGATCCCAGGGCGAACATTGTTCGTGCCAGTGCGAACATTGTTCGTGCCAGTGCGAACATTGTTCGAGTCAGAGCCCGACGGATTCCGGGGGCGGGCGCTATGAGGCAGTCCATGTACACTATAGAGAAGCTGAGGGTTGCAAGCTGGAATGTCGGATCCATGACGGGAAAGAGCGAAGAACTCGAGAACGTCATGAAACGGAGAAGGATAGACATTATGTGCGTGCAGGAGACCAAGTGGCAAAACGACCAAGTCGACCGAGCTCGTTTTTTGACGAATTCCAAAAAGTACAAATTGTACTATTATGGAAACTCGAATGATAGAAATGGGGTTGGTGTTATTCTGACATCGGCTTTACTTAGCAGCATCGTGAGTATCTCGAAGATAAGCGACCGCTTGATGAGTATCAAATTGGTTATCTGCGGAAGAGTGTGGAATGTCATAAGTGCATACGCCCCCCAAGTGGACTTACAGCAAAGGGAAAAGGAGGCATTTTGGAGCGACGTTGACACACTACTCCAAAGTATACCAGACACCGAGCTGCTTTTTTGCGAAGGGGATTTAAATGGCCATGTGGGGGAATCGAACTACGATTACGAGGACTGTCATGGTGGGAAGGGTAGCCAATCTACAGCCAGAAATGATGAAGGTGAGGCTATCCTGACTATGTGTAGATCACACGGTCTGGTCATCCTCAACACATGGTTCTTTAAGAACCAAAAGCACCTGATCACATACAACAGTGGAGCTCATGCGACGCAGATAGACTATCATCTGTGTCTAAATTTCATGAGACGTTGGGTGAAAGACTGCAAAGTGATCTTGGGTGAATCTGCGGTCACCCAGCACCGGTTGCTCCTGACAGAATTTATTTTGAAAGGAGGAACAAGACCGCAAGTAATCCCCAAGCCAGTCGAGAAAATCAAGTGGCACAATCTCAACAACGAAAGCTTTGAATCTGTTGTAACTCCATTCATTGCTAAAATGGAGGATTGGCTTCAACACAACACCAACTGCGACGAGCAAAATCCATCACAAATGTGGAATGCTTTGAAGGAGATGTTAGTAGGTGAGGCTGAAAAGACACTGGGAGTTTCGAAAGGCCCACTCCACACGAACAAGGAGACATGGTGGTGGAATACCGAAACAAAAGAAGCAGTGCTGGCCAAATCGAACGCATTCACGGCTTGGACAACATGCAGGACAAGCAGTGAAGCCAAGAAGGTTCAACTTCGGGAGAAATATGATAGATGCAGAAAGGAAGTAAAGCGAAAGGTGGCTCAAGCAAAGGCGATTGCAGCAGCGAAGTTCTACCAAAAACTAGAAGATCAGGCTGCGGATAAGAGACTGTCATTGCAAGAGAAACCTAAAGACAATGCCAGGATATATAAGGTCGCAGCCCAAAGGAGAAGAAACGCTCGAGAGATTCAGGCGCCAAAGTACGTTGAAGACTCACAAGGAGTGCTACTGGTTGAAGACTCAGCAATCTGTAGCAGAATGCGTGAGTACTTCGAAGAACTTTTGAACGAAGAATTTCCGCGAGAAGCTTTTCAAACTGCGGAGCCAAACACCACTGATATCGCTGATTTTTCAGTGGAGGAGGTGATGAAGGCAATGATGCAGATGAAACGTGGAAAGGCAGCCGGACCGGACAAAAGATGAATCATGTCGGGCTTAGATGGCTCACTATTCTTTTCAACAAAATTAAAAGGGGGCAACCGATGCCAGACGCTTTCAGGAAGAGCTTTCTTCTCCCGTTTTATAAGAACAAGGGTGACTCACGCAAGCTCAACAACTATAGGGCAATCAAGTTAACATCTCACACATTGAAGACTTACGAGCGAGTTGTCTGCAATCGACTGAAAGAGATTGTACGGTTGCATGACAATCAATGCGGCTTTGTGGAGGGTCGGTCCACAGTCGATGCTATCCAGTGCATGCGTGTTATGATGGAAAAGCACCGTGATGCACGGACGGACTTGCACTTTGTGTTCGTCGATTTGGAAAAAGCCTTCGACAGAGTTCCTCGTGATCTGATATGGGTGGCCCTAAGAGCACTTAAGGTCCCTGAGGCATATGTAAAGATGATACAAGACATGTATGATGGGGCAACTACTAAAGTTAGATGCACAGCTGGTGAGTCTGAAGAATTTCCGGTTAAAGTCGGAGTTCACCAAGGCAGTGTATTGAGTCCCTTGCTCTTCAACATCATCATGTTCTATTTATCAAAACTCATTTCTGATGGCCTGGAAATATCCCTTCTTTTCGCCGATGACGTTGTTCTGGGTAGCAAAGACATCGCTGCTTTGCAGGCTGCATTGACCAAGTGGTGTAAGATACTGGAGGATCATGGATTGAGGATCAGCATAGCAAAGACTGAGTACCTTTGCTGTCCTTTCTCAGATTCAGAGAGACCGATACCAGATATCTCCATTAAAGGAGAACAGCTGAAGTCCTGTACAAGGTTCAAATACCTGGGTTCGATGATCAACAAGGAAGCTAACTGCGATGACGACATCAAACATCGCACCAGTGTCGGTTGGATGAAGTGGCAAGAAAACTCTGGAGTCTTCTGCGACAAGAAGATGCCACGAAAGCTTAAAGGCAAGTTGTACAAAACGGTCGTACGTCCCGCACTCATGTATGGGTCTGAATGCTGGACTATGTATAAGACATACGAGAGTAAAATGACTGCGACCGAAATGAAAATGCTACGGATGTCAGCAGGTGTGACCAAAAAGGATCGCATCAAAAGTACCTACATCCGAGGCAGCTTGTTTGTCGAGCAACCGATCACTGAAAAGCTCGAAGATCGTCGTATGGATTGGTATTGCCATGTTCTAAGGCGTCCACCTGAGAACCCAGTTATGAAGGCAATATCAATGAACGTTCCATTTGCTGGACCCAAACCCCGAGGCAGACGGAAACACACGTGGATCGATCAAATGAAGAAGCAACAACAACGCATAAATCTCGGCGATGAAACGATCTAAGACCGAGCTGCCTGCAGAAGGAAGCTGAGATTATACCGCCAGAACGGGCGAAGTGCCAACACCACGGGCAGAGCAACGCGAAGCCGCAGAGTGGTATGAAATGGCAAGGAAGAAGATGGAATCTAAAGTAAAATAATTTATAAAGTAATTGGAAAATGCAGTTTAAAATAATTGCGGCGAACCGGGACGGAATAGTTTCAGCTCAAATAATCGTGAATTTCGCGCTTATCGCGGTTATCGAAGCCAGCAGTCGGTAAATATAAAGCGCGTGGCGCCCACGGCCCATCTGCTAGGTTAGTCGGACGGCTGCTGAAATTGCACCCGGTAAAACTATGGAAAAGGTCTTCTGCCCCCCGTCACGGCATATGTTACTGATAAAAAGATTTTAATGGATATTTAAAATGTGGTACGAAAATTGTCCCCATAATTGTAAGCGGAACATGGATAATTAGTGGGAATAACCTTGAATTACAAATAGTTCATCCGCCATTCGCAATGAAACAATCGTTTGATAATTTTAATATCAGCAATTAAAAAAAACTGAATTTTAAGTCATAGTTCGGAGTTCCCTGGGCGACTTTTATTTCAACCTTTTGATATTGCATATCCGACAAAATTATCTGCTCACTTAATAAATTACATATGTTCGTCCTTCATCAATCTCTGTCGTGTGACTTCGACTTGATCATCACTAAGTCCTGTAACATTTTCTTACACCAAACAAACACTTCTCGGCTATGATGAATGAAACATTAGCTTAAATGCTACTCGCTGTTCTGAAAATCAACTCCAAGTTCCCAATCCTGATACTGTTATCAAGCAAATGATGCATAATAAATGATCGTTGTAATTTCCAGGAAACATAACACTGCATACATTAATTAAGTATTGTACCCTGTCTTAGTCTCGTCAACTGTTTAATCACTTGCCATTTAATTTCCAAATACCAGTCGGTATTGCGATTAAGTCTGCTGTTCGAAAGCTTCGTCCTTAGCAATATCCCGGGTCCTATTAATAAACCGCATTCAGTATACTAACACTTCAGGCGCACACCCATTGCACCACGCATCCTTGGTGTTGGCTGTGGTATAGGCTTCAAGCCGCCCAGATAAGAACATGACAGTCTTAATAACTAATAAGCGTTTTATATTGATAACATTCCTGCCAGTGTGGCATTTCTGCGGCACCATGTTGGCACACTGTGCAGTGTGTTGTACTAACAATACCAAGATTATGTTAATATTTTCCCTTTACAGACATCGTCGTCGTGCCACGACCTTAACGAGGGGGCGGTTGATACGGAAGAACAATCACGACGTGCCCTCATGTATTATGTATGCCACGAAAAACGTCTTGTCTGTTATAAATAATTTGGAGAAAACCGACCCTATTAAGGCGAGCAGGCCTATATCGAAAAGGGAAGCTCGACACTCGACACAAAGTATCGCACGAATACACTAAAAACGTGAATTCACTTTTGGTAGGTTTTACGTACGTACGAAAGATACTGGAGATCTTGTCGTAATTTTGCGGAGAGTTGATTAAAGTCATTCACTTTCACGAGGAAAATTTTGATTAGGTCCTTGTTTCCCTTTTTAAAATTACAAAATTTATTTTTTTTTGTTAGAAATTGAGTAAAACAACCGAACATCATTATCAAGGCTTTAACATCGAATTTATAGACGACTTCAAATACCTGTCGTGACCTTTGATAGGTACCCACACAAGGGACTGTTGTACCCAGAGCGAGCGAAGCGATCGTTCATGTTTGTGCGATACTGAGGGTTGTGATCCCTTTAGCCCGGAGCGAGCGTAGCGAGCGAAGCCCACACAAGCGACTGTTAATTCACAACCCGCAAACCAAACAGACATCCAGAGATTGAACGACGCAGGGCCGGGCAAAGGCTAAGGCGAAACAGGCAGCTGCCTGAGGCGCCGACTCTGAAAGTGCGCCGAAGAGGGTGCCAAGAGGAAAAACTTAAGATTGAATTTTGTCAATTTAGAGCTACTCTTATAATTCCAATTCGCGATTTATCCGATCAAAATCGAATTTGAACTATGAGAATCACTCTTAGTTCAAAAGAATTGTGAACCATCCAATTTTGAACCTTAACTCCCTCTACAGCTCGCTCACGGAAGAGGACATATCAGTGGATACAGCTCTACACTCTCTGGTCAGCCTTATTAAAAAAAATCTCAATCGCAAGGAATTCACCATGGCTGTGTTCCTTGATATTGAGGGCGCGGACCAGGAGAAGTCTATTGTGCTATGGCCCATATGGTCTAGTGTGGCTTTAGGGTTGGCGATCAAGTTTGATCCTGGCAATAAAGAAACACAACCTTCTAAATTAGAGTGAGGTGATTTCATCCACACCAGGGAAGAGATCTCCTAGGCATTCTAGGCAACGACGAGAAAGGACCTCACTTTCGCATAGGATGTGCTGTGATGTCTCATCATTGGCTTCGCAAAAGCGACAGCTGGCGTCAGTGACAATGCCCATTTTGTGTTGGTGGTACCTCAGGATCGAGCGCCTCGTGACAAGGCCGCAAATGATTCTTACCCTCTTCCTGTTTAGATTTATCAGTTTCAGGATGCGAATGAATGGAATGAACAGTTTGTCTCAAGCCAGGGAGACTCTCCCAGTACTCGACGATATCTATACGCTCCTGTTCCCCAATTTGAATTTAAACCTGCACAGAGGTATACCACAAAAAGGTTCAGGTCCAATAAATGGAAAATGGAATTAAAAAATCTCTCAATCGCAAGGAATTCACCATGGCTGTGTTCCTTGATATTGAGGGCGCGTTCAACAGTCCGAGAGGCTCACAAACAATGCGACCAGGAGAAGTCTATTGTGCTATGGCCCATATGGTCTAGTGTGGCTTTAGGGTTGGCGATCAAGTTTGATCCTGGCAATAAAGATACACAACCGTCTAAATTAGAGTGAGGCGATTTCATCCACACCAGGGAAGAGATCTCCTAGGCATTCTAGGCAACGACGAGAAAGGACCTCACTTTCGCATAGGATGTGCTGTGATGTCTCATCATTGGCTTCGCAAAAGCGACAGCTGGCGTCAGTGACAATGCCCATTTTGTGTAGGTGATACCTCAAGATCGAGTGCCTCGTTACAAGGCCGCAAATGATTCTTACCCTGTTCCTGTTTAGATTTATCGGTTTCAGGATGCGAATGAATGGAATGAACAGTTTGTCTCAAGCCAGGGAGGCTCTCCCAGTACTCGACGATATCTATACGCTCGTGTTCCCTAATTTGAATTTAAACCTACACAGAGGTATACCACAAAAAGGTTCAGGTCCAATAAATGGGGTGACAGATGCTTTACAAGCTAACTCATCGGCAATGTCATTACCTGAGACTCCAACGTGGCCAGAAACCCAGTATATTGTGACTTTATTGTGCAAGCCAAGTCTCGGCAAAACCTTATAGCAATCCACTATGCCCCACTGGGGGTTAGCCCAAATAGTAGTAGTAGTAGTAGTATTAGTAAGAGATCTCTCTATGTAGCTTACATTGCAAGGCTGTGTCAAAGAGGATTGATAATTCTACAAGAGTTATCACTCCATATAACTTTCCCCTCTGCCAGGAGATTTGTATGTATTGACAAATTGTATAGACTTCACAAGAAAGCTGACTCCGCCTCCGGCGGTAGATTTGTATGTATTGATTCTCTTGTGTATCTATACTGTGTGGTTTATAGTATGTTTATACAATTTGTCAATACATACAAATCTCCTGGCAGAGGCGAAACTTCTATGGAGTGATAACTCTTGTGGAATCTATGCTATTTGGCTGTGTTTGCTGACTTGCCTTTCCAGTAAGCATATTGAGACGTAGATAAGAGCAACAGCCGTAAGCCTCTTCACTTCGAGGAAATCACATCTACCGATAAGTTTAAGCGTTCCAAAGCTCAATTTAATAAGCAGAAAACCCTGTCCAGGCAGACGGCTATTGCCACGCCATATTATTGTTTTAATTGAATTTAAATTGTATTGAAGCAACAAAAAAAAACTGAATTTTAAATAAAACATTTATCCATCTAGCTATCTATCAAAAAACAATGACCCGGCTTGTTATCGTGGCATATCATTCTTGAACGCAGCTGGGAAGATCTTCACAACCGTTCTACAAGCAAGATTTACTAAGTGGCTAAGCGTAGAAAAGAAAATAGCAGAAAATCAGGCGGGATTTCGGAAGGGCTACTCGACAAACGATCATATTTTTCTACTACAAAACTGGGCACGGTTATACATGAATGAGGGCCGCAAACTATATGCGTTTTTTGTTGACTTCTAGGCCGCCTTCGATACCATCGATCAACATGCGCTGTTTTACAAACTGTATAATTACGGAATGTCTTCAAAATTCGGAAATATTTTGGAAAAGTTGTACGAGAATACAATGTCTATGGTATGGAGTGGAAATCAACTGTCTTCACCATTTCACACAAATGTGGGTGTGCGGCAAGGGTGTAAGCTGAGTCCAGATGCGTTTGCGGTCTACATTAATGATATTTTGAAGGACTGTCCTGGTGGATCAGAAGCATTTGGTATACTACTAAAGGGGCTGCTATATGCGGATGACATGGTATGGGGCGGAAAAAGATACGACAAAGTGGAGAAACTGCAGCGGTATTACTTGAAGCGTATTTTTCACCTGCCGATGACAACACCTAACTACATGTTGCTTCAACAAACTGGTCTAACGCCGTTATTTCTAGAGACTCTAACAACGCACATCAACTATCTTATGAAGGTTTCTGCCATGAGAACCGATAGATTACCAAAGAGGGTGCTTATGCATGCCGTAGAATCGAGAACTCTATTCTATCTGGATCTACTGACGCTCGCGAACGAAGCAGGGACAACTTTAAATTGGAACGGGACGAGCGATACATGCTACATGCTTCATCAAATCATACATGATGTAAAACATATGCTGGTAGATATGACTGCAGAAAGTGCGAGGACGACACAACACCGCGAGATTTATGCCAGCTTAAATCATGATCTGCAAACAAACACATACTTCCTAAACAACTTCAGTATATTTAAAATATCTCTTTTATTTAAAGCCAGGGGAGAACTGCTACCATTAAATTATATCCCTCATCGTGGAGATCTGCCAGTAACATGCGACTTGTGCAACATGAGGACGAGGGAGGACACTAGACACTTCATAGGCGTATGTCCCATCTTGAAAGAGATTAGAAGATCCTGCATGGGGAAAGCCTATCTGAGCGAGATGGAAGTGAGCGCTCTTCTAAACGGCTCAATCTCGGATACTCTCTATGAATACTGCAGTATCGCGTTGAAATACCGCAACCGAATCACAAATGGCGACATGTAATAATAATAATAATAACAAGGACAGGCTAAGGTGCCCAAGGGTGGGCCCTGCGACCATGAGATCTATTGTGCCATAGCCTTAATTAATCCAAAAGACCCTCAACCAGCTTAATGAAGGCTAGTAGATCCTTTGTAGGGGTGCTCCTTACGACCGCTGAGCTCACTAAGGAGTCTCCAAGAAACAAGAACCTGGAACGGGCTACCGCCGGACATTCGCAGAGAAGATGTTTAGTGGACTCTGTGTTCTCCAGGCAAAGCCTGCACTCCGTATCAGTGGATAGACTCATTTTGTTGAGGTGATATCTCACCCAGTGGTGCCCCGTGAGGTAACCCACGATTAGTCTCAGGTCCGCTCTATCCAGGCGGCTGGTTTCTTTGAGACCGTAGGGTTTTATAAGATCTTTGGACTGCCGTAGTCCTGGAAGACAATCCCAGTGACGCAGTCTATCATTGGCAGACCACTCCCTCACTAGTGATCTTGTTTTAGCCCAACTCAGACCACAGTAAGGATTAGGCCCGAAAAATATATCCGAAGAGCCTTGTCTAGCAAATTCATCGGCAGCTTCGTTACCAGGGACGCCCTGATGGCCAGGTACCCAACATAAAGTAACCCGATTGGTGTTTGTGAGACACTGAAGGGTATAAAAATACTCTTTCACTAATTTCGATGAGAAACAATGTGAAGAAAGAGCCTTAATAGCCGCCTGACTATCAGTGCAGATAGCGATGTTAGCGCCTTTGAGTTTCTTGTCCAGAATGTCTCAGGCGCAGGCCTCAATGGTATAGATTTCAGCTTGAAAAACACTAGGCCAGACGCCCATAGCAATGGAGATTCTGGTGTCCGGTCCATAGATTCCCGCACCAACACCCAGCTCCGTTTTAGATCCGTCGGTAAACCACATGCTGTACCGGGAGACAGAGCCAAGAATTCCACTGTCCCATTCCCCGCGAGTGGGGATGGAGACCGAGAATTTCCTACCGAAACATATTTCCCGAGTCATATAATCAGATCTCGAGCAGATCTGCATGCCAGGGATCCGCTCTAGAATGCTCATGTGTCCCTGATTGGACACATCGCCATCGTATGTTAGACGCATTCTAAGAGCGCTCATAGCCGCAGACTCTTGTATGAAAATATGCAGCGGAGTAAGTCCAACAATCGCCTCAATAGCCGATGTCGGACAAGTATGGATGGATCCTGCCATACCAAGGCATGCAAGGCGCTGTAACTTACTACAAAGCTGTATGGTGCAACGCTGATTCGTTTCGGGCCACCAAACTAGCGCTGCGTAAGTCACAACTGGACGTACGACCATCAAATATAGCCACTCGATCATTTTCGGGGTGAGTCCCCAAGTTTTGCCAAACAGAGACCTGCAACCCCACATGATCCGAGTGGCCTTACTGATAACAGCCTCGACGTGATTGCTCCAATTAAGCCGCCAGTCCGACAAAATGCCTAAGCATTTGACTTCAGTAGAGAACTGAAGGACATTTCCGCCAAGGCTGACAGGGTTTAAGCTTAGATTTCTTCTTCGAGTGAAGGGAACTAAGACGGTTTTATGAGGTTTGCCGCTTAGGCCAACTTCAGTGCACCAACGAAGTACTAGATCGAGTGCCGCATTCATCACCTCAGATACGGTCGATTCAAACTTTCCTCTGATTACGATAGTTATATCATCGGCATAACCGATTGCATCATAACCATAGTCGCACAACCTAACTAGTAACTCATCTATGACAAGTGACCAGAGAAGTGGGGACGGGACCCCGCCCTGAGGACAACCCTTAACAGCATAAACAATAGCCTGGGTGCCGCTCAAATGTATAATTTATAATTCGTGACAGGAAGCTTTGGGTCGATGAACATGCAGAATTTGGAGTTGTGTGAACTTCATCACCCACCTCTTGTACGTCACGTATAACACAAAAGGCCAATTACACATTAAACATTCATATTTAATCAAACAAAAGTATATAAAAAATCATAATTATAGTTAAACTGAAATAAATAAGAATATAAGTGTGAAGAATTCAGAAACAATGGAACATATTTGGAAAAATGAAACTAGATGTAAGCAAATGTGTAACACATATCAATCAAACCAGGCAGACGGCTATGCCATGCCATAAATCTGTTTTAAAATATACATTATAACATATTTGTCATTTGAATTTTGAAATAAAACATATATCTATCTATCTATCTATCAGAAAACCATGTATTATCAAGTGTCAGTGTATTTAAGGCTATCGACAGCCAGAATACAAAACAAACATTCTTAAATTCTTAAATAGC
Organism: Chloromyia formosa; assembly: GCA_964017055.1. Classification (NCBI taxonomy): domain Eukaryota; kingdom Metazoa; phylum Arthropoda; class Insecta; order Diptera; family Stratiomyidae; genus Chloromyia; species Chloromyia formosa. Next base: position 16,548,730 of record OZ024817.1, read on the forward strand.
ATCATCATCAAACGAATCTAACCACAAGCGTCATTAGATTAATGCAAATATCTTACCTACGAGTGTGTTACACAAAATATTGCCTTCCGCGAGTTTCTCCACACACTTGTAGTAAAATTGGATTCCTGATATTGCCAAATTCTCAGATAACGAAGCAAAAGAAATAAATACATATAATTATCCCTTCTCACGCACCGAACGATCGATTCCTTCAGGACATTATGGATTCGTTACACTCTAAACGATAAATCACAAAAAGCTGTCTGAATATCACAGCCTACGTGCGTATGTTTCTTCAGACATACAAAATGTTGTTGACATTTACAATACGTTCGTTCATTCCGTTACGTTTTTTTCTCTTTCACCTTCATCCTCTTTTCCAGGATAATGTGCGTTTTAGCGTTGTTCAAACAACGATAAATCTTTACATTTCCGTTACGGATGATTATCACTTTTGTGAATGTACGCGCTTTCAGACTCGATATCAATTATTAAAATGGTATGACTGCAAACTCCTTCAAATTACGAAATATCGTTTCGATGTCGTCCTTGTCAGGATACAAATATGTGTATATATACCTTCAATACGATATACAAACAGAGTCGTGGTTTAGATGGGTCGTATACCAAAGAGAAAGCGGTCTTTATTATGAAGGCGAAGGCTGGAAGCGGGAGTATCGGCATACCATGTTCCTTAAATAAATCATGCGTATCCAATTTTCAAAGCGTTTTCATTTTAAGTGGAGCTATAATGATGAGTCTCGAGTGTCGTTGGTCGTACGCAAGGATTGATATACGAGTATGTTTAAATTGTATATGGTGGCAAGGACTTTTTTAGAAAAGGTATTGGAATGCTTGCTATTATGTGCTCTCAACCCCATCCCCAACGGAGCATAGCTCATCAACTACACCTACGCACCATTGCATGCGGTTTCCGGAAAAGATTTTGTAACTCACTCCAGGACTTACCAAGAGATGCACACTCCTCGTCCACCGATCTTTGTCACTCGATTCTAAGATGACCCTTTTGAGGGCGTCTATGGGAGAGGGGGGCCCATCTCGAAGCAGGTCCTGCAATTTAGTTATTGCCCTAACGTAATACTTGTCCTATCCACTGACATGGCTCCAAATCAATTCGTCAATTGGAATGTGACTCGGACACCGACGTACGAGTAGTTCTACGTTTGATATTGTTTGAGGCCAAAAAATTCCTGTCGGACCAGATCAGATTCGACATTCCAGGGCAAATGTCCTTGAACTATTTAGCACGAAAGCTGACAGGTGCTAGTTAGTGATATTGCTTCAATAGACGAACTTACATTAACGGCTGACCAACTCAATCAATTGTTATCCTCTTTCGATAGAGACAGTAACCTAGCATGGAACATCAGAGCAGGTGGAATGGTGTCCTGGTTTAATGAAAAACCCGCTCGCAAGCGTGTAAAAGTTAGGAAGAAGTTAAATAAAGCGAAGCGTCTTATGCGACGATTACAGGGCCGCACGGACTACGACAGAATTATTAGACACTCGAAACGCAAATGCTCGAAGAGACACTGTAAAAGCATCAAATCTCCGCCGAAAGCAGCACGCCTTCACAAGGGTTTTTCCAACGACTCTGCAAATGGGATCCGCCTGCTAAAAAGACCCGATGAATTATACACTTAACGCCCAGACGAAACCCTCGAGTTTCTCATACGTAGCCATTTTCCGGGGTCTGTTCTTTCAGGATACAGTCCAACAATCACATCGGTAATTCCCCCGGATTGAGATGATCGACTCTGTAGTCTATCACAGGTTGTCCTCGACGAGGAAAAGTACCGCAGCACGCAAAATTGAGGCAGGTCGAATGGTGTCTGGGTAAAACGAAGAACTCGCTCGCAAACGTATACAAATTAGGAAGAAGTTTAATAAAGCGAAGCATCTTAATCTGTGGGACGATTACAGGACTCAGGGCACTCAAAATGCGAATGCTGAAAGAGACATTGTGAAAGCATCCAGTCTCTATAGGAAGCAGCACACCTTCACATAGCTCTTTCTAAGGACTCTGCAAATGGGGTCGGTCTGCTAAAAAGGTCCGATTAATCTTATACTGAAGACTCAGACAAAACCCTCGAGCTTCTCCTGCGTACCGATTTTCTGAAGTCTGTTCTTCCCGGATACAGTCCGACAATCACACCGGTAACTCATCGGAGTTTTGATGATTGACTCTGTAACCTATAAGGGGTTATCTTCGACGAGGATAAATTGAATGGGCAGTGGTGTCCTTTGAGGCGCTCAAAGCCCCTGGAACGGACGGTATCTTTCCTGTTCTTTTGCTGAACTGTCTTGTTTCTATCGCAAATCCGCTAAACTGTCTTTTCAGGGCTCATAGCACTCTAGAGTACATACCACTTCTTTGGAGAATAGTTAACGTTGTTTTGTATGGAACGCACAGTTTGTCTAGTCAAGGGGCAAATCTACGGTGACCGCCCAACACAATCTTATAAGGTCTGTCAGGAGAACTTTGGATGACAAAGAAATCTCATTATGTGCCTTGGCATTGAGGGTACTTTTGAAAACACCGGCTTTGACAGTAAATCCCGAGCCCTGAAGCTCAAGGGTATATGTTACTCTCTCATTGATAAATGCTATGCTACGCAGGAGGGAGATCTACTCAACGCTAGGTAGCATTACAATTAGCGTCAGAGTTATTAAAAGCTGTCCCCAAATAAGGATCCTTTCACCGCTTTTGTGGTCGATGGTTGCAGACAAATTGCTGTCCAGGCTTCGTGTGTTTGGATATTACGGTGATGACATACATAATTTTTGTTGTCAAGGGCAAATTCGAATCCATCGTCTCTGGAGTGATGGGGGCTGCTCTTGATATGGTCTTGCACTGATACTATAAACTGGGGTTAAATGTAAGCCCACCCCAAAACCACCTAAGTGCCTTTTACTTGTAAACGTAAGCTAGGTTAGATTAGATTAGATTGAAAGAGGGGCTGCGGGGCCAAATGACCTACTAGCACCAATGCCAAAAGGTCTTTTGTGCTATAGTTTCAGTTGTAGCAACAGACTTACGCCAGACGATCAAGTTTGATCGCGGTAGTGAATTCGTTTAAAAAGTGAGCGGGATCGAAGCAATGTCATCAGCTTAAGGGAAGGCGATGCCAATGTGAACTGGGCGACGTTGGGTCAATTCCTCACATTCGCAAAGAACATGCAAATGACAGTTACCGTCCGATACTATACCCATGATTTTTAAGTGAAAATTAAGACAAGAACGTCCAGTTAGAAGGCCACAAACGCTTCTTACTCTGTTCCGGTTCATTTTAAAAGTTCATATGTCCTGCTACGCGAGAAACCAGATATGAACATCTTGGCTTACCTTAGGCTTCGGAGACTGTCCCGTTGGATGGTGGCCTCAGTACGCTCCACGTCTATGATGCATTTACTGATGAAAAGCGCCATCCTGGCCAGGTCATCAGCCTGTTCATTCAGAGAAATGCCGACGTTACCAGGAACCCACTGTAACGCTACCATGTGTAAGGAGGCAACTTTTTGTCATGTTTTCTGGCAGCACCGCACTAGCTCGGACAAGACAGACCAGTAGCTTAGAGCCAGGATGGCTGCCTGGCTGTGAGGAAGTATAGCTACATTCTTGCTACGCAATTCGGTTTTCAGGCAGAGCTCCGCATACGAGTCGATGGCATTTACTCCTGCCTGGAATACTGTGGCGAATCTACCCATAGTTACGGAAGTACCCCGGTTAGGGCCCACTATTCCCGCATCTGTGCCATTAGCCGTCTTTGATCCATCCGTGAACCACTTGATGGTATCTGGACGGAGAGTGGAATGTTCCTCCAACCAGTTTAACTTGCTCTAGATTGCAGTGTTGAGAAGCTTGTTGCTGGATGATTCTTTCACCAGATGATTCGATGGCATACAGGCTATGCAGCTCTCACTGAGCCAACTTTCCTGTTAGTTTTGCCTGTGCTATCAGATGTACATTCAATAGAAGAAGGTTTAGCAATACTTCTAGCGCTACAGACGGGAAGAAGTGAATGACTCCGATAGACATGAGACAAGCAAGTCTCTGAATTTTACCTAGGGTAGATCTGCCAGTTACTGTACAGGCTCTCTTCCCCATACAACTGCACCATATTCTAGCATGGGTCTTACGATCGCCTTGTCAATTCAGAGGACAATAGAGGGTTTGATTACCCACTTTTTGCCTATATATCATCTGCGCTCGGTAGATGTGGTCGTTCGATCACCTCTCTACGATGCTAATCTAGAGCTTGGAGTTCAAATCTCGGCGCGATCAGAAACTGCCTGTGGGTACTAATAGAACTCTCTTTCTCTCCCGAGCTTGTCAGTATAAAGACGGCGCGGATAGGAGGTCCATACCAGCAACTGCACTTCCGAAAAGTAAATATGCTATCGAAACGTCAACAAAGGCATAGAAATACTAGAGACGTTGACGCGCCCATGGCCCTGGAGGGTTCAAGGCAATTAACGTATCCACAAAGCTTTAGTGGCTTTGTCTGCTACTTATTTCAGATGCCCTGACTAGAGCAGTTCTTTATCAAAAATGACCCCCAGTTACTTGGCGTTGTCCGCCAAAGGCATGGACAGATTGTACATTAGGGGGCATCTGATTTTAATGAGGTATTTTTTCTTAATAAAAATGACTACAACTACCTTACAAGGATTAACTAGAAGGCCATTTGCGTACTATGCATAATGCTGATTGACGGAGGCCTAATAAGTCGGTTTCACAAGGGACGACGGTCTTAGAGTATTCCAGGGAAATTAAATGCCTTGGCGTCACACTGGACTGGCAAGTAAATTGGAATACTCACACTGATAATGTAATTAATAAAGCCACACGTACTATTTGGGCTTGTACAAATTTCTTTGGACGAACATGAGGGCTGATACCAAAGATGGTGAAGTGGCTGTACTGTATGTTGGTGTGGCCTGTGTGTGTCACATATGATGCGTTGATATGGTGGCCCAAATTTCAACAGAGCTCAGCCATACTAAAACGCAACAAATTACTACGCCTAGCATATCTTAGTATAGTTGGGGCTATGAGTATGTACGTTCGCTTTAGAGACATCTATCTTCTGAAGTCTGCATTGGTGGTATTGGTCACATGAGCATTCTGTCTGAATAAAATTTCAGGCATGATAATCTGCCTAAGATCAAATTATATGACCATGGAATTATGTTTCGCCCGCAAATTCTTAGCCCTCATCCCTCACCGCACGGTATGGGATAATGACAATCCTTGCCAAGACTAAGGATATATCGCGTGGTTTACTGATGGGTCTAAAACTGAACAGGAGTTAGTGTTGGCATCTTTGGACCTAACATCAGGTTTTCTATCGCTATGGATGCATGGCCCAGCGCTTACCAAGTCGAGTTACATGCAATAGAGGTTTGCGTCAGGATAACTCTGGAAAAATCTTTAGACGCGCTAAAATTGCAATCTGCACAGATAGCCAGTCAGTCATAAAGGCTCAATTTTCATAAAGGCTCTATTCAAGACTGGTGAAAGAAAGTTGTAAATTTCTCCAATGTATGGCGACCGACAACAAAGTCTTTTTATACTGGGTACCAGGTTACTGCGCAATTGTGGGAATTGAATAAGCACATGCCAGGCAAGGCTCAACATTTAACTTTATACGACCGGAACTATATTGTGGTCTGAAAGGCCATGACTGCACTACTGGGATGACCTTCCAAGGCTGCGGCAATCTAAGGAGTTAATGAGACCCTTCGATTATTGGGATACTACACACATGAGTACAACTAACTTAAGGTTCCTTGTGGGCTACATTCCAGGCCACCACTGGGTCAGAAATTATCGAAATAAGATACGTTTATTTGGAGAGACGAAATGTCCTTTTTGTTTAGAGGGCGTCGAAACCGGCAAGGTCCACGCCCTTTGGGCGGATTGCCACAAGCTTTGCAGATATTAGGAATACTCCAAAAACATATTAGCCTTCATGGGAATGGTGGAGGATCTCTTGCTATAATTTTCTTAAGGGCTAAGGCGCAATAGATTTCCCATAGTCGCAGTGCCCACCATTAGGCTAAATAGCTGCACATCCTTGTTTTATTCTTCTCCAATAAATGCAATTTCCATTTTTTTTTGTAATTCGTTGCCAATGACTTAGTTATTTTGATTAAAGGAAAGTTCGAGGGGGTTTTACCCGACATCCTTGAAGCAGCTCTTGCCATTGTACAAGAATTGTGCAACGACAACGGACTTCGAGTTAACCCAACCAAGGCAGTTGTCATTCCATTCTCCAGAAAAAGAAACCTCAGTCGCATCAGACGCCCTCTAATGTACAACTCAGCACTTCCCATGAAAATCACACCAAATACCTGGGTATCATCCTCGACAGCAAATTACTCTGGCAAGAACACCTCAGGGTAGTGGCGGATAAGGCCACTAAGGCTTTGTGGATATGTAGGCAATATGTAGGTAAGACGTGGGGAATAAAACCCTCAAAAGCCCTCTGGATTTACAAGGCTATCGTCAGACCTATATTAGAATATGGTGCAGTGGTCTGGTGGAAAAGTGCATTCACTATTGCTGGTAAGATCACCTTAGGCAAGGTGCAGAGACTTGCATGCCTAATGGTGACGGGGGCTATCCGCTCCTGTCCATCTAGTACTCTTGATGTACTGCTCGACCTACAGCCAATACACATCCACATAAAAGCACAAGCCAAAATGGCAACCGCGAGACTTGTAGCATGCGACGCGAATGTAAAGCTAAATCCAGCACAAATTAGCGGGCTTAATGAAAGTATTCTCACAAGTATGCCATCTGATCATCTTGTGAGGGAAAGTTCATGGAAGAAACGATTCACCGCCCTTATATGGGACAGAGAACACTGGCAGGAGAAATATGCCAATCTCCCCCCTCATACTATCATGTGGTTCACGGACGGCTCGAAAACCAATGAAGGTACCGGGGCGGGCATTGTGGGTCCCAATCATCGGACTTTCATACCCATGGGGAAGTTTGCCACTGTCTTCCAGGCGGAGGTACACGCCATCGAGGCATGTGCTGAGTTATGCCTGAAGATCGGCTATGAGAACAAGAACGTGGCTATATTCTCTGACAGCCAGGCGGCCATCAAAGCGCTGTCAAAAAGCACAGTAACATCCAGGATTGTATATAGTTGCCTAAAAGCACTACATAAAGTTGGCTCTCGGAACAGAGTAACTCTATTTTGGGTCCCTGGCCATGCTGGTATCAGTGCGGCATTCCAACCTAGACAATCATGAATTTCATCAGGGATTGGGAACGCAATGAGGCTACCGCCTATTGGGAAAATCAACCAGGGTTGAGGCAGACAAAGCTTTTCATCTTGGGCTACTCACATAACAGATCGACTGAATTGCTAAAGTTAAACCGGAACAAGGTTAGAACCATCTGTGGTCTCCTGACTGGACACTCAAGCCTGAGAGACCACTTGCGAACTATGGGGATTGTTCTTGACTCGAGCTGTCGCTTTTGCGGCGAAGACGACGAAACTTCGACCCATATTTTATGCGATTGCGACGCCTTAGACCGGCGACGTAGAGACTGCTTCGGAGTAGCCTACCCGGAGGCTGATGATATCGCCTCGGCTTCTATAATCCTCCTGAGCAAATTTATTAGCTCGATCAAACTTGATTGACAGGTCTAGGCCTGTTACCAGACCCAGGGCTTTAGCAAAATGGGCCACTCGGTCTCTGTGATCTGAACCCTTAGGGGTTCTACGTCCACCCTCAATCTAATCTAATCTAAAATACGAGAACATACAAATTCACTAGCATTCACTAACAACATTGTTTCGTCGAAATGTTGTTCATATTTTTGTACTATATCATAACATCTCTCTCAATGGGCAATTAAATACATGCTGCCACTTAATAGTTAGAACCAATGCAACATTCAGAGGAGAGTCCACTAGCACGCTCTTTCGCAATACTCCAGTCACGAGGACTATCCGCTCGCTCTCCATCGCCCGTATTTTCAGCCTCTTGCGGGGCCTATATCCTTCCTCCCATTATCTACGGCTGTAGTTCTGAACTTTGCTCCTGATTCTGCAATCTGATACCACAACTATTTATTGCACAACAGGAGGCAAACGGCACAAGTTCTCCAAGATATATGGGACGTTAAGCGAAGGGTAATTTAAGTAGGACATTTGAACAGAGACGGAGATATACGAGAATATCTATGGACTATCGACATATTCACATAAAGATTTGCATATACGCAGAGATTTCCGGTATGAACATCCATATCCTGCAGGCAATTGCCGTGCATTGCTTAATTGCAATATATCCGAGTGATCCAGAAATGCATCACATTTGCATTGTAGCCAGCTTCGTTTGCCCGGCAGGGACATATCCAGTAACTCGGGAGAATTAGATTCAATGAAGAGATTCGCTTTTGTGCTCCGATGAAACCTGAAGATGGTTTCATGTCAAGGATAACGGATATAATGTAGCCACTGATGTGACTAATTAGAAATGACATCCGCAGAAGTGGAATTATGACTTGGAGAATTGGAATGCGGTAAATGTTATCCTTTCGAGCAATATCTAATATTGCAAGTATGTGAATGTTAGGATGGATAAAGTTATTCGGAACGCACGGTTTGCCTTGGAAATATTGCTCGACTTTTTCCTGTACGGAAAGGATGTTGAGCGGTGAAATGTGTTTTATCCCCGAAGGTATTCTATTCTGATTAATTCTTTGCTTAGTATGCCAAGTGTGCAATTAATTGAAATTGAGAATTGAAATGGTAAGGATTTAGCTAGTCACAAGCGGAAGGCTTCGAGGATAAGATTGCAATTCTTCTTTCTGCTATTTTTGCCATACTTTTTGTTTCGTGCGCAACGGCATGCACATCCGCCTTCTGAGCACTGGGCGCCTAGATCGAATCCTACCGAAGGCAGCATAGTCCAATAATGGCGTGGTTTGACAGAGAAAAAATTTAGAAATTTTTTTCTCAACTTTGGTTTATGTATTTTGGGGCCCTGAATCCGAACTTCAACTTTGCCACTTCCAAAAAGTTATACGTTCCGAGAAAACTGCCCGAAGCTGCTCGAAAATACTCTTTTTTCATTTTTTTTGCCTATAACTCCGAAAATATTATCTTTTAAAGGAAAAGTTTCAACACAAAAATAAACTACATTGAATTTTCAATAAAAAGCTCTTATACGGTTTTTCGTCAGATGAATAACTTATGCGCTAGATTATTTCTGATAATTGTTTAATCGATTGTTTCGAATAATCGAAAAAATACGATTAATCGATTAATTGAAAAAATATGATTAATCCATTAATCGAAAAAATACGATTTTCCGATTAATCGATTATAATCGATTATTATCATATACGGATACGATTAATCGTATTTTTCCGATTAATCACAGAGGGATACGATTAATCGTATTTTTACGAATAAAGGCATAGAGTATTTTGGCGAGAGGATTATTGAGCACGGCAGCCAATGTTGTGGATGATGTATCTTATTTTGGCAATGTATCTTTTTGAGTTTGCGATTTGAGAAACTTTGAAATGTAGAACATTTGCATGAAAATGATGTATGACGTGCAGGTTGTGGCTATGCTGAGAAGGATTTTCGAATGTACGTGTGGCGAATGTACGTGTTCACGGAAAGACTCCTGTTGATGGCTTCCTAAGTCCTTTGATAACGAAAAGGACATTCTTGGCAATCTAGTGGAATGTAGACAAGATGGGTGTCACAGGAATAGTGGTGAAGATGCGAATGCTCTGGAGTGGTGTAAATTGCAGTTCGAGTCCTTCGGTGGTGGGGAAAGGACATTCTTAGTAATGGAGTTGAATATAGATAATATGGGCGTCATAAGAATAGTGGTGAAGTGCCGAATGCTCTGGGGTAGTGTAAATCGCATTTCGAGTCCTTCGGTGACGAGAAAAGGATGTTCTTGGTAATAGAGTGGAATATAGGCAAGACGGGTCTCGTAGGAATCGTGCTGAAGAGGAGAATAGTGGAATAGTGTAAGTTGCATTTCGAGTGCTTTGGTAGTAGGAAAACGACATTCTTGGCAATGGAGTGGAATATACGCAAGATACGGTGTCATAGGAATCGGAGCGAAGGGGTGAATGCTCTGGAGTAGTATTAATGCCATCACGAGTCATTTGGTGGAAATAAAATGATATTCTTTTCGATGGAGTGAAATATTCTCAAGAAATAAGTAAAGAGGAGACAAGTAGTTTGCCTGATTTGGAATGTGAAGTCAAAATTTGAAAAATTCCGGAATAGCAACATATATTTCGATTTTGCCGCAACACCACCAGAACTTGGACTCACACTTGCAACGCAAAATAGTGCATGCGATAATAAGATATATTTACCTTAATAATAAAAAATAAATAACGGGCGCCACAGTTCAATTTTGAACTATAGCCAAAGTTAACATTGTCTTTTCTACTATTGTAGATCTTGACGGTGTGTTTTGTGCAGAGGTGTATTTTCAATTATCAGCAGCACACTCGACCGCACTGTTTACCGCACGAAATGGGTACTCATTTAATAAGACTGGTTGGGGAAAGGCTTGGTCTTGGTCTAAGACAGCTCGTCTCGTACTGACAACGTACACTACAAACTCTTCTGATTGCAGACGAAGTCTTCTATTTTCCGGTTTCGTTTTATGTATTATAATACAAAAATTTCTGGTACTGCAACAAAACACAAAATGCTGAAAATCCAGCTTTGCAAGGAAAAATTTCTCGATTTATGAAATTGCTTACATAAAACAGTTTTTTTTATTTTTCTTTTGTCTTTACGCTTTATAACAAAATAATCGATTAATCGAAAATAATCGATTATTATTACTTTCAATAATCGATTATTTTGACAACGGCCAGCGTCTTATCGACTTCGCCTGCAGCAGGAATCTAGTCGTAAGCTCTACGTGTTTCAAGCATCGACGCATTCACAAGCAGACCTGGAAATCTCCAGACGCACACACAGTCAACCAAATTGATCACGTCCTCATTTGCAGGAGATGGGCGTCTAGTGTGATGGATATCCGCTCCTATCGAGGAGCAAACTGCGACTCAGATCATCACTTGGTGAAGACGACCTACAAATGTAGAATTTCCTCAGTGCACCAATCGAGAATCAGCCCTCCCAAAATCTTTGCCGTTGATAAGCTTCTGAGCGATGCTACAGCGGTGGCGTATGCGGCCGCCCATGAGGGCAGACTATCGACTATACTACACAAAATTAGCAACGCAGGCGTCTATGGGTTCTGGGAAGAACTCAAGGGTACCATCAAAGATGTCGCGGAGAAGGTCGTGGGATATAAAGCCCCGCGAGCGCGAAATGATTGGTTCGACGAAGAATGCAAAAATTCACTTGACGTGAAAAACGAGGCCTACAGACAATGGATTCAACGAGGAACCAGAGCTAGAAGGGAAAAATATAACGAGCTACGGTGAATATCGAATAGAGTAATTAGACGTAAGAAACGTAAATACTTTGACGAGCAGTTTCTGAATATAAACGAAAACTTAACTAATAGGAACACCGGACAAGCGTACAAACTTGTAAATACAATTAGGAACGGCTATCAACACAGGACTAGCCTTTGCAAGGACAAGGATGGAAACATCATCAGCGAAACCGATGGTATTAACAAACGATGGGCCTCTTATTTTGAAGAGCTGCTGAATCTACCATCTAACATCCGCCCACACAAGAAGCTCTCGACGATATTGTTGATCGAGGCCCACCCATACAACCCCCGACAGTAGAGGAAGTTGATCTCGCGTTGCGGTCACTAAAACGAAGTAAAGCGCCGGGCGCTGACGAGATTTCAGCTGAACTGCTGAAATTCGGTGGAAGGGGTCTAGCTAATGCCATAAATCAATTACTCCTGCGAGTATGGGAGGACGAGGAGATCCCAGACGATTGGCGCAGAAGCATCATCTGTCCAATTCATAAAAAGGGAGATAAACTGCGGTGTGAGAATTATAGGGGCATCTCACTAGTTTGTACGTCCTATACAATTTTGACGAAAATTCTGGAAAATAGAATAAAACCGTACGCAGAACGAATCATTGGCGAATATCAAAGCGGTTTCAGACCGGGTCGCTCCATAACCTAAAACCACTAAAACGAGGAAAGGCCGCCGGACTTGACGGCATCCCTGCCGAACTTTATCAAGCAGCGCCAAGCGTAACTGCCGATTTGCTGCACCCACTTGTTGATAAAGCGTGGAATACAGAGACCTTTCCCACTGAGTGGAAGGAAGGTTTGATCATCAAACTTCCAAAGAAGGGTAGCCTCACAAACTGTAATAATTGGAGAGGCATTTGTGTGCTTCCTGCCGTTGCCAAGATAATAGCTAAAATCGTCCTAAGACTAAAGACTAAAGGCCCACTTAGAAAGCACAATTGATGAAGAGCAGGCTGGCTTTCGATCCGGATTCTCCTGTGTCGATCACATTAACACCTTGCGAATCATCATCGAGCAATGCGCTGAATACGATTCTCCGCTTCACTTGCTTTTCATCGATTTCGAAAAGGCTTTCGATAGTGTGAACCGGGATTCTATATGGGCGGCCTTGCGCAGGAGAGGCATCCCTGAGAAGCTTGTGGCTATTATTAAGGCAACCTATGACGGCGCGAAATGTCGCGTTCTGCATAAAGGTAAGGTGTCGGGGGACTTTGAGATTCGCAGTGGAGTTCGGCAGGGGTGCATCCTCTCACCGATCCTATTCCTCATTGTGATCGGCGATGTGTTGCATGCAGCCCTATCCGGACTCGACAGAGGAATTCAATGGACTTTGACATCTTATCTACAACATCTTGACTACGCTGACGACATATGCCTACTCTCCCACAAAATCATGGATCTGTCGGCAATGGCGTTAGATCTCGAGAGGGAGGCAAGCAAGGTTGGGCTAAAGATTAATACCAACAAGACCAAGGTTCTTAGCCCGCCGTTGCGAACAAGAAATCCGACACCTATTGCCATCAGTATTAATGGGCAGCCTGTGGAGAAGGTGGACAACTTCGTCTACCTGGGTAGCATTGTTGCCGAAAATGGTGGTACGGAGCAGGACATCGCTCGTCGTATCAACCAGGCTAAACGCGCCTACGGCATGCTGTCCAAAATCTGGCAGAGCAGTTATCTCAGCATCAAGACCAAGCTGGGCCTGTTTCGCTCCCTGGTACTATCAGTGCTTTTGTATGGGAGCAGTACATGGAAAGTTTCCGTAGGAGTTACCAGAAAGCTGCAAGTTTTCGTCAACTCATGTCTTCGTCGAATTTTAAGAATTTTCTGGCCCGAAACAATATCAAATGAAGAGCTAAGTCGGCGTACGGGTCAGATGCCAATCGACGAATTGATACGCAGGCGAAAATGGCAGTGGATAGGTCACACATTGCGGAAGAGTGATAACTGCATTGCTATGCATGCCATGAAATGGAACCCCATTTCCAACCAAGGCCGACCAAGAGGGGGTCCTCGAATCACATGGCGTCGATCTGTGGCAAAGGAGTGTCAGGTACTGGGTAAGTCTTTTGGGGAGTTGCGCCCCATTGCCCAGAACAGAGTACGATGGCGCGCAGGAGTAGTTGACGCGCTATGCCCCGCTAGGGGTTAAGGCAAAGTAGTATACCGAATCTTTGTCGACTTCAAGCAGGCATACGACAGTATCGATCGTGGAGTACTGGACAACATCATGCTGCAATATGGTATACCGACCAAATTAGTACGAGTGACTAAGATGACGATGACCAACTCCGTCTCACAAGTTAGGATCCATAATAGGCTTACTGATCTATTTAAAACACGCACTGGTTTGAAACAGGGCGATGGACTTGCACCGACGCTTTTCAACCTAGCACTGGAATGCGCTATTCGGGCTATGAATATGGACAACAGCAAGACGCTACTCATCAAGTCGACACAATTAGCAGTGTACACTGACGACATCAACGTCATGTCCCGAAGATTGGCCGATGCGGCAGAACTTCTGCATGCGCTTAATACCGCTGCAAAAGCAGTTGGACCAGGTATTAACGAGGGTAAAACTAAAATAATGATGCAATTGATGACAAGGACACCTGCACAACCGAGCATCAATGTGGGGGACCTCAACATCGAGTTCATGAACAACTTCATTTACCTAGGTTGCAACTTGTCAAGGGACGCCAACGAAACAGACGAAATCAAATCAAGCGACGGATACAGTTAGCTAATAAGACTTTTTTCTCGGTTCTCCCCAGAATGAAATCGAAGCATGTGCACAGAAACACGAAGCTCCGCGTGTACGAAACCATTATACGACCAGTGCTATGCTATGCCTGCGAAGCATGGACCCTAACTCAAGTCTCCGAAAACATGCTAGACACTTTTGAACGTAAGGTTCTACGACGAATTTTCGGGGCAGTTCGCGATCGAGATGGATGGCGCATCCGGTACAACGATGAGTTGTATGAACTGTACGATGAGCTGCAAGTCTCGAAAATCGTCAAACTACAACGACTTCAATGGGCAGGGCATGTACAAAGAATGGACGATGATCGCATGCCTAAGAGAGTAATGAATGCAGAACGAGTCGACGGAGCGAGACTGCGAGGACGACCGAGATCTCGTTGGGAGAACTCAGTAGGTGTGGACGCCGCGCAGCTGCTGGGTTCCCAAAATTGGAGGACGCGGTCACATTACCGAGATAATTGGAGGACAATGATCCAGGCGGCCAAGGCCCGACGTCGGGCTGTCGCGCCACTATGATGATGATTGCAACGGCTTGTTGTATTATGAACAACAGTCGCATTTAATCATCCATCAGTTATCAAATTTCGTAGTCCGTATGGCGCAACGGTTAGCACGTTCGCCCTCTACGCACTGGGCCCCGGTTCGATTCCTACTGAATCCGGTAGCTTTCGGTAAAACTTTCAGCCCACTCAGCTGTTAAATGGGGATAAATAACTCGGTTGAGCGTGTTGCTGATCACACACCTCTGCACAAGACATACCGATATGATCGAGAAAATGAAATGATGCTAACTCATCTCGAGGCCATGGTTCAAATTGAACTGTTGCGCCAGTTATTTATTTATTTTATTAAGTTATCAAATTTCACAGCGCAAAACTGACTACTGATACAAAATATGACAGCGCGGATGTCATTTTTGTGTTGGAGAAAATGACAGATGGCACAGCACGTTGTGTTCATTAGAAACTCAGGGGAGAAAATTCATAAAGCAGATTCGCAACAATAGGCTAACAGCTGTGTTTTGTCATGAACTTAGCCAGTCAGGTTGCATTTATCAAAATTAATACGCCATACCAAATCTCATCGAACTAATATCAAAACTTTTAATTGACAGAATTGATTGTCAAAATAACCCTAACAACCACGATTCACTCATTTTCAGTGTATAATTAAGGGAAAAAAAATATTGTCCTTTGTCAAAGTATTTAAATGCAACGTGCCACTATATATAAACCGCGCACTTACTTCTGGTCCTGTAAGAACCCTCGTGAGTCGAAAATGACAAATCCAGGTAAAAGAGCTATAAATGTTTATGGTCGCGTGTTTCCATCGACATTCGTCTCAACAGGCCAGGTAATGATGGTCGACTTTCTAAGGATTTTAGCAAATTTTAAATTTTCCTAAATTATTCCGATTTTTGGTATACGCCTTCCAAAATGTTATTGAAAACTTTTGACAAATATAAATGAGCCCGATATTATTTGAACATTAGTACACAGTAACAATCGGTATCGTTCCTACTACAATTCTAAAGTTGCTCTTTGGATTATTTGATTTATTTGCGTTTTATTTCCAAAGAAATCCGTTATACATACAATAATATCACTAAAATGTCTCAAAAAATTAATCCCGGCACTATTATATGCACTGTACCGCCCAGGCCACGTATTTTAAAACGCAAAACTACTCAAATGGTCAACGGTGAAAACGCCCAGAGAGCTGGCTGTTCGAAGAGACTGTGTTTCATTTGTAACGAACCCGTGGATTGTCAATGCAAAATGATCCTGTCAACCACTACAGTGCATTCGGAAATGAAACTTTCTGATAAGATTGGTCAAATGCTCGGCGCTGCGTATAGAATCACTGTCCATGCTGACGATGTGATTTGCAAAGGTTGCTTGATGAAGTTCAACTATTTGGACCGTCTGGAGGTGGACTTGCAGTCAGTGAAAGGCTCCTTAATAGAAAATCTAAGCAAGAAGTATGGCTTGAATAGTGATCAGCAACAAGAAGAGTTTCCAGAACCACCGATGAAATTACTGAAGACTAGTACGCCCGCAGTAAACTATTCCATCAATAAGGGCAGTCATCAGGGCCTCACAGTGGCGCAGCAACAAGGAACCAAATTAGCTTTGGTTTCATCCGCGAACAACCGCAACTCCGTGACTCAACTGGGTTCACCAAGATCCAAGATAATTCTGAAGCCAAACGAGAAGATATTCAAGTGTCTGTCGTGCGACTTCGAGGGCTTAAACATGGGCGAATTTCGAACGCATACTGCCCAGTGTCGACAGACAAACGGATTGCGATGCAGAGTTTGTAAAAAGATCTTTCACAATCAGCTGTCACTCATGCAGCATATACTCTACCAGCATCCGAGCAATTACACATGCAATTTGTGTCAAACGAAATATACAAGTGCCAGGGAATTGGCGAAGCACATGGAACAATGTCAATTAAGCTGCGACAAGTGTCCGTATAAAACGCCCGACAAACGCGCTTTGGAGGAGCATATGAAATCCCAGCACACCCGAAAAGGATTCATGTGTTCCGTGTGCTCAATGCGATTCGATACCTACGAGCAGACTGTTGCGCACACAAAAACTCATCGTCAGAAACAATCCGTTATACGTTTCAGATGTGGCAAGTGTCATGCCGTTTTCGATGAACGTGAAGTACTTGTGAAACATATCGAGAGTCATAGAAATCAACAGCCAATGCCGCTCCAGCCAGCCAATAAGTTACCAAGTCAGGTTGGCAAAACGCTAGTTCAAAAATATGCGGGAAAGGATTCCTTCTTTTGTCATGTGTGCTCGCTGACATTCATGCATAAAGGCTACTACAACCAACATATGCAAAAGCATCTATCGAAAGGTAAAGAAAACCGTCCAGTCGAGCCTTGCCTAATGCCGAATATCCCCCGATCAACACAAAATGACTCGAACAACGCTGGAAATCAGTCGGATGGTAATATCGTCGTAGCGAATGTAGTCGATACATCTGGACTTACATTCAACATTTCAATTCCAAATGAGGCTTTAGATGCGTCGAATGCTGAAGTAGCCGTGCCGGTCAAACAAGGCAAACAACTTTCGCTCCCCTCAGCACTCAAAATGCAGGGCGCAAAAGTGGTTGTGAGTACTGGCATGAGCAACACATCAACTCCTATTCGATCTAAGGGATTCCAATCGTTTGAGACCATCAGGCTTAAACAACTGTCAAGAGCAGCCAATGTCGAAGCATCGCCAATTAGTGATCCAGAAATGCCAGTTTTGAAAGAAGATCCCGATATGTCGATTTTGAATGAATTTTTAACGATATCAAAACCGCTAAAGAAACCATCAGCAGTTGGAAACACCTCAGCCAAAATGCCTGCCCAAAAAGGATTCGCAAGTCAACAGGAGCCATTTTCATCCAGTGCTGCAGCAGTTGTCAACTCAACGGCTGTTTTGCAATCGTTTCCATCCAGTGCTGCGGCAGTTGTAAACTCATCCGCTGTTACCAACTCACCCGCTGTTACCAACTCACCCGCTGTTTTCAACTCACCCGCTTTTGTCAACTCATCCGCTGTTTTGCCTACGAAAAACCAAAATTTCAACGTCGAAATCACAGTTGGTACACCTGTTTCAAAAGCGGCAGCTAATACATCAACTTTAGTCGAAGAGGTGTTCCAAACCACGAAACCAGCTACGATATTCACAAACAACGTCATTGATCTTCCAGATGTGATTAATAGCTCTGGAGCTTCTAATCCCGAGCAGCCAATTCTTGATTCGCAGATTGACGCTGAATTATCTCAAATCTTCGATGATTTTCCGTTGTTTCCAACGAACGATATGAACGAAAGCGATATCAATCTGGCATCCCATAACAAATCAACTGGTTTTGCCGAGTTTGATTTATCCTTCCTCGATTCACTTTAGTTTTAAAGATGCCAAAGAAGAAAATTAATTTATATCAGACGACTTGGATTTATTGTTTATTTGATGGATAAATGTTCAATAAAAAAAACTAGTCATACACAATGTTTGCGTGCTTTTTTGAAGCTGAATTTCTCTAGAAGCCAACACTTTCCATTGGATGGATGTGTTCTCAGAAGAATTGATTCGAGACTCATCCCCATCCTGGGACTCTCTCCCACACCCCGGACGACAAAGTGGCACTACACCCCTTGCCATCCCAGCCGTGTATTGTTGGCTGCTATGGCGCACATCCAGATGGGAGATCTTGGTAATTCTGCCTCCAAATCGTGCCCTGTTTGTAGAAATAAAAGGAGGAGGAAACAATCCTGGTGGAACGTTCGGATTGGAAAGCTAAGGGCCATGAGCTGGAGAAGCTTCAATGTGGCGATGTCTTCAAATGCATATATGAATACAGCGATGTAAACGCCTGCAATATAAAAGAACACCAGGAAACTTATAAAAACTGGCTGCGTTTTGGCGAGCGGACCAGAAACAGACTTCTCCTCCATATGCTTTTCCCTCCGGTAAAATATGTGTTCCCTCCGGATCTGGAACATATTCAGATCCAAATATTGACAGTTGTCCGTAAATATTTTTCCGGGGGGGGGGGGGGGGGAGCATATGGTGGAGAAGTATGTTCCTGCTGAAGCCACAACCCTTGCAGTCGCTCTAGATGAGCTTTACCTATCGGATATCGACAAAACAGATCCGAGAGGTGCTAACGATAATAATAAAGCGGCCACTACGTCCGCTAAGAAAAAGAACAGGCGTCAACGTAGACCTCCAATGCCTCATCCCGACTCTCCAGGGGGCGCTCACGACCCGCTCAGGAGAGGTCTATGTGGTGCGGCTACTAGGAGGTATGTTAGATACCTGAATCTGGGCCATGCTTCTGAAGAAGCTAGGAAACTAAAATAGCTCAAAAGCCTCTTACTGAATCATTGATCAGGCGTGACCTTCCTAAGAGGCAAAGGTCGACAGAGGACAATAAGGACTCTGTCCACAAAAACCATAAGCCGGTGAAACAGTCACCAGAAGTAGATCCCTCAAGGAATCTTGCTCCCAACCTCCGCAGGATATTTCCTCCAAAACCATCAGCACATCAGGCTGGCAACACTCTGCAAATACGTGACTCTCGCACTCAACCTGAGAATCAGACACGTAAACCCTCAGCCAATAGTAACAATGCCAGCAGTGTGCCAAGGGATAAGAGCTTGTCCTTGCCGCAATCGAAAGGGGGCTCCGCTACAGCTGCTCACAGAGCACCTGCCAGCGGGGCATGTGTCTCCTACGCGAAGGTAGCCTTGACGGAGCGAGTTGCTGTTCTCCCGCCCAACTACCCCGCCACAGCTCTGACTACTGAACCACAGACAATCGTGCAGGACGCCATAATGGAGAGAGTACTCGCAGAAGAAGCCTTCAACCTTGAATTTCAGGGCGTACGCTTTAAACCAGGGTACATCTTGATCGAGTGCGAAAATCACAAAACTACGAAATGGCTTATCTCCATCGTTGCCTCTTTGAAACCCTGGGACTACGTGTGACTACGGGAGACGAAATACCCCGTCACAGGGTGGTGAGCGTTTTCTTCCCGAAGAGTGGGCAATCGTCGGCGGAGACAGCCATCAGTATCCAAAAGACCAAACGGAGTTCTACAAACAGAAAACTAGAGGATCATTAGAGAGGATAAACAAGGAGATCGCCTCTCAGTGGTCGCCTCAGTAGATCCACGGTCTATGGAGATAGTAAGGTAGCGCAACTTCTGCCTATCCTTCGGGTTTGGGAAAGTCAATGTTCGCATGAGGAACGGGAGGAAACCTGAGAGTGTGGTTGCCGTAGCCGCCCCCTTGGTCCCCCTCCCTAGCGACAACGAGCATGGACTCACGAAAGCCATACCCGCTGTCCCTATCTCATGCAGTCTCAACATCCTGTGTACCTGCCGAATCGCAGCCTGGTACAAGTAGGGAGAGCAGAAGGGGCAATGCTGCCCTAACCTCGACAACCATGAATGATCTCATGGAGACTGAGCATATCCACTCTAGCTCCGAAGGTGAAGGATATTAATTCAATTCCGATGATGAGACAGTCCTCTGATCCGAGCACTGGCTTAATCCAAATTAATCTACATCACGCCAAAAATGCCTTGGATATTTTAGTAGCCAGGTTCATAAAAAAAAACCTAGGGGTGGCCCTCATTCAAGAACCATGGCAGGTCAATGAAATAATTAAAGGCGTAAGAGTAAGTAACACTACCTTAATTTACGACTCTGGTTCTACCCGACCAAGAGCCTGTATCATCTTAAAGAACACCATAAAACATATCTGCCTTACAGACTTCACTAGCTGTGATCTAGTGGCAGAAGCCAGGACTTGTCATCGCATCGGTCTACCTTCTCGGAGATACTGACATACCGTCTTCGTAAACACGAAGGCTCGCCGATTACTGCAGGGGAAGAAAACTACCCCTACTGATCGGTTGTGATGCGAATACCCATCACACAATCTGGGGCAGCACTGACACAAACTGCCGAGGTGAGTACCTTCTAGAACTTATTACTAGTCTAGATTTAAACATTTTTAATAGAGGAGACAGCCTTACTTTTGTCACTAGAAACAGGCGGGAGGTCCTTGACATTACGTTTGGGACTTACAACATCTCAAATCGGATACAGAATTGGCATGTCCAAGCCAAGGTTACCATTTACTGGGTCCCCGTACGTGCCGGTATCCCAGGAAACGAAATAGCTGACGAGCTAGCCAGAGGAGCTTCTGCAACCCCACTCGTCGGTCCAGAGCCATACTGTGGAATTCCCTTGTGTAGTGTAAGACGGCACATCAGAGAATGGGAACACTCAGTAACCATCGCGCACTGCGACAATACCCCTGGTCTTAGACAGGCTAAGCTGTTTATAGCTGGCCACTCACGCAACCGTACCCATGAGCTGCTAAGACTACGCAGAAACCGGGTGAGAATTATTTGTGGGCTCCTCACGGGTCACTTCACCTTGAGGGGTCATCTGCATCGAATGGTAATTGTCTCTGACCCAAGCTGTCGCTTCTGTGAAAGCGAAGATGAGACTTCCCAGCACATTCTCTGTGACTGTGATGCACTTCATCTCCGCCGCTTGAAATGCTTCGGCGATGCATTCTCTGAAGCGGAAACGATTGCCTCACTAACACTCGAACAGCTGAGCAGATTTGTAGGGACGATTGGTCTCGAGAACTAGTCAGCTCACTAATCTGCATAGACTCCAGGGTGTCGCACAATAGACTTCCGGGCGCAGTGCTTGTTGGCCCTCTGGGCCAACTGCCCTCCATCTAATCAAATCTAATGTTCCTGATTCGCTCGCCAAAACGCAGCCAGTGTTACGATAATTTTAATCATAACTGAAATGTTATTCCTGGGGAGGCGAGTTATGTAATTCATTGAAATGCCAAAGAGAGTTCTCCCATTTTTTGTCAAACAGGAATATTTTAAAACTTTTCCTAAATTTTTGCTTCTGTGCCTCTATTCGTCTATCCTTGACCCATTTCTTAGGATACAAACAACAAAACTGCACTTTACCTTTCAAAACAACACTCCAAAGCAGAAATGAATCATATTTGTATAAAAGAATTCATTCGTAACTCGATCCAAACTCATTTCCAGGAGACTCATACATTGTTCATTTAGATTGCAGTGATTAACTTACATGAATCCTTTTCGTCGATACACCATTCCACCAACATTCAAAAGAGGAACGTATGCTGTCGTACAAAATGAGATGCATCTATACGAGTACAGTATGTCCTATATTTGAATCTCATGCATAAGAATGGAAGAATCTTTGTATCTTTTCTCGTCCCATGCAAAGTCATTGTCACATTGTAGAGAGATTTCAATCTTTTCACTACCGAGAGAGGGAGCAACAAAGCAAAATGTGTTTCTAGCATAAGATTAATCTTCTTTTGAACTGCATCCCGTACACGAGTTCTGGAATCCTCAAGGACCATTTTCTAGGAAAAGTGTACGCGAAAGAATGAATAAATGAAAAACAAGTTGGATTGCAATGTTTCGTTGATATGCGAGTAGGTGAAAATAAAGGATATTGGGGTAAATTCATTTTAGAGTAAAAGTGAATAATAATTTTGAATTTGATTTGAGGCAACCAGCTAGGTTTAGTGGTACCAATTACAAAAAAATCGGATAAATATCCTATTTAGCCGGGCAACGCATCATGGTTATGGTCCTGGCTAATAGTGGTTTACTGCTGTAGTGTATAGAGCAAGCGTTCTAGGGCGGTATACTGAGGGTAGCAGCACCATAAGAAAACAAGTCGGTTTGTTTCTATGTATCGTCCCCCTAGCTAGTACAATCCTAGTTGGCTGGAACATCAGTCTCCACTTTAGTAACAACGCCTCGTAAGTCTTTAGATACTCCTTCTCCAGTCAATTAAAATTTCCCACTTACAAACGAAAACAGCAAAGCACTTCCAGCTACAACCTATAACTCTCCCAATAATGCGATCGATATTCCCCCAAAAGTTTTTGGATACGCGTGAGACCGCGGCAGCTCCAATATACACAAACTTTGTTCGCGGAGATCCCCAACTACCATCTCAATCCGGTGCAACACATATCCCGAGCGCTTCTGTTAATCAACCAACCACACCGAAATTTCTTGATCCATTAGTACCACCTATTGTAAGGCTTACTAAAAACTCTGTCGACAATCTAGAATGTAGATTTTTATTATCCAGATTCAGAGAACATAAAATTTACGACAGCGTCCGTCTATTTCTTGCATACATGTATGATGCAGATGAAAGTACCTGCATCGATTGAAAAACGAAAACTAATCTCAAAGTACTGATCCAACAGGAGGGCCTTCCCATTGACGTTAACTCCCTACGCACCTTCTTTAACCGATATCACGAAGAACTTGCAATGGATAAGGATCAGCTGAAACGTGACCTCGAAAGTGATCGCTCCTTTGTTAACTCAAGGACGCGAGGACCAAAAAAAAATATTACTCCTAACACTCCTACCGACACTTGGGTAGATATCCCTACCCGTTTTATTATTTCTTCTCTATCGTTAATATAAAGTTTGGGCCTCTTTACTTTAGAGGCGAAAGTTCACTCTTGTAGAATATCAATCTTCTTTGCTATTACCGAAACTTGGTTGAACGAATCCTTCAAAAACGAAGAAAACCTCGATTGTAATTGGACCATTTATAGAACTGAACGTTACTATGATCACACCGGTGTTTCTGGGGAGGGGGTGTTCTCATCGGCTTCCAAGTGAAACGATCACAACCAATTCTTACAAGGCATTTGAATACACATTTGTCAAAGTTCCCTTAGAAAAACATTACCCCTATATGGGTGTTGCTTACGTACCCCGCTGCTCCGATGAAGCTACTTATAATGATGTATGTGATATGATTTCTTCCGCCATCGCTTCCTTGAAGGAAGAAGATAAAATTATTGTCTTCGGAGATTTCAATCGTTCGAACATCAGGTTTATTGTCGACAAGAATGATAATCGACTTCTTCCAGTCAATCTTCTAGGCAACAACGACTTTAACCCCATCAGTACATTTTAACGTAAGACAGGACAAACGCAACAACATCAATGTATTAGCGGAGAAGGCAAAGGAAGCGACCTACCGTGGTGATAGTGGAACCCTTTACAAACTTATCAAGCCATTAACTGGCAAAAGTTTTGCAACTGAACATTCCGTGATAAAGACGGATCCCTACTGGTCACTGATGAAGACCAACTGCGACGGTGGAGAGAGCACTTCATTGAGGTCCTCAACAACACCTTTGGACACTTGAACTCATCTTCACTAGAAGTAGAAAATATTCCGCAAATAGCCAGAGTTGATACCAATCCACCATCTAAACAGGAATTAACTGTGGCTATTAAATCGATGGAAGCAGGTAAAGCCCCTGGGATTTATGGAATTCCGGTGGAGCTCTTTAAGGCGGATATCAACGCTACTGCGGATATTCTTCTCCCCCGTATCCAAGAGTGTTGGGAAACCGAAACTCTCCCTACAGAATGGAAGAAGGGCGTCATTATTGAGATCCCGAAGAAAGGTAACCTTAAGGATTGTAATAATTGGCGTGGAATTTGCCTCCTCCCCACAGTCCCGAAACTGATGGCGAAAATAGTCTTAAACCGGATCAAGCATACAGCTGACCGCACACTGAACGAGGAACAGGCTGGTTTTCGCGAGGGATTTTCATGTAGCGACCACATCAGCACCCTCCGAATTATTATAGAACAATCCGCAGAGTGGAGATCCCCATTACATCTCATGTTCATCGATTTCGAGAAGCCGTTTAACAGCGTTGACCGGGAATACATCTGAAAGGTCTTACATAGGAGAGGTATACCAGATAAAATCATATCCATCATCAAGGAGTCCTATAGCGGAGCCCAATGTCACGTCTTACACAAGGGTAAGCTTTTAGATCCCTTCGAGGTACATAGCGGAGTGAGACAAGGCTGCATTTTGTCACCTATATTGTTTTTGATTGCCATTAACGACGTACTCTGCAGTGCGCATCGTGAACACCAGGGCAAAGGTATCAGATGGAACCTGTTCGAATACCTTCAACACCTGGATTACGCTGACGATATTTGTCTTCTTTCAAATATATCGGATCATCTAGTTCAAATGACGGATGCCCTGCACCGCGAAAGTGGCATTGCGGGGCTTAAAATCGATGCTGCCAAAGCTAAGTACTTGAGCTTGGATCCAGAAAGACAGAGTAAAATTTGTGTTTCGGGGCAGACGGTGGAAAAAGTGGACTATTTTTGCTACCTCGGAAGCGTAGTTGCAGCAGATGGTGGAGCGGATGCTGATGTACTCTCTCGCATCAACAAGGCTCGAGCAGCTTTTTTCAGTTTGACTCCTTTCTGGCAAAACAACAATATCTCCAGAAGTACCAAACTCAGGATCTTCGAAACCAATGTAAAATCTGTGCTTCTTTATGGCTGTTCAACTTGGAAGGTGACCAGGGCGATAACAACTAAATTGCAAACTTTCGTGAACCAGTGTCTACGGCGCATCCTACACATACGCTGGCCGGAGGTCATTTCTAACGACGACCTCCTGTTCATTACTGGCTAAGACACGATAGAAACCTCTATAAAAGGCGAAAGTGGCAATGGATAGGTCACACACTCCGAAAGGGGCCGGAAAACATTGGTAAACAGGCCCTCGATTGGAACCCACAGGGAACCGAAGCAAGTCGCCGTGTTGGACGACCTAGAAACACCTGGAGAAGATCAGTTGAGGTCAAGGGTAAGTCATTAGGCAAATCGTGGAAACAGCTGAAAGCGATGGCGGCGAACAGGACGAGGTGAAAAGTCGGCATAGTTAATGCCCTATACCCCACAAGGGGTTGACAGGATTCAGAGAGAGAGATTTTTTTTGAACTGTTGCTATTATATGCATATTGAATATGCAATTATATCTGCGCTATATGTTTACTTTGTTAAATTTTCTTCATTTTATTTGGAATATTTGCATATAATGCTATAATAAACCAATTCGTCAGGTCCCTCGAGGTTCGTTATCAACGAGGTTGACTATATATATACATTGCTCTACTTCCGGAGCCTCCTTTAGCCTGACATTACACTTTGCGTTTTTCTGTAGGAAGAGCAATCGCGCAAAAAAACGCATTGTCGTACAAGAAGAGGACCCAATAATTACACATTGCGTTTTTCTGCGGGAAAAGCTTGTGAAAGAAATAAATATATCCCAGTGAAGATATTGATGGTTTTATTTTTGTGGCAATATAGTAGGTAGAAGTCGGGAGGCCGATACAATTTCAGCCAGTCCTCAATGGATGCACTGCATGAATTTCGTTACTGAGTGCAAAAAACGGAAGGTGTAATGCGTTTCATATACCACCGTGTGTTCATCTTCTCACTGCGTTTTTTTTTGCGGGAGAAGTCTTCCCGCTGTCGTTGGACTTGCTGCTGCAAAACGATTTCTGCAAACTGCAGCGTTGTCGTTACGCATAAGTGTAAAGCGTTTCATTTAAATGTACGCGTTCCTCTTCTTCTACGACAATGCGTTTTTTGCGGGATTGCTCTTCCTGCAGAAAAAACGCAAAGTGTAATGCCAGGCTTAAGGTGTTACATATTTTCGTCGTGATAAAAACAATATAGCCTATACTATAAGTCTAGTCTAGGGTATAATGAATTGCAGAGTACATACATAAAGCATGGAAACCTTGCATTTGAGACATATATAAGATCGAGTAGTCATAAATTATTTGCTTTTTGGGAAGAACGAAGATATATATGTAAGTTAAAGTCATAGATTTAAATAGAACAGATCAGCAATAGTACTATCCCCACTCTGTGCTTCAGGTTATTTTCGAACCAAGCCGCGCATGCGCACTGCTACCCATTTGCACGCGGTCGCCATATGTTCGGTAAATGTCGTTACGCCATCGGCCACTCAGCCACAATTTTGACATTTGCGAAGCATTTGGCCCCTCGCTCCTCGGGCCCCTGGGCCAAATGTTGAGCGCGGTCCTGGAAGCCTTCTGATATGGATCTGACTTTTCTGTTTTCTCCTCTATGTGCTTCCCCCTCCAGTAAATTTAGTACAGACAACTGTCAATTTTTGGATCTGAGAAATATTCCCACAGACGGCATACACGGCCGTCTTGTCAAAAAAGATCTGTAAAGTTTTTAGTTTCAAAATGGAAAATTTAATTATTGCGGAATTATTGGATGATTTCGGTGATATCCAAATTGTAAATAGTGTGCAAAGCATACTAAATATAGTGCGCGTTGTCATGGATTACAACATGACAAACGATTAGAGTTTGTTGGACGGGATTGAGCGCGAAAACCGACCCAGAAATGCAAATTATTTCGAACAAACAGTTCCCCGATACGACGACTTCCTATTCAAGGAGCCGGTTTGTAGGCTAAAGGCGCAGCAAACTACCAATAAACACTTCGCAACACGTCCTGCACGCTGGCCAACGGATGACTGGCTATGTTGCTTTGGTAACAGAGGCGCCGGTGACATCTGAGAACTGTCAAAATTGCTGATTTTAGAAATTGACCGGAAAAATATTCAGATCCAGAGGGGAAATTGTCAGATCCAAAAGTGTCAGTTGTCTGTACTAAATTTACCGGAGGGGAAAGCAAATGGAGGAGAATTTGAGAAATGTCAAACCCTGATCCGCTCGCAGGAACGCAGCCATTAATACATGTTGTGCGCGTTTCACTGCGCAGGCGCGGATATGTCAGCCATAACTCGATATTCAAATTTTTACCCCCACTCTGTGCCTATTTCATATCGGTTTAATATATATCTATGGTTAAAGTGCACATGTATTGAGCTGTAAGAATCGCGCTCTTTTGTTCAATAAAGCTCGTATATATTGCACAGTCACATTATCTTGTATCTCTTTCTTTCTGCTAATTTTTGTACTCTGTTTCTGTTTCAGTAGTTGTCAGTAGTTTCTGTTGAACAGAATTAATTAAATAAATAAATAAACAAAAATAAACTGTCAATGATGATGATATTGATTCCCTCACAAAGAAAAGTGGCACGATAACTCCAAATAGAAAACAGCTATCGAAATTCGGCCAAATATTTTTATTGAGATCTAATTGGTTGGTATCCCCTGAATGGGGTTAAGCGACGTGCTGACAACTCGTCCTTGTAAAAACCACTCCATGTCAAGAAACCTGGAACAAAAGCCTCGGATTGGACGGATCAACAACGACGACCACGCAAACGAATAAAGGATTATTCTTTCGGATCCTGGAATGTACGCTCCCTGAACAAACCGGGGGCCGAGAAGGCCCTCCTTCAACAGGTCGAAAAGTACAAACTGAGCATTACTGCAGTCCAGGAAACAAATTGGCTTGGCAGCGAGATTAATGACAAGAAATCGCACACAATTTTTACAAGTGGCAAACCATCGGGCCGCAAGGAGTTTGGAGTAGCATTTATAGTGAACAATCACCTCAAACCGCATATTACTGACTTCAAACCCATAAATGAACGGCTGTGTGCGATTCGCATCAAGACTCGATTCTTCAATCTCTGGCTCATCAATGTGCATGCCCCCACTGAAGTTAAAGAAGACGCAGTAAAAGACGAGTTCTACGCCCGCCTTGAAACTCTCTTCGACTCACTTCCAACAAACGACGTCAAATTGCTGCTGGGAGACTTTAACGCGAAAGTCGGGAATGAAAGCTGGCATCGGGGGACCACTGGAGGCCACAGCCTCCATGAAGAATGTAACGATAACGGCCAGCGACTTATAGACTTCGCCTGCAGCAGGAATCTAGTCGTAAGCTCTACGTGTTTCCCGCATCGACGCATTCACAAGCAGACCTGGAAGTCTCCAGACGCACATACCGTCAACCAAATTGACCACGTCCTCATTTGCAGGAGATGGGCGTCTAGTGTGATGGATGTCCGCTCCTATCGAGGAGCAAACTGCGATTCAGATCATCACTTGGTGAAGACGACCTACAGATGTAGAATTTCCTCAGTGCACCAGTCAAGAATCAGCCCTCCCAAAATCTTTGCGGTTGATAAGCTCTTGAGTGATGCTACAGCGGTGGCGTATACTACCGCCCTTGAGGAAAAACTATCACCTATGCTACACAACATCAGCAACACAGGCGTCCATGGGTTCTGGGAAGAACTCAAGGGTACCATCAAGGATGTCGCAGAGAAGGTCGTGGGATATAAAGCCCGGCGAGCGCGAAATGACTGGTTCGACGAAGAATGCAAAAATTCACTTGACGCGAAAAACGAGGCCTACAGACAATGGATTCAACGAGGAACCAGAGCCAGAAGAGAAAAATATGACGAGCTACGGCGAATATCGAATAGAATAATTAGACGTAAGAAACGTAAATACCTTGACGAGCAGTTGCTGAACATAAACGAAAACTTAGCTAATAGGAACACCAGACAAGCGTACAAACTAGTAAATACAATTAAGAACGGCTACCAACCCAGGACTAGCCTTTGTAAGGACAAGGATGGAAACATCATCAGCGACACCGATGGTATTAACAAACGATGGGCCTCTTATTTTGAAGAGCTTCTAAACCGACCATCTAACATCCCCACACAGGAAGCTCTCGATGATATTGTTGATTTAGGCCCACCCATTCAACCCCCGACAGTAGAGGAAGTTGATCTCGCGTTGCGGTCACTAAAACGAAATAAAGCGCCGGGCGCTGACGAGATTCCAGCTGAACTGCTAAGATTCGGTGGAACGAGTCTAGTTGATGCCATACATCAATTACTCCTACGAGTATGGGAGAACGAGGAGATCCCAGACGATTGGCGCAGAAGCATCATCTGTCCAATTCATAAAAAGGGAGATAAACTGCGGTGTGAGAATTACAGGGGCATCTCACTAGTTTGTACGTCCTATAAAATTTTGACGAAAATTCTGGAAAATAGAATAAAACCGTACGCAGAACGAGTCATTGGCGAATATCAAAGCGGTTTCAGACCTGGTCGCTCC
Source organism: Chloromyia formosa (assembly GCA_964017055.1). Classification (NCBI taxonomy): domain Eukaryota; kingdom Metazoa; phylum Arthropoda; class Insecta; order Diptera; family Stratiomyidae; genus Chloromyia; species Chloromyia formosa. The sequence continues at coordinate 16,578,496 of OZ024817.1, forward strand.
ACAACCGATCAGCTCTTCTCAGTCAAACTGATACTCCAGAGGTGCTGGGAATACAACGTAAACGTATACCAAATCTTTGTCGACTTCAAGCAGGCATACGACAGTATCGATCGTGGAGTACTGTACAACATCATGCTGCAATTTGGTATACCAGCAAAATTAGTGCGACTGACAAAGATGACGATGACCAACTCCGTCTCACAAGTCAGGATCCAGAATAGACTTACTGATCTATTTGAAACACGCACTGGTTTGAAACAGGGCGATGGACTGGCTCCGACGCTCTTCAACCTAGCACTGGAATACGTTATTCGGGCCATGAATTTGGACAACAGCAAGACGCTACTCATCAAGTCGACACAATTAGCAGCGTACGCCGACGACATCAACATCATGTCCCGAAGATTGGCTGACGCAGAAGAACTTCTGCATACGCTCGATACCGCTGCAAAGGAAGTTGGATTACGTATTAACGAGGGTAAAACTAAAATAATGATGCAATCGGTGACAAGGACACCTGCACAACCAAGCATCAATGTGGGGGACCTCAACATCGAGTTCGTGAACAACTTCATTTACCTGGGTTGCAACCTGTCAAGGGACGCCAACGAAACTGACGAAATCAAGCGACGGATACAGTTAGCTAATAAGACTTTTTTCTCGGTTCTCCCCATAATGAAATCGAAACATGTGCACAGAAACACGAAGCTCCGCGTGTACAAAACCATTATACGACCAGTGCTATGCTATGGCTGCGAAGCATGGACCCTAGCTCAAGCCTCCGAAAACATGCTAGACACTTTCGAACGTAAGGTTCTACGGCGAATTTTCGGGGCTGTTTGCGATCGAGATGGATGGCGCATCCGGTACAACCATGAGTTGTATGAAATGTACGATGAGCTGCAAGTCTCGAAAATCGTCAAACTACAACGACTTCAATGGGCAGGGCATGTACAAAGAATGGACGATGATCGCATGCCTAAGAGAGTAATGAATGCAGAACGAGTCGACGGAGCGAGATTGCGAGGACGACCGAGATCTCGTTGGGAGAGCTCAGTAGGTGTGGACGCCGCGCAGCTGCTGGGCTCCCAAAATTGGAGGACGCGGTCACGTGACCGAGATAATTGGAGGACAATGATCCAGGCGGCCAAGGCCCGACGTCGGGCTGTCGCGCCACGATGATGATGATGAATTGGTTGGTACCGCAAATGGGCTCAATCGGATCGAAGGTTGAAGATAATTCTTATGTCGAATAATTGGACATTTTACTTTTAATTGTGCGAAAAAGCGAAAATGCGAAAAAGCGAAAAACCTAAAATAAAATAAAACGCCCTATAAGTACCGTTAGACCATTTTTCGGGTAGTGCAAATTTGTATTTGACTTGGTCCTCGAAGAGGTAGCAAATCAGGCCTTCCGACTGAACAATGCTGCTTTTACGCTTACCCATGTGCGAAAATTGGTAGCAAGCAGCTCGACCTGAAATAATTATATTATTAATTTTTAAAATTCGTATCCGTACCGTACCGGCACTTTACAGGAATTTCAAATTCAAAATAAATAAAACCTAAGTCAAAGGACAACATTTCAGAATTCATTCTTGGAATTTAATTACAGAAAACCGATTTATTATCGCTGCCCTGAATTATATTTAGTTCAGCGCTTTTAAAATAATTTGCAAATGTTAATTACGCAATACACAGAAAGGTTTGTTATTTTATATGCTAAATGTTCTCATTAAACTAATTGCTCTATTCACTGAATTTTCTTTCAACCACGATCTGAATCCTTGCGGAAAGTACAAAAAGAAAAAATTAAAGTAACCGAAAAAAATTCAAACTTGCAATTTTATAAGCAAAGGGGAAAAAATGTTAGTGAAACCTCTAGTTCGGAAATTTCAGTAAATTTCCGCTTTTTGTTCAGCACAAACAACAGTTTACCCTAGATGGGACCCACCGCTGCAGTATATGGGCTCGGTAGCGTCATCGTAAATGGAAAATTGTAAGGCTAACATGATGAATGATGAAGGACTCGAGTTGAGCGCGCTCTATCCAGGAGCTATAATTTGAATGCAAAATTTAAATGTTCACAAAACGGAAAGCTTTTCATTTATTCATTAGAGCAGTGATTCCAGTGTAAAGGACGAGATGCTAGAACAAAGAAAGAATGCTTGACTTTTCCCGAACACTAACGTGCAAAAAGACATCCTCATCGTCGTTGTCATCGTCTTATACAGCGGGGGCACTGCGAAAAATAAGGAAAGGTGAGAAGGACACTCCAAGAGTCATCTAGGTATCTGTTGCCACCTTGGCTGGCTCTTCTTGTCCTTAAGAGAGTTCATCAAAGATGTTAGAAATATTACTCGAAATGTGCAAACACTTGTCATGCCTTCAGTGAGCTTGTATACGAGTCTATCATTGTAGTCTTCACTTGGAGCATCTTGGTCAAAATGACTATGTTGACGTGGCTATTTTAAACTAACCATGAATAATTGCTGTCGGTATTTCGTGCTAGCCAGATGAGTTTTTATTCATAAGATTGTGGTTCTTGGGATCGAGAAGTGGCGCATTATATCCTTGAAGGATAAGAGGATCTTAGGAAATTTGGCGGATGTAGACTATTTTGTACGGACTTGTTCTATTTGTTTTTACGGAATATTCTGCAACAACTAATGGAGTCCTGTTTTAGTTGAATTTTTTTTTTTTCGAATGTTAAAGAAATCATATGGTTGAGTGTTGCGTAAATCCTGCATAGCCAAGATGGCTCGTGGACGTCTTCCAGCAGAGAAACTTTGGAGCTTCTGCTGGATACGTACTCCCCTGGCAGCGAAGCGGCTACATGTTCAAGGAATTCATCCACCTTAAACACAGTATCCTGTGATTTCGAATCTATTCAGTCAAGCGAAAGATTTTATGGTCAATCGATAGTTTCGAGTATTTTAAATCAGCTGGACCTGATGGATTGTTCCTGCGGATCTTCAGAATTCCTTAGATGTTGTATACTTGTAGCTAGAGGCTATCTTAACTGCTGGCCTTGTATTAGGCCAAGTTCCGAGAAGCTGGACAGAAGTGCTAATCGTTTTTATCCCTAAATCGGGTAGAAGCTCGCACGCGCGACCAAATGATCTCAGACCGATCAGAGTCTCTTCAATTTTGCTCAAACTTCTAGAGAAACGAATTGACCTCTAACTTTTTAACACCACGCCGTCATACCTTCCTTTTGGAAATGAAGGTCAGTTGATACAGCTTTACATTCTCTAGTCAGCTGCATTAAAAAAATCCCAAGGATACTAGAAATATGCTTTGGATGTGTATGTGTTCTTGTATATTGAGCGGGCTTTCAACAACATAAAACCTAATGCGGTAATAGAGGCACTGCTGAACCTGACAGTCGACGAAGCGCTTTGCGAACTCATCAATTTGCTGTTTACGAAAAAATCATGAATCATACCAACCGCCAGTTGTCGGGGAGATACAGAAGCTTACTATGAAGGAACAGCAGAACTGCCCGGAGTCTACGTTATCTACTTTGAAAGTGTTATCACTTTCAAAAATAATGAGCTGAATGACGATAATGAGTTTTTTTTACCATTGGATTCTTTTTTCTGTAGGTATATGGTGAAGCCACCAACGCTTGCAATTTGACATTATCAGTCGTGTGTAGTGCGATGTGTATAAGTGGACGGTGATTAGAGGAGGAGACCGGAATCGAAACAAACTGGAATTGTCTCCTTCAAAAATTCTTCGCCATTTTTGGCATATTAATCAGCTTATAGCTGAATTTTAATTCATTCCTGTCTCGCATTTAATGTATCATAGTCTTCCTATTTTCATTCGGTGTTAACCCACGTAAATCCAGGCTGGGAAATCTGAAATGATATTTCCGCTTCAGGCAGTACTAACCAATAGAAACGACGGAAATCTTTGCATCAAAGAAAATGGTTTAAGGCGATAGTTCATAAGGAGCTACTATCGCAAATTTTATGAACTTTTGTCACAAAATTATCCAAACACTGCCCACATCTCAGAATCGAGAAAAAAACACATATTTAATTTTTTTAAGGAATAAAATAAATAACTGGTGCAACAGTATAATTTAGGACCAAGGCCTTGATATGAGTTAGCATCATCTCATTTACTGGATCGTGGCGGTGTGTTGCTGGTCACACACCTCTACACAACGTAAAGGTGTGTGATCAGCAGCACGCTCAACCGAGTTATTTACCCCAACCCAATTGGTACTCATTTAATAGCTGGCTGGGGTCATAGTCCGACACAGAAATCCTCTTTTATATCGAAGACTAAGTGCGGTACTCAGTAGGAATGTGTAGTTCTCAGTAGGAATCGGACCGTTACGTCATCCGGACTACCTTGTTAAGGAATAATTCTATTTTTTCTTACCTCAATGATATCCTATAGTTTATGGTAGTAAATTTCCGAACTTTTTAAAACACCAGTCACTATATATCCACACGCACAAATTATAGGTACATTCGTCGTGATCATGTTGGCAGATTTTGGATCTACATTTCATGCCCACTGAAAATAAATAGAAAATATTCGTTACAGTATCACCAGAAATTACAATTACATTATATTCAGTTTAATCATCAGGTAATTATCCTAAAGTAAATTCGGTTGTAGTTTTGATTTTTTCAGTTTAAATTTTTTGGAGTACTGATTACTAATCTGAGGTTTACTATCAATTTTTATACCCTTCACGGATGTGATAGGGTATATTAACTTTGTCATGAAGTTTGCAACGCACAGAAGGAAGCATCTCCGACTATATAAACTATATATATTCTTGGTCAGTATGATGAGTCGAGTCGATTAAGCTTTGTCCGTCTGTCTGTCCGTCCGTCTGTCCGTCTGTTTCTATGCAAACTAGTCCCTCAGTTTTCAAGCTATCAAGCTGAAATTTTGTAGAAAGCCTTCTTTCTATTGCAGGCAGTATATATGTCGGAGCCAATGGAATCGGACCACTACGTCATATAGTTGCCATAGGAACGGCCGGTCCAAAAATTCGTCTTTGTGAGAAAAACTTTTTTATTTCTTAAGATATCTTTTTCAGATTTCACAGAAATCAACAGTATCTATAGCCAACTCATATTTACGAATTTGGTTGAAGTCGGACCACTACGTCATATAGCTGCCATAGGAACGACCGGTCCAAAAATTCGTCTTTGTGAGAAAAACTTTTTTATTTCTGAAGATATCGTTTTTAGATTTCGCACTAATGAACAGTATCTTTAGCTAAATCACATTTCTGAATTTGGTTGAAATCGGACCACTATGTCATATAGCTGCCATAGGAACGACCGGTCCAAAATTCGTCTTTGTGAGAAAAACTTTTTTATTTCTAAAGGTATTGTTTTCATAATTCACATAAATCAATAGTATCTTAAGCGAAATCATATTTCCGAATTTGGCTGAAAGCGGACTACTCGATCATATAGCTGTCATAGGAACGACCGTCCCAAAAACAAGTTTTTGTCAGAAAAACTTTTTTTATTTCTGAAGGTATCTTTACGAAATTGCATATTATTCAATCGTATTGACTGCTAAGCCACGTTCCTAAATTTGGTTGAAATTGGCCCACTATTTCATATACCTCTTATAGGAACAGTGAAATCGGAACAAGTTTTACTACTAATTACAAAAAGGCAAATGAGCCACAAAACACAACGAAGGTATGGTACCGCGAAGCGTGAAGGGTATCATACCTTCGGCAAGCTAGCCGAAGGCAAGCTTGTTTTTATAGAATTTGAGTTATAGTAAAAAAAAAACGAAAAAAAAACTTTTCTTGTTTTAGTTTTTGAAAATATTGTTAAATTTATCGAGAAACTCTCTGAGACAAAATAAAAGATCGTGAACAGATAAATAAAAAAGTTTAACGCGACTTTTTAAGAAGACTAAAATGTGAAAAAATCTCAGTTTTCTGATGTATGTATTTTACAAGTGAGAGTATCTCGAAAACTATCAAAAATACGGAAAAGGTAATGCTTATCTTTCTTTTGTTGAACTGTACATGATATCTGATTTTGACTTAAAAAGTTTTTCGCTCAGATTAGAGGTTTTAAAAATATTTTTAAAATCCCCAAAAAAAAGGTGTTTTTGTTGTTGTTGTTTTTTGGCTATGGCTCAAATTCTACAAAAAATGTTTGGAATCAAACCTCAGGTTCGTAATCAGCACCACAAAAAATATAAATTGAAAAAAAAAATCGGAACTACACCACAATTTTCTTTAGATCAGTTCCTAAAAGCACTTGATGACTCTATTTGTTCGTAAATAGAAAGCGTTGTAACGGTCTTTGCATAATTTTTTCCTCTTGCAAATTTTAAGCGCCCAGCGTGGGATAGACGTTGCGGTGTCAAATTCATAGCACATTATGGAAAACAAAAGTTCAGTGAAACTGATAGGCAGTTGATGCTGCAAGGGCGCCGACTTTTGAAAAATATTCAGGGGTTGGGTGGGGGGCACCACAACTTTTCAAATGTTTTTAACCCTAGAATACTAACACTACTGGTTAGGGCGTTGTTACTAACAATAAATCATTCTGACGTGTTCATCATATTTTCCTGTAAATCGAGCCTTTATTCCATCTACTAAATTGCCCAGGTTACACAACATAAATAACGTGTGAAAAACTACATGTAGAACTTCAGAATTATATATTATTATTTTTTGTATACCTGCTACAAAATACTATCAAAAATAGTCAAATAATTAGAATTAGACAATTATGACATGGAATTTCGTGAAAAATCCGATAGTTTAGAAGTTATGGCCAAAAATGATACAAAGTATCTACACTGCATGCAGATACATCGGAACATGGATCTGTCTTTGGCTACCGACTGCGTGGAATCTGTTGTGCTGAAGATATCGACGTATCAAAATAACATCGGGCAAGTCGTTCCCGGTCACACCTTTCACTCTTAATTCGGGGTACGATGCGGAGACGTCTTATGAGAAGTACTTCGCATTAGTGTTCGAAACAGGCGATCTTTTTTGGGTCCCCTTCGGGGAATTTATATTTCTTGCATTTAAGGGGGAGACCACATTATGAGATTGATTTTCACTGATTTTTTAGGATTTTTTACGGGTGGGAAGAATTAATTAGAATTCAATAAAATTTTGACATCATTTTACTCATATTTGGAATAACTTATGTGAATAATTTAAGCCAAAAATAACAAAGTTACCCACTGACTGATGTTCGCTGAAGGCCGTAACAGGAGTTCTGCAATTGCGGGACCTGTAGCAATTCCAATTTTTATCCGAAATCAAAAAGGTTTTAGTTCCACAATATTACCCAGATATGCCTATGCAATCGGGGACTAAGTTTGGAGTGTATCTTAATAATGCTGGTACTAATACTGGTATGGTGATGATAATAAAAAGATATATCCTATTTTCAAAAATTTTATTTGCGGTTTAGAATGTTTTTGGAGGTGGCCTATATGTAGGACATTAGGCATATAGGTAGCAAATAGGAACAATATAAGATAGATTGTTTAATATTGTATTATAATATTATAAATTATTTAATATATGAAGCATAAGATGTAATATAATTAGTTCTGTGTATGGTAAGCGAGAAAATATTTAACATGAACCCCAACATTACATTTAGACCACCTTGTTGTTGTTTTAGTGTGACAAAAACCACATCTTGTCTGCTTTTCCTCCGGTATCACTAAACGGTCTAGTCGATCATAGCGTAATTCAGTATAGTTTGCCTTACTCGAGTGCCCCTTCTGGAAGGAAGTTGGGTTTATACTCTAGACTTTTAGTATAGGGTATATTGTTTTTGTCACGACGGAAATATGTAACACCTTAAAGGAGGCTCCGGAGGTATAGCAATGTATATATATATAAATGATCAGGGTCACCTCCTGATTCGATCTAGCCATGTCTGTCTGTCTGTCTGTCCGTTCGCACGATAACTTTCGATAGAATGAAGCTAGAGCCTTGAAATTTTGGTCAAATGTTGGAAGTATGATCTAGTTGGTTGGTATTGATAATGGGCATGGTCAGGCCAAGAGAACGCCTACCTCCCCTACATATGTAAAATAATTAAATGTATTTATAACTCCCGATTAAATAAACATGAAAAGCTCTAGCTTTGGTAGATGGCTCGTAGGGGTAATCTTATACTCCCCTGGAAAAATCAAATCGATCAGTTGAAAACTAACGGTAATTTTCTTACAAACAGCCCCGTACTACCCTACTTTTCGGGTTTTTTGTCCATAACTCTTGAACAAATTGACGTAGACATCTGATTTTTGGTATGTAACCCTGAAGTGAGAAGCTGGTTGGGTTTTAGTAACTTGGGCATAATCAGATCAAAGGAACGCCTACCTCCCCTACAAAATTTAAAAAATTAAATATTACTTTAATTACGATAACTTTCGATAGAATAACATTAGCGAGTTGAAAATTTGGCAGAACGTTGGTAGTAACATCCTGTTAGTTGGCATTGAAAATGGGCAAGATCCGACCTAAGGAACCCGTACTTCCTCTACAAATGAAACTTCAAATAAACGATAACTTTTGATAGAATGAAGCCAGCGACTTGAAATTTTGGTCGAATGTTTGAAGTGAGATTGGGTTAGTTGGCATTAAAGATGCGTTAGATCCGACCTAAGGAACCCCTACCTCCCCTAAAAATTAAATTTTAAATAAGCGAGAACTTACGACAAAATAAAGCTAGCAACTTGAAATTTTGATCAAATATCCGTATTTGTACAATAGTAGGATCCAGTTGGCTAATATTGAAAATACGTAAAATCCGATCAATGCGGGGCTGCTTCCCCTTCAAATGAAACTTCAAATAAGCGATAACTTTCGATAGAGTGAAGCTAGACACCTAACATCTTTTTTTTAATGTTTGTAGGGTGATCTAATTGGTTGGTGGCTATGATGGGCAAGATCCGATCCAAGGAACTTCTACCACCCCTACAAGTGAGACTTCAAATAAGCAATAACTTTCGATAGAATCAAGCTAGCGACTTGAAAAATTCGACAGTATTTGTACAATAGAATGGCTTAGTTAATTGATTTTTAGAATGGCCAACATCCTCATGAATGTGTGCCAACCTCCCCTATAAACTGGCCATATAGGAAACTCACTTTTAATGCATATGGTCGTTGCCAATTGGTACTTTTGGTATCACCACTAGGTCTGTACAAGTCTAGCGTATATACGCTTCGGACACCTGGTTTTATTCTGCATTAGCAGAGCAATTGCAAGTCGCCTTCTGAAACTAAGCTGATCCAATTCGTCTAATATTTTGCGAAGTAGTTGCCATGCATTTTGAACGCACATGTCAATGCAATGTACTATCAAAGGAAAATACCACTTTTTTCCCCTTTTGGGCGATTTCCTGATTATCATCCAATATAGCTAGCGCTTGTTCGAGGGAGATTCCCCTAAAAAAATATTACCATCGTATATATGGATCTGCCTAATGTCCTATATGTAGGACACCATAAAACACGATATCAAAACAACTACTAAAAGTCCACAAGAACCCCAAAGAGCTATTTACACTTCATTACATATTTATCTTTCAAATATACTTTATTTTTATTTTGTAGGAAAAGAAATATGAACCTACCTTTCAAAACAGATCCCAAAATTTTCCATTTACAAAAAATCTCCAAATTCAAACCCCAAAAAAACTGTCAAGGCACAAACAAAATTGCTTTGAAATGTTCTACAACGAGAGTCACAAGCGTCATGAACCGTTTGGACTAACGCAATTTGTGTGTATTCCATGAGTTGCAGCAGAATGTGATATAGTTTGACCGTCCTACATATAGTCTATTAGGCATATCTGGGTTAACTTATTTTCTAAAACTATGAATCTGAATGCAGTTGAAAATAATGGAAACTAAAAATTTGGTAGGTGTTGGAAAAAAAAATGTAAATTTTCACCACTTTTTTTCCCACTGATTATGGAAAAAAACGCACCCTTAAAAATACGATATCATCCCAAATGTTGGTTCATATTCTTCGTAATTTTATAAAGAATCATACATTCAATTTTCATAATGAGTGGTTCATTATTTTTTGAGTTAGAAGTCACGCAAATGTGAAAAAAGTCATTTTGAGAAAAACGCGTTTGAAAAACAGAATACAACCGAAATAATCACTTTTGTTGATGCTTCCAGTACCTTCTATACGTTATTTGAAAAGAAAGATGCAAAAGTTGGGTTCTTCTACAAAGCGGTGTAAATACATAAAGCGACTACCTGAGGTAGTGCTCCGCCCTACCCCCTAGAGTGAGCTCGAGCCTGTAGACTATACCCGATGAGCGCGGTTTAAAAAAAGTTTGGGTGCTAGCGTGACGTCAGGCTAGCGCCCCCATATAAGACACTCAATTAAGGCGATTCGGCTTGAGCACTAAATGTTAGAGTTAAGCACCCGATTATGTGGTAGGTTCCATATCGATTTTGCGTTGTTTGAAGAAGTGGGGGTGCTGGCGTAACGTCAAACTAGCACCCCCATATAAGATACTCAATTGTGGCGATTCGGCTGGAGCACTAAATTTTTGAATTGAGCATCAAATTAGCACCTAATTATGCGATATGTCACATCTCAATTGTTGTTGTGGGGGTGCCAGTATAACCGGGAGTCTACTGTAATTGAAATAACTTTTTCTGCGATATCAAGACGGAATTCATCACATGGTACTTCCATAGCCCTACAGGGGTTGCAAGAAATTTTTCACTCCCAACTACAATACATTCCTCCCAATTATCAAGAAACTTTCTTGATTCATCTGAACACATTCCCCGTAAAGTAAAAGTCAACACAAACGAATCTCTCATGAATTTGAATAGGGAAAAACTTTCTTTCAGAAAATTTTTCTTTGTATCTCAATCAGTGGCGGTGTTGTGGCCCCAGTTCTTTGGTAGTCAAAGAGCAAGTTTTAAATGTAAATTTACCTCCCCCCCCTCATACGTCCGTCACGTTGCCGCGCCGCCCCGGCCGCTCATCAGGTATGTACATACATAAATTTCAAATTGGCCAGGAAAGAAAAGCGAATTCGTGTCCCAGTGGAATCATCCAATAGCGAGCGGTTCGTTCGACAAACAATAAATCATACGTACTACGAGTTTTCAGGAATTCCTGGGAAATCAAATGAAAAACAAAAATCATTTTGCTGGGTAATTCGATTCGGAGAAAATAGCACAAAGATGGAAAAAGGGAATTACTGTCGTCGTAGCTGACGCTATTTGCATCCTCATGTACCCCCTCCCAACCAACTCCTTCCCCTTTTCGGTTTAGTCTGTCAAAGGACGAAACTTTCATACCCGGTTCTATTTGAAACTTATTGCTGGCGATAAGGGGAAAAAGTTCCTTCACTCTTATTATGGGTTCGCTTTAGTTCGCGAGGTCAATGTCAAAATATGCAACAACATTTTTTTTATTGGATTTCAATTGGAATAATTGACAGCGATTTATACGTTGCAGGATGGAGAGAGGCTGTAGACGGAAATGATTTATCTTTACATTTTGCCGGATGGAAGTTTGCTGGGGAAAGTTTTGATATATGTATGCGAAAATCAATTGGGTTTCGAGTTGAATTTGGTCAGAGGGTGGCGAATGGGACGATGGATTGTATTTGAGAAATTCAGGTTACTGTCGAAACCAATGGATACAAGATGTATGGCGAACTTAAATAATCTTTGAAAAGTTGCGCAGGAAACAAATTATCACACTACCGATTGGTTACAGAATACAGAATTGATGAAATTTATTAGAATGACACCCCTAACCAATGGTTTTGGTACCTTCCCAATCGACGTTTTTTCTGTTTTTTTCGAGTCTTGGCTACACAAGGGGAGTAAGAAATCCATTCAAGTTAAAATCCACTATTAACCCAGATGCAAACCAAAACGTCAGATAAATAATGTACCATGGGGTTTTCCAGGCATGTTAGATTAGAATAGAAAAAGGTACAAGCTAATGGGGATCCGGTCCCACTGTCGTGGACCGCAACGGGACCAGCTGATATACGAGCCCCGCAGCGCACGAATTGTATCCGTTACTCGGAGTTGCTTGCTCCCAATTGATTAAGGCAGCTCCTGAGGAGTAGAATCCATGGTGTAGACAAAATAGGTGACAGAGTTATAGATTGGCTACAACTCGATTAATTTTTTAGTGGTAGTGGAGAGCGGGACTAAGTCATTGACTTGGACTAACAATGATCCACTCCGTCCCATTCTTAATTCTGCAAAAGAAAAGGGGAGATCACGTCCGCTCCACGAGCCTTAAAGGACTCCACGGCCCATTTAACTTTCGTCCCACCGATTAAGGCGCTTTACTTTGTTGAACTTTTTGCTAACTTATACGCACTTGCGGACCAGTTCTAAGAACAGACCTCTTTATGGCCCATACTCGTATTTTATGTTAGTTTTTAAGTCCTTTTATGACCAACGATCGCCCTAACTCTCATACCCTACCTTATCACACCAGTGCCACTCAACCCCCATTTATCCCTGCGATTTCATTGAACCATTCCCCACAGGCATTTGAAATCATAACACCGAACTTACGGCCACAACATTAAGTCAACTATACGTCTCCCCATAAATTTTCAATTTTCCAGGATTATCATCGACAAGCTTAACACAACCGTACTATCGTATTTGCACGCTTCATCGTCCATAACCTTACTAGCGAGCAGGACGAAACGCCTCACGCCTGACTCTTCCCAAGAACCATAAAGTTACATTTCCAACGGTGAGTTATCAATTATTGCTTCCGATAACAAATTAATTTATCGAAGTCCTCGGCACTTCTTTTGTACGATATCGATACGTTCTCATTGCTTCTCGTCTAACCGGGCAATGGACTCCTTGAATCCTGGTTGGGACAGAAACTTTTGCCGACACGTAACTGACCACAAATAAATTGCACTCCGTCTCGCGAGGAATGGGATTTCAAGTCCAAGTTGCCCACATGGGGGACTAACCAAGTCGGAATGGATTAATCGCTCGTGTAATTGGCGCGTACACACTATTAAATATGTTTACGGAGCATAGCAAAGTTTGCTCTCTGAAACTTGGTAACTAGGAGTACGATACGATGATTTACTTGCAGTCATCCGCTTTTACGGAGCTATCAATTCCTGGAATGGGTCGGGTTGGTCTATGTAGCCGATATAGGACTGGCTGCAAACAATCGAAGCGTGTGTAAACCATGGCAATTTGTAGGAATCTCCTCGGCGGGCAGTGTTCTCTGTACTGTATATGTATCCTAGAACAACACTCCATCTCGTCAAGTTCGACGGTTGAAACTGTTGCAACAAAGATAGATTCGAAATCGATGGAAATGGTTTTCCGGCATATCCTTTAAATCCGTCACATGGCATTTTTTCAGTTGATGGATTGCTTTTTAAACATCCTGAAAAGTGTCTCTCGCGTTTTGTTTCATATACGAGTATATGCAGGGCCGGCGAAACGGAACATGTAGAACTCGTGTGTTGGGTTTTTATTGAATTATTATCCACGTGAACACATGCCCCTTCTCCACCACCTCAAAATTTTGTTTGATTTTAGGAACTGCATAAAAAAATGTGCTCTTTTTCAAAATGAATATTTGACAGTTATAGTCCAAGAACGGTGTTTCATACAAACGGCCGAGGTGGAAAGTTTTGCAAACTTATATTTTTTGTGTACCTTTATATTATGCCCCACTAGGAGTTAGGGGAATTAGTAGTAGTATTATATGAATTCCAATCCGGGGTTTACCAACAAAAATCTCAAAAAAAATACGTTTTTTGTCAAACTTTCAACGGTTATTTTAACAGTTTTTTTTTATTGTTTTGACAAGACAAAAAACTAATGATATTCAGAGTTCTAAATAAAAATCTGAGGTTTTCCAATACAAATTTTGACCAAGGAACATTTTCTTGACCAAAACAACGAAATGATATTTATCTGGTTTTGTCTTGTCAAAATGTAATTTTTTTCTTACACTTTTTGTCAGTTTTTTTGCTCAATATCTCCCAAAGTAGACGTCGAACAGAAGAAGTCACTCTTACTTTTTTTTTAAAGAACATTAAGCTTGCTAAAGTTTCATACCAAAGCTTTGAATGTCCAGAAATTTTCGAAAAAAGAAGTTCTTCAAAAATAAAAAAAATATTTTCTTCCAATTAGCCAATCTGCACCATGGCTCAATTTGACCCATGAGATCATATGCCAGCGGATGCTCTCGAAAAAACATGGAGCATCCGCCGCGTTTGTCTAATTGGTAGCGGTCCCAAAAAAAAACAAAACTAGGAACATGGTCCAGTTTCGAAACAGATCCAGGTCATAAGTTGTCTTAAAAACAACTATAGTCCGTCCAGTTTCATTGGCTGTTAGTTTTTATGTTTCTGTCAAACTGAACAGGTAACATGTACGGTTCAAAACTATCAAAATTCGACTCGACGGACCATCTTATTCTCAATAAAATGTTCAGATCAAAAAACGTTCTTTCAAGATATACAATTCTAATTTAATTTCAATTTCAAGTAACTGGTTCAATTTACAGGTCTAATTGCACTGCTCGAAGGTTCGAGATGAAGTAGTTCCAAGGGATGCGAACAATTCTCCCAAGAAGATTACTGTAGTTTTTCAATATTCAAATTTCGGTAATATTCCCGGAGAATTATCTGCTCCTTACAAATACAAGTTATATAAATTATAATAAATACAGACTGATGCGTACGATACTTAAAACATAGAGCCATGGAATGAGCTTGTATTGTATGTTTCTGGCTCCAACATTTGGCGAATAAGTCGACAGTCAGCCTACTCGGTTGTTGTTTGATATTGACATATGTTGACTGTTCTGTCGAATTGTGCATGAATAAAAGTCAGTTCTTGTCAGATTATCGACAGCCAGCCTACTCAGTTGGCGTTTCGGTATTGACATAATGTTGACCGCGCTGTCGAATTGTGCATAAACAAACGTCAATTTTTGTCAATTTCATAATTTCTAAACGGTCTACTGAGTTAGCTGACTGTCGACTTAGTATCCAGATTTTGGAGCCACTGTTTCTATGGAGACATACAGGACAAGCTCATTCCATGGCTATATATTCAAAGGTACGATCCAGTAAGCTACTACAATTCGGACTTATCCTACAATTCTACTATAAACTAATTTGTTGAAATGTCAAACAAAACAAAAACAAAGTCGATGTCGTCTGCCTGAGTTGTGCGATGCTGTCGGTTTAGATAAGTATAGTATTTAACCTGTTGACTCGCTGATCCTTTGTGGTGACTTCTGTCTGTTCTAGTTAGACGACGATCGCGCCGTGGGAAATAACTCCAACATAACAGCTGATGGCATTCGAATTGAAATTGCTCTCTGCGGATACTGCGACCACCTGCACAAATTCACAAAAAAAAAGATGTCTACCACACAATTTTTACACGACAGCAAGTGGAAACTTGACGACCCCATAACAAAAGAACACCACAACGTTCGTATGGCAGTCGGTTCTCCGCACCGGAACGACCCTCTCATTACAACCGGCCAAGCGCTGTCCTACCCCCTCGACACGAAGGTTTCATCAGGGGAGTCTTGACAGACCCCCCCCTCGTCACAAATTTTTACTGGTCGGTTGCAACACAATCAGGTGTAATGGACAGGTGTTGCGGAGACGAAAGTGTCCATGGGGGCGGAGTGAAGGTCTGGCGAACTGATGGTGAAGGTCCGGCAACGCCTTCTGGCGAAGACTCCTCAGCGGGATAGGCGGCAGCACGAGCTTGTAGCTCAGTGACGGGAGATGTACGCGGGGTTTTTGCCCTCTCGCTGCCCCGTACCATTAACATTCCAAAAATCTCGTGTCTGAGGATAAACAGCACACAAACGGGTACCAAAGGTCCCACGACCTTAAAAATATAGCAAAGAAAAAAAAAAAAAAGAAACTACATAAAGGAAATGGCCGTCGACCGGCTCATGTACCTCGACACTGCTCCGGGATCAGCTGGAGCGGACCCTGGCCTCTAAACCCAACCCAACCTTTGAGGTACCTTGGCCAAATTACTGGTACCTCATCAACCAAAGGTTGGATTGGGCTTAGAGGAGCACTGTCGAGGTACATAAACTGGTCGACGGCCATTGCCTTTATGTAGTTTCTTTTTTTTTTCTTTGCTATTTCCTTTTAAGGTCGTGGCACCTTTGGTACCCGTGTGTGTGCTGTTTATCCTCAGGCTCGAGATTTTTGGAATGTTAATGGTACGGGGCAGCAACAGGGCAACAACCCCGTCCACATCTCCCGTCACTGAGCTACAGCAAGCTCGCGCCGCCGCCTATCCCGCTGAGGAGTCTTCGCCAGATGGCGTTGCCGGACCTTCACGGTCAGTTCGGCAGACCTTCACTCCCCATGGACACTGTGGTGTCCGCAACACCTGTCCATTACACCTGCTTGTGTTTCAACCGACCAGTAAAAATTTGTGACGAGGGGGGGGGGGGGGTCTGTCAAAACTTCCTTTATGAATCCTTCGTGTCGAGGGGGGTAGGGCAGCTCTTGGCAGTTCAACAAGGCAATCCAGGTGTTGTGTTTGTCTTTTGTGGTTTAGCCACGTATTTAAGGCTTCCATAAATGCTTTGAATTACCGGCATTTGGAGCATCTTCGGTGACCGGATGAAGCGCGGAGGAGCCCTGGATAGTTTTTTATTTGCAAGGATTGTCCTTCTTAGTAACTTAAAAAAAAATTCTCTACACAGTATTGCATTTTTCTATTATTCATGTGCTCAGCAGAGAGTTTACAGAGTTAATGAGTGAATTATGGCAAGGAATACAGTGTTGCGCCTCTGCTGGCCTCAGAATTCTTTGTAATCTGTTGATCATCTGAATAATTGGGAAATGTGGTATTTTTTTCCGCTCTGCAATGGTTGTCCGCTGACTCTGGTACCCAGCTGGTTTTTGTTTTTTGTTTGTTCCTATTTTTAGCAGCACACTTTGTCCTCAGCTTCTTCTTCTTGGCAGGCCTCGAAGTAGAAGCTGCCCTGTAATGAACCACCCGTAATGAACCATATTATGGTCTGGCAGTGCTGCTCCCACCGGCAGATCGAAGCAGCACCTGATGAGTAGTGATCTGTTGGTGGTACGAAACCAGAGGCCGACGGTCCCATTACACCTCGTTAGAGCATGAGACTCTTAATTGATTTGTTATTAACCCTTATCCTACCATGACTTTTTTGTAACACAAACTACCAACGGGGTCCATTGGACCCCATTCGATGTTTTGAATGAAAATCTACGGCATATTCGTTTGTTTATTAGTATTTATTATTTTATTAATAGTTTTTAATTGTATTTCATTTTAAGACTATATGTATGTATGTATGTATATGTATATGATCCATTATTTGAAGCGCATTGTGCCGAGTCCTCTTCAGAATTTTCTAGTTCGTCTTCAACATCTGACGCTTCGCTTACATGATCCTCTTCATCATCAGAAGCTTGAAGGGCGCGAAGAATTTCTTCATCTGTCAGCATCTTTTATTGACAAAGCTGTTGTAAAATGTCAAACCCACTTCTCATTTCTCGGAATTTATAAGATAAAGAATTCACTAATATATCTTGAATTTTCTGGAAAAACTATCGATCACAAATGACTGGAAACTCAATTGAACTGAACTGCCCTTTGTAAAGACCACGCACTTACGGTTTTATGGTGAGATAAGAAAATTTCTCTGTTTCAACGGTTTTTATTTCAAACGATCTCATTCAACTATTGGAATGGGGTTCTGTATAGAACGACTTGTTGGTGTGGGGCGTGCGTTTCTTGTTCTGTTCTCTGTGAACGGGGGAAGCACAGCTATTGTTCTTTTTTACAATATTATGCTGAGCGCAGACTGCACTTTTATTTGGCGTTCATGTTTCTAACACTTTTTTGCAGATACTATAAATCCGTGTTTATATCGAACACGTCTTACCTATATGCACATAAAGCAATGCATTCAATACCATATGTTCCACAGTTTTTGTGTTTTTTTTCGCATGATTATTCAGCACTCCAACCACTTCGAGAATGTAAAATACAGTCAAATTACTTTCACTGCAAGAAAATAATGCAATACTTCATAGAACGCTAAGGGGTCCAATGGACCCCTTTGGTAGTTTGTGTTACAATTTCCGAAAATTCCAAATTTCAGCCATCGTACAAAAATTTTCTCTAATAGCACTTTTATTTCGTATTTAGAGAAGCATAATAGTAAAATACATAGGGGCATTGGAAATGAATTGTGGACAAGGGCCTAGATATTTTAAAAACAAACAGTTCCAAGGGTCCAATGGACCCCAACGGTGGTTTGAGGGTTTGTATAATTTATTTGCAAATTGTGTCAGCTTGATTTCGGTGTAATAAATTAAATTTTGACTTCGAATTTGCGTGTCGACTATTTAATACCACGCGCCCACAGGCAACAGATCCAACACACCATTCGCCGGCCATGTAAATTATATGGAAAGCTAACATTGCTTCGGACTAACGGGAAAAAAATAGTCATTAAATATTCAGATACAGCCATAAAAGATTCGAAAACAAAAATTATTTACTGTACTTTAATATCCTTGCAGCCTTTCATGAACTCCTTTCGTTCAGAGCAAATACATTTCACTGAAGTGCATTAATTTGTAAAGACGGTTTTCATTGCCAGATACAAAAGCGGGTTTGGCAGACAAAAAAAAAGGATATTAAAAATGGAATCTCTTTCATTTCGTTTTATGAAAAATTGTAAATTCGAAAAAACGAACTGAGAATTGATGGGAATGAAAGAGTATTTCAGTAGAGTTCACAATGCAAAAAGAATTTTCGGCAGAAATAATTTTGCTGGAAGTAACACCACCCGATAAAAAAAATTACCAAGTTTGCATTATAGGTGGGATTGGAGTTGTTTGAAACGAAATATGAACAGAGTTTAGTTGGTTTTGCATGATTTCTGCTTTTTGCGCCCAACGAGGGCTCGACGGTTACGACGGCAATGTAGAAATAGCTAAACTTACCTCACCTGGTCGCAAGCAAGCAAGTACTGAGGAAGCAGGTGAGTTGCTTCCGAAATACGTTTAAATATATGAAAATATATTATTTTGGTTAGGAGAGCTACTGTTTTTAATTAATTTGAACATAACTACAAGCGTCGGTAATCGAAGTATTAATCATAATATTCACCACATTTTTTTCAATGAAATTGAATTCGTGGTATTGTATTTACGGGCCAAGTCCATATTTGTCTGTGTCTTTGCTATGAATAGATTCACAAAAAGTACATTTTTGTAATGAAAAGCTAGTCAATGAATGCGTTTTATGTACAATTTTCCGTTCAGTGTAAAAATAAACATTGGGTGGTATGCATAAAAATGAGGATATACTCCAGAGTGGAGACTATTGAATGCATTTCTGAGTCTGCGATGTTCTGTGAGTTGAGTGGAAAATTGGTATGTATAAAAGTACACTCTATTCAGATGACATAAAAACATCGAATTAATTGTTCACTCAGTCATTCTATCGTTTTGACATTTTGTCAGCTGTTCCTGTCATCGTCTTCTCTTGCGAGGTAAAATCATTAACAAAGAAAAAAGTCCTTCTTGCTAATCGTTTTCTCGGTGTTTCAGATATGCCAACTGTGGAGAAAGTGTGTAGCTTTTTTGATTTGAACGGTGTTGCCATGAAGTTCACCGACATCGTGTAAATTATTGACAAAAAATATCCGGCCAATTTAGCGAAAATTTATGTCTTATGTTAACCTTCTGAATGGAGTTGATTGACGTAATACTCGTGCTTACAGGTTCTATATTAATATCCAAGCTTATGACTGGTGAAAGATAAATGACGAGAATTCTGTGAGGTCAATTCAAATTTACAGAGCGCGCAACAGTCCAATCTATCCTCTTTGGTCCAATGATGATGACTATAAGCCCGAATACCAACTTAAAAGATGCCGCACCCAACACCAGAAAGTATATAGCCGGGTAAATATCCGTCAAATATGCACAACAAATAATTTCATCCTATTCTAAATCCCAATTACAGATCGAAGAAGTCTATGATGAATAAGAGGATATCGAAGTCGCCCCATGCCATCGTTCAAAGTGGCTTCCTAAGCGACGAAAGAAAAGAACGAAGAAGGGGACGCGGAGATCATCAAGCAGGTCGCTGAGGACTACGATCCAGTGTATTGGGTCAAGTTGCTTCGGCACCACAACGAACAGCACCAATAAGGCATTGGGCAAAGGCAACCGTATCCGCAAGCAAGTTAATTACAACGACGGTGGCAGAACCCTGCGCCGATTCCAACTGTTTCTGACTATTCGGGTGGATATTTGGAAAACCCAAAATTTTTACGGGAAAATACTACAAAGAAGGAAAAGATGAGCGAATAGAAACAAAATCGTAATGTTGCGCCATATTTATACCCTAGACTTTTAGTATAGGGTATATTGTTTTTGTCACGACGGAAATATGTAACACCTTAAAGGAGGCTCCGGAGGTATAGCAATGTGTATATATATGTAAATGATCAGGGTCACCTCCTGATTCGATTTAGCCATGTCTGTCTGTCCGTTCGCACGATAACTTTCGATGGAATGTAGCTAGAGCCTTGAAATTTTGGTGAAATGTTGGAAGTATGATCTAGTTGGTACGTATTGAAAATGGGCATGATCCGGCCAAGAGAACGCCTACCTCCCCTACATATGTAAAATAATTAAATGTTTCTATAACTCCCGATTAAATAAACATGAAAAGCACTAGCTCTGGTAGATTGCTCGTGATGGTAATCTTATACTCTCCTGGAAAAATAAAATCGATCAGTTGAAAACTAACGGTAATTTTCTTATATAGAGCCCCGTGCTACCCTACTTTTGACGTAGACATCTGATTTTCGGCATGTAAACCTGAAGTGAGAAGCTGCTTAGGTTTTAGTAAGTTGGGCATAATCAGATCAAAGGAACGCCTACCTCCCCTACAAAATTCAAAAAATTAAATATTATTTTAATTACGATAACTTTCGATAGAACGACACTAGCGAATTGAAAATTTGGTAGAATGTTGGTAGTAACGTCTTACTAGTTGGTATTGAAAATGGGCAAGATCCGACCCAAGGAACCCCACCTCCCCTACAAATGAAACTTCAAATAAGCGATTACTTTTGATGAAATGAAGCCAGCAACTTGAATTTGGTCAAATGTTTGAAATGAGATTGAGTTAGTTGGCATTAAAGCTGGGTAACATCCGACCTAAGGAACCCCTACCTCCCCTAGAGATGACACTTAAAATAAGCGATAACTTACGTCAAAATAAAGTTAGCGGCTTGAAATTTTGGCCAAATGTTTGCTGTAGGATCCAGTTGGCTAATATTGAAAATACGTAAAATCCGACCAACGAAACCCCTACTTCCCCTACAAATGAAACTTTAAGCGATTACTTTCGATAGAGTGAAGCTAGAGACTTAAAATTTTGTTTGTATGTTTGTAGGGTGATCTAATTGGAACCCCTACCTCCCCTACAAGTGAGACTTTAAATAAGCAATAATTTTCGATGGAATGGAGCTAGGGACTTGAAAAATTCAACAAATATTTGTAGAATGGGTTAGTTAATTGATTTTGAGAATGGTCAAGATCTCCCTAAATGAGTGCCAACCTCCCCTATAAACTGGCTATATAGGAAACTCACTTTTCATGCATATGGTCGTTGCCAATTATTACTTTTGGTGTCACCACTAGGTCTGTAAAAGTCTAGGGTACATACGCTTCGGACTCCGGTTTTCTTTTATAATTTTACAAATTAATAAAAATTATTAGTTAAACTTCTAAATACATATTTGTTTTACTTGTAAATGAAATGGAGATTGATTGGTTTACATAATGATTACTCCACACGTGAACATTTACCTGTTTGTCATATGGTATGAGCCCCTATGCGAGGATAAATAGGATATGTTCAACATCAACTATAGAATGACTTTATAAACGAACAAAGTATCTGACGTACGATTTGTTTCAGTTCGTCATAGTAGCCACTACGGGAGAGAACGTCTTAATGAAAATTGATAAGTTCTGTTGTTGTTTTTATGGTAGCGATGCTTCAAATACTGCAGTTCTTCTTGCATCGAGGGTTTTGGCAACTCTTGGCCGTCGAAAAACGGGTCGTTCCGGTACGAAGAACCGGCTGCCGTGGGAACGATTGATAATCCATAATCCTGTTAAGGGGCAGTGTTTAATATGACGGATCTCATCTTGAGGTCCTCTTTAACTATGGCAAGTACAAGATCAACTGCTAGTGACTAAGTAAATTCAACCTCGTTTCAATTCTGTCGTCTGACATCAGAACTTGTATCATTCTCTCGGGTCAATGCAGACTTATTTCAATAAGGCGTCGAAGCCATCTTGTCTAGCTAGAGTCGTTTCACCCATGGAGTAGTAGAAGTCCTACGCATTATAATCTGGTGTCAGTTTTTGTGATTTGGTTTGGTTTGCTGGCCTTCTTAGGTGTCGTGTGATAATTCAATCTATCGAGTAACTCTTTACGGGGCGAACTTCTTACGGTCATAGTGGTGGATGCCGATTTAGTTGGAGTTGGTGTCTTTTCCACATCGAAATCGTCCTCTGCATTTTCGCGCATGAAATCGCCATCGTCAAGAGTTGATTTTTACTATCCTTTGTTGTCATTATCCAAAATAGGGGACTTTCTGAAAAGACTACAAAGCCGCCACTGGTCCGTCCTCCTTCAAATGCCTTCCTTCTGATCGACATCGTTCTGCGGGGATTTCTACAAGCAGCCAGAACTTAGGTAAATCTCACAGTTAAATAAGTGAATTTGCTTACCAAAAACATGCGAACAAAGCAAATCACCGTATATCTACTTGTTTTGACAGTTTGCCAACTGTCATGGTGTATTGTATATGTACACCAAAAATGTTGAAAGACTGTCGCTTGAGTGTGCATATTTGTACTCAGGTTTTCTTGACTCAACTCAGATATTATGCATACGAAATTGAGTAAATTATCATATGCGATGATTTTTTTAAATGTCAGACTGATTTTCACTCAAGATGGCGGCTGCTGGTGAGTGGAGTGGAGTTTTTCGCATATGTTAAGCATACCAAATTGAGTGAAATTCGGTCAACTCAGCTTTCCTCCACTCGACTCACTTTATGCATACCACCCATTCTCATTATTCACTTTGTTATGTACACTCAATTGCCCTAACCCCTTGTGGGGAATAGCGCGTCAAGTGTTCCATGTGGCCCAGTTGGGGTTTCGTTGGCATAAACTGATTTCGGAGAATGCAGTTGCCAGCATGCACCTCCTACACATCCATGGCCACGAACGTCGTCGTGGACGAGATTCGAACCCAAAACGCCGGTAGTTGAACATGAGACTGATACCTCAACACACTGCGCTACCAGTCGCCCCAAAAAACTGTATGCGAAAATATTCTATGAATAAAGGAGCTTTTGCCTTTTTCAATCAATCTGTAATCATCGTTTTTAGGGTTTTGTAGTAAGGTCGAAAATTTTTTTTCGTTTAGTACAGGCAAGTGGGTTATCATAAGAAAGGTACCGTCGAGTACATTCCATTTTTGAAATTTTTTTTAAATTTGAAGAAACGGGAAAAGAGGGAGAGGGGAAAATATGTCATCCGAGTTTGTCCCCCCCCCCTTGCATTTCGAGACCGTTATACTTAGAAATATGAAAATTTACAGAAAAGCGCCATTTTACTAGTGTAGAAAACCTAGATTTCTAGAATTTTGAAATTTCATCAGAAAAGGTTAATAATAGTACATTTCTATAGTTTCAGTTAGCACAACCCTGCACCCCTTACACGTACCCGAGGTCAAAAATATTGATGGCCAATGATAACCAACATAATAGGCAATAATATCGCTAAGTTTCGTTATAATCACATAATATTTAATAATAGTACATTCATTTAAAGTTAGGCATTTTGACACTATTCACACAAAAAATACTCCTACCGGCCTCATATGTGTGAGTACTACTATACTTTCATGTTGTTTTTCATAGTGCGAATTGCAGTTATTTAATTAATCATTTTTGAAAGGGTAAAGATTTGTTGGGGGCGCTGTGTCTTAATTGGCCAACTTTACCGGGTGGAAGGGGGGGGGGGGGGTCCACATAGAGGCGAAATTAAGGTCAAATTTTTTTATCGACTGATATAAACAAATGAGGTGTCGTGAGAAAGGTAATGATGAGTACATTCCATTTTTTCGCATTTCCCCGAAATTTATAGAAAGGGGAACTGTGGGGGAGGAGAAAATATTAGTTCGAAATTTGACCCCCCCCCCGCTTGCCTGCATTTTGAGACCGTTATACTTACAATTATGAAAACTTACAGGAAGTGGGTTTCGAAAAATATATAAAATGGAAAATAGTGGAATTTGTATATCTTCTCAGAATAGGTCAATAATAGTTTATTTGTATAGTTACAGTTAGCACACCCTTACACGCTTTAAACACGTTCGAGGTCAAAAGTACTGATGGCCAACCATAACCAACACCTTAAGCAATAGTATGTTCTAAGTTTCGTTACAATCACGTAATATGAATTAGCATGTAAAATGTAAGTGGGTAAGACATTTTAATTACGTTTTTTCTATCCATCTGAGTTATATCAAGAAGAGCAAGGAGCCGATATTTATATTCCAAAATAATCGCTTGCTGCAAAACCCTCGGATTGCGGGCGTAGCCCTCTATATTCCGGTTTCATTTTATATTTTCCACGCCACAAAATTATATAGCTTAGCTGTAGTGATGGGCATAATGACTCTTTTCACTGTGCCAGCACATAAGCTCTGACTCTTTCCAATGAGTCGTTCAAAAAGAGTCGTTCAAAAAGAGTCATGCAAAGAGTCTGAAACTTGGTTAATAACATATTCAATAAAAGTCGTAGATTGGCAACCCCAATTTTTTTTTCTCTTTTTTGACCCCATATTCGGAGTTGGCGACCCCCCAATGCCCTTTAGCTCGAGCCAGCCCGATCGGACCACTATTCCCCATGAAAAGGGGGCTGCCAGCCTAGGATGGGCGACCCCAATTTTTTTTTCTCTTTTTTGATCCCAGATTCGGACTTAGCGACCCCCCAATACCCTTTAGTTCGAGCCAGCCCGGTCGGACCACTATTCCCCATGAAAAGGAGGCTGCCAGCCTAGGATGGGCGACCCCAATTTTTTTTTTTCTCTTTTTTGACCCCAGATTCGGTCTTAGCGACTCCCAATACCCTTTAGTTCGAGCCAGCCCGATCGGACCACTATTTGCCATGAAAAGGGGCTGCCAGCCTGGGACGGGCGACCCCAATTTTTTTTTCTCTTTTTTGACCCCAGATTCGGACTTAGCGACCCCCCAATACCCTTTAGTTCGAGCCAACCCGGTCGGACCACTATTTCCCATGAAAAGGGGGCTGCCAGCCTGGGACGGGCGACCCCAATTTTTATACTCTAGATGAAATCTCAGAGTATTATAAGTTTGCCACAAAGTTTGTAACGCTAAGAAATAAGGCTCGCAGAAAAAAATTAATGATACAGAAGTTCATATTATCACTCGAATATCTCAAAACCGGATGTCCGTCTGTCCGTCCGTCCGTCCGTGACCTCTCTAGCTCGAGAACGCGTTGAGCTATGAAGTTCAAATTTTGCACACGTTATTTTTGACAAGAAAGGAAGGCTAAGTTCGTGAACGGGCTAAATCGCTCCACCCCTTCTACCCCCTCCCATACAAAATGGCACATTTTTGAAAATTTACAATAATCAGATTTTCTCAGAAACTATAAAACGTCTTGCTTTGAAATTTTGAATATATCACTTTTATGATAATTGTAACCTACATTATAAAATTTATTGTAATCCTCACCCTCCTTCTACCCCCTCCCATACAAACTGCACTATTTCATGAAATACGTTAAGCCAATTTACTCATTACCTATACAATTTATCGGGCTGAAATTTTGTACTTAACACTTAATTAACAATATCAGTTAGATTCAAAACCAGGTTCAAATTCATCTAGAGTATTGCATGATTGGGGTTTACCCCAATCGTAGTTCTTTTATGTTTTTTTTTTCTCTTTTTTGATCCCAGATTCGGACTTAGCGACCCCCCAATACCCTTTAGTTCGAGCCAGCCCGGTCGAACCACTATTTCCCATGAAAAGGGAGCTGCCAGCCTGGGATGGGCGACCCCAATTTTTTTTCTCTTTTTTGACCCCAGATTCGGACTTAGCTACCCCCCAATACCCTTTAGTTCGAGCCAACCCGATCGGACCACTATTTCCCAATTGAAAGTTTTGAGATTTAAGTGGCAGCGACGTCCCGTTTCCAATCCTTTACTGAATTTTTCCTTAAAAAGATGATAATGCTTCACTACGGTGTGAGAATTTCGGCACCATCTCAGCGTACCCATTCTGGGTGGTAAATTTTAATACAAAACTCTGAATTGTTCACCCACTGTAACGCTCCTATACGCCGTCTCGTCGCTTACCTACAATCTCAAGTGCGTTTTTGGGAAAAATGTGTCCGAAAGCAGCTGAAGGAGGACATGTTGATTACCATTGAATGGCAATGAATTCAATCGTCTGTCATGCTCCTGTCATTCGTCACATATGTCATATTGCTGAGGACATTTGCAGGATCTTTTCGAAAGCGAGTCCTTCTTATCTTAGGCGCTGAACATCATGAAGACTGATCATAATTGAGAAAGTTTGATCTTTGGATCCAGTTATTACCTTCGCATACCCCATTTTTAAGTACTTCAACGTCCTGCGTTTATGCTCATTAATAAATGATTTAAACACCACACTAGCACGATATCTCCTCAAGAATTAACACAATAATTGCCAGTAAGCTTTACCCTATAGCGAAATAATGAAATCCGCCCATTCGGCAATATATCCTTGTTGTCTTATTTATGCAACGCATGAACATGTTCCTTATCCTCTAATGCGAGTGTCATGCATTATAAAGAAAATTTCAAGGAGGTATACTCTCCGTGCGCACGTATCACATAAAACCGGACAAGTTTATTACTACGGCAGTGAATATGACGGCCAAGGATAAGCTTGGGCGAGTCGTGTTGTCCCGCACCTCGTCGTCTTCATTTCCTTGGCCGACTTGGATTATTGTAGGTACACAATGCAGTGCTGCTGTAGATGAACGGTCGTATTTTACGTTTCCGCCAGAACAGCCGAACGTACTTACGTTTCGTATTGAAGGAAATTACATTACACTTCCTAAGTAATCAGACGTTAAGTTTTACGGTTTGTGCGGTCCGCCCAGTGAACTACAGCCCAGTAGGAAATTGAAACGGTCGGCACTAGCACGTCTACACGGTACAAGAAGTACGCTTGATAGTCGTGTAGTAAAACTTTACTTTGTTTGGCGTCCCGTATTTTCACCTGTGTCCTGAATATAATGCGCCGAAATTAACTAGTGTTAGTATCGAGGGTAGTTTCCTTTTTAATGGGTTTACGTGATGGGTGATTCAAGTGGAGGACGACGACGACGACGCCGGGCACGTTGAGTAGTTGAAGTAGGTGAAAACTAATATTGATTACAGCGAACCGTCGCTGTAGAGTTGGTCCGCAAGTAGTATCAAATAAACATTACTACGTTTACGTTGCAATGCGAGCTCGTTGAGATTTTACGAGAGAGAAAGCTCATGAAATTTAACGAAATGCGAACGAAATGGACGCATAAGTGTGATTTATTTTTTGAAGGTTGTACTAAAATGGATATAAAATGGGAAAAAGGGGTTTTTATCGGGCCTCTTGAGAGATTAGCTAGTCATATTAGCCGATTAATTATTTGTGGATTATAGTCCTCTAGCGAGTTCTGTATTAAGATGAGTTCGGTGTTATTTGTTATCTCGGAGTGCTTGTTAC
Source organism: Chloromyia formosa (assembly GCA_964017055.1). Taxonomy (NCBI): domain Eukaryota; kingdom Metazoa; phylum Arthropoda; class Insecta; order Diptera; family Stratiomyidae; genus Chloromyia; species Chloromyia formosa. The sequence goes on from OZ024817.1 coordinate 16,606,407, forward strand.
ATTTTTTTTATCTAATATGTACTTCTGTAGGGAAATAAAAAGCTTTTCCTAAGAGTTAATTTCGCACTTTATTTCAAGAAAGGTGTTTCCACGGCAGGTGTTTACTGTTTGAGATGCGGACTTCGACTGGTGGTACAATTGCCAGTCACTTTTATTGTTGGCGTTGTTGTTGTATCCACATCAGCCCCCCCCCCATTATTTCGACATTAATTCCTAAACACATCTAAAGGTGTAAAAAAAAAATTATCCGCACAAAAAGGTATTTCATTTACACCGAAAAACCGTGATATGTAATACCAAACCGGATCGATGAACTTTCGCTAGGCAGGTTTTTACTGTGCGGCCAATTTCTAGTTTTAAATCCTATTTCTGTTTTTAATAAATTTTTTTTTGTGACAGATATGTTTGGATTATATGAAGATAAATGTCAATGTTGATGGTACTTTCCACAAATAAATAGTGAACTAGGCGTCGACCTAAAAAAGTTGAAAGATTTACGAAGCAGAATATTCTGCACATATCTAATACGCATTTTCATTGACTAATCAATTCACATAGGAGTGGATTCATCCCTTTAATCCATCCTTATCTACGCCAATGAGGTAAAGGCCTCAACTCTTGTTCCGCTTTGGGAGATCCCGATTTTTATCGGCCATGGGGTCTCACTGATTGGGTTAATCGTTTCTTGGGTTTAGAGTCACCTCTGCCTGAAGCGTGTAACATGAGTCGGTTGACTGGTTCTTCTGGGTCGGTGGGACCCAGTTTTATTCTTTGTTGTGATTGCCTACTCCCAAGAAACATAATGTATGTTATCTGTATTATAGCTAAGGCAACGAGTGAGAAAAAACCCTGCTCACATCTACCGAACCTTTACATTAGATTAGATAAAGGAGGTGAGCCGTGGGTCGTATTGGAACTACAAGCACTGCGACCTTGAGGTCTATTGTGCTATTGCCCTTTCTATCGAGAAGCAGGCTAAATCAAAAGATTCAGCTGACTCTTCTCGATAAATTGACTGATCTGGCAAGGTTTTGTAGAAGAGTCCTCGGCCAGGGGAAATGTTATGCCGAAGCTTTCGGTACGTCTTTGAGCAAACCTTTCGCACTCGCAAAGGATGTGCTGTGAGGTTTCATCACCGCCATGATTTTAGGGTGACCCCTCAGACGCGAGTGTCCCGCTGAGGTTCCACAAATTATTCTGACCCTGTTCTTGCTTAACCGCAGTAATTCCAAGATATGAGCGCTTGCGTGGCCGGAAATAATCAGTTTGGCCTGCCTTAAACCTGAGAGGGCTTCCCATTGGGATGAAGCACGTGAGCTCTCCCAGTCTCTTACGGGGTTTCTGCAGTAGCAGAGTGATATCCCGAAAAACGCTTCTGGGCCATAAATGTGGACGGCGGAGGCTCCAATTGTTAGCCTATCTGCGAGCTCATGGCCCTCGATGCCCGAATGGCAAGAAACCCAGTAAAGTGTGAGTTTATTCGTTGAACCCACATTATGGAGGACTTCTTGACAAGCCAGTACCAGCTTAGAGCTGATAGTGAAATTAGTAAGCGCTTTGAGAACTGCCTGACTGTCGGTGAATATTACTATATCCCTGTTGAAATAGCCGGTGGTTTGGTATAGTCCAGCACAAACTTCGATGGCGTATATTTCCGCTAGGAAAACGAACGGCATTTTACCCATTGGAATAAAAACTCCGTGCTCAGGACCGACAATGCCTGTCATGGAACCCTCTCCCGTCGGGTCGGAGAGAGTTGTAGCCATCCGCCCACCTTTCTCTGTTCCAAATGACTGATTTAAAGGAATGGTTGAAGTAAAGAGTTTTTACAAGGTAATCAGTTGGCATGCTAAGTACATTATGGCTTTTTAACCAGCTTAGTTGGCTGGGGGTCAATTTGATCCCTACGTCGCAGGCCTTGAGTCTGACGATTGTCATTCTAATAAAAATAAATAACTAACTGGCGCAACAGTCCAATTTGAACCACGGCCTCGAGATGAGTTAGCATCATCTCATTTTCTAGATCGTGACGGTTTTTGTGCAGAGGTATGTGATCAGCAATACGCTCAACCGAGTTATTTACCCCATAATGGGTACTCATTTAACAGCTGAGCGGGCTCATAGTCCGACACGTAAATCCCCGGAATCGAACCGGGGCCCAGTGCGTTGAAGGCGAACGTGCTAACCGTTGCGCCATCCGGACTACATTCATTTGTCATTCTAGCTTCCAATTTAATGGGTTCATCCATGGGCGGGATGTCGAGTAAAACTACTAAAGCAGCCGTTTGACAAGAGTAAGTGGCCCCAGTGATGACATGGCAAGACTCTGACTTTTATTCAGAGCCGTTCAGCCGGCTGAAGTAATGGCTCTTTGCCACTAGACCACCGCACCGTAATCCAATATAAGTCTGACGATCGCTTTGTAAATCGACAAAACTATATGGCGCTTAGTCCCCCATATCTTGCCGACATATTGTCTTCAGATCCACAGAGCTTTAATTGCCTTATGGGAAGTCACTTTAAGGTGTTCTGGCCAGGATAACTTAATGTCAAAAATAACACCCAAATATTTGAAGTCTGACATCAGTTTTATAGGAGAGTTGTATGTGAGCGGAAATCTGAGTCCAGAGTTTTCTTTTCCTAGTGAAGGGCACTATGGCAGCTTTCGAAGGATTTAAACGTAGGCCGCTGTTATCGCACAGTTCTTGAACTACACGTAGCGCACCTTAAATGATATCGGGCATAACTTCCTCAAATTTGCTCCCGACCATGATCACCAACTCGTCTGCGTAGCCTTGTATGGAAAACTTCATGGGGGATAGTTTCAACATTAAATTATCAACTACGATGTACCATTGGAGGCGAAATAATACTCCGCCTTGCGGGCACCCACGCAAGCCGTTTGCTGAGAGGGTACAGTTTCCTATCGTAGTGATGACCTTTCTAGAGAGGACATCATATTGTACATTTCACCCAGACTGTGATGGTGAGATCGGCTCCTTTCGCTTGAAGGGCACTTTCAATGGATTCGAAGGAGGTATTGTCAAATGCCCCTTCCATATAAAGAAGCGCACACAATGCCGTTTCGTTGGCTGATATAGCTGCTTCAATCTCGACAACGAGGTTGTGGAGAGCCGTTTCTGTTGATTTGCCGGGTTTATAGGCAAACTGTCTGGGGTGAATTGGGTTAATTGCAAAGAACGATGTCCTGATGTGAGCGTCAAGGATCTTCTCCATGCTCTTCAGCATGAACGATGTCAGGCTGATAGGTCGAAAAGATTTAGGATCACCTATAGGTCCGCTGCTCGATTTTGGAATAAAGACCACCCTCACTGATCTGCAGGCACTGGGAATGTGACCCAGCACGAAGCTGCTTCTAAAGATGCTAATTAGTGGTGAAATAAGTTCTTCCTGTCCTTTTTGCAAGAGGGCTGGAAAAATTCCATCAGTGCTGGGTGATTTGTAGGGGTGAAATGTTCCAATCGCCCATTTCACTTTGTCGTAAGTGAATATTCTCCTAGCTCCAGAACGACTTGCTTTGTAGGACATGTTTTGGCAGCCCAGGTCATATTCACCACCTGTGAAAATACTGCATCCAGGGAAGTGAGTGTCCAAAAGGAGCTTTCCCGTATTCCCGGAGTCTTGAGCTGTGCTACCGTCCGGTGATTAAGTAAGGGTTTTCTTTGCCAAGACGCGATGTTGTAGTCTAGCAACTTTGCTAGTGTTCTCGACATTCTTGCAGAAAGTCATCCAACTGCGATGTTGGCATCCCTAACCTTTTTACTGTATTCTGTAAGAGTGGAGCGGTATAGACCCGACTCTCCAGTGCGCTTGGCTCTAACGAACAATTTTCTAGTCCTTTTGCTCAGACGGGAGAATTCTGTGTTCCACCACGGAACCCTCCTTTTGTCCTTAATGGGCTTTAAAGAACAATTTTTTTTCGAATGCTTCCAAAATGGCTCTGGTGATGTTCGTGGTGAGTCCGTTCAGAAGCTGTATTCTCTATGAGAAAGAGCTTATCACACAGCGACTCGGAGTATCCAAGCCAGTTTCGTCTGTCAGCTGGCGGCAAGGCCACCCGCGCAATTTCGAAACGAATAAGCAAGTGATCGGAGAGGGAAGGCTCGTCTGAGACATGCCAGTTATATATTCGTTCAGATAGAGATACCGTAGAGTACCGTGTGATGTGCGTTAACCTCACAGCTGATCAATAGGTTTTTGTCGTTGATTCCACAGTCGTTGACTAGTCCGCTGTAGTTCTTCAGTCGGGACCGAAAAGTCCCCAGGGAAGTATGCGAACGCGACAACTAGTTGATGTAACCAACCTCCACGGTTGACGCTGATGGGTATTGTCACTATATCGCCGGTGGTGAACTCTAAAAGGGAAATGTACTGAATTTTATTCGCGAGAAGGATGCACGATCTATGTAGGTCGGCTAGCACCCCTATCATAAATTAGAGTTAATTACATTAAGTCTTTGGACGTTTTATTGCCACGGTTCCTGAGCTATGGCGATTCCTAAGTTTTCCCTGGCGAACCCTAGTTAGAACAAGCAAATGCGCCACTCAGCTTGTTGTGGAGCATAAGCTTCTAGTGCCAGTTTAGTTGTCAGTTCGGCAAGTTTGCGGCTCCTTCCCCAAAAGCACAATTAGGTGGACGCCTTGTACATTACACTCACCATGGGTATCTCCGGGAGCCCACCTACCTATAGTCACAGAAATATAACCATACAATCGACCAACTTTGCCCGCTTAAGTCAAAATATTCATTTATTAAATTTCACCAAGCGAATGCGGTACTATTCTAACAAGCTTTATTATTTAAAGCCACTACTTGGAGCAAATACTCCTTTGCAACCGATTTCCAACCGACCTCCATATAATGATAACCCCAGAACAAACATGTTCACTATATTCGATTCATACTAAGTAGGAAAACCGCTTTCACCATTGTTCCTTTAAATTACATTATGAACCAGCTCTTATGTCTGTATCTATCGTCGCAATTTGCTTTTGTTTCTCTTCTCTAGAATTTAGTCCTGAGAGGAAAAACAGACAATGTTCGGCTCCTCGAATTAGCGAGATATGTATGTACATATTACATAAACGCTTTTTGTTGAAAATTTCACCGAAATATTACAATTCGGGAAATTCTAGGAACACGTTCGCTTCAACTGATTTTTCGAATTCAACTCTGTCTGCTCTCAATTAACAACTTTATTTATTCTTCTTGTGTCTATTTTATTGTTTTTTTTCCTGTTGAATTTAAATATTTGCAGATGCAGATGAATAAAATTTGGATGTATGAATTTACATTTAGTCAACAAAAACAACCGCATACATACGAAATATACTGAAACATTTCCAATTCAAATTTAATTTCTTCTCCTACCTTGTTTTCACCTGAAAAATACATAAAAACTTCCGGTACCCAGTGTGCGGTTGCCAAACTCCGAAATGTATATTATGCCTGGAGGAACAGTTTTTTTAGGGAGATTCCTTCTACACTTAAGATAATGGATACTATAAGCATTTCGTAGAAATTACAATTGCACGCTCATCTGGTATTTCCGGCCTTTTCGGGAAAAATAAGCTCTGTCTTCCTTATCTTTAATATGAAGCCCCGGTGCACATGAACGTCGAAATGATGCTGGACGCCGCGTCACTTTCAATCTGATAGGAAGAAATACATTGCCGGCAATAGAGCAATGCGACGAATCGACGGAGCGAGACTGAGGAAGACCGAGAGCTCGTTGGGAGAGCTCGGTATATGCTGAAGCCGACCAACTACTGAGCTTCCAAAATTGAAGGATGCGGTCATGATACAAAGAATACAGAAAGAAAGAATGTATTCCTTGTATCATGGGATGCGGTCACGTGACCAAGATATTTGGAGGACAACGATTCAGGCGGCCAAAGCCCGAAGTTCGACTGTTATGCTACGATGATGATGATGAAAGGAGCAGTGCACAAGGGAGGCCGATAGCTATCGGCTTCACATGGCCGTCGCGATAGCTTTTTGGAACCCCGCTAGTTTCTGCTCCTTTCTGCGGCAATTCACGCCTCCGCAGATCCATTTCCATTAAGCCGGACCACATACATTCGAACTCGGAAAACAATGTGTGATTTGTGTGAAGTATCTCAAACCATTCGCTTGAGGATCACTTTTACTCAACCGATGCTTTGAAGTTTCGTCCGAATGATTCAAGACACTTCACATAAATTTCAAGTTCGTGTTCAACATTATGTGGCCCAGCTTATATAATACAAATATATGGGGCGACCGGTAGCGCAGTGTGTTGAGGCATCAGTCTCATGTTTGACTTCCGGTGTTTCGGGTTCGAGTCCCGTCCACGACGACGTTCGTGGCCATGGATGTGCAGGAGGTGCATGATGGCAACTGCATTCTCCGAAACCACTTTATGCCAACGAAACGTCAACTGGACCACATGGAACAGTTGACGCGCTTTGCCCCACAAGGGGTTAGGGTAATTGAGTATATTATATAACAAAGAATTGAAGCGAAACGCAGAGCAAAGAAGGAGAAGCTTCGATGACGAGGCTTCCAGCGTCATTTGGACGCGAATGAGCACCGGGCCTAAAGCCATGCAAAGATTTGCCCATGTTGCCTATTAAGGGGAATCTACTTATATATGCAGGAGAGTTACATAACTTTGCGATTACAATAGGTTTGTTCGTGATATGGATCACGAGTGAATCGAACGGCACAGTTTCCAAAAGTGAAAAACTCAAATCTGAATATTTGTTGTTATACTCGTACAATGACAAAGAATTTGCAATGTTCATCGGTACTTTAGAGCGCATGATCCATCAACTGGGGAGACCGGTAGTTCAGTGCGTAGAGGCGTCACCCTCATGTCTGAAAAGGTTGTCATTGTTTCAAATCCCACCCATCCATAGCCATGGATGTTTGTGTTGTCTGACCCCCCCAGTGGCGTAGATTTTCTCAAAGTCAAGGCAAGTACAAGGGGGGGGGGGGGGGGGGGGGGTGATTGATCCCTTAACCCCTCCTCGTTTGCCTTAGCTCGTGTTTGAGAAAAAATGACTTGTAATACAAAAGACGCAGAAATTGAAGTGATAAGCAGAAGTATGAAATGCGCACTGGCTTCGTTAGTTAGAAAAAAATCACATTAGATATTCACATGATACTTCCCTTCGAAATGTCTCTGTTTCATAAAATCGACCCTTAGTTAACCATGCTTTTCATTTGTGTAAAAACAACACCAAAATCGTCCATTATCTCTACCTAACCAGTACAGACACAAAAACTTGACTAGAAGTAAAGCATCAGTCATCCGTCATTAGTTCAATACATCGGCTCTACTTAATTTCACGACTTTTTTTCAGCAATTGATCCAGACATCAATCAGTTGATGATTTGATCCTACGTCATTGAAAATTCACCGTAGAAAATAGCCGAAAGTATTTCGCGTCCAATGTGGGGTCAGTGTAATTTCATTTAATGAAGTGAAAACGAAATGTGCAATCGACGTGGTATGCGGGATACCGTTAGTGACAAAAATTGAAGTCTTTCTAGACATTACTATAAGCTACCTCAAGTTACCTTTTTTTTCAATCATACTCGTATTAGTTGGGACGCTAAGCGATTTGACCTTGCAAAATAGGATAGAGAAATGCCATTTGGTATAATTGTTGGTGGTCCCCGTAAATTCATTTTAAGAGATGGAGCCATCTTGAGCCCCGCGGCAGAGCGGCTGTGCGGGCGAAAAACCGGAAATTTGAGCCCTTTTTTTTAATATTCTCCTCATAATTTGTAAACGGTGCCTCGGATCAAAAAACTTAATAGGATGTAAATTAAAGAGCGTCAAATTCTACATCCAATGCATTGCTCAAAGTTGAAATTTGGTTTAGTAGTATAATCAAAATCGATAGTCGAAAAACGTTACTTTTTGAGGCTTTGGAGAAAAATCACACTATACCGCTTTTCAAGCTCACATATCTCGGAAACCGATGCTTCAAATGGAAAAACTCAGCAGAGAAAAGTTGAAGATACTTCTATTTTAAGTTCAAATAGCACAATATTTTTTAAATTGGCCCGTTTTTAATGTTGTTGCGAGCGAAAATGCAGAAATGGTTTTTTATCGATTTGAGCCTTAATAGCTCTATTTCGATAAATATAACAGCTAAAAGCTTTGGTTTAGCCTCAATTCGTAGATACTTTAACCATGTTTATAAAAGTTTTGCTAAGTTTTTTGTTAAACTAATTTAATTAATTAAATAATTAGTTAATTAAATGATTTAATTTCCTCCGTAATTTCAAAGTTCAAGCAAGTTATATGACATTTTAGGTTGATTCCTAAAGTATTTGGTCATTTTGAGTTGAATGAAATCAACCGCAATTCTATACGACCACTATTTCAAAAAATATACATATTTTTTCAGATTGTTTTATTAGTTAAATGAGCTTTTTTGTTAAGAAAGTTGAAAATAAAAATCTTTATGCCAGTTTTAGGTATGGTTCTTAATGTATTAGGTCAATTTGAGTCGAATGAAACCAACCACAATTCGAAACGATCATTAGTTCGAAAGATATTTACATTTTTCCAGATTGTTTAATTTATTAAATGAGCTTTTTTGTGAAGTAAGTTAAAAACAAAAGGCTTTTATGCCAGTTTTAGGTTGATTCTTATTGTGTTTGGTCATTCTAATTAGAATAAAAACAATCGTGATTGCATACGACAATTAGTTCAAAAGATATTCACATTTTTCCAGATTTTTTTATTAGTTAAATAAGCTTTATTATTAAATAAGTTGATAATAATAAGCTTTGATGCCAGTTTTAGGCTTCTTCTTAATGTATTTGGTCATTTTGAGTCTAATGAAACTAAAGGCAATTCCATACAATCATTAGTTCAAAAGATATTCATATTTTTTCAGATTTTTATTATTAGTTAAATAAATTTTTTACTAAATAAGTTCAAAATAAAAAGTTTTTATTCCACTTCTAGGTTAATTCTTAATGTGTTCGGTCATTCTGAGTCGAATGAAATCAACCGCAATTCCGAACGATCATTAGTTGAAAAGATATTCACAATTTTCCAGATTTTGGTATTAATTAAAAAGATTTTTTTTTATTAAATAAGTTAAAAGTAAAAAGCTTTTTTTAGCAAAACTTTTATAAATAAGGTAAAAATATCTACGAATTGAGGCTAAACCAAAACTTTTAGCTGTTATATTTATCGAGATATAGCTATTCAGGCTCAAATCGCTAAAAAGTCATGTCTGCATTTTCACTCACAACTACACTAAAAACGGGTCAATTTAAAAAGTATTGAGCTAGTTGAACTTGAAATAGAAGTATCTTCAACTTTTCCCTACTGAGTTTTTCCATTTGTAGCATTGGTTTCAGAGATATGTGAGCTTGAAAAGCGATATAGTGTGATTTTTCAGCAAAGCCTCAAAAAGTGACGTTTTTCGACTAACGATTTTGATTATACTACTAAACCAAATTTCAACTTTGAGCAATGCATTGGATGTAGAATTTGACGCTCTTTAATTTACATCCTATTAAGTTTTCTGATTCGAGGCACCGTTTACAAATTATGAGGAGAATATTAAAAAAAGGGCTCAAATTTCGCGGTTTTTCGCCCGCACAGCCGCTCTGCTGCGGGGTACAAGATGGCTCCATCTCTTAAAATGAATGTATGCGGACCATTAATAATAATTCCAAACGGCATTTCTCTATCATATTTTGCAAGGTGGCGTCAATTTATGTCGCTTAGCGTCCCAACTATATAGTATATCAGGGAAAATGTACCGAAGAAAAATGGTCGAAAAATGGTCAACGAAGCCTAAATACGAGTATACTCACTTGGTGTCTAACGTGTACTACATTAGTCTTAACCCCTAGTTCGACGTCGTGCGAAAACAATTGTTAACGGTTTTAGATGACGCTTCGTTAGCATATTGCCAGCAATTGCAGAGTTAAGGGTATATCCACATTAATTCGTCTTGTGGTCCTTAAGAAGCATGCGTCTGTTGAAAACGCCGATGCATTTTTTGTTTGAGCGAAGTATGTACTGATGAAAACAGAAAACCATGAACCAAAGGCAGGGTACAAGGGTTGCTGTGCCTACAGCAGCACATATGAGTTGAAATACGGTTCGCTCTGTTATCAATAGAGACTCATCGCCAGTGAATCGTCAATCTAATCATTGACCTCGCATTAAGACTCGATTCTTCAATCTCTAGCTCTGCACCCCCTACTGAAGTTAAAGAAGCCGCAGTAAAAGACGAGTTCTAAGCCCGCCTTGAGACTCCCTTCGACTCACTTCCAACAAAGGACGTCAAATTGCTGCTGGGAGACTTTAATGCGAAAGTCAGAAATGAAAGTTGGCACCGGGGGACCACTGGAGGCCACAGTCTACATCAAAAATGAAAGGACAACGGCCAGCAACTTATCGACTTAGCCTGCAGCAGGAATCTAATCGTAAGCTCTACAGGTTTCCCGCATCGACGCATTCACAAGCAGACCTGGAAATCTCCAGACGCACATACCGTCAACCAAATTGATCACATCCTCATTTGCAGCAGGTGGGCGTCTAGTGTGATAGATATCCGCTCCTATCGAGGAGCAAACTGCGACTCAGATCATCACTTGGTGAAAACGACCTAAAGATGTAGAATTTCCTCAGTGCACTAATCGAGAATCAGCCCTCCCAAAATCTTTATGGTTGATAAGCTTTTGAATGATGCAACAGCCGTGGCCTATACTACCGCCCTTCAGGAAAGACTACCGCCTATAATACACAACATCACCAAGACAGGCGTCCATGGGTTCTGGGAAAAACTCAAGGGTACCATCAGGGATGTCGCAGAGAAGGTCGTTAGAAATAAAGCCCGGCGAGCGCGAAATGTCTGGTTCGACGAAGAATACAAAAATTCACTTGACGCGAAAAACGAGGCCTACAGACAATGGATTCAGCGAGGAACCAAAGGTTTTCCTCATACTGAAATCGAAGCATGTGCACAGAAACACGAAGCTCCGCCTGTACAAAACCATTATACGACCAGTGCTTTGCTATGGCTGCAAAGCATGGACCCTAACTCAAGCCTCTGGAAACATGCTAAACACATTTGAATGTAAGGTTATGCGGCGAATTTTCGGAGCTGTTTGCGATCGAGATGGATGGCGCATCCGGTACAACCATGAGTTGTATGAACTGTACGATGAGCTGGAATTTTCTAAAATCGTCAAACTACAACAACTTCAATGTGTAGGGCATGTACAACGAATGGACGATGATCGCATGCCAAAGAGAGTAATTAACGCAGAATGAGTCGACAGAGCGGGACTGCCTAGACGACCGAGATCTCGTTGGGAGACGTATATGCAGACGCTGAGCAGTTACTGGGCTTCCAAAATTGGAGGACACGGTCACGTGACCGAGATAATTGGAGAACAACAATCCAGGCGGCCAAGGCCCGACGTCGGGCTGTCACGCCACGAGGATAATGATGAGTTTTCTTCGTAGGAAGCGATATATGCACTTGCCACTTGCTGCATTATTGGCAAGACTGTCTAGACTATGCCAACATCAGACTATCCTTTCGATTGCCGCTAGTTTTTCATGGAGAGATATTGCATAATTTGACTACTCCATTTCTTGCGGAGTTGTTGCGCAGTAAGAAAATAGACAGGAAAACCGACAACCACAAATGCAAAAACTGCCTATGGAAAGCGGCACTTAGGAGTGAAAACTAGATTTGCCGGTCTCCAATATATATGTATGTACTAAGGTACATACTAGTGCGGGTATATCCCTGAATACTCGTGATGTAAGGTGTTATTGCTTCTTGATCGTTCTGGAGAAGAGCGGGGGAAATACCGTTGAAACTATTAGACTTGTATGGACTATATATACCGACGGCTCACTTAATATTATCGTATGGTTCTGGAAGCGCTCCAGTCTGCCGGCCGTGTAGACGACTTGCGATGAGAGGAGCTTCGCAGTTCCCGTCTGAGATTCCATCCAGGGAAATTCGTACTAACTAATATTAAAGACACGTTTTTGAAGTTTTTCTTTAACCGGAGAGTTTGAAGTTCCACCAAGCAAATCCCCTACTATCCTTGATGACTTTCAGTAAGCAGTTTTCTTCATACTGCACTAGTTACGTTATTCGCTAGCCGGTCCAGATTGTACCATCCCTTAACCGTCCTATCTATGATGGTTAGTATTTCCTGCAGGTACGCCCCATAGTTCAACTAGTCTGTTTGCTTCAGAATACGTCTAGTACGTAGTTCTGAAGCGTGATTGAGATAAATTCTAATGTAGTTACGGCTGGATTATGATTGTTCATCTGATACACGCCAATTTTGACTCCAAATAACTACCAACTGTACTAAATTTAATAGAGCTGATACACTATAGATAGTAGATCACGGAAGCCAACGCGTAATGTTCACGTGAATCATACGGATATTCAAAACTATTAATATTCATGCAATTTCCATGGAATCCATTTATTTTAAGATACTCGTACGCCGTCATTCATTCATATAGTATTCAAATCAGAGCATCAAGCATCCAAGCAATCCATTCGCAACACAATAATTCGAAGAGCCATCATCTCCATTCGTAAATGTTGGTCTGCAAAAATATCTAAAACTGTCACGTACATGACGACAATTTAAGTAAGTTTCTTCCAAGTTCCGTCTATCGTCTGCAGCATCCTCCGTCCTGTATATATATCTTTTTCCATCATTCGTCTCTCTTTCTGTGTTGTCCACTGTCTCTGATCGGCGTTGTAGGAAATAACATACTCAAAATGTCCTTGTCAGCATTTGTATCACGATTTACTTTTGCAAACCCCAAACGTCTATCCATCTCGTAGACACTTCGAATGCAATCGCTCGTGGAAAGTTCACATCTTTGCCACTATAGCGTTTGAAAATCTCTTCCTTCCAATTTCAACATTTTAGTCGTTAGACGTGCGACTTCGATAGCTTTTCTCACTCGTGTGCGGTGGTACACGTTTGCATTACGGTTACGGATCTGACACGCAACAACGACGACGACGGACGTTTGTATCCTTCGTGAAGGTTGTAAAATTATCAAAACTAGACATGCATGTTCGACGACGCCCACTTTTGGCGTAAAACCATTGACAGCGGATATAATACAAGAAATGGAAAGAGGAGTTTTGGAGAAAGGATGCAAACAGTGGTGTGGGTGTTTGTTATGCGAGAACGGATCACATCAGTGCTATTTCGTGCAATTTGAGTATTTTTCACAATAGATGTTACTGGCAATTGTAAAATCGTTTTTTAATGGTACGTACGTCACATGGGGAATTACAGATGATTGATGGAAGGATCGTAATGATTACAGATTTTGAGGAGTGCCTATTACTCAAATTGCCAAATTGCAAAGTGATTTTGTGGGGAAAGCAAGAACAGTGATAAGTTCTGCGTCGTGGTAGAGTAAAATGCTCCAATCTCTGCTAAAAGTTGTGGAAACGAAATCGGCATTCACACGCCTCCTCCGTCAGCATGTCAAAATGGCAAAGCTAAGTTGCCCCTCCTTATGGGTTTCTAAGTAGCACCCCATATTCCGGGCTCGGAAGCGTCGTAGAGCACTTCACTTTCGAGACCGTTTTATGGAGTGTGATGAGGGGACGCTTGCAAGGCCGGCGAAACGCATCCGACTGGTGTAAAAACTTTTTCAAGAAACGGAAACACTCCCCCCCCCCCCCCCCGCGCTTTATTGAGCGATTTGCTCCATTTACATTCAAAGTAACTTTGTAAACCATGAGAGTTCCGCAGTTTCTAAACCCCGCCTAATACTCTCAAATAGAGTTTATTCTGGTTCATCTTCAGGTGCCTCGTCAGAGAATAAAATTTTGATCTTTTCTATTCCTTTTAGTATTAAATGCCGAGAAAGTCGATCCAACTTTCTTGGATCGTGGATCCCTTTTTTAAGGAAATTTCCCGATGTGCCTCAAAAATCACCGGTTTCGTCCACTGACAAAAGTCAGCAACTCGTCAGGAGCGTCTATTGATATATCCTGTCAGTGGGAATTGTGCAAAGGGGTAACAAACGACTGAAACTCTCACCTGGAGTTGTTCCTCTGATTGCCATTAACGACGTATTTTACAGTGCGCTTCATAAACACCAGAGCAAATGTATCAGATGGAACCTGTTTGAATTCCTTCAACACCTGGATTAGGCTGACGATATTTGCCTTCTCCCAAATATATCGGAACATCTAGTTCAAATGACGGATGCACTGCACCGCGAAAGTGGCAATGCTGGGATTAAAATGAACGCTGCCAAAACTAAGTACTGGAGCTTGGATCCCGGGCGACAGAGCGAAATTTGTGTTTTGGGGCAGACGGTGGAAAAAGTGGTCAATTTTTGCTACCTCGGGAGCGTAGTTACAGCAGATGGTGGAGTGGATGCTGATGTCCTGTCTCGCATCAATAAGGCTCGGGCAGCTTTTTTCAGTTTGACTCCTTTCTGGCAAAAAACAACATCTCCAGACGTACCAAACTCAGGATCTTCGAAACCAATGTAAAATCTGTGCATCTTTATGGCTGTTCAGCTTGGAAGGTGACCAGGGAGATAACAACTAGATTGCAAACTTTCGTGAACCAGTGTCTACGGCGCATCCTGCACATACGCTGGCCGGAGGTCATTTCTAACGACGACCTCCGAATTATTACTGGCCAGGACAGGATAGACACCTCCATAAAAAGGCGAAAGTGCCAATGGATAGGTCACACACTTCAAAAAGGGCCGGAAAACATTGCTAAACAGGACCTCGATTGGAACCCACAGGGAACCGATGCAAGCCGCCGCGTTGGACGACCTAGAAACTCCTGGAGAAGATCAGTTGGGGTCGAGGGTAAGTCATTAGGCAAATCGTGGAGACAGCTGAAGGCGATGGCGGCGAGCAGGATGAAGTGAAAAGTCGGTGTGGTTAATGCCCTATGTCCCGCAAGGGCTTGACAGCATCCAGATAGAGAGAGAGAGAGAAGCACACCTAAAGAATAAGTTCTTTGGGGATATTGGATCAAAATGAAAATGTGTTTGTATAGGACGGGCCTAAAGTGTTGATGAGCATCGCTCTTCTTGTGTCATAATTAGAATGGGCTCAGAAATTATTAGAATACACTTTCTAGTAGAAATGATATTTGGTTCAAAGGTTTCTCAGCTTTTAATTTTTCTTGTTTTTCTCCAGAATGCCCTAATTTTTTTTTTTAATTGCCTAGACATACATACAACGATTGTCTGAACAACTCAATCCCATCCTTTTACCACTTTTAATGGGCTGTTTACGTGCTAATAAGCAATTATTTTCCTAAGACGGTCTTTCATTTCCATGTGAATTTATTGCCAACTTACACGATAGTCTCTCATAAAGTGTTGAACTATTTATCGAAATTAAAATGTCCAGCGTTTTCAAAGAAATCCAACACATCGTCCCAGTTAAATGCGAGCAACCGAAATACGGTTGTCGTGGAAAGGATTACGTGTGTAGCTCGTTAAAAGTTCAACACGTGCTCGTTAATTATATCAAAATTTAACATAATAATTGGGCGAAGGCAGACTATGAATTAAAAATAAATGGAACATTTGCTATTTTGACGGCTTATAAATCAGGAGTACAGTAAAATATCGTGAACGTGAACAGTTGGTGCCAAGTTGATTTGGATTATTTATAGGGCAATGTTTCGAAAAAAAATACGTAATTACATTCTAAGATGATTTATTATGTTTATTATGTTGGATGTACCGATTAGAACAGGGGCCAACTCCGGCTAGTGGGCCAAATCCGGCCCATCTCAGGTTTTTATCTAGACCGCGGGCTAATATTGTCTTTGAATGAGACAATTAAAAAAAAATAGTTAAAAAAAAAGCTTTTCTTTAAAACGTTATTTTATTGTGTACAAGATTCGCACCTTATCTAATGGTGCTACCACACTACTCGCGACTTGGTGAGTATCGACTAAATGTCAAAAACGTTATGTCAGGTCCAAGTACATGACTAAGCCTTTGCCTTGTGCTTGACGAGCAGCCGCAGCGTATAAGTAGGACAAGTATTTTCTCGGTATTCGCCACGTATTTGTCGATTAATACTGGTAGATGAACATTTTTCCCAGTCGATGACTCTAGCGGGAAAATTCACATATCTGGTGCAGTCTGCTCGGCATTTGGCAAGGTCTCGGCAATTGGCGAGTCAAGTACTTTTCACTTAGCGAGTATTTGGTCGATACTCGCCGAGTCGCGAGTAAATGATGCTGGTACGACAAGTGTTGACATATACTGACTTGTACAGAGGCCCAAAAATCAATAGGCCTACCTTACGATATGCAAAAAATTATAAACGTCACGTTTTCAGAAACATCAAACATATAGGTGCGATATACCGACGGAAAAAAGAGGCAGCTGAAGCTGGAGTCTCTGGACTGTAAATCAGAATCTTAATTCCTACTCCGGCGTATTTCAATCCGCTGAGTCCTGTGCCAGAGGATTTCTCAATTTGACATTCCTACCTGCACAGACAAATGGGTAGTCATTAGTGCACTCTCGTCTCACAAGCTCTCACCAAGTCTGATGAACGAGTACTTCGAGACCGTCAGTGTGTGGCGACCTCCAACCAAGTCGTTCCGTGAACTTTTAGGGGTCATTCGTAGCCATCGCTGGATCTCAGCCAGAATGCTGGACTGGACTGGAGCAATCGACCCAATCAGCTCTTTGTATTTAAACGATGCTATCCAAATGAATAAAGCTTATTGGAGGCTTCCAGCTGGATATCTATCTGGAAACCACTAGCTGAGATATCGACGTCAATTCCCTTAATCGCCTTGACTATTTTTCATTCAGCAGAAAATTTATAGTATTAACGAAAACACCATTACCTTAATGTCACGGCGAATTTTTCAGAGCTTAAAATACAGTTGCATAAGTAAAAATATTCTTTGGATTTTGATATGTACATAAAGGAAAACTAGTAATGTCCATTTGACTGTATAATTGAGGTGCTTCCGGTAAATTTTATTAGCAGTGCGTCGACCACATCGGTAAGCAGTTACATTTCGGGTATCTTATCTGGCTCGCTAAACGCAAAATTGCAACTATCTGGCCCTTTCTAGAAAAAGTTTGTCGACCCCTGGATTAGAGCAATGGATAATAAGTAAAGAACCAAAACCCATCTCAATAACAAGCCAAGAGCCAAACTGACACTCGATGCCGTTTGGATATCACCGTCCTTTACTAATTGTACAAAATAGAAAGGGACAGTACGTTCCAAAAGAGGCTGGTTTCTCTCAATTCCTGCCAAATATTTGAAGATTTCCTAGCCTGTCATTGAGATGGTCTTGTACTTGTATAGAACTCATCAGCTCAACTACCGTGGGCATAGGAATAATGCCAGGAACTTGCCCAGTATATCGTCGAAGGCGACTATAAAAAGGAGAGGATGTGTACGCCAGCAACTTGCAGCATTCGAAAAATTTTACTCAATTGCCCTAACCCCTTGTGGGGCATAGCGCGTCAACGGTTCCATGTGGCCCAGTTGACGTTTCGTTGGCATAAACTGGTTTCGGAGAATGCAGTTGCCAGCATACACCTCCTGAAAAATTTTATAAGCTAACGAAAAGTCAACTGTACCTCGATTTTCGGTCTACACCACCCGACTCACAAATCCAGCTGCCGTACAACAATATAGCGACTGTCTTACGCTTAAAGCAGCTGAGATAAGTAGTCAGGCAAATAGTGATTTAAGCGAACACTAAGGTGGTATCAAAAGTGCCTGCATTGACAGCGTAGATACCATCCTTGGCGCAAACTCAGTTTGTCGAAATACGACTTGGATGTCCAACGAATGATAGCAGCCGACTGTGGAAGGAAAACCACTGAATCGCGCTCGGTGGCCGTGGTCGTTCGATCAACGGTCTACGATACTAATCAAGAGCTCGGAGTTCAAATCTCGGTGCGATCAAAAACTGCCTGTGAGTACTAATAGAACTCTCACAGTGCTCCGAGGTTGTCAGTATACAGACGGCGCGGATAGGAGGTGCATGCTTGCAACTGCACTTTCGAAAAGTAGATATGCTATTGAAACGTCAACAAGGCATATAATTGCTAGAGATGTTGACGCGCCCACGCCCCTGGGGGGGGGGGGGGGGGGGGGGGGTCAAGGCAATTAGAGAGAGAGTGCTGCTTCCACCGGCAGATCTATGGTAGCACCTGATGAGTAAGGATCTGTCGGTGGTACGAAACCAGAGGCCGAGTGTCCCATTACGCCTGGACCCTGATGCGAACGCGAGGAAATCTGCGCTGTCCGCCAACCATTCCACCCTTATCGCCTCATTTTTTATCATTCCCCATTTTTACCTCCCTTGTTTGTGTTGTTTTCCCCAGGCCTATGAATTTTTGTTAATACGTAAAGGACAGGGGCAACGAACGGCGAAAACCCCGCCCACATCTCCCGTACTGAGCTACAGCAAGCATAGGCCGCTGCTTAGCTCGTTGAGGGGCCTTTTTCTTCGCTAGATGGCTCGGCGTGACCTTCACGGTCATTATGCTACCTTAGGCTCCGTCCCCACAGGCTTCTTCGGATGCCCACCAAACCGTCCGTTAGAGTATACCAACTCTCTTCTGGTCTCGGTAAAAGATGCCGCAGGAAGCAACAATCTAAACACCGTTTACGGTGTCATCAAAGTGTTTAAAGTGGTCTGAACTCTGAACATTCGGTGAAGAGCAGTTCTTGAAAGCTAGTTATCTTACATCAGACGAGGAGGCGAAAAGAGCATTTCGTCACTGTTTGGAACCGTGCCATTTCTAGCGAAGTTCATGCAGACAATTTAGATGTCCATCGAAATGCGCGTATACGACCAACTGCTTTGACTAAAGAGGAAATAGTCGCTGCAATTATTGCACTACAAAGAGGCAAGATCGTCGGGCTTCCTGCCGAACTTTATCAAGCAGCGCTAAGCATGATTGCCACGTTGTTCTAGTCACTTGCTAATAAACCGTGGGACACAGAAACATGTTTCACTGAGCGGAAGTAAGGATTGAGCGTCAAACTTTCAAAAAGGGAAGACTTACAAATTGCAATAATTGTAGAGGTATTTGCGTCCTTCCTGCGGGTGTCAAAATAATAGCTCAAATTGTCCCGGATAGACTAACAGACCAGTTAGAAAGCAAAATTGATGATGAGCAGGGTTGTTTTCGATCCGGTTACTCCGGTGCCGATCACACTAACCCGTTGTAAAACGTAATCCAATATTCGACTCACCGTTCGATAATGTGTTGTATGCAGCCCTGGGAACTCGTGAAATCGATCAGTTTGCCTTGTTGGGTATGTCGTGGCGAACAGATGCAACCCATTTCTCAAAACCTCGCTGGAGTATGTGACGTGCTGTGCTCCACTAGGGATTTATGCAAATAGTATATATTACACCATCTCTCCAGATGTCACAAAAAAAAAATAAAAATATAATTTAATCATGTTAATATCATCCCTGCACATTCAAAATATTCTAATTCAAATTGTCACAATTATCGCGCCTTTTCATTCCGTCGCTCACCTTCTCTACAGCAAGGCGAGAAAATGGAAAAGCTCTCTATTACAACCATCACACAAAAACAAATGGAAAATAATAATTTAAATGGATAAAACGTTTTCCAAATTGCCAGTGTACCATTTAATTTTACTTAATGAATCCTCTCCACAGCAAGCCCACTAACATACACACACACAGAATGTCCTTTTCCGGCCAAACAAAATACAATTCCTTCAGCGAGCCGGGCCAAAAGTAAACAAAAATTAATATAAATATGGAAATTTTTAATCCTTCGTTTAGCCAAGCTTTCACATTAGTATTCCCTTTACGACTGAAATATTCGTTGAATTTTCCATTACGTTAGGTTTTTATCCTTTATTTCTGTGTGCTTTTTTTCTCGTTTCGCTATTGCTAAATATTTCCCAGCGTCAACGTCATGGCTGCGTCCCTTTTAATCGAGGTGGGCTATTATCCAAATAAAGCTGCTTTTATTTCTAATTTTTCGGGCATTTAGATGTAGTCCAGATATACGAATTAGTATGACGAGTTAGGCACACCGGCTGAAGGACGACAGGGACGTTTAAAAGGAGGCGAATAAATAAAAAATTGTTTAAATTGGGGTAGCTGTAGACAAAGAGGAGAGAAGAAAGGATACAATTTTGGATTTCGCCATCTGGTGCTAGAGCGGAGTGTCGTCGGGTAAAATGGAATTTATTTTGGGGAATGCCATAATGAATTATTACGAGGTAATTTTTGGTGATAAGTCGCGCTCCATGGTCATGGACGATGTATAGGTGTTCTTTTGACAAGATTTTTCTCAAGCCTCGTTTAATTAGATTAGAAAGCAAATGCGAATCCAGAGAGGTTTGACGACTTTGCTTTTGGGAGAGCTAGCTACAAAGTTCCAATTTAAATAATTGGAATGAAGCCGTATTTTTAAATTATTCTATAAAACAAATGTATTGTATTTTATTGTATTTTGCTTTGCAATTTAGGTTCACACCTGTTCTTAAACTTTGAGGCTACATTTGATTTGATTTGTGACCGCTCAGCTACTAAAGTCGGCTTATCATGGCTTTGGCTGAATTTGTTTAACAATAAGGACAGAAACTTGATCGTCAGCAAATCGAGTTGATCTGCATGACGGGTGAAACTCTAATTAAAGGCGCAAGCAAAGAAATTTTTGGAACTCCACTCCAAACCTTTTTTTTTTTGTTTCTTTTGAAACAGGTTTTCATATAAATTAGAATGGTTGAAATATTTTCCGCAAATTTCGAACTTGGGCATTCTTTTTTCTCGTGACGGTGACTTTTCAAGCGCTACTCTTGTTCAAGGGATTGTGTTTCATACTAACATGTGAGAGCCACTTTTCAAGCGCAACTTTTGTCCAATAACAGGGTCGTGTTGACGTTTTTCGAGATTTTCAGCAAAGTTTCGAAAAAAGTCCAGGAGTGCCCGAAACGAGAAAGGACCGCTGAGGCTAATGATTCGCCCCCCCCCCCCCCCTCCGACAACTCTGTCATTATATCACACTGTGGGTCGTTGACACTTGCAAATACTATATTCTGATGGACACTTATTTGTCCTGTCCTGTTGAATATGCTGTTTGATCTGGTGTCATCGATTGGGACAGGAGAGACAAGCGGGCTTAGCATACTCACTCGTCGCTTCGGAATCCATGTCAAGTTCTATGCGAACGGAGAATTCCATTTTATAGAACTTGATTCGTTATAAAATTTTTGCTGATGCTTACCCTGAATATGGTTGCGACCGGTCGAGAGAGGGACCGACTGGGGAGTTCAACATCGGCGTGATTATTGAGGGCGCAGTTGCTGGTAATAAATTTGGATCGGATCATTCGCAACATCGAGATTAACAGATTTAAATTTTGTTTGTGTAGTTTTCCCGAACGTATAATTTATTCCTCATTTGGTTTTTTTTTTATTGATTGGTACCTTTTACTCGAATAATTGCTCAATAAATATGCCATTACAACATTTATCGAAAAGTCTGGGCTTTTCCTTCAAAGGAATAACCAGTTCCACGTTTCAGATCGTCGTTGCTTCGATGAGGTGAAAGCCCCGGTTTTGTGATTGGTTAGGGAGGTACCAAACTTTAGCCGCGGTACCTCATAGGAAGGGAAGGTATAGAGGCCAGAGTCCACCCCATCTGGTCCCGGAGCAAAGTTTTCAAGGTATATGAGCCGGTCGACGGTCATTGCCATTAAGTAGTTTATTCTTTTATTTGCTATTTTTTGAGGTCGTGGGACCTCTGGTACCATTGTGTGCACAGTTGTCCTTAGGCACGAGATTTTCAGAAAGATAATGGTACGGCGCAACGGAGAGGGCAAAAACTCCGCCCACATATTCCGTTACTGAGCTAGAGTAAGCTCATGCCGCCGCCTATCCCGCTGAGAAGTTTTCGCCAGATGGCGTTGCCGGACCTCCACGGTCCTTTCGGCAACTATTCACTCCGTCCCCAAGGACACTGTGGTGTCCCTAACACCTGTCCATTACAAAAGGTTGAAGGTATCCTAGCGTTCACTTTCGAGGAGTCATGGCGGCTTTTCCGGGGCCTCCAGGCTGGTATCAAGGCCGCGTGAAGTTTATGAAATTTGCAGATTTGCAGGGTGAAATCTGGTCTGGTGCTAGGCTGGAGATCGTGTCGTGCTGGGCTGCTTCCATTTCTTTAGAACACGAACGAAATCTTGAAAACATATTCGCATATGCTGTGAGGGCCTCCCAACTAATGATTGGAGGATTGCGAAGTTGGAGAAACCCTTGAATCATTGTAGATGCCGAATTTTCGTGATAAATAAAGCATCATTGGCGCCTCTTGCTAGCTCGAAGTGGGTCATTAGATTCGGCTTTATTAAAATCCAACGACAGATATATAAAAGTGATGTTAGGAGGGCAAACATGCCTGCATCTACACTCATGAGGGAGTATGTGGTTCCGGTGACGGAGAATCCTCTCTTCGTTGTCTCCGAGCTAACTGACGGGGACATGGATGAGGACTGTGTCTCTGGGCTCTAATCAAGCTGCCTTAGACCCCACGTTGCATCTCTGGCGGATGACACTTTAGACCCCGACATGGAGAGTGTAACGGACGGTTTGGTGGGCATCCGAAGATGCCAGTGGGACGGAGCCCTAGGTAACATAATGACCGTGAAGGCCGGGCCCTGCCATCAGGCGAAGAAAAAGGCCCCTCAACGAGCTAAGCAGCGGCCTATGCTTGCTGTAGCTCAGTTCGGGAGATGTGGGCGGGGTTTTCGCCGCTCGTTGCCCCTGTCCTTAACGTATTAACAAAAATTTCGTTTCGATCACTACTCATCAGGAGCTGCTTCGATCTGCCGGTGGGAGCAGCACAACCAGACCATAATATGGTTCATTACAGGTGGCTCATTACAAATGCGCAAATATTGTGCTAGTTAGTTCGCTTTCACGATCGAAGCAAAGCTATAGTCACTCAGCCCCCTTTGAGTAATAGAAACATTAAGAAGGGATGTGAAATATAAGAAGTGACCAAATGCAGCCATCAAATACATTGTGTTCCTTGTTGATGGGCCGGTTTTTTACAGCAGAATTCTAGACACGTACCAAACATCTGAAGCAGTGTAAAAACAGACGAAGAGGATACGTACCTCCTCTGGTTTGGCATGTCTAGCACTGGTCTTGATCTGAGTTAAGAAAAAGAGGCCTTTATATTTATGGTTGAAATTAACTTCTCATTTGATCTCCTGTACCAATATCGACGGAAATCTAAAGAGCATCACTTCGAAAGTAGTCAATTAATTGTAATTATTTTGCCATGAAAATTATGCATTTGCAAGGCATTGGTCTATACCCTACATCTACAGCAACTTCGTGTCATCAAGTTTCTTTTTTTTAAGAGATGTCGAATACAGCAATAAATCGTAAGAAGAATCCTATTGCACAAACAGGAGGAAGGCCCTTTTCACAAAAATCATTCAACTGAAAAATTGTGAAATTTTTTCCTAATAATGAATTCACCGAAATGTCAATCCTACAACAAATATCCTACAGCGGCTACTTACCACGAAAGTTACTTAATCCCAAGACAACTTTTTTTTTCAACCAAATTAAATGAGCCTACTGGATATAGACATCATAATTAAATATTACAAAAAAAAAAAAAAAAAAAGAAGAAGAAAATGACAAGAACATTGACAAGGGACATTTGGCAATTGGATTTTCTGCTTTCAAGAAACGACCTAAAAACACGCACCACCTTATCCTCGAAAGCCAAACTGATGGACTAGTGTAGTTGTCGGTTTTTATCTCGTGACTGAAACAAATCTAATTAATATTTCAGTCTGCACCCTCTTCACCTATCACATCATTATTTTTTTTCTTTCGGTTTTCCTGTTCTTGTCTCACAATCATGCAGGCTTGCAAGGAAAAGGGTTGTACGACATCGGTTAAGCCCATAACGTGGTGGCTTTTGGTGGTCGGTTTTTATTTTCGTAACTTGCGGGCAAAGGGAAAGGAGATTATTATCATAAAGTATGTACATTAAATTAGGACGTTGATAGTACAAACCATCCCTTACATGCTGTTCATTCATGCTAGGATAAAAGAAATTACAAAGCTACTTTATTTTGTTTTAGGGATAAGCATTAGTAAACTGTTGTTAGACCCAGCTTTTTTTAGACCAATATACTGGCAGACGAGTGGACTTTACCAGCCAAGGAAAAATGGGGTCTAGGTAGAAAAAATGAGGAAAATAATGCTGGCTACAAGTTTATTCATCAAAAATAAACCCACCAAAGTGCCAGTAATAATTTCATTTCACTTATTCATGATGAGGGTTTGTCTTGTTTTTCTTTTTATTCATATTAACGATATTTTTTTCCTTGACATGAGAACGGTTGATGAGAGGCCGTACCTTGGCCGTAGAGCGACTTTAAGGTGCTACCGCCATCATTGGGCATTGAAAGTTGTCCCTAATGAATTTTTAAGACAGATGATAATAAAGAAAGATTTAGGCTGAGCTGAGCAGGGCATCCTGTAATTGAAGTTGAACAGGGAAAATCCCAAAAATAATTAAGAATTTAGGTTTCATGAAAGCTTCATTATAGCTCTTGATAGGATTCCGCAAAGGAAAGGGGAGGGAGGTGGCAGGAGGGGTAATCGTCTACGAACCCCTCTCGACGCGAATGAAAAACATGTCCAAATGCACTCTCTGACCACGACCGAGTGCCTCCCGAAAATGCGTACGCGCGTTAAAAAGGAAAGCGAACGATCCCGATCCCTGCAATTCGCTCATATTGCACTGGATATTGGAATATCATTCACCATTTACGTGTTTAATGCTCATCTGCACCTACAATATTGCAGTGCCTAGGAACTAGGCTGTTGGAGACCCCAGCAATGTTAAGGATATCTTGACAAGCCTTCACTAGTCTTGAGTCAACTGAAGTATTAGTTAGCGCCATCATAGCCGCCTGGCTATCGGTAAAGATATCTATGTTTTTGTTAGCGTACCCTGTGGCCTGGCACAGTCGCGTACAGACCTCAATGGCATGCACTTTCGCTTGGAAGCCACTGGGTAAATTTCTTATAGGGATGTAAATTCTGTGGCCTGGGCCTACGACGCCCGCACCTGGTTTTTAATCCGTTTTGGACCCGCCCGTGAATCATTTTATTGTGTTGGGATGAAGAGAGCTGAAGAGCTACGCCAACTGCTCTCTACCCTACACCGTTGACCGGAAGGATTGCTCCAAGTACCTACAGCTTCCTAGTCAGGTGATCACATGGCATGCTGAGCATATTGTAACTAAGCAGCCAGCTAGCTGGTTCCAGATTCAGTCCGATTGGTGCATTGTAGGTTTTAAGCCTTCCTATTACAACTTTCGCCTCTGCCTCAATATGCATGTACTGTGGCGGAAGGCCAAGGAAAGACTCAAGGGCCGCAGTGCGAAAAAAGCGCATGGTTCCCGTTATTATGTGGCATGCAAGCCTTTGTATTTTGATAAGAGTGTCCCTGCCAACTAAGTTAATCGCTCTTTTCCACCAGACGACTGCTCCCTAATCAATAATTGGCCGAACAATAGCTTTGTAAATCCAGACGACAATGCAGGGTTTAGTGCTCCACATCCTATATGCATACTGTCTGCAAATCGACAGGGTTTTTGGGGTCTTTCCTGATGTTACCCTAAGCTGTTCTGTCCAAAGTTGTGAGAGAGTGCTATCAAGTGTGACTCCCAGATATTTGACGTGATTCGCCATTTGTGCTCGAGAGTTGTACAAAGTAGGGCATTTCATTGCCTTTGAATCTAACTTTAATACGATTTTAAGACCAAGAATTGAATATGGTGAGGCTGTTCCCGCGGCGGCTGCCGCCGCCGTTTGTTGAATGTTATTCCATTTAAATTCAATGTAAATTTGTAAACCGCAGGTGCTCCCGCAGCTTCTAAGCTCGGCCTAAAGCGGAGACTAAAATAGCAGAAGCCGGACTAGAAGCATGCCAGAATTTCTTGTAATTAAACTCAGAGCAAGCCAATCGGGTAAATGAGGACTACGTATCTAGCATGTCATTGGACTACCTAACTAAGGAGCTATTCTTTAATATTCCATTTGCAACTGCACCTCGAAACCCTAAAACCGTTAAGTGGGATACATATGGATCTAAAACCACAGCGAAGACACTCGGAAGATATGCGTCCCTATGGGATATCATGCAACGGTATTTCAGGCGAAAGTTCATTCAATCTTCACCGACAGTCAGGCGACTGAAATCGGAATTAGTGCTTAGTGGTCGTCCAGCCTTGCAAAGGTTAGGCTCTGCAAACAAGGTTACCATTTACTGCGGGCCCCTGGACAAACTAGTAACCCCGGTAACGTCAGCCGTCAACGAAATCAGCCTCTGGAATACCCTTATCAGCCATACTGTACTATAGAATCCCTTTGTGTGGTGTCAGATGGCAGATATTGTAATGGGACCACTCAGTTACCATTGCACACTCGGACAATACCTCAGGTCACAGATAAGACAATCTATTTTTAGCTGGCCATTCATGCAATTGGGGGGCAAAGACCTTTTCCATAGTCCTCCGCGTGGGCGCCCCCTGGTAACGGCAGTGTATCAATTCGCTGACGGCCAATGTCTTAGCGATAAGACATTTTGGAAAAGGCAGATAGCTGTAGCCTGAATGGCTGACAAACACCTAAGCGTCTCAGGTCTAGTAGGATGGAATGACTTGCGTAGTTGGACCTGCTACATAGTTGTGTGGGCTCCAGCACGTTTATTAAACCATCTGAAGCAGCTATCTCCGAGGCCATCCCCCGAATGGGGTTAAGCGACGTGCTGACAACTCGTCCTTGTAAAAACCACTCCATGTCAAGAAACCTGGAACAAAAGCCTCGGATTGGACGGATCAACAACGACGACCACGCAAACGAATAAAGGATTCTTCTTTCGGATCCTGGAATGTACGCTCCCTGAACAAACCGGGGGCCGAGAAGGCCCTCCTTCAACAGGTCGAAAAGTACAAACTGAGCATTACTGCAGTCCAGGAAACAAATTGGCTTGGCAGTGAGATTAATGACAAGAAATCGCACACAATTTTTACAAGTGGCAAACCATCGGGCCGCAAGGAGTTTGGAGTAGCATTTATAGTGGACAATCACCTCAAACCGCATGTTACTGACTTCAAACCCATAAATGAACGGCTGTGTGCGATTCGCATCAAGACTCGATTCTTCAATCTCTGGCTCATCAATGTGCATGCCCCCACTGAAGTTAAAGAAGACTCAGTAAAAGACGAGTTCTACTCCCGCCTTGAAACTCTCTTCGACTCACTTCCAACAAACGACGTCAAATTGCTGCTGGGAGACTTTAACGCGAAAATCGGGAATAAAAGTTGGCATAGGGGGACCTCTGGAGGCCACAGCCTCCATGAAGAATGTAACGATAACGGCCAGCGACTTATCGACTTCGCCTGCAGCAGGAGTCTAGTCGTAAGCTCTACGTGTTTCCCGCATCGACGCATTCACAAGCAGACCTGGAAGTCTCCAGACGCACATACCGTCAACCAAATTGACCACGTCCTCATTTGCAGGAGATGGGCGTCTAGTGTCATGGATGTCCGCTCCTATCGAGGAGCAAACTGCGACTCAGATCATCACTTGGTGAAGACGACCTACAGATGTAGAATTTCCTCAGTGCACCAGTCAAGAATCAGCCCTCCCAAAATCTTTGCGGTTGATAAGCTCTTGAGTGATGCTACTGCGGTGGCGTATACTACCGCCCTTGAGGAAAAACCTATGCTACACAACATCAGCAACACAGGCGTCCATGGGTTCTGGGAAGAACTCAAGGGTACCATCAAGGATGTCGCAGAGAAGGTCGTGGGATATAAAGCCCGGCGAGCGCGAAATGACTGGTTCGACGAAGAATGCAAAAATTCACTTGACGCGAAAAACGAGGCCTACAGACAATGGATTCAACGAGGAACCAGAGCCAGAAGAGAAAAATATGACGAGCTACGGCCAATATCGAATAGAATAATTAGACGTAAGAAACGTAAATACTTTGACGAGCAGTTGCTGAACATAAACAAAAACTTAGCTAATAGGAACACCAGACAAGCGTACAAACTAGTAAATGCAATTAAGAACGGCTACAAACCCAGGACTAGCCTTTGTATGGACAAGGATGGAAACATCATCAGCGACACCGATGGTATTAACAAACGATGGGCCTCTTATTTTGAAGAGCTTCTAAACCGACCATCTAACATCCCCACACAGGAAGCTCTCGACGATATTGTTGATCTAGGTCCAACCATTCAACCCCCGACAGTAGAGGAAGTTGATCTCGCGTTGCGGTCACTAAAACGAAATAAAGCGCCGGGCGCTGACGAGATCCCAGCTGAACTGCTAAGATTCGGTGGAGCGAGTCTAGTTGATGCCATACATCAATTACTCCAGCGAGTATGGGAGAACGAGGAGATCCCAGACGATTGGCGCAGAAGCATCATCTGTCCAATCCATAAAAAGGGAGATAAATTGCGGTGTGAGAATTACAGGGGCATCTCACTAGTTTGTACGTCCTATAAAATTTTGACGAAAATTCTGGAAAATAGAATAAAACCGTACGCAGAACGAGTCATTGGCGAATATCAAAGTGGTTTCAGACCTGGTCGCTCCACAACCGATCAGCTCTTCTCAGTCAAACTGATACTCCAGAGGTGCTGGGAATACAACGTAAACGTATACCAAATCTTTGTCGACTTCAAGCAGGCATACGACAGTATCGATCGTGGAGTACTGTACAACATCATGCTGCAATTTGGTATACCGGCAAAATTAGTGCGACTGACAAAGATGACGATGACCAACTCCGTCTCACAAGTCAGGATCCAGAATAGACTTACTGATCTATTTGAAACACGCACTGGCTTGAAACAGGGCGATGGACTGGCACCGACGCTCTTCAACCTAGCACTGGAATACGTTATTCGGGCCATGAATATGGACAACAGCAAGACGCTACTCATCAAGTCGACACAATTAGCAGCGTACGCCGACGACATCAACATCATGTCCCGAAGATTGGCTGACGCAGAAGAACTTCTGCATACGCTCGATACCGCTGCAAAGTAAGTTAGATTACGTATTAACGAGGGTAAAACTAAAATAATGATGCAATCGGTGACAAGGACACCTGCACAACCGAGCATCAATGTGGGGGACCTCAACATCGAGTTCGTGAACAACTTCATCTACCTGGGTTGCAACCTGTCAAGGGACGCCAACGAAACTGACGAAATCAAGCGACGGATACAGTTAGCTAATAAGACTTTTTTCTCGGTTCTCCCCATAATGAAATCGAAACATGTGCACAGAAACACGAAGCTCCGCGTGTACAAAACCATTATACGACCAGTGCTATGCTATGGCTGCGAAGCATGGACCCTAACTCAAGCCTCCGAAAACATGCTAGACACTTTCGAACGTAAGGTTCTACGGCGAATTTTCGGGGCTGTTTGCGATCGAGATGGATGGCGCATCCGGTACAACCATGAGTTGTATGAAATGTACGATGAGCTGCAAGTCTCGAAAATCGTCAAACTACAACGACTTCAATGGGCAGGGCATGTACAAAGAATGGACGATGATCGCATGCCTAAGAGAGTAATGAATGCAGAACGAGTCGACGGAGCGAGACTGCGAGGACGACCGAGATCTCGTTGGAAAAGCTCAGTAGGTGTGAACGCCGCGCAGCTGCTGGGCTCCCAAAATTGGAGGACGCGGTCACGTGACCGAGATAATTGGAGGACAATGATCCAGGCGGCCAAGGCCCGACATCGGGCTGTCGCGCCACGATGATGATGATTCATGCAATCGAACCGTTAGCTTCGAATTATCTGCAGGTTACTTTCGAGCCATTTTCCTTAAGGGGTCACCTACATAGAATAGGGAGAAGGAGGATGAGACATCCCTACACATCTTCAGAGACGCTGATGAGCTCCGTCTCCGCCGCTTGAGTTGCTTCGGTGACGGATGCCCTGTCTCAGTAAAACTCGAGCAGCTGAGCAGATTCTTTGAACTGATTTGTTTCGACAATTGACACTAAAACTGCGTAGGTTCTAGCACATCAAACAGACCTTCAGGTCGCAATGCTTAAAATACGATAATACCACTTTGCTCTGAAGATAAAATTATCTCAATATAATCAAGGGATATATTGAATTTTCTCCTTGTTCCATCCATATTTCACTTTACCATCAAACAATTATTTTAAATCATCCATTGCCTCCTTTCACCCCCCATCAGAATTCAGTAAAACAATCTTTTCTCATAATTTAAACAGCACTGATTGGGGATAATCTGTATGAACCAGATAAAATAGTAATTTTTATCAAAGTCAACTGGGCTTAGAAATCTGTAGCTTATAAGCGCCTCGCATTTCTGCAAGCAAGGAATATGAATTTCGGGCACGTGTAATCCATTTGAATTCTCGAGGCCTACCCTCTTTCCTGGAATATCTTTCAAGATATCTGGAAAAATCTTAAATTCATTTACATTCAACATCCGTTTTGTTCGTGAAGTATCCCACGAGGAAGAGAATTTCCCTGAGATATAAAAAGGAGTAAAATCCCTCCATCGTCGATTTAACCGACAAAAACGTAAGGAATCGTAATAATCTGCTATTTATTTTCATTTTATCATTTTCGTGGTATTGCCCAAACGAGAGAGTCGAAATGCACGAACCGATTGATAACACACAAGGAAGAAATTGATATTGATTTCAAATACGCTCTCTCGCATTGACGAAACAAAACATATTTCCACGAATTTCCGAAATAAGCTGTGCCTTTCATTTCCATTTTATCCATTCGTTTTCCACAGCGCGCGCTCTCGTTGTTCGGTGAAAAAAGGAAGTCCCAACACTTCGTATTCAAGTCAAAGGAAATATTCAGGATATGTATACGCGGTAACGTCTACACTAGGGGAGACAAAAATAATAAAAATGGATTCCCCATAAGTAGAATTTTTTTCGGTTCAATTCAATTGTATTGCTTCATTGCTTACTGTCAATAAAAGCGGGAGACCCGAGCTTGAAAATCGAGTCATATCGACGTAGCTTTATGTGGGAACGTAGACTCCCAAGTATTCGGTAAGTATCCGTTGTGAGAAAATGAAACGATAAATACATGGAAAAGGATTCTGTTTTTCTTTTTAAATAAAAACTACTCTTGACTTCGGGATAGATTCCAGGAAAGGAGCTGAACAGAACAAATAGGACGACGACGACGTCGTCACCTGGATAGACACCAAGAATAAGACGCTGAATTGGTTAAGAATCACATCGATTTCAGTGTCTAATAGATAATACATATTGATGAGATTAAGTCCACACTCTGTAGCAAAATACATATGGGAGAATACAATACGACCTTTTTTGTGCAAGCAGGGTAACGAAACGACTTTCTCAGCGTCTGAGCTATTTCCTTCGAAAAAAATACATGTAAATAATGCAGGACTCGATGTCTCGGTAGTATTATACAAGAGTACCGTTCCTGATGCTAAATACTTTAATATGGTAGATGGTAGTGTTCATTTGAGGAAAATTATCATAGGACATGGAAACTCTCTCTTTAACCGTTACAGAGTTATAGCATTTTTCGTAAATTATATCAAAGAGCTGAACTTGCCAAACAAAATCGAAATTTGCCACTCTCCGAATCATTTAATCCGAGATTTGACTTCACTTTTAAATCGGGAGTTAGGTTAGGTTAGGTCACAAGGTTGCTGAAAACAGCACACTTAGACCAGAAAACATAGGTCCATTGTGATAAACCAAACAGCAACGTATTAGAACCATCCGGAGCCGCTGACGAAACGAAGGAGTTGTCCCACCTCCACCTCCGCCAGCTCCCCAAGATGGTTGTAAAAGTATTTACCAAGAGTTGACCTTCTCAATTGCGCAAAAGCAGGGCACTCGCAGAGCAGAGCAGATTTAGCAGATTTAGTCAGCGACAGTAGTTTAGTAGTGCGGTTGATATTCTGCCTCGGCCAGATTAGCTTGGCATTATAGCAGGAAGCGCCATCAGTCCACCTAAGGTGGGATTCCCTGATCGCAGCTGATTTCATTCTGGATTTTACCAGGGCAATCGGTGTAGCGATATCGCTGCTAAGCTGCAGAGCCACGTCGGTGGCACCCCTCCAGGCGAGCTCATCAGCCCTGCAATTACCAGAAAAGCCATGATGGCCAGGTATCCAGCACAGGATAATATCGAAGAAATCACCCATCTCCGCTAGCCTCCCCCTGCACTCAGATAGGCTTTTCGAAGTGCAGAATCCTGATTCGAGGGATTTTATTGCGGCTTGACAATCCGTAAAGATAGTGATTTTCGTCGTGGAGATCGCGTGAAGACTCAGCCAAGTCACCGCTTCCTTAATCGCAAAAATTTCCGACTGGAAAGCACTGCAGTATTCCGGTAGCCGGAAGGATAGGTGAAGGTTCAGCTCCTCAGAGAATACTCCAGCACCCACACCTTCGGCAGTTTTCGACCCGTCCGTGTAAATTTCCAGCGAGTGCGGTATAGATGGACCACCACTTTCCCACAGACTCCGCGATGGAATCAGGTTTATGTGATTCTTCTTGAACCATCGCTTTGGTGAGATGTAATCAATCGACTCAGGAATCTCTGCGTCGTTCAAGATCGTTGAGTGACCGGTTCCCAAGGTTATCCACTGGTAGGTCTCTCTAATTCTAATGGCTGAGTTCGCCGCCATGAGCTTCGCCTGAATATCCAACGGCGACAGGTTGAGCATCATATCCAAAGCAGCAGATGGGGTTGATCGTAGAGCACCACTGATCGCCAGACAAGCTGTTCTCAGCACCTTGGCTAATAATTTAAAGTTAGCTGCCTTTTGAAGGGCATTCCACCAGACTACGACTCCATACAGCAGTATGGGGCGAAGCACTGCCACATAGAGCCAGTGCAGAACTTTGGGTTTCAAACCCCATGTTTTGCCTATAGCCCGCCTACAGCAATAAAGAGCAGTAGTAGCCTTGTCCGTGCGCTTCTGGATATTCAGTCTCCAATTTAGCTTACTATCCAAAATGAGGCCAAGGAAGTTAGCACTCTCCGCGAAAGCAAGTCTCACCCCCTCCAGAACAGGAGGCATCACTGGTGAAATGCTGCGTTTCCTGGTGAAAAGGACTAAGTTGGTCTTACTGGGGTTAACACCCAGGCCACATCTATTAGTTCAGTTAATCAAAAGAGATAGCGCATGCTGCGTTACTTCGCTAAGAGTACCTGGGAACTTACCAGAGACAGCAATGGAGATATCATCGGCATATGCGGTCACCTTACAACCCAATTCCTCCAGGTCTAAGAGCAGTCTGTTGACCGTAACGTTCCAAAGAAACGGTGAAAGCACACCGCCTTGAGGAGTACCCCTGCAAACACTACGGCTGACTGACGAAGTCCCCAGTTTTGATGTGATCACTCTGGATGTTAACATCAGGTTAATGAGTTGGACCGAGGAACTCTCAACCTCAAGGCCTATGAGAGTGCCGATGATCGCCTCTGGCTTGACATAGTTAAAGGCACCTTCTATATCCAAAAAGGTAACTAGAGTAAATTCGCCGTAGCCGAGCGATTTCTCTATATAACTCACAATGGAATGTAGAGCTGTATCTACAAATCTGCCCTTGGTGTAGGCATGTTGTGATGCCGCGAGCAGACTTTCTGGTATCGTGCTCCGTAGGTAGATATCAATGAGCCTCTCGAGCAATTTCAAGAGTGTTGATGAAAGACTAATGGGTCGTAGGTCTTTGGGTCCCACATGAGAGCTCTTCCCTGCCTTAGGAATAAATACCACGTTGACGTCAAGCCATATTCGTGGAATGTAAACAAGGTCCAAGCATGCCTTAAAGATTTTCTCAACCCACGGTGCAACAAAATCTGCCGTATGTTGCAAGTCCGCAGGTATAATGCCATCCGGTCCGGCTGACTTAAAGGGTTCAAAGCTTGAGATAGCCCATAGAACCTTCTCCGTAGAGATGATAGCTCCTGAAGTTACTACTACATTGCCTTAACCTCTTGTGGGGCTTAGCGTGCCAACTACACCAACGCGTTCGGTTTCCGGGTGACGCACACTCATCCCCCACTGATCTGCGCCACGAAATTCTAGGACGACCCCTTCGTCGGCTTATTTGGAAAAAGTGGTTCCATCGCATAGCGCGTCCAACAATGCAAATATCGCCCTTGCGCAACGTGTGACCAATCCACTGCCACTTTTGCTTGCGAATCAATTCGTCGATAGGCATCTGACCCGTGCGCCGATTAAGTTCTTCGTTTGAAATTGTTTCGGGCCAGAAAATTGTTAAGATTCGACGAAGACAGGAATTGACGAAAGTCTGTTTCTGGTAACTGTAGCGTTTACTTTCCATGTGCTGCATGGTAGCACAATAGCACAGACAGAACCAGGGAGCGGAACATGCCCAGTTTGGTCCTTACACTGAAATAACTGCTTTGACAGATTTTGGACAACATGCCAAAAGCGCATTTAGCCCGGTTGATGCGACGAGCAATGGCCTGCTTAGTGCCGCCATCAACAACAATGCTGTCTATGTAGACAAATTCGTCCACCTCTTCGACAGGCTGTCCATTAATTTTAATGGGGTGAGCTGGATTTCCAGCAGGCTAAGAACTTTGGTCTCGTCAGTGTTGATCTTTAGTCCGACTGTGTTTGCCTTTTTCTCCAGATCCAAAGTCATTTCGCTCAGATTGATGATTTTGTGGGAGAGTAGGCATATATCGTCAGCGTAATTCAGGTGTTGTAGGTGAAACATCAAGGCCCAGTGAATTCTACGGCTGGTATCCTACGGGTCAAGGTAAGAGGATGCAACTTTGCGGAACTCCGCTTTGAACTTTAAAGTCAACCGACACCTTACCCTTGTGGAGTGCACGACATCTCGCGCCGACGTAAGTTGCCTTAATAATAGCCATAAGCTTCTCAGGAATACCTCTCCTGCGCAAAGCAGCCTAGATACAATATCGTTTCACGCGATCGAAAGCCTTCTCGAAATCAATGAAGAGCGAGTGCAGCGGAGATCTGTACTCGACGCACGGATCGATTACAATCCGCATGGGTGTTTATGTGGTCGACACAGGAGAAACCGGATCGAAACCCAGCCTGCTCTTCAGAGATTGTGCTCTCTAAGTAGAACTTCAGCCTGTCCAAGATTATTCTAGCTATTATTCAATCGGGTGTTACTGACATTTAATTATGTTACCCCCTCCCATCGCCAGATAACGCCCATTTTCAATACCAATCAACTAAGTCATATTACGAACACTTGACAAAAATCAAGCCTCTAGCCAGTGGCGTAGATAAGGGGCGAATTAAGGGGTAAATCCCCCTCCCCCTCGTGAGTTCTTATATAATTGATTATACCTATATTTTATGCCTCCAGATAAAATTAAATGAACTCATAACTATCCTAATTTAAAAACTAAATCCATAAAAATAAAAATCATACGCAAAAGTATAAAATAGTGATAATGAGCTGTGTACATGCTTCGCAAGCACGTTCGATTGGGCTTGTGGACATTCACCTCCAATTTACTGCCCGCTAAGCTGTGCCAGCCTTGACTCTTTAAGTGCCCTGTTCAAATAATAGAAAGTCGCTTGTATTGTAACATTTTAGCATAGTCCTTACAAATGAATATTAGGCATACTGGATATCCCGTTTCTTCTGCTTAAAGTCGACCATTGTTCGCCGACCACGTCATTTTTGGTAAAGTACTACCAAATTGGGGCGACCGGTAGCGCAGTGTGTTGAGGCGTCGGCCTCATGTTTGACTACCGGCGTTTCGGGTTCGAATCCCGTCCACGACGACGTTCGTGGCCATGGATGTGCAGGAGGTGCATGCTGGCAACTGCATTCTCCCAAACCAGTTTATGCCGTGGAAACGCCACATGGAACAGTTGACGCGCTATGCCCCACAAGGGGTTAGGGCAATTGAGAGAGAGAGAGAGAGAGACTACCAAAATAAATAATATATCTAGTATAACCGGTGCCGATCTGTCAGAATGAAAAAGGTAGACTTTGCGAGTAAACTGGAATTTTACCAATACTGATTTACAACAGTATCACGCTATCGCATTTAGTCATGGAGAAACGTTGGAAAGAATCAATGCTGAAACCAATCCAACCATCTCTCTAAATGCTTAGACCGCTCCAGGGGCATGGGCGCGTCAAAATCTCTAGCATTTCTACGTCTTATTGAGGTATGGGGGGCAAAGACCTTTTCCATAGTCCTCCGCGTGGGCGCCCCCTGGTAACGGTAGTGTATCAATTCGCTGACGGCCAATGTCTTAGCGATAAAACAGTTTGGAAAAGGCAGATAGCTGTAGCCTGGATGGCTGACGAACACCTAAGCGTCTCAGGTCTAGTAGGATGGAATGACTTGCGTAGTTGGACCTGCTACATAGTTGTGTGGGCCCCAGCACGTTTATTAAACCATCTGAAGTAGCTATCTCTGAGGCCATCCCCTGAATGGGGTTAAGCGACGTGCTGACAACTCGTCCTTGCCAAAACCACTCCATGTCAAGAAACCTGGAACAAAAGCCTTGGATTGGACGGATCAACAACGACGATCACGCAAACGACTAAAGGATTATTCTTTCGGATCCTGGAATGTACGCTCCTTGAACAAACCGGGGGCCGAGAAGGCCCTCCTTCAACAGGTCGAAAAGTACAAACTGAGCATAACTGCAGTCCAGGAAACAAATTGACTTGGCAGCGAGATTAATGACAAGAAATCGCACACAATTTTTACAAGTGGCAAACCATCGGGCCGCAAGGAGTTTGGAGTAGCATTTATAGTGAACAATCACCTCAAACCGCATATTACTGACTTCAAACCCATAAATGAACGGCTGTGTGCGATTCGCATCAAGACTCGATTCTTCAATCTCTGGCTCATCAATGTGCATGCCCCCACTGAAGTTAAAGAAGACGCAGTAAAAGACGAGTTCTACGCCCGCCTTGAAACTCTCTTCGACTCACTTCCAACAAACGACGTCAAATTGCTGCTGGGAGACTTTAACGCGAAAGTCGGAAATGAAAGTTGGCACCGAGGGACCACTGGAGGCCACAGCCTCCATGACGAATGTAACGATAACGGCCAGGGACTTATCGACTTTGCCTGCAGCAGGAATCTAGTCGTAAGCTCTACGTGCTTCCCGCATCGACGCATTCACAAGCAGACCTGGAAGTCTCCAGACGCACATACCGTCAACCAAATTGACCACGTCCTCATTTGCAGGAGATGGGCGTCTAGTGTCATGGATGTCCGCTCCTATCGAGGAGCAAACTGCGACTCAGATCATCACTTGGTGAAGACGACCTACAGATGTAGGATTTCCTCAGTGCACCAAGCAAGAATCAGCCCTCCCAAAATCTTTGCGGTTGATAAGCTTTTGAGTGATGCTACAGCGGTGGCGTATACTAGCGCCCTTGAGGAAAAACTATCACTTATGCTACACAACATCAGCAACACAGGCGTCCATGGGTTCAGGGAAGAACTCAAGGGTACCATCAAGAATGTCGCAGAGAAGGTCGTGGGATATAAAGCCCGGCGAGCGCGAAATGACTGGTTCGACGAAGAATGCAAAAATTCACTTGAGGCGAAAAACAAGGCCTACAGACAATGGATTCAACGAGGAACCAGAGCCAGAAGAGAAAAATATGACGAGCTACGGCGAATATCGAATAGAATAATTAGACGTAAGAAACGTAAATACTTTGACGAGCAGTTGCTGAACATAAACGAAAACTTAGCTAATAGGAACACCAGACAAGCGTACAAACTAGTAAATACAATTAAGAACGGCTACCAACCCAGGACTAGCCTTTGTAAGGACAAGGATGGAAACATCATCAGCGACACCGATGGTATTAACAAACGATGGGCCTCTTATTTTGAAGAGCTTCTAAACCGAACATCTAACATCCCCACACAGGAAGCTCTCGACGATATTGTTGATCTAGGCCCACCCATTCAACCCCCGACAGTAGAGGAAGTTGATCTCGCGTTGCGGTCACTAAAACGAAATAAAGCGCCGGGCCCTGACGAGATTCCAGCTGAACTGCTAAAATTCGGTGGAACGAGTCTAGTTGATGCCATACATCAATTACTCCTGCGAGTATGGGAGAACGAGGAGATCCCAGACGATTGGCGCAGAAGCATCATCTGTCCAATTCATAAAAAGGGAGATAAACTGCGATGTGAGAATTACAGGGGCATATCACTAGTTTGCACGTCCTATAAAATTTTGACGAAAATTCTGGAAAATAGAATAAAACCGTACGCAGAACGAGTCATTGGCGAATATCAAAGCGGTTTCAGACCTGGTCGCTCCACAACCGATCAGCTCTTTTCGGTCAAACTGATACTCCAGAGGTGCTGGGAATACAACGTAAACGTATACCAAATCTTTGTCGACTTCAAGCAGGCATACGACAGTATCGATCGTGGAGTACTGTACAACATCATGCTGCAATTTGGTATACCGGCAAAATTAGTGCGACTGACAAAGATGACGATGATCAACTCCGTCTCACAAGTCAGGATCCAGAATAGACTTACTGATCTATTTGAAACACGCACTGGTTTGAAACAGGGCGATGGACTGGCACCGACGCTCTTCAACCTAGCACTGGAACACGTTATTCGGGCCATGAATATGGACAACAGCAAGACGCTACTCATCAAGTCGACACAATTAGCAGCGTACGCCGACGACATCAACATCATGTCCCGAAGATTGGCTGACGCAGAAGAACTTCTGCATACGCTCGATACCGCTGCAAAGGAAGTTGGATTACGTATTAACGAGGGTAAAACTAAAATAATGATGCAATCGGTGACAAGGACACCTGCACAACCGAGCAACTTCAACATCGAGTTCGTGAACAACTTCATCTACCTAGGTTGCAACCTGTCAAGGGACGCCAACGAAACTGACGAAATCAAGCGACGGATACAGTTTGCTAATAAGACTTTTTTCTCGGTTCTCCCCATAATGAAATCGAAACATGTGCACAGAAACACGAAGCTCCGCGTGTACAAAACCATTATACGACCAGTGCTATGCTATGGCTGCGAAGCATGGACCCTAACTCAAGCCTCCGAAAACATGCTAGACACTTTCGAACGTAAGGTTCTACGGCGAATTTTCGGGGCTGTTTGCGATCGAGATGGATGGCGCATTTGGTACAACCATGAGTTGTATGAAATGTACGATGAGCTGCAAGTCTCGAAAATCGTCAAACTACAACGACTTCAATGGGCAGGGCACGTACAAAGAATGGACGATGATCGCATGCCTAAGAGAGTAATGAATGCAGAATGAGTCGACGGAGCGAGACTGCGAGGACGACCGAGATCTCGTTGGGAGAGCTCAGTAGGTGTGGACGCCGCGCAGCTGCTGGGCTCCAAAAATTGGAGGACGCGGTCACGTGACCGAGATAATTGGAGGACAATGATCCAGGCGGCCAAGGCCCGACGTCGGGCTGTCGCGCCACGATGATGATGATGATGATTGAGGTTTCAATAGCATATCTACTTTTCGGAAGTGCAGTTGCTAGCATGTACCTCCTATCCGTGCCATCTTTACGAGTATACTGCCAAGCTCGGAGCACTGTGAAAGTTCTATTAGTACTCACAGGCAGTTTTTGATAGCGGCGAGATTTGATCGCCGAGCTCTAGATTAGTATCGTAGAGCGGTGACCGAACGACGGTAAGTGCGTCTGGAGATTTCCAGGTCTGAATTCGTATCAACCGTTTTAATTTATCGATTCGATAAATTAAACTCCCAGTTAGCTTTAGCCAGTCATTGAGAAAACGGGGCTTAACCAGTTAGCCATTGAGAAAGCATTTGAATGAATTTATTATTAAAAAAAATTAACGGCCATACATATGAACGCATTTCTCCACCAAAGCTGCAAAAAATTTCCAACTCAAGTATAAAATTATGTACCTCTCAAAATGCCCACCTGTTAAATAATCGTTTTGATCTATCCAACTGGAAGAATTTTTCAATTGTACGCTTCTGCCAGAGACTGGGTCAAGAAAACAGCCTGACATACTCATACATATTTCACATCGAAATATCTTCCATCTGGAATTTATACAATTCTATTTTTTTTTCTCTCTATCTAAATTTCTCTTTGAACCAAGTTATGTGCTTCATTTAGCCTCTAAAGGCATACGCATTCTAAAGAAATATCGAAAAATTTCATTCTTTTTCTATTTTTTTTTTGCCAGCCGCACAATGGCTATATCACGTTCCACCAACATTACCGTTCAAGTGAACGAGGCAAAAACAGGATACGTGCGGTGAAAAGGAGCCCGCATAGTCGGCATAGGAAGTGAAAGACGTGGAGGCGGCAATTCAATGGCCATTCGACGAAGAGCAGCTGAGAAGGACTAACTGAAGGGATCCTTTTGCATTCTTCACTCTCCGGTGAGTCGGCAACGATACACGCCAACATAATATGAGTGAAGGAATGTGTAATGTACGAGTATGTGGAGCAATTCAACGCTTCTTTTTCTTTTGTGTGTTGATAGCAGGATCAACTATGTGAATTGTGAATTCTTTGGTAGACTAATGCGAGAAAAGGATTATTCTCTGTGTACTGTGATTCCCAGGGCAGGTTTTATTATTATATTTCTCACTTAAAGCGTCAAGTGAAACATAGCGTAAATGATTAATTAGGCAGATTTGAGTGTTGTTGTATGTACAAGAGAGTCATGATGCTAGTGCGAAGCCATTGTCATTAGACATTAGCCCATGTTTTAATTTTAATTGAGATGGATAGCTGGAAAATGGAAGATGATACATCAAACATATCATACATTTCATAGCTGATGCACCGTTGGCAATTTGGTCGACATCTAAGTGCCGCTTTCCATGGGCGGTGTTTGGCGGCCGCGGTTAGCAGTTTTCCTGTGTATTTTGTTTTTTCGTAACAACAAAATACATAAGAAAACCGCGAACTGCGACTGTCGAAAGCCGCCCCTGGAAAGCAGCCCTAAGGGTGCCGTTCTGTCCCAAGCCACTGTGGCCAGGGACCCAGTACAGGACAATGTTAAAATAGCTCCCCAATTCAGAGAGGGATGATCGACGTTTATCCAGAGTCTTAGATGTTATCCAGCGATCTGATTGCAGCTTGGCTGTCCGTATAGAATAGATGATAATGTATCTACCTGTTAAGACATGACGTCCTAAAAAGATTAGAGCTTCCGAAATCGCCGTGATCTCCGCCTGGAAAACACAACAGTGAGCTGGTAGACGGAAAGTTAAACTTAGATTTAATCTGTCGCAATAGACGCCCGCTCCTACCCCTCCATCTGTTTTGGATCCGTCCGTATATATGCCGATAGTGTCAGCAATTGGAAACTCGCCTTCTTTCCACTGATTCCGGCTTGGGATGACGGATGTGAAGTTCTTGTCGAACAGATGTTTGGGAGAGTAATAATCAGTTTCTGTTTTAATATCTAAACTATTTAAAATCGATGAGTAGCCGAAGGCAGACAAGATCCACAGTCCGGTTTCACGAAGGCGTGTGGCAGTGATTGCAGCAGTTTGTTCGCCCATGGTATCCAGTGGAAGCAGGTTGAGCAGCACGTCCAAGGCTGCAGACGGAGTTGACCTCAATGCTCCGCTAATGAGGACGGAGGCTATTATTTGGACCTTACTATGCAGGCTGCGATATGAAGGGCTTTCCATCAAACCACAATACCATGAGTAAGTATGT
The DNA here is from genome assembly GCA_964017055.1 of Chloromyia formosa. Classification (NCBI taxonomy): domain Eukaryota; kingdom Metazoa; phylum Arthropoda; class Insecta; order Diptera; family Stratiomyidae; genus Chloromyia; species Chloromyia formosa. The sequence continues at coordinate 16,648,276 of OZ024817.1, forward strand.
GGCGTACAACAAAAACGTAAAGCCAGTGCACAACATTTGGTTGCAAAGCCCAGCTTCTACCTATGGCTCTCCTGCAGGAGTACATAGCAATAGTAGCCTTTTTCACTCGTTCCTGGATATTGCGTTTCCAACCTAACTTTTTGTCGGGAATGAGCCCAAGAAATTTTGCTGTTTCCGAAAAAAACTAATCTAGCTCCTCCCAACTGTGGAGGCACGACAGAAGGTACCTTGTACTTCGTAGTAAAAGGAACAAGTTTAATCTTTGCTCGGATTAACCTTTAAGCCACAGGAAGTGGCCCAATCTGTAAATAGAGAGAGGGGGTTCTGGAGCACCTCACTGAGAATGCTTTGGAACCTACCCGAAAGCGCAATGGCAACATCATACGTATCACAAGGAGCAGTCACTTCTGAAGTAGTGAGAGTGAACGAAGATTATCTGAGCTGTCCGGGAAGTGGGTATCCAATAAATTACGGATAGTCTTCGAACTAGTGGTGGTCCATGAACCATCGTGTTTCAATAATTAGCTAGGAGCAGCAGGATTAGAAGCGAGGATTAGACACAGTCTGCAGGTTTCTCCCGCTTCTTCGATCTGCTCACAGAGAAGCCTCCAAGAGATACGCTTAGCCTTACGCAGTTCCTTCTTAAACGCGCTAAGTTCCTTCTTATATAGAGCCCGATCCGACTCCAACCTAGTACATTTCGCCTTATTGAAGAATCTTCTGCATTGATGTCTAAGTTCAGAGATTTGCGCATTCCACCATACTGGTTTACTTTTATCCTTAATTCCTCTGACCAGGCATGATTTGGAAGCAGCTTTGTTAAGTGCACCCGGCTGACGGGCAGAGTGGGTAGTAACAGTACCAATGATAAAATTGAAGAGTAGCTCTCCCCGATCATTTGTACTAGAGGTTTCTTAGTAACAGTGGTGTGTAATAAGTCCTTGTCGACATTCTATTTTTTTTTTCAATAAAATTCCCAAAAAATAGGGAATACGCATGCAGTCATTTCTGAAAGAATTTGCCGATATTTATTGCGCATCCATTTGAACATGTAAGTGTCAAGGGAACATGTAAGAAAACTTAACAGGTACAGAGCTAACGCATTATGACTCCATGTGATTTTAAGTTCATCGTTTCAAAGGACAAGGTCCTGTGTTCAAGTCCGCTGGACCCGACGGCATCATTCCGACCGATTTACAACATACGTCGAGCATAGTTGCACCATGGATCCAAAACTATTCTCAAGTCGTGTTTGAACCTAGTGCATATTCCTAGCGCGTGCTACTCAATTGCCCTAATCCCTTATGGGGCATAGCGCGTCAACTGTTCCATTTGGCCCAGTTGACGTTTCGTTGGCATAAACTGGTTTCGGAGAATGCAGTTGCCAGCCTGCACCTCCTAGTGCGTGCTGGATGTAAAGGTTATCATTGCTAAAGCGGGGAAGAATTCACACGCGGGACCGAAGGATTCCAGACCCATCAGTTAATCTTCTGCACTTCAAAAAGTGTTGGAGAAACTAATCGATCTCCAGTTGCGCTGCTTGATGCTAGAACACTTACGAGTACTTTCAGCATCACAGCATGCCTACACTAAAGGTAAGTCGGTGGATACAGCTCTGCACTCTATTGTGAGTCACATCGAAAAATTTCTTAACTAAAGGGACATGCTTATCTTTCTGGATATAGAGGGTGCCTTCAACAATGTTAAGCCAGACGCGAACACCGACGGTCCCGTGAAACTAAAAGCAAATAACACTATGATCGCACTTATCAATCTGATGTTAACGTCCAAAGTAATACCATCGAAACCAGGGGCTTCATCGACACGCAGAAGCGCATCAAGAATCACTCCACAAAGCGGAGTACTCTCACCCCTCCTGTGGAACATCACAAATTAATCATGAGCCTGGAGAATGTAGGTTGCAAGCCACATCAGACAAGTTCACTGGTGCCCTTAGCGAAGTCACAAAACACGCGCTAATTCTACTGGCGAACTGCGCCAATAATTGTAGCCCATCTATCAACCCTGATTGATAGAAGGCCGGATGCGGAAGTAACTAGGTTGTTGTTGTATGTGTTCTGCGAATGCCTGGCACTGGTAACTACTTTTTCGATCATCGCGGGGAATTAGAAAAAGAGGAGGCTGGTCAAATCTACCCCGTTTCGGGCCTAACTCCGGATGGGCTTCGACTTTTTATCATATATTCTCAGGGTATCACAATAGACGTTTCTTGGTCTAACTGCGCTGTGTTAATACTGCAGCCTTCTGAACTAAACTAACCTAAGTGATGAATGGGTATCCTGTCATGGAGATTTAGTCACTACCTGTCATAATGAGATGCTCCAATTTATCGATTATATAAAAAATTACTTACTTCTATCTCTTCCAAGATGAAGCGGAGACAATTTCTGTCAAACAGGTTTTCGGGTATGGTGCGAACACCCATTTACATTGCTTTATTTGGAACACCATCCGGACCCAACGCTTTGTTATCGCCGATATTCTTGAGGCTATAGTAAGTAGCTCACTGAAAGATATGGGGGGTACGTCGACCACATGTTGGGCAGTAACTATCTTTCGTTAAGGGTAAAGTATTTAAATCACATTTTCATTTGATGTAATTTTGGTTGTTTATTTACAATATAACATTACCACAACCAGTTGGCCAAGGATTAATGTCAAGGCCCAGGAAGAGCTAAAGTTGTTGTTGTTTGGATAGGGCTAGGTTAGGTAAAGGGGCTGCCGTGATATCTCAGAGCACACATAGACCACAACTGGGTGCGTTGTGATACTACCGAGATCACTTCATTAACCTAGATTTCAAAACTAGAATGTACTGGCGATACAGAGATTGATCTGTATTACGTACATCCTTAGGGTCCTGCAGACCCTGCAAAAACCTGGAATCCAGAAATTTATTTGGCTTTTCAGCCAAGGGTGTACAGTGACAAAGAAGGCGAAGAACGCTCTCCTTCTCAGCCATGCCCTCACGACTCCTGCAATAGACAGTGTTATAGGAATACGGAGCCTGCCGGTGAGTTCACCGATAGGACAGTGCCATGTAGTAACCCCCACAACCCTGACAAGGTGTTTCCTGTCTAGTGACGTAGTGTAGCAGAACGGCTGGGGTCAAGCTTCGGCCAAATCATCCTTTCTAGCGCGTGCTCTCGTTTAGCCATCTTATGTTTGTCCTGTCCACCGCAGCGGCTTTAATTGCCAAGTTACATGTTACGACTGGCATTTTCATGTCCACGCGCTTCCCCTCAACAACACCCATTGTTCCTGCACGAGCAAACTCATCCGCCTTGCAGTTCCCCACAAACGCCCACTATGGCTCGGTATCCAACAGAAGGTAATATTGAAAAACCACCTATCGCGTTGAGAGCTAAGCTATAGTTTTCGATGTAGTCAGGACGGATTCAAGTGATCGAGTTGCAGCCTGAATGTCCGTGCAAATAGTAATATTTCTCGCAGTCACGACATGATTCCCAGTCTCTCCGACTTGACACCAACCCCGACCCCGCTTTTGGCCTTAGAGCTATCCGTGTAGATGACCATGGATTCAGTGGCCAGGGGCATATTGTCACATCCTATAGACTCCTTGATGGAATCCGGCGTGTTTTTGGGGATGTGTATTCAGTCTCTATAAGGGGATGCCAGTTGCCCAGTAAAGCTGAGTATCCACCTCTTAGCATACGCAACCGATCAATTTCACGAAGGCATAAAACCGTGTTTGCCGCCAGCTTTTCGCCGAAAATGTCCAATGGGAGCCAGCCGAACACAACAGCTAGTCCTCGATGATGGAGTAGTTCTAAAAGCCCCCGTTGTGGTCAGCGCAACCAACCTTTGTACTTTCCTCAGTAGACTATGATAAGCCGTTGCTATAAATGTCATCCACCCCTCGCTTATACTTATAAAGTAACGTAGCACGCACAACTACTGTATATATCCAATATACAACTTTCGCCTGCGGGCCCCAGTTCTTACTTATGGCTTTCCAGCACGAGTAGTGTGCAAGAGTAGCTTTGTTCTTTCGTTCTCCGATATTGAGCTTCCAACTAACTTCCTGTCTACAATGAAACCGGTTTTGTCGGGGAAGACCTTTTTAATGCCCTCCAGTGTGCGAGGTTCGATATTAGAGATCATGTGTCTTCTAGTGATGAACACAAGCTCCGTTTTAAACGGGCTAATTCTAACGCTGCTGCATAGATTTGTCCACTCCGTTAGAATGGATAGGGCATTCTGCTGAAGCTCGCTGAGGAGATCGGGAAACTTTCCTGTAACAGCGATGAAAACGTCATCGGCATGTGCAATGACTTTGTGCCCAATCTTCTCTCGGTTCAGAAGCAGTCTGCTGATTCTAATATTCCAGAGAAGAGGACACAGTATCCCAACTTGGGGGGTTCTCCTACATGCCCGCCTACACACCGAAGATGCACCCAAGGTAGTGTGTTTACGACCAACTCTTAATAGCGTGGTAACGAGTTTGCAAAGCGAATCTTCAACAAGGAGTGCCTCATTGATCTCACTAGGTATAATTATTGAAGGCACCCTTGATTTCCAGGAAAATAACCACCGTGTATTCCCTTTGATCGAAAGATATTTCAATGCAGCTGACCAAAGAGTACAGAGACCTATCCACCGACTCACCTTTCCAATGTGCATGCTGCGACATGGGTAGAAGACATGAAGGAATGGTATTTCTTAGATGGATATTAGCCAGTCTCTCTAGTAGTTTCAGCATTGTCGAACAGAGAGTGATGGGTTAGAGGTCGTAAAAATGCCACTTTCTGGATAAAAATAAAACTGCACTTCTCTCCAGGAGGAACGTACACCAACTTCAGGCAGGCCGTCAGTATGACCTATCCATGGATATGCAATATCCGAGCAATGATGCAATGATGCCATCGGGTCCAGCCGATTTAAAAGGTTCAAGGCTGGAGATCGTCATCGACCACAAAATCTTCTCCCGAGACAGGATGGATGCACTCTCACATGGTGCTATGCAACAAGTGATGGAGTCTCCAAATCTGGCAACAGCCGAACTTCCAGGGAAATGTGCGTCAAGCAGACACTCAATGGTTTCCTTACTCGAAGACGTCCGTGTCCCGTCTTTCTTTTGAAGGAATCTTGGCATAGATGGATTTGACGTAGGAACCTTCGTTTCTTTCGGAAAAGCTCCTCCAAACGTTGTGTTTAGCTCCTGTTAACTCTTTTATGAAGGAGTTCAGATGCTTTTTCTAACTCCAACCTCGGATGCCTTAGCTTTATTGAAACTCCTCCTTAAGCACACACAGCCCTAAGTTCGGAAATTCTAGCACTCCACGAGGCTGTTTTTTTTCTTTTCTGCATGTGAGGTAGAAGGACATGATGCAGACACCATAGCGCCTTTCAGAATACTTACCATATAGTCCAGCTCCGATCCACTGCAGGGTTGACTGGAAGTGGAGGAAGCCCTTCGGAAAAAACATCACGATACCTAGGTTAGTTTGTCCTTCTGCAATTTATAGTATGTTGAACTGCTCAAAGACGCTCGGCAAGGCTGTACTCAATGTATCAATGGTCAGGGAAGAAGTGTTCCGGCGACACTCTTCAGTCTCTAATCCAGCGAATGATGTCCTCCGACCCGAGAGAGATATCGAGAGAGATATCCACGACTTCATACCTGGATTTTGTTATAAAAGTGGGCTTGCGGTCCACATTGGTGTCTGAGCTATCCCAGACATTATGAAGCGCATTCAAATCGCAGTCAAAAATTATGGTAATTGCCTTGACCACTCCAGGGGCATGGGTGTGTCAACATCTCTAGCATTTTTATGCCTTGTTGACGTTCCGATAGCGTATCTACTTCTCGGAAGTGCAGTTGCACTCAGATTGGACGGCATGTATGCCGATCCAATCCAATGCACTTTACCTCTGAGTTCCAGGCAGGCTTTTTTGGATAGCCTTTCCGAAGTTTGTGCGCAGTATGCGGTGTATAATATTCCTAAATCGGTAAGTTATCTTCACTCTTCTTCTCAACCTTCTCCAGTTATAGATTACGTGCTTTGGACAATTTTGATAAGGTTTGACCAAAAGTTATTGGAAATCAATAGGTGCGTTTTTTTTATACAGAGCAGAATTGGGCAGGATAAGCGGCAAATAAAAAAATGCAGATCAGAGTAGGGAAGACTAAAATGGGGAATGTCTTTGTTGGGAGTGTTTCTTGGTTTAGTTTGGCATTAAACCTCAAATTTAAAGAGGAAACTTAAATCCTTAGTACAGACAAATACAATCGGACAAATTTCCTTTAGACAGTAAAATATTTTTGTATGTTTAGTACTCCATATAATTACACAAAACGAAAATTTTATTGGCAGGTAATGAATTTTATGTTCTTCCCAAACTGTAAGCTGCCGGAAAACTTCAAAACCTGCGCCGCCTGCATTTCAAAACGTAGAAATACTAACGGAGCAGCATTCTGGCACTAGCTCCTATCCAGAGCAGCTCAGATCCAATTGTTAGCGCAATTGTATGGTGTCAACCTGCTCTGCTCTGCATGGCGCCTAATGTTAATACACCTCCTCTGCAACGGACATCCCACTATAAGAATATCCTGTGCGCGACAATATATTGGATTTTAGCATTTGCTGAGAATCAAAAATTTTATCTGGATATACGTATAAATGTATGTATACGTGGAAAAAGTTATTATCCTCCGTCTTTTCAACACAGTGTCGTCGTAGTCTCGCATCGAATCTTTTAAGGCAAACATTATAAAACATCATATATCTTCAGCTTAAACCGTACCAGATGGAACTCCATAAAGGCTACTGACACCATTCCCGACAATCTCAATTTAAATTCTACCCATATGCTTCGACTGAATACGGACTTTTGTACATACGAGTATTATCCTTGACATTTGAGTGTATCTGTATCTTAATATAGACATAAATACACCAAGCCATCCGGATTAATTAAGCTGCGCTCCCTGTCTGCCAGACATGGCATAAGTTTTGCCGAGCGCTTGGATGGAGGTTTCTTGAGAAACTTTAAAATTCCACATGTGATGAATGGAATGTCTGAGTGGATTCTTGTGCACATAACAAATGTTTAGTGTATCTCGAAAGAATATTTTATTTATAAGTATGGATTATACGAAGAAGAAGTCAGAACAATAAGACAGAATAGTAGCCCCGAGAAAGTAGCGTTGAATTAAACTTGTGTTTGTGAAGTTGAAAAATTAGGAGAAATTTTCAAAAAGCGAAGGCTTCTTTCGTGCGGAACAGTTCATACATTTTATATACGAATATTTACATTAATCTTGAAGTTAAAAGTTTCATGATAATGTGTATTAATATGATATCATAAAAAGAAAGGAAATGTGCAAATTGTTTTAATTTGCCTTTTATGATTTCTTTTAATGGGGTACATACTTTGTAAATATGAATACAAGGAAACCTCTGTTAAAGGACACTTCTCTCAAGCAGATGGAAACATGGAACAGCAATGCATTTAGACCTACTGAGCAATCTTTAATGGACGCGAACAGCCTAAATTTCGATACCAAAAAATAAATTTACCTCTCCTGAACGAACATAATACATAACTTTGAAAATGAAGAAACTCCAATCTAATCTCTTCTAATTGACTAACTTAGACGTACAAATTTACGAAAAGACCGGGATAATGCTGGCCGAAAGGAACATCAATAGATGGGGACCAATTGATTGACTATACGTGAAAATACGTCCCCCAACAGATTGTTTGATTGTTTGTATTGTAAGGTGGGCGTTGAACCCCGTAGGGTTCAGAGCACGGAGGCCAGCTGGCCTATTGCGCTATATCCCTGGGTCTGTTAACAGATCTAATCCTGTCCACCAAGTTTGATCCAGCTAACAAACTTGTTGAGGATATTCGATGAAACCAAGGCGATGTCAACAGCCTCCAGATAGACAAATCCTAAGCAGTCTCTGCATTGCCAGGCTAAGACGTCGCAATTGCCGAAACGTAGACCCATCTCGTCGTCCTTTCCCGCAAATGCTACATCTCGAGTGTGATATAATATCCATGGTTCTTAAGTGGACTCTCACGCAAGAGTGTCCAGTCAGGAGAGACCACAAATGATTCTTACCTTGTTCCAGTTCAACTTTAGCATTTCAGTCGATCTACTATGAGAGGGCAAAAGATCTTTTCCATAGTCCTCCTAGTGGGTGCCCCCTGGTAACGGCAGTGTGTCAAACCGCTGACGGCCAAGTTTTAGCGATAAAACAGTTTGAAAAAATGCAGATAGCTGTAGCCTGAATGGGTGGTCAACACCTAAGCGTCTCAGGTTTAGTAGGATGAAATGACTTGCATAGTTGGACTTGCAACATAGTTGCGTGAACTCCAGCACGTTTATTAAACCATTTGAAGCAGCTATATAAAAGGCCACCCCCTGAATGGGGTTAAGCGATATGCTGAATACTAGTCCTTGTAAAAACCACTCCACGTCAAGAAACCTGGAACAAAAGCCTCGGATTGGACGAATCAAAAACGACGACCACGCAAACGAGCGTTATTGCAGTTCAGGAAACAAATTGGCTTGACAGCGAGATCAATGACAAGAAATCGCACACAATTTTTACAAGTGGCAAACTATCGGGCCACTAGGAGTTTGGAGTAGCATTTATAGTGAACAATCACCTCAAGCCGCACATTACTGACTTAAAACGCATAAATGAACCACTGTGTGCGATTGGCATTAAGACTCGATTCTTCAATCTCTGGCTCATCAATGTGCACGCCCCCACTGAAGTTAAAGAAGACGCAGTAAAGAACGAGTTCTACGCCCGCCTTGAGACTCTTTTCGACTCACTTCCAACAAACGACGTCAAATTGCTGCTAGGAGACTTTAACGCGAAAGTCGGAAATAAAAGTTGGCACCTGGGACTACTGGAGGCCACAGCCTTCATGAAAAGTGTACCGACAACAGCCAGCGGCTTATCGACTTCGCCTGCAGTAGGAATCTAATCGTAAGCTCTACGTTTTTTTCCGTATCGACGTATTCACAAGCAGACCTGGAAGTTTCCAGACGCACATACCGTCAACCAAATTGACCACGTCCTCATTTGCAGGAGATGGGCGACTAGTGTGACAGATGTCCTCTCCTATCGTGGACCAAACTGCGACTCAGATTATCACTTGGTGAAGACGACCTACAGATGTAGAATCTCCTCAGTGCACCAATCGAGAATCAGCCTTCCCAAAATCAATGCGGTTGACAAGCTTCTAAGCAATGCTACGACCGTGGCCTATACTACAACCCTTAAGGAAAGACTATCACCTATGCTACAAAACATTAGTAGCACAGTCGTCCATGGGTTCTGGGAAGAACTCAAGAGTGCCATCCAAGAGGTCGAAGAGAAGGTCGTGGGATATAAAGCCCGGCAAGCGCGAAATGACAGGTTCGACGAAGAATGCAAAAATTCACTTGACGCGAAAAACGAGGCCTATAACAAAAGCCAAAACAGAAAAATATGACGGGCTACGGCGAATATCGCATAAAATAATTAGACGTAAGAAACGTAAATACTTTGACGAGCAGTTGCTGAACATAAACGAAAACTTAGCTAATAGGAACACCAGACAAGCGTACAAACTAGTAAATACAATTAAGAACGGCTACCAACCCAGGACTAGCCTTTGTAAGGACAAGGATGGAAACATCATCAGCGACACCGATGGCATTAACAAACGATGGGCCTCTTATTTTGAAGAGCTTCTAAACCGAACATCTAACATCCCCACACAGGAAGCTCTCGATGATATTGTTGATCTAGGCCCACACATTCAACTCCCGACAGTAGAGGAAGTTGATCTCACGATGCGGTCGCTAAAACGAAATAAAGCGCCGGGCGCTGACGAGATTCCAGCTGAACTGCTAAAATTCGGTGGAACGAGTCTAGTTGATGCCATACATCAATTACTCCTGTGAGTATGGGAGAACGAGGAGATCCCAGACGATTGGCGCAGAAGCATCATCTGTCCAATTCATAAAAAGGGTGCGGTGTGAGAACTACAGGGGCATCTCACTAGTTTGTATGTCCTATAAAATTTTGACGAAAATTCTGGAAAATAGAATAAAACCGTACGCAGAACGAGTCATTGGCGAATATCAAAGTGGTTTCAGACCTGTTCGCTCCACAACCGATCAGCTCTTCTCAGTCAAACTGATACTCCAGAGGTGCTGGGAATACAACGTAAACGTATACCAAATCTTTGTCGACTTCAAGCAGGCATACGACAGTATCGATCGTGGAGTACAGTACAACATCATGCTGCAATTTGGTATACCGGCCAAATTAGTGCGACTGACAAAGATGACGATGACCAACTCCGTCTCACAAGTCAGGATCCAGAATAGACTTACTGATCTATTTGAAACACGCACTGGTTTGAAACAGGGCGATGGACTGGCACCGACGCTCTTCAACCTAGCACTGGAATACGTTGTTCGGGCCATGAATATGGACAACAGCAAGACGCTACTCATCAAGTCGGCACAATTAGCAGCGTACGCCGACGACATCAACATCATGTCCCGAAGATTGGCTGACGCAGAAGAACTTCTGCATACGCTCGATACCGCTGCAAAGGAAGTTGGATTACGTATTAACGAGAGTAAAACTAAAATAATGATGCAATCGGTGACAAGGACACCTGCACAACCGAGCATCAATGTGGGGGACCTCAACATCGAGTTCGTGAGCAACTTCATTTACCTGGGTTGCAACCTGTCAAGGGACGCCAACGAAACTGACGAAATCAAGCGACGGATTCAGTTAGCTAATAAGACTTTTTTCTCGGTTCTCCCCATAATGAAATCGAAGCATGTGCACAGAAACACGAAGCTCCGCGTGTACAAAACCATTATACGACCAGTGCTATGCTATGGCTGCGAAGCATGGACCCTAACTCAAGCCTCCGAAAACATGCTAGACACTTTTGAACGTAAGGTTCTACGGCGAATTTTCGGTGCTGTTTGCGATCGAGATGGATGGCGCATCCGGTACAACCATGAGTTGTATGAAATGTACGATGAGCTGCAAGTCTCGAAAATCGTCAAACTACAACGACTTCAATGGGCAGGGCATGTACAAAGAATGGACGATGATCGCATGCCTAAGAGAGTAATGAATGCAGATCCAGTCGACGGAGCGAGACTGCGAGGACGACCGAGGTCTCGTTGGGAGAGCTCAGTAGGTGTGGACGCCGCGCAGCTGCTGGGCTCCCAAAATTGGAGGACGCGGTCACGTGACCGAGATAATTGGAGGACAATGATCCAGACGGCCAAGGCCCGACGTCGGGCTGTCGCGCCACGATGATGATGATGATCGGAGCGTCATCAAAGGAAGCTCCGTAAAAAGTTCTAAAAGTGTAAGTTCATATTTACTATATCAAGTACGTACCAATTTTACGTCAAAGGTTCATCTGAAATATTTAAAAAGAACTCATTAAATATAATATTTTAATTGGGATCAACTTAATTATCCACCATAATGCAGTACGAAAGGTACATTTGCACAAAATGCTTCCTGGAAAGCAGGAAAAAATCACTCAATATAATTATATTACCCGGTAAAATTATCAGAACTTGCTGTCACGATAGCTTCCATCAAGGAATCAACCCTTTTACTATTGTGGAAAAGGTCGGCGAATCAAGGCGTATCAGACAACATGATGTCTTTGTTTCGATACCCATCCTTCCGTGCCCGATTTGTAATGTCCATGACCACGGATGTTAAGATATGTGTAGGCCGAACCCACAAATATGACTCCGAACATCGAACAACACTGCAACACTATCCTTTTGCATGGTAAACATGCTATTTTCAGGATATCATCAGTCATCAGTGTAAACACAACACATTTTGCATAGTATATGAGTACAAAGCTCATATGCGGCTTGTCAAGACCGTAGCAGGGAACAAACATTATAAATGATTTTATCCGAACGACATTTGTAAAGGATTGATAGCGTGGAGAGGCGACGCGACGCACGTATGTGGTTTTGTAACACAAACATGGGCCTTTATGGCCGCAGTTACTAGTACTACATATACTCCTTTATAATATTTTTCTTGGAGCGTAAATTATGCACGCGATTTGATGTAAAATATAATTTGGTTTTCTTGACGTCCTCCAGATAAAAGATAAAGCTATACATTGTTTCATGCTTGTGCCTCGTTATGGACATCTAAATGATTTAATTATGCCGGGAAATGCAAACAACTGGAAATAAGGACGTTGGGGCGTAATGGGGGTAGATAAGCGTGATGAGTATTATTATCAGATTGCAATTGTCCCGATTTGTAGTTTGGGTAATGCAATGATTAGAATTATCGGTGTTTAAATAATAAGTTCAAGGCAGTGGCGGATCCAGAGGGGAGCCATGCGGGTCCGCGCCCCTCCAAAATGTTTGGCATGTAGAGCATGGTCTGCGAATATTCAAAGAAATACTCGAAAATGATTTATAAAAATTGCAGCAAAAAGAGAAGACTCCCGCCAAGAGTAGATCTCTTTGCGCTATGCGTTCCGCTTGGATTCTGATTTTGCTACAAATGTCTGAGAACATCGGCCACGTTTATGCCGTGGAACTAAAAGGCGATTTAACTTAATCGTTTTAGTGCTAGTACTTGTTTGTGGTGTGTTCATACTGACCATACGAAGAGGTACTAAACATAAAAGATGTCAGCTGTTGGTTTGTGACTGCGGTGACATTGGTTAAGAAAATATCAAGAGGCAGTAGCCGCCTAATAAAAACGCGTTTCTACCGCTACAATCAAAGGATGCACCGAATGCAGAGTTTCAGGCAAGGATGAGGTATTTATATAACAAATAAAATGTAATTTTCAACAACAACACCATTAGCGAAGACAGCAACACCACCTAGTCCCGATTTTTCAGTCCAGTTCTGCATAGCAAGTGGAGCTAAAATTGGTACCAAAACTAGCTAGTGCGACATGTTTATGTCGTCGTGAGTTAGCTCGAATTAGTTAATCCTCGAAGATAGTTCCGCGGCATAAACAAGGCCATCGTCTGAAGGATGACTTGTCAGCAGAGATATCCCGAAGGGTGGAGTGTTCTCTTCTTTTCTGTGGAACTTATCTGTCAACAGACTGCCTCAAAACCGGAGAATGTCGAATAGCAGGGTGTGGGCTTATGCAGATGACATTGCTATTAAAATATGTAACTAGTAAATTTCCTGGTGCTTTTAGTGAGTTATTGCAGAATGCCCCCTCAGAACAAACCATTTAGTCTGATAACTATGGGGCAGTGGTTATTCAAACAAAACACAACTTTTTAAAATTTAAAATTTATCCTTGAATTGTTTTCGTCATATTTTCTATTACTTTTGGTCTCGAGCAAGACATTGTATAATATCACTCTTTTCAGTTGCTTCAAAACCTTTGACGGAGGGGGAGTTATAACCCCTAAAACCCCCTCGGATCCGCCACTGGGCCCAGCCAAGATACTACTTGTTCTGCCACATTGCATTCACTGACTAGCAAGCGCACAACCAAGGTAGTATGGGCGATTCCAAGACATTGTGCTACCGAGGTCGCCGTAAAGTTTCGTATTTATTATGTTGACTGTAGATGCTGCTAAGATGAGCGTAAGGAAAAAAACGTTCTGCATATTTTTTGCGCGCAGGAAACAGAATCTCATATTTCAGTGGCCTGAAGGACCGGTTACTTTGATTTTCAGTTGATGTGAAGCATTAATAGTGGAATCAGAATGGGCCCAACAGTAGTCTCCAGGTGTGCTGTGGTGAATTACAGCAGAGGTCGTGATTCACCATAGATACTTAACTCAACCTAAAAATTTTTTGGAAAACTTTTTAATTAATTAATTATTAATTTAATTTAATTATTGAAGCACCAGAGTTTTGAGTGAGTTGTGCGTGCTTAAAATTTTAAATTTTTAACAAGAGTTTGCTTTAATTTATGTGAAATAAATTTGGAAGGAGTTTTCCATGCCCACATCCGCACAATTTTTCTGTGTTCGAGGCAGAAAGAGTGTATCGTTAAATTCCATATGGCAAAAAAAAGACACACAATAGTTTGCTTCAAAGTCGACTAATAAAATTATCTAACCAAAATATACGTTATTATACTGGGTGTACAGCTTTGCTTCCGCCGTTTTTTCCTGAATTTAAAAGCTTAATTGTCAAAAAGTACTTGCAGATGTATTTTCCAAAGTACTGTCCGTCGCTAGCGACAACTTTCACCCATCTCTCCGGCAATTTTTGGATTCCATCCTGGAAAAAGCAGGCGTCTTTCGACGCGACTTTTCGACTTTCGACTTTTCGAATTCCTCATACGACGAAAATTCTGATCAGCCAAGCCGTGCGCCACGGAACCAAACCGATGGTAGTCGGAAGGAGCGAAGTCTGGGGAGTACGGCGGGTGGGGCAAGGTCTCCCATTTCGGGGTTTCCAAGTATGTCTTGACCACTTTTGCGACGTGTGGCCGAGCATTGTCATGCTAGAGGATGACTTTGTCGTGTCTCTCTTGGTACTGTGGTCGTTTTTCCTTTAATGCTCGACTTAAACGCATCAATTGCGTTCGGTACCGATCTTCTGTGATAGTTTCATTCGGTTTCAGTAGCACGTAGTGTATCACATCGAGCTGGCCCCACCAAATGCAAAGTATAACCTTGGCGCCGTGAATATTCGGTTTTGCCGTCGACGTTGAGGCATGTCCGGGCATTCCTAATGACTGTCTGCACTTGGGATTATCGTAACGGACCCATTTTTCGTCGCCGGTTATGATGCGATGTAGGAATCCCTTCCGATTCTGCCTTTGAGGTAGTTGTTCGCATGCAAATAATAGCCGTTCAATATCTCTCGGTTTTAACTCGTACGGAACCCGATTTCCTTGTTTCTGAATCATGCCCACGGCCTTGAGGCGTTTCGAAATGGCTTGCTGAGTCACCCCCAGTGATTCAGCTAATTCTTCTTGCGTTTTGCACGAATCTTCATCGAGTAGTGCTTCCAATTCGTCGTCTTTAAAAAAATTTTCTCTCCCACCACCATGCATGTCCTCGACATTGAAATCGCCACTTTTAAAACGTCGAAACCACTCACGACATGTTCTGTCACTCAGAGCAATCTCACCGTAAGTATCTGAGAGCATTCGATGAATCTCAGCTGCAGTTTTTTTTCAAATGGAAGCAGAAGATCAAAACTTCCCGTAAATGACGAGAACTTATCTCGAAAACAGACATTTTGAATCGCGAATCTTATTAAAAATGCGAACAACTTTTACTAATGCGGGGATGTCGATACGTTTACAGACGTCCAAACTCACTTTGTGACACTTTTGAACTACGTATTTTGACCAGCTCTCACCGATGCAGCCGTCTGTCGGAAAACGGCGGAAGCAAAGCTGTCCACCTAATATATCCGCAAAACTAACTAACGATCGGCGCCCAATATGGGTTTCTAGGTTAGGTTAGGTGCAGGGGCTGCGGTGATGTATCACAGCACACTTAGACCACCATTGGGTCCATTGTGGTACGAACAAAGATCACCCCAATCGAACCTACGTATCAAACCATCCCGTGCTAGCGATGTAACTGTTGAGCCTGGTGGCCATCATATTCCTAAGGTCATCCAGATCATAGAAGACCCATGAGCCCAAAAAATGCCTTCTCCTGCCGGCCAGAGACAGAGAAGATGGTGAACACTCTCCTCTTCATCTTCACAACTAATGCAGAAATCGTGATGAGGAATCCGTAGTCTCCAAGCGAGCTCCCGATTGGGCAGTGCCCCATGATAACCCCTAATACCCTGCCAATGTATTTTCTGTTCAGCGATAATAGTGTGGCAGAGCGACTGGGATCAAATATCGGACAAATGTAATGGACGGTTTGGTTGGCATCCGAAGATGCCCGTGGGGACGGAGCCTAAGGTGGCATGTTGACCGTGTAGGTCGGGCCTTGCCATCTCGCGAAGAAATAGGCCCCTCAACGAGCTAAGCAGCGGCCTATGCTTGCTGTAGCTCAGTTCGGGAGACGTGGGCGGGTTTTTGCCGCTCGTTGCTACTGTCCTTTACGTATTAACAAAAATTCATAGGCCTGGGGCCCGATTCTGCAAGAGTGAGTTTTTTCGGTGCGCACCGAAAAAACTCACTGAAAAAATTCACCGAAAATATCAGTGCGCACTGATGCAATTCAGCAAAAGCTAGTGAGTTTTTCAGTGCTGAATGAATTTTTCAAACAAACGTCAAACGTGTGTAATTTTTATACCCTAGACTTTTAGTATAGGGTATATTGTTTTTGTCACGACGGAAATATGTAACACCTTAATGGAGGCTCCGGAGGTATGGCAATGTATATATATAAATGATCAGGGTCACCTCCTGATTCGATTAAGCCATGTCTGTCTGTCTGTCTGTCTGTCTGTCTGTCTGTCCGTCTGTCCGTCTGTCTGTCCGTTCGCACGATAACTTCCGAAAGAATGAAGCTAGAGCCTTGAAATTTTGGTCAAATATTGGAAGTATGATCTAGTTGGTTGGTATTGCAAATGGGCGTGATCAGGCCAAGAGAACGCCTACCTCCCCTACATATATAAAATAATTAAATGTATCTATAACTCCTGATTAAATAAACATGAAAAGCTCTAGCTTTTGTAAATTGCTCGTGAGGATAATCTTTTACTCTCCTGGAAAAATAAAATCGATCAGTTGAAAACTAACGGTAATTTTCTTACAAAGAGCCCCATACTACCCTACTTTTCAGGTTTTTTGTCTATAACTCTTGAATGAATTGATGTAGACACTTGGTTTTTTGCATGTAACCCTGGGTTGAGAAGCTGCTTGAGTTCTAGTAAGTTGGGCATAATCAGATCAAAGGAACGCCTACCTCCCCTACAAATTTCAAAAAATTAAATATTATTTTAATTACGATAACTTTCGATAGAATGACACTAGCGAGTTGAAAATTTGTCAGAATGTTGTTAGTAAGATCTTCTAGGTTGGTATTGAAAATGGGCAAGATCATAATCAAGCAACCCCTACCTCCCCTACAAATGCAACTTCAAATAAGCGATAACTTTTGACAGAATCAAGCCAGCGACTTGAAGTTTTGGTCAAATGTTTGAAGTGACATTGGGTTAGTTGGTATTCAAGATGGGTTAGATCCGACCTAAGGAACCCCTACCTCCCCTAGAAATGAAACTTAAAATAAGCGATAACTTACGTCAAAATAATGCTAGCGTCTTAAAATTTTGGTCAAATGTTTGCAATAGGATCCTGTTGGCTACTATTGAAAATATGTAAAATCCGACCAACGAAACTCATACTTCCCCTACAAATGAAACTTCTAATAAGCGATAACTTTCGATAGAGTGAAGCTAGAGACTTGAAACTTTGTTTAAATGTTTGTAGCATGATCTTATTTGTTGGTGGCAATGATGAGCAAGATCCGACCCAAGGAATCTCTACCTCCCCTGCAAGTGAAACTTCAAATAAGCAATAACTTCCGATAGAATGAAGCTAGCCACTTGAAAAATTCAACAAATATTTGTAGAATGGGTTAGTTCATTGATTTTGATAATGGTCAAGATCCTCCTGAATGATTGCCAACCTCTTCTATAAACTGGTCATATAGGAAACTCACTTTGGTACTTTTGGTATCACCACTAGGTCTGCACAAGTCTAGGGTATACACGCTTCGGTCTCCGGGCCTGGTTCTGATTGCTGAAAACATTATACAAAAGGGGGAGGTTCATGCTTCATATGAAATTATGGAATCGATCAATAACATTTATTCTCTTTCAGGAGGAAAAGTCTTGTGTTTACGAGTATATTTAACTCCCAACCACGGACCATTTCACATCTAGCGTTAAATATAATCATAAAGGGGATTCACACTCCCTTTCGTATATGTCGTAATCGTGGTAAACTTCTGTCATCTCCATAGTAAAATGACAGAAGTTTACAACTTTACTATTGTTATTTTTCTTGTTCGACTTCAATGACGACCAAAGTCACTTAGATTTTTCGTAATTCGTATGCTCTGCATCAAACGAAACATAAACACGCTCCCTGCCGTAAATATCGTAAGCTTTGTATTCTTCGTAAACTTCTGTCATTCCCATAGAAAAATGACAGAAGTTTACAATTTTAGGACAAATACGACGTTTACGACGTGAGCATGAATCCCCTTATAATCTTCTTTCAGAAATGGTCGGTCCTAGTGACCGAATGGAAACGGGATAACAATAAGGCCGGCCGCATCTTGGACGTAGGCAGGGTAGCGCAGCGCGCACATGGCATTGTTGTTGTAAAATCAGACTTTGACAGTTGTTACAACAACAATGCCATGTGCGCGCTGCGCTGCCCTGCTTACATCCAAGACGCGGTCGGCCTAATAATAATAGGGGGATGCATGCCCACGTTGTAAACGTCGTATTTGCCGTAACGTTGTAAACTTCTGTCATTTTACTATGGAGATAACAGAAGTTTTCGACGAATACGACGTTTACGACATTCACGACACTAAGCGTGAATCCCCTTTATATTAATTGCTAAAGAAAGCACCGGATACGGAAACAAAAACTTCTCATCTTCACTATGAATTTTTATATTTTTGTCCTTAAATTCAACACGAAGCTCCGTCCTTCATCCATTTCTGCTTTGAAAAGTAATACTCCACCTTCGTATGCAGAAATCAACAATTTAATACATAATTTATAAAAAAATATATTTTACACTTACCAAATAGCCAGTGCAAAATATATTCGCACGGTGCGCACCGGAACTGTCAAAAAACTCATCGCATCGTTGCGGAATCGCATTTTTGCAATTCAGCACGGTGCGCACCGAAAAAATTCATCTCACTCTTGCGGAATCGCATTTCTTCGGTGCGCACTGAAAAAATTCACTCTTGCGGAATCGGGCCCCTGGGGATAACAACACAAACAGGAGAGGTAAAAATGGGGAATGATAAAAAATGAGGCGATAAGAATGGAATGTTTGGCGGACGGCGCAGATTTTCCTTGCGTAATGAGACCCTCGGCCTCTGGTTTCGTACCACCGACAGATCCATCAGGTGCTGCCATAGATCTGCCGGTGGAAGGAGCACTACCAGACCAGAATATGGTTCATGACATAAATCATCCTCGTTATTTGGAATGTTTTGCCGGTGAGTCATCTTATACTAGCCCTGTCCACAGCAGCTGCCTTAATCGACAATTTACACATACTTAGAGACATTTTAATGTCTCTACGTCTTTCGTCAACCACCCCTGTTGTACCCGTTCGAGAAAGTTCATCCGCCTTGCAGTTACCCACAAAACCACTATGGCTCGGGATCGGACAAAGAGTGATATTGAAGCAGCCACCTATCTCTGCGAGGGCTGAGCGGTAGTTGTCAATGGTTTTAGATGTCGTGAGGACGGATTTGAGTGATCTAATCGCCGCCTGACTGTCTGTGTAAATAGTGATGTCCCGCACAGTACATGACTTCCCAGCCAAGACAAGACAAGAGATCGCCGAAAACTCCGCCTGTAGGACATTGCAATAGTCGGGAAGACAGAGCGAGAGGTTAATTCCAAGTCCTTCTGAGTAAATGCCCAGCCCGACCCTCTCGTCGAGCCATCTGTATAGACGACCATCGGTAGTTAAGGGCACATCCCCCTCCAGAGACTTCTCGACGAAATCAGGCTAAAAAGGTTTCTTCAAAAATGATATTTTGGAGAAAGGTAGTCTGCCTCAACAACAACCATCATGTAATCCTTTTGCTCGAGAGATTTCTCAATAAAACCAACCAAACGGTGCAGTGTTGTGTCCACTAATTTATCCTTCCAATACGCATGTTGTAACGCAGATAAAAGGCGAGGTGGAATGATATTCCGCAAATGGACATCAATTCCTCACTCTAGCAATTTCAGCAGTGTTGAATGCGAACTTCTACCCGCTTTCGGGATAAAAACAACCCTAGCCCTTAGCCAAATACGAAAGATATAGATCAACGCCAGGCAGGCCTTTAAGAAACCCTCTATCCAAGGATATAGAGCATCGGAACATTGCTGCAGATCTGCCGGAATAATACCGTCGGGTCCAGACGATTTAAAAAGCTTGAAGCTAGATTTCGCCAACATAATTTTCGCTCGGGAAAAGATTGATGCACTGTTGTCACAAGGTGTTGAGCAACAGGTGTAGGGCTCTTCAGATGAGGCAGCAGTCGAACTGCCGGGAAATTGCGTATCTAGCAGACATTCGATCGTTTCTTTACACGTAGACGTCCAGGGCCCGTCTTCTTTCCGCAGGAAGCTTGGTGCAGATGGATTTGGCGACAGGATTTTGCGAAAACGAGAGGTCTCGCAGGAACCTTCAATCCGTTCTTGTAACTCTCAGATGCACTTTATAGGAGTGCCAATCAGACTCTAGCCTAGAAGCCTTAGCCTTATTGAAACTCTTCCTACACCCAGCTCTGAGTTCGGAGATTCTAGTGCTCCACCAGGCTGGTTTTTTCTTACCTTGATACGCGCTAGTAGGACATGATGCAGACACCGCTGCATTTATTACGCCTATCAGAGACCAACTCATGTCTGCTGCAGGGTTGACTTACTACTACTACTCAATTGCCCAAACTCCTTGTGGGGCATAGCGCGTCAACTGTTCCATGCGGCCCAGTGGACATTTCGTTGGCATGGCACTGGTTTCGGAAAATGCAGTTGCCAGCATATGCCTCCTGCATATCCATGGCCACGACGTCGTCGTGGACGGGATTCGAACCCGAAACGCCGGTAGTCAAACATGAGACCGATGACTCAACACACTGCGCTACCGGTGGCCCCCATTGGGTTGACTTGGCAGTGAAGGTAACCTCTCGACAAAGGCATTCCGATACACCAGACCAGTTAGTCCTTCTACTATTTACGGTCATGATACCGGCGCTCAGCAAGGCTAAACTGAAGGTATCGGTGATCAGAGAATGAGTGTACCGATGACACTCTCCAGTCTTTGATAAAATGTATGATATCCTCCGATGCAAGGAAGACATCCAACACCTCCTGTCTGTTTTTTGTTATGAAAGAGGGCTCGCGTCCCACATTACAGATTAACATATTTGTTCCCATAATATGGGTTTCTAGATTCATAGAATTATTTGAAAGAAATAAATGCAAATTTCTAACTTACCCACCACAGTAGCGATTACAATGCCATTAGCAAAATTGTACAAAAGAATATCCGCTCTTAATATTCACTTCACGTGTTCAAACACCATTAAATATTGCCTCGTATCAAGTATCAAGTTTCCCGCACCGCCACCGACGACGTCGGCTCATTTCTCATTAATTCTGTCCAAATCTTCTAATTAATGAACCACGAATAAAAATCAAATGTCACCGCAATCTCATTACTTAACGATATCTTAGACTTCCATCATAGAAAGAAATATTGAGTCAGTCAGTCGTCCTAGTACCATGCTGAGGTATTTTTCCACTTTTTTCCAGGCGCCCGGCGTGTCTTTCTCCATTTCGTTCATTTGTATAAGTTGTTTGCTGTTAAACGCAGGAGTGCACGGCAAATGTAACATTTGAAATTAATTCCGTTCATTTGACTGATTTATGTTCTTTTCGTTGTTTGCCCGATTGTATTCTGTTGTAGTCCTGTTGTAACCGACCAAATACACAGCGTACATATATCATCGCTTCATCAATCAATTAACCACGTACCTATAACGTGGTTTACGCATCGGTAATTTTCGAGCGCTTCGAATAGTAGGATGTACTTTGAGGTGAGTTGTTTAGGGGTGGTGAAAGTGGTTTTTTGGTTGATTTCGTAGCTCGAACTGGGATTTTTCTGTTCAGTGGAAAGGATGGGCGTCTGGTATTTGGATGATTTGGCAATAACAATAGGAGAATCCTGAAATGAACTATTTGGGAATTTCATTTCGGAGGAATTCCCGATTGCGGTCGACAACACCTTAAGACTGGCCCGTAGCATAGGGATAGACCCGAGAGAAAAATTCACTCTGACAATACAAGGTTTAAGGATGATTCCATCCAGGGCAAGCAACAAGGTCGCATACCGAATTGATGCACTTGGAACCTCAGAGCGGTCACCACCTAACGCACTACCTGTAACACCAGAAGGTGAACCCAGCCCCACTGCTCATCGAAAGTCTCGGTTGAAGTTCACGATGAGGTTGAAGGATTTCCTTTATAGTATATCGGTACCAACAGATCTTTTGCACAAATCTGTTATTTTCAGGTAATGATATTGACATTCTCACTCAAATCTGCAGTGAAAAATTGTCTAGACAAAACAAGGACGACGTTAATGAAACAAGGATCCACCGCGTGTTAGGGTTTATTAAACATGATAACGTCGTCGGAGACAAAAACAAAACTCATTCTGGAAGATTAGTTTTGGACGGAAGTGAGAATCTATCGGAGAGATGATTGGAACAAGAATAAAAATGCGGAATTCTGAACGGGAGTTTTTTTCTTTTTTTATTACAAAGTGTGACAGGACAGGAACATTCCGATTTTTACCGATACCTAGGCTAGCTATCCAGCTCGCGTTCACATCGTCACTAAGGAGGATGAGGTTTTGACACTTAGGTTTTCCGCGCGGTCTGCACGATCAAGCCCTCCACCTCTGTCCTCACTGGAGACACCTCAAAGCATTCGATCGGTTATAAATGGCGCCCAACGTGGGGAGCACATGTTTACAGTTAAGGTAGACTTCGGTCACACTAGGAACTTACTTCATCTAGAGGTCCACTTATTGGTCCCGCTGGCGGAGTTTATCAGCTTTTGGGGTTCCACCCTCACTTAAGTGCTTCACGCACACAGGACTTTACTCAGCTCCTTTTCTCCATAAATCCTTATCCCATCCTTGTACAGTACCTTACCCATGTACAGTAAGATTTCCTATCCCAACTTAACCCCCAACAGGCAGAGCCTATGTTGTTTTGTCTTGGGATGCTTTTGTATCGTTGGTAAGACTTTGCGGAATTACCGAAATCTTTGAACGTCTTCCCTTCTTTCCATTGTAGGCACTGACCTTCTAGCTCGTTCTTATAACAAGTCGGTTAGTGACCTGTCCTTGTTCTGCTTAGCCTGTTTCTATGGTCAAGGGGAAAAGGAAATTGTGTTTTACAGACGTTTAAGGACTCCAACTTCCGGAAACAGGAAAGGTGGTGAACGGGAGATTGGCTTGAGTTTGAACGCAGGATTGGCTGCGGTTGTTGTCGCTGGTGATGAGACGTTTGAAGATTCAGCGAACGCGATTGTATCCTTGAGACGCATCCCGAATCAAAAATATCTTCAGACAAATCGATTTATTAACCATGCCAGGAACGCGAACAGTTTGCATAAAACCCTGTTTCAAACGTAGAGTCCAACGACGACCAAAAGATTCACGAATTGAAAACAAGGCGGCGGTGTCAATGTTGGTGGTGTAGGGGATTAACGTTTAAGCAGTGCGTTGTGGAATTTTGAGGGCCAATCGCTGGTGGTGCAAGGGCTAATGTAAAGCTACGAGTTGTGAAAATTCAAAATTGTGAAAGATTGAAAGTATTTCTGCAATCTATTGTATGTTAGCTCCCTCCGAGCGCTACAAATTACACCAAATGTCAGGAGCACTGGTCTAGGCCACACACAAAAACCTGCAGATTAGTTGCTGCATTTTGTTTTGTTTTTTATTATAATTTTCAAAGGGGCTAAGCAATTTGCGCGGCTAAGCCCAGGGTCGGGGTGGGATGCGCGGAGCTCCAACGCCATCAGCCGGCTCCCGTGTTAGTTCTAGGGAAAAGGATGTGTTCCTCGTTAGCCATTTTTTGATTTGCATATTACGAACTTCCCGTTTGCATTGTCATTCGGGAATACTCGAAGCTTATTTATTTGTGTAAGTAGTCCGGATGGGGCAACGGTTAGCACGTTCGCTTTCAACGCACTGGGCCCCGTTTCGATTCCTACTGAATGCGGTAGTTTTCGATAAACAAAAGGGGATTTACGTGTCGGACTATGAGCCCACTCAGCTGTAAAATGAGTACCCATTTATGGGGTAAATAACTCGGTTGGGCGTGTTGCTGATCACACACCTCTGCACAAGACATACCGTCACAATCTAGAAAATGAGATGATGCTATGGTTCAAATTGGATTGTCGCGCCAGTTATTTATTTATTTTTATTTCTTTGTAACGGTGAGCGAGACAGAAGTAACACCACAGAATCACACCCACACCAGACGGGTAAAGGGCTGTCACAAATATCGACAGCATACATAGGCCGCATCTGGTTCCGTTATGATACCCAACGGGATATGTGGTCCCGACCCATTCTAAATCTCGAACCAGCCTGAGCCTACAACGAAACGTGAAACTGGCTAACATGGACGTCTTCCAAGTGCTATAGGTCGGAAATTAGTAAGTTCCAAGAGTTGCCTTTCTAATACCGAAAAAACCGAATTGGTGCTTTTCACTACAAAAACAAAGTTTGAGGAGTTTGCGCTCCCTAAAATAAACGGACGCTTACTGACACTTTCGACCAACGCAAAGTGCCTGGGAGTGATTCTTAACTCGAAGCTCTCATGGAAACTAAACGTCGAACATTGCATCAAAAAGGCTACTATAGCTCTCTATGCTTGCAGGAGAACCTGCGGCAAAAACTGGGGACACCAACCAAAAATGTTCTTGTGGTTGTACACAGCGGTAGTGCAGCCGATACACACATATCGGTCGCTGGTGTGGTGGCCAGCGGTGCGTTGGAAATATAATATTGATATGCTGTGCAAGGTGCAGAGGACTCTTGCCCAGGTGATGCACTTAATGTTATTTTACACTTACCCCCTCCTCCCCTCGACTTACAAATAAGGTTCAACGCCGCATGTAGCGCGGTCAGACTTAAGGAGTCTGCGTACTGGACAGCGAAACCATATGGGCCTAGCAACATTCTGTCCACCCTGGAGGGTGCGGTGCACAATATGCTACCAACGGACTACATTATACCCGAAACAGACATCGAGAAACATTTCGCTACTGGATATCCAACTGAGCGGAATAGTGTGAGGAAGATGTGATGTCGGGATCTAAAGATTTTTATCGATGGCTAGAAAATACCTTATGGAGTCGGTGTAGGGTTCTTCGCTGAAGAACTCGCAATCTCTAAGTCGTTCAGCCTCCCTGATTTTGCTAGTGTGTTTCTGGCGGAAATGCTAGCAATTAGGGAGGCCTGCCGGATATTGAGGCAAATCACGGTAACCACAAAGGATATGGCAATTTTCACGGGTAGCCAGGCTGCCATTATGACCTTCGAGGTGGCGACAGTGTCATAAAAAATAGTAAATCAATGCCGTCAAGCGCTGAACTCTCTGGCCACCCTTAAGAGAGTCACCCTCATCTGGGTTCCAGGTCATAGGAGTATAGCGGGAAATGAGCAGGCCGATCACCAGGCGCGGTTGGGCTCTGCCCTTGACAGATCGTGTGCAGTGGTTGTCAAGGCGCCACTTAGTGCCACTAAGAGGGAAGTTCATTAATCCTACATTAACTTAGTAAACAATAGAAGGGGCGCATTAAGGACGTGCATCACCTCTAGGAAAATATGGCCATCCTATAATACACAAAAAACAAATGGCCTTCTGATAAGGACCCGTCCAGAGGTGGCCAGGATTGTCGCTATTACGACGGGTCACTGGCCTGTGGGAGAGTACGCATCCAGACTTGGTATGCCCTGCAACGAGTGCTGTCGTAGTTACAAGGACAGTGGGGAGGAGGAGACTCTTTTACACTTTCTTTGTAGGTGTCCGGCACTGGCACGGCATTGTTCTTTGGGAAATGCCTTTCTTACAGACATAACCAAGATCTCCTCTCTGGGTACAGGCAAGATACTTCATTTCCTAAATTCCACAGGGTGAATTTAAGGAAATACCCCGCTTGACCAATCTGATAGACTTAAAAGCATCGGTTTTCCTCTTATGAGGTGTGTGGCACCAAAACGGCGCGCACCAGCGCTAATTGGGTATTCCCCTTTTGGGGGCTCTACCGCCACCTAAGCCAACCAACCAACCAATACTTTAACGATCCGGGCATTCACAGAGAAGGTGAAAAGTATTCTCCTCTGATGAATCGAGTATAGGACCTATTGGAATGTATTTTGACAGTGGTACTATGAGGAAAATATTTTTCATTGAAGTCTGTAATTGAAATCAATTCGGAAGTCGCTTTGAAGAAAAATAACTGAATAGTTTCCGTATCTATTTTAACATAAATCCTTCATTCGGTAAATTAACCTATATCAAAGAAGAGCATAAATAATTAAGTTAAATTGATTTAATTAAAATGCCGAAATATTTTTTCCTATTGTTTGCGGTCTATGTTGTCTATAAATTAATTAATTTTAAAATTTTGCAAATGTCTTCGCGACCCCCTGGAAATATCTTGAAAACCAACGGCCTAACGTGTAGAGAGCCCTTAACACTCTTTACCAGCCAGCATTATTTCAAATTCTGAAGCGCCAACGTACTCAATGACACCAATTGCCAGCAAATATTTAATAAAAAAAAAACAGAGAACCCATCTTTCCAATTTACTGTCGAAAATTTAAATGACCTCTTGGAGACAGACAGACTGGAACAACACTCCAAAATTATGAACAGATTTACCCCACACTTGAACTCAACTCCATCGTCAATCGTGCCAATCCAAATGGATGACAAACGCAACTGAACGTAGTAGCTACACATTTCTTTGAAATTATGATAAAGAAAGCCATCATGAATTTCAGATCGTCAAGTCAAAATCACAAATCACTTTCAGAGCAATTAATTTAGAACGATCCCATCATTTGAAAAATATCCTTCAAGTGTCCAGTCAACAGCGACGAGTTGTATGCCAACTTTTTCTTATCCTTGGATTTTTGTGTCAAGATTTTTAATCACTTGATTAACTAAATAACGAAGACCATAATTCGCATCTGTTTCAGAGCTTATTGACATTTTGATTTATGCTTTGGACATTTCAGCTACATGGTATGTGTCTCAAGAGTTCGAGATTCAATAATAGAATACTAATTTGGTAGAATTGTGGAACGAAAGTGGCAGTTGGGAGGAAGGAGTTTGTTTGATTGTTATAAAACAAATTAGAAATGGAGGAGGTAATGACGTAATCTGGCAAGTGGTAGGGTAGGTTCATTTTATTTAACAGAAATATTTGTCCTTAGTCAATTGAGTCCATTTTCGAATATTTAAGTTGAACCGTTGATCAAAAAGACATGAAAATAGTCGGTGTAAGTTACCGACGCGAGGCCATTTGCGCTACGGTATGGGGCGCGTCCGGGTTAAGGTTAAAACCTCTACGATATCATGTCTGAAGATGGAAATTAAGGAATAATTGCCTTGCCGCAACAAGAAAGGGCTCTCTTGCAGGCGACTTACACATTCTGTTGCTATTATTGGGGTTCTCATGAAAGTAAAGGAGAGAAAAAAAAGAAAAACAAAATCTATAGTGGACACTGAAGATTCTTCGAAGTCCATTTCACTATCTCGAGAGCAGGGGGAGTGTGGGCTGCATCTGACCCCCCCCCCCCCCCCCCCCACTGCTGTTCCAGATGAGCTTTATCTCTCCGAGATTGTTAAAGTAAATCCGACAGGCAACGCCACTGACTGCTCAGGAAAAGTGGCCAAAGACTGTGCGGTGAGCTCCCCGCTAAGAAACGTAGACAACGAAGACTGTCCCATCCTGTCTCTTCAGGAGGCGTTCGCTATCCTCTCCGTAAACGTCTCTGTGGAGCCGGGACCAGGAGGTATGCACTCAACTTAAATTTAGGTCATAAGCCTAAGCCAACTCGCACTGAAGTCCCTCCCCGAGTCGACGGTGAAACGACACCCTCCCAAAAGGCAGCGATCGGAGCACCACAACAACGAAGACATTCCCAAGAAACATAAGGCGGTTCAACAATCGCCGAAGGCAGTTCCTTCAGGGACAAGATCAAATAGAAATCCCAGGCCTCCAGCCCCACAACCGTCGACACAACTGGCTGCCAACGATCCTTCATTGCACGACTCTCACGATAAAACTGAGAGACATGGTATAATGGTCTGGTGGACATCGGAAGATGCGCATAGGGATGAGTCTAAGGTAGCATAATGAACGTGAAGGACAGACCGTTCCATCTGGTGGAAAAAAGGCCTCTTTATGAGCTAAGTAGCGGCCTATGATTGCTGTAGCTCAGTTCGAGAGACGTGGAAGGGATTTCGCCGATCGTTGACCCTGTCTTTAGGTATTAATAAAAATGCATAGGCCTGGGAAAACAACACAAACAGTGGAGGTAAAAGTGGGGAACAATAACACGAAGCCAGAGGATGAGGGTCTCTTTACACCCGGACCACGATGCGAGTGCAAGGGCATCTGTGCCGTCCGCCAACAATTCCATCTTTATCGCCCCTTTTTTTTATTATTCCCCACTTTTCGCCTAGCATGTTTGTGTTGTTTTCCCCAGGTCTATGAACTTGTATGAATACATAAAGATCGGGGGTAACGAGCTGCGAAAATCCCGCCCACTCCTTTCGTACTGAGCTACAATAAGCGTAGGCCACTGCTTAGCTCGTTGAGTGGCCTTTTTCTTCACCAGATGCACGGCGCGACCTTCACGGTCATTATGCTAACTTAGGCTCAGTCCCCACGGGCACCTTCGCATGAGCACCAAACCGTTCATTACATTCTTCGCTTTTTTTATGGCCGCAATAACTTTATCTGAAGTAAAAAGTTTCGGATCCTTCTGCGTATTATGCGTTTGTGTGTATCGGGAGGTGGGTGGGATCGCTAACATTTGAATTGCCAAATTCGAAGGCAACATTCCCTTTGTTTTTATTGTAGTTGCATTGGTTAGAGCTCTAAGTGCACTTTCACACGAAGAGCCGCACGGCTCTCGCTCGCGAGTGAGAGCCTTTTCCGCTCCCACCTTCCATTCATTCACACGAACAGTCGTACGGCTCTCGCTCGTGAATGGGAGCGAAGCGCGTACAACTGAAATGCAAAGAATACACTTCAGCTTTCACACGGGGAGCACGAGCCTTTACGTCGCGCGAGTGAGAGCCGTGCATCTCGTCGCGTCGCGCCTTTTGGTCTAAATGCACAGCGAGAAGTGCCGGCATTCACACGGGAAGAGCGACAACGGCTCTCGCTCCTCAGTCCCTCGCTACACGCTAGGATGGACACAATACGCTTTGGAACGTTGGTGTTTTTGTCGTCGAAGACGGCGTCGACGGTTACCGGCTCTCACTCGCGCGACGTAAAGGCTCGCGCTCCCCGTGCGAAAGCTGCAGTGTAGCCTTTGCATTTCAGTCTTACGCGCCTCGCTCTCACTCGCTAGCGAGAGCCGTGCAGCTCTTCGTGTGATAGCGCACAAACAGTAGACCAAAGTCTGGTGACTCCAGATTTTATCCCGTAAATCCGTCCCCATCTATTGATGTCGCTCTGGACCGATATTGTTTTGGTCTTCTATTGAATGATCCTGTCTCTTGGTAATAGTATGTTGAAGCCAATAAGGATGACAAGGGTAAAGTCATCCTTGTTGGCTTCAGCACGAACAAAACTGGGTGCGTCACTTTTTTTTATGCACAGTGTAGATCACCATACTAACTCCATTCGTAGAAATTTATAAAAATTATTGCCTAAAAAGACAAAGCATCAACGGTACAAAACTTTCGCTACGTTTCTACCCATCATTTAGGAATTCCTCGAACTTGCGTCGGCTTAAATTAACCGAAAAACTTCATCTGTTGTTTATCCTGCGAAAAAAAAAACGTACACACAAGTGACTTCTCGCCTTTACACTTGCCAAATAAATACACCGGTTAGTTTCAACTACCCTGGGTACTTCTATTTACAGGAGTAACACGTCTTTTTTTGCGACGCTACGTACATTTGTACGAGTATTCCTGCTCCTCGTACGGACTTTTTTGTTGACTCTTTACCATTCACCTTGTATATACATATTGTAATTCTTGTTTCAACATCATCCGTCATGTTATTTGTAAAAATTAAATTGGTCAAACATTTATTGTTGGGGCTTCACCGTACGCAAATACTCGTACCAGGGGTTATACGTTATGATGAATTTCATTCTCTATCAGAACGGGTCGGGATTTTACTATGCGCTTTAAGCCAGTCATACACGCAGAAGTATACCTGTACAGTTCTGGACATCTGTGCAGCGAAACAACACACTACGGTAGACCTGTGCAGGTACCTCAAGGTATATCTGAACGTATATGGCCGGCCTAAGGTATACTTGGACGTATAGGGCCGGCTTTAGGCTTTATGATAACTGGAAGCGGATTTTTTTAAGCCTACATATCTCCTGTACATGTGTAGGCATAAAATAATCCGCTGTTGAATTTTATCCTGACATTTGAAGAATTTGAGTACATTCCTGATTCAGTTAAAAAAAGGTCCACATTGTTGTGGTGGCGCGGAGTTTTCAATGACCGTTGATTATCAACGAGGACACAAGAATTAGCAACATAACTGCACCTGAATTTTAATTTAATTCAAGGGAATAGCCAGGACCAATAAAATTTTGTGGAATGAAGAGCAGACAAGAGATTTGTAATATACTTCAATGGATTTAATATGGTATGGTGAATGCCACTCATTTGGATATTATTTATTTTGCAACCGAGGGCTGTTTCTGTTTGTACAATGACCTGTAATGAATTTGGGAATTGGGATTCACAAGATGAGGACTTTTTTCAAGATGGAAAATGCCATATAATTATTATATAACGCAAATGGAGAATATGGTTTTTGCATTATTGCACTCCAACCGAATACAAATTCATTTAAGCCATGTGATTTTGAACATATTCTCTTATTAAAAAAAATCTATAGACTTTTAACATCACTTGAGGGACAAACAACCTCTTCCATAGTCTTCTTCATCTACACCTTCTGGAACGGCTAACCAAGCCAACCGAGTTTTTCACTGCAAAACATTTGGTAGACGCACATAACGATGATCATCCTGAATGGCCAATAACACCAGTGTGTGTCAGGAAATAGGCGAACGGTGGAGTTGCAACATAGTTGTGAGAACACCAACACGTCACACCCAGCTGAAAGATCATCAGAAGAACGCGCAATTAGAAACACCATTGGAGAGCTACCTCTGCGCTATATAAAAAAAATAGCTCCCGGCGACTTTTAGGACCCCTAGGGAAGCAACCCTTCCCCTACTATTGGGTATGTGGGCTTGTAACCTGCGTACCTGAAATCAATTTACACTCGAAACATTAAACGAGCCTCGGATACCACGGACTGATTCACCCAACACCCACAACGACTTTTGGCTGCAAACAGCGGACAATGATCGGTTTTTGGAACGTTGGAACGATGTGGGCGAGTGCAATAGTGCGAGGCTCACCGAAGTCGAACGAGAAATGACCGCATATAACATTGATATACTAGGACTAAGCGATACCTCACCTAGATTGGCAGGCGTCGCAATTCTGTTGAATAAGGATTCACGCCGATCTTTAATCCATTGGAAGCCCATTTCCGACTATAATATTATAGCCAGATTCAAATCCAGGGTAAGAAACATCACCATAAATCAGTACTACACTTCGACCAAACCAGCAGATCAATCAGCTAAGGATGCCTTCTATCGCCGACTGGGGGACACCTTCGATAAGGCTCCGAAAGGTGACTCTGACAATGTAGGCTTACAACACCTAATGGGCAATCATGGACTAGGCAACCGAAACAAAAATGGCGAGTTTTTCGTGGAGTTTTGCAACTTTTGTCAACTTTTCAGCGGTGGCACCCAGTTCAAGCACAATCGGTGCCACTTAACAACCTGGACCATTCCGGATGGCAGAACAGAAAACCAGACTGACAATATAACCGTTTCCAAAATATGGAGGAATTGTCTCGTGGACGTCATGTCGAAGCAAGGTGCTGATGATGGCAGCGACCACCAACTTGTTATCGCGGAAATACGCTTACGAACGGTAGCGATCCAGCTTCCTCAAAATGCACGAATCTTGCCACATTTTAATGAGCAAAACCTCTATACGACGTGCATAATCCACCGCCTTGCACGAGAGAGCTAATGCACCACCACCTTATGAGAGTCCTACAATTAATGATAGATGAAACGTCGCTAAGAACTCATTTATTTCGTATGGCGTAATATTTGCGGGTCAATTGGAGCGCGGCAGGAGACCAATCATTAGCGACTCTACATGGTCTCTAATCACGGCACGCAAGATAATTCAAGAACAAATCAACTCAGCCACTGACGACGCAGTCAAAGATAAACTTAGAGCTGAATACCGTACTCTTCAGAAAGGCGTGCAAAGAAGCGTAAGACGGGACAAACGAAACAACATCAGTGCATTAGCGGAGAAGGCAGAGGAAGCGGCTTACCGTGGTGACAGTGGAACCCTTTACAAACTTATCAAGCCATTAACTGGCAAATCTTTAACAGCTGAATATCCCGTGAAGGATAAAGACGGGTGTCTACTGGTCACTGATGAAGACCAACTGCGACGGTGGAGACAGCACTTCATTGAGGTCCTCAACAACACCTTTGGACAACTCATCCTCACTAGAAGTAGAAAATATTCCGCAAATAGCCAGAGTTGATACCAATCCACCATCTAAACAGGAATTAACTGTGGCTATTAAATCGATGGAAGCGGGTAAAGCCCCGGGGATAGATGGAATTCCGGTGGAATTCTTTAAGGCGGATATCAACGCTACTTTTCCCCCTTATCCAAGAGTGTTGAGAAACCGAAACTCTCCCTACAGAATGGAAGAAGGCCGTCATTATTAAGATCTCGAAGATAGGTAACCTGAAGGATTGTAATAATTGGCGTGGAATTCGCCTCCTCCCCGCAGTCTCCAAACTGATGGCGAAAATAGTCTTAAACCGAATCAAGCAAACAGTTGACCGCACACTGAACGATGAACAGGCTGGTTTTCGTGAGGGCTTTTCATGTAGCGACCACATCAACACCCTCCGAATTATTATTGAACAATCGACAGAGTGGAGATCCCCATTACATCTCATGTTCATCGATTTCAAGAAGGCGTTAGACAGCGTTGACTGGGAATACCTATACATCTGGAAGGCCTTACATAGGAGAGGTATACCAGATAAAATCATATCCATCATCAAGGAGTTCTATAGCGGAGCCCAATGTCACGTCTTACACAAGGGTAAGCTTTCAGATCCCTTCGAGGTACATAGCGGAGTGAGACAAGGCTGCATTTTGTCACCTATATTGTTTTTGATTGCCATTAACGACGTACTCTGCAGTGCGCTTCGTGAACACCAGAGCAAAGTTATCAGATAGAACCTGTTTAAAAACCTTCAACACCTGGATTACGCTGACGATATTTGTCTTCTTTCAAATATATCGGATCATCTAGTTCAAATGACGGATGCCCTGCACCGTGAAAGTGGCAATGCGGGGCTTAAAATCCATGCTGTCAAAACTAAGTACTTGAGCTTGGTTCCAGGAAGACAGAGCGGGGCAGATGGTGGGAAAAGTGGACAAGTTTTGCAGCCTCGGAAGCGTAGTTACAACAGATGGTGGAGCGGATGCTGAATTACAGTCTCGCATCAATAAGGCTTGGGCAGCTTTTTTCAGTTTAAGTCCTTTCTGGCAAAACAAAAACATCTCCAGACGTACCAAGCTCAGGATCTTGGAAACCAATATAAAATCTGTGCTTCTTTATGGCTTCAACTTGGAAGGTGACCAGGGCTATAACAACTAGATTGCAAACTTTCGTGAACCAGTGTCTACGGCGCATCCTGCAAATACGCTGGCCGGAAGTCATTTCTAACGACGACCTCCTGTTCATTACTGGCCAGGACAGGATAGGCACCTCTATAAAATGGCGAAAGTGGCAATGGATAGGTCACACACTCCGAAAGGGGCCGGAAAACATTGCTAAACAGGCCCTCGATTGTAACCCACAGGGAACCGATGCAAGTCGCCGCGTTGGACGACCTAGAAACACCTGGAGAAGATCAGTTGAGGTCGAGGGTAAGTCATTAGGCAAATCGTGGAGACAGTTGAAGGCGATGGCGACGAACAGGACGAGGTGGAAAGTCGGCGTGGTTAATGCCCTATGCCCCACAAGGGGTTGACAGGATCCAGATAGAGATATTTCTTTCAAAGTGCGTAAACTCAACCAAACTTTTATCAAACCAGGGTTGCGGCACTCACGAAGTTGGCAGCCAATTTTTTATTATTCCTTACGTAACACGTTTTCAAATTATGTTTCATTTAGTTAAAAAATTAAATAATTAGAAAGTTAAAATAAATCAATTGGCATACAAATTTTGTTACTACTACGGTAATTAAGGATGGTTGCGGTAGGGTTTAGCTAGGCAACCCAATTTTACTTAATTACCTTCTTAATTATCTTTTATTGAGATACACCTGATCAAAAATCCAGGCCGAAGCTTAGCTTCGACCCGGAGTCCGAAGCGTATATACCTTAGACTTGTACAGACCTAGTGGTGATACCAAAAGTACCAATTGCCAACGACCATATGCATTAAAAATGGGTCTCCTATATGGCCAGTTCATAGGGGAGGCTGGCACTCATTCAGTGGAGTCTTGACCATTCTCAAAATCAATTAACTAACTAACCCATTCTACAAATATTTGTTGAATTTTTCAAGTCGCTAGCTTCATTCTGTCGAAAGATATTGCTTATTTGAAGTTTCATTTGTAGGGGAGGTAGGGGTTCCTTGAGTCGGATCTTTCCCATTATTGCCATCAACCAATTAGATCACCCTACAAACCTTTAAAGAAAATTTCAAGTCTATAGCTTCACTCTATCGAAAGTTATCGCTTATTTTAAGTTTCATTTCTAGGGGAGGTAGGGATTTCTTTTGTCGGATCTTGCCCATTTTCAATACCGACCAAGTAGGTCTTACTAACAACATTTCACCAAATTTTCAACTTGCTAGTATCATTCTATCGAAAGTTATCGTAATTAAAATAATATTTAATTTTTTGAAATTTGTAGGGGAGGTAGGCGTTCCTTTGATCTGATTATGCCCAACTTACAGAACCTTAAGCAGCTTCTCACCTCAGGGTTACATGCCAAAAATCAGGTGTCTACGTCAATTCGTTCAAGAGTTATAGACAAAAAATGTGAAAAGTAGGGTAGTACGGGGAAGATTATTCTCACGGCGGGGAGCTTCCATTAAAGAAAATAAGTTGAACAATCTGAAGAAGAACGCAGTAGAAAATAGTCTATTAATCACTTCTGGCCTGAAGTGCATTTTTAGTCTTTTGTAAGGCGGGAGCTTTATAACGAGATCCGGGCGGGAAGCCAATAATACTCGGCATAAGAGCTTGCAGCATGATCCGCACGCAACTACGTATCCATAATTTTATAAGAACGACATCGTTGTCATTTTGTCATTAAAACCGTTCGACAGTGAGTCTTTAGGCTACGAAGCTCCCCGCAAATCAGCGTTGAAAGAAATTAACTAATTCAATCAGCGTTCAATACGCCAACCCTTGAGTGAGGCGCGAAACTGCGAGTACTTTGGCGGTATTGTATTCATATCAATCCTTTTTGCGGTTGAGAGGTTTTTCTTGGCGGGGAATTTATTACAAGAGAGTTGTTTTTGGGAGATAAAAATCTTATCGCCCACTGACATTGGTTAAGTTCATAACACACAGCGGAATCTCAACATGCTGTGGCGACAGTATCGAAGCAGCTTTGCAACAGGTTGTTGTGTTCTGAACTGCACTCACATCTAGTCATCCATCAGTTGTCAAATTTCCAGTTCAAACTGACTAGTGACGAAAAATCATATGAATACGACAGCGCGCGTGTCATTTCAGGATTGTCATCAAATGCTGGTCCTAGCCAGCGGAGAAATGTTTGTGATGGAGAAAATGACATCTTTCACAGCATGTTGTGTCCAACAAGAACTCAGTGGAGAGAGTTCATAAAACAAATTGACAACAATATGCCAACGGTTGTGTGTTATGAACTTAACCATTGTTTATGAGTCGAGACCAATTTCTCAGATTTCAATTTCGCTGTCGTATTGTCTTGGCCTATCAAATTGACCGCCCCACGCAATACGACAACGAAAGCATCGTCGACAAACAACAATGTAAGTGGAAAAGCTAATAGGATTGCGCGCAGCTGGTCGAATATCTTTTATATTTGACAAATCGTCTTGAGCAAGACAGTTTACCAATTTGGTAACATAATATTTATAAAGACAGTTGATTAATTTGCCATTTGTCGAAGCGCGACGACAATATTCTATTTTCTCACATATGACGTCAAAGCTTTAACGTTCACATGCCTACGTGTCGCAATTTTTACTGTATCAACAACTTGTCTTAAATTGAAGCTTTTCCATTAGAATTAATTTGCCAAAATCGATTACAACCTTATTTGCATAGAGACGGGATACATTACCGCCGAAGTGTCGTTGAAAACTGACGTAAGTGAAATTTCTATTTCACACAGTCTTCCTCAGCTACGTATCTGAATACGTAGCACTTAGGTTCTTGGTAATTTCAATACATATTTTAACAAGACTGCGACTCCTAAAGAAAGTATGTATTTCAAAAACTTTTTAACATCCTTAAATACCACACCCCCAACAAACAATCCAATGCTTCCTTCACCCAACACGGCTCCAACATCATTCCTTAGTAAAAAAAAACTGTATAGTTCACCGATTACAAAATATGCAAATTACCAAAAGTCCTATCCTGGAGAAAAGACCTTCCTCCGCGACACACACAAGCCAACAAGGCTGCTAAGAGTTTTTCGTTGCCCTCAAAGTTGCTACGACTTTGGTTTCGTAATGGCAATTGGATGGTTTTATCCTGGACAAACCGTTAAAGTGAATATATTTTTCTATCCCAGGAAAATTTTATTCCAGTCATGGAAAATTGTTTCTGTGATTCTATATTGGTGACATGGGATCTATCCTATTCGAGGATAAATAGATATGGCTGACTGATGCTGAACAAACAGGAAAGTGAAAATTCTTGTCATGAATTTGAATGACCGTTGCTATGGTATTGGACAATAATGTTTTGTCAAATCTTTTTTTTTTCAGGAATTCAATGTCGTTTTCTTATGCTTTATAGGGATGTCGCTAGCTATGCCTGCGAGGTAATGAGAACCATTTGGAAAAAGTTCGGAAACTAAAAGACATGTTTAAAAGTTACATTGATTAATTCAAAGATTTCTGTAAGCCATCTTAGTACTGTGTTTGATTTCAATTTAAATCAAAAATATAGCCACATCTCACCCATGTCTGCCGTTTTTCGCTCACCCTCCATTTCCCCCCAAAAAAGATATTGTTGAATTTTTAATAAAGCCGACATCGTTTTCACTCTTTTTTTCCGGGTTGTTGCCAGGCTATCGTCAATTGACAGCCTCCAAAGGACACAAAAATGGTTTTGAAAATGACCTTGTTTACGAAAGACCGTGGCTAGTGTTAATTTATGTTTGCTATCCTTGAATGCGTAATGGATTGGGGACGACACCATGTACTCACCCTGACCACAAATTTCGTCTTAGAAAAAAAAAGAAAACATACAAAAAAACGAAAACGCCTGCAATTATCTTTTCTCGAAAGGTTCGTCGTCTCTTTTGAATTGCCCTTGGAAATGGAAAATGCTTTTCGTCGTAACCGAAATACCACCTACTGCTACTGCTACAGCTTCAACTGCTATTATGATGGTCGTTTTTGTCGATTGAAAAGGAAATGTAAAATGTTCGGAGTTGATTTTCCTTTTCTGTCGCATTGAGATAAAAATGCAAACCCTTCCGGAGAAAATGGACCAATATTACATGGATTCGTCGTCTTTAGAGGGTATTGATTAAAAAAGGTTTACTGGCGCAATTTATTGGTACTGCGGGCTATACGGCAGGAAGGCAGAATGTATTTTATGGTGGATTATGGGTTTTCGGAAGCAAAATTTATGGATCTAAATTGAGCAATAATATTTTGCACGAGAACCACACTGGGATGTTCTTGAAAATTCGTAAGGTCTATTTTTTCGCAATTGTGGTCTGGACAAGCGATTTATGCCTGATGAAATCTCTGGTTGGAGAGGTATGGGTCCTGAGCCAGGGAAGCAGCGTAACTCCTATTAAAGCGTTCAACATGAGAAGCAATTCATTAAACCCATCGCTCTAAGTTTGAACAGACCAATATCATTATACATATTGCTCTAATAATTCACTAATCATTATTTTATACTACTTTGCCTTAACCCCTAGCGGGGCATAGCGCGTCAACTACTCCTGCGCGCCATCGTACTCTGTTCTGGGCAATGGGGCGCAACTCCCCAAAAGACTTACCCAGTACCTGACACTCCTTTGCCACAGATCGACGCCATGTGATTCGAGGACCCCCTCTTGGTCGGCCTTGGTTGGAAATGGGGTTCCATTTCATGGCATGCAAAGCAATGCAGTTATCACTCTTCCGCAATGTGTGACCTATCCACTGCCATTTTCGCCTGCGTATCAATTCGTCGATTGGCATCTGACCCGTACGCCGACTTAGCTCTTCATTTGATATTGTTTCGGGCCAGAAAATTCTTAAAATTCGACGAAGACATGAGTTGACGAAAACTTGCAGCTTTCTGGTAACTCCTACGGAAACTTTCCATGTACTGCTCCCATACAAAAGCATTGACAGTACCAGGGAGCGAAACAGGCCCTTGATGCTGAGATAACTGCCCTGCCAGATTTTGGACAGCATGCCGTATGCGCGTTTAGCCTGGTTGATACGACGAGCGATGTCCTGCTCCGTACCACCATTTTCGGCAACAATGCTACCCAGGTAGACGAAGTTGTCCACCTTCTCCACAGGCTGCCCATTAATATTGATGGCAATAGGTGTCGGATATTTTTTTCGCAACGGTGGGCTAAGAACCTTGGTCTTGTTGGTATTAATCTTTAGCCCAACCTTGCTTGCCTCCCTCTCGAGATCTAACGCCATTGCGGACAGATCCATGATTTTGTGGGAGAGTAGGCATATGTCGTCAGCGTAGTCAATATGTTGTAGATAAGATGTCAAAGTCCATTGAATTCCTCTGTCGAGTCCGGATAGGGCTGCATGCAACACATCGCCGATCACAATGAGGAATAGGATCGGTGAGAGGATGCACCCCTGCCGAACTCCACTGCGAATCTCAAAGTCCCCCGACACCTTACCTTTATGCAGAACGCGACATTTCGCGCCGTCATAGGTTGCCTTAATAATAGCCACAAGCTTCTCAGGGATGCCTCTCCTGCGCAAGGCCGCCCATATAGAATCCCGGTTCACACTATCGAAAGCCTTTTCGAAATCGATGAAAAGCAAGTGAAGCGGAGAATCGTATTCAGCGCATTGCTCGATGATGATTCGCAAGGTGTTAATGTGATCGACACAGGAGAATCCGGATCGAAAGCCAGCCTGCTCTTCATCAATTGTGCTTTCTAAGTGGGCCTTTAGTCTTTCCAGGACGATTTTAGCTATTATCTTGGCAACGACAGGAAGCACACAAATGCCTCTCCAATTATTACAGTCTGTGAGGCTGCCCTTCTTTGGAAGTTTGATGATCAAACCTTCCTTCCACTCAGTGGGAAAGGTCTCTGTATTCCACGCTTTATCAACAAGTGGGTGCAGCAAATCGGCAGTTACGCTTGGCGCTGCTTGATAAAGTTCGGCAGGGATGCCGTCAAGTCCGGCGGCTTTTCCTCGTTTTAGTGCAATAATTGCAGTGACTATTTCCTCTTTAGTCGGGGCAGTGGACCGTATACGCACATTTTGATGGTTAGCTAAATTATCTATATGAGGGGGAACTTCACCAGAGGTTACACGGTTCAAGACCGCGGCGAAGTGTTCTTTCCACCGCCTCATTTGATCTTCTTCCATCACTATCTTTCACCGGATGTTGGCAGGAGTTACGTAAACTGTAAACTCCTTGATGACACCGTATACGGCGTTTAAGTTGTTACTTCTAGCGGCTTCTTCTGCTGACGCTAAAAGAGAATTGGCATAAACTCTTTTATCGCGTCGCACACTACGCTGAACTTCTCGAGCTTTCTGACGGTAAAGGAGTTCGATGCTGCTTCGATTGTCGTCTGATGCTGCAGCCAAACGAACTCTCAGCTCCTTTCTTTCAACAATCCGCTGCCATGAAGCGTCGGACATCCAGGGCTTATTCCGGCAATCCGGGTTTGGGCCAAGGATGGTATTTGCGCAATCAATGTACGCATTTTTTATGGCATCCCAGTTTTCGTTTATGTCACTATTTGGGTGACTAGTTATCTCAGCCGCTTTTTGCGCAAGATGGTCATTATATTGTTGTAAGACAGCTGGATTTTTTAGTCGAGCGGTGTTGAATTTGCGGGGCCTGGATCTTTCGTCGCTGGGGCGGCGCACGGCTGCAATACGCAATCGAACATTAGCGATCATAAGATAATGGTCTCTTCCCATCCCAATATCGGCACCCTTCTTGTTTCGCACGTCCAGGAGGCAACTCTTGAATCTTTTACTAATGGCAAAATGGTCGATCTGATTTTGTGTTCTGCGCCGATCAACAGAGGACCAACTGATTTTGTGGTGGTCCTTATGCTCAAACATAGTACCACCGATGAAGAGACTGTGAAAGTTGCAGAACTCTACAAATCTTTCACCGTTGTCATTACGATCACCAAGACCGTGTCTCCCCATCACATGTCTGAGCCCATAGTTATCAGCGCCAACTTTCGCATTCAAATCACCCATAACCATTATAATGTCACCTTTAGGTGTTCTGCTCTGAACGGCGTTTAGTTCTTCGTAGAAGGAGTCTTTTGCCAAGACATTGTCGGGTTCAGTAGGGGCATAACATTGTATTATTGAGATGTTCCTCATTTTGGTCCGGAACCTGGCGGTCAAGACCCTGTCAGAGACCGGTTCCCAGGATAAGAGACAGTTTCACGCGGCTCTGGTTAAAAAAAGCCCCACACTCACGGCGACTACCGGTAGCTTTACCGGAGTACAACATTACAGTGCTGCCCGTTGGAGAGATGAATTCTCCGCTGTTCCACCTTCTTATCTCACTAACTCCTAGGATATTTAATTTGTACCTCAGAAATTCACTCTCTAATTGAAGAAATCGTGCGTTCTGGGGACCTTCTGATCCATTGTCCAGGAGAGTACGCATATTCCAGAATCCAATCTTTGTCATTTTACGATAGCTAAAAGTCGTAACCGTTGAGTCAGTCCTTATCCGAGGCATAGTTGACGTTTCGTTAGCATATAAAGATTTCGGATAGTGCAAGTTGCTGGCATACACATCCTGTCCTTTGATTGTCGGTTTTAACGACAGGCCCTCAAAGGGAAAGGCCGTGGTATTTTTTTCACACCCCACACCACAGGGGTACCTCAACCAAATCATCGCACCGCCATCACTGGCGGCTTGACGTTGGTTGGCAATGGTCAGTGACCACTGCCGTTCCAGGGGGCGCCCACGCGGAGGACTATGGAAGAGGAGTTTTTGCTTCCCCAAAGAACAATGAACAAAGCTTTTCAATACAAATGACACGAAATGAGCGATGATCATCGACACTTTAGGCCCGTCCCATGCAAATATCACACCGCCACGGCAAAATCTTCTTTCATGTACAGCGAATGGAGGATGATCGCATGCCAAAGATAGTAATGAACGCAAAACGAGTCGACGAAACGAGACTGCAAAGACGACTGAGATCTCGTTGGGGGAGCTCGGTATATGCGGACGCCGCACAGCTACTGGACTTCTAAAATTGGGTGACGCGGTCACGTGACCGAGATAATTGAAAGATAACGATCCAGGCGGCTAGGGCCCAACGTTGGGCTGTCGCACCACGATGATGATGATATAATATTGTACTACCGCCGAAGAAGTGGCGAATTTCACCTGTGCCAAACTGGGTAAGAGACTGCCGCACTCAATTTTATTAAGCAGTGATGTGTAGCATAGCAACGAGTCGTTCGTTTTGAACAACTCAATAGAATGAGCAAAAGATTCGGCACAATGGTATAGCCCTCTAGTCGCATAACCAATCTACGCTCATTTCTCAATATATATAATGTACAACATTCATTCACATCCCATCCCATTATCTATCTAAAACTAAAACCATCATAATATATCTACCAAAGCAATTCCATCTAAATTCATTCATACATAATCATCTCCATGCAGTACGCACGCATTTTCTTTACTACCATATAGGGATATATACACAACAACCCATGCTGACTGCAAGCAAATCAATAATCATTTACTTACGTCGCACCTCACATTTAAGTTTTCCAAATACAGAAAGCAATCCCAACAATTCTAAAACAAAAGTATTCGTCTTATCTATCATCATCTCAAGCTCAACTTTAGTTGAAACCAAACAAAAACCCATAGCTTCCACTTCCACTACAGCCACAGTGAGAGCAAATTCAAATTTCCAGCTGCTGTAATAAATAGTACATCATAGAAGAACGATTCAAAATCAAATCGTTCATATCGTTCAAAAATAACGATACAAAATCGAATCGTTCATATCGTTCAAAAAGAGTCGTTTAAAAAGAGTCAAAAGAGGCCATTCCATATTGGCAACCCCATTTTCATGGGAAATAGTGATCCGTTCTGACTGGCTTGAACTAAAAAGCATTGGAGGGTCGCTGATGTAGAATCTGGGGTCAAAAAAGACAAAAAAAAGAAACTGGAGTCGCCCATCCCAGATTGGCAACCTCGTTTTCATGGGAAATAGTCGCCCGAGCTGACTGACTCGAACTAACGGGCATTGGGGGTCACCGACTACGAATCGGGGTTTAAAAAATAAATAAAAAAAAAACGAATTTTATAAAAACTACGACTTTTATTGAATATGTTACGGAGGTAACTATTTATTTTTTGCGTCTTGGCAGTACTAATGGTGCCATATGCAACCGGACACTCTCATTGAAAAGTTCAATATTTTTTAGGATAAACGTACTCACAACGTTTTGACGTACGAGCGCCATTTATTTCGTTTACAGTGACTTGAAAATTTCGTCTCGGACAAAAAATGGAATTAAAACGTGAACATTTTCGTGCCATGATTGTGTCGTGTCGACGTGGACTACCTCGACAAGACTGCAACGATTAACTCCTTCGAATTTTGGTGATAAAGCTCCACATTTCGCCACGGCAAAACGCTGGTTTGCAGAATTCAGTCGAGGCCGCTTTTTGCTCACCGACGAATTTCGTGAAGGTCGTCCAAAACCGGTCGTAATCACAGAAAACATCGATGTGGTGTGCGAAATGATAAAGCAAGATCGTAATGTGACATATTGTGAGATTGAGGCGTCTCTAGTTTCACCAGCGTACATTCAATATTGCATGAACATTTGGCCGTCACAAAGATTTGTCGCGTTGGATACCGCATAATTTGACGATCGCTCAAAAGAAGACTTGTGTCGATTGGTGCCAACAAATGTTGAAGAAAAACAACCGCGGTGCTTCAGAAGACATTTATAAGATCGTGACAGGCAACGAATCTTGGACTTAAGCCCGGGCCACACCTATCCGATCATACTCCGATCATGCAGTCGAACTAGTGTATGAGAAGGAAATGGTATTGGGTTTCGAACGGACGCGTATCAGAAAAGTGTGAACTAAAGCCCGGGCCACAACGCGTCCGAAATCCCATATAATTTCCCTCTCATATACTCGTCCGACTGTATGATCGGAGTATGATCGGATAGGTGTGTCCCCGGCACTATGCGTATGAGCCCGAAACTGAACAGCACTTTGAAGCAAATGGTCACCTGTTTCTTCACAATAACCGGTCATGTCGCCACCGTACCACTTGAGCAACGTAGGACGGTCACTTCTAAATGGTAAACAACCATTTGTTTGCCAGAAGTTTTCAGTGAAATGAGGAAAACAGACCGCCGAAGGCGAATTATTCTTCATGACGATAATGCAAGGTCTCACACATTGACTCACACTACAATGCTTTTGAGCGAGGAAAACATTGATGTGATGGGCCATCCGCCGTACAGTCCTGATTTAGCGCTCAATGATTTCTTCTTGTTCCCGCACATTAAAAATAAACTGCGTAATCGGCGTTTTTCGACCCCCAAAGAAGCAGTCGATGAGTTCAAAAGACAAGCTTTGGATCTACCTCAATTCGAGTGGAAAAAGTGTTTCGAAAATAGCTTCAAGCGCATCCAAAAGCGTTTTGATCTTCATTGAGGATATTTTGAAAAACGGAAAAGCCGTTTCCGAAAATAAATTACTGTTTTTTATTGTTAGGCGCAAAATATAAGTAGTGACCCTCGTACTAACTAAGTTTCCGACTCTTTGGATGACTCTTTGGATGACTCTTTTTCAACGACTCATTGGAAAGAGTCAGAGTTTATGTGCTGGCAAAGTGAAAAGAGTC
Organism: Chloromyia formosa; assembly: GCA_964017055.1. Taxonomy (NCBI): domain Eukaryota; kingdom Metazoa; phylum Arthropoda; class Insecta; order Diptera; family Stratiomyidae; genus Chloromyia; species Chloromyia formosa. The sequence continues at coordinate 16,692,719 of OZ024817.1, forward strand.
ATTATGTCCATCACCAAAGCTACACTACTACCACTAGAAATTAACCCATAAAAAATCAGCAGTGGTGAACTATAGCGATACCGAAATCATATACAAAGTCACTACACGACTGCACGCCACCCATTTAAACACGGTGTTCATACAAATTCTTTTTGGTTTCTTTTGAAGACCGAAAACGCCACGCATCACGGTATAAATGCTTTGGGCACAAAAAGTTACCTAAAATCTCGTTCTATCATTTCGACAATCATCTCCCGTGGGGGCGACCTGTAGCTCAGTGCGTTTCATGTCTGGCCACCAGGGTTCGAATCCCGTCCACGTCGACGTTCGTGGCCATGAATGTTTGTGTTGTCTCCCATTGTGATGCGGGCAGCGGGCGTAATAATAAGGTACAGCATCTCCCGACTACCTGTGATAGGGGGTATGGCAACTGTGTTTTCCGAAACTAGTTTATGCCAACGAAACGTCAACTGGGCCACATGGAATAGTTGGCGCGCTAAGCCCACAAGGGGTTAGGGCAATTTAGTAATGCAATCTCCCATTTCCAGACGCCACAATTTTTCAGCGGAAAGAAATATGGTGACTTTTAGCACCACAGTTTTATTGCACGTTCTATCATTTCGCGCATCACCTCCCATTCCAGGTGTCACATGTTTCCAGATGATAGAAAGGGTGTGTATGGCCGACTAGTGGGGCACAGTACCCTAGTAATACACTCATATACCTATTAATCCCATCTGATTAAAATATAAAAATTATCATGAACCGGAAATGTGTACACATCCCGAAATTATCCTGTCAGAATGATCACTCATCCGTTTATGACCTCATTTATTTTCGACATCATGTAATTTGTGTGTCGTTCACATGGGAAACGAACGGATACGTACGTTGCCTACGATACTATCACCACCATCTAACTCCTGCCCTCAATATATGGAATCATATAGAGCAGGAGTTATGTGGTGATATCTTGTTCACATACAGATACTTACTCGAATTACATTATGGTTGATTGGACCGGAATTCCCAAACCTATTTGCTTGCAAGTCAGCCTCATTTTAAACCTTCGGGAATACGAAGGAACGCGCACACATTTAAAATTATCAACATGTGCTCTGCAAAATCTTCTGGAATTTTTCATCATCAGTTGGAAATTGGGGGGTGAACAGCCTGAAAAATAATATGAAATTTCCTCAAAAAAAAAAGAAATACATTTCTAAATTTATTTTTCTTATCAAGTTTTGATGGAGTGAGAGGTCTGCCTAGACGAAATTCAGGGATGGATTTCAGACGCATGATAGATTCCTGATTACCAGGAATTGGCGAATTTGTAATAGATGATTTCACCCATGAATAAATGACGTGCAAGCTGATATTTTCAGGGTTTTGTAGAAAACACGAAACCCTTATGAAATCGACCAAAATGTCTTGTCATTTGTCCGTCCGTTTTGGAAGAGAATATCTAGTGAACGGCAGAAGTTACATAATATGAAATTTGGTAGGAGTATGAAAGATTTAATTCGTGACTCAAAGCTTTTAATTTTTATAGATCAGATTTAAGGAGGAAGAGGAGGGGGGGGGGGGGGTCTCCACAGAAGAGAAAAATGGAGCATTTTTGTCCAATTCATCGGGTATTGGCATGTGGGCTGTAATGAATATTTTTTTTTTATTTAGCACTCACTAATCACTTGGCGGCAGCTTCGTATTGCATAATCTTCCATGCACGTTGACAGCCGTCAACTTAGGTAGGGATTTGCGAATCACCCGCCAACGCCACCAGCTAGGTTTTGGATATTTATGTTAAACTAGCACTTTCTTGAACATTATAAAAATGTAATTGAACACCAATTGTTGCTCAGTCATGATTCAGAATTCAGACAATAAATGTCTTTGAAATTGAAAATTTGTTTTTTTTTTTTTTTTTTTTTTTATTAAAGTTCGGAAGTAAAACTTAACTGGCGCAGTCGTGCGGATAGTTCATAGTTCGAAATCGAAGGAATATCGGTTGTGAGAATTAAAAAGAACCGCGTAAAAAAAATTTTTAAAATACGGAGGATAACCGTACGTGTAATAAACCGTGAAGTGCGTAGTGTGTTCGAAAATTCATCTTTAATACCTGACGAACGGAAGATTACCGCTTGGAAAAACGAAGAAATATGATCGCCATAATCATAAGTGCAGTACTAAATTTGTAAGTTGAATTATATTTTCTCACTAACTTCCGTTCCTGTCCCTATGATCCCCAATAGAAGGGAACAAAATAGGCCATATTCCATTCCAGATAGATTTATAGTAAGTCCGTTTCAAACGAAAATATATATAGTGAGGCCAGTTCAAGTGGTTTTGGTAATAGACTTAAAGCTTTTCGCAGTATCAGGCCGTTTAGCAAGGCAACTGAAAAAAAAATAAAGTTGAAGGAAGTGAACCTGGAATTTTTCTTATCAGAGCCCCCCATAACGTCCGACGTCCTTGGGTGCTGAATTATTGCAAGTGATGAATACGAGTATGACGTGGACAGACATAATATCCTACATAGCGAGTCGTTCTGATTGGTTAAAAGCTAGGAGAATTTTCACTCACGATAAAGTGAAATGGGCGATTGAAATATTTGACCCATACAAATCACCCGGCACTGATGAAATTTTTCCAGCCCTTTTACAAAAAGGACAGGAAGAACTTACTCCATACCTGGCTAACATCTTTAGAAGCAGCTTTGCGCTGGGCCACATTCCCAATGCCTGGAGATCAGTGAGGGTGGTCTGAAGAGCATGGAGAAGATCCTCGACGCTCACATTAGGACATCGCTCCTTGTGAATAACCCACTTCACCCTGGACAGTTTACCTATCAAGCCGGCAAATCAACTGAAACGGCTCTCCACAACCTCGTTGTCGAAATTGTAGCGGCTATGTCATCCAACGAAACGGCATTGTGTGCGTTTCTTGATACCGAAAAGGCATTTGACAATACCTCCTTTGAATCCATTGAAAGTGCTCTTCGGGTAAAAGGAGCTGATCTCACCACCGCAGTCTGGGGGAAATGTATGCTGTCCTCTAGAAAGGTCATCACTACCATAGGAAACTGTACCCTCTCAGCAAACGTCATGCGTGGATGCCCGCAGGGCGGAGTATTATCTCCCTTCCTATGATGCATTGTAGTTGACAATTTGATGTGAAAACTATCCTCCATGAAGTTTTCCACACAAGGTTACGTGGACGACTTGGTGATTATGGTCAGGGGAAAATTTGAGGAAGTTCTGCCCGATATCATTCAAGGTGCGCTACGTTTAGCTCAAGAATGGTGCGATAACAGCGACCTACGTGTAAATCCTTCCACAGCTGCCATAGTGCCATTTACTAAGAAAAAGAAACTCAGGACACTCAAGTGTCCGCTCATATACAACTCTCCTATAAAACTGATGTTTCAAATATTTGGGTGTTATCCTTGACACTAAGTTATCCTAGGCAGAACACATTAAAGTGACTTCCGGTAAGGCAATTAAAGCTCCGTGGGTGGATGGCTACAACTCTCTCCGCCCCAGCACAATCAAATGGTTCACAGACGGCTCCAAAGCGGAAGAGGGTTCCGGCGCAGGCATTGTCGGTCCTGAACACAGAGCCTGCATTCCAATGGGTAAAATGCCGTCCGTGTTTCAAGCGGAAATATACGCCATCGAAGTTTGTGCTAGACTATGTCAAACCGCCGGCTATTTTAACAGGGACATATTCACCGACAGTCATGCAGCTATCAAAGCGCTTACTAATATCACTATCAATTCTAAGCTAGTACTGGCTTCTCGGGAGGCCCTCCATGATGTGGTTTCAACGAATAAACTCACACTTTATTGGGTCCCTGTTCATTCGGGCATCGAGGGCAATGAGCTAGCAGATAGACTAGCAAACCGAGTCTCGCCGTCCCCATCTATGGCCCAGAACCGTTTTTCGGGATACCATTCTGCTACTGCAGAAACCACAAAAGAGACTGGGAAAGCACACGTGCTTCATCGCAATGGGAGGCCCTCCCAGGCCTAAGGCAGGCCAAACTGTTTATTGTGGGATTTTAACGGGACACTCGCGTCTGAGGGGTCACCTTAAAACCATGCAAATTGTATCTGACGCTACCTGCCGCTTTTGCGAGGCCGATGATGAAACCTCACAGGACATCCTTTGCGAGTGCGAGAGGCTTGCTCAAAGACGTACCGAATGTTTCGGTATAACATTTCCCATGGCCGAGGACATCTCTTCTATTAAACCTCAGTCAATTTATCGAGAAGAGTCGGCTGAACGTCTTCATTTAGCCCGCTTCTCGATTGAAAGGGCAATAGCACAATAGACCTCAAGGTCGCAGTGCTTTTGGTTCCAATACGACCCACGGCCTACCTCCTTTATCTATCTATCTAACGTCCGACAGAACAACAATTCCGTCGAAAAATTTTATAGTGAAGTGGTGGAAATTCTCTCTTGTATGAACAACCACATTCAAATTCATGAAAAATTTTTAATGTTAGTACAGCAAAAAAAAACACCTTTACGCTGACATGTGTCTCAATGCTTTTCTCTCCGGCTTAAGAGAGCCTTTAGGATCCACTATTCGAGCAATGAGCCCTACAAGTCTCGCTGAGGCATTTTCTTATTGTGTTAAGGAACAGAAAACCTCGTATACGAGATCACTAACCAAACCTCAGTTCTCGTTTCCAATAGATCCGAAAAGTCTCACCTTTTCCACGACCAGTTTCCCAACCCCACATTTACTACCAACACCAATAGCGCCCAAAATTCCATCAAATAATAATCCCCATTTCAATAGACCAGCACAATTTCAACCTCAGTATCAACCAGCAAAACAGTTTACTTGCGCATGCGAATTTAGAATTTAGTTTATTGTATATGGTAGTTTCCTCTCCTTCTTCCTTCCTTCTCTATGCCGATTGCAAGGTATTGGGATTTGTTAAACGATTAAGCAGAGACTTTGTGTCGGACTTTTGAAGCTTATCTTTATTTGTAAAATTTAAAGAGCATATGAGGCTCCCTTTGTCGTTTTCGATCGGAAAACCGCTATACAGACATTGAGAAAATGAAATTGTGCTAACAGGCACTTTATTCCTACGATAAATTTTAACAGGACATTGAGAATATGGGCCATATAGTCGGAATCGCAATGACGCTATTATACTACATTGCCCAGCCACAATCGCAAACGTCAAGCTTATTACATCCCGCCTACCAAAACGGGTGCGTACGATAATCAGTGAAAAATGAGTCGATTGGTGGCGAGTGGCAATCGCAAATCGTCCAGTCGCAGCCTAGCAACTCGTACTTTAAATAATGATTTTCTATTTTTTTCTTTATAGAGTAAATATCGATCATATTGCATTTGAAAGTTATTCCACATGTGAACCAGATCAATTCATTTCAGAACATGGGGTAGGTCCTACTACTTTGCCTTAACCCCTAGCGGGGCATAGCGCATCAACTACTCCTGCGCGCCATCGTACTCTGTTCTGGGCAATGGGGCGCAACTCCCCAAAAGACTTACCCAGTACCTGACACTCCTTTGCCACAGATCGACGCCATGTGATTCGAGGACCCCCTCTTGGTCGGCCTTGGTTGGAAATGGGGTTCCATTTCATGGCATGCATAGCAATGCAGTTATCACTCTTCCGCAATGTGTGACCTATCCACTGCCATTTTCGCCTGCGTATCAATTCGTCGATTGGCATCTGACCCGTACGCCGACTTAGCTCTTCATTTGATATTGTTTCGGGCCAGAAAATTCTTAAAATTCGACGAAGACATGAGTTGACGAAAACTTGCAACTTTCTGGTAACTCCTACGGAAACTTTCCATGTACTGCTCCCATACAAAAGCACTGATAGTACCAGAGAGTGAAACAGGCCCTTGATGCTGAGATAACTGCCCTGCCAGATTTTGGACAGCATGCCGTATGCGCGTTTAGCCTGGTTGATACGACGAGCGATGTCCTGCTCCGTACCACCATTTTCGGCAACAATGCTACCCAGGTAGACGAAGTTGTCCACCTTCTCCACAGGCTGCCCATTAATATTGATGGCAATAGGTGTCGGATTTCTTTTTCGCAACGGCGGGCTAAGCACCTTGGTCTTGTTGGTATTAATCTTTAGCCCAACCTTGCTTGCCTCCCTCTCGAGATCTAACGCCATTGCGGACAGATCCATGATTTTGTGGGAGAGTAGGCATATGTCGTCAGCGTAGTCAAGATGTTGTAGATAAGAGGTCAAAGTTCATTGAATTCCTCTGTCGAGTCCGGATAGGGCTGCATGCAACACATCGCCGATCACAATGAGGAATAGGATCGGTGAGAGGATGCACCCCTGCCGAACTCCACTGCGAATCTCAAAGTCCCCCGACACCTTACCTTTATGCAGAACGCGACATTTCGCGCCGTCATAGGTTGCCTTAATAATAGCCACAAGCTTCTCAGGGATGCCTCTCCTGCGCAAGGCCGCCCATATAGAATCCCGGTTCACACTATCGAAAGCCTTTTCGAAATCGATGAAAAGCAAGTGAAGCGGAGAATCGTATTCAGCGCATTGCTCGATGATGATTCGCAAGGTGTTAATGTGATCGACACAGGAGAATCCGGATCGAAAGCCAGCCTGCTCTTCATCAATTGTGCTTTCTAAGTGGGCCTTTAGTCTTTCCAGGACGATTTTAGCTATTATCTTGGCAACGGCAGGAAGCACACAAATGCCTCTCCAATTATTACAGTCTGTGAGGCTACCCTTCTTTGGAAGTTTGATGATCAAACCTTCCTTCCACTCAGTGGGAAAGGTCTCTGTATTCCACGCTTTATCAACAAGTGGGTGCAGCAAATCGGCAGTTACGCTTGGTGCTGCTTGATAAAGTTCGGCAGGGATGCCGTCAAGTCCGGCGGCCTTTTTTCGTTTTAGTGCAATAATTGCAGCGACTATTTCCTCTTTAGTCGGGGCAGTGGACCGTCTACGCACATTTTGATGGTTAGCTAAATTATCTATATGAGGGGGAACTTCACCAGAGGTTACACGGTTCAAGACCGCGGCGAAGTGTTCTTTCCACCGCCTCATTTGATCTTCTTCCAAGCTTTCCATCACTATCTTTCACCGGATGTTGGCAGGAGTTACGACCACCTGTAAACTCCTTGATGACACCGTATACGGCGTTTAAGTTGTTACTTCTAGCGGCTTCTTCTGCTGACGCTAAAAGAGAATTGGCATAAACTCTTGTATCGCGTCGCACACTACGCTGAACTTCTCGAGCTTTCTGACGGTAAAGGAGTTCGATGCTGCTTCGATTGTCGTCTGATGCTGCAGCCAAACGAACTTTCAGCTCCTTTCTTTCAACAATCCGCTGCCATGAAGCGTCGGACATCCAGGGCTTATTCCGGCAATCCAGGTTTGGGCCAAGGATGGTATTTGCGCTATCAATGTAAGCATTTTTTATGGCATCCCAGTTTTCGTTTATGTCACTATCTGGGTGACTAGTTATCTCAGCCGCTTTTTGCGCAAGATGGTCATTATATTGTTGTAAGACAGCTGGATTTTTTAGTCGAGCGGTGTTGAATTTGCGGGGCCTGGATCTTTCGTCGCTGGGGCGGCGCACGGCTGCAATACGCAATCGAACATTAGCGATCATAAGATAATGGTCTCTTCCCATCCCAATATCCCTTCTTGTTTCGCACGTCCAGGAGGCAACTCTTAAATCTTTTACTAATGGCAAAATGGTCGATCTGATTTTGTGTTCTGCGCCGATCAACAGAGGACCAACTGATTTTGTGGTGGTCCTTATGCTCAAACATAGTACCACCGATGAAGAGACTGTGAAAGTTGCAGAACTCTACAAATCTTTCACCGTTGTCATTACGATCACCAAGACCGTGTCTCCCCATCACATGTCTGAGCCCATAGTTATCAACGCCAACTTTCGCATTCAAATCACCCATAACCATTATAATGTCACCTTTAGGTGTTCTGCTCTGAACGGCGTTTAGTTCTTCGTAGAAGGAGTCTTTTGCCAAGACATTGTCGGGTTCATTAGGGGCATAACATTGTATTATTGAGATGTTCCTCATTTTGGTCCGGAATCTGGCGGTCAAGACCCTGTCAGAGACCGGTTCCCAGGATAAGAGACAGTTTCGCGCGGCTCTGGTTAAAAGGAGCCCCACACCTGACTCACGACGACTACCGGTAGCTTTACCGGAATACAACATTACAGTGCTGCCCGTTGGAGAGATGAATTCTCCGCTGTTCCACCATCTTATCTCACTAACTCCTAAGATATTTAATTTGTACCTCAGAAATTCACTCTCTAATTGAAGAAATCGTGCGTTCTGGGGACCTTCTGATCCATTGTCCAGGAGAGTACTCACATTCCAGAATCCAATCTTTGTCATTGTACGATAGCTAAAAGTCGTAACCGTTGAGTCAGTCCTTATCCGAGGCATAGTTGACGTTTCGTTAGCATATAAAGATTTCGGATAGTGCAAGTTGCTGGCATACACATCCTGTCCTTTGATTGTCGGTTTTAACGACAGGCCCTCAAAGGGAAAGGCCGTGGTATTTTTTTCACACCCCACACCACAGGGGTACCTCAACCAAATCATCGCACCGCCATCACTGGCGGCTTGACGTTGGTTGGCAATGGTCAGTGACCACTGCCGTTCCAGGGGGCGCCCACGCGGAGGACTATGGAAGAGGAGTTTTTGCCCCCCTATTCCATGTGGACCAATTGACGTTTCGACGGCATAAACTGGTTTCGGAGAATGCAGTTGCCAGCATGCACTTCCTGCACATTCATGGCCACGAACGTCGTCGTGGGACTCGAACGCGAAATGTTGGTAGTCAAACATGAGACTGATGCCTCAACACACTGCGCTACCGGTCGCTCCAAATGAGTCGATATGCATTACTGATTTAACGCATTATTACTGCTATTTCATAGAGAAGTGAGTTTTGGTTTGATGTATCTGAGAAACTTGCTACTATCAATAGCTTGCAAATACCTACTAATACCTTAATTTGTCATATTTTATTGATTTAGTTGTGTCCGCGGTCAACTTTATTCCTTCTTGTAGGCTCAACCATCTCAACTTCATCAATTTTGACTGGAGATCAGAGCTCAATACAATGACTTGCCCTAGCATACAATGTTCGTCAATCGTCAGACCTTCAGTTGGTTGATCAGTAGGTTAACAACACCGTTGAGTCTAAAATTTAAATAAATTGGCCCTTTCCAGAAAAAGTTTGCCGACCTCTGATCTATTGTAGATACTAGACAGTAGTCTTTACGCATGACTAGTTTATCAGACCGAATCTATTCAAGATGGCTTCCACTTCCTCCTGGGATATTTCATTTCAACTGCTTCCGTGAATTCGTTTCAAATGTCGAGGCACTTTGGTGGAATAATATTTCTCCGGAAAACGTAAAAATATATTCTAACTTACTTAAAGGAATTTATGAGACATGAGCTCGATTTCCTTGGAAAATCAGATTAAGGTACTTTCAGCTCTTGTAGATAGAGGCTATAGATGAAGACATGTTCATAATACAATTATGTGCTTATTTGTAGATATAGAAATGAACGAATTCCATGATAATCGCTAAAAATGCTTAGCAAAGCAGCGTATGCATGACAGTCGTAGTTACATAAGAATCCAAACATAAATATGTACATCTCGAATCTCCCACTCAATATCAATATACAGCTCGTTGAAAATCCTTCCATGAAAGAGCGTAAAGATGACGATACCACACACGCAAAATACGATGACAAGGACATGTTGAAGAGTACTTTACAAAGTTTTTTTTTACGTTATTTTAGGATCATAGCAACGCAAAGCCCTTTGAATTGTTTGACTTTGTCAAACAGATAATAGGATTAAAGTAGTTACTCGGACTGGGGGCTTTGTGAAAACTGGGATTTAAGTGAATCCCATAGAGCATAGCAACGACATATCATGCAGAAGGATATCGTGGAGCGGTTAAAGTCAATACATACCGCACTCGAAACTCGCAGATAGGAGCACTAGAGTTTGTTTGTATCTCCAGTTTTTTTTTCCTTTGTAAAGATCCGGATTTAATGCTGATGAAAATATTTTTCCTTGTTGATTTTGTTGTGTAAAATTCGCGGGCATTATTTCAGTCAAAGTTTGCAAAGTCAATTGAAACTTTGAATGAGGTTGAACAAGCAACGACTGATATTTCCCCGGGAAAGCAAGTCAAGATTTCAAGTCAAGAGAAATTATATGTTATTGATTATTTACGAGTATAGATTGATGTAAATTGAACAGCCAATTTTCAAAATAAATTTCGTCTGTTCATTGCCTTCGCATACATGAATATATTTTCGTAAGGTTATCTGGTGACTTTTAATATACGGCTAACAATATTGGAGTGAGTATTTTTGAAAAGAGGCTTAAAAGACAACCCTCGTATGTCTTTTAAGTTTTGCATATAGGGCTGAATTAAAACAATATAGAGTTTTTAAAGACTTTATAGTTTTTTTGAAGTATTTCCCACGAAGATTAATGCACTTTTGTTTGCGTTCGAACCTACTCTAGAAGCAGTTATTCCACTCGTTTGTTGCTACAGTCAAAATTGCGTTTTTGAAGGCGTCAACTGCTTCTTGTGGCGACTGGAACCTTTGACCACACAGTTTGTTCTTAATTTTCGGAAATTTAAAGAAATCGTTGGGGCTTAGATCGGGACTGTACGGAAGATGGACTAACAATTCGACGTTTTGTTGCTTTAAAAATTCAATTGTTTTGTGAGCTGTGTCCGAACTTGCATTGTTTTGGTGGATGATGATTAGTCGTTTGGGGGTGGTTTTGGAAGCTCAGCGATGAGTTCTGGCAAACAATTGGTTGTATACCAATCTTGCAGAGGAATTGTTGCTACATGACCTGCTTTTGAGACAAATGTCGCAACCATCTTTTTGGAGACACTTCAAGAGCTGATGACTTTTGTCGGCTTTTCTTCACCCAAACAGACGACTGGCGTTTATTTTCGGGTACATAAGAGTAAATCCACGATTCGTCACCACTAACGATGCTGTACACGTTGTTAGATTTTTTTGACACCAATTGACCCGAGTTGCTTTCTGTTCTTCGGTCAATAGATGCGGTATCCAACGGGGAACAATTTTTTTTACACGCAATTCTTCATGAAAAATTTGTTGAATTGGGGTCTTAGAAATCCCCAGCGATGCCTCAAACTCGCGATATGTCACATGCCGATCTTCCGTGATGAGCTTGCGCACAGCATCGACGTTTTCTTGGGTGACTGCCGTTTTTGATGCACCTGCTCTTGGATCGTCGCTAAGACTCACCCGGCCACGTTTGAATTCTGCATACCAACGACAAATAGTCGACTGGTGTGGTGCTTTATTGCCAAAAACAGAAACCAACTCGGCGAGGCATTCTTTTTGAGATAATTGTCGTCGAAAGTTGTAAAAAATTATTGCAGGAAAATATTATCGGTTCAAGGCCATTATTCGGATAATTCGACAACTTCGACAATTCGCTGTAGCTATAACACTATACGTATCGCACTAACACTTTGGATTTAGGTTAACAAAGGATGCAGATTTATATTTAGTAGTGACATTTGATTCGTGGCAACTTCGATGTTCCTGTATGCAAAACTTAAAAGGCAACCCCCGTATTAGGACGAAATTGTTACCCAATTTGTACAAATACTAATCACATTGAATAACTGAACACATTTTTAATAAATTTTAGACTGCCCATTAATTCAATGCCGATTCAATTTAGGAAGCACAAAATTTATATAACATTTTGAGATGTGATGCTGTACTTGGCCTGATTTGGTTTTAAATGCCAAGGTAGTTGTTGTTATGCGTATTTTTAACGCTCGAAAGCCCACATAGCGCATTGACCGAACAAGATCTCCCAAAAACAACCCTGTTGTAAGAAATTCTCTGCCAAGAAAATCTCGGCATCTGCAAAAACAATTGGTACGAACACAATACCGCCAAAGTACTCGTACCTTCGCGCCTCGCTCTGGCTTATGCATATTGAACCCAAATTGAATTAGTTAATTTCTTTCAACGCTGCTGTGGCACAGTTGACGTTTCGTTGGCATAAACTTTCGGAGAAAGCAGTTGCCAGCATGAACCTCAAGCACATCCATGGCCACGAACGTCGTCGTGGACGGGATTCGAACCCGAAACGCCGGTAGTCAAACATGAGACTGATGACCCAACACACTGCGCTACCGGTCGCCCCAAACCGATAAAACCTAAGCGGGCCCACACCCCTTAGCTCTTTCAAATGCAGGAAGAAAGATTCCGCCAGAAAGACCCGCCTCCTCGCAGCCAAAGCAAGACAGGTGCATATAAAATGGAGCAGGAGTCAGAATCCTCTTCGCAGCTTCTACAGAAGTCATTATAGGGTAGCCGAAGTCTTCTTGCGTGCTCCCCAATGGGACCACCCAGTGATAATATTCACCACCACACCAGTGTACTTCCTGTTCAATGATAATATTGCAGCGAAACGGCCGGAGTTCGCTGTGGGCCATAACCTCTTCATGGTTTGACAAGCACCGTCCTCAGTCCATCTAATGGCTGCTACAGACAATGGCCCATCGCTGTCAGTTGCTATCGTGAATCCGGCCAGATAGCGGTTTATGGCGATGAAGACTGCCAGGAATTGGCTTATAATAGATCTCGCAGCCATTTTCTGCGAAACGCCATCGCCACTAACTGCTATACGCATAGATATTCTATGATAATGGCTTCCAGTTGGCAATCATGGCCCATTGTCTGTAGCAGCCATTATGCTCGCTTTATTTTTTGCGTTAGACGTCCATCCTCAATTGCCCCAGTCGTCCCAGCCCGAGCAAGCTCATCAGCCACACAATTACCAGCATAAACACTGTGACTTGGAATCCAGCACAATGTGATTTTAATGTAACGCCCCATCTTTTTAAGAAGCGATCGACAGTTCGTAACCGTCTGCGATGTCGATAGAGCCGATTCCAGTGATCGAATTACAGCCTGACTGTCAGTGCAAATAGTGAGTTTGCTTCCAGTTGTCACATTATACCCCAGCCAGGCGAGAGCTTCTAAAATCGCCAAAATATCTGCCTGCAGCACGCTGCAACGATCGTGTATGCGGAAAGATAAACTAATCTTCAACGTCTCTGAAAAGATTCCGGCTCCCACTCCAGCATACGTTTTGGATTGGTCAGGATATAAAAAGATGTAGTTTGAGTGAGTGATTGCCCCACTTTGCCACATGTCCCTTGAGGGAAACTGGCTTACAAAATTTTTAAAGAGAGAGATATAATCCGTATATGCAGGGATGTCAAGATTATTCAAAATAGTAGAATGGCCGGAGCTTTGCGCACACCACTGACCGGTCTCGCGAAGTTGCAATGCTATAATCGATGCTTTCTGTTCAGCAAACATATCGAGCGGTTAAAGACTTGGAAGCACATCCAGGCCAGCTGATGGAGTGGATCTAATAGCCCCGATAGCAGCAATCGTCGCCAATCTTTGCACCTTCCCCAGTAGAGTCCTGTGGGTACCCATTCAAAGCGTCGTCCACCAAACAAGAATGCCTTGCAAAAGAATGGGCCGATGAACTGATTTGTATAGCCACAAAACCACCTTCGGCTGTAGTCCTGCAGGTGAAGAGTGTCATAGTGGCTTTGTCAACTCAACACGTTCCTGAATATATGGTCTCTATCCCAGCTTCCTGTCTAGGATAAGACAACGAACTTAGCCTTGTCAAGAAATGCCAGTTTGACACCCTCCAGTACCGGAGGTTCGATACCCGAGGGTCGATTGTATCTCCTTGTGAACAGTACAAGTTCCGTTTTGTCAGGATTGACCCTGACACCACTTCGACTAGCCCAACTGACCAGAGTTGATATAGCATTCTGCAGCATCTCAGTACGAACGCTCGGAAACTTACCTGTAACTGCGATGGCAACATCGTCGGCTTAGGGAACAACCCTGCATCCCAGACTCTCAAGATTCAAAAGCAGTCTGTTGATTGCTATATTCCGTAAAAGCGGTGAGATCACACCACCTTGAGGTGTGCCCTACAGACGAACCTACGCAGAGTAGATTCTCCCACGCTGGACAGTATAACCCTGAAAGTTAATAGCAGGTTAAATAGTTCACACAAAGAATCATCCACGAGCAGACCCAAGAGTGCCTCAGTGATGATCCTAGGTAAGATGTTGTTAAAGGCACCCTCAATGTCCAGAAAAATCACCATGATGTATTCCGTGTGACTGAAGAATTTTGCAATGTAGCTAACCAAAGAATGCAGGGCGGTATCCACCGATCTGCCCTTCCAGTAAGCGTGCTTGGAGGTGGACAGCAGTAGAAATGGAATACTATCACATAGATGGATGTCGTTTAACCTGTCAGTCTTAAGAATGGTGGAGGATAAACTAATCGGTCTGAAGTCATTAGGGCGCAAATGTGAGCTCTTTCCTGCCTTGGGTATAAAAGTCACTTTAACCTCCCTCCATATATAAGGAATATATTATCAACCCCAGGCAAGCTCTAATGTCCGATGCGAGTTGCAGGTTTGCCGGAATAATGCGATCCGGCCCAGCGGATCTGTAAGGGTGGAAACTATCGATCGCTCATAGAATCTTTTGTCTATAATAATCGAACCTAGATCACATGTAGTCGCAGCAGTTGTAGACGAAGCCAAGGGCATTGTAATTGTCGAACCTCCGGGGAAATGCGCATCGAGCAGAACCTTAACTGTCTCGGTACTTGATGTCGACCAAAAGCCGTTCTCCTTTTGCAGGAAGCTAGGCATAGATGGACTTGTTGAGAGGAAATTGCGAAGTCTAGAGATCTCACTCGACTCCTCAATAGGCTCACATAAATTCCTCCACTAGCTCGGTTTTGCACTTCTAAGCTCCTTTTTAAAGAAGCTCAAGTGCTTCTTGTAGGATTTCCAATCATACTCCAGCCCAGTGGCCTTAGCCTTGTTAAAAACTTCTATATTAGGACCCACAGGCAATTTTTGTTCTCGCCGAAGAATGAAACTCCATTCTCTGCGCTCGGTGTGAAACCGCCCGTTGGAAAAAGGAATTTGTCTCATGTAGAAGTGGACTTAGAGCACAGAGCAGGTATACTAAGAGCAGGAACTCAGAACAGATTTATTTTTAAAGCAGGATGTTAATAATCCCACGCACACAAATAAGCCTCACCACTCTAGAAGCAACGGCTACAATTTAAAGTAAACCGACCTTTAGAGTGATAAGGACAGCAACACATCAAATCAACTGTGTCTGTTGATTAAAACGCCCAAGCTTTCTCAGTTGCTATTGTATGCGTGACATGGTTCCTCAATTTTATATGTGTGAGTTACCATTTTCGGCCATTGCATTCGAGCATTTCCATCTTTGGGGGCGTGGCTTTTGTCAAGTGCATGATGAAACGTCTGTGATGAAAAAACGATTTATTTGAAAAATTTTACAAATTTTAAAAACACCCTAATAGCACCTCCACCACTCAAAAAATCACAAAAATCATTTTACATCATAATTCATATGCCATAAATCATATATAATACTAAATCATAGACCACATAGCATGTTTTTTCTTTCCGGACATCCTAAAATGCGACCATAAAGATTCAGTTTCCGATTTTTCATCACACACTTTTTATTCATTCACTTGCTACAAGCCACGCCCACAAAGATTCACCCACCCACACCCACAAAGATTCTTGGTGACCATCCCACAATTTCGCATGGTTCCCCTTACCTGACGAGCGCACGGTCGCCATCTTTTCACAGTTTATCAGCGTTCATGTACATTTGCCAGAGAGGATCAAACAGCATGCGATCTCATTGATAATGCATCCAATACGAAATGGGTTTGCTATCCGTTGCCATGCGAAGTTCACTCCGATTTTAGAGGCCCCGCCAGGCACAATGAACGCGGATATAAGACCCCCATAGACAATGCAATTCATCGTAAGACGACAACGCTATTCATCGTCGGATTAATCTAACGATGGATTGCCACTAAATATTTCGTGGCTAAAATTATATGGAACTGTAGAAACAAAACGACAACGATAGGCGCATACACTCTGCGATCGAACTGACTATCACAATATCGCCAGATAGGCGTCGACTGATCGCAAGGTAGATGGGGGGCCTTAGTTTTCACTTTTTGCACATCCATTGTGTACCGATTAGTGAACACAACACATACGCAAGTGAAATACTATGGGCAACCTTTGCTTAATTTATACTGAGTTCCAACTCTGTTATATTTTTCCTCTATGCTTAGAGTATGTACATCCATTTCTAGTTTATTTTTTTTTAAATTCGGTCAAACCACAACGAAGGGTGGCGACGAAATTAACGAACAAAAAATACTGTCATCAAATTCCATTAAATTTGACCATAGCTCGTGCTTTTATACGTAATAACAAATCCGCATTACTTCTGGAAAAATCTACCCAATTCACCAACCATGAAATGGAAATTTTCCATGTCATTGTGTTTTGTTTAGATTTGATGTTTTGATTGTCCCAAGTCGGATATGAAATACGCTTAAATCACCTTAATTTAATCTGCAAATGTACCCTTCTATCCTCTCTCCGCAACCATCCACTGGGTGCAACAAATTCAAATACCCCCAAAATCCCAAAAATTCCTTATACATTTCTCGTGTAACGAACGAAGGTTAACAGAAACACATTTATTACAACATCGAAAGTGGTATTGTTGCGGCCTGTCACATGTGCGAGTGAACTTAGAAAATGGCAATTCATCACAAGAAAAACACAAGCACAAAACAACCGTCCGCCATTCAAAACATTAAACCCTGCGCCCCATTCCTGGGTTGTCAAACCATCTGTTTTTCCTGGCGGTTTTCTGTGCAAAATTTACCATTTTCTCTTGACTTCGTTACTTGGAAATTTCGGATTGAATAATGGACGCAAAATAGTTGGGTCAAACATAATATATGGATGTTTTCAGTGTAATGAACAAGGTAAAAAGAAAAAAAAATTGAAAGTAATATTACAAGTCAAAAGGGCGGATTTTGAAACCTTTTTGACTAACGAACGTGTTGGATTCGCACCATTCACTGCTTGCTTGAAAGGATTTGTTTTTTGACAACCCCAAATTGGGATTCAGGGAAGAAGTTTGGGGGTATGCATAAATAAGTCATCCCAAATCAAATCAAACTAGCGGCTGGTACATGCCACGTTCTAACCAGCTCCGATGACTTCCGAAAAATCTAAAATGATGGGGACATACTAAATCGCCCGAAAAGGGCGACATTTACTATAAAATACAATGCCAAGCCTATTATTCTCATTTTTTGCCCATTTATTTCAGCTTCTTGTTTGGACAGTTGCCAAGTGAAAGAAATGCGAGAGAGAGTGGATGTGGGGCTATAGTTTGTGCAAAAAAAAATAGTTTTATAAGATGATGAGGCTGCTGATCCGAAAACATGTAAGTCACGAAATTCGATTAGAAAGTTTTCAGTTTTAAATCCAATTTAGAAGTTTACTGTGTCTCGGCCAAATCGGGATCACCATGGTATGATACGAGTATGCTAGTTTGACCCGTGACAAATTGGATTATCGGCATCTCTGTTTTCCAAGTGATTGGTCATCGTGTTTTTTTTTTGTATCATAGAATATGGGTCAATGATTTATTATCCTACACTTATAATTTTAGCTAGTAATAATAAGAGTTAGTTTTTTTGTCATTTTTGGACATTAATCACAAGCACTTCTTACTAGGAATTTTTTTCAATACAACATGTAAAGAACAATAGCATCGAATGACAAGAAATGTTTATGGTGACCAAGAAACATAAACCTCAAATGTGGAAACCATTCTAAGAAAATGGAACAATAGGCACCATAACTTCTATTGAACTGGAGCACTGAAATGAATGGCGGAATATCCTTGCTTACTTCATTTTTAGCTTAGTGTGTCATTGACATGTTCTGGTATTGATTTCACAATAATATTTATGCACGTCAGTGTGTTTATTTTATTTTCAGATTGGCATTTCGTTTTTTTTTTTATTTGCATTTGTGCTTAGTGTAATTGAAACCAAATTTTGTCCTGATAATGTATTAATTAGGTATATTAATGATTTACATATTAACAGTTGCACCTATTTGGCAATTAACTTTAGTTTCGATTTTACTTTCGTATGGGTCAGCATTTAAAATGATTGGCAAATTGATTGACTGATTTTATTTAACGTTGTGTGGAGTTTTTACAACAAAGGGTGACTTAGCAGCATCGGTTGGGCGACCTTATAAAATCAAGTATCATTTCAAATTAACCGTTCCTGTCTGTCCCAGATTGATGACGCTGAACACAGTGGCGAATTTACCGGACAGGCAGCCTAGGCAGCTGCCTAGGGCGGCAAAATTTCAGAGAAGACAACAATTTGAGGAGCGTAAAATATAACTATTATAACTCGCCGTCGGGAGTTAAACTTCTATGGCCCGTTTTTTCAATGCCCGATTAAACTCTTTGTTAACTAACACAGGGACACAAATTAATCGAAGCTATAAACAGCCCGATAAGCATTTTCGTTTTCTCATACGTCGATTAAATTACCAAGCCAAAAAATGTGGAACTTACCTCAGACCACGGCGGTCAGTTCTGTGGGGGAACTCTCAGGCAAGTCCATATAGCACCTCCGCGTGTTGGCCGCTGGTAACTTCGCGAACAGCGAAGGCTGAGCTATAGAGCCGGTTGCGTGTACTATCACATTACGCGAGTACCGCTGTTCTACGATATGTCGACACACCCCCTACCTGGCCATCTCTTATGTTCTATAGTTTTAACGAAGGTAGCCCGTACGGAATGTCAGATGTCCTAAATCCCCGGAGTTTTATGCGACCGTGCCCATCGGGGGAAGGTGATCAGGGACCCAAATGGTCATCACTAACGAATCACGTTACTGCCACACACCTGTACAATAGCCAGTTGTATGGGCAGTGTAAACTGTCTCCCCGAACCACAGTGGTAAAAAATCCAAAAAAGTTGGCCTTCTACTTTTGGCCGATAAGATATTAAGTTGAAAATCTGTATTCGGGGGTTTTTGGGGTCGCTGATTGCGAATATGAAGTTCAAATTGTGTGAGACAAAACAGGGGATCTAGAATGGCAACACTGTTTTCTATAAATACATTTAATCTTGATGAAAATTGCAGTTTGAAGGTTTCTGGGGTCACTGATGACGAATTTGAAATCAAAATTGTAAAAAACAAAATAGCACATCCAGAATGGCAACACTGTTTTCAAAAAATACATTCGATCTTCCTGAAATTTACTATTGGGGTCGAAGTTTGCGAATCTGAAAAATAAAATCTGAGAAAATAAAATATCGGATCCAGAATGGCAGCACTACTCGATAAATACGTTTAATTTTGCTGAAAGTTACTATTTTTGATGCTAAATAGTTGCTGTAGGCCCTCTTCCTTTTTTATAATTTCCCTTTGCAATTCGCAACAAGAGACCTGAAAAATTTCCAAATTGTAACTTTTAGTAAGATTGAACGTATTTTCATAAAAAAAAGTGTTGCCATTCGGGATGTATCATTTCGTGTTTTAGAATTTTCACTTCAGATGCAGTCAGCGTCTCAACAAATCCATGTATAGTAACTTCCACCAAGATTGGACGTACTTATGAAAAAAGTGTTGCCATTTTGGATCCCCCGTTTCGTTTTTTACAATTTTGTCTTCAGGTTCACAATCAGCAATCTTAAAAACCCCCGAATAATAACTTCCAGCAAGATTGATCGTATTTATATAAAAGAGTGTTGCCATTTTTATTTTTTATAATTTTAGCATCAGATTCGGAATAAGCGACCTTAAAATCCCCCGAGTAACGAGTTTCAATCTAATATGATAATAATAGGAGACTTTAATCAGTTTTTTGTGATTTGGCCCCACCCAGCAAAGTTCAGTGGTCCACTAAAGTCCTTTTAAATTTTTTTGGGTCAGTTGCGAGCAGATAGACTTTTAATATGTCCAAGGTATGGGTATACCCTAATGAACCCAGGTTGAATTAGAGCGGCACCTCGTGGAACTTTTTTTAAAAGCCTTTTTAAAAATTGAATTCACTTTAAACAAGCTAATTTTTTAAGGGTACATGCATTTATAACTTTTAAGGCATATACGTGAAAAGATTACTTATTTTTTTTTAAACGTATAATACACACAATAAGGAAAATTTTACATTTTGGAGGATGTAAATCGAACGATTTTTATAAATAATACACCAATTTGAAGTTACCCTAATTTTTCGACCCTTCTAAATATTTTTTTCTGTGCGAACAAAGGTCAACTTTGAACTATTATACAAGCGACATGGAAACTTAAATTGACTAACTGTTTTGAGAACTGGTGCTCGGACAACAACTGAACTCAATAACACCATTGAGGAAAAAAATAAAAAAGTTAATTTTTTTACTTTTGGCTAGCTTTTTGGGATTTTTTACCGTACGTTGGCAGAGGGGCGCCAATGAAACTCTTTGCATAGATGACACGGCGACTAGTTGAGAGGTTGGAGCCTGTGATTGGTGTGAAAGTTCACCTGCGGGTTTCCAGATCCAACACTTCACTTTGCTCCTTTCTTGCACCTGGTGAACCGCTGTCTACAGAGTAGCGATCTGTTAGGCTAGGGGAGAAACCTTGATTTGCATCAAGTGTAGCAGGTACAAAGTGGCATGAATGCCTACGGAACTATCAGGAGATCGCGAAGGAGACTGCTTCGTGGCACAAAGAAAGGGAATGACGACCGGATCGCCGTGATCTTCCTATAGGGGCGGGGAATAGCGGGCAGCAATATGCTGCTATGCTCTGAGAACGGGAAACCCAAACCTGAATCAAAAATAGTTAGACAAGATATGGAATTTAATAAAGACATTCTAGGAGAGATCGACTGGAGGAATTCCAAGGGGATGGACAGCGACGACTCGCAAGGGCTGAAGAGGTAAATCTCTGAAGAAGGAGCTCCAGAGAAGAAGGGAGGCATTGTTGGAACGGACGATGATGCGCCAGAAAGGTGGGAGAGGTTAGTTCAGATAACATGTACTCCGAACAACAACCAAAGTGCCGACTCCGAATCGATGCGGATCACAAAAAGTGAGAAGCAGAGGATGAAGAGGAGGCGTCGAAAGGAAAGACAGGCTATCGGGAAGATCTGGAATCAACTCGATGAGTTAGAGCATGAGGCGTCGACTCAAGAAGTGGAAAGACCGGTGAAGAGATTTAAGGGCGGCAACCCTGGAAACTCTAAATTGGACCAACTATGGTGGGAAAAGAGTCTTGAAAAAGTGGAAAGACTGTTTCACTTGGTGAACCACCCGTAAGGGAGGTTAACCGAGATGAAACAGTGGAGAGTGCGAGCCAGCGATCGGGCGGTAGTGAAAACATTATTGAGAGACCGAAGGCAAGCGCTCGGTGGCCGTGATCGTTCGGTCACCGCTCTACGATACTAATCTAGAGCTCGGAGACCAAATCTCGGCGCGATAAAAAAAAACTGCCTGTGAGTACTAATAGAACTCTCACAGTGCTCCGAGCTTGTCAGTATAAAGACGGCGCGGATAGGAGGTGCATGCTAGCAACTGCACTTCCGAAAAGTAAATATGCTATTGAAACGG
The DNA here is from genome assembly GCA_964017055.1 of Chloromyia formosa. Classification (NCBI taxonomy): domain Eukaryota; kingdom Metazoa; phylum Arthropoda; class Insecta; order Diptera; family Stratiomyidae; genus Chloromyia; species Chloromyia formosa. The sequence goes on from OZ024817.1 coordinate 16,714,385, forward strand.
CAGCAAGGCATAGAAATGCTAGAGATGTTGACGCGCCCATGCCCCTGGGTCAAGGCAATTAGAGATGAACTCAGTACAAAATAAGCAAAGATTGCTCATAATGTTTTAGCTGCGTAAGCATTGTGTATCGACTAGTAAATGCACAATGAAAAAATCATCGTTCAGCAGGACAACGCACTTGTACATAAGCGTGCGTGGGCGATGGGAAAACTGCGGGATTTGGGGTATGATTTGCTCTACCATCTCCCCTATAAAAACCAAACTAAACTAGCTACAAACCGGCGGACTTACCAGCTGCTAGTGAACTCGCCCAATGATATCAACCTTTGAACATAATTACATCAAGCAAGTTTACTAGAAGCTGGTGAAATCGCCGGATTGTAACTAGTAAACTCTGTTAATGGAATCGAGGCTTAATGTATTATCAGCGCCCATTGTGGGACCGACTACACATATTCATATACCTCCATAATCATATTTATTCACAAAAGAGACTTTATTAACCACTTTAAATTCATCGTAGGGCACATTTTATTTTTTTTCCAGAAAACATTAAATTCAGTCAGCTCCCCGAAAAGCTTTAACCAATAATGAAATCTTTTACGCCTTCGACTCTTGTCATGTGACTGAATTTTCAAATAGCCAAAAGCGCCAAAGTCTCTTCATTACGAGACAGCCAACCAGCCAGTCATGATGATTTCATGAAGTCCTGTCACTGTTTTTCCTTTTTTGTATCCCAACGGCTAGGCCAATTCGACCCTTACTTCGTCCTGAATTCAATTAGTTAAAGTGATGGCGACGACGATGTCGTGCTATTTAGAGCTGAGAGCTCTGTCCATGACATGAAATGAGAGACAAACATCCATTCCACATCCTCAATCCCGAGAGAAATATGTGGATTAGACTGTAAATTTTTCTGCCAAAGGGTCTAAGAGTATTCGGCCGGTTTTTTGTATTCGAATAATAAAGAGCGTACTGGAGACCATATGGCCGTAGTATACTAGATTTTCCTGAAACTTTTTTGATGGTTGGTATGACAATGCTAATAGCTGTTCAGTGATTCTGAAGTGGTTTTCGTTGGGAGGAGGAGAAAGCGAAAGAGGGCGAGATTACTCCAGATATCGCGTAGGCCTCATATTTCTGCTTGAGGCAAAAATGTTTAGCATTCATGGAATTATTATCTCGTTCATGGTCCGTATTGCACGTTTTCTACTTGAATTCCTGTACGGATGTCACTTTTTCCTTTTTCGTCCAGACCTAAGAGTGACGATGACATTTTTAATATGGGCGAAATGCGGAAGTACGGGCCTCTGACTTGAGTTTCAATGTGATGTAAATGATGATTATGACTTCATTTTTTTTTTCATTACCGGTGGGTGGTGAGGATATAGATGAGTTTGATGACATTGAGATATGAATTTTAGATCGAATGTTAATATGCTATTAAAGTGACGCTGGTGGAGGTAGTATTTGAAACAACTAAGCATGGTGTAAATATTTCTTTCTCTTTTGTTATGGGCGCTTTTTTAATAACTCATCATGTTGTTTTGCATAAAAGTCCTTTAATAAAATGAACTTTTTATCAATTAACAGTTTAAGGCTTAGAAAGTAGGTCTTCAACTGTCAAGTGTAACCCGTAACCCTAATTTGTGCTGTACGAAATTCGGAGTGAAATTCCCAAACGTAGAATCTCTTCAGTTATCAGTATCACACTAAAAGAGACGGATGAGCTCCATCCATTTCTTACACCTCGGAGAGTTTTATAAATTATCTCTATCATCTATACAAACAGCAAACAATAAACAAACAAACAAAAAAAGACAAAAAGAAAAACAATAAAGTTAAGTATCAACCGGTCTCTAAATTCACCCTTTTTTCATCTGTGATGAGTCCTCATTGAAAAAGCCCCAACAGCATTTGACTGTTTATTTTGTTAAATTCAATCAAAAGTTATTTATAGGGTCGATTAAGATCCTCTTCAGGTCGCCGCATTCTTTTGTATTCCTATCGAATTCACATTTAAGTTTTTTGGTTTTGCTTCGGAAAAAGTACTCGTATCCCTCTTTTTATGCTAGACTTGTGGGCTCTGCTTCTGGAATCATGGATTTAATTAACTAAATCTCCATTGTCTTCTCAAAAGGAACAAAAACAAGTTGTTGATTCCCTTTTTTTCGAAAAAAAAGGATAATTTATTAAATGCTGGTTCGAAAAGATCCGTTGGCGGTAGAAGTGGGGAATATGAATCCAAATGAGGCTAATAATGAAAGATGGGACGGAAAAAGTAGAAATATAAAAAAAATAAGCCCACCCAAGTGTATTGTGCTTGTCATTTAGTTCACCCCGTGTTTGCATTTCTATAAAAATCAAAATAGTAAAAATACAACAATAAATATAGATAATACCAACTGTTGTGGCGTAAAAAAGTGATTGAGGGGACAAACACATGAGAGTTCGACAGAAACGGCCCTATGACCCCAAAATTGTTCACCGATTAAGGCAATCTTATTCCAAAACGCTCGCTGTCTATAGCATTTAGAAAGAGTCACTTACTACCGCTATTCACAGCACTTTTTTACACAACATTCTGTTTTCAAAGTTTGGTTCTAAATATTAAAAGCTTTATATCAATTTATTCCCTAAAAATAAACTGGCGCAACTGTGCAATTTTGAACCAAAGCCACGAGATGAGTAAGCATCGTATCACACATGAGTGCTCATTTACCAGCTGAATGGGCTCAAAGTCGGACACATAATTCCCCTTTTTGTCAAAGACTACTGCATTCAGTAGGAATCCAACTGAGGCCCAGTGCATAAAAGGCGAACGTGCTAACCGTTGCGCCAGACTACTCCCTATATAAAAAAAATGTTGGCGGGGAGCTGGCATCGAACCCATACCACTTAGCGACGATTAGCTAGAGGAGTGGAGGCGCCTGATGAGTTCGTGCCTTGCACCACGGTACGAAATCAGACTCAGAGCGATTTTAAGGGATTTTTATATATTGTGAAAATACATATTTTTAAGGAAGTGGTATGAGTTCGGTGCCAGCTCCCTGCAAACACTTTTTTATTTGAATTGCTACTAGCGGCGTGCTGGAACAACATATTGCAGAATGCCCAGGTGTACCTTTCGTAGAGAAATGATCCCTCCCCGTATCGTGTTGTTGAGTATATACAATAAAAGGCGAAGTGAGATCTGGCCAATCGTCACTGATCTGATGGCGCCTCTCCAATGGTGCGAGGCACGAGGTGTGGAGGCGCCTGATGAGTCCGTGCTCTTTTTGGTAGAACTCATAGTTTACCAAATATTCAAAGAAAACAGAAAGAAAAAAGACTTTTGACACCCTCTTCCCTACACTTCCCGACTTGCTAGCAACGCAGACTTCAGAGTATATTGTCAGAAAACTGCTTTTATTAATTTTACAATATTTCAAAACTACACGACTTTGTGTTTCTGTTATTATATCGATGTCTACACTAAGAAACCGAAAAATTTCAGATGAACAGGAGAAAATTAAATGATCCACTACCAACGGGGCTTTTGGAGCCTATATTCAAGGAATTTCCCAAATTAACTGGGCCAAATTTAGAAAACATGCGATCTTTTTTTTTCCTATTTTTCATTCCAATCCGTGAAGTCAAGATTGAAGTAAATTTATTAGATCGTCAGACCTTGTTTTTATACACTTCACGGATGTGATTGGGTATATTACTTACTTACTCAATTGCCCTAAGCCCTTGTGGGGCATAGCGCGTCAACTGTTCCATGTGGGCCAGTTGACGTTTCGTTGGCATAAATTAGTCTCAGAGAATGCAGTTGCCAGCATGCACCTCCTGCACATCCATGGCCACGAACGTCACCGTGGACGGGATTCGAACCCGAAACGCCGATAGTCAAACATGAGACTGATGCCTTAACACACTGCGCTACCGGTCGCCCTAAATGCACAATGTAAAGTTTTTGACACAATTTACAAAAAATGCTATAACATGCTACATAACTATAACGGTTAAAAAAAGAGTGTCCATGTCATATATTAAATTTTCTCAAATGAACAGTACTGTCTACCATTAAAGTACTTACCATCAGGACCGGTACACTCTGTATAAATGTAGAGTCGAGGCCACAATCTTCTTCCTTGCCCTTTCATACGACTCTGCGGCTTCGCGTTGCTCTGCCTGTGGTGTTGGCACTTCGCCCATTCTGGCGGTATAATCTCAACTTCCTTCTGCAGGTCTTGGATAGTATCATCGCCAAGATTAACACATTGTTCTTGCTTCTTCATCTGATCGATCCACGTGTGATTCCGTCTGCCTCGAGGTTTGGGTCCAGCAAATAAATTCATTGATAGTGCCTTCATGACAGGGCTCTCAGGCGGATGCCTTAGAACATGGCAATACCAATCCATACGACGAGCTTCGAGCTTTTCAGTGATCGGTTGTTCAACAAACAAGCTGCCTCGGATGTAGGTACTTTTGATACGATCCTTTTTGGTCACACCGGCGGACATTCGTAGCATTTTCATCTCAGTCGCAGTCATTTTACTTTCGTATGTCTTACACCTAGTCCAGCATTCAGAGGCATACATGAATGCGGGACGTACGACTGTTTTGTATAACTTGCCTTTAAGGTTTCGTGGCATCTTCTTGTCGCAGAAAACTCCAGAGTTTTCTCGCCACTTCAACCAACCGACACTGATGCTATGTTTGATGACCACCAAGCCCAGGTATTTGAACCTTGTACAGGACCTTCGGCTGCTTTCCTTTAATGTAGATATCTAGTATCGGTCTCTATGCATCTGAGAAATGACAGCAAAGATACTCTGTCTGTGGTATGCTAATTCTCAGTCTATGATCCTCCAGTATCTTACAGTGCAGCATGCGAAGCAACGATGCCTTTGATACCCAGGACAATGTCATTGGCGAAGAGAATTGATATTTCCAGGCCGTCACAAATGAGTGTTAATAAATAGAGCATGATGATGTTGAAGAGCAAGGGACTCAATATACTGCCTTGGTGAACTCCGACTTTAACAGGAAATTCTTCAGACTCACCAGCTGTGCATCTAACTTTAGTGGTTGCACCATCATACATGTATTGTATCATCTTGATATATGCCTCGGGGACCTTAAGTGCTCTTAGAGCCACCCATATCAGATCACGATGAACTCTATTGAAGGCTTTTTCCAAATCGATTAACACAGAGTGCAAGTCCGTCCGTGCATCACGATGCTTTTCCATCGTGACACGTATGCACTGAATAGCATCGACTGTGGACCGATCCTCCACAAAGCAACATTGAATGTCTTTCATCCATACAATCTCTGTCAATCGATTGCTGACAACCCGATCGTAAGGCTTCAACGTGTGAGATGTTAACTTGATTGCCCTATAGTTATTGAGCTTGCTTGTTGAGTCATCCTTGTTCTTATAAAACGGGAGAAGGAAGCTTTTTCTGAAATCGTCAGACATCGGTTGCCTTTTTTTAATTTTGTTGAAAAGAACAGTGAGCCATCTAAGCCCGACATGATTCATCTTCAACCAAAATTCCAAGGGCATTTTGTCTGGTCCGACTGCCTTTCCGCGTTTCATCTGCATCATTGCCTTCATCACCTCCTCTACTGAAAAATCGGCGATATTAGTGGTGTTTGGCTCCACAGCTTGAAAAGCTTCTCCCGGAAATTCTTCGTTTAAAATTTCGTCAAAGTACTCACGCATTCTGCTACAGATTGCTGTGTCTTCAACCAGTCGCACTCCTTGTGAGCCTTCACCGTACGTTGGCGCCTGACTCTCTCGAGCGTTTCTTCTCCTTTGGGCTGCGACCTTATAAATCCTGGCATTGCCTTTAGGTTTCTCTTGCAATGACGATCTCTTATACGCAGTCAGATCTTCTAGTTCCTGATAGAACTTCACGGCTGCAATCGCCTTTTCATGAGTCATCTTTCGCTTTACTTCCCTCTGACATTTATCATATTTCTCCCGAAGTTGAACCTTCTCGGCTTCACTGCTTGTCTTGCATGTTGTCTAAGCCTTGAATGCGTTCGATTTGGCCCGCACTGCTTTTTTAGTTTCGTTATTCCACCACCACGTCTCCTTGTTCGTGTGGAGTGGGCCTTTCCAAACTCGCAGTGTCTTTTCAGCCTCACCCACTAACATTTCATTTTCACATTTGTGTTGGACTTTGCTCGTCGCACTCGTTCATTTTAACAAGGAGTGGAGTTACAACAGATTCAAAGCGTTCGTTGTTGAGATTGTGCCACTTGATTTTCTCGACTGGCTTGGGAATTGCTGGTGGTCTTGTTCCTCCTTTCAAAATAAATTCTGTCAGGAGCAACCAGTGCTGGGTGACCGCTGATTCACCCAAGATCACTTTGCAGTTTTTCACCCAACGTCTCATGAAATTTAGACACAGATGATAATCTATCTGCGTCGCATAAGCTCCATTGCTACATGTACCTTTGGTTCTTAATCAACCATGGGTTGAGGATGACCAGACCATGTGATCTGCACATACTCAGGATAGCCTCAACTTCATCATTTCTGGCTGTAGATTGGCTACCCTTCCCACCATGGCAATCCTCGTAGTCATAGTTTGATTCTGCCACAAGTGAAAAATACGTTTACTTTGTTAAGGCTGTTTTCAAAATTAGTTCTAATATTTTGATCTATTACGAATCTATCGCTAGTTTGAAGTTTATACTGGACATGTTTATGAGTTCAATTGATATGGGACCCAAACGCCAAACTTCGAGCTGGTTAATGGCTTGTTTGACAGGTGTGGTGGGATATTAGTATCTCGTTGTCATTGATGTCGTGGATGCCCTGCTTGTAACTGCCGTATTGCGAGCAAAAATTTGGATTAATTGACTGAACAAATATCGAAATCCTGACTTTCTGCAAAACATTTATCGAATGCGTTCGAGATAAGGCACTCACATCTGTCTCCTATTGGGAGTAAAACTCAGCCGCTAGATTCGCCAACTCGTCTGCAAAATGATTTGGAAAACTTATCGTACATACACGGAATCATTATTTTAAAACTATCCACTGAAACAAATTTCCATCACCAGAAAGCTAAGCATCAAAAGGCATCCGTGCTATACCAAAAGCTCTCTTTTCGCTCCCTGATTTAAAGAAATCCATCAACTCCCTTCTCTTGAGCTCATCACCATCCGGGTATTGCTTACAAAGCGTTTTCATGTTGTTAATGAATTTTCAAAAGGAATCATCTTGGAAATGGCCTCAGCCATGCATCCGTTAAACTCCTTGGGACTTTTTTCTGTGTCGATACCCTTTATAATTTCATTTCACTTCATTTTTTTTATCGAGGTCGGTTTCTAATGAACGCCGCGTCGCCACCTGTTTTCATCGTACTTTCATGCTGTTTTTTCGATGGAAGGTAGAAATACTGCGGCTTGTTGGATGCTCATTAAGATTCATTAGCACCAACATTGAAAGGAGAGAACAGGATAATATTATGCAATGTGGCGGAAAACGAACCAACGAAAACGTTTTTAAGGGAGCTGTCATCGATTTTTTTTTCTTATTTTGCCATTTGTGTCTGTGCTTTTCAAGGCTTAAAGACATTCCGGACATTTTTTTTCGTGAACTTTAAGAAGGATGTGAATTGTCTAGGCACCCGTAGTAAAATGTAATGTGTCAATCGTGGTCTGTGCGAGGATTGCGGTTTCATTAGCATAATGTGATGGGGCGTCTTTCAGTCTGATATTGTAAAAAGAACTTCTAATATGTCAGTTAAGGAGTAACGACATATCCTAGAAGGAGGGAGTGCTCTTTGAATTTCCCTTCAGTCTACACAGGGTGTACCCAAGCAGCACAAATGTTGTTGTAAATTTATAAACTTATGGTATAAACCAAGCAAAAATGGTAAATTCACCATTTGACAAACGTGTAAGCAAATTATGACTTTTTATATACTACAATACTTTGCCTTAACCCCTAGCGGGGCATAGCGCGTCAATGCAGTTATCACTCTTCCGCAATGTGTGACCTATCCACTGCCATTTTCGCCTGCGTATCAATTCGTCGATTGGCATCTGACCCGTACGCCGACTTAGCTCTTCATTTGATATTGTTTCGGGCCAGAAAATTCTTAAAATTCGACGAAGACATGAGTTGACGAAAACTTGCAGCTTTCTGGTAACTCCTACGGAAACTTTCCATGTACTGCTCCCATACAAAAGCACTGATAGTACCAGAGAGTGAAACAGGCCCTTGATGCTGAGATAACTGCCCTGCCAGATTTTGGACAGCATGCCGTATGCGCGTTTAGCCTGGTTGATACGACGAGCGATGTCCTGCTCCATACCACCATTTTCGGCAACAATGCTACCCAGGTAGACGAAGTTGTCCACCTTCTCCACAGGCTGCCCATTAATATTGATGGCAATAGGTGTCGGATTTCTAAGCTAAGAACCTTGGTCTTGTTAGTATTAATCTTTAGCCCAACCTTGCTTGCCTCCCTCTCGAGATCTAACGCCATTGCGGACAGATCCATGATTTTGTGGGAGAGTAGGCATATGTCGTCAGCGTAGTCAAGATGTTGTAGATAAGATGTCAAAGTCCATTGAATTCCTCTGTCGAGTCCGGATAGGGCTGCATGCAACAAATCGCCGATCACTATGAGGAATAGGATCGGTGAGAGGATGCACCCCTGCCGAACTCCACTGCGAATCTCAAAGTCCCCCGACACCTTACCTTTATGCAGAACGCGACATTTCGCGCCGTCATAGGTTGCCTTAATAATAGCCACAAGCTTCTCAGGGATGCCTCTCCTGCGCAAGGCCGCCCATATAGAATCCCGGTTCACACTATCGAAAGCCTTTTCGAAATCGATGAAAAGCAAGTGAAGCGGAGAATCGTATTCAGCGCATTGCTCGATGATGATTCGCAAGGTGTTAATGTGATCGACACAGGAGAATCCGGATCGAAAGCCAGCCTGCTCTTTATCAATTATGCTGTCTAAGTTGGCCTATAGTCTTTCCGGGACGATTTTAGCTATTATCTTGGCAACGGCAGGAAGCACACAAATGCCTCTCCAATTATTACAGTCTGTGAGGCTACCCTTCTTTGGAAGTTTGATGATCAAACCTTCTTTCCACTCAGTGGGAAAGGTCTCTGTATTCCACGCTTTATCAACAGGTGGGTGCAGCAAATCGGCAGTTACGCTTGGCGCTGCTTGATAAAGTTCGGCAGGTATGCCGTCAAGTCCGGCGGCCTTTCCTCGTTTTAGTGCAGCGACTATTTCCTCTTTAGTCGGGGCAGTGGACCGTATACGCACATTTTGATGGTTCGCTAAATTATCTATATGAGGGGGAACTTCACCAGAGGTTACACGGTTCAAGACCGCGGCGAAGTGTTCTTTCCACCGCCTCATTTGATCTTCTTCCAAGATAAGTAGCTTTCCATCACTATCTTTCACCGGATGTTGGCAGGAGTTACGACCACCTGTAAACTCCTTGATGACACCGTATACGGCGTTTAAGTTGTTACTTCTAGCGGCTTCTTCTGCTGACGCTAAAAGAGAATTGGCATAAACTCTTTTATCGCGTCGCACACTACGCTGAACTTCTCGAGCTTTCTGACGGTAAAGGAGTTCGATGCTGCTTCGATTGTCGTCTGATGCTGCAGACAAACGAACTTTCAGCTCCTTTCTTTCAACAATCCGCTGCCATGAAGCGTCGGACATCCAGGGCTTATTCCGGCAATCCGGGTTTGGGCCAAGGATGGTATTTGCGCTATCAATGTAAGCATTTTTTATGGCATCCCAGTTTTCGTTTATGTCACTATCTGGGTGACTATCAGCGCCAACTTTCGCATTCAAATCACCCATAACCATTATAATGTCACCTTTAGGTGTTCTGCTCTGAACGGCGTCTAGTTCTTCGTAGAAGGAGTCTTTTGCCAAGACATTGTCGGGTTCAGTAGGGCATAACATTGTATTATTGAGATGTTCCTCATTTTGGTCCGGAACCTGGCGGTCAAGACCCTCTCAGAGACCGGTTCCCAGGATAAGAGACAGTTTCGCGCGGCTCTGGTTAAAAGGAGCCCCACACCTGACTCACGGTGACTACCCGTAGTTTTACCGGAGTACAACATTACAGTGCTGCCCGTTGGAGAGATGAATTCTCCGCTGTTCCACCATCTTATCTCACTAACTCGAACTAAGATATTTAATTTGTACCTCAGAAATTCACTCTCTAATTGAAGAAATCGTGCGTTCTGGGGACCTTCTGATCCATTGTCCAGGAGAGTACGCACATTCCAGAATCCAATCTTTGTCATTGTACGATAGCTAAAAGTCGAGGCATAGTTGACGTTTCGTTAGCATATAAAGATTTCGGATAGTGCAAGTTGCTGGCATACACATCCTGTCCTTTGATTGTCGGTTTTAACGACAGGCCCTCAAAAGGAAAGGCCGTGGTATTTTTTTTCACACCCCACACCACAGGGGTACCTCAACCAAATCATCGCACCGCCATCACTGGGGGCTTGACGTTGGTTGACAATGGTCAGTGACCACTGCCGTTCCAGGGGGCGCCCACGCGGAGGACTATGGAAGAGGAGTTTTTGCCCCCCCCCCCATTTGTGTTTCTTTGGTACAATTCCTGATGCTAAATACTTTAATGGTAGATAGTAGTAGTAGTAGATAGTTGTAGTACTCTCCCAATCATATAATTAATTAAAATAATAAATTGGGGTGGGTGTTCGGGTATTTTTTTTTTTTGCTGTAACTCAAATTCCACAAAAATTTTTTGTTAGCAAACCTCAAGATATGTTTTAGCTTTGTAGAAAACGCCAAGAGAGCATATATACAGAGGACTGTCCACATCAATGGAGGCAAATTTCAAAACTACAGGATTTTGTTCTTATGTTTTTCATTCGTAGCAGGGACTATCTGTCAAGTCATAGTTAAAATAAATTTATTTCTTTTTCAGACCATGTTTTTTTCCTTTAATATGTAACATTCGCAAATTTTCAAATCTGATTCCATAAAATTTATATGCTGTTCGAATGCTAACACAATGAGCTTGCTTTTGTCAACTTTGTAGTTTTTTTCAATTCAAGGTACAGCTATAAAATAATCATTTGAATTTCCGATGAAAAATAGGTTCTGAAATTTCTTTAAGTAGTAGCGGCGATCTTTGCAACAGGAAAAAGAGTCCATTTATGTAAAATTCTATGTAGTTTCAAAAAGTGAGGTCAACTCTCGGGTTAAATGAAAGGCAAAGTGTTAAATGTTTTCGGCAAGTGCAGCTTTTTGACACAATTTACAAAAGTGCTACTACTCTGTAACGGTTAAAAAGTGTCCATGTCAAATGTCAATTTTCCTCAAATGAACACTACTATGAGGAACGGTACACCCTGTGTAATATTCGTTGTCGTGGTTGTGTATATGTGGAACATTCATTAGGAGAAGCAATTGACGAATATGATATATAACTTTCTCAAGTTACTTCTACTACTTCTAGGGTGTGACGTTAAGTAATTCTGGCACTCTTTTATTTTTTAAGGAACCCCCGACGTACTTTACGTCACTGTGAAATTTTAATTAAATTTATAACGAGGCACCAGCCAAAATACATTTGCTCTGCAAAACACAAACAGCAGTTGAAAAGCTTCAATTCACGGTAATTATAGTAGCGGAAGAGTTCGCAGATTTTTTATTTCATTATATTCTGCATCCTCGCCTTTTTCTTATGCGTCACCATTAAGGACCCATTTCGAAAATACTCAAACTACAATTACTTCAATGGGCAGGGCATGTATGTACAATGAATGGACGATGATTGCATGCCAAAGAAAGTAATGAACGCAGAACGAGTCGAGGGAGCGAAACTGCGAAGACGACCGAGAGCTCGTTGGGAGAGCTAAGTATATGCAGACGCTGAGCATCTACTGGGCTTCCAAAATTGGAGGACGCGGTCACGCGACCGAGAGGACAACGATCCAGGCGGCCAAGGCCCGACGTCGGGCGGTTGCGCCACGATGATGATTAAGGACCCATTCAAGTTAACACTTCAAAAGACCCAAGAAACTACTTTAAATGATAAGTTTCAATTAAATATGACATGAAAAATTTATTGTCAATAGATAAATCAACAGGAAAACGTAAGACAAATACCCTTCGAACTATTGCCGTGTTGTGACGCTGCCCCCACTTTATCTATACGTGAATAATTCATAATCTCTTCAGACGCGTGAACTAGACCACATTTTCATATTGTCCATGCTAAGCCCATAATTCTCTGAAATGAACAGACATTAAGTGGTGATGGTGGAGATTGTGGTCTTGTTTTCCCAAGCATTTACCTGGCAATTTATTCAATTACATACAGTCAGGTGAGCATACAAATAAGACATTGAACATGATTGGGATTCTGATGGCGGCATCTTGACGAAAGGAGTTAATCGATTGAGTTCAATAATTCTGTGGGCATTTGATTTATGACTGAGACTAATTGAACATTTGAACGACTCGAATATGATGACAAACTTGTGATGAGACTTTTGTTGCGACTGGCTTGTATATGGAATGGGCTGGTCTAGCCTAGCGCCTATGTTGCAGACATGGATAGGATATTCACTTAGGCGGCTATTACACTATAAAAGCTCTATTACAAAAATCTTTTACAAGAGATAATTGACAGTAAACTTTTATAGTGTAATAGGGTAACTTTTATAAAAGATGTATTTTATAGAAGTTCTTATGATAGTTAGGAGGAGGATGAGGAGAAGAAAAAGACTATTATATCAGCTGTACGTAGTTTGTTTTCTGGAAAGACTGCGACAAGCGTTTCGGTCAATGGATAATGGAATTTTTCCAGCTAGTCGGCAATTAACATACAGTACAATCGCTGAAACAATGTGGCTAGAGTTGTCTAGGGTTTAAGTCAAAACTGTGAACAGGGGTGAAAAGTGCGCATTTGTGCGGGCAGTAGCGACGAAGAATTTTCTACATTTCACCAAGCATCGAAAAACCTTCCGCCATCCAACAGCGCAACATCATACCCATAGGGAATGGATGTGATGTTATCGCCCAGGCACAATCGAATACCTGCAATACATCAACTTCTCCATTTCCATCCTCCAGAGTCTGGACACTGCGCTGCACGAGACTCAATTGCTGTGCCTGTCGCCGACCCGTGAATTGGCCGTCTAGATCCAGAAAGTTATTTTGGCTTTGGGCAATTTCATAGTGACGACAAGTTGCCATCCCCCCCCCCCCCCCCCAACCCCCCACAAATAAAATAAATAACTGGCGCAACAGTCCAATTTGAACCATGGCCACGAGATGAGTTAGCATAATCTCATTTTCTAGATCGTGACGGTGAGTGGGCTCATAGTCCGACATGTAAATATACTTTTTTATCGAAAACTGCTGCATTCAGGGGGAATCGAACCGGGGCCCAGTGTGTAGAATGCGAACGTGCTAACCATTGCGCCATCCGAACTACAAAATTTGAATTTAACTATTTATATCGTTTGTTGGTTGGTTGGTTGGTTGTTCGTTATTTAAAAACATTTGGTGGTCGCTAATTACAAAATTACAAACACATTAAAAATCCAGGTATCAAGCTAGCCCCCCCCTCACAAAGAAATGCTTAAAAAATTATGTTACTAGCATAAACTTGCTAAATTTTGAATGGAAATCGTTTGTTGGTGATTGTTGGTGGCTTAGGAACATTTGTAGGCCGCTCGTTATTAAATTATAAGCAAACTAAAAATTTAGCTGTCAAGTTAGCCCCCCCTCATAAGAAAATCCTTAAGAAATGATGTCCCTGACATAAACTTGCTAAACTTTGAAGGAAAATCATTTGTTGGTCGTTTGTTGGTGTTTCTTGGTCACTTAAAAAGATCAGTTGGTCGCTAATTACTAAATTATAAACAAATTAAAAATTTAGAAGTCAAGTTAGCCCCCCTCATAAGAAAGTCCTTAAGAAATGATGCTCCTAACATAAACTTGCTAAATTTTAAATGAAAATCGAAGCAAAATGCTTATTATCAACGATAAAATTTCAGTCGCATAAATATTTTTGCTCGTCTTCGTGAAAAAGTCACGTTGCGCAAAGTCTATAACTTTATAACTATATCGAAACTTTGTAATTTTGAATTGACAGTGATTATAAGCTCTCTTAAAGTCACCTATTCTTCACAGCCAAAATGAGACGTCTTGTATTATTTTTCTATATCATTTTTTTTTTTCTTGCAACTCTTATATAGAAAGTCAAGCTCTAGTAGTACCTACTTCTTATGACTTCTTACAAGATTCAAAATTAACTGTCATAATAAGCCGAAAAGTATTTTTATGACAGATGTATAGCTTTCAAGAAAAGAGTTGAAGTCTTGTTATAAGATACAAAATAACTCTTGTAAGTACACCATTTAACTCTCATAAGATTCTCATAGTAATTTACAAGAGTTAATTACAAGAAAATAACTCTCGATGAAGAACTCTTAAAGACTCTGGTAGAGCCTTATGAGTGGAAAATTTTTACTTCGGCATTATTTATTGTCATATTGACTTGTTTATTCTATACTTTTGTAGTGTTTGCTCCAAACTTAGAAAAAAACCCTTTGCGCTGTTATTATCCACTAAAACGGAAAAGAATAAAACCATGTTGTATTGTAATTTGTAAACACGAATCCGTTCCTAGAGGAGATTCCTACCCCTTTCAGGCTGGATATGTAAAATAGGTGCACCCGACGTTTTTATTTTTTTATTCGTTCTAGGAGATCCATAATCTTGGCCAGAGGATCTGTTGGTTGGTTGTTGATAGGGGCCGGGGTCCAACCATATCTGGACCCACGCATGAATTGGTCGGCGCTGTCGTGTTAACGAGGCGGTACTTCCGAAATTTAATCCTCCCGTTTTCACGGCCGAGTATTACCTCCGCCCGGAGAACTCTGAAGATAGGTTGGGGGGCGTTAGGGTAGGAGGGGTGGCGTGAAGATAGGGCGGCACTAGACTATCGTTTAATGGGTACACCACAAGCTGCTTACCGGCATTGACTTGCTTTCTTCGGACATACACACAAGTCGCTAAGTCGGTTCGTTTGACAGAAAATCGTCTGGTATTGATTCGCCAAGCTTAATGTATGATGGATCTTTGTCTCGACCGCTTTGAAGTAAGGCGCGGAATTTGTGGCGGTGTAAAATGCGTCGCCTACGAGTCGCGAATGCCAAACTGAAACCAATGGGATCAGGAACGACTCCGCGAAGAACTTGCAGTCTGAAATAAACGTCTCGTACCCGGCTGCCATTCTTATTGTACGTATGCGAAATGGCAACAATATCGTTAACACTCCGCCAAAAGACCCGAATCCGACCAATCGAGAAAAACACCACGCAAGACACACGTGAAGGTGAAGAAACAAACAAACGCGACTGTGATAAATATGAATATCACCATGCGTGTGTTCACAATGATGATCTAGCACGGTCGTTCACAATGTCGATGTAACACAAGGGCTAATTCAAGCTCAGGACACGTTGTCGAACTTTACCGTGACGACATACATGCACCGAGAATAAATTTAGCGGCATTTCACAGGTCCGCCGAAAACATAAAAGGCCAATAAAATTAGCGGCATACCCTCTTTTGTCTCTTCATATTGGACCGATAAGGTACCAAACCCAGCACAAGCTGTGGATGGTAACTCTTGGAAGACGTTCTAATCATTGCCATCTATTACTATTACACAGGCCTCCGCTTAGCTGATCGAAACTCCTATTTTGACGTCAATTTGACATCATTTTCGCCTTGCCAAGGTAGTGGCAAGCGGGAAATGACGTCAAATTGACGTCAAAATAAAAGTCACGATCAGCTGAGCGGAGGCCTGTCTATTAAGATGGCAATGTTCTTATCCCTCCTTTGTCTCTGCATATTGGACCCGATCGAAGACGATTGGAGAATCGAACCCCAAGTGGATTTTCGAAGAGTTTTTTGGTGGAACGGAGACGTTTGTAAGAAGCGAGACAGC
Source organism: Chloromyia formosa (assembly GCA_964017055.1). Lineage (NCBI taxonomy): Eukaryota > Metazoa > Arthropoda > Insecta > Diptera > Stratiomyidae > Chloromyia > Chloromyia formosa. The sequence goes on from OZ024817.1 coordinate 16,730,387, forward strand.
AACGTGACGAACCACGACGACCGTACAGTCACGACGAAGATAATTGGTAGAAGGCCCGGCTAGCTTAGCAGAAGACGACGGTGACGACACAGCGACAAATAATTATAGGGTCGGTATAGGAAGTAGAACCACCCCTCAAAGGTTAGCTTAGCGGTAAGATTAGCAAAAAGTATTTAGTGTAAGATTTTGTTTGATTTTTTGCGTGATCACGAAATGTAAAGTAGAGTTTAGCTGGTAAGAAATTTTGAATATATATGTATAAAGTAGCTAACAAAGTGAGTTTTAGTTTATCGTGTGAAGAGTGCTCCGGACGTGATATTTTCCCGGGTATAGAGCCATACGCAACGAATTCGCGCTTGTCGTGGCATCTGTTGGCTCTGTGGTTGTGGCTGGCAAATTCTAAGCGCGTGGCGCCCCACGGCCCGGCTCCGCGGCAAGCCGGCACCAGCCCAGCCCCTCCAGTAGAGGAAAGTAGCATCGTAATACCGTTTGTGTTTGTCTGGCAAATGTTTTTTTATGTAGTGGGCTGGGGTCAACAGGCTGGCTGGCATCTCTCCGCCAATAGCTAACTACAGGCGTACGCCACCGCCTTGTTTGTTGACCCATAAACTTTTCATTGCCGTTTCATCTTCGCGAGTCCTTAATTACAGTTAGTTAGTTAGTATTTAGCTGTTTAGCAGTTAAGATCAACATGGGAAAATGAATATACAAGAACTCAGGATTGATCTTAGACAGTAACAAATTCAATTTTACTTGGCCATAATTCAAATTCCATTATTCACTTTCATTTTATGTATTTATGTTCTTGCAAATGTTCAAGTGGGAATCATTTTCAATTTAAATTGGAATTGTTTGTGACACTTGGTTTCATTCTGCACACCAACTTACTATGCGTCTGTAGCTTAGCTCGGTAACGCACCGGGCATTTTTTGCTACTCGAAACACGGTCTCTGCGGTTCGCGCCCCGCAACGGGACCAACTATTTTTATTCTCAAATTCCCTCAGAATTAATTTCTCCGAGCTTAGTGGTTTCGTATGGATAGTAGCACTCATCAGGTCTTGCATCTTTGCAGCTATCGATGTGCATAAAGTAAAATTGCCAGGGAACAAATATCTCCACTTCTCACCCTTTCTCCACCCCTCTAGTGAGTTAATATAAGTGCTTCACACCATCTAGACCTCCACGGTTGAGTTTTCAAGTAAAATCACGCTTTCACGGCTTATAGAAACAGAATTCTCACACTTTCGTGGTCGTCTTGCACATGGATAGCTGCAAAGATGCAAGACCTGATGAGTGCTACTATCCATACGAAACCACTAAGCTCGGAGAAATTAATTCTGAGGGAATTTGAGAATAAAAAATAGTTGGTCCCGTTGCGGGACGCGAACCGCAGAGACCGTGTTTCGAGTAGCAAAAAATGCCCGGTGCGTTACCGAGCTAAGCTACAGACGCATAGTAAGTTGGTGTGCAGAATGAAACCAAGTGTCACAAACAATTCCACTTTCATTTATGAAAAAACCACAAAATTGTCCCGGTAAAAAAACATAAAAGTTCGGCGCGACGGGAACTTGAACACAGACCATATATTTAATAGCCCGGGTGCGCTACCGACTCCGCTATGCAGCTTCTAACGGGAGTTGTTCCTTCTCTCGTAAAAACGAATCCTTAAATACTAATTGCGAATTCACACGAGCTAATGCTTATTACGCATTCCACAAATTCCACGGTTTTATAAATTTCCACGCCATAAAATGTTTATACATACATAAAAAAAAGTCGAATTTTCATTTAAAAAAGTTGCCAACTTAACAATTGAAATACATTTCAGCGTCTTCACAACACATCTTCGCATTTCGAATTTTTAAAAACACAATGAAAATAATCGTATTTATAAAAATATCAATTTGTCCTTAAAATATAACGAATAAATTAAAAAAAAAAGCAAAACACTCAGCTTAGAAAAAAAAAGTTAAAAAGAAAAAAAAAATCTGACAATGGTCATTTTAGGGCCGAATTTAGTGTTGACGTCTTTTCATATGTGGAACCAAAAGCGAACGAGCAAAATTTTTCAGAAAATCCCTTTTTTCCATTTTTCGCTGTCTGATGCACGTTTTATAGTATGAAAGGATTCATTTCGCTCAAATCCAACAAATATTTTGTATGCAAATTGAGGACGTGTAGCCTGACAGACTCCGTCCAATTTTTAAATAACTGTAACTAACGGTTAACGCAAAGGAATATAAAATTGATATTCTCCGCTATTTAAACAAAAGCTACTGTGACGATCGGGGTCGGCAAGAGGTGGGAAGTATGCAATTTTAGATTAAGTGAAAAGTCCTCTGTGAGACTTCACGTCCATACTTAAAATTCAACTCTCATAACAGTATTTCTACAACAAATTTTAGATTTATGTAAACTCTTATAAGGCTCTCCTTATAAGAATCATAAGAGTTAATATTTTTAATGAATATTTTGATTAGGGTATAACTCTTCTACTAGAGTTGAACTCTTTTAAATAGAAAGTCTCTATGAGAGTGCATGATGACAGGAGATGGTCCTTTAAGAATGGAAGAACTCCACTAGAATGATACTCTCATAAAAACGGTGTTGTGACAGCTAATTCAAATCTTAAATCTTTAAATCAACAATAATATTGAATCACTAAATAGCTAATTTTAAAAAAGTGCACATTATTTTAAATCCTAATTGATGATATGAAGACGTCACCACCCACAATCGTTCAGTGCCCAATAAATTACCAGATTACCCACTAGCAAAACCGTGACACCTAAACAGATTCTGTCTCATTACAATTCACATCTCGTACGTAGCGCCTAATATTCCAAAAAGCATGACAAAATCCACATCATTCGAGAATATAAATAGCCTATACAGAGAACATTACGCGCTAAGCTTTTTTCGTGTTTGAAGACGTACCTGCAGTAGCGGCGAGTATTTCACACGGCAACATTCAGCTTTCGCCTACTCCCAATCCACATGATTAACTAAAATTTATGATGCACACATGCCACACACCACAATAAGGATTAACTAGGATAAGACGGCGGTAGTGCAAGGACACTTCTTTATGGCCAGCCACCAAGGGGTTACAACGAGTTCACAATTTAATCAACGACGGATGTTGACCATTTAAAGGACGAACGTTTTCCGACACCCCGTTGTGCACCTCCTGCTGGGTCAAATGTTTGGCGGAACTTTTGGGTTTCTCTGTCGGGCGCATTCAACCACAGCACGGAATTAAGACTAAAGCAAATTCATGAACACTACTTCAACCCCTGATTCACTTTTCACCTGGTCACTTCTGCTGTTACACCACTCACAAATATCACCACACCTTAAACCACTACTCGCCGCAGGGAAGCAAGCCACCCGCTAAACACAGCACACACATAACACAAATCGCACCGTTAAGCACAATTAATTGCAGTGTGGAAGCAATAACGTAGGTCCAGGCGTAGCAATTCATGCATTGCTCGGAAACTATACGAGTACAATGGACCGTCAGCAAGTCGTCCTAGGAAAAGTTGAGGGCACTGGCACTGATATGCCAGGAAAACGCTGGTCCTTATCCACATTGAATGCTGCAAAAATTGAAAGGAAAGCACAAGAGCTATTCACACATTGCTACAGAACCGTCAACACCGAATCACGGTATCAAATCAAGGATTACATTGCCACAGTGCCATGTAAGGATCTTTTCAACCATCAATATTGTACGTGGTTCAACTTCTCATGCATACGCGCCTTTTTAATTGCGCTTTTCCGCATACACCATTCACGTGAGGTGGTCGACGTGAAAACACGACTTGCTAACGAGTTTCAGAATGCATAGAACGTTTCACACCGAGACGATCCAGGGGCTTACAACGTTCGACGACAGACACACGATAGTACGAGAAATCCGAGAAAGGACACGAACAAGCTCCAAGTGTCGCGAACGTTAAAAGGAAACTGCCCTCGATGAAATTTCTCGAGCGATAGGAATTTCACGATTTTGGTCCTTTTCAGGGGTTGAAACACATTGGCGGCATGCGCCCCACAAGGACTCCGAAACTTGGAAACTGGAAGCCGGCAAAAAATGTGGAGGACTGTTGTTGGGGTAGGGGCTGGAAATGTTCCAGATATAGTATCCGGGAACTGGAACTGAGGTAGTAGGTCAAAATTATTGTCTGGGCACAGATATTAGAGTTTTGGAAAGCGGATGACGATTTTGTTGAGGAAGGTTTAGTGCAGAGATGGAGTCATCGTGTGCAAATGATAATAAACTTTAAAGCAAGGACTGAAGCCTATTAAGTGATAAAGGAGAGATAATTGTAAAAATTAAACTTAACAGGAAAAATATGGTAAATGCTTCTGTAACCCGATCCATTCACAGGATCTGCTAGTCCTTCTTTTCCGGGATCTAAATAAATTGGCCCAATGACTTCAGCGGACAGCTAAACATGTTACAAATTCCTAAATCACCTCGAAGGCCCCATTCGCAGAAACCGACAATATGCTTGCTATTGTGCTTCAACGCGACGAACGTTACGTGAGCAACTACTGTCCCGACGTTTACGGTGAATTTTAATCAGAAGAGAAAATTTGTTATTCAAATTTAATAACTTCCTTGTATTGTTGCCACGGTACTTTCGCAAGTTTCCTCAAGATGCCATTTAAATGTTTTTTCTTATTCTTGCCGATGTTTTGGTCTACCTAAGCATTTTGCTACTATGATACAACGGTATTCGTAGTTCAACTGCCAACAGCAAAGATATCCAAAATGGTAGTAAATCCTGCGAGAGTACGATGTTTTTGTAAGAATGCTTGAGTATAAATGTAAAGTAGCTAGTAAAATTCAAAATGGAGTAGGGGTCTTAATGAGGTTTTAAAGGAAGTAAGTTAGCATAAGAATTATGTACGAGCTGCATTCTATGCTAATACGCTGGCGGAATTTGTGGAAAGGATGATGTTTTAGTGAATGGTTGGCGTGGCAAGCACGCATATCCTTTCCCAACAAAATGCCCATAAATGCCATTAAACATGACATGACGCAATGAAAATAATTTCTCATAGTGACAAATTACTATTTGTTGTAGTCCACTAAACTGCCTCAGATGGTCCCTCTATTACCGGTTCAGACATCATCTAACCTCGAAACTTTCGCGGCCAAAACAACCACCGCTGAAGTTGCAAATTAATTACTTCCGGTTGTAAGGATATTTCACCTTCTAGTCCCGGGAGTGAAATGAGCCTTATGGAGACGGAGCAATCAACATCTAGCCCCAAGGTCGGACACTCGTCGATAGGCAACACGAATCATGCAGCGGAGAAATAGTCCAGGAATTGGGGTGGTACAAGGTAAATTGCACCACTCCAAAGCAGCCTCGGATGTGATGGTCGCCAGGTTCACCAGAGAAAACCTAGGCATAGCTCTCATACAAGAGCCTTGGCATTACAAAGGAGACATTAAAGGGCTTACGGTAGGAAATGCTTCTGTCACACATGACGCTAGTTCGAGCAAACCTCGGGCTTGCATCGTCCTGAGAAGAAGTATTAATTACATCTGTCTTTCAGAGTTCTCCAATAGTGACCTCGTAGCAATAGAAGTTAGCCCATCAGGAGGCATCAATGGAAAGAAAATAGTGGTTGTGTCAGTATATTTCCTCGGAGACTCAGGCATCCTCTCCAAATAGCTCCTCAAACTAGTCGACTACTGTAAGAAGCACAGGTCGCTACTCTTGGTCGGCTGCGACGCCAACGCACGCCATATAGCGTGGGGCAGCACGGATGCAAACATTAGAGGTGAGCACCTTCTTGATTTAATTACAAGCCTTAAATAGTTTCAACAGTCCCACCTTTGTTACGAGATCTAGGAGTAAAGTGCTAGACATTACTTTTGGTAGCCATCTCGCGGCCAGTTGGATATTTGTAGAAGTGGCATGTGTCGGATGAACCTTCATTATCCGATCATAACCACATTTAATTTGATCTTGATGCGCTCGCATCAGAACCTTGTGTCAGAAGAATTTCGCAGCAAACGAATTCGCCTAACTATGACTGGTTTTTGCAGGAAAGATTAACGATGATTGATAGGACAGTTTCGGGATGGCAAAGCCTGTGAACAGCGTGACCAATGCAATAGTAGCCTCCTACGATGCTGTCCCCTGAAAACCATCAAGGATAATAGGGAAGTAACCTGGTGGAATTCTGAACTCTCTTGTTTAAGGAAAACCACCAGAACGCTCTTTAACAGAGCAAAAATATCCGGTGAATGGGAGGCATATCGAATCTCACTTTTAGAATACAACAGCAAGATCAGGTCTGCCAAAAGACACCTGTGGTCAAAAGTTTGTGAAGATGTGAGGATAGCACAAACAACGCTGCAAGACTACATCGAATTTTGGCTAAAAACGGCACTGATAAGGTAAGTACTCTTAAAAGAACGGACGGTGGAATTACAACTGATGCCGAGGATACTGGCAAACTTTTGTTGAATACGCATTTCCCAGGATGTGTGATCCTAGGAGGGAATATCGGCCCTCCTATCTCGGGTCGTCTACACAGGGCACGTCCGTCTGATTGGAGATCTGCAAGAACCATCTACACTCCCGATAAAGTCAAATGGGCCATCGACTCATTTAGTCCATTCAAATCCCCTAGTAATGATGGAATTTTCCCCGCCCTTTTCCAAAAGGGGCAGGAAGCATTGACTCCATACCTCATGAATATTTTCAGGGGTAGCTTCGCACTGAAACAAATTCCTGTCGCTTGGAGTACAGCGAAGGTAGTCTTCATCCCTAAGTTGGCCAATCGCCCAAAGGATGACCCTAAATCCTTCAGGCCAATCAGCTTAACATCGTTCATGCTGAAAGTGATGAAAAAGATCCTTGACGAACAAATACGTCAAAATCTCTTCAAGAGGAATCCACTACACGATAGACAGTTAGCCTACCAATCAGGAAAGTCCACCGAGACAGCTCTGCATCACCTGGTGAGTGAGATTGAATCGGCAATGGAGGCGAAAGAAACTGCCTTATGCGCCTTCCGCGACATTGAAGGTGCATTTGACAATACTTCGTTCACTGCTATCGACAGCGCTTTAAGGGCCAAGCGAGCGGACGTGACCACCGCGAAATGGGTGGGACAAATGCTCGCATCGAGAAGGGTCATTAATCCGATTGGAGACTGCTCCCTAGCAGCAAGTGTTACTCGTGGGTGTCCACAAGGAGGTGTCATATCGCCACTCCCGTGGTGTATAGTGGTGGACAGTCTGCTCGGGAACTTACATCACGGGGCTTCGCTACGCGAGGATACGCCGATGATCTGGTGATCTTGGTTAGGGGCAACTTTGAAAAGGTCTTATCAGACATCCTTCAATCAGTACAGGAATGATGCAACGCAAATGGCCTTCGAGTGAACTCTTCCAAGGCAGTTGCAGTCCCCTTTACAAAGAAAAGACATCTCAGACGAATCAGATAATGTACAATCTACCCATACCCTTGGCAGACAACGCCAAGTACCTGGGGGTCATTCTTGACAAAAACTGCTCTGGTCAGAGCATCTCAACGTAGCATCAGACAAAGCCACTAAAGCTATGTGGATATGCAGACAATATGTAGGCAAGACGTTGGGAATCAACCCTATATCATCCTATACAACGCGACCGTTACACCCATGCTAGAATATGGTGCAGTTGTATGGTGGAAGAGAGCCTATACAGCAACTGGCAGATCTACCCTATGTAAAATTCAGAGACTTGCTTTTCTCATGTCTACCGGAGTCATTCACTCCCGCCCTTCAGCGGCGCTTGAGGTACTGGTATACCTTCCACCATTGCATGTTCATGTAATAGCACAATCAAAGCTGACGATCCTCAGATTGAAGGCTTGCGGTGCCCTCACTAAGCTGAATATGGAACAGGAAAGTTGACTCAGTGAGTCAGGAGTCTTTCGCCACGACATTTTCGGGTTCAGTTGACCATAACATTGTATGACTTTGATATTCATCATTTTGGTCCAGAACCTGGCAGTCATGATTCTGTCGGAGACCGGATCCCTGACCAGGAGACAGGTTCTTGTGGCTCTGGTAAAGAGGAGCCCCGCAGCTGACTTACAACCGGTAGCTCTACCGGAGTAAAACATAACAGTGCCACCCGTTGGAGAAATGTTCCAATACCTTACCTCACTAATTCCTAAGATGTTTAATTTATACCGCAGAAATTGACTCTCAGAAAAAATCGTGTATCCTGGGTACCTTCTGATCCATTCTCCAGGAGATTACGCACATTCCAGAATTCAATCTTTGTCATGTACAGCCAAAAGTCGATACCGTTGATTCAGTTTTATCCGAGGCATAGTTGACGTTTCGTTAGCATACAGAAGATTTTGAATAGTAAAAGCTGCTGGAATACACATCCTGTCCTTTATTCGTCGGTTTGTATGACAGGCCGGCAAAGGTCGTGGTATTATTCTTACGTCCCACATCGCAGGGGGAATGTTTACCTTAACCATGTCACAGCATCGCCCTAACTTGCTGCTTGACTTGGTATGTAATGATCAGCGACCACTGCCGTTCCAGAGGAGGCCCACGAGGAGGACCAGTACTTTTCGTAGTTTTCTAGATATTGAGTTTTTCGTAATGTGAGGTAGGTAACTTAAATCTATGAAGTATCCTAAATCTTACCTAGCAGTTCATCATTGGTAAACTGATGACGAGTATCTAAACTGCATGCAGATGCATCGGTACATGGATATGTCATGGCAACGGAATGCGTGTTTTGTCGAAGATATCGACGTTGGGTTATATCAAGATTCCATTATCGTTAATTTTACTGGATGAGATCATTCGACGAAACATGTTTCACGCTTTCGGTAGCCATAAGGCATATTCATGCACCGATGTATCTGCATACAGTACAGATACTCGTAAGTAGGTAAGAGGATACGAGGACTAAGCTGTAGACTATATTATTTTACTTTCATCCTAAAGCTGGACCTTTCAATTTCATTCAACGGCAATCAATTGTTTCCCGTTCGCTCATTCACACAAAATTTTTCAAAACTTCGCCATAGGCTCGTTCTTTTGCAGCAATCCAGGTCAAGGGTAGTTAACCCGAGTTTTTGTGCGAAAAAACGAGGTACCTGACCCGTACAGGGTAAAAGCATGTATTTGACATGAAATGGATTTTGTCTCCGATAAAGTTTAGATTTTAAGTAGTGAAATAGTCCCACACTTTGGAAAATATTAAAAAGAAACATATATTTCGACAAAAACCATTTTTCCAATTGGAAAGAATGTGGAATCCCATTGAATTTAATCGAGGTGGATAAGTGTAAATAGAGTGAAACATCGAGTCGTGCGAACGAACTTCTTCTAGCAACCGCTAGATGCTCACTAAATAAAACCTTTATTTGTCCGCAATCCAGGTCAGGATGGGCCCTCGGTAAATTACCAGGTTAAGCGTTAACCTACATGGGGTACCATTGTTGTTGTATTGCGTGTTACTTCACTAACCTACACAGGTCAAGAAAAGAAAAAGAACGCGTCTTATGTTTATAGATGCAGGACGTTGCGAAGTAGGCTATTTCCTCACGAGGCGAAAATTTCAGAGCTTTTTGCATTTACCACCCACAAGTTATGACTGTTGAGAAACTCAGTGTCGCTCATTTGTGAATAGATCTTCGTAGATCGTCGTCGAACATATTCATAGTAAACTATTCATAAATCGTAACATCGTCGACCAGACTAATGAAATTTGAAAGCTTTTGTTCGCACGCATTAGCCGGTTCCTTTCGACAAAAGGTTACAAGGGATATGTAAATATGGAATTTGAGAAAAAGCACAACCGCCATGCTGCAAATGAAAATAATTTGCTCATTAGCATCGTTTAAATTAAACTTGACCTGTTTTCACTTCTGCTAGCCTAGTAAAAATCGTGACATCGGACGGCACGGACTAATTTTCAAGATGACCCCCAGCCATATGACATATGAATATCCATGTCAAAATGTTCATTTCTTTTTGCTTTGTTCATTCATCTGCTTTACTTTTTGGTTTATGGTTGATGGTAAAAATTTATACCATTTCACCCGGAATTGCCCTATTCAAATATACCGCGCCAAATAGGAATATTCTGAATATTTCCTCTGGATTGGAATCGCAAGCAATAAAATCTTCAATTTGCTCTAGCCCACCCAGCACTTATTTCAGTCATTCAAGTATGTTAATTTAAAACTTTAGCACCTTCATTTAACGTGTTGGTGAAGACTTCATGTGAGTATCAACTTATAGTAATTGTAATTACATATCCTAAACAATCAACAGAAGACCTGCTGGCGACCGATTAAATGTTAATCATATTTCATCCAAAAACAAACTTGGCACTACAAACATAAAAAAGAAATACAAAATACTGACACGATCAAATTCCAAAATGCCACGTCGTCGTGTTCAAATTAATGATAGATATCCAAAAATCGAAATTTAATAGCGTCCCAGTTTTATGTGGTTTGGTTTTACTGAAAATGTTCCTGGAATTTTATTAGAGAGAATAATTTTACCAATAGCGTACGTGACCACTAATAACTATCCTGAATTTCCGTTCTTACGAAAAATATATAAATGTAGTTCCAATTTTAGTGGCCATTAAATGCAAATACATGAAAGCCCGGAAAATAACGACAACATTGAAATTTAAATTGTTAAATGACAAATCAAATACTCATTAATTCCAGATAGAAAGAGGGGGGCGCGAATTTCCTGAAATTGATTGAATTTTTATTGTCGGCATGGTTTCGGTATTTATTTTAAAGATATTTAAAGTGTGTAGCTGCTGCACTAAATATATTTTTGTATGTCTAAATTTCTCTTAAATGTGCATAATTAATTATTTTCGTGAAAAGTGCTTTAATAGTAAATCGTTCAAATTTAATTATTAAAAGGACTTTTAAGTGAAAAATTGAATCGGGTCGCCTGCAACAAATGGCAGCTGCGAACAAAGAAAGCAATCCATACAAAATTACCAGTCACAAAATTCCCAAATGAAAGATCCCCAAGCAAAAAATCCGCAAATAAATAATCCCCAAACACAAAATTCCCAAAAAACAAATCCCTCAAACACAAAATCGCCAAACTACGAACCAGCAATACGAAAATTCCCAAACACTGAAACGCCTGCCATTTGAGTTTCCACGAAATCAAAAATGGCAAAATTGTAAAGTACTCGTATATCTCGTGGCACCATAGTTTGAGGGTTTTCAATAAATTTCAGACTAAAATGAGCGAACCTGAAGTCCATTTTCGTGAATCCGTGGTCGTTTCAAAACTCGAATGAAAGAAAATATTATGAAGATGTACACAAGGTATCGGTTTGTACTATCTAAAGCGGAAAACCACCTAAAATATTTCCGCTTTAGGCACTAGTGGGGTCACCCTCAAGTGAATTTCCGCTTTGAGCCGTCCATATACGAGTATGTTCAGGTTTACCCTGAGGTATACATATATGCACTGGTACAACTGTGCCAACTACGGTAGACCTGTGCAGGTATGCCTCAAGCTATATCTGCACAGGCATACCTCAAGGTATACCTTAAGGTAAACCTGAACGTATATGGCCGGCCATAGTGGTGGATTTTTCGCACAAGTTTCAAATATTTTTTTACCACTGTCCTTCCTTTCCACGTACTTTGAAGGGTAAGCTATCAAAACCAATTTAGACATGATTACGCAGTCGCGTAGGGTACGTAACATACTTTGATGGCTACATGTAACTGGTGGGTGCGTTCGTTTTTGGGCTGAAAGTAAAATACCCAGTCACAAAGTCCCAAATTTCCCAAAAACAAAATGTCTAAACACAAAATCCCCAAATACTAAATCTTCAGTGGTACTAATACTATCATACACACAAGGTAGGTTCGTTCTGCCTAAAGCTGGCCATATACCTTCAGGTTTACCTTGAGATACACCTGCACAGGTACAACTGTACAGGTCTGGTCATCTGTGCGGGTTTGGACGCCAGTGCAGCGAGACAACACACACTACGATAGACCTGTGCAGGTATACCTGAATGTATAGGAAAGATTTTCTAATTGTAATCGAGGTTTCGGGGAAATCATATATTTTTCGCAAATATGCCAAGAAGCGAAACTGTGGAGGTCTAGATCTGAAGAACTTGAAATCAAGTAGATCCTTCTGCGATCAATTTCCGGCCGGCATACTGCATTTTTCTAGTCTCCTAAACTCCCTAGACACTCACGGGCGATATCTTCAGCATGTTCGAGTGTGAATGTGTTTTTACACACGAGGCCAATCAGGAGTGAGACATGCTATGAGCCCATCCGCGAAACTTGCTGTCAGATGTTACGTAAAAACTGAGCTACAGTCTCAAATTCACGATAGTTGACACGGCAGGTGCCGGCTTGCCGCGGAGCAAGGCCGTGGGATGCCACACGCTTTAAACGTGCCATACACACACCGATCGATCGGCCGATCCGTCGCCCGACGGATTGGCGTGTGTATGTTGAAATCGCACCGATCGGGCGATCAATTTTGATCTGCCGATATTTTAGTGCGATTTTCGTGCGATCGATCGGTGACGATCGATTGGGTAGTGTATGTGATTATCGCAAGTGAATGTCAAATTATCAAATTATTAAATGATGAAATTTCAAGGATTCTAATGATTTAAATGGCACTGCAATTGAAATATCAAATATGTGGTATACGAAAATACCACACACATCCAAATAGTTAACAAAAATTAATCTAGGTTGGATTGGGAGTGAATCATAACCTATTTTTTGAATTGTCATTCGTTATCGCATCGCACGAAAATCGCTCAGTGAGTGTGCAGTGGAGATCGGCAGATATTTTGTGGCGATCCATCGGCCGATCGATCGGACGACGGATCGGATAATGTATGGCGGCTATTAGATATAGCCGCCCCGTCGGAACCAAATTAATTCTCGACAAGCGCGAATTCGAGGTCCCGGTTTCACACTTCCGAACTCCCCCTTCCCAGAGCACTCACCCACAATATGTTCAAATATAAAATTTACTTTATTAAAGGATATTCAAAACTATTTAAATTTATCCGCTTATTCTACTCTATTCGGCTGTATTATTGTAATCAATTTGAATTGAAACTACACTTAGCACTACTTAAACTATCTAACCTGCTAATTTCAGAGCTTTGAGGCGGCTAACTCACTACGTTTCACAATAACTGCAACGATTCTCCTCCTAATCCTTTTCGTACGGCTTCTCGTGGTTGATCGTCTCCGTCGAATCCGTCATTGTCTTACGCCTGGATGCGGTTCAGTTCCCAGCTGAATTCGTCTAATCCAAAGAATCTCGATCCTTTTCTTCTTCTTGTTTCCAAATCCAGAACAAAAGAGAGAGGTGAAGAACCAGTAAAAGTAAAGCTTCACAAATCCAACAATAATACGAACCTTCTTGCTTCCAAATCCAGAACAAAAGAGGACGTTATCACCCTTTTATAAACTTTGTTCCGCTAATTCTTCCATATTATTCTGTTTCGTACATACTAATTCCCGTATTACAGAATACATGGACAATTTTAATGGTTGTACCCAAGACACTGGCTCTAGGTGTCACTTATTCGTCCCATATTTATGCACGGCGTAACTGTCTGCTCTGGTTATCTCTACCAACGGAGACGAACCGAGTTCTTCTCTTCTAATGCAATGATTGGAGCTCTTAGGACAACCCCGTCCACTACCCTTTATGTCATGCTAAACTTGCTTCCCCTGTACGTTTTTACCGAAGAGATAGCGGCTGATGTTGCAGTCCGTCTGCGTGAAACAGGTATGTGGACCCCATAAAAAACTGGACACTCATCAATGCTTGACAATCTGGATCTTCCTGAAACAACCGAGTATATCCAACCACACTACGCTTTCGACAAAAACTTCACAAGTTTGATTCCATTACGGCCCCAAAGGGAGGAGAATGGAACTACGCTTCTTGGATCCGCTACGATAAACGAACTCTTAACATGGTTAAAAAATGTCTTAACTGGCAATGACATATAATTGTCCTTACCGACAGCCAAGTGGCTATAAAAGCTCTGGAGTCTGTTTTGATTAAATCAAATAAATAAAAATGAAATGCCGGTCAACACTGAGGGAGCTGAGCAACTTCTTCAACATCACTATTATGCTGGAGCCAGGGTCACAGTGGTTTCATCGGAAACTGCAGTGCTGATGAATTGGCGCTCCAGGAATTATGGGCGTGGTTCCTCAGAGACTTCGCTGTATCGGTATACCTATTGCATTATGCAAAGATAAACTGAAATCGGCTGCGTTTGACAGAGCCATTTTGTGGTGAATTAATGGGAATATCTGTCATGTAAGAAGGCAGGTATGTATGGCCGAGACATGACATCGGCCGCTTCACAAAAATGTTGTCGCTGAGAAGAAAATACATTCGAAATGTTATGGGTGTTATTGCTGGCCATTTTCTGGTCGGAGAGCATGCAAGACGACTCCGGCTACGTTTTAATGACTTCTGAAGGAGCCACGACAACGTGTATGAGAAGGACAACAATTGCTCTGCGCCTGTTCATCACAGAGTAGGAGTAGAAGGTTACTTCTAGGTGCCTATGATTCCTACTAATTGAGCGATCTATCAAGTGTTGGCATCAGTCAGCTAAATTCATAATGTGCTCCGGTTGGTTTGCTCCGTAGGATAGTTGATTGCCACTTCCCAGTGGTAACACAACGGACCCAGATATGGTATATGTGTGGTGTGTCAGTCACGGCAGCATCTCTACCTACCCTACCTACCTAGACAACTAACTCGGCGGTTTGCTTACATGATATCCGTCAGTTAACCGCGCCAATCATACATCCCTCGGCTGACAGACTACATACCCCGGCACATATACTTGTTCGACAAAGGCTTTACCAGCCATTTCCCCTCGAGAAATAAGTGACCAAAAAACATACCTTCGTTGTGTTTTGTGGTTCGTTTGCCTTTTTGAAATTAGTAGTAAAACTTGTTCCGATTCACTGTTCCTATAAGAGGTATATGAAATAGTGGGCCAATTTCAACCAAATTTAGGAACGTGGCTTAGCAGTCAATACGATTGAATAAAATGCAATTTCGTAAAGATACCTTCAGAAATAAAAAAAGTTTTTCTGACAAAAACTTGTTTTTGGGACGGTGGTTCCTATGACAGCTATATGATCGAGCTATATGATCTTGGCAAAAGACTCCTTCTACGAAGAACTAAACGCCGTTCAGAGCAGAACACCTAAAGATGACATTATAATGGTTATGGGTGATTTGAATGCGAAAGTTGGCGCTTATAACTATGGGCTCAGACATGTGAT
This sequence comes from Chloromyia formosa, assembly GCA_964017055.1. Classification (NCBI taxonomy): domain Eukaryota; kingdom Metazoa; phylum Arthropoda; class Insecta; order Diptera; family Stratiomyidae; genus Chloromyia; species Chloromyia formosa. The sequence goes on from OZ024817.1 coordinate 16,745,744, forward strand.
GGGGAGACACGGTCTTGGTGATCGTAATGACAACGGTGAAAGATTTGTAGAGTTCTGCAACTTTCACAGTCTCTTCATCGGTGGTACTATGTTTGAGCATAAGGACCACCACAAAATCAGTTGGTCCTCTGTTGATTGGCGCAGAACACAAAATCAGATCGACCATTTTGCCATTAGTAAAAGATTCAAGAGTTGCCTCCTGGACGTGCGAAACAAGAAGGGTGCCGATATTGGGATGGGAAGAGACCATTATCTTATGATCTCTAATGTTCGATTGCGTATTGCAGCCGTGCGCCGCCCCAGCGACGAAAGATCCAGGCCCCGCAAATTCAACACCGCTCGACTAAAAAATCCAGCTGTCTTACAACAATATAATGACCATCTTGCGCAAAAAGCGGCTGAGATAACTAGTCACCCAGATAGTGACATAAACGAAAACTGGGATGCCATAAAAAATGCGTACATTGATAGTGCAAATACCATCCTTGGCCCAAACCCGGATTGCCGGAATAAGCCCTGGATGTCCGACGCTTCATGGCAGCGGATTGTTGAAAGAAAAGAGCTGAAAGTTCGTTTGGCTGCAGCATCAGACGACAATCGAAGCAGCATCGAACTCCTTTACCGTCAGAAAGCTCGAGAAGTTCAGCGTAGTGTGCGACGCGATAAAAGAGTTTATGCCAATTCTCTTTTAGCGTCAGCAGAAGAAGCCGCTAGAAGTAACAACTTAAACGCCGTATACGGTGTCATCAAGGAGTTTACAGGTGGTCGTAACTCCTGCCAACATCCGGTGAAAGATAGTGATGGAAAGCTACTTATCTTGGAAGAAGATCAAATGAGGCGGTGGAAAGAACACTTCGCCGCGGTCTTGAACCGTGTAACCTCTGGTGAAGTTCCCCCTCATATAGATAATTTAGCTAACCATCAAAATGTGCGTATACGGTCCACTGCCCCGACTAAAGAGGAAATAGTCACTGCAATTATTGCACTTAAACGAGGAAAGGCCGCCGGACTTGACGGCATCCCTGCCGAACTTTATCAAGCAGCGCCAAGCGTAACTGCCGATTTGCTGCACCCACTTGTTGATAAAGCGTGGAATACAGAGACCTTTCCCACTGAGTGGAAGGAAGGTTTGATCATCAAACTTCCAAAGAAGGGTAGCCTCACAGACTGTAATAATTGGAGAGGCATTTGTGTGCTTCCTGCCGTTGCTAAGATAATAGCTAAAATCGTCCTGGAAAGACTAAAGGCCCACTTAGAAAGCACAATTGATGAAGAGCAGGCTGGCTTTCGATCCGGATTCTCCTGTGTCGACCACATTAACACCTTGCGAATCATCATCGAGCAATGCGCTGAATACGATTCTCCGCTTCACTTGCTTTTCATCGATTTCGAAAAGGCTTTCGATAGTGTGAACCGGGATTCTATATGGGCGGCCTTGTGGAGGAGAGGCATCCCTGAGAAGCTTGTGGCTATTATTAAGGCAACCTATGACGGCGCGAAATGTCGCGTTCTGCATAAAGGTAAGGTGTCGGGGGACTTTGAGATTCGCAGTGGAGTTCGGCAGGGGTGCATCCTCTCACCGATCCTATTCCTCATTGTGATCGGCGATGTGTTACATGCAGCCCTATCCGGACTCGACAGAGGAATTCAATGGACTTTAACATCTTATCTACAACATCTTGACTACGCTGACAACATATGCCTACTCTCCCACAAAATCATGGATCTGTCCGCAATGGCGTTAGATCTCGAGAGGGAGGCAAGCAAGGTTGGGCTAAAGATTAATACCAACAAGACCAAGGTGCTTAGCCCGCCGTTGCGAAAAAGAAATCCGACACCTATTGCCATCAATATTAATGGGCAGCCTGTGGAGAAGGTAGACAACTTCGTCTACCTGGGTAGCATTGTTGCCGAAAATGGTGGTACGGAGCAGGACATCGCTCGTCGTATCAACCAGGCTAAACGCGCTTACGGCATGCTGTCCAAAATCTGGCAGAGCAGTTATCTCAGCATCAAGACCAAGCTGGGCCTGTTTCGCTCCCTGGTACTATCAGTGCTTTTGTATGGGAGCAGTACATGGAAAGTTTCCGTAGGAGTTACCAGAAAGCTGCAAGTTTTCGTCAACTCATGTCTTCGTCGAATTTTAAGAATTTTCTGGCCCGAAACAATATCAAATGAAGAGCTAAGTCGGCGTACGGGTCAGATGCCAATCGACGAATTGATACGCAGGCGAAAATGGCAGTGGATAGGTCACACATTGCGGAAGAGTGATAACTGCATTGCTATGCATGCCATGAAATGGAACCCCATTTCCAACCAAGGCCGACCAAGAGGGGGTCCTCGAATCACATGGCGTCGATCTGTGGCAAAGGAGTGTCAGGTACTGGGTAAGTCTTTTGGGGAGTTGCGCCCCATTGCCCAGAACAGAGTACGATGGCGCGCAGGAGTAGTTGACGCGCTATGCCCCGCTAGGGGTTAAGGCAAAGTAGTAGTATATGATCGAGTAGTCCGCTTTCAGCCAAATTCGGAAATATGATTTCGCTTAAGATACTATTGATTAATGTGAACTATGAAAACAATACCTTTAGAAATAAAAAAGTTTTTCTCACAAAGACGAATTTTGGACCGGTCGTTCCTACGGCAGCTATATGACATAGTGGTCTGATTTCAACCAAATTCATAAATGTGATTTAGCTAAAGATACTATTCATTAGTGTGAAATCTAAAAACGATATCTTCAGAAATAAAAAAGTTTTTCTCACAAAGACGAATTTTTGGACCGGTCGTTCCTAAGGCAGCTATATGACGTAGTGGTCCGATTTCAACCAAATTCGTAAATGTAAGTTGGCTATAGATACTGTTGATTTCTGTGAAATCTGAAAAAGATATCTTTAGAAATGAAAAAGTTTTTCTCACAAAGACGAATTTTTGGACCGGTCGTTCCTATGGCAACTATATGACGTAGTGGTCCGATTCCATTGGTTCCGACATATATACTGCCTGCAATGGAAAGAAGGCTCTCTACGAAATTTCAGCTTGATAGCTTTAAAACTGAGGGACTAGTTTGCATAGAAACAGACGGACAGACGGACAGACAGACAGACAGACGGACAGACGGACAAAGCTTAATCGACTCGACTCATCATACTGACCAAGAATATATATAGTTTATATGGCCGGAGATGCTTCCTTCTGTGCGTTGCAAACTTCATGACAAAGTTAATATACCCTATCACATCCGTGAAGGGTATAACTAGCTCAATTGGAATCAGATGCCATTAGCATTTTCACTGACCACTGCTCTTAAACTGAGAAAGGGGTGGCGGCGGGTGTATACTCGGGGAACTTTAATGCTAACTTGTCGTACCGTCTCCTTGACTTCAGTAGCGTTTTTCGGGCTGAAGTTACTGCATTCTATGGAGCTTTAGCTCTAGCTGGGGAACTGGCACCGGCGGGCACGATTTTTCAGATCAGTGAGTGTTTCCATCGCTCTAAAGCTGCGGTAGTATAATGTTAATTGCTTTAACCCCTCCAGGGGCATGCGTACGTAAACATTTCTTGCATTTCTATGCATTGTTGACGTTTCCATAGAATATCTAATTTTCGGACGTGCAGTTGCTATTTTGCACCTCCTATTCGCGCCCTTTTTATACTGACAAGCTCGGAGCGCAGTTGGGGTTCTACGAGTGTTAGTACCCACAGAAAGCATCTAAAAACTATGGGGGTTATCACCTAGTATTGTCTTATCGGGGAGCGTGCTTGAAAACTTTGGCTTCGCCACAGTGATAGCTGTAGAAGCTTTGTGGACGAAAGGAATTTCCTGCTCAGCGAAATGTAGGAGCGACTGTTAACCGATCTGGACGACCTATAAGGTAAATGTTGATCGGCTTCATCGTCAATTCTACCATGGTTAAGGATTGAGTTGGTGTCGGGTTACTGAATCTAGGGGCTGTCACAAAGGAACCAGTGGCAGTCTTTGTGTACCTTATTTTCTTTTTCTTTCGGATTCTTATGTAGGTTTGTTAATGTAAACATCTTAAACCTAAATAGCCGCGATATTTATGACTATATTTATAATCTGCACCCACTTGGCAGTGTCTACGATTTTAAAATTTTTTTCCTACCGACATACCGTCTAAATAAAATTAGCCCAGCTTTCTCCAGGATGTTTTCCAGCTACGTATGTATATATTCATTAATTCTCTCCCCACTATGAAAACAATAACAAAAATATGAAATTTATATTCAGCTTGCATTCTGTTTCCGTTTCATTTTGAAACAGTAAATTGATTCCTTCAAAAACTTCTTCCTTAATTTAATATCTAGGAGTTGGTCGGGCAGGAGAACGCTGAAGACGTGACCATTGTTTTCGCTCTTATGAGTGTTATTCTGGTTGTCGCTTTTATTTGCGTCATGGTTTCAAACCACAACTCTGGGTTAGTTGTCGAGGACAAGAATATTGAAGCCAGAATGGAGAGCGGCCATTAAACTTGAAAGTCCATCCTTGCAATTTCGCTTGCGGTTTTGAATGGAGGACGAAACTGACTCACTGTTTGCTACACTAGTCGTATCGTTTAAGAAGTAGTACAGCATCGCCGTAATTACACGAGAAGAGGGACATTTTCATGAAAATACAGTACACTAGTAGCGGAGAGAAATCATACTCCAGTGTATCTTGATTTTTGTTGGCATGCTCCTCAAGTGACCCCGGAAACAGTGAATCGGAATCGTTAACTACAAAGTACGAGCATAGTTTGACCTGAGTTTAAAAGATCATTAACCATTCAAGCGTTTACATGACTCCAGATTTCTTCGAGTTACTGTTCGGTATTAAGTGCATTGTACAATAGTGAAACCGTTCTGATTTTTTTTTATTTCGAGCCATTTCCCAGGACACTGCATTCGTTGAGAGCATAATGTGTGCTATTTGTGCAATACTCAGCTTGGATTCTGAATAATTTTGGTCATTCAACTGGCATTTTGTATGCGAATCAAGTTCAACACGAGAGGGTAACTGCAACCGATCTAAGTTGAAAATTTTAATCTGCATGCCTGAGGAAGTTTAACAAAGGATACCTGCGGTCAAGCCATCATTAAAGTTTAGTGTGTTTTCGGTCGTTTAATGAATCCAATTTGTGGCTAATGAATGAACTGATTTTGCATAAGGGATTGGTTTCCAAGTAGTTTTGGTTTTCTGTTTCTGCAAAACTTTTGGAGGTCTAAATGTATTCTGCATGGATTAATTAATTTGGACTAAAATCTTAATATACGAGTATATAAAAACATTGGTGCATATGTTGCTGCCTTTATAACTCTTGAACCACCAAAGGTATCCACTTAATATTCACAACATATGTTCGTTTGGTCCTCCTATGTGCATAACTTTTTTTACCCGGTAGGTGGCACTGTCACATTCGGTGGCGCTGGAGTCGAGATAATCATGAAAATGTGTATTTTAGGTTTTATTTCGTTCAGTTATATAGATTTGACATTACAGCATTCATTATTTCAATTTAGCAGATACAAATTGTTCCGCATACATTTTCAATTTTTTTTAGATTTGACATTTGGCAATTCGTTTATTCGGCTTCTACGCCCGACGTACACTTGCGTCCAAAATCCCTGTCAAATCCCTACATCGACTTGGGGAAATTTTGGATTGGACGCGGGAAAATTTTCTAAAAGGGTGACATACACATGCGTCCAAAACCCAATTTTTCCCGCGTCCAATCCAAAATTTCCCCGGTCGATGTATAGATTTGACAGGAAAATTTTGGAATCGCCTGGTCAAAATTTGGATTTTGGATTTTTTAATTGCCTTATAGGTGGGGTTTTTTTTAACAACCATGAAGAGCAGAGAATTTGATCTGAGCTGCTCTGAATAAAAGCTTATTGCAAGAATGATGCTCCGTTAGTATTGAAATGCAGGCGGTGCGGGTGTCGATGTTTTCGTTCAGTTTACAGTTTGGGAAGCACATAGAACTCATTTCCATTGAAAATCCACAATCCAGCCATTAATATTGTTGACATGAGCATTATCACAGTGCTTGGCCGTAGCTATCGTGACAACATTTACAGTAGTAAAAACAAAATCCTTATGAAATCGGTCAAATGTCTGTTTGTCCGTCTGTCCATAGAATATCTCACGAACGGCTGAAGCTACATACATGAAATTTGGGAGGAATGTGTAGAATTACCATAATTCGACGGAGAAATGTGTCGTAATAGGCTAACTTTAAGGGGAGATCCCCATAGAGGGGAAATGAAGGTCAAATTTTGTTTTTCACCTGGTATAGGCAAGTGGGGTATCATGAGAAAGGCACCACTGAGTACCTACATTCCATTTTTGGAAATTTCATAAAATTTGAAAAAAGGGGAAAAGAGGTAGAGAAAATATGAGATCATAACTTGCCCCCCCCCCCCTGCATTTCGAGACCGTAACACTTAGAAATATGAAAACCTACAGAAAGGTGGCTTCCAACTAGTATAAAAAACTAAAAATAATGGAAAATTGTTATCTTGCCAAAATAAGTTAATAATAGTATATTTCCATATTTACAGTTACCACAGCCATGCATCCCTCAAATACATCCCAGGGGAGGGAGGGAGGTGTACTGGGCGCTGACTCTACTTTCTATAATTATTGAAACTATTACTTTTTTACGCAAGCTTGCAATTTATAATACCGTCTTAACATGAATGGTTAAGCATCACCAAGAGTAGGACAGTTCATCTCCTATTGGCATAGGACACCACAAAACCCTCGGATTGCGGGCGTAGCCCTCTATTTTCCGGTTTCATTTCGATTTGAAATTGAATTTGATGGATACTTTCGGTTCAAAACGAAAGTATCCATATGTATTATTTTGGATGGCCATTTTCGCCTTGGCTTGGCGCCGGGGATCGAACCCAGATTCCCTAGATAAAGCCGGTGACAGAGTCTAACAAAAATTTATCTTTTTTGTATTTGTTTATCTTCATTTAAAATGTAAACATCGTTTTTTTCTAACGTTAAAAAAATAAGTGGTGACGACCCACCCCCCTCACTGGACTGGGCTGCAATTGGTAATACCGAAGATTGACGACAACACGGTGACTAACGGTGAGCTCTGCAAGTTAAATTTCCCCAATCGCCAATTCTTAGAGATTCCCTAACACACTCTGGAATAATTCAGGAGCCCTGGGACGTGGACGATATCGTTAGAAGTCTGGGGTCTCCTGATTATATAATTCTCCATATTAAAGGCCAGGGTAGACCATGGCCCTGCATTCTCGTTAGGAAAACCGTCAAGGCCTTCTTACACTCAACTTACAGCGATAAAGACTTTGTGTTAGTCTGTCTGGAGCTCAGTGGTAGGGTGTATTGGGTTGCATCGGCTTTTATGCCGCATGACAGTGTGTGCACGTTTCCTCCACCCAATCTTGGGAATGCCATTGCAGCAGCACGGACATCGGAAATTAGTGTGATTCTTGGCTGCGACTCAAATGCGCATCACGATGCTCGGGGCAGGTCGGACACACAGAATCTATTCTCGAATACATTATGGGAACTAATCTTTTAGTCTACAATGTGGGCCACGAGCCTACTTTTATAACAAAAGCCAGACAGGAGGTCCTAGACATCTCTCTGGCGTCGGATGACTTCATCCACCTTATCAGAGACTGGAGAGTGTCGTCGAAACACTCCTTCTCGGATCATCGATACCTTCAGTTCAGCCTCACCGAGCATCCTGACGCAATTCAATCCATTATAAATCGAAAAAGGACAAACTGGTTTAAGTATCTTGATGCCCTTCATAAAAATGAAAGGCTTCCTCCACTACCAAGTCAGCCCTGCAAAGAGCAGAACCTGAACAATATGGTAAACACTCGTACTCTGACAGATGCTATGAAAGCAGCGGTGTATTCATCATGTCCAGTTACCTCACATGCAAGAAAGAAAAAAACCATCCTGGTGGAGTACTAGGATCTCCGAACTTAGGGCTGTGTGTAAAAGAAGTTTCAGTCGGCTTGGCACTCAAATAAAAAACATCTGAACTCGTTCAAGAAAGAATTAAGAGGAACCAAACCAAAATCCTAGCGTCAAATCCATCTATGCCAAGATTCCTTCAAAAGGAGGACGGGTCTTGGACTTCCTCGAGCGAGGAAATCATCATATGTCTACTTGACACACATTTCCCTGGAAGTTCGATTGCAGTCCCGCTGGGGGACCCCTCCACTTGTTGCATAGCGCCATGTGATAGTGCATCCATTTTATCTCGGAAGAAGATTGTGTGGAGAAGTCGGCTGGACCCGATGGTATCATTCCTGCGGACTTGTATCATTATGGATATCGTATATCCTTGGATAGGGTGTATCCTAATGGCCTGCCTGGAGCTGGTGTACGTTCCTCACATTTGGAGGGAAGTACGGGTGATTGTTTTCCCGAAAATGGGTAGAAGTTCACATTCGCGCCCAAACGATCTCCGACCAATTAGTCTCTCTTCAACTATGGTTGACATCCATTTGCCGGATACTATCCCGCCACTGATTTCATCCACGTCGCAACATGCCTATTGGAAAGGTAAGTCGGTGGACACGGCTCTGCACTCTTTAGTCTGTCATATTGAGAAATCTCTTGATCAAAAGGAATACACGATGGTTGCATTCCTGGCTATCGAGGGTGCCTTCAACAATATTATACCTAGTGTGATTATTGAGGCACTTCTGGGCCTCCAGGTTGATGAGTCGCTTTGCAAAATCGGTAACATACTACCAACATCTCGGCGCATACACACTACCCTAGCTACATCGTCGGTTTGTAGGGATGTCAGTAGAGGAACCGCGCAAAAGGGAATACAGTCTCCACTTCTTTGGAATGTAGGGATCAACAGACTGCTTCTAAAACAGCAAGAGGTTGGGTACAAAGTTACTGCGTATGCAGATGACGTTGCCATCGCTGTCACAGTTAAATTTCCTGATGTCTACAGTGGGTTATTGCAGAATGCCCTTTCTATTCAAACAGAGTGGGCAAACCTCTGCGGCGTCAGAGTTAACCCGGCTAAGACGGAGCTTGTGCTCTTCACTAGAAGACGTGCGATTCCTTCTATTGAACCTCCCACACTGGAGGGCATTAAACTGGTCTTCACCGACAAAGCTAAGTTCCTCGGTCTCAATTTTGACAGGAAACTAAGGTGGAAGCCCAACATTGAAGAACGGGCCAAGAGAGCTGCTATTGTTTTTTACTCGTGCAAAAAGGCCATAAGAACTGGGACCTGCAACCTAAAGCTGTATATTGGATGTATACAGTTGTCGTATGTCCTATACTACTGCACGGAATAAGTGTGTGGTGGACGGCACTCCGAGTAACGGTCTATTGTAACCTACTGAGCAAAGTACAAATGCTCCTGGCTATAACGGGGGCCTTTAGAACAACTCCGTCAGCCGGATTAGACATGGTGCTCGGCTTGCGACTTCCGGAAATTTGCGGCGAACAGCTGACGGCTAACACGGCTTTATGCCTTCGCGAAACTGGCCAGTGGCGCACGTTGAGTTGTGGACACATGACTGCACTGGGCAACTTGGATCTCCCTGTGGAGACTGAATATACTTGAGCAAAATACGTTCGAATCCGTCCTGACTACATCGAAAACCATCGCGAACTGTCGTTTAGCCCTCAGGGTGATGAGTGGTTTTTTCAACATTACGCTCTGTTGAATAGCGAGCCATTGTGGCTTCGCAAGCAACCACGAGGCGGATAAACTGGGTCAGGAGGCGACAACCGCAGTTATTAACGGGGACCGTGTAAGCATCAAAATGCCAGCCTCATCGTGCAAACTTGTCATCAAAGTCACTGCGGTTAAACGACGATACGTACCAAACAACGAAGTTGATTTGACCGAAACTTGACCCTAGTCGTTCCACCACACTGCTATCACTGAACAGGAAACAAATTGGCAGAGTTGTGGTGGCTATTACGGGGCACTGTTCTATAGAAGAGCTTGCCTGCAGCCTTCGTATTCCTCACAGGAGCTGTGATGACATCGATGAGGAGTAGAGCGTTCTCCTTTTTCTTTGTCACTGTCCCGCCCTGGCACACACACACACTCTGGAACCCAGTTACAGCTTAATCAATACATCCTGCAGACTTCCTTTTTAATTTACTAGAAAACAAAAACAAAATACAAAAAAAATGAATCTTTATCATTTCTCATTATCAACCATAAAAGGAATTACATTAAAAGATGAAATGAAAAAAGTCAATTTTTTCACACGCCATACAAAAAAAGGGGAGCGTGATGGAAAGGCGTCACACTCTACATCTAATACCATAAATTGTCAGCCTGCTTGAAAATCATCCTGACAAATGATTTTTCAGATCAGCATTAAATCAGCGACCCAGCAGAGAATTTCGTAAGGACATCTCTTTTGGAGAGTGCCGAAGAAAATCAGCAGCCGTACCCCCGCGCTTTTCGTAAAGGTTAGACAAACAAATCTTCAGGCAAAATGGAAATATCTTGCCTATCTTGAGTACAGGAACTGACGAAAGTTTAACATGACTTTTCGCATTCGGACTGTGTCAAAGAACTCAGCTTTTATGACTTTTCCCCGCAACACTCGTCAACTGCGAATTGGATACATCATTTGCCGGGTGGGAGCTTCCTATCAGCTTATTCCGAAAAAATGAAAACAAACAAATCCCTCAACGGAACAACGAAAAAACCAGACATAAGGATGAAATAGTCATCATTATGGCATCCTTCTTCCATTTGCTTTTCGGAAAAGAAAATCAGCTCTCCGACTGTCGACATCTCATGCTTGCCATAGTGAAGCACCCAGTAAGCGTAAATCCCGAGCGCTATAAGGTTACGTTCTGGTTCGTTGGTGCCACAATGATTTTGATTTCCTCGTCGTCGGCACTATGCGTCCATTCTCGACTTTTCCTGCTGCGGAATGGGAAAACGTCGTATTGTTGAGGAAGAGAAGCGTATCCTGATGTCACCCATTCCATCCAATTTTCGCTGAAATGAGATGAGTTAGTGCGAGGTCAAGATGTCTCTAGTGGTCGGACGCGAAGCTAAGAGCTCGTCAAACGAGGTTTTACGTGACAACTAGACAATTCATGGGAGTAATCATCCCATTCTCCCCATTCTGTTGTGTTAGCTGAGGAGCATAAACGATTTAAAATTTGCATTTTCGAAATGGCAAATAATGGGAAAGCGGATGACCGAAGTGTCCTGTGTGGAGGTTTTGAGATTTTCATTTTGTGTACTTAATCAGAGAAATCGAATGCAAGATTATTCCCGGAGAATGGGGAGATTGGGGCATTTTAACAGAAATCAACATTTTAACGACAACGGATTTCCTCTCTGTTTATTCACTTTAATCATTAGCATTACCATAACTTTCTTTTGTGTGTTTTGGACATTAAAGAACATTTCCGGGATGACTATGAGCCAGAAATGAATACGAAAACCATAAACGCCGGATGATTCCTTCACAGAACATTTTTATACTCTAGATGAAATCTGAGAGTATTATAAGTTTGCCACAAAGTTTGTAACGCTAAGAAATAAGGCTCGCAGAAAAAAATGAATGATACAGAAGTTCATATTATCACTCGAATATCTCAAAACCGGATGTCCGTCTGTCCGTCTGTCCGTCTGTCCGTCTGTCCGTCCGTCCGTCCGTGACCTCTCTAGCTCGAGAACGCGTTGAGCTATGAAGTTCAAATTTTGCACACGTTGTTTTTGACAAAAAATGAAGGCTAAGTTCGTGAACGGGCTAAATCGCTCCACCCCTTCTACCCCCTCCCATACAAAATGACACATTTTTGAAAATTTACAATAATCAGATTTTCTCAGAAACTATAAAACATCTTGCTTTGAAATTTTTAATATATCACTTTTATGATAATTGCAACCTATGTTATAAAACTTATTGTAATCCTCACCCTCCTTCTACCCCCTCCCATACAAACTGCACTATTTCATGAAATACGTTAAGCCAATTTACTCAGTACGTATACAATTTATCGGGCTGAAATTTTGTACTTAACACTTAATTAACAATATCAGTTGGATTCAAAAAAAGTAATCGATTACCCTTACTCCGTCTACCCCCTCCTATACAATATGACACATTTTACCAACGTTGCTCTCTAGCTTGATATCGCTTTGAGCTAATACAAAATGTTGTCTTTTGACAATAAGCTGATTTTCTCGAAAAGTGTTACAGCTATTAGTCTGAAATTTGGAATGTATATAGGTATATACTCTAGATGAAATCTGAGAGGTGATGGGATCAACAAAGTCTTAACGATGCATCCGAGATTGCAACGAAAATTATTTATTGGCTTTAACCAGGTTCAAATTCATCTAGAGTATTGCATGATTGGGGTTTACCCCAATCGTAGTTCTTTTATGTTTTTTTTTTGTGTTCTAACCAGTATTTTTTAAATATTTGATAATTTCACAATTTCTGGCAAACATTTCCCCAGTCTTTTTCACACTCTGCCAGAATGTTTCAACGATTATTATATCCTTCTCACATCGACATCGCCTCCATGCACTGTCCTCCTAAATAAGAGTAACCATTCAAGAATAATCAAAGAAACGGAAGCGAAGAATGCCTTGGGAATCGAATGCTATCAACAAATACCCTCTAAACTGGCTTAATCCTTCTGGAAATATGCTTATTTCCATTCTAAGCAGTGGCGGCAAATGCCATGATCTCACATTTGAATGCAAGTTCACTTGGCACTTGAAAATGTATGCCAAACTATTTTAGAAGTGGCCAAGTCTCCTGCTTCCCACCGCCCGGACATGGATATTCTTGTTGTCCTTCGTGTTTTGTTGTTGCAATAGATGGGCATGTATTGTAGTTGTCGTTGCCTTTATAGCTGTTGGCTGGAATCATTCGATGCCAATTGAATTGGGAATCTGCCACTTTAAGGACCATATTGTCGGGACGGGAAATAGTGAACATCACATACATTACGAGAGGCACGATGACTAGGATAATATTCAGCATGACATGGATTTTGCTGGAACTACGCTATCAAAAGGATTTAAATGTGTGTATGTGGTGTGCCAGGGGACTGTTTTATCATTGGGCGGCGAGTAGGAGTAAATCCTAGGGACTCTGATGAAAATAAATTGATATGTATCTCTGACAGCTGTATACATGTTTTCTATAGATGGAAATATACATAAACGATATACTAGCTTCGTTTCTTTGTGACCAGAACAGAATAGCAACAAAGAAATGATATAGAGCAGCTATAGAACAATTTCGGCCAAAATGGAGTGTTCTTCGGTTAAGTGTGTGTCTTTGGTTTAGTTAACCTTCAAACCTCACCTCAAATATTAAGAAACATCTACCTCCCATTAGAAATTTTTTTGTATTTTACATTTTTGAACAAAAACTTGAGGGTCCAGTGTTTATTTGTTTAAAGGGGCGAAACTCCTCTTTCATAGTCCTCCGCGTGGGCGCCCCCTGGAACAGCAGTGGTCACTGACCATTGCTTACCAATGTCAAGCCGCCAGTGATGGCGGTGCGATGATTTGGTTGAAGTAAACCTTCCCCCTGTGGTGTGGGGCGTAAAAATAATACCACGGCCTTTCCCTTTGACGGCCTGTCGTTAAAACCGACAAACAATGCCAGAAACTTGCACTATCCAAAATCTTCCATATGCTAACGAAACGTCAACTATGCCTCGGATAAGGACTGACTCAACGGTTACGACTTTTGACTATCGTACAATGACAAAGATTGGATTCTGGAAAGTGCGTACTCTCCTGGACAATGGATCAGAAGGTCCCCAGAACGTACGATTTCTTCACTTAGAGAGTGAATTTCTGAGATATAAATTAAATATCTTAGGAGTTAGTGGGATAAGATGGTGGAACAGCGGAGAATTTATCTCTCCAACGGGTAGCACTGTAATGTTGTACTCCGGTAGAGCTACCGGTAGTGGTCGTGAGTCAGGTGTGGGGCTTCTTTTAATCAGAGCCGCACGAAACTGCCTCTTATCATCATTTATGGGCAGACATCGCATTCAAGTTCGAGACATAGAGGAGACCAAACTGCACTCCAACACGTCCCTCAACAGTCAACACACAACTACGCTGTTGTCAGCAAAGACAGGTTGGCCAACGCTGAAGGAGGGCTTGGCTTCATTACTCACCATTCCGTGCAATATGGGGAAATTGATTTTACTTCCATCGATAACATCATGGAAATGCAGGCCACCGTCATAAAATCGGGTAATGTTGATATTGAAGCTTACAACATAGTACATCCCACCGGTATCCAGCTGTCTCTCTGGATACCATGTAAATATCAGCATAAGGAAAGCCCTGAACAAAGCGGCTGCGAAGTTCATTCCTGCAGGACGGATTCCGAAAATTCGGCTCAACTTTCCAACCACTGCCGTCAGATTGGCAGACGAGAGAGACAGCATCAGGAGCGTACCATAAATACGGACGACCCCAGAATCCACGAGATGAACTGCGAGATCCATAGACAAATAGCCGAACACAGGAGGTCAAAATGGAGCACCCATCAGAATAGCTGCAACCTAACAACAGGTTTGAGCAAGTTAAGTTCGACTGTTCGTGCCCTTTCTAATCCATCAAAACAGAAAGGGAACGTCTCAATTCAGCTCGGTGTAAATTCAGTTAGTGACCCCACCCACTGCGCAAGTTATTTCAATAAACAATTTATTGAACACCCCGCACCAAACAAACTTGAGCGCAAAATTCGTAGGAAGATCCACAACCGCACTACGGACAGCATACCTGTTTTCACCACGGACGAAGTAGTTGCAGCTATAAGGAAGGCGAACAACTCGAAAGCATTGGGACCAGATGGCATTTAAATGACTTTGCTCAAATACTTGGATCTGCCAGCTATCAACTATTGTATCTCACAGCTATTTTCAATCTGTTCATCTCCTCGCTCATCATGCCGGAAATCTTGAAAAAAGGGAGAGTCATCCCAATACTATATAAAACCTGGGAAGAAAGCGACACTCGGCGAATCCTTATCGTCCAATAGCTCTCTTCACACCAGTTGTCAAAACGCTTGAAGCCTTATCCACCCTGTTCTTGCTGCTCAGATCCAGCTAGCAGATCACCAGCACGGCTTCCGAAGCATGCACAGTACGAATACAGCCTTGGATGCCATTGCATCCTGCATTCATTATGGTCTCAACCAGGCTCGTTCATATCAAAGAACAATACTGGTGGCGCTTGACTTGTCTAAGGACATTCAGCACTTCTATCTGACATCTACAGTTCATCGCTTCCGGCGCAAGTAGTGAAATGAATTGCCAATTATCTCGCTGGCAGGCAATCTTATACTGAATTCAGGAGCAGCAAATCGAAGCTTAGGAAGATTAAACAAGGTGTACCTCAAGGAGGAGTTCTATCTCCTACCTTGTTTAATCTATACCTATCAGGACTCCCAACACCACCTGAGGGAATCGATATCATCTCCTACGCTGTCGACTGCTCCATTCTGGCAACAGGGAACAACATAACGGATATGTGCGGACACATCAACGCTTGTCTTGAAGAACTTAACTCGTTCTTCATAAGCAAGAACCTAACCGTCTCGGCGACTAAATCCTCGGCAACCCTATTTACCACCTGGACGAAAAAGGTCAAGATGCAGCTTGGAATCTCGATTGGAAATCATCTAATTCCTACAATACTATAAACTATCCTAAAATCCTAGGAGTCACGCTGGACGGCATCATCCCATGCCTCAACCGTATGCGACAGGATGCGTAGTAGGAATAAGATCCGCAAAGCCTTGGCCGGTAGTACCTGGAGCAAGGACAAGGAAACCCTACTGGTCACGTATAAAGCAGTCGGAAGATCAGTGGCCAACTATGCAGCTCCTGTGTGGTCACAGAATCTCTGTGACACACAGTGGAAAAAGACTCAAACGCACCAAAATGCCGCTCTCCGTACTGTTACTGGCTGTCTCCTGATGTCACCCCACGACCATCTACACCAGAAAACCAGGATGATGCCTTTAAGGGCCCACATTCAGCTTCTTGCCAACCAATACCTAGTGGATTGCTACCGAAGTGAGCACCCAAACTCCAACCTCATGGACAAGACGGCGCCGTCCAGACATGTTAGGCGCGACTTCAGGGACCTAGAAAGGGATGTCCAGAGGTACAAAAGGGTACCCTTTGATAGCGGCGCACAGAGGTCAGCCATCGCAACGATACATCAGGAGGAGGTTCTTCAATCAAATGCAGGCTTAGGTCCAAATCCAGTTCTCTCGTCCATACCACCAACGATATCTCCGGAAGAGGAAAGACTTCCGAGAGCAACGAGAACGACACTCGCCCAATTTTGGTCAGGCTGGTTTTCACGACTGAACTCCTACCAATCGCGCATTGAACGCGTCAAATATCTGTCCTCATCACGTGGATCACATCTTTCATTGGCCATCTGCACTCACGCACCTGACTCCCAGATCGCCTTGGCAGAACCTAATAGAGGCAGCTAATTTTCTCTTCCTCGACAGCGGGGATGACAACGAACCGTAGGCATGTAACTAACCATATGGGGCATAGCGTGTCAACTGTTCCATGTGGCCCAGTTGACGTTTCCACGAACGTCGTCGTGGACGGGATTCGAACCCGAAACGCCGGTAGTCAAACATGAGACTGATGCTTCAACACACTGTGCTACCGGTCGCCACCCACAATATGATGAGCAAGATTTTGGATACTAAAATGTAGATAAATCGTTATTATCCGTAAAATTATACATTCACTTTTTTCTGAGCTTCCTTCATAATCCTAAAGGCACCCGTATACTCTGAGCGAAGAAATTACCATTCTTTATTCGCTATGTATTTGCTTTTTTTCATAATTTTGATTTCAGATTCGTAATCAGCGACCCCAAAAACCACTGTAGTAACTTTCAACAAAATTAGGCGTATTTATAGCAAACAGTGTTGCCATACTATCCCCACTTCTGCTTTCTATAATTTTGATTTAAGATTCGAAATTAGCGACCTCAAAAACTCCCGGATAGTAACTAAAATTTAACATGTTTATTGAAAACAGTGTTGTCATTCTGGATCCGCTGTTTCGTCTTTTTTACAATTTTAATTTCAAATTCGTAATAAGCAAGCCTGAAAACCACTGAGTATTAACGTTTGATTGAACGTATTTATCGAAAATAGTGCTGCCATTCTGTATCCGAATTTTTCTTTTTCACAATTTTGATTTCAGAGACGCGATCAGCGACCTCAAAAGTAGTCCAAGTAGAAACTTTTAGGAACATTAAATGCATTTTTAGAAAACAGCGTTGCCATTCTGGATTCGCTATTTTGTTTTTTTTTTACAATTTTAATTTCAGATTCGCTATCAGCAGCCAAAAAAACCCCCAGACAGTGACTTTCAATAATATTGAATGTTTTTATAGAATGCAGTGTTGCCATTCTAGACCCCCTGTTTTATTGTTTTATACAATTTTGACTTCAGATTCGCAATAAGCGACCCCGAAAAAAGTACAGATTTTCAACTTAATATGGCCCCTGTGCGGTGGCTCGACACAGAGCCGTGGTTTGCAATAAGCATCAATTTCGTTTCACACGAGTGAGAGTGCACGTGGCCAGATGTACATACCTTACAATATATACTGCCGGAGCTGTGGGAATGAGGAAGAGAAGGAGACTCTGCAAGAATCTGGCATAAAGAACTGGACTGCGCTTTCTTCCTAAATATGTCTGACATCTCCTTAAAGGGCGCCGGGGAGATAATACGTTTTCCTAAACTCCGCAAGATAGATCTGAGGCCGAATACTTCAGAATACTGATAACAACTGTTGATTCCTTATTTGAGGCGTGTGGTATCAAAATGGCGCACACTTAACGCTACTTGTGTTTTCTACTGGGTAGTAAACAGCCACTCTAACTTATGGTTGGTTAGAGGAACAAAAATTTGCACAAAGCTTTTAATGGGGTTCATATTAATTTACTTCAGTTGGCTCAGACAATAAAATTTAAAAAAAGACACTGCTTAAACTCATTTCAAACACAGGCGGCAAGTGCCATCTTCACACTCCACACTGTTCCACCTAAAGCTTGTTAAACACCACCCTGAGTTCTTGGAAAATTGCGAAACATTTTAACAAATTTGTTCCATCTTAATTATTCACAAGACAATAAATTTTCAGCAGGGGCTCTTTTTTCTCACATTCTTGTTGGTTCAAATAAGCGTAAACTGCGAATAACTGCTTTTGATTTGGGTATTAATTATTTCCAATAACAATGTCAAATAAATGAAAGACTGACAGACACCTTAAGTCTTCTGAAATCATTGTTGGTATCATTTCAATTTACTCCGCGCTCCAATCCCTTTCGAGCCGATACCAGAGCCACCGCTAACGAACCACAGAAAATGAACTCACCTGTTAGGCAATCCAAGGGCAATGTCTTCCAGCATTGTTAAGCGAGGCCCGTGTCCCGTTCCATTGGCCTTTGAAGAATATTCTCACGTCATTATGGGTTTTACGGGAGTCAGCCTGTACTGAGGACTACATTGTTACCTCAATACGTCTTACTCGGGCGTGTAGATGAACAATCGCAATTACGTGCTGCCGTAGATGACGAAGGACAATGCGTAAATTGCTGCGAATGCTTTAAAAAAGGATTTACCTGTATCGGATTGCGCTCATTTATTAGATTGTCAGTTCAAAGCGATATTTGTTTCGACAGGTAAAATACAGGACAAACGAAAGACTCGAAATCGATACATTGTGTGGAAATGAGGATATTCTATCAAATGAAACGGAGTTCAGTTGTTAGTCGAAATTATGTGTGAAAGTTAAATTCATCGGATTAAGTAGTGGATAATGGATTTAGTTTTTTTGTCAGAGGTTTAATCAAGCCAAACTTTAATTAATATTAAGATAATTGCTCCCACCAAACATCCACTTTCTTTCAAATACTTTTCAGAATAAAAGATACAAATCCATAATACAAAAGATTTACGAGTATCTTGCCTGTTTATCAATGTATACACCACAACATCCACTGTTAGAATGAATGTGTCAATAATACAAGATTGCCTTTTGCATCGCATCGCCCTTTTTCGTCCTTGCTGTTCGTCTCCTGATGAATGTCGCGTCTTTGTCATTCTTACACGCCCGCCCGGCTTACGTGAGATGTCTTGTGAATTTCGCCTTAATCCCGTCGCACAGTGCCGCACCCCGCCGTATTCCAGGTCGTAACATTAGGTTAGTTCCGGTAAAGGGACTGCCATAATACGCCCCAGCAAACTGGGACTAATTATGTTGCACGTTGTGAGAACACTTAGATCCTTTTACCTCATTTATTGCTAAGGTCATCAAGATCGTAGAAGACCAGAGAACCCAGAAATTTCCTTATCCTGCCAACCAAGGCCGCATATTGACTGAGAAGATGGAGAACGCTCTCCTCCACAGCTACACCTATACAACTCTTGCAGAAGTCGTGATGAGGAATACGGAGCCTCCAGGCGAGCTCCCCGATTGGGCAGTGCTCCGTGATTACTTTTACTACCCTGTCAATATGCTTTCTGTTCGGCGACAACAGCGTGGTAGATGTTGGCCAACTGATCCTCGTTGTTTGGTATATGTTGCCACTGAGCCATCTGGAATGAACCACCTGTAATGAACCATATTATGGTCTGGTAGTGCTGCTCCCACCGGTAGATCGAAGCAGCACCTGATAAGTAGTGATCTGTTGGTGGTACGAAACCAGAGGCTGAGGGTCCCATTACACCCGGACCCAGATTCGACCGCGTGGGCGTCTGATCCGTCCGCCAACCATTCCATCCTTATCGTTTTTTTTCGTTCCCCATTTCTACCTCCCCTGTTTGTGTTGTCTTCCCCAGGCCTATGAATTTTTGTTAATACATAAAGAACAGGAGCAATGAGCGGCGAAAACCCCGTCCACGTCTCCCGAACTGAGCTACAGTAAGCATAGGCCGCTGCTTAGCTCATTCAGGGGCCTCTTTCTTCGCTAGATGGCACGGCCCGACGTTCATGGTCACTATGCTACCTTATGCTCCGTCCTCACGGCCATCTTCGGATGCCCACCAAACCGTCCGTTACATATTTGGCGCCCAACGTAGGTCCCATTTCTGGTCAAGAACAAGACTAAAAAGGACCTCATTGGGTTCCTTTTTGGTCCTTCCACCCACAAGCACATTAAGGCTACTTGCTCTAAGTCTTAGGACTTAGCTATCTTTACTTCACGTATTTTCCCTTCAAGTAGCTGTGCTTTCCTCTGTAGCACCCCCATCCATCCTATAGAGTAGTTTTTCCTTTTAGATTCAGTTTAACAAGGCAGTCCTGGGTTTGTGTTCGTCTTTTGTGGTTTAGCCACGTATTTAAGGCGTCCATAAATGCTTCGAAATGCCGGCATTTGGAGCTTCTTCGGTGACCGGACGAAGCGCGGAGGACCCTGGATACCTTTTTGTTTGCCAGGATTGTCCTTCTAAGTAACTTAAAAAAAAAATTCTTTACAAAGTATTGCATTTTTTTATTGTTCATGTGCTCAGCAGCTTACAGAGTTTATGAGTGAATTACGGCAAAGCAGTCTTGCGCCTCTGCTGGCCTCGGAATTCTTTGTAACCTGTTGATCATCTGAATAATTGGGAAATGAAGAATTTTTTTTTCTCTTTGCTAATTTTTCCCCTCTACAATGGTTGTCGGCTGACTCCGGCGCCCAGCTGGTTTTTTTTTTTCTTCTATTTCTAGCGGCACACTTTGTCCTCAGCTTCTTCTTCTTGGCAGGCCTCGAAGTAGAAGCTGGCCTGTAATGAACCACCTGTAATGAACCATATTATGGTCTGGTAGTGCTGCTCCCACCGGTAGATCGAAGCAGCACCTGATAAGTAGTGATCTGTTGGTGGTACGAAACCAGAGGCCGAGGGTCCCATTACACCCGGACCGAGATTCGACCGCGTGGGCGTCTGATCCGCCCGCCAACCATTCCATTCTTATCGGCATTTTTTTTTTCATTCCCCATTTTTACCTCCCCTGTTTGTGTTGTCTTGCCCAGTCCTATGAATTTTTGTTAATACGTAAAGGACAGGGGCAACGCGCGGCAAAAACCCCGCCTACGTCTCCCGAACTGAGCTACAGCAAGCATAGGCCGCTGCTTACCTCGTTGAGGGGCCTTTATCTTCACCAGATGGCACGGCCCGACCTTCACGGTCCCTATGCTCCCTTAGACTCCGTCCCCGCGGGCATCTTCGGATGCCCACCAAACCGTCCGTTACACATCTTATATTAGCCATGTCTACATTAGCGGTTTTAATTACCAATTTGCACATAGCATAAATTCTCGGCGCGAACAAAAACTACATGTAAGTACTGGTAGAACTCCCACTTCCCTCGGACCTTGTCTGTAAAGACGGCGCGGGTGGGAGGTGTATGCTAGCAACTGCACGTCCGAAAAGTAGATATGCTATCCAAACGTGAACAAGGCATCGAAACGCAAGAGATGTTGATGCGCCCATGTCCCTGGAGCGGTCGAGGCAATTAACAAATGGAATTTTAATATCCTCGCGTCTTTAATCAACCACCCCGGCTGTACCCTCGCTAGCCAGTTCTTCCTCCTTGCAGTTACCCGCAAAATCACTATGGCTCGGCATCCAACCGAGGGTGATATTGAAGAAGTCACCCATCTCTGTGAGGGCTGAACTGTAGTTATCAATGGTTTTAGACGTCGTCAAGACAGATTCGAGTGAGCGCCGCCTTACTGTCTGTGTGATGTCCCTCACAGTAATGACATGACTGCCCAGCCAAGACAGGACTTCTGAGATTGCCGAAATCTCCACCTGAAAAAGACTGCAATAGTCGGGAAGACGGAGTGAAAGGTTCATCCCCAGTACTTCCGAGTAAATGCCTACCCCGACCCTCTCGTCGGTCCTGAAACCATCTGTATATATGACAATGGAATTGATAGTTAAGGGCGAATACCCCGTCCATAGACTCTTCGACAGAATCAGACACTTCATTAGTCTGATTCCGTCGAAGATGTTAAATGATTTTTGGATGAATGTAGTCCGTCTCCCTGGGGGCGACCGGTAGCGGTAGCGCAGTGTGTTGAGGCATCAGTATCAGGTTTGACTACCGGCGTTTCGGGTTCGAATCCCGTCCACGACGACGTTCGTGGCCATGGATGTGCAGGAGGTGCATGCTGGCAACTGCATTCTCCGAAACCAAATTATGCCAACGAAACGTCAACTGGGTCACATGGAACAGTTGACGCGCTATGCCCCACAAGGGGTTAGAGCAATTGAGTAGTCCGTCTCCCTGGGGAGATCCAGGTTGTTTAGTATAGTAGAGTGTGAAGGACTCAGCGCACGCCACTGGCACGTATCGCGAAGAGATTTTGTTAAGAACTTAAATATATTTAAATTCGTTCCCCATAAACCAAAGGTAGTATTGGTCGATTTATAGGGTCAATTCATTTACAAGACCAATAAAAAAGAATCCAGTTCACATATTAATGGTCTCCAATCTCCCCAATAAACTATCGAAAAAAACGCAGCTGAATTAAATTTATAGCCACCATAAAAAAAAACTTCCGGTAGAGTCCTTTAATTTCCCTCTTCCCTAGAAACATCATCACACTCCGTGCCTAGTAAATTTTCCGCATTCCAGCTTTCGCTATCCGTTGACTATGAAGTCATTTTGAATAGCGGCAATTCTGCGTAATGATTTAAACGATGACAAATAGAGATATTTCACAAAGATTGAAAATCGACGGGGTGATTGCGTGCGGTAATGGAGCATTTTAAAATAAAACAATTGTGTCGGAATTTGGGTTGAATCTGATAAACGATTTGTAACTTTCCCATTTCACTTTCTCCGAAAGATTCTTTTCCGCTTCTTCGTCCGAAGGGATGGATGGATGGCAGCAAGAGTGAGTCGTCACCGTGTCGTGGTGGGTTCGTAGGCGCTCCACTGTTGATAAAGCGTGAAAATGTTCTCCTTTATCGATGATGCTCCGTAATGTTGTGTCATATACCGGAAATTTACGAAACATTAAACATTGTAATGGGTCTATTTTTGTGGAGTACTAAATATTATAGGTCTATAGAATAACAGTCAGATAACAATAATAGCGGCGCGGGGTGATGGCTTTTTAAGGAAATTTTCTTCAAGGATCATTGTGTTGATTGTGTGAGACTGGCGACGAGTTTAATATGGTGATGGGCATTGAAATTGAGGATATTTCTCAAGTTAATTGCGAGTTGAGTGGAGTAATTCGAAAGGGGATGTTACTCGTATATATGTATATGTTGACAAGGAGTGAAGTGAAATTAATTTCAGAGGACGATTCCGTCATGCACTGTTCAAGTTTGAAGTTTGCGCGAACCCAAAACAAAAAAAAAGAAAAACA
Source organism: Chloromyia formosa (assembly GCA_964017055.1). Taxonomy (NCBI): domain Eukaryota; kingdom Metazoa; phylum Arthropoda; class Insecta; order Diptera; family Stratiomyidae; genus Chloromyia; species Chloromyia formosa. The sequence goes on from OZ024817.1 coordinate 16,769,156, forward strand.
GAATCAAAAAATAAGGCGCGTTTTTGTTTGCAATTATCCGGGTCAAAAGTCGAACTCATTTTTTAACGACGTTGACAGACTGCTTCCAAGTGTACCAGATACCAAGCTGGTTTTTTTTCGGAGGGGATTTCAATGGTCATGTGAGTGATACGAACTGTGATTGAGTACCAGGATTGTCAGAATTGATGAAGGTGAAGCTATCCTGACTATGTGCGGATCACACGATCGTCTAGTCATCCTTACTGCGTGGTTCATTAAGAACCAAAGACATCTAATCACCTTCATCAGTGGAACTCATGCGACACAAAATGAGACGTTGGGTGAAAGACTGAAAAATGATATTGGGTGAATCTGCGGTTACCCAGCACCCGTTGCTCCTGACAGAATTTGTTTGGAAGGACGAACAAGATCTAAGGCAATCTTCAAGCCAATCGAGAAAATCGAGTGGCCTTATCTCAACAACAAGAGCTTGGAACCTGTTGTAACTCCATTCATCGTTAAAATGAAGGGGTGGCTGCAAAATACCAACTGCGACGAGCAGAGTCCGAATCAAATGTGGAACGTTTTGGATGGAATGTTAGTAGGTGACGCTGAAAAGACATTGGGAGTTTCGAATGGCTCACTCATCAATCATGCCACGGATAAGGACTGACTCACCGGTTACGACTTTTGGCTCTCGTTCAATGACAAAGATTGTTTTTCCGAAAGTGCGTACTCCCCTGGACAATAAATCAATCCCCAGAACGCTCGATTTCTTCAATTAGAGACCAAATTTCAGCGGTATAAATTAAACATGTGAAATTTCGCGGCATCCGGCGTTGGTAGCTTTGCCAGACTGAGTTTGGTACTGCTGGAAATAAATTTGTTGTACCTTTGAGAGGTGAAGGATTGTACCTAAACTCCACTGTACAAGGCTGCCAAAATAAATACGTTCTCCTGTTTCTAAAATTTGTACAGTTGTGACATCAGGATCACGAAACTTCTGGGCTTTTTCAAGTTGGCTGGTTCGTTTAGGTGGCCGTAGAGCCCCAAAAGGGGAATATCCAATTAGCGCTGGTGCGCGCCGTTTTGATGCCACAAACCTCGTAAGAGGAAAACTGGGGTATTTCCTTAAATCCACCCTGTTGAATTTAGGAAATGAAGTATCTTGCCAGTTCCCAAAAAGGAGATCTCGGTTATGTCTGTAAGAAAGGCACTGCCCAAAGAACAGTACCGCGCCCTAGCCAGTGCCGGACATCTACAAAGAAAATGTAAAAGAGTATCCTTCTCCCAACTGCTCTTGCAACTACGACAGCATTCGTCGGGAATACCAAGTCTGGCTGCGTTCTCTCCCACAGGCCAGTGACCCGTTGTAACGGCGACAATCCTGGCCAACTCTGGACGGGTCCTTATCAGAAGACCATTTGTTTTTTGTGTATTATAGGATGGCCATATTTTCCTAGAGGTGGTGCACGTCCTTAATGCGCCCCATCTTTTGTTTGCTAAGTTAATGTAGGATTTATGTACTTCCCTCTTAGTGGCACTAATTGGCGTACTGACAGCCACTGCATATGATCTGTCAATGGAGGAGCCCAATCGCGCCTGGTGATTGGCTTGCTCATTTCCCGCTATACTCCTATGACCCGGAACCCAGAGAAGGGTGACTCTGTTAAGGGTGGCCAGAGAGTTCAGCTCTTGACGGCACTGGTTTACTATTTTAGATGACACTGTCGCTGCCTCGAGGGCCATAATGGCAGCCTGGCTATCCGTGAAAATGGGAATATCCGTTGTGGTAACCATGATGCGCCTCAACATCCGGCAGGCCTCCCTAATTGCTAGCACTTCCGCCTAAAATACACTAGCAAAATCAGGTAGGCGGAACGACTTAGAAACTGGGAGGTCTTCAGCGAAGAACCCTGCACCGACTCTACAAGGCGTTTTCGAGCCATCGGTAAAAATCCTCAGGTCATATCCCGACATCACATCTTCGTCACACCATTCCGCTCTAGTTGGATATTCAGTAGCGAAGTGTTTCTCGAAGTCTGTTTCGGGTACGATGTAGTCCATTGGTAGCATATTGTGCACCGCACTCTCCAGGCAGGGCAGAATGTTGCTATGCACATACGGTTTCGCTCTCCAGAACGCAGACTCCTAAAGTCTAACAGCGATACACGCAGCGTTGAATCTTCTCTGTAGGTCGAGGGGGAATAAGTGTAAAATAACATTAAGTGCATCACCTGGGCAAGACCTTAGGGCTCCCGTGACTCCGGTGGATGCAGTCCTCTGCTCCTTGCACAGTAGATCAATATTATATTTCCAACGCACCGCTGGCCACCAGACCAGCGACCCGTATGTGAGTATCGGTCGCACTACCGCTGTGTAAAGCCACAAGAACATCTTTCGTTGGAGTCCCCAGTTTTTACCACAGGTTCTCCTGCAAGCATAGAGAGCAATAGTAGCCTTCTTGATGCGATGTTCGACGTTTAGTTTCCATGAGAGCATCGAGTCGAGAATCACTCCCAGGCACTTTACGTTGGTCGTAAGAGTCAGTAAGTGACCGTTTTATTTAGGGAGTGCTAACTCCTCAATCTTTGTTTTTGTAGTGAAAAGCACCAGTTCGGTTTTCTGCGGTTCACAATAAGACTGCATTCTACCGCCCAAGTGGTTACTATCTTCAGGGTGTTGTTCATGATGTCGCTCATCACGGGTAGAAATTTGCCTGATTAAGATGACTATATCGTCCGCATAGGCGACTATTTTAGCTCCAGACTTCTCCAGTCTTCTGAGGAGGCCGTCCATTACCAAAATTCATAGCACCCTGTGGCGTCTCTCTGCGCACATATTTAGTGATCCGACTTTCGCCCAGGTCCGACTGGATTATCCTGGTATTCAGCATGGCCAGAATCCATCTACTGAAATGGGACTCCGCACCTAAGTCGGTGAGAGCATCCATTATAGTCTCAGTCTTGACATTATCGAAAGCGCCTTCAATGTCTATGAAAGCAGCCAACTTGTATTGTTTGTAGTTTAAGTCATATTCAATTGTGCGTACTACCTCGTGGAGAGCTGTTTTGGTAGACTTTCCTTTGAGGTAGGCATGTTGGCATACTGATATTGGTGATTTCAGCAGTAGTTGTCGTATGTCGTTATCCAAGATTCGCTTCAACACCTTCAAGACACAAGAGGTGAGGCTGATGGTTCGAAAGTCTTTTGCGGAATCATGACCGCATTTTGCCGCCTTTGGGATAAAGGTCACGCGAACTTGCCTCCATGGCATGGGGACGTAGTTCAGCGAAATACAAAATTGGCTACTAGCCATGGGATCACTATGTCCTGTGCCTGCTGAAGCATAACTGGAAATATACCATCAAGACCCGGTGACTTATAAGGAAGAAAGCTGTTGATGGCCCACGACAACTTTTAGGCCGTGATAACCGACGCAATTTCATCCCCCGACACTGGCTGCTCACTTGGCATGCTAGCATCGTAGCAATAATCCTCACTGCTTGAAAAGAGTGACGTCATAAGGTGTCCAAGTAGTTCACTGGTGGATTTAGTCCAACTACCTTCCGGTTTTTTGATACATGACGGACAGTTGTGGTTCTTGGATAGAATTTTGTACAATCTTGATGAGGCGCTCGTATCCTCAGTCGACTTACAATAATCTCTCCGAGAGTCCTTTTTGGCTGATTTAATGGCTTTTTTGTATATATGTATTTAGGTAGTCTTCCGAAATCCAAGATGTGTCACAACCACTTTGATACGTATTAACGTCTAGGCCCCGGGGGGTGAACTTCATTAATCAGTTTGGAGTCGTAGTCAGCTTGAAGGACGGTCAGTGGGACTTCTTGAGCGTGTTGGAGAGCAGTATAGTAGACCAACTGCAACCGGGAACTATGTAGATTAACACCAGAACAAGAGAAAGAGTTGCAGTTGGTACTCACTAAAGGGTTTGAAAAGATCGGAGAAGGATTTGGATGCACTAATCTATTGGAACACACCATCCAAACGACTTCCCCTTCCCTGTTTGTCCGGCCGTTCAGGCTCACATTGACCGGGAACTCAACGAGATTTTGGAGATGGGTATTGTTGAGCTGTCGTCGAGCGCGTGGGCTTCTCCAATTTTTCTGGTAAAGAAGAAGGATGGGAGTTATCGCTTCAGTGTAGACTTCCGGAAGCTTAACGCGGTGTCGAATCATGATTCTTATCCTCTGCCATATATTTCATTGACTTTGGATAAGCTTAATAACGGCAAGTTTCTATCCACGATAGATATTAAATCCACATAAGCGCCTAAAAAGTTCACGGTATTCACGGTCCCAAATCGGGGATTATTTGAGTTCCAAAGAATGCCGTTTGTACTTCACAGTGCACCAGCGACGTGGCATCGTTTAATTGACCAGGTTTTAGGACCTGATCTGGAGCCTTATGTCTTCACATATCTTAATGACAAAGTAGTGGTAGCACAGGATTTTCTCAAACTCCTCGAAATCCTAGAGGAGCTCGTCAGGACCACCAGGCTGGGCTGAAAGTGGTGCACGATAAGTGTGTGTTTTACCGTGCTCAAATCAAGTATCTGTGGTATGTGGTGGACGAGAATGGTTTGAGTGTAGATCCAGATAAGGTAGAATGTTCAATTAAAATACCTCGGGCCACAAACATCAAAGAAGTGAAGTAGAAGTGTATGGCGTCATGGTACCTCTCTCTCTCTCTCTAATTGCTTTGACCCCTCCAGGGGCATGGGCGCGTCAACATCTCTAACATTTCTATGCCTTGTTGACGTTTCAATAGCATAACTACTTTTCGGAAGTGCAGTTGCTAGCATGCACCTCCTATCCGCGCCGTCTTTATACTGACAAGCTCGGAGGACTGTGAGAGTTCTATTAGTACTCACAGGCAGGTCATGGTACCACCGGTGGTTTATTCCGGAGTTTTCGTCATTGGTGACGCTATTGACAAACCTACTCAAGAAAACCCGAAGCCTCAAGTTGACCGAGGAATGCGATCTCACCATTGCTAGAGCGAAAGTCAAATTATCAACCGCGCCCATTCTTACTTGTCCGGACTACAGTTTGCCATTCTCAGTCCAGGCAGATGCTTCAAATGTAAATTTGGGTGCGGTACTCACTCAGATTCATCCCGATGGCGAAAAGGTTGTCTGTTACCTGAGTTGAACGTTGACGAAAGCTGAACGGAAGTACTCCACCATTGCAAGGGAGTGCTTGGCCGTATTTTGGACAGTGGAAAAGCTGAGGCCCTATATGAAGTTCAGCGTTGTAACAAATCACTACTCCTTGGTTCCGTTGAATAACCTGAAAGACCCAATCGGACGGTTAACGAGATGGGCGGTTCGATTGCAGCAATTCGACTTCAAGGTAGTGCCTCGTAACGGCAAGGCACACCTTATGCCGAGTACATTATTTCGCTTAGTCCCAGTGCTGGAATCAGCTGTTGCGGAATAACGTGTGGACTGCTGGTATAATCACCTGCACAACCGAGCATCAATGTGGGGGACCTCAACATCGAGTTCGTGAACGACCTCATATACCAGGGTTGCAACCTATCAAGGGACGCCAGCGAAACTGACGAAATCAAGCGACGGATACAGTTAGCTAATAAGACTTTTTTCTCGGTTCTCCCCATAATGAAATCGAAGCATGTGCACAGAAACACGAAGTTCTGCATGTGCAAAACCATTATACGACCAGTGCCATGCTATGCGAAGCATGGACCCTAACTCAAGCCTCCGGAAACATGCTAAACACATTTGAACGTAAGGTTCTGCGGCGAATTTTCATGGCTGTTTGCGATCGAGATGGATGGCGCATTCGGTACAACCATGAGCTGTATGAACTGTACGATGAGCTGGAAGTTTCGAAAATCGTCAAACTACAACGACTTCAATGGGCAGGGCATGTGCAACGAATGGACGATGATCGCATGCCAAAGAGAGTAATGAACGCAGAACGAGTCGACGGAGCTAGACTGCGAAGACGACCGAGAGCTCGTTGTGAGAGCTCAGTATATGCGGACGCCGAGCGGCTACTGGGCTTCCAAAATTGGAGGACGCGGTCACGTGACCGAGATATTTGGAGGACAACGATCCAGGCGACCAAGGCCCGACGTCGGGCTGTCGCGCCATGTTGATGATGATTATGACTTTTTATATGACAATAACATTTGCAGCTACTGGGTTGAGATTTTTGAGAAAATATTTGCTTATATTTTTTGGTGAAAATTGCACGAATGATCAGGTGGAAAAGCTATTGTGCGGTCGTTACGTGACACCCTGTATATTAGCACTAATTTTATTGCTGTTTGTGCAACGTCCAGTATCTGTACAAAAATACCCACCCCTTTAACCTGGGGCGACCGGTAGCGCAGTGTGTTGAGGCATCAGTCTCGTGTTTGACTACGGGCGTTTCGGGTTCGAATCCCGTCCACGGCGACGTTCGAGGCCATGGATGTGCAAGAGGTGCACGCTGGCAACTGCATTTTCTGAAACGATTTTATGCCAACGAAACGTCAACTGGGACACATGGAACAGTTGACGCGCTATGCAATTGAGTATCATTTAACCCAGATAAACTACAAGGGCAGAACGCTAACGCATACAGGTCGATGTCGTTGTTGCAAAGCGTGTTATTTCTCTAACCTGCATAGGTTAGGGTTCGCAAAAAAATGCGTCGTATGACAAAACCAACACAACTTATTTATTTAGACCGGAATAAAATCTTATCAAATTTGTACAGTTCCTTTTTATACTTGAAAACTAACATCCTTCTCATTCCGACTTTTTTCCAATTTAATTATTTACTTTTCCCAAAACAAAAAAAAATGTCAACATTATTTTACATTCAACAAAGCATACTCTTATCCCAATTTTCTTGTTTATTCACTTTATTTCATTTCATTAAAAACTTTTAAATGTTTTGCTTGAAATTAACTTTTTCTTTTTCCCCTAATTTAATCTCCTCCCTTGCCACGCTTACTTCCAGCTTTCTTGAGCGCGTCTGTCGCTCAGGATAATTCTCATTATCTCATTAAAATGAACAAAAACGAATGTCAAAAGGGACTGACGCAACGAGACTTAGTCCAACCAGAAATATCTTAGCAGAGCGAAGGGCAAAGTCGACGAGCAAAAAAAGGATAAATGGTTAAAGAAAGCGCAGAAAACGAATGTGTAACAGAAAACGTAAGTACTAGACTACGTACTACGTTCGGAACTATACTCTGACAACAGCGACACAATAATACTATGAAGACTTACCGACAGGCGACGGAAATATGAAAATCTTTGTCCTGACAGTGACAAAGAAAATGGGTTAATGGTGTTTGAACGCATTAAAATGCAAATTAAAGGGACCCTTGTCGTCCTTTTGACTTTAGCGTACAACCTGTTAAGTAAACGAAAAGGGAAATGTGAACGTATGTCCCGAGAAAATTCACTTTTCGTATTTTGAAACGAAGTGCTTCATTGAAATATGTTTCAGTTATTTGTTTCGAGTCCTTTTTCGTATGACATAAGAATTGTGGTATTTCACTCAATAGTGTTTGTGTGATTGCGTAATACTCGTAGACTGAAAGTGGGTAAACGTGTACTTCGTTAGAAAGATTTAGGATGAAGTTATGCAACGGATTGTTTTTGGCCCGTTCCAAAGATATAATGGACGGGTCCGGTGCATGTATTGTAGAATGTTTGATTCGATTGACAACTTTTCGGCTTTGAGGAATTCAATTTGTTCGTTTGTTCGGGCACTTTCCGTTTGCTGATCCTTGTGGTGGTTGTAGGTTCCTTGTGTGACTCTAAGCATAGATCGCAATTTCGTTTAGTGACTGGACTTGCGGTATATGTATTCTATTGTGCTCCAACCAGAGTTACTTGTCTAAGTCGTTTCAAAGAACGCTCCCCCCGCATTTCCCGTCGTCCGATTTCAACCAAATTTGGTACGCGGCTTTCTTGGATTATTATAGGTACCACACTGTTACATTTTGGTCCTGCTGATCCATTGCTATGATCTATAAGGAAGGTAGGTATCATATGACTGGCGAAAGAGTGTAAGGCGCTGGTAATCTGTCTAGGGCAACAGGGCGCAACTCTATTGCCATAGGTCGGTTTGGTGGACATCCGAAGATGCCCCTGAGGACGGAAACCTGGAAGAGAAAATACGTGAAGTAATAAGTGGCTAAGTCCTAAGACTTAGAGCAAGTAGCCTTAATGCGCGTGTGGGGATGCAAATCGCTGGAAGGACCAAAAATAACCCGATGAGGTCCTTTTTTTTTCCTATTCTTTACCAGAAATGGGCCCCACGTTGGGCGCCAAAAATGTAGTGAACGGTTTGGTGGACATTCGAAGATGTGCGTGGGGGCGAAGCCTATGCTTGCTGTAGCTCAACTCGGAAGACGTAGACGGGGTTTCTGCCGCTCGTTGCCCCCGTCCTTTACATATTAACAAAAATGCATAGACCTGGGAAAGACAACATAAATAGGGGAGGTAAAAATGGGGAATAAAAAAAAAATTAGGCGATAAGGATGGATTATTAGGCGGACGACTCACTTGCCCTCGCGCTCGTATTGGGGTCCAGGTGTAATGGGACTCTTGGCATCAGGTTTCGTACCACCTTCCATAGGAAGCCTACAGAAACAGCATTCGTGCCAACCAAAACTCATTTATGTATTTCTCAAGCATATGATGAAACCATACGTGACCACCTACGAGTCTCTACATGAGTAGCACTGACAAATTCATCAAGTCGTAGTAGGTGAAATACTTGATGAGTATCATTGACAAGTTCATCAAGCCGCTGCTGATGAAACACTGGATGAGTATCATTGACGAATTCATCAAACTGTAGCGGAGGAAATACTTGATGAAAGTCTATGACTAGTTCATCAGGCCATAGCTGCTGAGTATCATTGACCAATTCATCAAGCTGCAGCTAATGAAATGCGTGACAAAATCATAGAAAATTGATCAGGCCGTTATCAGAAATGTCGCCACAATTAAAAAATTTGGAACATTCCTGTTTCGCGAATTACAGGAGAATTCTCTCTACTGCATTTAGAGAGAATCCTTAATTGCGCCATTTCCGCTTTAGGTAGTCCATTTCCGCTTTAGGTAGTCCATTTCCGCTTTAGGTGGTAAGAACCTAGAACACACTCAGGAGAATATGAAGGTCCTAAAGCGGAAATTTCCGGAGTTTTGTGAAAATTCTCTCTAATTGAATAGAGAGATTTCTCCCAATTTTTGCGAAACAGAAATGTTTCAAAAATTTGCTTGTAACAGAACCTTAACCCACGATGTCACGAATATGAGATCAACTATCTACCCATTGAGCTACCACAGCTCTCTTCTTCTGATGATAATTGAGAAAATATTGAAGCCCTCGATGGGTGCTTCGATGAAAAATAGAAAAAAAGTCATCGGCGAAATAGCTGATGAGTTTATCAACGACACTCATCAAGCATTTCATCCGCTACGGACTGATGAATTCGTCAATGACTTTCATCAAGTATTTCTTCAGCTACGGCTTGATGAATTCGTCAATGAATTTTATCAAGTATTTCGTCAGCTACAGTCTACGAATTCGATAATGAAGTTCATGTACAAGGTCGTAGGTGGCCATGTATCGTTTCAACGAGTGTACGCAATTCAACAATGGCACATAAGCGAAGTAGTGGGCATGTGCACGTCTACAAATACCTTCGCATAATTTTACTTCCCCCGCTACTTCGCCGGGAAAAAAAATTGTCGACTTGTGAACGATGGTTTGACACTCATCAAGTATTTCAGCAGCTACGACTTGATGAATTCGACAGTGACTCTCATCAAGTATTTCATCAGCTACGGCCTGATGAGTTCCTCAGTGTCTCTCATGTAGCAGGTTGTAGGTGGCAATGTATGGTCTCATCATATACATGGCAAGTACATATACATACCTATATAAGTGACTGAATAAGCTCTTTGATATTTTCATCATGACATGGTTAGCAGGGATGGTTTCTAGTTCGTCAATAAGTACTACCTATAATTGCATGATTCATCTATGCACACAACACTCTGACACTAATAAACGTAATTACTACCAGAAGAATTAGTGTGTTGCGTTTAAGTTATTTCGTCGCAATGTGGAGACAAAGGTACAGGGTGCTAATATCTACCACAGAATTAAATAAAAACCAGGCCGAAGCTTCTCTCCGAAGCGTATATACCCTAGACTTGTACAGACCTAGTGGTGATACCAAAAGTCCCGATTGGCAACGACCATATGCATTAAAAGTGGGTCTCTTATATGGCCAGTTCATAGGGGAGGTTGGCACTCATTCAGTGGGATCTTGACCATTCTCAAAATCAATTAACTAACCCATTCTACAAATATTTGTCCAATTTTTCAAGTCGCTAGCTTCATTCTATCGAAAATTAACGCTTATTTGAAGTTTCACTTGTAGGGGAGGTGGGGGTTCCTTGAGTCGGATCTTGCCCAGCATTTCCATCAACCAATTAGATCCCCCTACAAACATTTAAACAAAATTTCAAGTCTCTAGCTTCATTCTATCGAAAGTTATCGCTTATTTGAAGTTTCTTTTGTAGGGGAAGTAGGGGTTTCGTCAGTCGGATTTTACGTATTTTCAATATAAGCCGACTGGATCATACTACAAACATTTGACCAAAATTTCAAGTCGCTAGCTTTATTTTGTCGTAAACTTATTTTAAGTTTCATTTGTAGGGGAGGTAGGGGTTCCTTAGGTCGGATCTTACCCATCTTTAATGCCAACTAACTCAATCTCACTTTCAACATTTGACCAAAATTTCAAGTTGCTGACTTCATTCTATCAAAAGTTATCGCTTATTTGAAGTTTCATTTGTAGGGGAGGTGGGGGTTCCTTGTGTCGGATCTTGCCCATTTTCAATACCAATGAAGTAGGTTTTATTAGCAACATCCTTTCAAATTTTCAACTTACTAGTATAATTTTTTCGAAAGTTATCGTAATAAAAGGAATATTTAATTTTCGGAAATTTGTAGGGGAGGTAGACGTTCCTTTTATCCGATTATGCCCAACTTACTAGAACTTAAGCAGCTTCTCACTTCAAGGTTACACGCCAAAAATCAGGTGTCTACGTCAATTGGTTCAGGAGTAATAGGCAAAAAACCTGAAAAGTAGGGTAGTACGGGGTTCTTTGTAAGAAAATTACCGTTAGTTTTCAACTTATCAGTTTTATTTTCCCAGGAGAGTATGAGATTACCCTCATGAGTAATCTACCAAAGCTAGAGCTTTTCATGTTTCTTTAATCGGGAGTTATAGATACATTTATGTATTTTACATATGTAGGGGAGGTAGGCGTTCTCTTGGCCTGATCATGCCCATTTTCAATACCCACCAACTAGATCATACTTCCAACATTTCACCAAAATTTCAAGGCTCTAGCTACATTCCATCGAAAGTTATCGTGCGAACGGACAGACAGACAGACAGACATGGCTAAATCGAATCAGGAGGTGACCCTGATCATTTATATACTATATACATTGCTATACCTCCGGAGCCTCCTTTAAGGTGTTACATATTTCCGTCGTGACAAAAACAATATACCCTATACTATAAGTCTAGGGTATAAAAATAATATTGTTGATAGCAGCCTGGAGCATGTAAGCAAGAATTTACATATTACATCTTCCATGAAATCAATACTTCTTTCTCTTCCTTGCCCTTTCATATCTCTGCGGGTTCCCGTTGCTCTGCCTGTTGTGTTGACACTTCGCCCATTCTGACGGTATAATCTCAGCTTCCTCTGCTCGGTCTTGGATCATATCATCGCCCGAGATTAATGCGTTGTTACATATTGCTTCTTCATTTGATAGATCCACTTGTGATTCTGTAGTCTTTTGGTTTGGGTCCAGCAAATGGAACATTCATTGATAGTGCCTTCATGACAGGGTTCTCAGGCGGACACCTTAGAACATGATATACCAATCCATACGACGATCTTTGAGCTTTTCAATGATCGGTTGCTCAACAAACACTCTGCCTCAGATGTAGCTACTTTTGAAACGATCCTTTTTGGTCACACCGGCTGACATCTGTAGCATTTCCATCTCGGTCGAAGCCATATTACTCCCGTATGTCTTAAACATAGTCCCGCATTCAGACGCATAAATGAGTACGGGACGTACGACCGTTTTGTACAACTTACCCTTAAGCTTTCGTGACATCTTCTTGTCGGAGAAAACTCCAGAGTTTTCTCGCCACTTCATCCATTCGACTCTGATGCGTTGTTTGATGTCATCATCGCAGGTAGCTTTCTTTTTGGCCATCGAGCCCAGGTAGTTGAACCTTTTACTGAAATCAGTACTATAATGTATAATCTGCGTACGCGACTATTTAAGCTTCTGACTTCTGCAGTCTTCTGAGATAGCCATCCATTGCAAAAATTCAGAACAGAGCAGCGTCCCTCCGCATACATGCTTCGTTATCCGGCTCTCGCCGAGGTCGGACTGAATTATTCTAGTTTCCAGCATAGCTCTAACCCATCTACTGAAATAAGCTTCTACAGCTAACTTGGTTAGGGCTTCCAGTATGATCTCAGTGCTAACATTATTGAAGGCGCCTTCCATACCTATTTATAAGAGCGGACAAGGTATATTGTTCGAAGTGTGATTCACGCTCAACTAAGCGAACCACCTCGTGGAGAGCCGTTTCCGTCGATATACCTATTCCTAAAATGAATATCAGTATTATACTATATAAACCAATTCAAAGATCAAAAACACGAGTCGCTATAACTACTCGATGGATACGGAAATATTTCCCGGAAAAAAATTCGAAAATCATATCAACAAGAAAAATCCTAGAAAATACACTAAATAGGATTCGAACGAAACGTGACTAAAAAACAAAACGACAATAGCCGTGCTCATACCTCCATTAGCTCAATCCGACAACAGAAACAACAGCAGGATGTCTCGAGGACAAATGTTTAGCACATTTTTTTGTTTCTTTCGATACGGCTAGTACACACACGTATGCTCCTTCGTGTTTGTTGTTATATGTTTGGGGGATAAGACTAATACGTTGAAATCAATTTGCCTTCTCTTTGTCACCTTAGATACAATCCGTAAGAGATTGGTTGCCGAATAGGTGACCGGACTGTCGACAAGGACACAGGACACCTTTTCATAGGCTCGGTCGGTCCTTTTCAATGTTGTCTGAATGTGATCATTTACAAAGACAGAATTGCAATTTTCATAACAGGATAAACGATGGAATCGTATTAATCCAATCAAGCGTGATATTGGGTTATTTTGGATACTCTTGACCAGGAGGTGTGCGTTTGAATAGCAATGAATGAGTTGGTGATTTTCTTTTACGAGAAGGAATGTTTCTGTGATTATTTCTTACTACTTTGCCTTAACCCCTTGTGGTGTATAGCGCGCCAACTGTTCCATGTGGCTCAGTTGGCGTTTCGTTGGCATAAACTGGTTTCGGAGAATGCAGTTGCCATCATGCACCTCCTGCACATCCATGGCCACGACCGTCGTCGTGGACGGGATTCGAACCCAAAACGCCGGTAGTCAAACATGAGACTGATGCCTCAACACGCTGCGCTACCGGTCGCCCTTACCCAGCAGATGCTCACCCTCTTTTGCTACAGAACGGCGTCATGAAATTTTAGGACACCCCTTTGGCCGACGGTTTCATTTCATGGCATGTAAGGCAACGCGGTTATCTGCCTTCCGCAATGTGGGATCTATCCACTGCCATTTTCGTATGCGTATCAATTCGTCGATTAGGATCTGACCCGTACGCCGACTTATGTAGTTCCTCATTTGATATTGTTTCGGGCCGGAAAATTCTTAAAATTCAACGAAGACATGAGTTGACGGAAACTTGCAGCTTTCTGGTAACTCTTACAGAAATTTTGCAGGTGCTGCTCCAATGCAAAAAGTTAAGTTTTACAAAATTATCAAAGAATATTTACTTTATTTGGATATACATATAATATCTTTGCTGTCAGACCCCATGTCCATCCAAAGAATGTTTTACAAGCCCACATTATACGTGTAGCCTCGTTATTTACAGTATGAATGTGAATATTCCAGTTCAGTCGCCAATTTAGTGTGACGTCGAGGCATTTAACCTCCGTGAAACACTCCAGGACCGTTCTGCCTATATAGTAATGCTGCCTAGATAGTTTTCTTAAGCACTAAGATGGTTTTTTGTGGGCTTACATTTAACCCCACTTCGGCGCACCAGTCTAAAACCGCGTCAAGGGCAGTGCCCACTACCTCAGCGACGGTGGACTCTAGTTTCCTTTGACAACAATAATTATATCATCTGCGTACTCATTCGTAACTCGTTTCTAACAAGAGACCACAGTAACGGTGAGAGGACTCTCCCTTGTGGACAGCCTTTGTATTGGTTCCATTCACCCGGAAGAAAAATTTTAGTTTAAGCCCGGCTAGTCTAGGCAACACGGCACTCGTGCTCTCCACCAAAGTGATGTGAAGTGAGTAAATACGTCGAGACTGTCATTAGTAAGGCCACTCGGCCTGTGGTCTCACCACTAAAATGACTCAGTGATTATATACTATGCTAGTGCGACCAGCTGTGACATATGCTGCGTTCATATGGTGGCTCGAAATGCAGCAGCGTTGCATCAAACAGCTGTGTAGCAAATTGCAACGTCTTGCATTCCTTGGTATGACAGGATCCATCGGCATATGTCCCACAACGGCCATTGAGGCGATTGTTGGACTGGCACCACTACACATTCTTATTCAAGAATCTGCTGTTCGAAGTGCACTTCCAGTGCGTCTAACACATGATACTCATGTGTTCAAACAGGGCTACATTACTATTCTGGAGCGGATTCCTGGCTTGCCGATCTGCTCGAGATCAGATTACATGACAACGGAACTCTGCTTCGGTTGGAAATTCTCGGTCTCCATCCCTATCAATCGGAATGGGATATTGGCAATATCTATACTGACCCCGGGTGTATTATGTGGTTTACTGACGAGTCCAAAACGAACAAGGAGTTAGTGCTGAGGTCTTTGGATCGAACAACAGGATCTCAATCGCTATGGGCACTTGGCCCAGCGTTTTCTAAGCTGAGATCCATGCCGTTGAGGTTTGCGCCAGAGAAATTGTGTACAAGAAGCTCACTGGCGCTAACATCATTATCTGCTCTGACTGTCAGGCAGCTATTAAGGCTCTTTCTTCACATAAGTTCTCATCGAAACTAATGAAAGAGTGTTTAAATACTCTTCAATGTCTGGCAAACTCTAACCGGGTCACTCTATGTTAGGTACCTGCCCAGGGCATCGGAGCATTCATGGCAACGAAGCTGCGGATGAACTTGCTAGACATCATTGGACAAATTTTTCGGACCTGGTCCTTACTGCAGTCTAAGCTCCGCCACAGCTAGGGCGCTGGTAAGGGACTGGTCTGCCGGCGAAAAGCTTCGGCACTGGAATAATCTCCCAGGATTACGACAGTCTAAAGATCTTATCAACCCCTACGATCTCACAGAAGCTAGCCGCTTGGGCAGAACTGACCTGAGATTGGTCGTTTGTTTCCTCACGGGACACCACTGGGTGAGATATCACTTAAACAAAATGGGTCTGTCCACTGAGACAGAATGCCGACTTTGCCTGAAGGACATTGAGTCCACCAAATACCTTCCCTATGACTGCCCCGCGGTAGCTGTAGCTAGCGCCAGGTTCATGTTTCTTGGAGATTCCATCGTGAGCGCCGGTGTCATTAAAGTACAGCTACAAAGGACCTACTGGCTTCTATCAGGTTGGTTGAGAATTTTTTGGATTTGTTAAGGCTATGGCACACTAGATCTTACGGTCGCAGTGCCTTCCAGTTGGGAATCTTAGCCTGCCTTTATTTATTATTATTATTGCTACCTTTAAGCAGGATGCGACATTTCGCGTCATCGTTGGTTGCCTTAATAAAAGCCACATACTTCTCAGGGATGCCTCTGCTGCCTTATCAAAGTCAATGAAAAGCAAGTGAAACAGGAAATCGTAGTCAGCGCATTGCTTGATGATGATTCGCAAGGTGCTAATGTGATCGATACAAGAAATTTGGATCAAAAGCCTGCCTGCTCTGTGTATTCTAAGTGAGTCCTTAATCTTTCCAGAACAATTTTTGCTATTTTTTAGAATGAAATCGAGTGAAGCAGAGGCCACTGTTTAGGCATGCTCCTTTAGTCGCTATTTAAAGCTGACTCTTGACTAAACTGGTTTCGTCGTCAATGGACACACTCTTCAGGTGTTGCCTTTATTCATTGACGAGGCAACACGACCATCTAGTACTCTTGAAGTATAAGGCCAAACATTGTACTTGGTAGTCGCAGTCTGATCAAATGATCGGACTGTGACAAAACTAGCTGGTCGTGTTGCCTCGTCAATGGATAAAGGCAACACCTGAAGAGTGTGTCCATTGACGACGAAACCAGTTTAGTCAAGAGTCAGCTTTAAATAGCGACTAAAGAAGCATGCCTAAACAGTGGCCTCTGCTTCACTCGATTTCATTCTAAAAAACGATTTTAAAAAATACTAAGAACACAAGTATTATTAATAAAGAATTATATTCACTATCCAGCAATATTTAATTATTTATTTTACGATGAAGACAATGTTTCGCATTATATATGCATTTTCAAGTCTAAATAAATACAAGATTATAATCAATAAATTATTAATATAATTTTATAACATAGAAAGAAATTACCTTTACATTTATCGAGAAAATATATAATAAAAAACTGTCCATAAAAATTAAAATAATTATTATAATGGTAATAGTTGAAATTATATAGACAAAAATTGATATATATTTTATTATTAGTGACCGGATTATATGCAAATGCATAACTTCATATGCATTTGCATATATTGGCTGTTTTTAGAGGTTTTAGCATATTTCATTGAAAATCCATTAATTTTGCATATTTTTAGGGAAATTGTTACGAGTCTTCGCATGATTTATCCAAATCTCATGTAGTGTGCAAGGGACATTTTGTGTTTATAAGCAAACACTGTGAAAACAGAGTGAAAGCTATGCTATGATGCTTGTGCTGGTGCTGATATTTTGATCGTAAACCCTCAGCGAAGAGAAACGTTCACGTGAAACGTGCTCATGGAGCTTCCCCTACCCATGAGCTTAAGTGTCACCATACACTGTCGAACACGAACCTAGTACAAGTGGACCGGTTTTCTTCAAACCTTTGTGAAGTGTATGTTTGTGTCAAAGGACATTTGTACCAGGTTCGTGCTCGAGTTCGACAGTGTATGGTGACACTAAGATCGCATTCGTAATTGTCCGGTGGTTTTCTATATAAAACCCATTCATAACACACGAAAAAATGAAGCCAATACACCAATACAATACAGCATTTGAAAATTCTTCTACATCATCAGAACATCGCTGCCATAAGTACTCATTTTTCCCCACATACCCGAGTGTATCAAAAAACTTGAAACTCGAGGCTTGCAGTTGAATGGATCTATTCTTGCAGTTGAATGGATCTATTCTGCTGATTGAAAAAGTTCGTAAAATACACTCTGAATTGCCCAGACAAACTTTAAAAAAAAAGTTTGAAAACATTCTAAACATTCTAAATTAATAGTTTTATTAATGGTACAGGTAGAACTTTGCCTGGGACAATATCTGCCAATACAGCACCCATGTTTAAGTATTGCCCTGTGACATCGGTGGACGTAGAACGATCTTTCTCAAATTACAAAACTATTTTAAATGATAAAAGACATAATCTTACAACTGAACACAGAACAATATATTATAGTAAACTTCTATAAAAACAAGAGACTGCTAAAACCATTAAATTTGTGACTTTTCGTCCCTTTGTTTCTTAATAAAAACATAATTATCCAAATTTTTTTCTTTTATTTTATGTTGCATATTTTCACGTTTTACTTGCATATTCTAAGCATTTTACATGCATATTTGCATGCATATTTCAGCCATTTTATGTTGCATATAATCCGGTCTCTATATATTATATATTAAATATTTAGTTGTCAAAATGTTTTAATCAGGTAACTTTAATTCAAATTATTAAATATTACATTATATTTTTTAGTTGATTCATCTAACTCGGATCTTGAATTTAGTGAATTATTAAAATTTTGATTAATATAAATTGCTTCTTTTATACGGATTTTATTCTTGTTACGATCTTTATCTATAATTATAGTGTTATCAAAATCCATGGTATGTTTATCAATCATTTGATGTTTTATTAAAATAGAATTAGGATTATTATTAATCCTATAAGTACTCTGGTGTTCTTTAAGTCTTGTATTTAATTGCCTAATAGTGGATCCATAATAAGCAGTATTTAAATTATTGTCAGCACAAGTTTTACAAGGGATTTTATATATAATGTTATTATTTTTACCAATATCTAATTTTTGTTTTGTATCAGTGTGAAGAATATTTTTTAATTTATTTATAGGTTTATAAGTAGTTTTTATATTAAGAGGAATACCATTATGTGTATTAGTTGTTTTTGGTAATATATTAGAAATACGTTGTGATAAATATGGTATGTAGGTTATGCTATTATAAATATTATTATGTCTATTATTATTAAGTGTATTAGAACTAGTACTGTTATTAATATTACTATGATTATTTAAATTAACATGTTTTATTTTATGTAAGTTTTTACGGATATATTTATTAATAATTTTATAAGGATAATTATGTTTAATAAGTATTGTTTTTATTTCATTTATTTGTTGTTGCCAATCTTGTAGTTCAGTTAATTTGAGTCTACGATATATATAGTTATCAATACTATTATTTTTCATAAAAGAAGGGTGTTGAGAGAAATTATTTAAAATATTAGTGGATGATGTAGGTTTCTTAAACCATTTAGTCTTGATTGTATTATTATATCGAGTAATAGATAAATCTAAAAAGTTAATACTATTAAATTCATTTTCTTCTTCAATAGTAAATTTTATGTCATTATGTATGTTATTAAGGTCAAAAAGGATATTATTAATTTCGTCTTTCTTTACAATAGCTAATAATATCATCAATATATATTTTAAGGTAAAGAATATTATTAGAATATTTTTCTTTAACAGTGTTTAAAATATGTTGTAGATATATATCAGCAGCTATAACGCTTAAATTACCACCCATGGTCAAACCTCTGTTTTTATAAATGATATTATTATAATTAAAATATGCATTATTAAGGCATAAATTAAGCATATCTTTTAATATATTATGTGTGGTATATTAGTGTTTAGATTAATATAATTTTGTTCTATAATTTGTAACACTAGATCTATAGGTATATTAGTAAACATATCTACAATATCAAAAGATACTATTTTGTATGTATTATTAATATCCAGTATTTTTAGATCTTCAATTAATTTATAGAAGTTTTTAATATTAAAATTAAATTTATTGTTAATAGTATTAAGGATAGGTAATAAAAATTTAGAAATATTAGTCATAGGTGAATTTATACAATTAACAACTGGTCTCATTGGTATATTGGGTTTATGTACTTTAGGTCTACCGATTATTCTAGGTGCTATAGCAGCATAATTAATAATTTTAGTCTTTGTATTAAGGTCAATAATTTTAAGATAGTATAATTTCTTAATAAGTTCATTAGCTTTATTCTGAATTTTAGTTGTAGGATCTTTATTAAGTGTAATAAGGTTAGTATTAGTGATTAATTCTAACATTTTATTTTCATATTGTTGTTTAGTCATTATAATTATTTTATTACCTTTGTCACTTAAGGTAATTATTAATTGTGGATTATTTTTTAGGTAGTTTATTGTTTGTTTAACTAATTGATCTATATGTGTATAAATCTTTTTATTTTTATTATTCTTTATATAATTATTAATAACATTTATAATTTTATCTCTTAAATTATTAATATTATTATTAGAATGGTTAAAACATAGATTATATTCTATATCTGTAATTAATTGAATAATTGTCTTTTGATCAATGTTATTAAAATAGTTGTGGTTAGGACCAAGACTTAATGTTTGTTTTACGTATAACGGAACATCAAATATAGTTAGATTAAGAACTTTTTCATTAATATAATTATTATCAAATTTTATGTAATAGTTATTAATATTTAATAACATTTGAAATTTATTTAGTAATACATTTTTATGTTTTATTTGTTCACATTTAATATAATTAGTACAAATATTATTAAATTGTTGGGATAACATACTATTATTTAATATGTTATTAATATTATTTTGTTTCGTTAATATAATATTCTTAGTCACTTCAATTTTAAATAATGTATCTTTAATTTGAATTCTTAATAAACTATTTTTAGTTATATTTAAGGTATTATTAATCATTTTATTAAATCTGTCACTAATGTCAAGGTTATCACTTATTTTATTTATCTTATTATTTATAAACTTTGGGATCACACCATATTTTCTGCATCTAATAAGGAACGTGAGTCTATTTTACATTTTAGCTTGATGTATTCCTGTTCTAATAAATGTATTGCATCATTTCCATGTTCTTATGTTAAAGTTATTGATTATATTCTTCCGTATGATATCTAGCTCCATACCATATATTAATAAGTTGATTGATGAAGTTAAAGAAGACGCAGTAAAAGACGAGTTCTACGCCCGCCTTGAAACTCTCTTCGACTCACTTCCAACAAACGACGTCAAATTGCTGCTGGGAGACTTTAACGCGAAAGTCGGGAATGAAAGTTGGCATCGGGGGACCTCTGGAGGCCACAGCCTCCATGAAAAATGTAACGATAACGGCCAGCGACTTATCGACTTCGCCTGCAGCAGGAATCTAGTCGTAAGCTCTACGTGTTTCCCGCATCGACGCATTCACAAGCAGACCTGGAAGTCTCCAGACGCACATACCGTCAACCAAATTGACCACGTTCTCATTTGCAGGAGATGGGCGTCTAATGTCATGGATGTCCGCTCCTATCGAGGAGCAAACTGCGACTCAGATCATCACTTGGTGAAGACGACCTACAGATGTAGAATTTCCTCAGTGCACCAGTCAAGAATCAGCCCTCCCAAAATCTTTGCGGTTGATAAGCTCTTGAGTGATGCCACAGAGGTGGCGTATACTACCGCCCTTGAGGAAGAACTATCACCTATGCTACACAACATCAGCAACACAGGCGTCCATGGGTTCTGGGAAGAACTCAAGGGTACCATCAAGGATGTCGCAGAGAAGGTCGTGGGATATAAAGCCCGGCGAGCGCGAAATGACTGGTTCGACGAAGAATGCAAAAACTCACTTGACGCGAAAAACGAGGCCTACAGACAATGGATTCAACGAGGAACCAGAGCCAGAAGAGAAAAATATGACGAGCTACGGCGAATATCGAATAGAATAATTAGACGTAAGAAACGTAAATACTTTGACGAGCAGTTGCTGAACATAAACGAAAACTTAGCTAATAGGAACACCAGACAAGCGTACAAACTAGTAAATACAATTAAGAACGGCTACCAACCCAGGACTAGCCTTTGTAAGGACAAGGATGGAAACATCATCAGCGACACCGATGGTATTAACAAACGATGGGCCTCTTATTTTGAAGAGCTTCTAAACCGACCATCTAACATCCCCACACAGGAAGCTCTCGATGATATTGTTAATCTAGGCCCACCCATTCAACCCCCGACAGTAGAGGAAGTTGATATCGCGTTGCGGTCACTAAAACGAAATAAAGCGCCGGGCGCTGACGAGATCCCAGCTGAACTGCTAAGATTCGGTGGAACGAGTCTAGTTGATGCCATACATCAATTACTCCTGCGAGTATGGGAGAACGAGGAGATCCCAGACGATTGGCGCAGAAGCATCATCTGTCCAATTCATAAAAAGGGAGATAAATTGCGGTGTGAGAATTACAGGGGCATCTCACTAGTTTGTACGTCCTATAAAATTTTGACGAAAATTCTGGAAAATAGAATAAAACCGTACGCAGAACGAGTCATTGGCGAATATCAAAGCGGTTTCAGACCTGGTCGCTCCACAACCGATCAGCTCTTCTCAGTCAAACTGATACTCCAGAGGTGCTGGGAATACAACGTAAACGTATACCAGATCTTTGTCGACTTCAAGCAGGCATACGACAGTATCGATCGTGGAGTACTGTACAACATCATGCTGCAATTTGGTATACCAGCAAAATTAGTGCGACTGACAAAGATGACGATCACCAACTCCGTCTCACAAGTCAGGATCCAGAATAGACTTACTGATCTATTTGAAACACGCACTGGTTTGAAACAGGGCGATGGACTGGTACCGACGCTCTTCAACCTAGCACTGGAATACGTTATTCGGGCCATGAATATGGACAACAGCAAGACGCTACTCATCAAGTCGACACAATTAGCAGCGTACGCCGACGACATCAACATCATGTCCCGAAGATTGGCTGACGCAGAAGAACTTCTGCATACGCTCGATACCGCTGCAAAGGAAGTTGGATTACGTATTAACGAGGGTAAAACTAAAATAATGATGCAATCGGTGACAAGGACACCTGCACAACCGAGCATCAACGTGGGGGACCTCAACATCGAGTTCGTGAACAACTTCATCTACCTGGGTTGCAACCTGTCAAGGGACGCCAACGAAACTGACGAAATCAAGCGATGGATACAGTTAGCTAATAAGACTTTTTTCTCGGTTCTCCCTATAATGAAATCGAAACATGTGCACAGAAACACGAAGCTCCGCGTGTACAAAACCATTATACGACCAGTGCTATGCAATGGCTGCGAAGCATGGACCCTAACTCAAGCCTCCGAAAACATGCTAGACACTTTCGAACGTAAGGTTCTACGGCGAATTTTCGGGGCTGTTTGCGATCGAGATGGATGGCGCATCCGGTACAACCATGAGTTGTATGAAATGTACGATGAGCTGCAAGTCTCGAAAATCGTCCAACTACAACGACTTCAATGGGCAGGGCATGTACAAAGAATGGACGATGATCGCATGCCTAAGAGAGTAATGAATGCAGAACGAGTCGACGGAGCGAGACTGCGAGGACGACCGAGATCTCGTTGGGAGAGCTCAGTAGGTGTGGACGCCGCGCAGCTGCTGGGCTCCCAAAATTGGAGGACGCGGTCACGTGACCGAGATAATTGGAGGACAATGATCCAGGCGGCCAAAGCCCGACGTCGGGCTGTCGCGCCACGATGATGATGATGATTGATGATCACTGGTATATATACAATTAATAAAGAATTATATTCGCTATCCAGCAATATTTAATTATTTATTTTACGATGAAGACAACGTTTCGCATTATGAAGGTGAATATTTTCGATTAAATTTTTGCTATTATCTTGACAACGGCAGGAAGCACGCACATTCTTCCCCAATTATTGAAGTTTATAAGGCTACCCTTCTTCGGAAGTTTGATGATCAAACAGTGGGAAAGGTGTCTGTATTCCACGATTTATCAACAAGTGCAGCAACTCGGCTGTTATCCTTGGCGCTGCTTGTTAAAGTTCGGCGGAGATACCGTCGAGTCCGGCGGCCTTTCCTCGTTTTAGTGCAATAATTGCAGCGACCATTTAATCTTTAGTCGGGGCAGTGGACCATATACGCACGTTTAGATAGTTAGCTGAATTATCTATAATACATGACGGGAACTTCACCAAAAATTACACGGTTCAAGACCGTAGCGAAGTGTTTTATCCTAGCTTATCTGATATTCCTCTCAGATAAGTAGCTTTCCATCACTGTTCTTCAGCGGACAGGATGTTGACAGGAGTTACGACCACCTTGATAACACCACATACGGCGTTTAAGATGTCGCTTCGTGTGGCTTCCTCTGACGAGGCTAGAAAAGAGTTAGCATATTTTCTTTTATCGCGTCATACACTACGCTGAACTCCTCGAGTTGACGGTAAAGGAGTTCGATACTACTTTGATTGTCCTCTGATGCTATAGCTACAATACATGTACCTTTAGCTGTTGTCTCTCAAAAATCCGCTGTCCTGCGTCGGACTTCCAAGGCTTATACCGGCAATCCAGGTTTATACCAAGGATGATATCTGAGCTGTCGATGTAAGCAATTTTGATGGCATCCCAGTGTTCATTTACGTCACTATCTGGCTGACTAGTTATCTCAGCTGCTTTTTGCGAGAAGTGGTCGTTTGTTGATTGTTGTTGTTGTAAGATAGCTGGATTTTGAGGCGGGTGGTCTTAGAATTTTTCTCGCCTGGATCTTTCGTCACTTGGACGGCGTATTGTTGCAATACGCAATCGAACATTGGCGATCATAAGATAATGGTCTCTTCCCATCCTAATATCGGCGAATCTCTTGATTCGCACGGCCAGAAGCCAACTTCTGGATCTTTTACTAATGGCAAAGTGATCGATCTAATTTTGTGTTTTGTGCCGATCAACAGAGGAGAGGATCAAGTAACTTTGCGGAGGTCCTTGTGCCCAAACATCTTACCACTGATGAAGAAACTGTGAAAGTTGCCGAACTCTACCAATCTTTCACTGTTATCACTACGAAAACACATGCCTGAGGCCATTGTTATCGGTACCCACTTTTGCATTCAAATCTTCCATAACCATTATAATCCCACTTTTGGGTGTTCTGCTTTGGACGGCGTTTAGTTGTTCGTAAGAGTCTTCCGCCACAACATTGTCGGGTTCAGCTGGAGCATAGCATTGAATTATTGTGATGTTTTTCATTCAGACCAGTCAAGATTCTGTCGAAAACCGGATCCCAGGATAGGAGACAATTCCGTACGGCTCTGGTTCAGTGGAGCCCTACACATGACTCATGGCCACTACCGGTTGCTGTTCTGCAGTACAATATTACAGTGCTACGCATTGGAGGGATAAACTTTCTGCTGATCCATGTTATCTCACTAACTCCTAAGACGTTCAAATTATACTGCTGAAAATTAACTCTCTAATTTAAAAAATCGTGCATTCTAGGGACGTTCTGACCCATCTTCCGGGAGAGTATGCACATTCTAGTAATCAATCTCGGATGATGAAAATTGCTGACATATACATCCTGTTCTTATTAGTCGAATTCTACGACAGGTTGGTAAAGCAAAAGGGCGTGGCAGTATTCTGACTCCCCTCACCACAGGGAGAAATGTTTAACCAAATTATCGCACTGCCATGACAAGCGGCATAACTTAGTTAACAATGTTCATCGACCACCGCCGTTCCAGGGAGTACCCACGAAGAGGACTACTAGAAGAGGATATGGCCCCCGTTAGATCCCCCAAAAATTTTATAACAATAACGGCGATGACTGTTTCGAAAATAAACGTACGTGTTCCAATAATGTATCTTTTCATTTGATTATACTTATAAATAGATTCATTTCATTTGAAACCCGAATCCTTTTACCTACATAATTTCATAATTAGATTTCCATGTTTATTTCTCTGGAAGCAGAGACATCCTTTCAAAAACTTTAATACAGCCCCTGGTCAAACGACCAAAGGTAGTCTGATGAAAGCACCTTCATAACATGATTTCATCATTCAACAGGCACACATGGCAAAATTGAATTCAAGAAATTAATATGTTTCATCCTATTCAAAATGAGGACTCTTCTAATAATAAATGTATGACAAAATTCCCATTCAATCAGTCCTTTTGCATCTGTGTTTCCCTCGGGCTCCCTTGCCACCGGAATTTCTCCGGCTGCCATCCCCAAAAAGCACATCCACATTACATGGGACTTTAACCCTCGGGCTAATCGGCTAGACATCATATCTCGCCGAGTGAAAATGTGAAAATTGTCTACCATCTTGCAGGAAGTGCTTCCGTTTGCCGCACGAGAGACAAAAGTCCAAATGTAAATTACACAGTTCAACAAAATTTTAAAAAGGACACGGTACGGACAAATTCCCACCACCGCCAACGACTGCCGCCAATATTCACTGTAAAAGGCGACAACCGACGACTGGACAATTTCTCTGGAACTGGATTTGGCTTCGCTCGAGGGTTATTTCAAGCGAAATGAACTTTGGTCCTTTACAGCTCACTAACCTTTCGGAAAGGTTCAAACGTGAGCATATCACGTAGACAGTGTGGACTGGACGAATTCGGAGGTTCAGCTTTCAGTTTGAATTTCAGTTTAGTTTGACCCAACCGTCAGTTGGTCCGTTTCAGGAAATGAAGAGTTTCCGTATGAGATTAAGAGGATAGTTTAGGAGCGTATGATTCACGCTTGTCCATTAGTTCGGTCACTACGGTCTCAAGTTGTAAGTGGCAAGGCATGGATTACTGTCGAGGAAATATCTCAAATCGCTTCAAAAGGATTTCGGATGGAGACGGTCATTAAATTAGGGGAGGATTGTAAAACAAATTGAAATGACATGCGAAATAGAGTGAAACATATGCAGGAAGTAATGGGATAAGTGTTGATCATCGTAGGTTAAGATGATGTTACGATGTAATGAAGTGGAATGGAAAAGTGAATAATTTGGTGATGCATAATTGGAATAGAAAGGAGTAATCATCAACTCAGTCATGCCATCGAACTAATAGAGTGACTGAGATTTACTGTTGGGAGGCCGGTGTCGCTTCATAAGCTGATCCGCAAAATGAGTACCGAAATGCGATAGTATAAACTAGCTTCAATAATAAAAAATCCCAAATAGAGGTTCTTGATTAGAATTTCCGTCGATGTTCTCAGGTAAATGTGACGGTCATTATTTGCCATCATATTTATTAATTTTCTGTTTACATCTTTTAGAAATGCCTCATCTATGAAGCAGCTTGAATTCACTTTGATTCAGTTGTCACGGTACAATTTGTAATCCTACCCAGAGGATTCTGTTGATGACTTTTCCAGGGATGATAAATATCTAATAAATACAATATCCAGCAGAAATAAATATTGGGGGGCAAAAACTCCTCTTCCATAGTCCTCCGCGTGGGCGCCCCCTGGAACGGCAGTGGTCACTGACCATTGCCTACCAACGTCAAGCCGCCAGTGATGGCGGTGCGATGATTTGGTTGAGGTACCCCTGTGGTGTGGGGTGTGAAAAAAAAAATACCACGGCCTTTCCCTTTGAGGGCCTGTCGTTAAAACCGACAATCAAGGACAGGATGTGTATGCCAGCAACTTGCACTATCCGAAATCTTTATATGCTAACGAAACGTCAACTATGCCTCGGATAAGGACTGACTCAACGGTTACGACTTTTAGCTATCGTACAATGACAAAGATTGGATTCTGGAATGTGCGTACTCTCCTGGACAATGGATCAGAAGGTCCCCAGAACGCACGATTTCTTCAATTAGAGAGTGAATTTCTGAGGTACAAATTAAATATCTTAGGAGTTAGTGAGATAAGATGGTGGAACAGCGGAGAATTCATCTCTCCAACGGGCAGTACTGTAATGTTGTACTCCGGTAAAGCTACCGGTAGTCGCCGTGAGTCAGGTGTGGGGCTCCTTTTAACCAGAGCCGCGCGAAACTGTCTCTTATCCTGGGAACCGGTCTCTGACAGGGTCTTGACCGCCAGGTTCCGGACCAAAATGAGGAACATCTCAATAATACAATGTTATGCCCCTACTGAACCCGACAATGTCTTGGCAAAAGACTCCTTCTACGAAGAACTAAACGCCGTTCAGAGCAGAACACCTAAAGGTGACATTATAATGGTTATGGGTGATTTGAATGCAAAAGTTGGCGCTGATAACTATGGGCTCAGACATGTGATGGGGAGACACGGTCTTGGTAATCGTAATGACAACGGTGAAAGATTTGTGGAGTTCTGCAACTTTCACAGTCTCTTCATCGGTGGTACTATGTTTGAGCATAAGGACCACCACAAAATCAGTTGGTCCTCTGTTGATCGGCGCAGAACACAAA
Source organism: Chloromyia formosa (assembly GCA_964017055.1). Classification (NCBI taxonomy): domain Eukaryota; kingdom Metazoa; phylum Arthropoda; class Insecta; order Diptera; family Stratiomyidae; genus Chloromyia; species Chloromyia formosa. Next base: position 16,797,047 of record OZ024817.1, read on the forward strand.
ATCAAATCGACCATTTTGCCATTAGTAAAAGATTCAAGAGTTGCCTCCTGGACGTGCGAAACAAGAAGGGTGCCGATATTGGGATGGGAAGAGACCATTATCTTATGATCGCTAATGTTCGATTGCGTATTGCAGCCGTGCGCCGCCCCAGCGACGAAAGATCCAGGCGCCGCAAATTCAACACCGCTCGACTAAAAAATCCAGCTGTCTTACAACAATATAATGACCATCTTGCGCAAAAAGCGGCTGAGATAACTAGTCACCCAGATAGTGACATAAACGAAAACTGGGATGCCATAAAAAATGCGTACATTGATAGCGCAAATACCATCCTTGGCCCAAACCCGGATTGCCGGGATAAGCCCTGGATGTCCGACGCTTCATGGCAGCGGATTGTTGAAAGAAAGGAGCTGAAAGTTCGTTTGGCGGCAGCCTCAGACGACAATCGAAGCAGCATCGAACTTCTTTACCTTCAGAAAGCTCGAGAAGTTCAGCGTAGTGTGCGACGCGATAAAAGAGTTTATGCCAATTCTCTTTTAGCGTCAGCAGAAGAAGCCGCTAGAAGTAACAACTTAAACGCCGTATACGGTGTCATCAAGGAGTTTACAGGTGGTCGTAACTCCTGCCAACATCCGGTGAAAGATAGTGATGGAAAGCTACTTATCTTGGAAGAAGATCAAATGAGGCGGTGGAAAGAACACTTCGCCGCGGTCTTGAACCGTGTAACCTCTGGTGAAGTTCCCCCTCATATAGATAATTAAGCTAACCATCAAAATGTGCGTATACGGTCCACTGCCCCGACTAAAGAGGAAATAGTCACTGCAATTATTGCACTAAAACGAGGAAAGGCCGCCGGACTTGACGGCATCCCTGCCGAACTTTATCAAGCAGCCCCAAGCGTAACTGCCGATTTGCTGCACCCACTTGTTGATAAAGCGTGGAATACAGAGACCTTTCCCACTGAGTGGAAGGAAGGTTAGATCATCAAACTTCCAAAGAAGGGTAGCCTCACAGACTGTAATAATTGGAGAGGCATTTGTGTGCTTCCTGCCGTTGCCAAGATAATAGCTAAAATCGTCCTGGAAAGACTAAAGGCCCACTTAGAAAGCACAATTGATGAAGAGCAGGCTGGCTTTCGATCCGGATTCTCCTGTGTCGATCACATTAACACCTTGCGAATCATCATCGAGCAATGCGCTGAATACGATTCTCCGCTTCACTTGCTTTTCATCGATTTCGAAAAGGCTTTCGATAGTGTGAACCGGGATTCTATATGGGCGGCCTTGCGCAGGAGAGGCATCCCTGAGAAGCTTGTGGCTATTATTAAGGCAACCTATGACGGCGCGAAATGTCGCGTTCTGCATAAAGGTAAGGTGTCGGGGGACTTTGAGATTCGCAGTGGAGTTCGGCAGGGGTGCATCCTCTCACCGATCCTATTCCTCATTGTGATCGGCGATGTGTTGCATGCAGCCCTATCCGGACTCGACAGAGGAATTCAATGGACTTTGACATCTTATCTACAACATCTTGACTACGCTGACGACATATGCCTACTCTCCCACAAAATCATGGATCTGTCCGCAATGGCGTTAGATCTCGAGAGGGAGGCAAGCAAGGTTGGGCTAAAGATTAATACCAACAAGACCAAGGTTCTTAGCCCGCCGTTGCGAAAAAGAAATCCGACACCTATTGCCATCAATATTAATGGGCAGCCTGTGGAGAAGGTGGACAACTTCGTCTACCTGGGTAGCATTGTTGCCGAAAATGGTGGTACGGAGCAGGACATCGCTCGTCGTATCAACCAGGCTAAACGTGCATACGGCATGCTGTCCAAAATCTGGCAGGGCAGTTATCTCAGCATCAAGACCAAGCTGGGCCTGTTTCGCTCCCTGGTACTATCAGTACTTTTGTATGGGAGCAGTACATGGAAAGTTTCCGTAGGAGTTACCAGAAAGCTGCAAGTTTTCGTCAACTCATGTCTTCGTCGAATTTTAAGAATTTTCTGGCCCGAAACAATATCAAATGATGAGCTAAGTCGGCGTACGGGTCAGATGCCAATCGACGAATTGATACGCAGGCGAAAATGGCAGTGGATAGGTCACACATTGCGGAAGAGTGATAACTGCATTGCTTTGCATGCCATGAAATGGAACCCCATTTCCAACCAAGGCCGACCAAGAGGGGTCCTCGAATCACATGGCGTCGATCTGTGGCAAAGGAGTGTCAGGTACTGGGTAAGTCTTTTGGGGAGTTGCGCCCCATTGCCCAGAACAGAGTACGATGGCGCGCAGGAGTAGTTGACGCGCTATGCCCCGCTAGGGGTTAAGGCAAAGTAGTAGTAGTAGTAGTAGTAGAAATAAATATAAACTATGTTGTTTCACTGCAACCTTCGAATTTGGATGACACTCCGCCATTCCTTCAGTATCTGAAACAGGGGAAATAGGGAAATCATCACCAAAGGACAAAGTCCTTTTTATTGCTAGCACTTCTCTGTAACGTAGGCCAGCTTGAGTCGGATGGAAAGCACCTGCTTGAGGGAAGCTCTGTTCGGGAGGGAATAGAATGGTCGCGGGTCACAAAAAAAAAATCTCCGACTTGGGCTCACATCACCGGAATGCAGGTGCTAATCACAAACAATAAGAAAAAATCACGGAACCGCATCATGAGACAGCAATAAAAAAATGGATGGCTACCATGCCGAATGAATTCAGGTCCTCTCCGAGCTCTTACAGAAGGAACTTCACATAAATCTCGCTTGTAGCATGGAGATGGAAGACTTTACTGTTCCAATCGCTGCAGGGGGTTTGGACGGCAGCCTTAAGTTGCAAATCCGTGAGCTGGTTGGAGAGTTGATCCGTGAACAGTTGAGTGATTATAGTCACCAATCAACTAAAGAACTACCAACTGCCTCTACTTCCAGCCGTGAAGTACCTTCAAGGAACACTTTAGCTAAAAATGCTCCTCTTGGTATCTCCATGCCGGACGGTTCAATATTAATTCCAATGAATTGAGAGATAGTAGAGTTTTGCGTGGTGGTGAGTTTAACCGTCAATACCAATTGTTGGACGGGACGGAGATACAAATGTTTACCCGGATATAAATGGTGAGACTCAGCCATTAGCACAACCTCTCTTGCATACAAATCCCAACGCCCCTCGTTCCGTTGGCCCTGACGTACGTTATTTACCGACGGTTAGGAGTCCTTCGGTAGCTAGTGTGTCACAGGATTTTTCTAGGGCATTTCGTAGAGCTGACCCTCTTGGTAATCAACCTCATTACATTCCGGAAATGATTAGCCAAAATTTAGCTGCACCTTTTGGGATTGCGCCTGCTACGACAATTCATCCCGAGAGGGTGGTGCGAATCATCAGTGGATGGAATCTCCATTTTAGTGGCGAAAATCCACACCTGTCAGTGGAAAAATTTCTATTTCAGGCTCGTAGGTTAGCAAATCACACATAAAATGGACAGCTTCAACTTATAACCAATTATTTGCACCTGATTTTGGTTGGCAAGGCGGCCATTTGGTTCTGGAGACTCCATAGAACCATCATTAGATTCGATTGGGACCAATTCTGCGATGCTCTGAGGGAACAGTTTCAGGAGAGGCTTTCCGATTATGATTTAATTGAATTAATCCGCAGGGAAAAAACAGAGCCCTTGCGAGTCTTTTGATGTGTTCTATGAGAGTGTCATGGAACTGGCTGACCGTCTTGCTTTGCCAATGGTAGAGTGGGAACTGATTGAAATTTTGCGAAGGAATGTGAAAATGGGACTTCGTTGCCATCTACTTAATGTCCCCATTTTTTTGGTGAGACAGTTAAGAACCCTGATTTTTCATTGGGAAAACTTACATGATGAAATCTCGTCCACACTACCACCTGATCAGATCGGCTTGTTCCATCAAGGAGGAATATTTCCGAAATGATTATGGAAGACTCTTATGTCCCAAAGGATGATTCTGGCGCTGGGTATGTGTCAGCTATCAGTGATTAGTTTATCTGTTGGAATTGTCGAAAGGAAGGACACCATTTTGATGAGTGGTTAGCTCCTCGGACAATATTTTTGCTTCGGCTGTGGGGCTCCCGAGACATACAAGCCACATTGTTAAAAATATCGAAATTCAGCAAAAACGGATTGAGGTCGAGGGTCGTACCCTCGAACCGACCATCGAGTCTGCCACAGAACCCAACAGAGGCGACTCCCTAAGAGCGCCGGTCAGTTTGACGATGTCTAATACGTTAAACAAATCCATAGATTATACTCGTGTTCTGTCCAGAGATGCTATGTACATCTACTCTGACAGTATCTACCACACCTGTTAAAGTTATTGATAAGAGTAAGACTTCCGATCATTATAGCTTCAAACCTTGGCCTGTACGCTGGAAAGAATATCAAGCAGGTGCTTCCCATCCGACTCAAGCTGGCTTACGTTACATCTCTGATGGAATAGTCAATCAGGCGAACAATTCGTTTTGGGATCTTTCATGACCACGATCTCCACCATTTTGATCCATTTCTCGAAATGGTTCTTTAACAACTCGTCAGTCGTGAGGTATAGTCCAAACCGCCAATGGACAACTTGCAGAGGTGTTCCCACTCGCGAATCGCATCATCGTCGTCGTGGTATTTTTTTGCAATGGATTAGAACACCAATCGGAGAAACATGTACTGCCAGTGTCTTGTAACAATCGTCTTTGTATAAACTTTACAAACTGTAACTTAGTTGTCTTAGGGTCATTTTTTCAATGTCTGGTTAAATTGCCAGTTAGCTATCCGGGACACTAAATTTAATCTTAGCGTATGCAACGCTCATAATATGATAATGCAGTCGAAACCTCAGCTAATGTAGTTGAAAATCAGCTGATTTTCTTTGCGGAATTCTGCCGCCGGTTCTATTCTATTCTACGTCTGTGCCATGTTTCAGCATTATTTTGCGGCTGAGTTGTTTTCAAATCCTACTTAGAGTAAAGTTCCAGAACTCTGTTCTTTGTGACCAGTTCAAGGCCAGTTTTCTCAACGTCCTGTTAAACTGGCTGTTAGCTAACAGGGACTTATTTATCAAAGGCCATAACCTAAATCTTATACAGCGCCCAAAATATGTTAATGCAGTTCAAAAATTAAGAGAGAAAATCCCAATATTTTGTCGTATTTCGGGTGTTGTATATGATTAAGGTTAAGGCCTTTGATAAATGAGTCCCTGTTAGTTAACAGGCCGTTTGACAGAAAATTGAGAAAAAATGGGCTAACTGTCTCATTTGAATGTGCTAAGGCAAACAGATCTAGCTGTCAAAATTTCAACAGTCCATATCAGCTGTTTGGAAATATCATCCGATTAATTGTTAACTGGTGGAAGATTCAAGAATCAGCCCTCCCAAAATCTTTGCGGTTGATAAGCTTTTGAGTGATGCTACAGTGGTGGCGTATACCACCGCCCTTGAGGAAAGACTATCACCTATGCTACACAACATCTGCAACACAGGCGTCCATGGGTTCTGGGAAGAACTCAAGGATACCATCAAGGAAGTCGCAGAGAAAGTCGTGGGATATAAAGTCCGGCGAGCGCAAAATGACTGGTTCGACGAAGAATGCGAAAATTCACTTGACGCGAAAAACGAAGCCTACAAACAATGGATTCAACGAGGAACCAGAGCCAGAAGAGAAAAATATGAAAATATGACGAGCTACGGGGAAAATCGAATAGAACAACTAGATGTAAGCAACCAGGCGGCCAAGACCCGACGTCGGGCTGTGGCGCCAAGATGATGATGAAGAAACGTAAATAATTTGACGAGCAGTTGCTGAATATAAACGAATACTTAACTAATAAGAACACCAAACAAGCGTACAAACTAGTAAATACAATTAAGAACGGCTACCAACCCAGGTCTAGCCTTTGTAAGGACAAGGATGGAAACATTATCAGCGAACTAACAATCTAACATCCCCACACAAGAAGCTCTCGGCGATATTGTTGATCTAGGCCCACCCATACAACCCCCACAGTAGAGGAAGTTGATCTCGCGTTGGGGTCACTAAAACGAAATAAAGCGCCGGTCGTTGACGAGATTCGAGCTGAACTGCTAAAATTAGGTGGAACGGGTTTAGTTAATGCCATACATCAATTACTCCTGCGAGTATGGGAGGACGAGGAGATACCAGACGATTGGCGCAGAAGCATCATCTGCCCAATTCACAAAAAGGGAGATAAACTGCGGTGTGAGAATTGCAGGGGCATATCACTGGTTTGTACATCCTATAAATTTTTGACGAAATTTCTGGAAAATAGAATAAAACCGTTCGTAGAACGAACCATTGGCGAATATCAAACCGATTTCAGACCTGGTCGCTGCACAACCCATCAGCTCTTTACGGTCAAACTGATACTCCAGAAGTGCTGGGAATACAACGTAAACGTAAACCAAATATTTGTCGACTTCAAGCAGGGATACGACAGTATCAACCGTGGAGTACTGCACAACATCATGTTGCAATTTGGTATACCGGCCAAAGGACAACAAGGAGTCGAGCATCAATGTGGGGGACCTCAACATCGAGTTCGTGAAGGACTTCATATACCTGGGTTGCAACTTGTCAAGGGACGCCAACGAAACTGACGAAATCGAGCGACGGATACAGTTAGCTAATAAGACTTTTTTCTCGGTTCTCCCCATAATGAAATCGAAGCATGTGCTGAGAAACATGAAGCTCGGCATGCACAAAGCCATTATACGACCAGTGCTATGCTATGGCTGCGAAGCAAGGACCCTAAGTCAAGCCTACGGAAACATGCTAGACACATTTGAACGTAAGGTTCAACGGCGAATTTTCGGGGCTGTTTGCGATCGAGATTGACGGCGCATCCGGTACAACCATGAGTTGTTTGAACTGTACGATGAGGTGGAAGTTTCGAAAATCGTCAAACTACAATGATTTCAATGGGCAGGGCATGTACAACGAATGGACGATGATCGCATGCAAAAGAGAGTAATGAATGCAAAACGAATAGACGGAGCAAGACTGCCTAGACGACCGAGATCTCGTTGGGAGAGCTCAGTATTTGTGGACGCCGAGCAACTACTGGGCCTCCAGGATTGGAGGACGCGGTCACGTGACCGAGATAATTAGAGGACAACGATCCAGGCGGCCAAAGCCAACGCCGGGCTGTCGCGCCACGATGATGATGGTGGAGCCCATTCTATCCATGTATTATAAAGTAAAGTATGTGTTATGTCTATCGTACAATAGATGGCGCGGCGAGCGAACAAAATCCCAGCTCAGTTGTAAGCAGCCATCTTTGCCACTGATATAACCACTACCTACCCCCATTGAAAATTTTCGTCTTACTTATGTGGCAGTTTTCAGTTTGCCCTAGACAATTCCGCAAAGTACTCCTACTCAGTTTTCGAGTCCAACTAATTTTCTTATTACTAACTAAGCTCCCGGCTTTGTTGTCCCATCTTTCACTTGAAACAAGTATTCAGAATGAAAACGTACAATTAATGGAACTGCTCAAATAAATTCTACTGATTAAATGCAGTCACTTTTCTCAAGACGATATCCTTCCAATTAAGAGAAGATTATTTGTCTCTCAGATGGTTCCGGTAACTCGTTGAAATGAACTTTTAATTTTCTCTCAGCGTCTGGAGACTGTGTTTGAGTGACTTTTTCATCATTTTCTTGGGTAATGCCGTCTGCACGATTTTTATAAAGTCAACCATGGTTGCGATGATAGTGTTCTCGTCAGAAAGGGGCTCAAAGCATTATTGTCATCGTGTTTTATCAGTCATTTTTCATACTGCTCGCTGTCCTACCTATAGTAAGACGTCTCCCTTGTGAAAACTTTTCCTTTGGTGGCAAGGAATTCCGCAATTTTTTTGTCCATCGCATTGCAAAGGAAAGCCGAGCAAAAAAATAGATATTCAGCTTCTCTTCTTTAAAAAAGGAATAAAATGCATTTTTTTTACGCTCAAAGTATTTAAAAGCTTTTCATTTCGACCTGTCGGAGATTCAATTGCAAAACTCTCATCTGTTACGTTACGCTGGCTGAAGAGGAATTGAAAGCGGGAGCAACCACTTTTTTTCGTATTTTTTCCCTTTTTCATCAGCTCTAGTTTGAAGAGGAACTCAGGTCCCATTGTTGTACAACCTGATGGTGAAACAAATGACGAACTAACCAACTAGGGATTCCCGTATGTGCACTTAAAGTTTCAACCAACTTTTCACATGGACACTAAAGCCATTGGCGTTTACAAGTGCTCTCGGAATCAAGTGATGTATCCTTGTCCTGTCAGTTATGTTTCTGAACAAAACCTCTTTCGAGTAATGTTTACAAGCGTCGTTTAGCGATTTAAACTGGAATTCGGAAATTTGTTTTTGTTTCGGGACTTTTCGGTTGTTGTTTTTTTTTTATGCTGTGGATTAGAGCATAAGAATATTACCACAGCCTTTTCCGTCATGCCGTAGAAGACTCAAAGCGACAGGATATGAATGCCCACAACTTGAATTAATAGAAATATTTAATAAGCTAACTAAACGTCAACTACTCCTCGGATGATGACTAACTGACAGATTATGACTTTTGGCTATCGTCCAAAGACAAAAATCGGTTTCTGGAATATGCCCCCTTTCCTAGACAATGGATCGGAATGTCTCCAGAGAGCAAAGTTTCTTAAATAGAGAGGAAATTGCGGCGAACAAACATCGGGGTTCGTGAGATAAGATTCTGGAATCATGTACTTACAGCAAAAATATAAAATTCAATTCCCCACAAAAACTGTGCAGAAAAAAACAACAATGAAGACACAGTCACCCTCTACAGCCAAATGTAAAAACGTGATTCTCTTGTAAACCAGAGAAGCTGGAGGGTAAAAACTTGCACTTTTTCAAATGGCTCTACCTCGAAAACTACGGCAGCTGGAGAGTTGATTTTGGTCTTATAATGCAGGCTGTACCATGCCCTAAAAACCAAAAAATACGATTCCGGAACAAAAACCGCAAGAAAACTTAAAAAATTCAAGGAAAAGTAACCCCTCGATTGGAAAATATGAAACCTTGAATATCTCCGAAACGGAGGCAGCTAGAAGGCACAAACCCGCACTTTCCCAAATGGCTCTACCTCAAAAACTACGGCAGCTAGAGAGTTGAATTTTGCCTTGAAATGCAGCTTGAACCTTGCCCCAAAAATTGAAAATACCATTCCGGACAAAAAACTTCGAAAAACCCCGAAAATTTCAAGGCAAAGTGACCCCTCGACCGAAAAATACAAAAGTGCGTTTTTCTCCTAAACGGAGGCAGATAGAGGGCCCAAACTTGCACTTTTTCAAATGGCTCTAACTCGAAAACTACGGCAGCTAGAGAGTTGAATTTTGCCTTGAAATGCAGCTTGGGCCTTCCCCCAAAAACAGAAAATACCATTCCGGACGAAAACTTTCGAAAAACCCCGAAAATTTCAAGGCAAAGTGACCCCTCGACCGAAAAATATAAAAGTGCGTTTTTCTCCTAAACGGAGGCAGATAGAGGGCCCAAACTTGCACTTTTTCAAATGGCACTAACTCGAAAACTACGGCAGCTAGAGAGTTGAATTTTGCCTTGAAATGCAGCTTGAGCCTTCCCTCAAAAATAGAAAATACCATTCCGGACGAAAAACCCCGAAAATTTCAAGGCAAAGTGACCCCTCGACTGAAAAATATAAAAGTGCGTTTTTCTCCTAAACGGGGGCAGCTAGAGGGTCCAAACTTGCACTTTTTCAAATGGATGTAACTCGAAAACTACGGCAGCTAGAGAGTTGATTTGGGTCTTCAAAAGCAGCTTGTACCATGCCCTAAAAACCAAAAATAGGATTCCGGAACAAAACCCGCAAGAAAACTTGAAAATTTCAAGGCAAAGTCACCCCTCGACTGGAAAATATAAAACCTTGAATATCTCGGAAACGGAGGCAGCTAGAGGGTCCAAACTTGCACTTTTTCAAATGGCTGTAACTCGAAAACTACGGCAGCTAGAGAGTTGATTTGGGTCTTCGAATGCAGCTTGTACCATGCCCTAAAAACCAAAAATAGGATTCCGGAACAAAACCCGCAAGAAAACTTGAAAATTTCAAGGCAAAGTCACCCCTCGACTGGAAAATATAAAACCTTGAATATCTCGGAAACGGAGGCAGCTAGAGGGTCCAAACCTGCACTTTTTCAAATGGCTGTAACTCGAAAACTACGGCAGCTAGAGAGTTGATTTGGGTCTTCAAATGCAGCTTGTACCATGCCCTAAAAACCAAAAATAGGATTCCGGAACAAAACCCGCAAGAAAACTTGAAAATTTCAAGGCAAAGTCACCCCTCGACTGGAAAATATAAAACCTTGAATATCTCGGAAACGGAGGCAGCTAGAGGGTCCAAACTTGCACTTTTTCAAATGGCTGTAACTCGAAAACTACGGCAGCTAGAGAGTTGATTTTGGTCTTAAAATGCAGCTTGTACCATGCCCTAAAAACCAAAAATAGGATTCCGGAACAAAACCCGCAAGAAAACTTGAAAATTTCAAGGCAAAGTCACCCCTCGACTGGAAAATATAAAACCTTGAATATCTCGGAAACGGAGGCAGCTAGAGGGTCCAAACTTGCACTTTTTCAAATGGCTGTAACTCGAAAACTACGGCAGCTAGAGAGTTGATTTTGGTCTTAAAATGCAGCTTGTACCATGCCCTAAAAACCAAAAATAGGATTCCGGAACAAAACCCGCAAGAAAACTTGAAAATTTCAAGGCAAAGTAACCCCTCGACTGGAAAATATAAAACCTTGAATATCTCGGAAACGGAGGCAGCTAGAGGGTCCAAACTTGCACTTTTTCAAATGGCTGTAACTCGAAAACTACGGCAGCTAGAGAGTTGATTTTGGTCTTAAAATGCAGCTTGTACCATGCCCTAAAAACCAAAAATAGGATTCCGGAACAAAACCCGCAAGAAAACTTGAAAATTTCAAGGCAAAGTCACCCCTCGACTGGAAAATATAAAACCTTGAATATCTCGGAAACGGAGGCAGCTAGAGGGTCCAAACTTGCACTTTTTCAAATGGCCCTACCTCGAAAACTACGGCAGCTAGAGAGTTGATTTTGGTCTTAAAATGCAGCTTGTACCATGCCCTAAAAACCAAAAATAGGATTCCGGAACAAAACCCGCAAGAAAACTGGAAAATTTCAAGGCAAAGTCACCCTTCGACTGGAAAATATAAAACCTTGAATATCTCGGAAACGGAGGCAGCTAGAGGGTCCAAACTTGCACTTTTTCAAATGGCTGTAACTCGAAAACTACGGCAGCTAGAGAGTTGATTTTGGTCTTAAAATGCAGCTTGTACCATGCCCTAAAAACCAAAAATAGGATTCCGGAACAAAACCCGCAAGAAAACTTGAAAATTTCAAGGCAAAGTCACCCCTCGACTGGAAAATATAAAACCTTGAATATCTCGGAAACGGAGGCAGCTAGAGGGTCCAAACTTGCACTTTTTCAAATGGCTGTAACTCGAAAACTACGGCAGCTAGAGAGTTGATTTTGGTCTTAAAATGCAGCTTGTACCATGCCCTAAAAACCAAAAATAGGATTCCGGAACAAAACCCGCAAGAAAACTTGAAAATTTCAAGGCAAAGTAACCCCTCGACTGGAAAATATAAAACCTTGAATATCTCGGAAACGGAGGCAGCTAGAGGGTCCAAACTTGCACTTTTTCAAATGGCTGTAACTCGAAAACTACGGCAGCTAGAGAGTTCATTTTGGTCTTAAAATGCAGCTTGTACCATGCCCTAAAAACCAAAAATAGGATTCCGGAACAAAGCCCGCAAGAAAACTTGAAAATTTCAAGGCAAAGTCACCCTTCGACTGGAAAATATAAAACCTTGAATATCTCGGAAACGGAGGCAGCTAGAGGGTCCAAACTTGCACTTTTTCAAATGGCTGTAACTCGAAAACTACGGCAGCTAGAGAGTTGATTTTGGTCTTAAAATGCAGCTTGTACCATGCCCTAAAAACCAAAAATAGGATTCCGGAACAAAACCCACAAGAAAACTTGAAAATTTCAAGGCAAAGTCACCCCTCGACTGGAAAATATAAAACCTTGAATATCTCGGAAACGGAGGCAGCTAGAGGGTCCAAACTTGCACTTTTTCAAATGGCTGTAACTCGAAAACTACGGCAGCTAGAGAGTTGATTTTGGTCTTAAAATGCAGCTTGTACCATGCCCTAAAAACCAAAAATAGGATTCCGGAACAAAACCCGCAAGAAAACTTGAAAATTTCAAGGCAAAGTCACCCCTCGACTGGAAAATATAAAACCTTGAATATCTCGGAAACGGAGGCAGCTAGAGGGTCCAAACTTGCACTTTTTCAAATGGCTGTAACTCGAAAACTACGGCAGCTAGAGAGTTGATTTTGGTCTTAAAATGCAGCTTGTACCATGCCCTAAAAACCAAAAATAGGATTCCGGAACAAAACCCGCAAGAAAACTTGAAAATTTCAAGGCAAAGTCACCCTTCGACTGGAAAATATAAAACCTTGAATATCTCGGAAACGGAGGCAGCTAGAGGGTCCAAACTTGCACTTTTTCAAATGGCTGTAACTCGAAAACTACGGCAGCTAGAGAGTTGATTTTGGTCTTAAAATGCAGCTTGTACCATGCCCTAAAAACCAAAAATAGGATTCCGGAACAAAACCCGCAAGAAAACTTGAAAATTTCAAGGCAAAGTCACCCCTCGACTGGAAAATATAAAACCTTGAATATCTCGGAAACGGAGGCAGCTAGAGGGTCCAAACTTGCACTTTTTCAAATGGCTGTAACTCGAAAACTACGGCAGCTAGAGAGTTGATTTTGGTCTTAAAATGCAGCTTGTACCATGCCCTAAAAACCAAAAATACGATTCCGGAACAAAACCCGCAAGAAAACTTGAAAATTTCAAGGCAAAGTCACCCCTCGACTGGAAAATATAAAACCTTGAATATCTCGGAAACGGAGGCAGCTAGAGGGTCCAAACTTGCACTTTTTCAAATGGCCCTACCTCGAAAACTACGGCAGCTAGAGAGTTGATTTTGGTCTTAAAATGCAGCTTGTACCATGCCCTAAAAACCAAAAATAGGATTCCGGAACAAAACCCGCAAGAAAACTTGAAAATTTCAAGGCAAAGTCACCCTTCGACTGGAAAATATAAAACCTTGAATATCTCGGAAACGGAGGCAGCTAGAGGGTCCAAACTTGCACTTTTTCAAATGGCTGTAACTCGAAAACTACGGCAGCTAGAGAGTTGATTTTGGTCTTAAAATGCAGCTTGTACCATGTCCTAAAAACCAAAAATAGGATTCCGGAACAAAACCCGCAAGAAAACTTGAAAATTTCAAGGCAAAGTCACCCCTCGACTGGAAAATATAAAACCTTGAATATCTCGGAAACGGAGGCAGCTAGAGGGTCCAAACTTGCACTTTTTCAAATGGCTGTAACTCGAAAACTACGGCAGCTAGAGAGTTGATTTTGGTCTTAAAATGCAGCTTGTACCATGCCCTAAAAACCAAAAATAGGATTCCGGAACAAAACCCGCAAGAAAACTTGAAAATTTCAAGGCAAAGTCACCCCTCGACTGGAAAATATAAAACCTTGAATATCTCGGAAACGGAGGCAGCTAGAGGGTCCAAACTTGCACTTTTTCAAATGGCTGTAACTCGAAAACTACGGCAGCTAGAGAGTTGATTTTGGTCTTAAAATGCAGCTTGTACCATGCCCTAAAAACCAAAAATAGGATTCCGGAACAAAACCCGCAAGAAAACTTGAAAATTTCAAGGCAAAGTCACCCCTCGACTGGAAAATATAAAACCTTGAATATCTCGGAAACGGAGGCAGCTAGAGGGTCCAAACTTGCACTTTTTCAAATGGCTGTAACTCGAAAACTACGGCAGCTAGAGAGTTGATTTTGGTCTTAAAATGCAGCTTGTACCATGCCCTAAAAACCAAAAATAGGATTCCGGAACAAAACCCGCAAGAAAACTTGAAAATTTCAAGGCAAAGTAACCCCTCGACTGGAAAATATAAAACCTTGAATATCTCGGAAACGGAGGCAGCTAGAGGGTCCAAACTTGCACTTTTTCAAATGGCTGTAACTCGAAAACTACGGCAGCTAGAGAGTTGATTTTGGTCTTAAAATGCAGCTTGTACCATGCCCTAAAAACCAAAAATAGGATTCCGGAACAAAACCCGCAAGAAAACTTGAAAATTTCAAGGCAAAGTCACCCCTCGACTGGAAAATATAAAACCTTGAATATCTCGGAAACGGAGGCAGCTAGAGGGTCCAAACTTGCACTTTTTCAAATGGCCCTACCTCGAAAACTACGGCAGCTAGAGAGTTGATTTTGGTCTTAAAATGCAGCTTGTACCATGCCCTAAAAACCAAAAATAGGATTCCGGAACAAAACCCGCAAGAAAACTGGAAAATTTCAAGGCAAAGTCACCCTTCGACTGGAAAATATAAAACCTTGAATATCTCGGAAACGGAGGCAGCTAGAGGGTCCAAACTTGCACTTTTTCAAATGGCTGTAACTCGAAAACTACGGCAGCTAGAGAGTTGATTTTGGTCTTAAAATGCAGCTTGTACCATGCCCTAAAAACCAAAAATAGGATTCCGGAACAAAACCCGCAAGAAAACTTGAAAATTTCAAGGCAAAGTCACCCCTCGACTGGAAAATATAAAACCTTGAATATCTCGGAAACGGAGGCAGCTAGAGGGTCCAAACTTGCACTTTTTCAAATGGCTGTAACTCGAAAACTACGGCAGCTAGAGAGTTGATTTTGGTCTTAAAATGCAGCTTGTACCATGCCCTAAAAACCAAAAATAGGATTCCGGAACAAAACCCGCAAGAAAACTTGAAAATTTCAAGGCAAAGTCACCCCTCGACTGGAAAATATAAAACCTTGAATATCTCGGAAACGGAGGCAGCTAGAGGGTCCAAACTTGCACTTTTTCAAATGGCTGTAACTCGAAAACTACGGCAGCTAGAGAGTTGATTTTGGTCTTAAAATGCAGCTTGTACCATGCCCTAAAAACCAAAAATAGGATTCCGGAACAAAACCCGCAAGAAAACTTGAAAATTTCAAGGCAAAGTAACCCCTCGACTGGAAAATATAAAACCTTGAATATCTCGGAAACGGAGGCAGCTAGAGGGTCCAAACTTGCACTTTTTCAAATGGCTGTAACTCGAAAACTACGGCAGCTAGAGAGTTGATTTTGGTCTTAAAATGCAGCTTGTACCATGCCCTAAAAACCAAAAATAGGATTCCGGAACAAAACCCGCAAGAAAACTTGAAAATTTCAAGGCAAAGTCACCCCTCGACTGGAAAATATAAAACCTTGAATATCTCGGAAACGGAGGCAGCTAGAGGGTCCAAACTTGCACTTTTTCAAATGGCCCTACCTCGAAAACTACGGCAGCTAGAGAGTTGATTTTGGTCTTAAAATGCAGCTTGTACCATGCCCTAAAAACCAAAAATAGGATTCCGGAACAAAACCCGCAAGAAAACTTGAAAATTTCAAGGCAAAGTCACCCCTCGACTGGAAAATATAAAACCTTGAATATCTCGGAAACGGAGGCAGCTAGAGGGTCCAAACTTGCACTTTTTCAAATGGCTGTAACTCGAAAACTACGGCAGCTAGAGAGTTGATTTTGGTCTTAAAATGCAGCTTGTACCATGCCCTAAAAACCAAAAATAGGATTCCGGAACAAAACCCGCAAGAAAACTTGAAAATTTCAAGGCAAAGTAACCCCTCGACTGGAAAATATAAAACCTTGAATATCTCGGAAACGGAGGCAGCTAGAGGGTCCAAACTTGCACTTTTTCAAATGGCTGTAACTCGAAAACTACGGCAGCTAGAGAGTTCATTTTGGTCTTAAAATGCAGCTTGTACCATGCCCTAAAAACCAAAAATAGGATTCCGGAACAAAGCCCGCAAGAAAACTTGAAAATTTCAAGGCAAAGTCACCCTTCGACTGGAAAATATAAAACCTTGAATATCTCGGAAACGGAGGCAGCTAGAGGGTCCAAACTTGCACTTTTTCAAATGGCTGTAACTCGAAAACTACGGCAGCTAGAGAGTTGATTTTGGTCTTAAAATGCAGCTTGTACCATGCCCTAAAAACCAAAAATAGGATTCCGGAACAAAACCCGCAAGAAAACTTGAAAATTTCAAGGCAAAGTCACCCCTCGACTGGAAAATATAAAACCTTGAATATCTCGGAAACGGAGGCAGCTAGAGGGTCCAAACTTGCACTTTTTCAAATGGCTGTAACTCGAAAACTACGGCAGCTAGAGAGTTGATTTTGGTCTTAAAATGCAGCTTGTACCATGCCCTAAAAACCAAAAATAGGATTCCGGAACAAAACCCGCAAGAAAACTTGAAAATTTCAAGGCAAAGTCACCCCTCGACTGGAAAATATAAAACCTTGAATATCTCGGAAACGGAGGCAGCTAGAGGGTCCAAACTTGCACTTTTTCAAATGGCTGTAACTCGAAAACTACGGCAGCTAGAGAGTTGATTTTGGTCTTAAAATGCAGCTTGTACCATGCCCTAAAAACCAAAAATAGGATTCCGGAACAAAACCCGCAAGAAAACTTGAAAATTTCAAGGCAAAGTCACCCTTCGACTGGAAAATATAAAACCTTGAATATCTCGGAAACGGAGGCAGCTAGAGGGTCCAAACTTGCACTTTTTCAAATGGCTGTAACTCGAAAACTACGGCAGCTAGAGAGTTGATTTTGGTCTTAAAATGCAGCTTGTACCATGCCCTAAAAACCAAAAATAGGATTCCGGAACAAAACCCGCAAGAAAACTTGAAAATTTCAAGGCAAAGTCACCCCTCGACTGGAAAATATAAAACCTTGAATATCTCGGAAACGGAGGCAGCTAGAGGGTCCAAACTTGCACTTTTTCAAATGGCTGTAACTCGAAAACTACGGCAGCTAGAGAGTTGATTTTGGTCTTAAAATGCAGCTTGTACCATGCCCTAAAAACCAAAAATAGGATTCCGGAACAAAACCCGCAAGAAAACTTGAAAATTTCAAGGCAAAGTCACCCCTCGACTGGAAAATATAAAACCTTGAATATCTCGGAAACGGAGGCAGCTAGAGGGTCCAAACTTGCACTTTTTCAAATGGCCCTACCTCGAAAACTACGGCAGCTAGAGAGTTGATTTTGGTCTTAAAATGCAGCTTGTACCATGCCCTAAAAACCAAAAATAGGATTCCGGAACAAAACCCGCAAGAAAACTTGAAAATTTCAAGGCAAAGTAACCCCTCGACTGGAAAATATAAAACCTTGAATATCTCGGAAACGGAGGCAGCTAGAGGGTCCAAACTTGCACTTTTTCAAATGGCTGTAACTCGAAAACTACGGCAGCTAGAGAGTTGATTTTGGTCTTAAAATGCAGCTTGTACCATGCCCTAAAAACCAAAAATAAGATTCCGGAACAAAACCCGCAAGAAAACTTGAAAATTTCAAGGCAAAGTCACCCCTCGACTGGAAAATATAAAACCTTGAATATCTCGGAAACGGAGGCAGCTAGAGGGTCCAAACTTGCACTTTTTCAAATGGCCCTACCTCGAAAACTACGGCAGCTAGAGAGTTGATTTTGGTCTTAAAATGCAGCTTGTACCATGCCCTAAAAACCAAAAATAGGATTCCGGAACAAAACCCGCAAGAAAACTGGAAAATTTCAAGGCAAAGTCACCCTTCGACTGGAAAATATAAAACCTTGAATATCTCGGAAACGGAGGCAGCTAGAGGGTCCAAACTTGCACTTTTTCAAATGGCTGTAACTCGAAAACTACGGCAGCTAGAGAGTTGATTTTGGTCTTAAAATGCAGCTTGTACCATGCCCTAAAAACCAAAAATAGGATTCCGGAACAAAACCCGCAAGAAAACTTGAAAATTTCAAGGCAAAGTCACCCCTCGACTGGAAAATATAAAACCTTGAATATCTCGGAAACGGAGGCAGCTAGAGGGTCCAAACTTGCACTTTTTCAAATGGCTGTAACTCGAAAACTACGGCAGCTAGAGAGTTGATTTTGGTCTTAAAATGCAGCTTGTACCATGCCCTAAAAACCAAAAATAGGATTCCGGAACAAAACCCGCAAGAAAACTTGAAAATTTCAAGGCAAAGTAACCCCTCGACTGGAAAATATAAAACCTTGAATATCTCGGAAACGGAGGCAGCTAGAGGGTCCAAACTTGCACTTTTTCAAATGGCTGTAACTCGAAAACTACGGCAGCTAGAGAGTTCATTTTGGTCTTAAAATGCAGCTTGTACCATGCCCTAAAAACCAAAAATAGGATTCCGGAACAAAGCCCGCAAGAAAACTTGAAAATTTCAAGGCAAAGTCACCCTTCGACTGGAAAATATAAAACCTTGAATATCTCGGAAACGGAGGCAGCTAGAGGGTCCAAACTTGCACTTTTTCAAATGGCTGTAACTCGAAAACTACGGCAGCTAGAGAGTTGATTTTGGTCTTAAAATGCAGCTTGTACCATGCCCTAAAAACCAAAAATAGGATTCCGGAACAAAGCCCGCAAGAAAACTTGAAAAGAGGGTCCAAACTTGCACTTTTTCAAATGGCTGTAACTCGAAAACTACGGCAGCTAGAGAGTTGATTTTGGTCTTAAAATGCAGCTTGTACCATGCCCTAAAAACCAAAAATAGGATTCCGGAACAAAACCCGCAAGAAAACTTGAAAATTTCAAGGCAAAGTCACCCCTCGACTGGAAAATATAAAACCTTGAATATCTCGGAAACGGAGGCAGCTAGAGGGTCCAAACTTGCACTTTTTCAAATGGCTGTAACTCGAAAACTACGGCAGCTAGAGAGTTGATTTTGGTCTTAAAATGCAGCTTGTACCATGCCCTAAAAACCAAAAATAGGATTCCGGAACAAAACCCGCAAGAAAACTTGAAAATTTCAAGGCAAAGTCACCCCTCGACTGGAAAATATAAAACCTTGAATATCTCGGAAACGGAGGCAGCTAGAGGGTCCAAACTTGCACTTTTTCAAATGGCTGTAACTCGAAAACTACGGCAGCTAGAGAGTTGATTTTGGTCTTAAAATGCAGCTTGTACCATGCCCTAAAAACCAAAAATAGGATTCCGGAACAAAACCCGCAAGAAAACTTGAAAATTTCAAGGCAAAGTCACCCTTCGACTGGAAAATATAAAACCTTGAATATCTCGGAAACGGAGGCAGCTAGAGGGTCCAAACTTGCACTTTTTCAAATGGCTGTAACTCGAAAACTACGGCAGCTAGAGAGTTGATTTGGGTCTTAAAATGCAGCTTGTACCATGCCCTAAAAACCAAAAATAGGATTCCGGAACAAAACCCGCAAGAAAACTTGAAAATTTCAAGGCAAAGTCACCCCTCGACTGGAAAATATAAAACCTTGAATATCTCGGAAACGGAGGCAGCTAGAGGGTCCAAACTTGCACTTTTTCAAATGGCTGTAACTCGAAAACTACGGCAGCTAGAGAGTTGATTTTGGTCTTAAAATGCAGCTCGTACCATGCCCTAAAAACCAAAAATAGGATTCCGGAACAAAACCCGCAAGAAAACTTGAAAATTTCAAGGCAAAGTCACCCCTCGACTGGAAAATATAAAACCTTGAATATCTCGGAAACGGAGGCAGCTAGAGGGTCCAAACTTGCACTTTTTCAAATGGCCCTACCTCGAAAACTACGGCAGCTAGAGAGTTGATTTTGGTCTTAAAATGCAGCTTGTACCATGCCCTAAAAACCAAAAATAGGATTCCGGAACAAAACCCGCAAGAAAACTTGAAAATTTCAAGGCAAAGTCACCCTTCGACTGGAAAATATAAAACCTTGAATATCTCGGAAACGGAGGCAGCTAGAGGGTCCAAACTTGCACTTTTTCAAATGGCTGTAACTCGAAAACTACGGCAGCTAGAGAGTTGATTTTGGTCTTAAAATGCAGCTTGTACCATGCCCTAAAAACCAAAAATAGGATTCCGGAACAAAACCCGCAAGAAAACTTGAAAATTTCAAGGCAAAGTCACCCCTCGACTGGAAAATATAAAACCTTGAATATCTCGGAAACGGAGGCAGCAAGAGGGTCCAAACTTGCACTTTTTCAAATGGCCCTACCTCGAAAACTACGGCAGTTAGAGAGTTGATTTTGGTCTTAAAATGCAGCTTGTACCATGCCCTAAAAACCAAAAATAGGATTCCGGAACAAAACCCGCAAGAAAACTTGAAAATTTCAAGGCAAAGTCACCCCTCGACTGGAAAATATAAAACCTTGAATATCTCGGAAACGGAGGCAGCTAGAGGGTCCAAACTTGCACTTTTTCAAATGGCTGTAACTCGAAAACTACGGCAGCTAGAGAGTTGATTTTGGTCTTAAAATGCAGCTTGTACCATGCCCTAAAAACCAAAAATAGGATTCCGGAACAAAACCCGCAAGAAAACTTGAAAATTTCAAGGCAAAGTCACCCCTCGACTGGAAAATATAAAACCTTGAATATCTCGGAAACGGAGGCAGCTAGAGGGTCCAAACTTGCACTTTTTCAAATGGCTGTAACTCGAAAACTACGGCAGCTAGAGAGTTGATTTTGGTCTTAAAATGCAGCTTGTACCATGCCCTAAAAACCAAAAATAGGATTCCGGAACAAAACCCGCAAGAAAACTTGAAAATTTCAAGGCAAAGTCACCCCTCGACTGGAAAATATAAAACCTTGAATATCTCGGAAACGGAGGCAGCTAGAGGGTCCAAACTTGCACTTTTTCAAATGGCTGTAACTCGAAAACTACGGCAGCTAGAGAGTTGATTTTGGTCTTAAAATGCAGCTTGTACCATGCCCTAAAAACCAAAAATAGGATTCCGGAACAAAACCCGCAAGAAAACTTGAAAATTTCAAGGCAAAGTCACCCCTCGACTGGAAAATATAAAACCTTGAATATCTCGGAAACGGAGGCAGCTAGAGGGTCCAAACTTGCACTTTTTCAAATGGCTGTAACTCGAAAACTACGGCAGCTAGAGAGTTGATTTTGGTCTTAAAATGCAGCTTGTACCATGCCCTAAAAACCAAAAATAGGATTCCGGAACAAAACCCGCAAGAAAACTTGAAAATTTCAAGGCAAAGTCACCCCTCGACTGGAAAATATAAAACCTTGAATATCTCGGAAACGGAGGCAGCTAGAGGGTCCAAACTTGCACTTTTTCAAATGGCCCTACCTCGAAAACTGCGGCAGCTAGAGAGTTGATTTTGGTCTTAAAATGCAGCTTGTACCTTGCCTTAAAAACCAAAAATAGGATTCCGGAACAAAACCCGCAAGAAAACTTGAAAATTTCAAGGCAAAGTCACCCCTCGACTGGAAAATATAAAACCTTGAATATCTCGGAAACGGAGGCAGCTAGAGGGTCCAAACTTGCACTTTTTCAAATGGCTGTAACTCGAAAACTACGGCAGCTAGAGAGTTGATTTTGGTCTTAAAATGCAGCTTGTACCATGCCCTAAAAACCAAAAATAGGATTCCGGAACAAAACCCGCAAGAAAACTTGAAAATTTCAAGGCAAAGTCACCCCTTGACTGGAAAATATAAAACCTTGAATATCTCGGAAACGGAGGCAGCTAGAGGGTCCAAACTTGCACTTTTTCAAATGGCTGTAACTCGAAAACTACGGCAGCTAGAGAGTTGATTTTGGTCTTAAAATGTAGCTTGTACCATGCCCTAAAAACCAAAAATAGGATTCCGGAACAAAACCCGCAAGAAAACTTGAAAATTTCAAGGCAAAGTCACCCCTCGACTGGAAAATATAAAACCTTGAATATCTCGGAAACGGAGGCAGCTAGAGGGTCCAAACTTGCACTTTTTCAAATGGCCCTACCTCGAAAACTACGGCAGTTAGAGAGTTGAGTTTGGTCTTAAAATGCAGCTTGTACCATGCCCTAAAAACCAAAAATAGGATTCCGGAACAAAACCCGCAAGAAAACTTGAAAATTTCAAGGCAAAGTCACCCCTTGACTGGAAAATATAAAACCTTGAATATCTCGGAAACGGAGGCAGCTAGAGGGTCCAAACTTGCACTTTTTCAAATGGCTGTAACTCGAAAACTACGGCAGCTAGAGAGTTGATTTTGGTCTTAAAATGCAGCTTGTACCATGCCCTAAAAACCAAAAATAAGATTCCGGAACAAAACCCGCAAGAAAACTTGAAAATTTCAAGGCAAAGTCACCCCTCGACTGGAAAATATAAAACCTTGAATATCTCGGAAACGGAGGCAGCTAGAGGGTCCAAACTTGCACTTTTTCAAATGGCTGTAACTCGAAAACTACGGCAGCTAGAGAGTTGATTTTGGTCTTAAAATGCAGCTTGTACCATGCCCTAAAAACCAAAAATAGGATTCCGGAACAAAACCCGCAAGAAAACTTGAAAATTTCAAGGCAAAGTCACCCCTCGACTGGAAAATATAAAACCTTGAATATCTCGGAAACGGAGGCAGCAAGAGGGTCCAAACTTGCACTTTTTCAAATGGCCCTACCTCGAAAGCTGTGGCAGCTAGAGAGTTGATTTTGGTCTTAAAATGCAGCTTGTACCATGCCCTAAAAACCAAAAATAGGATTCCGGAACAAAACCCGCAAGAAAACTTGAAAATTTCAAGGCAAAGTCACCCCTCGACTGGAAAATATAAAACCATGAATATCTCGGAAACGGAGGCAGCTAGAGGGTCCAAACTTGCACTTTTTCAAATGGCCCTACCTCGAAAACTGCGGCAGCTAGAGAGTTGATTTTGGTCTTAAAATGCAGCTTGTACCATGCCCTAAAAACCAAAAATAGGATTCCGGAACAAAACCCGCAAGAAAACTTGAAAATTTCAAGGCAAAGTCACCCCTCGACTGGAAAATATAAAACCTTGAATATCTCGGAAACGGAGGCAGCTAGAGGGTCCAAACTTGCACTTTTTCAAATGGCCCTACCTCGAAAACTGCGGCAGCTAGAGAGTTGATTTTGGTCTTAAAATGCAGCTTGTACCATGCCCTAAAAACCAAAAATAGGATTCCGGAACAAAACCCGCAAGAAAACTTGAAAATTTCAAGGCAAAGTCACCCCTCGACTGGAAAATATAAAACCTTGAATATCTCGGAAACGGAGGCAGCTAGAGGGTCCAAACTTGCACTTTTTCAAATGGCCCTACCTCGAAAACTGCGGCAGCTAGAGAGTTGATTTTGGTCTTAAAATGCAGCTTGTACCATGCCCTAAAAACCAAAAATAGGATTCCGGAACAAAACCCGCAAGAAAACTTGAAAATTTCAAGGCAAAGTCACCCCTCGACTGGAAAATATAAAACCTTGAATATCTCGGAAACGGAGGCAGCTAGAGGGTCCAAACTTGCACTTTTTCAAATGGCCCTACCTCGAAAACTGCGGCAGCTAGAGAGTTGATTTTGGTCTTAAAATGCAGCTTGTACCATGCCCTAAAAACCAAAAATAGGATTCCGGAACAAAACCCGCAAGAAAACTTGAAAATTTCAAGGCAAAGTCACCCCTCGACTGGAAAATATAAAACCTTGAATATCTCGGAAACGGAGGCAGCTAGAGGGTCCAAACTTGCACTTTTTCAAATGGCTGTAACTCGAAAACTACGGCAGCTAGAGAGTTCATTTTGGTCTTAAAATGCAGCTTGTACCATGCCCTAAAAACCAAAAATAGGATTCCGGAACAAAACCCGCAAGAAAACTTGAAAATTTCAAGGCAAAGTCACCCCTCGACTGGAAAATATAAAACCTTGAATATCTCGGAAACGGAGGCAGCTAGAGGGTCCAAACTTGCACTTTTTCAAATGGCCCTACCTCGAAAACTGCGGCAGCTAGAGAGTTGATTTTGGTCTTAAAATGCAGCTTGTACCATGCCCTAAAAACCAAAAATAGGATTCCGGAACAAAACCCGCAAGAAAACTTGAAAATTTCAAGGCAAAGTCACCCCTCGACTGGAAAATATAAAACCTTGAATATCTCGGAAACGGAGGCAGCTAGAGGGTCCAAACTTGCACTTTTTCAAATGGCTGTAACTCGAAAACTACGGCAGCTAGAGAGTTGATTTTGGTCTTAAAATGCAGCTTGTACCATGCCCTAAAAACCAAAAATAGGATTCCGGAACAAAACCCGCAAGAAAACTTGAAAATTTCAAGGCAAAGTCACCCCTCGACTGGAAAATATAAAACCTTGAATATCTCGGAAACGGAGGCAGCTAGAGGGTCCAAACTTGCACTTTTTCAAATGGCTGTAACTCGAAAACTACGGCAGCTAGAGAGTTGATTTTGGTCTTAAAATGCAGCTTGTACCATGCCCTAAAAACCAAAAATAGGATTCCGGAACAAAACCCGCAAGAAAACTTGAAAATTTCAAGGCAAAGTCACCCCTCGACTGGAAAATATAAAACCTTGAATATCTCGGAAACGGAGGCAGCTAGAGGGTCCAAACTTGCACTTTTTCAAATGGCTGTAACTCGAAAACTACGGCAGCTAGAGAGTTGATTTTGGTCTTAAAATGCAGCTTGTACCATGCCCTAAAAACCAAAAATAGGATTCCGGAACAAAACCCGCAAGAAAACTTGAAAATTTCAAGGCAAAGTCACCCCTCGACTGGAAAATATAAAACCTTGAATATCTCGGAAACGGAGGCAGCTAGAGGGTCCAAACTTGCACTTTTTCAAATGGCTGTAACTCGAAAACTACGGCAGCTAGAGAGTTCATTTTGGTCTTAAAATGCAGCTTGTACCATGCCCTAAAAACCAAAAATAGGATTCCGGAACAAAACCCGCAAGAAAACTTGAAAATTTCAAGGCAAAGTCACCCCTCGACTGGAAAATATAAAACCTTGAATATCTCGGAAACGGAGGCAGCTAGAGGGTCCAAACTTGCACTTTTTCAAATGGCTGTAACTCGAAAACTACGGCAGCTAGAGAGTTGATTTTGGTCTTAAAATGCAGCTTGTACCATGCCCTAAAAACCAAAAATAGGATTCCGGAACAAAACCCGCAAGAAAACTTGAAAATTTCAAGGCAAAGTCACCCCTCGACTGGAAAATATAAAACCTTGAATATCTCGGAAACGGAGGCAGCTAGAGGGTCCAAACTTGCACTTTTTCAAATGGCTGTAACTCGAAAACTACGGCAGCTAGAGAGTTGATTTTGGTCTTAAAATGCAGCTTGTACCATGCCCTAAAAACCAAAAATAGGATTCCGGAACAAAACCCGCAAGAAAACTTGAAAATTTCAAGGCAAAGTCACCCCTCGACTGGAAAATATAAAACCTTGAATATCTCGGAAACGGAGGCAGCTAGAGGGTCCAAACTTGCACTTTTTCAAATGGCTGTAACTCGAAAACTACGGCAGCTAGAGAGTTGATTTTGGTCTTAAAATGCAGCTTGTACCATGCCCTAAAAACCAAAAATAGGATTCCGGAACAAAACCCGCAAGAAAACTTGAAAATTTCAAGGCAAAGTCACCCCTCGACTGGAAAATATAAAACCTTGAATATCTCGGAAACGGAGGCAGCAAGAGGGTCCAAAGTTGCACTTTTTCAAATGGCCCTACCTCGAAAGCTGTGGCAGCTAGAGAGTTGATTTTGGTCTTAAAATGCAGCTTGTACCATGCCCTAAAAACCAAAAATAGGATTCCGGAACAAAACCCGCAAGAAAACTTGAAAATTTCAAGGCAAAGTCACCCTTCGACTGGAAAATATAAAACCTTGAATATCTCGGAAACGGAGGCAGCTAGAGGGTCCAAACTTGCACTTTTTCAAATGGCCCTACCTCGAAAACTGCGGCAGCTAGAGAGTTGATTTTGGTCTTAAAATGCAGCTTGTACCATGCCCTAAAAACCAAAAATAGGATTCCGGAACAAAACCCGCAAGAAAACTTGAAAATTTCAAGGCAAAGTCACCCCTCGACTGGAAAATATAAAACCTTGAATATCTCGGAAACGGAGGCAGCTAGAGGGTCCAAACTTGCACTTTTTCAAATGGCTGTAACTCGAAAACTACGGCAGCTAGAGAGTTGATTTTGGTCTTAAAATGCAGCTTGTACCATGCCCTAAAAACCAAAAATAGGATTCCGGAACAAAACCCGCAAGAAAACTTGAAAATTTCAAGGCAAAGTCACCCCTCGACTGGAAAATATAAAACCTTGAATATCTCGGAAACGGAGGCAGCTAGAGGGTCCAAACTTGCACTTTTTCAAATGGCCCTACCTCGAAAACTGCGGCAGCTAGAGAGTTGATTTTGGTCTTAAAATGCAGCTTGTACCATGCCCTAAAAACCAAAAATAGGATTCCGGAACAAAACCCGCAAGAAAACTTGAAAATTTCAAGGCAAAGTCACCCCTCGACTGGAAAATATAAAACCTTGAATATCTCGGAAACGGAGGCAGCTAGAGGGTCCAAACTTGCACTTTTTCAAATGGCTGTAACTCGAAAACTACGGCAGCTAGAGAGTTGATTTTGGTCTTAAAATGCAGCTTGTACCATGCCCTAAAAACCAAAAATAGGATTCCGGAACAAAACCCGCAAGAAAACTTGAAAATTTCAAGGCAAAGTCACCTCTCGACTGGAAAATATAAAACCTTGAATATCTCGGAAACGGAGGCAGCTAGAGGGTCCAAACTTGCACTTTTTCAAATGGCTGTAACTCGAAAACTACGGCAGCTAGAGAGTTGATTTTGGTCTTAAAATGCAGCTTGTACTATGCCCTAAAAGCCGAAAATAGGATTCCGGAACAAAACCCGCAAGAAAACTTGAAAATTTCAAGGCAAAGTCACCTCTCGACTGGAAAATATAAAACCTTGAATATCTCGGAAACGGAGGCAGCTAGAGGGTCCAAACTTGCACTTTTTCAAATGGCTGTAACTCGAAAACTACGGCAGCTAGAGAGTTGATTTTGGTCTTAAAATGCAGCTTGTACCATGCCCTAAAAACCAAAAATAGGATTCCGGAACAAAACCCGCAAGAAAACTTGAAAATTTCAAGGCAAAGTCACCCCTCGACTGGAAAATATAAAACCTTGAATATCTCGGAAACGGAGGCAGCTAGAGGGTCCAAACTTGCACTTTTTCAAATGGCCCTACCTCGAAAACTACGGCAGCTAGAGAGTTGATTTCGGTCTTAAAATGCAGCTTGTACCATGCCCTAAAAACCAAAAATAGGATTCCGGAACAAAACCCGCAAGAAAACTTGAAAATTTCAAGGCAAAGTCACCCCTCGACTGGAAAATATAAAACCTTGAATATCTCGGAAACGGAGGCAGCTAGAGGGTCCAAACTTGCACTTTTTCAAATGGCTGTAACTCGAAAACTACGGCAGCTAGAGAGTTGATTTTGGTCTTAAAATGCAGCTTGTACCATGCCCTAAAAACCAAAAATAGGATTCCGGAACAAAACCCGCAAGAAAACTTGAAAATTTCAAGGCAAAGTCACCCCTCGACTGGAAAATATAAAACCTTGAATATCTCGGAAACGGAGGCAGCTAGAGGGTCCAAACTTGCACTTTTTCAAATGGCTGTAACTCGAAAACTACGGCAGCTAGAGAGTTCATTTTGGTCTTAAAATGCAGCTTGTACCATGCCCTAAAAACCAAAAATAGGATTCCGGAACAAAACCCGCAAGAAAACTTGAAAATTTCAAGGCAAAGTCACCCCTCGACTGGAAAATATAAAACCTTGAATATCTCGGAAACGGAGGCAGCTAGAGGGTCCAAACTTGCACTTTTTCAAATGGCTGTAACTCGAAAACTACGGCAGCTAGAGAGTTGATTTTGGTCTTAAAATGCAGCTTGTACCATGCCCTAAAAACCAAAAATAGGATTCCGGAACAAAACCCGCAAGAAAACTTGAAAATTTCAAGGCAAAGTCACCCCTCGACTGGAAAATATAAAACCTTGAATATCTCGGAAACGGAGGCAGCTAGAGGGTCCAAACTTGCACTTTTTCAAATGGCTGTAACTCGAAAACTACGGCAGCTAGAGAGTTGATTTTGGTCTTAAAATGCAGCTTGTACCATGCCCTAAAAACCAAAAATAGGATTCCGGAACAAAACCCGCAAGAAAACTTGAAAATTTCAAGGCAAAGTCACCCCTCGACTGGAAAATATAAAACCTTGAATATCTCGGAAACGGAGGCAGCTAGAGGGTCCAAACTTGCACTTTTTCAAATGGCCCTACCTCGAAAGCTGTGGCAGCTAGAGAGTTGATTTTGGTCTTAAAATGCAGCTTGTACCATGCCCTAAAAACCAAAAATAGGATTCCGGAACAAAACCCGCAAGAAAACTTGAAAATTTCAAGGCAAAGTCACCCCTCGACTGGAAAATATAAAACCTTGAATATCTCGGAAACGGAGGCAGCTAGAGGGTCCAAACTTGCACTTTTTCAAATGGCTGTAACTCGAAAACTACGGCAGCTAGAGAGTTGATTTTGGTCTTAAAATGCAGCTTGTACCATGCCCTAAAAACCAAAAATAGGATTCCGGAACAAAACCCGCAAGAAAACTTGAAAATTTCAAGGCAAAGTCACCCCTCGACTGGAAAATATAAAACCTTGAATATCTCGGAAACGGAGGCAGCTAGAGGGTCCAAACTTGCACTTTTTCAAATGGCTGTAACTCGAAAACTACGGCAGCTAGAGAGTTGATTTTGGTCTTAAAATGCAGCTTGTACCATGCCCTAAGAGCCGAAAATAGGATTCCGGAACAAAACCCGCAAGAAAACTTGAAAATTTCAAGGCAAAGTCACCTCTCGACTGGAAAATATAAAACCTTGAATATCTCGGAAACGGAGGCAGCTAGAGGGTCCAAACTTGCACTTTTTCAAATGGCTGTAACTCGAAAACTACGGCAGCTAGAGAGTTGATTTTGGTCTTAAAATGCAGCTTGTACCATGCCCTAAAAACCAAAAATAGGATTCCGGAACAAAACCCGCAAGAAAACTTGAAAATTTCAAGGCAAAGTCACCCCTCGACTGGAAAATATAAAACCTTGAATATCTCGGAAACGGAGGCAGCTAGAGGGTCCAAACTTGCACTTTTTCAAATGGCTGTAACTCGAAAACTACGGCAGCTAGAGAGTTGATTTTGGTCTTAAAATGCAGCTTGTACCATGCCCTAAAAACCAAAAATAGGATTCCGGAACAAAACCCGCAAGAAAACTTGAAAATTTCAAGGCAAAGTCACCCCTCGACTGGAAAATATAAAACCTTGAATATCTCGGAAACGGAGGCAGCTAGAGGGTCCAAACTTGCACTTTTTCAAATGGCTGTAACTCGAAAACTACGGCAGCTAGAGAGTTGATTTTGGTCTTAAAATGCAGCTTGTACCATGCCCTAAAAACCAAAAATAGGATTCCGGAACAAAACCCGCAAGAAAACTTGAAAATTTCAAGGCAAAGTCACCCCTCGACTGGAAAATATAAAACCTTGAATATCTCGGAAACGGAGGCAGCTAGAGGGTCCAAACTTGCACTTTTTCAAATGGCCCTACCTCGAAAGCTGTGGCAGCTAGAGAGTTGATTTTGGTCTTAAAATGCAGCTTGTACCATGCCCTAAAAACCAAAAATAGGATTCCGGAACAAAACCCGCAAGAAAACTTGAAAATTTCAAGGCAAAGTCACCCCTCGACTGGAAAATATAAAACCTTGAATATCTCGGAAACGGAGGCAGCTAGAGGGTCCAAACTTGCACTTTTTCAAATGGCTGTAACTCGAAAACTACGGCAGCTAGAGAGTTGATTTTGGTCTTAAAATGCAGCTTGTACCATGCCCTAAAAACCAAAAATAGGATTCCGGAACAAAACCCGCAAGAAAACTTGAAAATTTCAAGGCAAAGTCACCCCTCGACTGGAAAATATAAAACCTTGAATATCTCGGAAACGGAGGCAGCTAGAGGGTCCAAACTTGCACTTTTTCAAATGGCTGTAACTCGAAAACTACGGCAGCTAGAGAGTTGATTTTGGTCTTAAAATGCAGCTTGTACCATGCCCTAAAAGCCGAAAATAGGATTCCGGAACAAAACCCGCAAGAAAACTTGAAAATTTCAAGGCAAAGTCACCTCTCGACTGGAAAATATAAAACCTTGAATATCTCGGAAACGGAGGCAGCTAGAGGGTCCAAACTTGCACTTTTTCAAATGGCTGTAACTCGAAAACTACGGCAGCTAGAGAGTTGATTTTGGTCTTAAAATGCAGCTTGTACCATGCCCTAAAAACCAAAAATAGGATTCCGGAACAAAACCCGCAAGAAAACTTGAAAATTTCAAGGCAAAGTCACCCCTCGACTGGAAAATATAAAACCTTGAATATCTCGGAAACGGAGGCAGCTAGAGGGTCCAAACTTGCACTTTTTCAAATGGCCCTACCTCGAAAACTACGGCAGCTAGAGAGTTGATTTCGGTCTTAAAATGCAGCTTGTACCATGCCCTAAAAACCAAAAATAGGATTCCGGAACAAAACCCGCAAGAAAACTTGAAAATTTCAAGGCAAAGTCACCCCTCGACTGGAAAATATAAAACCTTGAATATCTCGGAAACGGAGGCAGCTAGAGGGTCCAAACTTGCACTTTTTCAAATGGCTGTAACTCGAAAACTACGGCAGCTAGAGAGTTGATTTTGGTCTTAAAATGCAGCTTGTACCATGCCCTAAAAACCAAAAATAGGATTCCGGAACAAAACCCGCAAGAAAACTTGAAAATTTCAAGGCAAAGTCACCCCTCGACTGGAAAATATAAAACCTTGAATATCTCGGAAACGGAGGCAGCTAGAGGGTCCAAACTTGCACTTTTTCAAATGGCCCTACCTCGAAAACTACGGCAGCTAGAGAGTTGATTTCGGTCTTAAAATGCAGCTTGTACCATGCCCTAAAAACCAAAAATAGGATTCCGGAACAAAACCCGCAAGAAAACTTGAAAATTTCAAGGCAAAGTCACCCCTCGACTGGAAAATATAAAACCTTGAATATCTCGGAAACGGAGGCAGCTAGAGGGTCCAAACTTGCACTTTTTCAAATGGCCCTACCTCGAAAACTGCGGCAGCTAGAGAGTTGATTTTGGTCTTAAAATGCAGCTTGTACCATGCCCTAAAAACCAAAAATAGGATTCCGGAACAAAACCCGCAAGAAAACTTGAAAATTTCAAGGCAAAGTCACCCCTCGACTGGAAAATATAAAACCTTGAATATCTCGGAAACGGAGGCAGCTAGAGGGTCCAAACTTGCACTTTTTCAAATGGCTGTAACTCGAAAACTACGGCAGCTAGAGAGTTGATTTTGGTCTTAAAATGCAACTTGTACCATGCCCTAAAAACCAAAAAATACGATTCCGGAACAAAACCCGCAAGAAAACTTGAAAATTTCAAGGCAAAGTCACCCCTTGACTGGAAAATATAAAACCTTGAATATCTCGGAAACGGAGGCAGCTAGAGGGTCCAAACTTGCACTTTTTCAAATGGCTGTAACTCGAAAACTACGGCAGCTAGAGAGTTGATTTTGGTCTTAAAATGCAGCTTGTACCATGCCCTAAAAACCAAAAATAGGATTCCGGAACAAAACCCGCAAGAAAACTTGAAAATTTCAAGGCAAAGTCACCCCTCGACTGGAAAATATAAAACCTTGAATATCTCGGAAACGGAGGCAGCTAGAGGGTCCAAACTTGCACTTTTTCAAATGGCTGTAACTCGAAAACTACGGCAGCTAGAGAGTTGATTTTGGTCTTAAAATGCAGCTTGTACCATGCCCTAAAAACCAAAAATAGGATTCCGGAACAAAACCCGCAAGAAAACTTGAAAATTTCAAGGCAAAGTCACCTCTCGACTGGAAAATATAAAACCTTGAATATCTCGGAAACGGAGGCAGCTAGAGGGTCCAAACTTGCACTTTTTCAAATGGCTGTAACTCGAAAACTACGGCAGCTAGAGAGTTGATTTTGGTCTTAAAATGCAGCTTGTACCATGCCCTAAAAACCAAAAATAGGATTCCGGAACAAAACCCGCTAGAAAACTTGAAAATTTCAAGGCAAAGTCACCCCTCGACTGGAAAATATAAAACCTTGAATATCTCGGAAACGGAGGCAGCTAGAGGGTCCAAACTTGCACTTTTTCAAATGGCTGTAACTCGAAAACTACGGCAGCTAGAGAGTTGATTTTGGTCTTAAAATGCAGCTTGTACCATGCCCTAAAAACCGAAAATAGGATTCCGGAACAAAACCCGCAAGAAAACTTGAAAATTTCAAGGCAAAGTCACCCCTCGACTGGAAAATATAAAACCTTGAATATCTCGGAAACGGAGGCAGCTAGAGGGTCCAAACTTGCACTTTTTCAAATGGCTGTAACTCGAAAACTACGGCAGCTAGAGAGTTGATTTTGGTCTTAAAATGCAGCTTGTACCATGCCCTAAAAACCGAAAATAGGATTCCGGAACAAAACCCGCAAGAAAACTTGAAAATTTCAAGGCAAAGTCACCTCTCGACTGGAAAATATAAAACCTTGAATATCTCGGAAACGGAGGCAGCTAGAGGGTCTAAACTTGCACTTTTTCAAATGGCTGTAACTCGAAAACTACGGCAGCTAGAGAGTTGATTTTGGTCTTAAAATGCAGCTTGTACCATGCCCTAAAAACCAAAAATAGGATTCCGGAACAAAACCAGCAAGAAAACTTGAAAATTTCAAGGCAAAGTCACCCCTCGACTGGAAAATATAAAACCTTGAATATCTCGGAAACGGAGGCAGCTAGAGGGTCCAAACTTGCACTTTTTCAAATGGCTGTAACTCGAAAACTACGGCAGCTAGAGAGTTGATTTTGGTCTTAAAATGCAGCTTGTACCATGCCCTAAAAACCAAAAATAGGATTCCGGAACAAAACCCGCAAGAAAACTTGAAAATTTCAAGGCAAAGTCACCCCTCGACTGGAAAATATAAAACCTTGAATATCTCGGAAACGGAGGCAGCTAGAGGGTCCAAACTTGCACTTTTTCAAATGGCCCTATCTCGAAAACTGCGGCAGCTAGAGAGTTGATTTTGGTCTTAAAATGCAGCTTGTACCATGCCTTAAAAACCAAAAATAGGATTCCGGAACAAAACCCGCAAGAAAACTTGAAAATTTCAAGGCAAAGTCACCCCTCGACTGGAAAATATAAAACCTTGAATATCTCGGAAACGGAGGCAGCTAGAGGGTCCAAACTTGCACTTTTTCAAATGGCTGTAACTCGAAAACTACGGCAGCTAGAGAGTTGATTTTGGTCTTAAAATGCAGCTTGTACCATGCCCTAAAAACCAAAAATAGGATTCCGGAACAAAACCCGCAAGAAAACTTGAAAATTTCAAGGCAAAGTCACCCCTTGACTGGAAAATATAAAACCTTGAATATCTCGGAAACGGAGGCAGCTAGAGGGTCCAAACTTGCACTTTTTCAAATGGCTGTAACTCGAAAACTACGGCAGCTAGAGAGTTGATTTTGGTCTTAAAATGCAGCTTGTACCATGCCCTAAAAACCAAAAATAGGATTCCGGAACAAAACCCGCAAGAAAACTTGAAAATTTCAAGGCAAAGTCACCCCTCGACTGGAAAATATAAAACCTTGAATATCTCGGAAACGGAGGCAGCTAGAGGGTCCAAACTTGCACTTTTTCAAATGGCCCTACCTCGAAAACTACGGCAGTTAGAGAGTTGATTTTGGTCTTAAAATGCAGCTTGTACCATGCCCTAAAAACCAAAAATAGGATTCCGGAACAAAACCCGCAAGAAAACTTGAAAATTTCAAGGCAAAGTCACCCCTTGACTGGAAAATATAAAACCTTGAATATCTCGGAAACGGAGGCAGCTAGAGGGTCCAAACTTGCACTTTTTCAAATGGCTGTAACTCGAAAACTACGGCAGCTAGAGAGTTGATTTTGGTCTTAAAATGCAGCTTGTACCATGCCCTAAAAACCAAAAATAGGATTCCGGAACAAAACCCGCAAGAAAACTTGAAAATTTCAAGGCAAAGTCACCTCTCGACTGGAAAATATAAAACCTTGAATATCTCGGAAACGGAGGCAGCTAGAGGGTCCAAACTTGCACTTTTTCAAATGGCTGTAACTCGAAAACTACGGCAGCTAGAGAGTTGATTTTGGTCTTAAAATGCAGCTTGTACCATGCCCTAAAAACCAAAAATAGGATTCCGGAACAAAACCCGCAAGAAAACTTGAAAATTTCAAGGCAAAGTCACCCCTCGACTGGAAAATATAAAACCTTGAATATCTCGGAAACGGAGGCAGCTAGAGGGTCCAAACTTGCACTTTTTCAAATGGCTGTAACTCGAAAACTACGGCAGCTAGAGAGTTGATTTTGGTCTTAAAATGCAGCTTGTACCATGCCCTAAAAACCAAAAATAGGATTCTGGAACAAAACCCGCAAGAAAACTTGAAAATTTCAAGGCAAAGTCACCCCTCGACTGGAAAATATAAAACCTTGAATATCTCGGAAACGGAGGCAGCTAGAGGGTCCAAACTTGCACTTTTTCAAATGGCTGTAACTCGAAAACTACGGCAGCTAGAGAGTTGATTTTGGTCTTAAAATGCAGCTTGTACCATGCCCTAAAAACCAAAAATAGGATTCCGGAACAAAACCCGCAAGAAAACTTGAAAATTTCAAGGCAAAGTCACCCCTTGACTGGAAAATATAAAACCTTGAATATCTCGGAAACGGAGGCAGCTAGAGGGTCCAAACTTGCACTTTTTCAAATGGCTGTAACTCGAAAACTACGGCAGCTAGAGAGTTGATTTTGGTCTTAAAATGCAGCTTGTACCATGCCCTAAAAACCAAAAATAGGATTCCGGAACAAAACCCGCAAGAAAACTTGAAAATTTCAAGGCAAAGTCACCCCTCGACTGGAAAATATAAAACCTTGAATATCTCGGAAACGGAGGCAGCTAGAGGGTCCAAACTTGCACTTTTTCAAATGGCTGTAACTCGAAAACTACGGCAGCTAGAGAGTTGATTTTGGTCTTAAAATGCAGCTTGTACCATGCCCTAAAAACCGAAAATAGGATTCCGGAACAAAACCCGCAAGAAAACTTGAAAATTTCAAGGCAAAGTCACCTCTCGACTGGAAAATATAAAACCTTGAATATCTCGGAAACGGAGGCAGCTAGAGGGTCCAAACTTGCACTTTTTCAAATGGCTGTAACTCGAAAACTACGGCAGCTAGAGAGTTGATTTTGGTCTTAAAATGCAGCTTGTACCATGCCCTAAAAACCAAAAATAGGATTCCGGAACAAAACCCGCAAGAAAACTTGAAAATTTCAAGGCAAAGTCACCCCTTGACTGGAAAATATAAAACCTTGAATATCTCGGAAACGGAGGCAGCTAGAGGGTCCAAACTTGCACTTTTTCAAATGGCTGTAACTCGAAAACTACGGCAGCTAGAGAGTTGATTTTGGTCTTAAAATGCAGCTTGTACCATGCCCTAAAAACCAAAAATAGGATTCCGGAACAAAACCCGCAAGAAAACTTGAAAATTTCAAGGCAAGTCACCCCTCGACTGGAAAATATAAAACCTTGAATATCTCGGAAACGGAGGCAGCTAGAGGGTCCAAACTTGCACTTTTTCAAATGGCTGTAACTCGAAAACTACGGCAGCTAGAGAGTTGATTTTGGTCTTAAAATGCAGCTTGTACCATGCCCTAAAAACCGAAAATAGGATTCCGGAACAAAACCCGCAAGAAAACTTGAAAATTTCAAGGCAAAGTCACCTCTCGACTGGAAAATATAAAACCTTGAATATCTCGGAAACGGAGGCAGCTAGAGGGTCCAAACTTGCACTTTTTCAAATGGCTGTAACTCGAAAACTACGGCAGCTAGAGAGTTGATTTTGGTCTTAAAATGCAGCTTGTACCATGCCCTAAAAACCGAAAATAGGATTCCGGAACAAAACCCGCAAGAAAACTTGAAAATTTCAAGGCAAAGTCACCTCTCGACTGGAAAATATAAAACCTTGAATATCTCGGAAACGGAGGCAGCTAGAGGGTCCAAACTTGCACTTTTTCAAATGGCTGTAACTCGAAAACTACGGCAGCTAGAGAGTTGATTTTGGTCTTAAAATGCAGCTTCTACCATGCCCTAAAAACCAAAAATAGGATTCCGGAACAAAACCCGCAAGAAAACTTGAAAATTTCAAGGCAAAGTCACCCCTCGACTGGAAAATATAAAACCTTGAATATCTCGGAAACGGAGGCAGCTAGAGGGTCCAAACTTGCACTTTTTCAAATGGCCCTACCTCGAAAACTGTGGCAGCTAGAGAGTTGATTTTGGTCTTAAAATGCAGCTTGTACCATGCCCTAAAAAACAAAAATAGGATTCCGGAACAAAACCCGCAAGAAAACTTGAAAATTTCAAGGCAAAGTCACCCCTCGACTGGAAAATATAAAACCTTGAATATCTCGGAAACGGAGGCAGCTAGAGGGTCCAAACTTGCACTTTTTCAAATGGCTGTAACTCGAAAACTACGGCAGCTAGAGAGTTGATTTTGGTCTTAAAATGCAGCTTGTACCATGCCCTAAAAACCAAAAATAGGATTCCGGAACAAAACCAGCAAGAAAACTTGAAAATTTCAAGGCAAAGTCACCCCTCGACTGGAAAATATAAAACCTTGAATATCTCGGAAACGGAGGCAGCTAGAGGGTCCAAACTTGCACTTTTTCAAATGGCTGTAACTCGAAAACTACGGCAGCTAGAGAGTTGATTTTGGTCTTAAAATGCAGCTTGTACCATGCCCTAAAAAACAAAAATAGGATTCCGGAACAAAACCCGCAAGAAAACTTGAAAATTTCAAGGCAAAGTCACCCCTCGACTGGAAAATATAAAACCTTGAATATCTCGGAAACGGAGGCAGCTAGAGGGTCCAAACTTGCACTTTTTCAAATGGCTGTAACTCGAAAACTACGGCAGCTAGAGAGTTGATTTTGGTCTTAAAATGCAGCTTGTACCATGCCCTAAAAACCAAAAATAGGATTCCGGAACAAAACCCGCAAGAAAACTTGAAAATTTCAAGGCAAAGTCACCCCTCGACTGGAAAATATAAAACCTTGAATATCTCGGAAACGGAGGCAGCTAGAGGGTCCAAACTTGCACTTTTTCAAATGGCCCTACCTCGAAAACTGCGGCAGCTAGAGAGTTGATTTTGGTCTTAAAATGCAGCTTGTACCATGCCCTAAAAACCAAAAATAGGATTCCGGAACAAAACCCGCAAGAAAACTTGAAAATTTCAAGGCAAAGTCACCCCTCGACTGGAAAATATAAAACCTTGAATATCTCGGAAACGGAGGCAGCTAGAGGGTCCAAACTTGCACTTTTTCAAATGGCTGTAACTCGAAAACTACGGCAGCTAGAGAGTTGATTTTGGTCTTAAAATGCAGCTTGTACCATGCCCTAAAAACCGAAAATAGGATTCCGGAACAAAACCCGCAAGAAAACTTGAAAATTTCAAGGCAAAGTCACCTCTCGACTGGAAAATATAAAACCTTGAATATCTCGGAAACGGAGGCAGCTAGAGGGTCCAAACTTGCACTTTTTCAAATGGCTGTAACTCGAAAACTACGGCAGCTAGAGAGTTGATTTTGGTCTTAAAATGCAGCTTGTACCATGCCCTAAAAACCAAAAATAGGATTCCGGAACAAAACCCGCAAGAAAACTTGAAAATTTCAAGGCAAAGTCACCCCTCGACTGGAAAATATAAAACCTTGAATATCTCGGAAACGGAGGCAGCTA
The DNA here is from genome assembly GCA_964017055.1 of Chloromyia formosa. Lineage (NCBI taxonomy): Eukaryota > Metazoa > Arthropoda > Insecta > Diptera > Stratiomyidae > Chloromyia > Chloromyia formosa. The sequence continues at coordinate 16,834,826 of OZ024817.1, forward strand.
GAGGGTCCAAACTTGCACTTTTTCAAATGGCTGTAACTCGAAAACTACGGCAGCTAGAGAGTTGATTTTGGTCTTAAAATGCAGCTTGTACCATGCCCTAAAAACCAAAAATAGGATTCCGGAACAAAACCCGCAAGAAAACTTGAAAATTTCAAGGCAAAGTCACCCCTCGACTGGAAAATATAAAACCTTGAATATCTCGGAAACGGAGGCAGCTAGAGGGTCCAAACTTGCACTTTTTCAAATGGCTGTAACTCGAAAACTACGGCAGCTAGAGAGTTGATTTTGGTCTTAAAATGCAGCTTGTACCATGCCCTAAAAACCAAAAATAGGATTCCGGAACAAAACCCGCAAGAAAACTTGAAAATTTCAAGGCAAAGTCACCCCTCGACTGGAAAATATAAAACCTTGAATATCTCGGAAACGGAGGCAGCTAGAGGGTCCAAACTTGCACTTTTTCAAATGGCTGTAACTCGAAAACTACGGCAGCTAGAGAGTTGATTTTGGTCTTAAAATGCAGCTTGTACCATGCCCTAAAAACCAAAAATAGGATTCCGGAACAAAACCCGCAAGAAAACTTGAAAATTTCAAGGCAAAGTCACCCCTCGACTGGAAAATATAAAACCTTGAATATCTCGGAAACGGAGGCAGCTAGAGGGTCCAAACTTGCACTTTTTCAAATGGCTGTAACTCGAAAACTACGGCAGCTAGAGAGTTGATTTTGGTCTTAAAATGCAGCTTGTACCATGCCCTAAAAACCAAAAATAGGATTCCGGAACAAAACCCGCAAGAAAACTTGAAAATTTCAAGGCAAAGTCACCCCTCGACTGGAAAATATAAAACCTTGAATATCTCGGAAACGGAGGCAGCTAGAGGGTCCAAACTTGCACTTTTTCAAATGGCCCTACCTCGAAAACTACGGCAGTTAGAGAGTTGATTTTGGTCTTAAAATGCAGCTTGTACCATGCCCTAAAAACCAAAAATAGGATTCCGGAACAAAACCCGCAAGAAAACTTGAAAATTTCAAGGCAAAGTCACCCCTTGACTGGAAAATATAAAACCTTGAATATCTCGGAAACGGAGGCAGCTAGAGGGTCCAAACTTGCACTTTTTCAAATGGCTGTAACTCGAAAACTACGGCAGCTAGAGAGTTGATTTTGGTCTTAAAATGCAGCTTGTACCATGCCCTAAAAGCCAAAAATAGGATTCCGGAACAAAACCCGCAAGAAAACTTGAAAATTTCAAGGCAAAGTCACCCCTCGACTGGAAAATATAAAACCTTGAATATCTCGGAAACGGAGGCAGCTAGAGGGTCCAAACTTGCACTTTTTCAAATGGCCCTACCTCGAAAACTACGGCAGTTAGAGAGTTGATTTTGGTCTTAAAATGCAGCTTGTACCATGCCCTAAAAACCAAAAATAGGATTCCGGAACAAAACCCGCAAGAAAACTTGAAAATTTCAAGGCAAAGTCACCCCTCGACTGGAAAATATAAAACCTTGAATATCTCGGAAACGGAGGCAGCTAGAGGGTCCAAACTTGCACTTTTTCAAATGGCCCTACCTCGAAAACTACGGCAGTTAGAGAGTTGATTTTGGTCTTAAAATGCAGCTTCTACCATGCCCTAAAAACCAAAAATAGGATTCCGGAACAAAACCCGCAAGAAAACTTGAAAATTTCAAGGCAAAGTCACCCCTCGACTGGAAAATATAAAACCTTGAATATCTCGGAAACGGAGGCAGCTAGAGGGTCCAAACTTGCACTTTTTCAAATGGCCCTACCTCGAAAACTGTGGCAGCTAGAGAGTTGATTTTGGTCTTAAAATGCAGCTTGTACCATGCCCTAAAAACCAAAAATAGGATTCCGGAACAAAACCCGCAAGAAAACTTGAAAATTTCAAGGCAAAGTCACCCCTCGACTGGAAAATATAAAACCTTGAATATCTCGGAAACGGAGGCAGCTAGAGGGTCCAAACTTGCACTTTTTCAAATGGCTGTAACTCGAAAACTACGGCAGCTAGAGAGTTGATTTTGGTCTTAAAATGCAGCTTGTACCATGCCCTAAAAACCAAAAATAGGATTCCGGAACAAAACCAGCAAGAAAACTTGAAAATTTCAAGGCAAAGTCACCCCTCGACTGGAAAATATAAAACCTTGAATATCTCGGAAACGGAGGCAGCTAGAGGGTCCAAACTTGCACTTTTTCAAATGGCTGTAACTCGAAAACTACGGCAGCTAGAGAGTTGATTTTGGTCTTAAAATGCAGCTTGTACCATGCCCTAAAAAACAAAAATAGGATTCCGGAACAAAACCCGCAAGAAAACTTGAAAATTTCAAGGCAAAGTCACCCCTCGACTGGAAAATATAAAACCTTGAATATCTCGGAAACGGAGGCAGCTAGAGGGTCCAAACTTGCACTTTTTCAAATGGCTGTAACTCGAAAACTACGGCAGCTAGAGAGTTGATTTTGGTCTTAAAATGCAGCTTGTACCATGCCCTAAAAACCAAAAATAGGATTCCGGAACAAAACCCGCAAGAAAACTTGAAAATTTCAAGGCAAAGTCACCCCTCGACTGGAAAATATAAAACCTTGAATATCTCGGAAACGGAGGCAGCTAGAGGGTCCAAACTTGCACTTTTTCAAATGGCTGTAACTCGAAAACTACGGCAGCTAGAGAGTTGATTTTGGTCTTAAAATGCAGCTTGTACCATGCCCTAAAAACCAAAAATAGGATTCCGGAACAAAACCCGCAAGAAAACTTGAAAATTTCAAGGCAAAGTCACCCCTCGACTGGAAAATATAAAACCTTGAATATCTCGGAAACGGAGGCAGCTAGAGGGTCCAAACTTGCACTTTTTCAAATGGCTGTAACTCGAAAACTACGGCAGCTAGAGAGTTGATTTTGGTCTTAAAATGCAGCTTGTACCATGCCCTAAAAACCAAAAATAGGATTCCGGAACAAAACCCGCAAGAAAACTTGAAAATTTCAAGGCAAAGTCACCCCTCGACTGGAAAATATAAAACCTTGAATATCTCGGAAACGGAGGCAGCTAGAGGGTCCAAACTTGCACTTTTTCAAATGGCCCTACCTCGAAAACTACGGCAGTTAGAGAGTTGATTTTGGTCTTAAAATGCAGCTTGTACCATGCCCTAAAAACCAAAAATAGGATTCCGGAACAAAACCCGCAAGAAAACTTGAAAATTTCAAGGCAAAGTCACCCCTCGACTGGAAAATATAAAACCTTGAATATCTCGGAAACGGAGGCAGCTAGAGGGTCCAAACTTGCACTTTTTCAAATGGCTGTAACTCGAAAACTACGGCAGCTAGAGAGTTGATTTTGGTCTTAAAATGCAGCTTGTACCATGCCCTAAAAACCAAAAATAGGATTCCGGAACAAAACCCGCAAGAAAACTTGAAAATTTCAAGGCAAAGTCACCCCTCGACTGGAAAATATAAAACCTTGAATATCTCGGAAACGGAGGCAGCTAGAGGGTCCAAACTTGCACTTTTTCAAATGGCTGTAACTCGAAAACTACGGCAGCTAGAGAGTTGATTTTGGTCTTAAAATGCAGCTTGTACCATGCCCTAAAAACCAAAAATAGGATTCCGGAACAAAACCCGCAAGAAAACTTGAAAATTTCAAGGCAAAGTCACCCCTCGACTGGAAAATATAAAACCTTGAATATCTCGGAAACGGAGGCAGCTAGAGGGTCCAAACTTGCACTTTTTCAAATGGCCCTACCTCGAAAACTACGGCAGTTAGAGAGTTGATTTTGGTCTTAAAATGCAGCTTGTACCATGCCCTAAAAACCAAAAATAGGATTCCGGAACAAAACCCGCAAGAAAACTTGAAAATTTCAAAGCAAAGTCACCCCTCGACTGGAAAATATAAAACCTTGAATATCTCGGAAACGGAGGCAGCTAGAGGGTCCAAACTTGCACTTTTTCAAATGGCTGTAACTCGAAAACTACGGCAGCTAGAGAGTGGATTTTGGTCTTAAAATGCAGCTTGTACCATGCCCTAAAAACCAAAAATAGGATTCCGGAACAAAACCCGCAAGAAAACTTGAAAATTTCAAGGCAAAGTCACCCCTCGACTGGAAAATATAAAACCTTGAATATCTCGGAAACGGAGGCAGCTAGAGGGTCCAAACTTGCACTTTTTCAAATGGCTGTAACTCGAAAACTACGGCAGCTAGAGAGTTGATTTTGGTCTTAAAATGCAGCTTGTACCATGCCCTAAAAACCAAAAATAGGATTCCGGAACAAAACCCGCAAGAAAACTTGAAAATTTCAAGGCAAAGTCACCCCTCGACTGGAAAATATAAAACCTTGAATATCTCGGAAACGGAGGCAGCTAGAGGGTCCAAACTTGCACTTTTTCAAATGGCCCTACCTCGAAAACTACGGCAGTTAGAGAGTTGATTTTGGTCTTAAAATGCAGCTTGTACCATGCCCTAAAAACCAAAAATAGGATTCCGGAACAAAACCAGCAAGAAAACTTGAAAATTTCAAGGCAAAGTCACCCCTCGACTGGAAAATATAAAACCTTGAATATCTCGGAAACGGAGGCAGCTAGAGGGTCCAAACTTACACTTTTTCAAATGGCTGTAACTCGAAAACTACGGCAGCTAGAGAGTTGATTTTGGTCTTAAAATGCAGCTTGTACCATGCCCTAAAAACCAAAAATAGGATTCCGGAACAAAACCCGCAAGAAAACTTGAAAATTTCAAGGCAAAGTCACCCCTCGACTGGAAAATATAAAACCTTGAATATCTCGGAAACGGAGGCAGCTAGAGGGTCCAAACTTGCACTTTTTCAAATGGCTGTAACTCGAAAACTACGGCAGCTAGAGAGTTGATTTTGGTCTTAAAATGCAGCTTGTACCATGCCCTAAAAAACAAAAATAGGATTCCGGAACAAAACCCGCAAGAAAACTTGAAAATTTCAAGGCAAAGTCACCCCTCGACTGGAAAATATAAAACCTTGAATATCTCGGAAACGGAGGCAGCTAGAGGGTCCAAACTTGCACTTTTTCAAATGGCCCTACCTCGAAAACTGCGGCAGCTAGAGAGTTGATTTTGGTCTTAAAATGCAGCTTGTACCATGCCCTAAAAACCAAAAATAGGATTCCGGAACAAAACCCGCAAGAAAACTTGAAAATTTCAAGGCAAAGTCACCCCTCGACTGGAAAATATAAAACCTTGAATATCTCGGAAACGGAGGCAGCTAGAGGGTCCAAACTTGCACTTTTTCAAATGGCCCTACCTCGAAAACTGCGGCAGCTAGAGAGTTGATTTTGGTCTTAAAATGCAGCTTGTACCATGCCCTAAAAACCAAAAATAGGATTCCGGAACAAAACCCGCAAGAAAACTTGAAAATTTCAAGGCAAAGTCACCCCTCGACTGGAAAATATAAAACCTTGAATATCTCGGAAACGGAGGCAGCTAGAGGGTCCAAACTTACACTTTTTCAAATGGCTGTAACTCGAAAACTACGGCAGCTAGAGAGTTGATTTTGGTCTTAAAATGCAGCTTGTACCATGCCCTAAAAACCAAAAATAGGATTCCGGAACAAAACCAGCAAGAAAACTTGAAAATTTCAAGGCAAAGTCACCCCTCGACTGGAAAATATAAAACCTTGAATATCTCGGAAACGGAGGCAGCTAGAGGGTCCAAACTTGCACTTTTTCAAATGGCTGTAACTCGAAAACTACGGCAGCTAGAGAGTTGATTTTGGTCTTAAAATGCAGCTTGTACCATGCCCTAAAAAACAAAAATAGGATTCCGGAACAAAACCCGCAAGAAAACTTGAAAATTTCAAGGCAAAGTCACCCCTCGACTGGAAAATATAAAACCTTGAATATCTCGGAAACGGAGGCAGCTAGAGGGTCCAAACTTGCACTTTTTCAAATGGCCCTACCTCGAAAACTGCGGCAGCTAGAGAGTTGATTTTGGTCTTAAAATGCAGCTTGTACCATGCCCTAAAAACCAAAAATAGGATTCCGGAACAAAACCCGCAAGAAAACTTGAAAATTTCAAGGCAAAGTCACCCCTCGACTGGAAAATATAAAACCTTGAATATCTCGGAAACGGAGGCAGCTAGAGGGTCCAAACTTGCACTTTTTCAAATGGCCCTACCTCGAAAACTGCGGCAGCTAGAGAGTTGATTTTGGTCTTAAAATGCAGCTTGTACCATGCCCTAAAAACCAAAAATAGGATTCCGGAACAAAACCCGCAAGAAAACTTGAAAATTTCAAGGCAAAGTCACCCCTCGACTGGAAAATATAAAACCTTGAATATCTCGGAAACGGAGGCAGCTAGAGGGTCCAAACTTGCACTTTTTCAAATGGCTGTAACTCGAAAACTACGGCAGCTAGAGAGTTGATTTTGGTCTTAAAATGCAGCTTGTACCATGCCCTAAAAACCGAAAATAGGATTCCGGAACAAAACCCGCAAGAAAACTTGAAAATTTCAAGGCAAAGTCACCTCTCGACTGGAAAATATAAAACCTTGAATATCTCGGAAACGGAGGCAGCTAGAGGGTCCAAACTTGCACTTTTTCAAATGGCTGTAACTCGAAAACTACGGCAGCTAGAGAGTTGATTTTGGTCTTAAAATGCAGCTTGTACCATGCCCTAAAAACCAAAAATAGGATTCCGGAACAAAACCCGCAAGAAAACTTGAAAATTTCAAGGCAAAGTCACCTCTCGACTGGAAAATATAAAACCTTGAATATCTCGGAAACGGAGGCAGCTAGAGGGTCCAAACTTGCACTTTTTCAAATGGCTGTAACTCGAAAACTACGGCAGCTAGAGAGTTGATTTTGGTCTTAAAATGCAGCTTGTACCATGCCCTAAAAACCAAAAATAGGATTCCGGAACAAAACCCGCAAGAAAACTTGAAAATTTCAAGGCAAAGTCACCCCTCGACTGGAAAATATAAAACCTTGAATATCTCGGAAACGGAGGCAGCTAGAGGGTCCAAACTTGCACTTTTTCAAATGGCCCTACCTCGAAAACTACGGCAGTTAGAGAGTTGATTTTGGTCTTAAAATGCAGCTTGTACCATGCCCTAAAAGCCAAAAATAGGATTCCGGAACAAACCCGCAAGAAAACTTGAAAATTTCAAGGCAAAGTCACCCCTTGACTGGAAAATATAAAACCTTGAATATCTCGGAAACGGAGGCAGCTAGAGGGTCCAAACTTGCACTTTTTCAAATGGCTGTAACTCGAAAACTACGGCAGCTAGAGAGTTGATTTTGGTCTTAAAATGCAGCTTGTACCATGCCCTAAAAACCAAAAATAGGATTCCGGAACAAAACCCGCAAGAAAACTTGAAAATTTCAAGGCAAAGTCACCCCTCGACTGGAAAATATAAAACTTTGAATATCTCGGAAACGGAGGCAGCTAGAGGGTCCAAACTTGCACTTTTTCAAATGGCTGTAACTCGAAAACTACGGCAGCTAGAGAGTTGATTTTGGTCTTAAAATGCAGCTTGTACCATGCCCTAAAAACCAAAAATAGGATTCCGGAACAAAACCCGCAAGAAAACTTGAAAATTTCAAGGCAAAGTCACCCCTCGACTGGAAAATATAAAACCTTGAATATCTCGGAAACGGAGGCAGCTAGAGGGTCCAAACTTGCACTTTTTCAAATGGCCCTACCTCGAAAACTACGGCAGTTAGAGAGTTGATTTTGGTCTTAAAATGCAGCTTGTACCATGCCCTAAAAACCAAAAATAGGATTCCGGAACAAAACCCGCAAGAAAACTTGAAAATTTCAAGGCAAAGTCACCCCTTGACTGGAAAATATAAAACCTTGAATATCTCGGAAACGGAGGCAGCTAGAGGGTCCAAACTTGCACTTTTTCAAATGGCCCTACCTCGAAAACTACGGCAGTTAGAGAGTTGATTTTGGTCTTAAAATGCAGCTTGTACCATGCCCTAAAAACCAAAAATAGGATTCCGGAACAAAACCCGCAAGAAAACTTGAAAATTTCAAGGCAAAGTCACCCCTCGACTGGAAAATATAAAACCTTGAATATCTCGGAAACGGAGGCAGCTAGAGGGTCCAAACTTGCACTTTTTCAAATGGCCCTACCTCGAAAACTGTGGCAGCTAGAGAGTTGATTTTGGTCTTAAAATGCAGCTTGTACCATGCCCTAAAAACCAAAAATAGGATTCCGGAACAAAACCCGCAAGAAAACTTGAAAATTTCAAGGCAAAGTCACCCCTCGACTGGAAAATATAAAACCTTGAATATCTCGGAAACGGAGGCAGCTAGAGGGTCCAAACTTGCACTTTTTCAAATGGCTGTAACTCGAAAACTACGGCAGCTAGAGAGTTGATTTTGGTCTTAAAATGCAGCTTGTACCATGCCCTAAAAACCAAAAATAGGATTCCGGAACAAAACCAGCAAGAAAACTTGAAAATTTCAAGGCAAAGTCACCCCTCGACTGGAAAATATAAAACCTTGAATATCTCGGAAACGGAGGCAGCTAGAGGGTCCAAACTTGCACTTTTTCAAATGGCTGTAACTCGAAAACTACGGCAGCTAGAGAGTTGATTTTGGTCTTAAAATGCAGCTTGTACCATGCCCTAAAAACCAAAAATAGGATTCCGGAACAAAACCCGCAAGAAAACTTGAAAATTTCAAGGCAAAGACACCCCTCGACTGGAAAATATAAAACCTTGAATATCTCGGAAACGGAGGCAGCTAGAGGGTCCAAACTTGCACTTTTTCAAATGGCCCTACCTCGAAAACTACGGCAGTTAGAGAGTTGATTTTGGTCTTAAAATGCAGCTTGTACCATGCCCTAAAAGCCAAAAATAGGATTCCGGAACAAACCCGCAAGAAAACTTGAAAATTTCAAGGCAAAGTCACCCCTTGACTGGAAAATATAAAACCTTGAATATCTCGGAAACGGAGGCAGCTAGAGGGTCCAAACTTGCACTTTTTCAAATGGCTGTAACTCGAAAACTACGGCAGCTAGAGAGTTGATTTTGGTCTTAAAATGCAGCTTGTACCATGCCCTAAAAACCAAAAATAGGATTCCGGAACAAAACCCGCAAGAAAACTTGAAAATTTCAAGGCAAAGTCACCCCTCGACTGGAAAATATAAAACCTTGAATATCTCGGAAACGGAGGCAGCTAGAGGGTCCAAACTTGCACTTTTTCAAATGGCTGTAACTCGAAAACTACGGCAGCTAGAGAGTTGATTTTGGTCTTAAAATGCAGCTTGTACCATGCCCTAAAAACCAAAAATAGGATTCCGGAACAAAACCCGCAAGAAAACTTGAAAATTTCAAGGCAAAGTCACCCCTCGACTGGAAAATATAAAACCTTGAATATCTCGGAAACGGAGGCAGCTAGAGGGTCCAAACTTGCACTTTTTCAAATGGCCCTACCTCGAAAACTACGGCAGTTAGAGAGTTGATTTTGGTCTTAAAATGCAGCTTGTACCATGCCCTAAAAACCAAAAATAGGATTCCGGAACAAAACCCGCAAGAAAACTTGAAAATTTCAAGGCAAAGTCACCCCTTGACTGGAAAATATAAAACCTTGAATATCTCGGAAACGGAGGCAGCTAGAGGGTCCAAACTTGCACTTTTTCAAATGGCCCTACCTCGAAAACTACGGCAGTTAGAGAGTTGATTTTGGTCTTAAAATGCAGCTTGTACCATGCCCTAAAAACCAAAAATAGGATTCCGGAACAAAACCCGCAAGAAAACTTGAAAATTTCAAGGCAAAGTCACCCCTCGACTGGAAAATATAAAACCTTGAATATCTCGGAAACGGAGGCAGCTAGAGGGTCCAAACTTGCACTTTTTCAAATGGCCCTACCTCGAAAACTGTGGCAGCTAGAGAGTTGATTTTGGTCTTAAAATGCAGCTTGTACCATGCCCTAAAAACCAAAAATAGGATTCCGGAACAAAACCCGCAAGAAAACTTGAAAATTTCAAGGCAAAGTCACCCCTCGACTGGAAAATATAAAACCTTGAATATCTCGGAAACGGAGGCAGCTAGAGGGTCCAAACTTGCACTTTTTCAAATGGCTGTAACTCGAAAACTACGGCAGCTAGAGAGTTGATTTTGGTCTTAAAATGCAGCTTGTACCATGCCCTAAAAACCAAAAATAGGATTCCGGAACAAAACCCGCAAGAAAACTTGAAAATTTCAAGGCAAAGTCACCCCTCGACTGGAAAATATAAAACCTTGAATATCTCGGAAACGGAGGCAGCTAGAGGGTCCAAACTTGCACTTTTTCAAATGGCTGTAACTCGAAAACTACGGCAGCTAGAGAGTTGATTTTGGTCTTAAAATGCAGCTTGTACCATGCCCTAAAAAACAAAAATAGGATTCCGGAACAAAACCCGCAAGAAAACTTGAAAATTTCAAGGCAAAGTCACCCCTCGACTGGAAAATATAAAACCTTGAATATCTCGGAAACGGAGGCAGCTAGAGGGTCCAAACTTGCACTTTTTCAAATGGCTGTAACTCGAAAACTACGGCAGCTAGAGAGTTGATTTTGGTCTTAAAATGCAGCTTGTACCATGCCCTAAAAACCAAAAATAGGATTCCGGAACAAAACCCGCAAGAAAACTTGAAAATTTCAAGGCAAAGTCACCCCTCGACTGGAAAATATAAAACCTTGAATATCTCGGAAACGGAGGCAGCTAGAGGGTCCAAACTTGCACTTTTTCAAATGGCTGTAACTCGAAAACTACGGCAGCTAGAGAGTTGATTTTGGTCTTAAAATGCAGCTTGTACCATGCCCTAAAAAACAAAAATAGGATTCCGGAACAAAACCCGCAAGAAAACTTGAAAATTTCAAGGCAAAGTCACCCCTCGACTGGAAAATATAAAACCTTGAATATCTCGGAAACGGAGGCAGCTAGAGGGTCCAAACTTGCACTTTTTCAAATGGCTGTAACTCGAAAACTACGGCAGCTAGAGAGTTGATTTTGGTCTTAAAATGCAGCTTGTACCATGCCCTAAAAACCAAAAATAGGATTCCGGAACAAAACCCGCAAGAAAACTTGAAAATTTCAAGGCAAAGTCACCCCTCGACTGGAAAATATAAAACCTTGAATATCTCGGAAACGGAGGCAGCTAGAGGGTCCAAACTTGCACTTTTTCAAATGGCTGTAACTCGAAAACTACGGCAGCTAGAGAGTTGATTTTGGTCTTAAAATGCAGCTTGTACCATGCCCTAAAAACCGAAAATAGGATTCCGGAACAAAACCCGCAAGAAAACTTGAAAATTTCAAGGCAAAGTCACCCCTCGACTGGAAAATATAAAACCTTGAATATCTCGGAAACGGAGGCAGCTAGAGGGTCCAAACTTGCACTTTTTCAAATGGCCCTACCTCGAAAACTACGGCAGTTAGAGAGTTGATTTTGGTCTTAAAATGCAGCTTGTACCATGCCCTAAAAACCAAAAATAGGATTCCGGAACAAAACCCGCAAGAAAACTTGAAAATTTCAAGGCAAAGTCACCCCTTGACTGGAAAATATAAAACCTTGAATATCTCGGAAACGGAGGCAGCTAGAGGGTCCAAACTTGCACTTTTTCAAATGGCCCTACCTCGAAAACTACGGCAGTTAGAGAGTTGATTTTGGTCTTAAAATGCAGCTTGTACCATGCCCTAAAAACCAAAAATAGGATTCCGGAACAAAACCCGCAAGAAAACTTGAAAATTTCAAGGCAAAGTCACCCCTCGACTGGAAAATATAAAACCTTGAATATCTCGGAAACGGAGGCAGCTAGAGGGTCCAAACTTGCACTTTTTCAAATGGCCCTACCTCGAAAACTGTGGCAGCTAGAGAGTTGATTTTGGTCTTAAAATGCAGCTTGTACCATGCCCTAAAAACCAAAAATAGGATTCCGGAACAAAACCCGCAAGAAAACTTGAAAATTTCAAGGCAAAGTCACCCCTCGACTGGAAAATATAAAACCTTGAATATCTCGGAAACGGAGGCAGCTAGAGGGTCCAAACTTGCACTTTTTCAAATGGCTGTAACTCGAAAACTACGGCAGCTAGAGAGTTGATTTTGGTCTTAAAATGCAGCTTGTACCATGCCCTAAAAACCAAAAATAGGATTCCGGAACAAAACCCGCAAGAAAACTTGAAAATTTCAAGGCAAAGTCACCCCTCGACTGGAAAATATAAAACCTTGAATATCTCGGAAACGGAGGCAGCTAGAGGGTCCAAACTTGCACTTTTTCAAATGGCTGTAACTCGAAAACTACGGCAGCTAGAGAGTTGATTTTGGTCTTAAAATGCAGCTTGTACCATGCCCTAAAAAACAAAAATAGGATTCCGGAACAAAACCCGCAAGAAAACTTGAAAATTTCAAGGCAAAGTCACCCCTCGACTGGAAAATATAAAACCTTGAATATCTCGGAAACGGAGGCAGCTAGAGGGTCCAAACTTGCACTTTTTCAAATGGCTGTAACTCGAAAACTACGGCAGCTAGAGAGTTGATTTTGGTCTTAAAATGCAGCTTGTACCATGCCCTAAAAACCAAAAATAGGATTCCGGAACAAAACCCGCAAGAAAACTTGAAAATTTCAAGGCAAAGTCACCCCTCGACTGGAAAATATAAAACCTTGAATATCTCGGAAACGGAGGCAGCTAGAGGGTCCAAACTTGCACTTTTTCAAATGGCCCTACCTCGAAAACTGCGGCAGCTAGAGAGTTGATTTTGGTCTTAAAATGCAGCTTGTACCATGCCCTAAAAACCAAAAATAGGATTCCGGAACAAAACCCGCAAGAAAACTTGAAAATTTCAAGGCAAAGTCACCCCTCGACTGGAAAATATAAAACCTTGAATATCTCGGAAACGGAGGCAGCTAGAGGGTCCAAACTTGCACTTTTTCAAATGGCTGTAACTCGAAAACTACGGCAGCTAGAGAGTTGATTTTGGTCTTAAAATGCAGCTTGTACCATGCCCTAAAAACCGAAAATAGGATTCCGGAACAAAACCCGCAAGAAAACTTGAAAATTTCAAGGCAAAGTCACCTCTCGACTGGAAAATATAAAACCTTGAATATCTCGGAAACGGAGGCAGCTAGAGGGTCCAAACTTGCACTTTTTCAAATGGCTGTAACTCGAAAACTACGGCAGCTAGAGAGTTGATTTTGGTCTTAAAATGCAGCTTGTACCATGCCCTAAAAACCAAAAATAGGATTCCGGAACAAAACCCGCAAGAAAACTTGAAAATTTCAAGGCAAAGTCACCCCTCGACTGGAAAATATAAAACCTTGAATATCTCGGAAACGGAGGCAGCTAGAGGGTCCAAACTTGCACTTTTTCAAATGGCTGTAACTCGAAAACTACGGCAGCTAGAGAGTTGATTTTGGTCTTAAAATGCAGCTTGTACCATGCCCTAAAAACCAAAAATAGGATTCCGGAACAAAACCCGCAAGAAAACTTGAAAATTTCAAGGCAAAGTCACCCCTCGACTGGAAAATATAAAACCTTGAATATCTCGGAAACGGAGGCAGCTAGAGGGTCCAAACTTGCACTTTTTCAAATGGCCCTACCTCGAAAACTACGGCAGTTAGAGAGTTGATTTTGGTCTTAAAATGCAGCTTGTACCATGCCCTAAAAACCAAAAATAGGATTCCGGAACAAAACCCGCAAGAAAACTTGAAAATTTCAAAGCAAAGTCACCCCTCGACTGGAAAATATAAAACCTTGAATATCTCGGAAACGGAGGCAGCTAGAGGGTCCAAACTTGCACTTTTTCAAATGGCTGTAACTCGAAAACTACGGCAGCTAGAGAGTTGATTTTGGTCTTAAAATGCAGCTTGTACCATGCCCTAAAAACCAAAAATAGGATTCCGGAACAAAACCCGCAAGAAAACTTGAAAATTTCAAGGCAAAGTCACCCCTCGACTGGAAAATATAAAACCTTGAATATCTCGGAAACGGAGGCAGCTAGAGGGTCCAAACTTGCACTTTTTCAAATGGCCCTACCTCGAAAACTACGGCAGTTAGAGAGTTGATTTTGGTCTTAAAATGCAGCTTGTACCATGCCCTAAAAACCAAAAATAGGATTCCGGAACAAAACCCGCAAGAAAACTTGAAAATTTCAAAGCAAAGTCACCCCTCGACTGGAAAATATAAAACCTTGAATATCTCGGAAACGGAGGCAGCTAGAGGGTCCAAACTTGCACTTTTTCAAATGGCTGTAACTCGAAAACTACGGCAGCTAGAGAGTTGATTTTGGTCTTAAAATGCAGCTTGTACCATGCCCTAAAAACCAAAAATAGGATTCCGGAACAAAACCCGCAAGAAAACTTGAAAATTTCAAGGCAAAGTCACCCCTCGACTGGAAAATATAAAACCTTGAATATCTCGGAAACGGAGGCAGCTAGAGGGTCCAAACTTGCACTTTTTCAAATGGCTGTAACTCGAAAACTACGGCAGCTAGAGAGTTGATTTTGGTCTTAAAATGCAGCTTGTACCATGCCCTAAAAACCAAAAATAGGATTCCGGAACAAAACCAGCAAGAAAACTTGAAAATTTCAAGGCAAAGTCACCCCTCGACTGGAAAATATAAAACCTTGAATATCTCGGAAACGGAGGCAGCTAGAGGGTCCAAACTTGCACTTTTTCAAATGGCTGTAACTCGAAAACTACGGCAGCTAGAGAGTTGATTTTGGTCTTAAAATGCAGCTTGTACCATGCCCTAAAAAACAAAAATAGGATTCCGGAACAAAACCCGCAAGAAAACTTGAAAATTTCAAGGCAAAGTCACCCCTCGACTGGAAAATATAAAACCTTGAATATCTCGGAAACGGAGGCAGCTAGAGGGTCCAAACTTGCACTTTTTCAAATGGCTGTAACTCGAAAACTACGGCAGCTAGAGAGTTGATTTTGGTCTTAAAATGCAGCTTGTACCATGCCCTAAAAAACAAAAATAGGATTCCGGAACAAAACCCGCAAGAAAACTTGAAAATTTCAAGGCAAAGTCACCCCTCGACTGGAAAATATAAAACCTTGAATATCTCGGAAACGGAGGCAGCTAGAGGGTCCAAACTTGCACTTTTTCAAATGGCTGTAACTCGAAAACTACGGCAGCTAGAGAGTTGATTTTGGTCTTAAAATGCAGCTTGTACCATGCCCTAAAAACCAAAAATAGGATTCCGGAACAAAACCCGCAAGAAAACTTGAAAATTTCAAGGCAAAGTCACCCCTCGACTGGAAAATATAAAACCTTGAATATCTCGGAAACGGAGGCAGCTAGAGGGTCCAAACTTGCACTTTTTCAAATGGCTGTAACTCGAAAACTACGGCAGCTAGAGAGTTGATTTTGGTCTTAAAATGCAGCTTGTACCATGCCCTAAAAAACAAAAATAGGATTCCGGAACAAAACCCGCAAGAAAACTTGAAAATTTCAAGGCAAAGTCACCCCTCGACTGGAAAATATAAAACCTTGAATATCTCGGAAACGGAGGCAGCTAGAGGGTCCAAACTTGCACTTTTTCAAATGGCTGTAACTCGAAAACTACGGCAGCTAGAGAGTTGATTTTGGTCTTAAAATGCAGCTTGTACCATGCCCTAAAAAACCAAAAATAGGATTCCGAACAAAACCAGCAAGAAAACTTGAAAATTTCAAGGCAAAGTCACCCCTCGACTGGAAAATATAAAACCTTGAATATCTCGGAAACGGAGGCAGCTAGAGGGTCCAAACTTGCACTTTTTCAAATGGCTGTAACTCGAAAACTACGGCAGCTAGAGAGTTGATTTTGGTCTTAAAATGCAGCTTGTACCATGCCCTAAAAAACAAAAATAGGATTCCGGAACAAAACCCGCAAGAAAACTTGAAAATTTCAAGGCAAAGTCACCCCTCGACTGGAAAATATAAAACCTTGAATATCTCGGAAACGGAGGCA